>BSEG01000015.1:11420000-16420000 GCA_036245055.1 Diospyros kaki | reverse complement strand
ATAATAGTGTTGAGAGGTTGTTTGGCTTAACGTTTTTTTGAATAATTTTAACTTAAAAGTTAGATAGAGTTTAAGTTGATAATCTATTTGGATAGATGTGATTTTAAGCTATTAATTATTAATTATGTGTTTGGTTTGTAAAAGATGATAAGTTATCAGAACTTGATAAAAAGACTAAAATAGACATGATACTGGATAATATAATTAAAAAGCATAAAAATACTATTTTTGATCAAATAAATTATAAATTAATTTTTAATTAATAGAATACTTACAATTACAAGTTAATAAAGTATATATAATTATCAAAAAAATATTAATACAATACTTTAGGTTTATAAATTTAGGTTTATTGCATAAAAATATTAAATATATATTTAATATTATAAAAATAATATTTTTTTACATTTTATCAATACAATATTATAAAAATTCATATTAATAAAATACTTACAATTATAAGTTGATAAATTATACATAATTATTAAAAATTAATATTAATAAAATACTTATAATTACAAGTTGATAAATTATACATAATTATTAAAAATTCATATTAATAAAATACTTACAATTACAAGTTGATAAATTATACATAATTATTAAAAATTCATATTAATAAAATACTTACAATTACAAGTTGATAAATTATATATAATTGTTAAAAATTCATATTAATAAAAGACTTACAATTACAAGTTGATAAATTATACATAATTATTAAAAATTCATATTAATAAAATACTTACAATTACAAGTTGATAAATTATACATAATTATTACAAATTAATATTAATAAAATACTTACAATTACAAGTTGATAAATTATACATAATTATTACAAATTAATATTAATAAAATACTTACAATTACAAGTTGATAAATTATACATAATTATTAAAAATTCATATTAATACAATACTTTGTATTTATAAATTTAGGTTTAGTGCATAATAATATTAACTATATATGTTGATACATTATAAAATAATATTTATTTTTACATTTTATCAATATATTTAAAGCATTAATATTTAAATAAATTATTTATAAAATGTGGGATTTGTCTCATCCATAAATTTGATATATATTACAAAATTATAAAATTAGATAGGACTATTTATAAAAATATTAAATAAACTTAATAATTACAAAATCTAAATGTATATAAAGCACAATATTTGAAATGACATTCAATTTTTTCATACAAATACAAAAAGGATTAGTAGAACAAACTTACAAAATTACATACAATTATTATGCTTGTCCAATGTCTAGGGCTATAGCATCTCGTAATGCCATCCAATAATTATCACTACGATCCACTTCCTCGTTAAATTGACTATCAGATGGGAAGACAAATTGTATACTAGGAATATAATTTTCATTTTCTGCTGTTATGAACGCATTATCATGTACCCTCTTCTTCCTAATATAGTTATGGATAGTCATTGTACCTAGAACTATGTCTCGTTGGGTATCAAAACTGTATGTAGTCATATCTCCTAAAATCCTAAATCTAGACTTCTACACTCCAAAAGTGCGTTCAACAACCATTCTGCAAGAAGAATGTAAGTAATTATATGACTCTTTATGTCCTCTTAGTGCACGTAAATGCGATGTTCTTACACGTCGAAAATCTTCAATGTGGTATCTTATATTCTCACCCTTGTATGGCCCCATGTATCTAGTCATGTGAGCGTACCCTGCATCAACTAGATAATATTTTCCTCCCATTGGGTGGGGAAAATTCAAGTCTGACTTACGAATTGCCTCACCAAATATCTTGGCATCATGAGCTGATCCCTCCCACCCGGCCCATGCGAATGTAAAACACATATTGAAGTCCACAATTGCACAAATATTTTGGGTTGGATATCTTTTGCGTCCTATATAGGGTATCTCTTGACCACGTGGCAGCCTAGCCTTTGCATGAGTACCATCAATAGTTCCAATACAATCCTGCAATATAATGTCATATATTTGAATTTTAAATCACAATTAACTTAAGAATAATCACACATTATTAGAAGGTGTTAATAGATACCTTAAAGAATGGTAAATACTTAGGATTGGTTGGCTTGTGGTATCCTACTCCAGTATTGTAGTCAGGATGTGGTTTAATAATATCAGCAACCAACCTATTAACAGCAACTAAAAACCTGTAAAATTGTTGACTAATTGTCTCACCATAATGATTGAACATTTCTTGTATCAGCCAATTCCCAACCCTATGTGCACATATCATAAAAAATATTCCTACTGATTCAAGCACAGACATCCCTCGTGTGGGAGTGAAACCATTTTTGTCAGTTAAATCACGACAGAAATCCAAGAAAATTGATTTCGTCATGTGAAAATCTTGATAACATCGAATTTTGTTACCATGTAATATTTCTTGAATAAGCATATGACCTATCCATTGAGATGTATAGCATGGTTCCTTTAACATATACTTGGCATAATAAGTTAGAATTACCCCTGCAGCTTGCCTGAATAAGAACATTGATTGGGTATCTGCTTCAGCATTATCTTGCTCATCATTTGTTTCATCACATGCATTATTCAAATGATTCATTACTCTGTAAGTAAAGCATTAAACATTAGATGTATCAAAACTACCAATCTTAACTACTCAATGCAATTTCACAAACATGAACTCATGCTTACATACAAATATTACCAATTCAATTAAGTAAGGCAACAACATTCCAACTACATTAAACAAAATAATTATAAACTTAAAACAATTGCATTCAAACATAAAATAATTCTAAACTTGGAACAAGAGTCTTAGACATAACCCAAATTAGTAGCATTCAAACATAACCCAAATTAATAGTATTCAAACATAACCCAAATTAGTTCAAACATATTAAAAAACATCTTCATAATGGAGGCCGATGTTCCTCATCCCTCTGATAGAGATAGTCCAACCAAGAGATTCTGGCCTCATCATCTGGTTGATTAATGAAGACAGTTCGATTTGCTGGCTTGGTAAAAAGAGTGCAAACAAAATTCCACAACCTACTCCCAACCAAGATGTGGAGACTCTTTAATATAGTCATGCATTTTGGAATACTCTCTGCATCTGGTCTTGCAACTGAGTGTGAAGTATTTGTGCTCTTTGAATATAATTGCATCAATTCTTCAATATTTGTTCTTAACATAGCGGCACTGGACATCTTTTCCTTCCTAACCCTTTTAGCACTCGAGGTTATCTCTCGTTGCCAGCTTGGTTCTGAAAACAAATCGTCACCAGTTCTGACATCATTGGGAGTATTCTCCCTAGCAACTGGCTCTCCATAATCATGTATTTCTTGAGTGTTGTCAATTGCATCATCATCTTTATCAGTACTCGAAAGTTGGGTTGGAGCTTCGTATTGACATGGAGCTCGTGCTCTTTCCCCAGTTGCTACAATATCAGAGAACAAGCTATCATAGCGAAACCATATGATGGACAGATCTTTGTTCTTGAATTTTCCAAAATTTTCATTTTCCTGTAAACCCATAAACTAATTGTCATTTATTGTATGAAATAGCATATAAGATATCAAAATATCATCGTATGGATGACAAAAGGAAATACCTTTATTTTCTCTTCCCACCAATCGTGATTTGCCGCAATAGTCTTATTTCTTTCGTCCCACCCCAAACCTGACTCTCCTCGCATCATTTGCTTAAAAAGTGTCCATTCTTTTTTCATAGAATCCCAATGATTTTTTAATTGTTTGTTATCATAACATTTTCCTGATAGTTCATTAAAACTTTTGACCAAATTTTTCCATCCATCCTTATTTATAAATGATCCTGGCCTATTTCCCTTCTGAATCTCTTATTCTTCCAGCTCTATAAATTGTAGATGTGCTTGGTCATCCCACTTAGTAGAGTATCGCCCCGTATTAGAAATATTGTTCATATTTTTTTTCTCTTTATCCATCTATATCATAACCAATATATAATAAGGGAAACACAAAAATTCAAATGCATAGGTAAACATATGCATAAACTATAACATAGACATAAACTTGAATATAGTACCTAAATCCCTAACCAACATAGGAGACATGCATAAAATAAAATATTTAGTATTTGTTTCTCTCAGACCATCACCATTGCAAGCATAAAATCAATAAGAAATTAAGGTGACATTGAAATTAGAGAGAAAACATATGCTTTCTCCTTTACTCTACTGTAATTCAACAAGTTTAACAACTCTCTGTTGTGTTGTATTGCATTGTATTATTTTTCCATAAAAATTATTACTTTCTCCTCTTCATATAGAAATTATTTCTCCATAATGCGGGTTATTACTTGTACTTAATTAATTTGAATGTTAGGACGTCTATTGTAATTTATTTAAATTTAAATCCTGTTAAATTACTAAGATGTTTTCTAAGTTAGACATTTTATGTAGTCAGACATTTTTTAAATGAATTCCAATTTTATAATTGTATGTGACTTACCTATTCAATTAAAAATATTCAATATCTTACTACATAAATATATTTATATATTATTATCTAAATGAATTAATTAATATTAGGTAGGTAGTTATAAATTAATTAGTATTATTTAGTTTGGATAGATATATTTATGAAATTTGTGGGTAACTCACCTCAAGATGCTTAAATTTTACTAAATTACAACAATTACTATTTACATCCTATAAATTACACTAATCTTTTATTAACTCAAAACATATTTGGAAATTCATATAATTTTGTAAAACTTTAAAGATATAATTTTTGCTGCAGAAGATGCTTTCAACAATTGATAATATATATCATTAAAATGATAGAGGAGGCAGCGGCCATTATCAACAGAGAACAAACAATTAATTATATACCCATTTTTTTATTACCTCGTAAGTCAATTTGTAGACTGAAACCTAATTACTAAAAATAATTGAGTTAACTCAATTATCTTAACAAAATAAAAAAATAACAAAATTTAAAATTAAAAAAATCTATATAACTAAAAACAGAAAATATATACATATAAAACTTGACATACAAAAGAAATAGAAAGAAACTTCACATGCAAAAAATACACAACATATTTTTTTATATGTTAATAAAAAAATATATACAACTGATGATCCAAACAGCCTCGAAATAAATTGTATATAAAAAATATATACATATAAATACAAGAAAAGGAAAATAAGACACAAGATATATATATATATATATATATAAACTGATAAGAAAAAGAAGAAGAAAGAGTTCACAAGATGTACCAGAGAGGGAAGGATCTGGAAGAAAGAAGGAGGTTACTGGAAGAAGGAGGTCGTTGGAGATAATGGTGACTGGCGGCTAGCGACGGCCTGACTGGGAGTAGAGGCGGTAATGGCGCGAGAAGAAAGAAACCCACTAACGATGACGCCCGATCTGAAGAGGAGCTCGAAGGATCTGGAAAAGAGGAAGATGGCAACGACGGATCTGGAGAAGAAGGAGGCGGCAATGGCTGCTTGCGACGACGAATCTGGAAGAAAGATCGGTGATGGCGTAACTCGGATCTAGAACGAGGCTGCTTCCAGAGAGCCCTTGGGCAACGGCGATGGCGGTATGAAGAAGGAGGGGCGACGGCGCAGCAGCGTTAATAGTATCGCAGAGGTCCTGGAGAAGATGATGGGAGAGAAGAGAGCTTTGGGGGAGAAGATGTATCAACGGTAATGAAGGGTATGCGTGTAAATATGAAAAATAATTGAGGGTAGCATTGTATTTTTATTGGTCAACTTACCAACGTTTTTTAGCAAAGCTGGGGGGTAGCAGCTTTTGATAAACGCTACTATAGCAGCTTTTTTGCAGGATAGTGTATAAGTTGAAATGCTCAGCCAAACACTTAAGGTTTAAACGCTGCCAAGCGATCAGCTCCTATAATGGCTTATACGCGGTCAAATCGCTAAGCCAAACAGCCTCTTAATCTGAATAGTGTTTAAGCTGATAACGTATTTGGATAAATGTACTTTTAAACTATTAGTGTAAAGTTATGTGTTTAGTTTGTAAAAGTTGATAAGCTGTTAGAACTTGACAAAAAGACTAAAATACACATGATATTGAATAATGCAAATAAAATTCAAAAAATACAATTTTTTTTTAAAAAAATTTATAATTGATGTCCAATTGCTAAAATACTTACAATTACATGTTAATAAATTATAAAATAATTTTAAAAATGTATAATTTTTTATTTTATGTATACATTTAAATTTAATTCATAAAAATATTCAATATATATGTTGAAATATTATATAAAATTATTTATTTTTAAATTTTATCATTATATATCCTGTATTTGTCATTTAAATAAATATTAATACTTAAATTTATATTTGTTTTGAATTGCTATAAATTTGATATAAAACACCAAGATTACAAAATTATACATGACACAATAATTGATAATGAAATAAATTTGATAATTACAAAATTTAAAATTAGAAAATATAATCAAGATAAACAGAAAAATCACAAACTACACATATGGGCTTAACAGAAGAAATGTAGATGATGTTGTTATAAGACTTGTCTTAGAAAATATAATCAGGTTAGATTTCTTAGACTAATCCAACAGACTCATTGTGCACCCAATTAGACCCAAAATCAAAGCCTCGCATGTAATCGTTACATCGTGTGGATGGGGGAGCAGGCACTTGGGGAACTACTCATCAGCATCCCCACCCCAAAAACATATACTTCATTCAGCTAATCAACTGAAGCTAATTGTCAAGAAATAAAGAGAAAGAAATCAACAATGGAGGTGTATGTATCTCATTAGTAATCTAGAGAGCAATCAGTGTCATCTTTCCTCTGTAATCTGGCGTTCCCATCCCAATATGTGAGGCTAATTTCATTGTTATCATGTTGCACCCCCCCCCATTTATCGTGATTGTCCAATATCTAGAGGTATAGCATCTCGCATTGCCATCCAATAAATATCACTTCGGTCCACTTCATCATTCCTTTGACTATCAGATGGTGTCACAGATTATGCATCAGGAATATAATTTTTGTTTTTAGCTACAGTGAATGCAACATCATGTACCCCTTTCTTTCTAATATAGTTATGGATGACCATTGTACCTAAAACAATGTCTCGTTGGATATCAAAATTATATGCAGACATATCTACCAAAACCCTAAATCTTTTCTTCCATACTCCAAAAGTCCGCTTAACAACCATTCTGCAAGAAGAATGTAAGTAATTGAATGACTCTTTATGCCCTCTTGGTGCACGCAATCGGCTTGTTCTTGCACGTCGAAAATCTTCAAGATGATATCTTATATTCTCACCTTTGTATGGCCCCATGTATCCAGTCGTATGAGAGTATCCTGCATCTACTAGATAATATTTCTCTTTTGTTAGGTGGGGAAAATTCAAGTCGAATCTACGAATTGCTTCACCAAATATTCTGGCATCATGAGCTGATCCCTCCCACCCCGCCCATGCAAATGTAAAACACATATTGAAATCTACAATTGCAAGGATATTTTGGGTTGGATATCCTTTACGTCCTATATATGGCACTTCCTCACATCGTGGTAACCGAGTCTTTACATGAGTACCATCAATAGCTCCAATACAATCCTGCAATGAAAATGTAAGATATTCGAATTATGTTTCGACAATTAACTTAAGAATAATCACAAGTTAATAGAATATATTAATAAATACCTTAAAGAATGGCAAATACTTGAGATTATTTGGTTTGTGGTATCCTTCCCTATCATTGTAATTTGGATGTGGTTTAATAATATTAGTAGCTAACTTATTAACAGTAACCAAAACTCTATGAAATTGCCGGCTAATTGTCTCACCAGAATGATTGAACATTTCTTATATCAATCGATTCCCAACCCCATACCCACAAATCATCAAAAATATTCCGACTGATTCAGGCACGGACATTCCTCATGTGGGGGTGAGACCATATATTTCGGTTAAATCACGACATAAATCCAAAAAAATTGATTTTGTCAGGCACGGACATTCCTCATGTGGGGGTGAGACCATATATTTCGGTTAAATCACGACATAAATCCAAAAAAATTGATTTTGTCATATGAAAATCTTGGTAACATTGAGTTTCATTACTATTTAATATTTTGTGCATGAGTGTATGACCTGTTCATTGAGATGTATGGCATGGTTCCTTGAGCATGTATTTGACGTAATAATTTAAAATCGCCCCTGCAGTTTGTCTGAATAAAAACATTGATTCTGTATTAACCTGTTCATTATTTGCTTCATTGTAGTCATTCTCCTGATCTTTCAGTACTCTGTAAAGCATGGAGCTTTATTAATATCAATACTAGTTGATCTTAACAAGTCAAGTCTATAAAATTTTAAAAATATATAAAATTGCATTCAAACATAAAATCAAACATAAATAACAAACAAACAATGTTCAACATAAAACACGCTCAACAATAGTCTCAATAATACTCAAAACATAAATAACATTAGTTCAAACATATTAAAGGAAAAAGTTCATGGCAGAGGCTGATGATCCTCAAACAACTGATGGAGGTAGTTTAACCAAGCAAATATTGCCTCATCGGATGGTTGATTTATGAAGACAGTTTGATTCGCGGGCTTGGTAAAAAGGGTGCAAGCATAATTCCACAACTTACACCCAACCTTAATGGGGAGACATTGCAATACGTCCATGCATTTTGGCATGTTTTCTGCATTTGGTCTTGCAATAGAGTTTGTAGTATTTGTGCTCTTGGTGTATAGCTGCATTAAGTCTTCAATATTTGTCCTCAACATAGTAGCACTCGACATCCTTTCCTTCCTACCCCTTTTAGGGGCCGATGATTTCCCTTGTTGCACGCTTGGTTCTAGAAACAAATCGTCACCAGTTGCAGCATCAATGGGGCTTTGATCCCTACCAAATGGCTTTCCAAGATCATTTATATCCTCAGTGTGCTACATTGCATCATCTTCTTTATCGGTACTCGATAGTTGAGGTGGAGGTTGATATTGACTTGGAGCTCGTGCTTTTTCCCTAGTTGCTACAATATCAGAGAATAAGCCATCATAGCGAAACCATATGATGGATAAGTCTTTGTTCCTGAATTTTCAAAAGTTGTCATTTGCCTGTAAACCCACAAATGCAAAAAAATGTCATTTATTGTGTCTCAAGTAGTTTATAAAATATAAAAATTTGTTATATAGAGAACACATTGAAATACCTCAACTTTCTGATCCCACCAATCATTATCTGCCGTAATAGTCTTCTTTGATTTGTCCCACCCCAAACCTGACTCTCCTTGCATCATTTGCTTAAATAGTGTCCATTCCTTCTTCATAGAATCCCAGTGGTTTTTCAATTGCTTGTTGTCATAACACTTTCCTGTTATTTCATTAAAAGTCTTGACCAAATTTTTCCACCCATCTTTATTTATAAATGATCCTGGCCTGTTTCCCTTTTGAATCTCTTGTTCTTCTAGCTCTATAAATTGTAGATGTGTATGGTCATTCCACTTAGTAGAGGGTCGTCCCGTATTGGAAATATAGTTCATCTATTTCTTTCCTTTATCCATCTATATCATAACCAATATACAATGTGGGAAAGATAGAAATCCAAACATATTGAGAAACATTTGCAGAAACTGAAACATGTAGAAACATTCCAATATAGTATTTGTATCGAAACATTCCAAATTGAAAAATGCAGAAACATCCAAAAACTAGAATATACCATTATTCACAAAATACATAATATTACACAAACAACAACAATGAACATTTTTATATGACTTGCAAGTTTATTACACAAACATTTTTACACAAACAGCAACAAGCCCAATCCATTTTTTTGATTTTCAAGTAGCAATGAACATTTTTATATGAGCATTTTTATTACACAAACAATAATATTTTTACACGAACAACAACAAACCCAATCCATTTTTTTGACTTGCAAGTAGCAATTTTACATTTTTATATGAGCATTTTTTACACAAATAGCAATATTTTTACATGAACAGCAGCAAATCCAATCCATTTTTTTTGACTTGCAAGTAGCATTTTACATTTTTATATGAGCCTTATGTTCCTATTCAGGGTTCGTTTGGTAAACAACAACAACAATGAAGGCAATAGTAAGATCAACAATGAAGAGATGAGCAGTGTAGAGAGATATACCCGATCAGCAATGAAGGCAACAATAATGGCAACAGCAAAGGTAGATCTAGAAGCAAGAGGCGGCAGCAGACGCTACCAAAGAGGAGACCCCGGGTGATGGCAACGATGATGATGGCTGATCTAGAAGTAGAAGGCGGCAATGACAGCTTACGGAGTGGGAAGCAGGAGGCTGCGCTGGGCAGCGATGGGCAACGGTGGCGATAGTTGTGGGAGGAGATTCGCG
Organism: Diospyros kaki; assembly: GCA_036245055.1. Taxonomy (NCBI): domain Eukaryota; kingdom Viridiplantae; phylum Streptophyta; class Magnoliopsida; order Ericales; family Ebenaceae; genus Diospyros; species Diospyros kaki. The sequence continues at coordinate 16,409,619 of BSEG01000015.1, read as the reverse complement.
GAGATGGCAGTATTATGGAGGAGGCACAGATGGTGTGGGAGAATAGAGATTCATTGAAGGAGAAGAGGAGGGTTGGGGGATAAGAAGTGTAAATATTGAAATTGGAAGAGGGCAGATCGTCTTTTTCTTGGTCAACTTCAATAGCTCTCACTAGCTTTTCTGCAAAAGCTACTGCCCCAAAGCTTTATTTAAACGCTAATACAAAAGCGTTTAAGCTATGGAGCTTTGAAGCTCTTGGCATATCTAAACAGATAACTAAATAAATCTTCTAGGTTAAACACTGTAGTAATAACTTATAAGCGGTTAAACCGCATTGCCAAACGAAGCCTCAATTCTGTATGACAATTGAACGATACTTTTTCCTTTAGAGTGCCTTGTGCCTCACTCCATATTTTGTCAAAAGAGAGTCAAAATATTTGTTGCAAAAATATTTTACCCGATCACTAATAACGGTTTTAGAAGTGTCAAAACGAGTAAAAATATTTTTTCTTAGAAAATGCACCATTGCTCGGCCATCATTAATTGGTAATGCCACTGCTTCAACCCACTTGGAAATATAATCCACTGCTACTAAGATGTACAAGTTGGAAAACGAATGTAGGAATGACCCCATGAAGTCAATACCTCAAACGTAGAATAACTCAACCTCTAGAATGCCATGCAAGGGCATCTCGTGCTTCCTAGATATGTTCCCTATCCGTTGGCATCAGTCACACTTTTTCACTAAGGTATGAGTATCTTTGAATAGAGTTCGCCAAAAAAAAAAAAACCAGATTATAGTACCTTAGTTTTTGTTGCTCCGAAATGTCCACCATATGGTGAGACATGGCATTGCTCTAAGATCATCTCCATCTCATCTTCTAGAACATATCTCCAGATTACTTGTTTAGCTGATCTCCGATAAAGAATGGTATCCTCCCAAAAATAATATTTGAGCTCCGAAAAGAACTTTTTCCTTTGGTGGTAGTCATAATTAGGAGGCACAATGTTACTTGTTAGATAATTCACATAATCGGCATACTATGATACCTTTGTTTTGATGCTTGCTCATTCCACTCTCAAAAGCTGCTCATCTGGGAAATTTCTCGTTAATATCCCTTGTTTCAGATAGATTTTGTTGCTCCAATCGAGAGAGGTGGTTGGCCACCACATTCTCGCATTGTTTCTTATCTTGAATTTTCAAATCAAACTCTTGGAGAAGTAGTACCAATCGGATTAGCCTTGATTTTGTATCTATCTTTGAAAATTGATACTTCAATGTGGCATGATTCGTATAGACAATCACTTTTGAACCAATGAGATATGATCGAAAATTTTCAAATGCAAAGACCACTACTAAGAGCTCTTTTTCTATAGTGGCGTAGTTCATTTGAGCATCATTGAGAGTCCGACTAGCATAGTAAATCACATATAAGACTTTGTCTCTTTGTTGTCCCAAAACTGCCCCAACTGCATAGTCACTAGCATCGCACATAAGTTCAAACGACATGTTCCAATCAGGTGTCACAATAATAGGTGTTGAAATTAACTTTTCCTTAAGATTGTTAAATGACTTTAGGCACTCCTTAGAAAATTAAAATTTTGCATCCTTCTCCAACAAACTGCATAAAGATTTTGTAATCTTTGAGAAATCTTTAATAAATCGTTTGTAAAATTCAACACGTCCCAAAAAATTGCGGATACCCTTGACTGATGTTGGTGGAGGAAGCTTCTCAATCACTTGAATTTTTGCCTTGTCAACTTCAATACCCCTAACTGAAATTCAGTGTCCTAATACAATTCCTTCTAGTGGCATTTCTCCTAATTGAGCACAGAGTTTGTTTCTTCACAGCGTTTCAAAACAAGTCTCAAGTTCTTTAAGCATTCGTCATATGAAGAATCAAAGATTGAGAAATCATCCATGAATACTTCAATAAATCTTTCTACCATATCTGAGAAGATTGATATCATACAACGCTGAAAAGTGGTAGGGGCATTGCACAAACCAAACGGCATTCGTCGGTAAGCGAACATACCATATGGACAAGTGAATGTTGTCTTCTCTTGGTCTTCTAGAGCTATTGGAATTTGATTATATCCTGAATACCCATTAAGGAAACAATAGTGAGAATGGCCTGCTAAGTGCTCCAAAATTTGATCAATGTAAGGAAGGGGAAAATGATCTTTTCACGTTACATTATTCAACTTACGATAGTCAATGCAAACTCGTCATTCGGTAATAGGTCGAACTGGAATGAGCTCGTTGTTTTTGTTCTTTTCCATTGTAACACCTACTTTTTTATGCACCACTTGAACCGAACTAACCCAAACACTATCTAAGATAGAATAGATAATTCCAACATCTAGTAACTTCAATACTTCAGCTCTAACCACTTCTTGAAGATGAGGGTTTAGTCGTCGTTGATATTGCACCATCGACTTATAAGTGTCTTCCATTAATATTTTATGCATGCAAAGAGATGGGTTAATCCCTTTTATATCAATTATAATTCATCCAAGAGCTAACTTATGTTCCTGAAGCACCCGGAGTAACTTATCCTCCTCTTCTTAGCTAGTGGACTTGGCAATTATAATTAGAAGAGTAGAAGACTCACCCAAATAGGCATACCGAAGATGAGATGACAACTTCTTTAGCTTCAATTTCGGAGCTTGTTGAATGGAAGGTAAAGGTCGTGAAGGACTCGTGCCTAATGCCTTGTACTGCTTCCCCTTTTGAATAAGTTTAGATCCTTGCAAATATCTAACACATTCTTCAATCATAGCAGAGTCAGTATCTTCAACTTGTGAGTGCATCACAAATGGTTCCCAGGGATCTGATTGGTGATTCAAATTGAAAATGTTTTCTGGCTCTTTATCCATAATATCAATCTAAAAACAAGAATTTCAGGCAATAGGAAATTTGAGTACTTCAAACAAATTAAAAGTAATTTGCTTCTTATTCAACCTTAACATGAATTGTCATTTCTTCACATCAATAAGTGCTTGTTCGGTAGCTAGAAAAGGTCGTCCCAAAATAAAGGGAACATCCCTGTCTTCAGCCATATCCAAAATAATGAAGTTTGTTGGAAATATGAACTTGCTAACTTTTATCAAAATATCTTCAACAATTCCATGTGGATGCTTCACGAACCGATCTACTAGCTACAACGATACCCTTGTAGGTTTTGCCTCTCCTAACTCGAGCTTTTGAAAAATAGAAAAGGGCATCCGGTTAATGCTTGCACCCAAATCACATAGAGATCATTCAAAATATAAGCTTCCAATGGTGCATGGAATGGTAAAACTCCCTGGGTCCTTCAACTTTGATGGTAGCTTATTTTGTGAAATGGAACTGCATTCCTCCGTTAACATAATTGTTTCATGTTTCTTAAGCTTCCTTTTGTTTGATAAGATCTCATTCATAAATTTCGCATAGCTAGGCATTTGAGATAAAGCTTCAACAAAGGGTATGTTTATGTGGAGCTTCTTAAATACCTCTAGATACTTCTCAAATTGCTTACCCAACTTGTGTTTATGCAACCTTTGAGGAAATGGATTTGGAGGAACATATGGCTCGACTGGTGATGGGGTTACCTTTTCTTCTTCAACTACTACCTGGGGCTCATCAGGTTGATTAGTTGACTCCTTAGCTATACCATTTTCTTTTACCACACTCAGTCTTTTAACGTGAATTTTTGGTAGCTACACCTTGCTCCTTGTAGTGATGACATTCACTTGCTCCTTGTGATTAACTTCAGTATTGCTTGGCTATGTGCTCGGCGCCCTTTCACTAAGAATTTTTACTAGCTGCCCAATTTGATTCTCTATATTCTTAATGGCCACATCAGTCCATTCGCTTCGTTTTTGAAGCTTTGAAATCGTTTCTTCCAATCCTCTTTTTTCTTCATGTGGTCTTCCCTGTTTTGGTGAATTTTGAACATTCTGATTGTTTCCATATGAAAAATTAGGATGGTTCCTCTAGCCGAGGTTGTAATTATGAGATAATAGATTATTCAATGGCCGTTGAAAATTTTCTTGACGTGGAAAATTCTTTGCATACGCAGCCTGCTTTGTGAAAGAAGAATCCATAGTGAGCAATAGACATTCGGATGATGGATGAGTTGCTCCACAGGTTACACAAACTGGAGGAGAGCCTTGCACCATATTAACTGATAAAGAATATTTTAATGCTTCCATCTATTTTGATAAAGCATCGATTTTAACCAACATCAATGTATTCATATCCACTTCATGCACTCCAGCTACTTTTTTATGTGAATTCCTATTTGGGCACATTACAAGCTGATCACTTATGGTTTCATAGAGGTCATGTAACTCCCCAATTGATTTGTTTCAAATGGAACCACATGCTGTAGAATCAATTGCAGAGCAGCTGTAAGGAGTTAACGTGGCATAAACGTAATGATTTTGAGCTGGTAGAGAAAAGCCATGACTAGGGCACTTCCTTAGCCGCTCTTTGAATTGTTCTCATGCCTCATGAAAATTTTCAGATTTAGCTTGCTAGAAAGTTAAAATTTCATGCTTCAGTTTGTTAATCTTGGCAAGAGGAAAATACTTCAATGTAAATTTTAGAACCAAATCTGCCCATGTAGTAATGCTATCAGGTGGCAGTGAGTCCAACCACTCCCGAGTCTTATCTTTTAGAGTATGAGGAAATAATTGCACCTTAAGTGCTTCTTCATTGATCTCTTGATACTTGAAGTTGCCACAATACTCCAGAAAACGAGAGAGATTGTAGTGTGGATTTTCATCACTTATCCCATAGAAAGAAATGTTGTTGGAGAACAAATTAATCACATATGGCCTCAGCTTGAAGTTGTGTGCCTATATGAAGGATAGATTATGCTGGAACGGTTCTCAATGACTAGAGGTATCATGAAATCTCCCATTAAAATATCTCTCTCATTGATCTCAATGGTACGCTCCACTTGAACAAGTTAATTTTCGTTGTCATCCATAGTGCTCTGTTGTTGTTCCCATTTTGCTATCTGTTCGCGACGTCTTTATGAAAGGTTAGTTCAATCTTTGGATCAAACTCAACAAGATCAAGACGTTTTTGAACAGCGCATGCACTATCTCAATCATAACACATCAAAAACTGAAATAGTTTAGCATAAAAAATTAAAGGAAACAACACAAGTGTTAAAAAGCTAATCTTAATTAAAGCAGTAATCAAAAGAGCCAATCTCCGGCAACGATGCCAAAAACTTATTCGCCTATTCTTTCTCGCAAGTGAATGGAATCGTAATAAGTAATATAATGATGAATAACGTATCATTCTCACGAGAATTAGCTTTTGATCCCTACTTTAACTACTATTAACTTTAATAAGCCACACACAATAAAACACTTACTCACTGTAGGTATTATATTAATTAAGACTGAATAGCTGACTAAAAACGCAAAACAACTCATTGGATTTTTAAATGCAGAAATCTAATGTCCTAGGGTTCATGAATCCACTATAGTTCTTCAATTGGTTCAATCTTCCAGTGATCAGATTTTATAATTCTTGCTTTGAGCTGAAAATCGATGATCCTAAATTAATCAAAAGTCTCTCTCAATGGTTAATCGAATCTATGTTTGCATATGAGATTAATTATCTCTAACTAATCCACAAATATACAAACATGCATTTCTCCACAATGATCATCTAAATAAGATTTCACAAAGCATAATGGTATATCTACTTATTATCGATTATGTTGTTTATTACCAAGTGCTAATCTATATTGAATCTCTTGAAAGTAATATAAATCACAAACACGTTCTAATGGCGGTCAAGCATCAAAATGGAATTAGTGCATAACAAACAATCAACCCGAAAGACATGAATATGATAAAACCCGAATACTTTTAATTAAACCATTATTGAACTGTGTTTCATCAATCACCCTAGTCACAAGATACTTAGCGTAACATGGTTTCAACCAATAAAAGAATAATAAAAACGGAGTTCATAATGTCAGAGAAAAGAAAGAACAAAAAAATACAACCAAAACTAAAGTTCTTTAAGAAAATCTCCTTCTTCTTCCTCAACTTACCTTCTTTTCTTTCTCCAAAAACCCCCTTAAATCTTCCAAGAATCATTCTTTTTATAGTGTTTTTTAGGTTATTAAAATCGTGCACATTCAAAGAGTTTATTCCCACTTGAGTTGGAATCAAATGGGCTTAAAACGACATTTTCGTGAAGTTTTAAGCCTTACTGCAGTCTTATCACAAAGAGTAAAAGAGATAAGTAAAAATAGAATTTTTTAATGAATAAATGAAAGCGACATTTTATATTCAAATTTTGTCCCATTATTAATTTAATTTGCAGCCTTTTAATGATAACTTTTATAAATATCAAAGTTGTAGGACTCCTTCCATATTAAGAATCATGCATTTTTTGTGAAATAATTTTCATTTATCAAAAATAATTTGATTATTGGTCAAACCAATACAAAAATTCTTTTATCATTATTATTATTTACTAAAAAAATACTTTCAATTGACTCACCTAAATAAAAATATATTTTTTTAAAAAGTAAGAAACAAAAATATGAAAACATGTAAATAAAAAAAAATATTTTTTTTATAAATATAATATGTAATATAAAAAATTATTATTTAATCAAACATAAACTTAAATTTTATCATTCATTTAAATAAATATAAACACAAGTTACAAATAAATATAAACACAAGTTACTTTTATTTTTAACGTAGTCATTAGAATAGTAAAGATGAAATTAATTTTTTAATATAATTATAAAATAAAAATGTGTATTCAAATTAAAAACATATTTTTAATACTTGTTTAATATTATAAAATAGCCTCCATTTCTATGTTTCCATTTCACACCGACTGGAAGCAGGAATCAAATAGTCCCAATTCTTGAATGCCTTGAAGTTGAAGCAGCTTCTTTTAATATTATAAAATAGCCTCCGTTTGATCGCGCTTTTCATACTTTGAAATTGGAATGGGTCTTTGATTTAAGCTTGGGATTTTCAGTTTTGACTTTTCGGATGAGTGTTCTCGCGACTATCAGTGTTCATGTTTTTTATTATATCAGAGAATATAAATTATAAATTGAATTTATGATTTTTACGTAGAGTGAAGATCGAACTCGTAACTTATTAGATTGATGTCGATATATTACTCATTCAATTAGTCGACTTATGTTTTAGAAATAGTTTTAACTTTTTATTTAGCAAGAAAACCTATTTTAAACATTTTTATCGTCAACTCACCTCTTTGGAGTTTATTATTTTATTTTATAATAAATTAATTATTTTACTTTTCGTTTCACAATTATTAAAATTTAATTCAGTTTATATTTTAAATTTTTTCTCAAATTTGACATCACATATACTAATAATATAAATCAAAATTTTAATTTGTTCAGAGAATGAATGCATTATTTTTACCTGACTGAATCAAAAACACTATAACAAAGGTTAAGAAATACGGATGGACCTTCAAGTCGAACGCATCTACAAAACAAAACATTATTAATTAAGGCCACGCCCCATACGTAGCTGTCTTAGCACAACTTTTTATGCTTCAAAATCAAAATGATCATCAAAAGAGGGTAAGAAACAACAAAAGATAGCATGAATCAGAATGAAATAGTGAATGAAAGGTCCACTAAGAAGACAAGACAAGAGATTAGGGTTAGCGTTAGAATATAGACTGTATAGAAAAGTCAGGAGAGTTTTTCACTATTTTTTTTATTTTTCTCTCTTTCTTTTACTATAAATTTTCTCCATTTTTGCACTCGCTTCACAAGTGTGTCTATTATTTTTATATTCTCACATTTAAACCATTTTAAATTTGCTTTAATTTATATTTTTCATGTTCTTAATTATTTTAGCCATGTTCATATTTTATATATGTTAGCACTTAACATTTTAAGACATGTGATTTTATAACCATCCAAGTGCTATCCCACCAAGACGAGTCCCTACTTAAAATATTTTATTTTTTATACTTAAACATGCATACTACAGGCCAGCCCTTCAGTGGATGGTGAGTTAATTTATGAAGTCGCAAATTTATTAGAAAAACTTAAATAAAAGCATAATTTTATAAATTTTTCTTTAAAAAACATTTTAATTTTTTTTTTGAAAAACATGATGTATTGGGTAATAAAATTATTTAATTATTAAAAATAAAATACAATAAATACACTTTATCTAAAAATAAAAAACATTTATTCTACCACTTTCCTTAAAAAAATACACCTTTTACAATATTGGGAATACTTTAGAAATTAAAAAATGTAGCACATTAAAAAGTGCCATTTGATACTGACTTTAATAATTAGCCTTTCATTTTTGTACCTCAAACGCTAGCAGCAGGGAAAAGACACACACAGTACATAGGAATGAGTTTTTGTCTGAATTGTTTTTACTTCTCAGAGCAATTTTCGTCATCATTTGCTCTCAAAATATCAGACGGGAACGTGGCAAATTCCCTCTGGCCTGAGTTTTCTAACGCCCCCGTTGAATGGGCGCGCTCTCTCTTTATAAGACCGCAAAACTGAGACTCTGTACGTACATGATGCATGAAGTAGCAAGAGATTCTTCAACGACGACTTTATTTTGAGAGAGAGAGAGAGAGAGAGAGAGAGAAGGCAGATTATTGGTCAACGAATAATAGAATCATATACTTAGCGATCCATTATACACATAGTGATAAGATTTTCTATTAATATCATCACAGACTTGTCAATTGTGCTTTGTATGGCAATCATCTCTTGACTTGTTTTACCCAAAAATTTCAAACTTTGAAGCCTCTTGATTACCCATCTGGGTTTATTGGTGAGTTCTTCCAATTTCTTTCTGTTAATTCATCTGGGTCGTTTCTGTTTTTAATCTTGTTAACTGGGTTCATGTGCCCGTGTACGTATATATGCCTAAATTCACAGACCAGGATGGGTCTAATTTAGCAGTTTTTGAGGATTTTGGCATAAAATGACACGGGAATTCCATTCCCTTTGGCAGTTCTTGAGGATTTCGTCTTGTATTAGAAACAATGTAGAAGAAACTTTTAAGATACGCATTAGAACTCTTAGAAGAAACACAAAACGAATTTTGTGAACTTGATGATCTTTCACAGGTTTGCGTTGAATTTGATGGCGGTCAAGGAGAATGGGTTGGAGGAGCTGCCTCCACCATTGCAAAATCTGCTTAGATCGCTGGCTTCAAATTGGGGGCATCTGATTGACACAAGTAGGTTAGAAGTGGTGCGCTTAAGTGGCGCAATGACCAATGATATTTACAGGATAAGTTGGCCTAATTCAGAGATGGCAAATGAAAATGACACCACGACAGTTCTGGTCCGCTGTTATGGCAAAGGGGTAGAAATTTTCTTTAACCGGGATGAGGAAATTCGGACTTTTGAGCGCATATCGGAGCATGGTCAGGGACCTCGGCTTCTGGGCCGGGTTCCTGAAGGGCGAGTCGAGGAGTTCATTCATGCTAAGGTACGCTTCTATGTGAGAATACTTGATTCATCTGCAACTTGCAATCTCATTTTCAATTTGTTCTATGATTTGGGATGAGGTTAAGTTGTTGTGTGATATTCATGCCAAGAAATTTGATAAATTCCATCGGTAATCTGATCACGCTGTTCAAGGGACACCTGTGTAGAAGGAACAAAGTTGACCTTTTTCCCGGCTCTCATTCATTCATGTCTCAAATTTGTTTTCAATTTTCAGACGCTATCGGCTGGTGACATCAGGGACCCCGAAATATCGGGTCTAATAGCCGCAAAATTGAGGGAGTTCCACAATCTTGATATGCCTGGTCCCAAGAAGGTGGTTCTCTGGGACAGAATGAGGTAAAAATCTACCTAGAAGAGTCGAAGATTTCTGTTGAAACATTGTAGATTTAAGATTATAATGTTCTCTATATGTTCGCTTCTCTTCCCAGGAAGTGGCTAAGTGAGGCCAGAAGGTTGTGTTCTCGTGAGCAAGCAAAGGAATTCGGTTTAGATAATCTGGCGGAGGAAATACTTATGCTCGAAAGGGACCTGTCCCACGACTACCAGGAGGTTGGATTTTGTCACAACGATCTGCAGTATGGTAACATATTGATCGACGAGGAAACAAGGTCAATCACCATAATTGTAAGTGTTTCTTCTCCAGTTTTGGCTACTCGTTCTATAATGGTAGAACTTGAATTTTCTCCTTCCAAGCCCATGTATATGATTTGATTTTACATTCAGATTCAGCCAATGGTTATTCATTATCCACCTTTTTTAAAGCTTTGTCAGTTCAATTTTTATCATGCTGTAGTTTGAAAGATAATTGAATAGCGTAAATAAGTTTTCTGTCTTCTTTTTACAGGATTATGAGTATGCCAGCTACAATCCTGTTGCCTATGACTTTGCAAACCACTTCTGTGAAATGGCAGCAAACTATCACACTGATACACCTCATGTCTTGAACTATAATTTATACCCAAGTAAGCAATTTATGGTGTCTAATCTAATCTAATTTAATCTAATCTAATCGAAAGCTAACAAATATTGTTCCCTCAATCAACAGGTCTAGAGGATCGTCGAAGATTTGTGAGAATATATCTTAGCTCTGCAGGTTAGTTCGTTTCATTAATTGTTTGTTTGGATATTATGAGAGCAAAGTATGTGGATTTTTGGAATTAGTTGAAAACTCCATAAAGATAAAAAGTCTTGAAGAGAGAGCTGGATGTGGATGTGGATGTGCAACCTTATCAACACAGAGTCAATAACTTCTTGTTATTGTATTCGTCATTGGCAGTGTATTGTTGATAAAGTCAAGGGTAGACATTAGACAAGGCATCAACGGAATATCACAGTTCCTCTTTGATATTTAAATTGTTTAAAGCATTCATTTGGCTAAACCTTCTTGTCCAGTATGATCTATATTTGTTTTCAACAGTTGGGTCTCTGACCAAACCAAACAAGAAATTCATGAGCCAAAGTATATGAGATAAACTGATCCTTCCTGGTTTTAAATATTCATCTTTTATGTAAAAGTAAAATAATGAACTTGTGATTAATATTTTTTTCACTCTCCTTAAAGCTTCTTAATACAGTCAAAACAAAAGACATTTAGTTTTTTCTCTTTGTTTTACTGTCCTGTCCTTGGCCCATAAATTGTCCCTTCTCTCAAAAGATCAAAGACCCATATTCTACACGCTAAAGTTGAAAGGAAATCTTTGACTTTTTGCCTATTTTCTTTGACTTTTTGCATTCACTGAAAGCAACCCGTGAGACATAACATCCATAGCTGATATTTTCTCTGTATGGGGACATTTTCGTCCTTTACATATGCTAACTTCTTATGTTATGATACGAAAGAGAGAATTGCCCATAAGAAAAAGAAAAAGAAAAAGAAAAAGAAAAAGAAAAAGAGGTGAGTGAATGTGAGTGAATGGAAAGGAATAAGTATTTAGTAAAAGGTGAAGACTTTTTAAGTTTGATATAAGTTATTTTATAAAAGATAGCGCAATAGATTGAAATGATTGATGAATTAAAATTTATGAAGTCGACCTTGTATAGAAAGACTAAGACTTAATATGTTATCTTAAACCTAAAATCAGCATCATTTTATGCAGGAAAGCTGCCCCGGGACACTGAAGTAGAGCGGCTTGTGGATGATGCAGAGAAGTACACTCTTGCAAACCATCTCTTCTGGGGTTTGTGGGGATTGATCTCAGTAAGCATTGCAGGCAGCTAATTAATGATTTAATTGTTGTATTAATTAAAACGGACCCTACATAATCAAATAGAGACTTAATATGAACATGGAATTAAGTAGCTTAGATTACTAATGACGTTTGACTTTGACCCGCAGGGGAATGTGAACGACATTGAGTTTGATTACATGGAGTATGCCAGGCAGAGGTTTCAGCAGTACTGGCTGGGGAAACCTAAGCTCTTGGGTAGCTGAACAGAGAGCCTCCATCGTTGGTTAAAAATGGAAATGTCAACATCATCATCATCATTAGGAATGGTGGTGAGATTCAAATTATTCCCCACCACCGGCCACCGGGTGGTTTTTAGCTAGCTCAAGTACCTTTAGAAAGGGATTGTTTTTATTTTTGACCTGTTTGGAGGGCTCATCTCCATTCATTCTGCAAAAGAAATGCATCAATAAATCAAATCAATGGCGTTCATTAAGGAATCTGAGAATGCTTCTGGTTCAGTCGTTAAAAAGGGAAGCATTTAGTGGGTGGCTAGGGATTGATTGACCCACAAATGTTGTTGGCCTACCAAATATGGCATCAGCTTCTTCATTGACAATAGCAAAAGGGTTCTATTGGTCCTACGAGAAAGGCATCTTCCGTTCTGTGCACATTATCAGTGGCTGCCTGTCATAGTCTCCTCGCATTTTACATGTTAAAAATGTTATGCCAATTTCATCATTATCATAGATTTTTACGAAAAGAGAAAGTAATTAAACTGATATCACTTCTTTGTAATTCCAAACACCAATCACAATCCTTGATACTTATAAATTGTTCCCATGATATAATTTTAAGAGTATTTTGTATAAAATATCTACAAAAAATATATGATTATTTTTGGAAAAATATAACAACCTGGTCCGTGATTTTTTTTTTTATTTTGATTAATTCATTCATTCAACTTTTTCTTTTCTTTCTTTTTTTTGTTTTTTTGAGCTTCACTTCATCTATGAAGTTTTAGATTAAATTTAGGGGTGAAATTGATAAAAAAAATTAAAATTTTATTGAAAAAGTGAATAAAAAATTTATATTTTAAAGATAAGATGAATCATTTAAAAAAATTCAGGAACAAATTTGAGAAAAAAAAATACATAAAATTTCAGACACTTTCACTACTTGTAAGAAAATAATTGCCACACAGAGACCGAGCACCAGTGGTCTAGTGGTAGAATAGTACCCTGCCACGGTACAGACCCGGGTTCGATTCCCGGCTGGTGCACTCTTTTTTGAAAACCCAATCAGTTTGTCCTTTTATGATTACATACCCAAGAAAGACTACATTTGTATGACAATCAGTTTGTTCTTTTATTGATTTTTTCAATACAATGTGTCATAAAAATTATCTTATTTTAGATTTTTAATTATTACTCTGTATATATAATTGGTTGAACATAAATTCTTTATTTGTATACCATAATTTCCAAGAAAAAATGATTTTTTTATGTAATACTTGTGCAAGTCAAATATAAATATATATATATATTTAATATTAATCGATGAATCATATCACATTACATAGTGATTTTGTATAAAATTTTAATTTATGTATTATATTTTTCTTCTTTTCTTCTTCTAATAAATTCATCCAAATTTCTATCACCACAGTAAAAAGAGACCCATTTTCTAAAAATAACTATGTTTATCCATCCCTAAGTATGATGTTGTGTGTTTGAATCTTCTTATGCCTTTTACTGTAGACATTATTATAATTTCTTATGTACCAAAGAGAAAAATACTACTCTTATAGTTAGCACTCTCATTATGTTAACTTTAACACCTATCTTCAACTAACGTGACAATTTAAAACCAAAAAAATCACATAACACCATCTAGAATGATACTTACATAATCTAGCCAGCTTAAAATGAGCATGCTCCCTTTGGACCTTTGCCAGGGACTGGAAAACTAAAAAATAGACAAGACAAAATAGAAAGACAGAAGATAGCATGCTGGGGCTAGAGGATGGGTAACAATCAGAGACAGATTCATATGATTATACAAAGCTGGCTTCCACGTATGGAGAAGTGTACCAAATAATATTATTCAGAATTATAATGATTGAATATTTATATATATATATATATCTAGAATTTTTGTGTCACACCACTCATATATGTCAACTTTAATTCACTAATTTTATAACAGGTTGAGCCACAAGTGAAAAGAGTGTAGCAGAGAAAGGGTAGTCATTCAACAGGTTCTATTCTACCCACCAAAGCTTAATCCTCCGGTTTTTCTATGAGATATCTGTTGCAGTACACAAGACACTGCATTTCAAGAAAACTAAGTCAGTATCCTAAAGAACGCAGAATTATTGTTTCACAAAGGTGTGCTATACACAATTTACATGCCGCAGCAATGGATACAACCTCGATGACATAAAAGCTCGAAATCGAAAGAGTAAATAGGTATAGAAGAAGCAACAAAGAGGCTTCCACAAATGATACATGTGACCTCTCAGTTGCAAACTCCGCAGCCTCTTCTAGTTTGTAAGATTTAATTCCCCCTGATGCATCCAATCAGATGTATCCTGCACAAGCAGTTGAAAATCAGATCCACAGAGATCATAAGGCATAGCAGAAATTAAGCCAAATAAGAAGCATATTCTAAGCATAAGAGATTTATGAATTGGATGCATTCAGTAGTCTGTTGAGGCCGTTGGGAAATTTTTAAAAAATTTCTGTTGACACATAGCTTTCTGGCACTGTCAAGATTCTACCAACTAATTAACATGAAAAAGGAAATAGTGATGCAATTCCGGGCAATCACAGTTGTAGTAGTCTAGTCTAGTCTAGAGCTACCAATTGCCAACACAAAAATTTTGCACATTAGTGCTTAAATTGATTGGACCCGAATATGAATGTCAGTAGACATCAACTGGACTTGGTTATAACCATTGACGCAACAAGAAGATGCTTAGCCAACAAGAACCTGAGGCTAGATTGTTTTCAAATGATAGAGGAGTCCCAGAAGAGTTTCAAACAATAACTTATTCAATGGAGAATAAGAAACAACAATTAGATGCACCGTAGTTACTGTTTCAAAAACCAGAAGCAACAACAGACGCAAGTGCTTCAAGAACTGTACCCTCACAAAATAAAGGAAAAAAGAAACTAGAAATGGTCCCACTGCAAAGCAAAGTAGAAAACAACCTTATTGAATAGAGATTCAGAAAAGAGGCTGCAATTGGAATACCTTTGAAATACAGTATGGGTTATAAAAGCCTACTCTTTCTACAATTGGGATACAGAGGAGAGTACCTCTTCTAATCATAACAATTCTTATTGTTGATCACAGAGACTCAGGAATGGATCACAACACCAATCACACAGAAAATTATGAAATGAAGAACTAGAGTAAGAACAGAACACAGTAGGCAAGAATTTATCCTGGTTCGGATCATTAGAGTGACTGATGACCCTACATCCAGACTGAAAACCCAAGGGCAAGATTTACTTTCTTGAATTATCGGTACGACTCCTCCACAACAGAGTTTTCTCTAAGATTATCTCACTTAATTTCCCTCTCTGCCTGAATGAATACCAGCCATCTATTTATAACTCATAGTGGCAGTTTACATAAGAACTCAGGCAGTTACCGTTATGAAGGAATTCTTATACGGTAGTGCGGGTAAAATTAAAAATTTTATGTGCATCAGACATACATAGCGGAAGCAATAAATACACACACTATACATAGTTTGAATATTTAAGCAACACGTTATTGCATTATATAAAATACAATAAATAAATACCTGATGTTTGATATCAGGTTGGATATAGAAACTGTTTCTGTATCGAGATCGAACCCACCTCACGTTGTGGTGATTCTAATCTGTCCACACCTAGCATGCTATCTGGTATCACTCTGTGCACCTCTTCTCGTGCTAGTCAGAGAATTCTGTACCACTTGCACCCGTGTGTCTTTGAACAATTGTGAGAAAACTTGGTATATATTTTTCTAATCTTCACTAGGAATGGGCAACTTCCAGCAAATGACGATTTTTGTGCTCGGCTATCCCATTTTGTTGAGGAGTATAAGAGCAAGAACTTTGGTAAAAGATACCCTGGTCTTGAAGGTACTGATTAAAGGCATGAGAAAAGTATTCTTTACCATTGTTAGTGCAGAGGATCTGTATAGAAGACTGGAAAACATTTTTGATGAGAAGCTCAAACTGTTTGAAGATCATGGGAACCTCAGACTTATCTTTCATCAACTAGATCCAACAAACTCGAGTATGATCATCAATAAATGTGACAAATCACCGTTTGCCAGTGATGGTGGAAACTCAAGATGGACCCTAGACATCACTATGCACAAGGTGGAATGGGCGTGATGGTGTACAAGGACGAGAGGGATGGAGAGAACGCGAATGTTATGCTACTACACAATGATCACAATGAAAGGAACAAGGGTCTTTTTTAAGGAATAACTGGGGGTACAAAAACTTTAAATATGAAAAACTAGGATGTCCTAATTGTTGGTGGAGAAGAACATCAGATTCAGAAATAGCGTGAAGACCCACATGAATAGAAGGACTGAATAGACCACCATTGGACAGACAATACATGCCATTGTGCTCTTTAGCATTGCCAATCATCCTCGCCAATGGTAAATCTTGAAATTGACAATGGGGAGAAAAAAAAATTATAGAGCAATGTAAATCAGTTGCCAATTTATGAACAAAGATTAAATTGCACTGTAATTTGGGCACATAAAGAACAGACTTAAGTGGCAACACAAACACCATGAGATCACCCTGGCCTGCGGCCTTACACAAGGACCCATCTACCATGATAATACCAATGTCCTCTGTACAAGGGTAAAAATTAAGGAGTCCAGCTGAAGAGCCACACATATGGTCAGTCGCTTTGGAATCCACAATCCAAATGTCTTGGGGACCTTTGTAGGATAAAAAGGAAGCAAAAAAAGTTGATTTTACCTTTGTGAGCCATAAGTGCAGTGGAACTAAAATCAGGTTCCTTAGTAGGATGGAGGAGTTTTTTCAATTTGTTCGACTATGAACAGAAAGACGCCAGAGGAGGGAGAGGTAAGTGGGGCATCAACAACATAAGTTGTTTTTGTGCGTCTTTGAGTTATGGGTTTCCAGTCGACAGGCTTCCCATGAAGGTCCTCACAAGTCTCTTTGGTGTGATATGGTTTGTTGCAATGCTCACACCATAAATGATCTTTTTGATGCTTGAGAGATTGTTGCCCAGAAGGTCCTTTGGATTTTTCAGGACGATAAGCTGCTAATGCAGAGCCTTGGGCTGTAGAATCCATGTTGGGATCTTTGGAATGAGGCATCATAACACGTTTGTGACTTTCTTTGCGGTGGACAATTACAAAGGCCTCATTGATAGTCGGTAGAGGTTTGGTGCCCAAAACACGACCCTGTACCTCATCTAAATCAACATTGAGTCCCTATAAAAAATCAAAGGCACGGTCTATCTCCTGCTTAGCTAGAAACAGTTGATCATCCTTGGTACAATGCCAAGTAACGATGTGATACAGATCAAGCTCTTGCCACAACTCAGAAATGGTATTGAAATATTTCATGACCGACATACTTCCTTGTTTTGTAGAGTGTAAGGCAATTCAGACTTCAAACAATTGAGAGACGTTCTCTAAGTCGTAGTACATTTGGTAGACAATAGTCCACACTTCTTGGGCAGTGTTGTAGAACAAATAGCACCTTCTAATTTTGGGTTCCATGGATTGGATGAGCCGGGCCATCACTAGAGAATTTTCTGCTACCCATGTGCTGTATTTGGGAGATTAAGGGCTTAAGGCTAGCAAAACACCAGTAAGATAGCCCATTTTCCCTTTACCAGTCATTACGAGCTTCATAGACTGGTACCATTCCTGAAAATTGGTGCCATTGAGACGATGAACAGTCAAGGGGATGGGGTGCTGGTCAAGGTGGGACGTTTGCACAGTGACAATGCGCCGAGATTGAGGGAAGGAGGCGTTGGGATAGTGTTTGGGTCAGTGTTTTGTTCGGTGTGGGAGTTGATGGTCGAAAACATGGAGGGTTCTGCTAGTGGAGAGTTGGTCGGTGAGGCCATGGTGGTCATTGGTCAGTCAGCACTACCATCGTCGTTGGGGCAGGGGTTAGGTGTTTGGGTCAGTGGGTACTGTAGGCCAGAGGATACTTAAAGGCTCTGATACCATAAACAATTGTGAGAAAACTTGATATATATTTTTCTAATCTTCACTAGGAATGGTTACAATATATATAAGAAAAAGAAATCAATCAAATCCCTATAACTAAGGAAAAAAGAAGGAATCTTAATTACATCAATTACTAATTTACATCAATCAATCAATCCCAACAATTAAGATTGATTATAATCAATCCCATAGATTGTGAAATTTGATTTTCCAACAGTCTCTCATGCGTGATAATCACACCTGTGATTGCAACGGAAGCAGAACAGAAGAAGCAGAGGAAGCAGGAGTGCCAAGCAGAAGCTTTCTATTATCTCATGATTGCTTCTCCCATGTCCAATTCCTTCCATCTGGCCACCTCCACCTTATCCTCCAATTAGCTTCCACGTGGACCGCACGCACTTAGAAGGCTAAGGTGGCACTGGGAGTTGACTCTTGTCCATTGGCGAGTCAGTCGACTGCCTTAGCAGTCGACTCTCAGACACAGGCAATTGACACTTAGTGCTCTAGCAAGTCAACTTTTGACCCGCCGTTGTCAATAACACTTAATGACATACCTAAGACCCATTGGGCACATAGTGCTAACATCAGACACAACACTATATGGTGTGTGATTTTCTAGATTCATTGCCCCCTAGCAAATAGATAACACCAAAACCTCGTTTGGTACCCGCTAACACGTTGACCAATCATAGGAATCTCTCCATATCCTAGTGATGATCTGAGAAGTCCTGAGAAGCACCTAGCAGTGGTTTAAGACAAATATAGAAAACAATGAAGTCTTACTTCAAGTGAACTTATTATAGTTGACGATTATCGTGTGGTATAATCCTTCCATCACCTAACGTCCCGACTGAGCAAAAGTCATGGAATGATAAACTCACAAACTCAGTAATTATGTGTCAGATCTTATTATAGTGATTAGATGACACTTTAGAAAACACCTTTCCTGATAATTAATTTACCCTGGCTAGGGACTGTCTTGTCACACTAATAGTAAACCATATAGGACGTTCACTCCATCAACAATGAGGGTGACAAATCCCATACCTAAACACCTACCTCCATATACCAGCAATACGAAATCACATAGATGAATTTCTCCACCTCGTAGTTGGATGGTTCAGTTCATTAACAAATCCCGCACATTGATACACAAGATAAACGTGTAAGTTCAAGTCTAAGGATCAACTACACTATCACAATTAGACAACATGACCATTATTCGCAATGCCATGTGGTCAGTCATCGGCGTCACATTCAGTGCATTGTTCTGCAACAACCAATCCACAAGTTTACTAGAGACATCCCCATGTCAAATGGCATGTAACTCACCACCCTACCATCAGTAACTCATATTGATCGAAGTAGTAAACTCTGTGCTAGTCCATACTCAACTAATTAAAATCCCCATCCAATTAATCTAAGGACTATGAATCATTTAAGAAGTTTTGTTACCAGATAATCTCATCACATATTCTTAACCTCTTAAGAATAAGAATCTCAAACAGAAAATCTAGGGACTGATTCATATATGAAACTAGAGAGTTTATGAATGGAGATAAACTTGCCTTTTATTAATAGATACAAAGATACAACAAATGTATTTATTACAAGTCTGCTAGACCTCATCTAAACCTAGCATTGGGGCATACTACACTAATATGGTATAACGAACTTTTAACTAACTACTCGAGGCTTCACTCCCTTGTACAATTAGCTATATGTATTATATGACTTGGACTAACTTAATGCAAACTAACAACACCACTTACCTCCTACAACTTCCTGATTCTCAATTTCTGCATCAATAAATGTCAGAGCACGTTGTAGCTTCCTAGGACAAAATTCCTCGATTTCCACCATGTACGAGGCAACAACAGGTCGATGATCAGAAAGTGTAAGTTCTGTTCTCTTGTAGCTTAATAGCTTCATTCCCTTCCCCAATGAAAGAATACGGTCACACCTGGAAGAAAGTTACATGAAAGTCTATATATGCAATTGAACAATCAAGACAAAACAAGGAAGCAAAAGAATCTGTCAACAATGGCACTGAAATGAGGCTTCAAATAGTTATTGCTAATTAGGGTTTGCCTAATTTTGACTCTTCATATTTTATGTTTGATGTTGGCCAATGAATAATATTGAGATATGGAGTTTGCAGATGAGACAACTTCTAATCTCTAAAACGGTGTTCCTAGTCTACAAGGCTTCTCATTTTAGAGGGTTGGTAGAAGGTAATTCTTGTTATGACCTAGTCTACAAGGCTTCTCACTTTAGAGGAATAGTAGAAGGTAATTTTAGTATGTAACATTTTCTTTGCTTTGCAAAAGTAACTGTTTGCTCAACTTGAATCCATAACCTTCCAGATAACTCCTGGTTTCTAATAAAGTAAAAATTGACTGGTATAACATAAGGGCATCAAAAGGAGACATAATCCAGTTATTCTTGGAAAATTTTGTGTTCCATCAAAAAGATACTGGTGGGTAAGGGATAAAAAACTTTAGAGTGACAAATTGTGAAGCCTAGATCACAAATCATATGAGCTCTTTTATGTAGGTACATATGTATTTGTACCAAAGAAATAAAATGATGAAACCCTATTTTCTGTTTTTGAAACAGATAAATTTGGGAGTAGGCCTGTAAATGGATTGGGTCTACTTGAGACTAAATGCAGTTCTGATCCGTTTATTTAGAGTTTGTTACTATATTTATTTCCAATTACGCAGACAATTTTTGGATTTGATTATAGATATAATAAATAATCTGGATAAATTTATTAGTTCTGATCCGATTAGGATTTGAACCTATTTAAAAATAAATATATAATATATTATTTATACTATGCATAAAAAATAGGTATATAAATAATTAAAAGAGATCAACCAACCCATCTTAAATACTCAAAACCCATTAAAAGAAGCTAACTGTCATTGACTCAAATCCATTCCATTCAAAGTTCAAAACTAATGTGTTGCTCTCTCTCTCTCTCTCTCAAAGTTCCGGGACAATGAAAATCATGAAAATAGAAAAGCAAAGACCACATCCAAATGTGTTCTTATAATTTTTTCCCCTCCCTTTATTATCCTCTTGCTAATTATATAAGCCAAAACAGTGGCATCAACAACTAATGAACTGTTGGCCATTGAAATTTTTCTGACCAATCATGCATCTAATTGTCATTTTTCCTTCTCAAGAATAGTGGTGGGTTACTACAACAAAAGGTGTAACCAAGAATAAGTATAAAAGATTGATGCACCAACAAGATCTGAGGCAATCCAATAACATAATATGATTGGAAGTAGGACAAAGCCCCACAAAAATAAGCAAAAGCTCATAGATGCATCATACCATGCTGGAGTACGCCTCCCAACCTTCTGATCCTCCCCATAGTACTTCTCTGAGTTTGAATCATATTTGTAGGTTGGTGGAAAATTTAATATACCTTCACGCCATCCGTCAAATGCACAACCTTTACCCAGTTCTCGTGTAAGCTAGCAGAAGAAGAAGATGCCCATGTAGCAACAAGGTAGACAGTCATCACCATGAATTCATGCCAAATGCCAAGCCAAATAGTAAAACAAATACAATTTTCTAGTCAAAAGACATAGCAGACAATTACTATGATGAACTTGCGGAATTTTGCTGTTATTGAGCATTGATTGCTTAGCAATGCACCAAGTATCTTAATTGCATAAATTCAAATAAAAAATGGCTGAGAGACATAGAAAGTAATTACCATGTTAGATGTAACATTATATGATGAAAGTTGAAAACTAATGCTTCAACTTTTAATATAAAAATTGAATATGAGGACTCCATATGATACATTTTCAAATTTAGATCCACTTATTCTTTGTTCCCTTCATTATGTACTTTCTCTTTGCTTTTAAAGCATACCGAGAATTAACAAGTACAGTTCAAAAACTCAAGGGTTCTCCTGCATCTTAAACATATGAAATCCATCATCTTATCTGGGCTCCTTTCTAACCATACAAAAAAGTATAATATAAAATTACATCAACTAATCTGTTGTATCAACACTACAGAAACTATAGTCTCTCAAAGTATATGGAAATTGGAGACAATGCATTCAAGAACCATTATGCACTGAAATACACATAATTAGATGATTTTCCAATATAACAAAATCAGGCTGTACAATACAAAGAGTATTCTCTACTTACATGTTAGTTTCAATGCAATGCCAATTATCAGATAGTAAACAGTTCAGGGAAGAAGTACATTAATTGAAATATCTGCAGGTCACAGGTTCCTTTTACTGCCATTGAATATTTTAATAAAATCATAACAGCAACAATATATCAGGCCCTAATTAAATGTGTGGAAAAGAGAGAAAAACAGTGTTGAACAAGGTAGAAAAGAGAGAACCATTTTTAGGAGTAGAACTCCATATTAGGTCTAGCATTCTTCTATTTGAAATTTATAGTAAGCTGTACAATAATTAAGGCCTAAATAGTAGCTAATTACATCTAATCATATGTTGGAGAGATTTCCAAAAGAATGGTTGTAACCTTTCGCTTGTTTGGGAAGAGATCCAAATCAAGGAACTAGAGGTTGTAACCTTTCAAATTCTATTTACACACATGAATGGTTATAACCTTTAGTAAATGGTTGTAACACACAAGAATTAGTTATATCCTTTTGTGAATGATTGTAATACATATGAATGGTTGTACTTTTGGTGAAGGCTTGTAACATTATCTATAAATAGATTGGTGTGTTGTTGGATCAAAACACTTGAGAATTCATATGGTTTCTCTCTCCTTATTCTTCTCCTACATTTTTACATAAAACTTCATAATATTTGTGCATACAAAAACCAATTCTTTGTATTCTTTTACTGTAGAATTAGAATACAAAACTTCTTGTGTTTGTTATTAATTCCGTGTGTTCGGGTTTGGTGTCAGAAATTACACATTCGTCAACAAACATTATTCTTGATTCCATTGTATCTTGGAGGCTTGTTTGGATCCCTTGTGCATTGTATTTTGGGACAAACAAAGTCTTAAGGAAGGCGAGTTTTCATGCCTTGGAATCTTTGAGTTACTGCAACATATTTGTCGTTATACCACCACAATTTTTCTAGATCATATGCTAATTGACAAATCTTCTTTCCTTGATTTATGGCAAAGATACTTTCCTTGATTTATGGTCTTGATTCACGACACTCCCTCTCAAGCTAGTGAACAGATATTATCCATTCTCAGCTTGGCTATAATCTTGTGGAAGACAGGACTAGAGAATCCCTTGGTTAGAACATCAGCTAGTTGGGATTCACTTAGTACATAAAAAGTACAAATAAGCCCTCTGTCCAGTTTCTCTTTAATAAAATGTCAGTCAACCTCAATGTGTTTTGTTCAGTCAAGCTGTACAAGATTGTGTGCAATGCTGATAGCAAACTTATTATCACAAAAGAGTTTCATAGGGCTATCCCACTTGAGTCCCAAGTCTTTAACAATAATTTTCAACCATAGCAACTCACATATAACTTATGCCATTGCTCGAAATTCCGATTCTACACTCGACCTAGCCACAACAATCTTCTTTTTACTCCTCCAAGTAACTAGATTTCCTCCCCAAGAAAGTGCAATACCCTGTGGTAGACCTCTTATCAACCATTGAACTTGCATAATCTGCATTGGTATAGGCCTCTAGGGTAAGTTTAACCCATTTTTTGAACAAAATTCCCTTTCCTAGGGTTCTTTTAAGGTAGTGCAAAATTCTATAGACTGTTTGCAGGTCAAGCTCCTTGAGTTTGTGCATAAACTGACTTACTATACTCATTGCATAGGTTATGTCCGGTCTTGTGTGAGCTAGATAAATCAACCTGTCAACTAATCTTTGATAGGCTTTGTCATGAACCTAAGGTTCATAACGGAATGAAATTGGGAATCAGAAGAATTTGATTCCACTAAGGCCAAGAATAAAAGGAAATTAGGGGGGAAATTTGAAACAATAAGGGAGAGATTAGAAGAATTGTTAGGGGGAATTAGAAAAACAGAAAAGGAGGAGATGAAGATCAAGAAAGGGGAGAGAATTCAGATTTCAATTCATTAATTTCTTTGATAAGGAAACAAACTTATTACACCAACTTTATATAGGCATATTTGCCTTCTAACAGCCTAGCACATGCTCCCATGTGCTTCCAACCACTTGTTAAAATATCCCTAACAAACTATTCTACCCTATTACAATAATACCCTTTTATTGCTCATAGGGTCATGACAATTCTCCCCTTCTTAAGAGAGTTCTTGTCCCCAAGAACTTGCCGCAAGTAGCCATTGCTCTTCATCCAATTCCAACCTTCTCTATGCAGATAATTCTCCTTTCTTTCTTTCTACTTCTAGGTCTCTTCTTCTTCATTCTTAGGTTTTCAAGATCAATTCCAAGTATGAATTGGCCCAGAATTTCAATAGGGAAAACTTCATTACCATCCAATACAAGTAAGGAGAGCAGATTTACAACCATAGTTGCTGTTATTGTACCCCCATTCAACCCACAACCATGCTTTGTTGTAACAATATCAACAACAGCCTCGAAATGCAGCAATGGGGGATTGTAGACTTGCCTTGAATGCTCATACCAAGGCTGTTTGTGAGCATTATCATTAGGAGATGCTGCAACTTCAATTCCAGACAACGATTGCTCCATGATTAACACCTGGCCAAGTGTCTCAACACTAGTAAGAGTGCTTGAGAGGCTATCAATTGATTGACAGCCATCCTCCAATTCCTTTTCCTCACTCTCTTCTTCCACCTCCTCTTCTTCCTCTTCTCCTTCTTCCTTAAAGTTGGACTGATCTTGTTGCAGAATCCCAAAAACATCACCATCGAGAACTTCTTTTCCAAAGGAATAGGTGTGTTCCTTCAATTCTCCTTTTGTCTTTGCTGCCCTATCAATCTATTTATTACAGATTCCCTTTGGATAATGCTATTCACCTTTAATATCATTTTTGATGTTGCACATCTCCTCCGGTTGCTCCATTTTTAAGAATTCCTCTTTATTAAAACTTCAGTGATAATCATCAAAGTATTCCACCGAAAAGTTGCAATGAAACTTCTTCATAAGTATCATCGCAAACTCTTGCAACTTCTCGCGGAACATACGGCCAAATTCCTCGCACTCTTCATGAATCCCATTGTTTGTTCCTTTGTCCCTGTTACTGCCAACTGAAAATGCAGCCTTCTTTGGCTGCCATTGGGGCTCCATTCCAGCTGAAAATGAAGCATTCTTTTGCTGCAATTTAGGGCTCATCTGCTCCATATATGCACTACTCCCCTTGGATGCCTTTTCACCAACAACATACTTTAAAGACCAAGGAGCTATATACATACTGCTCTTCTTCAAACAAGTTAACACAAAATTCAAAGCCAAAATTAACCTTTGTTTCCCTTTACTCACAACCTCAAGCACCAACAATCAACGACTTGGATAAGCTGGAAGAGTCCACTTCTCACACGAAATCCGCCGAATCCGCTGTGCCACTCTGATCTGTAACTGAGTTGCCAATTAAAGTTGACTAACGCAATGGATAAACAGCCTCCAGAAAATCAATTGACTCCAAAATAGCTGCTATGCCTTCGCCTAATTAAGAAT
The DNA here is from genome assembly GCA_036245055.1 of Diospyros kaki. Lineage (NCBI taxonomy): Eukaryota > Viridiplantae > Streptophyta > Magnoliopsida > Ericales > Ebenaceae > Diospyros > Diospyros kaki. The sequence continues at coordinate 16,384,110 of BSEG01000015.1, read as the reverse complement.
CGATCTCCTCTCAATTCAGCGACCTTGAATCCGTTACACTGAATCGCTGCTATGAATCACCTATCAAATTAATCAACTCTGCTGCTCTGAATCACTAAAGATCTCAGCCGAATTCAACTTGTAGGTTTCGCCTAAGTCACAACAATTGCGACTTATATCGTCAAACTGCTTCACCCTTCCAAAAAATCGACTGATGAGAATTGATTCTCGTTGCTTCAATTGCTAGTTATGGGTCCGATTCTCTCTGGGTTGACTCTTATAGAATGGTGGGAATCCCTTTCCGATCAAGGTGGGCAGCTCGCTTCATCCGTATGGTTAGAATTGCTTCTTGACCCAAAATCGCAGCACCACAGTGCGTTCGGCCCACAGAATTCCGAACGGAATTCCCGATCAAACTGCAACACCACAGTCGCACTTGTAGGAAGCTTATTAGTCTGGGTCGGAATGGTCTTCCGTTTTGGTCGCAACCCTCTAGGCCGTCCGCTTCACCTTCAACAGACTCACGCTCACCTTGGACAGTCGCAGCCCTCTAAGCCATCTGCTTCACCTCTGGTCACCACTCCAATCACAACCTTCTGGGCTGAGGACCACTAGAAGATAGCTCCTTGAATTCGCCTGGGTTGCCGAGAATCGTGGCCGTATCTCACCTCCTCTATCACAGTTGGATTTGAAAATTCACTAACCTGATCGTCCTTCGAAGTCTCCTCTAGAAGTTGGCAACACGCTTGAGTTTCACAACCGAGTGTCACTGTTGGCTTCGCCTCCAAAAATCGACAACACTTCCAATTCCGAATCGCATAGCTTTGAGTCTATTTTGGCATTTGGAAGAGCTAGTCGTAGTGTATTCTACTACTAGAAATCTTCTAATTTGATTCGACTATAATTTCCAATCAACATGAAGAATCGACTCCTTACTCACTACAATCTTAACGACTAGCCGACCGGTAGAGGGTAGCTCCTTGAACCAGCTTGGGTCACTAAAGATTGCGGCCTAGATCGTCGGAAATCAATCACAAAGGAGCCGTCGATAGCCGTCGGATATTAATAGCCAAGGAACGATGCTCTGATACCATTTGTTATGAACCTAGGGTTCATAACGGGCTAAAATTGGTTATCAGAAGAATCTGATTCCATTAAGGCCAAGAATAAAAGGAAATTAGGGGGGGAATTTGAAAGAATGAGGGAGAGATTAGAAGAATTGTTAGGGGGAATTAGAACAACAAAAAAGAAGGAGATAAAAGATCAAGAAAGGGGAGAGAATTCAGATTTCAATTCATTAATTTCTTTGATAAGGAAATAAACCTATTACACCAACCTTATACCTTCTAATAGCCTAGCACATTCTCCCATGTGCTTCTAACCACTTGTTAAAATATCCCTAACAAACTATTTTACCCTATTACAATAATACCCTTTTATTGCTCATAGGGTCATGACAGGCTTCTTTGTCGGTATTCTTATCTCCCTCTGCTTCTCCCAGTTTGTGATTATGATCAATCGGGATGCTGGCTAGTTTGCAAACCATTTTCCTTATGTCCCTCAAAAGGTCAAGAATATACTTGTGTTGAGATATAAATATCCCATTCCTAGATCGCGCCACTTCAATACCTAGGAAATATTTTAAATTCCCTAGTTCCTTGATCTCAAACTCCTTAGCCAAACATTTGCCCAAGTTCTTCCTCTCATTTTCATCAAACTCTTCAGCCAAACATTTGCCCAAGTTCTTCCTCTCATTTTCATCATTTTATGTTACTATAATGTCATCAACATAAACAATAAGAGCTGTGAAAAAATCTGAACTTGAGTGTTTTATGAATAGAGTGTGGTCCCCTTGGCTAGATTTGTAACCCATGGCCTGCATTACTTTGAAAAATCTCCTGAACCAAGCTATAGGTGACTGTTTTAGGCCATATAGTGCCTTCTTGAGTCTACAAACCTTAGTCCCAAGTCTATTTTTGTTGAATCCTTGGGGTATGTCCATATAAATTTTCTCCTCAAAGTCTCCGTGCAAGAAAACATTCTTCATATCAAATTGTAACAAAGGCCAATCAAAGTTAATTGCTAGGGATAAGAGAATTCTCACCGTGTTCATTTTGGCTACCTGGGCAAAGGTTTTTTGGTAGTTTATTCTATATGTTTGGGTATAACCCTTAGCTACCAACCTAACCTTGTATCTTTTAAGTGTCCCATCTACTTTATGCTTGATTTTGAAGACCTATTTGCACCCAACATGTTTCTTACCTTTTGGTAAATCCACAATTTCCCATGTATTATTCCTCTCAAGAGCCTGCATTTCAACATTCATGGCATTCCTCCAATTTTCACATTTTAAAGCCTCTGATAATGTGGTAGGAATGGATACTGTGTGTATGTAAGAAAGCTTCTATGAGATGGAGAGCATCTTTTAAAGGATACGAAGTGAGAGAGTGGATATAAGGGATGTTTTGTGCACTCTCTAATTCCATTCCTTAGTGCTATAGGAAGGTCAATATTAGCCATTGAATCAACATTAGAAGATGAGTCAATAGATGTTACCTTATTTCCAGGCATTGGAACTAATGATAGGTGCAACTTTGGTTCAGGTTCTGGATTATTTCTTCTTGAGTAAATCTAGAGAAACCGTTTTTCAGTGGTGGTCTCCTTCCCAACAGTTTGGAGAATAGGTTGGAGGGAGTATTTAGGTTCATGAGCTTGTGAGGTAGAGTCAAATGCAGGTTCGAGCAGTAGGTCAAGGGAATGTTCAAATGCAGGTTGTTCAAGTAGAGGTTTAGGAGCTAGAGTTGGCTGTAGAAAGTTAGGAAGGAGTAGCTCATCCTTATCTTCCACACTTTGAGGTCTTTCTCTGAAGAGAATGGTGAGTAAAATAGGGTTCAGTTTCAACAAAGGTAACATCCGCAGAAACCAAAAAATAGCATTTGTATCCTTTTTGTGTAGAAGAATAGCCCACAAAGACACACTTAAGAGTTCTAGGATCCAACTTCCCCCAATGAGGGCTGTGAACATGAACAAATGAAACACATCCAAATACCTTAGGATTAAGCTGATTTGTGGTAGTAAGAGTAGGATAGAAGTGGGATAAGACTACCATTGGAGTTTGAAAATGTAGCACTCAAGAGGGTAATTGGTTTATGACATGAGTGGCTGTGAGGATAGCTTCTCCTCAGAATTGTTTAGGCACATTTTTGTGAAATAATGATACCTTTAAAGGGTTTGGTATTTAGGAGATGGTTGTTCTTTTGTTCTGCAATCCCATTCTATTGAGGGGTAGAAACACATGAAGATTCATGAATAATTTCTCGTTCAAGAAAATAGTGGGAAAGGGTTTGGTTGAAATAATCACTTACATTGTCTGACCGAAACCATTTGATTTATGCCCCAAATCGATTGTGGATCATAGAAAAGAAATTGGGAAGAATATGACTCACATCAGATTTAGATTTAAGAAGAAAGACCCATGTAACCCTTGTGCAATCATCAATGAACGAAACAAACCAATGTGCTCCAAAAACATTTGGAATGATTGATGGACCCTAGATATCATTATGAATAAATTCAAAAAGAGTAAAACATATGTTATTACTAACTGGAAAAACAACACGTCTATGTTTAGCAAACTCGTAAACATCACAATGAAACTCTCTAATATCAAGGTTTTGAAACAACGAAGGGAACATGATTTTAAGAGTAGAAAAAGCAAGATGTCCCAGCTTGTAATGATGCAGCCAAATAGTATCCTTGTGGGGTATATGTGGTTCTGAAAGACATGTTAAGGGTTGCTTCCACCTGCTAACCGATAATTCCTTAGATTTCTCAAGATAGTATAAGCCATCCCATTCCTTAACATGCCCAATCATCAGTCCCGAGTCCTTGTCCTGAAACCAACAACAAGACAGAAGAAAAAACACTTTGCAATTAGTGTCATAGGATAGCTTGGATACGGAGATTAGGTTAGTGAACAATTTAGGCACATGAAGGACATTTTTTAGGGTCAAGGAAGGGCTGATTTTGATCTCTCCTATTCTAGCTACTGTGATCAAAGAACCATCAGTTGTAGCAATTTCTCGATTGCTAGAACAGGGTGAGTATGAGAGTAAAAACTGGGAGGAAGGAGTCATGTAGTCTATGGTTCTGATGTCAATAATCCATAAGTCTTTAAGGGATGTATCAAAGGCATTTAAAGCATGTGAAATTGGGGTTTTACCTAATTGTTGCAGTGAGCATGTACCTGAAGAGGATGGTGGCTTAAGGGTGCTTAAAAAGTACTGCAACCTTTCAGTCTCCTCCTTGTTGAATTCTTTTGGTTCATGGGACTGTTTTTCCTCCTGTGGAGTTGCCATATTAACTTGCCCCTGGCTCCTATGCTAATGTTGTCCACCTCTATATCCCCATTCCTTGCTTAGTGGCTTTCCATGTAGCTTCTAGCACATATCCCTAGTATGTCGTGGTTTCTTGCAGAAAGTACACCACATATTCTCATAGTTGTCATTACCCATGGATTTGAGACCTATTTTTCCATTTTCTCCTGGAAGTTGGTCCTTCTTAAACCCACGATTTCCTCCTCCTTTTGCCACCATTGCTGAGCCCTCAACTAGTTTGGGGTCCAACATGACACCCCTCTTGCTTTCCTCAGTTATAATAATTGAAATCACTTCATTAAGTGAAGGTAAGTTATCCTTGCCTAGGATTTGAACTCTCACTTGATCATACTCCACATTTAGGCCTACAAGAAAATCATAGGTGCAATCTTTGTCTATAAAAGCTTTCAAGGTGGCTACATCATCACTGTTCTTCATCTCAATTACCATGTAGCGATCCATTTCTTACCATAGTCCCTTTAGGAAATTGGCATACTCGGTGACAGTTCTATTATCTTGCTTTGCTGCAGCTATTTTGGTCTTTAACTCGTAGATCTGGGTTGCATGCTTCACCCCGAGTAAGTTTGTTGGATAGAATCCCAAACCTCATTTGTTGTTGACAAAAACATGCAGGTATCATTGATTTCAGGAGCCATGGAACTCCATAGCCATGTAATGATCATGGAATTTTCTTCATCTCATGCCGCATAGGCTAGATATCTTTTCTTTGGTCCGGTTCCTATAATAGGGTTAATCTTCCATTTTCCTTTCAAAATGGTTCGAATCAATTAGGACCATTTAAGATAATTCATTCCATTCAATCGATAGGCAGCATTGATTGGTTGTAGTTCTCTCGACGTCTGAAGCATCATGGTGCCAGTGTTTCCCTTGTATCGTGGGAACTAGGTTCATCAGTGGTGGCTGACATCTTCAGTTAATGGGAAGGGCCAAGGGAAGAATGGGAAATAACGTACTATTGTAGCAATGAAGGTTGCTCGCGATGGCTGTCAATAGCAGCAGAAGAGTAATCGACGATGAAGGCTCAGAAAGAAAAGTCATATGGTTTCTTAGGCTCTGATACCATGTGGAAAAGAGAGAAAAACAATGTTGAACACGATAGAAAAGAGAGAAAACCCTTTTTAGGAGTAGAACTGTATATTAGGTCTAGCATTCTTCCATTGAAATTTATAGTAAGTTATACAATAATTAAGGTTAAAATTAAAGCTACAATTAAGGCCTAAATAATAGCTAATTACATCTAATCACATGCTAATTGACAAATCTTCTTTCCATGATTTATGGTAAAGATACTTTTCTTGATTTATGCTCTTGATTCAAGACAAGATGTTAACAAATTGAGATTAGAACATAATAAACTTAAATGTTCACTAAAGTTCATTGTGTTAAGTGCAAAATCAGGAACTGTATATTTAAGTGCATCAACTATGAAAATGCCATGGCTTAATCCAACTAGGTGTTAAGCTAAATCGATTCTAACTAGTTCATCATTTCTATCCATGATCATTTCTTTTCGGAAGACCATTATATTTCATATCATAGCTAAGAGTTTTGCTGTAATTTTCCTCTACCTCTTTTTCACAAATTTCTTCCATTTCATCTACTCTATCTACAGATGTCTCTACCACTGTTCTTCTCACACATCCAAACTATCTTAATTGTGTTTTGTACATCTTATCTTCTTTATTGATACTAACAGACAGACACAAATGCACGCATGCATGAGCATGTTTGCATACACACAAAAATTATAAGAAATTAGGTCAAATCATGATCATAAGCTTGTGTTTACATATCCTTTAGACACTTTGAATGCAAGAAAGATTATGACTACAACATACAAGAAGGCAAGCACCAATACAAATACACAACTCAACACCCACTTATCCAGAACTTTATAGAACTGATCAACATAGCGTATTAAATTCCATAAACAAATATACAAAATGAACACAAATGTCATCCATAGTGGTTCAAGTAAAATTCATCAATTAATGGTGTCAAACCCTAAACTAGCTTTCTACTAAACAAAGTTTATCTTAAATAGCTATGAGAGAGAGAGAGAGAGAGAGAGAGAGAGAGTAAATTTAATGTACCTGGTCACTCTCAACCAACTTGGACCAATCCTTTCTGGTGATCAGTGCCCTTGTTTCCTCATATGATAAATTGATACGGTAATTTAAATCACCCAGCCATATCATTTTCCTACAAGGGTTCAAACAAATTTGATAAATTCATGTCTTATATGAAATCAAACAAAAATTCTTACTTGTTCTATCAAGATCACCATTCAAGTTATTAAAAATTAAACTCATGTCAAGATGAGCACGCACTTAGTGCAAATATACCTATTTTATATGTTCTCCCTCTTCCTTGAGGTGGATAGAGGTAAACAAGGATAACAATACTTCATAATATGACATTGATTGCTGATAAAAGTAGTTTTCCAATAACACTTGCGAGAGTATAGAACCAAGAAGTACAAGTACAATTACTGATGCCCTCATCTCATGGTAAAACATAATTAATAAACAAATAAGAGAGATCTACAAAAGTTCACTTGACTCTGCTTTCACACACATGCAGAGATTCATGGGTGTCTGGACCAGAGCTTAAGATGAAAGTTTCATACTTTAATCTTCTTGAAGTCCGAGAATTTCCTTCTTCTACCTGTTCTTCTGGAACACTAGGGTTAGCTTAATCAGTCTCACCCTACCTAGGCTTCCTTTGTTCACCTAAGAAACCAAGTCTGTTAAGGCTTGAGTTATAGAACAGGTACCCACACCATGGTTTCCTTCTTAATCTACCACTCATTCTACAGAACTAAACATTAAGTAATATTTAAAAAAAAAAGTCTCAAAATTTTCATATTTCATATTCAAGTATGTAACATTTGCAACATGTTGTGCAAAATGTATTATTATCTCGAGATTCATTCCAGAAAGAACTATTCTACAGGTTGTTACAAATAAATTTAACTAGCCTCCATACCATTCTCACTTGATTATGCAGATATTTGCTACAATTCAAATGATGATTGTCAGAATTTGGACTATTTCACTGTCATCAAATTAATCTTATATTTTAAGCTGTCAATTTATGAGAAAAAAGAGAATTCTTATGAAAAAAAAAAGGCTCAAATTAACCACGTTCTGCCTTATTACTGTTTGAGAACTCTATTAAATGAAGAGGAGAAAAAAAGTTCCATTAAATCTCCATAATGATGGATAAAGATCCATTTTTTAAGAAAACAATTCAACAGAATTTGACCAAAAATATAAGTTAGGCATTCACATTTAAACAAGCTAAGTTGAAATAATTTTGAAAACTAAATTCAAACTAGAAAAATTTTACTTATATGGTGCCTGAGTGATTCTATTTTGATACTTTAAGATGTTTGCTAGAAACAATATGCATGAAGATAATGGACAAGTTCTTCATTGTCTAAGGCATTTCACATTTCTGTAAATTTTTTATATTTTAAAGTAAACCTATTTCAACTTAACAATCCATAGTCTTAATTGCAAGGGATAATCTATATTGATCCATTTCTCCAACTTTTCTATTAAAACAATGGTCCTTCATTAAGTTAAAGAACAAAAGATATAAATTTTGTTTAAATAATGGGAATAAAACCATAAATACAATAGTGTAAGACTTCCAATGTAATTGCATCTCATCTCACATAAAAGCAAACTTTTCTACTACTGCCTCCTGCTTCTTGTAATAAATCACATGAATGAATGCAGGTGTACATGTGAATGAAGCTTTCATCTTTCAAAAATTCAAGTAGCAGACATAATAGGGAGGTATCTACCATTTATACTTCTAATACTCATGAGAATTTTATCCTTTCTTCTTATGTTTTTCATACGTTTACCCAGTTGCATAACTGAGAGAGCTCAAAAGCACAAACTGCTCCCAATTTGAATGAACCAGCGTGACAAACATAGATATTTATTTTATAGGGCACACAACATAGTACAGGAAGGGAACCAATAAAGATGATAATATCCATTACAGAAGCACTACATTCAACTTTCAGGAAGAACATAAAATGTTTGCAATATACTCACTCATGGTCATAAATGCTTTCAGGAAGCCCACTAGAAAGTGAATGAAATTGAGTCCTTCTATGTATTTCATGTACATCAGCATTTCTTTTAACAGCATCACTGTCTTTCTCGCCAGATGCTAGGTGACTACATATAAAACAAAATAAAGTCTGATATATAGACATGCTAACTGATATGGATCCCTGGAAGATGAAAGATCACCAGTATTACAAGATGAAAGTGCTTAATGCTATCCAAGAAATGAAAAAAAAGAAGCAAGTAAGCTTGTTTAAAATGTAAGCAACTGTCCCCTTCACAAACTGAATGTCAAACCCACATAATGTTGAGCGGCAATATGTATGTAAGTACACCAACAAGATATACTATTCTGAGAAAAATCAAAACATTAACTAATGTGCAGTGCACAATGCGGATTGAGGCCAGGCAAGATCAAAAACAAAAGCAAGCGTCAAGTGAAGTCACAGGATTATTGCAGTCCTCCCATCTCTAATTTTGACCCAAACATTTTAGAAGACTTCAAAAGAAGTTTGGGGTATGCAAAAGCTTGATATACAGAGTTTGCAAGGCCCCAACTTTCCAAATTTTTGATGAATTTATTGCTCAACATAGCATCAAGATTCAGTCATAGAAAGCCTTAAATTTGAATCAGTTCATTTGAGGTCATTCCCGTGATTTTCTTTTCAGGGTGCATTTCATTTTATTTTAAGATCTACAACCATCCTATTTAGATCCACCATTCTCTCCCCTGATTTTCTCCTGTCTAGATCCACATTTTACTCTCATTGCCTATTTAGGCTTGTGCAGGATATAGATTACAGGGGTCAATACCCATGTAAATGATGAGGAAAATTTCTCAAAACATTTCTAATACAATACAATTCAACATGGTATCAAAGCTTCATTATCCTGCTTAGTTCAGTCATCATCAACCCATCTCAGCTACTGCCACTTCCACACTGCACCTCCAGTTTCCATGTCAGACACCACCAGGACACTCTACCGATGATTGCTGCTTCGCCAACAACCGCTGCTTCCACCAGAAAGCACTACTAGCCCCCTAAAATTGCATTGTACTACAACTTGTTGCTTTCTTTTACTGTTGTTGCGGTTTCGCTGCTACCTCTCCGACACTGTTCACAAGTTTTTGGTGACAACTTGTGGGAGTTCTCGTTATGACTAATTCCCCTGCAGCTGCCTTCTCTAGTTCCTCTTGTAATAGTTCAATGTTCATGAACTCCTGTGTCCAGATTAGCTCAGTCAAGTTAGATGGCCCTTCTAGCTATCTACGGTGTCTTCTCTATGCACAAGCACGAGGACTGGATAAGATCTATCTAGAGCTACGACTGAGCCCGCGGAGGGTGACTTTGCACTCATCTAATGAACAAAGGAGAACTCCTTAGTGATGTCCTAGCTCCTTGGTTCTATGGATGCTACGGTGACTCACATGTATATTTTGTTTGATACTAAGGAGGTCTTTGTTGCACTCTCCAAGACATACTCGCCATCTAGTAATTATACACAGGTGTATGAGTTGCAATAGAAGGCGTGGGACCTCTCTCCGCCAGGGGGTGAGGGGTGGGGTTGACCGTCACCGACTAATATGAGATGTTGAGTAGCATATGGCAGCATTTGGACTTTGGGACCCCTTTTCAGCAAAGTGCACAAATGACATGGTAATATATGTGATGCACATGAACCGTGATACTGTGTAAAAGTTCTTGGTTGGGCTCAATCAAGATTTTGATCAAATTCGAGTCCAAATATTGGGGAGATACCCAACACCAAAACTACCCGAGGCTTTTGCCTTGGTATGATAAGAGGTTGATCCGCGTAGTGTGATGATGCTGCCTATTCAAGATTGTTAGAAAATACAAATATAATACTGTATTTAAACAAACAGTACATTGGTATTGGGAACAGTACAACAATATTGATAGGGAATTCAATACAACACAGGAAAATAAAGGCACGACATGATCTAAAACTAAACCGAAGTAGTGCAGGTATAGAAGACTGAAGCCTGTGTGACACACAGTGCCCTTAAAACATATTTGCCTCCTCCCAAGAGTGCTTGAGATTGGCCAGGCGTCTGTCTCCCAGGGTACAATGATATATGGGCTATGAAGTTAGCACACACACTTCAAAGCTTTCCAGCGAACTTGAACAATGGCAGAACACTATTAGAATATCTATATATGCTAGAATGCTTCGAAAAGATGCAATTTTCGTGCAAGGAAAACTCTATGTTTTTAAGAAAATGAAGGGCCCTATTTATAAGAGAAGGTTGTCAGTTAATGGCACTTAATGGCATTAAATGACACTTAAATTAAGCATTCATTGCCCTTGGCAGTTATTAAACTAAATTAGCTGTTAATGGCATTCATTGCCCTAAATGTTTGAATCTGTAATAGCTTTCTCATTAATTTTTTGTAACTACTTTCCTCATTAATGGCATTCATTGTGTCATTAATCTACTATAACAGTTACAGCCCTTTTACTTTTCTCAACTCAATGGGTATACTTTTGAGCATCAATTTCTCAATCACCCATTTATCATTTTGGGCATATAAATATACCAATTGATCTCCTCATGATGGAGAATAAGAATTCACTTCGACCTAGTTAAAATATTTACTGGGTCCCACTTAAAATTTAGCCTTAATATGACATACCATAATGCTATTTTGTGCCAATTTTCCAATAGTCCCCCACATGAATGAAAATTGATGGAGAAAATATTTTGACTCATTGATAGTGTTCAATAGTCTAAACCTGCAAATGATAGGTAGGTGTTACCCTTTGAATATTCCCTTATGAAGATATATTTACTTTACTAACTGTCTAGTAGACACGATGCTTTTAAACTGTCTTGTTATCTATGTAAATGATAACATATCTCATACAGGAATCTTCCTATTGTTGTTCAGTTCTCATGATTATGTTCATTTTGGCTATGAACATCAGCCTGGTTCTGAGAGAGTTTCTAAAGAATTCAGCCCTATACAATCTCCTTTGAAGTGGCCCCACTTCTCTCTCACATAGGTGATTACTTAATTTAGAGTAACTCACTTATTCCTCTCAGAATTTCTGAACTTAAGAATCATTAAAGCAAATATCACTATCCTTTTTCCTTATGAGAATCACTATTTCATTATAGGAATGGACAAGAGGATAAACCACCCACAGTAACCTAATAAAGTTTTCACAATTAGGTTGTCCCTTTAAACCTAGATCTTGGATCTCCAGTCAATTAGGTTGGGTTTCCATTGTATCAACTTATTCTTTCATGGGCTTTAGTCCCATTCCCCTTGATGACTTTTCAACCAACTCTGTATTTAACCCTTTGGTTAGCGGATCCGCGATATTATCCTTTGACTTCACATAGTCAATAAAGATCACTCAAGTTGAGAGTAGTTGTCTAATGGTATTATGTCTACGACCTATATGTCTAGACTTATCATTATACATGTTACTATATGCCCTTCCAATTGCAGATTGACTATCACAATGTATACACATTGGAGGCACGTGTTTCTGCCAAATTGAAATATCCTCTAAGAAATGGCATAACCATTCTGCCTCTTCACCACATTTATCTAAGGTAATAAATTAAGATTCCATAGAGAATCTAGTTATAACAGTTTGTTTAGAGAATTTCTAGGCCATAGCTACACCTGCAAGTGTGAATACATATCCACTTGTAGATTTTGAGTCTTTTACATCAGATATCCAGTTCACATCATTATATCATTCTAGGACAGTTGGGTATCTAGTGTAGTGTAGCCCATAGTTACGAGTATACCGAATTCAACATCTTCTTAGTAGATTTGATCATCTTGTCATCACTACCAACAATGAGTATATCATTCACAAAATGACATAGCCATTTCCTATGGATTTAATATAGACACATTTGTCACTCATTGATCTTAAACCCATTGGTTATCATTGCATTATCAAATTTTTCATACCATTGCTTAGGCGCTTGTTTTAAGTTGTACAATGATTTTACCAATTTACAGACTTTCTTTCCTTATCTTGGAACCTATTAAACACCGATTGTCTAACAAAGCATGGTTGTGCTTCATCAAAAATTAAAATGCTTCCCATGTGTATCATCAGTGTTGCCTTGGCCCTCATCAAGAAATCCACACCAAGGATGACATCAAAATCATCCAGCTGCACCACTATGAAGGGCAACGCTCCCCTCCATGGACTGACAGAGACAACCACCTGTGAAGCCATACCCAGTAGCCTCTGGGTTGCAGAGCTCATTACTTTAATGTGGTTCTTGCACGGCTTGACCTGCAACCCCAATGCCACTGCTATTCATCCTGCCACGAAATTGTGTAAGGCTTCACCATCCACTAGTGCACAACAGTCCTCTCCATTAACAACAATCGCTAGCCGCCGCGATTATGGCCAAATCGGCCACCTTAGGAGCCGACCAATCTAATCGGTATTAGGCGGTGCCTAGGCGGCCAAGGTGGACGCCTAGCTGCATGAATCGCCTGGCCAAGGCGGACGCAGAGGCAGCCAAATAGGCTGCCTGGGCCGTGCGAAGCATTTAGTATAAATTGATTAGGGTTTTGTTTCCCTTACCCGTTACCACTTTCTCTTGTCGATTTCCCTTTCTCTCTCGCGCGCATTTCCACCGACAGTCTATTGCTGAATCGCCATCACCGTCGTCGTCGCCTCTCTCATGCTCGCACGCCGCCACCGTCTCTTGTAGTTGCAGAGTTGCCGTCGGCCCGTCGCCACCGTCTCGTGCTCACACACCTCCACGCCACACTCTGGTTGTCTCTTGCTCTTGCAGCTTCACCTTTTTCACTCGCCGTCGCCACCGTCTCGTGCTCGCTGCTCGCACACCGCTACTCTGGTTGTCTCTTGCTCTTGCAGTAGCTTCAACCTTCATCTTCTTCACTCACCCTCCGGGCCTTCGCCTCCTTCGGTAAGTAGTAGCCAGCAGTGTTGCTTCTTGTTGCCTCTCCCTCTTTTATTTTCTTTTTATTTTTCTGTTATTTAATTTAGTATTTACTATTTATATTAATATTTGATAATTTTTTATTCAAATATTTAAACTCGTGTGTTTAATTTAGTATTTACTAGTTTGAATTCCAATTAGATAGTTAGATACTTAGATTCTTCAAATATGGTTTATGTTGCATTATTGTTGCTTTTGTCTTATTGAAGTTTGAACCTAGAACTGATCTACAACAATTGTTTTCTCATGTTTAATTCTATATTTCACTTGTCATTCCATTATTGTTGTATTATTGGTTTATGTTGCATTATTGATGCTTTTCAACTTTGATTTAATTGAAAATAACATCAAATTACATCACAAAGTTAAAAAATAAAAAAAATAAAAAAGCAGTTTTCCTAGCCCCTGCCTAGGCCCCCTAGGCGCTAGGCCCCAGCCTGGCGCCCGACTAGCGCCTAGAGCCTTTTAGAACACTGTAAAGAACTCCTGGGCTAAGCGTGTTTGAGCTAGGGAAGCTCAAGAATGGGTGACCCCCTGGGAAGTTTGCATAAACCCATCAGGGTAAGTTGTTCCGGTCCTTCCTATCGCTCGATGCGGGATGTTACATTGTCCTTGCTATCTGCCGCCACCCTAGTGCGCCACCATAGCTTGGCATCACCAACAAGGAACATGCTTGTGAGATCTACTTTCTCCCTATTAGGAATGCGGGTAGTCTTGAAGTACTGCTCTATATCCCATAAGAAGTTCTCGTGGGCCTTTGAATCTCTCACTCCTGTGAAGGCCTTAGGCTCAGGCACCTTCAACTTGGGGCTGCCTCACCCCCACTAGGGGGTCCGCTCAACATGACGCTTGAGCAGGGCAATGTCTCCTTCCAACGAGGCGATACGATCCTTCAGTGCTGCTTCACGTGCCTCTGCTTGCAAACACAAGTCTACCTCAAGCTCGGCCATCTTGGCCGCCAACATTTCCTCCCATGCCATTTCGAGGAAAATAAAACATGAGGAATCTGTTTTAAGATTGTTATAAAATGAAAATACAATACTGTATTTAAATAAACAATACAATGGTATTGAGAACAGTACAACAATATTGATAGGGAATACAATATAGCGCAAGGAAAATAAATGCACAACATAATCTAAAATTGAACCGAAGCAGTGCAAGGATAGAAGACCGAGGCTTGTGTGAAACACAGTGCCCTTAAAACATATTTGCCTCCTCCTGAGAGTGCTTGAGGTTGGCGAGGCGTTTGTCTCCCAGGGTACAACAATATACGGGCTATGAAGTTAGCACACGCACTTCAGAGCCTTCCAACAAACTTGAACAATGGCAAAACACTATTAGAATATCTATGTATGCCATAATGCTTCAAAAAGATGGAATTTTCGTATAGGGAAAACTCTATGTTTTTAAGAAAATAAAGGGCCCTATTTATAAGATAAGACTGTTAGTTAATGGCACTTAAATTAAACATTCATTGTCCTTGGCAGTTACGAGATTAAATTAACTGTTAATGGCATTCATTGCACTTAATGGCATTAATTACCCTTAATGTTTGAATCTGTAACAGCTTTCTCATTAATTCTTTGTAACTGCCTTCCTCATTAATGGCATTCATTGTCATTAATCTACTGTAATAGTTACAGGCTTTGCGAATTCTATCACATTAATGCCCTTTCATTTTCCCAACTCAATGGGTACACCTTGAGCATCAATTTCTCATTCACTCATTTATCATTTTGGGCATATAAATATACCAATCGATCTCCTCATGATGGAGAATAAGAATTCACTTTGACCCAGTTAAAATATTTATTGGATCCCACTTAAAATTTAGCCTTAATATGACATGCCACAATGCTATTTTGTGCCAATTTTCCAACAAAGATAAGTCTTCCATGATTAGTCAAATCCCTTCATTGGAAGGAAAAATGCCCCCACTAGGAAGCATGCACATTGGTGTGATTTCTATCAGAAGCCCCGTCATACATGGGAGACTTGTTGGAAATTCAAGGGGAATCCTAGTAAAAATCCAATCTAATAATAAAATTTTCCCAATTTGATTCTTCTTTTGTAACGAAAACAGTCTGAAATTCAAAAGCAGTACAAATAGTGCTATTAGTTTGTAAGGTTAAATTTTTCATTTTCTAACTAACAATTTCGTTTCCTCTTCTTTTTCTTGACGGAGAAAATCTAGAGACTCAGACAAATAATGACCATGCTCCGTACTTCTAAGCCATAGGCTTCTATTGACTTTTTTAGTTCATGTTCCACTCCCATTTCTTTATTTGTGCAGTCCATTATTTCCTTACATGCCTTTGATTTGGATCTTGATTCTTGGATAATAAATTCAAAGGCCTCTAGTCATATGACTAGGCAATACACCTCCTCCACATCCTATACTCCTTTATTCATTAAGGACAAGGTTTGCGTTACAGATGGCTATTTCCCTCCCACCTCAAGGAAAGGAAAGATTGAGTGCCCATCATCATTAAACTTATGTTATGTCCTACATGTTCCAAAATTTTGTAATAATCCCTTTTCTAATAGCTTCATTACAAATTGTCAAGATCCGATATCTAGTCAAGGTTTGATATCCTCCTATTTTAGGTAGTGTATAGCTAGGAGATTCGACAGCTTCCAAATCTCATTGATTACTCCTTTGATTAGGATGATTGAAGATTCTTAGAAATTTTCAAATTTAGCACTGTAATTAGATCCTCAATGTGTACATATACACAACATATGTACAGTTTCTAATACAAAACAATACAATCAACATTTAACAAAGGGTCTCTCTAGGTTCCTCTGTTGAAATCAATCACCACCGCCACTGGTGCTGCCCATCAGAAGTTCAGTGAACAAAAGGACTCCAATGTCAAGTCCATGCCGGCATAGTACATCCAGCTCGAATCCAACGGCGTCCCAACCTACATGACTTGTTGGCGTCATGCAACTTGAACGCTTGAGCCAGAGTGATGATCATTGGCCTTAACCGATCTTACTAACTAGTGTTGTCTCTATTGTCGTCAGTACTACTCTCACCCAAGCTACCAATCAACGTTGATGGCTGTTACCATCAACATCTTCTTCTGAGTTTAACCGACTAATCTCACTGTGCCACTATGTCTGACCACTCATCCTCTGGCACCAGCAGTCCTCGGAATCTCGTTTTAACCAATGATCCAACAAGCCATCCATCCTCAAGAGAATTACAAAATCTCCATGCCTCGTATAGATAGGATGAAAGGAACTACCTGAAGTGGTCACAATTGGTTCATACATTCCTCAAAGGGAAGGGAAAGCTCAACCACTTGCTTGGTACGGGACTGAAATTTGATGATCCCAAGTTTGAAGCATGGGATGAACAAGATTCGGTGGTTATGGCATGGCTATGGATGCAATGGAGCTAGAAATTAGCAATACATGCATGATTCTCTCTATTGCAAAGGAGATTTGGGAGACTATCCAATAGACATACTCCAAGAAGAATGATTCAGACAGATTTATGAAATTAAGGTCAAGCTACCAAACAAGGTAATCTTTTCGTCACTGAATATACGAATTTGTTGAAAAACCTATTATAGGAGATGGATCATTCCCTTCCAATGAAACTAAGAGGATGCTGTTACTTTGTGAAAATTTATAGAAAATTATCGTATTCAAGATTTCTTGGTTGGGCTCTCACCTAAATTTGATCAAGTTCGGGTGCAAATTTTTGGTAAGGAAGAGTTGTCATCATTAAATGAGACCATAGCCATCATCCAAGCAGAAGAGAGTTGGAGGAATGTGATGCTTAAAGACCAAGGAGTGGAGGGATCAGCACTAATCATACGAGGCAACAAGGATAACTTGGCAGCCAAGCAAACTACTCCTCTGCCAGCAGGTAAAAGGTCTGATTCTAAGTTAAATAACTGATCTCATTTGTGTGCAATTACTACAAGAAAAAAGGGCATGTCAAGGATGAATGCTACAAGCTTCATGCCAGACCCCAAGAGGCTGATCATGGGTATGGTGGACAGTGGAAGGGGTAGGTCAATCTATACCAGTCAAAAGAGCTACCTCAATCAAAGGAGGAGTTGGGATCTCAAGAGTCTTTTAGCAAAATGAGACTTGACACACAGGATATTGAAAGGCTGAAGGCCTTCCTCGAGACTCTAGGTACCTCCTCCACTAGCCCTGGTGTTTGCTCATTTGCTCAATCAGGTATATCTCTTGCCTCTCACGATTATAGTGCCTCAAATTCTAGTCAACCCACTCCATGGATAATTGATTCCGGCGCAACTAATCATGTGACCTTCTCTTCAAGTTCTTTCTCCACCTATGCTCCCTGTTCCAGCTCCCGAAAAATTATCACAGTTGATGGTTCTCCCATCATTGTGGTAGGGATTGGTGATATTCATCTTAGTCCTTCGCTCACTTTAAAAAATGCCTTACATGTTCCAAAACTCACCACCAATCTTATCTCTGTACCCCACCTGCTTCATGACTTAAATTGCAGCTTAACCTTTCTTCCCAATGGCTGTGTTTTATAGCATCAAAATTCAGGGAGGACGATTAGGCGTGCTAAAGAAAGCAATGGGCTCTACTACCCAGAAGAAGCTGATAACATTGGTGGATTCAATAAGGATTATTGCTCCACTTCTTTGCTATCCAACAGTTCCACTTTGCATCAAATTTGGCTGCAACATCATCGTTTTGGTCATCCTTCATTTAAGGTTCTTCGAGTCATGTTTTCGTCTTTGATTAAGCATGTTGATGTCAGCACATTACATTGTGAAACTAGTGAGCTTGCCAAGCACAAGCATGTGCATTTTCCTCTTAATAGTACAAGATCTTTCATGCCCTTCTTTTTAATCCATACTGATATTTGGAGACCCTTTCATGTGCACAATATCTCTGGCGTTACTTGGTTCATTACTTTTGTTGATAATTGTACCCATGTAACTTGGGTTTATCTCTTGGAGAGCAAATTTGATGTGAGTGTCATTTTTCCAATCTTCCACATTATGATTCAAAATTAGTTTGGGCTAAAAATCAAAGAGATAAGGTCTAATAATGCACGTGATTATTTCAATCACACCTTATCTTCTTACTTTCACACCAAAAGCATCATCCACAAATCTTCATGTGTTGATGCTCCCCAACAAAATGGTATGGCTGAACAAAAAAAATGGCCATTTGTTGTCCACTACTCATACCCTGATGTTCCAAAACAAAGTCCCAAACTATCTATGGGGGGAAGTTGTCCTTACTTCTGCTCATCTCATCAACCACGCACCCTCTCATACTTTTGGACTTTCCCCATTTCACCAGTTCTACCTTCTTACCCACATGGGTCTTTAGTTGTGTTGTCTTTGTCCATCTTCACTCCCATAATCATAGCAAACTTGACCCTCGGGCTCTCAAATGTGTCTTTATTGGGTATTCCTATACTCAAAAGGGGTATAAATGTTATCACTCTTTTTTGCAGAAAACCTTTATCTCAACTGATGTGAGCTTCGTTGAACACGAGTGCTCTTTAACAATCCTGGTCTTTAAGGGGAGCCTTTACCTATGGAAGATCGTGATTAGATTCACTTCTTATCCTTACCCAATTCGGTTTCGTCCTTATCCAATTTGGTTCCTCAACAATCTCTTGTCCCATCTGTCTCTCGAGAATCCACTCCCATTGAACCTCAGATTGAGCCTAAGTCCTAGCCAACCCTCTTGGAACCTAAATAGAGGCCTCCTATTGAGTCGATCTATTCGAGAAGAAAGGGTACCATGGCTTCCCCAAAGCATACTCAATTGTTAGAACTAGATCCCAGCCTTGGAGTAAATATAGAGGTTGGTACATCTACTCCTTCTGTTATTGTTTCTAACCATGATTTGCCTCATTTAGAATCCTATAGTAGGGAGCATGATCTTAATCTCCCTATTGCCCTCCAAAAAGGCATCTAGAAAAGCCCAAGCCACCCTTTGTACCATTTTGTGACTCTTGATAGGATGTCACCTTCATACAAAAGCTTCCTTGCCCATCTTAACTCAATCAAGATTCCACATATTGTGTTTTGAGGCACTAGAAAGTGAGGAGTGGAGACATGCCATGAAAGTGGAAATGGATGCACTGGAGAAAAAAAAAACACGGGAGGTGGTTGATTTACTAAGAGGAAAAAAAAACTAGTTAGCTGGAAGTAGATGTTTTTCGTGAAATACAAGGCAAATGGATCCTTAGAGCAGTGTTCTAAAACGATCTAGACGCTAGTTGGGTGTCAGACTTGGGCCTAGCGCCTAGGCCGACTATTTTTTTTTTTTTAAGTTTTTGATATATATAAATAGCTCAGATATATATATAAATTATAAACTGATATATACTAATATATTATATATAATATTAAATTGATATTATATATATAAACTGATAATATATATATATATATATATAAACGAGTGATGGCTATTATCGGAGGGTGGAGGAAAAACAACCGCAAGGGAGACATCTGTCGGCGGTGACCAAGGGGCCAAGAGAGACAACTGGCGGCATCGGCAGCGTCAGAGAGAGCTTTCGAAGAGGCGATTGGTGGCGTTGAGAGAGAGAAATCAAGGCACAACATAGGCATTTCACTTCCAGATTGGTTGGTTCTCACTTCTCATAACTTAAAAACCCTAACTTAAAAGCTTTGAAAATTAGGCAACCCAAGCGGCTAAGCGACGCCAACGATAGATTAATCAGATCGATGCCTAGAGAAGTCGATTAGCCTATATTCACGGCGGCCAGGGGCCGCCTAGGCCGATTTTTAGAACACTGCCTTGGAGAGATACAAGGTATGACTGGTTGCAAAAGGTTACACCCAAACGTATGGTGTTGACTATCAAGACACATTTGCACCAGTGGCTAAGATGAATACTGTGAGAGTGTTGTCATCGTTGGCAACAAATTTTGACTGGAATCTGTATCAGTTTGATGTGAAAAATTCCTTTCTACATAGGGATCTAGAAGAGGAAATTTACATGGTCACCAGGATTTGACACATACAAAGAAGAAGGTATGTAGACTCAAGAAGGCTCTTTCTGAGTTAAAGTAGTCCCCTAAGGTGTGGTTTGGTAGATTTACAAAAGCGATGCTATCAATGGGATATCGACAAAGTCAAGAAGACCATACCTTGTTTGTGAAACAAAGAAAGTTAGCAGGAGTGGCTATGCTTCTAGTTTACTTGGATGATATTATTGTTACTAGTAATGATAAGAAGAAAGAAAAAGCCCTAAGGAAATGCCTATCTAAGGAATTTGAGATTAAGGATCTGGGACGGTTAAGGTATTTCTTGGTAATAGAGGTGGCACGATCAAGAGAAGGAATCTTCATGTCATAGCAAAAATATGTTCTCGACTTAGTTAATGAGATTGAGCAGACAAGATGCAAGCTTGCAGACACACCAATTGAGGTTCACCGCAAGCTCGATGAAGCCACTGATGATGAGTCAGTAGATCGAAGAATGCATTAAAATCTTGTATCGCACACTAGATCAGACATGGCCTATGCAGTCAATGTAATTAGTTAGTTCATGCAAAATCCTAAGAGGACACATCTACATGCAATTTATTGCATCCTTCGATACTTAAAGACCCATATGGGTAAAGGAATTTTGTTCAAGAAGAGTACAAGTCTTAATCTTGAAGCCTACATAGATGCTAACTATGCAAGTTCCATAATTGATGGGAGATCAACTTCATGTTATTGCACCTTTGTTGGAGGCAATTTGGTCACATGGAGGAGTAAGAAACAACCAATAGTAGCCATATCAAGTGTGGAAGCTGAGTTTAGATCTATGGCACTGAGTACTTGTGAGCTACTTTTGCTCAAGATAATACTAGAAGATCTCAAGATTAAGTAGGAGGGTCTTATGAAATTGTATTGTGATAACAAGTCGTCCATTAGCATTGATCACAATTCTATTCAACATGATCGGACTAAGCATGTGGAAGTAGACTGACACTTTATAAAGGAAAAGCTCAACAATGGATTAATTTGTATACTGTATGTCTCATCCAAGGATCAACTTGTTGATGTTCTCACTAAGAGGTTATCTAGTCAAACATTCCAAAAGATTGTTGGCAAGCTGGGAATGGTAAACCTATATTCTCTAGCTTGAGACGGAGTGTCAAAGATCCTATTTCTGGTCAATATTTGATATCCTCCTGTTTTCAGCAGCATATAGTTAGGAGATTAAACAACTTCCAAATCTCATTGATTACTCCTTTGATTAGGATGATTGAAGATTCTTACAAATTTTCAAATTTAGCACTGTAATTATTTCCTCTATGTGTATATATACACAACACATGTACAGTTTCTAATACAATACAATACAATCAATTGAGGCATTCATCACACAAATGACTTTCAAGGCAAAGTCACATTTTTTCCTACCTATTGCATTTTTAAGGAGTTAAAGACAAGAAAGGTGATTAGGTATGGTAAGATGTGTGATGGAATCTATTATCTAGAAAAGGAGGCTCAAGTAGTGAGCAATCAATTAATAAGCTAGGGTGACTATTCTTGTTGAGGATGAGCTACTTATATGGCATCATCAATTGGAGCATCCTACATTTAGTGGGTTACAACACTTGTTTCCATCTTTGTTTTCCAAGTGTAATAAAAAATGTTAGTATGTGATGCCTGTGAGTTTGTGAAACATACTAGAGCTATTTATCCTAGTGTCGGTAATAAAGTTCTAGTCCTTTTACTTAGTTCATTCCAATGCGTGGGTCCTACTAGAATTATCCTAACTTTTGGGTGTTGCTGGTTTGTGACATGTATAGACTATTTTAGCAATCACTTGGATGTTGCTAATGAAAGTTAAGAGTAGAGTCTTCCACTATTCCAAGTGATTTCACAAGATGGTGGAAACATAATGTGGAGTGAAGATCAAGGCGCTCAGTTTGAATAATGGAACAGAGTATACAATTGGAAACTTTTAAAGATACTTGGTGGACCATGGGATACAATATCAAACTACATATGTCAATACTCCCACCTAAACTGGGTTAGCTAAGCAGAAAAAAATAGGCACACTCTAGAGGTAGCACACTCCTTATGCCTTTCTATGCATATACCTAAGTTTTTTTGGGGAGAAGTTGTGTGCACTGTTGTTTAGTTAATTAATTGCATGCCATTGTGAGCCTTACACTTCCATACTCTGCTCGAAATACTTTAGGGATCCACTTCCTTTGTGGTCTCGCTAAAAGTATTTGGGTGGATATGCTTCGTGTACAACCAAAGCTCAAGAATTGGGAAGCTTGATCCACACGCTCATGTGTCTTTGTAGGGCATGCCTTTAATAAGAAGGATTACAAGTGTTATTGTATTGTGGATAGGAAAATATACATCAGTATGGATGCCACCTTCAAGGAATCTAAGCCATACTCTCCTGCACCCTCAATAAAGCAATCGCTTAGTGTCCCTTCTACCTCTTACATGCCCTTCCTTAGCAGCATTGATTGAGAGGGGAAGACTAATAATGTCTCCAATAACAATATAGATGGCATCCCAAATGAACATGTCTCCCATACCTTTCCTTAGTGGCATTGGTTGAAAGGGGAAGAGTGATAATGTCTCCAATAATGATACACATAGCATCCCAAATGAAGATGTCGACAATGATGATGTAGATAGCATCCCAAATGAAGATGTTGAAGGTGGTGGCATCTTAAATGAAGATGATAAAGGTGGTGGTGGTGATGTCAGTATAGGTGAGCATGGATACCATTCAAAGGAACGTGTGACATAACCACAAGTTTTGAAGATGTATGTGAGATAAGAAGGTTACAATTAGACCATCGTACATCCTACTAATACCCAATTACTCGATCCTATCGGTTGCTCCAAGTTGCTTTCTCTACCTCAAGGTATAACATCCACCACCACTATCTCATGCTACTGACCTTGATAATCTTATAGCTTTACCTAAACCTTCTTGTAATGTGAAAATACTAGCAATAACCTTTTAGTACTCATCATCTTGCAGCTAATTTTGTATATTTTGAGTTGTTATCTCTTGTATTTAGAATTTTTTCCAAATTTTTGGCATCTATTACTATTCCTTGTGATTAGAAGGAAGCTATACAAGATTCTAAGTGGAAGGAAGACATGGTTGAGGAGATGAGAACGTTGGTTAAAAATGTGAATCTGGAACTAGTTACACTTCCTAAGAAAGCACTCGGTTGGCTGCAAATGAGTGTTTAGTGTGAAGCACACGCTAGAGGGTAAAGTAGTGTGTTTGAATGCCAAGTCAATGGCCAAGGGGTATACACAAACATATGACATTGACTACGATAAGAATTTTTCTCCCATAGCTAAAATGAACATAGTTTGAACACTAATTTCATGTGTTGCAAACTTTGGTTGGGAACTGTGGCAATTGGATATGAAGGATGCATTCTTGCATGGTGAATTCTCTTTGGTTGGGAACACTAATTAGTTTTGTATGACTGTTTACATATGAAGAGTGTTTTGTATTCTCTTTGGATATGAAGAATGTTTTGTCAATTCCTAAACTTGTATAACAGAATTATGAATTCACTTTTGCCAACAATTGTTGCTACATACATTAATTATGTGTGTGGGCAAAACTATAATGGTAAACGGTCTATATTTTCTGGAAGGGTTAATAGTCTGGTTTATGCTGAACTTAGGGTCATTTTGCAATTTTATCCCATTTTGAACTTTACTTCAATTTGGTCATCAAACTTTAACATTGATGTCAATTTTATTCTTGATTGACCTAACGTGTGGCGTAGCTAAGGTGGCATGCTGATGTTTTCAATAATTGACACATCAACAAAACGGGTAAATTGGGCAAGATCTGGGACGAATCTATGGGTAAATTGGGTCGAGTCAGGTCCGAGCCAGATCTAGGCAATATCTAGGTGTGCTTGGAATGGTTGCTTCGATGGTAGACAGAGGCAGGGATGGATGGTGACAAGTAAGCTGGAAGCAATGCTGGTGGCGAGGGAGATCGGCGATGATGGGGAGCAAGTCGATCGGAGGTCGTGAACAGGAGGAAGACGTTGGTCAGTGGCGATGGATTTGGGTGTTATCTGCGGTCGCATTGCAGGGAATCTGATGAAGAAGATGATTGGAGCACAATGACCGACGTAGATGAAAAGCCAATATGTGGTGGTCGGCTACGAAGAAAATTGAGAAATCAAAAAGTCGTGAAGCTTCGAGAAAGGCAGCGGTCTGGAACGTTTGCAGAGGCTCATTCGATCAAAAAATTGAAAAGTCGTCAAACGTTTGTAAAGGCCCACTCAATTGATGGCGAAGCTTTGAAAAGTTGCGAAGCCCACTTGATCGACGGCGATGGCGAACGAATGCAGTAGCAGAGGCTGACTGTTGGCGGTGGAGGCGAAGACGAAGGCAACCAAAGGTGGTGGCAATCAATAGTGGCGAACGGATCTAAGCTACTGTTAGCGATTCAGTTGCAAGAAGTGCGATGGAGAAGTCGACTAGAAGACCCAAAATGATGTCGTTTTGTCTTATGGTTTGCAGTAAAAGTAAGACAAAATGATTTCGTGTTACTTATGTTCCCATTATTGGTCACATCAGCATGCCACCTCAGCCGCCACGTATGTTGGGGTACACGCCTAGCCAATTTAGGATAAAATTGACACCAATGTTAAGTTCGATGAACAAATTGAAGTAAAGCTCAAAATGGGATAAAATTGCAAAATGACCCTAAGTTTAGGATAAAACAGGTTATTAACCCTTTTTTTGGAAACACATGAATGTGAACATAATCAACAAGTTGTTGCTAACAGAAGTACCACATTAAAAGAGAAACGTTCTCAGGATAATCACATTAATCATAAAGAGAAACTCCGCCTGGGGATGTTATCCACTGCCGGTCCCAAGCCCGGATAAAGGAGGAGGGTTGTGTTAGGTAGCCGACAGCCAACGTAAAACTTAGTCGGATCCAAAACATGAACTCTAGACAAATTATGAAAAATCGTTTGGGCGTGGGCGTAACCCTTTATAGCGACGCGCTATACTGCCCCCGTATAGTGACAAGTGAGCTAGGGCCGCTGCATCGGCGCCCGGATGTAGTGATAAATGAGCAAGGGTTCCCGCATTTGCTTGGACGGATGTGGGTAAAGAAGTTAGTCCAAAATCAAAATCAAAATCAAAATCAAAACCAAAATCAAAATCAAAATCAAAATCAAAACCAAAATCAAAATCATAACCAAAATCAAAATAAAAAACAAAATCAAATTCAAAGTCAAGGCCAAAAACAAAATCAAATCCAAAGTCAAGGACAAAAACAAAATCATAGATTAAGGATTGGGTCATGGAACATAGGAACATTAACAGGCAAAGCTATGGAAGTGGTGGATGTGATGATTAGGAGAAAAATTAATATTATGTGCCTTCAAGAGACGAGATGGGTAAGGAAAAAAGCAAAAACTTTATCAGAAGCTGGATATAAACTATGGTACACAGGAATTGATCGAGCGAAAAATGGAGTGGGGATTATTATGGATAAAAGCTTAATAGATGAGGTAGTGGATGTAAAGAGAATAGGGGATAGGATTATTATGGTGAAGATTAGTCTAGGAAGAATAACTATGAATATCTTTAGTATATATGTACCACAAGCGGGGTTAGGTGATGAGATAAAAGCAAAATTCTGGGAGGACCTAGAGGGACTCATACAAATGATACCAAGAGGAGAGAAAGTGATTATAAGAGGTGACTTAAATGGGCACATGGGTAGAGACGGAAACGGATATAGAGAGGTACATGGAGGGTATGGATTCGAAGAAATTAATAATGAGGGTAAATCTATCCTAGATTTTGCTATGGCATATGAGCTCATTATAACCAATACGAGGTTCAAAAAACGGGACGAACACTTAATCACATATAAAAATATCACCTCAAACACCCAAATAGATTACTTCCTCATGAGACAAGAGGATCGGTAGTGTTGTAGGGATTGTAAGGTAATACCCGGAGAGTGTTTGACTACTCAACATAGACTTCTAGTACTTGACGTCCAAGTAAGAAATTGGAAGAGAAAAAATCACATAAAACAAAATCCAAGAATCAGGTGGTGGAATTTAAAAAGGGAGAAACAACTAATCTTCAAAGAATAAAACAAAATCCAAGAATCAGGTGGTGGAATTTAAAAGGGGAGAAACAACTAATCTTCAAAGAAAAATTAAGGGGTAGAAGGGAATGGAATGGAGAAAGACAGACAAACCAAATGTGGAAAGAAATGGCTAATGCTCTGAGAAGCACGGCAAAGGTAGTCCTTGGAGAGACAAATGGTAGAGCCCCTAACCTTAAGGAGTCTTGGTGGTAGAATGAAGATGTACAATTGAAAATTAAAAATAAGAAAACTTGCTATAAGGCGGTATATCAATGCAACAATGAAGAAAATCAAAAAAATTATAAAGAAGCAAAAAAGGCAGCAAAAAGAGCTGTTAGTGAAGCAAGGTCAAAAGCATATGAGAATCTATATAAACGACTTGATACAAAAGATGGAGAAAAGGATATATATAAATTAGCTAAAGCAAGAGAAAGAAAAACACGGGATTTAAATCAAGTGAAATGCATAAAAGATGACAATCAAAATGTTTTAGTAAATGAGGGAGCGATTAAGGAGAGATGGAAGGAGTATTTCACAAAATTATTCAATGATGGTGGTGACACAAGAGTTAGGTTGGGACATCTTAGTAACTCCGAAGGGAATGTGAGCTACACATTCTATCGACGCATAAGTTCAAATGAAATAAGGCAAGCTTTAAAAAAGATGAAAAATCATAAGGCAGTGGGACCAGATAATATACCAATAGAAGCATGGAAATGCATGGGAGAAGAGGGCATCTCCTGGCTAACGCAACTATTTAACGCGATCCTTAAATGAAAAAAGATGCCAGATGAGTGGAGGAAGAGTACTTTGGTTCCTATATACAAGAACAAAGGAGATGTTCAAAACTGTGAAAATTATAGAGGAATTAAGTTAATGAGTCATACCATGAAACTCTGGGAGAGAGTAATAGAACAGAGACTTAGAAAAGAAACAAATGTGTCAGAAAATCAGTTTGGTTTCATGCCTGACAGGTCAACAATGGAAGCTATATATTTACTGAGGCGTCTAATGGAAAGGTATCGGGATCATCAGAAGGACCTACATATGGTGTTTATAGATCTAGAAAAGGCCTATGATAGAGTCCCTAGAGAAGTATTATGGAGGGTTTTAGAGAAGAAAGGAGTCAAAATAGCCTATATACAAGCCCTTAAGGACATGTATCATGGTGTAGAGACAAGGGTCAGAACATGTGGAGGGGATACTGAACCATTTACAACTACAATAGGACTACATCAAGGTTCTGCACTAAGTCCATACTTATTTGCCTTAGTAATGGATGAACTCACTAAAGATATTCAGACAGATGTGCCATGGTGTATGCTATTTGCAGACAACATAGTGTTGGTGGATGAAACAAAAGAAGGAGTGAACACTAAGCTTGAGTTGTGGAGAAACAATTTAGAATCTAAGGGATTTAAATTAAGTAGAAAGAAAGCAGAATATATGGAATGCAAATTTAGTAAAAATGCAAGAGTGGATGATGTTATAATAAAATTAGAAGACCAAATCTTACAAAGAAAAGACCATTTTCGATATTTGGGATCAGTGATTCAAAAAGATGGAGAAATTCACGAGGATGTCGCACATAGAATTAAGGCAGGTTAGCTAAAATGGAGAAATGCATCGGGAGTGTTATGTGATGGTAAAATCCCATTAAAATTGAAAGGAAAATTTTATAGGAGAGCTATAAGACCAGTTTTGCTGTATGGCTCAGAATGTTGGGCAGTCAAATACCAGCATGAGCAAAAGACGAGTGTAGCGGAGATGAGGATGTTAAGATGGATGTGCGGACATACAAGAAAGGATAAAATTAGAAATGAAGTTATTCGTAATAAGGTAGGAGTAGTACCAATCGAGGAGAAGATGAGAGAGACTAGACTAAGATGGTTTAGTCATGTGAGAAGGAGACTAAGAGACGCTCCTGTGAGGAGAGTTGATGAAATGGAACAATTAGTCACAAAAAGAGGTAGAGGTAGACCCAAGAAGACTTTGGGAGAGACATTAAAGTTCGATATGAAGTATATGGATCTAAATGAAGATATGACAAACGATAAAAATACATGGAAGTCTAGAATTCATGTAGCCGACCTCACATAGTGGGATAAAGGCTGGATATGTTGTTGTTGTTGTTGTTGTTGTTTAATTGTGGCACCTTAGGTTAGGTCATATTGACGAGAATCGATTAAATAAGTTAGCTCAGGGGGGGTTTATCACCGATTTAGGTTTTGAATCTAGGCCAACTTGTGAGTCATGTATTCTCAGGAAAATGACCAAGTTTTCTTTTGTTGAATAAGGAGAAAGGGCTATTGAATTGTTAGAATTGGTATATTCTGATGTGTGTGGCCCATAAATGTTATGGCTTAAGGTGGTTATGTCTACTTTGTAACTTTTACGGATAATTTATCTGGGTATGGTTGCGTATACTTAATGAAGAACAAGTCTGAAGTCTTTGAAAAGTTCAAAGAGTTCAAGGCAGAAGTAAAAAACCAAACAGGAAAGAGTATCAAGATTCTTCGATCAGATCGAGGATGTGAATATTTGAGTACTGAATTTGTTGATTATCTTTTAAAGTGTGGTATTATTTCATAGTTGACGCCTCCAATACACCATAGTTGAATGGTGTGCTTGAACATATGAATCAAACTTTGTTGGACATGGTTTGTTCCATGATTAGCTACACGAATTTACCTATTTCATTGTGGGGTTATGTCATTCTTACCGCGATTTATTTCTTAAATCGAGAACCAACTTGTTGGAAATCCGAATGGTGAACAAGAAGATAGGCTGGATGGTGAACAAGAAGATAAGCTGGCTACTATTGATGAAGACAACATAGGATGAAGATGTGACAGAAGGGAGATACATAAACAGAAGTGCTGCCAGAAGATGAGATAAGGAGAGCTTAAAGATTGAGATGATAAAAAAGAAAAGGCTCCTAGAAAATAGGAGAAATCATAGGAGCCGAGATTATAGAGATAAGATACCGAAATAATAGGGAACAATAGTTATCCTAGTAGCTATATATCTATACCTAATTCAAAGTTAGATAGAAGTCTAATTTCATATAAAGTGGGTCAGCAACATACTTGTATAAATATAGGGTCCATGATTCAATACATAATGGGATTGATATTTTTTCCTATAACTTGTTAAACCTAGGAATCCTACTTAGGTTGATCCTATTTTGTTCATGATATTAGAGCTTGGTTTATCCGAGCCTGAAACTATCAGAAATCATGGCCGCCTCAAACCAAGAGAATGCAGCCCACACAACTGCAGAATCATCTCTTAGTCTGAGCCCTCAAACAACAGTGATTCTAGGTGTTCTTCTCTCATCCGATAGCCACACCTTGCAGATTACACAACATTGATTGAATGGCGGGAACTTCCCGGAGTGGTTTCAATTAGTTAAGTTGGTAATTAAAGGCAAAGATAAGTATGGCTACTTATCCGGGACTATTCCAACACCACCAGAAGACACTGCTGATTATCAAAGATGGGAGGCAGAAAATTCAATTATCATGGCATGGATCATCAACTCAATGGAGCCAAAGATTGGTCAAACATATCTATTTTACAAGACAGCTAAGGAAGTGTGGGATGTTGTCCAAGAGATATACTCTAATCTCGAAAATACAGCCCAATGTTTTGAGATTCGATCAGCAATTTGAACCACTAAACAAGGCAATTTTAGTGTGACCGAATACTATAATACATTGCTAGAACTTTGGCAGGAGATGAATCTTTTTTTATGATCCAAGCTGGGAGTGCTCTGTGGACAGCCTAAAATACAACAAAATGCTGGAGAAGTTCATGGACGCCTATTCGGTATCAAACCTCTTCCCTCTCTTCGGGAAGTGTTTGCAAAGGTAAGAAGAGAAGAGAGCAGGAAATGGGTAATGGTCACAGTAGCAGATCCTAATGCAAGCTCTGCTCTTGCAGCAACAAAAAAGGAGGATTATTCTAGGGACAAGCCATAGTGTGCACACTGCAATAAGCCCTATCACACAAAAGAGACTTGTTGGAAGTTACATGGGAAGCCAGCAAATTGGAAGCCAAAGAATAAAAGAGAGAAAGAGAAGCTAGCCTACACAACACCAGTTGCAGCTCCCCCTACACCTGAAAAAAGGTATGAGTATGACTTTAACTAATGAACAGGTACAGTTCCTACAGAGATTATTAAATGATACTCATCCAACAAAAGATTCAGACAACTTGCCAACTAAATCCTCAGCATCTATGGCTTAAAGAGGTGATCTGAAATACTCTCTAGCTTCTAGAAAAATAAATAGAAGATGCTGGATTGTAGACACTAGTGCATCTGACCATATGACAGGATCAACCACTATATTTCAGCAATTTCAGTCTCAATTACAGCCTAGAGATAGGAGTTAACAGTGTTAATGGAAGATGGTAACTTGTCTACTGTTATGGGGCAAGGGAATGTGTGTGTAGCTGGATTGCAACTTAAAACAATATTATACGTGCCAAATTTGAAATGTAACTTGTTATCTGTCAGCAAGTTAACAAAGGAAATGGATTGCACTGTTTTCCTCTCATTGCATCTTTTAGGACTGATCCTTGGGGAAGATGATTGATAGTACTGAGGAAAAGGTTGGGCTCTATTGGATTTCAGACAATGAATCTCCTCCTGATCAATTCATTCATAGACTTTCTCTTATGGTTAATTCTAATTCTAACATCTTGTTATGGCATAAAAGACTCAGTCATCCTAGTTTTTCATATTTGAAACGTTTGTACCCAGATTTATTCATCAATAAAGAGAGAGTAGTTCTTTAGTGTGAAAATTGCATCCTTGCAAAACAAACACACAGCCCTCATCCATCTCATCCCTACTCTCCTTCTAAACCATTTTACTTGATTCATAGTGATATTTGGGGGCTAGCAAGAGTTCCAAACTTGACTGGTGCCCAATGGTTTGTCACTTTTATTGATGACCATACAAGAGTGTGTTGGGTGTATCTCATGAAAGAAAAATCTGAAGTTAGTGCTATCTTTCAAAGCTTCCATAAATTGATTCAAAATGTGTTTTAGTCCTCTATTTGCATCCTTAGGACGAATAATGGTCGTGAGTATTTTTCTCATTCCTTGACCCAATACCTTACCACTCATGGGATTTTTCATCAAAGTACTTGCCTCTATACACCTCAACAAAATGGGGTAGCTGACAGGAAAAATCGTCATTTACTTGAAGTGGCTAGATCTCTAATTATCACTAGTTCCACTTCCAATAGGTATTGGGGCGAAGCCGTTCTAATAGCCTTTTATTCGATCAATAGGTTGCCCTCCAAGGACCTAAACTACCAGACCCCCTTGCACCATCTCATGACTTTTTACCCTCCTGTTCGCATCCAAAACTCTCTCTCCCCTTGAGTCTTTCATTACATCGTATATGTCTATCAAACCAGCCCTAACCATCACAAACTTTAACCAAAAGCCCTCAAATGCATCTTTATTGGCTATTCTTTATTTCTTGTGATGTGACATTTGTTGAGAATGAATCCTATTATTCAAAGAATTTGTTACAAAGGGAGGAAAGTCATTGGGATCCCATAGTATCAATTCTTATTCCCTCGTCTTTTCAAAATATGGGCCTACCTCCCACAAATGCAAGTGATCATTCTCAACAAATACTTATTGAATCAGCCAACATTGACTCATCCACCTTGCCAGTCCACCAACAAGTTGAGCTAATGATGACTGATCCAAGGGGAAAATTATGTTCAAAAAGGGGTATAAAGGTCTATTCAAGAAGACACAAGGGTCTTGCTTCTACTCCTCAACTCAGCCAATTGTTATAACCAAAGGATGGTCCAACAAGTGAGGAGCATGCTACAAGTCACAGTAATCTAGATCTTCCTATTGCTATCCGGAAAGGGGAGAGGTTGTGCATTAAGTATCCTATCTCCAATTACTTAACATACTCTAGATTATCTGCACAATTCAAGGCCTTAACCACAATAGTGGATAAAGTAGTTGTCCCTCAAAATGTTCAAGAAGCTCTAAAAGATCCTAAGTGGAAGGAAGCTGTGATTGAGGAAATGAAAACCTTGATTGAAAATCACACATGGGACATTGTTGAATGCCCCAAAGACAAGAAGATTATATGCTGCAAATGGGTTTTCACTATCAAATACAAATCAAATGGCAGCATAAATAGATACAAAGCAAGGTTAGTGGCCCAAGGTTACTCTCAAACTTATGGGATAGACTATGAGGAGACATTTGCTCCTATAGCAAAATTAAACTCCATGAGGGTACTGTTATCTATTGTTGTAAATTTGGATTGGGAATTGTTCCAATTTGACATTAAAAACGCCTTCCTAAATAGGGAATTGGAAGAAGAAGTGAAGACAAGCAAGGTATGCAGACTACATATATCTCTCTATGGGCTAAACCAATCTCCAAGGGCATGGTTAAAGAAATTCAGCTCTACACTCACTAAGTTTGGGCATACACAAGGAGAGGCAGATTATACACTCTTTACTAAATGTACAACTAATGGAAATAAGTGCATCCTAATTGTATATGTGGATGATATAATCATTACAGGTGATGATACTCAGGAAATTGGAGCACTGAAACATAAATTAAAGAAAGAATTTGAGGTTAAAGACCTGGGACCATGAAGTATTTCTTGGGAATGGAGGTGGTGAGAAGGAAGCAAGTTATCCTAATTTCCCAAAGAAAGTATACCCTAGATTTTCTAAAAGATACCAGCATGCTAGATTGTAAACCAAGGTACACACCTCTAGAAAGGAATTGGAAATGTCTTATAAATGATAATGATCCTCCCGTCGATAAAGAAAGGTATCAAAGTCTAGTTGGAAGGATGATATATATCTCTCTCACTCATCCAGATATTGCTTATGTTGTAAGCATTGTGAGCCAATTCATACACTCACCTACTCAACAACATTTAGAGGCAGCTTACCACATTTTAAGATACCTAAAGGGGACACCAGGGAAAGGGTTATTATTCAAGAAAGTTGATGAAAGAGAAGCTGAAGGCTACGCTGATGTTGATTGGGCAAGATTTGTAACAGACAGCTAGTAAACATCAGGCTTTTACACTAAGCTATAGGAAAACTTAATAACTTGGAGGAGTAAGAAACAAACAGTTGTGGCATGAAGCAGTGCAGAAGCAGAGTTTAGGGCAATTACCCAAGGTATTTGTGAGTTGATTTGGTTGGTGAGACTAATGGAAGACATGAAAATGCCTCTAACATTGCCAACAAAGTTATACAATGACAACAAATCAGCTATAAGCATTGTTAATAATCCCATACAGCATGACATAATGAAGCATGTCAGGATTGATAGAAGCTTTATACAAAGGGAAATTGAAGAAAGAGGAATCAAATTAACCTCTGTTCCTACAGAAAATCAAGAAGCAGATGTTCTTACAAAGGCCATGTCAACACCAGGGTTTGAAACACTGATTAGCAAGTTGGAAATGAGAGATATCTATTCATCAGCTTGAGAGGGGGGGTGTTGGAAATCTGAATGGTGAACAAGAAGATAAACTAGCTACTATTGGTGAAGACAGCATAGGATGAAGACGTGACAGAAGGGAGATACATAAACAGAAGTGCTGCCAGAAGATAGAGATAAGGAGAGCTTAAAGATTGAGATGATAAAGAAGAAAAGGCTCCTAGAAAACAAGAGAAATCATAGGAGCTGAGATTATAGAGATAAGATACCGAAATAATAGGGAACAATAGTTATCCTAGTAGCTATATATCTATACCTAATTCAAAAGTTAGATAAAAGTCTAATTTCATATAAAGTAGGTCAACAACATACTTGTATAAATATAGGGTTCATGATTCAATACATAATGGGATTGATATTTTTTCCTGAAACTCATTAAACCTAGGAATCCTACTTAGGTTTATCCTATTTCGACCATGCCATATGAGATATGGGTTGGGAAACGACTAAGTCTTAAGCATGTTAGGATTTAGGGTTGTTTGATTTATGTTTAGAGGTTGAAAATAGAGAAGTTGGAACCAAGATCTGAGAATGGTCGTTTTGTGGGATATCCTAAAGATAGTTTAGGGTATTATGTATATTTTTCACCTGACCCAAGAGTTGTGGTCACTAGACATATTATCTTCTTGGAATAAACGTTCATCCAGGAGAGTGGCATGGGTCAGAAGATAGATTTGGCAGAAGAGGGGTCTTTTATTCCACAAATACCTGATCAGATCGATGAGCAAGGTGAACCAAGTCAGGTTAAAGATGCACAGATTCCTCGTAGGTCAGGTAAAGTATTCTATCCTTCAGATCAATGGCATGGTTTATCGATGGAAGAGATACAAGAATTGTTTTTGTCTGAAGATAATGATGAATTGATTGATTTTACCACCTATGAAGAGGCGATATGTGATATCGATTCTTTGAAGTGCAATATGTGATATCGATTCCTCAAAGTGGCAAGCAGCTATGGAATCAGAAACGGAGTCTTATGTACTTTAACCAGGTTTGGATCTTGGTAGATCCACCTAAGGGAATAGTTTCTATCAGGTGTAAATGGATCTTCAAGAGAAAGATCAGTGCTAATGGATATGTTTCCACTTATAAAGCTTGGTTGGTAGCTAAAGGATATCGTCAGTGTCAAGGAATTGACTATAACGAGACCTTTTTGCCAGTCACGATGTTTAAGTCCATCAGGATGATGTTAGCTATTGTCGCCTACAATGACTATGAGATCTAGCAAATTGACGTGAAGATAGCGTTCCTCAATGGGTTTCTTGGGGAAGAAATCTATATAGAACAACCATGTTGTTTTGAGTCCACCGATCCACGTTAGGTATGCTTGTTGAAGTGATCAATCTATGGTTTAAAGCAAGTCTTGAGGAGTTGGAACATCCGTTTTGATAATGAGATCAAAGAGTTTGGTACATGAGAAATCTAGATGAACCATGTGTATATAAGAAGGCTAGTGGGAGCAATGTCATGTTCCTAATCTTATATGTGGCTGATATTCTTATTATGGGTAACAGTATGGACATGATGTTGTCTACCAAGGCCTAGTCGTCCAAAGTGTTCTCCATGAAGGATGTAGGAGATGCTACTTATATTTTAGAGATTAGACTTTATAGAGATAAAGTCAAAAAATTGACAAGTCTCTCTCAGAGCTTGTACATAAAGAAAATGCTAAAAAGGTTTAGGATGTTGAATTCCAAGAAATAACAGTTACCTATCAAGACTGGAATTCATCTCTCTAAAGGTATGTCCCCAAACACACCTGAAAAAAGAGATCATATGAGTAAGGTACCTTATGTTTCGGCAGTCGGGAGCCTTATGTATACGATGATATGTACAAGACCAGATATTGCGTTCGCTGTTAGCGTTGTTAGCCGATATTAGTCAAATCCTGGTGAGAGTCACTGGATCGCAATGAAGCATATTCTGAAGTACTTGAGAAGAACTAAAGATATGCTCCTAGTTTATGGAGATAGTGATATCCGTATTAATGGATACACAAATTTGAATTTTCAGTCAAATGATGATCGAAAATTGATGCTAGTTTTGTAATTCTCTTAAATGGTGGTGTTGTGAGTTAGAAGAGTTCTAAGTAGGAAATCACAACGGATTCAACCATTGAAGCCGAGTACATAGCTACATGTGATGCTGCTAAGGAAGCTATTTGGATTCAAAAATTTGTTTCCGAAGTT
The DNA here is from genome assembly GCA_036245055.1 of Diospyros kaki. Lineage (NCBI taxonomy): Eukaryota > Viridiplantae > Streptophyta > Magnoliopsida > Ericales > Ebenaceae > Diospyros > Diospyros kaki. The sequence goes on along the minus strand of BSEG01000015.1, from coordinate 16,347,840 downwards.
GGTGTGGTTCCGTCTATTCTATCATCGGTACCTCTGTATTGTGACAATAATGGGGCTATCGCACAAGCAAAGGAACCTAGGTCTCATCAAAAGTCCAAACACATTGAGCGTCAATTTCATCTTATTCGAGAGATTATCGCACGTGGGGACGTGCAGTTGTAGAAAGTAGATTTAGCAGAAAATGTAACTGACCCACTCACCAAAGCTATGATTTAGTCACAGTTGGATCGACATCTTGAGAAGATGGGTATCCGATACCTACCGATGGTGAAGCACTAGTTGTAGATTGGTGACGTCTAGCAGGGTTGTAATAAATACATTTAATGTATCTTTGTATATATCTATAAAATGCATGTTTATCTTCATTCATAAACTCTCCAATTTGTTATATGAATGAATCCCTAGATCTTCTGTTTGAGAGTCTTATTTTTAAGGTGTTAAGACTATGTGACGAGATTCTCTAGTAACAGGACTTCTTAAATGATCCTGGTTCTTGGATTAATCGGATGGAAACTCTGATTAGTCGAGTTTGGACTGGCACAGAGTTTACTACCTTGATTAGTATGAGTTATTGATGGTAAGGGTGGTGAGTCACACACCATATGACATGGAGATGTCTCTAGTAAACTCCTGGTGGTTGTTGAAGAACAATCCACTAAATATAACACTAATGACTGACCACATGGCATTGTGGATAATAGTTATGTTGTCTAGTTGCGATAGTGTAGCTAATCATTAGACTTGAACTGGCACAATTGTCTTGTGTAATGGTATGCGAGATTTGTTAATGCGCTGAACCATCCAATTGTGAGGTGAGGATATTCATCTATGTGATTCCGTATTGTTAGTATATGGAGGCAGCTGTTCAGGGATAGGATCTGTTACCCTCGTTGTTGTTGATGAAGTGAACATCCTATGTGGTCTATTATTAGTATGACAAGACAGTCTCTAGCCAAAGCAAATTGATTATCAAGAAAAGTGTTTCATGAGATGTCATCTAATTATACTAATAAGATCTAACACATAATTATTGAGTTTGTGAGTTTATCATTCCATGACTCTCGCTCAGTCGGGACATTAGGTGAAGGAATGATTATAGCACACGATAATCATTAACTGTAGTAGGCTCACTTGAAGTTAAACTTCATTGTCTTTTATATTGTCCTGGACCATTGCTAGGCGCTTTCCAAAACCTCTCAGATCATCACCGGGATATGAAGAGATTCTTGTGATAAGTTAAGGAGTGTTGGCCAGTGCCAAACAGGTTTTAGTGCTATTTGTTTGCTAGCGGACAATGAATCTAGAAAATCACACACTATATAGTATTGCATATGGTATCGTCACTATACACCCATGATGTCTTCGATATGTCATTAAGTGTTAATGACGGTGGTGTGTCAATTGTTGGTAGCAAAAGCACTAAAAGTCAACTGCCTTAGCATCGACAGTCAACTCCCGATGTCGCCTCAACCTTCCTTAGTACGTTCCACGTGGTGCAAAATTGAGAGGCTAAGGTAGAGGCAACCGATAGAAGAAAAATTAGACGTGGAGGAGGAAATTGGAGGCTGTTGCTTGGCTTTTGTTGCTCTCAATTCCTCGTTTGTCTCTACTTCAAGAAATTAATTAGGCATGAGTGACACGCAGGAAAAAGACACACGAGTGATGGTGATACCAAATCCTCTGGCTAACATTGGAAGAGGTGCACATAAAGGTACTGGATTGCACGTTGGGTGTGGACGGACTAGTCCCACCACGACTTGAGGTGGATTCGGTCTCAGTACAGAAATGGTTTCTATACTCAACCTAACATCTAGCATCAGGTATGTGATTATTGTATTTCATGAGATGAAATAATGTGTTGCTTAAATATCCAAATTGTGTATGGTACGTGTATTTATTACTTCCACTGTGTATATTTGATGCACATAAAATTTTTAATTTTACCCGCACCACTATACGTATATTCTGTCACTCAAGGGGTAACCTAGTGATATGATGTAGCAAGAATCAAAATATAGTCTCATGCTCCAGCATAAAGGCTAAGTATAAGGCTATGGCATAAGGATTATGAGAGGCTCTTTGGCTTCTATTGAGTAATGGCTTATGCAATGACATCCAGTCATGCTTTATTGCGATCATAAAGCAGCTAACATAGCCAATAACTGCTACAATATGATCACACAAAACACATAGATTGGATTGACGCTTCATCAAGAGAAGCTCGATAAAGGAACAATTTGCATATTGTTTCTCAAATCTTCCGACCAATTGCTTGATGTTCTTACAAAGGGTCTCAGGGGGAAAGGGTTTTATGGTATTGTACACAAGACGGACATGTATAATATCTATGCGCCATCCTGAGAGGAGTGTTAAGATCTACAACCTTCCTATCAAGATCCACCATTCTCTCTCATAATTTCTTCCTATCTAGATCCACATTTTACTCTTTTTTCCTGTTTAGGCTTGTGCAGGATGTGTATATATAGAGGTCAATACCCATGTAAATGATGAGGAAAATTGCTCCAAATATTTTTGAAACAATACAATTCAACAGATTCTCTGGATGGCTATTTTAGAACTTGATAGGCAAAAAAAACCCATTTCCCGATTTAAGCTTTTCTGAAACATAATAAGAACTAAAAGGAAAAAAAAATTATTTGGAATATTAAATGAGGCATACCACATACATTGTAAGGTTAATTTGAAGTTGAAATCTATGATTTTCATGACCAAACCTACTGCTTGATGAGTCGGCTCTTAATTTGTATTTAGGTAGAGTATTCATTATTCATAATTTGTGCTATGAACCCAGTGTAAGGTGAACCCCCAAGTTTTCTTTTATGGACCAAGTTATGATATAAAGTCACTATATGGGTTTCTCTGTCCTTTTTCATAATTAGGTTCATCATTATATGTGGTTCTATGTGTTCTGATTCAAACTAGAATAGCTTAACAAGCACAAGAGTCAAAGTTTTCCTTATCTATCAATTCAGGTCTAACTCGATTCACCTAGAACCTCCTTTGTTACTAATATTTCAACAAACTAGCCTTCTCACACAGTCACACCTATAGAATCAGTTTCCTCATTTAAGTCCATTTTCGTTTATCAATGTTATGAGCTAAAAAATTTCATGGTTAAACTTTACCATCTAAAACGTGGGTGCTCAAATCACTCAGATCTTCTACATCAATCTTCAACTACATATATCTAATGCTATTTGATTATGTTGCATTGTGTCGAGGTTAAGTCTCTCTTGCTATTACTTCATGATCCCTCCATATTTCTTTATCAACTCTCCTAATGAGAAAGATATATACTAATATGTATTCCACATGTACATATTAATACATGTTCATCCCTAAACACTTCAGAGAATGCATTATGAACATAGATGCGTATGAGGATAGTTTGTTAATACATACACTTGCAAACTAATTTCTGAACTTGCATTCCCTTTAATCCAGTTTAAGATGGTGGGGCATACGGCATGAGACAATGTCAATGAGTTCATGGAGGAATGCACAACACACATAAGCTGCAAAGTCGCAAAACAGAGAGGAAGAGCCTAAATTTGACTTGTCAATGGTATCTTTTCTTCATTCAAATTAAGAGGCACAAGTAGCCTGTTGAAGAAGTTGAAGATTGTAGATTAATTCAAACATAAAGCTTGTCTTTTTACATTGTGACCTGAAGTATATAGTTATAATTGTTTCTTTTCATTATTTGTATACATGCGAAGCTAACCTATCCACAAAAGCATAAATTGCTGAACTCTATATTCCATGACAAAATGCAGGAAAATATGAATAGAAAAGAAAAGAAATGAGTAGTTACAGTGTAGATCTTGTATCATTGACCAGAAAAAACAGCCGAGTATCAGGGATATCATCAATATTAAAGTAAATCATTTCATAAAAAGAACCAACCTTGTTGCCTATGTAGCCCAAGGCACCAACACCAACGGCAGACACCCTTACATTCTGGACATGCCTTCGCAAGCTTCTACGAACCCATATAGTGAGTAAAATTCCAACCATTTGCTTGCTGACTATCCTCACATATGGACTTCTTCTTTTACGATTCACAAGGGACTCAAGGCCAAGTTCCTTAAGGAGAGCTGCCCCTGGTTGCACTCTGTTATAATTGGTCGTGGGTAACTTGAAAGGACGGTGTGTTCCAAAAGATTTGGAAGCTTTGAAAGATTTAGCAGACATAAAGGAATTTTTTCTGTCTAAAACATGCCTGGCTAGCATATCCCGTGGTGGTTCTAGCCAGGTCAAACCAATCCTTTCTCTCCCACTAAGTGTTTTCACTATTTTGCTATTAGATTGAGAAAATGGTGCTTCTGCAGTTTCTATGCAATCTTCTACCCTTAGGCAATTCAATCTGTCCAGCCTCTTTGGTGAAGAAAATTTCCTATCAAAATCCTGATAAACTGGCGTGCTGGAATGGGCATCATCACTAGAGACTGAATCTTGAGAACTAAACGCATTTTCGTCTGTCTCCAATCTGGCTCTCATTTCTTGAAAGTTATCGGATTTTTCACCTAACAGATGGATTTCCTCCTCGGTATCACAATCAGATCCAAGCAATATTTCATCATCTAAATTTGGAGCATCATCAGTTCGCTTAAATCTTGATGGAGAAGGGGGATCACTGTAGCATTTAAATTTCAAATTTGGAGGTTGAAGCTTATTAAGGGTTTCACGGATGATGTTTTCCCATTTTGGCACCGGGTGACTATCTTCGGCACCAAAGATATTCCCAGCATTTAGTGGTACAATCTCCTGAAAACTTTTAGAGAATGGAGTCAGTTAATCCTTTTATTTTGGAAGAGGATGTAAATGCACATATTTACACATAGATATGTGGGGAACAAAAGCTGAAGTAAAAACCACCTTACCACAATAGAAGCCAACATTAAGAAAGTAAAATGTACTTCAGACTGAAGAAATGATTTGCATGAATATGATACTCTAACCAATCTGTTAAGAAGTTACCCAATTATATACATGTCCGCAGGCTCACTGATATCTAACCAGTTCTCAATATGCAAGTCATCAGGTGGAAGCTTGGCTCCAACATTCCATGTGCCAACACAGACTCTAGAAAAACATAAACAACCTAAAAAGATAAGGACAAAACTCATAAACAAGTAGAGCTCTTAAGTCACAAATTAGGACCACGACAGTTTTTGTTTCAATCAAGATGAGAAGGGTGAGCTGACCGGATTTCCTTTGTGTTTATATATTGTGATCTAAATGTCTCTGAGTTCCATCTTCTTAATCTGGGAAGAGCATCTGAATCAAGAAGTAAAGACCAAAATGTAATTTAACTGCATAATGTGACTTACAAGGCACTAGTATGAGATGAATTTAACAAAAGAAAAAGGGGGAAACAAAGGTTTAAAATCACCGCTGGGCTACTTAGCCAAGCTATACCCTGTTGGGTTGTCAAACATCTTGTAAGTGACATACACAACCAAGAAATGGAGGGGGTAAAGACAAGAAATTGAAATTCAAATGACTGGAAACTAGTAACACAACAATTTTCTCAATTATGGAGTAACACCTGCAAATAACTAACAAGGGCCGGTGCATCTATGAGAATACTACAAGGATCCTTCGGGAACCCATGCAGGAAGCAAAACTAGTAGGCTCGTTATAATGTTTTTTAACAATCTCACGTCAACGAAGGAGCAAGCAACGACAATGAATCAAGGACCAGAGTGGACTATGGTTACAGGTCAGCTCAAAACCGTACAAATTGAGTCTTTATTCAAACCCTTTTGGGTCTCCGTATGTCATACCCAAAACTTAAAAAAAATACACACAATGTAATTGTCTAACTACATTACAAAAATTTGAGGCTTGCACGGCACATATACCAGCGAAATCATTTGCAACTTCATCCCCCGTTTTGCCATCCTGCAATTCTCTCAAATCTGTAGAAAAGAACTTTTCAATTAAACTTAACCCACTATATCTAATTCTTCCAACATGAAAAATAATTTCTTAAAAAAAAAGAAACATGGGTAAATTGCCAGATAGTCTCCTCAAGAACAACATATTAACACTTAACGCTGAACTAAAAAACAGTGGCCAACCCCTTCAAGTATGAAAAGTATTACTTCAAGCCCTTCTTTGTTAACCAACAATCATGTGAGCTCTTCTTCATGAAACTATTCTTCCTAAAGTGCCTTGGATATAACCTACCTACCTCTACACAATAGCACACCTGAATAATAATCATAAACAGCTGGTCAATATTTTCAAGATGAAAACATAATTGTGAAATGAAATTTAAGTTACTGCAGATGAGGTTCATGGTCTGCTTTGTTTGAAGGAGTCAAGTAATGCAACGTCATAATTAAGAGGACCTCGGCGTAACTAAGCCAAAAATCATCATCATACAGAGAGGAAAATAGCAAATTAAAAAATGCTAAGCGTACAGTCATCGAACAATTTCTTAATCACTAATTCTCCCCACTCTCATGGTGTACATGGACCTAGAAACGGATTTAGCGCTAGAAGGCTCCACTAAACTTGGATTGAAGCTGATTATCAGTAGTTTCTATTGACGGACCTTCGAGATAAGAGTCTGAGCCAGCGTCGGAGTCAGAGTCGGCGCTGTAATCGGACTCCTCGGCTCCAACATTCAGCCATTTGCGCATCACGAGCTTGGCCCAGAAGAGCTGCAGCCACGTGCAACCGAAACAACACATTTCAGGCCAAAACCTCTCCAAACAATCCGCGAGAGAGAGAGAGAGAAAGAGAGAGATTACCTCCGGCTGATGGTGGTGGTGGTGGTGGTGAGTGGAGCTTTGCTTCATGTCGGAGTGGCGTGAGAGAAGAAGCAGAAACAATGAGGAAGACGACGTCAATGTTGTGAAGGCGGTTGGTTGCTGCATTGGAAAACAGCGCCCATTTTAAAGAATGAACCACCAACCGTCTGCCCGTATACCCCCGGGAGTAGCGGGCGGCCGGTGGTTTTTATGTTATAACCAGGGGAAAATGTTTTTTTGATATTTTTTGAGTTTCACTTTAATCTATATAATATATATAAAATATAAAATAATAAAAATATTTCATATTTAAGATAATAAGATAATATAAGATAGTGAAATATATGACTAAAATATTTTTTATCGAAGACAGTGAGATTACATAAAAGATATTTTTATTATTTTATATATATTATATAATTTAAAAAATATCAATAACATAATCTTATAACTAAATTAAAATGGAGAGGATACACAAAACTTGAGTTACTATGGTACCCAAAGATCACAATTTTTAGTTTTAAAATGTGTTTGGTATAAGATGCATGCATCATAATTACACTATAAATCATAAATCATGCATATTAAATAAATTTAAATATATAAAAGAAATTAAACTATAACGACAGATTAGACTACCAGAACTATTTCTGCCAACCAAGCTAACAAGAAAAATGCACAACTTAAGCTATAAGAAGCGGCTCAAATATAAAATTATCCTCGCTTAATTTATGAAATTATATAAAAAAAATTCATATTGTTCTTCTCTCACCCCTCGTCGAGCAACTGTATGGCTATCTCTAACAATTACCCATTATCGTCGTGAGAAAGAGAAAGAGAGGAGGCAGCCATGACCCGGTGGATGAGTGAAAGTAAATTTCTAAAGAGAAAAAAAGAGTATTTTTATCATTTTGATGTGTATAGCTTAGTAACATGATCCAACCAAGCCCATGTGAATTGTCAACGCAACAGCATTAATTTAATAAGACAAAGCCAAATGAAAGCTTGTTGTTTGTATTTTCTGACTGCTCTAAATTAGAAACATTATTTGTATGCTCCTAATCAGTGGGGACAAACAAGTATTAATACTCTTTGTCTCTCTCTCTCTCTCTTGTATATTGTTTAACATAATATTGATGCATTATGTTGCATTTACTCCTCAGCCAGAATAGCTTATTTAGTTCAAGATTGGTGGTCAGCTACAACTCATATTCACCACCCGCAGCAGAAAGCTAAAATTTAACTTACAAAACATATATGAAATATAATAAATTAACAAAAAAAAATAGGATCGGATTGAGGCCTAAATATAATTTTTTTGATAAATAACAGGAAGAGTAAATATAATAATAAATTAACAAAAATAAGTATAATAATTCAAATGACACGAGACAGGTGTAGAATTTATTCTTAATAATTTTATTACTTTTATTTTTTGCTGTTCTCTTATTCGTATTTTCTTATGTCCATTGTCTTGCTGTACTTTTGTTTTCTTGTCTTGACGTGGCACTTAAATTAATTTTAGAAATCAGTATCCACTAGAACCTCTAAACGTGAAACACAAGTTATTACACATGACGTAGAGGGTAGGAAGATTGGAACAGTCCAGAGGTTCTGGGATCTTCCGTCGATTTGGCTGTGGTGGACAACATCAAATGGTGTTCATCAAAGGTTCTGACATCTCATTTGCTTGATCAGATAGCAGATAGCTGTATTTGGTTTAATTAAGACCTGGTCCAACTGGCGGTAGAGGTTGTTTGTGGTTCTAATTAATTTTTGCACTTTAAATGTACTTGCTCCTGTCAGTCTTTTTTTTTGACTTTGTGTTATATGCCATAAATGAGGAGACTGGTTATGACATCGACTGTCCTCTCTGGTGTCGACTATTCATTTCACCCCCTAAGTCTCTTAAAAGATGTTAATGTTTGTCGCCATACGTGGGGGGTAATCCCGTGATATCATTTGATATGGCTTGTTTTGTCGATGAGAAATTTCATTTGTAGTCAACTCTTTGTTATTTTCCGTCATTAAAAATTCACTTTTATCCTTTCATTGTTTACTATCACTTTAATAACTCTTTACAGATAATTTTTTTAAAAAAATATTATTTTTTATCATCATTAATTATTTATAACTATAGAACCACAACTATCTCCACACATTTAAATCGTCGATCAGCAACACCAGTCAGCTGTGGGTGTGAGCCACCTCTACAAAATCATAGACGTCAGCATTGCCACAGACGATCGCCACCATCACAGAAGATACACTTATATATATATATACACACACAAATCTCTAGCTTAAGAGAATGTTCTTCCGAAGGGCATCGACGTAGTCGTGGCTGGAGCAAAGAACGAAAGGCAGTCGTCGAGCCGCGACGACTGTCCTTCATGCCCTTTCCCCCCAAACCTTGGGGTTCAGGGCGCCTTAATGGCCCCCAAATCCTAGGGTTCGGGGGGCCATTAAGAAGGGGGGTCATTGCCAACGAGTATGGTTGCTTCTCAGTGTTCGCATATATGTATGTGTATGCGGGAAGGCAAGTGGGTGGAAAAGATTGTCTGTGTGACTATATGTATATGTGCGTGTATGTCTGTGTGTGTATATATCTATGTGTGTGTGTTTGTCACATCATCTTTGGCGTGAATGGGCAGTGGCGGGCAATTCATTGAGAAAGTGACTACGTGAGGATAAAAATGAGTTTTTAAAAAATGACATTTTAAGTATATTAAAAAATAGTTGTGAAGAGCAAAGTAGGTGGCTACAAATAGAGATTATGGAAATGGAATAAAATCACCTGAGAGACTTTGTTCTCAGACGAAGTGAGAGAGCCATATGGTCATGTCACCTTTATAGTCATGTCATTTCTAGAGTTTCTCTCTTTCTTGATCAGCTTTAGGATGTGCAGCGCCTCCTTTTGGATTCTTCGACCGATGCCGCGTTAAGACACCAGGAGAATGGTTTGGCTTGGCTATTTTCGGATGCTTTAGTTCATGAGAGTGTGTTTTTTTGTCTCTGAGCCTGTGTAAAATGGGTTGGAAAAGGACACTACTGTTCTTGTTTATTTTTTCAGCAAATGTTATCTCATAGAAATTCTCACCATATCTATTGTCTTCTCAAAGCATATGGCTCTCTCACTTCGTCTGAGAACAAGGTCTCTGAGGTGCTTTTATCCAATTTCCATAATCTCTTAAAGTCCTTAGGTTATGGCCCTACATTCTCCCATGAGGAAGTTGCTATGTATGTGAATCATTCTTTACCCTCTAATTGTTGGCCTAATCTTGTTGGGGATGTTACCTTAGAGGAAGTCCACCTTGCTCTCTTTTCTATGGGCAATGATAAAGCCCCATGTCTTGGTGGTTTTATTGTTAAATTATTTTGATAGGCTTGAGAGGTGGTTAGACTTGATTTCACAGCAAAGGTGTGTAATTTCTTCTTATCTAGTCAATTACTTGGGGAAGTTAATGCAACTATTATTGAATTCTTAGGGTATATTTGATAGCATTTAGTTAGAAAGAAAAGTATTTTTCATCTTACATGAAAAATAAAAACTATCTCTTCCTTATATGAAATTTTTCATTAAAAAGAGACAAAAATATGTTTTAATAGTTGTACTATAGAATTGAATTTCATAGAAAATATAATGTATCAAACACCAAATATGAAATTCAATTCCTTATATATGACATGTTTCATGTATTTTTTATGTTATCAAACACACCCTTAATGTATATGTGTATATATAAGATAAAAGAGTTTCCTTTCCTTTGAGAGGTATTTTGAAAATAAAAATATTATTTAAACACTTAAATTTAACAATTATAATGATAATTTATATTTTTATATTAATATAACATATAATATAAAATATTTACAAAATATCATCGCATATATAAAATTTAAATATCTAAATAATATTTTTATTTAAAAAAAATGATAAGCTTATGATCCTTATGATCTATCAAAACTTATAATATTTCATAAATCAGGCACAAATTTATTTATATATTCATAGTAATAATAAATATCTATAGGAAAAAATGAGTATAGTGTCCATAATTTTGTGTGGCTAAAAGGAGGGACTCAGATCAGATTAATTGTTAATATTTGATGTCGCTTTGATGGAGTCATGTCAAAGTTACAGACAAAAGTCTTTAAAAGGCCCTTTTTGAGATGACCAATTAATTTACTTTTGGATCAAATTCCCAACCATATTAATATATAGATAGATAATACATAGAAAAGACCTCCAAAGTCAAGCCCAAAAATTGACAACACCAAAACAAAAAAAACATTAATTATTATAAAATGATTGACAACTGTTATTCATTCCTGTTTAGTTGAGGAACAGATAACTATTATTATTATTTTTTAAAAAAAATATTAGAAAAATAAAAAAAATGAGGAAATTTATTCAAAGAAAAAAAAATTTCAAAGCCATTTAGCTAAGTGGGTTCTCCAAAATTAAATTAGATTAAATTAAATTTAAAATACTCCTAAAATGAGTCTTCTAAATGTTTCTTACAAATTTAGAAAATTAAAAAAAAATGAAAGGAATTTTTTATATTATAATATTTCTTTCTTTCTCTAACAGAAAATTCATGAAAAATGACGAACTTATCAATTTTTCTATTTTTCAATATATATTTGTTCTTAAAACATCGAACTCATTATATTATTATAAGTGACACGCAGATTAAGATGATCGAATTGAGATTCTCTCATCTTAAAAGCAATGAAATACATGATTAAAAAGCCAAGAGCCCCTCTATTACCATTAATTACCTTTACCTTCCACGATCAAGATCAATCACTTTTATATTCAAGTTTATGTATTTAATTTATATAATTACCTTACTTTCACAATTCAAACACATAAACTTCTTCTTATTCTATTGTACTGTAAGAGAACAAGTTTATATAACATTTAAAAAGAAATCCATATACAGTTCAGATACATACAGTGATTAGAAGAACACAAACCCATCACTGCACACATAGAATAGATATCGCGAGAGAGAGAGAGAGTACCTTAAACATATGTAGCAGAGATGGGTGTATGTATGGTTGAATGCTTGAAGGCGGATGGCTTAATTCTTCAGAATTCAAAAGGCAATCGTGGCTATCGGGAAAGAGAAGAGAAAGGATAATTCTTTCTCCTCTTGCTCTGTGGTTAGCTGTATGTATTCTCTGTGTTTAAGCTAGCGGAAGAAAAGATCAAGGAGGAGGAGGACCCTCCACCACCCCCACGCGTATGTCTACATTCATTTACTATTAAGTTTAAGATAATGTGATCTATTAACATTTTTTGTTACTATTAATTAATATCCTCATTAGTCATTACTAATTATTGTGTTGGATGATGTCTTTGACTTTAATAGATATTATTTTCTTTCCAATAATAATCTTTAAAATAAAAATAAATTTTGTTCCCAATTTCCACCCTCCTCGAATTAGAAAGAGCCACCCTGCCTCAGCCTTTGCAACTTTAGTGTGTGGTGGCGGCGTGCCCTTATAAATTCCACTACGTCCACTCCCACCATGACAAATAAAAATGGGGCGGTGACAAACGACTATACGCTCAAGTCTCTTCCTGCGTAATCTTGCTCTAATTGAAGATGTGTAAATAGAATTGAATTGATTAATTAAATTAAATAACCAAACTAACCCAATATAAATTGTATAAATCAAATCAAAAATTAAAAATCAAACTAACACAAAAAAATTCAAAGTTTCTGATAGGTCGAAGGAATCTTACTTACCAATTGATAAAAAAAAAAAAAAAGATTGAAAATTGATAGTAAACTTGAAGCACCAACTCAAAAAAAAAAAAATTAATATTTAAGTTAAGAAAAGATTTACCTTTGACCTTCCACGATCAAGATCTGTCACTTTTTATATTAAGTTTATATTTTTCTACAATTACCATGCTTTCACAATTCAAACACATAATCTTCTCCTTATTCTATTGTATTGTAAGAGAACAAGTTTATATAACATTTAAAAATCCATATATACTTCAGATACAGTGATTAGAAGAACACAAACCCATTACAGCACACATAGAATAGATATATATATATATATAGAGAGAGAGAGAGAGAGAGAGAAGTGGGGTGGGGGGGGGGGGGGGGGGGGGTACCTTAAATATGGCAGAGATGGGTGAATTAGAGGGAGGGTACCTTAAATATGGCGGAGATATGTATGTATTGGGGTGGGGTTGAATGCTTGAACGCGGATGGCTGGCTCAATTGTTAAGAATTCAGAAGGCAATCGTGGCCGTGGGGAAGGAGAAGGGAGAATTCTCTCTCTTGTTAATTAGCTGCAATGTCAGTGTTTAGATGGGAAGAAAAGACTGAAGTGGAGAACAAACCACCCCCCACATTCTTTCAAAACTGCTTTTTTGATGTGATCCATTAACATTCCACATTACTTATTACTAATTATTATGTTGGATGATGTCTTTGGCTTTAGTAGACAATATTTTCTTTTTAATAATAATTTTTAAAATAAAAATAAAATAAAATTTGTTCTCAATTTTCACTCCCATCAATGTTTTAAAAATCGGATCAAATAGTGAATCGATCTATTAATTAGGTCATAGGTCAATTGGTTCGATCGATTGAACCGAAATGGTTTGACCAAGTGATATCATATATATATATATATATAATACATATAACATCATTGTCAAGCAATATGTATATATATAGCAGTGTTAGACACGCAAAATATATACACACTACTGTTAGACACACACACACAACACCACTGTTAGGCAATATATATCTATATATATAGAGATGCGGGCGCACACACATACAACACCACTGTTGAGGCAACCTTCTGTTTCTCCACATAGTATTTACAGGGAAGACATCTCTTCCAACTAACTTTTGGCCAATTCTCTCACCATCAAATCCTCTCTCCCTCTTTCATCTTCGTTCAATCCCTGAACCTCCTCGCACGCAATCTCGTCGTGCCAAGGCACGCGTAGCACTGGGCGCAGAACAATCTATGGCAAATAGGACACTCCGATTGCTTTATCACTGCCTCCTCATCGCTCACCAACATCGCAGAAGAGTCACTAAATAGCAGTAGAACTTCTTGGACGCCAGAATCTCAGATTCACACAACAACTAGTCCCAGCGCACTGCACTCCCAGGCTTCTTTTATATCCAGCAATAAAAATCGAGGCCAGCCCGGTTTTCGATTCTGACCTAGTTCACCAGGTTATCCCGGTTTTAATCGATTTAAATGAAAGTCAACAATATATATATATAACCGGAATGGATGACAGGCTGGTTCCCGGTTTAACCAGTCGAACCGGTCCGATTTTTAAAACATTGACTCTCTTAGAATTAGAAAGAGCTAGCCTAACTCCATGGGTGGCCTTGATAGTCACTTGAGGGAGGTAAGCTAGCTTGATTTTCAAGTTCAAATTCTTTTCTAACGTAGTCGTTGATGGATAATACCTAGATTTACCTACTCATCACTAAAGGAGTACAGTAACAAGGCATCCGAAAGGGGACGCCATCCCAAGAAAAAGCCAACCTGCCTCAGCTTTTGCAACCTTCACGGTGGATGTGCCCTTATAAATTTAACAACGTCCCACCCTGAAAAATAAAAGTAGGGTGGTGTTCATTTTGTGAAAGGCAACTTTATGCTTTACATCTCTTTTAAGGTGTGTAAACGATTGTTTCGATAATTAATTAAACGAATTAATCTAATCAAAAGACAAAATTGAATCAAACAGATCAATGAAACCAAATAAGGAAACTAAATAAATATAAATCGAATTAATACAAAAAATAAAATAAAATAACTGAATTCTAATAGAATGAAGAAACTGAACTAATCGACTGATAAAAAAAAAATCAAAAACTGATTGTAAATTGCAAACACTAACTCAAGAAAAGATTTTAAAAAATGATGTCATTTTATACTTTGATCAGTTGGGGTAGTTCGGTTATCCTGACAAAGAAAACTGAATTGAAAATCAAACTTTCTAGAAAATATAACCGAATCAAATCATTGCAAGAAAATAGACGAACCGAACCAACAAGTTCGGTCAATTTAATTCGGTAAGTTCAGTTAAACTGAATTTTTGTTTTCTCCCAACTCCAATGGGGTGAATATTTATAAATTCATCTCGTTCCTTCCCTAATTTCTATTCTGACATCGGTGATGCAGAAAATTGAAAAGCTCATAATACTAGAAACTTAAAAGGTTACGATTGACAGTAGATAATTTAAATGCACACTAAGGTTGGCTTTCGTTCATAATCAATTCATTCAACTCGCATTGAGAATTAGATCAACAATCTCTGTCATCTCATTCTCGCAACATTCATCGCACATATTGCTTATATAAATGTGTAAAGGAGTCAGTTTAGGACATGTTTACTGTTAAGGAACATGTACGAGATTCAAGGGATGATTGATGATTGATTGCTATATATATTATTGATTTGATTCTTTCCTTTGTATCATGAGATAGAATAGGAAACATAGCTTGTAATAGAGCAAACTTCTAGGATATGGTTTCTATAATCTAGGATTTAGAATGATCACCTCTTGTATACATTGGTCTCTTAGGATATATATGGTCACTCAAGAGGATGAATTAAGTGATTAAAATTTTTAATAATTTTAAGAAATATTCTTGATAAATATTTTATTAAAGAATATATATATTTGATAAATATAATAAATGATGCTTGAGATTATTAATAAATGCAAGTCACAAGATATAGTAAAAATAAATAAAATGGAACAGTAGATAATTTTAAATAATTTAGTGCCTCCACACATACCTAGTCCTCTCTCCCAAGATCTAATCACCATTGGGGTTCTACTAAATCAATTTTATCAAGTTTTTCACACTAACTCACCTTGAAAACTAGATACACACATAAATTACAATAAATTCTTGACAACCACTATACCAAGGTTTTCATCTTAACTTATCTGAAAAATTAGATTCATCTAGATTTTAACGGTTCTAGGAAACCTATACAATCCATAATGATAGTGTAAATCATTATAAGTAATTGTCCACACTTTAACACAAATAAATAAGTAATTAAGAATAAATCATACGAGACAAATAAAATATAAATAAATTTGTAACCTCAAATGGAGAAGTTCTGATTTGTCGTAGAAGACTTGAAAAATTGAATTGATCTCTAAAATGAGTTTGAAACTACTTATAAGCATTCTTGAAAAAAACTGTAGCTTATTGTTCACAACGGTCAGATCACTATAGTGTATTGGAACGCACTATAGCATATTGTAGCAGCGGTAAAAAAATCGACTTTCGGTTTATATTTTGAAAAAAATATATATTTATATAAATTTTTTACTTACTTGAAAAATAATTTTAATGGAAAATATCAATTTTGATAATACATATACTATGCCAAAATATTTTATAAATTAATAAAAAATAATTAGATACAAAATATCAATTTTGTTAATCATCAAAATTTAATTAAAAATTAAATAGAACAAGTTGGCTCAATATGCTCCTTTTTTTTATGATGACAAACATAATTTTTGAGATGATTAATTTGATGGAAAATATTTTAATCTCCCTCTTAATTTTATACTATAAGCTCTCATTTTCAAAAATACTAATAGTATAAGTAAATAAAATATTTTGGGTTTAACTTAATAGATTAATAGATACAATATTTTTAACAAGGAAAAAGTAAAAGATCAAACTTGTTTGCCTTGATTGCCTAACTCTCATACATACAATTTCCTCACATTCAAAATCTCTCATTCTTTCATACATAAAAAGATTTTTCATATATTCTTCTCCCCCATAAAACAAATATATTACAGTTCCCACAAATAAGATCTCTCTCAAATCTCATAAAATCTCAATCTTCTCCCATTTTTTGTCATAATCAAAAGAGACTTTGTTGATAGAGAGAATAAAAAAATATAATCCATTAGAGAAATTGACCAAGCATAATCCATAAAAATGTAAGCATGATCGATGATGAACAGAAAATACTGAATATTTATAAATAACATTAAACACTAGAATCAGTACGTCATAACCATCATGAAAAAACAATTACTACATGAGATGAAATGTGAAAGAATTTGAAATTATGAAGTAGTAAAAATATTTGAAAATAGTATTGTATAATATTTTGATTACGATAATGCATTGACTGGTTTTGCAAATCTAATCACATCAGGTTAGGATTCTCCAAATCATCCAGACCATGTTGTGCCTATTCTCCCCCATCACACATTCCTACTATTAAACAAGAAACTTCTACTACATCGCTCTCAATTCATTCACCTATCCTGCCTCATTGTCGTCAACCCACCCCACACCCTTACCTGAACCCCGGCTATGTTGAACCACCCACACACCCAGCTATCTTCAATAATACCATGTTGAGGCGTCTTTACTGTCTCGATCTCTTTCTTCCTCTCACTCAGTGTTGGTTGACAACAAGGGTATTTCTCATTCCTTATCACATGTCCTCACATATTGTAAGCACCCTCGCTCGGATATCCCAACCACCCGGGCTAGCTGAACGGGAGCGCCAACGAAAGGAGAAAGAATGAAACATAAGACAAAAACTACCGTGGCATGCATACACATAAATTAAAACAACGGAAGCGAAACTATATACATGCATGCACTACGGAAACATCGCTAACACAGCGATCACAAGATAAACAAATGAATACAGACTCCTGTGCTGACATACATGAGACACGAGGAATGACCTGGTACAATCAACATAATAGAGTAAATCCTACTCAAACATCCATGTTGACGGGGACTGACAGAACTGCCTATACACCGTACCGACTCTGTCGCTAGATGCTATCTCCCTTGCTCTTGACCCACACTGCTATTACCTGGAATGATGGACAAGTAAAGTGAGTCAAGAGACTCAGCAAGCATAAAGAAACAAAAGGCTGCAGGCTGAACACATCTAGTAAACTCTCTCCAGAACACTAACCCCCAAACACACGCAAGCCATGAGACGCACAACATAGTATAAAAACGTAAATAAAAGCATATATCGGTCCTTGGGGCCCACACAAGACACGTGGCACCCAAGTCTAATACTAACCTACTGCTGCCCTGAAAGGCAACATATATAGTAACGCCATACTTTTTTGAGCATTAAATAACTTAGGAATTTTAGGAATATATATATATTTTTTTTTATGTAAACCATCTCCCAACAATCCCGTTTTACCTTCTCAACTCACTAAATAAGAATCAATAAATTAAGACAGGTAATCATCATAAATGCGGAAGCTTAAAATCGAAACCTGATATGGTACAGAATCAATTTCACTTTATAACCGTATAAGAATCCGTACCATAGATTAACATCATATCCTCAATATTGAAATACATAAATACATGGAGATTCCAAAATATTCTAACAAGGCTAATCATCAATAAAGCATCAGGTAAAACATATCTGAATTAGCTCATTGAATCCATCAGCCATGCCACCACGTGCCGTCTCATCTCAACTTGGTCCTTGCCTAAGCTGCAAGTCTAAACTGGAAAGTAGAATGTTCCAGGTGGCATAACCCATTAGAAGATTAAACTTCTAGTAAGGGTCCAAAACATATATATACGAATGTATGATGCAATAACATGAACAACATTTGCCCTTAATGTAACTTCTCAGGCCCATCAGCCTATCATGAAATCCTAGGCAAATCCCAAACCTCTACAGGATAAGTCTAACGTTATTCCATCATTGCCCTAAGGGAATTATAATTACATTCTGAGGGCGACATCCCATTCCCATGCACAAATATCAACGTGACAATAATATCATGCCATGCAATTATCACGATTTTCCATACAATATGACAAAAATGAATCATAGCTTTCATAAATATTATGCATATATAAGCAATCATATCTTTCATAAATATCATGTAGGATAGAAAAACTCACCTTTTTGAGATAAACTTGTATTTTCTCGAAAAGTGCTCATCGCCTCGATATGCGTGCCTGACCTCGATTTTTGTGCCAACTCTTAAAAGTTGCACCAATCACATCATCTCGATCACGTCAATCATCAAAATGATATTTAATCACTAAATATCCTCAATATTCCATTTATTTCATTTTTCCTTCATTTTCTCTCATTTTTCCTTTTCAAAAATCCCAATAAATACCTCGGGACTATTTTCTCAAATCTAATTTCACAACAATTCATTATAGAATATGAAATTCAAGGAAAAAATACTGGACTTAGCCGGATGTTGCGTTTTCATGCAAAACGAGGGTCTTTTATACTAAAACCAAGATATCGAGAAATCCAAATCCAAATATTTTTGCATAGGCCTCTAGAGTTTGATTTTAGAGGAGTTTAAAATTTTTTTTTCAAAATTTTTAGAGTCCGGACGTGCCCTTACATGCCCCTAGAAGTTGGATCACGCGCGCCCACTCATAGGGCCTAGCTGGCACATGTGCCCCACGTGCCGATCGTCTTCTTCCTCCAGATTCTGGCCAACACGTGACGCCTCTGGTTTAATGGCCATATCTCATTCATCCGACCTCCGATTGAAACCCCGTTTGAAGCTATGGTTTCATCTTTTTGCCCTCTACAAGATGATACCAAAAAATCCCACAAATAGAGCCATTTTCAGACTGCTCAAGCACATTTTTCGACGAATCTCGTTTTTCTGACGAGACTTCGGATCTCACTCATCTCTCAACCAAAATGGGTCAAATTGCACAGAAATGAAGCTTAGGATATGGGCAACAAAAGCCTCTTATTCGATTCTCTCAATTTATTCACAAGCTCTCGGATCTGAGAGTTTAAATTTCTTCTATATTTCAGCATTTCTAAATACCTCTATTTATAGGCGATTTCGGGCTCCTAAACGATGGATCTCGTTTCATTCAAGGTCTCTAATGTCCCTTCTTGCCCTTAACAAGTCCAAAATCCACCGAAAGAGCTCCAATCTTGCCATTTCAGTGACCAAACTTTCAGCCGAAAGTTAGCCCAATTTTAACGCCATTTTGGCCATTTGTTGGCCAAGAAGCTTGTCTTGCCTTGCCCAGAAGCCCCCCAACCATTGCCTTGGGTCTCCCATGGCTGATTTCGGTGATTGGAAGGTTGGTCGGCCATGGATGCTTTGGAGCTTTTTCTTGAAATTACACTTTGACCCCTAAAATTTTGACTTTCTTCATTTGACTCATTTTACAAAGTCCCTCAACTTTTCATAATTGCCATTAAGACCTTCAAGTCCTAAAACATTCATTTGACCCCTAAAGATTTCAAGAAAATGTCATTTTGGCCTCCCTCTGGTAATTTTAAAAAACTGCACTTAGGCCCAAATCTCTGTTTTGGCCTTAAACCCTTTTGTTTCTTCGTGAAACCACTGAAAGGTCATTCCTTACGAAAAACTGAAGCCCCTCAAGCTTCCGTTGACTTCTCGAAAATTATCTATAACAATTCGATATTGCGGCCTAATTGGCAATTGCATTTTAGCTGTACTGAAAACCGTTCCCGATCCTATTTCTTTCGGCACCATAAATCCTATCTCAGGGTGCTCGTTAATGCCCCGCCATTTTTCTTTGGTATCTCAGCTCCAGGGCACTCCCGATAGTTGATTCGGTCTTCTATACGGTAATAAATTACCGTCAAACCCTCTATTTATCCTTAAATTCTATTTTTGCCCCAAGATAAATTACTCTTGAGTCCTTTAGAATTTCTCGGGTATTACATATACCGCTAATAAACTTGTGTGCGTCGTCCCGGGTCAGTGCTCCCGTCACTAGAATGCTTGCGTCGATCCTCCCGACACTCGAGCTATAGAATAATTGAGCCGTAGGATCCCTTGGAATGGTCCTCCAGTCCGAGATCTGTGAATTGCCAATAACCATGCATGCACAAAAAAATGCAATGGCGTAGTGAGCATTAACGTGATACACTGGCTGTAATACCCTAAGTTTTATAAATAAATTTAATGATATATGGGTAATTTATTAACTTGGTTTAAATTAAATTATGTTATATGATTAATTTATTTAGCCTATGTATGTTGTGCAAAAAAAAAAAAATTATATGAAAGAATGAATAAATGGGTAATTAGGTATGTGAAAAATAAATAAATGAATATGTAAATATAAGTATATATAAATATATATGTATGTCATGTATATATGTAAAAAAAAAACCAAAAATCAGCGAAAATCGGGAGTAGGCGCGCGGCCATGCTCTGGCCGCGCCTGCAAGCGTGAAATCAGGGAAGTAGGAGGCATTGAATGTCGAAGTGACCGTCGGAATGGCTTCCCGGACACGTGGGTGTCTCGATGGAACATTCGCGGCGGAGTTTCGGCTATAAATAGCCGGGTTCAAGCAGCCTTCCTCATCCGAGAGTTCCACTTCATAGATCACTCGATTTGGGCAGAGTTGGAGAGTTTTGAGAGTGGGGTTGAAATCTTCAAAGTGTGGGCAACGTTTCTGGGAAGTTTGGTGGCCAACGGAGCGACGAAGAGGAGGGAATCGAGCTCGCCGGAAAATCGCGCCTCACCGGAGCCGAGAGTTTAATCTCCAAAACGAGGTATTTTCTTATGTTTTTCTCAAATTTGATGCTTTTATCGTGTTCGGGGAGGTCGGAAATAGGGAGTAGAAGCTTCGTTCGAAACTTTTAGAGGCGGAGGCATCGCCGGCGGCGTGTCCAGCCGCCGGAGAAAAAGAAGCAGTCGGGCACGTGCAGTCACGCGCCCGCGAGTAGGAAGAAGGCGCGTGGCTGCCACGCGCCCGCCAGAGAAATTGAAAAAAAAAAATTTGAATTTTTTTTTATTTAATTTGAAATGTTGTTTATGGTATATTGGTAAAGCAATTTTCTGAAAATGCCAAATTATTAAATAATTAAGTAAATTTTTCTATTATGGAAATAAAGAAAAAAATAGGATTTTAATCCAAAAAATTTCCAAAAAATTTTAGAATGTTAGAAGTATTAATTAAGAAACATCAGTGAAAAGAAATGGAATAAAATAAAATTTTAGGTAATTATTATGTAATTTAAGTAGATTTTCTATTGTAGAAATAAAGAAAAATAGGATTTTAATTCTGAAAATTCCAAGAAAATTTCATAATGTTATAAGTGTTATTTAAGAAATATTAGTGAAGAGAAATTTAATAAATTGAAAGATTAGTTAATTATTATGAAATAATTACATATTTAACAATTATGAAATAAGGGAAAATAGGAATTAAAGTTAGAAAATTACAAGAAAAATTTCAGAATACTAAGAATATTATTTAAGGAATATTGGTAAAAAGAAAGTAAATTTTTATGAAGCCTAGATAATTATTATCTAATTTTGGAAGAAATACAGCTTAGGAATAAAAGAAAATGGAAGAAATTATGAAAAACTAAGTATATGGTATTCTAAAAAATAAATCTATGTTGTAGGGGTCCTTGTGAGCATAGAGATTAAAGGATAGCAGCTTAGCACGTAGCTCAAGATAAATTAACTGTAAGTATGCTGCCTAAATTTAATACGTTTGTAAATGTAAATGCTTTCATCATATTGACATGCTATGATATGAATCATCATGTAGATTGCATCGATGACATGACTATGAAATGCATACATGCACAATGATACTGTTGATCACACGCATATGAGGCCGTAGGGAGTACGAACTGGCACCGCTGGCCTATCAAGGGTGCACTCATATACCCCGGTTTCGAAAGAGGTGGTCGCTAAAATGATAGGAAGCATGAGGGGTGCAGTTGACACCTATGAGGAAAGACATTGCATACACTCATGACATGGCATTTGACATTGTTACTTAGATGATTCATCATCTAACATGGGTTTGCCCCTAGAACATTCAACGTTCCAGCCGGGACTTGCAGAGATGATTCAGATGTTGGTGTTGTGTAGGGATACGAGACATCAAGGTGTACCATGTTGTAATATGATCAGCTTAAGATTTGTGTGTATGGTTCTGTAATCAAACGCTCTATGTATTAACTTGTATTTAATGCCATGTACAGTTACTAAATTATGTATTTCCATGAGCAGGTTCGATTCAGCTTTCGCTTTACATTTATTTCTAGTCTAGATATTTCATCTGGCACCAGATACGGTCTTAGGGAATTTTAAAATAATGTTTAAAAAAAAAATATAGACCAAATTTTCTAATGCATAACATGCCCTAGAAGGCGGGCTGTTACAGTTGGTATCAGAACTCAACTTAGAAGAATACTTAGGAAGGAAAATTTAGATTAGGCCTGGCCAGTGAAAGTACCAATTTGAAGACAGTTAGGGGTATTAACGGAAGTTGTGATGGCAGATGGCTGGCAATTTCTCAGAGCAGGTTTTGGTTGATCACTGGGCTCATCGCATAGCGCACCGGGTCCTAGAGCCAAACGAAGGAATCATGGAACACCTCATCCAGATGGAGGAGATTATTGACGACGTGCCCCCGAGCTACCGACTTTGGCCCGATCTCACTCAGTTTCAGATAGATATGATGGTCGGTGTATTAGAAGGTGGGCTGCAGGAATTCGCAGATTGGGTCCGGCATCAAGACGAGCAGTTCCTCGATTTCCGTCATTACTGCACTCGGGTTCGCGAGTTACTAGTCGAGATGTACGAGCCGGTACCAGCAGACGAGTTCGACGAGGATATGGAGAAGCCACTTGAAGAGGGAGAGGAAGAAGAAGTAAAGGACCCAGCCGAGCCAGAAGAAATGGGAAATCCAGCTAATGAGGAAGAAGAAGAAGAAGAAGAAGAGGATGACATACTTGTGTTCTGGGCTGAAGACGACTTTGAGGTCTCAGACTCGGAGGATGAGGAGGAGGTTGTGGAAATGGTGGACGACACTGAGGCACCCCCATATGACTCCGAAGATGAAGAGGATGTTTGGATCTGGAGGTCGTCAGGACCGAAATAGATCCATCTTAGAAACACTCTACCCACTTACATGACTTGTATAATGCTATGTATAATCTATGTAAATATGTAACATGTACATATAATGTTTTGTAGCCGAATGTATAATATAAAACTAATCGGACGATAAGATTTTGTTGTCTAATCTCGAATGTTGTTTTCCTTTCATATGGTAAACACTCAAAGAAGGTTAGCAGTTGGGCCTGGGACGCCTAACTCACAAGCTGGTAACACCGAGGGAAATACCAGTAGACACCCAGAAGGCGACTCCAGCCAAGATACCGGAAGTAGCAGACTGGATCAGATGGAGCGAATTCTGGGAAGTGTGGTGGGTTTCATACATGAGACTCATTCTAGGGATGGTCACGGGGCCAACATGTTGGACTTGTATCGACGGCAGAACCCTCCCGTCTTTCAGGGGAAGATTGGTGCCGACCCCAGTGAAGTGGAATATTGGATCGACCAAACAGAAAAGTTGCTGGACCACCTCCACTGCAGCGAAGAAAAGAAGGTTAATTGTGCCACCTTTATGTTGCAAGGAGAGGCAGACAAATGGTGGAGAGGAGTCAAGAGAACAATGACCCCTCGAGCCAGGGCACCTTATGTCACTTGGGAGAGATTCAAGGAACTTTTTAACGAGAAGTACTTCCCTTGGAATTTGAGAATGAAGAAAGAAAGAGAATTCATGGAGCTGAGGCAGACTGGGGACATGTCTGTTACCCAGTACGAGGACGCTTTCAGTCGATTGATCCGGTACATGCCGATTTACGAAGGAGACGAAAGGATCAAGGCTCAAAAATTTTTGGGAGGGTTAAATTTGAAGCTTCAGAGAGCGTTGAGTAGTGCAAGTACCCAGACCTATGCAGAAGCGGTACTACAAGCCTATACCACCGAGGCTAATATGAGCCAGATCGACGCTATTCAAGGAGAAAGCCAGTAGGGAAGCAGCCACAGGGCAGGCAAGGGGCTAGGACCCCAGAAGCCGAAGTTCAAGCCCGGCACCCCATGTGCAAAATGCCAGAAACAGCACCCTGGAAAGCCATGCCGGTTCGGGACAAAAGGTTGTTACAATTGCGGGGAAATTGGGCACCTCAACCAGAACTGCCCAAAGAAAGGAATTACTTGTTTCAACTGCCAGCAGATGGGTCATTACGCAAAGGACTGTCCCAAGCCGCGACTGATAACTCAACCTTAGGGGACGTCCGGGAATGCCAGAGCACATCAAGGGAGAGTATTTCATCTGACACGGTAGGATGTGATAGAGGATCCAACAGTAATTGAAGGTACTATGTCCCTATCTGGTATCCCCATGCATGCATTAATAGATTCAGGTGCAAGTCACTCATTTATTTCGCATGCATTTGCTAAAGTAGTAGGAGACAAACCAGAAAATTTGAATTGCCGAATGATTGTCGCAACCCCAATGGGGAAGTCTCAAGAAACTTCATCAGGGTACAAAGATAAAAAAGATTCTAATAGGAGAGGTTGAGTTCCCAGTGGATCTAATTCTTCTGGAATTTCAGGATTTTGATGTGATTCTAGGAATGGACTTCCTAACTAGGTACCACGCCATGTTGGACTGTAGAGCTAAGACAGTCTGCCTCAAGAGTGGCGACTTGAACGTCAAGTTTCGAGGACAAAGAAAGGTAAGTGAAAAGAAGTGGATCTCAACTTTGAAGGCTGAAAGACTGTTACGTCAAGGAGCACAAGGATACTTGGCTAGTGTTCAAGAGAACTGCAAAGAGCCCTTAAAAATCGAAGAAGTGCGGCTCGTTAAAGAGTTCGGGGATGTGTTTCCCAAAGAATTGCCTGGATTACCACCCTAGCGAGAAATCGAGTTCTCAATAGAGATCGTACCAGGAGCAGGTCCGGTTTCGATACCCCCGTATAAAATGGCTCCTGTAGAATTGAGAGAATTAAAGGCCCAACTTCAAGAGCTGTTAGACAAGGGGTTCATCAGACCAAGTATGTCGCCATGGGGCGCACCAGTACTTTTTGTTAAGAAAAAGGACGGGAGCCTGAGGATGTGTATCGATTATCGATAGCTCAACAAGATAACGATCAAGAATAAGTACCCACTCCCCAGAATCGAGGAGCTGTTCGATCAATTGTAAGGGGCTAAGGTCTTCTCAAAAATTGACCTAAGATCGGGATACTATCAATTAAGGATCAAGGCCGAAGACATGCCGAAGACAGCATTTCGTTCACGATATGGGCACTGTGAATTTTTGGTGATGCCATTTGGACTAACTAATGCCCCAGCAGCTTTTATGGACACTATGAATCGAGTCTTCAGGCCATTTCTGGACAAGTTCGTGATCGTGTTTATAGATGACATACTGATATATTCCCCCTCAGAAGAAGAACACGAATCACATTTAAAGATAGTATTGCAAACGTTGCGAGACCATAAGTTGTATGCCAAATTCTCAAAATGTGAGTTTTGGTTATACCAGGTGGCATTTTTGGGACATGTGATATCGGACGAAGGAATATCGGTCGACCCAATCAAGATCGCAGCTGTGATGAATTGGAAGCAACCCCAATCAGTTACTGAGGTTAAGAGTTTCTTGGGACTGGCAGGGTACTATAGAAAATTTGTGGAAGGATTCTCAAGGATTGCGACATCCCTTACCGAGCTAACTCAGAAGGGGGTAAAGTTCGACTGGAACGAGCGATGCGAAGAAAGTTTTCAGAAACTTAAGGCTAAGCTGACGACCGCTCCAGTCCTGGCTATGCCAAACGGATCAGGAGGTTTTATGGTCTACACTGACGCCTCGAGAAACGGTTTAGGGTGTGTATTAATGCAGCACGGGAGAGTCATTGCTTATGGATCTCGCCAGCTAAAGAATCATGAGAAAAACTACCCGACTCATGATTTGGAATTGGCTGCAGTGGTATTTGCTCTGAAGATTTGGAGACATTATTTGTATGGTGAGAAGTTCGAAATTTTTACTGATCATAAGAGCCTACAGTACGTCTTCTCACAGAAAGAGTTAAACATGAGGCAACGGAGATGGATGGAGCTGTTAAAAGATTATGACTGTACTATTCAGTACCATCCCGGTAAAGCTAACGTTGTGGCAGATGCCTTAAGCAGAAAAGAAACCATTTATGTAGCTGAAATGATGGTAGCAGAAGGAAAGCTAGTCGAAGCATTTAGCTTGATGACGGTGGGAGTAACTTCCCGAGGAAACTCAGCCTATACTGCTAGTCTCATGGTCCAACCAGAATTGATGGATCAGATACGGCAAGCCTACCTCGAAGACTCCCAAATCAAAATGTGGGTTGACGAGTATGGGCAAGCCAAGAAACCAGAATTCGAGGTAAGAGAAAACATCATTCGATTTTAAGGAAGAATTTATGTGCCTCGTGTGAGAGAATTGCGACAAACAATTTTGGGAGAAGCTCATCGATCCAGATACTCGATCCACCCCAGAGCCACCAAGATGTACCAAGACTTGAAGGCTGTGTATTGGTGGCCAGGAATGAAGAAAAGCGTGGCAAGGTACGTCAGTCGATGTGACACCTGCCAGAGAATTAAGATCGAGCACCAAAAGCCTGGTGGAAGCTTGCAACCATTGGAGGTTCCGGAGTGGAAATGGGAGCACATCACGATGGATTTCGAGACTGGACTGCCAAGAAGTCCTAAGGGAAATGATGCTATTTGGGTAATAGTTGATAGACTATCTAAGTCTGCCCATTTCTTGGCCATAAGGGTAAGTCAACCAATCAGCAAATTAGCTCAACAGTATGTGAATGAGATTGTCAAATTTCACGGAGTGCCAGTAAGCATTGTATCAGACCGTGACCCAAGATTCACTTCTAGGTTTTGGGGAAGTCTGCAAGAGTGTTTGGGTACTCAACTTAGGCTAAGTACAGCCTATCATCCCCAGACAGATGGTCAATCAGAATGGACCATTCAAACCCTAGAAGATATGCTGCGAGCTTGCGCGATTGATTTTCCAGGTAGCTGGGAAGAGCATTTACCATTAGTAGAATTCACTTATAATAACAACTACCACAGTAGCATTGGAATGGCTCCCTATGAAGCCTTGTATGGCCGGAAATGTAGATCCCCGGTATGCTGGACTGAAGTAGGCGAACGGCAAATTTTGGGTCCCGAGATAGTTCAGAAAACAACAGAAAAGATAAAAATCATTTAAGAAAGAATTAAGGAAGCCCAGAGTCGCCAGAAGTCATACGCAGATACAAGGAGGAGGAAATTGGAGTTTCAAGTAGGCGACAAAGTATACCTGAAGATATCTCCACTAAGAATGGTGACTAGAAACAACAAGAAAAAGGGTAAGTTAAGCCCTCGATATATAGGGTCATACGATATAGTGGAAAGAATTAGACCTGTCGCTTACCGACTCGCTCTATCCTTGGCTCTATCAAACCTCCATGACGTGTTTCACGTATCACAACTGCGGAAGCATGAGCCAGATTCTTCTCAGATAATGCCAGCTGAAGCTATCGAGATTCAAGAAAATCTTTCGTACATAGAAAAACCAGTTAGTATTTTGGATTGCAGGGATCAAGTCCTAAGGAACAAATCAATACCCCTGGTGCAAATTTTGTGGAGAAACCCCGTAAGCGAAGAAATAACTTGGGAACGAGAAGAAGATATGAAACGCAATTTTCCATACCTATTTGAAGACCCTATAGTTGGAATGAGTGATGAATGATCAAATTTCGAGGACGAAATTTTTGTAAGGAGGAGAGAATGTAATACCCTAAGTATTATAAATAAATTTAATGATATATGAGTAATTTATTAACTTGGTTTAAATTAAATTATGTTATATGATTAATTTATTTAGCCTATGTATGTTGTGCAAAAAAAAAAAATTATATGAAAGAATGAATAAATGGGTAATTAGGTATGTGAAAAATAAATAAATGAATATGTAAATATAAGTATATATAAATATATATGTATGTCATGTATATATGTAAAAAAAAAAAAACCAAAAATCAGCGAAAATCGGGAGCAGGCGCGCTGCCATGCTCTGGCCGCGCCTGCAAGCGTGAAATCAGGGGAGTATGAGGCATTGAATGCCGAAGTGACCGTCGGAATGGCTTCCCGGACACGTGGGTGTCTCGATGGAACGTTCGCGGCGGAGTTTCGGCTATAAATAGTCGGGTTCAAGCAGCCTTCCTCATCCGAGAGTTCCACTTCATAGATCACTCGATTTGAGCAGAGTTGGAGAGTTTTGAGAGTGGGGTTGAAATCTTCAAAGTGTGGGCAACGTTTCTGGGAAGTTTGGTGGCCAACGGAGTGATGAAGAGGAGGGAATCGAGCTCGCCGGAAAATCGCGCCTCGCCGGAGCCGAGAGTTTAATCGCCAAAACGAGGTATTTTCTTATGTTTTTTTCTCAAATTTGATGCTTTTATCGTGTTCGGGGAGGTCGGAAATAGGGAGTAGAAGCTTCGTTCGAAGCTTTTAGAGGCAGAGGCATCGCCGGCGACGTGTCCAGCCGCCGGAGAAGAAGAAGCAGTCGGGCGCGTGCAGTCACGTGCCCGCGAGTAGGAAGAAGGCGCGTGGCTGCCACGCGCCCGCCAGAGAAATTGAAAAAAAAAAAATTTGAAATTTTTTTTTATTTAATTTGAAATGTTGTTTATGGTATATTGGTAAAGCAATTTTCTGAAAATGCCAAATTATTAAATAATTAAGTAGATTTTTCTATTATGGAAATAAAGAAAAAAATAGGAATTTAATCTAAAAAATTTCCAGAAAATTTTAGAATGTTAGAAGTATTAATTAAGAAACATCAGTGAAATGAAATGGAATAAAATAAAATGTTAGGTAATTATTATGTAATTTAAGTAGAGTTTCTATTGTAGAAATAAAGAAAAATAGGATTTTAATTCTAAAAATTCCAAGAAAATTCCAGAATGTTATAAGTGTTATTTAAGAAATATTAGTGAAGAGAAATTTAATAAATTGAAATATTAGGTAATTATTATGCAATAATTACATATTTAACCATTATGAAATAATGGAAAATAGGAATTAAAGTTAGAAAATTACAAGAAAAATTCCAGAATACTAAGAATATTATTTAAGGAATATTGGTAAAATGAAAGTAAATTTTTATGAAGCCTAGATAATTATTATCTAATTTTGGAAGAAATACAGCTTAGGAATAAAAGAAAATGGAAGAAATTATGAAAAACTAGTATATGGTATTCTAAAAAATAAATCTATGTTGTAGGGGTCCTTGTGAGCATAGAGATTAAAGGATAGCAGCTTAGCACGTAGCTCAAGATAAATTAACTGTAAGTATGCTGCCTGAATTTAATACGTTTGTAAATGTAAATGCTTTCATCATATTGGCATGCTATGATATGAATCATCACGTAAATTGCATCAATGACATGACTATGAAATGCATACATGCACAATGATACTGTTGATCACACGCATATGAGGCCGTAGGGAGTACGAACTGGCACCGCTGGCCTATCAAGGGTGCACCCATACACCCCGGTTTCGAAAGAGGTGGTCGCTAAAATGATAGGCAGCATGAGGGGTGCAGTTGACACCTATGAGGAAAGACATTGCATACACTCATGACATGGCATTTGACATTGTTACTTAGATGATTCATCATCTAACATGGGTTTGCCCTTGGAACATTCAACGTTCCAGCCGGGACTTGCAGAGATGATTCAGATGTTGGTGTTGTGTAGGGATACAAGACATCAAGGTGTACCATGTTGTAATATGATCAGCTTAAGATTTGTGTGTATGGTTCTGTAATCAAACGCTCTATGTATTAACTTGTATTTAATGCCATGTACAGTTACTAAATTATGTATTTTCATGAGCAGGTTCGATTCAACTTCCGCTTTACATTTATTTCTAGTCTAGATATTTCATCTGGCACTAGATACGGTCTTAGAAAATTTTAAAATAATGTTTTAAAATATATATATATATATAAACCAAATTTCCTAAGGTATAACATGCCCTAGAAGGCGGGCTGTTACACTGGCGCCCATACATCCTGGCAGCAGGCCATGTTTCGTTCACATAGTAAACCACACGCGATGCATATGCCTATACTAGATGCAATCTAACCATATTAGAATGTCCATGTCCAAGCATACTCAATAAATGAATACCCCAACATGCATCCCGTACCCATTTGCATATCAATCCATAAACGATAATACAACATATCGAATCATACAATAAATCACATACTAGCAGGGCTAGTCAGCAGTGTCCGGCACTGGTCAACGGTTAGTGACTAAGAGTGTCTGCCTGACGGTCCATTTCAGCACCGTACAATAGTTTACTCCAACGTCACCAAATAGCCGACCTCGACCCCACTACTTGATAGCTCTAACCGAACCATAAATAAACTCTAGAAAACCATAAATAAACCCGCTCATCTAGGAACCTAGTGCCCAGGCTGGGTTCGGCATCATTCCAAAAGGAATGGAGGCGGTACAAACCCCCGTAGGCACACAACAAATAAAATTCTAGAAGTCCCAGATGTAATTTAAATGATACCAAATGAATAATAACTCAATAAATAATGCTATGAGATGAACTGGAGTAAGGGAGGGTATATAATACGAGAAACCATGGAGTCTCTCATAGGAGTTAAAGAACATGAGGAGAGGGTTAGGAACTTACTTTTACACGACCGTTTCTTACCTTTTTTGCACTCCCGCTATGAAGTAAAATGTTTCATAGCAATTAATAAAATCATAACTTACATTAAATAAATTTAACCATGTAGTATAAATAATTTAGCCGAATAAATTCTTAAACATAGACTGCTTCTAATAATTTTTACCCATTTAGGCACAATGTAAATAAAACCCTAACAAGTCTTATATTTAATTTAAATTAAATCATGCCAATAACATCCTCAATTTATATAATTAATACGTGACACCGAAACGAGTTAAGGAAATGCGTGGGGTTCATAAAATAAAAAGAGATCGCAAAGGTAGAGGAGAGCTTGCCTCGTTTAAGCTGATTATAGCGTTTTCACGCTCGAACGGTACCGAATTAATACACGCTACAAATTAACATAAACTCGCGAAATTAATAAAATTAGACCCAAAACGAAATTCCAACTGTACAGAATGATTAATACATAATTTTCTACTTACCTGGCTCATTAAACCGTAATTAAACTGAATTTAATCCAGAGTTTTTCCCGAAATTTCTCAATTTTCTTCACCTCTACGTGCCATCTTCTTCTCTTTAATTTCTTTCCTTTCCTTCGTCTGCTCGCTGGCTCGAAGAATGCTGAATTTGGCCTTTAATTTGGTAAAATGAAGGGCTGGGGGCGCAACCACGTGGCGCAGCTAGCAATCGCGCACGCCAGCACTGTCTTAGGGCTGAAACAACATCGTTTCAGCCCTCTTCTGGCCGAATAAATGGGCAAACCCCCACCTCTCCAGCCTCGCGCGCATGCCTTTCCCCTTGCTCAAACCCGCGACCGCTTGCCTCCTCCCTCGTGTGCGTGGCACCCGAGCTTCTACCTCCTTCATACATATAATGCACTCAATTAATCTTAAAGTAACTTTTAGCCATTTTCCAAATTTTACATTTTAGCACCCTTAATTTCCATTAATTACACACACACACACACCCTAATTTCAATTTCCTTTTATTACACTTATACCCCGAATATTTCCAAAAATTCACCTAATTAATTACCCTTAATTTTCTATTTCCTCAAGACAACATAAACTATTATTTTCTTTTAAATCCTCAAATATTTCATAAATACCTTAAATACCATAATCATTAATATTTCTCTTAAACCCACAAATATTTGATATCATCTCAAACACAATAATTAACAATTATCAACTGACTACTAAATTATTCAATTCCAATAAATCAAAAATTACTTCAACTGCAAAATGAATAATTATTAATTACCCCCAAATTATCAAAATTTTACAGTTCTACCCTCCTTAATAGAATTTCGTTCTCGAAATTCGCGTTCAGTCCATGTCCTCAAAATATGCTCACAATTCTCATGATATTACCTAACATCTCTTCTAGAACATCCCATATCATTATTTTCTAATATGCCCACAAGTCCGAGTCTACTACGTATCCTACTTGTCTTAATACACTAGCACATCTCTCTTATGATAAACTGATTCACAGCCTAAAGCTCACTGCAAATGCAGCTAACTGCAAATACCACTGATAGTGACAGGAATGGAGCCATCTTTTCGCATAGCAAGAAACTAATGCTCAGTAACGTGACCGGAACTTGCCTCGTACTTACAAAGCATAGGAACATGGAAACGATACCACATACTCAATCATGAATTCAATAGCAACATCTTTTAGTCTAATTGTTTCCAACTGATTCTTAACCAGATACATAACATTTTTCGGTAGTATTTTTTCCCACAATTTGCCTCGTATGCTCGAGGTCCCATTAATAAATATGGGTAGTCATTTAATCAAGACTATCAAGGAATATACGTTCTCCACTCAATACATCTAGAGATCTAAAATGTCACTTGATCTCCCTTCCCTAAAGGAATAGACATACCCAATTGTTGGTTCCTACTATGTCTTATTTGGTGACCACCAACCCTCATTCTTATCCTGCTGCTGATCTTAACTTCAAATAGTTAATTGACCATACCTCTTCTTGATCGTTAAATACTAACCCTGACCTCCTCAAAGGCTCTATAAATTAGCTGGTTCAGGATCCATAGAACTGGTGTTATCTGCTTTGCAGCCTGCTCGACTGAAAGCACTTCACAGTATCAATAACTTTTCTAATCCCCAAGGCATCTCATAGGTCTTGCTTTTGGGGAGAAGTAACTTAAAGATGTGGGTTAAGCATTCTTCTAACTGGCATAACAGACCATCTTATGTTTCCGTCGATATGCCACTTAACCAGCACCCAGAGGAGTCTTATCCCCTCAATCGGTCAACAACCGACCCTAAGGCATGTGGTCTGTGATTAGTACCGAGTGTACTCATAGTAACCACTATCCTTACAGCATAACCTAACAGTTACTTTGATATACAACTAACTTCGGTCTTGGCCATACACCCAGGTATCTCCCGCAACATCAAGTTGGGTTTTCTTATTTCTAATTCACTTTATCACAAATGCTCCACGATGACCCAAAACGTCTGCTACCACCTTTGCTTTACCTTATTTCTTACTGAATCTCATAGCCTTAGTCATTCGCCACGCCAACCACGACATCGCCTACACTCCGCTCCACCTGTGAGAACTAAACATCTATACCCTCTCTAGGTAGTGATGTCAAATCTCCAAACAACATAACCGTTGTAAGCTCCAAGTCCACAATTCTGTAATAGTCCTTCAGTTAATTCTTATCACAGATCTCTCTCGGGATAAGCTTGACCCCAAGCTTATCATAAATACACTTGGTTTAGCGCTCTATCTATTAAGCACCATCTAGAACTTGGGACTTCGTATTGGTGTTCCGATTTATCCATCCAGATTCGATTAAACTTGGGGATGATACTTTAAACCTCTAAAGAATGCAAACTCCTTAGAACCTCAATTTGCCTTCACACCCTATCACATTATGTATCTCTCGTCCGATTATGTACAGACAATTTAACTGCCAACTACACGCAAGTTACTGCCTTACCCCACCTTTAGTTTCCTATCTCAGTATGCCATGTACACATCTCGGTACCAACGTATCTACCATATACCATCGGACTCCTATAGCACATTCCCACCATGTGGGACCTTTCCGTACCACTCTTGGCAAAATCCAATCATGGACCTTCAGCTCATATTCTACCATGACCTCATCTCTCATGAAATTAACGCGAGTCTTTTGTAAGGCGTCGGCAATGCTTGGCGAGACTAACGGAACTCGAGAAAAATATCTCTGTCACTAGTCCCGACCAATCCATAAATACTATGAAGGCATCGATCAGCCTAAATGACCTAGTCCCGAACTTATAGTGGTTGTACGAGCATGACAAGAAATCATTAGAAAACACCTCGGAGTTAGCCCAACAAATCATTTGCTCGAGAAGAAGGACATTTATGCCCCAAGGCTGCCCGGTTCAATTGCAGAGTCAATCCCTTACTAAGGCAATCTCCCTGGTAAATCTCCAAGAAAATCAAGAATATCCCTCGCTCATTCACAACTGGAGGAGGAATTAAGCCATACATGCCTTTATCATGAACAACGTGTGCCCTAAATGCAACTTTAAAAGTTCCCTTAATCACTTCCCTCAGACGAGGTACGTGTTATCTCTAATCTGCATCACTAATAGATAATGGTTAGGAACCCAACAAGTCCACCACAAGTCAGGTGTTCGGTCCACTTGGTCTTAATAAAAACAGTCCACAACTAAATGTCCATCGCAGGATTGGCCTGTAACTTTCCAGGTTCATACCATTCATCACATCAGGTCACTAGGATAGTCCTTACTAATAACAATAACTACTTGATTTCTAGGAATCCCAAGGCTCATAAGTTTACTAAATACATCTCATTACATAATACCTTCAAACATTATACATGATGGTTCTCACACACATTCCATCCTTACAAAACTCATAATTTATAACTATACATTTACATTATAGCCCCATAATAATCACACTAACTAGAACTCCCTTCATCACCCCTGTCAACCCAGGTAGCTTCATTTGCTAGGTAAGCTACGTCCTCGTTGCTAGATACGTTGGAGCTGGGTCCAACAAGTCCCTCTGGTGGTGGTGACGGTTCCTTCACGGTGGCTTGGACTGACTGGGTGCCAGATAGTGCTCCAATCTTGGGCACGTCTTGTACCGGCCTTACCAGGGGCTCTCAAATGGTAGCTTATTGCCTCACAGCCCTGGCAAAAGCATCATAATGGGAACAAAGGCCTACATCATTCATCATTACTTCAGTCAGTCGCCTCCACACGTCATTCATGTGCTCACAGAAAAACAAGACTTGTCTCTCTGACAATCCCCAAAAGGTCTCATGGATCGTCTCTTGAAACAACTCGTCAAGCCGATACATATAACTCACAAGGTATTCCTCTTCGTCTTGCTTGCCTTCCTATCTAGAAAAATACTCTTGTTCCCACCGACACCATAAATGATCTAATGCTGGGAAGTCATCCGGATTGGGTAAGGGTACATTGGGATCTAGTCCTCTAGGTTCCATTGG
This sequence comes from Diospyros kaki, assembly GCA_036245055.1. Taxonomy (NCBI): domain Eukaryota; kingdom Viridiplantae; phylum Streptophyta; class Magnoliopsida; order Ericales; family Ebenaceae; genus Diospyros; species Diospyros kaki. The sequence goes on along the minus strand of BSEG01000015.1, from coordinate 16,311,958 downwards.
GAATACTCAAAATCTGCATACAACATCAAATATCAGGCAAACATACAAGGCTAAACCAACCTCTTACCCAAACACCTAGGACAGACACAAATCCTAAATAAATCCCATTCATACCACTTCACAGTCCCATCCCAATATGCACTTATCACCCCTGCACAAATATAAGCTCGGACACAATCTCTCACACGAATCAACAAAACTCAACTTAACACAGCCTGACCCTATTCAGTTCACCCGGACTTCCCTAACTCTACTCAACAACCTTGGTGTACAGGAACTCACCCCCCAAAACTGACTCAAACTACGCTCTGATATCAACAATGTAAGTACCCTCGCTAGGATATCCCAACCACCCGGGCTAGCCAAATGAGAGTGCCTATGAAAGGAGAAAGAATGAAACATAAGACAAAAACTACCCTGGCATGCATACACAAGAATTAAAACAACGGAAGCAAAGCTATATACATGCATGCACTACGGAAACATCACTAACACAGCAGTCACAAGATAAACAAATGAATACAGACTTCTATGCCAACATACATGAGACACGAGGAATGACCTAGCATAGTCGACATAATCGAGTAAATCCTACTCAAACATCAGAGCTAACGGGGACTAACGGAACTTCCTATACACCGTACCGACTCTGCCGTTAGATGCTATCTCCCTTGCCCTTGACTCATGTTGCTATTAACTGGAATGATGGACAAACAAAGTGAGTCGAGAGACTCAACAAGCATAAAGAAACAAAAGGCTGCAAGCTGAACACATCTAGTAAACTCTCCCCAGAACACCAACCCCCAAGCACACACAAGCCATGAGACGCACAACACAGTATAAAAGCGAAAATAAAAGCATATTTTGGTCTTTCAGGCCCACATAAGACACATGGCACCCAAGTCTCATACCAACATGCAGCTACCCTGAAAGGTAACATATACCGCCAACAAACCTGTGCGCGTCGTCCCGGGTCGGTGCTCCCGTCACCCGAATACTCGCGTCGGTCCTCCCGACACCTGAGCTGTAGAATAACCGAGTAGTAGGCTTCCTCAGAACAATCCTCTCGTTCGAGATCTATGAATTGCCAATAACCATGCAATGCACATAAAAATGCAATGGCGTAGTGAGCATCAACGTGATACACTGGCGCCCATACATCCAGGCATCAGGTCATGCTCTGCCCACATAGTAAATCACACGCAATGCATATGCCTGTGCCAGATGCAATCTAACTATGCTAGAATGTCCGTGTCCAAGCATACTCAATAAATGAATACCCTAACATGCATCCTGTACCCATGTGCATATCTGTAAGCACCCCCGCTCGGATATCCCAACTGCCCAGACTACCAGAACGGGAGCACTTACGGAAGGGAAAAAAATGAAACACGAGACAAAGACCACCCTGGCATGCATACACAAAAATAAGAATAACGGAAGCGAAGCTAAACACATGCATGCACTACAGGTACCCCGCTAGCACAATAGTCACATGATGAATAAATAAACACAGACTCTTGTGCCGACATACATGAGACTCAAGGAAAGACTTGGCACAGTAAAAATAACAAAGTAAATCCTACTCAAACATCAGAGTTGACAGGGATTGATGGGACTGATTGTATACCATACCGACTCGGCCGCTAGATGCTGACTCCCTTGCTCGGACCCACGCTGGCACTACCTGGAATGATGGAAAGCAAAGTGACTCGAGAGACTCAGCAAGCATAAAGAAAAGAAAGGTTGAAGGCTGAACATAACCAGAAAACTCTTCCCAAAATAAACCCCAGGTACACACAAGGCATGAAACACTACAACACAACAGTATAGCATAATAAAAGCAGATACTGGTCCTTAGGGCCCACACAAGACACACAGCACCTAACTCTCAAATCAACCTGTCGCTACCCTGAAAGGCAACAAATATCTCCACAAACCTGCGCGCACGATCCCGGGTTGGTACTCCCATCACCCGTCCATATCGGTACTCCCGACACCCGAGCCATAGGCTCCATTAGAATGGTACTCCCGTCCGAGAACTAATAACTACCAGTAGCCATGCAATGCACATAGAAATGGAATGGCGTAGTGAGCATCAACGTGATACACTGGCGCCTATACATCCAGGCATCAGGCCATGCTCTGCCCACATAGTAAACCACACGCCATGAAAATGCCCGCGCTGGATGCAACCTAACCAAGTTAGAATGTCCGTGTCCAAGCATACTCAATAAATGAATATCCCAACATGCATCCCGTACCCATGTGTATATCAAATCATGAACAGTAATACAATGAATCTAATCATGCAATAAATCACATACCAGCAGAGCTAGTCAGCAGTGCCCGGCACCGGTCAACGCCTAGTGACTAGGAGTGTTCGCCTAACAATCCACTTCAGGGCTGCACAATAGCCTACCCCAACGTCACTAAACAGTCGACCCTTGCCCCACTACTCAATAACTCTAATCGAATCATAAATAAACTTAGGAAAACTGTAAATAAACCCGCACGTCTAGGAACCTAGTCCCCAAACTGGGTTCAGTATCATTCCGAAAGGAATGGGGGCAGTACAAACTCCCGTAGGCACTCAACAAATAAAACTCTAGAAGTCTCGGATTTAATTTAAATTAAAACAAATGAATAATAATTTAACAAATAAAGTTAGGTGCCGAATTAGAGTAAGGGAGGTGATAAAACACAGGAAATCACGGGGTCTTTCACAGGAATTAAAGGTCAGGAAGAGAGGGTTGGGAGCTTGCCTTTACGCGGTCATTTCTTGCTTTTCTTGCATTCCCGCTGTGAAGTAAAACGTTTAATAGCGATTAATAAAACCGTGGCTCACATTAATTAAATCTAACCGTGCAATATAAATAATTTAACCGTCTAAAATCCCTCGTGGGCGCACTACAAATAAAATCCCAATATGACTCATATTTATTTTAAATTAAATCATAACAAGAACATCCTCAATTTATATATATAATTAATACGTGATACCGAAACGAGTTAAGGGAAGGTGAAGGATTCATAAAATGGAAAGAAATTGCAAGGGTAAATGAGATCTTGCCTGTATCTAGTTGTTTACAGCATTTTTACGCTTAAATGCTACCAAAATAATACACATTGCAAATTAGATTAAACTCCCAAAATTAATAAAATTAAACCCAAAATGAAATTCTAACCGTACAGAATGTTTAATATATAATTCTTTACGTACTTGGCTAATTAAAACCCAATTAAACTGAATTTAATTCAACATTTTTTCCCAAATTTCTCTATTTTCTTCACTGTGCACGCGTCTTCTTCTTACATTTAATTCCTCTCTGTTTGCTGGTTTAAAAATGGCCGAAATCGACCTTTAATTTGAAGCAAAACGAAGGCTTCAAATGGGCGGCCCACAGCGCGTCACGTGGCGTGCCCAGCAGCCGCGCATGGCTGCCACCGCCTTGCCCAAAATGACGCCGTTTTGGGCAAGGGTTTTGGCTGAAAAATTAGCCAAAATCCTTCAGCGCGCGCGCCTGCTCCGCTTTGAACTCGCGACCTCCCGGCTCATCCCTCTCGCGCGAACCGCCTGCTCCAGCCGTTTCTTCATTCTATATGGTGCACTCATTTAATTTTATAATGACTTTTGGCTAATTCCGTAAATCACTTTTCAGCACCCCCACTTTCCAATAATCACACACACCCCCAAACTCTAATTCCTTCTTATTTCACTTATACCCCGAATTTTTTAGAAATTCTACTAAATCAATTTATTTTATTATTTCCATAAATATTCTCAAATAATTTAATTAAATACCTAAATTTTCTATTTCCTCAAAATTATGTAAATAAACATTTTTCTTAATTCTCCAAATACCTAAATAAATTAACATTTCCTTTTAACCTACAAATATTCAATAATGTCCTCAAACACCAGTTTAAATAATTATTACTTATTTTCAAATTTCAGGATATTACAATATCAATCCATAAACGATAATACAACATATTGAATCATGCAATAAATCACAAACTGGTAGAGCTAGTCAACAGTGTCTGGCACTGGTCAACAGTTAGTAACTAGGAGTGTTCGCCTGACGGCCCACTTCAGCGCCGTACAATAGTCTACTTCAACGTCATAAAACAGCCGACCTCTACCCCACTACTCGATAGCTCTAACCATAAATAAACCCGCTCATCTAGAAACCTAGTCCCCAAGCTGGGTTCGGTATCATTCTGAAAGGAATGAGGGTGGTACAAACTCCCATAGGCACACAACAAATAAAAATCTATAAGTCCTGGATGTAATTTAAATGATACCAAATGGATAATAACTTAATAAATAATGCTAGGAGATGAACTGGAGTAAGAAAGGGTGTATAATACGAGAAACCACAGTCTCTCACGGGAATTAAAGAACATGAGGAGAGGGTTAGGAACTTGCCTTTACATGACCGTTTCTTGCCTTTCTTGCACTCCTGCTGCGAAATAAAATGTTTCATAGCAATTAATAAAATCATAACTTAGATTAAGTAAATTTAACCATGTACTATAAATAATTTAGCCAAATAAATTCTTAAACATAGACTGCTTCTAATAATTTTTACCCACGTAGGCACACCGTAAATAAAACCCCAACGAGTCTTATATTTAATTTAAATTAAATCATGCCAATAACATCCTCAATTTATATTAATAATACGCGACACTGAAACGAGTTAAGGGAAGGCATGAGGTTCATAAAATGAAAGGAGATCGCTAAGGTAGAAAGGAGCTTGCCTCGTTTAAGCTAATTATAGCGTTTTCACGCTTGAACGCTACCAAATTAATACACGGTACAAATTAACATAAACTCACAAAATTAATAAAATAGGACCCAAAACGAAATTCCAATCGTACAGAATGATTAATACATAATTCTCTACTTACCTAGCTCATTAAACCGCAATTAAACTGAATTTAATCCAGAGTATTTTCCCAAATTTCTCAATTTTCTTCACCTCTGCGTGCCATCTTCTCTTTAATTTCTTTCATTTCCCTCATCTGCTTGCTGGCTTGAAAAAGGCTGAATTTGGCCTTTAATTTGGCAAAATGAAGGGCTTGGGCTCGGCCACGTGGCACAGCCAGCAACACCGCCTTAGGGCCGAAACGACATCATTTTGGCTCTCTTCTGGCCGAATAAATAGGCAAAAACCCCCCAGCCTCGCGTGCATGCCTTCCCCCCTACTCGAACCCACGACCGTTTTCCTTTTCCCTCGCGTGCGTGCCACCTGAGTTGCTGCCTCCTTCATACATATAATGCAGTCAATTAATCTTAAAGTAACTTTTAGCCACTTTCCAGATTTTACATTTTAGCACCCTTAATTTTCATTAATTACACACACACACCCTAACTTCCATTTCCCTTTATTACACTTATACCCTGAATATTCCAAAAAATTCACCTAATTAATTTCATCATTATTTACATAAATATTCTCAAATAATTTAATTAATTACCCTTAATTTCGTATGTAAGCACCCCGCCTGGATATCCCAACCGCCCGAACAACCGGAATGGGAGCATTTACGGAAGGGAAAAATAATGAAATACAAGACAAAGACCACCCTGGCATGCATACACGAAAATAAGAACAACGGAAGCGAAGTTAAACACATGCATGCACTACGGGTACCCCGCTAACACAGTGGTCATAAGATAAATAAAAGAATATAAACTCCTGTGCCGACACACACGAGACACGAGGTATGACCTAGCACAGTCAGAAATAAAAGAGTAGACCCTACACAACCATCAGAGTTGACATAGGTTAACGGGACTGCCTGTACACCATACTGACTTTGCTACTAGACGCTGACTCCCTTGCTCGACCTTCTTTTTACCTTTCCCCTTTCTAGTCTTACTAGTAGAGGACACAGCCATCACAGTGCCTGTTTTCATGGTACCCTGGGCCGTTATTAGCATATTCATAAGTTCCGTCGGAGTACACTCAATCTTGTTCATATAGAAGTTTGAAATAAAACCCCCATACGAATCTGGCAAAGATTGAAGAATTGCATCTATTTGAAGATATTGATGCATTGGAACATCTAATTCATTCAGTTTATCCATCCAGGATATCATTTTGAGAACATGGTCTCCAACTGATCCTCCAACAGACATCTTTGCTCGAAAGATTGATTTAGATATCTCATATCTAGCACTTCGACTTCGCTCACCATACAACTCTTGTAAACGAGCAATAATCGAATACGCACTTGACATCTTATTATGCTGCCGCTGTAACTCTTGACTCATAGTAAGCAAGATGTAACTCTTAGCGACAAGATCATCATCTTGCCACTTATTGAGTGTATCTCGTTCCTCCTGAGTAATTTGTTTAGCAGTTGGCTTAGGGATAGGTGTTTCCAAGATATATGTGATTTTTTCCAAGTTTGTAATCAATTTCAAATTTAGAAGCCAGTTGTTGAAATTTGGTCCAGTTAGCCGGTTTGTGTCAACAAATTTAGAAAGTGCATTTAGTGAAGCCATTTGATGTATCTGTAGAAAATAAGTAGATTATTAGATATCTTGTTTTCTTAACTATCTGATTTTGGTCTTTAAATCAAACAGTACCTCCCACTAAGTTTTTCAAATTCCTTACTCCCATTTAAAGGAAAAAGTGAATTCACATTGGTATGAATTCTAGTGGGTATTTGAATTCTTATTAAATTTATTACTCCTCACATAATAGATTCTTGGAATAATAAATTCAATAAGTGGACAACGCTTGTCCAGTACGTCTTATGTACGGCCCAAATATTTTATTTCGACTCCCAGTCCAATGTACCTCACATAATAGTTTCTTGGCAATTGAACATAGTTAAATCATACCATCATGCTGACAAGTCTGCACAGTTGAATATCGATTGCCTCACATAATAGTTTCTTGGGTCACGATATTTGTGCATCCCCATCTCATCAAATGTTTTAAATAGAAATTAAAGTATTTTAATCAATGTGCAACCCCTATGTATCCATAGCCGATCAACACACGAATTAAAAAGCCCCAATTTCTACCGTGATGGAGAGCCCCGATTAGATTGTCTTAACTCTTAAGGTCCAACCGGTTACAATTTAATTTTATAAATATGGGAGATTTTTAATTAATCGGTCTCATTTTTCACATGCAACGTTTTAACATACATCAACTATGTAAATAAACATTGCATAAAAATAGTCGATATGGTTATGGACTCAATCATGCATTCTAAGCGCAATTCCAGCCATTGGAATTGTGCGGTGCATTCGTGGGTGTATAAATAAAGAAACGCCTATAACTATTACAAGCATAACCCTTTCACATAGGGTCTTCATTTCCTTGATTATTTTGTCATCAACGACTTCACTCCAAGCCGTGCCTCGATTGGTGTGAATCCATTGGTTTTACAATTTACTATAAACTACTTTTACAATAAATTAAAAGTAATAAATAATTATTTTACAACCGTCATGAAAAAGACGGCTACCTCCAGCATGCAGGTCGTTAAATAAAATAATCTATACATCCACATCACACATACATCATCCATGTAGTGTCCTAAGTCCATGACCAATACCGATATGCAACAAGGCATCCACAACATGCTATTGACAATTAAAAGCATATTATAAGCAATCATATGATTATTGGACAATTGTATAACTAATTATACATTGGTATTTTTAAATAATAAAATAAATAAATAAATAAATAATAATAACAATTATTATTATTTATTTTATTCATTATTATTATTTTAAATAAAACAAATAAATAAAATAAATAATAATAAAAATTATTATTATTTATTTTATTTTATTTTTAAATAATAAAACAAATAAATAAATAAATAATAATTATTATTATTATTTTAAAATAAAACAAACACATAAAATAATAATTATTTATTTATTTATTTTATTTTTTTTTATTTTTTTATTTATTTTTTTTTATTATTATTTTTTATTTGGCGGGCCTAGCCCGCACTGTGCGGGCAAGCCCGCATTGCACAAGCAGTGCGCGGGCCCAGCCCGCGCCTACTTGTGGCGGACGGGGGGGCCAGCCCCCCATTGCGCGCACTCACAATGTACGCAGTGCACGCTAGTATGCGGGCCGGGGCCCGCGCACTTGCCCGCGCGCCCGTCTGGGCGTGCGCCATGCGTCCCCAGACGCGCCTCCGGGCGAGCCTATGCGCACCCAATGCCCCCGAGTCACCCCGGGACGCACCCGGCACTGCCCGTCCGCCCCGGAACAAATTTCGACACTTTCAGCTGCGCTAAATCTGATTCCAGCACTATCCAACAGTGTCAAATCAATTCTAGAACGCTGCCGGCATGAAACTCTTTTTCGGATCTCATCCAAAATTGTTTTATTTTTCAAAATATCAATTCTATGTCCAATAATCACATGAATAAAACCTTAAAACTGAAAAACGATGGCTCTGATACCACTGTTGAGTTACATAGATCTTATCATATGCGCAGCGGAAATTAAAATTCAGTTTACAGGTATCCCGTTTTTCAGAAATTATGGTTTAATAAAATGAAGGCATAAACGAAAAATACCTCTTGGATGAAATCTTATTTCACCGTTAGATTTCCCGCCGTATAATCCTCCAAGTGTAGGATGCCGAGTCGGTCCACCCGAAATCACTTCTATTCAAGAATATCAAAGAGAAAGATAAGTAGAAGAAATTTTTCACAAAAATTTCTAACTTACCTCTTGGATTTAAGAACTATTCTTCCAAAACTCTCTCAACTCTCAAAATGATCCAAGTGTATCTTTTGAGAGAAATTAAGAGTTTGGAGCTATTTATAGTTCCAATTAAATAACCATTCTTCATTAAATAGGTTGGGCTTCTCAAGTCAATTCCATTTAATGCAATTGGGCCAAGCCCAATCCAATAGTATTTATTTAAATCCAATAGTGCCATTGGGCTAAGCCTAATATACTAGTAAAAGGTCTAACCCAATTAATAATCAAATAATTGTATTCATAATATAATTATTTAATTATTCTTATTTATCCAATAAATAAATGCACTATTATTAGTAATTATAAAATTACTAATTTATTTATTTTCTCTTTGAAAGTAATTTCTTTTGGGTGGGATTTTCTGGGTTCACAAATAAATTGGCAACAAGAATAATCAACAATTAATTCTCGTAAATCATGAGTGACATCTAGCAATATATCATGATTACCCAATTTATTGTGAAGCAGGTATTGTGAACCTTTTACTACGTTACCATACAATACGGTCCTTCTATCATCCTATATCCCGACAAGATATGAGATCATGGTCAGTAGGTCGAATCTCTTAATCTTGTCATATGACCAAATCCAAAATCAATCTTGACAAATTATGACACAAGCCGTATGGAACAAATTCCATCGTCATATTACCTCGGCCAAGGATTTATCGTCAAGTGATTACTGGATCGCGTAGGATATCTTCCTCATAAATCTCGAGGTGATAGATTCCATGTCTGATGCACACATACCTCATGTATCACTGAATCAGGCACATAGATACGTATGATTATCCTTGATTAGAACAACCACATAATATCGCTGATATCCTAATCCACCAATACACAGATATCCATGTCATCTCAAGTCTAAGGACTAGTTGTAAAATCGCAACTAACATTAAATCATTGACCCGTGAGAAATAACCCATGTGATTTAATGTTAACAGTCCCGTTTAGTGAACTCGTTCTTGTAACGAGCACCCACTTATCTTCCTTCTATAGCTCATACAGAATGACACGAGACTCACCAACCTTATCTTTCAGTATTTCATACTGAAACAAGGAGGTAGACAATGTGTTGGCCTTTACGAGTTGCTATCATCCATGATAGGAATTCTATGGCCAGGAACATGTTTATAGTATAACAAATTGTGGATAATCCGTAACTCGTATTCTTAACACTTAAGAATGGTATCCACTTCTTATTATACTAATGGATATATGTTTTTATAATTTAAACCATATTGCAATTTAAATAAAAACATAAACTTGCTATTTAAATAATATTTAAAGAATTACAAGATCGAGTCCCTTTGTATCACTAGAACTGGTCTTTAGGGCTCATATCTAACAAGACTCTCACCCACACATCGAGTTTTTTCTACCTCTGTTTCAACTATCAAAGAACCCACCTCTTATGCATAAGTTGCTAAAGATCCCAAATGGCGTCATGCCGTGGACCAAGAACTTCAAGCTCTCAAAGAAAATGGTACTTGGTATCTATAGCCTCTTTCTCCAAACAAACAACCTATTGGTTGCAAGTGGGTTTACAAAATCAAGTTCAATCAAGATGGCACGGTTGATCTCTTCAAAGCACGGTTAGTTGCAAAAGGGTATAATCAGATTGAAGGTTTTGATTATAGTGAAACTTTTGCCCCTATTGCCAAGCTTGACACTGTCCGTCTTCTCCTTGTCGTGTCAGCCTCTTAGAATTGGCATCTTCGTTAACTTGATGCCAATAATGCCTTTCTCCATGGTAACCTTAAGAAGGAAGTCTATATGTCTTTACTACCCGGCTTCAAATGAAAAGGGGAGACACGAGTTTCCAAGCTACATAAGTCTTTGTATGGCCTTAAACAAGCTTCTCGCCAATGGTTTATCAAGTTGTCCACAGTTATTCAAGATATAGACTATCACCAATCTAAATCTAATCACTCTTTATTCGTCTGAACCCTTGGTAACTCTTTTATTGCTCTTTTAGTTTATGTGGATGACATTATTTTGGCTGGAAACAATTTACAGGATATTGAGGGCATAAAACTTCATCTCATGCAACAATTCAAGTTGAAAGATCTTGGTGAATTAAAGTAGTTGCTGGGGATAGAAATGACTCAGTTGAAGAATGGAATAACTCTCTCAGAACTTAAGTATGCATTTGATATTCTAGATGATATGGGATATTTGGGAGCTAAGCCCGTCAATTCACCAATGGAGCAAAACTTGTCACTCAATAGAGATGAAGGCGAACACATCAAGGATCCTTCCTTATATCAAAGACTTGTTGGGAGACTGATATATCTGACCATCACATGACCAGATTTTGCATATACGGTCCACATTCCCAGCCAATACATGGACAAACCTTGCATCTCACATCTAGAAGTGGCATATCAAGTATTACGATATATCAAGCAAATACCAAGACACGAAATTTTTCTTTCTGCGAATAGCCCAATGTAATTAAATGCATTTTGTGATACAAATTAGGCTAGATGTCAAGACACATGATGATCAACCACAGGATGTTGCATTTTTCTTGGACAATCACTAATCTCCTAGAAAACAAAGAAGAATACCACGGTTTCACAATCAAGTGCAGAAGCAAAATATCGCTCTATGGCATTAGCTTGTTGTGAGGTCACTTGGATACGGTATATCTTGGATGATCTCAAAGGTAACCATTTGTGACCAATTAAATTGTACTGTGACAATCAAATAGTAACACTCCACATTGCATCTAATCTCGTTTTTCATGAACACACCAAACACATAGAATTAGATTGTCATATTGTGAGAGAAAATATTCAAGACAGAACAATAAAAACCTTTCATATATCTACATTGAAGTAATCAGCATTCGTCTTCACCAAGTTATTGGGCGTCCCACAATTCTTAAAAGTTTATTTCACAAGTTAAGAATGATTAACATCTATTCTAATTTGAGAGGAGTGTAAAGGAACGTGTACGAGATTCAAGGGATGATTAATCATTGATGGCTATATAAATTATTGATTTGATTATTTCCTTTGTATCATGAGGTAGAATAAGAAACATGGCTTGTAATAGAGCAAATTTCTAGGATATATATAGTTTCTATAATCTAGGATCTAGAATGATCCCTTCTTGTATATAATTCATGTTCAGTTTAATGGAGAGATAGTTTTCACAACAACTAAGTTTATTAGGCCTAAAGATTGTTAAAACATTCACGATGCTTTAGCATACTTAAAGAGAATATAAAAATATTGCGAAGTGGATGATAATCGACTCTCTATTCCTAATAAGATATTTGAATTCATTATTACTTAGCCACTCTAAAATCAATTTCCACAGTGTTTTTATGTTTTAGTTTTTAAAAATTTTAAAATAAGAATAAAAGATGGTATTTAATTATCAACAACAATATCAACTATAAACAAAATTATCACTCTATTACATATCAAGCAAAATCAATGAAAACATCAAATTACAAATCAATAATTTAAATTAAATGTAAATCCAATTAAGCCAACAATTAGTTAGGAGAAACTCCAACAAACAAACCACATGATTTGAACATAAGATCTAAGCGTTTTATGCATCCATATGCTTTACTTTGAAAAATAGAAAAGAATAATTAATGTATCAAAAATTTATAAATTATTTAAGTTTTAACTGTGTTATATTATTAATACAAAATTAAAATTTCAAATGTAAAACTGATAAATTTTGAAATTTGGTGTAAAATTGGTGTAAAATTAATAAATTGACTTAAATTTAGTAATTATTTTTTATAACAATTAACATAGTATCAATCAAATGTTTTTAACAATTGAATAAGGTATCAAAGCACACAAAAGATCTGAGTTCAAATTAGGTAAATTTCACAAATTGTTTTTGAAATTTGATTAAATTACACCCATTACCTTGGTATTTTTGAAAATAACACAAGTTTCCATTGAGTCTGTAAATGCCAATCACATACTTACCCCTTATCATTAACAAACCCTTAGCAATTTTTTTTAAATTTCTAAAATACCCTTGTCCCTAATGTTATTAGAGAAAATAAAAAATAAACAAAAATTACAAGTGACCAATAATAGCTTTGATCTTTATGCAATAGGGTTTTTGGAGAATCCCGTCTATAGATGAAAACCAATCACACAAGCACGCGACCGTGTGCAGGCGTGCGTGCATACACATACAAAGTTTACATGTGCATCTTCTTTTATTAGAACCCTTATAGGTTTGACACTATAAATAATACAAGAAGAGAAAAAAAAAAGAAGAGAAAAGAAAAAGGACAAGGGAGAAATAGATGGTAAAGATTGGTTAGATGGCCCTTATATTTTTTTTAGAAATATATAATAAAAAAATATTGTTTTTTTTAAAAATTATTTTTTTATATTTAAAAATGCATATAAAGAGATTCAATATTACCACCTTATTATTGATTTTATTTTTTGATGTACCTGAATATGTTTTTAGGAATTTCATTCAAAGATTTTTAATAATTGTGCAACTAAATAATAAAATTTAAAAATTTTAAATTTCGTGGGAACAAATAATTTTATTACTATATATACTTCATATCATAGAAGTAAGAAATCTGTCATAAATTAATAGCCTATGATTGCAATACAAACTGTGTGACAAGGATTTTTTTTTTATATATAAAAATTGGGAAAGAATGTCAATTTGCTTAATTAATCATGTTAATTACCTGTTAAACTACTTGTAATCATAGCTAAACAGAGTCAACTAAACTAAAGGATATCATTAATTAATTTCAATGAAGACCTGAGCAATGAAGGATATCATTAGTTAAATTTAATTGCAAATTGCAATGAAGACCTGAGCCAGGTTGAGGTTGCATCATCCCAAAGCCCCATCCTTTGCCTTTCTTCACTTAATTGCATCAATATCATAAATAATACAAATAAAAAAATAACATCCAATCACATACATAATAACCATCTTTCCTGCTATATATTTTTATCTGTTTGACTTTATAATATATTTTTATTTGTTCACTAATTTAAAAAAAAATTAATGACGTTGTTAATCAAAAAATATTATTACTGAAATTATATTTTCATAATTATTAAGGTTATATTATTATGTTATCTTTTTCATGTCAAAATAAAATATTTATGACAATAGTGATATAAAAACCTAATATAACGATTCAACTTGGAATGGTTGTTCTTGTACAGTCTCCGGTACTCGTGTCTTCGATCATGTTAAAGGAGGTAAATTGTAAGTTGAATCTTTAGTCCTTATGCAGGGTGAAGATCAAACTCATAACCCACTAGATTAAAACCAACATATTACTTATCTGATTACTTAACCTATGTCTTGGGACCGTAATATAACGATTTAACTAAAATTAAATTAAATTGGTAACTTTGCGTTATTGTTGTACTAATTTTTTATTATTTATAAATAAAAAAATAATATGGCATTTTATCTGCGAAACTTAAACCAGTAACACGTGTCAAAAAGATAACATTGAAAGACTATTTTCTATGTGAGATTGGGCCTACTGCTGGGTTGCTTCTCCGAGTTTGGGCCGTGGGCCTTAAAAAGCCTGTGATGTTTAGCCATTTGGGGTTAGAATTTCGGAAGAGTACAAGGCAACCTCTATTGTTTTAAGATCTTTATCTGGTGTCAAGGAAAAAATTAACCATGTCTCAAAAAAAAAATTATTTTTAGCCACTTTTTTGAAAAAAATTATTTTCAGCCACTCAAACAAACTAATTACTAAAAATAGCCACTTTCCAGTATTGACTCAGTTTTAACCCTATTAATTATTTTTATAACTCTGTCATTTTTTTATAAGTTCTAATTCATCCAGTTTTGATCCTGTCACATTTTCAGTTAAGTACAGTTTTGAAAAAAATAAAAAAAAAAGGTATAGATTGTAATTAGTTTGTTTGAGTGGTTATAGAGTGTAATTAGTTTGTTTGAGTGGCTAAAAACGATTCTTTTCAGAAAAATGACTAAAAACGATTATGTACATTTGTTCCAAACTAGTTATAAATTCTTTTCAAAATTCATGACTTTTGACATGTTTTATCTAAAAATCAAAAAGCATGAAAATGTATTTCAGAGTGTCAAAGAGAGATGAACTTTTATATTTAAATCTAGGGGTGTTCAATCAGTCTAGATTGAATTAGATCGGATCAAAATTAAATTTGATAAAAAAATAGGATCAAATAAGAACAGAACTAAATCGAATTTAGACCAAAGACCAAATCAATCTAAACTAAAATTTGAAAACCTCGATTTAAAAGTGCTGTCATTATGAGCTTATGGTTCAAATTTGAGCTTATATTATTTAAGACTTTAATTGCGTACTATCCTCTTGGGCTTTGGTTTCAATTGGGATTTAATTTTAATTTTTTAATTTAATTAGATAATTAATCTTTTGTAATTATCATAACTTTGCATCAAAGAACTTAGTTCTCCCACATGTTTTTTTGAAAGAGTTGGTGTAGACTACTTGTATTTTGGCTGATATATCATTATAATTTTGTATATGCATTAATTACACACCCTCAAGTCTAAATTCTAATCATCATAATCTTTTATAACAATCTTAAGCAATATTATAGGAGCATGAGAGTAATATGAATACGAAGGTCCAATTCTAGAATTGAGATTTCCTCAAACGAAATTGTTTTGATGGAACAAACTTCACATGTTGGAAGGACAAGATGGTTTTTATGTTGATAATTTGAAGATCTATTATGTTCTTAATTCATCATTGTCGCGAATATAGAAGAAGAGATTAAGACTGTTAAGGCAAAAAAAAAAAAAAAAGAGACGTGAAGAGAATGAAAATGGTTTGTTGTGGATATATTCTAAACTCACTCATTGATAGTCTAAATGATCGTCTATAGAAACTTGCAATCTCTAAAAGGACACAAATTAGAAATAAGATGAAAGGTATAGACAAATTTATTTCTTTGAGATATTTTGAAATTAAGTTCATTGATAACATAACAATCATGGATCAAGTGTATGAGTCATAGATACTAGTGTCTAAACTATTGAAATGGAGATTAAGATTTCTAATTCCCTTCAAGAGGGTGCAATTTTGTCAAAGTTATCTCCTTCTTGGAATCTTATAGGAAGAAAATTCTGCATACTCTGTAAATTATTACCATAAAATAGAGATACAAAAATTGTTCAAGAGATGTATTTTCTTAAGTGCGGCAAAGATGCATAATGTTTAGCGTTTTGTGAAATGAAAAATCAAAACAACAATATGAGGGTCCAGAAGGCCGAAGGGAATGGATTCATGAAATTTGATTAGAAGAAAAATGAACATTGCTATCATTGTGGAAACAAAAGACATTAAACCAAAGAAAGCATATTCAAGAATGGTTCTAATTATGACAACAACAAGAGCAACAATTAAAATAAAATAGTAAGTAAGATCATCGTGTCTACAAGGATAGGGTGATAATTACTAAAATTATATTAACTCAAATGTTATTTAAATAATTATTTAAGTGATGAAATAATTAATTTAAGAAGATAAAATAAAATAATAACATATAAAATAAATATGAAGAAGTTCAAGTTTTAGAGAATACTAGGGTATTTTAATTTCACCTAAATAATCTAATTTAATTTAAATAGTTGACAATCCAAATTTAACTATTCATGCAAATATAATTAACCACACAAGTCAAATTTTTACTTTCGTTCCAATTATATTCTTGTGGTGTTTATTATCTAGATCAAATTATACATTTTTCCTTTTAGTCCAAATCTATATCAACATATCAATCAAATATTGTTCAAGTATTTTAGAGCATTAAGCACAATAATAAATACTTGCATAAATAAAGAAAATCAAATTATCATATTTAAGTTACATAAAAAAACCCTAGTCATAGAGTCTAGTTCATATTACAAATGATAAAATCCATAACAAAACAATTTGATATAAGTATAGAATTTAAAAGAATTGGAAAAAAAGAATAAAAACTCTTTTGATGTACAAAATTTTCTTTTCCAAAAATGCTATCACCAATTCTTGAAAAAAATATAAGAAATCTTTCACCAAGACTACTCAAATTCTCTAATACTTCAAGTTCTCACTTCCAACTCTTCCATTTTCCAGTCTTCCATCTCTTTTTATACTCATCACTTTCTTCTTTTCCTTAATTTTCTTCTTAAAATATGGATCAAACCATACCCTACCTCTCTAATTTCCTTTTTCATGTTTTCCTCTCCATGTTTCATGCCACCCATGCCCACTCAAAATTTTAAGTCCCACACTCAAGGAAAAATACAAAATAATATCTTAAAATATCAAGAATTACAATTTAGGGATTTTTTATTGGACTTTTAGGCTAGGTTTGTTTGGTCAATTTGGACCTATTTTTTCATGAAATAGGCAGCTCAAATAATCCTTAAAAGACCCCTTAATCCATCAACAACTCAACTCAATTTGGAAAAAATAGAATGAAAAATTCGTAGGTAATGCTAGTGTTTTGACAAATTTAATCTTCTATCACTCTAATAACCATATCTTTCTGTAGAAAATTCAAATTTATACACCATTTGAAGCGTAAAAGCATAGGCATGTAGAACTTTCACATATATATTTTTCATAATATTTTGAAATTCCAATTGATCCAGTTTTTATTTTTAATCGACCCTTGAGCAGCAAAAAATATATGATAAATTACCTAAAATCATGTCAATATGACAAATTATCTAAAATTAATATAAAAAATATATAAAAGCATGAGAATTAAGCTTAAAATTAAGTAAAAATGGTATAAAAAATATATAGGAAATATCAGCACATCAAGGAACTTGTTGCTATGATTTCTGAAATTCAAATTAGAATGACAACTGAATTGCATATGACTAGCTACTACATCAAAGGTTGAAAATTGGTGGCTTGATTCTGGGGCTACTATTCATGTATGGAATTGAATATTTTTAGAGAACTTATGATTTGGAGAAGAACGACACAATACAATAGAAAGGAAGAAATCATTCTTATTGCTAATTTGCTTGGTATGTACACACTCGTTTCATATTTGTAATGGAAAACTAACTATAACAACCATGATAACCATACTATAACAACCGTAACAACTACAACAACTAAATAACCGAAATAACAAACATTCAACTAGTAACCAACAAGATAGTAGACTAGTTGGTTAGTTAGTTTTAACACACCCCCTGCAAGTTGGAGTCTTGGAAACGACTGGGGATCCAACAATCCCAACTTGAAAATAAGACACGAGTGTTGAGCTGAGCTGAGAGGCTTAGTGAAGGAATCCACAAGCTATTCTGAACAAGAAACATGCATAGGAGTAATAAACTCTCGTTTTTACTGATCATGTACAAGATGGAAATTAATATCCAAGTGTTTAGTTCGTTCATGAAACAAGGGATTTGTTGTGACGTGAATGGCAGCCTGGTTATCACAATGAAGAGGAATAGGACCAGACATTGAAATCTTGAAGTCCTGAAGCAAATAAGAAAGCCAAAGAAGCTCACAAACAGTTGTACCCATATTCCAATACTCTACTTTAGGTGATGAGCACGAAACAATTAGTTGTTTCTTTGTTTTCCATGATATTCCGATAATCCTGAAAGGCAGCGGCCATAAGTATGCCAAAAACACCAATCCGGTGTGGATCTATGCAATGGTTTTATTTTCAAAGCATTTTCAATAGAAAAATAACACAGGGAAAGCATAAAACATGCACAGCGTAAACCAAAATCAATCTTGCAAGACTCGATTTCTATCACCCATGTAAGCACCCCCGCTCGGATATCTCGACCACCTGGACTGCCCGAATGAGAGCACCTACAGAAGGAGAAAGAATGAAACACAAGACAAGAATCACCCTGGCATGCATACACAAAAATTAAAACAGCGAAAACTAAGTTATACACATGCATGCACTACGGGTACTCCGCTAGCAAAGCGATCACAAGATAAAATAAATAAATACAGACTTTTATGCTAACATACATGAGACATGGGGAATAACCTGACAGAGTAAAAAATAATAGAGGAAATCCCTCTCAAACATTAGAGTCAACTAGGGAATGACGGGGACTAACGGAGCTGCCTACACACCATACCGACTCTGTTGCTAGATGCTGACTCCCTTGCCTTTGACCCACGCTGCCACTACCTAGAATGATGGAAAGTAAAGTGAATCGAGAGACTCGGCAAGCATAAATAAAGAAAGGCTATAGGCTGAACATATCTAGTAAACTCTCCCCCATAACTCCAACCCCCAAGCACACACAAGCCATGAGACGGCCAACATAGTATAAAAGCGTAAATAAAAGCATGTATCAGTCATTGGGGCCCACACAAGACACACGGCACCCAAATCCCAGGTCGGTGCTCCTGTCACCTGAATGCTCGTGTCGGTTCTCTCGACACCCGAGCTATAGAATAGCCGAGTCGTAGGCTCCCTCGGAACGGTTTTCTCGTCCGAGACCTGTGAACTGTCAGTAACCATGCAATGCACATAAAAATGCAATGGCGTAGTGAGCATCAATGTGATACATTGGTGTTCATACATCCAAACATCAGGCCATGCTCCGCCCACAAAGTAAATCACACACGATGCATATGCCTATGCCAGATGCAATCTAACCATGCTAGAATGACCGTGTCCAAGCATACTTAATAAATGAATACCCCAGCATACATCCCGTATCCATGTGCATATCAAACCATAAACAGTAATACAATATATCGAATCATGCAATAAATCACATAATAACAGAGCTAATCAGTAGTGTCTGGCACCGGTTAATAGTCAGTGACTAGGAATTTTTGCCCGACGGTCCACATCAGGGTCGTACGATAGTCTACTCCAACGTCACCAAATAGCCGACCCCTATCCCACTGTTCGATAGCCTTAACCTACTCATACCCCAAAAATCCATAAATAAACACGTACCTCTAAGAACCTAGTCCTCAAGTTGGATTCAACATCATTCCAAAAGGAATGGGGAAGTACAAAACCCTCGTAGGTGCACAACAAATAAAACCCCAACGAGTCTTGTATTTAATTTAAATTAATTCTTGCTAACAAAATCCTCAATTCGAATAATTAATACGCGAAACCGAAACGAATTAAGGAAGGGCATGGGGTTCACAAAATGGAAGGAATTCAAAGGTAATTAACCCCAGAAGTCTCGTAATTAAATTAATTAAGCAAAATTCACACAATAACCGTTTATAACGAACGTAATTAATTTATAGAACCAAATCGAGTTCAGGGAGGATATAAAATTCATAAATCGAATGAGAGTCACAAAGGGAGTAAAGAGCTTGCCTTTCATTAGCAGATTTTAGCGTTTTTACGCTCGCACGTCACCAAATTAATACACGCTACAAATTAACATAAACTCTCAAAATTAACAAAATTGAACCCAAAATTAAATTTCAACCATACAGAACGATTAATACATGCTTCTCTACTTACCTAGCTAATTAAACTTAGATTAAACCAAGTTTAATCTAGAATTTTCCTCAAATTTTTCCAATTTCTTCACCATGCGCGCTGCTTCTTCTTCTTTAATTTTTCCTTACTGTTCTTGTTGCTTGGAGACGCCTGATTTGGGCTTAAAGTGGGTGCAAAAAGAGTGGCTGGGGAGGAGCCACGTGGTAGCAGCTAAGAGCACCTCCGCCTCCCCGAAACGACGTCGTTTCGGGGACCCTTTGCTGATAAAATCAGATTAATTTGGGCTTAATTTGGGTCTTGTTGTTTTTAATATTTAATCTTAGCTCAAGGGCATTCTAAATGTGGATTGAAGTATTTTAACAATTTATGATAAATTGTTTTGATGGCATAACATGATTTTGGATTAATATAATTTTTTTTTTTGGTGCATGTGATGTGATTAGAATTTGGGAAATAAATGTTTTGGGCTCCATTTAAATAGTTAAATGAGTTCATGGGTTTGCCAGGTGGGTTAAATAAATTGTTGGGTTTGGGCTTGGGCCCAATGGTAAAGGAGATTTAAATTTTGTTATGTGAATAAAAAAAAGAAGAAAATAAATTAAATTAGCATTTGCCAATAAAACCCCTAGACATTTTTGTCTATTATATGATAAGAATGTCATTTTGGTAAAATATTCTTAGCATTGGCATGCAATCTGTACACAAAAATTTGCAGCCTTTTCTGTGTATAGATTTTCTAATTCTAGTGCATATCATCTCCCTCTTTTCTTCACTGTCCCATTTCCTTCCCCATCTCCTCAACATCATCTTATACTTCACCTCTTCCTTGTGTTTTTGTTCAATTCATTTTTTCGTTGCCTTTCATTGCGTTGCTGGAGTTCTCTTGCTAGCATCTTCATTCAAGCAAGTTTCTCTCTAGTTACTGATGTCTCCTTTGATGCTTTTGCTGCAAGTTCTTTTGCACTCCTATTTCATTATTTGTGCAATTCCCTTAGTCCTCTGAATTGATTCTGTATTATTAATCCATTGTGTAGTGCATCTCTATCTATGGGTGTATTTTATTTCCCTCTTGTTGTTCTGCTCAGCTGTATAAGAAGCTTCACATATAAATATAAACTCATATACACAACCTTATTGAAGTTATAGTGGGGACTCACATCACCCTATCCTCTTCTTGTGAATGGCATTTTTCTCCTAATTATAGCGAAGTTTTATTTAATTTTGCTGCTCTTTGTTCATGAGTTAGTATAGATATATATGCAGCTACACTCACTGACCCATTTATGTATACACTATGTTCGGTTGCCTTGAACCAGCGAGCAAACGTGACCCGTTTACAAGTATGTATATATATATATATTCACTCCATTCGCGTCCCCCTGTTTTACTTGACCCACTCGTATATATATATATATATATATATATAACAGTCTCATTGTTGTTCCAGCTGACCCACTTTCATAGACACTTATATATATATATATACGTATATAAATGCTTAGCAGAGGTTGTGAAAGCTCTCTCTCTCTTTTATATGCTAACAACCCTTATATATATACCCTTAAAAATGTGTCCAACCCACTTGTCTATATATATATATATATATGTGCACCAGTAGAGAGAGAAAGTGAGGGCATTAAAACCCAAGGGAAAATATGATCTCAGCTTATATTATATTCAAAAATAGAATAATTCCCTCTCATTATAAAGGGGAATTTTTTATACAGAAGCCTTTTCTTGTTTTTCTTTAGAAATAACATGCTAAATCCATCGAACACGTCATCATGAGCGGTCATATCTCATCCACTTCCTTACCTAAGCTGCAAGTCTCAACTGGAAAGTTTGAATGTTCTAAGGGCATAACCCAATTAGAAGATAAATCTTCTAGTGAGGGACTAAAAATAGATACATGAATGCATGATGCAATAATATGAACAATCATATGCCATAATGTAACTTTTCTAGCCCATTAGCCCGATACGGAATCCTAGGGAAAATCCTGACCTATTTTCAGGATAATCCTAACATTGTTCCATCAATTGTCCTTACAGAATTACAGCTATATTATCAGGGTGACATTCCAATCCCATGCACGAGTATTAATATGCCAATAATATCGTGTCATTTAAAAATTACGACTTTCCATGCAATGGTATATGAACAAATATGACAAAATGATCATAACTTTCATAAATATCATGCATAATATAAGTAATCATGTCATATATAAGCTCTTGGGACAAAACCACTCACTTGATGCACCAAGTTCGAAACACCTCAAAAAACGTGCCCAACCTTCATTTTCGTGCCAAGTCTCGAAAATCGCACAAATTACTTAACCTCGAGCACAAAAATCCTATAAATTATATTTATTCATAGAATACATCAATATCTCAATTTCTTCATATTTTTCTCTATTTTTCTCCCATTTTCCTCTCTAATATTCCAAATAAATACTTCCTTAAATATTTTCTCTAATATTTTTCCACAACAATTCGTAATATTCTAAGAATCTTAAAAGAAAATTCTAGAACTTACCCCATGCTTCATTTGCACACATAATGAGGTTGGTCGTTGTAGAAACTGAGAAACTAGAAAAGCAAACATCAAATCTTTTTGCACAACCCTCTAGATCATATTTTTCTAGGATTTTTGGAATTCTTTCTAGATTTTTCTAGCTAGGGACTCGTCCTCACATGCCACCGCAAGCTTGGCCATGCGCCTCCCACGCGTTGGTCTTATTCCTCAGGTTGTTCACCGACAACAGCGATCCGCTCTGATTTTTTGGCGATTTCTCATTCGTTTGAGCTCTGTTTCACCTTCCGTATGAACCTACGCCTTCCTCTCTTCATCCTCTACAAGATTATAGCTTCAAATCACTCAATCGGAGACATTTTTTGACTAGTTAAACTCAAATTTTGGTGAAACCTATTTTTCCGACGAAACTTCGTATCTCTCTCAATTCTTGACAAAAATTGCTCAAACTCTCCAGAAATGACCCTTTGGACATAGGGAACAAAAGCCCTTTCTCCATGGCATCGGTTTGGGCAGCCATTCGACCCGGAGCCTTGCAACGCTAATGGCTGCCCAAACCGACGCCTCTGAGGCTTCTATCTCTTTTGGATCGACCTAAACACGTCAAAAACTGACCACAAAACACGATTGCAGAGGTTCCAAAATTCGACCAAGAAGCTTGGTAAAAAATGTTCAAAATCCAACCATTCTCGTGGTCAATGTCGGCCTAGACCCGACCTTGGAGCATCCCCGACCCATTTCCTTGAGACCCTAATTGTCGAAAGTCTCTGGTCGGCAACCGACAGTGGTTGGTCTTCCATGGAAGGTTGCTCCATCCTCAAGTTTGTAAAATTACACTTTGACCCCTACTTCTTTCCATTTTGCACTTTGGTCATTTCCTTTAAGCCCTTGAGCTTCTCAATAGTTCCATTACGACCCTCAAGTTATAAACTTTCAATTTCATCCCCGAAGATTTGGGAATAATGTCCTTTTGACCTCCCTCTGGAAAATTTGAGAAATTGCACTTAGGCCCGAATGTTCATTTTGACCGCAAACCCTTTTGGTTTTTCTTGAAACCACTAAAAAGTTGTTCTACATACCAATTATGAATCTCTTCGGGGTTCCATTGACTTCCCGGAAGTCTCTTATGACAATTCAATTTTTCAGCCTAAATCATAATTGTATTTTAGTTGTACCGAAAATCTTTTTGATTCAATTTCTTTCAATGCCATAAATCATGCCTCAATCAATATTATATTTATTTTCTTAGACATCTCGGCTCCAGGGCACTCCCTTCAGTCGATTCGATCATTCATAACAGTAAGAAATTACCTTATAACCTCAGTTTATCTGTAATTTCCATTTTAGCCCTAAGATAATTTACTCTTGAGTCATTTATAAATTCTCAGCTATTACAGATCAAGTCTGACACATAGTTACTGAATTTGTGAGTTTGTCACTCCTTGGCTCTCACTCAGTCTGTGTAATACTCTAAGAGCCCAGAGAAGAGTAGTATATATCGAGGATAAGTATGGAAGGAAACAACACCAACTAGATACCTTTTGGGCTGAATGTTGGTAAAGAAATCCCAAGTTAAGCGTGCTTAACCTAGGGTAATCCAAGGATGGGTGACCCCCATGAGAAGTTCGCGTAGGCCCATCAGGGTAAGTTGTTCCGGTCCTTTCTATCGCTCGATGCGAGATGTTACAGGTGGTATCAGAGCCGACCCCCGAGCCTCTGAGCGTGGTGGTGGGGCAAACCTCAGCGATGTTGTTGAGTCCCTAAAGGGGGGTGCGTGTAGGCACCTTAGGCGAATCCCATATCGGCCATGCAAATGGGGGAGATTTGGGACCAATTGTAAGGTCGCATGACGAGGACGTCATGTGCTCAAGGAGGGGAGAATGTAATACCCCAAGAGTCCAGAGAAGAGTAGTATATATCGAGGATAAGTAAGGAAGGAAACAACACCAGCTAGATACCTTTTGGGCTGAATGTTGGTAAAGATCTCCCAAGTTAAGCGTGTTTAACCTAGGGTAATCCAAGGATGGGTGACCCTCTTGAAAAGTTCGTGTAGGCCCATCAGGGTAAGTTGTTCAGGTCCTTCCTATCGCTCGATGCGGGATGTTACAGTCTGGACGTTAAGTGATAGAAGGATTATAACACACGATAATCGTTAACTATAATACGTTAGCAAGTAGCGAATCTACAAAGTCACACACCATATAGTGTTGTATTTGGTATCGACATTGTGTGCCCAAAATGTCTCAGGAATTGATTAGTCAAAAGTTGATCGTTGGCCCTTCTACCAATAGTACACAGTGCATAGTTGAAATGCATAATGCATAGTAATAGTGTATAGTGCATAGTATGAAATCAATTATTGATTGCACAATAAAAGATGGCGGCCAAAATTGCACAGTACATAGTGTATAGTGAAATTGGATAATAACCTTGAATTATTGAAACAAAAATTGAAGGGGGTGGCTGCGTGCATTTCAAATGAAATTCAATTTGGGGCGGGGAAGGTTTATTTAATAGGCTTTTGGTTCTCTCTCACTCTCTAACTTTTTCTCATGCAAGTTCTCTTCTTCTTCTTGTTCTTCTTCCTCTGAAAAATCATAGAAATTATACGAGTAATTGTTATGAGTATAATTACTCATATAATTTTGAGATACAAGCATCGATAATACTAGATCTTTTGTGTCTAGCACGAGAAGAGGTGATTGGAATGATACCTTATTGCATACTATGTGTGGATAGAATAGGACCATCACATCTTGAGGTGGACTCTGTCTCAATACAGAAATCGGTTATGTTTTTCATCCCTTTATTGCACAGTAGGTATGCGTTTATTTATATATTCAATTATTTAATAAGCATGTTGCTTAAATACTCAAGGTATGTATGGTATATATATTATATTCCACTATGTGTTTCTGATACACGATAAAACAATTATTTTTGCATATACCATCATACTAGTGATTATGTTCAGGATATAGGAAAAAAGCCAACTTTACAAGAAAACGAGGGCAGCTATTTGAGAAAGCAAACTGAAGCTCGTGCAAATGCCAAAAAGGAAATGATTATAAGTATGAAACTCAGAAGAACTTTAAATGGCGTTGTAACCATTGGTTGTGGACATTAGTGTATTGGAAAAGTGGATTTTATTGATTCTTTTATGAGGGAGAAGTTCATATGTGCTAGGAACGCTAGGAAAATGTTACTGATTTCTACGAGGCAAAAGAAAAATATATTATTGTCACATCTAGAATACTTAACAAATAGTAAGGAAAAACTCAGAGTCTCAAAGAAGTGATAATCCTAAAAAAAGGCTCCAGAATGTGGAAGAAACTATGTTATTTAATGAATCAGGTAATGCAGTTTACCACCTCTCTGTTTTGCACCTTTTTCCTTTTTTTTTTTTCTGTTAAAAGCTCATTTGTTTTTTTAGAGATTTGACTTTTTGTTAATAATTTTTTATGATGTCTTTAATTTTTCCCCACTCATAAGAATAATTTATAGATGCACCTATCATACATTAAATCATTGCGTAATTCTCCCCCCCCCCCAAAAAAAAACAAAAACCACACTTTAACTATTTCCACTGTTTGTTTTTGTTTCATGAAATTCTTCGTAATTTTCATTTCTTATTATTTTATTTCAGTTGTCATGGTGTTGGTTTTCTATTGTGTAGCATAAGTATTTACTATTTTTTTATTTTTAATATTGTAGAAGGCGAAAGTTCATTTTCAGGAGATGAAGAAGAGAAGCAAATTAATCAACCAAATAAATGTACTTGATATTTGGATGAGAGAAATTTGTAATATGCGCAGCAAGACGATTTACACAATGTCATCAAGTCTTATAGAACAAAACAACTATAACAGGTTATAGTTTGGACATGATTTTCATCAATGAAAATGCAAGTTAGCAATTATCAATCATATAATTTTGGGTTTGTTGTAAGAATTCTAAAATATTTACAAACAAAAACTAAAGTGTTTTTTTTTTTATTGCATGAGAATAGAATACACACAATAATTCATAAAAATCAAATCAACAAATATAGGCATATATTGATTGAAGACTATATTTTCAATAAAAAACATCAAAGTTGTTGCAATAACAGGATAGTATCAACCACTTCCTAATAAATACAAAATTTATTTCATGGTTATAACATCTGTGAGAAAATTACATGATGAAATTATTCAAATCCCAAGACATATATTCCAGTTCATGACTCAAGAAAACATGTATGCAAGGGTCAATGACAACACAACACTAACAAGTATGAGAAATTAATAAAAATTAAAAAATATTTTATAATTACCAATATTTTAAAAATAACTACCAATTCTAATTTTATGCACAAATTAAAGATGTCATTGGCTGCTTGGTCGGAGTTGGTAACATTGACCACGTTGGCATAGCAAGAAACATTGCAAAAAAGGAACTCCACTTTTTTGCAGATGAGTAAGATTTTCATTTTCCAAATCTTTCGGAGATCAAGTTTTAGAATATTGTAAACATCACTATACCATATTTCTTTTCCTATAAAGATATTTGCCTATAACTAATTTAGTTTCATGCAAATTTTGTGACATCAAAGTAACAACAATGAAAGTGACATTATGGAGAAAACTAGTAGAAACCTTTAATTTTGGTTTCTACAATGATAAACAGGATCCTTTCATCATCATTGTCACTTCTACAACAATTAAAAAATTTCAAGGTAGATAATATTACAAGTAAAAAAAAATATTATACTTTACTATTAATTTTTTTTTAAAATTGATGCTTTACATTTAAATGCTTTTAAAATTTACTATACAAAGAACATTATTAACTTTTTGTTATCAACATAAGACCTTATATTCTCCTCGACAAGTGCAACAAAAATTTATATCAATCTAGAAGTGTCGCAGGTCAAAACAATTACTAAAAGGTCCATTTCATACCTTTTACCACATCATAATTCTATTCCCTTAAGGACTTATTTAAATAGCTCAAGAAGTTGCATTACATTTAAATCACAGGTTTTCTACAACTAGAGATGAAATTCAAGTTATTAAAAGTAAGGAAAACCTCCAAGTTCTATTAGAAGAGCAAATGTTCATCAACAGAAAGACAATTTCAGAAGTTTTAATGATAGAATGGACTACTGAAGAATAGGTAAAAAAATTATTAAATATAATACTTTAAATTTGTAGATGAAATAGACAAATTAATTGCTAGGATTCAAAACACCATTTAAAATAATTTTAATATTATTATTTTCTTTATTACCAGGAACATACCGTCACAATTTGAGCAAAAGTAATAGATGTTGAAACATTTTTTTGGTTGGTGTATATTTCATGCAATATTTATAACAAGAAGTTGATGCCCAATAATGGTGCATACAAATGCAATGGGTAAAATAAAGAACGCAGATATCCATTGATCAAATAAAAAAGAAAAAGAAAATTAAGCCAATTTTTTCATTAAACTATTTTTAAAATAAAATTAATAATAAAATAAACTAATCGTGACATTTCAAGTACAAGATACATCTTAGAGTGGATGATAATACTGGAGATACAATATTTGTGCTCAATAAAGAAATAGAAAGAGTACTAGACACATCTGCTAATAAACTTCTAAATAGATTAAGTCCACAATTTTAACTTTACTAGTGCAAATCCAAAACTTATATGAAAAAACTTTTGTGTTCAAAATAAAAGCCAATCATCATAATTTAAAGGAATGATTGGAAAACTATACCATCTTGAAAATTTATGAACCAGATGAAAAATTAGAATCAAACTACAGCTTCCAACAAGCAAAAAAGGTATCAATATGCTTTCCTCATCCCTAGTCGCTCATGTCGTCATTGTCAGATGTGGCCGTTTGTCTTTAGACATTGCTGACCACAACCTTGTCTTCCATCGGCAACGTGACTAACAACAACTTAGATCTACCGCCTTTGACCACGAAACAACCATCATTGACTGCCCCCCGCCATCCTTGTCGTTTGAATCGTGACCTTTCTCGCCCTCACCTTGTGCCATCGATCTTAGCTGTCAACAGTCAATCGACCTTACTCTACCGTCGATCGACGGTCCTTGCCTCCTCAAGCCACGCTTTCGCCAGTCTTCTACTACTATCATCGGCGAGCCTCCTAGCCTCCATCGCAGTCAGCCTTTTGTCCTTCTGCCATTGAGAAGCTTCAACTTCTCACCCAAATCTCAACCTAGATCCAGTTTGACCCTCTCACCCATCCAAACCCATTTCACTTTGTTTCGAAATTGGATCGACAATAAACCACAATAAACCATTAATCAGACACACGAACATAGAATTTTACATAGAAAACCCAAATTAAGAAAAATCACAGGCAAAAAGAACAAAATATTATTAAGCAAATAGTTGCTAGTACAAAAGTGATATTGTCACACCAAAATATCACAAAGCAAATATTGTTACAACAAAAGTGATATAACTGTAACTAATTCTTGAGCATTGAACATCTATTTATAGATCTAAAATTATTTATAAATGTACACAAGAAATTATATCCTGATCAAAAGATGATTTATGAAACTATTCATTCAGATGAGATAAATTTTGATCAAAATTGAATTTGACAATATCCTAATCATAACCAAATTTGAAATCATAATCACGATCAAATTAGGAGCCTTAATTTCAGTCAAATTTAAATTCCATGTCACAATTATAACAAGCTCCACCTTGACACGAAATTCAAATATAAAATTATTCATAATTATTTCTTCCAACAAAATCACGGAGAATGAATCTCTTGATAAATACAATCCAAAATTGCATCACAGGGAATACCACCTAAATCCACACAACGATTACTGTAGTAGATATCTTCAGCCAGACTTTTTTTTCTTATAACGCTAGAATCGGAGGAAGCTGCTGCTGTCGAAAGTTTCAACCACACTTAAAGCATAGCTAACGAGATCAGGTTCAACATATCCTTACTGATCTTAATGACTACACATTCATTAATATAAATGCCCCCTTGATCACTCCACCTTCATCTAAATTCATCCGTCTAAAATTGCACACATCTTAACCTGCCATAATGAAAATCAAATATTTCGATTCAATAAAGGAATATCGTACTTCAAAGTAATCATCAAGATCAAATAGCACCAAATAATGCCAAACGATTGATAAAAAAACTCAGTAGAAAATATACCATAATACCGAATTTGGGTAAAAATTAGATCTAAAACTAGGTTGACAGATCTTAAATGGGTCTGGCCCTGATGGGTCGGATCTAGCCTAATGGGTAAACACTAGATTGACCAAATCCGAAGCGAGTTATATCTAGGAGGGGCGGATCTGGGTCTTGGCTGTGAAACTTGGCTGTAATGGCAAAGTACATGTACGTTAATGGCAAATCAAAGGAAGGTCGTCAGTGGCATCAACGACGACGGCATGCAAGGTGGTCGGTCAAAAGAAAGAGGCTAACGGTCGTCGATTGTGCGAATGGCTGCGTAATTCGTGGTTCGCCAGAAAACATAGATGCTGGTGGGTGCAAGTTGCAGATCCAATGATCCTTTATCTTCTCTAGCACTCGACGACAACTAAAAGCGAAGTTGATGATCAACATCAACGTCGGCCTAAATGTGGCCGACGACAATAGAGGCAATCGGTGGCCGTCAATGGCGACGGAATCTGAGCTACTATGAAGGTTGAATTGCAGGAAAAACAATGAAAAAGATGACTGGAAGACCAAAATGGAAAAGGGAGACTGCGCGAACGGCGATGATAGTAGTGGTGTAAGCAGTCAACGGCAACGATGGCAGCGGCGACAGTTAAGCAACCTATGTTCTAGTTAAAAGATGATGAAGATGTGCAGATCCAACAATAGAGAACTGCCAAATATTGATGGTTTAATTCAACAGCTCTGATACCACTTTGTTACAAAATTGGATCGAAAACAAATCACGATCAAACCATCAATTACACACACAAACACAAAATTTTACGTTAAA
Organism: Diospyros kaki; assembly: GCA_036245055.1. NCBI lineage: Eukaryota > Viridiplantae > Streptophyta > Magnoliopsida > Ericales > Ebenaceae > Diospyros > Diospyros kaki. Next base: position 16,281,209 of record BSEG01000015.1, on the reverse strand, counting down.
AATCCAAATCAAGAAAAACCACGGGCAGAAAGAATAAAATATCATTAAGCGAATAGTTACTAGTACAAAAGTGATATTGCCACACCCAAATACCACTAAAAAAATATTGTTACAATAAAAAGTGATATAATTGCAACTAATTCCAGAGTATTGGACACCTATTTATAAACCTAAAGTCATCTATGAATGTACACAAAAAATTATATCTTGATCAAAATATGATTCATGAAGATATTCATCCAGATGAGATAAATCTCTATCAAAATCGAATTTGACAACATTCTAATCATAGTCAAATTCAATGTTATAATTACGATCAAATTAGAAGTCTCAATCTCAGTTAAAATTGAATTTCAAGTCACAATTATAACAATCTATTTATAAGAAAAATTGCGCATCGCACAAAATAAAGCCTAGTTTTAAATAATATCATTAATACCAATACATTTTATTCAAGTAGATTTACGTTTATCTCTACTTCTCACCCTTTATCATCTCTTTCTGCAAATATTAATTGAACTTTGAATAGTTTTCTATTTCTGATTCAGTATCTGTATCTATTCTACTAGTGATAATCTGTAATGCAGAAAAGTATCCCATTATAATAGAGCTTAAGATCTAGAAAACAACCAAGATAAGATAGGGCCATCTTAGCCACCGAGACATAGATAGGAATATTAGTAGCCTCCCAATCCAATATCCAAACTATAGATATATGTATATGTATATCCTTGGCATAACAACATCCATTCATGTTATTTAGTGCCCAGCCATCAAAACCTTGATGAAAGACAACCCATATCTGTTGGATTAATGGCTGAACTACGTTACTAGTAGGAGACTGGTCACCAATCCACGCTCTTGCCTCTTGTCATCGTGTATGAATATTCATGCAATTAATATTCAATATTCTGGTAAATGGGATGGATCCCCCACTTCTTGATCAATATATTATGACAAACTTGGGAAATCTCTACTTCATCACCTCCTTGCATTTTATCTATATATTCCCGACACAATGACATATCATAGCCAAGCACCGTGCCATCTCTAAAGGGGCCGCTTTCAAATGATTTCGGAAGTACATTATCTTGTCGTCCGTGATTGATTCGAATGCCTTTGGTTTTGTTGTGGATTTCGGTATAAACGTTCCAAGAATCTGCTTCAGCTTTGTAGATTGAACAAAATATCCACCCTACCAAACTTTGATTTACATGACGTGGCACTACAAACGACATGCTTGATCCTGTACTCTGATACTGCAACCAATCTATAAACTTGTCCCTTGAAATAGAAATACTAAGCGTACCTGATCCCTATAACAATTACACATAAATTAGGGTATTATTAGTACATTCTAAATTAATCACTCAAAGAATTGAGAGAGAGAGAGAGAGAGAGAGAGAGAGTACCGAGCCCTGAAGCAAATTTCTTCCAAGCTCGTTAGCAAAATAGTTCTCATCTAATTGAGGACAATTGTAAAACAACATGTCCGTGTGTTGCCAGTCTGATTCAAGTGATACACTTTCTAAAGATTGGCAATTCTGCACTTCCACAAACTGCAAACTTGCTGAAAGTTTTGGGAGGGATTGGAGTCTTGCACAGTAATTCAAATTGAGGTGCACTAGGTTAGTAAGGTTACTGATGTTGTCTGGTAGGCTAGAGAACTTGTTTCCTACCAGATCCAAACATTCCAATTGGATCAGTGTCCCAATTTCAATGGGTATATTTGACAAGCCGCAGTTTGCCAAGCGCAATAGCTTTAATGTTGGTACTGAAGCATCCAACGACGCCGTTTCTTTAAACAATCTCGGGCAGGATGGCCAAAGCTGCAACCAGTGCCACGTGGCACTAGAGGGCAGCTTTGGCAACCGCCCAGATGCCCACATCTCCATCGTGCTTTGTCCTGGTGCAATCCTGTCCATCGATGCTGCCTTTTATCTGCATTAATCCGAGCCCTTCAATTGCATCGTGCGACTCCTATTTATTTACTGTTCATCGGGATTTGTATGTGACAGACGAGAGAGAGAGAAGAACTTGTCGTTTGAGCTCGAAGGGGGTCTTTCTCATTTCATGCTGCAGACCATCTTCGGCTCTTTGTGTGGCTCTCTCTCTAGGGTTTTCAAAGGGTAAGCCTCTGATCCTTGTTTGTTATGATTTAGAGGCATTTTGATGTATACCCTGTCTCTGTATATATGAGCGATCGTGAGGCTTTGTATTTGGTGTGATTGTAAACCCATTTTAACTCCGATAGTGCAGTGAGCTCTCCATTACTGGAGCTCAACGTGGACGTAGCCCATTTTTGGGTGAACCACGGTAAATCCCTCGTGTTCATTTCGTTTTTCATTCTCTATTTATTCTGTTGTGGAGAATGTATGGTTTCTGGTTTTTTGTCTCTGTTGGAAGAAAAGTTCATTTTCGGTGATTCAAAGTGTATGTATGTGTTGGATCGTTGTTTATTTTGCGCAACATTTAAGCACCTTAAGACTTGTACGGAGTTAAGTGACAAAACAATAGAATCCACACTCTTTGTCCGCAATGCCCAAGATGATAGCAACGAGTATCCAGATTTTGATGTTGCTCCTTGAAATTTAGCAAAAGCTTCTAGTTTAGAGCATCCAGACAGATTAAGTATTTTGGTATTCAACATCCAACGCCCTGAGGGGAGCTTTCTAAGCCTTTTACAGCTTGTGAGGTCTAGAACAAGAAGTTTTTGGAGGTATCTAATAGAGCCATCCACCTCTACCAATCGTATGCAATTGTCAAGAAACAATTCTTCCAGATTAGAGAGTCCAGAGAAGTCAGGTGTTGCGGTTAGGTAATAACAATGACTGAGATAAAGAAATTTTAATTTGACCAGAATCTGTTGAAAATAGAGAAAAGGGAATAATTGAGAGTGAGTATTTGAAATAGAGAAATAGGAAATAACGATTTTACCTTGGTTCCCTTCCAAACTTGTTTTATCATGCTATGACTCAAGTCAAGAGCAACTAGATTTTCCATGTATAGTTGTGAAGGCAGAAAATTGAGATTGAAACCATGCCAAAGTAGCCATACTAGCCTTCTAGATATATGTTCATAACCTCTATTAAGGTGAATGTGACTGAGATGAAGTACTCTGAGTCTGTTCATTTTTTGAAAGGCTTTTGCATTCACTTTGATTCCATTTCTTTCGGGAGATAATAGAATGAGGCCCTCCACTGCTTCCGTTCCCTACCAATAAAATCCAACCCATAGATAACATGGGAGAAAACACTACATTAGTGGAAAAAAATAGAATTAAGAACTAGCATGTGCAATTGACATTCTTAAACATTAAAAGTTTAGTTGTTAATGACAAAAGACACACTTGCAAAACAATTTATGTAGTTTTCAGTCTTTCTTTTTAGCATTTACTCTCCTTGTTTCCTTTAGCTTTTATCAATGATAACACCAAGTAAAAAGGACATCAAATGCTAATGAGAAGTTAATGGATATGGATCTAACCTCATCATATCTTAATACTTCAAGAGCATCTTCATGATCCCACAATCTGCTACGTTTACTTGGATAATTAAAGGATTCTTGTCGAACTATCTCTCTACCCATGTCTCTAAGTAGATCATGCATTACTATCAGATGCCTGAATTGAGACTCATATCCAAGCTCAAATCCCAACTCAAATTTTAAGAGACAACGATCAGCTAGGCATCGAATCCCAATTTCTGGAAAAAAGTTACAGGCTTGCAATACTTGTATAGTAAAGTTTTCTCTCATCCCTGCAAAGAAACATGCTATGTCTAGGAACAAATCCTTCTCCTCTTTATTAAGTGAATCAAAACTTATTTTGAGTTTTCCTATAACATCCTCATGAGGAATCTTCTTCACTTTTTGCATAGCACTTCTCCATTCAGATTTTGTTTTTCCAAACAAGAAGCAACCCAAAACTTCAAGAGTTAATGGAATGCCTTTCGCATACTCCACTATTTCATTTGAAAGGTCCATATATTTTTCCACGGGACGATGATCCTTAAAAGCATGCCAACTAAAGAGTTGAAATGATTCATACTTATCCAAATGCTCAAGGGTATATACCTCAGCTACTGATCTTAGCGAGTTTAGGGAAGAAATATTTCTAGTAGTTATAATGATTCTACTCCCACGATGAAAAAATTTTGGATCGATAGCTAATGCTTTTAACTGTTGAATATGATCCACATCATCTAAAACAAGTAGAACTTTTCTTCCACAAAATGCCCTCCTTTTTATGAGTTCAATCCCTTCATGAGAGTTTCCTATATTACAACTTCCATTCTTCAAGATATCAAATAATATCTGTTGTTGCAAAAGAAACAAACCATTTGTCTATTTGGAATTTTCTCTTACCTCTGCAACAAAGCTACTGCCTTCAAATTGACGATGAAAACTATTATAAGCAGCTTTTGCAATTGTTGTCTTTCCTATGCCACCAATTCCCCATATAGCAATAATACGAATATTATCTGATGACTCAAGGTGCAATAGTGTGGTAAGCTTTTGCAAACGAGACATTATTCCGACTGGGTAGTCTACAACATTTAGATGCACTAGACTTAATTTGTTTGCTACCTCTGCAACAATATTCTCAATTAAATCTGCCTCATCCCTGCCAACTTGTCCAAGATGAGTTAAAAAAATCAAGAAAAAAAATCTGTAAACATTTCAACTAATACTAGCAAGGAGACAATAGAAGAAAAAAAAATACCTTTCCCCCATATTTGTTTTAACCCAACCAGCCAAATGTGAAGCCTCAGTTAGAGCAGTTGTCCAATTCCGAATCTTGGAATCTATTTCTTTGTGGCCAGCCAATGCTCTTACAATGCTGCTCTTCTGCACTCGTAGGTCTAATGGCTCAACCTTGTAGAAAATAGGCAGAACAATGTGCTGTAATTTCTTTTTGCATTCCATAATTTTCTCGAGTTCATTAAGACACCACCTTGATGTAAGATAGCTTTTTGAGAACACAATAAGAGAGATCCTTGAATCCTCAACTGCTTCATGTAATCCCTACCCGATATCTTCTCCTTTCTCTAACCTTTTGTTGTCTCTAAATGTTTGAAAACCATTTCGTTCCAAAGCTACTAACAAATGACTAGTAAATTTTTTACGAGTGTCGACTCCACTAAAACTCAAGAAGACGTCATATTTGTGGTGTGGTGGGGATGGATATGAGGATGAGCACGCTTGTACTGTGCATTTAGCAGCCATGGACAAGTTTAAAGATGAAGATGAAAATCCCACCCCCGTCTTCTTATTAGATGATCGGAATGTTGTGGATGATTATCAACAAACCATTATATAAGTTGCTTTATGATATTTGGCAACTGGTAGCCAACAAATTAAATGTCAAATCAAGTGATTCAATACACCTCATCAAGTCAATAAAAATGCTTTAAATTAAAAGATAGCGTGGTTTGAAGACTTGACCATCTATGCATGGAGGAGAAAAAGAAAAGGAAAAGTGCGCTCCACGGCACATGAGACCACTTGATTGACTTTGACCATAAAAAAATATAACATCATTTTAGATTTTAATTTTTTATTTAATAAATTGTCTAAATAAATTAAAAAAATTTAAATAACAAAATCAAATCTATTAACGATTATATGTATGAATTCAACCCGTAAACTCAATCTACTTTTTTTTTTTCAAAGTGTATTCCGTGACTTGACTGACACACATAAATAAGCACGCCAAGTAATGTGGTCTACAGTTGTTTACTTGGTCTAAGTTTTACCAATGAACCATGTATGTATGGATTGTACTGTTTATAGTCAGACTCAAATGTGACTTAATGGCTTGTTTGTGATGAATGATCAGTCAATGGTACAGGTGATGGAATCCGTGGTCGGCTCGTTTGAAAAGTGGTCTGGGGAATCTGCTGAATGTTGTGCCGAAAGACAAAACTGCTTTCTTCTTTTCAAAATGTGATTTCACACAACCTTTCATTACACAGTGCCAAACATGCCCTTCCCACACGCTTAGTTCAATATTAAGAGTGGCCATTGGGCCTACTCTCGAATATTTTCACTAATATAAGATATTCGAAATGAGATTATCACATTAATTATATAGAACAAATCATATTAAAACAAAAAAACTCATTTTATTACTAGCAGCAGAAATTAAATGAAAGTTTAATTACATTTTCAATATCTCATAAGTTTAAACTCGAACACCATACAAAATAATTAAGATGCTCTAGTATGAATTAACAAAATAAAACTCATTTGATTACATGCCTATTCAAAATGCAACTAAGGATCTTTACGTTAAAACACATCACTACAAAAAATTCATTAATTAGTGACGGATTTAGTGATGAAAATTTTTCGTCACTATTTAGAGATGGATTTGAGACAGAAATTTCGTGACTAAATTTTAACAACAGATTTGCGACGAAAATTTCGTCACCAAATTTTTAATTTCTTTTTATATTTAGCGACGGAATTAGCGACGAAATATTTCGTCACTAAATTTTTTAAATATTTTTTATTAAATTTTTAAATTGTTAAATTTTTAAAAAAATTCAAAAAATAAATGAAATTTATTTAGCGATGGGAAAGCCCGCCACTAAATAATTTAAAAAATAAAATTTATTTAGCGACAGGATCACCCATCGCTAAATAATTTAAAACATAAAAATAAAATAAATTTATTTAACGATAATTAAAAAAATTAAAAAATAAAATAATTTATGACTACCCGTCGCTAAAATTTAAAAAATAAAGTTTATTAAGCGATAATTAAAAAATAAAATAAAATTTATTTAGGGACGAAACACCCGTCACGAAATAATTTAAAAATAAAAATAAAATAAAATTATTTAGCCACAGTTTGATCATTCGTTAAATAATCAAAAAATAAAAAATAAAATAAAATTTATTTAGCAACGAGTAACCCGTCACTAAATAATTTAAAAAATAAAAATAAAACAAAATTATTTATCGACGGGATTACCCATCGCTAAATAACTAAACAAAATAACAAATAAAATAAAATTTATTTAGCGACAGGATTATTTGTCGCTAAATAATTAAAGAAAATAAAAATAAAATGAAATTTATTTAGTAATAATTAAAAAATTTTAAAAATAAAATAAAATTTATTTAGCGACGAATAAACTCGTTACTAAATAATTTAAAAAATAAAAATAAATTAAAATTATTTAGCGACGGTCAGACTTGTCACTAAATAATTAAAAAAAATAAAAAATAAAATCAAATATATTTAGGGACGGATATCCCGTCACTAAATAATTTAAAAAATAAAAATAAAACAAAATTATTTAGGGACGGATTATCCGTCACTAAATATTTTAAAAAATAAAAAAAAATGAAATTATTTAGCGATAGAAAATCCCGTCGCTAAATAATTAAAAAATAAAATAAAATTATTTAGGGACAGGTAATCTCGTTGCTAAATAATTAAGCTAAACAATTAAAAAAATAAAAAAATAAAATAAAATTTATTTAGCGGCGAGTAGACCTATAGGTAAATTATTTAAAAAATTAAAATTAAATTTATTTAGCGACGGGTTAAGCTATCGCTAAATAATTAAAAAAATGAAATTAAAATAATATTTATTTAGTGATGGATATTTCATCACTAAATAATGAAAAAATAAAACTAAATTTAAATTTAAATTTAAATTTATTTAGCTAATAGATATTCCGTTGTTAAATAATTAAAAAAATTAAAATTATTTAAACAAATATATGTATAACTTCTATAATACACAAAAACATCTCGAGAGTGTCGTTTGGATCATCACTCCACTCTTAAGGATAGACTTAAAAATCAAAACAAATTAACAACAATATTTAATTGAAGAAGGATCAAAACTATGTTAATTTTATGAAATGTTATAAGGCCATAACTTCACTCTCCACACTCCATTTTTACATATACTACAAGGCTACAAATTATTTAGAGAAGAAATATTTTTGTAGCTAAAAAATAAAAAATTAAATAAAATTAAAAATTTTATTAAATTTTTACTAAATATATATAAATCTTTCTACTAAGTTAATTGTGTATTGAATATATGGGCAGCGCACAACATAAATAAAATTTTACAACATTATTTATGTATACTGAGGTCGTTATTTAATCAAAATATGATTATGTGACAAAAATATTATAACTAATTGAATACAAGTTTTCATATAATAATTTTTTATTGAATGATTTTATGGTCCAAATGAAATCATGCATCATATAGAAAATTTTAAAAACTCATCTGTTGAGGTATCATTAATTTTCTCGATAATAAATTAATATTTGAGAATACATATTTAATTATTTGAAACCAACAAGGCTTGTTTCTTAATTAAGTTTTTTTATTTTATTTCATTTTTCTTTTCTTCAATGCATTTGATAAATCAGCATATACTGGTGATTAAAAGACTAAAATGTGATATTACATATATCACTTTTTTAATTTTGATATGAGCATACATGCTACGCAAACAATAAATCCATTGTAAACAATAAACGTTACAATAATTTTATAAATAGAGATTCAATATAAGAAATTCATTACAAACATTTGAATCATATCATTATCTCAAAATAATTTTTTTATTATTTTAAAATTTAAATGAGATTGTAGAGATCAATGGGATCATTCGCGTCCTAGAGAAAAATATATATACACATATAAAAAAAATATTAAATTAATATATTAATCAATTATCACATAAACAAATGCATCCAAAAGGACATAATATTACTTAAACTAATTTTGATATATGCTCTCTATACAAATCAATAAACTCTTCTCAAAAAATATATAGAAATTCCCAAAAGAAATTTCTTTTATCGTTGGAATTGATGCACCAAGTTTTTTGAGTAATACCCATATTAAGATTATTTTTGTTTGTAATATATTATAATTCTATATGTATGAATCAATTGATCAAAATTTATGAAGAATCCCAATATTAGCACAACCAGTGATCGAACATTTGACAATACTTGACATGTCATATCAAGTAAAAATAAAATTAAAAATCTAACAATTAATATCAAGTGTCTTCAACATTTATAGTGTAAATTAAAAAACATAAATAAAAGGGCATAAAGATTCAATGAAATAATCTTGATCAACGAGAAGTATAATTTTTAATTTTATATTTAATTTATTTGTGCATTTATATTTTATAATTTTTATATTTATATTTTATAAATAAAATATTTATTTTTATTAGTATTTATATTGTTTTATATTTTAATTTTTAAAATAAAATATTATATGTTAATATTTTAAAATTAAATGATAAAATAAATAATATTTACTTTTTATTATTTAATTTTATAATACAATATTTTATATTATATTTCAGTATATATTTTATTATTTATTTATATTTTTTTAATTTATTTTAAATCCCCTCGCGTGTCCCCTCCTTACCCTGCCACCCCTCTTGGCCATCCCTGCTCCATCCCAACCCCCTAACTTCCTCCCCTCACGTGTCCCCCTCCCCTTTAGCGAAATTGAAATCCCCCCTCCCGCCCCCCCGAGCCCAATTATTTTAATTTCCCGCCCATCTCCCCCTATTTAAATTTCCCCCTGGTCGGCATTCCTTTCTGCGTTTCTCCCTCCCTCTTTCAGTTCGGTATCACTCCATCTTATAAAGTATTTTTTATTTTTTTTATTTTTATTATTTTATCATTTTAACTATTAGATATATTTTGAATGTTTCTCAGTTATAGTTTGTTTTTTTTTAACTGATATGTTAATTTATTTTAATATTTTTGTTATTTATATTTATTGCATGTGTTGTGCCCCAATAATCGGGAGGAAGAAGTCTAAGCATTGCGAGGAAAGACTTTCGGAAGCTGCTAAGGAAGGAGTTTTAAAAGCTGCAAGGGAAGGAGCTTCGGAAGCTACTGCGGAAACTGCTAGGGAAGGACTTTCGGAAGCTACTAGGGAAGGACCTTCGAAAGATGCTAGGGAAAAGACCTTCGGAAGTTGCTGAGGAATGAGCTTCGGAAGTTGCTAGGGAAGGATCAGAAGCTGCTGAAGAAGGACCTTCGGAAGATGCTGAGGAAGCTGCTGGGGAAGTTTCCTTTGGAAGCCCCCTTCATAAGCCATGGAAGCGGCTGGGGAAGGTTCCTTCAGAAGGAACCATTCGGAAGGAATCCTTTAGAAAGGCCACGTGTGCTCCCTACTCGAACTCTATAAAAGGCCAGCTTCAACCCTCAGAAAGGGATCTGGATATCGGTATTTCTCTCCCACTTTCTTTCCAAAATTTAGTCTTCTTTACCATTCCTTGCGATTATTTTCCTTCCGTTACTGAGTTGAGCATTAGAGGGTCTTCGTAGGAGGAAAATCCCGCAAGCCTTCTAATCCTTGTTTGTCCACTACAGTTCCTTTGGAAGCATCACTCCAGTTCCTTCGGAAGCCTCATTCTGAAGGGAGTCTACGGAAGCAATCTTCGAAAGAAGGCTTGGGAAGCAGCATTAAGCATCCCTTCAGAAGCCTATCTCGAGCCACCATTCGGAAGCCTATCCCGAGCCACCCTTCGGAAGCCTATTGCGAGCCACCCTTTGGAAGCCTATCTCGAGCCACCCTTCGGAAGCACCATTTGGAAGGAACCCTTCGAAAGGCCCCCTTAGTTTTGTAGCCAAATCTTCGATCAAGTCTCGAGGTCGAAGGCATCCACGTGCATCTTACTCCTAAAAATTATAATTGTTGTATTTTGGCAACAACAATTTGGCGTCGTCTGTGGGAAATGCAGCAAAAAGTCAATCTTAATGCAAGATGTTGAATGGGACCAGATCAGCTAGTTCGATGAACACGCATAACTCCACCCGAATGAGCGCTCGTACTAGGACAGAAGCCACAAGAGGCCCCAATCAGGTGCACCCTGCGGTGCCAAAATTTTCAGAAGATCACCCTGACAATGAAGTGCATTCAAAAAACTTTCCAACGCTCAAGGGTAACTAGACCATTGGACATGGGGGCATGGAACGTTCAAAGCAGGAAAAAGTACATGTAACTGGATTGATGAGGCATGCGACAGAACGAGGGAAGCAAGTCCCGCATGCAGCACTTGCTAATCAGGAACAACACTCATTTGGACATTCTTTAATTCCAAATAGAGACCTCGTGGAGACTTTCGTACCTCCTAAGCCCTCTGGGATAGCCCTACCCACGATCATGCTATCAGATTATGAACAACTACAGAAGAATTTTGAGAAACTAAAACAACAAAATGATGAACTCAAGATAAACAATGAGAAAAATATGAGAAGATAACAGGGAATCACTACTTTGCTGCGTGAACTAATTCCCCACATGAGACAAGTCGATAAGGGGGGAGAGCACCGAAGATCCCTACAAACCTCTCCAAAGACCACACGGCAGGGGGAAAGAGTTAGAACTCCATGGCCGAATGACCAAGTCCTAGAAATGACAGACTTGAGAAAGGAACATGATAGGAGGACAGGGAAAGCTCCCATGTATAAAGAGACAGTGGGAAGCACATACTCACGAGCTCCTTATGTCCCACCTCCTCGTAAAAACGAAGCAGAACAGAAAACACTCAAGGCGTCTGACATCGAGCGCCTCATAGAAGAGGTGCTAGAGCAGAAGTAGGTAATGATGACACCAAAGGAAACGCCCCCGAAGGGGTTTCCTTTATCTAAAGAACTCCAAAGGCAACCAGTGCAACAAGGGTTCGAGCTACCGCAGCTTTCGGTATACTCGAAAAATGAGGACCCAGAGAAGCACCTACAACACTTCGTCACAGTGGCCGCGTTACATGGGTGGAATGAGGTCACTGAGTGCGAAGCTTTCCCGCTTTCCCTGGTAGGACAGGCTCAACAATAGTTCACTGAGTTACCAGTCGGACATGTCTGATCATTTGAACAGCTAAAGAAAGGGTTTTTGGAGGCGTTCGCTGCCTATGTCCCAAAGAAGAAGAGTGCCATGTATTTGATGAGCTTGCAACAAAGGCCAAATGAATCCCTAAAGCGATACATTGAGCGGTTTAGGGCTGCAACGCAAGAGGTAAGGGACCTCCCGATCAGTTTGGCAGCCTCATCCTTGCTTAATGGAATCACCTACACCCCGCTCAGAAGATTCCTAGCATTTTCTGAGCTAGACTCAATAGCCAAATTGTTTGCCCGAGCCGAATAATTCATCGTTCAAATGGAAATTTTAGAAGCATGGGAAGGGAAAATAAGAAGATGGACGAACGACGTTGGGTTGGACACATCAGTGAAGTTGTCGAGAAAAGAAGAGCCCCCAAAAGACGCAATTTTAGAGCTTTGCTTCCCTCACTAAGCCAAAAGTCGCTATCCTTTCCTCCTTTGCACATGGGCAGGGACATGGGCTCTTTCTGTAAAATTTCACGAGTCCCCAAGGCACACTACAGAATAGTGTTAGGAGCTATGAAACCAGATTGAACAGCTAATTAAAGATGGGAAATCAGAGGAGATTTGAAGAGCAAAAAGGTCTAGGAGAAGAAATCAGAGGAGATTTGAAGAGCAAGACCTAGAACACTATGCCCCATCAAAGGTATTCCCTTGCTCTATCGGTCGGGCTAGCTATGAAAGATCTGAAGCACAAGACATGGAGATGTGTTCATTACAAGAGGCACTACCCGACTCCGTTATGAACCGGAATTATTTTTAAATTTTCCATTATAATAATATCCCCTAATATGTAAAAGAATATACCCTTTATATTCCCGTGGAGTAGGCAAAACTATAAGCCAAACCACGTAACCTATGCCTGGAGCATTTGTATGTACAATGAAATGTAATGTAGGTGCAATAGCTCGGCGATGACCCCAATGAGATCAGGGTGACTTGGTAGAAATCAGGCGCATATGACCCCAGGCCAGGTCGGAATCATCGGATGCTCCGATGCCTGTGCTCGCAGACTCACCTGGATCCCTCGATTGAGTCCGATGCTATGCCCCTAAGCTAGACCCGACTCCATGGTTGATCTGGTGCCTAGGTCTCTCGGCAAGCTCGAACACCGGGAAAGAATCCAGAACTGGACTGGCTATTGAACCCGGATACACCGAGGACAGACTGACTATCATGAGGGACAGAAGGTGGTGAAATCGCTACTTGGTAAGTCGAAAAGTGTCCACACCGCGCGAGGCTTAAGTCGTCCAGTTGCAATCTGGTTCCTATGAACTAAGACCAACTCGGGATCGTCGGATGCACCGATGCCTGTGCCCGCAAACTCACCTAGATCCCTCGATTGAGTCCGGTGCTATACCCCTGAGCTAGACCCGACTCCTCGATTGATCTGTCGCCTAAGTCTCCTAGCAAGCTCGAACACCCAGAAGGAATCTCGAACTGGATCGTTGGCCAACTCCAGATCCCTTGGGACAGACTAGACCTCAAATTGGTGAGCCGCTATATGGTAAGTCGAAAGACACCCTCGCCATGCGAGGTTTATGTCGCCTAGGTGCGATATGGAGCTTATAACCTAAGACCAACTCAAGATCATCAGATGCTCCAACGCCTGTGCTCGCAGACTCACGTAGATCCCTCGATTGATTCCTGTGCTATGCCTCTGAGCTAGACTCGACTCCTCGATTGATTTGGCGCCTAGGTCTCCCGACAAGCTCGGACACCCAGAAGGAATCTCGGATTAAATCTTTGGTCAAAGCCAAATCCCTTTGGATAGACCGGACCTCAAAGCGATGGACAAAGAAAGTAAGAGACAAGATGTAACCCTCAAAGACCTGACTGCCAAGACTCAATTTAACGCCTATGATGATAGACCAACTCGGGATCATCGAATGCTCCGACGCCTATGCCCACAGACTCACCTAGATCACTCCATTGAGTCAAGTGCTACGCTCTTAAGCTAAACCCAATTCCTCAATCGATTTGGCACCTAGGTCTCCTAGTAAAACTCGGACACCCGAGACGAATCCCGCGTCGGATCCTTGGCCCAATCCAGCTTTCCCATGGAAAATGAAACTGATGAAAAGCGACAGGCACCATCGAGAAGTGTCCCCCCTTGAAAAAAAAATGGATAGAACCACCCATGACGATAAATCAACTCGGGATCATCGGATGCTCTGAGACCTATGCCCGTAGACTCACCTAAATCACTCGATTGAGTCCGGTGCTATGCTCCTAAGCTAGACCCGACTCCTCAATCAATCTAGAGCCTAGCTCTCCTGGGAAACTCGGACACTAGGGATGAATCCCATGTTGGATCTTTAGCCCAATCTAGCTTCCCTATGGCAAACAAAGGCCTTTCCAGAAAAAGTTTGCGAAGGCCCGACAATCCCCAATCTTAACAAAAGCCGTGAGCTCGATGAATGGTTCAAGAGTCTTGCAATCATGTCAGGGGCGCGAGGCCTATCCCAAGTTTCCTAGGGCCAAAGAGCCTTGAAGAAAAGGTGTAGACAGGAACAAACAAATATTGAACTGTTGTGGCTAATAAATCAAAGCCTAAAGAGGTATGAATGCAAGTTGCATGACCAACAAGCAAATGATGGAAACATAATAGAATTACGTAGTAATTCAAATAAGGAAATTACATGAGGCACATTGAAATGATCGCCAAGAAACTACATTCATCCAAAGATAACAAAATGAAACGCAATAGCCAAAGAAATGTGTCAAAAATTCTAAGACGAATGCTTGGAGATGAAACTAGCAAAATTATCATTCCTTACAGCCAGTTAAAAAACAATGTAAATTATAAAGTCTGCACTAATCTTCATCTAAGGGACGATCCATGTGACTTGAGCCCACACCAGGGAGCAAATTCTGAGAAGCATCAGCGCTAAGGTCCATCTCTAGGCCCTTCTCGATCATCTGAGTGGTGTTAGACGTGTCGACACTTACTTCACCCTCATTGAGCTCAAGAGCGTAAGAGCTCCACAGACAAAACATTGTCAAAAGTTACATCCAAGAAAGAGCCTGGGGAAGCAAGGTTTCTAAGGAAAAATTCATGAGGAAATAAAGGTCCTTCAGAAGGGGCCTTTGGGGGTGTTCTTCGGGAAGTATTATTTCAGATTGATGGTGCCTTATGCTTAGAAAATACTCTTAATTTTGTATCTTAGAAGAACAAAACAAAGAGTAAAGGACAATTTTTGTGCCCTAATAATTGGAAATGAAGAGTCTAAGCATTGCGGGGAAGGACCTTCGGAAGCTGCTGAGGAAGGAGCTTCTAAAGCTGTAAGGGAAGAAACTTCAGAACCTGTTGAGGAAGGAGCTTCAAAAGCTGCTAGGGAAGGACCTTCAGAAGTTGCTGAGGAAGGAACGTCAGAAGCTGCTAGGGAAAGACCTTAGGAAGCTGCTGAAGAAAGACCTTTGGAAGTTGCTAGGGAAGTTTCCTTCGAAAGCCACGGAAGCGACTGGGGGAAGGTTCCTTCAGAAGGAATCCTTCGGAAGGGCCACATGTGCTCTCTGCTTGATCTCTATAAAAGGCCAGGTTCAACCCTCAGAAAGGAATCCGGACATCGGTATTTCTCTCCCACTTTCCTTCCAAAATTTAGTCTTCATTGCCATTCCTCACAATTATTTTCCTTCCATTACTGACTTGAGCATCGAAGGGTCTTCACGAGAGGAAAATCCCGCAAGCCTTCTAATCCTTGTTTGTCCACTATAGTTCCTTTGGAAGCATCACTCCAGTTCCTTCGGAAGCATCATTTTGAAGAGAGTCTACGGAAGCAATCTTCGAAAGCAATCTTAAGAAGCAGGCTTCGGAAGCAGCATTAAGCATCCCTTCGGAAGCCTATCCTGAGCCACCCTTTGGAAGCACCTTTCAGAATGAACCCTTCAGAAGGCCCCCTTAGTGTTGCAGCCAAATCTTCGATCGATTCCCAAGGCTAACGACATCTACGTGCATCCTACTCCTAAAAATTCTAATTATTGTATTTTGACAACAATAGCATGTATGTTATTGTTTATTTTGCATTTATATAGTTGTATATATATTATTATGTACTGTGTATATATTATTAATGATTTATACAAAAAATCATTAACAAATGTGTAAAAAAATTATTATGTCAATTAACATTTGTAGATGAAATATTAAGTGGTTATAAAAATAAAATGAATATACAATTTTTTTTAAAACAGTGATTTATGTAGTTATTTATTAAATATATTATAATAATTTTAAATAAAAAGCTTAATATTTATATTTTAATTAGTTTTTATAAATATTGTTAGTTAGTTAGGTATTTATTAAATACAAGCTTTAGAATTGGAACTAAAAATATAATTTTATAAAATTTAATAAAAATTTTAAAATAATTTTTTTTAAAAAAAATATTAATTTATATAAAAATTTAATAAATATACTATTTTTTTGTAAAAACAGTGTTTTTAGTTATTTATTAAATACATTATAATAATTTTAAATAAAATCTTAATATTTGTATTTTAATTAATTTTTATTTATATTTTAAAATTTAAAATACAAATATAATGTTATAAAATTTAATAAAAATTTAAAATATAATTTTTTTAAAAAGAAATATTAATTATATACAAAAATTTAATAAATATTCAATTCTTTTTTGTAAAAACAGTGTTTTTAGTAGTTATTTATTAAATATATTATAATAATTTTAAATAAAAAGCTAAATATTTCCTTTTTTTTCTATTCAATTAATTTATTAATCTTTTAATTATCAAATTTTTTATTTATATATAAATATAATTATCAAAATTTTAATTTCTATTTTTAATTAAAATATTTCTCAATATAATTATATAAATTAGAAAAATATATAAATTAAAAATTTTAAATGTGAACTTTCGTAAATAGTAATAATTATGAAAATATTTATTTTTATATAATAATTAATTTATATAATTTTATTTATATTTATATTTTTATTTAATTAAACGTAATGAATGAATTTTTTTTTAATTCTTTCATTCTTGCATGATTTAAAATAATTTAATTTGAATTTATTATTATTATTTTTTAAATTTAATTTAATTTTAATATCGAATTTTAAATTTTTTATTATTTTTTTTAATTTTTAGATTCTTGCTTGATTTAAAATAATTTAATTTTATTGAAATTATAATATATAATTTTTTTATTTTTAAAAATAATTCAGTGATGGGAAATTATAACACATAAATAATTTTGAGATATGATATTTAAGATTAAATCTTGATTCACATTTGGGGAGTATTATAGATTTAATATGTTATTTTTTCTATCATAATAATCCTTTAAATTCATTCAATAATTATGTTAACATTGATATGTAATTTGGGAAAAATTAAACAAGGGTCATTCGAATGGTTTATATTATATATATAGGGGGTGATTCAAATAAGGCAGGTGCAATTCGAATGGGGCTGTGATTCAAATAGTAGGGGTTTGATTCAAATGGAATACACATATATATGTGGGGGCTCATTCGAATGAATTTATGCATATGTGGGAGTGTGATTCGGATCACTCAAGAGGCAATTCGAATTGGGCATGCATGTATATATATATATATATATATATAAGTGATTCAAATAGTAATTTCCATATTTTTGGCCAAGATTGACGAGGCCATTACGGACTCAATATAAAGCTAAATAATGTAGGTAATTGTAACGACCTGCTCCCACTTACGGGCACCACCGGTAAATAATCAATGGGATTACTTACCTAACGAACCACAACTGAAGGGTTGGACTATGTTTGAGTAGGAAACGCCCTAGGTGGGAACTAGGCTTCACCTTTCCCTTCGTTCCACTCAAGAATTGGTCCCAACTCAAATAAGAAAACTCAGTGGACCGAGACTCGAAACCCGAGTGAGCTTCACCTCTCTTCAGCTTGCCTTATAATAAGCCAAATGTGACCCAAGCATAAAGCTAGCATAACAAACACTTTCCTGAGTATTGGGGATTTATGAGAAGATACTTCGTTGATCTTTACTTAGTCTAAACTTGACTTCAACAACTAAAGCCACATATACATCACGCAGACTCACAATCATCTATCATACTATTATGATTACAACAACTAGATACCTCTAGTGCTCAATAACGCTTACATTCAAATCATGAATACATATAAAAACACAGGAGAATACACAACAACACCTCTCAAGCAACAAAGCTAATTGCCACGACAGCCTCCCGGCACCATCCCTGCTTGCATCTGGACTTGCATCATCTACACATGAGGTAAAACCTCATGAGTCATAAAGACTCAGTAAGGGTGCAATTCATATAAATATGAATATAACCATGATTATGTATGCCAAATGCATGCAAATGAGGCTAGGCCATCCATCCTCACAACCCTCCAAGGTTTGAGGCAGCAACCTATCAACCTCTACAACACTAGTTCTCCATATGGCCATCAGTCCATTAGGTCTTGCATCACACAAGATAACTACTACACGCAAATGCTTCATAAAAACATTATCAAACATATTTACCAACTTACAAGGCCACCTCCACGTAGGGCCATCCCTTACCTGGCTCGAAGCCTCATTTCTACCTCGACGAGGACATCAGCCCGAACTCCGAGCTCTTCTAGGATCACCGCCTCCCCGGACGAACCTCAATTAAACTAGAGAAGAAGTTCGCTCAAATGCCTACACCAACATTGGTTCCCGAGCTGTCACTTGCGTCTAAAATCTCATTTTCGAGCTTCCGGCATGCTCCTCGGGCCCCAATTTAATTTTCAGAACTTTCCCTAATTTTTCTAGAATATTCTAGCATTTTCTATCATTTTCCTCTTTTTTCCATTTTTTTATTTTCCTTTATTTTCTTTTCTTTTCTATTTCTTCTTCTTCCCTTATCTTCTCCCGCTCGCTACTGTTCCTTCTTCTTCCTCGTGCGTTCGGCTCGCTTGCAACTACACCCGACCAGCCAGCCACCGCCGCAGCTTGGCCCTCCGATGGCCGCTGCCTCAACCTCTGGCCGACCGTTGCTCGCTGCTCGCCACCACGCGACCGCCGCCACCACCGCGAACCACCGCGGCTTGCCTTAGCCTGCGCGCACAGCAGCTCGCTACTACCCATCCGCCATTGAGGGATGTCGAGCTCCTGGCCGCCTCATGCGCTACTGCACGCCACCGCGAACCAGCTCCGCCAGACGCTGCATCTACCATGGCCTCCTCTGCTCGCTGCCACCGACGCCGTTGGCTACCTCGCTTTTTTCAGCCATTGCAATAGCAGCTCGAGGCGACTACTTCCATGGCCGAACTCGGCCATCTCCCTCTCTCGGTCTCTCCATCACTCTCTCGTGAGCTCTCTCTCGCTCCTTTTCATGCTCTCACTCTCTCGGCCATCACTCTCCTCCCTCATTGCTCTCGGTCTCCCTCTCCATTTCTCTCATTCTCTGCGTTTGATTTTCAAAATATCAGGGGAGGAAGCTTCCACCACACTTTCGCGCACACTTATATATATATATATATATATAAACATATATATCACATCAACTCTTTAATTTCTCCTAAATTACACTTGAGGGATTTATTAATTGTAATTAAAAAATTTTAAATAATTACACTTTGACCTTGCATGCCTTAATTAATAGCTATCAAGCCCCACCAAATATTGATTTCTCAAAAATTAATTATCGGTGCTTACTTAATAATACTGATTTCGCCCCTACACCTACACGGGACCTTAATTCTACCCGAAAACACCTCAGGGTTGCCTTACTCGCAAAACTGGACCACCCCTAGGGCCTCCTCAGGTTCTCAGAGGTCCCCTAAGAACATTCGATACTCGCACCCATTCAGGCTTATACAGAATTTATTCCCGGTTGGACCGCTTCCAACATCATTATCCTCATCTCAAGAGGCTCACAAATCTCTTGCCTTCTTCCTCGAACATCCAAGTCCCGAGGCACTCCCTGCCGCCAACTCGGCAATTTTATTAATTAATTTCTCAAAACCGACTCTAGGGCTTCCTGGACCACCCGAGATCCTTTAAGAATAATAAAAAATTATTTATTTTTCATACCATGTAATACCGGGTATTATAGTAATATATCAAAATGAAGCCTAGGATGTCTAGTTTATATCTCAATAAACAGATCTCAATTTGAAGATGGGTCCAAAAACTTATAGGCCAAAGAACAACAGATGGTCAGACTACACGAAAACAGTAAACTACAAATTTCTTAACAAAAATTAATCAGGTTGTTACAGTCTCAAAACGTAACCAAATCATTCGAATAATACATCCAATCAAATCCTATGAAGTCTACTTTCCAATGCATCAAACTAATCTTAAATCGGATATCATCACAAGGAGATATATCTAAAAGAATGAAGTATGGTCAGATCTACTACAGTAAATCACGAATTTGAATGGCACATTCGGATGATTTTTAGCTTATTCGGATGAAGGTACTGTAGCATCCGAATGTTAGGCAAAAATCAATATAATTTGATCAATTTACATGCAATTCATTTGGATGTGGGAGGAACTCATTCGTATGAGGCTTGATGTATATTCGAATAAGGTCATTTTGGGCAGTTTCGACATTGTTAGGTAATCTGGGCATAATTTTCTCGTCTAAGCTCCGATTAAGATTATTTAAGATGCTACAGAACAAAAAGAAAATTATCTATAATTTTTATGTTTTGAGTTTTGAGATATTTTGGCTTCATCAAGGTCAAAATTGGGGTCAAAGTTGCTACTATTGTGATTTATCCGAATATGGCTATCTTTTGTGTGTAGCATTCGAATGGGTTTGATGTATATTCAGATGAGGTTATGCACATTCTTTTACCTTTTTACAAACTCATTTGGATGGGACACACACTCATTCTGATATTACTCACATGAATTCTCAAAACTCATTCGGATAAACCCTTAGCCATTTGGATGACTAAAAAAAAAACAATTCCACAACTCGTTTACGAAGACAACAATACATACATAGAAAGATTGGGGGAACAATCCCAATTGAAAAGAATGAAAATCTGGGGTGATCCAATGCTAGATGTGAAGGGAATATAACAGGGTGCATATATATATATATATATAAACAGGATATTCACAGAGATGGAAGAAGAAAAATAGCTTCAAATGAACATCTAAAGGCATAACTCTTATGATCAAAAGAACTCTCAAATGGAAGAAAGAAATGAAAGAAAACTTGCATGAAAATAGAAGAGTGGTGCAAGAAAGAGAACTTGCCTAATGACTTGTGATGCAGCAGAGTCACCTTCTTCCCTGAAGCTCATCTTGAACAAGATGAAAAGATGTGAGAAGCCAGAAAGAATGAGATAACTAGGAAGAAGAAGTTGAAGAAGGAGAAGGCAAATACAAATATGGGAAATGCGATAGTCTACACCTGCAAATTGGTGGGAATGACCTAACTGCACCTCTCTTCTAACAATGGTTAAAGGAAGACCAAGGGTAGTATTGACATTTGGCGTTTTCTCTTTTTCTTTTCCCATATTCTTTATCCAACCCAATTGGAATTACACACTTGCCCTTACCTTTTTACCATGCATAACCATTCATTAACCCATTTTAGACATTTTAGGTTTTATTTCAAATTTATATTAAATTTCAATCATTAATTGCAAACGGGCTCAAACCCAACCCATTAATCTATCTCAAATAAACTAGGCCCAACTAAATTAAGGCACATTGGTTCTTCTTTCAATTTTCACTTATTTGTATCAATTTTATACTTGCGCCTAACTCAATCCCAAGCCCAAGCTCCTTCATTTACAATTAAAATTCTAAACACGTCTCAATGGCCCAATTCATTTAGACTTTTCCCACATTTTTAAATCCCATTTGAATGGGCTCCCAAATTCTCATTTCCACTTTCACTTTATTCCAATATATATATATATATTTTCAATTTTCAAATAAGTAAAGCAAAAATTTTGAGCCCAAAATAACATTCCTGAAAATGCCTTGACCCCTTAACGAGTTGTTACACTCATTACCCTTTTCTCTCAGTTGATAGCATTATTAGATCAAGGTAATTTGTCAAAATAAAATGAAGGGAATTGTTAATCTTGTATAATTATCATGTGGGAATTGTACCAACCTAGATATATAGTTTGAGAATGAGAATGATCGTATGATCCTTCAGAAATGGCTGACCCAATTTAGTTTATAAGACATGATGCAAAAACTTACACACATATATGTAACACCCCACCTAATTAGGGCGTGTTATATCTTAGGAAATTTGGGACTTTTTTTTTCCCTTTTTACGTGCTAAATTACATTATTTCTGAAATTCTCTTAAACCTACCTAGTGCCAGACCAAACAATTCATACACTAGATTTAAATAGAATCTTATAAAGTGGAAGCTGAAATCGAACCTAAACACGGCATCTCATATATTGGTAACCGAACATGGTTCTCGATACAAAATTCTTACAATACATAAGATTTCAAAAGATAACTTAAAACGTACATTCTTGTCATGAGATATTACATAATACTGGAAAAATTTATGCAACAAAACATGATACGACTTGCTCATTCCTCGACAACTCGAGTTGTTACACATCTTCGATTTCTGTATCTTCACTAGAAGTCCCAACTAGAACGTTGAATGTTCCAGGGACATAACCCAAATTAAATGATGAACCATCCAAGTAAGGGCACAAAATGTTCTATCATGCGTGTATGCAATGTCTTACTTCATCGTAGGGGTCAACTGCACCTTTTATGTTACTCACCATTTTTATGGCCACCTTTTTCGAAATCGGGGTGTATAGGGGCACTCTTGGTAAAGTAGCAGTGCCAAATCATACTCCCAACGGATTCAATGCGCGTGATCAATGATATCGTGTACATATGCATTTCATAGTCATGTTATATATGGAGTCTACATGATGAATACATATCAAGGTATGTCAATATGATAAAAATATCCCCGAGGGTCGGGGTTTGAAACATAAATCACTTACACATTACCAAGTACCTACCTAAAGGTATAACACTTATAACCATACAAATTTGTAGAAGTACACTTACCTTAAAAATAAAATTGCCTTGATAAGCGTGTCAACCTCAAGAATCCTGCCAAACGAGCTATTTCTCAATCCTTGGGCCTCAAGGGTTCCTAACCATCAAATTTATTTCAAAATATCAATTTCCTATTTTTCTCATAATTCTCATAATTTTCCCTTATTTCTAAGCCATATTTCCTAAAACAAATTTTTCAGATTAAATTCGTATTTTTCTCTATTTTCATAATAATAAAATCATAAAATAAATAATTACTTTAACATTTTCCAGAAAATTTTTCCAAAATAAGGCATAAATTAAATTTTAGATTTTCTAGAATTTTTCCCAGATTTTTTTGAAAATTTTATTTATTTATTTTTCTTTCCTTTTCTTTTCCTTTATTTCTTTTCTTTCCTTTATTTTCCACCTAGCTCGTGCGTACAACCCACGTGCTGCCCCCCACGCCCTGGCGCATGCTGCCACGCGCCCGACCCTTTGGGTTGTCTTCTCCAGTGGCCACTTCGCCACTGGCAATCCTCCCGAGCCCCCAAGCTTCGAAACGACCTTCCACCCCCCCTAAATCCGACCTCTCAAGCCCGAATATAGCCTTAGAATTTACAAAAAAAAAAAAAAAAAAAAAAAGTACCTCGAATTGGCATTTGAAGACTCGAATCCGACAGCGGCACGATTTTTCGGCGAGCTTCGTTTACTGCTTTCCTTTACTTCGATGGCCACCAAAATCTCCAAAATTCTTGCTCACGACGTAAAGATTAATAGTCCTCTACCCAATCTCTCAAAACATTGCCTTACACTCGATTTTTCGAAGTAAAAGTTTGAATGAAAACCTTCTCCCAAACTTAGCTATTTAAAGCCCAAATTCGACGTGCCATGTCTCATCAAGGACACCCCCGCGCCCTAAACGCCATGCTAAAGGCCATAGTGGCCTTAACTCACCCCTCTCCCTCTGATTTCTTGTTGCAGACGCGGCCAGAGAATGGCCATTGCGTCTATTCTAATTTTTTATTTTTTTTTTTGATATACATATATATATACTAACATATCAAAATAATATTTGTGAGAAAATTCTTATATTTATTACACATTCTTTACATCTAATTTCTAGTATTTTATACAATAACTATGTTTAAACTCATTATTTACTATATATTTTATACGATAAAAATATGTTTTTATACCTTATACTTACTTATACAAGACATATTCGTATTTATAATTTATAGATACTATATTATTTATATGCATCCTAACTCTATTAAATCTACTGATAGACACTAAAATTCTAATAATTTTATTATGGCCCATATACCAAAAATTATGCTTATTTATTCGCGACGTTTCAGGGTATTACATTCTCCCCTCCTTACAAAAGTTTCGTCCTCAAAATTTGATCATTCTTCGTTTATTCTGACTATAGGGTCCCCAAATAGGTATGAAAAATTAATTTTCATGTCTTCTTCTCGCACCCAAGTTATCTCTTCACCTACTGGGTTTCTCCACAGAACTAGTATTAGGGGAATTGACTTGTTCCTTAGAACTTGGTCTCTATGATCCAAAATTTTAACCGGTCTCTCAAGGTACGAAAGATTTTCTTGAACCTCGATAGCTTTGATTGGCATTACTTGAAAGGGATATGGCTTATGCTTACGAAATTGCGATACATGAATACATTGTGGAGGTTTGATAGGGCCATGGGTAAAGCGAGTCGATAAGCAACTGGCCTAATTCTTTCCACTATCATATGGACCTATATACCTGGGGCTTAATTTTCCATTTTTCTTATTGCTTCGAGTTACCAATCTTAGAGGAGATATCTTTAAATACACATTGTCACCAACTTGAAATTCCAAACTCTTTCTTCTAGTATTCGTGTAGGATTTTTGACGATTTTGAGTTTCTTTGATTCTTTCTCAAATAATCTTTATCTTTTTTGACATCTCCTAAACTATTTCGGGTCCCAAGATTTGATGTTCTCCTATCTCAGTCCAGCATAGCGGGGATCTACATTTTCGTCCATATAAAACTTCATATGAAGCCATTCTAATGTTGATGTGATAGCTGTTGTTGTAAGTGAACTCTACCAAAGTTAAATGTTCCTCCTAGCTCCCCGAAAAGTCAATAGCACAAGCCCGCAGCATATCCTCTAAGGTCTGAATGGTTCTCTCTGATTGACCATCGGTTTGGGGATGATAAGTTGTTCTTAGCCTAAGCAGACTACCTAAACATTTTTGCAGGCTTCCCCAAAACCTAAAAGTGAACCTTGGGTCGCGTTCTAACACAATGCTTATAGGTACCCCATGCAACCAGATAATCTCATTGAGATACTGCTAGGCTAGCTTGCTGATTGGTTGCCCTACTTTTATAGCCAGAAAATGAGCAAACTTGGACAGTCTGTTGACAATCACCCAAATAGCATCATTTTCTTTAGGACTTCTTGGCAATCCCGTCACAAAATCTATCGTGATGTGTTCCTATTTCCATTCTAAAATTTCTAATGGTTGCAAACTTCCACCCGATTTTTTATGTTCAATCTTGATCCTTTGGCACGTATCACATTGACTAACGTACATTGCCACACTTTTCTTCATTCCTGGCCACCAATATACAGCCTTCAAATCTTTGTACATCTTAGTGGCACCAGGATGTATCGAGTTCCTAGATCGGTGACCTTCTCCCAAAATTACTTATTGTAATTCCTTTACGCGAGGTACATATATCCTTCCTTGAAACTGAAGAATGTTTTCTCTTACCTCAAATTCTGATCTCTTTACTCGCCCGTGCTCATTAACCCATGACTTAATTTGAGAATCTTTTGAATAGGCCTGTCATATTTGATCCATTAAGTTCAGTAGTAGGGTGGGACTAGTTGCTGATTAGTGGTTAATTTTGTAAAATTTTTGTTATAATTATAACCCTCGTTTTTTATTTTAAATTGGTTTAATTGAATAGTTATGTGTAATATATATCTATATATAATATATAATATATTATAATAAACATGTAAATATAATACATATATATACTCAATGGAATGCATGCATGGATTATCTATATAATATATAAGTATATAATATACCATATAGTATATCATATAAATATATAATATATAATTTATTACTAATACTTAATTGCTTATTTGTAGGCATGAAGAAGGTGGACTTGGAGACCCATGAAGAATCAAAGCCCATGAAGAATTCAAATCCATGAAGAATGAAGAATTCAAGCCCATGAAGAAAAAATAATTCAAGCCCATGGAGAATTAAAGTCCATGAAAAAATTAAAGCCCATGAAGAATTAAGAACCAACTTGAGCATCCCATGAAAGATATCATTTGAAGAAGGCCCAAGGATTATTTTTAATCCTAATGAAGATTAAAAATCAATTTATAGAAATCTATTTTTATTTTTTATGTGAGTGCTTTATTAAGTGTGTCTTTTAGCTAAAATCCATTTAACTATTAGTTGTGTATTATAGCTAAAATCCATTTAACTTTAAGTGTGTGAGTGCCCATTAGAAATAATTATGTCTAGTTGAATAATTGAAATTGTGTGATTTGTATTGTATCTTGTGGCCTATAAATAGGTCACTTGATTGCATTTATAAGTGTGATTATTATTCTTGAATAAAAGTTTAGTTGTTTTCTTATAATTCTCTCTTTGAGAATTGTTCTTGTTCTTTCTCCTTTTCTTTATTATTTTCTCTTAAGATCTTATTTCATTTCTTTTTTTTTTCTTTTAAATTCTTATGTCATTTATTTTTATTTTATTATTCACCGCTTAAATGGCCGGTTAATTTGTGCCTTTTAAATTTCTGCAATTTTAATTCTTGTCTTCTAAATATTCACTGCCTAAATGGCCAGTTAGTTTTTGCTATTTTAATTCTTGTCATTTAAATTCTATCATTTAAATTACGCTATTTAAATTATTGTTAATTAATTTACAAATAAATATGAGTAGCTAAACCCAATCTTGGGTTAAGACAAGGACAGTGTCCAACGCCAATAATTCCCAAAGAAAGCTATGTTTTAAATGAATAATATTAATTTAAATTTCACTATGAGCGTATATTTTTAAATTAAGAAATCACTAGATTTGGATTGAAGCGTAAGCCTAACTTAGAGCTTTCATGCCATGTATGAAAGTTACTAGAACTGGAAATGCTATCATACCCAAATCCAGATTATTAATTTAGTTGTTTTGTGTATTAATTGTAATTGGATTTATGGTAGTTGCTTAAATTAGAATCTCACATATCATGTATGGGGATTGCTTAAATTAGAACTATCATCATCTCTAATTGCATTTAATAACAAACCCTATATTTGAAATTAAATTAATGTTACTAATCTTGTCTATTAAAATTTGGGAATCAACGGGTTGGCACTGAAATTGTTTTAACTCAAGTACTATCTAATTTTATATTCTTACATTCAGTAATTATTTCAATTTCTGCTTTGTTTTATTTCCTCGTATATGTTGTCTAAAAAAACCATAAAAAACCTTGTTGCTAATTTGTCCAAGTGTGTGTGTTTATGTGTGACATTCTTTCTATTTTGCCATAAATAAATCTCTCAGTGGACGACCTGGACTCATCCAGAAAATATAAATTTAAATTTGAACTACAACTGCACTCGTACACTGATGAGTATAAACCTCTCACCAATATAAAGGAAAAAAAATATAAAATTTTTATTGTGTTTTGTTTTGTGTTTTAATTGCAGGGTG
The DNA here is from genome assembly GCA_036245055.1 of Diospyros kaki. Lineage (NCBI taxonomy): Eukaryota > Viridiplantae > Streptophyta > Magnoliopsida > Ericales > Ebenaceae > Diospyros > Diospyros kaki. The sequence goes on along the minus strand of BSEG01000015.1, from coordinate 16,253,540 downwards.
AGAGTGCAGTCAAATTTTAGCGCCGTTACTAGGGAGATTGAGGCAAAAACAAAAAGAAAAAAAAAATAAGAATAAACATCTCCAGATAAATTCAATAACTCTGTTTCTTTTTACTTTATTTTTGTTTGTGCATAGTGTATGATACTTAGGTCAGGTAGAACTATAGAATATCAATCACTCATGTCTCAACACAACGAGAACATGCCACTTGCACACAACGTGTATGCACATGGTAGTGACCACAGTGACCCTGATCCCATTGATCAGGAAATGATTAGACCCCTTAGAGAGTATCTTCATCCTCCTAGGCAGACAACTCCTTCATGCATTATTCTTCCCATCAACCATCACAGGTTTAATTTCAAGCCTGGCACCATCCAACTATTGTCAACTTTCCATGGCATGGATTCTGAAAACCCATACACCCATATGAAAGAGTTTGAGGAAGTGTGTAGCACCTGCATGGATCATACAGTGAATGAAGATGTCATAAGATTGAAAATCTTCCCATTTTCACTTAAGGATAAGGCTAAGATGTGGTTGAGCACTCTTCCACCTAGGTCCATAGGAACCTGGAGGGAAATGCAAACAACATTTTTGAAAAAATATTTCCCAGCCAATAGGACTGCCACCCTTCAGAGGCAAATCATGAATTTTGTGTGCAAACCCAATGAGAACTTTGCTCAAACTTGGGAGAGGTTTAAAGACCTTCTCCATGCTTGCCCACACCATGCTTTTGAACAATGGAGAGTGGTTAGTTTCTTTCATGACGCTCTCAATCCTCAATTGAAAATGCTAGTGTCCACCATGTGTAATGGTGAGTTTTATGATAAGACTCCAGATGAAGCATTCCAGTTCTTTAATACCCTAGCAGAAAACACTAGAAATTGGGAGGTTGGACCAATATCTTCTAATGACTCAAGAGAAAATCCACAGTCTAGAGGTAGGTACCAACTGAGTGAGAGTGATGATCTGAGTGCTAGGATAGCTACCTTGACAAGAAAGATTGAAAGTCTGGAAACCAAGAGACCACAATCTATTAATCAGGTGGAAGCAAAATGTGTAGTTTGTGACACAACAGAGCATAAGACTGAAGAATGTCCTACATTACCTGCTTTCAAAGAGGTATTGTATGGACAAACAAATAATACACATCCACACAATTTTGAGGGTAGGAACAACCAAAATCAAGGGGGAAACTATTACGGGCAAAACCAAAGTTACAACTCATATCATCCCAACAATAGAAATCACCCAAATTTTTCTTGGAGAAATGATTCTGCAAATCATTCTCAGCCACCCTTTCCTGCACAACAATCTTTTCAACCAAATCAAGGTTCCTCATCCAACACCTACCGGCCACCTCATAGGAGACCTTTAGAGGACACTCTGCATCAATTCATCCAAAGTCAAACAGGAATCAATAATCAAGTTGCCAAAACTCAGGAGTAAACAAATAGAGCCATAGAAGACATTAGGAGCCAGTTGAGCAAGTTAACACAAACATTGAGTGTGAGAGAACCCGGAAGGTTTCCATCCCAAACTAATCCTAACCCAATTAGGCAAACCAATCAAGTAGAAACTTCACATAGTGAAACCAACACTCATGAACAAGTGCAAGTAGTGACTGCCCTAAGAAGTGGAAGAATGATAGAAAAACCAACTGATCCTAGGATAAACCAACCTGCTGCTGAAGAGGAAGAATCAAAAGATCATGAATCCACCGTGAAGAAAAATGAAAAAAATGAGAAAAATGAAAAATAAAAAGAAGATGGGAAAGAAATTCAATACAAGCCCGAACCACCTTTTCCACAAAGGTTGAATCATTTGAAAAAAGAGCAACAAAATGCAGATATATATGAAGTGTTTAAGCAAGTGAGAATCAACATCCCGCTGTTGGATGCAATCAAACAAACACCTTCATATGCAAAATTTTTGAAAGATCTGTGCACTGTCAAAAGAAAAACAAATGTGCATGAAAAGGCATTCCTGACCGAACAAGTCAGTGCCATTCTCCAATTGAAAACTCCTCCCAAATACAAAGACCCAGGTTGTCCAACCATTAGATGCATCATAGGAAGTCAAAAGGTTGATCGTGCACTCTTGGATTTAGGAGTTAGTGTCAATTTGTTGCCATACAGTGTGTATCAACAATTGGGATTAGGTGAGCTCAAACCCACTAGAGTGACCCTTCAGCTGGCTGATCGATCAGTCAAAGTTCCACGAGGAATTGTGGAGGATGTTCTGGTACAAATCGATAAGTTCTACTTTCCAGTGGACTTCATCGTTTTGGACACTCAGCCACATCAGGGGCCTCAACCTCATGTGCCAATCATCTTAGGTCGACCATTCCTTGCCGCATCAAATGCCATCATCAACTGTAGGAATGGTGTGTTAAAGTTATCTTTTGGGTACATGACTGTAGAAATGAATATCTTCAGGGTAGCCAAACATTAGGACACTGAGAGTGAAGTGGAGGAGGTAGACTTGATCGAAACACTGACCAATGATTATTTTGAAGAGTTCATGAGAAGACCCAAAGAAGTAAATCAAGATCTTGAGGAAATAAGAGAAGTGGAAGTCATAAGCAAAGAAAGTGAGAAACCTACATGGATGCTTGTTTTAGACCCATTAAGGAACTTGGACAGTAAGCTCACGGCTTCTAATAGCCATCAGTCCACGCCTGAGAGAAAGCCATTGCCCAGTGATTTGAAGTATGTCTTTCTAGGAGAAGGAGAAGCATTCCCAGTGGTGATCTCCTCTAGTTTGACACCTCAACAAGAACAACAACTGATAGAAGTTCTAAAAGCACACAAAAAGTCATTAGGATGGACCATTTCAGATTTGCAAGGTATTAGCCATTTGATCTATACTCATAAGATATTTTTGGAAGAAGGAGCAAAACCAGTTAGGCAAATGCAAAGGAGATTAAATCCCAACATGAAAGAAGTTGTCAGAAAAAAAATGTTTAAGCTATTGGATGCTGGAATAATTTACCCAATCTCTGATTCTAAGTGGTAAGTCCAACACAGGTAGTACCAAAAAATTCTGGAGTCACTGTTGTAAAAAATGAGAACAATGAACTGATTCCCACGCGCATCCAGATAGGATAGCGTATGTGCATTGATTATAGAAAGCTCAATTCTATGACAAGGAAATATCATTTTCCTTTACCTTTCTTGGATCAAGTTCTGGAAAGAATAGCAGGCCAAGCCTACTATTGTTTCTTAGATGGGTACTCAGGGTACAATCAGATAGAAATTGCACTAGAAGATCAAGAGAAGACTACTTTCACATGTCCATTTGGGATATTTGCATACAGGCGCATCCCATTTGGGTTATGCAATGCTCCAGCCACCTTTCAAATGTGTATAATGAGCATCTTTAGTGAAATGGTTGAGCAAATTGTTGAACTATTCATGGATGACTTTTCTGTTTATGGAAGTAACTTTGAGGCATGTTTGGAGAATCTGAAAAAGGTTTTAACAAGATGTGAGGAAACAAATCTGATACTTAATTGGGAAAAGTGTCACTTCATGATGAAACAGGGCATAGTCTTGGGGCACATTGTTTCATCTAGGGGGATGGAGGTAGATAGGTCAAAAATTGAAACCATTTAAAAACTCCCCACCCCTAGGAATGTGAAAGATATCAGAAGTTTTTTAGGACATGCAGGGTTTTATAGGAGATTCATTGCTTCCTTTAGCACCATAACAAGGCCCTTGTGCTATTTGTTGTCTCAGGATGTTCCGTTTGAATGGAGTCTTGCTTGTCAAAATGCTTTTGATAAATTGAAAGATGCACTCATTTCAGCACCTATCATTCAGTCCCCTGATTGGTCCCTCCTGTTTGAACTTATGTGCAATGCTAGTGATTACGCAGTAGGAACTGTGTTAGGGTAGAGGAAGGATAAAAAACCTCATGTAATATACTATGCTAGCAAAACTCTTAATAAGGCACAAAAGAATTACACCACTACAGAGAAAGAGTTACTAGCTGTTGTCTTTGCCCTAGACAAGTTCCGATCTTACCTCGTAGGGTCACTAGTGATCATTTTTACTGATCATGCTGCTCTGAAGTATTTGTTCACAAAGCAAGATGCAAAACCCCGTCTCCTCCGATGGATTTTACTCTTGCAAGAGTTCAACATTGAAATCAAAGACAAGAAGGGAGTAGAGAATGTGGTGGCTGATCATTTGTCAAGGATTCCAGGTCAAGATCTCACACAATTTGATGAACCAATCCATGACAATTTCCCTGATGAGCAACTGTTTGAGGTGAATGTAATTCATGCATCATCTGTTGTCCCTTGGTATGCCGACATTGCGAACTACCTGGCAACTGGTCTGATTCCAGACCATTGGAGTAAGCTAGATAGACATAAATTCTTCAGAAAAGTCAGAACCTTCTTTTGGGATGAGCCCTAGCTCTTCAAGTATTGTCCTGACCAAATCATTCGTAGATGCATACCCGATCATGAGTAACAGAGTGTTATTAATTTTTGTCATACTCTTGCACGTGGAGGCCATTTTTCTATCAAAAAAACAGTTGTAAAAATTTTTCAAAGTGGATTTTATTGGCCGACACTGTTCAAGGATGTGTACAAATTAACTTCAAGTTGCGATCGATGTCAAAGGTTAGGAAGTCTGTCGAGGAGAAACATGATGCCATTACATCCGATCCAAGTGTTAGAAGTTTTTGACTGTTGGGGTATGGATTTTATGGGCCCATTTGTCAATTCATTTGGTCATGAATACATCTTACTTGCTGTCGACTATGTGTCCAAATGGGTTGAAGCGATCCCGGCCAGAACAAATGACCATAAGACTGTAGTGAAATTTTTGAAAGACAACATATTTAGTCGATTTGGGATGCCACGAGCAATCATCAGTGATGGGGGTTCCCATTTTTATAATAAAGTTGTGGCAGGACTAATGAAGAAATATGGTGTACTGCATAAGGTTGCAACACCATACCATCCCCAAACCAATGGTCAAGCCGAGTTAGCCAATAGGGAGATTAAGGGCATATTGGAAAAGACTGTTGCTACTAATCGTAAGGATTGGTCCTTAAGACTAGTGGACACTCTTTGGGCGTACAGGACAACTTACAAAATAATTTTAGGAATGTCTCCCTATAGGCTAGTATACGGTAAATCTTGTCATCTGCTAGTGGAAATTGAGCATAAAGCATATTGGGCAATTCAAAAGATCAACAAGAGTTTAACTGAAGCAGGCTTATCTAGAAAGCTCCAATTGAATGAGCTCAAGGAAATTCGGAATGAGGCATTTGAAAATGCACGATTGGCCAAGGTTCGCATGAAAGAGTTGCATGATCGGCATATCATTCGAAAAAGCTTTCAGGTAGGGCAACAAGTACTCTTGTATGATTCTAGATTGCATCTATTCCCAGGAAAATTAAAGTCTCGATGGGTCGGCCCCTTTGTAATCAAGACTATCTCAAAATATGGGGCATTTGAGATAGAAAATCTGGAGTCAGGAATACTTCTTACAATCAATGGTCATAGGTTGAAACCATATTAGGGTTTTATTAAGGAGAATGAAGGATTTGTGGATTTGGGTGATCCACCATCATCTGATGAGTAAGGGGAGTTTCGTGTCCTCTGAGAATCTGACGTTAAAAGACCACATTTCCATTTAGGTTAAATGGATGTCTCTAAATTTGGGACATTAAAAAAAAAAGGTATAAAAAAATATATATACATTTTTTTTTTGTATTATTTAATTAAGTTTAACTTAAATAATATTTCTTTGTGTACAGTTTAAACAAAATTTTTGCATACGAGTTCATGCATTGAAGACCGCTAGGTATCCCTATTTTCTATCCTTTTATTGCTGATTGAGGACAATATGTAATTCAAGTTGGGGGGTAAGGTATACGGTGTACTTAGGAATTGATTTATTGGTATTGATCCATTGTGCAAATAATTTTGGTTGACTCGATAATATTGAATTGTGTGGTATACATAATTTTATTGAACCCCTTTAAAAAAAATAAAATTTAAAAAAAAATTAAAAAAAATAGGGAGACAGAATTGACGTTGGTGGTAGCCACTTTTCTCGGGCAGTGCAATCACACTGTCCTATAAAGAAAGAGGCACACTGCCAAATGTTGAAAAATGTGATGCTAGACGACGCCAAGCGTGTCAGCTCAATTATGACATGCCTCGAGCCAAGAGTGGAATAGTGACACCCATTGCTCTATAAGAGACTCCATATCTTTAAGAGACAAGCCACACTTCTGCAAAAAAGCTCAGTCTTCTCACTTTCGTGTTGTTCTCTTATCAGGTACTCTCGTTCATTTTGTAATATTTATAGTTTCTATTTTTATAGTTTCCTTTTAATTTATAAAAAAAAAAATGGATCCTCAACTCTCAAAAATTCGCAAGTACTATCCATCTCTCCCAATGAATGATTTGAAAAAAATTTATGCTTGTAGGTGTGAAAGACTTAAAATATTGATGCGTAATAGCATCCCTGAAGATATTCGTTGGCTAATCGAAGCAAAAGTTCGATTAGCTGGCGAAACTTCACCTAATTTTAAGCACTTTCCAGGTTTGGGAAAGAGTAGCTTTGCGAAGAAACGAAGAGCGAAAAGAATGAATGGTTGTCACAAGTGTGCTCGTTGGACATGTAACACACGATGCAAATCTGTGGGGTTTACGTCTGTAAATCGAGAAGATAAAATTAGTTTCATAAATGATGGACTGAGTAAGGAGTCTTTGGATGATATCCGATTGACTCTTGAGACGCATCCGAGTGGAATAGTGCAAAGAGAACTTCTTGCTTTATGGACCCAGTTCATAAGTGACCACCAACGCTATAGTCTTGAGAATCTGACTAAAAACGACCATGTTTTCCAATCTATAAGAAAATTGGATGGGAAGCCTATCCCCACTTCATAGAAAATGTTTAAGCCGTTTCTAGGCGTAAAACCAGAGGAAGATGTGAGCCACAATCACAACTACTTGTACAAATGCATGATTTTTTGTTTATGTTTATTTATTGTTGAATTTTTGTATAACTGCTTTTGATCACCAAACCTCTTTTCAGGGCATATAGAAGGAACAAATATAAATGGAAGGTCAGTCAGTTCGTCGAATCAAGACCATATGTGTACTATGTGACTCTCAACTTGGGAGCGATAATTGTTACGCACTTGCAGCAAGCGAACTTGGCCTAAAATTAGGAGAGAGAAAAATTAATTTGGTATATGGAGGGGGAAGTCGTGGATTGAATGGTTGTGTTTCACAAGCTGAATATCTTGGAAAATCATATGTGGTAGGTGTAATGCCAATCCCTTGGGTTGAACCACATATTTTCGGGATTACACGCGGTCAACTTATAGAAACAAATTCTATGTCTGAGCGCATGGCTTGTAAGATTTATCAGTCAGACACCTTCATTGCTTTACCGGGAGGTTTTGGTACACTTGAAGAAATCTTCTATATAATCTCTTGGGCCAAGAGCGATCTACATACTAAACCCATTGGACTTTTAAATGTTAACCATTTTTTCGATGGGTTGCTCTCGTTTCTTGATCAAGCTGTAGATCAAAAGTTCATTTCTCTTTCAGTAAGAAAGATTCTCATTTCTGCATCTACCATTGAGGAGCTGTTAGAGAAATTACACACTTATGTTCCACAACACGATCCTTATGAGCCTAGGATAGATTGGTCTAAGGTAATCAGAAACAAACGTAAAAAATGTCCGATTAATTTAGATTTATCACTGTGAGGAGTGCTCTTTGATAAGATGGCTGAGTAAGGAGTATTTTTTTTGTACTCTTGAGACGCATCTAATTATTGTGCAACTTGTAGGATTTTTCTTGGTTGTGTTCCTAAAAAAAAAAAATTGTGGAATGTTATTAGATAAGTCTATGATAAGATGGCTGAGTAAGAAGTACTTTTTGTACTCTTAAGACGCATTTTGTTTATCTTATGAATTGCATGAAATTTTTATTTTGATGTGAAAATATAAATATATAACTATATGGTATGCTCATTTGTTTGTTTGAATTTTAGCAGTTCACAGTAAATCTATGGACTTGTGGAGTTACAGGTATTCCTAACAACCTTATTTTATTACTGCAATTCAGGTTGAGGGGTGTAAAGTCTAGTTATGAATTATCTGGTTCATAATTAACTATGAATTTGTTATTGCATGCTTGTAGACTTGTGTGTTTTAAATAATGCTATTCTTAAAGCTTTGGAGTTATGCACTAATAGCTGGTTAAGTTTACAATACGGAATATGAATGTATTGATTTCTTATTTGAAAACGTATATGCATTAGAACAAGTAATTTGCATTCATCGGGTATTCAAAATTTAAAATTGGTTATCGGTCATAAAGTCAAAGGTAATAGTAATTAGCTGATTAATACATTGTATGATCCCTCAATAGAAGGGGAGATTATTGCCCAAGTGAGTGTTTGAGCCTAATAACCGTTAATTCTGAGTGAAATAACACTTACTCTAAATATGTTTTACTGTTTATCTCATTTTTTCGATGGCTTCAAAACATCAATTTACTTTGAATGTCTAGTATGATAGCTGATGAATTTGACTGGTTTCAAATTCCAAATTAGATGACTGAGTAACATCGTTTTGTAGAAGCATGATAAGGGGATCAATTTCTTTCATTTTGGGCCTATTAACCTTTTCTTTCTTTACATTAACCTCCCTTACTAGCCCATTAAGCCACTTGTAGTACAATTTTTTTCGTTACCCTCGTTTAACCCATAACCATATGAATTTTGTCCAACCTGGTGTGTTTATGGGAATTAGTCTGTCTAGCTATTTTCATATTTAAAAAAAAAAAAAAAAAGAGAAGAAAAAAAAGTGAAAAAGAAAAAAAAAAGGAATTATCTTAGCTATTCAACACAAGTGTTTCAAAAAAAAAACAAATTGTCCAGTTTGATATTAGTGTTATAAAAAAAAAAAAATTCAACACACCATTTGAACACTTTACCCTTTTATTTGACAACCAGTATTAACCTCATAGCTCCATTACAACCCGGTCTGGTCCATCTTGATGCCATAAATCATGTGATCTCAGAATTCGAGTTTAGAGTAGGGAATCATGTTTAAATTCAAAAGTTACTCATCTAGAGCATTATTCCAGTCATGAAGCTATGTCAATTTTCTTATTCTTTCCTGAAAATATGTTCCTTGTATTTGGGATGTCACCGAATTTTGAACTTATTCTGCATTTACTCTTATAATGGTGCATCCTCTTGTGTGTACACCTGAGGAATCCTTTTTATTGGAGGGAAAATCCATAGTAAGGTTTGAAGTCAAAACTTCGAGGGAGTAAGTTTGTGTGTTGGTTATGCTAATTGCCATCCCTAAGATTGTATGACCTTTAACCAAAAATTTGATTTAGAATACTAAATTACTTATTCAATTTTATGCATCTCGGTTTCAAATTTGAAATTTTTACATTCATACAGTTATTGCGAATAAAGCTTGGCAAGTGTATAGTCTGATTGCTAAGAGACTAGCTATGTTTAAGTTGGGGGGTATGATTAGTGGTTAATTTTGTAAAATTTTTGTTATAATTATAACCCCCGTTTTGATTTTAAATTGGTTTAATTGAATAGTTATGTGTAATATATATCTATATATATAATATATTATAATAAACATGTAAATATAATACATATATATACTCAATGGAATGCATGCATGAATTATCTATATAATATATAAGTATATAATATACCATATAGTATATCATATAAATATATATAATATATAATTTATTACTAATACTTAATTGCTTATTTGTAGGCATGAAGAATGTGGGCTTGGAGACCCATGAAGAATCAAAGCCCATGAAGAATTCAAATCCATGAAGAATGAAGAATTCAAGCCCATGAAGAAAAAATAATTCAAGCCCATGGAGAATTAAAGTCCATGAAAAAATTAAAGCCCATGAAGAATTAAGAACCAACTTGAGCATCCCATGAAAGATATCATTTGAAGAAGGCCCAAGGATTATTTTTAATCCTAATGAAGATTAAAAATCAATTTATAGAAATCTATTTTTATTTTTTATATGAGTGCTTTATTAAGTGTGTCTTTTAGCTAAAATTCATTTAACTATTAGTTGTGTATTATAGCTAAAATCCATTTAACTTTATGAGTGCTTTATTAGGTATGTATTTTAGCTAAAATCCATTTAACTTTAATTATGTATTATAGCTAAAATCCATTTAACTTTAAGTGTGTGAGTGCCCATTAGATATAATTATGTCTAGTTGAATAATTGAAATTGTGTGGTTTGTATTGCATCTTGTGGCCTATAAATAGGTCACTTGATTACATTTGTAAGTGTGATTATTATTCTTGAATAAAAGTTTAGTTGTTTCCTTATAATTCTCTCTTTGAGAATTGTTCTTGTTCTTTCTCCTTTTCTTTATTATTTTCTCTTGAGATCTTACTTCATTTTTTTTTCTTTTAAATTCTTATGTCATTTATTTTTACTTTATTATTCACCGCCTAAATGGCCGGTTAGTTTGTGCCTTTTAAATTTTTGTAATTTTAATTCTTGTCTTTTAAATATTCACCGCCTAAATGGCCGGTTAGTTTCTGCTATTTTAATTCCTGTCATTTAAATTATGCCATTTAAATTCTTGTTAATTAATTTACAAATAAATATGAGTAGCTAAACCCAATCTTGGGTTAAGGCAAGGACAGTGTCCAACGCCAATGATTCCCAAAGAAAGCTACGCTTTAAATGAATAATATTAATTTAAATTTCACTATGAGCGTGTATTTTTAAATTAAGAAATCACTAGATTTGGATTGAAGCGTAAGCCTAACTTAGAGCTTTCATGCCATGTATGAAAGTTACTAGAACTGGAAATGCTATCATACCCAAATTTGGATGATTAATTTAGTTGTTTTGTGTATTAATTGTAATTGGATTTATGGTAGTTGTTTAAATTAGAATCTCACATATCATGTATGGAGATTGCTTAAATTAGAACTATCATCATCTCTAATTGCACTTAATAACAAACCCTCATATTTGAAATTAAATTAATGTTACTAACCTTATCTATTAAAATTTGAGAATCAACGGGTTGGCACTGAAATTGTTTTAACTCAAGTACTATCTAATTTCATATTCTTGCATTGAGTAATTATTTCAATTTCTGCTTTGTTTTATTTCCTCGTATATGTTGTCTAAAAAAACCATAAAAAACCTTGTTGCCAATTTATCCAAGTGTGTGTGTTTATGTGTGACATTCTTTTTATTTTGCCATAAATAAATCTCTCAGTGGATGACCTGGACTCATCCAGAAAATATAAATTTAAATTTGAACTACAACTGCACTCGTACACTGATGAGTATAAACCTCTCACTAATATAAAGGAAAAAAAATATAAAATTTTTATTGTGTTTTGTTTTGTGTTTTAATTGTAGGGTGAGAGTGCAATCAGTTGCGTAAGTAGAGTTTCCTCGAGAGACTACTCCCACTGTCATCAGACTAAAAACCTCAACTAGCTTCCACTCGAACACCATCATTCCAGCCATATAGGCAGCTTCTTTTCTGCTTTGGGCATCAACCACAACGTTAGCTTTACCCGGGTGGTATTGGATAGTGCAATCATAATCTTTTAACAGCTTCATCCATCTTCGTTGCCTTATGTTCAAATCTTTCTATGAGAATAAGTATTGTAGGCTCTTGTGATCAGTAAAAATTTCAAACTTCTCGTCATATAAATAGTGCCTCCAAATCTTTAAGGCGAACACCACCGCTGCCAACTCCAAATCATGGGTCGGGTAATTTTGCTCGTGATTCTTAAGCTGTCGAAACCCATAGGCAATGACCTTACCGTGTTGCATCAGCACACATCCCAAATCGTTTCTTGAGGCGTTAGTATACAACATAAATCCTCCTGACCCGTTTGGCACAGCCAGTACTAGAGCGGTCATGAGTTTATCCTTAAGCATCTGAAAGCTTTCTTCGCACCGCTCATTCCAATCAAACATCACCCACTTCTGGGTTAACTTGGTGAGGGGCGTTGCGATCCTGAAAAATCCTTTCATGAACTTTCTATAATAACCAACTAATCCCAGCAAACTCTTAACTTATGTAATAGACTGAGATTGCTTCCAACTTTTTACAGCCACTGTCTTTGTTGGGTCTACCGATATTCCTTTTTCCGATATGACATGCCCTAAAAATGCCAATTAGTCTAACCAAAATTCACACTTTGAGAATTTAGCATAAAGCTTATGCTCTTTCAATGTTTGCAATACCACTCTTAAATGTGACTCGTGCTCTTCCTCAAAGGGAGAGTATATCAGTATGTTGTCTATAAACACGATCACAAACTTGTTCAAAAACGGTCTGAAAACTCGGTTCATGGTATCTATAAAAGTTGTTAGGGCATTGGTTAGCCCAAAAGGCATCACCATAAATTCGTATTGCCCGTACCGAGAACAGAAAGTTGTCTTAGGTATATCCTTTGCCCTGATCCTCAAGTGGTAGTGTCCCAATCTCAAGTCGATCTTCGAGAAGACCTTGGCTCCTTATAACTAGTCAAACAATTCCTCTATTCTGGGCAGTGGGTGCTTATTCTTGATAGCTATCTTGTTCAGCTATCGATAATCTATACACATCCTCAAACTCCCATCATTTTTCTTAACAAAGATCACTAGCGCATCCCATAGTGACATACTTGGTAACGGTTTTCTAGCCAAGTTTACCAGCGTATTTTCCATGTAACAGTTAAAAATTTCTATTTTCCACAATTCCTTGACACAGCCTCACCCTCACAGGGCATGAAACTACATGGCTATCCCCCAATAACTTCCTTCTTAGCTCGCAATTGACACCTAACTTTGCAAGTCTACCATGCCCAATAGTTCTCTTTGACCTCTTCGATAATGACAATACTATGACAGCAACGAGTCTCACCCCAGGGTCATTGCATCTTAAATTTCATGAGTCGTCTCAACCACACGACCTCACGAGTCATCTCAACTAGCACGACGTCAATCTTGGATTAGCCTTTTCCTCATTACCTTGCCATTCATTGAATAGCTTACTAATCCCCGAGAAACTCCGATTTCTCCCAGATTCCTCTTGTACCTTTCACTTCAAGTGAGCTCACACCATTTGGTTAGCAGCCACATTAGCTCTAATGTAACCATGATCGGCCAAGACGACCTCCTACCATCATTAGGCGCAACATCTAACCACAACTGCAGCTCTAGAACCACCAGCGCCACTGACTGACCACCTTTAGAACGTCGCACGACCATAGCTGGCCGCTACTCGCTGTTACCGCTATTACCAATTGGCACATTCGGTCGCCACCGGCCACCCCCAGCTGGCCATCGATCAACCCACTAGTTGATTTCTTTCGCAACCATTAACCCTAAACCACGAGGTTAATTCTCATTAGTTGCCCAAACACCAAGGCATCCCCCTAGCTGTATTACTCATAGCTATTAGGTGATCTAATTAGCACCAAACCTTATTCATGGAAACTAATCACATGAATTACTCAATCGAGCTCTCTTTAACCATTGGCGAAATCTCCAATTCACCCTCAACATCCATCTAATCCACTCCATTAGATTTTTTCTAAGTTGTTAGGGTCGCGACCTACACAACATTCATCTAGGCATAACTCTAGCTATAGAAACCCTCTCGAGCTTAGTAGCTTGGCTATTAGCTCTGCAGCTCAGCAACACGCCTTCTGTCAGTTGGCTATGGAGCAACACTCAATCGAGCTCATCCCTACTCCAACCAACTACCTTCTAGACCTCGAATCTCTTTCTCAAACTGATCAATCTGACCACCAGATTTCACTGAACTCTCATACTAGTGGCATAGACGGCAATCAACAAGGCCTTACATTCATAGTCCTTGAACCTCACATTCCCAACATTACCATTACAAGTGCCACCACCTAGCATTAATCCTGTGTCACAACTGGAAACTCATCCAGTGATACATGAGGATGCCTCCTCATTTTTATATCGACACATTCAAGATTAACACTCAATTGTGCAACTATAACCCTTCACAAATTCCGCAACCATGCCTTAACCACATGTTTAGCCTATCACAACTCACATCCCAGCTCACGTCACCGATTTAGAGATCTATACACTTGAAACCTCATCACGTTTCAGTATTCCCATCTTATGGTTGGCTTTCACCTCGTAAGTCTCGCCCTTCACGACTAGGGTTATAATCAAACCAAACCGAATCGAGCTTTTACTTGCTCAAGCTAGAGCTCTTGTTTGGGCTCCGCTCATTTAAAGGCTTGTCGAGCTCAATTCATGAGTAGCTCGTTTAAAAGCTCACGAGACAGCTCGATAATTTGTTCGCGAGCTCAGTTCATGAATAGCTCGTTTAACATTATATTTAAAAGCTCGTTTAAAATTATATTTAAATTACCCAACACATACAACAACAATCCATTAATCAAACCAGCAACATTAACTTTCAAATATGTTAAGTATTTTAATTATATACGAGCCTGCTCACGAACTCATTAACGAACATGCTCACAAACTCATTAACGAACCTACTCACAAGTTAACAAGCTGAATTTTACCTTACTCAAGCTCGGCTCGTTTATATTTCGAGCTCTAAAATCATGCTCAAGCTTGGCTCATTTATGAACCGAGTTGAACACGAACGAGCCCTTATCGAATCGAATGTCGAACTGCTCATGAGCAGCTCGACTCATTTACAACCCTATTCACGACACTTACTTCACATGACCTTCTGGGTCACTGGCCAACTCTTCCAGTCAACCCTATATTCCCACATCGCACAAGGTCACGTTAGGTCCATCACCCCAATTTACCAGATTAAACACGATCAACTCCAGGCACAAATGCATTGGGATCCTCTAACATCGACATGCATCTTGCCATCATACCACACGATCTCATTGAACTGCTTCACAAGCTTTCAACTACCATGCCAAACTAGCGGCACTACCATGACACTTTAGTCTCCATAGAACTTAGGCTTAGCCCAGATATAACCTACAGCTGGCTCTAGGTTTTTGACCTCTAATCATTTCCACTACAGACTAGTTACTCTCCACAGAGGGTCGCGATCCCTCGTTATGAGCTAACCCAATGGCCACCTGTCATCTACATCTGCATCAATGGTCCTTAGCATTAGACCCGTCACTAGTAGGCATCACCTGTAGCATTATTCCATGCTAGAGCCATTCCTCGTTCCTTGGATTCCTTTCTTGACATCTAGAGCCCACCATACGACTTCAACATTTATCGAACTGGTCCTATGAAACCTAAACCCTTACATAACATAATTCCTATAATGCTGCTCTGGATCTTCGGTATATGATTGTCACATACAGTTCACTATGTTGCTCCGACTAATTGGCCATTTGTCCTTACCGCGAGCCAACTCATTAGTCCTCTGCCACATGGTCCATAGCATCAGATCCGCCACTACGAGCCTTACAGTCGTAGCATTAATGCTATGTTAAAGCATCCACAAGTTACGATGGTTCCACCACCATCTAACGAAAGCCATCCTCATTGGGTTATCTGTAAGAACTCATATTTTCGTGAGGTTGCCACGTAATTTAAGAAAGTTTAGAATACCAAAAAAATTGGCTAGATAACAGTTATAAGTACTAAATTGATTGCAGGAAATGCCTTAGAGTGAAATTGTCTAAGGAAAATGATATGGTCTCGATGAGCGTTTCGAGATAAGAATTATGGTATCGAAATAAATCAGATCGGGAACAATTTTCGATACAGCTAAAATGCAGCTGCCATTTAGGCTGCAAAATCGAATTGTCGTAGGGGACTTTCTGGAAGTCAACAAAAGCTTGAAGGCACTCCGATGTTTCGTAATGAGCAACCCTTTAGTGGTTTCAAGATGAAAAGATAGCCTGGTAAGGATACTGGGAGAGAATCGTTATTATCGAGTAATCTTGGATTATTAATTTTGCGTTTTCGATATTGAAATGCAAATTAATTTGATGTTTGAGGGTATAGTTGAATAAGGGAATTACTCAAGCGAAATTAAGAAGGAAATTGGGGTTTAATGTGTAATTTCACTTAGTTTAAAGTGTAATGTATAGTTATATATATATATATATGCACGTGCTGTGTGTGCGTGGGATGGTAGCCATGCCTCTGCAACTTAGTCATACCCTGCAACTCCAAATCTCCATGGCCGAGGCAGGCGTGAGGCAGTGGTGTTAGCCTATAAATAGAGGAGAGATTGAGGGAAATAGAGAAATGGAGATGAAAAAGAGAGCAAGCCAAGGGCCAAGAGATGCGAGAGAGAGAGAGAGTCAGAGCTTAGGCTAGGGAATCTAAGAGAAGCAAGCAATGGCCAAACCGAACAACAATAAGCATGGGCAGCCGAGGCAGCGAGCAAATCAACTAGAGGTCGAGGGAGAGTTGGGAAACGAGTAAGAGGTAGCCGAAAGTGGTCGAACTGGCCGCAATGCGCAGATAGCAACCATGGCTGCAAGCCGCGACCATGGTAACACAAGCACGAGGCGGATACGACACCTGCGAGCAGCAAGCTCGGGTGAAGCAACAGCAGCAGCAGGGTCCCAGTAAGGCTGGAGGGCGGTGCGACGGCACGCGGAGGTAGCTGGAGCCATGGCAAATGGCGGCTACATGCTGGTGAGTTACAGGTGGCCATGGTCGCGAGCTCCACCGACTAGACTCAAGGCAGGGAATGGCCAATGGTGCGTGCGGGTAAGGCCGGAGGCTGGTATAGCGGCTAGCGAAAGGGGGCGACAAGGCCAGCTAGCTCGAGGGCGGCGGTGGCTGGTGTGCGCTAGAGTTGCAGACGGGTGCTGGTGCGTAGAACAGAGAAAGAAGAAGATGAATAGGAAAATAGAAAAAGGAAAAAGAAATAGAAGAAAAATAGGGAAAAATGGAGAAAATTCCAGAGAAAAATCTCAAAAAATTCTAGGAATTTATTTGGAGGTAGAGGAGCATGCTGAGGCAAGTAAATTATTCAGGCGCGCATTTCGAGGTCAAAGCCTGCATACCGAGGAAACCTGAGAAGCTAAGTTAAGGTGAGTAAAATTTCTTAAAAATTTTCAAAAATTTAGAAATATTATTTTATGAATTTTCATAGTGAAATATTTGATAAATATTTAGTTTGGATTTATTGAGGAGAAATAGGAAGAAATAGAGAGAAAAATAAAAAAAATGCAATAAATTATGAAAAAATAGATTTTAATACTTATTTAAATAAATATGGTGATTTGGATGATTTGATACTTAAGTTGAAGTGATTTGCACGAATTTTGAGGCAAAACCTACGCTAGGGGTAAAATTATCTTTTGCAAGGTAAGTGGTTCTACCCAAAACCCAATTTTATGTTAATGGTTTATCATGTTGTCATGTCTTGATGTGAATATGTCATGTAGATTGCATTTACATGCTATGATAAATATGCATATATACATGATGATATTATTGATCATGCATTGCATGTTGGGTTTGAGACTAAGACTGGCACCGCTGCTCTGCCAAGGGTGCGCCCATACACCTCGGCCGATGTACGGGTTGTAAAAATGGAGAGTAATGGATGAGTGCAGTCGACTCAAACTAAAAAACAAGACATTTCGCATATTGCATTTATGCACGAAATATGTTTATTGTTCCCTTACTTAAATGATTCATCATCTAACTTGGAATTTGCCCCTAGAATATTAAAATGTTCTAGATGGAGATGGTAGCAGAAATGAAGATGAATGAGACATGAAATGGCACTTAGTCCATGATAAATTGAATGATGAATTGAATGTATGTAATATAACCTATGTATTTAAGTCCTTCTACTTTGAATTCTGGACGTTTTGAAATAATGATGATATATAACCCTATTTAGGGGTTAATGTTAGTTGAGAACTTATGCTTTGTATTAAGTTATGTTGAGGAATGATGATGTAAGAACTGAATTTCGATTAATGTTAAGATGTTAGGTTCGATCCTTGCTTCCATATTTGATATGTATAATGATTCTTTTTCGAGAAAATGTATGAAAATTTTGAGATAGATATGAGGAATGATATGATTTAACTTTAAGTTTGAAAGAAAAAAATTTATTATTCCAAAATTGTCCCAAGTTATAACACACCCGGAGAGTGGGGTGTTACATTATCCTTGCCTTGATAACTTTAGGCTCACCCCATCAGCCTCATTCCTCAAGATTTCATATCTCTTACAACCTAAGAGCATCACAAACCAATATAGCTCTTGAGGCCTCATGATCTTACCCCACGAGATCATACCTCACAGCTTTTCAACCAACATTTGAAAGATCTATCCTTCCACAACAATCCATCTTAAATCACCTTACCACCAAGCTCATCTCAAAGCTTGACTACCTCAAGTTCCGGCACCTACCGTCCGGAGCACATATTATCACCCTGTAGGTGAGTCGAGACCTTGCGTCTCCTTTACATACCCTCGTATTCATTTAGTCGCTACGCCTAACTCGGCTTTCCAACACGCCTCACACGGGCTCACTAGACTTTGGGAATTACAACCCAAGACCTCTGCATCACTCGCCTTGTCCCTACCCACTCGAGCATCTGGAGTTAGCATTTCTTGTGCGCTCATAGCCCATGGATGTCATGTTCAGACCACACTACCCGTTCACACCCTTCATTAGGTGACCTTCTCATCACCCCAACAAGGATCTCGTGATCTTAGGCATCATTCTCAATCCCAAGCATCACAATGAGGGTCTATTCACCTCTCATCTCCCTACCTTAGGCATCCCACCAGACCCCAAGCGTCACCATAAGAGTTTTGATTAGCCCCTCATCCATCAATCATATGAACTGTCTCTTGGCCTTTAACAAGATGAACTTCTAATCCTATGACTCTGACACGCATATCAACACATGCTCAACTCATTCACTCTCAATCTGGATCCCTCTAAGTCTCGACTCAACTTGCTAGGGATTTTTCATCTCATTGAATGCTCGCAAGGGTCCATTTGCCACATACCTATCCTTCCTCAAGATAGACCTCACTTTGTCTCAAACCAGCTAAGGCCTACTCATACCCTTGGTACATTCCTTCCGGGGTCAACAATGATACGATCACATCATACTGTATACTTCTAACATGCATACCTCAGACACGACTCCCCTCGGAGTCCTTCCGAATGCTACTTATGTCAGCCTGCACTGGCCCTGACATACATATGCATTACATGCACACTCCACTCAGAGCTTCTTGGAGCTTGTCATATAGCCACTTGATGAATCATTTCCTTGAGCCTCGAGCTAACTCCCTACTTTAGCTCATTCTATCTCAAGAGCACCAGTCTTATTGCACCACTAAGGGAAAAACTCTATTCCCTCGAACAAGATTAGTTAATTCCCCAAACATAGGGACACTCCAATAATCCTTTCCTGGATTAGTCATGCCTCAAGCTCTCATTGCTCATCTTGGCTCTTGTCATAACTCAGCTCCGTGTCCTCACACAAGCCTCAACATTTCAACCTCAAGGAGTTCCCATCCTTAGAACACTTCATATTCCCCGAAATCCTTCATTCGGGTTTTCTTGACACTAACAGCAACACTTGGGTTTTCGGTTCTTTCATAGCTTGATCTGTACACCAGTTACGGGTATATCATCTCAACCCATGATTTTCAGTTATTCCTATAATAGGAATTTTCGAGCTTACTCTTCAAACCATCATAGGCCTCAACACCTCAACCCAATCCCTAGGGTCCTTGAACCACATGTCCAACTTTAAAGGTCATCGGATCAATCTCACATCACAACCTCGAAATCACTAATCAATTATTCCCGACCCTAACTCAGCAGTTAAGATATTCTAACTTACAACAAAATCATGCCAAACATCCCTGACTCAACATTCTGGCAGACGCCCCCATCAATCACTTAACCGATCATACAGGACACCACTAACACGCTAGCTTTCCCCACTCCTATTGCTAGCCATACTTTGATACCAACTGTAACGACCTGCTCCCACTTACGGGTGCCACCGGTGAATAATCAACAGGATTACTCACATGACAAACCAACAACTGAAGGGTTGGACTATGTTTCATCATGAAACGCCCTAGGTGGGCACTAGGCTTCGTCACTCCCTTTGCTCCACTCAAGGAATTAGTCCCAAAACAAATAAGAAAACACAGTAGAATGGGACCCGAATCCCGAGTGAGCTTCACCATTATTCAGCTCACCTTGCAGCAAGCCAAAGGTGACCTAGGCACAACACTAGCGCATCAAATATCCACTGAGTACTAGGAATTTATGGGAACATACTTTCTTTATCCTTACCTGATCCGAACCCGGCTCCACCCACTAAAGCTATAAACGACAAGCAATCTCACAAACTCCTCTCGCATTACAATGACTACAACAACTAGTTATATCTAGTACTCATCAGCATTTACATTCAATCACATGAGTACATACAAGAATATACACATACAAACTTGGGTGACAATGCTAGTCGCCACATCAGCCTTCCGACACCATCCTTGCTTGCATCTGAACTTGCAACATCTACAACATGAGGTAAAACCTTATGATTCATAAAGACTCAATAAGAGTGCAATGCATAAGTAAATGAAGCATGAGAAAGCATGTAATGCAAAAATACAATGCAAAACGGGTAGTCTTCCATGCCCTTATAACCTCCATAGGTTAAGGCATCAACCAACCCTTCCCACACACTAGTACTCCATATGGCCATAGGTACACTAGAACTCATACCATGCAAGTGCTTACCACTACACGCAACTCATAAGGAAACATTTACAAATACATGCAAGACCACCACACTTGGGGTCATTCTTTACTTGGCTCGATTCTTCATCTCTGCCTCAGCACGAACTCCAACCTGAGCCTCGAACTTTTCTAAGACCATTGCTTCCCTAGCCAACTCTAGATGCAACCACACAAAACCCAACTCCATTAAAATCAGACATTAAACCAATACCCTCAACTTCGCCATACACCGCAAAACCATCCATCAACAGATTTCCAAACAACCCCGACCTAGAGTTAATTCCAACCAACACTTCACAATTCACACTATTCCACATAATGCTATTAACTCGAAGAGAATTAAATAAATTTACCTCAGTTATTTCAGAAGAGAAATTCAGGCAACTGCCTACACTGGTGTTGCCTCTTTAGCTACCAACTCACGCCCAAATCTCAATTTTTAAGCTTTTGGTACGCTCCACGAGCCTCAAAATAATTTTCTGGAATTTTTCAAAATTTTTCTCTATTTTTCCTTATTTTCCAGATTCTTTACATTTCTTTTTTTTCATTTCTATTTTCTTTCTCTCTTTTTTTCCTTCTTCCTCCTCCTCCTCCTCCTTCCCGCACGCCTTCTTCTTCCTCTGATCGTCTGCGCACAGCCCCCTCGCACGGCCGCGGCTGGCCACCGCCACCCCTGCCGGCCATCGCTGCTGCCCGTTCGTACTACCTGCTGCCACCAGCTGCCGCACCAACGCCGGTCAACCACCGCCAGCGCGATGGGCTTCCCCCCGCGCACACGTTGCCTGCACTGCTCGCATCTACCATTTTCACCGCTGGCCTTTGCGACCAGTCACCTTCGTCCACCATCTCCCTTGGCCGTGACTCAATGCTTGTTGCCTTCCCCATCGAGGCTGCACCGCAAGCAGCCGCTTGCTTCCACCCGCGCAGACCTGCGTGCTATTGCCATGACCGCTTCACATCACGACCACACCATCGGGCGTTGCTTGCGACTCCAGCCAACCATCAATTGGCCACCTCGCACCAGCTCTCTTCCGATCTCTCATTTCTCTCTTTTCTGGTCTCGGCCCTGCTCTTCTGAGCTCTACCATCTCTCTTTCTCATTCTCTGTTTTCAAAGATATGGGCATTGTTGCAAGCTTGGGCAACAAGCTTACACACACACACTATATATATATATATATAAATACATCTAATTTACAAATTTGCCCCTCATAACTTTCACTAATTTCACTTGAGAGATTTTAATAATTTCACTTAAGAAATTTATTATTTGCTCTAGGGTCCTCCAAGCCTTAATTATTATCATCAAGCCACTCTCAAGCTCAATTTATTTAAAATTTAATATCTTACTTTGTAATACTTGGGAATGGCTTGAGGTTATAAATAATATTTAATGAAGGACATAAATGAAATTTGTAGAAAAATGAGACTATAGGTTGCACTAACGCAGCTTTGGACAACGAATTAGTCTGAGGGATTATCCTGGACCCTAGATAGCCAAGGAAAATGATATAGTATCGACGAGTGATTTAAATTATGATTTTTAGTAATGAAAGAAATTGAGTCGAGAACAGTTTTCGGTACAGTTGTTGACCGGGCTGAGAAAATCGAATCGACGTAGGAGACATTCAGAAAGTCAACGGAGCATGTCAAGGACTAATATTTTATGTGTAGAACAGCCCTTAAGTGATTTTGGGTTAAAATGATGGATTTAAGGTCAAATCGACCAATCGGGCCTAAGTGTAATTTTTTAATTTTTGCCCGAGAGAGGTCAAAACAGTAAGTTTTTGGAAGTTTCAAAGATCATATGAAAATTAAAAGTCTTGTGGGCTTTAGTGATGGTGTTAGAAAGATCAGGGGCTCAAGGAAAAGGGTAGAAGTGAAATTGGAAGAAAGTAGGGGATGAAAGTGTAAAAAATGGAAGTTGCAATGTGAACACAGCCATGGATTTCGGCCGCTGCACTGCCACCGCACGTGGTCGTCATTTCAGGTGATGGGATGGCCGAGGGTGGCCTGAGGGAGGTGGTATCCAACGGTGTGAGGCTTGGGGACCAAGCCATGGCCGGTGATTGTCCGGAAGAATGTCAGTTTTCAGGTATAAAAGGGGCCAAGGGTTTCGATGATTTTGGCCACAAATCGACCTCATTTTTGAATGATTTTTGGAGCTTTGATAGAGGGATTTTGGTCACAAGGAATCAAGGATCATTTTGGGCTAGTTTTTAGGCATTTTGGTGTGTGTTTGAGGGCTGTTCGAGCTCGACCGAGGGTTAGAGGCCGATTGCCATCGCCGACCTACAACTCGCCTTTCGAGGCATTTTTCGATGTTGTTTTGGCTTGAAAATTGCACCATCAGGATCGATTCTTCAAGAGCCTGAAGGGGGTATCAGTTTCGGGGTTATCGGAGCAACCGCCGACGACCAAATTTTTGGAGAAGATGGTGGCGCATGTAGCCACGTGCCAGCCTTCACCCTCACACACGCGCCAAGCACGTAAGGGGGTGTGAGCAAGGGTATTTTGGTAATTTCAACTCCAGTATTTTTATTTAATTATTTTAGGAATTATGGTGTTGAAATATTTGGAAAAATAGTGGAAATAATTATTTTGGAAATATCGAGGTGAAAAATGGGAGAAAATAGAGGAAATTATGAAAAAATTGAGGAAAATGGATTTTAATGCTTCCTTAATTAATTATGGTGTTTAGGAAGTGTTGTGGTTCGAGGTTAACTATAAATTCAAGTGTCTGTGATTTGGCACGCATAACGAGGTTGTGCATGAGGATCAAAGCGATCTGAATACATCGAGGTGAGTAGTTTACCCTAAAACTTGGTATTTGAGTTACCTAAAATGTGTTGTGGTGAGTTCATGCAAATGGTTTTGTGCATTGAAATGGTAATCGGTGACGGTTGGTTTTACGAGGAAGGTTCGTCCCTGAACGTTTTGAACTATGCATTGCATTTTATAGATGCTGTTTATATGATGCATTGAACTGTGAAGTGTGGCATTTTCATAAGTTTTATGTGTACGTATGGAATGTCAGCCTCGGATGTTGTCTGGATAGTGTAGTCATAATTCTCCAAGGGCGTGACGAAATAATAGGGGTATTTGATGCTGGTGTGCATGTCAAAATAGCCGCCTTGGTTTCCATGCCAGACCGTTTGGTTAGGGAAGTTGCACTAGGACGACTAGGTGGTCCATACTGTATTGTTCATGTGGGATGTCAGCCTAGGATGTTGTCTGGATAGTGTAGCTGTAATTCTCCAAGGGCGTGACGGAATAATAGGGGTATCTGATGCTGGTGGGCATGTCAGGATAGCCGCCTTAGTTTCCGTGCCAGGCCATTTGGCCAGAAAAGTTGCACTAGGACGACTAGGTGGTCTATGTGAAATTTTAGAGTTGAGATTGTATGGTGGTTCCTAGATGCTTAAGATGGGAATGTATTCTGGTGAGATGCGTTGGCAGGCCCATTTAAGCTAGAATCGCATTGTGTCGTCGAGTCGGTATGGTGGCATAGCTTTTAGAGAGATTGCTCTTTTCCCATGGTAGGGTAAAGCACTGGGGATTCTCTTGGGCTAGGGCTTACCGGGTTTATTAGTTTATTTCATGTCTTGCATTATTCATGAAAATGTATTTTGAACTCTTACTTAGATGATTCATTATCTAATTTGGACTATGTCCCTGGAATATTCAAACGTTTCAGGTGAAGGAAGCGGTGCAAAAGGAAAAGGAATTGCCGAGGAGTGACGGTGTTTAGAGGATGTTTTATATTATGTCCTTTTAGTTATGTTGTTTATTTTGAGAACGTCATGTAAACGTTGGTTGACTTTATATTATAAATAAAATGGTTTTGGTTATGACCTGTTAAGGTTTCGATCTAGCTTCCGCATTTGTGTTGGTGAACCTATCTTAGTTTATTAATGGTTCATAGTTGATATACTGAGAAGATGTAACGTGATCTTCGAGGATTGGTTTTTGGTGATGGGTTTTTATTTAGAAAAAAATTTATGTCCTCGGAATCTTACGTTACATTAACGCTCCCGGGAATTGGGGTGTTACAGACTTTTACATGATAAGGCTAATTTTGACCCTGTGCCTGCATGGGACCTTCATTCCACCTGAAAACACTTCAGGGTTGCCTTTTTCGCAAAATCGGACTACCCCTAATGTGCCCTCAGCTTCTCGGAGGTCCCATACGACCATTCGGCACCAATACCCATTCAGGCTTATACAGAATTTAATCCAAAAATTTATTCCCGATTGGACTGCTTCTAACGTCATTAGTCTCACCTCAAAACGCTTACCAATCTCATGTCTTCTTCCCTGGACATCCAAGTCCCGGGGCATTCCCTGCCATCGATTCACTAATTTTATTAATTAATTAATTTCTTAAAACCGACTATCGGCCTTCCCAGATCACCTGAGGTCCTTTCGAAATAACTAAAAATTATTTATTTTCTAATATCATGTAATACGAGGTATTACATCGCAACAAAAGCTCGTGGCTAGGAGCTTGAGGAATGAGCTCGCGGCAAAGAGCTCGCAACCAAGGTGAGCGAGATTGATTTGAACAGACATACATAGGCATTTTAAAACAGAAGGTATCTACCCCAAGCTGCTCATCTCGTATATATATGTATGTGAGGGACTATCCGAATCGAGGGTATATTTGTGTATATTTATATATATATATATATATGTATGGAGGCCATTAGAATCAATTAGGAAGTATACATGCGAGCTATTTTCTTTTTATAAGGGCTGCTCGAACAAGAATAGGGTGTATATTAATACATATATAAATCTCTATATAACTTAGTTGTTACGGATACAAACAAGCGAAAGTTTGCATCCTTACCTACCAAGGTGCCATTCACTGGAAGGAAATATGGGTGATGCGAATCCCCCACTGCGACCTCATTAAGATTGTTAAATAATAATAGGAAACTTGAAGGATTTTAAAGAAGATGCTTAAGAACTTGCAGAACGTTAAAGGAGAAAGTAGAAAATCAAGGAAGTGAAATACAGAATGTGTAAGCGAGCTTGCACTGAAAATAAAGTGGAAGTGCAAGTAGAACTTGCCTGTTGAGGATGCACAAATCCGAGAGAAGTCCCACCCGCATACAGGAAGCAATGCAACAATAGCAACGAGCAACAATGAGAGAATAAAATGGAGAAGATGAAGTAGAAAAAGAACACGGAGAGGAAATAAATGAGCAATGGAGCAGTGCAATCCGAAAGAGAGGATACGCACTACACTAAAATAGGAGATTTGCACCCAGTGACAATCGGAGGGAGAGAATGCATACAGATATGCATGCCAACTCCAGAAATTACCAAAATGGCCTTCTCTTCATACAATAGAAAAAAATTTCTAGGGGCTCTATTGACAAATGTAACCTAATTTATTTATTTTTTTCCATTTTCTTATTA
This sequence comes from Diospyros kaki, assembly GCA_036245055.1. NCBI lineage: Eukaryota > Viridiplantae > Streptophyta > Magnoliopsida > Ericales > Ebenaceae > Diospyros > Diospyros kaki. The sequence goes on along the minus strand of BSEG01000015.1, from coordinate 16,227,320 downwards.
CACTACCAAGCCTATTATTTTCAAGTTATTTCTCACCATGGGCCTAACCCCAAACCACATATACCCCATATATATATATATATATATATATTCCAAGCCCACCGAGCTTAATTTTTCCACTTGGGTTAGACCCGTGACCTTATTAATTAATCAATTGAGACCCCTTTCACTTAAATTCCTAATTTTATGAACCACAAAATAAAATTATGCAATTTAAAATTATTTATGTGCCATCAAGTAATTTATCATTTAAATATTAAAAATATTTAGACCCACATTTTAAATGTCATTAAATTGACGTTAAGTATTAAAACACCTAGACCCACTTTAGGGTCGTTACACAAGAGAAGTACACAAAGAATTTATAGTGGTTCGAGTTAAATCAAGTCTAATCCATTATCTTAACTCTTCACTAAGAATTTTTAAGCAAATCACTATAACTCTCCTATCACACCGAATAGACCCTTTAGCACCAAGTTAGAAAATTATAATCTTTTTTCTGAACCAAACAAACCCTCTAACAAAGTTAGATAAAATACAATCTCCTATTTAAATAAGTAGGCCCTCTAGCTACACAACCTAAGAAATACAAGAAATGTTTAATAAAGAGGTTTAAAAGTATACACTCTTAGTTACATTATCTCTCAAAATAAGATACAAAGGTTTGAAACTAGTTTTACAATATGATACACAAAGCCATTTTGAGAGAAAAATAAAGTTCAAGCACAATTAAAAAGATGAATAAATTTTGCAAACTCATTTCACTTAATTCCCATCCATTATCCTCTTCAAGATCATCATTGATTTGTATTTATAGACATCTTACAAGTTTCAACCAAAAACTAGTCATCTAAAGCTGTTAGAATTTGAAAAATTAGCCGTTATATGTTTTATGCAAACAAATCTATCAATAGATAAGGAAAAATTGTTGACAATTTAATTATAAATATTTTATTTGTCAACAGATTGAAGTAATTTGTTGACAGATGCAAAAGAATATATTCTGTCTGTCGACAGATTGGTGCAAATCAGTCGGCTAATTCTAGGAAGCTAGAAAACGGTTAAGTACAAGATTATGCGGATAAATGAACTGAGGGGCAGGAGGGGTAGGACCGTGTGCATGCTTAAGGTTTTGGCTTGCTGGAAGGTCGCACGTTCGAGCCATGGCAGCATTGGTAATCTTTTTATTTTATTCATTTATTATGAATCTATTATGTATATGTTTGAGCGCATAAATGAACAAAGGGGCTTTTGGGTGGAGTGGTTTCTTGCACTTATATAAGTGCTTGTGTGAGCTGAACTGAGTTCAAGATTTGGGCTAACACTTTTTTCATAATATATATATATATATTTTTTGGCTTTTAAACAATTTTGGTACAACATTTTTAATCAAATAAAAATATAGTATTTCAAATGACATCAAATAATTTTTCATAAGATCTTTGGCATTAGATTGCTAAGAAAAATTAATTCTCATTCAACATTTTTTAAATCAATTAAAAACATAATATTTCAAATACCATTAAGAAATTTATCACCAGATATTTTGGCATTGAATTTAATTTTCTTTCAACAATCTTGATCAAATAAAAAATATAATACTTCAAATGTCATAGAAAATTCATAACTAGATTTTGACATTCAATAACACGATGAAATTAATTTTTATTTTTGGTACTTAATAAATTATATAAAAATAATTTGAAGCACCAAGGTAATTATCAAAACTAATTTTAAAATACAACCAAAAACACAGTAAAAGGCAAAATATCAATTTTATCAATAACATATATTCAGTCAATAGGCAAGATAAAAAGTGTCACTAATCGACAGATTCCATCTGGTTAGTTAACAAATATAGTTAAAATTGGTTAGTTGACAGATATAGTTAAAATTGCAAAATAGTTGATAGATGGATCTTTTTATCTTAGAAAAATTTGCTCCACTTTGCTAACAGTTTGAAAAACATTTTGTAAAAATCATTTAGGATATTTATTCAAATCTTAATACTTGTTTATGCAAATCTTCATACATGCAATTCATTTGATTTTTATTTGTACAAAGGTATTTGAAATTAATTTTTATTTGAAAACCATATATTTGATTTAAGATATAAATCATGTGTAGTAAAACAATACTTCTATTCTTTCCAAAGCTTCGATCATATTAACGATCATTCTAGACTCTAGATCCAAACGATCATTTCAGAGTTAAAACATTTTGAACGATGAAAACAGTGGCAATAGTTAGGTAAAGACAATGACAATTATAAGTTTCTCTCTCATCTATGATGAATCCATATATAGTTTGGGTTCATTTTCCTTCCAGATCTGCAAAAATCAAAGATTCTAAATTGTGGGACAAATGTGATGGTTTGGCAAAGAGGACTATAACATCTCGCTCTTTTGGAATTCAATATTTTTTTTCACACACAAATACATATATTAAATCCTAATTTTACGCTTCTAATTTCATGATCTCAACAAATATATATTTAAGACAAGTAACTTAGAGTAACCATTTAACCATTTAAAATTTGGACAATTTTTAATGTCTAGTGATATTACCAAATTTCATTAACATGGCATTAAAGTTAGTGAAATATTCTTAAAAATTTCTCATTCTTGTAGAAATTATGAAAGTGTGTCCTTGAAGGATATCACAATTACCATGGTGCCCTTGAGAAGAGTCCAAGATTTCTAAAATGCCCCCACTAAGCCCTTTTATTAGAGACGACGATAATGGTAAGTCTCATTTTTTCTGTGATGAATCTGGGTTCATCCAGATTATCTAGCTAGGTTCATACATAATAAATTTGGGTTCATTCATTATAAACCTAGATAGTTTGGGTTCATTACAATTAACCCAAGTTAGCTTGGAGTCATCATCATCATCATCTCTCTTTTTTGCGCAATGAATCTGAGTTTATCCTCAATGAACCAAGATGATGTTAAACTTATATTTGGCCTGAGTTCATCTAAAAACTGATTGCAATATTAGCTAATTGTTATCGGATTAACCTTCATTTAAAATATTTTATCTTTTAATTTATCTGTGCATGACTCACACATTTAATAATTATTAAATGTACACAATGAATCATTTCTAATTTTTATTTTTGGTTAAATTGAACCAAGCACCCCTGGAGTTTGACAAAATAACAAAGAAGCCTTGACATTGAAAATACTTTATTAAGATGATTGCCAAATAAAAAGATTAAAATGATTTCACATAAAAATAACTCCATGTGTTTGCCCAATAATAATATAGATGTAGGCATGTATAATATATATATATATATATATATATATATGATTTCTGTAAAGAAGAGAGAAGAGAAATTTTTAAAAAATAAAGATAAAATAATCAATTAAGAGCATTTGTGTATTTTGATAAAAGATAATATTATTTGTATATTGTGTTTTAATATTCGTAAAATTATAAATACTTTTTTAAGTAATTAACAATACTTCTTTATCAAATTATCAATTACTTTTTTTTTTAAATTAAAAACATTTTTATACAGTAACAAGTATTTATTTTTTTTAAACTATAAATACTTCTTACACATAGCACAAAAGCTTATAAGTTTTGAAAATGTTATTGATAGTTTATTAAAAAATATTATTAATTTTTAAAGAAAAACTTCACAAAATGTTGGGTGAAATAATTACTTATTCTTTATTAGGTCCCTATAAAAATGTTGTAATTTTTAATTTTTTTTTATTTATAAAAGAGAAATGAAAAGGTGATGACACCATTTTGACACGGTAAAATGATTAAAGATTTTGAAATATTTTTTTGAGAAATAAAAATTTTAAAAATTTAAAAAGAAAAACAATGATTGCGGTCCATTTCAGGAGGATGGAACTTCAATGCTTGGCTCTTCTTTTTGGTCGGTCAAACCGAATTTAACTCTTTTCTTAAGTAAGTCGTGCCAAGTTGGGTTGCGAGTGATGCCCACCTTGGTCTTAATAGACTAAGATATTGGGTCGAATGAAATGACTCAGGTAAATTTAAAATTATTTATATTTTAGGAAATGTTTTGTAATTATTTTTTTCTCCTCCTTAAAATTTTTATTAGTTAAATTTATAAAATTTATGATTTCTAATCATATAAGTTAAATTTATTATTCAAAATTCAAATTTGATTGTGATTAACATTTTAAATTTAATTATGATTGAGATATATCTACACTTGAATATATATATGTCTTTTATCCGATCCCACATTTGGAGTGCCACCTTAACCTATTTATTGTTACAATTATGGTCACTGATCGAATTTGAAGGTCGACCATGCCCCAACAAGTTTGGGCGCCTTAGGTGGGATCTAGGTTTCGTCGTCTTCACTTACTGAGAACTCGAGCTCCAAAAGAAAATAGGCAACGAATGACATTCAAATCTTGGCTGAGCTACACGCTTGAAATTTCAGAGCTGTTACAGAGACATATTGAGATCATTAGAGCAAACTTGTGCATAAAATTCATTATTTTTCAGCAAATAGTAAATATCTCAATTTCACTACAAGATTTATTTGTTTCATGCATATACAATACAAATCAAGATAGTTCACTTATAAAAACCATAAATATAAAAAATCCCCTTCTGTTTCACCAACCACGTCTATCGACAACCTTTCTTCCATTACTACTTTTATTTTTCTAGAACCCGAACCATTTATATAGTTAGGCACTCTCTTGTCATCATATGCAAATCATGACAAAATAATTCAAATAGTATCTACTACTTTCATAGCCTCTTTTTGAAATATTTCCTCACAGCCTTAAAATCATTGATTACTTCTCAAAACTTTTTAAATAAAAATTAAACATAATAAAAAAAATATTATTAAAATTAATTTTCATCTAATTTCAAATGTTTTGCACTTATCTTCCTGCTTAAGGTCACACAGCATATTCATTCTTCCAATCTCTCTCTTCTCTCAGATTCAATTTCTTCATTCTCTCATTCAAATTAAATTTCTTCTTTCTTCCAATTTCTCTCTCTCACGCTCTGCTATCCTATGATGCACAGAAACGGCTCGGAGGCACCGTTTCGGCGTTTTCGAACCGTTTCCTGTTTCGGAAACGTGTAAAAACGGCCCGAAACGTTTTCGGGCCATTTGTGTAATTTTTAGATACTTCTGGGTCGTTTCAGAAAATAATAAAATTTATTGGAAACGCGTTTCCAAACGGAAACGCGTTTCAATAGATTTCAGTGGCTTGAAGAAAAGCCCTAACCCCAAAATTATTTCCTCTCCTCTTCCTCTTCTTCTTCTTTTTTTTCTTCTTCCAGTTCGAGTTCGAGCCTTCGCCGCCATCTGCTTTCTATCCTGTTTCTTCATCGCTCTCGTTGTCGTCTGGTTCGTCGCGCCGCCGTCTGGTTCATCGCATCGCCGTCAGCTTCGTCGCACTCGCCGTCTGGTTCGTTTTGGTGCTCCTCGTTATCTGCTTCCAGCGCCTTCCTTCGTCGCCCTCGCCGTCGTGCCATCATCTGCTTCATCGCCATCTGCTCGGCGTTTGCTTTCCTCTTGTAAGTTGTAAGTAATCTCCCTAGATGCTAGATGTGAGAGGAGGCGGCCTCCTAGATGCTTGGTAGGAAATAAATGTGCTGGGTGATGACACTGCAAGTCCATATTCTTCTGGGCACTAATGTGCTAATTTGATGATACAAGTACACATGATAACAGAATCATCTAGTTGTAAGGATTTAATTCAAGTTCTGGCTAGACTTAGTCGTGCGTTTTGACTTGTTCTTTACATGTCTGTCATTATCCCTTTTATTTAGCTATCTGTTATTTGTTTGTTTTAGAATTCAGCAAAGTGGAAGTAGTGCCCACTAAATGTTTGTGATTATGAGTCAAAGAGTCTTTTGGAAAATTTAGGAAGAAGTGGCCACCTGTGTGTACCAAACAATATGGAAACCGTCTATTTAACTCTTTAGATGTCGGGTCATTGTAGATATCTGTACCAAAATTTCAATTCAAGTAAAAAAAAATTACTTTCTTCCAGTAAAACAACTTGTGTGTGTCCTTTGAATGGGAATCCAACACTAGCATCTCCTATCTTTACCAAAAAGAATCAAGCATAAATTGTCAAATAATTTAATTAAGATAGTTAAATTGCAGAACTATTTCTTAAAGAAAGAAAAACTACATTTACAAAAAGTGATAGATCAGAAGCCAAATCAAATTGAACCAACATACTAAAAGCGAACAGGGTATTTGGTAAGAGATCAGTTGGAAGAAAATTATAACAATTTCTTCACATGCACATGGTGATATAGTCACTTTCTCATAAGACACCAGCTGTTCTGGTCCCAATATGTTGTCTAACCACTGAACACATGAAATGGGAGCTTTGTTGCACCTTCATGTCCTGATTAACATAGCATGCACCACTCAGATCGTCCTTCTCATCAATTCGCCACATGGGTTTGCTCCCCATAGAATTCCAAAGCTAGATGCATTTAAGGCAGGGTCACTAACTCCTCTGATTATAAATAACCAGGCCGCCGCCTTTATTTCCTACCAAGCATAACCAGGCCGCCTCCTTTAAGATTGAAATTTGTTGAAATATGGATTATAAATTTGTTGAAATTTAATCTTATATTATGAACTCTATATTTGATCATATATTGATTTATTAATTTAATTCATAGGTCATATGGCTCATTCAACTTCAAGTTCAGGATCTAGCAGCAGTATTTCATCAAAAAATAAGGATGAGGAAAATAGTCCATTATGGAAATATGTGACTAGAATGAAGAAAATGGGAGAAGGAGGGGGTAGTTGGAAATGGACTTGCAACTTTTGTGGTTTGCAAAAATTTGGGACATACACAAGAGTTAGGGCTCATCTATTAAGTATCAGTGGGAAAGGAATTGCTTGTTGTAAAAAGGTAAGTCCTGAAATTATGGTTGAGATGAAAAAAGTTGAAAGAGAAGTTGAAGAAAGATTATCAAGTTTACAACATAAGCAAGTGCCATTACCGACTAGTAGTATTTCTTTGGGGCATTCTTTGTCTTTACATGAACCAAGTGTTTTAGAACATTTAAAGAAAAGAAAATCCATGGATTCACCTATTGCGAAAGCTTTTGACATGGAAACTAGAGCACAATTAGATGCTGAGATTGCTAGGATGTTTTATACTGGGGGTTTGCCTTTTAATCTTGCTAGAAACCCATATTATCTGAGTTCTTATTCATTTGCTGCTAATCATCCATTAGGTGGTTATGTGCCTCCGGGTTATAATAAGTTAAGGACCACATTACTTCAACAAGAAAAGGCAAATGTTGAAAAATTGCTAGAACCTATTAAAAGCACTTGGTTGGGAAAAGGTGTTAGCATTGTTACTGATGGTTGGAGTGACCCACAAAGAAGACCCTTGATTAATTTTTTGGTTGTTTCTGAAAATGGTCCAATGTTTATCAAATCTGTGAATTGTTCAGGTGAAGTAAAGGATAAACAATTTATTGCTAATTTGATGAAAGAGGTAATAGATGAAGTTGGTGACCAAAAAGTTGTACAAATCATTACTGATAATGCTGCTAATTGCAAGGGAGCTGGGGAAATCATTGAGGGTATGTTTCCACATATTTATTGGACTCCTTGTATTGTCCATACACTTAATCTTGCTTTGAAGAATATATGTGCAGCTAGAAATTTAGAAAGTAATCAAGAGACATATGATGAGTGTCATTGGATCACTGAAGTGCATGGAGATGCTTTGGTCATAAAAAATTTTATAATGAATCATTCAATGAGATTGGCCATGTTCAATCAGTTTAGTTCTTTGAAGTTGCTTGCAATTGCTGACACTCGGTTTGCTTCTATTGTTGTTATGCTTAAAAGATTTAAACTTCTTAGACGTGCACTTGAAGCAATGGTTATGAGTGATGAATGGGCACAATATCGAGATGATGACCAAGGAAAAGCTCGATTTGTTCGTGAATTGGTTGTGAATGAGAATTTTTGGGAAAAAATTAATTATATTCTCGCTTTCACAGCACCTATTTATGATATGCTTAGAGTTTGTGATACAAACAAACCATGCCTTCATTTGGTCTAAGAGATGTGGGATTCTATGATTTTCAACATGAAGAAGGTTATTTATGATCATGAAGGCAAGCTACCAAGTGATTTTTCATCATTTTTCCATGTCATTCATCGTATTCTTCTTGCTCGTTGGACAAAACATAGCACTCCATTACATTGCCTAGCTCATTCTTTGAACCCGAGGTAATTTTCAAATTCAATCTTTATTTCTTACTAATTCAACACTCTATGTATTATTTTTTTTATTTTTAAATTTTTGTTGATTTTGTCTTTTGAAGGTATTATAATGATAAATGGTTTCAAGAAAAAGAAGGTAGAATGCATCCACATATGGATGGAGATGTCTCTACACAAAGAATGAAGTGTTTTAGGAGACTTTTTCCTAATCCAGATGAGCGTGCTATTGTTGATGATGAGTTTGCTGATTTTTCTCTCAAAAGTGGGCCATTTGGAGACCCAGATGCTATCTTGAATAGCTATGACAGGGAACCTAGGAAATGGTGGGCATGTTATGGTTCATGTGCTCCTTTACTTCAAAGGTTAGCTTTTAAGGTGCTTGGACAACCTACTTCTTCATCTTGTTCTGAAAGGAATTGAAGTACTTATTCTTTCGTTCATTCATTTAGAAGGAATAAATTAACTCCAAAACGTGCAGAGGATTTGGTCTTTGTTCATAACAATCTTCGTCTTTTATCGAGAAACACCTCCCAATATTATGACGAGAAGACAAAGATGTGAGATATAGGTGGAGATGAATTTGGAAGTATGGAAGATGTGGGTATTCTCGAATTTGCTAATCTCTCCTTAGATGAACCAGAGTTGGAGTCTGTACTCTTTGACGAAGATATTAGCTAGTTTATAGAGACATAGCGTGATGAACTGAATGAACTTTATAAATTGTATTATGTTTGATTCTGTTATTTAAATTCTATGTTTATTTTTAATTACTAAGTCATGTAAGCATAATAGAATTTTCTAAATATTGTTTATGGTTATTTGAATGCATTGTGGACTTTATGTTTATATTTATTTGAATACATTATAGAACTTATGTTTATTGTTTATATTTGAATTTTTTTATATTAAAAATTATATTTATAAAAAAATCCCTATATTTTTTTAAATTTACAGTTTACCCCACGTTTCCGTTTCCTAACTTTTTTGAAAAATACCGTTTCCGAGTTTCCATTTCCGCGTTTCCCCGTTTCCCGTTTCCGTTTCCGTTTCCGTTTCCGTGCAACATAACTGCTATCTTCCAATCTCTCTCTCCTTTCAGACACGTTGCCCATTCCAATCTCCCCAATCTCCAATCTTTTCCTTATTTATAGGGGATTAATTTAAGGATAGTATAAATATAATTTAATTCCCACTTGCCCACTTAGTCTACTTATTCTCCCACTTAATCCTCCACTTACTTTTTTTTTAATTAATTTTTCTCCCACGTATCCTCCACTTAGTCTTTCATTTTCTTCTTTCAGCACTTCTTTTAGTTAATTATTCTCCACCCAACTCCATGGCAGACACTCTCACGCCTTCCTGGAAAACCGCATGCCTGCTCTTGATCCCGCACGTCGTACCACCCAGGTCCACACGCCGGCGCCCGAGCCCCCAAGATGGCCGCACGACCTTGTGCGCGGCCCTCACCCTATGTATGCCGCAACCCAAAATAAATTCCCACCCGCCTACCCAAGTCTCAAACCCAAGACCTCCTCCTTCCTTTGCGAGCGTGTGACTACCTAATCTGCAAAACTCCTCTATATGTATTAATTAATTTTATATTAAATCAACTCTCTAATTCCAAAATTATAGTTAGATCTCAAAATTTTCACAAATTTTCGATCACCTCTCTATTCACAAACACAATAATATTAAATTCCTCAATCCAAAAATCTCCAATAAATTATTTCAAATATAAAAATTAATTATATTATTTTTTTAAAATACCAAGATGTTACATCGAGTCTCAATTTATCTTCTTCATGACTCATATTCTTATTAGAATATAAATTTATTTAAATTATTTTTTTTTGTATACATCTATAGATAAGTGATAGATCTATAAATATGTTTTCAATACTCTGAAATTAGTTATATCTATATCACTATTATTGTATCAATATGAATTTAATAATATTTTATTCTTTCTACCCTTAGTTTTCCTAATTTGAATTTTTCACGTTAAATTCTATGTTCGTTTTTCTAGTAGATGGTTTGTTAATGGTTTGTTTTCAATCCAAAATCACAACAAACTAGTATCAGAGTCGTTGGATCAAACCCTTTAGCTTCTTCGTCACTTAGGGCTTTATTGCCTATTGTCATAGCCACCGCCCCCATCAGTCATTTGGGTTCCATAGCTGACAATCTATCATAACCATCGGCCTTTGTGTTTTCCTCCACTATCAAAGCTGGCTCCGATGCCATCCGTTATTGTCGTCGACTATTCGTCTTTTTGGTGGCCGCCTTCCCTTCACCTTTGCATTTTCCAGAAATCACATACCATTGTTGTCAATGAATTCACCACATCGGTCGGCCTTTTGAGCTTCACTTGTCCAGATTTGCCTAGATCAAATAGATCCTAACCCAAATTCACCCATATTTGATTCATTTAGACCAAATTCGACCTGTCAGGCTATTCAGCCTATATTTGACAAATCCATAATTCTCTCGCCTAGAGTTGTGGTCTAAATACGTTATCCTGGTTTGTTTTTTGTTGGGCCTTTATTGATCGATCTTTTAACACTATTTGAGATAATTTGATATTAGCAATGGCAACTTTCAAACATGACATTCCATTGTTAGATTAGAATATTAGATTTTCAGGTGAAAATTCGAGCAATTTGGACACAGATGGATTTAGATAATGCAATTACTCTTAATTTAAATGGGTATAAGTACATTGGTAAAGGTGAAGTTATTAAGATCAGTAAATATAATACCCAAGAATTTTTAAAGAACTCAAGTGTAATTTATCTTGGACCATAAGTGAGATTTTCAAAAGATTTGGTATTATAATGTAATTTCTTACAGTTATGAGTGACCAAATCGACTGTAGCAAGTGCCCTGGAGCCTAGATATCTAAGAAAAATGATACAAAATTGACGACAATCTTGAGATAGGATTTATAGTATCAAAAGAAATTGGATCAGAAACAGTTTTCAGTACAGCTACGATTTGGGCTAAAAAATCGAATGATCGTAAGGGATTTTCGAAAAGTCAAAAGAACCTTGAGAGGGCTTAGGTTTTTTATAAAGATCAACCCTAAAATGGTTTCGAGACGAAACAAAAGTCCTGTGAGGGTGCAAGGATGAAATCGATCTTTATCGAGTAAATATCGGTTATTAATTTTGATAAATCAAGATATTGCGTGGCTTGAGGGTAATTGTTTAAGATCTTGAAGGGTCCAAGAGCTATTATCAAATTTTCTAGTGCAATTGTCAAAATTTTCAAGTGCAATTAAGAAGAATTGGTGGCGTAAATGTGTAATTTACACACACATATTATATATATATATATGTATGCATGTGAGGGGGCAAATTTTGTAGCATTTGAGGGCATTGGGCTGAGAGATTGCAGAGAGTTCGAGAGAAATGTTGAGAGAGAGAGTGATGGCCAAGATAATTTGAGTCGGTGCTTAGCTTATAAATAAAAGAAAGAAGTGGAAGAAATGAAGAAGGATGGAAATGACAACAACATGGCCGAGAATAGTAGAGGGCAGTAACTGCGATGGAGGTTGGGTGGAGAGAGCGAGCTTGGCGTCGAGATCAGGGGCGGATTAAAACCTAAGCTACCCTGGGCGTCAGCTCAGGGCAACCTACAACAAAAATTAAATTTATAAGATAAAATTTTTGATTATTTAGTAAAAGTCCAGCCCAAATCCAGTTCAACCCACCCTAATTTTTCCCAGCCCAGCCTACTTGTCTGCAAACCCTTCTCTTCTCCTTCCTCTCTTGACCTCGCTCTCGCTTTCGCTCGGTAACATCTCGGTAATTTGAAAATAATTAATAATTATTAATTTAATCGGGAACACATAATTATTATTAATCTCGATTCTTGAGGTAATTTATGATTTATTGAAGTTATGGATTTGAGAAATTTTGTGGGAAAAAAATTAATATAATAGTTAATGTGTAACTTGTGATGTATTAAATAATAATAATAATAAGATAAGGAAGTTATGTCAATTTGGAATGGCGTGGCCGTGCGTAATTGTGTGCATATGTATACATGATGCATTATAATGATAACATATTAATATTATATTTACAACAAAGAAGAAAAGGGAAATGGGTAGGGGTGTGCAAAAAATCGAATAAACTGATTTAACTGAACCGAATTGACCGGTTCGATCGGTTCGATTCGGTTAGCCATAATACACGAACCAAACCGAATCGTGGAATAAACCAAACCCCCCCTCCTCGCGGGAACCGAACCGTGACCCCTCCCACGCGGGCGTAGCACCCCATGTCTCACTACCATTTCATTTTCTCTTCGTCACTATCTCTCTTCCTCTTCCTCTTCCTCTTCCTCTCCGTCTCCCTCTCCCTCGGCCCTCGCCATTTCATTTCATCCCAGATCTGGCCGCTGGAGAAGATGTCGTCGTCGCCGATGGAGAAGACGAAGACGAAGACGAAGGCTCTTCTTATTCGAGGCTTCGTACTTCGTAGATCAGAGAGAAGAGAAGACCTAGAAGGCGGAAGGACCGAACCAATCATTGGTCCTTCCGTTTGCTTGCCCCCATCGTCTCCGACTCTCCTGCACAGCGGCACCATCGCCCCCTCCGATGCCGTCGTCAACGCCAATGTGATGCTTCCTCTCTACCTCTGACGTCGACTTGGACCTCTGACACAGTCACACAGCAACACCGACTTCAATGCCTACGACGAGTGCATCTCTCTCTCATCTGATTTCTACCACTGTGCTCCTCTTTCGGTAAGTTTTTGGCAACTTCTATTTTTCTAGAAACTTGTTTGAGTTTGTTAACTATGGAATTAATTTTTAGATCTACAAAAAAACAACTGTCCGATCAAAGTCATTTTTTGATATATGAATCACCATGGTTGGGGGAATCCAATGATCGGTTTCGATCATTGGAATCACCGGCCGACCAGGTGGCCGGCGGTAACAGATGTTTGGTCTCTTTAGTATTCTAGGTTGGTTCGATTTTCTATTCAGTTCGGTTATCATGATTTAGGTTTCAATTAGTTCGGGTTCGGTTAGTTCGGTTAGTGGGGTTAGTCGGTTCGGTTCAGTTCGATTATTATATGCAGGTCGGCTCGGTTCGGTTCGTAATTTTTGGGCAATTCGGTTCGGTTATAACCGATTGCACACCCCTAGAAATGGGAACTGGATGAGGTTAGCTGTGCATAGGTATATTCATATATGAAATATATGTGTTGTGTTGAGTAATTATGAAGTTATATTAACCTGATGGTACATAAGTAATATAGATACTATAATATATATTATATGAAGTGGAGAGAAAGGAGAAGCTGGAATTTTTCCAGCAGCACTTGGGCATCAAAGCGACGCCGTTTCAGGCGCCAAGTGAAAATCCAATTGGCTTCCAGCCAGCATCCATGCGTCAGCCATTGAAGGCTTGAAAAGCCTTGCCGCCAAGCTTCATCTTTCCTATAATTTCTTATATAAAAGGGTGTGTGTAGTCGATGGAAGCAGAAAGAGATTTCAGGGAAGAAGACAACACGCACTGAGGCTGTAAATGAGGCAGGAAAATTCAGAAGAAATAGCATGCACTAAGGTCATAAATGAGGTAGGAAAATTCAGAAGAAATAGCAGAAAAATTTAGGTTAATTGAGGTTTAATTAATCAGGTAAGTGAGGTAGATTATATTAATAAATTGGTACGGTTAGAATTTATTTTAAGACGTGATTTTACTATTTTTGGTTGAATTAAACTTGTTTACAGCGTGTAGTAATTTAACGGTGTGTAGGCATATAAATATCGAAATCTGCGAATTAAAGGCAAGTTCCTTACTCCCTTTGTGAATCTCCTTCAATTTGTGGATTATGTTTCCTTTTTTAGCTTGATTTGGTTTTAGAAATTATTTACGTGTGTTGTGGGTATCTGTTGTATAAATTAAATTTAATTAAATTAAATAGGAGACTTCAGGGGTTTAATTCGGAAAGTGCTTACGGGGTATTGTATCGCCCCTACTTTCTTGGGAATGATGTCAAATCTGATTTGGGCTAAGTTCTTAGTGAGTCAGTTGTGGTTGTGGGTACCATCTAGGGTGAGTTGTTGTAACTGGAAGTCTTGGAATTTGCTTGTGTGAGTTGTAGGGTGTGAGATACAAAGCTATTGACTGTCGATCGTTGGATCGTGGCAGATGATGGCTAGATGTATGGGCGCCTGTTATCAGCTGTTACAATAGACTATAAACGGGTCAGGCAAGCTGGTATCGCCGGACACCCATTATTGGTCTTGTGCGTATCCTGATATGGTTATGGTTTTATTTTGTGGGTGTGAGTGATAATAACAGGTGGCATAAGCTGTCGTTCGGAGAGGTAACAAGTTGATTTTTGGTGACATTAGGCAAACCGTCATCGAGCCGAGGGCGGCTGTCGAATGGTTGCTCCTAGTCACGGATTGTGGACCGATACTTGGCCATTGTCGATCAGCTCTGTTATTATGTGGCATATTGCATGACATTACAGTGCATGAGATTGAGCTTATATTCATTAGGAATCATGCTTTGTATGTACGGGAAGGTGTGCACATTGGTATAATCCAGTTGGCCCGCTGGGTGCCAACTTGGGTATGATAGGTGAGCATATGCATTTAGAGCATTTTGTCTGTGTGGGTCCTTGTGGGTGTAGCATGGCTTGATACTTGGCTAATGGGAGTCATGTCATCTCGTTAATGTTGCAAGAGCCATTGCATTTATTATTTGTTGCATTGCATGGTTATCTTTTGATATGAATTGTGATATAGAATTGACCCTCGATAGCTATGAGTGGGAGCTGGGCTCCAGATAGCTATAACTCGAGAACTCCGGTATGTGATTCTGGATCGTGGTATGAAGTTGTCCCTCGATAGCTATGACTCGAGAACTCCGGTGTATGTGATTGTGATGGGAGCCACATGCTCGTGTGGATTGTGTTATGGGAGTCTTGGGCTCATGGACTTTATGCCAGCAAGTTCATGGCTATGGCAAGTTTGTATGCTGGGACTTGCGTGCCAAGATGTGCATTTCTTATGTGGGCCCCATGGACCGTTATGTGCGTTGGTATATATTTGTATTGAACACTGCACATCTTGTTGCACAGTATGGCATGACATTTTCATATATAACATTGCACTTTATGGGGTGTATTCTGGGTGAGGGATGTATTCCCAGCATTACCATTGTTATGTAGCGAGCATATGTCGGGTATGGTTTATTTCTGGTTTTATCTTTGTCTGCCTACACTTGGTGGGATGTATTCTGGTGTGGGAGGTTTATTCCCAATTTTACCTATATTCTTTTTTTATGCTTGCTGAGCCTTGTGGCTCATCTTGTTTTTACCATCATTTCAGGTGTGGGAACTGACGTCGTGGCTAGACCGTTTGGTGTGTCAGTCGTAGGTGACTGTGTGTACAGGACAATCCCAACTCAAAAGATCCAGGAAGTGCAAGTTGTGATCAAGGGCTCGGTTATTGTAGCTTGTTTGGTTTGGTTGGTTGTTGTGTTGTTATGTATGATTAAGCCCCTGAGTGGTGTGTTTCATATTCATGTGGCTTCCGTTGTTGTATTATTTGGGGCAGAACCCTAGCCCACGTGTTTAGGGTATTAACTAATTATGATTAGAAATTGAGAAAATTTTGGGTCGTCACACGCTCACCCTCGCTGCCTCATCTCTCTTACTCATTCGCTCGCACTCGTCCTCACTCTCTGTCTCTGTCTTGCTCTCGTTCACCATGTGAATGGCATCCTGGTTATCATAATGAAGAAGAATAGGACCAGACACTGAAATCTTGAAGTCCTGAAACAAATAAAAAAGCCAAAGAAACTCACAAACGATTATACCCATATTTCGATACTCTACTTTAGGTGAGGAGCACGAAACAATTGGTTGTTTATTTGTTTTCTATCATATTCCGATAATCCTGAAAGGCAGCAGTCATAGGTGTGCCAAAAACACCAACCCGGCGTGGATCTATGCAATGGTTTTATTTTCAAAGCATTTTCTGTAAGGCCTACTTCTGAATATTCCCGCTAAGCATAGGATACTCGAAATAAGGTCATTATAGAGATGATATAGAACAAAACTGAACTCAAATAACAACTCATTTAATTTCTAGCAGCAGAAATTTAAATAAGATTTAATTACATTTTTAAAATCTCATGACTCTAGGCTCGATGGCCATACAAAATAATAAGAGACTCAAATGCCAATAAACATAACAAATCTTCATCACTATAAACCTCACCAAATTACTAATTAGGATATTTGAAGTTATGACGCATCTCCGTACACCACTATCCCTGGGTTGTAGACATACTGGACTCGCCCCTAATAACATTCTTTCCTTTACCTAGAATGCCAAAAAAGATCAAGTGAGCCACAAGGCTAAACTAGTTCGAGAAACAATGAACAATGTAGGATCCAAGAACACGATGACACTAAGAAGAGTAATCAAGGACTCCACAATTATATATAAGATTCATAATTCATGAATTTATCAATTCAACTTAATATATCATGTCACCATGTATCACTATGCAAATGTGCATAAACTTTCAATGTCATTATCAATTCTCACAGGCTCGCAAGTCATCATTCAACACATGTAAGAGTGCATCATTTTATTATCAAAATCAATCTCCCCGGCTCTCAAGCCATAAATCGATGCATGCAAAAGTGCATAATTTCAATAAAACCTCACAAATAAATATGGAGCCAACTTACTGGCCTATGGCCACCTCGTCTCACACCAGGTGCTCTAGGGTACCCTTTCTCCCTTCACGCAAAATAATAGGTGCAAGAAATATATATATATATATATATGCAACATGTACATGTATGCATTATGTATGCATTTGCCAACCACATGTATTTAAATTCTTGTTTCCGCAAAATTCATACTTTCAACATCATTTACCCATACCGGGTATTTTTCATCATCTGATAAATTCAACATATCTTACTTCATAACGTTTACCACATTAAAGATGTAATTTATAACACATAAATCTTTGATGTAATTTATAACATAGGAATAATTTTTTAGATATGCTATCTAATATTAAATCTTGATTCACCAGTTGAGGAGTATTATAAATTTAATTACTATTTTTCCCATCATATGATTATTGTGATTTAATTTAACTAGTGACAACATGCATTTACTTGCATTCATGCTCATAGCTCAATTCATTATTAGTCCTCATGTAATCAGAATGACCATACCACGCGAAATTACTGGTCAAAATAAATCTAAAATTTTTCTAAGACGAAGAACCAACTAGAACATATTTTTATAAATGTCTTCATTTTGAAAAACAAACTCCCGGTATTTTGATAACATTCATTGTTGTAAGAATGATTTTTAATGAATTTTTCAGGAAGCATAAGCTATGTATTTCGAAGGTGGTAAAATTGCAAGTTCTTGAATTTGTACTAAAATCAAAATTATATTTTTTTATTGTTATGGATTTTGATTTTTTTGATATTTTTATTGGAACCAAATAGAGGGTACTTTTTATTTACATTTATGTATTAAACTAATTGAAAGGTAAAATATAAATTAAAGAAAATGAAAACATTTATTTAAGTTAAAGGAATGTAAATGGATGGGGTGTGAGTAGAGAGCTCGCGGGACGAGATCGCGCCAAGAGCTTGAGGTCAGACGCGTGGCAAGAGCTCGCGGCCAAGAGTTTGAGAAATGAACTCATAGGAAAGAGCTCATGATTAAGCTTATGGTCAGAAGGGATAGACATGAGCTCCCGGTAAAGAGCTCGCAGGTAAAGCTAATAGCCAAATATACGTCAGCTATTTAGAACATATGGTATCTCTACCAAGTTGTTCGTTGTGTATATAATATATACATGTGAGGGTTTATTCAAGACCAGGGAGTATACCCACGATTTGTCTGCCTCTTATAAGGGTTATTTGAGTGGGCTTTTTATTCGTACATATGCATACAACCGATAGCTTGATACAGAGGCAAACAGAACCTCTATATCTAAACTGAAACCAAATATATGTCATTCGTAGAAAAAAAATTGGGGTAAAGCAATCCCCATTCGAAACATCAAAAGGAGCTTAATGTACTTAGTAAGGAGATTCAAAAGAAAAGCATGTTGTAAGCAAAGAAGAATAAATTATATGCAAAAACATATATATATATATACATTCACAGTCATCACAGTAAAACAAAATAAATACAGAAATCGCATCAGTTAGGTCGCATAAGGATAGAAGATGATGTATAAGAAAACTTGCACTGCAAATCAAAGGGAAGTGCAAGAAAAACTTGTAGAATAATAAAGGAGAAAGAAGGAAATCAAGGAAGTGAAATACAAAATCTTTAAAAACAGTCGCAAAATATAGTATTTTTCCATGGTTTCCCAACACAGCAGCAAAATTTATTAAAAAATTTAATTTTGCGGCGGTTTCTCAAAACAGAGCAAAATTTAATTTTGCAGCGACTAAATTCAAAAAATAATTTAATAATTAAAAATTAAAATTAAAAAACAGTTGGTAAATTTAGAAAAAAAATTAAATAATTAAAAAATAAAATTAAATAACATTTGTAGCGATTTTGAAAAATCATCGCAAAATTTATTAAAAAATTTAATTTTAAGAAAATAAAAATAAATTTAACAAAATTTTAATATATAAAATTTTAATAATTTTAAAAATTATATAAATTATATAAAATCTTCCTTTTAGTTTTTAATCAATTAATTTATGTTTTTCAATTTATAGTAAAGAATATAAATTATAATTCTAGAAAATAGTGGTTGTATTATTATATAATTTATATGTATGAAGATTTAATAACAAGGCTTCACAGCTCAATTGGTTTCATGCGCGTATGCGCATAGGAGAGGTTCCAAGTTCGAGTCTAGGGAAGGGGCATCACCATGTGGTACAGGGGCCAGGTGCACTTGTGCGGTGCGCTCGAGGCTTGCTAAAATTCAAATTTTTTGAATTTTTGCGGCGATTTTAAAATCGCCGCTAAAATTTAATATTTTAGATTTTTTTTAAAAATCGCTACTAAATATTTTAAACATTGCCGCTAAATCACTTATTTTGCAGTGATTTTGAAACTACTACAAAAAATATGACTTAGTGGCGGTTACTCCAATGGTTGCTGAAAACCGCCACTAAATGCTCCGCGACGACTGATATAGCGGTGGTTTTCAAAATCGTCATTAAATGTCATTTTTTCTGTAGTGAAGGTCGCCGATGCAGATAAAGCATGAAGAGGGAAATGCACAGTCTACACCTGCAACTTGGTCGAAATAACTTGATTGCCCTTCACCTTTACAATGGTCAAATGGAAAACCAAGGGCACTATTGACATTTGATAGCCAATTTATTTTATTATGATTTTCCTTTAAGAATTTCAAATCTCATTTTTCAATTGGGCTCAACCATGCCGTGAGCCATTCCATGGCCCAACTCACTAACCCAAATAAATTATCATCATCCAAAATTATTTATAATATAATTAAAATTCCAAACACATCTTAATGGCCCAATCTATTTGGACCTTCCCCACATTTTGAATCCCAATTGGATGGGCTACCAAATTCTTATTTTCACTTACATTTTATTCCATAAAAAATATTTTCAATCCTCAATTAATCAAAACAAAAATTTTGAGTCCAAAATAAAATATCCGAAAACGTCTAGACCCCCTAACGGGTCGTTACATTTTTAATATAAAATAACATAGCGAAAGCATAAAACATGCATAGCGAAAATCAAAATCAACCTTGCAAGACTCGGTTTCTATCACCCACATGCAAAATAGAAATAACCCATGCCATAGGGATTTTTCGGTATAACTTTTAGATGAAGGTCGATGCGGGTTGCCTATGCGGTGTCCTCTTCTTATTTTTGTCTAGCGAACTTCCTATCCTTACAAGCACTTGGGTGACTAGCCCTCTTTTGCGAACGTAAAGGACCTAGTCGGTCTACACCCAAGCTACCACGAAACCTTTTAACGTAGCTATGCTAGAACCCTCTCGATGGAGGTGATCCAAAGCTATACGCAGTCTCTTCCTCAATTGTTTCTTAGTTGTCCAACAGCTTCTCTATGGGGAGAAGAAGAAGATGAGAGCTATATCAGCTTGTCTTGGAGTAAGAACAAGAAGAAGTCGCAGCTCAAGAGGAAGAAGGAGAAGACGGATAGCAAGCAAGAGTAAAGGAAGAAAAAGAAGAAGAAGAGAGAAAGATGAGAGTAGTCGGGCGCCAATCTTGCATGCCACCTCAATCCACAAAACTCCCTCATATCATCTCCTACTCTCAACCAATTGCCATGCACGCCTCACCCTCTCCCATTTCTTTTTCCATTATTTGCATTAGAGCATTAAATGTTCTTGTGCAACAAACTTATGTCGCATTTAATGGTAGAAACGGTCGACAACATGAGGCACTCGATCGATTGTTTTGAGGCAATCGTTTTATAACAATTAACATAGTATCAATCAAATGTTGTTAACAATTGAATAAGGTATCAAAGCACACAAAAGATCTGAGTTTAAATTAGGTAAATTTCACAAATTATTCTTAAAATTTGACTAAATTACACCAATTACCTTTGTATTTTTGAAAATAACACAAGTTTCCATTGAGTCTGGTAAATGCAAATCACATACTTACCCCCGACCATCAACAAACCTTACCAATTTTTTTAAAAATTTTAAAATACCCTTGTTCCTATTATTATTAGAAGAAAACGAAAAGTAAACAAAAATTACAAGTGATCAGTAATGGTTTCGACCTTTATACAATAGGGTTTTTGGGGAATCCCCGTCTATAGATGAAAACTACACACATAAGCACACAGGTGTGTAGGTGTGAGCGCACACACACATACAAAGTTTATCTGTGCATATTCTTCATCTTCTTTGATTAGAACCCCAATGGGTTTAACACTGCAAATAACACAAAAAGAAGAAAATAAAGGAAAAAAAAAAAGAAAATGACAAAAGAGAAATAGATGGTAAAGATTGGTCTAATGACCCTTATATTTTTTTAGAAATATATAATCAAAAAACATTGTTTTTTTGAAAATTATTTTTTTATATTTAAAATTGCATATAAAGAGATTCAATATTACCACCTTATTATTGATTTTATTTTTTGATGTACCTGAATATGTTTTTAGGAATTTCATTCAAACATTTTTAATAATTTTGCAGCTAAATAATAAAATTTAAAATTTTTAAATTTATGGGACAAATAATTTTATTATTATATATACTTCATATCATAGAAGAAAGAAATCTGTCATAAATTAATAGCTTATAATTGCAATGCAAACTGTGGCTAGGATTTTTTTTATATATATAAAAATTGGGAAAGAATGCAATTTTCTTAATTAATCATGTTAATTAACTGTTAAACTACTTGTAATCATAGCTAAACATAGTCAAATAAACTAAAGGATATCATTAATTAATTTCATGTTAAATTTAATTGCATATTGCAATGAAGACCTGAGCCAGGTTGAGGTTGCATCATCCCTGCTATATACTAAGATTCAAACGTCTTTGAGTTTGACTTTACAATATATTTTTATTTGTTCACTAATTTAAAAAAAAAATTAATGACGTTGTTAATAAAAAAAAATATTATTACTGAAATTATATTTTTGTAATTATTAAGGTTATATTATTATGTTATCTTTTTGACGTGAGAATAAAATATTTGTGACAATAGTGATACAAAAACAAAATATAACGATTTAACTGAAATTAAATTAAATTAAATTGATAACTTTGCGTTACTGTTGTAATAATTTTTTGTTATTTATAAATAATAAAATAATATGGCATTTTATCTGCAAAACTTAAACGAGTAACACGTGTCAAAAAGGTAACACTGAGACTATTTTCTATGTGAATTGGGCCTACTGCTGGGTTGCTTCTTCGAGTTTGGGCCGTGGGCCTTAAAAAGCCTGTGATGTTTAGCCATTTGGGGTTAGAATTTCGGAAGAGTACCAAGACAACCTCTATTGTTTTAGGATCTTTATCTGGTGTCAAGGAAAATATAAATTTATGACTTTTGACATGTTTTATCAAAAAATCAAAAAGCATGAAAATGTATTTCAGAGTGTCAAAGAGAGATGGACTTTTATATATAAACTTAGGGGACTCAATCAATCTAGATTGGATCAGATCGGATCGGAATCAAATTTGACAAAAAATTAAAATTGAATAAAGGCAGAACCAAATTGAATCTAGACCAAAGATCAAATCGATCTAGACTAAAATTTGAACACCCCTATTTAAAAGTGATGTCATTATGGGCTTATGATTCAAATTTGAGCTTATATTATTTAAGACTTTAATTACGCACGATCCTTGGGGCTTTGGTTTCAATTGGGATTTAATTTTAATTTTGGATTTTTTTAATTTAATTAGATAATTAATCTTTTGTAATTGTCATAACTTTGCAACTTAGTTCTCTCATATTTTTTTTGAAAGAGTTTGAGTAGACTTATTGTATTTTGGCTGATATATCTCTATAATTTTGTATATGACTCATCTACAAATAGAGATAGAAAATTGTTTAAAGAGATGCATTTTCCTAAGCATGGCAAAGATGCATAATGTTTAGAGTTTTGAGAAAAGAAAAATCAAAACAACAATGCTAGGGTCGAGAAGGCCAAAGGGAATGGATTCATGAAATCTGATTAGGGGGCGTTTGTTAATCAAGATATGGGATAAAAAAGCCAAGATATGGAATGCATCCCGAACTTCTATCCTTTCCAACATGTTTGTTAAATTTATTTAACAATTCTTGGAAACGTCATTAATGACTTCTTATCTTGATTGTTCAAGATAAGCTTATATCTCCCTCCCCCCTCAAGATAAGCTTATCTTGGTCTTTATAGATAAGAAAAAAATGACGATTGTGTCCTCTAGTGCATTTTAAAAAATTTAACAAACAGGTTGATAAAAATCTTGGAATACTTCCTAACCTTATCTTAATTATTCTATATCTTGATCCGGAAAGCATTCTGACCTTATCTTGATACTATCTTATCTTGCTCATTTTAACAAATGCTACCTTAGAAGAAAAATGAAAACATTGTTATCATTGTGGAAAGAAAAGACATTAAACCAAAGAAAGCTATTCAAGAATGGTTCTAATTTGGACAATAGCAAGAACAACAATAAAAATAAAGCGAGTTTTGTTGAACGTGAGATTGAGGAACTTGTTGCTATGATTTATGAAATTCAAATTGGAATGGCAATTGAATTGCAAATGGCTACCTACTACATCAAAGGTTGTAGGTTGGTGGCTTTGGTTTGTTGAGCCAACTTACTCTGTTTAACTTCTAATTAAGTTTTAATAATTAATAAAAATAATATTTTAAATAATATACAAATTATAGTCCTTAATTATTTTTATTAATTTATAAAATATTTTGACACAGTATATGTATTATCAAAAGTGATATTTTTTATTAAAATTATTTTTTAAGTAAAGTAAAATTTTATTTAAAAGTATTTTAACTGTTGCTACAATATTTTGATTGTTTGCTCTAATGTTTTGACCGTTGCTACAGTAAACTACACTATTTTTCAGCAAATGCCTATAAATGCCCCATACTCGTTTTGAAGATCATCAACTGTACATTTTGTACATACAAAGCACTCATAAGCTCTCAAACAAAAATCCAAGCAATCCAAGGCTCTCAAAGCTTCGTTATTCATCCACTGAAGAGCCATAAGACGAGGAGAAAATAATTTCAAGCCTACTAAAAATTTCTCTATCAAAATTGAGATTACTCATTTACTTATTTATTTTCATATCATTGCCTGGTATATTTGCTCTTAATTGCTTATTCATTTGTGTTCAAGTGTGGACAAATATTTATATTCACATAAACTTTTGTTTCGGATTGTATTGGTTGCCTATAACTCTTAAAATCTAAGAGTGTATCTAGTTTTCAAGATAAGTTAGGAAGAAAACCTTGGTATTGGTGGTTGCCTAGAACCCATTGTAATCTATGAGTGTATCTAGTTTCCAAGGTGAGTAAGGGAGAAAACTTTGGTGAGATTGGTTTAGTGGAACCCCAAGGAAATCTTGAGAGAGTGGAGTAGGTATGTATGGAGACACCGAACTACTATAAATTGTCTATTATCTCATTTTATTTATTTTTACTATATCTTATGGCTTGCATATATTATTAATCTCAAACACTATTTATACATATTTGTCAAACATATTTTTTAGTAAAATCATTAATAAATAATATTTATTAAAATTATTAAAAATTTTAATCACTCAATTCACCTCCCTCTTGAGTGATATTCTAAGGGAGTAACAATTGATATCAGAGCGGGCTTCTAAAATAGTTAAATTTTTAGTCTAAACCTTAACTTAGAAGAGATCCAAAATGGCCTCATTCTCTAACCAAGCCATAGCCAAATGACCATCACTCTTCAGACCACTATTTTTTGATGGCACAAATTTTATCTATTGAAAGATGAGAATGAAGTCTTATTTGTTTTCAATAGATTATCAATTATGAAAAATAGTTAAAGATGATTTTACCACAACTTCAAATATAGAAGAAAAATGAACCGAATAAGATATTAGAAAATATCAAATGGATCATAAAGCTAGGTAAATAATATTTTATTCAATTCTTCCTAGTGAATATGAAAAACTTTCTGCTTGTTCTATATCTCATGAGATATGGAGAAAATTAGTAGTAATATATGAAGGAACCGATCAAGTAAAAAACACTAAGATTAATTTGCTAATATCCCAATACGAGGAGTTTAAATTACTCCAAAATGAAAACATTAGTCAAATGAATGGTAGATTTCAAAAGATTATAAATACTCTTAAAATGTAAGGAGAATCAATTTCAAGAGAAGATCAAGTCAAGAAGATTCTTAGATCTCTATCGTTAAATTGACAGCCTTTAGTGATTGCAATATCCCAAGCAAAAAGCCGTAAAGATTTAACAATGGAAGAGCTCATAAGAACTCTATTAACTCAAGAACTAGTCTTAAATAAAAGCATGAAGGGTAAGAAGGATAAGAAAAACTTAGCCCTAAAAGTAAATGAAGAGAAGGCACATGTGTGCTTTATAGCTATTGAAAAAGAGGAAGAAGAAGAAGAAGAAAACATGGAGTTTGAAGAACTCTAAGAAACTTTCAAACAACTCTATAGAAAATATCAATCTCCTAAGAAAGAGTTACAGATTTCTAAGAAATCCCATATGGTAGAAAATGATAAATTAAAGGGTGAAATAAAGAATCTAAAAGAAAAGACTCAAGAATTAAAGAAAGAAAGCAAAAACAAGGTTGATAATCATGTGACCAGACTTCAAGAAGAAAATGAAATATTAAAATCTCAAAACAACAAACTTTTAGTAGAAAAGAATGCAATTGAGAAAACTCTAGCCACATTAATTTC
The DNA here is from genome assembly GCA_036245055.1 of Diospyros kaki. Lineage (NCBI taxonomy): Eukaryota > Viridiplantae > Streptophyta > Magnoliopsida > Ericales > Ebenaceae > Diospyros > Diospyros kaki. The sequence goes on along the minus strand of BSEG01000015.1, from coordinate 16,201,646 downwards.
AAGAAAAAATTCTAGAACCAAACCAAGGTACAAGACACCTAAGAAAAAGTGGAAACAACCAAGGTGGAAACCCCAACCTAGGAAGAGCAATGAGGTGTGAATTTGGATACCAAAAGGGGTAGTCCAAAAAATGAGATCCTTAGATCATAATATCTCAAATTCTGTAAATGCGTCTTAGGTAAATGCTTCAAAAATTATTAAAACTTTTGATTCAAATGAAACAAAATTCGAAGGACCTGTCTATAGATGGGTACCCAAAATTAAAAGGTGATTTTAAAAGTATAGATGTACGTGAGGACTACAATGAACAACAAATAGTATATGAATAGTGGATGCTCATGGCACATGACTGGTGAGAGAGATCCATTCATAGATCTTACTCCCAAAGATGGAGGGTCTATCACTTTCGAAGATAATGCCTAAAGGAAACAATGAAGATAATCTTTTGTGGCATAGAAGATTAGGTCATGTAAATATGGACCCAATTAAGAAAATTTTGATCTAATTTTCGAGCTTTCTAAGATAACATTCACTGAAGAAATTTTTTTTAATGTTTACTGTCAAGGTAAGTAAACTAGAGCTTCATTTAGATCCAAAAATGAAATTTAAATTTGAATCAGTAAACCTCTATAATTTTTTCACATGGATTCATTTGACCCCATATAAACTAGAAGTTTGGGTAAAAAATATTATGTATATGTTGTAGTAGATTTCTCTAGGTTTACTTAGGTTATGTTTCTGTCTTCAAAGGATGAAGCTTTTCAAAGCTTTGCCAAGTTAGATAAGAGAATTCAAAGAGAATTGTCTCTTTAAGTAGTGATCGTGGTGGAGAATTGGAGAATGGGTATTTTATGGAGTTTTGTGAAGAGCATGAAATTCTTCATGAATTTTTCACACCTAGAACCCCACAGTAAAATGGTGTTGTTCAAAGGAAAAATAGGATTCTTCAAGAGATGGCCACAACCATGCTTTTGGAGAATAACTTGCCTACTCATTTTTGGGCGAATTAAAGCAGTTAATACTTCTTGCTATATTTTAAATATGATTAATTTAACGCAATGTATCAAGAAAACACTTTTTGAAACATATTTTGAGAAAAAGCCTAATATATCCTATTTTAGAGCCTTTGGATGTAAATGTTTTATCTTGAACATAAAGGACAATTTAGAAAAATTTAATGCTAAAAGTGACCAAGGTATCTTCCTTGGATATTCAAATACTAGTAAAGCTCATAGAGTATATAACATTAGGACAAACTCCTTGGAATAATCTATTTATGTAAAAATTTAATGAGTCATTTGAGCCAAAGAGATATAATGAAGATGAAGAGGAGATATCTATAGATCCATCTAAGGAAATTAAAAAATCAAATACTCAAGAAAAGGTAAAGGATGAATCATCAAAACCCTCAATCTGGAACCCAAGAGAAACTCTTAGATGAGAATGATTTGGGTAAGCTTCTCAAGAGTTATAAATTTGTGAAAAATCTCCCTATAGATCAAATTATTGGAGAACCAAGTCAAAGTGTAAGGACTAAGGCATCCTTACATCAATATTGCAACAATAATGTGGCATTCATATCAAATATTGAACCAATTTACATAGATCAAGCCTTAGAAAATGAATTTTAGATCAAGGCTATGTAAGAAGAACTAGACCAATTCAAGATAAACGAAGTTTGAGAATTAGTTCCAAGAGCCAAAGATAAATCTGTAATTAGAACCAAATGTGTATTCAAGAATAAACCCTTTTGGATAGATTGGGTTGTCTATTTTTTCTTAAGGTCTTCAAGTTTTTCAAATCTGGCTTCAGATCTATCTTAAAGAGTTGACTCTTATGTAAAAGTCAACTTTTCTTATGTGAGTAACTAATAAAAACTCTCTGTTTTCTAAAATCAATCAAGTAAGGACTATTTTCAATTGAGTATTCTTTTGGTATCAAAATTCTCATCAATCGACTAATATATTTTGTTTAATCGAATAATTATATATTTTAGTCGAGCAAAGATTAGATGAAATCTGGTTAAATCTATGTGCTTAAAATTAATTGAGTATTTTGTACTTGAATATATCCTTCTGTTAGTCGAGTAAGTTTAGCGTAGTAGTCAAGTGCTTAATGCAGAGTCTCTGTGACTTCTGAGTTAGTTGAGTAATGATTTAGTCATACTCGAGTGAGATTTATATATAATTGATTACTTGTAAAAATCCAATTGAGTATGCTCATATATTAGTCAAGTAATTGGCACCTGGTTTTGAAAAATATAGTCATTACTCAGAGATTAAAAAAAGAACAGTTTTGACAATTAGTGCTTTGTGTGTTTATTCCAAGATGTCTAACTGTGTTCTCCTTTATATGAATGATAAATATGATCATCCATATGTGTTAAAATCATGAAATGTCTAGATCTATATTTTGTATATTTTGATGTGATATTTATGACACCATTCCTGATATTTTTTATGTACTATTTTATGTTTCATGATGATGTATATTTCGATTGTTATTTTGTTCATCATGATCTTGTGTCTTTTAGGCATGCTAAATCCATTTTGAATAATCAAAGTATATGTTTTTTGTCTAAGGTCAATAATGCTTTTAGTATAGTCTCAAGTCAAGCAAGGTTGACTCTGGAATCCAAATAGTTGATTAGAATTTGAAAGTCGACGTAGGGATGCCAAGGTTTTACTATTGTATTTTAGGCTTGTGATTGAGATGACCACTATTTTTTTTTGTATCTTATGATGTTCATGATGTTTGCTTCTATTTTAACAGCAAATGATCAAAGTTTTTCAAAATATCTTTACAAAAAATATTATACAATGCACATGTATGCCTGCATATATTATCGTTTGCCACATCTGTTTTTCAATTTATGAAAAATGCTATCTTCAAATTCCTTCACTGCATCATAGTTTCAAATACTTGGATATTTCATCTAATGTAGTAATTTTTTCTCATGATAGTTATGATGTATTGTTAATAGTGCTTTACGATATTTCTATATATTCAATACCATCTGTTTATCATCCATCATGATTATGCTTGGTTCATTTTTCTCATGGTTTATATTGTTTATATCTTTATTCTCTTCACTAACAATGTCTCATGATTATAACAAAAAAGGGAGAAGAATGAGATTTTATGAGATGAGATTCTATGTATAAGAGATTTCATGTAATGAGAGTGAGATTGCATGTATGAAAGTAGGATTATATGTATGAGAGTTAGGCAATCAAAGGCTATCAGTTTTGGTCCTTAAAAGTTTTGTAAAAGTATTTTATTTATTAAAAAATGGGGGAGAAGTATAAGAGATGAAAATAATGAGAGTATTTAGGCAATCAATTTTCGTCCTTAAAATTTTTACAAAATATTTTATCTTCTAAGCTATATTCAAAACATTTTATTTACCTATGCTATCAATAATTTTGAAAGAGGGAGCCTATAGTATAAAATCAAGGGAGGATTCAAAAGATTTTTAAATAAATTAATTATCTCAAAAATCATGTTTTTAACATCATAAAAAGGGGGGAGAATGTTGAGCCAACTTATTCTGTTTAAGTTCTAGTTAAGTTTTGAGGATTAACAAGAAAAATATTTTAAAGAATATTTAAATCATAGTCCCTAATTATTTTCAATTAATTTATAAAATATTTTGACACAATATATGTATTATCAAAAGTGGTATTTTTTATTAAAATTATTTTTAAGTAAAGTAAAAATTTATTTAAAAGTATTTTGACTGTTGATACAGTGTTTTGACCGTTGCTATAGTAAACTACAGTTGTAACGACCGTTGGTGGGTCTAAAGTTTTATTTGAATTATGATTTGGTATGTGTGATAAATTAGCATCAAGAATTAAGTGTTATAAATATTGTGATTAATGAGGCCATAAGTGAATTGATTTAGATGTTGAGAATTCAAGGCATAGGCCTTAGTAATGAATTGAAAATTCCTAAGTAGTGGGCTAAATTAGGTTTGGACCAAGGGTTGTAAATTAAATGAAATGGGTTGGGCCAAGTTGAAGAGTTAACTCACTGGGCCTAAAAATATGTTGGTTATTGATTTGGGCTTGAGCCCATGTGCATGAGATGAGGTGTTTTAATTAAATAAAAAAAATGAAATGGTGGAATGACCAAAAAAGGGTTTGCCTTGAGTGTGATAAAGCTAATGGTAAAATGGAAATTTCATAAATGAGTATTTTACATAAATAATTTAGTGTGTATTATTGGGTAAAAGGAAATGGGAAAAGAAAAGAAAAAGAGGAAAGTGTACAAAATTGGTTTAATGAGGGCATTGGGTGTGTTTTAAAGAGAATGTCAAAGTGGTAATTGGCCAAGGGGGTGGTTGGAGAGTTGATGGTAGCCCATTCCTCCTCCATACCTCTTTCTTTTTCTTGTCTCTTCTTACTTTCTCTCTTCCCTCCTCTCCCAATCAGTTGTCTCTTCTTCTTATTCTTTTTTTTTTTTTCCTTCATTGACAATCTCCATTGAAGCTTCAAGTGGAGGGATTGCAGCTAGTTGTTCTTCTTCTCCTGGGTCAAGCATCATTAAGGCAAGTTCCCTTTCCTTCTTGTTTCTTTTTGAAAGCAAGTTTTCCTTTTAAATGCAAGTTCAATTACTTCCTTCTATTTCAGTACAAGTTCTTGTTCCTTCTATTTTATTTCAATGCAAGTTCATAGTGTTTTTCTTTGTTAATGCAAGCTTGGTTCTTCTTTCTCTCTAAGGTCAAGTTGGTCTTTCTTCTTGGTCCATTTGTCTTCGATTCTTCTTCTTTATTAGAAGATCCAATCTTGAATCCATATTGATTGGTGGGTCTTCTTCTCATTCCTTTAAAATTTTGTGTTTTACCATGATGGGTCTTTTTGAGAGTTTTCGTTAAAGTCTAGTTCACCCTAAATTTCTCAAAGGAATGACACTTTGATTGATGATGAATTTTAGTAAAGCAAGGTTTTGGTATATCTTGCTTGGGATATTTGGTTTTTATAGGTTGTCATTGAAGTTCTTAAGTTCCAAGTCTCTGTTAGTTGACTAAGTCCTCAATCTGTCGATTAAGTGGGTGTTTTAGATTTTGTTAGTCGACTAAATTTTTGCATTTGTAGACTAAGTTGGTAATTTAGCTTTTGTTAGTTGACTAAGTGTTTGAATATGTCGACTAAGTCCCTATTTAGTCGACTAAGTCTTCTCCATCTGTTGACTAAATCCCCAGTTAGTCAACTAACTTTTTTATTTTATCAACTAAAAGAATGCATAAATTCTTTCTGTCGGCTAACTTTTTGTTTCTGTCGGTTAAGTGGGCCTTTGTTAGTCGACAGTTTGGCTTTCATCTGTCAACTAACTCTTTCCTTTTTAGTCCAATTCTTCTTAAATGCTTGTAATTTCTTCCCCAAATATCTTGTAGTGTTCAACTAAGTCTTAAAATGTTTCTTGATGATATGAGGGTGTCTTAAAGAGGGGAAGTTTATCATGTGTAATAAGAAATGAAAATCATGAGATTTTAATGATGAATCTATGTAATCCATTTACTTGATATTGAGAAATGGTATGGAAATGAAACTCAATGAATGGTGTTAAATCATGTGAATGAAAATATCATTAACTCATGTGAGGATATGATCTGGAAATGTCTAAGTGCTCATGATGATCGTAATGAGAACATTTCTAATAAAGAAACATGTATGATATATCTAGAAATCTACATGAGCATTGCATGGTATTATTATTTGCGCACTTATTATTTTGTGCAACGACTATATTTTGCTAGGTGAGAAAATGATACCCTAAATGAGAGCCTGACACAAGTTAAGGTGGCTATAAGCCTGGTACGCAATGCTCAAGCCAAATGAATGGCTAATTGATTTTTTTTTCCATATATATATATATGTATATATGCATGTGAATGAAAGGCCTTGTGAGCCAATGTGATGCATGAGAATCCATGTATTCGTGAGAAATGAAATGATGCATAAAATGCATAATGACGATGGCATAGGAATGATAATAAAGTTGGGAAATAATAAGTGATTCTTATTGAATCTAGAGAATCGGGTGTACTCTATTTTGCTTTATCCATGCCTTAATTCTATTACTCCATTTGTTGTGTTATATGCTTGCTGAGTCTTGTGTTTGACCTTGTTTATTCCTGTCATTCCAGGTAAGGGAAAGACAATTGCTGAGGGCGAGTCCAGTGAGACTAGAGCCCGGATTTAGTTGTGTATAGAGATACCCCAACTGAAAAATGTCAATGGGAGTGATTTGTTTTGAGGACATGTAGAGTGAGATTCATTTTGTAATTGATATTTGCCCTTATATTTTGATTTGCATAGCCATTGAGCCTAAAGGATTATGTAAATTAAATTGTCATTGAAAATGTTTTATTTTGGCTTCTGATGATCAGTGAGCAAGTAAAAAAAAAAAATAGTGTTTAATCTGAGTTATTGTTTCTGTTTCCATTTTTGTGATGACCTCCTTTCAGATTTCCTATGCTAGCGGGATTATCTGGGAGAGGGTTGCTACAATAGTATTTTTCAGCACTAAAAATGCCCCAAGCTCATTTTGAAGATCATCAATTGTACATTTTGCAGATACAAAGTACTCATAATGTAATGCCCCGTTTTTCCGAGCTCGTCATAAATTAGGATAATTATGGGACAATAATTTTTTTTTCCTTTCCAACTAATCCTAAAACACATCATACCTCGTATCCGTCCCAAAACTTCCCAATCATTTTCTTCTCGAAAGATGATCATTATACACATCAAATGTGGAAGTAAAGATCGAACCTGATATCTTAACATTAATCGAAATTCATATCTTACATCATTGTTCCTCAACATAACTTAATACAAAACATAAGTCCTCAACTAACATTAACCCTAATTAAGGTTATATATCATCATTTCTCAAAAACGTTCAGAATTCAAAGTAGCAAAACTTAAATACATGGGCTACATTACATACATCTCATTCACCATGCACTCTGCTAAGTGTCATTTCATGCATCATTCATTCTCATATCTGCTACAATTTTCCATCTGGAACGTTTGAATATTCTAGGGGCAAAACTCAAGTTAGATGATGAATCATCTAAGTAAAGGTACAAAATGATTTATCATGTGTGTATTCAATGTCTTACTCATCGTAGGTGTCAACTGCACCCTTCATGCTATCTATCATTTTTACAACCACCTCTTTTCAAACCGGGGTGTATGGGGGCACCCTTGGTAAAATAGCGGTGTCAGTTCGTACTCTCTACGGCCACAATGCGCGTGATCAATGATATCAATGTGTACATATGCAGTTCATAGCATGTTATGTATACAGTCTTATACAGTCTACGTGATGGATACATTTCAGGGTATGTCAATATGATGGAAACATTTTCGAGGATCGGGGTTTAAAACATAAATCACTTACAAACCAAACATTTTCCATATACTAAATCCAGTTGAAAAGTACCACTTACCTTTTCAAGCATATCAGGCTACCTCGATTTTCGTGTCATATCTTGAAATTTGTGCATCGTCTCAATTTGTGTGCCAACCTCAGAATTCGCACGAGCCACTTCAACTTAAGCCTCAAAATATCCTAATCACTAAGTATTAAAACTTATCTTTTCATAATTTCTTGCATTTTCTTTATTTTTCTCTCTATTTCTTCTTATTTTTTCTCAATAAATCCAAACTAAATATTTCTAAAATATTTTCTCAAATATTTCACTACGAAAATTCATAAAATAATATTCCTGAATTTATGAAATTTTCTAAGAAATTTTACTCACCTTAACTTAGTATCTCCGGCTTTCTCGGTATACATGCATTGATCTCGAAACGCGTGCCCGAACAATTTTTTTTGCCAAAATCTCCAAAAATTACTAAATATCTATTTCCTATTTTTTCAAAATTTTTCTCTTATTTTTTTCTATTTTTTCTTCATTTCTTTTCTTTTCTTTTTTTTCCTTTTTCTTTCTCTTCTTTCTCCCTCCTTCTCCTTCTTTTTCTTCTTCTCCCCTACAACTCGCCTACAGTGCACCAGTTTCACCCAGCTGCCGCCGCCCTCGCTCGCTATCGCCGACCTCCTCAACCGCGTTAGACCATTGCCGAGCTGCACCACGCCTTGTCGCCCTCCGGCAGGGCTGCTGCCACCCTCGCGATTACTTGCTGCGCGTCAGCCATAGCTGCCATGGCCGATCACACTAGCCACTGTCGAGGTCTTCGCCCACCCACACAGCCTCCAAACACCACCGCGCCACCGTGCGAGGTTGCCTGGTCCTCACATCAGCACACCATCACAGCTTGCTGCTGTTGCCGTGCTCCACTCGAGGTGCTGCCATGGCTGCCTACCCAAGCTCTCTTTTCCTTCTACATTTCTTCCATTTGCTCTCCAATTCCTCTTCTATTTATAGGCAACCCTCACCTTTAACTCCTTGGGCCATCCCTTTTAGCGTGAAGATTACGCCATTTGCAGAGCATGGCCAGGGAGTTCACAGGGCATGGCCACACTTGCGTATACATATATATATATATATAATACACCACATTTAATTAATGAGAGATAAATCAATCTCTCAATCTCCCTACCCCATATCTTCTTGCAGATTTTCTTTCAAATCTTGTAGCCCACGATTGATTCTGTGCTTCCAATTGCACAAATTTGCATCCACTGTTTCACATGCATATATATATATACATATATCATATATTATACTATAATAATAAATAAATAAATAACACATTTAAATCTCAAATTTCACCTCTATTTCACCTATGCAATTTCCTAATTACAACTATACCCTTAAATCTCAAATTAATTTGCGTTACTTTACTGAACATACAAAATTAATAACTTCAAAGTTACTCGATACTGACAATTTTGCCCCAGTGTCCTTACTGGGCTATCGTTTCATCCCGAAACCACTGAAGAGTTGCTCATTATGAAAAATTAGAGTCCCCTCATACTTCCGTTGACTTCTCGAGAGTCCCTTATGGCAATTCAATTTTACAGCCTAAATGGAAGCTACATTTTAGCTGTACCAAAAACTATTTCCGATCTAATTTCTTTCAATACCATAAATCTTATCTCGAAATGCTCATTGAGACCATATCATTTTTCTTAGACAATTTCACTCTGAGACATTCCCTATAGTCGATTCAGTACTTAAACCAATTTTTCAGCATTCTAACTTGCTTAAATTACTATTAAACCAATTTTTCGGTATTCTAACTTGCTTAAATTACGGGGCAACTTCATACAAATATGGGGTATTATATTCTTCCCTCCTTACAAAATTTCATCCTCGAAATTTGCCACATATCCTAAATCTCAAAATTTTATCCTTGAAATTAACACCTGATTGATCAAATAACTAGGAAGATCCTACTCGAAACTTGTGAATACCGATGCGTATATCAAAATCTAAACCCTTGGACTGACCATGCTCATCAATCCATAGACAAATACACTTGTCAACCATGCATTCCTTTCAAATCATAACCGCACAACTCGATCATTAAGCCACGAGTCTTAACCTGAACTCCCATCCAAGCTGATACCCACATCATTATAATGAGCCCACAACTCTCATTTCCACATCCTCAATTTTCAATTTGTTTTTCACTAAGTCATCCAATCAATATCCTTATTCTTATCACTTCTCTATTATCGATTTTTTCATGACGTTAATTCTCTTGTACTAATCAATTATGATTTGATAATCTTCCAACCTTAACATAAAAGTCCTTGATCTTAATACATTTTAACTTCTATCAAATGAATCCTCAAATCATATCTTATTGTAACTGAGAGATTTATCTCTCAAATCATATCTTATTGTAATCTCATTGTATTTCCTTAGCAAGGTTGGTCTACTTTACAAAGTAAAATGTTGCATTCCTAGTCTTGTGACTAGAGAACTTATTTGGTATCAAGTATGAGGTTTTAGTGGATGCTTTAAAATCATTAGTGAGAAGTTAAACTAGTGGATTAGGCCATTTAGCTGAACCTGTAAGCACCCCCACCCGGATATCCCAACCTCCTGGACTACCCGAATGGGAGCGCCTACAGAAGGGGAAAGAATGAAACACAAGACAAAAACTACCTTCCCATGCATACACAAGAATTAAAACAGCGAAAACTAAGCTATACACATGCATGCACTACGGGTACTCCGCTAGCATAGCGGTCACATGATAAATAAATGAATACAGACGTCTCTACCAATATACATGAGACATGAGGAATGACTACATATCGACTTTACCGCTAGATGCTATTTCCCTTACTCTTGACCCACGTTGCCACTACCTGGAATGTTGGAAAGTAAAGTGAGTCGAGAGACTCAGTAAGTGATGTGAATCAGGTTGCTAAAGCCTCACAAGATTTGTTGAGCATTCGTGGAGGCCCAATAACTAGATTACAAGATTTGGGGTTGATAGATTGAATGATTGATTGATTGAGAAGATTTGCAAGATTGTAAGATTTGGAGTTGATTGATTGACTGGTTAATTGATTGACAAGATTGCAAGATTTGGGGTTGACTGATTGATTGGTTGATTAATTGATAGGATTGCAAGATTTGGGGATAATTGATTAATTGACAAGATTTGCAAGATTTGGGGATGATTGATTGATAAGATCCAGGCGCATAAAAATGAATGGTTGAATATTTGACCACTTCCCTTATTTCCTACTTTGTTTTTAAATCTTTTCTATTTTAGATAATTCTTGTTTCTTTATTATCAGATTATGTTATTTCCTTCTTGTAATTAATTCCTACTATGCCTATGATTTGATTTATTTCCTTCTGGTTTAGGATTGATGTTCAGCTATATAAGCCAATGTAATCCGAGAGGAATTTAGTTTTTGGACAATATTATTAGTGAGAGTTTTCTCTTTGGTTCTTCAACGAACTATTTTCAACTTATCAAGATTTTATCTTGTGGCGTTCATTCTTGACTTATCACTCACAACTTTTCTCATCTGTCTTGAGTGTGGCGTCAACCCTACCTTCTTATACCTTTGGTTCTTATCTCTTTATAGATAATGGGTCAAGGTCCTTTGTTTTCTTTATTATGAATCTGTTTTAGAACGATTCTTGGCAAAGGAACCATTATTGAGCGTCGGGTCTCACCTTCCTTCGTGGGATTCACATTAGCAAGCATAAAGAAAGAAAGGTTGTAAGTTGAACATATCTAGTAAACTATCCCCAGAACATCAATCCCCAAACACACACAAGCCATGAGATGCCTAACATAGTATAAAAGCACGTATCAGTCCTTGGGGCCCACACAAGACACACGGCACCCAAGTCCCATACCAACTTGCAGCTACCTTGAAAGGCAACATATACCTCTAACAAACCTGTGCTTGCCATCCCGGGTCGGTGCTCCCATCACCCAAATGCTCGCGTCGATCCTCTTGACACCCGAGTTGCAGAATAACAGAGCCGTAGGCTCCATTGGAATGGCCCTCTCGTCCGAGACCTGTGAATGGTCGGTAACCATGCCGTGCACATAAAAATGCAATGGCGTAGTGAGCATCAACGTGATACACTGGCGCCCATATATCCAGGCATTAGGCCATGCTCCGCCCACATAGTAAATCATACGCAATGCATATGCCCATGCCAGATGCAATCTAACCATGCTAGAATGTCTGTGTCCAAGCATACTCAATAAATGAACATCCCAACATGCATCACTTACCCATGTGCATATCAAACCATGAACATTAATACAACATATCGAATCATGCAATAAATCACATAATGGCAGGGCTAATCAGTAATGTCCAGTACCGGTCAACGGTAAGTGACTAGGAGTGTTCACCCGACGGTCCATTTCAGGGCCGTACAATAGTCTACTCCAACGTCACCAAACAACCGACCCCTGCCCCATTGCTTGATAGCCCTAGCCAACCCACAACTGAGAAATCCATAAATAAACTCGTACCTCTAAGAACCTAGTCCCCAAGTTGGGTTCAGCATCATTCCGAAAGAAATAGGGGCAGTACAAAATACCTCGTAGGCACATAACAAATAAAACCCCAACGAGTGTCATATTTAATTTAAATTAAATCATACTAATAAAATCCTCAATTCGTATAATTAATACGTGAAACCACAACGAATTAAGGGAAGAAGTGGAGTTCATAAAATGGAAGAAGATTGCAAAGGTAGAAGGGAGCTTGTCTCTATTTTGCTGATTTTAGCCCTTTTACGCTTGAACGCCACCAAATTAATACACACTTTAAATTGACATAAACTCTCAAAATTAATAAAATTGGATCCAAAATGAAATTCCAACAGTACAGAATGATTAATACATCTTTTTTTACTCACCTAGTTAATCAAATCTCGATTAAACCGCGTTTAATCTTCAATTTTCCCCAAATTTTTCTTTTTTCTTCACCTCTATGCGCTATCTTCTTCTCCTTAATTTCTTCTCTACTCGAAAATGCTCGATTCCTCTCCAATTTTCATTGCAAATTGCAGCTTGAAAAGAAAAGGAAATGGACCACCAGCAGCTGCCGCGTGGAAGCCTCAATACACCCACTGCCTTACCCAAAACGACGCCGTTTTAGGTAAGGTTTTGCCTAAAAATCAACCAAAATTCCCTCTAGCGCGCGGCCGTCTCCAAGTCTCGAACCTGCGACCTCGCCTCCCACTTTGCACGTCATGCCATCTGCTCCAGCTTTTGTCTTTTAACACCTATGCGCGTCCATTAAATTTAAAACAATCCCAACACGTTTCCAGGAACTTGCATTTAAGCCCCCAGTCTTCCAGAAATCCTATATACACCCCAACTCCCATTTCCATTTATCAGACTTATACCCTAACTCTTTCCAAATAATACCTACCCACCAAAAATAAAGTAATTAAATATTTTTCTTTAAATTAACCTAATAAATAATTATTTCCACCTACCATTAAATAATTCAACATTTCCTATAACTTCACATAATTAATTCCTTCATTATTTTCATAACTATTTCCAAATAATTTAATTAATTAATAGCCTCTTTCCAAATCTCTAAATAATTTAATATTTTCTTTAAACTCACAAATAATTGTTGGTCACCATAAATACAATAATTATTAATTACCAACCGCTCCCAATTTAATTTAATAATTATCAGCTGCTCTCGATTTAATTAATAACCATTAATTATTCCCGAATTACTAGGATATTACAGAACCATTCTAAATTACTCATGTCTCATTTCATTGTTCTTGATAAGCATTATTCTCAAACACCATCATTTTACACTAAAACCTCATTTGGGAAAAAAATTTCAAATTTAATCAAAATTTTTAATCACTCAATTCACCCCCCTCTTGGGTGTGTAGTGCCATTGCTTAGACAAATTCTAACAATTGGTATCAGTGCAATTTCCCTCATTTTCAAAGTCTAACAACCTAAAGAAAAATCCAAATGGCACACATTTTTTTGTCATCTCATTCGTACTTTAATGGTACTAACTATGGATATTGGATGGAAAGAATATCTTGTTTTCTTATGCTAGACATTAACATCTTGTAAATTGTTATATAAGGTATAGATCTTCCAAACATTGAGAATACGAAGGGTTGGACAAAAGAGGATAAGCGAATCATGAAAATAAACGCAAGAGTCATGAATATTTTGTTATGTACTCTAAGTTTGAAAGAGTTCAATCTTGTGTCATGAAGGTACTAAACAAGTAAAAAAAATCAAAATTAATTTATTTATTCAAGATTTTGAGTTCTAACTATGAAAGGAAAGAATCTATAAAAGAGTTGTTGACTAGGTTCAATAATATTATCGTGATCTAGAGTCTTTAAGAAAGATTTATACAAATAATGAAAAAATAAGAAAAATAATGAGAAGTCTTCTTAGGAGTGGGATCTAAATCTAATTATTTATTTGGTTTCTTTCAATCTTAAGCAATGGTACGATTGAGACGCAGACTTAATTAAGACTTGAGAGACAAGCGAGCAGCCAGTACCCCTTTCTCTCTCCAAATTCCTAAATCCAATTATTTATTTGGGTTCTTTCAATCTTAAGCAATGGTACGATTGAGACGCAGACTTAATTAAGACCTGAGAAGGAAGCGAGCAGCCAGTACCCCTTTCTCTCTCCAATTCCTCTGTCCTTTCCAAATTCCAGCAATTAATTAAAATCCATCAGCGGCAGCAACAGCATCAGCCTGCCAGTTTGACTTGTAATTTGCTGAATATTACATTACTGGTTTGGACATTTTATTCAACTGAACAAGAGAGTTGAGTGCCTTTTCTAAGTAATAATTTACTCTCAAATTTTAATGATCAGTTGTATGCGCCACCTAGAAGTAGAGTCGATGGAGGGTTCGTTCGTACGGCCGACAGTTTTGTGGCTCTAATCAAATGGCCGTCACTCGATCCATTGCTTTCATGTCTTCCTGTCTCTCATTCCTTCAGTCATGAGTTGCGCCTGCCATCATCAATCCGCCTATACCCACGCTTGAGAATAATAATTGATCACTCTTAGTCTCAAGTAGGGTTAATAGTATTTATTCTCATTTTTTATCATTTTTTAATTTAATCTTTTTTTAAGAATTATTTCAATTTTGCTCATTTTAGAAAGAGTTTCTAAATTAAAAAATGTTTTAAAAACAAAACCGTCATCATTCTTGTGATAAACCGTATCCTTTCACATGCACCATCGGACATGAGTATATAACTCCATAAACCGTATCCTTTCACATGCACCATAGGACATGGGTATATAACTCCATAAACAGTTTTGGCTCATCTTTATTTAAAAAAATACCAAACCTAGTTACTTCGAGAGTGATAATGAAAGGCGACTATGGTCGCCCTATCCTCCAACTTATTAATCCCCATAACTTCAACTTGGAATCTAGCAATAAACTGATGTCTTAAGGGCTGGTTTGGCTTGGGCTTCACCCAAAGCAGGCAGTAGTTATTCTCCTTAGGGTTCAGTTGCCTTGGAATATACATTTGAATTGCTTTGCAAGTAATTTGAATTTGGAGATACAAGTTTTAGGGATTGTGTCAAACCAATCCCTTGCACCTCCATGTAGGGTTTGCATAGTATCGGTAGTGTACCTAAATTGCATGACATCACAATATTAACAGATATGATCTTTGGGATCTTTTGTCCCCTCATATATTCAAAACAGGGGTAGCTAAATTAAGTTGGCATGGGTCCATCTATAATGTTAGTAGCAAATAGGGTTAATATCTGGTGGTTGATTGCTCAAATAAACTTTAGTTGGCTATCGGTCAATTCACTGCTAGAATCCGACGACTCCTCTCGGTAACGTCATTTGCACTTCTCATTTCGTACAAAATTAGATGTCAACTTTGTTGGAAATACTGGGTTGGAAATGACTACTAATTAATAGTTGAAATAAAAAAAATTAAAAATAAAATAAACTTAAAAATTTTATATGATTTATCTAATATAGATTACGTTCATGAGCAAGTGAAAGAAGAATTTCACTAGAAAAAATAAAAAGTTATAACTACTCTCAAGTTATAAGAAGAAAATAATTATCACTCTCTCTCTAACAATACAAATAAAACACCTCTTATAATGAGAAATGAGATTTGATAATGAAATGATTGAGGATGCTTAAACCTTATGTAGAGGGGTGTATTTATATTTGAATCTCACATATCTTCTTATATTTTTCTTTAAAATATTTATTTAACAAAAATTGTGACTTGCCTAATTTTTTATTGTCAAAAGTTATGACTTGTCTAATATTTCTTTGTCAAAAGTTACACTCCTTTTGCCTTTCCACATTCAACAAACTTGCAGTGTTTGCTAGTACTTTGGCTGTCTTCTTGTTCTTCTCTGTGAATACATATTCTCATCGTCGGCACTAATGAGTTTTAGTAAAGGTTTAGCTAGTCAAGCTTAAGTTTTGTTGATGCATTTTGGACTTCTACTGGTTAATATATATTGCGTCCTTGCATATTCCTCTCAGAATTGAGTGTTCTAATCATCTAATGGGTTGTGTAGGAATCTTTTATTTTTCACATACATCGCTTATTGATGAATGTACAAATTTGATCACCAATATATTTACTAGGAAAAGAAATGCTATCCCTCTTACTTTGAATTGTTGAGCTGATCTTCTGCCAAGAAGGAATAGTGAGACTTCCCTAGGGTTGGCTTGGAAAGTTACTGTGATGTGATACCTAAATTAGACATGAAACAATAATAAGGAAGCACAAGAGTTTGAAAGTATGATTAAGAATGCCTACACTATAAGAGAGATCATTCTCTATTTATAGTCATTTAGGATACTCCTTCACCTTAGGATTATGTCTCTTGGTCGACAGTAAGTAAGAATAGTACATCAAAACAATATCCCCAACTACTATTTTCTTGGAATTTAAGAAAAAATGAGTTTATTTCAAATTTATCGAGATTATGTTAAAGTAGTAAGACCATAAAAAATAATTTATAATCATGAGTTTAGCTCTTAATTTTAAGATAAAATCCTAATCAACTTAGATAATTCACCCCTACACAAGATTGGTTTGTCTTGAGTTTGAGAAAAATTCATATTCTTTGGCTAAGTTAGACTAAAGTAAAATACGGAGGTCGATGGTAATTTGGTTAAACGGGTCAATACCAAGTATAGCCTAGTTATGCAGCCCCAAATTAAGAATAGTCTGACTAAGTGAACTAAAACCGAAGAGCAAACATAATCTAAGTAAAATATATTGATTTTTTTATAAAAGATATGAACATGTACAGAGTTAATTGGAGATGTAAAATTCAGAACTTATTAGAGATATATTAAAGTTTATGATAGCTGGTGTACTGTTTAATTTTTTATTTTTTTAAAGTTTATGATAGCTGGTGTACTGTTGTTTAGTTTTTTATTTTTTTAAAGTTTATGATAGCTGGTGTACTGTTGTTTAATTTTTGATTTTTTTAAAGTTTATGATAGCTGGTGTACTGTTGTTTAATTTTTTATTTTTTAAAAAAAGAAAAATAATTATCAAATAATGCTTTTTTTTAATATAAAAATAGTGCATTTAAAGTGGGTGCTCCAGCCTCCAGTTTTGCCCTGCTGTCTCTTCCATTTGCTATTTTGCAGATTATCTTTCACTGAAAAGCACTGAATCTATTGTCCATCATCCATACATTGAATTATTGAAGCTTCACACACCCCAAAGCTTCAGCATTTCCTCAGACTGCTCATTATATAGTAATCTACAGATAATGATGTGATATCACCTACAAATATTTGACTCCTTTTGTATTTTATGATTTTTAAACAATATTTCTCCAAATAACTCAATTTTTTTTTTATCTTTTATGATTTTGTATTTTTATATTTAAAAAATGATAAAAAAAAAAACCATTATATAAATATTCAATTGCTGTTTACTATTGTGTATTGTTTAATTATTTCTCTTGATAAAAAATATAATATATGTGTGTGTATGGTAGGATAGATGAATGCATTAACATTAAGCCAACCCAAGCTGTCACTGGGTGCATGCTTTACAATTGTCCACACAAGTTGTGGCTTGAATTGTGTACATCACTAAATCTTCACAAAAACCTAGAAAAGTAAGTGTCAACTATAATTTTCCCTTTTTCTTAAAATATATTTAATATATTTTATTTTTAATATTAAATATGCTTATTAATTAATAACAAATATATCATGTAACGTATTTTAAAATATTTTATTAATTAATAAAAATATTTAAATTAAAATACATTAAATACACTTTAACAAGGGCTCTAGGCACTCAATAGCAAACCTTTAAATAAAGTATATTTATTACATTTTATTTTTAATTATAAAAAAATTATATTAGTTGATGATAGATACATAGTGGTTTGTAACAGTTTATCAATTAATATCTTCTCCAATTAAGAAGATATTAATTGTTATCTATTGTTTAATATATATATATATATATCTTTTCACTTTATATATATTTATTTTCATTGTCACCTCAAATAAAAAAAAGGTATTTGAAATTATTTTACATTACTATATATATAGAAAAAAGAAAATATTTTTGTTTTATTTGACTCATTTTTATTACTAACTCTTCTTTTTTTAAGTAAGTAAGGTTATATCATCAATTTTATCACTAAATCTTTAATAAAGAATAATGTTAAAAGTCATGACTATTAAGGATATCATGTATCGCAATTTCATTGATAATAGAAAACTATATATATATATAATAGAATTACTTTGTAATTACAAAATTCTTACTACAAAAATATTAATTATTAGATACGGGTATATATTTTATATAAAGATAAGTTTATATAAATCAAAATTTTACGTACACGGAAATTTTTAAAAAGTAAAAAAGGTAGTTATGTTTACTGTTAATCATATACATATTAATTAAAAACAAAAAAAATCTTATAGTAATATACTATTAAAAATATCATATTTAATATTATTTATTTGATATGATCGTCGTTGTGCTTCCTCGATACTCATGTTCTCAATTATATCAAGAGAGATAAATCACATGTATAAAATTTCGTTCACTACATAAAACAAGAAAGAAAATTCTTGAGAGCCAGACAGATTTACAAACAAACTTACAAAATGAGGGTTAAAAGATTAAAATATCATCGTCCATATTGTATTACACTTTTTTTTAATGTAATATAAATAAGAATATTTTAATCTTTTAACCCCTATTTTATAAATCTGTCTAAATCTATCAGAATCTGTAGAATCAAAGTGAAACCACGCCCAACATAATCACAAGTTGAGTGTCGGTAGTTGTTAGTTGGGTAGTGCCATTTTTTTAATAATTAACAAAAAACAAAGTAAACGAATAAAATATTTTTAAATACTTGAATTTAATTAATTGATTACCCAGTCCAGTCGTCATCTCATCATCTTCCTCCCACTGATCTCCGGCCACCCTACCAAAATATCCTGCCTTTATAATCCACAATCCAATTCAAACTAATGAAACAAAGAAGAGCAATATTGATGGTCCAGGTATATAATTGCTAGTTGGGCCTTCGCCGGCGTTAGTCCAGCGACCGGCGATGGCCGGCTTTGGAGAAGAAATTAATCTCTTCTCTTCTCTTGTTATATGAATATTGTGTGTGCAACGACAGTTATACATACATCTAAATATTTAATAATGGAGCAAATGAATATATGTTCTGGAATGAATAATTCCAGAACCATGTTGGAACCTGCAAACAAGTGTGTGTAATATATATATATATATATATATATATATTATGGGAAGTCGATCTGCATGTGTTGAGCAATGAATGATGCAGCAACTAGCAAATGGCCAGCAGAAACTCTTCAATATGGATTGCCATGGTTGGGGAAGTTTGGCGATGGTGGTTGGCTGATTTTTTATTTTTATTTTCAGTCTCTATATCATTCTACTAATTTTTTTTTATTACATTATTATTATTTAGATATATATATATATATATATATCTTTGGATCACCCCTGAAAACAGTGGAAGATGGATCCACAGAGTTGAAGAAGGACGATGACTTGACTTAACAAAAAAAAAGAAAAGAAACTACCAGCACTACCATGAAAAACTACACTTTGAATTTCTGTTCAACAATAAATATAAAATTAAGCAACTATTAAAATGGTGTTGTTTTAGGTTTCTCAAACATTTCCGACTCAGAAATATCAATAAATTTTTAAAAAAAAATTGAGCTGTTTTTGTAATTTTAAAAATACTTTCAAATCATTTTATAATATTAAAAAAATATTATAAATGTGTTTCTATTTTGTGATGAAAGTAAAGATAAGAGCAATTCTATCTCTGTTATCCTGAAGAGTAAGTTAGAGACAAAAATGATTTGTATTTATATTTCTTTAAATAAATGATATAATTTATATTTATGTTTAATTAAATAATTATTTTTATAATTTTTATGTTAAAAATTATACTTATAAAAAAAACTCCTATATATATTTGTTTATTTATTCGTTTCTCCATATTTTTGTTTCTTACTTTTATAAAACATCACCAGGCTACTCAAACGACGTACGTGATGGTGGTGGATGGCATAAGTACTTGGAAGTTGAGTATGAAACTACCGCTTGGAATGGAACGTCATTTTGGTGTCCCAACAAGGGTTCGTCATTGGGTTGAATTGAACTTCCAATTCATCAATTTCCCCTTTACTACCTTACCTTTGTGTGCTTCTTCTGTCTATAAATATTTCAACCCATCCCCATCACTTCTTTCCAAACTCAAAACCCAAAAGCTGTCTGTCTGTCTGTCTGTTTACACTGCAGAACATTAAAACTTAGAAGAAGAAGATAATGATGAAGCCGCAGTCGACTAGAATCCATTTCCTCCAGCTCTCCTTCTTACTCCTCTTATTCTTCACCCTCCTCCTTCACGCCACCTTATCCTATACCCCGCGCCTCCTCCCAGCCGCCACCCTCGTCGTCTTCGTCCTCCTCCTCCTCCTCCTCGGCCGCCGCCGCCGCCCCGTCCTCCTCCTCAACTACTCGTGCTACAAGCCGCCACCCAACCTCAAGTGCTCCCGCGAAGCGGCCCACGACTTCGTCCGCCGCCGGCTACCCAACCCCAAAAGCGTCGACTTCATGAGCAACATTTCCTCCAAATCCGGCCTCGGAGAGGAAACCTACGGGCCATCGTTCATGTTCCAAGGAAAGCCCGCCGCCACTTTCGCAAACGCCGTCGACGAAGCTCAGGACGGCATGTTCTCTGCCATCGACTCACTGTTATTCAAAACCCAGCTCAATGCCGATCTCATAGACGTCGTCATTGTCACCAGTGGAAGCTTCTCGCCGGCGCCGTCGCTCTCTTCGAGAATTGTCAACCGTTACAAGCTCAAACCCGACGTCAAAACCTTCAATCTCAGCGGCATGGGCTGCAGCTCTGGCGTCGCCGCCATTGATTTAGCCGCTAGGCTTTTGAGCGTCGGAAAGAAAGTTCAATATGCTCTGTTAATCATCACCGAAGGAATCAGCTCGAACTGGTGCCTAATAAGAAGAAACATCGGAATCCAAATTAATATAGTTAATCTTAGAATACACATAAATCTAATTTAATCTCAAACTTAAACTAATCTTATCTTACTCTTTAACAGGTATTTCGGCGACAACCGCTCCATGCTCGTAACCAACTGCATCTTTCGCGTTGGCTGCGCCGCCGCGGTGCTCACCAACGATCCGAGCCGCCGCGGAGTCTCGAAGATGGAGCTGGTCGACTCGCTCCGGACCCACCACGGCGCCGACGACGGATCCTACCGTGCCGCCTTCCAGGAGGAAGACGACAAGGGAATTACTGGGTTTTCACTCACCAAGGATCTGGTGAGAGTTGCCGGCACAAACCTACGTGAACACATCAAGATCCTGGCGCCCCGAGTCCTGCCGCTGAGTCAACTCGTCCGCTACGCCTACTCGGCGGCGGTGTCCCACGGCGGGTCGAAACCGGCACCGCCCGACTTCAGGAAGGCGTTCGAGCACATGTGCGTGCACACGGGCGGGAAGGCGGTGATCGAGCAAGTGGGGCGAGTTCTGCGACTCGGAGACGAGGTGACTGAACCGGCTCGGATGACACTGCACCGGTTTGGCAACACGTCGAGCAGCCTGGTGATGTACGAGTTGGCTTATTTTGAAGCGAAAGGAGTGGTGAAGAGCGGGGATCGGATGTGGATGATTACATTTGGGACCGGTTTTAAGATCGGCAGTTTGGTTTGGAGATGGCTCTGTGATTCCACCAAGGACTGTGATAATCCGTGGAACGATTGCATACAATCCTACCCCGTTAAAAGCTATTCCATTTAAATTAATATGATAATAATCGCATGGTTCCCATTTTCTGTTACTTGTGAAATATAAAAGTTACAGTTCTATAAATTTTATTTGATTACAAATTAATAAGCTAAGTAAAATGAATTATTTTAATTGAGTAACATATATTATACTCAACGTATTTACAATATTTTATCTTAGTCAAGTACTTGACTTATGTGTCCTTTGTGTGTGTATTCTTGATAAGATATATGCAAATGAATAGTTATTCAAGTATTTATATTTTTATGAAATATATTGTATTAAGAAGAATAATCTTTCCATAATCTAGAAAGAAATACTTTTAGTTGAATAACATTCAGTGTATTCAACTTATTATTTTTGAGAATTTAGGGAAATTTCATGATATGAAAATATTTCATTATCTTAGTCCATTAAAACTTTCTATGTAATCAAGAAAATGTGATTGGAAAGTTAGTTTTAATTAAAAAAAAATAGTTTTAACTAACTTTTACAAACAATACTTGTGTATTAAATATCTTAAATGTTGAAGCTTAATGTTTATGTTAAGTTATATATTAGGCGTTGATGTTGATGATTGTTTTGATGATGATATTCAAAACAATATAGTAAAGATGATTGTTGATAGAGTTTTAATTGAGTAATTAAGGTATAGAATCAATCAAGTATATTAAAATATTAATCGAGTAAAAATTCCATATTACTAGAGTAAAATGTTGATGAATAATTGAGTATTATTATTTTGTAATCAAGTAAACATTGATGTATAATTGAGTATTAGTCTTTTGTAATCGAGTAAATGTTAATGTATAATCAATTAAATTCAATTTGTAATCGAGTTATTATTTCATGTGTATGTGGCAAATTATAATCTGGTTGTCCTCGAATACAGACAAAACTTAGTCAAGTACAAATTTTGTTTACTTAAATAAAGATAAAAAATACTCGATTACAAACGCTTTCTAATCGAGTAAAAATGTGTTGAAACTTAAAATCATAGTTGTTGCCAGTGCATTTAGTGCACAGTTTTGACCATTAAAGCTCTAAAATTACTCTAAATTTTCTCTTATTCCTTTATCTTGATTTTTGAATATTCTAATAATTATTTTATGAAAAAAGAAGGTTGATCTTACAGATATCATTCTCTTGACAACAAGTATAAAAGAGAGAAGAGACTAAAGAAAAAGAAGTTGTTTTTGAATTCTTCCTACTCCTACCTTGAGCCAAAGAACCCTAAGGGAGCGTTTGTTAAAATGAACAACATAAGAGGCATCAAAATAAAGTTGGAATGCATTCTGAATCAAGATATGAAATGATCAAGATAAAGTTAGAAACCATTTTAAGATTTTTATCAAGTTGTTTGTTAAATTTTTTAAAATGCACTAGAGGACACAAATGTCTTTTTTTTTTTTATTTATAAAGATCAACATTGCTTATATTGAAGAGGGGAGAGATAAACATATCTTGAGAGATAAGCATATCTTGAAAGATGAAGATAATGGGTCATTAATGATTTTTTCAAGAATTTTCAGATAAACTTAACAAACATGTTGGAAATGATAAAAGTTTCGGATGCATCCCATATTTTGGTTTTTTCACCTCATATCTTGATTAACAAACGCTCCCTAAAAGTATACATCTTCTACTAGCAAAAGAAAGAGTGTGTTCTTATCTTTTCATTCTTTTAAATCTTTCTTTTCTTTGTGAGAAGTTACTTTTATTATTTGATTTCAATCTTGTAAAAGGTTTTCAAAGTGCTCAATTTATATACTTTACTTATCTTGTTGTGGTTAGTATTTGAAGACGTTTCACTTATAAAAATTGTTTATATTCGATTACTATTAATCCATTGAAACGTATAAATTGAAGTTACACCTATCAAAAACTGAAGTTTTAACTGATCCTACAAAAAGTTATAGTGAATTATTAAAATCCTTGATGACAAGCCAAAAAAATAAAGTAGGCTACCTGAACCAAACTACTATAAATTATGTGTATGTTGCATTATTTATTTTTACCTTTCATTTCAATAAGTCAAGTTTTTATTTTCAACATTCAAAGTTTGCGGTCACAACTATATATATAATTTGATCTTGTAAAACTCATTCTCATTAAAGTTATATTTGCATAATTATTTTTTAAAGGACCAAGAGTTAAAACTTTCAATAAAATATTTTATAACTATTTTTCGAGCTCTCTAAAAAATCAAAAAGTTATCTTTGCATAAAAGAACTCTAAATTGAAAAAAAATTAAAATACCCAATTCATCCCCACTTCAGTATATACCATTTCTTACATGCTCGGATGAATTCCACGTTGATACCCTCTCCCCAGTGTGGAATGATAAGATTGATCACTTGTAATAGTTTGTTAAATTATTTGTAAAGTATAATTTTGTTAAATAGTCTAAAAACTTATAATATTTCTTTTAAAAAAAAAGTCTCTTTGATTTTGAATTCTCTCATCAAATAACTCACTCTTATTTCAACGCCATCACTTTACATATACCATATTTATACAAGTGAAATTGTTATTTATATATGAAGTTTGTATATTCCATTATATAATAAGTCATATTGTATTATATATTCTTTTAAATTAAAAATACAAGAATTTGTAAATTCACATTGTGCAGTACGGTGAAATAAGCCAAAAGTTCCATTAAGGGCTTATTTGTCATGAGCTTTTTTTTATGACTTCGGTGTTCAAACTTTGCTCAAATAATTTTGAGGAAAGATATTTTCTTTTCTAGTTTGTCTTTTAATTAAATTCAAATACAGTTATAGTCTATGCACACTTAGAGTGAATTTTTAAGAAATGGCTATCTTTCCTGTAGATCCCACCTTTATGTCGTGCAGATGGGACCCTCAGAAGGACGATAGGGCACATCATGATCTTACCTATACATGAGAGATTTTGCCTTTTAACTTATTGTTGTCGTACAGGTAATATTGCCTTTCAACAATAATTTTGTCTTTTGAAATGTCATAATAATTCGAACCTCTAATGTTGTAGTTATCTTCCTTGTATTTTACCGTTGTGTCATGTCCGTTGGTTGAATGCTAGTAGAAAGGGACATATATGACTATTATTCTATATCAAGTGACAAGCCCAACCCATTTTTTGGTAAATTCATATTTTCCAAATATTTATTTGAGTTTTAAGGAATGAACATTTAACCTATTTTCACGAACAAAACCAAAGGTAAACAATAATTTTTTCCCAATATAACTTATCTGGAAATTACATTAATAAATAAGCTATAATTAAAGTTTTCATTGTTCTTTGCATTGTTTTAAGTCATGTTTCTCTTTAAAAAAAATTTTAGTGTTTGTTGCTTAGTTTTAAATCATGTTCTTTGTGTCGATACATACATACTTTCTCACTAAGTAATGTAACATTCAAGTTTGGTGCATAATAGAGCCAAATCTATCCAACCCATTGACGAAGAGCCCAAATCTAAGCCATCTAGCCCATTAAGAATGGGCCCAAGTCCAAAACCCTGATTGCATAAGTTGAACCTTATAGATACTATGAAATCTGCTCTAAACTTAATTTAATTTCTCTAAGCACTTTATCCTCTTCTTTTATCATCTATCATGCCCTGTTTTCTTCTTCTCTCCCCTAATATTTACATTTACAACTCTTAGTAGATTGTACCATGGTTTCCTCCCCTTTTACAAAGTTCAATAATTTAGATGGGATCGATGGGATCAAATCGAATTAAACCAACTCGATTCTAAACTAGATTGAATCATATCAGATTGGTTTGATTCGATTTAGTCTAAAAATTTTGATCTCTTAAATAATATTACTTAATTTATATTAAGTAAAGCTGATGTGGTAACTTAAATATAATGATGTAACACTCACCCTATCAAATAGTTAAGTTGAAAAAATTAAATTGGTGGGTTCCACATAATTATTATATTTGAGTTACGATATCAGCGTTACTTAATATAAACTAAACAACATTGCTAAGAAGATCAAAATTTGTCTTATTAAATCAGTACGTAGATATAACATGTTATATATATAATAATTTATATAGAGAGAATTTATTCAATTTTCGACTAAACATCATCATCAACTAAACATATATTGAATCACAATGAAAATATAAAATATCAATATCCAACTATTATTATTGAAATTTCTTATTTTATTTATCAAATTCTTGAATTGATAATAACTTTTCAAACTTTCAAATATACCAGAAGTGTACCTATGACACGTTATTTTGGGTGAAGCTTCAAACGACATCATTTTTTTGCAAAGGCAGGAAGGCCTTTTGGCAACCCCTATGGCTGCCCAAAACGGCAGCATTTTGGGGCTTGGGTGGAGGGCCAAAACGGCAACTGCTTTTGCCGTTTCATTTGGTGTGCTTCTCTTTGTCTTTTAGCCTACCTCTCTCCCAATCGTCGATGCTCTACTCTCTGTTTTATACAACTCGATCTCCACTGCTTGAGTCTCCTTTATATCAGCTACAGTCTCCTTGGGATGATGGAAGAGACGGCCTTCGATTATCCGCTGCAATTAGGGTTTGTTCTGATTCATTCTCTTTTACTCATTCTTTCTATATAGACGTTTCTGTTCTATTCTCTAAGTTGTAAGCCTCTGACCTTAGATTGTGGTCATGGGGCTATGTTGATTTTTCCAGAGAGATTATTTTATGTACAGTGAGATTGGTAAGTGTTTTTTTGGTGTGTAATTGATCGCTATAAATTTTTAACCCTATAGTGCATTAAACTCCCTTTGTCGGAGCTCAACGTGGACATAGTCCCTTTTAATGGATGAACCACGATAAATCTTTTGTGTTGATATTGCTTATTTACTTTTATGCTTTGTGTATGATTCTGTCCGTGTAAGTTTCCAGTCAGTTCCTTATTTGAGTTTAAAGGGGTTGATTAGGGTTGAGCTTTCGGCTCTTCCCAACAGTGGTATCAGAGCCTTTTATACTTGACTGAGGTTTGTCTCAGTTAGGGTTTACTGGTGTGGTGTTGTCTTTCTTGGATTCCTAGAGTTTACTATAAGTCTCTCGTCGGTCTATTAGTTTTGCTGAGAGAGTCTGGTCAGTGTCTAGGGTTTCCTAGGTTACCTTCGTGCAAAGCGAAGATGACATCAACCCGATTTGAAATCGGTACATTCAATGGTAAAAGCGATTTCGGTAGTTGGAAGAAAAAGATGAGAGTCCTGCTCTCTCATCATAAGGTGCTTATTGCACTTGAATCCAATGAAGAGAAATGGACAACAGAACAGCTCACAAGAGCTGCTGAGGTAAGGGAAAAAACATTCAATCTTATTTTTCTACATCTTGGTGATAGTGTTATACATAAAGTAGATGGCATGAATACCCCTCTTGAACTGTGGAATAAACTTGATTTATTATACTCTGTTTTATCTGCTCCAAATTTAGTTTATTTAAAGGGTATGCTATTTAACTTTAAGATGAATGTTTCTAAATCTATGGATGAAAACATAGATGAGTTTACCAAACTTAGTTTATTGTTAAGAGGAACTGATCAAGCCCTTGGTGATACTAGTGAGGCTATGATCCTTTTAAATTCTCTGCCAGATGAATATAATGTGGTTAAACATGCTTTACAATAACTTGTATTATGCCTAGTTTAAACCTTGTTATCTTAGGAATTAAGGCAAGAGAATTAGAATTATATGTATCTAAGAAACCAGCTAACAATTTGTTTGTTAAAGGTAAACCTAATAAGAGAAATAACATAGGAAATAGTAACCAAACTGTAGGTTTAGGTTTTAAGAGTAAGGGTAAAAAAGGTAAGCAAAAGCCTAAATGGAAATGCTACCATTGTGGGAAAGAAGGTCACATAAAGAAATATTGTTATGACTTGCTAAAGAAACAAAAACAATGGGGGATGCATCGGTAGCTGCAAGCAGTTCCAATAATTTAGCTGAAGTGCTTATTGTTTCTAGTTCAATTGTTGCTAATGAATGGATAATGGACTCTGGTTGTTCATTTCACATGTGTCCAAACATTGAGTGGTTTCAAAATTTTAGTAACAAAGAAACAGGAACTGTTTATATGGGTAACAATCAAATTTGTTGTGTTCAAGGCATGGGTGACATATCTTTGAAAGTGCATGATAACAAGATTAAGATTCTTACAAATGTCAGATACGTGCCTGGATTAAAAAGAAATCTCATATCTCTTGGAACCTTAGATGAATTAGGTTATTCTTATAAAGCAGAAAAAAGGAATATACATGTCTTTAAGAATAAACACCTAATTCTCACTGGTACCAAAAAACATGGTCTATATGTTTTAAATGGTTATTCATTATCCTCTGTTAATGTTTCAACTACATGCATGGCTAAAGCTGATAATACAGATATCAGGCACTTGAGACTTGGTCACATGAGCCAGAAAAGTCTTAAGGCTCTGTTAAACCAAGGTTACCTTGGTTCAGTGCCTACAGATCCTCTGAACTTTTGTGAGTCATGCATTCTAAGCAAGCAACACAGGATGAGTTTCCATAAAGGAAGTCATCTGGCGAAGGTATGCTAAGAGTAAGTGCATGTTGATTTGTGGGGTCCCTCTCAAAAGCCTACTCTCGGTGGGAACAGATACTTTCTATCCATTGTGGATGACTTTACAAGAAAGGTTTGGGTTTTTCCCCTTAGAACTAAGGATCAGACTTTAGACAAATTTAAAACTTGGAAAGCCTTAGTAGAGAGCCAATCTGACAAAAGGGTTAAAACCCTAAGAACTGACAATGGCTTAGAATTCTGTAATAGAGACTTTGATAAGTTTTGTGACTCTCATGGCATTGTTAGGCATAAAATCGTGAGGAATACACCCAAACAACATGGGGTGGCTGAGAGAATGAACAGGACCTTGTTAGAAAAGGTTAGATGCCTTCTTTTTACAGCTGGTCTATCAAAAACCTTTTGGGGAGAGGCTCTCCCCACTGCTGCCCACCTGATAAATCGTAGCCCTTCCACTGTATTAAACTTAAAGTCTAGAAGAAAAATGGACAGGCAGAAAATTAAATTTCAATTATCTCAAGTTTTTAACTATCAGGCATATGCCCACCAATTAGTGGGTAAATTGAATCCCAGATCCATAAAATGTGTTTTTGTGGGGTATCAAGATGGTACAAAGGGATATAGATTGTGGGATAGGAGTTCAGGGGGAGTTAAGATAATAATAAGCAGAGATGTTATATTCAATGAATCATTTTTCCCTTGTAAATCAGAAAAACTAGAAGACTATCCCATACCTAGCACCCCAGATGATTTCCTTATACTTGGTAGTACTCAAAATGAGGTGGAGCAACCGGCAGCTGTTCCTAACCTGCCTGCTTCTTCCTCCTCAGATGTTTCTAACCCTGAGGTTGACCTACCCTCTGATCATGAAAGTGATCATGAGGGGCGATTTGTAGTCCCTGAAGGTGAGGAAGAGCAATATGACTCTTCTCAACAGAACCTAAGGGATTATCAACTGGCAAGAGACAGAAGTAGGAGAGCTATAAGGCCTCCTGCAAGATATTCCTATTCAAATTTAGTTTACAGTGCCTTAGTGGTAGGTTTAGAGATGAGGAGTAGTGAGCCTACCTCCTATGAGGAGGTTGTCAGCTCCCATGACTATTTAAAATGGCAGCAAGCTATGGACGAAGAGATGAACTCTTTGATGACCAACAACACTTGGGAATTGGTCCCAAGACCTCAGAAGCAGAAGCTGGTAAAATGTAAGTGGTTGTTCAAAGTTAAAGAAGGTATGTTACCCTTTGATCCCTTAAGGTTTAAAGCTAGACTAGTAGCTAAAGGTTTTACCCAGAGGGAAGGTATCGATTATACTAAAATATTTTCTCCTGTTGTTAAATTTAAAACTATTCGAATGATACTTGCAATAGTTGTTCAGTATAATTTAGAATTAGAACAGCTGGATGTTAAAACTGCTTTCTTACATGGGGACTTAGAAGAATCAATTTATATGGATCAGCCAGTAAGCTACGTTAACAAAAAACATCCTAATCATGTTTGTTTGTTAAAGAAATCCTTATATGGGTTAAAACAGTCCCCACATCAATGGTATAAAAAATTTGACAATTTTGCAACTGGGATTGGTTTTAATAGAAGTAAATATGACAACTGCTTCTATTTTATGTTATTTGATACTCCTGTTTACTTGTTGCTGTATGTTGATGACATTTTATTAATTAGCAAGTCTAAGTCTAAAATTTGTGAGTTAAAATCTCTGTTAAATACCAACTTTGATACGAAAGACTTAGGACCTACTAGAAGAATTTTAGGAATGATTATTGAAAGGGATAGGAACAATTCTTGTCTGAAAATTCATCAACATGATTATTTGTTGAAATTTGTTCAAAAGTTTGGCATGTCTGGTTGTAAACCAGTAAATGTTCCCTTGGCTGGTCACTTCATTTTATCTAAAAAACAATGTCCAATATCTGATTCTGAAATGGTTAAAATGGAAAAACTCACATATGCTAATGTCATTGGAACCATAATATACTCAATGATTAGTACAAGGCCTGATTTAGCATTTTTAATTTCTCTACTTAGTAGATTCATGTCTAACCTTGGTAAAATTCATTGGGAAGCTTTAAAATATGTATTAAGGTACATTAATGGCTCTGCTGTATTGGGTTAATTTATAAAATGAATTGTGATGCTTTTAATCTTGTTCGATATGTGGACTCTGACTTTGCTGGTGACAGAGACTCTCGAAAATCTACAACTTCTTTTTTCTTTACCCTAGGAGGGAACTGCATCAGTTGAAAGTCTCAATTGCAGCCTTTGGTTGCACTGTCTTCCATTGAGGTAGAATATGTGGCTGTCACTGATGCCTTCAAAGAAGCTATCTGGCTCCAAGGTTTGTTAAAAGAGATTCATATGTTGCAAGGTAAGGTTGTAGTATTTTCTGATAGTCAGAGTGCCATATATTTATGTAAGAACCATGTATATCATGAGAGAACCAAACATGTAGATGTAAAGTTTCATTTCGTAAGGGACCAAATAGCTAAAGAAAATGTAATTATTCAAAAGGTCCCAATAGAAAATAACCCAGCTGACATAGGGACAAAAATTGTGACTGCAACCAAGTTCAAACACTGTTTGGACTTGTTGCATGTCAGAGTTGGTTGAAAGACCAAACAACCTGAGTTATGATGGCATAGGTTGTAACTTGCTGCACTGTTAGTAGATTCTCCTTTAGAGATTGAAGCTTCAAGGTGGAGATTGTTATTTTGGGTGAAGCTTCAAACGACAGCGTTTTTTAGCAAGGGCAAGAAGGCCTTTTGGCAACCCCTATGGCTGCCCAAAACGGTAGCGTTTTGGGCCCTAGGTGGAGGGCCATAACGGCAACCGCTTTTGTCGTTTCATTTGGCGTGCTTTTCTTTGTCTTTTAGCCTGCCTCTCTCTCGATCGTCGATGTTCTACTCTCTGCTTTATACAACTCGATCTCCACCGCTTGAGTCTTCTTTATATCAGCTACAGTCTCCTCGGGATGATGGAAGAGATGGCCTTCGATTATCCGCTGCAATTAGGGTTTGTTTTGATTCATTCTCTTTTACTCATTCTCTCTGTATAGACGTTTCTGTTATGTTCTCTAAGTTGTAAGCCTCTGACCTTAGATTGTGGTCATGGGGCTGTGTTGATTTTTCCAGAGAGATTGTTTTGTGTACAGTGAGATTGGTGAGTGGTTTTTTGGTGTGTAATCGGTCGCTATAAATTTTTAACCCTATAGTGCAGTGAACTCCCTTTGCCAGAGCTCAACATGGACGTAGCCCCTTTTAATGGGTGAACCACGGTAAATCTCTTGTATTGATATTGCTTATTTGCTTTTATGCTTTGTGTATGATTATGTCCGTGTAAGTTTTCGGTCAGTTCCTTATTTGAGTTTAAAGGGGTTGATTAGGGTTGAGCTTTCGGCTCTTCCCAACAACACAACATCTAATCTTAAGAGTTCACAAGGCGCATGTTACAGCGAATTGGCAAAAATTTAAGAAGAACAATGATAAATATCACTAAGTATCTAGGTTGTTAATAATAACCAAAAAGAGTTGTGCTATTTGTACAGAAAGAATGTTACAGAAATTTTACAGAATGAGATGAAATGACCAGATTGGCCCTCTATTAAATGACCAAATTGGCTTATGATAAATTACCCAATAAAACCCTAAAAGACTCTCTCTTTCACTCAATCTCTCCCTGTCGCAGACAAAACCGGCCCCATCTGCCTCTGCCTCTCTCTTTCACGATCGTCGGTCCACCCTCCGGCCACGATTGTTAAGGCTCTCTTTCATTTTCCCTCTCCCTGTCGCACACGGTGTCGGTCCCATCCGCCTCTGCCTCTCCCTTTGACGACCATCGCCCCACCCTCCGGCCACCCATCTGACACAACTAACTTTCTCTCTCTCTCTCTCTCTCTCGGTTGCTCTTTCAACCGTCGGCCCCACCACCACTGGTCGGACACCATCTCTCTCTTTCTCTTTCTCTCGCCTCCACCCGCTGCCTAGAAATCCCCAAATCAAAACCCACAAATCCCCAAAACGAAACCCACAACCCCCACCGCCCGTCGACAATCACGCCCAACATCCCTGATATGTAGTACTTTTGAGTTCTATATATTGCCTATGTATTCACATAATGAGTTGTGCATTGTCGTATTATTTGTCTATGTATTCGGCTTTACAATGCTATTTTTGATTTGATGGAAATTGGCAGTGGTGTTTGTCATCGTGTTACACTAGATCATAAGAATCTCTCTATCTCCTTTTGTACAATGGTCTTGAACAAGTTGCTATAGGAAAACTCAATATATTTGTCCTAAATTTTCATCATGGTGGAATGTTGTTGGAACATTCAATATACACTCACAGTCATGTAGATTCATCATGTTGGAACATTCAACTTGCTATAGGAACACTCAATATACATCATGCTGGAATGTTGTTGGAACACTCACATACTTGTCCTCCTAAATTTTCATCTCTTAATTATATACTACATGTTCCTAGCATTAACATCATCCATAACTCCTCTCATGGTTCTCTGTTGGCTAGTTTAAGTTGTTAAAAAACACATCAGAATAGCATTCTCCGTCAACTAGCAGTAAATGTGCAACTCATTATGTTATTGAGTAGACAAATCCAAGAGTCGTGTAGTTTTATTCCTACGCTTAGATGCTCTTTACTCATATATGGTACAATTAATTAATTATTACATGAGCATAATTGCTCTAATGTCTTATATATACACTCTCTGTTACATTAGAAAAATTGTGAGACCCCCAACAACTCATTTGATTTGTGAAAAATACATTTTTTTTTTATTCGTAAGTATCACTAGTATAATAATCTTTTTTTACAACTACGTATGAGCTATTTTTATAAAATGGAGCTGGTGATTTTTGTAGAAAAGGATTTTATATATTCTTATAAAGCTTCTTAATTAAGTCAAAGGGTGTCACATATAGAAGAGATAATCATCTAACTTAATTTCTTTTATAATTAATAATCATTGATCATTGATATAATATCTCATATTATTTGTTCCTCACCATCAAAAAATAATGGGAGTAAAGTAGGGTGGGATGCTACAATTAATCTCCCTAACTTTCATCCCTCAATAATATGGCTTAAAATGAAAATAAATATTTCTTAGTTAAAAGTATCCTTCATCATCCTCCTTCTGTAATGAAGAGGCCATTATGGCATTATGTATTATTTTTTCCTTGTATAGTTTATTACAACTATTGTACTCTTCAACATGATTTTAATATCAATATTTGAGCATGTTCAACATGCTGCACCGCTAAAGATTATATATAATTATAATTGTAACAGCCCACCTTGCCAGGGCGTGTTATGCCTTAGGAAATTAGGTCTATTTTTTTTAAAAAAACATTATTTCTAAAATTTCCTAAGATCTTATCTAGTGTTGGACGAGATGTTTACACTAGAAATTAAGTACAAAGCGGAAGCTGAATCGAACATGCTCATGACAATACATACATGAATAATTGGACATAGCATTTATTACAAAATTATTACACAAGCTACGAAAATACAACAAATGTACATAATGCTTAAACTATTTATATTACAACATATCATGGCACATTTCCTCGTTTCGTGACGTCTCGTGTCACTATACATCTCCAACCTCGGTATCATCACTGCAAGTCCCGACTGGAACGTTGAATGTTCTAAGGGCGAACCCAAGTTAGATGATGAAATATCTAAGTAAGGGTACATAATGCTATGTCATGTGTGTATGCAATGTCTTTCATCGTAGATGTCAACTGCACCCCTCATGCTGCCTACAATTTTAACGGCCACCTCTTTCGAAGCCAAGGTGTATGGGTGCACCCTTGGTTAGACAGCGGTGCTAGTTCGTACTCTCTACGGCCTCATATGCGTGTGATCAATAGCATCGACGTGTATTTATGCATATCATAATCATGTCATGAATGCAATCTACGTAACGAGTACATTTCATAGTATGTCAAGATGATATAAGTATTCTCGAAAATATAATCGTTCTAAACTTAAAATGGTGCACTTACTGTTAAGTTGCCTCGAAAGACGTGACAGTCTCGAAGTTTGTGTCGAGCGGCTACTTCTTGCCCTCAAAGATTCCTAGACATTAAATTTAATTTTAGAATATCATTTTACTATTTTTTTCATAATTTCTCTTTATTTCTAAATCTTATTTCTTCAAGAATTACATAAAAAATATCTAGTATTTCATAAAATCTAATTTATCTATACTAATATCCCTTATAAAATATTTCTATCATTCTGGAATTTTCATGGAATTTTTCAACTTAAATTCCTATTTTTCCCTTATTCCCTAATAGCTAAATATATAATTATTTCATAATAATTATCTAATATTTCATTTTATTCAATTTCTTTTCACTATTATTTCTTAAATAATACTTCTAACATCCTAAAATTTTCTTGGAATTTTTTGAATTAAAAATCTTATTTTTCTTTATTTTCATAATAGAAAATTCTACTTAAATAATTAATAAATTTGGAATTTCCAGAAAATTCTACACCAAATAAATCATAAACATCATTTCAGATTTAATAAAATTTTTGTAAAATTTTATCTCCTTTTATTTTTATTTTTTTCTTTTATTTATTTTCTCTTCTTTTCTTTTCTTTTCTTTTCTTTTTAATTTTTTTTCTTCTTCTGGCGGGCGCGTGTGGGCCACGAGCCTTCGCCTCAACCGCGGGCGCGTGCACCCACGCACTTGACCCCCTTCTCGCGGTTGTCTTCTCCAGCGGCCCTATCGCCGCCGGCGATGCCACCGCTGCTCGAAGCTTCGAAAGAAGCTTTCTTCCCCCTTGAATTCGACCTCTCGAACTCGAATCCACCCTAAAAAATGGAAAAAAATATTAAAATTATCTCGATTTTCCATTTGAAGGCTCGACTCCGGTGAAGTTGCGATTTTTTGGCAACACTTGGATCTCCCTCTTCACTACTTCGTTGGCCACCAAAGCTACCAGAAATGCTACCCACGAAACAAGGACTAAAACCCTGCTCTCAAATCCCTCAAACAATCTCCCAATTAGCTGATCTATGAATTAAAATTTTTGGATGCATGGGGCTTGCGTGAACTTGGCTATTTATAGCCTGATTTCGACGTGCCTTGCCTTCTCATCGTCGGTCACGCGTCTTAGAAGCCATTCCAGGGTCACTTCGGCATTAAAAGCCCCCCATTGCCCTAAAAATTGATTGCAGGCGCGGCCATGCTCTAACCGTGCGCTGCTCTGTAAAAATCCAGATTTTCTAGATTTTTTTTTTATATATACATCTATATTACTTACATACATACATACATACATACATACATACATACATACATATCTAGCTATATACATATTTACTTTCATATGTACTTATACTTACATACTTACTTATGCATACTTATATAAATTAATTACCTATACACATACTTAATAAATTAGGACACATAAATTAATTTTCTTAACTTATTACCTATCATATTAATTACCTATCATACATATCCATCATATCATATTATATACTTAATTAAATTTATTCATAAAACTTTGGATATTACATTCTCCCCTCCTTATAAAAATTTCGTCCTCGAAATTTGATCATTCCTCACTCATTTTAACTATAGGGTCTTCAAATAGGTATGGAAAATTTAGCCTCGTATCTTCCTCTCGCTCCCAAGTTATCTCTTCGCTTACGGGGTTTCTCCACAAAACTTGCACCAGGGGAATTGACTTGTTCCTTAGGACTTGATCCCTATGATCCAAAATGCTGACTGGTTTCTCTACGTATGAGAGATCTTCTTGAATCTCGATAGTTTCAGCTGGCATTACCTGAGAGGGATCTAGCTCATGCTTACGAAGTTGCGATACATGAAACACGTCGTAGAGGTTTGACAAAGCCAAGGGTAGAGCGAGTCGATAAGCGACTGGTCCAATTCTTTCCACTATATCGTTTGGTCCTATATACTGAGGGCTTAACTTGCCCTTTTTCTTGTTGCTTCTAGTCACCATTCTTAGTAGAGATATCTTTAGGTATACTTTGTCGCCTACTTGGAACTCCAATTTTCTTCTTCTTGTATCTGCGTAGGTTTTCTGGCGATTCTGAGCTTCGTTTGAAGGATTCTTGTCTTTTCTGTCGTTTTCTGAACTATCTCGGATCCCAAAATTTGACGTTCACCTACCTCCGTCCAACATATTAGGGACCTACATTTTCGTCCATACAGGGCTTCATAGGGAGCCATTCCAATGCTGCTATGGTAGCTGTTATTGTAAGCGAATTCCACTAATGGTAAATGCTCTTCCCAGCTACCTGGAAAATCAATCGCAGAAGCTCGCAGTATATCTTCTAGGTTTGAATGGTCCTTTCTGATTGACCATCTGTCTGGGGATGATAGGCTATACTTAGTCTAAGCTGAGTACCCAAACTCTCTTGCAGACTTCCCCAAAACCTAGAAGTGAACCTTGGGTCACGATCTGATACAATACTTACTGGCACTCTATGTAATCTAACAATCTCGTTTACATATTGTTGAGCTAATTTACTGATTGGTTGGCTTACCTTCATGGCCAAGAAATGAGCAGACTTAGATAGTCTATCAACTATTACCCATATAGCATCATTTCCCTTAGGATTTCTTGGCAATCCTGACACGAAATCCATCGTAATATGCTCCCATTTCCACTCTGGGATTTCCAATGGCTGCAGATTCCCACCGGGTTTTGGTGCTCAATCTTAATCCTCTAACATGTGTCACATTGACCAACGTACCTTGCCACGCTTTTCTTCATTCCTGGCCACCAATACACAGCCTTCAAGTCTTGGTACATCTTGGTGGCACCAGGGTGTATCGAGTATCTGGATCGATGGGCTTCTCCCAAAATTACTTGTCGCAATTCCCTTACACGAGGTACATATATTCTACCTTGAAAACGAAGGATGTTTTCTCTTACCTCAAATTCTGGTCTCTTTACTCGTCCATGCTCGTCAATCCAAATTTTTATTCGAGAGTCTTCAGAGTAGGCTTACCATATCTGATCCATTAATTCTGGTTGTAGTATGAGACTAGCTGCGTAAGCTGAGTTTCCTCGAAAAATTACTCCTACCGTCATTAGGCTAAATGCTTCAACTAGCTTCCATTCTGCCACCATCATTCCAGCTACACAAGCGGTTTCTTTCTTGCTTAGGGCATCTGCCACAACGTTAGCTTTACCGGGATGGTATTGAATAGTACAGTCGTAATCCTTTAGCAGCTCCATCCATCTCTGTTGCCTCATGTTTAACTCTTTCTGTGAGAAGACGTATTGTAGGCTCTTATGATCAGTAAAAATTTCGAACTTCTCGCCATACAAATAATGTCTCCAAATATTTAAAGCAAATACTACTGCAGCCAATTCCAAATCATGAGTCGGGTAGTTTATTTCATGGTTCTTTAGTTGTCGAGATCCATAGGCAATGACTCCACCATACTGCATTAGCACACACCCCAACCTATTTCTTGAGGCGTCAGTGTATACCATAAAACCTCCTGATCCATTTGGCATAACCAGTACTGGAGCGGTTGTCAGCTTAGCCTTAAGTTTCTGAAAACTTTCTTTGCACTGTTCATTCCAGTCGAACTTTACCCCCTTCTGAGTTAACTTGGTGAGGGGTATCACAATTTTTGAAAACCCTTCCACGAACTTTCTATAGTACCCTGCCAATCCCAAGAAACTCTTAACCTCAGTAACTGACTGGGGTTGCTTCCAATTCGTCACAACTGCTATCTTGACTGGGTCGACCAATATTCCTTCGACCGATACAACATGTCCCAAAAATGCCACCTGATGTAACCAAAATTCACATTTTGAGAATTTGGCATACAACTTATGTTCTCGCAATGTTTGCAATATTATCCTCAAATGTGATTCGTGTTCTTCTTCCGAGAGAGAGTATATCAATATGTCGTCTATAAACATGATCACGAACTTGTCTAGAAATGGCCTGAAAACTCGATTCATAGTGTCCATAAAAGCTGCTGGGGCATTAGTTAGTCCAAACGGCATTACCAAAAATTCATAGTGCCCATATCGAGAATGAAAAGATGTCTTAGGCACGTCTTCTATCTTGATCCTCAATTGATA
This sequence comes from Diospyros kaki, assembly GCA_036245055.1. Taxonomy (NCBI): domain Eukaryota; kingdom Viridiplantae; phylum Streptophyta; class Magnoliopsida; order Ericales; family Ebenaceae; genus Diospyros; species Diospyros kaki. The sequence goes on along the minus strand of BSEG01000015.1, from coordinate 16,163,204 downwards.
ATATCCTGATCTTAGGTTGATCTTTGAAAAGACCTTGGCTCCTTGTAATTGGTCGAATAACTCCTCGATTCTGGGGAGTGGGTACTTATTCTTGATCGTTATCTTGTTTAGCTGTTGATAGTCGATACACATCCTCAAACTCCCGTCCTTTTTCTTGACAAAGAGTACTGGTGCTCCCCATGGCGACATACTTGGTCTGATGAACCCCTTGTCTAACAACTCTTGAAGTTGGGTTTTTAATTCTCTCAATTCTGCATGAGCCATTTTATACGGGGGTATCGAAACCGGACCTACTCCTGGCACGATCTCTATCGAAAACTCGATCTCTCGTTGGGGTGGTAATCTAGGAAATTCTTTGGGAAACACATCCCCGTATTCTTTAACGAGTCGCACTTCTTCGATTTTTAAGGGTTCCTTGTTTTTCTCTTGAACACAAGCCAAGTATCCTTGTGCCCCTTGACGTAACAGTCTCTCAGCTTTTAGAGCTAAGATCCACTTCTGTTCACTTGCCCTCCTTTGCCCTCGAAACTTGACGTTCAAGTCTCCACTCTTGAGGCAGACTATTTTAGCTTTACAGTCCAATATGGCATTGTATTTAGTCAGGAAGTCTATTCCTAAGATCACATCAAAATCTTGAAATTCCAAAAGGATCAAATCCACCAGGAACTCAACTTCTCCTATTTGAATCTTCCTATCTTTGTATCCTGAAAAGGTTTCTAGAGATTTCTCTATTGGGGTTTCCATAATCATACGACAATTTATTTTTTTTGATTTTTCTCCTAGCATTTTAGTGAATGCATGTGAAATGAACGAATAACTTGCTCCTGAGTCTATTAAAACATGCATAGGAATGCCGGATAGAAACATGGTACCTTCAATTACTGTTGGATCTTCTGCCGCATCCTGCCGGGTTAGGTGAAACACCCTTCCTTGTTGTGCTCTACCATTTCCGGACGTCCCCTATGGTTGACTTATCAGTCGCAGCTTAGGACAGTCCTTTGCAAAACGACCTACCTGCTAGCAGTTGAAGCAAGTGATTCCTTTCTTTGGGCAGTTCTGGTTGAGATGCCCAATTTCTCCACAATTGTAACAACACTTTGTTCCAAGCCGGCACGGCCTTCCAGGGTGTTGCTTCTGGCATTTTGCGCACGAGATACCAAGCTTGAACTTCAGTTTTTGGAGTTCCAGCTTCTTGCCTGCTCTATGACTGCTCCCTTGCTGACTTTCTCCTTGGATAGCGTCAATCCGACTCAGGTTAGCCTTGGTGGTAAAGGCTTGCAGTACCGCTTCTGCATAGGACTGAGTACTTACACTACTCAATGCCCTCTAAAGTTTCAGATTCAGCCCTCCCAAAAACTTTTGAGCCTTGATCCTTTCGTCCCCTTCATAAATAGGCATATACTGGATCAATCGGTTGAAAGCGTCCTCATACTGGGCAACAGACATGTCCCCGGTTTGTTTCAGCTCCATGAACTCTCTCTCTTTCTTCATTCTTAAATTCAGGGGAAAGTACTTCTCATTGAAGAGTTCCTTGAATCGTTCCCAAGTAACATAAGGTGCCCTAGCTCAAGGAGTCATTGCTCTCTTGACTCCTCTCCACCATCTATCTGCCTCACCTTGCAGCATGAAGGTGGCACAATTAACTTTCTCTTCTTCCCCGCAATGAAAGTGGTCTAGTAGCTTCTCTGTTTGCTCGATCCAAAATTTCCCTTCACTGGGGTCGGCACCAAGTTTTCCCTGAAAGACATGAGGGTTCTGCCGTCGGTATAGGTCGAGCATGTTGGCCACATGACCATCCCGAGAGTGAGTCTCATGTATGAATCGCACCACACTTCCCAGAATTATTTCCATTTGATCCAGTCTGCTACTCCTGGACTCTTGGCTGGAGTCGCCTTCCGGGTGCCCACTTGTGTTTCCTTCTATGTTGCTACCTCGTGGGTTGGGCGTCCTAGGCCCAACTGCTAACCTTCTTTGAGTGTTTACCATCTGAAAGAAAGTAGCATTCTAGATTAGACAACAAGATCTTGCTATCTGATTAATTCTATAAATATTATACATTCAGCTGCAAAATGTTATATATATACGTGCTACATAGTCACATAGATTACAGACAACACTATACAAGTCATGTAAACAGTTAGAGCGTTTCTGAGATGGGTCTATTTTGGTCCTGATGACCTCCAGATCCAAACGTTCTTTTCATCTTCAGATTTGTACGGGGGTGCCTCGGGGTCGTCCATTACTTCCTCAATCTCTTTCTCATCCTCCAAGTCCGTGTCCTCGAAGTCGTCTTCAGTCCAGAATATGGGTATGTCGTCTTCTTCTTCTTCTTCTTCCACGTTAACTGGATTTTCCGTACCTCCTGCTTCTCTGGGCTCAATCGGGTTCTCCATATTTTCTTCCTCTCCCTCCTCGAGCGGGTCCTTCATGTCTTCGTCGGGCTCATCTACTGGTACTGGCTCGTACATCTGTACGAGTAGCTCGCGAACCCATGCACAATAAAGACAGAATTCGAGGAACTGTTCGTCTTGATGCCGAACCCAATCTGCGAAATCTTGTAGGTCGCCTTCTAAGATACCGACCATCATGTTTATCTGAAATTGAGCGAGATCAAGCCAAAGTCGGTAGCTTGGGGGTACGTCGTTAATAATTTCTTCTATTTGGACGAGGTGTTCCATGATACTCTCGTTCGGCTCCGGGATCCGATTCTCCATACGATGGGCCCAATGATCATCCAAAACCTACTCTGAGAAGTTTTCAGCCATCTGTCATTACAACTTCCATAAGTACCCCTAACTGTCCTCGAGTTGGTACTTCCCAACTGCTAGGCTTAGTCTAAAATTTTCTTCCTAGGTACCCTACTTGGTTGAGCTCTGATACCAACTGTAACAGCCCACCTTGTCAGGGCGTGTTATGCCTTAGAAAATTATGTCTATTTTTTTTTAAAAAAAATATTATTTCTGAAATTCCCTAAGACCTAGTGCTAGACGAGATGTTTACACTAGAAATTAAGTACAAAGCGGAAGCTGAATCGAACCTGCTCATGACAATACATACATGAATAACTAGACATATCATTTATTACAAAATTATTACAAAAGCTACGAAAATACAACAAATGTACATAATGCTTAAACTATTTATATTACAACATATCATGGCACATTTCCTCGTTTCCTGACGTCTCGTGTCACTATACATCTCCAACCTCGGTATCATCACAGCAAGTCCCGACTGGAACGTTGAATGTTCCAGGGGCGAACCCAAGTTAGATGATGAAACATCTAAGTAAGGGTACATAATGCTATGTCATGTGTGTATGCAATGTCTTTCATCGTAGGTGTCAACTGCACCCCTCATGCTACCTACCATTTTAGCGGCCACCTCTTTCGAAGCCGGGGTGTATGGGTGCACCCTTGGTAAGGTAGCGGTGCCAGTTTGTACTCCCTACGACCTCATATGCGTGTGATCAATGACATCGACATGTATTTATGCATATCATAATCATGTCATGAATGCAATCTACGTGACGGGTACATTTCATAGTATGTCAAGATGATATAAGCATTCTCGAAAATAAAATCGTTCTAAGCTTGAAACGGTGCACTTACTGTTAAGTCACCTCGAAAGACGTGATAGTCTCGAAGTTCATGTGGAGCGGCTACTTCTTGTCGTCAAAGATTCCTAGACATTAAACTTATTTTTAGAATATCATTTTACTATTTTTTTTCATAATTTCTCTTTATTTCTAAATCTTATTTCTTCAAGAATTATATAAAAATTATCTAGTATTTCATAAAATCTAATTTATCTTTACTAATATCCCTTATAAAATATTTCTATCATTATGGAATTTTCATGGAATTTTCCAACTTAAATTCCTATTTTTCCCTTATTTCTTAATAACTAAATATATAATTATTTCATAATAATTATCTAATCTGTCATTTTATTCAATTTCTTTTCACTATTATTTCTTAAATAATACTTCTAACATCCTTAAATTTTCTTGGAATTTTTTGAATTAAAAATCTTATTTTTCTTTTTTTCCATAATAGAAAATTCTACTTAAATAATTAATAAATTTGGCATTTCCAGAAAATTCTACACCAAATAAATCATAAACATCATTTTAGATTTAATAAAATTTTTGTAAAATTTTATCTCCTTTTATTTTTTTTTTCTTTTATTTCTTCTCTTTTTTTTCTTTTCTTTTTATTTTTTTTTCTTCTTCTGGCGGGCGCGTGTGGGCCACGCACCTTCGCCTCAACCGCAAGTGTGTGCGCCCACGCGCCCAACCCCCTCCCCCGCATTCGTCTTCTCCGGCGGCCCTATAGTCGCCGGCGATGCCGTCGCTGCTCGAAGCTTCGAAAAAAGCTTCCTTCCCCCTTGAATTCGACCTCCCGAACTCGAATCCACCCTCAAAAACTGGAAAAAAAAGCATTAAAATTACCTCGATTTTCCATTTGAAGGCTCAGCTCCAGCGAAGTCACGATTTTCCGGCGACGCTTGGATCTCCCTCTTCACTGCTCTGTTGGCCACCAAAGCTACCAAAAATGCTACCCACGAAGCAAGGACTAAAACCCCACTCTCAAATCCCTCAAACAATGTCCCAATCGGCTGATCTATGAATTAAAATTTTTGGATGTATGGGGCTTGCGCGAACTTGGCTATTTATAGCCCGATTTTGACGTGCCTTGACTCCTCATCGTCGGCTACGCGTCCTAGAGGCCATTCCAAGGTCACTTTGGCATTAAAAGCCCCGCCTTCCCTGAAAATCGATTGCAGGCGCAGCCATGCTCTGCCTGCGCGCTGCTCTGCAAAAATCCAAATTTTTCAATTTTTTTTATATATACATCTATATTACATACATACATACATACATACATATCTAGCTGTATACGTATTTATTTTCATATATACTTATACTTACATACTTACTTGTGCATACTTATATAAATTAATTACCTATACACATACTTAATAAATTAATACACATAAATTAATTTTCTTAACTTATTACCTATCATATTAATTACCTATCGTACATATCCATCATATCATATTATATACTTAATTAAATTTATTCATAAAACTTTGGATTTACAATAATCATACTACCATGTATGAAAGCTGCTACAATCAAAATATAAGTTGCTAGCTAGCTAGCTGGAAACCTTCTTTACAAGTTGGCAATGTTTGTCTGTTAATTTAATAGATGGCCCTTGATTGAATTGAAAGTACACTAGCTAGCTAGGAGTTGTCTTTGTGTAAATATTAAGGCATGGGGAGGGATATATATATATAGAGAGAGAGAGAGAGAGAAGATGAAACAAACAAACAAACAATTTGTACATCACTTGTTTTCACTTTTAGTTTGTTTAATTATATACATACATGTATAATTCATTGAATCAGCATTTCATTGATCTAACTCTCATTGTACAAAAGGTCAACTGGATTGAAGATTTATAACTTAACTTGAAATCGAACTTCTAATTTAAAAATCACAATCCAAATTCAAGTTGAAATCTAGTTCAACTTCAACTATTTATAAACACTTTATATTCTTGTCTTTTGTTATATTTAGTAAAGATTTGTTTTTATAAAAGTTTCTGTTAGGATTTGCATGCTAGCCTTGAACATCCAAATTCAATTGTATTAAACATCCAAAGTCAAAAGCTCTTTCAGCTTCTTCTTTAATTTCAAAAAAATGTCAAGCTTCATAATTAAGCCTAACACGTGTTATCTCATATGCTAACAAAAGTCTTATGTAACTGTCTCTTTTTATAGACAGGAAATGTGTAACTCTATCTTTTTATAGAAGTCTTGTTATTATGAAACTTATTTTCCTTGTGTTGTTAATTGGAGTGCAATTTCTAATTCACAGTGTTACAAAAATGGGACAAAACGCAGGAGTATGTCATAGTTGTAGACAACAGGGGCACTACTTTGCAGCATGTCCAACAAAGCGGCCATACCCATCGTGTAGAGAAGGCATTGTAAAATGATTCGAGGTGGAAAATGAGTCTATAAACAAAGGGAGGTTGTTCAATATTTGCAGTATTAAATGTGGATTTTGGAAGTGGGTTAAAAAAGGTGAATCAAGTGGCAGTGTTTCGGCTAAATGTACGACTAATTTTCCCGTAGAAGAATTATCTCGCATGTTCCAGACTCTAGGTCAAATATATGAAAAAAATGATATGGAGATTTCAATGAACGTTACAGTACGCAAGGGTAAAGGAAATGTGAACGACCATGGTAAAGGAAAGGAGCCGGCATGATTGTGGTTGACATTTGAGAGCTGTATTTATATGTGTATGTAGTAGCAATTGAGTAAAACTATATGTTATGAGTACTTGGGTATGTGTTTATAATGGTAAAATTAGAACAATTATTTATAAAGTTATTTCATAAACTGTACATTTTGTAAATGCTTGGTCGAAGAGCTTTGGGACTGGTGTAGCAAATATGTAAATTGTTATTTCTACATTTAATTTAAATCATGCATGTCAAGTAATTTTGCTGAATGTTCCCTAATGTAACCAGCCAGCATCTTAAATTGTATTTGGGATGAGTACTTCTGTGTGTTTCAGATGATGTTTTATTGGGAAAAATCGCCAGGTAGTTTGCTCTTATTAAAGGATGCACATGCTATGAGAAGTCTTTTGTCATAGCATCCATTATCTTTCTATCCCACTTGGCCGGATTGTTCTTCTACAATTGGACAAGGCAGTGAAGACCTCAAAAATGTAGATTGTTTCTTGAAAATTGTCCTATCAGGTAAGACACACACACTCCCAAGTATGTGTAAAGAACTTGAAAATGACAAACAAATGCAAATGCAACTTCACATATACATAAATTTCGATTCCAGCCAGTATAACTGCTGCCACCAAGTCTGAAAATACAATCATATGCAAAACAAATAATTTCTAGAAAGCTCTAGTTGAAACATATAATCTCACGAATATTAGCTGAAAGATTCAAAAATTTATATAAGTAATCCTTAACAAGAATATAAGTAACATTTAATTCTACCAAGAATATAAGTAACATTTCGTTCATGCCAGTATCTAAGTTAAAAAAATTCTTTCAATTCCACTACATTATCCTAAGTAACATTTCGTTCACTATTGGACTCATCTACTAATCCAGCAGCTTCTCCCATCACGGGACGTTGTAGTGGCGTAAAATTTGGAACCAAATGTTGACTAATCATCCCGATTGTAGGTGGCAAACTCATTCCGTAAGCATTACTCCAATTTGTTGATTGAAACCCTACACATAAATGAGTAACATGAACCACTAAAATGTGATCTTATATATCATGAGAAAAACTTTTTAATACTTTTACCATTAACTGTTGTGAAAATGTGAACAGAGTGATCATAGTATAATTTGACTGTTGTGATGGTTGGATGATGGCCGGTCCCTCCTGTGATGCAGTTTGGCTCAGGTTTATGAGTTTCGTTGTTTTTGAAACAACCTGTACATCATACAAATAATATAAAGTTAGCTAAATAAATAAACATATTATCAAAATGAACATCTTTTACTTCAAAACATGCAGCAACAAGTGTGCTTCAAAATGAACAGTTTTTGAAACGGACCTTAGATTTCTTCGAAGTATGTTCTAATGCGCCTTTTATTCGATTTTTCCTTGGTGCTCCCTTGCGACGTGCACAATTCGGATCTTGAATGTTCACACTGCCAGTATTTTCTTGTATTGCATTTTCGGATGCAACTTCAACACTTTGTTGGGAAGGGAGATTACTCCCACAACTTGTTCTTGTTTTTGATAAGTCATTCAATTGAAATTCTATCCACTCCATAACCGTCTGAGTTCGTGATTCACTATTTGCTGTCAAGTCTGGGACCTTGTCAAATGCTTTAAGCATTTCATCATATCTTCTTTGTTCAGGAGTACTGACCCAACCATAGTAGTTGACTGCGACCCTCGAATGGGTTCTTCTCACATCTTTCCACCATCTCCTCAAGATGTACATCTCAGGAAGCGTAGTGAGATCGTTGTGTACCAAAATTGATATAGCATGTCTGTATAGTATTCCATTGAATTCAAATAAGTGACAGCTGCAAACTATATGACAGTCCTCTCTCTGAAACGAAACTCTAAATATTTTCTTCTTTCTCCCTCTGTCAAACATGACAACCTCTTGAACGTCGTATGTCGTCTCCATAAAACCCTCATCGGTATAGATAACCTGATAATACATCATTCCAGTGAACTCTTCTTGACATTCCCTGAATTTTGATATTGTGTAGACAGACTGAAGTTGCTTCTCCATTTCATACCTTGATGCACAAGGGACTATTTGAGAAAAAGAATCTAAAATCTGCGTGAAACTCTTTCTCCACTTGACTCTTCAATGCTCGCTCATACTGTTCAACAAATTGTTTCAACGAAGTCCTTGAATTAACATACCCATCAAAAAATGTATTCATACTCTCACTTCTTTGCGTTGTCGACATCCCTGCCCAGAAACTTGTCTTCAAAAAACATGGAACCCAACGATTTTTTTCTGTATAAAGTCCTGACAACCACCCGTGCTCATGCAATGTGTAGATATTAATCATTGAAGTCCAGCCTTGTTCAAATTCTTCAAGAGTTTGGGATTCATATACTACTTCATGAATTGATAAATGTATAGAACCCTTATGAACATGGTTCCCAAATTTTTTGGGTAACTTTTTGAAAATATGCCACAAACACCATCTATGCTTAGTGTTTGGAAAAACTATTTGAATTGCATTCTACTTTGCCCTATATTGGTTGGTTATTATGCCAGTGGGAGCTTGACCATGCATGCAATGGAGCCATGTCTTGAAAAGCCAAACAAACGTCTCGGTATCCTCATTTGACACTAAACCACATCCAAGCAATGTCGATTGGCCATGATAATTCACGCCAACAAAAGGGGCGAATGGCATGTCATGCTTATTCATGAGATATGTGGTATCAAAAGTGACAACATCACCAAACTCCTTGTAGGCTTCCCTACACCTATTATCTGCCCAGAACACGTTCTTCAATCGAGCCTCCTCATCCAAATCAATACTGAAATAAAAACCAAGGTATTGAATTTGCATTCTCGAGAAGTGTGCCTGTACTGCAACAGCATCTCCTTCCCCGAGTCTTAACCGCCTAACTTTTTCAATGTAGTTTCTACAATCTTTTTCCACACAAGTCATCTGCTCATATCCCCTTGCCTCAACAATTGCTGAATTAAAACTTTTGTACAATGGAATCCCAGTAACATCATTTACTTCATGTATGCGTTTCACATGTGCACTAAGTTCCCGATTGAAGGACGTATTAGATGATTATGTTCAAGAATGATAGAGTTAATCCGCCACAACCCACAAGTCTTTAAACATGCTGACAACCTAGCTTTACACCCTGTTTGAGTCTTTGGTTGAGGCTTCAAAGAAGTGCTTGCAGTGCTACTTATTCGACCCTCTCAACTACATGTGAATGTCACATACTTTATAACCCCATCGTCACCATTTTTCAAATTCCTTTTCCTAACTAGAAAGCCTATATCATAAGCATATGATTTGTAAAAACCCAATACTACATTCTCATCTTTGAACTTCATCCCAACCTTAGGCACAATAGGACCATCTTCTCCTAACAATTCATCATCCAATGTGTTCACATCATCCATTATTCTCACATTATCAGATTCTCCCAAAAGTTCATCATCCTCAATTTCAAATATTTCATTTCCTTCATCAAAAAATCAATTTTTAAAGAAAAAACATCAATTACACATACAAGATAATTATCTTAATGACATTTCTAACCTTTGTCGACCATCTTGAATGCCGGATGTTGCTAGTCGCCCCCAATCAAAACAATCCTCCAAACTCAAAACTGAATCAAGTTTCAATACACACCTGTAACCAATTGCACACCTTAAATGAGGAAAAAAAACATCTAACTGAATATTTATATTCTATTCAATAAAGGGGTAAAGAAGCTAACAAGAATGCTTTCACAAAAAATCTAACTGAATATTTACTACTTAAAGACCCATAAACAAGACAGACACATGAGTATTGTTGGAGCCTCTCATTTTCTTTCGTTTTTAGTATAATATAATCTCACTAGCGGAGTAAAATGTTGATGAAAGTGGAAATACAACCTTAATTACCTTTTTGTTTAATTAACAAGAAAAAAAATTCAGAAAAATTCTTCATTAATATAATGCTCTGATATATCTACGACTATATATACGAATCCAAAAGGATGGATTTTCTAGCTAAATTGATCAGTGATAAACTTAGGGTTGTAATGATGGGTAAAAGGCAAATGCTCGTTATTCATAGAGCACAACTCTTATTCATAAGTAATACAAGTTTAATATGCATCAACACCCTTAACAGCAGGGAAGTAACATAAACAACACTTCAGGCATCAAGCAAACTGCTTGTAAAACTCAGGCTGATTTTTTTCATCCTCTTATCTACTAGGAATTGCAGATGCATAACTTCCATCTAGTCTACATCATCATCATAAAACACAAACCTACACCCCCTTCCACATGTATAACAAATACAACACACAAGTTCTAGCAAGCAAAACATAATAAATGTCTTCTATTAGCATAGTATAACCAGCTAAATTTTGATTCCCACAGCATGCTGAATGTGTGAGTTACTAATACATATCATATACCAATGAGATCTCCCAAAAAAAACAATCTCTTCCCACAGTATTCAGGTTCCCCTAAGTCTAATCAAAGCACAGAATTGTATCTACAGCAACATAAGATCTCCCAAAAACGGTTTTGTTTTACACAATTTCACATCAAAAACAAATCTTAAACAACTACATCACAAACAAAATGCACAAATTTATCAAGTTCAAAGCAACAAATAGAAATCAAACAATTGCAGCACGAATATACATCAAAAGCTACAAACACAACTAGAACAGCTAAAGAAGAAGAGTAGAAACTCACCGACTAAGAAGACAGGCCTAAAGTAGATTCAGCACCCTAGAGAGAGAGAGAGAGAAAGAGTTCGGTGTTCACAGATCTGTAAAGAGAATGAAAAAGGGCCAGTTTATGGAGTTGTAGAGAGATAAATCCGAGGAGATCGCAATGAAAATCGAAAGCAAAGGCCCAACCCCATTCTCTAAATTCACTCGACAACGATGGATACGGATGAAGAGAGCAGCCAATTTTGCTATCTTTGTTTCCCTCTTTTCATTTAATCCGATTTCTCAGCAATACATCGCAATTATGTTGCTTCAATATATCTCCAATTTTTCGCAATACATCTCATTCTGTAACTCTTATTCTGTACAAACAGCACAACTCTAACCAAAATATGTCTTTTGGTTTTAACAACTAATAATGATTGTTAAAATTAAGGACAAATTGCACTTAGCACACTTGAAATTTGGTAAAAGGAAAAGACAATTTTAATATTTAAGAAATGATAAGGAATTCTTTTTAATTCAAAAATTAGGTAAAAATATATTTTTACCCCCAAATCATGTAAACTATCTCATTATATCATTTATTTTCTTTTATCTTTTATTTTTCATCACAAAATATGGTTGAATTAGCTCTTTGTGTCATGACAGAACAACCGCCCATTCATGGTTGTTCTTTAACAATAAGCATAGTATATTAAAAAGAAAAATTAAGATGTTAGGGTTTGTTGAATTGTACCCTAACAACGCTGAGGTTCAACTCGATATTTAGTCAATGTGTGTGTAACATCATGTATTGAATGATAGGAATGAGCGAAATAACTTACCCTGATGGGCTTATGTGAACTTCCTAGGGGGTTACCTATTCTTAAGGTTCCCAAATTCAAACACGCTTAACCCGGGAGTTTCTTGTCTATATTCAGCCCAAAAAATATCCAGTTAGTGTTGTTTTCTTCCTTATTTATCCTCGATATATACTGGGCTATTAGGGTATTACATTCTCCCCTCCCTTGAACACATGACGTCCTAGTCATGTGACCTTACAACTAGTCTCAGATCTTCTCTCATTTGGAGGCTACTATCCTAGAAGTCTGCCAGAAGTTGCTCCTTGTACAGGCTCTCGAGCCTCGGCGCCACTCCCTGCCCTCATCGGACCAGTTTCACCAAGAGTCGGCTTTGATACCACCTGTAACATCCCGTATCAAGAGATAAAAAGGATCGGAACAACTTACCCTGATGGGTTTACGCGAACTTCCCAAGGGGTCACCCATCCTTAAGCTTCCCCAGCTCAAGCACGCTTAAACCGGGAGTTCCTTACCTACATTTAACTTAAAAAGTATCAAGTTGATGTTGTTTCATTCCTTACTTATCCTCGATATATACTACTCTTATTTGGGCTCTTGGGGTATTACAGTGTGTGTGTGTGTGTACGTGTGTGCTTGAGAGTGTGTGTGTGTGCGCTCGCGCGCTTGAGAAAGAGAGTGTGTGTGTGTGTGTGTGTGTGTGTGACTTTCATTTTCTTATCTTTCTTCATGATATTTTTCTCCAACTTCATCATATTCTTAGTTTGTCAAGGCCCTAGATTGCCTTCACTAACAAAATTAAGGTCATTTATCAATCTCTAGTTATCATCAGGTTATCATCATTTTCTACCTTATCTTGATAAGGTTTTTAATTCATTACATTTCTTCAAAACCCCATGGTTTGGTGATAACCAAATATATGTTGGTGGTTCATAAACTAAAAGTTTGGGAAAGGAGAAATATGGTTAGTTAGCAAAATATCCAATGACAATCCAAAATGGAGTTGTTCGCCAAAAAAAGAAAATGAAGGAGGAGGTATAGACAAATTGGGAAAAGATAAAAATTACTAGTATTTTTGCTATGTTAAAAATTTTAATGAGGCAAATTGTTTTAGGAGAAAGTAAAGTTAAATTTTTATCATTTTTTAAATGTCAATGGTATTTTTTTTTTTTGTGTCAAATCTTAGATGTGTTAGGTATATTTTACTCTTAAATAATGTTTGTTAATTAAGATATAGACCGAAAAAATAAGATATAAAAATATTATAGATAAAAATACTTTTTATTGTATTTGTTAAATCTATTTGACGACCCATAAAAAAGAAGTCATATGACTTTTTTTTTAAATTTTTTCAGATAAATTTATCTTTCTCTCTCTAAATAAATTTATTTTCATCATTACAGATAAGAAAAAATGATGCGTGCATCCTCTAGTGTATTTCAAAAAATTTAACAAATAATTTAATAAAAATTTTAAAATATTTCTCATCTTTATCTTGATTATTTCATATATATTGGTTCGAAAAATATTTAAACTTTATTTTTATACAATCTTATCTTATTCATTTTAACAAAAACTACTTTAATGAAAGAGATAAGAGAAACTATTTTAATTCTTCAAATGGCGTAAAGACAAAATGATTAAATTGAAAACCATATCAAGATGTAATTTTTGAAATATAGTTAGCATAATGATTGGATAAAGGTGTGATTAAATTGAAAAACATTATATCGTAATCATGAATATTTGAAATTTGATTTTCGATGTAATTTTTGGATAAAGGTGTGATTGGAAATATAGTTAGCATAATTAATGGCACCTAGATAGCCTTGAGTATAAAAATAAAATAGCTTGGTTGACCCATTTTTTAAATGTAATGATCAATTTGACACTTTTCCTAATCTTTATTTTTAATAAGAAAATCTTAAAAAATGCATATTAGAGTATATAAAATTAATTTCCAAAAAATTTTGGAAGACTCCTTAAAAAAAGATAAAAAGATTTTCTTTTGTCTAATTTGTGATAAAAAAAAGGACAAACGAGACAATTTAAAAAAATGAAAAACATAATTTTTAATTTTTTTTATTAGATGATTGAATCTCTGATTAGAAAACAAAAAATAGAATTTTTAATTTTTTAACTTTATTCTATAAATAGGAAAAATGTCAACAATATGTTTTCTAAATTTTCTCTATTAATTTTTAAAACATAAAATATTAAGACATATTTAGTTATAAAATTAGAACTTAAAAAGTATTTCCTAGCACCCAACAAACCCTATGTTTTCCAAATCTCTAAATTACAAGGGGAAGTTTGGAAAAATATTTTTCAAGTTCAATTCATTTTTATATTTGGACAAATTTTTTAATCTTTATTTTCTGTAAAGTAATTTTCAAAAATATTGGGACTGTTTTCCCAACTAAATGAGTTTATATTTGAATAAATTTTTTATTTTTATTTTTCACTCATCTTTAGTAAGAAACAAAAGTGTAAATTTCACGCACCACCATCTTCATTCTATAAAAAGCATAAACCATTCCTGGGTTTCAAAAATAACACTAACTTCCGTTGCTTTTAAAAAATAAGCAAGAAGATCATTTTATTTTAGCTTTTATCACCCTCCCCCCCGGGGGGCCGTTGCCTTTCTTTTTCTTTCCAAACAAATCCAGTGTTTGGGTTTGACCACAATAGTCATGGGAGATCAAAGTGAGAAATGGACGAAAATTTGAAATTTAAAATTTTAGAACAAACTAGATATGAGTTCTTAAGATGAATAAACCCAATGGAAAAATAAATTAATTAGATTTGAACTCAAATCTCATAGACATGGATTTGATATGAAAATGAATGGACTCATATTTGAATTTATTGCTCATCTCCAACTCGATCTAATTTTTTCTTGAAAAGTGAATCCAAATCTAAATTTATTTTTGAAAATGTAAAAATGAAAGATTCGTCTACACGATAATATACTATTATTATAATATTTCTTTTTTATTTTTTCTAATTCAGACGATCTCGTTTTTCTATCTATAATAGTGGAGTCTCTATTATCCAACAATATTACTTCTCTATCAATTGTAATGGAGTTGTAGAGATTCCTCTCTAATCTTATTTATGACCTATCAACAATAAAGAATTAAAGATATAAATATGATGATATTTTAGGTATTTACAAAATATCAAAAGCAGTCCTGAGAGAGACAAATTGATATGGGATTATTAGTGTTGTTTTTAAAAAATAAAAAGATAATCAGTAATTTTTTCTTATTAAATCTAATGAATGTCGTGTGAAATTTTATCAAGAAAATTATCAGGCTGGAATTTTTGTTGTGGATATAAGGTTTGGTTGGTTGGTTTGCATTATGATAGAACAGAAACCTCAAAAGCCCGAGCCAGGTGGGTTTCAAACCTCTTTCTGATCAGCAGGCGCACGTTAGAAGCAGATAAAGCAGTCGAGAGATAACCGGCCGGAAGAGCATCTGATGAGGTGCGCAGGATAAGAAGCCATGCCCCTCCTCCTTCCTCCCTGCCACTCTCTGTGTCGTCCACTCTGTAACTTCACCCCCAAAAAGGGACCCTTTTTCGGCTCTCCTAAATGCCTCGCTTCGAAAACCTCTCTTTCCATTGTCTGGTCTCTCAAAACCCCAATTTGGAGAAGAACCCACATCGCCTTTTGCTCTCAAGAGGAAGAGACAGTCGAAGAGCTGGGGTTGCTGGGCAAGCCAACTCCCAAATCAATTGCCAACGGTTCTGTCACAGAAGTTGAGGTAAAACCCCAAAAGCCTGATGAGGAAGAGGCTTTGAAGCCCTTTTTGAAGTTCTTTACGCCTAGGGATTCATTAGAAGAATTTAGTGATTCAGAAGAGAGTAGTGAGGAAAATGGGGGAGTGGAAGAGGCTAAAAAGGTCTCTGTCGAGTACTACGAACCAGAACCCGGAGATTTTGTGGTGGGAGTGGTGGTTTCAGGAAATGAGAACAAGCTTGATGTGAATGTCGGGGCTGATTTGTTGGGCACAATGTTGACAAAGGAGGTGCTTCCTTTGTATGGCGAGGAGATGGATTATTTGTTGTGTGATACAGACAAGGAGGCCGAGGACTTTATGGTCCAAGGGAAGATGGGAATTGTGAGGAATGAGGATGCTTTCACTGCAGAGACTGTGCCCGGGAGGCCGGTCGTGGAGCTTGGGACTGTGTTGTTTAACGAGGTTCTTGGAAGAACGCTAAGTGGCCGGCCATTGCTGTCGACTAGGCGGTTCTTCAGGCGAATTGCTTGGCATCGAGTGAGGCAGGTTCTTTTCTCACTTCTTGTATTTTATCATATTCTCTTGTAATGTCTTAAGGCTTGATATATAGTTATTGTTGTTGTTTACTATTTTCATATATGAATTGGTTGGATATTTTTCTTTCAACTGTCCTGACGTTTTGATTGCATTAGAGATTCAACACCGAACGCTTTAGAATAATTATGCAAAACAATTAGTAGTATAGAGCAAACCATACTATATGTTATCTTTCTATTGACCTTTTCTTTTTGTTGTCGTGAGGTTCAGATCAGACACTGATTATAACAATAACAGTCGAGCTTCAATTGAAGTCGGCTATCTGGATTTTAGCGCGACAATCTTTTTTAGCAGTGACGATATCTTCTAAAAGGCCATTATGTTTCATATCATATATAAATGTTATCTCACCAACTTGTTTTACTGCAAACTTCTTTTGTTTGAGAGTTAGCCTGCCCCTCCCCACCCTCCCCCCCCCCCCCCAAAAAAAAAGAAAAAAAAAAAGAGAAGAAGAGAGAACTGCTCTTGTTCAATCTACTTTTCCTCATGTTGTTGTGTTTATTGGCTTTTATCTCACATATTCTTCTTATTGTAAACATGTGTTGCTTACTTTATCTTCAATGTGATCTCTAATCTTATTCAGATAGCAACCATAAGAACAACATTCTAAGCCTTAACCTTGCTAAATGGGGTCAATCACATAGATTCTAGTTTTCCATTCATCTCTATGTATGCCCAACTTCTTTAAAACGATTATAATCCATGTCATACGAGAGAGTTTCATGCCAAATTTTCTTGGTCTTTCTACCTCGTATGCTACATACTTTTTCCATTAGATCCACTCTCTCACATGAACATATATTAGTCTTCTTCTCATTATAACCATACCATCTTTACTGTTCCCATGCATCACGTCTTGTACTAATTAGAAGGCAAAAATACTTTCTTATGATTCATCCCATTGATAAATAGTAAATGGCAAGCCTCTCTGCGTTTTTTTCTAAGGTTCTCTTCCCAATTAAACCTGGTGCCCTGTTGTCTATCTAGCTGCTTAGCCTCTCACTATAGCTATCTGACTGCTTGAGTTTGCTAAGCTTGACTTTGCCAAATGCCAATCCCTGCATCCCGAACTGGTCCACAATGGCTGGATGACTGAAAAACAGTGGAATATGTTTGCATTAAACAGTTATATATAGCATATGTCATGATAAATAAACTAGAAAATTATTGCTAATACACTGACTAGAGTTTGAGGATACCAAACTAGATTAATACTTTGGGCATTAGAGACAATTAACTTATCAAGATAACTACTTACAGAGATTTTGCTAGCAGGATAAATTTCCCCTTGGCTGGAAGCAGGTAATATCAACACATTAAGAAGCAGGGTTCTGTTGGTTGTTGGTCATCATATATTGCAGTGAACGAATTTGATAATTCCGTACCAGGCATAGGGGACTGCAGGATGAAACTAAAGGCAGAGAGCAGTAAAGGTTCACCATTTTGGAGATGGGAAAATTGGGGTTTCTTGGACCAATAAAATTAGGTTTCCTAGGAGTCCAAGGAACATCCAATGGCTGACATTTTAAATTCCTTAGTTTGTCATGGAGATTTCATTTTATGCTTGGGTTAGTGTCATTACACTCTGGAGACTGTAGCATGGGATCTTTTCTATTCAAAGAAACTTCTGAGATGCTTCTTAGCTGTTTGTGATTATTTAATTTGAGGTTGCATTGGTTCATTTTCCCACCTTTTGTTCCTTTTTGTGACATTTGATTACAGTACTTCTTGAGTTACCAAATTTAAGTTTTCACTGATATAGTGTTAAATTTGGGCAGATTAAGCAGCTTAATGAACCTATTGAGGTTAAAATTACAGAGTGGAACACCGGTGGCCTCCTTACAAGAATTGAGGTTACAACTCTCTCTCTCTCTCTCTCTCTCTCTCTCCCTCCCTTGCCTGTTCATTTTGGCCCCCATGTTAATACAATACACTGGAGAATTTGGTTTTGTAGGGGTTGCGAGCTTTTCTTCCAAAAACTGAGTTGATGGGCAGAGTTAACAACTTCACAGATCTGAAAGAGAACGTAAGCTGATGATGCTTAAGATTTGAACTGTGTTTCTCATGTCACATAAGAGGACAATGATTATTTATATTTTATATGGATGATTATTTATATCAATCTAAACTCAGTTTCACTATCCAGTGAATCCATTGTCCTCTGTTCGCCTTTAAATGTTGTTGTAGAAAAGAAAATTAACTAATATTTCACCAAGTTTCTCCAACACATTGAGAATATTGATAATTTATGTCATGTCACAATTATTCTTATATTTGTAAATTCTATTTGGTTGGGATCTTTCAAATAATCGTAAGAGACCACATCTTTTAAACTTGTGTAACGTTGAGTTTATACATATTTAAAATTGTAGATACTTGTCGTTCACATAATTAATTTTATTGGACACTGACTTAATGGGGGTTTTGATTTACTTTCCTATTGTTTACTTAACCCTTTCAAGATTTATAGATCTAAATGATATTTAATTATGAACCTGCATAAACATTAATTAGTTTCCGTTTTCAAATATTTACTATTTTTCTTCTTATTTCCTAAATATTTTTGTTTGAGCTAACTGAAATAGCACACCTTAAAATGAAAATTTGATCCTTGTATAAGAGCGTACGCACGTCTCTATTACCTTTCCAACTTAAATAGCATTTTTACTACTTCTGGCACAGTGCACTACACAAAAAATGGATCACGATCAAATCTGAAACAGAAAATAGAAGCAACTGAACACTTCAGCTGTAGTATCCAAGAACTGGGGTTTCCTCAATAGATGCAAGCCCTACTACTAATGACTGGAAAATCTTGATCCATGTTATCTGATATTAGGATATGAAAGCTTTAAAATAGAAGACAAGTATCACACAGTTTACTATGTGATGAAAAGTTTTGCTAGTGCAATTTTCAATTATAAACTCATACTGGTTCAGATGGATGAGATTAAGATCATTTTTCTGAGTCGTTCTCCTGTAGTCCTGTATAAAATTCGAAGTTGTTCTCCTGTAGTCCTGTATAAGCTTTGAATTCCGATATCTGTTGTGTCCTGTATAAAATGGATGTCCAGCCTTTGGCACTTGCCTGCCACGGTGCCACCCTATGACCCCTTTCTAAGTGAACTGGTAAAGATATTCTTGTGTTCATTTCTGTGATACACACTAGTCTGTTCAATTTTTGTGGCATATCACTGCCATTGTTAACATGGGAGAAAAGAAATAGGAAACTTATTAATCCTTAATCTGGATACAAGTTGGTTTGAGAGTCAGCTCAGCTTGGTAGTTCTTGCAAAATATATTCCATAGATTACAATGGCAGAGATTTGTATTCCTATTCTAGTCCATAATTTACTCATTGAATGAA
Organism: Diospyros kaki; assembly: GCA_036245055.1. Taxonomy (NCBI): domain Eukaryota; kingdom Viridiplantae; phylum Streptophyta; class Magnoliopsida; order Ericales; family Ebenaceae; genus Diospyros; species Diospyros kaki. The sequence continues at coordinate 16,143,725 of BSEG01000015.1, read as the reverse complement.
TGGATTTTTTTTCTACATTTGCAGGTAGGCATGTCTTATATGCACACATGCAGAGTGTAACAATATAGAAAAAAATTCTGCTGTTGGTGCAAAAGTACAAATTATTTAAATCTATCTTGAGAATAAAGAAGATAAATAAGTCCCGAGTCAATTTTGTAAACATATGGTTCTTTTACTAAATAAATGTAAAATGACTGACTGGTGTGAACTTGGAATTTAGTAAAAGCACTAGCAAAAATGGTGCCATACTGGACAACATACGAAATGTAAAAACAGTAGAACAATAGTGAAAGAACGTTATAAAAGTTATGGTTCTTTAGCTTTCCCTTCACTATATTCTGATGAGGTTCTGGAATTCGGTGTCATTTATTGCCTGGTCACTAAACTGTGTCTTTATTCCTTATTTTCTTGGTGATGTAGGTGGGACGCAGAATACATGTTCAGATTACTAAAATAGATCAAGCCAATAATGATTTAATCCTCAGTGAAAAGACTGCTTGGGTCAGTTCTGATCCTATTATCTTGTGTCACTATCTTATTTGGCTACTTGATATGCTCATTGGTTGAATTTTCAGTACTTTTCCCCTTGAATAATTATATATTTGTATAAATTGCATGTATTCCCCTTGTATAAAAATGTTAATATGTACATGCATAAATATAGAGTTTGCTGACTTCTGACTATGATGTTGTAGGAAATGTTGCACCTCCGAGAGGGGAAACTGTTGGATGGAACTGTAAGGAAAATTTTTCCATATGGTGCACAAATAAGGATAGGTGAAACTAACAGAAGGTGAGGTTCATTTCATGATTAGTTTTGTATATTGGGTAAATTGCCTGTACACCCTCTGTGGTTTGGGCCTCTCTCTCAGAGACACCTTATGGCTTATTTTTATCTAAATTAGCCCTTATACTTTGTTTAAATTGTTAGAGCAGTCCCTCTATTAGCGGTGTTAATTAAGTTGTAATTAATATAAAATTAAACTTAATCTCTTTAATTAATAACAAATAAAAATTTAAAATTTAAAAAATTAGAAAAGCTTTGGCCGCCAGAACCATCTGGTGCTGCAACCCTCAGATTGGTTGCAGTGATGCCGGAATCCGAACTGACCAGCATTGCCGCAACCCATCTGGTGGGTTGCAGCACTGAGATCCAGGTGGGTTTTCTGGCATTGCTGCAACCCAGATGGTCTGTTGCAACACCTGAAGAAGAAAAACCTCCAGCTTCTCCATCAGATTGGAAACATAGGCCGGTGGTGCTGCCATTGACCTCCAACCAAAGAACAAATATGGAACCTCTGCTGCCTCTGCCAATTGTATTGCCACTGACGACCCTCTCTCTCTCTCTCTCTCTCTGTGAACCCAGAGATGGGCTCCAGTGCTGGCCAAGTAATTGGTTCAGCACCAGAACCCATCGCTGGGTCCCTGCGCCAGCACCAGAACCCACCAGATGGGTTCCGACAAACCATTTATTTTTTATTATTTTTTTGTTTGGTTCTTTTATTAATTAAAGATATCAGGTTTAATTTTATCTTAATTACAGCTTAATTAACATCGTTAATAGCAGAGGGGTGTTCTGACAATGTAAGCAAAATACAAGGACTAATTTGGCTAAAAATAAACCATGGGGGTGTCTAGCAAAAGGTCCAAACCATAGGGTGTGTATGGTCAATTTACCCTTGTATATTTGTTTCAAATATGACTACCTTCATGTGTTTCTCCGTAAATTTTGTATTGTTCTCTTTTCCTCCTTTATTTTGAAACTTTCAAAGTTTGACACTGAACTAAAGCTTTGGATCTGAAGCAGAACCTCTTTGTTACTCGGGCATGGAGATAGATAGATTTGGAGTTCATGGGAAAGCTAAGTAATGTTTAGTTGAAAATAGGAGATGAAATACAAACATATATTTATCATGGATAAATGAATGATGATTTCTGTCTTTTCTTTTATATTTAGGAGTGTATGTGTAATTAGGGCTTTATCTTTCTAGTTTGTTCTTTTCTTTTTATGTTTATTTTACTCAATAGAAATGGGGATGACTCCATCAGATCTGTAGCTATCCAAGGTGACGTCTGGACATAATCTGCCTTCAAGCTGATATCTAAAGCTTTTGTTCCTTCTATTTTCTATTGTAACTTCTCTTTGAAGTGTGGCTGGTGGTGAATGGAGGAGCAGAACTACAGTTCTAAAAATGATTTCTGATGTCAAGTTAGAGATAGAATAATTTGTAGAAATCAAAGCAATTCCGTCTTTACCATCTCGGCTACCATGTTAGAGACAAAAGCAACTTATATTTGCTTGAATAGATGATGGAATTTATGTTTATGTTTGATTGAATAATTGCTTTTTTATAATTTTCTTTATTAAAACTTATATTTACAAAAAACCCTTATTTTTTTTTTATTTAAGTGTTTCCCCTACTTTTCCGTTTTCTATTTTTTTTTGAAAAATGTCGTTTTCTCAATCCATTTCATATTGTATTCGTTTCCTATTTTCATTTCTGTACAACCTAGGTCATCTTGTTATATCTTGTACTTTGTCCTTTTCCTTTAGGACTTTTGCAGAAAAAATGCATGAATATTTTAGTGCCATATCAGATGAATGAAAAATTTTATATTATTTTACTTTTACACACTGCAATAATAACTTCATCTACACAATTGTTCTCCCTGATTAAAACATATATATAAATTGCTAGAGAGAGGCCATTCATCTTAGGAAAAAATGCCAACCTTTTATTTTCTTCCTCTTTGTCTGTGGAAGAAAGAGCAATACTTTGCTACAAACGACACTATGTTGATGACCAACGGAACTTTCGGTGTATAAAAACTGGGTTGTAAAGGGCTTCTCCCTTTTCATTTTTGAAGTAACTTCCTCTTTCCATTTCTTTCCTTCTACCAGGCAGTGGAAGTGCCTTCTAGAAAGAGGGAAGCGCAAAATTTCTCCATTATCAAATAGTAGTCTCAAAAGTAGTTCTCCATTATCAAATAGTAGTCTCAAAAGTAGTTGCTCATTACGGTGGAAGAGTTGACTTGATTTATATAATGTTTTTCAGTGGTTTGTTGCATATGTCAAACATCACTCGAGGCAAAATTACTAGTGTTGATGACCTGCTTACAGTTGATGAAAAGGTTAAAGTTCTGGTTGTGAAGTCAAAGTTTCCAGGCAAAATATCACTGAGGTAAGGATAAATTGGGTTCTTAGTTTCATGTCACGTTTTATGAACAGTTGACAATCAAAACCATTTGTTTATCAATTTACTGCCATGGTAACTGAATCACCAGTATACAATTTGTCAAATTTTTCATCATAAATTCTAAACAATGATTAGAGAGTTAGAATTCACGTAGCCAACCCCATCTAGTGGGAATAAGGCTTGTGATGATGATGGATTGTCACTAAATCAGTTCAAACCATTAAGATCTCACCTCAACTATCTGCTTTCACCATTTTAGTAATGGATCAATAACCCTTTTGCAGTAATGGCTTATAAGGTTGCTTATTAAGGGCAAAAATGGCTCATATGGTCATTTTGACTCTCTGAACATGCTCTAGCTTCCTCCAAGTAATTGTTTTAATCAATTTTGGCCATGGGTAGTAGCTACATTTTAAAGAGGGTAGGGAATACGTAAATGAAATCATTCTTATGCCCATTTTGTATCCGTCTTAGTCCTGATTCCTTCTTTAATCTGTGTTCGTGTGTATTTGTATTTATGTAAACTACATTTCCTGAGAAATAACATAAATCATTTAGCATGGATACAATAACTACTGTTGAAAGAAAATCATTTGTGTGAAACCATGAAACTGATTCAAATATTAACTTTTCTGAAAGTTAAATATTTGTAATAACTGAATGAGGAGGTATGTTCTCATACAATGTCATTTCTCTAACATATGAGCGAACCCACATTTATATTGGAGATCAATTGTTGCATCTCTAGGGCGGTTTTATGAACCCACATTTATTTCAGAGATCAATTGTTGCATCTCTAGGCTGTTCTTTTGTTGTGGTATTTTGTTGGGCTGGTCATCTAAATTTTAGTTTTTGCTCAGTCAAACTTGAGGCAATGAAGTTAAATCTAACTAAATCATTTTGTTTATATGGTTTGCTCTCACATTGGTAATAAATGGTTGCTAACAAGTAACAACTCTCGTATTCTTTTCCTTCCAAATAAAATGTCTTGCAGTATTGCTGACCTTGAAAGTGAGCCTGGCCTATTTATATCAAACAAAGAGGTCTGTCTACTCTTATTACATTATGCATATTTGTTGACAGTTTCTTACCATTTTAGTGTTTATGCTGCGGCTTAGAGTTTTCTTATGAATCTGGTTGGCAGAAAGTATTTGCAGAAGCCGAAGAGATGGCTAGGAAGTATAGGCAAAAACTACCGGCTGTTTCAGCAACTCGCAAGTCAGAACCCCTCCCAGCAGATGCCCTGACTCTTAACGACGAAGGGAAATTATATTCAAATTGGAAATGGTTCAAATTTGAAGCATTATGAACCAAAATGGCTGATTTTAAACATGAGAATAGGGAACCACAAAATTCAAGACCTTTTAACTTTAATCCACCCCTTTCCAGGCTGCTGCTACACATGAACAAAGAGAAGGATATATCTTGAACTAGGCAATGAAATGTGGCTATTTATTACTGTCTTAGGTACATGTAAATTATTGCATTTTTTCTGTTTTGTATCTGAAGCCATCGCAAGCATAGAGATTGCCCATGCGCGGATGACAAGCCCTTCTGTGAGTCGCCTCTGTTATTATTAGACTAAAGCCTATTTTTTCTTCTCCAGTCTTTGGAGTTATGAGTTGGGTGGTTAATTTCCTTGATGATAGATAATTGTTTTCTTTGCATCAGAAGAGATGTTGATGCATTCACTTTCCATCAAAATATTGTTGTCACATTAAAGAAGACTTTTTTATGTCATCTTTGATCTATTATATATATATATATATATATACACGCATAAAAATGTAACTACCTATTTGTCTCTCTATGAAACCTCTTCAATCGCTTGTAAACTGACATCTGAGGCTTTTTTGATAGATTTTTTTCAAGCCTTCTTAAGGCCACTGTTGGTCTGTGGCATATTTTGATACAAAGGAGTCCCATCCTTACTTGACCTTTTGGTACATCAAATATCTTGAATGCAATTTTTCTATCTCTTTTCTCAACCTTTAGAGTGTGTCAACTATTTTTGTAAAACTTTCCTCCAAAAGAAGAAGGATTTAATTTTTAGCAAGTTCCTGTTTGATTAGTAAGGTCTAAATAGATTTTCATTAGACAATGGTAAGTTCTATAGAATGATGGGCCTAATTATATATATATATATTTAATTTTAATCTTAAGTCTTTTTTTTTTTTATTTAAAAGTGTGAATTTTAAGTGGGCCCTAAAGAAATAAAATAAAAAGAATTTTGGGCCAATCAAAAGCTGGCCCATTAATAATAATAATAATAATATACCTATTATTATAAATTACTTTATTTGATGAAGGATAAGATAATCTCTACCGAAGATGAAGAGAAAAAGAGAAAGGAAGAAGAAGAGTGAGAATAAATATAAAAAATGCGCGAGAAGGAGGCAAGGAGAAACAGGGAGCGAAGCGGAAAAAATTATGATTTATTTAAATTCTTTTACAGATTATGCTCTTTGTTTTTCTTGAAATTTTTCATGCCCTCAATGTTGCTTTGAGGTGTTGAATAATTTCGCCATAAACTAATTTTTATGCTAATGTCTTTAATTTCTTGGAATTAGAGTTATGGTGTAACTAAACATGAAGAATGTAATGTCTTTAATTTTTATGCTATTCAGGTATTTCTATTTCATAATAAGTATGTATTATTGTATTTAATACTTTTAAAAGGTCGATCATCTTTTAAATGAATTGTGGTGCATAGATAAGATCTAGAGAAAATTCTATATAATAACTGATAATAATGCATAAAGAACACATAAAGAGAATGCTATTTGATCCTATAAACTAGTCCAAATTGATAATTGTGACTCTTAAAATGAATTGCTGACTTCATACAATTGACCTACCAATTCGAAAGACTTTGTAGACTACATATCATTGATCTATTTCTAAAACACACACCTTTCCATCTCATCTCTCGCTCGGCAAATAGTCTACGATGGTAAAGAAGTAATGTTCTTTATTTATGCTACTGTTAGCGGGGCAAAGACCAAGAAAGACTCAGAAAGCAATTCTCAAACATGAATTGCAAGTCGTAAATATATAAAAGCTAAACTGCTCAACATATCCATCCTATAATTCCTTTCTTCACCCTTAAATATAATCCTGGGTTTGTATTTGTACCGGGATCACTCAAATCACTTGTATATTTCAGGCTTCAAGACACCAACGTAAGGCAAGTTCCTGTATAGTTCAGCAAAATCCAGCCCATACCCCACCACAAAATGATCTGGACACTGCCAATACAACAACAAAGAAAAAAGTTGAATTACGTACATATGGGCAACGTGATCATAGTTTTTAACATGAAAAAGCCCTAAGCAATTATTTTGAAATCAAACGTTAATAAAAAGTCAATAAATATGAGGGTAAACTCGGATAAGAAGTATGGACGAAATCAAGTCAAGAGCCCCTGCTACCTAGCCAGTAGAGTTAGAAGTCATAGGTCATCAACCCAACTGAGTTAGGCCACTCGGAATATCCTTGGGCGTAAAACCATTGGAGTTGTTAGCAATTTTGTGGTTTAGTAACTTCCCTCTTCTTGTGTTGAGCTTCTCATAAAATTTTGGCACCAAGTGAGAGAACAAGAGTTCAAATCATGGGTGCTGTGACAATCCTGCTCGGTTGGTTTAGATAGATAGTGGACCACATGGACAACACAACATAATTCCACCATAGTGACTTATGGACAATATCACAGTATGGAACTTACAATGACCCTAGATGACAGATAAAGTTTGACAGAAGTTGGGGAACAATGCCCAAAGAGATTATAAGCAGAGAAAGCCATATATAACACAGGGAGCTGACAGTGACAGACTTCTGCTACTAGACCATCAAATTAGGAACCAAATTGAAAGGAAAGGACCAAGAGAAGAAAGTTCTATAGAAGGCAAAGAAGACCCAAGAGTGCAAGACAATCTATTACAGCCCAACCATGTTTCAAGGGAGTCTTGTAGTTTCCAACAAACTCATGATAGCAGTAGACATGCTCTATCTTAAGGAGTCACTGAGGACCAAAAAGAAAATGCAGATGCAGATGCAACATGCCCCCACATAGGATCTCGATCGTCAAAGTGCTTACAGGGAGTGGGAGTGCTACCAACAGGATGATCACAAAGTTATGGGTACATGAAAGGAATGGCAATTCCCCAAGGCAGGGGGTGGTGGAGAAGGAAATATGAATAACTACAAGAATGGTTGGCGTAATTTAAATGAATAGCTACACATTTGGCCTCAACTGAACAGGAACATAGAAGGGACAAGAAACGAAAAACAGGCCAAACAAGAAGACAAAAAAATTTAGTTGAACCAACAGTGGGACAACTGAATAAAGGAATGGAATGGAAAGACTACTTGGGACATCATCTAGAGGGTGGAGGAAGATATTTAAACCATCAGATGGCTATCACTTAATTATATGGTTCAGAGATCAGATTGTTAAATGTGGAATTGGAGTGGTCTTGGCCACCAGACTCTTGGTGAGTCACTAGTGACTCCCAGAAGCAATCTAGGAGTCATGCCAGCAGAGTGCTGGTGGCAAAGAGGGTAGGAGAGGCGAAGAAAATGACAATGAAATGAATAGTGTGTGAAAACATATTTTCCTTGTCTTTTTTTTTTTTTCCCCAAAATCTCAAAAGTTTTCACATTTTTTAACTCAAAAGCAAGCAATCAAACACCATTTTCTGTTTTCATTTTCAAAATAATAAAAGCAAAAAACAGAAAATGGCATGGATGCCAAACAGGTGCTTACTGATTCAATTGGCTTATCTTTGTTGCTATGTGAAAATTTCCCATACAACTCCATGAAGAAATTTTTGGTAGTATTTCAAAATTCATAGAAAGCAAACATCAATAGGTAACAAATTATTCTAAGCTTTCTAAGGTTATTGCCATCAAAATATACAAGAATTTCAGAGAAGGAAAATAGAGTGACATAAAATACATAGAAGCTCATTTTCAAGAAGATTACAACTACTGCATTGATGTGGTCAAACAGATGGACCATTTGGCATCCTGAAACCATGTCCTCACCAGGCCTTGACTAGAGGTTGTTCAAGAATGCTCGCAACTAACTCCCAAAAATAAAAATATTTGACAAGCACATTATTGCTTAAGAAAGCAAAGGAGAAAATAGATTGGCAATCAAGTTGCACTGGAAACTGACTACTGCAGGCTATACTAGGTTACAATTACATCACAATTTAATGGAGCCAATACATTATTCTCTCAAGGCAAAAGGAACCTCCTCTCAAGACCTAATGTGACTGCAAATAGTATGTTCTTTTTTGTCATTGGCTCCACATATCCTACTTCAGCTAGACTCAATAACTGTTTTTAACTAAAAGGGTGTCCCCAGTGCACAAAGCTCTTCATTTTGTGAGTGTGGGAGGGTTGTATTTGCATGAAGCCGTTCCTTTGCTTTTTGCAAAGAGGCTATTTCCACAACTCAAACCCATAACCTCCCAGCCACAAAAAGGAGCAACTTACTGTTGCTACAAGGTTCAACCCTTCTATAATTATTTTCAACTATTAATAGAAAGCCAAAAACATGTACAAGTCAATCATGGAAAGGGGTGGAATTAAAGATTCCACAACTGTGTTGTGCAAGAGAGAGAACAAGATAGCACCTCAAAGCCACAATAAAATTTTCCTTCACCCACAAGCTGAAAATCAACCTTTCTCCTTGCTGGTTTATCAAGTAGAGTACACACAGATATGCTGGAAGCTCCTTTGGATTTCAGAAGAGATATCAGAGAGGCTAAAGTGTTTCCTGTATCCACAATGTCCTCGACCTGAGAAAGAGCAAAATGTTCATTTCAATGTGCTTGACTAAAAAACTCTACTAAGTCTACATACAAGATAAAGATAGAGTGTAATACCAGATCCAATAATTGAAGACAAAAAAGGTTAACTGCATAGCAATGAATAGATGAAGTTGCAATTCTATTTTTCTGTGTCTCACTAACTCAAAATAACTTTTCCCTACAATTACAAGGAAGTTTTGATTCCCAGCTACTACAGGTCCCTCAACCAGAAGTCATAATGGTAATAAAAAGGTCATGAGCAAAAACTTTAAAAAACACCTTTCCAAATTATAGCAGATCTCACACCCTTCCCAATCTTATATGGACCTCATTGGTGGAATTAGGAAGAGGTGGTGCCACAGAATTGTCTTAAACATCACTTATTTGAAATTTTGAATATTACCATACTAAACCATGTGCTGGCCCCGCTAAAAAATTTAGAACTTAGTTATGACAAATTTAGGAGAATTTAAATTGATCCTTCAACAAAATTTCTGGACTATGGTGGTCTGTTTAATTGAAATGGTGAATACACGCTGCTAAATGGTTAATATAAAATCTCATCAAGCAGTCAAGCGCCAACATCATCCCAATGCCTCCCTTAAGCCATGGCTGTAACAGAGTCCACTTGATTAAGGGATTGTTCATGTTTTGCTTAGGCAGTATTTTTTGAAAGAGTTACTAAAAGAAAGAGTGGAATGGAATGTAAAACACTTCTCTGGGTTTGAGAAAACAAGAGATGTAAAGTCTTTTTTTGTTTGAGAGAGCACTGAAAATTGATGGAAAGAAAAAATATTAAACAACAAATGATACCCTGTTAGTGAAAAGATAGAGTTTTGTCAAATAAAGACAAATTTGAACTTTTATAAAATTATTAAGGTTAATTTTGGAAATACACAAATATAAAGTTCATCTATTCTCTCCCAATTAGGGGAAGACAAAAATAAGGTTTCCAAGGTGTACGAACGAAAAAAGTTTCCATTCCATTCTTGTTGCCTTTCTCAAACAGGGAGAACCCCTTCCTCCCGTTTCCATTCCATCCCCCTCTCCCAAACACACTGTTGGTCGACTTGTGTAGCTTTTGAATCCATATCAAACAACCTTTAATCAAGATTATCACAGTCACAGCTCTTAGAATCAGGTGGAGTTTGAGACAAATCCAGAAGGTTCACGAAGAGCAGTCAAAACTTGTGTTGTTCATGTAACCGACAAGTTAATCGTGAGCCAGAACTGTCACATATAAAGGGCGTATTTTGAACGCAGCCTCCCTTTGCTATTTTGCAAAGAAGTACAAATGTAATGCAAATCAAAATCAAATGAAATCACCAAAAACAGTACCACAATTACGTGCTTGTCCTGGACGTCGACCTTCAAGGCGAGCGAAATTCTCGGAGCTCCATTCGATTTGGTTCAACAGCCGTATGACTCGGCTCGAATGAAGTCGACATAAAGAGGCACTTTGATCTTTCTGACGAGGTCAGCCAGGAAGAGGAATGCGCCAGTGGCGACACCGATGACCACCGGAGGCGACGGAGAGTCTGCGGCAGCGAAGTCGTCGGAGATCAGAGAGGCGAGCTCGGAGACTCGCTTGGAAATCTGTTCTTCAGTGAAAAGTATTCGGTCTATATCACCGTCCAAAGCCATTGCACGGACCGGAGCCAACCAAACGGGAGGAGGAGATGGCGAGAAATCCTAATATTTTTATGATTTTGTTTCCAATTTATATCATTACAGATTTGATTTTGTTAGGGTTTATATTCTTTCTTCTTTTTTTTCTTTTTTTGTTTCCTTTTTTCAATATTTTAAAAACATAAAATACCTGGCCATTTCCACTTTCCAAAAATGAACATAAAATCCAAATAAGTGGCAAATAGTGGAAACATCTTTCCATGTTTGTTGATTTCTCCAAATGTGATGAAAAATAATTTTAAATTACAGTCATAATATAACTATGTTAATATATGTTATATTAAATTAATATAATTATTAAGATTATATTGTGCTGATGATAATATAGTTTTATAATTCAGTGAATATAGATTAATCTATAATTATATTAGAAAACATAAACACAAAAAATCAAATAATATTTTATATATTTATTTACAAATTTTTGGTAACTAAATATATTTATTTTTTTACTTAATATTTGCTTCTATTTATAAAAATATATATTTTGGAAAGTTATTAAAAAATATCAATGCCTCCAGTTCACCATTCCCTTTAAGGTTGTATTGCATAAACTCACTCACCATACACAAATAATCTATAAACCATACATACCAGATAAGCAAATATAACAATGATGCCAATTCAGTAATATGGCACCATATATGTAATGTAACTGTGATATAAAAACTAAATATAGAAGAGATCTCCCTATAACCTGTTACCAGAATGCCAGCCCATGCCTATAACAACAGCTCTCATAAGCATAAGCATAAGCATAAGCAGCAGCAGCGGCCTTTGGCCTTGGGGCATTCATTCATTCATATATCTATATGGGGATCAAAGCCAATTCTGTGGTGTAACACCACACAACCACAAACACCTTATACTATCAGACATTCCAACCATTATTTTGGTGATCAATAAAAGCAGCTATAAAAAGCAAGTTGAGAATAGCAGCCGAGCTCACCAGAAAGCACGCCATTCAAATCCCCAGTAAAATGGCAAAAGCATATATAGTCTAACCAAACACACACAAAATAAAGATATTACTGTCCCCAAGAAAATAGTTTAATTTCCAGCCAGAATTTGCCACCCACGAAAACAGAAGAGAGGAGAAGAGAAGAGAGGAGAGGAGAGAAGGGAAGAGCAGAGCAGAGAAGAGAAGAGAAGAGAAGAGAAGAGAAGAGATGAGATACTCCTAAAAATTAGAACTAGGTGAAAACAAAACCCCCCCAACTAACCAGTCAAAGCTCATCAAGCCCTAAACCCTAACAAAAAACGGGCCTGCAGATCCATCCCCAAATGAGAAATATTATATGCTCAGCTCAGCAAGAAAAACTGGGCTCCTTTCATTCCTTCAAGGTCATTGAGCCCAGCTGATCACCAACATCAGCTCCCGATGATGCTAAATTGAGGACGTCCATGGCCTCCGCAACTTTCTTCTTCAGAGCATCTGGAGACTCGATCAGATGGAGAACCTCAGTCTGATCCATTTCCAGCAACATTCCCGTCACTTTTCCTGCATGGTCACGCTCAAGCTGCTCCACCAGCGGAAATAACTGCTCTCCCAACATCTACCATTTTGACAGAAGACAAATTACAATATTAACTCAGAAACAGGAACCGCCACTATTTCATACTAGTAGACAATGTTAGCTCTTCTTGGCATTTCTGATACATTGATAGAAGTTATGTCCATTAAGAAAGCAAAAATTACGTTTCTATTTGATATGCCATGAAAAGAGAATCAAATCCGTGAAACTAACATGCATGAAAAGCAGTCGCTTCTAACTAAAGAAAGAAATTATTACAGTACAGAGAAAAGACAAAATAACCCACCATGCGCTGATTCTCTGGCGTAGCAGAAGCCATAGCAGAAGCAAGTGTTGACATTGGCACTGGTACAGGACTCCGTATATCCATTGGATTTGTTGACATCCCCGAACCATCAAAAGGCAATGGCATCAGTGGAGCCATGAGACCTTGGGGAACCATGGATGGATCAGTACCATTTCGGGCCACGTACCTCAAACCATGATTTGGGTTGCGATGCACCAGCTAATTGTAAACAATAACACCATTAGAAAGACCAATTGGAAGATAATCACTCCTATTAGAACATTCAGAAGCAGAATATAATAGACTTAACAGATGATATTTTTTTTAAATACTACAAGTTTAAAATAATTAAAAAATGATACTTGAGGCAAACTAATTGTGAAACTATTACTCTTGAGGCCAACTCAGCCGTCTTGCTGGAAAATGGCCTGTGTGGAAGCTTCTGAACATGGGAGAACCACTTGGTCTTGCAAGCAGTACTATGAATTCATGAACTTACTGATTGAAAATGTTTGTGTTGTTTGTCTTAAAGTGGTAACTTTGCCTCCATCAATTCAGAAAATTGCTGGTCTCACCAACAGTTATTAGGCAGAACCGCTGGTCCCACTAGCGGTCTTGCCTCGACCAAAAATTGTCCTGCCAGAAGATCTCCATCATGGCATCTAAGGTGTAAGTAAGAGTAGCATTTTTGTTAAATAGTTTGTCCCAAGTTGCTTTTATTTTTAATTTCTTTTAAACTTGTAGTATATAAAAGGAATCCTTAATAGACACATGGGAGGGGTATTGAATAAATCAGTCTCCTGGAAAGGCTGGCATTTTAAAAAGAACGAGTATCATGACTATCTAAATTCATAGGCAGTGAAATGAAACTAGAATGTGAGTAGATTCCAAATATAAAACCCAAGCTTGTAATGCATATTAAAACTTCAAGTATAAAATAGCACATGTGATGGTAGAATGGAAATATGGAATTTACATAGTAGTCATTGCCTTGCATTACAAGACACATTATTGTTCAAGGATTGGAAGTAAAAGTTTCTAGTAACTCATGTTAGTGGCGCTAAACCAGTATAAAATCAACTGACAATTGATCACAGCAAAAAATCAATGCTGTTGCCCTTGATTATATAAATGGGTAAGGCATGCTGTAGTTAAAAATATAACAACTGAACAAAAATATGGTTAGGAAGCATAGAGAAAAGTAGTGTACCTGCTGGTTCTGCTGCATTTGTGGTGGATTCCCACCTCTCCTACCTCCTCGCTGTCCAGATTGTCCTTGTCTCTGAAGATGAAATGGCATAACAAAATTTGGCGCAAAACCTGGGCGCATACCAGGCACAAGTTGCTGCTGGAACCCATAGCCAGCAGGTTGAGGAGGTAGCAGACCAGGTGCACCTTGACCAAAATACAACTGCTGAGGAGCAAACCTGGGCGTCCCTGTGTGAAATCCAGGCATTCCTGTAGGCAAAACTGCCATTCCACCTGATACTTGTACATGAGCAAAATGTGCCTGAACCCAAAACCACGCATCCCAACCCCAAAATATCCAAATCAAGTTACCAAGAACAAGGCAGAGTTAAAGCATGAAAGATATTAATGACATTAAGAACTATAAAATGCAAATAACCAGAAGAATTTGTGAAGACTCAGAAGGGAGAAACAAGTGTAACATTAAACAGTGACCTATATAAGACTTCAAACACAAAACAGCCACAGCTTGTAATCTTAACCGTGATTAAGACACTTCTGAACTGGAATTTTAACTCAATTGAAAGCAAATCACATTGAGACAATACAACTAGTTAAACATTGATTATTATGTAGAAAGCATTGTACACGTGAGTTATACAACAAGAATTCCAATAAACAACTTTTAGTTGTGATTCCTAAAAGTTATCACTCTGAAGACATCATTTGCAGCACTAAAAGCATATGTAAATACAAAGCCTTAAATTTCATTATTGTATTCATTATGGAATGAGCACTAACCAAATCATATCCTTCTCCCATGTGTTTGTGTGTGTGAAAGAGGAGGCCGGGGGGGGGGTTGTTGGAGAGAGAGAGAAGAAACTAATTTGACATATTACTCAATGACACAAGCATGAATATTAGTAGGAAGAAAAATTGCCTGCAATAACGCCTTCCTTTCTTCTTTACGCTGGGCCACAGCAACATACAAAGGTTTTCGACCAATCATCTTCCCATTCATTTCATTCAACTGTTAGACGGAGAAAAATAAAAAATTCATACATGAAAACTCCATGGCTGAAAAACAGAGAGGAAAAATCTGCACAGCTAAAAAACATAGGCTACTTACTGCTCTTGCAGCTTCGTCAGGCGTAGAGAAGGCCACAAAACCAGACCCCTTGCTCACCCCTTGTGAATCAAGCACGACCTGACAAGAAGTGAAGATATTAAAAAAAATTACCTAATTACAAAAATATCATGAAATATATATGTGTGTGCATGTGAAAAATAACAGGATGCTATTATTTAAAATATTATACCTTGCATGATGTTATGGTTCCAAACTCAGAAAATAACTCCTTCAGTCTTTCATCATTAATGTTGTCATCGAGATTTTTGATATATAAGTTAGCACCTTGTAATTTCTCAAATCTACTTCTCCTTTCCTGTTCAAATTTTGCCCTTAGCTCTGCTTCCCTTTCTGCTTTTCTTTGAGCTTTCCCAACATATATAACTTTGTCGTCATTTAGAGATGTCCCATTCAAGTTCTCTACTGCAGCGGCAGCAGCCTCTGGACTCTGGAAATTTACAAAACCAAAACATCTAGACTTCCCATTTGCATCCCTCATTACTACTGCACTGGTGATGGGACCATACTTGCCAAAAGTATTCTTAAGGTCCTCATCAGTAATAGTTTCAGAAAAGTTTTTCACATAGATATTGGTGAATTTTGGAGATCCGGCTTGATTTCTTTCCTGGTGACGAACAAAAAGGCTCACGTAAACTTGTTTATCATTAATCAGCATGCCATTTAACCGTCTAATTGCATTTTGGGCAGCATTCTCCTGGTCAAACTGCACGAACCCATATCCTTTTGATTGACCATTGGCATCAATTGCTACCTTGCAAGAAAGCACAGTGCCAAAGGCAGCAAAAATGTCATGCAAGGCCTTGCTATCTATGGATGTGTCCAAGTTCTTAATGAACACATTAGCATATCCACTCTTCCGGATACTAGGATCCCGTTGAGAAAACATAATCCTGATAGGTTTCCCATTGACAGGAGTGAAATTCAAAAGCTCCCTGGCATTAGCAGCTGCAATTTACAAATCAAAAACAGGGTCAGCACTAAACTAGGCAATAAAGCATACTGCTGAAGTGACAGAATGGAACATTAACGACTTGCCAAACCATAATAGAACATTATATATAACAAACCTAATAAGATTGATAACATATATTCAAACAATTGTAAGATTGTAATAGAAATTGCAAGTTCTTGTCGTGTCCATGATAGTGCTAATATTATAACACCCTTAAATTTTCATTAGACAGTGAACCGCATGCCATTGTACACATTTTTTCTAGAAATAACAAGGTCCTGAGAGTACCACAATGAAAGTTGGCCTAATGGTGTGTGATGTCTAAAATTAAAAGCATCCAGTCAAAAGTAATTGACTCTAAATTCCATACAGCAAATTTAATTGACTCGGTGCAAGAATTACTTTCAAACACATGCAAAACCTCTATCCGGTTCTGTTAGATTTTAAAATAAGCCTGTTACACACAATGTCCACTCAACACAACAGGGATTTTTTTTTTTTTTTTTTTTAATTTTTGAACAAAAGTTATGCAAACTTTCTGTAATTTCTATGTCTCAATGATCAATTTAGACACAATCAGAAAGATGGATAAGTCATCTCTTAAAGAAGAAACAAGAAAAACAAACAGTATTGCAAAGAAATAATTTTTTTAACACTCAATTCAAGTATTCATTGTCACTGTCCTTTTTTCAATTCCTTTCTTCTGGATATATGTAACGCAACGAGAAATCATAATCATAAAGAACATCCCTTATCAACCAAACAAAAAAACCTAACACGTTCATCATCATGCAAAATCAGCGATCAAGCCGTCCAATTCAACAAACAAATCATCTCGAAAAGAAATTCAAAAAAGAAGGCGTTAAGTATAACCGTCTTGCGCGGTGCCGAAATTGACGTAAGCGTAGCCGAGCGAGGTTTGCCTCGCCTGATCCCTGCAAACCCTGACCGATACGACTTGCGCCACTTGGTTGAACAGATCGAACAGTTGCCCCTCGTTCACGGCCGCGTCCAGATCGCCCACGTACAGCGACGCATTGCCGAATCCTCCCCCCGGCTGTGCCGCCGGGGTCGCCACAGCCGACCCCACCGTAGCCTGAACCACCTGGTGCCCCGACGGGGCTTGAATCGCCGTCGCCATCACAGTCGTCGAAATCAGAATCAAACCGGAATGCGCCCAGACCAAACGCAGAGAACAGATTTCTAGGGCTAGATTTTGTATGCCTATATCTAAACTAGCCCTGATTTCGCAATCTTTCTGGGGTTTTTTGGTAGGGATTTTTGGAGATCAAGAGAGAGAGTGAACGAGGCAGTGTGCGTGAACATATATATATATGTGTGTGTGTGTGTGTGTGTTTATATTGGGGCGAAGAGAGTTGAGAGGGAGAGCGTGGGGGTGGGGACAGTTGGGGAAGCGGAACCTTAATACTTACGGAGGGAGGGAGGGAACGGTTCGGGAAAAGTGCACGTGCGGCATCCGGTGACGTGGAGTTTCGACAATATTATAGTTGCGCTTTTTAGTCCGAGGTTGCCTTATCATTCTTCAATTTTCTGTACTACGCTGAGCCCTGGGGCTGCCACGTGTACTGCTGTCGTGAGATTACGATCGCGCGTGTGGGCCTGCACCTGGGTCATGTGACGAAAACACAATATCGAATCTCACTTTCCATCAATCCGTTTCCATAATATTTCAAAATTCCGAATTCAAAAATGAGATTCCATTTCATTTCATTTCATGCCTCCGTCCGTTTTCAATTCCAATGGAATTCTAATTCCTACGTAATAATTTTAAAATAGAATTCCAACGAAAATTCTAGAGATGCCATTGGAATCTTTTCTCTTTAATGCAACCTATTAGTCCTCAACTTCTGTCTTGTTATATTTTATATTTTAATTTAAAATTTTAAATAATATATTAATACAATTTTATTTTATTATTTTTATTGACAATTTTTATATTATTTGACACAAATAAAATGAGAAAGAGGGAGTAGGTTCCAGAAGGTGTGGAACCTACTCCCTCAACCAGTCGCGTTGAATAATATAAGAGTTATTTAATACAGACAACATAATAGAATCTTATATTAATATTCATAAAATTATTTTTTATAAATTTTTTAATTATATAAATTTTTACAATTTGACATAAAAAAAAATTCACTTAAAAAACAATTTTCTGCCAAAACAAATGAATCTACATAACACTAGCCCATCTCCAACACTACCTTTTCACGTTGTTTTTGCAGCATAACATGACATGCTACATACCATACCAAGCGTGCAAATTTCATATTTTCGTATGTATCCTTATGTTATTCTCATTCTCATTTTCTTTTATTCTCAATAGAACAAATAACAAAAAAAAAAAAAAAACCTTAGGAATTGTTCTCTTCATATTTCAATTTTCAATTTTGAGTTTTAAATTCATTTTTAGTTTTGTGTTTTGAACATTTGTTTTGAGATTGTTGAAAACACATTTTTTTTTTATGTGTAATATTTTTTTCATTTTAAAATTTTTGAATGTATTTGTAAAAAAAATTGTCAAAACAATTTTTTGTTTTTTGAGTTTTCTTTATAATTTTTTTATTTTTTAAAATACATTTTTAAAAATATGAAAGTAAACACGTTTTTATTATTTTGAAAAACTGAAAACATCTTGAAAACAACAAAGAGAATATGGTCTAAACATTTTGACAAATTTGTAATTTTATCAAATCATTTCAATTTTGACAATTATATCTAAATTAACTCAATTAGGTACAATTTTATTCAACATCTTATTTGTGTTAGTCATTTTATTTTTTTATATATACATGTGGATCTCATTCATATCTTTATTTTTATGACACATGGTGTGTTATATCAACAATGACACATGGTGTGTTATATCAACAATAACACACGTCTCGTAAATCGATTTTAGGTGTTAGATAAAATTACAGTTAATTAAATTAATTAGGATACAATTACCAAAATTAAAAAAAAATGATTAGATAAAGTTGCAAGTTAGCAAAAAATTTAAGTTTTTTTTTTTTTTTATATTTGCCTTTCTCAATAAGATAATAAAGAGTAGGAAGATAAGGATATTCTTTTAACATATTTAACATCTTGTTTTAGTAATTAAATTTTTAAAGACAAAAAGAAGGTCATGATTATATATGTGATCTTATTTTTGATAATTAAATTTATTTTACAATATAAGAATATATAATGCAAGGTTATTTAATTTGTACATAATATTTTTAAAAATTAAATTAAATTAAATTATTTAATGTTATATATTAAACATTTACTTCTATTAACTACTTAGCGTGACAAGGTCAACATATTTCTTTATTTACTATAATACCCATATATAAAGGCAAAATAAAGGAAACAATTTAATCAACTCGAACAGACCGAACGAGAGGAAGGCGTGCGGAATCATCGCAGCCCAATCGACCACGGTGGACTTGAGCCGAAAGGGCACGGCCCGCGGCCGTGGTATTAACACAGCCGCAGCTGTGGCCCGTGGTCCATGGCCCACGGCCCAACATATGCTTTACAAAGCAGAGTTATACACACAGGGAAGGTTATGATGGTTAGAGAATAAAATCAATTAAGATAATATCAATTGTTTTGTTGTAATAATTCTTCTTATCTTAGGTTGTGCTATTAGGAAGAATAAAAAATCTTTATATAATTGAAATTAAAGTAAAAGTTAGATACTCTAATTATAAAAATTAAAAGTTAGGTATAAATTGAAAATAAGTTGAAAATAGAGGTTTTTTTTTTCTCCTTATAATTTGCTCTCAAAAATAAACAAAAAAGTTAGCTAGTTAAGATTTGTGAAATTAGTTTAATTAAGAATTAATAAATTATAACCTAAATCTTTATAATATATTTGTTGACACATATTTTTGTAACACCCCGCATTGAGCGATATGAAGGTCCAGGACAACTTACCCTGATAGGGCTACGCAAACTTCTCAGGGAGGTCACCCATTATTGGATTACCCCAGGTCAAGCACGCTTAACTTGAAAGTTCTTTGCCTACATTCAGCCCAAAAGTTATCCAACTGGTGTTGTTTCCTTCCTTACTTATTCTCGATATATACTATCATCCTTTAGGTTTTTGGGGTATTACACACATCGTGGGACCCACAGCTGCGTGTTAGCTCTCAGCTATCGCCATTCGACGACCAGGAGGCCCACCACACTTATGAGCCCCTCAGTAGAGGGCAACCGATGTGGGACATACCCGGTGTATCCATACCATCTCCCCCGGCAGGTGTGGTGGGGCTCTATCGGCTCCTCCCTTATCCGGGGTTGTAGGGACCATTATGGGGTTTCCTGCAGACGGCGCCAAATATTGACACACATTTTTGTAACACCCCGCATCGAGCGATAAGAAGGTCTAGGACAAATTTCTCTAATGGGCCTACGCGAACTTCCCAAGAGGGTCACCCATCCCTGGATTACCCCAGGTCAAGCATGCTTAACTTGGGAGTTCTTTGCCTACATTCACTGCAAAAGGTATCCAGTTTGTGTTGTTTCATTCCTTACTTATTCTCGATATATACTACCCTCCTTTGGGTTTTTGGGGATGCACCGTGTCATCATGGTGTGGATACACCGAGTATGTCCTATATTGGTTGCTTAGAGGGCAACCACTGAGAGGCTCATAAGTGCGGTGGGCCTCCTGGTCATCGAATGACGATAGCTAAGAGCTAACCCGCAGCTGTGGGCCCCACGATGATGACACGATGTGTGTAATATCCCAAGAACCCAGAGGAGAGTAGTATATATCGAGAATAAGTAAGGAAGAAAACAACACCAGCTAGATACTTTTTGGGCTGAATGTAGGCAAAGAATTCTCAAGTTAAGCGTACTTGACCTAGGATAATCCAAGGATGGGTGACCCCCCTAGGAAGTTCGCGTAGGCCTATCAGGGTAAGTTGTCCCGGACCTTCCTATTGCTCGATGCAGGGTGTTACAAAAATGTGTGTCAACATTTGGCGTCGTTTGCGGGAAACCCCATAATGGTCCCTACAACCCTGGATAAGGGAGGGGCCGATAGAGCCCCACCACACCTACTGGGGGAGATGGTGTGGATGCACCGGGTATGTCCCACATTGGTTGACCAAAAGGCAACCACTGAGGGGCTCATAAGTGCGGTGGGCCTCCTAGTCGTCGAATGGCGATAGCTGAGAGCTAACCCGCAGCTGTGGGCCCCACCATAATGACATAATGTGTGTAATACCTCAAGAACCCAGAAGAGGGTAGTATATATTGAGAATAAGTAAGGAAGAAAACAACACCAGCTGGATACCTTTTGGATTGAATGTAGGCAAAGAACTCTCAAGTTAAGCGTGCTTGACCTGGGGTAATCCAAGGATGGGTGACCTCCCTGAGAAATTCGCGTAAGCCCATTAGGGTAAGTTGTCTCGGACCTTCCCATCGCTCGATGTGGGGTGTTACAAAAATGTGTGTCAACAATATTAAAGTAGAATAGTTTGTAAACATTTTTGCCTCTAAAATTTGCATGGGTTTTTCAATGCTATTAATTAATCAAAAATAAATATTATTTTTAAAAAATATGAATAGGCAATTTAAACTATTAATTAAGTCATAAAAAATCGTCTATTTATATAAAATCTTATCTTTTCTTTATATAATTTATATATATAAAAGTAAGATAGTCATTGCACAAAGTTGATTCATACATTTGATTGTCTTTTCGTTAACCAACAATTCAATTTATTAAATACAACAAGTTTCAGTGCATCAAAAAATAAATTTCATGCATATTTAGGACTCTTTATACAAGACCGAAAAAAATACTATTGCATATCATCAAAAATAAAATTAATCAAAACTAATGCATGGATTTTCAATACTGATTAAGATTTGATAACACATTTTCAACACTAATCATGGGTTTTCCAATGTTAATTAAGATTTAATATATTATATTTTCAAGACTTTGGAATAAAGTTAATGTATAATGAAATAAAAATAAGTCAAAATTCATATTTTTAATATTTTGTTATCATTGTAGAAATTAAATTTCAAGAGCAAAAAATTAAAAATTTTAAGAAAATTTTTAATCAACATTGGAAAATTCATACTTTCTCAGAAGTTTTAATTTATATTTATATTTATAATTTATAAATAAATATATAGTATAATAAATAGTTTTATTTTAATAATTAATTAATCATTACCTTTAATTTAATGCAAGACTAATGCTTGGCTTTTCCAATACTAATTAAAATTTAAGATATCACATTTTCAAGACTAATACATGATTTTCTAATACTAATTAAGATTTAATATATCATATTTTTAAGGTTATGGAATAAAATTAATGTATAATAAAAAAATAAGTCAAAATTCATATTTTTAATGTTTTGTTATCATTACAAAAATTAAATTTTAAGAGCAAAAATTAAAAATTTTAAGAGAATTTTTAATTAGCATTAGAAAAACCCAAACTTTCTCATGTTTAGGTGTTTTAATTTATTTATATTTATAATTTATAAATAAATCTATAATATAATAAATAGTTTTACTTTAATAATTAATTAATCACTACCCTTAATGATTTGTTGTTCCGATGTAAAAGCTTTTGTATATAAATAAGAAGTTTATGTCAAGATTTTTTATTTTATATAAAGCGTTGTAATTTAATAAAATTCTTTTTAAAATAACTTTTCAAAATTTGGATGAAAGAGTTTATTTGTCAATCAAATCAATGCTAGCAAGATGCAAAGGACATTGAAGGTTTGAGTTGTGAGGCTTTGGAAGATTCCATGATTTGAAGATAAGTCAAAAATTTATAGCATTGAGATGATTTTCATTGACGAATAGATTTTTTTTCTCTTATAAATTTATTATTAATTATTTATATAATATCTTTTGTTTTGTATAAATTATTTAATATTTTGGCATCAAATTTATAGGATGGAAGGATTCATACAACAATCAAACGTTCGTTGGTTCAGTTTTTCAAAACATTAATTTGTGAAGGACAATTGTATTTTATGCAATATTTTAAAGTTAAATACAATAATATAAAATACAAGACTACAAGTCACAAGTACAACCTAAACTTTAGGTCAATGACTAATGTTGTAGATGTTATAGATGAAAGTTTTCTAATACAAATTTTATCTTCAAATCATTTATTGATATTTTGAGTGTAGTTGAACTTAACAAAAATGAATTGTTTGGTAAGTCTAAAGTTGATTATGCAATTATTTATGCCCTTATAACTGTAATGACCCGTTAGTGGGTTTAAACGTTATGGGTATTTTATTTTCGAGCATTGAAAATTTTACCCTATTAGAATAAATATGAAAAATATTTTTATGTGACAAATTTATGTAAGTGAATTTTGTGGATAATTTATAAATGTTATTATTATATGTGGGAAGCTAAAATAAGCCCATCTCTAATGAATTGGAGCTTTGAAATTGGGTTAAGCCCAAGTGTGAAATTTTGCAAATCTAATTAAATGAAGTTGTAAAGCCCATCAAGGCTTATGATGGAAATGAGCCATTTTATTTAATTGGGCCAATAATTTGGGCTTGGCCCATGTATTTATATGAGTGGAATGAAATAAATAGAAAAAAAAAAGAAAATGACAAAAGACAAAAATAGGCATGCTTTATGAATAAAAGTGAGGACAAAAAGGGGATTTGCATAATTAGTTTGATAAAGAAAATAGGAAAGAAATAAGAAAATGAAAAATAACCATAAGGGGCATGAGGATATTTTGTGTTGTGTGTGTGAGTGGAGGGTAAAATGATAATTTTTCAAAGGGGTGGTTGGCAGCCTTTTCTTCCCTTTTTCTCCCTATGCTTTTGTCTTTTCTTCATTAATTTTCTTTCTTCTTCTTCTTCTTCTTCTTCTCTTTTGGTTCCTAGCAGTGACTTCTCATTCTTCTTCCATCTTCTTCTTCTCCATCTTCTTCCATTATTCTTGGTGTGATTCGAGCTTCAAGAATGCGGGGATTTTCAGCTTTGATTTCTTTCGATTCCAGCTTCAAGGCAAGTTCTACTTACACTTAAATTTTATTTTGTGCAAGTTTCTTTTTCTATCTTTTTCCATTTGATACAAGATGTTATCTTTTACATTGTGTTGAAATCATTCTCGGTAAAATGACTACTCTCTTTTGGTTGTAAATGCATGTTGTATTAATTTCCTAACTCGTGGGTTTTCCATTTGTGATGGTTTCGGGTTTCTTTGAAAGTCCCTATGGGGTATATTTCATCCCATATTTCATTCATGGAATAACATTTGGGGGTTAAGAAGTTAGAATGAGAGTTTTTGGAAAGGTTGTGCTCATTTCGTGCATTTCGGGTTGCGTCAAGTCGACTTGTTGTAGGTTAAGTCAACTAGGTTGAAACTGGTTTCTTTTGGCTTTTTTCCCCGTTTTTAGTTGATTTGACTAGTCTAAAAGGTCAAGTCGAGTCGGTTTGCCCTCAAGTTGACTCGGCTACGTTTTGATTGCACTACGCATGTTTCGCTATTTTACCCATAACTTTTGATGTAGAAGTCGGAATTGAGCTCCGTTTGAAGCTTCATAAACTAGATTTTGAGGGATTTGATTTGATATATAATATCATATATTTCGGTTATGATTTGAGTTAGTTAAGGCTTTTCTTAATCCAAATCAAGTAAGATTATTAAAGTAAATTGTTTTTAAATGTTCCATTTGATATCCCTAATCCTCTAAAATGATAGGATGTGGTTGAAGGCACCTATACATATATACATGTGATTCATGAGATAAAAATATAATTTACTTGCATGAGGAAGTATAATAATAATCAATTGGGAGATTGTTAAGACATGTCCTTGGTTGGTATGTCCATAGAGTCTCATGGGTGATGCATTGATAACACTATATGAATAATTGCCTTTAAATAATGGATTTTCCATAAATGGATGTGAATGAAGTCATGTGAATGAAGTCATATGCATGATCATGATGTGATATGGCCTAGAATCCTAGTGGGTGATTTTAGGCATGTTGTTGTGAAGTTACAAAGATGCTGGAATGTGTATGTATATGTATGTGTGTATATATTGTCTTTGCGCACCTATTATTTTGTGCAGAAGAAAGTAAGCGGATATTCCCAAGGCATGTTATGGCAAGAAAGACGGTTCGTTCGCAAGGAAAAAAATGTGAAAAAAGGCAGCTCGTTCGCAAGGAAAAACAAAAGAGAGATATCTTACCAAGGCGACTCATCCGCATTTGTTTTTGTATGTGCATCATGTATTTTCTTATACTATATGTTATGTTGATAAAGTGCGTTGCACCATGGCATCAAGTGTGTGAATGTTACTAGTTGTAATTGTGCTTACAATTGTGTTGCATTCCACTGTGTTCTATATTGTAAGGCAGTGTGTCCGCAAAAAGACGGTGTGTCCGCAAATGGTGGTGTGTCTGCTTAAGGCAATGTGTCCGCATTATTTTTGCATGTGCATTATATATTTTTGCACTATAAGTTATGTGATAAATAGGCATTATGCCATGGTCTAAGTGGATGAATGTTATCTTTCATGACAGTAAAGTGTGTGAATTGTTGTAAGAAAAAAAGGCATGGTATATATATACAAATTGAATCATGGTTAATGAGAAGGGATGATTTGTGTCATCTAAGTTTTTGAGATTGGCAAGTGTCCATATGTGACATGATATACATGATGTTCAGGAAAAGTCTGGTCATATCTAGTTTTTATTGTTTTTAGACACTTGTCGAGCATAATGGCTCACTTTGAAAAATGTATTTTGATAAAAAGTAAGCAATTGTCTTCTTGGGGGATGATGTTGCCATACATAGAAGGCATGGATTCAAGTGAGGTTTAGTTGTCGGGATTGTGATTTTCTTTGGTTTTGAATTGCTCATGCCTTTATATATTATCCTATTGATGTCTTCCTTTGATATATATATACTTGCTGAACCTTGTGGCTCAGATTTGCTTCTTTGCCATTCTAGGTAAGTGGAAAATAGATATTTGGAGCGAGTTTTGGTTAGATGTGTGCAGAGATGTCCCGGACTCAAAGATCTGTGGGTGTAGATTGGAGGGTATGAATAGAAGGTTTCATAATGTATTTAAAGTCTTAGTGCCCTTGTACATTTTAAAAGGTATGGGTTGTAAACCCGAGCTTAATGTAAAGAATGTTGTATAATATTTTATGGCTCCTATTGATAGTGAGTAAATATGGAAATGAAATTTTTTTTTGGGCAAATTTTGAATTAATTGTATCTGTATTCATCTTGAATGGAGCTTCTCTCGTATTCCCTCTGCTAGGAGTAATCCGAAAGCATACCCTGACAATAACTAACAATTTTTTTTTTTAATTTTATTAAAGATATAATTGGAGAGATCATTGGTAAAGACAATGCTAAGTGACAAGAATCTTGTAAAAAGACAAGCAAGTTCATTGATATTGTGCTTAAAGACCTAGAATATGCTTTATTTTTAATTTTTTTAAATGTTAAATGAAAATTTTATTTGCACACACTATAATAATTTTTTTTTAATATGGTTCATTCATTGGTATTGTTCATGAGGACCTAGAGTATGTTCTACCCTTAATTTTTTTTATTTAAATGATAATTTTATCTACGTATACTAATATGTGGATTTTGGATTATTAATCATCATTTTAATGTCATCTTTGTCAATTGTGTGGTGCTTCAAGTGGGATGCACCAACGACTTATTTTTTTGTCTATTGGCTATTGTAAAGTTATTAGTTTATGAAAAGTAATTTAGTAGTCAGTTTAAGTATCCATTAATTAATTACTCATTAATCACTAAAGTTTGAAATGCTATTTTCCCAAATCAGAATATATATATTTTCAAAGTTTTATTATAACTGTAAAAATTAAATTTTAAGAGTATTATTTATTTAATATTTTGGAGATGCAGGGAGAGCATTATAAAAAATATGTCAATTTTCAATAATTATAAAAAATAATTATATATACTTAGATTAACTACGTTGTTTTTAAAAGTTTCAATAATAATCTCTAATAAACGGTTATTTATATAATGATTTAATATTTGATTTGATTATAATCAATTAACTTTTATAAATAATTATCAAAATCATCTATTATGATTACATTTTTCGTGCATCGCATAGGTTTAACACTAGTATATTAAATAAACTAGAATAGTTTATGAATATTTTTTTCCTCCAAAAATTAATCTGTCAAACTATTTTTTACCTCCAAAATTTGCATTAAATTTGCACGAATTTTTGAATGTTATTATTTAATTAAAAATAAATATTTTCTATCATATCGTTTCATCGTCCATTCATATAAAATCATATATATAATATATTAAACTAGAATAATTAGCCAAAGTATTTTGCCAAGTATGTCAATGATGAATTTTTTCCCTCCAAAACTTGCATCAAATCAAAGGTAGTGATTAATTAATTATTAATAATTATATTATAGTTTTAAAAATATGATATCTTAATAAATTCATAAAAAATTATTTAAGGTAGTCAAATGCTTAGGCTGTGTTATTTTTGCTTTTCAATTTTTAATTTTGAGTTTTGAATTCATTTTTAGTTTTCTGTTTTGATAGTTTGTTTTCAGAAAATTAAAAACGTGTTCTCTTTGTTATTTTGAAAAACTATTTCTCAAAATAGAAAATTAGAAAACGCGTTCTCTTTCAAATTTTGAAAATAAATTTTTAATAATATTTTATTCAATAAATTTGATTATTCAGTAAATTAAAAATATTTAATGTTAATATATTATTTAAAAAAATATACATTTTAAAGTTAATGTAAGCACCCCCGCTCGGATATCCCAACCACCCGGTCTATCTGAACGGGAGCACCTACGAAAGGAAAAAGAATGAGACACGAGACAAGAACCACTCTGATATACATACACAAAAATAAGAACAACGGAAACAAAGCTAAACACATGCATGCACTACGGGTACGCTACTAGCACAACAGTCACATGATAAATAAATAAATACAGACTCCTATACCGACATACACGAGACTCAAGGAAAGACTTGGCACAGTACAAAATAATAGAGTAAATCCTACTCAGACATCAGAGTTGACAGGGATTAACGCGACTGCCTGTACACCATACCGTCTCGACCGCTAGACGCTGACTCCCTTGCTCGAACCCACGCTTGCACTACCTGAAATGATAGAAAGCAAAGTGAGTCCAGAGACTCAACAAGCATAAGGAAAAGAAAGGCAGAAGGCTGAACATAACCAGAAAACTCTCCCCAAAATAAACCCCCAGGTACACACAAGCTATGAGACGCTACAACACAATAGTAGAGAATAATAAAAGCACATACCGGTCATTGGGGCCCACACAAGACACACGACACCCAAGTCCCATACCAACTTGTTGCTGCCCTGAAAGGCAACAAATATCTCCACAAACATGTGCGCGCGATCCCGAGTCTGTACTCCCATCACCCGTCCATGTCGGTACTCCCGACCATACGCTTCCTCGGAACGGTACTCCCGTCTGAGAACTATATACTACCAGTAGCCATGCAATGCACATAAAAATGCAATGGTGTAATGAGCATCAACGTGATACACTGACGCCCATTCATCCAGACATCAGGCCATGCTCCGCCCACATAGTAAATCACACGCCATGCATATGCTCGCGCTGAATACAACCTAACCAAGCTAGAATGTCCGTGTCCAAGCATACTCAATAAATGAATATCCCAACATGCATCCCGCACCCATGTGCATATCAAACCATAAACAGTAATACAATGTATCTAATCATGCGGTAAATCACATACCAGCAGAGCTAGTCAGCAGTGCCCGACACCGGTCAACGCCCAGTGACTATGAGTGTCTGCCTGACGGTCCACTTCAGGGCCGTACAATAGTCTACCCCAACGTCACCAAACAGTTGACCCCTGCCCCACTGTTTAATAGCTCTAACCGAATCATAAATAAACTCAAGAAAACCGTAAATAAACCCGCACGTTTAGGAACCTAGTTCCCAACTGGGTTTAGTATCATTCCGAAAGGAATGGGGGCGGTACAAACCCCTGTAGGCACTCAACAAATAAAACTCTAGAAGTCTCGGATTTAATTTAAATTAAAACAAATGAATAATAATTTAACAAATAAGGTTAGGTGCCTTATTAGAGTAAGGGAGGCGATAAAATACAGGAAATCACAGGGTCTTTTACGGGAATTAAAGATCAGGAAGAGAGGGTTGGGAGCTTGCCTTTATACGGCTGTTCCTTGCTTTTCTTGTACACCCGCTGCGAAGTAAAATGTTCGCTGGCAATAAATAAAATCGCAGCTTTAATTAAATAAATCTACCGTGTAATAAAAATAATTTAACCGTCTAAAATCCCTCATAACCATCTAAAATCCTCGAACCCAGCTTAATAAATTAAATTTAAATCAAACAACTCAAAATTCCATAATTAATAAACGGGCCGAAACAGACGAAGTGAGGGTATAAAATACAAGAAATCACAGGGTTTCTCACGGGAATTAAAGAATAGGAGAAGAAGGTTAGGAACTTGCCTAAAACCGGCTGATTCCGACCTCTCTTGAGCTCCCGATGCGAATTAAATCATTTCCAAGCAAATAACACAACCGGGACTTAAATTAATTAATTCTAATCGCGTAAAATTTGTAATTTAAACATAACATGCTTCTACTAATTTTTACTCACGTATCTAATCACTTCCCATGCCGAAAAATCCCAAAATCCCTTTATTTTTTTTTCTTATTTTCTTCCTTTTCTTTTATTTTCTTTCCTTTCTTCCTCCTGTTCACCGTCTTCTTCTTGCCTCCCCTGCGTGCGCCGTGCTTCCTTTTTTTTTCTTTTCATTTCCTTTCTTCTTCTTCTTCTTCCTCTTCTTCCCACGGCCGTTGCTTCCTTCTTTTCCTCCATGGCGTGCACGCCTGCGGGCACCAGCGCCGGCCCTTGCCGACCTCCGTTGCTGCCACCGCGCGCCACCTGGCCCGCTGCCCTGCTTCGCCGTCGCCACCGCTGCCGCTTGCTGGGTGCTTAGCTACCATGGCCGAGCTTCACTCGGCCAGCCTCTCTCCCTCTCAAGCTCTCTCTCTTTCTCTCTCTCTCTCTCTCTCTCACTGTTCTCCTTCTCTCTCAATCTCAATCTCTCCCTCTCGATCTCTCCCTTCCTTCCTCACTTGGCCGAGCTTCACTTTCCTTCTCCCAATCTCTCGGCTCTCTCATCACCTCTGTTTCTTCTTTGTTTCAATTTGATAAAAAGTGGCCACTGTTTCAATCTTGACCTCCAAGCCATTCACACGCACCACAGCCACAAAATTTAACATATTAATTAACTAAATTTGTTAATTTAATTTACACTTTTATTAGTTTTGAAATTATATTACTATTTTCTCTATTATCATTATTATTATCATTATTTTGATACCTTAAATCTTTAGATACCGAAATTTAATAATTATTATCATCACCGAAATTTCGGGATAGTACAGTTAATGAATTTTTTAATATTTTTTCCCATTACAATAATAAAATATAAATAAATAAATAAATAAATAAATAAATATATTTTGAGTTTAGAGTTTATTTTGAATGAAAACACTCAAAACAACTTTTTGTTATTTTGAGTTTTTTTTATAACTTTTTTTTTTGTTTTCAAAAATACATTTTTAAAAACAATAAAGAAAACACGTTTTCATCATTTTAGAAAATTGAAAACTAAAAATGACTTGAAAACATCAAAGAGAACAAAATCTTAGATTTTCAATACTAATTAATATTTAAGGTATCGCATTTTCTAAACTATTAAAGAAATCAAAATTCATATTTTTAATATTTTATTATTATTAAAAAACTTATTCTCCCTCACATTTAAGAGTTTTAATATATATTTATAAAATTTATAAATTAATATAATATAATAAATAGAAAATAACGAATGTCTTTGAGTGGATATATTATAAATTTTATAATATTTATTTATAAATAAATATAATATAATATAATATAATAAAAAAAATTATAAGTATTTTGTCAAGTGATCATCAATCGTGAGTTATTTTTTCTCCAAAAATTGAATTAAACCAAAGGTAGTGATTAATTAATTATTAATTTTACTTTAATAATTATAAGAAAACCATTTATTATATTATTATAATCTTGAAAATGTAATATCTTTACAAATTCATAAAAAATATTTAAGGTAATCAAATGCATGGGTTTTCTAATACTAATTAATATTTAAGATATTACATTTTCAAGATTATGGAAGAAATCAAAATCCATATTTTCAATATATTTTGTTATTATTGAAGAAATTAAATTTTAATAGTATAAATTAAAAAAATTATCTTATTCTTATTAATATATTAAAGTAGGATTGGCAATTAGGGTGTGTTTGATTGCACATATTTTCCATGAAAAATATGTAATCATTACACATTTTCTATGAAAAACAAACACTCTTAATTTTTCTATGGAAAAATGTGCAAGGTACAAGCTTTTAAAGCTTTTTTTCATGGAATTCATTTTCTAAGGGGGTAAGATGGTTTTTATTTTCTAGCCAATATTATCTAGAATTAAATTCTAGGTAATGCAATCAAACACACCTTTAATGTTGATCTCTTTTCTCTCCAAAACTTGCATTAAATTAAATATAGTAATTAATTAATTGTTAAAGTAAAACTATTTATTGTATTATATTTATTTATAAATATATTAGTATTGGAAAACCTATTCATTGTATGGTAGTAATTCGTGGGAAAACTTGTAGAGTTAAATGAACCAGTAACTAAGCATTAATTTTCTTTCATAGTCTTGAAAATATGAACTATTTTCCTTTATTTTCAAGATTAATGCATGAGTTTTTTTTAATGTTAATTAAGATTTAAAATAACACATTTTCAAGATTAATGTATGAATTTTTCAATACTAATTAAAATTTAAAATATCACATTTTCAAAACTATAGAAGAAAATTAATGCATAGTGAAAGAAAAATAAGTCAAAATGCATATTTTTAAAGTTTTGTTATCATTGCAAAAATTAAATTTCAATATAAAAAATTAAAAAATTCAAGAGAATTTTTAATTAGCATTGAAAAATCCATGCTTCCCCACATTTTTGAGTTTTAATTTATATTATATTTATTATTTTTAATTAAATATATAATATATAATGCAAGACTTAGCATGAGTTTTTCAATACTAATTAAGATTTAAGATATCATATTTTTAAGACTAACGCATAGGTTTTCCGATACTAATTAGGATGTAAGATATCCTATTTTCAAGACTATAGAAAAAAATTAATGAGTGAAAAAAAAAGAAGTCAAATTTCATATTTTTAAAGTTTTGTTATCATTGCAGAAATTAAATTTCAAGACAATAAATTAAAAATTTTAAGAGGATTTTTAATTAGTATTGAAAAATCCATGCTTTCTTGGAGTTTTAACTTATATTTATATTTATTAAAAAATTATAAATAAATATATAATATAATAAATAATTTTACCTTAATAATTAATTAATCCCTATCTTTAATTTAATACAAGACTAATGCATGAGTTTTTCAATACTAATTAAGATTTAAGATATTATATTTTCAAGACTAATGCATGGGTTTTTCAATACTAATTAAGATTTAATATATCATATTTTTAAGATCATAGAAGAAAATTAATGTATTGTGAATGAAAAATAAGTCAAAATCTATATTTTCAATATTTTGTTATTATTACAGAAATTAACTTTCAAGACAAAATTTTATCTTTAGATCATTTGTTAATATTTTGAGTGTAGTTGAATTTGACGAATATGAATTTTTTAGTAAGTATAAAGTTAATTATGTAATTATTTATAATTTTATAATTGATAATTTTTTTTTTCAATTTTATTAAAGATAGAATTAGTGAGGTTATTAACAAAAACAATACTAAGTGTCAAGAATCTTGTGAAAAGACAAGTGAGAAAATGTGACAACTTAATATGTTAATTATTTTTTAGCACATTAAATTAAGAGTGTTCTCTATTAGCACATTAAATAATGAATAATTAATTAAATTTAAATATTTCATAAAAGACTGAATATTAAAAGAAAAAAAATTATAATTATTGATTATGCTAGAGTTATTTAAAATAATAAGTTTAATTTTTTATTTTTAAGTTTATAAATCTATTTTAATTATATCTTCTGTACATCACGCAAGTTTAACACTAGTCTATATTAATTATAACACATTTCTCTTATATTTAGCTAAATATTAATAAAAAATGACCATTTTATTTTATCCAAAAAAACATATTAATGCAACAAAAGTCTCATTAATTTTTTTGTTAATATAATATTTAATTTTTTGTTTCTCCAAATATCCCTCTAATTTTACTCAATTTTTAAATGTTAACTATAAACTTTATATTCTTATTTTAATTATCTAAGCCCTTGTATTTATCAGTAAATCCTATAATTACTTGCCTTCTAATTTGATTAATATTAATATCAGAATATTCAGAACTGAAAATAAAATAACAATCAAGTTAAGATTAATTATCAAGTTATAATTGCTTACCTAAAACAATCATTAATTTCTATTCCCAATTCCAGTTCTCTAATTTGGATAATTATAATATTATCAATCGGTTAATAACTAATTTAAACCTGAATTTTGAAGCACGAAAATATTAAAAATAATTCTTTCATATATTTAAGGTACTCGCATATACTGACTCTTAAGTATGACAGCTTAAGGGCTTAATAAATTAAAGAAGAAAATCAAAATTGGAAAGCTTCAATATGATGATAATTTAAGGTTCAAAACCTGCCCAAGCGATGTATTAGGAATTAAGATTCTTGGATTAAAATGAAGAACAATTAAGAGTAATGCTGCAGAGATAAATAATGGTGATATGTTACATATCGATTTAAAGAATATAAATAATAAAATTTGTTAAACATCTTTTTATCTTCTTCAGACAAACACTTTCACATGAACTGTCATATCACCGTTGTTCATCTCTACTGAAGATGAATAACATTACTCAAAAATAAATAGCTCAAGCATTCAAACATCATTAAAATTTAGTAAATGCAATTATTACTTGATCTTCATTTTACAGGTAATTTTATAAATAATCTAAAATTTAACAATATTTTTAAAATGATCGTAAATTTTGATTATTTCAATCTATTTGGTTAAAATCGATCAGAACTGATACTGAATTAATCGAAAAAAAAAAACACAAAATTAACCAAATCTGTTTTTGTGATTACGAAATTCAATTTTTACAGAATAATACTCCCCCATATTAACAGGAACAACATAGCAGTAACATCACACCGTGGAGATGATATGTTACAGAACATGAACAGCTTGCGTAAATCAAGTTTCCACTTTTTTTCATCGATTAATTAGAAGGAAAAGGGAACCATATGGGCCTATCCTATACTTTCTGGCCAACCAACCAACCATTTGGTGATGATGCCTTCAAACCAGTTTTCTGCATGCCAGAAATGAAAAAAGAATCCCTAAGCTTCCAGAAGAGAAGAAATAAAAGAAGACAGAACTGGTAAAAGGAAATAATATATTAAGACGAAAGTGGTAGAAGCAATTGGAACAACATTTTACATATTCATCCACAATTTCAAAAATTCAAGCTAATTGAGTAAGCACTAATTGGGAAATCAAGGTCTCACAAAAAAAAAACTTGCTCAAGATCTTATAGAAAAGGCCAATCACAAATTTATTGGGAAAATGAAAGATACTATACTTTCTTTTTTTGTAAATAAGAATATATTAACAAAACTTGTCATACGTCTACAAATAACACTAGTGCATCTCCTGAGCAACCACAAAAGAAACCAAAACCAACCAATAGGAAGAAAAACACAAGAAAAAAATAAAACTAGCACAAGGTGAACCTAACTAAGACGATCATAAATAAAAGGAAGAAAACGAGCCCCATCAAGCTGGATTAGGAGGAACTGGACTAGCTACACTAGAGCCCTTGTTGGTTTGCTCAAGGGCATTCCTCTTTTTTCTCTTTTTCTTCAATTGGGACTTTGACTTCACAAGAACATACTCAGAACTGGAGGTATTAGTCCCGTTAGAAGTCGAGTCCTCATCCATCACATGACCTCTCTTGCCCTTGTGTACAATGTCCATCTTGGCCTCATCCACACCCTCTCCTCCAATAGGGACAGTTAATTCTCCAAGAGAAGAAATATCAATACCCTTCTCTATAAGCGAGCCAAACCTATTAACCATCAGTGGGCCCACCTCAGGGGGTTGGAAAGTGGAAGCTTTTGACACACCCTCGGTAATCATAGTCAGAGACACATGAGAGGAACTCCTCCTATGAGCATCAGAACGCTTTTTAACATCCGTCTTCTGGACATGCTCAACACCCTTCCCCTTATTAGTTACAGGGTCAGCTTTAACCCCCCCCCCCCCCCAGCCATTGGTTTGCTCATCTTGGACCAGACAAGGACTCTTACGATAGCTTGATAAGCAATGGCCAAACACATGACAATGAGAACACACAAACGACACCCACTGGTATTCCACTGGCAAATAGGCAACCTTTGGCTCCTCTATGCACTCATCCAAACCCTGATCCAACTTAATATGTTTGGGAAAAATCGAAGACACGTGCATCCCACACAAACCCTAGCATATTTCAAACAACTTCTATCTTCAATCATTGGATTAGCATGAAAAGGCCAGCCCAACCCACTAGCAATCATTGCTACCCCCTCAATTGACCATCCATCTAGATGAATATTATAAATTTTGACCCATATGGGTATAGATGTATGGGTCTCCTATGTAAGACTCATCTCGGGTTCCAAAATTTCAATAATAATGGCCTACCCACAAAGTGCCATGAACTGGCATCAAACACACCCAACATGTGATCTTACGTGTCAAAATGAAATAAATAAAAACTAAAATTGTTTGAGATTACCTCAATAAGGCCATACCACTTTCAAATCTTCATCGCAATAGACTGAACCACTAGAAATGGTAGCCTCTTGTCAATAAAATAACCCACTAGTGTGTTGAGACAGTAAGGTGAATTCGCCTCAAGAAGATGCACCAGCAACTTAATTGTTGGAACACCATTATCCAAAGCTTGGGGGGTAGTAAACACAAGTTTAGCAGGAGTACAAAGACCACTCAAATCCAATAAACTTGCCCAAGACTTTTTAGAACCTCTCCCATTAACAAGGTCACACAATCCATATCTTGAGATGGCTAATGATCTTAATCACGATGTTGTCAAGAATTTGCAAAGGCACTCGATTGTTATTTGCATGTACTTGCATATCATCCTACAATGCACTATTGTCAGCAACAACATCATGCTTCCTTAAATACTCTAGTATTTGTTACGACTTGGGGGTTGGAATTGTACTTAGGGAACTATTGTAACTGTGTAACAAATTATTGGTTAGGTAGTTAGAACAAGCCTAACTAACTTGGCTGATAGTTAATCCCCCTAATTATAAGAAGCGTCTTAAAAGAAGGTTCTTCTAGAAGGAGACAACAGTTATTGGAATAACAAATTTCCCTCCAATCTCTTTCTTCTCAATTTCTCTCTCCATCTTTCTTGTTCTCTTTTCTTTCCTTCTCCCATTCTCTCTTTCCCCCTAAATTCTATCTTTTTCTCGGAATTCTTCTCAAATTTTTGCAATCACCCAACCCTCAATCTAAGGGCTTGACAATTTGATATCAAAGCTTGGTGATCCTCAACGGAGCCTAGGCATGACTTGAAGGCGGTGGTAGACTGCGACAGATGATAGTGGACTCCAGCAGAATCGACGATCGAAAGAGGGTTGGCGATAGACCCATCAGTATGGCGGAAGGAACTCGATTGAAGCAACTAGAGAATCGGATAGAGGCACTAGAATTCGGTATGTCTTAAGACACAAGAAGCAATGATCAAGAGTCGGGAAGACATGTTAGCCATCAAAGAGAGCATACGCAAATTGGAGAAGGGCCAGGAAAAGGCAGAGCAATACAAGCAAAAGATTAATATCATGTTCAACATGTTAATTACCCTACCCCAATTTCGTCTACCGCTCGACTCTTCTCCAAGAATAACTCCTGACCTGATCATGGACAAGGATGGCATTCTGCCCAGGCTGAATGTAGGGCTGGAAATGGAAGATAAGCCTATGTTGGAGTGGGAAAATCTGGTAGGGGGTACTTCTTCCCAAGTTATTGGCCATACACGTATGCCTCGATTGGAAATTCCAATCTTTGAGGGCATAAAACCTAGGTGGTGGATCTGCTGTTGTGAGAGATTTTTTGAATTTTACTGAATTAGTGAGCATAATGTAACTTTGGTAGTAGCCTATCTTAATGATATGGCTGACTTATGGTATCAAGGTTGGAGGTAAGCCAAGGGCGGGGCAATGAATTGGCCTAAATTCTCGGAAGCACTATGTGATCGGTTTGGAGAGAGAAGTATGGCAGATGGAGTTGAAGAATTTAACAAATTAAGGTAAGATGGTTCAGTGATAGATTATCAAATGAAGTTCGAGGAATTGCAGGCATTACTATGGATGTCACAACCAAGCCCAACGAAACCCTATTTCATGTTGAATTTTATTAGTGGAATAAAGGATGAGTTGCGACTGATGGTTAAGATGATGATGCCATCATCAGTGAAACAAGCAACGAAGAAAGCCCAGCTGCAAAAGCTGACACTAGAGGCAATATTCAAGAAGAATAAGGTGTGGATGAAGTCCAACATGAACCAAAATCCATAGTTTGGGGGTAACTTGAAGGCTGTAGCCTGGAGTGCAAGTCAAAGAGGGGCCAAGAATGCCACGGTTCAAGGGGGCAAACAAGAATCAGACCATGGAATAGAGGAGACAACTAGGATTATGTTTTAAATATGGAGAGTAGTACAGTCCAAGGCATCAATGTAGGAGGCAATTTTTGAAACTGGAAGGATCTGATGAAGAGGGTGAAGAAGAAGAGGAGGAAAGAATGGAAGATGAAGTAACTAAGGAGAATATGAATGAGACACAAAGGGGATGAAGAAGGAGAGATTTCTTTTCATGCGTTGAAAGAGGGTCCAACTAGGAAAATCATTAAAGTGAAAGGGCAAGTCGAAAAAAGAAGATTGACAGTGTTGATAGACAGTGGAAACACTCATAACTTTTTGAATAAGGCTATTATTGCAGGTCTCAAGTGTGAATTGACAGAAACGAACTCTCTCTCCATGATGGTGGCAAATGGGAACATGATGTACAACTATCACAAGTGCCTTGATTTCAAGTGGAGGATGATGCAAGGGGTAGACTTCGTGGTTAATTTGAGGGTATTAGAATTAGGAGTATGTGACACTATTTTGGGGGGTTGATTGGATGAGAATCGTAAGTCCATTAACCTTTGACTTCAACAACTTGGAGGTGACGGTTGAAATTGAAGTGAAAAAGATGACCTTGGTGGGCATCCTAGAACAAAGTAAGTGCAAGATGATTTCTGAAAAAAAAAAAAAAACTATAGAAGCTAATGCAGAAGAAAGCGAGGCAGATTTCACAATTGTATTCCATATAAGTAGTGGAATGGGAGGAACAAGGAGTGGAGATGGAGGATCAACAGGCAAATTCTGGGTCAACAATCATCTAACTCCTTACTAAAGTAAACACTTGTGATAACTTGCACTTATTGTTGACTAAATTTAAGGACTTAATCATGGAACCCAAATCCTTATCACCTCAAAGACCTTTTGACCATTCGATACACATTAAACCTAATATCGAACCTATGAATATTCAATCTTATGCACCTATACAAAAAACTGAAATCGAAAAGCAAGTCAAGGAAATGCTAGCTAATTCCATTATCCAACCTAGTTAAAGTCCATATGAATCGCTAGTGCTCCTTGTAAAAAAAAAATGACAATATTTTGGCGATTTTGTGTGGACTATAGACAGCTCAATTCTATCACCATTAAGAATAGATTTCCCATACCTATTATTGAGGACTTGCTTGACGAACTATCTGATGCTACCATCTTTTCTAAATTGGACTTAGACCTGGATACCACCAAATAAGGATGGAACCCTTAGATATACCAAAAATAGCCTTTCGAACACACCAAGGGCTATATGAGTTCACTATTATATCGTTCGAACTCACTAATGCCCCAGCTACTTTCCAAGCCTTAATAAACCAAATTTTCAGTCCTTATCTACGAAAATTCATACTTGTTTTCTTTGACGACATATATATATTTGTGCACAACCGAAACTTTGAGCAATATTTATACCACCTAAGAGCAACCTTTGAAGTCCTTAGATTTAATCAATTGTATGTCAAGTTGTCCAAGTGTACTTTTGCCAAATGGGAGGTGGAATATTTGGGCCATATCATTTTAGGAAAGGGAGTAAGCATTGATACAAAGAAAATATAAGCTATGGTAAGATGGCTTAGACCTACAACAGTCAAGGAGCTTAGGGGATTCTTGGGATTAACTGGCTATTACAGAAAGTTTATTCAGCATTATGGGGTGATAAGTAGGCCTTTGACTAAGCTTCTTAGGAGGATAACTTCCATTAGAACCCCAAAGCTGAGACAACTTTCGGGGCCCTTAAGAAGGCTATGACCCAAGCATCAGTTTTAGCACTGCCCGATTTTTCTAAACCCTTTGTTGTGGAGACTGATGCTTGTGATAGCAGAGTGGAAGCTGTACTTATGCAAGAAGATAGACCTTTGGCTTATATCAGCCAAGGTTTGGCTCCCAAACACTTACAATTGAATGTATATGATAAGGAGTTGATTGTTGTCTTGGTGGTTGTGGATAGGTGGTGACATTATTTAGAGAACAACTCATTTGTGGTTAAGACATACCATGAAGGTCTATTCTTGCTTCAGCAGAGACTTCATATTCATTTGCAAAGGAAAGGTGTTTCCAAACTACTTGGGTTGGCTTACACAATCCAATATTGGAAAGGAAAAAAGAATTTGGTGGCAGATACCCTATCTAGAAGAGAAGAAAAAGCCACTTGTCAGGCCATCTTGGTTGTAGTACCAGATTGGGTTAAAGATATTGTGGGGAGCTATGAGAAGACAAATTAGTTACAAAGGCTATTAGTTCAATTGGCTGTCCAGCACAATGATTTGTAGGGGTATACACTCTCTAATAGGGTGATTAGGTCTAAAGGGAAGTTAACAGTGGGGAATGATGAGCGGCTGAAGAATAATATTATGCAAGCACTATATTGTTCACCCTTGGAAGGGCATTCGGGGGTGAGAGCAACTTATTACAGAGTAAGGGAACTTTTTTACTGGCCTAGACAGAAGAGGGATGTGGTAAAATATGCGCTAGCATGTTAGATATGCCAACATTGTAAACATGAACATGTCCCTTCTTCGGGGTTACTACAACCATTGCCCATACCGGATCAGGCAAGGGAATGAATCTCTATGGTGTTGAGCCAGCATGCCTTAATCCCTAATTAAGTTTTGATGATTTCCAAAAAAAAAAAAATTAAGATATCTTTTTATAATATACTAATTGAAGACCCTAATTATTTTCGATTAATTTATAAACTATTTTCTATAGTTTATGTATAATAAAAATTGTTGTTTTTACATTGAAACTATTTTTCAGATCAATTTAAAATGTTTTTTCAAAAATTGGACCAAGAAGTCGACTTCTGGTTTGGAAAGTTGACTCCTGGTTTTCCAAAACTCAACTTTTGTATAGCCTTAGTCGACCCAGCCGAGAGCTATTTATGCAGAGTTGACCCAACCGAGAGCTCTCTTGAGAAGTTGACTTTTGCTTAAAGAAGTCGACTTTCAGTATTGAAAGTCGACTCTCATTCAAATGAAAATCGACTCGCCTTTTAGCAAAGTCGACTTTCCGAGTCCAACAGTCAAAATTTTGTCCGTTAAGCAGATTGTCTAGTAGCAACTATATATATTTGGGGCTCAATATTGAGAGAAGTTTTTGCATTTTTCGAATATCAAAAGCTCGCTCAAGCTCTCTCAACATACTTCCAAGCAAATCCAAGGCTCTTAAGCTTCATTGTCCATTCATCCAAGAGCCTCAAGGCAAAGTGGAGATGAGCTACATAAGTCAAATACAAATATCTCCATCAACTAAGGGTAATGTAATAATTTTTATCATTGCCTTGTATATTTGTGTATGTTAATTGTTTCTCTTGTGTACTATTTTGGTTGCCTAGAACTGGTTAAATTTAGGTGTGTAATATTTTTCAAGGTGAGTTAAGGGAAAACCTTGGTGTTGGATTTAGTGGAACCCCAAGAGTGGTTAGGTTTTGAGAGAGTGGATTAGGTGTTTGGAATACACCGAACCACTATATATTGTGTGTTGTCCATTGCTATTCATTTTATTATAGCGATATATCTTGTGGCTTGCATATCAAACTCATCATACAATTTCACTTATACCTATTTATACAAGATTAGTTTTCATAAAACCATCTAACAAGTATTTCATTTATAAAATAATTAAATTTTTTAATCGCTCAATTCACTCCCTCTCTTGAGTGACCATACCCTCAAGGACCAACAT
This sequence comes from Diospyros kaki, assembly GCA_036245055.1. Lineage (NCBI taxonomy): Eukaryota > Viridiplantae > Streptophyta > Magnoliopsida > Ericales > Ebenaceae > Diospyros > Diospyros kaki. The sequence continues at coordinate 16,102,347 of BSEG01000015.1, read as the reverse complement.
ATGGATTTCATAGAGGGTTTACCAAAATCAAAGGGAAAATATGTAATTCTGGTAGTAATGGATAGGCTGACCACATTCGCTCATTTTCTCAGCCTAAGCCACCATTTCCTGCTCAAGAAGTGGCATAGTTGTTCTTAGATGCAGTGGTGAAGATTCATGGAGTCCCTAAAACCATTTTGTTGGATAGGGATAAAATTTTTACAAGTACTTTTGGAAAGAACTGCTTAGGACTTTGGGAGTCAGGCTGCACACGTTAACAACATATCAACTCAAAATTGATGGCTAAATGGAATGGGATAATCAATGCCTTGAGGCATACTTGCGATGCATCTATTTTACTAGGCCTAGGAATTGAAATAAATGACTGTTTCTAGCACAATGGTGGTACAATTCTAGTTACCATAGTGCTATTAAATAGGCTCCTTTCAAGGCAACATTTGGTTACAATCCACCCTTGTTACTGACCATTCCTAATTCCCCAACTACTATGACCGAAGTGGAGCATTATCTACAGCAAAGACAAGAGGTTTCAATAGTCTTAAAAAGGGAATTAGTTGTAGCTAGGAACCAGATAATACAGACTGCCAATAGGAAAAGGAGTGCAAGAATGTTTGTCGTGGGATACAGTGTATTCCTCAAAGTCAAACATTTCCTATAGCCTATTTTCTCAAATACCCTAGTGTCAAAGCTCAATCCAAAATATTTTATACCATAATTGCTAAGGTGAGAGAGGTGGCTTACAGGTTGCAATTGCCTACAAGAGTTTAGGTGCATCCAATATTCCATGTTTCATTGATAAAGATGTCAGTTGGACCTAATACTGCCACTAGCTCAATTTTTCCCCCTATGACAGAAGAGTTTGAAGGTGTGATTAAGCCCCAGGACATTACGGACAGGAGGGTAATTTACCAGGGCACAGTGCCAATTACTCAAGTTTTGGTAAGGTGGTCACACCTATAATCGAATCATACAACATGAGAGTACTTGTCAGATTTGCTGAAACAGTTTCCTAGAGCAATCAACCTGCTCTAAATTCTTGAGGACAAGAATTTTTTCATCAGGAATGAGGGAATTGTTACGACCTGGGGGTTGGAACTATAATTAGGGAACTATTTTAACTGTGTAACAAGCTATTGGTTAGGTAGTTAAAACAAGCCTAACTAACTTGGCTAACAATTAGTCATTCTAATTGTAAGAGGCACCTTAAAAAAGGTTATAGAAGGAGACAATAGTTCTTGGAATAAAAAATTTCCCTCCACTCTTTTTCTTCTCAATTTCTCTCTCCATCTCTCTCGTTTTCTTTTCTTTCCTTCTCTCATTCTCTCTCTTTTTTCCCTAAATTCTATTTTTTTTCCCTCAAAATTCTTCTCGAATTTTTGCAATTGCCCAGCCCTCAATCTGAGGGTTTGATAGTATCATCCTGACTAGAAGAAGCGACCTGATTTGGCTACCCATCTGACCTAAGACATCAAGAACCCGACCCTCATCAATCAAATCCCTCAACTGATCAAAGCTGTTGAAAATAAGGTTCACCACCCTATTCATGGACCCTAAGGATTTGTCATGGACCTGCCACCATCATGTAGAAAACCACGATCATCATAGGATTTATCGTCAGTGTCCAATTGATACGTTAACTACCGGGCTTCCTATGACAGACTTCTCGCCCCCATATCATCATATCATTGGACGACGACCAATAGCCATATCTGATTAGTTGTTCTTGAATACCACCTCCTGCTATCCCATCACACTCCCCAGACTTAGAAGGAGAACCTCTCAAACCAAATAGAGCTGCCTCTAGAAACCATAGCGCGCCTCATCATAGGAAAGTTCCATACCTGAGGCTGTTAAGAAATAGTCCAAACTCACTGCCTTGGAATTACCTCGTAGAGACACCAAAACTTGATTATTCTCATCAATTTGAGTCGCATTCAGAATCGAATGAAGAATCGAAGTGTTGAAAGCTCGATAAGCCTAAGATTGAGCTTGCAATAGAATCCCATCACTGACCAAATTGCAATGACCTAATGCCCCCAAGCTAATGTCCAAAACAGGCAGAGAACTAAACACAGTAGACACCTGACCCAGACCTTCATCTACAGTAACCAAAATTGTCATGGAAGCAACCTGAGGCACTGCATCCCGTTGATTCAATGCCCAATCTAACACAACAACAATCTTAATCGATGCAGAGATTGGCAGAAGCTCTTCAACAAGATCAATCCCACCAAAAAAAGGCCTTATTGACCTCGATCTAGCCCATGATGGAGCCTTAAGGTCTCAGACCCCTCTTTTTCCCATCAGGGCGATGCCCCGAGATGACGATCTTGCTGGCAAAATCAACGGAGGTCTCATCAATATTGAAGACCGCCACAAACCTAGTGACCAAAGACGCAGGTGATTTCTTCCTCCTTGTGACGCTATCGACGACTGCTATCACTGCTGGTGGAACCCTAAAATCGCACTAGATCAATGTGCCCAATTTTGCCTACTCTCTAATCTAATAAGTTAAATCTCAACCCTCTTTATTAATTCATTATTATTTATCGAACCAATTGGATGAAAGTGAAACTAACCCATTACAGATAGATCAATAGGGGATAGCTTGGTGATCAATAAGTCATTACACTTTGCCTTGGGTGTTTGAAAGAATCATATATTAACTTAGTAAAGATCAATCAGCTCAAGATAGAATATGCAACAACCATCTTCATGATCCTTTTAGTCAAGCAATAACCAGTTCCCTGCCATCTCACTTGGAACAAATTGTATAAAAGTATATGTGCAAAAAGGGACACTCCCAAGGACTTAACTAAAGCAAAGTGGAATTATATCAGTCACATTAGTACACGTTTTCAGTTGTCAAACAATTCACAAGAAGAGTTCAAAACCAATTTTTAATTATCGAACTTTTATAGGAAGTTACCTGTATAAATGTAAGAATTTGGAACTTCCATATGATTAAACTTGCCTGTTGCTGCTATTTAGGAGAATGAGATGAACGGGACCTTGAGATGGGAGATACACAAGCTGCCGAACAATGTAGGTGCAAGTAGTGATGCTGGATTAAAATGGAGGTAAATCATTAAAGCCAACTTTGAAGGCATTATGAGGAAAACCACATGGTTTAGCATACAAAATAATTTAAATGAGAATGAGAATGCAGCTGCGGTAATTCCATTTCGCTCCTAGAAGACGAGCAATTCTTGTTTATAATTATTATACATAATCGATAAAAGTGCTTCCACCATTGAAAGAAAAAAGTCAGATATCCAATTCAACAAACTAAGTACCCAACAAGCACGATATTTAGGATGTGTTTGATAGCATGGAAAATGTCCCATCTAATGAATTAAATTCCATTTTTGGTGTTTGATACACTATATTTTTCATGGAATTCAATTTCATGATACAATTATTAAAATATGTTTTTGACTCTTTTCCATGGAAAATTTCATCTAGGGGGAGATGGTTTTTGTTTTCCATGTAAGTTGAAAAACACTTTTCTTTCCACCTAAATGCTATCAAACACACCCTTAATGCACGGGGAGAGCTAACTAGTAAACTTATGTTGTCTACTTATCCTTGCAGCATTGATAGGTGATGGATATTTATGTTGTCATAAATATGCAATTAAGATTCACAAGCCAAAATTTCAAATGAATCTCTAATCTAATTAGCAATCAACTTAAAGTCTGGTCGCCTTTGTCCTTCACAATCTAGTGGATGTTTAAAGAGGTAGAGAATAGAAGCATGAAAGGTATGAAAATTGAACAGTCATGCAATTATCAAGTCGGAAAACTGAAGAGTCAAAAAGAAAATTCTTATTTTTTATTCTTTGACGTGTCTACATAGAGGACACATGTCCTACGCATGTATGTCCCCTCCTTAATCTTTCTAAAAAGTTTTAAAAGTGTCGGTTATGTCACGTGTGTGTGTTCGACATGTATTGGTGGCGTGTTGGACCTGTTGGTGTATCCGACATATCAGCGATGCTGGTACGACAGCCTCTACAGAGTGTCCATGCTTTATAGATAATAGGTAATCATAGAGAGTATTGTCATTATGATCAGGGTCATAATGCATACCAAATATATAATATGGAAATCAGAAAGAGGTCTAAAAGTTCAAGTGACAAAGAAATGCTCGATAACTACTCATCTGGAAAGAAAATGTAATCTGAATTTTTAATAGTCAAAATGAGGACAGAATAGAAGCTTATGGGCTAAAAGCGGACTTCAATTTGGGAATTAATTTAAAAATCTTATCAAATTGGTGTTAAAACTGTCACTTTATCAGGCATAAGAGCATAATCACGATGTGTTAACCACTATAAACCTCTATTCCTCATAAGAAAAGATTTCAGACCCTCCCGATATTAATGTCAGACTTGCATCACATTGGACAATATAGTACCATGACCATTCCAACAGCAAACCAGTAATGCATCAGCTTATGCATAAGGGTACTACCATTCCAACAGCAAACCAGTAATGCATCATCTTATGCATAAGGCAATGGTTGTATTTGTCAGTCTAGGAATTGAATGGTGGCTATTGTAGTAAATTGTTAGGGATAAATTACCTCCCAAAACATATCATCAGAATTATCCAAGAGAATGCACTTGTCCAACTTGATTCTTTGTATGCCACCCAAACCTGATGATGCATAGGAGAAACAAACATAATAATTAACCCCAGTATATACTTGTTATAATATAATAGCATGCAAACTCACCCACAGAGATTCAGACACCTTTTAACAATTCAATACGTGAACAAAGTTGGCTACTTGAATCAAATTCCATCATTTGTCAAAATTGCACAAATTTTGGTATGGCTTTAGGTGTTAAGTTCATGAATTTTCCCCACCAAGTATATAAAGTAAAAAGGATTCAAATACACCATTAGATCCACTACCTAACTGTAAAATGATAGTTATGTAACACATCATGTTCAATATCAACAAGTTACCCACTTTAACAAAGTTCCCACAAAATGTAGCATCTCTCTTACCTAGTTTTCTTGTTTTTTTCTCTGTATTATTTATTTATTAATTTTTATATGAAAAGTCAGGAAGTGATCATATTGGCAGTTTTCATCTCCTAATATGAGTATTAATAGAAGAATAAGAGTAATTTCAAACTAATGAATTATGCATTAAACTAGGATGGCACTCATGTCTTTCTTGAACGTGGTTCAAACAGTAGAGTTATAATCTGTACTGTTGTTGCGAGCGGAAGACTCAAACACAACAACACAAATAAATACAGAACCCAAAACACTTCCAGCAGAAGGCAACCACACAAAAACTTACACAGATAATAAAATGCAAGCATACAAGAAAAGAACCGAAAAAGGAGACACAAAATTTTACTATGGTTCGCCCCAGAATAGGGCTATGTCCACATTGAGCTCCAGCAAGAAAAGCTCACTGCACTATTTGGAGAAAAGTTACACCCTCAATACATACAATTGTACATCAATGGTTCTCTAACAAAATAGCCTCTCAATCACCAAATACAGATTATAAGCAAACCCTAAGAACCAGAGATTACACGAAAACTGAAAACACAGAGAATGAAAACCCTTGCTCACTGAAAACCCTTATGCCGATCGCTCTTCCCTCCCTTCTCTTCTTTCTTCGTTTTTCTTCTACTTATCAATCTCTAGGAACTATAGAATATATATATGGAATCTAAGCGACTGAGATTGGATCCAAATAAAGGAAAAATCGACGGTCAAGGATGGATCGTATAACACAATTAACAGAAAGGGCCAAAGGATAATCAAGGGGCATCGGGCAATGCAGAGACCGCTGATGGTTGTCAAGTGGCCATCCATCAGCAGCCCAAATTTGGGCCACTGTGGTTGCTGACTTTGCCCTCCATCAAGATGACATTGTTTGATGCTTCACTCACAACAATCTCCACCTTGAAACATTAAGCGAAGAATGAACTCATTCCCCAGAAATAGTGCAGCATGCTTCAATTCCCACCGTCATAGCTCATGTCGGTTGATAGATCAACCAACTTCGACGTGTAGCAAGCCCAAGTAGTGCTTGAACTTGGATGTAGTCAGAGCCTTGGTCCCCATATCAGCTGGATTATCCTCAGTTGATACCTTCTTGATATTCACAGTTTCGGTTGCTACCAATTCTCAGACAAAGTGATATTTAACATCTACATACTTAGTCCTTTCATGATACACAAGATTTTTACAAAGGTGGATAGCATTTTAACTGTCTGAGAACACCACCACTTTCCTTTGGAGCAAATTAATTTCATTTAGGAGGCCTTGTAGCCATATGGCTTCTTTGAAGGCATCTGCGATAGCACGTACTCTGCCTTAGTGGAAGACAATGCAACCAGAGGGTGCAAATGTGACTTCTAGCTGATGCAATTCCCTCCCAGGGTAAAGAAGAATGTTGTAGTGGATTTTCTGGAATCTTTATCCCTTGCAAAATCTAAATCTACAAATCCTACAAGATCAAGTGTATCATATCTTCTTTTATAACATAAGCCAATACTAACAGAACCATTAATGTATCTTAACAAGTATTTCAAGGCATCCTAATGAGGTTTCCCAGGGTTTGACATAAATCTACTTAGCAAAGAAATTGAATAAGCAAGGTTTGGCCTGGTACTGATCATTGAATACATAATGGTTCCAATTGCATTTGCATATGGTATATTTTCCATCTTAATGATTTCAGAATTAGAAGTGGGGCACTGTGACTTTGATAGAAGAAAATGTCTAGCTAAGGGGATCGTTATAGGTTAACATTTATTCATACAAAATCTTTGCACTGCCTTTAACAAGTAATCGTGTTGATGTATTTTTAAACTGAAACTGCTTCTATCCCTTTCTATTTTCATTCTTAGAATTTTCTTAGCATGCCCTAAGTCCTTCATGTAAAATTTTGTATTTAACATAGATTAAAATTCACTGATTTTGGACTTAGATTTGTTAATTAACAAGATATTATCTACATATAACAACAAATAAATAGGAATATCTGAGTGTAAAATAGAAGCAGTTATCATATTGACTCATAACAAAACCAATTCTTGTTACAAAATGGACAAATTTTTTGTACCATTGTCTAGGAGACTATTTTAGGCCATACAAAGATTTCTTTAATAAGCAAACATCTCGAGGTTTAATTGAATCAATGTATCCAGCAGGTTGTACCATATATATTTGTTCATCTAGATCACCACGCAGGAAGGCAATTTTAACATCTAGTTGTTCAAGTTCTAGACTAAAATGTACAGTAACAACAAGCATTAAACGGATAGTTTTAAACTTGATAACTGGAGAAAATATTTCATTATAGTCTATAGCCTCCCTTTGAGTGAAATGCTTAGCAACTAATCTTGCTTTGTATTTAATTGGGTCAGAGGGAGACATACCTTCCTTTAGTTTGTACAACCACTTACACTGAATTAATTTTTGATTCTTTGGTCTGGGAACCAATTCCCATGTTCTGTTTGCAGCAAGAGAGGCAATTTCCTCATCCATGGCTTGCTACCATCTACCACTGTCTTGAGAGTTGACAGCCTCCTCAAATGTAGAAGGCTCATTGTCCCCTAATTCTTTTCCTGCAACCAATGCATAGTACACTAAATTCGAATAAGCATACCTAGAGGGTGGTCTTACCACCCTTCTGCTCCTATCCTGGGCTAGTTGATAGTCACTAAGATCTTGTCGGGGAGCATTAGTTTGTTCCTCCTCAATCTCAGGGTCATCTGTTTGTTCCTCATGATCAGAATTGTGATTAGAGGTATGATCAGCAGGAGATGTAGCACCTCCCAAATTTGGTTCCAGTATGGCTGGAGCACCTGGTAGGTCATTTCCTACAGCTGGTTGCTCCACCTGAATCTGAGTATCCCCTAAAATGGCATAATCATCTAAGTTTCTGCCCTCGTTAGGTTCTACTGTTTGTTAATTTACAAGGGAATTTGGCTTCATTAAATATGATATCTCTACTAATAATTATCTTAACTCCACCTGAATGCCTATCCCATAAGCTATATCCCTTAGTACTTTCTTGATAACCAACAAACACACATTTTTTGGATCTGGGTTCTAATTTACCTTCAGATTGGTGAGCATACACCTCACAACCAAAAACTCTTACGTAATCGAAATTTACTTTCTTACCACTCCATATTTCTTCAAGGCATTTGAAATTCAACACTGTTGAAGGGCTTCTATTGACTAAGTGAGAAGCAGTGGAAAGAGCCACTCCCCAAAAGGATTTAGGCATACCTAAGGTAAATAGGAGGCACTTTACTTTTTCAAGTAGGGTTTTATTCATTCTTTTGGCCACCTTATTTTGTTGGGGTGTGTTTTTTACTGTCTTATGCCTAAGCATGCCCTGAGAATTACAAAAATAATCAAATTCCCTACTACAGAACTCCAATCCATTGTTTGTCTTTAATACTTTAATTTTCTTATCAGTTTGGTTTTCTACAAGTCTTCCAGGTTTTAAATTTTTCTAATGTCTGATCCTTGGTTTTAAGTAAGAACACCCAAACTTTTCTAGTGTAATCATCTACAATGGAAAGGAAATACCTGTTACCACCATGGGAGAGAACTTGGGAAAGCCCCCACAAATCAGCATGCAGGTATTCTAGGCATACCTTTGCCAGGTGAGTTCCTTTATGGAAACTCAACCTGTGTTGCTTGCCCAGAATACATGGCTCACAAAAATCCAAGGATCCTGCAGACACTGGTCCAAGATAATCTTGGTTTTTCAGTGCCTGCAGACCTTTCAGGCTCATGTGACCAAGTCTCAAGTGCCATAAATCTGTCTCATCAGAATTAACAGTGCAAGTAGAATGCATATTAACAGATAGATGATAGCAGCCATTCAAAATATACAAGCCATTTTTCTTGGTTCTAGACAAGATTAGATCATCATCCTTAAGTTCATGCATGAAACAATTTTCTGGTTTATATGAAAAACCTAACTCATTAAGTGTGCCAAGAGAGATCAAGTTTCTTTTTAAACCTGGTACATACCTTACATCAGTTAAAATCCTTGTTTTGTTATCATGTAATTTTAAAGATATGTTACCAATACCTTGGACACTACATGAGTGGTTATTACCCATATAAACTGTTCCAGTTTCTTTATGGTTAAAATTTTGAAACTATTCTCTATTAGGGCACATATGAAAAGAACAGCCCGAATCCATTACCCATTCATTTTTAGCAGATGAACTAGAGACAATAAGCACTTCAGCTAAACAATTAGAACTACCTGAATTCACATTTATATTTCCCCCCTGTTTTGTTTCCTAATAAAATCATAGCAGTATTTTTTAATGTGTCTCTCTTTCCCATAGTGGTAGCATTTCCACTAAGTCTGTTTATGTTTTCCCTTCTTATCTTTCTTCTTTCTTTTAGACCCTAGTCCATTAGATTGATCAACATTATCTATGTGACTTCTTTTATCATTTTTAGTTTTCACAAACAGATTATTTCCTGACTTCTTTGATGAATTTAGTTCAAGTTCTCTAGCCTTAATACCTAAGATTACAAGATCTAAACTAGGAACTATGCTAGTATATCGTAAAGCATGTTTAACAACATCATAATCATTAGGCAAGGAATTCAATAAAATCATTGCCTCATTGGTGTCTCCCAGTGCTTGGTCAGTACCTCTTAACAATAAAGCTAATTTAGTAAATTCATCTATATTTTCATCCATTGATTTCTAGATATCCATCTTAAAATTAAACAACATACCTTTCAGATATATAAAATTAGGTGTAGTCATAACAGCAAACAGAGAATCAAGCTTATTCCACAGATCAATAGGGTTAGACATACCATCTACCTTTCGGATAACACTGTCACTGAGATGGAGAAATATCATATTGTAAGCCTCCTCTCTTATTTCCTCAGTCCGAGCAATTTGGTCTATGGACCATTTCCGATCATCTAGTTCTAGTGCTATAAGCACTTTGTGATGAAAGAGTTAAACCCTCATCTTCTTTTTCCAACTACTAAAATCCCCTTTTCCATCAAATATTCCAATTTCAAATCGGGTGGACGCCATCTTCACTTTGCACGAAGGTAACCTAGACCTCTAGATTTAGACTCACTCAGCACACGCACACTGACGGTAAATCTTAGTAAACCCTAGAGAAACGGTTTGACTCATAGAGCAAAGAATAGACCCCTCCAAAAATTGAATAACCTGGATTCTGACTTAAACCCTAGAACACGATTAATATAACCGTGCTCTGATACCACTGTTGTTGCGAGTAGAAGACTCAAACACAACAACACAAATAAATACATAACCCAAAACACTTTCGGCAGAAGGCAACCACACAAAAACTTACGTAGATAATAAAACTCAAGCATACAAGAAAAGAACCAAAAAAGGAGACACAAAATTTTACCGTGGTTCACCCCAGAATAGGACTACGTCCACGTTGAACTCTAGCAAGAAGAGTTCACTGCACTATTTGGAGAAAAGTTACACCCTCAATACATACAACTGTACATCAATGGTTCTCTAACAAAATAGCCTCTCAATCACCAAATACAGATTATAAGCAAAGCCTAAGAACTAGAGATTACATGAAAACTGAAAACACAGAGAATGAAAACCCTTGCTCACCGAAAACCCTTCTGCCGATCTCTCTTCCCTCCCTTCTCTTCTTTCTTCGTTTTTCTTCTGCTTATCAATCTTGAGGAACTATAGAATATATATATGGAATTTGAGCGGCTGAGATTGGATCCAAATAAAGGTAGAATCAACAGCCAAGGATGGATCGTATAACACGATTAACAAAAAGGGCCAAAGGACAATTAAGGGGCGTCGGGCAAAGCAGAGACCGTTGATAGTTGCCAAGTGGTCATCCATCAGCTGCCCAAATTTGGGCCACTGTGGTTGCCGACCTTACCCTCCATCAAGACGATATTGTTTGATGCTTCACTCACAACATGTACTCGCAATAATTTTTGTATGATTAAATGTCTAAAGCTTTGGCATACATTAATTGAATATTCATTGCCTCTAATTGCCTTCAACTTGGAAAAATTGACATGGCATTCATGGGATTTGATGAGCTAAGAGTGTACAAAATGTCTACTGATATATCCAATAAAAACTTATGAGATATCCCAGGCCTAGGTTTGCTGGTCCAAACTAATCCCTCAATTATGGTAGACATTAATCAACATATATGTTTAGTATGTGAATCAGAAAACAGAAAGGTTGCATAAACATTTAAATATAAAGGAACAACCAATCCACCTATATGGAAACTCACAGCAAGGATTTTTCTACCCAACTTCCTCCATGGCAAAAATTGTTAGCGATATCCTGTTTGGGGCAATATTTGGTGTATCCATTATCTCTACAGGGTAGAACTTGCTATCAGTGAAGCTAAAGAATTAGTAATCGCCAAGGTAATATGTTCTACTCCTTAATATTTCAAGCTTATTATTACTTTACATTTCAGTTTTTAGAAGAAAACAGTACATCTTCAAAAAAGCCCCAATTTTGAGCTCACATTAACCAGGTAAAACCTAGGACTTCATGAGGAAAATCAGGAATGATATGGTTGTACAAATCTCTAGCTGTCTCTTCCTGTGTTTCTAAATATAGCTTAGCCTAATAGGAAGTAGAATATGTATAACTATAAATTAGCAGTTTCCTATTTCTGTTATTTCGCATTATTGTATAGATTTGTCATTAATGTAGATTTCTAATCAAGGATTAGAATATATGTATATAAACTGATGTACACATTAGTGATGTATTGAAGCAAACTCATTCTCTTATAGTTGTCTTTTTACACAAGTTTTGTCATTCAATTATTCAGTTGCCCTATTCAAGTAAACCTATTATTCACTTCCCTTTTCATTCATGGTATCAGAGCCATAACTGTTCAATCGCAGCCCTGTTTCACCAACACCAACAACAACAACAACATATCCAGCCGTTATCCCACTATGTGGGGTTGGCTACATGAATTCTAGACTTCTATGTAGGTTACATCCCAACAGATAGTTTATCTAGAATTCATATTTGGATCCGACTAAGTTTTACGCTGGCTGTCGGCTACCTAACGCAACCCTCCTCCTTTATCCGGGCTTGGGACCGGCAGTGGATAATATCCCCTGGCGGAGTAATGATGAAATAAAGTTTGAACACCATCTTCACATGGAGAAATTTCATGAGATGGTGGTGAATGAATATAATTGATATAGTTGTGTTCCATAACTTAGTTGACATGATGAAACCAACAAGTACAATATGGAAACACAACAAATCGCAGCCCTGTTTCACCATGTCTGAAATTTCATCTGAGTCTTGTACCTCTACTCCAGCCTCAAGCCCACATAGAAATTTCGAAACTCAGTCCAGTCCTGTCCAAATCACCACCATTAGGTTGAATGGTGATAACTTTCTACACTGGTCTCAATTAGTTCAGATGTACATACGTGGGTGTGGCAAGATTGGGTATTTAAGCGGCAATACAAAGCCGCCTAATGAGAAGGATCCAGCCTACTCCACATGGGATGCAGAAATTCCATGGTCATGGCATGGTTGGTGAATTCGATGGAAGAAGAAATCAGTGCAAATTACATGTGCTATGCAATGGTGACAGAACTTTGGGACAATGAGACCCAAATGTATTCAAATTAGGGAAATCAGTCCCAAGTATATAAGTTGACCCTCAAACTTGGTGAGATCCAGCAAGGAGGAGATAGTGTTACAAAATATTTCAATTCTCTGAAAAATGACTATGAATGGAAATCTCATGAAGACAGCAACTACTACAAGAAGATGGTAGAAAACCGCCGGATTTTTTGAGTTCCTAGCTGGGCTCAACATTGAGTTTGATGAAGTCAGAGATCGAATACTCGGTAGGCAACCCCGTCCATCCCTTAGTGAAGTGTTTTCTGGAGTTAGAAGGGAAGAAAGTTGGAGGCAGGTTATGCTCGAAAACAAAACTGAAAATATACACAGTGAAACTTTGGCTATGGTTGTTAATGCTAAGGTGTATAAAGTAAGCCAACAGGAGAAACCTAAAGTTTGGTGTGATCATTGTAGTAAACCCCATCATACATGGGAGATCTGCTGGGTTATCCATGGGAAACCAGAAAACTGGAAACCCAAAAACAGCAAGAAACCTGGCCATACTTACCCTACTACGCATGAAGCTGAAACCAGTCTATTCACCAAGGAGCAGATGGATCATCCTCTAAGGTTGCTGAAATCCAATTCCTCATCTGGTATTCCTATTGTGTCAACTGCTCAAACAGGTAGTGATGCTCTCACTCTATCTTGTTTTTCAAATTCTGCACCCTGGATTATATACTCAGGTGCATCCGATCATATGAATAGTTCATCTCACTTATTTGATGCTTATTCTCCTTGTCCTGGAAATGAAAAAGTCAAAATTGGTGATGGTAGTTTCTCATCTATTGTTGGAAAATGCTCAATTCAAATTTTAGAGAATATCTATCTTAAATATGTTCTTCATGCACCTAAACTTGCTAGTAACCTTCTATCTGTGAGTAAACTATCCGAAGATTCTAACTGTTGCATTATTTTTTACAAATCTCATTGTAAATTCTAGGACTAGAACTGAGGGAAGATGATTGGCAATGCTAGGATGATGAATGGCCTCTACTATTTTGATGATAACTCCTTCAGTAAAAAAAAACCTAGTACTCAAGGTTTGAGTTTGAGTAGTGTTTGCTCCATTCCTACTTATGATCAAATAATGCTTTGGCATCATAGACAAGAACACCCCAATTTTCAATATCTTTATTTATCAAGTTGTTTAAAAATATGGATCCAAATATGAATTGTAGACAAACTATCTGTTGGGGTGTAACCCATGGAAGTCTAGAATTCATGTAGCAGACCCCACATAGTGGGATAAAGGCTGAATATGTTGTTGTTTAAAAATATGGATGTTTCCTTATTTCAATGTGAACGTTGCTACTTGTCCAAAAGTCATTGTACTACATATGTTGCAAAACCATATTGTCCTTCAAAAAATTAGAGAAAAACAGAAACAGAGAGAGGAGGAATAGGGAGAATCGAGGAAGAGAGGGAAACAGAGAGAGAGAGAGTGAAAAATCATATTTCATTCAATAATTGGTTGTCTTTTGAATCATATATGATCAGCCTTATATACTAATCCAGTAACTAGGTTTGGTGCCAATAGGGCTGCCAATTATTCAAGTGAATACAGCTGGAGGTTGTTACAATACAATTAAAGAAATTCCACTATTATCTAATTATTACTATGTCCTTGAGTCATAACAATTTCCCCCCCTTAGAGAGAGTTCTTGTCCCCAAGAACTTGTTGCAGTTGGTCCCATTTCGTCACCCAATCCCGACCTGCTCTTCTTCTTCTTTTCCATCCTCCAGTCCTTCCAGCTGCGTACTGTTTGCAATATGAATTTCAGTTAGGAGCTGGTGTTTTGTCATAAGGGCTTCCATAAATAGCTCTTGCAGTGAAGCTCCCTTAGCTGCTTTTTGCACTGTCTTGCAGATTGTATTTCATCATTCAATCCCCCCACAAAGCTAGATACAAAGTATTCTTCTATCATAAATGGATTCCGACTTAGCATTAGGGACTTCAACTCTTCAAATTTTAATTGGTACTCCTGTATTGTACCCTCCTACTTCAACCGGTTAAACTCTTCCACTATGTTTATCATACCCCTTTCACCAAACCTCTCACATAACCCCTTAGTGAAATCATCCCAATTAGATGTTTCTCTCACTTTAGACCACCCCTGGAACCACATGTCCCCAACATCATTGAGGTAGACCGATGCCAAGGCCACCCTCTGATTATCTACCACTTTGTGAATGCTAAATAACTTCTCGCATCGCCTTACCCACCATCAAAGTTGTTGTCCCTTGAACACCGGTAATTCCAGCTTAGGCACTGGAAATTTGGAATGGTGTGGCAGATTAAGCCCTTCCGGCCTCCTCTCTAGTATGTTCTCTTCCACCGTGGTCGGATCCACTTCAAACTCTGACGATCTGGCATTTCGGTTGTTGGTTCCAATTTTTGGTAAAATTGGTTCCAACCAATCCTTAGGAGGGAAATCAGGTGAAATTCTTACCTGATGTTGACTAGAGAATATAAGCATGAATTGTTGCAGTTGATCACGCAGCAAATTGCTTTGCTCCCACATCTCCTCCTTGATCAAATCACGCATATCCTCTCGAAGCTTCTTCGCAACCACCTCCAACTTCCGATCCACCATTGATCCAATCTTGTCCTCCATTGTCTCCACACGATTCTGAATTTCCACCATTGATGTTGTTGCTTGCTGCAACTGCAATTCCATTTGCTTCATTCGGTTGCCGTCGGCCATGGTGGATTGATTGCTTGGAAGAGTCTTCAACCGGGAACTTGCTTTGAATTTTTTTTTCTTTTCTTTCTGTTCACTACAGTTGTTTGCTACTGATTGTGGTCACTGTAGCTAACAATCCTCTCATTTTGAGACCTTACTCCGTTGAATCTGCCTACCCCGACATTGCCTTTCAATTTCAAGCCAAATAATCAAACTCTATAAATCACCACAGCAGTCGCCTAGGGTTACAGAGTCAGTTTCCAGAAACCGCTTCTTGGATCTACCTTGCCTTCTTGATCAACTGCAACAAACTTGGAAAACAACAACCAATCACCCTGTTGTTCCACCTTCTTTGAAATTGCTTCCAAGAATTACTTAGGTCTAACCTCAGCAATCCTTAATCCACCTCTGTCACAATTGGAATTGAGGAATTGGTAGCCTGAAGGTCGCCTCTAACTTGGCTCCCCAAATCGCCTCCTGTGACTCGATCAGCTCCGGAAATTTCTTGTTCTACTTCGTTGTCAAAGACCTTGCCATTTTGCACAGTTATAATATCATATCATAATTATTGTACCGACAAAGTCGGTTGGCCTTGTTCTGCTACCTAGATCGCTAGGAGTTGCCTGTCTTTGCTTGTTGCCGCGATCATCGAAATTTCTCGCAACTCTCTGAATCTGCTTCGACTGCAATTTCCGATCAACCTAAATTGCTCTAGGATTCGCTAGAAGCTTCGTCGAAATCGCCTGGCCCAGTCGCCTTCAAATTCCAAACAGAAATGACAGTAAATAATCGATCGGAATTCACCAGGGGAATCGTTAGGGTTGCTCGCCTTCTTTGCTCGGTCAACACTTTCTGGAATTCTCAAGCCAGAAGCCAATCCTCCTGCTTCGCGTTCAAAATTCACGCAACACGACAGAGATTCAACATGTAGCGATTGTGAATTAGCGTCGAAAATTACAAAGCAGTAGGAGGACCGTCACTAGGAATTTGTTTGAATCTGTCCCTAAATTCCGCCGCTAGGATGGTCGGAATTTGCACAAGTGAAAGAGATCGAAGGCTAAGGATGTTCAACGGAATTGCTTCGCCTTCCAATTGTCTAACGAGACTTACCGATCTCACTGATCAATCACTTCATCGGAAACACCGTTGGAATTGTTGTTGAGTGCTACACGACTTTATAGCAATCACAGCCAAGGATTGACTATTCTGCTTCGAATTTGTCTTGATTACTTCAAAATTGGACCGGACAACTATTGAATTTCCAAACTCACAGCCAAGGAACGACCGCTTTGATACCAATTTGTCACGTTTCTAGGGTTCAACCTAGGGTTTAGGAGATAATAGGAACGAATTGGGGGAGAGAGATCAGAAGAAATGGGAGGGAATTAAAGAACAACAGAAATAGAGAGAGGGGGAATAGGGAGAATCGAGGAAGAGAGGGAAACAGAGAGAGAGAGAGTGAAAAATCAGATTTCATTCAATAATTGGTTGTCTTTTGAATCAGATATGATTAGTCTTATATACTGATCCAGTAGCTAGGTTTGGCGCTAATAGGGCTGCCAATTATTCAAGTGAATATAGCTGGAGGTTGTTACAATACAACTGAAGAAATTCCACTATTATCTAATTACTACTATGTCCTTGGGTCGTAACACCTTTTTACTTGGTTCATAGTGATGTTTGGGGAACCTCTAAAGTCACAACTCTAACTGGAAAAATATGGTTTGTAACTTTCATTGATGATCATACTCGGTTGTGTTAAATTTATTTGATGAGAGAAAATTTGAAATAACTCGATTATTTAAAGATTTTTCTAACATGATTGAAAATTAATTCCAAACTAAAATTGGAATACTACGTTTTGATAATGGAACGGAATATTTTAATGAAGGATTGGAAAATTTTTTAAAGGAAAAGAAATTCAACACCAATCCACTTGACGAGATACCTCGGAACTAAATGGAATTGTTAAATGGAAAAACAGACATTTATCTAAAGGTGCTCGTGCTATTATGTTTTCAACAAATGCCCCAAAATATTTATGGGATGAGGTTGTGTTGACAACAACTTACTTGATTAATAGGATGCCTACTAGGATCTTAAAATATACAACTCCATTGGATTGTTTGAAATTTGTTTTTCCAAAATTTAAAATATAAGGTCTTCCTCTTAAGGTGTTTGGCTACACAATTTATGTTCACATACTTGCTAAATTTAGGTCCAAAGTAGAGCCTAGGGAAAAAAAATGTGTTTTTACAGGGTATGCTCCTAACAAAAAGGGCTACAAATGCTACAATCCAAAAACCAAAAAAAATGTATGTCAGTATGGATGTGACCTTTGTTGAATATGAACCCTTTTTTAAAAATTCTCTTTAGGGAGAGAATAAGAGAGAGGAAGATAATTTTTGGAGTGTTGTATCTCTTCCCAATACAATTCTAGAGCAGCCTATAACAAATCCAATTTTAGAAAAGCACAATAATCCCAATCTATTTTTGCCAAGTACTAATAATTTAAATTCAAGGGGAGGAATACTACAACAAAACCTGGATTCTGAACTTCAAGTTTATACTAGAAGAAAAAATCATACAAAAAGAAAAGGGCCTACCTGTTACTCTTAACACAAGGCCAATCCAAATCTTAGAGTGATGGGCCCAAGAATCTTCCAGGTAATTCCTTGATCCTGTTACAACTCTTGGGTAGAACTCATCTTCAAAAACTAATTGTCAGGGGGGGAGGGGGTGCCCAAGAGGTTATAAACCCCACATCACGAGCCTAAACTTCTGATGTGGGATAAGTGTTATAACCTTTGGGTAGAACTCACCATCAAAAACTAGCTATCAAGGGGAGGGTACCCAAGAGGTTATATACCCCACACCAAGAGTCTAAACTTCAGATGTGGGACAAGTTCCATACCTTGCAGTAGACCATAACATACCACCACGCTCCGCAGTTCAGCGCCCATGATGGCAGGTTGTGCACTAGCCATGGCTAGTCCCAGACGAGCACTGCAATGTCAGCGTCACCTCCGTCGCCACGCGATTGCAACTGGGAGACATGGGGCCGGCTCTGATAGTCCCACATCGGAACTTTAGGCTCATGGTGTGGGGTTTATAATCTCTTGGACACCCTTCCCTTAACAACTAGCTTTTGAGGGGTTAGTTCTACTTGAGGGTTGTGTTGGAATTTACACACATGGATTGCTCTTCTTACGGTGCAATCTTTCCTTCAATAGCTGACATTGTTTTCTTGATTTATTTCTTATTTAATTTGTTTCCTTTTACTACTACTCTGATTTTTTTTTCTTTATTCTTGTTATTTTATTTATTTCCTTGTATTACTAGTGGATTGTATCTTGTACAATCTTTCCTTATTGTAGATATTTCCTAAGGTTGTTTAGGCATCTTTCTCTTCTTGGAAGACTACCTAACTTAGAATTGTAGGCCTGTATATATTCTATAACCTACAGATGAATCAATAGAGATTAGATTTTTCAATTCTTTGGTTCTTTCTTTCAACATGGTATTAGAGCCATAATCTGATCCAATCCATTTTTCCAATTGCTTGAAATCAAAATTCTTTGATTCGAGCTCATCCTTTCTCGGTTATTTGAAACCGATTTGTCCGTTATCCTTCCCTTCAAATCTCGTTCATAAATTGAAGTCATGAGTGAAACCAATGAATCCGGAAATACCAACGAAGGTACGAATGAGGTTACCCTCTCTGGAAACTCCGATAACGATGGAGTTGCTGGCGGAGAATTGCAGCAGATACAAGCTGTGTTTAAGTTGACTGGCAAGAATTATCTCAAGTGGTCCTAGCTGGTTAAGACTTTCCTTCAAGGCAAGGGGAAGCTGAGCCATTTAATCGACAATGGACCAAAGAAGGATGATCCAACATATGCCGTGTGGGACGAAGAGAACTCATTGATCATGTCCTGACTCTGAAACTCAATGATTCTAGAGATTAGTGACACAGTGATGTTTCTCACTATGGCTAAGGAGATCTGGGACACGGTGAGGATGACTTATTCCAAGGTAAACGATGGTGCCCAAACCTATGAAATTAGAACCAAAGTAATAGCCACCAAACAAGGGACTCGGTTTATAACCGAGTATGCAAGTTTATTGCAAATCTTGTGGCAAAAGATGGATCACTATCAGTGCATCAAAATGAAGTGTAGTGAAGATGTTGCCATTCAGAAGAAGTGTGTGGAAAGAAAGAGGACATATGACTTCCTTGCAGGCCTTAATACAGAATATGATGCAGTGAGAGTCCAGATTCTTGGTAAGACTAAGTTTCCATATTTAAATGAAGCAATTTCAATTGTTAGGGCCGAGGAAAGTAGAAGAGGAGTAATGCTTGAAGTGCAGCCTATGGAAAACTCAGCCTTATTATCCCTAAAGGGTGGTCTCGGTCAGGAGAAATTTACTAGGGTGGAAAGAGCAGGAACAGATTTCACCAAGATCATAAATAAGGACAAACTATGGTGTACCTTCTGCGAAAAGCCCAGACACAATTGATAGGTGCTGGAAATTTCATGGTAAACTAGAAAAAAAGGGACAATCAAAGGGGCAAGCTTATGTAGCAAATGGTAAAACCAATGCAGGGAATGAGCCTACAGAACAGGTCAATTCGGTGGAGCTGTTGAGGAAGGAGGAGATAGAGAAGTTAAGAAGCCTGTTGGATTCCATTAAGAAGGGATCAAGTGCAAATACTAGTGCTTCTAACTTAGCCTTCACAGGTATATCTTCTACCTCATTTAATTTACATACTTTAGACAAGGCCTTTAAACATACTTGGATTCTTGACTCTAGGGCAACCGATCATATGACACCATCCTCTACAAAATTTTTGACCTATAAACCATGTCCTGGTACCAAGAAAACTATGCTAGCCGATGGATCCTTAACAACTGTGGCAGGTCAAGGAAATATTCTCATTGACAGAAACCTAATCCTAAGAGATGTCCTTCATGTCCCTAAACTTTGTACCAATCTAGTTTCTATCCAAAAAGTGACCCATGATTCTAACTGTCGTGCCATCTTCTATCCTTCCTTTTGTGAATTTCAGGAAAAGGAATCGAGGAAGATGATTAGGCGTGCTAGGGTAAATGATGGTCTCTATCATGTTGAAGATCTAAGTGGAAAAAGTGATGGGGGACAATTTCCAATTTCATTTTTAGCTCAATCCAAAAAAGATGTAATTTAGCTGCATCATTTCCATTTAGGGCAAATGATCTGTATCCCTCTTTGTTCAAGGGATTAGATGTAAAGAGTTTTTAGTGTGATGTGTGTGAGTTGGCTAAACACAAAAGGGCCTTTTTTCCTCTTAATAATAATAAGAGTTCTCATCCTTTTGACTTGATTCATAGTGACATTTGGGGCCCTTCTTCAGTCCCAAATTTATCTAGAGCTAAATGGTTTGTGTTGTTTGTTGATGGCTGCACACGGGTGATTTGGCTTTATCTCTTAAAGTCTACGTTCGAAGTGTGCACTATATTTCCCAGTTTTTGTAAAATGACCAAGACTCAATTTGGAACTGAAGTCAAAAGGATAAGAACTGATAATGCTAAGGATTTCTTCAACCAAATTTTGTCTAGTTTTTTACAAAAACAGGGTATAATTCATGAGTCATCATGTGTGTATACCCCTCAGCAGAATAGGGTAGCAGAGAGGAAAAATGGGCATCTTCTAGCTATTACCAGGTCTTTGCTTTTCCACAATAATGTGCCTAAACATTATTTGGGAGAAGAAACCTTGACAACAACTTATTTGATTAATAGGCTTCCCTCTAGAAGTCTCAACTCAAACAGTCCTATTCAACTCCTTTCTAAATTTTTCCTAGACTTTAAATTATCCAATGGAATTAGTCCTAAAGTGTTTGGTTGTGTGGTTTTTGTTCATAATCATTCACCTCAAAGAAGCAAGTTAGATCCTAGACCACTTAAATGTATTTTTGTTGGGTATCCCTCCACCCAAAAGGGATATAAGTGCTTCCATCCACCATCCAAACAGTTTTTTGTTTCAACCGATATTAGCTTCATGGAGGACAAACCATATTGAAGACGATGAGAATATGGAAGTTAAATCAATCTTTTATTCAATTGTACTATATTCTTTACATACTCGGTCCCTATTTAACATGTACACAGAGAACCAAAAAAATATGGAAACCATAAAAGTCAACCCAAATAATCAGCCTAAATATCGGATCTCATTATAGCCTCAATCTCCTACCACAATCTCCTCCAAATTCCCTTCAAATCATTCGAGATTTCCACACTCTTCCTCGAGTTGGATCATAGATATTGATCATGTCCAACTCGCAGATAAACTCTTCAAAACTGAACCTCTGTAATCCCTTAGTGAATATATTTGTTAATTGTTCTTTTGTAGGGATATAGGTAATGCAGATTGTCCCTTTCTCAATTTTCTCCTTTATAAAATGTCTGTCAACTTCTATATGTTTAGTCCTGTCATGCTGAATAGGATTATGGGAAATACTAATAGAAGCTTTGTTGTTGCAGTAGAGTTTGATGGGGAACTTTACTATGATATGTAGTTCCTCCAAAAGCTTTTGTAACCATAGCCCTTCACACATCCCTTGTGCAACAACTTTGAATTCAGCTTCAGCACTACTTCTGGCTACCACACTTTGCTTCTTACTCCTCCATGTTACTAGATTTCCCCAAACATAGGTACAGTAGCCGGTAGTAGACCTTCTGTCTTCTGCTGATCCTACCCAATCTGCATCTGTATAGATCTCTATCTTCTTACTGTCTCCCTTCTTAAAGAATAGACCTCGTCCTGGAGAGTCTTTCAAATATCTGAGAATCTTATATACCGCTTCTAGGTAACTCTCTTTTGGTGAATGCATGTGCTGACTGACCACACTTACAGCAAAAGCAATGTCAGGTCTAGTGTGAGATAAGTAGATCAATCTACCTACTAGTCTCTGATATCTTTCTCTATCCACAAGCTTTCCAACGTCTTCCGTTCTTTTTCCTACCTCGATCGGAGTATCGCTTGGCTTGCAACCAAGCATACCAGTCTCAGTCACAATGTAATATCCCGATCGAGCGATAGGAAGGACCAAAACAACTTACCCTGATGAGCCTACGCGAACTTCCCAGGGGATCACCCATCCTTGAACTGCTCCCAGCTCAAGCACGCTTAACCCTGGAGTTCCTTGCCAACATTCAGCCCAAAAGATATCCAGCTGGTGTTGTTTCCTTTCTTACACTATCCTCGATATATACTAACTTCTCTGGGCTCTCGGGGTATTACACACAAGGTCAAGTACATACTTTCTCTAGGAGACACTAATTCCCTTCCTTGATCTGGCAACTTCCATTCCCAGAAAGTATCGCATTTGACCTAGGTTTTTTACCTCAAACTTCGT
Organism: Diospyros kaki; assembly: GCA_036245055.1. Classification (NCBI taxonomy): domain Eukaryota; kingdom Viridiplantae; phylum Streptophyta; class Magnoliopsida; order Ericales; family Ebenaceae; genus Diospyros; species Diospyros kaki. Next base: position 16,079,583 of record BSEG01000015.1, on the reverse strand, counting down.
GGCTAAGACCACCTTCAACCTTTCCACCTCTCTTGTATCATCTCCAGCGAGAATGATGTCATCAACGTACACGATCAAGATGGTACTCCTTCCATCATTGGATTGTTTAAAGAATATAGTGCGCTCTAACTGTCCCTGTTGGTATCCTTGATTCTTTATCACCTTCGCAAATCTATCAAACCATGTTCTCGGTGATTGTTTGAGACCATACAGGGATTTCTTCAACTTACATACTTTGATTTCTTTTCCCTCCTTGTAAAATCCTATTTGTAGCGTCATGAACTCTTCTTCCTCTAGCTTACCATTCAAAAAAGCATTTTTGATGTCAAACTGATGGAGTGGCCAGTCCTGGTTTGTTGCCAAGGACAAGAGAATCTGTATAGTATTCAGTTTTTCTACTGGTGCAAATGTCTCGGTGTAGTCAATATTGTATGTCTGAGTGAACCCCTTTGCAACTAGGCGGGCTTTGTACCGTTCTATTGTGCCATCCGCCTTGTACTTCACCGTGAACACCCACTTACAACCCACTGGTTTCATCACCTCCCAAGTTCCATTTTTTTCCAATGCCCTTATTTCTTCCATCACTGCTTCTCTCCATTCTGGAATCTCCAAGGCTTCTTGAATGTTCTTAGGAATCTGGAATCTATCAAGGTTAGATGTAAAAACACGACATTTGGCAGAAAGAGCATTGTAAGATACAAATTTTGAGATAGGATGGAGAGTGAATGAAAGAGGTTGTTTTCTAAGAGCAATGGGTAAGTCATCAAGATTTTTTACTTGGTCAGGATTGGGTTTTGGCTCATGAGTAGTCGGAGCTATCATCGGTTCTAACTCTTTTGGTGCTTCAAATGCGAGAATCTCATCGGGCTTTGATTTAGGTCTCCTTGAGTAGACAAGTGTCTCCCTGTCTGTTTGCTTTCCCACACCTCCCCCTAAGTTCAAGATTCCTTCCGTGTTGGACAAAGAAGGAGAGGGTGTATTGTATGGGGTAGATTCAAATATCGCAACATCAAAGTCGATGTCTGAGGGTTGAGCTTCACTCAAGAACTCCCCCCCTAAAGCAAGTAGCAGGGAGTGTGAGAAAATAATTATGAGAGAAAAACCTAAGAGATTAGTTATCATGTCCCTAGGGTTTAGCTAGGGTTTAGGAAGGAATTTGGATAAGAATTGAGAGGAAGGAAGAGCAGAAAAGGAGGGAAATAAAGTACCGAACAGAATTGAGGGAGAGAGAGAGAGAGAGAGAAAGCTGTGGGAGAATATTGAGAGAGAGAATTGAGATTCAAATCATTCATTCATTAGCTTACTTTCTCTAACTACTCAAGCCTATTTATAGGCTTACAATTGAAGATACTAACAACAACATAAAATGTAACTAATGCAACTAATAAGGAAAACACAAGACATGTATTACTAATATATCCTTGGGATTCCTTGGGGTCATGACAATCCCCACCCCTTCAAACAATTCTTGTCCCCAAGAATTGATAGTGGTTGGCCCCACTCCTCATTCGATTCCAGCCCTAGCAATTTGGTTTCTTCTTCGCCTTTTCTTGTGCTTATCTCGTGTCTCCTTTTCCTTTTGTCTTTTCGTGTCTTTTTCTTCAAAAACATTAATACTATGACTTGCTGCAACAGCAAGTCCAGCCATCCCCCTCATTCTGATTTCCATTGAGAATGGTTCCAATTGATCCGTTATAGCTGCCACCATATTCTTTCCAATCATAGAAATAATTGCAAACCTCTCTATAGACAAAAATCTGTACAATACTCCCAATTCTTCTGGCTGCAACGTTACCTTTGTCTTGTCTTGTGTGCCCATGCCAATGACATTCGTACGAGATGTTCCAAGCAAATTGTCCGATACAATCCTCTCTTCTTCCTCCTCCTCTTCTACCTCCGGATCACCCCACTGTTTAGTCTTATTAACTGGTTCATTCTCATAGTTGGGCTGGTCTTGTAGCAGAATTCCAGAAACGTCACCATCAAGCGGACTATCATATTCCTCAGCCGGAGGTTTGCCCCAACCTCTTACTTGCTGATTGCTAGAGTACACCATAGGCACACTTTCAACAAGTATTTCCTCCTGTAGCAACTCAGTCTCATACTTTGCATCAGTTGTATGTACACCCTCTTCCTTTTCCACTGCTACTTCATCAGCCCCCTGCAATACATGATGAACAGCCTTAGGAACTCCTATGATAACATGAGTTTTGGGCCTTTCTCCAAACCGAGTACACAAGGCATTTACAAATTGTGGCCAGCTCCATTCTACCCTTTCCCAACTCCAATTTTGGAACCAAGCATCTGCAACACCCTCCAAATAAGCTGCAGCCATTTTCACCTTCTCCTTTTCAGCTACTCGGTATTGGTAAAACACCCTCTCGCACCTCCTAATCCACCATTTAGGTCTATCTCTTTCAAACGCTGGAATCGCCATCTGCGGTGCCTCCAACCACTCCCCTGATTCCATAGCATCATTAGGCCCTTGCCGAGATCTGCTCAAGGGGACATGCAACTGCTGGCTAATTTGCTGGCTTAATTCAGCAATTTCCTCCCGGAGTCCACTAAAGGCTCGATCTAAATGGGCCGCACACTCCAACCGGTAGCAACTTGCCTCCACTTGAAGCTGATTGACACCAATTACCAGATTGTCTATCTTGGTTTCCAATCGTTTCATTCCCATCCCCTCTACCATGGCCTATTACTAGGTTGCCCCAAACTAATTTGCCTAACCGTTTGGCGTTAGGACAAATCAATGCGGCAGCCACAACATGTACCTAATGCTGCCTTCTGATCATAAACAGCAACACAACATGCATACTAGTCTATTACTTAACCTAACAGAACCAAATCACCTTCAGATCAAGTGAGCAGCAGCCAAAAGTTGATCACAACAACCAATAGTGACTACACCTCCAGCTGGAATCGGTGTCTTTGTCTCTCAATTCAGTTAATCCGATCAATCTCAAGCAATAAATTGGAGCAGCTCACTGACAAAGAGGCTTCCGAATCGATTGCTAGCTTCCTTCGGTCAATCAGATTCAACAATCGCCCCAACCCATGCCCAACCACCGTCCAATTGCTCCAGAATTTCCTAGCGTTTGCTGCTTCTTGAATCTCCTTCTGTAACTTGTTCGATTCCAAACCCAAGCACCGACCAACGTCTTGCTTTTGAAGCCACTTCCGCTGCGCAACTCTTCCTTACTTGATTTGATTTCGTTACTGAGAGCAATAGCCTATGGTGGCATGCAGAACACAGTCCTCCTGCTCCGCGTTCAGTTAACAGCAGATTCAAGATTTCTCGGACTCGATCGCGATCGCTGTAGCCTCCGATCGCTCCAAGCTGCTTCTCTTTGACGCCTTAGTCTACTTCAATCGCGCCTCCCTTCTCGACCTGGTCACATGCAACGACCAGATTTGGAATCACAATTGAAATTACCGATTTATTTCCTTCGAAGTTGTGACAGTCAGAGCTTGATCGGCTCTGCTTCAATCGCGCCTCAGCTTCACCTTTCAAATCCAATCCACTTCCGATCGACGTTTGCTTTGCTCGACTTCTCCATTCAAATTCGAGTTCAGTTTCTCCTTGCAACTATTCGCTTTCTACCCCGATCGATGCTAATCAAATTTCCCCGCGGAGTTGCCACCCTGATCTACCTTTAGATTCTCTCAGAATCACTGTCGGAACTCACCTAGCTGCTTCGTCTCCAGTTCCGATCCGAAATTGCTTTGCTCAGCCTCGCCACTTGCAACTGATCTATAATTGTCCGCCTCCCTTACTCACTGGAATCTCAATCGAAATCGTTGGGGTTCTGCGCTCGCCCAAACCTTTTCCGCGCCTTCAAGTCCACCAAAAAATTAATCGGAGGACTCGCCTGGTCTGCTTCCAGTCATGTTCCTTGTTGTCAAAGGGTCCTTCCAGTACGCCTTCAATTTCCGTATCGTCCGAACGGCAACGTCAGCCTCAATTTCTGAATCATTGGAACAACAACGCTCAATTTCGAATCATCACCAGACTCGAAGTGATTCATCGATCGCCATTCACCATTCCGAACACCTTCTGTCGCACTTCAATTTAACCGATCAACACGCGGCCTGACGTCCTCCTCTTGCTTCGCCTTCCAAGATCGACCGATAGTTGCTGGCTCGCTTGATTACAATCGGCCCTTGGTTCCTTCGGAATCGGATCGGAAATGTTGGCCGATCTGATCCATTGAAGCTCCTTGAAAGTTCGATTGTATTGCTGGAAACTCACAGCAAAGGATTGATCGGCCTTCTTCACCTTCTCATGCGTCGGAATCAATTCCGAGATTCAACCAGAAGCCTGAATTGCCTAGCTAACTGCCAAGAACTTCCTGATCACCGCTCAATCAATTCTGTGGCCTTATGTTGCTGAATTCGGCTATTAATTCTCCATAATCACAGTCGAGGAATGATTGGCTCTGATACCAAATGTCATGTCCCTAGGGTTTAGCTAGGGTTTAGGAAGGAATTTGGATAAGAATTGAGAGGAAGGAAGAGCAGAAAATGAGGGAAATAAAGTACCGAACAGAATTGAGGGAGAGAGAGAGAGAGAGAGAAAGTTGTAGGAGAATATTGAGAGAGAGAATTGAGATTCAAATCATTCATTTATTAGCTTACTTTCTCTAACCACTCAAGCCTATTTATAGGCTTACAATTGAAGATACTAACAACAACAACATAAAATGCAACTAATGCAACTAATAAGGAAAACACAAGACATGTATTACTAATATATCCTTGGGATTCCTTGGGGTCATGACATTAGTCTCTTAGTGTGTTATTTATAATAGGCACAACAGGCCTAATAACTTACGGGCTTAGTCTATGGACTTAGCCTAATTACACATAGTTATAACAAATAAATAAATAAATATGCAATATATCTAATTATACTAATAATTCTAATATTCTCTCTCAAGCTGGAGCATAGATATCATATACACCAAGCTTGTTACATATATAATCTATCCGAGGACCGTTTAGAGACTTGGTGAAGACATCGGCAAGTTGATCACTAGAGTTAACAAACTCTGTAACAATAACACCTTCAACCAGCTTTTCTCTAATAAAGTGACAGTCGATTTCAATATGCTTAGTCTGCTCATGGAACACTGGATTGGAAGCAATGTGCAAGGCAGCCTGATTATCACAAACAAGCTTCATAGGAGACACTTCACAAAACTTGAGTTCCTCCAGGAGTTGCTTAAGCCAGATGAGCTCACAAGTTGCATTAGTCATAGCCCGATACTCTGCCTCTGCGCTGGATCTAGCTACTACATTTTGTTTCTTACTTTTCCAAGAAATTAGATTTCCTCCCACAAGAACACAATATCCAGAGGTCGACCGACGATCAGAAGGAGAGCCGGCCCAATCTGCATCTGCAAAACAAAAAATATGTGTGCCCCTTATTCTCATAGAGTAGCTCTTTACCCGGTGCTTGTTTGATATATCTCAGAATCCGGATAACAGCATCCCAGTGAGAATCACATGGAGAATTAAGAAATTGACTCACCACACTCATAGCAAAAGCAATGTCGGGACGAGTGACTGTGAGATAATTCAGTTTGCCTACCAATCTTCTATACCTTCCAGGATCTGAGTAAGACTCCCCCTGTCTTGGCAAGAGTTTGACATTTGGGTCCATTGGGGTGTCAATCGGTTTGCAGTTCACCATACCAGTTTCTTCTAGGATGTCAAGTGCATACTTCCTTTGAGAGATTGAGATCCCATCTCTTGATTGAGCAACTTCAATACCCAAGAAATAAAGGAGTTTGCCTAGATCTTTAGTCTAAAAGTGCTGATGGAGACATTCCTTCAGATTTTGTATACCAACCTGATCGTTCCCTGTGATAACAATGTCATCTACATAAACAACGAGGTAGATACATAAAGAAGAAGAATATCGATAAAAAACTGAATGATCAGCTTCACTTCGAGTAAGACCAAAGGCTTGAACCACAGTGCTGAACCTGCCGAACCACGCTCGTGGAGATTGTTTTAGGCCATAGAGAGACTTCTTGAGTTTGCAGACTACATTGGACTCCCCCTGAGCAACATAACTAGGTGGTTGCTCTATATAAACCTCTTCTTGCAAATCATCGTGAAGAAAGGCATTCTTAATGTCCAATTGATAGAGCGGCTAATGACTCGTGGCAGCCATAGAGAGAAATAGGCAAACAGAGGCCATTTTAGCAACTAGAGAGAAGGTATCACTGTAATCCAGCCCATAGATTTGTGTAAAGCCTTTGGCAACCAAGCGGGCTTTAAGACGTTCCACCTGTCCGTCGGGGCCCACTTTAGGGGTGAACACCCACCAACAACCAATGGGAGTCTTTCCTGGTGGCAAGGGCACCAAATCCCAAGTGCCAGTAGAATGCAAAACACCCATCTCATCTAACATAGCCTGACACCAACCAGGATGGGACATGGCTTCACCTGTTGTTTCAGGAATAGAAACAGAAGAAAGGCTCGAAACAAAAGCACTATAAGCAGGTGACAAACGGTCATAACACAAAAAATTATAAAGAGGATGTGGACTGCGAGTAGATCGTGTACCTTTGCGGAGTGCAATAGGAAGGTTATCGGGCTGAGGATCCATGGCAAGAGTGACCACTGACAGAGAGAGTGAGTCAGGAGAGTTGCAGTCAAGAGGAATGTCAGTGCCAGGGGCAGGATGAGGACGACGGTGATAAGTAAGAAGTGGAGGAGTCGGGGAGTGTGGACCGAAAGATGGAAGGGAAGGGTCCATCGAGGAGGAGATAGACAGATCTGATAAGGGCAACGGAAGAGAAGGAATAGACAATACCTGGTTAAAGCGCTGTGAATCAGGCTGAACAACAGAGAAAAAAGACTGTTGTTCAAAGAAGGTGACATCAACAGACATAAGATAGCGGTTCAACTCAGGAGAGTAACACTTATAGCCTTTCTGCAATAGGGAGTAACCGAGGAAAATACACTTGAGGGATTTGGCAACAAGTTTATCATGTCCCAGTGAAAAGGAATGCACAAAACAGATACATCCAAATACACGAAGGGGCTGGGAGGGGAACAAAAGAGAATGAGGAATGTTGTTCTTTAACACTGAAGATGGCATGCGATTGATCAGATAACACGCAGTAAGAACAGCATCACCCCAGAATTTGGTGGGAAGATTGGCATGTAAAAGTAGTGTTCGTGCAGTTTCAATGAGATGGGCGATTTTTACGCTCGGCAACACCATTTTGTTGAGGTGTATAAGGACAAGAAGATTGATGCAGAATGCCACAAGTAGTCATAAAAGTAGTAAATTGAGAAGAAAAATACTCAGGGGCATTATCACTACGTAAAGTACGTATAGAAACTCCAAACTGTGTTTTTATTTTAGCAGTGAATGTCTAAAAGATAGAAAACAACTCAGACCGACTCTTCATGAGAAACAACCAAGTGTAGTGAGAAAAGTCATCAATGAAAGTAACAAAATATGAGAAACCAAGAGTAGTAGTGACACGACTGGGCCCCCATACATCAGAATGCACAAGAGAAAATGGAGCCTCAGCCCTATTATTGACACGATTGGAAAAAGAACTACGTGCATGTTTACCACGCTGATATGACTCACAATCAAAAATAGACAACGATGACAAATTAGGAACTAATTTTTTCAATTTGGAGAGGTTGGGATGACCAAGACGAGAGTGGAGGAGATATGGGGAAGCAGCACTTGTGCAAGCCATTGGCACAGCAAGATAATAGTGACCCTCTGACTCACGCCCGACGCCAATCGTCCGCCCCGTACCCTAGTCCTGTACACAAACAGATGTAAAAGTGAAAGTGACTGAGTAGTTAAGGGTTTTAGTAAGCTGGCTAACTGAAATCAAATTGAAAGGACTGCCAGGGACATATAAAACCGAATTTAAAGATAAAGACGAAGTAGACATGGTCTGGCCTATCCCTTTAACTGCAGTTTTGGTGCCATCAGCCAGGGTAACTGTAGGCAAGGTATCAAAATAAGTAAGTGAAGAGAAAAGAAGTTCATTACCACATATATGATCAGTGGTGCCAGAATCTATAATCCAAGGACCAAGAGATGGGCTTTTAGCAACGCAAGCAAGGGGATTACTAGGATGAGACTGCTGGGTGGTCTGAAACTTCAAAAAAACATCATAGTCAGCTGTAGACATAGGGATCAACTGTGAACCCGATGCAGATTGGGCAGAACTAGGATTACTCTGGAATGCATGAGCGGCACTGGGAGATGGTGTAGGCGAAGCAGCGGGCCGACCATGTTTCTTCCAACACCTGTCCTCAAGATGACCTAGTTTCTTACAGAAGGTACACTGTGGACGTGTCCGATTATTATTACGGCCTCTATTTCCTCCTGAGTGAGAAGCCTGAGATACAAGGGCTGAAGATTCGGCTGGAGGAACAACATGAGAGGAAGAGGACATACCATGTGTACTGGTCATGTTCAACAACCTTTTAAAAGAGTCATTCATGGTAGGATTAGTGGAGCTGGTCAAGATTTGATGTCTGATGGCGTTAAATTCTGGGTTGAGACCGGAAAGAGCAATAACCATAAAAAACTTCTCTTTGAGCAACTTGTTCGGTCTTTGTCATAGTAATGGGAAGAAGAGCATCAAATTCTTGCATGAGAGCCCGAACCTGTCCCAAATAAGATTCCATAGACAACTCTTGCTTCAAATTCTTGATATTAGAGACCGCAGTGTACAAACGCTGAATGTCATTCGTATAACATTCTTCAGCTTCCTTCCACACATCAACACAAGTTTCAAATGGCCGAAAGAGATGCATGATGGATGGATCAATAGACTGCCATAGGAGACTGCATAATTGGGCATCAACTTGTTCCCATCTAGCCCGATTGGCTTCCGGCACACTTTCAGCCGTTGTGGTAAGATGATCGACTTGGCCTTGCCCTTTGAACCACATTTTGATAGAGGCTGCCCATGAGAGATAATTGGCAAACCCTATCAACTTAACCGTGGTGATATTCGCAATTCTGAAATTGGAGACAGTAAAGGACTGAGAGGCAACAGGAGTAACAGGTGCAGTTGTGGGATTAGCACCAACAGAAATTGCATCACTGAGGTTAGACATAGCAAGGATTTGACACCGAGAATGGGCTTAGGGAAGGGAGGCGAGCTGATCTGGAGAAGCCGGGAGAAAATGGCCAGCGGACGCGCCTTCACGCGCTGGCGCGTGGGGGCAAACTGCTGTGCGTTGCGGCGGCGCATGGGATCTCCAGTGGCTTCGATTTTCTGGCGGAAATTCGGCCTGAAGACGGCGAACCCTAGGGTGGGGTCGGTTCCAGCAAAAGACAGCCGGAAAGTGCTGTTCCGGCGTGAACAGTGACGGTGGAGGAAAACTAGGTTTTTTTTTTTTTTTTTTGTGAACAGTGACAGTGAAGAAGAAAACTAGGGTTTTTTTTTAGGCCGTTGGAAATAGATACACAGCGATGGCTAGGATTTTTCTCACCGGTGGCTCTAATACCATGTGAGAAAATAATTATGAGAGAAAAACCTAAGAGATTAGTCTCTTAGTGTGTTATTTATAATAGGCACAACGGGCCTAATAACCTACGGGCTTAGTCTATGGACTTAGCCTAATTACACATAGTTATAACAAATAAATAAATAAACATGCAATATATCTAATTATATTAATAATTCTAATAGGGAGCATGCTCAAAAAATGTGACATTTAGACTAACAAATAACTTTTGTGAGAGAGGATCATAACATTTGTAACATTTCCGAGTGTGAGAGTAGCCAAGGAAGACACATTTGCGAGCTTTAGGATCCAACTTATTACGTTGGGAGGCGTGAACGTGGACAAACACCGTGGACCCAAAAACACAAAATGGGAGAGATGAACTGAGCCGAGAATCAAGGAAGGTTTCCTGGAACTTTTGGAGAGGGGTTGCAAATGAGAGAACTCAACTAGGCATTCGATTGATGAGGAATGCAGACGTCAAAATGGCATCACCCCAAAATTTATTTTTCATGTGAGAGGTGAACAGTAGGGCATGAGCTACCTTAAGAATATGTCGGTTTTTCCGTTCAGCAACCCCATTTTGTTAGGGGGTGTGAACGTAAGAACTTTGGTGAATAATACCTTTGTCTTGAAGATAGGATCCCAAAGAATAATTGAAGTACTCAGTGCCATTATCAGTACGAAGAATTTGGATTTTTGTGTGAAATTAGGTGTAAATCATAGTGTAGAAGTTCATGAATACAAAACTAACCTTAGATTTATCATGCAGTAAATAAACCCAACAAAGACGAGAATGGTCATCAATAAAGGTAATAAACCATTTTTTGTGGGTCCTATTGGGAACCCGTGAAGGCCCCCAAAGATCACTGTGAATCAGGATAAAAGGCAGTGATGGTTGATAAGGAGATGAGGGAAAAGTAGCGCGATCATGTTTTGCAAGTTCACAAACTTCACATTGTAAATCCAAGGGAGTTTTATTCAAACAAAGTGAAGGAAACAAATGTTTTAAATATTGAAAACTAGGATGGCCCATTCGTTTGTGCCATAACAAAAGGTCACTATCCCTAGGACTAGATGCAGAATTATAAATAGAAGGATGACACTGTTTACTCGTGTGAGTGTCATCAAAGTAGCAAAGCCCCTCGCATTCCTTAACACTGCCAATCGTCTTCCCCAATGATAGGTCCTGAAAGACACAATAAGAAGACAAAAATGTAGCTGACCAGTGAGATTGTTTGGTTAGCTGACCTAACGGACAACATATTGCAAGAGAGATTAGGAACATGAAGGACAGACTCCAAAGTAATAAATTTAGAGATACAGATACTCCTCTTGCCAGCTACTAGGGATAAAGTACTATCTGTAATTTTTACTTTCAAGTTACTAGCATAAGGTGAATATGTGGAAAATAAATGATGGGCATTAGGCATATGGTTAGATGCACTAGAGTCAATAATCTAGAGAGTGACCTTGTGACTAAGAGTAGTAAAAAAAAGTACCTTTGTGGGCTAAGGAACCCGATGGCAGAGGGGTAGAAGACTGACCAAAGACTTGGAAGGTTGAAAAAACAGCATATAGCTTCTCAAGTTGCTCGGGGCTAAAATCCCCAATAAAGGCTAACTGAGTGTGATGGGCTGGAGCGCCTGTTTCTGCCTGTTGTTTAGTTGAGGCCTAGTACCCGTGGGATTTGTTGGGCTATCTGGGCTTCCAGTCAACAGGCTTGCCATGTAAGGCCCAACAGGTATCTTTGGAATGACCCAATTTTTTGCAATGGTCACAAAATGGCCTTTTATTTTGCCTCGGGTCGGATCCTGTGGGAGGCCCACGAGTTGCAAGGGCAGAAGCTTCGGGCCCAGGCGCTATTTTCTCCTTCAACATCACCTTTCTTCTACTCTCTTCACGCCGAACTTTGAAGAACACCTCTCGAATGGACAGTAATGTATGGCGACCCAAGACTTGGCTCCTCACATCGTCGAGCTCTCTATTGAGCCCAGCCAGAAACTCGTACACTCTCTCGTTCTCCATTCTCTTCTTGAATCACACACTATCACCCATGCACTCCCAAGATTCTTCACGGCTGAGGTCTAGTTCCTGCCATAAACCCAGCATCTCCATTTAGTATTCCGTCACCTCTCTTTATCCCTGCTTCAACTGCCACAACCAAGTCTTCATCTCAAAGATTTGAGAGGCATTCTCGACGTCGGAGTAGGTTTCGCGAACAGCTTCCCACACATCTTTCATCGTAGGCAAAAACATGTATGTTTTGCCGATTGCTGGTCGCATGGAGTTGATCAAGCAAGAGGTTATGAAGGCATTCTCAGAATGCCATTTCTGGAAGGCTGCTACATCCTTGGAAGGTGGCTATTTGGTCTTGCCGGTAAGGAAACCTAGTTTGCCTTTGTCGTCGATGACCAGCTTGATGGATTGAGCCCATTCTTGGTAGTTCTTACCGTTCAACTTTTCTATAGTAAGATGAATTGAGGAATTTTCAAACCTGCCGGCCAAACCCATGGAGGGGATTATCTCTGATTCTTCTTCCTGAGTTACCAACTGGGTAGACTCATGGCTGGCGGCCATGGCTTGCTAAGGTTTTTAGAGCAACCACAACTCTGATACCATGAAGACGATGAGAATATGGAAGTTGAATCAATCTTTTATTCAATTGTAATATATTCTATACATACTCGGTCCCTATTTAACATGTACAAAGAGAACCAAAAAAATATGGAAACCATAAAAGTCAACCCAAATAATCAGCCTAAATATCATATCTCATTATGGCCTCAATCTCCTACCACAATCTCCTCCAAATTCCCTTCAAATCATTCGAGATTTCCACACATACTTTGATAAAACTTATCCTACAGGGGAGACCAATTTTCTTGAGGAATTCAACAGAGAGATATTTTTTCCTCCTCTCTGTGAATCTTTCCCTAATGCTATCTCCTCCCAGCCAAAACATATCTTAAAGGATTCTCTAGAAATGGTTCACAAGGAACTGACCTACCATATACAAGTCCTCTTAAGGTCTATACAAGAAGAAAGAATCTGGTCCAGAACCCTATGCAGGCAGAATCATCCATCCCAAATTCTGATTCTTGTGACAATCATTCTAAACCTACTTCATCTCCTGTTCAGCCCACTTTGTCACCTAAATCGATTGCCTCCGAACCTCACATTGACCCCTCTACTCAAGCTAAATCTGAACCTTATGACTTGGATATCCCTATTACTGTCGAAAGGGAACCCACACTTGCACTAAACACCCTATTCATTTGTTCATGACCTATTCCCATTTATCTCCTACTCATAAGGAATTTTTAACCAATCTTCACTCCATTCCAATCCCAAAGACCGTGTCTGAAGCATTAGATAATTAGTGTTGGAATGATGCCATGATGGTTGAGATGGCAGCACTTGAGAAGAACAATACTTGGAAATTGGTTAAACTACCACAAGGGAAGAAGCCGGTAGGGTGCAAGTGGGTATGTACTGTTAAATACAAGTTTGATGGGACCCTAGAAAGGTACAAGGCTAGACTGGTGGTTAAGGGGTATACCCAAACATATAGGGTAGACTACCTAGACACTTTTGCCCCAGTGGCTAAGATGAACACAGTCCAAATATTACTATCCTTAGTAGTTATGATTGATTGGCTATTGTCTCAATTTGATGTTAAAAATGTTTTCTTACATGGGGAGTTGGAGGAAGAAATTTATATGGATATCCCACTAGGGTTTGGAGTGCAAACAGGAGATGGGAGTGTTGTATGTCGGCTGAAAAAGGCCCTCTATGGACTGAAACAATCCCCTCGAGCTTGGTTTGGGAGGTTTGCTCAAGTTATGCTTGGATTAGGTTACAAGCAAAGTCAAGGTGACCATACCTTGTTTATACATCATTCAATTGCAGGAAAAATAACAGTATTGTTGGTATATGTTGATGATATTATCGTTACCGAGAATGACAAGGCTGGGATAAAACATTTAAGGGGTTGTTTGGCAAGAGAATTTGAGATCAAAGAATTGGGAAAGTTAAAATACTTTCTTGGTATAGAAGTAGCTCGGTCCAAGGATGTAATATTTATTTCCCAGCATAAATATATTCTAGATCTTTTGATTGAAACAGGTATGCTTGGCAGCAGGGCCTTTGAGACTCCCATAGAACCGAGTCACAGAATTGGGGCAGAATGTGAGTCAGGGGCAGTAGATAGGGGATCCTATCAGCGTTTGGTTGGGCGACTTATTCATTTATCTCACACTAGGCTGGATATAGCCTATGTTGTGAGTGTTGCCAGCTAGTTTATGCATGATCCTAGGGAAAATCATCTCAAGGCAATGCATAAAATCCTTCATTATCTTAAAGGGTCTCCTAGTAAGGGTGTTTTGTTTAGAAGAACTCGTGATCTATCACTAGAGGTATTTACTGATGCAGATTATGTCGGGTCCCTCGTAGATAGAAGGTCCACCTCAGGCTACTGTACATTCCTTGGTGGAAATTTAATTACTTGGAAAAGAAAAAAAATAGAATGTTGTGGCTAGATCAAGTGTTGAAACCGAGTTCCGGTCTATGGCATTAGGCATTTGCGAGCTTCTTTGGTTGACAAGTATCCTAACAGATTTGAAAGTTCAATGGACTGTGCCTATGCACCTATATTGTGACAAGAAGTTAACTATAAGCATAGCTCACAACCCAATTCAGCATGATAGAACCAAGCATGTTGAGGTTGATAGGCACTTCATCAAAGAGAAGCTTGATAGTGGCTTAATATGCACTCATTTTGTTCCTACCAACGGACAGTTAGCAAATGTACTTACTAAGGGTTTATCGGGACTTATTTTTCACAAGATACTAAGCAAGATGGGAATATGTGATATCCACTCCCCATCTTGAAGGGGAGTGTTGGAATTTACACACATGAACTGCTCTTCTTACGGTGTAATCTTTCCTTCAGTGGCTGATATTGTTTTCTTGATTTGTTTCTTATTTAATTTGTTTCCTTTTACTGCTGCTCTGATTTGTTTTCTTTATTTTTGTTATTAAATTTATTTCCTTGTATTACTAGTGGATTGTATCTTATACAATCTTTCCTTATTGTAGATATTTCCTAAGGTTGTTTAGGCATCTTTCTCTTCTTGGAAGATTGCCTAACTTAGAATTGTAGGCCTGTATATATTCTGTAACCTACAGATGAATCAATACAGATTTGATTTTTCAGTTCTTTGGTTCTTTCTTTCAACAGGTTGTAACAGATCCCAACTCCTACTTCTTCAAATTCTAATTCCATTCCTAATGAGCCTTCAGATCTTAACATCCTGATTGCTCTTAGAAAAGGAACTCGTTCCTGTACAAATCATCCCATTTCAAAATATTTGTCATATAAAAACCTCTCTAACAATCACAGAGCCTTTATTACTAAGATCTCTCACCTGTTTGTTCCATGAAACATACAGGAAGCTCTAGATGATCAAAATTGGAAACCTGCAGCTTTAAAAGGGATGAATGCTCTAACGAAAAAATGGTACATGGGAGATAGGTGACGTACCAAGGGGTAAGAAAATAACTTATGGAATTGATTAGTAGGAGACTTTCGCCCTTGTCACAAAGTTAAATTCAATCCAAGTTTTGCTTTCGTTGGCTGTAAATTTTAACTAGTCCCTACACCAATTAAATGTGAAAAATGCCTTCTTGCATGAAGATTTAGAGGGGGAAGTATTTATGAGTTTGCCTCTCGGCTTTAAAGAAAAATTTGGCAATGGGAAAGTATGCAGGCTAAGGAAATCCTTATATGACCTTAAACAATCACCCAAAGAATGGTTTGAATGCTTTGGAAAGGTTGTAAAGGTCACGGTTATTGTCAAAGTCAAGCAGACCATACCTTGTTCTATAAGCATTCAAGGGAAGGTAAAATTGCCATCTTGATTGTTTATATGGATGACATAATCCTAACTAGTAATGATGTAGCTGAACTAGAAAAGTTAAAAAAGGACCTTGCTAGTCACTTTGAGATCAAGGACTTAGGCAAGTTAAAGTATTTTCTTGGAATGGAGTTTGCCAGATTGAAAAAAGGTATTTCTTTTTGCCAACACAAATATATTCTTGATTTACTTGGTGAGACAAGTTTACTAGGCTACAGAGTAAGGGTGTGCAATCGGTTATAACCAAACTGAACCAACCAAAAATCACTAACCGAACCAAACCGAATCGCATGTAATAACCTAACCGAACCGACTGACTAACCCCAACTAACCAAAACCTAAACCGTGGTAACCGAACCGAACCGATAACCAAACAAACCCACAAAATAACCGAACAAACCGACGACCTTACTGTTGTTGCTGATCGGTGATTCTAATTATCAGAACTGATCATCGGATTCCCCCAACCGTGGTGGTTCATATATCCAAAAATGAGTTTGATCCAACAGTTAATTTTTTGTAGATCTAAAAATTAATTTTCTTTTCAAAAAACTCAAAACTCGTTTCTAGAAAAACGTCATCGGCCACCATCCACGGTGGATTCTGACGATCGGAATCGATTATCAGATTCACCTTAGCTCAGTGACCCACATACCCAAAAATCAAAAGCATCTAATGGTTGAATTTCAATAAATCTAGGTTTTAATGTTGAATACAAACCCACAAGAAGTTGCTAGAAAACTTACCGAAGGGGCCCAAGCCCATATGCTCCCCGGCGACGCTCTCTCCACTGCCACGACTCTCGTTGGTTTCAATCTGAACCGCCTTTTGTTGTGGTGGTTCTTGTTCTTGCTCTTTCTCTTTGTCTTTATCTTCTTCCTTGGTCGTCACTCTCGAGTTCCTCTTGTTCTTGCTGTCAAACTTCCTTGTTTTGTAGAACAACTTCTTGGATGCTTCTGGGACCATGTTCGCGTTTCATGTCTTGAAATGGAGAGACTAGAAAGGAAGGGGTCCATGACGATGGTGGGGAGAGGGTCGGTCGACGGGAGCTAGGGAAAGGAAAGGGACGAGAGCAAAGGGCCGAATAAGGCAGAACAGAAGGACCGAAAGGGCAAAAATCGATTCGGTCTTCCACCATTCTGTGATTCTGTCTGTTGTTTTTCTTTTATAGTGACCCAAAACGACATTGTTTTATAATTTTGGTCGGTTCAGTTTGTTCGATTAAATCAACAACAATAATTGAACCGACAAAAACTAACCGAACTTTCTACAAAACATAACCAAATCGCTAACCGACTACTGAAATTATGCACAGCCCTAATGCAAAGCAATGGAAACTCCAATTGAAGCAAACCTAAAGTTACAACCAGCCCAAGCTGAAAAGGTGGTTAACAAGGAAAAATATCAGCGTCTAGTTGGAAGACTGATCTATTTATCTCATACTCAACCCAATATTGCCTTCGTTGTTAGCAAAGTGAGTCAATTTATGCATTCACCAGGTCCCAAACACTTTGGCGCTGCATATAGGATCTTGAGGTACTTCAAAGGGACCCCTAGAAGAGGGTTAATATTTAAAAAACATGGACATCTACAGATTGAGGTCTATACGGATACTGATTGGGCTAGCAGTGTTATTAATAGAAGATATACCTTAGGTTATTGTGCTTTTGTTGGAGGAAATTTTGTTATTTGATTAAGTAAAAAACAAAACGTGATGGCACAAAGTAGTGCATAAGTTGAGTTTAGGATAGTGGCTAACGGGATATGTGAGGGGATGTGGATCAAAAGACTGCTGGAAGAGTTGAAAACATCTTAATCCACTCCTATGTAAATATATTGTGACAACAAAGCTGCAATTTCTATTGCCCACAACCAAGTTCTTCATGACAGAATCAAACATGTGGAAGTAGACAAACATTTTATAAAAGAAAAGCTTGGCAACAAGCTGATTTGTATGCCAAACATTCCAACCTGTGATCAAATAGCGGATATACTTACAAAGGGGCTACATAGAAGACAATTTGACAACCTGATAAGCAAGCTGGCCATGGAAGATATCTTTAGACCAGCTTGAGGGGGAGTGTGGAAAATCAGGAATGATACAGCTGTACAAATCTCTATCTGTCTCTTTCTCTGTTTCTAAATATAGCTTAGCCTAATAGGAAGTAGAATATGTATAACTGTAAATTAGTAGTTTCCTATTTCTGTTATTTCCCACTATTGTATAGATTTGTCATTAATGTAGATTCCTAATCTAGGTTTAGAATATATGTATATAAACTGATGTACACACTAGTGATGTATTGAAGCAGACTCATTCTCTTACAGTTATCTTTTTACCCGAGTTCTGTCATTCAATTATTCAGTTGCCCTACTCGAGTAAACCTATTATTCAGTTCCCTTTTTGTTCACTTCAATTACACCAAAATCTGTGAAACAGCCAAACGTTTGATTTATTTTTTAAATTCACATAATTATTTTTTGTATTTTTGATGTTACAAATGGATGCTGCTTTTTTTTTTTTACCAAACCAGCATTGGGTGCTAGCTGAACCTGGCCTAAGGAAGACCAGGCAGTTGGACTGGTGGGTCTAGTAGGCCTGAGGAAGACCCACCTCATGCCTGCCAGTCCGAATGGCTGGTCTTTGTAAACACTTAGCAGCTGAACTGCTAAATATTTAGGTCCTAAATATTTACTGCAACACTGTTGTTTTCTGAAGCAATCAATCCAATCGTCATTCTGGTGTCACTGAACATGGCTTGCTTCTGTTCCTTTCTTTCAAGTCCTCTCCTCTTCCTCTGCATCATCATCTTCCTCTTCTCCATTCCAAACTAAACTTCATGCCAAGAGAATAAAATTCAAACCCACCACTAATTCATCTCCGACCTCTATGACAACAAACCTGGAGACTTGAAAAACTGTTCAAGCACAAATACTAAGTCCGTTAACAGAATTAGGTCACAATCGATACCAAAAGATGCCTCTGCATATTATCTCCTATGAAAAAGTTCCAAGTTTTCCTAGTACTGTTGTCTATTGCCATCAGAAACTCCAGAAAAAAGGGGTGTGTGTGTGTGCTTGGGGGGCGGGGGAAGGTATGCCCTGTATAGAGAATTACCTTTGGTTTTCATTGTCAATAGAGAAACACAAAGACTTTGAGGCAAAATTCAGATATTGGGCAAGTACAACACCAGCTGGTCTTGTATTTACCAAAACTTAGCAAAATCTTCTAAGTGTTGTATGCCTGAGGGAGGCCTGCTGATTCAAGTTTGTCTTCCTCTAGCCTAGACCAGCCAGTTCAACCAGTGGGTCTCCCTTGGCCCAACTTGGATGACATCTGATACTAGTTTGGTAAAAAAACTAGCATCCAATGCTAGTGCCTAATGCCTAAATAAAAAAAGTGCGAAGTTATTTTTTTAAAAAAATCCAAACATTCTGGGTCCTGGAATATATGGTGGCTCTTCTGAATCATGCTTTCAAACATTTGACAAGAAAAGAAAATCCTCTTTGCATGTTTGGAAGTTACACACCATCTTTAACAAAAACTAAATGCTTCAAGATATAAATCATTATTAGTAATACTAAAACCCTAAGAACCAGTCATCAAATGCAACTCTTTCTAGAGCAATCTACCAAGAAATCTACTGCTGCGCTTGCTTCCTCAAAGTACTACCAAGAACCTAGATAGGAAGTCCTATCAGACTAAATATCCACATATCCTTGGACAGCTAAGAGCAAATAGAAATATACACACACACCCACACAAAGAACTATTATATTGCTTGATTGCACAACATGCACAGTTATTTCCAAACGCTCACCTTGATCCCCATACAGCTTAGAAGAAGCAAAACAGGTTAATAATCGAGTACCAATAGAAACCAAAGATGAAGTACTTGAGAGTCGAGATATACCGACAAGGGCACAAGGTTGATGTAGAAATCAATTAGTGTTGCTGTCATCCACCTGGAAAAACCCAAATGAAGAAGTTCAAAATGTAGATAAGCAAATATCCCACAAATAGCATGCACCGAATAATCATTACATGTTGAAAGTTTTTATAAAAATGGCAGACGAAAAAAAAATTAATTTTATGTTCCTCCTTTAATATAGTGATCCACTAAACTAGATCCAAACTTGAGAGGAAAAAAACTTACGGTGTCAAGAGATCTTTGCGAAATGGAGAGCCATCTATCAAGAGAGTGTAAATCAAGGTGCACAACATCAAAAAACCCAAGATACTAAAGAATATTTTTGTGGTCACAACAGAAAATTGCCTCTTGTTTTCCATTCCATCCCTATACAACAAAATTAACCAACGAATAGGCAAATCAGCTTATATTAGAAAAGTACTAAAAAATGAGGCACAATTGAAAAAAAAAAAAATTAAAAAAAGACCGGCAACATAAGGCTTGGAGGGGGAAGGGTGGGTTCCACAGTTGACAATCTAGCAATCATCCATCAATCTTCTAAATAATACTAGCCCAATTTGGTTTCATGCTTAGTAGGCCAACAATTGAAGGTATATACTTACTAAGGCACCTAATGGAAAGGAATAAAGATGAACAGAATGATTTACATATGGTGTTTATAGATTTAAAAAAAAAAAAAAACTCGTGATAAAGTTCCTAGCGAAGTCTGAGAAAGGGTTTTAGAGAAGAATGGAGTTTGAATTGCTTATACACAAGTTACGATGACATGCATCATGAAGAAGGAACACGTGCTAGAACTTTTGGAGGAGATACTCAGGCTTTTCCAACTACAATTGAATTACATCAAGGATCTAGTTAAGCCCTTACCTCTTCAGCCTAGTAATGGATAACTCATTGAACATATCCAAGTAGAGGTGCCTTGGTGTTGTATGCTATTTGCATATGACATTGTGTTGGTGGATGAGAGAAAAAAAAGGCATGAATATTAAGCTTGAGATATGGAGAAACACTTTAGAACCTAGAATTTTTAAGTTAAAAAGATTGAAAATCGAATGTATGGAATGGAAATTCAGTAAAAATTTAAGTGTGAGTGATGTTATGGTAAAACTTGAAGAACAAGTCATGTCGAGAAAATATTAATTCAAATATCTTGGATCCATTGTAAAAAGAAGGGGGAGATGAGGATGTGACCCATATAATTAAGACAAAATGGTTAAAATGGAAATTATGTGATAGTAGGATTCCGTTAAAACAAAAAAAGGAAGTTTTATAAAACAATAAGGCCAACTTTGTTGAGTAACAAAGAATGCTGGCCACTAAAGCACCAACAAGTCCAAAATATGAATGCAACTCAAATGAAGATATTAAGATAGAATCCATACAAAAAAAATAAAATGTGATTATTTATAATAAGGTTGGAGTGGTTTCTATTGAAAATAAGATGTGTGAGACACAAAAAAGATGGTTTGGTCATGTGAGAAGAAGATCAATAGAGACTCTTGTGAGGAAAGTGGATGGAATGGAACAAGTATTTAGTAAAAGAGATAGAAGACAACCAAGAAAAACTTGGTGAGAGAATCATAGATATGATAGTAGTTATAAGGACGGTACAGAAGATAAGGCAGTAACAGAAATGACTAGCAAGCTCTAATACTTGTAGCCTAACCCACTTAGCGGGATTAAGGTTTCTTATATATTTTGTTTGTCTTATCTGTCTATCAGAAAATTGCAGTTTCTATGATATTTGGATATTCTATTACAAATATAATACGTTCTGGCTACAACACAAAGCCTACATCTACCAGTCAGACAGACCTCATGAACATGTTAACATTGCACACAAAATAATGTCCTCTTCCTCTTATTTCCTCCAATCAACACACATAATTAAATTATAAGATCTGTCATATAGAAAATAAAACAAGCTCACTTCAAATACATAGACAATGGAAAGAAAGCAGAAGAAACAAATTAACTGATGAGTTCATCTGTCCATTAACAAAGAAGAAGCTGCAGAGTATGAATTAACCATCATATATCCACAACAAAGTGTTTTTGCTAAATCAAACACCATATTGCTAATTCAGCAACAAAAAGAAAAAAAAAACGAATTGCTAAAATAAAGTACTATTTTTGAACTTACTTGTTAGAGTGCCGCATTAAAACATAGTAAATAGGATCTTGCACAGATTCTTCAGTTGACAACTTAAGGAATTGAAAAACAATATAGCAACATGTTGTAATGCTGTGAAAGAACAAAAAACAAAAGAGAATTAACATAATTTGTCTGACATGAATCAGTATATATATTTCCATAGACAACAGGTAAAAAGAGAGTACAGGAGTATGTAATAAGACAACCTTTGTGTTCACTGTATAGCATTAAATATCAGAAAAATGAAATAAAAAATAAAATCAAAATACAAAGATGTGGACAATTTTTTTAGAACTAGGCAAGAGTCTGCAGAACATTATTTAGTATCAAAACTCAAACTAGAAAGAGAACTAAGATATTTTGACCAGTATATCAAGGCAGACAAATTAAAATCACATGCTCAACAGCTTGAAAAAGTTGCATAAAACTTGTTTCACAAAGAAGAACATGAAATAAAAGAAAGGATGAAAATTAATAATGAAAATGTAACTTCCATTTATTACCATCCAATGGAATTACCATTACACAATTTGAACATTGATATTTCAAATGGTGCTATCTAAAAGAAAAACTGGGCCAAAGAAGGGGGCAACCATATTGGCCTCAACATTGGAGGGGCAGTCTATTTGCTGAAAAAGTAGCAGTAAGATTAAATTAGGTGGAAAGGCACAGGAACACGCAACCCTCTCAATAATGAGAAATATGTGCTGTTAATTTTGGTTGAGCATTCTTACTGACATGAATATATAAGCAGAAAATACTTTCAAAAATTACATGAAAATGACCAGCTCTTGGGATTTTTCAATCATTGGGAAGCTAAGCCAAATGAATACTGACATCTATACTTTTATGTAATGTTATTGGAATTTAAAATTGAAAGCATCAAAAGTCAATGATTCTTATGTCAGCAGTAAAGAACAACAAAATAAGTGACCAGATTCTATCATTTCTCTCATGATCCAAGAAGTACTCTCCCAGACAAACTGGTGCAAATGTGTCCTATCGTTATATTCAGAATGGAGTCAATATATGCACTAGAGCTAGTCATTTCTACCAATAAAAATTGGTGTCTACAGTGCACAGGGCTCCCTGCTTTGCCAAGTTTGAAGAAGAGTCATATTTGAAAGAAGACTTCGGCCCTTGCTTTTCTAAAAAGAGGATGTTTCCACAACTTAAATCCGTGACCTTCTAATGAGAAATGAGCAACATTACAATTGCTACAAAGGATCACCCTCTAATCATTTCTACCAATAAGAGGAGCAAAATTTAAAGACAGACTAATGATATCAACATAGAGTGGCAGGTGCAGATGGTTTTGTGTTAACTTTAATTATATGATTACCCATCATTTTCTTCCATAAAACTGTCTATTGAAAGTTCTTGTATAAGTGTCTATTAGGATTGGCAATTGGTACAGGGTTTATTCCCATGTTATACTTCGGGGAATTCTAGCAAAGATTTTTGGTAGAGCATTAATTTCATCCTTTCTTTATCTTTTTAGTTACAGCAAAGTTATAGAAACCAGGGCTGCATATCAGACAGATTAGACCGAGTATGCCTACTAAATGTGCTTAACCTAAGCATTTTCTTATTCTTTGTTTTATTTAATTATATTTGGAAGCATAACCGAAGAAACAAATCAATTGGTCCTAGCTCCATCTCTAGCCTCCACCAGCCTCCAGAGATCATGGATTGTTGCACCTTCAGAAATAATCAAGCAGGGCCAAATGCATTGCTTGAAGACCACCAAGTTAACACCCTATCATTATAACCTAGATTCAACGGTCTCATCATCATCATTCTACATCCCTCCATCACTCAGCCTCCCATTGTGCTGTTATCACTACTAACATCTGATGGTGTCAACAGGAATTAACCTGACTGTAAAACTGGGCTATTGAAGGCTTTATTAAAATGGGTTAACTAACTCCTCTGGCTACGTGATAAGCCTATATCAACAAGAAAAACTCATGCTAGAGGCACTAAATCTTGATTCAACAATATGCAACTAAAGATGGGGCAAGAGAATGAAGGTCCACTCCTTTCCGCAAGAAAAACTCAAAACCTTGATATTTCACCACCCTACCTTAGTGCAATGTGTGAATGAATTTCCTCAGCCTCTCAGATCCTACCAATGAAGTTCAGGGGGAAATATAAGAATAGAACATAAAGAAGTATACCTTCCAAAACATATGAGCAGAACTATCCAAAGTGATGAGCTGAACCAGCTAGACTCCTTGTAGGAAACCCAAGCCTGATGCAATCACAAACAGATGGGAGACCATATATCACAATGAATATTTGTAGAGAGACTAGAAACTGCCTGCATGTTGTCTTCTTACTGTAACTCCCTAATATGTGCCAAAAAAATTGGAATTTAAGCACATTAGCAGCAAAAATACCTTCAAATATGCAATACAATGCAAATATTTCAATTTGGTTGAATCAAACTACATTTTGCTGCCAGTAAAAGAAATTTGAGCCTTCATAACTTTTGAAAATTTGTCTAAGATAACCCATCTGGAAGTTGAAAATCTATTGGAAATTATAAAATTTCAACAGAGCTTAAATTATTACACAAAAGTAAATCCTTTTAAATTTCCAGAGAAATCATTACATTAGCTGAAGATAGCTTTAGGTGAACAAGAAGAAGCATAAACAGGATCTTTATCCACTTGGCAATAAGAAGTATGTGTTTCTTACCCCTAAAGCTACAACATTTATATAGAAATCAATCAAGGTTGCCACCATCCACCTGCAATGAAATTTCGTATAATAAAATTTATGAAAACATTAACACAGATCTAAATTGATAGTTCATTAAATAAACAATGCAGGTGTGATGTTAAACTGAAATACTCTTTTCCCATAGGGGTGAAAGAAAGAGAACAGGGGGGGGGGAGAAGAACAACAGCATGAAGAAATCATTAGAAGCCAAGCAACCTATGTCCATTCCTCAATTATACCCACAAGAACAACCAACATTGATGTTAGATGACTCCTCAAATTCATATCTGATTCAGATAGAGTCCCTCAGATAAAACCCAATCTGATTGTGAATAGGGGATAGGGATGTAGGCATTAGAGACTTAATCCAATTAGAGTTGTCGCTTGCACCCCTAGTTCAGTAGTTGAGGGAACAAACTAGTAATCTGTGGGGTGATGTAGTCAGGTTACTATGGTTTTGTGCCTTGAGTGTGTGCCCACAAGTTCAGAGAAACAATCCCCAAAGGGTGTAACCAATTATTTGGAGTAGTTGGTATTGCATGTCTTCCCAATGCAAGAGCTGAGTGTGAGAGGGTTTTGAAGTTTGTCCATGCAAAACTACTAATTAATGGAGTATCCCCTTATGGTGGGATTGCGGACATGAGCACATTATATTTCCCGTGTCCTTGTTTTTCTACGGATTTATGAGATTGATTTATGCTTTTGATCCTAGCCATCACTTAGTATGGATCATGCCTAACAAGACTGGGGCTAATAATCCAATTAAGAAACATATGAATCAACCAATGTGCTGGTGTCTTTTAGGAATAGAAAACAACAATAAACAAGTTCATAATAACTAGCTTTGAAGCAAGGAAATGGCTTGGAGACGTCGTTTCAGCGTTTCCGAACCGTTTCCCGTTTCAAAAACGAAAAATGGCTCGAAATGTTTTTCGAGCCGTTTATGTAATTTGCAAAAGTTTTGAGGCTGTTTCGCAAATTACATAAGATGGCCAGAAATGCATTTCTGGCGATGAGAGGCAGCAGAGAGGGAGGATATAGCAATAGAGGAAGGGGTGTGTAGCGGAGAGGGAGGATGCAGCGACGATCGACGACGAAAGGTGAGATAGTGAAAGGGTTGGCGATGGCAATAGAGAGAGGGGTGTGTAGCAGCGGCGAGAGGCAGCAAAGAGGGAGGATGCAACAGCGGTCAGCGGCGAGAGGCGAGCTGGAAACAAGAGGAAGGCAACGAGAAACAATTGCTAGAGAAGAAGATTTGCTCATGGGCGATTGTTGGAAAAAAAATATTATCTTCCTCATCGATTGCTGGAGAAGAATATTATCTTCAAGAGGAACAGGCGGGGCGACCAAGGGAAGGGGAGAGAGGGTTTCTTGGGGAAAGAGATCCACTTATGTATGTATATGATATAATATATGATATGTATGTATGAGAAATATGATGATATATATGTATATGTATGTATATGTTAAATAATATCCTTTACTTATTTTATTTTTAATTATTAAATTCAGTTTGCTTACCGTCATAATGCTAACACTAGCATGTGTCCGCTCTTGGTTTACTTTCAAATTAATTATAGCAATAATATCATTAATTGGTGTTTCCTATTTTTTTATAGGAAAAAATATTGACTATTAATTATTATGGAACTTATGTCTATTATTTATGTTTATTTGTATTATGTTTAAATTATTTTTTATAATAAAAATTATATTTACAAAAAAATCTCTATATTTTTTTAATTTACACTTTATCCTGTGTTTTCGTTTCCTATTTTTTTTGGAAAAATGTCGTTTCCCCATTTTTGTTTTGTATCAGAAATGTTTCCTATATCTATTTTTGTACAACCTAGATAGCTAGAATAGCTTTGATTTCATTGCTTCTTCTCGCTATCTTCCATGTCGAAAAGCTTATAGATAAAATTGCTTTGGAACTTAAAACAACTTCAACGAAAATAAAACCACGTGTAGGATTTGTTACGAACAATGTAAATGGAAGATGAAAAATATTATTACTCAAGGATTACACAACTAGACCCTTCTCTTATAGGGCTGAGAAATCTATACATTTAAGAATATGCCAAAAGTAAACAAGAATATTTACAAGATACAATAGGATCTTTCCAAAAATGAGGATATCATTGTGGATTGAGGATGTGATCAGATCCTGCAAGATATGGAAACTTTCTGGATTTAGGAAGATTTGTAGAATTGCATAGTACTTGATTATCCAGCACTCCCCCTCAAGATGGCTTGTGGATATCTTCCATGCCTATCTTGTCAATAATCCCATGGAAAGTTGTGCTAGTTAGGGCTTTAGTAAAGACATCTGCAAGCTAATTCTTGGATTGAACAAAAGGAAAACATAGCTGCCCTGTAGTGAGTTTCTCCTTGATGATGAAATGTTCATCTATCTCAATATGTTTGGTCTTATCGTGCTAAATGGGATTGTAGGCAATACTTATTGCTGCTTTGTTGTTACTATACAACATGATAGGCTTGTCATTGGTCTGTCCAAGTTCTTCCAGTACTTTCTTTATCCATAGGAGTTCACACACTCCGAGGGCTATGGCTCTGTATTCAACTTTTGCACTTGATCTAACTACTACATTTTATTTCTTGTATCTCCACGTAACTAAATTTCCTCCAACGAAGGTGTAATATCCTAATGTAGACCGTCTATCATCAAGGGATCCTACCCAATCAGTATTAGTAAAACTTTCAATGTTAAAATGCCCTTTATTTAAGAACAATATACCTTTTCCCAGTGCGGTTTTCAAGTACCTTAGGATCCCACAGACTGCTTCCATGTGAATATCCTTAGGTTTATGCATAAATTGGCTTAGAACTCCGATGGCATAGATGTCTGGTCTGGTGTGAGATAGATAAGTTTTCCCACTAATCTCTGATATCTACCTTGATCCACTTCATCTCCTTCTCCAGTTTTCAGTCTATGATTTACCTCAATTGGAGTGTTAGCAGGTTTGCATCCCAACATCCATGTTTCTTTTAGCAGATCTAAGACATATTTCCTTTGGGATATGAAGATTCCTTTATATGATCTTGCAACCTCTATACCAAGAAAGTATTTTAATTTTCCAAGGTCCTTAATCTCAAATTCAGTTCTTAGATATGCTTTCAGCCTTTCAACTTCGTCTGGATCATTTCCAGTTACAACTATGTCATCCACAAACAATAAGGACTGTCACCTTACCTCCTTTGCTTTTGAGGAACATGGTGTGATCTGCATTGCTGTGATGGAAACCAAATGTTGTAACAACCTTGTTGAATCTCTAGAACCAAGCCTTTGGAGACTGTTTGAGACCATGTAAGGCCTTTCGTAGTTTACATACCTATCCTGTGGTTGAAGTATTGGCAAATCCTAGAGGTATCTCCATGTAGACTTCTTCTTCCAAGTCTCCATTTAGGAAAGTATTCTTGACATCCAGCTGATGCAACTCCCAGTCCAAGGCAGTTGCACATGATAGACGTATCCGGATAGTGTTCATCTTTTCCACTAGGGGCAAATGTCTCCTCATAGTCAATGCCATAAGTTTGGGTAAATCCCTTTGCAACTAGTCTTGCCTTTAATCTTTCTACCTATCCATCTACATTATATTTAATAGTGAAAACCCACTTACGAGCAACAGTCTTCTTTCCTTCTAGTAGAATGGTCAACTCCCAAGTTTGGTTTTTTTCAAGAGCAGTCATCTCTTCAAGCATTGCTCGTTTCCACTGTAGATCTTCAATTGCTTGTCTCCAGCTAGATGGAATCACTGTAGAATCCATACGAGATAGGAAGGTTTTGCATGGGGTGACAAAAAATCATAGGCAATGTGATTGGATATAGGATGTTGTGCACATTTTCTTATTCCTTTCCTACAGGCTATAGGGAGATGTAAGTCAGAATCAAGATTAGAAGTAGGACCTCTGTTGCTATCAGGATCTATTAAAGCCGGGATGTCCTTTTGGCTAGGTAGATCATTAAGATTGGCCTTACATTTCCGGAAGTAAGTCCTCAAGTTACCAGACTCTATTATTGTAGGTACTCGAGCACTCACCTCCTCGATCAGTCAAATATCTTTTGGCAATAATCGAGTATCTTCTTCTAATACTCAAGCATCAACTTCTGGTGGTAGGGTATCTTTTTATAGTACTCGAGCATCAACCTCCAATAGTTGGGTATTGCCCTTTGTCAGTCAAGTATCTTCTTCTAATGACAGTTGAGTATTTACTTGCAATGTTGTCTACAACGTTTGTTTTTGTTCCAATGAAAAAAATCATCTATTAGTTCTGTCTCCCCGTAGCTACTTGTCTCACACAGGTATCACGAGAGAGGGAAAAAGGTAGAGAGCCAAAGTAAGGAGTAGTCTCATAAAAGGAAAGATTGAGACTGACAAAGGTTCGGTGAGTGGGAGGATGGTAGCATTTGTAGCCCTTCCGGATGGCAGAGTAACCGACGAAAACACACCGTAGGGCGTGAGGGTCTAATTTGGTGAGATAGGGAGAATGGTTGCGAACAAAACAAGTTAGCCAAATACTTTAGTGGAATGGTGTAGGGTGAGGAACCAAGAAAAAGGTCTAAAGGGGCTTTAAAATCAAGTGTCTGCGGGAGGCATTTTATTAATGAGATAAGCAACTGCAAGAACAACATCTCCCTAATAGGGATTGGGTACCTGCATAGTAAATAGGAGGGAGGGAGCAACTTCTAGCAAATGTCGATTTTTCCTTTCAGTCACTCCATTTTGAGCTAGGGTATCCACACTTTTGGAAGATAAATGGTATCAAACTCAAATCGGGAAGGATTTTTGAATATTTCCTTTTGCATTGTTTCCTTTTCATAGTTGATCATTTTTCCAAATTGTTTCCTAGATTAGAGATTTTGCATCTTTCTTAATTTGCTCTTCCCTTAGCCTATATATTGTTCTCTTCCCTATGGGTTGTAATTATCGGAGAATACAATCCTTGAAATAAAAATAGAAATTTCAAGGTATCAGAGCTAGGCAGCAAACCCTAGCCGCCATCCAGGTTCTTGTCCCCCTTGTCGTCCAAGTCCTAGCATCAGCCCAAGCCGCCATCGACTCAAACCAAGGCAACCATCATTGTCATAGCCAAGCCCAACCACCATCAACAAAAATCACAGTGGCCATCACCATCGCTGCTATAGTTGAGCCCAACTGCTGATGACGCAAGATCCAGATCTTAGCCCAGCCACCAACGATAAAAATCACAGCGGTCATCATTGTTGCTGCTATAGTTGAGCCTAATCGTTTCTGCTATAGTTGAGCCTGACTACTAATGACGCAAGATCCAGATCCCAAAGCAGTAGTCGCCAAGGAGCAGTCATTGTCGCTTGTGCAGCCAAGCCTAGCCACCATTGATGTTGAATCTCGATTCCGAAGCAACCATCTCTGTTGCTTTTGAAATCCATCTAGGTTGCCATCGCCGCTGCTAGGTGCCGCCACAGCCAGCCTGCCATCGCAACCTAGCCGTTCAGGCCAACCGTCCACTGTTGCCAACCACCGCTGGATGAGAACCTAGTTTGGTCTCATGGCAAACATTCCTCCATTGCCAACCAATCTGGAGTTTGTAGAAGCTTCATCGAACCATAGCCTAAACCCTAATCCAATCATCCTAGCCAATTTTATTCCGTCGGGCCCAAGCCTGCAAACAACCGACTTTAATCGCTCCATTCAAATGACCCAACACAAACTTAACGGGTTGAACTTCCATGAGTGGTTTCAGTCAATTATTCTAGTAATCAAAGGGAAGGGGAAGATGTGTTACTTCACAGGCAAAACTGCAGCTCCACCTGACATGGGAGGCTAAAAATTCCATCGTCATGGCCTAGCTGATCAACTCCATGGATCCAAAGATCAGGAGGACGTACCAATTTTACAATACAACCCATGAGATTTGAATGGTTCAAGAGATGTACTCCGATCTCCAAAACTCTACTCAGTGCTTTGAAATTCAATCCACCTTTTGTAACACTCGACAAGGAAATAGGTCAGTCATTGAATATTTCAAAATCTTAATTGAGTTATGACAAAAAATGGATTTATTCTACATCATTAAATGGAAGTATTTTGAAGATGGTATTATGTGTAACCAAATGCTGGAGAAAGAAGGAGTATTTGATTTCTTCAAGGGCTTAACAAAGAACTGGATGACGTCAGAGGGCGTATTCTTGGGATAAAACCATTGCCCTCGCTCAAAGAAGCATTTGCCATGCTAAGAAGAGAAGAGAGTCGAAGGAGAGTGATGTTGGATTCAAGTTCGATGGGGGGAGAGACTTAACTAGGTTCTGTCCTAGTCACAAACCAAAGAGATGTGAGTAGCCATCCCCGACCACAATGCTTGAAAGAAAAACAAATCTTGGTGTGACCATTGCCACAAGCCCTACCACACCAAAGGGACCTATTGACACCTTCATGGGAAGCTTGCAAATTAGAAACCCAGAAACCAACAGAAGCAACATGCACATGCTACTGCTCATGTAGCAAAGTCTACCTCAGACCAAAAGAGGCCAGCTGCAACCCTATTCACCGATGAGCAAATGGAATCTTAAAGAACCTGTTATCTCAGTCCAAATCTGAATCTCCTACTCCTACTCCTACTCCTACCACCTCTACTGCCAATGCCCCACAAAAAGGTAACTCTTGTCATGACCTTGGGTATTATAGGGGCAAAACTGTAATTGAGTTACAATTACAGTTAGGGGTATTTTTGTAATTCAGTTACAGCACATGGGTGTTGTTATTCTGTTATTTTTCCTTTTTGTCTTGTAGCTTAATTGGTTAGAGAGCTTTGTTTGGTAGCTAAGTGAGGCTATATATATTGCTTCAGCCATAGGAAGGGGATAGGATGGAAAATGAATTGAATACTCTATTTTCTCTCTAATATTTCTCCCCCCCCCCCCTCTCTCTCGGTGATCTCCTCCCTTATCTTCTTGCTGATTTCTCCCTCTCAACTGATCTCTTCCCCAAATTCTTCTCTTATCATTTTCAATCTTCCTTTCATACCCTAGCTCACCTCCTAGGATCATGACAACTCTCAATCATCTTTTTTGTCAAAACATGTCTCTAGCAATGAATAAATTGTTAATTTAGGGGCTTCCGACCACATGACTAGGTCATCCACCTTTTTCTCTTCATCATCTGTGTGACGGGGAGGTAAAAACTAATGTGGTTGATGGGAGCTCTTCGGTTGTTGCTAGTATTGGAAATCTAAATTTGTTTGGGCTAAAGCTCGAATATGTCCTTCATGTCCTGAATTTACAATATAATCTCATTTCTACTAGCAAGCTTACCAAGGATCAAAACTATGTAGTAACTTTTTTTCCTACTCATTGTGAATTTTAGGATTTGTCTACGAGGACGATGATTGGCAATGCTGATGAACAAAATGGCCTATACTATTTCATTGTTTCTCCTTCACAATCGAGTCCATTCAAGAAACTCTCTTTGTCGAGTGGTTCTAATTCTAATGTTTTCTTTGGCATAATCGTCTTGGTCATCCAACCTTTACTTATTTGAAGTCCTTGTACCCAAATTTATTTCTTAATGAAGATGTTCCTTCTTTCACATGTGAGCACTATATCTTTGCTAAACAATCTCATAAACATCATCCAACCCACTCTTACCATACCTCCAAACCCTTTCATCTCATTCACACTGACATTTGGGGGCCAACTCATGTGCCAAACATTACTGGAACTCGCTAGTTCATTACTTTCATAGATGACCATACCCGTGTGTGCTAGACTTATCTCCTAAAAGAAAAATTTGAAACTAGCACCATTTTCAAGCAATTCCATAAACTTGTTACCAATTTATTTTAGTCATCTATTTAGATTCTCCGTTTTGACAATGTGAATGAGTACTTCACCCACGAATTAAATGCCTACCTTATTGAACATGGCGTTATTCATCAGAGCTCCAACCCCTATTCTCCTCAACAGAATGGTATTGCCAAGTGGAAAAGTAGTCATATTCTTGAAATTGCCCGCTCCCTTATGTTCCAAACCATTTTTGGGGGAAGCTGTGCTCATTGGTAACTATTTTATCAATTGTCTTCCTTCCAAAGCCCTTCAATTTCTACCTCATCTTCGTTGTTTAAGCCAAGAGTTTCCTTCCATCCATCTCCTCAATTCCCTTCCACCCAAGATATTTGGGTGCACAGTATTTATTCATAATCCCAGTCGTACTTGTGGTAAACTCGATTCCAAGGCTTATAAATGCATATTCCCTGGCTACTCTCCCACTCAAAAAGGGTACAAGTGCTACTACCCTAATTCCAGACGATTCTACATTTCCTATGATACCACATTTATGGAAAATCAACCCTTCTTCCCCAATGCTTCTTTTTAGGGGTAGAACTCAGCCAAAGATCATCATTGGTATTTATCTATCTCCCTTCCAATCTCTCTTCCGCTACCTAATCCTATATCCCAAGACCTCTCTGTCCAACAATTTGAAATTGATCCAAGAATGGTGACTAGTCAAGGCGGAGAAGTTGGAAAATCATCTCAAGAGGAGCTTATTGTCTATTCTAGGAGACCACGAGTTCCTCAATAAAGCATACCACCGAACCTAGAGCCAAATCCAATGGAAGACACACAACTTGGGGAAGGTAAGTGTATAGTTGATGATCTTGACATGCCTATTACCCTAAGAAAAGGAGTAAGGTCTTGTATTCAGTACCCTATATCCAGCTATCTTACTTACTCTAAGCTCTCCTTGAAATTCAGGGCATTCACTTCAAGACTAGACCATGTAAAGATTCTTAACAATGTTCATGAAGCCCTTCAGGATCAAAAGTGGAAGGCAACTATAATGGAGGAAATGACAGCTCTAAATGAGAACAAGACTTGGGATATTGTTGCACTTCCCAATGGGAAGAAGGTCGAGGGATGTAGGTGGATCTTTACCCCAAAACTAAATGCTAATGGAAATATAAACAGATACAAGGCAAGAATAGTTGCTCAGGGGTATATGTAGACCTATAGTATAGATTACGAGGACACATTTGCTCTTGTTGCTAAGTTGAATTCTATTAGAGTCCTTATCTCTCTCGCTACCAATTTGGACTGGTAGTTACATCAAATGAATGTAAAGAATGCATTTCTGAATGGAAACTTGGAAGAAGAGGCATATATGAGACTTCCTCTTAGGTTTGAAGAGGATAAAGCAGGCATGGTGTGTAAACTAAGGAAGTCATTGTATGGCTTGAAGCAATCTCCCAAAGTGTGGTTTACTCGATTCAATACATCTATGAAACAATTCAGTTAAACTCAAAGTCAGGCGGTCCATACTCTCTTTGTGAAAAGGTCTAAAAATGAGAAAAGGACCATTCTTATCGTCTATGTAGATGATATGGTAATTATTGGGAATGAAACACAAGAAATC
This sequence comes from Diospyros kaki, assembly GCA_036245055.1. NCBI lineage: Eukaryota > Viridiplantae > Streptophyta > Magnoliopsida > Ericales > Ebenaceae > Diospyros > Diospyros kaki. The sequence continues at coordinate 16,045,928 of BSEG01000015.1, read as the reverse complement.
ATTAGGCTCAAAGATCAGTTGTAGGCAGAATTCAAAGTAAAAGACCTTGGGCACCTAAAATACTTTCTTGGGATGAAAATTGCTAGGAGTAAAAAAGGCATCTTCATTTCCCAAAGAATGTACACATGTAAGAAAAGTAAACCCTAGGACAGAAGTGTTAAAGAACCAAGGTTAAGGAAATGCGAGACTGGAAACTAATTTGATTAGAATAATTGCTACAACATAATACATCATGAGCTGCCTTTATATAGACAGCTAATAACAGACCAACCGCCTTATGAAAACAGAAACTAACAGCATAGGAAACTAACAAATAACACACTAAGTACACGGAAATAATAAACTTGCACACAAGCACACAAAAGGCATTATCTCAATGCCTCATTATCTTCAACATTCCCCTTCAAATCAAGCGCCTCATTATCTTCAACATTCCCCTTCAAATGAAGCTCTGGTAACTTCTTGACTGTTGTAATACCATCAGCACAAATAGGATGTCAGCTCCCAAGGATCTGACTAACAATTCTTCGTCCAGTGGGTTGTCCGAAGGAAGAAGGAAGGACGATAGGGGGAGAAATCAGGGGGAAAAGAGAGAACAGACGAGAGAGAGAGGGAGAGAATGAGAGAGAAAGGTGTCAGAATTCTGTTAGAATATATCATAACCATCCGTGGCAAGGTTCAGCTAAATATATAGCTGAATATCTTGCCCATGTGCGGCTAACCGCTTACAGCCAGAGAATGTACAACTTACCTAAGCAGCAACAAACTTGTACCCCCCTTTACTGCATACTCTATATTACTAATTGCTATTTCTCCCTCCTATTACATTTGATTATTCTAACTCCCCTCCTACTACGTGGATCATGACAATTACCCCTCTCTTCAAAAATTTATTGTCCTCAAGAAATGTGAAGAAGGCTGGCCACTCTTGGAAATTGGCGAAGCATGTCCGGAAGATATTCCCATGTGTTGCCATCCGAGTGTAGATGAGACCATTTGATGAGTACTTGAGGAATAGGGGCCCTATGTTTGTAAATCACCCTCCTATCTAGCACTGCTACCGGTTCTTTAATGCTGTCATTGGCAATAGGAAGGTCAGGTAGGATTGAACTTGTTGGTTGAGTTCCTACCGATTTGTTAAGGAGTGCCACATGGAATACCGAGTGGATGTTGGAACCCTCAGGTAGTTGCAACCGGTATGCTACATTTCCCACCTTTGCAATGATGGGAAATGGGCCATAGTATCTTGGATTCAACTTGGAGCTGGGGTTTTGTAGTAATGCCTTTAAGTGACCTGGTTTAAGCTTCAAATACACCCATTCTCTCACTTGAAACTCTCTTTCACTCCTCCTTCTATCTGCAAACTGCTTCATCCTATTCTAGGAAGTAGCTAATTCCCTTTTTAGCACCTGTAAAGCTTGTTGCCTTTGCTGAAGATAAGCATCTAAAGCTGCCACTGTGGAGGACTCTCCTAAGGAAGGAAGTAGAGGCGGTTTATAGCCATAGAGTGCTTCGAATGGAGACCTTTTTATAGAACTGTGGTAGCTAGAGTTGTACCACCATTGGGCCATGGAAAGCCACTTGTGCCAAATTCTCGGCTGTAGGAAGCAAGAACACCTTAGATACATCTCCAAACACTGATTCACCCTTTCGGTTTGGCCGTCGGATTCAGGGTGGTAAGCAGTTGACATATGTAACTTCACCCCCAGCAACCCCATCAGCTCCTTCCACAGCAAACTAGTGAAAATCTTATCGCGATCAGAAACTATGGCCTTTGGTGCCCCATGTAACTTAATTACTTGATCCAAGAACACCTTTGCTACCTCTTGAGCAATGTAGGGATGAACTAACCCAATGAAATGGCCATATTTTGTGAACCGATCTACTATCACCATGATGCAGTCTTTTCCTTCAGATTTGGGCAGCCCCTCAACAAAATCCATTGAAATACTCTCCCATGGTCCCTCAGGTATATTCAACGGCTGCAGCAACCCTGGTTTGGCTATATTCTCGGATTTGCATCTCTTGCAAATATCACAACTTAAAACAAAATCCCTCACATACCTTTTCATCCTTGCCCACTGGAACAGTTGCTTGACCTTGTGATAGGTATTTTCAATCCCCGAATGTCCCCCTATGGAAGAGGCATGTAATGCCTCTATTATTTTCTTTCTTAACTCCTCATCCTCGCCTATCACCAGTTTCCCTTGGTACCTGATTATTCCGTTACTCAAAGTGTAACCTGGTCTTGAGGTGGGACTTACTACCAACTGCTGGAGAAGTTCCTTGGTTCTTCCAATTTTTTTGTAACTATCAGCTACCTCTTGGCACCAGTCAGGAACGAGGGTAGTGATTGCTGCTAGACTTCCTTCCTCAAGGCACCTAGACAGTGCATCTGCTGCTAGATTTTCCTTCCCTTTCCTATATTTGATAACATAATCCAATCCCATTAACTTTGTCATTCCCTTCCTTTGCAACTGGGTGTGCAGCTTTTGTTGTAGCAAGAATTTCAGACTTTCATGGTCTGTTTTAATTACAAACCGCCCCCCTTCTAGGTAATGCCTCCATTTTTCCACTGCCATTAATACCACTAGTAGCTCCTTCTCGTAGATGCTTAGCCCAAGATGTCTAGGGGATAGAGCTTGGCTTAAGAATGCTATCAGCCTTCCTTCCTGAACCAACACTGCCCCAATTCCCTTAGCGCTTGCATCTGTTTCTAGAACAAATGTCTTGCTGAAATCTGGCAGCCCTAAGGTAGGTACCTGACTCATAGCCAGCTTAAGATCTTTAAAAGCTTCTTCTGCTGTGGAATCCCACTAAAATCCATCCTTCTTCAACAGATTGGTGAGTGGCCAACTGATCACCCCATAGTCTTTTACAAACCGTCGGTAGTAGCCGGTTAAACCCAAGAACCCCCTCAACCCCTTGACATTTTGAGGCCTGGGCCAATCAACCATGGCTGCCACCTTGCTAGGATCAGTACTCACCCCTGTTTTTGATATGATATGCCCAAGATATTCCACTTGCTTTTGTGCAAAGGCACACTTCGACTCCTTGACATACAATTTATTGAATCTAAGGACCTCAAGGGTAGTTTTAAGGTGGATTAGGTGTTGGGTAAAAGTGGGACTGTAGATCAAAATGTCATCAAAGAAAACCAATATGAATTTGCGTAAATATGGTTCAAAAATCTGGTTCATTAAGGGTTGGAAAGTGGCGGGGGCGTTGGTGAGACCAAATGGCATTACTATGAATTCATAATGCCCTTGGTAGGTTTTGAAAGCGGTTTTAGGGATGTCTTCCGGCCTCATTCTAATTTGGTGGTAGCCGGATCTAAAATCAAGTTTGGTGAAGACAGCAGCATCTTTTAATTCATCAAGCAAATCTTCCACAATAGGTATGGGAAATTTTTCTTTGATGGTGACAGATGGTCATGGCATTGAGTTGGCGGTAATCAATACAAAACCGCCATGATCCATCTTTTTTTTTAACAAGTAGAATGGGAGATGAAAATGGGTTATGGCTGGGTTGTATAATGGATCTTTGTAACATATCCTTGATGAGATTCTCTATTTCCGTTTTCTGTCTAGGTGGATAGCGGTAAGACCTTAGGTTAACAGGTTCAGCATTTGGGTTTAAGTTAATGGCGTGGTCAAGTGATCTTTTGGGTGGCAAAGCAGTTGGTTCAGAGAAAAGGTCCCTAAATTCAATTAAGAGCATGTTAAGAGAGTCAAGTTCTTGTACCTTCCAGGGCTCATGTGAGCTGCTGTTCACAGACATTGTCAACTCCCCTTCCTACATTCCTGGTTCTTGTGTGAGCTCAATGGCATGTATAGAGAAGAGCTGGACCACTTGGGACAGCTTGTTTTTAAACATCCTTTGCAGCCTCTTCCCAGAAATCATCTTACACACCCCTGAATCTTGACTGCCTGTTAGGGTCTTTTTCTTCCCATCCTTCTCAAAAGTTACCTCCATTTTATTAAAATCGAAACTAATAGGACTGACCCCCTTCATCCAATCTACACCAAGCACCACATCGCAACCACCCAACTTCAATAGCCTCAGGTCTGCCACAAAGTCTTCTCCGTTCATTTCCCAGCAAAACCCCACATAGGAAGACTGACTCACAACCTTATTTCCATTAGCTACTGTTACTGAAAGAGGAGGTGAGCTGGAGATCTCACATTCTAACTTTCGGGCCATAGTTTCATCCAAGAAGCTGTGGGTACTCCCACTGTCGATAAGAACCATGACCTGAGCATCACAGGCTCTCCCCTCTACTTTAATTATCTTACTGTTGATTGCTCCTTTAAGGGCATGTAGAGAAATCTCCCCTTTGTCTTCTTCGTCCACCTCTAGAGTCCCTTCCTCCCTATCTTCTTCATCCTCCTCTGCTTCTAATATTAGCAATTGCCTTTTACACTTGTGCCCAAAAAAATACTTATCTCCACATTTGTAGCAAAGTCCCGCCTGGCGCCTTTGCTCCATCAATCGTCCCCCATTGGTGGTATTTGGAACTGTTGAAGGCAAGGCCAGGACCCCTTTGCCTCCTTGTCCTGTATCCCTTCCAGTAGCTCTGTTTCCTGGCTGCCATCCTCCCGTGAATACCCCCTTAACTTGGCTTCTTTGTTTTTTCATCAGCGCTTCAATCGTCATCTCCTGCAGCCTTGCACTGTCAGCAGCCTGTTCCACCGTCCCTGGTTGCATCATTTTAACCATAGGTCTCACCTCATCTCCTAGCCCACTGATAAAACTTAACACAAAATACTCCTGTGTCAAGTGGGGTTGGTGTATGGCCATCAACGACCTCAGCTCTTCAAATTTGAGCTGATAGACCTGCACCGTTCCTTCTTGTTTGAGCTTGTTAAATTCCTCAATCACATCCCTTAAACTCTTGTCTCCAAACCTCGTACAGAGGTCTCTTGCAAATACATTCCACGGACTCCCTTCCTTGGTAGCAATCCATCCTTGGAACCAGGCGTCCCCCGCCTCATTCAAGTAGGCAGAAGCCAGGACGACCTTCTGCTGCTCGAGAACCTAGTATAGTGTGAACATTCATTCACATCTCCTGGTCCACCATCTCGGGTTCTCCCCGTTAAATAGTGGAATGTCTAGTTTCGGCACCGGAAAGTTCGGCTGATTCTGGTGACCTTGCAATCCCAATCCTCTTCCCATCAAGCTTTCTTCTATCGTTTCCGGTTCTACTTCAAATTCCGATACACCAGCAGGCGGAGGTTCCATTCCTACCCCCGGAAGGATTGGTTCTGTCCTCTCCCTAGGAGGAAACTCCGTTGAAAGTCTGATTGGTTGTTGAGATGCAAACATTCTCACGAATTATTGCATCTGGTCCATCAGTTGTCCCCTCAACAAAGCATTCTGCTCCCGGTTTTCCTCCCGCCACCTCTCCATGGCTTAGGTAATTCGATCATCCACTCCCGCTCCTACTGAGGATTCGAGAGTACCTAGTCGGTTTTGCATGTCCGTCATGGAGGTCGCCACTTGCTGCAGTTGATTTTCCATTTGTTTCATTCTCGTTCCATCCGCCATGGTGAGGATAACACAACTCCGAACGTATCCCAAGTCGTGCTCTGATACCAAAATGTCAGCTCCCAAGGATCTGACTAACAATTCTTCGTCCAGTGGGCTGTCCGAAGGAAGAAGGAAGGACGATAGGGGGAGAAATCAGGGGGAAAAGAGAGAACAGACGAGAGAGAGAGGGAGAGAATGAGAGAGAAAGGTGTCAGAATTCTGTTAGAATATATCATAACCATCCGTGGCAAGGTTCAACTAAATATATAGCTGAATATCTTGCCCATGTGCGGCTAACCGCTTACAGCCAGAGAATGTACAACTTGCCTAAGCAGCAAAAAACTTGTACCCCCCTTTACTGCATACTCTATATTACTAATTGATATTTCTCCCTCCTATTACATTTGATTATTCTAACTCCCCTCCTACTACGTGGATCATGACATAGGAGTACTAATTAATCCAAGCTTACTGCACAACAGCTTGAATTTATCTCTAGACAGACTCTTGGTGAGAATATCAGCCACTTGATCTGATGTAGGAACATACCGAATTTCTACTTCTCTATTTTCAACCTTCTCTCGAACGAAATGAACATCAACACCTACATGTTTAGTTCGAGAATGAAAAACTAAATTTTATGCCATACTTTTCGCAGCCAAGTTATCACACCAAACAATAGGAACTGTGCTAACCGGATAGCCCAATTCAGCAAACAAAGACTTGAGCCAAAGCAATTCTGTTACTGAACCCGCAGGGAAACTGGAATGCAAACCCGCAGGGAGACAGGGAAACACCATGGATCTACTAAAGGAGACAGGGAAACTAGAATGCAAACCCGTAGGGACCCCACTAGACCGAAATTGGAAGCATAAAATTATCGAAGAGGATCCACTAGTTAAAAGAGAGAGATATCAACATCTTGTAGGGAAACTGATTCGCTTATCTCTCACCAGGCCTAGTATTGTTTATATTGTTAGTGTGATAAGTCAATTCATACATGCTCCTACAAAGAGACATTTTGACGCAGTGAGTCAGATTCTTCGCTACCTAAAGGGTACTCTAAGAAAGAGTTTACTATTCAAGAAAAATGACCAACGAGGTGTTGAATGCTATGCCAATGCAGATTAGGCCGGTTCAGTTGAAGACACGAAGTCCACTATTAGGTATTGCACAAGAGTATGAGGAAATGTGGTGACTTAGAGAAGCAAGAAACAAACAATAGTTGCAAGAAGTAGTGCCGAGCCTGAATACAGGGCAATTGCTAAAGGGGTGTGTGAACTAATCAGGATTAGTAGGTTGCTACAAGGTCTATCTGTTCCAATGGAAGAGCCTATAAAGCTGTATAGTGATAGCAAATCTGCCATTAGCATAGTCTATAATCCTATTTAACACGACAAGAAGAACCATGTGAAGATTGACATAAATTTCATCAAGTCAAAGATTGACAGTGGGACATTCACCTTGTAATATGTACCAACAAAGCGATAGGAAGCTGATGTCCTTACAAAAGCCCTACTAAAGCCAAACTTTGAAGCAAATGTTAACAAACTAGGAATGATATACATCTATTCACCAACTTGAGGGGGAGTATTGAAAGATCAATAGTATCAAAATCAAATCGGAAAGGATTTCCGAATATTTCCTTTTGCATTGTTTCATTTTCATAGTTGATTCTTTTTTCAAATTGTTTCCTAGATTAGAGATTTTGCAGCTTTCTTAATTTTGTTCTTCCCTTAGCCTATATATTGTTCTCTTCCCTATGGGTTGTATTTATACAATCCTTGAAATAAATATAGAAATTTCACAAACAACTAGTCTGATGAATGATGCCTTTGTCCTTTAAGAAATTTTGAAAACCTTTTTCCTTGTATTCCAACCCATTGTCACTCCTTAATACTCAAATTTTGGCATTAAACTGAGTAGACACCATGTGATAGAATGTTTGAAAACAAGTGCTAACTTCATTCTTAGATGTCATTAAGTATAGCCACGTTGTCCGACTATAGCAATCAATGAAAGTGACAAACCATCCATACCCCAAAAGAGAAGTTAACCTGCTAGGTCCCCTCACATCAGAATGAACAATATTGAACGGAGTGCTACTTTTATTATCTCTTGAAGGATACTTTGTTCTAGTGTGTTTGGCAAATTCACAAGGTTCACAAAGAAAATCCTTGAGACTACACACTTGAGCTAAATCAAGAAATAATCTGCTAAGAACCATAAAAGAAGGATACCCCAACCAGTGATGCCATTAAATGATTTCACGATGGGCAGTACCAGTAAATGCTGCAGACATGGCTTGAGTCGTTGTTTGGGGAACTCTCTCCAGCATGTATAGGCCATCTCTTAATTTACCATGGCCAAATCATTATCCCGATGTTCAAGTCCTGAAAAACACAGTAGGTTGGGAAGAAAATGGCTTTACAATTAAGATCATGAGTGATAAAGCTAACTAAGAGTAGGTTGTTGACAAAGTTAGGAACATGTAAAATCGAGGAAAGCTTGAGTGAAGGAGTGTAGTGTACAAACCCTTTGCCAAAAATAGGAGAGAGTGAACCATTTGCTATTTTAACTTTATCCTTACCGAAACAAGGGTAGTAGGATGTATAGAGTGAGGTTAAACCTGTCATGTGTGCAGATGCACCTGAATCTATGATCCAAGTGCATTGTCCACGTTCAACAGTATTGAGTGTAGATGAGAGAGCCTTACTAGGTTGGGCAAAATGAGAGGAGTGCATGGTAGGGGTCGATGAGGTAGCAAATGGTTCCACCTTCATCTTAGACATAAGTTGTTGAAGAAATGCCACTTCTTCATGAGTTAAAGTGGCTACTCTTGATTCACCTTTTGAGTCAGCCTCTACAGGAACAACTTCTGATATGTGAGCCTGAGCACATCCATCATTCCTTTTACCCTTTCCTTTGGTTGGTTTTCCATGTAGAAACCAACAGGTCTCCTTGGTAGAACCAAGGAATCTTTCACTGGATGATTTTATAGTCATGGCTGACCTATTGTTTGTAACAGTGGGTGCAAGCATGACATGTCTGTGGCTTTCTTCCTATTGAATGTAGGAGTAAGACTGCTTCAGGGAAGGGAATGGATCTTTACCGAGAATTTGAACCCTTACTTGATCATATTCCACATTAAGTCTGGCTAAGAAATCAAAGACTCTCTCCTTCTCCATCAACTTCTAGATCTTTGCAGTATCACTAGGGCACTCAGCCTAGAAATCTTGGTAGTAATCAAGCTCCTGCCATGGGCTGCTAAACACATCATAGTGTTGAGCAACAGTTAATTCTCCTTGTTTGATCTCATGAATCTTCTTCCGAATTTCATGGATCTAGGCATCGTTTCTAACTTGTGAGTATGTTTAGGCTACTGCACTCCATATTTTCTAGATTGTGTTGAGTAGTAAATACCCTTTTGCTATGCTTTGTTGTGTAGAGTTTAGCAGCCAAGACATGACTAGGGAATTCTCCAGTTCTCATTGTTTGAATTCAAATGAACTGGGTTTTGGTTTTGTACCTTTAACTCTGGTAATATATTCCTCCAGCCCTCTAGCTTTGATGAACAACTTACAAGAGCAGGACCAAGCAAGATAGTTGCTTCCATCAAGCCTGAAGGGACTAATTAATAGGGAAGGATTATCAGCAGGTATGGCAGTCTGGATTTTGGCTCTAGCTGAGCTTTCTATCACTTCGAATAACCTGGTTTCCTATGGCTGCGACATCTTGCTATTGTTTGTCTGTCCATTTCAACCTTGCTCTGATACCATGTAGGATTTCATACAAACAATGTAAATGGAAGATGAAAATACTATTACTCAAGGATTACATGACTAGATCCTTCACTTATAGGGCTGGGAAATCTTTACATTTAGGAATATCCCAAAAGTAAACAAGAATATTTACAAGATACAATAGGATCTTTCCCAAAATGAGGATATGATTGTGGATTGAGGATATGATCAGATCCTACAAAATATGGAAGCTTTCTAGATTTAGGAAGATTTGTGGGATTGCATGGTACTCGATTATTCAACACCACGTTTAAGAGGTAGTGTGTGTGTGGGGGGGGGGGGGGGGGGAGAGAGAAAACTAGAAAAAGATCGAATATAATAGCACGGGTTATTAAGATTTAAGGGCCAAATAAGATCTCTAACCAAACAATTATAATAGCTTAATCATTTACCTGATCCAAGTTCATGTTGAAAAGAATTAAAGCCACATGCAAAATTAATTAGCTCATTAGATTTTTGAAGGCTTTATATATTCAGGTCTCCCTAAACTATTAAAAAATATGGTGTTTCATCCCTCATCTAAATCATACTTAGTGTTCATCCTTAAACTAATATTTTAAGTTATTTTTAGTCCAAAAGTTAACTGAAAGAATATGGAAAACTTAACAGTGACACTTAATAGGCTTTAGTTTAACATTTGGACTAAAAATGACCTAATATTAGTTTAAGGATCAACTATAAGCATGAATTAGATAAGAGACAAAACATAATATTTTTTTAATAGTTTGAGGAGCCCCGAATATATAAAGCCTTTGGAATATTGAATATTGATTTTGGTGTTTTGTTGGGCTTATGTTGTGCCTAAATGGATTCTGTTTGTAGACTACAGCATTTATCATTATCTATATTTTGTTGAGCTTAGGCCAGTTAGATATATTCAAAACAAATTTGGCGAGGCTCATTTTGCCATTACATGAACACATTAATTGTGGAATGTAACTCAATTTTGTTTCTCAAATTTTCATATATGAAAACTGTTCAATACAAATAGCACTGTCAATATACTTTAGAGAGTTGAATAGAGCTTTCATTTCTCATAAAATATCAAACTTGCATTATAGATTTATAGTCACAGGGAGTTGGGCAAACTTGATTTTGCAATCGTATTTTCTAACATGTCATTTAAATGCTGACATGCTATTTAAATGTTGATAACGTGTCATTTAAATCACTGATATCATTTAAAACTCATCTTTGATTGTACAAAAAAGACAACAAAAATTTTAGTTACTGATAGCGTGTCATTTAAATGCTGACATGAAAATATTTTTATGATGTGTACAAACTTTTCTGACTTATACTTGACATTTTTCCTACTCACCTTATTAAGTAATGCTGCTACGTTTTACGTTTACTCTCAGTTAATTATTAGACTAAAAATGATCTAAAATATTAGTTTAAGGATGAAGAGTAAGTATGAATTGAATAAGAGATGAAACACCATATTTTTTAATAGTTTATATATAAAGCCCTTAAGGGAACGCCGTCCTTCACGAGTTTTGAATGACCCATGATTTAATGACTTTCACAATCATTAACTTTTGAACTAAAAATGATCTAAAATATTAGTTTAAAGAAGAACAATAGACATGAATGAGGGACAAAATACAATATTTTTTAATAATTGGAGTAGCCCAAATGTATAAAGCCATTTTCGAAATAACACACGCACGCACCCACACACACACATATATATATATATAGAGAGAGAGAGAGAGAGAAAGCGTACGGATTGAGAAGGTCCATGCGGAAGGGGGAGCCGTCGACGGAGACGGTGTAGATGAGAGTGGCCGCCATAACGCCTCCCAACACGCAGAATAGGCTTCTCAACGTAGTTGCCAACGCCGCCGATGTTGCCATCGTTTGATTGAAAGTTGAAACTAGAAGACTGAATGAACTGCGAAAAGTATAAGAACATGAACCGAAGAAGAAGAAACGTGAGGAGGCCATGAGCCCGCGTCATCAGTTTTCCAGCGCAACGGCTAGAACCGACGCCGTTTTGGGGTAGACAGGGCAACTCGGCACGCCAAAACCAAATCACTTTGTTGGTTGGGATTTCATGTATAGTAATCTAGACTCGAATTTATCTTTATTTGAGTCGATATAATAATTGGACTAAAATTGAATCAATCACCAATAATGGAAATTAATTGAACCTACCACCGATAAACTTTAACTTGCTTCGATTTGAATCATGGATTCACTTTACATATAATAGATTTAAAATAACTTAATTTAAAAACGTTCTAGACAAATGATGTATGTTTGTTTTGTTTTGTAAAAAAATCAAAATAAAATCGTACTTCATCCTAAATATAATATGATACTAGCTAATAAATATTATATCAATATATCTTCTACCAAAAAAAACATTTTGATTATAAGTTATTTTTTAAATAATTTAATTTAAAATAGAGTGCAAGAGCACTTCTAAGCTTTGGAGAAATAACAATAATCACCCATGTTAAAAAAAGATTAAAAGACCACTCATTACAAGAAAATGTGCGTTTAGAGACGGATTACTCAGATGTTGGAGGTAGTAAGCATACTTGTGGTTCCATTCCTATGTCTAAACATAAGAAGAGATTGGTAATTTTTAAACTTTTTTATTATTTTCATTTTACTTAATTACTTAAGTATGGTTGCATTAACATTTTATTTTTTGCCTTTGCAGTCTAAACTATTAGGTCGTCCACCTACACAGGCTGAGTTATTCATTGCGACGCACCAAAGAAAAGATTATTTAGGATTCGTTGACAGTAGATCTGAGGAAACTTATGTAAGTATATATAACAATACTTGTGTTTTATTATACTTAATTGACCTTTTGATAGTACAACTTATTTCATGTATATACTTGCAGGCTGACTTTCAGATGCGGCAAACATCATCACAATCATCAGCAGTTGGCCTGACTAAAGATAGTGACGCTGCTAGACAACCCTCGCAGCCAGCTTTTGATGAGACATAATTATGGTTGGAGGTTGCAGGTGGGAAAAAGAAGGGCCATGTGTATGGCATGGGGTCTGAAGCACATGTCATCCCTGGTTCCTATCATGTGTTGTCGCCACCGCCACCACTTCCACAGTCATCAATTTCACTCGCTGACCAAATTCAACAAGCTGTTAGCTGCTATTAGCGTAGCTATAGAACCATTTAATAATCGTTTGTCAGCTATAGAAGAAAGATTTCATAACCTTTGTTCATCGTCACCGCCCTCAAATCCCTCGGATCATTAGGAGGATCCGTCATTGCCATGGATAGATATTACATTGTTTCATTTTTAATGTTCATGGACGATGTGTTTGACTAATATTGTATGGATTTCTTGTATGAATTTAATATTATATGAAGTTGTATGGATTTAATATTGTATGGATTTAATATTGTGTATATCAGGTTTATATATTTATGCATGATTTATATTTTGTATATTAGGTTTATATATAAAATTTTGTAAGAATATTAATTATTTTTTAATTAAATTTAAAATTAAGACGGATTTTGAGACGGAAAAAATTCGTCTCAAATCATCGATAATTTAGGCTGAAAATCCATCTCTAAAATAGATAAAATCCGTCTCTAAAATAGATAGAAATCCGTCTCAAAATCCGTGTCTAATTCCGTCTCTAAATCTATCTCTAATTCCGTCTCTAAAAACATGCAAATCCGTCTCTAAATCCCTCTCTAAATCTGTCGCTAATTCCGTTTCTAATTCCGTCTCAAAATTCGTCTCTAAAATACATAGAAATCAGTCTCTAAATCTCTCTCTAAATCCGTCTCTAATTCCGTCTCTAAAAGTCATAGAAATCCGTCTCTAATAGAGATATAAATCCGTCTCTAAATCTGTCTCTAATTCCGTCTCAAATAGAGACGAAAATTTTCCGTCTCAAAATCCGTCTCTATATCCGTTTCAAATGGAGACGGAAAATTTTCGTCTCAAATTTACCGACGAGAGTTTTCGCCACGGCCAAAATCCGTCTCTAAATCCGTCTCAAACTAAAATTTCGTCTTTAAATCCGTCTCAAATTAACTGTTTTCTTGTAGTGTATTTCTCTCATCTAATTCAAAAAATAAAAAAGAAAAGGTAAACAATTGAAGACTAGGGGTCATCGATCTTAGAGGCCAATTGAAGAAAGAGAGAAAAATAATAACCAAGATTTATCACAAGAAAGAAAATTAGAGAGATGATGATGATGATGATGAATTTAGGTTAGATTTGAGTTTATTGTTAATTGGGTTAATCGTAGATGAATCCTAAGTCATCCGTAATAAACTTAAATTCATTGTGCATGTGCATGCACACACAAAGAAAGAAATGGAGATAGAGATGATAGCGATAAGATGAATTTAGTTTGGATTCATCGTGAATGAACTTAACCATCTAGGTTTATTTTGTAAGAATTAGTTTGACTCACATGATATTTAAGTTTATTTTATCATGTATGATCATATCTATTTGATAAAATAATGAAAGATTTAATAACATAATTAAATACTAAAATACTATTGATTTTGAAGAAATACAACTCTTAATAAGCCTTAATGGAAGGCTACAACTAAACATATAAATAGGAGTTTGGACCTTTCTCTACCCCTATCAACAAGAAATCAAATTAACCTACAATTATTCTCCATCATCAAGATTAAGGGGTTAGGTGAGAGAAATCAATATCCTTCAATTTTCTTCATCAACTAGCAAAGTCTTTTCATCTTGAATACTTAATGGATCAAAGTATGTTTTCTTTCTTTAAAATATGTCAAAAACATGAAGTTTCAAGATTTATGGGTATGATGATTTAATGTTTAATTGTTTTTCTTCACAAGCAAGATTATAATTTAAATGTGGTATCAGAGTATAAGGTTTAAAAACTCATGTTTTTTCATTTCAAATTGTATGATTTTTGCTTTTGCGTAAGAAAGTTTGTACATGAGACTCACTGTTGGATGTTGGAGATCATCGGAAGTCTTGAAACCAGGCTATATAATGATAGATCACTTGTTGAAAAAGATGGTGGCGGTGAATTGTGACAGCATTAATGGTAGTTATTGATGGTTAAAACTTGTTTTGGGCCGCGTCTTTTCATCTTTTTCGGTGGTTTCCATCATCTTCTCTAGTTGATGGCCTTATGTCTTCATCGTGACCAACTGATTGTGGCCTTTGGTCTTCCAACACTAAGACCGATCATGACCGACTATCTTCACCATGATTCCTCTTTTTGTCCAACGATGGCAATTGTAGGAAGTCGACGACTTGCGATGCTTACAATAGGCATGAAGATATCAACATTGTTGAATCTTATGGTCTTGAATGTTTTGATAATGATTATATTATACAAAACTTTAATGTAAGGCTTGTTCTATGTTAAAAATATTTTGAGAATTATCTGAAGGAATCTTGTTATGTTATAAGCTTATTAATATATTTTGTGTATGTGAAAATTATTTTATCATTCTTTAGAATATTGCTTAAGGATATGTTAAGCCTATTTTGATAGATTAAATATGTTAAGATTGTCTTGAGAATATTTAAAGTCAAGAAACCTTGATAGGTTTATCTTTTAGTTTGATTTATCTCTAAATGTTCTCATATGTGTTAAACTTGTTTTAGTCATATATTTTATTGATATATCTTTTAATATGTCTCTCTTTGGGTTCATCTTAAAGATAATGCATGAGTGCTTTGTAAAATTCATGATATGCTTGACATTGAATGTGGTAGCATTACTCAATGTTTAAGAGTAATGTGCTCATATGCTCGTGATGTTAAAAATTCATGAGTAATGTTAAAAATTCAAATTTTTGTGTAGATGATCATATGCTCAAGTGATGGTATTTGAGTTTTGATTTGTAGAATTTAAATTGTCTTATTATTTAGGATATGTTATCTCATTTTTTCTATCATATGCTTGTTAAGGTTATGTTGATAATCTTACAATGTTTTTCTTGTGATTGAGGCATGTTATATTCTTTGTCTTCCAATATGCTTAGTATATTAATAAGTTGCTCTAGGAGTCCATGAGATTTTTTATATATCCTCAATGCATTAGTGTCTTAGATAAATGTCATATATCCTTAGGGCATTTAGAGTAAGCTTGAGCAGGGTCGGCCCAAGGCATAGGCCACTGAGGCCTATGCCTTGGGCCCCCAATTTTTTGGGGCCCCCAAAAAATATAGCAGTTGCTGGTTAGGGCCCCAAAAAATACAAGTAAATCAGCAGCCATCCTCGCCAAGAGAGCAAGCAGAATAAAAAATTGAAGTTTGACCATTGAGAGGCATAAGAGAGAGGAGAATAAAAAATTAAAAAAAGAAATTTTTAATAATTTTTATTATCTTTTGAAGGTCCACAAAATTTATTATGGCCAGGGCCCCACAAAGCCTTGGGCCGGCTCTGAACTTGAGGTTGAAAAATATCTCAAATACTCAAAATATATGAGAGCATTACTTAAGTTTAAAAACAGTGTGCTTTAATTGATACTTATGTGTCAATCTTTCTTATTCTTGAGTAAATGTATATATGTATTTGCTATGAGGATAGTGATCCTAAGTTCTCAAGCCCTAAAATCTAAGAAGGATCTCTTGAAGAACTTTTCTCGTTGAATGTTTGTTGCCTTGATTTATATAATTATAAGTAGCATTTTGTTAAGCTACTTCTTAGGATGAAAATCGAGTGATGAATTATAATCACTCGAATAAGAATATAGATGCAATTAAGTGGTTCTATCTTAAAGTATCTAGATATAGTTAGAATAGTTCACAGTAAAATTAAAAGTATATTTTAGATATATTGAACTGGACTAAGTTGAATTTCATTTGTGACAATGACCAACCGAAATTAAATTCTATTTAACATATTGTACACGAGATTAATCCTAAGTAAATAATGGACTTTAATTATTAACTTGAACTTCTTCGAAGTATCAATGAGTGAGATTAAAATTATTAGTTAATACCTTGATACTTTGGGAATTAAAGTAAAGTAACGATGAACACATATTTATAATATGGAATCTGTCACCTATATAAGGCATAATCATTAACTCAAGGTATTTGTGGATAGACAGTTAAATCTGAGCTCAATAATTTGGCAGTTTTAGTCAAATTATTATCATGATGTGATCACGATCACCTACCAGACCGAAAATGGAATTTGAGGAATTATAAATATTTTGAAAGAACTCTGATCATTTTAGCTTAGTTTCAAATATTCCAAATGATCGACACGAGTCTAGTGTAGGATCATTTTGTTAGAGAATAAAATTATTGATTTTATTACTTTCATAATTTCAATTGACTTGAGAGTGCAATTTCGTTCTTCTAATGGAATAGAGGAAAATTAATAAATTAATTTTGACCAGACAAGAATTGCCTGGTCAAAATTGAATTATTTGAGCTTAAGTTAATTGAGTTCGATTAGGCCCTTCGGGTGGCTTCAAAATAAGAATTGGATTTAAATTATAAGACTTATAATTTAAAATGGACTACATTGAAATTATCATATATTTATTAGACAAATTATTTAATCATTGACAGTACCATAAATTACTACGATGTATGTAGACAAATGTCTTAACCAAATATATTCTAATCTGCTAAGATTGGAAGATACGTATTAGGTGGATCATATGAGTGATTTTGGGATAGAAAAAAGAAGTCTTCATTTTTCTCCCAAAATTTATGTGTTTAATTTGTCCAACTTATTTGAAAAATTATAATTTTCCCAAAAAAATGGGATTTACTACATTCTAATATCTTGTGCCCACACACAAAACGAGAATGGTAGTGATAACAAGAAAAAGTGTAGAGATTCTCTTAGAATTCTTGAAAAACACTGAAAAAGGCTTGGAGGTCTAAAAGAGTTCTCAAAAAAAGGAGTCTTGATCTTGGAATTGCTGGTAAGAATTAAAACACGTTACAAAGGTAACCGCTTAATCTCCTATGTGTTTTAATTCTTGTAAGTAATTGTTTTAGTTTCTAGTTAATACAGAAAAGTGAATGAATTCTAATCATTTTTTTTTATCATACGAAAAATTGATTTTCGTTACAAAGAATTACGATTCCAACAGTTTGAACATAGTCGAGCATTATCTGTGTTAAATCGAATATTTATTGCAAGTTTCTACTATAGCAAAAGTAATCTTGTGATCAAAGTATTAGTCGAGTGTTATGCCTTTTTAATCAGCTAATAGTTAAGCATAATTGAGTCAAATCCTACATTAGTCAAGTATTTCGATTCAATAGTTGAGTGATTATGCTTAAACATAGATGATGAGGTTTTGTTCTTTTTTTAATCGAATATTTTTTATGAGTAATCAAGTATAAGTTGATGGATAATCGACTATTATTAAGAAATAATCAAGTATCTTATGCATGTCTCTATATAATTGAGTATTGCTGAGCATAATCGAGTAGTTGTTGAGTATAATCGAGTATCTACTAAGTCTATTCAAGTGCAGTCAAAGCTTACTCAAGTGAAGAAATGCTTACTTGAGTAAAAACCAAAGTTAGTCGAGTAAAGGCTAAACTTACTCGAGTGAATAAGTGTTGAAGCTGATTTTTATAGTCATTGAACTAGTTGATGCAAGTGTTTTTAATGCACAGTCTTGACTGTTTAAGCTATAAAAAAGCTCTAAATTTTTTCTCAATCATTTAGCATAATATTTAAATATTCTAATGATTATTTTTTGGGAAAAAAAAGATTGTCTTTGCAGATTTCAATCTTTTGACAATAACTATAAAAAGTGAAGTAGATGAAAATAAAGGCTGTTGTTGTTGAATTCTTTCAACTGACTTGATCCAGAGAGATTCTTTAAGCTTTCATCCTCGATTTAAAAAGGAGAGAATTAGTGTTTATTTTCTTTACATTCTTTCTATCTATCTTTTCTTTGTGAGAAACTAATCTTTTTATTTGTTATATATCTTGTAAGAGTTTCTCAAGGTGTTCAAATTGTAATCTTTTCTTTTCTTGTTCTGGTTTCACCTGATCTTTAAAAGGCAAGAAGTTATGCCTGATCCTTTGAAAAGACAGTGGTTATGCCTCATCATTTAAAAGGAAGTGGTTTTGGTTGAGCCTTGAAAAATCGTTATAAAGTTTTGCATTGATTACTACTGAGGTTATAAAAAGTAAAGGTTAAAATTACACCTATGAAAAGATAAGGTTATAACTAAGCCTACAAAAGCTATAATAGATTATTTAAATCCTTGATGAGGAGTTAAGGGAGTAGAGTAGACTAATTGAGCCAAACCACTATAAAATATGTGTGTGCTGCATTTTTCATTTCTGTCTTTTATTTTAGCCTGTCTAGATTTTATTTCCAGCATCTATAGTTTGTTATACTTGTTCTAAAATTGATTTTGTAACGCCCCGTTTTCCCGAGCGCGTTATTTCTTGGGACAATCCCGGGACGATAAATTTTTTTCTTTCCAACTCGTATTAAATCGCGTCATTCCTTGCATCAATTCATCGTGCACTTGGAAAGTGCCATTTCATGCCTCATTCATCCTCGTACCTGCTACAATCTCCATCTGGAACGTTTGAATATTCCAGGGGCAAAGCCCAATTAGATGATGAACCATCTAAATAAGCAGTATAAGAAATCATTTTCGTGCATGAATGCAAAATGTCTTTTCCTTTCATTTCGGTTTGAGCCGACCGTTCTTTATGCTACTTTCTATTTTTACAGCCTCCTTCCCAGGCCGAGGTGTATGGGTGCACCCTTGGAAAAGCAGCGGCCCCGGCCCGTACTCTCAAACCCTTATGCGGATGCATGATCAATAATTTCATCGTGAACACATGCACATTTCATCATCAATACATGTAAATGCAATCTACATGACATATTCATATCAAGACATGACAACATGATAAAACCGCTTACATAAAATTGGGTTTTGAAAAAAATAACTTACAAACCAAGTCTTTCATAAAACTAAATTCAGTCGAAAAATACCACTTACAAAGAAAGCATTTTCTATAAATCCAAATTCATTTGGGTAGTACTACTTACCTCATACGCATCTCATAACATCTCGATTCACGTGTCAGTCTTCTAACGTACTCAATTCAAATCCTCAACATACCTTGGCCATCATATTCATTCAATAACATCAATAATTTATTCCTCATAATTTTCTCATAACTTATCCTTTATTTCTTCCTATTTTTCTCAATAATTAATTCTTAATTAAATAATTCCTAAATAATCTAAACTAAGTATTACTCAAGCATATCCTCAAATTTTTCTCTATAATGACTCATAAAATAATATTCCTAATTTATTGAAATTTTCTAAAGAAATTCTACTTACCTTAACTTAGCCTCACGGGCTGCCTCGGTATGCGCGCCATGACCTTGAAATGCGCGATTGATCTCGATTGTCGCACAAATCCCCGATTCTTGCACACCACCTCGATTCTTGCACATTACCTTACTTCTCGAGCATTTACCTTGATTTTTGTGAAACATTCAGATTTTCGTGCACCGCCTCGAAACGCGTGTCCGAACCATTTTTCTCACCAAAATCTTCGAAATATTAATACAACACTATTTCTTATTTTTCGGGATTTTTCCAGAATTTATTTCCATTTTTCTCTATTTTTCTTCCATTTTCTTCCTTTTCTTTTCTCTTTTTCTTTCTTTTTCTTTTTCTTTTCTTATTTTTCTTTTTCCACTTCACTGTTCATCTTCTTCCTTCACGCGGCCCCTGCAACTCCTCCTCTTCATTTTCTTAACTCTTTCTTTCTTCTCTTCTTTTCTTTTCTTCTTCTTCTTCTTCTTCTTCTTCTTCTTCTCTTCTCTTCTCTTCTCTTCTCTTCCCTTCCTTCTCCTTCTCCTTCTCCTTCTTCTTCTTCTTCTTCTTGCCAGTGACCCGCGCCTCCCCTGCAACAGTCCGCCTGCACGCACCAGCTGCTGCACAATCAGTGCAGCCCGACACCACCTCGCACGCACGCCTCGATCGCCGCTGCTCGCGGCTGCTTCCTCGTCGCGCCCAGCTCCGTTGCGGCCTCCCTCGAACCAGCCTTGCGGGGTTGCTGCCGCCATGTGCGTTGCTGCCATGGCTGCGCATGCACAGCCCAGCTCGGCCACCATCGCACGCCCCAACGGCTTCCTCGCGCGCTGCCTGCCCCGCTCTTAAACGCGAACCAGCCCGCTGCCATGGTTGCTGCCTCGGCTGCTTGCTTCGAGTGGCTGCCATGGCCGCACGAACGACCATTCTCTCTCCCTCTATCTCTTTCTCCCACTCGATCTCTCCCTCTAGCTCGGCCTCTACTTCACAAGCTCTCGGCTTCTCTCTTTCTCCCTTCTCTACTCTCTCGACCACTCTCTCTCTCTCTCTCTCTCTCTCTCTCTCTCGCATAAGCTCTCTCTCTCCAACTCTCGGCTATGGGTCTCTGCTTCACCCCACTCTCTGTAACTCCCTCATTTACATATACATAACCACCATCCTCAATACTCCTCTCTCGACAAACTCTCTGCCCAAAGCCTCACAATTGAAAACCCAACATTTCAATTCCAAATGTTGCCTCCCACGCCTGCTTACTGCCTCCATGCGCATGCGCATATATATATATATATATATATATATATTATAATATATATTATACTAATATAATTATAAAAATATATATTTAATCCCTCTATTTAATCTTAATTACACTTGGAAATATCTCAAATTGCAATTAAACCCTCTAACAATCTATTAATTTGCATTACGATACTTTAAATTCAAAATTAATAATTTCAGAATTACTCGACAAGGTCGATTTTGCCCTCGGGTCTTCACCGAGCCATTGATTCATCCTAAAATCGCCTAAGGGTTGATCTTTATGAAAAATTGGAGCTTTCTCAAGGTTCCGTTGAATTTTCGGACGACCCCTATGATAATTTGGTATTTCAACTCCAATCGCAGCTGTATTTTAGCTATATCGAAAATCGTCTCGATTCCGATTTCTTTTACTTCCATAAATCATATCTTGGAATGCTTATCGAGATTATACCATTTTTCATAACCAATACATTCTGGGGCGTTCTTTCCAGTCGATTTGGCAATTTATTTTGATATCCGGCCTATTTTTCGGTATTTTATTCTTACTTGAATGATGTGGCAAGCTTACACTGAAACGGGGTATTACAGATTTTGAGAAATCTATTTTCACTTAAATCATACCCACATAATTATTTCCTAAATTATTTAAAGTTAAATCTTTCAATAGGTACTTTTATTACTAGATTTCAAAAATTCTAAAAAGGTCAAATCAGTTTTCATTGTATAAAATCTTTTAAACCTAAAAGCTTTTTAAAAACCCAACTCACCCCTCTCTTAGGTGTCTATCATTTCTTTCAAACATGTTGAATGACGAATGGAAGGCACTGTTTCCTATGGTGCAAGTCACCAATAGCCGAAGGCAAGATGGGTCGCCGTTGGAGAAAGAAAGCCAATGACAAAAGCTATTGGCAATAAAGTTACTGGAAATAAGGGAAGAGGTGACAACAATGGCTATTAGGGAAGAAGAAACCCTAATTTGTTTTGAAGAATATGGATTTGACTCGTCACTTTCATTTTATAGGTTGGATCGAGTGAACCTGACCTACTGATTTGCAAGCTAGATTCAATGCAGCCAATCGTATCCATGCAAATCTGGATCGAGTTGACCGATGCATATCTAGATCGGGTTGACCCAATCATTAATTTGACCCATTTTAAAAAAATAAATGTGAATTGTGAGAAATATTTATAATTTTAAATTTATATTAGGAATAATTTGTTAGTCACCAAAATGGTCAAATTTCAAAGTAAATAAATTATAAATTATTTTCAATTATCCATAAACTTTATGTTTAACAATGACATTAAAATTATGCAATGATATTTGTTTATGGATAAATTGAATTTGCATTATAAGACACTTTGAGATTAGCTCAAAGTTAATTAACTATTCTTATACTTAAACACAATTATGGTGATTAGTATGTTCCATTAGTTTTACTTTGTATATTCAAAGATAGCAAAATATATCTAATTAGTGCATATATGATTGCCAATGATTTTTTATATATATATATATTTGTATATCTTGGCATGACGCTCCTCTATGAGTGCCCCTACCGCCCAACCCCAAGGGATGGTAAAAGAGGTAAATCAGAGAGTTTGCAGCGACCAAGAGTCGAACATGTACACACCGCAAACGTGAGGGCAGAAAGCCTTCCGTGCACGCCTCGGATCGCTGGGCTCTACCCTTGGGGGCCTGTATATCTTAGTATCACTCAAAGGAGAACTTTGATGTATTTTATGTTTATTTATGTTATATGTCTGAATTTGAATTTATGTAAAAAAAATTTTACTCAAAACATTAATATATGAGTACTTTAATTTTATTTGCGTTATGTATACTTGTTTCACTCCATTCACATGTTTCATCTGTTTCTTTATTAAATAGATTGAATTCTTTTGATTGGGGTGAACAAGTCTAGTTACACTTAAGTGTTCTAGATCTTGATTTGACACTACAAATTGAGAAACTCACTATTATTACTACTAAAAGTAGCGATGATGAAAAAGTTTTTCATAAAGCATGGGAAAAATCAAACATATTAATTTTAATGTTTATGTGAATGACAATTACAAACAACTTAAAGGAAACTCTTCCTAAAACTAATAATGCTGAGGAATTTAAGAAATTTGTGAAAAAACATTATCAAACTACTGATAAATCCCTTGCTAATACAATAATGAGTACTTTGACTATCATGAAATATGATAGTTCACGTACCATGTATGAGCATGTTCTTAAAATGACAACTTTAGCAGCAAAATTAAAGGCATTGGGTATAAATGTGGATGAGTACTTAAAAGCTACCTTTCACATTAATAGCTCATTTAAACAAATTTAGATACATTACTAGAGGATAACATTATATTCAATTTATTAAAACCATTTAATTATTTGCACGAGCCTAAGAAAACCTAACCAAGGGTCATAAGCATCGAAACAACCCCTATGCACTCATAGAGGCACCAAAAGGAAAGGGCCAGTAACTAACTAGCTAAGCATCAAACAATGCAAAAACAGGGACATGGTACCCCTTTCTCTGACTAATGAAGCCCCCTTCGAGATCAAATTGATAATTGGCTAACAAGTGTCAACCTACACACTAAATAGTGTGTGCGTGGGATCATCCCTAAAGAGGGATAATAGAAAAGCTCAATGTAATTGAGAAAAAACTTGGCAAACAAAGACCAATAATAGCTAAGGTATTTGAACACTCTTAAGCTACTAAGTCACTCTCATTGCCTAACTTTAACAAACCAAGTTATGAATAATAAAACACACAAAGAGTACACAAAAAGATAAAACAAAAAACAAGAACAATAGAGAAATGAAAGAAAAAGGCCAAAATAGACTAATTCATTAAGTGAAATACAAATTATAAGGCAATCTTACATAGAAAAAATCGCTAAGGTAAAAAACGAAAGAGGGCCCTTATAGAATCTATGTTTACGTTAGGAAAGTGCTCACAAATCTTGCTAGCAAGGAATGAAATCCTCATTCAACAAATTGTTCAAGATCAATGCCATAAGCGTTGAAATGATAGAACTCAACAAGCCTTAACTCATGCTCAAAGTGAGGCAATTGCAGTGCATCAACCATTTTTTTTCTCGACATCTTTCAGCCTGCTAATTAGAGTGTTGACACTCTACCACGCCTTATTCTTTCAAGCAAGCACCTTATTTGCCTTTTTTATATGAACTTGAAACATTTTGTCTCCCCACTCACAAAACTTCTTCTAAAACTCGAAATGCTTATCTTCTAGTTTTTGATAAACTTTGCGAAATGTGCTATAAGTGGAAGACAAAACTTTAAACTCTTCCATTGCCTTCAATTCCATTGCGGTCGCCTGCTCGACCCATTTAATGAGTTGTTGGTGAAAACCCATCCAGCTCTACAACTTGAGTAAATAGTCTTGATGCCTCTATTTCAAGGTAGTTGTGTTCACCTTAGAGATCCTGACTAAACTCTTTGATAACAGACTATGAGTCTCATGAGAATTGCAATTGTGTTTCCAACACTCGAAAGTCTCCAACTCAAACACACGACTACCCAAAGCATCAAATGAGTGCTCGACCAACTTAACTAACAACTAGTGGATCTTGTCATTGTCATCAACAACATGTTTCTCCAAGAAACTCTCCTAATCCATCCCTGCCTTATGAAAGCTTTGTCGAATTCTACGAAAGACAAAGCAAGGATTTTAAAAAAGAAGAGAGAGAGAGAGAGAGAAGGGGATAAAGAAGAAATATAACCCTCAATGCTTTGATATAAATCCTTGAGAGCTGCTTCCCCAATTACATTAAGATCATCATAGCCAAGCTCAAGAGTAGGGATTATTTTAGGCAAGGTCCCTAAGGAAGAAAATATTCTATTATATCTAAAAGCGGATGGCTCCCTAACTCGTTACCCACAACAATAGTCCTAATCGACACAATCGTAAGGATGTCACCTTCAAAGCGATGATCCTTTATGGCATTAGCCTCACCCATGTCAACCTTGACCTCATTGGAGCACACCCCACTCCTGGAAGGGAGACTGAGCCTCAAATATGTCAGAGACCCCACACTGGGCAAAGGTTTGAAAGGCCCCAAGGCCTAAATGGCACCCTCTTCAACTTCTCTCTGAATCCTTGCGACCAACTCCTTGATAGTAGGATTATCTTTGACATCATCATGCAATGATAAAGAAGGATCTTCCACCAGGACCCTACTCCTCGAAGCTTTTACCAAAGGAACCTCAAGTTTCTTGAGCTCGCCTTTATCAAGATAAAAAATCCCCATCTGTCTTTTCTAGGCCATGGTATTGACCCTTGACACTTCTAATGCCTCTTCTAAACCCATTACTACAACAAATGTGCTCGAGTAAGCCTTAGTAGCATGCTTCCCTATCTTTCTTTTCTTATTCAGCTTTGGGGTAACCTCTTAAGACACCAACTTTGGTAGACCTTTTGTGGATGCCCCTTAAAATCTTTAGCCAAGAAAAGTTTGATACATGAAAAATGAGGAAAAGGTAAACATGCAAGGAAAACTGGCTTCATAAGGAAAGAAACACATGCATTGCCCAAGTTGCCAAAGTTCCTCAAGAAGGGCCTGAAAAATATCTCTTTCTTGATGTTATTGAATTGTCATACCCCTGTACAGTTACACAACTTGTAGAGTGGGATGTGGCAATTTGCGTAGTAAAAACAATAGTTCAAGAATATCCATAGCATATTTTATGTTCAAACAACTTTTCAATCAAGTATGAAAATAATCATCAAAACATACTAATGCAAAAATAGCCACTCACCTAACCATTTTGTAGAGAAAATCCAGAAATATCTAGTAGCTTTACTTCTCATTTACGCTCATAGCTAAGTTGATGATTTCATCCTCCTCTAGCTTGTATTTATAAACCCTTAGGTTTGATTCAAATTCCTTTTGGTTTTGGATTCAATTTTTCTTTCTTGATGTTGGATCCCCTGACTAATTGTAATCCTTATCAAATCCTGACCAACTAATACATAAATTTTTCTTCTTATTTATGATCAAAATTTACATTATCCATTATAATCACTTTTCAACAAGAAATTAGTTTGTTTTTAATTTCATAATAATTAATCCAATCCTAATCCTTATTTTGTTCCTTCTCAAATCATATTAAGATAATATCAATATATATTTCTAATTTATCTCTCAATTATCCCTTAGAATCAATTTAAATCATTTTTAAATTCTCTTCTAATAATATATATATATATACATATATAATTATGATTTTTCCTTATTCTAGTCTCATTTAAATCCCTCTACAACCATGATAATCCCACTTGTATCAATTTTCAGTTAGAATCTGAACTCAATTTCAATTTCTTTACAACTTAAATTATTCTAATCTACAATGATTTTTGAAATTCTATTTTCTCTTGAATTTTATTTTCTTTCTTATTTGTCGCTTTCTAAAAATTTGAGTGTTATAGTCCAATAAGGAGACCTAATTATATAAGAATTATTTTTAAACTATTACAAATAAGAAAGAATTTCTCCTCCAAGATAAGTATTATGATCACGATGTTAAAACTTCTTTATTGCTCTGTATCTAATTTAGATATCAAAGTGCTTTTTCCAACTAACCTTAAGATAAGTCACCGTCTTCTTTTGTAGTCTATTAAGCTCAGCAGTCTAAAGTCAAATTTTCGTACAATTTGATACATTTCTTTCTTTGTAAATATATAGGTGTCATACTTGTGCATCATCACTAATACACTACAAAATATTTATTTACACTGCATAATGTTTATAGAATACTTCATGGTTAAAAGAATTTATTTGTTTAGTTCATTGGTCTTTGTAAAAACAACCAAGAATCATGAAATGTGATTCTCATTAAATCGGATCATAAAAGATTACATCCCGCTTCATATTCCTTTAATTCGAAACTCCACATAAATCACAGGCAATCTGGATAAAATTTACGCACATAAGAGTGAGATAATTTACAGAATAACTTATTGACTTATTTATCATTCACAGTTTCTTTGAAAAGGTCTAAGCCCAGAAGGCAGCAGCTAAGCATCAGAATTTGCTACGAGACCAAAAGCTCTTCATCAATGATCCAACTAGGGACCAGAAAGTGCAATCTACGCTCCTCTTCTTACAAACTTCTGTGAAAATTATTCCAACATTTTTACCAGAAAAGGCTGACTCTGGTAAATAAATTTCACATAGATGGAAACAACAAAAAAAAAATTTCAAAACAATCAAAGGCAGGAAGTTGATTACAGTCAAAGCTGCAAAAAACAACAATGGTCGATAAACCCAAATACAAGTTTCTACAAAAGCTTGAGACTGCTGCTGCTATGGACTGAGATGGTGAGTGAGAGTGCAAAACTAGGCGCATCCCAGTTGTGGGCACCAAACAAAGAAAAAATGGCTATGAATCACAAGAAACCCAAAAAATTTGTAAAAGGATTAGACTGCCAGCGAGTACAATTGTGTTAAAACCAATGTATTACTTCCAGTTCAACATGCACAGCCACCTCGTTGCTCTGTGTCTGAAACAGCTTCAGGGATGCTCTGGAAGTATCTGCAAGTCATAATCAAAGCAAAAATGGAACTAAAGATATCACATTAAAGGTAGATTTCACATTCTAAATTCCATCACAATCAGAGAACTAAAGATACCACAAAAGTTAAAATTCACCTTCTTGGGAAAAAAAAAAAAAGCAACACAACGTTTGTTCTTTTACAATCTCAAACTAAAACAAAGTTTAATCAATCTAGGGACGCTATTCCTTTCTATTACCATCACTTGGCTCTGGCTACAGTAGCCATGCCCCTTTTATATAAAGTTCATAACCTTTTAAACTACTTCATACACACGCTAGTCTATTTTGTGACCTTACAGAAGGAAGATGAGAAGGTTTATGAATGCATATTCTCGTCAGTCAGTTTTAAACTATTTTTACCAATCATTGCATGCAATTTGCAGATGGCAGCGAATATCCATAGTCAATCTATTTTACCATACTAATGTAAAAGCATAACACCGAATATAACTTAATATATGCAAGCACTTCAGTACACATGCATAATAAGATGTGGAAATTCATAGGTTTAAAAGTAGCAGCTAGAATTTTTACCGAGCAGAGGGTTTGTGCAAATGGCAAAAAAGCCCCCTAATACACACCTTTGATTGAATTTATCTATCCTTTCCCAAGAAAAGGTTGCAACAACATTCCCTTTAAACTTCTAGGGTATTAAAGACATGCATTCACATATTTGTTTGTGATAAAGTCCTGAATGAGCACTTACATATCCTGCTCGTGCTCATTGGTTAGAGCACTTTTTGCAATAGAAAGAAATGCAGCATCAACGTTGATATCTTCTTTTGCCGATGTCTCAAAGAAAGGTATGTTGCCTTTTGAAGCACACCAGTCCCTAGCTTTCTTCTCAGAGACCTGTACAGGGTTATTACATAGCCAAGTGTCAAGGGATACCAAAATTTTACACACAACAGAAACTTCAATTGCTTACCACTCTGCTATTTCCACCATCAACATCAATCTTGTTCCCCAGTAATATAAATGGAAATGACTTTGTATCAGGTGGACTGGCCTATAAAACATCCAAACAAGTTAAACCAAGAAATGGTTTTAAAATCACAAGAAAAATACATCTATTCTGAATAAACAGTAAATAACGTCAAGAAAACACACACATACAAGCAACAAACCATTGAAATATTGAGGAAAAATTTATTAGCTTTAAGGTACATAAAAATTAGGACTTCCACAGGTGCAGATTTTGAATGGATTAAGCTGATATGGTATGTGCTTCTCCCCAAGTAAAATTAGTTCAGTAAGACAGGAGTATGAGAAAGAAAATTAGAAAATCAAGATAAACAAAACGGAATATCAGGAATTCAACAGATAAAATGGATGGCCTATAAGAAATAGGTTAACAAGTTCTCAACTGAGATCACATATATGTTATCTGATGAAATTAGGTAGATTGAACAAATTCTACCTCACCTCTTCTCAGTTTATTCCTTGAATATAAGTACACAAGTTCCCTAGCTTATTACTAATTCTACTTCAACCCTAACTCCTAAAATATCTCCTAATTTACAGCTCTTAGATAACTTCTAATTTATAGCTTTAGATTACAACACAAGCAAATTAAATAAACAAACTTAAACAGATAATAAACTGAGAGATAAGAAGGAGATGAACGAGATTATCTGGTATCTCTCGGTTCCTTCCTTAGCACAGGCCTTCTAGCTTTATCTTCCTTATCTTCCACCAACACCCCCTCTCAAGCTGAGAAATATATATCAAATATTCTCAGCTTGCTTTGAATTGATTCAAAACTCTGTTTCTGCATTGCTTTGATCGGAATATCTACATGTTGATCTGCAGTAGGGATATAAGTTAACTTGATTCCTCCTTCCATTTCCTATTTCACAAAGTGTCGATCAATTCGGACGTGCTTCATTCTATCATGTTGAACAAGGTTATTGACTATATTGATAACTGACTTGCTATCACTATAGAGTAGCTTAGGAGATGATACTTGCATAGAAAGATCTCCCATCAGCCTTTCTACCCATATCATTTCATAAATTTCCTGAGCAATAGCTCGATACTCAGCTTCAACACTACTGCGAGCTACTACCTATTGTTTTTTACTTCTCCAAGTCACCAAATTACCCCATAGCCTTGTAGAATATCCAGATATTGATTTACTATCTTCCATTGTGCCTACCCAGTCTGAATCTACATACCCAACTATTCCTCTATCTTGGCTCTTCTTGAACAGCAACCCTTTGCCTGGTGTTCCCTTTAGGTATCTAAGAATGTGATAGGCCGCTTCCAAGTGTCTTTTAGTTGGAAGATGCATGAATTTGCTAATAATACTTATAGCATATGTAATGTCGAATCTTGTGTGCGATAAGTAAATGAGTTTTCCAACCAACCGCTGATACATGCCTTTGTCCACTTGATAGTCTTCTTCTCCTTCTCTATTCTTCCAATTAGGCTCAAGTGGTGTACTTGTTGGTTTACATCCTAACTTGCCTATTTCCTTTAGCAAGTCTAGAGTATATTTCCTTTGAGATACAAAAATGCCCTCCTTGCTTCTTGCTACTTCCAATCCAAGAAAGTACCATAGTTCCCCTAGCTCTTTTACTTCAAAGGTCTATTTTAGTAGTTGTTTCAATTGCTGAATTTCTTGATGGTTGTCTCCGGTGATGATGATATCATCTACATAGACAATTAAAATTGTTCTATTCCTATCTCTCCCAATCTTAGTAAATAAAGTGTGGTCTGCTTGCCCTTGATTATATCCTAGCTTGTATAGTGTGTTGCTAAATCTCTTGAACCAAGCTCAAGGTGA
Source organism: Diospyros kaki (assembly GCA_036245055.1). Classification (NCBI taxonomy): domain Eukaryota; kingdom Viridiplantae; phylum Streptophyta; class Magnoliopsida; order Ericales; family Ebenaceae; genus Diospyros; species Diospyros kaki. Next base: position 16,015,672 of record BSEG01000015.1, on the reverse strand, counting down.
CTACTTTAGCCCGTATAAGGATTTCTCTAGCTTGCATACCTTGTTTCTTGTGTGATCGGTCTCAAACCCAAGTGGTATACGCATATAGATTTCCTCCTCCAATTCTCCATTCAAGAAGGCATTTTTAATGTCCAATTGATGCAATTTCCAGGTCCAAATTTATTGCTAAAGACAACAACACTCGGATTGAATTGAGTTTTGCCACAGGGGCAAAAGTTTCTTCATAATCCAAGCCTTGGGTTTGAGTGAACCCTTGAGCTACAAGCCTTGCCTTGTATCTCTCAAGGCTTCCATCTGATTTATACTTCAATATGAACACCCACTTGCTCTCAACAGCCTTCTTTCCTTTAGGAAGATCCACAATTCTCCATGTACCTGTTTTCTCCAAGGCTTCGATTTCTTCCATGACTGCTTCTCTCCATCTACTATCCTGCAGTGCTTGATAAATATTCCTTGGGATAACAACATTATTAAGACTAAGGGTAAATGCCTAATAAGTAGGAGATAGTTTAGAATACCCAAGGAAATTTGTGATAGAATGCTTGGTACATGTCCTTCTCCTTTTTCCTACGACAATGGGAATGCTTAGATCATCTTCACACTGTTGTTCAGTCAAGTTGTCAGTAAGTTGCTGATTTGGACTTACCTCCTAGTTGGAAGGATTGGTTGGCTAAAGTGTTGGAGGTCTTCTTGAATATACCTTAAAAGGAGGTTTGTGTGAGCTTTGACCACCTCGTTGAATCTTGGTTTCCTTTTTCTCCCCCTTTTGCTGATTTAGGAATTGTGAGATGGATTCTGGGCTTGAACAGTGATTATGGTTAGACTGATAAGTTTCAATGGATGGAACTGAACTTGGATGAGGGTCAAGAACTGAACTGGAGATAGATGGGTTGAGAGGAACATATATGACTGAAGTCCAAGAATCTGTTGGTTCACTAGTTGTGTTGGTGTTAGCGAAAAAAAAACTTATTTTTCAGGAAGGAAACATCGCATGACACAATAAATTTTCTGGTAGGAAGATGATAACACTCATATCCTTGTTGAGTTGGGGAATAGCCAACAAATACACACTTAAGTGCCTTTGGATCAAGTTTGGACTGGTTTAACTAGTTGTGATGTACAAAAGTACACCCAAATACTTTAGGAGGAAGTGGGTTTACTGCTCTGGTGTAATGAGGAAAAGACTTGACAAATACACTCAAGGGTGTTTTGAATTGAAGGGGCTTTGAGGGAAGACGATTGATCAGATAAGCTGTTGTAAGTACAGCCTCTCCCCAATATGAATTTGGAACTGATTGAGTGAACATAAGTGCTTGAGTTGTCTCAAGTAGGTGCTGGTTCTTCCTCTCGGCTATACCATTTTGCCAAGGGTTATATGGACAAGAGCTTTGGTAGACAATACCATGCTCATTTAGATAATCATCAAAGTGGTTTGAGAAGTATTGTCAACCATTGTTGGTTCTTAAGATATGAATAGAAGATTGGAAGACATTCTTGACCATTTGATGAAACTTCTTGAATACCAAATAAGTTTCAGATTTTTCCTTCAATAAGAATACCCAACATACTCATGTGTGATCATCAATGAAGATTATGAACCATCGAGTATTAGTTAGGTTAGGAATTCTAGCTGGACCCCAGATATCACCATGCACCAAGTGGAATGGTTGTGAAGGTTTATAAGCATGTTTGGAGTGAGTACTTCTAGTTTGTTTTGCTAGAATGCAATTTTCACAAGAGAAACTTTGAATTTTATTGATAGAAACTGAAGGGTACAAGACTCGAAGATAATATAAGCTAGGGTGTCCTAATCTTTGATGCCATAGCATTAAGTTATTCCTAGAAACAGTAATCAAAGAGGAGTGAACTAGGAACCTAAATTCTTCTTGGTGATCAAGCCGTGATATTTGATATAGACCATCCTTCTCTTCAACTTTGCCAATCCTCCTCCCCAAAAGTATGTCCTGAAAAACACAATGAGAGGAAGAAAATATTACTGAGCAATTTTTTTCCTCTATAATCTTATTGACAGAAGATTACATCTTAAATTGGGTACATAAAGGACTGATTTTAGGCTTAATCCTACAACATGTGATGTCCCTGTTCCTTTAACAAAAGACTTAGTACCATCAGCCATAAAAACTGTAATATTCTGATCACATCGCTTATAATCTGATAATGTATCAATATCAGTTATCATATGGTCTGAAGCTCCAGTATCTATGATCCAAACACTAGTTGACAATCTTTTTGAGAATAGAGAATGACTAATTTTACCTTGTTTGGCCAAAGATACCACATAATTGTTATTGTCGTCTGAACTCTCAGCAGGCTTTTGTATCTTGGTTTGAGTCAATAGCTGATGAAGGACTTCCAATTGTTCTTGCGTTAAAGAAACCGATATTGGAGTTCCCTTGTCAGATTCCATCATGTAGGCAGTTGATTGTCCACTTTTCCTTTGACTCTTAGGTTTTCAATTAGGAGGTTTCCCATGCAGCTTCCAGCAAGTTTCTTTAGTATGGTATGGCTTGTTACAATAATCACACCATTGTCTTTCTCGCTGGTTGTCACCTTTAGTTGGTGTAGACATCCTTCCTCGAGTTGCATTCAAGGCAGAATTCTGTAACAATCCTTCACTGGTTGAATGATTGGACGGCATTACCATCTTTCTACTCTCCTCTCTTCTAACCTCAGCAAACATCTCTCTCATAGAGGGAAAATGCTTGGTTCCAAGCAACCTTCCTCTTACCTCGTCTAAATCCGGATTTAGACCATGTAGGAAGTCAAATATCCGTTCTTTCTCCATCATTTGATCATATTTCCTCCCATCAGCTGAGCATTCCCATGTGATCTCATGGAAGAGATCCATCTCTTGCCATAACTCAGTCAAGATATTGTAATACTCAGTTACAGAATTGTTTCCTTGCTTGGTGGATCGAATGGTGGACCTAACTTGGAAACACTAAGCAATATTTGCAAGATTTGGATAGATCTCTTGGACAACACTCCAAATTTCACTAGTTGTCTTATAAAAGAGATAAGTCCGTCCAACCTTTGGTTCCATAGAATTCACAAGACATGCAAGACAATGGCATTCTTAGCTTCCCATAGTCCATATTCTGCAAATTCAGTATTGGGTTGCACTGTTTCACCAGTCAAGTATCCGACCTTGCCTTTCTTTTTTATCACAAGCATAACCGATTGGAACCACTCACGAAAGTTGGTTCCATTCAACTTGTGGAGGGTGATTTGTAGGGAGGATCCATCAAAGCCTGTCGTTGCTACTGGAGCTTGAATATTCCTTGCCGGTGGAACTTGGCTATTGGGTGCCAGAGGAGGACTTGACACGGAGACCTCACGGGTTTGAGGTTGTTCCACCATTGTATAAGAGTTTCCTTACAAGAAGAACTCTTGTTAATCAAATACTCCACGAGTCGGGCTCTGATACCATGATGAAATTAGGTAGATTGAATGAATTCTACCTCACCTCTTCTCAGTTTTTCCATGAATACAAGTACACAAGTTCCCTAGCTTATTATTAATTCTACTTCAACTCTTAACTCCTAAAATATCTCCTAATTTACAGCTCTTAGATAACTCCTAATTTATAGCTCTAGATTACAACACAAGCAAATTAAATAAACAAACTTAAATAGATAATAAACTGAGAGATAAGAAGGAGATGAACGAGATTATCTGGTATCTCTCAATTCCTTCCTTAGCACGGGCCTTCTAACTTTATCTTCCTTATATTCCACCAACATTATCCAAATAAGTGAACCAAGCCAATCTATTAATTGAAAAATTCTCAAACAGTTTCTGATGATTGAGCTCCCACAGCTGCCACCAAACAAAATAGAATAAATGGCCCATGCCATGAGACCCCCAGTCGTCGTCGTCACTAACTGCACCTTATCCTAACTTAGGGTCAGCAACATGACATTTATAATGTTAATTGGCTTTTAAGAGTCACATGAACAATTCAAACCATACAGAAGAACAATGTGACAAAATTTTATACTAGATGCCCTTCCTGACGCAACCCTCTATTGAGGGAATGATGATATAAAGTTCTGATGAGGGTTTTGGGTCCTATCACCACTCGATCTATGCTATAGTTGTGCTTTCTTCGAGTTCTTAGTTCCGAGATTGTCTTAACAATCCTCGAGTTTGAGCTTGTCTAAACTGGTTCTTTCTACCAAAACAAGGCAGGGTATATTCCCTCGATGGATCCTCCGATACTTAGTCAATCACTATGCTTCGAAACAATGCAATAGTGATGCAATAAATGCGTAATAAATGTCATATCTAGCTCTTGGGAGACCACGCCTCTATATAGGTAGGTACAACATTTATTATGCATTTATTGCATCATTACTACGTCGTTCTGGAGCATAGTGACTAACCTGAGCACCAAAAGATCCACGAAGGGACTAGACTAGGCCTCGCCCTCCTTTTGCAAGAAGAACTAGTTCAGACAAGCTCAGGCTCAAGGATTTTTAGGATTATCTCGAAATCGAGAAGAACCCAAAGAAAGCACAACTGTAGCATGGATTGGGTTATCAAGTTCCAACACGATCTTCATATAGAAAAGTTTCGTGGGATAGTGAATGAAGATAAGTCATGTTTCATCACATAGTTGATATTGCGAAATCAACTTGTACAAAAAGGAAACACAAACACCCATGAGGCCCCCAATGATATGGATATTTGCAAAGCCATTGCCAAATGAAACCAAATAACTATAAGTTTTCATTGATAACTCAAACTAAGGGAGATATACACACTTTCTTGGAGAATGGACATTTGTGCAGAGACAATTCAACCTAAACTCACCACTGCAATCTGTGCAGGAAAAAAATATTCAGATAAGGGACACACTTCTTAAAGAATAGACTTTTGTGCAGAGACAATTCAACGGACTGACCAATACTTCTGTACAGTAAAAAATATTTGGACAATGGACAGGTGTATGGTGTACCTATGTGAACATACATGTGATGGGTTAAGTTGAAGGAGCATTTTCTTTTTCTTCTTTTCTTTTTGGGTAATCGAGGACAGCTACAAGAGGTGAAAGGGGTGCAAACCTTTGTACATTGGGAGCGTATAACCCGCTGAGGGTGTTAAACAACGCAATCTCTATAAAATGGGAGTGTACTAATCAAGGCAAAAGTCAACACAAATTATCAAACCAGAAAAATCTAGAAAGAAAAGGAAATGCCCAAACATCCTTTAAACCAAAAAGAAAATTATGAAGAAAAGACAATTTAATCCATGTAAAGCCATCTCAGGCTCCAGAAGGGCACATTGTTTCACTTTTAGTTGCACACCACATAAAAGCATAAGGATCCACTTAAACATACCTCACTCTCTCCAATTTGTACCCACTAGACTAGCCCAAAAAGTTAAAACACCAAGTTTGCCATTGTACATTCTTATTAATCTATCAATTTTTTATTTTTTTTTTCATAGCATGCAAGTTCATTAAAGAAAAAATGTACATTAACATTTTGTGATTATGACAACTGAACATCTTGTAAATTTCACTACATCCCTCTTTTTCTTCAAGCAAGTCACTCACAGTACTTACAACCTTTATTCATTCTTTTAAGATTTCATGTTTTTCCTTTTAATAATGATACAAGATATGCCACATCTCAATCCTAAAGATTTGCCCGACTTACAAAAAGGGAAAAAGAACATTTCTAAAAATTTGAAATGATCACCTTCCTAATTAAAATGTATGTATAGATAGGAAGTTATGGACATGAATCTGAAAATTAATTGTCTTTTTTAACATAACGTGCATCTACAAGTTTTGAAGGAGTACGAACAGCAAGTAAGCATAGATACAACTTCCCTTGTATATGTATCCATGCTTCACATATTACTTCTCGTAACATTTTTTCTTGGTAATATCAAGAATTTATTGGAATTCCCTCGCAAGAGGGTAATGTCAGGAAGAGCATATAGCATAAATTTTGCCACATTGTTCTTTTGCATGGATTTGTATTGTTAATTTGAAATCAGTTGACATTATGAGATCGTCCACCAAACCTAACCTGGTTAATATAAGGTGCAGTTATGATGATCATTCATATCATGAACATGGACTTTGGAATAACTTGAGAACGAGCAATACCAGCAACACATCCTTCCCATGTCTATATAATATATATATATAACAAAAATTCAAATATTAGCTACATGTACTTTGCTAAATAAGTTTCTTACTACAAGGAAGATGACATTAACGTCCAAGAATCTGGACATGCAACTAAAAGGAATATAAGAAGTACTCACTGGGCCAATTTCAGTTTTCATGATTTAAAACATCAGCCCCTTGCAAAGACCAAAAACAACAATAGAAATAAAGTAACATGAGCATCTCATAGCCAAAGCCCGATCTCGAGGGTAATTTTGCCAATCAAAATAGGTGGGAATATATGAGAATGACGCAAGTAGTATGCCCACACTCATCTTCCAAGATCAGAGTGGAGAAGCAGAACCAACATCCCTTTCCATGAGACTGACTGACTTATAACCATTATTTGACTTGTAAATACTAGGGTATGAGGAGCCCGCAGACAAGATCGATCAATTAACTCGTTGATATCAACACTCACCACCAAAGAAAATGTTCAAAAGCACAAGGATGCTGCTTTTCTTTTCTGGAATCCAAAGCAACCAACAATTGTATTTCAAATTTAGAAGCCCATCAGACATAGGATTAAGAACAAAGCCTTCCTAGCAGTTAATTTGAACCGACAACATGGCAAGGGGAACCCAAAAAAAAGTTCCCAGTTTCAGAAGGAAATTGTGCTCAATTACATGTACATAGTAAGTATTGAATCTAGGCTGGTGGAGTAAATGGATGAAAAAATTAAGTGAATTTCAAAGACAGTAATCACCTTTTCTTTTTGAGGTGGGACTCCTCCAATCCACCCACAGATTGTTATTTAGACACCATAGTTAAAATGACTATAATTAACAACTGATCAACCAAACCCGATAAATTTGCGAAGATCATCATCAAAACATCACAACGTTCTCAACTTTCAAATGGATAGCCACATGTACTGTAATGCATCAGATGAGTATTCACATGCAGTACATGCCACACACAAATATAATGCCCGTTTCAGACTGTCCACCCCTCACAGGGGTTCACTTCAAATCAATTGTTGATAAAAGCAAAAAGAAATGAGAACAGAAAAAATGAAATGAATGAAAGACAACCTTGAATCGGCCCACTTAACCTATAACCCAAGTAACATAAGGCTTTTCCCAAACAAGTCTGTGATCCTCACAACATTTTAAGCATCCTTCTTGTCAGGTAGAAATGTAAGACATAACAGGAGTCTCCATTTGTTTGATATTTAGTTTCATACGAGGATATTGCAGGTGTCTTTAAGAAACTGGAAATGGGTCCAGTCTTGTTTTTATTTTTTATCACTTAGTAATACAACAAGGAAGTTGGTTACTTGGCCCATAAAGAGGGAAAAACTACTACTGCTCCTGACCCTTACAAAAGTTTTGATGACTTTTCTTGACAGAGAATCGGCGAATGGATTAAAAAGAAAGGTAAATTACACTAAGCACTCCTGAGGTTTGGCCAAAAGACAAGGACAGCCCTAAAATATCATAAATGACAAGGACCACCCTTGAGGTTATTAACTGTGCAGCACTTTCAACCCTCCCATGAGAAAAATGGCGGTTATTTTTTGTAAATGCCAAAAATGCCCTTCCACGATTATAGATTAATAAAAAAAATAAAAAATTAGTGGTGGTTGTTGGCACCATTGCTAGCCACCAAATCGATGATGAGCCCCAATTTGGGCTCCTTCAAGGGAGGAACCCATTCTAGGTTCCTATCCTCCATGGAAAGAGAGAGAGAGAGAGATGGCGGAGCTCCTTTTTCCATTGATGGCAGCTGCTCAATGAGGTTCTTCTTATAGTTGCAGCAATGATCTCTCTAGCAGGCGGTTTTCCCCAGATCTGTAACAACAAAGACGACAACTCCTTCTCCAATTGTAGTAGTGCCCAAGTCTCTCTGCTAGCTCACGTCTATTCAGGATGGTGGGTCCCCAATCAACAGTTTCTCTCTCCTTCCCAGCACCACAGGTTTCTCCATTGACTCTGGCTGCAATTGACTCTCTCTCTCTCTCTCTCTCTCTCTCTCTCACACACACACACACACACGCACATGCACGGACAGAGCAAAGAGCCCTACAAATCAACTATTGTGGGTTTGATACGCAAAGAAATCAAACCCAACTGGTTTTGATTTCAGCCGAACCTGTCACCACATACAGAGAGATATAGAGCAAGCGAGAGAGAGAGAGAGAGAAAGAGAGGTGCCAAAAAAGATGGGGTTCACGCTGTCATTGGAGATGGGTTTGCCGTCAAAGTGAGATTCAATTGCCATGGGATGGAGAGGAGAGAGAGAGAGAGAGAGAGGAGGGTTTTAAAATGAACACAAAATGGTCAATTTTCATAACAAGTTAACAACAGGGGAGGTGTTTGTCATTTCTAATGTCAGAGGTGTTTGTGTCTTTTCACCAAACCTCATGGTTGCCTGGTGTAATTTACCCTAAAAAGAATGGAAAGAATTAGCCTCCAACAAATTAAACAAAAGGGAGATAAGAAAATCTAAAAAGAGGGCAACAATCCAACAATGAGCTAGAAAATTTGAAGAAATCCTCAATATTTTAACTATGAGCTACATTACATGGACTTACGTACATGTATTTGTTGTGGATGCATCTCCATGTGTGAGATTTCTTAAACCCTTAGGGTCTATTAGTTTGGCGGAAATGGTTTTTGGGGATTACAAAACCATAATAATATCATTGGATTGGACGGGATTATAAATATCATGTTTGTTAGCACTTAGCACAGGGTAGAAATGACATAATAAGATCATAGAGTGTTAAAAGCACATCCTTGTATTGGCCCAAGGTAAGAAATGGGATAATTGAACAAACGAGTACCAAAAGTATATACTTACCCATAGATAATATTTTCTTTCTCTATAAAATCATTATAAATTTATAAATATATTAATAAAAAGGATAACATATCAAATTATATTAGCTGAGTCATATTAATGTAGTTATTACTAAAAGATAAATGATATGCTTTATATTATATATATTATGTAAATATGATTAACATAAACATAAAATATGTAACAAGATGTATTTTAGCATATACTAGTTAAAATAATATTTTAACTATATATATTGGAATGTGTTAAATTAAATGGAAGGAGGGAAAGAGTCATATAGATCTAATCCCATGAGAGGGGATTAATGGGGGATTTTCGTGGATTTCTAATCCAGGTTGTACAATTAATTTGGTCCAAATTTGCTCCAAGTAAAAGGGATGGGGGGAAGTGACATCGGCAATCCAACCCCCAAGCAAGCATAGCCTTAATTTATTGAACATGAACATATCATGAGCAATTAAACATAATACTAGTCACACATTATAAATAAGATGATATTATTATTTGGAAGAGAACTTTAAATTGATGGAAATTAGAGGAAAGGACAGATTTTTATCACTTATCAAATGCAGGCTTGTTTTTCTTCAAATAAAACAACAACATATCTAGCCTTTATCCCACTATGTGGGGTCGGCTCTTTTTCTTCAAATGTTATTAAAATTAAAGAATCTTAAGCTCCAATTTGGAAATATGTGTTGCACACTCATGCTGCTACCCTTTGTTATATTGGTGGCCATGAACATGACAGGGAGATTAGAAGAGTCCACATAACATAAACCCTAGTTACAAGGAAATACTATAGTGAACTCTCTTTCTCTTTTTGCTCACTGGAAAAAAAAATAACTCTTTTTATAATTTTTGATAAGTAAATACCATCTTAACACTTTTTTTACTGATGTAATGCACAGAAAATTCGTGACTTCCAAAAAAAAAAAAACTGAAACAAGCTTTGAAAATCTCGAAAGCTTACTTAGAAAATACATTGATCTAGGGTATCAATATATATACAATACATGCTATCTTTTCTCCTAGAAAATAGGAGAAATATTAGACTACATATCTCCTAAAAATTAAGAATGTTTATCTCCTAAATAGTAGGAATAGATTTTTAGCTTAATCTTGTGTCCTCTTTGGATTATTTGTCCCTTTATCTTGATTTATCTGTCATCCACTTCTTTAAATCTTCTCTTTATCTTCTATCTCACTTATCTTTATCAACTTCAAAACTCCTCAATTTCGCCAACACTCCCCCTCAAGCTAGAGAATAGATACATGGCATTCTCAGCTTGTCAATCAATGTCTCAAATCCTGGTCTTGCCATAACTTTTGTGAACACATTAGCTACTTGATCAGTTGTAGGAATGTAGGACAAGTCAATCCCTCCTTCTTCAATCTCTCTCTTTGTAAAACTTCTATCTATTCTTACATGTTTCATTCGATCATGTTAAATAGGATTTCTCACAATGCTAATTGCCAATTTACTATCACTATATACCTTAGTTGGCTGTGATATATGTATCAATAAGTCTTCCATTAGTCTTTCTAACCATATTACCTCGCAAATTCCTTGAGCTATAGCTCGGAATTCTGCTTCAGTATTGTCGCGAGCAACCACTGATTGCTTTTTGCTTCTCCATGTGATCACATTTCCCCATATCTTGGTACAATAACCAGAAGTTGACTTGCTGTCAACAGTGGAACCTACCCAAACTGCATCAATAAAGCCTTTAATTCCTCTCTCATCAATCTTTCCAAACATTAAACCTTTTCTAGGTGTTCCTTTAAAATATCTTAGAACATGAAAAACTACATTCATGTGTTTTTGAGTAGGAGAATGCATATATTGACTGACAACACTTACTGCATAGACTATGTCTGGCCTAATAAGTGATAGATAGATCAATCTCTCATCCAACCTTTAGTATCTTTGCTTTTCCACTGGTTGATCATCATCCTTTTCTTCAAACTTCCGACCCTTATCTAAGAGAGTTCCAACAGGTCTACATGCCAACATTCTTGTATCCTTTAGCAAATCCATAGTATACTTCCTTTGTGAGATAAATAATCCTTCTTTGCTCCGAGACACCTCCATTCCTAGGAAATATCTCATGATCCCTAAGTGTTGACTTCAAATTCAGCCCTTAATTGCTTCTTTAAGTTGTCAATTGCCTACATATCATCCCATGTTACAATAATATCATCAATATAGACAATTAATATAGCTCTTCTTCCATTTTCAACATACTTTATAAATAAGGTATGGTCAGTTTGTCCTTGTTTATACCCTAATTGCTTTAGGTCATGCTGCATTTCTTAAACCAAGCCCTTGGTGACTGCTTCAAACCATAGAGAGATCTTTTAAGTCTACAAACATTTCCACTGTCCAACTCATGTTCAAATCCCAGAGAAATCTTCATGTATATCTCCTCATCCAAATCACCATTAAAAAAAGCATTTTTAACATCCAATTGGAATAAAGGCCAATCTAAATTAACTGGAAGTGAGTGTAATATCCATATTGAATTCAACTTAGCCATAGGAACAAAGGTCTTCGCATAATTGATCCCATACGTTTGGGTAAACCCTTGTGCCACCAATCGAGCTTTATATCTTTCAATGCTTCTATCTGCATGGTTTCACAATGAACACCCATTTACACCCAACTACCTTCTTGTTGGAAGGTAGTTGCACAATATCCCAAGTATGATTTTCCACCAAGGCATTCATTTCTTCCATAACAACAACCTTCCATCTAAGATCATTCATAACACATATATTCTTTGGAATCTCAATGCTGTCAATTTTTGCCACAAAACCCCTAAACTAAGGTTTTAATTTAGCATAGGTTAGATGGTTAGAAATAGGATATTTGACACATGATCTTACCCCTTTTCGTAAGGCTATAGGAACAGCCCAATCTAACCCATCTCCCTTGGTAGACTTGTTGTCCATGTTGTCAATAACAGTGTCAATAGCCGTATCACCCTTATAGGAGCCATCCTGACCAACCTTTCAGAGAGAGTGTTGACCTTGCTAAGGTTCCTAATGGTCTTTGGGCCTTCTGGAGTAAACTTCTAGGGGGCTGCTGGTGGTAGTAGGAGCAATTGGTTCAACAATAGGCTTAGAGCTAACGGGTAGAGGAGAGGGATCAAGAGAGTTAGGTAGCTGAGGGTCAAAAACTGAGGAACTTGTCAGTATGTTCTCAGGAGTAGAAGCTGAAGATGCTCCCCCTTGAGAACATATTGGCAGTAAAGGTGGGAGAGAAATCAGAGGATCAATGTGAGGGCTAGGGATCTCTTCTTGAGAAGTGGTTGAAGAATAAAATGGGAGATCCTCATAAAATGTGACATCAATGGATACAAAGAACTGTTGGGTGGTAGGGCAATAGCATTTGTATCCTTTTTGGGATGAAGAGTACCCAATAAAGATGCACTTGAGAGTTTTGGGGTTCAATTTTGTCCGAGAGAGAGTTGTTGTGATTAGTTGTGTTTCCATATTGTACTTGTTGGTTTCACCATGTCAACTAAGTTATGGAACACAACTATATCAATTATCTTCATTCACCACCATCTCATGAAATTTCTCCATGTGAAGATGGTGTTCAAACTTCATTTCATCATTACTCCGCCAGGGGATATTATCCACTGCCGGTCCCAAGCCCGGATAAAGGAGGAGGGTTGCGTTAGGTAGCCGACAGCCAGCGTAAAATCTAGTCGGATCCAAATATGAATTCTAGACAAACTATCTGTTGGGATGTAACCCACATAGAAGTCTAGAATTCATGTAGCCAACCCCACATAGTGGGATAACGGCTGGATATGTTGTTGTTGTTGTAGAGAGTTGTTGTGAACATAGACAATGCATTCAAATACCTTATGTTCAACTAAAGAAAGAAAGGGAGAATTTGGATATAGATCACAAAGTGTATTTAGAGGAGAAATTGCCAAGGTATTCATGAATCACAAAGTGTATAAAGCCACTTCATTGGGCTTTCTCATCCTTACACTGCTAGGGAAATTGCCAAGGTATTCATGGATCATATAGCAAAATTACATGGGGTACCTAAGGCCATAGTATTGGATAGAGATAAGATCTTTACTAGCCTACTATGGAAGGAATTAATGCGGTTATTGGGAGTCAAGCTCAACATGTCTACCGTCTACCATCCTAAATCTAACGGGCAAACAAAAAGAGTTAATCAAAATCTAGAGATGTACTTGAGGTGTTTGTGTTTCTTACAACCCAAGTCCTGGCACAAATGGTTTACCAGAGCACAATGGTGGTACAATTCCAACCACCATAGTGCCATTAAAAGGTCTCATTTTGAAGCCCTTTACGGCTACAAGCCGCCCTTACTTCCGACATTAGGAGATTCTTGAATAGTGGCAGCCCTAGACACTTACCTCCAAAAAAGGCAACAAGCTCTACAGGTCATCAAAACTGAGTTGGCCAACTCAAAGAACAGAATGAAGCAATTTGCAAATAAAAGGAGTGAAAGGGAGTTTTAGGAGGGGGAGATGGTATATCTAAAGTTGCATCCGAGACACTTAAGAGTCTTAACTCAAAACTCTACTTCAACGTTACAACCAAAGTTCTATGGTCCATTTCTCATAACGGCCAAGGTGGGAAGTGTGTCTTACAGGATGCAACTCTTGAAGGGCTCAAGCATCCACCCGATATTCCATGTTTCTCTTCTTAAGAAATCAATAGGAACACAACACGTGAATCTAATTCTACCTACTTCTCTATGTGCTAGAGAAAAGCCTAAGGAACCTACGGCTATTCTAGATAAAAGGGTGATTTATAAACACAAGGCTCCCATCACTCAAGTGCTAGTACAATGGTTCGGTCTTCATTCAGACAATAATACCTGGGAATACCTTCCAGATTTACTCAACCAATTCCCTTGCGTGGCAAGCCTTCTCAACATTTCTTGAGGACAAAAAAACTTGGGGTGGGGGGTATTTGTCATGTATTAACTTGTGAGGGGGAGTTTACTATAATTAAAGATAGTAGGAGGGTGAAAATAGTATATTTTGTAAGCTGGTTGTAATGGGTTGTACCAAGTTAGTTGCTACACCAACAGCTGGTACATTCCCATGCACATGTATGCAGTTACCGCACATGGAAAGTTAGGAAATCAGCTATATATAGTGCTGAATTTCCCTTTCACGACTATGAAAAATCTAAGAATATTTTGAATCATTCTCTCTCTACTCTCTCTCCCTTAATTCTGCATTCGTCTTCTTCCAATTCTCTCTCAATATCTCCCTTTCTTCTCCCTCGATCCTTCTATTTGATCAAGAACCATTGTCAGCACCTGAGGCGCTGACAAATTGTTCCCAACAAATCATGCAGCCTAATTACAAAGATATCTACCAATACCTAAACCTAGCGAATAGCCCATGGAAACACTTACGCATAAGGTGCAAAGTAAAGAGGTCCATGAAATGCTAGCATAAAGAGCTTCTGCTCTAAATTCTTGCCAGACACTTATCAGCTCTACACTGCTTTGTAAAGATCTTAGATAGCCATAAAAATCAGATCTTAGCACAAGCTTCCTTGAAGATGATCCATTTAGAGTCAAGTCTTCAGTAGAAGAATCATTATTGTGGTCAATCACTATCTGACACAACCTATTACTGTTCTACAAGCAAATGGCAAACACAACAGTAACTTATTTAAAGCACTTTCTCAAGCCAGGTAGGATTAAATTTTAACCGTCTTTCCTTCTTAAGTTACAAGCCTACCCAACCTACACCTAAAAAAGCATCAGGACCTTCTACCTACTATCCATGCCTAAAGGCAATCTTCTCATTGTCAATCCCAGAACTACTAAATTGAAAATTTTAACTAAGCTAGATATTGGTTCTTTTGGAAAATGAAAACTTCCCACAAAAGCAGTCAAACACCCAGACAGTAGATAATCTATAACAAGTAAAGTAAGGCCTACCACCCAAAATATTTAACCTTCAGTTATATATTTTAAAACTTGCAATAAAGGGGCAAGCAAAATCAAGGGTATGTGAGCTGGTTAAATGGACAGAATTCTGAAACTCTTAAGCAGAAATGCACAATTTAAGGAAGGTGGGAGCATAGCAAGGCAGTTGATAGGCAAAGGAAAGCAACTTCTGAAAATAGGAAGAAGAGGAAATTCAGCATCTGTAGACTCCAGGGACATAAGAGGCTGAAAGCACAGAGGATAAAGGAAGATGGATCACTTTGTGTGCGGTTATTACTGGATCTATAGTTCATGGAAGACAAGCTATCTAAATGGTACTAACCAAAAAAATTGAGGATAGGGCTTTTCTCATAGGTAGAATCTGCATATGATTTATTTACAGGAGACCTACATGGTTTGTTTACAAGGCATCGAGATTGAAAACATGACAGTGTGTTGTGGGATGGTCACTTTGGTTTTTTTTTTTTTTTTTTTTTGGTGAGGGCGTTTAGAAATGGCGGGAGTTAGAATTCATATAGCTGACCCTACATAGTGGGATTAAGATATGTTACTGTATATATTGGTGAGGGAGTTTAGTTCCGCTCTTCTGATAAAATGAAGTTCAAATGTTCAAGAGTTGTGTCCCAGTTCAATTATTATTTCCTAGAAAACATGAAAGGTGGATTCTCCAATAATGATGATGACAGGAGAATTCAATTGAAACTACTAGAGATTGGGGACCAAGATTTTCTTTTTTTTTTAGGGTGGGGGGGGGGGTGACTTTAAAGAGGAGTTGAATTCTTTTCAGGTGGAAGGAAGTTCAATGGGAGTTTCAAGAATTTGTCCTCTATAAGGAGAAATTGCAAAGAGCACCCTTTTAGCATGAAGCTTAGCACAGAAAAAACCCCTTGCATAAGGACATCCCTGAGCTGTGCACAGTCTTGTGTTATCCACACACGTGTTGTGCGCCACTGCATTCCTTCAAAAGGTGGGAGTAGTCACCTTGTTCAATGTCAAGACCCTAGGGTGTCCTAGGGTTTGAATAGGAATTTAGAGGAAGAAAAATAGAATTAGAGGGAGAGACAGAACAAATTAAGGGAGAACGGGAGAAAGAGAGAGAATGAGAGAAATAGGAAAAGAGGAATTGATTATTCATTCAACAGATATCTCTCCACAATCCTGTAGGTTCCTTTATATAGAACCTCTAGCCAATTCAACAACTCTCTACCTACTTAACAGCCTAACAACAAGTTGTTATACAATCAACCTATTCCCACCTATTAACCAACCAACTCCTTTAGTAGACCCTAACGGTTTACAAGGTTAATACCCTCCCAATTACAGTACTACTCCCTAGGGTCGTGACAATCCCCACCCCTTCAAACAATTCTTGTCCCCAAGAATTGACAACTGTTAATCCCTGTTCTTCATCCAATTCCAATCTTAACAATCAGATTTATTCTTCTTCTCTTTTTCCTTACTTTCTTTTTTCTCCTCAACTTTGTCCCATCTTCTCTTGCGTTTTGTTGCTTTTGTTCTTGCTCCCAAAATAAAATGTAAATTCCAAGGATCGACATATTAAGGGTCCCTTCTTCAATGTCAAAACTCTTTAACCAAATAGCAGCAACCTTTTCTTCCTTCATCATCCGAATCTGGTCCGCCCCAAGTGAAATGACAGCAATACTATCATATGGCTCGAGATCAAAATTGCTCAAAACGACAAGGTTAGTTTCTTCAGCTGGAATTTCCTTGACTTGTGACTCTTCAGCTGTTTCCACAACCAAATGCAAAGCAGCAATACTCTAAGAATCTACTTCCTCAGACCCATTCTTGCCCTCAACCTCCAGTTTTTTTCTTTGGTCCGAGTCCTCATCAGTTGTCTGTCCACCCTCAGCAGCTTCTATATCCACATCCTTAGAGCTATTGTAAAGTTATTCTGGCCCTGATTGTTTCGTCCAAACACCTGTAGCGACATGTGGTCCGTTACGAACTTGGGAGCTGCTCTTACAATAATTTTCTAGTGGCAGCCCATGCTTTTCATAAACGGCTTTTAGTGCCACTTCTTGCAACCTTGCCTTCTCCGCCACTTGTTCCACCGTATTAGGGCAAAACATTTTCACACTAAGCCTTAGAACATCATCAAGACCATTAATGAATTTTGATACAAAATAAGACTCGATTAAAGTTGGATAGAATTTGAGCACAACTGCTCTCAATTTCTCAAATCTGACCAAATACTCCAAAACCGATCCATCTTGCTTCAGCTTGTTAAGCTCCTCTAAGTAATCCTTACCTCCAATCTGGTTGAAGAAGCAGAGTATTCCTTAGAAAAACATTCAATCGGAATACTAACCTGAAATTTAAGTGAAACTAGAATCAAAAGGTCATCCAACTTTATGTCAACGTCCTTGATTGCTTCCCTCGTCGCATCACATGTTTCCTCAAATGTTTTACCAAATGGCTTAGCACTTTCAAGAAGTTCTTCGGCCATCTTGATAGGTTCAATTCTTGAGAATTCACCCCTATCACAACTTCTTGATTAGCTTTTAAGGATCCCCTTGGCAACCAGAATTGGTTCTGGTAAACCTAATCCGCCTCTTTAGTGGCTTCAAGTTTTGCCAACTAATTCTACCTCAATTGGAATCCGCCGGAATCAGCCGAAATCTCCTGCTTCGCTTCCCATAAATTACCTCCTGCTCAGCGTGCAGTTCTTTGCGGCTTCAAGATTTCTGGACTTGACCGAGAGTTGTTGCTTGCCTCCCAAGTCGGCCAATTGTCTGCAATGGAATTGGTCACAATCTGGGTCTGCTCCGGCTTCAATTGATCACTTGAATTCACTTTCAATTTCCGATCACTACTGATTCAAGAAACCCAACACCGACCACCCAATCATCGACCACCCAATCACTAACCACTGTCCTTCAATTTCCAATCACTACAGATTCAAGAAGCCCAACACCGCAATGGCTTCCGCCAGCCACTATTGGCTTAAGTTCAGTCCCACCTGTGGAAATTTTTGTTCCAATTTCACGTTCAATTCCAACCCAAGTCAGAATTTGCTTCAGAAATGGCCGAACTTCTCAGACAAGAAGCATCGGTCTTGAAATTCAATCAACACTAAATCTTGAACCTTCACTCACTACCTGACTCACAACCGAATTCGCCTTCCAATTCCTATCGGACTCCTACTCCAATTCCGACCCAAAACCGTTGGACGCACTAACCCCCAAGAGTGTTGGAATTCAATTGCAACCAAAATCCCTCGTCAGACTTCCGTACCAGCCTCGTACCCTTGGTTTGGTCATGTTGCTTCCGTCGGACTCGTGTACTTAACCCACCTCACCAGCTGCCAAGAATGCCAGCTTCCCTTGTCACCCGCTCTGTTGCGACTTAAAATCCGAGCCGTCGTCTCCAAAACTAGCTTCATCTTTCAATTCCGACCGAAAATCTTCGTAGTCACAACCTTCCATTCTACGTTGCAGATTCAAGATCGCCCCAAGCCTGCGTCCACTTCTTACCCAATCACAGACCAGTGGTTAGAAGTCAGAATTTGTTGGAATCATCACCAAGAATTGCACGCACCAAGGAATTCAAGATCGCCCGGGCCTGCTTCCACGCCATGCCCTCACTCACCCAATCACCGTCCAAAGGCCGCAAGCCTCTGACTCTAATGGAATTAATTGTTCCGAAGTCACCGAACTTGCCGCTTCTTGAATTATCTCCCACAACTTGGTCAATTCCACCCCAAACTCAAATTACTTCCCCGCTTCGCGTCCGTCCATAAGCTTTAATCAAGACCGCCTTTTGCAGCTGCACCAACTTCGCGTCCATCGTACTGCCTCATCTTGGGTCGCGCCTTGCTTGCGTCTGTCAACACAAATCACCTGCTTTCGTTCATCCGTTCTACCTCCTATAATCGGGTCGAACTTACTCGTAAATTCCAATGCCGTGCCTCAACTGAACTCGCTAAAATCTGGGTCCGCTACTAGATTCTATGTTGCCGGAATCGTCAAAAATCTACTGGAATTAGTTGGATCCACAGCCAAGAACATTGGCTCTGATACCACTTGTCAAGACCCTATGATGTCCTAGGGTTTGAATAGGAATTTAGAGGAAGAAGAACATAATTAGAGGGAGAGACAAAACAAATTAAGGGAAAAAGGGAGAACGGGAGAGAGAGAGAGAGAGAGAATGAGAGAAATAGGAAAAAGAGGAATTGATTATTCATTCAACAGATATCCCTCCACAATATTGTAGGTTCCTTTATATAGAACCTCTAGCCAATTCAGCAACAACTCTCTACCTACTTAACAGCCTAACAAGTAGCCTAACAACGAGCTGTTATACAACCCATTCCCACCTATTAATCAACCAACTTCTTTAGTTAGACCCTAACGGTTTACAAGGTTAATACCCTCCCAATTACAGTACTACCCCCTAGGGTCATGACATTCAAGGAGCATTTGGAGGGTTAAGTATTGGAATCCACTGAGCTGTTTTCTGATAGACTTCAAGATTAAAATCAAGCAAGGATAGACCAGTCTTGCATTTGGTGTGGAGCTTCTATGATATAGCTTCAATGTCTTTTTTCTATATTTCCTAGGCAGTCAACAAGGACAGAAGTTTCCATGAAAAGACATTTCACTATTGAGGACATCTCTAAGGTGGTTTATTTTAGGTGGATATTAGTCGAATAAGTTATATTAATGGTAAAAGATCTAACAAGCAGACATGATACATCTTGGACTGGTTTTGTATGTGCAAAAGAGTAAGGCAATCAGTCATCATTTGCTACATTATGCAGTGGTTAAGGGAAGAAGTTTTACTGATAGTCATAGTTGCCAGAGGCACAGCCCTGTGCACCTTTACACAGCCAGAGCAAGGCAGCATCCACGAGGTGCATGCCTCTTGTGCCTTGTAATGTTAAAGCCTAATAACAAGAAAAGAGAGAAAAAAGATTGAAACAAATTTCAAAACCTAAAAAGATTAAAAGATTAAACCTTATTTCAAAACCTAAAAAGATTAAAAGATTAAACCTTATTTCAAAACCTAAAAAGATTAAATCCAAGAAAACAAAAACCTAAGAAGAGTAAAGCAAATTACAGCCATATATTGTCAATAAATCAGCAATTTCAACAATTAAGAGCACTCATCTACTTGCTGCCAAGCAACTATTGCATTAAATTCTCTGAACCAAACAGAAAAAGTAAACCAAGAAGTTCAGCTCAAAGTAAGCTTCAATCGACTTTCTTTTGTTTTAGAACCATTGATCATTGACAATGTAAGATAGGCATAATGCCAGCTTAGACCATCAAGCTTCACATTGGGAAAAAATAAACATTTACGCATGTTCAGATAAACATAATGATCATAGATCAAAAAATTTGTGCAACCAGTGTGTGTGTGTGTGTGTGTGTGTGTGTGTGCGTGTAGAGATAGAGATGTGGAAAAAAAACAAGCACTGAACAGAGCATCCAAGGAAGACATCCATCTCAAAAACATATGTAGCATATTATGACTTACCTGTTTGAGAAATTCTTCATGCCAATTGTCAAGAGTATCAAATGATCTCAAAACATTAACATCATATACTAGAACACAGCAATCAGCCCCTCTATAAAAGGCAACGCCAAGACTCTGAAACCTCTCCTGCCCAGCTGTGTCCCATATCTACCAGAGCAAAAGCATAATCACACCAGCAAAAAACAAGCATGGGCCATGTTCAAAATAGAATCACCAGAGAACATAAAATTGAAGAACAGGAAACTAACTTGTAGAGTGACGAGCCTATCATCTATCTGTAGCTCTTTTGTGACGAAATCAGCCCCAATTGTAGCTTTATATTGCTGACTGAACTTCTTATGTACGTATCTAATAACCAGTTAATAACCCACAACTACCAATCCAGACAGAATGCACAAAAGCTTGCATGCACCGTGAGATTAAGTATGAGCTCCATGGGATTTTGGAACTACTACACTAGATTGCTTGACCGATGGTTAAAAGTAATGGCAAAAGTGCGTCCGCGACCACATAGCGAAACAAGTGCCTAGCAATTAATTAGATAATGATCAACAGCGTATATTTAAATTCCAGAGGAAAGGATTAACAAACCTAAAGATTTGAAGGTTGAGCTAAGATTCAAAACTTTGCGAAGCAACTTTCAGACCACAAAACCAACATAACTGCCTCGAAATAGCGACAAACGAACCTGGGAAATATGAAAACTGATCTAAAGTACAAAAAAGGGAACTGCGATCTCCAACAATTCAGGAACACAAGCAAAAACGCAGGGCATTTACATCTCACAGATCAATACGATGATATAGAAGGATACTGATTCATCAATGATGTCTTGCCAACCCTGGCAACAACCAGAAAAACGCAAATCGATCATTAACGTGAAGGACAAAGAAATCAATGCAAATGGAACCCTAGAACGAAAAAATTAACAAGCATAAAAGGGAAAAGGTGGAATAAACGGTACCCGCTGTCGCCGAGGACGATGACCTTGAGCAATGTCCGCCTACGCAAGGACATGGCGAGCAGAGAAAGTGGAGATGCTTTACTCGAACCTGGAGAGAGAGGGGGGAGAGAGAGAGAGAGCGGGGAGGGGGATAGAGACGGAGAAAAAGGAGCGCAAATTTGATATTGAGGTATTAATTGGGGTGGCGACAAAAGATGACAACTAAAACGCGCCGGCCAAATCAATTGATCGCTTTTATTCTTCTTCTTCTTGCTTTCTTTTCTGTGAATTGGGCGTTCGAATTCTTATAAAAGTCGTGGGCGATTATTACTGCGAGGAAAATAAGTTTAATATATTTTTTTAAAATTTTATAGACTCTCCATAAAATTCATTTTAATTGCACGGTTTACTTTTTGTATTTTTTTAAGTATTGATCTTTCTTAAATTTTATAAATATAAATTATTTATTCCATATCATTGACAAGCACTAGGTTAATTTTTTATAAATTTTTAAAACGCCCTTGTCTCAACAATTATTATAAAAAATCAAAAAATAAAATAATAAAACAAAATTTACAAGTGATTGGCTAGCCATCGCATTCCACCTTTATTTCTGCTTGAACTTAGATTTCTCTGATTTTGATCCTTTTAAGTCCGGCTGATAAAAAAAAAAACAAAAAAAATTGGCTTAAAGTTTTATTCTAACTCCTAAATTCATAAATTTGGGTTCAATATTGTTCATTAAACTTAGATTCAAAAACACGAAAAAACCTATAATTAGAGGTGAATAATAAAAAACCAAATTGTGCAAGCAAATTGACCTAAACCACTA
Source organism: Diospyros kaki (assembly GCA_036245055.1). Lineage (NCBI taxonomy): Eukaryota > Viridiplantae > Streptophyta > Magnoliopsida > Ericales > Ebenaceae > Diospyros > Diospyros kaki. Next base: position 15,993,423 of record BSEG01000015.1, on the reverse strand, counting down.
AATCGTTAAATTACAAAAGAAATTATTAGTTATGGTTTGACAATTTTAAAAATCGTGATTTGGTTTGAATTTTTAATATTAATAAACTATTTGTAAAAAGCTAAGTTTTTATAGTTTAAATTTTCATTTAGTCAGGTAACATAATTATGAATTCAGTTGAAGTAAAATAACAAATTCACAATTTTTGATTTAATTATTTTGAATAAAATCTTTTTAATAATCAAAATGTCACTAACATTTTTACCTTCACATTGACAAAAAAAAAATACCATTGTTGTTAGCATGCTTTATATTTTATTATTAGTTATTGTGAACTGCTATAGTTTAAATTACCTAAATCAATAAGATATGACATAAGCATTTTCAATCATATGATGATTGGATTATAGTTCAAAAGATAAGCAAATTATCAATAATGGTTTGGTTTGAACAACACATTTTAAATTGTCAAAATCAACTATTACACACCCTTGCATAGAGTTATCTTGGGTTCGTTTGAACTTATATCTTAGATAGAGGGAGAAAAACTTATCAACTGCTTTCGTGTTTTTATTCTTTCAAATGATATGATTTTTGATTGATAGAACCCACAATAATAGGTTCTAGATTTGGGTTATTTAATGGGGATATATAAAGAGAGAAAAAGATTGAGTTTTCGATGAAACTAAATTTTTGGTGAAATTCCATTATACCATGGGGTTTCACCAAAAATCTAAGGGACAGTGTTTGGTAGAGAGAGGAAGGGACTTGGGCGTGGAGTTCATGGCATTGTGGGTTTTGCTAGTTGCAAGTCAACAAAGATAAGAAAGAAATAAATATAAACGACATTGAGAGAGAGGGATAGAGACAGAGAATAAGGAAATTATTTATATGTAATGATAACATGATTAATTTCAATGTTTTGTTGATTTTAAGAGAGGGCAGTGTCATTTTTAAAATACGAGTGATTGGTACAATTTAGGTAGACCTTTGTGGTCTTTGAAATTTACTTATTAATTGTACTTTGAATCAATTTAGGTCTATTTTTTGAATCAATATTTGATTAAAATAAAGTTAACGCCATTAATTAATGAAATTAGAACACAATTAATGATATTAAAACAGCATATTTCATAATAGTTAAGGCAATCGAGTATGTGAAAGTACACTAGCTCATTAGGTCATTTTTAAAATATAATCACCATTTTAGCTCATTAGGCCATTTTTAGATCAATTGTATTTATTGTACTTTATTTTTATCTTATGAACATTAATTGATAATAAATATATTATTTTTTAAAATATTTTATCAATTAATATAATAAGAATTTCGGAGGTTAAATACAAAGTATAATAAATATAGGTCATGTCCTATTTAGTGTTATATATTTTTATATATTAAATAATTAAGCACTTAAAATCGTCCTAATTTAATACTCTTGATCAGTCAAATTAATAGTTGGCTTATAGAAAGTATGAAATTAACTCGTTTTTTAAGAATTTTAAGTATTAAACTAATTTAATTTCTTAGTTATATAAAAATTTGAATTATTTAGGTCCGGTTTGTTTTTAGTTTTTTTTTTTTTACTTCAAAAATTTTAAATAAAAACTAAAATTTTTGTTTGATTGCCTATTTTTATTTTCAAAAATTTGAACACATAAAAAATCTGTTCAATTTCTACTTTTATTTTTTTACCTTTTAGTCTTACTCGACATTTCATTTATATTAATGCTCAACAATCACCATTGATTTATTTTTCATTGAAAATGTTAAACGAGCTAATTTAACCCGACTCCAACCAACCCATAACTTGATGGGTTGAAAGTTCGTTTAATTTTATTATTTTTTAATTTTGATATATTTTATAATTTTAAAATAACTTTCATTTTAAAATTAAAATAAATTTATGTTGTATATTTGAATCTGTTAGTATTATGTGCCCTGATGCTAGATTTTGATGACATCTAGCGGGTTTGTTTTAATACATTAATTGTGTTTTTATAAATTTATAAAAGGTAAGGTTATTTTTATTCATATTTTCTCCAATCAATTATATGAATGAGTTTGTAGATCTTCTGTGTAAAAATCTTATTCTCAAAGTGTTGAGATTGTGTGACAAGATTATTTGGTAACAAAATATTTTAAACTATTCATAGTCTTTAGATTATTTGGACGAGGACTCTAATTAATCGAGTATGAACTAGCACATGAATTACTATCTTGTTCAGTATGGGGATACTGATAGGAGATAGTGTGTCACGTGCCATATGAGATGAGATCTCGCTAGTAAATCTATGTATGGTTATTGGGGAACAATCAGTCGAATGTGACGCCGATGACTAACTACATTAATGAGGTTTGACACATAGTTTGTGAGTTTGTCACTCAATGACTCTCGTTCAGTCAGGACATTAGATGATGGAAGGATTATAGCACATGATAATTGTAACACCCCACTTAATCAGGGCGTGGTATAACCTAGGAAATTCAGGACTTTTTTAAAAAAAAATCTTTTTTACATGCTAAATTTAATCATTCCCAAAATTCCCATAAACCTATGTAGTGCAAGATTATACAATTCATACACTAGGCTTAAACAAAATCTTTTATAACGGAAGCTGGAATCGAACCTAAACATGGCCTCTCAGATATTGGTAACTGAACATGGTTCTTGATACAAAATCCTTCAAAACTTGGTACATGATACACAATACATAAGCTTTCAAAATATGACTTAAAACAAACATTCTTGTCATAACATAGTACATAATACTTGAAATATTTATGCTGTAGCGAAACATGGTACAACTTACTAATTCCTCGACAACTTGTGTCGTTACACTTCTTCAATTATCGTACCTTCACTGCAAGTCCCAACTGAAACGTTTTAATGTTCCGGGGGCATAACTCGAGTTAGATGATGAACCATTTAAGTAAGGGTACAATTAAAAATATTTTATCATGCGTGTATGTAATGTCTTACTTCATCGTATGGGCTAACTGCACCTTCATGCTACTTATCATTTTTACGACCACCTCTTTCAAAGTCCAGCTGTATAGGAGCACTCTTGGTAAAACAGCGGTGCCAATCCATATTTCCAAATAGATACAATGCGCGTGATCAATGATATCAACGTGTATATATGCATTTCATAGTCATGTCATGTATGCAGTCTACGTAATGGATACATATCAAAGCATGTCAATATGATGAAACTTTCCCAAAGATCGGGTTTTTTAACATAAATCACTTACGTAGTACCAAGTACCTAGTTAAGGGTATATCACTTATAACCATACAAAGCTTAAAAAGTACACTTACATTTCAAAAATCAAATTGCCTTGATAAGAATGTCGACCTTGAGAGACGTGCCAGAAGTGCTATTTCTCAATCCTTGACTTCAAGGGTTCATAAATATCAAATTTATTCCAAAATTTCAATTTCTTAATCTCCTCATAATTTTCATAATTTCTCCTTATTTTCTAAACCTTATTTCCTCAAAAATTCATAATAAATATTTAAACCCTCATTTAACCCATTTTTTCTTCACTAATATTCTTAAAATAGCATTTCTAGACTTTTGAAATTTTCTTGCAATTTTTCAGATTTAATTCCTATTTTTTTCTCTATTTTCCACAATAATAAAATCATAAAATAAATAATTAATTTAGCATTTTACAGAAAATTTTTCCAAAAAAAAGGTATAAATTAAATTCTAGATTTTTTGGACTTTTTTTCCAGATTTTTGAAAAATTCTTCCTATTTTATTATTTTTTTCTTTTCTATCTGCTGCGCGCGTGCAACTCATGCGCAGTCTCCCACGCCCCTGGCACATGCCCACCACGCGCCCGACTTCCTCGTCGTCTTTTCTGAAGGCCACTTCACCACTGACGACCTTCCCGAACCTCCAAACTTCAAAACAAACCCCTATCCCCCCCTAAACCCGACATCCCGACATCGAATGTGGCCTTATAATTTTGAAAAAGTACCTCAAATCGGTGTTTATACTCTCGGCTTTGGCGATATGCGATTTTTCGGTGCACTTCGATTCCTCGCTTTCCTCTACTCCGACAGCCACCAAACTTTCCAGAATTCTTGCCTACAACTTAAGGATCAAAAGTCATCTCACCAAACTCTCAAAACGCTGCCTTAACACTCGATTTCTCGAAGTAAATCTTGAATGAAAACCCTCACTTGAACTTGGTTATTTATAGCCCAAATCCAGTCGTTCCTTATCACATCAAGGACACTCCCACGTCCTAAGCACTATACCAAAGGCCATTACGGTCTTAACCTGCCCTAAATCCTTTGATTTCTTGCTTCAGACGGCGACCAGAGCATGGCCATGGCGTTCTGATTGATTTTGATTTTTGAATGATTTTTTTTTAATGTGCATATAATATATATACGAATTTATATAATAGCACATCAAAATAATATTTATAAGGAAATTTTCATATTTAGTACACAATCTTTACATATATTTTTTGGTATTTTATACAATAACCATGTTTAAACTCATAATCAAAATATAAAATATTTCATATTCATTTATTTGATACTCATTATTCACAATGTACATATACATATTTATAAGTTTACTAATACCTTTGTACTTATTTATCCATGTTACATCATAAATCATAACATTATTATTTGCTATATATTTTATATGATATAAATACGTTTATATACCTTATACTTACTTATTCATTCTATACAAAACATATACATATTTATAATTTATACATGCCATACTATTTATACGTAACCTAACTATATTAAATCCACTGATGGACACTAAAATTCTAATAATTTCACTATGGCCCACATATACCAAAATTTACGCTTCTTAATATTTATTCACGACGTTCTAGGATATTACAAAAATCATTAACTGTAATAGATTCATTTGAAGTGAGACTTCACTACCACTTATACTATCTTGAACCGCTGCTAGACGCTATTTAGGAACTCTCAGAATATCGTCAAAATTTGAAAAAGTTCCAGTGATAGGTTAAAGGGTTAACCGATACCGAAAAGTGTTTTGGTGTTATCTGATTGCTAGTGGATAGTGAACCTAGAAAGTCACACGCCATATAGTGTTATGTTTGGTATCGACATCGTGTGCCCGAAAGTGTCTTTGGAATTGATTGATCAAATGTTGACCATTGACCCATGTCAATAGTGCATAGTTGAAATGTATAGTGCAAAGTAATAATACATAGTGTATAGTGTGAAATCAATTAAAGATTACATAGTAAGAGGCGGCGCAGAAATTTGCATAGTGCATAGTGAAAAGGCATAATAAAATTACATAGTAACATTTGAATTATTACTTGCATAATTGGGATGGTAGGATGGCGGACGTGAGAGAAAATTGAATTGAGTGAGGGGAAGAAGAAAAGGGGTAGGGAGGAGGAATTAAATAAAAGAGCCTATGCCTCTCTTCTTCATCTCCCCTGACACGCTGTTTTCTACTCTTCTTCTTCTTCTTCTTCTTTCTACTTTCTTTGAATAATCATATAAATTATACTTGTAATTGTTATGCGTATAATTTTGAGACATGAGCACCGGTGATACGTAGATCTTCTGTGTCTAGCACAGGAATAGGTGATCGGAACGATACTCTACTATATACTAGGTGTGGACCGACTAGAACCACCACATCGTGAGGTGGACACAGTCTCAATACAAAAATAGTTTTTGTACTCCAACCTTACATCTGACATCAGGTGTGTAATTTATTTATATGTTCAATTATAGAATATGCGTGTTGTTTAAATACTTAAGCCATGTATAGTGTGTATGTTATATTTTGCTGCATGTATTTCATACACCGGTAAAAATTTTATTTTTGCTTATACTGTCGTACTAGTGATTCCCTTCATAATCAATTTAATTTTTAGCATATATACAATGACTACAAAAATAGTTATAGACTAATTGTGTTTTAATTGTTAAAAAAATTGCTAGTAGAATTAATATTGTAAATTCTACATAATTGTTGCTTTTAGTAGTTAGGCCAAGACAATGGTGTGCACCTTTAACCTATTTGACATCTTACTCCTACCCATAAACCAACATACAACTATTGTCTATTATTTGATTAACTACGCACCCTTAAACTAATATTTTTTACACTAAACAACATGCTTAGTTTTTATTTTAAAATTTTTGAAAACTAATAGCATTATCAAATAATATGCTTAGTTTTTTTTTTTTATGTTTTTGATAAAAAATAAAAACTTAACATAGAAAACTAAAACAAATGGATCCTTATTGTTGCATCATAGGCCAAAACCAATTAAAAGAAAAAAAAATAACTTTTTATTATTTTGGGTAAAAGGTGTAAATTTTTTCGTACGCAAGTGAGTTCTTATGCAACGCACAAACTAGATGATTCCGACCTTCAAAAATTTCTCCGAAAAGATAAATGTTATCTATAAGAGCTAGACATTATTCGAAAGAATATTAATCCTAGCAAGGTTAAAAAAAGTCAAGATCGATGCTATTTGTAAGAATTATAATCCTAACAAGGTTAGGAAAAGTCAAAATCGACGTTATCTTTAAGAATCCTAATCCTAGTCAAGTTAGGAAAAATCAACATAGATATTATCTATAAGAATGCTAATTTTGGACTATTTTGAATTACTCCATGCTCCTCTATAAATAGGCTTGCACTTATTCTAGAAAATGTGCGTCTCTTATAATGGTTTCAATATGGCTTTCATAATATTTAGTGTTTGACTTAGGTATCAAAGTATTTGCGCAGAGACCTCCAAAGCTCTCTGACTATTGTTTTTTTTTTTTTTTGTTGTAGATTTAGACGGTTTGACGACAACGTTTCCAGTCAAATAAACTTATTGTTGTATTTTGACAATAACAATTGATGTCATGTATAGAAAACGTTCAAAAAACCCAAGAATACTAAAATGGTTCTTACATTATCTTAAGCCGCAAGTAAAATACATAAGGAAGAGGATCTTAATATAGATAGCCCTCCTAATACTAATCTGCTAAAATTCTAGGATCCACTAGAATCTAGTCTTAATCAGCACACTCATCACGATTTCAAAATCTTTGTCACTTTTTGGCTTGAGCCCAACTATCCCCTACGCTCAAATTGGAGAGCCAATGATATTATTCTAAAATGATAAGAAAGCTTTATTCAAGATGATCAACTTTTATACAACAGTTCATCTGTGAAACTAAGGTATAGTACTACTTAACATTGTCGTTCCATTCAAACCCTAATCTATGTGGTTGGCAGGTCTAAAGAAAACATGTTCAAATTGCGAATTACAAAGCCTTATTATTTAAAACTTAATATCGAAGCACCAAATATGCGAGAAGAATCTAGAGCTTATTATCCAGAATTAGAAATGTAAAAAGTGTGAAAATAATCCAGAGTAAAAAAACTCAAAAAATATGAGAATGATTTGGAATTAGAAACGCAAAAATCGTGAAAATGGTTTGGAATAAAAAAACGTAAAAAGTGTGAGAATAATCCAAATGATTTAGAATCAGAAACGCAAAAAACGTAAGAATGATCCAAAATTAGAAACTTATAAAATGTGAGAATGATCTAGTATTAGAAATAAGAGCAGGCCATGACACAATCAACTCTTTCATCTGAGAAACTCAGATGAAAGAGTGGGGAGGAATTGTTATGTCATAGACCAAAGACCAAAAGCCCAATAAACCAAAAATATTTTTTTGTTATTTTAGGCTAAAATGTGTAAATTTTCATGTATATTGGGAGAGAGTGTTAGAAATCCACGATCGTGTAAAGCTTCGATTCTGCCTGATTACGATCAGTAGAGATGCAAACGCGATCTCCTCCAAGTCGGTCCACATGATCGATCCTTCCATGGACGCCTCGAGAAGTGATAGCAACCCTAGGCGCCTTTTTTAGAGAAAATTTTTCTCGTTCTTTTCCACCTTCTTAAACGGCATATAAATAGAGTTTAAGAACCCTAATTGTGCCTTGAAAAAACCCTAAACACTTTAGGCCCGATCCTTAATCACATTGGGCCGACTCTTTCTTTTTTAATTGTGGAATGGACTCGATCAAAGTGTGTGACTCCTTAGGTCCACCATTAGATTAGATGTAGGGCCAATTCTATTGGGCTATATCAAGGCTCAACTTATTAAATTAATTAAACTCATGGGCTTCTTAATTAACACATCTCAGGGGCTTCTTAATTAAACTCTTTAATTAATAGTTTTAGAATTAATCAAATTAATTCTAAAACCCTACATATCATGGTTAACGTCTAGCAACATACCATGAATACTTTGCCAACGGTGAAAAACACAGACCTTTTCAATTGCAATTATCGTGCAGTAAAATCCTTTCATCGATCTATGTACCGATTGAATTTAGGGTATGGTATTATGACAAAACCCTAATAATTCAATAACTATGTATCAATTCCAGATTTATGACTTGATAGGTGAAATCAAAACACCTTTTGATTTCCACCTGACCTTGCCCAAGGATTTCCTCAGTCATGAAATCATCGGAATACATAAGACATCATCTCATCTTGACAATAAGTGATGAATCATATTTCGACATTCACAAGCCTTCATATGTGATAAGGTCACGCCCAGTGATAATTTGTCAATGACTCCATTAGAATCCAGAAAAACACAAAAGCGTAACTAGTCAAATATAAGACTACCATGATGTCTGAAGTTTAAGGATCAATCTGCACTATTGCAATACATGAATTCCAATTCGACATTAAATAATAACCATTAGGAATTCTATAACGGGTCAGTTTAGTATACTTATTCTTATAATAAGCACCCATATATATGCACTAGTGTCCTCACACCAATGTCTATGAAACAAGATATTCTCCTGATTGAGCATACATCATATGTGCTAGTCTATCCGAGTTATTAATGTGCAATTCTAATAACTCTATGATTAGGAACATTTAAGATCAAGACTTGTAAGGAATATGTTTCATGATCGTCATCTCTATGCACGACCATATTCCATGAGCCTATTTGATCTATGGACTTTGTCAAGTATGAATTGTAATAAATAATGATGACAACCATCAATGACAAATAAAAAATATAATGCCTTGCATTAATAATTGATTGAAAATAAAGAATCTCAATATAATCAGATATGATCAATTACATAAAACATGATTGGTTTGTGGGGCATAGTTCTAACATAGGAGTCCCGTGCAACGAGCAAACTATATAATTCTAACATCCGAAATTTCTCCGGGAAGATAATCATCATTTATAATAGATAGACATTATCCGAAACAATTCTAATTCTAGTAGGGTTAAGAAAAGTCAAAATAGATATTATCTGTAAGAATCCTATTTCTAGTTAAGTTAGAAAAAAATCAAGACAGATGTTATCTGTAAAAATTCTAATCCTATACAAGTTAAAAAAAATCAAGATAAACATTATTTGTAAGAATTCTAATCCTATACAAGTTATGAAAAATCAAAATAGACGTTATCTGTAAGAATACTAATCCTATACTACTTCGAATTACTCCATGTTTATCTATAAATAAGAAAGAACTCATTCCAAAAAAAAATTACGTCTCTAATACTAGTTTCAATACAACCTTCATAATCTTTAGTGTCTGACTTAAGTATCGGAGTATTTGCGCGGGGATCTCCCCGCCTTCTCTTATTGTTTTCTTTCTTGCAAGATCAGACAGTTTGACACGATGTTCTAGTTAAATAAATTTATTATTATATTTTAACAACAACACTTAACATTAAATTAAACTAAAACTAAAATTTAACAACTCTCTCAAATGGATCATTAGCATTTAATTTTTACTAAATTATTTTTATTTTTCTTATTTTTCAAAATTAAGTAACAAGAACATGCAAGTTTAAATTCAGAAACATGAAGGAAACGAAATGGGTGAGATGACCATGATAATATGACATACAAAATAAATTTTTTTATAAAAACTTAAAACAATTTTTTTATTATAATAAGGATAAAGTAGAATCACTTTTATTGAGTATAATTAATTGAACTATTAAATTATAAATTATCAAAGTACATTATTTAATTTGACAGCTATATTGGGTCAAATAGTAATTAAGAAAATTTATCACTTGTATTGGGTCAAATCTTTTGTTTAATTCACAATTAATGGAAAATGAATTGTCAAAGCATTCCAGAAAAAAGATGAATATATTTGTTGGCTAAGGTTGCTTTATTTGTGAGAAAAACGAAAGTAAGCACAATCCTCTTCCCGTTACTTTATTTAATTTGACATCTATATTTAATTATTTTTTTTGTAATTAGTCTTTATTTTAATTCGAAAAGGACTTTACATGTATGACTGAAAATTCAAAAAGGGAAGCTTCTAAACGTGGATCCTACCATAAGGATGCCCTTGGATGATCCCTTCCTGGAAACTTCTCTGGATACAGACATGTGCCTGCAGATTGTCCTAATTGGTTTATTTATTCCACGTCTTTGAAATGCAGACCTAGGAAAACAAGTCAACAAAAATCTCCCGACGACTGTTCGGTCATGGGTTCAATGGAATAGAAAATGACCTTGGAGAGATATTATTATTAATATTAGTAGACAAGGGAAGGGTGACTGTGTTAATGAGTTTAGGATATATTGTATTTGGACTTTTATTATAAGTTTTAATTGCTTATTTATTAAGTTTTATAAAATCTTCTAATCATGATTATATTTAAGTTTAAGGAGATGGGTGAACTAATAATTCTATAACTAAAATTTATTAAGTGATATTATTAGTTTCATGAAGAACACTTGGATGTAGCAGGATTGTATTGGGGTAAATAACAATAATTATATATAAAATTAGTACAAAAAAACTGTAAGTAATGACCTATGAAGATGGCATGATCTCAACGAACAAAAAAATATCATAGATTGAGTTGCGCAAATAAGTTGTCCTGGAGACAGAATCGTCTTAGACTGGCAACTACCAGACTACGGCAATAGTCTTAGTAGGATGAAACGAACTCATCGACAGATCAGCAGCCAAGAACTGTCGGAGCTGGCAGAACTCAAAGTGATTTGCTCTCTATTTTGGGATAGAAGAAAGATTGAAAAATGAAGTGGAAATCTCTGGTAAATAGTGGATCAAGGACAGAGATAAAGGAATGCGTTCTCTATTTTTGTAGCTCACGAACTAAACTTGGAAGCTCGAATTTAAACACATCCGACACAACTCGACAAAGGAACAAATAATCCACGATAGCTGGAGCAGGAAAATCGGAGCCAAAGAATTCGGAAAGTTGTTGGGATTGTTGGAATTCTGAAGAGCAATTTCCAGAAAGATGTTCGGCTAGAGAAAAATAATATATAATTTTTAACAAAAATATATTATTTTATTTTTATTGATCCAATCGATCGGATGGACGACAACAGCGCATGCGTGTGGGTATAGGTTTGTCTACTCACAAAATTTAGGTACCCCTTAAGATTCAAATCTAATGTCATAATTTGAGTTATTTATACCCATTTAGAATCCTCTTATCAAACAATATGGGACAACAAACACTCGCACATATTAAATAGATATGCACAACACATATGCCACGCAACAGATTGTTGACTTCTTGTTATAGGAATAATTTTGTTGAGTTTTAACTTAAAAATTAAAAGTTTAATTTAGTTTTTTCATTAAAAGCTAAAAGTTTCTAACCACGTTATTTGATTATTATAATTTAAAATTCACTCGGTAAATGGTAAAAAGTAAAATTTATTCTAAAATTATAATACTGATAAAAAAATTAAAAATTTATTCTAAGATTATAACAACTATTTGAATAGTGAATTGCTAAAATTAAAAATTTGTTATAAAATTATAAGAAATCTACAAATTTAATATTTTCTTCTTTTTTTTTGTAATTTACCTTCTTAATTCTAATAACTATTTTGATGTATGATCATTGCACATATCATCATCATATTATGATAAATTTTATACAGATAGTCTATAAAGAATATTATTTTTATACCAAACAGATTATCATATCATTTTCTTTGATTTTTCTATATAAGTTGCCTAGGAATGTGAAAAGGTCACTCTTTGAATTTTTGTAAATATATCAATAATTATGAATAACTAATACAATTTTACAGCTATAATTAATTTTAAAGTGAAATACCCTTATTTTTTTCCTTAAGATTAGGCTCCTCTCAATTCTAGGAAATTATAATAATCTCTCTTGTTATTAAAAAAAATAAAATAAAATGACTGTTTTACCTTTAAAATTTTCTTTCCTTTCACTTCTTCCCAATCTCTTTTGTATTTCCATCCTCTTGTTTCAAGAAAGAAGAATTAAATCGATAGTTGATGAGTGTATCCCAATGGTGCTAGGGTTTAATCTAAATTCCAACAATTATGAAATTTATCCAACAACGAAAAAAGAAAGTCCCACAATAGAAAGAATTCCCAAATCATCTATGTCCCTTCTATAATTAGAATGACCCTAATAAAATCGAGAAAGAAAGAAATGGAGGAAGAGTTGTCAGTCAGAGAGAGCTGCCATCATGGAAAGACTAAAAATAAGAGCGCAAAAGAGAGAAGCGAAATTTTAGATTCTTTATAAAATTTAATGGTAATTGCCTAGTAATAAGAGATGAAATGAATTAAGATATGAAGTAGGGTTATTGTAATTTTAAAAAATAAAAGGGAGTGTTGCGCAAACTACTGAATTGCACACACACACACACACACTGATACCACTGAAGCCTTTAAACCCAACAACAGAGATAAAATCGATACTAGAAATGGACACAAAATAGTAAACACACGAAAAATTGAAAAGTAAAGGAAACGAGAGATTTTACCGTGGTTCACCCAAACGGGCTACGCCCACATTGAGCTCTGGTGAGAAGAGCTCACTGCACTATACGAGAAATAGAGATTACACCCTCAGAGGAAACTCACAAAACCACTTTGTACAGTATTGATTTGATAACCAAAATCGCCCAATATCACTTATATAGATTAGGGCATAAACTATCAAATCGGAAAGAAAAACATATATACAAAACCATGTACAGAGCTTTACAAACCATAAACGAGGGAAGCCACAAGGCTACCTCAAATGAAGAAACCTCCCGAAGAACTTACATTCTCTCTCTTTTCTCTCTTTGATCCTCGGCCTTACCTTTTCCTTACTGTCAATGGCGTAATCGAGGTATATCGCATGTCGGTTTAAATCCCGATGGCAAGATAAATTGCTACATTATATGGATGAGATGAGGCATCATAAAGTAAGATGGAAGACTGAAATCAATTCGTGCATCACGATATTTCTTAGCACGGAAGGCTCAATCAGGCGTCATCTGGAATGCACGGATGGTTGCCACGTGGCCATCCATCGAGCTCCAAAAGGCAGCCTGAGGTTGCCAATACGACCCTCCAGCTCCTGCATAAAACGACATCGCTTTGATGCTTCACATATAACAACAATCTCTACCTTGAAGCATCAAACAGATGGGTAACCTCACATTCTCATATTATGTGCAACATGCTCATATTCTCACCTTCATTGCTCTTGTAGTTTGATTAACCTACTCTGACATGTAGCGAGCCCAAGTAGTGCTTGAACTTAGCTGCAGTCACTACATTTGTTCCAATATCGACTGGGTTATCCTTAGTAGGCACTTTAAGGATTACAACAGTTCCATCACTTACTTGATTTCTTATAAAATGATACTTTACATCAACATGTTTAGTTCTTTCATGGTAAACATAATTTTTGCATAAATGAATAGCACTCTGGCTATTAGAAAATATCTTGACCTTACCTTGTAGAAGATTGATTTCTCGCAAGAGACCTTGAAGCCAAATGGCTTCCTTGAAAGCATCAGTAACAACCACATACTCTGCTTCAATAGAAGACAGAGCAACCAAAGGCTGCAGCTGTGATTTTCAGCTAAAGCAGTTCCATCCTAAGGTGAAAAAATATGTTGTAGTGGACTTACAGGAGTCTCTATCTCTTGCAAAATCTGAGTCTACATATCTCACTAGGTCAAGAGTATCACTTATTTTCTCAAAATTTAAGCCAACATGTAATGAACTATTAATATATTTTAGTACATACTTTAAGGCTTCCTAGTGAATTTTTCCAGGGTTAGACATAAACCTACTAAGTAAGGATATTGAATATGCTAGGTCTGGCCTAGTACTTATCATGGAATACATTATGGTCCCAATTACGTTGGCATATGGTATGTTTTTCATTTTAAGAGTTTTTGATTCAGATGATGGACACTGTGTTTTAGACAAGATAAAATGTTCAGCTAAGGGAACATTTATAGTTTTACACTCAGTCATACAAAATTTTTGAACAATTTTAAGTAGGTAATCATGCTGGTGTATTTTCAGTTTTCTTTTACTTCTATTTCTTTCTACTATCATCCTTAAGATTTTCTTAACTGGTCCTAAGTCTTTCATATCGAAGTTAGTATTTAACAGAGACTTTAATTCACATATTTTTTACTTGGACTTGCTAATGATCAAGATATCATCAACATACAATAAGAGATAAACAGGGATATCAGATAGTATATAGTAAAAACAACTATCATATTTACTTCGGTTAAAACCAATCTCAGTAGCAAAATTATCAAACTTTTTATACTATTGCCTATGAGATTGTTTTAATCCATACAATGATTTTTTAAATAAGCAGACATGATCAGGATGATTATTGTCAATGTATGTTGCAAGTTGTTCCATGTAAATTATTTCATCAATGTCTCCATGTAAAAACGCAGTTTTAACATCCATTTGTTCAAGTTATAAGTCAAATTGAACTACAACAGTAAGCATCATACGTATGATTTTAAATTTGACTACTGGAGAGAAAATTTCAATGTAGTCTATTTCTTCTCTTTGAGAAAACCCTTCAGCTACAAGTCTTGCTTTAAATCTTAGAGGATCAGATGGTGACATTCTTTCTTTAAGTTTGAACAACCATTTACTTTTAATTACCTTCGGCTTATCAGTCTTGGAACCAGTTTCCAAGTCTTATTGACCTTTAAAGAGGTCATTTCATCATCCATTGCCTGTTTCCACTTAGTGTTGTCATGGGAGCTGACAACCTCCTCATAATAGGTAGGCTCACTACTCTTCATCTCCATTCTAGCAACTAAGACACAAAACACTAGGTCTGAGTATGCATATCTAATAAGAGGCCTAATATACCTCCTCACTCGGTCTTGGGTGAGTTGATAATTACTGAGGTCTTGTTGAGCAGGGTTATACTCCTCAACCTCAGGGTCATCAGGTTGAGCCTCACTATCCTTATTAGAGGTTTCTTCTTGGGTTAAGGGCTCATCAAAAGTGTGGGGGTAATGAGAGGTTGAAGTAGCAGAAGGGTCCTGTTGCTCCACCTCAATTTGGGTACTCCCACCTATTATAAAGTCACTAGGGCTGCTAGGTCTTGGGTTATCTTCATTATTGTCAGTTTTGCATGGGAAGATCGATTCATTAAATTTTACATCTCTGCTAATAATGATTTTAACTCTACCTGAAGTTCTGTCTCATAGCCTAGAACCCTTGGTTCCCTCTTGATATCCAACAAAAACACATTTAATAGCCTTGAGATCTAATTTTTCTTCTGATTGATGGGCATAGGCCTCACAACCAAACACTCTTAGATAGTCTAAGTTCAGTTTTCTCCTAGTCCATTTCTTTTCAGGACACTTAAAATTGATTGCAATCGAAGAGCTCCTATTCACTAGGAGAGCTGCTGTAGATAGGGCTTCTCCCCAAAATGTTTTAGGCATTCCAGCAGTAAATAAAAGACATCTAACCTTTTCTAATAGGGTTTTGTTCATCCTCTCAGCAACTCCATTTTGCTTAGGGGTGTTTCTTACTGTCCTATGCCTAAGAATACCATGGATTTTACATAATTCATCAAAATCTCTATTATAGAACTCCAATCTATTATCAGTTCTTAGAGTCTTGATCTTCCTATCTGTTTGATTTTCAACTAAGTTTTTTCATGATCTAAATTTTTCTAGAGTTTAATCCTTAGATTTCATTAAAAATATCCATACCTTTTAGAAAAAACATCAATTATGGACAAAAAATACCTGTTACCACCTTGTGAGGGAACTTGGGAGGGACCCCAAAGGTCTGCATGCAAATACTCTAGGCATGCCTTCGTTAGGTGAGTTCCCTTTGGGAAGCTCAGCCTGTGTTGCTTGCCTAGTGTACATAGCTCACAGAAGCCTAAGGCATTTGCAGGCACTAGACCAAGGTACCCTTGGTTAGACAGTAGCTGTAGCCTTTTTTGACTCATATGGCCAAGTCTCAAGTGCTAGAGATCTCTTATATCAGATTTAACTATGCATGCAGATGGGATATGACAATAACCATTCAACACATA
The DNA here is from genome assembly GCA_036245055.1 of Diospyros kaki. NCBI lineage: Eukaryota > Viridiplantae > Streptophyta > Magnoliopsida > Ericales > Ebenaceae > Diospyros > Diospyros kaki. Next base: position 15,977,038 of record BSEG01000015.1, on the reverse strand, counting down.
TAAACAATATTTCTTTGTACCAGAGATAATAAGGTCATCATTTTTAAACACATGCAGAAAACCATTTTCAGCTTTATAGGAAAACCCTAATTCATCTAAGGTGCCAAGAGAAATCAAATTTTGTTTTAATCTAGGTACATATATCACATCAGTCAACATTCTAATCTTGTTATCATGTAATTTCAAAGATATGTCACTTATACCTTTAATTTTACATAAATGATTATTTCCCATAAAAACAGTACCAGTTTCTTTAATGCTAAAGTTTTGAAACTAATCCATGTTTGGACACATGCGAAAAGAGCATCCTGAATCCATAATCCATTTATTTACAGTTGATGTACAAGAGACATTTAAAACTTCAATTAGAGAGTTTGAGTTACTGGCAGCTACTGTCACATTTCCACCCTGTTTATGTTTTTTAATAAAATCATGGCAGTATTTTTTAATGTAGCCCTTTTCCCACAGTGGTAGCATTCCCATTTAGATTGTTTTTGTTTTTCCTTCTTTCTATTTTATTTTCCCTTATGTCCTGTACCCCCATTCTGATTATTGTTAAAACTACTCTAACCCTTTTCAAACTTACCCTTAACAAATAAATTGTTACTAAGTTTTTTAGAAGTATGAAGTTTTAATTCCCTAGCCTTGATTCCAGAGATTACTAGTTCTAATGTAGGCACAATACCAGTATACTGTATGTAACGCCCCGCTTTCCCAGGCGCGTTATAATTTCGGACAATTCTGGAATAATAAATTTTTTTCTTTCGAACACTAAAACTAAACCACACCATTCCTCGAATTCGTCCCAAAATTCCCATACATTAATCTCAAAAGAGAATCATTATACACATCAAATGCGGAAGCAAAGATCGAAAACTAATATCTTAACATTAATCATAATTAAATTCTTACATCCTCAACATTCCTCAAAACGTTCAAAATTCAAAGTAACATAACTTAAATACATGAGCTACATAACATACATTTCATTCTTCATGCACTCTACTAAGTGCCATTTCATGCCTCATTTATCCTTGAATCTGCTACAATCTCCATCTGGAACGTTTGAATATTTCAGAGATAAAAACCCAAATTAGATGATGAACCATCGAAGTAAGGGTACATAATGCTATATCAAGTGTGTATGCAATGTCTTTCCTCGTAGGTGTCAACGGCACCCCTCATGCTACCTACCATTTTTGCGGCCACCTCTTTCAAAACCGAGGTGTATGGGTGCACCCTTAGTAAAGCAGCGGTGCCAGTTCGTACTCCCTACGGCCTCAATGTGAGTGATCAACGATATCAACGTGTATTTATGCATTTCATAGTCATGTCATGTATGCAGTTTACGTGATGGTTACATATCAAAGTATGTCAATATGATGAAAATATTTTCGAGAAACATAAATCACTTACAAATCAAGCATTTCCCATAAAATTAAATCCAGTTGGGAAGTACCACTTACCTTCTCAAGCTTATCGGACAATCTCGATATCCGTGCCTCGCCTCGTGCATCGTCTCGATTTGCGTGCCAACCTCAAAATTTGACAAATCACTTCAATTTAAGCCTCAAAGCATCCTAACCATCATAATTATTTAAATAAATATTAAAACCTATTTTTCCATAATTTCTAGCATTTTCTTTAATTTTCTTTCTATTTCTTCCTAATTTTCCTCAATAAATCCAAACTAAATATTTCTAAAATATTTTCTCAAATATTTCACTACGAAAATTCATAAAATAATATTCTTGAATTTCTAGAATTTTCTAAGGAATTTTACTTACTTTGATTTAGCCTTTCCGACTTCCTCGGTATGCGTGCCATATTCCCGAAACGCGTGCTTGAACTGATTTCTCGCCCAAAATCTTTGAAATATTAATAAATATCCAAATCCAATTTTTTCGGGAATTTCCTAGAATTGTTTCCTATTTTTCTTCTTTTTCTTTCTTTTCTTTTCTTTTTCTCTTCTCCTTCTTCTTCTTCCCTCCTCTACTTCTTCTTCTTCCGCCATGCGTGCACGGGCAGCTTCACCCAGCTGCCGCACCACCTCGCTGCTGGCCTTGTCGCCTCCTTTTCTGGTCATGCCCGCCCTCGCCGGCCTTCCCGGAGGCTGCCATACTCCCCTGACGCCGGCTGCATCTCGACCCGGCTACTGCAACGCAGCTTCGCGGCTGCCATGGCTGCGGTTCCAGCTTCGCCACCCGACTTTGCTGCTGCCGCCACCATTGACCACCTCGCTGGTTGCCTTCAATGCCTACTCGAGCGTCACCCAGCCTCGTTGTGAACCGCCATCATCGCAGTACCCTCCTTGCATGTTGCAGCGAGCTGCTATGGCCGTACTTGCTGAAAGCTTGGACTTGTGGCTATGATAGCCACTTGATGCTCTCCGGCTAGCCATCACAGTCCCAACTCTTTCGCGATCTTGATCTCTCTCAAGTTCAGCCTCTGCTTCACGAACTCTTGGCCAGCTTGCGGCCATGGCCGAATTCGGTATTTTCTCCTTCATTCTTCACTCTCTACTCTCTCATGTTTCTTTCTTCATTCTCCAATTGCTCCAATTTCTGTCCTTTTATAGCCATCTCCACTGCCTTGCCCATCCCTCTGGCAACCCACTTGTCAAAGAAACTTGGCCATCAAGTTGAAGGGCATGGAAAACACGCGCACTGATATATATCACGCCTCGCATTTAATTCCTCAAATCCTACTGGCATAATCTCCTATTCTTGCGCAAATCTCAGCCCATTTTGCAGAGGCGCGACTGGTTGCAGAGTATGTGAGGTGCAGAGCATGGAGTTTGTACGTATAATCGATCATCAATTTTTTGCAGGCGCCTGTTTTGTAACGTACATACATATAAATTTATATATATATAATTATATATTACACCTTAAATTAAAGGAAATTACACATTAAACCACAATTTTTACTTCTATTTCATCTATGCAACTTCCCAAATTACAAGTATACCCTCAAACGCCAAATTAAATTGCATTACAATACTGAAAATCCAAAATTAATAACTCAAAACTTAGTCAAAAAGGATGATTCGCCCCACTGTCCTTTCTGGGTTGTTGTTTCATCCCAAAATCACTGAAGGGTTGTTCATTACGAAAAATTGGAGCTCTCCTAGGGTCCTGTTAATTTTTTGGGAGTCTCCTACAACGATTCGATTTTACAGCCTAAATGGCAGCTGTATTTTAGTTGTACCGAAAATCGTTCATAATCTGATTTCTTTCAATACCATAAATTTTATCTCGATACGCTTGTTGAGATCATATAATTTCTCTTAGACAATTTCATTCCAAGGCACTCCCTGCAGTCGATTCGACAACTTAATTTGCCGTTAAACTGATCTTTCGGTATTCCAAACTTATCGAAATTACATGACAACCTCCTACGAATATGGGGTATTACATTGTAAGGCATGTTTAATTGCATTATAATCATCAGTAATGAGTTTAATAGTATCATTGCCTCACTAGTGTCTCATAAGGCTTGGTTAGTTCCTCTTAACATTAATGTAAGTTTAGTAAATTCATCTATATTATCATCTATAGATTTTGATGCATTCATTTTAAAATTAAATAGCATACCTTTCAAATAAACTAAGTTAGGAGCAGAAACAATAACATACAAAGATTCAAGTCTATTCCATAAATCAAGGGGGTTAGTCATACCGTCTACCTTCTTGATCACAATATCTCCCAAAAGATTCAAGTCTATTCCATAAATCAAGGGGGTTAGTCATACCGTCTACCTTCCTGATCACAATATCCCCCAAATGGAGAAATATCAAGTTGAATGCCTCTTCCCTTATCTTATTGGTCCTAGCTGATTGCTCAGTGGACCATTTTCTGTCATCCGATTTAAGTGCAATAAGCACTTTATGATGAGAGAGTAATACTCTTATTTTCTTTTTCCAACTTTTGAAATCCCCCTTTCCATCAAATGTATCGATTTCAAATCGGGTTATTGTCGTCTTTGTCTTGCACGAAGGTATCCTAATGAAACCTTAGACACTGACAGAGACACACAGAAAGCATCCATTGACCGTGACTCTTCAAAAAACCCTAGAGATTCAAATAGGACTAAGAATGCGAAGAACAACCCTAGATTTAATCACATAGACTCTGAGTAGAATAAAATAAAGACCCACACAATGCATATCAAAGAAATGGCTTTGATACCACTTATTGCGTAAACTATTGAATCGCACACACACAGACACACACACTGATACCACTAAAGCCTTTAAACCCAACTACAGAGATAGAATCGATACTGAAAATGGATACAAAACAGTAAACACACGAAAAATTGGAAAGTAAAGGACACGAGAGATTTTACTGTGGTTCACCCAAATAGGCTACGCCCACGTTGAGCTCTGGTAAGAAGAGCTCACTGCACTATACGAGAAATAGAGATTACACCCCTAGAGGAAACTCACAAAACCACTCTATACAGTATTGATTTGATAGCCAAAATCGCCCAATATCACTAATATAGATTAGGGCATAAACTATCAAATCAGAAAGAAAAACATACATACAAAACCATGTACAGAGCTTTACAAACCATAAACGAGAGAAGCCACAAGGCTACCTCAAACGAAGAAACCTCCTGAAGAATTTATCTTCTCTCTCTGATCCTCGACCTTACCTTCTCCTTACTGTCAATGGCGGAATCGGGGTATATCATCTATCGCTTCAAATCCCAATGGAGAGATAAATAGCTACATTGGACGGATTAGATGAGGCATCATAAAGGAAGATGGAAGGCTAAGATCAATTCGTGCATCACAATATTTCTTAGCAGGGAAGGCTCAATTAGGCGCCATTTGGAATGCACGGATGGTTGCCATGTGGCCATCCATCAGGCCCCAAAAGGTAGCCCGAGGTTTCCAATGCAAACCTCTAGCTCCTGTATAAAACAACATCGCTTTGATGCTTCACATATAACAACAGAGAGGTTCTCCAAATTTAGCTTTATAGTTGCAAGGTCAGTATGCTTATTCTCAATTTCTTTCATCATACAACCTTTTATAAAATATATTTATTCTCAATTTCATCCATCATAAAACTTTTTACAAAATATGTGTTTACATGCATATATACAAGACACAAGACTCTTCACTTGGAAGAGGTGGATGCTTGTCATTTTTGTATACAATTTTTTTTCTTTTTTTGTAAGAGCTTATCACTAACTTGCATTAGTATTGTGTGCCTTCACGCTAGATTTCAATGATATCTAGTGGGCATTTTAATACATTAATTATATTTTTGTATAAATTTATAAAAGAAAATGTTTTTTTCATTCATATTTTCTCCAATCAATTGGATAAATGAGTCTATAGATCTTTTGTATGAGAATCTTATTTTCAAGGTATTGAGACTGTGTGACATGATTCTCTGGTTACAGAATATCTTAAATTATTCCTAATCCTTAGATTCTTTGAATGAGAACTCCGATTAATTGAGTGTGGACTAACATATGGGTTACTATCTCATTCAGTACGAGATACAAATGGAAAGATGGTGCGTCACGTGTGCATATGATATGAGATGTCACTAGTAAATCTGTAGGTGGTTGTTGGGGAACGATCAGCCAAATATGATGCTGATGATTGACCACATAGCTCAGTGGATAATGGTCATGTCATCAGGTTGCGATGGTGTATTAATTCTTAGACTTGAACCGACACGGTTATTTAGTGTATTGGTGTACAAGATTTACTAATGAGCCAAACCATCTAATTGAGAGGTGGAAATATTCATCTACATAGTTCTGTATTGCTGGTATGTGGAGACAGATGTTGGAAATATGATCTGTCGCTCTGGTCGGTAATTGATAGGGTGAACGTCCTATGTGATCTACTATTAATGTGATGGGATAGTCTCTACCAAAGCAGATTAAAAGTCAGGAAAGATGTTTCTTGAGGTGTCATTTAATCATATTAATGAGGTCTAACACATAGGTATTGAGTTTGTGAGTTTTTCACTTCATGGCTCTCGCTCAGTTGGGACGTTAGGTGATGGAAGAATTGTGGCACATGGTAATCGTCAACCGTAATATGCTCACTTGAAGTGAGACTTCATTATCACCTATATTATCTTAAATCACTACTAGGCGTTATTTAGGAATTCTTGAAACATCGTTGGGATTTGGAGAAGTTCCGATGATAGGTCAAGGGGTTGATCGATATCTAAAATAGTTTCGTATTATTTGATTGCTAGCGGGTAGTGAACATAGAAAGTCACACACCACATAGTGTTGGGTTTGGTATCGACATCGTGTGCCCAAAATGTCTTAAGAATTGATTGGTAAAATGTTGATCATTGTCCTTTCTTGCTAATAGTGCATAGTGTGAAATCAATTATTGATTGCACAATAAGATGACATAGATTGCCGAATATGTACAATGCATAATACATAGTAATAATGCATAGTGCATAGTATGAAATCAATTATTGATTGCACAGTAAGAGACAGCGACCAAAATTGCATAATGTATAGTGAAAATGCATAATAAAATTGCATAGTAACCTCTGAATTATTAAGAGAATAATTGAGGGGGGTTTATGCGGATTTGAAAAGGGATTTCAATTTGGGGAGGGGGTGAATTAAATTAATAAAAGGCAAATACCCTGCATCTATCTTTCTTTTTCCTCTTCCTTTATACACTGCTTTCTATTCTTTCTTTTTCTTCTTTCTTATTCATCTGAAAAATTATAGAAATTATACGTGTAATTGTTACGTGCATAATTTTGAGACACGGGCATTGGTGATACGTAAATCCTCTATATCTAATACAGAAAAAGGTGATCGAAATGATACCCTACTACATACTAGATGTGGACCGACTAGGACCACTACATTTTGAGGTGTACTCTATCTCAATATAGAAATCGATTCTGTATTTCATCCCTTTATTGAGTAGCAGATATGCATTTATTTTTGTATTTAATTATTGATTATGCGTATTGTTTAAATAGCCAAACTTTATGTAAACACCCCTGCTTAGATATCCCAACCTCTCGGTCTACTCGAACAGGAGCGGTCACAGAAGGGAAAAGAAAGGAACATAAGACGGGAACTACCCTGGCATGCATACACAAGAAATAAAATAGCGAAAGCAAAGCTACACACATGCACGCACACGAGTACCCCACTAGTACAACGGTCACATAGTATATAAATACATACAGACACCTGTGCCAACATATAGAAAATACAAGGAACGACTCGGCACAGTCAAAAAACAAAGGGACAAAATCTTGCCAAAACATCAGAGACAACGAGGGGGGAAACTGACTGTACACCAAACCGACGCGGCTGCTAGGTACTGCGATCCTCGCCCTCGACTTTAGCTTTACCTTTACCTAGAATGATAGAAAACAAGGTGAGTCGTAAGACTTAGCAAGTTTATAATAAAAAAAATGCTAAAAGTTAAATAGAAGGAGTGAACTCCCCAGACACAGTCCCACACATACACAAGCCATGAGACATTATAACACAATAATATAGTATAATGAAAGCATATACCGGTCCTTGGGGCCCACACAAGACACCCGCCACCCAAGTCCCATATCAACCTGCTGTTGCATTGAAAGGCAACATAAGTATTCAACAAGCTTGTGTGCATTTCCTCGGGTCAGTGCTCCCGACACCTGAGCCTCTGAATAACCGAGCCCTAGGCTCCATCGGAACGGTACTCCCATCCGAGTCTGTTGAACATATAGTAACCATGCAATGTGCATATAAAATGCAAGGCGTAGTAAGTATCAACTAGATACATTTGCGCCCATACATCCAGGCATCAGGCAGATGCTTCGCCCATATAGTAAACCACATGCGATGTATATGCTCATGCCAGATGCAATCTAACAATACTAAGATGTTCGTGCCCAAGCATAAACGGAACATGAAAATCCCAACATGCACCCCGTACCCACGTGCATACCAAAACCATGCAACAGTAATAGAATATATCAGCAGTGCCTAACACCGGTCGATGGTCAGTGGCTAGGAGTGTCTGGCCAACGGCCTAAGAAAGACCATATAATAGTCAACTTCAATGTCACCAAACAACTGACCCTTGCCCCCACTGCTCAACAACTCTAGCCTATTCCTAGCTAAAGAATCCATAACTATATCCAAACATCAAAGAATCTAATCCACAAATGAGTTCGGCATCATTCCCAAAGACGTGGGGGTAGCATAAACCCCCGTAGGCACCCAACAAATAAAATCTCCAAAGATAGCTTATTCAATTTAATTTACACCAAAAGGGCTCATAACTCCATAATTAATAAAAAGACCGAAATGAACAAAGCGAGGGTAAATAAATTCACAATGGAAGGAACTTCGTAGAGGAAGTAGGAAACTTGCCTCGTAGAAGTGATTCTTGTGCTTTTTCTGTCCAAATGCGATAAAAATTATATAAACTGCAACATCGTATAATTTTGCAAAAATTAATAAAATTGGGCTCTAAATAGAATTCTAACTGTATATAATTTATTACTTAGCTTCTCGAATTACCTGGTATCCTCAAACTGAAAAAAAGATTAGATTTTCCTCAAAAACTTCCAATTTTTCCTCTCTTCTTTGTTGATTGCGCGTTCTGCTGCTGCTCCAATTCTACTATGTTTTGCTTCAAAATGGCTTCAAATTGAGCATTAAATGAGGCTGCCGAGCGGACCATTAAAGGGCTGGATTGGGCTGAATTTGTTTGCTTTAATTTAAAAGGAATAAACTTGGTGGAGGGACAGCCACGTGGGTAGCAAAAGCTGCCACCTCTCTCCCCATACAACGTCATTTTTTACGCTTCAGCTAGTTGGAAAATGATTTTCCAGCAAAATTAGCAAGCTACAACGCATGCAACCCCCCTCCCCCATGCTCGATCCCACGATCTGGCCTCCCTTCTTGCGCCCGCCTGTCATCCCTACTAGCTGCATCTTCACTTAATTATGCATAGCCAGTTAATCTTAAATGCTAACTTGAGGCTGCTTCTATGGAAATTAACATTTCCAACACTTCACGCAACCCTCACCCCTCGAATTCCTTAGCCTTATAATACTACATTCCCATAATTTATATATTAAATATGTGTCCTACATCAACCTCTCAATTCCTTATTCTTCTTATTATTATTATTACTGATATTAGCAAAATATATTAATATCTCCTTTAAAGTAAATTAACACATTAAACTACTAATTAAATTAAACTACGATTTACAGGTCGTTACACTTTATATGATGTGTATATTATATTTTACTATATATATTTGATACACGATAAATGTTTTATTTTTACCTATATGGACATACTAATGATTCCATTCTACTTGAACTAATAAGGTCCTAATTACAACCAGTAATATTACAATTGCTATCAAAACTTGTAATTTTTTTTAACAGTGTGTTTGGAAGAAAGGAATAGAATGAAAATTGAAAGGGGGGGGGGATATTTTGGATATGTATTGAATGAAATAAAATATATTTTGTTATATGTATAGGCAAATTAAACTAATCTGAATATTCGTGTAAAAATTGAAATCTCATCAATTTTCTATATTAATTTATTATGAGAATATAGTTATCATTTGTTATTAAATAACTTTTAAATTTCATCTATTTCCATAATTCTATCAAATCTTAAACAAATGAAAAACTATTTTTCATTACTTTTTATCCTTATTCTCCTAATTGAAAAAAAAAAATACTTTTTGGGTAAATTATATGTACACCCCATCTAGTTTGGGCCTTCTATCCAGTCACCTTTTCTGGTTTGTTTTTAGCTAAATTAATTGATATATTATGCTTAAATCACCCAAATACACCTTTTGTTAACTAATAGTGTTAATTAATTTGAAATTAAAAAATAAAATTTCTAATTTCTAATTAAAAAATAAAAAAGATAATAAAAAGTTGCCTTGGTGTTAGAACCCACATGAGTTCTAGCCACCGACACCATCACCAGAGAGAAAGAGAGAAATCAACCTATTAAAGGGTACAGATGGTATTTTAATAAAACATATTTTGATGATAACAAATCACTAAACTGATTTTTAAAAATTTGACTGGTTTTAGATGTTTGTAATCACTCATTCAGACGCTTAAAGGATGTCAAAATACTCTCTCATATATTAAGACTTTTTCAGGCATTTGAAAGGTATCCTTAGATGTCCAAAATTTTTAGAAATGAAATCCTTGTCTCAAACTTTCTTAAACGTTTGAACAAAGCCTCTCAGACGTCCAAACTAAGAGGCTTATCTTGATTTAAAAGGACGTCCAAGTGAATCCCTTAGATGTTTGAACCTCTATTATGGTTATTCAAATGTCTTTATAAATCTTTTCTCAAATATTTGAATCAAAGCGTATGATTCATTCAGAAGTTTGAACCAAGAGTATTAGATGTATGAATCAAGATGTAATTGAGCTCATTTTTAAAATTTTTATAATCTTTTTAAGATTTTAAAAGAGAAGATATTTTCTATTGTTTAGCTTAGTCATCTCTCATAAAAATCAAAGTTTCTTTCAAGATGCTTTATAGCATATCAAGTCAAGATCTTTTCTAAATTGAATATGTAGGCTTTTTGATATAGATTTGTTTTTATCATTTTGCCTATAGAACTTAGAGTTTGATCACTTTCATATCTGTATGATCTCTGAATTGATTTTTCTAGTTTGTTGTCTTCTATTTTAACCTCATTTTTGCATATTTATTATCTTCTAGTTTAACCTCATTTTTGCATATTTGCAATGTTACATTAATGGAAAATGTGTGGTCCATGTTTACATAAGATGTTCCTTCTTTTTCATCTCTCTCTAATAGCCATTTTTTTGAATTGAGGACTATAAATAAAGGCTTTTGTAGAGTCTTGAGAACACACAAAAAATTTGAAAGATACTTACAAGAGCATTCAATTCTCTTAAGACAAAGAAAGTGTTTATATTGTGGTTGAAGTATTAAAAGGGAGATTCATTTACAGCTTTGTTTCTCGTGTTCAAAATTTTATAAGATATACTATTTTTTTGTGGGTGTAATTACTCACTTAAGCGAGGAGATTCTCGTAAGATACGAGGGATTTGTTCTTGCCTACAAGAAGGTAGCTCTTATTTTGGTAAGGGATTTGTATTGGCTCATAGTTCTATCAAAAGATAGAGATTCTATTTAGTAAAAATTTCAAGGTTTCTCTTAAAGAGGGAAAAGAGTCGAACCTCTATAATGTCCTTGTGTTCTTGGTTGTGTTTGCATTCCATTTTCATATTTGTTTATCATCTCAAATAACTATAAAATCTTTTTGAATTAACTCTACTAGCTAAGTCAAATTTTCTTATAACTAATTAAAAAGGAAAATTCACCCCTTTCTCAACTTATTATTTGGGCAATATAGCCTTTTTTTTTTTTTTTATATCTTAACAAGACCAACTTGAACTTTCAAAATTAGCACCATGTCCATCTTCAATTTTCTTTTTTCTAAAACTAGAGACCGATCTATAATTTTTGAAGCTTAGTGTTCATCTTCTCAATTGCAAATCCCCAATCTTTCAATTCTCAAGCGTCAAACAAGTTATCAATAACAATGAAGTATACGAGTAGGTGGTGACAAGTTACATGTTAGGTACATACCCTCTTCTTCTTCTTCTTCTTCTTCTTCTCTTTCTCTTTATCCATCACAAATTGGAAATTAGTGATGGCCTCAATGAGCAAAGCCCAAATGGCTTCCAACATGAGGTGACATTTTGTTATTTTTTCTTTTTTTTTTTTAATTTTTTGAATTAAGGAGATTAATTTTAATTTTGTTTTAGTTACAATTTAATTAACACTATTACTAGTAGAAGAATTAGTGATTTTAAACAAAGTTTGTGAACTAATTTAGCAAAAACAAATCATAGAGAGTGTCTAGGCAATGGATCGAAAACAAATGAGTGGAAAATTAATTTAGTATGTATAGATAAAATTTGATGATGGTTTGCGACCTATCACTAGAATCTATCTTGATAGGATTGCCTGTAAGAAGAGATGGGACTGAATAGGGGTGCTTATTCGGCCCAGACTAGATTGAATTGGCATTGGATTGAACCAAACTAGAGTCAGGATATAACATTTAACATTCAACTTAATAACTTACAACTAATTCAATCGGTTTTCAGTCCTGGACTGATCCTAGACTAATCAAATCAAAGATTGGCTAGTGTCTTTGGGTGGACCAAGGATTGGATTGCTTAGCAATCAGTTTGAATTGGTATTTGAACACTTCTAGAGTTGGATTCTCTAATTTAGTTTTTGACGCTCAAAATAATAATGAATACCAACACGTAGTATGTAGAGAAGAGAACAAGATGAATTCGATTGCTTTACTTGCAGGGTCCTACTCTTTGTATAGGCCCGACAAAATAGGATACTTAGTGCCATCTCAAAGATTTTCAAGCTCGACAGCTATTGTTGGAGGATTTTACAGGCCCGGTCCAATTAAGATAGTAGTAAATCTCTTCAATTGGTTTTGAATTCTCTAGGATTTAAAATTAGGAAATTTTATTTATTAATTTATCTTTTGGACGCGAGTTAGATAGGAACGACTTTGTTACCTGGAAAGGAAAGCATGCGGTGAGGTGTGATTCGTTATTCTTCAAAAGTAACTTAATGATCTCACCCCCACCCCTTTTTAAGTGATCCCACTTCAAAATTATATATGCTCCCTACCTTTATAAACTTTCCTTTTGTTAAATCTATTATGAGAGTATAATTGATATTTTATATTTAATATTGTTACATTTTCATAGCTCACCCAAATGAGAAGAAACTATTTTTCATTACTTCTAAATCAGCTTCTATTACTTTTTATTTATCTAGGAGCAGGGCCAATCTTGAGATTTTATGAGTGCTAAACGAAATTATGTACGAGATTCTCTACATTTAAAAATAAAATTATATGTAATAAATATGAATAATTTTTTTATTATATAAAAACATTTAAATTTATCACAATAATAGTTTAAAATTCATAATATTTCACTCTAAATTTACGCTTTTAGTATTTTTAAATAAAAAATCAACAAATATTTTTTAATTGACATAATAAATCAATTCAAATATGAAAATCAATACGATATCAAATTCAAATGTAATTGAAGGACAATAGAATCTGGTTAAATTTGATATTTGAATTGAAATCTGTAAAATAAATTAACAGAAAAAACACAACTGTGAAAAATAGAAGAAATTAATTACAATTTCTAGAATTTCTCATTGCCCACAAAACAACCCCAGACCTACCACTATTAGAATTTTTAAGAGCTTAGTGAGCACTAGTTTCCTCATTAAAAATAATTTTTGATGTCTCCCATTTTCCTCTTTTTTAACTGTAAAATTTAGAATTAGAAGAAAAAAAAGTTAAACAAAATTTGTAGACTTGAATAGTAGACCAGAAAGTAATGCATACCTAAATAAAAACAGTGGCCTTCTACTTACAATGACTGGTGAGCAACGATGATCGATTGACTAAAGACGATGAAAAAGGTAGTATGTGAGAGGGAGATAAAGACAATGGAAGTTTGGACTTTAGACTTTGGAAATTTTGGAATTTGGTCAAGAAAAATAGGCGAGGCATCTGCCATCACTATTTTTTATTTTTTCTTTATTAAAACATTTTGTTGTTAATAAAAAATAAAAATAATTTATGAAAATAGTATTAATAATTATTTAATTGATGAAAATAAATTAATTTAAATTATGATAATTATTAAATAATTTAAATAATAATTTACGGCTCACTAAAATTATCAAAGGGGGCTAGGAGGGGCCTAGGCGGCTGCCTAGACAATGTATGCCTAGGGTTAGCCCTATCCAGGAGAAAAGGTTTCATTCAATTTTATTTCTTTGGGAAATTCTATTCATAGCCAGAATTTTACTCTTCGCAACCACTTTTTAATATCCCTAAAATATCTTCGAATAAAATTCAATTTTATCTTTATCTTCAATACTTAACCACCCAGCTAACATACCATTGTATTCCGCCGGCGAATCTCTATTCTTCCTTAAACTCAACCACCCACCTAGCATTACATCACAAGTAAATTTATTTTCTCTTCAAATCTCTCGTCCCTCTTATTTCATATTCCCACCAATATTAATTCATTTTTACTTAAATCTGTTTTCTCTGAAAATACGAGTTACTTAGCCATTTTATGATCCATCATGGATTACTACACTAAAAGGTTGACGGATAACTGGGAAGAGTTTGAGGAAGAAGAAAACAACGATTCAGAAAAAGAATATCATGCACAGGTTGTATGTGTTCGTATTTATAACAGTATTGTATTTATAATAGTGTTTGTTTGTATGTGTTTGTATTTGTAAGAATGAAGTTGCAGAAAGCTATCCCCAAACCCCAACTAGCCTCTCTTTTTCGAATGATAGGATAGCCTTGTCGAACTATAGCATTCGGGAAGGCTAGGCTTCCCTGAAATCCAGAGTTCGGGGAAGCTTAGCCTTCCCGAATGCTGGAGTTCGGGAAGGATAGCCTTCCTTGAACTCTAGAGTTCGTGGAATTTGGAATTCCCCAAACTCTAGAATTCTCTGAATCCTGGAGTTCGGGTAACATGGTATTAAATAAAATTTATAAATAAATATGTATTTATTTTTTAAAAAAATTAAATTATTCAAGTCCAATACTTATATAAAAAAATTAAGTATAAAAAAATATGTTAATATAATTTCATAAAATATAAAATATAAAAAAATAAAAGATGTGTTCCCCGAACCCATGAGTTCGGGGAATTATGGACTTCCCGAACCCACAAGTTCGGGAAATCATAGTTAGATAAAAAAAAAAGGTAAAAAATTATATATTTATTTTTTAAAAAATTAAATTATTTGAATCCAATACTTAAATAAAAAATTAAGTATAAAAAAATATGTTAATATAAAATATGTTATATAAAAAATATGTTAATACAATTATATAAAATATAAAATATAAAAAAATAAAAGATATGTTCCCCGAACCCTAGAGTTCGGGGAACTACAGATTTTCCGAACCCACGGGTTCTGAAAATCCGTTATTAGATTAAAAAAATTAAGTAAAAAAATATGTATTTGTTTGTATGAAAAATTAAATTATTCTAGTGCAATACTTAAATAAAAAATTAAGTATAAAAAATGTTAATTAGCACTATTTAATTAAAAATTAAGTTTTTTCAAATATTTGTATAAAAAATAAAATATAAAAAAATTAAAGCCTCCGAAACCCAGGTTACGAAGGCGTGGGCCTCTTCTGAACCCAGTTCGGAGGCGCTGCCTCCGACTGTCTCCATTCGATGGCGGTGACCGATCGAACCTAGGGTTTGGAGGCCACCGCCATCGCCACCGCCTTCGAACTTAGGCGACCACCACCTTCGCCCATCCAACCTCTCTCCTTCTAGTCTGCAAGTTCAAATCTTCCAACCCAAAAAATCAAAAAATGTAAGTAAAAATTACCTCACCAAGCGCACAACAGAGAGACGCGATTGTAGGGAAGGCGACAGCAGCGAGTGCGGATGTAAGGAAGCGACAACGGCACGTGGAGGTTGTCGAGAAGCAACAAATGTTGTAGAGAATGGCGGCGAGTCATGGTAGAGATTTATGGATATATAAGAATAATTTTGGAATATAAGTGGCTGCAACAAATAATAATTATGGCTATGAAGAGTAATTATTAAATTTATTTTAATTATGACTGTGAATAGAATTTCCCTATTTCTTTTCATTCCATTACTAATTCTTTTCTAAACATAGCCTAACTAAATTTAACCCTTAAATTCTTGGTAAAAGAAAAAAAAATTTAAATTCGTTCAAGACAGATTAGGATATATAATATTACACACACACACATATATTAAAAACCATAAAAGTATGTTTTCAAGAATGACTAAAGTGGTGAATTTATTAACAATGAAAAGTGTAATAATAATATTATGAATTTAAGCTTTCCATATATAAACATTTTCTATTTATATTTATACATATAATTATTAAAAATAACTAAAATTACATTAGAGGACAAGACGTTACCATGACATCATTTTTTAAGAGAAATGATGATGCCATAATAATGTGAGCATACAGAAGCTTCGTACACCCAGCGAGGAAGGTGTTCACGAAGCCGGCCGCAACCAGCGAAGTAGACTAGCATGCGTGTACATGTTTCCATCTATTTATCTTTCTTTTATATATATATATATATATATATATCGGGACGGATGGTGGGGCCCTGGGGGAGGATATTAGCCTAAAGTCATTTTTATACATCACACAAATTTTACAATAAAATGTCTAATTTAATTCATAATTAATTCTATATATACATACATACATATATAAATAAAATTGCGTGGTTAGACCAAGACCCAATAAGTTGACTCAGACTGAGAACAAACGCTGAAACTAAATTTGTATATATATATGCACAACGATGATCCATCGACGGGATATATTAGCTATATGTAGAAAGTCTTGGTTAAGTCTTTGGCCCCGACGCCATTCCCACGCCTGCAATTATTATCATTCCCATACATACCATGTCCAAGTACTGCTACTACTCTTACTCCTCCTCTACTGGTAATTTCCCCCATCACAGCAATGATCATCCTCATCCCGATCGTGATCGTGATCGTCATCGTCATCGCGATGAAGATGTTCAAGAAGGACGCAATCAGGATTTTTATGACGAGCTAGCGGAGTTTCTGACCGTCGTTGATCGCTCCGATGAAAGCTTCCCGTCGTCGATAACGAACATGCCGCCTAATTCTAGTTCTGCACGCGTTTCAGCCGCACTCGGGAATGACGACATGCAACCGTTAGTATTGTTAAAGTATTCTTCTTTATTTTTGGGATAAGAATAAGTTGTAGATTTGTTTGGAGGAGTTTCGAGCTAGTGTTTGTTAATATGGGTTGAAAAAAAGTAAAATATAAAAAATAATTTAGAAAAAAATATTTTTTGATTGTGTTTCTTAAATTTATCCGGTAACTTATTAGAAATGAGTTATGTGACTTTTTTTAAAAAAAATTGTTCAGATAAATTTATTTGAGACTTTACAAATAAAAAAATATTCTAATTATATTTTAGTCTAGAAAATATTTCTCAATCTTCAGATAAATTTATCTTTTTTTTTCATTTTAATACAAATTTTGAAATACTTCTTAATCTTATCTTGACTATTTATATTTTAATTTGAAAAATATTTTAACATTATCTTACTCATTTTAACAAATATTACCTTATAAAATATGATTGTTGATAGGCTTAATGTTTTCGAGATAAACATGTGATAGTATTTGAGTAATATATATTAAACATACATGTCAAGAGTAATATATATTAAACATACATGTCAAGTGGAAAGGGCATGTATGATTTGAAATGAGTAAATTACATAAATGATCATTAAACTTTATACTAAATTACAAAAAGATAATTAAACTCTAATTTGTAGCCAAAATATAATTAATTTCAATTAAGTATAGAATTCCATAACTACCATTAATTGCTGTTAATAGAGACTAATGAAATGCTAACATTTTTATATTTTAGTGCAAAGTTTATTAATATTTTTATACTTTAGTACAAAATTCAATTACTTTTTGCATTTTTGTGTAAAGTTTAATGATCATTTGTATTGTTTAGCCATCCACGTTATTAGTCAAGTCAACATCCCATTAGTCCATTTTAATGGTAATTGTCAGTAGTTATGGAATTGTATACTAAATTAAAGTTAAGTGACTTTTTAACTACAAATTAAAATTCAATAATCTTTTTATATCTTAGTGTAAAGTTCAGTAATCATTTATGTAATTTAATTGATTTAAAATTATATGTTACTTTAGAATCACATGAATATATAAAGACCTCCCTAATGTGATTAAGTTACTTCAATTAAAAGTACTACCAAATTAAATTGAGTGATAGTGTTTTTTTTAATCACTAAGTTCTTTTTTTATGGGCATTTTTGTTTCAATGTGCAAAATTGTTATCATGTCACACTATATTTGTAAAACATATACATGAAATTTTTTATTGCGTGTTCGACTATTATCCTAGTGTGTGTTTTTTATTTTTGTTTTTATTTGGGTGATTAATTTTTAGATACTAATTAATTGTTTTGTGGTTTCGTTATTGGTATTGTGGGAATGAAGAATGGACGTGGGTGATGGGGAAGCTAGAGTGGCATTTCGAACCAAGTCTGAGCTTGAGATCATGGATGATGGGTTTAAATGGAGAAAGTATGGCAAGAAGATGGTCAAGAACAGCCCTTATCCAAGGTACCTTAATTCAAATTAGGGTACACTATATTTAGCATTTATATGATTTGATAAAAGGTTACACACCTTTTAAATATTTGAGAAATAATATAAATATTTATTAATATTAATTTAACTTTGACTATATTTTTCTCTTATCATTATTTTATGGTTGTTAAAAAGTTTAAGATAACAAAAATATTCTCACGTTTTCTTTTACCCTCTTTCTTTTTTTCACATATGATGAACTAATCAAAATACAATTGTTTACCAGTCTCTCACTCTTTTTAGTTCGACGATAGTTTATTCATCGTCAAATTAAAAAGAAGAAAAGAAATCGATAAACTAATATAGTTCACTGAACAAAGGAGAAGAATAATAGGGAGTGTTATAGCTCGAAAATAATAATAGAATTTGTAATAAAAAATTTCGTTGTTAGATCATCTGAAAAAATTTCGTTTATAATACTATGTTGGTACTAAGTCACAAGAAACATTCTATGTAATTATTCCATAATGTAGGGTTGAATAGTAGTTAATAATTTGTGAGTCAGTATTGTTGATCTCTTGAATAACTACTTATAACATATACCAGAAATTATTACAAGTGCTCGTCTGAGGGGTGCAAAGTGAAGAAGAGAGTGGAGAAAGATCGAGAAGATCCCAGCTATGTTATCACCACTTATGATGGGGTGCACAACCATCAAAGCTTGTCCCCTATTTGTCACGATGAAACGATGTCGCCATATAATTCTAGTGTTTGAGGGAGTTGACAAGCTTCGAACCATCCCCATGAACAATCTTAATGCTCCATTGGAATTGTTGTGAAATTTCTGTTGTTTTCAGAATTGCTTTTGTAAAAAATACTTTCGCTGGAATGACTTGTAAGATAAGAATATTAAGTTAGTGTTTAGCGAAATAATTTGAAAATTGCAATTTATCATTTGTAGGTGTTCACAAACAAGAGGTAAGGACACTCCAAAAACTACCAAATCGAATGAAATTAATTAGCAACTCATGGTTTCCCTCTAACAATAGTAAGTTGGTTTGGTGGTGATTTCATACATTAGTAAGCAAACAAAACTAAGTAATAATCGTTTCTCTTTCTCTTTGGTATTATTCTTGTTCAAAACATAGTGTTTGTACTCCTTAATAGAAAATGCACTTACTAAATTCTTCTAGATATGCCCACAAATATATATAAAGAGGAATTATGTCGGATCTATGAATATGGATTAAATACACCCAAAAAAGACAAACCAAAAAAGAAAAATGAAGGAAGTAAAAGATTGGAGCATAAGTGGAAACCGAGAGGCCCCCCCTCACCTCAACTGGGTGGCTTTTGACTTATAATCGAGATTTTCTCGATTTGCTTGTCCAAGAAGCTCTTGATTCCTTTGCTCGATGGGTGGCCAAGGTGGCCACCATTGAACCAAGAGACTCTTGGTTCAGGCGGTGGCCACCACCAAGAGACACTCAGTTTTACCGAGATCTTATCGGTTTAAGTATTTTTCAAACTCCCAAGTAGAATATGTCGAGAATATGCTATATGGGAAGCCCTAGATGACTGCCATGTGTCCCCTGAGAAATTCGGGATGACTGTCGCGTGTCCCCCACTCATTTCTCTATAAATAAAAGGCTTGCCTCCTCATTAAAGGAGATTTTTTGGACAAGGACTCCATTTTGCTCTCAAGCATCTCAGGGGCTGCCAATTCTTAATAGCCAGTTGATTCTCAAGGGCCAGTTTCTTAGTGACTAGTTGGTTCTTAACGTCCAGTCGGTTCTCAGGGGCCAGTCAGTCTTTTAGGCCCAATCAATTCTTAGGGGCCAGTTGGTTCTCTAGGTCCAGTTAAGTCTTAGTGGCCAATCGGTTCTCAACGGTTAGTTGGTTATTTTGAAAGTAAAGCAAGATTGCTACGGGGTAAGCAATGTAGTTAAAAAATTTTGAATCTTACCCTGATCTCGGCGATTGGATCAACGTTGAAATCTAAAAAATCACTTACAAAATAAAATAAATCTAACCTTTAGATTTTTGAATCGTTTGCGGATTTGAGCCGTTCAAGCGTTCGACCTGTAACTTGTGATACGCGGCACATGTCCTTTGGCGAGGAGAGTGGAATAAGAGTGGTAGCTCTTTCTCCTTCTTGTGGCTTGTGTATGGATGGAAAAAGAATGATTTTTCAACTCTTAAAAATTATAAAATAAAATCTTAATATGGGCAACCTTTAAAGGGGCATTTATAGAGGAGCAAGCCTCATAGGGTTTCCTAAACCCTAATGGACATGACCTAGCCCATTTATCCTAATCCAACTAGAAACTTAATTAAGTGGCCCAAATCGAATTATAAGCTTAAATAAAATATTTGGTTTAAATCTAATTTAGTCTAAATATAATATTTAATTTAATATTTGACCCAAATTGAATTTATCCGAAATATTAACTTAATTTAATATTTGGTCAAAATACTTTATTTAGCTCAAATATTAATTTAAACCCATATATATTATTTCCTATTTGTCACTCCAACAAATAGAAAATTATTAAATTATAAACTCTTTTATAATTTAATCAATTGCTATTTTAGAAAACTCTTTCCTTTATGACGACCCATCATCATATCGACATCATTACTGTAATACCCCAAGAGTCCAGAGAACAGTAGTATATATCGAGAATAAGTAAGGAAGAAAACAACACCAGCTGAATACTTTTTGGGCTGAATATAGGCAAGAAACTTTGGGGGTTAAGCGTGCTTGAACTGGGGAAGCTCAAGGATGGGTGACCCCCTGGGAAGTTCTCGTAGGCCCATTAGGGAAAGTTGTTCCAATTCTTCTTATCGCTCGATACGGGATGTTATAGGTAGTATCAGATCTGACTCCCGAGCCTCTGAGCGTGGTGGTGGGACAAACCTCAGTGAGGACGCTGAGTCCCTAAGGGGGGTGCTTGTAGGCACCTTAGGCGAATCCCACATCAGCTATGCAAATGGGGGAGATCTGGGACTAGTTGTAAGGTCACATGACGAGGACGTTATGTACTCAAGGGGGGGAGAATGTAATACCCCAAGAGCCTAGAGAAGAGCAGTATATATGTAATACCCCGGGAGCCCAGATGAGTTAGAATATATCGAGGATAGTGTAAGAAAGGAAACCACACCAGCTGGATACCTTTTGGGCTGAATGTTGGCAAGGAACTCCCAAGTTAAGCGTGCTTGACCTGGGGCAATCCTGGGATGGGTGACCCCCCTGGGAAGTTCGTGTAGGCCCATCAGGGTAAGTTGTTCCGGTCCTTCCTATCGCTCGATGCGGGATGTTACAGGTGGTATCAGAGCCGACCCTTGGTGAAGGCGGTCCGATGAGGGCGGGGAGTGGCGCCGGGGCTCGAGGGCTTGTACAAGGAGCGGCTTCTGGCAGGCTTCTAGGATGGCAGCCCCCAAGGGGAAAAGGTCTGGGACCAGTTGTAAGGTCGCATGACGAGGACGTCATGTGCTCAAGGGGGGGAGAATGTAATACACCGGGAGCCCAGAGGAGTTAGAATATATCGAGGATACACCTGTAACATCCCGCTCGAGCGATAGGAAGAATCGGAACAACTTACCCTGATGGGTCTACACGAACTTCCCAGGGGGGTCACCCATCCCAGGATTGCCCCAGGTCAAGCACGCTTAACTTGGGAGTTCCTTGCCAACATTCAGCCTAAAAGGTATCCAGCTGGTGTTGTTTCCTTTCTTACGCTATCCTCGATATATTCTAACTCCTCTGGGCTCCCGGGGTATTACATTCTCCCCCCCTTGAGCACATGACGTCCTCGTCATGCGACCTTACAACTGGTCCCAGACCTTTTCCCCTTGGGGGCTGCCATCCTAGAAGCCTGCCAGAAGCCGCTCCTTGTACAGGCCCTCGAGCCCCGGCGCCACTCCCCGCCCTCGTCGGACCGCCTTCACCAAGGGTCGGCTCTGATACCACCTGTAACATCCCGCTCGAGCAATAGGAAGAACCGGAACAACTTACCCTGATAGGCCTACACGAACTTCCCAGGGGGGTCACCCATCTCTGGATTGCCCCAGGTTAAGCACGCTTAACTTGGGAGTTCTTTGCCAACATTCAGCCTAAAAGGTATCCAGCTGGTGTTGTTTCCTTTCTTACGCTATCCTCGATATATTCTAACTCCTCTGGGCTCCCGGGGTATTACATTCTCCCCCCCTTGAGCACATGACGTCCTCGTCATGCGACCTTACAACTGGTCCCAGACCTTTTCCCCTTGGGGGCTGCCATCCTAGAAGCCTGCCAGAAGCCGCTCCTTGTACAAGCCCTCGAGCCCCGGCGCCACTCCCCGCCCTCATCGGACCGCCTTCACCAAGGGTCGGCTCTGATACCACCTGTAACATCCCGCATCGAGCGATAGGAAGGACCGGAACAACTTACCCTGATGGGCCTACACGAACTTCCCAGGGGGGTCACCCATCCCAGGATTGCCCCAGGTCAAGCACGCTTAACTTGGGAGTTCTTTGCCAACATTCAGCCCAAAAGGTATCCAGCTGGTGTTGTTTCCTTTCTTACGCTATCCTCGATATATTCTAACTCCTCTGGGCTCCCGGGGTATTACATTCTCCCCCCCTTGAGCACATGACGTCCTCGTCATGCGACCTTACAACTGGTCCCAGACCTTCTCCCCTTGGGGGCTGCCATCCTAAAAGCCTGCCAGAAGCCGCTCCTTGTACAGGCCCTCGAGCCCCGGCGCCACTCCCCGCCCTCGTCGGACCGCCTTCACCAAGGGTCGGCTCTGATACCACCTGTAACATCCCGCTCGAGCGATAGGAAGGACCGGAACAACTTACCCTGATGGGCCTACACGAACTTCCCAGGGGGGTCACCCATCCCAGGATTGCCCCAGGTCAAGCACGCTTAACTTGGGAGTTCTTTGCCAACATTCAGCCCAAAAGGTATCCAGCTGGTGTTGTTTTGTAATACCCCGGGAGCCCAGAGGAGTTAGAATATATCGAGGATAGCGTAAGAAAGGAAACAACACCAGCTGGATACCTTTTAGGCTGAATGTTGGCAAAGAACTCCCAAGTTAAGCGTGCTTAACCTGGGGCAATCCAGAGATGGGTGACCCCCCTGGGAAGTTCGTGTAGGCCCATCAGGGTAAGTTGTTCCGGTCCTTCCTATCGCTCGATGCGGGATGTTACAGGTGGTATCAGAGCAACCCTTGGTGAAAGCGGTCCAACGAGGGCGGGAAGTGGCGCCGGGGCTCGAGGGCCTGTACAAGGAGCGGCTTCTGGCAGGCTTCTAGGATGGCAGCCCCCAAGGGGAGAAGGTCTGGGACCAGTTGTAAGGTCGCATGACGGGGACGTCATGTGCTCAAGGGGGGAGAATGTAATACCCCGGGAGCCCAGATGAGTTAGAATATATCGAGGATAGTGTAAGAAAGGAAACAACACCAGCTGGATACCTTTTGGGCTGAATGTTGGCAAGGAACTCCCAAGTTAAGCGTGCTTGACCTGGGGCAATCCTGGGATGGGTGACCCCCCTGGGAAGTTCGTGTAGGCCCATCAGGGTAAGTTGTTCCGGTCCTTCCTATCGCTCGATGCGGGATGTTACAGGTGGTATCAGAGCCGACCCTTGGTGAAGGCGGTCCGATGAGGGCGGGGAGTGGCGCCGGGGCTCGAGGGCTTGTACAAGGAGCGGCTTCTGGCAGGCTTCTAGGATGGCAGCCCCCAAGGGGAAAAGGTCTGGGACCAGTTGTAAGGTCGCATGACGAGGACGTCATGTGCTCAAGGGGGGGAGAATGTAATACCCCGGGAGCCCAGAGGAGTTAGAATATATCGAGGATAGCGTAAGAAAGGAAACAACACCAGCTGGATACCTTTTAGGCTGAATGTTGGCAAAGAACTCCCAAGTTAAGCGTGCTTAACCTGGGGCAATCCAGAGATGGGTGACCCCCCTGGGAAGTTCGTGTAGGCCTATCAGGGTAAGTTGTTCCGGTTCTTCCTATTGCTCGAGCGGGATGTTACAGGTTTCCTTTCTTACGCTATCCTCGATATATTCTAACTCCTCTGGGCTCCCGGGGTATTACATTTCAAGTAAGTTGTTCCGGTTCTTCCTATCGCTCGAGCGGGATGTTACAGGTGGTATCAGAGCCGACCCTTGGTGAAGGCGGTCCGATGAGGGCGGGGAGTGGCGCCGGGGCTCGAGGGCTTGTACAAGGAGCGGCTTCTGGCAGGCTTCTAGGATGGCAGCCCCCAAGGGGAAAAGGTCTGGGACCAGTTGTAAGGTCGCATGACGAGGACGTCATGTGCTCAAGGGGGGGAGAATGTAATACCCCGGGAGCCCAAAGGAGTTAGAATATATCGAGGATAGCGTAAGAAAGGAAACAACACCAGCTGGATACCTTTTGGGCTGAATGTTGGCAAAGAACTCCCAAGTTAAGCGTGCTTGACCTGGGGCAATCCTGGGATGGGTGACCCCCCTGGGAAGTTCGTGTAGGCCCATCAGGGTAAGTTGTTCCGGTCCTTCCTATCGCTCGAGCGGGATGTTACAGGTGGTATCAGAGCCGACCCTTGGTGAAGGCGGTCCGACGAGGGCGGGGAGTGGCGCCGGGGCTCGAGGGCCTGTACAAGGAGCGGCTTCTGGCAGGCTTTTAGGATGGCAGCCCCCAAGGGGAGAAGGTCTGGGACCAGTTGTAAGGTCGCATGACGAGGACGTCATGTGCTCAAGGGGGGGAGAATGTAATACCCCGGGAGCCCAGAGGAGTTAGAATATATCGAGGATAGTGTAAGAAAGGAAACAACACCAGCTGGATACCTTTTGGGCTGAATGTTGGCAAAGAACTCCCAAGTTAAGCGTGCTTGACCTGGGGCAATCCTGGGATGGGTGACCCCCCTGGGAAGTTCGTGTAGGCCCATCAGGGTAAGTTGTTCCGGTCCTTCCTATCGCTCGATGCGGGATGTTACAATATATTGAGGATAAGTAAAGAAAGAAACAACACCAGTTGGATACCTTTTATGCTGAATGTAGGCAAGGAACTCCGAGGTTAAACGTGCTTGAGTTGAGGAAGCTCAATGATGGGTGACCCCCTGGGAAGTTTGCGTAGGCCCATCAGGGTAAGTTATTTCGATCCTTCCTATCGCTCGATGTGGGATGTTACAATTACGTCTCTTTATTCTTTTTCCATGAGATCCTACAACGGTACAATTTCTTGCCGAAGTATCCCAGTTAACCATACATCCATTCACCTGGTTTAAGTTAGGGATCGTACCTTTTGCGTATGACTCATTAGGCTTCCGAATATGTTGGAAATGTGTCGGTATGAACACATAAGACAGAATTGGCCTCTAGCAAGGCGTCATGCCTACCCAATTATTCAGAAGGATTCATAATCCATAAACAACTTTCACGAGTATGGTTATCGTGTAATTCGATCCTTTTGTCAATGTATCTTATGTGATCTCAAGTCTAGTGATGTGTTGCTTGATTACAATCACATGAGTTTTTTTTTTTCAGTCTTTCGAATATCCTCACTTAATAAAAAGTGAATCAATAATTCTTTATTGATCTCTTTCACCATAGCCATGGATTTAAAATGAATATCCACTTAAGGAACCTTAAATACATCATCCTCTATCAAGAGATAAATGAGTCTCATTTTGGTTATGCACCCATCTCTATAAGCCTCACGATATGTCCAACGATCGCCCATGTGTAGTCTTTGTCTAGGCCCATCAAAACGATGTTAAAGCATACTGATCTTCTTATGAGATGATCGTGACAACCTCAGGTCCAAGGATTAGTTACACCCATCTCGTATGAGAATTCCATCAACATATAACCAAAATAAATTATCATGGCGAATCATATCTAGTGACACGTTCTTCAACATTGTTCACCTATGTACTTGTGTAGGCATCCCTATGCCTATAAGTGTGAGACCCCCGTTGTTATCACATAGCAAAAATATAGCACATACAAGTCTTATCGTAATTGTTAATGTCCATTATTGATATAGCTACAACTTGGGATATTTAATGATGTCTAGAAACTGTGATACATCATCTCACATCTTTATAGATTAATCACAGTATACATCATATAGACTTCTATTTAGTTTCATCTGATCATTACAATAATAACAAAAAACTAATAGAATGACTTCTTGTAAAATTAAATAACTTTTTATTCAATAATAAATATGATTACAAATGTCAGTGTACAATTTATCCAATTTGATTGGGTCTAGAACATTTATACTAACATTTTTAGGCCAGTTAGTTCTCAGGGGCCAGCCGATTATTTAGGCCCAGTCGACTTTCAGGGGTCACTCAGTAATTGAGGGCCAGTTGGTTCTTAGAGGCACTCAGTTCGCAAGACCTACTTGATTCTTGGAGGCACCCGGTTCTCAAGACCCACTCGGTTATTTGGACCCAGTCGGTTATTTCAACAGTACTATTCATTAGGGAGTTACTATTCACCAACAACTATTCATCAGTATGAACATGAGCATCTATGCACATATTGATAATGTCATGCATATTATCTGCGACATGCATTGGACATATTTCTCAAAATGTTGTCTGACTTGGCCAATAGAAGGCTTGTTGGGGGACTTCCCCGCGTGGCCTTCTAACTGTTGTTGTGCTCGTAGACTATATCCTAGACTGCTTGCCCTTCGCCTTGGAAGACCAACCTATTGAAGACCCCCTTAGGGTCCCACGTCATTTGTCACTCAAAGACCCTTCCAGGCACCTTGCATAGGAGATTCTAGAGACTATTCCAGGCCCGTGCCTTGTTGAATTCCAACTCTAACCCAATCCAGATCCCTCGAAGTCTCACTGATGATGTCTTAGACCCTTGACAGCGGTGGATGCTTTTGCTCAGGTCGATCTTGAGACAAATAAATTTTATTGCTAGAACTTGGTAACAACACTTGTCTTCTTTATGTTACATTTCTTTCTTGGATAATGATATGATTGACGAAGACAAGAGGTCGAGTAACTTTGTCAATGAGCAAAATTTCTACTTTATTTTGTTCATGCATAAAAATTAAATAATAAATGATTCTAATTTTATGTATGAACAAAAGAGACATTTCACTCACTTAATAAAATCACTCAAGCTCATTATTGCTTTTTCTTTTATCTCATTGTTTTCTAGAACATTACAAACTCAATTAGTATGATTGCAATTGAATCGAGTTAAGGTTTACTAAGCTCAAGTTCTGCTCGTTTAGAAATTGAATTTCAAAATTAAAATCAATTTTAGCTTGTTTATCTTGATAAACAAACTTAAGCGAGTTTTTGTCAAACCAAACATTAAGATTGCGTTTTCTGTACAGTTTTCAAGTCATTTTTAGTTTTCAATTTTCAAAAATAATGAAAACGTGTTCTCTTTGCTATTTTTAAAAATGTATTTTTGAAAACAAAAAAAAAAATTGTAAAGAAAACTCAAAACAACAAAATGTTATTTTGAGTGTTTTCATCCAAAACAAACTCTAAACTTAAAACATATTTATTTATTCATATTTTATTATTGTAATGGAAAAAAATATTACAAAATTCATTAACTTTAAAAAATATATATTTTTAATAATATATTAATATTAAATATTTTTAATTTACTGAATAATCAAATTTATTGAATAAAATATTATTAAAAAATTATTTTCAAAATTTCAAAGAGAATGCGTTTTCTAATTTTCTGTTTTGAGAAATAGTTTTTCGAAATGACAAAGAAAACGCATTTTCAATTTTTTAAAAACAGACTACCGAAATAAAAAATTGAAAATGAATTCAAAACTCAAAATTAAAAATTAAAAAGCAAAGAGAATGCAACCTAAGCAACTCAACTCGGCTTATTTACAACCCTACCAACTAAGGAGGAAGTTTTAGCAACATCAAAACTGCATTTTGATTGCCACATTTTATAGCCAGTTATTCCCAAGTGTTAAATGCTCATCTTCCCTTGCTACCTTGTTTCTAGAAAGTATTCAAGGTGTGAAATAATGCATTGATTTTAAAGAAAGTCCTTCAAAAAGAAAATGCAAAGTCATGAGTAATTTCTTCAATCTATTTGGCACCTCCACATGTATATGAACATGGAATATATGATAAATATTTAATTTGTGTACATGTATGCTTTATTTTTTAGTAAATTAAAAAAAGCGGTCAAACTCAACTTTGACCATTTTTTTCAATTTTGGGTTAATCTTTGAGTTTTATTGATAGTAACATCTAAATTAACTTGTTTCCATTTTTTATTCAATTTTTAATTGTTATCAACAATAACATCCAACTTTAATTTTATTTCAATTTTCTTCCATTAATAAAAATTATTAAATACTGATATGGTATTGGTTGCCAATCTCAAATTATAAATGAAAAAAACCATTAGCTTGAGAGGGGGTGAATTAAACTCACCCTAAATTAACAATTTGCAGAAAGTAAAGAAATTAAAGAATGCAACGCACTGTATTTATAGTGGTTTGGCTCTACTATCTATATCAACTGTCTTAACTCTTCATTAAGAATCTTTTAAACGACTTACTATTTAGATTTTAGGAAGCTAAGCTAGAATCTCTTTACATGGCTTTTACAAGGAGTAGTTGAAACTTTTACAAGTGTTTTTTTAGGGCTCAAGTACAAACCACAACAACTTAAACAAGTCTAAGTTTGATCACTTGAAGAAGCTTATAATAAAGCACTCAACAATGAATGGCTTCTCACAAATACATAGAGACATGAAGGATGTAAAAATAAAGAATAATCTCTTTGGATTTACAGTAATCAAAGCATGTATGCAATTTTTACTCTTTGGTTCAAGATTGGCTTTGAAGAAATTCAGATCAGCTCTGTTAGTTTATGTCAAGGCTTCTCTACCTTTTATAACTTATCCATCTTTAATGCTATTGGCTTTTTGTCCAATGGATAAAAGCATAAACCTGTCATCTACAGAAAACATTCTCTCTATATACATGCCAACGGTTAGTATTTAAGAATTCAAATTGAATTTCATTCCATTTGCACAAGAGAACCATCGCATTAAATGAATTGATTTTATCTAAAAAAATTAACTTCACGCGTATTTAAACCTTTGTAACAACTAGTTTTTCAAAACAATAATCGAGTGAAAATCGATGTTACTTGAGTCTAGTTAGCAGATACTCAGGTAAGTTTAAAGGATAATCGACTAACCTTAAGCATTACTCAACTACATGTTTTACTTAGTTGATTAGCAATTCAAATACAGAGACTCGCTCTCTGTTCGTTAATTGGTACTTGACTAAGTTACTTAGTTATTCGATTACAAAGTAACATTACTCAAGTACATAATATATCATAATTGATTAACTTTTTGACTTCAGATCTATCACTCAATTAAGTACTTTTGATACTTGATTGAAACATGTCACTACTCAAATAGGAAATACTCTTTGTTAAGTAATAAGTCAAATATAGAGACTCACACTCTATTATGTAGATTATACTCGACTAAGGCACATAGTTACTTGACTAAGATAAGAGTTACTCAATTAAGCATAACCTCTTATTTAATTACACGTTCAAGTACAAAGACTTGACATTTTTTAATTAAATTATTATTCGAGTAAGATGTTTGTTTACTCAATTAAAAAGTGAGTTACTCAATTATCATTCTCTTTTACTTGACTAAAACAACCTATCGCTACATGTAGCGACGAAATTATATTTTGTCACTATTCTTAGAAATGAAAATTAATTTCATCTTTAAGTTTGAAATTGGAGACGGATTCCATTTTCGTCTCTAATAATCAAATTTGTCAAAAGAGATAAAATATAATAAAAAATATCTAATTCAAAACCTGTTAACAAGTTAAATAAAGTATCCACAAAACCAAACTCCAATCACACCAATAATTACACAAATTACTACAAAATCACAAAATTATCAATTAAATAAAATAATATCACAAGTAAAATTACACAACAAATTTTAATTATCTCAATAGTCATCATCCATGTCATCATCATACATGTTAGTAAGGTCATGATGAGCTGAATTGCCTGGGTCGGATGGAGTGGCTAGCTGACATATATAGCACCACTGGAGAGGTGAACGTTGGTGAAAGAGGACTTGGGGCCATATGGTTGATCCCCAAGTGTTGGAAGAGGGATTGTATCATGTATCATGTATCGCTGTGAATCCTATGATTGTATCATCTCTTATTGGGATTATATCATCTCTTGTTGTGATTGCATCTTTGTTAACAAGTTAGAGATCGTTTGGCGCGTAGCATCCATCTTATACGAAGTCACTACTATACTTGATGAAGGTGTTGAACAATACTCTGGAAAGGTTGTCCTGAGATAAAAAAATGCACCCCTTCTTGTTTTGTCCTCCAACCAGGTCCAAAAATATATTGTTGTTAGAAATACTTGATAATTGAGCCGAACTACTCCTATCTCCAACATCTGCCTATAATGATGAGTCTCTCTTACCTCATCGCCTATTAAACTCATTCTAAAACAAGAAATTTAGATGCAAGTAAATTACGTGACTAACAAACTTGAATTTCACATTACAATGACAATACAAATATTAAATTTGATTAAAAAATTAGTACTTGCAGCATCTGTTAGGGAAATATGAAACCAAATGGTGTACAAAATTGAAACCACACTAACTTGATTTCTCACAATAGAATTAGATTGGATGAAGTTGAGTTACTGGTACCAAAAACAAAATCATAAAATGGAAATTGTTTGTTGTTCCTTCCTGACTAAAAGAGGACGATCGGAGGCGGGATCTCAACTGCAAGGTGCGGGCTTCAACGACGGGTCCGTCCGGGGGGCGGCTGGCACCTGCAAGCACTCCGACGCTCGAGTGAGTAAGAGAGGAAGGAAAGGGCAATGTATCAATAGGTCAGAGGTCAAAACATACCTTAGCTTTGAAGAGAGCTAGTTGATATAGGAGGAGGAGATGTCCTTTTGCATGCGTCGTGTGTTTATAGGTGATGAGACTGAGTATCTGGCGCCAGTGAAGGTTCCCAAGTGATAGCCCGGTGTCAACTGGACCCTCATTAATGTGGATGGGATCCACCATTAATGAGGATGGAATCTGAGGCGGCCGCGCGGATACCCAACAGGGGTTGCAATGATGTTGTGGCAGGCTGGTGCTGAGCCAAGATTGGGCCCAGAGGGAGAGGGCCAAGATTGGGCCCAAGGAGAATGTCAAGATTGGGCCTAGGGGGAAGGCCAAGATCAGGCACAAGAAGAGGGCCAAGATTGGGCCCGGATGGTCCATTTATTTTTCCACAGCCTAAAAGCCTTACATAGAGATTAATTTGAGAGTTTGTTTGTAAGCCCCCCACCCTAGTCCCCAAAGAACTAAAGTGGGTGCCCTACGAAAGCAAAGACAACCATTCATGCATGCATTGATAATCACAAAATAACCTGTTAACAAAAACATGCCTACTCGGCATGAACAACAAGTACATAGACTGCTAAACAACACTGAACTCTAGGCATACATAACCCAGCATGCAAAACATGCAGTACTGGCATACAAGCCATAACAATACATCAATCCATACAGACCCAAAGGAAACTAAGGATAGTACACGCTGGAAGCGACAAAATACAAAAGAACTCCCAAGCTGACGATACTAGGTCTGCATGGCCTTGTACACCACCTACCCTGGATGTCAGGGACCATTAGACTCGCTCGCAATTGGATCCTTAATTTTACCTGGAATGAAGAGAAAACAAGGTGAGTCCAAGTAACTCAGTAAGCCCATAACGAAAGAAAATGACAGATAGATGAGGGTCTAAGAGTAAACCTGCACCTCAAGTGCATAATAAAATGAACTCATGCATAACATGCCATGTAATCACATAAACCACTACAAGTACCAACAACATAGATAACAATGCACATATACAGGATCTTGGGGCCCAAATAAGAGAATGCACTGGTACCCAAGTCCTTAACAAACCTGCTACTGCCCTAAAGGCAAACTATACCTGCTTCTTGAGTCGAAGCTCACTGGCCCAAAGGTAAATTGGAACCGAAGGCCAACTGTAGTTGAAAATGGAGTCGTAGCTCACTGGCTCGAAGGCAAACTGGACCTGAAGGCCAACTGTAACTCAAAGACTGACGCTGAGACTCATGCATATGTAACAGATAAGGGTGGCATAGTAGACTGGACAAGATATAAGACCCCCATAAGCCAAGCATCCCGCCAAGCCTCGCCCAAGTAATAAAACACACGCCAAATGCAAATGCTCGTGTCTACTAACATCAGGTAAATAAATCATGAACGTGTGACAAGCATTCAAGACCAAATGTGAACCACACGACTGCATAAACTGACTCGAGTGTATAACAAACACGTGAGTGTACCGAAGGTGTTTAACTGGTTGAAAGAGGGAAGGCTGTATGATAAAACAAACAATCATTCCCTATGGACGCAAGCTAGCACTTAACCCAATTGGCACCTATCTTCATTCCGCTTAGAAAATAAAGAGTGAACAAACTCTTGGCAAACACTACCAAGATACACTGACTACATTTACGGCCTCTAATATCTTATGACATTATACTCTTATTACATTTTACATTTATGATCCCTTACTGTATTATAATACATACCATTTACTTATATTATCATGTACATTTTTATGAAAAGAAAGATAATCAGAATAACAATATGTATTAATAATGTTATTTTCTAATATTATTTACTAATAAGAGTAGTACACATTATGTACTAAAATTTAAACTAACAATAGGAATAATATTATTTACTAATATTGTGCTAATATTATTAATACCAAAAGGTATTTAATTCATGAAGTAATGTTATTATTTACTAATATAATGCTAACATTATTTACTAAAATTTTGTAACAAAATTTATACAATAGAAGTAATAATGTATAATAATAATAATAACTTAATGCTTACTAATATGCAAATATCGCTTCTTTTTTAGAATATACACATAGGGAAGTATATATTTATTATTAATAACATATGCACATATCACCACTAACATGCACTCACGGCCAAGGGCCATTTCTTATTTCATTTAAATCCCTTGCACTCAGTGAATCTCAGCATACACAACTATCTCACATTATTATTTTATTCTATCAATAAACATATACTCCACTTATATATTATTAAAGCCCTTCTCTTACATTCACGGCAAACCACAACTCACTGCTATCTCATGCATGCATACATACATATATATATATATAACATTCCTTTGCTTATCACCTCATCACGCCCAATTCAATCACTGCTCACACTCTAAAACTAAATGAACACTAAGACACACACTCACTCTGTGCACCTACACATATATATACCTACACACGGTGACAAACTCACACACAGTGATATTCACACACCCACACACGAGCTTCTTGGCCAACACACCTCACCCATGCACACAACAACTCTCGACCAACGATCGCGCCAACACACATACGCTGCGTATATAAATACATATATAGAAAAACACTTCTTTACAAAACTCACCAACACATACAACTCAAACACCCCTGCAACTTATATATACATATATATCACTGCTCGATGCCACTATACCGCTTATAGAATTCACCGAGACCCCCTCCCCTTGCTGTAACTGTTTATGTATAATCCACCGCTTGACATGTATATATATTGTTCATTGCACTAAACCACTGAAACTGTATATGCAAACATATATAAAACCACCGAAGCCCACAGCTACACACTCAGCCAAAACGGAAGCTCTGCATCTGCGCATGTAAATATATATATATATATATATATATCGACAAACAACCACTCCAGCTCACACTCTCACCGGAAGACAACAGTGGGTCAAGGAGGAGGAAAAGAGAAGAAGACTTGCCTGAACGAGAATAAAATCACTCCAGAAGCTAAGCCACACCTTCTTTTCTTCTTCCTCAACAACTCTTTGCAAATATCCTCTATTTTCTCTATATCTCTCTTAAGTATATAGGCAAGGCAAGAGGCAAATAGAAATGACTAACACGCGTGCCCGACAGCATAGAAAGCCTCTACCACAACTCTAAAGCTAAGAAAATGGCTCTAAAACTTGTTTCCAGAAAACGCACTCGCTGGATTTAAGAAGATACCCGAATGCCCCGGCCCAAATCTGGATTTGAGAAGCTTTAATGAAAAATGGAGGGTTTTGGACAGATTCGACATCCTTTTGAATTTCAAGCATAACTCTCTCATCCAAGCTTCGATTGATCTGATTCAAGATGTTATGGAAATCCAAGAGACAGATCTACAACTTTCATGTTTTATATTTTGAGCGAATTTGTCTGAATCATGGTTTAAATTTAGCTTCAAAGTGGAAACATAATGCTGGAACGCAGCGTTTATGAGATTCTGGACAACTCTGACACATCTTAGTAATTTGGCCATAATTCTCTCATATGAGCTCCGATTGGGGTGATTCAAGATGGTATGGAAAGATAAGAGAAATATCTAGAACTTTCATGTTTTGGGTTTTAGACATTTTGTAACATCCCAAAATTTGAGATAATTAGCAATTTTTAATCTCGGCATTTGAAGTAATTATTGAATATTTGAGGATTTAAGGAAAATAATTAATTTATGGGTTTTAGAATGATTTATTGAGTTATGTGAGGTTTTATGGAGATTAATGGAAACTATTAAATTTGGTATGTTTCTGGGATTAAAATAATTATTTGAGGTTATTATTGAATATTTGAAAATTTAAAGGAAAATAATAGTTTATGTTATTTTGAGGAAATGGGTAATTAATTATTTTAAGGCATTATGGAAATAAGGAAAGATTAAAATAAATTGATTTGGTTAAAGTGTAATTTTAGAAAGTGGAAATACCTTAAAAATAATTTGTGTATTTTATATTTCAAGGGGACGACTAGAGCAAGCGGTTGAAGTGCACGTGTGCAGGTGGGGAGGGTCGGGTTCAAGCCTTGCTGAAAGCAAGGTAAGCTAGGAATTTTTATTCCCAGCTAGGTAGGCGCCCGCAAGGGCTCAGGCGCGCAGCCACAAGACTTCCAACTGCGCCAGCTGCCTCCCACGCGTCCAAATGTTTCTTTTTGCTCCTAGAAACTTAATAATTTTGCTGCCATGATGCCTTGCAACATTCCTATCTCCTCAGCCTATAAATAGGCAGT
This sequence comes from Diospyros kaki, assembly GCA_036245055.1. NCBI lineage: Eukaryota > Viridiplantae > Streptophyta > Magnoliopsida > Ericales > Ebenaceae > Diospyros > Diospyros kaki. The sequence continues at coordinate 15,941,593 of BSEG01000015.1, read as the reverse complement.
GGAAGAGGAGAATTTTGGGAGATTAAGCTTGAGAGAAACGTGAGAATTTTGGAAAAAAAATAGAAAAAATTAGGGAAAATTCTACCATTTGAGTTTGGCTTGACATAAGCAACCCCGGTATGCTACAAGGATTAAGAAGATATTTAAGACAAGTTCTCTTCCTAGTTTTTGCAAGTTCTTCTTCCTCTTTGTTTCATTTAAGAGGCAAGATCTCAGTTTTCTTATTAAGGGGGCGTTTGTTAACCAAGATATGGGGTAGAAAAGCCAAAATATGGGATGCATCCCAGACTTCTATTTTTTCTAACATGTTTGTTAAGCTTATCTGACCATTCTTGAAAAACTCATTAATGACCTCTTATCTTGATGTTTCAAGATATGCATATCTCTCATCTCTCTGAAGATAAGCATATCTTGGTCTCTACATATAAGAAAAAAATGACGCATGTGTCCTCTAATGCATTCCAAAGAATTTAACAAACAATTTGATAAAAATCTTGAAATGCTTTCCAGTTTTATCTTGACCATTCCATATCTTGGTCCGAAAATCATTCCGGACATATCTTGATACTCCCTTATCTTGCTCATTTTAACAAACGCTACCTAAATTGCAAGTTTTTCTCCCATTTTACAAGTTCAATTCCTCTTTTCTCAAGTTATGTTTTAAATTACAAGTTCTATTCTCTACCTCTTGTTATTGCAAGATCCTACTTCTAAATTTTCTAAATTGTAAGTCATTTTCCTATTTTACAAGTTATTTCCCTTTACTAGTAAATTATTACACGATTTACATTTATACTTATTGAGTTTCAGATAGGGTTTTGTATCACCCTATCTTTCTTTGGGAACAATGCTTTATTGAGGACATGCAAGGGTTTGATGTTGTCTTGCATGAATATTGCCCTGTTGTGCTTATTGCTTCGTTAATCGCATATCAGTTATATACGAGAAGTTATTACAAATATGCATGCTATGATAATACATGAAACATGTGCATGAAAATAGTTTTTAAAAATGTGTAAAGGCCTGATGCGCGCAACGAACGGGTCCGCAGGATATATCTGCAAAGAAAGTATTGAGCTCAAAGTATGGACTTCGGTGCCAAGGTTTCAGACTTCGGTCCCATGGTTTTGGACTTTGGTCCCATGATTATGGTTTTAAAAGATTGCATATGAGCATGGATGCATGTTTCATCATATTATCATGTGAAAGTACCTTAAATGGCATTCATGTCTCTTTTGCTTCTTGGTACCCATGACTCTTATGCTCGCTTTCTTTCAGTTATCCTTGTTGGGCCTTATGACTCATGTTTGCTTGCATCATTCTAGGTAAAGATAAGGCTAAAGTAGAGGGCGAGCCAAGTGAATCAGGATCCATGGGGTAGCAGTGTGTACAGAGCCGTCTCAATCAAAGGTCTTTGGAGGGTTTTTGTGATGTGTGATTTTCAGTTGTGCTTTTTATGTTTTAGGTTATACCCCTGAGGGGATATGAGGTGTTTATGGGCCCTAATGTGGTATGTAATATTAAGTTACGTTGGTTTATGTGGGGATGTGGACCCTATTATGTATACTTATGAGTAAAAATGTACGAGTGTGGATTCCACGTTCAATAAAAAAAGGATGTGTGTGATGTTTCTAATTGGTTTGGAAAACATGTCATTTTTCTTGTGGGTCCCTAGTTAGGGGCACTTACACATTCAGGCTGTATCATGGTAAAAATCAGGTTCTAATGCAAAAATCGCACACTGAAAATATGGGTAATCCGAATAACATACACCCAATTCGAATCACTCTCTCCCAATTCGAATCAATCACTCTTAATTCGGATCACACTCACAAAACACACAAAATTTCATCCAATTTAGCCTTGATTCGAATCACTCACTATCCTATTCGAATCATACTCACAAACACTTGGTTAAAATTAAATTTTGACTTCTTGCATTCAGGTATTCCAAGCTCATATTCAAATACTAATTAAATTCATTCGGATACTCCAAACATATACGCAAGACTTAATTAATAAACACCAAAAATAGCATATTAAACATCAAGGCTAACCAATTCAACCACAAGGCACGACACAACATTAATGAATTAAATTCGGGTCATTACATAGTTCCTTCTACATAAGTTGAAACACACGAGCACTGCAATGTTTCTCTTAGTTTTCTACAAATTTTTCAGCATCAGATTTTTAATAGCCACTCTATTGTATATACCATCAATATATATACCTATATGCATGAGCATGCTTCTCTCCTATCTGCGCACTTCCTCTGTACTTGGAGGAAGTGGATTCAATTGTCAATTGCAGTTGTTCTCTCTACAACTATACACACATGTAATAGATTTTATTTTGGATCTAGATCTTGATTCGGGTCTAGATCTGAATTTGGTGTTGGATTTGGAGCCCATATGGGCGGACCCATCTAGATACATAACCCGGATTTACTATATCTCGCATTAGCACATAATGGGCTCACATACCCAAATACTCTCTTTTCTCTGTAAGTTCCAAACAGGCAAATAGGTTGTGTGACTAGCATATTCTTTTCTTCGAAAGCTCGTTACTATATAACTATTAGGTATATATAACAACTCCATTATTCAAATAGAGTTTGTATGTTTTACCCCATAATTATCAAGTCACAGTTAATCACACTTAGATATCAATTTGATTCATCACTTGTTTAATAAAATATGTATTTATAATTATAATTCAACGAATGGTTATAATCGGTCGACCTGTGAATACATCCAAATGTGACACTCAAATATATCTTTCCTTCTTGTTGAAATCTTTCCATCATAATTCAATCATTTTTCCATATATGCTCCATCCAACTGAATCATACATGGTCTTTAGTAGTATTCTAACATAGCTGCATCGAATCATAACTTTAAGAGCGATTAAAGGCCAAAGGGCATTTTACGAGATCTTTCTGACCTCAAGGGTCTCACACAACTAAAAAAAGAGATCCATGTCTTTTCAATTGTAAATAGTATTAAGTGATATTAACTTTGGTCACCCATTGATAGTAATTTTTAGTTTGTTGCATAAGATAACGACTTCAGGAATGTCGTTAATCAGTATTACATTTGGAGACGATATTATTTGTGTCACATATACAAGAATAATCTATTTGTAATGCATTACATATTGTCACATTTGTAAATAATATTAGGAGACGTTGAGTTTCGACACCCATTGTTAGTATATTGCAGTTTGATGCATAAGGTGACAACTTTTGAAATATCAATAATGAGTATTATAGTCAGTGACGATTTTCTTTTTGTCATGTATGCAAGAATACCTATTTGTGACGCATCACATATCATCATATTTGTGAATGATAGTAGGTGACATTGCATTTTCTCACCCCTTCTTGGTAATATTTTAATTTGATACATGTGGTGACGATTTGAGAAATGTCACTCATCAATATTACATTCGGTGATGATCTATTGTGTCACGTATTCAAAAATACCTATTTGTGACACATTACATATCGTCATTTTCATGACTAGTATTAGGTGACGGTGAGTTTTGTCACCCATTGTTAGTAATTTTTTAGGTTGACACATAAGGTGAAGACATTGGATGATGATTTATTTGCGTCATATGTGGAAAAATACCTATTTGTGATACATTACAAATACTCACATTTGTGAATATCATTGAGTGATGTTGAGTTTCGTCACTAATAGTTATTGATAATTTTTGTGTTGTGTGAACTAGTTAACAAAACATTAATTGTCACTATTACGTATCATATTGGGTGACGAAAAAATGCGTCCCATATGATTATTTGTCAGATAATGAGTAATTAATTACTTGTTAATAAATAATTATTAATAATTTTTTGAATATTAATACTAAATTTTAAACAAAATATTAAAATTTATTCTAAATAGCATTTATAATATTATGCAATCTATTAATCTTTTAAATTTATTAGTATTCATGTTGAAGTTCTTGTATTTTGTTTAAGACATAAGCAATGACGTACAATAATATAATTTTATTTTAGAAAAGAAACTTTAAGTTGAATGACTAGGGCAATGTTCGATAAATGTATTTTTTTGTTAGATTATATGCATTTATTATATCTTATTTTTAAAATTGAGATAATTTTATTGGTTAATGATAAATATATTATGATTTGAATTACTTTCTTAACTAATACAATTATTCAAATGTTAAAAATAATATGTAATAAATGTATCTTATTTAAAAATTAGATTAATTTATTATTATTTAGCATTTGAATTATTTATATATATATATATATAAAGTTTTACTAATAAGCACACTTGGCTTTGAATAGTGCACTGTTATGTTTGTAAGGATGGTCCATGGGCAAAAATTGTCGATGACAATAAAAAAATTAATCTTTTATCCTATGTTTGAGTGTAAAAGCCTTTGATCGCTCCATACAATACGGGCAAGTAAGTTTCCCAACAGTCATCCAACTATATAACATCCCATAAGTAGGAAAGTCATTCACAGTCCACATCAAAGCTTCCCTTATCATAAAGTTTTGTCTTAGAGACACATGATATGTTAGAGCACCTTTATTCCACAACAATGTTAAGTCAACGATCAGTGGCTGCAAATACACATCAATCTTACTTTTGGGATTGGATGGACTAGGAATAATGATAGTCGAGAACATTATTTCTTTTTTCATGCATATTCAAGAAGGAAGATTGTAAAGAGTAATGATCACAGACTAACAAGAATAAGCATATCCAGATATCCCAAAAGGCGAACACCCATTATCCTATAATCCTAATCTCATATTTTGGGGGTTGATTGCAAAATTAGGATAGGTTTTATCAAAATATTTCCATGCATCCCCGTCTAACGAATGAGATAAAACATTAGGCTCTCTTTGGTTTTCACGATCCCATCTCATGTGATTTGTTGTAGCCAGTGAAGAATAAAGTCTTTGAAGCTTGGGTACAAGTGAGAAATACCACATGTTCTTAAGGGTTGTGTCTTTGCTTTGACCACATCTTGTGATTCGTTTAAAACGCTAATGCCCACCAAATCTATAACTTCGCTCATACTCATCATCTTTATAATACAACATATAACTGTTAGGGCAATAATCAATCTTTATATACCCTAATCCTAATTTTTCTACTAATTTTTTTGTACGGTATAAATTCGTGGGCATATGTTTCCCCTAGGCAACGCATCACCCATCATTTGGACCATGAGATTAAAATAGCCCTCAAACATGTTATAATCACTCTTGAGACTTAAACTTTCAATTACCATAGATAACTTCAAATAATTTTCACATCCATCTCACAATGGAACCTTTGTACCTGACAACATCTCAAAAAATTGTTATGCATCTGGATTGGGATCTTTAGTGACATTATGTTCACACCCAAATGCCTATTGTTCAATATGTTGACCTATACTAGGTCTTTCTTCATCCATAACCATTCACTCATATGGATTGTATTATATGTTTTCCCAAACTACTGTCGAAAATGAAGGTATCGATTTTCCATGATTAGTCTAATAATAATAATTTTCCATAAACCCATTCCTACACAAATCTTCCTTCACCTCATCAACCAATTTAAATTTCTTAAAATTATATTTCTTGCGAGAGCATCTCAACTTTTCTACTCTTTAAACTTGATTGTGAACACATGTGAAGTCTATAGATTGTCTAACCCTCTCAACAAATTTATCAGTCAAATGTCGATTAACAATTAACTTATTATCCATCCATCTTTGATGCTCAAGGATTTTCATTATGTTTGATTCTAGAAAACAAAAAAGAAAAAAAAACATGTAATCAATAACAATAATGTAGTTGTTTACAATCAAGAGTCTTGCTATTCTCACTTATTCAAAAGAAAAGAGATTTAAACTTACTTTACTTTATTCTTCTCTCCTTGTATACCCAAGAGAAGAGTTCATAATTTTGTTAACCTTGTACCTTTTCTAGAATTCATTTTCACATTTCTATTTGTGATATTTTAAAGGTTAAGCTATATCCTACTAAAATGCATTGATTGTGTTCGAACCTATTGAAAAGCCATTGGTGGTAAAGATTTGTAGTTGAGCCTGTTTCAAAAGGTACCCAAGTAAGTTGGTTAGACTAAATCCTTAATGACAAGTCAAGCTAGTAGAGTAGGCATAACCGAACCACACTATATCCTTGTGTGTTGTATTTCTTTTTTTTTTTTTTTTTTACTTGTTGCTTTAAGTTTTTTTTTTTTTTTTTTTTAAGGGTGAAACAAATTAATTCACCATCTCTTAAGCTAACAAGACTTTACATTTTCAAATGCCATTCAATGAAAGAAAAATTAGTATATTTTTTACAATATAATGAATAGATGGTATAATTATGTGAAACCTCAAGTCTATTATTCTAATTTGTTTAAAGACATCTTAAGATGTTCGTCACTATTTTTCCCCACATAACAATAGAATTTTTTCTCATGTGATTCAATTAAAAATATGAGCTAATATTATTTATATTGTGTATTATTCATTAATAGTAAAATTTAAATTTTATATTTCTAAAAAAAAAGTTAGAGAATTTTTTTTTAAAAAAATGAGCGTAAATATTAAATTACCTATAAATAAATAAAATCATGAGCTAATGTTATTTATATTGTATATTATTTATTATTAGCAAAATTCAAATTTTATATTTCTAAATAAAGTAAGAGAAAATATTTTTAAAAAATGAGTGTAAAAATATTAGATTACCAATAAAACACTAAACTTTGAGTTAACTATCATTTTTGGAATGAATTTAAGAATTATCACTTCTATGCCAAACAAATCTATATTAATTTTATAATATGTGATAAAGCCATTAATAAAATAATGTTTGTTAATAAATTTTAAAAATATATCTCAAATCAATATTAAAATTTTCAATTTATCAAAAATGTGAAAAATTTGATATAGAGTTTAGGATTAGAAACTATCAAATATGTAAAGTTTTAATATGTGCGTTCAAAGTAGATTTGATTCTGATTTATAAAGGTTTGTAAGGGATGTTAATTCGAGTAATGCTCTTGTCACAATGGAACAAAATTGATTCAAATTTAAGAGTTTGATATAGAATTGATAATTTTTAAAGTTTATTATAGAATTAATAATTTTTAAAACTAGATACAAAATTAATAATTAGGTCAAATTTTGATATTTTATTGATAATTAACTAAAGTTGAGTAACCTCGTCTTTATCTCTTTACCTATTCCCGTAGGTGAAATTTAGAGAAATTTGCAAAACTAGGACCCCCAGTACTAAAATTTGCAAAAATATGACACTTTGAAAATCTTTGCAAAACTATGACTTTTGAACTTTTACCGAACAAAAATGCCCCCGCTTTTAATAACCCCACTATAGGATCCTATCTTATGGTCTTCTCTTTTGTCACTCACATTCTGACTCGATCGCCGTCAATATCTCACGCTCGTCTTTCTCTATCTCCATCTGACTGTTGCTGCTTCTTCAAAGCCATTGTTGTTGTTATTCACTTGCCAAAGTGTTGTTGCTTCTTCATCAAGCATCTTATTCGCGCCTATTGTTGTTATTCTTTAAGCTTTGTTGCGTTCACACATCAATCGACTTCTCTTGATCTAGGTATTTAGTTATTTTCCAATCTTCGAGAATATAGTTTGTCCTCTTTTCCAAAGTTATGAGTGAAAAATTATACATTTCACTAATTTGGACATATATCGATTAATATATCGATTACGTTATGATATATTTCAACTGATATAGGTTTAAACACAAAAGCATCATGAAAATGATATATCGGTTTCATTATTGGTTGAGGTCTTATGTTAACTGATATATATTAACCGATATGACTTCTCACAACTGACATTTAGAAATCGATATACCTTAGGAAAACTGATATTTTTTAAATTTCTTTTAATTTAGAAATTGTGTCAATGTATGTTTTAGGAATGGAAGCTTGAAGACCTGTCTTTGTTGTTGTGATGTATGGAGGTCAGTGGCAATATGATGTTGATGCGAAAGAATATAAATACGTGACCGAAGAATGTAGGTCGGTAATACGTGTAGAACTAGGTTGCACATTCAACCAACTGGTAAGTTCCCTATACAGCAAGTTCAACGTTAGTACGACTGAGAAGTCAGTTGTGCTGAAGTACAAGTATAAGCACTTGGTTCTATCCGCACTTCCATTGGAGATACGCAATGATACAGATGTTGAGTGCTTTCTATTGGAATGCTCTCGGATAGAGTCCAGAAGCCCATTGTGTATTGATTTTGTGGACAGATTACTACTGCAGACACAACCTAAGGAAGTGGTTGCATAGAATTCTCCCGTGACATGCTTGGGCAGCGATAGTCCAACATCGTTGAAAGATGAGTTTAATCGCGATGATGCTTTGGATGGAAATGGTTATGAAGATGTTAAACGGGATGATGCTGGATATGGTGTTGAAGATGTTAATTGGGATGATGCTGGACATGGGGTTGAAGATGTATTCAATGCTGATGATGCTGAAAATTTGTACAATATCAATGTAGACTCACGGGATTGCGCTGAGCAGCCTAGTTTTCTCCCATCTTCGAGATTATCAAGGGTTAGTGCGAGAATATCGTCGGCTGTGTCAGAAGTTAAGTTGAACGAAATTTTTTCGTCAAAATCAGAATTGCATCAATGGATGAGTTCGTTGGTTTTGAAGAATAATTACGAATACAAAATGGTCAAGTCAACTAAGAAGGTAGTTTACATGAAATGTAAGCATGGTGATTGTAAATGGTGGTTGAGAGCAGCCACACTTTGCACTTCTTTTGGTTGAACAGTTAGGAAATATGTAAAAACTCATTCATGTTTATCTTCAATAATGCTAGCGATCATTGTCAGACGAAGAGCAGAATAATTGGTTCTCATATAAAAACCAGTTTCGAGGATTTTTAACGTATTTGTAAGCCTAAGAACATTGTCCACGATATTCGCAAGGACTTTGGGGTCAACATAAGTTATGATAAGGCATGGAGATCACTGGAAAATACTTTGGACATGATCAGGAGGGGTACGGAGGAATCATTCTAGTTGCTTCCATCTTATCTGTACATGTTGAAGTTGAATAACCCTAGGACTATTGCAGAATTCAAGAGTGACAGTGGAAACAAATTCAAGTACCTTTTATGGCCATTGGTGCATGCTTTGCTGGATTTCGTAGCAAGATGCGGCCTATCATTGCAGTCGACGCTTGTTTCCTTAAGGACAAGTATCTTGGTAGTTTGTTTGTTGTCACGTGCAAAGACGGTAACAATCATGTTTATCTTATAGCGTGGGGAGTCAGAGATTCTGAGAATGATGCCTCATGGGAATGGTTCTTCAATAAATTGCGCTCTGCACTTGGTGATGATATACCTGATTTGATATTTGTGTCTGACCGGCATAAGAGCATCCATAAGGTGGTCACGATTGTGTTCCCTAACTCATTCCACGTTTCATGTATATATAATATTGGCCAAAACGTAAAGGCTAAATTCAAAAAGGAAAATGTGCATGCTTTTTTCTACAAGGCTATAAAGGCATATCGACAATCAAAATTTAATGAATACTTTATTGAGCTCGAGCAATATGCTCCAGCCATCGGTGCCTATCTTAGAGAGGCTGGTTTCAGTCGTTGGCCACGTACATATTCGAATGGCAAGAGGTTTGTTATAATGATCACAAACATTGTGGAATGCCTCAATGCAGCTCTGGAGGACGCGCGTAAATTGTTGATTCAATGTTTGATGGAGTAGATCAGGAATATGCTGCAACAATGGTTTTATGAGAGACAGGGTAATGCTAGTAAAATGGGTGGATATATAACAACTTGGGCTGAGGGAGAAATAGCTAAAAGATTGACGTTATCCCAGTATTGGCGTCTAGAACCGATTGATATGTATAGATTCAATGTTCATAATGGTCACTTTGGGGGTATTGTTGACTTGAAGGCCAAAACTTGCACTTGTAGAGTATTTGATTTTGACAAATTGCCATGTGGTCATGCCTTGACTGCTGCACGTTCACGCAATATTGACCCATACACTTTGTGCTCCTCATACTACCAAACAGAAACTCTGTTGTGTGCCTATGCCGATCCGATAATGCCTGTGGGCAGCCAAGCCGACTGAACCGTGTCGACGGAAATTGCGTCTATTAAAATGCTACCTTCCAGAAGTAGACACAAACGTGGACGACATCAGATTTGTCAAATTCCTTCAGTTGGTGAAGAGAAGAAGAGGGTAAAATGCAGTCATTGTAGTCTAATTGGTCACAATCGCCAAACTTGCTCTAATCCAATAACTTTGTTGTCATAAATGCTTAACATACATTCAGTCATTAAACATTTAAAAGGCCAATCTTTTAATAAGAACAACAATGTAACAGGTATCATTGTAGTATTAAATAGGTTAATACCTATCGGTTAATACAAAAATATAACAGGTACGATTGTTGTATTTGTCGAATTCCTTGTCTTATGGAATCGATATTAGTTAATACATATCGGTTACTTAACCGATATTTGTTAGTCGATGAAAAATCAAGAAGAGGATATCGGAAAAAAGGTATCGGTTTCAAACTGATGAAATATAACAGATGTTTCTGTGGAAATATTAATATCCACATAATACATTGCAAACCAATGATAGCACATATAAAGGATGTCTTACAGGTCGCTAAACTTGTTGTAATCCAATAATTTTAAAAGTTAAGAAATTAGTTATGGGGCAAACAATATCAGTTAATTCATATCAGTTAAATAACCGATATGTGTTAATCGATTAATACTGAGGAAGTCAACCTCGGTCATTTTATCGGTTTATATCCGATGAATCAAAATCGATATAATTATAAAGGACACCTGTAACTGATACAAATTCCTCTAATAGAAAGATATCAAACTAATTCAATTTTATGGATGCATATTAACAGTTAAAAAATATATATTAGTACGATAAAATTTACAATATTACTAAGATTATATATACATTACAATAGTTTAGTTTTTCTTTCTCTTCTTGGGATCTTTGGGAGCTTCTTCATATTTTTGATCAAGCTCGGCTACAAAATCCAGTGCATTCGATACTGCAAAAGCATAAAGCTCCACAACCATATGAGATCTGTAAAGTTCAGCATTCTCTTGAGTCATCTCGTTTATTGAGACATTGTGGGCCATGAATTCCATCCATTTGAGAACAAATATCTCACAATCACCACCGCTGCCAATTGTAAGCAAATAACATTTATAGCCATCATAATCAAAAAACTCCTAATAAACAAATATAAAATAACCTTAACCTTACCCAATTTATTGAGGACCTTTTTGAAACTTGAAGTCCCATTTAGGCTTCAACTTAATTCCAGGTGTTAACACGTCGTAATTACAATATTTTAGAAGCTTTGGAACCATATATACAAGATACTCGAACTTAGTTTTGTAGTTTTTTGGTGTGGTCGAGGTATACATGAACAAATTGAACCTCGAAATCCAGCGCTACCAAAACCCAATGTTTATCATCTACATTTGCAGGGCATAGCATGGCCTCAACATTTAGGAATCTATTGGTATCTGTTGTCTCTCCCCAAAAATATTGCAAGGAATATCATGCTCTGTGAAGTTTCTCCACTTTTCTGCCTTCAATTGATCCCACACACTCTTCAATAATTGTTGTGTGCGGTCAAAATCGCAAATGATTAGTTCTTTATTGAAGAAGTAAATTCCAGTCCAGATAATATATATAGTTACGAAACTTACACTAAATGTGCTTGGAACCAATGTTAATTTTGTATTGGTTGTCTTTGATTGTTTCATTCTTTTATTCAACATGTACAGGTAGCTATCCATGTGCTGCAAAGATTTAAACAAGAAAGATGATAAGCAAACATATATATATATATATATATCGGTTATAAATATCGGTTCATAACTTACATACGAAACTGATACATGACAATGTATATATATCGGCTATATATATCGGTTCAAGATCGATATAGGAAACCAACTAATTAACATATAACCAATAAAGTGTAATCGACGTATCTATACAACAAAAGATATATGTAGGTAAGTCTCAGCTCTTAACAGATAATTATAACCCGATGTTATACACAACAGAACATATATAGTTAGATAATGACTTACATCAGATCAGAGCCATTAGTCTTTTTTTGATAGGATCTCAAAAAATTCCTTATCCATATAACAGCAGGAAGCTTTGATAATTGTTGTTGTATTTGGATTGTTGAGAAATTTATGTAAGTCCTCCACCCAATCACTGCTTAGAGCACCTGTGGGTTTGGGATTCAGCTTTGGGAGTTTGGAGATGAATGATGTTACTCCCGAGTCCTCCTCCTTATTTTGCTCAGGGGGATTCATAATTGATTCAATGGCTTTTCTTTTGTGCCCCATCTGCACATCCCTCATTTGGAATGCCTCATTAATAGGAGTATCTGCTTTTATTTCATCTAATGACGGGTTTATTGATTTTGTTTATCTTCTCTATCAATTTCTCAATCACAACCACATCCTCAGCAACATCGCCTTTTGTCGTCTCCTCCTCCCCGTCTTCCTCCTCCATCGAAACCTCATCTTCAACATCTTTCCTCTCCCCATCCTCCTCCACCTCATGATAATTCCTCTTGTCCTTCCGTTCAGTTACCGGTGGCTTGATTGACAATTGCTGGCAGATGAAAGTAAACATATTCTTCATGTCGGCGCTCTCTTCCTTATCTCGGTTCAACATATGCCTAAGTGTATCGAGCTCATTTTTCACTTCCCTTAGCTCATTTCTCACTTCATCGAGCTCGTTGGTCACTTGCTTCCTTACCTCCCGAATTTCCTTCATTAAACCATCTAAATAGTTCTTTATATATATTTTTTTCTTCAGTTCAACACTCCTTCCTCCCTGATTTATTGAGTTAACCTCCATTACATTTGCACTCCCTTCGACTCCTTCACCTTTATTTACTTCTTCTTCTTCCAATACACCATGTGCCTTAATAAAATAATCTTCCCTCATCTCATGTTTTGTTGGCACAATGGGGTAACTTCCCTATCATCAAATAAACGCCCCTGCAAAATTTGTTCTTGATTGATTTTTGTATGTAAAAGTATCCATTTCTTTATCCCTGGAGCTTGAAGGCCTAATTCAATTCTTTTAACAATTTTCAGCTTAACCAAACGTGGTATGACCTCAAATAAAAAAATCTGCATATGATACAAAATTAAGAAAATAAATATTAGATAATGTGTCTTCTACTGCTTTATAATACAAAAATTAGAATAAGACATATGGTTACATATATTGGTTTTAATAAGACATGTCGGTTAATATAATCGGTCAGATACCGATATGGTATAATCGATACGATGATCCACCGGTATCGATCAACTAAGAGATGTTGTATAACTGATATCATATTCGCATCGATTTATCCATATCGATGATGCACCGATCGATATATACTTGTAAGGTTATTAGGAAACCTCAAATGTCGTATGTCTTGTTATTGTTCTTTTAGCTGAACCCATTCAAGATGACTTGTCTGGCACTATCTGTGGTAGAGATGAAGAAGTCATTTGCCCAGGGGAACATGTTAACCTCTGGCCAATTAGAGGCCAGGTGAAAATATCTTATATCCAACTTCGTTCTATGGGACTTGGAATTGATTTCATTTACATAGAGAGACGATCTTCATCAGAACACTACTCCTTACCACTAGCAATATCCCGCATATAAATCTGTCTTAACTTGGCCCCAAAAACCCCTTTCTTTATGTTACAGTCAGGTAAGAATTTGGAAAATAGTGCAGGAGTCCCCTCCACATTGATTTTCCTCTTCGATGCTTCGATGTTTTCAAACTTCAACCCCGTGATCAGAGCAAACTCCTCCCTCCCAAATTTTACATCCTTCCCACATATTCTGAAGCACAAGGAGCCTTCCTTGTCATTGTTTGATATCTTCAGCAGCCTTAACAGTAGACTGTGGACTAATTGAATGCTTCATGTTAGTCCCTCTACTCCATATACGAGCTGTCCAAAACAAGATGTCTAAAACTGTTCCTCAAGGTCAGGCTTATGCCTTAGTGTCACCCTAATACCTTCAACAGTCTCCTTAAAATGATCGAGTCTAGTAATCCTCGTGTGGAAAAACTCCTTGATTTCTAAGTTATCATCTAACCTCTGTAGAAAAAAATAAAAAATAATATTAAGTTAACAAACAATACAATCTTTATCGGTTATAGGGAACCGATCAAGTATATAATATAACTGATATCGGTTACCCTATATCGGTGGTGTAGCAAACATATATATGCCACCGATGTATGTTAACCTATCAGCCTATATTATGTACGTCGGTTTATAACATATCTTCGCCGAATATGATGCTCATAAACCTTTACCAATTTTTCATCTAGCCACAGAAAAATGCTAACACATCTGCTGATATTATAAATACGTTGGTTTATAACATATATTTTCTGGATTCAGTTCATCATGTCAAACTCGAACTCAGTGGTATTTATTCATATCAAATTATTCGCTGCCAAAATCATTAAAACATGAGCAAACAAAGGAAATAGTCCAAAATCAAACTTGATTTGCCGTCTTCTTCGCGCTCTTGTTCTTGGCCGGCTTCGACTTCTTCTCGATTGAGCTAGCTATCCTATCAGTAATATGGAGGAATAAGAACACAAAGCAAATTGGGAATAATGATCTAATAGAGGAAAAGGCGGTCAGGCAACACAATTATAATAAAGACAGAATGTGAAGTAAAGAGATGCAAATGAAACAGTACGACTGTTCATGTATCGGGTGGGAATGGCCTTTCTTGTCCAATAAAAATTGGTTAGTCCAATTAGTACCCGTTACATTACAACCGATATCACTTTATGTATGTTTGGGATGAGATTTTGATCCTATCGGACTTTATCGTGGTATGAACCGATTCCATTAATGAAACAATATGGAATCAGACTTCATATTTCGATAAAGTGAGATAGGATAACACATCTCCTGTTGATGGACTATTCAAACTTCATCATCGTTTCATGAATTTCCGATCGGACTTGGTTCCTTGATAAAATCTGAATAAAGGTCGGATTAGTACTTTCGGACTTAATATGACTTTATAGTCCGGATTAACACTATCAGACATAATACGAGTTAATAGTCCGATCTCCATCTCCTATCGGACTTAATACCACGATATAGTCCGAACGGACCACATGAAGGTCGATGGATTACTAATAATATTTGTAATTTTGAGTTTTTAATTCATTTTTTAGTTTTTTATTTTGGTAGTCTATTTTTATAATATTGAAAATGTGTTCTCTTTATCAATTTGAAAAACTATTGCTCAAAATAGAAAACTATAAAACACCCTATTTTTTAAAATTTTTTAACATTTTTTTAATGACATTGTACATAATGTGAATATAAATGATAAGATTGCATCATTAAAAAACACGTTTACTTTAGAATTTTCATAAATATTATTTTATAATATTTTATTTAATTCATTTGATTATGAAATGATAAAATTAAGTTTTTATAATATAATTTTATTATTAAAATACAATAATAATTTTATTTTCTAGAAGTAATTAATGGTAGACTTCTTATTATATATGTGATTATATTTTCTATTAAAATTATCTATGGGCTTCTCGACTACAAGATCACATATGTCAACAACCCATCATCACCCTTGATTGTGTAAAAATATCAAAAATACCCTGCTTGTCGGTAACCTTGTATTTTGTATAAGTAGCATTTTTGCCTCATTTATAAACATTCACTCTTGAAAACACATGGATTGTGGGAAAATGGGGAGCTTTTGCTGTAATAGAATGTCACTCCAAAATGATCATGACATTCATATACAATAATTTTGAATTGAAAGATACATTGTGCAATTTACATGTTACATAACTCTCATTGTAACATGGTTAGTTTAAACATCATCGAATAAGCCTTACTGTAGAAAAATGCCTTGAAGGCGGCAGAGTCGCATAGGAGATATAAGGTGTGGGGGCAAGTTTACTCCTCTCATCACTTCAATTAGATAAGCCTTGATGCAGCGAATTAGCTTGAAGGAGAAGATGTCATCAAGCTCCAGATCATGCCAGGAAGGACGGTCACCATTCATGGTGTCCTGCCTCGCATGATCTGGAGCTTGATGGCATCTCCCTTTACAAGGCAATTCACTGCAGCAAGGCTTATCTAATTGAAGTGATGCTGGAAGTTAGCTTGCTCCTGTGACTCTGAATAGATGCTTGAAGGCAATGCTCAATCTGGATTGTTTGCAGAAAATTTGCATATTACAAAGTTATAACACAATTACATTTTTTCAAATAGACATATCACACATGCATAGTAGTAAAATATACATAGTAGAGAAGAACTTATAAGCATAAACAACTAATTCACAATGAAATTAAATTGTGTTTAATTCTAGTAATGAACATATCATTACAGTGATGAAAAATTGAAATCAAATCAAATTAATTGGAATCGAACAAAAACGTGCCCTTAAACCTAACCTTCTCATACCCCCCAACCATTTGCAAATTACAGCAAATTAAGTAGTGATTCACAGTTAACACTGCAATCCAGAAGTAAAACAAAACAAAATTTCATTAGAAAACAATCCAGTTTCACCTAATCCAGAAGTAAATCGGCCGAATAGAACCAAAACGTACACCCAAATACCAATCCACAACCACCGCAACAAATGGCATACAAAATTGTTTCCATATCACAGATGTTTGCATTAGAACATAGCATGCTATTAAGTTCGTACAAAATATTGTATGGCAGTAGACCAATTACAAATGACTCAATAATCCACTTGGTTTTGCATAAAATAGCTTAAACATGACAACTGATTAAATGAAAATTTAAAAACAGTTTACTTTGTAAAAACGTTATACCCACATGATCTGAAGCTCGATGGCATCTCCTTCTTTAAAGCCATTTGATGTAAAAAGTTCCCCCTGGATTTGGCAGCCGCCAGTCACAACTACCGCAACCAGCGGTCGCCAGCAACCACCTCCGTTCAGACATTCCCACGATTCGAGCCTACCATAACAAACGCAAAGCCATCCACGTTAACATACAAAATAATGCGCCAAGTTTACCGACTTTGATTTCTTCATTTTTATTATAAATGAACAACGCACATACAGTCCCTTCGGCTACCATGGGCATGGGTTTCCGACCATCATAGGCGACCACTCGAAACCCTTATCCCCATAGGGCCTATCATACTTGTTCACTGACGTATATTGCATTTGGGTTCATCGGTTTACAACATTGGTTAGGAATAGATATATTGGGTTAATGAAGAGATAGGGTGGAGGAATGGCCAAGTCGTGAGAGAGACGGCAACAACGATTTAATAGTTTTAACAAATGAGAGGGAGTTACCATCTATATTATAGAGCTGCAGTGGATGAACCAATAATAAAATGCATACCAAATGTCGGTACACCAGTTAATACGGTCACATTTCACTAAGAGATATTCGTACTCATCAAATCTCAGTCGAGCCAAACCGATATGTTGTGACACCACCTGATTGGATGTGTTGGGAGGTAATCACGTGCCATGGTCGCATTTGCCTCGGGATGGGTCCACGGTTTGACCGAAGTTATAGGTCCAATCACATCGGTTATGCAAACGATGTATGTAAACCGAGGATAATACATGCCTATGAAATTGGTGGAACATATTGGTTATTAATCGATTAAACTCAATCGACGTTAATGAATACTTGTTTGTTTGATCGACATTTGAACCGATTCAAATTGATTGAAATTACATCGATCAAGACATATCTGTTCATAACCGATGCACTGAAAATCGGTCACACTTGTAATTCTCCACTAAACACAACTGATATTAATTAAGACCGTCTTCTTATTGAAAACAATACATTTTCTGAACTTCAGAATGTGAAAGGGTTTTGACATTGTATATAAAGACCTTCCTCTTTTCTAGGGCTTTCTCTTCCTAGACAACTTCTGTAAATAAAAAAATCCTATAATTTCAACCGTTTGATCTTAAATACGAACGTATATTCACTGTCAAAGCACCTGAATAATAGGTAGGTAAGTTTAAAGATTTTTTCAGTAATAGATTTAACATGCATGGATGATATCTATGTTGGTCTTTGGGGATAAGGGTTTCGGGTGGTCGCCTATGATGGTCGGAAACCCCTAACCAGACTTAGCTGGAAGCACTGTGTGTGCGTTAAGAAATCAGACTCGGTAAACTAACGCATTGTTTTCTATGTTGATGGCTTTGTGTTTGTAATGGTAGGATCTGATTGTGGGAATGTTTGAACGGAGGTGGTTGCTGGCGACCGCTGGCAGCGGCGGTTGTTAGATCCAAGAAAAGCCTTCTACAACAAATGGCTTTAATGAAGGAGGAGATGCTATCAAGCTTCAGATCATATCAGTATAACGTTTTTACCAAGGAAACTGTGTTTTAAAATTTCATTAAATCAGTAGTCACCAATTAAACTATTTTGTGCAAAGCTATTTGATTCATCGGATAGAAACTGATACCATTTCATCGAGGTCCACTGCCCTAACTGGTTTTAATCGGTTAATACACATCGGTTATTTAACTAGTAAGAATTACCTGATATGAACCGATATCCTTTGACCGATTTCCACTTCCTCAGTTTTCATCGGTTAACACACATCGATAATGTAACCGATATGTATTCAGCAATATTGAATGGAATTAAACCCAATTTCATTGTGAATTAGTTGTTTATGCTTATAAGTTCTTCTCTGTTATGTATATTTTAATTCCCAGTAATGTTATGCATGTGTTTTATGTTTGTTTTAAAAAATGTAATTGTGTTATAACTTTATACTATGCAAATTTTCTGTAGACAATTCACATTAGAGTATGCAGTTAATATACTCTAACGTTAGGCAATGGTCTTGAGAGGAACCTTGCATTGCCATTGCATACCTTGCCAGGTGGAAATACTCCTCCAAGTTTTATAGGGTTTGCAATTAACATGATAAACCTTGGCTTCCAATCATACCTATACAAGCACTGCAGTGTAACCATCATAGATAGATGACAACAGGCAGATTTGTTAAGGAGATATAAGGTGTGGGAGCAAGTTGACTTCCAGCATCATTTTACATAAGCCTTGTTGCATCGAATTGCCTTGAAGAATGAGATGCCATCAAGCTCCAGATCATGCGAGGCAGTACGGCATGAATGGTGACCGTCTTCCCTGGCATGATCTTTAGCTTGATGACATCTCCTTCTTTAATGCAATTTGTTGCAGAAAGGCTTATCTAAGTCATGCTGGAAGTCAACTTACCTCCAGTTATGTAACATGCATATTGCACAATCTATCGTTCAATTAAAAAATATTGTATATGATTCTCATGATAATTTTGTGGTGAAATTCTATTATAGCAGAAGTCAACATCAAACAATGCATGTGTTTACAAGAGCGAGTGTCTATAAATGATGATTACTTCATTCATATTAGGGTCACATTTCAAAACATTGAGTGTGATAAATGGAATATACTAAGAACATGGATATAATGGTATTCATACTCTGAGCGATAACATATATTATACATAGAAATTTATTTTTAAAATTTAAAAATATATATAATGGGTAATTTAGATCAGTAGAAATAACTAATGGGTAAGTGTGTGATTGCAATTGTTCTACACCCATAAGGGAAATTGAGGTTATTAAGTACACAAGTTAACGATACACTATTTAACTACCTTGGACTACGATGACAATATTACCCATGCAAATGTATTTATCAAACAACATTAAATTAAGTTTGTGAAGAACAATAATCAGGAACACCATTCCCACCCCCGCCCTTGCTCCCTTGAAACACAACCAAAGTTTTTATAATGGTCTGACTGATTGACGATAATGGCTGGGTTTAATTGGACATTTAAACCAGATGTCCTCTAAAGTAAACCTAGGATGCGAATGCCCTGGGTCATCGCCCTGAACCGCACCATGGTTAACTTCTCTTCGGGTAGATTGACTTTCGGGCATTAGACCGCTATTATGCCTGTTAGTCAAATATTCTGGGTTTAATCGGCATATAAATCCCGCTGCCATTTAGTTCCTAACAACCTACGGGCTTTATTTCCCGATAACGCCTGGTTGTAAATTCAATGGGGATAATAATTTGATAAAACCCGGTATTCGGGTTTAGTTACGCGATGAAGCCCGGATCTGGTGGAGTCGTCTTCATGGTTCGACGATCACCACACTTATAACCATTTTACACAGTTATGTATATACAACATAGACATTTCAACATAACATATATATTATATATCAGCATAATATACATATTACATGTGAGCAAAATACATATACCAACTACACTTAAATGTTTATACAAATACATATTAATTTTACTAATAACATATACACTCAACTATCAACTACACTGCTATGTCTATACAAAAACATCACAAACTTCTCTAGAGAGTAGTCATATCACCCATGGTGTGATTGCTCACCCACTGGTCCTCGGTGTGCTGCAAGATGTTCATAATGTACTTCATAACGTACACTTCGTAGCAGTACCTGTAGTAGAAAAATTCAAATTCAATAAAACATTCAATGACAACAATATTAAATTGAATTCATAATAAATTAATTTAATGTAAATAACTTAAGTACCCGTCAGGTTGCTGCGGCATCAGCACCTTCCCCGGATCAAGAATCTCCAATGCCCATTTTTTGTATGGAGGCGCAGCTTTGGATAGATGCTCATAATATCCACTGCGCACCAGGAGAATGGGGAGGAGGCAGACCAATACCTGCATGGCCGTCACCTTGGACTTCCTACTATCTGCTAACTTCGCAAGGGAGTCGTACGCCACAATTTTCCCCTCCTTTAGGCAAATATTCGTAAGGACCCAGTGACCATTATTTATACTGCATGGGAGCAACACTTGCATATAATATAACGTTAGATTTTGTAAGGCAATAACTCCATAAAAAAGTTAAAATAACACATACAAAGTCCACTGTCAACCAAGGGCATTCATCATTATCAGTCTGGCCTTGGACAAAATTTAGCCAATTGTTTGGGATAATCGCCTTATTAGGCACGAACCGCTTCTCGGCATATGTATGGTTCCAGTGCAATACCATGAGTACTTAGATGAAATATATGATTATGGACAAAATATATATCCAACAAAGAAGTAATCTAAGATTTCTATATAACACTCACAAATAATGAAGATGACATCAATGCGTAATTGGTGTCATACACACCACTAGACTGCGTCTTCATTATTCGTCGGAGGCAAGACATATAACTGTCGATGTGCGCCGCCTCTACCCAATTAGGCGATTTCGCTATGCACCGAAAGTCATTGGGTATTAGATGGACAATGTACCTTGTGTCCCGCCTATAACAACAATGAATTAAGAGTTAAACTGTGCATATGTAAATAGAATTAGCAAGTAAAAAATGCTTAAACCTTTGAATGGTCACACAATCTCTTTATCCAACCATATGTAATCACCGTAGCCCTCGGGGAGGTTAGGATTATCCTCATCATGTGAGTCCAGGTAGTGATGCGCTACTTCAGCTGCTATCTGCATGACCATCTCAACAGCATCAGTGGGTGATAGATTCTATGGGACTTCATCACCTGTCCCCTCTAGCTCCAGGTGGTGTTCTACAACATGAGCTGCATTATCCATAACACTGACTACCCCTCTGTCCGGCTAGGAACAGGAACATCCTCCACTGTCCCAATCGATTTGGACTGCGTCACTGTATCTGCATTAAATGCATCGTCAATCCTATCCACCATGACAACATCCCTTATCCGCTTAAGTCCGGTGGGATCGGTGTATTGTGGCCAACGACACTGTAATTGCAACTGTATAATCACTAACCCTTACAATAAGGTATTGCAGACTGAAATGCAATACGTATTCAAAGTGAAGTTCGAGCATACTCTGCCTGGTGATGTCTGGAAATCCACTTCATCGCCAACTAGAAGTGTATGTTGACCATCTGGTTTCTCATCATAACCACCATCCACATCAGTTGGGGAATACACAACAGGCGGGACGCATAGATGGGTAAGCAGTAATGCTTGCCCCATTTCCACTTGCCTCAACCTCCACTCCACATGGCCCAACCTCATCTCAGTCAGCGTCATGCATGAGCTCATTAGACTGATTTCCCTGTCCAAACGTGTGCTCATCTGGCTGAGTTCACCGTTCATGGACCGTAACATCTCCAGCGCTAGATTCAACTTATCAATGATCTACAAAAGGAAATGTCAACTATTAGATGTGTACATATACGACACGAACAATTTATTATATATCAAATTTACATCACATGAACAATTTTATTAGCATTATCATACCTATTCTTCATGCTGTCCGTGGTGCATAGTAAGAGGGAGTCATATCTCCGCCCTACACGTTGACATCGTATTTGTACGAGAAGCACCATCAGTCGAATCCGCCTCCTCCTCCTCCGGCACCTCTTCCTGCTCTCCCACCTGGTCAGACTGGACAACATCCTCCACATTATAGTCAATCCCTCTACCGCCTAATTTGTATACGTCCACACCAACCCAGTATAGAGGGTTAAAGGACCTTCAAAAGTCAGTGTCCCACTCTGCATCGGTTGGCTCGAGCGTCCCACTCGTACCCCGAACCTATGATATGATTTTATCATTTATTAAGTTTACTAAAAATATTCAAAAAGTAACTCAATTTAATTTAAGGTTTCAAACATACATTCCTAAGGCCTTCTACGTAATTGATTTTATCTAGCCTTCTTTTAGAGCACCACTTCCAACATCTCAGAATGGAGACCAGAACAGATAGTCTGATGGCCCATTTATTCTCCACCCATGGGAATATTTCGATCAGCCAGCACTATATATATCAAATAATTTCAATAATAAGCCGATAAAACAATTCAAGTAAAATAAAAGTGTAGTTGGCATTGACAAACATTATACAAATAATGTAATGTTTATTGTCGATAGACCGATGTCACTATACTGAATTTAGTACCTGAAACGCCCAAACAAAACTGTAAATATTGACTTTCTTGCCAAGCTCCCCACTCAACTTGCCATTTGCAGTGGCCATTCAGAGGTAATGCAGGCTCTTACTATAGATGTACATACCCTAAGGGAATAACTGAAATGCATGTAAGTGCTCGGCCATAGTCCACAGAAAGTCCTCTACCGGTGTGCATTCATCATGGCCAAGCAATAAAATTGTCACAACAGCAATATAACTTAGCTTGAGGACATCATCTGTAGGGAGGTTAGTCTGGAATCAAGTGCTACTTTGATGTCAAGCCAATACACCTCCCGTTGCTATGGGAAAAGTTGCACACGTAAATTGTAAGTCTGCAGCAGCCTCGTTTCACATTGTTCTTTATCAATTACGCTAAATCGGAGTCCACTTGTTATAATGAATTCTTGCTTCCCATACCTATATGGCATAACCCCAAGCTCCAACCACATCTCATCCTCCCGGGCTCTGGGAAAAGTGACCTCCCTAACCAGGACTTCTCCAACCAATTGTGCTGCAAAATATTGATCGTGCAGAGGGATCAAAATAAAATGTCCTAATGCCTCATGAACAATTGTAAGCTAGTGCAGGCCACAGTGAGTTGGGAACCGCGTAGTCGGCGGGATTACTCGATTAGCGTGAACGTACGAAAATTTCAACATCTGGTTGACATCCATCTAACAGTGATCAACTAAAAAAAAAAAGGGAAAAACATTATGAAATAACAGGAATGTGATATCTTTTTAAATAATGGGGTATATGAACATGTTCTATTTACCGGGCTTAAAGTTGTTTTTAAGCCTTGAAACGAGCTTAAATTACATATTAAGCCTGTAAATGAAGGACGGTCTAGGTTTTGTCCGGAGTGGTGAGGAGGCACGACCTCAATTCCACGATGACTCTTGGTTGGCCTTAAATTACATATTAAGCCCGAGACCCACGTTCGTGGGCTGGCCAGCTTCATCGGGCTACAAGGAAGCTAACCGGCCATGAATGCAGACGGTCATCATCGCCAACGAGGCTTCATCCCGACGAAGCGCCGTCGACAAGAAAGCTGGCCCACATTTCATCCTTCATCGATAGACATAGTCAGGCCATCATACGAATTACGTTTAAGTCCATAGCGTCCGACAAAAATAACACAAAAGAATAACATGATTCACCTCTTCACTGTGGGTGATTAGGGTTCGACAGTGACGTTAAACGCTAATACGGTAGTTGCTCGCTTGTTCTGGGGTGGATATGGGGTTTAGGAAGAGATAGCGAGTTGGGCTTAACGAAGACAGTCACAGGAAACGATCGGGTGAGTTAAAGGTAAGTTGGGATTAATTAGTACGGGTGTTTTAAATTTCAGGGGTAAATTGGAAGTAGCAGGGGTATACATAACAGTATGCAATAAAGACTGATAGTCAACTATTCGTCGAATTTGGGTTTGTTTTAGTTTTCGAGAGCGGGGATCATAATCAACTAAGAGACAGACAATAAATAACCCCTAATTTGATGTTGGCTCTCAAGGATTCGTCGGTAAAATTAACAACCAAATTAAAAAGTATACTTATCGGGTTTATTATAGCTATAAACCCGATACGGGTTTCTTCGGCCAATTAAGCTCGTCCACGCCGGTGAATTTAAATCAGTAATTACTTTATATTTGGTGGCCGAAGATGGCGCCCATTTGCATGCCGAATTTATAATCGGAGTAAATAGGCCTATTAGGCACGGACTAAAAAATTGATGTACTAGCTAAAAAGGGATATTAAGCCCATAAAATGAACTTACTGGCTTTATACACATATTAGGCATGGTGGGATAAATTTATTAAAAACAATAAATATACTTTTCTCCGAATGTGAAAGGGTTTGACATTGTATATATAAAGACGGTTAAAATCCAATGTATCATCGTTATTGATTACCACAACATTTATATTTCTACCTGTTCCACTATTATTACAAAAATAATAATATAACTGACCTCAAATAAAAAAAAAAATCAAAATTTTTTTCATCTTTTCCTGGTACGTTTGGGAGTTTTTTTCTCTTTCTTTGTATGGGCAACTTCTTTATATTTATCTAATTTGGCAGCCCTTTGGGCTATATAATCCTTTGCATCCATGACTGCAAAAGAATAAAACTCCATAATCATTTGTTTTCTAAAATGTGAAACTTGTTCCTAGGTCATCTCATGTATTAAGATACCGTGGGCCATGAATTCCATCCATTTGAGCACAAAAATCCCACAATCATCATCCCTGTCAATTGTAACACCCAAAAACAATCACCATCCATTAATAGGACTAACACCAAAAACACTAAGTACAAATTTTAAAAAAATAACATATATTAACCCGGTTTACTGCGGACCTTCTTCAACACAAAACCTCCACTTGTCAATCAAAATAATATCGGGTATAAATATGGGGTATTTGCAATTTATTAGAAGTTTGAGAATCATATCTACCATAAACTGGAACTTATTTTCATAGTTTACAGGTTTGATTGAGGTGTAAACACGAACAATCTGATATTGCAATTCTATTCTTAACAAAACCTAATGTTTATCATCTATATTTGCGGGGCATAGCACGCTGTCCACGTTCAAAAATCTGTTGGAAGCAAGTGCATCTCCCTGATACATTTGCACAGGTAAATCTGGTTCTCCGAAAAGCTCCCAACTGCCTTTCTAAAATTCCAACCACGAACCTTGCAATCATTGTTGTATGGGGTCAAAATCATAAAGTGTTCATAATGTTAAACACAGTTAATTCCACGAAATAATTTAGACATATTTTAATGGCGTCGGAACTTATAGCAAATGTGCTTGGCACCAATGATAATTTATCATTGGTTGTTCCTGATTCTTTCATTCTTTTATTAATCATGTATACGTAACTATCAATGTGCTGTAATGATTCAAAGAAACTTAAATAAGAATTATTAAATTAATAATGCAACAGGAAAATGATGCATGAAATTGAAAAATATCGGTTTGCTATATTGGGTAAGACCTGATATATAAAACTGATAGGATAGAATGAATAATATGTCGGTTTTCTATATCGATCCTGAACCAATATCATGTTTGTGTAGCTATCCATGTGCTTCAATATTTTAAATATTAAATCAAAACTGACATACGTAACCGATACACGTATGTTAACAATATCGGTTACCTATATCGAGTAAGACCCAATATACAGATCTGATATGATATTTTGAATTACTTACATCAAATAGGAGCAATCTCAAAAAACGCCTTGTCCATATCACAACAGCTAACTCTAATAATGATTGGATTTTTTAAAAAATTTTGCTACTCCTAATGCCAATCCCTGTTATGAAGACCTTGCAGATTCAGCTTCGGAAGGGCAGAGATGAATGTTTGTACTTCTCCGTCGCCCTTATTTTCATCGGGGGCTTTATTATTGATTCAATGACTGTTTTTCTTTGCTTACCCTATTTTGTGCGTCTCTTTTTGAATGTCTCCTTAATAGGAGTTATTGCTTATATTAATTCTAATGACATATTTGTTGAGTCGAAGGCCTTTGTCTCCTCTTTCACCTCTACCTCCCCATCATTGTTCTCCTTGACACTAATAATCTCTGCCAGCCTCTTCACCTCCCCCTCCTTCATATCCTGCATCATGTCCACCTCCCCTTCCTTATTATCCGTCCTCTCCACCGCCCCTTCCTTCTTATCCTCCATCCTCTTCGCCTCCCTTTTCTCATCGTCCATCCTCTCCCTCTCATCCTCCATCCTTTTCCCCTCGACCTCGTCATGGTTCTCGTATATTCTATCCACCTCACCCTTATTATCCTCCACCTTCTCCCCGTCGCCATCCTTCAGCTCATCCTCTGTGACTATTGATTTAATTGACATTTGATGGAAGATTAAATTAAGCATACACTTTATGTCACCCAACTCGTTTTTCAATTCCCTCCTAACTTCCCTTTTCACAACTTCCCCAATTTCTATTTTTAAACCATGAAGATAGTTCTTGACAGTCCTTTTTTTTTGTGGGTCTTCACACTTACCTCCCACTTGATTTAATGACTCCATCTCCACAACATTTTCACCTCTTCCTTCACCTCCAACTTCATTTTCTTCGTCTTCTTCTTCTTCATCCTCTTCCTCTGATTCTTCTTATTCTTCTACTAAAACACAATGTGAGTTCTTGTAATAATCTTCACCCATCTCTTTCTCTGTTGGCACAATAGGGGTAAAATACCATTTATTCTTCTCATCGAAAATTCCTAACTCCAAAATCTAGTCTTAGGTGAATTTTGAATGATAAAGTCTCCATTTCTTTATTCTTGGAGATTGACGGCCTTCTTGATTTCTTTCCACAAGTTGGAGGTCAACCAAATGTGGCATGACCTCAAACATAAAAATTTGCATAAAGAAACAAAGAATATATTAGATGTCTTGTAATGTTTTAAATTATACATATCGGTTGTACATATCGGTTCATAGAAACCATGTCGGTTAAATTAATCGGCTGTATACCAATATGATATAACCAATATAATTTCCAATTATCCGATTCTCCACCAATATATAATAAACTTTACAAATCAATTTAGAAAATATGTCAGTTAAAATATTCACCTGAATATCGATATAATTCCAGATAAACCTATGCTCCACCGATAATATATAATAAACTGTACATATTGGTTCACATAAAAAATGTCGGTGAAAATAAACAGATAAATACCAATATGATAAAATCGATGTACTTCGCAGTGAACACCGATATATAGTAACCAATGTAATTATTAAAAAAATATATCTGTAATATAATTGGGAAACCTCTCATGTCATATGTTTTTATCTTCTGGTGCTTCTGATTGAATGCATTCAAAATGCGATTTCTAGCACCATTTGTGGTACAAATAAAGGAGTCGTTTGACCAAGGAAAACTGTTGGCCTCTTCTCAATGGGAGGCTAGGTGAAAATTTCTCATATCCACCTTCGTCGAATGAGACTTGGAATTGATTTCATTGATGATCATCAAGTATGACAAAGAGAGAAGATCTTCATCAGAACATTTAACCTTGCCGCTAGCAATAACCTTCTTGAATAACTCTCTCAACCTAGCCCCTGAAACACCTTTCTTCGGGTGACAGTCAGGGAAAAACTTGGTAAACAATTTAGGAGCTCCCATCACCTTGATTTTCCTCTTTGTTGATTCGTTGTTGCCAAACTTCAACCCTATTATCAGAGCAAACTCCTCTCTGCCAAATTTTACATCATTCCCACATATTCTAAAGCACAGGGAGCCTTCCTCGTCATTATCTTCCCTCTTCAACAGTCTTAATAGTAGACTGTGGACTAATTGATTGCTCCATGTTACTCCATCCAAATCGTATACTAGGTTGCCAAAAGCAGAATTCTTAAACTGTTCCTCTGGTTCAGGCTTATTCTTCAGTGCCTTCCTAATTAAATCAACAGTGGCATCAAAATGATAAAGTCTAGTTATTCTGGCATTGAAAAACTTCTTGATCTCTAATTTAACATCTAAGATATGTAGCAGATAGAGAAAATAATAATAATTAAACAAACATATAGGATGTCTTACAACTGATATGTTAACAAAACATGTTGGTTAAAACCGATATGTTAACAAATCAACATTTCACGGTAGCCTCATGTCGACATATGTCGGTAGAGTATTTCAAAACATGACAAAATAAAGAAATATTGCTCTAACATTCTTTCTCGTCTTCTTCTCGCTCTTGTTATTCATCTTCTTCTTCGCCTTCTCGCTTGTGTTCTTATCAAACGACACATGTGAGTGAGCCATTTTCAGTAATAAGGACCTGGGATTATAGTAATGAGAAAATCGCAACGAGAATACAGAAAAGTTAGACAGATACACAAACGAATGAAGCCAACATGGAAAAGGGAAAGTGAAAGTACATGTAGTGGGTGGGAAGGGCATTGTTGTCCAAAGGATAAAAAGTCATATCGGTGCAGACATTGGGAACTGCAAAGTAAAGATTTTAAGCGGAAAAAAAATAACAAAAATATAAAACAGGTCTCATTGCATTATTAAGAGTAATTTTAAGCTATAAGATATTCGTGATTTGTGAGGTTGCACCACTTTTGGTTTGTTTAAAGGATATAGGAAAAACATATCTGTTATAACCGATATAACATAACCGATACTATTCCGGTTATGTTGTATCGGTTATAGAACCGATATAACATAATCGATCGACAACATCTACATGTGGTGGGTGGGAAAGACATTGTTGTCCAAATGATGAAAGGTCATATCAGTGCAGACATTGGGAACTGCAAAAGAAATATTTTAAACAGAAAAACAAGTCTTATTGCATTATAAATAGTATTTTTTCGCGATAAGATAATGGTTATTTCCAGTTTGGTTACATGACTTTTAGTTTGTTTAAAGGATATCGGAAAAACATCTTTGCTATAAACCGATTTCCAACTATGTTATATCAGTTCTCAGTTACAGAATCGATATAACATAATACCAAAAGGCGGGCAACTGAACCGTCACAAATCACAGTAAAAAATCGATCGAGGATTACACGACGTATTCAAACCACTTAGGGAAGTGTTATTTGAGGTTGCACCACTGTTGGTTTGTTTAAAGGATATCTTCAAAACATACTGGTTATAACCCAATATAACATAATACCAAAAGTCGGCCAACCGAACTGTCGCATAACGTATGGGTGTGTATCCGATACATTTGACCGATATAGTGGAATAAATGAGCTAGTATCGATTACATTTGATAGGATAAAAACAGATATTATATTTATCAGTGAATAAACGTAACCGAATTCTGGTTTAATTTGTGTTTCTTGTTTTCATGTCGGTTCAATTCGATACAATTGCCATGTGCTAGCCGATATCATAATATAGTCGGAATAGTATAGGGTATATTTGACCAATATCATCATGTGGTCGTTTTATGTTTATAAGTGAATAATCGATATCCGTAACCAAATTTTTGTTTATTTTAATGTACTGATTTATATTTATCTGTGCATAATCGTAACCAATATCTGGTTGAATTTGTTGTAATCGTGTTTTCATGTCGGTTCCAAACTGATATATTATATTCTATATATTGGTATTTTAATTTCATACCTGAGAAATATAACTGACAATGACAAAAGAGAAATAACAAAGAAGAGAAATGACAAAATGATTGGGAAATAATAACATTTACATTTACATTATTGTAATCAACTGATGAATTTACAATCATTTGATACATATTCTAACAATGGAGTAGGTATCGAATATAACCAAATACATATCAATATTGGATAGAGGTTGATGTAATATGCCAAATTTAAACCGATATCAATTAACCGATGTAGTCTTACCCAACTGATTATACTATAGTAGCAACAGACGAGATAAAAGACGAGATTGCTAACTTCACTTGCCAACAGGATGCAAGAAAATCTGAGCGTGATTAACTAAATAACTTAACATGTTATCTCTATATCGGTATTGTTGTATCGATTGCCAACTTCATATCTCTATGTCTCCTTACCGATATGACTGCACCGATATTATTTCTTAATCATTTTGTACGATCGACATAATCTGGCTCAATTCCTAACACTTCCCTTGAGTGTCTACTCCCTCAAAGAACCCTAAGTCAATATCCTCAACCACATGGCTCAATTCCTTCACTACCCTAACTGGTTTGAATACGTCGTGTAATCCTCACACAACGTATGCAAACCAGTTAGGGAAGTGTAAGGAATTGAGCCATGTGGTCGAGGTCTTTGAGGGAGAAGACACTCAAGGGAAGTGTTAGGAAATGAGCCAGATTATGTCGGTTGTTTTTTAAGGTCAGCAGTGCATTGGTAACATACCTAGAATTTGAACTAGCAGTAGGACGCGGTGCAATCCAATATCTAAGCACCCCAAGGAAAGTGATATCTATTGTTGGCCTTGGTTTGGGATTCTTACAAATATTGAGAATACAAAGCGTGCGTACCAAGAGAAGTGCAAAACAAAGGCAAACCCATTGATCAATGGGTTTGCCTTTGTTTTGCACTTCTCTTGGAGGACCCTTGTACGCTGCTACTGCGGCTACTTTCTGAATCCAATCTATACAGTATATATATATATAGTGTGGGAGTAGTGAGTGGGCAACCCGTATATTTAACCGATATTATAGTAGAATAAATGAGCTAGTAAAGAAGGGATACCAAAAGTCGGGCAACTGAATGGTGGGTTCTGTAAATTAGAAAAAAAAAAACATATCGGTTTTGTAAATAAAAAAAAATATTGGTTAACATAAAATTATGACCGATACAACTATACCTATATATCATTCATTATGTGATGTATATCGGTTATTATGTATCGGTTGACATAAAATTAAAACTGATACAATCTCACTAGTATATGGTGTCGGTACATAAGATCGGTGTGGCTACCATGATATCGGTTCCATTTGGTAATACACCGATTTGGTTAGCCGACATATCGGTTACTTGAAATAATTGGTACACAGATATGACAATATAGAATGATGTTGGCAACATGTATCGATGACAAACCCATATGATTTAATTGATCTTGAAATATTTAAGAGATATTAAAACAGTTGAACTCCCCAATGTCTCCAAGAGTTTTTGGTTCAAATGTATCGGATACAAACTGATAAGTTTAACTGACATCCTTCGTACATGTTACTATTGGTGCGAATATCTCGATAACTTAACCGATAACTCTTGAAGACGTTGTCCTTTGCACTTCCCACCGATATTTAAATGGTTAATGAGAAAAATAAAATATTTCTCCTTTACACTTCCTAATGTCAGAACCAATAGGAAAGGACTGCTCTATAGATAAGGCTCTCATCACATTTGACAAGAACATAAGCGAGAGTTCGGGTAGACAACAAATAAGGTTAGTGTTTACTTTGTATGTAAGCCTAATATTTTTCTCTCGGTTTACTTTGGAGATCCACCTTGAAGACATTGTGTTCAATGCATTAGGAGGAGATCCTCCAACAGAATGTTAATACGGTATTCTCTAATGAACTAAAGCAGAAGCCACGGAAATAGATTACTTTCCTTAGGCTTCTCAGATGCTACAGTTGGTTCATTCACAAACAGTGAGTGATTGCTCTGACAATTCTGGATTCTTCAACCTCCAAATACATTGCCAAGGCAATACTTTCACAATGTATTGGGAGGTTAAATAATCCAGAATGGTCAGAGCAATCACTCACTGTTTGTGAATGAACCTGCTCTACCATCTGAGAAGCCCGAGGAAAGCAACCTATTTCCTAGTTTTTGTTTCAGTCTGCCACCCATTAGCCTTCTGTAGAAGAGGGACCTACAATAGAGATGCGACACAAATTTTTTTTTTTTTTATTGAATTAATGATTTGTTATTCCAATGTAATGGTATTTGTGTATGAATATGAAGTTTGTGTATAATACGACATTAGTCTTTGGCATCAAGTTAAACTTGCAACGTGTATAGAAGATGTTATGGATGACAAATTTTCAATAGTTACTTGTATCAATTATAATGTAAACAGAAACTGAAAATACTATCGGTTCCATTACATTGGTTATAGATAGATAAAATGTATACTATCGGTTATCAGTTGTTCTAAATTGGCTATAAAATGATAACCAATTTGTACTTCAGCACAACCGACTTCTCAGCAGAACTAAAATTGAACCTTCTATATACGGAACTTACCAATTGGTCGAATGTGCAATTTGGATACACACGTACTACACAACAACATTTGTCAGTTAAGTACTTATATTCGCATCTATCAGCATTATATTCCTACTGACCTTCATACATCAAAGGTATATAGGTATATGAGCTGTAATTCCTGTAAATTAGAAAAAAAACATATTGGTTTTGTAAGTAAAAAAAATATCGGTTGAGACAGTATATATCGGTTTCATAATATCGATTAACATAAAATTTTGACCGATATATCATTTGTTATATGATTTATATCGGTCATTATGTATCAGTTTACATAAAATTAAAACCGATACAATCACAATGATATATAGATATTTTCGTGACCGATATATGAACCGAACTGATATAAAACCTTTTTTGGTATGTTTCTGGTTTGAACCTATATTGGTTGACATATATTGATATATAACCGATACATCAGCTGATAGATGTTCAAACCAGTGAAATGCACAGCCTTAACTCAATCGAGTTTTAGAATGCAAAACCAGAGTGAGGTTCATTTGTATACTCATTACGTAGTAATTAAAAGAATCGCATCGAAAAGGGTAAAAGACTCTGAAATTACCTAAACCAATCATCTTTGGCAAGAAGATTTTCAAAGATAATAGAACGAATATATACCTGCAATGGCTTTGAAGGCGACGACCGACGAAGAAGCAACAACTCTGGATGCTTAGAACAGAGGACGAAGAGAATGAGCGAGAGAGATGTTTTAGTCGGCGGGTGACTGGGGATGTGCGTGCGAGAGGAAAAAGACGAGGGGATCCTACTGCCAATTTAAAGTAGGGGTATTTTTGTCTATTCAACTCTCAAAAGTCCTTATTTTGCAAAGAATTTTTAGGAAAATTTGCAAAAATAGGACTGCCGACAAAGAACTTTGCAAAAATAGGACTCTTAATTTTTTTTTGCAAAACTAAAACTTTTGAGAGTTGAATAGACTAAAATGCCCCCGATTTAAATTAACCTATAATCCTTTTATCTTCTTCCCACGCACATCCCCAATCGCCCGCCGACCAGAACATCTTTCTCGCATGTCTTCTTTGTCATTTCTCTCTCTCGTCCTATGTTCTAAGCATCTAAGGTTGCTGCTTCTTCGTCGGTCTTCTATATATATATATATATCTATTATTTTTTTTTCTTTTACCACTCTCTGTAACCTAAATATATATGTATAGTTCATGTTCAACAATTGGATTCAAGAGATGTGGGTCTCTCTCATTCTCTCTCCATTGTGTATACATATATTATACATGTACTGTGTGTATTTGTGTTGATGGGAGAGGAGAAGAGACAAATGGCGGCCATGTACAAAAAAATGAGAAAACGATCACAACAGGGCCATGGCATCGCTGATTGTGGTCGTAACTGATATTTCAATGCGATTGTTTTAGTTTATTGTCGTGGTCATGACAGATATATTTAATGGATAAGTGTTAAAGATATATGTTAAGGATATTCGTAACAGATATTTGTTAAAGTTAAAGATATCGGTTATTGATAGATATCAGTTCAATTATATCTTTAACAGATATCAATAACCGATATCGTTAAAGATATCGGTTATTGATATCTGTTAAAGATATCAGTTAAAGATATCTGTTATAAACCGATATCTTAACGATATCGGTTATTGATATCTGTTAAAGATATCGTTGAATTGATATCTATCATAAACCGATATCTTTAACAGATATCTTTAACTTTAACAAATATCTGTTACGGATATACTTAACAGATATCTTTAACACTTATCCATTAAAGATATCTGTCATGACCACGACAAGAAACTAAAACAGTCGTAGTGAAATATCAGTCACGATCGCAATCAGAGAGAATGAGAGAGACCCACATCTCTTGAATCTAATTGTTGAACATGAACAATATATACATATATATTAAGGTTACAAAGAGTGGTAAAAAAAATGATAAATATATATATATATATAGAAGACCGACAAAGAAGCAGCAACCCTAGACGCTTAAAACATGGGACAAAGGAGAGAAATGATGAAGAAGACGATCGAGAGAGATGTTCTGATCGGCGGGGCAATGGGGGATGTGCACGTGAGAGGAAGAAGATGAATAAATCATATACCAATTTAAATCAGAGATATTTTAATCTATTCAACTCTAAAAAATCTTAATTTTTTTAAAAAAAATTAAAAGTTCTATTTTTGTAAAGTTGTTTTCTGGCAGTCCTATTTTTGCAAATTTCCCGAATTTTTGAGTCATATTTTTACAAAGTTCCTTTTCGGTAGTCCTATTTTTGCAAATTTCCCTGAAATTCAACGCCCCCGACCAACGGAAGCGTTAGCCATTGCAGCGCGAGAGAGATATGGCCGACTCAGACCTAATCACTACGCTCCAATCCCAAATTGAGTCTCTTCAAATCAGAGTCAAGGTTTAGTCGCTCTCTCTTCCATTTCTTCTACTTTCTGTTTCCGTTCTGTAATTTCAATTCATTCCCATCAAGTTCCTATCCCTAATATGGGTTCTTCACTGCATTTCTTTCACTCTTTTTCCTTCAAAACCCCAAAAATCAGGAATTAGAGTCCGCGAATGCCAAACTGTCGTCTATAGTATCCACTTGTCACTGCCGTAAGGTTAGTTTCACATCCATACACGATTGTAATTTGTTGTTGGAAGACAATGAGCGTTTCTATGGAGCTTTAAAAATAATAATAATAATAAATTTCCGTGTTAATATGTAAATTTAACCATTTTTTTTTTCTGCTTGATGATTTGATTACGGAATGCAGGAGGAAAATCTTGATGCTTGTAATGTTAGTAGTGTTGGGTTAGTTGGTAAGAGCGGGAAGAAGAAATTGTCAGGTTCTGGTTCTATTATTTTGGGCCTTGTGAATTATGTCTTAGAAAAAGAAATCATTTTATGCATTTGAATTTATCCAATTTCTTAATGCAGAATGTAACATGCAGACTGGGCGTCCATCTTCCAAGAGATACGTTGCACTAAAAATAATGTATTTTGGTCAGAGGTATGTGTTGTTACTAGCATTTGTTTGTTTGTTTCTGTACTTACGAAATGCCCTTTAAACCTGTGTTGCCTTACATTAATAAGATTACGAACTGGCAATAAGTTTAGAACTTCTTATTATAGGTTAAAGTTGGAAGCATGAAATATTATGGAAAAAAGCTAGAAGAATTGACAATTATGTTTGGTTTTAACTATCTAACTGGATGTGGCTGGGGTAGTGAAGAAAGATATCGCGTATGTGGAATAATCATAAATTGAGAAGTATGGTGGCATACTGTGCTAAAGACTATTGTGGCTGACCATATGTATCTCTAACTTTTCAATTCTGGGTGTGTTTGATTTAAGTATTTATGGAAGTCTAAGCATGCTAGTTATGTTATATACCCTTATTTACTATTTTCTCTGTGCTTAATTTCTTCTTTGTTGGTACTTATATTATTCTGAGATGGCTGGAGGTCTAGAATTGATATAGTCAACCTCAGCTAGTGAGATTAAGGATTGTAAGTATTGTTCTTGTGTTGGGTAGTTATATCACTCTAAGCCATCAACTACCACCAGTGTGATTCTGTGCAAGGCACATAAGCAGTTCCATGGATTCTCCCTCTGTGGATTGAGCATATTTCTATGATTATTTCCAATTATGAGCTCATATTTATGAATTGACCAATGGTAATATTATGTTTGCCTTATAGTTGGACCAACTATGGGCACTTACGACACCGTTTGGCTTGGTCACAAGACCCCTTAGCTCAATATTATATTTTGCCTTGTAGGTGGACCAACTATGGGAACTCAGGACACCCTTTTTGCTTGGTCACAATACTTCTTCTGCTTAAGTGTTGCCACTCCCCATTAGGATGCTTGTGGCACCCTCAGCTCAATATTATGTTTTGCCTTGTAGTTGGATTGGACCAACCATGGGTTCTTACCACACCCTTTGGCTTGGTCACAAGAATTTTTCTGCCCAGATGTTGCCACTCCCCATTAGGACACTTAATGGCACCATCAGCTCAATTGTTTGCTTGAGCACTGTACGGGTTACCATCTTTTAATATGATATCAATGCAAGCCTCCATAGGCTGCTCCATTCGTTGTAGGCTGCTTTGCTAGCTGTGCCACACATTGCTCCACTAGCTGCTCTTATTTGTTGGGATTCCCACCAAGTGGGTCCTACCTTGCAACAACTTAAATAGATTCGACATCTATGGAACATAGGCTAAGGCAATTCTTAGGACCCTCTTTGTAGGGGTCCATCAAGGTTTTGTGGAATAACGGTTAGAATTAATGGTTTGTGTCCTTGCCTTATTGATTCATAAAGAGAGGACAGATATATGTAACATGCTTATCCCATATGTGCCATGGGTCACAAATCCCTGTTCTCCATCATCTATAGGGTGCCTCTCTCCCATTAGAGTCGTTAGTTACCCATTTCAAGTGCCCCCTTTTCAGTACCGATGTGGTGTCACTTCACTAATGGGATTTTATGGTGTGGCTTTTGACTACGTCTCTTGGACATTAACCTGCAGCCTGATTTCTCCACTATAAATATGGAGTTAGATGTCTTTTGACAGATTGATTGCAACATATATGCACGAGTCCTTTTTGTTCCAACTGTTATTCTCCTTGAGGACCTTGACCTCTCTGCCTCTTTGGGTTTGTCTTAGCCCTTCTTGTTCTTGGCATCAGTGATTCTTGCCTAGTTCATCACCTGCTATAACTTTTAGAAGGCCTTTAATCGACCTTAGCCTTTTGACATCATCATGCAGAGCATACATGTAAATGCCCTTACCTTTTTTGGGATGTTATTTGTCTCCCAATGATAGCAGGATTTTTTCCAAATCAATAATTAATTTAGTAATTGATAATTGCCAATCAGTTTGAACAATTACTAATAAATTGATAAATTCCCCACTTATCCTCCTAGAGTTCGTTTGACTTCGGACCTTGGTTGGGTTTATTGTTCGTGATTTTATGTAACCCTCAAGTAACACACAAGTATATACAGTCAAGACAAGTAAAATGATGAGTAAAGATCGTTTCCGTGGAGATTGGTAATTAAATTTCTTGATTACTAAAATTGGTCACTTGGACAATCGATTACTCAAAGAAATTAAACCCTAAATTGTGCAACTAGAAAGAAAAAAAATTAAACAACTAACAATCATTTACATTCTAAAGAATTAAAATTTAATTGATTAAAACCTATGGTTTTCTAAATTCACCTAGCAAATCCACTTTATCGAATTACTTCAATCTTGGTTGATTAGGTTACGAACTATGTCAATCAAGTACTCTAATTTATTTATTAGCCTATGTCTAGGTCTAACAAGTTTATTCAACTAACCTAACTTACTATATGTCTATGTGAATTAGAATTAGAGAACACATCAAGTATAGGTACTCAGAACATGAAAATATTCATCACAAATATAATCAAAGATTGCACATGTAATCAAGTGAATATTTTCCCCCATTAACACATTTTATTTTGTCTAGGATTCTATTCCTTACTTATCTATGTCTAGCATCATAAAAAATCTCAAATCATGTAATTGGTGATCAGGTAACTACGAGCATCAAGTCTATAACAAAATAAACATAGTTGAAGTAACAATCACAACTAGAATTGAGTAAACTAGTATAGATTCATTGCATAGGATCCCTTAGAAACCCTAGCACAATTAATTAGCCACTCATAATGAATAATATATCCTCAAATCACCCAAGAGTTGCTGCATAATTGAGATCCCAAATAATCAAAAGAAAAACAGAATTTAGAAGCTAAAACCAATTTCTTTGATGTTGCCTTGACTCCTCCTTGATGTAGCACCACTCTTTCTTGAACCTCTTGCCTCCAAAACCTTGCTTTTGGTCCCTTGAGGCTGCTGCAAAAGTTGGGAATGAGTGGACAAGTGTCTGGAACAAAAAGCTCAATAGAAGAAGGAAGGAAGCAAAACGATCTCTATGAAAGAAAATCTGTCTTCTCTCCCAAAAGCTACACTTTTTCTCCCCCCTCCCCCCCTTTTTTTTGGGAGGGGGGGGGGTCTTGATGTCCAATCTGTTCTCTAATGTGTCTCCCATGTTCCTAAATAGATTGGTCCTCTAGGAAGTCCAAAACCAACTTGGAAACAGATTGCCAAACTAACAGGCCTCCTCAACAGCAGGGCTGCCCACATCCAGCAACTTTGCATGCGTTTTAGATTGCCTTCCTGTCAGAACTGGGCTTTGTGAAAGTTGTAGATAATTGTCTTAGCTTTTCAACGCATATAAGAACACCGAAATCCGATATCTGTGGAGGAAGTTATAACCAGAAAACCGGGAGGAGGTCCAGGCTGGAATTTCAGTCCTTGTGCAAGTAGGATTCTAATTCGACCCTAACTTCTTTTTCCATGTTAACTAAGAACTTTGACCTCCAATTAGCCTCTTATTTCCTCTTCCATCTGTACCACATAATAAAATAAATATTAGTGTAATATTAACTCAAAAATAAATTAATTAACTAAAATTCACAAAATTGGGCATTTAATTTGTGTAAAAATGTCAGCTCATCATTTATCCTTTCAAACTCTAGTGGCAACACCCTTATTTTTATTTGTCGAGTAAAGGTAATAAATTAATTAACTTATGAAAGCATAGGATTGAACCTCAGATTTTAGACTGGACCTAAAATTTATTTCGACGCTATGGACTGCTGTTCGGTAGTGCCCCTTTTTAATTTTTATTTCTAAAATGTGTGGCATTATAACACACTTATTTATCTCCTTTATTCTAGTTAATTTTATATTTATATATGAACATACACAGATGCATTCACGTATATCTATTTATAAACAATAAAATATTATATATTATATTATATTATATGCTTTGAGGTGGCATTAAATGCCACTCCTCACCCTCGCACTGGGAGCATTGTTACTGGATTCTCCTTGACCAAATGCCCTAGGCTTTCCCTTAGGATAAATTTGTGGGACACCCCTCGATTTTGCACCGAGGTTCCTGTTTGGTTATACCAATTTCTTTTTACATCTCCAAACTTCATACCCAAAACCTAGCACTCTTTAGCATACTCCACAAAATCAACTTCTCGGAACATTTAAGCCTTAAATATTCCATCAAGCTTTCCATTGCATCGAACAAAATCTATCATCTTTTCACTCTAGTGTGCTTCTAAAATCATATTTCTTGATAAATAAACATCTATACATGAATAATCAACATCCTTATAGTGCACTTAAGTGATATAAACACTGTTTCTCCCTCCTTTACGTCCCAAGTTTCTCCTTTCTTGTGGAATGTCTTGCTTGCATATCTACATACATATACATTTTAGCAAAATATATTTCAGGGGTGAGGTATACATTTAACAACCATCATGCATAAACACATTTGACATGGATATCATTTTATCAACTCAAAAAGCAACAAAGCTTTTGTAGATTGCAACTTCAACACATTATTCAAAGAATATCAAACTAGCATATGCATGTCTATTTTATGCAAGATATTCAAAATAATCATGTGCAATCTATTTATCATGTCAAAATAATGCTTGTAAACAAATTGCTCATACCCCTTACCTTTAGTAAACAAAGGTTAGCATTGAAGAGGAGAAACATTAGCTTTGGCATCTCCTTCTTCTCTTCTTTTCCTCTTCTTCTTCATACTTTTTTTCTCTTTTTCTTTCTTTTCTTCCTTGCTCATGGCCACTGTTGAGCCCTCACTTCTCTTTTGCTAAAAGTAGAAGTATGGTCTCTAAGTCTCATTTTGTACTACTAAGGGATTGAGGGCATTTTCATCATTTCAAAACTTCCCACTTCTCTTTTTCCTTCACTCTTTTGGATTTTGTGCAAGCATGCTTCGACCATGCTTTTTCTCCCCTCTTTTCTTGAAAGAAATACCATGTCATAAAATAAGCTGTCATTGCCTATTATCTTCTCTCTCTTAATTTAAAAACATCATTTCACTCATCAAAGCATTAAATGCTTGTCATAGACTGAGGGTATGGTTGTAATTAGAGGTGAGTAGTGGCATTGATGTATTAAATCAGTGAAGGAACAATTCAAAAGGCGCGCGCATGGGCAGATTTCCTAACTGCCGCGCCATGTATTGTAATTCCTCTATAAATACAAGATAAGTCGAGGATGGAGAATTATGTGAGGATTATACCACAAATTCCTTTCCCTCTCATATCTCAATTCTTTCTTCTCTAGCTCTATTCCTTAATTTCTCTCCTATCGAATTCCTACTGTCAGACTAGAACCTGACATTTGGTATCAGAGCCAGTGAACTGGTGGAGGGATGGCTGACGGTACGCGTGCGAAGCAGATGGAGAGTAGATTGGAGGCGATCGAAGTAGGATTGCGACAGCACCAGGAGCGGGTGGATGACAAATTGGAGATGATGGAGTTGGGAATTTGGAACAATCAAGAGGAGATCCACCAGAGCAGATCGGAATACACGACCACATTGGATCGCGTAGTAAATGGAATTCGAGAAGAATTTGCTAAACTTAGCCAGTAATTGACGGCAGCTTTGAGCATGTTTGCTTGGCAGTCTAATGTCAGTTTGTCAGCTGATTTTCCTCCGAGGACAACATCGGCACCCATCCTGACTTCACCGGTGAATAGACCGCGACCTTAAGAGCCGAGGTGTGGGGGAGATCAAGCTGACTTGGGAGAAGGAGTGAATCATCGATATTATGGAGGGATCAATCCACCCCATTCCGGTCCGAGAATGAAGATTCCGACCTTTGATTGGGACAGGCCGAGGTGGTGGATACGCCGATGTGAACGGATGTTCTATCAACATTGAATTGCTGAAGGTGATAAGGTATGCATGGCTGCTTCCTACTTAGATGATGTGGCTGATGCATGGTTCCAAAATTGGAGCCATGGTAGGATGGATTTGAGTTGGCCAGAGTTTGTTAGCCAACTGTGCCGAAGGTTTGGGGAGAAGACCAAATCTGATGTAATTGAGGAGTTTAACAAATTGAAATAGAATGGAACGGTGGAGGATTACCAAACTAGATTCGAGGAGTTGAGGTCCTTACTCTCATTGTCTCATCCCTACTTAGATGAGGAATATTTTGTTTCAAGTTTTATTAGTGGGTTGGAGGAGTTAATCAGGCTGATAGTTAAGATGTTGTACCCCACAACTATGGCATAAGCGGCCGAACAAGCTCGCCTACATGAGCTATCAATGGAGACCATTGCTAGGAGACATAGGTTGTCGTCTAAAAGCAGCCCGGAGGATCACACCTATGGGGGGTTTCACAAGGGTAATAATTCACAATGGCCGAGAGGAGGACCCACAGGTAAGGTTAATCAACCTACTATACAGCCAAGGAACCTATCGGTGGACCAAAAGAGATAGTTGGGGCTATGTTTTTGTTGCGGAGAGAAGTATGGATAGGCCTACCAGGGTAAGAAACTCTTCCTTACTATGGAAGGATAGGAGGAAGAAGAAGAGGAGGAAGCTGGGATAGAAGGAAATGAAGAGGTTCTTGAGGGGAACGAAGGGGGTGAAATTTCCATGCATGCCTTGCAAGGCTAAGCAGCAGGTAGGGTCATTAAG
The DNA here is from genome assembly GCA_036245055.1 of Diospyros kaki. Taxonomy (NCBI): domain Eukaryota; kingdom Viridiplantae; phylum Streptophyta; class Magnoliopsida; order Ericales; family Ebenaceae; genus Diospyros; species Diospyros kaki. The sequence goes on along the minus strand of BSEG01000015.1, from coordinate 15,899,157 downwards.
GTGAAAGGGTTGGTCCGGAAAAGGCATCTAGTTGTGCTGATCGATAGTGGTAGCACTCATAGCTTCCTGGATGAGACAACCGCCAACAGCTTGCAGTGCGACCTACAAGAAACCCCCCGTCTATCAGTCCTAATAGCCAATGAGACTAAAATGGTAAGTAAACTCAGGTGTAAGGGATTCAAGTGGCTGATGAGTGAGCGTGAATTCTAAGTTGATTTGAGAATACTCAAACCGGGAGGGTGTCATATTGTTTTAGGGGTAGATTGGATGAAGACAATTAGTCCTTTGGTGTTTGATTTTAACACCCTGGAGGTTGCCTTTAATTGGGAAGGCCAACAAGTGACCTTACGTGGCAGCCAAGAGATTGGGGAATGTAAGGCCGTTTTAGGGAAAAGAATCCAGAAGTTGCTGGAACAGGGAAGTACAACCATGGGATAACTACATTCAATTTATGTTGTGGACGTTGGGGTTAGGGCAATTGGAGATCAAAAGCATGCCTCACACATGGACAGTCCATTGAAAGATGAGGACAATAAGGTACATCCACTTAGACCTATTCACAATTTGTTAATGGAATTTGAGAATTTGTTTGCCACACCCCAAACCCTTCCACCCCATCGAATCCTTGACCACTCCATTCACCTTAAATCCAACAGTGAACCAGTAAACCAAAAAGCCTACCGATATTCTACTATACAAAAGGCAGAAATAGAAAATCTTATAAGAGAAATGATGTCCAAAAACCTGATACAACCAAGCCAAAGCCCATATGCCTCACCAGTCCTCCTAGTAAAAAAAAAAAAAGATGGCACTTGGAGAAGGTTCTGTGTGGATTATAAGCAGCTTAACTCATTAACCATCAAGAATCAATTCCCTATTCCCATTATTGAAGATCTGTTGGACGAATTAATCGAAGCATTCATTTTTTCTAAGCTTGACTTGACCTCTGGTTACCACCAAATTAGAATGAACCCAGTTGATTCAAAATTTGGTTGCATTCTCACCCTGCAATTAAAACACAATAAAACTTTTATATTTTTTTTTTATTTTGGTGAGAGATTTATACTCGTCAGTGTACGAGTACAGTTGTAGTCCAAATTTAAATTTGTATTTCCTGGATAGGTTCAAGTTGTTAACTGAGAGATCTATTTATGGCAAAAGAAAAAAGAATGTCACATACACATGCGCATTTGGACGAATTAGTAACAAGATTTTTTTTATGGATTTTCAAATAACATATACTAGGAAATAAAGTAAGGCAGAAATTGAAATAAACACTGAATGTGAGAATATGAAATTGGATAGTACTTGAGTTAATACAATTTCAACACCAACTCGCTGATCACCAATTTTTAGTAGAAAAGATTAGCAACATTAATTTAATTTTATATATGAGGGTTTATTATTAAATGCAATTAGAGATGATGATAGTTTTAGTTTAAGCAATTCTCATACATGATATGTGAGATTCTAGTTTAAGCAACTACCATAAATTCAATTGCAATTAATACACAAAACAATTAAATTAATTATCCGAGTTTGGGTATGATAGCGTTTTCAACTCTAGTAACTCTCATACGTAACATGAAAACTCTAAGTTAGGTTTACGCTCCAATCCAAATCTGGTGATTTCTCAATTAAAAATACACACTCATATTGAAATTTAAATTAATATCACTCATTTAAAGCGCAGCTTTCTTTGAGAATCATTGGCGTTGAACACTGTCCTTGCCTTAACCCAAGATTGGATTTAGTTACTCATCTTCATTTGATATTTAATTGATAGAAATTTAAATGACAAGAATTAAAATAACAGAAATTAATCAGCCATTTAGACGGTAAATAATAAAGTAACAATAAATGACATGATAATTCAAGAGAAGAAAGAAAAGAAGGTAGATTATAAGAGAAAATAAGAGAGAAAAGAAAAGAGAACAAGAATAATTCTCAAAGAGAAAGTCTAAAAAAAAAACTAAACTTTGATTCAAGAATAATAATACCATTTACAAGTGCAACCAAGTGAGTTATTTATAGCCCACAAGATGCAATACAAACCACACAATTTCAATTATATAACTAGACATAATTATATCTAATGGGTACTAACACACCTAAAGTTAAATGGATTTTAGCTAAAAGACACACTTAAAGTTAAATGGATTTTAACTAAAAGACACAATTAAGTTAAATGGATTTTAGCTAAAAAACACTTAAAGTTAAAATACACACCTAAAGTAGCACTCATAAAATAAATATAAAAATTGATTTTTACAATTGAGTTTTTGGTCTTCATTAGGATTAAAAATGCTTAGGTCTTCTCCAAATGATGTCTTATATGGGCTGCTCAAGTTGGGCCTTAAACATGCGTTGGGCCTTGGGCCTTCAATTTAATGGGCATGCGTTGGGCTATTTCTTCATTTCAACTTGCAATTAAATGTGGGCCTTTCTTGAACTTTAATAATTTGAGCCTCCAATTTAATGTTTCACGCATGCCTGTAATTTAAATGTTATTATATATTAAATATATATGTTATATATTACATATATATGCTTCACACATGGCCTCCAATTTATATATATGTTATGTATTTCTCATATTTTTGCTGAAAGAGAAATGAATTTTTGATCCACAGTCTGATCAAGAAAAGAGAGCAACCCATCAAAAAAATGGTTATTTAAAAGTCCAATGGGTTTGGTTTGGAGATTGCTCTTGGCCCAGAATATTATACAAAAGATTTCTTCAAGTGTACCAAAACCTCCTGGTAAAGTAATGAAGGCATCTGATTGATAAATCTTACAAGCCATGTGCTCAGACATAGAAGTTGTTTCTATAAGTTGACCGCGTGTAATCCTGAAAATATGTAGTTCAACCAAAGGGATTGGCATTACACCTACCACATATGATTTTTCAAGATGTGCAATTTGTGAAACACAACCATTCAATCCACGATTTCCCCCTCCATATACCAAATTAATTTTTTTATCTCATAATTTTAGGCCAAGTTCGCTTGCTGCAAGTGCGTAACAACTATCGCTCCCGAGTTGAGAGCCACATAGTACATATATGGTATTGATTTGACGAACTAACTGACATTTCATTTATGTTTGTTCCTTATGTATGCCCTGAAAAGAGGTTTGGTGATAAAAAACAGCTATACAAGAATTCAACAAGAAATAAACACAAACAAAAATCATGTGTATGTATAAGTAGTTGTGATTGTGGCTCGTATTTTCTTCTGGTTTTACGTCCAGAAACGACTTAAACACCTTTTATGAAGTGGGGATAGGCTTCCCATCAAATTTTCTTATAGATTGGCAAACATGATCGTTTTTAGTCAGATTCCAAAGTCTATAGCGTTGGTGGTCACTTATGAACTGGGTTCATAAAGTAAGAAGTTCTCTTTGCACTATTCCACACGGATGCGTCTTCAGAGTCAATCGGATATCATTCAAAGACTTCTTACTCAGTCCATCTTTTATGAAACTAATTTTATCTTCTCGATTTACGGACGTAAACCCTACAGATTTACATCGTGTGTTACAAGTCCAACGATCACATTTGTGATAACCATTCACTCTTTTTGTTCTTCGTTTCTTCACAAAACTACTCTTCTCCAAACTTGAAAAGTGCTTAAAACTAGGTGAAGTTTTGCCTAGTAATCGAACTTTTGCTTCGATCAACCAACGAATATCTTCAGGGATGCTATTATACATCAACATCCTATGTCTTTCACACCCAGTAGCATAACTTTTTTTTAAATTATTCATTGGGAGAGATGGATAGTATTTGCGAATTTTTGAGAGTTGAAGATCCATTTTTTTTTTTGTAATTAAACGACAACTATAATAAGAGAAAAGTAAAAACTATGAATCTTACAAAATGAAGAAGAATACCTGATCGGAGAATAACACGAAAGAGAGAAGACTGAGCTTGTTTGCAGAAGTGTAGCTTGCCTCTTACAGATATGGAGTCTCTTATAGAGTAATGAGTGTCATTATTGCACACTCGGCTCGAGGCATGCCATAATTGCGCTGACACGCTTGGTGTCGTCTAGCGTATCATTTTTCAACATTTTGCAGTGTGCCTCTTTCTGTATAGGGTAGTGTGATTGCACTGTCTGATAAAAGTGGCTACCATCAGCGTCAATTCTGTTTCCCTCTTTATTTTCTCAAAAAAAAAAAAATATTTTTTTAATTTTATTATTATTATTATTTATTTTTTTGTTAATTAATTTTTTTTTAGGGGCCTAATAAAATCATGTATACCACACAAGTCAATATTATCGAGTCAAACAAAATTATTTACACAATGGATCACTTTCAAATACCAATAAATCAATTACTAAGTATACCTTACCCTAAACTTGAATTGCGCATTGTCCTCAATCAGCAATAAAATGATAGAAGATAGGCATACCTGGCGGTCTTCAATATATGAACTCGTATGCAAAAATTTTGTTTAGACTGCACACAGAGAAACACTATTTGAGTCAAAATTAATTAAATAATACAGAAAAGGAATAATTTATATATATATTTATATATATATATATATATATTTTAACGTCCCAAATCTAGAGACATTCATTTAACCTAAATGAAAATGTAGTCTTTTAACGTTAGATTCTCAGACGACACGAAACTTCCCTTACTCATTAGATGATGGTGGATCACCCAAATCCACAACTCCTTCATTCTCCTCGACACTACCCTAGTATGGTTTCAACATATGACCATTGATTGTAAGACGTATTCCTGACTCTAGATTTTCTATCTCAAAAGCCCTATATTCTGAGATGGACTTATTACAAAGGGGCCGATCCATCGAGACTCGGGAATAGATGCAATCGAGAATCGTACAAGAGTACCTGTTGCCCTACCTGAAAGCTTTTTCGAATGATGTGCCGATCATGCAACTTTTATATCGAGACTTCTACCACATTCTCAACCAATTCACTGAAAATACTCATCATGCATCTTTGAAAGGTTGCAGGAGCATTGCACAGACCAAATGACATTCGTTTGTAAGCAAATGTCCTGAATGGATACGTGAACGTGGTTTTCTCCTGATCCTCTAAGGGAATTTCATTCTGATTGTACCCAGAATACCCATCTAAGAAGCAGTAGAAAGTATGTCCCGCTATTCTCTCTAACACTTGACCCAAAAATGGGAGCGGAAAATGATTCTTCCTAATCACGGAGTTGAGCTTCCTATAATCTATGCACATACGCCATCCAGTCTGGATGCGTGTAGGAATGAACTCATTGTTCTCATTTGCGATCACAGTGACTCCTGAATTTTTAGGTACGACTTGAGTTGGACTAACCCATTTGGAATCAAATATAAGGTAGATGATGCCAACATCTAAGAGCTTCAACACCTCCCCCTAACCATTTCTTTCATGTTTGGGTTTAACCTTCTCTGTATCTGTCTCACCGACTTTGCATCTTCTTTCAAAAAAATTCTGTGGGTGCAAATTAAAGGACTAATGCTATGCAGGTCTGCTATAGTTCAACCTAGAACTTTCTTGTGTGCCTTTAACAGATTCAGCAATTGTTTCTCCTGTTGAGGATTCAGATTTGATGGGATCACCACCAGCGAAGATTCTCCTTTACCTAGGAATACATACTTGAGGTTGTTTGGCAATGGTTTCCTTTCAGGTGCGGGTGAGCAACTTGATGATGACAGAGGTTTACTTAGTGAAGATCTGAGAGGTTCTGGTTTTGGGTTACCATAAGCTATGGATAAGACAGATTCAGTTTCCTCTCAAGAGCAATCTTGCTGCTCCACAAATTCCTCCAACTCAAAATTTTTCTAAGCAAATTCACAGTTAATGTACTTCTCACTCAATGTCTGTATCAAATTAGCTTCTTCAGTCTCATTCTCCACGTCAGGTTGTTTGGAAACCCTAAAAATGTTTGTTTCCAAAGTCATATTTTCAAATGACAATTTTAAGATTCAATTCCTACAGTTGATGATGACATTTAATGTGGCAAGGAATGGTTGACCTAAAATGACTGGCACAGGAGGCTGAGGCCCTTGATGCGGCTGGGTGTCCAAAACGATGAAGTTAATCGTAAAGTAGAACTTATCGATTTGTACTAGAACATCCTCCACAATTCCTCGTGGAACTTTGACTGATCGATCAACCAGCTGAAGGGTCACTCTAATGGGTTTGAGCTCATCTAATCCCAACTGTTGATACACAATGTATGGCAATAAATTGACACTAATTCCTAAATCCAAGAGTGCCCGATCAACCTTTTGACTTCCTATGATGCATGTAATGGTTGGACAACCTGGGTTTTTGTATTTGGGAGGAGTTTTCAATTGGAGAATGGCACTGACTTGTTCAGTCAGGAATGTTTTTTCATGCACATTTATTTTTCTTTTGACAATGCACAGATATTTCAAAAATTTTGCATATGAAAGTGTTCGTTTGATTGCATCCAATAGCGGGATGTTGATTCTCACTTACTTTAACACTTCATGTATGTTCGCATTTTGTTGATGTAAGTGAGAATCAACATCCTGCTGTTGGATGCAATCAAACGAACACTTTCATATGCAAAATTTTTGAAATATCTGTGCACTGTCAAAAGAAAAATAAATGTGCATGAAAAGACATTCCTAACTGAACAAGTCTGTGCCATTCTCCAATTGAAAACTCCTCCCAAATACAAAGACCCAGGCTGCCCAACCATTACATGCATCATAGGAAGTCAAAAGGTTGATCGGACACTCTTGGATTTAGGAGCTAGTGTCAATTTGTTGCCATACAGCTGGTTGATCGATCAATCAAAGTTCCACGAGGAATTGTGGAGGATGTTCTAGTACAAATCGATAAGTTCTACTTTCCGATTGACTTCATCGTTTTGGACACCCAATCGCATCAGGGGCCTCAGCCTCCTGTGCCAGTCATTTTAGGTCGACCATTCCTTGCCACATCAAATGTCATCATCAACTGTAGGAATGGAATCTTGAAATTGTCATTTGGAAATATGATTTTGGAAATAAACATTTTTAGGGTTTCCAAACAACCTGACGTGGAGAATGAGACTGAAGAAGCTGATCTGATACATACATTGAGTGAGGAGTACATTAACTGTGTATTTGCTTAGGAAAATTTTGAGTTGGAAGAATTTGTGGAGTAGCAAGATTGCTCTCGAGAGGAAACTGAATCTGTCTTATTCATAACTTATGGTAACCCAAAACAAGAACCTCTCGAATCTTCACCAAGTAAACCTCTGCCATCATCAAGCTGCTCACCTACACCTGAAAGGAAACCATTGCCAAACAACCTTAAGTATGTATTCCTAAGTGAAGGAGAATCTTTGTCGGTGGTGATCTCATCAAGTTTGAATCCTCAACAGGAGAAACAATTGCTGAATCTATTAAAGACACTCAAAAAAGTTATAGGTTAGATTATAGTAGACCTGCATAGTATTAGTCATTTAATTTGCACCCACAGAATTTTCTTGGAAGAAGATGCAAAGTCGGTGAGACAGATGCAAAGAAGGTTAAACCCAAACATGAAGGAAGTGGTTAGGGGGGAAGTGTTGAAGCTCTTAGATGCTGGCATCATCTACCCTATATTTGATTTCAAATGGGTTAGTCCAACTCAAGTCGTACCTAAAAAGTCAGGAGTCACTGTGATCGCAAATGAGAATAATGAGTTCATTCCTACACGTATCCAGACTGGATGGCGTATATGCATAGATTATAAGAAGCTCAACTTCGTGACTAGGAAGGATCATTTTCCGCTCCCATTTTTGGATCAGATATTAGAGAGAATAGCGGGACATGCCTTCTACTACTTCTTAGATGGGTATTCTGGGTACAATCAGATTGAAATTCCCTTAGAGGATCAGGAAAAACCACGTTCACGTGTCCATTCAGGACATTTGCTTATCGACGAATGTCATTTGGTCTGTATAATGCTCTTACAACCTTTCAAAGATACATGATGAGTATTTTCAGTGAATTGGTTGAGAATGTGGTAGAAGTCTTTATGGATGACTTCTTAGTGTACGGAGACAGTTTTGAGAGTTGTCTAAAAAATTTGGAGAAAATTTTGGTTCGGTGCAAAGAAACGAATTTAGTGCTAAATTGGGAGAAGTGTCATTTCATGGTTACTCAAGGAAGTGTCCTAGGACATATTGTTTCTTCCAGGGGTATTGAGGTTGATCAGTTCAAGGTTGAGTTAATTCAAAAATTACCCGCCCTAAGGAACGTGAGAGAGGTTAGGTCTTTTCTTGGTCATGCTGGTTTTTATAGGCATTTTATCACTTCATTCAGTGCCATAGCCAGACCTTTATGCTACCTCCTTACCTTTGACATACCTTTTGAGTGGAACGGTGAGTGTCAAGTTGCTTTTGAGAAGTTGAAGAAATCACTCATTTCTACACTTATCATTCAACCCCTGATTGGTTCCTCCCGTTTGAACTTATGTGTGATGTTAGTGATTACGCGGTAGGAGCTGTGTTAGGGCAGATGAAGGATAAGAAACCTTATGTGATATACTATGCTAGCAAAACTCTTAACGAGGCGCAAAAGAATTACACCACTATAGAGAAAGAGTTAGTAGCAGTTGTCTTTGCTCTAGACAAGTTCCGATCTTACCTCGTGGGGTCACTAGTGATCATTTTTATCGATCACGCTACTCTGAAGTATTTGTTCACAAAACAAGATGCAAAACCCCGTATTCTCCAATGGATCTTACTTTTGCAAGAATTTCACATTAAAATAAGAGATAAAAAAGGGGTATAAAATGTTGTGGCTGACCACTTGTCCTGTCTACCATGTCAAGAGCTAAATCAGTTTGAGAGCCCAATCCATGATTCCTTTCCAGATGAACACTTATTTCAAATAAGTAGTTAATCTACATCACCTATCCTTTCATGGTATACTGACATAGCAAATTATCTAGTCACTAGACAGATTCCAAATCACTGATCTAGACTAGATAAGTAAATTTTTTTTCGGAAGGTGGTGACATTGTTTTGGGATGACCCGTATTTATTCAAATATTATCCTGACCAAATCATCTCTAGATGCATACCCGATCATGAGCAACAGAGTGTCATTAATTTCTGTCATACTCTTGCATGTGGAGGCCATTTTTCTGTCAAGAAAACAATTGTAAAAATTTTTCAGAGTAGATTTTATTGGCCGACATTGTTTAAGGATGTGTACAAGTTCTGTTCAAGTTGTGATCAATGTTAAAGATTAGGAAATCTGTCGAGGAGAAACACGATGTCATTACATCCGATCCAAGTGTTAGAAGTCTTTGACTGTTAGGGTATGGATTTTATGGGCCCATTTGTCAATTCATTTGGACATAAATACATCTTACTTGCTATCGACTATGTGTCCAAATGGGTTGAAGCGATTTCGGTTAGAACAAATGATCATAGGACTGTAGTGAAATTTTTGAAAAAAAACATATTCAGTCGATTTTGGATGCTACGAGCAATCATCAGTGATGGGGGTTCCCATTTTTGTAATAAAGTTGTAGCAGGACTAATGAAGAAATACGATGTACTGCACAAGGTTGCAACCCCATAGCATCCCCAAACCAATGGTCAAGTCGAGTTAGCCAATAGGGAGATTAAGCGCATATTGGAAAAGACTGTTGCTACTAATCGTAAAGATTGGTCCTTAAGATTAGTGGACGCTCTTTGGGCATACAAGACAGCTTACAAAACGATTTTAGAAATGTCTCCCTATAGGCTAGTATATGGAAAATCTTGTCATTTGCCGGTGGAGATTGAGCATAGAGCATATTGGGCAATTCAAATAATCAACAAGAGTTTAACTGATGCAGGCCTCTCTAAGAAGCTCCAACTGAATGAGCTCAAGGAAATTCGGAACGAAGCATTTGAAAATGCACGATTGACCAAGCTTTGCATGAAAGAGTTGCATGACCGGCACATCATTCGGAAAAGCTTTCAGGTAGGGCAACGGGTACTCTTGTACGATTCTCGATTGCATTTATTCTCAAGAAAATTGAAATCTCGATGGATCGGCCCCTTTGTAATCAAGTCCATCTCAGAATATGGGGCCTTTAAGATAGAAAATCTGGAGTCAGGACAACGTTTTACAGTCAATGGTCATAGGTTGAAACCATACCAGGGTAATGTTGAGGAGAATGAAGGAGTTGTGGATTTGGGTGATCCACCATCATCTAATAAGTAAGGGAAGTTTCGTGTCGTCTGGGAATCTGACGTTAAAAGACCACATTTCCATTTAGGTTAAATGGATGCCTTTAGATTTGGGACATTAAAAAAACAAAAGGTATATAAAAAAAATAAATATATATATCTAAATTGTTCCTTTTCTGCATTACTTAATTAACTTTGACTCAAATAATGTTTCTCTGTGTGCAATCTAAACAAAAGTTTTTGCATATGAGTTCATGCATTGAAGATCGCCAGGTATGTCTATCTTCTATCATTTTATTGCTGATTGAGGACAATGTGCAATTGAAGTTGGGGGTAAGGTATACTTAGGAATTGATTTATTAGTATTTGAAATTGATCCATTGTGCAAATAATTTTGTTTGACTCGATAATATTGACTTGTGTGATATATATGATTTTATTGGGCTAAAAAAAAAATTATTAACAAAAAATAATAATAATAAAAATAATAATAATAAATTTAATAAAATTAAAAAAAATTAATTAAATTTTTATTTTGAGAAAATAAAGAGGGAGACAGAATTGACGCTGGTGGTAGCCACTTTTATCGGGCAGTGCAATCACATTGCCCTATAAAGAAAGTGGCACACTACCAAACGTTGAAAAATGAGAAGCTAGACGACGCCAAGCGTGTCAACGCAATTATGGCATGCCTCGAGCCGAGTGTGAAATAGTGGCACCCATTGCTCTATAAGAGGCTCCATATCTATAAGAGGCAAGTCACACTTTTGCAAACAAGCTTAGTCTTTTCTATTTCGTGTTGTTCTCCGATCAGGTACTCTCATTTATTTTGTAAGATTCATAGTTTTTACTTTTCTCTTATTATAGTTGTCTTTTAATTACAAAAAAAAAAAAAAAGGATCTTCAACTCTCAAAAATTCGCAAGTATTATCCATCTCTCCCAATGAATGATTTAAAAAAAAAATTATGCTACTAGGTGTGAAAGACTTAGGATGTTAATGTATAATAGCATCCCTGAAGATATTCGTTGGTTGATCGAAGCAAAAGTTCGATTACTAGGCGAAACTTCACATAGTTTTAAGCACTTTTCAAGTTTGGGGAAGAGTAGTTTTGCGAAGAAACGAAAAGCGAAAAGAGTGAATGGTTGTCACAAATGTGCTCGTTGGACCTGTAACACACGATGCAAATCTGTGAGGTTTACGTCCGTAAATTGAGAAGGTAAAATTAGTTTCATAAAAGATGAACTTAGTAAGGAGTCTTTGGATGATATCCAATTGACTCTTGAGACGCATCCGTGTGGAATAGTGTAAAGAGAACTTCTTACTTTATGAACCCAGTTCATAAGTGACCACCAACGCTATAGTCTTGGGAATCTAACTAAAAACGACCCAGTTTGCCAATCTATAAGAAAATTTGATGGGAAGCCTATCCCCACTTCATAGAAGGTGTTTAAGCCGTTTCTGGACGTAAAACCAGAGGAAGATGTGAACCACAATCACAACAACTTGTACATACGCATGATTTTTGTTTGTGTTTATTTCTTGTTGAATTCTTGTGTAGCTGCTTTTGATCATCAAACCTCTTTTTAGGGCATACATAAGGAACAAACATAAATGGAAGGTCAGTTAGTTCGTCGAATCAATACCATATGTGTACTATGTGGCTCTCAACTCAGGAGCGATAGTTGTTACGCACTTGCAGTAAGCGAATTTGGCCTAAAATTAGGAGAGAAAAAAATTAATTTGGTATATGGAGGGGGAAATCGTGGATTGAATGGTTATGTTTCACAAGCTACACATCTTGAAAAATCATATGTGGTAGGTGTAATGCCAATCCCTTTGGCTGAACCACATATTTTGGGGATTACACGCGGTCAACTTATAGAAACGACTTTTATGTCTGAGCGCATGGCTTGTAAGATTTATCAGTCAGACGCCTTCATTGCTTACCAGGAGGTTTTGGTACACTTGAAGAAATCTTTTGTATAATCTCTTGGGCCAAGAGCAATCTCCAAACCAAACCCATTGGACTTTTAAATGTTAACTATTTTTTCGATGAGTTGTTATCTTTTCTTGATCAGACTGTGAATCAAAAGTTCATTTCTCTGTCAGCAAGAATCTGAGAAATATATAACATATATATAAATTGGAGGCCATGCATGAAGCATATATATGTAATATATAACATATATATATATAATAACATTTGAATTACAGGCATGCGTGAACCATTAAATTAGAGGCTCAAATTATTAAAGTTCAAGGAAAGTCCACATTTAATTGCAAGTATTTTTAATCCTAATGAAGACCAAAAACTCAATTGTAAAAATTTATTTTTTATTTTTATTTTTAAATATTTATTTTATGAGTGCTACTTTAGGTGTGTATTTTAGCTAAAATCCATTTAACTTTAAGTGTGCTTTTTAGCTAAAATCTATTTAACTTAAGTGTGCCTTTTAGGTAAAATCCATTTAACTTTAAATGTGCTTTTTAGGTAAAATCTATTTAACTTTAAGTGTGCCTTTTAGCTAAAATCTATTTAACTTTAGGTGTATGAGTGTCCATTAGATATAATTATGTCTAGTTGTATAATTTAAATTGTGTGGTTTGTATTGCATTTTGTGGGCTATAAATAGCTCACTTGGTTGCACTTGTAAATGGTATTATTATTCTTGAATTAAAGTTTAATTGTTTTCTTAGAGTCTCTCTTTGAGAATTGTTCTTGTTCTCTTTTCTTTTCTCTCTTATTTTCTCTTGTAATCTTACTTCTTTTCTTTCTTCTCTTTAATTATCATGTCATTTATTATTATTTTATTATTTACCGCCTAAATGGTTGCTTAATTTTTGTCTTTAAATTTCTGCAATTTTAATTCACGTCTTTTTATTATCCACCGCCTAAATGACTGGTTAATTTCTGCTATTTTAATTCATGTCATTTAAATTACGCCATTTAAGTTCTTGTCAATTAACTATCAAATGAAGATGAGTAGCTAAATCCAATCTTAGGTTAAGGTAATGATAGTGTCTAACGCCAATGATTCTCAAAGAAAGTTGCGTTTTAAATGAGTGATATTAATTTAAATTTCAATATGAGTGTATTTTTAATTGAGAAATCACTAAATTTGGATTGGAGCGTAGGTCTAACTTAGAGCTTTCATGCCACGTATGAGAGTTACTAGAACTGGAAACGCTATCATACCCAAATTCGGATGATTAATTTAGTTGTTTTGTGTATTAATTGCAATTGAATTTATGGTAGTTGCTTAAACTAAAATCTCACATATCATGTATGGGGATTGCTTAAACTAGAACTATCATCATCTCTAATTGCATTTAATAACAAACCCTCATATCTGAAATTAAATTAATGTTGATAATCTTTTATGCTAAAAATTGGGGATCAGCGGGTTGGTGCTGAAATTATCTTAACTCAAGTGCTATCTAATTTCATATTCTCACATTCAGTATTTTTTTAATTTCTGCCTTGCTTTATTTCCTAATATCTGTTATCTGAAAATCCATAAAAAAAATCTTGTTGCCAATTCGTCCTAATGCGTGTGTGTGTGTGTGTGACATTCTTTTTTCTTTTGCCATAAATAGATCTTTCAGTGGACGACTTGGACCCATCCAGGAAATACAAATTTAAATTTGGACTACAACTGCACTCGTACACTGACGAGTATAAGCCTCTCATCAAAATAAAGAAAAAAATATAAAAGTTTTATCGTGTTTTTATTGCAAGATGAGAGTGCAGTCAGTCCTAAAATTGCTTTTAGAATCCATTAAGGGCATTACAAATTCTTGGTATTGCCCTTTGGTCTAACCAATGCTTCCGCTACATTTCAAGCATTAATGAACCACATCTTTGCTCCCTATTTGTGTAAATTTGTATTGGTATTTTTCGATGACATCCTCTTATACAACTCCACCCTAGACCAACACCTATCTCATCTCAAGCTGGCATTTCAGATCCTTAGATTCCATATATTTTATGTGAAAAGGTCTAAATGTTCATTCGCAGAAGAGAAGGTTGAGTACTTGGGTCATGTCATATCTGGACATGGAGTTAGTACCGATCCTCACAAGATTGAAGCTATGAAGAGTTGGCCCCGGCCTAAAACCCTGAAGGAACTGAGAGGATAGGCTTTATCGGGTACTATAGACGGTTTATACAAGGCTACGGGGTGATTAGCAAGGCACTGACCAATCTGCTGAAGAAGAATAGTTTCGGTTGGGGACCGAAAGTAGAGGAAACATTTGAATCTCTTAAAGCAACCATGACTCAAGCCCCAACATTAGCTCTACCAGATTTTTCCAAGGAGTTTATTTTGGAAACGGACGCATGTGACACTGGTATAGGGGCTGTGCTTAGCCAAGATGAAAGACCGGTGGCCTAAGTCAAGCATTGGCCCCAAGGCACATGGGGTTGAGTATATATGACAAGGAGTTACTGACAGTACTAATGGTTGTGGAGAAATGGAGATATTACTTAGAAGACAAGAAGTTCACCATTAAGACATACCATGAGAGTCTGAAATTCTTATCCCAACTAAGTAGCTAATGCTCTGTCCAAGAGAGATGGTTTAGCCTCCTGTCAAGCCATCTCGGCCTTAGTTCCGAATTGGGTGCAAGACATTACCCACACCTATGACTAGACTCCTTAGATCAAACACTTGATTGCTAAGATCCCAGTGCAAACAACTTTTGACCCTAACTACCAATTAAAAGGTGAACTATTGAGGTTCCAAAACAGAGTGGTTATTGGGAATGACGAACAACTGAAGAAAGAGATCCTCCAGAGCCTTCATGACTCCCCTATAGGCGGGCACTCAAGACTCAATGTAACAGTCGGGCACTCAAGACTCAATGTAACTTACCTGCAGGTCCGACAACTTTTTTACTGGAAGGGGTTAGAGAAAGACGTGACCAGGTTTGTCATGGAATGCACTACTTGTCAAAGGTGCAAACATGAGCAAATCCCTTATCCGGGCCTCCTACAACTGTGGAAATACTGTCCCAAGCGTGCATAGTTCTGAAAGGCGCGAGGCGCAAAAGGTTTTGGAGCCTGAGGTGCGAGGCGCACGAGGCAGGGCGCGCCTTTGTGAATCGAGGCGCACCTTTTAGAAAAAAAACTCAAAATCTTGTAAAATCATAAAAAACTATCAAATTATCAATAATGACACATGCATATCATTAATGATTCATTATCTTCAAATTCTAAACTAATAACATCAAAGTTGATTCATTCATCATGCAATTTCTAAACTAGAAACATCATCAAAGTTCAAACTTAAAGTCTCAAACTCAAACAAGTATCAATTATCATGCAAAGTTCTAAACAAACATATAAACACTACAAGTCCATAATCAATAAAGAAGTTTTAATCATCATCATCATCATACCCTTCACCAAATTGAGAATCATTATTTTTCGGTGCCATATTTTGCTCATCCCTGTTATTTTTCTTCTTTTACATGTACTCTCCAATATCTTATTTTACTGATGGAGGACATTTTGGACAAATTTTAGTACTCTCCACAATCAATAAACACTATAAGTCCACAATCAAGAAAATGTTTTCATTTTGAAAAATGCTATTTTTCTAAATCTGGAAGATTAGCATATTATAAGGAGACATATAAGAAAATGTTTTCATTTTGAAAAACTATCTCCCGGTATTTTGATAGCTAATATTCATTGTTGTTAAAATGATTTTTAATGAATTTTTCAAGAAATAGTAGATATGTATTTTGGGGGTGGTAAAATCGCTAAATCCTAAGTTTGTACTAAAACCAAAATTCTATTTTCTTATTGTTATGGATTTTGATTTTTTAGATATTTTTATTGAATCCAAATGGGGGGTACTTTCTTATTTACATTTATGTATTAAAGTAAATGAAAGGTAAAATATAAATAAAAGAAATGTAAATAAGTTGTATGTTGTAATGTATACATGCTGGAACCAAGAAGAGGTGAGGAATTGAGCTGCCTAAGTTTTAAATTAAAAACAGTTTCATGAGGCGCGCCTCGCCTCTGCGCCTCATTGTGCAAGGCGTGAGCTTCATTGAAATCGCCTCGCCTCAGCCTAAGCGAGGCGCAGAATTGGCACCTTAAGGCGTCTTGCGCCTAGGCGCGCCTTTAACAACTATGCAAGCGTGGGAATTGATTTCAATGGACTTTGTCGAGGGATTACCAAAATCGAAGGGGGCTGACACTCTATTGGTGGTGGTGGACAAATTGACTAAATTTAGCCATTTCCTCACATTGGCTCATCTGTTTACAACCACTGAAGTAGCGAAGAAATTGATGGACTCGGTCTTTAAAATACAAGGCTTACTTAAGGCTATAGTGTCCGATCGAGATAAAGTCTTTATCAGCCAATTTTGGAAGACCTTATTCCAGGGGCTGGGAATCAAGCAACATCTTTCCTCTGCCTATCATCCCGAGATAGATGGGCAGACTGAGAGAGTCAATCAATGTCTCGAGACTTATCTTAGGTAGATGGGCAGCTCTGGCCCAATGGTGGTATAATACCAACTATCATACAACATACAAAAGGACCCTATTTGAAGCTCTGTTTGAGTACTTGCCCCCCATCATCCCAGCTGTAATGCACTATTCTCCCACGAAAACATCAGCTGATCAATATTTAAAGGACAAACAAGAAGCTCTACTGACCATTAAGCAAGAAATGGCCCTAGCCAGTCAACAAATGAAGCAGTTGGCGGATAAACATCGAACATAAAGGCAGTTTGAAGGAGAGGAGGTCTATCTAAAGGTCAGAAGGTTCCAACAACATCTTTTCCGCAAAGGGCCAATCTTTAAACTCAATCCCAAATTCTATGGACCATTCAAAATCTTGGCTAAGGTGGGTCCTGTAGCTTACTGTCTCCAGCTGCCTGAAGGAGTGGGACTTCATCCGGTGTTTCATGTCTCCCTTCTGAAGAAATCTATTGAATTGACCGATGCAACAAGTCGTACACTGCCAGTACCAATTGAAGACATAGAGGAAGAGGGTGAGCCCTTGGCAGTGCTTGACAAAAGGGTGATTTACAACGACACTGCTCCATTGACTCAAGTCCTAGTACAGTGGTCTCACCTACACCCGGACAACACCACTTGGGAGTATCTCCTTGACCTATTGCATCGCTTCCCCAGGATGACAAGGCTACTTTAATTTCTTGGGGACAAGAAATGTTTTGAGCGGGGGGGGGGAATTATCATCGATCGAGGGTATGGTTGTAATTAGAGGTGAGTGGTGGCATTGATGTAATAAATCAGTGAAGGAACAATTCAAAAGGCGCGCGCATGGGCAAATTTCCTAATTGTCGCGCCAAGTATTATAATTCCCCTATAAATACAAGATAGGTCGAGGACGGGGAATTATGTGAGGATTATGCCACAAATTTCTTCCCCTTTCATTTCTCAATTCTCTCTTATCTAGCTCTGTTCCCTAATTTTTCCCTATCTCTCCCTCTCAATCTTTCCCGCCTTTGCCCGTTCTTCCAATTTTACAGAAGAATTCCTACTGTCAAACCAGAACCTAGCTATGCTCTCCTTCCTTTACACTTAAGCCATTCTCATGTCTGTGTGTGTATATATAACTTAGAAATCAGATCTAGAAATCTTTCATTGATCCAAAACAAATGTGTACAACATCCTCTTTTAAGGAGAGGATTACTAGCAAAGAAGGAAATAAATAATTGTAAGCATCCTACTATAATTATCTTTCTATATTTACATGATATTTACATAGAACACAGATCCTAGAATATTCTAAGATCAATCAGCACAATTCCAGCACTCCCCCTCAAGCTGGTTTGTAGATGTCTTCCATAGCCAGCTTGCCAATAAGTTTATCAAACTGCTTCTTATGTAGACCCTTAGTTAGAGCATCAGCAATTTGTTCTGTTGTTGGAAGGTATGGCATGCATATTATTCGAGCATCGATCTTCTCCTTAATGAAATGTTTGTCCACCTCTATATGTTTTGTACGGTCATGTAATACTGGATTATGAGCTATAGAAATAGCAGCCTAGTTGTCACAATAGACTTTTATAGGTACAGAGTAAGAAAACTTCAGCTCTTCAAGTATTCGTTTGATCCACATTCCCTCACAAATTCCATGGGCAACAGCTCTAAACTCTGCTTCTGCACTACTTCTAGCCACCACATTTTGTTTTTTACTTTGCCAGGTGACTAAGTTTCCCCCAACAAAAGAACAATAGCCTGAAGTAGATCTTCTATCATCAATACTTCCTGCCCAATCTGCATCAGTGTAGATCTCAACTTGCAGGTGATCATGTTTCTTGAACATTAGACCTTTGTCAGGTGTCCCTTTTAGATATCTTACAATTCTATAGACTACCTCGAAATGCTTTGGCCCTGGTGAGTGCATAAATTGACTTGCCATACTAACAGCAAAAGCAATATCAAGTCGCGTATGAGACAAGTAAATTAACCTGCCCACAAGTCTTTGATATTGTTCCCTGTTCTTCACTTCTTCAGCTTTAGCAGCCTGTAGTTTCACATTAGGCTCAATGGGACTCTCCGACACCCTGCAACCAAGTAAACCTGTCTCTCCAAGAAGATCAAGAACATATTTTCTCTGATTGACAAAAATAGCTTCTTTGGATCTTGCAAACTCTATTCCAAGAAAGTATTTTAGAATTCTCAAGTCTTTAATTTGGAACTTCTTTGCAAGTTTCTTCTTGAGGGCTGCTAACTCTGTCTCATCATCACCAGTTAAAATAATGTTGTCAACATAAACAATCAAAATTGCAACTTTGCCATTTTTTGAGTGTTTATAAAATATAGTGATCTGGCTAACTCTGAAGGAAGCCATAACTAGTAATTGCCTTTCCAAAGCTTTCAAACTATGCTCTCGGTGACTGTTTGAGACCGTACAGAGATTTCTTTAGTCTACATACTTTGTCGCTCCCAAATTTCTTTTCGAATCCTGGAGGCAAACTCATGAAGACCTCCTCTTCGAGATCACCATTAAGAAACGCATTTTTGACATCAAGCTGGTGTAGAGGCCAATCTGAATTTATTGCAAGAGATAACAGGATTCTGATAGAGTTTATTTTAGCAATAGGAGCAAAGGTCTCCTGATAGTCAATCCCATAAGTTTGAGTGAAGCCTTTAGCCACTAGTCTAGCTTTGTACCTATCAACACTCCCATCAGCCTTACACTTTATTGTAAATACCCACTTACATCCTACTATTTTCTTGCCTTTGGGTAGGTAGACTATCTCCCAAGTGCCACTTCGCCTTAGAGCATTCATCTCTTCTGTGACTGCTAATTTCCAATTTGGATCATTCAACGCCTCCTGTATATTCCTTGGAACAAACAAGTGTGAAATCCTAAATGTGAAGGCTTTATGATTTTTTGATAGCTTATGGTAAGAGAGAAATTTAGCAATAGGCTGTTGTGTGCAACTTCTGACACCTTTCCTAATTGCTATAGGAATATCAAGATCAGGAATAGTAGGAGAACAATTGTTAATATTTGAAGAATCAACTGGGGAACTATTGGGTACAATTGAAGGAAGCAAACTAGACGTTGAAGTAGGATTTCTTGAACTTACAGTGCCATTACTCGGGTTTTCAGACTGGTTTTGTGCATAGTTGACATTCAAGTCTTTGTTCCTTTGATGAAATCTCTGCTTAGTATAAATCTGAAGCTCAGAATTCAGATCATGATGATCGATTTGTAGTACTTCTCTCCCTGTATGAGAAACCCATTCACTTGGCACCAAAGAACCAGAATCTCCTAAGTGACCATTATTAGAAACATGTGGTTCTTGAGTAGGGCAAATTGCATTTGGGAGTGGGACAGAGACATCCCAAAAATTATCGTCAACTTCATGTGTCTCCCCCTAAAGAGAATTTTGGGTAAAATAGGGTTGTTTTTCAAAAAATGAAACATCCATACTGATATGGATTTTTTTGGTGTGAGGATCATAACACTTATAGCCTTTTTTATGTGAGGCATAAACCAAAAAAACACATTTGATAGCCCTAGGTTCGAGTTTGGAACGAAATTGATTAGGAATATGAACATACACAGTACACCCAAAAACTTTGATAGGAAGATCCGAATGTAATCGAGTGTTGGGAAAAACTTCTTTTAGGCACTCAAGAGGGGTTTTGTACTTTAACATTTTAGTGGGCATCCTGTTTATCAAATAGGATGCCGTCAAAACAGCTTCACCCCACAAATATATTGGAATATGCATAGAAAACATTATGGCACGTGCAACCTCGAGTAAATGCCTATTTTTACGTTCAGCAATGCCATTCTGTTGAGGAGTATTTCGACAAGTAGATGTATGGTGAATACCTTTAGCTTTCAAAAAATCCCCCAAGTGCTCATTAAAATACTCAGTGCCATTATCAGAGTACAAAATACTAATTTTGGTTTGAAATTGATTTTCAACCATAGTGTAAAATTTTTTGAATAAGTATTCTACTTCAGATTTTTTGTGCATCAAATAAACCCAACACAGACGTGTATGATCATCAATAAAGGTAACATACCACCATTTTTCAGAGAGAGTAGAAATTTTAGATGGACCCCAAACATCACTATGAATTATATAAAAAGGTTTAGATGCTTGGTAGGGTTTTGGTAAATATGTAGAACGATGATTTTTTGCCAAGATGCAACTGTCACATTGAAAAAGTGAATAATCCATTCCTTTAAACAATTTAGGAAATAAACGTTTCAAATAGGCAAAACTAGGATGTCCTAGACTAAGATGTCATAGCATAATTGTATCTGGAACAAGAATTGAACTAGTACTACTAAAGCCCTGTGCTTTTTTATTACCAACAAAGATATCATCAAAGTAGTAAAGATCGTCAATCATCCTAGCACGCCCAATCATCGTCCCCAAACTCTGGTCCTGAAATTCACAATGAGAGTCAAAGAAAGTAGCACGACAGTTAGAATCTTTGCATAGTTTACTAACCGACAAAAGATTGCAAGCTAGGTTAGGAACATGAAGGACAGAAGTGAGATGAATATTCGCAGTCAGTTTAATAAGTCCTTTGCCGGCAATAGATGAAAAACTATCATCGACAATTCTGATTTTTTCATTTCCAGAGCAAGGAGTATAGGTATTAAAAAAATTAGAAGAACTAGTCATATGATCAGAGGCTCCAGAATCTATAACCCATGGAGAGAAATGAAGACAAGAAAGGGCGTTAGGTTTTCTACCTGTGTGTGCCAAGGAAACACTAGGAATACTAGATGAGGAATTGGATTTTAACAGCTGCAAAAGTTGATCAATTTGCTCTTTGTTAAAGGGACTGGTATCGACCACATTAGCAGTAGGAACCCCACGGTGGCTCTTGTCTCCTTGCTTACTGCTCTTCCAATTAGCAGGTTTGCCATGAATTTTCCAACAAGTTTCACGAGTATGGCGTGGCTTGTTACAATGGTCACACCAGACTCGAGGTCACTCATTGCTTTGACGCTGGTAATTTGCAGCCTTGTGGGCAGTAGAATCAACAATTAGGGCAGAATTTTCAAGAGACTCACCAGTGGCCTTTTTTCCTAGCATGACTCTCCTTTGGCTTTCCTCTCTTCTAACTTCGGCAAATACGTCACCAATGGGCTGAAGAGGAGACCGACCAATGATCCGTCCTCGCACTTCATCATACTCGATATTAAGGCCAGCCAAAAACTTGTAAATACGGCTATCTTCAACTAGTTTCTTGTGGTGGTTGCAATCATCTGTAGATTTTCACTCATATGTGTTGAAGAGATCAAGATTTTGCCACAATCGCTTCAAAGAATGGAAGTACTTAGTGACAGAATTATCTCCTTGTCAGATCTCTCCCAATTTCAGAGTTAATTCAAAAACCTGAGATTGATTCCCCAGGTCAGAGTACATCTGATTGACATTGTCCCACAATTCATTTGCAGTAGGATAGCACATATAATTGGAACTGATATCTTCATCCATGGAATTGACTAGCCATGTCATTACCATGGAGTTTTCAGCATTCCAAATAGAATGGGATGGGTCATCCGCTGCAGGTTCCTTCTTGTCCCCGGTAAGATAGTCAATTTTTCCTTGCCCACGGATATACATCTGGACTGATTGAGATTAATGAAGAAAGTTATCACCATTTAAGCGGATAGTAGAGATTTGGACAGAATGGGTTGGCTGAGTTGCTGGCATTTTTGTTGGGACAACAACAACAGAGATTTTAGAAGTAACTTCAGACATGGCTGAGAAAGATTAAACTACTTGATACGATCAGGGAAGAACCGCTGGTGTAAGGGCAGCAGCTACTTCTGAGAGGCAGCGACAGTAGTGCTGGAAGGAGACGACACTAGGAGAAGGCAACAGTGACTCTGGGAGGCAGCAACAACAGCGTTGAGAGGTGGAGATAGTAGCGTTGGAAGGAGACGACACTGGGAGAAGACTGACAACACAGGGATCGCGAGCACAAGGATCGCGAGTGGCAGCTAGGCGAAGGTAGCACAGGGATCACGAGCGGCCAGCAGTGTCTGTTTTGTTTTGGGATGGCGACTGAGAGTTGCCGATGGAGAGGGGCCAATAGATTTGAGATCGGCAGCAACAAGGGTTGCTGACGGAGAGGCGCTAGCGGCTTAGTGATTTTAGATGATTGACAGATCAGCCTAGGGTTTTTTCACAGTGTATGGCTGTGACTTGATTTGGCTCTGATACCAACTTAGAAATCAGATCCAGAAATCTTTCATTGATCCAAAACAAATGTGTACAACATCCTCTTTTAAGGAGGGGATTACTAGCGAAGAAGGAAAGAAATAATTGTAAGCATCCTACTATAATTATCTTTCTATATTTACACGATATTTACATAGAACACAGATCCTAGAATATTCTAAGATCAATCAACACAATTCCAGCAATATATGCACATGCATACACATATTTTGCCTTTTTTTGTCAACTTTACTGTTATTTTTTGCACTACACAGTATTTTTCCTCAAAAATCATGCCCACGATGTACTTTTTCAAAACCTATCAAGTTATATGTCTATGGACTTGTTTTGATATGAGGAGCCTGAATATCATAGTTTTCAAAAGGCTTAATACATCTTAAAGTCCCTCAACTATTATAAAATATGACATTGAGTCCTTCACCTAAAAAATCTCAAGATTCAGTTTTTAAACAATTAAAAAGATACATTTTTAGTCCTTGCCGTTTACATCCGTTTGTGCGTGACATCACGCACCGTTTAAGGTGCGTGAAATAACAAATTTATGTATATAATATTGTTAATATTTTGTGTGTTTCAAAATAATTTTATATTATTTTAATTACTGTTACTATATTCTTCTATTTAATTGTATTATGCTTGTTCTAAACCCTCCCATAGCTGCGCCCAATACCCCCTCTCGCCATGGTTGTGCCCCCCCCCTCTCTCTCTCTATATATATATACTGCAAAATATATCAGACCCACCCCCTCCTATGGCCCCGGCCCTCTCTCTCCCTCTCTATATATATATTGTACAACCCATCACCCACCCCTAGCCAACTCTCTCTCTCTCTCGCAGCGATGGTCGCGTTCATTGCGGCTGCCATGGTGGGTGGGTGACGGCTGTGTTCATAGCAGTCATATGTGTGCGTGTGTTTGTGTATATTGAGGGGTGGGTGATGGCAGCGACCATGGTTGGGTGGATGGGTGATGGCCGCGGCCATGGGTATCTGTAAGTGTACGTTTGTGTGTATATATATAAATATATATATATATATCCGTGTAAGTGGGTTTTCGTTTAAAATGGTCGATTGCAGCTTAATATATCTATAGATATATATATACCGGTGTGTATGTAGGTGCATATGGAGGTGGGCAGCGAGCTTGAGTTGGCCGTGACTTCGCTGTCAGTGTGTGTGTGTTTACAGTGAGTTTTAAAGAGTGCGTGTGCATATATATATCCGCGTGAGTGCAGTGACTGCCATGGCCACAACCCCCCCTCTCTCTCTCTCTCTATATATATATATATATACACTCACAGACCCACCATTTCCTATAGTCGTGGCTAGCTCTTTCTCTCTCTATATATATCCGTGTAAGTGGGTTTTTCAGTGCGTTTAAAATGGCCGATTGCAGCTTAATATATATATATATACCGGTGTGTATGTAGGTGCATATGGAGGCGGGCAGCGAGCTTGAGTTGGTCGTGACTTCGCTGTGCAGTGTGTGTGTGTTTATAGTGAGTTTTAAAGAGTCTTACAGAGCTTGAGTTGGCCGCGACTATGGTTGGGAGGTGGGTGATGGCCACGGCCATGGCGACTGGCAGTGACTGCCATGGCCGCAGTGTGTGTGTTTGTGTATATGTATATATATGTACATATATACAGAGTCAAGTGTATATATCTATATGTGTGTATATAAGTTTGGGACAAATATAACGGAGTCGTTTACTCGCATTGACGGTAAGGACTAAAAAAATATTTTTTTAATTGTTTAAAAATCGAATCTTGAGATTTTTTAAACGAGGGACTTAATGTCATATTTTGTAATAGTTGAGGGACTTTAAAATGTATTAAGCCTTTTCAAAAGTACACTTGAGGCACACCTAGGCATGAGGCGCATAGAGGCACAGCTCTGTGCGCCTCATCACCATTGAGGTGCAACACCACACTTGAGGTGTTGCCTAGGTGCATGAGGTGTGCCTCATGCAAGATGCAAGGCGTAAATCCTATATCTTGTTCATTTGTCATCTTAGATCTTATTTCTTGTTGATTTGATTGCATATTCTTGTATATTGGTGATAGGCGAGCCTAGTAGTGAAAGCCAGAGGTCTACCAGATCTCCCACTTGCCGTTGGGAACCTTTGACAGTGATTTTCACTCGCTGCAGAACTACTCATGTCTGCATTTTGCATCATTTTTCATTCTTTCTTTTAATTTCTTTTACAATTTAAAAGAAACTAATTCTTTGTTGTAATTGTTTTTCACTATGTTCTACTCTAATTTTTTTTTATTTCTTCTAATTTTTGTTCCAATTTAGAAGAAACCAATTCTTGAGAAACAAATGTTTTCATTGTGTGCTCTATTGATTTTTTTTTCTCTTTCTTCTAATTTCTTTTGAAACTTTAAAAAAAAAAAAAACTAATTGCAAACGAAACTAATTGTTTTTTTGTAATTGTTTTTGCTGTGTTATGTTGTATTTTTTTTTTCTTTTTTCTAGTTGCAAAAGAAATTAGAAGAAATAATGGTTTTCCTATAATTTTTTTTGTAGTACATTCTGGTATAATTTTTTCTTTCCTCTAATCTCTTTTGCAATTAGAAGAAACTAATTGTTTTCCGCAATAATATTGGTTGTTATTATAGAGTTGGTTATTTCATTTATGATTTTATCCTTATAGGTGCACATTGAAAAGAATAATATATAAGTATTTTAAAATCATCTTGTGTTGGATGAATCACGGGATTACACATGATTCGGAGGAGAAAGTTTGCAAGCAGCCTTTCCAAGAATATATTGGATTCTCTCCAAGATTAGGGATGTGATCATAATTTAAAATAGTTTCCTAAATCTGTAAAGTTGTATATATGATTTCCTTGTATATTGTGTAGCATATTTATCTTTCCTTTCATAGAACTTTCCTATAGTGTATCCTCTTCCCTATTAATAGGGAATGTATCCTATTATTCGAAATATGATTTTGATTGTGAACTTCCTTTGTTTTCATCAATTTCTACATCTTGAATAAATGTGCTCCTCGTGTGCTTGAGGCTCATGTTTTGCCTTGCCTCGTGCCTAGGCCCCAAGCATTAATTTGTGCCTCACTGCATCTTGAGCCTTTGACAATTATGTCGAATATGGTATTCATTTTCCAAGATTCCCTTAATTTCTCACTGTAACGCTGAATTTCATATGTTTACATCAGCTGTGACTTGCAGCAGTTGATCTCACTGCCCTATTGACCTTCTATTTCCAATAATTCTTGTCCATTTAATAATTCTAATCATCCATCTTGTCATAGACAAGTATTTGTGTCTCCAAAAAGAAAAAGAAAA
Source organism: Diospyros kaki (assembly GCA_036245055.1). Classification (NCBI taxonomy): domain Eukaryota; kingdom Viridiplantae; phylum Streptophyta; class Magnoliopsida; order Ericales; family Ebenaceae; genus Diospyros; species Diospyros kaki. Next base: position 15,872,958 of record BSEG01000015.1, on the reverse strand, counting down.
AGAAAAAGAAAAAAAAAAGAGCAGTCTTGTGAAACCACCTGAAGTGATTGTTATACCCTATACCTTTTTGGAGAATAATTAAGGAATTATTAAATAAAGAAAAGTATGTTTGGAATTTCTAGATATATTATGGTTTTGGCAGTAGGTTGTGGGGCCTGATAAGTTCACTTGGTTCGTGGTCATAGTCCAAGTACCCCTGGGTATGGACTGGAAACCAGGTAAAGATAAGTTGTTATTCGAAATGTGGTGCAGAGATGATTCCAATGAGGTGATCAACGTGTAAAATGGATAAACTGGAGAAAGATAAAATAAAGAATAAGTTTAAATGTAGTATAAAAGGAATGGGTTCCCCAAACCCAGTTTGGGTTTTAGTAAATTTTAACATTTAGTAGTTAACTTTTAACATTTATTGAGCCAATCAAAAGGAGACACGTGGCTACCACTTCACTGGGTTTGTGAACCCAGTGGGTTCACCAATCAATTTCCAGTATAAAATACTGCATTCATGCAAAACAAGGCAAATTGAATCAGTGAGTTGTGTTGGAAACACCAAATAGGTTGAATCAGTGAGTACAGTTCAGAAACTTTGAAAATTCATAACTCACTGGTCTGAGATTCACTGCAAGTGTTTGGTATAATTAGCTACTGAGAACATATGCATGTATATCCACTTAACATTTTACGGATGTTGAAGCTTATGCACCATTGATTGCAACATGCTCTTGTCATATTTCAGTGAAACTGTTGGAACTGGATCTTTGGCCCTTGTTTCTGCTTTCTCACGGATATCAGTTTTATGGTTCCTACTAGGGTTCATATTTGCATTTGAAAATTATAAAAATATTCCCTTTTTGTTATCCATTTTGCACATTGCAGGAATTCATATTGTTTATACTAAGTCATTAAGTGCTTTATTGCAGGTTCTTTGGATTTGCTTCAGAAGCTCAAATGGATCCAACTGTTGAGGTGGGTTTCATTTTTCAAGATTTTTGAATGGCTATGTTGGAAGAAAAATTTTAACTGATATGGAACAAAAATGCTGCCTTAAATGTGAATATTATGTGTTATTGTATGGAAGGATAGTCCATCCTATGTTCTCACAAAAATATGAGTTGTGGGCAATTATTGCATGGACCATCATGTTTACCACATGTGATTGGTTGACCTTAGAGATTCTTCTGCTCATGTATTCTTAAAAAGAAGCATGACACCTGTCTATTTAGTATGACTGTTTATTTCCTTAGAATTCACCCTTCAGCAAGGGAATGCAAAATTTTCTTGATGAGCATGAAATATATAGATTAACATCCATTACTTGTCATGCCATAATGCATGTTGGCATCAACTGTTTGGAGAGATGGAATGTTCAGGTTTTCATTTTCACTTGCTACATAAAGATTGGGGCGAAATAGTTAACTTTTTTTCCTTTCATTTGTTTTAAAAAAGTTTGGCAGGAAAAGTCAATAATGTTCTTATCTGGGATTTTCTGTTTTGATCTCACAAAGAATAGCTATTTCTGTGGAATTCTTTGATTTTATAACTACTTATTTTGTTGTTCTTTTATTTGTGAGAAACTTTTATATCTATTTTTTTGAAGTTTAAATAATAATTCACTGCTAGATTAAAGACATCTTTATAGGATGTCCCAGTGCATGAGGCTGCCTGCTTTGTGAGGGTTGGGGGAGGATCATTTTTATATGCAGCCCAATTCTTTGTTTGCAAATATGCTGTTTTCATGACTTAAACCCAAGACCTTGAAATCATAAAGCAGCAACCTTATCATTACTACCAAAGCTTGCCATGAGACAAGGCATCTTTGAAGGTTAAAAAATTAGAGTTAAGATGCTTATACTGACATGAGATTTTCTTGGAATGAACTTGGAGGCTTGGTTTACTTGCAAGTAAGTGGACGATTTTCTATTATTCTTTGTTTAATATTTGGATTTTCTGCAGTCTGAAATTTTTAAAGCTCTAAAGAAGACAAGGCTAGTTGATGGCGACAAGAAGGACTTTCTGTACTCGAGATGTGGCAGAACAGACAAGGGTGTTTCATCTGTTGGGCAAGTAAGATGGCAGCAGAACTAATTTTGTGTTTTATTCCCAATTGCTAGGAAATATGGTTGCAAAAGTTTGTATGAGTTGGTTGTTTGAACTCATTCCTTGTTTTTTTTTTTTAAATATTCTGCTGATGCAACCTCTGTGTTACATTTGAATTTGTGATGATTTGAGATTTTCAATAATAAAACATGATCGTGATAGGTGGAGTATTGCAGAGGAGGATGGGGTTTGTGGCTTTGAGTGAGGATATGATTGCCTGGTTTAAGTGAGGATGTAATTTGGCTCATACAGAGGTTATCAGGCAATTCATACATGTGCAGTGTGTGCCAAGTGTTTGGAATTACAGATTTATATCTTATTAATTTGAGATAAATATTAAGGTCTTCAACCTTGAGTACATTCATGCTATCAGAAGTCAATGTTAGAATTCCTAAAACCAATAAAATGGCATAATTCTGTTTATTCTTTCTTGTTTTTTATTCTAAATTTCATTTATGGAGCTTGTGAAGCATCTTGTTCTTATTATTATTAAATCATTTGAAAGCAAGAAAGTGATTGATGCAGGTGATTTCTCTGTTTTTACGTTCTACCCGGATGGAAACAGAACAGAGCAATGGAACTTCTGGCAAATTTCAGGAAAAGGAACTATATGGTTAGCTCACATCTCCTTTTAAATTTTGATTTCTAACTCTTAGCTCTGGTTCTCCCAGTAAGTTTATTTTGATTCAACTGATGAGCATAGTCATAAAATAAGAAAATTGCCTCATTATCTTTTCCTATCCTAGTGGAATTTAGCTTCCAATATAGATTATGGCCTTAATTGGATGGGACTCACTACATATCTCATATGTAGCAGCACAGTTGGATGAGCCTCGGCGAAGATGCAGACTGATCTAATGGTTGTCTAAGAACATGGCATGATCAACTATGTCTTAGAAAAGAATGCTGAAAGTGTTTTACTCCTTTGGAAGATACTAAATAATTTTTACAGATGATTTGCATATGAATAGTGTAAATCTAAATTATTATTCTGTCATGGTTGCTTCTGACTATATTTATATATTATCTCAGAAGGAGAAATAGACTACGTGAGAATACTGAATAGAGTTCTCCCTAAAGATATTCGAGTTATGGGATGGTGCCCTGCTCCTGTTGATTTCAGTGCAAGGTCTGTCTGGCTTTACAAGTCCTTTCACTTGCTAGAACTTTTAATCATTGTGATTTTTTAACTGTTTTATTTATTGGTTTGCCTGCTAAAATGTGAGATCCACGTATGTATGCATGACTTCTTTACTGACTAGAAGATAGCATGCCATTATAAGAATTACAAGAAAAGTAGCAGCTTATTGTCCACCAATCTCCATGATTAAATGGCAGTTTTGGGATGCATCAAAAGCCACACATGAGAAAATGTTCTGATGAATGGATACTTCAAAATGTTGGCCTCTTGCTTTTTTACCATACCATGAAATTTTGGTTTTCTTGAAGCAATTCTCATAATTTTCTTTCATGTTATTGACATAATTCATTTATTCCAAGAATGTGCTTTTAGCATGCAGAAGAATGGGGCTTCAGTGAGTTAGATTTTCTAAATTATCCCTCTTTTAGAACTGCTCTACTGCAGCTAACACTTACCTGGAGTGCAATCAAGCTGGAGGACTCCAGAGTCCCTGGTGCACAATAATTTTTTTTGCAGCTTGCTTCCGACTCACACTGTAAGCATAGTCAATTTTCATTATCCACGCAACATAGCTTAATAGGCAGTAGCTACCAGAGCCAGTGATTCTCCTCTTGAATGATGAAGAAGAGCTGCAAGGGAGGACAGAAAGGGAACAGAGAAAAGGCAGAGTAGGAAGAAAGAAAATCTGAAAGCTTTTATTGAAAGCAGAGTACAAGAATTATTCTGCTTTTATACATGTTCAACTATAGGTACATCATCTAGCCAATAGACGGACAGCAAAGTGCCAACTACCAAGTCTAGAACCACTGTCATAACTGCCAAAAACAAAAAAGCTAGTTCCTAGTTGAGTGGTGCAATCCACTCATCAGCTCTGAGATGGTTTAAACCAGTGCAGTGATCCGGTTAACCCTCACTCAAGCATTCCACTTTAATCCTGAGCCATTGATCATTCTCCACCCGCTATCTCATTCTTAGCTTGAATGGTTGCCTCCCAATTAGGAATGTAAAAGCTCAGTTAAGTTCAACAACTGAACTTAACTGAGCTTTTAACTCTCCTCAATACACGTATCTCTTGGGAACTCTTTTCTTTCTGTATCCTCTACCAGTTGCTTAGCATTGCTTGTTGAATTCTGAATAGCTTCAGTAGTAGCCTTGTAATGATGATTAATGAACTGAGAGAAATAATGAAAGAAGAAAAGAGAATCTGAAATAATGCCTCGTCCAATTGTATTCAAATCAGAAATGTTAAGCCTATTTATATGATAGGCTTAGACTCCTAATAACACTTAAACATAACAACTTACAACAGAATACTAATTGATACAAACTAAAGAACATAATACAACTTAATTCCTTCAACATTCCCCCTCAATATAGACCTCCAGTTAACCAAGCTTCAACAAGCCTGAATTCCTTCAACATTCCCCCTCAATTTAGTGGTATCATCTGCGCTAGGCATAAAAGAATGAACAAGAGACAACCGAAGCCCTAGCTTACTGTAGAGAAAAGAAAACCTGTCCCTTGACAAACCTTTAGTAAAAATATTTGTAACCTAATACATAGTAGGCATATACCGAATATCAATTTCACCATTCTCAACTTTTTCTCTAACAAAATGAACATCGATTTCAATATGCTTTGTATGAGAATGGAATACTAGATTCTCGGCTATGCATTTTGCCGCTAGGTTGTCACACCATAGGACAAGAACTTGGGATAAAGAATATACTAACTCAATAAACAAGGACTGTAACCACATAACCTCTGTAACACCTTGGGCCATGGCACGATACTCGGCTTCTCCTATTGAACGAGCGACAACTGACTGTTTCCTTGAACTCCAAACCAGCAAATTAGAACCAAGAAAAACACAAAGACCACTGGTTGATTTTCTAGTTAGCTTGCAGCCGGCATGGTTTGCATCTATGAACATTGTCAAAGCTAAATCAGAGGGGGCAGGTGTAAACAACAGCCCTAAACCAGTGGAACCTTTCTAATAGCGAAACAAGCGCTTACATGCTATCCAGTGCTGCTCTTTAGGAGCAGATAAAAATTGACTAAGCCGATTTACCACAAAAGAGATATCAAGCCTGGTATAGGTCAAGTATTGAAGAGAACCAATAATGGTTCTATAGAGAGAGGGATCCAAGAAATCAACACCTTCATCAGTAAAAGAGGTTCCCAAAACCACTGGTGTCTCACATGGTTTGCAATCTTGCATACCAGCTTTATGCAACAAGTCCAATGTATACTTGGACTGAGTAAGATATAACCCAGTCTCATTCCGAAACACTTCAAAGCCAAGAAAATAGTTGACTGACCCTAGCGTTTTGAGAGCAAAGTAGGTATCTAAATCATGAATGCAGTCTTTAAGAGCAGAAGAATCCGAGCCAATGACAAGAATATCATCTACATGCACCAAAAGAAATAATATCGCCTTAGCAGTTCGTTTAATGAACAAAGATGCATCAGATACAGACCGAACAAAACCCCAACCATGTAAAGCCTGCCTCAACTTTGTATACCAAGCTCTTGGGGCTTGCTTGAGGCCATAAAGAGATTTCCGAAATTTACAAACATAAGAAGGAAACTGAGAATCAGTAAAACCTTCTGGTTGGGTCATGTATACATCCTCGGTCAAGTCTCCATTTGAGAAGGCATTATTGATGTCAACTTGTTGAATATCCCACCCAAAACTAACAACCAAAGAAAAGAGAACCCAGATGGTGGGAGCCTTAACAACCGGGCTAAAAGTCTCTCCATAATCAATACTCGGTGTTTGTAAGAAACCTTTAGCGACCAATCGAGCCTTGTGTCTAAGAATGGAGCCATCAGATTTATACTCAACACGGAAAACCCATTTGCACCCGATGAGATTCATATCAAAGGAGAATGGAACCAAATCCCAGGTGTGATTGGACTGCAAAGTAGTAAACTCCTCTTGCATAGCTTTAGTCCAGTGAGAATCTAGGAGAGCTTCATGAACTATACTAGGCTCTACAGAAGTGAAGAGAACATGAGAAGAGGCCAAAGACTGCCTGGCTTGAGAACGAGTAAGCATAGGATGAACAGATGGTGCAGGAGGAAGTCGATATTTAGGTATACAAGGAGGTTGAGAAGGCTAAATTGAAGAATGATCAGAAGAAGAACTAGAGGACGGAAGAGACACAGGAAAGTTGTCTCCTGAGGCAACAAAATCAGAATTTGATAAAGGAGGAACAACCGACTGAGATACTCGAGGAACACTGGAAGAAAATGAGGGAAGAGAATGAAAAAGTGTAGTTGACAATCCAGAAGAATGAGGCACAGATGAAGGTTTCCCGAATGACTGAAATAAGGAAGAATAGGGAAACTCATCAGGGTTAAAGTGAACATGTTTGGAAATATAAATTCTGCCCGATGGATGTAAACATTTATAATCCTCATGATCATGATTATATCCAATAAAAACACACTTAGAAGAATGAAAGTTAAATTTGTGTCGATTGTAAGGTCTAAGATAGGGAAAACAAGTGCAGCCAAAAAGTTGAAGAGCTAGATAGTTATGTTGTTTATGATAAAGCAGCTCAAATGGACAATGAGAATGAAGAACAGCAGAGGGCAAAAGGTTAATGAGGTAAACAACAGTTTGGAAGGCTGAAACCCAAAAGGACAAAGGCATGTGAGCATGAGCAATTAAGGTTAGACCCATTTTAGTAATGTGACGATGCTTTCTTTTAGCAACACCATTTTGTTGAGGTGTGTGAGGACAAAAAAAACGAGGTTGTATGCCATAAGAACGTAGATAGGGTAAAAAGTCTTTAAATTCACCTCCATTATCAGTATAAAGAGCTTTCAATTTAAAACTATACTGCAACTCAGTAAGTTTATGAAAATTAATGAAAGTTTGGAAGGCATCAGACTTCAATTTTAAAGGATAAAGCCATGAATATCGGGTATAGGCATCAACAAAAACAATGTAGTAACGATAACCCTCAACAAAGACAACAGGTGCAGGACCCCAAACATCCAAGTAAACTAACTCCAAAGGATGTTTAGCTGAAATAGGACAATTTGAAAATGGAAGTTGATGTGACTTTCCAGCCTTACACGAATCACAAAACAAAATAGCAGATTGTGGACAAGAAACTTGACTTTTATTCAAAACATGTTTCAATACATGAAATGCAGGGTGCCCTAATTTGGCATGCCACTGTTGTCCTATACAACCTGCTTGAGCTACATTGGCATTCAAAGGCAAATCTGGTAAAATCAGATTCTGTTGTATACAATTGTTATTTGGAAAGGAAGAAACAACATTTGAAGTCTTGAAACAATGATTGGCAGCAATGTCAGAGGTTTTGGAAGAAGTAATGGTCTGAGATGATGTAGATGATGTAGGCACAGTAGAATCAAAAGTTGATACCAGTTGATATAGACCATCTCTAAGTGTTCCTCGGAGTAACACCAACCCGGAGTCTTTGTCCTTAATCAAACAAGAAGTAGAGTTAAACTCAGTAACAACATTATTATCTCTTGTTAGTTGAGAGACACTAAGAAGACTCTTCTTCATATGAGGAACATGAAGAATGTGAGGTAAAGAAAGAACATGAAATGCTCCCTAATTCCCACTCAACCATTGACAGTGACGGTGGCCAATGGGAATAAGGTGATGAGCAGGTCTGCATGTGCAGAGTTCTGTTAGGATATGCAAGGAGAAGGATTCGAGGCCGATTTGAGGCTACTAAAATTAGGGGAATGTGATGTAGTAATGGGGGTCGATTGGATGAAAAATGTTAGCCTAATCTACTTTGACTTTAACAAAATAGAGGTGACCTTCGAGGGGGAGGGAAGGAAGATGACACTAAGAGGCAGCAAGGAGGTAAGGGTATGCAAGATGATTATGGGCAGAGGGTTACAAAAGCTATTCAAACACAAGATGAACCAAGCGGCTCAGTTGTTCTCTGTTCAAGCCACTGAGGAAGGAGAAGAGGAGCTAGGCACAGAAGGGGAGTTCATGTTAACCATCAGAAGTTCCCCACAATCCCACACTGAGGTACACCATTCTAATCTACTTAATATACTCCTAGTTGAATTTGAGAATTTATTTGTAGAGCCTCAATCTCTACCCCCAACCCGAGCCATTGACCACACTATCAACCTTAAGCCCCACACAAAACCTGTTAACATTCATGCCTACCGCTACCCTCCTAACCAAAAAACAGAGATCGAAAAATGGGTTAAGGAGATGCTCCACAAGTCCCTCGTAAGACCCAACCACATCCCTTTTGCATCCTTAGTGTTGTTGGTAAAAAAAAAAAAAAGATGGTTCCTGGCGATTTTGTATTGATTACTGCCAATTAAACAAAATAACCATCAAAAACAAATTTCTCATCCCACTCATTGATGACCTGCTAGATGAACTGAAACGTGCCACTATTTTTTCTAAGTTGAACCCGAGATCCGGATACCACCAGATCTGGATGAATCATATGGACATTTCCAAAACCGCATTTAGAACTCACCATGGCCACTATGAGTTCCTTGTCATGCCCTTTGGCTTAACCAATGCCCTAACCACCTTTCAATCTCTAATGAACCAGATTTTTGAGCCATACCTCAGAGATTTCATTCTTGTATTCTTTGATGATATTCTGATATATAGCCCAACTTTTGACCTCCACCTAAAACATTTGAGGACTACATTTAAAATTCTTAAGTTTAACAAGCTGTATATTAAGAGATCAAAGTGCGCCTTTGCACAAAGCCTAGTGGAATACTTGAGATATATCATATTGGGCCAAGGAGTGAGTACAGACCCCAAAAAAGTGGTTGCCATGAACAATTGGCCTAGACCGAGAACTGTTAAGGCCTTGAGGAGTTTTCTGCGGTTGATAAGTTATTATAGAAGATTTGTAAAGGGGTATGGAGGCATAAGTAGGCCACTTACAGACTTATTGAAGAAAGACAACTTTGGGTGCGATCATAAGGCAGAGTCCGCCTTTGAGTCATTGAAGAGAGCTATGAGTGAAGCCGCAGTGCTTGGCCTGCCTAACTTTATCAAAACATTTGTGGTGGAGACAAATGCTAATGGAATGGGCATAGGGGCAATCCTCATGCAAGAAGGCAGACCATTAGCCTTTATAAGTCAGGCCTTAGCCCCAAAACATATGGGCCTTAGTGTGTATGAAAAGTAGTTCTTAGCAATCATTTTTGCAATGGATAAATGGAGACATTATCTTGAGGGAAACAAGTTTATCATAAAAACTGATCATGAGAGTTTGAAGTTTCTACTACAACAGAAACTTCACACCCACTTGCAGAGGAAGGGGATGACTAAACTAATGGGTCTAGACTATGCAATCCAATACAAGAAAGGAAAGGAGAACATTGTGACAGACGCTCTGTCTAGATGCCATGAAGAGGCAACGGCTACTGCCATCTCAACTTTAGTTCTGAAGTGGTGTTAGGAGGTGGCCAATAGTTACAAGGGGGACAAGCAAGCCAAGACTCTCTTGGAGCAACTGATAATTGCTCCTACAAGTAAGGTGGGGTATACACTGGCAAATGGGGTGATAAGATTCAAGGGTAGGCTAGTGGTAGGAAACAACATAGAACTAAAGAAGAGGATACTACAGGCCTTACATGAATCCCCTTTCGGTGGCCATTCAAGAGTCCAAAATACTTATCACAAGGTGAAGCAACTGTTTAGCTGGCCTAAGTTGAAAGAGGAGGTGATGAAGTTTGTCCTTACATGTGATGTGTGTAAGAGACGCAAATATGAGATGATGGCCTATCCAGGGCTTTTACAACCATTGAATACTCCGGGGCAAGCATGAGAGAGTGTTTCCATGGACTTCATTAAAGGGCTTCCGAGATCGGAAGGGAAGGACTACATATTTGTGGTGGTGGACAGATTCTCCAAATTTGCGTATTTTATGGGCCTTACTCACCCTTACACAACACATGAAATAGCTTGGGTTTTCTTAGATCAAATGGTGAGAGTGCATGGGGTGCCAAAGACTATAGTGTCAAACCGAGACAAGGTTTTCACTAGCCTCCTATGGCAATCACTAATGAAATCCTTGGGAGCTAAGTTGAACCTCTCCTCTGTCTATCATCCTCAAACTGATGGGCAGACCGAGAGAGTCAATCAATGCCTCGAAACCTACCTCAGGTGCTTGTGTTTCGCACACCCAAAAAGCTGGCACAAGTGGATTTCAGTAGCACAGTGGTGGTATAACTCCACCTACTACAGTGCCGTTAAAATGCCACCCTTCGACGCCCTCTTTGGCTACCAACCCTCCCTATTGCCAACCTTACCTGGCCCTATCAGTGTGGTTGCGGTGGATGAACACCTGCAGCAAAGGTAGCAGGTCCTTCAGCAACTGAAGAAGGACTTAGCCATGGCCCAAAATTGGATGAAACAAATGGCGGACGAGGGAAGGAGTGAGAGAACATTCAATGTGGGAGAGGCAGTCTACATGAAGCTAAAGGGACCCCATCTTAGTTCCTTAGCTCCCGGCCCTATCTCTAAGTTGAGTCCTAGATAGTTTGGTCCCTTTTCCATTGTGGCCAAATTGGGAAATGTAGCCTACAAATTGCAGCTACCGGAGGGAACTCTAATCCACCCAGTGTTTCATGTACCATTGTTAAAGAAGTCAGTAGGGAACCAACCGGTTAGTGCCCAGTTACCCCAAAGACCCCCAGACTCTGAATTGCCTCCAGAATCGGCTGCCATTGTAGATCACAGGGTCATCTATCAACATAGAGTCCAAATAATGTAGGTGCTGGTGCAGTGGTCCAACATGCCTACAAACAACAACACTTGAGAGTACGTCTCGAACTTAAGTAGTTTCCAAGAGCTGCTAGTCTCCTAACCATTTCTTGAGGACAAGAAATGTCTCAAGGGGAGGGTATTTGTCATGTACCTAGGGGGCGTACTGTAATAAATAAAAGGTAGTGGTAATAGGCGCTATAAACCATTGTATAGGGGCAAAAATGATGTGTGATACTCAGGAGGTTATTTTGGGCGGGAGATGTAGCATGTGAGGGAAGGCTATAAATTGTAGCCGACCCTACTATTGGTTTCATCTAGAATTTGAATGAAATCTTGATTCCCTCTCAATTCCCTTCTCAATCCTTCTTGCATTCTCTATCTCTCTCTATTTCCATAATTCTCTTTCCCCCCACTTCACGAAATTCTTCTCATTCTCACTGAGATCTCTACCAATTGGGAGAGATCAATTCTCAAGCATTGCCAGATCTCTGTAGATCTGACATCATCATATCTACACTAAACTATTATCCAAATTAGTTAAGCTGTGACCAGCAGGTGTAGGATGAGTATGGAGCACAAAGCTAATACAAGCAGTGGAGAAAGGGACTAGTATTTAGGGTGACTTTGGGTGGAAGGCTGGTAGACTTATATGGATTGTTAATGTTTTGGTAACAGGTAGAGGTGTGATTTGAAAAAAATAAAAGAAAAAGGACTTCATCAGCAAACGGAGGAGGAGGAGGAGGAGGTTGTGAGCATGAAATGGATTAGTCAAGTCAGGTTCAATGATTGACAAGAAAAGTAGACAGTTAAGGGGAAGAAGGAATTTTAGTAAGATCCCTAGGAATAGCCCCTTGGAAAGATTTAATGGACTCCACATTTTTTATTTTTTCAAAAAATTTCTATCAATAACTTTTTTTCTTTTTTCTGAGTCAACAACTTTTATGAGTATCTACTGACGTAGCATTTCCTCATTCCAACTGCAAAATGATTTCCAAAACCAGAGGACACATGATACCACTCATTACAATACTCTCACTCTTTCGAACTGTCAGAGATATACCTGTCTGGATTAAACCAAATCCTTTTAGTGATAGTCTCCAATCAGAGAATGGTGGGACCCCTTACTCAAGTTAGTTGGGCTCACATTGGCTTATAGGGGTCATGACACCTTTCCACTTTGCATTTGCCAAACCGTTGTACTTTCTCAACTTGTTCCATTGAAAAACTCTTAATGGTTTCTGCACATCCTTTCTGTTTGAAAATTTGCTTTGTGATGACTGTTAGAAAAATCGTGCATTTAATGGCCATGAACTTATTGAAGGATATTTTTGTTTCGTAATTCATTCTCTTAGGCTTTAGTTGTGAAATTAAATTTTCATTGGCTCCCATTTCTTGTTGTTTTTGCCAGTTCAGGTTTAGCTGCTTGAACAGGGAATACAAGTACTTCTTTTGGAGAGGAAATCTGAATATAGAGGTGTGTTTTTGCCTTATGCCTCTACATAAAAAGAAATCCATATGGTCCTGCTCTACTACTGACGTGCTGAAATTTTATCTACTACATGTTTTACTAGACAATGGAGAATGCAGGTAAGAAATTTGTTGGGGAGCATGACTTCCGAAACTTCTGCAAGATGGACGCAGCTAATGTACATAACTACAAGAGGCGTATCATGCAATTTGAAATAATACCTTGCACTGAAAGGTTGAGAATAGCAACTAGCAATAGCTCATGAGTGTTATTAGTGATTTCGTCTTGTTCATTTCTTGGAATGATGATCACTTTAATTCTTAGTAGCATGCTCTCCAAAATCTTTATGGTATTCTCTTACTTTGTTAACTTTGTTGGACTTTTGGTAAACTTTGCAAGTGTTAGGCATTTTAAGATAGAGACTTCCAGCATATATTATAACTTTAAGCTGTTCTCTTGGTTTGATTCTTTTGGAGAGTATATAATCTTGTCCATTGTGGACTGAATTATGGAGCAGTTCTCTTTATATTCACTCATCATTCAAAAGGCCTCTGCCCATGTTTTGAAAGTTTTAGTTGGCATTGAAGAGGTAAAAAAAATGGTTGTGCTAGATTTCTTTAAGGTCCTCTTTCTAGGTTATTTGTGTGTTACTTATGAAACATAATCATCCTTACTTGTTTCCATCGGTTAAAACTGTAGTATTCATTCTCAAAACAAGTAGGAGAATGTACTGTTAGTATCAAAAAGGTTTGTCTCTCTAGGTGTTATCTGGATTCTGGTACAAGTTTCTTAGGCATTTTTTTGTATAGATCAATTAAACTTTCTTATACCTAGCAAAAAAATAAATAAAAAAATGAACAAAATTTCTCATTATCTGCAGGCTTGAAAGCGATCAGCTTTGTGCAGTAAAAATCAAAGGTACGGCTTTCCTATGGCACCAGGTTCGGTGCATGGTTGCTGTACTCTTTATGATTGGCCAAGGTCTTGAATCCCCTAATGTGCGTATCAATGTCTTCCATTGATTAGTCTGAAATCTCTTTTATGTGACTGCATATGTTATTTATATCTAATAAACTAAATACACATAAAAACATATATTATCTGATTTCATCTTCTAGTGATGCAGCTGTACATCTTGGATGTCCATTGATTATACATCATAGAATAAAGCATTGTGTGTGAAATGTGACCTTCCATCTTTCAAGCAAAGACTAACATTTTATTTTGGGGTGGGGTGGCGGGGATTGGGCTTGGGCTTGGGCTTATGAAAGGTTTTTCATATCACATCTATGATGCTGTATCTGTATATTATCATGTTGTTTGATGATACCTTTAACCCATAGCTAATTAACACAGGATGACTGAACAGCTTTAATGTTGGCTGATAAGTTCTCCATTTGGTTTCATGTTGTTTTCAGTGTTGAATAACACATGTAGAACATATCCTCTTCTGTAAGTTGACAGTATCAGTAATGGTGATAAATAGTTCTACTGGATGATGGCTCTGGCCTTCCTTAGAAACCCATCATTGGCCTATTAATGAAATATAATGAATGGTTACCTTCTTTTGAAGGGTTATTGGGGTCATCATGTAATCTTCAAATTTTTTTCTTATATGCTTTGTCATCAACTCAGATCAGGTTTTTGAATCTGCAGGTAATTGATACATTGTTGGATATTGAGAGGACACCAAGAAAGCCTCAGTACATAATGGCGCCGGAGATTCCATTGGTACTCCAGTCCTGCGAGTTTGAAAGCCTCAGGTTTATGTGCTCGTCAGGTACTTAGCATCAGAAACACCATTCAGTTCCAGCTCTAACTGTTAATTTGTCCTACATACATTATGTCCAAATTACAGTTTATTTCTGGAAATTCCTTTTCATATCTTTGGCAGGATGCACATCCTTTAACCATTTACGTGTTTTATATGGAATATTTCTATTTGTTTGGTTAATTTTTATACATAGATGCAAGGCAAGCTTTGCATAAGCACTTGAAGATGGAATGCCAAACTTGCAAACTTCAAGCTGCAATATTTCTTGAGGCTCTGCTAAGCTGTTCACTCGTAGACAATGGTGCACTAAGCAATATCATTTCATTATGTTGAGCCTATTTTCTTGCTTTGTTCTATATTTACTCAGACCACTTAAAAATTTTCAGATGACAGCATGCTGAATGAGAAGAGAAGAAACAAAGTAGCAGTTTCTCATGTTCCTCTCATGTCACGGCCAACTGAACGTGAGTCCATGACCTTTATACAGTTTACAACTGCTATGAATGCCTCATACGTACTGCATGATTGTATTGCTTAAATTAGTGCATGCAAGAGTTGCTGTTATTTTTCTATTTTTGTGGTTGAGAATCGTTTTTATTGCATCTATTGCCTCGTAAGGGTAGGAAAAGCTGTTGCTGGATATTTACACTTTGTTTGGATGAGGGGTATAGAGGGGGACGGGATGGGAACGGAGACCCTTTCTCTTGTTTGGATGAGTGTTTCATAATGGAAGGGAGGGAAAGGGAAGGTACATGATACCCTCCCTTCCTCTTTAATACCCTTATTTGCTTACATCCCAATTTTTGGGGTATAAGGAGGGGGAAGGAAATATATTGATAAGTATAATTATTGTTATTACTATCTCACCCTTGTTATTTTTTCACTTATTTATTTGGAAGTGAAAAGGTATAATTGTAACTCTTTTTTCTTTTTTTTACCGTTCCGTACCTTTCCATTCTCTTATCCAAACAAAGTATAGTACACTCATTTACATTTTATTCTTCCTAAACAATGGAAAGATAACAAACTTTACATTTCTTCCTTTGCCCTTACTTCCCGTTCCATTATGTACTGTTCCATCCTTTACCCCACCTCTCTCCCAAACATAGGCTTAAGGTGTTACCTTCAATCTTCATTGAGCTAGATTACTCAATAGCAATGAAGCCAGGAATAACTCTAAGGGGGAGGTTATTTGAGCTCCCCACCTTCCTTTTTAAATACAAGTATTTTTTGGCTAAATAATTTGCATTCAGCAGACATAACTGGCAACTAACAACTGTTTGGTCTCTATAGTTTTCCATAGTATCATTATCACCTAGTCTTCTGCTAACTAAAATGTATTTTCTGGATGTGTTTTTCTTTCTGTGCAACTTGAGAAGGCAATTTCACTTATTAAGTTCTTCGAACATTTAACCAAGATTAGTATTGCTTCACCTTGCTGAGATCTACTATTGAAGTAAATGGATGGGTTTCTACTTTTTCTATTTGTAGTCATCTTCTTCTGTGGTCTGCATGTTTCTTCAATTCTTTTCTTCTTCTCCTGTAGTTATGTTGAGCTATTATGTGCACGTCCAATTGCTTAACCTCTGTCAATGTTTTCTCACTCTTGCCAGCATCCTACGCGGAGCGGCGTATTAAGTTGAACTCGGGAGCACGAGACTAAGGGCTTATGACCTGTCCTTGACACAAAGTATCTCTCTTACCCTGGCATTGTTATTTCCTGTTGTTTGTAACATCAATTTATTCTGTGCTTTTCATAATTTGTTTCTAGCACAAGTTACATATGATTAGAAAATGTTTGCCTTCTGACGTGATTCATGATCGTATAATTCATTTATCACTCAAATTGATTCCCACTTTTGAAGAGAAGAATTGGAGGATCATAAGTTTATGTTAGAAGTTCATAAAGATTGTATTCCTACTTTTGAATGTGAATACGTTGTAAGAAAAACAGAACAAAACCTTGGCAAGCAAAAGGGAGAGATTCAAAAACTGCTATTGCCGCATGCATCTAGCACCAAATTTCACACGACATGATGGGAGATGGGTTCATGCAGTTTTGGTTCTGATCTTGTCTCATCTTTTGACACAATTCAGTCAAATGTCAAATCTCTTTTATGTCCTTCCTGCCCTCTTTTTGTCACGTGCAAGTCACATGACTAGTTTTATGTTAATTAAGGAAATGTTGATGGAAGGGTGAAGTTGATGCATAGATGAAAGCAAAGGAAGACAAGTGTAGGAATGGCAATGGATTGCGTGCAACTCATTTGCATCCTACTTGTTAACTTACACAGTTAATCACTATTTATCAAGTTATATAGTTAAAATTTATATTTTGTATTCGCATCTTATCAAGTGATATATATATATATATATTAATTGGATATTTCTATTAATTCATTTAGATTAAGGAAATATTTACTCATTTTTTATATCAAATTTTAGAATTCCTGTCCAAGTTAGGGTGGCTGTTGAATGTTACTTTTTTATTTGACTAAGTTAGATCTTAATTATGAGTTGTCCAATTTAAGTAAATGCAGATTTAGTTAGTAACAAAGAATCAACCTTCACTTAGCTGTATTACTTGGCACGCACTAGTCTTCAATACATAATTATACTAAAAATAAAAATAAATGTAGATATATCCGCACCCGAGTATATTATATATATTGGTTAACATATGCAAGCATTGGCAAGGACACGTACAAGGCTAATGACGCATACTTGTATGGGTATTTTCTTTTCATCTATACTCACTTATTAAACAAAATTTAGGCCTATACTTACTTGATATGAATCCTAGTATAGTATATATATTAAATACTTGTCGATGGAGTAAAAGTTAGAGTAAATCACACCAAAAGTCACAAAACTTTGACCTTTTTTTCAATTTGGTCACTAAACTTCAATTCTTTGCAAAGAAATAACAAAATTTTAAAATATTTTGCAATATGATCACTAAAGTGGTTCTTAGACAATTTTTCGCTAAAATTACTAACGTGGCAATAGTCACATTATCGCTACGTCAACGTCACATCATTATCACGTTAGCAATTTAAGTTAGGAACCATCAAAAAATTACTTTAGTGATCACATTGCAAAACATTTTAAAATTTTGTTATCATTTTACAAGGAATTAAAATTTAGTGACTAAATTAAAAATGACATCAAAATTTTGTGATCTTTAGTGTGATTTATCCGTAAAAATTATAATATCTTACATAAGTAAAGTGTAATAATTTATACATTAAAATTGTTAAAAGAGCTGGTGGGTAGTTAACAAAAAAAAAACATAAATATCCACTCAAGTATTATAATATCTCCTTCAAATGAATTAATGTTTTGTCAACATTCTCGCTTGGGTATGTGATCGTGAGCGCTTGTATCGGAATAATCTTTGAATAGGCATTGCTATACTATATCACGGTCAAGGCGGTCTCCTTAACAATAACAACTCTTCATTCTTTTTTTATGAGCGATGAGTGATGGGTTTTATCATCACTTTATCTGCTCAATTAGTTCATCACAATCTGTAACCTCACTTTTTACCATCACCAATCTCACATTTTACGCTCTCAATCCTAATGATAATCACTTTCTATTTACTCTTTGGATGGCCAGAAAAAAAATAATAATAATTTTCCCATCACAATAAGTTGCGTACTTTTATCGCCTTGATTTTTCTGAGTAAGAAAGGTGTGGACAAATTCCAATGACCCACCTGCCCAACTTTGATGTCCTATTATTAGATACTCAAATTCTTCAAGTGATTCATATTAGGGACAATTGTCGGTAACTTCACTTCTTTAAGTTTCTTCATTTAATTTTTATGTACACTATGTAACGCGCGGGACCATGCATGATGAGCTTTAAGTTTCAAATTTGCAAGAGAACATATGTCTAATTTACTCCTCCAACCGCAATGTTACTATTTCGGGTTGTATATTTTATTGTTTTAATTTAAACAAAAAAAAAATCTGCAAATGGGTGGTGGTGAGAGAGCATTGGCCGGCTTTTTAGTTGAAATTGTGTGCTGTCGAGTGATTAAAATAATTACTTTATCTTTATTGGATGAAAATGATTTTTTTATAAGATTTGACATTTCAACCTGGCTACCAAGACCATGCATGATGCATCATGATGGACCCGGACCCGGACCCTGCACGCTGCAGTGGTGGGCTACCGTTTCGACTTTGTAACGAGTTTCAGGTTAAAAAAAAAAAAAAAAACTATATTTGGGAGCGGAAATATCGGCGTCGAACGTGGCTGGGAGGCGGTCTCACTACGTTCGAAAGTGCACAGCGGAGCAGCTAAACATACTTTCGAAGATTAACAAATCTGAAGCGAGGGAAACTCGGATCAAACAACGCGCCCTCTCTCTCTGCACGATCCAGTGAAGTTCGGATATTGTGGTGGTAGTCAATCGATTGAGGAAAAATGGAGGCGGCGATGGGATTGATGAGAAGAATTCCGCCCAAGCACACAGAGACGGCGCTTTCTGCTCTCCTTAGCCTCCTGCCGGACCACTCCTCCGATCTCCTCTCTCAAGTCGATCAGCCTCTTCAGGTCACTCTCCTCCTTTCCAATGCTTTGCATCCATACATCTGTGTGTTTGAGTGTGCATGGATACAGATATTTGTGTCATTTTTAGTCGATTTATTTGTCTTGGAACTTCTCTGTAGCGTCGCCTCGCCGCCGGCGTTGTAGGTGAGGATTTTCAGTTCCGTAACTGTTTTCCGTGCGCTCGAATCTGATGTTTCGTTTCGTTTACGAGCGGTTTGGGCGGAGAATGACGGTTTCTTCTCTAATTTGCAAGCTGCTGATTATTGTTGATAGGCTTTCTAGGGTTCGCTGTCTCCCTCCCTTGAAATATGTACGCAAGGTGTGGAACGATGAATTTTGGGTGCAGTGTCTATGCATTACATATATATATATATATAGAGAGAGAGAGAGAGAGAGAGAGATTTCTTTTGATTTGTTTGTTTTGATTTTTGTTGTCATTTTTTTTTTTTGCGTACGGCTGTCGGTGCCCTTTGGATTTCTTTGTTTTTAAACCAACAGTCTACTTTTCAATTTTCTACGATTTCCAAATGTTTTACCCTGTTTTCAGATTCTGCTTGCGGATGAATAGTACTTATGGATTTGGTCTTACAGTTTTTGTTCTCTCTCTACTGAATCTGTACGATATTTCTGCACTTATCCTCTTTAATACATGCAATGTAGGCATTGTATGTATTTATGGAGACAGAGAACCTCAATTTCAATTTGTCTCAATTTTTGCCCTTCATTGGTATCAGAATTTCTGCTATCATAGATTTGAACTTGAGTTTGGTTTTGACTTTACTTTTACTTTTCTATTTTTAGGGTTTCTAGACATTTTTCTACTCTGCCTTCAGTTTGAATGCATTTATTGGCCATAGTGTTGCTAAGGTTGCAGTTTCTACCTCTATTGAAATTCAATTTCTTGGTTACGTAATTATCATCTGTTGCTGTGGCTGGACAAGCAAAAGGGGAACAAGGAAATAGTAACAACTCTGAAAGGTCATGTTCTTATGTTATAGTCCCCAAATGGTCATCTGTCTTGATTTCTTCAGCTGGTTGCCTTTTTATTTGCTTGTGGTATCAAATAGTTGATAATGTCCATGTGTGTTTATAACTATGTTTAATTGATGCTAATTGGTTGCTATTTGTATTTTTTTTACCATGCATATGTTTGTTTTATGATGCTTTTTGTCAAGACCCCAAGGATCCCCAAGGCTATAAGTGTAACATGCATTTACTATATTGTACTCTAGTTTGCAGTTCATGTTTGTACCTTTTAGTTGACAGCCTATAAATAGGCTAAGGTCGTTAGAGGATTCTAAAAGAATAGAAAGCCACCCTTTGCTCATGTGTTATTGCTCTATCCATATACTTCCTTTGGATTACTGCTGGCTTTACAGACTCACCAAGTTACAAATGACTTGCAAGGTGTTTGGCTTACTGGTTTGACCGCTTATAAGCTGTTGATTCAGCTTATAAGCTATTAAGAAAAACTGGTGAGGTGTTTGGGTGCACCTCACCAGTGTTTAAGTTAGGTAGTTTAAACACTGCTACACAGTGTTTTGCAAAAACTGGTGGGGGGAGCTTTTGCAAAATGCTGCTTATATATAAGCTGCGTTAATTGATGAATTTACCATTTTACCCTCATCATTTTTGCTAATTTCCAGCCATGCCCATCTTCTTCAATCTCTGCCTCCTGCCGCCTGTAGCCCCCACTGGCCACTTCCCATCGCCCCCACCGGCCACTTCCCATCGGCCATTGCCCCCACCGGCCGCTGCCCCCATCTGCTGCGTGTATGTATGTATGTATGTATGTATGTATGTATATATATATAACAGCAGTAACAATATATTATATGTATATATATAATACATAATAATATATATTATTGTTATATATAATATATATAATAATATTGTATTAATATATTTTTAATAATTATGTATAATTTATCAACATCTAATGATAAAATTTTACATCATTCAACACCATGTCTATTTCAGTTTTTGTCAAGTTTTGATAGCTTATCAGCTCCTTCAAACCAAATACGTAACTATTAATTAATAGCTTTAAAACACATTTATCCAAACACATTATCAGCTTAAACACTTCCCAACTTTTAACTTAAAAGCTAAACAGCTTAAAAGCTATGAAAAAAAACAGTAAGCCAAACACCCTCTTACTCTTCATGCTTGTACTAACACTTGTCAGTTTGGCTTCTGAATTTGATTATTTAAATCTGTTATTATCTTTTCTGTAACAGATTCAAAGTTCTCAATTTGATTATTGACCTTCCCCAAAGCCTAATGTGGGAGTCTCACGCTAAGTTCATTTTTCTGTTTCTGTATACCTTCTTAGAGAAATAGCTAGAGGAAGACCAAGAAAAACTTGGTTGGAGACACTTAAGAGTGCAATATTAATTAAATGGGCCATAAGATAAAGCTATAGATACAAATGAGTGGAAAGCTAGAATTCATGTAGTTGAGCCCGCATAGTGGGATAAAGGCTTGGTATGACATTGCTGCTGTTGAATTTTTTTATGCTCTAGGCACCATTTTTCCTTGCCTCAACATGTTTATTGCTCCAATCTGTGGTTCATCTCCCCCCTCCCCCCCCCTCTCTCTCTCTCTCTCTCTCACACACACACACACACACGCACGCGCGCACTTTAAGCTCACTATTATTTTGCTATATGGAGTATGACATGCTGTATTATGGAGTATGACATGCTGTATGGTAACTACTGGAAAAAAAAAAAAAAGACATGCTATATGCTGCCAGCATAATGTAGTCAATCACAAATAAAATTTACTTTTCTGGAGAAAAGGTGTAAATTTGGTATGTACTGTCAATAATTGGTATTGCATATATCAGTTCTTATGCAGAATTCAATTCTGCATGTTATTGCTTCCATTTAATTATTTGACAAGTTCTTTTGGACCATGGGACAGATATTACATGATGAAGATTGTGGAAAGGAGTTTATCTTATGCGAGTACAACAGAGATGCTGACTCCTATAGGTAAATGAAAACCTCCTGAATGGCTGTAATTCACTTGACATGTTAACTTTAGTTTGTACAGATGGTATTAGTTTGCTGACAATCTGAATGAATAATTAATCAGGTTTCTTTCACGTGGACAATATTCTTCCAAAGTGACATGATAAACTTTTCCAAGTTATTATGGTCTAGTTACATCCTTACATGCTATTCATGCAACAATTTACTTTAACTTCATTTGGCACTTATCAACAGTTAAAACAACAATCTGTATTTGGTTTTAAACTTTTCAACCCTTTATTGTTGTTTCATCTTGCTACTGTACTTTGGTAATCTTATGATTGGTTACCAAAATGTTGTAGATCTCCTTGGTCAAATAAATACCAACCACCGCTGGAAGATGGTCTTTATCCTTCTCCACAATTGAGGGAACTTGAGATTGAAGCAAATGAAGTCTTTGCAATATATCGTGAACAGTGAGGTCCTTTACTTACCTAGTCTTGTCCTTTCTTATGTATTTATAGAATGAAAATTGTTTCATCCTCCATTTTGGTCAATTTAGCAAATCCCTTAATTATTATTATTTTTTAACTGATGCACATATCCATTTGTAAGTTCTTTTGGCCAAAGAGAATTGACTAACTGATTTTAAATTAGAAGAGATGCATCTCAATAGATGCCATTTATTTAAGCCTGTTTAATTTTGTTTGGTAGCAAGTAGTAATAGGGTAAATTAATTAAAACAAATACTGAACTTGTAGACTTGTTACAATTTCAGAATGAACTTTTAATTTTAGCAATCATTGACCGAACTTATCAATTTGTTATAATCATCGAATGCATTTAGAAATTGTAGCCTTCTGCCAAATGATGACTTGGTAGATGAGTTGGGCAGGAAGAAAGATGTTCTGGATAATGATGTGGCTTTTAATTGCTATATAATTCTCCAATTCGTGTTCATCTATCAATAATATTCGATATGTTCCTCAATTTTCCCCTAAACCATCAATTAAAAGCCAAATCATCGTCCACGTCATTTTCCTTTTGTCCAGTTCATCCTCCAAGTCATCATTTATCAGTGAAGGTTAACAATTTCTAATGGTGTTCTATAATTGTAACAAATTGATAATTTCAATTAGTGAAAATTAACAGTGCGTTCTAAAATTGTAGCAAAGCTATAAATCAAATATTTTTTCGTAATATAGTAATAGTAGCAAATTGATTAATCAGTATTTTGGTAGGTATTATGAAGGTGGCATCTCATCAGTATATGTGTGGGAAGATGAGAGTGATGGTTTTGTAGCATGCTTCTTGATAAAGAAAGGTGACTTATTTTATTTTTAAACCCCTTGGTTAAGTTTCGGTTACATTTTCTAACCTGTTATTACTCTTGAGGGTGAAGATGGCTCAAAGTCTGGGCATGGAAGAAGAGGCTATCTGCAGGAGGGAGCATGGGACGCTATACACGTTGTTCAGGTGGACTTCCTATGCTTGAGACTAGCATAGTAGAATATAAACATGTGGCAACTCCCCTATTCCCAAAAAAATAAAAAAATCCTATTTTGTTTTTTGGATCCTTACTTTTTAAGAGGACACCATTAGTTCATTCTTACTGTCAAGTTGCAATCCTTGACTTTCAGGTAAGTCCAGAGGAGATGGGAACAGCTCATTACTGTCTGACGAGCACTATCATGCTCTCATTGACTACAAATAATGAATCATCTGGTGTATTCAATTTGTCAGGATCAATTAGAAGACAGGTTATTCATACTGATTTGTGCTGTTCTTTACTGTTAAAGAAGTTCTAAACGAGCAATTACACTTCCAAGATTCTGGTAAAATCAGTTTTTCATCTTCCTCGTATGCTTGACAGATGAATATGGACCTCTCAGTGGCAGATGGCCATCTATGTAACATGGGAAAGATGATAGAAGAAATGGAGGCTAAATTGAGGAATTCGCTTGATCAGGTACTTGATGAAGTTCTATTTAATTTTTATTCTATTGGCTTTGTGTGACATAGTGAAATGATATTTAGCAATTGGCCAACTATCAAATTTTGCTCGTCACTGTCAGAGATTAATCCTGATCCTTTTTCCCTTTAACATTTCCTAAAATTCTAGGTCTAGATAGAATAAGAACTCCAAAGTTACTTTGTGTAACTGCAGGTATATTTTGGAAAGACAAAGGAGATGGTTTGCACTTTGCGCCCACCAACAGAACCAGTGCAACTCAGGCTTCCCGATAACTAATAGATGTACGTGAAAAAACATACTATAATTTTTTTTTTGGTTGCTTTAAGCTTGTCGGCACTTAAAATGTAATTTTTGCTGCATTATTTTTTTTGTTGAAAAAAGGTAGAAGTATAAGAACTTGTTTGTTGTAGGATAAGACCATGGGAGGATGGTATATTGAAAATGCATTGCTTGATGTGCTGCTTCAGGTTTATGTTGTGGTAATTTAAATGTGGCAGCATTTTGTGTGTTTTTGGTGCCTAAGAGCGGCTGGGGGATATGATAGGGATTTGCAGTGTTCAGTCCCAAGCACTATCTCATATATATATATATATATATATATTTATGAGTTAGGTTTTTGACTTTGATGATGATCACGTGATATCCTTGCACTTGAATGTTTGTTTGGTGTCAGTAAAGAAATATATTTTCTTTTGCTAGTTCATTCCATTCCCTCATTTTAACTTCTTTTTTATTTGTTCTTGTACTTGGCACCATTTCTTTGTGCATGCAAGTTATGCTTGTTCTACAAAAATATCACTAATTATAGAAACATGTATGGTATTACTGAATATGTAAAGTGATGTTGGAAATTCGTTGTAAACTGGTTTCGGAGTTGGGATAATAGCCATTGTGATATTTGTGATATTTTCCTCTCCCTCTGTTTCTTTCACCGGGAGCACGCCATTGTCGTCCACTCTGCAGTCCGGTGAAAGCCCTTCAGCGGCCACCGGTGGTCACGTCGGTCTTCCTCTTCTCTTCTCTTCTCAGGCAGTCTTCTCTCTGCATTTTTGTCTCTCTCCCCTCCCAAATCCGCAAAGAGTTTTGAAATTTGGTTGAATTTGCAGGCCTCTTCGAAATTTAGTTCAATTTGCAGTGAACCCCGTTTGGGTTTCTAGCCCCCCCTCTCTCTCTCTCTCTCTTCAATATGCAGCGGTAAGGGTTTGATTTTGAACCCTTTTGCGTTACAAACGAACTCTGATCGGGATTTTTACTGAAATTCTTAATCTCGTAATGGCGGGTTTTTCCATCTCTCTTTGTTTTTCTCTTATCTAATTTGAGGTAGAAGTGACAAATGGTGGCAATAAATCTTTCTAATCCTTTAGTCCTTTTGAACCTACATCGGAGATTTGGATTTCCTTAAAGGTCCGTATCTGATTTGAATTTCTTCTAAGGTAGGTTTTTAGTGTCGTTGACCACCACAAGGAGAGCTTTTTGAGAATTTAAAGAAAATTATTTCACTTTAGCTAATAGTAGGGGTTATATGTTGTGTAATACTTAATTTTAAGGGAAGTTAGTGATATTTTAAAAAACACATACATGATTAGTGCAATTTAGGTAAACCCAGGGTAGTTTGTGAATTTGCTTCTTAATTATGGGGTAATATTAATGGGGCAATAATTAAGAAGTCTTAAATGCCTTTGTTTTTTAGATAATACATGTGTTATATCTCGTTTAAGTACAAATATTTGGCTTAATATAGAGTGTCATTTAATAATTAAAAAATATTATATATAATATTTAATATGTAAAATATTAAAATTATGATATATGAATTATTAAAATTATTATTTTAAATTCTCATTGTGACCGAGAGTAAATAGTCTTTATTTATATTATGTAAGATGTTATGTTAATGAAATACATCATATTAGATTTAATATATAAATATGACATTTGATCATTTAATAATTAAAAAAATTGATATTTGATTCTTGATATGAAAACAGAGACCAAATTTGATTAAAAAAAATTAATTTTATAAAAAGACTTGAAATTTTCTTTAAAAAGAAAAAAAATTTAAAGACTTAAAATTTCACAAAAATGCCTAAAAATTTCATAACAAGACCTAAAAATATTAAAAAAAAACCTAAATTATATAAAAAGACTTATAAATTGCATTAAAAAAAACTAGAAATATTAAAAAAAATCTAAATTTCATAAAAAGACCTAAAAATTGCATAAAAAACCTAAATTTCATTAAAAAAACTTTAAAATATTCAAAAAAAGTCAAATTTCATTTAAAAAAAAAAAAAAACTAAGGAAAACTGTGATGACAAGAATTCAAATGAAAAACAACAAAAATGTCGTTGAATCTATAAATTTTGTTCACAAACTGTAAAATGAAATCTTAAATAAGAAATGACAAAATAAACTCTTATCAATTTTTTTATATTTTTTATGACATTGAGGTTTTTGTTTACTATTTTAAGTCTTTTTTAAAATATTTTTAGGGTTTTTTTTTTTATCAAATTTGGTATTTTTTATAACAGAGACTAAATGTCAATTTTTTTAGTTGTTAAGGAATCAAATGTCATATTTATGTATTAAATTTAATCTGATGCGTTTGGCTAACGTGGCATTCACTTGTAGAAACGAGACATTTATGTATGTACTAACGTTTCGTTACAATAAAAATTAAAAATTATAATTTTTAATAATTAAGATACTAAATCTTGATGTTTTATACATTTTAAGGCTAAACATCATATTTTTTAATTATTGAAGAGGCTACCATATATATTAAGACTCAATGGCGGATCTATCTTGCCCCTTACCTAGACAAAATTTTGTAAAATTTTGTTGTATTCATTTTGAGTTTACATCCCCCCCCCCCCAACTAATCTCTCTTTTCCCAAAATTTGCAAAACGTCTAACATCTCTCCCACATTATCTCTCTCCCACTTTCATTCTTTCTCAAGAATACCTCTGTAAATAATTGATTTTGTAAAATTCAACCATCTAATCTTAGATATGACTGTATTTTCACCCTGAAAATGGCTCTGACCTACAAGAAGATAAGTCTTTTAGTTTATCAGCAATTATTTTTAGCACAAATCCATGATATATATGTATAAGAATATTGGGTGGTTGACTTTAATCGTCGAAAACCACCAGTCATAATGGTCAATGTTGACTGCCAATGCGTTTTTTCAATTATGGCTGAAATTAAAAATCAGATCTACGAAAATCCAGCTATTAAATTGACCCACTTTTGTGTATGTTAACCCCCATTGGTCGATGACAAAATCTGATAATGAATTTTTGAAAGTTAATTGAGATTAGTGGTCTTATAAAGAAATTAGTCTAAACAAAAAAGAATATTGTATATCTATTAGTGTATATACTTGTGAAGTTAATTTTAATTCTTCTTGTTGCTACTGCAACTGTTGAAAGAGATTTCTCAACCGTGAATTTTGTTAAGAATCGTTTACGCAATCGAATGGGTGGTCAATAGATGAATGATTATTTGATTATTTATATTGAAAAGGAAACATTTGATACAATTGACAATGAAAAATTATGTAACAGTTTCAGAATATGAAAACTCAACGAAAAACAACTATGATTTTGTAAAGATCTAAATGTAAGTACAATAATTTTGTTTTTGAAACTAAAGAACTTTTTGAGAAATATGTGTTGAAGTTTATGTAGAAACATTATAATGATATTTGATATAATATTTTGACGTTATATTATAATATTATTTTTATCAAAGTAAATAATTTTTATATAACTTTAAGTTTTACATTTTTTATCATCGTTGTTCATTCCATTAATTAAATATCTCGACTCCGGCCTTGTTAGGACTAAATATTTTTTTTTCTTATAATGTGCTAAATTAAATGCATTTATTATAACAAAACCAATTAATACAAAATATTAAGTTTAAAAATAAAATATAATAAATATGTATTATTTGAAAAATAAGTAAACTGAATGCTTCTTAAGTAGGTAGCATAGATTAGGGATGGCATTAAATTGCTTATTTATTTATGTTTTTAAATAAACATTATGCTTATATCTCAAATTTTATATTTATTTTAATTTGAATTAAGTAAATAGAGATGTATTAAAAGACTTATTGTGATTGCAAGTGTGTTAGGTCAATAGTTATTGTACCGTAGTAGTAGTATGTGAGTGTGTTAGGTCAATCAAATTATGCCATTGGGATCAATTTCCATCCATTTGCCATATTTTATGAATCTTACAAAGTTTTCTTTTATAAAAAAAGAAAAAAAAAAATTCTCAATTTGTGGCCCTTCATACTTCCTTTTTTGGAAAGACAATCTCAGCTACATATTTTGATACTAGAATACTTTCTTTGTTCCATAATTTTTAGAATATAATTATTAATTAAAAAAGATAATTAAAGGACCAGATGTGACATGATATATCCTAAATCATGACCTACTTACAGAAAGAATTAAATTCAAAAATAAACAAACCTTAGGAATAAAAAAAATTATAAAAAATTAAAAAATTCTCGTCTAAATCTCTCAAGACTCCCTCACCTAAATTCTTGCAAAAAACACCGCATGCCACTAATTATTTTCTACATTATAATCTTTCAAGAACCTATGGTTTCTTAAAAATTAAAAATTCTTTTGTAATTATAAATTTATTATTATATTTTAATAACAATAATACAAAAATTAAATAATAAACTCTTGTAATTTGAATCATTTATGTTGAAACACTTTGTGCCTTAAAAA
The DNA here is from genome assembly GCA_036245055.1 of Diospyros kaki. Taxonomy (NCBI): domain Eukaryota; kingdom Viridiplantae; phylum Streptophyta; class Magnoliopsida; order Ericales; family Ebenaceae; genus Diospyros; species Diospyros kaki. The sequence continues at coordinate 15,844,446 of BSEG01000015.1, read as the reverse complement.
TGGCTTTAAGTGCCATTGTGACTTAATTTTTTTTACCCCATTGGTAACTTCATTACTCTTAATGAAGCTATTAATAAAATAATTAATTAAATTAAATTTTAAATCTGATTTTAAAAAATAAAATAAAACAAAGACAAAGCCATCGCTGGTGATGGGTTTTGCTAGTAGTTGATGGTTCTTTAAAACTCACCAACGATGGGTTTCCAGAAATCATTGACATTGGGTTCCGTAATACCAACTTTCAAAGAACCACCCAGAACTGGACGATAGGTGGGTGATTGGAAGAGAGAGAGAGAGAGAGAGAGGGGAGGAGGAGGACAAGAAGAGAATAAGAAGCTTCATGCACAAATATGAAACGGAATCCACATTGTGACATCTTCTATTTCTGCTTTCATCAATGGCTCAAAATAATTCGTCCCCGTTCTCCTTTTCTTCATCAATTTCACTTCGTCATCTTCTTTGCCGATCCTTCATCTCTGCAAATGTTTCTTTATCTTCGCTGATTCATGAAATGAAGGGAAAGCAAGGGTAGAATAGAATTTTCACCCACTTTCCAAAACAGATATAGCTATCCTAAATTTAATTGCTATAAAATTGATGAGACCCGAAATCAAGTTGATTGTTTGTTCCTCTCTTGTACAGATACGGACATTCCTAATGCAAAATCGAACAGACAAGCCGAAATACAACTTAGCATTGATCAAAAAGATCATATGCATTGTAATTCCCCAGAAAATGTTTCAGCAAAGCAAATATTTTCTACATTCATTGTACAGCAAAACCAGGGTTGACAAGAACAGAGTTCACAAGACACAATGGCAGAGCACCTTTAACGACAGCATTAAGCTTTAGCCTCAGGCTCTCCACTGCCAGGTGCAGTCTCTTCACCGGAGACCTCAGCATTTTCCTCTTCGCTGTCACTTTCATCATTGCCTACAACAAATTTTGAGTAATTTTTTATAAAATGAGCAGATATTACAGTTTTAATTCGACCAAAAACTGAAAATAGAGGATGTTTAGGTGCCCTAGTGGATGCAAGAATATGCAGACCTACCACCTTCATCATTGTCAGCGGCAACACCATCAAAATCTCCGCCACCCATGTTAAGTTTCTGAGAAAATGGAGGAAAATTGAATGAGAATGAAGGTTGGCTTAGATTATCTAAAGGCTATGTGAAGAAATCTTTACAAACCGAAAAGTCCAAGTCACCAAAGTCCGCATCAGAAGATCCCACTGCAAACCAAAATGTCAAGTTAGTTTCATCAAGAGATGACAGCGGTCAAGATATGGGAGCGGAAGGGGACAAAGAAGTTACATTTGCTATCCTGCTCTTCATCTTCATCAGCCCATTTGTCCCAATCAACTTTCAGAAAGATAGGTTGTTTTCCCCCCTGCTTCAACAATCGGCCCCACCATTTACTCTCAGCCTTCTTTATAAGGTAGCAAATGTTTCTCGAGCTAACACTAGCCTTGCTCTCCTGCATCCGTCAATATAATAACGCACTTGCATTCAAAAAGTTACAACTGATGTGACTGCCACAGAGAAATGAGACCTTTTGCTACTTACATTCACGTCAACCTTCTCATAAAGCTCCATATCTATTTCATAAGGTATGTTATCTGCTCCGGTCGTAGCAGAAAAGAAGAATTTCCCCTCTGGCTCCAGTTTAAGCTTCACATCTTTGGCGTCTGGAAGCTCAATGGTGATGAACAACTTATCGGACCTCTGGGCCCACTTTACTGTAGGATGACGACTGCCAAAAAAAAGTGTTCCAAGAAAAATGATATATCATTCAAGCTACTGAGACTTTAACCTGCCAGCATTATAACATTCTGAATCTCACCAATGAAAACACAATACATTTTGGATTAGATACACATGCATAGGTGAATTAATGGAAGACCAGCCACACAATCACTCGGGTATCCAGAAATCCTGTTATGGAATCATCACAAAAAATAAGACTGCGATCCCAGGGATCATTATCCCAAAAAATATGGTCAATAGATCCCCTATGCATGTATGATAGTATGTTTGCCGAGGATAAAACACATCAACATTTCTGAATGCTAAGTTCTCATTCACTATGACAATAGAAATACCAAGCTATGTAGAAAAAACATCAGGCAACAAGCTTCATCAACAAGAACTAGCCACCTAAAGTGGGAGCTAAATTTGGGTGCCACAACACAGAACCAAGTTAAACAAAACATGCCTCTGCTTAGCCAATCAACAGCATAGGTGTGCTTGCCAATATAATAAAGAGAGATCAATGGAGCCTGTTGAGATTTTTCAAATTACCTAAAACCTATGTATGCTAACTTAATTCTTTTGGGGTACATGATTTTGATTGTCTAAAACAAGCACCATAAAAGTAGAAGAGATCCGTGCCATATGCAACGGGATTACATGCACATTTACAAAGGTGATATCATCAAGCTACGGATTTGGGTAAATTCAATAGAAGTGACAAAGTTGGACAATGATGAAACAGTAAGGCTGATCAAACCGATTACAAGAAAATAACCACAAATCATAATTATGTTTGTATTGTACAAAAGTTTTTCAAGTAAAATTTAAACCATTTCTAACCTCACACGGGTTGGCTGCATTTAACCATGTAATTGTTTAATCAGCTTATGTTTCAGACTATATCTCAGAGTCAGATTCTCAGGTTGAGTGAGTCAAGTAACACTTTGAATTCCGTGTGAACTCCACAAAAACATAAGTGAGCAGCCAACAGCGCAGTTGCCCAAACAAGCCATGCATTTAAGATAGTTGTGGTCTACATAGCATTACAAGTGAACCCTCCAGAAAGCTTACAACTTCAACTAGATAATGACTATTACACCACCAAAGTAGCCTCAATCAAAGCAAAGTTCAATACTTATAACTAAAGCACAGGACTATGAAAGGTAGTCTAGAATAAATCCTCAGTAAATCAATAGATATAATTCACAAATACCTGGACCATCTAATATCCTAGTTATCATTCACTTGAAAATAAACTATACATTTAGGTAGAAGTAATGGCCAGATAAGCCCTGGACCTTCGGTACATCTTGTAATCTGAACTAAGCACTTCCGACATGTCAGATCACAATGCTCCTAGAATAAACAACATGATTCTTCTAAATTTAACATATGCAATTTCAATCTATAATAAACTCAAATCAGATTACACCTAATTAGCTGTCACTGATACAGAATAAGTTCAAGAATTTTAAATTTGTACAAATAGGAAGCGACCAAAGCCTAATGAAAAGGTATCGAGATCAACAGAAGGACCTGTATATAGTGTTTATAGATCCAAAAAAGGCCTATAATAGAGTTCCTAAAGAAGTATTATGGAGGGTTTTAGAGAAGAAAGGAATCCGAATAGCCTATATACAAGCCCTTAAAGACATGTATCACGTTGCAGAGGCAAGAGTCAAAACATGCGGAGAGGATACTGAACCGTTTCAAATTACAATGACACTACATCAAGGTTCTGCACTAAGTCCATATTTATTTGCTTTAATAATGGATAAACTCACTAAACACATTCAAACAGAAGTGCTATTGTGTATGCTATTTGCAGATGACATAGTGTTGGTAAATGAAACAAAAGATGGAGTTGACACTAAACTTGAGTTGTGGAGAAATAATTTAGAATCTAAGAGATTTAAATTAAATAGAAGGAAAACAGAATATATGGAATGTAAATTTAGTAAGAATGCAAGAGTGGATGATGTTATAATAAAATTGGAAGACCAAATCTTACAAAGAAAAAACCACTTTCGATATTTGGGATCAGTGATTCAAAAAGATGGAGAAACTCACGAGGATGTCACACATAAAATTAAGGTAGGTTGCCTAAAATTAATAAATACATCGAGGGTGTTATGTGATGGTAAAATCCCATTAAAATTGAAAGGAAAATTTTATAGGACAGCAATAAAACCAGTTTTGTTATATGGCTCAGAATGTTGGGCAGTCAAATACCAACACGAGCAAAAGACGAGCGTAGCGGAGATGAAGATGCTAAGATGGATGTGCGGCCATACAAGAAAAGATAAAATTAGAAATAAGATTATTCGTAATAAAGTAGGAGTAGTGCCAATCGAGGAGAAAATGAGAGAGACTAGACTAAAATGGTTTGGTCATGTGAGAAGAAGACCAAGAGACGCTCCTCTAAGAAGAGTTGATGAAATGGAACAATTAATCAAAAAAATAGGTATAGGCAGACCTAGAAAGACTTTGGAAGAGACATTAAAGTTTGATATGAAATGTATGGACCTAAATGAAGATATGATAAAAACCAGAAATACATGGAAGTCTAGAATTCATGTAACCGACTCCACATAGTGGGATAAAGGCTGGATATGTTGTTGTTGCTGTAGGAGGGGACCAAAGCCTCAAAGGGGCTCAACATCTGGAGACGGGTACATATACTTACACAATTACAACCTAAACTTCCGATCAGGTGCATTGCAACATTAGTGCTGGTAAGGGGGCACAGGTCTTTGGGCACAAGCATGTTTTCAATATAAAACAACATGCATTGTAACACTTTCAAAAGTTAAAATAGTAGATTAAAAGGTTAAAAACATACATACCAGAAATTCATATTTATGGGCAATGTAGTTGAAGGCAAGTGAGATGCCTGCCTCTCGCCTAGGTGTTCCTTATCTAGCTCTAGGCAAGGCAGCTTCAATCAGGAGAGCGACTCAGAAAAGGCACCAAGTGTCACAATTGTAAAAATGCCCATAAATATGAATTTCCAAAGGATGGCCACAACCATAAAAATGCCCATAAACGCAGCTGTAACCATCAGATGTTCCCTGTCTAGCTCTAGACAGTTGTGAGTGTAGGTGGCCATCCTCTCTCTCTGGTCTAGTCTTTGCAGCTCAAAGATGTCTGCTCACTGTATTTCTTCTATCAATTGTGTTGTCTCTCTCAACTTTATAGTTGGTATGCCTTTTTAGCATCTGATGGTTACATTAGGCTATTACTTTCTGTTAGGCTATAGTTCTAACACTTTATTTATATTATAATTATATTACATTTTCATTTTTTTAATATTGTTACTACTACAAAAAATGGCTTATAAACTTGTTTCATCAAGTGGAAGTGGTGAAGAGATCCAGCCTAAAAATATATAGATTTTTTTTTTTTTGGGGGGGGGGGGGGGGGGCAAAATTCCATAAACAAATTATCTTTATATTTTGTGGGAAAGTGGGAAGAGGTGGAATATTTCAGGCAATTTGATACCCAACAGTAACAGGAATCACAAGCCTTAATCCCATTAAATGAGGTTGGTACATGAACCCTTTCCATGGCCATATCCCCAACAAGGCCATTAAAATCCTACGTCACAGAAGAGGATTTGGATTTTGATGATAATGACATGACATGAAGGAAAAATACTAGATCTCACAGTAAGGTCTACATCTAGTTCACAAGAGAACGAGGCTAATCCGGTGGAGATGGAAGATGGTACTATGTTATCAATTTAAAGGAGATGAAAATAAAGAAAATATAGAACTATAATCTGATGATGACTTTTACATAAAGCAAGAGTTATCTGCTCAAACATTATTAAAGCAATTGTATTGAAAGTATTTTAGAAATCTTATATGCATTATGTAATTACCTTTTACATATAAAATGCATTTGCTAATTATTTGTTACTCTAACAGCTTGCTTCACTCAGGTGAATGCATTTTTCAGCACCTAAGCACCTCAGGCTATATAATGTCATAACACCTTTAGGGCATCATTTGACTTTAACTAGGTTGCTTATAGGCATTATTTGTTAAAAGATGAATGTGGAATCGCCAATACCAACTTATGGAGGTAAGGGTGTTGACATTGCACCCATGACCCAAAATGCCCACACTAAACACTGGGATCCTCTAAATCATGTTTTAACTACCAACTACAACAAAATACTCATACTTAAAGAATATTGTTGGCCTCTCACAAGAATGGAAGATTTAGATCTCCTTCCTACCCTAAACCCCATAACACCCAAATTAAACTATATCTTATATGATAAATTGATAATATACAACTTGTGTCACATTCTAACACTTTTGAGTGCAACCTTTAAATACATTGTCAATAGGTTTTAACTAAGTCTGAACCCAAAATGCAAGCTCATACTCATACCCAAAACCATTCTTAATGTTGGATTCAAGTATACAAACAAACAACAATAATATACCAAATCTTTATCCTACTATCGGGAATTGACAACATGAATTCTAGCTCACTAGTCATTTCAATCTATGACATTATCTTCTACAAGACCCTTATAACTCCTATCACATCTAAGTATCTCCCATCAAGTTTTTCTTAGTCTTCCTCTTACCTCTTTTGTGAGATACTTGTTCCATTCTATCCACTTCTCTCATATGAGTCTCTATTGGTTTTGTTATCATATAAGAAAACCATCTTAATTGTGTGCCTTGCACATTTTACATTCTATAAGAGCCACTCAAACCTCATTACAAATAGCATCATTTATAATTTTATCTATTCTTATATAGCCGCACATCCATCTTAATATCCTCATCTCTGTTACACTCGTATTTGCACATGTGGGTGCTTTATTGCGCAACATTCAAGAATATATTCATGTGTACAAAAGATTTAATATGCCATTCTTTGTGTACATGAATGACATTGAATTTAGGAAAAACAATTTATCTCTATGGCACACAGGTAAAGCATTTAAGGAATGTTAATGAACTGATTCGGGCTCAAAACTTCCTCCCTTGTCACCATCTCCACACCCACATCCCTTTTTCCCTTCCTATCCACATTGGATAATGTAATTGATTCCTCATCTTTATAGAACATCCATTATCCAATTAATGTATATAAAATTAGGAATAATTAAAAAAATAATTTATCACTAAAATATAATTTTTAATCATCTTTACCCAACCATGTAGATGTACCACATCTTAAAACGATAATTAAAATTTTAAAATAAAATCATTTAAAAAACATATTAACATGTAAAGTGATTTCATCATCATCATCATCAACTGCATCTTATTCTAACCAAGTTACAGTTAGTGGGATGTCATTCATAATGTTAACTGGCTTCTATATGCCACATGGGCAATACAAATCCATGTAAAAGAATAATGTGACAAAATCTTATGTCAAATGCACCCTCTAATGAAGGAATGAGAAGATAAAGTTCCAATGCCATCTTTATATAGAAAAGTTTCATGAGGTAAGCGGTGAATGAAGATAACTGATATGGTTGAATTCCATTATAAAAAATTTAAAAATAGAATACCAATCATAAATATTATATGCTCAAATTTGAAAAAAAAAAATAGTAAATCTAATGATTAAAGATTTAATTTTTCAATTAAAAAAACCTATATCTAGCTGGCTAAGGTACCATGAGGATGTTATAGTTCCCTCTAGCTTTCGTGCCCGGTGGGTACCATAGCGGATTTCCATGTTAGTCATGATTCAACAACTCTGCCAAGGGCAAAGATTCTTATGTGCATTCTCATGAGTGTCTCACATGTTGGGACGTAAAGTCTATAAATGTGTTGCCTTGCTTGTTGCATGTCATGGCACAGCCCTGTGCCTAGGTTTGGCCCTAGAAATTATGTAGCTTAATTGGCATGAGTGATCCTTGATCAACATGATGTTTGTAAGACTTGAAGGCTACATGCCTCAAGCTCAATTATATGGGTAATGATATCAATGTGTGACTTGTGTTACTGGGAAGGCACAAGGCCTCAGCGTTGCATGCAAGTCTTACTTGGCTTGTCGGGTGCCTTGATATAGTATGTGGCCAAGGCAAGGCTTGCAGGGGGCATGCCTAAATGAGCATGCTACCTAAGGTCCTCCAAAGTGGGAAATAGCTTGTCGTCAGGCTTGTGTGAGGCATCATGCTAGTGGGTCAACATCAATATTGTAATTGACATGGAGGATGGACTAGAATCCCTAAGCATACAAAGGAAAATGTTCTACACTACTTTGATTCAACTGATTTGTGCATGCACAGTTGAGTGCCATGTAGAATCTTGGATGAGCACATCTAGACGCTTAGGGGCAATTCAGTTGTGGAAAACAGCCATATTTTGAAAAATTACTCCACAAAAAAAACAAATATCAGAAAACTTGTTCAAATACAAAAATTTGCTAAATGGAAGAAATAGAAATTTGGAAAATGCATTTCTCCACAAATTTTTTCCAAATCATCTACATCTCCATCTCTAGCACAAGTTACAAAGAGGGACCCCCCCCCCCAAGCACAAGTTACAAAAAGGGACCCCCACCCCCTCTCAAACATATGTTCCTACATTGGAAATTAGTTTTCTACACTTCTAGCATTTGAAGCTATTTTCAAATTTTATATGAAAAGAAAACTAGAGATTTTATAGAAAATTGGAGATAGAAAACTGGAAAACATTTTCCACAACTAAACAGCCGTTTTCCAGAAAAGTTCGAGAGGGATAGTTACGGCACGATTGTGCTGTCCTTGCATATCACCAGGGCTTATTGGGTGAAAAAGAGTATTCATAGCCACACAAGCCCCAACAAGATTCTGTAACCAGAAAACGGACGCTAGGGTTTTGGTAAATTCCACAGAGAAGAAAATGCAGAAACAGAAATGTCAGAATCAGAAACCAAATGAACAGAGAAACAAGAAGCATTTATTTGCAAATGTATACAGCCATGCCTATAAATATCCTGCAATCGATAGATATGTATAAGGCCGAAATCCGAAATAGGGTCACAGAGCTAGTAACAAAAACACCCAAATACCCTTATAAGTAATCAAAACTACAAGGTTCCAAGGGTTATGCAAATTCTAGAGACTAAAAGGAAAAACAAGGGAAACAGAACTGTTAGGATCAAAAACCAAAAGCACAGAAGCTTTCACTTGAATATAAACAGACCCTTTGCTTACAAACATACTGCAAGCTAAACATATATAAATACCATGCCATCAGAGAAGCGATAGAAAGGCAGACAACACACCTCATTTGAGATTTTCTCAGAGATCACGAGAGAGAGACAGAGAGAGAAACAACTGGTGTCCCGAACCTTTCCGAGAGGCTTGCGCTGTGTGTTTGCTTGATTTTCGCAGAGCGGGACGGTATAGAATACAAGAGAAGCAAGAGAGCTAAAGCGGTAGGTTTAGGTGTTTGTCGAGAAGTTATATATCTTCCGGAAATCTCTAGATGCTTCTTTTGAACCCGCTGGGGACCGAAAAATATCTTCTGAAAAATTCATATAAAAGATTATGTTTAACATTAAAAAAAGAGTATTATGTTATTTCTACATTATTTTTATACACCTTAGGTTATATGAAACGCCTAAATAACATAAATACTCATCATTTTAGTGCGCCTCATTATCTTAGATGAAGATATTTTAAACATTGATAAATCATTGTGTAGTTCACATTATACACAATAATGTATCAATAATATTTTTTTAAAAAAAATTACAAGTCATTTTTCTTTTAAAATGATCATCTTACATAGTCTTTGATATTCATATTCTTGATTATGTTAAAAAAGATATATCGGAAGCGATAATTTTTTTTATATAAAAAATTAGAATAATTACCCTTATAGTTTATCTTAATTATAAAAATACCCTTAATATTTTAAAATAATAATAACAATAATTCTCTTCATTATTTAAAAAAATAAACATAATTATGTTACTCTTCCTTTCTTTCGTTTTTTTTTTTCTCTTTCTTCTCTCATTAAAAAAGTAAAATCTATAATGATTAGTCACTAATCATCGTTGATTTTCGATGATTAATGATATATTAATTATATGATGGTGTTGGTTGTCAAATTATTATGGGATTAATTTATATTTTTAAGCAATAAATCAAATAAGCAACGTGTTTATTGTTAAAAATTTGTACACGTAAAAAAAAAATCGAGTAAAAAGGAAAGAGATCATTGCTATCATGATTACTCATTTGATCATTTATGGTTAAGAGAAAGAAATGATAGAGGGAAGGAGAAATGTTTTCAAAATATAAAAATATTTTAATTATTTTTAATATTTAATTACAATTAATTAATAATAAAATAATATATATATATATATATAGATTACTCATCTATTCACACCAAACCCTTTAAGGTTCACTCCTCCTTTCTCTTTTTCTTTTCTCTTTTTCTTTTCTCTCTACTTTTTTATTCTAGCCGGCAATGGTCTCCTAGCTACTAGTACCTTTTGTTTAATTTCATGTATTTATATTTATTTTTTTCATTTTATGTATATATAATTATATATAGATCTTTTTATATTTAGTTTATATTTTTTTGTTAGTTTAGAACATATATAGTTTATTTTTAAATTAAACATAATTTAATTTAAGTTTATAGTTACTATTTTATAAAATACATATTTTAGTTTAGAGTTATATCATTTATAATTAAAAATATATCTTGTACAACAATTAAAAGGGTAAATTTCATATATCACCTACAAAGTTTACCTAAGTTGCACAAACCACTTTTGTGTTTTGAAAACACCAAGCACCTCCTTTGAGTTTTATAAAAATGAATCACTTACCCTTCTCTCATTAATTAATACCTATTAATTTTTTTAGATACTCAAAATGCCTCTCTGTTGTTATAAAAAAAAATTAAACAAAGTTTTAGGCAATTGACGATGGTTGCTAATTTGTCTTTCGAACCTACAGATTTAGATTGATTGATGTTAGGTTTACCTTCAAATGAATTTAGATTTAATCTGAGATTTGTTATTAGGTTTGTTTTGAGCAACTCAAATTGATTATGGGTTCAATTTCAAAGAAAATTCATCTTTGAACTTGAATTGATTTCCAACTCAAAGAATTTTGGTTCAAGTTCATAGACAAACCATCTTTAAAGAATTTAGCTTCTAGTTCAAATATGGTTTATCTTCAAAAGAATGAAGGTTTGGGTTCTTTGTCTTTGATCCCAAATTTGGGTTTGAAAAGGAAGAGCTTAGATTTAATCCAAGTCATACCCACAATACATACACACACAAAGAACTCCTCTACAACTTTGCATCTCTTTATCTTCTTTTCATGTCACAATAGGGTTTTAGAGCAATTGATGTCACAATAAAGCAATTGAAGTGATAAGATGTGGGTTTTCAATCATAATTCGTAGTGGGTAGAAAAAGAGAAATTATAAAAACTTACCAGTGAAGAAAAATGGTGACAAGAAAAAGGTGTTGGAGATAAATAAGAAAGGTACAAAGATGAGGGAAAAGAAAAAGGAAATGAAGAGGGAAAAACTATAGAATGTTTTTTTAAAAAATATCAAATGGTCAATTTCTTTAATCAATTAATGGCATCGGATCGAGATTGGTGATCAATAACATTTCTAAACGTATGAGGGTAGTCAATGTAATTTAGGCAAAAATTAAGAATAATATGTGAAATTTATTTTAATTAAAGTAAAGGTAATAAAAAATTATGAGTTAGTGATAAGGATGAGGTGACAAACACTTCAACACATATTCCTCCAAATCAATTTTTTTTCTATTTCCGCTAACATATTATAATGGTATTCCACAATTGAAAGCAAAAGATAACTTGGTATGTTCATTGAAAAAATTAAAAGTTTATTCTAAAGTTAAACTTAAGCTCAAAGTTAAGTATTTTGTCAATAAATTTTTTAATATTATATATTTGTATTTTTAATATTTATATAATTTAATTTTTATGATAATTTTAAAATTGACAAAATTTTTATTATTTTCAAATATAGAGAAATGAGATGAGAAATTTTTTAATTACCATTTTATAGATTATTAAAGTTTAGAACTAACAAATAAATTTGATGCCCAAAAAAACAAATAAATTCGCTAACAAACGTAATATGATATTAACATAGTTTTTAATTGTAACTTTAATCCTTACATATTTATTTATTGAGTAAAAATTACAACAACAAAAAAACCTTTGAGGTTTAGTGAAATTGCAAGAAACTCCCTAATGATTAAGAAACAACAATAATCATCGGCTGTTAAAAAAAATTAAATTACCATTTTACCCTTCGTCTATTTCCTTTCTCCTCTAATTTAAAAAGATAAAAATAAAAAAACAACAAGCAATGGCAGTTGTCGGCCATTTGCCACCAAATTAGAAGAGAGAGATGATGAATCTAATTGTCGGTTTGGATTTCTTGATTCGTCATATAGAAAAAAATATATATATATATATATACATATATGATGAAGATGGTGATAAACCCATGTTAGAGCTAGGTTCATCATGAAAAACCAAAGGTAGATCTAGGTTCATAGAGTCCTACGTTGATCTTGGATAAATCCAACTCTCTAAGTTCATTTACAATGAATCTAGCTAAATCATTGAAGATGAGAGAAAGAAGGAAAGAAAAAATCTGTGTTGAATTATTGCCATTAAACTAGCTATCCCATAATTCAAATCCTTCCAGATTTAGAATGATCATTCAGATATGAAAGGTGGTCTAGGATGGTTCATCACGGATAGACTTGGATGATCCATGATGAACTCGGATTCATCACAAAAAAGAACAAAAGGAGATTTCAATTGTTATTTCCATCGTCGTTGTTTGTCGTCACCGATATTCAAATCAAGGACAATCGTCTAGATCTAGATTTGGTCATATCGTTCTAGATCTGGAATGATCATCTAGATTTGGAATTTGAAATGTTATTGCCATCGTTATTGTCGTCATCGTCGCTAGCCAAGAGGTAAAGAGAAATAAATGAGAGATTTGAGAACAAATACAAGTAAAAACAAAAAAAATGAGAAAAACGTATTTAAATATAGAGGTATTTTGGTTAGTTTTTAATAGTTAAAAGTTAAATTGTAAGAGAAAATTACAACATAATATTAAACCTCAAATGTACTCATTGTATTTGTATTTTCTCAAATATCAAGAGTACTATTTACAATTCAGGTGAACCTTACGGATACTATGTGAAATTTTTCTTTATTTAATTAATAAAATATTTTTGTTCAACCCAATTTGGCTACCTACCTATCCCTTTTTAATTTATACTCGGTCTAATTTTAAAAACATAGTTAATCACAAGTATTTGTTTAAAAAAATAATGCTATAACTTCTACATTATAAAGAAACAACTACACTAATTACTTAGAAAGTAGCCAGGTTTTTCACCAAAATAATATTCTTTTTTAAAAGTATTACCAAAAATGGTATTGGGAAAATTTTATTTACAAACACACACTTTCTCTCATGTCACTTCTCTTTAGAGATATTGGACCGTTTATTTCTTGCCTTCCACAAATATGAGAGGAAAATAGAGATACTTGTTAAAAAAAGAGTTTGAGCATTCAAATAGAACTAATATTATAGTAAATTCTTGTTTGGATCTATATTGGGTGATTTTTTACATGATATCAATTTGTTGACTTATGGCACGATCATCATGGATCTATAATACATGGTCTCCCAAGCTTATTCTACTTATCACGCTTTAGGTAATGTATGACATGGTATAGATGTAACACGCAACAATATTTGGCTCCCATAACTCATCCCTAACAAATGGTTTTGCAGCCAAAGAACTTGTCCAGGCATATTGTCATACCCACAACACATACAAACACAAAGAACCCCACTACAACCTTGCATCTCTTTGTCTTCTTTTTGTGTCATGATATGGTTTTAGAGCAACTAATGTCACAATAAAACAATTGAAGTGATAGATATAGGTTTTCAATCATAACCCACAGTGGAAAGAGAGAGAGAGAGATTATAAAAACTTACTACTAAAGAAGAATAGTGGCAAGAAAAAAATGTTGGAGATAAATAAGAAATGTGTGGAGATGAGAGAAAAGAAAAAGGAAATGATAAGAGAAAAACTATAGAATGTTTTTTAAAAAAGGTCAAATAGTCAATTTCTCTAGTCAATTAATGGCATTGGAGGTTAGTGATCAGTGACATTTCTAGACGTATGAGGGTAGTTAATGTAATTTAGGCAAAAATCAAGAATAATATGTAAAATTTACTTTAATTAAAGTAAAGGCAATAGAGAAAAGGTAATAGGAAATTATGAGTTAGTGATAAGGATGAGGTGACAAACACCTCAACACCTATTTGTCCAAATCAATTTTTTTTCTATTTCCATGTTAATATTTAGTATTGAAAACTAACATATTATAATGGTATTCCACAATTAAAAGCAAAAGATAACTTGGTATGGTCATTGAAAAGAATTAAAAGTTTATTCTAAAGTTAAACTTAATTAAGCTCAAAGTTAAGTATTTTATCAATAAATTTTTTAATATTATATATTTGTATTTTTAATATTTATATAATTTTATTTTTATTATAACTTTAAAATTGACAAAATTTTTATTATTTTCAAATATAGAGAAATGATATATGAGATATTTTTTAATTACCATTTTATAGATGATTAAAGTTTAAAACTAACAAATAAATTTCATGCCAAAAAAACAAATAAATTTACTAACAAACGTAACATGATATTAGCATAGTTTTTAATTGTAACTTTGATTCTTACATATTTATTTATTGAGTAAAAATTGCAAGAAAAAAAAAAAAAAAAACCTTTGAGGTTTAGTGAAATTGCAAGAAACCCCTTAATAATTAAGAAACAACAATAATCACCTTTACTATAACAAAAAAAAGAAGGCTAAATGACCATTTTACCCTTCATTTATATCATTTCTCATCTAATTTAAAAAAATAAAAATAAAAAAACAACTAGCAACAGCGGTTATCGGCCATTTGCCTCCAAATTAGAAGAGATAAATGATGAATCCAATTGGTTGTCTGGGTTTATCGATTCATCATATGGAAAGAAAAAGAAATATATATATATATATATATATATATATGATGGTGATAAACCCTTTCCATGATGAACCCAAATTCATCACAAAATAGAGAAAGAGAGATTTCAATTGTTATTTCCATCATTGTTGTTTGTCATCACTACTATTCAAATCATTCCAAATAAAGGACAATCGTCTAGATCTAGATTTGGTCATATCATTCCAAATCTAGAAGGATCACCTAGATTTGGAATGTTGCCGTTATTGTTAATGTTATCGTCGTCACTAGCTAAGAAGGAAAGAGAAACAAATGAGAGATTTGAGAAAATAAAAACAAAAAAAATGAGAAAAAAGTATTTAAATATAGAGGTATTTTGGTTATTTTTTAGTGGTTAAGAGTTAAGTTATAGGAGAAAATTACAATATAACGATAAACCTCAAATGTAATCATTGTATTTTCTCAAATGTTAAGAGTATTTTTTATAATTATGATAAACCTTACGGATATTATGTGAAATTTTCCCTTATTTAATTAATAAAATATTTTTGTTCAACCCAATCTGGCTACCTATCCCTTTTTAATATATACTCGATCTAATTTTAAAAACATAGTTAATCAAAAATATTCGTTAGAAAACTAGTAATATAACTTTTACATTATAAAGAAACAACTACACCAATTACTTATAAAGATAGGAAGTAGCAAGGTTTTTCACTAAAATAATATTATTTTTAAATAATATTACCTAAATAGTATTGGAAAAATTTTATTTACAAACTAACTCTTTAACAAGACATCCATCATCATTAACCCTTAGCGATGATTAAGAACACATAACAATGAAGCATCACTAATCCAATGCTATGCCTAGTGTGGGTATGACTTTCTAAGTTCACAGTTATGTAATAATCAAGACATGTCAAACTCTTTAACGACGATAGAATTCTTCAATCTACTATAAGAAACTCTCCATTTTCTCACAACACCCTAAAAGATCCTAAGTGACCTTTAGCATAATGTTAGGACGATCCTCATGGCAATGAAATTAGTAATTCAAACAAACCTATTAGGGCTTTTGATTACTGTACACTACAATCCTTTCATTAATTAACATTCCGACTGAGTGAGAGATATGGATTAATCAAACTCATAGGACTCGATAACTATGCCAAGATCTAGTATGGTGTGATTGAGATGACACATTGAAACTCTTTCCAACATTGAAAACTTTTTTTCGATTATGTGTACCCTGGTTAGGGGTTTACCAACACAAACCAAATGAGATTGCATAGAATGTTCACCTCATACTAGAGGTCAATGGATCCCATCAACAATCACTTGTCTCTATACACCACTGCACAAAGACCACATAAAGAGCATTTCCATCTCTTAAACCAGATGGTTCCACTCAACAGAAAATTTCTGACACCAGTGCACAAAATAATTGTATCGCCTCAGGTTTAAGGACTAGATACACAATCAAAAACCAGTAACGTATTATTAATTCTCTTAACCATGTGATATGTTACAAATATCACATTCAGTAGACGTTCAACTAATATTTACTCACATGTCTACTATCTACATCTCATGCAATATAACATGTGACTCACCATTCTTTATCATTAGTATCTCATACTAATTAAAGATAGTAGCTAATGTTCTAGTTCATAATCAATTAATCATAGTCCCCTTTTGAGAAATCTTAGGACTAAGAATAACTTTAAGAAATCCTATGTTACAGATCTTTGTCACATATCTTAACAACTTAAGAATAAGATCATCATGATATCTAGGGACTCATACATATACAATTTGAGAGTCATGAATAAAGATATGACCATTTTATTGATTGCGAGATTATCAAATAAGTATTTCTATTACATACTAGATGTCATCTAAATCTAATATTAGGCCATACAACACTAACACAAAGGTCCCATGGTGGTGTTAGAACTTAGTATTAGGATGGATACTAAATGTCATCCATGTTAATCTAATATTCAAGTTTAGATGAAAGCTAATGAGAGTCGAGCTTGGGTTAGATGCAACATTTGCCAAGCAAAATGACACAACCAACAAAAATGTACATCTACATAGGGGGCTTGACATTTTCATTTGTAGCTTAATGCTCATTTTATTTTCTAGTACATGTTATATTAAACGATTTTGCTCCCATGACAGTTGTAAGGAACTTATTTATGTATACTTTGGTTGGCATATCCACGTTATGCAATACTCATACTATGTCTGTAATTTTACTCTAAACATACTGATTGTATTGGTATCCAAACTAAAATTTTCTATTTATTTTTGTAACTACTCTCTAAAATCGCATATTTAGTGAACATTTCATGTTCCTTGATAAAGTTTATTGATCAATATTTAATGTATTTTTGCACAGCTATTAATGCCCTTGATGATGGATACAAACCTAGCTCCCCATGGGTTTGTGTTATAACTTTAGTATCGACACAAGTCAAAGCTAGTGTAGGTGAGGGAGTCAATGACCACATTACAAAGCTGAAGTAGATAGACATTTGCTACTAAGGAGTAGATGCCCCTAGTTCCACCATATGTTACATTACCCAAAAAATGTTCCAAGTTGGACTTTTGAAATTTTTAATTTTTCTTAATAAAAAATATTTTGATGACAAATGTTTTGAAATATGTAACTAATGTGAATTTTTGTCAAGGCAAGCAAGAAACAACCACATCAATTTTAGTAAAAAATGATATCTAGATTTTGTTCAAGAGCTAGTAACCTCAATTACAAATTTCCTTAGCTTTTATACATGAGCTAGAAAATCTCATAGCAAATCTCCTTAGCCTTACTATAGGAGTTAGAAAACCTCTCTTACAACCCCTTGCAAACAAGACAACTCATTGATGCAAGTAATATAAATCCCACAAAAATCTTAATACAAAACTCACAGAGCCTTCAAGACTTCAACCACAAAAACAATGAGTGAACTTAGTGACAACTCTTCAAGTTTCAACACACCTCTTTGCTTCAATACAATAACTCATTTATATTTTCAAACTTTCCATGTTTTGATTTGAAATTTCTTCAACTAACTAGTAGAGACAGAATGAGAAAATGGCTGGAAGACTTTAACAAATACTCATTCTTTGTATTAGAAGCCATCATATGATGTATAAAGTGAAAATCTTGTAAAACCAATCTTCAAATATGATATTATCTTAAGATAATAGAGACTCTAAAGTCAACATGGTTCGAGATTATAATTGTTACATGTATTAGAAAAAATAGCACAAAAGCTAAAATATCCAAAATAAAAAATGTCTACAATGTTTCTTATTTTTTGAAATTTGAAAAGATAAGGCAGAATAATAAGCAAGAATGTACATTTTGAGTTAAGGATCAGATATAGGTATAAAGTGCAAGTATGTATGGAATGTGTGTTCTTGAAAGAGTTTGTAATCTTGTGACAATCTTAAAATGTCTAAGGGTCTTTTTCAAACATATGTAATATATTCAGATGATTGAACAAATTTGGTATGAACATCTAAACAAGCTTCAAGAATAAGGATAATATCAGTCAACCTTTACACATCTACACCCCTTGTTTCAAACGTTTATATGAAGCCTTGACAGATACTAAAAGTAATTCGGACTTCTATAGTTTCTTCCTCAGATGTTTAAATAGAGACCTTAAGTTTGGCTCCATCCTAGTCTAAGTTCAAGTGTTTGAGCATACTTTTCAAATGTCCGTATAAAAGTGTGAATGAGGTTGACTTTCTAGAGTTGATTCAAACATTTGTATGTTCTCCTTAAGACATATGAATGATCATGGGGTGTTTGAATATTGTCATTTAGATGTCTGAATCTAGCTATTCAAATTTTTTAAAGCCCATTTTAAGATTGTCTTTTATCTTTTTTGTTATAAAGTGTTTTTGTTTTAAGGAAATCTCGTATGGCAATATGGGTAAAATTAAAAATCTTACATGTATTAGCAGGGGTGGACCTAGAAATTTTTACTTGGGGGGGCTTCAAAATTTTTTTTTTCAACCATGAACTTTATCAATAAAAAAACCAAAAAGATAAAAATGAGAATTTAATGAATTTTATATGCATATTTAACATAATTTATTAACATAAAAAGAGAAAACAAAAAATACAAAAAAATGTACAATACAAATACCTTATAAAACTATTTAAAGTCGCAACCTACGATTCTTCAAAAAATCAAACTTGTCAATGAGTACTTCTGTATCAATGCCAAGAGCAATCTCTCTCTCAATGTAGATAGTTATGACATTTGCTAGAAAGTCATTCTCTATTTTATTAGGAAGTGATGATTTGATGAATTTCATCCCTGAAAAAGCTAATTCTGTTGTTGCTGTAGAAACTGGAAGAGTTAATACTAAACGAATCAATCTATCAATCAAGAAATAATGACATAACCTATTCGTTTCAACCAACATCCGACATAATTGAGGAAGAGAATTAAGATTCTGAAATTGCGAATACCGAATTACATCAAACTTGTAGTGATCCAACTGTCTCCTCAAATCACTTATTTCTTCATTATTAAAATCCAAAGGATAAAATTCCTCAACTAAACCACAAATAGCATCTATAGAGAATGATTTGAAACCATTTGTAGGACTTAAAGCCTCGCATAACTTAAGAAGTTCTATTGTTTTCTCGCTAAATCTGTTATTCAACTCCATCAACTGAAAATCTATTACAACAATGAATATCTGAAAGTGATAGTAGTCCTCCACTGTAATATTATTTTTTTGTTGACAAGAACGCCTTGTACCATCCATATAACGATCAGTTAATTCTGGCACATCAACATCATTACTTCTATAAAATTACACCACATACCAAATAAAACTTTCCCACCAATCATCATGCATTTCTTGAAGAAGAAGCTTTGTAGTTGAGACAAAATTCATTGCATTCAAAGTGTCTTGATCTTTCATTTGCAATGCTTGACGCAAAATATTAGATTTTTCCAGCACTTCATGCATCAACAACAAGATAAATACAAACTCAAATGTTTTCATAACTTTCAAAGCACCCTTAGCCTCCCCACGTATATTATTGTTCGACCCCTCATTAATAAAATTTTCAAGAAGCGTACAAGTAGAACCAAACATCTCAATCAATCTTTTAACAGAGGCAAAATGTGAACTCCAACAAGTAGCTCCAGCTCGTTACAAAGTACAAACCTGATTAGCCCCAGTACCAGTTTGAACTTCTCCTGCTAATATCAAATCTACAATTTCATCCTCTCAAATTGACTTTAATTGAGAATGACGCTTAGCAGAAGCACCAACAAAGTTGACAATATAACTTAATAATTGAAAAAATAGCCACACATCATGTACATCCTTAGCTACTGCAACTAAAGTTAACTGTAGACGATGAGCAAAACAATGAATGTAATAAGCAGATGGACATTCTCTAAGAAATAATGCTTGCAGTCCATTCCATTCCTCCCGCATGTTGCTAGCACCATCATACCCTTGACCTCGTAAATTTGTAACCAACAGATTGTATTAGTTTAATACAGTACATATCTTTTTTTTCAAAGTCAAAGCATTTGTATCTTTAACACCCACAACTTTAGAAAATCGTTCTCTAACAAATCCATCACCATCAACATATCTCTAAACAATAGCCATTTGTTCTTTATGTGATTCATCAACTGCTTCATCTAACAATAGCCATTTGTTCATTATGTGATTCATCAACTGCTTCATCAACAAGAATACAAAATTTAGCATCTCCAATTTCTTCACGAATTTTATGTCACACACAATCAGCAATAATTTGTAATATCTCTTTCTGAATATGTGGTGATGTGTACTTGGCATTTTTAGCTGCATTTTCTAGAACAACATCATCAATTTCTTTGTTTGCTTTTCCGTGCAATTTGATTAATTCAATATAATTCCCACGGTTAATAGACTCAGGAGACTCATCATGACCTCTAAATGCACAACCTTGCAATGCTAACCACTTCACACTCTCTATGAAGGTCTTTAAAA
The DNA here is from genome assembly GCA_036245055.1 of Diospyros kaki. Classification (NCBI taxonomy): domain Eukaryota; kingdom Viridiplantae; phylum Streptophyta; class Magnoliopsida; order Ericales; family Ebenaceae; genus Diospyros; species Diospyros kaki. The sequence goes on along the minus strand of BSEG01000015.1, from coordinate 15,823,616 downwards.
GCAAACGATTCTGTTTCTTTTCTTTTTCAGTCTATTTGTGTATCCTTCTCTCAATATATTGACTTGGATTTCTCATGTTTTCCCATTTTTCCATAGCAATGTAATGTAGTGAATTACCATCTCCTTCATGTTTTTTCAATGGACAATCTTTACAATTAACTCTCTTCCAATTTTTGAACCATTTGACAGTGAATGTTTCAGGTTGTGACGTATTACTTTCAAATAAATAACAGGGAAAACAAAATACACTTTCTTTCTCCGTAGAAAACTCAAGCCATGGATGTTGTGTGAACCAAGTGGATTGAAATCGACGATTTTGAGCCCCAAATTTTACATGAGGATACTCATAAATAGGTTGACATGGTCCCATATCAATATATGCTCTTCGAACCTCATCCTGTTTATCTAATGGATATTGTGATATTGGGATTCATTTTCCAGGATCACGTTCATAATATGAGGTTTTACTTTCAAGTGGCTCAATAGTACATTCACCTGAAGGCTTGGATCTTTTAGTTTTGGATGGTGATATAGAACTTGAAGAAGGAGCATTGCGGGGACCATTTGGGTTACTTAATGATTGATCATCGGTTTTCTTAGTGAAGTATTGGAAGATATTTCGGTTGTGTATTTTAATATACCTGTATATAATAATTAACAAAATCACAACCAAGGTAATTCAAATATTCAATCACAATTAACAAATCCCAGCCAGGAGAATTAACAAGTCTCAGTTAAGGCAATTCCTAATTAAATGCAGTAGTCAAATAACAATTAACAAAAAGCCAAATGCATAGTTAAACCCTAAAGTCATAATTCATAAACCCATAATAGGTGTTAAACTAGTCAAAACAAAATAGAACATAATCAAATAAATTAACTTACCTTTAGTCATGTATATTATTTCAGTAATAAATTAATTCTTGCTAAAATAAATTAATTCTTGTATATTATTATTTTTACCAAATATCCTTAGGCTCTTAACAGAAGCAAATTTATTTATATCTGAATAGATGAAATAAATATATTCAATGGAGATGTTATTTGCTTAGCCAAAATAAAAACAGAAAGCTAAAGTTGATAACTTGATAGAAGAAAACAGAAAGCTAAAGCGGAAGCATCAACGAACAACGAAGATTGAAGAAGTAGAAATAATAGATTTTGAAATAAATAGAAGAAATAGATGTAATAGATGGTTTACCTGAGAAATCTTGATTTTGGAAGAAGTGGAAGCAAAAAGCTAAAGTTGATTGTTGAGGGAAGATTGAAGAAGAAGATGAAGATCACCGCTGTGCTTTGCGAAGCCAATTTGAACTAATAGTTTAGGTTATAAAATTAGGGATTAAGGTTTGGGTTAATTAATAATAGTGTATTTGGGCTTGGGCTGGTTGGTTGGTTGTCAAATTTGAAAAAAATAATATTTGGGCTGGTTAGTTGGTTGTCAAATTTGAAAAAAAATAATATTTGGGCTGGCTGATTGGATGGGTTTGGGAAAAAAATTATTTTTTTAATACTAAAAAGCCTACTTTTTAAAAAAAAATTGGGGGAGGGGGAGAGGGGCGCTCCAGCCCACCCTGCCCATGGGCTGGGTCTGCCTCTGTGTATTAGATACATGTAGCGAAATTAATCATACACAAATCATATGCAACTTAGGTATTTAAGCAACATGGATATTCATCACATGAATATAAATAAACACATACCTGTAATCCGATGTAGGGATTGAGTACATAACTAGTTTCTGTACTAAGACTGTATCCACCTCAAGTTGTGGTGGTCCTAGTCCGTCCACACCTATAGTACATTATCCAGTACCATTTTGGTCACCTCTTCCCATACTTGACATAGAGGTTCCCTGTATTATCCGCACTCATATCTCATTTTTTCCCCCATGTAACTCTTATGCGTATTAATTTCACAACGATAACAACAATTTACAAAGCAAGCAAATGAGGAAGAAGACGCAAAGAGCAAGTAGTAAATTCTGCTTCTTTAACTTATTTTGCCCTAGAAATCACCGCCTCACCCACAACCAGCCTCAGTCGGCCAACCAGCCTCAGTCGACCAACACATGGGACACAATTGGGGTAAAAGCTGGGTGACCAAAAGTTAACTTTTCTTTTTTGAAAAATCAACTCTCGCTTCCTCCAAGAGTCAACTCTCCAGGCTTACAAGTCAACGTTTGACCCACCAATCCCTAAGACGTTCCAAGCACACGATGTCGATACCAAACGTGACACTATAGGGTGTGTGACTTTCTAGGTTCACTACTAGTTAGCAATCAGATAGCACCAAAACTCATTTCTGTACCAGTTAACACCTTGACCCATCGCCAGAATCTTTCCATATCCCAATGATGATCTGAGGGTTCCTGAGAAGCGCCTAATAGTGACTCAGGATAGTATATGTGGCAATGAAGCCTCACTTCAAGTGAACTTATTATGGCTGACAATTACCATGTCTTATAATCCTTTCATCACCTAACATCCCGATTGAACGAAAGCCATGGACTGATAAACTCACAAAATTAGTAACTATGTGTTTGACCTCATTAACGTGACTAGATGACAGTACAGGAAACTCTTTTCTTGATAATCAATCTGCCCTGCCTAGGGATTGTCTTATCACACTAATAGTAGATCACATAAGATTTCACCCCCATTAAATACCGACGAGGGTAACAGATCATATCCCTAACACCTATCTCCATATACCAACAATACAGAACCACATAGATGAACATTTTCACCTCTCATTTGGATGGTTTGGCTCATTAGGAAATCCTACACACCAATACACAAAACAACCGTGCTAGTTCAAGTCCAATGATTAACACACCATCTCAACCTGAGGACTTGACCATTATCCACCATACCATGTGGTTAGTTATTGGTGTCACATTCAACTAGTTGTTTCCCAACAACCACCCATAGGTTTACTAGCAATGTAATGACCCCGTTAGGGGCTCTAGACATTTTTGGATATTTTATTTTGGGCTCAAAATTTTTGTTTTAATTAATTGAGGATTGAAAATATTTTTTATGGGATAAAGTGTAAGTGGAAATAAGAATTTGGAGGCCATTCAAATGAGATTCAAAAATGTGAGAAAAGTCCAAATGAATTGGGTCATTGAGATGTGTTTAGAATTTTAATTAAATTATGAATGGGCTTATGTGTTGAGAATTATTTGGATCAATGAGTTGGGCCATGGAATGGCCCACGGCATGGGCTGAGCCCAATTGAGAAATTAAATTTGAAAGTTTTAAAAGAAGATCATAATAAATTAAATTAGCCAACAAATGTTAATAGTGCCCTTGGTTTTCCTTTTGACCATTGTAAAGGTGAAGGACAATCTGGTCATTTCGACCAAATTGCAGGTGCAGACTATGCATTTCGATTTTTGTGCTACACCTACATCGACGACCTTTCTCTTGTGCGTACTCTCATTTCCCATTTGAGACTTCTTCTTCTTATCTCTCTTTTTCCTTCCTGGTTGCTCGTATTTTCGTCTAGGTTGATAGTAGCTTCAGGAATGGAGGATTTTTCTACATAGTGAAGTCATTAGGCAAGTTCTTCTTGCACTCCCTCTTTATTTTCAGTGCAAGCTCGTTTATACATTCTATATTTCACTTCCTCAATTTCTTGATTTCTCCTTTATTGTTATGCAAGTTCTTCTTTCACTTCCCTTTGATTTGTAGTGCAAGTTCTCTTATACATCCTCTTATATCCTTGTATGAGTTAGTTGATGCGATTTCTATATTCATTTTGTCTTACTATGATGACTGTGAATGTATATATACATATATATCTCTGTTTTTGCGTATAACTTCTTCTCCAGTTACAACATCCTTTTCTTTTGAATCTCCTTGCTAAGTATATTAAGGTCCCTTTGATGTTTCGAATGGGAATTGCTTTACCCCAGATTTATTTTCTACAAATGGCATATTTTTGGTTTCAGTTTAGATACAGAGGTTTTGTTCGCCTCTGTATCGAGCTATCAGTTGTATGCATATGTACAAATAAAGAAGCCCACTCAAATAGCGCTTATAAGAGGCAAACAGATCGTGGGTATACTCCCTAGTCTTGAATAAACCCTCACATGTATATATTATATATGAAACAAACAGCTTGGTATAGATACCCTATGTTTTAAATAGCTGACGTATATCTGGCTATTAGCCTTACCTGCGAGCTCTTTGCTGCGTGCTTGACCTCAATCTCTTGGCGCGAGCTCATCCCGTAAGCTCTTGCCCAACCCCTTGATCGCAAGCTCGTTCAGCGAACTCTTGTTCACCTTATGACCTCGAGCTCTCTCTCCGTAAGCCGCGAACTCATGACCTCGAGCTCTTCCCATAATCCTTTGATTGCGAACTCTCTGCTCACACCCCATCCATTTACATTCCTTTAACTTAAGTAAATGTTTCCATTTTCTTTAATTTATATTTTACCTTTCATTTACTTTAATATATAAATGTAAATAAGAAAGTACCCCCTATTTGGTTTCAATAAAAATATCAAAAAAATCAAAATCTTTAACAATAAAAAAAATAGAAATTTGGTTTTAGTACAAATGCAAGAACTTGCAATTCTACGACCCTCGAAATACATAGTTTTTGTTTCTTGAAAAATTTATTAAAAATCATTCTTAGAACAATGAATGTTAGTTATCAAAATACCGGGAGTTAGTTTTTCAAAATAAAGATATTTACAAAAATATGTTCTAGTTGGTCATTCGCCTTAGAAAAATTTTACATTTATTTTGACCAGCAATTTCACGTGGTGTGGTCATTCTGATTGCATGGGAACTAATCATGAATTGAGCTATGAGCACGAATGCAAGTAAATGCATACTGTCATTGGTTAAATGAAATCACAACAATCATCTAATGGGAAAAATAGTTATTAAATTTATAATACTCCTCAGCTGGTGAATCGAGATTTAATATTAAATAACATATCTCAAAAATTATTCCTGTGTTATAAATTACATCAAGCATTTCTGTGTCATAAATTACATCTTAAATGTGGTAAATGTTATGAAGTAAGATATGTTGAATTTATCTGATGATGGAAAAATACCTGATATGGGTAAATGATGTTGGAAGTATGAATATCACAGAAACAAGAATGTAAGTACATGTGGTTGGCAAATACATACCTGATACATACATGTACATGTTGCATATACATATGTTTTGCGCACCTATTATTTTTCGTGGAGGGAGAAAGGGTACCCTAGAGCACCTAACGCAAGACGACATGGCCATAGCCCGGTAGGTTGGCTCCATATTTATTTGTGAAGTTTTATTGAAATTATGCACTTTTGCATGCATTGATTTATGGCTTGAGAGCTGGAAAGATTGATATTGATAATGAAATGATGCATTCTTGCATGTGTTGAATAATGGCTTGTGAGCCTGTGAGAATTGATAATGACATTGAAACTTTATGCACATTTGCATAGTGATACATGGTGACATGATATATTAAATTGAATTGATAAATTCATGAATTATGAATCTTGTATATAACTGTGGAGTCCTTGATTACTCTTCTTGGTGTCATCGTGTTCTTGGATCCTATATATTGTTCCTTGTTTCTCAAACTTACTGAGCCTTGTGGCTCACTCGATCTTCTTTGCCATTCCTGATGAAGGAAAGAATGTTATTGGGGGTGAGTCCAATAGGCCTACAGCCTAGGGATAGTGGTGTACGGAGACGTGTCCTAACTTCAGAGATCCTAGTTAGTGATTTGGTGTGGATTATAGTGATGATGATTTGTTATGTTATTGGCATTTGAGCCTTTTATTATTTTGTATGGCCATTGAGTCTAGAGTCATGAAATATTGAAGATTTAATTAAATTTTATTTAAATTTTCGCTGCTAGAAATAAAATGAGTTGTTATTTGAGTTTAGTTTTGTTCTGTATCATCTCTATAATAACCTTCTTTCAAATATCCTAGGCTAGCGAGAATATTTGGAAGCAGGCCATATAAGCGATATCCCCATGTCATATGGCGAGTGACACACCACCCTCCAATCAATAACTCATACTAAACGAGGTAGTAACCCCTATGCTAGTCTATACTCAACTAATCGGAGTCCACATCCAAAAAAAATCTAAGGACTATGAATAGTTTAAGACATTTAGTTATGAGAGAATCCTGTCACACAGTCTCAACACCTCGAAAATAAAATTCTCAAACAGAATATCTAAAGACTTATTCATATATTAAACTGGAAAGCTTATGAATGAAGAAAACTTGCATTTGATTAATATATACAAAGACGCAATAAATATGTTCAGTTACAAGCTTACTAGACGTCACCCAAATTTAGTATTAGAGCACATAACACTAACATTGTTATCACTGAAATAAAAAATTATTTGAGATCAATATGTTGAGATGGTTGGATTTAGCCACGTAAGTCAACTAGGGGTTAGGGAAAGGTTAGGCTTTCCCTTAAATATAACACTAGTGAAGAAATGGTGATAGGAAACCCATATGTTCCACCTAGCAATTAGCTAAGTGACTGTTACAATGCAAGAAATCACCATTATCATGGGTTTGCATGTTGATGGCTCTCTGGTTGTGAGAATCACAAACTAGAGGTATTCAGAGTTGTGTTAAGATTTGCTTTGTAGGGTGCCCTCATTACAAGCCTTGAGCTAATCATTGTTGAGTTTCACGTGATTGAAAGTGTTAGTGTTGTGTGCCCTTATGCTAGATTTGGATGACATCTAGCATGCTTGTTTATAATGCATTAATTGTATTTTTGTATAAATCTATAAAATGCAAAGTTTTCTTTATTCATATTTTCTCCAATCAACTATATGAATAAGTTCCTAGATCTTCTATGTCAAAATCTTATTCTCAATGTGTTAAGACTATATGACAAGATTCTCTGGTAACAAAACTTCTTAAATTATTCCTAGTCCTTAGATTGTTTAGATAGGGACTCCGATTAATCGAGTATGGACTAGCATAAGGGTTACTATCTCATTCGGTATGGGATTACCGATGGAAAGATGGTGTGTCACGTGCCATATGACATGAGATGTAGCTAGTAGATATGTGAGTGGTCGTTGGAGAATGTGACGTCGATGACTGACCACATGGCCTGATGGATAATGGTCATATCATTAGGTTGCAATGGTGTGTTGATTTTTAGACTTGAACTAGCACGGTTATTTCGTGTATTGGTGTGCGAGATTTGATTATGAGCTAAATCATCCAATTGGGATATAGGAACGTTCATTTACATGATATTGTATTACTGGTATATGGAGACAAGTGTTGGAAATAGGATCTGGCACCCTAGTTAGTATTTGATGAGGTGAATGTTCTATGTGATCTACTATTAATGTGACGAGACAGTCCCTGACTAGTGCAGATTGAAAGTCATGAAAGGTGTTTCCTGAGATGTTATATAGTCACATTAATGAGGTCTAACACATAAATATTGATTTTGTAAGTTTTGTCACTCCATGACTCTCACTCAGTCAGGACGTTAGGAGATGGAAGGATTATAACACACGGTAATCGTTAACTGTAATAGGTTCACTTAAAGTGAAACTTCATTATCACCTATATTGTCTTAAACCTCTGCTAGGTTCTATTCAGGAACTCTCGGAATATCATCGAGATTTGAAAAAGTTTTGGAGATGAGTCAAGGGGTTGATCGATATCGAAAAGAGTTTTGGTGTTATCTGATTCCTAACGGGTAGTGAATCTAGAAAGTCACACCATATAGTGTTGCGTTTGATATTGACATCGTGTACCTATAATTCCTCTAGAAGTGATTGGTTAAATGTTAACCCTTGGTCTCTTCTGCCAATAGTGTATAATGCATTGTGCATAGTAAATGTTGAATTATTGCAAGCATAATTAAGGTGGTGGATGGCAGTAGAATCCAAATTGAATTGGATTTGGAGAAAAAAAATGATTGAGAATGGTGGGGATTAATTTAAGGGGAGGCCCTCTACAATTAACTTTTTCTTCTTTTCTCGTTGCTTTTTTTCTTCTTTTTCCTCTGTTTCCTCAAAAAATATTATGCTACCATAAAAATTATACATGTGAAGGTCACGCATAAAATTTTGAGACATGGGCACTAGTGATATGCAGAACCTCTGTGTCTAACATAAGAAGAGATGACTAAAACGGTATTATTTAACATATTAAGTGTGGACTGACTAGGACTACCACATCTTGAGGTGGATTCAGTCTTAGTACAGAAATCGTTTTTTTACTCTATCCTTATATTGGACAGCAGGTATGCATTTATCTATATTTAATTGTTAAATATGCGTGTTGCTTAAATACCCAAGCTATGTATGGCATATATATTATATTTTGTTGTGTGTATCTGATACATGGTAAAAATTTTATTTCTACTCGTACTGTCGTACTAGTGATTCCCTTCAGTAAAAGCATTTTGTTACCCTCCTTAACAATGTCACCAAGGAAGATGTCTAAACATATGCACATGTATACATTTTATGGATCATTAAAGCGTTGTTACTACTAACAAGTCAATAGTAAAGGTTCAACTGATTTATCTACCACTCATTTGAGACTTCAACCTTTATGGCATATTGAATTGGGGTAGAGCCACTCTCGCTTACCTCTATAAATCATTGTGTGGAGCCATCCACCATGAGGCTAAGGATATTAGTTGTAACACCCCACTTTTCTCTTACAGGGCGTGTCACTATGTTGGGGTACAAAATATACATAAACTATTTTTTTCTTTCTTTCTCGGTACATAACTTAACCTTAAGTACCGAATTTCAAACAAACCCCCAGCAAATCATTAAAAATGCGGAAGCTATAATCGAAACTTGATATAGTACATAATCAATTCACTTTATTTATGTCATAAGAATCCGTACCATAGTTAACATCATGTCCTCAATATTGAGATACATAAATACATGGAGATTCCATAATATTCTAACAAGACTAATCATCAATAAAGTATCAGCTAAAACATATCCGAGTCAACTCGCTGAATCCATCAGCCACGCCATCACGTGCCGTCATATTTCAACCTGCTCATTGCCTAAGCTGCAAATCTAAACTGGAACGTTGAATATTCAAGAGGCATAACCCATTAGAAGATGAAACTTCTAGTGAGGGTCCAAAACATATATATGAATGCATGATGCGATAACATGAACAACATTTTCGTCCTTTAATGTAATTTCCCAGGCCCACCAGCTCGGCTAAGAATCCTAGGAAAATCCCGAACCTCTGCAGGATAAGCCTAACGTTATTCCCTCAATGCCCTAGGAGAATTACGGCTACACTCTAGGGGCGATATCCCACTCCCATGCACAGATATCAATATGACAACAATATCGTGCCATGCAAATATCATGACTTCCAATGCAATATGACAAAATGAACATTGCATTCATAAATAGCATGCACATATACAATCATATCATAATTATACGTTCTTGTGAGAAAACCACTCACAAAACCATAGTTAGGATAGGAAAACTCACCTTTTAAGATAAACTTATATTTTCTCGAAAAGCGTGCATCACCTCGATATGTGTCTCCTGCTTTGATTTTCATGCCAACTCTCAAAAGTTGCATCAATCACATCGTTTCGATTACCTCAATCACAAAAATGATATTTAATTACTAAATATCTCAATATTCTATTTATTTCATATTTTCCTTTATTTTTTCTTCTAAAAATCCCAGTAAAATACCTCGGGACTATTTCCTCAAATCTATCTTCACAACAATTCATAATAGACTATAAAATTCCAAGGAAAAATACTGGACTTACCCGGATATTGCGTTTTCATGCAAAATGAGGCTCTTTGGTGCGAAAATCGAGACATCGAGAATCCCAAATCCTAATCTTTTTGCACACACTTCCATAAAATATTTTTCTCAAATTTCTAGGAATTTTTTCACATTTTTCCAACCACTCATGTGCCCCCACGCGCCTAGGACGAGTGGAGCGCGTTAAGGCCAGCACGTGACCGACACGCACCGATCGTCTTCTTCAGCGACTGCGACAATCTGAGCTGACTCTACCCCTTAAAAGCCCTCTTTCATTCGATCATTTTGGCACCCCTTAGAGCATGAACGGAGCACCGGAGCTTGTCCAACCGAAGGCTTAAAGCCTCAGATCGACCGTCCGCCTTCTATCTCTGGCGACCTCGATTACCCCTTCAAACCATCACCAAAATGCCTGAAAATCTCCAGAAACGATCCTCAGGACATGGGCAACAAAAGCCCCTTATTTTGGAACGCTAATTCATTCGATTTCGAGGCCGATTTGAAGCTCTATTCCTCCCAACTTTCGGCCACTTCAAATGCCTATTTATAGGCGAAATCAACACTCCAAATGCCCGATATCAGTTAGCCCATGAGCCTTAGAGCATAACCCTACCCCGGATCGACCTAAAGGCACCGATATTTGCCTACAAAAGCGAGTTGCAAGTCTCCCATTTTTGGCCAACTTTCTTGGTCGTTTTTTCTTCAATTTCCGACCACTACGGTGGCCCTTGTCGGCTGATGATCACACCCACGTGATCCTCAACCACCCCTCGTGCAAGCCCAGGCTTCAGATGGCAAAAATCGGCCATGGCCGACTGGCCATGGGCTGTTCAGTCTTTGCCAGCTTTTTCATTTTTTACACTTTGGCCCTTCAACTTTTGGGTTATCTCACTTTGGCCCTTTTCACTTAACCCCTGAACTTCCTATGATTGCATTTAAGACCCTCAAGTCCTAAAACATCATTTTAACCCCTGAAGATTCCGAAAAAATATTGTTTCGGCCTCCCTTTAGCAATTTTAAAAAATTGCACTTAGGCTCGAATCTTCGTTTTGGCCCTAAACCTCTTCGTTTCTTCCTGAAACCACTGAAGGATTATTTCTTAAGAAAAACTGAAGTCCCCTCAAGTTTCCATTGACTTCCGGGAAGTCATATATAACAATTCGGTATTGCAGCCTAATTGGCAGTTGCTATTTTGCTGTACCGAAAACTGTTCCCGATTCGATTTCTTTCGATACTCTAAACCATATCTTGGGGTACTCGTTAATGCCACATCATTTTTCTTTGGCATCTCGGCTTCAGGGCACTCCTGGCAATCGATTTAATCATTCATACTATAATAAATTACCCTTATACCCTCAATTTATGGGAGAGGTTACACGCGGGGCTGATGGAACACCTTGAGAATAAAATTCTCAAACAGAATATCTAAGGACTTATTCATGTGATAAACTGGAGAGCTTATGAATAAAGAAACTTTGTCTTTTATAGATATATAAAAAGATACAATAAATGTGACCAGTTACACGCTCGATAGATGTCATCCAAATATAGCATTAGGGCACACAACACTAATAATCTCATATTTGTACTAATACTAATTTACATCACATGTACATTTAGTGCTTTACCATTCGTAGGTACCAGAGTCCCATCTTCTCAAGAAGTCGGTCCAACTATGACTTAGTCATAGCCTTGGTGAGTGGGTCAACAACTGAATCTATTTTTTGCAACTGCACGTCCCCGTGTGCTATATAATCTCTCGAATAAAGTGAAATTGAAGTTCAATGTGTTTGGAATTTTGATGAGACTAGGGTTCCTTTGTCTAAGCAATAGCCCTAGTATTATCACAATACAACGGGACAGATAAAACCACACTAACCTCCAAAAGAAACTTTCGGATTCAAACAGTTTCCTTAGCAGCATCGCATGCTGCCACATACTCGGCTTCTATAGTGGAATCCATTGTGATTTTCTGCTTGGAACTCTTCCAGCTCACAACACCACCATTCAAGAGATATACAAACCAGACATCGATTTATGATCATCAACATCCGATTGAAAATTTGAATCTGTGTATTCATCTACATAGATATCACCCATTCCATAAATTAGAAGCATATCTTTAGTTTTTCTTCAAGTACTTCAGAATATGATTCTTTGTAATCCAGTGACTCTCATCGAGATTGGACTGATATCGACTTATAGCACTCACAATGTATGCAATATCTGACCTCGTACATATTATCATATACATAAGGCTCCCAACCGCCGAAGCATAAGGTACCTTATTGATACGATCTCTCTCTTTAAAAATATTTGGGGATATTCCTTTAGAGAGATGAACTCTAATCCGAACAAACAACTATCCTTTCTTGAATTTTGTCATACTGAACCTCTTTAGCATTTTCTCTATATATAGGTTCTGAGAGAGACTTATCAATTTTCTGACTCTATCCCTATAAAGTTATATTCCCCATATAGGTAACATCTCCCGGGTCCTTCATGGAGAATACTCTAGACAACCAAATCTTAGTAAGCATCATACTATCCACACTGTTACCCATAATTAAAATATCATCCACATACAAGACTAGGAACACAATGTTGCTCCCACTAGCCTTCTTATTTACAAATGGTTCATTCGGATTTCTCATGTAACCAAACTGTTTGATCTCTTGATCAAAATGGATGTTCCAACTCCTCGATGCTTACTTCAAACCATATATCTATCTCTTCAGCAAACATACCCGACATGGATCACCGAACTCATATCCACACGACTATTCCATATAGATCTTTTCTTCAAGAAGTCTATTCAGAAAAGTCATCTTGACGTTCATTTTCCAGATCTCATAAGCAACGATAGCTAACATCATCCTAATGAACTTCAACATCGCTACAAGTGAGAAAGTCTTGTCATAGTTAACTCCTTGACACTAACAATATCCCTTTGCCATTAACTGTGCTTTATATGTGGAAACTTGTCCATCAACACCAATCTTTCTCTTGAAGATCCATTTACATCCTATAGGAACAATTACTGTTGGAGAGTCCACCAAGACCATACCTGGTTGGAGTACATAGACTCCATCTCAGATTCCATAGCTATCTACTACTTCAAGACATCGATATCGCATATCGCCTCCTCATAGGTGGCAGGGACAACTAACCTATTACTGTCCCCATACAATAACAATTCATGTATCTCCTTCATCAACAAACCATGCCATTGATCCGAATGATGGGGAACTCTACTAGACCAACGAGGAACTCGCGAATGATCTATCTGACTCGGTTCACCTGGTTCAATAATTTGTTGAGGTATTTGTGGAATAGAAGACCCCTCTTCTACCAAATCTACTTTCTTCTCTATGCCACCATCTTGGATGAACTCTTCTTTTAAGAAAATAATATGCCTCGTAACAATAATTTTTGGGTTAACCAAAAAATAGATATAATATCCTAAACTATCTTTAGGATTTCCCACAAATCGTCATTTCTCATATCTATGATACAACTACTCTGTCCTTAACCTTTTTACATGCACCGAGCAACCCCAAATCCTAACATGCTTAAGACTTGGCAATTTCTCAACCCATATCTGATATGGAGTAGTTGAGACAGATTTAGTCGGAACTCAATTTATCAAATAAATCGCAATAAGAATTGCATATCCCCAAAGTGAAATTGGCAAATCTGTGTAACTTAAGATAGACCGAACTATGCCCAACAAAATCTGATTCCTACATCCACCATTCAACTGTGGTGTATAAGGAGGAGCATATTGTGAAACTATACTACAAGACTTGAGATAATCAACAAACTCAGTACTCAAGTATTCACCACCTCGATCTAATCGAAGAATCTTGATAATTTTTATCGTTTGGTTTTCTACTTCAGTCTTGAATTCTTTGAATTTTTCAAAGACCTCAGACTTATACTTCATTAAATATACGTAACCATATCGTGATAAATCATCAATAAAGGTTACAAATTAGATATAACCAGCCTAGGCCATAACATTTATAAGCCCACATACATTTGAATGTATTAATGCTAACAGTTCAGTAGCCCTTTCCCATTGTCCAACAAAAGGAGATTTAGTCATTTTCTCGAGAATACATGACTCACAAGTTGGCCCGAGTTCAGCATACAAATTACAAATAAGACCCTGAGGCGATAACTTTATGAGCCTACTCTCGTTGATATGACCCAGTCTAAGGTGTCATAACTGTTTGGAATTTATATGATTATCTCAAGAATGTTTTTCATTTATTATGGTACTGAGTCTAGTAATCATTTACTGACTATATTCACATACTATGTTTCCAAAAAGTACAAACCATTTATCATCACAGCTTTTCCCACACACATTATCATACAAATTATGGCATTCATTGCATGCAAAAGAAAATATATAACCATATTTTACAAATTATGGAATAGATACAATAGTTCACATCGCATTCGAAATAAGTAAATAGTCATACAATACCAACACATGCCCAGAAGGTAAAGATACAGAAACAGTCCTTATGGCTAATGTAGCAATGCTTGCCCCATTGCCAATCTTCAAGACTACCTTAGGCTTCCCAAGCACTTTACTTCGACTGAGATCCTGCGCAAACAAACAAATATGAGAAGTAACACTAAAACCTACAATCTAAGAAGCAAGGTATCGACTAATTGTAAGATTAGTCTCAATGACTGTAACACCCTCTTTCCTGGACACCGTTAGCCTAGGAAGCCCTAGACAAAGAGCGTTACATGGGAGAATAGAAACCTAAACATTCACATCATAACATGCATAAGGGATACTAAAATAACATTAGACTTTACATAGCATTCATTATACAACCCAAGTCATGCATGGGAACTTTCATCACTTTGCAAGACATACATCCTCAAAAATACTACATTCACTTAGAGAGAGAAAAATTCTAAGGCACTAGCCTCCTAAAACACTCCCAAGACTTTTTGTTGAGGGCGCCCCGACACACATGATTCTACCCAATCACCTTACTTGGACCGGCATCCGCTACATCCTTGCTCTTACCTGGAATGGTGAGGAATACAAGAGTTAGCCACAAGGCTTAGCAAGTAATACATAAAAGAAAGCATGGCTGAAAATAAGGCACCGGTTTTGAAACATATGGGTTAGGTTTCGAAATAAAACTCTCTGTTTTGTTATGTTTTGAAATCCCCATCCCTAAACGATTAACTACTCACCCACTCAATGCAAAAATTCTATGCAACATGCATACAAAAGCTAATAACACATACATGGCCACTCGGCCCACATAATAATCATAATACTCATCAGGCCCGTGACTGAAAACCTACATCCAAAGAAATTGTAAAACTCTGGGACCATTGGTGTTATCACACCTGTGGCTATAACCAATATATATATACATATACTCTCGCCCGCGGACATCACCAGTGGACGCACTCCCCAATCGTCATCGAATGAGCGAAAACCCCAATCTGGCTAGTACCCACTGGTCTTGGGGGATATATCTCGACAGAATCCTCCGCACCGCGCGCAATAATGCTCATGCAATGCAACAATTTTAGTGGCCACATTTAGATACTCGTGCAATAGATAAAATCTATGCTCCATGCTCACTCATATATAAAAATGTGAAATGCTCACACAAATCATGTCCATGATGCACAATTACCACTTTTTTCCAAATCATGCCATGCTAAAGCTTAACACACATAAAATTAAAGACATTTACGTTCCAACATCATGGCCACGTTTTCTTGCAAAATGTTCATTAGAAACTTGGGTCGTTTAAAATTATAAAAATGCGTACTCTATCATAGGTTCAACGCATTTTTGATCATTTAGGGCCATTTAAGACAAGTATACACAAACACCAAGCATGGGAGAAGACCAATTCTCTACCATGCTTAATTTCAAGAACACTCCATTCCTTAGAAACTGTGGGGGGATACAAACCCCACTTTGGCTCATAACAAACTTGCCCCAATTGTTAGAGACCATCAAAATTCAAGAACTAACCAACATAAAGCTAAAACCTCTCTTTACCTAAAACTTGATTTCTTTTCCCAAAACCACTACCAACACATAAACACCATTTCTTACAACTTTTACATGTCTTCAAATTCTCACTTCAAAGCCTCAAATTAGGGGATTTGACAATAACCTAAACCCCCAAATCTAACCCCAAAAAGCAATTTAAATGATCATAGAAGAGATATGGGAAGAGGAACTTGCCTTAATTCTCTTCTAGTTTGGGCACTTGATGATTTTGGAGCCCTAAGAGAGAGAGAGAGAGAGAGAGAGAGAGATTTTGCTTCAAAATTGGAAGGAGAAACTTGAACTTTGAAGGAAAAGAGACCCACGAGAGCCCTTCACAGTTTGCTTCTCTCTTCCTCTTCAATTTTCAGATTTTCCATGCTTACATACTTCCCCTAATTTCCTTTTAATGCTCACCACATAAATTTCTTTAATTTTATTTGTTTAATTCCCAACTTAAATCTCCAACCTAGCCTTTAAGTCTTAGACTTTTCTCTTCCCAAGTCCATGCTTCTAGAAGCCATCTTCAATTACCTTTTTGTGCCTTCCAAGAACACCACTTCCTCCATCCCAATTTAGCCTTTTTTTTTTTTACTTTTCAACTCTCCTCATACTTGACTTTTCCACTTTTCTCATTCCTACACTAGACTTAAACTTTTCTTCCAAGCCCACCATTTACTTTGCTTTGAATTTTCAACCACAGTTAAACTAACTCCCAATTTTCTATCTCCATATTATACCCACATAATTTACATAATTTATTGGAAATGCATTAAACAAGAAATTTACCTACCCAGCCCTTCGGATAAAAATCACTGATTTTTCCCCGGGCAACCCGTCGCTAACTCTCAATACCTGACAATGATTAGATTAGGCTCATTAACCCAAATATTCTAATAATTAAATTACCAAAGGAAAATCAGGACGTTACAATGACACACAATGAAGGAATCATACCTTGACCCTTTGGGCAATTTCCTTTCAAGCTCCGTAGGTAGTCGAGGCAGTTTGTCTTTTAGTGTCCTTTCTGTCCACAAAAGTAACAGTCACCCTTGCCCTAACCCTCATTACCCTTTGTCTTTGATTGCTTACCACCATTCCCAACCCCCACCACACTCCTCTTCCTTTTCTTAGATTTAGGTTTCTTCTGACAAGAAAAAGAAGCAACCGCGAGAACTCCTTCTCACCCTTTGCCTTTCATCTATGACTGTGTAGTTATTAACATATTTAATAACTCTGGAAGAGAACACTCGATCTTATTTATATAAAAATAAGTAATGAAAGATCCAAAAGACTCCGACAACGATTGCAGGATAAGGTCGACACAGAGTTGAGGATTCATCAGGAATTCCAGGGCATCCAACGAACCAATCGCATTGATCACACTAATGACATGGTCTCTAACATCTAAACCTTCAACCATCCAACCCGAAATAACTTTTTTGATATCCCATACCGAGCTATCCTACTACACTCGCCAAAAAGGTCCTTGAGATGCTATATGCTCGCAACACTCATAAAATGCTCAAGCTAATGCTGCAAATCATTAGACATTAATGCGAGAGTGTAGTTACGGGCTCTCATGTCATTCTCTTTCATAATATCCCAAGTGATCATCTCTTCCTCAATTGCAGTCTGGGAAATTTCAATAGGTGGAGCAAAAGACAAATTATCATCAATTCTTTCCATATTGAGCACTATCTTTAAATTATTGAACCCGTCAAGAAAATTAGGGCCAGTGAGCTTATTAGTATCTAGAATATGTGATAATGGATTTAGTCTTGCTATTTTAATATGTAGAAAATAAATAAATGTATTAGCTTATATCTTTGTAAAACACCATTTATTAAGGTCTTTAAACAAATGGGTACTCCCACTAACTTTTTTGAATCCTCACTTCCTAAGCAAAAAACCTGATCCCTTTATAATCAAAATCCAATAGCAGGTGATTGAATTTTCTTTCACAAGAATACCACTCACATTTTAGTTACTTGAAGTATACTCATAATTCAGTAGACAACACTTGCCACCACATTATATGTGGAACTTGACTTTCGGCTTCTATCCTATCATAAACCTCACATTTTAGTTACTTAGCCTGATGGATTAGTTAGATCTCATCCACTGTTTGGCTAAATGAAATTAGTTGAACATCATGCTCCCTCACATTTTAGTTACTTGGTCAAGTGAGATCCGTTGAACACCGCCCATCTCATGGTTAACAGGAGAAATCAAACAATCTTTCATAAAATGCACCCTCACATTTTAGTTATTGAGCACACCCAATCAAACTGATGAATCCCTATGCCGGTGGAAAGACATGATGAATCAAATTCACCATTTAGATCTAACATTAATGCAATGGGAAGATTTTTGGGCTTTTTGTTTAAGGTCTCATCATACATTTATCATTCGTTCCACTACACAACCATTGCATAACACTACAACAAATTTGGTCATTAGTGACAGCACAAAATCATCACATATGATTAGAATTTCATCACAAAACTGTATTGGTGACGATTTTTTAGTGTCATAGCTATCGTCACATTAGGTCCGTAGAGAAAAGTAATTAGTGACGTTTTTTATATTTTGTCACAAATGCATAAAGGAAAGGTGACAAAATTTTTGTTGTCATTGAAGGCATCTCCTTCAGTGACGTGTAATTTTGCCACGAAAATCAATAAAATTGCGTCATCTTAGAGTTTAAATCGTCACAAAATAGCTGTGATGGGGTTTCTTATTATGACAATTCCTATCGTCACTAAAAAATTGTGACAACAATGACGTTAATATCGTCACTATAGTATTTTCATATTTCGTCACTATTAGATAAAATCATCACTGAATAGTTTGATCAAAGTTTGATTTGGTGACGCAAACTAAAATGTCACAAAATATCATATAATTGGTGACACAAAAAATCATTGTGAAAGACAACTACTTTTCATCACTAATAAGTCGGGTCTATATGTTAATTGGTGACACATAAATATCGTCACCTATCAAATATATGTTTTTACGAACTTTTTTGCCACAAAAAATAGAAAATTTTTGTCACATATAAACCTTTTTGTCACTATAGGCATGACTTTTGTAATGTTAATAAAATTGTCAAAAAATAAGATAACCAATTGGTCACAATTTAAAAGCGTCTTAAATTCACAGAATTATATATTATCTTTACTTAGTAACAATAAAATAAAATGTCACTCAAAATTGTATGTATAGATAGGTGGCCAAAGTTTTATTGTCATAAATTCATAAATTAAACTTGTTAATTTGGTGACAAAAACAAGTCGTCACCCAAAATTGCACAATTTAATAAGTGACAAAATTATTTTTGTAGCAAATTGTATAAACCTGTAAATGTTTTCTTTGACAAATATTATACTCACTATCAATTGATCCAAAATTTGAAATTAAAAATACTAAAATCATATTACACACACAAAATGGATTAATATATGATGATCAAATCTCTATCACAAAAAATAAATCCCAATATAACACATCCAAAAATATAAAAGTAATTAACATCTAATTAGTATCTCAGTAAAAGTTCTGAATTAAAAAAGTAGATTTCACAAAATTTGTTCAAATGTAACGATACAAGTACCACCACAATATACTTCAACCTTTTCTCTCTAACCCTTCAATTGATTCTGCGTGCGATTCATTTGAACTTGAAATCAATCGCATTTGTAATTGTATTGTAATCATAGTCGTAATTGTGTTGAAAGGATAGAAACATGTAATGTAAGATGTAAACTTGATCAAGTTGGACACATGTAAAGTTTATTTAACAATTAAATAAATAAAAAAATAGTTATTTTATTTTTACCTTGATTTGGGGTTAAAGAAGATAGAATCGAAGGAGATAGTTGGATCCCTACATTCACCAAAAATTGTAATAATTGGCTATAATTACTCATCACAGTATCTAATTTCCCTTCTAATTATTATTATTATTATTATTATTATTATTATTATTATTATAAATTAATTAAAAATAAAAATAATAAACTTAACTATTTAGTGAAGAAAAAAGGACGCAAATTTGTGAAGCAAAATTCTAATTCTCAACATTTATTTAATATTTAGTGGTCCCAATAATACTTGGTGGTCCATTATGAACAACAATAATATTATTTATATCATACTTTCAGTGGGCATTATATATTATTCATTGTAGGGCATTACAGGGCAAAATCGAAAGTAGAAGAATGTATGCCCTGCAATGCATAATATATATATACATAGTGAAATATACTGAAACGTGCATAATATATATTTACATCATACTTTCAGTGGGCATTATATATTATTCATTGTAGGGCATTACAGGGCAAAATCGAAAGTAGAAGAATGTATGCCCTGCAATGCATAATATATATATACATAGTGAAATATACTGAAACGTGCATAATATATATTTACACATACTGAAATTGAAAGTAGGGCATAATAAAATCGAAACCAAAACTGCAATGAATAATATATATACATACATATATATATTCTTCTTACCTGCACGACATATGTATATATATATATTCCCTCTTTATGTTAGGAAACCAAAACAGAAATCAAAACTAAAACCAAAACTATATATACATACTGATGACCAAGCACCTCCACACAGTTAGTCGTATCCGGCATTAGGATGGATGAAGCAAGCACCACACCAACATGGATATGGATTTCAACAGATGACAAGAAGAATAATGTACTCATAAAAGAAAATCAAACTGTTAAATCAAAACAATAATCTACTCACCAGAGCCTAATGAAGGTGCGTTCGCTGGTTTCAAACAAGAGCTTTAAGAGGCAATGCTAGTGCAGATAATAGAGATATGACGATTCCATTCCCTTATCTTGTTGCACTTTAAGAGTTGGTTTTAGGGTTTTTAATTTTGCATAGGATTTGGGGATGTGGGGGGAATGCATTTTTCATTCCCGCCCCTTCAAAATTCTTATGTAGTGAGTGTTTTATATAATTATTTTTAGGGAAAATATTTTATCTTTTCTAAGTTTTATATATTTTATATTTTCTTATAATTTCTTATTTTTATATACTTTAGTTTCTTTTGCTGGAATAGCATTAACTAATTTTGGATAATAATATTTTATTATCCAAAATTAGTTAATAAAACAAATGTGAGGAATGTATTTGGTCTTATAAAATTAGTTAATAAACAATTGCGGTGAGTGTTTTATATACTTTAGTTTATTTAGATAATAATGTTTTATTTTCTTATAAAAAATCTTATCATTACTAAAGATGACAAGATTTTTTATCATCTTTTCTAAATAATGTACTCATAAAAGCAAATGTGGGGAATGTATTTGGTCAATTAATTAATGTTTTGTTTTAAATTTCAAAATTATCAGCTTGTGTGAGTATTTTTTTTTTTTTCTCATTCAATAAATATCTATTTCCATTCACATAACCATTATGAATTTTAAGCCAATAAAAGGCCAAAAATAATAAGGTAAATTATTAAATATTATCAAAATGTGATCAAATTATTACTTTTACATCTAATCTTAAAAATTACTAATTTTACATATAAATTTTAAATTTTATATTAATTGTAAAGTACCGTGAGAGAAAATAGAGTTATGTCAAAATTAAACTTAAAACAATGTGACATGGCAATATGTTCATTTTTATAGCTTATGGTAAAAAGTCATTCTAAAATAACAAAAATAATAACAATAATTTTTTTCACTTTTTTGGGATTATTTTTATAGTTATTATTGTTATTTCTTCGGTGCACTATTCAAAGCCAAGTGTTCTTATTTGTAAAACTTTATATATATAAATAATTTAAATGACAAGTAATAATAAATTAATATTATTTTTAAATAAGATACATTTATTACATATTATTTTTAACATTCGAATAATTCTATTAGTTAAGTAAATAATTCAAATCATATAATATATTTATTATTACCAATAAAATTATTTCAATTTTGAAAATAATATACAATAAATGCATATAATATAAGAAAAAAATACATTTATTGATACTTAAACATTGTCCTATCTAGTCATTCAACTTAAATTTTCTTTTCTAAAATAAAACTATATTATTGTCAATACATTATTGCTTATTCGTCTCATTTGTTTCTATCTAGACAAAAGACAAAAAGTTCAACATGAATACTAATAAATTTAAAAGATATTAAGATTGCATAATATTATAAATGATATAAATGTTGTTTAGAATAAATTTAATATCTTGTTCAAAATTTAGTATTAATAGTCAAAAAAATATTAATAATTATTTATTAACAAGTAATTAGTTACTCATTATTTGACGAATAACCATACGTGTTCATCACCCAATATGATAGGTAATTGTGACAATTAATGTTTTGTTAACTTGTGCACAACACAAAAATTATCAATAACTATTGGTGACGAAACTCAACATCACCTACTGATACTCACAAATGTGACTATTTGTAATGTGTTACAAATAACTATTTTTCCATATGTGATGCAAAACAATCATCACCTAATATTATTCACCAATATGACGATATGTATTGTGTCACAAATAGGTATTTTTGAATACGTGACGCAATAAATCATCACTGAATGTAATACTAATTAGTGACATTTCTAAAATCGTCACCATATGCATCAAATTAAAATATTACTAACAAGGGGTGATGAAACGTAATGTCACCTAATACTATTCACACATGTGACAATATGTAATGTGTCACAAATAGGTATTCTTGTATACATGACGGAAAGAAAATCATCATCGACTGTAATACTCATTATTGACATTTCAAAGGTCGTCACGTTATGCAACAAACTACAATATACTAATAATGGGTGTCGAAACTCAACGTCACCTAATATTAACAAATGTGACAATATTTAATGCATCACAAATAGGTTATTCTTGTATACGTGATGCATATAATATCGTCACCAAATGTAACACTTATTAGTGACATTCCTAAAGTCGTCATCTTATGCAACAAACTAAAATATTACTATCAATGGGTGACCAAAGTTAACGTCACCTAATACTATTTACAGTTGTGAACGATATCCAATGTGTCACAGATGGTCATTCAGTCATTTGTGACACAAATATATCATCACCCAATATTATATTAATATGATGATGTTTTATTTTTCGTCACCTACATAAACAAAGCGTCACAAAAATCATGTTTTGCAATCGAGTGTTAGCGTTAAAAGTTGATGTCAACTTATGCATGACGTTTTTTGTGACGAAATCTCAAAATCATCACCAAAAAATAACATTTCACGAATTTTGGTGACGAAATGCTTATATCGTCAACAAAAGAGTACTTTTTGTGACGAAAATTCATAGCACCACTAAAAAATTGTCACTAATGACCAAATTTCTTATAGAGTAATAAAATGAATAATAAATAGTCAAAATGACCATGAGCTTGCTCACAAAATAAACCCGAGCCTCAAGAGTTTAAATTGTGGTATTCATCAACTCCTTGATGGACTACTGGCTTAATCGCTTCTCACTATCACAAACTCCTTAACATTGTCTTCAAATTATAACTTTTGTAAAATAAAAACTAAAAGAAGCTACTCAAGGCTTATGCCTTAGTAAATTCTCGTAGGGGTGTGCAGTGGTTCAGTTAGATCGAATTAATCGAATTGAACCGACCGAACTGGACGATTCGATTGTATTATTGAGGGTCGGTTATCGATTTTGGTTATGATAGGCCAAATGTTGGTTATAAAAAAAAAACAATTCAGTTTTCCTTGTTTGGTTAACCGAATAAACTAAACCAACCATTAATCAAAACGACGTCATTTTGTATATGATAAAACGATGTTGTTTTATGTTAAAAACTGAATATCGTGGAGAAGATAACAGGGGCTACGGGCTACGCATCCAAACCAATTCGAGAGTCTTCAATTTGAATGCAACGAAAAAGAGAGAGAGGGAAACCTTAGTGCCCAACTGTCATTGTTGATTCCTTCCAGTGCTTCTTTCATCTCTATTGCCTTTCTCTTTACCGTCACACGTTGATAGAGGTGAGTTTGAATCTTTGAGAATTTGAGAGAGAGAGAGAGAGAGAGAGAAACCCTAATCCATCTCCATCCTAATTGAAATTGAGAGAAGCCCTATCGTTCATCGATTCTTCGCTGCCAATTAGCTCCTTGCCTCATTCCATTCTACTCCTAACCGAAACCTTAAACCTAAAACCTAATAGATTACCGTCGGGCGTCGGTTAGTTTGATTCTTTTCTTTCCACGATATTGACCCATATTACATCGAGTCATCGACGATCTACCCACTCAGCCACTTCTACGACCAATAGAGGTTAGTTTCGAATTTTCCTTATGTTAGGGTTTTAGATTTTTTAGATTTTGTGGACTTTTAGTTATAGGTTTGGGGGTTTGTTGTTGTTATCTCAAAGGGGTCTCTCAACTCAATTAGTTGTAAATATAGAATAGCTACAAAATTCTAGAATAGCTAATAATATAAAATTTCAAGCATGTATTTTTTATCCCAACATTATTTAGTTGTGTAATGTGGTAGAAATGGATTCCATGTTTAATCAATTACTTTATAATAAAGAGAAAAATCACTAGCTGGCAAGTCAAAATTGTTTGAACTTCGTTTGTGAACATGTTTGGTTCTCTATGGTATCAAATGCACTTCATCTGTTTATTTTTGTTTAAATTAATTCAAAAGTAACTTCTGAATGTAAATGTTTCTATTGCTGTGTAAACAACAATAATATACCAAGGCTTTGATTATATTAATTCACTAATCACTAGTCATTTCCTTTCTATTTTTGGCCTCTATATATTGTTGTGTGTTAAATTAAAATAATAACTATACATTATTGTTATATGGTCATAATATAGTAAGTGATTATTTTCTCATGTTCTAAACTTCTAGTGCTAGTACTAGGAGAATGACAGAATTTTAATTGCAACCACTTAATTTTTCTTTTAAATTACAAGACTGTAAGTTAATCATAAGAAGACATTTTAACTCACTGTTTAAGTACATATTAATTACAATTGTATTAATTTTAGATGACAAGAGAAGAATATCAGTCACACCACAAACATCGCTAGTATGAATGATAGTTCAA
Organism: Diospyros kaki; assembly: GCA_036245055.1. NCBI lineage: Eukaryota > Viridiplantae > Streptophyta > Magnoliopsida > Ericales > Ebenaceae > Diospyros > Diospyros kaki. The sequence continues at coordinate 15,798,633 of BSEG01000015.1, read as the reverse complement.
GGCCAACACTAATAGTACCAAGTCAAGGTAGCCAATCTCAAGATGTTAGAGGTGTAATATCACTAAGAAAGGCAAAGGGAAAAACAATAAGAGCTAGGTCAGATGTGTGAGATCATTTTACTAAGTTTACAAATTCAGAGGGTTAGATTAAAGGGAGATGCAACTATTGTTCGAGGGAGTTCCACTGTGATCCCAAAAGAAATGGGACTACGGCTCTAAGGAATCATATGGGAACATGTAAAAAATACTCTTATACTTTGAAAACCCACCAAATGCAATTAAACTTACAACCAACTTCAACGGGGTTGAGAGAGGGGGGGAGAGTATAGGATTAGTGAATTAGAAATTTGATCAAGTGTTTGCTAGAAAGGCTTTAGCTCACATAGTGATGGTAGATGAGATGCCTTTCAAATTTGTTGAGCGTGAGAGATTTAGGCACTTTATTAATGTGATTTGTCTAAAATTTTGGATTCCTTCATGCTGGATAATTTCTCGTGATTGTTTTGAATTATTCAATGAAGAGAGGTTGAAATTGATGAATGAGGTAAAAAAATTAGTTCAAAGAGTTTGTTTAACCACTGACACATGGACGTCCATCAAAGGATTAATTATGTGTGCTTGACAGAGCACTATATTAACAATAATTAGACATTAAAGAAAAAAATTTAAATTTTTGTTCAATATATAGTCACAAGGGTGATGCCATTGCTATGGCAATTGAGAAGTGCCTAATGGGATGGAAACTTGATAGAGTTTTGACTTTGACAGTAAATAGTGCTAGTTCAAATGATGTTTTTGTGGGTAACTTTAGGAAAAAAAAAATGGCAAAATGGGAAGCCAGCATTAAGAGTGGCCATTATTTGCATATCAGGTGTGCTGCTCATATAATAAATCTAGTTGTGTAACATGAGTTGAAAGAGCTAGATGAATCAATAACAAGAGTTAAGAATGCAGTTAAATATATTAGACAATCTCCAACAAGACTAAGAAAATTCAAAGAATGTGTGGAAGTGGAAAAAATTGGATCTAAGGGCCTATTGTCGTTGGATGTTGCAACTAGATAGAACTCCACATACTTGATATTAGAGACTGCACAAAAGTTTGAGAGGGTTTTTGAGAGATTTGATGAGGAAGAGCCATGTTTTATGCTTGATCTTGATACAAGTAGTTGGAATAATGACCTGCAACAAGTTATTACTATTGATGGGAGACCCAAGTAATAGGATTGGACGAGGGTCAGAATATTTGTTAGTGTTTCAACAATTTTATGAGCTTACTTTGCGGGTTTCGAGTATTTCATATGTCACCTCCAACACTTTTTCCCATGAGATTAGTACTGTTCACTGTCTCTTACATGAGTGGTAAGAAGGTGATGATCTTGAGTTGAGTGAGATGGCTAGAAAAATAAAAGAAAAGTTCGATAAATATTGGGGGATCCAAAAAAAATAAATCACTTGCTTTACATTGCTATGGTGATTGATCCTAGGCACAAGTTAGAGTTTATGGAGTATGCATTTTAGGAGATGTATCTAGGTGAGAAAGGGGTTGTTACAGTTTTGTCCTTAAAAAATGTCGTATATGCTTTGTATGAAGAATATAAAAAAAAATTGGCACCTCAAGGTGAAGTAGAAGAGCAGTTTCAAGTGTCTACTCCACCTGTTGTGGAGAATGTTGAAAAGGGAAAATTTGACAAACCAAACTTGCTTAGTTCTCATTTCAAAAAGTATAAGTATGCAGTAGTAGTGGGTCTACAACTGTGCCTTCAGAATAGGATAAGTATTTAAGTGAAGTGTGTGAGGAGGAAACTGATGACTTTGACATTTTAAATTGGTGGAAATCTAATTCACATCAGTTTCCTATTCTATCTTTTATGGCTCGGGATGTGTTGGCAATTCCAGTTTCTACTATTACATCCGATTCTACCTTCAGCATAGGGGGTCGAGTACTTGATCCATTTAGGAGTTCTCTTTTTTCTAAAGTGGTTGAAAGTCTAATTTGTACACAAGATTGGTTTCGGTCATCTACCACCCCAATAAGTGTTGAAGAAGATTTGGATCATGTTAAATAACTTGAAGAAGGTAAACTCATTGTTACTTTTTTCTTTTTTTTTTAATTTTAGTTCAATACTTGTTATTTTTAAATTATTTAATTAATTTTGTGTATTGTTTTAGAATTGGCAAAGGTTACAGTTAACAACCACGCACCTATGGAAATTTAGATTTTGAAAACTCGTGCTTTTGTAAGTAAGAGAATTTGAACCTCTCAGTATTTCAATATTTGTTTTAATGTGTTTAATGCATTAGTTAATATCTATTTATTGCATTATTTTACAGAATCAAAATAAAGTATATACGGCATTTTAGTTCATTTAACTTCTCCAATATGTGTTTTTAGAAGTATCTGGCCATTTTCTTCTGTGTTTTTAGAAGGTTAGACAGTTGACTTCTCCAATATGACATGTATTGTTATCTATTGGTTATTTGGTTTGCCTTGGTTAACTGTGTTTGAGGTTTTTTTGGACTAGCAAGACAAAGTGAGGACAAATTTTCTTTTACACATTTACTTTGTATTGTTTCTGTGAGATGACTGTTTTATGGATCCAAGTGGAACTTAACAAACAAAAATCTAAGGAAAGAGTTTTCAAATATGTTAATGAGGTAACTTTCTCTCCTTTTTCTTTCTTTTTGTAATTAGTAATTTATTTTATTATTACTTTTTTTTCTTAATGTATAGTTTTTTTATCCGTCTTCATGAACTTGGATGTACGTTGACAATCATTTAGATCAACTTCCCTCATGTTATCTTTAATAAATGATTTCCATCTCACAATGAAATTATTTTGTCCTTAATCTTATCTATTCTAATTTTACTGCATATTCATCTTAGCAATCATTGTTTTAGCTCCACTAATGTTGTAAGGTTTTTTTTTTTTAATTGCCAACACTCTATGCCATAAAACATGATAGACCTTGCAAACATGTTCTGAAAATTTGTTTTTAATTTCTATCATTTGGATAAGTCTTAGGCATTCCTTTGATATTTTGTTGTTTAATATTGACAACCCTATAATTTGTTCTTTGGTTTTAGTGAAATTGCATTCTATACTTGTTATGTTAAATCTCTTCATTCTACCTCTCTTTCAGTATTTCTCTTTGGTAGACAGAATCATCTAAGTCAAAGTAGAGCAACAATAAAATGCAATGAAATAAATTCATACCATGAAAAAATATTGCCAATTCATACATAGTTTCATTTTAATTATAAGATGCTAATGGTGTAACACCCCGTTTTTCCAAGCGTCCGTTAACATGGAATTTCGAGGATATTTTTTTTTTCAACATACACTCAACCTAAATCAAATCCCAACAATCCCATTCTACCTTCTCAACATATCAAACTTAAAATGAATAAGTTAAGATAGGCACATCATCACATTAGCAGAAGCAAGATCGAAACCTCAAATTTAACATAACCAAATTCATTTTATTCATAACGTAGAAATCAAACCATCATTTGACATGACATCTTCAAAACAAAATACATAGAGACTGATCTCTAAACACCTCAAACACAGACAAAATATACGCTAAAGATCGCCAACGTAAATGACTGTTACATCTCGATAACCCCTTTTCCTTTGGCGCCGCTACTTTCACTTGGAACGTTTGAATATTCCAGGGACATAGTCCAAATTAGATTTTAAATCATCTAAGTGAAAGTTTAAAAACATTTTTATGAATATATGCAAGACCATGAACACAAATCGACATATCCCGACATGTCTCAGCCCAAGAGAATCTCATATAACACTTAACCTTAATCGGGAAAAATGCAATCTCTAAAGATAACACAACCACATCGACACATTGGCATAGCACAATCTTTCTTAAAAGGGACAATCTCAACACATGAATCTAGGTATCACCCCTATATCATGTTAGGCATTACGCTTTCACTCAAAAGCATTCCGGATCTCAACATAAACCTGGCCATAAGATGATCAGCACTATCCCCGGAATCAACGTCCACCTAGGCAATAATGTTATTTCTCAAAGGAACCTAGGGTGGTGTCCACTCTCAGCCCCACCACTTGAGCCAACATCCGGGGTGGTGTCCACTCTCAGCCCCCCTCACTTGAGCACCGTAGGGTGAAGTCCGTCTTAGCCTCGTCTTAGGTGGGTCACATAGTATTAATCCTTGACACGCATCCCAAGCACTATCACTCAAGTGCCACACACAGGTTGATAACCCACATCCCACATGAACCACACATAAACATGCTAATGCCATAACACAAATCATGCATCATATAAACTCAACATTTGCATGCACATAATTTAAAATACAAAATTCAATGCACATGTAAATAACCACTTTGGATGAATTAACCATATGCAAACAACTTATCACAAGTCAACTCATTTATATAAACAAATCATGCATAGGGTCGAACCACTCAAAATAAACTAAGTTTTCGATATAACTACTCACAAGTTTGGGGTAAGAACTACTCACAAATCAAATTATTTGTATACATAAGCCAAATTTTGGTAGTAAACTACTCACAGTAAAACAAAACTTCGGTTAGGAACTCTCACCTTGAACGTATCTCAAACCACCTCGATTCTTGTGTCAACCTCTATTTTTGCACCAATCCTCAAGTAATCATACTAATGCTCAACCTCGAGCCTCAACGGTTCCTAGACATCATATTTATTCAAAAAAATATCAATATCTATTTTTCTCATAATTTTCTCATAATTTCTCCTTATTTTTTCTCAAAAAATCTGAAATAAATACCTACTCAAGTATTTTTTCAATTATTCACCACAACAATTCATAAAATAATTTCTTGAGAAAACCATTCACCTTGACTTAGCCTCTCAGACTTTCTCAATATGCGTGCCTTGACCACGAATCACATACCCGAATAATTTTCCTACCAAAATCTCCAACATATTAATAAATCTCCATTTCCTATTTTTATTAAATTTTCTAAGAATTTTTTTCATTTTTTCTCTATTTTTTTACATTTTCTTTTATTTTCTTTTTATTTTCTTCTCTTCTTCTTCTTCTTCTTCTTCTTCTTCTTCTTCTTCTTCTTCTTCTTCTTCCTCCCTACTTCCTCTTCAACCGCCTGCGCACGAACAACCATCCCCAGTCGCCGCACCGCTGCTCACTGCCAGCCGCCTCCACCCACCAGCGCCACCACACTCCATTGCACCGGCCATCTCCGTGCGCTTCTGGCTGCCATTACCGGCCACCTTTATGCACTTGCAGCCATCTCTGGCCACTAACCACCCTCGTCCCTGAGCTTGTTGCCTCTACCTTCTGTTGCCATGGCCGTGCCCAGCTGCTGTCTTCTTGCTTCCTCTACTTCTTTATTTCTTACCCATTTGATCTCAATCTCACCCTCTATTTATAGGCCACGCACTGCCTCACTACACTACCTTAGGACATCCCTATTTGCGTGTAAAATGCTTCACTTGCAGCCATGAATTTGTAGGGCAAGGCTACCCATATGCACACGCGCACAGATACGCAACCTATATATATAATTATATATTACATTATAATAATAGAGAAATTGCACATTTAAATCCTAAATTTCATCTCTATTTCACTTGGGCAATTCTCTAATTGTAATTACACCCTCAAATATCTAATTAATTTATATTATGATACTGAAAATCCAAAATTAATAATTCTAAGATTAATCGATAAGGACAATTTTGCCCTTGTACCCTCACGGGACCCTTGTTTCATCCCGAAACCATTTCAGGGTTGATTCTTACGCAAAATCGGAGCCTCGTTAGAGTTCCATTAACTTTTTAGAAGTCCCCTACGATGATTCGATTTTTCAACCTGAATCACAGTTGTATAAAAAATAGTCTCGATTCTGATTCCTTTGAATATCATAAATCTTATCTCAGAATGCTCATCAATACCATATCATTTTTCTTGGACATCAAGGTTCCAGGGCACTCCTTGCGGTTGATTCGGTGATTTAGTTTTACTATCAAGCTAATTTTTGGTATTCTAATATCATTTAAATTACGTGATAACCTTATACCAAAACAAGGTATTACAAATGGCATATAAAACATAACATAATCAATCTCTCACGAGTAATAATTAATGGGATGTTGAGTTCAATCATGTAAGTTAACTTATAAGGTGCCATATGTCAACTTTATAAAAGAATGGCATTTAAGGTACTAGTAATGATAATAAAGTTAACATATGTCAACTTATTGGGAAATATGTCAAATTCTTAGATATGGCAACGTGGTTACAGATTGTGCAGGTGTCCAAATGATGAAGAATACAGGGGTTAAATTTAGATGTTAATGACTTATGATTTTCTATTAAGGAGTAGTTGTTTGGTATTTGGTATGCACAAATGTCAACCTAACTTGCTCTTTGGAACATGCAACCCGCTTAGTGAACTAATCAAGTTAGCTTTATATCAGTCCATATAACTCAACATTTGTAAAGACCCAGACTGGTTAATGATCTTTTAAATTATTCCATTGCGTTCCTTGCATCAGTTTTCTATGCACCATGATTGTCTAAAGCTATTACCATTGAAATTTAATAGCTTTGTTAAATTGGCATTATCCTTGTATATCAACATAATTTTATTTTTTTAGGATTTTACTAGCCTAGATAATGCGCTAGCAACTTTGTGTTGATTTATCAATTTGGAGTTGAAATATATATCTATCTACACACAAACTTTTTGTTTTGATTGTGGCTAATTATGAAGGTGCATGCAGGAGAAGGTTGCTAAAGAGTTTGGCATACCTGTGCAATTTCAGCAGTTTTGGCTATGGGTGAGTGCCAAAACCATACATATCGACCCAATCAACCTTTGACACATCTAGAGGAAACCCAAACAGTAATTATTTTCTTCTTTCTCACATTTATAGACATGTTAAATCTTTGAAGTTCTGAGTCAAAATGGTGTCACATTCCAATTGTCATATGTTTGGCAGGCCTATTTCCTAAGCTATTCTTATGCTTCAAATGCGCAGTCTCCCCACCTATTTTATCTCAATTAGCTAAAAAGACTAAAAAGTAAATCCACTTAGGGCCAATTTGTAGTAGATCATGCTTTATGCATAATTGAGTGTAGAAATTTGTTGGACTCATAATTAATTTAATGTTTGGATGCTATCTTTTACTTCACCTAGTGGGAATAAGACTTGTGATTGTTGTTTTTGTGGATGCTATCTTTCTTTACTATTGTTATAAGATCAATTCAACATAGATTTATTCTATTAGTCCTATCTTTTCTTGGATTTTTTAGTTTTAGAAATCTTGATTGCAAAGCTCTAAATTTTTCAGTATTAGTCCTATCTTATCTTCTAAATTGCCGAAGACTCTAAGAGGTTAGATGCTTTGTTTTCCAATTTGATTAGATAGGACAATTTAGAAGGTACATTAGCTATTCAGAGGTTCAATTAGACAGAACAAACCAAACGAACCGGTCGGTTCGATTTCAATTATATAGTGGTCGGTTATCGATTCGGCTAGTACTTTAGGCAAAACTTCAGTTATCACTTCGGTTCAGTTAGCACATGTTAGAATTCGATTATTTCGATTTTGGTTAGTTCAGTTATACTGTTGTTGTCGGTCGGTTCAATTTGGTTATTATATACGATCGCACACCCTTACATACTCGAATGAATAATTATTACATATTGAAATAAATCAATCGAAGCCTTGTAATATTCATTCATTCATACCAAGTCCATGCTCATCCTGAACATACATCCACTTTTTAAAACAATTTTGAAAACATATATGCAACATATGTCAAATATTATAACTTAGAATCCAAACACGCATATCTAAACCCTCGTGCCAACGTCCAATGTGAATTATCACACAATCATCAACAACAAAGCATTTAGAGCATGTTGTTTGGTCACTGGAATTGGCAAGAGTCAACTTCTGTAGCACTATGAGTCGACTTCTAGCAGATCGAAAGTCAACTCTCCAAACCAGGAAAGCCGACTTTTGTGACGCAGAATCATCTTCTTCAATAAACTAGTGCCCTAAAGTTTAATTAATGCCAATTTAATGTTATATTTTATATATACAACTGCATATATGCATTTAATACCAAGCTGAGGGTCTAACACCATTGATGGAAAACTCGTGTACGATTGTATAGAGAATTTTAAAATTTTATGCACATCAGATGCGCACAACGGAATATATACATACACGCCATACACCCAACTTGGGTATTTAAGCAACACGCATATTCATCATATGAATATAAATACACACATACCTGCAGTCTGGTATAGATAGGTATAGAAACTATTTCTATAATTAGACCGATCCACCACACGATGTGGTGATCCTAGTCAGTCCACACCTAGTATGTTGTCCGGTATTGTTTTGGTTTCCTCTTCCCAAGCTAGACACTGTCACCCGTACTCCTGTCTCAAATCTTTGTGCATAACTGTTACGCCTATTAAATTTCTGGTTGCTGTAGAATTCACAGAAGTAGAAGAAGACAACAGCGTCATACAAGTAGTAAAACTACTTCTTTAATTTATCTACCACCCTAGATCATCCACTGCCTCACCCACGCCCCCCTTCAATCAGCCAACACATGGCACCCAATTGAAACGGTAGCAGGGTGACCAAAAGTCAACTTTCCTAGAGGCGAAAGTCGACTTCCACCAAAGGAAAGTCAACCCTCCAAACCAACAAGTCAACATTTGACCCACCAATCCCTAAGATGCTTTGGGCACAAGATGTGGCTACCAAACGTGACACAATATGATGTGTGACTTTCTAGATTCACGATCAGCTAGTAATTAGATAGCATCGAAACCTCTTTCAATACTAGTCAACTTCTTAACCCATTACCAGAATCTTTTCATATCCCAATGATGATCCAAGAGTTCTTGAATAACGCCTAGATGTGGTTTAGGATAGTATAGATGGCAATGAAATCTTACTTCAAGTGAATCTATTACGGTTAGCGATTATCATGTGCCATAATTCTTCCATCACCTAATGTCCCGACAGAGCAAGATTCATGGAGTGATAAACTAACAAACTTAGTAACTATGTGCATAATTTTGTCAATGTGACAAGATGACACCTTAGGAAACTCATTTCCTAATTTTCAATCTGCCCTGGCTAAGAACTAGCCTATTACACTAACAGTAGATCACATAGAACGTTCATCCCATCAACTATCGACGAGGGCGACAGATCATATTCCTAGCACCTGTCTTTATATACCAATAATATGGAACCACATAGATGAACCTCTCCACCTTCCAATTGGATGGTTCATCTCATTAGCAAACCTTGCACACCAATATACAAAATAACTATACTGGTTCAAGTCCGAGGATCAACACACCATCGTAGTCTGATGACAAGACCATTATCCACCATGCCATGTGGTCTACCATTAGCATCACATTTAGACATTTAGTTGGTTGTTCCCTAACAACCACCCACATGTCTACTAGCGACATCTCATGTCACATGACGTGTGACACACCACTCTCCCATCAGTGTCTCATACTGAATAAGGCAATAACCCCTATGTTAGTCCATGCTTGACTAATCGGAGTCCCCATCCAAAGAATCTAAAAATTAGGAATAGTTTAAGACATCATGTTACTAGATAATTCTATCACACAGTCTCAACACCTTGAGAATAAGATTCTCAAACAGAATATTTAAGAACTCATATCATGTGATAAACTGGAGAACTCATGAATAAAGAAACTTTGCATTTTTATAAATATATACAAAGATACAATAAATGTGACCAGTTATACCCCCACTAGATGTCATCCAAATTTAGCATTAGGACACACAACACTAATAGGGACAACCCATGAGCCTAGAGGACAAAAACATTGACCTTAACATTTTTCCTATTGTTGTCTATTGGAAAGCTAGGATTACATCTAATGAGAATCCTTACACACACATTTTGTAGTTATATTGCAACCAACTCGACTTATGGAGGGAGCACAAGGTATGTGTTTGTTGTGATTTTATTTATTTCAATTATACACAATAAACGAATTAATATCTAATGCATTTGTCTATATTGCATATGGCAGGTTATTTGGAAGCTATACACTACTAACATTATCCAACATCTACCCTTATCCATCTAAAGGAGAAGAGGTTTGGAAAAAGCAAAGGTGCCACTCATCTATTTCTACATTGTTGAATTGACACCTTTCATCTTGATGCATGCAACAATTTGGTATGGTGTAGGATATCTCTCCTATTAAAGACACGGAGGTGGCATTACATGACGAGAATAAATGAGGCAAACACCACTGCAATTGGGAGAGCCATCATTATCGATTCGTTGACTTATGGCACGACTATCATGGATCTATAGTACATGGTCTCCCAAACTTATTCCTCTTATCACGCTTTAGGTAATGTATGCCATGCAGACATGGTATAGGCGTATCATAAGACAATATTTGTCTCCCACAACTAATCCCTAACAAATGGTATTCCAACCAAGGAATGGGTACAGGCATATCATGGTATGAATACGTTTCAACTTAATGTTTTTTGTTCTCAATTTGCATTCTTTCTAGTTCCCTAAACAAATCTATTTGTTCTTTATGTTTTTATTTATAGAAGGATTGTATTATGCGTGTATATGAGCAACATCTTAAAGTGTTGGATAACTCAAAAGCATCGGATGCCTTTGAAGCATTGGATGGCTCAACACGTGAAGGGGCATAACAAGGTAGTTTAGGTGTCTATACCTATTTGTGGCAACTATTGAGGTGGATGTAGGTCACTCAATTTGTAGATGATATCAAACCAACCCATAGCTTCCAATCGCACCACAACCATAACCATAATCGTCTACCATCCATGGTGACGATGTCAATGTCGATGTAGATGGTGACAAAAAGGATCAGCGAGAGGGTCAACGGATGGTAGATGAGATGGACACATCACATGTCTCTGCCATTATCAACCCAACCTACACAACTTTCTTTGAGCTCAACCTGACAAATGTATAGTTACACGCTTCAACATTAAAGGGTTAATATCATCAATTCATCTGTCCGGTGCCCTCAGACTCACAGATCACATATGGGCAACATTGAGACTAAATATCCCAACGGCCCAATCGATCACATAGGATGAAAGGACACGCATCGCTTGAGTTGGGTTTATAGTTAGGTTTTCTTTTGATTTTTTTGTAAACATTTTCATTGAGTATATATGAAATGTATGTCATATTGTTCTATGTTTTTTGGGTTTTACAATACAAGTTTGAGTTCTACTAGTGGTTAGTGTTTATTTATCAATTATAAGAAAATTTTGAAGTAGCCTTATTTGTTAATTGCTTTGGTTTGTCAATTACAAGTTTGTTATTCGTGATAAATGCTTATTTGTTATTCATTAAAAACGCTCTCTTTCAAAAATTGAGAAACACTTTTTCAAAGAGTGTTCTTCTCCCTAGCCATGCAGAACACCTTACGATGTGGCATACTAAGTAATTGTCCTGCTACTTTTTAAAAAATTAAGTTTGCCCCAATGCTATTTAGGTAGTATTCTTTTATAATAATATTACTTTAATAAAAAAAAAAGGGGCCAAAAATAGCACTATTAAATTGGAAGTTTCGAATTTGAATAAGGTGAACCTCAATTAATTAGTGCAGCGCAGTTGCTGAGTGGTAGAAGATGTAATTTGAGGAACTCCTTGGGAGCGATCGGTCAGTATTCAGTAGCAAAGTGAAGAACAAGTCCGAAGATTAACCTTTCTCCTCTACCAATGCATGGCCTTTGTCGACTCATTGTTGCTGAAATGCAACTCTCTCTCCCACATCAAACAACTCCAAGCCCATCTCCTAGTTACCGGCCTCTTCCGATTCTACCCCTGCCGCTCGAAGCTCCTCAACTTCTGCGCCACCTCCTCCGCCGGCAGCCTCCCTTACGCCGCCGCCGTCTTCCGCCGCATCCCCTCCCCCGCCACCAACGACTGGAACGCCATCCTCCGCGGCCTCGCCCAGTCCGACCAGCCATCCGACGCCGTCCTTTGGTACATCAACATGTTGCGCGCTGCCCACAAGCCCGACGCCTTGACTTGCTCGTTCACGCTCAAGGCCTGCGCCCGCGCTTTGGCTAGGTCGGAGGCGACCCAGATTCACTCTCACGTTGTGCATTTCGGATTCGGAGCCGACTTCCTGTTGCAGACCACGCTACTGGATGTCTACGCCAAGTCGGGTGATCTGGAGAATGCCCATAACGTATTCGACGGAATGCGTGTAAGAGATATTGCGAGTTGGAACGCTTTGATTTCTGGGCTGGCTCAGGGGAGCCGACCAAACGAAGCTTTGGAGCTCTTCAAGAGATTAAGATTAGAGGGTTTGAAGCCCAACGAAGTCACCGTTCTCGGAGTGCTCTCAGCGTGCTCGCAATTGGGTGCGATCAGAGAAGGCGAGAAGATATGGGACTACATTAGAGATGAGAATTTGGATGCCAATGTGCAGGTTTGCAATGCGGCCATTGACATGTACGCAAAATGTGGTTTTGTTGAGAAATCATATTGGGTTTTCAACAACATGAAGTGTAAGAAGAGTCTTGTGACTTGGAATACACTGATCATGGCATCAGCAATGTACGGCGATGGCTATAGAGCGCTCGAGCTATTTGAGCAAATGCATGAGGCAAACGTGTCACGAGACAGCGTGAGCTACCTTGCAGCCTTATGTGCATGCAACCATGCAGGCCTAGTTGAAGAAGGGTTTAGATTGTTCAATTCAATGGAGGGGTGTGGAATAAGCCCCAATGTGAAGCACTATGGCTGTGTGGTTGATTTGTTGGGTAGAGCTGGGCGGCTTGAAGAGGCTTTCCAACTTGTGGATTCAATGCCAATGGTCCCTGACGTGGTGCTTTGGCAGACTCTACTAGGGGCTTGCAAAACATATGGGAACATCAACATGGCAGAGCGCGTGTCAAGGATGCTCATGGAGATGGGTTCCAATAGTTGTGGGAATTTTGTGCTGCTGTCCAATCTATATGCAGCGCACGAGAGGTGGGACGATGTGAGGAGAGTGAGGGACGCCATGAATAGCATTGAAGTGAAGAAGGTGCCCGGGTTTAGCTACACTGAAGTGGATGGTGCGGTGCACAAGTTTGTCAATGGCGATCAGAGCCATCCGAGTTGGCGGCACATATACAGGAAGCTTGAGGAGGTCAGGTTTCGGATGGAGGCATATGGGTACGTTCCTGAGACCAACTATGTGTTGCATGATATAGGGCAGGAAGAGAAGGAGAATGCTTTGTGTTACCACAGTGAAAAGTTGGCTGTGGCTTTTGGTTTGATTAGTACCGGTGTGAGCTCTCCCATTCAGGTGATTAAGAATCTTAGGATCTGTGGGGATTGCCATGTGGTGATTAAGCTCATTTCAAAGATTTATGATCGGGAGATCATTGTACGGGATCGAGCTCGATTTCACAGGTTTAAGGAGGGATCCTGTTCATGCAGAGATTACTGGTGAAATAATAATTGGTCTTTTTTTCTCCTAATTTGTTTGTAACATAGTTGAGTTAATGTACCAGTATTTCATTCAACAAAAATTGATATCATGCTAGCTCATTTTGTCTCCCTTTGCAGCTCATCGGGCATCATCTAAGGCCAGTGGTTTACTAATTTTTCATTGTACAACCCAATTAGAAAATAATGTTTTCAATGCATAGGACTTCTCACTTTATAATGGAAAATATTATCGTATAATAGGCAGTTTTACTCCTACTTTGTACACTGCACAGGCGCTAAATTTTGCACAAAGAATCTTGCTACACAAGTTTTAATGTTCACAGTGCTGAAGAATACATCATCATCATCATCATCATCAAAGATGGTAGGTAAAGTTACATTTCTATGGGGCAGTGGGTGAAGTTACCAAAAGGAATAGCAGTAGTCAAACAACTGTAAGAAAAGGAATGAACAATAATAGAGGCAAATTCAGCCCCCTGCAAGAATAGAAGGCTCAAGGAACAAGCAAGCACCGCATCTTCCCTAGTGGGACAAGCTCAAGCAGAGAAATCCTACCACACGACGGCCAGCAATGATACAGACAAGCAGTAGTAATGTACCTAGTCTTTCTCTTTCACTAGTCTCGCCTCTAAGCCTCCATCGGGTCGCTTTACAAGCCTGTAAGGCATGTGGGTGCCTAGAAGCTTATCCCAAATAGGGAAGAAGGGCTGGGAATAGTTATATTTTGCGCCCTGGAGTTGATGATGGATGTCATGATAAGCACTGTTGTTCTGGAAAAAGATATGGAAGATATTGCCGGGCAACCATAGCCCACAGTGATCGTCAACAGTTTTGACCACAGCAAAACAGAAGAAAACCATAGCTGTCCGAGCAGTCATTCCTGAGACGAGGAAGGAGATGGCCCCACCTACTGTGTCTAGCAGAAGACCCTCAAGCGGGTGATTGTAGAGGGCCCCAATAGCATAAGGGACTACCAACCTATGATGTTGGGAGTGGATGTGACGGTACAAAAATTTGTTCTGATGCATGTAGCGGTGCACAAAATACTGCCAAGTATCCATGGCCAGCATTGCAACAATGATCTGCATAATTTGAACAGGAAGTGATGGCTGATCTGTGGTCCCAGATGCACTTGCTGTTGAGGTTACCTGCAGCAATAATGCAAGGAAGAATTAGTTCTTCGCTCTCATTTTACAATAAACATTTTTTGAAATAAAGCCAAGAAGTCCAGGCAACTTCTACCGATTGATACTTTCCTAAACACCAGTTCTCACAGTAAGATGTAATGGAACTTACAAAAATTTTGTTTTAGACGTTTCGTACTATTCTTGTGTCATTGTCCCAGAAGAAAATAATTCAGACAGGATGCCAGTAAGGCCTTCCGTTTTGAAGCTCGTGCATGCTGGCTTGGCATTCTATGCCCTTTGCCATTCCCATCTCTAGCCAATTCAAAGGATGGCGTGCATTGAAACTATAATCTCACTCTACGGAGGAAAACTAAAAAGCGCAGGCAGCTACACATTCTAAGGTCCGCGAAAGGGAGAGTGGGTATTAACAAGACATATTTGGAGCAAAATAAAGCACATGCTTCAGTGACCATTACTCTATGCTTTTAACCTTTGTAAGGTGTCATAACAACAAATGGTGGTATATAAAGCCAAGCCCAGGATCGTCAAAACTTTCCCAAAATCAGAACTTCATTGACAAAGCTACAGTAGGAGACGTTAAAGTGAATTTGTTTTCCTCAGTTTTTCTTCTCCCGTGGCAACAATCAGTTGAAGAACATGCCTACCCTATGATGAAGAACAATAAATGATGAAGGAAAACAAAAAAGAGGAAGAGCAGAGGAGAAAAACACAGAATGAGGAAGCAAAAAACACAGAATCAGAACTTCATTGACAAAGCCACAGTAGGAGACATTAAAGTGAATTTGTTTTCCTCAGTTTTTCTTCTCCCGTGGCAACAATCAGTTGAAGAACATGCCTACCCTATGATGAAGAACAATAGAAGATGAAGGAAAACAAAAAAGAGGAAGAGCAGAGGAGAAAAAACACAGAATGAGGAAGCAAAAAAGAAGAAAACAGGAAGAAAGATCCCAAAGGGAGAGGAGGAAAACTGATAACAATCTTTATATTCTATAATCAATCATCGAAATCCGAATACGTTCCTGAGGTATTTATGTACACACAAAATCATAGAAACTAAGTATCCAAAATAAACTACGAAGAAAGCATGCCAAGTTTTTGCAAAATACAAATCCAGATTAAAGTGAAAAACAAAAACATAGAAGTAAAATTCCTAAATAACTAAAACCCTGAACGACTAGAGTTATAAAATAACCAGAATTCTTGATCTAAATCATCTCCTCAACAGAGTAGAACTCCCTTTTCAAAGAGTCAAAATAATACAATAATTTGAACTATTCAGGACCGGAACTATGAAACTTCTATTACAAATTGGCATGTTGAATCTTCAGACTCCAATGATTACGTCGTATCTCTAGGAAGTAATCTCAAGCTCTTCAAGAATTTCATTATATTCTCAACAAAAATTTTCATAATTCCAGCTTTCACGTTGGATTGGTAAAAGAGAAAAGTAAAAATTGTAAGGATTTAAAAGGTTGTTGTAGGAATACCTAGAAGAGAAAAGACTATTATAGGAGGTGACTTGAATGGTCATGTGGAGATAGGAGTGAATGGGTATAAATATGTGGATGAAGGCCACGTCTTTGGAAAAAGAAACAATGAGGGAAAACTATTTTAGATTTAGCCATGAATTATAATCTCAATATAAATAATACAATTTTCAAGAAAAATGATGAACACTTGATCACATATAAAAGTGGCTTATAGACTACATAAATAGACTTCTCTTTTATTATAGAAACAGATCATTTGTTTACAAGCCAAAAAAAAAAAAAAACAGATTGTTTGTTTTGTAAGGGTTGAAGGGTTAATACAAGGAAAGTGTTTACTTAAGGTAAAGTTCATATAAAAAAGAATTGGATTAAGGAGGATAAGCAACAAAGCTCAAAAATCAAATGGGGGCATTTAAAAAGAGAAAAATATTTTATTTTCAAGAAAAAAAAAAGTACAGCAGATGAGATTGAATTGTAGAAGACAAGGAAAATCTAATGTGAAATGAGATAGCATTTGCAATTTGAAATGCAACACAAAATGGTTTTTAAGGGAAAAGCTTCAAACCGAAAGGATTCATGGTGGAGCAACCAAGAGAGAAAATAAATAAATAAATAAACAAGACCAAAAGAACTTGTTACAAGACTTTGCATACATGCCCTAATGAGAAAATTTTTGAACATGTACATTGGGATGAAAAAGACAACAAAGAGGACAGCTAGTGAAACAAGATCAAAAGCTTATAAAAGATTAAATCCTTGACTTGACACAAAATAAGATGTGGGGAACACCATAAAGATGGTTTGGCCATGTGAAAAGAAGACCAATAAAGGTGCCTGTGAGGAGAGTTGACAGAATGGAACAAGTATGTTAGCAAAAGAAGTAAAGCAAGACCTAAAAAAGATTTGGTGGGAGAGACTTAGGTTTGATATTAAGTATATGGGCCTTACAAACAAAAAGGCAAATGAATAGAAATGAATGTAAAGCCAAAGTTCACGTAGCCAATCCCTCAAAATGGGATAAAGGCTTGGCGTGTTGTTGTTAACTTGGCAGAAAAGACGAAAAAGAAGAGAATAAAGCAAGAGAAAGAAAAACAAAGGTTACAGACCAAGTAAAATGAATAAAAGATGAGGACTCAAAGGGCATTGGTAAATGAGGGGGCAGTTAAGGAGAGATATTTTTCTAAACTATTCAGTAAATGTAGAAAGACAAATATTACATGTCAACATCTTGATAATTTTGTAGAAAGACAAAAACTTTATGTTCTGAAGATATATTGTCCAGAAAAAAGGTGGAGCAATCCATCATAAAGATGAAAAATGGTAAAACTATTGGATGAGTTAATCTCCCAATAGAAGAATAAAATTCATGGGAGAAAAAAGCTTTTATGACAGCGAAACTATTCAATGTGATCATTAAATTTAAAAGCATGCTTGACAAATGGAGAAGGAATGCTCTAGTGCCCATATACAAGAACAAATGAAATGTTCATGTTCAAACTCCTCTAAATCTTATGACAAAATTCTTAGTAGTGTTATAAAGAGTTTCAGAGAAGAAGGAAATCTGAATTACTTATATACAGATTACTAAAGATGTGTCTCGGTGAGCAAAAAGAAGCATTAGAACTTATGAAGGAGAGTCTGAGGTTTTTTAATAATTTAATTATAATTGAATTGCATCAAGGATTTCTGTTCATTCCTTATTTCTTTGCTCTAATGATAGATAAACTCACTAAGCACATCCAAAAAGAGGTGCCATGGTGTGTGTTACTTGAAGATGACACTTTCATGGTGGATGAGACAAGAAGATGTAAATACTAAAGCTCTAATTATGGAAAAACACATTGGAATCCAAAAACTTCAAGTTGAGCAAATCAAAAACTAAATATATAGAATGTAAGCTTAGTAAAAACAAAAGTATGGATGATGATGTTATGACAAGATTTGAAGATCAGGATTTTTTTTAAACAAAAAAAATTCAGTTTAAATTATTCAAAAAGATAGAGGACAGGATGCAACAAGAAGTAGTTAAGATAATTTGGTCATATGAGACCAGTAGTTGCTCTTATGAGGATAGTGGATGAAATAAAATAAATTTGCAGTAAAACGAGTTGAGGAAGACCAAATAATGGCCTTATAAAAGACATGATCATAGATTGAAATGATTGGAATGTTAAAATCTATGTAGCCTAGCCAACCTTACCTAGTGAAATTAAGGCTTGGTGTGTGGTTACTGTTGCTGTTTTTTTGTAGCTCTGCTTTTTTCCTTGCTCACTATCTCCATCCTTTATTTTTTTTTCCTGTTTTTGCATTGATAGAAATTTGGGGCTGAATTGCTACTTCAGACTGGTTATTTGTGGATTTAGACTGCAAAGCCACATTTGGCTTCAAAAGTCCAGGCCAGATTAGCAGGATTTGGCTTGATTTGGTGATGACAATATAGTGTTGGTGTCAGTTCAGAGGCTGGTAGTGAGAATGATTACTAGTGAGGACAAAGCGGTGATTTGATTCATTCAGCTTGGAGACAAATTTGTGATGGATTGCCCTCAATTCTTGGATGGACTGGGAATTACGGTGGCAGCGAACTGGTGTGTACTGACAATTACAAAGATTCTAAAAACAGATCAAAGTTAGGCTTCGATACCAAACTGATGAAAAAAGAGAGGAGATAAAGAAGAAAAAAAAAGGAAAATGCAGCAGAGAATAAGAAAAGAGCGGAAGAAATAACACCGAAGGAGAATAAAGAAGGTGAGCAAAACCAATAACAATCTCTATACTCGGTAATTAATTACACAATTCTGAATCGTGTTTACATTTCTGAGGTATTTACATACTCACGAGATCATACTCATTAATCCAAATTAAAAGAACAACAACAAAAAAAAAACATTCCTAGTCCTTGGCAAACTTGGAATCTAAATTAAAGGAATAAACAAATACATAAAATCCTTAATCCTCCAAAATTCCTAAACAACTAAACCCTACATGACTAGAATTATAATGTTCTAAAATAAAAACTTTTGATCTTCATCACCCTCTCTCCCACACATTGACTAAGCAATCCAAACCGCAGAATTCCATGTGTTTAGAGCAATTAGTCAAACTAAAGAGACCATTAAGAGCTTGCTTTCCTTGGAGTTAAATTTCAGAAGTTAATATAATGAAGATACTATAATGGGACTGACTTCAATTTCATGAACGTGAACATTTATACCAAGAGAACCCAACTAAGAGGCACAACAACAAAAATTACCCAACATATTAACTTACTAAAGAAAAATGACATTTTATTCCACAAATACAGAACAGATTCAACTCTCTCCTGTCATTCATTTGCTGGCAAATGTAACATTTTCATAGCATACCAGTGTCACTTTAGCATTGGGCAAGGACTGCAAAATCCGGAAAAGCACAGATGTCATATGCTACCTTAAAAAATTATGACAAGTTTTCAGGGTCATATTACAATATTAAATAAATTAATCAAATTTTCAAATATCATAAAATTGGGAAAAAGAAAAAACATTATAGAAACTTCTAATATATGTAAAGTGACGATCCATTTTGTCACTCCCAATTGGAGCACCAATGGCATATTAGAGTTCCATGCTCATCATCCAAGCTTAATCAACTTTAAGCACTAGCTACTTAATGTAGTAGTTCAAGAGTGACATACATCCTTTCTTTTCAATTCAAAATTAATAAAAATAAGAATACTAGAAAATCGGGTAAATTATGCTGGACATGTGAGCACAGTATCACTTTTATTCAGAAACAACTAAAGTCACCTGTAGAAGATAAAATGAACCCAGAGATGAATGTACTGACAACTCCCTATTTGAAGTTACACCACATCCAACTAGTGGTGATTGTGGATGAATCTCATTCTCCAATCATCCAGCAGGCATCCATTCCCTAAAACCACGGTGCAAGTGTTTGCATCTATGAGAAACAAGAATGGAATATGATAATCTGAGGGGACCTAAAAATGAATCAGATTTTGTTTCATGAAACCATTACAGCAATTGATACCTTGCATTTCAGCAAATGAGAGCTAGTCTATTTATTCAATAATCACAAAATATCAGCTGAGAATAATATAATTAAAAAAAGGCTTAATACATCTTAAAGTCCCTCAACTATTACAAAATATGACATTGAGTCCCTCACCTAAAAAACCTTAAGATTCGGTCTTTAAACAATTAAAAAGATATCTTTTTAGTTCTTATCGTTTACATCCGTTTGTGCATGACATCACGCACCGTTTAAAGTGCGTGACATAACAAATTTATGTATATAATATTGTTAAATGGGAAATGTAACATCGAGTGTGGTGGCGAAATTTGCGTTCTCTCACCTGACCCACCCACCTACGATGTGTTCAGAGACGACGACGGGACCCTCATCTTCACCGGCGTCAACGCCGACAAGAACGTCGACATCCATTTGCTCAAAACCAAGGCTGGCAACAAGGTCGTCGCCACCTTCTAGAGGCACCCTTTTGGGCGGTTTATGCTTCTCTACTCTCATGGCAACGCTGCCGATTTGGGCCAGATGTAGGACCTCTTCATTGAGCTTAGAACTCGCCTCCATGTCAATATCATGAGGTTTAAGCCTTTCATCATGCATATAACAATATATACAACACTAGCATGTGTGTACGTAATAATGTGTTTTATGATTGTTTCAAAATTTATCTTGTGATGGGATATGTTTGTTTTTAATGATGCTGGAATGTGATTGGGGATTTCGTTTTCCCTTTTCTTGGTTTGAAATGTTCATTTGGTTCGATATTTCTTATTTACAGATTAACTTGTTTAGCCGCAGATTTTGGTGGTTTTTGTAGCTTTGGAATCTGATTTACGACAAGATTCGACTGTGTTTTTTGGTTTGGTTATTGTCTCCACTCTTTTATGGGTGTATTTTCTGTTTATTGTGTTTGTTGATGTAATTGGTCTTCAAATATTTTGGTGGGATGATTTGAATTTAATATTACTGAAATGATTGATTTTGCCTTCGTTATTCTATGTTAATTAGGATCCAAATTGGTTTTTTGTGTTGTTCAGGACAAGTTGATTGTCCTGCACCCTCTAATTTTCTTCTCTTATTGCTACTGTGCCTTTGTTTTCTCTAATCTGCGGGTGCTAGGTCAATTTGCTGCATTTTGTTGTCTGCCCTGCTTGTGTATTTATTTATTTATTTTTTGGCTAAATGCCCTGCTTATGTATTAGTTGCATAACTTTTCTTGTAGTGTGTTATGTTGTAATGTGATTTGCTGATAGTACTGTCGGATCATTTGTTATCATTTTTACCCATCCTTTGCTTTTCTTTATTTTACTTAAAGAATTCATGATGTTTGATCTAACCAGCTTTACCTTGCTTGTCAACTACTTCCATCTTTCTTCAAGAAAGCGTTTAAACTGGCATGCTCGTGAAAATCATTCAAATCCCCAGATTGAGTCTTGTTCGCTGTTCTGAACATTTTGGAAGCAATTTCATGATCTGCATTTCTGTCTATTTGCGGGGTGGGTGGGTGATGGCCGCGGCCATGGCGGCTGGCAGTGACTGCCATGACTGCGGACCTGTGTGTATTTGTGTTTTTGTATATATATGTATATGTATACAGAGCCGAGTGTATATGTATATATATATGTCTATGTATGTAAATGGGTTTGGAACAAACATAACAGAACCGTTTACTCGCATTGACGGCAAGGACTAAAAGAGTAGCTTTTTAATTGTTTAAAGACCAAATCTTGAGGTTTTTTAGGTGAGGGACTCAATGTCATATTTTGTAATAGTTGAGGGACTTTAAGATGTATTAAGCCTTAAAAAAAAGCCTGTTATGTGAATCTTAATCTATTAATTACCTTTCCTATTAGCTGTTGCTAAGAGTTCAACATGTCAAATATCACTTGATGTTATTCTAATATGAGCTTCCAATTTAAATGAACTATTATGTTCCTTACACATTTGCAGGAAGTAGATGAACAGGAAAGAACAATACTGTGCTCTTAACTGAAACTTAGGGGCTGTTTAGTTGCGGAAAATAGGCCTTGTTTTCTGGAAAAAAATTTCCCAAGAAAACTGGAAAACGTAGTTGTAAGCAGTGTTCTAAAACGCGCTAGGCGCTAGTCGGGCGCCAGGCTAGGGCCTAGCACCTAGGGCGCCTAGGCGGGGCCTAGGCGGGTCTAGGCGGGATTAGGCGGATTAGGAAAATTGTTGGTTTTTTTTAATTTTTTTATTTTGTGATGTGTCTTGATGTTATTTTCAATTAAATTAAAGTTGAAATAGGTATAAAAATATATATCTAACATATAAATAGAAAATATATATATATATCTAGCATATAAATAGAAATAAAAATATATATATTTAATATATTTAACATAAAAAAGGAAATATATATAACATATAAATAAAAAATAAAATCAAATAACATAAAACCTAATAGAATATAAATACTAAATTAAATAACAGAAAAATTAAAAAAAAAATAAAAGTGGGAGAGGCAACAGCAAGCAGCAGCGTTGCTGCTGCTTGCTTATTGCTGGCTATTACTTACCGAAGGAGGCGGAGACCCGGAGGGCGGAGGCCCGGAGGGTGAGTGAAGATTGAAGAAGATGAAGGCTGAAGCTGCTGCAACTGAAGAGCAAGAGACGGTGGCGACGGCGAGTGAAGAAGGTGAAGGCTGCAAGAGCAAGAGACAAGCAGAGTGTGGCGTGGCAGTGTACAAGCACGAGACGGTGGCGACGGGCCGACGGCGACTCTGCAACTACAAGAGGAGACGGTGGCAGCGTGCGCGAGAACAAGAGAGGCGACGGCGATTCAACAATAGACTGTCGGTGGCTGCGCGCGTGCGAGAGAGAAGGGGAAATCGACGAGGGAAAGGGGTAGCGGGTAAGTAAATAAAACCCTAATCAATTTATACCAGGCGCTTCACGCGGCCCAGGCGGCCGATTTGGCCGCCTTGGCCAGACGGTTAACGCGGCTAGGCGTTCGCCTTGGCCGCCTAGGCGCCGCCCGGTACCGATTAGCCGGGCTGGCGCCTAAGGTGGCCGATTTGGCCAAAATCGCGACGGCCAGCGGCCGCCTAGGCCACGTTTTAGAACACTGGTTGTAAGAATATTTTCAAATAGAAAACAGAAAACTTTGTTTCCAGTTTTTCCAAATTTATACTGACTGTTTAAAAATAACTTTAGAATGTTTTTCACTATTTTCTTCACAAAAATAAAGGGAGTATTCCCCGTATTTTCCAAATAGAAAATTGAAGCTTTTAACCAACCTAATATCAATATTAGTTGTATTTTTAATACCAATATAATCTATATAAATAGTAAATATACTAATTTAAAGGGGAAATTACATGTGGCACCCTTGAGGTTTAGATAATTGCAAGAACTACTCCTGATGTTTGAGAAATACAAGTACCCCTGAGGTTTAAAACTATGTTGCAATTTCCCCCTGCTGTTAGTTGACCCCAATTAAACATTGAAAAAGACCAAAATGCCCTTATAATATATGTTGAATTGGGAGCATTGGAAACGCTCAATCTTTCCAGTACATAGCCACACACACACACGGTTTTATCCCACAACAAAAAAATATAAGAAGTACAAAAATGGAAATAGGGAAAGAATATGCAAACCACACAAGAACACAAGTCGTTTATCCTGGTTTAGATCACAATTTGTGATCCTACATCCAGCCTCAGTCTCGAGAGCAATTCACTAAGAATCTTGAAGAATCAGTACAAGAAAAACCCCTGGCTCACGAGTACAATACAACTGAGATTTCAAAGCACTATCTCCCTCGTCTTTCCTCTCAATTTTCAAAACACTTGTAAACATGTAAGAATGAATGATGATCGCGACTACCACCCCATGCCTCTTATTTATAGACAAATAGGGCAGGCATTACAAGGTTTAAAACTTAGACTACACAGTCTAATATACCTCTCATACATACAACATAAGTTAGAATCTATCTAACTTAGTTTATTTCTGCCACTTGGATTATTCTTCAATTCTCCTGATTTCTTCTAGATCTTCCAAGCTATACTCGATGCAAAACATAACAATATAAAACATTTTCCTTCTCTCATGTTTTTCTCTCTCTTCTCATTCTATCTTGTTTCCCATGGTAGTTTGTGATAGAGAAGGATCTATTGTGCTAGTTGAGAGGCAGATCAGAGATGGGCAAGGTCAATCGGTGATTGGAGATGATGGAAGGAGGCAGTGCCATGGCTACCAGAGCTGCACACAAGCAATGTGGCCAGCAGGGGAGCTTGCTTCACGATGTTGTCCAACAGCCCACCATTTTCACACGCACACATGCCAGAGAGAGAGAGGTGGGGTTGTTGCAATTGTCAATGGCAGAGAAACAAAGGAAAAGATAAATATGGGATTGTGATGGTGGCAAATGACCAAATATGGGTAGATGGAGAGACAAAGTGATGATAGTAGTGGTGCTAGTAGCTCTGACACTAGATAGAGAATTAAAGCAAGCTGAAATGGTGGACTCTTGTGGTGGTAGACAATGATAGTAGGATGGTCGCAAACAGAGAAGGAGCGGAGATGATGGCGGTGGTGTTATTGGTTGTAGTGGTGAGGAGATGAAGGGGTGTGGCAGGAGATGATGGTGGAGGGTCGGTGGTGGCATTGATGAATAGAGAAGGAGAAGAACGAAGGAGGGCAATGGGTGATTGACCAATGACAAAGGTTGTCGGCCTCTGGCATATGCCTATCTCCGTCTCTTTCTCTGTCTCTCTACCTCCCACAGCTTCCTTAGCCATCATCATCCTTGATCTCCTCTGATCTACTTGTTTTCCCTCTAATGGGTTCATCACCCTCAATCTCCTCTAACTTTTTGGTCTCAACCATCACTACCACAATGTGCAACGAACCCCAACAAGGGTTCATCCTTTCTCACTAATAGTGACACTGGTTGCCAGTGACTATTGGTGGTTTCTTTTTTCTTTTTCTTTTTTTTTCCAAAGTTAGGGGAAAGAGAAGAGAGAATGAAGGGTAAAATGGTCATTTTGTCCCTTTGTTTAATAGTAAGGGAGGTTATTGCCATTTTAGAAATCTAAAGGTGGTTCCTGCAATTACGTCAAATCTCAGGTGTGATTATTGCAATTTTCCCATAAAATAAATATACATTGCGTGACCACGGATCATGTTAGAGAATTTATACTTTATACCTCTCAGATATAATCAGTAAGTACAGCTCTTGCTATATGCATGGTATACCTCTAATATAAATAACAAAAGATGATACCTTGGATATTGCATGCCAGAGTTCCACATCTATAGTTAGACAATAATAATAGAATATCAATTAGCACACTCTCAAAATGATCTTTTTACAACAAAACCAAGAGATTATGATTGGAGCAATAGCTAACCACAAGTCAAGGGCAATCAAGTAGCGAGTAAGAACCTTATACGTCAAATATGGCTTTGATACTTTTCCAACTCTTGATAGTAAGCCCCAAAAAGGGGAAAAAGAAATGCTTGTGCCAAGATCATGGTTGCGTAATCAAGTTTCAGTTTGCAATCATAAATACTAGACTATGCCTCCTTTATTTGTTTTGTTTTATTTTATTAGTCTTTTTGTGTGGTTGGGGGGGGTGTTCTTAAGGAAATCCAATCCTTCCCCTCCAATGACATGCCATTTTCCCTCCAATGACATGCCATTTTAGCACTTGAATAATCCATGCAATTGAAAATTGATGGAGAGTTGAAACTAGAATAGAGAAAACATAGAGTATGATATATGAATTACAGAGAGAAGAAAGAAGAAGAGCAGCAGCAGCAGGGAAACAACAGCAGCAGCAAAGATAAGAAAGAAGAGAACTAGAGAATTTGTAAAAAAAGAGAGAACATAGCAGAAGGGAACAGCTATATAATAAGAAGACAATAGAGAAATCAGAGCAGTAGAGAAGAAAGAAACAAAAGGCGAAGAATTCAATATTAATTCAATACTAAAATTGATAATCTCCCACAATTCTGAGGCATAAGCCATCAAACCAGAAAACAGGGAAAATTATGAAAACAGAATAAAATTCAAAATCCTTTAAACTTCCTAAACATATAGAAATTCTAAATAAATCAAACAGCTTGATCTCAATCACCATGCTACAACTAAAAATAGGAGGGGGAAACAATCAATATATGCAAAAGTTCAAGCATACCATGTCTCATTCTAGTCTAGATAACCTAGTTAGGTGAAACTGAAAGCAAACTCCACATCAGATTACAATCTTTCAACAAGATATGTATTTTCAGGTCATTGAGGTCCACAGTCAACCATAACAAATGCTAAGGCAGTAATCCCTTCTTTTACATTGCATGGTCTTATTATGGCAACAATGAGTGAGGAAACTGAAGCTTGAAGATGAATCAGAAAACTTTGTTGAGGGAGAAAGTATGTGGAGCACTTCTATGAGAAAAAAATATCTGCAATGGGCTCCTATAAATATGACAACCATCAACTCCATCTTCATGGACCCAGCTTGAAGTCTTGAACTCAAAATCTTTGCGTGAAAGCAAAATCAGGCTAAATGTTGGGGTATCAACTCATCCTCCAAAATGTTGTAACAATTGTAAAAGCTGCATCCAATTTCACATTTACTGGATATGGTTGGACTGAGTGGTGACTTCTAAGGACTATAATTCAGAATTGGGTTAAATTTGTTTTGGATGATCAACTCTGCAGTGATGAGTTGGATTTATGAGAATATGGCTGCAAGTTGGCCATAAACATTCTCATGATTCAAACCATAGAAGACTGGCTCTCCATTATTTTTACAAGAATCCAAAAGGCAAGCAAATATTCTACTGTTCTACATGTCTTTCTTGCCAGCCATGTTCATGCATCCAAGTTCTCTCTAAGAAAGATGCATTAGATGGGTTTTTGAGAATCATTCTTCATCTATTTGTTATTAAAGTGAGTTCTTTATCTTCAGCCTCCTCCTAGAGTACAATTTAATCTAAATTCGAACATTTACATAATACAATCCTTTCTTGCTTACTCATCCTCAACCTGTTTGTGATGAATAATATACTCTTACACTGTTTGCACATGACTATCTTGTATAATGATCTCAAAACCTATCTATATGATACAAAGAAATGTCGTTTCTCAAGTACCCAAACTAGTCCACATAAAATGATAAATTGGAACACAAAGGTTGCCCAAGTATATAAAATTCAAGTTGAGAGCTAACCAAGAAAAGTATGTGCGCCACTGTAGCCTGAACAAGCTGTTGTAGCAAAACACCCTTCACGACTGACCCCAATGGCACCGAGTTCTTCTCCTCCTCCTCCTTCCTCGTGTGCAGGCGGTAGTTATCTAGAGACGGCATAAGCTGATAGAAGCCCGCGTACAGCCAATACACTACAATTGGGGCAAATGTTCCCATCGCTTCATCGCTCACGTAACCCTCCCAGAACACCATGATCGATCCAACAAATCCCAATCCTCACAATCCAAACTCAGTTCGCCAATTCTAAACCCCGATTACACCTCCGGATCACGTAAATCCACAGACAACCCTACAAAGTAACACAAACATCAGAAAATTAAATGATCGTGCATAAATAAACGCGTCCTGGCAGTAACTGATCAACTTACAAGGATCAAGATTGGCGAAGAGGATAGTGAATTTTGCCAATTCTGTACCCCAATTACCCCTCCAGAACATGTAAATCCCCGGAAAACCCTACGGAATTAATCACAAAATCAGAAAGTACGTAATTGTACGCATAGAGATAAGCGTGGGCAAAGATTGGTTGACTTACAGAGATCGAGATTAGCGGAGAGGGATTGTGAATGTTGCCAACCGGGTAGATCTAGGGCGCTCTGGGGCTAAATAGGAATAGAATCAGTGACAGTTGTGAGATTCGAAGAATTCGAATTTGGATGACCTGAGATTCGTTGGCGACGCAGCGCAAATGCTTTTAAAAAAGAGAGAGGCAACGATTTTTTCTTTTTTCTTTTATACTTAGATTTGAATCTTTTAGGGGGGTGCTTAGCTTACCGCTTTCTAAGATGCCTTTTAAAACTTCTTATTTAAAAATTGTGTAAACTTTTAAAGTTTCTTTTAAATAATTTTAGTAAAGTTGGTTAGTTTTTAAATTGATAATATATTTAAATAAATGTGATTTAAATTATTATTTATATAGTTATGTATTTAATTTTAAAAAAATGATAAACTATCATAATTTAATAAAAATACTAAAATAAATATTTTGTTAAATAATACAAACAATATTCATAAAAATGCTAATTCTTTTTAAAAAATAAATGATAAATAATTTATTTATTACTAAATATTGATAAATTATATATAATTATTAAAAAATATATTAATATAATACTTTGAGTTTAAATTTAGTTTTAATTTATACAAATATTAAAAATATATGTTGAGACATTAATATATATATATACACACACACAAGGCTAGGGGATGGAGAGATCAATTGCGATGGCGATGAGGCGACAACGGCAATAGATGGAGATAAAGAAAGCGACAATGGACGAAGATGTAGACGATACTAATAGGGATGGGGTTAGAAGCGGTGGCCGCCATGGAAGAGGCGGAGGCAATGATGAGAAGAATATGGAAAGAGACAGAAATAATGTTTTATGATACATAATTGGAAATATGATAGTCGTTGGAAGGCCAAATTTTAAAATATTTGGTCAATTAAATAAGTTATAGATATCGTTTTTAGAAAAGTTGGAATGAGCTTTTTTAGAACGTTGTCAATTAGCATTTAAGTTAAGCAACGTTTAAACTCTTTAATTTTTAACAAACGTGAAAGTAAATAAGCTATACAAAATTAAAGGTTCACTCACAGCTTCTAAGTAGTCAAATCGCTTAGCCAAACACCATTTAAGTTAAATTCAAAACATTACCTTTTTAAAATCAAAATGTTTTATTTTTTCCTTGAAAATCAAAATGTTGAATTACAATCCGTGTTTGTATAAAGTCTAATATTAATCATTCTTATTAAGATAATATTTGTTAACCAATATATAAACTGAAAAAAAGTGGAATATGGAAAGTATACCGAACAAAAGTATTTTTCATTATATTTGTTAAATTTATTTGAAAATAAGTCATGTGACTTCTTATTTTGAACTTTTCAAATAAATTTATCTCTCTCCCTTTTTTGGATAAGTTATTTTAGACCTTACAGATAAGTTATCTTAATGCGTGTTTTTCATTGTGTTGATTAAATTTATTTAGAAATAAGTCATGTGATTTATTATTTTGAACTTTCCAAATAAGTTAGCATAATGTAGGCCCAACTTAAGTGAAATGGATTGGAGGATTTTATTTTCAAATATAATGTATTTATTATTATGCATTATTTTTAATATTTAAATAATTTAATTAATTGACGATAAATACTTTTTACTTTAAAATATTTAATCAACAGCCAAATTATTTTAATACTAAAAATAAGATATAATAATATATTTTATTAAAAAATAATTTGCATTTATTACACCTTAACTATTGCTCAATTGTTAATATTTTCTTATATAAATTTTACCTCTTTTATTGAAGTGATGTTTGTTAAAATGAGTAAGATAATATTGTATCAATATAAAGTTAGAAAGATGTTGTGTTACCCGATGCGGGCATATAGGGGGGTGGTGTATGGGTCCTACCCACCCCTATGGGACCCACAACCCCTTTTCTCAATTTGCCCTCGTCAGACAAATCTTATGTTACCCGACACGAGCAATAAAAAGATTTTCAACGTTGAAATATTTTTTGGAGCAAGATATGAAATGATCAATATAAGACTGAGAAATATTCCAAAATTTTTATCAAACTAGTTATTAGATTTTTTATAATGAACTGGAGGACATATGTGTCATTTTTTTTTATCTATACTGTCCAATATATGCTTATCTTGAGGGGCGAGATATAAACATATCTGAAAAATGACAGATAAGAAGTCACGTGACTTTTTTTTTAATAATTGTCAAATAACTTTAACAAACACATTAAAAATGACAAAAGTCTAAAATACTTTTCATATCTTACATTTTTAATCTATATATTGGTTAACAAACACTAACTAAAAATATTATACCTAGTATATCATAATATTTGTTGTTGTACACAACAACATATGCATACATATGTTATGTGTATAGTTGTTGTGTGCAATTGCTATTGTATTGTATGATATACCAAAATATTGTATAGTTATACAACAGTTCCAACTGCCACCTACATCTCATTTCATGCAGTAAAGGATTCAAAATCAACTACACCTCATACAATAAAGGAATCAACATTATCAACTACACCTCATACAATAAAGGAATCAACATTGAAAAAATAGGAAAGTTTTGAAATTGCAACCAATAAGAGAATAGGAAGATAGAGATAAGGAGGAGAAAGTGGGTGGCGGTGAATGGCAGTTTGAGTCTTTAGGGTTGTATGAGAAAGAGATAAAGAAATATTTGATTATGTGAAAATGAGATCTCAAGTATACTATTTACTTACAATAAGAATATATGAACAGAAGAAAAATAAATAATTTATAGATTTTTTCAAAGAAGCGAATTGATTCTTTGAGTGGTATGTATTACTAGTTACGAATGAGATCACTAAAATGAAAATCGTTTTAAATTCACAATTTAAAAGTCTCTCTTTCACATTATACAGAGAGAATGCGTTGAGAGCATTTTATTTTTTCATTTATTATTAATAGTGAAGTAAATTCAGGTTGTGTACTTGGGTAAATTCGCCCATAACAGGTTCCGAATCTAGGGTCAGATCTAAATTCAGACCCGAATCTAGATCTGCAATCATTGTGTGCAATTGCAGAAGAAACAATTGCCAACAACAGTTGAACACCACTTCTTCCATTGATGGAGGAAAGTAGGTAGATGGTTTTTTAGCAGTCTTTCGTACATCCATTTGTTGGAATTTGGATAAATTTTTAATAACTTAAAAACTTTTGCTTGCAAGACACTATGTTTCAAAATCTGAAGAAGTATGTTTCGAAACTAACATTTATGTTAAGTATGTTTCGAAATATAGATGAGTATGTTTTGAAATCAAACTTATTGGCAAGTATGTTTCGAAACTTACTATGGTATGTTTCGAAACCTTACTCACCGATTTACAAATTTTGAAACTCCTTTAGATTTTCAAAAAATGATTCTTTTGAAGATATAAACAAGAATAACAAGAAGTAAGAATGAGAAATCAAGTACACAAGAGATTTATAGTGGTTCAACACTAGCCTACTCCACTACCTTTAAGTTTACCCACTTGAAAGATTTGCTAACCCAATCACTTTTACTAGCGATCAACGACACCAAGGGTTTTACCACGGTTCACCCTAAAACCTTACACAATGAGTTTTTACGAGCTCAACTCAAACCTTACAACAAGATAAATTACACTTATCTTTTACAACTCAACAATTTGAATGTAAACAAATACCTTACCAAATAGTTATTACAAACCTATTGGTATGGAGTGAGAAGAGCTTGAGAGGATGATGGTTTCAGTTTGCTTCTCCTCTTTGCGCCACAATGCACACAAAGGAATAATTGAAATGATATTCTTTGAGAGTTTGTTGAAAGAACTTGTTTACTTATGCTTTTGTATGTGGCAATATCTCTTGTAGATGTGTAAACTTGTGTATGCTTGTAAGAGGTGTCCTTTTTCTTGTCTTCAAAAACTGATATATATATATATATATATCAAAGAAATAGTTTTTTGGTTAATTGTAACCGTTAGAGACAAGATAATAAAGTAGGTTTCGAAACACGCATTTTAGGTTTCGAACCAACACATTTTTATAAAGATGTTTCGAAACATATATACCACGTTTCGAAACATACAGGCTTTACAGCTGGATATGCACTAAGAGACAGAATAAGTGGGGAACATCTTTAAAAAAAACAAAATGATTTGGTTTTATTCTCCACTTAAACTTTATCTGAAATTAAAATATCCTGCATGGGGATAATTTCAAAAATAAGCTTTTAAAATGGCTTTTGAAATAAAGAGCAAAAGCAAGACATATTTTCAGATATTTTTCTGACAGAGTCAGATGTTTTGAAACATGAAAAAAAGGTTTCGAAACATACTTTAGAAACATGTTTCAAAACATGTATAACAAGGATTTTAAATACACTGTTGTCAGAGATGACAGAGGCTTCAAAACAATATTTATAGGTTTCGAAACATATGCTTAGTTTTCAAATAGGTTTCGAAATACAGCTTATAAACTTAGCAAAACTTGAAACCTTATCAATATATATTTCAAAATATGTATAGAAACATGACAGACTAATGTTTTGAAACATGGAAACTTTGTTTCGAAACATGATGTATAAAAATTGAATTTATTCACTCATATCAAAGAGCATTTCGAATATGAATAGAAACATAACAGAACTATGTTTCGAAACATTGAAATATGGTTTCGAAACATGATACATGAATTTTGGATTTTTCAAACATTTGAGCATTCGCACTAAAACACTAATCATGCATGTTTCGAAATATGAAAAACTTATTTCAAAATATGATATTTTCATAAAGATTTTTCATTCTAAGGATGGTTTTTCATCAAGCACATTTTTTCATATATCAAAAAATATGATACAACACCATTCACTTGAGATACAAAAAAAAAAAAAAAAGGAAAACGAAAGCTTGGAAGATACTCTCAAGAATTCCAAACCAACTCTATGTGTGTGTGTGTGTGTGACTCTTAGGTTGTGGATACAAACAATATCCACTGTGATTTCGTTTACACCAATAACTCAACCATTTGATCCTATCTCCGTTGTGCAACCAGGTAAGTCTGGTTTGATTTAATGTATCATTTGGTTTCATTTATCCAACATTGGTATCAGAGCTTCTAAGGTTGTTTTTTGGTTAAGAAATCGATGTATATTTCTTTGTTGAATAAAGCATATGCATGATATATACATACACACAGTGTTGTTTTTATGTATACACACTGGATAGATGCATTAACATACACACAAAATGTGTATTTTTTTTGTACAAAGATCTTGTTGTTTATGTATGTATATACAAAATCCGAGAAAAGAAATATTAAAGATCCAGCAAAGAGAGTTCGTCAGCCATCCTTTTCGTGAGGATGACCGCCACTACTCCGCATGCGTCTTTTCTCCAATGACTGAATGGCCAGCCGATTACTTAACTCTATTCATCTTCTTCTTACAGCTTTGAGGCTACAAATGGTGGAGATATTGATAGAGAAGATTAGAAGCATGGCTTGGTGGCTGGTTCGTCACTGGTGGCCAGTAATCTATACAATTGAAATTAAAATGTAAATGAGTTTTTGTCTTTACGAAGAGTTCTGTTCAAAAATCATATAATTGGATTGTAAACCCATTTATACTTGTGTACAGAAAAAGTCATTCTTGATAATATAAAAAGATGACTTTTGATTTAAAAATCATGTCATTGCTCTGTTGTTCACATTTGTCCTCTTATGATTAAATTCAAATGAAATGCAATGCAGGAAGACAATTTGAAATTGATTTGTTGCAAAAGCTTTCTCGATCATGTAAAAATGAGCTTATCAATTTAAGTCCGTATTTGGCCAGCTTGCTAATCAAAACTTGAAATGCAAATTTATTGCCTTAAAATTTCAAAAGGATGGGTTTATAATTTAAGGCTTTGTTTGGCTAATTCTGAATTATTTTTTTCATGATAATTTAATTCATAAAATATTTATTGTTATTAGTTAACAATAAAATAAAATAAAAATTATTATTAGTTAATAATAAATATTTTATTGTGGCATATTTTGAGGTTATTAGTTAACCATAAGTGGGTGTGTTCATAATATACATTTTGTTTTGTACAAAACTGTTTAAAGAATTTGTTTGTCAAATTCTTACTCTACTATTTTTCTTTTAATTCGTTTTTTTAGGAAAATGACATGAGTGCAAACCCCAAGAATCATCCGAATTGCTGTCTAAAAAGCCCAAGTTATGGAAATGAAAAGGCAGCTAGATGATTATCGGATGATGAAAGGGCAAAATATATGTGAGCAGATCATTACTGTGTGTAATATGATGTAAGAACTTATATTTGTCCGCTATAGAGGGTTATTGATTGATGAAACATAATATCAATCCTTGTTTATCACGTTGTTGCCACATGATAAGAAGTTAATGGCTAGTGTTTGGGAATTTGGTCATCTAAGTTTTTGTTGGACACTATGTTTTTTCTTAAATGCATATAGAAAAAGAGAAATTGTAATGACCCCATATCCAAATAGCTTGTCAATAGGTTATGTTAGTTATATTACTTATAAGACTCCTAGAGTCAATTTTCATGATGTCATTCATACAATTCCTTATATGACTAGACTTATTGAGTAATGTGTTGCTCAATCCATGTAATACCCAATATTTAATGTTAAAAGTATCTTCAAAAATTACAGGATCAAAGTGAAATTTAGCAAAGTTTTGGGCCTACTTGTAATATTCAAAACGTAAACGAAAGGCGAGGATCTATGTCAAAGCAAGTCAATGAAGTTAAGATGGCCCAAATAAGCGATATTCGATAAAACCAAGAGATTTGAGAAGGTTTGAAGTCAAAAACACGCAATTAGGGGCATTCGGGCAAAAATGTAAATTTTGTAAACTGCCTAAGAAAGGTCAAATCGATGAATTTTCTAGAAATTTTTGAGGGAAATGAATAAATTGGAACTTGAAGGCAGTAGAGGAATTAACGAAAGGTCTAGGGGCATCAAGGATTGGGAGAAAATGCAACTGGAAAATTACTTATGGGTTAAAATGCAAAAAACGAAAATTCCATGGTGTGAATCCGATCGCCGCACATGGCAACCGGAAGCCGCCTTTAGGACATCAGAAAGCTCACCTGGAGGCTCGGGGATAGCCTCCAGGTGATGATGAAGCAAGTGGGGCTTTCTATTGGTCAGAAAAAACAGCGATAGGATCGATTTTAATGGTGGAGGTGATCGCTAATTCAACCGAGATTTTTGAAGGCCATATCTCATGATTTAGGGCTAGATGATTGGTTTGGAAGCTAGATTTGGGGCTTAAGGGATAAGAACAAGTGGGATTTGGTGGGAATTCGGGTCGAGAACGAGTATAAAAAGGGGTTGATAGTCGAGGATTTTGAAGCCCAATCGAGCAAAAATTCTCTCATTTTGGCAAAAATTGAGCAAAGAGGTTATGGAGATTTTGTTCCTTGTGTTGTGAGGATCATTTCTGGAGAGTTTCGAGGGGTTTCGTGTGCGTTTGATAGGGTTTCAGTATCTTCGTCGAAAAATCGAGCTCAGCAGAGCCGAGACTTGCAGTCACCATTTAAGGATTTTTTGGGCTACATTTTCGGCCATTTGAGGGTTCCATTGAGGTCACCTCATCAAGCTCTTCAAGGCCCTGTGGTTGTTTTGGCCAAAGGAGATCATCGGAAAATCGCCATTGTCGGAGAAGATGACTGGAACCGACTGCGCGTGGGCTTTACTCGCCGAGGCTTGGAGTGGCGCATGAGGGCACGCGAGGTAGGGTTTTCTTCTGAAATTAATTTTGTAATTTTGCTAAAATTATTTTACGAATTTTCATGAAAAAATATTTGGTGAAATTGAGTGTTAGGTATTTTTTATGAATTTTCGAAGGTAAGAAAGGTTTAAAAATAAAGAAAATTGAGGAAAAATAGAAATATTAATTTCTATAGTCATAATGGTAATCAGGAGACGGTTTGACCGTAAGAGGGAAAGATTGCATGATTTTTGAGGTGTGGCATGCTTTTCGAGGCCAAAAACGGTCTTTTCTGAATTAAGGTGAGTGGTTTGATTCTAGTCTTACCCTTGTTTGGAAGTGTGTTGGTGTGTGTGTGTGTAGTGGGCTCAGATGAGCGGTTTTACCCTCCCAAGCTTAGGTTACATATGATTGAACCAATTCCAGTGAGCGGTTTTACCCTCCAGAACTCATAATGTTATACATAAGCATTTTACTTAAGTACGTGTGGCATCATATGCATATTGAACATGTGGTATATTGCATCAACTGTTTTTACTTATAAAATAGTCGGTGCATGGCATGTGATTTTTTATATCATTGGGGGTATTGATTTCATGTTGTTATGTCCGTTGGGGATAGGATGGGGTCTTCTTGAGAATGGGGCAAGGTTAATCCTAGTGATCGAGTGACATGGTAGGGCACTCGGGGATTAAGTATGTCGCGGCAAGGTCAACCCCAAAGATGTGTGGAATGGATTTTCCACAGGAGGTTGAGTATGTCAAGGAGATTTCTCAAGTTAGACGTGTTGCATGTTGTTGGGTCTGTATATGCCATGCTCGTATGTCTTTCATGCATTCAGTAAACTGTTTAATGCCATCACTTAGATGTTTTATCATCTAATCTGGGTTATGCCCCTGGAACATTTAACGTTCTAACCAGGGAGTGCTGCAAGGGCGAGGACGTGGCCAGTTTAGGGCCAATGGTGTTTAGTTTGACAGTCATTGCATCTTTTTGGAGGCTTTCGTATGTATTTTGGTTTATGTATGAAGCTCTGTATGATAATGTTGTTATCATTTGATAGTTTTGTAACACGTATTTCGATGTGGGAACAACTTGTATGGAACTCGTGGTAGGCCATGACATTTTGACGTTATTTAATCCGTTGCGTTATAATATGTCTCGTTTAGTTTTTAAGATTATTGATCATGTTAGTTAAACGGGTAAGGTTGGGGTTTTCCGAGATCTTATCTGCATATGAAGATTGTTCTTGAAATCACCGTGGATGCTGGCCATTGTATGTGTCGAGCGTGTTAAAGCATGTGACCAT
This sequence comes from Diospyros kaki, assembly GCA_036245055.1. NCBI lineage: Eukaryota > Viridiplantae > Streptophyta > Magnoliopsida > Ericales > Ebenaceae > Diospyros > Diospyros kaki. The sequence goes on along the minus strand of BSEG01000015.1, from coordinate 15,761,607 downwards.
TGTTCATGAAGCACCGCGCGTGATGAACTTGAAAAAAAAAAAAAAGATTCTTGGGAATTGCCTTATAGTGACCTGCCTGGCGAGGCGGGGTGTTACAATTGTTATCAGAGACAGGTTTAAACCCTAAGATGGTTAGTCTAGATTGTTGAACGTAGCATGGTTACAACTGTTGAACGAAAACTTAGAATAGGATTATAGATTCTAAGAGACGTTCGAAACTTAATAGGAAATGATATGGAAACTTTAGGAAACACATGTTCGAGGTTTTTGAGTAAAATTTATGTGTTATTAGCAAGCAATGGTGGATCAAGTGCTATTGTCACACTGGGCACAAAGGATCGAAGCCCGAGAGAACCACCCCGATGAGGATATGATTGTGTTTCTAAACGCAATGGAGGAAATCATTGACGATGTGCCTCCAAGCTACCAACAATTGATAAATTTGGCAAATTATTAGATTGACTACCTAATCGGCATAATGGTGGGGCAATGGAAGACATATGCCCAGTGGATATGGTAACATATGGATTTTCTAACCCTAAGTGAATTCTGCGCGAGGATTCAGGATCAGCATGGGGAGTTGCACGGGGCAGTTATGGACGAGGAGGATCTAGAAGATGGCATTGCGGATTCTGAAGAAAAAGATGATGTCATCGACATCAGTTCCGATGAGGAGTCTCAAGAGGATGATGAGGGACCCCCGGTGGAGTTTGATGATGATGAGGATCACAAGGAGTCGTGGATCACAAGGTGTTGTGGATCTGGAGGCCAAAGGCTTAGTTGAGAGAGGCCGAAGAAACAACTGAAGGAAGGAGAAATATATAATATCATAAGATGTTATGCTTATCTTCTTTTTGTTGTAATGTTATGTTTTGTGGGATATTGTTAAGAAAAAAAACGGTCCCTCCTTGTAAAGAAATGATCTTATCTTGTGCATATCTCATTTCCGTGATTCACTCCAGATGGTGAATAGATGAAGACTCCGAGATGCAGCGCACAATGGAAATGGGAGAAGAGTGGAAAATAATCCCAGAGATCAAGGTGATCGTAGGAATCACTTGGGAGGAAACAAGAGATATGTCAGGGAATCAAGCTCTAGTGAGGATCAGTTTGAGCGAATGGAACGATTCCTAGAAAACATGCTAACCTATGTGAGTCAAGATGAGCCTACTCAGTACATGACCACAGCATTGAAACGGTATCGACATTTAAGGCCCCATGTGTTCAAGGGTAGGATTTGCGATGATCCTAGCTCAGCCGAGTATTGACTCGAGGAGACGGAGAAATTACTTCTACACCTCCAATGCTGCGAGGAGGAGAAAGTAAGGTGTGAAACCTACATGCTGGAGGAAGAAGCGGGACGATGGTCGCAATCTATCGAGCGTTCTATGATAAGATCTCAACAAGAACGTGAGGAAGAAGATGAGGATGCGCTAGTGTATACTTGGGCGGGATTCAAGGAAGAATTGAACAAGTACTTCCCTAAGAGCTGGAAGGAGGAAAAGATATGGGAGTTTATGAGGCTCAAGCAGACTGATGAAATGTTTGTGAACCAAAACAATAACCGATTCACTCAACTGATTAAATACGTGCCCATGTACATGACTGACGAGAGTCAGAAGGCACAAAATTTTGTTTCAGGGTTGCAAGTAAGACTCCAACAAGTTTTAAGTGGGTGGAACATTGATTCCTACAAAGAAGCATTGCACCGAGCCCTAACCATTGAAAGGAACCTGACGCAAGTTAAAATAATCAAGTCTGAGGAAGGAGGTAAGGGCGGCAAGCCAAGAGGTTCAGCGGCTCAACCTAAGGACAAAAGGAAATGCCCTCGATGTAAGAGGAAACACCCTGGAAAGAGGTGCGTCATAAGATGCTATGGATACGGTGAAGAAGGTCACATCGGAAGAAACTACCCAAAGAGCAAAGGGGCACCCCAAGTTGGGTATCAGCGAAAGATGGTGGGCTACAACTGCGGACAACCGGGACACATCTAGCGAGAGTGCCCGAAGAGGCAGTAGATGGAGCCATCGAGTGGAGGAGCACATAATCTTCATCCAGGCCAAGTGTACAATCTAACTTGTGAGGACGCTGAGACTAATCCTGCAGTTATTGAAGGTACACTGTTCATTTTGAATATTTCAGATCACGTTTTAATAGATCCGGGTGTCAGGCATTCGTTTGTTTCACATGCACCGGTAGATAGTCTTAAGCTAAAACCTAGGGAACTGGGTTACCAAATGGTAATAGCTACTCCTATGGGTTCGACCCTAGGAACTGCGGTAGGATGCTAAAGATGTGTTTTCAATTTGGGAAGTGAAAGTTTCAAGATAGACTTAGCAGTGCTGGATATTCAAGATTTCGACATAATCATAGGAATGGATTTCCTATCGGCACATAAGGTTGAGGTAGATCGTAAGAATAAGACAGTGAGCTTACTCAAACCTAACAGAGAATGGATTACGTTTCAAGGTCAGAATAGTAAGAGTAAGAGAAAACACGGCGTGACTTTGCAAGCATTGCAATCAGCCAAACCCGAACCAAGTAAGAAAAGTCTTGAGTTAGAATTAGTGAGGGTCGTGAATGAATACCCTGAGGCTTTTCCCGAAGGCTTACCAGGATTACCTTCCCATATAAAGATTGAATTCTCAATAGACCTTGTACCAGGTACGCAACCTATATCCATACCTTCGTACAAGATGGCCCCAGCTGAGATGAGAGAATTAAAAGAGCAATTACAAGACTTGACCGACAAGGGATTCATTAAACCAAGTATATCACCTTGGGGAGCTCCAATTCTATTTGTTAAAAAGAAAGATGGTACCTTACGAATGTGCACTGATTACTGGCAGTTGAACAAGGTAACCATAAAGAATAAGTACCTACTACCTAAGATTGAGGAATTGTTTGACCAACTTCAAGGAGCTAGGGTATTCTCTAAGATAGACCTCCGGTCAGGGTACTATCAAATGAAGATCAAGTCGAAAGATGTACCTAAGACTGCTTTTCGATCTCGATATGGTTACTACGAACATTTAGTGATGCTGTTCGAATTGACAAATGCACCTGCTGCATTCATGGACTTGATGAATCGAACTTTTAGACCCTATTTAGACAAGTTCATGATAGTGTTCATAGATGATATCTTGATATACTCTACAAGTGAGAGTGAGCACAAAGAACATTTGAGGATAGTGATGCAAACCTTAAAGAACCATAAGTTGTACGCCAAGTTCTCAAAATGTGAATTTTGGCTTACTCAGGTAGCGTTTCTTGGACATATAATTTATGCAGAAGGTATAGCTATCGATCCAGCAAAGATAGAGACAGTTCAGAATTGGCAAGCACCCAAGACCATTGGAGAAATTCAAAATTTTCTTGGACTAGCTTATCTACAGGAGATTCGTGGAAGGATTTTTGAAGATATCTGCTCCACTTACCCGATTGATGCAGAAGGAAGTCAAATTTGAGTGGGACAAGAAGTGTGAGCAAGGCTTTCAAGAGCTTAAGGAACGATTGACTACGACACCGATTCTAGCAATGCCAATGGAGTCGGGAAAGTATATGGTGTATAGTGATGCTTCTGGGATAGGTTTGGGATGTGTTCTAATGCAGGACGAGAAGTTAATCGCTTACGGATCCCGACAACTAAATAGGCATGAGCAGAACTACCCAACTCACGACTTGGAGTTAGCAGGCATAACTTATGCCTAGAAGTTGTGGAGACACTATCTATACGGAGCACAGTTTGAGATTTTTACAGACTACAAAATCCTGAAGTACATATTCTCTCAGAATGAGTTAAATATGCGACAAAGAAGATGAATGGAGTACCTGAAAGATTTCGATTATATCATCTCCTACCATCCATGGAAGGCAAATGTAGTTGCAGATGCTCTTAGCCAAAGAAGTTCAGAAATTGTGGCTAGCATGATGATTAAAGAATGGAAAATGATTGAAGAATTCAGTCATCTGATAGTAAGTGTCAAGCCTAAATCAATCAAAGGGTATTTGGCAAATCTGACAATCCAACCTGATGTGGTGAATCAAATCAAGTCAATTCTTCAGACAGACGCAAGAAGAAGTCAATGGATAGATGAAAATGACCAAGTAAAGGCACCTGAATTTAGTTACAGCGATGGTATACTGATAGAGCGCATATTTTCATATTAATTAGCCCTCATATTTAGTCTTTTTGCATGTTAGTTGTGTCATTTTATTCATCTTGATTTTGTTTTATTTTATCTTATAGGAATTGGGCTTCACACTATTTTATCTTATTTTGGACAGATTTGGGCTTCCTGGGTCATGAGGAATTTTGATGGTAAGAAGGGAAACAAGGAGATTGGAGACAAAGAAGCAAAAGTGTGCTCACAGATTTGACCTTTTGTGCTTCTTTCAAGTTTTTGGCCAAGTTATAATCCCATAACATGAATAATGTCTTCAGAGATATTGTAGAGGACTTATTGGGCTTTCTGGAATGGTATGGTAGGTCCAAATCCAAGTTCGTTTGGGCATCTGGAGGAGCCTTAGTGGAAAAGACACCAGCTGCAGCCCGGGACTTAATTTCAAAGATGGCTCAAAATGCACAACAATTTGGTACCAGGTTGAACACTCCCATGAAGACTATCAATGAGGTTGGTTTTGCTGCACCTATGGACCAAAGGAGAATAGAAAATAGGCTAGAGGAACTCACTTCAATGGTTCGCCAGTTAGCCCTTGATCGAAACCAGCCCCAACAGGTATGTGGCATTTGTTCATTATCTTCACATGTAACTGATCAATGCCCACAATTGCAGGATAACACAGAATCATGAAATGGAATCTTCCCTGGAAGACTGTTTCAGCACCAGCCACAACAGAGTAGGTATGATCCCTATGCTCCCACCTACAATCCGGGCTGGAGAGACCATCCCAACTTCAGATATGGGGGTGCTTCAACTCAACCATTCCAACAGAGGTTCAATGCACCGGGTCAGAGTAATGCCACACCAATGAAGCAACAAGCACAGACATTACACAAGACAGAACCGAGCTTGAATAACATAGTGCAGCAATTGGCTGCCAATACTCTCAAATTCCAACAACGGACTGACACCACCATACAAAATTTGGAGACACAGATTGGGCAGTTAGCAACTAACATAAATGAGCTAAGGAGTAAAGGCTCGGGTCAGCTACCTTCACAGCCAATATCCAATCAAAAGGGAAATGTGAGTGCGATCATGCTGCGTAGTGGTAAAGAAGTGAATGCTCCAGAGAAGGCACAAGAAGAAACTGGTAGAAAAGAAGAGTCACAGCCCCTCTCAATTCAAAGGGCCAAGTAGCACATCAACAATGATCAAGAAAAGGGAGAACACCCCTACACCAATCCATTGCCTTTTCTCCATAGAGCCACTCAAAACAAGAAGGGGGCTGAAGCTGAGTTGGATAAGGAGATCATGGAGACTTTCCAGAAGGTCGAAGTCAATATACCACTCTTGGAGGCCATCAGACAGATTCCCAAGTATGCCAAGTTTCTCAAAGACTTGTGCACCCACAAGAGGAAGCTGAAGGGAAATGAGAAGGTCAACCTTGGGAGGAATGTTTCAGCTCTCATACAACCTGCCATGCCAAGGAAGTGCAAAGATCTAGGGACATTTTCCATTCCTTGTATTATAGGAGACATGCAATTTAGTAATGCTTTGCTAGATTTAGGTGCATCCATTAATGTTATGCTTAACTCTATCTATGCTTCATTGCAGTGTGGTCCTTTGAAGCCGACAGGAGTGGTTGTCCAGCTAGCTAATAGAAACACAGCCTACCCCTCTAGAGTCTTAAAGGATGTCCTGGTTAAGGTTAAGGATTGTATCTTCCCTACTGATTTTTATGTTTTAAATATGGAAGATGACAATTTGCATAAGCATGCACCTCTTATATTAGGTAGGCCATTTTTGAAAACTGCAAGGACTATCATCAATGTGCATGAGGGTACACTTTCCATGGAATTTGCTGGTAGCACCATTCATTTTAACATACTTGATGCCATGAAATGTCCCCCTGAAGATCATTCCACTTTGCAAGTTAACTTGATTTAATTGTTGGTTGATGAAGCATGCACTAAGTCTTGTGATTTGATTAATGCATTCCCCACTATTCATGACCTTCCAGATTCCTTCATCTGTCCTGATTGTAGTAATGAGAGTGATCCATGTGATGCATGTTTTGAGATTGCTGCATTTCTAGATAATCATGATTCTGATATTCATATTGAGCATGCACAATCTGATTCTTATACTTCTCATGGGGAAGATAGTGTTTCTGCTAACCATGTTGAACAGGTAGACCCCTTGAGATAAAGGCAAGCAGGCCCCTTGAGATAAAGGCAAGCAGGTTAGTCCCTTCATTGCAGCAGCCACCATCCCTTGAGTGCAAGCCTTTGCCTGAGCATCTCAAGTATGCCTTCTTGAAGGATGGCGAGAAGCTTCCAGTCATCATCGCCAATAACTTGCAGCCTGACCAAGAGAAAAGATTATTGGATGTGCTGAAGAGGAACAAACAGGCCATCGGCTGGACATTGGCAGACATACCTGGGATTAGCTCTTCCATATGCATGCATAGGATTCATCTAAAGGAGCTAAACCTGTGAGACAGCCCCAATGGAGACTCAACCCCACCATCCTGGATGTGGTAAAGAAAGAGGTAAGTAAACTACTCTCAGTTGGTATCATTTATCTTATCTCTAATAGCCAGTGGGTGAGTCCAGTGTAGGTAGTTCCCAAGAAGACGGGCATCACAGTGGTGCCTAATGAGAGGAATGAGCTTGTTCCGATGTGAGTACAAAATAGTTGGAGAGTGTGCATTGATTACAGGAGACTCAAACTCGCCACAAAGAAGGATCACTTCCCTCTCCCATTTATTGACCAAATGTTGGAGCGGCTGGCAGGTAAGTCACACTATTGTTTTCTTGATGGCTTCTCTGGATATTTTCAGATTTGCATAGCAGCGGAGGATCAGGAAAAGACCACCTTCACCTGCCCCTTCGGCACATTTGCCTATAGGAGGATGTCATTTGGTCTTTGTAATGCTCCAGGTACCTTTCAACGATGCATGGTAAGTATATTTTTAAATTTTCTAGAGCATTGCATGGAGGTGTTCATGGACGATTTCTCTGTGTATGGGACCTCCTTTGATGACTGCCTAGTTAGTTTGGGTCGAGTGTTGGAGAGGTGCATTGAAAAGAATCTTATGCTGAATTATGAAAAATGTCACTTCATAGTAGAGCAGGGGATTGTCTTGGGGCATGTAGTGTCCAAGAGGGGTATAGAGGTTGATAAGTCCAAGGTCGATATCATTTCTTCTCTGCCTTACCCCACCTCTGTGCGGGAGATTCGTTCTTTTCTTGGACATGCAGGATTCTACAGGAGGTTTATCCAGGATTTCAGCAAGATTGTCCGTCCCTTGTCCAACCTACTCCAAAAGGATGTGGATTTCCAGTTCGACGAACATTGCAAGCAAGCATTTGATGAGTTGAAGAGACGCCTGACTTCCCCACCTATCATACAGCCACCCAATTGGGACTTGCCATTCGAGCTCATGTGTGATGCTTCCAATTATGCAGTTGGTGCCGTTCTTTCACAACGAGTGGAGAAGAAGTCACATGTCATTGCCTATGCCTCGCACACCTTGGATGCTGCTCAAGCAAACTACACCACGACAGAGAATGAGCTTTTAGCTATTGTGTTTGCTTTAGATAAATTTCGCTCCTATCTTCTGGGTTCTAATGTTGTCGTGTTTTCTAACCATGCAGCCTTGAAATACCTATTGAAGAAGCCCGATGCTAAGCCCAGGTTGATACGGTGGATGCTCCTACTTCAGGAGTTCAATGTTGAGATAAAAGATAAGAGTGGGGCCGAGAACCTAGTAGCTGATCATTTGAGCAGGGTCCCTCCTTCTTCAGATTCCACAATCATGGGCTCACAGCCTATCCAAGATGATTTTCCAAATGATTTACTCTACCACATTCATGGTGCTGAGCCTTGGTATGCTGATTTGGTAAACTATTTAGTTGCTTCTGAATTACCTGCACATTTTAAGAAAGCACAATTAAATAAATTTAAAAGCGAAGCTAAGTACTATATATGGGATGATCCATATTTGTAGCGCTTGTGTAGTGACCAAGTCCTTAGGAGGTGTGTCCCTGATCATCAATTTGCATCTGTCTTACATTTCTGTCACACTCTTGCATGTGATGGTCATTTTGGTCCACAACGTACTGCTAGGAAGGTCTTAGATGCAGGGTTATATTGGCCATCCCTTTTCAGAGATGCATATGGATTCTGTAAGAATTGTACACGTTGCCAACACACAGGTTCAATTTCACGCAGAAATGAAATGCCTCAGAAACCTTTATTATTCTGTGAGATATTTGATGTATGAGGCATTGATTTCATGGGTCATTTTCCTGTCTCTTTTGGTTTTGTGTACATTCTTTTGGCAGTGGATTATGTTTCAAAATGGGTGGAAGCTAAAGCCACCTGGACTGATGATTCTTCTGTGGTTGCAGATTTTGTTAGATCTCATATTTTTTGCAATTTGGCATTCCTAGGGCCATCATCAGTGATCAAGGATCCCACTTCTGCAACAAAAAGATGCAATCCATGCTCCAAAAGTATAGAGTTTTACACAAAGTGGCGACGCCCCACCATCCACAGACCAATGGGCAGGCTGAGGTTTCAAACAGAGAGATCAAGCAGATTCTAGAGAAGACAGTCCAGCCCAACAGGAAAGACTGGAGCCAAAGGTTGGAAGATGCACTTTGGGCCTACCGCACGGCCTACAAGACTCCGATCGGCATGTCCCCATATCGACTGGTCTTTGGAAAAGCATGTCATCTGCCGGTAGAGATCGAGCATAAGGCCTATTGGGCGGTGAAGCAATGCAACGTGGACATGAAAGAAGCTGGTTCCCAGCGGAAGCTTCAATTGCAAGAGCTTGAGGAATTGAGGTTAGAGGCATATGAGAACTCCAGGATTTACAAGGAAAAGACCAAAGCTGCACACGACAAATTGATTGCCAAGAAGGAGTTCCACGTTGGCAATAAAATCCTCATCTACAATTCACGCCTAAAGCTGATGCCTAGTAAGTTGCGTTCTAGATGGGTTGGTCCTTTTGTGGTTACTCATGATTTCCCTTATGGTGCAGTTGAGATCATGGACGGGTCGACTACGAAGAAATTCACAGTTAATGGGCAGAGGCTTAAACATTTCTACGAGGGCTTTACAGAACACACAGTGGAGGAGCTATCTCTCTTGGACCTTCCCCCAACTTGATACCACCAAGCTGTTTCTCTCTCCTTACTTTTCTTTCTTGTCCTATACCTGATTCTTGCTGCATGCTTACATTGAGGACAATGTAATGTTTGAGTGTAGGGGGGAGTTTTAGAATAGAAGTTTCTTTTCAAAAAAAAAAAAAAAAAGAGGCAAAATGAGGCAAATTGAGTTTGAAAGAATTAGGCATGATTAGAAAGTCGATCTTATCTTTTTGGACTTTCAAGTAAATTGGCAATGAGTTTGGCTTGCTGAGTTGATTGAGGTAGTCTTTGTGAGAATATTTGTGCATGTTCTTTCTTATGCTATGCGTGCATTCACTAATTATGGGTATCACTCTAGAGCTTGTTTTGAATCTTTATTGAAGCTATCAGTGCTTATGCATGTGAAAAGATGATTAAGGCATTCTTCATTTTACTCGCTATACTTCTCAAAAAAAAAAGATCATTTCCCTTATTTAGGTTGAAGAACATTCATTGCATCCCTTGATTATATCAAAAATATTAAGCAAGTCCTTTGGAATCAAAAGAAAATAGATAGAAAGGTCAAAGGCCAAGGTGAGATGGAGCGTAAAACGCACTCACCAAGGTTGGGATGGAGCGTAAAACACACCCACCATTCAAAAAAAAAAAAGAAAAAAAAAAGATCTATTTTCTGCAAGCTTAATAGTTCTTCATTGATCTTGGGTTGTCTTGAATGTTTTCTTTCTTCCTAAGGTTTACTTTTCATTGTTATCTTCCTATCCCTTTCACCTTACCATGTTGGAGCCATGAATAAAAGTCCTTTTGATTTGCATGCATAAAGCATTGAGAGTGGAGATTTAGAAGATGAGCATATCTGGTAGTGGAATTATGATTGGGTGGAGTTAGGCATAGCATGTCAGGAACTTGACAGCATGTTCTTATAAGGTTCTGCTTATTTGGACTCGTCTTTCCAAGTAAAATTGCCATGCTACTTATTTGTCTGGGAAGTATAAGAAAGATGATCTTTGAGTCTTGAATTCCTATAAAACTTGTCGTGCCTCTCATTTTGCATTCTTCGCATCCTTTTTGTTTGAAAGAGTGAATGTTAGCATTTAGTGTTTTGCCCAAGAGTGCAAAAGTCTAAGTGTGGGGGAATTTGATAGAGCGCATATTTTCATATTATTTAGCCCTCATATTTAGTCTTTTTGGACGTTAGTTGTGTCATTTTATTCATCTTGATTTTGTTTTATTTTATCTTATAAGAATTGGACTTCACATTGTTTTATCTTATTTTGGACAGATTTGGGCTTCCTGGGTCATGAGGAATTTTGATGGCAAGAAGGGAAACAAGGAGATTGGAGACAAAGAAGCAAAAGTGTGCTTACAGATTTGACCTTTTGTCATTCTTTCAAGTTTTGGCCAAGTTATAATCCCAGAACGTGAATGATGTCTTCACAGATATTGTAGAGGACTTCTTGGGATTTCTGGAATGGTATGGTAGGTCCAAATCCAAGTTCGTTTGGGCCTCCAAACATCGCTTCAAAGTCGGGACCAGAAAGTTGGGTCAAATTAGGAAAGCTGCACAGATGCTGAATCTTTAAAAGGCCATAACTTGGGCGTCTGATATCCAAATCAAGTGATTTAAAATCCCAAATTCATATAATCTTCCTGATCTACAATTTTGATGAAGGGGCCAAATCCCAGAACGCACGTTATCCTATTCGAAATCGGCTGTGAAGTTGTGGTAACCTAGGGTTTCCTCCCTAAGCTCTATTTAAGCACATTAAGTGGCCGATTTTGAGGGGATTCTCATGATTTCAACCAAGAAGATGGAAGGATAATTCTCTTGTAATTTGTTACATTCTCGTACCCCTTGCCCGGTTTGAGTCTCGGTCATATAGTCGAATCCGGTTTGGAACTCGATTTTCATGTTTTAATTGATGATTCTGTTTCTTTCCTTCTCTAAGTTTATGTATGTTTCTTTTATGCGATTGTGTGAATGCATGCATGATCTTTGGATGGTTTTAATTGACGTACTCGGTTGAGGCTTTGATTAGAAAGAAATGGTATATTTGTATGAGCGATTGCTCGATTGGATTTAATCTTTTACGGTTGTAGAAGAGTTTTTCAAATCAAAAGAAAATCAAACCAAAACAGATTGTTTTCATAAATGAGACGAGTATTACCGTGGTTAGGAGGTAGGGTTTGTAGCGAGTTACGTTTTGCTTCATCGTTGTTTCATTCTTGAACATTTTAATTCCGGTTTTCATCACAACCCCTCCTTGTTTAATCTTGTTTTGACAGATCCGTTTGAGGTTCGTTGGGAGACGACTTTGGGTTGCACTCTTATTGCAAATCTGAATCATTATTCATCTAATCTATCGGTGTTCGACTGCACTGATCATATACTTCAGTTCCAAAGAAGGACTTACATGCCGAGAAATCAAGACCGAAGGCAAATTATCTTAAGAGAAGCTCATCGAGCTAGGTACACTATACATTCAGGGTCCACAAAGATGTATACAGATTTTAAGGAAATTTATTAATGGCCTGGAATGAAAAAGAATGTGGCACGATATGTGGTGCAGTGCGATACTTGTCAGCGTATAAAAATTGAGCTGTATAAAAATTGAGCATCAGCGTCTAAGAGGAATGTTACAGCCTTTGGACATTCCTAAGTGGAAATGGGATCACATCGCCATGGATTTCGTGACAACCTATCTTGAAGTCCCAAAAGAAACGATGTTATTTGGGTAATAGTGGATCGATTGACCAAGTCGGCACATTTCTTGGCTATTAAGATAAGGCAACTAACTCATACTTTAGCTCAGCTATACATTAAGGAGATAGTTTGACTACATGGAATCCCTGTAAGCTTAGTGTCAGATCGAGATTCACGATTTACGTCAAGATTTTGGAAAAGTTTCCACAAGTGTATGGGAACACAGTTAAAACTCAGCACAACTTATCACCCTTAGATCGACAGACAGTCCGAGCAAACAATTCAAATGCTTGAGGACATGTTGAGGGCATGCATTTTAGATTTCTTAGAAAGTTGGGAGAAACATCTACCACTGGTGGAATTCGCTTTTAACAACGAGCATCATAGTAGCATTGGAATGGCCCTTTACTAAGCGTTATACAGGCGAAAATGCAAGACACCATTTTGTTGGGTAGAAACCAGAGAAACGAGATTGATTGGACCCGAGATAGTGCAAACTACCATTGAAAAGATCAAGAGAATTCAGGAGAAAATAAGAACAAGTCAAAGTCGTCAGAAGTCATACGCCAACCAACGAAGACGAAATTTGGATTTCTCAATCGGTGATAAGGTATATTTAAAGGTCTCTTTGTTCAAATTAATAATTCGAGGGAAAATGAAAGGGAAACTAAGTCCAAGATACATAGGTCTCTACGAAATTTTTGAGAAAATTGGGTTAGTGGCTTATAGAATAGCCTTACCAATAGAGTTAGCAAACATCTACAATGTGTTCCACGTATCCCAACTACGGAAGCATGAGCCGGATCATACTCAAGTACTTCGAAACGAGACCATCGAGATATGAAATGATCTAACGTACCCTATGGAGCCAGTTCAAATCAGATCAAAGAGATCAAGTCTTAAGAAACAAGGTTATTCCATTGGTAAAAGTGCTATGGAGCAATCATGACGAAAAAAAAGCTACTTGGGAACGCAAAGAAGAGATGAAAATTTCTTATTAGCATTTATTTAATGATGAGAAAGAATGATTTCGAGGACAAAATTCCTTTTTAGAGGGGGAGGATGTAATATCCAATATTTAATGTTAAAAGTATTTTCAGAAATTACGGGGTCAAAGTGAAATTTAGCAAAGTTTCGAGCCTACGCGTAATATTCAAAACATAAACAAAAGGCGACAATATGTGTCAAAGCAATTCAATGAAGTTAAGATGGCCCAAATAAGCGATATTCGATAAAACCAAGAGATTTGCGAAGGTTTGAAGCCAAAAACACGCGATTAGGGTTATCCGGGCAAAAGTGCAGATTTTGTAAACTGCCTGAATGAGGTCAAATCGATGAATTTTCTAGAAATTCTTGAGGGAAATGAATAAATTGGAACTTGAGGGCAGTAAAGGAATTAACGAAAGGTCTCGCGGCATCAAGGATTGGGAGAAAATGCAATTGAAAAAGTACTTAAGGGCTAAAATGTAAAAAATGAAAATTCCATGGTGTGAATTTGATCGCCGCACATGACCACCGGCAGCCACCTCTGGGATGTTAAGAAGCTCACCTGGAGGCTCGGGGATAGCCTCCATGTGATGATGAAGCAAGTGGGGCTTGCTATTGGCTGAAAAAAGTAGCGGTAAGATCGATTTTAATGGTGGAGGTGACCACCGAATTGGCCAAGATTTTTGAAGGCCATAACTCATGATTTAGGGCTAGATGATTGGTTTGAAAGCTAGATTTGGGGCTTAAGGGATAAGAATAAGTGGGATTTGGTGGGAATTCAGGTCGAGAACGAGTATAAAAAGGGGTTGATTGCCGACAGTTTTGAAGCACAATTAGGCAAAATTTCTCTCATTTTAGCAAGAATCGAGCAAAGAGGTTAGAGGGTTTTTGTTCCTTGCGTTGTGAGGATCATTTCTAGAGAGTTTCAAAGGGTTTCGTGTGCGTTTGATAGGGTTTCAGTGTCTTCGTTGGAAAATTGAGCTCGCCGGATCCAAGACCTGCAACTGCTATTTAAGTCTTTTTTGGGTGACCTTTTCAGTTGTTTGAGGGTTCCATTGAGGTCACCTCATCAAGTTCTTCAAGGCCCTGTGGTTTTTTTAGCCAAAGGAGGTCATCGAAAAACCACCATTGTCGGAGAAGACAATTGGAATCGGCTACGGGTGGGCTTCACTCGCTGAGGCTTAGGGTGGCACGTGAGATAGGGTTTTCTTCTGAAATTAATTTTGTAATTTTGCTAAAATTATTTTAGGAATTTTCATGGAAAAATATTTGATGAAATTGAGTGTTAGGTATTTTTTATGAATTTTCGAAGATAAGAAACATTTAAAAATAAAGAAAAATAGAGAAAATTGAGAAAAAATAAAAATATTAATTTCTATAATCATAATGGTAATCAGGAGAAGGTTTGACTATAAGAGGGAAAGATTGCATGATTTTTTAGGTGTGACACACTTTTTTAAGGTGAGTGGTTTGATTCCTGTCTTACCCTTGTTTGGAAGTGTGTAGTGGGTTCAGGTGAACAATTTTACTCTCCCGAGCTTAGGTTACATGTGATTGAACCAGTTCCAGTGAATGGTTATACCCTCAAGAACTCGGGATGTTTTGCATAGGCATTTTACTTATGTACTCTTGGCATCATATGCATATTGAACATGTGGTATATTGCATCAACTATTTTTACTTGTAAAAGAGTTGGTGCATGGCGTGTGATTTTTCATATCATCGGGTATTGATTTCTTGTCGTTGTTCTACCCGTGGGGGACGGGATGAGGTCTTCTTGAGAATGGAGCAAGGTTAATCCTAGTGATCGAGTGACACGGTAGGGCACTCGGGGATTAAGTATGTCGCGGCAAGGTCAACCCCAAAGGTGTGTGGAATGAATTTTCCACAGAAGGTTGAGTATGTCAAGGAGATTTCTCAAGTTAGACGTGTTGCATGTTGTTGGGTCTGTATATGCCATGCTCGTATGTCTTTCATACATTCAGTGAAACGTTTAATGCCATCATTTAGATGTTTTATCATCTAATCTAGGTTATGCCCTTGGAACATTCAACGTTCCAACCAAGGAGTGCTGCGAGGGCGAGGACGTGGCCAGTTGAGGGCCAACGGTATTTAATTTGATAGTCGTTGTATCTTTTCGGAGGCTTTAGTATGTATTTTGGTTTATGTATTAACAGTTGTTAAATAATGTTGTTATCATTTGGTTGTTTTGTAACACGTATTTCGGTATGGGAACACCTTATATGGAACTCGTGGTAGGCCACAACATTTTAATGTTATTTTATCCGTTGCGTTATAATATATCTCATTTAGTTTTTAAAATTATTGATCTTGTTAGATAAATGGGTAAGTCTGGGGTTTTTCGGGATCTTATCTGCATGTGAAGATTGTTCTTGAAATCATCGCGGATGCTGGCCATTGTATGTGTTGGGCGTGTTAAAGCATGTGATGATTGTTCATGAAGCACCGCGCGTCATGAACTTCGAAAAAAAAAGATTCCTGGAGATTCCCTTATAGTAACGCGTCCGTGTAAGGTGGGGTGTTACAATCCATATATCTAGTATATTTTGCTTTTGTTGCAAATTTCTAAATTATGTTTATTTTTTCATTTTATGAAATGAATTATGATTAATTATTTAATCTTTGTGATTAAATATACATATTTTTTTGTTCATTATCTAATTTTTGTGATTAAATGTGTTATAGTAATTCCTTATTAAGTGGGATTAAAATGTTCTCAAAATTTGTTTTTGAGATAATGAAAAATAAAATTTATAATATTTAGACAATTGAAATATCGGCAATGATTGGGAACATAATGAACTTTAGACCCTGTATTCAGTTGAATATTTATTGTTAATTTTATTTGGTAAATGTGTGTAAGGCGTGACATTAATGAAATGAATCTTGTGTAGATTATTCTTGAAATTGTCTTTATCAAAGAACATAATTGCTTATTTGATAAGAGGCGAAAAATTGAATAGGGAAAATTATGAAATTTGGAGTATGAAAATCAAGAAAATCCTTGAGGAACAATTGTCAATAAAAGCTTTAAATCAAGCAATGGTGGAACCTAAAGAAGAAACCACACCACAACATAGGAGGGATAGAGAGGTTTAAATTGCTTAGAAGAAAAATAACTCCACTGCTCGCATTACATTGCTCAGCAGTATGAAGAATGACATTATGCGAAAATTCAAGAAGTATGAGCTGACGCATGAAATGTGGAATGCTCTTAAAGAGCAATTTGGGGCGACTTCAATTGCAAAGGTAAGTCAACTAACCATTAAGTTTGATACATATAAAAAGTGGCCAAACCACAACACGAGGCAACATCTTCCAGAAATGACCAATATGGTCTTAAGGATGCTAGTGTGAACCACACTGATGAATAGCAAGTACAAGCTATCATCAGATCCCTACCCCATAACTAGGAGCATATGAAAATTCATCTTACTCATAATGTGAACATAAAGACAATAGTCGATGCTTTACGTCATTTGGAGTTAGAAGAGAACTGTATTAAGGCCTTTAGACCTAATGCTAACATTTATATGATGACATCTAGCTCCAAAGATGCTCCCAAGTTACCAAGGAAAGAAAGGGAATTATGTCCCAAAGAAAGGCAAAGGTGCTCGTGTTGAAAAATCTGAGAGTTATCATGGCAATAGTAAAGGACCAACTTATAATCCCTGAAAAAAGAATAATATGGCAAGTGTGAAATGTTATAATTGTGACAATAAAGGGCACTTTGCACGTGACTGCAACAAACAAAGAAAGTTACAGGTCGTAAATGTATTTTCAAATGCAATTTATGTTTTAAGTTCAATATTCTTAACTAAATCTAATCCTTTATAGACTGTTGATTCAGAAGTCACAGACCATGTAGTAAGAGGCATAAGTTCCTTCGTGAAATATTATCCCATGTGAAACTAAGTGGGAAATAATACAAGAGTTGAAGTTAAAGGCATTGGCACCTACAAGTTGTGCATGCGTGGTGGTTAAACCTTGTATTTACATGATGTATTGTTTACTCCAAAAATTTGACAAAATCTTGTCTTTACACCTGTTTTTCTTAGTTTTGGATTTATTATGTATTTTCATGATACGATGGTTGAATTATTTTTAAATTCAATATATTATGGATGTGGTAATTTACAAAATGGTTTAATAGTACTTGATGTAGATTATGTTTCATGTAGCAAATTACAAAGTACGAGTTTTTCCCTTATTACTTATTCTAAAAATTTACATGAAGAAGAGAATATATGGCATGCGAGATTAGGCCATATAATACAACATAGATTGGATAGATTAACAAAATAAGGCTTATTAGGCCAAGTTGCAAAAATGAATCTACCAACTCGTGAAAATTGTCTAGTAGGAAATTAGCAAGAAAACCATTTGATAAAGCAATTAGAGCTGAAAATCCCTTGCAATTAATTCATTTTGATATATGTGGTCCAATGAATGTTAAGATTATGTATGGAGGTGTTTATTTCATCACTTTCATTGATGACTATACTCGATTTGGCTTTATCTATTTGATTTCTCATAAGTCAAAAGCTTTAGAGTGCTTCAAAAGATATTTGAATTTGGTTGAAAATTAATTAGACATAAAAGTTAAAGCATTAAGAATCGATAGAGATCGCGAGTATTTATTTGAACAATTTAAATTGTTGTGTGATGAAAAAAGGAATTGAGAGACAATTGACTATTCCATATACTCCATAACAAAATGGTGTTGCAGAAAGAAGAAATAAAACTCTTCTAGAAATGGTTAAGTCAATGATAGGAGGGACAAAGTTATCAATCACCTATTAGGGTGATGTATTGTTGACTGATAGAGTACATATTTTCATATTATTTAGCCCTCATATTTAGTCTTTTTGCACATTAGTTGTGTCATTTTATTCATCTTGATTTTATTTCATTTTATTTTATAGGAATTGAGCTTCACACTATTTTATTTTATTTTGCCAGGTTTAGGGCTATGGGAGCATGAGATGAGGCATGAGACATCTTGATGGCAATGAGATTTCTTGGAAATTGGAGATAGAGAAGTAAGGGTAATTTTAGCAGATTTGACCTCCTGCACTGCACTTCCTTCAGTATTTTGGCCAAGATAAAATTTCAGAATGAAGATGATATCTTCAGAGATACTGTAGAGGACTTCTTGGGCTTTCTGGAATGGTATGTTTTGTCCAAATCCGAGCTCTTTTGGGCCTTCAAACAGCGCTTCAAAGTCGGGGCTAGGAAGTTGAGTCGAATTAGAAAAGCTGCACAGATACTGATTCTTTAAAAGGCCATATCTTAGGCGTCCGATATCCAAATCAAGTGATTCAAAAGCCCAAATTAATCTACTCTTCCTGATATACAATTCTTATGAAGAGGCTGAAGCCCAGAACACACGTTAACCTATCATAAATCGGCCATGAAGTTGCAGTAACCTAGGGTTTCCTCCTTAAGCTCTACTTAAGCACCATAAGAGGCCATTAGAGAGGCAGTCTTTTGGAGGGCGTGAACAGTAGCCGACTTTCCTTCTCTTCTCTCCATTGTTCTTGTGAAGATGGAAGGCTAAGGATTCTGTAATCAATTGCAATACCATCCTTGTTCCCGGTTTGAGTCTTTGGTTTTAAAAAAAAAAAATGGTGATAATGAACAAGGATGAGATTTTTTTTTTATTTTTTTTTTAAATTCAATTTTCTAAAACTCCTCCCCCCACACTTAAACATTACATTGTCCTCAATGTAAGCATGCAGCAAAAATCAGGTATAGGATAAGTAAATAATAAAAAAAATAAGGAGAGAGGAACAGCCTGATTTTGTCAATTGTAGGCGGCGTTGAGGAGATACAGCTCCTCCATAGTATGCTCCTGAAAGCTCTCGTAGAATGGCTTAAGCCGCTGCCCGTTGACTGTGAATCGCCTTACGGTTGACTCATCCATAAGCTCAACTGCACCATAAGGAAAGACATGAGTAACCACAAAAGGACCAATCCAACGAGAACGCAACTTACCTGGCATTAGTTTTAGACGGGAGTTGTATAGGAGGACTTTCTGGCCAACTTCGAACTCTTTCTTGTTGATCAATTTGTCATGAGCAGCCTTAGTTTTTCCTTGTAAATTCTGGAGTTCTCGTATGCTTCCAATCTCAATTCCTCAAGCTCTTGCAATTGAAGCTTTCGTTGTGAACCAGCCTCTGTCATATCCATGTTGCATTGCTTTACCGCCCAATAGGCCTTATGCTCGATCTCTACTGGCAGATGACATGCTTTTCCAAAGACCAGTCAATATGGGGACATGCCAATAGGAGTCTTGTAAGCCGTGCGGTAGGCCCAAAGTGCATCTTCCAACCTTTTACTCCAGTCTTTCCTGTTGGGCTGGACTGTCTTCTCTAGAATATGCTTGATCTCTCTGTTTGAAACCTCAGCCTGCCCATTAGTCTATGGATGGTAGGGCGTCGCCACTTTATGTAAAACTCCATACTTTCGGAGCATGGATTGCATCGTTCTGTTGCAGAAGTGGGACCCTTGATCACTGATGATGGCCTTGGGAATGCCAAACCTGCAGAAAATATGAGATCTAACAAAATCTGCAACCACAGAAGAATCATCAGTCCTGGTGGCTTTAGCTTCCACCCATTTCGAAACATAATCCACAGCCAAAAGAATGTACACAAAACCAAAAGAGACAGGAAAATGACCCATGAAATCAATGCCCCAAACATCAAAGATCTCACAAAATAGTAAGGGTTGTTGAGGCATTTCATTCCTACGTGATATTGATCCTGTGTGCTGGCAACGTGTGCAATTCTTACAAAATGTATGAGCATCTCGAAAAAGGGATGGCCAATATAAACCTGAGTCTAGGACCTTCCTAGCTGTGCGTTGAGGACCAAAGTGACCACCACATGCAAGTGAATGACAGAAATGCAAGACTGAAGCAAACTCAATATCAGGCACACATCTCCTAAGGACTTGGTCACTACACATGCGCCATAGATATGGATCATCCCATGTATAGTACTTGGCCTGACTTTTAAATTTACTTAGCTGATCTCTCTTAAGATGGGCAGGGATATCAGATGCAGCTAGAAAATTAACAATGTTAGCATACCAGGGCTCAGTACCATGCAAGTGATAGAGTAACTCATCTGGGAAGTCATCTTTGATAGGTTGACAGTCCATGGTAGTGGCATCTGAAGAGGAAGGAAGCCTGCTCAAATGATCAGCCACAAGATTCTCAGCTCCACTCTTGTCTTTGATCTCAACATTGAACTCTTGAAGTAGGAGCATCCACCGTATCAACTTGGGTTTGGCATCATGCTTCTTCAAGAGATATTTCAAAGCTGCATGATCAGAAAACACAACAACATTAGAACCCAGGAGATAAGAGCGAAATTTATCTAAAGCAAACACAATGGCAAGAAGCTCCTTTTCAGTAGTGGTGTAGTTTGCTTGGGCGTTGTCCAGAGTGCGCGAGGCATAAGCAATGACGTGTGACTTCTTCTCAACTTGTTGTGAAAGGACGGCACCAACTGCATAATTGGAAGCATCACACATGAGCTCGAATGGCAAATCCCAGTTGGGTGGCTGGATGATGGGTGGAGAAGTCAAGCGCCTCTTGAGCTCCTCAAAGGCCATCTTGCAAGACTCATCAAATTTGAATTCCACATCCTTCTGAAGCAGGTTGGACATTGGAAGGGCAATCTTGCTGAAGTCCTGGATGAATCTCCTGTAGAATCCTGCATGTCCAAGGAAAGAACGTACCTCCCGCACAGACGCGGGGTAAGGCAAAGAAGAAATGATATCGACCTTGGACTTATCAATCTCTATACCCCTCTTGGACACAACATGACCCAAAACAATCCCCTGTTCAACCATGAAATGACATTTTTCAAAATTTATGACAAGATTCTTCTCAACACATCTCTCTAGGACTCTACCCAAACTGATTAGACACTCATCAAAGGAGGTCCCATAAACAGAAAAATCATCCATGAAAACTTTCATGCAATGCTCAAGTAAATCTGAAAATATACTCACCATGCATCGTTGGAACGTACCTGGGGCATTACATAGACCAAATGGCATCCTCCGGTATGCAAAAGTGCCAAAGGGGCAGGTGAAGGTGGTCTTCTCCTGATCCTCTAGTGCTATGCAAATCTGAAAATAACCAGAAAAACCATCAAGAAAACAGTAATGGGACTTTCCAACTAACCTCTCTAGCATCTGATCAATGAATGGGAGTGGGAAATGATCCTTCCTGGTAGCTTGGTTGAGCCTCCTATAGTCAATGCAGACTCTCCAGCTGTTCTGCACTCGCATGGGCACTAGCTCATTCTTCTCATTGGCTACCACTGTGAATCCTGTCTTCTTCGGAACTACCTGCACTGGACTCACCCACTTGCTATCAGAAATAGGATAAATAATGCCAGCCGAAAGTAGTTTACTTACCTCTGTCTTGACCACATCTAGAATGGTGGGATTAAGTTTCCTTTGGGGCTATCTCACTGGTCGAGCTCCTTCCTCTAAATGAATCTTGTGCATGCATAAGGAAAGGGATATACCGGGAATGTCTGCAAGTGACCAACCTATGGCTCTCTTATGTTACTTCAACAGATTCAGCAACTTCTCCTCTTGGTCAGGCTGAAGGTTGTCGGCAATGATTATGGGTAGCTTGTCTCCATCCGCCAAGTAGGCGTACTTTAGATTCTCGGGCAGGGGCTTACACTCCAAGGTGGGTGGCTGTTGAATTGAAGGCACCAGTCTGCTTATGTTGCCACCTATCTGCACTACATTCTCAACAACAGAAACTTCCTCTATGGGAGGCACATGAGAATCACATATAGTATGAGAAGGTGCACTCTCAACAATACTCAAAAACTCATCTATTTCAGAACAAACACTACACTTACTGAGTCCGTCATGACACTGAAGGCAATGCATATCATCAGGAAAATTATGGATGGTGGGGAATTCAGACACAAAATCATACAACTCAACACATGCTTTCTCTACCATTAAGTCAATAAAGTTAACATGCAAGGTAGAATGATCTTCTAAGGGATACTTCATGGCATCAATGATATTGAACTGAATGGTGTTACCAGCAAACTCCATAGATAAAGTACCCTCATGCACATTAATTATTGTCCTTGCAGTTTTCGAGAAGGGTCTACCTAGAATAAGTGGTGCGTGTCCGGGTGTGTGATCATCCTCCATATTCAAAACATAGAAGTCAGCAGGGAATATGAAATCCTTTACCTTCACTAACACATCCTCTAATACTCCCTCAGGGTATGCTGTGCTCCTATTTGCCAACTGGACCACCACTCCTGTAGATGTCAATGTGCCTGCACCTGCCTGCAAAGAAGAATACATAGATTTAGGCATCACATTAATAGAGGCTCCTAAATCCAACATAGCATTATGAAATTACAAATTTCCAATAGTGCAAGGAATGATGAAAGTCCCTGGATCTTTGCATTTCTGAGGCATGGCAAGTTGAATCAATGCTGACACATTTCTTCCCAAGTTGATTTTTTCATTTCCTTTCAGTTTCCTTTTGTGGGTGCACAAGTCTTTGAGAAACTTGGCATACTTGGGAATCTGTCTGATGGCCTCCAAGAGTGGTATGTTCACCTCAACTTTTTTGAAAGTTTCCATGATCTCCTTGTCCAACTCAGCTTCTGCCCTCTTTTTATTTTGAGTGGCTCGGTGAGGAAATGGCAGTGGATGGTTGTAAAAAGCCTCTCCTCTATCTTGATCAATGGTGGTGGGCTGCTTGTCCTTTTGAATGGGAGGAGGCTGATCTTCCTTTTGGCTTTCTTGTTGCTGCTCAAATTCTGGTTGTGAAGAGGGTGGGCTGCTTAACTCCTTGCCACTGCGGAGAACGATAGCACTTACATTGCCCCTTGGATTTGAAACTGGCTGTGAAGGCAACTGACCCGAACCTTGACTCCGTAGCTCACTGATGTTGGTTGCAAACTGTCCAATCTGTGTCTCCAAATTTTGTATGGCAGTGTCGATCCTTTGCTGAAACTGGAGATTGTTGGCAACGAGTTGCTTCATGATATCTTCCAAGCTTGATTCGGATTTAGGTGCTGGTTGCAGTTGCTGCATTGGTTGACTTGGTCTTTGTGCATTGAATCTGTGCTGCTGAGGTTGTTGCTGCTGTGGCTGGAATGGCTGGTTGGAAGGACCTCCATACCTCAAGTTCGGATGATCTCTCCACCCTGGATTATAGGTGGCAGCATATGGATCATATCTGTGTTGTTGTGGCTGCTGATGCTATGGCTGGAAGGATCTTCCTGAAAAAATGCCAGCACAGGCTTCTGTATTCTCTTGCAGTTGAGGACATTGTCAGTAACATGGGAGGATAATGAACAAATACCACATACCTGTTGAGATTGGGACTGTCCTTTATCAAGGGCTAGCTGTCTGACCATGGAGGCCAATTCCTCCAGTTTGTTCTCTATCCTCTGTTGGTCATTGATGGCAGCAACACCAATCTCATTGGCCTGTCTTATGGGAATGGCTGACCTGGTACCAAACTGTTAGGCATTCTGTGCCATCTTGGAGATTAGCTCTTGAGCAGCTGCTGGTGTCTTTTCAGAGAGGGCTCCTCCACTAGCTGCATCAACCAAATACCTATCCATTAGAATAAGACCTTCATAGAAGTATTGGACCAGCAGCTAGTCACTGATTTGATGGTGTGGACAACTAGAATAAAGTTTCTTGAATCGTTCCCAATACTCATGTAATGTCTCCCCATGATTTTGCCTTATGCCACAAATTTCTTTCCGAATGGCGGCTGTTCGGGATACTGGAAAGAACTTCTCCAGAAAGATTCTCTTTAGCCCATCCCAACTTGTGATGGCAGCAGGTGGTAGGTAGTATAACCAATCCTTTGCAGCTCCATCCAATGAAAATGGGAAGGCCCTAAGTTTTATCTGCTCCTCATCAACTCCTTGTGGCCTCATTGTGGGGCAGACAACATGGAATTCTTTGAGGTGCTTGTGCGGATCTTCACCTGCAAGGCCATGAAACTTGGGAAGCAAATGGATTAGCCCAGATTTCAATTCAAAGGTTGCATCCAATTGGGGATATTGAATGCATAAAGACTGGTAGTGCACATCAGGGGCAGCCAATTCTCTAATGGTTCTACCATCCAAATGACCATGATTTACCTTATTTCCATTATTTCCATTTCGATTGTGTTCATTCCCATTACCCGCCATTGTGTTTAAGTCAGGGATAGGTATAGAAACAGAAGGAATATCAGATGCAATGGCAGAAAAGGCAGGAGGATTATCAGCTATCTGAAGCTCTAACTCTCTAGCCTTCCTTTGCTTCCTAAGGGTCATTTCTATTTGAAGGTCTAGGTCAATTGGTATGTTCTTAGAGGACCTGGTCATGCACTAAAGATCAGCACAAAAACATACTCAAAATGACTCATAAAACATAGCACACAAACTGGCCTATGCACACCAAAAATGCAAAAACGTAAGGCACATAAAATCTATCAATCAAGAAGCCCTAAGATGATTTTTTATGCAATTTTTCACAAAATTTCAACACAAAAACATTGAGGGACCTAAAAACACTAAAAACCACACAAAATCAGCCACTGAGAAACACAAAATGGCCCAAAAAATGGTCTAAACGTTGGAATTTGGCCAAAAAAGGGTCTTCTCACCGCAAAACAGTGACTCTGAATCCTCACACCCCCATTTCTTTAGACACCAAAAATTAGCTCAATCGGAGCAAGTGGAAAAATGTGAACAGTACTCGAAAACTGATTTTTCCCAAAACCGGCTCCTATTTTGCCTCTAAAACCACTCTAAATGCAAGAAAACATTAAGGGAGGCATAAAGACATGAAAGAACATCAAGTAAGGATGAGAAAGGAAGAGGATAGAACCGGTATCTTGATCTCAATCCTTAAATATTGCTATCTGTCATGGAGGCTGTCAAGACTTGCTGAGTTTTCTGTCAAAACTGTTGAATTCTCCTATCTCTTGCACTTGATGTAGCTTGCTGGCCTCCTACAAAATAGAGAATAAGAGAAATAGAGAATAAGAGAATAAGAGTTTTCTTGTCAAAATTGCTGAGTTTTCTGTTTTGCTGATCTCCTACAAAACAGAGAATAAGAGTTTGTTAGTCTTCTTGATTTATGGCATAAACTTGGTACGTGGCCTTGTATCTAGCAGTGCCGAGTATGGTTAACTCGCTTTGGACCGGTAGCCCGCAACCAGCTAGTTTCCAACCTATATACCAAGTAGCAACCACAAATTTTTTTAAATCAGTCTTCTTTTTGACAGAATCGAGATTGGTTCCCCGGTAACGGCGCCAAAATCTGATCGGGGCTGTCGAACACCGATAGATTAGATAAATGATGATTTGGATTTGCATTGACAACGCCTATTTACTCAATTTAGCACTCTCAAAATTTGTACATTCTACCCTATATGAGTTATGGACTGGAAGAAAACCTGATCTAAGTCATTTGAAACCCTGCGGATGTGCAGCCTATGTTCATGATCCTTCTCACAAACATGGAAAGTTGGGTTTGAGAGACAAAAACAGTATATTTATAAAATACTC
This sequence comes from Diospyros kaki, assembly GCA_036245055.1. Classification (NCBI taxonomy): domain Eukaryota; kingdom Viridiplantae; phylum Streptophyta; class Magnoliopsida; order Ericales; family Ebenaceae; genus Diospyros; species Diospyros kaki. Next base: position 15,736,022 of record BSEG01000015.1, on the reverse strand, counting down.
AACACACTCAAATGGATATATCTTTACTGGTGATCAGGCAAGTAGGAGTGTAACCGAGTTTGAATCTCGAGATGCATTTTTCTTGAAAAATGAATTTCCTAGCAAGGGATAAATAAATTAAAATTTGTCTCTTTATGAAATTGAGGATTAAGGCGATTCCATCATTAAAAATCAACTACTACATTTACATGAAAATGTATCTAGGGAATTTGATCCAAGTGGGAGTGAGAGGAGAGTTCATGAATCTGTTTCACGTGAACCTCAAATTAGAAAAAGTGTAATGGGCCGCCTCCCAAAGCCTCCTCATGCACAAAGAAGATCGTGAGAGGGTCATTATTGGAATGATATCGAACAATAACGCAAACTAAAAACTCAGACACCACCCTTATTAAAACCATATCTTTTTAATTACATAGCATCTCGTAGTCATTTTTACATAAACATTCATACCGTGAGCCCACCTGGCTTACATAACATATATCCATCTCAAAATTATAAAACATTAATCTGACGCAAGCACAATGACATCCAGGACCTAGTCTCGGGAGGACTCTACACTTGCTTTCATAACTCAACGATCTGGACCCAACTCTATCGAATGCACCTGTGATCTCAAGACACTCTTACCTGGAATGATGAAAAGCAAACGTGAATCACAAGACTCAACAAGCTCATGAAAGAAAGGCTGTGGGTTAAAGATATGACTCTTCCCATGACACCCCATGCAATTCATGCCAATGCAACCACACCATGTCTAATCCATACATGCCTTACTTCCAAATGCATAACCTAAAGTTAATTGCACATAAAGGTCCTTGGGGCCCACATAAGCCACACATTGGCACCCAAGTCCCACATACAAATCTGTTGCAACCGAACATAGGCTACCATATCATCATTCATAAAGACCTGCCTTTTCCTGACCTTAGTTGGCTTTTCCTGATACTCATACCATTAACATCCTTTCCTATCATCCATTATATCATTCCATCGTGTTGTGGTCCACTTCCACGGCCTACGATCCGTTGGTGCGCGCCACCCATCCTCATACTCATCACTTATAACCACACATCCTCACCATACAATGCAACAAATAGGAAATGCAATGGTTTTTGTAGCATAGACGTGATAACAAAACCCCCTATAAACCAAGTATCAGACCATGCTACACCCACATAGGAATTCACACATACTTTATGCTCTAATGCACTAGCTCACTTAGAAAACCCAAGTTGGCTCTTAGACTAACTGAGTCATACAAATGCTTACACATCCCATCACACACAACGCATGTCCCACCAGTGAATGCAACCCAACCCCTTGCAGCACACACATCATGACATACACAAACCAATGCGGGAATCTGGTAGTATCAGCTCTTCTGCGCCGCCTAGTGTTTATCATAATAGCCGATAACTATCGCCCATACATCCAGCCATCAACTGCCATGACCCACGGTCGACAGTCAGTGGCTTTGTACCCCATACCCTTAGACACACGTACCGACATTTCTTAACATTTCTTAAGCTTCTCCCCTGACATCTCATGTACTCATAACATAATCATTAACATACCATTCTTGTTCTCAATCCTTCTCATTCACAGAAAATCATCTCAACATAGATAATAGACTCTTATCATATTCACATAATCTAGACCATAACCAATTTTCTAATAACCTAACCCGAACGAGTTCGGCATCATTTCCAAAGAAAGCGGAGCGATATGAAGCTCTGGGACAGATGAAATGAAAGACACCAAGACATCATCACTCAGCTCATTCCATTAAGTATAAACCCATTAATAAAGTATAGGCCATAGGCTGGTTGCCACGTGGATTTGCATTATTAATGCGTGGAACTGAGTCACGATGAGGGAGGGAATAAAATACAAGAAACAGGGAAGATTTTCACAAGAAATTAAGAACGTGAGGAGAGAGTTAGGAGCTTGTCTTTATTTTCCCAATTCTTGCCTTTATGGAGCTCCTGCTGCGAAGAAAAACGTTTCCTAACAATTAATATAGTCATGATGTAAATTAATTAATTCTAACCACGTAATCCACATAATCTAATTGTGAAAAACCCATAAGTCAAATATATAGCGCCTATAACAATTTTACCCACTTACCGGAATATTTTAGACACAAAATAACCTCCAAAATCCCTTAATTTTCTCTCATCTGTTCCTTTCCTTTGTTGCGGCCGCGCTCCCTTTTCTTCCTCTCATTTTCTCATTTGCCTCCTACTTTAAGAACGGTCGAAATTAGCCTTAAAATGGCCAAAATTTGGCCAAAAATGACCTTAAATACACCAAGTAGCGAAGCTTGGCGACCAAGGTAGGGGAGAGCGGCTGAGGGCGAGCCACGTGGCACGTCCCATTCCTGTCGCACGGCACCCCCTTCTCCTGCGAAACGACATCATTTCGGGAGCTCATTGCGCTGAAAAAATCCCAACAATTTTCCTTGCGCGCGCCTCGCCCATGGAAACCCTCACACGCAACCACCCGGCTGCCACTAGCCCTCAACCTATATGTGCGCGTGATTAAATTTAAAGTAGCCCACGAGCCTCTTTATCGAATTATACCAACACCCCAAACTTTCTGGAAACTCCACTTACATCCTGAACCATAATTTCTACTTATTCCACTTGTACCCCGATAATTCTGAAAAATCTCAAATTCGCCCAAATTGATAATTTCATAATTACTCCCAAGTAAAATAATTAATTACCCTAATTGCCTATTTCCTCAAAATAACATCAATTATTATTTTCCCTTAAATTTTCAAATATTCAATAATGACCTAAAATACCGAAATTAATAATTGTTATTCATCTCCAAAATTTTGGGATATACTGATGCTAACTGGGGAGGAGATTTAGATGAAAGAAAATCTGCCTCTGGATTTACTTTAATTTTCTTCTTGGCAACGAAACTATCTCTTAGAGTAGCAAGAAACAAACTTGTTTAGCTTTATCTATCATAGAAGCCGAGTTTGTAGCATTATGAGTGGCAATACAAGAAGTTATTTGGTTGAAGAGTTTTTTGAACCACTTGGGAGTTGTGAAAGACTTATCGAATTTTGTTATTGTGAATTGCGATAATCAAGCTGCAATAACATTTACTAGGGATCCCAAATATCATTCGAAGACCAAAAAAATTAACACAAAATATAATTTTGTGAGAGATATTATTTCACAGAAAGAGGTGCGCTTGGAATATATCTCTATACACAAAATCATAGCAGATCCGTTCACAAAACCCATTCCAAGAGATTTATTCCAGAGTTATGTTAAATTATTGGGAATGCATATATGTTAAATGTATTTTTTGTGAACATTGATATATAATATTAATATTTTTCTCAATTTATATCAGTAAATGATTCATGCTATTTTGATTAATGCCAATTGTATTTAATACACAAATTAGATAATGCTTACGCACATATATACAATGCTTTGTGCATAATGCTAAGTGCAATGCTTCGTTCATATTGCTGAATGCAATAATTGAAGGTATGTTTGATAAATCGTTGGCTTTCTTACACAAGCAACCACATCTATGGCTGAGCGATATATAGATGAAATATAAGTTTTAAGCATATCACAAATGCAAGCTAATGAGAGCTTAAGCTTAAAATAAAATCACCTTGATGAGTTATCAAGACGAGACTATAAAGTGTAGCCAAAAGGTGAAGATTTGCTTCTCACGTTATATGTCTAAAAATGCCAAGTGGGAGTCATGTTTAACATATATGTGAAAAGTAGAGTTGTGGGCTCAAGTTGGATACTAAGTGTATCTAAACTATCACCTGTATAATATTTATACAAAATGAGACATACTTTCCACAGGGAAAAGAGAATAATACCGTAGCACGTGTTTCATACTATGTGTGCAAAGTTTGACCAAAATAGGGTAATAAAAGATATGGATATCTTCTTTTAGTTGTGTGAGACCTTCAAGGTCACAAGGATCTTGTAAAATACCCTTTAACCCTTTAACTATTTCTTGAAGTTATGATTCAGTGCAGCTATCTTAGAATGCTACCAAAGACCATGTATAATCCGGTTGGATGGAGCATATCTAGAAAAGTGATTGAATTATGATGGAAAGATTTCAGAAATAATGAAAGATCTATTTGATTGTTACATTTGGATGTATTCACAGGTCGACCAATTATAATCAATCGTTGAATTATAATTGTGAATATAGATTTTATTGAAAAAGTGATAAATCAAATTGAGATCTAAATATGAATAAATATGACTTGATAGTTTTGGGCTATAGCATACAGACTCTACTTGAATAATGGAGCTATTATATATACCCGACAGTTGTATAGTAACGAATTCTTAGAAAAGAGCACGTTGGTTGCATGACTTATTTGTTTGTATAGAACTCACAGAGAAATGAGAATATATGGGTATGTGAACCCATTGCATGCGAGTGAGAAGATGAAGTAAATCTAGATTGTGTACCCATGTAGATTTGCCCATAACGGGTTCTGAATCCAGTATCAAATCTAGATCCAGATTCAAATCTAGATCTACAATCGCTGTGTGCGGTTACAGAAGAAATAACTACCAACAGTAGTCGAACCCCACTTCCTTCATTCATGGAGGAAGTGGGTAGATGGATTTTTGGCAACCTCTCATACATCCATTCACTTGAGATACAAAAAAAAAAGAAAAACGAAAGCCTGGAAGATACTCTCAATAATTCCAAATCAACTTTGTGTGTGTGTGACTTTTTGGTTAGGATACAAACGACATCCACTATGATTTCGGTTACATCATTTCACAACCCGAAATCTGATAAGTCATGACTGGCACTAATCCCTAGGCCCAGCGGCCCAACAATGGACTAGTAAGCCTCTTTTCTAACTCGATTTGAATAAAACAATAATACTACTGACAAGATATAGAACATGGAGTAAAATACCATCCCACATTCTAAATAACATTTCAATATTCCATATACAACAGCTGTATAAAAATCACACTGCTGTCATAAATACATATCCAATCTCGTATCTCGGGCCCTTGGCACAAATATGTGCCACAAAAATAAGAGACAAAAGATCAGACTCTATAATACGTGTATGTCTCCACAAAGCATCCTATATTACATCCGGAATCAAAAAGGGGTCTAATATCATACCAGAAGATCTGCTGGACCAATAATAAAAAAGGAGGATTCCCTGAAAATATTTTTAATAAAAAGGGGTGAGTCTTATGGACTCGCGAGTATAAGGTATGTCATGCCCATTAGGAGAGTATACAATAAAATGTTAGGATGATCATCATGAATACAATAACATAATAACGGTATAAACAGCAGAAATATGTACCATAAGTTTAAATAATTTGCGGTTTCAAAGAAAAACATAGTGTAGGAAAAATATGTGCCTAAAGACAACCCCCATAAGTTGTTCCCTAACCACCTAAGTCCCCTATACTTTTATATGAGATGCATGCGCTAATTCTGAGGACACACTAGTAGAAACTAGCCTAACACCTATATACACATGCACACAAGTATATATATCGACACATACATCATCATCACACAATATCATCATAATGACCCACGTGATAGCAGTACTGAAACATATTATCCGTGTCTCTCATGGCCTTGGCATGCCAAGCCTCACAATACCATGATCTTTTCCTGTTGTGAGTCACCAGGGAATCTACTAGATAGTCCTCTAATAATAACACATAATAATGCAAATAATACCCTAATTTATGCACAAGTCATAATCATTTATCATTTCATGTGGTGTCTAAAATACACCATATCATGCAATATTTCACATTCTTAAGACAAGAAATCAATTAGGGTATCTTTCAGCCTATGTCTCTCCCAGTAGGATGAAAATATTTCATGCAAGTTCAAAACATTTAAAAGTATTTTTTTCTATGATTCGCATATAAAAATCATGTATAAGTTATGCATATAAAAATTAGTACAAGTTTATAATCTTTATGCATGAAATAATATATATGTGCATAATATAAGGTAAACATAACATATCCTATCTACTCGTCTGGGAAACGATGACTCAAGTCCGACTCTGGGGAGAAGATCGAACAAAATCCTGAGAATCTGAGTCTACAATAAATAGAATGGGGCGGTCACATTTAAGTAGCAAGAGTAACGATGTAATGAAATTACTGAAAATCTTAACCATTGCCTAACACCCTGAATTGATTATTTTATACCTTGGCCCACGCAATATTCAAATTTGGCGTCATGGAATTCGTCGAGTTTAGCCATCAACTACGTCGTCATGCCTCCCTTTGCATGCAACGCGTAAGTGTATGGTAGAACTACACACCCACTTATAGGCTGCAATAAAATAATATATATATATATATATTTCTATATTACCCATAAACTAGTTTTCTTTTAATATAGATAATATATTTTTATTTAAATCCCCCATTTTTCAAAAATACATATATATCTATATTTATAACTCAATTGATAAATTTTTAAAAACTTAATAATTAATTAATTAATAATTTAATAAATGGTTTAAAAGGAATAAATTGCAATATTCTAGCATCAGAAATAAATGAATCCATCAGAAATCAAGATTCGGAATAAACTCACGTCATCATCATAGGCTAGCCTAGGACGCACTCTGGGTCAGTCTTGCTCGGCCTCAAGTCAACTAATAGGGCTTCGTTCTTAGGACTCCGATCAACAAAATGACTTGCCAATCATATCGCCAATTCTAGGAGACCTAAAGAGAACTTAAATTAGACTGACGTCGATATCCTGAGTAGGACCAACCTAACCAAGTCATCCTAGTTTCACGGACAAGTAACAAGGGAGAACAAGCTGAGTGGGCTAGCCCAAGGGCTGCCACAACTGGGTCAGTCATGCCCAACACATTGGATCATCCTATAACCCAATTGAGCCCCGCCATCCTAGGCCAAGACCTAACCCGACATGCCCACTCCCAAAGCCCTCATTTCCTTTTTCTTTATATTTTATTTAGTTTTATTTTCTTTCCTTTTTTTCTTTTTCTTTTCTTTTCTTTTCCTTTTCTTTTTTTTTCCTTTCCTTTTCTTTTCTTTCTTTCTTTCCTTTTCTTTCTTTCCAGTAAACTGCCGCCACCGGTGACCATTACTAGCCAGCTAAAAATGGCCGACCATCATACCGATACGAAGCCCTCGCCACAAATAATAACATATCTCAAAATGAGACCCATCGGACGGTTAGATCTTAATAGATCTGAGAATTAATGTTTGGCCAAAATAGGGGCGAAATCTGGCCATTGCCGTTCGCCAGCCGCTGGCCATTTTTTCAACGATCGGAGGGTACCACAAGGTGCATAGCAACTAGGCGACCAACATACCCGAAAATAACAAGGATCAGACGGCTAGATCTTCGTAGATCTAGGGTCAAACTTTTGCCAAAAAGAGAACAACCCATTGCCAACGTTGTCGGCCACCGTGGCCAGCGATTTCCGGCGATCCAAGACCACCATCAAAGTCCCTCAAGTAAACCAACTAACATATCCAAAAACCAAAGAAATCCAACAGTCGGATCTTCGTGGATCTAACCTCAAACATCCGACCAAAAGCCCATATCGCGCCTCAACATACATCTCATGAAAACAAGAAAAACTAAAAAGATTAAGCCAAAATGCTTACCTCTTTGTAGATCGGGGGCACTTTAACTGTAAAAATGAAGTTGGATCGAAGATCGAACGGCTCGATTGCTTGGAATCAACGAAAATCCGAGAGAGAATGAGAGAAATGAGAGAGAGAGAGAGAGAGATTTTTTTTGGGGGGCTACCCAAGTGCCTCCCCCTTTTCTTTAAATATTTTCTTTTATTTATTTATTATATATATTTAATTTAATTTAATTAATTTAATTATTATTATTTTATTTATTTTATTTTTTTTGGATCTTTACGCATCAGTAACTCAGCCATTTGATGCTATCTCCGTTGTGCAACCAGGTAAGTCTAGTTTGATTTAATGTCTCATTTGATTTCATTTATCCAACAAATAGTTTGTGAACAAGATTTATGGATTCAATGATATTTTTGTTATTTTTCATTTGATTTTTTGTTATCATAGTTTTCATTAGGTATTTTTATGAAATTTGGTCCTTTTTTTTTAATATTTTTAGGTTTTTTTTTTGAAGTTTAGTTTTTTTTTTTTTTGAATTTTTTAGTTATTTTTTGTGAAATTTAGGTCATTTTTTAAATATTCTTAGTTTTTGCTTTATTTTTTAATTTTTTAATGAAATTTAGCTTTATTTTATCAAATTTGGTCCTTTTTTTTTCTATATATCATGGACTAAATATCAATTTTTTTTAAATGTTTAGATATCAAATGTCATACTATTTATTAAACCTAATCTAACGTGTTTCGCTAACGTTGCCTCCTACATAGCGTAAATAATGACTTTGCTTATTCTCAGTCACAGTATGAAGTTAAACTAATAATTTTTAATAATTGAGATACTGAATATTGATAACTTGCACATCATGAACCAAATATCATATTTTTTAATTGTTGAGAGGCCGTTGTATGTATTAAGTTTTTTTTTTTTTTTTGTTTTTATAGCATATATGAAACATATATGTACATTCATACTGACTTTACATATGTACATACATGCATACATATATATAACACATTATTTAATTCAGAAAACAAATTCGGTGACTCTAATACCAATATAAGAATATATGTACAAGAGAAAAATAAACAACTTGTAAGTTTTTCTTATGAAAGCAAATTAGGTATCTAAATAGTCTATATTACTAGTTACGAATGAGATAATTGAAATAAAAATTATTTTGAATTCATAACTCAAAAACTTCAATTTCCTAATATATAATGATAAGGGTAAATACCCTCGGGTCCATAATTACTCCAATACCCCGAGAATATAGCCATTGGCAGTAGTGACACATGCCCATCAAGGAGCCACTCCCTAGATGTCATTCTACGTAGGCCCAAAGATGACATGTGGCAGATATACCTCACCACATCAGCTAGTCGATTGTTCAGCAAAGATTCTCCGGATTCCTTGAGATCAACCGTCACACCTAGAATCATGGAGATAGGAGCAACCCTGAACTCCTCGGAACCGATTATAGAATCCATATCGGTAAGATCCCAACTCCGTGAAGAATGGGATAGAGATCCTGGCGATTTCAAAAGGATCCTTACCTTAGTAAGAGAAGAAAAAGGGAAGGATTAGTGACGGGTAAAGGGATCAAACTTTTTCTTTCTCTAAGCTTGGAATTACACACCTTGAGTTACTTTAATTTGGTAATTTGACTTGAGCGTCGGAGTGATATCGAGGGAGCAAGTCCCTGACTCCATTGCTTGGCTCGAGGTAGAAGAAGGGTGATCGGCCATTGCATCATCAACTGGCGCCCATCGTGGGGCTGAGGCATTTTTTCTTTTCTATCTCTCCAATACGACTTGCTACGATTTTCGAGTTATGTAACATCCTGAAATTTGTAGAGAAGTAATTAATTTTAGTATTTGAGGATATTTTAAAATATTTGGATATTTTGAGGAAATGGAAAATTAAGGTAATTAAGTAAATTATTTGAGAATATTTATGGAGATAATAATAAAAATTAATTTGGTGGATTTTTGGAATAATCGGGGAAAAAGTGAAATAAGAGGAAATGAGGTGTGGGGGTGTATGCGTAATTTCTAAAAGTTTAGGGCACTGGGATAATTTCGGAAGGAGACTGGGAGATTACTTAAATATAATGAGATGCATATATAGGTTGAAGGCAAGTGGTAGAGCAGGCAGTCGCACGCGAGGGAGGCCAGGCATGGGACGCAGGTTCGAATCACGGGGGAGGCGTGCGCGCTAGAAGAAAAAATGCTGATTTTTAATCAGCCAATAGGCCCCAAAATGACGTCGTTTTGGGGAGGCCAGGTGCTGCCCTTGTGCAGCCCAGCCGCGCCACGTGGCACGCGCTGGTGCTTCCCTCACCACACATCCGTTAGCCTCAATTTGGCTTGCAATTTTGCCAAATTTCAGCCATGTAAATGGGCAGTGGCCGAGGCGTTTAATTAATTGAAATTCTGTAGATTAAACCACAGTTTGAGAGAAAATCAGTGGGTGGATTAAGCCTATAAATAAGCAATTTGAGCAAATGGAGAAGGCATAATTGAGTGAGCAATTCTCAAGAAAGAAAAGCTCCAGAACGGTACGAATTCTTAAGTTTAAGTTTATTTTGTTTAAACAATTAATTAGTTAATTAGTTAGTTAAATTAAATTAGTAGTTAAGTTGAAGTTTATTTTAATTAATTAGTTTAGTAATTTAATTAGTTAAGATGATTAGTTGGATTGGAAAATTAATTAAATTTAGTCAGTGGCTAATTAACTAATTACTTAGCCTCATGTATATGTATAATTGTGGTAAGGGCATTGCAGGTACGCTGTCAGTTCGTTCAACGAAATAGAGTCGGTTACCAAGCAACAAACAAATTAAGGTAAGGGTTTAATATGCTTTAATTGTAAATTAATTTTGTCATGGCTTGCATAAGATATTGAGGAAGTGCCTAGGCATGGGGCAGTGGGTTTTGGACCGTGAGAGTTCTAGGACGGGGTCATAGATGAAACCACTAGGGGCCACCTAAAGCCTGAGATAGGTGCGATGGACAGGCTTGCATGCACGCTGCACTTCATTATTATCTATGATGTCATGCTCATTAATTTATTGCATTACATATTGCCTTTACTGAGTCCCCGGACTCACCCCCTACACTCCCACTAACCCAACAGATGGCTCGGAGTCTAAGAAAGGGAAAGCAGTAGTGGGGGAAGAGTCGCCGGTTAACAGTAATTGCAGGCAATGAGAATGTGAGTCATGTATGTGTCTTTAATGTAAATTATGTGTGCTCCGTACTTGGCCACGGAAGATGGTTGTAATTTAAATAAAACTTGTTTTGGACCAAGTTAAGGTTCCCACTATGAGTAACTCAGTAAGTGTAATCTAGTTATGCTTAACTGTTAAAAGCATTTTATTGAGTATGATGATAATCAATTTGATTTGTATTTTAAAGGCCTAATCGGGTAAATTTTCGCTGCCTATGTTCTTAAACCCGAATACTCGACAGTCGGGGGTGACGAAGCCTGGACCCCACCCAAGGCGCCCATATTATTTTAATTCTTAATGATTGACGGGGTATAGTTATCCTTTGAGATAGGCCATAGTTGTAACCATGGGTTACGGTGACACCTGGTAGTGGGGCCAGGGCGTCACAAGTTATCTCTTCGTTTTAATGGCTACTAGAAGGCAATAGTCTCGGGCTGTTGGTGGTAACCCTGCCCTAGAACTGCCAAAACAATCCCTCGAGAAGCCTGCAAGGGAGAGATTGTGGCCCAGGTAATCCCCTTCCCCCGTTTAATCGGATCACGCTTTTGGAGAATTAGGTTCAGCGCTTGACAGAGTTACTCACCTGCTTCCTGGGTCACCAACACTAGCAAGCCCATTATTCTCAGGCGGGATGGAGGCAAGAGCCCTTGATGGAGAAAGAATCTTGCTCGCGCGAGGCGGACCCTCGAAGGCGTGGTCGGGAGGATGGACACGGGGAGGCCGCAGAGTCCTCCAGCATGTCGTATGTGCAACAACAACATGAAATAAGGTTGTATCAAATGGAGGAGGAGATTGCAGCCTTGAAGCCGAAGCAGGGGGAGTCTAGGGGGGTGATGATAAATTAGCCCCTTAGCCCGGAGATCATGGCTGCCGTACCACCTGAGCATCTTCACATTCCGGCTATCAAACCCTATACGGGGACTACCGACCCAATGGATCACTTAGATCTTTTTACCTCCCATATGATGGTGCAAGATGCCTCTGATGCAATGTAGTGTAGAGTCTTCTTGGCAACATTGGAAGACCACGCGGGCATCCTTAAGGGTGGATTGAAGCTGGGTGTGAGTTGTGCGAAGGTCTTTCTTGCATCGAGAATAGGACTCTATCGCCTCAACCTGCCCCTTCTTGGCCTCCTTCAGCTCCAAAGTGAGTTCCTTTACATTCTCTCCGAGCAGGTCGTCCGCGCCCTTCATGGCATCTAGTTCCTCCCCGAGCCTAGAGTTAACCTGGTTAGCTTTTAGCATATTCCTCTAGGCCAACTCCAGATCCTCGAGCTTCGACTTCATTGGCGAGTTTGGCTTCTTCTTGCGTCAGCTCGACGGACTTGGTGAGAATATGTACACTGTGCTCAAGGTCCGCCAGTTTAGAAGAGAGGGACTCAAGCTCTCGGAGCCTTTCAATCTTGGACTCCAAGGAGGCAATCCGGCTCGAAACTCTGATTCTCGCCAGACGATTGAATCTTGAAAACCTGAGAGGTTCTAGAAAATAGAGACAAAGTAAGAGTCGAGGCCTATTAACATGAAAAGAACTCAAGGAAAGAAGACAGATGGTAATGAATTACCTTGAGAATCTCAGCACAGTAATCTGGTTCGCCCGTGATTGGTAAAACATTGAAAACGGATAAGGTCTTAGCAGGGGCCTCGGTCACCTCAGGAGCGGAGGTTGCTTCGGTTGAAGGCAGAGAAGAGACAGGCTCTATCATTCGTCGCTTCGTCCTTCAGGCCAATATCTCATTCGTGGACATCGATGAGGCCTCCTCCAACGAAGCTTCCCCTGTCAATCCTGGGCGCCCTTCTGGTGCTAGATACGTTAATATCTGCTTAAAGACAGAGGGGATAGGAATGTTGGGAGGCATTATAGTTTACTCTATACCTGCAGGCGACCGACCTTCCTGAGCCTTCGCCCTAGTTACCTCAAGTGCCTGGGCGATGGTCTCAGTATCACTTTCGGAGGGGACTTGCGAAGGGGCGGACGTTGTTGTAGTTGGTTGTTGAGCAGGTTAGAAGTCCCTCTTGCTCTTAGGGGCTCGAGATCCTGTGGACGGGCTCTTCGGGCAAGCCTCAACACCATCATTGGAAGCCTATCGGAAGGTTTGAAGGTCCCCTTCCACTGTTTTCTTTGAGTTAGAAAAGGTAGAGGGTCCTCTATTCTTAGCACCATTCGAAGCCCTTTCGTGCGACACTGAGAGCCCTTTACTCTGAGAAGGTTTGGAGGACTTTTCAGATGCTTTATTGGTTTTGGCAGGGGCTAAAGGACCCATTTTCTTGGGGAAGTCCAAGACCATCCCCTCGGTGATAGGAGAATAAGCTATCTCCCAAAGATTTTCAACTGCGTAAGAAAAATAACAAAGATCAATATCTGGTAAAGAGGGGGAATGAGGAAGAAGGTGAAGGGCTAATGCTTACAAGTCTCGCCATCTAGACCTACCTCGGTAAGTGTCGGGTTGGAAAGCCATCCCTCTTCCCAGTTCTGATTGATCTTCATGAGCCTACCGGCTGGTTCTTTAATGTCCTCGATGTTTGAATGTTTGTGCTTGGTGTCTAGAGTCCACCCATTGCACACAGACCAAATCTCTTGTATGGAGCCAGATAGTCTGGGGTAGACGAAGACGAAATGCTCTTTCTAGTCGTCCGAGTCTTTAGACCCCTTTGGATTGCATAAGCGTTGAGGCCTTGATTTTGAGTTCAGGACGTTCTTTGGTCACGATGAGACAACCCTCCTTCACTATCCTAGGTGAGATTAAAATTTAGCCCACTGGGTCGCAGTTGGTGGTAAAGAAGTAGTCAAAAAGATCCCTTGAGGGCTCTATCTTACCAAAATTACAGATAATAATGAAGCCCATCGTGTACCTTTACCTGAAAGGGGATAGCTGGGTTGGAACGATGTTGAGATGTTGGAGAAGCGACATAACCCTTCCTCGGGGGGCTGACGGAAACCCCAGTCGAAGGTGCACTTGTAGATACAAAGACGGCCAGTGACGGGGTGGCATGCCCATAGATTGGTGTTAAAATTGACCTCCCACTCCTCGAAAATCTTGTATTTCTCTCAGAACTGTTGGCACTCCGTTTCGCTCATTCATTGGCAAGAAATGGAAGAAGCAAGGTGATTCTTCTACTTGGCAAGCTCCACATTGGCTGAGTTAAACTTTCCGGATCCAGTAATTGCCATCGCATAAAGTGGAAGAGACAACAAGGAATATGCAGAAGAAGGGAGTACTCGCTAATACAATAACTAGCTAAGCAGAAAAGGGATCGAGAGAAGAAGATAATATAAGGATGAGAGTTGTCTATTAAGGCTTTGAGGGTGGAAAACCAAAGGGCCGGTAATGATGGGCATTAATTGTCCAGAGGTTGCACGGCTCGAAATATGAAAGGTTTGGACAGCGTCTGGGAAATGGATATTGACACTGGGTAAATTGGTAGCCGCGCCCTATGAGCATGAGTAAAAAGAAGAAACTCCCTAGCTCCTCGAACATGACAGATTGTGACCCTCGGGATAAAAGGGAGCGTGAACCTTCAGAGACTTTAGCACTCCTTGAGCCATCATAGTAGAGAGGCTCGAGGAGTGGAGGGGGTAAGTGACGGAGATAAATACCCTCGGGTCCATAATTACTCCAATACCCTGGGAAGATAGCCATTAGCAGCAGTGACACGTGCCCGTCAAGGAGCCACTCCCTAGACGTCATCCTACGTAGGCCCAGAGACGACACGTGGCAGATACACCTCACCACATCGGCTAGTCGGTTGTTTGGCAAAGATTATTCGGATTCCTTGAGATCAGCTATCACATTGATAATCATGGAGATAAGAGCAACCCCGAACTCCTTGGAATTGATTATGGAATTCATATCGGTAAGATCCCAGCTTCGCGAAGAATAGGATAGAGATCCTGGCAATTTCAAAAGGATCCTTACCTTAGTAAGAGAATAAAAAGGGAAGGACCAGTGACAGGTAAAGGGATCGAATTTTTTCTTTCTTTAAGCTCGGAATTACGCACCTTGAGTTTACTTTAATCTGGTAATTTGACTTAAGCGTCAGAGTGATATTGAGAGAGCAAGTCCCTAACTCCATTACAGGTACTTGGCTCAAGGTAGAATGAGAGTGATCGACGACTACATCATCACATAAAAAGAATGAGTTAAAAGAGTTTTTTGAGATAAGCCTTTCTCTTTTGTTCACTTTCAAATACATACACACAGAAAACTCATTTCATTTCTTCATATATATTTATGTGTGTGTGGACGTACTAGCATCAGTTTTTTCCTCTACTTCTCTCTATCTTAGAAAAATGGGACATAACTGCCATTGTGTAGTTGTTTGACTCATGAGCCCTTATGGTCTAACCCGGATTTGTGATCCCAATTCGAGCCCAAATTTCATACACAAAGGCAAAATCATGAAGTTGTTATGAAATTTAATCTCGTGGAAATTGAATAAAATTAGGATTAGCTAATGTTATTTGGTATGATATTTTAAATATAAACTTATTAGGTAAACTATGTTAATAATCATTAAATTTTGTATTTTGTAACAAATTAGTTATTATATTTTAATTTTAATCGTCACAACTACTATATATTAATTTTTATTAAAATTCAGTTTCTCTTTTCTGATTTTATCAAATTTTGTTACTAAAAAATGATGTGATATAAATTAATATAAACCTAAAAATCACTTAATATTAAATTAAATTAAATCTCCAATCAATTGATTTTGGAGATTATATTAAGGTATATCTCTTTAATTTTTGTTAACATAATTTGATAAAAATTAAAGAAAAAACTAAATTTTTAACAAATATTAAAATTTAATGGTTCAAATAGTAAAAATTAAAATGCAGACTAGTTTATTATAAAATACAAAATTAATAAAATTTACCCTAAGCTTACCGCATTAGAGGGTTTCATCTAATATCGTGTGTGAACGTGAATTTTCCTCGAACGTCGGTTAATTTCGGGTCGGATCAACTCTGGACCCGTTTGCAGTTCCAAAACAAGCTATCCGAAACCGTTACCAAAAACGGGTGAGGAGTGAGATAGTTTGGAATTTTGGTTCGGAACTGCCTCTGCCTGTCTGCGCATTTCCGAATCCCCTCCTCCCTATATACTCACAGTGAATCTCGGACGCGCCGTAGAATTGAGGACTGGAGAAGAAGAACGACAGCGATGCCGAGGAGGAAGAAGACGAAGATAAAGCTGGGCCAAAGCATCGCCTTTTTCTCATGAACCATGGCCACTTCTCAGCACCGTTGCGTTTTCGGTTTGTCCACAACTCTGTCGCTTT
Organism: Diospyros kaki; assembly: GCA_036245055.1. Lineage (NCBI taxonomy): Eukaryota > Viridiplantae > Streptophyta > Magnoliopsida > Ericales > Ebenaceae > Diospyros > Diospyros kaki. The sequence continues at coordinate 15,719,861 of BSEG01000015.1, read as the reverse complement.
CTGTTTAGCTGTGATTAAGTTGAGCTCCGTTGGCCAGTGATAGAACTAGGGAAATTGCAAGAAAAAAGAATTCGGAGTTTCGATTTATTTTCTTATGTATCTGATGTGATATAAGAGTAATTAGCGATTGGATTTAGCCTTGGTTTTCTGACGTTCGTTTGGTTTAATTCGGTGACCCAGTTGGAAATATACCTTATGACGCCACCGAAGAGCAGCTTATACAAATTTGCGAGGAGGTTGGGCCTGTTGTATCCTTCAGGTGAAGTTTTTTGCGAAGCTAACTATTAATTTGAACCCTAGAATTTGATCCCTTCAGTATCAGCACATTTATTATAGCTCTGTCTGTTATGTCTGGGGGGCGGGGGGGCTGGAGGAGGGCTACTGGCAGATGTTAAAGTCGTTTAAGGGGGGTAGCTGATCATCTACCCCCATCGATCAATCGATTTTTGAATATTATTGCTAAGATTGCTGAAGTTATAGTAACAGTTACTTAAATTTGACAAGTTGGGAGTGGCATATACACTGGAGTTTAAGGTAAAATGGCACTCAAAATAAGGGGTTCGTGGGTTGGGTGGGTTATTTGTGCAAGACGGATATATGCTAAGGATGGGGCTGCTGTGCTAACTGGACTGTTCAGGCAGCATTTTTGGAGAATATCTTTCCCTCATAATATTAAGGCTCCCACTCACTGAAAACACAAAGGACCATTTTCCTTTATCTGCTTTTTGTATGTATAGAATGTGCTTGGCCGTATAAGAAACTTTCTTCCTCTGTAAATGTTGTTGTGCTAATCAATGCATAAACGCTAGATGGGAAACAACGTTGGGAAATTCTATTTGCAACCGCAATTTTTGCTCTCCGCAACCAACGTAAGTAAAATTTTAGTTTTTGCTATTTGCAATCAGAGTAAATTACTTTTTGCAACCATCTATATTCCAAACATACCCTCCAAACACCCATCCCTCAAAAGACACCCCCCACGCGCAACAAACCCTTTTCACACCACTTCTCACATCAAACCCTCTTCAGACCACAGCCATCTCGCCGTTGCCAGAGTCGCTTGCCTCGCCCGCCCTCTTCATTGGAGTCCCTCGCTTTCTCGTCGGAGTCACAGAAGCAAACAAGAAAGATTTAGGAAAATTCTATTTGCAGCCAAGTATTTTTCTCATCATTGCACCCGAACTCGAAGGTTCAGGGGCTTTGAAAACACCATAATCCATGACTTCGGGAAAATATAATTCTCCCGAACCCATGGATTTGGGAAAAACACAACATATATATGTATGTAATATGAAGTCATTCTCATAAGATATTGCTGCATTTGATTGGGTTTGAACATTTGCAATCCCCACATGACAAGACTCTTTCATTTGGAATAATTTATATGCAAAATCACGTCTGTATTATATATATATATATTATATATATGTATATAGTTATAATATGTAATGTAGAATGCTATATGTATATAGTTTTAATAAATTGTATATAGTTATAATAGTATATAATAGTTTCTCCTGAACCTGTGGGTTCGAGAGAATTGCATTCTCCCGAATTCATGGATTCGGGAAAAATGGTTTTTCCCGAACTCATGGGTTCAGGAGAATTGATTTTTCTTGAATTCATGGATTCGGGGTGCTTTCAAAGTTCCCGAACCCTAGGGTTTGCGTTTGATCGCCATCATTTGGAGGCATCAAACGGCTCCGATAGCAGCTGGCGGGAATGCCTCCGAATTCGATTAGCCTCCCCGAACACCCCGAACCCCAGGGTTCGGGGCATCACCCAACCCCTGAACCCCGGGGTTCGGGGCTTCAAGGCAGGGGTATTTTTTACTTTTTAATTAATCTTATTTTTTTAATTCAGTGTATGTAAATTATGTGATTGAGCTTGTGATCGATGATGTAACTTGTGTTGTTTCTCGCCAGAACATGAATATTCGTTATCTTTTTCGTCAAACTTGGGCATAAACATTTGCAGATAATAATCTTTTATTGCTGATAGTAACTGGTAATTGGCTATGGCGAGGAGAACTGGGCTGAGTAATGTTCGGTGTTGAATAATAGTGGCTGTGTAATGCTTGGTGTTGAATAATAGTGGTTGTGCGATGTTTAGTTGTGGGTGAGTGAATTGGCTGTGGCGATGGTGGGTGAGAAAGTGAGTGCATACGCTTGAGGAGTAATGGTGGGTGGTTGAGCGTCAAAGATTTAAATGAAGGGTAAATGTAAGTTTTCATCTTAGGGTATTTTAGGAATATTAAAAGTGGGTTGCGGGGAGCAAAAAGTATGGTTGCAAATAGAATTTCCCAACAGTGTTTCCATTGTAGGTAGAGACATGCTTCAGTTGTCAGGTTATTATATCCTTATTTTGCTAGTGCTAAACTATAAAGCATGGACACTTCCTAGACCTGCGTTGCTGATCTCTGATACATATTGGACACACACACACAGTGTGGCAAATAATTTCTTTAATTTTTTTAAGAGGAGGTGAAGGGGACAATTGTATCCTTTATGCGGACACATTGAAGACTAAAAAGTAGGGGTTTTCTTTTTACTCTTTAGTTTTCCGACTTGGTAATTGCATGATTGTTTCCATTGCATGACTTTAGGATCTTGCTTTTGATTGCATGACTGTTCATTTTTTATACCCTTCATGCTTCTATTCTCTAGCTCTTTAAACATGAACTGGATTGTGAGGGACAAAGACTGGAATTTTAGCTTATGAATTTTAATGCATATTTATAAGTTTGGAATATAGTTTTGATACCTTGTTATGCTTTAAAAATATGAAAAATAGTTTGTTAATTAACGTGTCTTGACCGTGTTGTATCCTACTTTTTTGAAAAATATCATGTCCCCATGTTTGTGTCCATGCTACATGGGTGCTAAATAACCAAAAGCAAGATCCTGAAGTTGTGTGACCAACAATAAGAATTCCTTAGTACCACCACGTATAACAATTCTGCAACTTTGCTGACATGAGCATCTAGTGGATACACCATAATAGATGCTTCTCCATTTTCTTCATGAAGAAGGGGTACTCTGCTGAGTAATAGTGTATGAGCTCAGTATGCCAGGGTCCTATTACATAATGGGTTTGGACAACTGTCTAGCAGATATAGTGTGACAGCTACTTCTCCATTATTTTCATGAAGAGGAGCACCCTTCTGACTTAGAGTTTATGAGTTCAATATACCAGAACCTTGTTAGATAATGGGTCTGGTCAAATCAGACCTCCTTCTATCTTTGGTAGGGCTCTATAAAAAGCATGATGTAGTCTGTAAGATTCAACCTAGCTTCCTTGGTTTTTTGTAGGCTCCAATTCTTTGCATCTACATGGGGTAAAGGGTTCAAAGGTAGGTATGAGCAGAAGCTTATAAGATTATAGCAATGCAAATGGCTATGATGGAGATGCGTTAATGACCTGATACACATCTGATGCCAGTGGAGGCCTGTACTGCCTCACTGATCTAATAACTTGACAATATTTTTCTCATTAGGAGATGCAGTAAGGGTTTTGAGTTCTGCAGCAGGATATTTTCTGATTTCTATCTTTGTGGGGATGGTCAGTGGAAGTCCCCCATCTCTGTTATTTAACAGCCCCTTCCCTCAAAGCTATTTAGACAAGAAAATTAATTTGTTTCCTTCCATCTTGTGGTAGTGGAAAATGCCTGGTTATGTGACAACACTTTTAGAGAATCCTTTTTCTTTTTTGATTGGAAAGCATATATATTTTGTTTGTCTATTTCTATTTTCCTTTGCATGAGACTGATTTGCATGTATGATTGGCCCTCTTACTCTCATTCAGATTAGTTATTGATAGAGAATCTGGGAAACCAAAAGGTTATGGATTTTGTGAATACAAGGATGAAGAGACAGCTTTAAGTGCTCGTCGTAATCTTCAGGGGTATGAGATCAATGGCCGGCAATTACGAGTTGATTTTGCTGAAAATGACAAAAATTCTGACAGAAATCGTGAACAGGTAAAACATAATCATTTCTAGTAAGACAACAAATTTGTTTTGTCATTATCACCACCATCACTATCATCACTGTTATCATATTCTAACCATGGTATTGATATCTTTTTGTTTACTTTAAATTGAGTACTTCCTTTTTATGGTTCTAAGATGGCAGAGGAATTACAAATTAGTAACCCTAGATGTAACTTCTTCTTCACTTCTATGATGTGGAAAATCACGAGGTAGTTCTTTTGTGTCATCATTGTTTATGTTTTAGTCCCTCTATATCATTTTGTGATGTATGAATCCAAATTCTAATTAGGTAGTCCAAAATACCTAGTTTATGGTGGCAAAGTTTTCCACATCTGGTTGAAGCTTCAGATTGTTGAGAACCCAATATAAAGCCCTTGATTGTCTTCATTTTCATGATAAATTTAGAAATTGCTCACACATTCTCATTTCAGAGAGCTGCTAGTGCTCTCACCAAGATTTCTGACAGTTGTGATTGTCTATTTTGCAGGGCACAACTGATTTCCCCTTATGAATTTATAACTGTTTTTCGGTATCTGAAATCTTTGTTGGTGCCTTTGAATTTGATACATCGATCATAACTGGATCTGGTTTCTTATATGCTTAGTTGAGGGATTCACAATGTTGAGTCTATTGAGGGAACGTGTTACCTAAAACGTATGTACATACCTGCATAGGATTTAATATAGCAGTTTGCACCAAGTTAGGGGATTGATAACTGGATGGATGGTTTTGTTGGATTTCATGTAAGAGACATGGTTGATCACATGTTTCTATTATGGCCTGTGGAGAGACTGTACAAATTGTTCAGTGCTTATGGAGGTTTTTGGATGAATGAATAGCAAGCTTATGGAGGTTTTTGGATGAATGAATAGCTTGCTAGTATACCACTTTGAAACTACTTTACAACTTGACCTGGACTTAAGGACTAGGTAATAACATTGAATTCACAGAAAAGTGATTTTTGTAACTGTTAATTCTTTTGCCTATATGAGATTGAATGTCAGATCAAGTGATGCAATGATGTTTTTACCAGGACATTTGTTGGAGGTATAACGGATCATATTCCTTTCCAGGCTTGAGTTGTGTTACTGTAGTATCAATTTTATAGAAGAAAAAAAAGTGAAAATTGCTAGGAATTGCCACAGGTTTGGCAGCACAAGCTTTTGAATCTTAAAAGAAAAGATGAAATAGCTGACCACAAATTCATGTTAAGTCACATCAATCTCCTCTTTCTCCAGGTTAATCCTCCCAATCTACCAAATGTGAAGAACTTGCCTAAACAGCTGCACACCTTCATTGAAGATTATATCTAATTTTGGGAGCTTTTGTTTGTGTAACAGATATTCCTTGCTTATTCTCACCCATGGATCCAAATCTCTTACAGTTTGTGAAGTTGATGTTTTGGTCCTTGGATACCTTGAAGCCTAATGGGGTCAACCCCTGAGAAATAATCTACTGCAACGAAAGCTAAAACTTGGGAAATAATTTTATCTATCAGATTGCTTATTGTATAGATGTTACTGTTTAAGCATGAATAAAATGTTGTTTATCCAAAGAGTAAGTAAACTGGCATACAACTTCACCTCTTGGTTTTGGGCTCTCTTTCTCTCAAAGCAATAATTTAAATGATTTATCTTCAGTTGTATTTTCCCAAGCCTCACTATTTGCCACCTTTCAATTTGATCTCCATGCTTGGTTCCTTGAGGCCACTCCTATTGCTATGCATCCCCCATTGGCTCCTACATAACGATTGCAATAGTGCTGGTGCCTTCAACAACCTAGGCTCAGGCAGGCTTAGGATCTCTTTTGTGTGGGACTTAATGGGTTTTGTGGAATGAAGATTGGAGTCAAGGGTTGTTCAAGATTGGAGTCGAGGGTTCTTCAAAGACAGATTCTTTATTTCTCATCTTGTATGGTTAGCAGAGAAAGAGAGTATACAAAAACAAAAAACATGTGAGTCCATGCAACCCATATATGCCTTCATTCACAGTTGGATTGTCTACATGATCCACCAATATAGATGCCATTCGCTCATAGGTGACAATTCTGCTCCATCTAGGTGTAGTCACCCCACTGGGGAAGTTTCAGGCCATTATCCATGATCATGTCTCAGATGCTCGCTCTTTGACCTGATCTGTCAATTATAAATATGGTGTCTAGACCTCCAACTGCAACATACTTCTAAAGTTCTCAGCTACTCCAACTCAAATTCTCCACTACTGTTCTCTCTCTGGATTGCCTGACCTCTCTTCCTTCTTGACTTTGGCAATTCTGTACCAGTCTCTATTATCCAGGATCAAAAGGATTTGAGCCTTTCTTTTTTGTTCCAGTCATTGTATGTGAGCTCTTATTTTGTTAGCATTAGTGAGAGTATTTAGTAAAATTGCTGTGTAATTACCAGAGGCCGTCAAATGCCCTCAGCTATATCAACTCCCTTGCTCATGAAATGAAACAAATTAATGTAAAGTTTTATAAATTTTTAGTTCTCTGTATTATTGTATTATTATTTTTTATTTTTCTTTAAAGGAAATTGTTAAATCTTGAATTAAGTGAAGGGAAATACTTTTGCTGCATTTTAAATTTTAAATTCAAAAACTTATAAACTTCAAACTTAATTTGTCCTGCACATTTTGGGCCTTTAGCAACATTGTAGTTTATTTGTGTTGTAATTCTCTTAAGGTAGTAAGCTTGATCAACAAATTACTCCCAACTCCCTTACTTGTAGTCTCCAAACCTAAGTTACCAGTTATCTTTAGCAAATTGATGCTAATAAAAGGAGAGAGACACAATTTGGAAGCATCTTCTTTGTTGAAATTTTTATAGTGCTTGGTCTTTGATATTATGTACTTTTTGGCATGTTCTGAATTGGGACATTGAGTAATAAGAGGTATCAACTGCCATATGCTATTGGGAATTTAGTAGAGAACTGTTGCATTTTTGCAGGGCCGTGCTGGACCTGGGATGGTGGCAAATGCTGGTTGGTTCCTTTTCTTCTCCTTAGCAATGTCTTGATTTTCTCTTTTGTATTAATATGGTCTAGAATTATTTTTCTTTTCCTTGCGGATATAATACAGACCTGCAGAAACAATTAGGTGGTCCAGCAATTATTGGGGATTCTGGTTTCGACCAGCCAATTGGTCTCCAAGTAGCTATGCCTGCTGCATCTGTGATGGCAGGAACACTTGGAGGTGTTCAGGTTAGTAGGGAGTTCAGTCAAAATGGTTTGCAGGGTCAGCCCGTACTTATCAGTGATCCTTTAACCCTTCATCTGGCCAAAATGTCAAGAAACCAGCTAAATGAGGTCATGTCTGAGCTGAAGGTTAGCATTTCATGAGTATCCAAAGCTGCCTGTAAGAATAATTCACATTATATGTAATAGTTATTCCCATTTTGATGACAGGTAATAGCTACACAAAATAAGGAACAAGCTCGTCAGTTATTGCTCGTGTGCCCACAGTTGCCTAAAGCTCTTTTCCAGGTTATTATCTGCCGTTTGATGTTTTCTCAAATTTGAATAGGGAGGCTTTTTTTTCACACTAAAATTTACACATCATAAGTCTTCAATAAGGGAACTTTCTATATGTTAAGCCCATGCCTTTGTACATATTATGTGCTTGCTTATGAGATGGGTGGTCTCCTACAACATGTAAGGGATAGTATGGAGTTCTTGGTGTTGAAGTTTCCACTTGACAACTGGTATTAATTATTCATATAGAAAGTTTCCTGTTCCAGTTAATTTCTGTATGTGATGTCTGGATCTTAGTAAGAATATATTTTAATAAAATACAAAAGAGATATTTGAAAATGAAGCCTTTTGTAATGAGGGTTCTGCTTGATGAGGTTGGTGAAGAATTATGGGTATCAAATTTCATTTCTATATAAGCCAAATATTGTGTGGCTTTTTTTAGCAAGAAAGGAATGAAGAAGACCGAAATCAAGACAGATCTAAATGAGCCAAACCTTGCTCATTTTTTCAGAAGCATCTTGTCCAAACCTGTTTGGGGTATATATGGATTATGAGTTCATAGTAAAAGCAAAGCACTGGTGGCAACTCGTGTCAGAAATCATAGATTAGCATGGGAACTTGTTAAATGGAGATATGGGAACTTGTTAAATGTCATCTCCTTATGTATTTTAGTTTAGGAATTTCACAGAAAGGGTTAATTATCAAAAACGATTCAACTTCACTCAAGTTTTCAATTTTGGGCTCAACTTCTAATTTTTTCAGTAGTTGTATTGAACTTTCAATTGATTTCAATTATGGACTCCTGTGATAAGATTCCCGATAGAAATCCAAACTACAATCAAGTAATAGTAGCTATCAAACTTTCCAGGAAGAACAAGAACACCCAGGGCATTCGAGAGGCCCTCTCTCTCCCAAATTTCCCCCCAAAAAAACCGCGTATCCTCCTCCTAACCCCCCCCACCCCATACATATTCCTCCCTCTACCCCTCAACCGATTTCTGTTATGCCATAGTTGGGTTGTTACACCAGCGATTCCTCATTCTACCCCTTACGCACATGGCTAACTGTTATGCCAGCCAACTTATTTACACCTCTGCCCTTGATCGCTGCCCCTTAGACCTTCTTTGATAAGTCAAGTGAATCGGGGGCCTAACATTACTCCCTCCCCCAACTTTCACCTTGTCTTCAAGGTGGAAAGATGGAAATTGCTGCTGAATCACTGAGTAGGGCTCCTAGGTGGCTTCCAATGGTGGAAGGCCCTTCCATTAGATCAACACTTCTGCTCCTTTCATGTTGTTGCCAGCACCCGATCACACTCCTAGCACTGTTGAAGGTTCCACCACCATTTCCAGGTCTTCATTAAGCTGTTGGGGCAGCTCTAAAGTAGCCCTCACTGCACCCTTAGCCTCCTGTAGTTGGGACACATGAAAGGTAGGGCGGATTTGGCAATGTGGTGGCAGTTTCAGTTTGTAAGCTACCGGACCTATCTCCTTTTCAATCTTATACGGGGCCATAATAACGAGCAGCTAACTTCTCATTTGCACGAGCAGCCAAGGACCTTTGTCAGTACGGCCTTAGTTTCAAATAAACCAAGTCTCCTACCTGGAACTTCACTTCTCTTCTTCCCCTATCTGCTCTTTTCTTCATTACTGCTTGTGCCCTCAATAGTTGTGCCTTCAGTTCATCTAGGATTTCATCCCTTTCAAGCATCTGCTGCTCCACCATCGAGACAGGGGTAGTTCCCTTCTCAAATCGTACTAAGGGAGGTGGTTCCCTCCCATATGCCACTTGAAAAAGAGTTAACTTGGCAGCAGTGTGATAGGAGGTATTGTACCATAATTCAGCCCAAGGTAACAAAGTGAACCATGCCTTTGGTTTGGAGGAAGCAAAACATCTTAAATAGGTCTCCAAAGTCCGGTTGAGAACCTCGGTTTGCCCATCAGTTTGTTGATGATAAGCTGTACTTCTTTTGAGTTTGGTGCCTTGTAGCCAAAAAATCTCCTCCCAAAATCTGCTCATAAAATTTTTTTCTCTATCCGATACAATGGACCTAGGGACTCCATGGAGCCTCACCACTTCTTTGATAAAAGTTCCAGCCACATCCCCAGCTGTAAATGGATGTTTAAGGCCAATAAAATGCCCATACTTTCTAAGTCGATCCACCACGACCAATATCGAGTCCATCTTGTTAGATTTTGGGAGCCTTTCAATAAAGTCCATGGCGATGTTGTCCCAAATCTGGTTAGGAATTGGTAGTGGCCGTAATAGTCCCCCCGGTGACAAGGTTATGTATTTGTTTTGTTGACAAGTCATACACTCACTTACATACCGATGCACATCCTTCTTCATACCTTGTCAATAGACATTTGTCGACACCCTTTTGTAAGTTTTTAAAAACCCCAAATGACCTCCCACGCTCCCATCATGCCCTTCCTGGAGTATCAACGAAATTAGTGCGGATCCCTTGGGTAAGTAGAGTCGTCCTTTGTAGACGAGATGCTTTTCCACCAATTGAAAATTAGGATGGGATGAGGGGTCAGCTCGTAGCTCTTGGATCAATTTTTGCAGCCTTGCATCAGCGTTTACCTCACTTACCACCTGCTCCAATTGAAATTGGAGCACCCTAGGCACTGTCAAAGCCATCAAAGCTGCCATGTGACAGAATCTGGACAGCCCATCAGCCGCCTTATTCTCCATCCCAGCCCGATAATGTATCTCAAATTGGTATCCCATCAGCTTTACCATCCATTTCAAATATTCAGGTCTTACCTCCTGCTGCTCCATCAAGTATTTGAGGCTTTTTTGATCCGCTCTAATAAAAAATTTTCTGCCTAACAAATAGTGCCTCCACTTTTGCACCGCAAACACTATGGCCATGAGTTCTCTTTCATAAATTGATTTCTTCCTCCCCAACTGATTGAATGCTTGGCTGAAATAAGCGATCGGCCTCTGTTCTTGTGTCACAACTCATGGGTAGTGAGAAGGGCATTATTGTAATAAGGTTGTAGTAGTTAGTAGGAGGTATTTTGTGAGTTGTTAGGAGCACATGGCAGCTATTTTCCATATTTCAGTTACTATTGAATAGCTTATAAATAAGCCCTAAAATGTAGAGAAATGCATGTTGATGAATGAAGTGATTCTTATCTCCCTAATTCTCTCTCTCTCTTGTTTCCTCTCTAATCTCTCCCTCTAACTCTCTCTTTGAATTCTCTCTCCCTCCTTTAATTCTATCATCCAGTTTCTCTCCCAAATTCCAATCACAACCCTAGGTAACCCTAGGTATGTGACAATTGATATCAGAGCCGCCAATTCTCAGCTGTGAATTGGAAGTTGTAGCAAGTGACCAAGGCGATTCCGCAGCAAATTCAAACGATAGATTGCGGAATTGATCGAGGCAGTAGGTTTGGGGATTTGAAGCAGTGATTTCCGACGCTTAGGGCGGATTAATTTCCAACAGTCCTGGATGCAATTCTGGTGAGTGGAAAATTAATTAGAGCAAGCACTTCGGGCTCGAAATTGGAAACGAAGCGGCCTGGTGAGTTCCGACAGTGATTTTGAGAGAATCTGAAGGTAGTGCAGGGTGACGTGGTTGGAAGTGGATCGTAAGTGATCGCCGATGGAGACTGAAGTGGAGTGATCAACTTCAGGAGGTGATTAAATTTTAGGAGAATCCTTCAGAACATTGATTATGTGGATTTGGGCAATTTTAGCAAGCGATATCAGGGGACTAATTAAGATCTATCGCCCAGCAGTAATTTCGATTTGAATTTGAAGTCAAATCAGAGTGGCGCAGCAGATTGTAGGATCGGAAATGGATCTTGAAGGCGGAGTTAAGAGTGGATTCCGACTATGAATTCTGGTAAATTGTGTTCGAAACTCGGAAGGCGATTCCGACGGTGACTGCGAACATACGCAAACATGTGCAGTTGATTGAGGTGAGCTTAGTACTGCAAAATTTGGATTGTGAGGAAGGCAGAGGCAGGAAACAATCTCTTGTGTGATTGTGGAACATCAGTGAATTGCTGATCAGAAGTGATCCTAGCGAAGTGGATCTGCTTGGTTGTCTGGAAGTTGAGGGAGGTGAATTCCGACAACTAGAGGTCGGTGATTGGGTGGAGAAGAAGGCACTGGCCTGGGCGATCATTGAATCCGCTAGACCATGGGTAGATAGCGATCAGTTGCAAGCAAGTCTGATAATCGACAATTCAATTGTAGATCAGAGGTGTTGATTTGGGAGAATAGGAAGCATCATAGCCTTGAGCAAGGCGAGAAGGAAGGCGAGGTCACTGCATGTGATCGAGTTGGAAGGCAGGCACCATCGGAAACGGTCCAGAGGAGAATTCTGCAAGCGGCGATTCCCAATTGCCTTGATTTTGATTGTGATCCTTAACTTAGATTTGAAAGTGAGCGAGAGGTGAGTCCTAGGGGAATTCTAACCTGACTTAGGCGAGAAGTGAAGAAGTCTTGCAGTTGTGCATTTCAGCTCATATTTGAATTGCCAAGGCGAAGCAGGAGGAATCCTCGGCTGTGTGACCAAAACGACTACTGTGAGGTGGGTGATTCTCCTAGGCGACTACTATGAACTGATTTCGGACGGAATTTCGGTGACTTGGGAAAGTGAGAGTCGGCAGTTCACAAGAAGTTGCAACGGGAGCCAATCAAACTGTTAAGAAGCTGAAATTTGGAAGGCGACAGTCCTTAGATACTGCATCGTAACCAAGGCAACGGTTTTGGGTGAGTTGGAAGCTGATAGTAGGCTAACTTGAAGGCCGAACAAATTCAATCAGATCTCGGAGATTGATTTGGAGGACATTCAGCTGCAGCTAAAAAGCTGATTCAGGTTTATGCTATCGCTAGGGCAAGGTCTGAGGCGGATTAAGGTTGCTGAATTGGAAGTAACAATTGTATTGGCTTGGGTTGCTGAATTTTAGTACAGGAAAATTTCTGAAGAGATTTTTAGAAGCTGATCAAGAGGCGGTTGCAAGGTGTAATTTTAGGGAATTGAATTGAGGAGATGGCCGAAGGATTAATTGCTGCAACAAAAGAAATTAAGGACCTCTGTAGGCAGCTGGATGATTTTTTGATCCTGCATTCACATAAATTTCAGACTGCTAATCGGACTTTGTCAACTTCAATTCCAAGTGCCGATTTGCCCACTCTTGCTCCATTGGCTATTCCGGTGTTTGACAGGGATAGGCCAAAATGGTGGATTCGGCAATCTGAACGGGTGTTCTACCAACACTGAGTAGCTAAAAAGGAGAAGGTAAAGATGGCCGCAGCTAATCTGAGTGGAATTCCATATGTTTGGTTCCTGAATTGGAGTTGGGGAATGGTGGAATTGAGCTGGCCGCAATTTGTAATTGACTTGTGTAATCGGTTTGGAGAAAGGACCAAAACCTATATGATCAATAGAGCTTCTAAGGCTGTTAATTTGGAGATGCAAGAAGCTGATGAGGAAGAAAAAGAAGCAATAGAAGGGATCGAAGAATTGGGGGATGGCAGTCCAACAATTGGCAACATCTCAAGCACTCTCACTGGTACTGAAAATCCAGCCGCTAAAATCCTCAATATGACACCATTGGAGGAGGTAACTGTTGAGGATGAAGCTGAGATATTAGCTAACAGTCCGGAAGCCAAAGATCTTGGAATGGAAACACCCACAAAAGCCTTAGATTGTGGAGATTTTAAATCTATTTCCCTTGAAAGAATAGGAATGGAAGGAGTGGCTGAATTACCTACTCTAAATCAGGTACCTCCAACTGAGAAATCAGTCAATTGGAGGGAAATTTGTGCCTTAATCGAAGTGGATAACCAATGGAGGGCAGTTCAAGAATGGTTAGAGGTTAAGGAAGGATGCTTGCATGAAATGTATGTTTCTGATTTAGAGCAATGGAGGATGCAACAGGATAAAGTAAAACAAGATGAACGGAAGAAAAGGAAGGGATTCTTTGTTGAAGGAACTGAGACCCTTGTTGTTTTGCTTACTCATGTTTCCATTGGTGTGGCAGCAAGACACACTACTGTTGCACTACTGTTGCTGCTAAGGAAAAGGAAAAAAGAAAGCAAAAGAGAAGGGAAAAACAAGATAAAAAGAAGGAAAAGCGAAGAAGAAACCAATGGGGGAGGACGGGCATTGGATGAAGAAACACTGGCTTGGTTGTAATAAGTTTCTTGGGGACAAGAAACCTTTCAAGGGGAGGGGAATGTCACAACTCATGGATAGTGAGAAGGGCATTATTGTAATAAGGTTGTAGTAGTTAGTAGGAGGTATTTTGTGAGTTGTTAGGAGCACATGGGTGCTATTTTCCATATTTCAGTTACTATTGAATAGTTTATAAATAGGCCCTAAAATGTAGAGAAATGCATGTTGATGAATGAAGTGATTCTTATCTCCCTAATTCTCTCTCTCTCTTGTTTCCTCTCTAATCTCTCCCTCTAACTCTCTCTTTGAATTCTCTCTCCCTCCTTTAATTCTATCATCCAGTTTCTCTCCCAAATTCCAATCACAACCCTAGGTAACCCTAGGTATGTGACATCTTGCATCAAAACAGCCCCCATTCCATGCCTCGAGGCATCAGCTTCAATGATGAAGGTCTTCTCAAAGTCGGGTAAGGCTAAAACGGGTAAGGATGCCATTTTAGCCTTGAGTTGCTGGAAGGCCTGTTCGGCAACCACATCCCAAAAGAAGTAGTTCTTTTTCAATCGATCCGTTAGAGGCCGAGCCAACTTACCATAGTCTCTCACAAAGCGTCTATAGTACCCCGTAAACCCAATAAACCCCCTCAATTCCTTTACCGTTGTTGGGGTAGGCCAATCTAACATTGCTTGCACCTTGTTACTATGAGCTGAAACCCCCAAATAGGAAATAACATGGCCCAAATACTCAATTTCCAACTGCCCAAACACACTTCTTGTTGTTGGCCACCAGTTGGTTGTCCGCTAACACTTTTAACACACATCTTAAGTGCTGTTCATGTTGTTCCAAATTGCTACTGTACACCAAGATATCATCGAAAAACACCAATACAAAACGCCTCAAATAATCTCTGAAAATTTCATTCATCAACGCTTGGAATGTAGCCGGAGCGTTCATCAATCCAAATGGCACCATTAGGAACTCGTAATGTCCTTCATGAGTCCTAAATGCTGTCTTTGGAACGTCCTTGGGCCTAACCCGAATTTGGTGGTAACCAAATTTTAAGTCAAGTTTGGAAAAAACCCGAGCACCATGCAACTCATCAAGCAACTCATCTATCACCGGAATAAGAAATTTGTTTGGAACCGTTACCTTGTTCAAGGTCCTATAATCGACACAAAAGCGCCACCCTCCATCCTTCTTCTTAACCAATAATACTGGGTTGGAAAATGGACTGGAGTTGGGTTGAATGATTCCCGCGGCCAACATTTCATCCACTAACTTCTCAATCTCATTCTTTTGTAAATAAGGATAACGGTAGGGTCTTACACTCATCGATGAGGATTCTGGAATGAGGTTTATGGCATGGTCCCTAGTAGCAGCCCCTCCACAGCAGTAAACACCCTTCCATATCCGGCCAATGCCCCTTTCAACAATTCTTGAACTACTTTCTGATCTTCTTCAAATTCAGTTGCCATTTTCTCTAATTCCAGCAACATCCCTTCCCCCTTCTCCTTGAAAGCTTTTACCATAGCTTTTAAAGATACCATTGTCTTGCTCAAGCTAGGATCCCCTGCAAAGTTTCAGCCATGCCTCCCACTTGAAACTTCATAGTGAGAGTTTTCCAATCCACATTCATCTTTCCCACCGTTAGCCACTTCATTCCCAGAATAACATCCGAGCTTCCCAACTCCAAGGGCAAGAAATCTGCCACAATTTGCAAATTTTGGAGCTGAAACTTCACTTCTTTGCAAATTCCAGCCCCTTGAACTACCACTCTCGTCCCCAAAATCACACCGTACCCTGCTGTTTCCTCCCTAATTAGCCCCAACAGCTGCACCAACTCCACAAAAATAAAGTTATGGGTTGCTCCTCTATCAATAAGGACCACAACCGGCTGCTGCCCTATCTTCCCTTTTATCTTCATTGTTTGGGGTGCTGTCAATCCTACCACAGAATTTAAGGACAGCTCAATGGCCTCGCCCTCTTGGGCTGGTACCTTTACTGCCTCCCTATCTCGGTTAGTGCACTGGTTGTCTTCTTCTTCCTCTACACACTATTCCTCCTCCTCTACTTCTTCATCATATATCATCATCACTTGCAGCTCTTTATTCTTACACTTGTGGCCTATTGTATACTTCTCGTCACACCTAAAACATAAGCCCTTATCTCGCTTGGACTTCCATTTGGCCTCACTAAGCTGTTTCCAAGGCTAATTACTCCCCCTCCCATTGTTTTGGGAACGAAATGGATAGGGGGAGTTCGCTGCCAAGGATTTAGAAGCTGGTTGCGCATGGGGCTGAGGACCCCCACGTTGGTAATTTGGACTAGCGAATGAAACTGATGGACCTCTATTCGAAGGCGATCCAGTTGCATTTCCCCGGAGCACAAGGTTCCTCTCTTCTATTCATTGTGCCAGGTCCATCATTTGCTCCAAACTCCTTGGCCTCAACACCCTCAACTTAGCCTTGATCTTCGGACGGAGACCGTTGATGAAGTGCCCTTCTAACACAGCTTCTGGCAGACTTTCCAACGGCGATGCTAACTCCTCAAAACTTTGACGGTAATCCAAGACAGTCCCTCTCTGCCAAAGAGCTAAAAAACGCTCTTCTATCAACCCTTCTTGAGTGGGTCGGAATCGACTTCGCAACATTAGCTTAAAATCCTCCCAAGTCCTCATTCTCCGCCGCTTTTCTTCCCACTGGAACCACAAGAGGGCTGGTCCCTCCAGACAAACCGCTGTTGTATCCACCTTCCATCATCCCATTCACCGAAAAATACCTCTCAGCCTTGAAGATCCAACCATTTGGATTTCCTCCATCGAAAAGTGGCATCCCAGCTGGCGATCGCGATGTTCAGGTCACCAACCTCCCTCGAGGCTCTCTGCCTCAGCTCGCCTCACCCCAACCTTCGGTGTCGCTTCAGAATCCTAAGCAAATTCCGGTGTTTGGCTTCCCATCTTCTCCTTGCTTTTCTGCCCCCGTTCCTGCTCTTCCCACTTCGTTCTCATCCATGCAAACTGCTCCAACAAGTTCACGACATTCGTCTCCATCGATTCAGCACTCCGTTGCATGCCTTCCATCCTCCCTTCCAATTCACCCACTCAGTCGGTCAGGTTCACCATTAGGATCGGTGAGGCTTTGATACCAAAATGATAAGATTCCCGATAGAAATCCAAACTACAATCAAGTAATAGTAGCTATCAAACTTTCCAGGAAGAACAAGAACACCCAGGGCATTCGAGAGGCCCTCTCTCTCCCAAATTTCCCTAGAAAAAAACCGCGTATCCTCCTCCTAACCCCCCCCCCCCACCCCATACATATTCCTCCCTCTACCCCTCAACTGATTTCTGTTATGCCATAGCTGAGTTGTTACAACAACGATTCCCCATTCTACCCCTTAGACATATGGCTGGCTGTTATGCCAGCCAACTTATTTACACCTTTGCCCTTGATCACTGCCCCTTAGACCTTCTTTAATAAGTCAAGTGAATCGGAGGCCTAACGTCCTGATGTTGCATCTTAGGTAGGAGAGAGATGGATGATGTGGCATCTTAGTAAGAGAGAGAAGGGGAAACAGATTGGTAGAGAGAGAGAGAGAGAGAGAGAGAGAGAGAGATTGGCTGTGGTCACTAGGTTTCTCCTCTGGATACACTGTCTTCTGCATCAGCATCTTCTATGTCTCTCCCCCTCTTTGTCTTTCTTGGTGCTCCAGAATCGGCTTCCTCTCTCCTCCCCCTCTAAAATTTTATGTCACTGTCAGGAAGGGCCACCATCCGAACAACAGGGGGTTTTCTCCTACTAAGATGGACTGATCCCATTTAAACGACAACATCACTGGTTCTCTACATAAAAAGCAGCAGCAGTAGCAGCATGGGCTTCTTGCAATGTTGTTGTGGTCTTCTTCAATCCCACTACCAGTGCTACAAAGCAGTGTTGTTAAAGGCCCAAGGCGCAAAGGGTCTTGGAGCCTGAGGCGCAAGGCGCATGCTGACTAAGAAAGAAAAGTATACTTCTTAATTGAATAACAAGTCATAAAATAGATCCTAATCACATATCAACATTTATGTTATCAAAAAATTCAAGAATTCAACATATATTAAATAAATCACAACATAAACATATTTCATGACATACCTGTAAATTTCAGCAAATTAAATCCCACCATATTTCAACAAATCAGAAAAAGGAATTGACATTTAAATACCACAAATAAAAAATAAAATTAGTATTTGACATATATAATTAAAAGACAACAAAATAGTACTAAAAATGTCATTAAACTTAAGCAAAACCCACAAAAAAAATGTTAGTTTTAAGACTTTAAGTCAACAGTCAACTTAAAAGAAAAAGTTAAATGATCAACCTTAAACCATTAATAGGTCCTAAATGGCTAAGAAGAAGAAGAAGAAGAAGGATAAGGAGCAGGAGGATTGCAGCAACGTACGAAACAACTGTGTAAGAAGAAGAAGAAGAAGAAGAAGAAGAAGAAGGAGGATAGCAGCAACGTAAGATTAAGAAGTAGCCGCGTAATAAGAAGAAGAAGAAGAAGAAGAAGAAGAAGAAGAAGCAACAAGGATTGCCGAAGAAGAAGCAGGCTAGCAGCATAAGAAGAAGAAGAAGAAGAAGAAGAAGAAGAAGAAGAGAAGAAGCAAGGATTGTCGATATGTTACCTTGGCCTGGAGAAGCAGTGAAGCACCTCAATTAGAATTGGAGAACTAGAGAAGAACTTGAGGAGTTGCAGTTGCTGCATTGCGTGAGAGAAGAGAGTGCTGCGTAAGAGAGTTAGAGCCTTGGAGGTGTAGTCTCTTGGCCTTCTAGAAATTAGATGAGCTGGAGCATGATATTTTTGAGTTTTGTTAACTTTTGAATATTGTATTTTATTATTTTCTTTCTCTTTAAGTTTTAACAAAAAAATGTTTAAAAAATAAAACATGCTGAAAAATCAGTTGCGCCTGATGGATGTGCGTTTGAGGGAGGTGCGCCTGAAGGGCCTAGGCGCGCTTGGCTGGATCTCGCATCGCTTGGGCATGGCAAGGCGAGATGGCTGCGCCTTGAGGGGCCTTGCGCCTAGGCACGCCTTTAACAACACTGCTACAGAGATTGCCAATTTAATCTTCCAATTGTCAAACACCCAGTTTTCAAAATATATGTGTGTGTGTGTCTATATATATATATATGCATACAGAAACTGGTGGCAATATAGAGAGAAAGGAAAGAGGTCTATTTCAATGGTGGCAGCATTGTCTCAGCTCTATCTGGGCACGACTGCAACTTTTGTAGACCAAGATTCAATGTTCTGTTTCTTCCTCTTGTTCTTCCTTTGCCTTAGTTTCCAATGAATTCAATCTTCGAACCTACTGGACAATACTGATTGGAGAAATCAACCAAAAGCTAGGTTAAGCCATATATGGTGCATTATCCAGAACGGATCTACAAGGCCATGTGTTACTCTGTTCTTGCCAAAGGGTGCGAAACACGCCCCTCTAGTCGTGTGCATTGCCGCCTCAGAGCTTTTCACCTGCTACCAGCTCGCTGCCTTGCCCACCACTCATGCCCTCAAAATTGTCAGTTTAAGAACTCTTTCTGTTTTAATTTCACTTTTCACTGTGCTTAAGTTTAAATTGGTTTGAAATGAAATCCCTATCGAAGTGATTGACTCACTTAATTGAAAAGTAAAGCAATCAATTTATAAAGATCCAACTGTTGTGATTCACTTGGAGAGAATCTGACCAGTGATGTTTCTGTTTGAATGAGATCATTCCGTCATTGTAAGAGAAAGTTCCCTGTTGGTCAGGCGGTGGGCCTTCATGACGGTGATGCAAAATTGAAGAGGGGGAGGAGAGAGGAAACTGTTTATGGACACCTGAGAAAGACAGATGGGGGGGGGGGGTGGCTGACGGCAGAAGATGCCGTTGCCGGAGAAGAAATCTAGTAACCGTTATGGACACCTACGTATATATCTATTTATCTATTCTGGTTTCCCTTTCTCTCTCTTACTAGAGATGTCACATCATCCATCTCCTCTCATACTAAGATGCCACATCATCATTTTTAACAATAAAAATAGGCGGTAACTAATCCGTAATTAAAATCAATTGAAAGCTCAACATTTATTTGAAAAAAATTAGAAGTTGGGTCCAAAATTGAAAACTGCAGTAGTTGGGTCTTCTTTTTGGTAAATGACCTTTATGGAAACATGCATGAGTATTCATTTTCCATCAAACTTACTGTTAACCTTACAGAAACCTATTGGAACCATTTTTAACCTAAGAGAGACCTACCTATGGTCTAAATTTTCATGCTGGAAAATTCTGTAAAAATAGTTGATACACTTTCCAATGGTAAAGAAAGTGTTGGTAAAGTTGCTAGTCTAAGAAAAATCATTTGAGAGGTTTTAGGTATCAAAAGTCAACTATAGGGGACAGTTTTAGATACTTAAAAACCGCTCAAATAATTTTTTTCTTTGGACTTGCGACTTTTCCCACACTTATCTCTACCTTTGGGAAGTGTGTTTACTATTTTTACAGAATTTTCCTCCACAAAGATCTAGACCTTAAGTTGGTCTCTGATAGGTCAAAAATGGTTTAAGTATGTTTTTGTAAGGTTAACAGTCAGATAAATGGAAAGTGAATATTATGCCAAACCTCAGGTAGGTTTTTGTAATTGTCCCTCTTTTAGTTTCAATATTAATTGTGGACAATGTTCTCCATCCAACCCCCTCTGTAGAAAAGGAACTATATGGTCCACTGTGTGACAGGAGTAAACATTTAGTGATGCCAAAAATGGAGGAAAAAGCTCAGGTGGATGTAAGCATTTCTGCAACATTTGAATGCATATGAAAAATGCTTTCATCATTGTTCTTATATTGCTTCTAGGCCCATTCCTGTTGTTATGTTAGACATACTTATCTATCTTGGGTTTCTTTTCTGGTCATTAAAATTTTCTTGTTCCTAGCCTTCTGGTGAAAATAATGAACAGAATTAGAAGGCATATCCGGCCTTTTGTTGACCAACTTACAATGGTATTTTCCTTGTTCCATACAATGGGAGTCACTTGACTGCTCTCTCCACTTCACTTCTCCAGTTTATTCTGCTTTATTGGTGGTGTCATCATGTGACATTATGGAGAAGTGGTGCCTTGGTGTGTTATTTGCAGATGATATTATTTTTGGTGGATAAGAAACCAAAGCCATGAATAATCAGCATGAGTTGTAGAGGCACACCTTGAACTTTTGGAACTTAAAGGCTTAAGGTTGAGCATGTTGAAATACGAATATATGAAATGTAAGTTAACAGTTTAAATAGAAGTATAATGATGTGGTGAGATTTAAAGATCAAGTTATTCTAAGATAATATCAATTCAAATATCTAAAATCAATTGTCCAAAAAGACAGATTTTAAGGATGTTAATCACAAACTCAAAATAGGACAGTGAATGTAAAAAGGTGCTTTCAGCAATTTATACAATTTTAAATAGTTTAAAACTAAAAGATAAGTTTTTTATTGAACAAGTATTAAGACTAGCTCTGTTGTGTGACGTGAAATGTTGGGTAGTGTTGGGAACCAATTATGTAATAAGTTGAGGATGTTATGGTAGGTGTATAACTATGTAAGAAAAGACAAAAATTAGGAATGGGGTTGTTTGTAATAAGTGGCATAAATTGAAAATTTGATGAGCTAGATTTTTTTAAAATAGTTTGGATATGTTAGAAGAAGACCAACATATGCACTTGTGAGATGAGTAGTTGGAAATTAAGAAATTTGTTGTAAAAGAGGTAGAGGAAGACAAAATATTTTGGTGGGGAACTCTTAGATGGTAACCTTACAGGAGATAGGGTTATGATAGAGATGATTGGTAAACTTGAGTCCATGTAACTGACGATGCCTAGTGGGATAAAGGCTTAGTGTTTTTGGTTGTGTCATCTGTATTTGGGAGTATGAAGTGATACTCTCCTTTAATTATCCTGACGTATTGTGAACTTTATTTGGAACTTTATTGAATTTTTAAGTTCAATGTTTTCTGGTTGGCCAAGGTCTATAGTTTCTACAGCTTAATTTACTTGTACCTTCATTCCTTATTCATTGTGATTTACTTATGACCACCTCATCTGCAACATCTTACTTTTTTATATTCCTACTCTAATTTCAGGCAGAGATCATGCTAGGAATGGTTACCCCAAAAATGGTTTGTTTTGTTGCCTCAAAAAGATTGTACTGAACTACTGTTTTTCATTTACTAATGGTTGACATTGTCTGACATGAAGACATTTTACTTGTGTTCAAATTTTCCAGTTGCAGACATCAAATATTCGGCAGGCTTCTGGTCTGCCAGGGCAACCTCTATCACAGGATGGGCAACAGAGTCAGCAACCATCAGGTCCAAATTTTCCTGGACTACCTCCTCTTGCGCAAAACAGGATGCAGATTGGGGTGATGCCCAGAGTACAAGAAGCCCAACCATCTTCCGTGCATATGAAATCTTTGACTCATCAGCCTCAAAGTCAACTTCCACAGCCAGCCCAGAACCAAATTTTGGAGCAACGCCCAGTGCCTGCTCAATCAGGAATTTCAACAGGTCCATCAATGCGCCCAGCCTTGAGTGATATGCATCTGAGACAACTTATGCCGGGGGCAACTTCATCTTCTATGAAACAGCAAATACAATTGCCTTTCTTTCAACAACGAGGACAGGTCGGAGCTGCTAATATAGGGCATAACGGTCAGCAGGTTACCCCAAATGCTCTTTTTCAGCCTCCCCTTTCTACTCGTCCTCCATTACCAGATCAGAACTTTCAGGTGCAGACTTCTCATGTCAATAGTGGCCTCATTAGGAGACAGTTAATCATGAAAAATACAAGTAGCTGCAGTTGAAGATATGCTTGGAATTCCTAAATGATCTATAAAATTTAGATTCTGTATATCTTCTACTAGAAGAGTACTCTTGCAAGCATGGCATGCCATTGCCCATAGGTTACAATAGAGACTGCTGATTGACTTTTTTCAATTTTCCCCAGACAAATATTCTTTCATTCATAACTTTGAAATTGATCTTACATTGGAATTTGGGATTCAAAGCAATATGAGCATGTTAAGGTGGATAAGAATGTGTAGTCCATTCTTTACAGGATTGAGATCTGTTGAAATGCATGCTTATGGTTTTTATGGTCATCGTTGTTTCTTTTATTTTTGCAGCAACAACCCACCCCCCCCCGGGGAAAAAAATAAATAAATAAATTAAAAGCTAGAGGTACTTCTTCAAGTATGTCGGTTAATTTGATTGCTGAACTAATTTTCTGTTTTCCTTTTTTTTAACAACAGTCTGGTGCCTCACCATCGGGTATTCCTCCTATGATAAACAAGGATGTTGTAAATGTGCCAATTTCTGTATCCAGACAATCCCAGGTCTCCAGTATTGCCTCATCTGTGAACCAAATTCCCCAAGCAGAAGTGGCTCGAAACTCTGAGAAGCAAGTTCCTCAGGTTCAGTTCTTTCCATTCTGACATTGGTAGTTGATGCCCATTTAATTTAACCTGACTCATAAACTCACTATTCATTTTGTTTGTGTTCGACAATAACAAAATGGTCATCCCCATTAAACTTCTTGTTGCTTATTCCCAGGGGCCTGATGAGTGTTCAAAGTGGCGATACTGTAATAGCAAAGTTTTTACTGCCTTGACACTTACGTTGTTTGACTGGAAGATTAAATCCTTCAACATGTTCACAACATTACTTCACCCTGTTGGAATGGAGAATTAAGTAACATCTTCTGTGTTTAATAACATGATAACAGATTTCCTGGTTAGCCTTAGTGGACACATTGTTGATATTGCATGGCTATTGAACCGTGTGGTAATGAGAAGAGCTGCATGATAGCTGTCAGGATCTGATTCTGACAAGGGGAATTCTACCTTCATCAATGGAGAATTGAGAATTCTCAGAGAGGAGAAGAAATAGAGAGAGAGAGAGAGAGAGAGGCGGGAATGATTCAATTGTATTCACCAATGCCTCAATTAGCTGAGGGTTCGGCTTATATACCAATCTTGAAAGGATTGGCGCCAAAATTCAAATCATACACCTTCTACACACTACTGCATAACTGTCTCCTTATCCCTTATTACAATAGGGCCCCTTGATTCAATTCATATTACCCCTTCCCACTTATTGGCTTTCCTGCATTTTACCTGGTTACATGATAATTCCCCCCCGCTTGAAACCTTGCTTGTCCCCAAGAAGGTTAGAGTAAGCGTATTGCCTTGGGAAACTGTTTTAGGAGATCAAGTAAGTATTCCCATGTATTATTTCCTAGGTGTAGATTAGACCGACGGACTAGCACTTGTGTGATTGGTGCTCCCTGTTTGTATATGACCTGCTTGCCCTTAGTGGCCATAGGCTCAGCTTCTTGTTGAACTCCTTAGGATGCCGGGGGTAGAGTAGAGCTCACTAGGTTGTTTCCGATAGAATGCTTGAGTAGGGATACATGAAACACTGGATGGATGTTGGATCCTTCTGGAAGTTGTAGTCTGTAGGTAGCCTTCCCTACTTGAGCCGTTACTTAATAGGACCATAGGACCATAGAATTTGGGGCTGAGCTTAGTAACTCGTGTTGGGGATAAAGTCTTCAATTGAGCTTGCCCTAACTTTAGATACACCTCGTCTCCCACTGAGAATGCCCTTTCACTTCTCTTTTTGTTTGCAAATTGTTTCATTTGGTTTTGTGTGTTGGCTAACTCCTTTAAAGTAAGTATCACCTGTTGCCTCTGATGCAAGTAGGTATCCACGGTAACCATAAATGTTGTTTCCCTTCCTATTGGTAATAATGGGGGTTTGTACCCATATAGGGCCTTGAATGGGGTCATCTTCAGGGCAATATGGTGGTTGGAATTGTACCACCATTGGGCCAAGGGTAGCCATTTGTGCCACCCGATTGGATGCACAAAACACAAACACCTCAAATACATTTCCAAGCATTGATTCACTCGCTTAGTCTACTCATCTATCTTCGGATGGTAGTTTGAGGACATGTGCAAGTGTGTTCCCAAGGACTTTATTAACTTGTTCCACAATAAACTCGTAAAAATTTTGTCCCTATCTAAGACAATCGTTTGGGGCATCCCGTGTAACTTCCCCACTTGGTTTAAAAATACTCTAGACACCTCTTGGGCTATGAAGGGGGTTAAGCTGAGAAAATGGGCATACTTTGTCAGTCTATCAACCACCACCAGGATATAGTCTCTTCCCTCGGACTTAGGCAAGCCTTCTATAAAATCCATACTAATATGGGTCCATGCTTGTTCTGGTATGGGTAATGGTTGTAATAGGCCACGAGGGTGTATATTCTCATGCTTAAATCTGTTGCAGACATCACATGTCATAACATACTCCTTAATTGTCTTCTTCAACTTAGGTTAATAGAAAAGCAATTTAATCCTGCAATAGGTGTTTTGTACCCTAGAATGTCCCCCAATTGGGAAATCGTGTAAGGCCTACAATATCCTCTTCTTGATGGAGTCACTATCCCCAATCACCAACCTTTCTTTATACCTGATCAAACCATTGCCAAGTGTGTATCCTCGTCTGCTAGAGGGATCAAGAATTAACCGCTCCATGAGGTCCTTAGTCCATTCTCCCTTGTCATAACTAGATGACACCTCCAGGTACCAATCTAGAGTGAGAGAGGTGATGGTTGCGGATGTCCCTTCCTCAAAACATCGTGAGAGGGCGTCAGTTGCCTTGTTTGTGTCCCTTCTTGTATTGGATCACATAATTAAGTCCCATTAGTTTTGACATATCTTTCCTCTGTAGATGAGTGTGAAGTTTCTACTACAATAAGAACTTTAAGCTCTCATGATTTGTTCTTATGATGAATTTTCCTCCTTCTAAGCAATGTCTCCATTTCTCCATGGCTATAAGAACGACCAATAACTTCTTATCATACACACCGAGGCCCAAATGTTTAGGAACCAAAGTCTGGCTAATGAAGGCTAGAGGTTTGCCTCTTTGCATCTATACTGCCTTTACCCCATTATTGCAAGCATTAGTCTCTAATACAAATAGCTGATTAAAGTTTGGGAGACTTAGTGTAGGAACCTCACTCATAGCTTTTTTAAGTAGCTCGAAAGACTCCTTTGCCTCTTTACTCCAATTAAACCCTTCCTTCTTTAATAGTTTCGTCAATGGCTTACTTATAATGCCATAATTCTTTCCAAATCTTCGATAGTAACCTGGGAGACCCAGAAATCCCCTCAGGGCTCTCACGTTAGCAGGTTAGGGCTATGTAATCATTCCTGCCATCTTCTTGCGATCTGTGCTCACTCCCACACCCGATATTATATGGCCCTAGTACTCCACTTGGGTCTGTGAAAATGCACATTTAGACTTCTTGATGAACAACTTGTTGAGCCTAAGGAGTTGGAATGTGGTTCTTAAGTGCTCTAAATGTTGGGAAAAAGTAGGATTGTAAACTAGGATGTCATCAAAGAATACCAGGATAAATTGGTGGAGATATGGTTCAACTATTTGATTCATTAGGGTTTGAAAGGTTGCTGGGGTGTTGGTCAAATTGAAGGGTATTACCAAGAATTTGTAATGTCCTTGATGGGTTTTGAATGCTGTTTTGTGAATGTCTTTAGGATGCGTGCGTATCTGATGATATCTCGAACGTAGGTTAAGTTTGGTGAATACTATGTCTCCATGTAATTCATCCAATAGATCTTCGATGATAGGTATGAGAAATTTGTTTTTGATGGTAAGTGAATTGAGTGGGCAGTAATCGACACAAAAAAGCCAACTTCCATCTTTCTTTTTGACAAGGATTAAAGGAGAGGCATATGGGCTTAGGCTTGGTCTGATGATGGACATTTGTAACATGTCCTTGATCATCTTTTCTATTTTGGCCTTTTGTTTTGGTGGGTATCGAAAAGAACGTAGGTTAACAAGTTCTGTGTTTGGTTTGAGGTTGATGGTGTGATCTAGGGGTCTTTTTGGTAGTAGAGCCTTAGGTTCCTCAAACAAGTCCTCAAACTCAACTAGGAGTGAATCAAGAGTCTAGTTGGTTTACCTCCCAAGGAGTTGGGGCAGAGCCCTTAGTGATCAACTTTAGTTCTCCTCCTCTTCCTGAATCTTCTTCCTCCCGCTCTAGTGCATGTATAGAAAATAATTGGGCTACCTGTAACCACTTGTTTTTGAAAATTTTCTATAGCCTCTTTCCTGTGATCAACTTACACATTCCTATTTTTACACTGCCTATTATAGTCATCCTTCTACCCCCCTTTTCAAATGTTACTTCCTTCTTGTTGAAATCAAAACAAATGGGGCTTATCTCTTTCATCCAATCCACTCCGAAGACAATGTCACATCCTCCCAATTTTAGTAGTCTTAAGTCAACTTCAAACTCTTCTCCTTGCATCTGCCAACAAACCCCCACGCAAGCTGATTTCCATAACACCTTTTGTGCATTAACTATAGGGACTGACAAGGGCTGAGTTCTCGTGAGGCTGCACTCCAGCTTCTTAGCAGTTCCTTCGCCTAGGAAACTATGGGTACTCCCACTATCGATTAGTTTCATCAAACTACTGTCCCAAGCCCTTCCTTCCACCTTTATGATTTTACTGTTAGTTGGCCCCCTTAACACATGTAATGAGACCTCCACCTTCTCTTCCTCTTTTTCATCCCCCCGACTGTCTTCCTCTTCTCCTTCTTTTTCCTCCTCATTTCCCTCCAATAATAGTAGCTAACGTTTGCATTGGTGCTTCAGGAAGTATTTGTCTCCACAATGGAAGCAGATTCCAATAACTTATTGGCCTTCTGTTGTGTAGGTACCGAGAGAGTAAATCCCTTACCCCTCTGACCAATTTGCCACTACCTCTACTCGACCCCTTGTTCTCCTATAGTACTGATCCAATTTGCAACCCCTTCCTTGTCCATCTTTGCTTCTTCATGAGTGCCTTCATGGTTAGCTCTTGTAACTTTGCACACTCCGCAACTTGCTTGATGGTTTTAGGTTGAAACATCTTGACTATAGAATGTAACTCCTTGTTCAAGCCTCTAATGAAGCTTGATACAAAATAACTTTCTATAAGGGTGGGATTCAAAATCAACATTAGAGCTTTCAACTTCTCGAATTTTTGCTGATAGATCTGGACCGTTCCCTCCTTCCTCAATTTGTTAAATTCCTCTACAACATCCAACATTCCCCTTTCCCCAAAATGATCGTAGAGATCCTCAATGCCCACGAGCAATTCTCCTTAACCCTACTCCATCCCTGAAACCACGCGTCTCTCGCTTTATTTAATTAGGCAGCCACCAATGTCACTTTTTGTTGTTTAGCCAGATTGTAGAGGCTAAACATACATTCACAACGCCTCACCCACCATCTTGGATTATGGCCGTTGAATAAGGGAATCTCCATCTTTGGCATTGGAAATTCAATCTGGTTAGAACCAATCGCATTCCCATGCCTCCTTCCTCCTTCATTCTCCCCTACTCCTTGAGGTTCCACCTCAATTTCAGCCGATCCCTCGGATCAGTGATTCACTCCATGACCAAGTAATATTGGATCAGATATCTCCCCAGGAGGGAATTCAAAAGAGAGTCTTACCTGTGTTTGGCTAGTGAACATCATCATAAACTGTTGCATTTGATCCCTTAGGATTTGGCCCTGCTCCCTCATTTAATCTTGTAGCCTCGCTTTCTATTCCCTGCTTTCTTCACGCCACCCATTCATCGCACTTTCAATCCTCCCTTCCACCACCGAATTCTCGAGTGTTCCCATCTAGATCTACATGTCTGCTACTGTTGCCGACACCTATTGAAGCTGTGCCTCCATCTTCTTCATCCTCGTTCCATCAGCTATGGTTAAATCAGGTGGATCTTGTCTTGCGCTTGGGACCTTTCTCTGATACTAGTTTGTCAGAATTGATTCTGACAAGGGGAATTCTGCCTTAATCAATGGAGAATTGAGAATTCCCAAAGAGGAGAAGAAATAGAGGGAGAGAGAGGGAGAGGCGGGAATGATTCAATTGTATTCACTGATGCCTCAATTAGCTGAGGGGTTTGGCTTATATACTGATTTTGAAAGGATTGGTGCTAAAATTCAAATCATACACCTTTTACACACTACTACATAACTGTCTCTTTTTCCCTTATTACAATAGGGCCCCCTTTTTCAATTCACATTACCCCTTCCTGCCTATTGGCTTTCCTGCCTTTTACCCGGTTACATGACAATAGCATATGTTGAATAGAGGCTTTGAAGCAAGAGATAATTGTAATTCTTTTATTTGTTATAGGCGTTGACCTATATTGGCTTGGATGCCAAGCATAAGGGCTTGACAAGAAGTTCAAATATCCTTGCCTAGAGTTTATATGACTAAAGCATTCCAATGGGTTGGAAATTTGAGAATTGTGGGAAGAAAGAAAGCCTTCACACAGACGAATTTAGAAGAAAGTCTCAAATCCGTCAAACAGTAAAGATTGATCACCAAGCAAGGAATGCTGTCCTATCCTTGTTTTCCAAAGCAAATGCCAAGGAATTCAGAAACCATATCGGACGTCTTCCCTGCACCGGGCACTATGAAGTGGCTGATGACTCTGACATAACGATACAGCTACCTTTTGTAATGTGGTCCATGTACACATTAATTATCATAAGCTAGGATTGCTGGAGCCATCCACCTTGAATCCCCTTTAGCCTATAATAGGACTCTGGCAAACATCAGATTCACAGGTTTACCACCATCGTATTACCTAGCTTTGTCCTGGCTGTGCATGTTGCTGCTGTGCTGGTTGCTAGAAAAGTTTTTCGAAAAAGAAAATTATTCCCAGTCGTGACCAGGCATCCATTCTTATGTTGAAAACCATCAACAGTTTTGAGGTTTCATATTCTTTTCGGGGTTGTTCAAGCCTCTTTCTTCTTCTCTCTCTGAGTGCCCCTTCTTGTTCAGATAAAGAGAATAGTTAGGTTATTCACAGTCTATACGAAGTTAGGATAGATCTCACACCAATATTAATAGCACTGTTTATGTGCTTCACTTTGTACTTGCTGCATTGCAAAATTTTTAAGCATACATTCTTACCGGGTTAATTATATCTCATCACTGCACATACCTTGTAGAAATGATTCTGGATATGAATCTCAAGAATTCCTCGCATTTTGCCAAACGTACAGGAGCCAGCTCGTATCATGTTTGTCCATATAAGATACTCTGCAGCGCTCGTTCTTATGTTATTCCACTAGGCCCATGCCTTAATTAGGTTCTGATTGATTAATTTTGGTTATCAGTCTGGTAGACGACTTAAGACTTATGATTGTTATTGTTGTTGTAGGATGGTAGACAGGAATTGTTGTCGATCAAACAATGATCTTAATTCCCTTTATCCTTGACCTTTATTTTGTTTGTTTTTTTCTTTTTTGGTCTCTTTTGCAGCTGCAGCTTCCTCCCGAGATGGAGTCTGCCCTACTGCAGCAAGTGCTGAGCCTCACACCAGAGCAGCTGAGTTCCCTGCCACCCGACCAGCAGCAGCAAGTCATTCAGCTCCAACGGATGCTGCGGTGAGAGCTCTGTTACAGCCACTCGCGTGAGGGGGATCCATGCGACCTGTTCCTAGTAGCGCAGGCTCGCCCTTTCTTCTCTCAAAGTTGCCGGAACAGAGGGCTGGCATCGCTCCAATCGGCTCCAAATAGTCCTAAAACGATTGTTTGCTGAGTTGGAGGATTTTAGCTGCACGAGGGATCATGCGGCCTGTGTAAGGGTTACAGTGATTATTAGCAAAATTAGTCCAATCCTGAGAGAAATTTTGGGACTTTGTTCTCATGATGTCTAGATATAGAATTCTTTTGACCAACAGCTATACACATTTAAAACATGGTTACAATAAACGAAATTAACAGTTAAATTATTTGGTTATGCCTTCTTTCTGCTTTCAGGAGGAAATCATTTAAACTGTGTGGTTATGCCCGTTGAGAACGTGGTTGTTGATCCCACCAACCAACTTTCAAACCCTAGATGACAGGCTGTTAATTTGGACCTATTAATTGATTGAGGAGGGAGTCATTTAAAAAAAAGAGCTGTCCGCGTGTCATCATCGTAGTGGATAGATGATGATTCAAACAAAGGAGTGGTAGTTGGTTGAAAGGTCTGGAGTTTGGTGAGGCTTGCGTTTCAGGAGAAGTTGGAGCATGTCCCTCACAAACTTTAGGGAAAAATACATTATGGTGTAAAGTATACTTTTTTTTCTTTTGAAAAATCAAAAAATTTCAAGGTCTGAATGAAATTTTGTAATACCTTTTCATTTTTTACTCTAATAGACCCAAATCATCTAGTAAAAAGAGGATGATGTATGGGGAAATTACTTCAAAAGGAATTTCTATTGTTTTAACTAATATGGAATTTTTGTTGGGTTAGATATTTAAAACTTAATGATTTGATTTAAATTAAATTTAATAATAATTAAGTTTAAAAAATAAGATCTAAAACTAAAACTCAACTAGAAAAACACACGAGTCAAGTCAATTAAATAAAAACTCAATTTTGACTCATGAATATTTTATCACTTGTCATTTTAATTCTTAAACATTTTGTGGCCTAAATGTACCTTTTCACTTTACAAATTAATTTAATTTGACCTTTTAGTTCTTAAACATTTTGTGGTACAAATGTACCTTTTTACTTTACAAATTAATTTAATTTGATCTTACCATTAATCATTATTAATTTGTAAAATGTAAAAATATAATTGAATTGAAAAAGTTTGATAATTAAAGTGATGGATTGAGAAGAGCTGATGGACCATATTGAGCTCTTATGACCAATTTAATCACATTAGTTTGGTTGGATTCTTACGTTTAGTTGAATTTTCACCGCTTTTGTATAAACTTTCACAGATTAGGGGAAATTAGTGTAATTTTTAAAAAAATGAAGGATAGGCAAATGTAATTTACCTCGCAATTTGTATCGGCCTCTCAGTTCATAAATCGCGCGCTCCTCACATTTTCATCACCAGACATTCCATGCACCCTTTTTATAAACCTTAATACCAAAGGTTTCTGCATCCTAGTGGTAACTCGTACGATTTCGACAAAAACCTCTAAGTTTCGGCCTACTGTTCATCTTGCTTCAGCTTCATCCTCCGTTGAAGTGAAAACGAATCAGAAATGTCTCAGTAAGTTTAAAATTCATGAAGTAAAATTGAGAGATTTGTGGTTGTTGCTGCAGTAGCAGCTGCAGTGAAGCCGCATACAGTAGACTTTTATCGGAAGGTTTGGCTGCGTCGTCGGATTAACCCTAGGAGATCCAGTTTTGATAGTTATGGTGATGATGTTGTTTGTAAGCTAAGTAAAGCAAATTATATATGATAAGATCTGATTAATCATTTCCGTCGTGCAGTGGCTTTTATTAGTTTCGAGAAAGGAATTAAGCAGTTCAGTCTGTTGATGATCTGATTGATAATCGCTGAGGAATGGGGGTTCCGTGTGGAAGTCTGCAAAGTTCTTCGCCTTGGATAGGCGCCGAGAAGATTGACGGGCGAGTGAACGGGTTCCTGAGGGTTTCGCAGAGGTGGAAGAAGGATTCTGCGCGGAAAGCGGTTCATTTTAGTGAGTTGCAATTGAGAAGTGAGTCGGCACAGCATGGACCCGTTTCTTTGACGGTCTCTTACGCTTGTAAGGATTTTCACGGTAGGTATGGAATTTTTTTTTGTGATTATACTGTATTGTTGTTGTTGTTAAACCATTTGGCTGGATCAGGAGGACACAGTTTAACTCAGGACACCGATGCAGATTTTTTGAGTTAAATTCACCGCACATAATCAATTCCATTGAGGACTAAGTTAACAATGATTGTACACATAAACAGAACTCTGGTCCTTTCCCGTCTTTCCTTAAGGTATTTGAATATTTGGTTAGAGGACGCAAGTTAATGCTGAATTTTGTATTTTCTTAGAAAAAAATTGTTGAAAAGGCAAGAAGTTTTCAAAGCGAATACAGCGTTGCATGTATATTAAAAATATACCGATAATTATGAGACGGGAAGCGCTGATTTAGCCATTGCCAAATTCAGCTCAAGGAACTCCTCTGCTTGAAGGGGTTGCCCTTTCATGGGTGTCTCATTCTCAACTAAACTCCTGTAAGCCTTTCCCAACTATGATTGATTGTCTAATCCAACCTGGAAGGAGGAAGAAAGATAAAAAAAAGAAAGAAAACAAAACCAGCTTTGGCATGTGATTAAAGGCATTTGATAGGAGACAAGGCCTGGAGTACGACCACTAAACTTTTCACACACATTGTCACGAAGAGAGAGAAATGGCCTATATTGATCAAATTGAATTGATTTAAATGCAGAGAGCTTTGAGGTCTTTCTGGATTGGTTATTTCCACTCTGGTGGTTTACCTCTTCTTTGTCACTAAGCTTTTGTTTTGACTGATTATTTTGTAGTTCCAACCCTGCAATCAGGAAATTCTCCCATGTCTTTTGATGGAAATTGGCTGTTAAAGGTATGTTATGTTTCTATCAATACATTTGAGATATTGGAGCTTGAACTATTAAAGTTTCTTTTCTTTCTTTCTTTTGGATTGTGAAATTGAATATTGTAGATTTTATAACTGGACCTGGCATCTACAACTTAAAAGAGTTAAAATTTGAAACATAGGATTGGTTTGCCATGCAACTTTATACAGCCATGTAATTCGGTACTACTAAATGCAGAGCAAGGGAGAGGAGGTGGCCCCATATTTGAATGAGCGTTGTATATTCCTAGTTGGTTAGTTTCTTTTCTAAGTTGTCTTCTATGATGGTACTTCAAGTTACTCTGCTGATTAAACTCTGAAGTGTGAAATTCAGGAATGATGGGCTCTGGGAAGACAACAGTCGGCAAGGTTTTGTCTGAAGCTCTAGCTTATTCCTTTGTTGACAGGTTAGTGTTTTAACCATATGTTTTTGTTTTTTATGGGGAACTTGTATCAGTATGTCAAGTAATAGTATTCCTTAGCTTTCTCTTTGAGTAGAAGGAAGTTTAGCTGAGAGCCAGACAAGAAGACATTTAGTTTCTTGCCCTCGGTTCTACAGAGCATATTGCAAATGGGTTCAGGTATGCAGACTGGAACCAGAAACATATATGTAGCGGACAGATTCAGGCAATTTAGAGAATTTATTCATGTACTTAAAATGAACCCCCTCTGGTTTTTTTGCAATGTAATTTTAACCACGTCATAGGCTTCCTGTTTTTCACTACACTGTAGTGGATGTAAACCAATTGAAGAAAGGAAGCTTTGTATAGCAGTAACAGAATATTTGGATGGTTAGATTCCATTTCAAATGAAACACGGGTAAGTACTCAACTCATAAAGAGAATGTGTAGTGTTGCAAACAACATGAGCCAAACCAAGTATTAAATAGCCATGTGGACCGTATTGGCCCAATCATGGCCCTCGGCCCGCGACACAATCTTGGCTAGATGTTGGCCCTGCGCCAGTTTGCAACAGCATCATTGCCATCGCTTGTTGGGTACTCTCGTGCCCACTCTAGATCCCATCCTCATTAATGGCAGATCCCATCCTCATTTAATGGGGGTCCCATTGGCACCATGCCGCCGTAAGGGAACTCCACCAGCACTGAATATCTAGTCTCATCACCTCGCAATGCACGATGCATTCATGTAGGAGGACCTCTCCTCCTCCTATATAAACCAGCTCTTTCTAGAGCCAAGGCATGTTCTTCTCTAGCCTACTGATACTCTGTCAACTTATTCTCACTTATTTGAGCGTCGGAGTGCTTGCAGGTGCCAACCACCCCCTAAAGGACCAATCGCCGGAGCCCGTCCTCTACTACTGCGAGCTCACGTCCGACC
This sequence comes from Diospyros kaki, assembly GCA_036245055.1. Classification (NCBI taxonomy): domain Eukaryota; kingdom Viridiplantae; phylum Streptophyta; class Magnoliopsida; order Ericales; family Ebenaceae; genus Diospyros; species Diospyros kaki. The sequence goes on along the minus strand of BSEG01000015.1, from coordinate 15,685,425 downwards.
ATACCCTATACCTTGGAGCCATATGACGGCACCACCAACCCTCAGGAGCATCTGACCATGTTCAATGCCGCGATGCTGCTGAATGGAGGAACAAACCCGATCATGTGCCGATCCTTTCCCAGCATGTTGAAGAAGTCGGCCATGTTGTGCTTCTCTTCCCTGGAGCCAAACTCCATCCACGACTTCTCTGAGTTGGCCATTCGCTTCCTCACTCATTTTTTCTACAAGCTGAGCTCACCACAAGACGTCGATCAACCTTATTAATTTGAAGCAGGGTGAGCACGAGCCACTCCGGGCATTCCTAAATAGATTTAATCAGGAGGCCATCCAAATCAGGGACCTCAACTTGGCAGTTTCCTTACACGCTATCATGGCCGGGCTAAAAATAGGCAGGCCCCTTCGCTGATTCGTTGGCCCGAAAGTCCCTCGTCGACCTAGACGACCTCAGGGTACGGGCGACAGGTTACATAAACATGGAGGAAGCGTCAGCTACCCGGCATGGAAGCACCCAGCCGCAAGCTCGGCCATAACTAGTCCATCAGTCGGGACCTTCTGCCGGGCACCAACGCAATCTTGAGAGAGATCCCGACTAAAGGCGGGAAAACAAGGACCGCAACAAGGGATGAATGGAGCTGGCTCGGATCCTCGTACCACCTTGGTTGCACTACGATACTTACACTCCCCTCACGGCGAGGCAAGATCGGATTCTCCAGGAAGTTTACAACTCAAGGATAATCCCACTCCAAGATACCTCGGACCAACAACCTTCTCGCAACATGGATACCAACAAGTAGTGTGATTACCATCGCATGTTCGGACACACAACTGAAGAATGTGCCGCCCTAAAGGACTAGATTGAATGCCTAGTCAGAGAGGGCCATCTTTGCCAGTATACCTATAGGGCCGATTGAAGACGGTCCCCGTAAGGCAACCAGGATAGGCGAAAGAGTTGCAGCCCCCAAAGGTGACCACAAATGGATGAGAGGCGGAACATTGGGCTGTAACCTACCAATCAAATAAGAGCGGTCATCAACACAATATTCGGAGATTTTGCAGGCAAAGGAAACTCGAGCTCAGCAAGGAAACGACACCTCCAGGCAGTAATGACAATAGGCGATACCGAGAAAAAAATCAAAGAGAATCGCTTGGCATCCGTTGATCTCCTTCACCGATTGAGACTTCGAGGGAATTAACTAGAACCTTGACGATCCTATTGTGGTCTCGGTCATCATCGCCAACTTTTTAGTAAAAAAAGTCCTCATTGATTAGGGGAGCTCGACAGATCTACTTTACCTCTCGGCCTTCAAAAGATTGCAAATTCTAGAGAAAAACCTCAAGCCTTTCCACGGGAACCTGGTTGGCTTCTTTGGAGAACAAATGGGCATTAAAGGCTACATTGAACTACTCACCATGTTCGACACGACACCTCTCCAAAAGACCATCAACATCAGTACCTAGTGATTGACTGCCCTAGCCCGTACAATGCCCTCCTTAGCAACCCCTCTCTCTACACCCTAGGCGCAAGAGTCTCCACCCTACACTTGGCAATGAAGTTCCCAGTGTCAACCACCGAGGTCGGGGTGGTCCATGCCGATTAGAAAGAAGCTCGACAGTGCTATAATGACAGTTTGAAGCTGCAAAATCCCAAGCCTTGCAGGGAACCTGGCAATTGCCAAGACCTCTGCAAGGACATACCCAGCACCAGCTCCCAACCTCCCTAGAAGAACGTAAACATGGTGGAACTTGATCCTTGGAGTGAATTGCCTGATAGCCGCCCCAACCCATAGAAGAACTACTTGCAGTAAGTCTAGGACCTCGCCCATAACAAATAACAAGGATCGACGCTACACTTCCCGTCGACCTTAGGGAGCAGCTAGTCGATCTCTTACAGCAAAGTGTCGATCTGTTCGCCTGAGCACCTACGGATATGCCCAGGATTGACCCCAACTTCGTCTGCCACAAACTGGCACTGGACCTGAGCGCAAAGTTAGTCGTGTAAAGGAAAGGGAAACTAGGAGAAGAAAGACAAAAGGCGGTAGCTGAGGAAACATCCAAGTTGCTAAAGGCCGAATTCATCAGGGAAGTTACACCACATGGTTGTCCAATGTGGTGATGGTTAAAAAGGATTCTGACAAATGGAGGATGTGTGTCGACTTCACAGACCTAAACAAAGCATGCCTGAAGGATTCGTACCCCCTACCAAACATCGATAGACTCGTTAATGGAGCTTCGGGGTACAGATATTTGAGCTTCATGGACGCATACTCTAGCTACAATCAAATAAGGATGCACTTAGATGACAAAGAGAAAATGACCTTTATTACGGAGAACGCCAACTTTTTCTACAAGGTTATGCCATTTGGATTGAAAAACACCAAGGCAACCTACCAGCGGCTAATGAACAAGGTATTTTTCGAATAGATAGGCTAAAATATAGAGTGTATGTCTACGACATGGTGGCAAAAACCCCGGAAGACAAAAGTCATTGCTTGAATCTGGCTAAGATCTTCCAGCAGATACGGAAGCACAATATGAGGCTCAACCGAAAAAAATGTGTTTTCGAGGTACAGGCGGGAAAATTCCTTAGATTCATTCTCACCAGCCGGTAGTGTTCTAAAATAAGCTAGGCGCTAGTCGGGCGCCAGGCTGGGGCCTAGCGCCTAAGTCGCCTAGGCGGTACATAAAAAAATATAAAATTATATTTCAAATACACATACATACATATATAAACAAATTATATATATATATAAAGTTATAAACACATATATATGATATACCTATATATTAATAGAATTATTATATTATATATATAATATTGTGCATATATAAAGTAAAGGGGATTAGGCCACAAGAGGCGATGGCAACTTCACAACAGAGAGAGAGCAAAGGTTGAGACTCAGAGAGAGAGAGAGAGAGAGAGAGAGAGGGAGAGAGAGAGAGCAAATCTTTTGCAAGCGGCGATGGCGACTGCAACTAGAGGGAGCAAGCGACAACAGTGAGTTCATTGTCCACAAGAGATGGCAGCGACGTGCGACGAGAGAGGCTGAGACACAAAGAGAAAGTGATAAGAGACGGTCGGCGGCAATGGCAACAGAGAGAGCAAGAGGCGATGGCGAGACGAGAGAGAGAACGGGTAAGGGGGAAAAAACCCTAAATCAACTTAGGCATTGCAACAAAGAGAGCAAGTGGTCGAGGCGGTTCATGGGGCTAAGCGGCCACCGTGGCCGATTAGGTGTCGCTCGACACCGATTAGCTGGGTCGATGCCTAAGGGGGTCAATTAGGTCAAAATCACGGCGGCCAAGGGTTGCCTAGCGCCTAGGCAGCCGCTTAGGCCGATTTTTAGAACACTGCTAGCCGAGGCATTGAAGCCAACCCGAACCAATGCCGAGCTATACATGAGAGGTGCAACCCGAATATAGTGAAGGAAGTGCAGCGCTTGATCGGCAGAATTATCGCCCTCTCCTGGTTCTTGCCTAAATTAGCAGATTGAGCCCAACTGTTCTTCCAATGCCTCAAAAAGCTAGTAGAATTCCGATGGACGGAGCAGTGTGAAGCCGCTTTCCAAGAGTTTAAGCACTTTATAGCCACTCCCCCGATCTTGACAAAATTGGAGTTGGGGGAAGAGCTTCTACTCTACCTCTCGGTAACCGAGAATGCACTTAAGCTCTGTCTTAGTCAGAGAAGAAGGCAAGACACAATGACCAATCTATTTCATTAGCCGAGTCTTGCACGGACCCTAGATCCGGTACCAAAAAATAGAGAAGCTGGCACTGGCACTGGTGACAACAGCTTAGAAATTAAGGCCCTATTTACATAGCCACCAGATCATCGTGCAAACCGATCAACCGATCCAATAGATCCTCCAGAAGCCCGAGCTCTCTGGAAGAATGATAGTATGGTCAGTGGAGCTGTCCGAATTCAGCATCCAATATCAACCCTAGAAGCACATCAAATCTGGGGTACTGACCGATTTCTGCGCTGAATTATCTTCTTCTGATCCGAGCCCAGGACCTAATCCTTGGATGTTGTTTGTTGATGGAGCTTCCAACATTAAGGAAAGCAGGGCCGGAATAATCCTGGAAGGACCCAACGGGTTGATACTTGAACAGTCCATCTGTTTCAGCTTTAAGTCAAGCAATAACCAAGCAGAATATTAGGCCCTCATAACCAGACTAAACTTAGTAAGAGAAATGGGAGCAGCTTGGGTAGTCGCACGAAGTGATTCCCAGTTGGTGACCAATCAAGTCAAAGGCAAATTCTAGGCAAAAGACCCGCAACTCAGCCGATACCTCAACAAGGTTAGAACCTTAGCCGAGTCTTTTGAATACTTTGAAATTGAGTATATCCCCAAGGAACAAAACTCGCGGGCAGACCTACTCTCAAAACTGGCTAGCACCAAAAAGGTTGGAAACAACTAGTTTGCCATAGAAGAAGCCTTGGACTCACCCACTGTTAACCTAATCGATGTTCAAGCCATGGAGATAGCACCGGATTTTGGGAGTTTGCTATCATCCAATTCCTACAAGATGGGACACTTCCTGCCGATGTCGAGGAAGCCAGGAAATTTAAAAAGTCAGCCTGCTTCTTTACCTTGCTCGGGGATTAGCTGTATAGAAGAAGATTTTCCACACCACTCCTCAAATGTGTTAACAACGACTAGTCCACATACATCATGGCCGAGGTGCATGAAGGAGTGTATGAAAGCCATCTTAGAGGACGGTCCCTGGCGGCGAAGGTGTTGAGAGCTAGATACTATTGGCTGGCAATGAGAAACGATTGTCTAGCCTATGTGAAGTGTTGCAACATCATTCCCACCAGAAGAGCTCCATAACCTCAGTAGCCCTTGGCCATTTTTCAAATGGGGGATAGACATCCTCGGACCTTTCCCGATTGCCTCGGGGCAGCTCAAGTTTATAGTGGTGGCAGTCAATTATTTCACCAAATGGATCGAACCTGAGCCCCTATCCACAATTACTGTTGAAAAGATCAGAAGATTCGTTTAGAAAAACATCGTCTGCCGATATGGCTTACCTGGGATGCTGTCTTCAGACAACGGTACCCAATTCACCAACAGCAAACTCCAAGAATTTTGCAAAGAGCTCGGCATCCGTGAGGTTTTCACCTCAATCGAGCACCCGCATACCAATGACTAAGCTGAGGCTGCCAACAAAATCATCTTAGCTGGGTTAAAGAAACGACTCGACCACCCCAAGGGCTCATAGCCAGAAGAACTTCCCATGGTGCAATGGTCATATCACACTATAGCTCATACTTCAACCATGGAAACACCTTTTCGACTCACCTATGAGTCTGAGGCCATGATCCCGGTGGAAGTTGGGGAGCCCACACCCAGGCGACAACATTTCCAGGAAGAAGCCAACAACGAGGAACAAAGGGCCGATCTCGATCTCATCTAGGAAATCCGAGACTAGGCCCATATCTGAGAACAAGCTGCCAAGCAAAGAACAACTCAGAAATATAATAAAAAGGTCAAGCCTAGAAGATTTCAAGGAGACCTGGTCCTAAGAAAGATTGAAGGCCCAAGGCAACAACCCGGACAAGGCAAGCTCGACGCTAACTGGGAAGGTCCTTATTGAGTCATTAATAACCTTGGCAACGGGGCCTACCACCTGACCGAGCTCAGGACAACCCTTGCCAAGGTCATGGAATGCAGCCAGCCTGCGAAGATATTATAGCTAAGTAACTATCCTATGTATTTTTTCTGTATCATTCAATTGAATAAACTCCGCCCAGTCAAGACAATTTCATTCATTCATTATTTATTGTGTCCTTACACGGGTCCAAGTCCAAATTTCATTTTATGTCCTTCCAACATTTGATATTTATCAAGCATTCACTGATATGATTACGCTATTGCTCATCAATAAAATCGATTATTCAGTTGGGACATCTCTTATATTGAAGACTATCTTTTATTTTTAAGACCGTCTTTTATCTTGATGACCATCTCTTATGTTGGAACTTATTCATCTCAAGGACTATCCTTTGATCAAACAAAAATTGACGTCCACGGGAAACAACACGACCACTACTAGTCGCCTCGCCTTTCTTTTGTTGTGCCGTATACCATCCTTGGGACCAAACAAGGGTGGGGGTCAGTTCGGCATAGCTAGACCTCAAGTCATCTCGATCCAAGCCATGTTCCATGTATCAAACCAACATGGTTAGTCCGCCCCCAAGCGCCTGGGTCTATCCTAGCGGACAGACTACGAGGCCTTACCTTGCTTTTCTTTTGCCGTGCCATCTATCGTCCTTGGGACTAGAAAAGGGCAGGGGTCAGTTCGGCACGGCCGGACCTCAAGTCATCTCGGTCCAAGCCGTGCTTCGTGTATCAAACCTATGCAGTTAGTCTACCCCTAAGCGCCTGGATTTATCCCGGTGGGTGGACTGCAAGGCCTTGCCTTGCCTTTCTTTTGTCGTGCCATCTATCGTCCTTGGGACCAGATAAAGGTGGGGTCAGTTCGGCATGGCCGAACCTTGAGTCATCTCGGTCCAAGTCGTGCTTCGTGTATCAAACCGATGCGGTCAGTCAGTCCCCAAGCACCCAGGTTTATCTCGGCAGGCGAACCTGAAGACCTCGCCTCTCTCCTTCACCATGCCTTGTATCAAACAGGCACAAATGGACCTCGAGTCATCTCGGTTTAGCCCCAAACCACGCCTTGTATCAAACAGGCACAAACAGGCCTCGAGTCACCTCGATCTTGTCCTGATTAGGCCTTTGTATCAAATAGGCACAAACAGATCTCAAGTCATCTCGGTCTTGCCCCAAACCACGCCTTGTATCAAATAGGCTTTGGTAGACCCTGAGTTACCTTGGCCTTACCCGAGCCATGCCTAGGATCAAACAAGCCCAACGACCTTGGCTCACCCAACACCCTACATTGATTAAGACACTCGAACAAATACTACAACAAAGTAAAGCAAGAACAGAGAAATTCAGAAGCTACAAGGTACTTAGAAAATCCTTCGTTTCTTTACTCCATTTCATTACAAGGTTTACATCTTTGATAGTCAACCTACAACACTACGAAGATACAACGAAATAAAACAACCACCATCACTACAAAACTAGTTCTCTATCTTATGATAATTAACCTACAACACAATGAAGACACAACTGTTGAACATGCCCCATCCATTCCTCCGGTACTGCCTCCTGCAAAACCACACGGTAGAGCCATGCGCATCCAGTATAAAGCCTTGCCATGTATCAATGTTGGCAACGTGGGTAGGCCCAACATGATCGCAGGTCAACAGATAGGAGTGGAAATAGCTCCCAAGGTAGAGGAAGGAGGTCACCAATCCAAGTAGGGTAGGTTGAGCCCCTCGCAACACCTCGTGTTTTGTATCTCAGTTGGGAATGTTGCACTGACTCAAGTCAACTCGAAGTCTTCTTGGCTACACCTCGATTGAGGGAACTATTTGAAGATTGCATAGTGATGCAGATCCACAGGAAGGAAGGAAGGCAAGAACGACAGAGTGAACTCCAAGAAATGCAACCACCCATCCTATATTACTCTCCCCCATAATCGCCCAACACGAGGATCGTAGACCCACAGGAAGTCGAGTGAGTGGCATATGTGAACTAGAAGAGAGCCTAGGCCACCCATTCTAGTATCACTCTCGCTTGAAACCACCTATTTTAGTGTCACCCTCGCCCAAACATGCAACTAACCCCACAACATCACCTCCGGAGGCATTGTCGTCGGCCAACAGGGCCTCAGCTTGAATCAACATCCTTGTCCCTCAAACCCTAGGGCTTCCTAGAAAATAGAAGGTGACCAAGAGCAATCATAAGGTATGCAGAAACAATGTGGAACCCCCTCTCCTTTTATAAACATAACGAGGGGCATCTAACGGCCCAGAGTAGTCCACTGCCCACGATGCGATCCTGCCACACATCTCGTCATTAAGGCACCGCATCCGGCAAATGAAGAATCACCATCCCCACGTAGCCATGTGCCCTAGATAATTAATTCCCTAACAAATGCCTTTTAGGGAAGTAGTGTGCCTCATGTGGGAAAACGTCCCCTTACCTTAGTAAACGCACCTCCTAGGAAGGCGACACACCCTATGTTTGAAAAACGTCGCTTCATCTTCATGAGTACGTACTCCAAGCTACGTGTTGCACGCATGTCCTAACCATAAGTACCCAAACGACCACCCTCAACTTTCCAGAATGACCAAGCACCAAAGGCATAGGACACAACCACCTCATGCCTCGCTTACTCCCCCGTCGAGTGAACCTCAGGTCTATCCCGACTTCATCTAAGATCGATCAAACCGCACTAATATGCCCAAGTTGATCTCGATGTACGAGCTCACCCCAGGCAACTAGAGCTACCCCTGCCCAAAAGCGATCAACACAAGTTAGAGAGATACCTTAAACCTGGGTCCGCCACCAGCATATTGGGATAGTGTTAGATGTCAGAAAGGCACACCCTAGCCCGACCTAAGGCATGCATAAGGCCAAGCTAGTAGGGGTGTTCAAAAAAATCGATAAACCGTGGAAACCAACCTAATGCATGCATAAGGCCAAGCTAGCTTGGCTTCAGAATGTTTTTTAAGTCTCTTGATCAACGAGTACTACTTGTTCCTGGAGGCTTTAGCTTCCTGCATCCGTTGCCTTATCTCTGCCGTCACCTCCGCCACAACTGCCTCCAGTTGCCTTCGTACCGTCTCGTCCCCCACTTTCCTCTGCCTCGCTGACTGGAGGCGAATATCTACCTCTAGCATCCGAGCCTTCGCTACTAGCTGAAGCCCCTGTACCTTGAGATCACGGAACATGTCAAGCTAGCCCCGTGACACGAACCTCGTCCGCTCCTCTAAGCCGATCAACCTCTCATCTATTAGGTTTTCCACCTGAAACTTGGAATCCCCGAGGAGGGGCAAACACACCCCAGAGGGCACATTTGGGCCCAAACCTCCTCCCGGCTCCACCCTCTGTCGCTTTTGATTCCGTGCAGGCTCGGTGGTGATAGCAACCTCACCAGAGCGGCTGGAGGCTTGGGCAACGGTTGTAACTGCTTGCAAAAAAAACGCGATGATAGGAGACAAAGGCATAGGGACCGAAGCCTTCTTTGAGGGCAACTACGTAAGATCCGATGGGGCAGGCGCCTTTGTAGCCATTGCCTGGGAAGTCGCCGACTTAGGCACAACAGACTTCACCCCAACCGCCTTCTCGACACCCCCTCCAACAAAGGACAGGCTCACCTTCTCGGCCACCTTATCTTCTGTTTTCTTCTTCTTGTAGTGGGCCATCATCATCTCCTTGGTCAGTAAGGAATCCATTTTCCCTGAAACAAAGGGATACAAGCATAAGTAAAGACTAACGAAATACAAGCAAAACAAGCTACAACCTTACGCATATAGTCAGCTAGACCCTTCTTATCTCGGCCTAGTCGGATTAGATGCTTACACTCCAAGAACCCCGAGAAGGTCTCCAATACGTTCACCAAGTCGGCCCAAAGAAGCTCGGACCCTTATTCCAATAGGGAGGATACCGTTTCTCACCTCGGTCATTCAGAAAGAATGTGAGTTCGATCCCAGTAGATTTAACCTTAAAGAACTGGTCCTTAAAATGTTTATACGACATATCCACCGCATTCAACAACTTTCGCCTTGAATGCCCGTGCAGTGACACCCAGCCACCCTTGCTGGTTCCTTTGGGGTAAAAGTAATAAAAAAGGGCCCGTACTCACATGACGACTGAGGAAATTCAATAATACCTCGAATGCACGAAAAAATCCCCAACCATTCAGATGAAGTTGTGTTAACGCGACATTCAAGCATGCCAGAATTGAGCTCTCAAAATTGGTAAAGACGGAGACCAAGACGTGAAAAGAAGGTCTGGTACATGAACACACACTCGACATCCACCCCTAACTCCAACTCCATGAAGACTCGATCCTTTTACGTACACGAGTAGCATTCGAATCGGCCTTCCTTTCCAGGGGACGAAAGGGTAATTTGTGATTGAAGCACACGGATTTCATCCATCGTGCCATAGACCGAAGCAACCTTAGACACATCCTCACTAACCTAATCATACTTACCAACACTGGGAGAAGCCCTACCACACTCATCTCTAACCTCCCTCACTTTGGTAGCTCTCCCAGCCATGGGCATACTACCTGCATTGTCCCCAAACAAATCGAGGAAAAAAGACGCATAAGAACCTAACTTCAGGCATTAGTTCCGAACCATGCCCCGAATTGCCCTATCAAAACCAAACTAGGAAGGCCCCGCCAACCGTGGGCATCGGACCCTATGCTAGCGGCCTGCGAAAAAACACGCTCTCCCCCTCCAGACGCTTGCCAGACTTTGCTATAACATTCCAGAAAAACATACAAATAAAGCTTAAAGAAGTACTTGCTACGAGGTCGAAAAGCAAGAAGGAAGATCTTCGAACCACGAACATGAAGCAACAAGGTAGAGAAGGGACGCATGAATTCATAAAGCCAATAACAGAAGGTAGAGGAAAGAGATGGGTGGTTGCCTTTTATTGCCCTCGCCCGGAGCATCGGATGGACAAGAGCCACCTGTCGCTAATCATTGGCCATGATGTTGCCACGCATTTCGTATTTAACACTCAAATAATGAGTAGGCTGTTGAGCCAACTTGCTTATATTAATTAAGTTTTGATAATTAACAAAAAGAGAATTTTTAATATACAAATTATAGTATTTTTGGTGATTAACAAAAAAGTATTTTTATTAAATATATTAATTATATTATCGAATTATTTTTGATTAATTTATAAAATATTTTTTTTATAGTATATGTATTATCAAAAATATTTTTTAAATATATTTTAGATTAATTTATAAAATATTTTTTCATAGTGTATGTATTTTCAAACATGTTATTTTCCATTAAAATTATTTTTCAAAGTATTTTTAAAATGTATAAAAAAATATTGCGAAATTTAGACCAAAAAAGTCGATTTTTCACTATTGCTACAATACCGCTATAGTGGCCCAATGGTCAGATTTTTGACCATTATGAATAGTGTCAAAATGCTTATAAATATCCTCCAAACTCATTTTTAAGACATCTAAGTGCTTCCATTGCATATCCAAAGCACCCGAGAGCTCTCAAACGCTTTTAAGCAAAACATCCAAGCAATCCAAGGCTCTCGAAGCATTATTGCACATCCACCGAAGAGTCACAAGACAAGAGGAGAAAAGTGAAAAGTTATTCAAGTCTTCTACGACAAATCCAAATTTCTCTATTTGAGGTTACAAATTTATTTATTTATTTAAATATTATTGCCTTGTATATTTTTGTGCTTAATTACTTATTTGTGTTCAAGTGTGGATAAATTATTTGTAAACATTTAAAGGATTGTATAGGTTTTCTAAAACCATTAAAATCTAGGTGTATCTAGTTTCCAAGGTAAGCTAGGGTAGAAACCTTGGTGTAGTGGTTGCCTAGAACCCATTGTAATCTAGGTGTGTATTTAGTTTCCAAGGTGAGCTATTGTGGAAACCTTGGTGATTTGATTTAATGGAACCCCAAGGGTGGTTAGACCTTGGGAGAATGGACTAAGTGTGTGTGGAAATACCGAATCACTATAAATAGTCTTGTGCTTATTTTATTTATTCTTGTTATATCTTGTGGCTTGCATTAATTGTTAATCTCAAACATAATTTATTACATTTATCAAATAAATATTCTTAAATAAAATCATTAATCAAGAATATTTATTAAAAGGAATAAAATTTTAATTACTCAATTCACCCCCCTCTTGAGTAGCCATATCCTATGAGACCAACAATTGGTATCAGAGCAGGGTTCTAAAATAGTTGAATCCTTAGTGTATACCTCAACTTAGAAGAGATCTAGATGGCCTCATTTACTAACCAACCCATAGTCGAGGGACCTTCACCCTTTAGACTACCATTCTTTGATGGCTCAAACTTTGCTTATTGGAAGATGAGGATGGATTCATATTTATTTTCAGTAGGTTATTATTTGTGAAAAATAGTTAGAAATGAGTTTGGAGGATATTTATAGGCATTTTGGCACTATTCATAACGGTAAAAAATCTGATCGTTGGGGCACTGTAGCGCACTGTAGCAATAGTGAAAAATCAATTTTTTTGGTCTAAATTTCACAAAATTATTTTTTATATATTTTAAAAATACTTTGAAAAATAATCTTAATGGAAAATAACATTTTTGAAAATACATACACTATGAAAAAATATTTTATAAATTAATCTAGAATATATTTAAAAAATATTTTTGATAATACATATACTATAAAAAAAATATTTTATAAATTAATTAAAAATAATTCAGTATTATAATTAATATATTTAATAAAAATACTCTTTTTGTTAATCACCAAAAATACTATAATTTGTATATTGAAAATTCTTTTTTTGTTAATTATCAAAACTTAATTAATATAAACAAGTTGGCTCAACATTCTCCCCTCTTTCTGATGATGACAAAAAAATGATTTATGAGATGATTAATTTGATAAAATATTTTTGAAATCCCCCTTAATTTTATACTATAAGCTCCCCCTTTCAAAAATACTAATAGCATATAAGTGTTTTGGACATAGCTTAATAGATAAAATAATTTTTAGGAGTGTTTAAGGATCAAACCTAATTGTCTTGATTGCACCTTCTTGCCTTGAATGGTTGGACTGATTTCCTATCTCTCAAATATACAATTTCCTCACATACAAGGTCTCTAAAAAAAAATTCATACATTTTTCTCCCTCATAAAAAAATAAATTTACAACACATTCTTTTACATACAATTCTCATCTCATAACATCTTATTCTTCTCCCCCTTTTTGTCCTAATCCAAAAGACATTGTTAGTGAAGAGAATACAGATTTAAACAATATAGTCCATCAGAGAAATTTACCAAGCATAATCCACATAAACAATATGATGGATGATGAATTATGGTTTTATCTCTGATAGTTTGAATTATGGTATTATTTAAATTCTCCAGAGGAGAGTTCTAGTCAACCAGGGAGAATGATAGGGATCAAGTTCTAATTATCTTTGAACTTCATAATTTTAGTTATATTCTGGTTTTATTTATTTAGGAATTTTATATTTTGTTTCTTACTTTAATTTAGATTTGTGATACAATAAGGATTAGGAACTGGTAGGAATTTTTGAATTTATAGATACCTTGCAAGTGTAGGGATTTTTAGTTTTCAATTATTGATTATTGATACAAGATTTGGATTCATCTCTGTTGGATATTCTTCTCTTTTCCTTCCAGATTCTTCTTCTGTGTTGCATCTCTTTCCTTCTTCTCTTCTCTATTCTTCTTCTTCTTTCTCCTTTATTTCTCATTTCCTCTCTTCTCCTCTTCTCTCTTTGGTCCTAAATCAATCAAGCTTGTTGAAGATTTATTGTTTGCATGCCAAGCTGTTAAAAGGCCATCTCTAGTGTACGAGGCTCCCTGATATGCGAGGTTGGGGGAGGTCTGTTTTTGTATACAACTTTATCCTTGTTTTGCAATGAGCTATTTTCCATTACTTGAACATGTGAGCTTCTAGTTACTAGGGAGCAATCTTATAGTTTCTATATTGGCTCACCCCCAAATAGCCTAATTGAACATCAATCTCTTGCCGTTTTATAGCAAACCATGGAATGAGTTATGAAGTTCTTGTCACATTGCAAATGCATACTCAATTACCCGTTGGTACTTACTGATTGTTAAATAACCTAATTGAACATCCATGTCTTTCCATTTTATGGCAAACCACAGAATGAGTTATGAAGTTCTCATCTGTTGCGGAATATCTCTTCAAAACAGAATAGGTTAGTGCGATATGTCGAATCAAATATAGATCAGAACATGAATGTAAAGTAAAACACAATACAAACTCTGATTTCAAACGTTCAAGGCTCGGATCTGAGAGACCAGTTACCCCTCTTGGTAACGCCAACGAATAGGAACCACAAGCCACTATCGAAGCCCTCAAACCAAAGCCCAGAAAAGCCCCAACCCTTCTCGGCCAAAACCAGCTAGGTAAACCCTCTCTCGCTCAACCGAAGGCAACCACTCACACAGCAGTAAATCGGTGGTAAGAACAGCAAGATCAAAGGCACAAAGCAAGGAGATCGACTTACCCAAAGAGAGAAACCCAGATCTGGATTTATAGGCGTTTCCCTCGACATCTAAGAGACTGTCTTTCGCACATAAGGAAAGGCGGCTGAAACCATCAAAGGAAACTAAACTCACAGAAGGCAAGATGGACTTCATCGCTATCGAAGGAACAAGGATTGAAGCGATGAAGCAATCGGCCAAGGAAGGAAACTTGAGGGAGAGAGAGAGAGGAAACTAGGGCTCGGCTGAGACAAAGAAGAGAGCAAACAGATGCGCCAGCAAAAGGGCCTAAGGCTCTTATATATGTGGGCTTTAAAGGAGATGGGCCGGCTTAGGTGGGCTTCGGTCACCATTTGAGCAAATGGGCTGAGGCCCATTTCTCCTCTAAAATGGAGAGTGGGCTTGTGGCCCGTCTTCTAAAATGGGCTGCCAAAAGAGGACGGTAATTTGGTCTTAGGTCCTTCAATCCCGGGCCGAAGCCTATGAGGACCCGTCCGAAAAAATCATCATTGCCTTGGGTCTTATTAGGGAACAAAAAACAACAAATCTCCACCTTATTTCCTAATAAGACCAGCAGAAATATAAACAGCAAAAATAACATACAGCATAAAGCATAATCAGTAGGTAAAAGAAATACCTTACCATTTTCACGTAATCTTACCAATGCTTAGAAGTTCTAGGCACCTTTTGAATTTTTCAGCAGTAAGTACCTTTGTTCCCATATCAGAGGGGTTGAAGTCTGAATGAACTTTTTCAAGTCTAATAATATCTTGAGATATAATATCACGAATAAAATGCAATCTTATATCAATGTGTTTAGTGCGTTCGTGAAAAACAGGGTTTTTACACAAGTGTATAGCTGACTGACTATCAGAAAAAACAGTAACATTTTCTGTTAGAACACACAGTTCATTAAGCAAACCTTTAAGCCACAATGCTTCTTTAATTGCTTCTGTAGCAGCTATATATTCAGATTCAGTAGTGGATAAAGCAACAATGTGTTGGAGTTGAGACTTCCAACTAATGCATGAATTACATAAAGAAAAAACATAGGATGATGTTGATTTTCTATTGTCTCTATCACCTGCATAATCTGAATCTGTAAACCCCATTAAACTCATTTTATCTGAATGATGATTATACACTAAACCTACATTAGAAGTACCCCTCAAATACCTAAGCAACCATTTCAAAGCTTCCCAATGGACAGGTCCTGGGTTTGTCATAAATCTACTTAATGTGCTAACTGCATGAGCTAAGTCTGGTCTAGTACACACCATGAGGTACATAACCGATCCTATTGCATTTGAATAAGGGACTTTACTCATGTACTCCTCTTCTTCTTTGTTAGCTGGAGATTTTTCTTTTGACAGTATGAAATGGGCTCCTAAAGGTAAAGAAACTGATTTGCTTTCATGCATGCTGAATCTTTTTAAAATTTTTAACACATATGAAGTTTGATGCAAGAATAACATGGAATTTGACCTATCTCTTGTAATTTCCATACCTAGGATTCTTTTAGCTATACCTAGGTCTTTCATGTCAAATTCTCCACCTAAAGCAGATTTTATGTTATTTATTCTTTTAACATCAGGGCCAATAAGAAGCATGTCATCAACATAAAGTAAAAGAAATACACATTCATCTTTATTTTTATGCTGAAAATAAAAGCAATGATCAAAATCACTTCTTTTAAAACCAATTGATTTAACAAATGAATCAAAACGTTTATACCATTGCCTAGGAGATTGCTTTAAACCATATAAAGATTTTTTCAAGAAACACACAAAATCTGGTTTTGCCTTATCTTCAAAACCTTTGGGTTGAGACATATAGATTTTTTCCTCTAAGTCACCATGCAAAAAAGCAGTTTTAACATCAAGTTGTTCAAGTTCCCAGTCAAAATAAGCAACAAAAGCAAGCATGACTCGAATAGTGGTATACTTAACAACTGGTGAAAAAATCTCATTATAATCTATCCCTTCCTTTTGTGTGAAACCTTTGGCTACTAACCTAGCCTTAAATCTTATGGGTTCTTTTTCACTTGTACCTTCTTTAACCTTAAATATCCACTTGCATCCCACAATTGATTTATCTTTTGGTCTAGGTACTAAATCCCAAGTATGGTTTTTATTTAAAGAACTCATCTCCTCTCCCATTGCTTCTTTCCAGTTTTTAGAGTATTCACTTCTAATTGCCTCTTCATATGTTTTTGGCTCTTTATCGGCTAGATCTTGATAGCTAGCAAAAGCTAAATCAAAATCAGATTCTAGCCTTTGAGGAATCCTATGAGATCTCCTCTCCCTATCTCGGGCTAGTTGGTAATTAGATAGAGGTGGCTGTTCTATAGAGGGCTGATCTTCTACTATCTCATCTTCCTCATTTTCTTCAGCCTGGTTTTGTATCTCCACCTCACTTGAGGTAGTGGGAATGTTGGTGCTAATATTCCTAGACTCTTCTAGGGAATCCTCACCCTCATTATCTTGTTGATTGTTACTGTTTAATTGTAAACAAGACATTTCAGCTTCATTAAATGTGACATTTCTACTTATAATTATTTTTACTCCCTTTTGACTTCTATCCCAAAGTCTATAACCCTTTACCCCTTCAGGATATCCTAAGAAAACACATTTTCTTGATCTAGGTTCCAATTTGCCTTCATTCTGATGAGAATAGGCAGCACATCCAAAGGTTCTAAGGGTTGAGTAATCTGCACATTTTCCATACCATTTCTCATAAGGAGTGTCACCATTTAATGTGGCTGATGGGGTTAAGTTAACCAAGTAACAAGCAGTCATCACTGCTTCACCCCAAAAAAATTTAGGTATATTAGAACTAATCATCATACACCTAACCTTGTCTAAGAGAGTTCTATTCATCCTTTCAGCCACCCCATTTTGCTGTGGGGTGTAAGGAACTGTTTTATGCCTTGTTATACCACATTCTTTACACAAATCATCAAAGTCCTTGTTACAAAACTCTAGGCCATTATCAGTTCTTAGATACTTTATTGTCTTGCCTGTTTGATTTTCTATTTGAGTTTTCCAAGTTTTGAAACTTTTAAAGGTTTCTGTTTTGTCTTTTAAGAGAAAGACCCACACTCTCCTAGAAAAATCATCTATTATAGACAAAAAATATCTATTCCCACCAAAAGTGGGATTTGTTGCTGGTCCCCATAAATCTGAATGGATATACTCTAGAACCCTTGAGGCTCTATGCACATTTGAAGAAAAGGATAATCTATGATGTTTGCCTAACACACAATGGTCACAAAAGGGGATGTCGGACACACAATCCTTACCAAACACTCCCTTATTATTTAGGAACTTAAGTCCTTTAATACTAACATGAGCTAACCTGTTGTGCCATTTTTGAGTGACATCAGAATTGATTGAATCAAGATGAGAGCCTGAGCTACTCATTACCTCAGCAGTTAAGGCATATATCCCATTTCTTCTAACTCCCTTACACACCATCATTGCCCCTTTAAACATTTTAATCATTTCATTTTCTATTTTTCCTGTAAAACCATTCTTTTCTAATTCTCCTACTGAAATTAAATTTCTAGCCATTTCAGGGATGAATCTAACATCTCTCAATTTTAGGACATATCCTGATTCTAACTTAAGAGTGATGTCTCCAATCCCTACAACCTTATAGGCTATATTGCTACAAACTATGGCATGGCCACCCACGGATTCACGCATATTTTCAAACCAATGTCTTTGGGATGTGACATGGAATGATGCACCTGAGTCAAGAATCCATTCTTGCCCATGTGCCCCAAGAGTAGCATTAATTTCAGCAATGTTAGAATCTATAAGCATGTAAACTTCACTAGGGTCAAAAGAGGTTATTGAATTTGCTTCTTCTTGATCCTTTAATTTTTCTTTTTGCTTATTTTTCTTAACATAACAATCTTTAATATAATGACCAGTTTTGCCACAACCAAAACACTTACCCTTCCCCTTTCCTTTGGTCTTAGACTTAGACCTACTTCTACCTTTCTTTTTACCACCTCCCTCATGTCCTCTAGTTTGAGACCTACCTCTCATAAAGTGGACCTCTCCATGTCTTTTCTCACTTTTTAACTCCATATCTTTGCTCCTAAGGGAATCTATGACTATTTCAGGTGTCAAGGTATCTCTACCATACTTAATGGCATTTTTAACTTCCTTATATGCATCTGGAATTGCATTTAAAAGAATTATAGCTTTGTATTCTTCAGTTACCTTTTCACCACAATTAGTTATTGTTAGCAAATGAGTTGATTTATCCTGATATTGTTTCCTTTTCTTGGTTATATTGTTTCCTTTTCTTGGTTGATTGATTGTAAATTGTAATCTTTTATTTGATTGTAAATTGTAGATTAGAATCTTTTATTTTAAGCAGCTTCCTAATTTGTTTAAGGAAGATTGCTAAGTTAGAGTTGCCTAACTCATTTAGGCTAACTTAGGAAGGTATCCAACTTAGGAGATATCCTAAACTTGGCAACCTCTCTGTATATATGTTGTATTTGGTTCGACTATGTTGAATAGATTGGAAGTTTTTCCTGATCTTTGACATGGTATCAGAGCCATAGGATTTCGGTGATTGTTTGTAGCCGAGATACCTTGATCCATTTTTTCTTCCAACCATAGTATGGGCGACGTTGGAGAATCGGAAGGTACAACCGAAGTCACAGCCACAGGTGCTGTTACGGGGGGATCCAGCCATGGAATAAGTACTGGAGGAGAGCTTCCGATTATTCAAGCGGCTTATAGGTTGAGCGGAAAAAATTATCTCAAGTGGTCTCAATTAATCAAGACCTTCTTGAAAGGCAAGGGGAAATTGAGCCACTTGGAGGGAACCGGTCCTCAAAAGGCGGATCCTACGTACGCTGCATGGGATGAAGAAGACTCATTAGTCATGTCATGGCTTTGGAGTGCTATGAATCCAGAGATTAGCGATACCGTAATGTTTCTAACTACGGCTAAGGAGATATGGGATGCTATGAGGACTACCTACTCCAAAATCAATGATGCTGCACAGATTTATGAAATCAGAACAAAAGTGGCAGCAACAAAACAAGGCAACCGATCTGTTACTGAGTACTCTAATCTGTTGCAGATTTTGTGGCAAGAATTGGATCACTATCAGTGCATCCAGATGAAGTGCAGCGAGGATGCAGTCATTCAAAAGAGATTTGTGGAGAAAGAACGGATCTATGACTTCTTAGCTGGGCTAAACTTGGAGTATGATGCTGTTAGGATCCAAATCCTAGGTAAATCTGACCTACCTTCTTTAAATGAAGTTATTGCTATTATTCGAGGGGAAGAAGGTAGGAGAGGAGTGATGTTAGAAAATCCACAGTTAGAGGGATCAGCATTACTCACTATAAAGGGAGCTGGTCGTGGAAGATGGATTAAAGAAGATAGAAGACAGGTGGATTCAAATGGGAGTACCACAGATAGAGATAATTTGTGGTGCACTTTTTGCAAAAAACCGAGGCACACAGTTGATAAATGCTGGAAGCTCCATGGAAAACCAGTTAGAGGAGGACAACATCCACAATCTAAGCCTAATGGGCAGTCCTATATGGCTAATAGTCAGTTGGGAGCGGGAGAGATCAATGGCCGACAACAAGTGGAAGGCAAAGGCATTGAACAAGCTGAGTTTATGGGGCTGAAACAAGAAGAAATTGAAAAGTTGAGGACCCTATTGGGCTCACTTGAGAAGGAACCAGGAGCAAGTTCTTCAAATCTTGCTCTCACAGGTATTACTCTCAATTCTTCCAGCTTAAAGGTTTCAGATTTAAGTTTTAAACCAGATTGGGTTCTTGACACTGGTGCCACCGACCATATGACCTATTCCTCCCAAAAATTCCTATCCTATAAGCCTTGTCCTAGCACCAAAAAGATTGTTCTAGCTGATGGATCCCTAACTACTGTTGCTGGAATAGGGGACATCAGTGTGAACAATCATTTGATCCTAAGAGATGTTCTTCATGTTCCTAAACTTTACACCAACCTTATCTCTATTAAAAAACTGACTCAAGATGCTAATTGCCTTGCTATCTTCTCTCCAACCTCTTGTGAATTTCAGGAAAGGGACTCGAGGAAGATGATTGGGCATGCTAAGGTGAAAGAGGGGCTATACTATCTTAAAGGATTTAGTAAACTGAAATATGTTCCTCCTATGTCTTTTTTAGTTAAATCCAATAAGGATACCCTATGGCTTCATCATTTTCGCTTAGGGCATCCATCTTTTGTGGTTCTTCAATCTATGTATCCCTCGTTGTTCAAGGGATTAGATAGTAGGGAATTTCAATGTGATATTTGTCAATTTGCTAAGCATAAAAGAGCTTCATTTCCTCTTAATAATACTCGAAGTGTTCTTCCTTTCAATTTAATTCATAGTGACATATGGGGTCCTTCTCCTATCCCTAACATTTCGGGTGCAAGGTGGTTTGTGTTATTTGTTGATGATTGTACCCGTGTCATGTGGTTATACCTTCTTAAAAACAAATCAGATGTTTGTTCCATTTTTCAAAATTTCTACACCATGATTAAAAACCAATTTGGTGTTGAAATTAAAAGAGTGAGAACTGACAATGCCAAGGATTTTTTCAATCAAACTCTCTCTCATTTCTTTCAAGAGAGAGGTGTGATCCATGAATCATCATGTGTTTATACTCCCCAGCAAAATGGCCTAGCTGAAAGGAAGAATGGTCACTTATTAACCGTTACAAGAGCATTGTTGTTTCATAATAATGTGCCTAAACACTATTGGGGAGAGGCTGTTCTAACTGCAGCTTATCTTATCAATAGGCTGCCTTCAAGAAACCTTGGTCTCAAAAGTCCAATTCAGCTTCTTACTCAAGGATTTCCAAACTTTGTTCCCACAGATTTGTGTCCTAAAGTGTTTGGCAGCTTAGTTTTTATTCATAACCATTCTCCTCATAGGGGAAAATTGGATCCTAGGGCTCTCAAATGTGTCTTTGTCGGCTATTCTCCTACTCAAAAGGGTTATAAATGTTTCCATCCTCCATCCAAAAAATTCTTTGTCTCAGCTGATGTTAAATTTGTGGAAGATCAATCATATTTCCAGAATTTCTACACTCATGGGGAGACTGATTTCTTAGGTGGAAATGCAACGGAATTATGTCTTCCTACTCTTCCATGTTCCTCTTCGACTTGTCCTAGATGTTCCTCCACTCTTTCAGCTTGTCCTAATCCTCAGGATTGTACTAATACTGATGTAAGAGAGACTATTCAGTCAAATCCTAAACCACTGAAAGTGTATACAAGAAAGAGAGCCCCAGAACTTCCATCTAAGCATGCTGAATTATCTAACTTAAGTCTTGATCAGTGCAGTCCAGCATCTGAATCCCACCAGAACTCTATTCCATCTTCTCCTGAAACTAAACCTACTTCACCAGCATCTCTTCCAGTTGACCATCAGCCATCTACACTCAATTTAGATGATCTAGATGTCCCAATTGCCCTAAGGAAGGGAACCCGAGCCTGCACCCAGCATCCATTACACTTGTTTCTCAGTTATTCTAATCTGTCCCCAGCTTACAAAGCCTTCTTAACCAATGTCTCTTCCATACCAATTCCAAAAAACCTATCTGAAGCTTTAAGCAGTGAGAATTGGAAGGAAGCCATGAGAGTTGAGATGAATGCTCTTGAAAAGAACCATACTTGGAATCTGGTAGAACTTCCTAAAGGCAAGAAACCAGTGGGATGTAGATGGGTTTTCACTGTTAAATACAAATCAGATGGCTCTCTAGAAAGGTACAAAGCTAGGTTGGTGGCCAAAGGTTATACCCAAACATATGGTGTGGATTATCTTGAAACATTTGCTCCGGTGGCCAAAATGAACACTGTTCGGGTTCTATTATCATTGGCAGCCACTTTAAACTGGCCTTTGTATCAATATGATGTTAAAAATGCTTTTTTACATGGTGACTTAGAGGAAGAGATTTATATGGAGGTTCCTCCTGGATTTGGGTTTCCTAATCAAGGAAAAAACTTAGCATGCCGCTTGAACAAAGCTCTCTATGGACTGAAACAGTCACCAAGAGCTTGGTTTGGGAGATTTGCCAAAGTAATGTGTGGTTTGGGCTATGAGCAAAGTCAAGGGGATCACACATTGTTTATCCACCACTCTCCAACTGGTAAACTAACTGCTTTGCTAGTGTATGTGGATGATATAATTGTGACAGGTGATGATCAAGATGGAATTGTAGCCTTGAAGGAGTGTTTGACTCAAGAATTTGAAATAAAGGAGCTTGGGAACCTAAAGTATTTTTTGGGCATTGAAGTGGCTAGGTCTAAGAAAGGTATTTTCATTTCTCAACATAAATATGTGTTAGATCTCTTGCAAGAAACCGGTATGCTAGGCTGCAGGGTTCTTGATACTCCAATTGAGCAAAATCATCGAATTGGTGAAGACATGGAGGGAGGTGCTGTTGATAAAGAGTCTTACCAACGGTTAGTAGGAAGGTTAATCTATCTCTCTCATACTCGGCCGGATATTGCATATGCTGTTGGCATAGTAAGTCAATTTATGCATAGTCCAAAGGAGGGTCATCTTAAAGCTGTGCATCGTATTCTTCATTACCTTAAGAGTGCTCCTGGTAAAGGTATTTTATTTAAGACGGGTGGCCCTATGTCTTTGGAAGCCTATACGGATGCCGACTATGCTGGTTCCCTTGTTGATAGGCGGTCTACCTCCGGTTATTGCACATTTCTAGGTGGCAATCTTGTTACTTGGCGTAGTAAGAAACAAAATGTGGTGGCAAGGTCTAGTGCTGAAGCTGAGTTTCGATCTATGGCATTGGGAATTTGTGAGTTATTATGGCTCAAGATTATTTTGGATGACTTACGGATTCGGTGGACAGCTCCTATGAGATTATATTGTGACAACAAATCGGCCATTAACATTGCTCACAACCCGGTTCAACATGATAGGACTAAACATGTTGAAGTGGATCGACACTTCATTAAAGAGAAGCTTGACAATGGCTTAATTTGTACTCCTTTCATTCCTACTGGTGGACAGCTTGCTGATATCTTTACCAAAGGCTTATCGGGTGGTGTTTTTCACAAAATCCTCAGCAAGATGGGAATGTATGACATACACTCTCCATCTTGAGGGGGAGTGTTAGCAAATGAGTTGATTTATCCTGATATTGTTTCCTTTTCTTGGTTATATTGTTTCCTTTTCTTGGTTGATTGATTGTAAATTGTAATCTTTTATTTGATTGTAAATTGTAGATTAGAATCTTTTATTTTAAGCAGCTTCCTAATTTGTTTAAGGAAGATTGCTAAGTTAGAGTTGCCTAACTCATTTAGGCTAACTTAGGAAGGTATCCAACTTAGGAGATATCCTAAACTTGGCAACCTCTCTGTATATATGTTGTATTTGGTTCGACTATGTTGAATAGATTGGAAGTTTTTCCTGATCTTTGACAGTTATATCTTGTACCAGCTTATTAAAGATATCTAAATTGTCATCAAGATCCCTAGAGGAGTCTATCTTAAAACTGAAAAAACTTTCAAGCAAGAAAAGTTTGTTGGGTGTGGATTTTTTCACAAAAAGTTTTTCCAAGTTTTCCCATAACTCTTTTGTAGAATCAAGTTTTCCTACCTTTCTTAAAACAGAATCAGAAAGATGTAATATGATAGAAGTATAGGCTAATTCATCAGCCTCAGTTTTCTGTTCAGCAGTATAGGATTCAGGGTATTTGCCATCTAGGGCTTTAGAAACTTTTTGTTGTACCAAAATTCCCCTCATTTTTTGTTGCCAAATTGAGAAATCCCCTTTTCCATTGAAAACCCCCAATTCAAAATGATGTGCAGACATGTTTACACAGAAGAATATGCTTAACACACACAAGCAGAATATTTCTAGGGTTTTAAAGTTCAACCTACCAGATAGGAACAACTTAAGGCAGATTTCACATGCAGCACAATAGCAATACTTAACCGTATCAAAACAGGTTATGCTAGTACAAGATAAAATCACAGATAACCCTAAATCTAGCAACAAGCAATGGTTACCACCACAGGGTAACCCCCAAAACCTAATGGCCACCCCCACACGATGACCTGCTAATTGCTAGAAAAAGGAATACAGAGAAGTTACCGGCACAGATCTCACAACTGAGATCTGTAGAAGATGCAGGCTCAGATCTGGAGCAGAAGAGGGGCAACCCCGGCCTCCACGCGTTATCTCACGCGCTGCCGCCTACACGCTCACGCGCCGTTGGTCGGCAGGCGAGTGAGCAGCCACGCGCTGCTCGGAGTGGATCCCCGCGACTGACTGAGTCCAGATCTGGGGTCCTTGCAACCCACCTTACAACCTGCAAGGGTCAATCGAACAAGCCGAGATCAGATCTGAAATGGAACAGACTTACCGAGATCGGATCTGAAAACGATAGGGCTTTTCAGATCTGATTCGAACAAGGCACTATCCAGGAGCCACACAAGGCTCTGATACCATTTGTTGCGGAATATCTCTTCAAAACAGAATAGGTTAGTGCGATATGTCGAATCAAATATAGATCAGAACATGAATGTAAAGTAAAACACAATACAAACTCTGATTTCAAACGTTCAAGGCTCGGATCTGAGAGACCAGTTACCCCTCTTGGTAACGCCAACGAATAGGAACCACAAGCCACTATCGAAGCCCTCAAACCAAAGCCCAGAAAAGCCCCAACCCTTCTCGGCCAAAACCAGCTAGGTAAACCCTCTCTCGCTCAACCGAAGGCAACCACTCACACAGCAGTAAATCGGTGGTAAGAACAGCAAGATCAAAGGCACAAAGCAAGGAGATCGACTTACCCAAAGAGAGAAACCCAGATCTGGATTTATAGGCGTTTCCCTCGACATCTAAGAGATTGTCTTTCGCACATAAGGAAAGGCGGCTGAAACCATCAAAGGAAACTAAACTCACAGAAGGCAAGATGGACTTCATCGCTATCGAAGGAACAAGGATTGAAGCGATGAAGCAATCGGCCAAGGAAGGAAACTTGAGGGAGAGAGAGAGAGGAAACTAGGGCTCGGCCGAGACAAAGAAGAGAGCAAACAGATGCGCCAGCAAAAGGGCCTAAGGCTCTTATATATGTGGGCTTTAAAGGAGATGGGCCGGCTTAGGTGGGCTTTGGTCACCATTTGAGCAAATGGGCTGAGGCCCATTTCTCCTCTAAAATGGAGAGTGGGTTTGTGGCCCGTCTTCTAAAATGGGCTGCCAAAAGAGGACGGTAATTTGGTCTTGGGTCCTTCAATCCCGGGCCGAAGCCTATGAGGACCCGTCCGAAAAAATCGTCATTGCCTTGGGTCTTATTAGGGAACAAAAAACAACATCATCATATTGCAAATTCTTACTTGATTGCTTGTCGATGCAGTGGATTTTTAATGTTTTTTAGGTCTTCCTTCTTAAACCACATTAGAACTTCTCAATTTGGTTTGCTAGGTCCCAGAATGTTCTAGAAGGAAAGGGGATGAATCGAGCTATTACAGTTTGAGGTTTTCTCCTTTTCTTCGTGTGAGGTGTGTTTTTACAAGAGGGAGATTTGCAATTTTTGTCCCCCTTTATTGAACATTGACATGACAATGCTTCATGTACAAGTTTGATATGATATTACAACTAAGTGACCTTTTTCTCATAGCTAACATGACAATGTTTCATGTACAAATTTGATTTGATATGACAACTAAAGACCTATTTCTCATAGCTAAGTGACTCTTCTCAAAAAATTGAATTGTATCAATATGATTAAAACACTCCTTATGGGGAGTATATTGCTTATTATTCTTTTACGTTCACTCTAATAAACCATGTTTCCTCGGAGAATGAAATTAAAGAACTTTTCTTTAAGTGACTTCATCTTCCTGCTCGTACATGAGGCTTATCAGTTGAATTAGGAGTTTATGCTTGATTTGGTTTAGTTTCATTCGGTATAACTGTATAAGCTTTTTTATTGAGTCAGTGTTGTCCCCAAATGCAAGAGTCTTGTCTTTCAAATAAGTTTCTCTGTGAAATTTTATTTTATTTTCTTGTCAGTTCATTTATTCAATCAATGATTCTTTTCTTCAAGATTCCTGAGGAGACTAAATCCTTATGTTCCTCAAATTCACCTTTCTTCTCTGACTGATTTCTGTTGAACATTTGTATTATTTTTCAATATTGCAGTGACAAATATGTTGAGGAGGCTCTAGGTGGAAGTCCTGTGACTCAGATATTTAAGCAGTTTGGGGAAAGTTACTTCAGAGAATATGAG
This sequence comes from Diospyros kaki, assembly GCA_036245055.1. Taxonomy (NCBI): domain Eukaryota; kingdom Viridiplantae; phylum Streptophyta; class Magnoliopsida; order Ericales; family Ebenaceae; genus Diospyros; species Diospyros kaki. Next base: position 15,659,039 of record BSEG01000015.1, on the reverse strand, counting down.
GTCTGTAATTAGCATTATATTTTATTTCTTATCTGCTGTGTGGTCTCACTTGATATTGATTGTAGATAGATAAGCTTATCTTTTATCATCCGGTTGAGGTTCTGAATTTCATGCTTCAGACAACGTCTTTTTTTTGGACTTTAATTTTGTGCTTCTCAACTTTCTGTAGTAAGAAATATAGATATAAATTAGCAACTATGGTTATTCCTTGCAAATGGAACCCAAAGAGACTCAAGGACCTTGCTCACTTGTTTGGATTGTTAATCCCTCCAAGAATTGTTTTGGAGGGGGAATTGGCATCTCTAAGCTGAGCAGTTTCTTGAACAATTCAATGGTTTTTAGCTTTATGATGAATAATGCTATACATATACTTTCAAGCTCAAAATAGATGTGGAACTTGACAAAAAGAAAATCATTAGAAGTAGTTACATTAATAGTTAATAGGTCATAATTTTAGCCTTTCCTTTTTGATTGTTAACCCTGTCATTTTTAAGGTTGCTACTGCAGGTCCCCTTTACTGCTCCCCACCGCCCGGGGGGGGGGGGGGGAATTAACTTGATTATGACTAACCTAAGTTTATTGATTCTAACATAAGTTGGATTTGAGTATTACGAGATAGTATCCCATGGGTGCAGAAATAACGGGAGAAAAATTTATTTTCCAACATTTTTTGCCAGAACTTGTGGTATTCAAAGTCATTTTGGGTGGGACTTCTCCAAATTCCACTGATCAATTTGTATAACCCAAATGTTTTTCAACAATCCGATTGCAGCTCCATCACTTGATTCCTGGAGATGGAATAGTGGCATTCATTTCTTAAAACTTCGAGTCTCCTTGATCATGTGCGAAAGACATTTCTCAGCTGGATTTTTGGGAGGCCACGTCAGCCATGTTTTATGATAGGCTTGTGTGGCCTTGCATGCTGTTTGTAGTTGATGCGGTACTCAACCCATCATGTTAAGTGGCGGGATCTGTGTAGACACTATGTACCCCTTGTGGTTGCTGTGGAACTCTTATCTGTTAAGTGGTGGAATTTTACCTAATCCATGTGGACGGGGCGACTTATTGAGCACAACCAGATTAGTTGGGCCGAAGATCTGGCTGAGTAAAAGATCTGGATACCTCATGTTAAAAAAAAAAAGAAAAAGAAATTAGACGTTTCAATGGTGATTGAGTGGTCAAGGGCTTGAGCATGGGATATTTACTTGTAGGTCATTCTGGGAAGTCTGATATTTTCGTTGTAGGTAATTGCAAGGATCTGAAGTTTATTTGTAAAGCCTTGTATTGGATTACAGGGCTGCAATGAGAGTTCGCTGTCATTAAGAAAAAAAGTGTTGATGCATGAACTGAAAATATTAAACTTCATTGGATATCCAAAACCTCTGAATTTCGGAATTTGTCTGGCTAGTTTTTCAAGTAATTAGAGGCTTTGAGTGCCAGCATTTTATTTTGTTTAACGATCCTATCTTTTGCGCAGTTATGATTTCTATTAAATGTGTGCTATTATTCTTAGACTTATCGGAAAGCATCTTCTTTGTCACTTAGAGTGAAGCTCTGAGGAATTTGTCTCTAATGCCTAGGCAAGTTGTTGCTACTGGTGGTGGTGCAGTGGTCCGTGATATCAATTGGTACGTGCAGCCAACTTTCCTAGTTTTCTTATTAGACGAGTAGCTTAGTTTTAACATCTTCTTGAATTTATTTATTTTTTGAATTTCCAGGAAATATATGAAAAAGGGGCTCACCGTCTATCTACAAGTTCCCTTGGATGCTTTGGCACGCCGAATTGCTGCCGTAGGCATGAATTCTCGGCCTCTCTTGGATTTTGGGTCAGGAGATGCTTACACAAAGGTGGTTATTTCATTTGCCCGGTTTAACCTAAATTAAAATTTCAAATTTCTTTCCTGCCGAAACAAATTGGATAATCAAGAAGCAAGCCAAATAAGTTTATTGGTTTTGACTTTTCTTTTTATTTGTTTACTATAATTGAGAACTTGCAATTGCAGTCACTTTATCTTTCTGATTTTGACATTTTGCTCTTCTGCTTTACAGATATTCATGAGTTTGTTTACCCTGTCGAAAAAGAGAAGGCAGGCGTATAGTAACGCAGATGTAACGGTTTCTCTTCAGCGTATGTTTTTAATATGCATATTCATGGGTTTCGCACTCAGCTACTTATCTTCTTCGTTGTTCATGGTTGAATGCTTGAAGGATAATAGGATCAAAGAAGTTCATGGAAACTACTTTGTGTCTGTATGCATGTATGACTCAGTAAAGGAGCATACTCTGGGAATCAAGGATGAACTCCACTGGCTGAATTATTTAATGAAATCTACTTTGAACTGTGTTGGATTACAATATCTACAATTACCCTATTTCTGTTCCAGTTATTTTTAGCCAAGTTACCCCTTGAAATCTTTATTATTTTGCAGACATTGCAGCACAAGAAGGTCTAGAAGATTTATCTGACATCACGCCATCCGCTATTGCACTGGAGGTACCCTCTTCATCCCTGTCTCTACTTTCCCCTATCTCCTATCTTCTAATCTCCCTGGCACCATGCTGGACTGAGTAACTAACAGGATGTTTCTATAATACTACTACGTTTATCTTGTTCGTATAGAGTATGACAAACCAATCATATCTTGTCATATTATACATGTTTCTAAATACATAAGATTCTATTGTTTTTGATAAATTTGTTATATTATATACAGATCTTATTAATACATAAGATTAGATAGTTTTTGCTAAATTGTTTAAAATTAAACTCGTAACATAAATGGGATATTACTTGCTGCATCATACTGATATAATATGACAAAGTTAATTATATGAGATCGTAAGGATACATTATGGAGTATTAGTGAAAGGGCTTATATTAATTGGTGGAGTGTTGAACTTGTTGGCAGGTACTGGTGCAGATTCAGGGCTTTCTGCTACGCAACGAAGAAGGCATGTCCATCTGAACATTTCCCCATTCACATTAAGCAAATAAATATGAAAATAAGTTGGATTGTCTTTACTCTATCGGCATCTGTAGCCCTATATGGATCCTAATAAGTGCAAGTGTTGATTCCCTTGCCTAGGCTCAGAAAGTGCTGAATCAAAATGGTTATTTTTTGTCGCTCCCTCGTTGTTTTCTTGTATAGAGATATAGACGAACCATCTCATCAATTGTGTGTTCAAGTTTCACTTGCCTCAAGCTCTTCTCGTTTGTAACGTTTTGACTCATGTAAAGCAAAGAGAAATAAATAAGTAATTGAGGGAGACCCCGGCGGGCGGGGGAGGAATAGTGATGTTCCTTTTATTTATAAATAGATCTTCGTACTTATATCTTACATTGGAAAAAGGTTCAGATCTGCTTCTTAACTTTTTCAATTAGTTCAATTGAATCCAAAATTATGTTTTGGGCCACATAAATCCAAACTTTTTGATACAGTCCAAATAAATTCAATTTTTGCTTATTTCCATGACTGGCAGACCCTAAATGTAGCAGATAAGAAGGGAAGAAGGTGCCTGTTGATCTCTTTGTCGAAAAAGACTATCGTCTTTAGCTTTAGAGCAAAAATATAGTCATTGTTCTTGTGAATTGTTAACAAAGCATTTTCACACTTTGTGTAAGTTTAAAAAATATCGATCATTATTGTAACATGTTAAATTTTTTTCAAAATTGTCAATCTATTTGATAAAATAGTTAAACTGTTTGCATGAAGTTATCGACAAGTTGTAAAATTTATTGACTAAATTTTTAAAGAAATCAACTATTTTTTAAAAGATCTTGAAAGTTTATCCTAAATTATAAAATTCTTGATGGAATCATTCAACTTATTTGAAAAATTACCACAGTTTTTACTCCATTTCAAGCAAAATTAACAATAACAAATATAATTCATGAACACAATAAACATAAAATCAATACATAAACTTTTTATATATATTTGCTACATTGATTTCTTTCATCTTTTATTTTTCTCTTTAGCTTTAAAATCTTTAAATCTTTTTCACTGTCATCTTCATCTTTTCACTTAAACTCATCTCTTTATTTTTTTCATTTGCATTCTTTAGAATCACTATCTCAAACCTTAGTTCATTTATCACTTTCACATACCTTATTGTAAAGTTAGAATCATGCCACTCAAAAAATTGATAGTTCATTATATGAAAAGGGAAAAATTAAAAATCATTTCCACAGACCTCATTGTAATCTCAGTATCATGCTACTCCAAAAATTGATAATTCATCATCTAAAAAGAGAAAAATAAAAAATAAAATCAAGTAGTTTTATTCATACAAGTTTTTTTATTAATCTCCTTTATAAAATAAAAGAAAAACAATAATGTTTTTGCACACAAATGCCTTGTAAGAGTATAATCTTTTGCCTGGATTGCTAATACTGGGAGGATATTCATTTTGGTGCGTTCATACCATAATGACAATATCTAGCATGCCCCTTATAATTGAAGTAAGGTTGATTGCTATTTCAGTGTTTGATACTGTGGTTGTGCATTGGTGGGGCGCAGACTGGGTCAAGGGTCTTATCTCATAGCTTATCTGGTGGGTTTCCTTCTTGGGCACAGTGACTGTGAGGACGCCGTACACAAGGCCGGCGTTGACGGCTTCGAGGTTGGCGTTGTCCGGCAGGCGGAATCGGCGGACGAAGCTGCCGCGGTGGCGCTCCACGCGGTGCCACTTGCCGATGGCGGAGTCTTCCTGCTCCTTGGTCCTCTCGCCGCTTATCTGGAGGGTGTTACCGTCTTCCACCGCCACCTCGACCTCCTCTTTCCGGACACCTGCGGTTGCCATTAAACACTCGGCTTAGCTCAGCCAACAGCCACCTCGCCAGATTGCAACCCGGCGACACTATTGCACATAGCCCTATTGTGCACCCTATTGCCGTTGCTTCCTTTTCCATCATTTCTCTGATTCCCCTTTGTTACGTTCCGCTCCTCGCCTCTCAAATCTCTCTCATCATGAACCCGTTTCATTTAAGCAGGGAAAGTGATCCACAAACAAAATATGGAATTAAGTCGTTTTACCATTTTTTATGTAAAGATTTTAGAAAATTAGGCTGCTTTCTTTTTATTATTTTCAGATTATTTTTAATTTTTAATTTTTAATTTTTTAAAACACTCAAAATGTGTTTATTTTACTATTTTTAAAAATATATTTTCAAAAAAAAATTATAAAAAAAATTTAAAACAACGAAATGTTATTTTAATTGTTTTCAGCAAAAACAATCAAAACACGAAAAATGTGCAAGTTTTGATTTCTTTTCTTTTTTTTTTTATTCTTCTCTTTCTTGCACGTAATCAAACGCAATGGTCATCAACAACAATAGAGATCTGGTGGCGGTCATCTCTTTCCCCATGACTATCAACGGCCACTAGATCTGTGGTAGGTTGAATTGGCTGAAGAACAACTAGCAATACAGTAGCAACAACCAACAAAGGTGGCAGTAGTGACGACACGTAACAGCTGAAATATATGATTATTTTGTGTATTTGGTTATTAATTTATATATTTGATTATTAATTTTGTGTATGTGTGAAAATTATAGATAAGGTAAAATAATAGAATTGAAATTTATTAAAATAAATAAATAAAATAGTGAGTGAAATAGAGAGGAGAATAATGAGTGAAAATAATTTTTTTCAAAATTTCAAAGTAAACATGTTTTCTAGTTTTTTGTTTTGAAAAATAATTTTTTAAAATAAAAAACAAAGCGTTTCAATTTTTTAAAAATAAATTATTAAAATAAAAAAATTAAAAATAAATTTAAAAATTAAAACTAAAAAAAACGTAATTTTAATTTTTATTTTCTTATAAGGTGGCACGTTGTGAAAATACACAAGACAACCTGAAGGCTACCATCAAACCTGGAGGGTATACGGTTGAGTTGTACGTAAAACTATTTGTATAGCAAGAAAGGAGGAGTTTATTTTGAGTTTATGACCCCATTGTTGAAGGATAGCCATAAGTGTTTATTATTATTTCCCTTAAAATATCAGAACTCCAATAGAAGAAATAGAAGTTATTCACTTGAAAAGTTCCGTCTTGGGTTCTTAAATGAAACCAAGCTTTTCAGATCTATGGACGTTTTATTTCACACCAAAATCGACCTAAAAAAATGACATTAGCAATAGAAAAAATAAAAATCCTCACTTAAATGATTTTTGAGATTTTCTAGATTTTATGGATGTATAAATATAACACAGACATGAGACTCCAACCCCCCTCCATCTCCCTCGCATTGGACAATAGTATATTATCTAATACCGGCTTGGGGTTGGGGTGGTTGTTCTAACCCCAGGCTCATATTTTTTTTATTTATTTTAATTAAAAATAAATATGTATAAATCAAAATGTACATGATATCATTGGACATATCCAAAAAAGTCAAGAGAGAATACGATAATAGAGGCCAATAGTCTACAAATTTAAAGTGTTTAGAACTAAAAAAAGAGTTGGAAAATGGGCAGGTCGGGTCCGGCCAACCTGCCTCTCGCTCGGCCTACTCATTTCATGGGTCGGGCTGAATTTTGGCCGAAAGGGAAGCGGGTTGTGCCGAGCAGGGCAATGGAAACCGAGGGCCCGACAAGGTCCTATGGCCCTTAATAAACTAGCCAAGACGAGCCAAGTTGAGCCGTGGGCCTGTCGGGTCCCCATTTTCCATTGTCCGACCCTATGGCAGGAGAGAGAGAAATGTCAACTCTACTATGACCCCTTAATAAAAGGGCCAAGATGGGCTAGGCCGGGCCGGGCAACAGGCCACAAAGCACTAGCCCTACACGACTTGCATTCTTGAGGGCGGGCCGACTCATTTGCTACAATACTGAGCTGGGATGGGAAGTGGGCTAGTCGGGCGAGCACATGGGTCGCCTAGCCCATTTGCCAACTTTAACTAAAGATACATAGAAGTCTGTATACATGAGCTCTACACATAAGAAACCTAAATTATCAATGCCCCATTAGGCCATCTCCAATGTAGAGATAAAATACTGGTTAATCTAAAATTTGGAGAGCAATTCTCACAATTTTTGCTCCAACGCTACTCTCTACTTGAATACGCCTCCAATGGCTCTCTGTTACATCTGAGATTTGAAGAAGAATTCGATAATGAGCAGCAGCAGTGGCAGTGACCAGCAACAATGGCGACGACGAGTAGCGGCGGCGGCGCCGCCGAAGAAGGAGTAGTAGCTACCAAATCCGCCTACCAACGACAGAGAAAAACGAGATTTAGCTACCAACAACGGCAGTGGCGACTCCAACAACGATAGAGTATAAGTCGTGGCTCCAGCAGCAATGACGAGGACGACAGCAATTCCCCCTTCCTCCAAGCTAGGTTTGTTTATATGTTGTATTTTGTATAAATTTTACATGTATTTAAGTATTGAGTTAATTATATTTTGAAAATTCTAGGGCATCTTCGGATCAATTTGCGCCTAGGTTCGATAGGGCTTGTTTGGTTGCTAGGAATTCCCTTTTTTATTTCAATTCCAAAAGGAAAACTTTGGATAATAGATATGTGAAAGTAGCATAAAAACTTGAAAGGGCTTCTTCTGTTGAGTGTTTCTTTTGTTTTTTATTAATTAAATCAACAATGAGTTATTTAAATTTTATTATTTATATGGTAATTGAAATTTTCATCAAGTATTTTTGTTTTATTTGTTTATTTTCTAATATTAAGAACTTCTTTAGTATGCTTAGATTTTGTGTGTGCATGTATTTTATTATATTTTATGTATATGATTATTTATTGTTTATATTTTATTATTGATTATGTATATGTGTATTGCATAATTTTAATGTAACGTTTTTAAATTGATCCTAAAAATTGATGTCGAAGTTAGTCAATTAGATTATTTAATATTGTATTTAAAATAATAGTTATTGTATCACAATGAGAATATTTTTTTAATAATTTTTTACGTAGTTTGACCAATTACCTTTTGTTTTCCATGGTAGAAAATAATGAACAATATTACACAAATTTAATCAATGACAATCGAGTATGTGAATGTGGCAGTCACTCTATCCCAACCTAATGTATCCGAACTCAACACTCAAAGAAAGTCATGAACAAAAAATTTCTCAATGGAAGAAGATTTAATGCTCATGTCAGCATGGCTAAATATTAGTACGGATTCTACACATGGTAACAATAAAATAAAACAAAGATATTGGGAAAGAATTCATGCCTATTTCAATCAATATAAAGAGTTTGAATCTAATCGAAATCCCAATTTGTTGATGCATCGTTGGTTTACAATTTAATTTGCTATAAGCAAATTCTCTAGATACTATAACCAAATAAATAGTAGAAATCAAAGTGGAATAACAGAACAAAATAAGGTAACATCCATCGTTATTTGATACTTGCTAATTATTAATATCATATTGGTGATCATTGTTTTATTAACATTATTATTTAACTGTCTAGATTTTTGAAACAGTAGAGATGTACAAAAGCCTACAAAAATCTTTTTTCACATTTCTATATTACTGACATGAGTTGTGACATGCACCCAAATTTACCTTGAGTTATTCGAAGAAGAAATCCAAAATTTCTGAACATCCAAGTCCTGCAACATCATCTCCATCTACGCCCAATTCATTGAACCTGTTTGATTTTGATGTCCGAATCAATGAGCCTTCATTGGAGCAACCAATGGGAAGAAATGTTTCAAAAAAACGTGGACAAAAAAAAAAATCTAAGATAACAGAAGTTTCTACTAATTGAATAAAAAAAATGTTGACGAAAATTACTAAAACGAGAATACAGTCCAAAATGTTATTACTTGAACAATCGAATGAGATGTTAAATTTGGAAAGAAAAAGAGTGGAAATAGAAAGATTAAGTGATAATGAGAAAGAAAAAAGGAAGAGCGAGAAACAAAAAGTGAAGAGCGAGAACAACTAATTTATGAAGAAAGAATTATGGGTGTTAATACTAGTAACATAGATGAATTTCATGTTAAATATTACAACGGGCTCAATCTCGAAATTATTCAGAAAATGCAACATGCAAGTTTATCAGATTTATAAAAATGTAGATGGGATTAATATATTTATATTTTTCTTTTAGTAATGTATGGAGTTGAGATTAAGTGAACTTTATGAACATTAATCTAGTAATATATCTTTTCCTTTTAATAATGTATTGTTATTGTGTTTAATATTGATGGCTATTTCTCATGAGTGTTAACTTGAAACTAATTATTTTTTTTTTCTAATACAATAGAAATGAATTACATTAATTTATTTCAATTTGAATGTTTACCATACAATTCTCACAAATGCTCCACAAGATCAATTTGGAATTATATATGAGTCTATTTGTCTCGAATTTGATGGTGAACTTGTATGAACTCCATAACTTCACTTGTGCAATTGCGAGACAAATCAATTGTTGGAGTAGAAGCAACTGCATTATAGTTGAAATCCATATCTTCATGAATTGTATCACGTTCATCTTTAATTATCATATTGTGCAATATTACAAGATACCATTATATATTTGAGTGTTTCAACATCCCACGTACGTCCTGATCCACGTACTATTACAAATTGTGATTGTAGGACTCTAAATGCTCGTTCGACGTCATTTCTAGCGGACTCTTGTTATTTAGCAAAAAATTTCTTCATATTCCTTTGAGGAAATGGAATGGTTTTAAAAAAGTATGCCACGAGGGATATATACCATCAACAAGATAATATCTCATGGTATATTTATGTCCATTGATAGTATATGAAACTTCAGGACCTCGATCTTCTGCCAATTCAGAGAATACATGGATCTATCTAACACATTAATGTCGCTAAATGATCCCGATAATCTAAAAAAGACATGCCATATCTACAGATCATAGGAAGCTATTGCTTTCAAAATAATCGTTGGTTCACGGACATAACCTGTATACATTCCGTGCCATGTAATTAGATAATTTTTTCATTTCCAATGCATACAAGCAATGCTACCTAACATACCTGGAAACCTACTCTACTCAGCCACACTCATCAACCTTGCAATATCATTAGTATTTGGCCGCCTCAATTATTGCTCTCCAAATACTTCAACTACTGCTTTTGTGAACCTCTTCAAACTCTTTATTGTTGTACTTTCGTCAATCCTAACATATTCATCCACAACATTTGCAGGTGATCCACATGCGAGCATCCTTAATGCAGTTGTCATTTTTTAGAGTGATAATAATCCGAGAACTCCTACGACATCAAATCATTGAACAAAGTATTGATCGTGTGTTTCAATTGTTGCTTGAATTCGTAGAAATAATGATTTATGCATACAAATCATTTGTGAAATAATTGCAATAGATATGTTGGGGAATCCACAAAATAATTACTATAAAGCCTCTCATGACCTTCACCTCTATTGTGATTGGTGACACGGTGGTTCAATATGAATCTACCGTGATGTAAAAAGGAGCTGTGATCCATATGTTGAGCATACTGTTCAACTAAAGCTATAGCAATAGCAATAGCCTCATCCTCTTCATCATCTTCAACTTCTTCATGGATTATTCAAAAGAACATATGGATGTCATTGTGCATGATAGCTAAAATGAGATGATTAATGATTGGTGATGGTACTTGGAGTTGTAGATTTGTGAGTTGTAAATTTTTTGACCCAATGGATCATCTATTTATAATGCATAGGAATATGACCATTATTGAAATATTCTAATGGAATATAATTGTTGAAATATGACCGTTGTTAGAATATTTCATTTGAATATAATCGTTAAAATATGACCGTTGTTGAAATCTTTCAATAGAATATAACCGTTAGAATATGATCATTGTTATAATATTTTATTAGAATACAGCGGTTGCAATATGGCCGTTGTTGAAATTTTAATTTTAACATATTAAAATATTAAATTTTGAATTATGAAAATATTTTAAATAATTTTGTTAAATAATTATTTTTAAAAAATATTAATAAATTTATTTATAAATATATTAAATATTATAAAAATTTAATACTGTCATATTTATTATAAAATTGTCAAATAACTAATAAATTTTATGGTAATAGAAATTATAAATAAGATAAAATAAATAGAATTAAAATTTATTAATAAATAAGTGAGATATTGAGTGAAATAGAGAAAAGAATAGAAAGTGTGATTGGAGTACGCATTATTTTTAAGATAAAATTAAAATAAAGAGTAAATTATTTATAATATAGATATTATTTATAAAGGATGAATTATTTATAATAAAGTGTAAATTATTAATAATAGCGTGGGTTATAGTGGCAACCATGGCAAGCTGCCGAATCCCACTGTCAAAATTTAAATAACCGCCGAGGCGGGACCTTTTTGAATTTTCAAAAAGACAAGGGAGTAACTGGGCCCCACCAATCAGAATCCCACCACTAGATAAACCGTAATGGAAAAAACAAAAGCGTTCCCTTTTATTTTGTCTGCATGCGAGTAAGATGACATTTTCGTACCATACATAGCAACTACTAGACATGGCTAAAATTAAATCGGACCGACGGTTCGAACCGGAATCAGACCGGTCAGAACCGAAACTGGAACCGGTCGAATCGGAACCAGAATCAGAACCGAAACCGGAACCGGAACCGGACCGAACCGGCGAAATTCGATCCGGTTCCGGTTCGAGGTTCCGCGTAACCGGAACCGACGGTTTCGTGGAACCGCGGAGGGGTGCTGCACTACAGCACCCCCTTCCCCCCGCAACGGTCCAATTTTGGACCGTTGCAATGCATTGCAACAGTCCAAAATTGGACTGTTGGCTGTTGCCAACGGGCACCAGCCCAATTTTATTTATTTATTTTTTCTAATCCTATGATTCCTATCTATATATACCCCTCCCTCTCCCACTCATTTTTCACACTTTCTCTCTCTCTCTCTCTCTCTCTCAAGTCTCAAGCTATTATTCTCTCTATTTTGTCTCTCATTTAATATTTCAATTTCAATTTCTTCAATCTTCTCATTTTGTTATTTGTCAATTTATTCAATTATATTGTTAATTATTTATTACTTGTTACTATATTATATTATTACTAATATTTTCATTATATTTGTCAATTTTTTACTATATTATTTTATCATTATTATATTTTTTTATTATCATACTTTTTTCAAAAAAATGGCAAGTGAAGGTAGAAATTTTGAAAATGTTGAGTTTGAAACTCAAAATTTTCAAACATAAGAGAGTGAAACTCAACAAAAGGGAGGTGGAAAAATTTCTACTTCTGATATTTTTAATATTCATTTCAAGAAAACACCAAAAAGAGATGGTAAATTTGATGTATCTTGTAATTATTGTAATCAGGTATACAAATTCAAGCAAGGAGGTGGATATGGTACTTTCGCCCGACATTTGCAAACAAAGCACCCGCTCAAGGTTGGATTGAGCCGCGATCAAACACAAATATCCGGGTTTGCTACCTCTTCAAACTCTCCTCAATTATTTCATTATAATGAAGCTAATTGTAGGTCAGGTTTAGCTGAAATGGTAGCAATTGATCATTTATCTTTTAGTTTTGGTGAAAAATTAGGTTTTACTCGATTTTGTCAAAACTTTGTTAATCCTAGTTTTAAATCAAATCCTAGAAATACTTTGAAAATGAATTTGTTAAAATTGTTTAAAAACTCAAAAATTGAATTGATAACATATTTTCAAAACAATAATATTAATGTTTCTATTTGTAGTGATATTTGGAGTGATCATTGGCAAACTCATTCATATATGGGTATTACTTGTCATTGGGTTGATGAAAATTATGTTTTACAAAAAAGAATTCTTGCGTATCAATGTTTTGATGAAAGTCATAATGCTGAAAATATTTGTAGATTAATTCAACAATTTTTACAAGAATATAGATTAGTTAATAGAATTTTTTCAATTTCTTTTGATAATGCATCGACTAATACTGCTTCTATTAATGAATTGAAAAGAATTTGCCAACCAAATTTTGATGGAAGATTTTTTCATGTTAGATGTGCATGCCATGTTTTAAATTTATGTGTTCAAGATGGTATTAAGTCACTTAATTCTTATTTAGATCCAATTAGAAATGTTATTTCTTATATTTGGGTACACCCTCGAACTGCAAAAGCATGGGCACATTTTTGCACCTCCAATGGTCAAACCCCAAAACGTTTTTCAAAAGATGTTCCTACTCGTTGGAACTCAACTTTTAAATTACTTAATCAATCTTTTGAATATAAAGATTTATTGTGTTCTTTTGCAGTAAATTATATTCCACAATATCCTATTTTTCCAACTATGTGGAATGTTTGTAGTTCAATTTTGAATATTTTACGAATTTTTAATGATGCTACTCATACACTTAGTAGTGTTTATAAACCAACTTCACATCAATTTTTAATAGAAGCAATGAATGTGGCCGGTGTATTAATGGAAGGAATTAATGTTGAAGAAATTTGTCATGCTGTTTTAGAAATGAGAGAAAAATGGTTACGTTATTATCAATTTATTCCTGAAATTTTTCTTGTTACTATGGTATTTGATCCTAGGTGTAAATTTGATGGTTTAATTGAGTGTTTGTCTAAGTATTATTCGTTGTTAGGATTAGAAAATAATGAAGAAATTGATGTGAATATTATAATTTCTAAGGTTAAAACTTTATGCAATCAATTATATGAAGCATATGTTATTGCTCCTAGTAGTGAAGAATCATTTCCATCCATGGCTTCACATTCCTTTTCCTCCCAACCAATGAAATGGGGTCATAAATTTTTAGATCAAAGGAGGAAAAAACCTAGATCGAGCTCATATTCGAAGCTCGAAACTTATCTAACCACAGTTTTTGAGTTTGGTGATGATACAAGTTTAAATTTTGAAATTTTGGAGTGGTGGAAAAGGCACAAGGAGACATTTCCAACTCTTGCAATTATTGCAAGTCAACTTCTTGCAGTTCCAGCTTCAACTGTAGCCGTTGAACAAACATTCAGTAATGGAGGCAACATTTTAGACGAAAGAAGATCAAGATTGGCTCCAGAATCATTGGAAGCTCAAGTTTGCCTCGATGATTGAGAAAGAGCTAACATGCGACGTCAAGAAGAATTTATCCATTCATCATCATCTGACGAATGGGTTAATGATGGTTCAACAACGGCGACTTCCGACTCCAATGAAGATGCGTAGGATCCAAGTCTATTTTTTATTTTTTTCACATTTGTAAAAATTAATTACTTGTATTACATTTTTGTTGTAATTATTTTTTAATGAAATTAAGTCTAATTCTATTTTTTATTTTTTATTTTTCACATTTGTAAAAATTAATTACTTGTATTACATACTTGTTTAGTTGTTTTAATTATTTTTAATGAAATTATTACTTATATTTCTTCAATTTTTAGTAGTGTTTTTTATTAAAAATATGGTTGAGAATATCTATATTTACAATTACATTTAACAATTAAAAATCGAAATCAAACCGAACCGAACAACGAAACAAGGACCAAAATTGAATACAACAATATTTAAAAAAAATTAAAAAAATTCGGTTTGAACCGGAACCGGAACCGTTAACCGAACTGGCTCAAACTGTTGACCGAATCGGTCTAAACCGTTGACCGAACCGGCACGAACCGGAACCGGAATCGAATCGTCTCAAATCACCCTTGGACGATTCAGTTCAGATTCAAAGATTTCTTGAACCAAAACCGACGGTTCATGAATTGAAATTGACGATTCATGAACCGTGACCATGTCTAGCAACTACTATAGCGTTAAGTATGTCCATAAATCTGACAATAGGGAGAGAGAGAGAGAGAGAGAGAGAGAACGCAGCCCGGGGAGATCAGCACGGAAGATATGGGCCTTATCCGTCTCACGCCAGTCAACGTGAGCAATGGGCCAAGGCGGCCGTGTCATCTCCTTGGTCGGCGCGCCTCCCCAAACAGAGAGCCCAGTATCAAATCAAATGGATCCCATCCCATGTCCGCCGATGCATCTCTTGCTTTATCATCCGTCTCCACAACCCAGAGGCCAGTAGTCCTTATACACACACATGTCCGCTGATGCATCTGGAAGAGAAGAGGCCAGGACTCCTCACCAACCGAATGGGGGATTCGTGTCCCCGTGTGGCTGTTGTGGTGGACCCGTGTTTGTGGATCAGCCACGTGTTTCTGGACTGATGGAATTATTTAAATTAAATAAATTAAATTTATATTAAATATCAAATTAAATTAATCAAATATTTTTTTTAAATCAAATTGATTAAAAAATTTAAAAGAGGTGAAAAATCAAAACAATAAAATATAAAAATCACGTTATTTTTAATATTTTAATCAGTTAAGTTATTTTAATTTTTTTAATATAAAAATCGAATGGATATGAAGTAACTAAAATTTTGAAACTTGAAAACCAAATCACACTAATTTATAATTGAATCAAATCTAACTAATAATTTTGATCGATTCAATTTAATTATTTGGATTTAACCAAAATGCTATCCACCTTAATTCTGGCTATCAAAATTGATATATAAGCATTAAATTAGTTTTTTTAAATTATAAATATAATTTATATTTTAAGAGTAATATTAAATAATTTATAAATAAAATATTAAAAATACAAGTTCATGAGATATAATTATACAAATCAGAAGTTAAAAAAATATTTTAAAAAATTTACAAGACTCAAACTTGATAGATAGATAAAAATCTCAAATAGCGAATTTATTATGGATATAATATGTGTTATTATTGGGTGGTGTTAAAATAATTATTTTAATTTTATAATAAATTAATAACATAAAATTATAAAAATGCATAAATATAATAAAATTATAATAAAAATATCATAACCTAAGTTACATAAACAACATTCATAAGCTCTTAAAACTTTTTTATGAAATTAAATGCATTTAATATTTTTAAACTCAAGCTCAATTTATTTATTTATCGAACATAAAAATTAAATTCAAACATATTTATTTAACTAAAGAAATAAGTTTGAATGTGTACAAATTAAGTTAAAGAAAGAAGAGTGTTTCTCTGAATTGGGTTTAAAGAAAAAAGAAGGAAATTAAAATTTAAATTGCAATATTATAACAATAAAAGAATCTATAAGGTCTCTGAGTGTTTGGTGAGAAATACTCCTCATAAGAATGTAGATTCAAACTTCTTCACAATTTTTAGTGCACACATTTAAATTGTAATTATATTTTTTTTATTTTTTTTAATCTATAACTACATAATAAAAATCACATACAAATAATTAATAAATTAATTTCCTCCAAATTAACACAAGAAGATTGTTGGGTTTAATTGAGATAACCTTTATTAAGAAAATAATTAATTTTAAAATAGTGTGACAAAGCATTTTTTACATTTACAAAGTATTATAATGAGTTTTTTTTTTTTCCTTCACTTTCCAGTTATTAGATGAAAAGAAGGACAATGCATTTATTTTAAAGTGATTGAATCTAAAGTTAATGTATCGTTTTGATGAAAAAATCTGTTTTTTTCTTTTTGGGTTATGGCATTACACACACGTCTCAAGGAACTCCACTGCTTGAAGGGGCTGCCCTTTCATGGGTGTCTCATTCTCCACTAAACTCCTCGGTAAGCCTTTCCCAGCTATGTGGACCTAGAGCTGCATGACTGACTGTACAATCCTACCTGAAAGGAGAAGAAAAGAGAAAAGAAGACAAAACCAGCTTTGCCATGTGATTAAAGGCAGTTAATAGGAGACAAGGACTGGAGTATGACCACTAAACTTAGAATGACCACTAAGCTTTTCAGGCACGTTGTCCGGAAGAGAGAGAAATGGCCTATATTGATCAAATTGAATTGATTTAAATGCAGGGAGCTTTGAGATATTTCTGGATCAGTTATTTCCACTCAGGTGGTTTCCCTTTTCTTCGTCACTAAGATTTTGTTCTGACCGATTACTTTGTAGTTCCAACCCTGCAATCAGGAAATTCTCCCTTGTCTTTTGATGGAAAGTGGCTGTTAAAGGTATGTGTTATGTTGTTATCAATACATTTGAGACGTTGAAGCTTGAACTATTAAAGTTTCTTTTGTTTCTTTCTTCCTTTTTGGATTGTGCAATTAAATACTGTACATTTTATAACTGGATCTGACATCTACAACTTAAAAGAGTTGAAATTTGAAACATATATAGGATTGGTTTGCCATGCAACTTCATCCAGCCATGTAATTCGTTACACTACTAATTGCAGAGCAAGGGAGAGGAGGTGGCCCCATATTTGAATGAGCGTTGTATATTCCTAGTTGGTTAATTTCTTTTCTAAGTTGTCTTCTATGATGGTACTTCAAGTTACTCTCTGCTGATTAAACTCTATGAAGTGTGAAATTCAGGAATGATGGGCTCTGGGAAGACAACAGTCGGGAAGGTTTTGTCTGAAGCTCTAGCTTATTCCTTTGTTGACAGGTTAGTGTTTTAACCATATATTTTTGTTTTTTATGGGAACTTGTATCAGTATGTCAAGTAAATAGCCATGCATCCTGGAAATCAGATTGGTCTCAGTGGTATCAAAGCCTGAGTTCAATCCTCTTTGAACACCGCTGCAAAATTGCCATTGTGCTACGGCTCTCAGCCATCAATCCAGAAATTTTCACCAAGAACAGCCCTAAGTTCATACCCAGTCAACTGCCCCAAGGACAAATCAGTCCAGATGTGATTTAGCCCAAAAGTTCTATCAACAGAAAAGCAGGATAAAGCAAAAAAAAAAAAAATCAGCAGCAAGGGGGAAAAAAGAACAGTGATGGGAGTAAAAGAAAAGTTTTATTAGGAATATAATGAAACTTTTAGGAAGCTTAAGATTGCTTTCTGAAATTACTACAAGCAATAAGGGTACCAAGATTTACCATAGCCTAATTGAACATCAATCTCTTGCCATTTTATAGCAAACAACGGAATGAGTTATGAAGTTCTTATCACATTGCAAATGCATACTCAATTACCTGTTGGTACTTACTGATTGTTAAATAACCTAATTGAACATCCACGTCTTTTCATTTTATAGCGAACCACAGAATGAGTTATGAAGTTGTCATCATATTGCAAATTCTTACTTGATTGCTTGTTGATGAAGTGGATTTTTCTTCTGAAACCACATTAGAACTTCTCAATTTGGTTTGCTAGGTCCCAGAATGTTCTAAAAAGAAAGAGGATGAATCGAACTATTACAATTTGAGGTTTTCTCCTTTTCTTCATGTGAGGTGTGTTTTTACAAGAGGGGGATTTGCAATTCCCCCCCTCCCTCGTTGAACATTGACATGACAATGTTTTATGTACAAGTTTGATATGATATGACAACTAAGTAACCTTTTTCTTATAGCTAACATTGTTGTAGAAAATTCTACTTTGATGTGCAACCTAACAATAAAATGAGGAGATTTGAATATAGAGCAAAGAACATAGAATCAGATTGAAGTGTGGTATACCGTAGCAAATCTCATTAAGATAGATTTCACCCCCATAATAGTGCTAACAGATTTGATAGACGTCTTTCACCTAAGATACAATACTTATTCTAAAAATTATTATAATACAATACTAATCTTGTTGGGCGAAACCAAACTTGATCATACTCTTCTTGATCATAGGGAATAGATTAGAATCTTTTGCATTTGTAGTAAGAAAGTATATTTGAGAAGGAATGAATGAAATCAATTAACTTGAATTGATTTGGATGGAGATAATGGAATTAAGGGAGTCTTATTTATAGTTTTCAAGTGTCCAATCATAAATGGTTATATTGTTTGATTCAGATTAACTTGAATCGTCATATTGAATCCTTTTAGATTTGGGCGCGATTTAGTGTTCCAAATTGCACCCTCTCACGAAGGGTCATATCTGTTACTATGCACCTCTCACACCCGAACGAATATGTCCATTTACCTGCGCCTCATATGAGCAATTGCATTTACTCGTATGAACAATCATGTCCATCTGTATGAACAATTAGGCTTTGAGACTTTTCTAATTCACACATTTAAGACCCATTTAATTTTGACAAACATGATAATGTTTCATGTAAAAATTTGATTTGATATGACAACTGAAAACCTATTTCTCATAGCAAAGTGACTTCTCAAAAAATTGAATTGTATATGTTATATTTTGAATAAATTAGTTGATTTATTAATATATTCTTATATGTATTTTGCTTTATGCACTTATTTCGGTCACTTTCTTGATGATCAACACGTGTAGGATCAGATTAGGCCTTCTTTTATCTATGACCGTCGACTTGATTACCGTGTAGCCTTCCCATATATAAAGCAAAGAAGAACGGGCATGATTGTGGTATTTTTTTGAAATCCAAAAGTGCATCGTCTAAATCTATTTGTACCAAAATTGCACATATCTTAACTTGCTATAGCGAAAATCTAATATTCCAGTCCAAGAAAAGAATATCGTACTTCAACAAAACCATTAAATATTCTCAAATAATATCAAATAATTTCAATAATAAACTCAATTGAAAAACAAATTAAAAATATTCAATCTGAGCCAAATTTGGGCAAAAATTAGATCTGGAACTGGATGGCAAATCGCTGGATTTGGATGACGGGTCGGATCTGGTGGGCTGATGGGTCAATGGGTCAAACCTGACCCAATTTGGGATCTGGGTCTTTGACTTGGAGCTTGCAGAGAGACGTCAATGGCAGAAGCAATAGGCTTGGGCCGCGAACAAGAGGAAGAAGACCAGATGCAAGATTAACCGACGGCGCGAGAGACGAACGACAGTGGCAAGCGATTGGCAGTCGTTCGCAGAGGGGCTGGTCGGCTGCGACTGTTGGGGCAATGAAATCGGCGGAAAGGCCGACGGCAACAGAGGCGGTTGGACGACGGCAACTCGCTGCACAAGGGAGGGAGCAACTGGCTAGGGGGATAAGGACGGAGACGAAGGTAGTCGGCGGTGAGGTTGACGGCGGCTGGAGGAGAAGCTAACGTGCGGCGATTTCAGATCTAGCGACAGAGGCAACGATGGCGACGGCTGTGGGGGTCGACGGCAGCGACGGACGCAGTCGATGGTTGCGGTACGAATGACGGTGGCTGGTGGCGATGGCAGTAGCTGCTCATGCTTCTTGAAACCCAAACAGGAAGAAGATACTGTTGCTGCTCCTGTTGCTGAAAATTTTCATATCCAACGGCTAGGATCTTGGAAATGGTTGATGGTTTAATCCAACATATACCAATTTTTTATGAAATTGGATCGATAAAAAATACAATCAAATCAATCAACCACACACGGATACATAATTTAAAATAAAAAATCTAAATTGAGAAAAATTATTGATAGAAAGAACAAAATATGACTAACTAAAATATTGATATTACAAAAGTGATATTGACACACAAAATCTGTTTTTGACTTCATGTGACCTGAGCACCTATTTATAGACTTAAAATCATCTATGAATGAATATAGAAAATCATATACTGATATAAAGATAACACATGAGGATATTCTTCCAAATGAGATAAATTTCACATAAAATCGAATTTGACAACATCGTAATCACAGTCAAATTTGAAATTACAATTACGGTCAAATTAAAAAATTCAATCACAGATAAACAAGGATTTTGAGTCATAATTATCACAGTTAAGAATTGTGAAGCCTATAACTCAAGTTTATTGTGACTCATAAAGTGCAATACACTTAAGTAAAAATAGTATTTTTCATGAGAGAACCAAACACATAGATGTGCGATTACATTTTGTAAGAGATATATATATAATAGTTAAAGGTCAGGTTAATATTCAAAAAATTAAAACAAAAATCGACCCAGCTGATATGTTGACAAAACTAAACCTAGTGTCTAAGCTTGAGCAAGCTTGCTCAATGTCCTCCCATTGTAGCTAGAAGACTTTGTCGGAATCTCTGGTCAAATCCAAAATCAACCAATTTGATTCTAAGGTAAATTTTTTTTATATTTTGATTCAATTATTTGATTTATTAATATACTAGTATATACTCGTGTTTAAAGACACGATATAAATAATATTAAGATTAAAATACAATTATAATTATACGTATTATGTTGAAATTTGTGAAGAAATTGTAATAATTTTGCTTGGATTAAACATTATACATAACTCAAATAAGAAACAAATATATAATATTTATAATGTTCACTAATATTCCAAATCAAAATATAAGAGCAAGTAAAAAAATAAATTGTAAATACTGAACAAAAAACAAAAATTAAAGTTATTGTATGCTTGTTAACGTTTTATAAATTAAGTGCTCTACAATTTAAATAAATTAAATTAAAAATTAAATATCAAATAATACATACCAGCCGCTATAGCCACGACCATCAATCTGGAGGGAGGGGAGGGAAGGGGAACCTCGGTTCGAGGTCAGAGAACCTTTAGTGGTCGGGAACCCTTGTGTTCTCGAACCTTGGGTTCCCCGACACTGCATGGTCGAGAACTCTTTGATTTCTATATTATTTTAATTTAAATTTTTTTATTGTGCTTAAAATAAAAAATAAAATTAATAAAATAAAAATAGAATTAAAAAAAATAAATGAATTCTTTTTGAGTATTTGCATATTTAAATAACTCAATAGAATAGATTAATCAATTTTATATTTCTTTAAATATTAAATATTCAACACCTAAAGATAAAAATATTAAATTTCGAATTAAACTTCCTACTTTGATATCATTATTTGAATAAAGTTTTACATTAAAAACAACATTTGATTATCAATGATTTAAAAAAGAGGTTTTAATTTTTTTTAGAATTAAATCATCCATGTTAAATTCTAAAAAAATTTAACATGGATGATTCAATGATGCACTTACATCCCATATTACCCCTAGGATGTATCTAGTTTACTCCATGGCCATAGGACTCCACTAGACCACCTATAGAACATGCACAACCAGTACTGCAAACAATATATATTCAATCATATTATCAAACATTCGCAAGACAGCCATTCTTGGAGCCGTCTTTTACCTAGCTCGAAACCTCTCTTGCCATGGGCGAGAACGCTTGACTGAAGTCCAAACTCTTTTAAGACCACTGTCTCCTCGGTAGAACCTAGGCACAATTGCACAAAAACTCAACACTAGACATTAAACCAATGCCTTCATTTTTGTTATACACCGTAAAATCACTTGACAACAACTTCCAACCAACCCCAACTAAGGGTTTAATCTAACCAATAATTCACACTATTCCATATAATGCTATTAACTCGAAAAAAATAAATAAATTTACCTCAGTCATCTGGTGGATAAATCCAAAAAACGCCTACACCAGCGTTGGTCATGGGATGCTATATTGCGCTCAAAACCTCATTTTCGAGTCTCTGACACACTCCTCGAGCTCTAAATTAATTTCTAAAATTTCTTCCCATTTTTCTGAAATCTTCTAACGATTTTTTCTTCTTTTTTTCCCCTTTTTATATTCTTTTCTTTTTCTTTATTTCCTTTTATTTTCTTATTTCTTCTCTTTCTCCACTGTTCATCATCTTCTTCACCGCGCCTGCCTCCTTCGTGCGCGCTAGCAGCCCCGGCCACCAGCCACCGCCACCTTCCAGCTCCGCTTCTGACCATCGCACGACCGCCGTTGTTGCTCGAGCTTCGACTAGCCTTCATCGCGGCACAACCATGGCCGCTGCTCCATCGCCGCAAAGCCACCAACGGTCCAGTGCTTGCTGCCGTTTCAGGTCGCCACCGGCCGTTGCTTCAGGCCGGCCACCCCTCGGCCGATCTCTCACAATCTCTACTTCTCTCTTCTCTCTCGCGATGCACTCGGCCCAGCTCTGCCTCTTGAGCTCTAGCACTGCGACCATGGCCGCGGCCTCTTCAAGCCGCCACCGCTGCCGCCAGAAGCTGCATCCGGCCACCCACGATCGGCCATGATCGGCCATCTCTCTCGATCTCTCACTCACGATCTCTCTCTCCTCTACTCACATTCTCCCGATCCCTGTTCTTTCTCTCTGTTTCGAATCCAAAGAAATTGGAGGCTTGCGTCCCAAGCTCACGCATCCAATGCGCGCGCGCGCGCACACACACACACACACACACACACATATATATATATATATATTACACAACAACCCCCCAAAAAAATCCTTAACTTCACTTGAGGAATTTGATAATTTAACTTAAGGATCTATTAATTACACTTGGACCCTCCAAACCCCTAACTTAATTACCCTTAAGCCACTTAACATATCGATTTCTTTGACATTAATAATCGCATTTACTCGAAAATACTGATTTCATTCCTGCACCTGCACGAGACCTTATCTCCACCCTAAAACACCTTATGATTGCCTCACTCGCAATAATCGGACTATCCCTAGGGTCATTTCAACTTCTCGGAGGTCCCCTATGACCATTCGATACCGACACTCATTCGGGCTTGTATAGAAATTATTTCGCAAACTATTCATAGTCTGACTACTTCCAGTGTTATTAGTCTCGCCTTGAGACACTTACCAATCTCATGCCTTATTTCTTGGACATCAAAGTCCCGAGGCTTTTCCTGTTATCGATTCGGTAAATTTTATTAATTAATTCATTGAAACAGACTTTCGGGTTTTTCGAACCACTTGAGGTCTTTTTTAAAATAATTGAAAATTATATCTTTTCCATCATCATGTAATACCGGATATTACGAAAAATATGCAGGTAATAGAAAGGTACTCGAGTCTCACACCCAACCAGACCTTAGGACAAAATCTAATTTCCCACAATTAAAATAATTCCTAACAAAAACTTAATTTTCCATTAACATGAGTCTCAATCGTCTCCAACAAGTTTAATACGAACAGATAAATTACATAAATAAAACATAGACTTGATCCAAATTTTCTCACAGCCTGCAATCCTCATCAACTGACGATTCATCCACTAGTGCCGCTTTCCCCTTTCTAGACCCTGAGCCCTCTGCATGGTTAGTGGGGGAAAAAATGGGGTGAGCATAAGACTCAGTAAAGACAATATGTAATGCAATAAATTTAAACTCATGCCAAACATAGAAGGAAATGTGAAGTAAATTATGTATGCAGTCCTATCCACCGCACCCTAAAGGATTTTGGTGGCCCCAGGTGGTTTTTTTTAGGACCTTATCTTGAGACTCACATGGTAAGAAATCCACAGCCTTATGCTCAAGTACTCCCCCGTCCTCATAGGCAAGTCATGATAGAATAATTTACACACAAAACATATTAAATCTTTACCGAATTTACATTTACCGTTTTTCTTGCAGAATTTCTTTAAACTACCAAAATTATCGATATTCCATCCCGAAATCCTCCAACCAAAATCATCATAAAATGATGTAATAAGGCTTGAGAATAATTTCAATAAATACTGTCAAATTAATTTTAGATATATCTCACTTACGTATTTTTCTCTTACTCGTATAAACTGGTAGAGTTTCTGTAATTTTTCTTCTTACAGGGGGGGTAAGATTTGGCCGCCAAATGACCTTAAATAGGTGGTAAAATAGGGAAGATTGGCGGCCAAGGCCAGAGGGCTTCCCAGCAAGCGCCATGTGGCGCCACCTAGTGGTTGCGCATGGTCTCCCCAAAATGACATCGTTTTGACGCCTTGTGGCTGGAATAAATCTAGTCTTTTTCTCCCTTGCTCGCGCGCATGCCTTAGCTTGAACCCGCATCACCTAACTACCCCTCGCACATGCGATTGTCTACGCTACAAGCTCCCTCAACATTATATATGCACATTTTAATCTTAAAGTGATTCTATCTCATTTGCTAAAAATAAAATCCAACATTTTCCTCACAAAATTTGAACAAAAACCTCTTACTATACTTTTGCACACACAAGTGCTAGGCCACTAGCTTCCTTATTACATAACCTTAACAAATTAATTTTTATACCAACTTCAATTTATATTTTAAATCCAAGAAATTTCATAATCTTTTTCCCAATTCCCTCCTATTTAGAAACACTATAAATTAAATATTTTTTCATTAAATTCCTCAAGTCTGCAAATCATTAATAAATCATAAAAAAAATATTTTTCATAAATCACCTCTTAATTCAATCACAATAATCCTTCTTAATTGTCCCAATCAAAGCTCTCAATCCCACGGTTTGTCAATTAATCACCGATGGATCATTTCAATCATAAGATTAAATTTTTATTCTTCTCTAAAATACTGGGATGTTACATACATGAGGATTATCAGTTGAATTAGGAGTTTATGCTTGATTTGGTTTAGTTTCATTTCGGTATAAGTTTTTTTATTGAGTCAGTGTTGTCCCCAAATGCAATAGTCTTGTCTTTCAAATAAGTTTCTCTGTAAAATTTTATTTTATTTTCTTGTCAGTTCATTTATTCAATCAATTATTCTTTTCTTCAAGATTCCTAAGGAGACTGAATCCTTATGTTCCTCAAATTCACCTTTCTTTTCTGTCTGATTTCTGTTGAACACTTGTATTATTTTTCAATATTACAGTGACAAATATGTTGAGGAGGCTCTAGGTGGAAGTCCTGTGACTCAGATATTTAAGCAATTTGGGGAATGTTACTTCAGAGACTATGAGGTCTGTTAATTAGCATTTTATTTTATTTCTTATCTATCGCGTGGTCTCACTTGTTATTGATTGTAGACATATATGCTTATCTTCTATCATCCAGTTGAGGTTTTGAATTTCATGCTTCAGACGATGTCTTTTTTTTGGACTTTAATTTTATGCTTCTCAACTTTCTGTAGTAAGAAATATAGATATAAATTAGCAAGTATGGTTATTCCTTGCGAACGGAACCCAAAGAGACTCAAGGACCTTGCTCACTTGTTTGGATTGTTAATCCCCCCAAGAATTGTCTTGGATGGGGAATTGGCATCTCTAAGCTGAGTAGTTTCTTGAACAATTCAATGGTTTCTAGCTTTATAATGAATAATGTTGTACATATACTTTCAAGCTCAAAGTAGATGTGAAACTTGACCCAAAAAAAAAAAAAAAATCATTAGAAGTAGGTACATTGATAGTTAATAGGTCATAATTTTAGCCTTTTCTTTTTGATTATTAACCTTGCCATTTTTAATGTTGCTACTATAGGTCCCCTTTATTGCTCCCTACCGGGGGGAGGGGTGTGGAATTATCTTGATTATGATTAACCTAAGTTTATTGATTTTAACATAAGTTAGATTTGAGTATTACGTGATGAAGAAATAATATCCCACAGGTGTAGAAATAATGGGAGAAAAATGTATTTCCAAACATTTTTTGCCAGAACTTGTGGTATTTCAAAGTCATTTTGGGTGGGACTTCTCCAAATTCCACAGATCAATTTGGATAACCCAAATGTTTTTTAAGAATCCGATTGCAGTTCCATCACTTGATTCCTGGAGATGAAATAGTGGCATTCATTTCTTAAAACTTCAACTCTCCTTGATCATGTGTGAAAGAAATTTCTCAGATAGATTTTTGGGGGGCCATGTTAGCCATGTTGCACGATAAATTTGTGTGGCCTTGCATGCTGGGTGTAGTTGATGCGATACTCAACCTATCATGTTAAATGGTGGGATCTGTATAGACACTATGTACCCCTTATGCTTGCTGTGGAACTCTATCTGTTACATGGTGGAATTTTTCCTAATTCATGTGGACGGGGGTGTCTTAGTGAGCACAACCAGTTTAGTTTGGCCGAAGATCCGACTGAGTAAAAGATCTGGATAACTTATGTTAAAAAAAAGAGAGAAAAAGAAATTAGAGCTCTCTTTCTCAACCAGATTACTCCTTCCCTCTTTCTCAACCACTGTGTGTGTGGGTGTTGTGTTTGAGATCAAAACAAATGAGAAGAGCTCTCTTTGTTTCTGTCGGAACATCCAAAAAAACCTTAAAATATTTGGATTCAAAGCCCATTTATAAGCAAAAGGTTAAATAGTACATTGCATATCAAAATTCCAAAATGTCCTCCTAGATTTCATGCTGCCTTTGTGTGCTGTTTTCAACTTCTATTTTGCAAGTTTAAATTCCAACATTATCCCCCCTTCAACTTGCATCTTCAAAATCTTGAGGCTTGCTTCGATTAGTGACTTCGAGCTTGTTTCAGAGATGCTTGAATGTTTTGAGTTTCAATGGCTTTGTTAAGATATATGCTACTTGTTCAATGGTCTTCACATGTACTAGCTTGATCTCCTTTGACTTAATTTGTTCTCGAATATAGTGAAACTGAGTGTCAATATATTTCAACCGTTCATGATAAACTGGGTTTTTTGCTAGCGCAATGGCCGACTTGTTATCCACATATAGCTTTGTTAGATTAGTCTTCTCCAATTTTAGCTCCTTTAGTAATCTTCGTACCCATACTGCATGGCAAGCACATGATGTAGCTACGATATACTCGGCTCCGCATGTCGAAAGTGTGACTATGGATTGCTTCTTCAATGACCATGTGAATGTTGTTCCTCCAAATTAAAGCAGAATATGTACCCTGTCGTGTTTTTTCGATCATCAGGGCTTCCAACGCATTCACCATCACTGTATTTGATCAATTCCAGATTTCCTAATCCATAGAACATGCCATGCTTCATTGTCCCTTTAATATAGTGTAGCACCCTCTTTGATACAATTAGGTGTGAGCCTTTTGGCTCCTCCATAAACCGGCTTATTAAGCCAACTCCGAATAGAATATCCGGCCTTGTGTAAGTTTAAGTACCTCAAATTGCCAATCAAGCTCTTGTAGTATGTTGGATTCACTAACCTTCATTCTCCTTCTTTGTTTAACTTAACTTGACTCCACATTCCACTAGGGTATCTATCGGATGGTATTCTATCATGCCAAATTTCTCCAAGACCTTCTAGGCATATCCTGTTTGAGATACAAGTATTACATTATTGTCTTGTTTTACCTCTAGTCCCAAGAGGTCTGCCATGAGTCCCAAATCTGTTATCTCAAACTCCTTTTGCATTGATCTCTTGAACTCGTGGATCATGGCCAGATTGTTGCTACTGAAGACTAAGTCATCCACATACAAAAAGACTCGTAATGTGCTACCTTTTGGTGTTTGTCTTCATGTACAGAGGGTGTTCATATGGAAACTTTGTGAATCCAAACTACATGAAATAGGCATCAATTCGTGCATTCCATTCTCTTGGCGCTTGCTTCAACACATAAAGAGCTTTCCTCAATAGGTATACCTTGCTTTCCTACCCTTCTTGTCTGAATCTGGGGGGTTGATTCACATAGACCTGCTCCTCAAGGTACCTATTTAAGAACACTGAATTGACATCCATTTGGTATAGTTTCCATTTCTTTTGAGCAGCTACCAAGATTATTAATTTGACAGAGTCTAGGTGAGCTACTAGAGCGAACACCTCACCGTTGTCGACTCCGTGTTTTTGTTTGTAGCCTTTCGCTACAAGCCTTGCCTCATGCTTTTCCACCGCTCCTTGAACATTCCTCTATCTTGAAAACCCATTAACATCAATTGCCTTGTGTCTTTTAGGTAGCTTAAACAACTCCTAGGTTTGGTTTTTGTTTATTGCTTAGATATAGGGGTGTACATGGTGCGGTTTGGACGGTTTTTGGCTAAGAAAATGCGTCAAACTGCATATACGGTTTGCACCTATAATCAGACTGAGCGGTCTGATTTGGTGTGGACAAATCGCACCGAATCGCACCGCATAATGTGGTGCGGTTTCCGCGGTTTGCTGAAACTTGGTGTTTTGTGCAATTTAGGTGCGGTTTGGTGCGGTTTGGTTTGGTTTGGTGCGATTTTTGGTTCCAAAATGATAACAAAAAATGATTTAAAATGGGACTGCTAGTCTGCTACAAAAAATAATCTAATTATTTTATATATTTTATTTTTTATTTTTTATTTATTTTAATTATTAATATAGTCGGACGGTTCAGTTTGGAACCGAACCGCTAGCATCCCAAACTGCATAAACCGCGGTTTGGGTATTTTTCAAACCGCACCGGACCGCGTCCTTAAAAAATCGCACGGTTCGATGTGGTCTGGTTTGGTGCGGACGGTTTTTGCGGTCTACCGATTTTTTTGAACACCCCTATTTAGATCTCTTCCTCCATGGCTCTTCTCTATTTCTTGTCTTGAGATGCCTCCTCGAATGTCAACGAATTATAGTCTATAAACAAATTGAACAAAGATAAGTCTTCATCTTCTTTAGTTCCCGGCCTAGTATTGTAGATGTCTTGTAGACTTCTTGTTTTCCTCGTGGGCGAACTGATCTATTCTCTAACCTCGGGATAGACTTTGAGGTGATCCTTGGTGTGGGGTGGAGACTCTTTGTCTTCCTTTTCCACCACAACTTGCTTTCCTTTCTCATTAGTCTAATTCCAGAATCACTTTTCATCAAACTCGATATTTGCTAACCATACAACCTTCTTTGCAATTGGATGGTAGAGTTTGTAGCCTCTCGAATTTTCTTCATATTCAAGGAAGATACACTTTTGAGTTTCATTCTCCTCTCTTTGGCCACTTTAGCATATGCCACACAGGCAAAGAGTATTAAATGTTCTACCCTTGGCTTTCGTAAGCTCCACGCTTCTTTAGGAGTAACATCCCTGATCCTTTTTGAAGGAAATTGATTTAACAAGTAGGTTGGACATACCACTGCTTCTCCTTAGAATTCCTTTAGTACTTTACTCTCTTTCAACATGCACAGGACCATGTTAATGAGGGTTCAATTCTTCCTTTCTGATACTCCATTCTGCTAAGGGGTGTAAGGCATAGTGTACCGATGCACTATTCCATGCTATCTACAAAATCTTTTGAATTCCTTTGAGGTGTATTTCCCTTCATTGTCTGTTCTTAACTTTTTCAGAGAGCAACCACTTTGCTTTTCAACCAAAATTTTAAACTCTCTAAATCTGTTGAAGACTTCTCCTTTTTCCTTTAACAAATATACCCATGTTTTTCCACTAAAGTCGTCAGCGAATGTGAGGATATACCTGTTGGCCCCAATGAAGTTGGACTAATGGGGTTGCACACATCCAAATGTACCAATTCCAGCCTCTGAGCTGCTCTCCTCGAGCCTCTGCTTGGGATAGATCTTTGTTGTTATTTTCTCATAATACAAGTCTCACATACTTTGCTTGGTTTATCAACGTTGGGCAATTCAGTCACTGTGTTCTTTTTCTTTAAAATCTTTAGGGCTTCACAGTTTAGATGACCATACCTTAAATGCCACAATGTAGACTCATCTTCTATCTCGACCTTGAAACACCTTGAGTTGCACACACTCAAGTGTAGAGAAAATATTCGATTCTTCTCTATTTTTACGAAGGCTACCAAAACTTTGTTTGTCCCTCATCTCAAGAGCTGAGTCCTTCATTTGGATTTCATATCCTTTCTCCAACAACTGTCCCGTGCTCAAGATATTGTTCATGTTTGACATAAAGTATATGTCAATAATGTACTTTTGCTCTCCATTTTTCAACTACAACAATATTCTACCCTTTCCTTTCATTGGCCTTTGTGTCAAGTCGCCAAATGTGATGTTGTCGGTAAATTACTCATCGAGATCTACAAAAAAACTCCTTTGTTCCACACGTGGTTGGATGCACCAGTGTCAAGGTACAATGTACTTGAACGATTAGTTTCAGGCCTTACACAGGTTATCATCACAATGCCACTATATGTCTTTTCCTAGTTTTTAACAAAATTTGCTTTGTCTTTCTTTTTTCGAGGCCAACATTCCAATGCGCAGTGCCCAAACGTATTGTAGTTGTAGCATTAAATTTCAAATTTGTCATGCCTCCAATTTGAATGTTGTCCTCCTCTACCTCAACCTCAGCTACGACCGTGTCCACGCCCTCTTTGGTTGGACAATCCTTTGGCATTGTCTTCATTTCCTTATCCTCTGCCCTGATTTTTGCTTCCTCTTCCTCTTCCGCAGCCTCTACTTCTTTGCGAACTTCCCTAGCTTGATTCGTTTTTCTTTTCATGCACCATGGGCTTTGTTTGTAATGCTTGATCAACAAACTGGTCATCTTCCCTTAATCTTTCTTCATATGTTTGGAGTGATCTGATAAGCTGCTCCACAGACATCTATTCTAGATCTTTTGACTCCTCGATAGTTATTGCAACCATCTTATACTACTTTGGGTCCAGTGACTGCAATATTTTTTTTATTACTAGTTTTTCTGGGATATTTTCAACATTCCTTCTCATTTGATATACAATTCCAATGATTGACAAGAAATAATCAGCCATCATCTTTGAATTTCCTTGTTTTGATACTTCAAAATGAGATCTTAATGTTTGTAAGCAGATCTTCTTTACTTTATCAACTCTTGTGAAAGACTTTTGAAGTAAATCCCATGCTTCTTTTGAGATTTCTGCCTTCCAACCAATTCAAACATATTTTCGTCAATGCCTTAATAAATGGTGTAGAACGTCTTCTTATCTCTTTTTCTTTAATTTTTTTAACTCTCTCTTCGTCTACCTATGTTAAAGTTGCTTCAATTTCAACATCGACGAATTCTACATAGCCGTGTTAAACAAGATCCAATACATCAAGTGACCTCGAGAAGTGCATTCATTTGAATACACCAAACATCATAATTTTATTTTTTTTTTTAATTTTTACAAGCCCATTCTTCTTTTTTTAATTAAGTTTTTGTTTCTTCTGCCCCTTCACTTTGGGCTTTTGCAATTGTCTTCTTTTTTTTTTAATTATTTTTTTGGCTTTCTTATGCACCTTCACGTGGGCTTCTGCAATTGTCCACTGCCTTCTTTTTCAAATTTCTTCCTTTTCTTTACCCTTTTTAATTTCCTTCTTCATGCAATTCTATGCGGCTGCCTTTTCTTCTTCCAATTGCTTTCCTCTTTCTTTGTTTTTCTTCAACAGCCTCTGCGACTGCTTCTCTTCTTCGCCTCTTCACCTCTGCACGCGGTTCAACACGGAAGCAAGCTTCTCCGGAGACGGACAGCAGACTTCCGATCGGCGACTCTTCCGAGGCTCAACGGGTCTTCCGGAGCACGGATGGGTCTTATGGCGTTCTGGTCGCCAATGGGTCTTCCGGCGTTCTGGAACGCGGATGGGTCTTCCGGAGTTCTGGACGTGGATGGGTCTTCCGAAGCTCTATCTTCCGGGGCGTTGATGGGTCTTCCGATGACTCAATGGGTCTTCCGGGGCTCTCATAGCAACTGTGTGGTTGTTTTGTCAGATCAAAACAAATGCGAAGAGCTCTCTTTGTTTTAGCCGGAACAACCAAACAAAATTTAGGCAGCATCAAAAAATTAAAACTTTTTGTGTGGCGATTTTATTAAATCTTTCTAATTTTGACAATTAAAGATAAATTTATAAAATTAGTAACAATTTTAGTCAACTTAAAATAACGGGTTGCCCAACCGTCAACTCTTAACCACGTGGCATGCCACGTGGATATTTTTAGCGGGCCTACATATACATAATGGACCGGTTATGTAATTCTATGGCATATATATATATATATAATATTTCCGATGCATGTCTGTCTCTTCATGCAACGATCAGAATGGGCTTATACCTGTCTCGGAAGGCGGTGAAAAAGAAGCCGACGAAGCGGAATATTGAGCCAGTCGGCGGTTACCCTTGGCAGCAGCGGTGTTGGTTCGAGCAGTCGATGGACTCGATTTCGGTCGGCGAAGGAGGAATCAGTGATTCATGAGCAAGCTCTCGCGGTCGCGATTCTGTTCCATCAGCTCACGGGCGGGGCGTTGCCGTTTGATCGATCGACTTCGCTGCGATATCCGGCGCCAAGCTCCAATAAGCAGCCGCCGCTGCCTCGGAGTTTGAGCTCGAGGGCGCACTCCCTCACCGATCCTCTGCTTCCGCCTCACCAACTTGTTAATCAGGTTTTGGTATTTCGGCTCTTGAACTGATAATGTGGAACTTTTGTTCCTAATCCTTGGTGCTGATGCTGTTTTCGGCGTTGTTTTCTTTTTAATTTTTAATTTTTTTGGGCCTACTAAAATATCCACGTGACGTGGTCAAGGACTTACAGCTAAGCAGCCCGTTATTTTAATTTGACTAAAATTGTTACTAATTTTATAAATTTGATTTCAATTACCAAAATTATAAGAATTAGATAAAAGGATCACAAGAAAAGTTTTGACTTTTTAGTGTTAATAGCTCAAAAATTTAAAATACTTGAATACAAACCCTATTTATAGGTAAAAGGAAAAACACTACAAGGCATATCAAAATTCCAAAAATGTCCTCTCAGATTTCAAGCTTCCTTTGTGTGCTTCTTTCAACTTCTATTCTGCAAATTTAAACTCCAACAATTAGAGGCTTTGAGTGCCAGCATTTTATTTTGTTTAACGATCCTATCATTTGCGCAGTTATGATTACTATTAAATGTGAGCTATTATTCTTAGACTTATCAGAAAGCATCTTCTTTGTCACTTCCTTAGAGTGAAGCTCTGAGGAATTTGTCTCTAATGCCTAGGCAAGTTGTTGCTACTGGTGGTGGTGCAGTGGTCCGTGATATCAATTGGTACGTCCAGCCAACTTTCCTAGTTTTTCTTATTAGACGAGTAGCTTAGTTTTAACATCTTCTTGAATTTATTTCTTTTTTGAATTTCCAGGAAATATATGAAAAAGGGGCTCACCGTCTATCTGCAAGTTCCCTTGGATACTTTGGCACGCCGAATTGCTGCCGTAGGCATGGATTCTCGGCCTCTCTTGGATTTTGGGTCAGGAGATGCTTACACAAAGGTGGTTATTTCATTTGCCCGGTTTAACCTAAATTAAAATTTCAAATTTCTTTCCTGCCAAGACAAATTGGATAATCAAGAAGCAAGCGAAATAAGTTTATTGGTTTTGACTTTTCTTTTTATTTGTTTACTATAATTGAGAACTTGCAATTGCAGTCACTTCATCTTTCAGGTTTTGACATTTTGCTCTTATGCTTTACAGATATTCATGAATTTGTTTACGCTGTCAAAAAAGAGAAGGCAGGCGTATAGTAACGCAGATGTAACGGTTTCTCTTCAGCGTATGTTTCTAATATGCATATTCATGGGTTTCTCACTCAGCTACTTATCTTCTTCATTGTTCATGGTTGAATGTTTGAAGGATAATGGGATCAGAGAAGTTCATGGAAACTACTTTGTGTCTGTATGCATGTATGACTCAGTAAAGGAGCATACTGTGGGAATCAAGGATGAACTCCACTGGCTGAATTATTTAATGAAATCTACTTTGAACTGTGTTGGATTACAATATCTACAATTACCCTACTTCTGTTCCAGTTATTTTTAGCCAAGTTGCCCCTTGAAATCTTTATTATTTTGCAGACATTGCAGCAGAACAAGGTCTTGAAGATTTATCTAACATCACGCCATCCGCTATAGCACTGGAGGTACCCTCTTCATCCTTGTCTCTACTTTCTCCTGTTTCCTAATCTTCCCGGCACCGTGCTGGACTGAGTAATTAACAGGATGTTTCTATAATGCTACTACGTTTATCTTGTTCGTACAGAGTATCACAAACCAATCATATCTTGTCATATTATGCATGTTTTTAAATACATAAGATTCTATTGTTTTTGATAAATTTGTTATATTATATACATATCTTATACATAAGATTAGATAGTTTTTGCTAAATTGTTTAAAAATAAACTCGTAACATAAATGGGATATTACTTGCTGCATCATACTGATATAATATGACAAAGTTAATTATATGAGATCGCAAGGATACATTATGGAGTGTTGGTGAAAGGGCTTATATTAATTGGTGGAGTGTTGAACTTGTTGGCAGGTACTGGTGCAGATTCAGGGCTTTCTGCTACGCAACGAAGAAGGCATGTCCATCTGAACATTTCTCCATTCACATTAAGCAAATAAATATGAAAATAAGTTGGGTTGTCTTTATTCTATCGGCATCTCGTGTAGCTCTCCCTATATGGATCCTAATAAGTGCAAGTGTTGATTCCCTTGCCTATGCTCAGAAAGTGCTGAATCAAAATGGTTATTTTTTGTCGCTCCCTCGTTGTTTTCTTGTACAGAGATATAGACGAGCCATCTCATCAATTGTGTGTTGAAGTTTCACTTGCCTCAAGGTCTTCTCGTTTGAAACGTTTTGATTCATGTAAAGCAAAGAGAAATAAATAAGTAATTGAGGGAGACCCGGGGGGGAGGAGTGATGTTCCTTGTGTCCTTTAATTTATAAATAGATCTTCGTACTTGTATCTTACATTGGAAAAAGGTTCAAATCTGCTTCTCAACTTTTTCAATTAGTTCAATTGAATCCAAAATTATGTTTTGGGCCACATAAATCCAAACTTTTTAGTTACAGTCCAAATAAATTCAATTTTTACTTATTTCCATGACTTACACACCCTAAATATAGCATATAAGAAGGGAACGAGGTGCCCTCTTGACCTTTTTGTCAAAAAAGTCTACTGTCTTTGACTTTAGAGCAAAAATAGTCGATCGTCCTTATGAATTGGTAATGAAACACTTTCACACATTGTGTAAGTTTAAAAAATATCGATCATTATTGTAATATGTTTAATTTTTTTCAAAATTGTCGTCCTTTTTGATGAAATAATTAATTGTTTACATGAAATTGTCAACAAGTTTCTAAATTTATCAACTAAATTTTTAAAGAAGTCAACTATTTTTTAAAAGATCTCGCAAGTTTGCCCTAAACTGTAAAATTCTTGATAGAATCATTCAACTTATTTGGAAGATCCACAACTTTTATCCCATTTCAAGTAAAATCAACAATAACAAATATAATTCATGAACACAATAAACATAAAATTAATACATAAACCCTTTACATATATTTGCTATATTGATTTCTTTCATCTTTCACTTTTCTCTTCAACTTTAAAATCTTCAAATCTTTTCCATTGTCATCTTCATCTTCTGACCTAAGCTCATCTATTTATTTTTTTCATTTGCATTCTTTAGAGTCACTATCTCAGACCTCAGCTCATTTATCACTTCTGCATACCTTATTGTAAAGTTAGAATCATGCCACTCAAAAAATTGGTAGTTTATTATATGAAAAGGGAAAAATTAAAAATCATTTCCATAAACTCAGGATCGTGCTACTCAAAAACTTGACAATTCATCATCTAAAAAGAGAAAAATTAAAAATAAAATCAAGTAGTTTTATTCATACAAGCTTTTTTTATTAAACTCCTTTACAAAATAAAGGAAAAACAATAATGTTTTTGCACACAAATACCTTGTAAGAGTATAATCTTTTGCTTGGATTGCTAATTCTCCAGAATATTCATTTTGGTGCCTTCATACCATAGTGACAATATCTAGCATGCCCTCATAATTGAAGTCAAGTTGATTGCTATTTCAGTGTTTGATATTGTGGTTGTGCATTGGTGGGGCGCAGACTGGGTCAAGGGCCTTATCTCATAGTTTATTTGTTTAGTTGATTACTAGTATCTTTTGTTGTTGTTTGTTCCTGTTAGTAATCTAATACCCCATTTTTTCAAGCGTGCCACATTAATTTAGGATTTTGAGAATAGTTCTTTTTCAACATACACTCAACATAAATTATACCCAATAGGTAATTATTACATATGTAAAAGTAAGATTGAAATCTCAAATGATACATAATTGTAAATTCCTTTTATAACCAAGTAACTGTATCGATGTTTCACACATGACATTATCAAAATAATACATAACATCTAGATATCACAAACATAGTAAAAAAGACTTACAAAAGATCTAATATAATAGCTACATCTCGATCACCTATTTTCCCTTGGCGTCGCTGCTTTCATCTGGAATGTTTGAATATTTCAGGGACAAAGTCTAAAATTAGATGCTGAATCATCTAAGTGAATATTCAAAAACATTTTCATGAATGTATGCAAAACTATGAAACAAATCGACATATCCCAATCCAAGAGAACTCCACACAATGCTTAACTCATACCACAGAGAAAGAATAATCTTTCTGAAGACAACACAATCTCATCGACACATTGGTATAACATAGTTCTGGTGTAAGAAGGTAACATCAATGCCTTTTTTTCACACAATAGAAAACCATTGTTACCACTTTTGACACGGAAAGGTCAACGTCAACACAATAACCCATGGAATCACCCCACTATCATGTTAGAGATTATGTTTCCACTCAAAAGCATTTCGGATCACGTCAACACAAACCCTGGCCATAAGATGATCATATCAACACTATCTCTGGAAAATCACGTCACTGTCAGAAACAATGCATCGCTCAAAGGAACTTGGGGGTGGTGTCCACTCTCAGTCTCGCCACTTAAGTCGATATAGGGTGGTGTCCACTTTCAATCCCGCCACTTGTGGTCCATCTGGGATGATATCCACTCTCAGCCCCATCACAAGTAAGCATTAATTCTTGGCACGTATCTCTAGTGCTATCACTCAAGTGCCGCAACATATGTTGACATCCCACATTCCACAAGGATAACATAAAAACATGTCAATGCCACATACCATGATTCAATGCATCAAATAAAAAGAAACATTTCAATGTACACAATTTATCGCACAAAATTCAATACACATGTATAAAATATTTTAAGACGAACTTCCTACATAAAAACAACCATCGACAGATTAAACTATTCATATGCAACAAAACCATTTGCATGAAACTAAATCAGGTTTGGGGTCGAAACAACCATAATAAATTAAGTTTCGGTGAGAACCCTCACCTCAATTCTCATGTTCAATCTCGATTTTCGTGTCAGGCCTCAATAATTGTACTAACACTCAATTCTGAGCTTTAATGTACCTTGACCATCATATTTATTCAAAGAAATATCAACATCTATTTTTCAATAATTTTCTCTTATTTTCTTCCTATTTTTCCCTCAATAATTTCAAAATAAATACCTCTTCAAACATTTTCTCAAATTTTCCAATACCATAATTCATAAAATAATTTTCTAAAAATAACAAAATAAATTTTGAAAAATACCTCTCACTCACGCATCCTCACGCGCCACCCACACGCCTTGTACGTAATGACTAGCACGTGACTTGCGAGTAGAGTCCGTGTGTGCATCTCACGCGCATCGTCCTCTCCAGCGAACCTTTTGCCTCTGGCGATTGAACCAACACGAAGAACTCTTCAAGTTGATCACTTTGACACCTTTGGATGCTTGAAACAACGGTCAGAAGCCCTTCCAAAGCTTGCCCGAAAGCCCGCCACTGGTGAACCTCAAAACTCCGACCAACTTTTTGAAACCCACTCAAATATGTACTAAAATGCTTCAAAATTTCTAGAATTTCTCCCCACACACTAAGGAACAAAAGTCCCTTATCCAATCTCTTTGAATCACTTTAAAACGCCCGAATTTGATACTCCAAAAACATCGAAACCCTCGACTTATTTATAGGCAAAATCCGATCTTCATTCGACCAATCAACGACCAGAACTTGGTCCCCAAGCTTCCTAGGCCATTAAGGACCTACCTCAGGCACAACCTCGGTTGTCCCATCATCGGAAAAACTAACCCTCAATGGTGGTAGTGCGGCGGCCAGCCATTGCAGGTTTCACACTTGCAAGTTTGAAAAATTACACTTCTATCCCCTAGCTTCTTCCAAATGTCATTTTAGCCCTTTCCTTGAAGCCCCCGAGTTTTTCCAACTATCCCATTAAGACCCATAAATTTTAAGCTTTTCATTTCACCCCCGAAGGTTAAAAAAAATATCTTTTCAACCTCTTTCGGGCAAGATTAATAATTTGCACTTAGGTCTGAATGTATGTTTTGATTGCAAACCCTTTTGTTTCATTCCAAAATCATCACTTAAAGGTTATTCTTTATACAAAATATGAACATTCTCAGGGTTTCGTTAACTTCCCGAAAGTCCCTTACAATCATTTGATCTTTTAGGCTAAATTATAGCTATGCCAAAAATCGTTTATGATTTAATTTCTTTCGATGCCATAAATCTTGCTTTGAACTACTTGTCAACCCCATATCATTTTCCTTAAATATTTATGGTTCAAGCATTCCCCACAACTGATTCGGTCACTCACAATATTGAAAATTTATGCTAAAGCCCTAAAGTTTTGGAAAACTTTGCTTATGTCCCAATAGAAATTAAACTTAAGTTCTCAAGAAATTCCTGGATGTTACAAATAAGCTTAGTACCACCTTTTTAGGTGTGGGTTCGTTCTCTTTTATTTGATTACCACAGTGTATAAATTTTAGCCATATGTGCTGAGAAAATTAATGAGAAATAACACATCTTCCCACTTATGCTTTTTCTTCCTTTTAATTTTCTTTTCTTATTTCCATGTTATGAGCTCTTTATTCCTAAGTTGCCATAAATGTCATCATGATGCAGTGAAAACATTTGAATTTGATCTCGCTGGTGAGTCTATTGATTATGTGATTTTCGATTTTGAATGAAAGATGAAAGAAGTTAAACCCTGTTTGATTGGCCATATTTTTCAAGGAAAATGGCCATTTTCACCCAAATTTTAGATTTTGATGTGTTTGATTACCCAAATTTTTCATGAAAAATGATTTCTATCTTTTAGTCACGTGACCATCTTTTTTTCACTTTTGTTGGAATTCATTTTCTCAGGAGGCTAGATTTGATTTCCATGGAAATGGAAAACCATGCTGGTCACCACTACGCACCACGTTAGCCTTCCTTTTCTACCACCGGCGATTGCAGCGGCCATTAGCATTGGTAGTGGGCAGGAGCGATGGTAGTGGGTGATGATGGTAGCTGACGGCCTCTTCTACCACCGGCGATTGCAGCGGCCATTAGCATTGGTAGTAGGCAGGGGCGATGACAGTGGGTGACGATGGTAGCTGACAGCGATGGTAGTGAGCGATTTCACTGATGACACTGATGGCAGTGAGCGATTTCACTGATGACGGCAATGGGCAGTGGCTGAACGACCATGGTAGCATCGATGATGGCTGTGGACGACGTCACCATCGATAGCAGTGGGCAAGCGACGACAACTGTGGCTGAAGTTGCTGGACAAGTAGGTTATTTTGATTATTTTGTGTATGTATATTTGATTTATTTTTTGAATATGTGTATATTTGATTATTTTATGTAGTTGATTATTAATTTGTGTATTTGATTATTGATTATTTATATGTGTATATGGTTATTTCTATGAAAAATAATTGCAATTAAATATCAAAAGTTAGGAAAATATAACAATTTCTAAACAAAAAATTAAGACAATCAAGCATCTTTAATTAACATTTTTTCTAGAATTTAATTCTAAACAGTTCAATTGCTTATAAAATATTTTCTTTTTATTCAAATTCCATACTTATAATTATACGTATCTTTAGAGATTTTTGGGTGAAAACTGAAATAAGTTAGGATTATTCTTTTTCTTTCTTATTTTTTTTAAAAGATTGAATGTATATATAAGTTACACATAAAAACAGGCAAAACCTTAAATTTATTTGACTTGTAAATAAAAAAATTGAGTTTATTTGGTCTTAAATTTAATTTTAGACTCATTCTACGGAATTAAAAAAATTGCAGCTGATTTGATACTTTTTCCAATTTACATTACAAAAGCTTAATTAGAGTCGTGCTACAGTGCCCGAATGGTTGACGCACAGAATGACCGAATGAAATGAAATCCGCTCGGCCAAGGTTGGGCGGACTTCATCTAAGATGAAATCCGCCTAGCACACTGCTATTAAAATTAAAATAAAAAATAATTAAAATTATAATATAAAATATGATTAAATTGAAGTCCACAAACTTCAATTTGAATGAAGTTCGCCTGCATAGTAGCGGGCGGACTTCATCCGCCAAGCAACCCGCTCGCTGCTGGGCGAGCGAACTTCATAATTGAAGTCCGCTCGTTCAGTTCAGGCGGATTTCATCCATGATGAAATCTACCCGACTTTTAATTGGATGCGTATTTCGAGGTAAAGCAGCAGTTTCAATATACGGATATTTTTATCTTTTAATATCTTTAGTCATCCTGTACGTTAATCAATTAGGACAAAGTAGTATTTCTCGCTTAATTAT
Organism: Diospyros kaki; assembly: GCA_036245055.1. Lineage (NCBI taxonomy): Eukaryota > Viridiplantae > Streptophyta > Magnoliopsida > Ericales > Ebenaceae > Diospyros > Diospyros kaki. The sequence continues at coordinate 15,618,075 of BSEG01000015.1, read as the reverse complement.
GCCCTCCTATAGTCTACACGTGCATTGATCTGATCAAACCATACGCAAACAGAAGCTCTATTAGTTTTCAATTGATGTCTACGTACCTGACGTCCCGAGAAATCTGGTGGGTTTCCTTCTTGGGCACAGTGACTGTGAGCACGCCGTTCACAAGGCCGGCGTTGACGTTTTCGAGGTTGGCGTTGTCCGGCAGGCGGAATCGGCGGACGAAGCTGCCGCGGTGGCGTTCCACGCGGTGCCACTTGCCGTTGGCGGAGTCTTCCTGCTCCTTGGTACTCTCGCCGCTTATCTGGAGGCTGTTACCGTCTTCCACCGCCACCTCCACCTCCTCTTTCCGGACACCTGCGGTTGCCATTAAACACTCGGCTTAGCTCAGCCAACAGCCACCTCGCCAGATTGCAACCCGGCGACACTATTGCACATAGCCCTATGGCCTATTGTGCACCCTATTGCCGTTGCTTCCTCTTCCATCGTTTCTCTAATTCCCCTTAATTTGTTACGTTCCGCTCCTTGCCTCTGAAATCTCTCTCATTGTGCACCCGTTTCATTTAAGCGGGGAAAGTGATCCACAGACAAAATATGGAATTAATTCGATTTACCATTTTTTATGTAAAGATTTTAGAAAATAAGAGTGCGTTCTTTTTATTATTTTTAAATTATTTTTAATTTTAAGTTTTTAAAACATTTAAAATATGTTTATTTTATTATTTTTAAAAATAAAAAAATTATAAAAAAACATCTAAAATAATAAAATATTATTTTAATTATTTCCAATCAAAACAATCAAAACACAAAAAACGCGCAACCTTCGGCTTCTCTTCTTCATTCTATTCTTTTTTATTCTTCTCCTTGTACGTAATCAAATGCAATGGCTGTCAACAACAGAGATCAGAGATCTTGTGGCAGCCATCTCTCCCTCCTTTTTCCCCAATGACTATCAACGACCACCAAATTTGGGGCAGGCTGATTGGCTAGAGAAGAACCAGTAGCAGCGGCAACCAGCAAAGGCCATAGCAATGACGAGCTGAAATATATGATTATTTTGTGTATTTGATTATTAATTTTTGTGAACATGTGAAAATTATCGATAAGGTAAAATAATAGAATTAAAATTTATTAAAATAAATAAATAAAATAATGGATGAAATAGAGAGGAGAATAATGAGTAAAAATAATTTTTTTTTCAAAATTTGAAAATAAAATGATTTTTTAATTTTTTATTTTAAAAAAAAAATTTTCAAAATGAAAAAAATAGCATGTTTTTAATTTTTTAAAAATAGACTATCAAAATAGAAAATTAAAAATAAATTTAAAAATTAAAATTAAAAATTAGAACTCTACGGTCTTAATTTTTATTTTTCCTATGAGGCGACATGTTGTGAAAATACACAAAAAAACCTAAAGGCTACCATCAAACTTGAAGGGTATACGGTTGACTTGTATGTAAAACTATTTGTATAGCAAGAAAGGAAGAGTTTCTTTTGAGTTTATGGCCCCATCGTTGAAGGATCAGGTATAAGTGTTTATTATTTCCCTTAAAATATCAAAACTCTAACAGAAATTGAAGCCATTCACTTGAAAAGTTCCGTCTTGGGTTCTTAAATGAAACCAAGCTTTTCACATCTATGGACATTTTATTTCACACCAAAATCGACTTAAAAAAATGACATTAGCAATAGAAAAAATAAAAATCCTCTCACTTTCTTATGATTTTTATGGATGTATAAATATTAGCATGTAGCATAGACGTGAGACTCCAACCCCCCTTCTAACTCCCTCACATGAGACAATAGTATATTATCTGATACGGGCTTGAGGGGGAGGTTTTAACTCTTTACCTAAGTCTTTATGGGACTCATATTATTTATTTATTTATTTATTAATTAAAAATAAAAATATATAGATCAAAATATACACAATATCACTTGGCATACCTAGAGAAACTAAGAGAGAATACCATCACATAAGCCAATGGCCTGTAAATTCAAAACGTTTAGAACTAATTATACATAAAAGTTTATATACAGGAGCTCTAAACATAAAAAATCTAAATTAGCGATGCCGCTTGAAGAACCTCCTGGAAGTGCCATAATGACACCCCCGCCCCTCACATCTGGAAAAGCCAAACAGTGGCAGCCATGACAAGCTGCCGAATCCCTCGGTTAAAATTCAAATAACCGTCAAGGCAGGACTAATTTGAATTTTCAAACACGGCAAATCAGCTGCGAACAAGGCAAGAGCATCCACGAGAAAATCTGTCATGGAAAAAACAAAAGCAGTCCCTTTTATTTTGTCTGCATGCGAGTAAGATAACATTTTGGTACCATAGCACCTATAGCGTTAAGTATGTCCATAAATCTGACAATAGGGAGAGACCGCAGCATGCTAAATTATTAAATTGCGGGGGAGATCAGCACGGAGGATATGGGCCTTATCTGTCTCACGCCAGTCGGTCAACGGGAGCAATGGGCCAAGGCGGCTGTGTCGTCGCCTTGGACCTTGGTCGCCTTGCGCTCAAACAGAGAGCCCAGTATCAAATGGACCCCATAACGACGACTCCCCCTCTTCCCTCGATCCAAAATGTATATGTTTCTCGCTTCGCTTTGTCATCCGTCTCCACAACCCAGAGGCCCAGTACTCCTTACACACACGCGCGTCCGCTGATGCATCTGGAAGAGAAGACGCCAGTACTGATCACCAACCAGCTGGGGGATTCATGTCCGCGTGTGGTTGTCGTGGTAGACCCGTGTTTGTGGATCAGCCACGTGTTTGTTGATCACCGACGTGTTTCTATGGAATTGTTTAAATTAAATAGATTAAATTCATATTAAATATCAAATTAAATTTATCAAATAAATTTTTAAATCAAATCGATTAAAAAATTAAAAGAAGTGAAAAACCAAAATAATAAAATATAAAAATCACTTTATTTTTTATATTTTTAGTTACTTCAATTATTTTAATTTTTTTTAATATAAAGATCAAATTGAAAAAAAAAATAACTGAAGTTCTAAAATGTAAAAACCAAATAAAACTGATTTTAATTGATAATTTCAATCGATTCGATTTGATTATTTTGATTTAATCGAAATGCTACCCACCTTTAATTTGGCTACCATAGTTGATATATAAGCATCAAATTAGTTTTTTTTTAAATTATAAATATAATGTATATATTTTAAGAGTAATATTAAATAATTTATAAATAAAATATTAAAAATACAAGTTCATCAGATATAATTATACAAATCAGAAGTTAAAAAAATATTTTAAAAAATTTACAAGACTTAAACTTGATAGATAGATAAAAATCTCAAATAGCGAATTCATTATGAATATAATATGTGTTATTATTTTATAATAAATTAATAATATAAAATTATAAAAATGCATAAATATAATAAAATTATAATAAAAATGTCATAACCTAAGTTACATAAACAACATTCATAAGCTCTTAAAACTTTTTATGAAATTAAATGCGTTTAATACTTTTAAACTCAAGTACAATTTATTTACTAATCGAACATAAAAATTAAATTCAAACATATTTATTTAACAAAAAAAAAAGTTTGAATGTGTACAAATTAAGTTAAAGAAATAAGGGTGAGTCTCTAAATTGGGTTTAAAGGCAAAAGAAGGAAATTAAAATTTAAAATGCAATATTATAACGATAAAAGAATCTATATGGTCTCTGAGTGTTTGGGAGAAGTACTTCTCATAAGAATGTAGATTCAAACTTTCTCATAATTTTTAGTGTACACATTTAAATTGTAATTATATTTATTTATTTTTATTTTAATTTTTTTTATCTATAACCACATAATAAAAATCACATACAAATAATTAATAAATTGATTTCGTCCAAGTTAACACAAGAAGATTGTTGGGTTTAATTGAGATAACTTTTATTAAGAAAATACTTAATTCTAAAATAATGTGACAAAGCATTTTTTACATTTAAAAAGTATTATAATGAGTTTTTTTTTTTCTTCACTTTTCAATAATTACTAGATGAAAAGAAGGACAATGCTATTTATTTTAAGGACCGTGCTACTTGTACTGATGGCCCGATGATCGAATCGGATTTCATTCGATGATCAAGCCGTTGAAGATGGGAGAAGTCTGGGCTTCATCTAGAAGCGATAGCGGTGAGGCGATCAGATAGTTTAGCGACGGTTGCGCGAGCTGTTATAGAGGGGTGATGAGAGGATATATTGGTGGTCGGCGAGGCGACGCGGGTGAGAGCATTTTTATCATTTGGCGCTTTCGATCATTCTCTCGATAACTCAATTATTTGTACAAGTAACATTTTCCTTATTTTAAAGTGATTGAATCAAAAGTTAATGAATCGTTTTGATGAAAAAATATGTTTTTTCTTTTTGGGTATGGCATTAGGCTCAAGGAACTCCACTGCTTGAAGGGGTTACCCTTTCATGGATGACTCATTCTCCACTAAACTCCTCCTGTAAGCCTTTCCCAGCTATGTGGACCTGGAGCTGCATGATTGACTGTACAATCCTACCTGAAAGGAGAAGAAAAGAGAAAGAAAACAAAACTAGCTTTGCCATGTGATTAAAGGCAGTTAATGGAGACAAGGCCTGGAGTATGACCACTAAACTTAGAATGACCACTAAGCTTTTCAGGCACATTGTCCCGAAGAGAGAGAGAAATGGCCTATATTGATCAAATTGAATTGATTTAAATGCAGGGAGCTTTGAGATCTTTCTGGATTAGTTATTTCCTCTCAGGTGGTTTACCTTTTCTAAGTCACTAAGCTATTGTTCTGACTGATTACTTTGTAGTTCCAACCCTGCAATCAGGAAATTAATTCTCCCATGTCTTTTGATGGAAATTGGCTGTTAAAGGTATGCTATGTTGCTATCAATACATTTGAGATGTTGAAGCTTGAACTATTAAAGTTTCTTTTGTTTCTTTCTTTCTTTTGGATTGTGCAATTAAATATTGTAGATTTTATCACTGGATCTGGCATCTACAACTTAAAAGAGTTAAAATTTGAAACATATATAGGATTGGTTTGCCATGCAACTTCATATATGTTTGGTTTGCCATGCAACTTCATACAGCCATGCAATTCGGTACACTACTAATTGCAGAGCAAGGGAGAGCAGGTGGCCCCATATTTGAATGAGCGTTGTATATTCCTAGTTGGTTAGTTTCTTTTCTAAGTTGTCTTCTATGATGGTACTTCAAGTTACTCTCTGCTGATTAAACTCTATGAAGTGTGAAATTCAGGAATGATGGGCTCTGGGAAGACAAACAGTCGGCAAGGTTTTGTCTGAAGCTCTAGCTTATTCGTTTGTTGACAGGTTAGTGTTTTAACCATATATTTTTGCTTTTATGGGGAACTTGTATCAGTATGTCAAGCAAATAGCCATGCATCCTGGAAATCATATTGGTCTTAGTGGTATCAAAGCCTGAGTTCAATCCTCTTTGAACACCGCTGCAAAATTGCCATTGTGCTACGGCTCTCAGCCATCAATCCAGAAATTTTCACCAAGAACAGCCCTAAGTTCATAACCAGTCAACTGCCCCAAGGACAAATCAGTCCAGATGTGATTTAGCCCAAAAGTTCTATCAACAGAAAAGCAGGACGAAGGAAAAAAAATCAGCAGCAAGGGGGAAAAAAACAGTGCTGGGAGTAAAAGAAAAGTTTTTTTCAGGAATATAATGAAACTTTTAAGAAGCTTTAGATTATTTTCTGAAATTACTACAAGCAATAAGAGTACCAAGATTCACCATGCCAATTTCAAAGAGAAGTTCCATGGTTTTATCCCTGATAGTTTGAATTATGGTATTATTTGAACTCTCCAGAGGATCTGTTGAGATTTGTGATATTTTTCTTTAATTAAAGTTGATTTAATTTTCTGTTTTTTTCATTTATGTCTCCATTATTATATTTTCTATTTGTAACTGAAGTTTGGCATTCATTTTTGGAATGCAAAACATCCTGCATTTAAAGTTTTATTTATAGCTTTTCAGTTTTATTTGGTTAATGCTATGTATTCAAGTCCTATATAAATAGGACTTCATTTCTACCCTTTGGTGTAGTGTGAGCTTTATTGCAAGCTTTTATTTCAATAAGAAGAAGTTATTTTTTTCTCCCAATTCTGGTTTTCTTCTTCTCACATTTTTCTATTTTTTCATATTTCAACAGTGGTATCAGAGCCTAAAGGGCTGTGATTTTATTTGAGAGAAGAGAATTCAAGTTTTATACTTTACAGCATGTCTTCTAATTTTGGTGTTTCCACCCCTCCACAATTTAATGGTGACAACTACCAATTTTGGGTTGTTAAGATGCAATCCTATCTCAAAGCACTTGGCCTTTGGGAATCTGTTTTGAATGATGCTGATCCTCCACCATTGGGAGCAAATCCAACCTTGAATCAAATAAGACAGCATGAAGAGGAGAAGTCAAAGAAGCCCAAGGCTTTATCTTGTATTCATGCTGCTTTATCAGATCCTATTTTTGCAAGGATTATTGATTGTGACTCGGCCAAGAAAGCTTGGGATAAGTTAAAAGAGGAGTTTGAAGGAAGCACAAGGGTGAAGGCTGTTAAATTAATAACTCTCAAAAGAGAGTTTGAGATGCTGAAGATGAAGGATTCAGACACTGTGAAGGAGTACACTACCAAAGTGATGACTATTGTGAACCAAATCAGATTAGCTGGTGAAGATTTTCCAGATCAAAGGGTTGTGGAAAAAATAATGGTAAGTATCCCTGACAGATTTGAGTCGAAGATCTCAGCCATAGAGGAGTCCTGTGACTTGACTACTCTCTCTATAGCTGAGTTAATCAGCAAATTACAAGCCCAAGAGCAAAGGGATGCAATCCGTAATGAGGAGCATGTTGAAGGTGCCTTTAATGCCAAATTCAAAGGCAAGAAACCTGTTGCAAGGGATGATAGAAAGGCAACCGAAGATCAGGGGAGCAAGGGAAGAGAAGGAGTATCAAGGAGGGGAAAATTTCCTCCTTGCCGTTTCTGCAAAAAGACCAATCATGCTGAGGAAAATTGCTGGTACAAAAACAAGCAAGTCTATCATTGTGATTTTTGTGATAAGAATGGTCATACTGAAAAGTTTTGTCATGCCAAGCAAAACCAATCATCCCAACAGCCCCCACAGCAAGCTAATCGTGCAGATGATCAAAAGCAAGAAACAGCTTTCTTGTTTATGGCTTCTCATGTTGTTGAAACAGATATAAACTCATGGCTTATTGACAGCGGCTGCACAACCCACATGGCTAAAAATATCAGTCTTTTTAGCCAAATTGACAATTCTATAAAGACAAAGGTGGTCTTTGGACATGGAGAGACGGTACTAGCTGAAGGTAAAGGTAATGTCATCATGCATACTAAGCAAGGTGAAAAGAAAATCTCTAATGTTTTATTTGTTCCGAGATTATCTCAAAACTTGCTTAGCATTGCTCAGTTGATGCTTAGCAAATTTTTTGTGGTTTTCAAAGATCGTGTCTGTACTATTTATGACCCACAAGGAGTGGAGATTGCAAGGGTCAATATGGTTGACAACGCATTCTTTTTGAATGGCGACTCTCTATGTCATCATGCTTTAAATGCCAAAGTTGAAGAAAGCAAAAAGTGGCATCAACGCTTTGGCCACTACAATGACAAAGCTTTGAAAATTTTGCGTTCTTCTAACATGGTTGAAGATTTTCCTGATTTTGATTCTTCTGGCCAGATTTGTGAAAGTTGCCAAGAAGGGAAGATGCACAAGCTGCCTTTTCCAAAAGGTGGTAGTTTGAGAGCTAAGGAGAAGCTTGAATTAGTGCACACTGATGTTTGTGGTCCTATGCGTACTACTTCTTTTGGCAACAATAAATATTTCATTCTTTTTATTGATGATTTGACAAGGATGACTTGGATTTATTTTTTGAGTGAGAAAGCTCTTTATGGACTGAAGCAAGCACCACGAGCTTGGTACAGTAAAATTGATGCTTACTTGATTCATCAAGGATTCAGGAGGAGTATGAGTGAAACTACTCTCTACGTAAAGGTTGGTGATAATTCTAAGCAACTCATTCTTTCTCTTTATGTTGATGATATGCTTGTAACTGGAAATGATCGTCATATGCTACAAAAATTTAAAGTTGAGATGGAAAGGATGTTTGAGATGTCAGATCTAGGTTACATGCATTATTTTCTTGGCATGGAGATTCATCAAGAAGAAAAGGGTATTTTCATTTCTCAAAAGAAGTATGCCCAAGACATTTTGAAGAAATTCAAGATGGACACATGCAAAGCAGTTTCCACTCCTCTAGCTTTGAATTTAAAAGTCTCTAAGAATGATGGTGAGAAACTCTCCAATCCTACAATTTTTAGAAGTTTGGTAGGAAGTTTGCTATATTTGACGGCATCCAGGCCGGATTTAATGTTTGCTGCGAGTATGCTCTCAAGATATATGAATTCTCCTAGTGAAGTTCATTTTGGTATTGCTAAAAGGGTGCTTAGATACTTAAAGGGTACTCTTGATTTTGGAATTTGGTTTGAGTCCATTGGTGACTTGAAATTGATTGGATATGCTGATAGTGATTGGGCTGGTTGTGTTGATGATTCTAAAAGCACTTCTAGTTATATTTTTTCTCTTGGCACTGGGGTTTTCTCTTGGAACTCAAAGAAGCAGGAAGTTGTGGCTCAATCCACCGCTGAAGCTGAATATATTTCAGCAGCAGGTGCTGCAAATCAAGCAATATGGCTTCGCAAATTGCTTGGTGATCTAGGATATGAACAGAAGGAGCCTACAAAGTTGTTTTGTGATAACAAATCTGCTATTGCTATCGCCTCCAATCCAGTACAACATGGTAAAACAAAACACATTAAAGTGAAGTTTCATTTGTTGAGGGAAGCAGAGAAAGAAGGCGAGATCAAGCTCACTCATTGCAATTCAGAATTTCAGCTTGCTAACATCCTCACAAAAGCTTTACCGTGTGGTCAATTTGAATTTTTACGCAACAAGTTGGGTTTGACAAAGAAAAATCTCAAGGAGGAGTGTTGAGATTTGTGATATTTTTCTTTAATTAAAGTTGATTTAATTTTCTGTTTTTTTCATTTATGTCTCCATTATTATATTTTCTATTTGTAACTGAAGTTTGGCATTCATTTTTGGAATGCAAAACATCCTGCATTTAAAGTTTTATTTATAGCTTTTCAGTTTTATTTGGTTAATGCTATGTATTCAAGTCCTATATAAATAGGACTTCATTTCTACCCTTTGGTGTAGTGTGAGCTTTATTGCAAGCTTTTATTTCAATAAGAAGAAGTTATTTTTTTCTCCCAATTCTGGTTTTCTTCTTCTCACATTTTTCTATTTTTTCATATTTCAACAGGATCTACAAAGGGGGCCGTCCCCCTTCCATGGTGCCGCGTGTGTGGGGGGGGGGGGGGGGGGGGAGCGCTCATGGCCCCCCCCTCCGTTGCCATGGTGCCGCTTGGCGTGGCCCAGAAAGGGGGGGCCGGGGCGCTCATGGCCAGGTGGGATGGCCCCCACTCCCTTGCCATGGTGCCGCCTGGCACGGCTCAAAAGGGGCCGCGCGAGCGGCCTGACCCCCGAGTGCAGGTCACTCGGGGGTACGGCTTTCGCCACCCCCGAGTGACTCCCACTCGGGGGTGGCCTTCTTTCTGGGTGCCCCACCCGGAGCACCCGTGGCTGCAGTGCCGCCACGTGACATTTCCACTTCTTATCCATATCAATTGCTCTGTATTTTTTTTGTCGGGTATGGACATGCTGGGAGGAAGAGTATTTTATTTGTGCTGCCACTCTATTTTCAAGAGATTATTTGTTTATTTAATAAAAAAATTTCGACATCCATTCCCTTCATCATCACGTGGTTATCTTTTACACAATATCTTCCGGCAGGAGTTACTATAAAAGGAGATCTTGGCCCTCCATTTAACCATCGCTTTCATTACTCCTTACAAGAATTCTCTCAAAGTTACTTGATATTCCTGACTTTTGCACGGTATACCTCTTCATCTATGGTCTTGTAGTACCGCCGAAAACCCTCACCCATAGGAGCTCTTCGGTATACAACCGAGTGACTCATCCATTTGGCCATTGCTTCCATTACTCCTTGCAAGAATTTGACCATTGCTTCCATTACTCCTTGCAAGAATTCTCCCCTCACCCATAGGAGCTCTTTGATATACCATCGAGTGACTCATCCATGGGTGTCTCTGGCGGTTCTCTTTGTCTGACCCTCATCCATGGGTCTCCTCGCGCACCCTCACTCATGGGTCTCTTGAGTGATGTTTTGCTGTCCCATTGTAGGTCATTCTGGGAAGTCTGATATTTTCGTTGGAGTTAATTGCAAGGATCTGAAGTTTATTTGTAAAGCCTTGTATTGGATTACAGGGCTGCAATGAGAGTTAGCTGTCATTAATAAAAAAAGTGTTGATGCATGAACTGAAAATATTAACTTCATTGGATATCCAAAACCTCTGAATTTCGGAATTTGTCTGGCTAGTTTTTCAAGTAATTAGAAGCTTTGAGTGCTAGCATTTTATTTTGTTTAACGATCCTATCTTTTGCGCAGTTATGATTTCTATTAAATGTGTGCTATTATTCTTACACTTATCGGAATGCATCTTCTTTGTCACTTCCTTAGAGTGAAGCTCTGAGGAATTTGTCTCTAATGCCTAGGCAAGTTGTTGCTACTGGTGATATCAATTGGTGCGTGCAGCCAACTTTCCTAGTTTTTCTTATTAGACGACTAGCTTAGTTTTAACATCTTCTTGAATTTATTTATTTTTTGAATTTCCAGGAAATATATGAAAAAGGGGCTCACCGTCTATCTGCAAGTTCCCTTGGATACTTTGACACGCCGAATTGCTGCCGTTGGCATGGATTCTCGGCCTCTCTTGGATTTTGGGTCAGGAGATGCTTACACAAAGGTGGTTGTTTCATTTGCCCGGTTTAACCTAAATTAAAATTTCAAATTTCTTTCCTGCCAAAAATTTCAAATAAGTTTATTGGTTTTGACTTTTCTTTTTATTTGTTTACTATAATTGAGAACTTGCAATTGCAGTCACTTTTATCTTTTAGGTTTTGATATTTTGCTCTTATGCTTTCCAGATATTCATGAATTTGTTTACGCTGTCGAAAAAGAGAAGGCAGGCGTATAGTAACGCAGATGTAACCGTTTTTCTTCAGCGTATGTTTCTAATATGCATATTCATGGGTTTCTCACTCAGCTACTTATCTTCTTCGTTGTTCATGGTTGAATGCTTGACGGATAATGGGATCAGAGAAGTTCATGGAAACTACTCTCTGTCTGTATGCATGTATGACTGAGTAAAGGAGCACACTCTGGGAATCAAGGATCAACTCCACTGGCTGAATTATTTAATGAAATCTACTTTGAACTATGTTGGATTACAATATCTACAATTGCGCTACTTCTGTTCCAGTTATTTTTAGCCAAGTTGCCCCTTGAAATCTTTATTATTTTGCAGACATTGCAGCACAGCAAGGTCTTGAAGTTTTATCTAACATCACGCCATCCGCTATAGTACTGGAGGTACCATCTTCATCCTTGTCTCCACTTTCTCCTATCTCCAAATCTTCCCAGCACCATGCTGGACTGAGTAGCTAACTGGATATTTTGCAGGCGTTTATCTTGTTCGTACAGAGTATCACAAACCAATCATATCTTGTCATATTATGCATGTTTTTAAATACATAAGATTCTATTGTTTTTGATAAATTTGTTATATTATATACAGATCTTATTAATACATAAGATTAGATAGTTTTTGCTAAATTATTTGAAAATAAACTTGTATCATAACAGGGATAATACATTACAAGAAAAATACTTTTTAGTAATGAAAATTAGGGATGAATTTGTTTTTGTCACTAATTAGTAACAGGTTAGCGATAGATATTTTGTCGTCAAATTTTTTAAATATATTTTTAATTTAGCGATAGAATTAGTGACAAAAAGACTCGTTAAATAATTTTTGTAATTTTAAATTTAAAATAAAATTTTTATTAATTTTTTAATTTAATGATGGAATAATTTCATTGTTAAAAGAAAATAAAAATAAAATTTAATTTAAAATTATTTAATTACGAAATAAATTTGTCTCTCAATATAAAAAAAATTTAAAATTAAAATTTTTTAGTGATGAAATAATTTTTTTGTTAAAAGAAAATAAAAAAAATTAATTTAAAATTTTTTAAGGATGAAATAAATTCGTCGTTAAATGTGAAAAAATTAAATTAAAACCAAAAATTTTTAAGTATGAAATAATTTTGTTAAAGAAAATAAAAATAAAATTTAATATCAAATTATTAGCGACAGAATAAAATTTGTCGCTAAATGGAAAAAATTTAAATTAAACTTTAATTCTTTTAATGATGAAATTATTTTTTTGTTAAAATTTGAAATTTATGAAATATTTAAATTAAATTTAAAATCTCATTTGATAAAGAAATTTTTTTATAGTTAAATATAAAATTTGTAAAATTTAAATTAAATTTAAAATTAATGATAGAATATTTTATCATTAAGTTGCAAAATTTTTATGTAAGAGGAAATTACAAATGGGGACGGAATTTTGTGTCGCTAATATAATAATTTATAAAATTTTTATTTGAATTAGCAATGAAATAAAATTAATAAATATTAATATTAAAATTAATATTCATTTGAATTAGCGACAGAATATTTCGTCTGTATTCGAATACAAGACAAACAAAGAAGTTTTTAAGTGGTATAAAGATACTTTCCTTAGCAGGTTGTATGAACGCAATGATTGCGATTTAGACTGTTGGAAAGAAATCTTTATTAATGATTTTCCAACATTCTTTGCCAATATGGTTAAAAAAAACATAGTTAGGAAAAAAAGACCTACAGAAGAAGGATCCATAAATTATGCAAACTAGACCTATGCAGAATTGATTAGTATTATCATCTCCACATGATTGCAGTTCTGCAATCATCAGAGGTTTAGTAAACAAATAAAAATAAATCAGCAAGAAATGAGAAATTGGTGTGAGCAATTTGGTTATCCGAAAGAAAAACTCTCTCAGAAAAAACATAAGATATCAGTCATCAAACCCTTCATTAGGAGTAACTTTCAGAAAGTCTTAGAATCAGTTCAAAATACTCACAAAAATATCAGATATGAGATAAAATATCTCGAATTAGAATTAGATCAGGATAACTTGGGCAGACAATCAGATAAATGTATCCTTAAGTTTAAAAACCAAGTTACCCGAATCAAGAAGTACAACAATATCACCATCAGAATCCATTCTTACACCGTCAATAGGATTGCTTTACTAGATTCCAAAGATATGAACTATAACATTTTAGCATTAATTAAATATGTTAGAAAAACCCAAAAATCGTTTATAACAACAAATGGTAGGTGTCTCTTAGTTCATATGTTTAATAGTGATGTAGATTTTTTCCTATCCATATTATATATACTAAGAAAACTCTTAAAGTACTTCTCTATAAAACACATCAACGTGAGAAGTAGATTTCTACATCTCATTCTTGCATATTCTATTAAACATCACTACATCAGTTTTGATAAGCATACATCAACTTTCCTTTGGTATAATTTTCCGTTTCAATCTAAGCATCAATATCAACACAATCTAGTAAACCCTCTTATTTCCTTATTTATTTTATATAATCAAAAGTTTTTACTAAAACAATATTTTTATAAACAAAATATGGTTTTGTTGAAAAGTTTTACAATCAAGTCCCAAAGGGTCCAGCAACCTGATCAGATCCAGGGTAATGATCTGGCTAGTCCATAGCAAACGGCTCGTGGTAAAGACAAGTCAAATCCATTTATATGGCTAGAGACTTTGCTAAAAAGTCTATCAACCCGTAAAATGGTGGTCGCAAGATCTCTACGGGAACGATATCAAATGGACGATCCAACAGTTGGCCTCTTGTCAGAAGAATCCAGGTTTCAGTTCTTAATTGAATATGGAACTCTAGGTTCGTATTACATGTATAAGGAAATTCAAGTTCCTATTAGCCCATCAGTATATCAGGAAAATGAAGAACGAAGACTTCAGATTGTAAGGACACTCACTCCAGGTATAATTCCTTTTCCTGTCGATGTAATCAACAATATAGCCATTCGAGCATGTACAGAGGAAACATACCAACAACAAAGTGCTAGCCTTATGAAAAACAAGATTCTTCCTTCACATAATAAACATCAGTTTTATCCATCGGATCCCTCAACTTCTTTACCTCATTCTCAAAGTAACCATCAGCTTGATTATCCTTTGACAAATCCCACAATACTGGATGATCCTTCTTACACCTACTATGAAGCCATCATTTCTCATACCCACTCTATTTCCATCTCTACAAATCACCCACACCAAATCACCTTCAATAAAGTTAAAATTTGTCAAGTTTTAACTTTATCAGCTTGGAAGTTTAGCTCTTATACCTACTCATATTGGGAATACATGATTGCTTGGACTAACATCCTCTTTAGACAAAACAAATATCAAAAGGTCCCATGGATTTTTTATCTTAAAAATAACCCGCAGTTATCTTTCCCCAAATGGTGGCTTAATTGGTGGGAAAAGTTTGGTCCTTTACCTCACACTTTTCCTTCTAAATCACAAGGTGATTATCAGTATTATCAGACTAAAACCCTTTCCACAGACTGGCTCATCCCCTCTTTTATTATTATCAAGAGCCTAAATTCTCTTACTTCATCACAATCCCTACAAATTCTAACCTCTCCGACTAGTCTATCAAGATCAGATGGTGGAATACACTTAAAATTCCCGATATTAGCTTATCAGTTCTACTGCAGCTAAATACTTGTACAGAAAATCAAGATCCCGGAATTATTCAACACAAGCTTGAAGAAGGACTCATCACTTTAGTTGAGATTGCTGCTATTATTGATCAACAACTTTTCACCTTAACAGCGGATAAGTATCAGTCTTCTGAAAAACAGCCTAGTTGATCTCAAGAACGGGATTGTAAAAAAAAAAAAAAAAAATTCTATATCTTTGTTCCTAGCACAACACGATTATTGCATCAGTCAGAATCACTCACCTACTCTCATCCGATCGATCAGCATAAATCCTGTCAATCTTATCGAAATCAGCTACATCAACATCTTTATCCTCAATCACAAGCTTTATGCAGAAGTGCAGAAGATAAGCCTACCAAGTCAAAATTATTTGAACACTTGTCAAGCAGTCCCTGCCAAGAGTACTAAAGCTTATTAGTATGCTTTAACAAGGCTGTCATAATAGTCCTTTGATCTAAATCTTATCTGAAGACATGAAGTGCATGCAATTATATAAAGGAAATGAGCTAAAGACAAAAAACTTTCCAAGAAGAAAAATGTCAAAGAGATTTCTCTCGTCTGCAGCCTTTCCTGAAGATGCCATAACACAAAGTGCCAAAATTGGATCTCCATAATTGAAGAATATTGTAGCACTACTGTGCAAACACTATTCAAACACTATTTAACACTATTCACTATTCACTATTCACTGTACACTATTCACTGTACACTATTCATTGTCACTATTCACATCACTGTATAAATTAGTATTTTTTCAAATCCCGTACAGTCTTTTATCGTTTGTAACCCCTTCTGTATATAAAAGGGGAGTGTCTAGGTTGTTTGAGGACACCGGTCGATACCCCAACTCTCTTTCCCATACTTTAATCCTCTTAGATCACTAGTATGCTCTGCAGTTGCCTCTTTTGAGGAACCTCTGCATTAGAAAGTATCTAAGCCCCCATTTCTCTTTTCATTTATAAGATCTTGTCCAGCTCTGGCTTCAAAGTCTGTTATCAGCTTGCAAGAGTCTCTGTAAATCAAAGTATGTTTATGTAAAGCACTGTAAGTTTTTATATAAAGAAGTTTTATGTTTTCTTACTTCCGTGTTTAAACTTTATTTTTCAGTTTTTCATATATAAGTTCTGATCATAGGGTCTGTCTTTGGTATTAGAGCCAAGGGATGTCGTATGGTTTGGGCGGGTTGTGTGCGTGTTGCGTCGTTGCATGTAGTCGTTAGGAGCGATTCGAGGGTCGTGTTTGTGTTTCTTGACCCAAAGGAAGCGCAGCCCAGGCATTTTGAATGAGAGTGTGTTTGCCGTTTTAATGCGTGATACTAGAAGGAAACCATAACACAGACTATAAGACCTGCTCAGACACTCATCACAGATTCACATGGCACAATCCTTAAACCAGCCGATGTCCACTCCTCGGTCCATACACTCTAGATCAAAACAGATTATAGGAAAATCTGAACAATATTGGGATAACACAGAGGTAGGTAACTAGAGACTTCCTAGTATGGGAACTCATCAGATCTCCCACAAATCAACCTTTGATAGTGAGACTCCACCTTATCAGCTTGACCTTGAGAAACCCTTTGAAATAGACTTTCCATTTCTTAAGAAGGATTGCTTTAAAGAAGAAAATAGGATCTTCCATGAGTACTACGATAGTCATCATACTCAAGAACAAATCTGTACTCATAAAGAACAGTGGTATCAGATCATGAGACTTCTTAGGCTAAACATCCCGTTTTTCACTTGGAAATCAAACCAAAGGATGTATAACAAGATCCTAGGAACTCATATGAAAACCTTAGGAGAATCAACCCATACCACTGAGGAAGAATCTACCCCATCAGCAAATAGGATTAACATCCTAGGAAATCATCAGACTTCAGTAGAGACTGAGCATAATCTCTCTTCTGCGAATAAAGAAGAAGTAAGCTTAGAAGAAACTGAAAATAATCTCTCTTCTGTAGAAGAAGTTAGATCAGAAGAATCAGAAGAAATGGGCAATGATCTTACTATTTTGGGTATAGAAGAAGAGGAGCCTAGGTTCCTAGATCAACTTCAACTTAACCCTATTAGTAGATCGTACACTACACCCATCAGTGCTTACTACAATAGACCTACCCCTGATGATATTAGTGATCTTAACTACCAAGCTCATGCTCCTTTAGAATTTCATCCTAACTGGGTTTATGAATGGAACATAGATGGCCTAAAAAGATATCAAAAACTTCAAACCCTCAATAGAATGACTAACCTAGCCAATCTATACTAGAGCTTAACCATCGTATTTCCTGATATATTACATAATCCATGGGTTAAGCAACAAAAAATAGGAAAGTGGTATGAATAGTTTAGCTATCCAAACGAAAAATCCCCTCAAAAGAAAAACAAAAATCAATACCAAAAATACCAAAAACATTATAAGGAAAATTTAAATAGAAAAAATAATCCTTAAAAACCCACGAATAGGTCTAGGATACTTAAATCCCATTATCTTACCCTTTCCTATAAATTACCTAAAAGATTACAAAAATTAAATAAAAGAAGGAAAAACACAATCTATAATTACCTCTATGAATATCCAACATGTTCAGATGAAGACTCAGAAATCATTAGCTCTGAAAAGGATAAAATAGCTCTTTTTACTTCATCCGGGGAACTCTGTCACAGTAACTATCAGCTATGCCCTATTTCAACTGATCAAATAGAAGTTATGCTTAGGATAATAAACCAAGTTTAAGACGCCAATCTGAAACAACAATTCCTCATTCAACTGCATAAGGAAAAATAACGAATCAGACCAACAAATATCAGTCAACAGACCTTTCGTCAGGACTAACTTTCAAGAAGTCCTAGAATCAATTCAAAAATCTCAAAATCCTCATGAGATTAACCAACAACATATTTGACAAGAGATAAGAAATCTTAAATTAGAATTAGCAAATCTTAAGAAAGAAAATCAGGACATTAGGATTCATCTTCATGAATTAGATCAACAAATCTTGGTAACCAATCTCAAGGAAAAATTAGAAAACTTTGTTCCTGAGCCTAGTACCCAGATTGTCCAAACAGAATCTTCATTAAAACATTAAGATCTTGAACAAGATCATTGCTTATTTTTAAACACTATCAGTAGAATCTCTTATCAGAAGTGGTATATTAATATCACAATAAGAATTAATTCTTACACCATCAGTAGTGTTGCCCTACTAGATTCAGGTGGAGATATGAACTGTATCCAAGAAGGATTAATCCCTACAAAATATTTTGAAAAAACTAAAGAATCTTTAACGGCAGCAAATAATCATCAGCTTAACATCAAGTATAAGCTTCCATTAGTACATGTATGTAATAATGGAGTATGCTTTTTCACCTCTTTCTTTCTCGTAAGAAAACTATCCACCCCAATCATTTTATGAAATCCATTCCTTCAACTTCTTTACCCTATGAAGGTTTCGGAATCAGGAGTAGAAACTGAATATTTAGGGAAACCTGTAGTATTCAAGTTTGCTTATCCAATCAAGCACCGTAACATTCAACTTCTCCAAAATGTATCAGTCCATTAGAAAATCCAGCTTCTCAGCAAACACATTATCTCTCTTCAACAAGATCTCATTTTTAAACAAATTGAGGATACTCTGATCAGTCTAGAATTCATCCATAGGGTCAAACAATTCCAAAACTACTTGGAAAAAGTCCAGAATTCATCCATAGGGTTAAACAATTCCAAGACTACTTAGAAAAATAAGTTTGTTCTACCATCCCCAATGTCTTTTGGGATAGAAAGAAACATACTGTAGAATTACCCTATGAATCAGGCTTCACAGATAGAAATATTCCAACTAAGGCTAGACCCATTCAAATGTCTTCTGAATTAGTGGAATATTGCAAAAAAGAAATCAGCGATCTATTAGATAAAAAACTTATCAGAAAATCGAAATCCCCTTGGTCTTACTCTGCTTTTTATGTCAATAATAATGCTGAGAAAGAACAAGGAACAACAAGACTAGTCATCAATTATAAACCCCTTAACCAGGCTTTGAAATGGATCAGATATCCCATTCCAAACAAATCAAATTTATTAAAAAGACTTCATCAGACAAAAATATTCTCTAAGTTTGATATGAAATCAGGTTTCTGGTAGATTCAAATATCAGAAAAAGATAAGTATAAGACAACATTCACAGTTCCATTTGGCCAGTACAAGTGGAATGTAATGCCCTTTGGTCTTAAGAATGCTCCATCAGAATTTCAAAATATCATGAATGATATCTTTACTCCATATAGTCTATTCACTATCGTCTACTTCGATGATGTCTTAGTCTTCAGTAAAAATATCTATCAGCATTGGAAGCATTTGAGAACTTTCATCCATATTATCAGGAAAAATGGATTAGTTGTATCAGCACCCAAGATCAAACTCTTCCAAATAGAAATCAGGTTCTTAGGACACATTATCAGAAACGGGACCATAATTCCCATTCAAAGATCTCTGGAATTTGCTCAAAAATTTCTAGATAGGATTTTAGATAAAAATCAACTACAAAGGTTCTTAGGATCTCTCAATTACATATCAGACTTCTATCAGTATCTCAGACCAATCTGTAAACCACTTTTCGACTGTCTTAAAAACAATCCACCTCCTTGGATAGATACACACACATGCAATACAACAAATTAAGCAACATGTTCATCATCTTCCTCTTCTGCATATATGGAATCCATCAGCATTAAAAATTATGGAAACAGATGCATTAGAACTAGGATATGGAGGCATTCTAAAGTAGCACTATGATCAGCATGATCACCTGGTTAGATATCACTCTGGTATTTGGCATCCCACTCAAATGAAGTATTCTACTATTAAAAAAGAAATTTTATCTATCGTCCTGTGTATTATTAAATTTCAGGATGATCTTTTAAATCAAAAGTTTTTACTTCGTATTGACTGTAAATCAGCAAAAGAAGTTTTACAAAAGGATGTCAAAAATCTTGCAGCTAAACAGATCTTTGCCTGTTGGCAAGCCTTATTAGCCATCTTTCGATTTTGATATTGAATTTATCAAAGGAAATTCCAATTCCCTTCTTGATTTCTTGACTAGGGAATTCCTTCAAGGAACATATCAAAAGTAGCCTATGGCCCAACAGTCACTAGGCCCACAACCTGATCAGGCCCAAGGTAATGGTCTGGCTAGTCCACAACAAATGGCTCGTGGTAAAGACAACTCAAATCCGTTGAGCTGGCTGGAGGCTTTGTCAAAATGCCCAGTAACCCATAAGATAGTGGTCAAATGACCCCTACGAGACAGGTACTTGATGCATAACTCATCAGTTCAATACACTAACCCTCATCCAGGTTATGTCTATAAGGAAATCAGTTATCAAATTGATCCCTTCATCTATTAGAGGATGGAAGAACGAAGGATCCAGATTATCCAAGAATTCTATCCAAATAACATTCCTCTACCCTTAGAAATTATTAATAATATTGCTATAAGGGTTTGTACTAATGAAACATTAGATCAGTGCAAGTATTTGATAAATTCTACTTCTCAAGGGAAAAGACGATTCAACGGTGCAAGTATTTGATAAATTCTATCGTTTTACATAAAGATGAGCAGCTAAAAGATCCGATCAGATATTAGTATCAGCATCATATCAGCCTTAAACTAGGGATTTTCCAAAGCAAAATGATTTTTGCAACATGAATCCTCCATTAGCCTTATCAGATTATCCGATCTATAGACAGTTCGATGCAGACCAATACACATGCCTGTTGCAGAACAGCTCAAACCTTATTCATCAGCTTTTTAAAGGAGAATCTTCAACTTTATCCAACCTTATCATCTTTGTGGAAAAATGGTATGCAAAGGACACGCTACTATTTGTTTTTCAAGAAAAGTCAATAACACTATCCTTTCGCATGACTTTTGAGGACATGAGAAGACAAAGTTGAAGACCTCTCATTATTGCTGGTTACTGTTATAGGTACTGTAGCACATCATTGCGTCACTATTTAAGCACTGTTCAACACTATTGAGCACTATACATTACTTTAGCACTGTACACTTTTCCCTGTACACTATTCATAACTTTTTATCTTTTCACTATTTAAGTCCCGTACAGTATTCTGTCGTTTGTAACCCTTTATATCTATAAAAGGGGAGTGTCCAGGTCGTTTGAAGACACCAGACGATACCTCAACTCTCTCTTCCATACTTCGATCTTCGTAGATCACTAGTATGCTCTGTAGTTGCCTCTTCTGAGGAACCTCTGCATAAAAAAGTATCTAAGCCCCTCTTTCTCTTTTCATTTATAAGACCATGTCCAGCTCTAGCTTTAGAGTCTATTATCAGCTTGCAAGAGTCTTTATAAATCAAAGTATGTTTGTGTAAAACACTCCCTATGACCAGAACATATATGCGAAAAACTGAAAAATAAAGTTTAAACGCGAAAGTAAGCAAACATAAAACTTCTTTATATAAAAACTTACAGTGATTTACACAAACATACTTTGATTTACAGAGGCTCTTGCAAGCTGATAACAGACTTTGAAGCCAAAGCTGGACACGGTCTTATAAATGAAAAGAGAAAAGGGGGCTTAGATACTTTCTGATGCAGAGGTTCCTCAGAAGAGGCAACTGTAGAGCATACTAGTGATCTAAGAGGATTGAAGTATGGGAAAGAGAGTTGGGGTATCGACCGGTGTCTTTAAACAACCTAGACACTCACCTTTTATAGACAGAAGGGGTTACAAATGACAAAGGACTGTACATGACACAAATAGTAAAAAGTAATGAACAATGAAAGATGTATAGTATAATATAGTGCTGAATAGTGCTTGAATAGTAACGCAATGATGACGCTACCATACCCGCAATAGTAACGAGCAATTATGGGGGTCTTCAACTTCATCTTCTTGTGGCCTCAAAAGTTGTGCAAAAGGATAGCGTTATTGACTTTTGAGAAAAAGCAAATAGTAGCTTGTCCTTACATGCCATTTTTTCCACAAAGGTGATAAAGGTGAAGATGCTTCTTGATAAAGCACATGGAGAGGATTACAAAACTACGATGGATCTAATAAGGTTGTTAGAAACTTGAGTTGCCAAACCAGGTGTTTGGATCATTCGGATCATAGTCTGGGGCTTGAGTTTCTTCTTCATCGGTGTCAGATGTTACAGATTTTGCTTGTTCCTGAATTTCTGATAGAGTTCTAGTAAATTCTTCTGAAGTCTTGGCGTGGGTCATTAAAGCCATTAATTGATGTTTGAGTGTGCCGAGCTCTTGATTAGTCTCTGATTTATTTCCTTTGTTACAAAACTTAGGATTATAATGGAGCCACTCTGAGACTATTGATTTGCTAATTCTAGATGTATCGAAATTATCCCACCATTTTACCTTGATCTGACGAGTTAGCCATTTCCTGGTATTGATAATAAGAGCATCTGATTCTAATGGTAATACTGATATAGTAAAGTCTAGTGCCATAATCCATGAGATATTAAATTACCTGTAATAACAAAATAATATAGGATAGTTATTCCATGGTGTTGGCATTAGAGCTTCCTTCTGAAAGAACTGATAGGCTTCCTGGACATCTGATGGTAGAATATCGGATGTAGGTCCAAACTTTTCCCATCAATCAATCCACCAATCTGGAATCAGAGGATTAAAGGTTTTATCAAAGTAAAAGAACCATGATAAATTCTGATTTTTATTTTATCGGAACAAGAGATTAGTCCAAGCAGTAATATAATCCCAGTAGCAATATTCTGAGGAATCGAGATTATGGGAAAATCTCTTGGTTGCTGATGGGTTGATTCGCCAGTCTAATAAAGTCAATACCTTACAGATCTTAAGCTTCATGAAGGCAACTTCGTTAGGTTCATTTCTATCCATAACAGTAGAGATGTCAATGGATTTGGTATCTGTGAGAATATCTTCATAAAACCGTAGGAAGGTAGGTTGGGGGAAGCCTGATAATTATCAGGATTGATGATGGTTTTGGCCAGTTTAATGGGGTTAGTCTGATAGGTTTTTGAGAGTAACTGTCCTTCTAATGGAATAATCGATATGAAGATTGGTTTCTCCTAATAAGAAGATTTTTGTAGTGAAATGGTTTTTGGTTGAGGAAATGAAGTGGATGATGAAGGTCGGGTGGCTGATAGATAGGATAGAGTCCTTGATTTCAATGGTGTAGTAGGATTCAAGGGTGGATATTCAAAGGGTAGGCTATCTGATGTAGTGAATCGTCGGGATTGTTTAACTGATGACGTAGAGGCTTGGGTTGATGGAATTGGTTTTCTGGTATCCTTCTGTTTTGCGATATTCATGATGGCTATCTTCCGATTCCTGCAAGAATGACCATAAACCAAATTATCCATAAGACTGGGAAGATGCTGATCTGATGGCTAGGCAAACTCTGATAGCAATATTATTTATAATATCTGGTGGAAGATTGATATTGCTAGGATAAAATTCCCGAACAATGTTGATTCTCCTTCGTTCCATCCATTCATATATGAACGGAGAGATGGTATACTGGATTTCCTGATACTGGTAATATGGGTCAGGCTTCCCATTTTCCACAAGGAACTGATATTTAGATTCATTTGATAGTGGGCCAACGGTTGGGTCGCCCATCTTGTACCTGTCCCGTAGGGATCGTGTAACCACCATTTTATGGGTTTTTGGGCTTTTTGGCAAAGCCTCCAGCCATGCAAACGGATTTGGTGAGTCTTTACCATGAGCCGTTTGCTGTGGACTAGCCAGACCTTTACCCTGGGTCTGATTAGGTTGGTCGTCCGAAATGGATTGTGTGATCTCATCTGATTGGGTCTTAGTTAATTCTGATGTCTGGGGGAGTGCAAGGGTAAACTGATTATTTGTGGTTAGGTTTGAATATAAGGACTTGGCTTTATAAAGAGTCTGATTTGCTGATAAGAAAAGTTCTCTGTAGGAAAAGTTAGAGATAAAATATTTTTTGATAAAATTAAAAGTAACTAATAATATCATTTTTATAGATTTATAATTGATTATCAAGAAATTCTGATTGGATATATAAGATAAAAGATAAAATTTTAATAAATCTTGATTTAACCTCTAATGCAAATAATGGAGAAATGCGACTCAAGTGCAATAGAGAAGGGTGCTGATATATGTTTAGTGTGGGTTCTAAGGGAGATTTTTGTCCTTAGGCTGATGATCTGTGTTTTGAGACTGATTGTTGAGATTATTCATTTCTGATGGGTTAGTTAGGTTTTCTTTTGGGTTGATTAGGTCAGAGATTTGGAGATTATTTTTTTTTTTGCATATTTTTTTTGAGTTTTTTAAGTTTTCTTTCGTCTTTTCTCCTATGTCTTTTATCGTTTATATTAGTTTTATTGATTCTTGTTTCACAGTTAGCTGATGTATGACCTAGTTGTCTACAGTAGAAACAAGTCATTATGCTAAGTTTTTTAGGGCTTATTATTTTGTTAGTATTTCGATTTTGTTCTTGAAGGTTAGTTTGAGGTATCTCGCGGATTGGGGTTAGATCCTCTTGAGGTGGGTCTTGGGGTTTTATTTTAAGAGCTTTATGTTGGTATTTTTTATATGGGATTTTGGATTCTTTTTGTGAGGATTTTTCTTCTGGTTTTTGTTTTATGGTAGTGATATTTTTAATTGGTACGCCCATCTCTGATAGTTGGATTTCTGTTTTTGAGAGTAGGATCTGGCTTTTGATGAGACCTGTAGGCCTATCTTCTTTATTATTGGAAAAAGGGATGGATATACGGATTTTGGAGGTTAGTGATAGTCTTTTCAGATACTTTTGAGTTTAGTTAGTTGTTCTTCTATTTGTTGGAGCATTTTCTTTGTTGAGGTCGTGGGTGGTTTTCTTGGTAAGCTTTCCTCGGTTGTGAACCTGTAAGCACTGGTTATGGGGGTAGAGGATGATTCTCCCGGGTCGAGGGATTTTTCTGGTTTATTGCCTAAATGGAAAAGATACTCACTGATAAAGTTATTTTGTTTGATTATCTTATCAATGTCATCCTTGAGTGCTATAGAATCCTTGTGATTTAGAGCTGATATTTGTTTAAAGGGTGAAGCTAATACTCTGGTATTGGCTCCATGTCCTTTAATAATATGTTCTACAAGAGAAGGTTGGGTTGATTCGACAGATGCCCCTGTAGAAAGCTTGTAGGTGTCTAATTTTTTGAGGACTGATAGCTGATTTCTAAGAATTGCTAACTGATTTTCTATCATTTGAATATACTTCTTAGATTCTGCCAACCACCTGAAGAAAGGGATATTAGTTTTGAGAAGTCTCATGGTATGATGCCACTGATCCTTATGAGTTTTAATTTCCTCCGGGGTATAACACCTGTCACAGTGTTCACGGAAGCTCCTATTTTTTGAACTAAAGAAATCTTTTTTAAGAGACTGGATGTCTATCTCAAAAGGTTTCTCTAACACATTAAGATGATAAGCATTCTGCATATCACTATGGGTAGGTGACATACTTTGCTTATCTTCATAGATTGGTTATGCCAATCCATGAGTTCTACTAATGTTGCTGATATGAGTCCTAGTAGTATGGAAGAATCTTCTACTACTGGTTTCCATTGGGCAGTCATCAGAAGATTTTACTTCTTCCAGATAAGCTGTCCTAGATCTAGGTATACTCCTAGACCTATCAAATTTGATGGTAACGGATCTAGATGGATCTTGGCTGATGAACCTGATTTTTGAGTTTTGAGGTGGGGGAGTTAGTTTGGTGACTTGATCAAAGTTCCAGTTGTCAGGGAAGCTAATCTCCTCATGTCGAATTGTTTTTGGAGTAAACATGTTTACTCTTTGGTCTGCCTCATGACAGATGGTATGTCCCAATGGTACTGATGGGGACCTGTAACGAGGGTTTAGTCCTGTGGTTAGGACTTTATAATGGATCCTATAGATGATGGAGTATGGGATCGATCCTGAAAGAAACTCATAGTTATGAGTTTGAATATTAAGGGTGAGGACCTTTTCCACATGTTGATCCATTAAGGAAACGGTGAAGTTTGGATAGCAGTTGATATAGATTTGACCATTGTAAAGGCTAGTTTTTGCCATACTAATGATGGAGTTCTGGTAGTTGGTATGTTTTGCATCTCTAAGGGCAACGCATAAGGAGTTGTTAATTCCTTTTAGAGTTAAGGGTTTTAATCCTATTTGGACTAACCCAATATGCAAGAATCTGTAACCAGAATTATAAAGTTTCCTTAAGTTTTTTCCAGATAATAAGTGAACTGTCTGGAAGTGTTCTGATCCTCTGATGGTTGTAGTAGAGAAATGAATGAATTTTTCTACCATTCTTATTACAAGGAGGGATCTGAGGTCAAAAGCAGATTTGTGATAGATTTGGTTAGCTTTTACTTTCGGAGGTTTCCAGTTTGCTAACTCTTTGTCATCCCAATATTGTTCAGAATTTCCTATAGTCTGTTCTAATCTAGAGTGTATGGACCGAGGAGTGGACATTGGCTGGTTTAAGCATTGTGCCATGTGAATCTGTGATGAGTGTCTGAGCAAGTCTAATAGTCTGTGCTATGGTTTCCCTCCAGTATCAAGCATTAAAACGGGAAACACACTCTCATTCAAAATGCCCGGGCTGCACTTCCTTCCGGTTAAGAAACACAAACACGACCCTCGACTCGCTCCTAATGACTACATGTAACAAAATAACACGTATAGAACCCTCCCAAACCATATGACATCCCCTTGGCTCTGATACCAATGACGAACCCTATAACCAGAACGTATATATGAAAAGCTGAAAAATAAAGTTTAAACGCGGAAGTAAGCAAACATAAAAACTTCTTTATATAAAATCTTACAGTGCTTTACACAAATATACTTTGATTTACAGAGACTCTTGCAAGTTGATAACAGACTCTGAAGCCAGAGCTGGACACGGTCTTATAAATGAAAAGAGAAAGAGGGGCTTAGATACTTTCTGATGTAGAGGTTCCTCAGAAGAGGCAACTACGGAGCATATTAGTGATCTAAGAAGATCGAAGTATGGAAGAGAGAGTTGGGGTATCGATCGGTGTCCTTAAACAACCTAGACACTCCCTTTTTATATACAAAAAGGGTTACAAATGACAAAGGACTGTACAGGATTTGAAATAAAACTGATTTATATAGTGATGTGAATAGTGACAATGAATAGTGTATGGTGAATAGTATATAGTAAATAGTGCCAAATAGTGTTTAAATAGTGTTTGCACAGTAGTGCTATAGTATTCTTCAATTATGAAGATCCAATTTTGGCACTTTGTGTTCTGGCATCTTCAGGAAATGCTGCAGACAAGAGAAATCTCTTTAACATTTTTCTTCTTGGAAAGTTTTTTGTCTTTACCTCATTTCTTCCATATAATTGCATGCACTTCATGTCTTCAGATAGGATTTAGATCAAAAGACTATTATGACAGCCTTGTTAAAGCATACTAATAAGCTTTAGTACTATTGGCAGGGACTGCTTGATAAGTGTTCAAATAATTTTGACTTGGCAGGCTTATCTTCTGCACTTCTGCATAAAGCTTGTGATTGAGGATAAGGATGCTGATGCAACTGATTTCGATAAGATTGACAGGATTTATACTGATCGATCGGATGAGAGTTGGTGAGTGATTCTGACTGATGCAATAATCGTGTTGTGCTAGGGACAAAGATATAGATTTTTTTTTTTTACAATCCCATTCTTGAGATCAACTAGGCTTTTTTTAGAAGACTGATACTTATCCACTATTAAGGTGAAAAGTTGTTGATCAATAATAGCGACAATCTCAACTGGAGTGATGAGTCCTTCTTCAAGGCTGTGTTGAATACTTTCAGGATCTTGATTTTCTGTACAAGTATTTAGCTACAATAGAACTGATAAGCTAATATTGAGAATTTTAAGTGTATTCCACCATTTGATCTTGATAGACTGGTCGGAGAGGTTAGAATTTGTAGGGAATGTTGTGATGGAGTAAGAGAATTTAGGCTCTCGGT
The DNA here is from genome assembly GCA_036245055.1 of Diospyros kaki. NCBI lineage: Eukaryota > Viridiplantae > Streptophyta > Magnoliopsida > Ericales > Ebenaceae > Diospyros > Diospyros kaki. The sequence goes on along the minus strand of BSEG01000015.1, from coordinate 15,590,219 downwards.
AATAATAAAAGAGTGGATGAACTAGTCTGGGGCAAAGGGTTTTAGTTTGATAGTACTGATAATCACCTTGTGATTCAGAAGGAAAAGTATGAGGTAAAGGACCAAACTTTTCCCACCAATCAAGCCACCATTTGGGGAAAGATAACTGTAGGTTATTTTCAAGATAAAAAAATCCATAGGACCTTTTAATATCTATTTTGTCTAAAGAGGATGTTAGTCCAAGCAGTCATGTATTCCCAATATGAATAGGTATAAAAGCTAAACTTTCAAGCTGGTAAAGTTAAAACTTGACAAATTTTAACTGTAATGAAGGTGATTTGGTGTGGGTGATTTGTAGAGATGGAAATAGAGTGGGTGTGTGAAAGGATGGCTTCATAGTAGGTGTAATAAGGATCATCCAGTGTTGTGGGATTTGTCAAAGGATAATCAAGCTAATGGTTACTTTGAGAATGAGGTAATTAAAGAAGTTGAGGGATTCGATGGATAAAACTGATGTTTATTATGCGAAGGAAGAATCTTGTTTTTCATAAGGACATCACTTTGGTGTTGGTATGTTTCCTCTGTACATGCTCGAATGGCTATATTGTTGATTACATCGACAGGAAGAGGAATTATACCTGGAGTGAGCGTCCTTACAATCTGAAGTCTTTGTTCTTCATTTTCCTGATATACTAATGGGTTGATAGGAACTTGAATTTCCTTATACATGTAATATGAACTCGGAGTTCCATATTCAATTAAGAACAGAAACCTGGATTCTTCTACCAGGGGGCCAACTGTTGGATCACCCATTTGATATCGTTCCCGTAGGGATCTTGCGACCACCATTTTATGGGTTGATGGACTTTTTGGGAAAATCTCCAGCCATATAAATGGATTTGACTTGTCTTTACCACGAGCCATTTGCTGTGGGCTAGCCAGATCATTACCCTGGATCTGATCAAGTTCTTGGACCCTTTGGGACTTGATTGTAAAACTTTTCGGGAAAACCATATTTTGTTTATAAAAATACTGTTTTAGTAAAAACTTTTGATTATATAAATAAATACAAAAATAAGAGGGTTTACCAGATTGTGCTGATACTGATGCTTAGATTGAAACGAAAAATTATACGAAAGGAAAGTTGATGTATGCTTATCAAAACTGATGTAGTGATGTTTAATAGAATATGCAAGAATGAGATGTAGAAATCTAATTCTCACGTTGATGGGTTTGATAGAGAAGTACTTTAAGAGTTTTCTTAGTATATATAATATGGGTAGGAAAAAATCTACATCACTATTAAACATGTGAACTGAGAGACACCTACCATTTGTTGTTATAAACGATTTTTGGGTTTTTCTAACATATTTAATTAATGCTAAAATGTTATAGTTCATATCTTTGGAATCTAGTAAATCAATCCTATTAATGGTGTAGGAATGAATTTTGATGGTGATATTGTTGTACTTCTAGATTTGGGTAACTTGGTTTTTAAACTTAAGGATACATTTATCTGATTGTTTGCCCAAGTTATCCTGATCTAATTCTGATTCGAGATATTTTATCTCATATCTGATATTTTTGTGAGCATTTCGAACTGATTCTAGGACTTTTGAAAGTTAGTCCTAACGAAGGGTTTGATAACTGATATCTTATGTTTTTTCTAAGGGGGGTTTTTCTTTCGGATAACCAAATTGCTCACACCAATTTCCCATTTCTTACTGATTTGTTTTTATTTTTTACTAAACCTCTAATGATTGCAGAACTGCAATCTTGTGGAGGTGATACTAATCAATTCTCAATAGGTCCAGTCTGCATAATTTATGGATCCTCCTCCTGTAGGTCTTTTTTCCCTAACCATGTTTCCCTAACCATGTTTTCTTTAACCATATTGGCAAAGAGTGTTGGAAGACCATTAATAAAGATTTATTTCCAGTAGTCTAAACAGCAATCATTGCGTTCATACAACCTGCTAAGGAAGGTATCTTTATACCACTTAAAGTCATCCAATTTTCTACAGTGCAGCCTGGTTAATAATTCTTTATTTTGAGCCACCACGTTGGTATAAGTTCCTAAGAAGTGTATAATATTCTATAGTAGGGATTCTACAGCATTTAGGATTGGTTTGGCTTCATGATCTAATAGTGGTTGTCGATCAGGACCTATCTTAACAGAAGAGAGTATCCGATTTCTCTGCTCTGATGATAGTTCTGATATTTTACTCTTGTGTTTAGTTTTGATGATGAAAAATTTTAAATGGTTTTTATTTTCTCTCAATCAAAGCATATGGTTTGGAAACAAAAATCAATTTCAAAGTGCTTTGTTAAAATGATCTATGATCTTTTATATTAGTTGGAGATTAACATAAACAAGTTTTAAGATCTAAAAAGAATCTCCTTGAAATCGTCGGTCAAAATAATTCTAAGGCAAAAGACCAACTAAAACATGTTTTTGAAAGTGTGTTCATTTTAGAAAACTATCTCTTGGTAATGAAATGGTTTTGATAAATGTCTATATGAATGGTTTTGAGAAATGACTATATGAAAATCAATTTCTACTATGTGGATGTGGATTATATATATAAGAAAATGAATTTTTAGTATATAAGTTTTGAAGCAAGATATGAAAACTTATAAAAGAAATATTGAGTATGGTTGAGAATGATTTGTTTCAAATTATACTTTTGATAATCTCAACTTGCTTTAAAGATAATCAAAATGAATTTTTAAAGAATCGAATAAGAATATATTGAAAATTCAAGTTTTTCTAAAGAATAGTCGACTATCAGGTTCATTCTGTTGACCATGCTTTGAAATAGTCGACTATTTTGATTGTTCTGTCGACTATTCAAGCATCTGTCGACTATTTTAGCATCTGTCGATTATCGAGTAAAAATAGTCGACTATGCCTTCTGATCTGTCGACTAATTTTGTTCATGAAATTCAAAAATTTCTTCATATCTCAGCATCTGTCGACTATTGAAATTTTGTGTTATAAAATAGTCGACTATTCGTTTTGTCTGTCGACTATTTCTTGCTTTAGTTATAAAATAGTCGACTATTCGTTTTGTCTGTCGACTATTTCTTGCTTTAGTTGTAAAAATAGTCAACTATGTATTTCTTCTGTCGACTATTTCTTTTTGCAGAAAGCTCCAACGGCTATTTTTTCAAATCCCAACGGCTCCAAACGGCTATATTTCTCTTCAACTTCGTGGGACACTTATATATACATGTCATAGATGATCAAGAGAAGGCAAATGGACAGAAACGAGATGATCTAGCAATTGCAAATAATTTTATTCGAGCTTACAGTGTTTGGACTTTCATTGTTTTATTTTTTCTCTCCAAGGCTTGGCTGTTCTATCATTGTAAATTTATTGTTAAGCCTTGTTTTTCATTGTGAGAGAACTTGTAACTAAGAGTGTTAACTCTTAGCTTATCTCTTTCATTTGTATCGTTTCTATTTTCCTATCTTGTGTAGCTAGAGGGCCCATTAAATTGGGAGACTGTATTTTTCCTAGCAGTAGCTAGAGGGCCCATTAAATTGGGAGGTTGTATTTCCTAGCTTGTGTAGCTAGAGGGCCTACTTGTGTAAGTAGGAGGTTTTAGTGAATTGGTTTGAAAAATCCTTAGTGAGGAGCTAAGGTAGTGGATTAGGCTTGGGATAAGCCGAACCACTATAAATCCTTGTGTTTTCTTGTGCTTGTGTTCTTTGACATATTTATCTTTCCAAGCATTTTTATTATTCCTCACTCGGTTCAAATATTTATTTGTGTAAACTTACATCTTTCATTTTGTATGTTTAATATTTTAAATCACTAAAACCTCAATTGGGTCAAAAAGGATTTCAAGGTTCTATCAAGATTTTTAAAATAACCAATTCAACCCCACTCTTGGTGTGTGCCATAGCACCTCCCGTTCTAATAAGTTCTTTTATCCACCATCCTTGCAATATTCCAGTAAGCATCCTGGCTAAGGTCTGGGCTGTCTTAAGCTCTATTTGGCCATGTTGTTTATACAGATTAGCTACATTAGCCATTCTGTTGAGGGTTTGGAGCACTTGGTATCTTTCTAGGCCATCTATGTTCCATTCATAAACCCAGTCAGGATGAAATTCTAAAGGAGCATGAGCTCGGTAGTTAAGATCACTAATATCAACAAGGGCAGGTCTGTTGTAGGAAGCACTGATGGGTGTAGTGCACGATCTACTAATAGGGTTAAGTTGAAGTTGATATAGGAACCTAGGCTCCTCTTCTTCTATACCCAAAATAGTAAGATCATTGCCCATTTCTTCTGATTCTTCTGATCTAACTTCTTCTGCAGAAGAGAGATCATTTTCAGTTTCTTCTGAGCTTACTTCTTCTTTATTCGCAGAAGAGAGATTATGCTCAGTCTCTACTAAGGTTTTCATGTGAGTTTCTAGGATTTTGTTATACATCATTTGGTTTGATTTTCAAGTGAAAAACGGGATGTTTAGCCTAAGAAGTCTCATGATTTGATACCACTGTTCTTGAGTATGATGACTATCGTAGTACTCATGAAAGATCCTATTTTCTTCTTTGAAGAAATCCTTCTTAAGATATGGAAAGTCTATTTCAAAGGGTTTCTCAAGATCGAGCTGATAAGGTGGAGTCTCGTTATCAAAGGCTGATTTGTGGGAGATCTGTTGAGTTCCCATAATAGGAAGTCTCTGGTTACCTACCTCTGTGTTATCCCAATATTGTTTAGATTTTCCTATAGTCTGTTCTGATCTAGAGTGTATGGACCGAGGAGTGGACATCGGCTGGTTTAAGGATTGTGCCATGTGAATCTGTGATGAGTGTCTGAGCAAGTCTTATAGTCTGTGCTATGGTTTCCCTCCAGTATCACGCATTAAAACGACAAACACTCTCATTCAAAATGTCCGGGCTGCGTTTTCTTCGGGTCAAGAAACACGAACACAACCCTCGACTCGCTCCTAACGATTACATGCAACGACGCAACACGCACACAACCCGCCCAAATCATACGACATCCCTTGGCTCTGATACCAAAGACGGACCCTATGGATGAATTTTGGATTGATCAGAGTATCCTCAATTTAGGGGATTTTTTTTTGGGGGGGGAGGAGGGGGGGTTAGTGAACTCCAGATGCTTGTCGCTATTTCCCTACCCTTCTTCCCCCCAAATTTCTCCACTCCTCTAACTTCTGCCCTTCCCCCAAATTTTCCCCCTCCTCTGCCATCCGTCTATTTCCCTCTTTTGAATTGTTCCCTTCCCCTTCTTAGCCCCCTTATAAATCCCCTCCCTCCCACCCCCTTTTACATTCTATTTCTCCTCTCTTTTCTCTCTCCTCCCCCTTTGTTTCCTCTTTTTTCCCTCTCGCCCCCATTTACACTCTCTGCCTCACTCTTAAAATTTTGTCTATTTTTTTTATTTTTTTTGTATATTATATATTTTTTTATTTTTTTTGTATATTATATTTTTAGTTTTTCTGTCTATTTTTTTTTGTCGAGTCTCTATTTAGAAGATACAAACATCACAAAATTATTAAGGTATTTTTTTATTTTTCTATGTATTATATTTTTAGTTTCTTCTGTTTAATTTTTTTTTCTATTATAGGGTCTTTATTTAGAAGATACGGACATTACAAAACTGTTAAGGTATTTTTTTATGTATTATATTTTAGTTTTTTTATTTTAAGTTTTAAATGCATTTGTGAATATTTTTTAGATGAAAAATATCCATGTTAGTAATAGATTTTTTTTAAATGATATGTTAAATAAATAAAATATTTGCAATATATCATTTTTAACTGTTAATTTATAATAATTAGCTATTACTTGATTAATATCTCTGTTACTGTTATTTTTGAATGATAAATTCTTAATTTTAATTTTTTTATTTATATTTATTGCATATATATTATTGTTTATTTTACATTTTTTTAATTGTATATTATGTATATATTATTGTTTTTTGTGTATTGTATATTGATGATTTAAAGGAAAAATAATTAAAAAATGTGTAAACTATAAATAAAAAATTATTATGTCAATTTTATTTTATCAATAAAATATTAATTATATATAAAAAATAAAATGAATATACAATTTTATTTGTAAAAATTATTTTTACGTAGTTATTTATTAAATATATTATAATAATTTTAAATAAAAAACTTAGTATTTAAATTAGTTTTTATTTGTATTTTAAAATTAGAAGTACAAATATAATGTTATAAATATTGTTAGTGAGTTAGTTATTTATTAAATACAAGTTTTAAAATTAGAAATACAAATATTATGTTATAAATTGTAATAAAAAATTTTATTTACTTGAGAAAAAAATTTAAAACTATGTATGTTTGAAAGTGCAATAAAAAATAATATTTGAAATTTTAATAGGTAAAAAATAAATTAAAAATTATTTATTTACGACAATTTAAAAATTAAATAGATTTAGTTAAATTATAAATTATTTGGTCTTTGTAATTATTTATAAACAAATTACAACTTTTCATGTTATTTTATAATAAAAAAAATAAATATAATGTTATGAATATTATTATCGAGTAAGTTATTTAGTAAATATAATTTTAAAATTAGAAATATAAATATATTGTTATAAATATTGTTAGTGACTTAGTTATTTACTAAATGGAAGTTTTAAAATTAGATATATAAATATAATGTTATAAATTTTAATAAAAAAATATATTTATTTAGAAAAAAATTAAAACTATTTATGTCTGAAAGTGTAATAAAAAATAATATTTATCTGGTTTGATGGTTAAAAAATAAATTACAAATTATTTTTTTATGTTGATTTAAAAATTAATTATATTTAACTAGATTATAGATTATTTCGTTTTTCTAATTATTTATAAATAAATTAAAATTTTCATATTATCTTAACATAAGAAGTACATAGAGAATATTATAAGTATTGTTATCGAGTTAGTTATTTAGTATATACAATTTCAAAATTAGAAATACAAATATAATGTTATATTATTTGGTTAAAAATTTTATTTACTTAGTTAAAATTTTTTAAAACTTTAAACAAGCGTATGTTTAAAAATGTAATATAAAATTATATTTATTTTTCTTTAATTAATATTTTTTTACAATGATTTAAAAATGAATTAGATTTAGCTAGATTATAGACTATTTGATTTTTCATTACGATGATTTTAAAATGAATTTTTTTAATGCAAAAAGGAATATTATAGAAAATACAGACATAAAATATGAAAAGTAAAATGTAAAATAAATATCCTATAAATTGAAAGCAATTTATTAGCGACACAGTTATATAATATTATTTTTTTCTTAAGTTTATTTAATTTAGTTTTTAATTACTTAAATATGAATTTGTCAATGACTGTGGTCTATAGTATTCAAAGATAACTTTGTGGATTTTCAGAATAATTTTTTTGGTCATATATATTATTGAATTTAATATAGAAATTCTGCTACAGATTGATGATAGATATAATCTAAGAAATGATGTGATTATTAGAGAATTTTATGAGGATCTCAATGAGTTTATTCAATGTGTCTACTCCAGAAAATTTTATAAGACTAGAAGAAATGTTAAAGTGCTCTTGTATGAGATTCAAATCAGTCAATGAGGTAAAAAGAGATATTTGCAAATATGTATCATGAAGGGTTATTATTACTGGATGTATCATGGTGAAAAAGTGTCCGTAGTGCCTCCATCGATTGTTGAAAATGAATATTATAGAGACGACAATTTTAGGAATCGGTTTAATTCATATGAACATATGGTAGTGGATACGGTCGGGCCATCGAATACACCATATATAATGCAAGGTACTAGAGTGGAAGTGGTTATTAGACTTACAATGTAGATGAAATAACGAATGAAAATGCACAAGTATTTTATGACATGTTGTCTGCTGCACAAGCTCCATTGTATCTGAACTACGAAGTAGAAAGTTAACTTTCTGCTGCAGTTAGAATGCTGAGTATTAAGTTTGATTACAACATTTTTGAAGGTGGTTATAATGAAATTATGTAATTTATGCATCAAACAATGCCAACTAGTAATTGTGTGCTTACTGACTTTTATTGTAAGGATTTACTCTCGAATATTCCCGCTAGCATAGGATATTTGAAAGGAGGTCATCACAGAGATGATATAGAACAAATCATAAATAAATAGACAACTCATTTCATTCATTAGCAGCGGAAACTAAATTTAAGTTCAATTACACTTCCAATAGTTCAAGAGTTCGGGCTCGATGGCCATACAAAATAGATAAGAGACTCTAATGTTAACTAACAAAATAAGAATCATTTCATCTCAAGCCTCACCAAAATGCTAAACAGGATCTTCAAGTTAGGACGCATCCCCGTACACCACTATCCTTAGGCCTTAGTCCCTCTAGACTCACCCCCAATAATAGCTTTCTCTTTACCTGGAATGATAAAAAAGATCAAGTGAGCTACAAGGCTCAGCAAGTTCTAGGACAATAAATAATAAACAGGAACCAAGAAAAAAGTGACACCAAAAGAGAGTAATCCAAAACTCGACAATTGTATACAAGATTCACAATTTAAGACTTGATCAATTCCAAGCTAAACGTATCATGTCACCATGTACTATTATGCAAATGTGCATATAGATTTAAAATCACTATCAAATCTCATAGGCTTGCAAGCCATCAATCAACACATGTCAAAGTGTATCACGTAAATAAAACCTCACAATAAATATGGAGCCAACCTGTTGGGCTATGGCTACCTCGTCTCGCACCAGGTGCTCTAGGGTACCTTTTCCCTCAATGCAAAATATTAGGTACGCAAAGATAAATAATACTATGCCTCATAATATGATTATACTAAATGTGTATGAAACGTGTCATGCATTCACTTCCACATAAATATAAACATCATGAATTTCATCTCACAAGCTATTGCCATACTTATATATATATTTTATGCCCATCTCATAATACTGGATAGTTTTTCACTCATATCAAGTGTTATTTGTTCAAATGAAAACCAAATTATTTTCATTCTTATATATATGAAGAGCTTCAAAGATATTTAAAGAATCTCCTAAAGTGAATCCCAAAAATTAGCTTTGAAATTGTTGGTCGAGATAAATCTAGAATTTTTCTAAGGCTAAGGACCAACTAGAACATTTTTTTTTAAATGTCTTTCTTTTGAAAAACTAACTCCTAGTATTTTGATAACCAACATTCATTGTTGTAAAAATGATTTTTAATGAATTTTTCAAGAAACAGAAGCTATGTATTTTAAGGGTGGTAAAATTACAATTTCCTAAATTTGTACTAAAACCAAAATTTTATCTTTTTATTGTTATGGATTTTGATTTTTTTTGATATTTTTATTGAATCCAAATGGGGGGTGCTTTCTTATTTACATTTATGTATTAAAGTAAATGAAAGATAAAATATAAATTAAAGAAAATACAAACATTTACTTAAGTTAAGGAAAGGTAAATAGATAAGGTGTGAGCAGATAGCTCCCATTCAAAGGCTTATGGGACGAGCTTGCTGGCAAAGGCTTACAAAAAGAGCTCGGGTGAGCTTGTGGTCAAGGCTTATGGGACGAGCTCGAGGTCATGAGTTTGCGGCTTATAGAGAGAGATCTCGAGGTTAGGAGGTGCACAAGAGTTCGCTGAACGAGCTTGCGGTTAAGGGGGTTGAGCAAGAGCTCGCAGGCCGAGCTCGCACCATGAGCTTGAGGAATGAACTCGCAGGAAAGAGCTTGCGGCTAAGGCTTACGGATAAAGCTCGGAGAAAGCTCGTGGAAAGAACTGGAGGGAAGAGCTCGTTGGAACAGAAACGAAGCTAAATGTGTATATATATATGTGGGTTAGCCAAACAGAACAGGGGCATTCGAACGACTGTTTAAGCATGAATAAGGTGGATTGGCTAGGCAGGGCATGACTCGGATAAATTTTTCAAATCAGTGAAGGGTAACAGCTCGTTATGCATGTATGTATATGCGTATTTATAAGTGGGTCTCATATATAGGCGAACAATATATTTTTTCAGTTGAGGCTTTTGTTGTTTGCGTAAGACCTCCAAGTACCTCAATGAAATCATTCAATAGTGACTTAGCATTTTACATTCTGACTCAACACACACACACACATATATATAAAAGACATTTGGATGGACGAGAAACATTCAGCTATGGGTGAGAGCTTCCAAATATGATGCAACATATACATATATAAATGCCTGAATAGAGAGCAATGAGCTAATCAAAACTCCGTTGTAACTAAGGAGAAAAGTCATTCACTGAACAAATATTCAGGTGAATCAAACCCTGCTTAAGACATCAAATGGACTTCACAACAAATAGGGAATTTATACACAAAATAGACATAGTGGGAAACACTAATAGCGAGGTGACACAATAAACAACAGTTTGCAATCAAGGAAGCTTGCATTGTAATACAGAATATATCTAAGAGAGAGCTCGCACTGAAAGATAACATGGAAGTGCAGAAGAATTTGCCTGTTGAGAATGCAAAAATCAGAAGGAAGTTCCACTCGTGCATAGGAAGCAAACAATAGCAGTTAATAGAAGTGAGTGAATAGGATGGAGAAGGTGAAGAAGAAGAAGAACACGGAGAGGAACTAAAGAAGCAATGGAACAGTGCATTCAAAAAGAGGGGATACACATTGCACTGAAATAGTATATTTGCGCACAGAGGCTGCTGAGAAAGGAGTGCGTACAGAATTGCACACCAGCTCCAAAATTTACCAAAATGCCCTACTTTTCATATTACAAACAAAAATATTCATGGGCTTGATTGACAAATGCTACTTAATTTATTTTCTTTTCCCCATTTTCTTATTACATCATTAAGCCCATTATTTCCAAATTATTTCTCACTATGGGCTTAAGCCCAAATCACATGTATCCTATATACATATATTCCAAGCCCACCCACTAGGCTTAATTTTCTACTTGGGTTAGAGATCTCATTAACTATTTAATTGAGGCCCTTTCATTTAAATTTCTGATTCCATGCACCATAAAATAAAATTATGTAATCTAAAATTATTTGTGTGTCACCAAGGAAATTTAACATTAAGTATTTAAAAAAGAAAATACTTAGACCTACATTTTAATTGCTATTACATTGATGTCAAGTACTAAAACACCTAGACCCACTTTAGGGTCGTTACATTTATCATACTAAGAAGTTGGTTTCCCAGCTTGGGCTCGGTTGTAAGAATATTGATTGTTGTTCAAATGGGTGTATGCTGTATTATAAAAATGACGAATTCGATATGAGTTGTAAGTTTTGCGTTCATCCTCGTTTCAAACCTGTAAGAAGTGGGAAAGAAAAATTATTGACATTTTTGAATTGGAATATGCAGGCCTACCAATCAAAAGGGTAGTTCTGTTCAAATGAGAATGGTACGATCCAAGTTCTCGGAGAACCAAAATCCATGATAAGTATGGTATTGTGAAGGTTTAATCGTCAAGAAAGTATAGAAAATATGATCCTTTCATATTTGTCCAATAAGCTGAACAAGTGTATTACACGTCATACCCTGACACTTGTCGTGTGATAAACATGATTGGATTATTGTTATTAAAACAAAGGCACAGGCTACAATAACTGCTCCCAAAGCTAACATGGAAAAACCTTTCCAAGAGAAGGAAATATTAGAACTGTCTCAAATTAATCAAAATGATAACCTTAGAGGTACTTTACAAGATTTAGATGGGATAGTCGAGGAAATAGATGTCTCAAATGTTGTTCAGTAAGAAGAAGAAGATGATAAAGATGAAAAATCTATATCAGAAGACGACGATAAAGAGTTATTGTCTGATGACATAGATAGTGATGATGAAATCATGGATGAATATTTAAAAGAAGATTGATTTATTTTTGTATATTTGAATTTACTTATATATGCTTTGATATAATATCTTTTGTATTTCTGAATGTCTATGACCTTGTACATTTTAGCATTTTTTATTTTTCATATAATTCTCAAAACAGATGTCAGGACATTCATCTCCCAAACCAAGCAGGGGTAGGGGTAGTCGGGGTAGATGTAAAAGTCAATCCTATAGAGACACATCTTGTCCAGATTCCAGTGGTGCTAGTTCACAATCTTCTCCTTTTGTCTCCACACATGTTGTCTCTTTTACTCATTTATATCCTCAGTCATCGCACCCACAAGCTTTCCTTCCCATGACTCAGTTCCAACAGCCTTTTGCGTGATGCCATATCCTATGGGTTATATTACAGTCTTACCCACATCCCACCCACTCGAGATTGCCTCACAATCTATCCCCTCTCATAGGTCGACTTTTCATCCCCTAAGAGGTTCCTACCCATACTCATTTATACCGACACCCTATGCACATGCTTTGCAATCTTCTTTTGCGCATAATGTTGAGCCGACTCTATCTGAGTCAGTTGATATCGATCGAGTTGATCATCGAGTAAAGTTATCTTGTAATTAGAATTGTGATTAGTGTGTATCTTATATATTATTTTAAATTAATTCTTTGCAATTGTTATACACAGAAATACGTGTTTTTACTTGATAAATATTGATTTTATAGTTTTTTCCCTGAGGTTAGGCCATTAAGTGTATAAAAAAAAGATTTGGAATAGACGGTACACTGAAACTTGGCTTCATTGGGATGACATGACAAAAATAACACGATAGATGTAACTGGAAGAATTTAGCGTTAGTATAATTGTAATTCTTAATTATAAAGAGTTTCAATTTAAAATTTTATACATATTTATTCATTTTTAACTTCTTGAGTTCAAGTGGCAACTTGAGAAGAGTGATTGTATATGGATCACTTGGAATAAGTCTGGTTGGAGAAGTTTTAGAAATAATTTGAACAAAATTAAAGGAGATGCTGATAATAGTGAGTGGATGGATCTGATCGTGCGATTGGCATTGTGCGCAAAGTGGGATGAAGACGAGTGCAAGAAGCAAGTAGAACAAAACAAAAAGAATTGCACTTCCGAGATTGTTTGTCAGTTCACATAGATAGATCCATTACTTCATACATTTGTCATGCAAGCAAAGGAATTAGATTGCGAGCCCACTATATAAGTAAAACTAATTACCATCCTTATTCGGCTCTTGGTGAAAGGAATGGTTCCACCCATGTAGACTGACACACTAGTCTCGGAAGCGCAATTCTTTTTGTTTTGTTCTACGTGCTTCTTGTACTCATTTTCATCTCACTTTGGACGCAATGCCCGTTGCATAATCGGATCCATCCACTTACTCTTATCAGCACCTCTTTTAATTTTGTTCAAATTATTTCTAAAACTTCTTTGACCAGACTTATTCCAAGTGATCCGTATACAATCACTCTCCTTGGGTTGCCACTTGAACTCATTCTACAAGAAGTTAAAAATGAATAAATATGTATAAAATTTTAAATTGAAACTTTCTATAATTAAGAATTGTAATTATACTAACGCTAAATTCTTTTAGCCATATCTGTCATGTTATTTCTGGCACGTCATCCCAATGAAGCCAAACATTAATGTACCGTCTCTTCCAAATCTTTGATTGTACACTTGGTGGGCTAGCCTCAGGGAAAAAACTGTAAAATCAATATTTATCAAGTAAAAACATACATTTCTGTGTATAACAATTGCAAACAATCAATTCAAAATAATATATAAGATATACACTGATCATAGTTCTGATTGTAGGATAACTTTACTCGGTGATCAACTTGGTGGGTATCAACTGGCTCAGATGGAGTCGAGACAACATTCTGTGTAAGAGAAAAGAACGAAGGATGTGCATGGGGTGTCAGTATAAATGAGTATGTGTAATACCTCGAGAGCCCATAGAAGTTAGTATATATTGAGGATAGTGTAAGAAAGGAAACAACATCAGTTGGATACCTTTTGGGCTGAATGTAGGCAAGAAACTCCAGGGTTAAGCATGCTTGAGCTGGAGAAGCTCAAGGATGGGTGATCTCCTGGGAAGTTCGCGTAGGCCCATTAGGGTAAGTTGTTCTGGTCCTTTCCTATCGCTCGATGTGGGATGCTATAGGTGGTATTAGAGCCGACCCTTAGTGAAGGCAGTCCGATGAGGGCGAGAAGTGGCACCGGGGCTCAAAGCAACTTTTGCCAGGCTTCTAGGATGGCAGCCCCCAAAAGGGAGAAGATCTAGGACCAGTTATAAGGTCGCATGATGAGGACGTCATGTGCTTAAGGGGGGGAGAATGTAATACCCCGAGAACCCATAGAAGTTAATATGTATCGAGGATAGTGTAAGAAAGGAAACAACACCAGTTAGATACTTTTTGGGCTGAATGTAGGTAAGAAACTCTGGGGTTAAGCGTGCTTGAACTGTGGAAGCTTAGGGATGGGGACCCCTTGGGAAGTTCATGTAGGCCCATCAGGGTAAGTTGTTCCAGTCCTTTCCTATCGCTCGATGCGGGATGTTACAGTATGGGTAGGAACCTTCTAGGGGATGAAAAGTTGACCTACGAGAGGGGACAGATTATGGTGCAGTCTCGGGTTTGTGGGATGTGGGTAGGACTGTAGTATAACCCATAGGATATGGCATCATGCCAAAAGGCCGTTAAAACTGAGTCATGGGAATGAAAGCTTGTGGGTGCGATGACTGAGGATATTAAGAAGTAGAATGGACAACATGTGTGGAGATAGAAGGATACGACTCTGAACCAACACTACTGGGATCTAGAAAATGTGTGTCCCTATAAAATCGACGTCTACCTCTACCTTGACTACCCCCACCCTTGCTTGGTTCGGGAGATGAATGTCTTGACATCTATTTTGAGAATTACATGAAAAATAAAAAATGTTAAAATCTATAAGGTTATAGACATTCAAAAATATAAAAGATATTATATCATAGCATATATAAGTGAATTCAAATATTCAAAAATAAATCTATCTTCTTCTACATATTCATCCATGATTTCATTATCACTATTTATGTCATCAGACAATAACTCTTCCTTGTCATCTTCTAATATAGATTCTTTCTTTGCATCATTATCTTCTTTTTGCTAAACAACATTTGAGACATTTATTTTCTCGACTATCCCATCAAAATTTTATAAAGTACCTCTAAGGTCATCATTTTGATAAATTTGAGACAGTTTTGGAATCTCATTCTCCTAGAAAAGTCCTGCCATGTTAGCTTCGGGAGCAGTTATTGTAGCTCATGCCTTTGTTTAAATAACAACCATCCAATCATGTTTATCATGGCAAGTGTCGGGGTACGACGTGTAATACACTTGTTTAGCTTGTTGGACAAATATAAAATGATCATATTTCCTATACTTTCTTGATAATCGAACCTCCACAATATCATACTTATCATGGATTTTGGTTCCCCAAAGACTTGGATTGTACCATTCACATTTGAACAAAACTACCCTTTTGATTGGTAGGCCTGCATATTCCAATTCAATAATGTCTATAATTTTCCATTCTCACTTCTTACAGGTTTAAAACGAGGATGATCGCAAAACTTACAACTCATATTGCATTCGTCATTCTTATAATACAACATACATCCATTTGAACAACAATCAATCTTCTTACAACTGAGCCCAAATTGGGAAACTAACTTCTTGGTATGATAAAAGTCAGTAGGCACACGATGTAACGCCCCACTTTTCCCAAGCGTGCGTTAATTCGAGAAAATTTAAACCAACCACCACAAAAATCTCTCGATAGCCATACTTTCGTCAAAATCGTTTCCCGACAATCCTGATCGTACCTTCTTAGTGTAACAACATTTAATAAATAGACTAAGACAGGTATCATCAATCACATCAGCGGAAGCAAGATCGAAACCTCAAATATATACATATAACTGACAATTGCTTTTACAATAACTGAATCGATGTTTCACATGAAAATATATTACATAATCTCTGTTCATTGTAATCATAGACAAAACCTACGAAAACCAACAGTATCTGCTACATTCTGACAACATTCTTTTCCTGGACGCCACTGCTTTCACCTGGAACGTTTGAATATTCCAGGGACATAGTCCAAATTAGATGTTGAATCATCTAAGTGAGAGTTCAAAAACATTTTCATGAATGCAAAGTCATGTGCCAAAATCAATAAATCCCAACATGCACCAGCCTAAGAGAATCCCACACAGTATTTAACCTTAACCGGGGAAAACGCAATCTCTCTAAAGGCGACACGACCAAATCGACCCATTGGCAACCCGATCCTGCTTAAGAGGGACAACCTTGACATATGAACCCAGGAATCACCCCATTGTCATCGTCAGGCTTTACGCTCCCACTCAAAATCATTCCAAACACAACCCTAGCCCCAAGAGTGTCACGTCAGCACTATCCTCGGAATCGACGTCACCTCGGCATTAATGCTACTGCTCAAAGGATCCTGGGGTGGTGTCCACTCGCAGCCCCGCCACTTGAGCCAACAACCGGGGTGGTGTCCACTCTCAGCCTTGCCACTTGGGTCCCGTAGGGTGAAGTCCGGTCTCAGCCCCGTCCCAAGTGGGTCACCAAGCATTAATCCTAGGTACGCATCCCGAGTGCTGCCACTCCGGGCTTCGTCACCGGTCAACAACCCACATACCACATGAACGACACAAACAAGCCAATGGTCGAAAATCATAACATGCATCACTTAAAATCATAACATGCGTCACTTAAAATCAACACTTAAAATCAACGTTTAATGCACGTGTAACAATCATTTGGTCAATTCATCACAAAAATCCAAAGGCAACAAGGTTTGGGGGTGAACACTCACAGTAAATCCATTCATATGTTATTTGAAATCTTTTCGGGCAGAACCACTCACCTGTAATTCAACTTTCTTGAAGAGCGCGAGTTGCCTTGATTTGCATGCCTGCCTCGGTTTGCGTGTCTAGCCTCGATTCTCGCGCCTGATGCCCTCGTACTTCAGCCTCGAGCCTCAACGATACCTTAGTCATCATGTTTGTTCAAAATCATATCAATTCCTATTTTTCCCAATTTTCCATAATTTCTTCCTATTTTCTTTATATTTCTCCTCAAAAATTCTAATAAATACCTACTCAAGATTTTTCCTTGATTTCTCTTCATAACAATTCATAAATAATTAATTCCCAACTCCCAAAATTTTCTAAGGATTTTCTAATTCCTTTTCCTATTTTTCATAAGCCTTATTCACTTTGAAAATTACAAAATGACCATTTTCTCCAACATTTTTCTAAATTTTCTTGCATCATAATCCATAATTTAATTTTCTCAAAATAATAAAAAAATTTCAAAAATACCTGACGTCTCACGCGCCTTCACGCGCGGCGCGTGGATGGCTTGGCCTGAACTAGCGACACGCGCCAATCGTCTTCAACCTCTAGCCGCCGGCGGGTGCTCCGATGGCCGAAAATCAGGTGCCGTTCGAAAGCCCTTGAAGAATCGATCACGTCCCCACCGATTTCAAGCCGAAAGGACGCCGAAAAATCGAGTTGCAGGTGTCGGTTTTGGTCCGCCTAGGGCATTTCCGGCCACCTTCGAAACACCCTCAAACCTTCACCAAAATGCTTCAAACCACCCCCAAAATGATCCTTACCTCATGGAGAACAAAAGTCCTCTATCCAATCTCCAAAACTCATTCGAAAACGGGCTCGATTTGGTGCCTCTTCCTCAGCTGAAACCCTTGGCTATTTATAGCCAAAATCGACCCCCACGTGGCCGATCTCCGGCCAAGGCTTCTTCCCCACGCTTCCTAGGACACCCTAGGCCACTCCCTGACGACCCTAGGCCATCCAAATGGCTGGATTTTACGGCCACAATTGCGGCCAGATCTGCCATCTCTGTGCAATTTTCTAAAAATTGTACTTTAGCCCCCTGAAATTTTCCTTTTGCATTTTGGCCCTTTTCCTCAAGCCCCTGATCTTTCTAACACTATCACCAAGACCCTCAAGATTAGTACTCCTCATTTCTCCCCTGAAACTTTTGAAAAATTACCGTTTAGACCTCTCTCGGGCAATTTTAGAAAATTACACTTAGGCCCGATTGATTTATTTGACCTTAAATCCATTCGATTCAACCTGAAACCACTTAAGGGTTGTTCTACACATCGAATACTATTCCTTGACACTCTCCTTTGACTTTTTGGACGTCGTTTACAGTAATTCGATAAAACGACCTAATTGACAGTTGTATTTTTGTTGTACCGAAAACTGTTCCCGATCTTCTTTCTTTTATCACCAAAAATCATAATTTTAATTGCTTGTCGATACTATACCATTTTCTTGGGCTATCTAGGGTTCGAGGTTCTCCCTTTGATTGATTCGGTCGTCCAAAGCTGTGTTAGTGTGCCCTATAGTCCTATTTTTCTCAAAATTCTAATTATGCCCTTTATCAATTATCATTTTATCCTCAAAATTGTCCTCGGGTGTTACACACGATTACATGTTGGAATTGTTTCATGCATAAACTGCATGATTTCAATATAACCACATTTGAAAATGTTGTAATCAGACTTAATATTCAGCATCCTAACTGCAGTAGAAAGTTTACTTTCTACTTCGTAGTTAGGATACAATAGAGCTTGTGCAGTAAACAACATGTCATAAAATGCTTATGCATTTTTATTCGGTGTTTCATCTACATTATAAGTCTAATAACTACTTCTACTACGAGTACCTTGCATTATATATGGAGCATTTGATGGCCCGGCCGCATCCATTACCATCTGTTTATACAAATTGAACTAATATCTAAAATTGTCGTCTTTATAATATTCATTTTCAACAACCGATGGAGGCACTACAGGCACTTCTTCATTATGATGCATCCAGTAATAATAACCCTTCATAAATCCATGTTTGCAAATATATCTTTTTATCTCATTGACTGATTTGAACCTCAAACACTCTCATTTCATACAAGGGCACTTTAACTTTCCTTATAATCTTATGAAATTTTCTTGAGTAGATGCAAATTAAATAAACTCATTCACACTCTCATAAATTATCTAGTAATCACATCATTTCTTGGATTACATCTATTATCAATCCATTTATGATGTAACGAGATTTTCATATTAAATTCAATAATATATATGACCAAAAAATTATCCTGAAAATCCACAGAGTCATCTTTGAGTACTACAGACTATAGTCATTGATAAATTCATATTTGAGTAATTAAAAAAAATAAAGTAAACTAACTTAAGAAAAAAATAATATTATATAGCTATATCACTAATAAATTATTTTCCATTAATAGGATATTTTATTTTACATTTTAGTTTTCAAATTTTATATCCATATTTTCTATAATATTTCTTTCTGCATTAAATAAGTTCATTTTAAAATCGTCATAAGAAAAAAATCAAATAGTCTATAACTAAATCTAATTCATTTTTAAATCGTCATAAAAAAAATAACATCTAATTTATTTTTAACTATTAAAATAAAATAAATATAATTTTAGACATATACTTATTTAAAGTTTTTTAATCAAGTAAATAAAATTATTATCCAAAAAATATAAGATTATATTTGTATTTCTTATTTTAAAAGAACATAAAAATTTTAATTTATCTATATATAATTATAAAAATGAAATAGTTTATAATCTAGCTAAATTTAATTAATTTTTAAATCATCATAAGAAAATAATTTATAATTTATTTTTTAATCATCCAATTAGATAAATATTATTTTTTATTGTACTTTCAACGTACATATTTTTAAATTTTTTTCTAAATAAATATATTTTTTATTAAAATTTATAATATTATATTTGTATGTCTATTTTTAAAACTTTTATTTAGTAAATAACTAAGTCACCAATAATATTTATAACATTATATTTATATTTTTAATTTTAAAATTATATTTACTAAATAATCAACTCGACAATAATATTTATAATATTATATTTGTAATTCTTATTTTAGAATAATATGAAAAGTTGTAATTTATCTATAAATAATTAGAAAAGTTAAAATAGTTTATAATTTAATTAAATCTATTTAATTTTTAAATCATCGTGAGGAAAATATTTTCTAATTTATTTTTTAACTATTGAAGTTTATAAATGTTATTTTTTATTGCACTTCTAAACATATATAGTTTTAAATTTTTTTCTCAAATAAATAAATTTTTTTATTGAAATTTATAATATAATCTTTGTATTTAATAAATAATTAACTCAGCAACAATATTTATAACATTATACTTGCATTTCTAATTTTAAAATACAAATGAGAACTAATTAAAATATTAACCTTTTTATTTACATTATTATAATATATTTAATAAATAATTACATAAAAATAATTTTTACAAATCTAATTGTATATTTATTTTTTTTATATATTCTTAATATTTCATTGATAAAACAAAATTGACATAATAATTTTTTATTTATAGTTTACACATGTTTTAATTATTTTTCCTTTAAATCATCAATGTACAATACACAATAAACAATAATATACATGCAATAAATATAAATAACAAAGAAATTAAACTTAATAGTTAATCATTAAAAATTAACTAACAGGGATATTAATCAAGTAATAGTTAATTATTATAAATTAATAGTTAAAAAAGATATGTTGTAGTTATTTTATTTGTTTAACAAATGTGTTAAAACGAAATAATCTATTACTAATATGGGTATTTTTTATCTAAAAAATATTTACACAGAAAAATAAAAAAGTATTGTAATAGTTTGCTGTCATATTGTGTCCCTAAAACTGGAGGGAAACCACAACACACACTAAAAATTGTTTAAACACTCATCACAGATTCACATGGCACAATCCTTGAACCAGCCGATGTCCATTCCTCGATCCTTGCACTCTAAATCAGAATAGACTATGGGAAAATCTAAACAATATTGGGATAACAAAGGGATAACAAACAGCATGGCCAGACAGAGCTTGAGGTAGCCCAAACCTTAACCAACATGCTTACCGAAATATTACAAGGTTGGTGGGTAAAAGAGCTATCAACATAACAGAGAAATCATATACTCTTTTCTGTTAAGGTTGACCAAGACCGACAACCAATATTAGACCATGAAGCTAAACCAATCCTAAACTCAGTCGAATCCCTGCTCCAAAATATTACCCTGCACTTCCTAGGAACCTACACCAATGTGGTTGCCTAGAATAAAGAATTATTAACCTGATTGCATTGTAGAAAATTGGAAGACTTTAAGTGGTATAAAAATACCTTCCTTAGCAGGCTGTATGAATGCAATGATTGCGGTTTAGATTGCTGGAAAGAAATCTTTATCAATGGTCCCCCAACGCTCTTTGCCAATATGGTTAAAGAAAACATAGTTCGAGAAAAAAGACCTACAATAGGAGGATCCAAAAATTATGCAGACTGGACCTATGCAGAACTGATAAATATTATCATCTCCACAAAATTGTAGTTTTGTAATCATCAAAGATTTAGTAAGCAGGTAAAAACAAATCAGCAAGAAATGGAAAATTGGTGTGAACAATTTGGCTATCCAAAAGAAATACCCTGTCACAAGAAAAATAAAAATCAATATAAAAAATACTAAATCAGAATTAACAAACCTTAGAAAAGAAAATCAGGATATTCGGTCTCATTTACAAAACTTAGAGCAACAAATCTTGGTAACTAATCTCAGAAAAGAATTAGAAAGTTTTATCTCTGAGCCTAGTACCCAGATTGTCCAAACAGATCCTTTATCAAATCATCAGGATCAAGAATAAGATTATTCCTTAAAAATCATCAGTAGGATCTCTTATTAGAAGTGGTATATTAATACCATAATCAATATGCATACTTACCCCATTAGTTGTGTTGTCTTATTAGAAGCAGATATAAATTGCATCAAAGAAGGTTTAGTCCTTACAAAATATTTTGAAGAATCCAAAGAATCTTTAAAGGCAACAAATAATCATCAGCTTAACATCAGATATTTGCCCCAACAATACACTTGTGCAATAAGGGTATATGCTTCTCTACATACACTCCATACACACTAGAAAACCCTTTGCATCATTTCTTTATAAAAGCCACTAGGATAGAAATTGGAACCAAATATGCAGTTATTCTCATCCTTGCATCTTCGACCAAGCATCAGCAAGGTTTGGTAAACCCTCTTATTCCCCTACTTATTTTCTATAATCAAAAGGTTTTACTAAAACATATTTTCTATAAACAAAACATGGTTTTATCAAATGATTTTACATCTAAGTCCATGAAGGACCATCAACCCGATCAGATTCAGGGTAATGATCTGGCTAGTCCACAACAAACAGCTCGTGGTAAAGACTCATCAAATCCGTTTATATGGCTAGAGACTTTGCCAAAAACTCCATTAACCCGTAAAATGGTGGTGTCCAGATCCCTACGGGAAAGATATCAGATGGGCGACCCAACAGTTCGTCCATTATCAAATGAATCCAGATATCAGCTCTTAATTGAATATGGTATTCCCGGTTATTATTACATGTATAAAAAGATCTAGGTTCCTATCAGTCCATTCACATATCAAGACTGTTGTGGAAAAACTCTACAAAACAGTAGGGTTAGTGCAATAACATCGAACCAGATTTAATCGTATGTAAAGAACAATACACAAAGTACCCATTACATCAACAAGAAGATGAACATGAAGTAAAAACTCCCTGTTTAAATAATGTTCAAGGCTCAAATTTGAAGAGTTCGTTCACCACTTTGGTAACGCCAACGAATAGGACCCACATGCCACAACGAAACCCTCAAACCAACCCTCAAACTGAAAGCCCAGAAAGCCCCAACACCTCTCGGCCGAACACAAACAAAGCCCTCTCTCACCCAATCGATCAAAGCCACACACAGTAGGTTACCACAGAAGGTAGATCGGTCACAAAGAAAGAGGGTAGAAAGCGTAAAGCAAAGAGAACAGCTTACCAAGAACGGATGATTGAAAACCCCCTAAATAAGGTACACGCATCACCAACAAATAGGCCAAGATAAACAGGGACAGATGCGGTCTCTCAACATGGAAAGAAGGATCGAACTGACATGGAAACAGAGACATCGAAGATCAACCGTAGAAGGAAACCACGAAGGAAGAAATCGGCCAAGCAAGGAAACGTGTGAGAGAGAGAGAGAGAGAGAGAGAGACTAGAGTTCTGCCGAAGGAAAGAAACAATAGGGAATGGGTTGCACAAAATAGGCCTTTTATATGTGGGCTTAGGGCTTAGGAGATAATGGGCTTTTGGGCTCAGAACAGTGGGCTTCCCCCCACTTGAGCAAATGGGCTAAGGCCCATTTCTCCTCTAAAGTGGGAATAGGGCTTGTGGCCCGGCTTCTAAAATGGGTTGCCTAAAAGTGGTGACAGACTTGGGTTCTTCAATTCTGGGCCGAAACCTATGAAGATAAAACCCACCCAAAAAATCGTCACAGCCTTAGGCCTCATTAGAAACACAAAACCAACAAAGCCAATGAAGAAAGAAGACTTCAGATTGTAAGGATACTCACTCTAGGTAAAACTCCTCCCCCGGTGGATATTATCAACAATATTGCTATTCGCACATGCACAAGGGAAACATACCAATAACAGAGTGCTGGCCTTATGAGAAACAGGACCCTTTCTTCTCCAAAAAGACATCAGTTTGGCCCAAACCCATTAGAACCCCATTCTATACTTTGCCCATTAGGACCATCAACGTCTTTATCCCAGACTAATCATCAGTTTGATTATCATTTGTTAAACCATTCAACATTGGATGATCCCTCTTATACCTATTATGAAACCATTTTGTCTCATACCCAATCCATTTCCATCACTACAAATCACCCACATCAAGTAACTTGCATCAAAGTTAAATTTTTTCAAGTTTTAACTTTATCAGCCTGGAAGTTTGATCCTTGTGGTTACTCATATTGGGAATACAAGATCACCTGGACTAACCTCCTCTTCAGAAAAAAGAAATATCAGAAAGTCCCATGGATCTTTTACTCTGCAAATAACCTTCAGACATCTTTTCCCAAATGGTGGCTCGATTGGTGGGAAAAGTTTGGTCCCTTACCTAACATCTTTCCTTCAGAATCATCAAAATCAAATGGTGGGATAAGATTAAAATCCCCAATACCAGATTATCAGATATATAGGAATCAGGTACTATTACAAAAGGTCAAGATCCCAGTATCTTTCAACAACAGCTTGAAGAAGAAATTATTACTCCAGCTAAACTTGCCATTATTATCAACCAGCAGTTTTCTATCTTAGCCAGAGATGATCCTCAATCCCTTAAGAGACAGAAATTGGAACTTGGTTAGATCTTATCCTTGTACATAAAGAGCAGGATTGCTATTGAAAGAAAATATATATATATATTTATTATTTTATCTATCAGTATATCGAATTATTCTACAAAATCAGATAAGCTCAACTAGTGTTATCAGATATTCGACAAACACTTGTCCTCTTCATCTTGGCTTGGACTTTATTTGAGGCAAATCAGCACGAATCCTGTCATCCTTATCAACAATTAGCCTTATCAGTCCTGAAGGATACCATATTAAAGGCTATCTCAATAGGTTTGTCACAACCTTCACAAAGAAAATTAAGAGCATGCAATTATGAAAGAAAAGTGTCAAAGCCAATGACAGATGGATTTATTTACAAGTGAAAAGTCCTATTAGGACCCTCTGTCTACAAGTTTTCATACAGAGAAATTCATACCACAACATGCCAAATTTGAAGATCCAAATTATTGTTGGGGTACTGTAGTGCTACTGTTCAAAGCACTATTTAGCACTATTTAGTACTGTACACTATTCACTATTTATTGTACATTATTCACCGTATACCATTCACTGTCACTGTTCACATCATTGTACAAATTGGCTTTAATAAGTCACTGTTTAAGTCCTGCATAATAATTTATCGTTTATAACCCTTCTGTCTATAAAAGGGGAGTGTCTGAGTCATTGTAACACACCGGTCCACACCCCCACTCTCTCATCCATACTTTAATCTCCTTAGATCACGAGTATGCTCTGCAGTTGCCTCTTCTGAGGAACTTGTGCATCAGAAAGTATCTAGACCACCATTCTTTTCCCATTTGTGTGATCGTGTCCAGCTCTGGCTTTAGAGTTTGTTATCAGCTTGCAAGAGTCTATAAATCAAAGCTTGTTTGTGTAACTTTGTAAGTTTTTATATAAAGAAGTTTTAAGTTTGCTTACTTCCACATTTAAACTTTATTTTTTAGTATTTTCATATATAAGTTTTGATTATATAGAGGTTTTGGTATCAGAGCCAAGGGGATATCGTATGGTTTGTGCGGGTTGTGTGGGTGCTGCATCGTTGCATGTAGTGGTTAGGAGCCGGTCGAGAGCTGTGTTCATGTTTATTGACCCAAGGTCTTTTCATCTTTAGGCATTATCGAATTTGAATGTTGTTTGTCGTCATATTATTTCCCTAGAACTAGAGGGAAACCATAACACGGACTAAGACTCGCTTAAACACTCATCACAGATTCACATGGCACAATCCTTGAACCAGCCAATGTCCACTCCTTGGTCCTTGCACTCTAAATCAGAACAGATTATAGGAAAATTTGAACAATATTGGGATAACAAAGAGGTAGGTAACCAAAGACTTCCTAATATGGAAACTCATCAGATTTCTCACAAATCAGCCTTTGGTAGTGAGATTCCACCTTATCAACTTGATTTAGAGAAACCCTTTATAATAGACATTCCATATCTCAAGAAGGATTTCTTCAAAGAAGAAAATAGGATCTCCTGAGAATACTATGATAAACGCTTTCCTCAGGAATAGATTAACATCCATAGGACTCAATAGCACCAAATCATGAAACTTCTTAGATTAAACATTCCATTCTTCACATGGTTAGCAAATCAGGAGAAGTACAACTTGATTCTTGAAACTTGTGAACTATTCTTGGAAAGATTAGCTCAACCTATCAAGGAAGAACCTATAGGAACCAACACATCATAAAATAGGATTAATATCCTAGAAACACAAACGAAACAAAAAAGGATCTCTCTTCTATGGGCATAAAGGAAGTAGAATCTAGTTTCCTAGACCAACTTCAACTTAACCCCATAAATAGATCCTATACTACACCTATCAGTGCTTACTACAATAGACTTGCTCCTGTTGATATTAGTGACCTTGATCATCACGCTCATGCTCCTATAAACTTTCATCCTAACTGGGTTTATGAATGAAACATAGATGGCATCGAAAGATATCAAGTGCTTCAAATCCTCAATAGAATGGCTAACGTAGCTAATCTGTATAAACAGCATGGCCAGACAGAGTTTGAGGCAGCCCAAACCTTAACTAACATGCTTACCGAAATATTACAAGGTTGGTGGGTAAAACAGCTATAAGCAGAACAGAGAAATCATATACTCTCTTCTGTTAAGGTTGGTGGTTTTGATACCGTATGGTTAGAGAGGTTTTGATATCAAAGCCAAGGGGATATCGTATGGTTTGTGTGGCTGTTGCATTGTTGCATGTAGTGGTTAGGAGCCGGTCGAGAGTCGTGTTCATGTTTCTTGACTCAAGGTCTTCACATCCTTAGGCATTATTGAATTTGAATGTTGTTTACCATTATATTGCGTCCCTAGAACTAGAGGGAAACCACAACACAAACTAACACTTGCTCAAACACTCATCATAGATTCACATGGCACAATCCTTAAACCAGCTGATGTCCACTCCTCGGTCCTTGCACTCTAAATTAGAACAGACTAGAGGAAAATCTAAATAATATTAGGATGACAAAGAGTTAACAAAATGGAAAGCTCCTGAGATAGAAGCTAACCAGATCTATCACAAATCAGCTTTTGACTTCAGATCTCTTCTTACTATTAGAATGGTAGAAAAAGTTATTCCTTTCTCTATTACTACCATCAGAGGTTCGGAACACTTTCAGACGATGCACCTACTGTCTAGGAAAAACCTAAGGAAATTTCATAATGTTGGCTATAGGTTCTTACACATAGGGTTAGTCCAAATAGGATTAAAGCCCTTAACACTATGAGGAATTAAAAACTCATGTGTTGCCCTTGGAGATGCAAGACATACCAACTATCAAAACTCTATCATTAGCATGGTAGAACCAACCTATATAATGGTTCGATCTGTATTAACTATTATCCAAATTTCACTGTCTTCCTAATGGATCAACATGTGGAAAAGGTCCTTACCCTCAATATCCAAACTCATAACTATGAGTTCCTTTCAGGATTAATCCCGTACTCTATCATCTATAGGATCCGTTATAAAGTTCTAACCATAGGACTAAACTCTTGTTGCAGGTCCCCATCAGTTCCATTGGGACATACCATCTGTTATGAGGCAGATTAGAGAGTAAACATTTTTACTCCAAAAACCATTAGACATGAGGAGATTAGTTTCCCTGAAAATTGGAACTTTGACCAAGTCATTGAACCAGCCCCTCCTCCTCAAAACTCAAATATCAGGTTCATCAGCTAAGATCCATTTGGATTTGTTACCATCAGATTTGATAGGTCTAGGAGTATACCCAGATCTAGGACAACCTATCTAGAAGAAGTAAATTCTTCTGATAACTGCGTAGGAGAAACCAGTAGTAGAAGATCCTTCCACACTATTAGGACTCACATTAGCAACATCAGTAGAAGTCAAGGATTGACACAACCAATCTATGAGGATAACCAAAGTATGTCACCAACCCATAGTGATATGCAGAATGCTTATCACCTGAATGTGTTCGAGAAACCTTTTGAGATAGACATCCAGTCTCTGAAAAAAGATTTCTTTAGTACATAAAATAGGAATTTTTCATGAACACTATGACAAGTGCTATACCTAGGAAGAAATCAGAACCCATAAGGATCAATGATATCAGACCATGAAACTTCTCAAAACTAATATCCCCTTCTTCAGGTGGTTAGCAGAATCTGAGAAGTATATTCAGATGTTTGATGACCAGTTATCAATCCATAGAAATCAGTTATTAGTTCTTAAAAAATTAGACACCTATAAGCTATCTACAGGAGAAACAGTAGAATCAACCCAACCACCTCTTGTAGAACATGTGGTTAAAGGTCATGGAGCCAATACCAGAGTATTAGCTTCATCCTTTAAACAAATATCCTCACCCAACAACAAAGATTTTGTAGCACTTAAGGATGACATTGATAAGGTAATCAAACAAAACAACTTTATCAGTGAATATCTTCTCCACTTAGGGAATAAGCCAGAAAAATCCCTTGAACCAGGAGAATCATCCTCTACCAATATTGATATCCCCTTAGGTTGATACCAAAACCTCTCTATAATCAAAACTTATATATGAAAATACTGAAAAATAAAGTTTAAACGTGGAAGTAAGTAAACTGAAAACTTCTTTATATAAAAACTTATAGAGTTACACAAACAAGCTTTGATTTATAGAGACTCTTGCAAGCTAATAACAGACTCTGAAGCCAGAGCTGGACACAGTCATACCAAGAAAAGAGAAAGAGGGACTTAGATACTTTTTGATGCAAAGGTTCCTCAGCAGAGGCAACTATAGAGCATGCTAGTGATCTAAAAAGATCGAAGTATGGATGAGAGAGTGGGGGTATGGACCGGTGTGTTACAATGACTCAAACACTCCCCTTTTATAGACAGAAGGGGTTACAAACGATAAATTATTATATAGGACTTAAACAATGACTTATTAAAGCCAATTTGTACAGTGATGTGAACAATGACAGTGAATGGTGTACGGTGAATAGTGTATAGTGAATAGTAAATAGTGTATAGTGTCAAATAGTGCTTTGAATAGTAGCGCTACAGTACCCCCAACAATAATTTGGATCTTCAAATTTGGCATGTTGTGGTATGAATTTCTCCTTATGAAAAGCTATAAACGGAGGGTCCTAATAATTCTCTTGTGAATAAATCCATTTGTCCATGGGTCTGACATTTTTCTTTCATAATTGCATTCTCTTAATTTTCTTTGTGAAGGCTGTAGGTCTAACAAAGCTATTGAGATAGCTTTTAAAAAGGCATCATTCAGGACTGATAAGGCTAATTGTTGATAAGGATGATAGGATTCGTGTTGATCTACCTCGAATAAAGTCCAAGCCAAGATGAAGACGACAGGTGTTTGCCGAATATCTAACAACTCTGGTTGAGCTTATCTGATTTAGTAGAATAATCCGATGTACTGATAGAGAAAATAATATATATATATATTTTCTTTCATAAGAAATCCTGCTCTTTATGTACAAGGATAAGATCTAACCAAGTTCCAATTTCTGTCTCATAAGGGATTGAGGATTATCCCTGGCTAAGATAGAAAACTGTTGGTTGATAATAATGGCAAGCTTAGCTGGAGTAATAATTTCTTCTTCAAGCTGCTATTGAAAGATACTGGGATCTTGACCTACTGTAATAGTACCTGATTCTTGTATATCAAATAATCTGATATTGGGGATTGTAATCTTATCCAATCATCTAATTTTGATGATTCTGAAGGAAAGATGTTAGTTAAGGGATTAAATTTTTCCCACCAATCAAGCCACCATTTGGGAAAAGATGTCTGAAGGTTATTTGCAAAGTAAAAGATCCATGGGACTTTCTGATATTTGTTTTGTCTGGAGAGGAGGTTAGACCATGGGATCATGTATTCCCAATATGAGTAACGACAAGGATTAAACTTCCAGGCTAATAAAGTTAAAACTTGGCAAATTTTAACTTTGATGAAGGTTACTTGATGTGGGTGATTTCTAGTGATGGAAATGGATTGGTTATGAGACAAAATGGTTTCATAATAGGTTTAAGAGAGATCATCCAGTGTTGAATGGTTTAACAAAGGATAATCAAACTGATGATTAGTCTGGGATAAAGACGTTGATGGTTTTGATGGACAAAGTATAGAATGGGGTTCTGATGGGTTTGGACCAAATTGATGTCTTTCTAGAGAAGAAAAGGTCATGTTTCTCATAAGGCCAGCACTCTGTTGTTGGTATGTTTCCCCTGTGCATGTGCAAATAGTGATATTGTTGATTATATCCGTCGGGAGAGGAGTTTTACCTGGAGTGAGTATCCTTACAATCTGAAGTCTTCTTTCTTCATTATCCTGATATGCAGATAGATTGATAAGAACTTGGATCTTTTTATACATGTAATAAGAACCCGAAGTACCATATTCAATTAAGAATTGATATTTGGATTCATCTGATAATGGACCAACTGTTGGGTCACCCATCTGATATCTCTCCCGCAGGGATCTAGAGACCACCATTTTACGAGTTAATGGACTTTTTGGCAAAGTCTCCAGCCATATAAATGGATTTGATGAGTCTTTACCACGAGCCGTTTGTTGTGGACTAGCCAGATCATTACCCTGGATATGATCAGGTTGATGGTCTTTCATGGACTTAGATGTAAAATCATTTGATAAAACCATGTTTTGTTTATAGAAAATATGTTCTAGTAAAACCTTTTGATTATAGAAAATAAGTAGGGGAATAAGAGGGTTTACCAAACCTTGTTGATACTTGGTGGAAGATGCAAGGATGAGAATAATTGGATATTTGGTTCCAATTTCTATTCTAGTGGCTTTTATAAAGAAATGATGCAAAGGGTTTTCTAGTGTGTATAGAGTGTATGTAGAGAAGCGTAAACCCTTATTGCACAAGTGTATTATTGGGGGTAGATATTTGATGTTAAGCTAATGATTATTTATTGCCCTTAAAGATTCTTTGGTTTTTTCAAAATATTTTGTAAGGACTAAACCTTCTTGGATGTAGTTTATGTTTTCTTCTAATAAGACAACATAATTGATGGGTAAGTATGCATACTGATTGTGGTGTTAAAATACCACTTTTGATAAGAGATCCTGCTGATGATTTTTAAGGAATGATCCTGTTCTTGATCATGATGATCTGATAAAGGGATATGTTTGAACAATCTGGGTACTAGGCTCAGGGATAAAACTTTTTAATTCTTTTCTGAGATTAATTACCAAGATTTGTTGCTCTAAGTTTTGTAAATGAGACTGAATATCCTGATTTTCTTTTTTAAGGTTTGCTAATTATGATTTGGGATTTCTTATCTTATGTCTGATATCTTACTGGTTAATATTATGAGAATATTGAGCTTTTTGGACTGATTTTAGGACTGTCTGAGAGTTAATCCTAATGAAGGGTTTGTTGGTTAATATCTTATGATCTGATTCGTCACTTTGCTTTATCATGTTATGCAATTGAATGAGAAACTGTTACTTCAAACTAAAGTGTTCAACTTGGTTTACCATTCTAAGCATAACTTCAATATGATTATCCTTAATAGGACATAGCTGATGGTTGCAACGACAGATTTCCTTGGATAGGGTAGTTGGAGTTGTTTTATCCTTTTTTTATTCATCGTAGCGATTAGGGGTGAGCAAAAGTTCGGTTAAACCGAACTAACTGAACCGAACCGAAAAGTTCGGTCGATTCGGTTCGGTTTTTCAAAAATAATGGTTCGGTTCGGTTATATTTTTGTTTAAAAATCGATTATTTGGTTCGGTTCGGTTATTTTGATAAAAATACCAAAAAAATCGAACCGAACCGAACTTGTAAAACATAGCCTCACTCACTTGAACCGAACCCGCCACAACCCTCCCCCCCTTTCGCGAACCGAACTCCCCTCCCTCACGAGTCACGCATGCGGGCGCGACATTTCATTTCTCTGTTCTTCGTTCTTCTCTCTCTATATCTCTCTCTCGCGTCTCGGCATTTCATATCGATTCGATTTCGAGTTCACAGATCTGGCGATGGTGAATACGAAGACGAAGGCGAAGGTGAAGGGGAAGACGAAGGCTCTTCGAAGGCGATGGGGAAGACGAAGGCTCTTCGAAGCTTCGTGGATTAGGCACTGGCCGAAGGCTTTTTAACTTCATCTCTTCATCTGTTCTCTCTCCCTCCACCATCCGTCGTCAATGCCGAAGAAGAAGACCAAGGCCGGAGACGAAGACGAAGATTGCGCCGATGGTTTTTCGGTAAGTTTTCACTCTATTTCTCTTTTACATTGAAATTTTGAAACCTAGATCTACTAAAATCCAAAAATCCAACCATTAGATGCTTTTAGTTTTTGGGTATGTGGGTCACCGTGGTTGGGGGAATCCGATGATCAGTTCCGATCATCGGAATCGCTGGCCGGCTAGGTGGCCGGCAGCAACAGCAAAGCTGGTCTCTTAGTTTGTTTCCAATTCGATTTTTGGTTTCGATTCGGTTAGCATGGTTTAGGGTTCGGTTAGATCGGTTTGTTGGGGTTGGTTAGTCAGTTCGGTTCAGTTATTGCATTTGGTTCGGTTCGGTTCACAATTTTTGGGTGGTTCGGTTCGGTTAAAATCGGTTGCACACCCCTAGTAGCGATTAGATTCTGATTCTTCATCTTGTGAAGATTTTGATGGGTCAATTAGATAACTAAGAATGGCTTTTTTGTCTTTTTTTATTAAAATCTAATTTTATAATTTCTATTTAATTTTCAAGAAGGGGCAAAATGTCATTTCTTACCACACTTGAAGTAAGTAAGGTCCGATTTCCTATCTCTCTAGGTTGATTTTTGGATTCTTGAAAGGTATTGGGTTTTCTATTTAAATTTTTCCTATAATATTTTTAGTATTTTTGATATTGATTTTTATTTTTCTTGTGAGGGGGTTTTTCTTTTGGATAACCAAATTGTTCACACCAATTTCCAATTTCTTGTTGATTTATTTTTACCTGCTTACTAAATGTTTGATGATTACAAAATTGCAGTCC
The DNA here is from genome assembly GCA_036245055.1 of Diospyros kaki. NCBI lineage: Eukaryota > Viridiplantae > Streptophyta > Magnoliopsida > Ericales > Ebenaceae > Diospyros > Diospyros kaki. Next base: position 15,557,477 of record BSEG01000015.1, on the reverse strand, counting down.
TGTTAAGGTGATAATATTTATCAATTCTCCATAGGTCCAGTTTGCATAACTTATGGATCCTCCTGCTGTAGGTCTTTTTTCCCGAACCATGTTTTCTTTAACCATATTGGCAAAGAGTGTTGGAAGACCATTGATAAAGATTTCTTTCCAGTAGTCTAAACTGCAATCATTGTGTTCATACAGCCTGCTAAGGAAGGTATCTTTATACCACTTAAAGTCGTCCAATTTTCTACAACACAGACTAAGACTTGCTCAAACACTCATCACAGATTCACATGACACAATCCTTGAACCAGCCGATGTCCACTTTTTGGTCCTTGCACTCTAAATCAGAACAGATTATAGGAAAATCTGAACAATATTGGGATAACAAAGAGGTAGGTAACCAAAGACTTCCTAGTATGGAAACTCATCAGATCTCTCACAAATTAGTCTTTGGTAGTGAGACTCCAACTTATCAGCTTGATCTAGAGAAACCCTTTGAAATAGACATTCCATATCTCAAGAAGGATTTCTTCAAAGAAGAAAATAGGATCTCTCGAGAATACTATGATGGACACTTTCCTCAGGAATAGATTAACATCCATAGGACTCAGTGGCACCAAATCATGAAACGTCTTAGATTAAACATTCCATTCTTCACATGGTTTGCAAATCAAGAGAAGTACAATTGGATTCTTGAAACTCATGAATTGTTCTTGGAAAGATCAGCTCAACCTATCAGGGAAGAACCTATAGAAACCAACACATCAGAAAATAGGAAACACATCTGAAGTTAAATGAGACTGAGCACTATTTCTCTTCTACGGATAAGGAAGAAGTAAGCTCAAACGAAACAGAAAAGGATCTCTCTTATGTCAGCATAGAGGAAGTAGAATCTAGATTCCTAGACCAACTTCAACTTAACCCCATAAATAGATCCTATACCACAACTATCAGAGCTTACTACAATAGACCTGCCCTTGTTGATATTTTTCACCTTGATCATCAAGCTCATGCTCTTGTAAAATTTCATCCTGACAGGTTTATGAATGGAACATAGATGGCCTCGAAAGATATCAAGTGCTTCAGACCCTCAACAAAATGGCTAACGTAGCCAATCTGTATAAACAGCATGGCCAGACAGACCTTGAGGCGGCCCAAACCTTAACCAACATGCTTATCGAAATATTACAAGCTTGGTGGGTAAAAGAGCTATTAGCAGAACAGAGAAATCAGATACTCTCATCTGTTAAGGTTAACTAAGACCGACAACCAATATTAGACCATGATGCTAAACCAATCCCAAACTCAGTCGAATCCCTGCTCCAAAATATTACCCTGCATTTCTTAGGAACCTACACCAACGTGGTTGCCCAGAACAAAGAATTATTAACTCGATTGCGTTGTAGAAAATTGAAAGACTTTAAGTAGTATAAAGATACCTTCTTTAGCAGGCTGTATGAACGCAATGATTGTGGTTTAGACTGCTGAAAAGAAATCTTTATCAATTGCCTCCCAATGCTCTTTGCCAATATCGTTAAAGAAAACATGGTTTGGGAAAAAAGGCCTACAATAAGAGGATCCATAAATTATGTAGATTGGACCTATGGAGAACTGATAAATATTATCATCTCCATAGGATTGTAGTTTTGTAATCATCAAAGATTTAGTAAGTAGGTAAAAATAAATCAACAAGAAATGGGAAATTGGTGTGAACAATTTGGCTATCCAAAAGAAAAACCCCCTCATAAGAAAAATAAAAATCAATATAAAAAATACCAAAAATATTATAGGGAAAATTTAAACAGAAAACCCAATACCTTTCAAAAAACTAAAAATCAACCTAGAATAATAGATAGGAAACCGGACCTTATTTGCTTCAGGTGTGGTAAGAAAGGACATTTTACCCCTTCTTGCAAATTAAATAAAAATTACAAAAATTAGATTTAAATAAAAAGACAAAAAAAAAGCCATTATGAGTTGTCGAAATGTCCCATGAAAATCTTCATAAGAAGAAGAATCAGATTCTAATAACTCCAATGAAGAAGAAAAGGATAGAACAACTCCTACTACCTTATCCAAGGAAATCTATCGTTGCAACCATCAGCTATGTCCCATTAAGGATAATCATATTGAAGTTATGTTTAGAATGGTAAACCAAGTTAAAGACTTTAGTCTGAAGCAACAGTTTCTCATTCAGTTGCATAACATGATAAAGAAAAGTGACGAATCAGATCATAAGATATCAGCCAACAAACATTTCATTAGGACTAACTATCAGGAAGTCCTAAAATTAGTCCAAAAATCTCAAGCTTCTCATAAGATTAACAAGCAAGATATTAGACATAAGATAAGAAATCCCAAATCAGAATTAGCAAACCTTAAAAAAGAAAATCAGGATATTCAGTCTCGTTTACAAAACTTAGAGAAACAAATCTTGGTAACTAATCTCAAAAAAGAATTAGAAAGTTTTATCCCTGAGCCTAGTACCCAGATTGTTCAAACAAATCCTTTATCAGATCATTAGCATCAAGAACAGGATCATTCCTTAAAAATCATCAGTAGGATCTCTTATCAGAAGTGGTATATTAATACCACAATCAATATGCGTACTTACCCCATCAGTTGTGTTGTCTTATTAGAAGCAGATATAAACTGCATCCAAGAAGGTTTAGTCCTTACAAAATATTTTGAAAAACCAAAGAGTCTTTAAAGGCAACAAATAATCACCAGCATAACATCAGATATTTGCCCCTAATAATACACTTGTGCAATAAGGGTATATGTTTCTTTACATGCACTCCATACACACTAGAAATCCCTTTGCATCATTTGTTTATAAAAGCCATTAAGATAGAAAATGGAACCAAATATCCAATTATTCTCATCCTTTCATCTTCCTCCAAGCATCACGACATTAGTTTTCATAAGCATACATAGGTCTTCCTTTTGCATTATTTTCCTTTATCAAGATTAGAGCATTAGCATCAACAAGGTTTAGTAAACCCTCTTATTCCCCTACTTATTTTCTATAATCAAAAGGTTTTACTAAAACATATTTTCTATAAACAAAACATGGTTTTATCAAATGATTTTACATCTAAGTTCATGAAGGACCATCAACTTGATCAGATCCAGGGTAATGATCTGGCTAGTCCACAGCAAACGGCTCGTGGTAAAGACTCATCAAATCCGTTTATATGGTTGGAGACTTTGCCAAAAAGTCCATTAACCTATAAAATGGTGGTTTCTAAATCCCTACGGGAAAGATATTAGATGGGCGACCCAACAGTTGATCCATTATTAGATGATCCAGATATCAGTTCTTAATTAAATATGGTACTTCGGGTTCTTATTACATGTATAAGAGGATTGGGTTCCTATTAGTCCATTCACATATCAAGACAATGAAGAAAGAAGACTTCAAATTGTAAGGATACTCATTCCAGGTAAAACTCCTCTCCTGGCGAATATACTCAACAATATCGTTATTCGCACATGCACAGGGGAAACATGCCAACAACAGAGTGCTAACCTTATGAGAAACAAGACCCTTTCTTCTCCAGAAAGACATTAGTTTGGTCCAAACTCATCAGAACCCAATTCTATGCTTTGCCCATCAGAACCATCAACGTCTTTATCCCAGACTAATCATTAGTTTGATTATTCTTTGTTAAACCATTCAACACTAGATGATCCATCTTCACCTATTATGAAACCATTTTGTACCCAATCCATTTCCATCACTACAAATCACACACATCAAGTAACCTCCATCAAAGTTAAAATTTGCCAAGTTTTAACTTTATCAGTCCAGAAGTTTAATCCTTGTGGTTACTCATATTGGGAATACATGACCGTCTGGACTAACCTCCTCTTTAGACAAAACAAATATCAGAAAGTCCCATGGACCTTTTACTTTGTAAATAACCTTCAGACATCTTTTCCCAAATGGTGGCTTGATTGGTGGGAAAAGTTTGATCCCTTACCTAACATCTTTCCTTCAGAATCAGAGGGCGATTTTCAATATTATCAGAACAAAACCTTTCTTCCAAAATTACCTCATCCAATATTTTATTATTACCTAGAACCCAAATTATCATATGCCATTACAGCCTTTTCATCAGAATCATCAAAATCAGATGGTGGGATAAAATTAAAATCCCCAATATCAGATTATCAGAGATATAGGAATTAGGTACTATTACAGAAGGTTAAGATCCCAGTATCTTTCAACAGCAGCTTGAAGAAGAAATTATTACTCCAACTAAACTTGCCATTATTATCAACCAACAGTTTTCTATCTTAGCCAGGGATGATCCTCAATCCCTTAAGAGACAAAAATTGGAACTTGGTCAGATCTTATCCTTCTACATAATGAGCAGGATTGCTCATGAAAAAATATATATATATATATATTATTTTATCTATCAGTATACCAGATTATTCTACAAAATCAAATAAGCTCAACCAGAGTTGTCAGATATTCGAAAAACACTTGTCCTCTTCATCTTGGCTTGGACTTTATTCAAGGCAAATCAACACGAATCCTGTCAGCCTTATAAACAATAAACCTTATCAGTCCAGAAGGATGCCTTATTAAAAGCTATCTCAATAGCTTTGTCAGACCTGCAGCCTTCATAAAGAAAATTAAGAGCATGCAGTTATGAAAGAAAAGTGTCAAAGCCAAGAATAGATGGATTTATTCACAAAAGAAAAGTCTTATTAGAACCCTTCGTCTGTAGCTTTTCATACGAAGAAATTCATGCCACAACATGCCAAATTTGAATATCCAAATTATTGCTAGGGTATTGTAGCGTTACTATATTGTTATTGTTTAAAGCACTATTTAGCACTATTTGGCACTGTATACTATTCACCGTACACCATTCACTGTCACTGTTCACATCACTATACAAATTGACTTTAATAAGTCACTGTTTAAGTCCTGTATAATAATTTGTCGTTTGTAACCCCCTTCTTTCTATAAAAGAGGAGTGTCTAAGTCATTGTTAGACATCGGTCCATACCCCCACTCTCTCATCCATACTTCGATCCTCTTAGATCACTATTATGCTCTGCAGTTGCCTCTTCTGAGGAACCTCTACATCATAAAGTATCTAAGTCCCCATTTCTCTTTTCTTTGTATAACCGTATCCAGCTCTGGCTTCAGAGTCTATTATCAGCTTGCAAGAGTCTCTGTAAATCAAAACTTGTTTGTGTAACTCTGTAAGTTTTTATATAAAGAAGTTTTTAGTTTGCTTACTTCCGCGTTTAAACTTTATTTTTCAGTATTTTCATATATAAGTTCTAATTATAGAGAGGTTTTGGTATCAGAGCCAAGGGGATATCGTATGGTTTGTGCGGGTTGTGTGGGTGCTGCATCGTTGCATGTAGTGGTTAGGAGCCGGTCGAGAGTCGTGTTCATGTTTCTTAACCCGTTGTCTTCGTATCCTTAGACACTATTGAATTTGAATGTTGTTTGTCGTCATATTGCGTCCCTGGAACTGGAGGGAAACCACAACACAGACTAAGACTTGCTCAAACACTCATCATAGATTCACATGGCACAATCCTTAAACCAGCCGATGTCCACTCCTCCGTCCTTGCACTCTAAATCTAAACAGACTATAGGAAAATCTGAACAATATGAGGATGACAAAGAGTAAGCAAACTGGAAACCTCTTAAGATAAAAGCTTACTAGATGTATCACAAATCAACTTTTGACTTCAGATCTCTTATTACTATCAGAATGGTAGAAAAAGTTATTCCTTTCTCTACTACTACCATCAGAGGATCAGAACACTTTCAAACGGTGCACTTACTGTCTGGGAAAAACAACTTGGTTATCCTCATAGATTGGTTGTGCCAATCCTTGACTTCTACTAATGTTGCTGATGTGAGTCCTAGTAGTGTGGAAGGATCTTTTACTACTGGTTTCTCCTAGACAGTCATTAGAATAAGGTTTTTCCCAGACAGTAGGTGCACTGTTTGAAGGTGTTTCGATCCTCTTATGGTAGTAGTAGAGAAAGACATAACTTTTTCTACCATTCTGATAGCAAGAAGAGATCTGAAGTCAAAAGCTAATTTGTGATAGATCTAGTTAGCTTCTATCTTAGGAGGTTTCCATTTTGCTAACTCTTTGTCATCCCAATATTGTTCATATTTTCCTATAGTTTGTTCTGATTTAGAGTGCAAGGACCAAGGAGTGAACATCGGCTGGTTTAAGGATTGTGTCATGTGAATCTCTGATGAGTGTTTGAGCAAGTCTTAGTTTATGTTGTGGTTTCCCTCCAGTTCTAGGGATGCAATATGACGATAAACAACATTCAAATTCAATAATGCCTAAGGATGTGAAGACCTCAGGTTATGAAACATGAACACGACTCTCGACTGGCTTCTAACCATTACATGCAACAATGTAGCACCCACACAACCCGCACAAACCATACGATATCCCCTTAGCTCTGATACCAAAACCTCTCTATAATCAGAACTTATATATGAAAATACTAAAAAATAAAGTTTAAACATGGAAGTAAGCAAACTAAAAACTTCTTTATATAAAAACTTACAGAGTTACACAAACAAGCTTTGATTTACAGAGACTCTTGCAAGCTGATAACAGACTCTGAAGCCAGAGCTGGACATGGTCATACAAGGAAAAGAGAAAGGGAGACTTAGATACTTTCTAATGTAGAGGTTCTTTAGAAGAGGAAACTACAGAGCATACTAGTGATCTAAGAGAAAGAGGAATAACTTTTATAGAGAGGTTTTGGTATCAGAGTTAAGGGGATATCGTATGGTTTGTGTACGTTGTGTGGGTGCTGCATTGTTGCATGTAGTGGTTAGGAGCCAGTCGAGAGCTGTGTTCATGTTTCTTGACCTGAGGTCTTTGCATGTTTAGGCATTATTTAATTTGAATGTTGTTTGTTGTCATATTGCGTCCCTAGAACTGGAGGGAAACCACAACAGAGACTAAGACTTGCTCAAACACTCATCACAGATTCACATGGCACAATCCTTAAACCAGTCGATGTCCACTTCTCGGTCCTTGCACTCTAAATCAGAACAGACTATAGGAAAATCTAAACAATATTGGGATAACAAAGAGGTAGGTAACCAAAGGCTTCCTAGTATGGAAACTCATGAGATCTCTCACAAATTAGCCTTTGGTAGTGAGACTCCACCTTATCAGCTTGATCTAGAGAAACCCTTTGAAATAGACATTCTATATCTCAAAAAGGATTTCTTGAAAGAAGAAAATAGGATCTCCCGAGAATACTATGCTAGACGCTTTCCTCAGGAACAGATTAACATCCATAGGAGTTAGTTGCACTAAATCATGAAACTTCTCAGATTAAACATCCCATTCTTCACATGGTTAGCAAATCATGAGAAGTACAATTGGATTCTTGAAGCTCATGAGCTATCCCTAGAAAAATCAAAAGCTCGTGAACTATTCTTGGAAGAACCAAATCAGCCTATTAAGGAATAACCTATAAAAATTAAAACATCAGAAAATAGGATTAATATCCTAGAAAATCATCAGAATTCAGAAGAAACTGACATGATCTCTCTTTTGCAGATATAGAAGAAGTAAGCTCAGATGAAACAGATAATGATCTCTCTTCTGTGGGTATAGAGAAAGTGGAATCTAGATTCCTAGACCAACTTCAACTCAATACCATAAGCAGATCCTATACTACACCCATCAGTGCTTATAGACCTGCCCCTGTGGATATTATTGACCTTGATCATCAAGTTCATGCTCCTGTAGACCTTCATCCTTACTGGGTCTATGAATGGAACATAGATGGCCTAGAAAGATATCGAGTGCTTCAAGTCCTCAACAGAATGGCTAACATAGTCAATCTGTATAAACAACATGGCCAAACAGAGCTTGAGACAACCCAAACCTTAACCGACATGTTCTCTAAAATTCTACAAAGTTTATGGGTTAAGAAGCTATCATCAGAACAAAACCATCAGATTCTCTCTATCAGAAATAACCAAAATCAACAGCCAATATTAGATCATGAAGCCAAACCAATTCCAAACATAGTTAGAATTTTCCTCCAAAAAACCATTCCTATACCAATTCCAAACATAGTTAGAATTTTCCTCCAAAAAACCATTCCTATACGATTACAGGATCAATAAAAAATAAGACATTGGAACGAACAATTTGGTTATCCAAAAGGAAAATCCCCTCAAAAGAAAAACAAAAATCAATATTAAAAATACCAAAAACGTTATAAGGAAAATCTAAATAGAAAATCCAAAAGAAATAATTCTCAAAAATGTAATAATAAACCTAGGAAACTAATGTTGTTTTACTTTTATATACTTAGTTTTGATGATGAAAAATAATATTTTATTTAATCCATAAGTCATGAATCAAGGTTGTGGTTTTCAACATAAATCAATTTCAATATCAAGTATTACTTTGTTAAAATGAAAACCAAATGATTTATATTCTTATACATAGAGATTTGCACAAACATGTATTATGATGAAATCTCCTAAACTGATTTTCAAATTAGCTTTGAAGTCATTGGTCAACATAGAGTTAAAATTGTTCTAAGGCAAAAGACCAACTAGAACATAAATGTGTTTGATGAAAAACCAATCTTAAATATGAAAGATCATTTATGTTAATCTCATATTTTAATATAAGCTTTTTAGATTTTGAAACATACATGAAAGGTTTTGGCTCGAAATTCAAATGTCTAAAAAATCCTTTAGTTCACGTATCATGTTTCGAGACTCTTTTTGGTAAGGTTTCAATATTTTTCTAAGTCTGGAAGGTTAGCACCTTATAAGGAGACACGTATGAAAATGTTTTCTTTTTAGAAAACTAACTCTCGATAATTCAATAGCTAACATTCATTAGTGATAAAATAATTTTTAACGAATTTTTCAAGAAATAGAAAGTGTATATCTTGGAGGTGGTAAAATTGCAAAATCTTAAGTTCCTACTAAAACCCAAATTCTACTTTCTTATTCTTATGGATTTTGATTTTTTAGATATTTTTATTGAATCCAAATGGGGGGTACTTTCTTATTTACATTTATGTATTAAAGTAAATGGAAGGTAAAATATAAATTAAACAAAATGAGGACATTTTTATTGAATCCAAGTGTAAATATGTTGCAATGTTTTCAAGCTTCATTCTGTTGAAAATCTTCCTCATCTGTCAACTGTGTGTTTCAATCTTTCGACTATGCATAAGGATAGTCGACTATGGCTTTTCATCTGTTGACTATTTTTATTCATGAGATTCAAAATTTTCTTTGTATTTTTCAATCTGTCGACTATGTAAAAGGATCTGTCGACTATGAGAATTTTTGGTTGAGCAATAGTCGACTATACTTTCTTGTCTGTCGACTATGTCTTGTTTTACTTGTAAGAATAGTCAACTATGCATTTTCTTCTGTCGACTATTTCTTTTTACAGAAAGCTATAATGGCTAGTTTTTCAAACTCCAACAGTCACAAACGGCTACATTTCTCTTCAATCTCTTGGGATGCTTATATATACACATCAAGGGTGATTAAGAGCGTGTTGATGGATGGAAACGAGATGAGCTAAATATTACAAATCATTTTATTCGAAGCTTACAGTGTTCTGTGCTTTTATTGTTATACTTTTCTTTCCAAGGCTTTGTTCTATTATTGTTGATACATTCATTTAAGCCTTGTTTATTCTTGAGAGACATTGTAACTAAGAGATTCATCTCTTAGATTCTCTCATATTCTATATTTCTTTCTTCCTAGCTTGTGTAGCTAGAGGGCCCATTTAAGTGGGAGGTTTTGTATTTTCCTAGTCTCGGACTAGAGGACCTACTCGGGTTGAGTAGGGGGTTGATAGTGGATGGTTTGAAAAATCCTTAGTAAGGAGCTAAGGTAGTGGATTAGGCTTGGGTTAAGCCGAACCATTATAAATCTTTGTGTTCTCTCTTGCTTATGTTTTTTTTTTTATTTGTTTATCACTGCTATCATTTCATTATCCTCACTTGCATTGAGTTTTTATTTTCAATCAAAAGGATTTCAAAGTTCTATAAAGTATTTTTAAAATATCCAATTCACCCCCCCTCTTGGTGTGTGCCATAGCATCTCCCGTTCTAACAACTAAAACTCATTTACTTTAAGAAAAGCTATCTTGTCCCTTTTTGCAAACTAAATAAAAGATTACAAAAATTAAATAAAAAAGGGAAAGACACTATCCATAACTATCTATATGAATATCCAACATCTTCAGAAGATGAAGAATCAAAAACCAACAACTTCGATATAGAAGAGAAGGATAAAGTAGTTCTTTCTACTTCATCTGGAGAAACCTGTCGTTGCAACCATCAACTATGTCCTATTAAGGATGATCAGATCGAGGTTATGCTTAGAATGATAATCTAAGTTGAAGATTCTAATCTAAAGCAACAATTTCTCATTCAATTGCATAACATGATAAAACAAAGTAATGAATCAGACCATAAGATATCAGTCAACAAACCCTTCATTAAGACTAACTTTCAGGAAGGCTTAGTTCCTACAAAATATTTTTGAGAAAACCAAAAAATCTTTAACAACAACAAATAATCATCAGCTTAACATAAAGTATAAGCATCCATTAGTACACATGTGTAACAATGGTGTATGTTTCTCGACCTCTTTCTTCCTAGTAAGAAGATTATCTACCCCCATTTTATTAGGAAATCCATTCCTTCAACTTCTTTACCCCATGAAAGTTACGGAATCAGGAGTAGAAACTGAATATTTAGGGAAACCTATAATATTTAAGTTTGCTTATCCAATTACACACCGTGACATTCAACTTCTCCAGAATGTATCAGTCCATCAGAAAATCTAGCTTCTTAGCAAGCATATTAGCTCTTTCCAACAGGACCTCATATTTAAACAAATTGAGGATACCTTGATCAGCCTAGAATTTCTCCATAGGGTTAAACAATTCCAAGAAAAATTGCAAAAAGAAGTTTTTTCTACCATCCCAAATGCTTTTTGGGATAGGAAGAAACACATTGTGGAATTACCCTACGAATCAGGTTTCACAGATAAAAATATTCCTACTAAGGCAAGACCTATCCAAATGTCTTCTAAATTAGTGGAATACTGTAAGAAAGAAATCAGTGATCTATTAGACAAAAACCTTATCAGAAAATCAAAATCCCCTTAGTGTTGCTCTACTTTTTATGTTAACAAAAATGTTGAGATAGAACGAGGAACCTCGAGATTAGTCATCAATTATAAACCCCTCAATCAGGCTTTGAAATGGATTAGATATCCCATTCCAAACAAATCAAATTTATTTAAAAGACTCCATCAGGAAAAAATCTTCTCTAAGTTCGACATGAAATTAGATTTTTGGCAGATCCAGATATCAGAAAAAGATAAGTATAAAACAACATTCACAGTGTCTTTTGGTCAATACGAATGGAATGTAATGCCCTTTGGTCTTAAGAAGGCCCCATTAGAATTCCAAAACATCATGAATGATATTTTCACCCCATATAGCCTATTCACTATCGTCTAGATTGATGATGTCTTAGTCTTCAGTGAAAATATCTATCAGCATTGGAAGCATCTGAGAACTTTCATCCATATCATTAGAAAAAATGGATTAGTTGTATTAGCTCCCAAGATCAAACTCTTCCAAACAGAAATCAGGTTCCTAGGACACATCATCAGAAACGGGACTATAATACCCATTCAAAGATCTCTGGAATTTGCTAAAAAAATTTCAGATAAAAATCAGTTACAAAGGTTCTTAGGATCCCTTAACTACATATCAGACTTTTATCAGTATCTCAGACCCATCTGTAAGCCATTTTTTGACTGTCTGAAAAATAATCCACCTTCTTGGACAGATGCACACACACTTGTAGTGCAACAGATTAAGAAGCATGTTCATCATCTTCCTCTTTTGCATATATGCCAGCCATCAGCATTAAAAATTATGGAAACAGATGCACTAGAATTAGGATATGGAGGTATCCTCAAGCAGCATTATGATCAACACGATTTAGATATCACTCTGGTACTTGGAATCCTACTCGAATAAAATATTTTACTATTAAAAAAGAGATTTTATCCATTGTCCTGTGTATTATGAAATTTCAGGATGATCTTTTAAATCAAAATTTTTTACTTCATATTGATTGTAAATCAGCAAAAGAAGTTTTACAAAAAGATGTTAAAATCTTGTAGCTAAATAGATCCTTGCCTGCTGGCAAGTTTTAATAGCCATCTTTGATTTTGACATTGAATTCATCAAAGGAAATTCCAATTCCCTTCCTGATTTCCTGATCAGGGAATTCCTTCAAGGAAAACATCAAAATTAGCCCATCAGTCTATGGCCCAGCTACCACTAGACTCAAAACCTGATCAGACCTAGGGTAATGCTTTGGCTAGTCCACAGCAAACGACTTGTCGTAAAGACAAATCAAATTCATTGGATTGGCTGGAGGCTTTGCCAAAAAGCCCAGTAACCTGTAAAATAATGGTCAAACGATCCCTACGGGACAAGTACTTGATGCATGATCCATCAGTTGGTCCATATCCCCTATTCGCTCCTCCACCATATCAGTTTCTTGTGGAATATACAATTCCTAATCCAGGTTATGTCTACAAGGAGATCAGCTTTCAAATTGATCCATTAGTCTATTAGAGGATGGAAGAAAGAAGGATCTAGATTATCCAGGAATTATATTCAAGCAACATTCCTTTACATATGATCATCCTTAGCAACAATTCATCAGTCTTAAAATCAGAGGATTTTCCAAAGCAAAATAATTTTATAGAAGAAATAATCGCCATTAGCCTTATTAGATTATAAGATTAAGCTTTGGCCACTTTGTCAAAGAAATTATCCAGGAATCTTTAGCTTTATCTGTAACCCTACCCATTGTGTGGAAAAAGAAGCCTGCCAAGGACAAGCTACTATTTTCTTTTCAAGAAAGTTAAAAGAAGCTATCCATTCGCACGACTTTTGAAGCCACTAGAAGACAAAGTTGAAGACCTCATACAATTGCTAGTTACTGTTGCGGTACTATAGCGTTACTTTTTAAGCACTATTCAACACTATTTAGCACTATACATTACTATAGCATTGTACACCTTTCACTATGCACTGTTCATAACTTTTATCTTTTTAGTGTTTGAGTCCTGTGTAATATTCTGTCATTTGTAACCCCTTCTATCTATAAAAGGGGAGTGTCTGAGTCGCTTCAAGACACCAATCCATACCCTCACTCTCTCATCCATACTTTGATCTTCTTAGATCACTAGTATGCTCTGTAGTTGCCTTTTCTGAGGAACCTGTGCATTAGAAAATATTTAAGTCCCCCTGTCTCTTTTCTTTGTATGACTATGTCCAACTCTGGCTTTAGAGTCTCTGTAAATCAAAGCTTGTTTGTGTAACTCTATAAGTTTTTATATAAAGAAGTTTTTAGTTTGCTTACTTCCGCGTTTAAACTTTATTTTTTAGTATTTTCATATATAAGTTCTGATTATAGAGAGGTTTTGGTATCAGAGCTAAGGTGATATCGTATGGTTTGTGCGGGTTGTGTGGGTCTTGCATCGTTGCATGTAGTGGTTGGAACCGGTTGACAGCTGTGTTCATGTTTCTTAACCCGAGGTCTTCGCGTCTTTAGGCATTATTGAATTTAAATGTTGTTTTCTGTTGTATTGCGTCCCTAGAATTGGAGGGAAACCACAACATAGACTAAGACTTGCTCAAACACTCATCACAGATTCACATGGCATAATCCTTGAACCAATCGATGTCCACTTCTCGGTCCTTGCACTCTAAATCAGAACAGACTATATGAAAATATGAACAATATTAGGAAAACAAAGAGGTAGGTAATCAAAGACTTCCTAGTATGGAAACTCATCAGATCTCTCACAAATTAGCCTTTGGTAGTGAGACTCCACCTTATCAGCTTGATCTAGAGAAACCCTTTGAAATAGACATTCCATATCTAAAGAAGGATTTCTTCAAAGAAGAAAATATGATCTCCCGAGAATACTATGATAGACGCTTTCCTCAGGAACAGATTAACATCCATAGGACTCAGTGGCACCAAATCATAAAACTTCTTAAATTAAACATTCCATTCTTCACATGGTTAGTAAATCATGAGAAGTACAACTGGATTCTTGAAACTCATGAACTGTTCTTGGAAAGATCAACTCAACTTATCAGGGAAGAACCTATAGAAACTAACACATCAGAAAATAGGATTAATATCCTAGAAACACATCTGAAATCAGAGGAGACTGAGCACGATTTCTCTTCTGCGGATAAAGAAGAAGTAAGCTCACACGAAATAGAAAATGATCTCTATTCTATGGGCATAGATGAAGTAGCATCTAGATTCCTAGACAAACTTTAACTTAACCCCATAAATAGATCCTATACTACACACATTAGTGCTTACTACAACAGACCTACCCCTGTTGATATTATTAACCTTGATCATCAAGCTCATGCTCCTGTAAACTTTCATCCTGACTGGGTTTATGAATGGAACATAGATGGCCTCGAAAGATATCAAGTGCTTCAAACCCTCAACAGAATGGCTAACGTAGCTAATATGTATAAACATCGCCAGACAGAGCTTGAGGCGACCCAAACCTTAACCAACATGCTTACTGGAATATTACAAGGTTAATGGGTAAAAGAGCTATCAGCAGAACAGAGAAATCAGATACTCTCTTCTGTTAAGATTGATCAAGACCGACAAACAATATTAGACCATGAAGCTAAACCAATCCCAAACTCAATCGAATCCCTGCTCCAAAATATTACCCTGCACTTCTTAGGAACCCACACCAACGTGGTTACCCAGAACAAAGAATTATTAACCCGATTGCGTTGTAGAAAATTGGAAGACTTTAAGTGGTATAAAGATACCTTCCTTGGCAAGCTGTATGAACACAATGATTGTGGTTTAGACTGTTGGAAAGAAATCTTTATCAATGGTCTCCCAACGCTTTTTGCCAATATGGTTAAAAAAAACATGGTTCGGGAAAAAAAACCTACAGTAGGAGGATCCATAAATTATGCAAACTGGACCTATGGAAAACTGATAAATATTATCACCTCCACAAGATTGTAGTTTTGTAATCATCAAAGATTTAGTAAGCAAGTAAAAACAAATCAGCAAGAAATGGGAAATTGGTGTGAACAATTTGGCTATCCAAAAGAAAAACCCCTTCACAAGAAAAATAAAATCAATATAAAAAATACTAAAAATATTATAGGAAAAATTTAAATAGAGAACCCAATATCTTTCAAAAATTCAAAACTCAACCTAGAGTAATAGATTGGAAACTGGACCTTACTTGCTTCAAGTCTGGTAAGAAATGACATTTTGCCCCTTCTTGAAAATTAAATAAAAAAAATTACAAAATTAGATTTAAATAAAAAGACAAAAAAGACCATTCTTAGCCGTCAAAATGACCCTAACAGTTCTGATGAAGAATCAGACTCTAATAGTTCCGATGAAGAAGAAAAGGATATAGCAGCTCCTACTACCCTATCTAAGAAAATCTGTCGTTGCAACCATTAGCTATGTCCTATTAAGGATAATCATACTGAAGTTATGCTTAGAATGGTAAACCAAGTTGAAGACTTTAGTCTAAAATAACAGTTTCTCATTCAATTGCATAACATGATAAAGCAAAGTGATGAATCAAATCATAAGATATCAGCCAACAAACCCTTCATTAGCACTAACTCTCAGGAAGTCCTAAAATCATTCCAAAAATCTCAAGATTCTCATAAGATTAACCAGCAAGATATCAGACATAAGATGAGAAATCCCAAATCAAAATTAGGAAACCTTAAAAAAGAAAATCAGGATATTCAATCTCATTTACAAAACTTAGAGCTACAAATCTTGCTAACTAATCTCAAAAAAAGAATTAGAAAGTTTTATCCCTGAGCCTAGTACCCAAATTGTTCAACAGATCCTTTATCAGATCATCAGGATCAAGAACATGATCATTCCTTAAAAATCATCAGTAAGATCTCTTATCAGAAGTGGTATATTAATACCACAATCAGTATGCATACTTACCCCATCAGTTGTGTTGTCTTATTAGAAGCAAATATAAACAGCATCCAAGAAGGTTTAGTCCTTACAAAATATTTTGAAAAAAACCAAAGAATCTTTAAAGGCAACAAATAATCATCAACTTAACATAAGATATCTGCCCCCAATAATCCACTTGTGCAATAAGGGTATATGTTTCTCTATATACACTCCATACACACTAGAAATACATTTGCATCATCTCTTTATAAAAGCCACTAGGATAGAAATTGGAACCAAATATCCAATTATTCTCATCCTTGCGTCTTCCACCAAGCATCACAACATTAGTTTTCATAAGCATACATTAGTCTTCCTTTTGCATTATTTTCCTTTATCAAGATCAGAGCATCAGCATCAACAAGGTTTACAAAACCCTCTTATTCCCCTACTTATTTTCTATAAATAAAACGTTTTACTAAAACATATTTTCCATAAACAAAACATGGTTTTATCAAATGATTTTACATCTAAGTCCATGGAGGATCATCAACCTAATCGGATCCAGGGTAATGATCTGGCTAGTCCACAACAAACAACTCGTGGTAAAGACTCATCAAATACGTTTATATGGCTAGACACTTTGCCAAAAAGTTCATTAACCCGTAAAATAGTGGTCTCAAGATCCCTAGATCTCTAGATGTAAAAATATTAACTGAAGGAACATACCATTGATGTGGTTATCACATACGTGTAGTGCCTTCTTTCGCAATTGATTTGATTTGGCTTCATGCGACTTGAGATTGTGTGAGAGCCATTGTAGTATTAATAGGCTTTTTGGACGTTTTCCACAGACAGCGCCAATTGTTGTGACATGGATACAACAATAAATTTGTAGAATGGAAATGTCGTCTTCAAGCCCCCTGAGCCTGCGAAAATAAGAAAACAGTCAGAGGGCGCGGGGAGGTCCCCACGCAAACACTCCGACCCTTAAGTTAGACATTGAGTATGATGAAAGAAACAGTATTGAAATTAGTATCAAAGACATTCTCCCTCTTTCAGGAATGCATACCTGCCTATTTATAGAGATATACAGAGTGATTTAAAATATAACAGAGTTATGATTCTTGTAGATAACGCTTATCTTGAATGATCATAATCTGATTGGGATTAGGATAGTTGTAGATAACATATATCTTAGTATTCTAAATCTATTAGAATTAAGATACAAATAATTTGTATATTTTACACATGATATTTATCTTACCCCTTTTAGGGATAGAATTTCTTAAGGATAATACTTATCCAAATATTTCATAATCATTTTATAATTAGATTTTGCTATGGATAATTATCTATCCTTTTCTTGGAATATTCGAAGGGATTTTTAAATGTCAGACTTATCGTGTTTGCGCGCTATGTGCGGGACTCCCCCCATATATAAGAAATTTATGCCTTTTAGCCCAAAAAGACATTTGGGGCTTTTGGACTTTTTTTTTACCTTTTAATGGGCTTTTACCTATGACACAACAATTGCTCCTCGCTCTTGCCTTTGCCTGCAAGGCAAAGGGAAGAGTACACTGATTATACCTCGCCGCTGTTCGGCCACTAGTAGGACAACAGTTTTATTTTCTTCTCATTGCCGGGCTATGCGCAGGACAATGGGCCTTTTGCTTTTCCCTTGGCCTTCGCTTTCTCTTCGTTACCAGGCCATGCGCAAGGTAACAAGTTTGTTGTCTTCTTCATTCCCGGGTTACGAGCAGGGCAACGAGACTTTTATTCTTACCTTATTATCAGGCTACTAGCGAGACAATATGTTTGTTTTCCTTCATTGTTGGGCTATGTGTTGGATAATGGACTTGTTGTTCTTCCCTCGTTGCCAGGCTACGTGCAGGACAACGGGCTTTTTGCTTTCTTACCATAATGTTACGGCTCCCCAATTTCGTGTGTATATGGTTGCTAGAATAATTGTGGGCAGCATCCGTAATTCGAAACAATATCAATATTTTATTTTCACGATTCGACATAACGTCTACATCCGCAGTTAAAGAATAACAATATTTTGTTTTTGCGGTTCGGCGTAACGCCCACGATCGCAATTAAAGAATAACAATATTTTATTTTTGCGGTTCAGTATAACACCTACATCCGCTATTAAAGAATAACAATATTTTATTTTTGCGGTTTGACATAATGTCTATATCCGTAATTAAAAAATAATAATATTTTATTTTTGGGGTTCAACATAACGTTTACATCCGCAATTAAAGAATAATAATAATATTTTATTTTCTCTATTCGACATGACGCCTACATCCGCAATTAAACAATATTTTATTTTCACGGCTCAGCATAACGCCTATATCCGCATGTGTTCGAGGTAACTCTTTCGTCCGCTCACTTTATTAACCCCCAAACATTTTTACAAAATTAATTAAAACTTAAATCAATGGTATGAGCATAAAGAAATTAATTAAATTGGAAAGAGAAAGAAGAAACTCCATGCCAGATCTGGAATAGATCTGGATGTCGAATTTTCCTACTGCTTCTCACCCGCTTGCCTGCATTGCCTTCTGCCTAGTTGTTGTGGCATGATCTACCTTGCTTCTTCCTCCCTTGCTTTCTGAATTTACACCCTTTTTTCTAGGGAAATGCTTCCTCCAATAGTTCTCATAATAATACAATATTTTATGCATATGTACATATGTATGTAATACAACACAATGGCATAGGCATCTTTTTTGTGATTGTATTTTATGCCAAGCTTCCACGAGAGCTTCTTCTTATAATATATATATATATATATAATATATAGCAATCTTTTTCACTAGCTTCCACTTGAAGTTTTTCTCAATATATTATAATATGAATATATGCATATGATACGTATATATGTGCGTATGATACAAAATAATGGCAGAATTACTTCTATTTTCTGCCAAATTGCCCATCTAGTTTCCACGAAAAGCCTCTCATAACACACATAAATCTTTATGCCATCTTCTTTAATTATTTTTTATTTTTAAATAAAATAATAATTGAAAAATAAAACGATGGCAGATGTAAAAATATCAATTGAAGGAACATACCATTGATGCGGTTATCACATATGTGTAATGCCTTCTTTCGCAATTGATTTGATTTGGCTTCATGCGGCTTGAGATTGTGTGAGAGCCATTGTAGTATTAATAGGCTTTTTGGACGTTTTCCATAGATGGCGCCAATTGTTGTGACATGGATACAACAACAAATTTGTAGAATGGAAATGTCGTCTTCAAGCCGCCTGAGCCTGCAAAAATAAGAAAACAGTCAGAGGGCGCGGGGATGTCCCCGCGCAAACACTCCAATGCTTAAGTTAGACATTGAGTATGATGAAAGAAATAGTATTGAAATTAGTATCAAAGATGTTCTCCCTCTTTCAAGAATGCATACCTTCCTCTTTATAGAGATATACGGAGTGATTTAAAATATAACAGAGTTATGATTCTTGTAGATAACGCTTATCTTGATTGATCATAATTTGATTGGGATTAGGATAGTTGTAGATAACATATATCTTAGTATTCTAAATCTATTAGAATTAAGATACAGATAATTTGTATATTTTATACATGATATTTATCTTACCCCTTTTAGGGATAGAATTTCTTAGGGATAATACTTATCCAAATATTTCATAATCATTTTATAATTAGATTTTGCTATGGATAATTATCTATCCTTTTCTTGGAATATTCGAAAGGATTTTTAAATGTCGGACTTATCATATTTGTGCGATTTGTGTAGGACCCCCCTCCCCCCACATATGGGAAATTTATGCCTTTTAACCCAAAAAGATATTTTGGGCTTTTGGACTTTTTTTTGACCTTTTAATGGGCTTTTACCTATGACACAACACACGTAAAAGTTTATGTTCATGTGTGTGATTGATGGTTTGATTGTAGTTTGTATTCGATCCAATTTTGTAACAAAGTGGTATTAGAAATTGGATCAAACCATCAACATTTGGAAAATCTGAGTTGTTGGATCTAGATCATCATCATCATCATAATATTTTTCTTATTCTTCTTATCAGATAGGGTTTCAAGTAGCTTGTTGTTGTCGCTGCCGCCGCAACCACTATCGGCCACTCCTGCCACCGCCATCACCATCGGGAGCCACCGTCAACCACTCCTATCACCGTTGTTCCTTGTGTCCTCTGCCATTAGTGGTGTTGCCTTCACAATAAGAGGTTTTATTTTTCCTCCAAGCCTTATGCCTCTAACCCCCACTACCGACAATCATCGTTCGACCTTTGGCCCATCACCATTGTTGGTCTGCAGATATCAGTCTCCCCATCGTCTCTGTCACCGTCTTGCTCCATCGACAACCATTGATCGTTGGCCAACCTTCGTCGTCTTGCTCAACCGACGACCGTTGGCCTCCCTTTGCTCGATCGTCTTGCTCAACCGACGACCGTTGGCCTCCCTTTGCTCGATCGTCTTGCCCATTGTTGTCATCGACAACCCTGCTTTGGTCTACCATTAATGCACTGTGGTATTTCAACCATTATTGGCTATTCCAAGCTCACTCAAATCTCAACCCAGATATGGTTTAACCCATTGGCTTGCTCCAAACTCGTTTTAGTTCTGCCACCTAGTTTCAGATATGATTTTTTCCCAAATTTGGTATTTTTTGGTCTGTTTTTAATTAGGTTTCTTGTTTAAATTATTTGATATTATTCAAGGTTATTTGATGGCTATGTTGAAGTACAATATTCCTTTGTTGGATCGAAATATCAAATTTTCATTATGGTAAGTTAAGATGTGTGCAATTTTATCACAGATGGATTTAAAAGATGCACTTTTGGGCTTTGAGAAAATGCCAAAGTCATGGAGTACTGAAAAAAGCAGTGTAAGGATCTTAAGGCCTTGTCTCAAATACATCTGCATTTATCTAATCAAATTTTGCAGGATGTTTTGAAAGAAAAAACCACAACTGCTCTATTGTTGAAACTGGAACAACTATGTATGATGAATAACTCAACCAATAAGTTGCATCTAAGTCAAAGGCTATATTCTCATCGAAATCGAATGGCTAAATGTACATCTATTGAAAGCTATTTAACCGCTTTTAAAGAATTTGTTTCTCATTTGGAAAGTATGGAGGTTAAGTATAATGATGAGGATTTAGGTTTGATTTTGTTATGTTTTCTATCAGTCTCGTATTCAACTTTTAGAGACACCATACTCTATAGTCAAGATACTCTCACCCTAGATGATGTTTATGATGCTTTATTTTAAAAAAAAAAGAAAAAGAAAAATTGATAAGCAATTTTTGGGGAATTTTGAAAATCAAGCAGATGATCTGTTAAATAGAGGAAGAACACATATATGGTGGTGCAAGTAAATTTACAAATCTTACATGCATCAGAGATGCACAACGGAATATATAAATACACACACCATACACAGCTTGGATATTTAAGCAATACGATATTTCATCATATGAAATACAATAAATAACATACATGTAGCCTGATGTTAGGATGAGTACAAAAATCGTTTCCGTATTAAGATCGTATCCACCTCAAGCTATAATGGGTCTAGTCTGTCTACACCTAGCTAGCTATCCGGTACCACGGCATGAATTTCGTTGTAGTGTGCTAGCCTGAGGGTTTTGATTCACTGGCACTTGTGTGTCTCATTGGACTAACCAAAATTTACTATGCGTGACACTCACATGTATGTGAAATTAATAGAAGCAAAAGTAGAAGAAAGCATAAGTAGACAGGAAAAAACAAAGAGCAAGCCAAGCAAAACCCACACACAGCTCTCTCTTACTCCCATCCCCATTTTCTTCCCTTGCCCGGTCACCTCCACCTCACCCTCTAATACACTACCACGTGGATAGCACTACTATTGGCTGAGGTGGCACCAAGATTTGACTCCCATCCTTAAGCCAGTCGACTGTCGTGGTAGTCGACTCCTTAAAATGAGGCAGTCGACTCCTTAAAATGAGGCAGTCGACTCTCAATGCTCTTCCAGAAGAAACAATAACCCGATCCAATAACGATTAGCAAATTGTAATCGACCCATAAACTATTAACGAACTGCTATCATTAACACTTAATGACATTTCCAAAACCACCTTCAAAAATTAATAATGTTTGAGATACAACAAGTGCATAGTGTCAATACTAGATTCCATGCTATAAAGTGTGTGACTTTCTAGGTTCACTGCCCTATAGTAGATAAATGCCACCAAAACCCATTTCGTACCGATCGAAACACCTCAACCTATCACAGGAATCTCTCCATGTTCTGGTGACGATTTGGAAGACCTTGGAAAGTGCCCAGCAATAGTCCAGGACAATATAAAAGGCAATGAAGTCTAACTTCAAGTGAGTCAATTACAGTTGATGATTATCGTGTATTACAATCCTTCTGTCATCTAACGTCCCGTTTGAGCGAGTCATGGAATGATAAACTCACAAACTTAGTAACTAATTATTAGATCTTATCAGTGTGGCCAGATGACACCTTAGGAAACAATTTCTTGATTAATCATATTGCCTTAGCCAAGGACTTTCCTGTCACACTAACAGTAAACCACACAGGATGTTCACCTTATCAATTATGATGAGGGTGACATATCCTATCCTTGAATACTTGTCTCCATGTACTAGCAATACCAAACCATATAAATGAATGTCCCTGCCTCGCAATGGATAGTTCATCGCATTAGCAAGTCCCACATACCAATACACAAGACAAACGTGTCAATTCAATTCTAAGGACCAATACACAATCGCAACTTGACAACATGATTATTATCTATAACGCCATGTGATCAGCCATTAGTGTCACATTTAGTTCATTGTTCTCCAACAACCACCCACGTGTTTACTAGAGGCATCTCCATGTCATATGGTGTGTGACTCACCACCCTTGACTATTAGTAACTCATACTAATCAGGGTAGTAAACATCATGTTAGTCCATAAACGACTAATCAGAGTCCCTATCCGATCAATTTAATTAAGAACCAAAAATATTTAAAAAATCCTATTATTAGAGAATCTTGTCACATATTTTTAACACCTTAAGAATAAGATTCTCAAACAAGAAATCTAATGACTAATTCGTATAATAAACTAGAGAGTTTAATGAATGATGATAAACATGTCTTTTATTAATTTATATACAACGATACATCACATGTATTCTTTACATATGCTAAACGCCATCTAAATCTAGTATTAGGGCACATCACTAACAATTGTAAGAATAAATAATACATAAAGAAGAAGTGTTACAAGCTGCAGAACAAAATTTAGAGATAGAAATTTGACCAGAAAGGGAAACGACCAGAAACTTCAGGTGAAACCAATGTTGTTGAAGATAACAACAGTGAAGGAGAAATTAACGTGGTTACTAATGAGGGTATTAAACCTAGTGAAGATTGGATTCTCGACACTGCATGCATGTTTCATGTCTCCTAATAGGGATTGGTTTTCGACATATAAAACTATGAATTCTGGTGATGTGTTGATGGCTAATAATTAGTCTTGTTAAATCGTTGGCATTGGAATAGTTAAAATTAAGATGTTTGATAATATCGTTCAAACTTTAACTGATATCAAACATGTACTCGTTCTCAAAAGAAATCTTATTTCTTTGAGTACTCTTGATTTGAATGGGTACAAGTTTATTAGTGAATGTGGAGTTATTAAGGTCAGTAAAGGTTCTCTTGTTGTGATGAAAGGTACAAAATAGTATGGTTGATTGTATGTTCTGCAGGGTTTTATGGTTACAGATGATGCTTTTGTTTCAACTTCTTTATCTGATACCAATATCACTCAGTTATGGCATATGTGTCTTAGACATATGAGTAGAATATGAATGGCTGAATTGAGCAAAAGATGACTTCTTAAAGGATAGAGTACTGAAAAATTGGAGTTCTGTGAGCACTGCATCTTTGGTAAGCAAAAACATGTCAGATTTAATAAAGTCATTCACAATACGAAAGGTATAATGGACTATATCTATTTTGATCTCTGGGGTTCGTCCAGAGTACCCTCTAAAGGTGATGCCAGATATATGTTGACTTTCATCGATGATTTTTTAGAAAGGTCTGGGTATTTTTCTTGAAACTAAAGATTTATGTTTTTACTTTTTTCAAGTAGTTGAAGACTATGATTGAGAAGCAAACTAATAAAGAGATTAAGCATCTCTGCACCAATAATAGTTTAGAATTTTGTTCACATTAATTTAATAATTTCTGTAGGAAAGAAAGAATTCTAAAGTATTTAACAGTTCCAGGTACGCCACATCAAAATGGTGTAGTTGAGTAGATGAATAGAACCTTAATAGAAAAGGTATGATGTATGTTGTCTAATTCCTATTTATCTAAGTCTTTTTGGGTCGATGTTGATTATATCCCATATTTTCTGGTTAATCAACCTCTTTCGTTTGTTATTGACAAGAAAACTCCAGAAGAGTTATGGTCAGGTACTCTTGTGAATTATTCTGATTTAAAATTTTTTGGATGTCCTATATTTTTTCATATCGATAATGGAAAATTAGAACCAAGGTCTAAAGGTGTCTCGTTCTTCGTTCTAAATCTGGTGTTAAGGGTTATAAGTTATGGGATTCAGAAGCATCTAAAATTATAATTAACAAAGATGTTGTTTTTAATAAAATTTTTATGTTTTGTGGTTCGTCTATAAAAGAATTTAACCCTACAGGTTACAAAAGTTCTGATATTGTATTTCTAAGAGTAAAACATTTCAGCTGTCGTCATCTCAGATTAAGTCAAGCCCCAAGTCAAGTTCGAAAGCAAGTGCCAATCTATCAGATTATTGTATTGCTAAGAATAGACCCAGAAGAAATATCAAACCTTCTCAAAGGTATATTGGAGCTGATCTTGTTGCCTATGCCTTCAGTGTGGCTAAAGATATTGATTACAATTAAGAGCATTCCACTTATTCTGAAGTAGTTAGTTATACTGAATCTGGGAGATGGATTACAGGGATACATGAAGAGATGGAATCCTTACACGAAAACGATACTTGAAAATTGACAAAACTACCCAAGAATAACAAAACAGTTAAGTGCAAATGGATATTCAAGAAGAAAAAAGGTACACTATGTTGAGCAAACTTGCTCCAATTAACCTATTGTGTATTTTTATGTTTGACAAAACATAATTTTAGTAAAATTATTTTTGGTATATTTAAAATCCCTAATGGATTTTTTGATATGTCTTAAGTATTATAATATTTTGTGTATCAAAATGAACCAAGAAATGTTATTTCTCTAAGTCTAGAAGATTAATGCTCTATAAAGGAACATATAAGAAAATGTTTTCATTTTGGAAAACTATTTCCCAGTATTTTGATAGCTAATATTTATTGTTGTTAAAATGATTTTTAATGAATTTTTCAAAAAATAGAAGGTATGTATTTTGGAGGTGGTAAAATAGTCAAATCCCAAATTTTGTTCTAAATCCAAAATTCTACTTTCTTATTGATTTGGATTTTAATTTTTTAGATATTTTATTGAATCCCAATGGGGGGAACTTTCTTATTTACATTTATGTATTAAAGTAAATGGAAGGTAAAATATAAATTAAGGAAAACGAGGACATTTACTTGTAATGTATACATGCTATATGGATTATATCTTCAAACAATTGTTATTTGTATAAGATTTATTTTCTGTAAATCTGGTCTCAGAAGTCGAATATTGGTTCAATGGAGTTGACTCCCCTTAAGCTAAAGTTGATTCTTGCAAAACTAGAGTCGTCCCAACCGAGAGCGTGTTATGTAGAGTCAACTTGGCAACATTGGTGTTTTTCGAAGGGTCGACTCTAGCATTAGAGAAGTCGATTCTCGTATAACTAGAGTCGACTTCCATTCCCACTTAAAATGGAGGTCGACTCCTATTTTAGAGAAATCTACTCCTCAGGTTCAACGATCGAATTTTTTCTAGCCGTTACAGATCCGTTGAAAGACTAATGCTCTATCAAGATCCATCATCCTAAAGCACACCCAAGCTCTCAAGCATCCATTTCAAGCAATTCAAGGCACAAGCTTAAAGTCGAATCTTTGGAGCCCAAGGCAAATGAGATATTCTCTCCAAGTGTGGTAAAAATTTTATCATTATATTTATTCATTTTCCTTATGTATTTTCATTATATTCATATCCATATTAGTCCAAGTTTGTTGAACATAGGATTGATTATTTATATTAATTGTGGATTGTGAATGACCTCCTAAAGCCCAAGTAATCTAGGTGTATTTGTTATATTAGTTTTCGGGGTGAGCTAAGGGAAAAACCTCGGTGTGGTGTAAAAGTTTCCTAGGTGAATTTGTTGGAAAACCTAGTTGTGGGTTTAATGGAACCTCAAGTATTGAGTTGACCTTAAGAGAGTGGAGTAGGTGTTGGAGACACTAAACCACTATATTTTCTTGTGTAATTATTGTTGTTTGCATATTTATATTGCTATCACTCTCAAATAACATATATATTTATAACAAGTATTTTATTTATATAAGAAAAGTTCAAGAGTTTTAAAAGGGGAATTCGGTTTAATAAGTTTTTATCATTCAATTCACACCTCCCTCTTGGGTGGCCATTGTGTGTCAAGGGACCAACATAGTAGGAGTTGAAAAAGCAAGATACAAAGCCAGACTCGAAGTGGAGGGATATAGTTAGGTTCTAGGTGTGGACTTCACAGACATATTTTTTCCAGTTGTGAAACATAGTTCCATCCGGGTACTACTTGGTATTGTGGTTATTCAATATCTTGAACTTAAATGGTTAGATGTTAAGACAATGTTCTTACATGGAAACTTGATGAGGATATCTATATGTAACAACCAAAGGGTTTTGAAGTTACAGGCTAAGAAGACTATGCGTGCTTATTGAAGAAATCTCTATATGGCCTAAAACAATCTCATCGGTAGTGGTATAAAAGGTTTGATTCATTTATAATTAAGTATAATTTTAATAGATGTAGTTATGACAGTTGTATCTATTTTAAAAATGAACAAGAACGGGTTCTTTATATATCTGTTTCTATATGTTGATGATATGCTAGTAACATCGAAAGATAAAAATAAGATAAGAAGATTGAAAGCTCAACTCAACAAAGAATTTGAGATGAAAGATTTGGCAGGAGAAAACAAAATACTTGGAATATAAATTTCAAGAGATAGACAGGTAAATTGTATCTAAGTTAACAGGGATACATTGAGAAACTTCTGGCAAAATTCAACATGTTGAAGGTTAAACCTATAAGTACTCTGTTGGTTGTACATTTTAAACTTTCATCGAGCTTATCTCCCTAGTCAGATGCTGAAATTGACAAAATATCGAAGGTTTCATACTCTAGTGCAGTGGATTGTCTTAAATTTGCTATGGTTTGTATTACTCCCTAATTTGGCTCATGTAGTGAACCTGGTTAGTAGATACATGGTTAACCCTGGTAAAAATATTGGAAGATAGTCCAATGAATTCTTTAATATTTACATGGTACTACTAATGCATGTTTTACAGTTTGGAAACTCTAGAGATGGAGTTATTGGTTTTGTTGATTCTGATTTTGTAGGAGATCCTAATAAGAAAAGATTATTTATTAGGTATGTTTTTACCATTGGTAGTTGTGTTATCAGTTGGAAGGCTACCTTACAATTAACTTGTAAAACCTCGTATTGCGTAGTGTTAAGTAAGTTCAAGAAACTGAAAATCGATTTGAGAATTTAGTTAATTAATTGCCGAATCAATGGAAAGGAATGGTCTGAAACTTAGATATCTAAGAGAAAGGATATGAGATTGACAAACATCTCGAAACAAGATTTACGATGTTGAAAGAAATCAGAACAGAGACAATTTTCGATACAGTTACGATTCAGCCTGAAAATTGGATAGTTGAAAGAGGCATCTGAGAAATCAACGAAACCCTGAGGAGACTTTGATTTTGTAAGTAGAACGACCCTGAAGTAGTTTTGAATGGAAATTTTTGGAAGATAGGCCCAAGTATGATTTTCGAGCCTAAGTATAATTTTTAATTCTAGTTGAAAATGGGTTGAAAATGATATTTTTCAAAATTTGTTGGGCCAATTGAGAAGCATAGGACTTGGGCGCTCAAGTGGTAAAATATGAAAACTTGAGGACTTGAAATGAGGGTAGAAATACAAAAGGAAGAACCTGAGGGGCCAAAGTGCAATTTCCATAAGATCGGTAGAGTGAACACTTCCAGTTGCCAACCACCTCTCCCATCGCCGATTTCGACATTAGGGAGCTGTTAGGAGTGACTCAAGAGCATCAAGGCTAGGCCTAGAGTCATCAGGGCCTGCCCGCAGTGAAGGAACGGCCACGTCGACGACCGATTTGATCAAAATTGCAATTGTGAGATGGCCAGAATTTTGGCCCCTAAAAACTGCCCATTTGAGGCTAATGATGGAGGATTTAGGTAGATCTAAGGTAGGTTGAGGCATTTAAGACCTGGGATTTGACAGCAACAGATGTTTCGAGGCTCAAAAAAAAGTATAAATAGGGGTCGATGGCCGAGGGCTTTTCATCAAATTCAACCTCAAATTCAAAGATTTAGAAGGTGAATCGAGTGTTGTGGATAAGGGTTTGTTGTTCCTCGTGTCTTATAGAATTTTTCTAGAGAGTTTGGTGAGCTTTTGTTTAGATTTGAGAGGGTTTTGAAGTTTGGCCGAAAAGTCGACGGTTGCCAGAAATTGAGGCTTTAAACAGTCAATTGAGCCACTTTCACTTGGTGGTTTGAGCATCCAAGGGCACCACCATGATTGACTTGAGGAGTAAAGCAAGGTAGGAAGGAAACTAGCAAGTTGGTGGCTGTCAGAGCTGAAGAATACGATTGACGCATGAGATGCAGGCACTGGCCATTACGCGCAAGGTGCGTGAGGTGCTTATTTTCTTCGAAATTATTCTTAAAAAATTATTTTATGATTTATGGTGGTGAAAAAGTTGAGAAAAACTTTGAGGAGTTATTTGTTGTGGAATTATTAAGGAAAAAAAAGGAGAAAAATTATGAAAAAATTATGGAAAATAGAATATTAATTTCCTTGAATAAATATGATAGCCAAGGTATGTTAAGGTTTAGAATTGAGTACAATTGTTGAAGCTTAGCACGAGAATTGAGGATTGGGCACGAGAATTAAGGATCAGACATGAGATTCGAGATGTTTTGAGTTTCGTTCAAGGTGAGTGTTCCTACCTAAAATTTGGTTTATTTTTTAGTGGTTCAACCCAGAACTCGGCTTGTTTTATACAAATGGTTTAACCTGTGATAGGTTGATTTCATGTGGATGGTTCATCCAAAATGTTTATTTGCATGTGCATTAAATTATGTGCATTGAAATGTTGATTTTTATATGATGCATCAATACATGGTATGTGATAGTGGCATTGACATGTTTATGTGTTGTCCATATGGGATGTGGGATGTCAACCTAGGGTGTAGCCCTTAAGTTATAGCACTAGGGATGTGTGCCAAGGATTAATGCACACTTGTGACGAGGCTGAGAGTGGACACCACCCTAAATGGTCCATAAATGGTGGGGCTAAGAGTAAATATCACCCCAGATCTAGCTTAAGTGGCGGAGCTGAGAATGGACACCACCCCAGGTTCCTTTGAGCAATAGCATTGTTTTTGAGGTGGACATTGTTTTCTCAAGGTTAGTGTTGATGTGATCTTCTTGTGGCCAGGGTTGGGTTGGGTTGTGTTGTGTTATGTCAATGTGGTTATGTTACCTTTAGAAAGATTGTTCTTTTCTCATGATATGGGTTAAGTGTTGTATGAGATTCTCTTGGATTGGAATATGTCGGGATATGTCAATTTATTCATGGTCTTGCATATATTCATGAATATGTTTTGAATCTTCACTTAAATGATTCAGCATCTTATTTGGACTTTACCCTTAGAATATTCAAACGTTTTAGGTGAAAGTAGCGGTGCCAAAGGAAAAGAGATTATCAAAATGTAGTCGTATTTACATATTAGATCTTTAGTATGTTTTTGATTATGAGCGAGATATTTAGTTGTTATGTATATTATTTTGATGATGTCTTTTTGAACATCAATACAGTTACTTGGTTATAAATAAGGAATTTACGGTTATATCATTTGAGATTTCAATCTTACTTCCGCATATGTGATGATATTATTTGTCTTAGTTTGTTGACTATTAAGTTTGATATATTGGGAAGGTAGAATGAAATTGTTGGGAAATAATTTATGTTAAGTGTATGTTGGAAAAAAATATTCTCAAAATCCTGGATTAACGCCACATTTGGGAAAGCGGGGTGTTACACCACTATCACCCTATCTACTATAGAAACATCATATGGAAATTATTGAGGTCGTTAAAGAAGTTATTTGGCTGAAATAGTTGATTGGTGAAGTTAGTAATAATCTTCATGACAGTATTGTCGATTGTGACAGTTAAAAGTGTTATTTTCCTTACTAAAGATCAGATATTTCACGAGATAACAAAGCACATTGATGTGCAATATCATTTTATTCGAGATATTATTGCTCGTGGTGAAGTTAATGTGAGAAAAATCAGCACTCATGATAATCCTATAAATATGTTGATCAAATCACTGCCTATTGCAAAGTTCTAGTATTGTGTGGATTTGGTTGGTATTCGTCAGGGAGATTGACGCTCCGTGATTTTGTTGGAAGAAATAATTTTGAATAATTTCATATGTGGATTTAGAGTCAAGGTGGAGATTTGTGATAATTGTGACTCAAAATTCTAATTTATCTGTGATTGAGTTTCCTAATTTGCCCCTAATTATGACTTCGAGTTTGACTATAATTATGATGTTATCAAATTTGATTTTATGTGTGATTTTTCTCATCTGAAAAAATATTCTCATGAATAATCATCTTCTAATTAGTGTATGATTTCTTATGCATATGTATAAATGATTTTAGGTCTATAAGTAAGTGAAATGTTATGAAATTTTGTATGTCAATATTACTTGTGTACTAATATTTTTTGTTTAGTGATATTTTATTTTTTCTATTAGTGATTTTTTTTTATTTTATTTTTTTACGTAAAATTTTATATTCTTGATTAATAATTTAATTATAATTTATTTTTAAAATACAACATGTTATTATATTATTAAATTACTGGGGGGATCAAGACTGAAGATATGGGCCTTATCCGTCTCCCGCCAGTCAACGTGAGCATGGGCCAAGGCGGCTGTGTGTCGTCGCCTTGGTCGTCGCACCCCCCAAACAAAGAGCCCTATATGAAATGTATCCCATAACGATGACTCCCCCCTCCACCCTCTTTCCCTTGTCCTACCCATGACCCTAACGATGCATTGTAATGTTAATCTCCCTCTTTCCAAAATGTATATATATCTTGTTTTATCATCCTTCTCCACAACCCAGAGGCTAGTGCTCCTTGTTAGATAATTTTCGTTTAGTAATCGAGTAGCCTGAAGTTGAGGAGTTGAGGATGACAATTAATGGGAAGTTATTGATTAGTAAATCTCATCCATTCATTAATAAAGTAACTGATGCTTGATAGAAGCGTCAGATTAAAGGAGTTACACATATATTAGTCCTCTCTCTGCCCATAAGAGAACACAACAAAAATCCATCAGAAAATCTGAGTGTGTTTTATCAAAGGGAGTAAGGGAGAGAAATCAATATACAAAAGACAATAACTGTACTGCAATGGCTTCATCATCATCATCAAACCCAGGTAAGTGAAAATCATAGATCCCAGGATCGTAAACCAGAAAGATGTAAGAAGCAGAAAATAATAATTGAATTTACATGTGGTATCAAACGATGGTTTAGAGATTTATGATTTTCCGTGAATGTTACTTGAATGTTTGATCCATGATAATCTCCCACCTATGAACCTAGTTATGCCATTAGGTATTTAGGTTTCCTTCTGTTGTTTGTTAGATATGTAAGACAATTGAATTGCTTTCTCGTGATGTTTATCAATTATTTTTGAAATGGCCGAATTGCTCGCCTGTGAATCGTATGACAGTTGAATGAATTATAAAATATCCAAAAACGTTAGGTGAATTGATTGTAATTAACGTATAGAAATTGTTACGTCCTCTGTAAATTGAAAGAAAATGTGGGACTGCAATCGCGTAAAGAAAAAAAAAAAACTTCTTCTATGATTAAAAGTTTTGACTTAATTCAAGAAAGCTTTGAATTGAGAATTGACGTAATGATTGCAATGGTTTATTACAACTATAAAATATTTGAAGTGATGAAATGGGTGAGTCACCAAGAAATTGAAAGCATTTTGTGATTGTTTCATGCTTGTTCTTGTTTTATTTGCCATGGATATATGTATGAAAGCTTAACAATATATGCCAGTTTTATGTTCAGAAATTACAAACTAATAAGGGTGTTGATGGCATTTAACATTATTAATTGTTAAGAAATTCAATTATTATCATGTGTTGCCTTATTGCTTTACATGTATTAGAAAATAATATATGCATGATTTTATGTTAATTAAGATGGTTTGTGATCACCAAAGTGACCAAACTAGAATGATTGATTGTCATGCATAAAATAGTCATTTATTCATGACACTTATGAAAATGCCCATAAAAAAGGGATGAATAAATGACGTTCATTGATCATTAAAACTTTAGGATTTTCCCAAAGGAAAATCATTTATTTTTATGATTAGTGAACATAACCGAAGAAAGTTAAAATTCTTGAATCAAATATATTTTATTTATCCAAAGATGACATATGTGTTTGGTTGAAGATTTTAATTTCTTGATAATGATGTAAAATGGCATTTATTTATGATAGTATGTTGTAGTATTTACCCAAAGGTGTATTGCAATATACTCTTATGTTTTATTTGAATCTTTATATATCTTATTTGTAGCAATTTCTCTTCATTCGCAAGCTTCTTCTGTTACCGTATTTAATGGTTTGAACTTCTCTGAATGGAATGAGCAAGTCAATTTCCATTTAGGTGTGTTGAATCTTGACTTGGCACTTTTAGAAGAAAAGCCCGTTGCTATTACTGATTGGAGCAGTGAGGAAGAGAAGTCCAAATATAAATAGGTTGAGTCTTATGTTTATGTGGATGATTATTGCAAACAACATTAAGACTACCATTCCACAAACAGAAAGTGCACAGGAATATCTAAAGTTTGTGGAAGAACGTTTTCATTCTACTGATAAGTCATTTGCTGGTACATTAATGGCACAACTCACGACCATGAAGTTTGATGGGTCGCAAAGTATGCAAGAACATACCATTTAGATGACTAATATTGCAGCAAGATTGAAGACCTTAGGAATGGTTGTGGTTGACTCCTTCTTAGTTCAGTTTATTCTGAACTCACTGCCTCCTGAATATGGTGTTTTTCAAATTAACTATAACACTATTAAGGATAAGTGGGATGTTAATGAATTGACCAATAAGCTTATTCAAGAGGAAAACAGGCTTAAGAATTTGGGAAGTCATTCCATCAACCTCACTATTCAGGGAGCTGTTAAAGCATCGAAAACCAAAAGTTTTAAGAAAAAGAAAAGGCTTGCTAAAGCTCCTCAGGCTGATAAGAAGGAACGAAATGATGATAAGTGTCGATTCTGTAAGAAAGAAGGGCACTATCAAAAGGATTGCCTTAAACACAAGGCTTGGTTCGAGAAGAAAGGTGTATTAAATACTTTTATATGTTTTGAATCAAACTTAATTGATGTTCCTCATAATACTTGGTGGTTTGATTCTGGTGATACTACTCATGGATCCAATATTATGCAAAGATTCCTTACAATCCAAAGCACAAGCCGAATTGAAAATTTCTTGTATATGGGAAATCGTATGAAGGCTCCTATTGAAGGCATAGGGACTTATCGTTTGGTCTTAGATATTGGTTATCATTTAGACCTATTACAAACTCTTTATGTACTTTCAATTTCTAGGAACCTTATTTCTCTTTCAAAACTAGATGTTTGTGTTTTTGGTTTTAATTTTGGACATGGTTGTTTCAGTTTGTATAACAATTCTAGACTTATTAGTTCTAGAGTTCTTATTGATGGTTTATATAAATTAAAACTTGATGATAAATTTGTTGAATCCTTGCTTATTGTGCATCAAAATATTGGAATTAAGCGTAATATGCTCAATGAAAGTTCTGCTTACTTGTGGCATAAGCGTTTAGGTCACATATCCAAAGAAAAATTAGAAAGATTGGTAAAGAATAAGATTCTACAGAATCTAGATTTTACTGATCTTGGTTTATGTGTGGATTGCATTAAGGGAAAGCAAACTAGACATAACAAGAAATGAGCCACAAGAAGCATTCAGCTTCTTGAAATTATACACAGTGATGTATGTGGGCCTTTTGATACTCCATCTTTTGGTGGAGAAAAGTATTTTATCACTTTTATCGACGATTTTTCACGTTATGGATATGTCTATTTGCTTAAAGAAAAATCTCAAGCAGTAAATGCTTTTGAAATATACATTAATGAGGTTGGAAGGAAATTAGACAAGAAAATGAAAATTGTAAGGTCTGATAGAGGTGGTGAATACTATGGGAAACATGGTGAAACAGGACAATATCCTAGTCCATTTGAAAAACTTCTTGGGAAACATGGCATTTGTGCACAATATACTATGCCATACACACCTCAAAAAAATGGTGTGGCAAAAAGGTGTAACCGTACATTGATGGATATGGTTAGGAGTATGATGAGTAATTCATCATTACCCAAATCATTGTAGATATATGCATTAAAAACAACAATGTACTTGCTAAATAGGGTTCCTAGTAAGGCAGTTCCAAAAACTTCTTTTGAGTTGTGGACAAATAAGAAACCTAGTTTAAGGCACTTGCATGTTTGGGGTTGTCCAGCAAAAGCAAAAACTTATAATCCACATGAAAGAAAGTTAGATCCTCGAACGGTTAGTGGTTACTTTATTGGTTACCCAGAGAAATCTAAAGGGTACATATTTTATTGTCCTAACCATAGTCCAAGGATAGTAGAAACTGGTAATATGAAATTCCTTGAAAATGGTAAAGTTAGTGGGAGTGAGGAACAATGAAATGTGGACATAAAGGAAGTTAAGATAAACGTTCCTTTATCTGTGAGCGTTTCCTCATCCATTGTTGTTCCAAAAGTTGTTCCAGTTGTTGAAGAACGTCATAACAACACTGAACAACATTTGAGTGATGAAACACCCCTTGAAGAAACTAACTCACAAAGAGCTAATGCAAATGAGTTACAAGAAATACCTTTGAGACGATCTCAAAGAATAAGGAAATCAGCTATTTCAAGCAATTATGGAACCTATTTGCAAGAATCAGATCTTGACATTATAATTAATAAAGATCCGGTTTCATTTTCACAAGCCATAGAAAGTACTAAGTCAAATAAATAGATTGATGCCATGGAAGAAGAATTAAAATCCATGTATGAAAATAATGTTTGGGATATCGTTAAATTGCCAAAAGGTTCCAAACGAGTTGGGTGTAAATGGGTCTTTAAGACCAAGCGTGACTCGATTGGCAATATTGAACGATATAAAACTAGATTTGTTGCTAAAGGATACACTCAAAAGGATGGCATTGATTACAAAGAGACATTTTCACCCGTCTCAAAGAAAGATTCAATACGTATTATCATGGCACTGGTGGCTCACTATGATTTAGAGTTGCACCAAATGGATATGAAAATAGCATTTCTGAATGGAAATCTTGAAGATGAAGTTTATATGGACCAACCTAAAGGTTTTCTAATTGAAGGAAAATGTCATATGGTGTGTAAACTTAAAAAATAAATATATGGATTTAAACAGGCTTCTAGGCAATGGTATATTAAGTTTAATGATACCATTACGTCTTTGGGTTTTGAAGAAAATGTTGTTGATCATTGCATATACAGAAAGATAAGTGGGAGCAAAATTCTATTTTTAGTCCTATATGTTGATGATATCTTGCTTGCTACTAATGATTTGGGCATGCTGCGTTAGACAAAAGACTATCTCTTAAGGAATTTTGAAATGAAAGATATGGGTGAGGCATCCTATGTGATAGAAATTGAAATATTTCGTGATAGATCACAAGGATTGTTGGGATTGTCTCAAAAAACCTATATTGAAATAATTCTAGAGAGATTTAATATGGGAAAGTATTCTATTGGAATTGTTCTAATTCAGAAAGGGGACAAGTTTAGTCTTATGCAATGTCCAAAGAATGATATAGAACAAAAACAAATGGAATCAATTCCATATACTTTCGTTGTGGGAAGTCTAATGTATGTGCAAACCTGTACAAGACCGAATATCAGTTTTGCGGTTGGAATGCTAAGCAGGCATCAAAGTAATCCTGGAATTGATCATTGGAAAGCTACAAAGAAAGTCTTGAGATATCTTCAAGGCACCAAGAATCACATGCTCGTGTACAGGAAAACTAATCACTTGGAAGTAACTGGTTACTTAGATTCAGATTTTGCTAGGTGCATTAACAGTAGAAAGTCCACTTTTTGTTATTTGTTTCTTCTTGGAGAAGGAGCAATATCATAGAAAAGTGCTAAGCAATCTGTTATTACCTCATCTACTATGGAAGTAGAATTTGTGGCATGTTTTGAAGCCACGATTCATGCATTATGACTGCGAAACTTTGTTTTAGGACTTGGGGTTATTAACACCATTACTAAGCCGCTGAAAATTTATTGTGATAATTCTGCAACAATGTTCTTCTCCAAAAACGACAAAAACTCTAGAGGTGCCAAGCATATGGAATTAAAATATTTTGTCGTTAAGGAGGAAGTTTAGAAACAAAGAGTGTTTATTGAGCATATTAGAACAGATCTCATGATCGCATATCCGTTAACTAAAGGTTTACAACAAAAAATATTTAAGGAACATGTACATAGAATGGATCTTGGTTGTCCTTTTGATTGATGTACTAAAGTTAACACTTTGAGCTCACTTATATGTTTCTGATATACACTATTTTTAGTTTCTAGTAATGATGTGCACATTATTGTGTTTTGATATGTTATAACATAAGTTGTCTAGAAACATTACTGTTGACTATTATGAATTTATATGTGTCATTTATAGGCCTAGTGTGATAGGACGCTAGTGTTGTGATATATGGAAGGAAGTATGTTGTGTGATGAATTTACAACCACTATAACCCACATTTAGTGTTTTATCATATTAAGGTAATTATGATGTCTTAGGAAGATGAGTTTTTGATGCTTATGGTTATAATGCGTCATACTTACGTTTTAAGTCTTAGTTTCATCCTATTTTCATACCAAGTGGGAGAATGTTAGATAATTTCCGTTTAGTAATCGAGTGGCCTGAAGTTGAGGAGTTGAGGATGACAATTAATGGGAAGTTATTGATTAGTAAATTTCATCCATTTATTAATAAAGTAACTGATGCTTGATGAAAGCATCAGATTAGAAGAAGAGTTATACATATATTGGTCCTCACTCTGCCCATATGAGAACAGCACGAAAATCTATCAAAAATTCTGAGTGTGTTTTATCAAATGGAGTAAGGGAGAGAAATCAATATACAGAAGACAGTAACTGTACAGCGATGGCTTCATCATCATCATCAAACCTAGATAAGTGAAAATCATAGATCCCAGGATCGTAAGCCAGAAAGATGTAAAAAGCAGAAAATAATAATTGATTTTACACTCCTTACACACACACACACACACACACACGTCCGCTAATGCATCTGGAAGAGAAAAGGCCAGTACTCCTCACCAGCTAGGTGGCGAATTCACTTGGCGATAGAGTTCATAAGAAACCGCATGCGGTCGTGTGTGGCAGATACGTCTTTGTGGATTAGCCACTTTGTTTACACGTCAGGGACGTCAAGGAGGCTTCCGCCTAGGGTGAGCATTTCCGAATGAATAGATTGAGTTTGTGTTAAAATAGATTTTTAAATTAAATAAATAAAAATTGAATTAATCTAGAAAATTAAAAGAAGTGAAAAACTAAAACAAAAAAATATAAAAATAATGTCATTTTTGACATTCCAATTGAAATAATTAAAATTTCAATTGGAATAAGTAAAATTTCAAAAATTTGAAAATCAAATTGAAGTGACTTATACTTAAATCGAACCAAACTAAAAATTTTGATTGATTTAATTCGATTTGGTTATTTTGATTTAATCGAAATGCTACCTACCTCTAATTTTGGATACCAAAATTGATATATAAGCATCAAATTTATTTTTTAAAAATTATGAAAATAATGTATATTTTAAGAGTAATATTAAATAATTTATAAATAAATATTAAAAATACAAGTTCATGAGATATAATTATGCAAATCAGAAGTTAAAAAAATATTTTAAAAAAATTAAAAGACTTAAACTTGATAGATAGATAAAAATCTCAAATAGCGAATTCATTATGGATATAATATATGTTATTATTGGGTGGTGTTAAAATAATTATTTTAATTTTATAATAAATTAATAACATAAAATTATAAAAATGTATAAATATAATAAAATTATAATAAAAATGTCATAGCCTAAGTTACATAAACAACATTCATAACCTTTTACAACATTTTTATGAAATTAAAAGCGTTTAATACTTTTAAAATCAAGCTCAATTTATTTACTAATCGAACATAAAAATTAAATTCAAACGAATTTATTTAACTAAAGAAATAAGTTTGAACGTATACAAGATAAGTTAAAGAAATAAGAGTGATTCTCTAAATTTGTTTTGCTTAATTAAGCAAAGGACTTCCAAGTGGGATTTAAAGACAAAAGAATAAAATTAAAGTTTAAATTGCAATATGATAACGATAAAAGAATCTATAAGGTCTCTGAGTGTTTGGTGAGAAATACTTCTCATAAGAACGTAGGTTCAAACTTTTTCACAATTTTTAGTGTGCAAATTTAAATTGTAATTATATTTATTTATTTTTATTTCTTGTCTATAGCCACATAATAAAAATCACATACAAATAATTAATAAATTCATGATTTCCTCCAAATTAACACAAGAAGATTGTTGGGTTTAATTGAGACAACTTTTATCAAGAAAGTACTGAATTCTAAAATAATGTGACAACGCATTTTTTTTTTTTTAATTTACAAAGTATTATAATGAGTTATTTTTTTATTCACTTTCCAGTTACTAGATGAAAAGAAGGAAAATGCTATTTCACTATAAAATTTAATTAAAAATTATCACAAAAAATAAAGTGACAATGACAATTTGAAAAATATAAATTATTTCATGTGTTATTTATTTTAAAGAGATTGAATCTAAAAGTAATGTATAGTTTTGATGAAAAAAAAAAACATTGGTCATGTTTGTTTCATGTTTAAAAAATTTATGGGTGGAGATAATTTTACCCAAAACTGAACAAAAAATAGATCTTTTATTAAATATATATTATACATCATTATATGCGTGAGCTTGATTTTATACAAAATCTTTTGCTCGAAGTAACATTGTTTGCTTGAAGATTTTAATGGCTTTGCATGCAAAAGGAACCAACCAAGGCTTGGAGCATGGCTATGGACCTATATATGCATATAGCAGTTAAACTTTCACTGTTTTAGTTCGGAAATGCTGGCAGCAGAAGATTTGTGAAACCTGTTCATAAAAGTGACCATGGGATGTGGGGTATTAGGGAGTGGTTCATGTGTACTTAATTAGTTAAAGGTTACATCAGACTTTTTTGTTTGCGTGCCAAGAAAATGAGAGAAAATGCCCGAGAAAGAAAAGACAAACAGATATAAAGGATCACAACTCCGAGAAAGTGATGTTTTGGAGTTGTTAGACCTCTTGGCTGCAAGATTTCCATTTTCAGTAGAAAAAAACTTTGTTATATATGGAGGCTTAGGCAGTATTTTAATGCACCTAGAAATATCAAATTTTTGGGCTTTAATTTCTCTGATTTTGGCAATCAAATTGGATCAAGTAGTTCAGGCTGCCAAAAAGGTTAATCTATATGATTGTTATATATACACTCCTTACAGCATCAAAACTGATAGCTATAAATTGACCTTGCATGCTTTACTTCTTTCTGCTGTGTAGTGATTGGAGTCTGCTTATATATTAGGAATTTTCTTTGATTTCTTGTGGCCCCAGTTTGGGATCAATACCACGTAACAACAATCAGAAGAACATCAAACATGCACAAACCCTAAACAAATAACAAGCAACAAGATTTAAAGAGAGAGAAACAACATATTAAAAGAAATATCTGCCCAAGTAATTCAAGTAATCCGGCGCCAAATGTTGAAAAAGAGCGATTGCTACCATCAAGGGCTTCATCCGTGCAAGACTATTACTACGCCTCTATATCTGCTAGGGCAACACGCACAAGCAAGCCAATCAAAATTACCATTATGCAAAGATGGAGGAATACAAGAGAAAACCTTAGATTGGCCGTGGTAGGGGAAGGGCTGAGAACCCCCTCCTAGGGAAGGAGCCTACCACCATTCAACAAGGGCACAACCGCACTGAACTGGCTCAACGTAGAGCTCCACAGCACATGTCAAGCAACACAATGCACAACCACCTGATTTGTAGTAAAGTGGGGCGGCAACAAGAAGACATACAACAACGTTACACTCAGAAAGGAATACATCATGAAGCAAGCAAAGCTCTAGCCAATACTCGGAAAAAGAACAACCATGCCATTATCATATACCAAGGACGCATCACAACTTCCTTTACACCCCGATAGGTTCACAATCAGGGGCGGATTTAAATGTGAGCTGCCCTGGGCTTTAGCCCAGGGCAGCCCACAAGAAAAATTAATTTGATAGGCTTAAAATTTTAATTATTCGGTAATAGCCCACGCCAAATTCACCCCAGCCCAGCCCACTTCCCCTCTAGAAACCCTTCTCTTCTCCAGTTCTTCTTCCTCTCTCGACCTCACTCTCGCTCTCTCTCACCCTCGTTGCCTCTCGCTCTCTGCCTCATCTCTCTTTCTCGTCCGGCGTCCGCTCACGCTGGCCCTTGCTCTCTGCCTCTCTTTTGCTCGCGCTCATCCTCAGTAGCCCCTCACTCTCTGCATCTCTCTTGCTTGTGCTCACCCTCGGCCCCTCTTGCTCTCATTCGCCCTCGCTCTCTGCCTCTCTCTTGCTCGTACTCGTCCTTAGCCCCTCGCTCTCTTCATCTCTCTTGCTCTCGCTCACACTCACCCACTGCCTCTCTTGCTCACACTGGCCCTCGCTCTCTGTCTCTCTTTTGCTCGCGCTCGCCCTCGGCGGCCCCTCGCTCTCTGCATCTCTCTTGCTCTCACTCGCCCTCGGCCCCTCTTGCGCTCGTTTGCCCTCGCTCTCTACCTCTCTCTTGCTCGCACTCGCACTCGCCATCAGCCCCTCGCTCTCTTCATCTCTCTTG
The DNA here is from genome assembly GCA_036245055.1 of Diospyros kaki. Classification (NCBI taxonomy): domain Eukaryota; kingdom Viridiplantae; phylum Streptophyta; class Magnoliopsida; order Ericales; family Ebenaceae; genus Diospyros; species Diospyros kaki. Next base: position 15,516,046 of record BSEG01000015.1, on the reverse strand, counting down.
CTCTTGCTCGCCCTCGCTCACTGCCTCTCTTGCTCTCCCTCGCCCTCGTCTTTTTCTCTTGCTCTCACTCGACCACTCTCGCTCTCGCTGGCCCTAGCTGTTACAACGTTGTCTCTCGGGTCTCGGCTCTCACCCTCTTGCTCGCCATCTGCTCTGCCTCTCAGCCTCGCCCTTGCTCGCTGCCTCTACTTCATTCAATTGAGAGCTAGGTTTTTTTTTTTTTTTTGCCATATTTTTTTTACTTCTTTATGCTTGATTTGTTGTTGATTGATTCGTTGAAGCTGTTGTCTTTTTTGAGCAAGTTATATGTGATATTTTTGCTAATTTTGTGTCTGCTTGGAGTTGGTTGTTTGACTACTACATTCAGTTAGGAATACAATTATCAATTGTTATATTGGCCTTGCATTTGTCTGATCAAATCTTGTGTTATTTTTTGTTTGTGTATCTTATAATTTAGAATGGAACAACAACCTTCTACGAAGAAAGGAAAAACATTGTTATCTTTTTTCAAAAAGAGAGATCATTATACTAGTGAAAGTACGTCAACTCATAATGTGCAAAATCAATCTAGTGAATTTACACCAATTCCTTCAAGTTTATCTCCTGAAATTGAAGCTTTTCCATCTTCAAATCCTGAATGTCAATGGTCTTCTTGTATTGAATGGGATCTAGGAAAAAGAAAACAAATTTGTGAATATCCTATTAATGCACGGGATGAGATTAGATGGGCATATCTACTAGCTAGGCCATATCAACCATCACTTTTGAATTACAAGAAGACCACTTTTGGAAATCAACATCGGAGTTTTCAGAAAAAATGGTTCAATCAATTTAGGTGGTTAGAATATTCACCTTCAGAAGATAAGGTATATTGTTTCTACTGTTTTCTATTTCTGAATTATGGTCATTCATCAAATATTTCGATGTTGGCTACTGTGGGATTTGACAATTGGAAGAGGGTTAACCAAGGAAATAAATGTGTTTTTCTTACTCATGTTGGTTCTGCACCTTCGTCACCCCACTTGAATTGTGTGAGAATGGCTGAAGATTTAATGAATCTGTCTTAACATATTGAAAGAGTAATTCATTCACAAACAAAAGAGGAATCTCAAAAAAATCGCTTGCGCCTAAGGGCTTCAGTTATAGCTGTCAGGTTGCTAGCACTCAAGGTTGTGCCTTTAGAGGTCACAATGAATCTTCATCTTCATTAAACTATGGGAATTTTATTCAAATTCTTAAGGTTTTTGCACAATTGAGTATGGAAGTTGATAAAGTTGTATCAGATAATGCTTTAAAAAATGCTCAGTACATTGCTCCAAATATTCAGAAGCATATTTTGCATATTATGGCTAACAGAGTACGACAAATGATTCATGAGGATGTTGGAGATGAACGCTTTTGTATTCTTGTGGATAAAGCAAAAGATAAATCTAACCGAGAGCAATTGGCCATTATTTTGAGATTTGTGAATAGTTGTGGTATTTTGACAGAACATTTTTTTGCAATCAAAAGCGTTAGTAACACCACATCATTAAACCTAAAAAATGAGATATCTGATATTCTTGCTCGACACAATCTTCAACTTCGCAAAATGAGAGATCAAGGATATGATGGTGCTAATAATATGTGTGGTACTTGGAATGGACTTCAAGCTTTATTTCTTACATATTATCCATATGCATATTATGTTCATTGCTTTGCACACATATTACAACCGGCATTGATTTCTGTAGCTAAGGATGTCAGTGTTATTTGAGAATTCTTTTCTCATTTGGATAATGTTATCAATATTATTAATTCTTCTTCTCAGCACATTAGTGAGTTGCAAAATGCTCAAAGGAAAGAAGTTGAGCATATGTTGAGTATTGGAGAGCGAGTCTGGAAGTCGACCCAACCAAATAGGTAATTTGCAATGTGCTAGAGCATCACGTTGGAGTTCTCATTATGATTCTGTAAAAAGCATGATAGGCATGTTCTCTATAACTTGCAAAGTGCTTGAATATCTTAAAGTTCATTGGTTAAAAGCAAGTTCTCGAGCTAAAGTTCGTGGCGCTTATAAACATTTTGCATGTTTTGAATTTGTGTTCAATTTGTTTTTAATGCACAAAATTATGAGAATAGCTAATGTTATTTATCAAGCCCTTCAAAAAAAATCACTAGACATTTTGGCTGCTATGAGATTTGTTTCTACTGCGAAACTTATCCTTCAAGAACTGAGAGAAGAAGATTGGGAAGTGTTTCTTCAAGAAGTAAAAGATTTTTGTTCAAGACATAACATTCACATACCGGATCTAAATTCTTCATATATGATTGGTCATTGTAGTGATGAGACTACAGTTGAGCACCATTATCATTTTGATGTTTTCAATGAAGCAATAGATTTTGTATTAATGGAGTTAAGTATATGATTTAATGATAAATCAGTAGAACTTCTTTCTCTCAGTGTGGCTTTGGATCCCAAAAATTCATTTGAATCATTCAATAGTGATGATATATGAGTTAAAGTATTATGTTCATGATGTGATTTCTATCCAAAGATTTCAAGTATCTACACTTGTTGAATTATGCCAAGAGTTGAGCAACAGTGGAAGGTCAGATACATACATTATGATAACTAGATTGATTCGTCTTATATTGACATTACCTGTTTCTATTGCAACTACTGAGCGAGCATTTTCAGCAATGAAACTTTTGAAGACAACACTTCGTAACAAAATGGAGGACGACTACCTTTCTAATTGTATGACACTATATTGAAAGAGAACTTGCTCTTACAATAGATATAGATTCTGTTGTAGATGAATTTTTTGTTTCAAAACCTCACCGAGCTCAAGTTTAATGAAAATTTGTTGTATTGACTTTTTAGTTATATAAGAATTTTATTACATTAACTTTTTAAAATTTCAGCCCCCCCAACCTAAATTCCTGGATCCGCCACTGTTCACAGTTCACACCAACAATAGCAAACTAAATAAAAAACACAAGTAAACCACAAAATTAACATCGATAAAAAGTAACAAAGCTGACCCAGTTATATTACCATGGATACTCTTTTATCTATGAGATGCAAATGTTAACCAGAAAAACACATTGTTGGAGCATCAAAGAAAATCGCCTTTGACAAAACATGAACTACCATTAACAAGTTATATTATCACCGTGGATACTCTCTTCTCCACAATATGCAAATGTTAACTAGGAAAAAACAAGAACAAATTGTTGGGGCATCAAAGAGAATCGTTTTTTGACAAAAAAAGAACTAGCAGCTTGGGGAGAAAACATGTCTCAAACATTTACAATATTGCATCAAAACACCTACAAGTAGCTACATACCCAACACAAAAGCCATTAAAACAAAAAGACATCACCTGGATCCCAAATATCTAGTGGCAAAACTGTCAGCACTTGATTTACTTCAATCAACCTTCTCATGAACTTTGAGTTCATCTATCATCAATAGAAAGAGATGGAAAGGGATTAGCCAGTCTTTCAAGAAAATGGGAAAATAGGATGAAGATTAGATAAGAGTGGCTAAAATATGATGCTATAGAAGGTGTATGGCAAGGGGTGCAAAGTTGATGGAGGTTGGAGATCAATGAGGGAGACAGTGATGGTAGTAGAGGTAGACCTAGCAAAGAACTAAGAAGTGTGAGAGGTTAACGGTGAGAATGTGATACGTGCACACCCAAGCAACCCAACAAGACTTGGTCAAGTTTATTTAGTTGAGACTTAGTTAAGCAAGACTTCGTCAAGTCTATTTAGTTATTTTAGAGGATATTAGTTGTTTTAGTGAGTAGATAATCTCCTATTTTATAGCGTAGTGGAGTCATGTACAAGTCTATATAAGAGATCTCTTGAATTTGTATTGATTATATTGATTAATAAGAATTATCTCATTCCCTCTATTTGTCCTTTCTTTTCTCTAAATTCTATGCTCACAAATTCTAAACCCAAATGCTCATATCATTTGGCATCAGAGTGTCGTTTCGACCACAAATACCCGCGACAAAACTAATTAATGCTTAATTTCATAATGAAGTTTATGAAATCTTGGCCTGACATAAGTCAAGTATCGACTAGATTCATGCTACTTTGCAAATAGTGTTAACCGAGCTTCAAGCTCTCCAACACTCATCAAGCCCAACCATTCACCAACCCAAAACCAACCCCTTTGCAGCTAAAGGTTCTTCTCAACCAAACAACACCAACGACCACCCCCCATTAATACCTCAAATTGTTATTCCCAAAATTTAACAGCGAAGACCCAACTAGTTAGGTCTATAAGGCAGAGCAATATTTTAATTTTCAAAACATTGAACCTTCCCAACAAGTTCATCTAGCTTCTTTTCATTTAGAAGGTATTGCATTACAATGGCACAGGTAGTTGACAAAATTCCGTGGTCCACTCACATGGGAAGAATTCGCCAAAGTTGTATTGCTCCATTTTGGCACAATCAATTACGAAGATCAATCAAAAACCTTAACTCGCCTTAAACAAACTGTAACAGTGGCAGATTATCTGGAAACCTTCGAGAAACTCTCCCACCAAGTAGATGGCTTGCCTGAAAAATTTCTAATTGATTGCTTTGTGGCAGGATTTTGAGATGACATTTGCTCAGACATAAAAATCAAATAATCCAGGATCTTTATAGAAACAATAAAAATCGCTCATCTAATCGAGGAACGGAATAAGCTGCAAAAGATTCCAAGCCAACCACTAGAAAAAAATTAATTTTTTGCAGCGATTTTTTTGCAGCAACTTTAAAAACCGTAGCAAAATTAATTAAAAAATTTATTTTTTTGTGATTTTTAAAAAATTGCTGCTAAATTCAAAAACTAATTCAATAATTAAAAATTAAAATTAAATTTTGCAACTGTTTTTTGAGAAATCGCTGCTAAATTCAGAAAATAATTAAATAATTAAAAATAAAAATATTTTAACATTTGTGGCGGTTTTTCGAAACCACCACAAAATTCATTAAAACATTTAATTTTGTGGCAGTTTTCTAAAAATCGCTGCTAAATTTAAAAAATAATTTAATAATTAAAAATTAAAATTAAATAACATTTGCGACTGTTTTGAAAAACCATGGAAAAATTCATAAAATTCATTAAAAAATTTAATTTTAAGAAAATAAAAAGAAATTTTAAAAAAATATAAAATCTTCTTTTAATTTTTTAATCAATTAATTAATTTAATTAAATTTAATTAATTTATTTTTAATTTATTCCATTATTCTTTTAAAAAATAATTAATTAATTTGTGTTTTTCAATTTATATTAAAAAATATAGATTATAATTCTGGAAAGTAGTGGTTGTATTAGTATATAATTTATATGCGTGAAAATTTAATAATAAAGTTTCGCAGCTCAACTGGTTTCGCATGTGTATATGCACAGGGGAGGTTCTGGGTTCGAGTCAGGGGGGAAGGATGATGGAAACATACTTTCAGCTTTGCCAGGTTCTGGGTTGGAGTAGTTTCGCCACAAATTCAATTTTTTTTGAATTTTTGCGGGGGTTTTAAAATTGTCGCTAAAATTTAATATTTTAAAATTTTTTGCAACGGTTTTGAAACCGTTGCTAAATCACTTATTTTGCGACAGTTTTGAAACCGTTAGAAAAAATATGACTTAGCAGCGATTGCTAAAAATCGTCGCTAAATGTTTTGTGATGACTAATATAGCGACGGTTTAAGCATTGTTAAATGTCATTTTTTTATTTTTTTTTGTAGTGTTGCATTTTTTGAATGTAGTGTTGTGCAGAAGAAAAAAAAAAAGTCCAGAAGTCTGTAAAATAAAAAATATATATAAATCAATCACCATATATATATATATAGATAGATTCATAGAGAGAGAGTGAGACTTATGTATCCATTGAGTACGTCACTGGGGCAACACAGCTCCATGGCTACTCGTTAGAAGAGAAAATACGCTAGCTAGTTTGGGATGGAGGATTTAATTTCTTGGCAGTTGGCAGTGCAGCAGCAGCAGCAGCTTCAACACGGCGGCATATCGGGCGGCGGAGGCAGCATCGTGGCAGCTTCTCCCTTTCCATTTTTCACTATGAACACTACTTCCATCCCCCATGTCAGGTGCCGCTCTAAGTGGCAGTGCATTAACCAAACTCCTGGGTTCTTGGCCTTGAATCTGATGGCGACCCAGCCATTCTTGGGCACAGCAACAGTGTTGAGAAGAGGAGGATCAACCAGATTGTACTTCAATGGATCCTTCTTCGGATCATAGTTCCCGAATCCCCATCCCACCACCAGAAAGCTGTATCCATGAAGATGCATCGGATGATCTATCCCCGCCACCAGATTCGTCCCCTGCAGAACCATCTCCACCGTCGAATTATACTTCAATACCTTCACCTCTGTCCCCCTCCTCGGAATCTCCAGCTCCAGCGGCAGGTACTTCGCCGTGAAATTGAACACCAGTGGCGGCACACTCGGGAACCGCGTTCCAAACACGCCATTGATGTGCTTGTAGTAGGCCTGCAGTATGTCGATCGACGGGTTCACGAAGCTTATGTTATTCATGCTCGCGGCCAATCGCGTCCCGTTCGGCCCCTCGCAAGAGAAATTTTCAGGGCAAGGAAATGTGTTCACCGAGACGGTCGAGACTATAAATTTGTTGGTGACATTCAATGGAATGGTGATCGGATGGCTTTTGCTGGCCAGGTTTCGGAGGCCGCCGATGAAGCTGAAGGCGGCGAGCGTGTCGTTGTAGTAGGGAAGATAGGGAAAGTAAGGTGGAGAGGCGTTCCGGAGGTTTCCGGAGTACTGGAGGATGGCGGTCGTGGTGGTGTTGTCGAAGGAGACGTTGAAGCCGCTGGAGTAGGCTCTGGCCGCCATGTAGTAGCGACTCCCGCTGCGGTTGGCGTGGAGCAAGGCGTCCATTGTCTGGCCGGGAGTGATGGTGATGAACTTGGAGGGGAGTGGCTTGGTGTAGCTGCCGTCGGCTCCGACAACGGTGAGTCTGTGTTTGGCAATGGAGAAGAAGAGGATGGTGTTCATGGCGGCATTGACTATGCGGAGGAGGTAAGTCTTCCCATGCTCCACATTTAGCTTGAATGTTCCTGCAAATACAAAGCTAATTTCAATATCTCTAATTACTAATTAGTCACCTAACAAAAGTTGTTTACTAATTAGTGTAGTCTATGTGCCCTTGAGGTTTTTCTTTTAATTTTTAGGTAAAATTATTAATTAAATTGAGAAGTGGTCTAACCACCCACGTGGTTTAATTAATGACAATTCAAAAGGATGCATATATTTGAAGGATCCGATCATGCCCAACTATATATATACATACAAATTAATTTTAATCTAAAAACAATTATTCACCAAAATACACATTATTCTCCAAAATAATCCAAAAAAGTGACTGCCGTATATTTTTTAGTTTTTCAATTAATGTAAGTGTTGGATATATATATATATATATATATATTCAAATATAATCCATTTATGGGGTATTTATTGAAACTTATGTAACACGTGTTAAAAATATATCACCTTTATAAATTTAGAAATTCTATTTGTTATGCATGAATTTTGACACTTGTTAGTATATATGTTAAGCATTTTTAAAGTTTAAACCATAAAAACTAACCCATAATTAAGGTTATTATAACACGATACAATATAAAGTTTATTCAAGTTCTCATAGAAAAGGGCCCACAAATATTCATAAATTGGGGAACAAAAATCTCTAAAATAATAATTATTAATTAATATGTATGGCTTCAAACTAAACAATAAACACTTTTTTCAGATCAGTCTATAAGACTGCGTTCACTTCGTGTTTTTAATTTTTAGTTTTGACTTTTAAATTTATTTTTAATTTTCTATTTTAATAATTTATTTTAAAAAAATTAAAAACATATTCTTTTTATCATTTTAAAAAATTATTTCTTAAAACAAAAAATTAGAAAACAAGTTTATTTTAGAATTTTGATAAAAATTATTTTATGATATTTTATTTAATAAATTTGATTATTAAATAATAAAATTAACTATTTTTAATAAAATTTTACTATTAAAATAAAATAATAAATTTGATTAATAAATTACTAAGTGATAATTTATATTAAATATTATTATACATAATATGTGTAATATACTTAATAATATACTATATATTATCTTATATTTTTAATTATAATATAAATATATTATATTTTTAAAATTTTAAATAAATATACAATTTTATTTTTGAAATTTAAAAATAATTTTTTTTTCTTTTTCTTCTTTAGAATCAAAATATGAAAAATAGATTGTGTTTTTCATGTTTTAGATTTAGAGATTGTGTTGCCTGAAAACAATGGTTTCATTTACAAATTTTTTTCTTATTTTCGAAAATGTATTTTTGAAAATAATAAGGTAAACATACTTTTATTGTTTTAAAAACTTAAAAATAATCTGAAAATAACAAAAAAACGTAGCCTAAATTTTTATGTGTGTTTTTTGTAATAAAAGTTTTGAATATATGAATATAATTATCTTATTATTGAAGGAAACAAAGAGAAGATCAAACAAACCAGGCTTAGAGCAGGGATAGAGATCGCCCGGCTGGCCATTGATGGTGAAAGCATCAGAGTCATTTGGTGCTCCTCCTGTTCGAACAAATTCCTCTAGCACGCTCATCACACCGCTCTTCCACCATTCCCCTAATTAATCCCCAACAATTTGATCATGATCAAGAGATAAGCAACTAATTACCCAATATTATTCAGTCCAAAAAGATTAATTAAAGCATGAAGACCAAAAGAACCACGATTTGTTTGTCAGGAACATGATTTCTTTTTTGGGGAGGGGCTTGAGTATATACATAATGAATAAATGTGAAAAAGATTCATACCCAATATAATGGGAACTTCTTCGTCGGGCTTTGGGAAAGGATACCCAGTTCCATGCTTAGGGTAGATGATGATGGCGCCATGAACAGTGGCTCGCGACCAGTCGCTGTGAGCGTGCCACCATAGAGTGCCTTCCTCTGTGGAAAGAAAGATCTTTTGCTTGAACTTTCCACCTGGTTTAATTGGGCATTGCGTGACGTACTCTGGTCCGTCCGACCATGGATATCTTGGCTGTTTCACTCCATGCCTGTAGAAGAAGCAATTCCATATATGTGTATATATATGTAGAATTATATACGAACAAATTAATTAATCAAGTTGATATTTCCGGCTCAACTAGCAAGAACCTTGGAGGCTAGTGGCCATACATATGCTCTTTCAATGTTTAGATGGCCTTAAATTAAGCTTTTTTGTTCAAGATAAATAAATAAATAAATCGAACTCCATAAGGTCAACACGTATGGGTCTGCTTCAAGGCTATATTAAAGGTTGCCAATTCAAGATATAAATTGACCTTTTTAGCAAGTTTTTTTAAGTAATTAACCAAAAACCAATCAGAATTCTTACAAGCATAATTATGAATTGGTGGGGTAGGAAAGATTCCTACGTTAATTAAACTCTTCAGGATCTAACTAACCTCCCTTTGATCATCAATAACTCAACAAACAAGTGAGTTTCTACTGTTACCCACAAACCAAATTTGAGGATTTTTGAGATGTACCAATGAATGGTGATGTTGTATTTCCCCCTATTGCGGACTTCCACTATCAGTTTATCTCCTTTGTGAGCATAGAGTGTTGGCCCTGGGAATTTTCCATTGACTGTCAAAATCTTCTTGCTGCTACACAGTCTTGTGTATGAGGTTTCTTTAACCTGCAAATGAAGGGTATGTTCTTTATTGGATATCTATACAAAGATTATATATATAGACACACAGATGAAGAACATCCATGTATCTAGAGATAGATGGAAACTACACGCACTGATACACACACGTACTTACAATGAATCGATGGTGGTGAGTCCTAGCATGACAATGGACAAAACAATCAACCAGTAAGAATCCCAAAAGAATTAAAATGAAATTCTTCCTGCCAAACTGCATTTCTTTTGGCAGCAAATCAAAGGAAACGCTTCTCTCTCTCTCTCTCTCTCTCTCTCTCTCTCTCAGTGTGCGTGTGTGTGTATGTATGTTTTTCTCTCTGAGGAATAAGAAGCCATGGGATCATTATATAGAGGAAAGTTATGAGGCTGAAGCCAGTTAAAGAAGTTTAGGTGAGGGATCAGGTTTCAACGGGCATTGCTAGCTAAGGTTTGAAGTATAGCTGCCCCATGATGAATAGTTTGGCCTATTGCGGGACAGAAAGGTAATTTGGCAGCTGCAGAAAACAAGTATATTCTGGTTAGGCATTGGTCAATTTTAGCGCGCCTTGCGTGCAGGCTTTCTTGATGTCCTTCGAGATGTTTTTCCCTTTTGAAATATGAACCGTAGAGCTGACAACTCATGAATTAATATATTATGGCTGATGGTTACATTTACTGGCATGGCTGGCTTCTGATGTATGTAGGGCATACCTAGCAACCTTAATTCTGCATGGCATGGCTGAGTTTGGTTCTTACTTTGCTGGGATGGGACTCTGTCCTTCCAGCATTTATATCATGTCTGACATAAGGGTTCACATCTATTTTTACCCACTATAATTGTATACACCATGGCCTTCACACGATATTAATACTTTGAAAAGTCTCTCATTATTTTCCTAGGAAAATGACTTTATGTTGCATTTTTTTTTTTTTGAGAGATGACATTGACAACTACGAGAATTCATAGTTACCATTTTTTGGTGTCTACACACTATGTAAATTTGTGTATGAAAATTTCATACATAATAATCCACAAACCACTGATATATACCATGTAAGTGCACAGAAGTTTAGGTGTCCTAATTAAGAGATTTAAACCTTATTTACAAAGGAAGAAGATTACAGCCTCTTATCATATATGATGGCAGAAAACTGGTATCTGTGATGGCAAACAGCGTCTTTTTGAGGTGAAACCATGAGCTAGGGGAGGGGGGAAAAAACAAACAAGTCTAGGTATAACCAATTATCTCCTAGGTGGTGGCTACTGCTGACTAACCGTTACCACTTGTTGGTCTTCTATTTCCTTTGTTGGTTTTCTAATTATTATTTTCTTTTATCATTTTCGTTCTAGAGATAAAGGAGATATATATATGATTTTCAATATTATTATTATTATTATTATTATTATTATTATTATTATTTGGGTAGACGCAAATTGGGTTCATTATTGTTAAGAGAAATGTATTTTGCAAAACTAGGTACGTTAGTATCTTGAATTAGCTAGGGATGGTACAGATGCTCCTCTTAACAACTGGCTAACTAATTGCTTGTTTTAGAAGAAGCTTGACAATTAGAGGCACCAAGAGATGCTGGGATAACGTTATTATATTAATACAAATGTCAATAATTTAACGTGGAAAGTTACCTCAATGTTTATTAATTTACGTGGTTGATAACGAAGCTCTGGCCACCGACGGTACCATCAAGACATTAATTCAACTAGGTCTGAAGGCAGGTACATTGGCAGCTCTTTCTGATGAATCTTGATAAAGTCACTCCACATGTTAAGGGGTAATGATGTCATATTCCCCACTTAGACCAAGTCATAAATTGTGGCGATGGATCACGACACGAGAGCTCTAATGAGGGGATCATTGGGGATAAAAGAGACTCGAACACGAAACCTCTGCTCCCCAAGTGTACTTTCAATCATTTATTGTAGAGGTGTTTGTTTTTAGTTATAATAATAATGGTAGACTGATAGCCTAGGAAGTGGCATTGGGACAATTAACCATAGTTAATCTAGTATTGCTTTTTACTTTTTTTTTTTTTTAAATAAATTTTACATACCACCTTTGAGATTAATTAGTAAAAGAGCACTTACCATTTTGTGTTTTTAAAAATAGCTCACACCTCCTCTGAGTTTCATAATCACATATCACTTCTCCTATGTCATTAAAAAATAACTCTTTAACTATTTTTAAATTCTAAAAGTGACCTCCATTTTCTCTATTTAATTTATATAATTACAAAAAAATAAAAAATAAATAAATTATAGGCAATGGTCCACGTTGCCAGCCACCACCATTAAGAACCCAGATTGGATCGAACCTAGATTCAGTTTGGATTTGGAATTGCAACAAATTGATTAGATTTGAGTTTCTAAGAAACCCTAGATTGATTAGATTTAAGTTTTTATTGATCAATCATATCTGTGATTTGAAGGAATCTATATTTGATCTAACTTCAAATTGCAACCTTGATTTGGGTTTTTAGATCAATTAAATCTAACTTTATCTTGATTAAAAAACCAAATTAGATATAGGTTTGTCCAAGAGAGAGGGAGGGGGGAGGGGATCATCATGGTGACCATTTTACCCTAGATTAAAGAAAGAGAAAAATATAAAGAGAAAGAATGATATAGACCAAAAGAGATATAGAGGGAAAGAGTCACACTGATGGTAGATAGGTTCATCATCACAATTGTTGACATGATGGGATTCCTAATTCTTCACCACCATGTGGGTGTTTAAGGTGCCAATTGTCGCAAGAGAAAGAAAGGAGAGTGATGGGGCGATTTCACTATCTTCAAGAAGGGAAAGAGTCGTTAAGGGTTGGTTTCACCATCACTTGGAATGGGATGAATTGTTGTGAAGAAGAGGAGATAGAGAGAAGGAAAGGAAGAAAAGTGATAAATATAGAGTAGAACGTTTAAATATAAAGAAAAATAATTAATTTCAATAATATGTTAATTCTAAGGATGGTTTGTATCATTTTAAAAATATAAGAAAAATTGACACAAATCTCAAAGCTTTTGCAAATGTAGGGTAGCGTAAACCGCGAAACAAAATCTCAGAGCCTTTGTGGCATTAACCTCAAAGGTACACTTGAAAGACATAATATACACTTTTTGTTTTCCCTTACATTATGGCAACCAACCTCTCTTCCACAGAGCAACCATCGGCCTCCCCTAGGTCACACTGGGGAATCGTGGTATTCTTGTTTGTTGTTGTTGTTATTGTATTCTTCCATTTTCTTTTTTTCTTTAACCCATATGATTTAATAGGATTTGGAAGGCTTAAACAGAAAATCAAGCGCTAGGTAATCCTAACCTTGTCACTTGCATCTTTAATACATGCATACATCAATTGTGCACTAGGAAGCAATTCCTTAAATCCCAAAAAATTCTATGTTCATTAGTTTTGATTCCTTTCAATACAGTTATCAAAAAATTTCCTTTCTAAGTCAAAAATTCACCCATAAGGGGTATCTATTCTAAGGCGTAAAGAGCCTATCAAAGAAATCGACATGCACCTCTAGAATTCCAAATTGATTCCCAAACTAGTTTACTCCAAAAGGCCTTGATAGCTCTCGGGCAAAATCAGGCTTCGGCAAGTGCGGACTCCAGGGCCCCGACATATTCTCCAAGTCATCCTAAGCATCCATCGCCAAAACCTACTCCGGGGCGCAGGTATAATACCCCATATCTGTGTGAGGTCACCACGTAATTTAGATGAATTTAAAATACCAAAAAATGAGTCTGATAGCATAATAAATAGCTGAATCAACTGGAGGGAGTACCCCGGGACTTACATGTCTAAATAAAATGGTACATCAATAACTAGCATCCCGAGAAAAGAATTATGGCATCAAAAGAAATGAGATCGGGAACAGTTTTCAGTACAGCAAAAATACAGCTGTCGATTAGGTCATAATACCGAATTGTTATAGACGACATCCAAAAAGTCAACAGAGCATGTCAAGAACTAGTATTTTAAGTATAGAAAAACCCTTAAGTGATTTCGGGTTGAATCGAGTGGATTTAAGGTCAAAACGATCAATCGGGCATAAGTGTAATTTTCTAAATTTGCCCGATGGAGGTCAAAACGATAATTTTTCAAAAGTTTCAAGGGAGAAATGAGAATTACTAATCTTGAGGGTCTTAGTGATGGTGATGGGAAGATCAAAGGCTTGAGGATAAGGGCCAAAATGCAAAAGAAAATTTTAAGAGGGCCAAACTGTAATTTTCAAAAAATTTGCTCAGAAATGGCCGATTTGGTCGCAATTTGTGGCCAAAAAATATAACGACCCATTATTGGGTCTAGAATTTTAAGTTGAGCAAATTTGGTTCTTAATGTTGAAATAGATCTATGAGTTTGTATGTATGGGTTTAAATTAAATGGATGGGATAATGAGTTGGGCTTCAATTAATTAAGGCAAATGGGCTAAGAGTTGGGCTTAGGCCTTTAAGAAAATAGAAGATGGGCCATTTATTTGGGCTTAAGCCCAATACAACACAAAAAATAAATAAATAAAAATAAATAATAAATAAATAAATAATAATAATAAATAAAATAATAACTATAATAATAATAAATAAATAAATAAATAAAATAATAAATAATAATAATAATAATAATAACAAAATTTAAATAAAAACACCCCCTTTCTTTTTCTTTCACTTCCTTCTTTATTTTTTTCACTCCCTCTTTTACTTCTCCTTTCTTCTTTCACTTCTCCTTTTTACTTCTTCTTTTTCCTTTTACTTCTACTTTCTTCTTTCACTTCTTCTTTTACACCTTCTTTTCCTTTTTCTTTATCTCCTTTTTTTCTTCTCCCTCACGACTTCTTCTCCTTCTTCTTATTCTATTCTTCTTCTCTTCTTCTTCTTCTTCTTTTTCTTCTTCTTCTTCTTCTCCTACGCATTATTTTTCTTCTCTACTGCTTCTATTTTGTTAAATTTTTTGTGGCAATTGGAGTTTCTATGCGGGTGCTTCATCTTGATTTATTCATCCTCAGGCAAGTATCATTTCTTCTTCTTCTTTTATTTTTCTCCCCTTCCATGTGTAGCATCTCTATAAATTATTTTTTGTATTTACACAGTATAAAATCCCTAAATATTGTGAGTCTATTTGATGTCTCAAAAGGGGTTTGATTCACCCCCAATATTATTCTGTGAATGGCATTTTTCACCTCCATTGTGATGGGAGTTTATTCACTTTCATTGCTCATTGTAGTGTATTTATTGGTATATCTCATATGTGAATGATGTCTGGATAATTAATGTCTATACCCGAATGTCCCATGAAATTGTGGGAAAAATATCAAGTTAATGTGTGAAAAATTCAGATGCTACAGTACCTATACAGTATCTCGATACAGTACCATACAGTACCTATATAGTATCTCAATACAGTACCTATACAGTATCTCGATACAGTACCATATAGTACCTATACTGTATCTCAATATAGTACCTATACAGTATATCAATATAGTATCATACAGTACCTATACAGTATCTCAATATAGTACTTATACAGTATCTCGATACAATACTATATAGTATCTCGCTATAGTATAATACTGTATTCGTAAAGTATACATACAGTATCTTGCTACAGTACCATACCGTATCTGTATAGTACCCCGCTACAGTACCCATCCGAAAATTTTTATTAATATTAATTAAACATTTACTTAATGTATTAGAGCGATTGTATGGTGGAAAAATAACATTTTTTTAGTCATAACATTCTTTAATGGTATTAAATGTATATTGAGAACGAGAATTTAAATTTTACATTGCTGGTAAATGCATACATGATGCATACATGTACATGATGCTCATATATATATTCTTAGCGCACTTATTATTTTGTGCGGAAATAAAGGGTACCCTAGGAGCGCCTGACGCGGGACGAGGTGGCCATAGCCCGGCAGGTTGTGCTCGATACGTTATGTGTTGATTTATTGATATGATGATTAACGCATATTTTGCATCGTGACTTACAAGCCTATGGGATTTATACTTATGATGTATGCACTTGTATGATTATACATGAACAAAAATTGAAATTTATAATTCTATGAGATATGATTTCCTGACTTATATAATTGAATATTGATATGAAGTCGTTGTACACTCCTCTCGGTGTCATCATGATTTCTCTTTCTTCATACTGTTCCTTTATACTAGAACTTGCTGAGCCTTGTGGTTCACTTGATCTTCTTATGCCATTCCAGGTAAGGGTAAAACAGTCATTAAGGGCGAGTCCAGTGGGACTACAACCCAAGGGTAGTGGTGTACAGAGGCACTCAACTCGGAGATCTTAGTTGTGTTTTGGTGAGGTAGATTGATGAGATTTTAAATTGTTATTTTACATTAGAGCCTCATATTCAGTTTGTATGGCCTTAGAGCCCAGATGTATCAAACATTGGTTTGTAACGAAAGTTATTGATATTCCGCTGCGTGAAAATAGATAAATGTGTGTGTTTATTATGATGTATTGTTCTATATCATCCTTGTGATGACCTCCTTTCGAATGTCCTATGCTAGCGGGCACATTCGGGAGTGGGCCCTTACAAAAAATCTGGAGATTTGGGCAGCTAATCTCTTCAGGGCATGGCCAAGGGTAGTCTAGGAAGCGTGTAGGAGAAGGCATAGCCGAAAATTGGCCACGTGGGGGCGGGTTTTGGCCTATAAATAGCCAAGGGTTTTAGCCGATTTTGAAGCACCAAATTGCTCAGTTTTGAGGGCGAATCGAGGGAAACCAATAAGGGGCTTTTGATCCTTGAGGAAAGATGAGCATTTCTGGTAAGTTTCGTGAGTTTTCGATGTGTTTTGAGGGTGGTTCGAGAGTTGACCGGAAAAGCGAGGCGGACCACCGCGCCGCGCCTAAAACTGCCCGATCGGGGGCCTTGTTGGTGGCCTTTTGGCCTAAAATCGGTGGCATCAAGATCGACAGGAAGTGGGCTTCTAGGAGGTGTGATCGGGGTCAGATTCCAGTCACCGGCCGGCGACCAGCTCACCGGAGAAGAAATAACGCGTGTAGTGTATGCACGACTACCACGCGCAATACCACTCGCCTGCACATGAGGGCTCAGGTATTTTTGGAATTTTTTTATTATTTTGATAAAAATAAATTAGAAATTATGATGGAAGAAAATTTTGAAAAATGTTGGAGGAAATGGTCATTTTGTAATTTTCAAGGGAAATAAAGCTTATGAAAAATAGGAGGAAGTATGGGAAAAGTTTTAAAAAATTCTAGAAGTTAGGAAATATTTATTTATGAATTGTTGTGAAGAAAAATCAAGGAAAAATCTTGAAATAGACGTTTATTAGAATTTTGGAGGAGAAATATAGAGGAATAGGAAGAAAATTACGAAAAAAAATTGGAGAAAATAGATATTGATATAATTTTGAACAAACATGATGTCTAGGGTATCGTTGAAGCTCGAGGTTAAACTACAGAGCTTCTGGCACGAGAATCGAGGTCAGACACGCAAACCGAGGTGTACCGCACTTTTTCGAGGAAATCAAGTTGCATTTACAAGTGAGTGGTTCTACCCGAAAAGACTTATAGTAGCTTGTGAATGGTTTACTGTGAGTGTTCATCCCTATGGCTTGGTTTATGGTGATGGTTTGTCCAAACGGTTATTTACACATGCATTAAATTTCGTACGATAAATTGCATACATCGAAATATTGATTTTAAGTTATGCATGTTATGATTTTCGGCATTGGCATGTTGTGTGTTGTCCATGAGGGACGTGGGTTGTTAACCTGTGACGTAGCCTTGAGTGATAGCACTCGGGATGCGTACCAAGGATTAATGCTAATAACCCACTTGGGACGGGGCTGAGACGGACTTCACCCTACGATACTCAAGTGGCGGGGCTGAGAGTGGACACCACCCCGGTTGTTGGCTCAAGTGGCAGGGCTAAGAGTGGACACCACCCCAGGTTCCTTTGAGCAATAGTATTAATACCGAGATGTCGTTGATTCCGAGGATAGTGCTGATGTGATACTCTTGGAGCTAGGGTTACGTTGGGTTTGGAATGCTTTTGAGTAAGAGCGTAATGCCTAACAATAACAATGGGGTGATTCCCGGGTTCATATATCAAGGTTATCCCTCTTAAGCAGGATTGTGTTTGCCAATGGGTCGATGTGGTCATGTCGCCTTTAGAGAGATTGCATTTTCCCCAGTTAAGGCTAAGTGCTTCGTGGGATTTTCTTAGGCTGGTGCATGTCAGGATTTGTCGGTTTTATGTATGATTTTGCATATATTCATGAAAATGTTTTTAAACTCTCACTTAAATAATTCAGCATCTAATTTGGAGTTTGTCCCTGAAATATTCAAACGTTTCAGGTGAAAGCAGTAGTGCCAAAGGAAAGAATGTCATCGAGATGTAGCTGTTATGTTTAGTTTTCGTAGCGATGTTCAAAGGTTATGTAATATTTTGATATTTTCATGTGAAATATCGATTTGGTTATTATCTATAAAAGGAAATTGTCAGTTATATATCATTGAGTTTTCGATCTTGCCTCCATTGATGTGTTTGATAATACCTGTCTTAGTCTATTAATTGTTTTAAATTTTGATATGCTGATAAGGTATAATCGGGATTGTTGGGAAATGATTATGATAAGAGTATGTTTGATTTTGAAAAAAAAAAAAAAAGTTTTTGAAATCTCGAGGTAACGCGCTTGAGAAAAATGGGGCGTTACAGTTGGTATCAGAGCAAACTAGAAAAAACCCTGATTGGAGACTCAGAGGTACTAGTAGAAATTGAGAATGACTGAGATAGTAATGGTTAGTCTGATGTGACGTAATTTAGCTATCAAGTTAGGCTTGTAAATAGGTGATATGAATCATTGAGGTTCGAGTATTAGAATGGTTTGATATTTATTAAGGATTCAAGTATTAGAATCATTAAGGTTCAGGTGTTGATGTTTGCCTTTTTCAGATGGTGAGGACCGAAAAATCACGGATGTCAATGAGCAAGATGAGGAAAATGGTAGTAGCAGTCATCGCGGTCGCTCTGTGAGTTGTTGTAAATGCCCTTGAGAAGGTGTTGGATCCTTGAGATTGATGGTGCCCTATGAGAGGGGTATTTTGGTAATTTGGATAGTGAAATCCAATAAAAATGATATTTTGGTAAATTAGAAATAATTCCTATGTGAAATTAGGTGAGTGGGTGAATTAAATCCCAATTTTGTGTTTATGTAGAGATATTGGATTAATAATTCATGAACAGGAATTTTGGTAATTTGGAGTGATTACATAAAGGAATTTAATTATGGAAAATAGTGAAAATGGTGGATATTAAATTATTTGAGAAAATAATTATGTTTTCCCTAAATTTGGTGAATAAGTGTGAAATTGCCACATGGATGACCAAGATAAAGAAATGTAAGCCAAGTTTGTGTCTCAAAGTCACACTTGGCATAATCTTGAAAATTTGAGATAAAATATATATATTAGAAATGTGGGAGCATGTATATATTTATGTGGATTTATAAGTTAGAGAATGATTTAAATTAAATGCAAAAAGAAATGGTAATTGGTCTTTCAAGCATTTAATGAGAGGTATTATGGTGTTGGATTAAAGAAAATCTAAAAAGAAAATGTGTAATTAGTCACCATTAATGTTTGAAATTATGGTGAATTAAATAAATCCAATGAAAAATGAGAAAATTGTCACCCATTAATGCTTTGAAAAATTTGGGATTTATTTAAATGAGAAAAAAAGTATTATGTCTTTTAAAATTGTCTCTCATGTGATGGTGGAAATTAGTCCCATTAAATTAAATGGGAAAGAAATTATTTATGTCTCTCAAGTGTGATGGTTATGAAAATAGTCTCATTAATTTAAATGGGAAAGAAATGATATTTCAAAGAATGAGATTAATTCTTGAAATAGGAAAGTGATCCAAGGGTTGTCATTAAATCTTGGAAGTTGGCATGGATTGCCAAATGGGTGGAGAGATTCTAAAGAGAAATGATTGGAAGGTGGAGATTTAATCTCCAAATTAAATCAAAGGCTAGGATTAAAACCTAGCAAAACACATGAATTGTGCTTTTTTTGGATGGTTAAGATGTTGTCTTATAAAGTGAGAAAAGATCCAATGGTGGATTTTAAGCAAGACTAAATACCATGGATTGTGTTAGTTTGGAGGGTGAGGATTTATTCTCACCAAATAAATCCAATGGCTAGGATTTATTCTTGAAATATGGAAAACTAGTATAAAATGGCAAATGAGAAATTCTTAGTTTCCTTTGGCCATTTGGAGAAAGAAATGAAGAAAGAAAGAAAGAAATGGAGATAAGAAAGTCTCCCATGGAAGAAAAAGAGAAGAAGAAGAAAAGAAATCAAGATAAGTGTATTCTTCTTCTCTTTAATTAGTGTTTTTAAATTCAAAGTGAGTTAATTCCTTGTTTAAATGCCACCTTAGATGCGAGAAAATGAAGATGGAAGCTCTCTTGAAATGAAGATTTAAATATTCAAGAAGAGATAAGGGATGGCCCCATGGGAGGGTGGCCTTGCAATGAGTTGTAAATATATTTCATAAATGTATATGTTGCATTGGCATGTTCTTTTATGTTCATGAGACTTATGGCCATATGTTAGTTTGGGAACATGGTTGAAATGGTGGGTTGATGTCTCTAACCTTGGAAGGTTGTGAGGGCAAAGAAACCTAACCACACTTGCATACATTTGGCATCATATAATCTTGTTATGTTCATATTTATTTGGCATTGCACCTTTATTGAGCTTAATAGCTCATGAGGTTTTTACCCTCACATGTAGGTTGTTAAAGCATGGTAAAGTAAAGGTAATGGTGGAATGGCATGGGAAAGCATGGGAATGAAGACCCAAGAGCTTGTTATGGCTTATGGAAGCCTATGTTGTTGTGTTTGGTTTATGTAATGTAAATTGTTGTTAGTTGAAGTGTATGTTGTATTTATATAATGAGATATTGGCTTATGGCATGTGGATGCCTAGATTGGGTGAAAGTCTCATTTGGTGTGTATTGTGGGAAGCACTAAGAAGTTAAATCATATGATTTTGTTAGAAAAAATAGTGGGTGTTTGATGTATGTTGTGTAATTATCAAAGATGTGGTGTAAGCCTTAATTAAGGAGAAATAAAGGCAAATATTGAAGGAATGTGAAGTATTTTTATTTATTTTAATTTCTGGAAATTTTTGGGTTAAGAGGCCCAAGAAGAAGAAAGAAAAGAAAAAAAAAAGAAGAAAAGAAGTGGAAATGGCAACTGGAGGCAACAGCAGAAGGCAGCAGGTGGCTGCCAGGCGCGGGTGCGCGCTGGGGGCGGCCGAGAGCAAGCGCGCACGGGCGAGGGCGAGGGCGGGCAAGCGAGCGCGCGGGTGGCCGCACGTAGCTTGTGCGACTAGCACCCAGCGAGGCCCCGCGTGGGCCCCGCCAGCCAATTTTTTTTAAAAATTGAAATTTTTGGGGCATTTCTTAATTGAATTTAGGCACCGGAGGAAATTTCAAAATAAAGGAATTTTTCGGGCATTTTGGAGAATAATGCCAAAATTTTGAAAAATTGAAAATGATGAGTTTTTCCTCCAAAATTGGTTATCCATCAATGGATTGATTTAAATGGTGATTTTTATAGAGCCCAGTAAAATTCTTGGTCGGAAAAGAATTTAAAAATAATTGTGAAAATGGCATTTGGGCGTCTGAATGAGATTTTCTTTTTAGCCAATGCAGTGTGGTTAAAGCCCAATTCTGCTAGTAAATCCTGGGGTTGAGGGAAGGGAAGGACGAGCCTAGTTCCCACCTAGGGGGCGTTTCCTCTGGAAACATGGTCCACCCTTCACCTAAGGCCGGGCAGATGGACAATTTGGGTAATTGTTCACGAGTAACACCCGTAAGTTGGAGCGAGGCGTTACAGTCGTGCCACAAGCAATCGCCATAGTCGCTCTATGAATTCCGCTACGAGTAATCACTGTAGTCGTTCGACGAATCGCGCCGCGAGCAGTAGAAGAAAAAAAAAAGCAATCAGGTCCTAGTGAGAATAGACTTGATTGAATAAGGCGAATCTTAGAGGGCGTGCTAACACATGTAACAAAGAACGAGTTGCCAAGGCGTACCCCTCATATGCTGGATCAATATCGCAGACAAAGACCCTCGGTGTTTAGAGGAAAAGCGGGAGATGACCCCAGTACTGCTGAGTACTGGATAGAGCAAACTGAGAAGCTACTTCAACATCTGCAATGCAGTGACGAAGAGAAGGTTAATTGTGTTACATTCATGCTAGAGGAAGAGGCTGCACGATGGTCGTAATTAGCCGAGAAGGCCCTGTAAAGGACACCCAAGCTAGCAGCGCAGGATTCAAGGCCGAGACAAGCTTAGCCGATAACCTGGGAAGCATTCAAAGAAGTTTTCAATGCTAAGTACTTTCCCCAAAGCTAGAAGGAAGAGAAGACTTGAGAATTCATGAAGTTGAGGCAGACTGATAAGATGTCAGTAACACAATACTTGTGCGTAAAAATCTTCGGGGTGAATCTTTGCGTAAAAATCTCTATCAAAGCGAAGGGATAATAAGGACCTTCAGGGACCACTATCTATTTATAGATCCCCACATCCAAAAACAAAATCGACACATTATCATTGCACACACATCCATTTCAGTTCTTTTTTGGGTCATTTTTCAAAATGTTCTATGTATTCATTCTCCTGAGTAATCGCCTCACATTCTTCCCCCAAATAGTGCTCGTTTCTTCCTGGTTAAGTCATGCACTCAAAGTGAATCCTGTCTCCTTCGAAATAACTCCCCTGTCTTATCTAGTCTTATCTAATTCTCTCTCAATGTAATTCACCCAACAAGGCAAATGTATTAAATAATACATGAGTTATATCGAGCTACCCCGAGGACCAAAAGACAAATTATTCATGGCTACTAAAATGACCAAAATACCCCTGCTACCCAGTAGCTATATTTTGTCATTCTAAGTGTTCCAACTATCACCATATGGTAACACTGACCCCACGAATAATTTTACATGTGCAATGTCTTTGACCTACTAGTGTAATGACGAAAATACCCCTCTGCGTAACACCCATCATTTAGAAAGGAATAATGTACTAACACCTCTCTAAATGATTTCTACCATCCTTAGATCACTAGTCCAATAATCCGTGACTACTCGAATGTACTTGCTTATCACTAGGAGCTACCTAGAAGCACACACTCTTAAAGTCACGTTCTCAGGGCCCTGGATTATTTGATTATTCTTGGACAATCACAAGAGGGTGAATCACAGAAACTATCTTGTATTAGTCTGTCTTAGCTAATTAGAAACCATACTCCCAACTCACAAGGTTATTGATCTTTGATAGACCTCACCTACAGTGAATCTAAGAATATAGCTCTAGGTTCACTAAACCACCAACTAATACTCAAGTATTAGAGTACTCGTCCACGTAGTAGCAGTGATAGACTAGCTCCATGATAATTAGTACTTTGTCATTAGCTTCTATCACAGGTCCACTCTACGCATTCCAAATGCGCTTGTACAATTAGAGTAAACGGATTGTTTACTAGCTAAAGCAAGCCATCCTCCATTAGGATCTATTCCACAATGATCTTATCATGATAGAATGCCCAATTCTATCAAAAGATCAAGAGTAATATTTTCTTACTTATTAAGTACCCATGATTCATGCCTAACTGTGAAGAACGACCCATCACATGAATCACTTACTTAATAGCATGGACACTTTTCCAACAATTAAATGCAAATAATATATGTGCCATAAACTGACTAAAAGAAATATCATTACCATAAATTAAACAAAACGTGTCTTTAGGGCATACATTTCCAACAGCATAGCCCCCTAGGAGAGTGCTCCTAAAGTAGTCAGTGCATTAACAATCCTAGAGAAAGTCATTCCCTCGGAACAAACCCTTTCGGGAGTAAAGCATTTTCCCTTTGAGAAGCCCTTGTTTTCCCATCATTCATTTGGGATGACTTTCCCAAACCTGCATAGTTCCCCCTAGTCAAACCATGCTCCTAGAGGAATCTAGGGAAACACGTCCACTCGCATTGCCCTAGAGAAATGTAACTCACTAATTTTAGACCCACTTCCTTCCAAGTATCCTTTCCACGGGGATGAGAACTTAACCCTAGGTAACACCACGGATAGGGGAGACGCATCGCCCTTTCCTAGGAAAGAGCACCACACCCTTGCACATATGTGATGTGTCCTTGTCCCCCTGTGATGCCTATAATTAACCCTAAATTCTTCATTTTCGAGGACAACGAAAGACAAGCAATAAAAGTGACACATAATACTGCTAGCAATAGCTAGCATCCATCTTGCATGACAATTCTGCACTTTTACTACTGTTATATCTTGCATTGCATGAAGATATTATCTAACTTAAGCATCGAAGGGCCCGCTCGAGAGAAATCCTTACATGCCCTCGACTGCTTCTTGTCTTATAGATTTATCCACAAGACGAAAGATCCCTTAATGCCTCATGACAACCCCAGTTCTACAAATTCTGCAACTCTCATAGCAAGCGAATCAAGCCTTTCTTAGACCAGTGTATCGAGTTCACCCCAGACGACTTTCTTTCCCTTTGGGTCATATGGTTAGGGTTGTAAGGTCAACGAACACCTCTTGTTCTTCCAAATGTTTGCTAAGTTTCTTCACAACAAACAAATTGTAATTGTTATATTCTGGTAAAAACAACTACACTAGTCATTTACTCTCTGGTTGAAGTTGGACTAGTAATAACAAATAGGTTTCACTTTTTGAAGCAAGATGATAATGATATACCATTAGTTAGTCTTATTCCTGCCAACAACCTAGGAAAATGGATCTATCCATAGAGGTTAGAGTCTCATCTCATTGAGGATAGAGATTGATGTTGGCCCGAGGACACCTTTTTTTTTTCCAATAGAAATTTATGAGTCTTGGCCTCCCTTTCCGTTGGTGGATCGAGAAGATGTTCTTCAGTGAATGTTAGCTAAGGATGGGATTTTCTTAGTCAAAACAACCTTTCATATCTTGTCTCTCCCTTGACAAAAGGTCCATTCGCATTCTTTGGTTTAGCATAGCTCAAGGATTCCTACACATGCTTTCATCCTTTAGTTGGCCATTAAGGAAAGATTGGCTACTTTGGATGGTATAAACTTGTACATGCCTTTTCCAAGCAGATGTTTTTTGTGGAAAGATGCAACAAAAAGACACAATCACTTATATTTTGGATGTTCTTACGTGAGGAAAATCTTGGTTTTCTTTTAGTGAAGAGCCAAATTTTCTTGGCCTTGGCAACAATGGAATCAAGGTGTTATTGTTGGCTTCTAGTAGATGTAATAGGTAGCTCATCGCTCAATGCTTTAATGTGTGGTTTATTTCTTTTGGCTTGAGATCAACAATAAGTGTTTCTGTGGTCAAGAATGTGTGGAGTCCCAGTTGACCCACTAGATTCAAACTATAATTTGGAATCATCTTTTCACTATCAAGTTTTTCAATCATTGTAGGGGTTGGATTTAGTTCACATTTGCACTACAAAAAAATCAGTATTTAGCAACGATTTTTTTTGCATGTTGTGACGATTTTTTTACATTTTGTGGTGGTTAAAGAAATTTAGCAACGGTTTTGAAAACCGTCGCTATATCAGGCGTCACGAAATATTTAGCAACGATTTTCAGCAACAACTGGAGTAACCGCCATTAAATGCTATTTTTTACAGCGGTTTGTAAACCGCCACAAACTAAGTGATTTAGCGGCAATTTTTAAAATATTTAGCAAAATATTTAATTTGCAAAAAATTTAAAATTTTTAAATTTTAGCGGCGATTTCAAAACTGCTACAAAAAATTTCAAAAATTTAAATTTTAGCGACGATTTGCTATTTACCGCACCAGTACACAAGTAAGTGGCAAGGCCAAGCGCCCAGCCACTCATGGGCGCGGGGATGTGCGCACCTGCAACATCCCGTACACACGTGTGCGCATGAAACCATCTAATATGTGAAGCCTCCTTGTTAAATATTCGCGCATATAAATTATATACTAAATCAATCCCATTTTCTAGAATTATATTCTATATTTTTTTAATATAAATTAAAAAACATAAATTAATGGATTATTTTTTAAAAGGATAATGGAATAAATTTGAAATAAATTAATTAATTAATTAATTAATTAAAAAATAAAATGAATATTTTATATAGTTTTTTAAAATTTCATTTTAAAATTATTAAAATTTTGCTTACATGTTTTTTAAATTTTTTAATGAAATTTTATTTTTTATTATTTAATTATTTTTGAATTAAATTTTGCTGCAAATATTAATTTAATTTTTATTTAATTATTTTTTAAATTTAATTTAATTTGTATTTTATTTAATTTTCATTTTTTAAATTAATTTAATTTTCAAAAATCACCGCAAATATTAATTTAATTTTTTAATTTTATTTGAATTTATCGGCAATTTTTCAAAAATCTCTGGAAAATTTAATTTAATTTTTTAATTAATTATTTATTTTTTGAATTTAGTCACCACAAATATTAATTTAATTTTATTTGAATTTAGTGGCGATATTTCAAAAACCACTGCAAAATGTAATTTAATTTTTTAATTATATTTATTTTCTAAATTTAGCTACGATTTTCAAAAAACTGCTACTAAATTCATGTTTTTAATAAATTTTGCGACGGTTTCTCAAAATCACCGCTAAATGTTAAAAAAATCACCCCAAAAAATGTATTTCGCAATGGTTTACAAACTGCTACAAAATATCATATTTTACGTCAATTTTAGAAACCGCTGTAAAAAATTAATTTTTTTATTATGTTAGCGCCTTCTTTTGAAATGTATTCAATTGGGGGTTGTATGTTCTAGGTTTTTTGGTCTTTGGGATGTGGAGCGCTAGCGTCAATATTTAGTGTGTGTTAGTTTTTCTCGTTTTACTTGTGTTATAATCGAGGTATGTTTTAGCATTACTTGAAGTGGTTTATTCTATTAAGTTGTGTAGTCTATTCCATGTTAGTATGAAAGCACTTTCTTGGCCCCCACACTGACACGGCATTAATTGGTCTTCGATTGACTTCCTTTCATAAAAGTGTAAAATGAAAAATAACTTTTGAGTACTTACGTACAAAACTAAATACATCCATAATCTCTTTAACTAATATGTTACTGATACGAAATTAGAAGGTGACAGATACGTTCCCTAATTTAAGTGTTTCTTCGCATCAATGTGAACAATATGTCCGAACCATGCCACGAAAGTAGCTACAGGCAGTTAGGTTTCATTCATCTTCGATCTCTTCGGATGAAACATAGCTGCCTATATACATTGAATGAATGTCAGCAGCAAAAGGGAGTTTCAACGACTTTGGCAATTGTGCATTCCATATAAAGGGGGTTCTAGGGACTAGCCCGCAGGCAGCTTGCTTCAATTTTTCAGCTTCATGATGATCAGTTGGGGCTTGCAATTTAATTTGCATGCATGCATGGCTTTCTAAAATAGGGCGATTGGGCGTGGCAGCGCAGAGATAGGGGCTTGCCACTATTGTTGTTCATTAATAACGAACCATACCACGGAAGAAATCATGTCCCAAGTCGGTAACAGTTATATGCAAGGGGCCCATATTGCCCTGTTCCCATTGACTTCAATGTCACGTCACTTTATTATTTGGATAAGGTAAGATGGTGAGCAATTCACACGCGATGTTTATTTGGTTTAAAGTGTATCATGTAAGGGAATCGTGGTGGTTTTTAAAATATTTTTAAAAATACATACACGCAGTGAAAATGATACAAAGCATCCCTTGCAAGATCTAGTATTGACAATCATATACAAAATAAAAGCATCAAAATAAAAAGCATAAGTAACTGTAATGCACCTGGGCTCGAACTCTTCAGGTCACAAACATGCCAGTTCCTAGTTCTTGGTTAACCAAGCCAACCCCCACAGTTGTAAAGGACCAAGTCGGTCCACACCTAGGCAACAGTGAAACTTTTTGTCTCACCCTTATGCTAGACAAGCAAGAATACAAATGACTCTAAGCTATGCTTGGCTCTCCTCGAATGCAAACCTCAATCGTCTCATGACCTTTAGATCAACAGAGAAAAAGTAGCAAGAATAAGAGAAAGCGATAGAGCTGAGAAAGAAGATGAATAGCAGAAGCAAAGGGGTTGAGCTCTGCTTTCTTCTTTTTTGAAAAATGGACGAAGGAAGAGATGGCCAAAGCATCCATTGCAAGTTGCCCCCTCTTTCTTCCTTTTTGATTTTCCTCATATCTCTTCATTAATTGCATCTGAGATGCATCATGGCATTCATCCATTGCAAGATATTGAAACAATGAAAGAAAAGCACGCTAGATCAAATCTCGCTCAGTGAATGTGTCGACCATTCCAATCGATCGGTCGATAGTTTTACACCAAAGTGCCGATTGCTTAGACACTATCAACCATTTCATGCCTTTCTTTCCAAGTTTTATCAAATTACATCAAGGTCTGCCATTAACTCTTAATAGAATCAAGACCTCCAGATAACTCTTAACGACATGCCCCATTAACTCTTAATAGTCTCCCTCTGTTAATTCTTAACAATTTGTTAATCCATTTTTTAACTTTTTAACAATACATCTATCATCATTATTAACTCTTAATAATAATTAAGAATACACGATAGCAAGGAATCACTGATCTAATGCATTATCCAGTTTGTACGTGACCTTCTACTTTTATCGCCATATAACAATTAGGATACGGCAAACTTTTTTACGTCGATCGAACCCTTCGGTCTACTATGAGAAAGTCTCTATTTCCTCACAGTACCTCGAAAGGTTTTGAGTGACCTCTAACATAATATTAGGAAGGTCATAATGGCAATGAAGTCAATACTTCGAGTAAACCTATTAGGACTTTCAATTACTATGCACTATAATTCTTCCATTGACTAACATCCCGACCGACTGAGAGATATGGATTGGTTAAACTCACAAGACTCAATGACTATGTTAAGATCCAATACGGTGTGATTGAGATGACACATCAGAATTCTTTCTGATATCAAAAACTCAGTTCTGATCATCGACACCCTAGCCAAAGGTTTTCCAACCTCAACCAACTACTATCGCATAGGATGTTTGCCTCATGCTGGAGGTCAATGGATCCCATCAACGAGTATCTACCTCCATACACTACTATACAGAGACCATTTTCATCTCTTACACCAGATGGTTTCACCAAATGACAAATCCTTTATACCAGTGCGCAAGACAAATTTGTTGTCTCTAGTCTGAGGATCAGATACATAATCGAAAATCAGTAACAAATTATTAATCTTCTCAGTCATGTGATCTGTCATAAGCATCACATTCAGTAAATGTTCAACTAACATCTACCCATATATATACTATTTGCATATCATGCAATATGGCATGTGACTCACCATCATTTATCATTAGTATTTCATACTAATCAATGGTAGAAACTCATGTGCTAGTCCATAATCGATTAATCATAATCCCTATTTGATAAATCTAAAGACTATAAGTACTTTTAAGAAATCCTGTGTTATAGATATTTGTCACATATTCTTAACAACTTAAGAATAAGATTCCTAATAAAACCAAACTCTTTGATCTCATTGTCAAACCACATATTCTTAGAACGTGAAGCCTACTTAAGAGCATAAATGAATCTCTTAATCTTGCACACTTTACTATAATCTGAGGATTCAAAGCCCTACGACTATTCCATGAATATATCTTTCTCAAGATAACCATTGGTGGATGTCCAAATGTAATGAGATTGCATTGAGTGACAAAACCAAAAGACGTATAACATGAGATGTTAATGGTTCAAAATGTGGTATACATTACATAAATGCGAATTTATTTATTTTGATGCACCATTATTCAATGTGATTGCATGGATGATCATGGACTAGATTCAATGCGATTCAATGTATAGATGAATAAATGAATGGATGTTACAAGTATTTAATTTGATTAACTTATTCTTTCATTTAGTAGATTTAAATTGTATTGTACAATAGTCTATGTAAAAATGAAGAAAAATAAGCATCAAGGGTTGATGTGATGGAGCATGGAGACATTAAGTATTGGTGACTTAAGATGGAGAAAGATAGGCCGATCGAGAAGTTGCATATGTGATATGTGGTTATGAATGAACGTATCTTATGCTTCCTTGATTAAATCCAAAGGCTTGGGTTTAATTAATAGCTAAAGTCCATGGTGATGGAGTTAGCAGATATCAATCTAACTCAGGTGAGGAACACCTGGTAGTCGTGAAACATATCTTTAAGTACTTGGAGAAGGACTAAGGATATGGTTTTGGTTTATGGATGAGGTGATTTTCATGTTAACGGGTTCACAAATTCAGACTTTCAATCTGATATTGATGATAAAAAGTTTACACCAGGGTTCATATTTGTCTACAGTGGTGGAACAATTATCTAGAAGAGTTCCAAGTAAGATATAATTGTGAATTCCGCCACAGAAGTTGAATACATTGTTGCATGTGATTCTGCAAAAGAAACTATTTGGATGAAGAAGTTTATTGCTGAACTTGAAGTGGTTTATTCTATTAAGTTGTCGATGCCTTTGTCTTGCAAAAAAAAAAAAAAATGGGGTTGTTGCATAAGCTAAGGAACTCAAGTCTTACCAGAAGTCCAAACACATTGAGCGTTGCTTCCATCTTATTCGAGAGATTGTAGCACGTGGGGATGTGTAGTTATAGAAGATCATATCATTAGAGAATGTTCTGGACCCGTTGACTAAAACACTGACATAGGCACAACTAGATTGCCATCTTGAAAAGATAGGTATTAGATGTCAAGTGACGATGCAATAGTGGCTTGTAAATTAGCACTAGTACAAGTGGGAGATTGTTGGTGTTAATGCCTTAATACTAGATTTAAATGACATCTAATATGTATAATGAGGACTAATGATGTATTCTTGTGTATTAATAAATGGTCATATCTTCATTTATACTCTCATTTTATTTATACAAATGAGTTCCTGGGCATTTTGGTAAAGATCTTATTCTTAAGTTGTTATGAAAATGTAACAAAAATCTTTAGTTAGGGATTTCTTAAAGTGATTCTCAATCCTCAAATTTATTAGAAGGGGAATATGATTGATCGATTATGGACTGAAACATGGGCTGCCACTATAATACCCTGAATTATTAAGTGACCGAATCAATTGCAAAGAATGCCCTAGAGCTTAGATATCTAAGAAAAAAGATATGAGATTGACGAACATCTAGAAACGAAATTTATGACATTAAACGTAATAAGCATATAGACAGTTTATTCCTAACTTTTGGGATCAATTAAAGCTCGTGTTGACACATGACGAGAACATTAAAATGTTTAAAGGCGCATCTTAACACCTTAAGCTTGAAGCTTAACACGTAGAAGGCAATAACATTTTTCTTTCTAAATCAAAATGGCATAAGACATTTGGCCTAAACAAAAACAATTTGAGAAAAAAAAACCTTTAAAGACAAAGAAAATGACTTGATTGCAAGAAGGATAAGACCACAAAGCACCACAGGGAAACGTGGTAGAGGCAAAGGGAAAGCAAGGAACACTTGCTATAATTGTGACAAATTGAGACATTTTGCTCATGAATGCATTGAATTGAAGAAAGAAAAGTACCTCTTGACCATATTTCTCGTACATTTAATTTTGTTTATACAAATGTTTTTATCATTCATTCTCTCCTTGGTTGGATTATAGACACAATAACAAGAAGCCATGTTGCGAGAGATTTTGAAGGGTATGTGGACTATTGCAAACTTTTGAAGGAACAAAGAATATACATGGAAAATAACACCAACAAAGAGGTGCTAGGAATTGGTACCTACTAGCTAAAGTTTGTGAGATGCTCACACATTAGTTTTCATGACATTTTTTTTCCAAGAATTAAGCAAAATTTGCTCTCAATAGTTGTTTTACTTAAATTAGGTTATAGATTTAACTTGTCTTAGCTTATTCCTTTTTAAGTTTGATATGTTAAGAAGGTAGAATGAGATTATTGGGAATTGATTAAGTGAATGTGGAAAATCAAAATATTCCCAAAATCTCAAGTTAATGCCTAGGAAAACTAGGGTGTTACAACCACCATTGATTAGCATAAAATGTTAATGATAATGGATGGTGAGTCACATGCCATATTACATGAGATGTAGATAGTAAACATGTGGGTAGATGTTAGTTGAACATCTACTAAATGTGACGCCTGTAATAGATCACATGGTAAAGGGGATTAATGATTTGTTACTAGTTTTCGATTGTGTATCTAGTCCTTTAATTGGAGGCGACAAATATCTTGTACACTGTTGTCAGGGATTTGCTGTTAAACGGAACCATTTGAAGTAAGAGGTGGGAATGGTCTTTGTGTAATGGTGTATGGAGACATATGCTCATTGATGGGATCCATTGACCTCCATGCTAGGGAAGAACATCTTATGCCATCTCAATTGGTTATGGTTGGAAAACCCTTGGCCAGGGCACACACGATCGAAAAAGAGTTTACAATATCGAAAGAAGTTTCGATGTGTCATCTCGATCACATCAAACTGGATTTGGCATAGTTAGCAAGTCTTGTGAGTTTAATCATCCCATCATTCTCACTCGATCAAAATGTTATTTAGTTGAAGGAGTATAGTGCACAGTAATCAAAAGCCTAAACAGATTTACTGGAAGTATCTACTTCATTGTCATTAGAATAGTCCTGAGTCTTAGTTAGAGAATACTCAGGATATTTTAAGATGCTTTGAGGAGATGGAGAGATCCTCTTAATAGATAGAAGTGTTTGATCAGCTTCAAAGAGTTTGGCATGTCCCAATTGGTACATGGTTGTTAACCTAGAAAGTCACACTTATATTATAAACATGAAGTCATCTTAGAAAAATACACCATCTGGGGAAAAGACTCACCAAGATGCTCAAATTCATAAAAATCCTCACCTTACTTAGGCTTGAGATGGAAAGGCCATACAAAGCTGGAAAAGGAAAACATGCTCATGTTACACTACACGCAACAACCCATCTACAAGCATAAGGTATGACACCTAACACCATTTTTCCATTCTCATTTCTATCTTGTGTGGTGAACAGGTTTAAGGAAAGCATGCCAAACATTACCAAACACCAGCATGATGACATCATGGGTCCACTATAATGGGGAACCCACATGCAAAGTGCTCATTCGCCTGGCCTAAGATCTCACCTAAGCCTACCCCAAGGCAATCACGCGGATGCCTTCCCGCTAAGAGATACCCATGGCAAAGGTTGAGCGACACTCTGTCGAGACATCTCTCACAGTTACAGCCTGTGTACTAGTTACTCACCACATACCCACATCTATACAGGTAACCTAGGTCTATGGGGGCTAACGCAGACTCCTTAAGATGGCCAAGTTCGAGACTAATAGCCAACAAAGGTCCGAAAGCATAAACTTATTCCCCAATTGTAATAAGCCGCTTAAATCCATGAAAACCCTCACCAAGATAATTTGAGGCACCTTCATTCATATAATTCCCAAAGCTCGTTAACCTCAATCTGAAGGTACGTCCTACAATAAAAAGTTATTTAAATTCATATATTTTTACTAGCATTTATAGAATGCAAAGTTTTATATATGTACACATAAATCTCACACTTTTGTGTCCAAGAAAAAATGGTCTCCCCATACCCCTATACTGGGGAGCCTATTTTTTTATGAGTTGTGATGACAAGATAGCACAAGCATGTCGTTCAAGGTGATGCCGCTATACATGCGAGCATCCATGTCATAATTTAAGGTAAGGCATTGTTCAATACTGCATTTACATCTTTTACTCTAACCTTTATGGTTGGCAAGTATAAGAAAAGTGTACTTAACCTATAAATGACCAGGTACCACTACCTCACTTCATGTTTATAATATCTATCTTCATGCTTCATTATATTCTTTACATTTCCATGCATACAACAAATGCACAAGCATACATATGGACATACACACTGAAAGTCCTCGTCTAAATGACATACAAGTAGTCCTGAGGCAAGCCTTCACAATGTGATCTCAAGCAATCAAAACACAAACCTAGAGCAAGTCCTGACTTCTTCGAGGCAACTCCCCCTCATTTTTGTGTACTCTTCCCTTTGACTTTCAATCAAAGATAAGAGTAGAGAGCTATTGTTGTAACCTACCTTTTAGGGAAATTACCTCAAAGAAGTCTCCAAGATAAATCCTCAGGGAAAGATGATCATCTCAGGGAGAAGGATATTGTTATGCCATAAATAAATAATAGTGATGCACAAATAATAATAAAATAAAATTAATCCAATGGGGCGACGATCATAACAAGGTAGTAAGGCCTCGCCCCTATAAATAGAAGGTCACGGTCCAATGGATGGGAGCTAATTTTCTCCACTTGAAAGCTAGCGCAATCCTTTGGGTGGAAGACATCTCCTAGAGATCTACGCGAGGGGCTTCCTTAGCAAGTTCCCTTTCCCCATAAGCCTTCTCCTACAATACACATCTTTTGTAGAATGCACATGTTGCACACCATCTTCTGCATGCCCATACGTAGATCCGTTTGTCCACCACTATCTCCCAAAGATTAAACCCCCATCTTCTACAAGCATCCACGGATGACATTCCAGAGCATTCGCAAGCATTCATGGATGACCCTCATGGCATCGACACAAGTATCTGATTAAGTCTTCAATGACCCCCTAGGTCACTCAAAGACCCCCAAGATCTCACCCGTTGTGACCTCATTGCAACGAGACTAGCCTCTGGAGGCTCTTCTTCCCCCCATAAACCTTCCTTGGGGAATGAGGGGTTTCTCACCATGGTTCCTTTCAGCATACCTAACCCTAGGACCCGTCAAATGCACTCAGGTCATCTGCGCACACCAGAGGGCCAAAAGAGTTGCGTGTTAACCTATGCATATGTGCCATGTGTCCCAGTTAAAACCAAAGGGTATAAATACACCTCAAACCTTTGAATTCTAGGACCTTCCTCCGCAATTCAGAGCTTCTCTCTCTACTTGTCTCCACAACTCACGTAAAGAGTTCATTCATGCAGTTCACCTACACAACTCACCCATGCACCTTTTCACAATGCACCTGCAAACCTTCTCCTCATGACACACCCAAGCATCTGATCACCTATATCCCTATTGTATCTTTACTTCACCATGACATCTTTTGAGTTAGGCATCGGAGGACCCGCGTGATAGAAATCCCCTTGTGTCTTCTAACTGTCTTTTGTCTTGCTAACCATCAAAAGATCTCTTACGCAACATCTTCACATCATCCGTGGACTTGTGGCCAAGACCTCATCCACAGGCTTCACTCGCAGACTCATCCATAGGGATCCAACCACGAGCCTCCATTTGAAAGCCCATCCTCAAACTCCATCTAGTGACTCTCCTTCGAAGACTTGCTATGCTTTACACACCTACTCTCTGCTTCCCCGAATAGCGAGTTAAGTCCCACGGTTATTGATTCCGGCCAGTCCTTGTTCTCCTATCTCATCTAGCTCTGCCAACTGTTTGTTGAGCCCTAACATATAAATTTTAATTATTGTAGTCAAGCAACAACAACGGTCAAATAAATTTATTTTAAATTAGAGATCATAGGTTCAAAAACGTGTTAATACAATTATTTATAGTTTCTAGAATTATTGAAAGGTATTCTTAGAATTATGAAAGTTTGAATACTTTTTATCATTTACTATTTTAATTCAAAAGAATATATATTCAGAATACCCAAGAAAATTGGATTGGTGATAATTAGATGATATGTATATAATGTGTCTATGATAAGAGAACCCATTTAATCTTTTGTATCATCTAATTGAGGGTTGTTCTTTATATTATATATATATATATATATGAATTATTCCCAATCACAAAAAGACCAACTGTATCATGGCTGCTTACCAAGTGCTTGTTTGTCGGTCGTAAATTTTTTAATGTTGCGAGTTAGACAGGTATCTTCTTCACATTGCTTATAAGAGATTAAATTTTGTTGAATGTATGAATCAGTCAATTTTTAGTTAATTTACTTAATATATATATATATATATATATATGGTCTAGTCTTCTAATTAGTTGATGATATGAAATATTTGACCTCTCTTGTTTGGATGTTGAAAATAATTTTAAAATAAGATTTATTTATTGGAATTTAAATATTATCATTAAAATAATAATTAACATTACCTCTTATAATTTTATATGAATTAAAATATGGTACATTTAACTCCCCAGTCTGTGATTCACCATATATTCTCCTTTCCATAATATTCACCGGCCCGCTCCATTTTAAATTGTCAACAATATTCACCGGCCCGCTTCATTTCAAATTGTCAACCTGTTGACAATTGAGGGAGCCGTGTTGGAATTGTGCAATATTCAGCACTAATTTTCCACAAATTGAAGGGTTGATCACGTTCACTTCACTTCAGGTAATTAAAAATAATAATACATACCAAACATGATTTTATTGGATAAGCACAAAGTTCTCCAAGTATTCTTTTGCATGCACTCAAAATGCTAATTTTTGGTTAGAACTAATCACCATTATTAATTGGGTATGTATATTATGCTAATTAACTATCATATAAAATTATCTCATTCATTAACAAACAATATATTGAAAATGAAGAACACTTACTGATTTAAAATATAATTATAATTTAAACGATGTATCATTGATTTTTACTGAAAGGGGAGTGCCCAATTGCTTATAAGTTATAATTCTTCGTAACTTATGTAAATGCAAATGTAAAAATGATTTTATAACTGTAAAAATAATGTTATTGCAATATTTTTGTGACAATCTTTATATTCAAATTCTAAGAAGAGAAATTTTCATTGCTTGTTGACCAAAGAAAAGGTCTCTTGTATTTGGTTGTTTCTTGTGTTTATGGGAGATTAAGGTAGTTGGTCAATGTAGTTTAATGAAGTTTATGGGAGATTAAGGTAAGGGGTCAGCTTAGATAAGGCCTCGGGCTGGTTAGTTGCTTATGAGATAGACAGAGGCTTTATTGTCAACAATATGGCAATTTAATGAAAGAAGACCCAAGACCCACCTAATCAAAATGTGACTGCTATGGTTAGTTGCTTAATTATGACATAGACAGAGGCTTTATTGTCAACAATATGGCAATTTAATTAAACAAGACGCACATAGTCAAAAAGTAACTGCTATCTATCATTTTTTAAAAGGACCATGTTATATATATGGATAGAATGACAAGGATAATGATTGAATCAAATTTTATTTGATGATGAAGTTTGATCGAATTTCATAGATCGAATTTTATCATCAATCATCAAAGTACCACGTACAAGAGAAGCCTGAGTTTCATGAAGTCTGCTCGGGCCTGGATGAAGCTTGATCAGGCTTCATCCAGAAACAGCAACGGCGAGACGATGAGATTAAATTGGGTGAAGATATTTTTGTCATTTGACGTATTCAATTATCCTCTCGATAATCCAATTATTTGTATAAGGAGCATTTTTCTTTTAAAAAATGATTTGCCATGAGTTTAAGGGAGATTGATTGATTATTGTTTGTTTGGAGAGAGTAATTAGAATGAATAGAATGGAATGTAAAAGATATATATATATATATATATTTGGGAGCATAGTGAATGAAAATGCTTTTTCTTGTTTGAGGGATGAATGAAAATAGATTTCATAGAAACAAATTGAATAAGCGTATATTAAATATCAAATGAATAACCATTAATAGTCTTTAATAAAAAAAAGTGTTATATAGTTAATGGTCTCTTATAGTGGTGTTATTGCCAAGATTTAATAATGAATTTGTTTAATTGAATATATTGTTGTTAAGTCGTTGGAGTATACAAGGAAGAAAATGGTTAGAGGATACAAAAAAAAAATTCGTGCAAACACTCTGATATTTAAGTCAGATGTTAAAAATTTTAAAAAAATATTCACACCAATATTAAATACATATATTTTTTAAAATAAAAATTCCCTTAAAACGTTAAGAATTAATGAAGAAAAAATGTTCCCATGTATTCACGTCTCATTTTGTTACTATTATATTATCTCTTTCAAACGTTAAGAACTTTATTTATTAATTTCCATTTCAGTCCCTTATCTAAAATGCACCGTCAAAGTCATCTTATTAGTGAATTAGAAAAGTTTCTTACACATAATGTTTTGCCCCCTGCGAGTTGCGACATACTTGGCCACCCCTCGTGTCGTGCAAGCTACAATTTTGTTAGAAACTTTATGTATTTATCTTATTCAAGACTTATGGTAGGATAGTAATCACGTCTTAGTAAGATTAAGAATTTAAGTACCATGAGATTGTTAGTTGGGGGAGGTGGGCTAATCGAGATACTCAGATTCGAATCCTCTCTCAATACAATCGCTAATAAATTAGATTTGAATTAAATTTCTTATCATAGAAAAAGAGGCACCGTAACGAGACGTCCAGAAGAAGAAGACGTCATCCCAAAATTAAGAATTGAATTACAACAATAGACTCAATCAACACTTGGGTGGGTTATGGCTTAGAACTAATTAATAATATTCAAAATCTTTAATTTTTAAATTTTATAAATTTCAATTACATTTTGCTAACTTTTAAATGGCATAATTTCACTTATATATTAAAAAGAAAAAAACAATGGACTCAGTCCATTCATAAAACCCAAATGGACAAAAATCAAAGACAAAATTGGCGCTTATCCAATGGAATGATCGAAGAAGAAGCCGAGGTTGCCTTTCGCGGATGTGGGCCCATGCATCGGTACCGGGAAAGTGACTTGCGCCCCCTTTGGCACGAAATTTTTTTCAAAACAGTAATAATAATAATAATAATAAAATAAATAAAAATACAAAAAAAATGAATGCTGCATAAAAAAATTGAGAATTTTTTAATTAACATATTTTAGTACTGGGTTGATTTTTAAATATTAAATAAGATTATATTAATAATTTTCTTTGGAACTTTCCTTATATACATAATGTTAAAATATTTTTCTTTTATCATTTTCTCATTAGATGGCTGCCTCACATAAAACTTTTAACTTTGTTCCTTTTTATGAATTTGTATTGTTAATATAATTTTTAGAAATTAATTAATAATATAAATGTTGTGTCACTCTAATTTTATTAAGATAAAGACATAGTTGATGATGATGATATAATAAAGATGATTTTAAATAATATAATTTAAAAGTAATTTATTTTGATAAGAACAAAATGATTGTCATTCATCAAAATTATGAAAAGGAAAGGTCAAAGCGTGCCACCTTATCCCACATGTTGAACCACCAGGGGCGGATGTAGGGGGGCTCCAAGACTGGGCTATATTAATATTTAATCGGAGTTCTGATTGGGTTTTTATATATATACATATATAATATATATATATATTATTGCTGTTTAGCAGGGACTGGCACGGGCTGAAGCCCGTGCCAGCCCCCCTACATCCGCCCATGTGAACCACATATCCTTCTCCACTATCTAAAATAGCCAAAATAGCTTGAATATGACCATGGACCACATAAAGATGCTTGCGACCAAACAAATTATTAGAGATAGCAATGATCAAATCTCCCTCAAACATGTTTGAAAGTGTGTGCTAACATTTAGTGATAAATGCAAGAACACTAGTCAGCTTTTAAAAATTTTTTAAAAACCAAAATAAAACACAGCATAAACAAATTGTTTCTTGCAAAACACATTTGTTGTGGAGTGTCCTTGAAAAATCAAAGGTAAAAAAATTTCTAAAATCCTAGGAGTATCTTGAGAAAGATGAAGACTCAAATGATCCTAAAGAGTCTCCTGAGTAAGAGTCTCTCAAAGCCTCCAGAGAATCTTCAAGGTGGTCTAGTTTTTAGCATTCCTCAAGGTCCAAGACTCATCCGAAAAGTCTTCTAAGCCCCAACAATCAAATGACTCCAAAAAGTCTTCAAACTCATTTGGAGGATACTCATTAAGGGACTCTGATACCTTAAACTCTTCGCCCCCATCCAATGCATTTTCCCTTAAGAGTCAAAAGACTCATATTAGAATGCCACGTGTCACGTGGACCCTAACACAAAATGTCTATAAATACCCACTTTTTACACGGCAAAATAATCTTTTGGGCTTTTTTGGACTCTTTCTCTCACTCGTAAACTCAGAATCC
This sequence comes from Diospyros kaki, assembly GCA_036245055.1. Lineage (NCBI taxonomy): Eukaryota > Viridiplantae > Streptophyta > Magnoliopsida > Ericales > Ebenaceae > Diospyros > Diospyros kaki. Next base: position 15,476,115 of record BSEG01000015.1, on the reverse strand, counting down.
TAAGACTTTAACCCCAATTTACACCGAACCCATTAGGAGACTACCCATCAAAAGAGACTCTCATTCAAAACATATTGCATGCATATATATATATATATATATATACACACACACACACATACACGCATTCATTTTTGCTTCATGGTATCATCATCTAACGTAGGTATCGGAGGGCCCTTGTGAGGAAGACACTATAAGGAAAATCAATTTTAGTGATGGAAAAATCTGTCACTAAAAAACAGAAAATCTGTTACTAAATTTTTAGTGACGAGGTAAAAATTCGTCGCAAAAAAAGAGTTATTGAATTTCAGTGACAGGGTTGGACAATCCCCGTCGTAGATCTTTTCAAATAATAAATAAAATAATATAAAAATATTAAAATTAATGTCAATATTTTAAATAAATAATATTATTCATTAAAATATTTTTTTGATATTAAAATATTTTTTTAATTTTAAAATGTTTAAAAATAAAATTTAAAATATTTATTAAAATTAAAATTAATATTTATTAAAAATAATTTTTTGTTTTAAAATAATAAATAAAATATTCAAATTAACTTTTAAATTAAAAAAATAAAATATAAAAATAATTTTTTTAAAAAAATAAATAGAAACTTTTTTTAAAATTTTTTAAATAAAATATTAAAAAGTAACATTAGAAAGAAAATATTAATATTATCAATGTTTACATTAAAAATAACACAAAATTAACATTAAAAAGAAAATTAATATTAATAAGTAATAAAAATTTTATTTGAAAATTTTCAAATGAAAATTTAATATTATCAATGTTTACAACATTTAATTACAATCAATTGTCATTATTATTCTCATTTACATCTTCTTCATCGTCACCCTCATCCTGATCGGTTACCGGATCAGATCCATTCGGAACAATCGATGGTCCAACATCTGTAGTAAATTACTTTGTCAATCGTTGTACTACTATATTCATTTACATCTTTATCGTCACCCTCATCCTGATCGGTTACCAGATTAGATCCATTCGGAACAATCGATAGTCCAACATCTGTAGTAAATTACTTTGTCAATCGTTGTACTACTATATTCATTTCTAACTATCACGCCATCTGTAATATCTCGAAATTTGGAATAAATAATGCTTATTAATTTTGGCATTTGAAGTGATTATGGAATATTTGAGGATTTAAGGAAAATAATTATTTATTAGGGAGTATTTATGAAAATAGTAAAATAAATTAATTTAGTGGAATTTCTGAAAATTTAGGGTGTAAGTGTAATAAGAGAAAAATTGGATGTGGAGTGTATGTGGGATTCTCGAAAGTTTTGGGGGTGCTGGTGTAAATTTTGGAAATGGCTGTTAGTTCACTTTATAATTAATGGGGGACGTTAATATAATGAAGGAGCAACCAGCCTAGCTTGTTGCGTGCGCGCATGGGGTGGCCGAGGTCGCGAGTTTGAGCAAGAGGAGGTGCACGCAGTAAAAGAAAAAGACAGATTTTATTAAGCTAGTGAAGGGCCATCGTTTTGGCCCAAGGCAGTGGCAATGTGCGCGGTTGCTGGCTGTGCCACATGGCGCGCTCTCAATTACCCATTCTTCTTGCCCGAGAAGCCTTCGTTTTGCTTCGTTTTTAAAGCTGAATTCAACCATTCTGTGAGCAGGAAATGAGAAAGAAATGGGAAAAAGGAACAACAGCTATGAGTAGCGAAGAATGAAGGAAGAAAATGGAGAAAAAAATCAAGATTAAATGGGATTTAATCGAAGTTTAATTAGCCAGGTAAGTAAAGAAATATGTACTAAACATTTTATACGATTGGAATTTCATTTTGGGTCCGATTTAGTTAATTTTGGGAGTTTATTCTATTTTTCAGCGTGTATTAATTTGGTAGCGTTCAAGTGTAAAAACGTTGTAATCTACTAAAACAAGGTAAACTCTTTACTCCCTTCATGACTCTCATTCGATTTATGAATTTTATATCCTCCCTTAACTCAGTTTGCTTCCATAAATAAATTACGTTCGTTATAAACGGTTATTGTGCAAATTTTGCTTAATTAATTTAATTAGGAGACTTCTAGGGTTAAATACCTTTGTGAGCTCTATCAATTTTTGTGAATCCCACGCTTTCCCTTAATTCACTTCGATTTCATACATTAATTATATCAATCAGGAATTTTATTAATATGTATTAATCTAAATTAAATATGAGAAAAAAATGGGATTCCGGGATTGTCTTGGCATGAAAAGTGACTGGGTACGTGGGTAAAAATTATTAGAAGAGTTATATATTTAAGAATTTTATACGGATAAATTATTTATATTACACGGTAGATTTATTTAATGAAAGCTGTGATTTTATTAATTGCTAGAAAACATTTTACTTCGCAGCGAGAGTGCAAGAAAAGAAAGAAACGGCCGTGTAACCCTCTCCTCATATTCTTTAATTCCCGTGAGAGACTCCATGATTTCTTGTATTATATACTTTCCCTTACTCAAATTCGGCTCCTAGCATTATTTATTGAGTTATTATTTATTTGGTATCATTTAAATTAAATCCGAAACTTCTAGAATTTTGTTTGTTGTGTGCCTACAGGGGTTTGTACTGCCCCTATTCCTTTCGGAATAATGCTGGACCTAACTCGGGGACTAAGTTCCTAGATGTGCGGGTTTGATTATGGATTTCTTGGGTATGATTCGGTTAGAGCTATCGAGCAGTAGGGTAGAGATCTACTGTTTGGTGACATTGGGGTAGACTATTGTACGGAGCTGAAGTGGACCATCAGGCGGACACTCCTAGTCACTGATCGTTGACCGGTGCCGAACACTGTTGATTAGCTTTGTCATTATGTGATTTACTGCATGATCTGATATATTGTATTACCGTTCATGGTTTGATATGCAAATGGGTACGGGATGCATGTTAGGGTATTCATTTATTGAGTATACTTGGACACAGACATTCTAGCATGATTAGATTGTATCCGGCATGGGCATATGCATCGTGTGTGGTTTACTATGTAGACGGAGCATGGCCTGATGCCTGGATGTATGGGCACTAATGTATCATGTTGATGCTCACTACGCCATTGCATTTTTATGTGAATTGCATGGTTACCGATAGTTCACAAGTCTTGGACGGGAGGACCGTTTCGAGGGAGCTTATGGCTCGGTTATTCTACAGCTCGGGTGTTGGGAGGACCAACGCGAGCATTCTAGTGACGGGAGCACCGACTCGGAACGACGCGCGCAGGTTTGTTGAAGATATTTGTTGCCTTTTAGGGCAGTGACAGGTTGGTATGGGACTTAAGTGTCGTGTGTCTTGTGTGGACTTCAAGGATCGTTATGTGCTTTTATTATGTTTTTATATTGTGTTGGGTGTCTCATGGCTTGTGTGTGCTTGGGGGTTAGTGTAATACCCCATATTGATATAAGGTTGTCACGTAATTTTGAGGAATTTAGAATACCGAAAAATAGCTGAAAGGGGCAATAAATCGCCGAATCGACTATAGGGAATGTCCCGAGGCTGAGATTTCAAAGGAAAATAATATGTTGTTGTTAAACATCCCGAGGTAGGATTTTTAGTATCGAAATAAATTGAATCAGAGTTAATTTTCGATATAGCTTTGGTTCGAGCTGAAAAATTGAATTGTCAGCAGAGAGCGCCTCAGAATTTAGATGTTAAAAGAAAAGATATATTATTGACGAGCGTCTCAAGAATGTCTAGTATAGATTATAGTTATTTTTAATAAAAGATATTATGCTTTAAAAAAAAAAAAACCAGAATTGCAACGTGAGGCATGGCCGCCACACTTGCCGCCGTTGCCATCAAATCAACAAGCAGGGCATGGCCGAGCCTATCATGGACGTGGGGGTGGTCTCTAGCTCACGTTACCCCTAGTGATTGGTTGAGAGAGGCTCGGATTTGGCTATAAATAGCTGAGTTTTGGTCGAGGGTTTCAATCAAAGTTCATAGGCTTAGATCGAGAGTTTGGAAAGGAATTGGAGCGTTTTGATAAAGGGCTTTTGTTCTCTAGGTTGTGAGAAGGAATTCTGGAAATTTTGAAAGTTTTTGGAGTGGTATAGGGGGTGTTTTGCAGATATATATTCGGTCGCCTATATTTATACACAATTTTGCGTGAGGGTATAAATCGGGTTGTAGAGTGACCGATCAAATGATCTAATAAGAGGCTTTTGATCGTGAGGCTATGGGCAACTAGTCTAGAAAGTTTCGTGTAATCAGAGTTCGAATCGGAGGTCAATTTGATTTGCCAGAGTTCGGTGGCGAGCGACTTGGGCGGACTGTTTTCGACCAAATCGGAGTGCTTCTGGTGGTGTTTTTTGACAAAGAAAGATACCATTGAGATCAAATAAGGGAGAGGAGTAGCCCGGTGTCATCAGTTTAATTTTTCGGTGTGCCGGCGCCGGAGAAGATGACTGGAGGTAATTTCTGTATTTTTTTAACACTAAAAATATAGAAAATTAAGAAAAAATAGAATTAAAGGAAATAAAATTCTGGAAAAATATTACGAAATTCAATAAAAATGAATATTTAATTTTGAAGAATTTTTATCTTGGAAATTTATTGAGGAGATAATTATTTTTGATTTTTGAAAGGAAAGGTAAATGGAAAATAAATATGAGGGATTTTATAAAATTATGAGAAAATTCCATAAGGATAAGAAATTTATTTTATGAATTTTGGTGATTTTCATGGAGGAAATTCGAAGAAAATCAAGGAGAAATAAATTTTTTTAAGGAAACGTAATTATGGAAATTGGAGAAAATAGGAGAAAAATCTAAAAAATTTCCAAAAATTCCCAAGGCTTATAAATATTGTTTTATGATTTTTTTGGGATAAAAAATTTGGAAAAATTACTTAAAGAGGTATTTACTTGAAATTATCGAGAGAAATATGAAGAAATTAGAGGAAAATTATGAAAAAAAATGAAAAAAAATAGATATTGATTTTCCTTTGAGTACATATGATATCTAGGGTATCGTTGAGGCTCGAGGTTGAGCTATAGTGCGTCTGGCACGAGAATCGAGGTCGGGCACGCATTTTAAGGAATTTTAAATTTAGCCCAAGGTGAGTTGTTTAACCCAATTCTTGTGCATATTCTTGTTACTTCTTATCACTTTTGATTTATTGTGAGTGTTCCTTCCTATGGCTTGGCTTATTGTGAGAAGTTATATACCTTGTATACTTGGATGGTAAAACCCTATGATGCATTCATTTTACCCGTGAGTGGTTGGTTTCGTGCGATGATTCCTCCAAACGATTATTTACACATGCATTGAATTTTGTACGGTAAATTGCATATATTGAAATGTTGATTTTATGTTATGCATGTTATGATTTCGACATTAGCATGTTATGTGTTGTCCATTTGGGACGTGGGTTGTTAGCCTGTGACGTGGCACTTGAGTGATAACACTCAGGATGCGTGCTGAGAATTAATGTTATGTGACCCACTTGGGACGGGGCTGAGACGGACTTCACCCTATGATACTCAAGTGGCGGGGTTGAGAGTGGACACCACCTCGGTTGTTGGGTCAAGTGGCAAGGCTAAGAGTGGACACCACCCCAGGTTCCTTTGACAAAAAACATTAATACCAAAGTATCGTTGATTCTAGGGATGGTGCTGATATGATACTCTTAGGGCTAGGGTTGCGTTGGGTTTTGGAATGCTTTTGAGTGGGAGTGTAATGCCTAACAATGATAATGGGGTGATACTCGGGTTCATATGTAGAGATTGTCCCTCTTAAGCAAGATTGTGTTTGCTAATGGGTCGATGTGATCGTGTCGCCTTTAGAGAGATTGTATTTTCTCCAGTTAGGGCTAAGTGCTATATGGGATTCTCTAGGGCTAGTGCATGTCAGGATTTGTCGGTTTTATATATAATTTTGCATATATTCATGAAAATATTTTTGAACTCTCACTTAGATGATTCAGCATCTAATTTGGATTATGTCCCTGAAATATTCAAATGTTCCAGGTGAAAGCAACGACACTAAAGGAAAGGGCATTATCGAGATGTAGTTGATAGTTATAATTAGATCTTTTATAGGTACGAGATATTCAGATGTTATGTAATATTTTGATAATGTCGTATTAAACATTGATCGTATGAATTTTATGAATAAAAAAATTTCGATTATGTATATTCGAGGTTTCGATTTTGCTTCCGCTAATATGATTAATATTACCTGTCTTAGTCTATTAATTATTAAATTTGATATGCTAAGAAGGTATAATCGAGATTGTCAGGAAATGATTATGTTGAAGGTATATATATCGAGAGACTTATGTTGTGTGTATGATGTTGAAAAAAAATATTCCCCAAATCTCGAATTAACGCACGCTTAGGTAAAATGGGGCGTTACAGTTAGTGTTATGGGGAGAGTTTATTGGATATGTTCAGCTTTAAGCCTTTCTTTCCTTATGCTTGCTAAGTCTCTCAACTCACTTTATTTTCCATCATTCCAAGTAGTGGCAGCATGGGTTTAGAGCAAGGGAGTCATTATTTAGCAGCAAAGTCAATATGGTGTACAGGCAATTCCGTCAGTCCCTATCAACTCTGATGTTTGAGTAGGATTTACTCTATTATTTTTTACTATGCTAGGTCATTTCTTATGTCTCATGTATGTCGGCATAGCAGTCTGTAAGCATTTATCTATCACGTGTCTGCTGTTTATCAGAGTACCCGTAGTGCATGCATGTGTATAGTTTAGTTTTCGCTGTTTTATTTTTATGTATGCAGGCTAGGGTGGTCTTTGTCTTTTGTTCTATTCTTTCTCCATTCGTAGGTGCTCCCGTTCAGGTAGTCTGGGTTGTTGGGATATCTGAACATGGGTGCTTACACCATCATTAGTTCTTGTCACTGTCGTAGTTGCTGATTCTCAGCCCAGGATTGAAGCAGTTTTTCGTTTAATTAGGTGACTCTGAGTCTCATTTGTTCAAACTCTTGTAACATATTTGAAAATGATTGATTGGAGCAGTTGGCGGATGTAGTTGGATAGAACAGGTTAGCTTGGGAGCCCAGATTGTATATTCGACCCTTTTTATTCCGACCATTGGCAACTTGATAAAAGAGGTCGTGTTCATTAATTGTAAATGATAAGGACTCTCCAGTACTTACGAATGATGAAGATGTCTCCGCACTCAATTTGTCATATATTTCCTATAAAATTAAAACATTCGTGTTATTAATTAAGAAAATATTTTAAAATAAAATTTTAATTTAATATATAAATACACTTACAGCGACGCCCCTAGATCTGTTATCGACCCACACTTCTTGTCTTTTAGCATCTTTCCTCGTGTGGGTTCTCCTGAAGAATTCAAACTCATTGCGCTCGCAATTTAATTTAGTTGCCTACATAAGAAATTAATACATAATAGAGTAAAATTGATGAAATTAAACTTATTATATAATTTAAGTAAATTAGAAAAATACAACTTAGCATAAGTAATCTCCAGCCTTCTTCGAGTCAACGAGAATGGAATGGCTTCGCCAGTGATAAGTGACCCACTGGTCTTGGAGGCATGATTTTTTTTATTTTGTGTGGTAATTGTTTTATTGCTTTATCTGTCCATTTTGCATCAAGTGCCTTACGCATGTCGGGGTCCATCCACATTACCTGGTCTTCCCCACTTTTAATTCGATGCATATGGCTCCTAAAACTTTGTCTACTCGACTTATTTCATATGAGCCATATGTGATCATTATCTTCAGATTGTCAGAAATATGTCTTCTACATTAAGTTAAGAAATATATATCTAAGAATTTAAATACAAACTTGTACTAATAAAGAACTATAATTTGACTTATGCTAAATTCTTCAAACCACATCCTTCGTATTATTTTTGGCACCTCATCCCAATGAATCCATGGTTTAGTGTATCGTGCCCTCCAATTCTTTGCAAGTTTGTCTGGTAGGTCATTCTCAGGGATAAAGCTATCCAACACAAAATATATATATATACATACATAAACTTACAAAAAATTATATTAATTTGAATATATAATAATTACAAGTAATAAATTTAAAATAATAAATACGATACTCACTGATTATACTGTTCATCACAAGATAAGCATTTTCGACTTTCTCCTCGGCTAGTGCCAACCGATTCAGTTAGACTAGGCTCAGATTACTGTGCAGAAACAGATGATGAATTAGGTTCCTACGGTGTCGATATTAATGTGTATGGGAAAAGTTTGTCTTTCATATGAAAAGTTCTCCCAAGATATTGGACAATCATGATACAACATCTGATGGGTGGAAAGCAAGTGAAATGCCGTAATAACCCCATGGTATCGTACCACTAAGATATGAAAACTAAGCCATGGGAGCAAAAGGTTGTAGGAGTGGTGACTGAAGATTGAATTGCGCGGAAATGACAGCAGGTGTGGAGTCCGGAGAAGAATATTGCGAATCAAAATTGACATCTGGTGAAGGTGAGATCCTATAAAATGTTCAACTTCTACCCCTTCTCCTACCCGGAGGTATTGAATGTTTCAACATCTATTTCGACAATTATATAAATGAAAAAATATATATATAAACATCAAGGTTATCACATTAAAAATACACAAATTATAACAACAAAAAAATATTATTAGTGTACTATACATATTTTATAACACAAAATAATATTTTTTCTTAAATACTATTTAATTTTTAGTATTTCATTACCTACATATTTGAATTAAAATAATTATCTAATTTATTTCGTATGTTAGTTTTAAATATTTGAATTGATTTTTTATTTATTATTTTTAATGTTCTATGTTAAATAGAAATTTTTAAATTTTTAATGTGTATATTTTATTTTATAACAACAAAATATATATTTCTTTAAATACTATGTTAATTTTTAGTATTTTATTTCCTACATATTTTATTTAAAATTATAGTATTATATTTTTTAATTAAAAGTTTTACTATTTTAAATAAAAAATAAAAAATAAAAAATGAAAAAATGAACATTATTTATTAATACAATTACATAACAAAATATAATGTACAATTATATGATGATTACTAAATAACAATCCATAAAATTCACATTTTAATTTCTAAACACACTGTAACAAATAATATAAAAATTAAATTAAAGCTAAAATAATTAACATAAAATAACCATTAAACTAAATTAACACAAAATAACCACAACTAAACTAACACAAAGTAACTAACTTTAAAAGCTTTAAACTAAAAGTAAACAACACAAAATAACTTAAACTAAAACTAAACAACACAAAATAATTACCTTAGTTATTAAAAGAGTGGCGGCAATGGCACTGGAGGCAGTAACAACACTGGTGGGAGGCACAGACGCAAAGAACGAGATAACCTAGGGGAAAAAAGAAATGGCGTGAGAATAGGGGGAAGGGGGAGAAAAGGCGTTCGGGAAGAGGAAGGGGGGAGATTTTAAGCACAAATCAGCGGCGAGACTGGCTAGTCCGGTCGCAAATCAGAGATAGGATTGACAGGCTGTCTCATCGCAAATCAGATATGGGACTGACAGGCCATCCCGTCGCAAATCAAAGATGGGACTGCCAATTCCGTCACCATTTTTGCGATGGGTCTGACAGTCTCGTCGCAATTTAGCAACAGGAATCCATGACTCGTCGCTGATTAGTAATGGAAATTCTGTCACTGAAATTCTATGACAGACTATTTCGTCACTGATTCCATCACTAAATTTTGTGACAGGCCAAGCTGCTGCTAAAACATTTTAGTGACAGATTTTCATCACTAAATTATGATTTTCTTGTAGTGAACTGTGTGCCTTGTAACTGTTCCTTTACTATAGACTTATTCGATGCCACTTTTCTGAAGACCCTTCAGACCCTACTATAGACTAGCCATCAAAAGACCCTTTGAGAGCAAGGCCCCTAAAGACTCTCAAAACCCATCCAAAGACTTTCTGCATCCTTCTAGTTCTCCAACACAACGAATATAGCTCGACTCTTGTTAACCCTTCTGTAATGCCCCAGACCTTGAGCTTTTATCTAGACTTTTCCAAATTATCCCTTAAGACAAATAAATTTAATTCTTGTATTCCCCAAGCCTATTGTGCCTCCCAATGAATCACATTGCAAATCTTCTAGGGAGACATTAGAGAGTTTTCTAAAGGATTTTCTCCTACTGTTATAAGCCTATCAAGGCTTTTCTCCTACTATGATGCCTTCCCCCTCAGTAATGCGACTAGCCCTCAAGGGAAAGATATGCCATCCCTTTTTGCCTCAAAAGCATTCTTCGAGTTGATCGACTGAGAACCAAGCGAGGAAAGTGGGAGAAACAAGAGAATGTACTTCACATTACATTCTTTGAGATCCAAGTTTAGGCAATGACCATTGCCCGAACTTTAATTTGATGAAGGTCATTCTCCCTATCATGTTGGTCACTAAGGAAGAGCGTTGCCCTAATGTTAAGTTTTTGCTCATCTAGTCGACTTTGGGAGCAGTCATTCAAAAGTTAAGCAACATCTTTCCTAGGTGAAACCCTTTTGCTCGAATTGGCCAGTTTCACAAGCACGCTTCACTACTCTCTCTCTCTCTCTGTCTCTTTGTGAGATAATAATCCCGAAGACTTAGACTTTAGACTATACACAACCCATCGGGAGCCTACTACCTCGAAAACCCATATTGGATGCACCACACATACATATATATGCATACATCTACATTCCATTTCCAAAAATCAGTGTGTGACTTAGGCTTCATAGGACCCGCTGGGGAAGATCTTTGCGTGCCTTTTAAATGTGGAGCTAGTCCCTCGAAGACTTTCTAGGACGTCCCTGAGCATAGCCTTCCTTAGAGATTCCAACGATACATCCGAGGACCCCTGAAGCCTCTGCACTCCCCAACCTCTATTCATCCTCCAAGTGGCAGCCCAAACCTTATTGTTTCCTTGAGGGACTCTGCTTTGATTGTTCCCAAGACAAACAATTAAATTTTTGTATTTTGACAACAACAATATATAAGGGTATTCATGGTATAATGTAGGAGAATATGTGGTATAATATAAGTATATCCATAGTATAACGTAGATATATCAATGGTATAACATATATTCATGTTATAACATAGTGGTACCCGTGGTATAACATAATTGTGGTATAATATAGGTTTATCCATAGTATAAGGGTATTCATCTTATAATGTTGGGATATTTATAGTGTATTTTAGTGGTATTCATAGTATAATATATGAGTATTTGTGATATAAATAAGGATATTTATAATATAATATGGGGGTTCTGTGATATAAAATAGTTGTATCCATGGTATAATATAGGGTTCATGTTACTACTTAAAGATATCCAAGGTATAACATAAAAGTATTTGCTATATAAAATGTGTATCCATTGTACAACATACAAGTTTTTGTGTATCAATCGTACAACATACAGGTTTTTGCGACTCTTATGTTACCCTTATGTTATAGTATAATATAAGGATATCTATTACATAACATAAGAGTATTTGTAATATAATTTAAGAATATTCGCGATTTAACACAGAGTGTATCAATGATATATCATATAGGTATCCGTAGTGTAACTTAGTGGTATAATGTATAGATATCCATAATACAACATAAGGTTATTGTGAGATAATGAAGGGGTATTCATGGTATACACATAATCAGGGCCGGCCCAAGACTCAGTGAGGCCCTAGGCGAATTTTTTTTTTTATATTTTTTGGAAGTCCTAATTTATTATTTTTTTTTTAAGAAGGGAGGTGATTTGTTCGGTGTATGGGTTGGGGGGGGATTTTTTTGAGGGGCCCCAAATTAATTCTATGTGTGCGTGTGGGGGGAGGGGGGGAGAGGGATTTTTTGGGGCCCCAAATTCAAATTCTCTGACTGTGTCTGTGTGTGTGGGGGGGGGGGGGATGATAGGGGGCTGTTTGGGGCCCCAAATTTTGGGGGGGCCCTAGGCATAGGCCTCACTGGCCTATGCCTTGGGCCGGCCCTGCACATAATCATATTTGCAATAATATAGATGTATCTATAATGTAATATAATGGTATTCATCGTATAATATAGGGGCATTTGTGATATAATGTAGATGTATCCATCGTAATATATTGGAGTTTCTATGGTATAATATAAGAGTATATGTGATATAACATAGGGATATTTATGATATAACTTTAAAGTATTCAAAATATAATACAAAGGTGTCAACGGAATAATGTATGGTATTCATAGTATAACTTAGTGGTATTTGAGATACAAGGTTGGCATGTCCACTATATAACATAGAGGTATCTATAGTATAACACAAGGGTATCCATGGTATAACGTAGAGGTATTCATATTATAACGTAGTTGTTATTGCTAATATACAACAATAAATTTGTTGTAACACCCTCTCTCCTAGAACTACTCGAGAAGAGGTGCTACGAGGAAAATAAAATTAACTAACTGATAAACTGAAATCTGATACCATAAATGAATATCTCAATCAACTGAAATAAAAACTCTAAGTCAATACAGACTGAAAAGCACAAACTCTGTCTAAGGGATAATCTCTCAACTAAAATATAAAATAGATCTAAACTGAGAAAACACTATCAAACTCAATAGACTCCTAGACATCTTTTATCTTGAGCGGCTCCACGTACACACACTATAGACCACTGTTGTTAGGCCCCATATCTGGTACTCTCTTGCTAGAACCTGGAGGGGTGAAGAGTACAAGGTGAGCTACAAAGCTCAACAAGTAATAAGCTAGAAAGAATAACTGAAGCTGAATTGGAAAATATCGATACTGATAAATAACTCACTGAACTTGTAATGGATAATCACTATCTGATTGCATTAATAAAAGTGTAATGCACATAAACTGTAAACTAAATACAGGTATGCAACTTTATCACATAGGCTCACATAACTGTAATACATACCTAATTGATCTAAATCCTACAAACATAAAAGCTGTAAGCACATACTGCGGGCAATATGCCCCTAACCCCCTGGTAACCCTCAAGCGGACAACTCATGAACTGAGTTGAAACTGAAACTGGTGGGATCCCCGCGGACAAGCCACCTGCCGTGCATAATACAATGCAATGCTCATATAAATGCTAGCACACGATATGTAGTGCTCCATATAAAGTCATGCTTAATGCTCATACCAAAATGTATGCACATAATCCCACAAAATAATGTTGATCATGTCGTAATAAAATAATACTGAACATAATATAATCTTCATCTATATATTAGAATACAAAGATTCTATGAATTATGATTTATGGTATGGCATGATTAACTTGTTATTTTCTAGCATATAAACTCATTACTGGAAGGTATTGAATAATTTAACTTAATTAAAACTATCCTGAAAGTTCAATTAGATTTTTGGAAAAGCCATCTGGATATTAGGAAGGATATCTGGATATGATGAAAGACATCCGGATATGAAGAAGGCTCATCCGGATACACTAGCACTCAAATAAGAAGTTGTTTGGATATACTAGAATATATTCAGATAGAAACTAGGACATCTGAATATAATTCTGGTCATTCGCATACATTGGAACCACAAAGAACGAGCTATTTGGATATGCTGGATAGTATTCGGATAAGGACTAGGACATTCGGATATGATTCTGGTCATCCGTATATCTCACTGAGGCATTTGGATGCCACAAAAGACTATTCGAATACGAATTTCAACTTTTGAGGGAGGTATCCGGATATCAGGCGAGACATCCGGATATTATCTTGACCTATCCGGATGTATAAACAAACCATCCGGATATCATACTCGAACTTTAGATACATCCAGATACGATACAAGGTATCTAGATATTATTCATAGAAAGTTTTAGACTCATCCAGATACAACACGAAGCATCCGGATATCACTCACAACAACTAAGAACATTCGGGTACGACTCAAGGCATCCGAATACTATTCACAATCACTGTTGGACACATCCAGATACGAAAACGATGCATCCAAATATCACTGGCCATCCGGATTTGAACAAGAACTATCCGGATACCATTCACAAAGAACAATTGAGACATCCGGATATCTCAACAACCCGTCCGAATGTCACTCACATAAATCTTTTTGATACATCCGAATAGCCTCTGGTCTATTCGGATATCATTCACATACTTGGAAAAACTCATCGGATATGAAGGCTCATATCCGGATATTTGCAACTCTTAAACCCAGAGACGAACGCTCACAGAGACTCTGTTCTTAAACGATTCTTAACGAAACTACACCATTATGAATTAAAACTTGGGAAAACAAGTCCCAACTGATATCAAGCAACTTTAGGGATGATTCAACGATGATATTAACTTGAATCACTGTATTAAACATGCATGAACTGCCTAGAAGACTCATTGTAACGCATATATATACATACGTTTCTGCTGGTTGATATAAACTGAAAACTGAACAATGATATTAGATAATCTGGAAATAACTCAAAAGAACCTATAATGGAAGGAATTACAGGAAGAATACTTGCCTGATAGAATTCTCTGATCGAATCCTGGAGCGATCTTGAAGACTCTAGTAAGCATTTGCTATCTCTTGGCCTCTTAGTTCTTCACATGGCATGAAGAAAAGCTAAGTTAATAGGCACTATATATAGAGGTATAAAAACCCTAGATCTCACTCCCTTTATAACTTGGATTCCTTCTCCTAATATAATTAGGAGACTTTAAACCAAAACCATCTCATACATGGATTCTCATTCTCCTTTAAATACATAATCTTACTTAATTAATAATAATACAAAAATTATTATTAAAACTCTCAAATAATAATAAAACTCTAGAATTATCTTTATGCCCTTGCATTTAATTTTCACAATAAATAAATACTATTAAATGCTATATAAAAACCCTAGATCCTACTCCCTTTCTAACATGGATTCCTTCTCCTAATATAACTAGAAGACTTTAAACCAAAACCATCTCACATATGGATATCTTATAATTAGGAGACTTTAAACCAAAACCATCTCACTTATGGATTATCTTAATCTCTTAATCAAAATAATTATAATTAATTATTTAAATTCTAATAACAATTTCTTAAATGACCAACATGTCCTTGCATTTAATTTCCACAAAATAAATGCCATTAAATGCTATTATCTTTTCCCTCAAAATCTTCAAATTGCCACATTAAATAATTAATTGACAAAATCTCTGAATTAAATACTTCAACAATTAATTAAATAATTCTAAATAAATACTGGGTCCTCTAATGGGTCATTACATTTGTAGTGTAGGAAAACACGATTGTGAGGTGTGATCCTGGGAGTTCTAAGTTTGGGTGCTAATGATCAGGAGACCTAGGGGTTTTGTTGCAATGATTAGCTAGGAAATCTAAAGGCCTTGTTGCAATGATCAGGAGACCTGGAGATCTCATGGATGATCAAATGTCCTGATGAACGGGTGGCTTACTAATGAACGAGTAACCTTTGGTGATTGGGAGACCTTTGATGACCTAAAGACCTGTCGAGATGGACAACTAATTAAGAGCGCGAGTAGATGTCCCTGCACAAACCCTCTAATGGTTAAGCTAGTATTCGAGTGTTTAAGCGTAAGAAATTGAGTTAGAATGGCAAAGTGAACTTACCTGAGAGATGAGGTGGTCCTCCTATTTATAGAGAAGGGAGAGGGGAACACGTAACAACCATCCCGCTTTTCTTGGGTGGCATATTTTTGGGTATATTCTTCACATATTCTACAGAATCTTGAAATGTTCTTTGTGGGTCCTAAGGAATATCTTGGAAAGAGGGTCCTAAGTTTTGGTTTGACAAATACCTTGGGAGGGTCCTTTGACTACAAGATAGGCTCTCAAGGGTGTCAAATGGTACGGTCGAACGGAGACAAGCGAGTAGGTATTCATGATATAATATTAGGGTATTTGTCCTATAATATTAAGGAATTTATTGTTGATCCAACTTGTTTAATTTAATTTTCAATTAGGTTTTGATAATTAACAAAAATGATATTTTATACCTAATTATTTTTATCAATTTATAAAATATTTTGTCATAATAAATGTATTATCAAAATTAGTATTTTCTATTAAAATTATTTTTCAAGTAATTAAAAATTCATACAAATATTTTTTTTCAAAATTTGGACCAAAAATCAATTTTTTCGTTGTGAACAGTAAATTCAACCGTTTTCAACAGTATTTTTCATAATGTTTATATATAGCCTCAAACTCATTTTAGAGATCAATTCATTGTACATATTGGACATCCAAAGCACCCACAAGTTCCCAAATGCTCTCAAACAAAAAATTCAAGCAATCTGAGACTCTCAAAACTACATTACACATCTATTAAAGAGTCGCAAGACAAGTGGAGAAAAAGAGATTGCAAAACCAAATCCGATCTTTTCCATTCGAATCGAGGTCACTTATTTATTTAATTATTTTTCATTACCTTGTATATTTGTTCTTAATTACTTGTTCATTTGTGTCTCAAGTGTGGACAAATATTTGTATTCACATAAACTTTTATTGTGGATTGTATTGGTTTCCTAGAACTATTTAAAAATCTAAATATATCTAGTTTCTAATGTGAGATAGGAAGAAAATCTTGGTGTTGTAGTTACCTAAAATTGTCAAAAATCTAGATGTATCTAGTTTTCAAGGTAAGTTAGGGAGAAAACCTTGATGTTGATGGTATTCCTAGAAGATATTATAATTTAAGAGTGTATCTAGTTTCCAACCTGAACTAGTGTGGAAACCTTGGTGAGATTAGTGGAACTCCAAGGGTGATTAAGATCTTGGAAGAATGGAGTAAGCGTGTGTGGAGATACCGAATCATTATTAATTGTCTTGTGCTTCATTTATTTATTCTTACTGTATCTTGTGGTTTATAATTTTTTAATTTCAAACTCACATATACATAGTTACAAAATCTTAATTTGTTTAAAATTAAATAACAAAAATTTTAATTAAGTAAATTACTAAAAATTTTAAATACTAAATTCACCCCCTCTTGAGTGGTTATATCTTAAGGGACCTATATTTATGATATAAAATAAGGGTATTCGTGATACAACACTGGATTATTTATGGTATAATGTACGGATACCTATGGTTTAAATTAGGGATAGTTATAGTATAATATAAATGTATCTGTTGTATAATGTAAATAATATAACATTTATATAACTTAAAATATCAGTGGTATAAACTAGATATAACTACTGGTATACATGGTATGTATTGATACAACTATGGTACAATTTGGAATATTTATTTTATAATGTAAAAATATCTACAATGTAATGTAATAGTATTTGTCTTATACCATACAAGATGATACAACATATATAGAGGAATTTGTTATGTAACATACGGATATTTAGGGTATAATATAAGAGTATAAAAGGTGTGACTTTCATTATACAACATCAAAGAATTTATATAGCATTGAAGTATATGTGATACAACATTACGGTATTCGTGACATAACATTAATTAATTTGTAGTATAATACTTAGATAACCATGGTTGAACATTATAACATCTATGAGATTGATTAGGATATCTGTGGTACAACATAATGATGCTTGTGGTACAACGTCAGGACATACATGAAATAATGTAGTGGTATTTGTGTTATGTCATAAAGGTTGATATTTGTGTTATGTCGTAAGGGTTGATATAGTTTAACGTTGAGGTATAGCTAAAGATGTTCAAAGTTTAATTTTTGAAAAAAAAATCATATCAAGTTGAGTCATTTAGTTCTTTAAATTAATATAGTCAAAACCAATCTAATTGTATAAATAAGACAAACCTAAATCGAATTGCTTGGTTTTAATTTCGAGAAAATCGTGGTTTCTTCTTCTTCCTTTCAAATGCTAAAAGAATAAAGACTTTTAAGTTAAAAATTAAATAAACTTCTTCACTATCCAATGGACATTAATAAAACTATTGTTAAATATAAATAATATAACAAGTAAATATGACAAAAAATTTCATCATCGAATCATATCTTTTTGTATATGCTTACGTATGGGAGTAAATAAAATGGAAAATAATTGCAAGAAAATAAGGTTGCGTTCACTTTACTTTTTAATTTTTAGTTTTGAGTTTTAAATTTATTTTCAATTTTCTGTTTTATTAGTCTATTTTTGAAAAATTGAAAATGCATTCTCTTTGTTATTTTGAAAAATTATTTCTCAAAACAGAAAATTAAAAAACGTGTTCTCTTTGAAATTTTGAAAATAATTTTTTAATAATATTTTATTCAATAAATTTGATTATTCAGTAAATCAGAAATATTTAATGTTAATATTTATTAAAATATATATATTTTTTAAAGTTAATGAATTTTGTAATATTTTTCCTATTATAATAATAAAATATGAATAAATAAATAAATGTGTTTTGAGTTTTGAGTTTGTTTTGGATGAAATCACTCAAAACAACTTTTTATTGTTTTGAGTTTTCTTTATAATTTTTGTTTTATTTTCAAAAATGTATTTTTAAAAACAACAAAAAAAACACATTTTTATTATTTTAGAAAATTAAAAATTAAAAATAAATTGAAAACAGCAAAGAGAACACAACCTTGTTTTAGCCATAAAATATCATCATTGTGATATAATATGTAAAATTAATTATTAATTATTTTTTGATTTTTTATAAAATTTATAGTTGTTTATTGAAAACAATGATTTGTGAAGAAAATAAAATTTCAAATAGTAGATTACTTTAAATTACTTTAAGAATGAGAGAGATTCAAAAATAATAAGGAAAATTCAATAAAAGCTTCGTAAAATTTGAGAAGATATATCAAAATTCTAAGAGAAAATAACTCCATTTAGAGGCTCAATTCAATTTTGAATTTGAGTTTAATTCAATTATTAGAATTTAATTTAGTTTTTGTTGTTCAATTCAATTTCCTAGCAACTGCATCTAAAACCAAACCAAATACTTAATTTTTTTTTACCTTACAAACCAAATTTGAATCGATTTATATAAAAAAAATTGAATCAAATCAAGTAAAAAGGTTAGATTTGATTTGAATTTCTAGTTTTTTGGGGTTAGTTGCACACCCCTAATATGGTATAATATTTGTATATATTGGTCCTAGGGCACAAGTCGAGCAGTCAGATGAGTAATATGTTAGTGTCAATCTAATGAGTTGTGAGTTTGATTTTCACCCTGTGTAAGGGTCAAAAATTCAACCTGTAATTTATTTCTCTTAACGTAATTAAAGACACGAATATGTGAAACCATACAAATATTTGGATACATTGGCACAACATATTGGTATTTGTAATAAAATATTTTAATATTTTTTATGCAACGAAAGTGCAATCATGGTACAACTTAAAGAGTATTTATTGCAAATATTTTGTGACGATTTGGCATGTTATTTTTTATAATATATTATATATATTTTTTTACTAATATTTTTTTCGATACCATAGAAGTGTCCGTGCTTTTATACAATTAACAAATTCTTTTGACATTTAGTTATTTATTTTAAGATAATATTAACCATTACTCAATGGTTAAAGTATAATAAGTGTGTTATTTTTCAGATAAAATGTATTTATTGGCTCTGTTTTTAGTCTCAATAAACTTATTGGTTGAATATATATATATATATTTCAGAATATAATGTATTTATTGTTAACTAATACAATTTTTTAAAGTCTAAAAAGTATAATAAATGCATTCTTTCTAAAATTAAGGTACATTTATTGCATCAACCTAATATTATCATCTATTTTAAATATAGATAAGGCTTGACCAAATACATATTTTAGCTCATGTAGTTGTGTTTTTTTTTATTTAAATATTTAATTATTTTTATTTTAATTATATTTCTTAATTTATAATTTCGAGTCAATTGCACCATTAATTTTTTTATTATTTTAGTTATATTTTTAAATTATATAATTTTGAGAAATTTGTTGATAAATAGAAATTTCTCGATAAATTTGTTGAGAAAAATGAATTTAAGAATGTAATTGAAATAATAAAAAGTTTAAGAGTGTAATTGAAATAATAAAAAATTATATATTTAAATATATAAATATATATAAATATAAGAGTTAAAATATGTATTTTATCGGCCAGACTAACCATTACCCCTACCATTATATTTTATAAATTAAAATATTTTGGGTCCATGCGGCGGGGCGGCCCAGTTTGTGAACCATACCGCTGAGGCAGCTAAGCTAACCCGTCGTTTCAAATGTACCAGGCCGGTCCAATAATAGTCCACTCTGGCCCGAAACCCGGAACCGTGAACCTTCGACGTCCCTGTTTCGTCCCTTTTTGTTCTCCCATCTCAGGCATCACTGTTCGTTTTGAATGGTCGCATCAAAGTAGCGAGATGCATTTGCGTAGGCGTGAGATCAAAGGATAATTCAACCGGCAAAATGATGGGTGAAGATCTTGCGATCGAAGCCAGAGAGGCGGCTGTTCGCGAGGTCGCCAAGCTCTTGCCTCTACCTGAGCTCTTGCAATCCATCGCATCAATCAAGGCTGATTACATTTCTCGGCAGCAGGTTCCTATTCAATCCTGCGCCTTCTGTCCATTTGGTTCTTCTTTCCTGATCTGAATGCTTCTTGCAACTGCTCGATCATTTCTGTCCCAATTTTTCTTTATTTTGTTGTTTTCGTCGTTCTTTGAAGGTTGGATTAATCCGTCTATTTGTCGCATTTAGGAGACAAAGTTTCTTTTAGGATTTAAGTGGATATCTAGGGTAATTGGAATTTAACTGACGGTTTTATATATGATGGCAAGTAGAGGAGTAGTGATTAGGTTGTGTAGCGCAGAAGGTGCTCTTTGTTCCTTGATGGCCATACTGGAATTTTCTCTACTGGATTTTTTTCTTTCTGATGATTTACTTTGAAAGGTTGCAATCATATGATGCTTTGAATTGCTAGAGTGGACTGCTGGCAGACCCTTGAAAGCTGTTGGACTTTATGTTATTGTACTATTACTTATGTATCTTTGAGAAGAACATTTCAACAGATTTTAGTTTAGTTGGTACAGGGGAATGGGGTGCAATGGAAATGCTGTTTCCACATTCTACTCCCATTCCTTTGTTTGGTTTACTCGTTGAAGTTGGATAGTATGTGATTAGTGCCCTTTTTCTCTCTCTTTTTTTGTTTGGAGAGGGAGAGGGGGAGGGTTGGCCATTCTCCCATTTTCATGCCCACATGAGAAATAAAAATAATAACAGGAGAGGGGAAGAAGATGAGAGAGCACAAAGGAGACAGCAGATATGCTTACCTTCCTCCATCTTTTGTTTTAGCAGGCTAAGAATTTCACCAAGAGGGGGCCGACACAGAAATATTTAGGAGGGTGAAGCCAAATCTTTAAGAGGGGTAAAGGTAAATTTTCTCATGTTTGGGGGGGCTAATATATAATTTTGGTAAAATAACTAAAATTTCAGGGGGGCTAAATGAAGTTTTCCAGGCTTACAGGTCTGGTGGCTCCCATCTACTCCATTGGCTATATTGTTCCGCTCCATACCATGGTTATTAAAACCTGTCTAGTTTGACCGGTTGGACCAGTTGGTCGCAAACTAGTCACCAAGCCGGTCTAGTTTGAAAAAGAAGACCAGATGTATATGTATAAACCAGTCAAAACGAGTTGGAAATGGTCAAAACTGCCCAGTTTAATGGTTCACAAAAAATCAGTCATATTAATTTTATCTAAAGTACTGAATTGAATTGTCAGAATCCAATTCTGGCAAGGGGAATTCACCCACAATTCAGTGAGAATTGCACTTGATCAGCGAATTAGGAGAGCACTGAAAGAGAAGAACAAGAGAGAGAGAAAATGAATCAATTGTATTCAATCCAGGGGCCACAATAATTGGCTTATATACCAATCCTTTGTGGATTGGCGCCAACATTTGAATTAAAAGTTTCTACATCATTCTTTCTAATTGCCATCTCTTCTACATCCTTCTACTCGTAACCACCCTTCCCCTTTTATTACAAGAATACCCTAACTCCTTCCTGTGCCTTAGTCCTCCCTTCGGTCACGTGACAATTTACCCCCCCCCCCCGCCCCCCCTGAACCTTTCTTGTCCTCAAGAAGGTCCAGAGTAATCCAGCTGCCTTAGGAAACTACTTCAATAGATCGGGAAAATACTCCCATGTGTTGTTTTCGGGGTGGAGGTTAGACCAATGCATGAGCCCCATAGATTTTTGTTAGGATTAGGAGCTCTTAGAAACTTATTCAAGACTTAGATTTGCCAATCTCTCAACACTCCTCACCCGAAAATCAAGATAACAACAAAATATATTTACAGCAATTGAAAAGCAGAAAGTAAATGAAGGATTAGAACAATCAAACCATCAAAGAGGCAAAGAATTATCCTGGTTCGGACTGCTTTGAAGCAATCCTACATCCAGCCTTCTTTCCAAGAATAAATCCACTAGAAACCAGTTGAAAACAAGATACAAGAACCTCTCTTACTCTCCCTCACACAAGTTCGCTGCACTCTCAAGAGAATACAAAAACTAATTTTATCTCAAAGCCTTTCCCCCTCTCTCTCGCTATCTTGACAGCATCACTTGCATCTAGAGAACAATTAGAATGAATGAGAATGTTGTATCCAACTGCTAGCACTCGCCTCCTATTTATAAACTATAGGGAGGCGGTAATTTCAAAGGATTTAAAACTTGGCCTCTACAAAAGGCCAACTTACCCATCATAATAAAATAACTAAGTTATCTAATCTAACTTAGAATAAAAACAGTCAGAAAAATATCTTCATTCTAAAACAGATTCTTCTCTTCAACTTCTAGAGTTAATCTTCCATGCAAAAAACTCAACAATTTTTTCATGAGTGATCCTTCCTACTTTACCTTACCATAGAAGGAAACCAATTGAACATTTTGAGTTAGGTAAAGCAATCAACAAACTGTGAGCTAGTTCACAATGATTTAACGTTGAGGACATCATTGCATATAAATATCATTCTGTTCCTCTCAAGGAACCTCTTGTTGGCCCATTCTATTTTTCTCAGCAAACTTAGATCACCTTTCCGCTATGCACACAAAGGTATAGTTGAAATTATTCAGGTTTGCAAAATTCTTTTACTAGCGATGGGCAGGTTCAAAATTTTTCTTGTTTGTTGGGTGTATCTTCCAGATTTAACTTGCAGTTGGATTCCTAAAGAAGTACTGCTTTGACCCTGCTCTACTGGAGTTATATAAGAGGCAATAGGATTTAGCTATGACAATAGTGAGTTGTTCTCATTTTGAGCAAGTTGGTGTTGATTACAATCCTCAACTACCTGTGACATGAGTCTATAGAAAGCTTGATAATGAGTTCTTTTTCCAGACGAGGGGAGAATGATGAGGAATTAAAAGTGTTAAATTTTTTAATATTTAATATTAGCATATATTGAATTTACCATATTTTCTTTATGTTTTAAATTCTTTGACTTTATCTTTTAATTAGGTTTTAGGTTTCATTTACTTAGTTGAGATAAATTTAGTTAGGTTATCATTTTTTAGTTAGAATTGGATTTCAGCCCATAAATATAGGCATACAATTTATTCAGAAATTCACATGCTTTTGATTGATATTAAATAAAATTGGCGATTTCTCTCCCTGATTACTCTCTCTCTCTCTCTCTCAGCTTTTTGCTTTTGTTTGATTCTTATTCTTGTTGCTCTTTATTTTCTTGCTGTTTTACATCAGTAGCCTGTTGAGAAACTTAAGCCATCTTTAATTGATGGAAACAATGAGAAATGTATTAAACACGTACCAAACCACATTTTCACATAGTTACAAATATTGGACCAAACCCGTGTATATGGTTTGGGTAAAGTTACACCTTTTTGATTAGGGTTTAGGCCTGGTTTCAGTACCTCTAAGTTGAATTGTTTCATCAATAAGAAGGTAGAACATCATCCTTGTGTGATATGGTGTATATGGAGAAAAAGACCCAAAAGAGCCTTTGAAAGTGTTCAATGTTCTTTGTATTTTTAAAAGCGAAAACACCTCATTTTCCCTTTTCTTTTTGGCATTAAAAGGGGAATCCTCCTTTTGTATTACCTCCTTTCCTTCTTTTATAGATGAGCTGTCTGCCTGTTTCTTGTAGTCAGATCAGTTATTTTGATTTTAGCTCTTGTAAAGGCTCATGCTTTTATGGTGTGCTTTCACTATACCATAAAAACACAGTTTTTTTTTACTGATTAAAAACAAAGAATATCACAGTTAACATAAAAAAATGAAAAGGTGGAGATAGCCACCCTTCTAAATATGCAACTGAAGTATTAGACTATTTTGTTTCATTTCATAAAATAACTCTATTGCACTAATGATGGGCATGCTTAGTGTACCACCAATAAAGTGCCAAGGGTACTAAGTTGGTAGTTTCCCTCCTTGTTCATTGATAAAAAAAGTTGTGGGCTATATCTTTTTTAAATGCAAACTTGATCCATTAGTATAGGAGAAAGCATCATCATCTCATGAAAAAACCCAGCAGTTTCCTGCTACCATCCTCAATAACAATGCATTCATAAGAATTAGCGAAAGCACCTAGGAGGTGGTAGTTTGGACCCCAAGACTGATTATATATTCCTTTTGACACTCATCAAAACATGTTCTATGATTTTTCAGTTTGTTTGAATTGGCGCATTAACTGCCTCTTTGAAGCTGTTTCTGAGGACGTTGAATAATTTAATTTTTTAGCATATATATGGTGAAAGCATTATGACATATCTTTACATCTGCTAAGTGACATAGTACACAAACTTTTGGACTGGCTGTTGAAATTTGGTCTGTGTGCTAATGTCAGGCAAACGATGCACAACTTAGTACAATGGTGGCAGAACAGGTATTCTCACCCTATGTCCTACTGCATAATTCTGGAAAACTGGTCTCTTTTTTCAGTTTGTGGGTCCGATTCCTTTGGGCTCTTCGTCTTTTAGTGTTTAGTGCTTTTTGATAAATGATATCATAATTGTACTAATGTGTTTAAGAAACTTATTCCTGGGGCTACAGGTTGAGCAGGCACAAGCTGGGCTAGAATCACTTTCCTTGTCTCAAAAGACAGTAACCCAACTTCGTGAGAATTTTATTTCCATTGAAAAGTATGTATTTGTCAAGGCATTCCAATTTCCTAATCAGCTTATTGCTTGTCTAGAGGATTTCATCGTATTTACTGTTCCTTTAATTGCTTAATGTCCATGTAATACGAGATAGTGAGCTTGATACTGTTCTGAGTGCTTCCTTTGTGTGCCAGGCTGTGTCAAGAATGTCAAACGTTAATTGAAAATCATGATCAGATAAAGCTCCTTAGTAATGCAAGGAATAACTTGAACACAACTCTGAAGGTAAAATAATTTTCTTACTTCTCTAATGTGAAGCTTCTGATTCAAAATTACCATATATGTGGATGTTTACATATACTTCAATGTGTCTAAGATAACAATCCTGGATGCTTCCAATAAGGTAATATCATTTGACTGCTTGATGTAATGTACTCTAGTGGAGGGGATGACATACATCGTATTCACATGTTATTGGTCGTTATGCTAAAACCTTTTCAAGTAAATTAAGATCCTATAAACTTTACATCGAGACGCTAAACCTTTATGAGCTTTTAGTTTTATTTATTGCTTTTAGCAACTCTTATTGAAGATAAGATATTTGAGACATGATTAAGACTGTTTGGCCATGTGAGAAGAAAAAGACTAATAAGGGCTCTTGTGAGGAGAGTGGTTGAATGGAACAAGTATATAGCAAAAGAGGTAGAGGTAGAGGAAGGCTAAGAAAAACTTGGTGGGAGTCTCTTAGGTATGATCATAGTTACTAGGTTCCCTCCTAACCCTATGGAAATGCAACCCGAATCACATGTTCTAGATCATGGTTCTTTTATGTCCCAGCATCGTGAGGAATGCAATCTGGATTCCCAAGAATAGGAATCCCAACTGGTGCATGAGTTTAGTTAAAACAATTAAAAACTAGGAAAGAAACTTAAGGATGGAATAATTTCAAAGAGAATTAGGAAAGAGAAAGCTTGCCTGCCTCGCATTCTTGTATATTCTATTGCATTTTGAATTATGTTCAAGCCTAACTTTGTTTGCATAGGATTCTTCATTTGATAAGTTGTACAAGAACATAGTGTCACAACTCATGGGTAGTTAGGAGGGCATTATTGTAATAAGGATGTAGTAGTTAGTAGGAAGTAGTTTGTGAGTTGTTACTAGTGAATAGCCTATAAATAGGCCCTAAAATGTAGAGAAAGGAAGTTAATGAATGAATGAAGTGAATTCTTGTTTCTCTAATTTTCTATCCCTCTCGTTTCCTCTCTAACCCCTCCCTCTCTTCCTCTTTTGATTTCTCTCTCCCTCCTTTGAAATCTATCATCTAGTTTCTCTCCTCAATTCCAATCACAACCCTAGGTAACCCTAGGTATGTGACAAATGGTATTAGAGCCAATCATTCATCGGCTGTGATTATGGAGACTTAATAGCCGAATTCAGCAACATAAGGCCACTGAATTGGTTGAGCGGTGATCAGGAAGTTCTTGGCAGTTAGCTAGGCAATTCAGGCTTTCGGTTGAATCTTGGAATTGATTCCGACGCATGAGAAGGTGAAGAAGGCCGATCAATCCTTTGCTGTGAGTTTACAGCGATGCAATCGAACTTTCAAGGAGCTTCAAAGGATCAGATCGGCCAACATTTCCGATCCGATTCCGAAGGAACCAAGGGCCGATTGTAATCAAGCGAGCCAACAACTATCGGTCGATCTTGGAAGGCGAAGCAAGAGGAGGACGTCAGGCCGCGTGTTGATCGGTTAAATTGAAGCGCTGCAGAAGGTGTTCGGAATGGCAAAAGGCGATCGATGAATCACTTCGAGTCTGGTGATGATTCGAAATTGAACGTTGTTGTTCCAGTGATTCAGAAATTGAGGTAGACGTTGCTGTTCGGACGATACGAAAATTGAAAGCGTGACTGGAAGAGACAAGGCGCTGGAAGCAGAGCCGATCAAGCTCTGACTGTCACAACTTCGAAGGAAATAAATCGGT
Source organism: Diospyros kaki (assembly GCA_036245055.1). Lineage (NCBI taxonomy): Eukaryota > Viridiplantae > Streptophyta > Magnoliopsida > Ericales > Ebenaceae > Diospyros > Diospyros kaki. The sequence continues at coordinate 15,449,082 of BSEG01000015.1, read as the reverse complement.
AATTTCAATTGTGATTCCAGATCTGGTCGTTGCATGTGACCAGGTCGAGAAGGAAGGCATGACTGAAGTAGACTAAGGCGTCAAAGAGAAGCAGCTTGGAGCGATCGGAGGCTACAGCGATCGCGATCGAGTCCGAGCAATCTTGAATCTGCTGTTAATCGAACGCGGAACAGGAGGACCGTGTTATGCATGCGGCCATAGGCTATTGCTCTCAGTGACGAAATCAAATCAGGTAAGGAGGAGTTGCGCAGCGGAAGTGGCTTCAAAAGCACGACGTTGGACGGTGATTGGGTGGCGATAGTGACTCCAAGAAGATTACAGTAAGGCTAGCGGTTCTCCATTCCTTGGACGATGATCGGGTGAGAGAAGAAGGCACCGAATCCAACGAGAAGGAAGTCGACTCGAAGATAGAAGAGATGAACCAAAATTGAGCGGGCTAGGCACTCCAACCCAGCGACTACTGCAAGGTAGAATTGAACATGGATTTGAAAAGCGAAGCCGAGCAAAGCAACGCAAGCCGAAAGAATTCCAACGGGATACCGAGCGGAATTAGGAGGCAAATCAAGGGCAGCAAATTCCGAGAATTACGGAGGCCGTGGCCGATTCAAGTATTCAGGGAAATCCTAAGCAGCGGTCGGTGAATGGGTGAGACGGAGGTGATTCTTGAATCACCTTGATTTTGGCAAACTTGCTGCATGAGGTTGAGGCTTGGAATTGGATGGAGAATGCAGGAAATGATTGCAGCAAGTAGCGCGAGAGGTGCTATTCAAGTTGATTCCTCAAAGGACTGCAACGGAGCAACTCCGTAACTTCCGACCTCTCTTGTCCTAATCGTAAGAGGTTCCTAATTGAAGGCGAGGGCTAGGTCTATCACCAAACAATTCATTTCGATCGGAAATTAGAGGCTGGTGGCTGCCACTTCGGTGAGGTAAATTTGATTGGGCAACCTGGAGATCAACCATGGCTGAATTGAGGTTGAGGCAAGTAGGAAGCTGCGGTTTGAAATGGTAAGAGGGGAACTGATATTTTCCAGAAGCAGCGGGTGGCCTTTGGAAGCTATTACAAAGGCGGACGATTGCTGATCTACAGTGATTCCGATCTGATTTTGAAGGAGACTCAGGGAGCCGAGTGATTGTCACGGCTGCATTTCGAATCAGGCGATTATTGGAGGCTGTTCAGCCATAGCTGAACGTTGGAGGCTGCTCTTGCATCAGGGATTAAGGATTGCTGAATTTTAGGACAGGAAAATTTCTGGAGAGATTTTGGCAAGCTGATCAAGAGGCGGTTGAGGAGATGGCCGAAGGATTAATTGCTGTAACAAAAGAAATTAAGGACCTCCATAGGCAGCTGGGGGATTGTTTGATCCTGCATTCACATAAATTTCAGATTGCTAATCGGACTTTGTCAACTTCAATCCCAAGTGCCAATTTGCCCACTCTTGCTCCATTGGCTATTCCGGTATTTGACAGGGATAAGCCAAAATGGTGGATTCGGCAATGTGAACGGGTGTTCTACCACCACCGAGTAGCTGAAAAGGAGAAGGTAATAATGGCTGCAAGTAATTTGAGTGGAATTTCATACGTTTGGTTCCAGAATTGGAGCTGGGGAAGGGTGGAATTGAGCTGGCCGCAGTTTGTAGTTGACTTGTGTAACCGGTTTAGAGAAAAGACCAAAACCTATATAATCAATGGAGCTTCTAAGGCTATTAATCTAGAGATGCAAGAAGCTGATGAGGAAGAAAAAGAAGCAGTAAAAGGGATCGAAGCATTGGGGAATGGCAGTCCAACAATGGGCAGCATCTCAAGCACCCTCACTGGTACTGAAAATGCAGCCGCTAAAATCCTCAATATGACACCATTGGAGGAGGTAACTGTTGAGGATGAAGCTAAGATGTTTGCTAACAGTCCGGGAGCCAAAGATCTTGGAATGGAAACGCCCACAACAGCCTTAGATTGTGGAGATTTTAAATCTATTTCCCTTGAAAGAATAGGAATGGAAGGAGTGGCTGAATTACCTACTCTGAATCAGGTAACTCCAACCGAGAAATCAGTCAAGTGGAGGGGAAATTGTGCCTTAATCGAAGTGGATAATCAATGGAGGGCAGTTCAAGAATGGGTAGAGGTTGAGGGAGGATGCTTGCATGATTTTATTACACTAAAACATTCCAGCAATATGTTCCTGATTTGGAACAATGGAGGAAGCAGAAGAATAAAGCAGAAGAAAGGGAAGGGATTCCTTGTTGAAGGGACCAAGACTCTTCTTGTCTTGCTTATACATGTTTCTATTGGTGTGGCAGCAAGACAAAATGCTGTTGCTGTTGAGGAGAAAGAACAAAGAAAGCAAAAGAGAAGGGAAAAACAAGATAAAAAGAAGGAAAAGCGAAGAAGAAATCAATGGGTGAAGAGGGGCATTGGATGAAGAACCAATGGCTGGGTTGTAATAAGTTTCTTGGGGACAAGAAACCTTTCAAGGGGAGGGGAATGTCACAACTCATGGGTAGTTAGGAGGGCATTATTGTAATAAGGATGTAGTAGTTAGTAGGAAGTAGTTTGTGAGTTGTTACTAGTGAATAGCCTATAAATAGGCCCTAAAATGTAGAGAAAGGAAGTTAATGAATGAATGAAGTGAATTCTTGTTTCTCTAATTTTCTATCCCTCTCGTTTCCTCTCTAACCCCTCCCTCTCTTCCTCTTTTGATTTCTCTCTCCCTCCTTTGAAATCTATCATCTAGTTTCTCTCCTCAATTCCAATCACAACCCTAGGTAACCCTAGGTATGTGACACATAGAAAAGAATTCAAAACGAAAAAAACAAATCAACTTCTATATGAGCAAAGTATCAATCTAAATTTCGACTAAAGTACAACTATAAGATGTACCACGGCCCTGTACTTGTTCCATATGCCCTTTTCCTACCACAAACTTAGCATACTAATGTACCCCATACTTGTTCCATACCATGACCTAGAATACGAATATACCACATTCTTGGCAACTATGGATATAATGTGAATTATAAGGGCCTTATAGAAGATAAGGCCATAGATAGAAATGAATGATGAGTTAGAATTCATATAACTAACCTCACATAATGGGATTAAGTTTGATATGTGTTTTGTGTGGCTTTCATTTACCATCAAATTTTGTGCTTTGTTCTTTCTTTTGTAGGATGTGGAGGGCATGATGTCAATTTCTGTTGAAGCTGCTGAGGCACGTGATTCTTTGAGTGATGATAAGGAACTCATTAACACTTACGAGGTAGAGCCACTCTTATGATAATCAACTAAGCTAAGTAATTCAGCACTTTGTGTTTGGAGGATTAATTATATGTTTCTTAATTTTCAATCCTCACATAGAGGTTAACGGCTCTTGATGGAAAGAGAAGGTTTGCTTTAGCAGCTGCAGCCTCTCACAAAGAAGAGGTAGGCAGACTAAGGTGAGAATGTGCTCCTTTAAGTTGATTATGGTGCTCGCAGTTCTTCAATTAAGTTCAACATAAGATGCAAGTTTCTATTGCTTCAGAGATGTGTTGATATACTTTATAGATGTAATTATTAGAATAAGAACAAACTTGAGTTTGCAAATCCCGTCCCTTTGTTCTGTCAAGGTGCTCAACAATTTTGTACAACCTGGTTTGAAATATAGAATGGTGGTGTCAGAATGGCTTGTCTACTATTTGGTTTATGGGCCTGTGGAAATAGTCATCTATTATTAGTAGATTTGTTAAGATTAGGAGTGCTTTTGATAACTCAATCAATGCTTTCTACTGCCAATTCTCGCTCGCTCACTCACTCAAAATCAAAATAACAACTGAAAATATGCAACTGTAATACAAGAATAGAATTGATCAAAGAAAAGAATGAAAAAGATACAACCAAACCAACACAAGAGGCTCGCGATATATCCTGGTTTAGGCTGCAGAAACAGCCCTACATCCAGCCACAAGTCCGAGAGCGATTCCACTAGAAATCCGGTGAAAACAGTACAAGATCCCTATCCTCTATCACACAAGTACACTGCACACACTGAGATTACAAAGAACTCTCCTTCTCACAAAGCCTTTCCTCTCTTTTACAGCAATATCACTCGCATTTAGAGACAAAAAATGATCATTTGTTATGACCAACTGCCTCGCCCTAAGCCTTCTATTTATAGAGGGTTGAAGGCGGTAATTACAAGACTTTATATTTTAGCCTACAAAAAGACTAAACTAACCCTTATAATAAAACACCTAAGCTAGCCTCTTCCTAACTTAGAATTTTCAGCTGCTTCCATTCACTCGAGGGATCTCCTATTCTTTTAATCTTCTAGACAAATTTCTCAATGCAAAACCGAACAAATCTCCACCATTTTGCATGAGTAACTTCTAGAATCTGGCTCCATCAATTGCTCTCCTTTTGGACCTGCAAAACAAACTGATGATTCACAAATGCAAATATGTAAGAGCCTCAAATAATGATATAACTTAGACATAGGTATTGCTTTGGTGAACATATCAGCAGCATTTTCCTCTCCTGCTACCTTTATCAAATCTATTTCCTTCATTTCAAGTACTTCTCTGATAAAGTGATACCTAACATCAATGTGCTTAGTTCTCTTATGGTGTGCTTGATTTTTAGCCAAGTATATAGCACTTTGGCTATCACACTTTAAGATAGCCTTAACATTTCTCCTAGGAGTTCACTTACTAAACCTCTCAACCATAGGCCCTCATTTATAGCTTCTGTAACAGCTATATACTCAGCCTCGGTGGTTGAGAGAGCCCCTACCAATTGCAAATTAGTTTTCTAGCTTATGGTTGCATTCCATAGCTTAACTACATACTTGGTAGATGGTCTCCTTTTGTCCAAATATGCTGCATAGTCAGCATTAGTGAATCCTAAAATATTAGGCTCATCTTCTATACTACCTCCACCATAAACTAAAGCCATATTCATTGATCCTTTAAGGTATCTAAAAATTCACTTAACAGTAGTCCAATGCTCCTTATCCGGATTAGCCATGAACCTGCTAGCAGCACTCATAGCATGAGCTAAATCTGGCTTAATACACACCATACAATACATGAGACTACCGAAAACACTAGAGTAGGGTATCTTGTTCATTTCTCTCATGCTCTCTTCATCACTAGGTGATTGGTTGTGGGATAGCTTAAAATGCTGTGCAAAGGGAACATTTACCTCCTTTGCATCATGCATTTGAAATCTCTTAATCAATTTCTCTAGGTATGCCTTTTGGGATAGATGGATTAACCTCTCTTGTTTATTTCTTACTATTTCAATCTCTAAAATCTTCCTAGCCTCTCCTAGCTCCTTCATCTCAAAAGATGATTTAATTGCAGCTTTAACATATGAATTTCCTTATCTGATTGACTAACAATCATCATGTCATCCATATAAAGAAGGAGATAGATAGAGATTTTAGATAAAATATGCTTAACATAGGCACAACAATCAAAGACACTTTGTCATGAACCTAGGGTTTAGCTTAGGGTTGGATTGGAAATTGGAAGAATGAAGGGAGAATTTAGAAGAAGAATAGGGAAAATCAGAAGAACAGAAAGTGAGGGAGAGACAGATCGAGAGAGAGAGAGAGAATTTAGAGGGAGGAAAATCAGGGCATTCAATTATCAATTCAAACATGATTCTTCCATCCTTAGCTGAGGCTTATATATAGCCTAACAGCCTCCCACATGCACCCATGTGCAATGTAACAAACAACCCAACTGTCTATTAGCTAAAGACAAAGCCCTATAATAGAAAATACAAAAAGAAATGTAAATTCCTACTATTATCTTTACTAATTTATCCTTGGGAAATCCTTAGGGTCATGATACACTTCTCTTAGTCTTGGTTGATCATGAAAGTATCAAATTTTCTATACCACTGTCTAGGGGATTGCTTAAGTTCATATAAAGACTTCTTTAGCAAGCATACTTGCTCCGTCTTACCCCTAACCTCAAATCCCTTAGGTTGATCCATTAGAATGTCCTCTTCTAACTCACCATGAAGGAATGCAGTGCTCACATCCATCTGCTCTAGGCTTAAATCCAAATAGATAGTCATAGCAAGCAAGATTCTAATCAAGGTATGTCTCACTATCACTGAGAAAACCTCATTAAAATCCACCCCAGCAACTTGGGTGAATCCCCTTGCTATCAACCTAACTTTATACCTAGGTTTTTGCTCCTTACCTGCGCCCTCTTTAATTTTAAAGAGCCACTTACAGCCTACCACCCTTTTACCCAAGGGTCTACCAACCAAAACCCAAGTCTTATTCTTATTTAAAGATTCCATTTCTGATTTCATGGCATCCAACCATAACTTGGAATCCTTTGATCTCATAGCCTCTTCATATGAAAGAGGTTCATCTCCAGCTGTCTCTTCTGCACTTAACAGTGCATAGGAGACTAAATCAGAATACCCGTACCTTATAGGAGGTCTAACCTCCCTCCTTTGCCTATCCCTTGCCACATTGTACCTTCCTAAACTAGGGGAACTATCCGGACTTGAAGGTCTAGGACCACCTAGAGGCTGGAACCTCTCAGAACTTGAGGGATCATCACTGCCACTTTGCTGAAAGCTATCTAAGGTAGGGGAATCAGGATCAGCACCATGCTGGTCCATAGACATAGGAAAATCAGCACTGTTAGTGTGCTGATCTGCTGCCAAATCCGTGGGATTATCCATGGCAGCATCACGAACTTGCTGTTCCATCTCAACAGCCTTGGTTTTTTCTTTCCTATTCTTTTGAAGATCTACCTTATCATCCTTTAAGAAAGAATCCTCACTGAAAGTCACATCCCTCCTCACCAAAGTCCTTGGCAATCCTTCTTCTAGGGCCCATAACTTATATCCCTTAACCTTGGTTGGATAACCTATAAATAGACACCTTTTTGCTCTAGGCTCCAATTTCCCCTGCTTAACATGTGTATAAGCAATGCAGCCAAATACCCTTAGATGCTCTAAGCTTGGCTTATGGCCATTCCATACTTCATAGGGTGTTTTAAACCCTAATGCAGCCGAAGGTGACCTATTAATAACATAGGTAGCTGTTGCAACAACTTCTCCCCAAAATGATTTGGATAACCTAGCATGGATTAATATGTATCTCACCCTTTCTAAAAGGGTCCTATTCATTCTCTCAGCTTGGCCATTTTGCTTAGGGTTACCCGGGACTGTTAAATACGTAAGGATGCTATTTTCTTTACACATTTAAGCAAATTATTTGTTGCAAAACTCAAGTCTATTATCTGTTCTAATGACCTTGATTTTCATACATTTTTTATTCTCTATTAAGGTTTTTCAAGTTTTAAAAGTTTCAAAAGTTCCATCTTTTGATTTTATTACATATACCCAAACTATCCTAGAGAAGTCATCTATGATTGACAAAAAATATCTTGCCCCACCATGTGTTAAAGACTAACTAGGGCCCTCACAAATCTGAATGAATATATTCTAAAGGGGCTTTAGATATGTGGTTTGCTTTCTTAGGGAATTTTACTTTAGAAGACTTACCAAAAATACATGTCTCACATTTGTCCAAATTTGTTACATTTCCGGCCCCTAGGATACCTTCTTTGGTTAATTCTCTAAGGCCTTGCTCACTTATGTGAGCCATCCTATAGTGCCGCAATTTTGTTTGATCATAGGTTCTATTTTCACCTATAGCTGCCTCTCCACTTAAAGTGGTTGCTTGCAGCACATATATCCCATTGTGAAGGGCAACTTTCATGAATATAAGGGCTCCCTTTGATACTCTTAATACTCCACCATGCCCTTTATAGGAATGACCACTCTTATCCAATTCTCCTAGGGATATTAAGAGTTCCTTTTTAAATCTGGAACATACCTAACAGATTTTAAAATCTTTACCAATCCATCATGCATCCTCAATTTTTTGTCTCCTATCCCTTTTATAATACACTCGTGGTTGTCCCTTAACATCACCTTTCCACCACCTATATCTTTATAGTTTAGAAACCATTCTATATGGGATGTCATGTGAAAAGAACAACCTGAGTCTAAAACCCACATATCCTTATCTTCTAGGGGGGCATTTGTTAAAATGAGCAAGATAAGAGGCATCAGGATAAATTTGGAATGCTTTCCGAACTAAGATATGGAATGATCAAGATAAGTTTGGAAAGTATTCTAAGATTTCTATAAGATTTTTTGTTAAATTTTTTGGAATCCACTGATAATTATACTTTTTCTTTCTATGTGTTTGTTATTGCATATGATACCAAGATAAGAGTTTTTTTTTTACCAAAATATCCCTATTACCAAATTCATTCAAAATTATTTGTTAACATCAACAACAAATTTATGATTAAAATAGTATTTTATGAGTAATATGAATTGTCAAAAAAATAAAAAATAAAAAATAAAAAATAAAAAAATGTTTTATTTTCTAAATTCATGTTCAAAAATAGATTTAAAAAGAGTTGAAAGGAAGAAATAATTATTGTTGGAATTACAATAATTCCACCTAGATAATTAAAAATGGCCAAAATCGATGAAAGGAATTGTGTTAGTTAATAATATATATATATAGAGAGAGAAATTTAAATTTTAAAAATTAGTGAAAGAAATAATGTCATTTAAATTTTAAAAATTGTCAAAACATATGATAATTTAAAAATGTATTAAATAATATTAATTATAAGACTTAAATGAATAAGTTCTTTTAATAAATTAAAATTTTTAAAATGTATTAAATGGCATTAACTATCCTACAAGGGGCGTATAGTTAATTGAGGCTTATCTGCAAAATGTCAGATAAATTTATCTGAGGGAGGAGATTAGATAAATTTATTTTGAAAGAGAGATAGGTCACGTAAGAGCTTTTCTGGAGATGGTTGGATAAGTTTAACAAATACGTTGGAAATGTCAGACATCCGGAATGTTTCCCATATCTGACCTTTTTTTCCTTTTATCTTAGTTAACAAACACCCCCTAGACAAGATGCAACCAATGCATTTGCACTATCATAGTCATACTCACATAGGGAGGATGAAATTTCATAATTTGATTTTTCTTTAAATTCTCTCTCTTAGGGCAAAATTTCATAATATGACCCTCTTCATGACAGTGATAACATTTAATTTGTTTCCTACCATTCTTAGACTTTAACCTAGACTTCCCCCTAGACTTAAACTCTCTCTTTTCAGTTCTACTTCTAGTAGTTAGGACATCCCCGATTGAACTTTTGCCTTCTAATTTCTACTACAACTCCTTAGAGTTCAATGCCCCGAAAACATCTTTTAGGGATAATTTTTCCCTACCATGCTTTAATATATCAACAAAGGTTTCATATGTCCTTGGCAAAGAATGCAATAATGCAAGGGCTTTATCTTTCTCATCATATTTAATATCTATGTTTTCTACGTCAAGACATAGCTTATTAAACTTATCTATGTGATTTTGTAGTTTCTACTCTTCTTGCATTTTAAATGTAAAAATTTTTGCCTTTAAATACAATCTATTTGACAGAGTTTTTGTTATGTAAAGACACTCTAATTTAGACCATAAAGTCTCAGCCATTTCCATCCTTGAAACTTCCCTAAGAACTTTATCTCCTAAACTTAGAATTAGAGTATTATAAGTCCTTTTGTTGATTTCTTTTCTACGCTCTTTGAGATCCTTTTTCTGTTATTCAGTGGGACTCTCAGACAATTTCTTTTCTGCCTCTAAGGCTTCTTCTAATCCTAAGTTTCCCAACAATGCCCTCATCTTAATTTTCCATAGACCAAGATCATTAGAACCATCAAATTTCTCTATGTCATATCTAGCGGAAAAGGGTGTGAAAGCCATGACAGAGATTATAACTAGTGATTCCTAGGGTTCTTGGCAGTTCTTGAAAGAGTTCTTGGCTCTAATACCAATCTGTTAAGATTAGGAGCGCTTTTGATAACTCAATCAATGCTTTCTACTACCAATTCTTGTTTACTCCTCACTCAAAATCAAACCAACAACAAAAAATATGCAACTGTAATACAAGAACATAATTTATCAAAGAAAAGAATGAAAAAGATACAACCAAACCAATATAAGAGGCTCACGATATATCCTGGTTTAGGCTGCGGAAACAACCCTACATCCAGCCACAAGTCCGAGAGCAATTCCACTAGAAATCCAGTGAAAACAATATAAGATTCCTATTCTCTATCACACGAGTACACTGCACACACTGAGATTACAAAGAACTCTCCTTCTCACAAAGCTTTTTCTCTCTTTTGCAGCAATATCACTCGCAGTTAGAGACAAAGAATGATCATTTGTTATGACTGACTGCCTCGCCCTAAGCCTTCTATTTATAGAGGGTTGAAGGCGGTAATTACAAGACTTTATATTTTAGCCTACACAAAGACTAAACTAACCCTTATAATAAAACGCCTAAGCTAGCCTATTCCTAACTTAGAATTTCCAGCTGCTTCCATTCATTCGAGGGATCTCCTATTCTTTAACCTTCTAGACAGATTTCTCAATGCAAAACTGAACAAGATTTCAGTGGTTTGGGAATTTGAAGGCAGTAGCTAACTTTTCTCCACATGATAGCCTAAAAATTATCAGATGGTAATGATGATAAAATGTTCAGAAGATGTAAATTTAATATGTTGATAATATTGTTCTATTCTAAAAGGTTGACATATTTATGTTGGATTTAAAATGTGGAACATTTCAGAGAATATTTTGAAGATGTAGATCGTTCCTGGGAGACATTTGAGAAGACGTTGTGGGTTCATATTTCCAACTTCTACAAACTCTCCAAAGAAAGGTATGCTTGATTTGGTCTGGAGAATTTTTGAAATTTTGTTATGAAGCATCTGAATAATGACTTTTTATTGTTTTGCGCATTTTTTTAAATCTAAGAGTAAACTTCACATCTGATGCTTTTGCTCAACTAGAACAATTTGTTTGAAGTCCCTCTTTCTTTTTCTATTCAAGTAGAAACATATGGACCTTAGTGTTATTAAAGGCGTGCCTAGGCGCAAGGTGCACCTTGGGCGCCTGAAAGCATTCTAGGTGGGCGCAAACCAAAAGGCGCAACAAGGCACGCCTTAGGCTAAAGCGCGCCTTGGGCATTTTAGCTGTTTTTCAAGGTTTTTGTTTTACTGTTTGTTACTTTATTTAATTTTTTACTGTTTAGGGTTTAAATTTATTGCTTCAACTACAAATTTGACAATAAGTAAAAAGGCTACTACTTCAAATGCTCCAATTGAATTTGAACTAGATGAAGATGGATAGGTAGAATTGAACAAATTCAAGGCATGCAATAACAAAATGCAACATTAAGTCACCAAAACAGCACCCCCATACTTGCAACCATCTTTCTTAGGTTTCTATATATCACCTATGATCTCCAGATGCAAGAAGTGGACAAAAAGGGAAAAAGAAAATTATATTTTCATAGGCCTAAGTTAAATTAGTGGCTTTTCCTTGATTTCTCATCTTCCTTGATTGTGTTTCATTTACTTCAACAATGTTTTGTTAAAACTGTTCAAGTCTCGATTTTCTTAAGATTATATTATACCAGTAATAAAAAGTCAAACTACACTCAATATCCAATGATCAACATTCTATTGGCATGATCAATATTTATAGACACCACAGAGGCCGAGTTTTTATTATACAAAGAAAGATGCAAATTCAAGTCTAGTATATTACCTACCAAAAAAATGTATGAAACTATCATCACACTTCTAAACCATAGAAATCATCCAACAAGAGGAGTAGATGATGCGGAAGAAGATATTAGAGATGATGCTTCTAATGATGAAAATATCGAAATATTTGATCTTGATGATGAGGATGATTTTTAGATTATTTAAAATGCATAATTAGTTAATCTTGATTAAGATTTAAGACCTATAAATTTTTTTTAGATTTAATTTAAGTTGACTTAAAGACTTTTAGATTACATCTTTTGGCATTTTTTATTGTTCTTTTCATTATTATATGTTAAATTTTTTAATTTACTTGATAACATATTTGTAAATATGTTATTAGGAGTTAGGACTTATTTTATATCTTATTTTTCAAGTAGGATATATATTTTTCTTTTTTTTTAGTAAGCATGCGTCTAGTTCTATCAGGCGCGCACCTTGCCTTGCACTCTGCACCTCAGGCTCCAACACTTTTTTGCGCCTTAGTGTGCCTTGAGCCTTTAATAACACTAATGGACCTTTACATAAAAATGAATCATTGCCTTATGTACAAGGGATTGAAGCCCTTCCATATGCTCTATGATATCTAAATTGTGTGGATGCATGGAGGCAATTCAAATAATTGATCAAATTGGGACTTGTACCATTTTATTTAGTATTTGATTTTTGGTACCTCTTGATAGAAAACAACAGCTAGCTCATCTTAATTTGGTGAAAGAGTTACTGGATTTGTGTTATTCTAAAGATACATATGGTTATTATTTATCCTTTTACCACCTATCTTTATCTTTTAGTTAAATTACTCTAACTTTCACCCTCGGAATGAGCACGGATCAAAGAGAAATGCGTATCTTGTGTATATGCTTCAATTTCTCATCTCTTCCACTTTTTTGTTTTTTTTTTTTCTTTTTAATCGGTCAAAAGCCAAGCACATTGGATTGAGATATTAAAAGTTAAAATAAAAATATGTAACCAATCTTCAATTTGATTATGAATATAAATCACGATGACAACAATGATTGCAAGACTTGAGCCTGTTTGGTATTGACAATTTTTTTCCCAAAACTTCTAGGAAAGTAGTGTTTGGTAAAGCACAACTTTGCTTTTAAAGCACAATTGCTTTTTAAAAAAAAAGTAGATTCAACTGCTTTTATGCAAAAGTAAGGGACCCCTTTCTTCCTAGCTAAGTACAACAACTTTTACTTAGAAACATATTAAAAGACCATTTTCTATGTTCCCCACTTTGTTTAAAATGCTTATTTAATATACTAATGTCTTTTTTAGTCATTTGTACATCTACAACACATCAATAAGATGTTAACTGAACACTTACTAGTCACTTTTAATATTAGTAAGCATAGCACCATACTCAATTTCCAAACACTACTTTGATCAACATTGCTTCCACAATACAACACAACAACGACAACACAAACTAGGTAGGTTCATGCCGTAGTTATCAAGGCACAAGGTCCACTAAGGTGCAAAAAGTGCTTGGAACTAAGATGCGAGGCACAAGTGCTCATTTCATAGACCTCAGGTTGCACATTTATTCAAAATGTGTATAAAATATTTATATACCATTATTTCAACATATAACTATAAGGAGGTAAATGTAAACTCATAAAATCATGAATGACAAATAACCAACGCTATAATGACAATTGATATTAATTTAACTATTGAATTGTTAACTATCATTTCATCTAAAATCTTAAACTAGTAGATAGAGGGTTAAGTTTACTTTTTATATTATTATTTTTACTCTTAATATGTCTCCTCACATGCAGCCAAGCCGTATTGTATAATTGGTTCAAACACATGCAACTATTTAAATATTGGTTTAGTGGTGATGTTTGAATTTATGACCTTTATCCGCTTTGATACCATATTAGATTGTTAATTACCATCTAATAAAAAAGATTAAGCTAATAAATAGAGGGTTAATTTCAATTTCATTTTTTATCTTATTAGTTTTACTTTTAACATCCACAAAGTACTAGAAATCTAGAACATCAATAAAAAGCATTGATTCAAATTTTGGCAAGTGTAAAATAACGAGCTCCTTTGGATGAGGCATGCACCTTGCGCCATTGCATGAGGTAAGCACCTCAGCAAGCTCCTTTGGATGGTGCCTCACCTCAATTTTGAAGAGGCGCATAGAAACAACAATAAGAGTGTAAAATAGAACAACCATATACAAGCCAACCAAAGCTATGATATGAAAACAATAACACACACTCTGGTGCCTTACTGTAGTGTTGAAGAGGTGCATACCTAGGCATGCCTTTGACAACTATGTTTTACATAAATTGTAGTCCTCCAACTATCTTTATCTATGGAAATATCTTCTATGAGGCCATTATGTTCCATGTTAAGTGTGAGGGTTTTCCACCAAGTTTTCGTCAGTCTTCCTCTACCTCTGTCTCTTTTACTCCAAATTTCTTTCAGCCCCATCTCGTCACCTCACCAATACATCTATTGGTTTCCTTCTCATATATCCAAACAATTTTAATTGCTACTCACACATCTTATCTTTAATAGGCACCACTTTGATTTTATTTCATATGATTTTATTTCTAATTCTACCTTTTCTCATAACATCCTCATTTTATTTTGTATAGTTTTGTTTCTACACACTCATTATAACATCCTCATCTTAGTTACATTTGTATTTTCTATATGTCGGTACTTAATTGCCTTACATTTTAAGCCACATAACAAAAATAGTCTTATAGTCATTTGATAAACTTACCTTTTAGTTTTAAAGGCATTTTACAATTATTTAAAATGTTGGATTCATTTGTTTAGTTTAACTATCATTTCTTGATTTTGTGAGTAATATTCTAAAAAGTATCCCTTTCTTTTTGAACAATTGATTTGAGATATCTAAACTAATATTTTCTAGAAATAAGTTGATTTGTAAGTCTTACTACAACTTTATGTAAACTTCAATTAGCAAAACCATGTTACTTTGCAAGCAGTGAAAGTAGTTTGCAAAAGTCGAAAATATGACCCACCACCTATGGTTACAAGTTATGAAATTTTGAAAGGCCATAATGTGCTTTTATAGCACCAATAAATAATATAAACAACAAAGTTGATGATGTGCAAAACTTGTGGGCACAAATAGTAAACCTCAATATTAATGGCCACATTGTGCTTTATTAGCACAAACAAGTGATTGTGTGACCAAAACTTAGTTAACAGGAATGTACGATCCAAGTTGTGGTACTAAAATAGGTGTGAGGTATGTTAATTTGCTAATGTTATGGTATGGAGAGGGTAGGCTTAATTGGTTTGTTATGTTAGGTTGTCCATTTTATAGTGGTACTTGAATCAAAATTAATTAGATCGATACTTTGTTATTGAACAGAACAAAAAAGATGATTACTCGAGTATGTAAAGGGCTTACTTGATTGAATGGAAACCTTGTTCAATTTTATTGAACTTACAAATTAGATATATATACAAGAATTCTTCTACAACATCTCCTAAAAAATAGGATTTTTTTTTTAATATTTTTAAAAGATAAAGTTTATCAATTGAAGCTAGAATTATCACTTGTAATCAACCGCCTTCTTTTTTCTTAGGAACTTTATCTCTTTATCAATTTAATCTTTGTAATCTTTTCTTATCTCCAACCACCTTATCACTTAGTCTCATCCATAAGAGAAATGTTTAGAATTTTGATTTCCAGCTCTTATGAATTTTCTCGATATTCCAACACTCCCCCTTAAATTGGTGAATAGATATCAATCATTCCTAGCTTGCTAACTAATACCTCGAAACATGGCTTGGACATAGCTTTAGTTAGAAGATCAACCTCTTGATCTTGAGTTGGGATGTGTGAGAGGATAACTGTTCCTTTTTCAATTTCAGTCTTGCTGAAGTGTTTATCAATCCTTACATGCATCATTCTATCATGTTGAATTGGATTATGAACTATACTAATGGCTAATTTGATGTCATTGTATAGCTTCATAGGTCCATCCCATGATATCTTTAAGTCATGTAGCAGTCTTTCCAACCAGATTAATTCACTTATACCTTGGGCAATTGCTTTATACTTTGCTTCGACACTACTTCTAGCTACTACTGACTGCTTTTTACTTCTCAAAGTAACTATGTTTCCCCATAACTTAGTGTAATATCCTGAAGTAGATTTATTGTCTTCTACAACTCCAACCCGATTTGCATCAGTATAGCATTCAATTTCTTGGTTGTCACGTTTTCTGAACAATAGACCCTTCCTAGTGTACGCTTGAGATATCTAGATGCCTTTGTGTATGATTTACTGCATCTAGATGCCTTTGTGTAGGAGCATGCATATATTAATTTACAACACTCACACTAAATGCAATATTTGGTCTTGTTAGAGATAGATAGATCAGTTTACCTACCAATCTTTGGTATCTCGCCTTGCCCACAAGATAATCAGTTTCTGTGCTCCTTGATTTCCAATTTTGTTCTAAAGGTGTACTTGCAGGTCTGTAGCCTATTTTTCCTGTTTCAGTGAGAAGGTTTAAAGTATATTTCCTTTGAGTTATAAAAATACCTTTTTTACTCCTTGTTACTTCCATACCAAGGGAGTATTTAAGTGTTTCAGGGTCTTTGACTTTAAACTCAACTTGTAGACACTCTTTTAGTTGTTGAATTCTTGCAACATTATCACCTATAAGAATCATGTCATCCACATATATGATTAGAATAGATTTTCCATTTTCAATTTGCTTTATAAACAAAGTGTGATCAGCCTGCCCTTGTTGATAACCATGCTTCTTCATAGTTGCACTAAATTTTGTAAACCATGCCTTGGGTGACTGCTTTAGACCATAAAAGGCCTTTTTAGTTTGCATGCTTTATTTAGATTTTCAGTTGATTCAAAACCAAGAGATATTTGCATGTAAACTTCTTCTTCCAAACTTCCATTCAAGAAAGCATTTTGTATGTTTAATTGTGAAGTTCCCAATCCAAATTTGCAGCCATAGACAATAATACTCTAATGGAATCCAACTTAGCTATAGGGGCTAAAGTCTCTTCATAATCTATTCCATATGTTTGTGTGAAACCCTATGCAACCAACCTTGCTTTGTATCTGTCAATTTTTCCATCAGCATCGTACTTTACTGTAAATATCAACTTGCAGCCAACTATTTTCTTGCCTTTAGGTAGCTCCACAATGTCTCAAGTTTCATTGTCAACCAAGGTCTTCATTTCCTCTAATACAACCTCTTTCCACTTATGATTCTCCAAGGCTTGCTGGATATTTGTAGGGATTTTTACCTCATCAACTGATGCAGTGAATGCCCTATGCTTTGGCGATATCTTAGCATAAGTAAGATAGTTCAAGATAGGATGTTTGGTGCAAGACCTTACTCCCTTATAGCAATAGGCACATCAAGATCATCCTCAAGTCTGGTTCCTTCCAGTTTAGAACCTGCATTCAGTTCAGATGATTGGAGATTATCTCTGAACCAGACATGTTGTATAAACCCTAGTTTCAACAAATGACACAACAAGACAGCACCTGAACACCAGATTGCAGCTTCAGGGGTTCCAGAACACTAGATTGCAGCTTCAGGAACTCCAGAACAGCAGATTGCAGCTTCAGGGACTCCAGAACAGCAGATCGCTAGATCCAGAAATCAGATCACACCAGATCTCCATGAGATGGTTGACAAAATCCTCTAACCAAGAGGATATAGAACACAGCTATCTCCTAGACAAGCTTTGATGGTTGAATTACATCAAATCTGCTCCAATTGTCCAGATTAACCTCTCAATGGCTCTGGTACCTTGTGAAATGATATACAAAACTGAGAGAAAAGAAGAGAGGGAAAAGTGAGATTGGAGGGGAAAACTGATTCAATTCTATTAAGCTATAGTTACATGTATTTATACCATAGTTATTAAAGGCGCGTTTGGCACCTCACCTGGGCTGAGGTGAGGCGGTTTCAGCAAGGCCCTCGCCTTGCAAGGTGAGGTGCTGAGGCGAGAAGCGCGCCTCATGAAACTCGTGCCTGCATCCTCTCTTCCTTTCCTTTCCAGCTTCCCCTCTTCTCAGTTCTAGTATGTATACATCAGAACTTATTTACATTTCTTTAGTTTAAGTAAATGTCCACATTTTCTTTTATTTATATTTTATCTTCTATTTACTTTAATACATAAATGTAAATAAGAAAGTACCTCCCATTTGGATTCAATAAAAATATCTAAAAAATCAAAATCCATAACAATAAGAAAATAGAATTTTGGTTTTAGTACAAACTCAAGATTTAGCGATTTACCACCCCCCAAAATACATACTTACTATTTCTTGAAAAATTCATTAAAAATCATTTTAACAACAATGATTTATACTAAACATTGTAACTACTATGTACATGTTTTCTAAGTTAGGTACAAGGTACAACTAATATATACAACACCTGATACAATGAAACTAATATGAACTCTCAACAGTCTTTTTGTCATTCTTTCTCACCTACTTTTTTGATATGAATGCCCAGGACCGTAAACCTACATAGAGTGGTTAGGCACCCATTTGATATTACTTCATAATCCTTAGAAATAAGTGATCCTTTTGTCTCAAAAGAAAGTAGTCTACTGGGATAGTTGATAAGCTATTTTTTTTTTGTGACCAAATGTTCATCCCACTTCTCGAATATGATATTAGCTATATTGAGCTCATATGTGTGACAAAATCCAAATAACCTTACCCTCTTTTTTTTTCCCCCCTCCCTTAGCCTTAACCTTCATGAACATCTCTATACCCATCCACTTTTCTATGCACATGACCATTTAAGTCACCACCTTGTCAGGGCTTCTGTCTTGACAAGGAAATTTCTCCTCTTGTGAGGAATTAGGGCTAGGAAGGAAGGGAAAAGAGGGGGAACAACGAAAGAGAGAAAGAGAGACTACAGTGACTTGTGAGAGAGAGAATTGGAAGGCAGAACAGAATATTAGTTTTGTTATGAAGTTCCATAGATGTCTTTTTTGAATTTGGAGCCTTATGTAGCCCCCTTCCCAACACCCTCTGGTGTTTACAATCTTTAACCGCTTGGTTGTTACACCTTTTCAACCTTGTTAACAGTTTCCTACAACCTCCTACCCACCATCTGGCAACCTTACCTGCCTCTTGTTACAATACAATAATCTTAACCACCTACTGTTACAATCCTAGGAAGTAGAATACAAATTTACCCCCTGGGTTCCCCTAGGATCCTGACACACCTGTAATGATTTTCTCTCCTCTAGTTATTCCTCAATAACCCCTCTAAATCCTTTGGAAATGTTGTCTTAATCTCTTCTTCTAATCCATCTTGTCATGTATATGTCACCATCATCATCATCATCATCATCAACTGCACCTTCTCTTAACCTAGTTAGGGACTGTGGCATGGCATTCATAATGTTAATTGACTTTTAAAAGTCATATTAACAATTCAAATCCATGCAAAAGAACAATGTTGCAAAATTTTATGCTGGATGCACCTTCTAGTGAGGGTATGATGAGATAAAGTTCCAACACCTTCTTCATATGAAAAGTTTATGAGATGGCAATGAGACGATAATTGATATGGTCATGTTCCATCACATAGTTGGTGTACATGTATTAACAAGATTTATTTTACATTGGGTGGTAGGCAATAGCATTATTTTATTTATATACCTCAATTTTATAAAAAGATATAGCTGAATTCATAAAAAATTCTTAAGATAGAGATCAGATTATCCTTTATCATTAAATCTGTCAGTTATCTCTATCTCATTTTTAAATTAAACACTCAATAAATTCATTACAGAATTGCAATGCTATATGGTTTATGAGCATCTAATGTTGACTACATCCTTCATGATTAACCTCTTTGTTTTTCAGTTGTCATTTAACTAAATTAGAATATCCTTTTTATGTTTCATGATGCTTATTCATGCTAAGTTCTCATTTCTGTTGTTCTTTGCAGCCCACAAACTCTGGTTCGAGCATTGAGGTATGTTTGATTCAAACAATGTGTTTAATTTATTCTTAAATGTGATTGTATTATTCCATAATCTTAAGCATTGTTTCCTTACATGGAATTGTGGATTGAAATATCTTAACTTCAAAGATATTTTACAGGAGGTGATTTAACCAGAGATGCCTTGATATGGTTTTACTTTAGAATATCAGTGCTATACTTCCACAGTTAATGCATTGTATTTTGTATATTCTAACTGATTCACTTTAGTTTATCAACTCTTACCTCATTATTTAGATTGTTTCTTTCCCTTACTTTGTGGTAGGGTTGTTGAAATGCAAGAAGTCCTTGATCAGCAACTTGCTGAAGAAGCAGCTGAGGCCGAGGGAAATGGAGCAATGGAAACAGTTGCAAATCCTCGCAGAAATACCAAGTATCTACCTTATCACTTGTGCCTAGCGAATAATTGCTTGCCTCTTCCCGCTATATATATCTTCTTATTCTTCTTTTTTCCCCTTACAAATGCTATTCCAGATTGATCTTTCAAATGTGCTGTGCCTTCAGTTACTCAATGTATATGAAAAATATGGTAATAGAAGTTTGTAATGAGAGGAATAAACTTCCTTGATCATTATTGCTTCACGGTATGTAAATATATACATAAAGGTTCCTAAGAATTCTCCTAGTATTTAGGACTAGATTATACTCCTAATATTTAGGATTATAATACAACATGTTATGATTAGAATCGAACTTGTACTAGGATTTCCTTATCTGTTTTAAGGAATATCCTTATCCTCCCAACTGAACACGTCTTTCATCTTTATCTTTATCATCTTGTCTTCTTATCCTCTCGGTCATTGCTTAATTCCTTCTTTATCTTCTTCAACAGTATATATCTATGTTTCATGTTGGTTATTGTTTCCTTGTGGCTTGCAGAAAATCTACCACTACATTGGCATCTTCTAGAAACCTAACACCGCAGAAATTGAAGGTCCAGGGGAAAGGTTACAAGGATAAATGCTATGAGCAGATAAGGAAGACTGTTGAAGACCGTTTTAGCAAACTTCTGTCCGAGGTATATATTTCACATTTCCCCAGGTATTTAATTATTGAATAAGAATGTTCTGAATCATATTTTTGGTTATATAATTCTAATGGTAATTTATGTATCAGCTTGTTTTTGAGGACCTAAAATCAGCTTTAGAGGAAGCTCGACTGGTATGCAGATCTAGTCACTGTCTCCTATTATTATCATATGCTAAATTACCCATTTATTCTAATAACAGATAAATTGCATTGTGCCCAGTTAATATATTTTTCTACTTGGGTTCAAATTCATATAGAATAATTAGACAAAAGAACAGAAAATCTTTGAATAGCATCCATTCTTATTCTCAATGGTTCAATGTTGGCATTGACTGTAGTTTTCAAATGGTAGGGAAAGAGAAAATACTGCAAACAGTGAAATTTTAGTAACATATGGATATCAATTTTACAGTGAACCTCAGTAGCAATGGTGGGTATGCTCTTTTTGTAACTAGAAGGTTACAGGTTTGAGTTGTGAAAACAATCTATTTGCAAAACAAGGGTAAGGTTGTGTATAAAGATAATCCTCCCCCAGTCCTCACAGGGGAGCCTTGTACATTGGGGATACCCTATCAGCTTCCCTCGTGTATGGTTCCAAACAATAGCGTTGGAACAATAGCGAAACTTCATAAGTTTTAGGATTCTACTTCATGTTTGATTAGAGTTTTATTTCTATTAGAATTCTAGTTGGATATTGTTTACAAGTATTAGATAGATTAGCCAAACTCTATAAATATGCCTAGAAGTTAGGGGTTGTAATCAGATTTTTATTCAATAAATTCCAACAAACCAGTTCAATCTTTTCCAGCAAGCAGCTTCGGTTCTTACGCCTAGTTGAGAGTTCAGCTTTGGTCGTTGAAGTTTGTTCTCTTAAGAGTACTTGAAACTTATTGTTTCAAGGGTTTCTTTGTGTGTTTTCTTTATACACGCGCTACACGTTGCGTCATGCAATCTTTAAGATCAGATTGATTAAACTCACTGGGCTAGTGCTCTTTAAATGTAAAATGGTTTTAAAGTATATTACAGTTTATGGCTGTGTCAATTTGACTCAAGAATGCTATCTTTAGAAAGCAATATCTTCTTGATTTTTTCCTAAAGGCCAAATGTTAAGGATTGTGTCATTCTTAGCGAAATTTGACAGGACATGTTGTAAGCTTCAAGTTTAGATTTGATTGAACTTGCTAGACTTCAGTTCTTCAAATGAAGTGAGCCCCACTAGAGTTTTTGGTCATGTATTCTCAATATGATGCAGGAATACTATGTTTAGAAAGCAATATATTTTTTATATTGTTCCCAAAGATCAATCTTGAGGGGATTATTTCATGCCTGGTGAAATTTAGTTGGAAGTGTTGCAAACTTCAAAGTCAGATTTGATTAAACTTGCTGTCCTAGTGTTTTTTAAATGTAAACCAAAATTAGGATAGGAATCTAAGTGGCTTAATTGCTAAATAGAATTGGATGGGGGCAGAAAGGGATAACTTCTTTCAGATGCTGGTGTTAGCAGAAAAGATGTAACAATCTAGCATTCTGGACTCTTTCATTGTTCACTTATACAACAACATATCCAGCCTTTATCCCACTATGTGGGGTCAGCTACATGAATTCTAAACTTCCATGTATTTCTATTTTTTGTCATATCTTCATTGAGGTCCATACACTTCATATCAAACTTTAATGTCTTCCTCAAAGTCTTCTTAGGTCTGCCTCTACCTCTTTTTTTTATTAATTGTTCCATTTCATCAACTCTCTTCACAGGAGCGTCTCTTGGTCTCCTTCTCACATGACCAAACCATTTTAATTTAGTCTCTTTCATCTTCTCCTCTATTGGCACTACTCCTATCTTATTACGAATAATTTCATTTCTAATTTTATCTTTTCTTGTATGACCGCACATCCATCTTAACATCCTCATCTCCGCTACGCTCGTCTTTTGCTCATGTTGGTATTTGACTGCCCAACATTCTGAGCCATACAACAAAACTGGTCTTATAGCTGTCCTATAGAATTTTCCTTTCAATTTTAATGGGATTTTACCATCACATAACACCCCCAATGCATTTCTCCATTTTAGCCAACCTGTCTTAATTCTATGTGTGATATCCTCGTGAATTTCTCCATCTTTTTGAATCACTGATCCCAAATATCGAAAATGTTCTTTTCTTTGTAAGATTTGGTCTTCCAATTTTATTATAACATCATCCACTCTTGCATTCTTACTAAATTTACATTCCATATATTTTGTTTTCTTTGTACTTAATTTAAATCCCTTAGATTCTAAATTGTTTCTTCACAACTCAAGCTTAGTGTTCACTCCTTCTTTTGTTTCATCCACCAACACTATGTCGTCTGCAAATAGCATACACCATGGCACCTCTGTCTGAATATCTTTAGTGAGTTCATCCATTACTAGAGCAAATAAGTATGGACTTAGTGCAGAACGTTGATGCAGTCCTATTGTAATTTTAAACGGTTCAGTATCCCTTCCGCATGTTCTAACACCCTTGTCTTTGCACTGTGATACACGTCCTTGAGGGCTTGTATATAGGCTATTCGGACTCATTTCTTCACTAAAACCCTCCATAATAGTTCTCTATGGACCCTATCATAAGCCTTTTCTAAATCTATAAACACCATATGTAAGTCCTTCTGATGATCCCGATACATTTCCATTAGGCGCCTTAGTAGGTATATAATTTCCATTGTTGACCTACAAGGCATGAAACCAAACTGATTTTTCAAGACCTCTGTTTTTTTTCTGAGCCTCTGCTCTGTTACTCTCTTCCAGAGTTTCATGGTATGGCTTATTAACTTAATTCCTCTATAATTTTCATAGTTTTGAACATCTCCTTCATTTTTGTATATAGGAATCAAAGTACTCTTCCTCCACTCATCTGACATCTTTTTTGATTTAAGGATCACGTTAAATAATTTCGTTAGCCAGGAGATGCCCTCTTCTCCCATGCATTTCCATGCTTCTATTGGTATATTATCCAGTCCCATCGCCTTATCATTTTTCATCTTTTTTAATGCTTGTCTTATTTCATTTGAACTTATGCGTCGATAAAATGTATAGCTCACGTTCCCTTCGGAGTTAGTAAGATGTCCCAACCTAACTCTTGTGTCGCCATCATCATTGAATAATTTTGTGAAATACTCCTTCCATCTCTCCTTAATCGCTCCCTCATTCATTAATACATTTTGATTTTCATCTTTTATGCATTTCACTTGATTTAAATCCTTTGTTTTCATTTTTCTTGCTTTAGCTAATTTATATATATCCCTTTCTCCATCTTTTGTATCAAGTCGTTTATATAGATTCTCGTATACTTTTGACCTTGCTTCACTAACAGCTTTTTTTGTTGCCTTTTTTGATTCTTTATAATTTTTTTATTTTTTTCATTGTTGCACTGATATATAGCCTTATAGCAATTTTTCTTATTTTTCATTTTCAATTGTACTTCTTCATTCCACCACCAAGACTCCTTAAGGTTAGGGGCTCTACCATTTGTCTCTCCAAGCACTACCTTTGCTGTGTTTCTCAGGGCATTAGCCATTTCTCTCCACATTTGGTTTGTCTATCCTTCTCCATCCATTCTCTTCTACCCCTTAATTTTTTTTTCAAGATTAGTTGTTTCTCCCCTTTTAAATCCCACCACCTAATTCTTGGATTTTGTTTTATGTGATTTTTTCTCTTCCAATTTCTTACTTGGATGTCAAGTACTAAAAGTCTATGTTGAGTAGTCAAACACTCTCCCGGTATCATCTTACAATCCCTACAACATACCCGATATCACCTTCATTGTTCACTTATATTTTCTGATAATTGAACTGCATTAAAGAAAACTCCATGGAGATGGCACCTATGCACAAAATTCTTTGACAATAAAAACCACATCGTACTCATATTCTGCTGGGGATCTTCAGATGGACTCCATAGAACCAAAAAATCACAACCTACATAAGAAACACTGAATAATCAAGTATATGAAGACAAGAAAACAACTAGAGGGAGTGAATCCTAGACAATGTCACAATAAAGAACCAAACTTTACAAGCAAAGATCATCTAAAACATGCTCTTGGGAACAAGGATAGAATGGATATCCCCGCCTTGTGGGGATCCTTTTTGGGAAGCAGAGACAGAAGGCTTGTAAAAGGTAAACCCTAGGTGTAATGAATCGAAAACCAGAAAGAGAGAGAGAGAGACAGAAATCGAACAAAGATATATCTCTCAATAATAATGATCAGCCTACATAATCTTTTACACAAGCTGTATATATATACAGCCTTACAAAAGACAAGAGAAACTACCGTAACAAACAAAACTAACATAACCGCAATGCATAACAGACTGAATTAAAAACAAATGAGCAGGAATGCTATCTAAACAAACTATTCTCTTCAACACTCCCCTTCAAATCATGCTCCTTCATTTGCTCTGCAGACAAAACCGTGTTGTGAGATGCGGTCATTGCTATACACTGATGTGAAGGGCGAATAGCTGTAATTTCGTGAGACATAAAAGGTAGTTGATGCAACTTACCTATTTTGCAAGAATCACAAAAGGACAAATTGGAGGATGAACAAGAAATTTCAATTTTATTCAACACTTTTTGTAATACACTCAACGAAGAATGACCTAATCGATTATGCCAATCTTGGCAGCTACTAGTGTGTTGAGCTACACAAACATTTTTGGACATTTCATGAACAAATGAATCATGTCCTTTACATGTACTAAAAGTATTACAAGAATGAGAAGCACCATCAACTGGAGAAACTGAAATTTGTGCTAGAGAATGGGCTGGAGTGCTGGTTGCAGCTACAGAAGACACTGGAACTAGCTGATATAGCCCATCTTTAAGTTTGCCCTGTAGAAGAACTGCCCCGGATCCTTTGTCCTTAACAAAGCAAACATTAGAATGAAATTCAGCTACTACATTGTGATCTCTAGTTAATTGAGATACACTAAGAAGATTTTTATGTATGCTAGGAACATGAAGAATGTTAGGAATACAAAGAAGTGAACTTGAAGAGGTCTTTAACACTCCTGAACCAACATGAGAAATAGGCAACTGCTTACCATTACCAATGGTGACTTTTTCTCCACCTTGATAAGGTGAGTGAACAGACAAATTACCAAGGCTGGAAGTAATGTGATTTGTGGCGCCTGAGTCCACAAACCAAGCTGGATCAGAAAGGGATGATTGAGGAGAACTAAACTGAGAAGACTGATATGGAGGAAATTGATCCGAAGATCCATGAAATTGTGAGCCTGTCATTGAACCAGTGTCATTAGTGTAGGCTCCATTGGGATCACTAAAGGTTGCCATGAAAGTACTTGAATCAAACTGATTTCCAGGATTGAAATTTCCACTCGATCGTCCACCATTAAAATTTCCAGTAGGCTGATTCTGATTATTCACTCGAGAAAAGTTAGGATCAAATCGGTAATAACACTTATCAACATAATGTCCTGGCTTACCACATAGCTGGCAATAGAATTTTCTATTTGAAAACCTGCCTCGACCTCTACCTCCTCTAAAACCGAAACCGCCTCCTCGTTGTGTATTTCTTCCTCGACTAAAACCAAAATTTCCATTACTTTGATGTGTTGCCACATTAACATTCATGTTAGAAGACATGGACTCAAACTGTAGAGACGGTTGAGGCACATTCTTAGCAGCCAGTCTTTGTTCATGCATAAGCAACAAATATTGAACCTTTTCCAGATCTATCTCATCCATCTGGTAGGTTATTAAACTCACCACAGTATCGTACTCTTGATCGAGACCATTTAGAATAGCAAGAAGTACTTCATTATCACTTAGAGGTTCTCCTATTGCTGCTAGAGAATGGCTTATAGTCTTTATTTTCAAGACATGGTCATTGATCGATAAATTTTCCTTTTTAACTGACCTTAGCTGCTGTTTTAACTGGAAGGATTTTGCTATGGTTTGTCTAGCATATAATTTCTCAAGATAGAGCCATACCTCGGCAGATGATTCGCATTGAATCACCTGGGCTAACACTTCCTCGGTGATGGTGGAGAAAAGCCATCCGAGAAACAGCTGATCAGACCTCAACCAATTTACATATTCTGGATTGATCTCCAAGTTCGCTGACGCTGATGTACCATCGCTTGTGCTGTCTGATATACACTTCGAAGGAGGGGAAGCTTTATTCAGAAAAGACACGAGATTGAAGGCTCGGACTGTGGCTAAGATCTGAGCCTTCCAAAAGATATGGTTCTTTGAGTCGAGTTTCAGAGGAATGAAACTGAAGGCTTTTGATACTGCCGTGAAATCGAATTGAGACATGGATGAATTATTTGAAGTAGATCGAACAAGAGGAGAGGTAGAGGAAGAATGATTCTCTCGAACAGATGCCATTTAGCTGGTTGTTGGCTCTGATACCATGTAAAAGGTAAACCCTAGGTGTAATGAATCGAAAACCAGAAAGAGAGAGAGAGAGACAGAAACCGAACAAAGATATATCTCTCAATAATAATGATCAGCCTACATAATCTTTTACACAAGCTGTATATATATACAGCCTTACAAAAGACAAGAGAAACTACCGTAACAAACAAAACTAACATAACCACAATGCATAACAGACTGAATTAAAAACAAATGAGCAGGAATGCTATCTAAACAAACTATTCTCTTCAACAAGGCTTGGCAACTAGCTGCATTCTGTCTGATGCAGCTTATGTAGTGTGAAAGAAGTAGGAGAACTTTAAGAATTTTCCATGAAGTTCATATAGATTGAAAAGCAAGTTTTCATTTGTCCATTTTTATGTATTTAGCTCTCTATAAAGTGAGGCCTTCTATTGATCATTTTTTGGATATTGTTTACATGCAGTTGTAGACATGTATTGTGATTGTTGAGGCTGCTATCTGCCTGAAAATATTTTATTTAACTGATTGCAGATCTCAATCCAGATATTGCAGGAGGATTTCTGTTTTGCTGACAAATTTTCTTTGAAGTTGAAATTTTTTGAGAAATTACGGACCACATTTTTCCTTCAGTGCTTTTTTCTTTATCCAAGTTCTGTTGCATTGCTCCAGTGGAAAGTAGATGCTTGGCATTGCTTTCCATGCTTCTGTAAAGGGGCAGGGAGCTAAAATTCTTCAGGGTAGTGATATTACTACATTATGGATCAGTTGGATAAATTATAGATCCCCTCCCAGTTGAGCCAGAAGTGGAAGCTTCTGCAATGGGATCAATACAAGTTATAGACCCAGGAGCTTCTTCAATGGTTTCCCATAATTGTGCGATTCAGAGAAATTCCATAAATGCGATGCTTTTGATGACTTTGTGTATTGTATGCTATTCCCAGACCACTCTGGTTTTCTTTTGCTTCTGTGGTGTGAAAATTCCCTGAACCTTTCTTTGCTTTTAAATTTTCCTTCTAGATCCCTTTTCTTAACCAGCAAAGTAAATTTTGTCACGTGTATTTGTGCACACCTATGTGCTCAACTGGATGAGGACAACTAGTCCTTGGCAAGTCATTTGACCTTTTCTATTTCCGACTGCTATTGGTTGAAAACTTTTATCTACTTAAAATGGTCATAGTAATTCCATACTTCGTTCATGGTGCCAAAAATGTTAAAATGCAAATCTTCTGCTTTCATTCATGACGGCATTCAGTTTCCTTCTTGTGTAGATTGGGGAAGAGCTTGGAGATATATATGACTATGTGGCTCCTTGTTTTCCTCCAAGGTTTGTCCTGTGGTAATTGCACATTCATTTATTAGATATTTGGTTACCCATGTATTTCTCAAAAATATCATTGCTCCATCTGAATGTGTTTATCTTTAATTATTCTAATTTTTTTACTATTTTATCCTCGTTGAGAAATAGCTTATGTTAGTAAGATTCAATGTATATAAGAAACATAAAAGTTTATTGTTGGAGATTTATGATTTGCTAGATAGTTATCTCTTTTATTTTCTGTATTTTTGTATTCAACTGATTAGATTAGGTTTGTTAGAGGAGAAGATAAGGAGAAAAGATAGGTTTGTTAGGAGAAGATAAGAAATAAAACTCTCCTTGATTATAGGAGATAAATTTTCTTATTTTAAATTCTTAGGAGATAATTATCAAACCTATATATATACATGTGATTAGCTCAAATGAAAAAAATGAAGAGAGAAGAATTCATTCTTGAATATCTCTTGTTTCATGGTATCAGAGCCATCAATTTTGGTAGCCTTAGGTTGTTAAAACCCATCCAAACATGGTTGGAAACTAGCTAACTTCTGCAAAATCGTCCACCACAGTCACAACCACCCAACCTGTCAATCCTACAACCCTATCACTGTCACCCTCAGTCAAAAACCTATATCTGCAAATCACTCACCATAAGCTCAATGGAGTGAATTACCGAGAATGGTCATAGTCAGTGATGCTTGTGATCAGAGGAAGAGGAAAGGCTGGACATCTAATAGGGGTGATCTTACCACCATTGAAGACAACACTGAACTATGGAGCATGGGAGGCCGAAAATTCAATCATGATGGCTTGGCTCATCAATTCCGTGGAACCAAGCATGGGCAAAACCTATTTGTTCTGCAAAATGTCGAAAGAGATATGGGAAGTTGCACAGTAGGTCCACTTGGACGTAGAAAACACCTCTTAGTGCTTTGAAGTCAAGTCTAAAATTTGAAATACCCATCAAGGCACCATGACTGTAATTAGATATTACAATACTCATGGAGCTTTGGCAGGAGATAAAATATGTTCTATGAAATCAAGTGGAGCTGCCAGATCGATGCAGAAAAATACAAGAAGTTATTGGAGAACATTGATTTCCTCCAAGGACTCGATGCAAATTTAGATGAAATACGAGGATGTTTACTTGGATCCAAGTCTTTTCCATCCATCCGAGAGGCATTTGCAGAAGTTCGGAGGGAGGAGAGTAGAAAGGGAGTTATGCAAAACCCTTGTAACTCGGAACATATCACCCAAATTTCTGCTCTAGTTGTGAATAAACGTGAGAAAGGATCAGCAATACAGAACTGTGAACAACAACAGCTAAAAGGAAATCCATGACGTGATCACTGCAACAAACCTTGGCACACTTGAGAGACATGCTAGGAAATCCATGGAAAGCCTTCATGTTGGAAGCCTAAGAAATAGAGAGGGAATCACCATGCAACATAGTTAGCGGAATTAGACTTTGGGCAGACTGTCCTTGGCAGGTGGCAAACAGATTAGTGCTTCATGCTATGGTTTATTTCATTTGGAGGGAGCGCAACAACAGGTGTTTTCGTGACCAGGAGAGATCAGCTTCTCAGCTGGCTCATTTGATTCAGTGTGCTGTGTGGGCCCGGCTGACGACCATTCGCTTCAGATCATCCCTTTAGAGTCAGGCTCTTCGTCACGTTTGGAGGCTTCCGAGAGACCAGACATCTCTCCCCCGTTGAGATGCTTTGCTTTGGAGGCTGCTTGCTTCGTCCTTGGCGCCTCATCTATGGTGTTCAGCCCTCGCGTGCTTGTGCTTCCTTCATGCCTTGCTCATATGGGTCTGTTTGTTCATCAGTCGTTGCTCTGTCAGAGACCATTTCCGTTGCTTTGCCATTTTTAGATGGTTTCGTCTTTCGTCTAGCCAGATTATCTACACTGTACATATGTTACATTTTCTTCATTTTTTTCTTATTCTTCTCCTTTTTCTCTTTCTGGCCCAGAGGGTGATTGTTGATGTTCTGTTGCCTCTGGTTTTTTGGTGGTCCGGGGTATGCCCTGGCCTTGGTTTGTAGCCTTTTGTCCTTCTTCGTTTTGTTCTATACATCTCTTATTTACAGAAAAAAATAAAAATGATGAAAAATGATAAGGCGATGGGACTGGATAATATACCAATAGAAGCATGGAAATGCATGGGAGAAGAGGACATCTCCTGGCTAACGAAATTATTTAACGTGATCCTTAAATCAAAAAAGATGTCAGATGAGTGGAGGAAGAGTACTTTGATTCCTATATACAAAAATGAAAGAGATGTTCAAAACTATGAAAATTATAGAGGAATTAAGTTAATAAGCCATACCGTGAAACTCTGGAAGAGAGTAACAGAGCAGAGGCTCAGAAAAAAAACAGAGGTCTTGAAAAATCAGTTTGGTTTCATGCCTTGTAGGTCAACAATGGAAGCTATATACCTACTGAGGCGCCTAATGGAAATGTATCGGGATCATCAGAAGGACTTACATATGGTGTTTATAGATTTAGAAAAGGCTTATGATAGGGTCCCTAGAGAACTATTATGGAGGGTTTTAGTGAAGAAATGAGTCCGAATAGCCTATATACAAGCCCTCAAGGACGTGTATCACGGTGCAGAGACAAGGGTGTTAGAACATGCGGAAGGGATACTGAACCGTTTAAAATTACAATAGGACTGCATCAAGGTTCTGCACTAAGTCCATACTTATTTGCTCTAGTAATGGATGAACTCACTAAAGATATTCAGACAGAGGTGTCATGGTGTATGCTATTTGTAGACGACATAGTGTTGGTGGATGAAACAAAAGAAGGAGTGAACACTAAGCTTGAGTTGTGAAGAAACAATTTAGAATCTAAGGGATTTAAATTAAGTAAAAAGAAAACAAAATATATGGAATGTAAATTTAGTAAGAATGCAAGAGTGGATGATGTTATAATAAAATTAGAAGACCAAATCTTACAAAGAAAAGACCATTTTCGATATTTGGGATCAGTGATTCAAAAAGATGGAGAAATTCACGAGGATATCACACATAGAATTAAGACAGGTTGGCTAAAATGGAGAAATGCATTGGGGGTGTTATGTGATGGTAAAATCCCATTAAAACTGAAAGGAAAATTCTATAGAACAGGTATAAGACTAGTCTTGTTGTATAGCTCAGAATATTGGACAGTCAAATACCAGCATGAGCAAAAGACGAGCGTAGCGGAGATGAGGATGTTAAGATGGATGTGCGGCCATATAAGAAAAGATAAAATTAGAAATAAAGTTATTCGTAATAAGGTAGGAGTAGTGCCAATCGAGGAAAAGATGAGAGAGACTAGACTAAGATGGTTTGGTCATGTGAGAAGGAGACCAAGAGACGCTCCTGTGATGAGAGTTGATGAAATGGAATAATTAGTTAAAAAAAGAGGTAGAGGCAGACCCAAAAAAACTTTGAAAGAGACATTAAAGTTTAATATGAAGTGTATGGACCTAAATAAAGATATGACGAAAGACAGAAATACATGGAGGTTTAGAATTCATGTAGCCGACCCCACATAGTGGGATAAAGGCTGGATATGTTGTTGTTGGTGGCTGGAGTTATACCACCATTGTGCTAAAGCCAACCACTTATGCCAACTCTTGAGTTGCAACAAACACATGAATCAAAAGTAGGTTTCTAGGCTTTGATCTACCCTTTATGTCTGCCCATCAGATTGGGGATGATAGGTTGTTGAAAGGTTGAGTCTTGTGCCCATGTTCTTCATCAACTCCCTCCAAAAATGGTTTGTAAACACCTTATCCCGGTCAAATATAATGGACTTAGGAACCCCATACATAGCTACCACCCGATCAATGAATGCCCTTGTCACTTCTTGGGTTGTGTAGGGGTGGGCTAATCCTACAAAATGTGCATACTTAGTAAGCCTGTCGACCACCACCATTTCACAATCCTTCCCTTCAAATTTTGGCAGTCATTCAGTAAAGTCCATGAACACACTAGTATATGACTGTTCCGGAATTGGTAGGGGTTATAGTAGTCTTGGGTATGCCACATTTTCGTGCTTGCACCTCTTACACATATAACACCCTAAAACAAATCCCTTCACTGTCACTCTAAGTTGGGGCCAATGGAACAGCTGCCTCACCCTCAAATAAGTATATTGGACGCCCAAATGCCTCTCTAAAGGGGACTCTATGTAGGGATTGCAAAATTTTTCTCTTGAGTTAATCACTATGGCCCACTACTATTCTGCCTTTATATCTCAACAAACCATCTACCAAAGTGTATCCCTCTACCTCCTTATTTCCCAGAGCTAGTTTCTCCAACATGCCTTTTATGTGTTCATCTCCCTTATAGCTGTCCATCACTTCTTTGCACCACTCAGGGATTATAACAGTCAAGGTGGCTACACTCCCAAGCTCTTGGCATCTCAATAGGGCATCCGCTGTCAAGTTTTCCTTGCCCTTCTTATATTGTATGGAGTAATCTAACCCCATTAACTTGGCCATTCCCTTCATTTGCAATTGAGTTTGTAGCTTTTGCTGTAGCAAAAACTTTAAAGACTCATGATCAGTTTTGATTACAAACCTCCCCATCTCTAAGTAATGTCGCCACTTCTTCACGACCATGAGGACAACCAGGAATTCCTTCTCGTATATACTTAGGCCTAATTGCCTTGGACTAAGGGCTTGGCTTAGAAAAGACAATAGCCTACCATCCTGCATCAACACGGCCCAAACACGCACTCCACATGCATTTGTTTCAAGCACAAAAGGCTTGTTGAGGTCAAACAAACCCAATGTTGGTACCCTGCTCATTGCCACTTTCAACTTTTCAAAAGCCACTTCTACCTCTTGTCCGCAATGGAAGTTCCCCTTCTTCAATAAATTTGTGAGGGGTTTGCTAATAACTCCATAACCCCTAACAAATATGCGGTAGTACCCCGTGAGCCCAAGGAAACCCCTAAGAGCCCTTATTGTAGTGGGCTTGGGCCAATTGAACATAGCCTCCACCTTCCTTGGATAAGTACTGACCGAATGCACACTCTTAGACCTTTTGATGAATAATTGGTTGCTTCTAAGGACCTCAAATGTGGTTCTTAGGTGGGTAAGGTGTTGGTCCAAAATTGGGCTATAGACATGGATATCATCAAAAAATACAAATATGAATTTTCTTAGGTAGGGCTTAAATATTTGGTTCATTAGGGATTGGAAGGTGGCTGGGGCATTGGTGAGCCCAAAGGGCATCACCAAGAACTCAAAATGGCCATGGTGGGTTTGGAAGGCACTTTTGTGGATATCCTCGGGTTTCATCCTAATTTGATGCTACCCTGAGCGCAAGTCAAGTTTGGAAAAAAATTTGGCTTGGTGTAACTCATTCATTAGGTCTTCAACAAGGGGTATGGGGAATTTATCCTTGATGGTCAAGGTGTTAAGTTGGTGATAATCCACACAAAAACGCTAGGATCCATCATTTTTCTTTACCAAAAGGATTGGGAAAGTAAAGGGGCTTTAGCTTGGTCTAACAAATGATTGGTTCAACATTTTTTTCACCATTCTTTCAATTTCAGTTTTTTGAACAGAGGCATAATGGTAGGATCTGATATTGACCGGTTCAACATTTGATTTTAGGTTAATTGCATGGTCCAAGACACGGCTACGGGGAAGGGTGTTTAATTCCACAAAAAGGTCCTTCAATTCTACCAATAATTCATCAATAAGGGGTAGCGTGTATACCTGGTCAGGACCACCTTGCTGGTGGGTAACAGTCAATTGTAGCTCCCCAAACTCTTCTCTGTTAGGCCTCACCTCTACTTCCACAATAGAAAATAGTTGTGTGAGTTGACTCCACTTGCTCTTAAGGACCCCCTGCAGCCTCTTACCTGTAATCATCTTGCAAGTAGCAGTCTCCTTCCCACTTGTAAGAGTCATTCTTCTACCTCTTTTTTCAAATGACACTACCATGCGGTTGAAGTCGAAGCTTATGGGGCTCACCCCTTTCATCCAATCTACCCCTAAAACAACATTGCACCCCCCTAGTTGGAGCAGCCTGAGATCTACGTCAAATTTCTCTTCTTGCATTTCCCACATGAATCCAAGGCAAGCTGAGTTACTCAATACTCGATTTCCATTAGCAACAGTCACACTCAGAGGTGGTGTGCCTGTGAGTGGACACTTGAGTTTCTTGGCAATGCTCTCATCGAGGAAGTTGTGTGTGCTTTCACTGTTAGTGAGGATTGACAAACTTGCCTCCTTCACCTTGCCCTCAACCTTGATTATCTTGTTATTGGTGATTCCTTTGAGTGCATGGAGAGATATCTCCTCCATAGTCCTCTCCTCCAGTTTCTCTGAAACCTTCTACCTCTTCTCCTTATTCCTCTTCTAGTCTATCTTCTTTATCTCCTTCTAACAGTAACAACTGGCATTTGCATTGGTGCCTGGGATAGTATTTATCCCCGCACTTGTAACACACACCAAATTGCCTATTGGGTTCATTAGGCCTTCCCCTAGAATATGGACCTCCAAAATTTCTTCCCCTTGCATTTCCCTTGATCGAATATTTGTTGAACCCCTTGCTATTACCCCTTTATTGCCAATTCCCCATGGATACAACCTTTTGTTGTTGCCTCTGTTTTTTCATTAGGGCCTCAACTATCAACTCCTACAATTTGGCACTCTTGACTGCCTGCTCCACTATTCGTGGTCTTATCATCTTTACCATAGGCCTCAAATCCTCATTAAGGCCACTAAGGAAGCTAGAAATAAAATATTCTTCAGACAAGTGAGGGTCATGGTTGCTCATTAATGACCTCAACTCTTCGAACCTTCTCAAGTATGGCCCAACGTCCTCAACTTGCCTTAACTTGTTGAACTCTTCTATGGTATCTGACATGCTCCTTTCTCCGAATCTCTCACATAGCCTTTCAGTAAATTCCCCCCATGTATAATTCTCCTTTGTTTGAGTCCATCCTTGGAACCATGCATCCACCATGCCATCAAAATAGGCAGCAGCCAAAGCTACCCTTCTCTCCTCAAGTACATTATACCATTCAAACAATCATTCACACTTCCTAATCCACCATCTGGGATTAGTTCCCTCAAACACGGGTATTTCCATTCGTGGCATGAGGAACCCCGGCTAAGGCGGATTAACTCAGTCCTCTCGACCTCTTCTTGTCATCGTTTCAATCTCATCCTCCTACTCTACTTCAATTTCAGATGTCCCATTTCCTTGGTTCACCCTCTCATTATGTAAAATCGGTTTTGTTTTAGTTTTAGAGGGAAAGTCAGGGGCCATTCTTACCTAGTTTTGCTGGGTAAACATCAACATGAACTGTTGAAGTTGGTTTCCCATCTCTTCCCTCATCTGGTTGATGTCTTCCCTCATTTGATTTAGTCCATCTTCTAGCCTCCGCTCTAGTCCCCCTATCGCATCATAGTTCTTCTCGAGTCCCATTCCAATCGGTCCACTCGGTTTTGGAACTCCCCCGTGGCCAAATTAACTTGCTGGAGTTGTGATTCCATATTCTTCATGCGAGTCCCTTCGGGCATCTCTCCCTCATTGCTGATAAGCTTCTTGTCAAGATCAAAGATCTAATATCAAGTGTCACAGTTATGTTGTGACAATAGCAACCCTTCTAATTCAGTGGGAATTAGAAGGGGTTGCTGGAGAACAAAGAAGAATTGGAAAGGGTGAAGAAGAGAATAAGAGAGAAAGATTGAAGAGAGAAGAGTAGAGAGAAGAAGAAATCAGATTCTTGATTGATTTTCGATAATCTCTTATAGTAGGAGTCAAGAGCTTATATAGTTTGCTCTAAGGTGTTGCCACAGCAGATCACCTCTCCTATAACCAACTATTTTGTCCTATTCTAGTCACCCTTACACCTGGCTGTACTATCTAACTATCAATTGGAAAAGGAAATTACAATTAAAAGCAGTAACAAAAAACAATTAATAGCAACCAAAATCCGCAGCAAAATTGGGCCTACTTTTTGTTCTGTGACACAAACAAGGCTCTTTCCTAGTCTTATCCCACATCCTCCCAAAATCCTACTGCCGTTGTGACACAACGAGGCAACATAAGTCGTTCACTTCTCTCAAAATCCTTATCAGACCAATGTTGGATGGTTGATACATGGGCCTCAGATCATATGACCGGATCCTTAGATATGTTTGAGACCTATGAGAAAAACAACCGTGAAATTCATGTGTGGGTGGCTAATGGGAAGATGTCACCAGCAGTTGGACAAGGACGATTAGTGTATCAAATCTGGTGTTGAAATCTATGTTATATGTGCCAAAGCTTACATACAATTTAGTATTTGTTAGTAAGCTGACAAAAGACATGAATTGTTTAGTGACGTTTTTTCTATCTCATTGTGAATTTCAGGATAGGTCTTTGGGAAAGATGATTGGCAGTGTTGAGGAGAAGGATGGTCTCTACCACCTCTCAATAATTGGTACTTTCTCTAGAGGTCAATTACCCCATAATTTGTCCTTATTAGTAGTGTTTAGTTCTAATATCATGTCATGTTACGGCACAAACGTCTAGGTCATCCAAGCTTTTCTTATTTAAAGGC
This sequence comes from Diospyros kaki, assembly GCA_036245055.1. NCBI lineage: Eukaryota > Viridiplantae > Streptophyta > Magnoliopsida > Ericales > Ebenaceae > Diospyros > Diospyros kaki. The sequence goes on along the minus strand of BSEG01000015.1, from coordinate 15,412,081 downwards.
ATTGTATCCCCATTTGTTCATCAATAAAAAGAATGTTTCCTTCCGTTGTGAAGAATGTGTCCTTGCAAAACAATGCCGAAGTACTTATATTTTCCACTCATACAAACCTTCAAAGGCTTTTCATCTAGTTCATAGTGATATCTAGAGACCAGCAAGGATGCTAACTCTAACTAGAACCTTATGGTTCATTACATTCATAGATGATCATTCCAGAGTTTGTTGGGTATATCTTATGAAAGACAAATCTAATGCTTGTGTTGTATTCCAACAATTTCATATGTTTGTTCAAATTATTTTCTAGACACTATCCAAATTCTACGAACCAATAATGGGAAAGAGTATTTTTCATAAGAATTCACTCAATACCTTTCCACCAATGGCATTCACCATCAAAGTTCATGTGTCTATACTCCTCAACAAAATAGAGTGGCTGAAAGAAAAAATCGCTTGTTCCATGATGTTTACTAGTCCAGTCCCACAATCCTACTGGGGAGAAGCTATCCTAACTGCATCTTACCTCATAAGCCATCTCCCTTCCAGGACACTTAAATTTCCAACTCCTTTGAGCATCCTCCTTAATGACTTCCCAAACACAAAAATCCTCAATTCATTACCACCAAAGGTGTTTGGGTGTACCGTTTATGTTCATAACTCTCAAACAAATCCAAACAAACTCAAGCCCAAAGCTCTCGAGTGTGTGTTTGTTGGTTATTTACCTAAGCAAAATGAGAATAAATGCCATTTTCCGTGTACCTGAAAGTTCCTTATTTCCTATGATTTAACCTTTTTCGAGAGTCAGTCATTCTATCTCCAAGTGGAGAAATCCCAGGAAGGTAGGTCTTGGGATCCATCCATCTCGCTTCTAGTTCCTACTAAAAGTTGTCCAGTTCCTCAAACTAGCCCTAATTCGACATTTGAAGTAACTAATCTAGGGGGAGACCTGATTATAGATAAACCAACCTTGGTTTATTCTGGAAGACCGAGAGATCGTCAACAAGGCCAATCATTGGATTCAGGGTAGGTTCCTAGTACTAATGAGGGAGTAGTTGTTGATGATTTGGATTTTCCTACCCCTCTTCGAAAAGGGGTAAGATCATGTACAAAATATCCTATTTCTAATTACCTGGCTTACTCAAAATTGTCTCCACAATTTGCTGCATTCACCATTAAGGTTGATAGCGTTGAGATACCCAACAATATCTATGAAGCACTCAAAGAACCCCAGTGGAAAGAGGCAATTTTGGAAGAAATGAGAGCATTACACATGACTGGCACTTGGGAAGTTGTAGACCTGCCAAAGAACTAGAAAGTTGTTGGGAATAAATGGGTATTCATAGTTAAGTATAAGGTCAATGGAGACATTGAAAGGTATAAGACACGACTAGTTGCTCAAGGCTTCACTCAAACCTACAGGATTGATTATGAGAAAACATTTGTATCGGCGACAAAGTTGAACACAATTTGAGTTCTTTTATCTTTGGCAACTAACGTAGATTGGGAACTCCATCAGCTTGATGTAAAAAACGCATTCCTAAATAGTGACTTGGAGGAGGAAGTATACATGAGAATCCCTCTGATAGGCAGCCCATAACATTCCGCTGCCAAAGATGTAAGGAATAAGGGCAGAATAGGGATACTAAAATGGGAGAAGGCCAATTGGTGCATGTGCAGACAACAAATTCAGTTAAGGGATAGAATGGGAAGAGCGAATGGGGGGGGGGGCGAGGCATGTGCGAGCAACAGATTCCTATAAATAGAGAAGCAAATGGAGTAGAAGGCAGAGAATATTTTGGTGAATATAAAGGGAGAGCGTGGACCTCTCGAATGTCCAATTTTCTTTCATTTTGTTAATTTCTAGCCTTGTAATTCCTTTCGATTATCAGTAATACAAGTAATTCAAGCTAGACTATTATCAGTATCCTATCATTTGGTATCAAAGCGTGATCCATGGGGATGTCTGTATTAGAGAGGGTGGGCAAGCTAGAGCAGAGGTTGGAGACTTACTAGCAGCAAATAGAAGGAAGGATCGATTGTCTGCAGGCGGGAATGGACTCGCTTAAGACCGAGTTTCAGAGGATGCAAGGAATCGAGAAGAGTTTAGCGATGATGCTGGAACAATTTAACTTGTTGGCGAAGAAGTGGGGAGAGCAAGAGAGGGGGCGAAAGGGGAAACGGGGAGAGGAGGGCATACCGGCGGACCCATCCCTTACCATGGGTGGTTCGCCAGCACAAGGGGAACGTAGCCGTGAGGTCAAAATGGAGGACCAAGCTCCCTGGAGGCAAGACAATAGAAATTGACGGCTGGAGACGCCAATCATTGAAGGGTGCGACCCTGATGGGTGGGTTTTCAGGGCCGAGAGATACTTCATCGTCAACCAGTTGACGAAGGCTGAGAAATTAGACTTAGTGGCTCTCTGTTTCAATGGGCCTGCACTCACCCGATTTCAGTGGGAGCAAAGGCAGCGTAGAGTCAGGAGCTGGGAGGAGTTGAAGATCTGCCTAAGTAAACGATTCCAGTCTTCGCAAAAGGGATCAATGGAGGAGAGGCTTTTGGCCCTCAGGTAGGATGACTCCGTGCAGGAATACTGCCTCCTCTTTGAGACTTTGGCGGCCCTGGTGGGCAAAGTTTCAGAGGCCATACTGGAGGGCATCTTTATTAATGGGTTGAAGCCAGAAATTAGGGCAGAAGTTAGGGTGTTATAGCTATCGGGTCTAACGCAAATCATAGAGACAGCCTAGCGAATTAAAGACAAGATTCATATACTCCAAGCCCAAGTTGGTCCTAGACCACCAAGGATCCCTACAACAGTTCCCTGCTTTTCACCTTGAGGACAAGGTGAGTTCCGTGGGGGGAGTATTGATAGGCAGTCCATAACATTCCGCTGCCAAAGACGTAAGAAAAAGGGCAGAATAGGGATACTAAAATGGGAGAAGGCTAATTGGTGCATGTGCAGACAACAAATTCAGTTAAGGGATAGAATGGGAAGAGCGAATGAGGGGCATGTGCGGGCAACAAATTCCTATAAATAGAGAAGCAAATGGAGTAGAAGGCAGGGAATATTTTGGTGAATATAGAGGGAGAGCTTGGACATCTCGAATGACCAATTTTCTTTCATTTTGTTAATTTTCAGCCTTCTAATTCCTTTCAATTATCAATAATACAAGTAATTCAAGCTAGACTATTATCAGTATCCTATCACCCTCCTAGATTCGAATTTGAAGAAGAGAAAGGGAAAGTATGTAAATTAAAATCTTAGTATGGTCTCAAGCAGTCACCCTAAGCATGGTTTAAAAAATTTAATACAACACTCTTTTAACTCGGATATAGGCAAAGGCAAGCGAACCATATGATCTTCATCAAGATGGGAGAAGGAGGAAAAAGATCCATGCTTATTGTATATATAGATGACATTATCATCACCAGCGATGACACATACCAACATCGATAACTCGAGCAACAGTTGAAAACAAAATTTGAGGTTAAAGATCTAGGGGACTTAAGATATTTTCTCGGTATGGAAATTGCAAGAAACCAAAATGGTATTTTCATCTCTCAATGGAAATATACTCTTGATTTACTAAGATAAACCGGGAAATTAGGTTGCAAACCAGTTGGGACTCCTCTACAACAAGGCTGGAAGTGGAAGCTAGATGAAAATGATCCTCTTGTGGACAAGGGAAGGTATCAACGGTTAGCTAGAAGACTCATCTATCTATCTCTCACAAGGCCTGACATTACCTTTGTAGTCAATATTGTTGGCCAGTTTAATCCCCAACTTAACAACATCTAGATGCTGTGGGACACATCCTCAAATATCTCAAGGGAACTCCAGGTAGAGGATTGATATTTTGAAAACATGAAAAGATGAATATTGAAGCCTTTGCAGATGCAGATTGGGCTAGTAACGTGGAAGATAGTGTGTAGAAAGATAGATATTTTCTATATTCCCAAACTAATAGATTACAACTTATATATATACAAACACTACATGGGTCATGACATAAGCCTAAGGCTAACCTTAGGAGAGATATACACACACAACAATATACAATATACAACTCAGCACTCTCCCACAAGGTGGAGCATATATATATATCTTATGCACCAAGCTTGTTACAAATATACCAAATTTGAGGACCTCTGAGGGATTTAGTAAAGATATATGTTAACTGGTCATTTGAATTGACAAAATCTGTGGTAATACAGCCAAATAAAATCTTCTCTCGAATGAAGTGACAATCTATCTTGATATGTTTGGTCCTCTCATGAAAGACTGGATTGGAGGCAATATGTTACTCAACTTGATTATTGCAAATTAACCTCATCTGTGATATCTCTCCAAACTTGAGTTCCTAAAGCAATTGTTTTAACCATTATTCACATGTTGCCAAGGTCATAGCACGATATTCTGCTTTTGTACTCGACCTTGCAACAACATCTTGTTTTTTACTTTTCCAAGATACCAAGTTCCCTCCGACTAGAACACAATATCCTGAAGTAGACCGTCTATCAAATAGAGTACCTGCCCAATCAACATCAGAATATACAACTACCTAAGTATGACTCCTGTCCTTATATAATAGTCCTTTACCTAGAGCTCATTTGATATATTTGAGAATCTAGACAACTACATCCCAGTGGCTATCACAAAAAGATTGTAAAAATTGACTGATAGCACTGACTGAGAAAGAATTGTCAGGCTAAGTGATAATGGGATAATTATGTTTTCCCACCCGCCTGCGATATCTCCCAAGATCTGCAAGAGGCTCCCCTTGTCCTAGTAAAAGCTTTACATTAGCATCCATAGGAGAATCTATAAGTTTATAATCAAGCATCCCAGTTTCTTCCAGAATGTCTAACACATACTTTCGCTAAGAGATAACTATACCAAAACTAGACTGAGTAACTTCGATGCCAAGGAGGTACTTAAGTAACCTCAAGTCCTTAGTTTGAAGATGATGGAAAAGATGTTTCTTCAGTTGAGCAATACTATCTTGATTATCACCTATAATGACAATATCATCCGCATAGACTACCAAGTATATACACTTCCCCTGTGATGTGTGTGTGTAAAAAATCGAATGATTAAACTCAATGTGAGTCATACCAACTTCCTGAATAACAACACTGAAGTGACCAAAATTAGGCTCGCGGAGACTGTTTTAAAAAATATAGTGAGCAACAGAGTTTACAAACCAAACTAGATTCTCCCTGAACAACAAACCCAGGAGGTTGTTGCATATAAATCTCTTCCTGAAGCTCACCATGTAAGAATGCATGGTAAATACCCTGAGAATTGATCCTGTTAAATAATATAAGGAGTATTAGCGTAATTACCTTAAAATAGTTGTATATATATTCTCTTGTATTATACACTTTTGGTAGAATACGCATTATTTTATTTACATTGTATCAGAGCTATCATACAAACCCTAACCCTAGATCCTGCCTGCTATCGCCACTGGCCGCTGCCACCATCACTGTCGTCGATCGCCCTCGCGATCACTGCCACTGCCACTATGTCAATCACTAGTCCTCCATTTCCTGTCATGTCGAACACCAGAGAAGACGAAGCGTCGCCGCCTCTTCCCATTGCCTTTGTCGTCACATGTTCGCACAATCACAGTCTCTTTTTGTCATTCACCGATCAGCCGACCGCCTCCTTTGTCGCATTGTTCATTTGGTCTTCGTCTCCTTCTTCGCCACACTGTTCTTCTCCTTTTGGTTCTTGTTTTTCTGCCGCTTGAGTTCCTCCTACTTATTGCGGCTTTCGTCGCCGTTCACCATCGTCAGACACAACTTCCGACATCCACGGTCATTGCTTAGACAATCTTGCCTCGACCATCGATCGACCAGCCTTCATCTGCCATTAATGAAGTAGCCAAGTTGTTGCCCAGATCTTTGCCCTTCTCACCCAGATCTCAATCCAAATCTAGTTTGACCCATTAGGCCAGATCCAACTCTCCTAGATCCAACTTGCCCCAGATCTAGTTAGCCAGAACAATGGGCTTTTCTTTCCATATCATGTCTTCCTCTACATCACACTCTTCATCCACCAGCCTCTCCACCACGTCCACGACTGTAACCATTCCCCATTTTTCAAGCACACTAGTTATTACTATGGAGAAATTGAATGAACAAAATTATTCTGCTTGGTCATCTGCGATTGAAATTTGGTTTCTTGGACATGGCCTTGAGGATCATTTATCAAAGACCATTTCAACTATTTCCGAGGGAAATCAACCTCTTTGGCGACAGGTGGATGCACAATTACTAAACTTGTTGGGCTTGTGGCCTATATACGAGTGGCATCACTCATTTTTATGATGTGATTGATGCTTTGTTTAATCTGCAACAAGTTGATTTAGGTATGACCACCTATTTGGGTAAGCTCCAAGCTTCCATTACTGATTTTAATGAGTTAGTGCCCTTTGATACAGATATCAAGAAACAACTACAGCAGCATGATCAAATGTTTACTCTCCTCTATCTTCATGGGATTCAACCTGAGCTTGAATCAGTTAAGACACAGATTCTTGGCAGTGCCTCTATACCTCCTTTAACAGAGGTATTTTCCATGTTACTTAAGGCCTCTTTTATTACTACTGATCGTGGCATGTCTGTACCTGGAGATCACTTAGCCCTTGCCACTACCCAGACTGATCGTGGACATCGTGGTGGTGGGCATCCTCGACCCCAATGCTCCTATTGTAATCGTCTTGGTCACACTCAGGAGAATTGTTTTCACTTACACGTCGCCTACCTCAAGTAGCTAGTATTGCTAACATTCTTGTTGACGCTTCCGAGGGTCTAGTGTCTATAACACTCAATGATTCTTCACCAGTGACTATCTTCGAGGGGGAGCATGCTCAGTTCTTTCAGTTCTCGGCAGCATAACAGGCCACTTCACCGGTGTGAGCAAGGGATGTGATAGGTGAACTGGTGTGTTGTGCTACCCGAAACTGAGCATACTCCCCCTTGTTACAGTCACTAGGATGCAGTGATTCGTATTATTCAGTATATTAAAGCTGCCCCCGGTCGGGGTGTATTGTATCAGAATTAAGGACATAGTCAGATTGTGAGTTCCAACGATCAGTTAGTTGATTTGCTCACCAAGTCACTTAGAGGTTCTCGAGTGAATTACATTTGTACCAAGCTGGGCATAATCAATATATATGCTTCAGCTTGAGGAGGAGTGTTAAATAAGATAAGGGATATTAGTGTAATTAACTTAAAATACTTGTTTATATATTCTCTTGTATTATACACTTTTGGTAGAATGCACAGATCCAACGGACTTCAAAAAGGAAATACATTACAGATAGATATGTTAAAGTGATGCCAAATAGTATGAGAGACACATGACTTTAGTAAGAATAACATTTAGGTATTGAATGATTGTAAAACTAGGGTTATTTTTCCCCAGAGTGTTGCCTACTAAAAACGGAAAGTGCTTCACCTGGAGGCATGTGCACTCATTGGAGGGGTCCAGAATATAGTAGAATAAATGTATGGCTGTCTTGATGAACCTGCCCTTTTTGCCTGGAGTGACTTCAATGTGGTGTTGTTAGCAAGTTTGTCCCTTGCTTTCTTGACTTATAACAGGCCCATAATCGTTTTGTAGAGCATCCCTCTTCTTTTTTTTTTTTTTTTTCTGGCTTGATGTTCCGGCTATCCTTTTTATTACTTTGATTATTTCTTCTCCTGGATACTTTTTGCTTCAGTAGACTTGTAACATCTTTTACTGTAATTATTGATTTGTTACCTCTTTCAGGATGTTACCATGGATGTGTGGCCATAGAATAAAATATATAATTAGGAATGAGATTATGCATAATGAAGTTGGGAACTACTATTGGAGATAAGATGAGCGAGACATTACTTAGATGGTTTGGACATGTGAGAAGAACAATAGATGCATTGGTGAGGCGAGTGGACGGAATGGAAGACGTTTGTAGTAGAAGAGGTAGAGGAAGACCAAAGAAGATTTAGTGGGAAACCCTTAGACATGACAAAAGGATATAATGGCATTAGGGAAGATTTGGCCATGGATGGTGATAGTTGGACGCCTAGAATTCATGTAGCCAACTCTACTTAGTGGGATTAAGGCTTGCGATTATTTTTGTTGTGTAATGAGATATTACCCTTCTAGCAAGGGTTTTGGAATTTAAATAAAAAAAAGGCATTATTTATCAAAAAAAAAAACTTGAGCTATTGAGATTTCCGTTAAAGGTGCAGTCTGAGATGATTCCTCAGAAAGAAAGATAATGCGCTAGTCATTTTGATGATCTCAATATTTCCCCTTAGATATGTTCCCTTGGCAGTTGGTGCAGTAGTGCTGCTCACTATACTTAAGGGCTAACTCTAGGGGCAATGCAAATCTACTAAAAGTTATCAGTGCATTTACAAAGTTTTAATGTGCAAGGATCGAATGCTTGTTACGAGTCTGCTGCTTCTCATAAATTTGTTCACTTGCATCAATGTCTTTGCATGTGCTAGTTGCAACATTTAAACTTCAAAGGATGTGATATTTATAGTTTTTCCTGTTTACATTTTTGTATTTGTTCTTCTTTCTGCTTCTAATAGATCTTAGAATGTATCCAACCACTCTTCTTTGCAAATTTGTGGTATTTTTGCACTATAATTAAAGCTTGGGGAGTACATGTCAAGATGTTTTAGCACAGACATAAGTTATTTGCCTTTCTTCTTTTCTTTCTAATTCAGATTTTGTGCTTTCAGATATGAGATATTCCAGTTCTTGGTAAATCTTTATACTGAGAGGTTCACTCAGTGGCTGAGACTGCTCAGTGACAGAGCAAACGATCTTACAAACATAGAAATTCTAAAGGTACCATTTTGTATTGAATCTCCCAATCTTCAAATGCTGTTATCATTTTTAAGCTTCTCATATATGGCAATTTGAATAGAGCTTTCATTGGCAGTGCATATTCTATTGGGTAGTAGTGACACTATTTGATGTCTCAGATGTACTTCTGCTTCATGCATCACATTTATGGGCATCCTAGTGAGAGGTTGTACAATGCATTCTTGTTACATCACTCATTTATCATCCCCATAATTTTATAGAAAGAGTGGAAATTGTTGTGAGTTTCAGTGTCCAAGATGAATCAGCATCTGAACTTTTAGGTTTATAAATAATAAATTTTTTCATGTCAAGTTGTCAACTCATTCTGATTTGGGTATCCCCCAAAAAACTTGGAGCCTGATTGATTTTGTTTCTAGTTTTTATTTTTTTATGGTAGGGGTGATACTACTCGACCTTCAATTAACCAAATTTATAAGCATGGAAATAAACCCAAGACTGAATACGGCTATTTCTATTCCTAATTTTAGTCAATTTCTTATTACTATTAGGAGTCTTTGGTTTCCTGTTGAATTAGGAGACGGCAGTTAGTTTCTATTTGTCTGTCTCCTAGTAGGAGTCTTTTAGGGTTTGATTATAAATGTTCTCTTGTAGTAATTAGAAGGTAGTGAGAATAATTTTACAGCATGCTTATTGTGCAAGAGATTGAAGGGTTCTCTCTAATGAGCCCTAGTTTCAACGTAGGCCGGCAGGGACGGAAGTCTTTGAAAGGATTAGCTTTTGATCTAGCTAATTGCCTGTGGAATTCGATCCGTCAACAGTTTATTTTTAGCTTTGTTTTTCAATTTTTTTTTGTTTCTATTTTTTGTCAAAAAATGAAAAATTTTGTGTTTGATAATGTTGCGTTTTGCTAAAATTTAGGAGTCAAAATAGAAATATTCTCCCAGCCAAAATATAAAAATAAAATAGTGTTTGAAATATTCTAAAAATATTGTGATTTAAAAAAAGATTGTGTTTTATATATATTTGATTTCATTCTCCTCCTTTGGCTGGTATACCCACTGGTTTGCTAGCTATTCTTCTTTTTCTTATTCACTCCCAAAGAGGGTTAAAGGGGAAAAAAAGAAGAAAAAAATAGTAAAATAATAAGAAGAAAAAGATCAATGCCACGACCCTAAGGTAGAGAAAGGAGGGAAGAGAAGCAAGAGAAGAAACCAGGAAGATATATTATGCTAATAACAAGACACCTATGAAGCATGGACATAGACACGAGGGATTGAGACACGGGGACACATCACATTTTAATAAAGTGGGACATGAAACAATCGAGATATGTTAACTAATAAAATAATTTTTTATATTTTTAAAGCATAATAAAGTATAAAAAGATTTAAAACTATATTCCGAATTCACAATTATGCATTTAATTCATAAGCCAAAATTCCAAATGAATAACTCTAATCTAATTAGCAATTAACTCAAAGTCTACTTGTCTTCGTCCTCACAATCCAATTGATGTTTAAAGAGGTAGAGGATAGAAGCATGAAAGGTATGAAAACTAAACAGTCATGCAATCAAAATATGGAAAAATAAAATAATCATGCAATTACCAAGTTAGAAAACTAAAGAGTCAAAAATAAAACCTTTACTTTTTAGTCTTTGAAGTGTTCGCATAGGGGATACACGTGACCTACAAGTGTCCTCATAGGGGGCACATGTGTCCTACTCGTGTTCCCTCCCATATCCTCTTAAAAAAATTTAGGAAATTGTTAACACACCACGTAGGCATGTTTGATACGCATTGTGGGCATGTCAGAATGTCTGACGTGTTGATTACACCGGTACAACAACCCGTAGGAAGTGTCTGAGCTTTATATCAAGACAGTTCTTTTATCTGAAAAAGTGAAAATAAAAACAAAAAACTGAAAGTGGAAACAAAATCAATCATGGCCTTGATATCAGACTCTGATTTGTGTTACTGTAGAAAACAAGTAAAATGCAATTGTTAGATGAAAATCATTCAGTTACTTTTTGGTTGCCATTTCTTCTTAACAAATTATTAACTCTTTTATTGCTGAAGAGTTTCTCATTTTCATTTAGCACTTTTTAATTGTTCTAATGGAACACTCTTTCATCATGTCTGATTAATTTATTTTTTCTGCCATCCTATTAATAAATATTTTCCTTGTACTAGAGTTTGCCATTTTTGTTGTTGTGTCCTTCTCCTTCACTTCAGTATGTCATAGTTTGTCTTACCTTCTCCTTGTAATGTCATTGATTGTTCTTATTTATTGCAATTAGGTAACTGGGTGGGTGGTTGAATATCAAGAAATTCTGATTGGACTTGGTGTTGATGAGTCCTTAGCTCAAGTTTGTTCTGAGAGTGGTGCAATGGATCCCCTCATGAATGCATATGTTGAAAGAATGCAGGCTACAACGAGGGTAATGATAATTTACTTGATACAACCTTACTTGAACAGGATAATTTACTTAATGGTTTTGTAGTTTTATTACTTGGTTTTTATCATTGCTTCAATCTAATATAATTCCATTGTCTTTTGCTATCATTCTGACTTCTAGAAATGGTACACAAACATCCTTGAGGCTGATAAGGTACAGCCACCAAAGAAAACAGAAGATGGGAAGCTATATACGCCTGCTGCTGTTGATTTGTTTAGGATCCTTGGGGAACAAGTGCAAATTGTTCGGGAAAACAGCACTGATCTCATGTTATACAGAATTGCTTTGGCCGTTATTCAGGTGAGTTCAGCTTTGAAAGTTATTTTTTTAGTGTGTATGATATTTATATATATGAACACATGGAAGATCAGGTATAATGACAGCTCAAGTCTTTTCTAGGTGTTAAGCCCTTTTTCTTAAGTTTTACCATTTTCACCCTTTTGCCTGGTAAATGATGACAGTATTTTTGTGGTGGTTTCATCCCCTAAAATTAGTTCGCTGAAACGAATGTTCACATGTACACTTTTAAAGAACTTAGCATGCCAATATTGTCTATTTTGAGTTGTCTTCTTTTTAGAAAACAAAGAAGCCATTAGATCTTACTTTCTCCATGGATGCTATGGTATACATGCTCCTTTGTTCATAGTTCCATCATTATCATCGTCAACAACAATTGTACCTTATCCTAACCAAGTTAGGGTTAGTCACACAACATTCATAATATCAATTGACTTCTAAAAGTCACATTAACAATACAAATTCATGCAAAAAAAACAATGTCACAAAATTTTATGCTGGATGCCTTTCATGCAACCCTATTTCTAGGGAATGATCCTTAATCCTGCCTCTGATGCACGGAAACACCGTAACGGTGCCATTTCGACACTTTCGAAACGTTCCGTACCTCGAAATGCCAAGAAAAACCAAAAAAATGTTTTCAACCATTTTTGTAATTTTGGAAACGTTTCACGGTCATTTCGCTATATTGAAAAAATATTGGATTCCAATTTCGAAACGCGTTTCTATTTTGCAGCCACATTAGAGACAAAAGCAATTTTGTCTTTGTTGACCCAGCAACCACATTAGAGACAATTTGTGTTTATGTTTGCTTGAATTGATGATGGAATTTATGTTTATGTTTTATTGAATAATTATTTTTTATAATTTTCTATATTAAAAATTATATTTACAAAAGGACCTCTGTATTTTTTATGTTCATGTTTTCCCCTCATTTTCGTTTCTTTTTTAAAAAATGTCGTTTTCCCATTTTCATTTCGTATCATATCGTATCCGTTTTCCCTTTTGTTTTCATGCAACCTAGGTTCCTACTTCTTAGTTGATGATAACAAATTGATATATGGTTGGTATTGCCCAAATCACCTCTCAACTTGTACGTCTACCATGAAAACTAAGTACTACAACAATAATATATCAAGCATTAATCCCATTACATGGGGTTGGTTACATAAATTCTAGTTTACTGATCATTTCTATATATGGTCTTCCCCTACAAACCAAGTAATATGTTGAATTGTTGTTGGTCTTCCTCTACAAACCAAGAAAATGATTGGCAAACTTATTACCCCCATAGAGGGAATGATCCTTTGTTCCTGTTACTTCCTTATTTCCCCCTTACTTACTAGTCCTTTTTGGTTTTCGTCCTTTATGTGGCTCAAATCCATTATTTTCTCTCTCTCTTGCTTTAGCTAGTTTATATATCTCTTTTCCCACCTTTTGTGTGAAGTTGTTGGTATAAAGTTTCATAAGCTTTTGTCTTCTTTGTTTCTTGTTTGGTGAAATTATAACTCTTTAGAATTTCTTCATTGTGGTGCTCATCTAAAGTCTTGTAGCAAGCCTTTTTAGTTTAGATTTTTTGTTTTGCCTCTTCATTCCACCAAAACTCTTTTTGACTTAGGAATTTTCCCTTTAACTCTCGTAGACGTTTTACTACATTTTGAATGGTAGTAGCATTTTCAATCTACATTTGGTTACTCTCTTTTTCTACAATCCAATCTCTTTTGTCGCATTTTTTCCTTGAAAATAACTTGTTTTTCACTTTTTAAATTCCACCATCTGATTATTAGGCTCTGTTTGTATCATTTTTTCCCCTCTATTTTTTATATAGGCATTAATGACCAATAAGTCTAGGTTGAGTGGTCAGGCATTCTTATATTTTCAATCCTTCAGCATGGCAGTCCTCTGTCTCATTAAAAATTAGTCTATTTGGATAGTTGATAAGCCAATTTTATATGCGATCAAGTGTTCATCCTATTTCCTAAACCTAGTGTTGGATGAACTCATATACCGTGACAAATCCAAAATAGCTTTACCTTCCTATTTCTTTCGCAAAATCCATAGCCTCCATGTGCATCTCTAATACCCATTTCCTCTAACCCACATGACCCTTACAAGCACCTTTTGTAATGATATTCTCTCATTGTAATGAAAACCCTAGGGCAAGATCAGAAACAGAACACAAGGGAGAGAAAATACCTCGAGCAGAATTTTACTCAAAAGATCAAAATGAATTATAAGTTACAAAAGAAACCGCTCACTGCCTATATATGTAGCTTACTTAACAATAGAGAGGCACCGCCTACACAACTACAACTACAACATCAATAATCAAACCATAACAACAATTATAAACAAAAAAACAACAAATGTTATAACAAAACACTAGATGCTTCCACACTCTCCTTCAAACCAAACTCCGTAGATGACAAAAACTTGGATGACATTGTAGCGGCAGTTTTCAAATCAGCACACACAAATGACAACTTTACACCAAGTCTTTTACATAAGAACTCAAATTGGTCTCTAGGCAATCCTTTAGTAAGTATATCTGCCACTTGATCACATGTTGGGACATATCTGATTTCCACTTCACAACATTCAACCTTCTCTCACACAAAGTGAACATCAATCTCAACATACTTCGTTCTAGAATGAAAACTAGATTCTTTGCCATGTTCTTAGCAGCCAAGTTATCACTCCACACTATTGGAATGGACACACATGGATATCCCAACTCAACAAATAAGGACTTCAACCACATGAGTTCAGGCACACCAAGGGCAACCGCCCGATATTCAGCCTCTCCAACGGATCTAGCAACAACTAACTATTTGTTAGACCCCCTCACAACAAGATTTCAGCCAAAATATGCATAGAAACCATTAGTAGATCGCCTAGTAACCTTGCAGCCAGCATGGTCTGCATCAATATAAACCACTAAAGACAAATCATCCGGTGAAGGAGTAAAAACCAACCCCATACCAATAGTGCCTTTAAGATACTAGAACAACCTCTTGCATGCTGACCAATGTTGAGACAAGAACTGTAAGATATTGTAATGAGCCAATTAAAGATCTATACAAAGAGGGATTAGGAAAGGGATCCCTATCATCAGTCAACGAAACTCCATCAGACATAGGCGTGCTACATGGTTTGTAATATTGCATAGCAGCCTTTTTCAACAAATCAACCACATACTTGGACTAAGTGAGATAAAGACCACTGTCATCCCTATAGGCCTCAAACCCTAAGAAATAATTCACAGAACCTAGGGTCTTAAGAGCAAACTGTGTGTTCAAATTATGAATACAAGAGCTAAGAGCTGTTGGATCTGATCCTATGAGAAGTATGTCATCAACATACACTAGAACAAAGAGCACATAACTGGTTGTTCGTTTTATAAACAAAGATGCATCTGATATAGATCTTACAAAATCCCAAATTTGTAAGGCAGCCCTCAGCTTTGAGTACCAAGCTCGAGGGGCTTGCTTAAGCCCATAGAATGACTTATTCAACCGACACACATGAGTAAGAGACCGATGATTTACAAATCCTTCAGGTTGAGCCATATAAATTGTTTCAGTTAAGTCTCCATTGAGAAAGACATTGTTAACATCTACTTGTTGTATGTCCCAATCAAAATTTACTGCTAAGGAGAACAAAACTCTAATAGTCGGGGCCTTAACTGCCGGACTAAATGTCTTTGCATAATCCACTCTAGGTGTTTGATGAAAACCTTTAGCCACTAATCTGGCCTTATACTTTAGAATTGATCCATCAGCATTATATTTCACCCAAAACACCCACTTGCAACCAACTAAGTTCATATCCTTTGAAAAGGGAACCAAGTCCCAAGTATGATTCATTTGCAAGGCTTAGTACTCTTCTTCCATGGCCTTAACCCATTGTGAGTCTAAAAGAGCCTCACGAATGGAGTTAGGTTCAAGATCACTCACTAAGGCATGAGGTGAAGAGGTTACAGGTTGTTTAGCTTTAAGTCTAGTAAGCATAGGATGAATTGAAGGGGTCGGAGCAACCTTGTACTTGGGCAAGGTAGATATAGTGGCTGGTAGCTGAGTGGGTAAAGACTGTAATGGAGAGGAAAGAGGAGTTGTGGCCTGAGAACTAGTGGATATAGACTTAGATCTAGCAAGAGGTGAAGCCAGAGGGGATTGTGTTACTCGAGGACCATTCAAGAAATAGGAGAAGAAACAATAGGTTAAAGAAAGTTCGTAGAATATCCCAAAGAAGATGGCACAACTTTAGGTATAGAAGAAGAAGTAGGAAACAAAGTAGAAAAGGAAAACTTACTAGCATTAAACTTCACATTTCGAGACACATACACTCTCTTTGATGGATGCAAGCACCTATAGTCAGCTCGAGTATATCCAATAAAAATACACTTGGTGGAATGAAAATCAAACTTGTGCTTGTTATAAAAACGAAGATAAGGGAAGCAAGCATAGCCAAAAGGTTGTAACAAAGGATGTGTTGAACTTAATAGGTGAAGCAGGTAGCAAATTTATCAAGTGAGCAGATGTCTGAAAGGCTTCTACCCAGAATTTTAAAGGCATTTGGGCATAGTATAACAAGGTTAGACCCATCTCGATTATATGTCTATGCTTTCTCTCCACCACACCATTCTGTTGATGAGTGTGTGGACATGTAAATCTAGGATAAATGCCATTAGCTTGAAGATAAGGTAAGAAAGCTTTAAATCCCCCCCCCCCCATCAGTTTGTAAGGCTCTAAGCCTGGTTTGATACTGAATTTTAGCAAACTTATGAAAGATAGTGAAAACTTAGGGCATTAGACTTGAGTTTTAAGGGGTAAAGCCAAGTGTACCAAGTGCATGCATCCACAAAGATTATGTAGTATCTAAACCATTCAACTGACACAATTGGTGCAGGTCCCAAAGATCTAAATAAACCAATTCTAATGGTTTAGTAGCAGTAATTTCCCAACTAGAAAAAGGATGTTGGCTTAATTTGCCAATCTTATAGGAGTCACAAAATGATAAGTCTGAGAGTGAACAAGACACACCAATTTTATTCAATACAAGCTTTAGAACATTTAAGGACAGGTGTCCCAGTCTATCATGCCACTGTTGACAATCACTAGTGCTTTGAGAAACATTTACGAAATTTGACAGCTCAAGACTAAATGAGTTATGTCTATTGCATGCATTTTGTTTATTACATGTATTCAAAGGAAGAAAAGTAGAATCAACAGATAAAGGTTCGAAGGATATGACAGAATTCCTGTTGACAACAGACCAAGATGCTGGCATCAATATTATGATCACGAGTTAATTGAGAAACGCTAAGTAAATTTTTCTTCATACTTGAAACATGAAGAAGATTAGGAACTGAAAGGATTGAAATAGGTTTAAGATGAGTACACAAATGACTAGTACCAACATGAGTAATAGGCAGCTTCTTACCATTACCTACGACAACTTTGTCTCCACCATTGTAAGGAGTATGTAAGGATAAATTGCTCAAATCTGAGGTAATGTGATTGGTTGCTCCTAAATCGACAAACCAAGAGGGATATGAAAATGAAGACTAAGCAACAAAATTATCAAAAGTAAAAGGTTTAGGGTGACTGCTATAGTGAGAACCTAACATAGAACCTGCCTCATTCATGTAGGCTCCATTAGAATCACTAAAGGAGGCCATATAAGCTCTGGAATTATACTGATTTTCACCATTAGCTCAACCAAGACCTTGATTAGGTACTTGTCGCTGAAAATTCTTATCAAACCGGTGATAACACTTGTCTACAAAATGCCCTGGTTTTCAACACAACTGACAATAAATTCGTCTATTAGATGTTCTTCCTCGGCTCCCCCTCCTCTATTCATATAATTGTTTCTTCTCAGAAAGTAACCTCCTCTATTATTATCACCAAAACCAATACTGTTCCGTGTAGTAACCAATGCAACATTTGCATGCATAACAGAGTTCATAGAATCAAAACTTAGTGACGAATTCTTAACTGACAATCTTTGTTCATGCATTAAAAGAAAGTATTGAACCTTCTCCAAATCAATATCATCCATTTAATATGTAATTAGGCTCACAATAGTTTCGTAATCCTAATCTAGTCCATTTAGTATCACAAGCAACAAATCTTTGTCAGTTAATGGCTCTCCTATAACCGCTAGAGCATGACCGATTGTCTTAATTTTAAGGATGTAATCATTTATAGAAAGGTCATCCTTCTTGATTGATCTTAACTTTTGCTTCAATTAAAATGACTTAGCTATTGTTTGGCAAGCATAAAGATTTTCCAAAGAGAGCCATAGGCAGATGATTCACAGTGAATCACCTGCGCTAAAGCCTCTTCACTAATGGTAGAGAAGAGCCATCCCAACTGGAGCTGATTGGACCGGATCCAGTTCAAGTACTCTAGATTGACCATCGCATCTCCTTCATCTGGATCGGGTAGACTTTTCGACGGAGGAGTTGTTTTGTTGAGAAAAGAGACTAGATCGAACCCTCTTACTGTAGTGAGAATTTGTGATGTGAACCTGCAATGGGACAAGACCAAAGGAACCCACAAGAGATTGAAACGAACCCCAAAAAAGCCAAAATCAGATAGAAGGCAAATAATTCCTGACCCGTTGATTCACGAACCAAGAACCTAGACTATATTAAAATCTAGACCCGTTGATTATGCGGAAACAAGAACCAAGAATTGTTGAACGCCACAAAGACTGTTCAGATATTTGATAAGTTCGGTTTTGAACGCCACAAAGGAATCATTCCTCTGATAAGTTCGAAGTTTTGTTCATTGAAGAACAAAATTGAATGAAGGGATCTCTCAAATTCAAAAATTCATAATAATCTCTGTCTAATGTTTACAATGGAAAAGCCTTTAAATAGGCAAATAATTAAATCCTAATTCTACTTGAAAACTAATAAAAATCCTAAATTACATAGAAAATAAATAAATAACTAGATCTGGTCAATCAATCAATCATTCCTTTTATATTCCCAAATCTTTTCAATCAATCAATCATCTATTCCTTTTTATGCTATCAAATCGTGTCAATCAATTAACCAATCAATCAATCAATCATGCAACCAAATCTGGCAATCAACCAGTCAATTAACAACCATTCCTTTTTATGCGCAAATCTTGTCAATCATCCAATTCTGACATGGTTGACTAGGTTGACTTGTCCAATTGCGTCATTGTTAGTCGGCCCTCCATGATTCTCATCAATTTGAGTCTTCCGGAAGATAGTTACTGGAATTGAGCTTTATAGGAATAAGGCTAAACGCCTTAGCAACTGCTGAGAAATTAGCTTGAGAAGCAGAAGACAAGGATGATGAGGATTGAGGAGAAGGAGAGGAGGACGAACTAAGGACTTGATTCAAGGCCATTAGAGAAGAGCAATGGCTTTGATACCATGTAATGAAAACCCTAGGGCAAGATCGGAAACAAAACACAAGAGAGAGAAAATACCTCGAGGAAAATTTTACTCAAAAGATCAAAATGAATTACAAGTTACAAAAGAAACTGTGAGCTGCTTATATGCAACTTACTTAACAATAGAGAGGCATCGCCTACATGACTACAACATCAATAATCAAACCATAACAACAGCGTATAACAACAACAATTATAAACATAACAGCAACAACAACTGTTATAACAAAACACTAGATGCTTCCACATCCATCTTTGTATTTTTTTGTACCAACCCCTCTACATCTTCTCAAAATTTTGCCTTTATCTCCTCTTCTAACCCTACTTCCGGTGCATACGTACTAACAATATTCATAGCCTCTTCTCCTATAACAACTTTAGCTACAATAATTCTATCTTTTACTCTCTTCACATCCACTATCCTGTCCTTTAAAGTCTTATACATAATTATATCCACTTCATTCCTTGCCCCATCCTTCCCCGAATGCCAAAGTTTATATCCAAATTCTTTTAAACATTTTAGCTCTCTCTCTAACCCAACTTGTCTCTTAGAGGCACTTAATATTAATTTTTCTCCTAGTCACCATGCCCACCATTAACATAGATTTTCCTATTAAAGTCGTGTTCTATGATTCAATCCTTAATCTATGATTTTGGACGAATTATTTACTCACATCCATCCATAAAAATGAGAAAATCCTCGCAGATTTAACACTATATTTGGGTGCCAATGGAACAGCCCTAGCATATTTTTCACTGCACTCTGAAAAGGCAGGATGTTGCTAAGAGGGTTATGCCCCAATGATTTGCTCATTTGTCTGGAAAGTTCTGTTTTAATTACTGACATATTGGGCTCAGTTGACTTTACGCATGCCTTAATGGTTTTAGCATTTTGGATTTTCTTATATATTAATAGAATACTTGGTCTGTATAATTGTTTGTCGCAGTAGCTCTTTAAAAGATGTACTGACACTTTGTCTTCATTTCTGAGAAGTTTTAATTATTTTCTAATTTTCTCTACTCTCCCAATTTTTCTTGGAACTGAAATCCAAATGAAGGACACTAAATGAATAGCGCGCACGCACATATATCATGCAGTCTGGAACCGTGTTTGAAATTAAGATGTGCTCAGCTTCTTGTTGCATCAGTGCAATTTATATCAGCCTGAGAACTTGGACTAAGATTCCTACAACTTAAGTTGTGGTGGATTATTTTCATGAAGAGTTTATACAACTTAAGTTGTGGTGGATTATGGTAGGAGCAGTGCTAAAATTTGTTCAATTTTATAAAGTTCAAGATTTGCAGAGAAGTGGCTGATGGAAGCCTGCAAGGTATAGATGGCATGGAATTCTGTAAATTGTCAAATTTAAGGCCTATAGGTAAAGGAAGGGGATTTATGCTTTATTTATTAGGATTTAGTCCTAGGTACTGTTCCAGAAAAGACAGTAGCAACTGAAGAATACTGATTTGAGAAAGAAGGGGAGAAAGAAAACTCGAGGATTTCATACCTAGAACTTTTTAGAATATCCTCCTTGGCTAAGGTGCAGAAAGCATTACAAGTCTAGAAATTCTTAGATCTGTTTAAATTGAGGAATGAGATAATTCTAACGAGAGTAAGAGTCCGAAATTAAGAAACTAAGGAATTTGGACTAGCAGAAAGGTTGAATTCCTAACACTAACCAGATATCAGACCGCTAATATATGACTTGAACCATAAGATGACATTGAGGCAGCACTTCTTGTTAGGGAACAAATCAAGTAATAAAGAAAACTTGGAACAAAATCACACACACAAAAGACTGAGTTTACTTGCTTTGGCAAAACAAGCCTACGTCCACGGCGTACTAGGTGTTTTTTTCACTATTTTGAGAATGTTAAGATTACAAGAATTGTACCCACATAATTATATACAAAAACTAGGGTAAATTAGGCTCCACATCTCCAACACTTCTGTCCCCGTGTACAAACAAATTGGAAAATAAAAATATATCTAGCCATCAAATGAAATGCCAACCCATAAAATTTGTCCAACAAAGTTTTGACCTTTAAATTAAATTAAGACTCAATTCAACCCTGAATGTGGTTATATTAGTCTCAAAACTTCCTTTATGTGAAATTTCAAATATACTTGTTTTAGCCTCCATGCTTGTCATCATATTGGCTGTCTGATTTTTGTTTTCAGCCTTGGTAATATTGAGCAGAAATGATCATGACATATCATGATATCTCTGTAGCAAAGGTGTGAGATGATTCTAATTTCTATTCTGTATGACTCCTTAACCAGAGTGATCACTAGACTCACATGGCTGAAATTGATTTCTCTTGTGGCAAATCTTGTAGGCATTACCAATGCACTCCTTGATTAACATGTGCTTCCCCTTTTTGTCTACTATCTTTTAAAAGCATATTCAGTTTGCAGCATATCTATGACAATGTCCCGGTACACAATTAATTTCTTCAGGTAATGATTGATTTCCAAGCGGCTGAAAGAAAGAGGATTGAAGAGCCAGCCTCTGAAATTGGTCTAGAACCTTTATGTGCACTGGTACGTAAATTGGTAGTCTATGATTTGTATAATTCATTCATTATTTGATTGTTCATACCATTTATATCTTGCCATTGACATTAGATATTAACAGATTAACAACAATCTGCGCTGCTATGACCTGGCAATGGAGTTAAGTACCAGTACTTTAGAAACTCTTCCAGAGAGCTATGCTGAGCAGGTTCTCTTCCATCTCAAATAATGTTTGGTTATGTTCTATGCTTTCCCTGTTCTTTTTCTTTTCTTTTTTCCTATAGTTATTTCATTGATAAGTTTTCTCTCCATGTTACTTTTCTATAAATTTTGGCTGTATTTTATCAGTAAAAAATAATTTCATGCAGTATTGTGAAAGGATGCCTCAATTTTTCCTGTAGTCTAGCCACGAAAAATTGGCAATTATGTGTTGGATCTTCCTCGGGGGCTGTCTATGCACTAACATGTCAAGAGTCTTGCACTTGTATTTTCATATCTTACCGTGGAGTATAAAATATTGAAGATTATGGGTTACATATCTTGCTTGCTTTGTTCTGTTTTGGTTGACAGATTAATTTTGAAGATACTTGCAAAGGTTTCCTTGAGGTTGCAAAGGTACATTTGGTGTTACACCCTTCCAACCTTCTAGTTGAGTAAGGATGATAAACTACATGTTGCCTTCTCCATGCCTCAATATTATGTGTTGGATCTTGTTCGCTGCTAATTATATGCTCAATATTACGTTATCTCTTCCTGTCAGTTCTATCTATGAAGGAATGCTAGACCCAATTAGGGTTGTCTTAGTTTGTATTGATATTGAGAAAACATAATAAGTAATATTGCACCTATACCCTTAATAATATGGCCAAATACATATTTTATCTCTTATACTTGCACGTTTTTTTCATTTAAATACTCGAACTTTTTGTTGTTTCAATTACACCTCTGAATTATGCAATTTTGAGTCAATTGCACACCTCGACAAATTTGTTGAGGACAATGAATTAAGCATAGTTCATGGGTGTAATTGAAACAACAAAAAGTTCAAGAATGCAATTGATTAAAAATTATATAGTTCAGGAGCGTAATTGAAACATCAAAAAATTCAAGTGTCTAAATGGAAAAAAAAAGCCATACAAGTATAGGGGGCTAAAATATGTATTTTTCCTTAATAATATACCTATTAACACTCCCCTTCAAGGTAGAGTATATACATTATATGCTCCAAATTTGTTTGAGATGTTCACTCCAGCTCCTACTAAAGCCTTGGTAAACAAATCAACAAGCTATTTTTCAAACTTCACATCAGTAGTTTCTATAACATTTTATAACATCTTCTGCTCAGTGAAGTGACACTTTGATTTGTTTAGTCCTTTCATGAAATACAGGATTGAAGCAATGTAGACCTCTGCCTAATCATCACACATTAACTCCGTAGACTGCAAGAATATGCAGTAACCATATTGACATGAACCTAGGGTTCATAACAGGGTTAAAATTGGCAATCAAAAGGATCCGATTGAATAGAACTGAAACAGAATGATTCAAGAGAGAAATGGGACAAAAATGGGGAAGAAATTAGAGAGAAATGAGGGAGAGTAGTAGAGAGAAATGAGAGGGAGATTGGAAGAGAAACCTAGGGAGAAATGAGATCTTTGTTTATCAATTCACGTGTAACCTCTCATCCTCAATTGCGGCTTATATATAGCCTAACAACCTCCACATGCACACATCCTCAATTGTGGCTTATATATAGCCTAACAACCTCCACATGCACCCATGTGCAATACAACAAATAGCCTAATTGCCTATAGCTAAGGACAAGACCCTATAACAGAAAATACAAAAGGAAATTACAAAATATGGTAATGCATGTAAGCTAAATACTGTTATATTTCCTACTCTATCCTTGGGGATCCTCAGGGTCATGACACATATCAATGCAGTTGTGGTTGTGCCATGGTTTGAACTCAGATTCAGCACTTGACTGAGCTACCACCGTTAACTTTTACTCTTCCATGATTTAATTATCTCCAACAAAGATACAATACCTTGTGGTAAACCTTTTGCCGGATGCAGTGGAGAACTTACCCAACTGCATCTATATATCCCTGAATTTGTGTATGATTATGGTCTTATGGTCTTGATACAATAAACCACACCCAAGTACACCTTTAAGATTTGTCAATGTGTCAATTACTGCATCCCAATAACTTGGGTGAGTCTAAGAACTAACTAAATGGGTGACAAAAGTTAATATCCAATTTGGTGACAATAAAATAATACAGCTTCCCAAATGGGTGAGATGTTGGTTTCTTCGGAAATTGAATGCCTTTATGGCTCTGATACCATGTTATGAATTGGCAAGAAAAGCTCACTTTATTTCCAGTCTATAACTCAATATATATACAGTTTAGGAGAAGCACTCCCCACTTCCTTAAATTAAGGGTCCACAACGCAACTACCAATCTGAACACAAAACACAACTTGAGGGCCATAACTTCAGCCCACTAACAGATAATGCAACAGAAAAACAACCAAATAACTGTATAAAAAATAGCAAATCATAAATCTTATAAAACTGTAAACATGCTCCTTATTTCCCGACATATAGCAATCAGGTCAATCTCATATTGAATGTTTCTTAGATGCAGATTGGGCAGGTTCTAAAATTGACAGGCTATCTACTATGGGGTATTGTGTTTTTGTTGGAGGTAACTTGGTGTCATGGAAGAGTAAAAAGTAAAATCTAGTATCTCAATCTAGTGCAAAATCAAGTATAGAGCCATGGCACAATCCACGTGTGAGCTTATGTGGATATATCAATTGATGAATGAGATTGGTCTTGCTGGTTCACTGCCTATAAAGTTATGATGTGACAATCAAGTTATTCTTCATATTGTTCCAAATCCAGTTTTTCATGGGAGGACATTTCCACTGGTCACATCAAAACTGGAGAGCAATTAGACGATACTTTCACAAAAGCTTTTAAGGGCCCTAGGATCAATTATATTTGTTGCAAGCTGGGCATGATTATCATCTATACTCCAGCTTGAGGGGGAGTGATGTAAATATATAGTAAGTAAATATATTTACCTAATTATACAGCTTGATTGTAGGGCTTGATTTAGCTTGATTCTAGGATCTAGATTGGTCTTAGAATTGTATATACATTGACCTCTTGTACTTTTGAAGATAATTAGAAAAAGAATGTTTTTTTCCTCATAACACTGTAATATGGGGTCTCCAATCTAGGAGAACTGAAACACTATGGTGTTCCAAGACATTGCATTCTGGTGCATGAGAACTAGAATGGGGTTCTCGAGGGGCTGGGGAACTCGGTAACTAGGGATTAAAGCCTGAAATCTAAATTAGGTGCTTTGAGCAGCTTGAAAACACCACCAATGAACAGATCTATTGAAGGTAAGTTGGAGGAGAGTCAATGAAGCTTTGTCAAGGTGGGATTCACATGCCCTATACAACAAAGGTAGTCTTGTAGCTGTCTTATTAAAATTCTTCTTTAAGCGTCAAGGAATCTTTTATGACATAATATGCGGGAGGCACTTTTCCCTTTTAACTATCGTTCCTTAATTCTATGGTATCATCCTCATTACTTCGTATCTTTTTGGATGATTAACCCAAGATATCTAAACTCACCTTTTCTTAGTATGACTTGATATTTTAGATTTAGTATAGTGTCATCCACGCTTATATACTAAACCTACATTTCATATATTCAATTTTCCCTCTAGTTAACTTAAAAGCATTCCTCCATATCTTGAGCTCAGTATTCATACCTTCTTTTCTCTCATCCACTAGCACAATGTCATATGTAAACAGTATACACCACCTATTCCTGAATGTGTAGTGAGTTCATCCATTACCAAGGCAAGTAGATGAGGGTTTAATACAGGTCCTTGATATAATCTCATTGTAATTGGAAAAGTCTCATTGTCCCCTCTACATGTTCTAACACATGTTTCTGCTCCTTGATACATGTTTCCAGTAACTTGCATATAAGAAAGATTCTTTTCTTCTCTAAAATTTTCCATAAGACTTCTTTAGTAACTTTGTCATAAGATTTTTCTAGATCTATAAACAAACATGTCAAGCCTTTATTCCATTGTGTGGGATTGGCTATATGAATTCTAGATTCCATTCGTTTCTATCCATTGTCACATCTTCTGTAAGACCCATATACTTAATGTTAAACCTGATGTAGGACAACAGGGGATAAAAACTTGTCCTTGAGTTGTGACAGATCTGTAATGCTTTGATCAAAATTGATGCGGGGCAGCAAGGAAAAATTGCTGAAAGTAGGGAAGAAAGAAATGAGATTAAATAATCAAAAACTAAATAAAAAGTTGCATCATGAGCCTTATTTATAGGCTAAAACTAAACCTAACTATATATGATTAGGAATCTCTAATGTGATTCCAATACAAATCCTATAATATCTATAATCATCTAATGAAAATGGAAACAAATCAAAATAACAAGATAAAACCTAATCTATATCTAATTTCTAAAATCAAAATACGAAAATATCCCTATCAAAACCTAAGTCCCACAAAGTATTTTATGGTCTTCCTCTTCCTCTCTAGCTAACTACTTGCTCCATTGCATCAACTCTCCTCACATGACCTATTGGTCTTCTCCTCACATGATCAAATCATCTTAATCATGTTTCTTTTATCTTATCTTCAATAGGAGCCACTCAAACCTTATTACAAATAACCTCATGTCTTTTCTTGTATGGCTACACATCATCTTACCATCTTGATCTCAGGTATGCTCATGTTTTGCACTTCTTGGTACTTCACTAGCCAAGATTCTAAACCATACAATAAGGCTAGTCTTATAGTTGTCTTATAAATTTTTTCTTTTAGCTTTAGCGAAATCTTACAATCACATAAATGCTAGATACAATTTTCCATTTTAACCATCTTACCTTAATCCTACAAATAACATCCTCATTAATCTCCCAATATTTTTGGATGATTGATCCAAGATTTCTAAATTGGTCCATTCTCCATATGACTTGATCTTCTAAATTCATCGTAACATCATCCACACTTATATTCTTTACTAAACGTACATTCCATATATTTGGTTTTCATGCTACCTAATTTAAATCATTTAGATTCTAAAGTGTTCATCCATAACTCAAGCTTACTATTCATTCCTTTTTTTCTTCCTAGATCTATAAGCTCCAGATGTAAATCTTTTTGTTTATCTCTATACCCTTTTGTTAGGTGCCTCAACAAATTTTCAACTTCCATTGTTGACCAGGCATGAAACCAAATTGATTTTTTGTCACCTTGGTTTCTTTTATTAATCTTTTCTCAATTACTCTCTTCCAAAGTTTATAATGTGATTCATTAGCTTAATTCCTTTATAATTTCCACAACTTTGAACATCTCCTCTATTTTTGCAAATACACTAAAGTGGTCTTCCTCCACTAGTCCAACATCCTTTATGATTTAAGGATCGCAATAAATAATTTCATTAACCAAAAATTCCCTCTTCTTCCATGCATTTCCATACTTATATTGGTATATTATCTGGTCCAACTTCTTTAGTCTTCATCTCTTTCAATAGTTGCTTTATTTCATTTGAACATGTGCGGTTATAGAGCATGCAATTTCTATCTTCTTCAGAGTTACTACCAAAAATACTTATAGACAACACTGAGTACAATGAACCAGAAACAAAACAAGAAATAAAAAATTGGTCAATGGATATAAGTAGTTTATTCTCCTTGATTATTTATTTGGATTTAGTGGGGGTTCTGGAACCATGTGAGTCTTGCATGTATATCCTTACTAGTTGTTTCCTTAGGTTAGCAGGAGTTTTCTTTTTCCGGGGGCAGGCAGAAGAATGCTTCTACTCTTTATTGGATTATATAGATTCTGATATTTTGTAAATCTGTATAGCTTTTACAGCTGCAGATAACTATCCAGATGACGCAATTGAGTAGATGCAAAGAAAAGTTGCTAGCTCATTGTTTTTGTTGTTTTTTTTTCACCATCTCGATGGAGTCAATCTTCTTATTTCATGTTTGGTCATGATTCCATTTAAGTGACAGATGGTTGATTGTGCTTCTACTTTACAGTGAAAACATATACATGTTTCAATTTTTTCCCCCAAAAAGGCTACAGCTTGTATGTTCATTACACCTAATTCCTTCTTGATGGTAGGAAGCATTGCATCAAACTGTTAGTGTTATTTTTGAAGATCCAGGAGTGCAGGAATTACTGGTCAAACTTTATCAAAAAGGTGAGATGATCACTACATTCTTTTTCTTGATCTTTTTTTTTCTTCTGTCTCTATATACTCAATCTGGTAAATCGAAACTCTATGCTGTCAGATATTCTTTATAAAAATTGTAAGCTTCATATTGTGGCCTTTTCCATTTTCAAATGTTAACTTCTCTATACGCAGTTAAGAGTACTGTACCTCATATTTTGACCTGTTGTCAGATGCCCTCGGTATAACATCTGACATTTATATCCCATTGTAGCATGCTAAAATGCTTAATCTAGCTGGTCAAACTTTATGAAAAGTTGAAATTATATATTCTTAAATCAGAAGTTATTTTTAACTTCTCACAAAATAGTCCCAATCTGATAAATTTTAAGTTTATACCAATAGCAATAGGCAATCTCCATGAAAGTAGCCTCAGCTTCACACGTGTTGGTTTTCTATGTTTTCATTGCTAAATGCAGTTAGGAATACCAAACTACCCAATATTATGTTGGGAATGGCTGTGTATCTCATATATGTAACACAATAGAAAAATAAAATTTTAAAACAACTATTCTCACTCGCCGGATCTTCAATTGTTGTATTCATTCTGTAATTAAAAAACTGAGAACATAAGGAATTAAGGTACCTTGTTCATAGCTTTCCTTTAATCCTTGATCTTGTCAAATTGAGCTACGCAAACGTCGAGCCTCTAATGGTGATCCACACGAAAACAACAGGAGATCTCTAAGCTTCAAACCTTCAATCTTGGAGTGGATGTTCAATCTTGAAGAATGCTAGTTCTTTACTTGAGATTGAAGGCGTAGGAAATTTTGGAAACTTTTAACAATGTCACACATATCCATCTTAGTGGAGGCATAATGGGTTATTTACAAGCTTTAGGTCTAGTTAGATTAAACTTTTTAAACCTTTAACCTTGAACTTAAAGCTAATTGCTTAAACATCCCGTTTAGTGTAAAAATTATACTTTTATTATACTTTTAGCCCGATTTATTTTAATATCACATATTTAAATAATTTCTCAAATTATTTCTACTATTTAAATATCACATATTTGAATAATAATTTCCTTCTTTATTTAAATATATAACAAACCAAGACAATATGAAATACAATGATATCTCCACACTAACTCTAATCTACATACATCATCTTATATACACACCCAAAAGATAGAAAAGTAAAAACCTTAAAACAAGGATACATGTAACCCATGAAACATGGATACATGTTCCCTCAATTTGTGGGATCCCATAAAGTATGGATCCATTGTCTCCATTTCTTACATTTCTACACTCCCCCTCAAGCTAGCTTGAAGATATCTTCCATAGCAAGGTTGTTCACTAATTTTTCAAATTGATTTTTGTGTAACCCCTTTGTAAGAACATTGGTGACTTGATCAACTATTAGCAGTGTTCTAAAAGGCGTTAGACGCTAGTCGGGCGCTAGGCTGGGGCCTAGCGCCTAGGGGGCTTAGGCGGGGCCTAGGAAAACTGCTATTTTTTTTTTTTTTTAAATTTTGTGATGTAATTTGATGTAAATCAAAGTTAAAAAGCATTGATAATGCGACATAAACCAAAAATACAACAATAATGGAATGACAAGTGAAATATAGAATTAAGCATGAGAAACCTAACGAATAACCACACTTAATATTCAAAATAACAATAACATATCATGGCTGTAAAATAATTAAATAATTCAAATTAAGACAATAAAATAACAAAATAATTTATGTTTTACAATATAATAAAAACAGAAATATAAACAATAATAAAAACATCAATATACTTTCAATTTTTTTGGAAATATTATAGGATATATATAATTAATAATAAAAACTAAATATAAATCTAATAATTACATATAAATAGAAAAGAAAAATGAAATAAAATAAAAAATTAAATACATAAAAACGAAATCACACAAGCAGGCGCAGCAAACGCAAAACACAGAGAGAGAGAGAGAGAGGGGTTACGAGTGGGTTGGACGGAGATGGAGCTTGCCGCAGCGGAGATGGAGCTCGACGGCGAGGACGGGGGCGGAGGCGACGATGCTGAGGCAACGAGGAAGCGGAGGACGCGACGGAGAAGAGGCCGGTGATGATGAAGCTTGGCGGCGAGGATGGAGCTGGACGCAGCGACGGCGGTGAGCTACTAGGGGGCCGATGAAGCTTGGCGGCGTTGAGATGAGAAGAGAGTGAAGAGGGCGAGACGCTAACAGCAACAGGTTTGATTTTTGATTTAGCAAAAAAGCCCTAAAAATTGATATTTAAACCGAGAAAAACCCCTAGGCGCTCTGGCCGACTAGGCGCCCAAGCCGGCCGATTACTCGGGCCGGCGCCTAGGAGGCCCGACTAGGGCAATTTCGGGGCGGCCGCTGGCCGCCTAGCGCCTAGCCCGATTTTTATAACACTAACTATTAGAATGTAGAGCATACAAATTACCCCATTATCAATTTTCTTCTTAATAAAGTGTTTATCTACCTCTACATGTTTTATCCTATCATGGAGTACTGGATTATGGACAATAGAAATCACAGCTTTATTATCACAGTAAATCTTAACTGGTAAGGGAGTGGAGACCCTTAGGTCCTCTAGAAGTCTCTTTATTCACATGACCTCACAAATCCCGTGGGCAACTTAACGAAATTCAACTTCAACACTACTTCTGGTCACCAAGTTTTGTTTCTTGCTCCTCCAAGTGACGAGATTATCTCCCACAAAGGTGCAATATCCTAATATAGATCTTCTATCAGTAACATTGCTTGCACAATCTGTGCCCAGTCTGCGTCTATATAAGCCTCTATGTAAAGATGTTCATGTTTTCTAAAGAAAAAACCTTTTCCAGGAGTTCTCTTTAGGTACCTTAGAATTCTGTAGACAACATCAAAATGTTGTGAACCTGGTGAGTGCATAAATTGACTTACTGCAAATGTTATATCAAGTTAAGTGTGGGATAGATAAATGAGTTTGCCCACAAGGTTTTGATATTTCTCCCTTTCTACCACATCTTTGGTTTCGACAGGTTGTAGCTTCAAATTAGGTTCGATGGGAGTTTCAGCTATCTTGCACCCAAGCATTCCTGTTTCAGTGAGTAAATCCAAGACATACTTATGTTGGTTAACAAAGATTCCCTCCATAGATCTCGCAAACTCCATCCCAATGAAGTACTTTAGGAGTCCCAAGTCCTTGGTTTCAAACTCATATGCTAGTTTCCTCTTAAGTTCTTCAATCTCTCCCCTGTCATCACCAATCATTATTATATTATCCACATAGACAATTAAAATAGTTTTCTTAACGTCACTAGAATGCTTGAAGAACATTGTGTGGTCCACTTGGCTCTGAATATAACCATAACTTTTTACTGCCTTTCCAAACCTTTCAAACCGTACTCTTGGAGACTGTTTCAAACCATACAAGGATTTTTTTAGACTACATACCTTGTTGGTACCAAGGCTCTTCTCAAATCTAGGTGGGAGGTCCATACACACTTCTTCCTCCAAATTGCCATTTAGGAAGGCATTCTTTACATCGAGTTGGTGTAGAGGCCAATCTTGGGCAACCGCAAAAGAGAGAATGACTCGAATAGAGTTTATCTTTGCCACTGGAACAAAGGTCTCTTGATAGTCAATGCCATATGTTTAGGTGAACCCCTTGGCAACGAGTATTGCCTTATACCTTTCCATGCTTCCATTTGCCTTACATTTTACAGTGAAGACCCATTTACAACCTACAATTGTCTTGCCTCTCGGTAGCTTCACAACCTCCCAAGTCCCGTTCTTTTTCAGAGCATTCATCTCCTCCTTTACAGCTAGCTTCCAATTCGGATCACCTAGAGCATCCTAAATTGTTCTTGGTACATGCAAGTTAGAAATATTTAAAAGAAATGCCTTGTGGCTATTGGACAATTTTTGATAGGACAAGTATTTGGCCATAGGATGTTTGGTACAAGATCTTACTCTTTATCTAGTGGCAATGGGGACATCAAGATCAGACAAATCAACTAAGGAAGAATTTAAACAAGTAAGTTTAGAATTAACCTGAGTGGAAGAAGGACCATTATCCGAAGATGCCAACTGCTCAGTTATTGGAAGGATATTCGGATCAATAGCATTTCTCTGAGATTTTCTTCTAATATAAAACTGTAGCTCAGGTTTCGGATTACTTTGATCCATTTCTAGTAATTCTCCCCCTGATTCCGACTCCATTATGCTTGGCACTTGTGAACTAGAAGCATCATGTTCTTTATTGTTTTGAGCACCAGTTTCCTTGGATCGTTTATCAGAGTGGAGTGGAGTGTCAATCATATCAAACGTATTTGGAAGAGATTCAGAAATTTTCAAAAAAATTATCTTTTTCTACAGGTTTAGAAAAATTATCTTCTTTTACAATATTCTCCCCTTGAAGATGATTTTTGGTAAAATATGGTTGATTCTCTATGAAAAACACATCCATGCTTATGTGAGTTTTTTTCGTCAAAAGGATTAAAGCATTTGTATCCTTTCTTTCTGGAAGCATAACCAACAAAAACACATTTTTCATTCGTTGGATCTAATTTGAGTTGAAAAATTTGTGGAATGTAAACAAAGCAAGTGCATTCAAAAATTTTTAAACGTAGCTCAAAATACGACCGACACATAGGAAAAGTCTTTTTTAAGGAATTTAAAATGTCTCAAAGTTTAAGACTCGAGTGGGCGTCCTATTGATTAGATAGCAAATACTTAAAACAGCATTTTTCCAGAGGTATTTTGGAACATTCATAGAAAACACAATAACCCTATTTACCTCAAGTTAATGTCTATTTTTTCGTTCAGCTATACTATTCTACTGAGGAGTTTCATGACATGTTGATTCATGTAAAATACTTTTTTCTTTCAAAAAACCCCCCTAAACATTCATTAAAGTATTTTGTTTCATTATCAGACCGAAGAATACAAATTTTTGTTTGAAATTGGGCTTCGATCATGTAAAAAAAATCTTTAAAAAACTTGCTATGTTGGATTTCTTATTAACCAAGTAAATCCAACATAGTCTAGTATGATCATCGATAAAAGTTATAAACCATCTTTTACCAGATAAAGTCGTAACTTTTGAGGTTCCCCAAACATCGCTGTGAATCAAATAAAATGGTTTTAGGACGATAAGATTTGAGAACAAAATTAATATGATGATCTTTAGACAAATGACAGTTTTCACATTGAAACTTAGAACAATCCACTCCTTTAAACAATTTAGGAAATAAGTGTTTTAAATAAGGAAAACTATGATGACTTAGCCTGAGATGCCATTGCTTTATTGGATCAGAAATAGAGAATGAACTATTACCACTTAATCCGTGAGCTTTTCTATTACCGAAGAAATCCTCATTGAAGTAGTAAAGTCCATTTATCTCTCTAGCACTGCTAATTGTCTTCCCCAAGTTTTGGCCCTAAAATAGGCAATAGGAATCAAAGAAGATAATGCGGAAGTTAGAATCTTTTGAGAGTTTACTAACAGACAAAAGATTACAAGTAAGTTTAGGAACATGAAGTACTGATTGAAGATCAATACTTTCATAGATTTTAATGAGGCCTTTGCCGGGAATAGAAGAAAAATTGTCGTCTGCTATCCTTACTTTCTCACTACCTGAACAAGGAGTATATGAATCGAAAAGATTGGGCAAGCTGGTCATGTGATCAAATGCCCTTAAATCAATGATCCATGGTGCAGATTTAAAGGAACTTGACAGGGCTAAAATAGTTCTACCTGAATGTACCAAAGAACCATTAGGTGTACTGGGTAACGAATTAGACAGTAACAATGTCAAGAGTTGATTGAACTACTCTGTGTTGAAGGAACTAGATGTGGAGGGAACGTCCGACATGGTGGCGGTAAGGACCAATTTGTTCACTAGTAAGTGACTACACATTGTAGATCCAGTCATCCTTCGCCTTTTAATCTGAGTTGGCTAGGTTTGCTGGATCTATCCAGCGGATCTAATAGTTGGATCTGGCCTAATGAGTCATCACTGGTTAACCAAATCTAAAGCGGGTCGTAACTGGGAAGGTCAAATCTAATCTAGATCTGGGAAGGATCTGGATTTGCTTAAAAGGTGGCCAACAACAATGGAGAAGTCACTGGAGAACTAACCAAGGCGGCGACGGCGATGGCTGACGTCGACCAAAGCACTGGGATCTAGATGGGCTGAGAGAGGCGAGTCCAACAATGGTGACGGCGTCGTGATTGGAGGACCGGAGAGGGAGATCAAAGCAAAAACAGTCTTGGGGAACAGATCTTAAGGGCAATGCGTGGGAGTTCACTGACGGCTGGGCTCTTGGGATTTGGCTAATCTGAGGTCGGCGACGATGATGGCGACGGTGGCGTGACTGGGTTTTGGCCGATTCGAGGAGTAATTAGGGCAGTAGCAAGTGAGATCTGGATACCTGGCTATTGCGTGGTTTGGCCGACGACAGCAAACGCTCGAGGTTTGCACCGCTACAAACAGGAGACCTCGGTTCTTGGCACTTGACGACAGCAGCGAGTTTGTCTGTTAGAACGGTGGCAAATCGACGGTGGTTGTGGGAGGCAGCGGCTGGATCTGGGTGGGCGAGAAGCAAATATAGTGGTGGCGATACAGTTTGATGCAGCAGCAAGCAGGCCCATGGTCATCTTCGTCGACGATGGCAGTTGTTCCAGCAGTTGTCTCCGATGACTATTTGTCTTCCAACTTCTACAATGATCTCTAGCTACTTCTTAACTTCTGACTTTTGGACGGTGGAGACCGATTCTTAAGGTATGGCAGAGGGTTTAAGGGCGGCCGAATTTCACAGAGAGTGGTTGTGATTGATGGGCTGCTAAGGTTTCACAGTCAACAGCTGTGATTTAATTCCTAATTCCTACTCTGATACCATATAACAAACCAAGACAATATGGAATACAATGATATCTCCACACTAACTCTAATCTACATACAACATCTTATATACACACCTAAAGATAGAAAAGTATAAAACCATAAAACAAAGATACATGTAACCGATGAAACATGGATATATGTTCCCTCAATTTATGGGATCCCATAAAGTATGGATCCATTGTCTCCATTTCCTACATTTCTACAAAATATCACATATTTAAATAAATTTACTAAGCCTCCACTTAATATCTGAATTAATTTGTCACTTAATTTCCTTTTGTATGTGACCCATTAGGTTCTTACCAAATTGGCAATAAGTATAAAATACAATCCTAATTAAAATTAAGATTAGATAAATTAAACACTTTAATTTATCAGTAATTCTTCAATTAATCAATTTATAATTATAGATCATAATTGGCATCTAGCAATATGTCATGACCACCCAATTGATAAGAAAGTCAATTGATTTGACTAAACCTTTCCATAAACTGATACTGTGCAATTCAATCATTTCATCACACTATATCCCCATTAAGCATAGAGTATGGAATTAGTGTCAACTCTATATTTACTTAATAATAGTTTGTCCTTGATACTGAATTGATCAACTCTAATGAAAAGTGAAATTTGAAACTGCTTTCAAATTTTCTTTCCACTCTGGCCAAAGAATTTCTGAGTTACCAATTCATCAAGAGGCCCTAGTATATACTCTCTCATATATCTAAGAGTGATGAATCTTATATTGACCAATTAATTACCTCCATATGTTTCATGCTATACTCAAGTACTACCTTATGCGCGATCCTTGTCTAGGGCAACAAAAAATAACGTCAAAATATAACAATCCACATACATGATATTACAATGATCTCAAGTTTAAGGATCTCTTACACCATCATTATGAGAGACATTCCATAGATACACAAGTTATGCTCTGTATGGAAATTCTCTTGGCTAGTCATCCAATGAACTTGTTCCCTAACAAGCATCCACATGTTTGTCCAATTGTCTCCACACTTTAACTTGTGAGTACAAGTACTTTTCTTCACAAGAAAAGAACATAACATGTGCTAGTTTTTTCGCACTATCAATGTCCGGTCTTGATAGTACTATGATTGGATCTTTTAGAGCATTGCATTGTATAATAGGAAATTCACCATCATAAACACTTATGATTTCCTCTATACTGTATTTGCTCCAGGGACCTTATCAAACAAACATACAAATATATATTAAAGAAGGCTCATTGATAAAGAGTGCCACATCAGAACTGGAATGACATGAATAAAATAGTGTTTTATGTAGACTCCTCTATGGTTCTAGGGCACAACACTAACATATTTTGCCTGTACTAGGATGCTCTTGGTATGATATCTTCCATTATAGCTACAGTGTATGTGAAAGGCTTAATTTCTTTGAATCTAGTCACAATATCGTCATGTGAAACCTTTATTTACAAGTTCACAGAAATTAAAAGATGGATATCTCTCCTATATTTGCATTCCAAATTGTTAGATGTTTCCAAGGGTATACAGGTCTGAAAGCATTAAGCTAATAACTGGTACTTCCTCATATGTTTTTTGACTTTCTTGAAAGGTATTCAATTATTTTTGGCTCCACTTTTTTTGTTTTCAGATGGTGTAACATGATATTAGTGATGATTGATACAATGAACACTATTGATAATTCTTTGAGACCAATTTAAGAATTCATAACAACTAGCGTTTATTCTAGTGGTGCAATGCCATCTTTAAAGAATTATGCTAAGGTGGGAAAATCATTAGTCATATTGTTATATATTTTTTGGGTGATGATTCAACTGTATATATTATTATTAAACCATCTGAGTTGGATTTTAATCTGCTATTTCTCAGAATGGTGTGAAGGACAGGTCACAGAGTACTTAGTTGCAACATTTGGTGATTATTTTACAGATGTAAAGATGTAAGCTTTCAGTCTGATTTTACAACCTTGTTCATAGCTTCTTGCTTGGTATAATAATCCTGGTGCAATTTGGTGCTTCATATACAGAAGTTTTTGGTTTATTTTCTTTTCTCATTCATGGATTCTTCAGGTACATTGAAGAAAGATCATTTAGGAGATTTGTTGAAAACTGTCTGGAGGAAACTGTCATTGTTTATGTTGATCATCTGCTCATTCAGGTTTTGTTGAAGACAATTCATATTGCATTCCCGTCATTGCTTATCCTCTAGCGTATGTTATCTGTAACTGGCTTTCTTGCAGCTAATATCCAAATTATGTTTATTGTTTTAGAAAAATTACATCAAGGAAGAAACTATTGAACGAATGAGGCTGGATGAAGAAGTTATCATGGATTTCTTCAGAGAGTACATAAGTGTTTCTGTAAGCTCTGACCTATCTTTATGCAAAGCTACTTTTTTAAGTTTTTTAGCCTTGAACTATACTTTTGCTATAAGATTTTAACAATATCCTTTTTGTGAAAAACTTTTATACTATCAATTAGGTTTGATATGTCTCTATCTTTTTGTTTGAACTGCACATCACTGAGTGCTTTGGTTTATGCTACAGAAAGTTGAAAACAGAGTGAGAATTCTGAGCGACTTGAGAGAGCTTGCTTCAGCTGAGAGCTTGGATTCTTTCACACTTATTTACACAAATATCCTTGAACATCAACCTGACTGCCCGGTAAGTACTATTGAACAATGTCTTATAACCATAATATGATCCCGAGTCTCAAGCTACCAACTAAAGCATGGTCATGTTGATAATTCACCAAATAGTAAGACAGTATTAATTTGTTTCTAGTTTATTTTGGCTTTTTACATGAGTTATAAGCAAGGAAAGATTTAGGAGTAATGGTCTTCCAGACACCTCTGCTCTGTATTACTCTGATTAAAATTGATTTTCTTGTTGTTTGTTTTGAACTTGCAGCCTGAGGTTGTAGAAAGACTAGTTGCACTGCGAGAAGGCATACCGCGGAAAGATGCTAAGGAGGTATGTAAATTCCTAATAAATGTAATGTGATCCTCAATTACAAAACTCCAAGGGAACTAAAACCTTTACTAGGGTGTGTTTGAGGATGTTCCGCAGCAATTACATCACATGATCTCAAAACCCATGAGATCTTAATCTAATCCTTGAGTCCATCTATTCAAATCACAGAACACCATGGTTTTCTAAGCATATGATAACAGCAATATACCAAGCCTTTATCCCACTATGTGGGTTGGCTCCATAGCTTGTAACTGGGCATTCATTTTTATTTATAGCCTTATAAGGCCTATATAATATCAAACCTAAATGTCTTCTACCAATGTTTTCTTGGATTTCCTTACTTCTTTTTCTAATACTTTGTCCCATCGCATCTACTCACCTCACCCTCTATTGGTCTTCTTTCCACATAACTAAACCATCAAGATTGTGTATCTCGTACCTTATCTTCAATAGGAGTGCTCTAACCTTATTATGATAATCTTATTTTTAATTTTTTTTTCTTTTTTTTTATGGCCGCATATTCATATTAGCATTCTCATCTCAATTACACTTATATTTTGTGCATGTTGGTGTTTTACTACTTAACATTCTTAAACACATGATGAAACACTTAAAACTAAAATGATGGAAACAAGAAGTTTAATATATACATCATCCATAGACACTGTTTTTTCCTTCTCCAAGTTAGCCATTTCATGAATTTTTGGCTATAGGTAGTAAGTAGCAAGAAAGACTCGTGCCGATTATTAGAAAAAATTCCTACTTTTTCTCAGGGAAAGATTTTCTCCTGTCAAACAGGTTGTACAAGAATGTAAAGAGATTTACGAGAATGCTCTTGTTGATGGAAACCCACCAAAGGCTGGTTTTGTTTTCCCGAGAGTGAAGTGCCTATCTAATTCCAGAGGATATATTTGGCGAAAATTAACATAAGCTCTCCTGGTTCTAATTCTAATGCCCTATTGTATAAATCAAGGTTTCTATCCTTTCCTTTTCCCCTTTCCTTGTTCTTCCGGATTTAGTTTCCTTGTCTTTTTCTGATATCTCTCTCTCTCTCTCTCTCTCTCTCTGGAATTCACTTGAATTTCTTTTTCGATTTGATACAATTGAATTTTCCCAGTTTTCAAGTGTCGTTGTCCAAGATGATTTTTGTTGTAACATGAGTGATTTTTAGCTTTGGACTAATGTGATTGCCCTGTTCTTAAAGAGATTTTGTTCTTGTTATTATGATGTGCTTTTCTTGTGGTTTCCCAACCCCCCCCCCCCCCCCCAAAAAAAAAAGGAAAGAAATTCACAGATGTCTTTTATTTTGTTGGCTTCTTAGCACGTAAGCAATAGAATTGCTTTGCTTAGGCTTTGAGTGGGAGATTTACCGGAGTGGATAGGGATTAAAAAAGTCTTTTTCTTATTTGGGAGAATTACAAAAGAGTAGAACGCCCCAACTTTTATTGTACCACCAGCCTCCATAATATCATAAACTACGCAAATTTCACTTTTCACAAGAGACGAGTGCCAATAATTTTGGCCAGCTCCTAGTTTGGTTAAAGTAAATATGCATATATATTTAATAATTTTTCAAATCATTTATGTCACGTTTCCATCTCCTGTGGTTGAGTAGCTGTAGCACGTATGCAAATTACCCAAGTCTATTGCTTGTAATCAGCTAGAACAGGCAGGAAGATACAGAAGAAACAGAGGAGAAAGAATAAGAAGAAGAGAAATAACTGCTTCATAATAATACAGTAAGCTAAGCACAAGGTGACTTTTATACAACTTTCTCACTAGCAAACTTGTCAAACAAACTAAACCAATCCACTGAGCCAATCCCTATGCAACTTTTGTCTTCTCCACACAAAGTACATCTTCTACTATATTATTTTACAGGCTATATATATATAAATAATTTGATTAAATTATTTACGTCATATAATTCTTATGTTACTCGATATAAATAAAATAAGTGATAGAAAATGTAAATCTCCTGGGAGTGTGAGATCTACACACTTACTCTTCCTTGTATTTTGCATCGATGATAACATAACAAGATTTTGTGTAATTAATCGTAAAAGTAAAGTCCCTATAAGTAAAATTATTTCATGTACATGGTTGTTCCTTTTGTCGTGTCGTTAAAATTCAAAATAAGAGTGTTTTCATCGCAACCAATAGAATATATTTGGTGACACTTGGAACAATACATAATGGACTCTAGTGATTCGCGCATTATGTTCACCCTAATGGTGTCACAAACCAGGAAAATAAGGACATGTGGCACACAACAAACAACCACTAGAGAAACAACTAAATCGTCATGTGCAATAAATTAATCCCATATATAGTGATCAACCCTTCTCACCTAACCCACTTGACTAAACGTATGTATATATATAATAAAGGAGCATCATCTCATCTCCCACAATTTTATACCCTCGAATCGAGTGGGTACGTATAATTAGTTTATGAAAAATATATATATTTATATATTAATTCAAACAAAATTAGTCTACAACACGATATATCAGTATTATTTTGTTGGCCCTTTTTGCTGAATGAAGTTTGAAGTGCTGATTCCAGTTCTTTTGAATTTGATGTCAGAATCACTTCTGAATTTAAAAGGAAACTAGCTTAGTGTTTGACTGAATCATATTATTTGATAAATAAATTTAATATTATATGTTGAAAAAAAAAGATTTTTTTCTAATAAAATTACTAAAAATGATATTGACAAAAGTGTTTATGTAGTTTATATTATTTGATAAATGTAATATTTGTAATTAATTTAAAATGTCGATTGGGTTAATTTTATCTAAAAATAATTTTTTTTTCTACTTCTCCTTTATTCTACAGCAAAAAATCTCTCTGTTTTTGATCAAAGAATGGTTCTTCTATTCTGACCAAAAATCAACAAAAACACTTGCATTTCTATTAAAAAAGAAACGCTTTTTGTTGCCTTAACATCTGGACAAGCTGGCCAGCAGAACACAAGAAAGCACCATCACTACCCCACATATATATAGATATATATATATATGTATGTATGTATTCTAGCTTGCATTATAATCAGTATATAAGCATGAAGCTTGGACTTAGGTAAGGCCAGCCTTGCCTTCTCTGCGTTGCCACAATTTGAGGGCCTTGGAAGTTCTCAATTCAATAATATGGAAGAATATCATGTTCCCCAGCCCCAGGTGACAAACCCACGAAGAAGAAGCTCCAGATGCTCCACCAGATACCTCGGCGTTCGCCGGCGGCCGTGGGGCCGGTATGCCGCCGAGATCAGGAATCCCTACACCAAGGAGAGACACTGGTTGGGCACTTTCGACACTGCCGAGGAAGCCGCATTGGCTTATGATCTCTCCTCCATCTCTTTCAGTGGCCTTGACAGAGCCAAGACCAACTTCCATTACCCATTAAAGCTGCAGCCGAGAGAAAGCGATGAGACAAACTGCTACTGCGCTGATGTGAGCTATAGTTCCAGCGGTAGTGGTGATCATGAAGATGATGAATCTGTCCTCATTGCCTCCATTTTACAGAGCTTCTCCCAACCCAGCAATAACTTGCCTTCTTGTCCTTGAGTTACTGAAAGCAAGCTTCTACAACGCACGTATTTGGTGCAGTTGAGCGACGCTGCATGTGCTGCTCGCCCTTTTGTTTTTGACTGCCATGTATTCTGAACTATTATGAGCCATGGTGATGGTAAAGATGATGAATACCCCGTGCTACCATTGTTTCGCCTTTATAATTAAATAGATTAATGCTTCAGTTTCACCCAAACAAGGTGCTAGCTTAATTACTTGGACAAAAGTAAATAGATTTAATTTGACTTAGTAGAAATTATGAAAGAGGAACAATTATATGATTATATCGGCCTAGGTTTTATTTGTCGGGTCAAATTTGTAGACCCAATTGGACGTTAATCAAGTTTAAAATTAAATTAAAATTAAGATAGATTAAAAAATTAACTTAAACTAAATCAAATTATAAATCACATTAATTAGCTCCACATAATGTCATTCTTGATCATATCTAGACTTAGTAACACTCCTTATAAGTGTTTATATTACACACATTAAAATATATAGCAAACATTAATATGGCATATAAATAGAGAATGAGAAATAAAGATTTAATTATGCATGGACTACCACTAAGGTGGTAGCGATTTGGTAGGGAGATCTCCTTTACTTTCTTTAAGTCAAATAATTGAATTTTAAATATAAAATTCACTTGTGGGAAGGAAATAGATACTAATCAATATTATGTAAATCGAGTCAAAGAGTGACAGACTTATTTTCTTAATAATAGCTATAGTTTAAATTAAATATTCTCAAATGATAAAAAAATTTTGCAATCATGCTTAGAGATCATTGCACAAATCATCTCAATCTTAGTTTTCTCACAAAAAAAAGAGAATAAAAATTACAAGCAATCTCATCTTATTGTAAATTAATATCAAAAACACGAGATAATATATAATTAATTTATGACACAATGATATAATACTTTCGAGAGACAATACTTTCTTTTATCTCCAGGGTGGTCAACTTTCAGCGGAAAGTTTGACATGAAAAATGATATTGATTTAAGTTAAAAATTAATTGAAAAATTATAGGTGAAATGGGTTCCAACTACATTTGGTGTTTTTGTGTGTGAAGGTAAGAGTTGAATGATAATTTCATTCCATTGAACCCGTGAAATGTATTTGGATTTGGATTTGGTAGTAGCTAGCTATCACATAATTCAATAACAATCTCATTTTACAATTGTAAATATATAATATGATGATAGTTTTCATAACATGAACATCTATTAATATTATGGTGCCACATGGCACATAAATGTAATATATAGATATATATATATATATAAGTGGGCCATTTTAACCCAAAGCCAGCCTAATCGTGATAGCCTTATTAGCCCAATGTAAATGGGCCTCCAAATACTAACAGTGGCTATTTGCTATTTACTATTTAGATATGGAACAAAATAAAATTTACTCTCTTTAAACTTTCTTGTGGAACAGAGAAGTTCGAAAATGTGTTCAAACAAAAAAAAAATTCTAAGTAAAAACATAAAATTTAGGTCCCGCTGAGTTATAAAAAATATCTTATGTTTTTAATTTTAATTTTAATTTTATATTGTATAATTGAATATCCCATTTAAAAATAGAAAACTAACTAAGGCTATGTTCAGTTTTATGAAATATTTTTTAATTTTTTATATCCACTTTATAACTAAAGATGTCCTAATATTTTATGTTTAAAAAGTTATAGCATTCATTTTTAAAAAATATCAAAAAAAATATTTTCTAGTTAACAATATTAAGTTGAAAAATTAGAAAAATTAGGGTCTATTTGATAGAAATGAAATACAATGGCACTACCGAATAGGGGGTGAATTGGATTTATAAAAATTGTTTAAAAAAAACTTTAATTCTTTTATAAAGATAAACAACAATTGTGATTTAAATAGAATGACATATATGAACAAGAAATGAAATGAAATAGAAAGTGAAACAAGATGCACAACAAAATGAGAACACAAGAGATTTAGAATGGTTTAGTTTAATCAAACCTAATTCACTACCTTAACTATCCACTAAAGATTTTGAAACCAATCCACTAATAAAAATCCTCCCACTTGAAACAAGTTGGTCATCTAGTCTCAAGTTATAATTCTCCTACTCAAAGTAGACCCTCTAACTAATGCTAGCAAATACAAAATGGATTGAAATGAAAGTTTAAGAATGCTAACCCTTAGTTATATGACCTCTCTATAATAATACAAAGATTGAAAATATTGGAAGATAAACACACTACAAGCCTTTACAATAAATGAGATAGAGAATAAAAATGTAAGTACAATAAAAAGATTTGATCTCTTGAGAGCTTGGTAAAAGGATGATCTTTGAGCTTTAAATGAAATCATAACCACCTATTTATAGTTGTGGGTGCAAGCTTCAAAAATTAGACCATTTAATGGAGTGGACAAGCATTAAATGCGACAAAAATTAGTCGTTATTTGAATTCTGTGAAAAAATCAATCGACCAATACAAAGCATCTGTCGACAAATTAAATCACGAATTCAAAAATCAGACAATAAATAAAAATAGTTAGTCGACAGATCACAAAAATAACACTATGATTAACATGCATACATACTATGAAGCAACAGATGATAATGGATTAGTTGTCTGATTCAAGCTATATAACAATATTCAAAAGATGCATGCAATCTGTCAAGTGACAGATGAAACATGATAGACCACAGATTGAGACAAAATGATTTTAACTATGAAAATGTGCACATTGTCAGGCAACAAATGAAAATGGATAGATGGCTGATTAGTTAAGAAACTTAAACAACCAAAGCACACATCATGCATGTTGTTAAATGCCTGATCAAGGAGGATCAGCCAATCAACATAAACCACATCAACCCA
Source organism: Diospyros kaki (assembly GCA_036245055.1). Taxonomy (NCBI): domain Eukaryota; kingdom Viridiplantae; phylum Streptophyta; class Magnoliopsida; order Ericales; family Ebenaceae; genus Diospyros; species Diospyros kaki. The sequence goes on along the minus strand of BSEG01000015.1, from coordinate 15,367,963 downwards.
TTAGACGACAGATCCAAAAATTTAGTTGACTAACACTTTCACAATCTTTAAAAACTTTTTTTGCCTTAAACCTCAAACTCATTTGAAAACATTTTGAACTTTTAATATAAATACAAAAGCATGATATACTTGTCATTTGCCTTGAGTTATGATTTCCAATATCACTTTATTTAATCTCTCATTGATCCTTATTTGAAATTGAAAGATGTACACTTGAAAGATATACACTTGACTTATAACTTAAAACTTATTTTGTTTTTCATTATCAAAACCTTAAAGCTAATTAAAACCAATATCAATATATCATTATTAATAGAAATGGTGTATTCTAACTATTCTCTTTTGGTTAAGATGCACTAAGTGTGCCTTATTTTGAAATAAGGTATATTTATTGCATTTTGTTGAGTTAATTAGTTTATGTTTTGATGATGATGATATTGATATAATCTTAATCCAAAACTTTAATTATAAATATCAATATATCAATAAACCGAGCAAGCTCTTAAAAATCATATCAAAATCTCATATGAACTACTCAAAATTGTATAATGTGTATTTAGACTATCATTTGAGTGAATGTAATGCAAAAGTTTGTTTTTACCAATTTTCAAAACATCACTCGAATGCTTAGGATTAATTATAAAGTAGACAAATATTTGAGCTTACTATTAGTCTCAAACTGTGTGTGTTATCAAGTGTCAGGACAAGTAGTGGAATACTCATTCAAATGACAACTGTTTTAAGTTAAATATTTTTATCATTCAATCAATCAAGTAATCTGAAATTCGTTATCAAATAAAAAGAATCATCATTTGAATAATCATTTTAATCAATTGAATGATGACTATGAATATATTAAGCATCATCTGAATAACTCATTGTCAGATAACAAATCTGACAATGGAATTCTCAAGGGATCGAGAATGGGGAATTGAGAGAGAATAGGGAGAGAAGAAGAGATTAGATCGGAGAGAGAATTTAGAGAGAAAGTTTAGAGAGAATTGGAGGGAAAATCATTTTCAATTTCATTCAACATGTTGGCTTTAACGCTTTGATCAGCTATTTATACTAATCCAGTAACTTGGACTCCAAAAACAGTTAGCCCGAGCCATATGCGCTTACAACTAGGCTATAGCATGCTGGAACATTCTACCAGTTATGTTAAATATTGAAATTCAATTTCTAATAGCCTAATTACACATTATTCATACCGCTAGCTAACTTCTCCCACACCTCGGTACATGACAACTACCCCCTCCATCAATCATTTCTTGTCCTTAAGAAATGTGTAGCAGGCTGGCCGAATTTTGAAACTACTCCAAGAGATCAGGTAGATACTCCCAAGTGTCCGACTGATGTGAAGACCACTTGAGGAGTACTTGAATGAGTGGTGCCCCATGTCTGTAAATAACTCTCATGTCTAGGATGGTAGTAGGGATGTTGGGTCCTGCTTCTTCGTTTATACTTCCCGGGAGTGTGTGACTAACTCGCAGCAAGCCCACTCCTTTCTTGAGTAGAGATATGTGGAAGACAAGGTGTAACCGACACCCTTCAGGTAGTTGTAATCTGTAGGGCATTGGTCCTACTTTTGCCAGCACTAGGTAGGGCCCAAAGAATCTAGGACTCAATTTAGACACTAGTTACTTGGTAATATTTTTGAGCTATTAGGGATTAAGCTTTAGATAGACTTCTTCTCCTTTTAAAAAGGTTCTTTCACTCCTCATCCGATCAACCATTTGTTTCATTATGTCCCTAGCCTTTGTTAGTTCATCATTCAAGAGTCTCACTACCTCTTTCCTCTGTTGCATGTATGCTCCAACTTTTGTCACTGTCCGGTAGTAGTACTGGTTTGTACCCATACAAAGCCTCGAATGGACTCATGTTTATGGAGCTATGATGGCACAAGTTGTACCATCATTGGGCTATTGATAACCACTTGTGCCACTCTCTTGGCTACATGAAGCATAGGCACCTCAAGTAGGATTCCAGACATTGATTCACCCTCTCTGATTACCTATCTGTTTTGGGGTGATAGACAGTAGACATATGTAGCTTAGTGCCTAAGGATTTAAGTAGTTCTCTCCAGAATGCACTAGTGAAGACTTTATCCTTGTCTGATACTATAGACTGAGGCATTCCAAGCATCTTTACTATTTTGTCTAAGAAAACTCTTGCCACCTTCTAAGCAGTGAAGGGGTGGGATATGCCTATGAAATGGCTGAATTTAGTAAACCAGTCCATGATTACAATAATGTTGTTTCGTCCTTCTGATTTAGGTAGCCCTTCAACAAAATCCATGGTTATATTGGTTCAAGCCCATTCCAGTACTGGCAATGGTTGTAGTAGACCTGGTTGAGCTACGGTCTAGTGTTTGCACCTCTTGCACACATCACAATTCACTATAAAATCAATCACAAACTTCTTGAGTTGTGGCCAGTATAATTTCTAACGTACTCTTTGGTAGGTGTTTTGTATCCCGGAGTGTCTCTCCAATGGGGAGCTATGTAGTGATTGAAGTATCTGGTTCCTTAAAGTCATATCCTCCCCCACTACCAATCTCACTTTGTACCTGATCAATCCCTTAGATAAAGCGTAACTAGGTTTGCAATTCCCATTCACACTCACTGCTCCAATAGCTCCTTGGCCCATGATCCTTGCTAGTAACTCTCTGAAACCTCTTGGACTCAATCTGGTACTACTGTAGTGACGGCCACTAGTGTCTCCCCTTCATGGCAGTGAGATAGCGCATCCGCAACCACATTTTCCTTACCCTTTCTATACTAAATGAAATAATCCAGTCCCATCAATCTTGCCATCCCCTTCTTTTGGAGATGAGAGTGGAGTTTTTGTTATGAAAGGAACTTAAGACTCTCATGGTCAGTCTTAATGATGAACTATCCTCCTTCTAGATAGTGTCTCCACTTTTTCACTACCATTAAAACCGCTAGGAGTTCTTTGTCATCATATATGCTGAGCCCTTGGTGTCTGGGGCTTAGAGCTTGGCTGAGAAAAGCCAAGGGCCTACCCTCCTAAGATAGTACTACCCCTATGCCCACTCCGCTGGCATCAGTCTCTAAAGTAAAGGGCTTGCTAAAATTTGATAGCCCGGGTATTGGAACTTCACTCATAGCTTTCTTGAGTTGTTCAAATGCCTCATCTGTCCTCTAATCCCATTTGAATCCCTCATTTCTCAGCTGATCAATGGGTGGTTTACTTATCGATCCATAGTCGGATGTTAGTGGGCTTAGGCCAAGTAGTAATAGCCTCAATTTTCTTAGGATCCGTTCCCACACCTACTGCCGATATCACATACCCCAGATACTCAACTTGTGCTTGTGCAAAAGCACATTTAGACTTTTTGAGATACAACCGGTTGAATCCCAAGATCTGAAAAGTAGTCCTAAAGTGTTATAGGTGTTGGTCAAAAGAGAAGTTGTATATCAATATGTCATCAAAGAATACTAGGATAAATTTTCTGAGGAATGGTTCAAATACTCAGTTCATTAGTGCTTGAAAAGTAGTAAGGGCATTAATAAGGCCGAATGACATTACCGTGAATTCATAGTGCCCATGATGAGTTCGAAAGGCAGTTTTTGGTATGTCAAGTGGGTTTATTCTTATTTGGTGGTAACCTAAGCACAGGTTAAGCTTAGAAAAAATGGTGATATGTTTGAGTTCATCAAGAAGGTCTTCAATAATGGGTATTGGGAATTTGTCTTTAATGGTAACGGCGTTGAGTTGTCGATAATCGATACAAAAATGCCATGTCCCACCTTTCTTTCGAACCAAGAGAAGCAAAAGGGCTTCCACTCGATCTAATAATTGATTGGGAAAGTATTTCTCTCACCAACTTTTCAATTTTTGTTTTTAGTTTGGGAGGGTATCGATAAGATCTTATGTTTACAGGCTCAACATTCAGTTTTAAAGAGATGGAATGGTCTAGGGGTCTCTCAGGATGGAGAGGCTTAGGTTCTACAAACAGGTCATGATATTCAACCAGTAATAACTCAAGTAAGATCAGATCAGATACCTGTCATGCCTCCTGTGGTTGTATTTAGTCATTTCTGGGGTGATCATTTTTTGTTTCCTCTCTGTCTTTCCCTCTTCACTGGCCTCAATCGAGAACAAGTGAGCTACCTGGGATTATTTTCCTCCTTAAAAGCTAATGTAGCTTCTTTCATTTTATCATTATACAGGATGCCATCTTCATATTGCCTTAGAGAACCACTCTTCTGCCCTTCTTTTCTATTGATACCTCCATCTTATTAAAATCAAAACTAATTGAACTCACTCATTTCATCCAATCCACCCCCAAAACTATGTGACAACCCCCTAACTTTAACAACCTCATATTAGCTTCGAATGCTTCACCCTACATCTACAAACAAAATCCTAAACAAGATGATGTGCTATGTACTTTGTTTTCGTTGGCCACTGTAACTGAGAGTGGCTGGGTACTGGCCACCGGATACTTTATCTTTCTTGCAATACCCTCATCAATAAAATTGTGGGTATTCACATTGTCAATCAACACCAAAAAGGTACCTTCTTGTACTCTACCTTCCACTTTGATTATTTTGCTACTGGTAGTCCTCTTAACAGCATGTAGCGAGATTGCTCCGTTATCTTTTTTATTTGTTTCTTCTATCATCGCGAGGCCCTCTTCGCCCTCTTTGTCCTTTCCTCTTCTTCTTCTAGCAGTAACAACTGCTTCTTACATTGGTGCCCCACAAAGTATTTATCCCTACACTTGAATCACAGCCCCACTTGTCTCTGTTGTTCAATAATTTATCCCTAGACTGTAAGTTAGGTCCTGGGGGTGGCAATGCCTGAAATTGGCCCCCTGTTCCTCCCTTTGGGGGTCCCCGTCCTGTGAACTTATCCCCATACTACATGGTACTTGGCACCCATCCCCCGTTTTGGCCTCTCTGTTTCCTCATCAATGCCTCAAACGTTAATTCTTACAAGGAGGCTCCCTTAGCAGTCTCTTATATTGTCTTGGGCCTTAATACCTTCACTGCTGATCTTAATTCATCAGTCAATCCGCCCACAAAATTGGACACAAAGTACTCCTCGATAAGATATGGAATCTTGCTTAAAATTAAGGACTTAAGTTCTTCGAATTTCATTTGGTATTCCATCACCGTGCCTTCATGCCTTAGACAATTAAACTCTTCCACTATATTCATCATACCCCTTTCCCCGAACCTCTCGCAAAGGCCTTTAGAGAATTCTTCCCAACTATAGCACTTTCTTACCTTAGACCACCCCTAGAACCAAATGTCTCCAGAGTCATTAAGGTAGGTAGAGGTTAAGGCTACCTTCTGACTCTCTGCCACTTAATGGATCACAAACATCTTCTCACACATCATGATCCACCATCAAGGTTTCTGCCTTTTGAACACCGGAAGTTCCAATCTTGGTACTGGAAATTCGGTATGGTTTGAGTGAGCATTGCCTCCTGGCCTATTTTTCCATGCATTTTCTTCCTCTACCGATAAATCTATCTTCTCCTCCGATGGTTCTACATTTTGCCGACTAGTGTCAATTCCTAGTATAATTGGTTTAGTATGTTCCTTAGGGGCAAAGTTTGGTGAAATCCTCACCTGATGTTGATTAGAAAACGTGATCATAAACTATTGCAGTTGATCACGCAGCACATTGCCTAGCTCACACATTCCTTGCATCTTCTCCTTGATCTTGTTCGCGATCCTCTCCAACTTGCCATCCATCACCACACCAATCTTATCATCCATCATCTCCACCCAGACTTGGACTTCCATCATTGCAGTGGTCACCTATTGAATCTGTAACTCCATTTGCCTCATCTTTGTGCTGTCGGCCATCATCTCCACACTGAATTATGTTAACAGCAAAGTGCTTTGATACCAATTTGTCAGATCATGAATCTAACAATGGAATTCCCAAGGGATCAAGAATGGGGAATTGAGAGAGAATAGAGAGATTTTAGGGGGATAAGAAGAGATTAGATCGGAGAGAGAATTTAAAGAGAGAGTTTAGAGAGAATTGGAGGGAAACTCATTTCCAATTTCATTCAACATGTTGGCTTTAGCGCCTAGATTGGCTATTTATACTGATCCAGCAACTTGGGCGCCAAAAACGATTGGCCCAAGCCATGTGCGCTTACAACGAAGCTATAGCATGCTGGAACATTCTACCAACTATGCTAAATATTGAAATTCAATTTCTAATAGCCTAATTACACATTATTCATAATGCTAGCTAACTTCTCCCATACCTCAATACATGACACTCATTTAATCAATCGAATATAATATGTGAGTGTCTAAACAATCACTCGCATAACTTAGTTAACCGTTTGAATAAAAGTAATCATCATTCAAATTGCTAAACTTGTTAATTGCATAATTAATCCATCAATCAAATGAATCTATTAGCCATTCGAATGATAAAAAGGCCTAAAATGTCAATCTTCAATGTTTGGATCATCATTTGAATATATCTATTAAGCGATCAAATATTTAAGGTATCAATTGGCTATTAAATCTCATTAATCACATAATCTATAATTCAGTCAAATAAGGGATGTACCAATCAAATGATAGATTGATCAAGAGGTGTCAAGTTTTTGGGGCTTGGCAGTTATTGACTGATACTTGTGCTCATTCTAGTATCCTTATTTCAGTCGAATAGGTGTTACTATCAATCAGATACTTTAAAAAAAACAAAGAACATGTTCCTACATTTCATTCATCAATCGACTAAATGGTATTTTGTATTTGAGTGATGACATAACCAATCAATATATTGGAAATCATCATTCGAATATTTCCTCTAATGTTTAATTGGTCATTCGAATGATAAATATTTGGTATTCGATTAGTGTCATTTCATTCAAATATGCTTGTGGCCTCTGTCGAATGAATTTGATCTGACAAAGAATAACTCTTTGTAATTTATGAAGTAACTGACTTAAAAATTTGTCCATTCGAGTGAACTTGAAATTAAACGACTCAAGAAGAATACTAATTCAACCGTTAACTAACCATTACTCATAAATGTCAAAGATGACAATTTCAACCGTTTGAGTTTTATTTGTTTATTTTAAGTGGTCTGATCATGTTCCCTTTTAATATATTGATAAAATATTTATATATGTTGTGAAAAGTGTTTTATCTTTAATGCATATATATTATTTGTTCACTAATTTGATTGTTATCAGTCAAATCAAAAGATACTATGAGTATATGCAGATACTGTGAGAATATGCAGATTTTAGGTGTTTAATTCAAGACTCAAAATGTAAACACCCTCGCCCGAATATTCCAACCACCCGAACTACCCGAACGGGAGAGCTTATGGAAGGGAAAAAAAATGAAATACAAGACAAGAATTACCCTGGCATGCATACAAAAAAAGTAAAATAGAGAAAGCAAAACGATACACATTCACGCACACGAGTATCCCGCTAGAACAACGGTCACATGGTATAAAATACATACAGACACCTGTGCCAACAAATAGAAAATATAAGGAATGATTTGGCACAGTCAAACATAAAGGGACAAAATCATATCAAAACATCATAGACAATGAGGAGGAAACTGACTGTACACCATACCGACACAGCTGCTAGGTATTGTGATCCTCGCCCTCGACTTTAGCTTTATCCTTACCTAGAATGATGAAAAGCAATGTGAGTTGCAAGACTCAACAAGTTTATAAAAAAAGAAGGGCTATAAGTTAAATAAAATGAGTGAACTCCCCTGATATAGTCCCACACATACACACAAACCATGAGATGCTACAACACAATAGTATAGCATAATGAAAGTATATACCGATCCTTGGGGCCCACACAAGACTCTCGGCACCCAAGTCCCATACCAACCTATTGTTGCCCTGAAAGGCAATATAAGTCTTCAACAAACATGTGCGCACTTTCTCGGGTCGATGCTCCCGACACCCGAACCTTTAAATACCTGAGCCCTAGGCTCCCTCGAAACGGTACTCTCGTCCGAGATTGTAGAACACATAGTAACCATACAATGCGCATATAAAATGCAAGGCGTAGTAAGCATCAACTAGATACACTAGTGCCCATACATCCAAGCATCAGGCACATTTTTCGTCCACATAGTAAACCACACACGATACATATGCCTGTGTCAAATGCAATCTAACAATACTAGAATGTCTGTGTCCATGCACAACCAGAATATGGAAACCCCAACATGCGCCTCGTACCCATGTGCATACCAAAATCATGCAACATAAATAAAATATATCAAGTTATGCAGTAAATCACATAATGGCAGAACTAGTTAGCAGTGTCTGACACTAGTCGATGGTTAATGGGTAGGAGTGTCCGGTCGATGGCCTAAGAAAGACCGTACTATAGTCACTCCAATGTCACCAAACAGCTAACCCTTGCCCCCACTGCTCAACAACTTTAACATATTCACAGCCAAATAATCCATAATTGTATCCAGACATCTAAGAACCTAATTCCCAAATGAGTTCAACATCATTCCCAAAGGCATGGGGGTGGCACAAACTCCCGTAGGTAACCAACAAATAAAATTCTCGAAAATAGCTTATTAAATTTAATTTATGCCAAATGGCTCATAATTCCATAATTAATAAACGGACCAAAACCAACGAAAGAAAGGTAAATAAATTCACAACGGAAAGAACTTCGTAGAGGGAGTAGGAAACTTGCCTTGTAGAAGAGATCCTTAGGCTTTTTATGTCTAAATGCGACAAAAATTATACAAACTGCAACACCGTATAATTTACCAAAATTAATAAAATTGGTCTCTAAATGAAATTCCAACCGTACAGAATTTATTACTCACCTTCTGGAATTACCTAGTATCCTCAGACTGCGATTAAAAGTGAGATTTCCCCAAACAAATCTCAATTTTTCCTTGTTTTTTGTTGCTTGCTCGCGTCTGCTGCTACTCGAAATTTCCTATCTGATTACTTAAAATTTGCTTCAAATTGGGCATTACATGAGGCTACCGACACATTAAAAGGGCCATTAAAAGCTGGATTTTTGCTTTAATTTTAAAAGAAAAAAAACTAGGTGGAGAGGCAGCCACGTTGTTGCCGTCACCTTCCTCCATACGGCGTCGTTTGGCACCCTCAATTGCTAGAAATCAGTTTCCAACAAAATAGCAAGCAACCCCTTCCATTACATATGCGCATCACTTTAAACTTATATGTTCACTTGAGGCTAGCTAAATTAACACTCCAGCACTCCACGCAACTCTTTCCCTCCAATTCCTTAGTCTTATAATAATTTATTATTATTATGTTTATTAATATTATAATTCCTATGCTTAATATTATTATTGTTGATATCAACCAAAATATATTAATATCCCCTTAAAATTAAATTAATATAATAAATTAATAATTAAATTAAATTACGATTTACAAATCATTACCCAAAACTTTTATAAAAGGCCAAGAGCTACATGAGTTCATGCTGATAATTTTCTAACCATATCCGTGATGATGTTAAACTTAAAGGTGTTGAAGTCTAGCCATATTAAATCTATGTTGAAGCCATATCATTACATGAGTGTTGTTTTCACAATCATATATTTCTTCCAACTCAAGTGAAATTTGATTACACCTTATGAAGCCAATCCTTACCAGCAAAGATAAATAAGAGTGGAGTACTTAATTCATATTCCTTTCACTCATTCTGTTATTAACCCTCATGAGCATTGTTGCTTATTATTCTGAAGGAAAGCCTTATTATGAGTTTTCTTTGAAATTCTCCAACCAACAAGAGACTGTGGGGATTCTACCTCATCCTTTAAAAGGTATATAAGGTTTTTGCTTTGTCCTTAAAAGTAAAGGTTACGCATGATCCTATAAAAAAATAATGGTTAATTCATGTTCCTCTCACTCATTCTATTATTAACTCTCGTGAGCATTGTTGCTTATTATTCTAAAGAAAAACCTTATTATGAGCTTTCTTTGAGATTCTCCAACCAATAAGTGACTATAGGGGTTCTGCCTTATCCTTTAAAAGGTATGCAAGGTTTTTGCTTTGTCCTTAAAAGCAATGGTTGCGGTTGATTTTTTGAAAAAGTTGTTGTTCCTATTTAGTCTATGAAAAGAAGATGTTACAGCTACTCTTATAAAAGCCAGGATCAGCCAGGATCATTGCTTACCCCATTAAAAATAGAGATTTCAGTAAATTTATAAAAAATGTGTATAGATTATAGTTGATCTCTAAAAATCTAATCTCTTAATAGGTGTTTTAAATTCTTAATGAGAAGATAAGGTATTGGACTAAACTCAAACCACTATAATTTATTGTGTTTTATAGTTAAGTTGTGCTTTGATGGTTTTAATTTTCATTTGCCATACCTTACCAAAACTAGCTTCTGTTTTTGTTTTTAGCTCTGTTTTAGTTGTACTTTGCACTCATATAATATGGTTTCTGTTTTCAGTTTCTAAGTTTTATTTTTTTAATATAAAAGTTTTCTCATGAAACTTGAATTACAAATGCATAATGAAATCTAATATAAATTCTATTCCCAGTTTATTTTTTAAAATGTTCCTTGTTGTTTAAAGTAATCTAAAACTAATTATTTATAAACATAATTTCACTGTATTTTATCACTCTTTGAAAAATTATATCTTTAAATCAGTTCTAATGCATAATCATTTTAAAATGACAAAATTTTCAATACATCCAAATCACCTCCTTTTTGGATGGACACTCTTACATGATTTTTCACATTTTATTTTTATCATTAAAACAATATGATTAGTTAATAATAAATTAATCATATTATAAACATTGAATCAACTAATAGAATTATCTAAAAATTAAATAATGTATAATAAATATACCTAATTTAAAAATAAAATACATTTATTACACATTAATTAACCACAGACAACAATTAGAATTAGCCGGAGAGATTATAATCATGTCATTAATATTATCATTTAATAATGTTGCAAATATTTTCCTTTCCGTACTATAAACAAATGATGTGCATTAGATATACTTTACCTCCAAGCTGATCATCTTCAACCAGAGCCTTCGATTCTTCATCTTTGTCTTCTTCTTCCCTATCATCATTATCAGCATCAATACTTTCATGGGTTATCAGCACTTATGTCATCCCTGTCACTCAAATCACTGACATTTTCATTTTCAGCTCCTTCATCATCTTCCTCACTTCCAGTTTCTAAATCATCAGCTTCACCATCATTCTCTTCACTATCATCACCATCGATCCTCTTCAGTGACACTTACTACTCTCTTATCATCTTCAGAAAAATTACCAAGTTCATAGTCATTGAAATCTTCCCCATCACCACTACTACCAGCTTCATTGTCACCATCAGTGTCATCGTCTTCTCGTAATAATTCAGCACCAGGGATATCAATACGGGCCTACAAATTCGGCAGAGACAGGCCCAGGCTGGCTCTTTAAGTTTACTATTAATGCTCGAGTGACCAATTATGAGAGAGCAAATTATTAAAATTATATATTACATTATAAAAAATCGAAAAAATTATGAAAATTTTATTTCTTAAAATTTAATTAAAATATAAGTTTTGAGAATCAAATAAAAATAGAAGACTCAAGAGGAAAAAAAAGACAATGATACTTGTCAGATGAAATATTACAAAATACGATATATTTATTATTAATTAATATAAAAATTTTATAATTATATTTATTATAATTTAATTATTATCTTTAAAATAATAATTAGCATTACCCATCGTATAAATGAATGAAATAAAGTACAAGAACTCTGAAAAAGTTATTAAAAAAAATAACTAAACACCATAGAAACTTTTAATAAATTAGTTTTTAAAATACATTTGTTTTTTTAATATTTTGATGTGTTAATATCGATTTTGGGTATGCTAATATCACCACCCAGTTAAAAATACTCAACATATATATATATATATATATATATATTTGAAGATTAATGTTAATCTAGCCCTTCAGATGGTTAAATAGAGTAAATATACTTTGTTTGCATGTATCATAATAAAGGTCTTTTGTGTTAAAAAATATCCATTTACTAAAACAATGTTTAACATAACATATATGAATTATAAAAGTTTCCAAGAATATAACCTTCAATAATTTCCTAAGCTTAATGTCTATAGTTAAATAATTTCAGAATAATTTAATAAAAAAATCTAACATTAATACAATTAGTAAAAAGCTAAAAAGGCAGCAATTATAATATTTTAGAATAGTCCAATACATTAAGTAATAAAAAGTATCACCTTAGTTTGTCAATAGAGAAGGCATAATTAGGTTAGATTTCAAATTTGTGGTAATATCTCTAATTTGATATTTTTTAAATTATATGTATATATATACGATGGTTCTTAGATCAATCACTACAAGTCATCTCAAGATCTTGATTTTAGGATTCACACTTCAAGGGTTGTATCTACAAGAGAATAAGGAATGACTAGATGTCCCTGAATTCTCAAACTAAGTTAATAAAGAAAAGATGGGTAATTTAGAAGAAGTTTCGTCTTGACTCGAACATGAGTTTCACTTTGAGAGTTAAAGACTTATCTATTATATTTAGGTAGAAAAAATGACAATTGTCATTCCCTCTGAGTGTTTGAGATCCAAACACGTGTCAAGCTTAGAATTAACTTTTTTTAAAAAGGTTATTTTAATAATTTTGTAATAATATTATATATATATATATTACATTCGAGTAGAGATCGTATCCCATCATTCTACTAGTGATCTTTTCCCGTAAATATATTTCCATATTCAAACCCTCTCCAGAATCATTATTTCGCCGGGGGATATTATCCACTGCCGATCCCAAGCCCGGATAAAAGAGGAGGGTTGCGTTAGGTAGCCGACAACCAACGTAAAACCTAGTCGGATCCAAATATAAATTCTAGACAAACTATCTGTTGGGATGTAACCCACATAAAAGTCTAGAATTCATGTAGTCAACCCCACATAGTGAGATAACGGCTGGATATGTTGTTGTTGTTGTTATTGTATTCAAACCCTCTCCGAAAAATTTTGGCGAATAACCATGTTATTGAACATCCATTTTTATCCCTAATTAAGCTCATAATTAATGAAAAGCTTTAAACTTCGAATTCAGAGTCATCTATTTATTGCACGCATTAATACAGCCCTCCCTCACACACAAATGAAATACAAAATTAAGGGAATAAAAAAGGGAGTTAGTTACACAGACGTACAACACTTAAGATTACTAATTAAACTCTGGTCTACGATAATATACACATAGATAGATAGACAGAGAGAGAGAGAGAGAGAGAGAGATCCTAATATATATGAGAGCAAAACTATTAAATACCCTCATCATCTGTGACAATGTCAAGTGACAGTCGCATTAATGGGTGACAGGGCCAGGTCCAGTGTCAACCGGAGGCGGCGGAGGTTTCCTCCCCAAACGTCGACTTGCAGCATCTGATGCCTCCTGCACCCATGCATATTATACATACATATATATATATATATGTTACAGAAATCTTCAACAACTCGTACAGATATATATATATATATGAAACAAAAGTAACACCGAACTCTTGGAATTACTGTTTTTGTACAGTATTTCATCTCTCGTACTTGATTTTAATTTTGATAAATAAAATAAATTATTGACAAATTTTTAGTATTTACCTCTAAATTGAGTATCAAATTCGTGACCTAGAACTACTAACACACCTACAAATACTAACACAAGCATATTATTCATCCGTCACTTTTGCTAAAGGCAAAGTAACACCGAACTCTACTGCTTAGTAACACCGAACTCTAGTGCTTAGATTAGTGGTGTGTAAATGGTTGCACGGTTTGGGACGTTGTGTTCGAGTTTAGTCAGATTTTTTAAGTCTTTATGTGGCATCTCCCGTTGAAAAGGCAAATAAAGTAATGAATACTAGTAAAGGGTGGTTCTTAGATGCAATTGACTCATAAATAGAGTCATGATTGAATCTAATCTTATTGCACACCGACATCCCTTCACTTACCCTTTTTTATTCACAAAAAATAAATAGACAGAGAGAGAGAGAGAGAGAGAGAGAGAGTCATCATACTACTGAAGTTGCCGGAGGATCTGCGGCTTCTCCGGGGCCGGAATCATGAGTTTCTTGGCAACCTGGTTTCACCTGGACCTGCCGGTTCTCACCATCTTCAGAGCTTGATGAAGCCGGCTGGTCTGGTCTTGGAGACCCATCAAAACCTAAGCACTTGAGTAAAGCCTTGAGGGCTTCTTGAGCATAGTAGCATGGATTATAATAAGAAAACTCTTCAACAACAGTTGCACTCTCTGTGATGATCGCCTCCTCCTTCATCTTCTTCTCCGAGGCTGTCCCCTCCATCGATCGTCTAGGTTTGCTGAAACATGCGTCTTAAGTTCATTTCCTCGCTTCTCCGCTGCCCCTTCAACTCATTTTGGTGCTTTGAATGGGTCTGAAAGATGGTAGTTGGTGGTCTCCTTAATATCTTAAATGAACCATTCATGGACATGTACAGTTCTGTCCGTCATTTACCCATTATATTAATAGCTAGGCTGTGAGAAAAATCAGCCACAGACACAGTCGTGATGTGTCTTAAACAAAATTTAAATTTTTATTTTTATTTTTATTTTTATTTTTATGCATAAGTGAATCCCATTAATTATTCTAATTTTAAGAAGACTAAGATGCAAGGTAATTAATTTTAGTGAAACATGGATGCCAAGCATATTGATCTAAGTTTTTGTAAACCTGTCATACTGTGTGTTTGAGATATAGTTAGATATATATGGTAAGGATCAAAGTCCATTAAAAGTTCTTGTTGAAGAGTATTACAAATATATGACCAGGAAGGTTCCTCTTTAATCTCACAGTGTAAGTTTATTATTCATTAATTACATTTACAATCTATATTATACATATATGGGTGAACGAATGAAAATAAAAAATTTACCCAGAATGTAGTAATTGTTTCTATTGATCTTATACAGATTATTATATATAGTGATTAATTCAAGTAATCAATTTTAATTATTTATTTGTTATAATTTATCTTTCAAGTATATATAAATCTTTTTTCTTGGAAAATCTCCAGAAAAAATGTTTCTGTATTTTTTGAAAGAACCATATAATTGTACATAACTTTCCCCTAAAATTGTGATTTTTTTTTTTAATATTTACATCAATGTTGTCCTATATATAACTGATTTGTGATTTTTAATTTCTTTCTTTTGCTTGTCTTACATTTCACTTTCCTTCATCATATTTCCTCAAAATACGTGTCACATTAATGTTGCTGGTGGGGCAATATAGTCAGTTTGATTTTACCACAAAGGACTCGAGTAATTAAAAACTGACAATTAATGGCAATTGAATACCCATACTAGATTGGGTGTGTGTATAAACAATTAAATAACTAAACATATACATATGCATAGGAATAAATAAATTAAGAATAATACAACGACTTGATGACAAGTAGTTAGGCTACCTGCTCTCCACAGATATGTCAGATGACCGGCACTTCTTCCTTTCGAGCCTTTTTTTTATAATTTATACACCTATGTAATGCATTAAAAACAAAACCCAAAACTGGGATTCTCAGAGCTGATTGTTTTAGATCTCAGTTTCAATGAATATCTATTTATATATATATATATATATATTAATAGTAGAGCTGGTTGTCTTCTGGGTATGAACATACATGTGTGTGCATCATTGGATGTCGTAGACCCACCTGCAGCCTGTCCAATTCTAATTAATATATGCATCTTCCAGAAGAATCAACAATTTGTTCAAACTTCATTTATAGAACAAATTTTTAATTCAATGTGTTTGGATGAGGGATGAAATGGAAGTGTTGAGGAAGGACAGAACCAATGTCAAGTGCTTTCTTATCTCAAAAAAGATAAATCGCTCACCCTAGACGAATGCCAAGTGCTTTCTTGTTTTAGAGAAGCGATGATGTAAAACGAAATCAAATGAAAAATATGGTGGATGAGATAAAAATTGATAAAAATATTTTTTGTGTATTAACACTTTGTTATTGATTTACTAAATTCTATATATCTGTTAAAAAGGTGTAAATAGGGATGGCAATAGGTCTCATTTACCCATTTAAATTAAAATAATTATTAAAAAATCATATTTTGAGCTATAGAAATAAAAATTTATTTAAATATTTACTAAAATAAACCCTAAATATTCATTTAAAATTGAAAGAAGTTTAAAAATTCATATTTAAAGGATATTGATGTAGAACATATTTTGAACATTTACTAAATAGATATGTAAATGGAGGAATGGACGGTTCATCAGCATTCTTAAAAGTAGACATTCTATGCCATTTGATAATTTTTCAAGATTATTTATATTCATGATAGTATGATTTATCGTTATTGGTATTATGAAATCATTATAAACTTTCATGTTTATTCCAAGGCCTATTAGCATGAAAAATTCAAATATTTTTTACGTTTTTATGATTTTATTTAAAATTTCAATTTTGATAATAAAATCTTGATTTGAACAATTAATTGCAATTTTATCTACGACTCAGATCTGAGTGGCCCCACATGCACACGTGTAAAAAAATAAAAAATAAATATATATATATATATATTTAACATATATATATATATGCACAGAGAGGGGGAAGCAAGTAAAGGATGATGACAGTGACAAAGGAGGACAATGATGACGACGATCGATCTAGAAGCTATAGGCGACGATTATCGACTTGGAAGTTGGACCGACCACTGATCTAGGCTTCCTCTTATATATTCACAGAAAGTGACTGACAACTATCTACTCTTGTCGGCCGATGACCTCATTTGTCGGTTGCCTATCCCTCGTCGTCGGTCGCTTAAGCTGGCCCCATCAACATCAACGATCAACCATCAAGCTTCTAGATTTGGCCTTCTTCCAAATCAACCTCCATGGCCACTTTCAGCTTCTAGATCAGTCGTCGCCTCCAGTTCATCATCATCGTCTATCGTCGTCATCGTCCTCCGTCCATCGCTACTTTCAGCTTCTAGAGTTGCATTGCAAACCTTGTCTATATATTGCCAAATGGTCTCTTTGTTGCCTTGTTTAATATTGAGGAGATAAGTTGCATCTTTCATCCTTCGACTATTAATAGCAAATGCTTTAACGAATTCAGACCTTAGTTGTTCAAAATTGAATATAGAGCTCTCAAGTAAACCATTGTACCATGCATAAGCTTGTTTTGTCAATGTTAAAGGGAAAGCTTGGTTCATATTCCCACCCATGTAACACTATTAGGGACTTATAGTTCTGAATATGGTTGTGAGGGTCGCCTTGCCTGAGTACAAAGATATCCAAAGCATTTTGAACTTCTTTGCTACAAATCTTTCCATAATGGCTGGGGGCAAAAGGGATTTTCCTTCAAGGTTGATTTTCTGACACATGCAACAACTTTTTTTGCTCCAAGACTTCCTTGATCATCTTTTCATATCCACAGTCTCACGTGCGTTAAATGCTAATGGGTCTTCAATTTCATTGACATTTTCCACAAAATCCCTTGGTGGAATTCGGTTTTCATCAATGGATGTGCTTCCCATAATCCCAAGATACTTTTCCTTTTGAGGATCCTTCTGGATGTTTCTTAGCCTTTTTTAGGCTTTTCCTTTTTTCTTGGTCTTAAGTCCAACAAGGAGGAAAGTTTTGCGTTCAAGTCATTCGAGAAGGAGTAGATTGCGATTGAGTCCCTTGTGGCTCTAGTATAGCAATAAAATCATTGTTAAAAACAAGACTGAATAGCCATTTTACCTTTTATCTTTCTCCTCTCTAATCTGATTAAAAAAACAACAAGAAGCAATCAACAACTGCTAGCTGAAGGGAATCATTTGTACAGCGGTATAGGAAAAAATAAAATCTTTATCGATATATCAGATACACACAGTGGAATATAATATACACGCCATATATAATTTAGATATTTAAACAACACGCATATTCAACAATTGAATATATAAATAAATTGCATACCTAATATCCGATATAAGGTTGGGGTACAGAAACTATTTCTGTACTGAGATCGTGTCCACCGCACAATGTGGTGGTCTTAGTTGGTCCACACCTAGTATGTAGTAAGGTATTGTTCTAGTTATCTCTTCATGTGCTAGACACAAAAGATCTACGTATCACCTGTGCCCGTGTTCCAAAATTATATGCATAACAATTACATGTATATTTTTGTTAATATTTCAAAGGAAGAAGAAAAAAAAAAAGTGAAAGCAGAAACGAGAGAAAGAGAGAGAACAAATGAGGGGTAGAAGACTCTACCCTTTTTATAAAATAAAACCCTCCCCGGTCCCTTTTCTTCTTTCCCTTCCTCAATTCAATTTTTTCTCACATCTGTCGCCCCTACCATCCCAATTATGCAAGTAATAATTCAAAGGTTACTATGTAATTTTACTATGCACTTTTACTATTCACTATGCACTGTGCAAATTTCGATGCCTACTCTTACTGTGCAATCTTTAATTGATTTCACACTCACTATGTATTATGCACTATGCACTATTTACTATATACTATACAATATGCATTCTAACTATGCACTATGCATTATTGGCAGAGGCCAATGGTCAACATTTGACCAATCAATTCCAGAGACATTTTTTTACACACGATATTGATACCAAATGCAATACTATATGGTGTGTGATTTTCTAGATTCACTACCTGCTAGCAATTAGATAACACCGAAACTATTTTCGGTATCAGTCAACCCCTTGACCCATCACCAGAACTTCACCAAATTCCGACGACATTCCGAGAGTTTCTAAATAGCGCCTAATAGCAGTTTAGGACAGTATAGGTAGTAGTAAAGTCTCACTTCAAATGAACCTATTACAGTTGACGATTGTCGCATGCTATAATCTTTTCATCACCTAACGTCCCGACTAAGCGAGAGTCATGGAGTGACAAACTCAGTAACTATGTATCAAATCTTATCAATGTGACTAGATGACACCTCAAGAAATACATTTCCTAACTTTTAATCTGCCCTATCCAGGGATTGTCCTGTCACAACAATAATAGATCACATAGGACGTTTACCCCATCAAATACCGATAAGGGCGACATATCTTATTTCCAATACCTGTCTCCATATACTAGCAATACGGAACCACATAAATAAACGTTCCCACCTCCCAATTGGATGGTTCGGCTCATTAGTAAATCTTGTACACCGATACACAAAATAACCGTGCCGGTTCAAGTCTAAGGATCAACACACCATCGTAATCTGATGACATGACCATTATCCACCATGCCATGTGGTTAGTTATCGATGTCACATTCGGCTGATTGTTCCCCAACGATCACCCACAAGTTTACTAGTAACATCTCATGTCATATGGTACGTGACACACCATCCTCCCATCGGTATCCCTATACCAAACGAGGTAGTAATCTCTGTGCTAGTCCATACTCAATTAATTGAAGTCACAATCCAAAGAATCTAAGGATTAGGAATGGTTTAAGATATTCTATTACCAGATAATCCTGTCACATAGTCTCAACACCTTGAGAATAAGATTCTCATACAGAAAATCTAGGGACTTATTCATATAATTGATTAGAGAAAATGTGAATGAAAAAAATCTTGTCTTTTATTAATTTATACAAAAATATAATTAATGCATTAAAACAAACTCGCTAGATATCATCCAAATCTAGCATCAGGTCATACAATACTAACACTAACCACCAATTGCTGGAAGCTATTTGAAATAAGAGAAAGAAAGAAATGATGATGATAATGATGAACCCAAGCTAGATCTGGGTTCATTGCGAATGAACCCAAATTCATTACAGATAGATAGATAGATAGAATCATAAAGATGATAATGATGAACCCAAGCTAAATCTAGGTTCATTACAATAAACCCAAATCCAGCTTTTGTTCATCGTGATAAACCCAAACCATTTGGGTTAATCATGTGCCACAGAACCTTTATTATAGAGGAGAGAGTGAGATGATGATAAACCCAATTAATTGGGTTCATCCGTGATGGACCTTTATCATAAAGGAAAGAGAGAAAGACGAGGGGAAGGAAAGTTACCTTTTCATCGTCTACATTGAACCATTACCAGCAAACCATCTCATTATCTTACCATTTAGATTCTTCTAGACTTGGAATGATCATCCAAATGTAGAAAGACAATGAACCTAGACCATTTGGTACATCGTGAATGAACCAAGATGATCTATGATGAACCCAGATTCATCGCAAAGAGAGAAAAAGACTTACAATTGTTGTCTCCCTTGTCCCTAACATGTAGATTGTTCCAAATCTAGAATTTAGTCAAGTCATATAGACTTGGAATGATCATCTAGAATTTGCAATATTGTCATTATCATCGTTGTTGCAATCACCATTATTTCCCTTGCCCTCACCAACTAAGAGAGAGACAGAGACAGAGACAGAGACAGAGACAGAGGGGGAGGAAATTTAAAAAGAGAAATAAATAAAAACAAAAAATGAGAAAATAAGTCTTTACATATAAGAATATTTTGGTCATTTTTTAATATTTAATAAGGGTTAGTTAACGGAAGGAGAGAAATTACAACATAACATTAAATCTCAAAAGTATTTATTATCTTTTTAAAATATTAAGAATATGTTTTATAATTATTGTAAATTTCAAAAGTATCGGGTGAAATTTTTTATTTTTAGTTATACAAGATCAATTCCCTTTTTTCATGGCAAGGAAATAGAAATCTTTAAGGAAATTGGTTGTGGATTGCATCACTATAAATAAATATTGGCAAATTAAATTATGATAAGTTAATGTTGGTATTTAATTTAGAATCGTACAATTGTTAATTATTTGTGTTTGACTATCGAGGTGACACGTTATGAAAAGTTTACGCCAACACGTTATGTGACATCACTTATTACATAAATTTTATTGTGTAGAGGTGATAACGGGATTCAATGTCTCAAGTTATTAGTTCACAATGGTGAGTAATAACAACATTGCAATATAACTTCTCCAATTTTGATTATATTGTGATTGGTTATATATATCATTTGATCATTTGATAATGTTAATCTAACATAGAAGATGTCTCTTTTATCATATGGTGATTCTAATTAAGGGATTAATGATTCATGACAAATTTGAAAAGCTAATTCCATTGTGATTGTGATTGTGATTTGTAGCATATAAGAAAAAAAATCTCTAATTCAAATATATATTAATAAGTCACACCTAATAATTTATGAGATGATATAATCAAGTTATTATGGTGTGTCTCAAAAGATGTGTGCTCCATGACTTAATAATCAGTCTTAGCACGTGAAATAACTGGTTATCTAAAATCATAAAATTAATTAGTTTGTTTGATTTATTTAGACTATTGGGCCAAGTTTGTTAAATTTTCTATATCTTGTTAGTATAATAATTTAAAAAATAGACAAATTGTCAGAATCGTGGACCCCTATCTTCCTTACGAGACCAAGTTAATCTCTTGGCCCACGGTCAATGATTTGTTTAAGCCTGATAACTGATATATGCGGCCACATAAACATAAGAAAATAAATGGGCCATTTGAACCAATATAGGCCCATAATTTGATTAAATGGGCCTCCTGGGCATATTGGTGATGTAAGCCTGATAACTGATATAAGTTACCATCGAGACTTTTTTTTTTTTTTTTACTTTTAGTTATGTTTACAATACGTTGCTAATTTAAATATAGTATTATAAATATAATTATTATTTAACTAACAATAAAATTATTTCATATTTAATGCAAGGCGGCTCATTGAATTTCAATAATGCTGTACAGGTTCACTATGTATATATGTGCGCTATTATATTATATTTTTAAGAAAGGAGAACAGCCTCAGCCGCCCTCTTCCCTGCTTCTATCTTCCTTTTCTCTCTTTCCTTCTCTATAAATAGAGAGTTTATTCCATTGAAGAAAAAAAATGATAGAATTTATATTTTTCCAGTTTTAATAGTGTTCAACTAATTTTCCAGCTTACTATTAGATTCTGAAGTTTGTGTTAATTTTTTAATTTATAAACTATTATATTTTGAAAAATAAACGTCAATTAGTTTTTAACACTTTCAGTGAAGGGGGGAATCAATTTTAAAAGAATTGTGTATTATACATGTTTCAATTTTACCATATCTTTATATATTATTGTGCATTTATTTTTTCTTACGTAATATTATATTATTTCAATATTTCTATATTGCTAATTTAAATACAGTATTATAAATATAATTATTATTTAACTAACAATATAATTATTTTATAGTGATTGGCTAACAATTTCTAATGTTAAATCTGTTGACAACTTTGTCAACCTGAAATCCCTTCGAAAATGGTTCACAAGAGTTCAAATAATGGTTTTACCTAATAGGTTAATGAAAAGATGTAAAACAAATAAAGAATAATTAATGGTAGAAAGCAAAATGCACATTTTAGTGAAAATGCTGAGTGAGACAAAGAAAAATGCATCGTTCGTGGCATTTGAAGATTGGGTATCGTTGGTCACAGGGCTGCGTCTGGTGTCAACCTCTGGCGACGGCGCACTTCCATCGCCTTCAAATGAGTCACATCGAAGAAATTAAGGTTAGAGCAATTAAGGAGCAAATGAGAGAGAGAGAGGGAGAGAGATTACGACGCCCGACGAGTATGGATTGTCGGTGGCTAATTTGGTTTATATTAGGCAGTGGTAAGAGATTATAATCACTTCTTTTTTTATTAGGATTTAATTTTGATGGATATATATATATATATATATTTGATAGAAATAGTATTCAAACTATCATATGTCACTGCTAAATTTATTCAATACACACCTAAAAAACAGTCCTAATTACAAGTTTTTTTTTTTTATAACAACTATAAGTTTTGGACCTTCCTCTAATCTTTTTTTTCTAATGTTATCGATCAAACCCACGAAGTCATCTCTCTTTGCTCCCTTTCTTATCTCTTTTTCAATTGCTCGTATGTTTTATGATGACCAATTGACCATTCAAACTAGATAAGAGAATCCTATTATGATGGGATCAATCGGTTAACAATGGAGTTCTCTATCCAAGTAAGAGAACTGATGATGGGTTCTCTTATAGGTAACTAATGTTTGTAGCCAAGATGTTAGTTTTCTCACTTTTGATTCCCAATTGATGATAGGAAATGATTATCAGTTGCAACAAAGACTATATTTTTCTCATCCTCCTCCTCCTCATTCTCTAAGAATCTATCGATACATTATCATCATTTATCACTAGTATTTTTTTATTTTTTGGGATTTGTAAAAATTTAATAGTCATTTCTCAACTAAAGGAAAAATTCGTTGCACAATAAATAAAGTCAAAAAAGGCTCCATGATTTTTTAAAAAAATAAAAAACTGGTTATTTCGTTTTGGCCAAACCTCACATCCATCTTGAAAAATAATTTTAAAACATAAATCTTTAAAAATGTTTTCTTCTTTAGAAAATTTGTATGGACATCATTTTCCTATATATGTACCTAGGATTTTTGTTTTAGTTTTCCTTATCATTATTCATGTCACGTTTCTTTATAATATTTCCGTAATATGTACCTGGTCTTAGGCTGTGTGTGACATTATCAAATTCTGCTAATGAAGGGGCATATAAAGTCATTATAATTTTACCCAATCACTACATTCAGACTTTTGAGTTCATTCTTTTACAATTTATTGACAATTCCAACAAAGAGGAATTGGCTATCCGTACACATTGGGAATGTCTGAGTTAATTATTTATTAGATATTGTTGAGAATTGGTCCTATTATTAAGAACTGTTAAAAACAATTTAAACCATTTTGGTAAGAGACACAGGTTGAGAGGCTGTGAGATTACACAGAAAGAATTTTGAGTGCTTCGCTTGTATATTCTTAAGAAGTTCATGGCTTTGTGAGTGAATTTGTAATGAGATTTGGAAAGCGAGGAAAGAGATTGAATTCGATTGTATTCGTGAATGCCTTGTACTGTTTCTCGGACATTGAATTAGTGGATTTCCTGGTATAGCACCAAAACCGGATGTAGATTCTGCATTGGAATCGAACCAGTATAAGTCGTCTGGGGTGTTCTTGTTGTTTTTGATTGGTATGTGTTCGATGAATTGTGCCAACTAGATTCATGCACTTGAGTTATTGGTTTGCATTCACAAAGTGGTATCAGAGATTTGGAGATTGATTTATCGACTCAAGAAAGTAAGAACGATTGATCTTGACGACTTGCCAGAGAGATGGGGAGTTTGAAGTTTGAGTTAAATCCGTTTGACAGCACCGAAGACTTCAATTCCTAGAAGAGAAAGATGAAAGCCTTCTTAGTTCAACATAAGTTGCAATCGGCCATTCAAGAACTGAGTACATTGCCATCAACCATGGTTGATTCTACCAAGAATGAGCTTTAGGAGAATGTCTATTCGATAATCATATTATACTTGGCTGATAATATACTGAGACAAATCGATGGGTTAGAAACAGCTTACGAAGCCTGGAAGAAGCTCGAGGAATTATATCAAACCAAGTCACTCATCAATGGAATCATCTTAAATGAGTGGTTCTTTGGCTTTAAGACGGACACCTCGAAGAATCTTGAACATAAACTTGATGAATTCAAGAAAATTGCAATCTCTTTAGCATCAGTGGACGACAAGAAGAAAGGTGATGAGAGCCAAGTCATCATCCTGTTGAATTCTTTGCTCAACGCATACAGAGAGGTTAAAGCCACAATCAAGTTGGTAAACAAAAGATATACCTTCATGAGGTGACTACAGCACTTGCTCCTAGGAACTTGAAGAAGTCGACTTTTCATTTAAAAATGTCTAAAGTTTTCAAAAACCTTCTTGAAATTTCAAATGCCTCAATGAAAATTGTCGATCGAATTGGGCACTTGTCGACAATTCCTTCACTAACAATCTTAAATGACTAGTTTTTGCAGGCATTAAATACGTATACGTCCAATGGCTCCATCAATGGTTAATAAATTTAAGGCTTGGAAAAAACCTATAAATACCAACTCAATTGTGCATTGAAGAGTTAGAACAAACCATTACAAGCTTCAAGTCATATTATTCTCTTCAAGTGCACTTAAGTTTCCAATCTTTTCTCTCAAAAGACTTTGTATATCATTTGTACTATTTTATGTAAACATTTGTGTATAATTTTGATATTGTAACTGAGAGATTCATCTTTCAGATCTTATTTTCTTCAAAATTCATTGTATATTACCTAACAAGATTACTAAATAGACTACTTTGTATAAATATGAGATTGTAATCCTAACAGCTGTGTTAGAGGGTCTACTTGGGATCAAATAGGAGGTTTTAGTGATTTTTTTTAAAATGTTTAGTGATGAGTTAAAGTAGTGGATTAGATTGATTGAACCGAACCACTATAAATTGCGTGAGTCATTTTATATTTATTTTTTATTTCTTCAAACTTTACAAGTATCACTTTATACTCATTATTTTATTGTATTAAAACCTCATTTGTAAGCAAAAAATTTTTAACGACTCAACATTTTTTTTAAAAAAACACTCAATTCACCCTCATCTTGGGTGTGAAGTGCCATTGTTTACACAACCTAACAAAGCAAAGGACACTCGACTCGAATCTTTTATCCATATGACACTTAACAAAAATTATGATAAATTTGTTAACTTAAGAGGGGTGAATTAAGCTTTTTCACCCTTTTAAATATTAAACTCAAATAATTGAAATAAACTAGAATGCAAGGAAAATAAGAATGCAGAACATCAGATTTAAAGTGGTTTAGTTATAAAGCTTAGTTCACTATTTAATTCACAATCGAGAATTTTGCAAACACACAAAGTTTATATTTTACTATATCTTGTAGCTTTTACACAGGACCAGCTACTTAAATTTTACAGTTGGCTTTTACATACTTGGCTCAGTCACAATCAAATTATCTTTCAAGGATAAGGAGTAAACTTTACAAGTTGACTTTTAAAACTTGGCTCAGTCACAACCAAACAACCTTTCAAGAATCACGCAGGACCTTTACAGAGTTTCACAAATACTGTGAAAAGATTTCACAAGAGAAAAATATAAGATGACATAATAAGCACTTAAACTTTCTCTTGACAGAGAGTTACAAGATTTACAAATAAAGTATACTCTCTTTGAAAATCTCACAAAAAAATGATATTGAAAGCACGTGAGAATGAAAAAGCTTTTGAAAATATTTTGAATGCTTTGCTTAAGCTCTTGCAATCGGTTCTTGTGTGTGTGTTCAGTTTGTATAGCATTCTTCAGTATTTCACATAGCTATTTATAGATTTTCTGTATTGAATATTAGTTAACATGGCAATTTACAATTTGTTACGAAAATATAAGCCGATTTCAAACACTCACAGCAACACAGCCAAAAATATTTGACTCTGTAAGCATACGAAACAGAAATGAACAAACACAAAAGAACACAAAAACGATTTACCGTGGTTCACCCGTTAACAAGGGCTACATCCACGTTGAGCTCCGATAAAGAGAGCTCACTCCACTATTGTGTCAAAACCGATTACAATCATAGTGTACAAGAAAAACAATCTCTCAATCCTCACTGTACAAGAACAAACATAACTCACCTTAAGATCGGCCCCATAACCACAAGACTAAGGATTAGAGGCCAAAACCCTAGAGAGAAAACAAAGCGTAAAATGTACAGAGTGAAAACCAAAGGAAATCAGATCAAACCGACGCTATGAAAGGGGTAATCGGAAGCTGTGCTAGCTACAGATCTCGAGGGCACTGTAGAGGCTATAAAGGCAGCTCGAACGGTGAAGATCGAGAAAGAAAAAGGCACCGCAGAACATCAATGATTGGGCATCCATCAGGCAAGGTGACAAAGAAGTACGTCAACCAAAATGACAGAGGGGGATGCCGTTCCAGCCCTCCACTCAGCTCACAAGAAACGGCAGCGTTTTGAGTTATGGTCTAAGGGTTGCTGAAATGACCTTCCAGCCCTCTGAAACTTCACAAATAATAACAATCTCCACCTTGAAGCTTCAGACTTATAGGGACACGAACACAACAATGGAGCATGCTTCTATCTTTGCCTTCATAGCTTATGATGGTTGCTCCTTCAACCATCTGTGACATGCAGCAAGTCTAGACAATGTCTAAATTTGGCTGCAGTCACAATCTTTGTACCCATATCAACTGGGTTATTTTCTGTAGGGACCTTTTGTATAATTACCTTTCCCTTAGACACTTGATCCCTTACAAAATGATATTTGACATCTACATGTTTTGTCCTTTCATGGTAAACAGGATTCTTACATAAATGTATAGCACTTTGGCTATCAAAGAAAACCATTACCTTACCTTGTAAAAGCTTAATTTCTGAAAGGATACCTTGAAGCCAGATGGCTTCTTTGAAGGCGTCAGTTACAACAACATATTCGGCCTCTATTGAGGATAGAGCCACCAGTGGCTGTAATTGGGACTTCCAACTTATACAATTACCACTTAGGGTAAAGTAGTAAGCTGTAGTGGATTTCCTTGAGTCTCGATCACCTGCAAAATCAGAGTCTACGAACCCTACCAAATCAAGTGTATCAGTTCTTTTCATGTAATTTAAACCAACGTTTAAGGAGCCATTAATATACCTCAGTAAATATTTTAGGGCTTCCCAGTGATGCTTCCCAGGGTTGGACATATATCTACTAAGCAAAGAGATTGAGAAAGCAAGGTCTGGTCTGGTACTGATCATGGAGTACATGATAGTACCAATTACATTGGCATAAGGGATGAGTTCCATTTTTAATCTTTCAGACTCAGATGTTGGGCATTGGGCTTTTGATAAGATCAAGTGACCTCCTAAAGGTGTGTTTACTGGTTTGCAATCCGCCATTCCAAATTTCTGTGCAGCCTTTAATAGGTAGTCATGTTGGTGAACCTTTAGGCAGTTTTTACTCCTATTTCTCTCAATTACCATCCCTAAGATTTTTCTAACAGATCCTAAATCCTTCATGTCAAAGTTGGTGTTTAACATTAATTTTAGTTCACTGATCTTAGTCTTAGATTTGCTGATTAATAATATGTCATCCACATACAGCAGCAAATATACAGGGATATCAGAGAGAATGAAGTAAAGACAATTATCATATTCACTTCTCATAAAACCAATCTCACTTACAAAATTGTCAAATTTTTTATACCATTGGCGGGGGGATTGTTTTAAACCATAAAGGGATTTTTTCAACAAGCAAACAAAGTCAGGATGTTGTTTGTTAACATATCCAACTGGCTGTTCCATATAGATGGTTTCCTCTAAGTTTTCATGTAAGAAGGCAGTTTTAACATCAAGTTGTTCTATCTCTAAATCATACTGAACTACTATTGCAAGCATTAAACGGATAGTTTTAAACTTAACAACTGGTGAGAATATTTCAGTATAATCTATGCCTTCTCTCTGAGTAAACCCTTTAGCAGCTAATCTTGCTTTAAATCTGTGAGGGTCAGAGGGTAAAATGCCTTATTTGATTTTGAACAACCACTTACACTTCACTAACTTTTGTTTCTTGGGTCTTGGGACCAAGTCCCAAGTGTTGTTTGTTATCAAAGATGTCATTTCTTCATCCATGGCATCCTGTCACTTAGACCTATCTTGAGAGCTGACTGCCTCTTCAAAAGAGGCAGGTTCACAGCCTCTTAATTCCATGCCTGCCACCAAGGCACAATAAACAAGATCTGAGTAGGCATACCTGGCAGGGGGTCTCACTGACCTTCTGCTCCTATCTCGAGCCAGCTGATAATCCCCCAAATTTTGCTGAGGGGAGTCATGATACTCCACCTCAGCCTCAGGAGCTTCAGTTGTTTCCTCATGATCACTTTCATGGTCAGAGGAAGGATCACTTGACGTGGAAGCTGGCACATCAGACATTCTTGATGGCTGCTCCACCTGAAAGTGGGTATTAGACCCTATCACAAAGTCTTCTAAGTTATTGGGTTTGGGTTCTGATTCTGTATTTCCTATTTTGCAAAGGAAAACATTCTCATTGAGAATAACATCCCTACTTATAATTATTTTGACTCCTCCAGAACTTTTGTCCCACAACCTATATCCTTTAGTTCCTTCTTGATATCCTACAAAGACACACTTTGAGGATCTAGGGTCTAATTTTCCTATAGATTGATGAACATAGGCTTAACATCCAAAGACCCTTAAGTGATTTAGATTCAGTTTTCTGCCTAACCATTTTTCTTCAGGGCATTTAAAATTTAACACAGATGAAGGGCTTCGGTTAATAAGGTAGGCAGCAGTGGATAGGGCTTCACCCCAGAAGGTTTTAGGCATTCCTGCTGTAAACATCAGACACCTGACCTTTTCTAGAAGGGTTCTATTCATTCTTTCAGCCACCCCATTTTGTTGGGGTGTGTTTCTAACAGTCTTGTGTCTAGTGATGCCTTGTAAGTTACAAAATTCATCAAATTCCCTGTTACAAAATTCTAAACCATTGTCTGTTCTTAGGAATTTAACCCTCTTAGATGTCTAATTTTCTGCTAAAGCTTTCCATACCTTAAATTTTTCTAACGTTTGGTCTTTAGTCCTAAGAGGATAGACCCACACTTTTCTAGTAAAGTCATCAACAATTGAAAAGAAATACCTGTTGCCACCGAGAGTTGGTGTTTGAGAGGGACCCCAAAGGTCTGTATGCAAGTACTCTAGGCATGCCTTCGCTAGATGAGTTCCATAATGGAAGCTCAATCTGTGTTGCTTGCCAAGAGTACAAGGCTCACAAAAGTTTAGGGACTCTGCAGACACTGAATCAAGGTATCCTTGAGTTGACAGTGCCTGCAGACCTTTCTGGCTTATGTGACCAAGTCTCAAATGCCAGAGATCTGTCTTATCAATTTTAACAGTACATGCAGAAGAAACAAGACAATAAGAACAACCATCTAACACATATAAGCCATGCCTTTTGGTACCAGTTAAGATTAGGTTATCATTTTTAAACACATGCATGAAACCATTTACAGCAGTATAAGAATAGCCTAATTCATCCAAAGTACCAAGGGAAATTAGGTTTCATTTTAGACCTGGCACATATCTTACTTTAGTGAGCATTCTAACTTTGTTGTCATGCATTTTAAGGGTTATGTCTCCTATTTCTTTTATACTACATGATTGATTGTTGCCCATATACACAGTACCTGATTCTTTATCACTAAACTTTTGAAACCATGCAATATTGGGGCACATATGGAAAGAGCATCCTAAGTCCATAATCCACTCATTAGTTACAGTTTCATCAGACACAGTTAGAACTTCAGCTAAAGTAGTTGAATTACTTGCAGCTATGGTTGCATTACCTCCTTGTTTCTGTTTTCTTAAAAGATCATAACAGTATTTTTTAATATGTCCCTCTTTCCCACAATGATAGCATTTCCATTTAGGTTTTTGTTTTCCTTTCTTCTCTTTGTTTTTACCCTTACTCAAAGTTTGGTCTCCATTGCCTAAGTTGTTTTTCTTTTCAAATTTGCCCTTTACAAACAAGTTATTAGTTGTTTTCCTGGATGTGTTCAATTCAAGTTCCCTAGCTTTAATTCCAGATATAACTAAGTCTAAGCTAGGTACAATTCCAGTGTATTGAAGAGCATGCTTAACTACATTGTATTCTTCAGTCAATGAATTTAAAAGAATCATAGCCTCACTGGTATCACCCAGGGCTTGATCTGTACCTCTTAACAATAGAGTAAATTTGGTAAATTCATCTATGTTTTCTTCCATAGATTTTGAAGCATTCATCTTAAAATTGAATAACATACCTTTTAAGTAAACTAAGTTAGGAGCAGACAGTACTAAATACAGAGATTCTAATTTGTTCCACAAATCAATAGGAGAATTCATGCCATCTACTTTACGAATTACACTATCACCAAGGTGTAAGAAGATAAGATTAAAAGCTTCTTCCCTTACCTCATTAAATCTAGCCAACTGGTCTGCAGACCATTTTCTGTCGTCTGGCTCAAGTGCAATAAACACTTTGTGATGAGAGAGCAAGACTCTCATCTTCTTTTTCCAACTACCGAAGTCATTTTTCCCATCAAATGTACCGATATCAAATCAGGTTGTTGTCATCTTCGCTTTGTGCGAAGATCCCTAAAACCCTAGACGTTGATAGAGACTCACACAGTATACCCTTGACCGACTGAGACTCACAGCAAACCCTAGATCCTTAGACCAACAAAGGTAAAGATGAAATATAACTCGGCAATAAGAAAAAATAGCACAGGCTCCGAAAACCCTAACTGTGAATACTAGAGAAATGGCTCTGATACCACTGTTACGAAAAGATAAGCCGATTTCAAACACTCACAGCAACACAGCCAGAAATATTTGAGTCTGTAAGCATACGAAACAGAAATGAACAAACACAGAAGAACACAAAAACGATTTACCGTGGTTCACCCGTTAACAAGGGCTACATCCACGTTGAGCTCCGGCAAAGAGAGCTCACTCCACTATTGTGTCAAAACCGATTACAATCACAGTGTACAAGAAAAACATTCTCTCAATCCTCATTGTACAAGAACAAACATAACTCACCTTAAGATCGGCCCCATAACCACAAGACCAAGGATCAGAGGCCAAAACCCTAGAGAGAAAACAAAGCGTAAAATGTACAGAGTGAAAACCAAAGGAAATCAGATCAAACCGACGCTGTGAAAGGGGTAATCGGAAGCTGTGCTCGCTACAGATCTTGAGGGCACTGTAGAGGCTATAAAGGCAGCTCGAACGGTGAAGATCGAGAGAGAAAAAGGCACCGCAGAACATCAATGATCAGGCATCCATCAGGCAAGGCGACAAAGAAGTACGTCGACCAAAACGACAGAGGGGGATGTCGTTTCAGCCCTCCACTTAGCTCACAAGAAACGGCAGCATTTTGAGTTATGGTCTGAGGGTTGCTGAAATGACCTTTCAGCCCTCTGAAGCTTCACAAATAATAACACAATTAAAATGTTTTGATTGAGTCACAACTACCACTTTTTGTCTCTACGAGCATTAAATAAAAGATAAAATTCACAAAAGTACACCCATGTTATTTGAAATGCATTTAATGAATTGAAAAGATGAAACTGACAACATTTAATGCATCTAACGATTATATTTTTTGAAATCTGCTAGAAAATACTCGACTAAATTTTAGGCTTACTTGACCAAGTTTGATCCTTACTCGATTGGATAAGCTATGTAATCGATTATATTTTGAGCTTATTCGAGTATGACCAAGTTATTACTCGATTAACTTTTAAGCCTCAGAAACTTGCATTATTTATTCGATTACAAAGCTAAATTTACTCGATTATCTTCAATATTTACTTGAGTATAAACAATTGTTACTTGATTAAACTTAGGTCTAGAAACTTAGTTAGCTTTCAACTCATCTTTTTACTCAATTAAAAAAGATATCAACTCGAGTACAAAATAATTTTACTTGATTACTAAAAATACTTCACTTGAGTAAAATAATGCTCAAATTTTTTAAAGAAGATACTTGATTACAAAAGTAGATTTACTCAAGTACAAAAGATTATTACTCGATTAAATTTAAGATGTCAGAAAATTTCATAACACACTCAACTATAAGAATCTTGTTACTCGACTATATCACTTTTTTACTCGATTATACATACATATGTAATCAATTAATTTGAAAATAAATTGTGCATTACTCAATTATATTCAAAACATACTCGATTGGATTTTTACAAAGAGTTTTCAAAAGCTTTACTTGATTTTTCAAAAAGTTTACTCGATTAGCTCTTATATGCTTTATGAAATACTCAATTATTTTCAACATATACTCCTGTTTCCAAAACATTTGAGGCACAAGGACTGCAAACAATAAAAACCAAGTTAGTACCCAAGGACTTTAGGTCCAATGGATTAGGCTCCTAACTTCCTACTATTTCTTTGTTCTTAATTATCCAAATCTTTTTAGGAGCTAGTTTTACTTTCTCCTTAGGAATCCAAATCTTTTTAGTTCTGTAAGGAATTCCCATAGCTATAGGACAAAAAAGACTCCTATGATCATAATTTTTACATTTCATGCATTTTGGTCTTAGGTCTTTTTGTTTTGCTTTAACTTTAGCTATTTTTCCAAAACCTTTGTTATTGCTTTTTCCATTGTATCCTAAACCAACCTTATCATAAAAGCCTTTTTGTGATTCTAAAATTTTGTGTAGTATAGTGCTTCTTGCAGTGAACTTTGTCAAAACAAGTTTTAAATCTATTAATTCATTTTCTAAAACAAACAACTTTTTCTTTTAAAGTAGAATTTTCTTTTTTCAAAATTCAAACATTTTTCACTTGATTTTTCTAAATCAGCAAGAAGTTTTTCGCATAATTTCCTAAAAGTTATGCTATTTTCATTCTCATTATCACTAGAATAATAAAATGAATCAGAAAAAGAGTCAGAATTACTTCATCTTCCTCTTTTGCCATATGGCAAAGGTTTGCAATCTCTTGAGCTTTATCTTCTAACGAGGATGATAAGTCCTCATCATTCCAAGTTGTCATCACCTCCTCCTTCTTCTTCTTCTTCTTCTTCTTTTTTTCCTTTAACTTCTCATCCTTCTTACCTTCTAGACATTCTGGCCTGATGTGGCTTGGCTTTCCAAAACCATAACACTTCACCTCATTCTTTTGATCATTCTTAGCAACCTTACCAAACATGTTCTTGTGAAAATACTTAGAAGACTTCTTGTTGAATCTTCTAATGAACTTTTTAGACAACAAGGCAGCATCTTCTAAATCACTAAATTCAAATTGAGAAGTTTCATTTTTAGGTGCTTTAAGGGTTACTCCTTTATTTTTGTTATTTGGTATTTCTTCTTGCTTTCTCATAGAAAGCTCATGAGTCATAAGTGATCCTAGAATTCATCTAGGGATAATCTTTCAAGGTCTTGTGCTTCTTGAATAGTAGTGACCTTAGGATGCCATTCATGAGGAAGGCATTGCAAAATTTTCTCTATTTTATCCTCTTTGTAAATAGGTTTTCTTAGGTTTTTGAGATTTAAAACAATGTTATTTAACCTAGTATACATATCCTTAATAGTTTCATCTGCATAAGAAATAATTTATAATCATGTTTAAACATTCTTATTTTGGACCTTTTTACCTTAGAAGTTCCTTCATGTGTTACATTCTTATTTTACACAGGATTAGTTACTTAATCTTTACAGTTGGCTTTTGTTGTGCCATGGAAAAATCAAAGGAAAAAAAAAGGAGAAATGTGAAAATTTTTGGCTCACTGAGAATTCGCTTCGTCACAAGCCGATAGCTGCAAGGCAGCTAAATGATAGTCGTAAAAGCCTGCCTCACGATAACCTTTGTCGCGAGGCATAGCTACCTCGAGGCAAGCTCTGGCCACGACGCCAAGCTGCCTCATGGTAGCTTTTGCCGCAAGGGCTAGCTGCCTAGTGACAAGCCCTGGCTGTGGGGCCAAGCTGCCTCGCTGCAGCCTTTGCCGCAAGGACCAGTTGCCTCGCGGCAGCCTTTACCGCGAGGCCAAGCTACCTAGTGGCAGCTTCGTGTCTATTTCCCCTATTTTTGTTAAAACTGACCCATTCAGTAATCGACACGTGTCAGCACGTGCTATCCTTGAGAATTGTGCCCTATAAATACTCAGCTATAGGATATTGATGGGGGACTTCCAACTTTGGTAAACTTTGAGACATTTTGAATGCATATTTACTATTTTCGTGAATAGGCATTGGGATCCGAGACTGACTTTGGCATCAGAGGGTCTTCATAGGGAAGATTATCGCGAGCCTTCTAACCTATTTTCTCAGCATTAATAGGGTCGAATCCTTGCGGCGAACCAAGCGACGAAGGCAAAGTCTTGCAGCGAACCTAGCGGCAAAGGCCAAGTTTTGTGGGGAACCTAACGGTGAAGCTAGTGGTGAAACTAGTGGCAAAACCTTGTGGCGAGACTTGTGGCGAAACCTTATGGCAAAGCTAGTGGTGAGAGCTAGCGACGAAATCCTTGTGGCAAATCTAGCGGTGAAACTAGTGGCAAAACCTTGTGGCGAGGCTTGTGGCTAAGCCTTGTGGCAAAGCAAGTGGCGAGAGCTAATGGCGAAAGGACTTGTGGCGAGAACTAGTAGCGAAGCCTTCTGGCGAGAGCTTGTGGCGAAAACTAGTGGCGAAATCATTATATCGAGCATCCTAGCGGCGAATTCCCTTGAGGCAACTTCTCTTACGACAACCTAACCTCACCCGACATCGAGCTCGAGTGGACCCCACATCACAAATTTTAATTGTTGTATTTTGGCAACAACAGCTTTTACACATTTGGTTCAACCACAACCAAATTGTCTTTCAAGGATAAGCCGTAACCTTTACAAGTTAGCTTTTGAAGCTTGGCTCAGCCACAACCAAACAACATTTCAAGAATTAGGCGTAATCTTTACAAAGTTTCACAAATATTGTGAATGAATTTCTTAAGAGAAAAATATAAGATGATACAATAAGCACTTAAACTTTCTCTTGACATAGATGTTAAGAAATTTGCATTTTGATCCGTTGAGAAAATATTTTTAGTAAATTTGGTTTATTGATGATTTTCGTATTAGTGGAGTATGTTATAAAGCTTTTGAGAAATTTTTTTTTATAAAAATCGACTAAGTATGAAAAAACTTTTTGATAATAATCAATCAAGTATTGCTCAACATTCTTTTAAAAATAATCGAGTATATGAATTGGTCTAATCGACTATCAAAGTTCCTACTCGAGTATGTTATGCAAAGTTTTGTTATCTTAAACCTGGATCGAGTATGGTGCTTTTGAAATCGAATAAGGATATTTTAGCACTCAAGTGAGCTTTTTTGAAAAAATGAGTATCTTTAAAGCTATAAAATCTGAGCATCTTTTTACTCGAGTGAAGCTTATTTTTAATTGACAAATATATTTTATAAATCGAGTAAATATATATATTAGTCGAGTGAAGATAGATTGGTCTCTGGCTAAGCCTCTGGATCTAAAAGCAATCGAGTAACAAATGTTAGTACTCAAGTGAATAACGAAAACTCTCTGTGGCTTCTGTGTTAGTCGAGTAATGATTTGGTCATATTCGAGTAAGCCTATCATATAATCGATTATATTATATAACCAATCAAGTAAGTTGCTAGATTAGTCGAGTAACCCTATATACAATAGTCAAGTATCAACTGTTAGGGTTGGCTCGACAAATTTGACCTCAAGCTCAATCTTGAGTCAAGCCTGGAAGCTTAGCTCAAGCTTGAGCTCGGTTAACATAGTTCGAGCTCGACTTTGGCTCGGGCTCGACTTGTTTAGAGCTTGATCGGCAATGGAATATGTAGCGATGGTCAGTGGCGAGACGCAATGCGGAGTCCAGAACGACGAAAGATGCTAGGAGGTAACAGAGATGAAGGATACCACGACGATTGAATAAGAAACACACCAAA
This sequence comes from Diospyros kaki, assembly GCA_036245055.1. Taxonomy (NCBI): domain Eukaryota; kingdom Viridiplantae; phylum Streptophyta; class Magnoliopsida; order Ericales; family Ebenaceae; genus Diospyros; species Diospyros kaki. The sequence continues at coordinate 15,331,470 of BSEG01000015.1, read as the reverse complement.
GGAGGGTGTGCAGCGGCATGGAGAGGTGGCGGTTGGCAAGAGATGAGGTGGTGAGGAGAAATGAGGCGGCAACGACGACCATCCTTGACCAACGCTAAAAGGAGATGAAGGAACAAACCAAGTGCATGGAGAAGAAGAAAAAAAAAAGTCGACGAAGTGAAGAAATAAAGGAAATAGAAGTGGAGATGCAAAATATATGGGTTTCTTGGGGTTGGAGATGGAGAGTTTGGCAGATGGGTTTCTTGGAGATGGAGATAGTAATAATGATATGAGTATATTAATATGAAATTTTATTTAAATAATATATATGATATGCATATATAAAAATATATAATATATATTATTTAATCAAAAAATAATATATTTATAAAATTATGAATAAATTTATTAATGTATTTATAAACGAGCAAATCGCGAGTCACTAATTGAACCAGCTCGCGAGCTAACGAGCTGAGTTTTACTAAGCTCAAGGTTAACTCATTTATAAATTGAGCTTTAAAGTTAGGTTTAACCTTGTCTTGTTTACCTTAACGAATGAATTCAAATGAGGTTTTATCAAATCGAACATCGAGCCGATCCCGAACGACTCGACTCATTTGCAACCCTATCGATTGTTAGATTTCAAAAAATATAGCCGCTATTTAGAAAAGAAAGAAATGACTATTTTTGATCGTTTGAATTTTATCTCTTTATTTTGAGAAATCTGATTATGTCCTCTTATAACAAGATAATAAATATGTTTATATACAATGTGCAAAATGTCTATCCTGGCAAATTTAGTTGTAATCAGTCAAATTAAAAGAAGATGTGAGTATGTGCAAATAACAAGACAAAATCCAAGTTTCAAGCCTTCTATAAAAGGCCAAATGTTGCAAGAGATCAAGTGCTGTCATAGTTGAAGTAATGTAGAGTCAATCTAAACCTAAACACAACAAAGCCTAATTACTTTTGGGCCAAAGTTAATTGCTTTAGTGATAATCCTTCATGCTCATCTTCTTCTACTTCAAGTCATTATCTGGTCAAGCTTATGAAGATCTTCTTAAACCATAAATTAGAAACAAAAGAGTTGAGTGTTTTTTTCATTCATATCTTGTAACTCTCTTTTGTTCAAGAGAATGTCAACACTTATTGTATTATTTCATATTTTTCTCTTGAGAAATCCTTTCACATCTTTTGTGAAATTTGTAAAATGTTACTCTTTATCCTTGAAAGGTAGTGGTTGTGGCTGAGCTTAGGATGAAAAAGCCAATTGTAGAGGTTACAACTTAACTTGTAAAAGCAGATGTCATTACTTACCCTACGAGATTACAGTTGCTCTTATAAAAATTGGGGTACCTACTTAGCCCATGAAAAGTAGAGGTTTCAATTGAACCTATAAAAACTTTGTATGGATTATAGTTGATCCATAAAAACTAAATCCCTTAGTGAATGTTTTCAAAATTCTTAGTTAGAAGCTAAGGCAGTGGATTAAGCTTGTTAGCTGATCCACTCAAAAATGTTGTGTTTTTGTGGTTTGTTTTTTATGTTTTTGATAGTATTATTTTTCACCTTTTGTACAATGTATTCTCATTTGATTTAATCTCAATCAACATCAAGCAAATTTGCTCCAATTTTCATTGCAAAAGATTTTCTAACCTTTCTGATTTCATGTTTTTTTCTCAAATGCATATAATTGTTTATGAGATTTGTAGATGAAAAATTTGTAAAGTAAGCAAAATGATATTACTGTCATCATAACCGTTCTCTTATACTTAGCTTCAAACACTTCATCTCATCTATACATGTATATATTCTATGACTGAAATATATTTAGATTAATCTTTTTAAAAAATCTTTTAATGCATATAATCTTATATCAATCTGTTGCAACTTTTTTATATTATGAAAAGTATCATTTCAAATCAACTTTGATGCATAATATTTTAATATTGTAAAAATATTCAAAATACTCAATTCACCTTATTTTTGGGTGATCTTTCAAGAGAGTTAAGAGATTTACAAATAAAGTATACTCTCTTTGAAAATCTCACAAAAAGATGATAATGAAAGCACGTGAGAATGAAAAAGCTTTTGAAAATATTTTGAATGCTTTGGTCAAGCTCTTGCAATCGGTTCTTTTGTGTGTATTCAATTGTTGTAACATTCTTTAGCATTCCACACAATTATTTATAGATTTATTGCATTAAATGTTAACTGGCATGACAATTTACAATTGGAATGTTTTGATTGAGTCACAACTACTACTTTTTGTCTTTATGAGCATTAAATAACAGATATAAATTCACAAAAGTATGCCCATGTTATCTAAAATGGATTTAATGAACTGAAAATATGAAACTAACAACATTTAATGTGTTTAACGGCTATATTTTTTGAAATCTACCAGAAAATACTTACTCAACTAAGTTTTAGACTTACTCGACTAATTAGTTTGATCTTTACTCAATTGGATAAGCTATGTAATCGATTATATTTTGAGCTTACTCGAGTATGGTCAAGTCATTACTCAACTAACTTTTAAGTCTCAGAAACTTGCATTATTCACTTGATTACAAAGTTAAGTTTACTCGATTATTTTCAATCTTTACTCAAGTATAAACAATTGTTACTCGATTAAACTTAGGTCCAAAAACTTGGTCGGCTTTTAGCTCATCTTTACTCTATTAAAAAATATATCAACTCGAGTACAAAACAACTTTACTCGATTACTAAAAATACTTCACTCGAGTAAAATGATGCTCAGATTTTTGAAAGAAAATGCTCAATTACAAAGACAGCTTTACTCGAGTACAAAAGATTATTATTCCATTAAATTTAAGATGTTAAAAAATTTCATAACACACTCGAGTATATGAATCTCGTTACTCAACTATATCACATTTTTACTTGATTATACATACATATATAATCGATTAATTTGAAAATAAACTAAGTAGTACTTGATTATATTCAAAACATACTTAATAGGATTTTCACAAAGAGTTTTCAAAAAATTTACTTGATTTTTCCAAAGAGTTTACTCGATTGGTTCTTACATGCTTTATGAAATATTTGATTATTTTCAATATACTCAACTGTTTTGAAAACATACTTGATTATAAAATCATCAAACCTAAGAGTACTTCAAAATGTTTTGGATATCATTAATGAATTAAATTTACTAAAAATATATATTTTCATTTAAATTTACCAAAAAATATTTTTTCATAAAATCAAAACACAAATTTCTCAACAAATTAGTTTAAAAAATTCAAACCAATAGATGGTGGACATGTGTTACTTGGAAACAATAAGAGTTGCAAAGTCCAAGGCATTTTTTCAGTGAGAATAAAGATGTATGACATGTGAGGTACATACCCAAGCTTAAGAGAAACCTAATATCACTTGGCGTACCATACACAAATGACTTTTATTACAAAGCTGAGGAAAGTGTCTTGAAAGTGACAAGGAAATGTTTGACTATGATGAAATGTGCCAAAGAAAATGGTTTATACATCTTGCAAGGTAGTATGGTGATTGGTGTTGTTGCTCCAGCATAAAGAGAACGATTTGGATGAGACTGAGTTGTGGCATTGGCTCATGTTTGTGAAAAGGGACATGATTTACTTGGAGTAAGTAAGCTTGGAGGAATGAAGTTCTGTGAACGCTACATATATGGAAAGACTTCGAGATAGAAATTTAGTAAATTAGTCCATACTTCCTCGAGGCCTCATGACTACGTTCACTCTGACTTGTGGGACCAAGCTAAAAGCGAGTCACTTGGTGGTGGAAATTATTTTGTGCCACTCATGTATGATTTCTCTAAAAAAGTATGGTTGTACATACTGAATAACTACGTTCACTCTGACTTGTAGGGACCAAGATAAGAGCGACTCACTTGTTGGTGGAAATTACTTAACGCCATTCATATATGACTTCACCAAAAAAGTATAGTTGTACATATTGAAATCAAAGGATCAAGCCTTTTAAAAATTCAAGGAATGGAAGAAGTTGGAGGAGACACAAACAGGTAAGAGAATAAAGAAGCTCAATGGCCTAGAATTTACAAATAAAGAGTTCAACAATTTCAATTTACTAGAAATGTCAGCAGAAAAAGAATTAATTTAACCAAGAAAGTTGAATTAATTTAATTATTTATTTTTTTTAAAAAAAATCCCATTTTCAGTTTAGCAACATGGGAGAGGGGGATGTTACATTATCTCTTGAGATTAAATTCACAATTACATGAATTTCTGAATAATTGTTTCAAAGAGATGTTGTCAATGTATTTTTTTAAGATGTGAGGGTACACGTCATAATTTATTGAAACTTAAGAAAGGTAAAGTGTAATTTATCCTAAAAATTTACATTAAAATAAACTACAATTACAAAAGATTGCAAAAAATATTATTATTATATCATTTCATCACGACTTCAGCTTACAATACGTAAACGGCCACACCTGACGAAAGTGGGCCATTTCAGCCAGAGGAGGCGCAATGAAAATAGCCTCGAGGCCCAATATAAATGCGAATGGACCTCAGGAATAAATATAACAAATGATTTGGCGAGTAATTATTTAGCTGTCCCCTCCCTAATTGAAGAGGACTAGGGGTTTAGTAGTGTCAGTGGTAGGCCCACTCCACTCCACTCCGACCAACCAACCAGCCAGCAAGGTTTAATGTAGAAAGAAAAACTGAGTCCCAAAATAGGAATAATACAAATACGAGAAAACCTTAAAACAAAGGGAATATAGAAGAAAGGGGGGGAGGGTGAGGGTGAGGGGATTTGGTCCAAATTAAAGGCAGGAAAAGTTTCAAATATTAAACAGCGATGCCAGTTACCACCAAAACCAAAAGGGGAAAGCAAAAAGCCAAAAACAAACATAAATGGACAAAGTGGGGGCCTCTCTTTCGCTCTCAATTCTCTAATAACTCACTCTTCTAGTGCTGTGCCCTTCCCTCCCTTCATTATTATCATTATTAGTTTTGACTCTCCCCCCGCCCGCCCCTTCTCTCAAATTCCATAAATATCCTCTCCGCTCCAAACTTCGACTTTGGGATTTGGCCATCCGCTTATCCCCACCCCCGGACCAGACCCACCCGTCGGCCCCCGCTCGGCCCCTGTGGCCTTTCATGGGTGCTGTCACTTTCATTTGTTGTCACAACCAATCAAAAAGTCTTTTTTTAATTATTAAATACATCGAATTCGTCAAATAGTTGATAAAGTAGTCCGTTATACTTCAACAGTCTATAGTTTGTGCAATTTGGATTAAATTTTAAAGGCTAAAATCTATTAAATCCCTTTAAAATTTATAATTTTAGACACTTAACCCAATTTATAGTAATAAAAAATCATATTAATATTATTTTTTTAAAGAATATGTCCAGAAATAAAATGACTATACTACTTCAATTAATCTTAAAGAAATAATTCTATTATTATAAATTAATTAAAAATAAAAATAACAAATACCCTTAAGGAAAAAAAAAGTGGCAACAATTGATTATTTGAGAAGAAAAAGAATTAAATAAATAAAAATGTAAAAAAAATATAATTACTAATTCAAATTAATCCCTAAACGAAGTGAAATCTTAATTTATCTAAAAAAAAATTATAAAAACCAATCAGTCCGTACTTTAAACAAATCATTCATCTTTGAATTATAAAAACAAAATAATCTTTTAAGTTTCAAAAATTTGATCAAAAGTTGTATTTATAGAGAAAAAAGAAAAATTCAAAGAATTATGTGTTTAAGAAGGAAACTACAATTTACTATTCCTATTAATTTTAAAGTTTATTTATAAGTAAAGAATATTTATTGTCAATATCCTTAAATTCTAAAAAATATACATAGTTTATGAAAAAATATTTAAAAAAGCCACTTTGAGCCAGTAGGCACGATTTTCCCAAAATACCCTTGAAGCGAGTGGGCCCCACACCAAGCCACAAAACGGGGGTTTAGAAACTCCTGTCGCTTTCCACCGATTCGTGTGCAAAGTAGAACAGCGCGAAGCCGTTTTGACCGAAGCCGGGCAGCTCCTGCACCGTTCGGGCAGCCCTCACGAATTGCACGCCCCCAAAGAAAGAGAGTCATGCTAGATGTACACCCATTTTGTACATCTTAGGCTACACAAGGGGGTATTATGACCAAAATATCCTGCGCCTCACATGAGCCTCACGCGCCTCTATGCGCCTCATGAGGACTTTTTAGTCATTAGTACACCTTTATGTAGCCCAAAGGGTACACAAAGGTGTACCAATAGCATTTTTCAAAGATAAAATGCGTATTACACTCTGCACTTCAGTACGCACTTTTGAGGACACACTGTGAATAGAGAGAGAGAGAGGGGGAGAGAGAGAGAGAGAGAGAGAAGGCAAAAGCGCAACGGGGAGGAAAAAGCGACCTTTATAGCGAGAGGATTCGGAAACCGAGTCCTGAATTTGTTTTGTTCTCTTCTGGTCGCCTCATTCGGCGTTGCGTCACGAGATCGACTTTTGATCCTGCTTTCGCTGACTCTTTTTCGGCCAAGAACGGTGGGGATTTAGGCAATTGAGGGCTAGGGTTTTGTAATGCCGTTTCTGTGCTTTACAGAGTCTGGATCTGGCAAAGGTTCCTGGCTAGATGTGACCGCCAGTGAAGCGGATGAATGTTAATATGTGGCTGCTTGTGTTCTCTGTGAACAAGATGGCAATGGCGAGAAAGGTGGTGGGGAGATTGTGCTTGTGGTGGTTGGTAACGGTTGTTTGTCCACTGAGCTTCGTCTGTGCCAATATGGAAGGTGTGTAAATGTTAATATGCTTCAGATTTTGGCTTTTTCCTATTTCCCGTTACTTCATAAAAATGATGATTTTGAGTGTTCGCTTCAACAAGTGAGAATCTTTGGTCTGGTATGGTGTTAAACATGTGAATTGAAGTTTCTTTGTTTGGAATTTGAATGGTGAGGGGTCAAATTTCACCGGATTCTGGCATTAATTGATGTATGTCCTTTACCTGTTAGGAAGTGGTAAATTTAATAGGTATGGCGGGCGATCTATTCCTGAGATACAGCTGGATTCTTGGATTTATTTTAAAGATGAATGCACTTCCTTTGCAGCTGTCTGATGTGCACACAGAGATGATACTCGGGGAACAATCAACTTTGTCACATTTGGAGCATTTTTACAAAATCTATAAAAATTGCCTTCTATTTAGATTTAAGTACAAAGTTAAACTGTTTACACCAATTATCCATTCTCCTTATGGTGACACGTATGACTTGCATCTTATTTGAATTTGCTTCTGTTTCTAGCAATTGGAGAAGGCAATGCTCTCTGATTTATATGTAGTCAAACATTTGATACAATGTGCCTTTACTTCGACATTGTTAATAGTTTGAATCTAACTGTTTCTGTAAACAGGTGATGCCTTGCACAGCTTAAGAGCTAACTTGGATGATCCTAACAATGTGCTGCAGAGTTGGGATCCGACCCTTGTTAACCCCTGCACCTGGTTTCATGTAACATGCAACAATGAAAATAGTGTAATTAGAGTGTAAGCATCCTGCTATATTAATGTTCAAGAGTTATGAGTATATTTACACGGTAATTTGCACATGTTAATGCGTATGATATATCTTCTACATATATTTTTCCAGTGATCTTGGCAATGCAGCTTTATCTGGTGAATTGGTCCCTCAGCTAGGCCTGCTGAAGAATTTACAGTACTTGTGAGTTTCACTCTCATGACCTGGTATTAGGTTTGATTTTAGTTTGTTATTTGTGATTGTTGCATTTGCACTTCATTGTTTACCCCCTTTTGGTTTCAACTGAACCATGGGATTGCATCTTCACATGTCCTGAAATAAAAGAATTGATGGCATTATCTATATCGACTGGCTTTTAATTTCATTTGCTCTCTTGCATATACTGCCAATGATGGGCTTTTATGTAGTTCATGCAATGCAAAGACTGTGATTTCTTACTTCCACGAATCATATGTGAATGTTAGTGACTTTGCATTTAGAGATTTATATATTCTGAACCAACACAGAAACACACTTATTTAGCCGAAAAAAAAAAAAAAAGAAACACACTGGAAATGCCCAGAGGTGCAGGTAGAGTAGCAGGTTATACACAGAGCTGGTGCAAGTTGCCAGAATCATAATGTCTTGTAATTGGGATGGGATTGTTGAGTGTGAAGGCAACATAAATTTCTGGTCTAGCCATTGAGTGGTGGAATAATTATAACACTCTTATCTGGTCATGGATGCCTCTGGATTCTGCTGAACATAACATTATCTGCTGCATCTCCATCTGTGACACCATTGTATATTAGCTGAGCCATAGAATGGGAAGAAGAATGTATAGTTTGGAACACAACTATCTCTTGATGGTTATGTATAGGTGTTACAAATGTTCATCTGTCATAAGTGTACAAGTACAACTTGATATTCATTTGTCTGTTGGTAAGATTGATCTTGGCTTGTTTCAGATCTGATTATTTCTTTTTCAAAGCGGGATTGGAATTTCAGGCTTGGGACGTTGTTGTTGATGGCTTCATGCATGTTTCATGGAAATTCATCTGTTATCTTCAATATGTATGATGGGCCATTGATATGATTTTTCTAATGACAGGGAACTGTACAGTAACAACCTTACTGGACCAATTCCTAGTGATCTCGGAAATCTGACTAACTTGGTGAGCTTGGATCTCTACTTGAACAGTTTTACTGGTCCTATTCCAGACGCTTTGGGCAAGCTTTCAAAACTGCGCTTCCTGTGTGTACTTTATCTTTCTATGTCCTCTTTACTAGAATCATATAGTTGTATCTTTGCTTCTTATTTTCCCTTCCTTTTCATGTTAAATTCACCACCTGGTCACATGTGACAGTGATTAACACCTTTATGAGGGTTGAAAGAATTGGTTGTAGCGAAGGGCATAATGGTACTAACAGTATTAGTTTACTCTTTGTGAGTCTCAACTCAGTTACATGAAATGTTGTAAAATATCATATTTTGGATGGTGTGAGTTTTCTCTAAGTCAAGAAAGCCATTAATATAGGATCTAATCATCATATAATCATTAAAAACTAATGTGTTTATTTTCTGGAAAATTTAATTTGTATCCTTGCAATTTTAGTTGGAATTGACAGTTTGAGGTTGTAGGCAAGGAAGGATGAGCTAGAAGACTTTTACTGGGAAAATAAGTAATAATGTAAGATTGAAAATAAATAAGATTCCCTTCGTTTAGTTGGTTTCGCCAAATTTCAAGAACTAAAAGGACCTAGAGGTGGCAAGTTGTGGATGGTGCTAATACAAAAACTAGTCATTTTGCTATTAGACTAGGCCATATTTGGAACGAGTATTTTACAATGAAAAGAAAATGAATAACAAATTGCATACAGAGAAAACTAGAAATTTTGGAATCTTTTATCAACAATTGGTGTTGAATCTCCAAATAATGCATTTTCTTGTTGGAATGTTCAGTGTACTATAAATTGCCGTCACAAATTTGACATGTTGTCTAGGACAAACATCAGATTTAATTGATGGAGTGAATGCATTTGTTTTCCATTTCTTGAAATCTGTCTCTTGATTCAAAATAATGGTGTAGCATGTATCCTGCACTATTATGGAGTTAATAAGGGTAATTGCCTCCAGACCTCCTATAGTTAGGCCATTTGCTAGGAGACTATGTGGTTTAAAAATGTCTTTGAGGGGCTGGGAAATGTGAAAGTCGGCCTTGGAGAAGACATTGAATAGGAAGCTAACATGACCAAAGAGGAGCTATCGCTTAGGACTACAAGGGAGAGAAGTAGGCATCAATTGAAGGGAAGATCTGCCACAATGATTGCCATGAGAGGAAGGAGCCTTGTCGCTTGCCACCAATGTTGTTGGGAGAGAGCCTAGCCGGAGAAGATGACCTAGAGGTTGTCACTATTGAAGAGGTCGACAACCATTGTTGCAACTGAGGTGAGATATGGGGAATTGCCGTCATGGAAAATAGATTTGTTGTTGTTGTTGACCTGCTTAGAGAACCTTACCTTTGCCATCGCAAATTTGGAGAAGAGCCCTTTCCCAAATCTTCTTGTTCTTCTTCTTTGGCTTCCACCTACCAAAGCCCATTATCAGCAATGGGTTCCGAAGATTGGCAATCTTTGGTGGCAATGGGGTTTTTATTTTATTTTTCTTTCTGGTAAATTTAATTTAACACAATTTATTTAAGGTTATTTCATGTAATTGGCGTGTAATTAAACATGTCAGTAACAGAGGGATTGTTCTGGAAAAATAAATAAATAAATATGCCATAGGGACCCCCGGGGACATTTCTAAACCACAGGGAGTCTCCATGTAAATGACTAGGGTCTTGGGGGCTGTTTACCTAATTAATAAAAAAATATTGCAGAATCAAAAGTGGCTCTATGTCAGATAAATGAATAGTTAGGAGCTAAGGAACTTGGAAAAATAGCAACATGACTTCAAGAGAAGAGGGGCATCCTCACAATCTAGGTATCTATGATCAAGCTCGGGCAACTATTTACCAGAAACACGACTCTTCAAGTGGTAAAATAACCTTGTCTGGAGGATTGCACCATTCTCATAGAGATAAACACACTTAAACGTCTCAACTCAAAGTTGGTACTAAGAGGAAAACTTCCTTCTTTTTAGGGGGAACTCTCGAGAATAAATCTAGTTTACATTAGACCTTTTAATGGGATTTGTTCTCAAATGAAGTTTTGACTGTCTACCAAATAAGAAAGAATGAATGGATCTTGTAGGGTTCTTATAAGAAATTCATCGACTTCTTTTGGAAGTAAATGATAGTCATAATCGCTACCAATTGGCAACCATATGACATGAATGCACTCCTAGCCTCGTGCACACCATCTATTGCACTATGGAATCTGGCTACAAACAATAATGAGGGGGAAGCCAAAGGTAGTGCTAGTGATTGAAGTGAAATCGTAACAATGTTGCTATACATAAAGGTGTGGTTGGATCACACCTCCTATTGAGGGATAAATAATATTTGGTGAAAATTTATCAAACTAGCTAATTTAGAAAATTGCAATGAATTGCTGCAAGGATGATACAAGATTATATTTCCATCAATACAAATTTACAAGCCATTTTGGTTGAGGAGATGCAAAAATATAAAATCAAGACCTGTAATCTATTAAAGACCTTTTATTCTTCTTGACATTTTATTGTCTTGGAAAATTCTTTTTTTCTCTTTGGTTCTTGAAAAGAACCAATTTGAGAAAGTTTTTAATCCATACTGAATTTTTAAACTCACAGTTTATCAACATCAAGTTTGTATGAATAAAAACTAAATTTAGTGAAAAATTCAAATTTTGATTAAGACACATGCACACTTCTTGATAGAATGGAACTAAGACGGAAGATAAGTATATATAATAAATACGACCACTCTAATACACTTTAAAAGTGGCCATGGATTACAATTAGATGAATGAGAGTCAAGAAGGAGATAAGGAACTTAGCAAAATAGAATCGTGACTTAGTGAGAAGAGATGCCTCCTTCAAGGGGTCTTTATGATCAAGCCTAGCTGAATCTTACAAGTTTCACAAAGTTGTAAAATTATGCATTGTGGAATGCACCGTTTTGATTGAGGTAAACGTACTTAAGCATCTTTATTTGAAGTTGCTACGAAAAAGACAACTTTTTTTTGGGGGGGGTGGGGTGGGGGAGTTCATAGGAAACAGATAGAGTGGATATTGGATCTTTGAGTAGGGTTCTGACCATCTGTCAAAGATGAGAGGATCTTGTAGAATTCCAAGGAATTTGTTGATTTCTTTTGGAAGCAAATGATGAAGTCAAGATTAATAGTAATTGTTAGGACCGGCAATGGGATGGGACAGAATAGGGGGTGGGTTTTACTCACCTGTTTCCAAATTTGCACCCCCCCCCTCCCCACACCCAAAAAAAAAAAAAAAAGCGCACGTACCTTGCCTTGTGCATTGTTGGGGTAAAAAATTTAAATACCATCCTCATCCCCAAACAAGAAATTGGGATCTTCAAACTTGTCCTATTATTTCCAATTTAATGAGATTTTGTAAACAATAACAATATATCAAGTTTTTATCAAGTCATCAGTCATTTCCATTTATGGCCTTGTCTTATATAAGGCCCTTATTAACTCATACCATAACTAAGTGTCTTCCACCAAGTTTTTCTTGGTCTTCCTTTATCTGTTTTGCTAGATAATGAGATTTATATATATATATATATATAAACTTATAAGAAATGCACAACAAAAATCAACATTAGGATCATAGAGAAGAGAAATCAAATCTGAATAAAGTCCTACCCCGGTGAGGTAAGGTGGGTTTCAGGAGCCCCATCTGACCTTAGGATTCAAATCTCCAATCCCAAATGCAGTCGAATAATATTCACCTAGTCCTAGTTGGGGCTGGGCTGCTTCTCAACAGTAAAGTATAATTGTTCTCTCCATTGACAACCATGTAGCATGAATTTTCATTCCCAGACTTGTTCACGCTACATATACCATGGGAGCTAGCTACAAACAGCAAAGAAAGGATGCCAAAGGTAGTCTTGTGGCAGAAATGAAGCCCTAAAATTGTAGCTGTATAGAAAGGTGCAGCTGGATAACCTCCTTTTCAAGTAGAGGAGAATTTGTTAGGTGAAGTCCTAAAACTATAGCTGTATGGAAAGTTGCAGCTGTGCCTGTGCCTGTGGGTCTGATACTGTGTAAAAAGGTGTTCAATCTGACTATATGCTTCTGAGTATGATATATATAATAGGTCAAAGAACACAAGAATGGAAATCTACACATTTTCATACATGTCCTTGCACTATATACTAACAATCTACAGTAGATTTTATCTTGTGCAATTCTGCTTATCTTAAATTGTGAAATTACACAATTGTAGCGTTAATTAAAGAAGAACTTTTTGGGCATGGGATGTTGTGCATCAGTATGGAATTATTACCTCATGGCCAGGCTCTATATTTTCTCCTTTGCTATGGTAGTAGCCAAAGCCAATGAGATTGTTATTAACATGACAATGAAGAAAGCCCAAATAATCAACCCGTTTGTCAAGTAGCATTAATGAATCGACGAATGCCTAGAACTCTTGGTATGAGAAAGCAGAGATTCCTGCAGTGTAGAAAATAAATTTTGTAGCTAGGTAGAAACATTTATTTTCTCCCTATGTGGGTAGAATCAGAGCTTCAATTTTCGTCCTTGTCTTGATTGTTGGTTCAGTGCATGCACAGGAAAAGGAATGTTGAAGTGTTAGTTCCTAGATATTTAGGAAAAAAAAAAAAAAAGAGGGGAAATTTTTGAGACAATTATGAATTCCGTTGAGCTTCCAAAATTCCGTTATTTAACTACATCAACTGATCTGGCAAAATTTTCAAGACTCTAGTTTATGCCTCCTCTCTATGGTACTAGCTGTTTGTCACTGAATTTTGCCTCACTAATGGGTTTGTGATTTAACTTTGATCATTGTGGAGCTGTACCAAGGTCAAGTCTTAAACATTTACAGTTGGTACAATAATAATAGGAATTGCTCCTTTGGTGAGATTACCTTAGCAAATGCCATCAAGCTCGGTCCAAAATTTAGTTTAATAGGTGTTGACCGGTCTTGGTAGCAACAGTAAAGTTGTTTCGTGGCTACAAGGTCTTGCATTTAAGTTGTAGAAACATTCTCTTTGCAAAGCAACAGTAAGCTTGTGTACAAAAACACAATCCGTTGACCCTCAAAAAACAGCAAGTCTTGTGCATTGGGAACACCCTTTTTAGATTATAGGTTTTCAAGGAGAATTCAAATTGAAGCAATTATTCCCTAAATAGATGCCATTGTAGTTTATTTCATAACCAACGAATCAATTTAGAAAAAAGTCCAAACTTAGGGATTTATGAGAAGATAATTTGCAATTAGAATTGGGTTCATGGAGTTTTTAGTGCTGAAGTTGAAATACTTATTAGAATTATGTGCTGCAAAAAAAAAGGGTTAATAAATAAATGTGGTGTTTTGTTGAAGTACTGGTTTTAAATCAGAGGTAAAATATCATGTTAGGTTCTGCCCAAACAACCCTTGAAGATGGGTTATAAGATTATCTTTGTTGTATGGTGCAAAATGTTGGGTAGTTAAGTACCTAAATGTGCAATATGAGCATAATTGAGATGAGAATGTTACAGCTGGTGAAGATAAGATGCATGAGATATAACTAAAATGGGTTAGATTTGTGAAAAGAAGACCGCTAGATGCGCGTATGAGGTGAGAGAACAGAATGGAAGAAGGTTGTCATACAGAGGAAGAGGAAGTCACAAAAAAAAAAAACTTGGAAGCCCTTAAACATGACATGACATAACAGCTTTATAAGATATTATAATGGATAGAGGTGGTTTTCCAACTAGAATCATGTAGCTGATCTCATTTAGTGGGATTAAGGACTGATTATTGTTGTCGTATTTATAATACTCTTACTTCTCCCATGATAAATGTCTTAAATTGTAGTGAGACACACCATGTCTTAAATTAGGTATACTTCACCTACAATAAAGGCTTCCCTTTCATAATTGAACAAGATTCAACATTTTTGAACGATGAAACACTCAGTTTCCATTTTGGTTGTAAATGTAACCAACCTGCAGTTAAAGATATGGTAGAAAGAACTTGGGGGTGGGGGGGCAAGAACTCAACCAAAAATATCTTCATTAATGCATAACTCAATTGTATGCCACCTATGTCCAACACCAAAATAAGTGATATCCACTGGGCCAAGAGCATCCCATCAAGTAAAAGCTTCCACTACCAGTTAACCAAAATTAGGATCCAAAATTAGATGAGCAATAGGCCTAACATGTAAATGGTCATGGATAATGGAGCACCTAACAACACATCTTCATAGAGCAATAAATACGAGATCACCTTTTTCATTTTTGAAGGGGGGATTGCAGTATTCTAATCATTGAGTTGAGTCTTTTTGTTCATGCTTTTTGCCACGTGTTTGTAGAAAGCTGCAACTAATAGAATTTTGCTAATCCTCCCTTTCTGAAAGAGCATAAAATCCAAACCCCCTCCCCAAATAGGGGCTAAGAGATATGCACTAATCATAAGAAGAGTGCTTGGTATAAATAATTCAACTCCTGAAAGACCATAAAATCTCATGGATCTAATCATAAGAAGAGTGCTCAATATAAACAACTCACTTCTTGGTTTTTGAGCCTCCTAGTCACTATGATTACTACTGATTAGTGCAATGGATGTGTCTATTTTCTATCTGTTGACTTGAAAGTAACAGGTTTGGAAAATGATATTGGAGGCCTAACACTAGTCCAGGGAGGTCTCTTAATGCCCCTTTTTCTTCTCATTAAAGTTTGACTTGCTGTGGTAAGGAAGAAGAGGGGAACAAATGCAGTTGAAGAGCACAGTACAACATAAAGTTATTTGTTGCATTTTGGGAAGGCTGAATTGTTCCTGAAAAGAAATCTATTGATTCTCTTCCAATTGGTTAGACCATGAATGCCATGATTTACTTCTTAGATAAGGTCTCTAGGTCAAGTCTAGGATGGCCCAGCTATGCTAAGGAAAAGAGTGAAAGAAGCCTTACTAGTCCACATTCTCGCCAAACTCATTGTGATATGACAAATTCTCTATTGATTTGCTCTCATTTGCTATTGAGTTTGCTTTTAATGATCCTTTTATGTTTTTAATCAAGGTGCTCTCAACATGATATTTTGTCAGGATTGTCAACTTGATGAAGAACAAACACCCCCCCTCCCACCCCCCCCCCCCAAAAAAAAAAAAAAAAAAAAAAGAATAGAGGATAAGTAGGAAAAAAATAAAACCTTAGATCTGATGGGTTAAACAGAGCAGCAAATTAGTGGAGCAGAACAATGGTAAGGTTCACAAGAGGAGGATCAGCTACTCTGGTAACTGGAGAAAAAGAAATAGAATTCTGTAGAAATCATTGGGTATAAGAGGCCTCATATGGGTTTATACAGTTGATATCAATAGAGAGAATATGGAAAAAAGATATTTGATTCACAATTCTATCAATAGAATTTTTCATTTTCTATTCAGAATTAACCTCATTTCTCACATGATAAATGCATCTTAGCTTGTGGTGATATACACCAATAATGATTAGGTGTATGTTTCATATGATAAAGTAATTGCTGCTATCTTTTTTCTTCTCCATAAATATGTATTTGAGCCATGATAATGATGCTAATGAAACAAAAAAGTAAAAGAGTATAAAAAGTGGATTTCTGAAAATGGATGGGGTTGGTTAATGGTATTTAGGAAATTAGGATGTACACTAGACTAGCTATCATCTACTGGGCAAGGGTAACCTGATTCTACAAGATCTGTTTTTGTAATAATAATATAAAAATAGCCAGGTTAGGGGCTTGGCTTTCAGTGTCAACAGACTTTGCAGTATTCTACTGGTTAGGCAAGAGAGGACTATATATCCTAGCATATTTTTTTTTCCCTATTTATTCTTATAATTTCTTTGGTTCATTTTGATTTTAACAAACTCCCATAATGCCCTGTAAGGATAGACGGCTCAACAACAACAGCTTGACAGGTCCCATTCCTATGTCCTTGACTAATATCTCAGCACTGCAGGTGTTGTGAGTACCAAGTTTATTTCACTCTTTCTTGATGTGGCTCTCTATCCTCTCTCTCTCTCCACTGATTTTTTGCATTGTTTGCAGGGATCTATCTAACAACCATCTTTCAGGAGGAGTTCCAGATAATGGTTCATTTTCACTATTTACACCTATCAGGTTTTCTGTCCGCTTGCTGACTAATGACCACCATGCTTATTGACTGACTGTATCAAAGGTATTGCTGATAGCTGATTTTCCAATTACAGTTTTGCTAATAACCTGGGTCTCTGTGGCCCGGTTACTGGACACCCCTGCCCAGGATCTCCTCCATTTTCACCACCACCTCCATTTGTACCACCGACACCAATTTCATCTCCAGGTTATTGTCCTAAACTTTTTAAACTTCACTACATGTGTTGGATCTGTCAGAATATATCTTTCACCTTCTAGTCTGATTAGTCCTGTCTTGGAACTTCCTTTTTGTTGGCTTTGCATGCATGAAATAATCAATCAACTAGCATTAAACTCAACCTGATGTTTTTTTTATTAAGGAGATGTGTGCATTTTTAATATACTTATGGTTTCTCATCCAGTTGCAAGTGCAATGATGAGTGAAGAACCCATTGGAATAGCTCATTCCAATTGATATTCAAAAAATAAAAGAAGGCATTTGGGCATATGCATTAATTTGTGTGGAAAATATGCCATTTTTTATTTGGCAAATGAGGTTCTTTCATATTCAAGTTCAGAGCTGCAAATGAGTGTACCAAATCAATGTTGACTTTATGAATTGGTTAATTTCATTATTTGTTCTGTTGTACTTCCAATTGAGACTTATCTAGCATTTTCTTGATCCTTCTTCAACTGGATTGATGTGATTATTAAGGTTACTATTCCATACAACAGTCTTATTGAAGGGAATGGAATCTGTACGACTTTTATCTTAGTTGTTCTTTTGCTTCTTGAAAAAAAATAAAAAAGGTCGGACTAGTGCCACTGGAGCAATTGCTGGAGGTGTTGCTGCTGGTGCTGCTCTGTTGTTTGCAATTCCTGCCATTGCATTTGCATGGTGGCGTCGCAGGAAACCACAAGAATTTTTCTTTGACGTGCCTGGTCAGTTTAACTGACAACTTGATTGAATTGAACATATTTTATAGTTTGATTATAACTTATTTGTGTGTTTTCTTTGCAGCCGAAGAGGATCCAGAAGTCCACCTGGGGCAGCTTAAGAGGTTTTCCCTTCGAGAATTACAAGTTGCAACAGATGGATTTAGCAATAAAAATATATTGGGAAGAGGGGGATTTGGTAAAGTATACAAGGGACGGCTGGCAGATGGTTCCCTGGTGGCTGTAAAACGACTAAAGGAGGAGCGTACACCTGGTGGGGAGTTGCAGTTTCAAACAGAAGTTGAGATGATCAGCATGGCTGTGCATAGGAATCTCCTTAGATTGCGTGGTTTTTGTATGACACCAACTGAACGACTTCTAGTTTATCCCTATATGGCAAATGGAAGTGTTGCATCATGTTTGAGAGGTAATTAGAATAACTTTTCTATACATTTTCCAGTATTTTATGTTCGCTGCTTTGAGATAGGTGGATCTCTTGTTTCCAATGGCTGTAATGGTGTATGCTGGGATCAGCAATTTCCCTACCATAGGTGTTCATGCTTTCAGCATTATTGATTTCATTCTTAAAGTCTGGCATGTTACTTAGATATTTCCTACTGGAGGGGAATTCTGTGCCTTCTTTGAATTCACCTTGTTTTAATGCACTTTTGTAGAACGCCCCCCATCAGAACCTCCTCTTGATTGGCCAACAAGGAAACGAATTGCACTGGGATCTGCAAGAGGATTATCTTATTTGCATGATCACTGTGACCCAAAGATTATTCACCGTGATGTAAAAGCTGCAAATATTTTATTGGATGAGGAGTTTGAGGCTGTTGTTGGAGACTTTGGCTTAGCTAAACTTATGGATTATAAGGATACCCATGTTACTACTGCTGTGCGGGGGACAATTGGGCATATAGCTCCTGAGTACCTTTCCACTGGAAAATCATCTGAGAAGACTGATGTATTTGGGTATGGAATAATGCTTCTGGAGCTAATAACAGGACAGAGGGCTTTTGATCTGGCTCGTCTTGCAAACGATGACGATGTCATGTTACTCGATTGGGTATGCATTTAAAAGTTTGCTCTTCATCTCTATTGCTTTGATTATATTTGCATCTTTATTAGTTTGAGTATAACCTATGACCATGGGTCTTTGGGGCTTCAATTATCTGTAGGCCAACCCGTCTTGAATTCATCTTGACCACCACTGAGTTTTTATTATACTTGCTAGCTTGTCTTTTTGTGATAGGCTTAAATTGGCCAAACATATTTATCATCTCTTAGGTAAATAGATAATAACGCCAGAAATGTGCCATAACGCATTGTGCTTGCACCATTCATCATTTTTCATTTTTGTTATGCTTGATACTAGGGGAGAATGTTGGACGAATTATGGAGGGGTCTCTTTCTGAAGCTATGGATCCATTTTGAAGCCTTAGATGTGAAATGCTCATCTGGGAACTAGGAAATGAATGGCATGGCTAAACTGTGATGTCCTCTCTCTGCTCATTGTAGCCCAATGGACCAATAAGGGACCATGGAACATTGCCTGATTTAGAATTTATGTAGCTGATTTCACCTACTAGGATTAAGGCTTGTGATTGTTGTTATAGTCATCCACTTTCTGATAGGGGCAGTTGACCACTAAGCCTAATTATTCCTATTATTTTCATATCCTTAACAGCTGGGAAAAAGCACCTAGTCAGGGCCGGTTTAAGAATATTTGTGGTTCTAGGTAAGAGTTACTTTGGTGGCCCTTTAATAATATAAATAAATATTAAAAATTATAAAAAATTTACTTTACTTGCTTTTTGAGATGAAAAATCACTAATTCAATTTTTGTATTCAAGTTTAGAAAACAAATCTTTTTCAATTGACAATATAGCCAAATTACTTTAATGCCCAGATTAGTGCAGATTCCTCAAACAAAATTTTTGTCATCCAAAAAATCGTTTTATCAAATTATCCTCCTAAAATAATGCCACTTCTTGCTATTTTTTTTTTCGTTGCTTTACTGGTTTACACTTTATTATTCATTGCCTAACATTGGAAAATAATATGTGAACTTAGGGAGTTAGGGGGCCTCCTTGTCTAAATGACATCTCACTATTTATTGTCTAACATTAGAAAATGAGCCATAAACTTAATGAGTTGGGGGGTCTTCTCGTCTAAATGGAAGAACAAAATAAATAGAGCATGAACTCAAAACAAAAAATTATCATGGAATAGAATTTCAAAGGATAGGAGGCCGCATTTCTTGGGGCCCCTCTTTTTTCAAGGCCCTAGGCATAGGCTTTAGTGACCTATGCCTTGAGCTGGCCCTGCTAGTAGTTCCAAGAACGGAGGTGTTCAGTTCCTCTATTCTTAGCCTTATGATTGTTCACTTACTGCAGAAATTGAATGAACAATCAAATGGGATCTCTTAGTTTCTGAGCATTTACAGTTTTGCTTGTTGCATCCGTTAGAATTTGGATCCTTGGTTTGGTTGCTCTCCATCTGAAGTATAGCTATAGCTCTCGGCTCTTCCTGTCATATTTAATTGATCAAATGATCAGATGCACGGCCCCATTGTGCTATTATGTTCTGCTGCAGTGTAAATTGCAATGCTGGCAGGCATTGTAACCTTTAACCTCTGGCGTGTCACTTGTTCAGGTAAAAGGACTTTTGAAGGAGAAGAAACTAGAGATGCTTGTTGATCCTGATCTGCAGAACAATTATGTGGCAGCTGAAGTAGAGCAACTTATTCAGGTTGCACTGCTCTGTACACAGGGTTCCCCAATGGAACGGCCCAAGATGTCAGAAGTGGTGAGAATGCTAGAGGGAGATGGCTTGGCAGAGAAGTGGGATGAATGGCAAAAGGTCGAAGTTCTTCGCGAGGAGGTTGATCTTGCACCTCATCCAAACTCTGACTGGATTGTTGACTCCACCGAAAATCTCCACGCAGTTGAGTTGTCTGGGCCCAGGTGAATCTTCATGGCTGAAGTGAAAAAAGCAAAAAAAAAAAAGAAAAGAAAGAAAGAAAAGTTTGTTTCTTTTTGGCTATGAAAGTTCTTTTTTGTTCCACTTCTCTTTTCTTTTTCTACGTTCTTTCTTTTTAGTTGTTTCTTAAAGTCTCCTTTAATCTATTATAAGCTATTTGGGAATTGTATTCATAATGTTTGTGCATATAAGTTTGTATTGACATGCAGTTTTGTAATCCAACTGACATTTTACTTCCACAAAAGCCCCAAAAAAAAAACTGTTAAATAGTGATTTAACAATTTGTACAAGGGTGTTTTCGTTTTTAACTTGATGAAAAATCTGTATCTTGTTTTCTCACAAGTTAATTTCAGCCGGACGAAGTGTCCTTTCCAGAGAGGAAGGATCAAATAACAGTTTTTGAACCAAGTCTATCTTTTGAGGGCATGGTAATGTTAAAGTTTTTTTTTTTTTCCTTTTTTGCTAAGAATGGTAATGTTAATGTTATTAGATATAAACTTGTTCTAAGCCATAAAACCATCAAATGGCATGAGTTTATTCTGATGTTGTCAACTCCTCATCCTAATTAGATTAGTAGGCCATGGATATAGTTGGTTATCAGGCCAAGTCCCAAGTGTATGCTAGCCCAGCTTAGGCTAGGATTACAAGCTAGAGCTTATTGATCTTGCAGTAACATTTTATTGCCCTGATACTGGAAATTGCTGACATTTTATGTGCAGGGCTGAGGTAATCTCCCTTCCCTTGTTTATGTAAATTCCATTGGTTTTGCAGTGCATTTTGTATTCTAAAATCAATATATCGTTCATCGACATCTTGTTAGAAAGTAGATGCATAATCTTTCTTGGTTAGATCTTTGGTGTTGATATCTTGGAAGTAAGTCTAGAATTGGTTTTTCCCCTCTCCTTATTCCTGCTTTTTTGCTCCATTCTGCTTGCATTTGAACCAATTTTCTTCCAGTGCTTTTCCATTTCCATCCAAAATCCTATTTTGTTTCACCTAAGTTGGGGGAAGATGGATGAAATAAAAGTAGATGGAGATTTTACTTTGTTTTGACAACGTCAACTTTCATAGTTTTTTTGTTTTCCTTCCAAAGTGCCAAATAAGTTATTTTACTTTGATGTAGGGTTAAATTAGTTATTTTCCTCTTAAATGAGCAAAATAAATTACTATATTTTTAGATGCATGTTACATTAGCTATTATGATAGATGCAATCTGATAGTGTCAAATTGGTTACTGTATTTTTAAAAATAGTAAGATAAATTACTATATTTTTATATTTGAAATCGTGTTAACTATTTATAGTCGATGTGGTAATGTCATTAGATAGCATTTAATTTTGTTCACAATGTCAAATATATCTTCAATCAAGCTTAAATTCAAAGGTTATACTTAAAAATCACATTCAAAGCATTCGTTGTTGTGATATAGGTTTATTATGTTATGAGATGATTACATTACAAGCTGAATGAGGGAGAGAAACTTGCTATTTCAATTCTTCAAAGGGAGCAAGGGTAGAGTGACTAAATTGATGTATATATTGATATTCAAAGAACATTGCACAGTCGCAATGGTCTCACAATGCAACAGTCTTAGATCGCGTTTGAAATTCTATTTTGAATGTAATTTTTGCATTAGGGGTAAACAAGTAAACCAAGATAGAATACTAAGATATTATCTATTTTACTTAGTAATAGTTATGTAATAATTAATCTAGTGTTTAGTTAATTTAAGATTGCAATCACTATTCAATACAAATAAGGCTACAGAAGGGGCAAATAGTAAGAAAAATTTAAATCTTTTCACATTTTTAGGATTTTATTTAAACATTTCAATTTTGTCGATTGTATCTCAATTAGACTGGTTGTATGCAATTTTATCTAAGATCAAAAATTGATTTGAGAGGCGTGTCATTATTAACATTATTAACATAGCATGTCACTTGTCTTTAAAAAAACATGAGTAGGTTTTACATATATATATATATATATATATGTATGATCATACATAAAAATAGTAAAGATTAGGTTTTAGTGTATGGTATAAATATGGTCATAGGCTAGAGATTTTAGCGTGTAGAATTACCTTAGCATCATATTGAGAAGTGAGCAATAAAATAATTTCTTGGTTTATTTATGTGAGTGTTTTGAGATATCAGAGCTTCCAAGTTGTGGTCCCTGTTTCGTCAATATCTAAGTAAGATAATTATTTTTACTCCAATTTTATTCAAGTTTCTTATTTTATATAAAAACCCAAATCTGTGTACATGATGACAAATTAAAATATTATTCGGTCAAATCCAAAGTTGGATAGATATATTCATTACTATTATTGACAAACATTGATGAGCATGTATTTGAAAGCTCATAATTTATGGGGTGTAGTTGTATGAAGGAATTCCAAAAACAGGTGATGTAAATAATGACAAGCCTAGGGATCAATTGGGCATTGTCCATCAAAGAGTTTATTTAGTTTTTGGGAAAATTGTCAATATCACAACATAAAACAAACAAACAAACAAACAAACTTGGGATACTTTGATCTTTGAAGTTGACATATACAGAGTTGAGAAAGGCTAAAAATCCAACTATAATCAATTAAGAGGGAATGGGAGTCTGCCTACAATTCCCTCACAGGTATGGTGCAATGGTAAAACGCTTAAAATTTTATATGGAGTATCAAAGTTTAAATTAGTGTGGCGACTTAGAAGGCAGATTTATTACTAGAAGACAAAATTTAACTAGAAAGCAACAGTAACGTTGGAAGTCAAGTCTCGCATAGACTGCACTGAATGTCCAATTTTTAGTATATATAGATTATGTCCGCATCCAAATTTATCCCACGATGTGCATCAGGAGGGAAAGCCACCTATCCTTGAGGATTAGTCGGGGGAGCTCGAACACCTCAGGTTAATAAAAAAAAAAAATGAGAGAATACCAATTTCACAAGATGTCTAATATGAAGATATGGAGCAATAATTTTCAAGTTTGATAGATTTAGCCAATTAGATGCGAGTTTATGGTGAAAAGATTGAAGAGAAAGCTATAATTGACAAATTTTTTTGAACCATGTAGATTAAGTATGATTATGCAACAACTTTACTTATGGAATCTCGAGACATTAACAAGATGATGATTGTAGAATTTCAAGGCACTATTGAAAGTCATGTGGAAAAGCTTTGTAAAGTTGATGAAATTTAAAAAAAGGGCAAGATGATCAAAATAATGCGATCCCAATCAAAAAAGGAAATAAATTGTCATTGTTAATATACAACAATAGAATTTAGATATTGAAAAATCATCTTCATGTTATCAAAACTTTTGTAAGAAAAATGATTAAAGGGCGCGAGACATTTCTTGCACAAAAATTTTGATATTTAAGTCAGATTGTCGTGTTTAAAAGAGATAACATAGCTTTTTGGTGGGCAGAAGTGACTTACCTTTGATAAATGAGAGTCTGCCTATTTATAATTGAGTCGGAAGGTTTGTGATAAGTATCTCTGGTATTTTGAGATTAACCAGAATGTGGACTTTTGTGAATAAGCCTTGTCCTTTGCAAAATTTCCAAAGGGATTTTTGGAGTCATCTATTTGCATTTTCTTCATTTTGAATACCCTATAGGGGACTTATTCGAGAGACCTTATGGCTCTCTCAAAGTTCCTTTCTCGGGAGTTTGTCGAGTCTCTTTTAGAAACCTCTTGGGCGAGAGCTTGTCAAGACTCTCCAAAAGACATCTTGAGTGACAATGTTCCAAGACTCTCTTGGAAACCTCTTATGTAAAAGTTTTTCAAGACTCTTCGAAAACCTCTCGATTGAGGGGGTCTCTTTGGCTTGAGACTTTTCTTTTATGCTTTATATCCATCTTTTTGGCTTGTTCTTCATAAGCTTTGTGATTGATGAGTATTCATTGAGTGGATTTTTGTCTCAAGTCTTTTTTTTCCTTAAGGTATTCATCTAGATTTTCCTTAGGATTTCCCTTTGGGTTCCCCATTGAGTCTATTAATCAGGCCTTAGTCCGTGACACATCAAGAACAATTAAGGTCCAGACTATAGAGGACATGAAATAAATGACAATTCAAGTGATAGATATAGTCAAAGAAAAGGAAAAGATAATCATTCTAACTACATACAAGATAAGCCTGATATTCAATGTCTTAAATGTGAAAAAATATGGGAACAAAAAAACAAATTGCTAGTCCAAGTGGTCCAATTATCTGTGTAATCAAGCTAATGTTGCATGATAGTTAGAAGTCCAATACTTTGCTATTGGCATGTAATGTTGCCAATATAAACAAGAACACATGGTTGTTAAATATTGGTTGTAACAACCATGTGTGGGCAAAAAGATATCTTCTCTTTCTTGGACAAATCCATCCAATGAGAGGTCAAATTTGTAAACAACACAACAATGTTCGTCATGACAAAATGTCAATAGTTCTATTAAACTGAAAGATAGTTCATACAATTATATTTCAGATGTAGAAAATTCTATGTTCTTAGTCTCCATCAAAATTTGTTGAGTATGGGATAACTATAAAAAAAAAGGGCATGATATGCATATTAATCATGAAATTTGCACCATTGTTGATAAAAAAAAAAAAAAAGGAAATTGCTTGTAAAGGTAGATATGACTCCTAATTGGCTATTTCATTGAGAATTTTGTATAAAAATTTTCTTGCTTCTGTTATATGATTTTCAATAATAATTGGTTTGGCATATGCATTTTGGGCACTTTTACTTTTCTAGATTGAATTATTGAGCACATAAACAACTTGTATTTAGGTTATCTACTATTGATATTCATATTCCTAATCACTTTTGTGAGACTTGTGTTTTGGGAAAGAAACATAGAGATGTTTTTCCAATTGACAAGTCTTGGAGAGCAGGAAATCCTATGGAGATCTTTCATTTAGATTTTTTCTAGTTAAGGTACCTTTACATGTGTCACAACCCTAGGACATTAATGTGATTGAGCTGCAAGTATATTGTTATAATTCTATTAGATGCACATGGGTGCTATTAGACACACATGGTTGTTGTTATTCTAAAATATGCTTTTAGTTATGATATCCAACCCAAGCATATAAAAAGACTACTTTTAAGAGGATTGAGGTATGGTGAATGATAATTGAATCTTTTCCCTATACTATTTTGCTCTCCCCCTTTCTCTCAAACCCTCTAGTCTTTCCCAATTCTTACTATTCTCCCTTGTCAGTCTAACTTCCCTTCCCATTCTTTTTTAGTTCTTGAATTCTACCCTAAATAGCCTTTGTCTGATCTTGGATTTGACAATTAGTATTAGAGTCGTTGGTTTTTGGCTGTAATTTTAGAAATTTAACAGCTAATTAAGGTGAAATAGAGATTATGGATCTCGGCTATTGTATTGTGATTGAGATGAATCAGGAATGTGATTTTAGAAAAAGAATTTAGGCAATCTTGATAACAGTTCATAGGCGACTGCTAACAAGCGCATTAGTAAGATTTCGAGTTGAATTTGTAGGCAGATTAGAGCTGATGGGTATTGGTTACTACATGGTGGCTTAGGTGATACCTAAGGTTAATTTTTGGCTGGATTTCTACCGATTCAGAGCAGCAGAGTTTGGCGACTTCTAGTGGTGATTCCTGTGACGGTTATTAACTACAACAAAGCTGATCACTCTTCTATTGTGAGCAGAGAAATTTCCAGTTAACATCTAGGCGAATTTCAACGATCTAAGCTCGGATTTGACGACAAAACAGAGCAAGAAAGTCTTGAAACTAATTTAATTGCTGCATGTGATAGAGGCAAGAAGGAAGGGGTGGTCGAAATTAGATCCTTAACTGATTAATTGACCATCAATGATTACTGATTGATCTAGAGCAATCGATCTTAATGCTAGCTACATTTGAAGGCGAGACAATAACGAACTCAGTCATCTTAGATCTTAGTGTCGATCAATTCAAGTAACAATTTTGTATAAGATTGATCAACAGGTGATTTTTGAGATTCTATGCAGCTGGGTCTAGGTTCTTAAATTGAATAGTAGGTGACTCTTAAGAAACTATAATTGAGTCGATTAGGTTTAGGAGGTATCAGAGTTGCATAGCGAATTAGATTTACTAAAATTTAAGCAGAGATTGAGGCAAAATGGCCGAATAGTAGTAGTTGTTTCAGAATCAACGAGTTTTCAAGAGAATGTTCAAAGCTCATCTTAGGCCACGAAAATCTTGTCTTGTGAAAATTTATGCCATGCCTGATAGAACAAGCATGAAACAATTCGAAGCACAACTGCAACAAAAGAATGCTATAGTTTTAGATCTGCAAGTTTGAGTGGCGGCCAGTCGGAATTATGAGTTGATTTTGGCATTCATTAGTTAATGTAAAGCCTCTATAGACAGAATTATTTGAAGGTTAGACGAAATTGACAAAAAATTAGAATGCCTATCAAGGAAATTTGATGAATCTTTGATGATGTTTTCTAAGATGGATTAGGTTGGAGATGAGAGTTACAAAGAGGAGCTCAACAAGCTGAAACAAGAAGGCTCAATTTTGGAGTACCTGGTTAGGTTTGAGAAATTGAAATCACTTGTGCTTAGTTTTCCATCCAACCTTGATCGAGTCTTATTTTGTATCGAGTTTTTCATTAATGGACTTGAGGATGCATTGTGGCCTACGGTGAAAATGATATGTCCTGCCACGGTACAACAAGCAGCTGAGAAGGCTAGGCTAGGCTATAGGAGTTAGTGTTAAAATCTATTTACAGAAAGCATGGGTTGTCGCCTAAAAATTATCTTAAGAATAGCTAGCAGATTGAAGGAGCTTATAAGGTTGTAAATAAAGAAAAATCGGAATTTGAAGAAAAGTCGAAGTTGGATCGGCTAGTTGTAACTAAAGATTACAACAAGAAAGAAAGAATGGACAAGTATATTGGTAAGGATCACATTTTATATTTGCAGAAAGTTGAGAAAGTAGCATTGAAGGATGATGATGGCGATGAAGATAACTTCCATGTTACTAATGAGAGATAGGCATGCAATGAGGACTTGGACTAAAGGAAGAAGCTAGAGGTAGAGGAAAGACATTCTTTCGCTAGAACTTCTATTAATAAGAATGGTTTTGAGAGAGAGAGTCCTAAGGATATTGTTCCTTTGCGTTTGGTTATGGCTGAGAAGTATGAGGCTTGGGTTAAAGTAGGTATCAAACCATTCTTGGTGCTGGTGTTGGCAGAGAGTGAACAATTTAAGTGGACTGAATAGAAGAATTGCCATAAGGTTAGGAAAAATATGGACGAGGAGGTTGTCGTCGCATTGCTTATTATTACAACTTACTAGCATAATTCCTATATGAAAAGCTTTAAGGGATACATTTTACATTTTCAAGAAAAAGAAAAGAGAATGAACATAAATGTGAAGAGGAACAGACCTAGAAGGAGAAAGAAAGAAAGAAAAAAAAAAACAGAGAAGATAAATTAGATAGCAAAGATAGGGATTGGATGAAGAGTAGGGCTAGAAGCTGAGTGCTTGGGGACAAAAACTCTCTTAAGGAGAGAAGAATTGTCTTGACCCTAGGGCATTAATGTAATTGAGCTATAAGTATATTGATATAATTCTATTAGATGCACATGTGTGCTATTAGGCACACAATGTTGCTATTCTAGAATGTGTTTTTAGTTACAAAAGCTAGCCCAAGCCTATAATTCGAGAGAGTGTGAAGTGCTTTTCAATTCTCTATCTTTTTATTCTCTCTAATTGTACTTAAAGATCCCTTTTATTCTTTCATTTATCTTCTTCGACAATTATTTGGTTTTCATTGTGAGCTTTTGCTCAAATATTTTTATCTCTAAATTTGTTGTAAGGGTTGTTGACTTATCCCTGTAAAAGGCTTGTAAAGGTTACTGCTTAGCAGTAAAAGTAGTGATTCCAACTTAACTTGTTAAAGTTGAGGTTTCAGTTGATACTATAAAAACTGAGCTTATAGTTGAATCTATAAAAATTAAAATAATTAGTGAACTATTAAAAAATCATTAGTGAGAAATCAAGGTAATAAAGTAGACGGGGTTGTATAGGACCACTATATATCTCGTGTGCTATGTTATCTATTTTGATTCTCATTTCAACAAATTTTATTTTAGTACTTACATGTTACAATCTCAGCATTGTTTTTCATATTCACAGCATCAATTCTCAAAGGGTTAAAGTGTTCAAAACAGGTTTTGTACAAATATTTTATCAAATCTAAAAATTTTAAAAACACTCAATTTACCCCTTCCTTGGATGCACATTCCTGAATTTCTTTACAATAAATTAATTAGTTTTTCTCTATTTGCATATTGCAATGTGGTAACCTTTGAGGAGCCATCATCTTATACTCATTGATTAAAGACAATGAATAACGAAATTCATACATTATATGTCAACTCTGACAAATTTACTTGTAGGCAAGAGACCAATTGGAATTAAATAGGTGTAAAAGACAAAGTATAAAGCCAATGGTTAAATTGATAGTTTTAAAGCAAAGTTGGTTGCAAAAGACTACAAGCAAAAACATCATGGATGCTAAGTTTGCTTCTTTTCTTTTTTTTTTTTAAAGTAGTCTATTGGAAAATAAAGTATACATGGAATAACTTGTGTGAAAAAGGTCATGAAGAGAAAGTTTATAGATTCAGAAAGGCCCTACATGGTTTGAAGCAAGTACTATGGGCATGGTATACACCGGTGGATTTCAATTTTACCAACATGAATTTTTGAGATGTCCTCAGAAGCATATCTTATATGTTAAATCCACTCATTCTGGTGATTTTCTTATTTTGTGCTTGTATGTCGATGATTTGTTATTCGCTGACAATAAATAAAAGTTGATTGTCAAATTCAAGAAGTCCATGATTAACTAGTTTAAGATGACATATTTGAGATTGATATCTTATTTTTTTGGGAATTGAGGTTATTCAAAGGGATATTAGAATTTTTATTTTGAAAAAACAAATATGCTAGTGATATTTTGAAGAAATTCAAGATGGGTCATTCTAAATTAACTAGGACCTCCAATTCAAGAAAAATTGAAGCTCCCTCGAGATTGTTCAAGTGAATTTAAACTAATTTTAAAAGAATAACTGGAAATTTGAGATATTTAACTTGGGATTCCCTCCCTTGCAGAGATATATTTAACTTGTACTAGGGTAGATATTATTTTTGACATTAGATTACTCAACAGATTTATAGAAGCTCCTAAAGAGTCTCATTACAAGTTGTCGAGCGAATTCTGAAATGTATTAAAGGTACTCAAAGAGATAGAATTTTCTATTTAACTTCTAATCATTTTGGGTTTGTTGGATATAGAGATAGTGATTGGGTAGGAGATACTACGAATAGGAAAAGTACTTTTGGATATAGATTTCATCTTGGTTCGACAATATTTTTATGGTCTTCAAGAAAATAAGAGAATTTAGTTTTTCATCGCTACATTGAGCATAACGACATCAAATTTCACTTCATTAGTGATTTTGTGAAAGATAAGAAAATCATTATTAAGTACAACACTACAAAGGATCAAATTATAGACATTTTTACAAAGCCATTGATGTTAGAATTATTCTTAAACATGTTTGGCATGATAAGGCTTGGAGAGTTTGGTTTAAGAGATGCAGTATAAGCAAATAAAATCAAGATTGAATCTCTATATATTATCTATTTTAGTTGATGATAGTTATGTAACAGTTAATCTAGTGTTTAGTTAATTTAGGGTTGTAATAATTTTTAAGTACAAATAAGAATACATAAATATAGCGAGATTAGGTATAAATATAGAATAATATTATTGGTATACCATTGTGTACACCTTGGGCTACACAAAGGTGTACTAAAGACAAAAATGTCTCCCATGAGGCGTATAGAGGAGCGTGAGGCGCATTAAGGTGAGGGGTATTTTGGTCATAATATCCCCTTGTGTACCCCAAGATGTACAAAAATGTTATACATCTAGCATAATTCATAAATATATGTATGGGCTAGAGATTTTAGTATGCATAACTAATGTGACAACATATAAAGATTTGAGAAATAAAATAATTTCTACCTTAATTTATTCATGTGGGTATTTTGAGATTTCATCCGAGGGTTTGATTGGAGATATAATTAACATTATTAATAAAATTAAAATACCATCTACAATCATTAATATGTCATTCAAGATTGCTATGTTGTCCGTGGCGGGCAAACTTATGTTGCCCGTCGCGGGCCCCACCTCCCCAAAATGCACACCCGCCCACAATTGACACACCCCCTGAACATAACCCCCCCTGAACACACCCCCTGAACATACCCCTCAAGTCAAATCAAAACTAATGTGAGTATTTTATAAAAAATAAATTAATATTATTTTATAATTTAATAAATTAATATAATTTATAAAAAGTAAATTAATAATAGACTTAACAATTGATTTGTTAAAGGCGTCCCTTTATGTAATTTTAAAATTATTATAAATTAATTATTATTTTTCATTAAAATATGGTATTTAAAATTTAAAATATAATTAAAATCTTAATTTTATATTATTTTACATGTGATTTTATATACAATTCTATTGATTAAATCATGCCAACCCTCATTTCTCAAGTAAAATTGAACTCACGTGAGCCACCCTCAAATTAAATTATGTGACTGAATTATTTTTAATACTATACTAATTAAATTGAATAAATTAAGGTCTAAACTTAATAACCGTTATATTAAAGAATAATAGTTCTTATTAATCAAATAGTCACACAATATTCAAAATGCATCACTAACAATATTAACATCCATAACAACTACTGAAATAGGAAATTACTAATCTTACATCGACTTAAAATAAACTGAACCATCACGGAAAATAATTGTTAAAATTAACGTTCACATCTTCATAGTTGTTATTGGTAATACTAGTGAACCCATCATTATGCGTGCCATCAAAAGAATATTGGGGATGATATGGGTCATCCAACCCATCAGACCTGAAATGATTGGAAAAAATGGTAATATGAGATGCGCAACACAACTTGTAAAATGAGTTAAATCAGTTTGAAGAAATAATCTAACAAATACATTACCTATCACACAATGTCGTACAAGTCCTCTTGTCGTGGCCACTAACATTACAAATGCGGTATATTCTGGTAGATTAGAACATTGCTTTCTCTTTAGATGACTTTAATCGCTTCCCGCACCCTTTCGTTCTAACAGCATTCGGATCATGTACCACTTGGGCCTCCTCACGACTTTTGCTCATATTCCTGCTCATCCTAATATTTCTGCCATTGTCAATATCTTGAACCTTAACGTGCAAACTTTCAAATTCATTCAATAGAAAGGTGCTGCGAGCATCTGTTAAAGACGCATCATTGACCAATAATGAAGCCTTGTGTGATAATAACCCATGCCTTGCCATTAAGGATTGACTAGAACAATCATCGACTGATGAACCAGTTAAAGGTTCGTGTGCAAGTCCAATCTTTGCATTCTTTGTCCATCTCCTTAAAATATATTTTTTCGATAATAACGAGACTTGTTTTTTCTTCAAATAGCACAACATGTGTTGACATGGATAACCCTCAAACTCAAACATTCGACAACTGCATGATATGAAATCATACTCTGGGTGATAAATCAATTCTCGGTGCCTATCAAAATTTTTTCCTTGCTCAAAACGCTACACGTTGTACACCTTAGCATTTACGAAGTTTGATCTCTTTGAACAAATGTAGAAGTTGCTTTGCTCAACTTTCTTCTGGAACAACAAAAATATATGCTTCGTGTATATCTATACTATCTGTTGCTCCAACATAACAACTGAGGTCAGCCTAGGTTGTTCATTGAGATCAATATGGTTGGCAACTAATTCCTCGTGGCGTTGATGAGCTAACGCTCTATTGAAACGTGTGATGAAGTCCATCAATAAGTTATTTCTATTGAAATATCTCTTAAAAAATGAGTGATTGCTCTCAACCCTTTAGCTGCTAAACATTCCTGCACTAAATACATGGTTGACATACGCTGGTACCCATCGATTGCGTATTTCATATATGTTGATCAACCACTCATTGTTGCCTAAATTGGTGGTTTCCATTATCTCGGTCCACCGTTGTTCAAATTCCTCAGGCGATTCAGGCTGTTTAATAATATTTACCAGCCTGTGATACTGCTCATTATACAGCATGGCGTTGATTTTTTCTAAAAACTTGTTCAAAATATCCCACAGGCAAAACTGGTGCAGAGTGAACAGTAATAGCATCGA
The DNA here is from genome assembly GCA_036245055.1 of Diospyros kaki. NCBI lineage: Eukaryota > Viridiplantae > Streptophyta > Magnoliopsida > Ericales > Ebenaceae > Diospyros > Diospyros kaki. Next base: position 15,298,560 of record BSEG01000015.1, on the reverse strand, counting down.
GATAGTCTTTGAAATTGCAGCGTCTTGATTAGTAATTATAACACTAGGGGCCGTTTGGTTTAGCATGGCTTCTAAGAACTTTGAAAACAACCAAACAAATGATTCTATCGTCTTATCACTTAACAATCCGCAACCAAAAATAATGGTTTGGCCATGATGGTTTACACCAACAAATGGGGCAAATATCATCGAGTACTTGTTGGTGTTGTAGGTTGTATCAAACACCATGACATCGCCAAAGAAGGCATATGATCTTCTTGACTTAGAATTAGCCTAAAAACAACGAAGCATCCTATCGTCCGAGTCCGTATCGTAATTCAAGAAAAAGTTTTGATTTTTTTCTCTCTCAAATATGAAATGCTCGATTAATGTTTCAGCGTCATGACCCATTTGTTCCTGACGCAACAAGCTAACATGATTCCTGATATCTTTCTCAGTACAACCCATCGATGATGCATCGCCCGACTCTATCTCCATCAGTCGCACTTGTTGACATGTTGGTATATTGGCTTTCAAAAATTGTTGCGCAAGTGCCTTCTTTGTCGCCGAGACTTTTCGGTGTGATCTTAACAAATGTACTCTACTAGAAGTATTTAGACAATCGTTGTGTTCCTCCACAAAGTGGCTAACCACCCAACTATTGCCAATTTGTTACTTCACCACCGACAATCTAGCATTACACCCAAGCTGTGTATGTCCACGATTTCTTTCGCCAACCCGTGGCACAACATTTTTACGAGACATCTAATAGGTCTCGTCTGTTTTTCCCTTTTTAGAGCAAACAAATAACTTCCATATAGTTTCACCCGTTTCCTTATTCTTTTTGCTATTTGCAATTCGAGTGCTAAAACCCGCTTCTCGTGCATATACATTGTAAAAAGTATAAGTCTTCTCGTGTGATTCAAATACCTGGCCAATATTCAGAATTCGACTAATGGAAACTTGAGGAAGATACACATTATCAGAACGTTGTGATTCTATCCCTACAAAAAAAGTTATGTTCTAGTTAAAAATAACACATTAGGACAACACAAGATATATCAATAAATTAACTACAAAGTATGTCTTCAATACTATTAGTAAATGACAATGCTCATTAGACAAAATGAGCGAGGTAAAATTTAAGAGATGAAAAAATATAAGCAACATACCAAAGGTGATGGTGGAGTAAAATATATTAAGAAAGGAACATAATGAATGTAAATTGCAAGTGAGATTTTGATGCTTAGAGTTTCATCGGAGGGGTGGGGTTTAAATAGGGAAGGAGAAGAGGTGGTTCAGGGATTTAATTGGGGCAGTGATCACGGGGAAGGGAGGCCAAAATAGGGTGGGCAGAAAGGTGAGGGGGATCTGCAGCTACCTAGGGGGAGGGGAAGATAAGGAGTGATTAATTAGAATATTTTATGGGGAAAGGGTGAGGGGAAATAAGGATGGGGGCTAATTATTTGTTTGTATGCGCATGGACCAGAGGGATCTTGGCTGGGTGATTTGGGGAGGGGGGAGGAAAGACAATTATTTGTGCGCATGTGTTGTTTGAGGGAAGGGTTTACATTTTGGCTGGGTGTTTGGGGGTAGAGGTCCTGGCTGGGTGATTGAGAGGAAGGAGAAGGAAAAACAATTATTTACACGCATGTGTTAGTTTTGATGTGACATAGAGGTATGCTCAAGGAGTAGGGGGCATGTTCAGAGGGAGTGTTAAAGAAGGGGTATGTTCAGAGGGTGTGTTAGGGGAGGGGGGTTCAATTGTGGGTAGGGCATGTATTTTGGGGAGGTAGGGCTCGCGGCGGGCAACATAAGTTTGCCCGCCACGGGCAACATAGCAATCATGATATATCATTATAATTAATAATATGGTATCAAATATAAGGATATAGTAATTTATTTGACTCCTTTTAAAGTACAATAGTAAATTTGGTCCTGAGCCGAATTAAACTAGTCCCATCTGACACCATCGTCCTACAGTGTCTATCATAAATAGCTAATTGGGCTCTAAGTCTAAAAAATATAATAATTTGTTTTATATTTTTTACAATACGACAACAATTTAACAATACGTCCTAAATTTTTTAAATATTTAAATTTATATTTGACTTCTCTATCTTTTTGTTGAAAAGGTATAATAATTATTTATTATTTAATATCCTCATATTTCATGTGTTCTTTTAAGTATCTATTTTTTTCAAAATTGGATTGAATACAAATCACGATCAAACCTGTTCCTTCTTAGCCAAAATGAGCCTGCTCTCTGCCATTTTGATCCTGTCTCCAATCGCTCCCTTTAGTCAAGAAAGAACAAACCCAATCAACCACACACAAATACAAAATTTAACATGAAAAACCCAAATCTAAAAAAATCACAAGCATAAAAAATAAAATATCACTAACCAAAAATGGTAATACAAAAATGATATTGACATACAAACTTTGTGTCTGATTTTATGTGACCTAAGCATCTATTTATAAACCTAAAATCATCTATGGATAAACAAAAAAAACCGTATCCTGATCAAAAGATGATGTATGAGCATATTCCTCCAGATGAGATAAATTTCACATAAAATAGAATTTGACAGCATCATAATCACAGTCAAATTTAAAATTATAGTCTCGGTCAAATTAGGAAACAGAATCACAGATAAACAAGGATTTTGAGTCACAATTATCACAAATTTCCACATTGACTCTAAATTCGTAAACATAATTATTCAGAATTCTTTCTTCCAACGAAATCACAGAGAATCAATCTCTTTGACGAATACCAACCAAATCCACGCAATACTCGAACTTTAAAATAGGTAGGGACTTGGTCAACATATCTACATGATTGTTATGAGTGCTGATTTTTCTTACAGTAACTTCACTACGAGCAATAATATCCCGAATAAAATGATATCGCACATCAATGTGCTTCATTCTCTCATGAAACATCTGATCTTTGGTGAGGAAAATAACATTTTGACTATCACAATAAACTGTATTATCATGAAGATCTTCACTAATTTCACTCATAAACCCTTTTAGCCAAATAGTTTCTTTAATTGTTTCAGTAATTGCCATATATTCTGCTTCTATAGTAGACAGGGCAACGGTGGACTGTAAGGTAGCCTTCTAGTTGATAGCACAACTATCAATGGTGAACACATATCCAGTAAGCGATTTTTAGGGGTGTGCATTTTTTTGGTTTAACCGAACTGACCAAACCAAATCGACTCGACCGATTCGGTCGGTTCGATTCGATTAAATTTATAAAAAAAAATCGGATATTTCGGTTAACCGAATTAACCGAATTCTTTTTTCACCGCCCATTGTTTTCCTTACTACCCATCCCTTACTGCCATGTTTTTATTTTACTGCCCACGGTTTCCCCCCTCCCACACACATAAGCTTCTTCTCTCTCTCCCTCACGCCGCCCATGGTTTACTCCCCCCCCCCCCACGTGACCCTGACACTTTCTGTTCCCCTTACCTCCAACCCATTCCCCAAACTTCTCTCACTCACCCCAAATTCCTCTCAGCCTCATGGACGTCAGACATCCCCCCTCTCTCTCTCTCTCTCTCTCTCTCGTGCGCGCGCGTGCACGCGTGCACATGCACACGAGCTTTAGTCAATCTGCCGCCCCCTCCCTCCAGCCTCACCAGCCCCAATCGGTCTGTCGCCCTCTTCCTCCGGCCTCACCAGCGCCAGTTGGTCCGTCGTCTCCCTCCTGCTCCTCATGACCGTCGATCCCCTCCCGCCGCCTCACAACAGTCTCTCTCTATCTCTTTATCTCATGGCCACATGACAGTCAAAGATGAAGGGCCGAACCGAATAAGGACTGGCCATTCGTCTTTGTCTCCGACGTTTCGTTTCCTTCCTATGCAGAGGCCGACACCACCCCAGCTGCATCTCTCTCCCTCCGATCATGCTCGCTCATTCGGTAAGTTTTAATGAAGTTTGGTTATTTCAGTTTCAATTTTTCGGTTAGTGTATACTATCGGTTCGGTTCAGTTAGTGGGCTATGGTCGGTTCGGTTTGGTTGGTAAAAAAGTTGACGGTTTGGTCGGTTATAACCGAATGCTCTCCCCTAGCGATTTTCTCTTGTCGGGATCACTTGCAAAATCAAAATCAAAAAAACCAATAACGCCATCTCTAGTATTTTCTAATTGTAAACAGGTATCAGCGATACCACACAAATATCGAAGAATTTATTGGACTGTCTTCCAATGTTCTTTACCAAGGTTAGCCATGTATCTACTAACCACGCTCATTGCCTGAGCCAAATCAGGGCATGTACAAACTATAGCATACATAAGACAACCCACTGCACTAGAGTATGGAATTTTCGACATCTTGTCAATTTCATCATCTAACTGAGGAGATAAGCTTGATGAAAGTTTAAAATGTGTAGCCAACGGAGTACTCACAGGTATAGCCTTCTGCATATTAAATTTAGTCAAGAGTTTCTCAACGTATCCCTTTTGACTTAGATACAATTTACCTGTTTTTTTGTCTCTTAAAATTTGCATTCCAAGTATTTTCTTCATTGCGTCCAAATCTTTCATCTCAAATTTTTTGTTAAGCTAAGCTTTTAATCTCCTTATCTCATCCTTATCTTTCAATGCTACTAGCATATCATCGACATATAACAACAAATATATAAAGGACTCATTCTTGTTCCTTTTAAAATAAGGCCGAATAGACAAATATAGCCTGAACTTTGGGTTAAATTTCAATTTTATCTTGATTTGACTTTTGCTTCAATTTGGTCATCGAACTTTCAATTTTGTTTCAATTTTATCCTCGATTAAACAAGCGTGTGCCCCTACTTACGTGGTGGCTGATGTGGCGACTGATGTGTCCAATAACGGACACATCAGCAAAAATGACGTCGTTTCTAGGTAATGGGTGGCGATGAATAGATCTGAAACTAGGTTGACAAATCTAAAGTAGGTTTGTAGCAGGCCAATGGGTTAAACTAGATCTGGGTTGAGATATGGAGGCTGGGACACTTGCCAACGACAGATGGCAAGGCGGTTGAATGTGTCAACGATAAGAGGAGACAAATCTAAGCGAAGGCAGATTGACAAGGAGGCAGACGAAGGCAGCGGTCGTCGGCCAAGGCGGCCACTATAACAGTGTCGATCGAAGAAGATGATCGAAGCAAGTCGAACGGTGGACGCCACCACCATCACCGCCACGAGTCGCCATGGGCCAACCCCAGGCCATTTTCTTCTGTCATTTGCATTTTCTTCTTCCTATTCGTAGTTGACCCACAGCCACCGACTGTAACTGCTCCATCACTGTCGATCGAGTGGGCTTCATCGATCTTCCTTCGCCGACATCAACCACGACTGTTCGTCTTCATCGAACATCACCTACCGTCAGCTTGCTCTGATTGAACACCCACCGTCAACTTGCTCCAATCATCTTCTCGGATTGACGCTGTTAACAACAAGCTAAAATTTGGGTTAACCCGACTTGGGTTTGTGGTTTTGGATTTGTGTATTTGGTTGTTAATTTTGGATTTATGATTTTGGTTATTAATTTGTATATTTGATTATTGATTGTGTATTTGATTATTAATTTGTGTATTTAGTTATTAATTTTTTGTATTTAATTATTGATTATTAAGTTTATGAATTTAATTATTAATTTTAGCAAAACGACGTCGTTTTGCGTTGTGCATCGTGGCAAAAGTAAGGCAAAACGACATCGTTTTGTTGTTGTGTCTTTTATTGGACACCTCAGCATGCCACATCAGCTGCCACGTAAGCAGGGGCACATGTTTACTCAATTGAGGATAAAATTAAAACAAAATTAAAAGTTCGATGACCAAATTGAAGTAAAGGTCAAATCAGGATAAAATTGAAAATTGACCTAAAGTTCAGGCTATATTTGTCTATTCAGTCTTAAAATAAACACAATTGTCATAACTGCATCTATTAAAATTGTGCTTAATCATAAAAGAATCAAACTTTTTGTACCACTGCCAAGAAGACTGTTTCAAACCATATAAAGACTTCTTCAACAAGCACACATAATTTTCTTTACCTAGAACTTCAAAACTTTCTGATTGTTGCATATAAATATCCTCATCAAGTTCCCCATGTAAGAATGATGTCTTAACATCTTCCAATTCAAGATCTTGAATAGCCACAATACCAAGTAGTGCCCGGATGGAATTGTGTTTCACAACAGGGAAAAATACATCTGTAAAGTCCACACCTAGAACCTGACTATATCCTTTTGCTACGAGTCAGGCTTTGTATCTTACTTTTTCAACTCCTAGTGTACATTCTTTCATCCTGAATATCCATTTGCACTTAACTGCTTTCTTACCATCAGGTAGTTTCGTCAACTTCTAAGTACCGTTTTTGTATAAGAATTCTTTCTCTTCATGCATTGCGGTAATCCATCTCCCAGATTCAAGACAACTAACTGCTTCATAATAAATGGAAGGCTCTTCACTGTAGTTAATATTTTCAGTCACATTCAAAGTATATGCAAAGAGATCAGCTTTAACATATCTTTGAGGAGGTTTGATAATTTTTCTGGGTTTATCCTTAGCAATACAATAATCTGATGGACCGACACTTGCTTCTGGACTTGACTTAATATAAGATGACAACAACGACTCAGATGTCTGACTCTAGTCGATTTCAAGCTCCACTTGAATATCAAAACTCTGGTGACTTGTAGGATAGTTTCTTTTGCAAACGAACCACAAAACATAGCAATTTCATAAAAAATAACATCTTTGCTAATCACAATTTTAGACGCTTCTGGATCCCATAACTTATAACCCTTAATATCAGACTTATAACTAAGGAAGAAACACCATTTAAACCTTGGTTCTAATTTCTCATTATCAACATGAATAAATGCAGGACATCTAAAAATTTTTAAATCAAAATAATTTGCAGGAGTACCTGACCATAATTCTTCTAGAGTTTTCTTGTCAATAGCAAATGATGGAGACCGATTAACCAAAAAACATGCCATATAAATAGTCTCGGCTCAAAAAGACTTAGATAAACCGGAATTAGACAGCATACACCATACCTTTTCCATCAATGTTCTATTCATCCGCTCAGCTATATCATTTTGTTGTGACGTACTTGGAACTGTTAAATGCCTTAGAATTCCTTCCTTATTGCAGAAATCATTAAATTCACGTGAACAAAATTCTAAACCATCATCTGTGTGGAGACGCTTGATTTGTTTGTCAGTTTGCTTCTCAATCATAGTCTTTCACTACTTGAAAGTAACAAAAACTTCAGTCTTCTGTTATAAGAAGAATATCTAGACTTTCCTAGAAAAAACATCGATGAAAGTCAACATATATCTGACACCACCTGCAGAGGGTACTCTGGTCAAACCCTAGAGATCAGAGTGAACATAGTCCAATATATCTTTCGTATTGTGAATGCCTTTAGTAAATTTAACCTGTTTTTGTTTACCAAAGACGCAGTGCTCACAAAACTCCAATTTTCCAATATTCTACCCTTCAAGAAGTCATTTTTTGCTAAATTCAGCCATACATATTTTACTCATATGTCCAAGAGCGTATGCCATAATTGAGTGAGATCAATATCATCAAATAAAGAAGAAGTAGAAACATAAACATCACCTGTAAAGATAGAACCCTGTAGAACATATAATCGAATGTACTGTTTCGTGTCTTTCATCACAACAAGAGTACCTCTACTAATCTTAATAACTCCACATTCACCAATAAATTTGTACCAATTCGAATTAAGAGTACTCAATGAAATAAGATTTCGTTTAAAATCGGGAATATGTCTGACATCAATTAAAATTCGAACAATACCATCAAATATATTAATTTTGACAATTCTAATGCCAGTAATTTTACAAGAAGAATTATTGTCCATCAACACATCACTAGAATTCAAAGTTTTATATGTTAAAAACCAATCCCTATTAGGAGACATATGAAGTATGCATGCTGTGTCAAAAATCCAATCTTCACTAAGTTTAGTACTCTCATTAGTAACCACCATAAGTTCCCTATCTATACTGTTTTTTTCAACATCATTAGTTTTACTTGAAGTTTCTGATTGTTTTCCTTTCTGGTCAGTTTCCTGTTTGTTAGGTTTGTTTTGTAGTTTATAGCACTCCTTTTTTATGTGTCCTTTCTTTTTACAGTAATTACAAACTTTTTATTTGTTCTTGGATTTGGATCTACTTTTTTCTCTACCACCAAAATTTCTATCATGTGTTCTGACTTTAATCAACAAACCTTCCCCCTAATTCTCAGAAGTCCCTAATAATTGTTTATCAATTTTTTCTTTAAAAAATAACGTATCATAAACCTCATCTAGGGTGAGAGTATCCCAACTATAGAATATGGTGTCTCTAAAAGTTAAATAAGAGGCCGGTAGAGAATATAACAAAATTAGAGTCAAATTCTCATCATCATACTTAACCTCCATAGCCTCCAAATCAAAAACAATTTCTTTAAAAAAGTGTTAAATGATTCTCATAGACGTACCTTCAGTCATTCGATAAGAATATAATCTTTACTTCAGATGCAACTTATTAGTTAAACTCTTCGTCATACACAGCTGTTCCAGTTTCAACCATAGAGCGACAGTAATTTTTTCTTTCAGAACATCCTACAAGATTTGATTCGATAAATACAGATGTATCTGAGACAAGGCCTTACGATCCTTACGCTATTTTTCTTCAATGCTCCATGATTGTGGCATTTTTTCGAAACCCAAGAGTGCATCGTCTAAATCCATCTGTGCCAAAATTGTACGCATCTTAACCTGCCATAGCAAAAATTTGATATTCTTGTCCAATAGAGGAATATCGTACTTCAACGAAGCCATTAAATATCCTCAAATAATTTCAATAGTAAACTCAACTGAAAAACGGATTAAAAATACCAAATCTAGCCCAAAATTGGGCAAAAATTAGATTTGAATTTGGATCGCAAATCTGCTGGATCTAGATAGCGGGTCGAATCTGATAAGTTGGACCAGATCTAGGTGTTGAAGTTTAGAGCTCCTTTAGTGGCATAAATAGTTGTGGAAGAAGGCAGTAATAAAGCCAATGACTAGCAGCGACAAGGGTTAGGTGGCCGACGAGGCTTGGGAGGTCGACGACGATCGAAGGTGACGGAAGGTAAGGAAAGCCCAAACGGTCGACAATGGCCAAGCAAGGGGACGCAAAGGTGGTCGGAGAAAAGGACCGTCAGTGGCGGTAGTGCGAAACGACGATCAGCGGTCACAATTGTGAGGCAAACAGACGAAGGATGAACAAGAAACCAAGAAAACAACTGGCAATGGCTATAAAGGTCGACAGCAGTGGGCGCGTTGGATGACGACGGTTTCAGATTTGTCGACAGAGGCAGCAACATCGACGGTTGTGAGGGTCGACAATAGTAGGCGCGGGTGACGACAGTGATGGACGCAGGCGACGATGGTGGCAGGCACAGGCGACAACGACGATAGCAGTGGCAGCTAGTGGTGGCAATGACTGTTGCTCTGAAACCTTGCTGAAGGAAGAAAATGAGATTTTGTTGTTATTGATTTTTTTTTTTTTTCAAATCCAACAGTCAATAGTTGAGATTCAACGGCCAATTATGATGGTTTGATCTAAAGGCTTTGATACTAATTTGTTACGAAATAGGATCGAATACAAACCACGATCAAACCAATCAACCACACACGAATACAGAATTTAACGTGAAAAATCCAAATCGAGAAAAACTACGAGTAAAAAGAACAAAATATCACTAAACCAAATTGATAATACAAAAGTGATATTGACACACAAACTCTGTATCTGATTTCATATGACCTGGTCACCTATTTATAGATCTAAAATCATCTATGAATAAACACAAAAAATCGTATCCTGATAAAAAAATAATGTATGAGAATATTTTTCTAGATGAGATAAATCTCATATAAAAACGAATTTGACTACATCATAATCACAGTTAAATTTGAAATCATAGTCTCAATCAAATTAGAAAATCCAATCAAAAATAAACAAAGATTTTGACTGACAATTAAAACAAGTTCCGTTAATCTCTCCCGGACAAGGCCTCACATTCACCATCACTTTCTCTTGCTTCTAGAAGTTAAGACAACGCAATACAGCCATCCAAAAAGGATTCCTCAACCACCATTGCACTCCTCACCAGTCTCCATTGTTGTGAATCGTGATCCATAATATATCACCACTCTTACCAGTTACCACTCTCTTCCCACTTGCTGCCTTTGAGTTTTACGTCCAAAATCAGTCCGTACAGAACCGATTTAAAAAAATTAAACAAATAAACTTGACTTGTAGAGTATTATCCAGTGCACTAGTGGTGTTTACAGGTAGGTTCTCATCATGCTCAACTTTATTTTTCAAGCCCAGATCGCAGGCAGGCAGGCAGGCAAGCTGCTCGAGAAATACAGAAATAATAATGGAAACACAGCGATGCCAATAGGGAGAGAACCACAGCCTATTATCTGCAGTAGAGAGGGTTGAGGAAGACCGAATCTTATATCATCCATTGGCTACTTCATACCTGAAACACAAAGGGACTAATACATAGGATTTTGGGTTTGGGGACTTACACATGATGATAGATAGGGCATGGGATCTAATTTGGGATTGTTCTTGTTCTAAAAAATAAACACACGCACACAATGGCATGCATTCAGTAAATTGAAATTTGTCTCGTACACATTCCAATTGCAAGAAACAAGGAATCCACAAAAGTGAAAATTAAATAAGAGCCCGATGGTGTTTTAATCATTTCCAGTTTTAAAAATTATGAAACCCAAGAATATGTAGGTATACATGACATAAACCAAACAAGGCGTAAGTTCTAAAGTAGTTCATCTCCACAATCGGATGGCCAATGGCATTAAATCCAATTAATTAAGCTAACTAGATTTATGAATTCAGTAGTTGCTACGCCCTTTATCACAAATTTTGTTCCACAGCATTGTGAACAAAGAAAAAGGAAGACAAAAATGGACAAGGAATAGATCAGAAAAGAAACTTTATTTCCAAGACACAAGGCTTTTTTATACATCAAATGAACAAGAACTGCCTGGCAACGCATTTCCACCATCCCCGCGGATAACACAACCCCTCATTTTCCTGGACACAGAAGCAGCCATGACGCACAAACTTCAATCTACTTAATGTTTAATCACCTAACTTTGCAGATGAAAATGTAAAGGACATTGGAAGAGACCAATATAAGAAAACCGCTTACCATAGCTAAAAAGCATGCGATTGATGGGGAGATATATCGAATCAAAGCTAATGAGGGGATCGGGAATGATCTGCAAATCAATGGACTCCAGATCCAGGAATTGAATCTTGTCGTCCAAACAAGTTTGGGTATGACAAGTATGATTCATCATCCATAGAGGTCAATCTCTGAGGCGGGTGATGGGCAGGGTCGAGATGAGGACCTTCACGATCATATTCCGCTTTGGGATCTTCATACAAAGGTGGACTAGACACCTGCTTCACCAGAGGATTTTCTAGATGTTGATGTGGCGTGGAAGGATTTGAAATGTCCACGGTATCAGTTAACGAGCTTGAGTGAGATAGATGTGGTTCTGGTTCATTCATTCCAACAGACTGGTATGTATCTGAATGAAAGGGATTTTCTATGCTATCCTCAGGAATCTCCTCGCTCTTTTTCTTAACAAGTTCACTTATTCTGAGATGAGCAAGGCTAGCTGCTGATCTTGCAGCAGCTGCAGCACGCTCAGCTGTATCAGCAGCAGCCTGAGCTGCAGCCAACACGTCCTGCAAATCAACAATGACATCACTTTTCATCCTTGATGGGAGCACAGTAGGTTGACTTGGTCCCATAGAAAATGTTGCAGAAGATGTTGATGGGGGAGATATGAATGGCAAAAATTGTTTATTTTCCGTTGAACCAAGAGGAATTTTGGGTGATTCAGTATCATCAGATACAGTCTTCTCTACAAATGTTTCAGCAGGCTCCAAGTGTGGTTTGTATGATGAACTTCCATTTGCATCTGAATCTACTGCTGATCCAAGATTGCCTTCTGGGAAAGGAAGCATTTCTGGTGTTCTAACATTGCCTACACTTGGTTGTACAGGCACCTTAGGAACTTCAGGAAAATCTAATGTGTCAACGCCAGAGTCTGGATCTGACTGTTCACTGGGGGCTTGTTCTGAGGCAGAGTACAGTGATTCATCATGTTTTTCCTTTGGAAGAGGCAATTTGGACCCACTGACAAACTGAGTTGGACCATTCTGGCAAAAAGAGGACAAGGATTTAGAATGAAAAGGAAAATGGAACAAGGCAAAAAGGAGAAACAACACTTGCCAGCAAGTCCTCATGAGGCTTCAATAGTTCAGTTTCAGAGGCAGCTGGATCCCAATCCAACTCATGTTCTTCTGCAATTTCCTTCAGCAGCTTTAGTTTCACATCTGGATCAGGAGCACGAACTGATAGCAGTTCTATGAGCTGCAATAAATACAAGAAGAAGAAGACAGAACATTAAAAGAAGAGGAGGGAAAGGCACTTAACTCATAAAACGGGAGTAAAGGAAATGGCCATTACATTAATTCACAGCTAAGTATGAACAAGGAAAAACATTCTCAACCAAGGTAGTAATACAAGATGATAATGAGATATATCACCTGGCGGTTAACACCACATTCAGGCATAAGTTCAGTTGCAGCTGATACAAATTCCTTCCCATATTTGGCAGCAAATAACATTTGAACCTGCAGCAACTCTGGCAGATCTGCACATCTTGGTGCGGCAAAACACACACTAGAAATTGCTTCTTTCAAGTCTAAAGGGCATTCTCTGAAAATCATGCAAGACATACTAAACTAATTTAGAAGCTGAACATAGACTAAAGAAACCAAATGGCCAAGTTAGACATATCAAGGAGCCACGATGAATTGACAAGAAGAAAAGGATGGACAAGAAAAAACTCATCTACAAGAACTATGCAAACATAAAATAGTTTGGATGCCTGAGAACTGATGTTAGGAAATTCAGAATGACTACACATTGACACAAAGTTAGGAAATAAAAACACAATAAAAAAGTTGCACATCAAACCCCAACAACAACAGCACGCCAAACCTTCATCACATTATGTGGGATTAGCTATATGAATTCTAGATCACTAGTCATTTCTAATGATCTTATCTTCTGTAAAACCCTTATAACTAATATCACATCTAAGTATCTCCCACTAAGTTTTTCTTGATCTTCTTCTACCTCTTTTGGAAGATGTTCCACTGCATCCACTTCACACAAGAGCCCCCTATCATTACCAAATCATCTTAATCTTGTCTCACAGATCTTATCTTCAGGAGAAACTCTGTTCTTATTATGGAGAGCATTGGACCCCATGTGAAATTTTAAGAAGTCATCCACAGATGACATTAACAGATAAAAATATCAAAGACCATTCTATTCTCTTGTCATATTGAATATAGTGTCAGCTAAAATTTTACAAACTTCTTGACATTAAGATCCATAAATTCAGGATCATTCACAGTTTGCTCTTTCAGTTGACTTAAAAGTCAGAAGTGAAACTTTCTCTAATTTGTCATGCTGAATACAGCCAGTGGAAACTGTCACAAATTTATTGAATTAGAGAACATAAACTATCTGTTGGGATATAACCCACGTAGAAGTCTAGAATTCATGTAGCCAACCCCACATAGTGGGATAACGGCTGGATATGTTGTTGTAGAGAACATAAACCGCTTGAAAAAAACAGAAAAGCAAAATAATCATGTGATATAGGTCTCGTAGAAACAACACGCTGATGCAGCATTAGTATTATCATTTTCATTTCTAAATTCACTTATGGATTATTCCTCACCAATCAATATAGAGAGGGGTCAGATCAGATGTCAGCGATCCCCTTAAGTGTACTCCTGGACTAAGCTTTTAGTCCCAACAAACTGAGGTCTAGTCTAGTGCCAACTCCTGGTATGTTACAATCTCTATTGAGTTCCTTGCTGCACCAGAACACCTTGCAAAAACAAGTTTGACTGCATGAAGCTTTGATCACAGGCTACCATTCCACCCAGTGTTAAACCTCTTTGATCTAGCTGGCAGCCTGGTACTTGTTCATTTGTTTTTATTCTTCCTGATTTTCCTATACCCGAATAAACACATTACTCTTCAACAATGACTTCCCGCAAAAATAACATATATATAAAGTCATTCACTATAGCTTGAATCAGTCTCTTCTTAAAAGGAGAAGGAGAAAAAGATACACAGAGTTGATATAAACTACAAACAGACACCATGAAAAAGCACCTCCCCAATAAATGAAACTGTAAACATTACGCAACGTTAGCTAATTATACGTACGGTTACAGCTTAGGGTTCAAGCTGAGGAAACAGCCTCTTTACAACTGGTAAAGCTGTGTACAAAGATCAACCCTCCCCCAATCCTTGCAAAGTAGAACTAGGGATGCTCCTACATTTATCTACCTACTAGATTGCTACCTCTGTTTTTCTGTCCTGTACCTTTTTTCCCCATCCTCTTGGGCATAAATACTTCTGCAAAGTCCAGCTAGAAGAACTGTTCACATGCAGAGGCATGTTGCTGTGCTGTGTGTAAAAACATGGAGGTATTTCCACGGAAGCATTCTAGGATCCATTCAAAATGTAAGATATAACTAATATATCAAACAATCTATATAAGAAAAGTCCTTATGGATATAACTACTAGTCAGATGATTCACACAATAGGGCTATGCATACCCACAAATGACCACAACCTGACCGAAGAAGTGACATCCAAGTCTACATATGACTACCAACTTCATTAGTTACACTAGTTAGCTCATTCACTGCCAAGAATAACCCCCTTGCTTGGAAAATATCTCCACATCTATTCTGAAGCTGCCAAAAACATGACACGGATCTTACATTTGCTAACCTGATTTTGCCACATCCATATATGTTTCATTGGACACCTCAACCCTCTGAGTACTCCAAAAAACTTCACATTAGAAGGCAGGAACTTGCGTACACCCTACAGTCAATATTTCCTCCAGCCCAAATTTCTTGGCATATTCATCTAACTAGTTGTGTGAGGTGAATAAACGATTAGACCAGGAAATAGAATAAGATTTCAGAGCCATAATTAAATTTTAGGACCAATCTTAAAACAGAGATGAGTTGGGATTTTCATTCAGTTCACCTTTGCACTTCAATTATGGGTAGACGGACAGAAATAAGTTCACAAAATAGCTCAACGATCTCCTGTGCAGCCATCATTTTCTCTTCTCTAATAATATGCTCTACCTGGAAAGCAAATTTAAAATCAATTAAAAGAACAAAAATAAAGAAGAATTTTGTGACCATGATCGAAGCAACTAACTAAAGCCTCTTACAGCTCAACAATTATTCTTCACAGAATTTTTATTCTCCTAATCAATATACGAAAAGATAATCTAGCATCCCAAGAATACTAAAAGAAGTAGTCTTTACTCGAATCCGAGCAGTTGCTTCTTGACCAGTCTCAAGGAGTTTGGCAATGTCTCGGCGCATTTGTTTTATTTGAACCTCCCTCCTGTTTCTCAGCAACTTTATGCGTGGGATTGTTAATTTCAGCAGGGTTTTACTGTAAATTGGGAACACAAAACATAGTTGTCAGAGTCATCAATCACCCAGTAATTTCAACAACATACAACTAGCATGGAACCAGAATTCGGACAGATCGAAGCCGTCGCACAAATACCCCGTCTGGTAGGTAAAAGAAATTGGGGGAAATGAAAGTCGATTGAAATTACGACCCTCAAAACTCAAAAAATCGACCAAATCGGATACTCCAAAATTCAAAATTCCTAATCTCAATACTTTTCTGAAGGAAAAGCAAGCAAATACTGAAAGAAAAGTGGAAAGAAGAATACCATTTGGCGGCCTTGAAACCCTTGCTGAAGAAAGAATCGAGCATCGACATCGTCTCCAACTTCGAAGCTGTCGGATTACAAAACCTAACAACTACCAATAGATGATCTGGAAGAAAGACAAAGCCAATATAAGCTAAGATTTATCACGAATTTGAGAAAGGCAAGATAATAATTTCAAGAGATTGTCGGTATATGTATATACGCGTCGCTATATATGTATATATATATATATATATGAGAGAGAGAGAGAGAGAGAGAGAGAGAGAGAGAGATTTGTGACGCGGGTTCCGAAACTTCGGATCGAAGGAGGAAGGTTTTTATTTTTTTTATTTCTTGTGTTAAACTCATATAACATGTTAAGATTTGATTAAATTATATTAATTATATCTTTCAGTTTTACACTCCTGAGTTTTTTTTTTTTTGATATTATTAATAAATAATTGTCAATTATTTTAAATTGTCAAAATGTTCTCTTTTCTCTTTGAATGTAAACACCCAAAAATTATATATATTAAAAATTTTAACTTGTGATTTTTACCCTGACTGCAACCACCGCAATCGTATCCATTTAATTTGCTCAATCCCAAATCTTACAGAAACAAAGTGAGAACCATCGTTGAACATTACACCATTATTGACTGCTACTATTATCATCATCCACAACTTCAAATCTAGATTTAATATTCAAATTAGATTAGATGTTTGGGTAAGAAACCAAAACTATGAGAGAGAGTGGGGTGCTGGTGATCTCGTTATTTCACCATAAATCTATAGAAAATAAATACACAAATAAAGAGAGAGAAGTAGATAGTTGGAGAGAGGTATCAATTGTGATTGGTCGGTATTACTTCTCCATTCCTTTTTCTTTTTCGGCCAAATAACCAATCTTTTGTTTAAAACTCCATCAAATCATGAAGGAGATTTCAAAAACCCTATTGCGCCATAGAGTTTCTTCTATTCGTCTGTGATGGGTTGTATTGGCTTTAGTAGTCGCCAAATAAGAGATAAGAGAGAAAAAAAAAAAGAGAAAAAAGAGAGAAGGAGTTAATCTTGGAATAAAAATGGAGAGAGAAAATAATTAGGTAGTTTAAATATATATGGCAAAACAGTTAAGTTTTGTGAGTAAATAATGTAATTGACCCCTTAGTTTTGTGTTACGCAACAAGACAGTCTTATATTTTAATTTGTCTTATAGTAACTATTAAATTTTTAATTTTGTTACAATTTAGTCTCTTTTCAAAAATTTTGTCAAACTCTATCAAAAAATTATCACATTATGGATATATATAAAATAGAGAAACAAAAATAAGAAATTTTGGTAAGAATTTTTTGAGAAATTAAAACCAAAATCTACTTAGAATAGAAATTGAGGATTTTTGAGGAAAAAAAAAAGAAGTCGTGATAGCTTCTTCCACCTCTGGGTTTATAGCAGTGGTTGCCAATGAGGTCACTAGCAATCATTATTTTTTATTTTTTTATTTATATATCTACCACATCATAATTTTTTGATGAAATTTTTAATAATAGACTAAATGTTGAAATAGTAACACAAGTTTGTACACAAAATTGCACTAATTATAGCAAAACCTCATAATGACCAACAACAACAGTAAACACTGCACAATAATAGTAGGAAAACAAAATAGGCAGTTAAAGAAATACAGTATTGCAAACCCAAATTCCGGCAAAGCAGCGACAGCCGAAGAATAAAGGTTCGACAAATACACCACTGGAATAAAAGGATCGGCAAGAAGCAGAAGGGAACTGACGATCAAGGCACGTTGGAAAACGTTGTCTTGAAGACAGAAACGCCTTGCTTTAGTCACTTGCAAGCTTCGACGACTGTCCACATAGGATACAACGGTCAACTCTAGCAAATAGTGGCCACGAATAGTCGGATCTAGCAAAATTCATAAAGACTCTTGCTCTCTTTTACAGAGACAGAACCCTGAGAAAACCAAACATGCGAACGAACCCTGAAATGGGCGATTCAAACAGCAAAGCTCAACTAGCCTTATATAGCTGAGTCAAAGTTACCAAAGAGTCACTTCATTCAAGCCAGCATTAATTGCCAGCACAAATCTCTAATGCTTGAAGCGACAGAAAATTAAACGAAGGCCTGCTCGAAATCCCGCATGTGTTCGGAAAACAAAACATTACTTAAAAATTTTGAAGGGAAGAAATAAAGAAAATAAAAATAAATTAATTATTATTTAAATTTTTATTATGTAAAAAAATAAATATATTGTCAACCCGCCCGCCCAAACGGACGATGGCAGCGCATGCGTGGGAACTAAGGGGCTCGCCCACTCACAAAATTTGGGTGCCTCTTGAGGCCCAACCCCAAGTGCATGGAAGAGGTATAAATACCTACTCTCTTCCCTTTGCACAATCGATGTGGGATACAAAAGCACACACACACTCTTACACTCACACAGACACACAACAATTCCCCACATGATGAGTGTAAGTGTGCTAAAACAAATAAATTGATATGATGCCACAGAGAGCAAATAGATAAGTTATGTATCAGGTAAAGTGTCTTTTGAACTTGAACCTTCCATAGTGGAATTCTATTGAACTTATCAAAGAAATAGTGAAACCAACTCTTGAACTATTATTCTTATGGTAAATTGAGATAATAGATATCACACATAACTCATCTTATACTTTCAAATTCTATACAATTGTGTCTATTTTGGTTTTAGACAACATATTGGATTTATGAGAGCTTTAGAGAACCCAAGCCTTCCAAATAGTTCTCATAAAAACGACCTATTTCTACTCTCACATAGGTAATCATTGATTAAGGGTACTCTGTCACTACTCTTGTAACAAGATATCAATAAAACATATATCACCGAAAAATCATACACTTAATTTTCTATCGAAAATTGGGGAAATAACTATAAATTCCTTAATGTGTAAATTATGAATTATTCCAACCAGTTTACCTATTTAACCCAGATCTTGGGATCTCTAATCAACTAGGTTTGGCTATCATCAGAAGATTCATTCCACAGGCTTTAGCCCCATTCCCTTAGTTGTAGATGTAAGTTGCTTTCTTGTCACTCCTTTGGTTAAAGGATCCTTTGGTTAAATGATCGGCCAAATTTTCCTTAGACTTTACATAGTCAATGGGAATTATTCCATTGGTAAGTAGTTGACTTATTATATTGTGTCTGCGCCTTATATGTTTTGACTTCTTATTATAAACATTATTTTTAGCTCTCATCAAAATAGCTAAATTGTCACAATAGATACATATGGCGTTTATAAGCTTTGACCACAATGGAATGTCTTTAAGAAAATTTCGAAGTCATTCTGCTTTTTCATATACCTTATCCAAAGCAATTTTGTAGATTGTATTATGCACGTCTGTTTTGAAGTCTTCCACAATACAACAGCACCACCTAAGGTAAACACATATCCATTGGTTAATTTAGTCTCTAAGTTATCTGTGATCCAATTAGTTTCACTAAATCTTTCTAGTACAGGTAGATACCTCGTGTAGTGGAAACCATAATCAAGTGTGTATCTCAAATACCTAGGTACCCTAACAAGGGCACCCCAATGGTCACGTCCAGGATTGCTCGTATATCTCGCTAACCTACCTATTGAGTAGGCAATATCAAGTCTTGTACAGTTCATTATGTACATCGAACTTCCAATGACCCTAGCATATTCTAGAGGAGATATGCTTTCACCATTATTCTTCTTTAATTTAGAATTTGGATCAAATGGAGTAATTGTTGTTTTACTCTCATAATGACCAAATTTACTTGACACTTTCTCAATATAATGTGATTGAGAAAATACATATCCTTCAAAACTCTTTGTTATTTGAATTCCAAGAATAACATTAGCAAGACCAAGGTCTTTCATGTCAAACTTGGATTCTATTACATCTCTGTTAGTGCCCATTATCAACATATCACCCACATACAAGCACACAATGACACATTAGTGTTGTATAACTTTAACATAAATACATTTATCACACTCATTTATCTTAAACCCATTTAATAGCATAGTGTAATCAAATTTTTCATATCATTGCTTTGGTGTTTGTTTCAGTTCATAAAAAGACTATAAGTTTACAAACTTTCTTTTCATATCCCTTTACGACAAACCCTTTAAGCTATTCCATATAAACTTCTTCTTCTAAATCTCCATTCATGAATACAATCTTTACATCCATTTGGTGAATTTCGAAATCGAATAACACTGCAATCGCAATCAACATCTTATAGATGTGATACTCGTCACTAGAGAATAGGTATCAAATAAGTCTTGCCCTTCTTTTTGACGAAAGTCTTTAGCTACTAAACGGGTTTTGTATTTATCAATAATGTCATCAGTCTTTAATTTCCATTTAAAAATCTATTTGCTTCCAATTGGCTTACTTTCAGGAGATAAATTAACCAATACCCACGTCTGATTTTGCATAATGGACTCTATTTCACTATTGATAGTTTCATTCCAATATGGAACATCAGAAGACACCATAGCCTCATTAAAAGTTTGAGACTCATATTCTAACATGTAAGTTAGAAAATCTGGTCCAAAAGAAGTAGCTTTCTTAAATTTTTTGCTCTTTCTAAGTTCAACCTCATTTTTTTGACCAACTTGACCTTCAGAAGAACTTGTTTCATACTTTTTTTTAAAACCATCGTCATTGTGCCTCTCTTTCTTAAAAGGGAATATGTTCTCAAAGAACTCAACTTCAATAGATTCCATTATGGTGTTATTGTTAATATTATGAATTTCTGATTTTACCACTAGCAACCTATAGGCCACACTATGTGGTGCATAACTAATAAAAACACAATCTATAGTCTTTGGTCCAAATTTGGTCATTTTTGGTAAAGGAACTTACACCTTTGCCAAAGACCCCTATATTTTCAAGATTGTGTATGAGGGTTGATTGTCATTCCACACTTCATAAGGAGACTTGTTAGTCTTTTTATGTGGAATTCTATTCAATATTAAATCTGTTATAAGCAATGTTTCCCCCCACAAGTTGTGCGGTAAACCAAAACTATTAAGCATGCAATTAACCATGTCTTTCAAAATTCGATTTTTCTTTCAACTACATCATTTTGTTGCGGTGTATAAGGCACTGTAATTTGATGGATTATACCATAAACTTCACTGAATTCAGACAAAGATGATGATTCATAATCACCAACTCTATCTGATCTCAACACCTTTACCTTATTTCAAAGTTAATTTTCTACTTTTGCCTTATACGTTTTGAACACAATAAGGTCTCATTTTTACCATATAATATATATATACCCATATTTGCTATAGTCATCTGTAAATGTGACGAAATATTTTTTTCCACCTCTAGTAGGAGTATTCTTCATGTCACAAACATCACTATGAATTAAATCAAGTAGTTCACTAGTTCTTTTCATAGACGGAAATGGCTTTCTCGTGAACTTTAATTTGACACACACTTCACATTTGTGTCCTTTGTCAATGCTAAAGTTAGACAACAATCCTAAGTTTACCATTCTTTGAAGAGAACGATAATTAACATGACCTAACCTAGAGTGACACATATCACACAACTCAACAGTATAAGGAAAAGAGTTGTTCTTATTATTATTTTTCAGAACTTGGGCTAGTACATTTAGTTTGAACATGCCATCATGAAGATAGTCCCTTCCCACATACATATCCCCCTTAGTCAGAGTAAATTTATCTAACTCAAATACAAGGTTGAACCCATTTTTATTTAGTAGAGTTCCACAAACTAAATTCTTTCAAATTTCTGGCACATAACACACATCATTGAGGATAAGTGTTTTTCTTTAGGTCCACTTCAACAGGACCTTGCCTTTTCATTCTAATGTAGAAGCTGATGCACTCCTCATATACAGCTTCTTAGTGCCATTAGACTTCTTGAGAGGATCAAAACCTTACAATTCGAGGATCCCCGAAGGTTGAAAATTCGAATTGAAGTGGCTGAGGGAAAACACTTTGACTATGTTATAACTGCAGATGGTGTTCTTCGGTATGGTAACAGACTGGTGGTCCCTAAATTCGAATTGAAGTGGCTGAGGGAAAACACTTTGACTATGTTATAACTGCAGATGGTGTTCTTCGGTATGGTAACAGACTGGTGGTCCCTAACAATGAAGAACTAAAGCAAGAGATTATGAGAGAAGCTCATAGCACCCCATATTCAATTCGCCTTGGAAGTGCAAAGATGGTTTGAGATTTGAGAAAATATTTTTAGTGGATTACCATGAGTCGTGATGTGGCAACTTACGTTCAGTGTTGCCTTACTTGCCAACAAGTCAAGGCTGAGCACCAATGACCCTAAGGCCTGTTATAGCCCTTTATGATTCCAGAGTGGAAATAGGAACAAGTAGGCATGAACTTTGTTGTTGGCTTACCTAAGACAAAAAAGGGTTATAATTCTATCTGGGCGATTGTAGATTGTCTTACTAAGTCAACATACTTCTTGCTAGTAAATACTACTTATAATATGGAAAAGTTTGCAGAGTTGTACGTGGCAGAAATTGTCAGTGTAACATCCCGCATCGAGCGATAGGAAGGACCGGAACAACTTACTCTGATGGACCTACACGAACTTCCCAGGAAGTCACCCATTCTTGAACTGCTCCCAGCTCAAGCACGCTTAACCCCGGAGTTCCTTGCCTACATTCAACCCAAAAGGTATCCAGCTGGTGTTGTTTCCTTCCTTACTTATCCTCGATATATACTAACTTTTCTAGGCTCTCGGGGTATTACATTCTCCCCCCCTTGAGCACATGACGTCCTTGTCATGCGACCTTACAACTAGTCCTAGACCTTCTCCCATTTGGAGGCTGCCATCCTAGAAGCCTGCCAGGAGCCGCTCCTTGATCAGGCCTCGCACCCCGGCGCGCCCTCATTGGATCGTCTTCTCCAAGGGTCGGCTCTGATACGACCTGTAACATCCCGCATCGAGCGATAGGAAGAACCGGAACAACTTACTCTGATGGGCCTACACAAACTTCCAAAGGGGTCACTCATCCTTGAACTGCTCCCAACTCAAGCACGCTTAACCCTGGAGTTCCTTGCCTACATTCAGCCCAAAAGGTATCCAGCTGGTGTTGTTTCCTTCCTTACTTATCCTCGATATATACTAACTTTTCTGGCCTCTCGGGATATTACAGTCAGACTTCACGGAGTTCCATTATCCATTGTATTTGATCGCGACCCGAAATTTACCTCCACATTTTGGAAAAACCTATATAAAGCCAAGGCAGAGCTGGTCCTGGGGTTTTTAAGGCCCAGGGCAAATTTTATCAAATGTGTCCTTTTATATAAATTAAATAAAAAAAATAAAAATTATTAATTAATTAATTTTATTAAAATTATAAAAATTTACAAAAGATAAGAAATAATACTTTGAGACTTCATTAAAATTTTGTTTGGGAAAAATTCAATCGGACAAAATCTCAAATGAAGGAAAAAGAATACCCCGTATTGTAAACATTGCATTAAAAAACAAAAATTACATATTTGAGTTTACATGCTTCCTCCTAAATCTCCATAAACATTTCTTGATTTGATCAATCTTCCTTTCATCCTCCACAATTAAACGAAGCAAAAAAAAATCATCAAATATACTTACAAAATAAAAATAACAATGAAATCTCAACCACAAAACATCATTTAAAATGTCTTCTTGTTGTACTTTTATATGCAAAATCATCAATTATACCATCATATTTAATGTTTTCTAACATATCATTTTCAATGCATAATATCGCTAATCCATTTAGTCTATCTTGAGTCATGGTGGTCCGCAAGTAAGATTTTAATAATTTTAAATTAGAAAAACTTCTTTCAGCAGATGCCACAGTCACAGGTATAGTCAATAATACCCTATAAGCAACCATCACATTAGGAAACATATTCACACTCTTTACAAAGTCAAGAATTTTAATAGATGTCCATAGTTTATCTGTTTCATATGCTTCTTTTGGTAACATCACTTGCAACACCTGTAATTCTGAAAATAAGTCTCTTGCATCAACATCAGAAACATCACCATGTTTTAAAACATTTTCAAGATTCACACAAAAGCTTTTCAATTCATCATCATGAAACAAAGTCAACTTTACAACATCAAATAAGAACCCAAAAATAGATTCAAAACAATACAATTGTTCAAACTTACTCTTCAATTCACCAAGAGCAATATCTACTATAATAAGAAAATAATCAATTCTAAGTGATTCTTCAGCTGATTGTTGTTCCCTATCACTATTGGAAACCTCATCAAAATGCTTTTTTCTACAAACTTGACGTTTTTTGGGAAATACAGGCTCAATTCCCATATCAAAGGAAATTTCTTTAGCATCAATCATAGCAGAAATAAACCCATTTATTCTATAGTTTTTAAAAATAAAACAAGTCCTTCTAATTGTCTTACAGTAACATCAAGACGCATGTCTTCAGATTGTAATTTTTTACTAACTAAGTTAATCTTATGTAAAATGTCATGCCAAATAACCAAACTTAATATAAATTCAAAACTTGAAAGCTCTCCTGATGCTAAACTTTGAGCATGCCTACTCAATTTGGCATCTTCACTAATTTCTGTTAATTTAAATAAAGCTTCTCTGATTTGAGAAACTTGAGATTTTATTGCTTTGACACTTTCAATGTGACTTTCCCAACGTGTAGTTGACAATGATTTCAAAGTCAAACCATCTATGAAATCAAGTAACACATTCTATCGCTTTGTTGAATTAGAGAATACCATATATATGCATTGACATGCTCTAAAAAAAGATTTTGCTTTAACACTTGAATTGGCCATATTACAAACTATTAAGTTGAGACAATAAGAACCACATGGCATGTAAAATGCTTTAGGATTTATATCAAGTAATCTTTTTTGTACACCTAAATTTTTTCCTTTCATATTAGAGCCATTGTCATAACCTTGTCCCCTCACATCATCAATATTAAGTGTAAGGGACTCAATTACATTTTGCAATTCATTAAAAATTCATAATCCAGATGTATCTTCCACATTTAAAAACTCTAGAAAGTACTCTTCTATATTTATTGGAGTACTTGAAACATCGACACACCTCAATATTAAAGTCATTTGTTCTTTGTGACTTGCATCAGGAGTACAATCAAGAATGACTGAAAAATATTTAGCCGTTTTTATTTTTTCAATGATTGCATGTTTAACATTTGATGCTAAAATAGCTATCAACTCATTTTGAATTTTATGACTAAGATAATGATAATGAATCTTTTTATCTTGAATGAGTCGAAAATGGTGTTGCATTAGTGGATCAAACTCTGCAATCATTTCAAGTATGCCTAAAAAGTTACCATTACCATCTTTATAAATTTTTTCATTTGTTCCACGAAAAGATAAATTATGTGTAGCAAGACATTTCACAACAGCAATGATTCTGACAATAACATTTTTCCAGTGTAGTGTATTTTTCTTGATTAACACTTGTAATTCTATATCAATTGTTTGATTTGTTTTCAATCTGATTTGCAATTCAATACAAGACCTCAAGTTAGTGAGGTGTTCAATACTGCTTTTATGTTGTTTAAGCTTCTCACCAAGATGTTTTCAATCTCTAATTCCTTCACTAGTTAACTGACTTCTAGAATTCATTGTTTTAAACAACTTACAACAGAAACAAAACACTTTATTCAACTCCTTTGAGTACACTAGCCATTTTCGATCCTTAGTTTCCCCATTTGGTAACATACGAAGATAATAATTTGAAGAAAAATGTCTATTGTGTTTGTCCATGGGGAATTTGAAATTAGTTTCTCTTATGGGACCTTTTTCTACAAGTAAATCTCTCATTTTTACATCAAGATTATCCCAAACTCGTGGATCATAAATGTTCAAATCAAATCTTGTTTCGAGACATTCATTTTCATGGCAAGATTCATCAATATTTTCATTTTCTTCAAGAAAAGGTTCATCAATATTTTCATTTTCATCTTGATTATCAATTTCTTCATTCCCTTCATTCTCATTTTTTACTAATTCTTCCAATTGAATTGGTTGTTCACATTCATTTGGTAAATCTTCATCTAAATTTTGAAGTGAAGTATTGATTTGTTTAACAAAATATTTATTCAAAGATCCTCTTAAACTTTGAGCAATTTCTTCTTCTTTTTTCTTTCTTTGTCTCTTGAGATTTCCGGAAAGTTGTTTCTTAGGAAACATTTTTTAATTTTTATAATAAACACAATACAAAAAAAAAATAAAACTAATTAACAAAGAACAATAAAACTTGGATTTTGAGCATATTTTCTTCCACTTGAAACTTCAAATTATAAAGAACAAGAATCCCAATCAAGTTTTCTGTTGAATCAAATAATAAAGAAGAATAAGTCAAATGCATTCAAAATAATTCAAATATAAATAAAAAATATAAGTTCAATAATACAGTCAAATAAATATAAATATAAATTTCACAATGCATTCAAACAAACCTATGAATTAAATTAATAAATCTGTAAGTAAATAAAATAATAGTAAATTGCCAATAATGAGTGTTCATAATTTATAATTTTCAAATCAAAGCCAAAATTTCAAATTAGCTATTAACTTTAAGATACTCATAGGCCTTAATGCAATATGCCATATTATTGATATGAATAATTTTGTAAGCACCAGTTTTGATATTTATAGAGTAAATAAAAGAAAATTTTAAAGACTATTTCCTTATATGCTTGAGGTTAATAACACTTAAAGAAACCAAATCCAAATAAAAACCAAACATAAACCACACTAATTTTAACAAAAATAAAATAAAAACTTGTTTCATACTATACAACAACATCGAATATATAGTTCCAATGGAATGGAAACAATTGAATAATATATTCCAATGTACACACATATAGTTCCAATGTATATAAAATAATATATTATATACGCACTACACTTACATAGTCACAAAACACACACTGCACACACATATAATATACACAGTCACGCTCACAGAACACACACACACATATAGTGATTAAAGAACAAAATATACAGTCACAGAACACACACAAATAAAATAATATATTATATACAGTCACAAAACACACACACATACAATATATATAGTTGCAGAACACACACACATACAATATATACAGTTGCAAAACACACACACATACAGTGTAAAAGTAATAAATATATATATATAAAGAACATATTATATATAGATGAAAATACTCACTAAAATGAAGCAGCAACTTAATTGAGTGTCGGCAGTGAAGGAGAAATAACCAGCAAGAAGAAGAAGAAGAAGAAGAAGAAGAAGAAAAGAGAGCAAATGGGCATTGGGCAGAGTTCCAACTTTTAGGTTGCGTGAGAGGGCGGCACTGGCAGAGCAATTTCTGCTTTTTTTTTTTATATACATATATATTCATAAACTTATAAAGAAATTTGGGCCCCTTTCAATTATGGGCCCCGGGCTATAGCCCTGGTGGCCCTGGCCCAAGGTCGGCCCTGAGCCATGGATACACAATTGAGGCTTAGCATAGCCTTTCATCTACAGACAGATGGGCGGTCAGAGAGAACAATTCAAACCCTTGAGGATATGTTGAGAGCTTCCATTGGTCGAGTTTTCTTACAACAATAGCTACCAAGCAGCGATCGATATGGCGCCTTATGAGGTGTTGTACGAAAGAAAATGTAGATCACTAGTTCACTAGGATGAGGTTGGAGAAAAAAACCATTGCGCCTAGAGATAGTACAACAAACTGTTGAGATTGTTGAGAAAATTCGCCAACTGATGAAAACAATGCAGAGTAGACAGAAGAGCTATGCTGATAAAAGAATGAAGCCATTGGAATTTGCTGCAGGTGATATGGTCTTTTTGAAAGTGGCACGAATGAAAGGAGTTATGAGATTCGGAAAGAAAGGAAAGTTAAGCCCGCACTTCGTTAGACCCTTTGGAATACTAGGAAGGGTCGGTGACTTGGCTTATCGGGTTGCACTGCCACTAGCATTATCGGGGGTACACAATGTATTCCATGTTTCCATGTTGAGGAAGTATATCCCGAACACCCCTCACGTTCTCAGTTATGAGTCATTAGATCTTCGTAAAGATTTAACGTACGAGGAATCACCGATCAAAATCTTAGAGAAGGCCGACAAAGAACTAAGGAATAAGAAGATAATGTTAGTCAAGGTCCTGTGGAGAAATCATGCGGTAGAAGAGGCCACTTGGGAGCGTGAGGATGAGATGCACGCCAAGTATCCACACCTTTTTGGAAAGTTTTAATTTCGAAGACGAAATTTATTTTTTAGGGGGTAAGAAGTTGTAACATCAAGTGTCATTTTACATGCATTTATAAATTTTGCATAATTTTATTGCTTATGCCATAATAAATGATTAAATTATAATTATTACTGTCAATTATTGAGCATTGTTATGTAGTGGAAAGAAATGAGCAACATCGCGCTCAATGTGCCAATTAGAACAAAAAAAAATCATAATTTGTTATTATGTAATTCAATGTGTTACTATTGATTTAAAAATTTTTAAGTGTATTATATTTTTATCAAATTTAGTTCAAGTGACTAAATATATTTATTTGAGTTAGAAATTTTTAATAGTACTCAATAGGATCTAGAACACAAATTAATTTAATGTTAGGCTTAATTTAAAAGAAACTCATTCTTGGCCCAATAAGTGAAAAAAAAAAAAAACCCAAAAACCCAAATAAAGCCTACCCAACTCAAAACCTAATAAAAAAGAGAAACCCCAGTACACCTTCTCCCCCTCTCAAACCTCACGCCTCTCTCTCCCCCTCACACATCTCACTTCTCTCCTCTCTCAACACACACATCACCTCTCCCCAAGAAGAAAAAGGAGGAGGAGGTAACTTTTCTTTTATTTAATTTTTTCCAAATCAGCCTTTAATAAGATATATATTTTACATACAATATATATACATATATATGGCAGAACACATATGATTGATTCAATTTTGTATCAATTGGGTATTATAGGCATGTAGTTTTGATAGATTTAATGGAATAACAATGCTGCCCAGATTCAGCAACTTTCCTACTTCTATTTTAAAAATTCTTCAAAAATTGTATGTGTTGAATTTTGGGGAGATTCAAGTTGAAAAATGACCCTCTATGAGTTATCTATCATCTGGACTTGGAATGACATAATTTGGAGGCTCATAGAAGTTTTTATGACATTTTTCGTATACATGAACAGATTTATACAAGAACAATGTTTTGGGTGATAGAAAAATGTTTTGGAACCCCAAACATTGTTGTAACGAGCTCAAACTTTTATATTATGAACTTATAAGAGTTTCTACATCCTATGTAAATTTTATAATTTTACAACGTCGTTTCCTATTTTAAAATGATTTTTGAAATATTTTACTGCATGCTACCAGAGAAAAAACAAATTGTTTATGGATTTGAAAAATATTTTGAGGGTCCTGTAATCTAAATCTTGATGTGAATTTAATTTAGAATGTAGCACTATGAGTTATTTAGCCCACTAAATTGGATTCACGTGATTTTGTGTTAAGAATTTCAATTTATGCTTGTCTTCGTAAGGGCCGACAGTTTGAATTCTTAAATGGGTAGTGTTTCACTAGTAGGTTCCTATTGTAAATGTTTTCTTTATATTTTTGCATTTAATGCTATTTATACATGTACCATTATAATAAATTAACTTAAGAAAATATAATAGTGAATTGGAGTCATGTTTAGAAGGTAAGGATTATCGAAATTTTGAAATGAATGATAATGAATTAGGATTTTTTTAGCACATTAATGTTATGGGCAACTAAGACTCCTCCACTTGCAAATCCAAGAAATGAACTTTAAAGACTTCAGGCAAGTAAACTCTCTTTAATTTTCACCCCATGTTGAACTGTTAATGTGAAAAAAATTGTGCTTTGTGGTTGGCTTGCAGATATTTAATGCTAAATCTTTTTGTTACTTTCTGTCATTTTCTTATATACAATGAAAATTATTAAGCATGTATATATGTATATATATATATATCACGTCATTGCATTAATGAGCACGCATAGACATTGATTTGAGAAAGTTAAATGTTTTCAAATGAAATATATGTAAAGGTGCAAATTTCCTTCAAAGATATGTAACTCAAATTTTAAAATAAATGGGAAAATAAATGAATGACGAATAAGTGTCTCAAACCACAAGTAAAAAACTAAAACCCTATGCCATGGGTCACTGGGTGAGTCTGCCTCCAAGCGATCTCCTCAATTCATCTAGCTTTCATCACCTAAAATATGGGAAAAATAAAGAGGTGAGCTAAAGCTCAGCAAGAAAACTCCATGCACATGATGCATGCTTATGACATGCAAAGTTTGAATAAATTTTGAAAAATATATCCCCATTTACTTTAACTTCTCAAAACATTTCATTACTATTGTAAGCTCATAGGGTGTGTCATATAACCAATCAGAATGCAGTGGGCAATTCTTATTTGAAACCAAGTTCATTCCACCTGTAGTACCGCAAAGCGGTTAAAAATTTCTTTCCACTTTCAACTTTCACATTAACATTACTTTATCGGTCGACTGCATCGATCCCTCATGCCCCATTTCCCACTCACATTATTCATGGCATAGACATTCATCAAATTTCTTTAAAACTTGAGTTATATATCTTTAAAGAAAAATTTGCACCTTTACACATCTTTCATTTGAAAACATTTAACTTTCTCAAATCAATGCCTATGCGTGCTTATTAATGCAATGATGTGATATATATATATATACATGCTTAATAACTTTCATTGTATGTAAGAAAATGACAGAAAGTAACGAAAAGATTTAGCATTAAATATCTGCAAGCCAACCACAAAGCATAATTTTTTCCACATTAACAGTTCAACATGGGGTGAAAATTAGAGAGAGTTTATTTTCCTGAACTTTTTAAAGTTCACTTCTTGGATTTGCAAGTGGAGGAGTCTTAGTTGCCCACGACGTCAATGTGCCCAAAAAAATCCTAATTCATTATCATTCATTTCAAAAATTTTAATAATCCTTACCTTCTAAACATGACTCTAGTTCATTACTATATTTTTTTAAGTTAATTTATTATAATACTACATGTATAAATAGCATTAAACGCAAAAATATAAAAAAAAATATTTATAACAGGGATCTACTAGTGAAACACTACCTATTTAAGAATTCAAACTGTCGACCCTTATGAAGGCAAGCATAAATTGAAATTACTAGCACAAAATCACGTGAATCCAATTTGGTGGGCTAAATAACTTATAAGGCTACATTCTCAATTAAATTCACATCAAGATTCAGATTACAAGTCCCTCAAAATATTTTTCAAATCCACAAACAGATTTTTTTTTCTTTAGCAGCACGCAGTAAAATATTTCAAAAATCATTTTAAAATAGGAAATGATGTTGTAAAATTATCAAATTTACATAGGATGTAGAAACTCTTATAAGTTCATCATATAAAAGTTTGAGCTCATTACAACAACGTTTGGGGTTCCAAAACATTTTTCTATCATCCAAAACATTGTTCTCATATAAATTTGTCCATGTATACGAAAAATATCATAAAAACTTCTACGAGCTTCCAAATGATGTCATTCAAAGTTCAGATGATAGACAACTCACATGGGGTCATTTTCCAATTTGAATATCCCCAAAATTCAATATATACAATTTTTGATGAAATTTTAAATTAGAAGCAGGAAAGTTGTCTAATCTGGGCAACATTGTTATTCCATTAAATCTATCAAAATTACTTGCCTATAATACCCAATTAATATAAAATTGAACCATTCATATGTGTTCTACCACATCTATGTATATATATTGTATATAAAATAAATATCTTATTAAAGGCTGATTTGGAGAAAATTAAATAAAAGAAAAATTACCTCCTCCTTCTTCTTTTTCTTCTTCTTCTTCTTGGAGAAAGGTGATGTGTGTGTTGAGAAAAGAGAGAACTGAGATGTGTGAGGGGGAGAGAGAGGCGTGAGGTTTGGGAGGGGGGAAATGTGTAATAGGGTTTCTATTTTTTATTAGGTTTTGAGTTGGGTGGGCTTTATTTGGGTTTTTGGGTTTTTTTTTCATTTATTGGGCCAAGAATGAGTCTCTTTTAAATTAAACCCAACATTAAATTAATTTGTGTTCTAGATCTTGTTGAGTGCTATTAAAAATTTCCAACCCAAATAAATATATTTAGCCACTTGAACTAAATTTGATAAAAATATAATACACTTGGAAATTTTTAAATCAATAGTAACACATTGAACTACATAATAACAAATTATGATTTTTTTTTTCTAATTGGCACATTGAGCGTGATGACCCCCATTTCCTTCCATTGCATAACAAGGCTCAATAATTGACAGTAATAACTATAATTTAATCATTTATTATGACATAAGCAATAAAATTACACAAAATTTATAAATGCATGTAAAATGACACTCGATGTTACAATATTCATTACTAATTCCACAGCAAACTTGATCCTAAATTTATTAAATGCATATTTCTTGGTTATTCTCCCTATCAAAAAGATTAGAAATGTTATTCTCTTAAACACAAGTGATTCTATACTTCAATGGATGTAACTTTCTTTGAAAATTAACCCTATTATTCCAAAATTGATATTTAGAGGGAGGAACCTCTAAATAATGAATATCATTTTTGGAATATTCCAACCATTCCTAGCCCACTACAAGAGCTAACTGTTCCTAGCCCATTACAACAAGCAAACCCACTACATCAACATCCTTCACAACCTAGGCAACCAACAACCAACATTAAACTACAGGTCTACTTTCAAAAGAAACCTAATCAAGAAGAGATTAAGCCACAAACCTAAAAGAAGGTAATTTTGATGATAAGTCTATTGATGATGATCTATATTGGCCTATTGTATTAAGAAATAGGGTTAGATCATGCACACAACACCTAATTAAGAACTTCATCTCATATAAAGGTCTTTCATCTACTTTTAGCACATTTGTTTCAAGTTAAAACAAGGTGTAGGTGCCTCACAATATACAAGATGCCTTTAAACAACCGAAAAGGAAGAAGGTAGTTCTAGAGGAAATTCAAGTCTTGGAAAAGAATGAAACTTGGGACATAACAGAATTACCAGCTAGAAAAAATCATGTGCGCTGCAAATGGATATTCACAATAAAGTATGGAGAAGATTGACAGATTGAAAAATATAAGGCTTGTTTAGTGGCAAAGGGATTCACACAGTCGTATGGTATAGATTACCAAGAGACCTTTGCCCAATTGCTAAATTAAACACTATAAGAATATTGCTTTCACTTGCTGTCAATTTAGATTGGTCATTTCACCAATTGAACATAAAGAATTCTTTTCTAAATGGAAATCTAGAAGAAGAGGTCTACATGGAAATTCCTCATAGTTTTGAAACTGAAACCACAAATAACAAGGTCTATAAACTAAATAGATCATTTTATGGACTCAAGCAATCACCTAGAATCTGGTTCAAAAGATTCACAAAAGTAGTTAGGAAGCATAGATATGGTCAATGCCAAGCTGATCACTCTCTCTTTGTCAAACATATCCTAGGAGGTAAAATTTCTATCCTCATTATTTATGTAGACGATATTATAGTTATAGGAAATAATTTCTCTAAAGTGAGATGCCTTAAAGAGGTTCGTGCAAAAGAATTTGAAATTAAAGACTTGGGAAACGTAAGATATTTCTTAGAAATGAAAGTTGCAAGGTTAAGAGATAGGACATCGGTATCCCAAAGGAAGTACATCTTAGACCTCTTAAATGAAACTAGAATGATGGGTTGTAAACAATTTGACACTCCCATGGAATCCACCACAAAACTAAACATTGGTAAGGAAAGTGTTTTGGGTGGTAAAGAGAGATATCAAAAACTGGTAGGAAAACTTATATACCTGTTACATATTAGACCAAATATAAGTTTTTCTATAAGTATGGTGAACTAATTCATGAATGACCCCAAAAAAACGGAAAAATACATGGAAGCAGTATATCGCATCCTAAGGCAACTAAAATTAACTCTAGGCAAATAATTGATGTTTAGAAAAACTACCAATAGAGGTGTGGAAATTTACAGGGATGCAGATTGTGCTGGTTCAATTCAAGACTGAAGATCAACTTTTGGATACTATTCATATGTATGGAGAAATCTCATTACGTGGTATAGTAGAAAACAATATGTGGTTTCTCAAAGTAATGTAAAGGCTGAGTTTAGAGCCATGACTCATGGGTTCTGTGAAAGATATGGTTGAGAAGATTACTTCTTGATTTGAAAATCAATGTTGATAAATCATGATTGAACAAAACATGTGGAAATTGACAAGAACTTCATCAAAGAGAAGTTGGAAGGAGTATTCCTACTCATCTATGCACCTACAAACAGCTAAATTGTAGACATTCTCACTAAAGCATTGTCAAGGAAAACATTTGAAAAGTTGAATTGCAAGCTTGGTCTAAACAATATATTCAGTCTAACTTAAGGGGTGTGTGGAGATTATGGGTGGCTCACTAATTAATCCCTACCTAGCTATCTAAGGTAGTGTGTTTCCTAATTGCTAAGAGCATGTTCTCTTTGGTTTTTTCAGCCCATTTTTAATTTTTAGTTTTTCAAAATACTGAAAACATGTTCTTTTTTTTGTTTTCAAAAACGCATTTTCAAAAACAAAGAAAAAATTTGTAAAGAAAACCCAAAATAACAAAATTTGAAAACAGAGAAAATGCATAGAAGCGCTCCCTTTCCCAAAATTCTCACATGTCTCTCTTCTCTCTCTCTCTCTCTTTCTCTCACATCAGCCATCGACCGCACCCTCTATCTCCGTCGCTGCCATGAGCCACTGTCGACATCCCTCGCCATCGTCGATCACATCGGTTCGTCCTCCAGCCATGGCCGTTGTAACACCCCGTTCTTCTCGAAGCGTTTCTTACCCCGACATTTATTAATTAATAATTATTTTATCAATTCTACCTCATATATTTCTTTTTCTTTCTCTCATTCTCCTCATTGGGGTAACCATAGCTAACAGCGAAAACATGATAGATCGTAACCTAAAACTTAACAAGCTTTTAACATCAGAATCGTACATTCATATTCATAATAAAATCATAACATCATTATCAAACGTACTAGTGTTTAAACATAATCATGATCATCCCTTAATATTACATGCCGAAATATCATAATTAACATCATGGATAACATAGCAAGACATAACATGACAGGTTATATGCATAACCGATACATTTATGCACTTCAACGAGTGCCATCACATGCCTTCATTTCCTTCGTTTCTGCTATGACTTCCATCTGGAACATTAAATATTCCAGGGGCATCGCCCAATTAGATGATCGGCCATCTAAGTAAGAGTATAATATTCATGAATGAATGAAAATGCATAATGTCCTGTCATTTGGCCTGTTTGAGCCGACGGGCATCCATACTTCATATGCTACTTACTATTTTTATGACTAGCTTTTTCCAGGCCGAGGTGTATGAGTGCACCTTTCATAAAGCAGCGATGCCCACCCGTACTCTCAAACATATGCAATGCATGAGTAACGATGGATTACATGTGGACATATGCATATCATCATCATTTTATGTAAATGCATCTACGTGACATATGCACACATCATACCATGTCAACATGTCGAAACATACTTTGAAACATACATCGCATTTAACATTCTATCAAATCATATGGCACATTTTAGAAATTACCTTTCATAAACAAATTAGGTTTGAGAAATACTAGCTTACCTTTGAAATCGGCTTGAGTCTCGAAAAATGTGCTTTAATCTCAAAAACGTGCTCGCCTTGACTTTCGCACTAGACTTTTAGTTATACCCAAACTTTAGTCTCAATGATTCCTGGACATCATATTTATTCAAGGGTATTAAAACTTATTTTCCTCAATTTTTCCTCAATCGCTTAAATTTCTCCCCATTATTTCCTCAATAATTCTAAAATAAATACTTCCCCAAGCATTTTTTAATTTTTCTCCACAAAAATTCATAAAACAACATTTCTAATCTTTTAAAATTTTATGGGAATTTTTCATAATTTTTTCCTATTTTCTTCTATTTTTCAAGAATTCTCTTTATCCCAACAATTACCAAATAAATATTTCTTTCCATATTTTTCATAAATTTCTTCCATAATAATTCATAAAATAAAACACCTAATTTTTTTTTTGAAATGTTTCAAAAAATTAAACATAATAAGATAAAAGAAAATATTATCAACTTCCATCTATTTGAGATATTTTACACTTACCTTGTAACACTTTCTTCAAGCTTGTCTTTGATGTGCCCAAATTCCTCTTCTTTACTCATTCCTCCCAAATCTCTTTCACAAGCTCAATTTTTCTCACAATCTCTTTCTTTCTTTCTTTCAAATCTCTCTCTTACTCTCAAATTCTTCTTTCTTACAACATTTCTCTTTCTAATTCAAGTCTTCCAACCTTTCAAGTTTTCGCTATTTATAGAGGTTGAATTAAGTTTAGTTTAATTGTAGTGATCCACCATCTTTTATTATTTTATTATTTTTTTATTTAATTTTTCACTAAATCTCACTCATAATCTTTAATTACTTGTTCATACTTTACTTTATCTTCCACATTTCTCTATTAATTCACCCATTATCTTTGATTATTTGGTCACACTCTACTTTGTCTCTCACATTTCTCCATTAATTCATCATTTATCTTTGATTATTTATCCACACTATATTTTATCTCCCACATTTCTCCATTAATTCTCCCATTATCTTTGATTATTTATTCACACCATATTTTGTCTCCCACATTCTCCATTAATTCACCCATTGTCTTTGATTATTTATTCACACCATATTTCATCTCCCACATTCTCCATTAATTCACCTATTATATTTGATTATTTATTCACACCATATTTTGTCTCCCACATTCTCCATTAATTCACCTATTATGTTTGATTATTATTTTTCAACTAAATCCTATTTTGAATGGACTATTCTTTCATTTAGTCCATAAACTTAATCCTACTTTCTTAACCTACTAACTCTAAGCCCATTTACTTAACCTTTCATTTCTCAACTTAGCCCACTAACTATAAGCCCATTTATTTAGCCTTTCTTTTTTTTCAACTTAGTCCATTAACTCTAAGCCCATTTATTTAGCTTTCTTTTTTCAACTTAACCCATTAGTTTTCTCAATTATAATCTCCAATGGAAGTAAAAATATTTTAAATACAAACAAAATAATAATAATAATAATAATTATTATTATTATTATTATTCTCAAAATACTAGGATATTACAGCCGTCGTTCGTCCTCAGCCAGTAATGTTGTCGTTCGTCTTCCAGCCATAGCCACCGTTCGTCCTCAACCATTGCCTAGCAACTCAGCCACCGTCGTCGATTCGCCTCTTCCAGCAACTCAGATCGGCCTAGATCTGCTGCCTCTTCCAGCCAGATCCACTTTCTTTTCCAGCAACTCAGATGGGAAAATAATAATTTCAAAATATATTTAATAGTATATATTAAATATACTATACTTAGATAGAGGAAGCTAGGCAATTTGTTTGTATTTTTTTTGTAATGGGGAAAAAAATATTGCAACATTCCACTAATTTCAAAATGTATTTAATAGTATATTAGCATTCAACTATTTTAATTTAAATAATAATCAATTTTTTAAATAAAACATCATAAAATAATTTTTTTTAAAATTTTAAAGTAAATACATTTTTTAATTTTCAATTTTGAGAAACAATTTCTCAAAATAACGAAGAGAATGCGTTTTTATAAATCTCAAAACAAACACTCAAAACACAAAATTCAAAATGAATTCAAAATTCAAAAATGAAATACAAAGAGAACACCATCTAAGTTTCTTTATTATGTAAATTTTGTAAAGACAATTTGTTTCCTTATTCTATAAAGAATAAATCTTTCTACGTAGATTTCTCCAATATTTCTACATATAATATATAATACACAAATATCAATAAAAATATCAAACTTAAATATTCAAATTGCATTTTCGGTTTGATAATTTAAAACCCCTCCATTGACAAAGATAAGGGAAAACAGAAGCTTTTCCTTTCTACTATTTTCTTTCCATATAATAGATAATGAAATTGGAAATTCAGTATTTTTAACTTTTAAGTTTTAGAGTGTGAATATATAAATATTAAGTTTTTAACCTTAAAGTTTGAAAAAAAAAATTGTAATTAAAACTACTAGTTGAAAATGTATTTTAGATTTAACAAAAGTTAAACACCCATAATTTAAAATTAGATTCATTTATAAATAAAATTCATTTTATTGTTAAACTTACTTCCTTACAAATTGCTTAAGTAATTATTATATGCTTAATAACCACAAATTAGTAGTATTAATTTAAATAAATTTAAAGATATTTTTAGATAAGTTTAAAGATTAATTATAAAAAAATCACCAAACTTTAGACAGCTTATCAATGCTATAACAAATTTTTAAAATTAGCAAGTTTACATTTGAACATTTAATTTTGTACTAATTATACAACACAGTTAAAATTTCAAAATTAGTATTCTTTTTAGTATAGTAGTTATTGATCTTTCTTTTATTTTTTCAAATTTAATCATGCACATGACGATAAATTTTAATTATGTTCGTTATAAAAATTGAAGAAAAATCAATAATTAATATATCAAAAGTGCGTTAATTATTTAATTTTTAATGGTATTATATAATTGATATGAAATTAAAAACTTAAATGTAAAATTAATAAGTTTCAAAGTTTGTTATAGAATTAATAAGTAGAGTGACCAAAATTTGTATGATAAAGTAAATTATTCAAAATTTGGTAATTTTATAATAATTAACCTTAAGTATAAAATGTCCTGCACAAAATATATGCAATTATTTTTGTAAACACCTCCGCCTGGATATTTCAGTCACCCGGATTATCCAAACGGGAGCACTTACGGAAGGGGAAAAATAATGAGACACAAGACCAGAACCACCCTGGCATGCATACTCAAAACTAGAGCAACAGAAGCAAAACTAAACACATGCATGCACTACCGGTGCCCCGCTAGCACAGCGATCACAAGATCAATAAATGAAAACAGACTCTTGTGCCAACATACACGAGACACAAGAAGTGACCTGGCACAGTACAAATAATAGAGTAAACCCTACTCTACCATCAGAGTTAACAGAGATTGATGGGACTGCTTGTACACCATACCGACCTTGCTGCTAAACGTTGACTCCCTTGCTCGGACCCACGCTAGTACTACCTGGAATGATGGAAAGTAAAGTGAGTCGAGAGACTTAGCAAACATCAAGGAAAGAAAGGCCGAAGGCTGAGCATAACCAGAAAAACTCTCCCCAAAATAAACCCCCAGGTACACACAAGCCATAAGACGCTACAACACAGCAGAATAG
The DNA here is from genome assembly GCA_036245055.1 of Diospyros kaki. NCBI lineage: Eukaryota > Viridiplantae > Streptophyta > Magnoliopsida > Ericales > Ebenaceae > Diospyros > Diospyros kaki. The sequence continues at coordinate 15,259,189 of BSEG01000015.1, read as the reverse complement.
CATAATAAAACACATACCGATCCTTGGGGCCCACACAAGACGCACGACACCCAAGTCCCATACCAACCTGCCACTGCCCTAAAAGGCAACAAATATGTTCACAAACCTGCGCGCGCGATCCCGGGCCGGTACTCCCGTCGCCTGTCCTCGTCGGTACTCCCGACAACTGAGCCATAGGCTCCCTCGAAACGGTACTCCCGTCCGAGAACTAATAACTACCAGTAGCCATGCAATGCACATAAAAATGCAATGGCGTAGTAAGCATCAACGTGATACAAGGCGCCCATACATCCAGGCATCAGGCCATGCTTCGCCCACATAGTAAACCACACGCCATGCATATGCTCGCGCTGGATGCAACCTAACCAGGCTAAAATGTCTGTGTCCAAGCACACTCAATAAATGGATATCCCAACATGCATCCCGTACCCATGTGCATATCAAATCATGAACAGTGATACAATGCATCTAATCATGTAGTAAATCACATACCGGTAGAGCTAGTCAGCAGTGCCCGGCACTGATCAACGGTCAGTGACTAGGAGTGCCCGCCTGACGGTCCACTTCAGGGCCGTACAATAGGCTACCCCAACGTCACCAAACAGTCGACCCCTGCCCCACTGCTCAATAGCTCTAACCAAATCACAAATAAATCCGAGAAAAACTGTAAATAAAACCCGCATGACTAAGAACCTAGTTCCCCAGACTGGGTTCAGCATCATTCCGAAAGGAATGGGGGCAGTACAGACCCCCGTAGACACTCAACAAATGAAATTATAGAAGCCTCAGATTTAATTTAAATTAAAATAAATGAATAATAATTCAACAAACAATGGTAGGTGCCGAATTAAAGTGAGGGAGATGATAAAATACAGGAAATCACGGGATCTTTCACGGGAATTAAAGATCAAGAAGGGAGGGTTAGGAGCTTGCCTTTACACGGCTGTTCCTTGCTTTTCTTGCACTCCCGCTGCGAAATAAAACATTCGTTGGCAATAAATAAAATCGCGACTTTAATTAAATAAATCTACCGTATAATATAAATAATTTAACTGTCTAAAATCCCTCGTAAGCGTACCACAATAAAATCTCAACGAGTTTCATATTTATTTTAAATTAAATCACGCTAATAAAATCCTCGAAGCTAGCTTAATAAATTAAATTTAAATCAAACGACTCAAAATTTCATAATTAATAAACGGGTCGAAACAGACGAAGGGAGGGTATAAAATACGAGAAATCACAGGGTTTCTCATGAGAATTAAAGAACAGGAGATGAGGGTTGAGAACTTGCCTGAAACCAGCTGATCCCGACCTCACTCGAGCTCCCGATGTAAATTAAATCATTTCCTGACAAATAACACAATCGGGACTCAAATTAATTAATTTTAATCACGTAAAATTTATAATTTAAACATAGTAGGCTTCTACTAATTTTTACTCACGTACCTGATCACTTCCTTTGCTGAAAAATTACAAAATTTCTTTATTTTTCTCTTATTTTCCTCTTTTCCTTTTCTTTTCTTATTTTCTTCTCCTTTTCTTCTTCTTCTTCTTCTTCTTCTTCTTCTTCTTCCCGTGGCTCCTCCCCTGTGCCTAGCTTCTTCTTCTTCCTTCATTTTCTTCTTCTTCTTCTTCTTCTTCTTCTTCCCGTGGCTCCTCCCCTGTGCCTAGCTTCTTCTTCTTCCTTCATTTCCTTCTTCTTCTTCTCTTTTTTCTTCCTTCCTTCTTTTTCCTTTCTTCTTCTTCCTTTCTTCTTCCTTTCTTCCTCGCGGCCGCTGCCCTTCTTCTTCTTCTTCCTACAACCAGCACACAGCACCTGCGCGTTCCAGCAACCAGCCGCTGCCGGCCTCCATTGCCGCCTCCGCGCGCCACCGCGCACCTGCTGGTCGCTGCTGCTCGCGTCGCTCCGCCCCCGCTACTGCTTCCTTGCTTGGCCGCCATGGCCGAGCTCACTCGGAGCTTCCATGGCTGCCACCTCTCTATCTCTCTTTCTCCCTCTCTCGGTCTCTCCTTCTCTCTTTCTCGCGAGCACTCTCTCCTTCGCAATCTCTCTCTCGGTCGATCTCTCCATCTCCCTCTCGGTCAATCTCTCCATCTCCCTTTCTCACTCTGTCTCTCACTCTCTGCTCACTCTCTCCTCTGTTCCTTCTTCATTTTCCATTTGACAGAAAATGGCCACTGTTGATGGTTTGGAGATCACACACACGCATCGCCTCTCTTTTTAACAAATTAATTAATTTAATTAATTTAATTTAATTTAATTAATTGGGGATATTACAATTTTATTTTTATAAGTTAAAAAATAGGATAAATTGTCTTAGACTCTTGTAATTTGAGCTATTTATAAAAAGACTTTTATACTTTAAAAATAATTCTAGAGATTCTTATGGTGTACATTTTTTTTGCTCACAGGACTCTTTCGTCACTAAAATTGTTAATTAAATAATAATTAAGTTTAAAATTAATTATATTAATTAAATTAAATTAAATCAAAATTGAAAATTAAATTTAATATAAAAATTAAAAATTAAAAATTAAATTTAAATCCACCAAGAGAGAAAAAAAGAAGATCATACGAAAGGGTTGTTGACCCTTGGTCATCATCGTGAACATGACTCTTCTTATCATTATGGTGACACTGGTAGATATAGAGAGAAAATGTTGTCAATCTCTAGGTCCAAAGTTCTCATTGATCGAAGAGATGTGGTTGCTTCTTTACCAATTTCCTCTCTTTTTCACATTGTTGGGAACAATGCTCCATTGTAACAAAAACCCCCGAGTCTGAGGACAAAGTTGGCATTCACAGGGGGGAAATTTGACTTAGGGTTAAGGTTTGGGAAATTCTATTTACAATCATACACATATTTAATATTCTTAAAATGTCTTAAGATTAAAACTCATATTTGTCCTTCATTTAAATCTTTGACGCTCAACCATCCACTATTACTCCTCAAGTACGTGCACTCACTTTTTCATCGACCATCGCCACAACCACTTTTCTTACCCATAACTATACATCACGCAACCACTATTATTCAAAATCGAGTATAATGCAGCCACTATTATTAACACTAAACATTGCTCAACCTAGTTCTCTTCATCGTAGCCAATTACCAGTTACTGTCAACGATGTCGAAGAAAGATTATTATTTGTAAATGTTGACGTCGAAGTTTGACGAAAAAAATAATAATTCTGACAAGAAACAACACAATTTACAACATCAATCACTAGTTCAATCACATAATTTACATACACGATAGATAATTAAAAAAATAAGATTAATTAAAAATAAAAATAAAAAATACCCTGCGTTAAAGCCCCGAACCCAGGGATTTGGGGGCTGGGGGATGCCCCGAACACCAGGGTTCGGACAGTTTGGGGTTCCTCGAACCCCGAGGTTCGAGAAGATTTTCGAACCTCGAACCCCAAAATTCGAGGAGACTTTCGAACTCTGAATCCCAAAATTCGAGGACTTTAAAAGCACATGAACCCATAAATTCAAGACAAATTAATTTTTTCGAATACATGAATTCGGAAAAATTCAATTCTCCTGTACCCATGGGTTCGGGAGACTACATACATAGTTATATAATATAATATTATATATTATAATATATTATTATAGAATCATGGAATGTTATATTATAATATACTATTATAAAATTATAGAATGCTATAGAATTGCATTTTCGGGAGAATGTATATAGTTATATAATATATTATTATAACTATATTATATAATACACTATTATAGTGATATATTATATTATAACTATATATATAATATAGACGTAATTTTATATATAAATTATTTCAAATAAAAGAGTTTTATCATATGCGAATTGTAAATGGTCAAATTCAATCAAATACAGTAATATTTTATGAGAATGACTTCATATTACATACATATATATCATACATATATATTGCATACATATATGTAGTAATATTATATTACATACATATATATATATATTGTGTTTTTCCTGAATCTATGGGTTCAGGAAAATTATATTTTCTCGAAATCATGGATTCGGGTGCTTTTAAAGCCCCCAAACCTTCGAGTTCAGGTGCGATGATGAATAAAACACTTGGCTGCAAATAAAATTTTCTTAGATCTTTCTTGCTTGACTTCTGAGATTCCGACAAGAAAGCGAGGGACTCCAACAAAGAAGGCAGGCGAGGCAAGCGACTTTGGCAACTACGAGATGGCAATGGTCTGAAGATAGTTTGATATGAGGAGTGGTGTGAAAAAAGTTTGTTGCGCGTGAGGTGTCTTTTGAGGGATAGGTGTTTGAAGGGTATGTTTGGAATATAGATGGTTACAAAAAATAATCACTCTGGTTGTAAATAGTAAAAATTAAAATTTTATTTATATTAATTACAAAAAACAAAAATTATTATTACAAATAGAATTTCTCTTAAGGTTTGGTGAAATGTTGGAGGGAATATGAAGTTAGTTGTGGAAAGTGACTTGCTAGACCCCCCCCCCCCATGGTTTATTGTTCTATCATGCATAATCACAAACGAGTCTCTCACACCATAATCAATCTTTGACTCTTCTCCATCTCTTTATTCTCATCATCTTTTTTCCTTTCCTTGTCTATTTCTTCTTGTCAACCACCACTGATGGATCCGTTAGTGATGGGATCCAATGGTAAGAACTAAATTAGACCCCAATTAACATATGTATGTTAATCTTATCAACAACATTGCATTGCTAGTGTTGGTCAATATCTATGCCATCAATCTTATTTTTAAGTGATTCGCTAATTTCTAGCATCTCAATTATTAAATCACATTTCTTTTAACTCGACATTAACTAAAGATACACTTGTACAACTCGGTACTCAAACTCATTGTAATTTCATTTACCTCATTATGATTAATGTCTAATTATTATTAATGTTTGACTTGAAGCTTAGATTTGTCTTCATTAAAGATTACACATCCCATTAAATATTATTCATATAAAAGGCTAACATAGCATTCAAAACTATATAGGTTTAATTGGCCTATTAAAAATAAAAAATAATAATTTAAATCATAAATCAAAATACATAGACCAAATTTGACACTTTATATTAATATATTAGTTTTTGATGTGTAATTTATCACATACCTAATATAATGCTTAATCATATAATTGCAATTTGTCACATACCTAATGTTTGGCCAATGTAATAATGGGAATTAAATGTGGTTTGTCTTATTAGAAATGGTTGTGAGGATACACTAACTTGTTACTAAGGTATTCTGATTATCTAGCTCATCGATATCTGGAAGTGATATATGTGAAACCATTAGCATCGACATTCTTCGTAAAATTGAATATCAATAAGAATAAAAATATTTAAAGTTTATATATAAAAATTAAAATGTAATAGCTAATTTATTATAAAATATAAAATTCAAAATACTAACTTTTTATAATATTTTAATTTTAAATAAATAAATGAGATGGGGGTCATCGATAATCACATCTCATTTCCTGAGATGCATAACGATGAACGCGACCTTGAGATAATTTTTGGAACGATTTTACCATTAATCTTGTCTTGCTAATGTAACGATATTCATTGAGAGTGAACGTTTCCAAATTACAATTAGAACAAGCGAAACAAAAAAAGGTGCAAGACGTGAATCAATCAACACAAATACAACAAACCTCAATTTAAAAAATACAAAATTTATGTAATTCATGCGGCGAGTTGAATTTCTCCAATGTCGAGCTGAGCAGCAATGTCTTCGAGCTGCTTCTTGACGCTGAAATCGATGAGCTTGGAGCCAGAGCTGCCGTACCTGATGGTGAATCCGGCCACCAGCGACGGGTCAATCACCGTCTTGATCCTCACGTTCTTCGCTCCCGACAGTCTCTGCACGCCCTTGGCGATCTGCGCCAGGTGCTGCGACTCCAACTTCACCACCGAGCTCACAATCGCCAGCTCCGTGTCCGTCAGCTTGTTGTACACCACCTCGAACTCCTTCACGATCTCCTTCACCAGCTCAATCCGCTTCATCTCGATCAGGATGTTCAGGAAGTTCGCCGTGTGCGGCTGCAGGCTAGACGCCGTCGCGATCTCGTCGATCACCTCCCGTTTCTTCTCGATGTCGACGGTAGGGTTTAGGAAGAATTCGAACACCTGGGGTTCGGAGAAAATCTTATCCACCTTCTCCATGTCGGCCGAGGTCGTCTCCAGCGTTCCGTTCGACTTCGCGACATCCGCGAGCGCCGAGGCGTAACTTCCTGAGGCGGTGTCCGCCATCCTGGCGCCGCCGCGGCGGAACTTTTTGGCAGCGAGTTTGGGGATTTTGAGGGAGGAGAAGCCGCCGGAGAACGAGAGGTTCAGATGCTTGCGAGCCTGGAGCTTGGCGGTGGCCCGAGTTGCTGGCGGCACTCTGGACTGGAATGTGATCGGCGATTGTTGCAGCGCGGCCATTTTTCCCGGTGAGAGAGAGGGGGGGAGAGGAAACCGAGTGGACAGTGCTTTTATTGAAGATTGGGGAAAATGTTGATTTTGCTGAGAATCGACGGTTCGGATTCTCAACGATGAAGTGATCAACGGCGGAGATGACAATGATTATCTTGTAAATTGCGGATGTGATAGGCCTCTTATCTGCTATCGATATCAGATTGACACGTGTGTGATGGACATCCGAGGTTCAACTATGTCCCTTATTACCAAAGTGTCCTTGCTTTCAGAAATTTGCAATCTTCCAAGAAAGGGGTAGTACTGGAAATTAAGTTACGAGTACGAATATTCTAAAACAGAACCAGCATTTGACTTTTGGGCAGGAAAGAAAATGGACGAGTCTAACTATAAAATCCTTTTAAAAAAATTATAATCATATTTTTTTATTTATTATTAAAATCTAATAATTCAAAAGCGTGATGATGATAACGTAATTAAGAATAATAAAATAATTAAAATAAAAAATAACATTTATAAAATATTATTATTAAAAGCACAAAATTAACAATCGAAAAGCATATTTAATATTAAACTGTTTTTATCTGGTAGACCTTTTATGTAGTTTTTAGGGTATCTTCAACTATACCCTCCATTTTGCTTCTTATTGTATTATAAAAAATTTATTTTTCATTTATTTTTTAATTTAAAAATTATATTTACTCCAACTACATTTTTCCTTCTACTCTTTATTTGACTTCCTATTTCATTTATTTAGTAAAAAATTTTAATTTTATTTTTGTTTACCTTATAATTTTCACCACTATAAAATTTTAATATTTTTTTTATAATTTAATAATAAATATCATTGTATTATTTTTTAATATTATTTAATATATTTTTAAAATCAATTTACTAATATTTTTAAATAAAATTATTTAATAAAATATTTTGAAATAATTCCATAATAATAAAGTTAAAATTTTAACAACCAAATTCCAATGGTCATATTCCAATATCCATATTCCAACCATTTATAAATAAATGATACATTTGATCAAAAAAACTAAAACCCACTAATCTAAAACACCAATTTCTATATTGTCATCACTAATTTTCAATAATCTCTGACCACCATGTCCAACAACATTCGAATGATCCATGAACAACTTGAAAACGATGAAGGAGAAGAGGCTATTACTACAATTTTAATTGAAAACTATTTTCAATCTATGAATCATGACTTTGTATCATGTCAAAGTGAATTTGTGATGAACCATCGTTTCATCAATTGCAATTGAGTTGAAGGTTATGAGAGGTTTTATCGTGATTATTTTGTTGTGATTATTTTGTTGATTCGCTTACATATCCACCACAATTATTTTGTAGAAAGTTTTGAATACCTTGATCATTATTTTTACAAATTCAAGTAACAATTGAATCACATAATCAATACTTTGTTCAAATATTTGATGTCGTAAGAATTCTTGGATTATTATTACTCCAAAAAATTACACCTGCATTAAGAATGCTTGTACATGGATCACCTACAGATGTTGTGGATGAATATATTAGGATTGGCAAAAATACAAAAATAAGGAGTTTGAATAAGTTCGTGAAAGTAGTAATTGAAGTATTTTGTGAGCAATATTTGAAACGGCTAAATAGTATTGATATTGCAAAGTTAACGACAATGGTTGAGTAGTGTGTGTTTCTAGGAATGTTGGATAACATTGATTTTATGTATTGGAAATGGAGAAATTGTCCAGCTACATGGTATGGAATATATACAGGTCATGCCCGTGAACTAACCATTATTTTAAAAGTAATAGCTTTCTATGATCTGTGAATATGACACTTTTTTGGGGATTATCGAGATCACTAAATGACATTAATATATTAGATAGATTCCATGTATTATCAGAATTGGTAAAAAGCCATGGTCCTGGAGTAAAATACACCATCAATGGACATGAATATACCATGGGATATTATCTTGTCGATAGTATATATCCCTCGTGACTTACTTTTATTAAAACCATTTCACCTTTTCAAGGGAATAAAAAAAAATTTAGCATTTGGAGTCCTACAATCACAATTTGCAATATTACATGGACCGTTACGCTTTTGGGACATTGAAACACTCAAAGATATAGTGACGATCTATATAATATTGCACAATATGATAACTGAAGATGAACGTGATATAATTCAAAAAATATGGATTTCAATTATGATACAGTTGTTGGCACTCCAACAAATGAATTGTGTCACAATCGTACAAATGAAATTGTGGAGTTTATACAGGTTCACTATCAAACTCCAGACAAACAAACTTATATTTAACTCCAAAATAATCTTGTAGAGCACTTGTGAGGAACTATATAATAAGCAACTGAATTAAAATAAATCAATATACTTCTTTTCTATTATATTAGACAAAAATAGTCGATCCCAAGTCAATACTAAACATAATAACAATTGGATTAAAACTAAATCAAGTGAGCAAGAAAAAAAAATGATAAAAGAAAAGATATATAAATATCAAGTTAGCTGCTTATCATGTTCACTTAATCCTAACTTCATACATTAATAACTTCAGGAAAAAGAAAAACCTAGCTTCCCTCTATAACTCTAAAAAACTAGTTAAACCCATCGTCGTTTAGTACTTGATATTCAAAATACTTACAAGTTACTTTTGCCAAAATCACAAACCAAACAAAAGCAACCTTGAAGTTTATCGATTTACAAATATGGGAACCTTGCATTTTTCTTTTTTCTTTCTTTTTTTTAATAATTTTGATTTTGAGAGATTTATAATATTCAATTTGAAGTTCATCCATATTACTTGTATCAATCGTAATAATTATTTTTTCATAAAGCATTTATTCTTACTCTTCCATTATTCTTTCTAGTTCTACCTTCTCCCTAGCTCATTCTGCCTTTTTCTTAACTAATTCTGCCTTATCTCTTTCCAATCTTAACATCTCATTTGTTTATTCAATTAATATTATTTTGGGCTATATTATCTTTTTAGTCATTTCTCTCAACATGTTTTTTATTTTCCCAACAGAGATGTTGAGCTAACTTGCTCATATTAATTAAGTTTTGATAATTAACAAAAATATTTTTATGATATAAATATATTTATTTCTCACATAAAAAAATAAATTTATTTTGAATTAAAAGTGGGTACAAAGAGTAAATTTATTTTGAATTAAAGATGGATTGTCTTTAAACATGTTTCCTTCTTTTGATAATTTATGTCTCAAAAGTTTATGTTTGAATTTTCATTTATTGATAAATGCTTTTATTACTTATGCAAAAAGTATATTTATTTTGAATTAAAGTAGAATTACTTTTAGACATGTTTTCTCTTTCTTATACAAAAAGTAAATTTATTTTGAATTCAAGAGAATTAGTTTTAGACATGTTTTCTTTTACTCATGTAAAAAGTAAATTTATTTTGAATTAAAAAAAATTACTTTTAGACATGTTTTCTTATTTTAATCATTTATATCTCAAAAGCTTATATTTGAATCTTCAAATCTTGATTTTTCATGCAAAAAATAAATTTATTTTGAATTAAATGTCAGATATATTTTTTTATTGTTTGAGAAAACTTAAATATTTTTTGAATTTCAAATTTCATATTAACCATTTATTTAGTGGCTAAAATGCTTATAAATGCCCCGAACTCATTTTTTGAGTATCTATTGCACATCAAAAGCTCCCAAAAGCTCTCAAGCAAATTTCCAAGCATTCAAAGGCTCTCAAAGATTCATTGTTCATCTACCGAAGAGCCACAAGGTAAGAGGAGAAAAAGAGATCGCAAAGTCGAATCTGATCTTCTTCATTCAAACTGAGGTCACTGTTTGCCTTGTATAATTTGTTCTTAATTACTTATTTGTGTCCAGTGTGGACAAATTATTTGTAACATTTAAATTACTGTTATGGATTGTATAGGTTTTCTAGAACTATTAAAATCTAGGTGAATCTAGTTTTCAAGGTAAACTAGGGAGAAAACTCTGGTGTTGGTGGTTTTCCTAGAACCAATTGTAATTTAAGAGTGTATCTAGTTTCTGAGGTGAGCCAGTATGAAAACCTTGGTGAGATTAGTAATACCCCAAAGGTAGTTGAGACCTTAAAGCATCTCCAAGGGGGAGTGCCATTTTGGACTGCTAAATTGCCTATTTACAACTTTGAATAGTGTTATAGCACTTCTAAAAAATAAATCTGCTCCAATGGCAAGTGCCAAAATAGAGGTATCATTAATATTTTAAATTCAAATAATCAATATTTTATAATAAAAGTTAAAATAGACCAATTAGAAATGACGGTTGGAGTTTGCATCTCTTCCTTTTTCTCTCTCCAAAGGTTGCAAAAATGACACCCCAAGAGGGTTGTTGCCATTTTACAACCCCATATGGCACCCCCATTGGAGTGGTTAATTTTTAATCCGGGATGCCATTTTGGCGATTATAGAAATGGCACCCCAAATGCCACTCCCCATTGGAGATGCTCTTAGGAAAGTAGAGTATATGTGTGTGGAGACACTGAACTATTATAAATTGTCTTATGTCTTATTTATTTATTTTTGCTATATCTTGTGGCTTGCAATTTATTAATCTCAAACTTACATATACATAGGCATAAAATCTTAATTTGTTTAAAATTAAATAACAATAATTTAATTAAAAGAAAATAATTTATATATATATTCTTAGAGAAAATAATTAATCAATAATATTTATTAAAAGAGAAAAAAAAAATTAAAACACTCAATTCATCCTCCTTCTTAAGTGGCCATACCTTAAACCAACAAGAGGGTTATGTTACCTTGGATTTATCTTTTCTTTTATGTTCTTTTGCATCATCTCTTCCCATTAGTTGTTCCAATAAAGGTTCGATATTTCGAACATCAATATCAGACAAGTTTACTGAATTTGGAGTAGATGGTGATATTATTGTTGGACTTGTATTTTGAGAAATTTTGAATTTTTTCTTCAATGAAGTAGAGCAATATTTTGGTGTGTGTCACAACTTATCCCAGCAATGTAGAAATGTGAAGGCAAACTTTTGTAGGCTTTTATACATTTCTATTGCTCGATAAATTTAATAAGTTAAAATAACGCCAATAACAATTACTATTAACATGATATTAATAATTAACAACAAAAAGATACTGAATAAATTTATCTTATCTCCTTTTGTTGCTCCACTTTGATTTTTGCTATCTATTTAACTATAGTATCCTTGAATTTTTTTTACTACAAGTTAGATTATAGACCAACGATGCATCAACGAATTGAAAATTTGATCACATTCGAATTCTTTATATTGATGGAAATAGGCATGCACCTTTTTTTTTATACCTTTTTTTCGTTTGATTGTTATTGTGTATAGCATCTGTACTAATCAACCATGCTAAAACGAGCATAAAATCTTTCGCATTGAGAAACTTTTTGCTTGTATCTTTCTTTGAGTGTTGATTTGGGATGAATCAAATTGTGATGGAGTGACTGTCGCATTCGCATATTTGTGTTGAATATTCTAATCATTGTTGAGCAAAATTGTGTAATAATATTTATTATTATCCCTTTTCATGGCAAAAACAGGCAATTGGTCAACTTGCATAAAAAATCATAAAAAGAACTAGAGAGAGAGAGAGATTGAATCAACACTCTTACTAATTACAGGAACCAAAATCACAAAAAAAGAACAAATTTAATTAAATCAATACTCAATCTCAATTCAAATTAAATACAAATCTAATACACCAATAGCTCACATATGCTAAATCAATACTTAAAATCCAATTCAAATTAAACACAAAAATAATACAAATTAATGAAAAAATAAACATAAATCAAATTTAACAAAGACAGATCAAATAAAATACAAATCAATAATCAAATACACAAATCAATTTGTTATCAATTTATTAATCCATTGACTACTATTTCAAAGACTAATTCTTTGTGCTTTTTTATTATCTCATCCCAGATACTAGGAGGGTTTTTGCATGCATATATTATTTTTTTAATTAAATCCTTTGTTACTTCAAATCACAGTCTAAATACACAAATTTATTGTCATTTAGGGTTTTTTCCTAATTTATTGTCATTCTTGCCTATTAGAAAAAAGAATCATCATTCTTGAATTTTTGGATTTTTCTTCAAATATACAAATCAATAATAAAATATACAAAATAAACAAATACACAAAATTAATAATTAAATACATAATTTAATAATTAAATACACAAATACACAATATCACTCATCAAATACACAAATTAATAAATAATTTCACAAAATCAAATACACAAATTCTATCACTGTCAAAGCTGTCGCTGCAACTATTTGCCTCCTATTACTGCATCTGCTTGTTGTCGCCACCGCACTTATTCAAAAACTATTTAAGTTTGAAACAAAAAAAAAAAAACTATTTAAGTTAATCACTAAATGGATAAATATTCATTAAATATGAATTTCATAACATAAGACAATATAATGTATTTTTGTATTTTTTGACTTTTTTTAAATATATTAAATAGAAAAATATGATTATATATAAGTTTAAGTAAAATTAAATATACATTATTTAAAATTATTAGCAAGCCAAGAACCATTACACATTTACACTTATACCCCCCGCCATATATTTTTTTCTTTTATTTTGCTATATACCCAAAGCATTAGGATGATTGTCCATTGCCATGTATATCTCACTCTGTCTCTCTCTCTTCTACGTGCGGATGTTATTTGCCCTGATAAAGGTTTTAGAAATTGAGGATATACAAATTTAAATAACTAAGGACATATAAATGGCACCAACTAAAGAATTATGTAGTATTTTAAAATAATTAAAATAAGATTATATAAAGATAAAATTAAAATATTTTTAGATTAAGATATGAAATAGTTAAAAAAATATTAATAAATATTTTAATATTTTTATTAAATTATTTATTAAATTCTTTAAAATATACTAAAGAACATATACATTATTTTTTTAGCTATAAAGATTAAAATAAATTTATTCAAAAAAGAAGAGATAAATTTACTTGAAAAAAATTTAGATAAAAAATCACATAACTTCTTTTTTAAAAATAATTAGATAAATTTCATAAATATAATAAAAATATTTTTATCTTAAATACTTTTTATTTTTAATATTTTTAATTTATATCTTATTTAATAAATACTATCTTAAAGAATTAAACAACCAACTACTATAAAAATGAAAAAAAAACCTTACTCTGAAACCAACTAGGATAAATAAGATCTTATTATTCACAGAGACAAGTTGAATAATTACTCTTTCCTGGCGTTGGATAGAAAGAGAGAAAGAGAAACCCTGCAAAAACCCCAAATTTCTTTCAAAAGTCGCAGATTTCGCTTCCAAGAGCCACCGCTGATCCAGCGAATTGGGAACGGCGATGGCTGACTCTCATCCGAGCGAGGAAGACGACCAAGGCGAGGTTTTTCTGGACGAAAGTGATGTTATCGAAGAAATCGACGTCGACGAGGAAGGTCTCGCCACGTTTCTGCATATTTACATACATCAACATGAAGCTCTATGTTTACGCATATCCATTGCGGTATAGCATAATTTTTCTCTCGCTCACTTTTCTACTGGCTGTAGATCTTCCTGACGCCGATGACGAAGCAGGAGGATCTGATGCTGATCCTATTGGTAACTCTTATTCTCCTCTTCTGATGATCGATTCATTCTTTTATCCACTGGCTTTTATTTCCGTTAGTGAATTGCTCGAAAGTAGAGCCTCTACTTATGTTGTTTTATATTACCTTATTTCTCTTTTCATCTTATTGATTGATTGGTTTTTGGTTGATGTGGTGTGCTTCTGTTGTGTGGTTGTTTCAGAGGAAGCTGACGATTCCATGCACATATTCACTGGTCATACTGGTAAGTTACCAGATTCTTGTTTTTTTATGCTCTAGCTCCTTGACACTTTGACTTGGAGCAATTTGCCCTTTTTTGTTTTGCTAGATTATGGCAAAGCTTGTAAGTGATTATTTTATTAACATGAAACCATATATTGGATGTTATTTGATAACCTAAAGGAAGGAAAGTTGCTGTAACTGAAGAATGGGAGTTAAGCACACTTTGGGAAAGGTGGGTGAGAAGTCATTTTTGAAGTGTCCAAGCTATCATATATTACCGTTGGTATTTCGGGAGCCTGAGCCTGTACCTTTTAAATGCCATTTCCCGTGGTGCCAGAATTTCTCACCTCCCACTTTTGTGGACCGGGTTGAGAACTAAATGCTTTATTATTCTTGGTTTTGAGGGTTTTGCAGAGATTTGACTGAATGCTGTAACTACTGATTCAATAAGCTTGGTCATGGAAATTAAGGGAGACGCAATGAGTTTTCTCTTTATATACCTGAAATTTGTAACCAGCAAGGATTATATAACAACAATTGTCTTAAGATAGCCCCTTCTCTCCCTCTTTTATTCTCATCCAATAGGCATAAAAGAACTAGAGTAAGTTTTTCTGTTTTCAGTGTGTTATATAATTCTGGAGTGAACCTTTCTTATAGCAATTTATATATTGGAAATGAGTTGTTTCTTAAGGTGGTCAAAATGAGGTGTTTATTAAGGTGGTCAAATGAGCAGTCAGCATTCCAAAGTTGTGATTCTTTTGATGTGAATACAACAGTTCCTGTTTAGATAGCTATGGGGCCTAACTGTGTCTTTGTTGATTGTGCTCTTTATCTACATGCTATGGCATTTTTTGGTGTAATGAGGTTGGATATTCTGTGCTCTATTAGTTGGCCTTTGTGAATCATGTGACTTTTTCAGTTGGCTCAGTCTGGAAACATTCTGCTTCTATTAGTTGGTGTTTGTGAATCACCCGCTTCTTTAGTTGGGTTTCAAATCCATTGTAAATATGGATAAGCATGAGATGTATTATAATGCTGAGGTTCTAAGTCGACTTATCTTTTACTTTCCTTTGAGCACAGGTGAGCTGTATGCACTTGCATGCAGTCCAACTGATGGTGTGTTAGTGGCAACGGGGGGTGGAGATGACAAAGGATTTCTTTGGAGGGCTGGTCAAGGAGATTGGGCTTTTGAGCTGCAAGGTAAGGGTTCACTCTACATAATCGGACATCCAACATTTCCTGATTTTCTTCAACAAACTAAACTTTCTATTTAAACTAACTTTTTGCTGTATTTTAGTTATCATAACATATCTATCACTTGATCATTACGCTTTAGCTGAAGTTAACTATTCAATTCTTAATCTGTCAGGCCATAAAGATTCTGTGTCTAGCTTAGCCTTTAGTACAGATGGACAGCTGCTTGCATCTAGTGGCTTTGATGGACTTGTTCAGATTTGGGACATTAATTCCCAGAGTCTCAAGTGTGTGCTTGAAGGTCCTGGAGGGGGCATTGAAGTAAGATTTTAATTCTACTTTTACGGTTTTCTAACACAGTTAATGTCTGATGACTGAGTAAGGACTACGTGCCTGTACAGTGGGTCAGGTGGCATCCAAGGGGACATTTGGTACTGGCTGGTTCAGAGGATTCCACTGTTTGGATGTGGAATGCTGATAAAAATGCATATCTTAGTATGTTTTCTGGTCATGGTAGTAGTGTGACCTGTGGCGATTTCACCCCTGATGGTACAATTCTCCTCCGAACGACAAGAAAACAAAATCATACCATATGCCCTTTCAAGAACTACATCTCATTTGTCTTTCTATTTTTGATCCCCTGGTTTCTTTAGGTAAAACAATCTGTACTGGTTCTGATGATGCAACTTTGAGAATATGGAACCCAAGAAGTGGAGAAAACATCCATGTGGTTAGAGGTATGAACATTATTGAAGGATTTTAGGTTTTGTGAACTTTAAGTCTTGGCTTGGGATTTATGGCCGGTTACACAATCCATCGCGTGACAGAATCCTTCAAAAGATTTGTTCTGTTTGTGTTAGGCAATGGTATTTTAGGGCCTGTTTGATTTTATTGTCATTCTTAGTTTTTCTATTTTCATTTTTACTTTTTGGGAAAAAAAAAATCAAAAACTTGTGTTTGGTGCATTGTTCATTTTCAAAAGAATGAACAAAAGTTTCATATTCTTTTTTGAACGAAATGAGAACACCAAAATGTTATTTCTATATTCCTATTTTTATTTCCATTCAATCGACTGGCTATCTTTTCATCGACCTAACTTAGGTGACCAATCAGTCACACCTCTTTCATCAGCCCAACCTTCAACGACGGACCAGCCAACAATATTTTGTAGAGGATGTGTATTTTTGTCAAGATAAAATAAAAGTTTTATATATATATTTAACAATTCAATGAAATACACAAAATATTTTTTATCAAACATAATTTTCAGTTTTTATCTTCAAAAGTTTAGACAATAGATTTATCAAATGCAATGTTTACTTTCCATCTTTTAATAGAAAATGAAAACAGACACATGAAAACTGATAGAAAAATCAATCAGGCCCTTAACTTTTCATGTTAATTTAAAGAAAGAAGTCCTCAGTGCAGGAGGCTCCTTGCGTTGTGAGGGTCGAGGGGGTGTTGTTTTTGTATGTGGCTTTACTCTTACTTTTCTATAAGGCTACTATTTCTACAACTTGAGCCTGTGAACTTCCGGTAATAGGAGTAACTTTATTGTTGCTATTGAGGCTTGCCCTCTCTAAAGGTGTCCCCAATGTATGAGGTTCGTCACTTTGCGAGGATCTGGAGTGAGTAGTTTTTTGTACTCAATCTTGCCCTTAATTTGCAAAGAGCTTGTTTTCACAACTTGAATATGTGACCTTCAAATTGCAAAGTAGCAATTTTACCATGCTAGGTTCAATTAACATACAGTTATGGTTAAAAGTAAAGCACATCTGTCTGCCAAGATTTGAAAGGATCATAATATCAAGTGTTTGATGCTGAAAACAGGCTCTGTCTCCTTCTCAATACCAACAGCTAAATCCATTATCTATTGGCAGGCAAAATATACAATGTGGCCTTGTCAGTGCCAATCATTGGTGATCATGTCTTGTTTTTCATGCTCAAAATAGATTGTGTCATAGATATGTAGGTGTGTTGGAATGAAGGGCTGGTGATATTTGATTTTTGAATTTGCTACACTTATTGAAGAATGACATTCTATTTTCTGTAGGTCATCCATATCACACTGGAGGCTTGACATGCTTAACTATAACATCTGATTCAACTCTTGCTCTTACTGGTTCTAAGGACAGTTCAGTTCACATTGTGAATATAACAACTGGAAAGGTGCGTATCCTTGTTGCAGAGTCCATTGGTGCTTTTATTTTATCATGATGATGATTTGCATATTTTATTTAGGCAACACAACTGAAGCTGTCTTTCACAGTAAATGACTACTTTTTGTACCATTATATCATGTCTAGGATTAAGACGAATTCATCATCTGTCATCTTAGGGCTTTTCATTCCACGTGTCCTAGTTTAGGTGTGTTGCATAAATTCTTGCTGCTCATTTTTAGAAGTAAGATCCCTCTATGGTTTCTGGTCCCATCGCTGTGATATTTGTGTGCATTGGTGCCTTGTTTTCTACACCTGGCAATAAGAATCCACTACTAAAGGTTGTTTGCTTCTGCAAGTTTCTTGTACTAGATGGTTCTGGAAGAGGTATACCAGTGCATGCCCTACCTTTGTTATATCTTTATCTAATTTTTATCCCTAATCTTCAAAATATCCATTACTCTGTATTCAGTCTCTGTTTTATGACAAGCAGGGGGCATGATAACTTGGACAAAGTGTGAGTTTTGAGATATGCTGCCCCCAATCTTATTACTGTTTTATGAACTTGTTCTTATGAATGTGAAATTGAAGTGCTTCTGCATATATGCAATCAACTTCTACCTGCTAGTTCTGTTTGTAATTTGTGATTGGGAAAAAGGATGCCTATTGCATATGCTTCTAATTTACATGCATCTTGTGATATACATCTTGTATATATTCATTTATATAACTTTGTGGTAATTAAGAACTTGGCTTTACATCTACAGGTAGTTAGTTCTCTGAATGCGCACTCAGACTCCATAGAATGTGTTGGGCTTGCAATAAGGTAGATTTTAGATATTTATATCTTTCATCTGTTTCTTAAACAAAATAGTTCTTCTTCTTCTTTTTATTTTTATTTTTTTATGCAGATACTGTTTTTGCGCATAGTTGATTTGTTTTTTCTCATGCACATTCTATTTTACATTGAAGTTTATTTCTCTGCAAGTTCCAAATTAATGACAGAACAGGTGAAAACAGGTTTATTCCAATAGTTGTCTGATCTTTTGATAAAAATTCATCCCTTGTATTAGGCCTCTGTTTTCATCATCTTCATTAACAACTGAAATCTCATATGTGGGATGAAATTTTTTTATGGAATCTGTCTTAATGATTTTTCACTGGTTCCTGCACTTGTCTGAGTTTTCAATTAGATTTGAAGTATTATGAGTTGCGTCAACATTTCATACAAAGGGCAGCCTAGTGAAGGCGACTTGCAATGTTGTGGTTTGGGAGGTTTAGACATACAAGTTTGTTTCCATGTTTGGAGCTGATGATGCAATATTTAGATAAAAGAAAGGAACCCAAATTCAGTCGTGTCTAGACTTGTATTAGAGAGATGAAAATATAGATTAGCATTTTAGAGGATGTTGGCTTGTTCCTTTCATATTGCTTGTTCAACCAGTTGCATTGAAGTAGGACCCATCTTCATATCTAATGTAGGTGGGCTGCTAATTGAAAATGACACATTAAATTGCTTTGTTCTGTTGATTGGTGATTATTTTGATGGAATGACCAATCTGAAATAATAATGAAATTGGTAGACTCAACAATTCAAAGTCTAGTAAGCTTCACCTGAAGAGCATCAACCTGTATCTTAATGTCATTGATAATTTAACTGGGTCAGAGCTTAATTTATAAATATTTATGTATCTAGTCCACATCAGCCATCAATTTGCATGGAATGGTTATTTAACACCTATCCGGTGTTTGCTTGATATTGAATCATTGATTTTCAGTGCAAGTATATGCTATATTTGACCTGAATTATAAAACTCGTCTCTTTATTTTTAGATTAGGAGTGAATATCCTAACTTAGTTTCTTGGTTAATGTCATGAATGCCAATTTAAACGACAATCTTTAGACCGAATAGGATATATTTATTATTATTATTTTGGATTAATATAAGCACGATGAATCTCAGTTGCTTCTTTGCCATTATCTCATTTAGCTGAACGATTGAAAGCCTCCAAAGGAAATCAGGAAAGCTCTTTGACTTTCTTTTGTTTCCTTTACATTTTGTTTAGGTTTCTAGTAGTCATGGTGTTCCTAACATGAACTTGCATGGCTGAAAAATTTACATGGCAGCTCCCCTTGGGCTGCAACAGGAAGCATGGATCGAAAGCTCATTGTTTGGGACCTGCAGCATTCATTACCGCGTTGCACATGCAATCATGAGGTCTGCTAGATTTCTATTTTGTTTGCCTTCTCTTTAGAGACTTTCCCTCTAAACCTGGATATGATTTTTGTTTTTGGGAAGTATATTATTCATATAATATGATCACTCTGCTTCCATCAATCTGTAACATTTGGGGTATCTGTCTTGGGGGGGCCAGGATGGTGTTACTTGCTTGTCATGGCTCGGAGCATCTCGGTTCTTGGCTACAGGTTGTGTTGATGGGAAGGTACGACTGTGGGACTGTTTATCTGGAGAGTGCGTGAGAACCTTCAGCGGTCACTCTGATGCCATCCAGTCACTGGCTGTGTCTGCTAGCGGAGAATTCCTGGTTTCAGTTTCACTTGATGGAACTGCTCGAGTATTTGAGATTGCAGAATTTCAATAAAGAGATCAAACATTCGTGTACTATGGGTTTTTCTTTTCTTTTTTGGGCTCCCAACTTTGTCAATTGTGTTGGAAGTTATTTAAATTTTCTGTCTACTTCGTTTCTGGTGAACTGAACTTAGATTAGATATTGACTCTCATTAGGCCTGTTGAATACGCGATATTGTAAACTTGCTTCATGACTCATTGTCAATAAGATCCTAAATTCCATCTTTTTTGGTCGGACTAATAGGTCCGGTATGATTTTGAAAACACTAATGTGAATTGAGTTTTGGGCTTGGTTTTGAATTTAAGTAGGGCCTTAAGTTTACAAAATTATGAATAGACCCTTAAGTTTATAAAATTATGGAGTGTCTTAAGTTTCAAAAATTATAAATTGACTCTCAAATTTTTAAAATTATAAATGGGACCTTAAGCTCTAAAAATTATAAATTTAGTCCTTAACCTGTCACGTTTATTTTACTAATTTTATGGGTACATTTTTCAACCAATCCAAATGTAATACGCTACAAGTATATAATAGATATATTTTAAATGGTAATTTTAATCTTGGTTATGAGATTAATTTGAGTGGGTGATTCATTGAGTCAAATGAAAATCACAGTATTTCAAATGGACTGTTACATGTTTATTCAACCTGATTTGATTGTACCAATGACCCTTAATGTTCTTTAGGTTGTTTGAGGATCAAATATCTTTATTTGCTTCAATTGCAACACAATCTCATTTTGATGATCTCAAATTATTTGAACAAGGAACTAACGAGCTATTAGCCTAAGAAGGGCTTAGCTATAGACATATTGTTCTACTTGACAACAAATACTCTTGTTATGGTGTGAAAATTTATGTTTCTTACATGTATTGAGAACTATATCATTGTAGGATTTGGTTATTCACAAAGACGCTATTTGACAATGAAACTAATGATTTTGTTCATAAATTATTTAAAATTCAATGAAAAAAAGGAAAAATGAGAAAAAAGTTTGATATCTATTTATGATGTTTATTATGTGGAATTTGTAATAAAATACAAATTTCAAGTTATATGATGAGGTCTTGACAAAATTTAATTTGTAGAGCATTATGTTTTTTCCTTGCATATGAATCGAATTAGTGAAAACCCTAGATAATTATAAGAGATTTGGGGATATCATTTATGTGTTATATGTAGGACTACATTATCATCTCGACCTTAGACATATATATATATATATATATATATATTCACAATTCGCCTAATTAGGACACAATCTATTACATGTGCATGCTCCCTTGTTATATGAGATTGCAACTTTACAGGTTCATATTAAAATGTGAACATTTAAATGAAAATATGATTTTTGAGACTTGCATCAATTGATGTGTTAAACTAAACTACGGATAAACTTTTATTATCTTTCACACAATGCATATGACATTAGGAATTTACATGTTCTCTTTGTGGTCATGGAATGCTTTTGTTATTTGTGGATTTTTTGGGCTCTTATCGTTGATATTAACAATTTTTAGGTTTTAGCTAGTTGATGTGGTGTTTTTCTTTTACCTATTCAACCTCATCAATTGAGTATATTTTCTTGTAGACAAACATTGTGCAGACTATTAACACTTAGGGTGTGTTTGATTGCATACATTTTTCATAGAAAATATGTAATTATTACACATTTTCTACGAAAAACAATCAAACACTCTTAACTTTTCTATGAAAAAATATGTATGGCACAAATATTTAAAACTTATTTCTATGGAATTCATTTTCCAAGAGAGGGGTGGTTTATATTTTCTAGGTAATGCAATCAAACACACTTTAAGGTTTAGTCTCAAGATTTGTATTATGTTCCCAGATACATGCAATTTTGTCACTAAAAACCAATTAGATTTAATTATAATTGTGTTGTTGGAAATGCACACAATTGTAAAGGATATTGTGATGCATGAAAAGTTTTTTAGTTATTTTTATTCGTTTAATTATACTTAGTATTTAAGTTATTAGGTTTAAATACTTTTTTATTTATTAATTTTAATAAGCTATCATGTCACCAGCATCTAAAAAAGATAGATTTCTTATATTAGATAGATTCTTTGTGATCATGGCTGGGATTCCTATGTCATTAAGGGTTAGTAAACGAGTATAAATAGTCTTTTAAGAGACTTTAATTTGTAGGTAGCCATTTTATTTTATTTCAACTTTTAAGGATTTCTTAAACCCTAATTTTAAGATTTCCAATTTGATCTTACACTTCTTTCGCCCAAATTTTTGCACTTGTTTTGTTGATCCTTCCTCTTATACCACATTAAATTGATATCAAAGCGAAGTGATCCTATAGTTGTGTTAGGATTTTCTCTTTTGAGCCATGATTGAACGTGTTAAAGGACGTGGAAGAGGCAATCAAGGCCAAGAAACAGAGTTGGTTGCGATGCATCGTATGATTGAAGATTTGTTGCAAGTTATGCATGCTTTATAGTGATAGGAACATTTATAAACTCGTGTGGAGATTCTAGAAGGCGACTTTTTTTTTTTTTTTTATGACGCTCCATCATGGATGCCCCCCCGCTGCTCAGCTTTACGATTCTAGCAAAAGATGTAAATCAGATAACCACATCAACCAATGTTCAAACATTGGTACACCACAAATGTGAGGGCATAAAACCATTTTCTATACTTGCCCTAACCACTAGGCTATGCCTCTCGGGGCGTGACCACAACCCTTTTAACTTATTGAAAGGTGGTTTAGAGGGAGAACTTGATGATTGAGAAGATGAGATGCTATAACCTCTGATTTTGTGGCACAAGGCAGACTGAAAGAGCAATTTGCACATAAACTCTATTTATCAAGTGGTGGAATTTAAATTAGAAGTTCTTGACTTTTATGGAATGGTGCATGCTAAGTGATAAGTGTCTTTTATACACTTATTTTGGTCTATAAACTTAGCATTTATACATTCAATGAGCATAATTTCTACTTGATTTGATTCTATATATGGTTATGTAGATGTGGAAATTGTGCTAAAGCGGACATGGAGCAAAAAGAGTGATTTTGGTGCATGATGGGAGTGAAATGAAGCTAGGAGGCATGGTCGAGTTTCGAATTAAAAGAAAGCAAAAGAGTATCGAGAGCAAGAAGTTGAAGATGATTAAACAAGAGGTTAAAGAAGAAGGCTAACGGGTTTATAGCAGTATACATACCGCTGTATGACCGTTATAAGGCTTAGTTTCTGGAGCTCACGGTCTTATAGCGGAATGCATACCGCTGTAGGACCGCTATAAGGTTTAGTTTCTGGAGCTCACAGTCCTACAGCGGAATGCATACCGCTTTAGGAATTGCTTTCTGGAGCTCACGGTCCTACAGCGAAATGCATACCGCTGTAGGACCGCTTTAGGAATTGCTTTCTAGAGTTCACGGGTTTACAGCAACAAGCATACTGCGGTAGGATCGCGGTAGGGTTCAAAGCTTCGTAAAAAGGCCGTTTTAAGCCTGTTTCAATCCAAATCAAAGAGGGATAGACTCCTTTAAAGTGTAGGACTTTGATAACCTAAAGAGAACTATATAAAGACTTATTCTTGGGAGATTTGAGAGTCTTTTGGGGGAGAGAAGAGAAGGGGACGGAAGATTGAAGACTACTCTTGGGTTGTATTTTTCTTTTCTTTTCTTTCTCAATTCTTTACTATGGATTCCAACTCTTTTCCTTCTCTTTTGATTGAGAGCATGCATAGCTAAGTTTTTATAACTAGGGTGAATGATGAAACCTCGACTTCTAATGGTTTGATTTAAAGTTATTTGATTTGCTATTTTCTTATCCATTCGGGTTGATTGTTTGTTATGTTCATAATGTTGTTTTAATGCTTGATCACCATTGGAACATATTTGTGATTTGTATTGCTTTCGAGAGATTCAATATAGATTAGACATGGTAGCAATCAACATAGGGTCCTATAATAGGTAGAGATACCGTTATGCCCTATGAAATCATTTTGTGATGATCTCCATGATTGAATGCATGTTTATATGTTCGAAGGTTGACTAGAGATATTTAATCTCATATATATTCATAGAACTGAATGACCATCGAGAGAGGCTTTTGGTTGTGATTGGATCATCGATTTTCAACCTAAGATAAGGAATAGCAAGACCTGAGTAATGAATAATTGAATCATAGAAGGTCGATGGTGGATTCACAAACCCTAGTGCCTTAGTCTTGTGAGTTTTAAATGAAATGAATTATTTTGTTTGCATCTTTTATTCATAAATTAGTTTTCATTACAGTTGAATTCTTTGTTAATGTGTGTGTTAGGTTAAGGTTAAATCAGTTAGAGTAAACGTCAAAAGTTAGTCCTCATGGGTACGACACTCTATTCATCACTGTATTACTTGTCACGATCTGTCCACTTGCGGGATAGAATTAGGCGGACATTGAGGATTAGTTAGATTGGAAGCAAGTTTAGAGAATTACTTTGAGTGGAAGCCTACAAGAAGGTTCTTTTTGTGAAGTTAAAAATTGAAAGGTATTTCCCTTTAATGGTGAAAGAGAGTTTTGGAGCAATGCGTTCGCTAAGGGAAGCCAACAATTCAAACTTGGGAGCATATGAAGGCTAAGATGTGAAAACAATTTTTGTTGGTTGATTGTGCAATGGAGTTATATGAGAGATTCCATTCCTTGAAGCAAAAAGGGATGATAGTGGAAAAGCACACAACCAAGAACAATAATCTTTCAATTCATGTTGGATTAAATGAATCTAATGAACAAATAACCTCATAATATTTGGCCAGCTTGAACTAATTTATAAGAGATGAGATGGGAGTTGTTCGCTTATTTAACCTTGAAGATTGTGGCACCCTCGGTCCCACATCTGGGGTGCTATCGTAACCCACGGTTATAACCACGGTCATTGGACAAATTTGAAGGTCGGCTATGCTTTACAAGTTAGGGCACCTTGGGTGGGATGCAGATTTTACCGCCTTCGCTCGTCCAAAAAACTCTATTCTCATAAACAACATAGGCAGTGGAGGGCACCTGCGTCTTGGCTGAGCTATACGCTTTACAAGGCTTTGTGATGGAAGCTCAATTTTCTGCAACTAAATTATTTCTCCAACGAAATACTATAAGTTTAACATGTCGTCTGTCTCACACAAACATATTACAAACCAAAAATATAAAATACTTATAAATTTGCATTACAACAAAGACTATCACGGTTGGTCAACCACGTTCATCGGTGAATTGTCCACTACCACTGCTTTCCCTCTACTAGGGCTTGAATCATCTATGGTTATTTATAAAAGGAAAGTCTGGGGACTCAGTAAAGATAATATGTAAACATAACAAATTGTAAATTATGACAAACATAGATAAAAATGAAATGAATCATGCATGCAGGCCCGTCCACCTCACACCTCTTGGACTCTTGGTGGCCTCTTATGATTTTCTATGGACCTTAACACGAGCTCTGTCTCGTCCAAATAAAAATCCATAGCATGCTTAGGCACTCCCCTATTATCATATGCAAGTTATGACAAAAATAATTTACACAGAAAACATATTAAACCCTTACAGATTTTGTTATCTGACGTTGAGATAGCCCATTGGGAAAGATTTCTCTACAGTGTTAAAATCACTGATATTATTCCTCAAGATTCCTCTAACAAAAATTAAACATAATTAAATAGAAGGAAATATTACTAAAATCAACATCCATCAAACTTCAAATATTTTGCTCTTATCTCAAAGTTCTAGTTTTTTATTGAACTCACACGGTTTTTTCCAATTTCTCCTTACCTTCTTCCTATTTATACAAATAAATTTCCAAAACCCCTAATTACAACTTATTCCTCAATTTACGAAAATCTTACCTTGAGCATATTCCCTTAATTCAAGGAATTCAACCCATTTGTAACCAATATATTAATAAAGAAATAAAGTATGGCTTGCTGGCATAGGCATAATGTACGTAGGTCCCTCTCATTGCAATTGGAAAGAAAAGCAAGAATGAAGATTAAAATTGGAAGGTTTATATGAATATAATATATATAAAAGCAATTGAAGTAGCTTTTTGGCATAACATCTTTCCTCAATTTCTGAATCTTCTTTTTTATGGAGATTGCTTTAAAAAGAAATTAAAAATTACAAGAAATGGCAGCAGCAATAATATGGCACACAGTTGGCTCCTCTCTCGACGTCTTAAATTTGCTCTTGCCATATAACTTATTATTTTAATTCCTATTTTACATCAATTTTTAATTTGTAGGTTTTATGCATTTCTTAATTCTTGCAACCTTCTTTTACAAAACATTCCTTTTCCACAAGTAACTACTAGGCTACAAGACTCACTTGTTAGCATTCTTGCAACTATTGGTTTCTATATTTATAATTACAATAACTCTCAAAATTTCAAACTTATATTTAGATTTTCGAAAAAAATTCCAGAATCTTCCAATCACTTCCCTATTAAAAAATAAATAAATAAATAAATTTAATGTCCTCCATAAAATTCCTTTAAGTCACAAATTTTCAATTAATCACTTTAAATACATAAATTAATTATTTTTATTTTCTAAAATACCGAGATATTACAAAGATGCTCGACAATATGTTATAATGGCTACAAAAGGGTAACTTGTTAAAGTGGAGTCCTTTAATGACCCAAGGGAGTGGTGTGTCAAGCCCCAAGGTTCTAGCTTCTATCTAAGGCCCAAACAGCTTCAAGAACAGACTAAACAAGCAATAGTTTTGGAAGAACAACCTTTCAAGCCACAATGAAAAAGGGAAGGAAATCATCAACTTTGGAGCTTCAAAAGGTGTTGGTAGCAATCGTACACAATATATTCTTTGATGTTTCAATTGTTATGTGTTGGGCCATACTTCTTATTCTTATCCTCAACGTCAAGTTAATTTACTAGAAATAGATCTTGAGCATGAAGAAGACATTGATGAACCTATTTATGATGAATATGTTGAAGATAAGGAGAAGGAAATTGACTTGTTACTTGTACAAGGCAAAAATCTTGTTGGTCAACAGATTTTATCTACTCCTAAGGTGGTGGAAC
This sequence comes from Diospyros kaki, assembly GCA_036245055.1. Lineage (NCBI taxonomy): Eukaryota > Viridiplantae > Streptophyta > Magnoliopsida > Ericales > Ebenaceae > Diospyros > Diospyros kaki. The sequence continues at coordinate 15,231,869 of BSEG01000015.1, read as the reverse complement.
AAGAAGATTGGGAAGGCACAACATATTTCGCACCTATGTAACTTGTGGAGGAAAGGTTTGTGATATTATTATTGTATCAAAGGAAGTAATGGAAAAGTTAGAACTTGCCATGAAAAAACATCCCCAACCCTACAAAATCTCATGAATTCAGAAGGATAACGAGATACTTGTCACTTCAAGATGTTTGGTTCAATTTAACATGGGGGATGTTTACAAGGAGGTATGGTATGATATTTTACCAATGGATGCATGTCATATTCTATTGGGTTGTCCCTATCTGATCATGAACATCTCACCAAGCTAAACACTTATAATTTCTACATGGGTAATAAGAAATTTACATTGCAACCTATGAGGGATGTGTTGAGTTTGATTTTGACAATGTTTTGATAATGATTATTAAATGCAAAACTTTAATAAAATGTCTCAAACTTTAATGAAATGTCTTCATTAGGATGTTTTGATAAATGGGCATATAAGATTAACCTTAATGCGTTACTCTAGGATTTCCTGGATTAGCATCCTAAGTGTTCACACATATATGAATAACATGATTGAAAAACAACCTAAGTGTCCATGGTATACAAATGAAATCAAATGACTTACTGCACTTAGGAAATATTTGAATGACTAAAGATGATATCTTAAGTATTCAAATATGTGTTAATCACGCAAAACATAGAGTAAGGCTAAAAAGAAGGCTTAAATGCCTTTGATATAATCAAAGTTGTCAAGATTACAAAACATCAGGTTGTTAATCGAGTAAGATTGTTTGTTAATTGATTAACGCACATTTTACTCAAGTAAAGCTAAATTGTAATTGAGTAATAATATTTGGAAAAATCAATTATGACTAACTTTCAAATATTACTCGAGTATTTAATATTGTTAATCAAGTAAGATGCTTTAAAGTTTAAAGATTTAATCGAGTAAACTCTGTCTCACTTAAGTAGTAGGAAAGTTAGCGGACTAATGTGTGATTTTGATCAAGTAAATATGAATGGGAAAGTCAAGTTATTTGAGTAATTGCATAATTGTAAAGTATGTTATAATTTGAATATTAATCAATTAATGAATGAGCTTAATAGAGTAATTATCATTTTAATCAAGTAAGGAAAGATTTTAGTTGAGTAACAAGTGTTGTACTCAGCTAATTATCCTTAAACTTAAAAAGGTTAATCAAGTAATTATTTTTAATCGAGTAATAGTCAAGAAACTTAAAGAAGGTTAATAATTATACCTTAGCACAACTCAAGTTAGTTATTCTTGTACTCGAGTAAATATTCTTAGACAAAAATATACTCAAACCTTTAATCAACTAAGTTTACCTGTAATCGAGTAAAGATAAGAAGATATACATATTCATTAGTTATTCCTTATGTATATTAGAGTTAGTGCCTTAATATTAGATTTAGATGATTTCTATCATGTGTAAATTAGGACTAATGATATAAATCTTGTAAATTTAATAAAATATATTCGCATATTTTATGGTCATATCTTCATTCATATCTCTCTAATCTATATATGAATGAGTCTCTAGATCTCTTAATAAAAGTCTTATTTTTAAGTTGTTAAGAATATGTGACAAATATTTTTAGTTTGGATTTCTTAGAGATATTCCCGATTCTTAGATTTCTCATAAGGGAATATGATTAATCAATTACAGGATGACACATGGACTACTACCTTTGATTAGTATGAGATGTTAATGATAAATGATGGTGAGTCACATGCCATAATTCATAAAATGAAAATAGTAAACATGTGAATAGATGTTAGTTGAATATCTACTAAATGTGATGCAAGTAACAGATCACATGATTGAGAAGATTAATGAAAATATTTTATTGATATTTTTTGACTTGGTGTTCAAAATTATTTTTTATATGTCCTATTAAGCACTAAAATAAAAATTAATTCCATCATACAATTAGATGTCAAAAATTTTGTTATAAATTTTTTGATGACATTTGAAATATTATTAATCAAAATTGTTATATGAAAATTAAATCCAATGCCAAAATATCTTATGATAAATTTCTTAATAGCATTTGAAATATTATGATTTTAACTGATTAAAAATGTTAAATGAAAATTAGTTTCAACAATCTAATGCCAAAAATCTTGTGATAATTTTTTTTATGACATTTAAAATATTATGCTTTTATTTGATTAAAAATATTGTACAAAAAATTATTTTACAAAGAGCTTAAGAATAAAACCAGGGTTGCTGCCCCTTGACTCAAACCCACGCCACTAGCCAAGCCCAAGACTTAAGTATGCACATGGAACTGCTCCAATCACAAGTACCTTTGATTACTTATGCGTACAAATTAATTATATAGTAATTCAAATTTCAGTGATTTTTTTTCTTGGCAAATTGTCGATCATTTGTTTCAATCTGTAAATCGTTCCAAATCTTGCTCTCGATTGTTGAATGTCGATAGCCCTTGCATCAAAGTTGTCGACAGTTTCTAAAAACTATCGACCATTTTTTCTAACATGTCGATAGTTGTTTGAATTTTTAAGCTAATCTGTCGACCGTTTATATCGTAAAAAGTTCCAACAGCTAGTTTGACAACTTGCTCAAGACGCTCCATCCACTATTAACAACTATATTTTCGAGTGGGCTCGAAATTCACTATAAATAGAGGATAGATGGATGATTCAAGATATTGAGGGGAGTTCATTACAAGTGTTTATTCTTCAAGTGCTTCATTGTTTTATTCATTTCTCTCTCAAAGGCTTTACATTCATTTTGTATCATTTGTTTACAAGCCTTGTGATTATTTTAGAGAGATCTTGTAATCTAAGAGTTTCATCTCTTAGAATCTATTTATTATTTTATCTCTTGTAATTCCTAACAAGATTAGCTAGAGGGCCTACATTGCTTGTAGAAGAATTATTTTTCCTAACTTGTTGCTAGAGGGCTTACTTCTTTAAGCAAGAAGTTGTATATTCCTAGTTTGTTGCTAGCGCACCTATCCGAAGTGATAAGAGGATTATAGTGAATTGTTTAAAAAATCTAAGTAAGGAGTTAAGGTAGTGGATTAAACTTAATTTAAATTAAACCATTATATATCGTTGTGTCCCTTCTTTGTTTGTACTCTTTGTTTCATTTATTGTTCCAAACATTTCAATAATCTTCACTTGTACTAAAATCTCATTTTTTATTAAAAAGATTTACAAGTTCAATCAATTTTTTAAAGAACCCAATTCACTCCCTTCTTGGGTATTGGTGTCATTGCTATACAATACTAATAGCCACAGGCTCGACCTTAAGCCACTTGGTGAAGTACTTAATTGCTATGATGAAAATCTTACATTACCTTGCCACTTAAGGCAATGAACTAAGTATATTGATGCCTTATTTGAAAAAAAGGTAGGGCAAAACAAGCTAGGTTATCTTAGTTATGGGAATATGTGATAAGTTGGTAATCTTTTGGCATTGATCATAGGTTTGCACGAGGTGTGCTTGTCATCTTGAAACATGGTGGGCCAATAATACCCTTACCGAAAGGCTTTTTAAAAGAAAGACTAAGCCTTTGCATGGCTGCCACAAATGCCCAGGGAAAGGGTGAATGATTTCTTGAATAGGTCCAATCCAATTAATACAAACTTAAAGACTTGACATTTTAGGGCCATTGCTTCCTACTTGTTTCCTAGTAACTATCTATTTGACAAGTATGAGGTAATGTTATCTATCTAGCTCAGTTTAAGCTCCAACTATATGACCTTAATAGCTTCCTTAATACTCTTGTAGGTAAGGGATTTCGCTATGGATGTTATGAGATGCTACTACGTAAGACAACGATGCTCTCTTTGATAACGCATTAGCGAGCAATTTATTAGAGTAAGGGATATGCCTAATTTAGAAGGTGCCAAATCGAGGAGAAACCTTTTTAGCGAGATCCAAGTATTTAACCATGTTTTCTTTTCAAGCTTCAAACTCATTAAACACTTGTTGTTGGGGAACAAGGACCAAGAATACCAAGCGTGATATTCCTATAAAAACGGGCCTTATGTCCCCTGAAATAGGCTTCGATGATAAAGTTAGTGCTCAGTATATGATAGAATGAGCACTAGAGTAATGTACAATGTTCAAGTGCATTCATGTGTACCTTTTGGGGGACTATTCTACTTGTATAGTTTGACCCTCAATGGGTGGGTAAAATTCTCAACAAAATTGCTCTCCCATGATGGTTGGGGGAGATCTTTGACAACAATCGACCTAGGATTTCGATATCAAGTAAAGATAAAATTGAGGATGTGAGTAACTTCTCTAGTGTGGTAAGAAGGAGTTAGACACATGACACATTGATTGATGGGACACATGTGTCATTGTGATTGACCCTCGTGCACAAACAAACGTAGTAAGATAATTGTTGCTCACCAATTGTAGTAATATCTTCATAAATAAGAATTCCCTAACATGTTGCTTTTATCCTTTCTTCTTGGGTTATTTCCCTTCAATTCTACTAAGATAATTGGCTCACCAATTGTAGCCATTCCATATGTACTATCAATGCTAAACTTTGGTTGCTTGAGTGGATTGTTTTAACCTGTAGGGATCTAGACTAGTTTTTGATGACCTCTAATTGGATTTTGGTTTTACCTTCGATTCCCATTCCACGAAGCATTCAACTTTTAACTGGCAATGGAGTTTTCTTCTTCTTCTTTTCCTCTTAGGATGAAAAACGCGATAGATTTCTTCTTATTTTCCTTTAAACTATATCTTGAGTTATATAATACATGTAAAATGATAAAATTATCTTTTATATAAAGCGGTGAGGTGTATAACTAAACTATCCCTCACTCAAAGCAGCAAGGCACATTAAATATTTTTATTATTTTTACGTATGCGTGTAGTTTATGATATAACTTTTAATGTACCAACAACATGATGTTTTTTTATGATATCTGTCATCTTAAGTTCGCAAGCGCATGTGCTATTCCATAGATATAGCGTATGTAAAGATGATTTAAGACCTAGAACTTATTTGATGGGATTAAGCTTTTGATATTTTTGGTTTTGTAAATTATTTTCTAGTTTTAAAATCAGTATAAACTCTCTTTTATATTTTTTACTTTCTTACCAGGGCACCTTACCCATTTAAGAAGAAAAATAAAAGGTTTTCGTCGATCCATGAAGATAAAAGTTACATGGAATGGAACTGCTTTCAGTACCATTCATAGATGCAGGTTCTTTAATCCTTTTCCTAATGATAACAGTAATAATAAATGTAGCAAACAAAATTAGCATAAGCCAAAGTGATTAATACGAAAGCTTCCTGTAACGCGGATGGGTTCCAGAACATCTATATTGTGGGATCATATCAAGCCCACAATGCAGACGCCATGCCATGGCCGTGGCTAATTCTTGCACCTCAGTCTTCAGCTTTAAAGCCTTATGTTCATTTAAAAAATACAAAACTAAAACTACAACAGCCAAGTGTCGCATCTTTTGGAAGCGAGTTTTTATTCAAAACCTTCCATTATGAGTCGCCCGTCCTGTTCATATTAAGCAAACACATCTAAATGCAAAGCTCCATGCCCAAGCCTTACATTGTTTACTTGAGAAAGGAGGATTGCTCTTCATGATCAAGTCACTTACAGAAGGTAGAGAAGGTACAAATCTCATCCAAAAGCAAGCAAAATGCAGGACAGGAGCAGCGTGGTGAGCAAATATTATGAAGTTTCTGGCAGAAAGGGGCTAAATAGGTGCATCAACTGCATGAATTTTAGTATTTTACCATGTGAGATTAACTACATAGATTATAAATCGCCAATCATTTTCAGAAATCCAGTGATAGTAACAGTAGATGTGCATGCTCTCATAATTTAAAATGGATTATTAGAATTTAGAAACATCAAAATCCATTCCAAAAATATAGGTTTCAGAAATCCTTGAGGTTGAGGTCTTTAGCAAAAGTTGCTGTCTTTTGTCAAATATAGAATAAGTCACGATCCCCAGTAAAATTTGTATCAAGAACAGTTCACAGTAATTATAAAAAGAAAAAGAAACAAATTAATAATTACTCAGAAGCACGTATACAACTTTCAGAATCAATTGCTAATCCTATAGGAAAATAACATAAAAGGAATGCATTGGAAAGCTAGAATGATTTCCTTAATGCTAAAACACAAAGACAAAGCGCATTAAAGAGAAACAGTGCGTCTGTATAGTAGTGTTTCATCATCAATCTCGTCATCTTCCACATCCGATACAACCTCCTCATTGCTCGGCAACTCTAATTTACCTCCCATACAAAACGATGGACCTGCTGTCTCTGTTTCAATATAGTCAGCTCGCAGTCTTTCTTCAAATCTTTGGTCACTACAATTGAGGAACCAAGCCAAAGAACACCTAATTCCTTTGCTTTGTAAGCTCTGGTACCGGGGTTTGATCCTTGATTCCAAACTATAAGTAAAGTATTCGGGGAACTCCACAAGTTCTTTCACAGGCCTTCCCATCTCACTCTTGAAAAAGTAATACCGGTTCTTCATGAGCCCAACTTGAACTGCAACTAACTGGGGGCATTTCACTATCATCTCCGCAACATCCTCAGGTGGAATACCCCGTCCAAGAAGGAACTCAACCGGTTTCATGATCACATTTTGGTTAAGGCTAACCATCTGTGGCATTTGTTCAATCACTCGAGCAAATCCATCAGGATCAATCTTGAGCTTCAAATTGAAGAAATATTGCTGTGTTGACAACTTCGCTTTCAGAGGAAGCCCAAGAATTGGTGGGAACTGTGCAATAACTGATGGAAGAGCTTCCCTCCGGATTCCAAAACTTATCAGACAATCCACATTTGGCTTAACGGTCTCTTCAAGGTCATAACCCAGTATATATGCCCGTTTTTCAAACATCCTTGACAGTATCTTCTTCGGTAATCCCAAGGAGACCAAGTAATCAACCAGCGGTTTGATCAACGTCCCAACTCTCATTCCCAAAAAATACGGATACTGGGTGATCATAGGTCCAATATCCCTCGGGCTAACTCCAATACTAACCAGATATGCGACCGAAGTGCTCATAGTCCCTTCAAGCTTAAACCCCAATAGCTCTGGATATTTCATCAGCACATACCCAATATCCTGCTTTTCCACATCAAGCCCCCGGAGAAACTTAACAACCGGAACAAGCTCAACAACCACACTAGAATGCAGGACCTGCGGATAATTCTTAACGAACTCACCAAGCCTCGACTTCTGAATACCAATCTTCTCCAAGTACCCCAACACGGGTATCATATTTTTTCGCACACTACAACCTAGCATCAAAGGGTATTCATTAAAATCATCAATTGTCAACCCCAGCTTCTGCAGAAACTCCACTCTTTCACGCATCACCTCCACATTGGAGGGCAATTCTAGGTCCTCTAACTCATCTGGGATTATCCCAATAGTTTTCAAATAATCACAGATTATAACTCTAGAAACCAACTTCTCTTTCCGCCCTTGTACAACACCCCACGTAACAGAAGGCATTTCATATTCAGGGAATTTCGAGGGTTGGGTTGAAAAGGGGTGACATGTTGAACCCCTAGATTTCTGGCCAATACAGTGAATTGGGGTTTTAGGGTTTTGGTAGGGTTTACTGGAAGCTGGGTTTGCAAGGATGCTTCTCAATGATTGCGTTGCTCTTCCTCTTCTGAGCAGTAAGGTCATTTCAAGCAATATAATGTGTATATATATATATATATATTATGTATATCAAAGTTGAAATAGCAACTGCTATTGACTTGAGGAAATAAGAAGCGGATCCAGAGAATACAACAAAGAAAAGGTCTGTGCCGTTAATCTATGTATTTGGATCGAAGGGAAATATGTAAAGAGCTTACCTTTTTCAGAACAGACCACAGAAAACAGCTTGAGACCATAGCTTCAAGGGGGGATTTCTCTCTCTGTGTTGTTCTGTGGAAAGGAAAACGCATAGTGATGGAGAGAGTGGCGACCAACATATTCAACCCGGATCCGGTTTCCGGGTCTTTTTGGGGGTGGGGGGGGGGGGGGGGGAGATATGGATAAGCTATAATAATTCATCCTGACCCACCAAGATTTGAGCCTCGACCCAGAAAAATCTGGGCCTTGGACTCCTCCATGGTTGGGCTTTACACTATCTTCTTTTGAATGAATTAACTAAAAAAATTCCTTTCGGGTTTCAAGATCGGTTAAAGAGTTTGGTTGATCAAATAATTTTAAAATTTCTGCTATGTTCCGTTCCTCGAAACCCAACAGTTCTCCAATCACTTCCAAGACTTATTTTCATTATGTTGTTTACTAGTTAAAGGCTCCACAAACTCTTGTTTATATTTATCTTTCAACTTTTTCAATGCATTCTTGGCTCTTGCGATTGTCTTATTTTCACCCATTTATAGTATTGTTGATTGAACCTAGGATTGTAGATAGATCTTAATGAACAAAGGTGCTCGTCAGCATGTAGCGTGATGTGCCAAATGCAAAACCTATGGCGTGTGTATGAAAAGAGCCTCATAATTGCATTAGTTATTGTTGGGTCTTGATTAGTGATAATTGAAGATAACCATCGTTCAAACCACCACAAAAAAGTAGCTTCTTTCTCATCTAATAGAAAGGTACATCCAAACAATATCGATTGTCCATGATGGTTCACACTAGTAAATGGTGCCAATAAAAGGAATTGATTAGTACGGTATGTCATTTCAAAAACCACAACATCATCGAAATGCTTATACATTTCCCTTGCTATCCCATCCACCCATAACATATGTTGCCCAGAAAAATATCCAAGAAGTAGGTGAATTGGGTTTTTCAAAAATTAATAATTTTATCTTTTTTGAAAATTCTTAAATTTGTAATCTTAATATATGATAATTGCAGTAGGATTGATAACAATAAAATCACACACCACACAAAAAAAGAGAAATTTATATAGGTTCAACTCTAAAGAGCCTAATCCTCTCTCTTAAGACTTAGCTTGAGGCTTTCAAGACTTAGCTTAAAGTTCCATTAGGGAGAATCAACACTACCTTTTAATTAGAGCAAGAACCAATATACAATTTCTTGCCTGAGTAAGAATCACTAGCACACTACTAGCAAATACAATCCCCTCACACAACAAGTGAGTAAAAATAACAAACTTATAATCAGAGACAATTACAAACCAATGGTTAAGAATTTCACCAGTCAGCACACTTTCAACACTTCGAACATTCTCACTCTTATTTGAATACTTTATCAAGTTTATTTTACCTTGAGCCTACATACTTACCCCATATATATATATATATATACATATACATATTCCAAACACACTAACCATTAAAGAAAGAGTTAACATGAAGTTTGAAATTCAAAAAATATTTAGACTTTCTCAAACAATAAGAAAACATATCTCACATTTAATTCAAAATAAATTTATTTTTTGTATGAAAAATTAAAATTTGAAAATTCAAATATAAAATTTTGAGACATAAATGATTAAAATAAGAAAATATGTCTAAAAGCAATTCTCTTTTAATTTAAAATAAAATTACCTTTTTGCATGAGTAAGAGAAAATATGTTTAAAAATAATTCTCCTTTAATTCAAGATTTGAAAATTCAAATATAAACTTTTAAGACATAAATAATTAAAACAAGAAAATATGTCTAAAAGCAGTTCTCCTTTAATTCAAAATAAATTTAATTTTTGCATGAGTAAGAAAAAACATATTTAAAATCAATTCTCTTTAATTTAAAATAAATTTACTTTTTGTATAAGAAAGAGAAAACATGTCTAAAAGCAATTTTCTTTTAATTCAAAATAAATATACTTTTTGCATCAGTAAGAAATGCATTTATCAAAAAATAAAAATTCAAACATAAACTTTTGAGACATAAATGATCAAAACAAGGAAACACGTTTAAAGACAATGCACCTTTAATTCAAAATAAATTTACTCGTTGTACCCATTTTTAATTCAAAATAAATTTACTTTTTAATTGTATGAGAAAGAAATACATTTATATCATAAAAATATTTTTGTTATCATCAAAATTGTATATACTTACCCTTGAACTTAACAGCATACTCTGACAAACATCATCTTCGTCAAGCTTTATATTATGGTAGAAATTTTTATCTGGTGTTATCATTCCTAAGAACTGTTGCATGACTGACATGCATTCTCGATTAATGTTACTCTCCATTTTTTTTCACAAGTGTTGTCATTTTTGGGGGCTGATATTAGAGTCACCCTGCCTGTGACATTTAGAAGTCGTGCAATTTTTGAAGGTCCACAACATGTTGCCTTGTAGTTTCTATTAACTCCCTTGTCTCTGGTAACAGATGTTTTTTATTATGAGAGTGCAATTTTCTAACTTTGTGTGGGGAGCTAAAGAACTCATGGTTATGCTTATTAATATGAAGCATTTGATGATCCAAACTCCATCATTGAAGTGCAAAGACATTCGAGCCTTACAACCTACTCAATCTGGACGGTCACATGATGGTTTGAATTTAGCCACATAAGATCTATTTTTACCTACCTTATAACAAACAATATATTTTCGATCAAAAGGTCCATATGAGGTTGATCTCTTTGATGATTCTGTTCAAATGCTAAATCCCATTCTTTTAGCATATTTATTATAAAATCCATGAGCATCTTCCTTTGAAGTAAATTGCATCCCTACATGAGACACTAAAATACAATTATCACTTTCACCTGACATTTCTTTATTTTTTCTACTTTCCATCGAATCACAAAGGATCATGGTACTAATAATCCCTAGTCTTTCAAGCTCATCTCCTTCTTCTACATGTAATAAATTATCGTTGTCAATGTAAATTATTGATTGTTGAATCAATATCCGGAGAGATTATTTGAGAAATTGGAGAAGTCATCTACACAAAACAAAAGAATAAATGTTAGATTTGCAATGTGGCTAACTTTATTAGATTGAGTGTCAGGATCTGCTCTCAGATTTTTCCGCTAGCATAGGAAGTCCAAGAGAAGCTTCATTCAAAATGGATACAGATACAAAAATCACTCAAAATTTTTAAAAATTTATTTTCATTTCCATATTTGCTCATTATCAATAGGAGTCAAAATAAATATTACAATATTCTTTACATCATCATCTCGAGCTTACCACCCCTACATTTTCAAAATAAAAGGGCACTAAGACTTTAAATACAAAATGAAACACTTTACTCATGTCCTCAAACTATACCCATAGATCTTGAGGCTGGGACATCTCTATACACATCTAACCGGGATTTGCCCCAAATAACTATATTTCCCTTTCCTAGAATGAAAAAAGATACAAAGATGAGCCACAAAGCTTAACAAGTATATAGTAAAGGGAAACATCAATAGATCGATATATGAAGGCATGAATAACTCAGAGTTAAAGGAAAATCACTACTCGACATCTAAACATCAATTGGATTCATGCCTTCTACACTTGACAATAACATTCTAAAGAAATACAATTTCTTACATTTTCAATCCTATAAGGTAACCACGTACATGCGTAACAGATTGGAACCCAAGGCCTTTTTAATCACATGCATCATATATACACAAACGACATACAATCCATACATGTGGTTATATAACATGTTACTCAGCCATAATATAAATGCATAGATGCACACATATGGTCCTTGGGGCCCACATAAAATGCATATACTAGTGCTCAAGACCTTGAATACAAACCTGTCAGTAGCCAATGATAGGCTACCAAATCAATAACATGAGCCCAATGTTCTCATATCACATCCATCAGTATCATATCCACCTCCATCATCATCACGTGTTGAAGCACTCACAATCACATCAAGGTCACAAGCTAGTATGGGACTCAAACCCACAGTCTTACATGTCCGGGATATAGATGTAGTGGGACTCTAACCCACAATCTTACACTGCACAATCACAAGCTAATTTCCACCACCACTACCACCATGCGATATAATTACACGACATATCGCCATGCAATGCAGTACATAAGGAATGCAATGGCTTTTACATCATTAATGTGATGGTAAAGCCCCCCATAAGCCAAGCATTAAACCATGCTACGCCCATGTAGGAATTCACACACACGAAATATTCTAACGCATATGCTCACCTAACATATACAAGTCAGTACTCAACAGGCTAATCGTGTCATGCTAATGCTCATGTTCCCAACACAATCAAAGCATGACCCCTCAATGAATGCAACCTGTGGCCTAACATTATAGTGTAAAATAATATAGTAACACAATGCAATGCAACACAGCCACAAGCAACATTATAACAAGTAACATTCACACACTCTCAATTTTTCCCCACTAAGATTGTAACATCCCTTATCGAGCGATAAAAAGGACTAGAACAACGTACCCTGATGGGCCTACGCGGACTTCCCAAGGGTCACCCATCCTTGAGCTTCCCCAGCTCAAGCACGCTTAACCCAAGAGTTATTTGCCTACATTCAGCCCAAAAGATATCCAGCTGGTGTTATTTCCTTCTTTACTTATCTTCGATATATACTACCATTCTCTAAGTTCTTGGGGTATTACATTCTCCCCCCTTGAGCACTTGACGTTCTCGTCATGCGACCTTACAACTGGTTACAGCTCTTCTCCCATTTGGAGGTTGTCATCTTAGAAGTCTGCCAAGAGTCGTTCCTTGTTCAGGCCCTCGCGCCCTGACGCCACTCCCCACCCTCATCGGACTGCCTTCTCCAAGGGTCAGTTCTGATACCACCTGTAACATCCCGCATCGAGTAATAAGAAAGATCGAAACAACGTACCCTGGTAGGCCTATGCAAACTTCCCAGTGGGTCACCCATCCTTGAGTTTTCCTAGCTCAATCACGCTTAATCTGGGATTTTTTTTGCCTACATTCAGTCCAAAAGGTATCTAGTTGGTATTGTTTCTTTCCTTACTTATCCTCGATATATACTACCATTATCTAAGTTCTTGGGGTATTAAAAAGATTCTTGGTTATTTCACATAATTCAACATTTAAATAGGTCCACCACATCAATGAAGTACAATTATCTAATAATATTGATAATTGGGTCAATGTGAAAATATTTGTTTCCAAAATTTAAGATTGAACGAATTTTAAGGAAGGAGAAAGTTACAAATCAAGCATACATTTCAAAAGAATTCCACAGGCTCAATAGTTGTCTAAATGGTTCAAATTCTATGCCAAATCAAATCTTATCGAGTTAGGGTCGCAACAAAAAAAAAAAAAATCTTAATTCTGATATTGGGACAAGAAGTTATGGTCTAAAAAGTATAATGTGCATAGTGTAAGTTTCTGTTTGAGCAAGTTTCGAAATATAGATGGCATGTTTCAAAATATAAGTTTATGTTTGATCAAATTTTGAAATATAAAGGGCAAGTTTCAAAATATAAGTTTCTGTTTGGGTAAATTTCGAAATACAGAAATTATGTTTTAAAATTAAAGTTTCTGCTCGATCAAGTTTTGAAATATAAGAGTTAGGTTTCAAAATCTTCAGCCTGAATAGTCGACCAAAATCACACAAACTAAAGACCCACGAACGATAAACACCCCAAAACGACCACCACTAGCTAAGAACCTACAAATGCCATTCCTTGAAGTAAAAATGGGGTGAACAAACCTCAATGAGACTCTCAAGAAGACTATTCAATTTATTAGATAAATATACAATATTTACAACCAATGAAGAGAGAAACACATTTCACTGAAAAAGGTTTCAACAAAATGAAGAAGATAAAATCTTGCATCAAATGAAAAGAGAAAGAGAGAGCCAAGAAAAGCTTGCACAACCAAATAAAAAAGGGTGTAAGAAGAACTTGCCTTGTTAAGGAAAATCGAAGAAGAAGAGAAACCTTCCATTGAAGCTGAAATCCTCACTCTTTGAAGCTCCAAGCAAGCAGAAAAATGGAGGAAGAAAAAGATGCAAATGAAGAAGGAACAAAGAAGAAGAAGAAGAAAGGGAAAGCAACGAGAGGAAGAGCTTGGAAATGGAAGAATGGAGAGGAAACAAAAAAGCATAAAGAGGTGAAGGGGAAAGAGTAGGCAACCAACCACCCCCCTTGTTTTTACCTTTTTGCCCTTACTTCGTGCACACACACATACAATATTTTATGCCCATTTTGCATCACTTGTTTTTCTTTTCCTTTTTTCTTTATTCTTTCCAATTATGAAATTTCTCATTTGCCCTCACATTTTTCAATTACAACATGCCCCTTTTTGTCATTTGTCACATTTCTCATTTTCATTTAATTATAATGCCATATTTTATACACATGAGACCAAACCCAAATCAATGGCTCACTTTCATCTTAGGCCCCAAATAAAATAACACACACATAATTAATTCATTTCAAGCCCAATGGCCTCAACCCAATTTATAAATGAATTTCGACTATTCAATTTTATTGGACCTTTTAACTCTTGGCCCAAACCCATTATCCACATAATCATTCTTTAACTATTCACCATACATTCATGATTCCAAAAATAATAATTCTACGAATGTAACTTTTTCGCTAATAGCCTCTTAATCCCAGTATTTCAAATATTAAATTCAAAAATTAATATCCTCGTATAAAAATAATTAATTATAACCTTTAATTCCAATGATGCCCCCAAAATATGACATACGAAATAAAATTTTAATAAATCCTCTAGACTCACTAACGGGTCGTTACACTGAGACCAAAAAATTACTTTCCAATAGAGGCTTCATCACCAAAACCATTAATGTAATGAAATTTTTCAAAAAACAACTAAACTGGGCAACGAGGAAAATTAATTTTGGAATTCATTTTTACACCATTCTCAATCTCCTACTCAACACAATAGCGGATGTAGAGGCAGAGCCAATGCACTCGCCATTGATTTTGGCCTACACTCAAACCCGAGTATAAAATGTAAAACCCTCCCTCAATCCCTCTTTCTCTCAAGCTCCCGCCACCTGCCCTCCTTGGCCCTTGCCCTTCTCCATCTCTCACTCTCGCTCGCTGCCCGTTGTGAGCTTTCTCTCTGTAGCTCTCACTCGTTTTGGCCTCCGTGCCTCCGTTCGACGACTCGGACCATTCGACCATCAACGAGGTAAGGTCGCTGACTCGTTCTGCTCGCCCTCCCATTACCTCCTCGGTCAACGGTCGCTCGCCTCGCTCAGTCCGTCACCGTTAGTTGCTCTTGCTTGCTAGTTGTTGCCTCTCTTTGGGCCGTTGACTCCGTCACTCCACCGTTCGCCGGCGTCACCACCTCGGCCTCGTCCTTGCCAATTCGCCCCTCTAGGCTCCAACCCTTCGTCGCTAATCGCTCGTTGGAGCTGGACATTGGCTGGTCAATTGCTGCCTGCTTCTCCGACTCCAACTCTCTCTCTTTCTCTCGCTTAATCAGTGAGCAATAAGGCTTCACCAATTTTTGTCTCAAAAGGGTAAAATCTTTTTTCCATTTTTAAAATTAAGTAAACTTGAATTTTGTTAACTGATGTTGGGTTAATTGATATTGGGTTTCTCAAAAATAAGTTTGTTAATGTGATGTTAAGATTGATAAATAAGTTTATCAATTACACAGGCTTGATGTTTTTATTGTTGGATCAATTGCATAAGTGCACATAATTTGATATTTTAATTGTTGGATCAATTGCACAGGCATACGTAATTTAATATTTTAATTGTTGGATCAATTGCATAGGTGCACATAATGTGAATATTGATCAATTTTAATTTGCACATGCGCACTTAATAAATTTATAAATTTGTGCATTCTTTAATTATCCAGTGCAAACAATTATTGTAACTTATAAGATATTAAATAAATTATGTTAACTTTTTATATATTTATACTATTATATTATTTTTTATTTTTTATTTTAATAAATTTCGCCCTCATTCCTGGCTCCGCCCCTTAGCGAATGGCTGGTGCAACTTCTTCTTCACGGCGTAAATGGTTAGCCGGCTTATTCTTCACAACAACTGGAGCTGGGTGCTTGTGCGAAAACGAAGACGAAGCAGAGGACGAGAATAGAGGGTTGTCCGGCTTCTTCATGGTGGCGGGAGCTGAACACTTGAGCGAAAATGAAGACGAAGCAGAGAACGAGAACAGAGGGATACAAACGGGGGGTGGGTGGCTTCATTGTCACTGTCAACCGATGGCGACAGGGGGTGAGTGGAAGAAAAAGACAGATTTTGGGTAGCGTTGATCCGAAAAACAATGGAGGATGGCACAGCTTTGGACGAAAAATGGGTTTTGGCGAGGGAAAAAAAAAAAAAGTGGCGTGCATTTTTATTCAAAACGGTATGGTTTGGTTTAGTACTTTCGCCTAAAGATTAGAAGTCCAGGCTGAGGAGCATTATCCCCTACATATAAAGTAAAATTTATTAGTTTGATGATATTGCCACGTGGAACAGCACGATTGGTGAAGATGGCACTATATATATATATAGGTATGTATACATCATCGCAGAAAAATACATATATCAGCTTCATAAAGGCCTGGAAGAAGCAATTTGAGTGGGCGAGTGAGTGGCAAAGGTTCATTTAAGCCCAAGTCTGAACTTCACGTTTATGACAGGCTGCCTTCAATTCATGTCTGTCTCTCTGTCACCAATGCTCTTCAATCTTCATCCATGCCCACATCCCCCGTGAACCCTCCCTCCTCCTTTGAAACCTACGTTCAAATTTGCCCTAAACAGAATTTTATACAGAAGCACACGTAATTATAAATAACTTTTATAAATATTAATGATGGCGCCCAATAATCCCTTTTCTAAATTCCACTCAATTCAAATCCCAAAGATGGTATGATTATTAATTAATCATATGGTTAATCTGTATATCATGACCCAGAAAAGGGTGCATGGGTTTGGACTGTACATATAAGATTAATAATTTGGTTGATTTAATTAATATGCAGTTTGCATTTATATGAATGAAATTTGAAGTATGAAATTTTGGAGGGCTCAAGAAAACATGTGAGAAACTTTAAAAAAGTGGCCAAGGATCATGTGAAGTGCATCAGATGTACTTCCACATTTATTTTATTTACTTCCATATATATATATATACACATATTCATGCATACAATTCTATGCCAGCCAGCCAGCCAGTTATAACATCACTGAGATTCCTTCAAAACCAAAAACCCTTGTGTTTCTTGGCCCCTGAATTTGTTATATGATCAGGGCTCCATCTCTTCAAAGCTTCCAGAAGAAGAACAGTACTGCAAATTAACTAATAGAGTACAGAGATATGAAGAAGAGCAATACAAATATTATTATTCCACCATTCTTCTTCTTCTTCACCACCGTTGCAATCCTTTTCATGGTGCTTGCAGTTGCTCACTCTCTCAGGCCTCACCATTGTAAGCTCATCAAATCATCGCTTTCAATTACGCACACCTTCTATCTATTTACAGTGGTTTTTTATTTTAGTGTCTTTATATGTACTGTTAGGACAAACTGTCCGCAAAAAGACGGCCATAAAACAACGCTTGTCTTCTGGTAGTGACAAGTCAATATACAATGAGTTTCTAATTATGTTTTTTAAAAGAGAAGCTTTTATCCTTTATTTTCACTAGGTAGAAACATTTATTCTTTTGACTTTTTATTTTGTCCAGTCCCCCTATTTGTCAGCACAAAAACCCATTATCCATACTTTAAAAATGGTTTATTAATTCTTGTAAAGTCTACACCCCGTTTCAGATGTTTTTGTCGGAATGGTAATGCTATATATTATATAAGAGCAATGTGGTGAATTTGAATTCTATTACTTTGGGACAAATCATCAGCCATTAAATTAAGCAACTGCCTACTTCTATACAAATAAATGTGTGTATATTGATGATGATGATGATGATTCTGAGTTTCAAGCTTTTTTAATTTCTTTAGATAGTTCAAGCACCTTCAACGGAAAAGCTACTCAGAGAGGTGATGCTCTTGAAAATCCCATGCAGTACTCCGAGGTCTGGTTTCTTGGGTTTCTTAATTTATTATATATGTTTTTCTAAAACCTCCATTAATTAGTTAAGCAATTAATGTGTAAATGACAGATTAATGGGGGTGGATTAAAGGAAGAGCTGGGAATGGAACTGTACCCAACCGGGTCGAGCTTGCCAGATTGCTCGCACGCATGCGGTTCCTGCTTTCCGTGCAAGAGGGTGATGGTGAGCTTCAAGTGCTCCACAGAGTCTTGCCCCATTGTTTACAGATGCATGTGCAAAGGCAAATACTACCATGTCCCTTCCAACTGATCACTTAAGACTTAAATATTTAATTTCTGGCTTCTGGCTTCTGGCTTCTGGTGAAACTTATTAACTATTGTTTTCGATTAAGGATTGTGGGAAGCTTAATTAATTTTGTATGTAGTAAGTATGACAGCTAGGCAGAATTTTGGGGAAGCATTGCAATGGCCATCGTGTCTATGTGGAGGACTATGGTCCCTTGGGTTAGAGGCTTACCTCTTTTTAACACTATTTCAGACCTTTGTTTTGTTGGCTGTTCATGCCTAGTCCTCCTCAATCCATCCATAGCAAGAGCTCGTTTATGTAATGCCCTGCTGCTGTTCCTGTCAACTATTATCTCCAAAATTTAGGATGATTTTTTAATTATATTTACACTCACAAATTTTTATAAATTTCTCTTTTAGTTCCTCAACAATAAATAAGGTGACTAATCATAATTTTACTCTATATCGAACTTAATCGAGATACAATATCAAAAATCAAACATTGAACTAATAAACCAAGTCATTAGGTCTTATGTAATGTTCAAACAAAAAAAGAAATTAAATATTACATAAACAAATATCTTAATTACGAAAACATAAGAAAAATTGTTTTTTTGTTGTTAGTCATCTTTTCTTTTCTTTTTTAAGTGCTCAAATCAGTTAACACCTTTGAATATGATGTCAAAAATAAGCTCTAAACCATTAATAACACTCTCAAAATGGTTTTTGTGCATATAATTATGCATAACTTCTTACATCTATTAAGACAAATAAGTTAGTAATCGTTCTATTGTTTATCAAATTAAACCCATATTGTATGGTTTAAGATAAAATGTCAATCACCTATTAATAATAATATATCTCTTCGTTTATCTGCTAATTTATAAGGGATCGATGATAATATAATCACATATGTATATATGCTATTAAAAAATATTTTAGTGCAGTAAAAAAAGATTTCAACATCATGTCTCCGTCTGATGTCATACTTCACTATTGACCAACGTCGACCACCCTTATTCCTTGTAAACTACGGGAAACGACCGAAACTCGCCGTTTGCCGCTGCTTTGCCTGACTGCACTTTTGGCCACTCGAAACTCTTCCAATCTCTCTTTTTCTCACTCCCTTTCTCTTATATATCTTCTTGCCTCTGTGCCTAGAATAAGTCTAGGAGCTTGTTAATTTATATAAGCGGCCAGTGTTTCTACATCTTTCAAAGTCTCCATACAGTGGTCACCTGATTTCTTGCCAAAAATCACCCAAATCTCTGCCTCTCCTGTCAAAGGCGGTGCTAGAGAACTTCCTAATCCAGGCTTGAGCATCCATTTAGAGGAGAGAATCACGAAGATTTGAGGCCGTTAGTCTTGGTTTTTTTTATCGTTACTAACTTGTTTCACTATTTTCTGCCTTTATACCTTTGTCGTCGGTGTTCGAGGAGTGATTCTATGTTGGACCGGTCTACCGGAGCGCCACATCTCCTGTGACAGAGAACACCCCCACACAAAATTTTCAAACACCGAGAATACTGAGACTCCTTAGCGCTCTCTCTCCGACATCTCTTTCAATATCTCTCTCTCTCTCTGGCCATGTGAAATTAGAGGAGTATAAAAGTTCCTTAAATTTAAATACTTATTTATCTTGAATTATAATAAGTCGTGAGTTTGATTCTTTGTCTTACACAATAAAATAAAGTCTTTATTTAAGATTTACCTTCTTTGTCTATATTAAGAGTACCAGCGACAAAAAATTATACAAGTATAATAACTCTAAGGTAAGAGAATATTAAATAGTGATATAGTTGATGAGAATAATATCTTATTTGAATATCCTATTATGGACCCTTATAAAATAAAAATAAAAGATACATCAAGTCAATGTTAAAAAGTCATTGAAAGAAATGACAAAAACAAGACATCAACTTCAACTCATCCATGTATTTGCTTTGTTAATTTTTTTTTTTAATTATGTTTACATCCAAATTATTCATTTATCTCATAATATGTTTTAGAGTTTTTATTTTTTGAGTTACACAAATCTTATTCATATGACATAATTTACACACTTGTTATAAGACAACGTAAAAATATAAATAAAAAAAAAAAACCGTGACTACTCTTAGTTATATATTGCTAGCACCATGCCAGTTCCACGAACACCACCAATTTACATACAGGATGATAACAATCCTGACTTGCAACTCTGTGGACACTCAGGTGTCTTATTTTGGCCCACAAGTTCAAGTAAATCATACTTTGTGTACTTTTGCTAATAATCAAATGGAAGACAAAAGTATTAATAGTTTGCTTATTTGTTTTATGGTTGTCAAAGAGGACAAATCAAGTTCTATGTACTTTATTCTCATCCAACATGTCATTTTTAAGCATGATTTGGGGATGTTCAACGCCTGTTGTAAAACATATGCAGGTATATCACTACAAAAAATTTAAGTTTTAGTGATGGAAAAATCCGTCACTAAGAATTTAGTAATAGAAAGATTCCATTACAAAAAATGGCGTCGCTAAAATTAGCGATAGTTTAATTTAGCGACAAATTCAGAGATAAAAATTTTCGTCGCTAAATAAAAAATAAAAAAAATCAGCGATGAGAATTTTCGTTCCTAAATTAAAAAAAAAAAATCAAATGTAAATAAAAATAATAAACATATATATATAAAATATAAATTATATAAATAAAATTTGTATAAGTGCAGCAAATATATATGTTTTAAGAACAAATCACAACAAAGGTCAACAACAAAGATCACAGCAAAATTTGTTCACATCAAAGATCAACTGAGCGACCCTAAACATCACAACAAAGATCAACAAATGGAGATGGAAGAAGACAGAAATTAAGCGGCGAGGTGGCGGAGCTAGCAACGTCAACGACGGCGGCGGCGGCAGCAGATACGACGGAATAACTAGAGAAGAGAAGGGTGGGGAAGGGGAGAGAAATAAGAGGAAGAACAAGTGGGTTTTTGTTTTGAAGAAGATAGGGCAGGTAGGCGCCAACTTTAGCGACAAGCAATTGTCTGTCGCTGTTCGAATTTCAATTTTTAATTTTAAATATTTTTATTTTAACAATAGAATTATTCCATCACTAAAATATTTTAATTTTAATTTTAATTTTTTTGCAACTGAATAATTCCATAACTAACACATTTAAATTTTTATTTAATTGTTTTAATTATTTGACAATGAAATTATTTCATCGCTAAATAATTTGAATTTGAATTTAATTTTTTAATTATTTAGCAACGGAATAATTCATCACTAAATAATTTTAATTTTCTAATTTATTCTGTCGCTAAATAATTTTAATTTTAATTTTTTAATTTATTTAGTGATGGAATTATTCTGTCGCTAATACATTTGAATTTTTATTTAATTTTTTAAATTATTTAGCAACGGAATAATTTCATCGCTAAATAATTTTAATTTTAATTTATTTTTTTAATTATTTAACGACGAAATAATCCAACCCTAAATAATTTGAATTTGAATTTAATTTTTTTAATTATTAAGTAGCCCAGCCTAAAAAATTTTGTAAATTTTTTAATTTTTTAATAATAACTCAGCCTAAATTTAGTCTAACCCACCCCCAATTTTGCCCAACCCAGCTGCCTAAATCTGCCCAGCTAAAAAATTTAAAAAAAAATTATACGAGAGAATTTCTTCGCATTCTCTTACTATTTTTTTTTTTTTTTTTTACAAGTTCATGTGACTTGACGATGATGCTTTCATTTAAACAAATTTATTATTATATTTTAACAACAACAAAAATTAACTCCCTAACTTAACAGAATCGATATATTGAAAAATTACATTTAGGCCATATTTCTTTATAAAATCTCCTTTTAGTTCTTGTGATTCTTCTTGATAATTTGTCAAATTATTAGTAACCCTTCTCAATCTAAATTTAATTAGTGAAAAATAATTTTTACATCTAAGATTTCCTTAAGTTTTCAAGTCAAATAGACCCCAACTATGTTGACTTTATCATTGGTTCCTTAAGTTTTCAAGTCAAATAGACCCCAACTATGTTGACTTTATCATTGGACTCAACTATGATTTATCGGTGACTGTTAAATCACCTATTGAAAATATAATTGAATATACAAAATTGTATTCATAGATCTATCTAGTTCTAAATATCTTTTGAATTCTTCCATTTAAAATTAAAATAGAACCAAAGGGAAAAGATTTTTGGCGTTATCAAATGATAGATGGTACGATACATTCAAAATAAGGTATTGGTAGTAAGAAAAAAATGAATATATTACAATTTATATGCTTTTATCTTGTTGAATTTATTTTGTTTTGAGTCTTAGTTGTTATGTCTTTTGTTATGTTTGATCATTGTCGGCTCTTTTTAAGTTGTGTTTATAAGGTTTTGACATTGAATTTTTGTTTAGTAAAATAAAAATGACATCAAGATTAGAAGAAAAAGTTTTGAAAATTCTTTATAAATATAATGATGACAATATTATTGTAAATATTGGATGATCCAATTTATATGGACCATACCAATTGTGAACTTATCACTTTAATTCAAAGGAATTCCTAAAACACCATTTAATTGGAAGGACATTGGTATGCCAATTATTAATATATCAATTGTATAAATATATTTTAATGATAAATTTCACATACTACCCTTAAATTTTACCTAAATTGCAATACCACCGTGTTTTAAAAAATGATACATACCTCATTAATTTTATAAATTTTTTAAAATACCCTCTATTCTATTTACTCTCTTCAAAAATTAAAAAAAACTAAAAGAAAATTGAAGCATATTATATTGTCGACAATTAGTGATAGACGTCATCGATCATTTTCAAGAGAAAGAAAGAGATCGAGACAATATTTATCATCAATTGTCAATGAAAAAAAAAATGAGATTGAACTCAAATCATTTTGGAAGACACACATACACACAAAGGATAGGATTTCATCAAAAATCCGTTAATCAAGTTAATGGATTTCTAGTTAAACCTTTATTAATTGATGGAGTTTTTTGTAGAAAGGGAAAAAATAAATAAAAAGACGTAGGCATTTTTGGTTGATGATTTCATCAGTTGCAATCCATTAGAAAAAGATAAAGACGAATTAAGAGAGGAGAGAAAAAAAAGAGTTCGTGAGAGACAAAAAAATAAATAAATAAAAGTCCATTTTAATGTTTTGTTAATCATAAAATTGAGAAGTGTAATTTTTGAAAAAGACGGTGGTAGTTATGAAATTTTATCCTATTTTTAATTATAAAAATACATTTATATATGTATGGAAATAAATTATGTTTTAGTTAAGTAATATATTATATACATATAACATTTTTTTATTAATATTATTATCTGAATATAATAATGAATTTAGTTAATTGGAAATATCGTCGTCAAATCGTTTTAATCTGTAAAAATAAGAAAATGATTAGAAGGCGTAATAAGGTTCTCGCGCAAACACTCCAATTCTTAAATTAGAGACTGGGTGTGATGAAAAAAACTATATTAAAATTAATATCAGAGATATTGTCGTCGTCTATTTTTAAAAATGAGTGACTACTTATTTATAAAAAAATATGAAATGATTTGAAGTATAACAGAATTAAAATTATTGTAAATAAGGCTTATCTTGATTAATTATAATCTGGCTGAGATTAGATTTGTTATAGATAATATTTATTTTGATTAATCATAATTTGGTTAAGACTGAGATTGTTATAAGTAGCGTCTATTTCTTATGTGGATGGTGTTTATTTTAATATTCTAAAATTATTTCAGAATTAAAATTTTTTATAGATAATTATTTATCATTTTCTTGAAATAATTAGAGAGATTTTTAGATGGTGGAGTTATCTAATTTACGCGTTTGTGTGAGACCCCCCCCGTATGAAATTATTTTGCCTTTCAACCTAAAATATCATTTTGAGCTCTTAAGTTTTTAATAGACTTTTACTTATGACACAATAATTAATAAAATGTTACTGATGGTCAATTAACACAATGGCAGGGGTTGAAAATATCTAAACTAAAATTGATATATATATATATATATACATATTTAACTTAAATATATTTTATTGATATGTTAATATATATATAAATATAGATATGTTATAATATATAATTTAACTTAAATATGTTTTATTGATATACATATACGTAAATATATTTAATGTAGTTTATAGTTATATTTTTTAATTAAAATATATCGTATAATTGAATATTTATTAATTAACGTTGTTAGCTATATAGTTTATGTTTACGCAGATGTTTTCTTGTTATGATAAGAGGAAGGAGCACAAAAAGGTCAGAAAAAGAAGGGAATTGAACCCGACGTGAATCGAACACGCAACCTTCTGATCTGGAGTCAGACGCGCTACCATTGCGCCACGGATCCACTTTGCTATGTCCTTTCACAAAATAATAACTTAACATGAATACTAAGCTGATCTGGAGTTTTATTTTCGCAATCACAATTTATGAGAAAAACAGGTGGCTCAATGGCAGGGTGTTAGTTTCGCTTATCTTGGCTTCTCTTGTCTACTTAGTTATTCGACATATAAAATTATAATTACAACAAATTTTCCCATCCCTTTAAGAAAAATCGATCATTATTTTTAATTTTTTAATAATCTTAGAAATGTTGGTGCAAACTCAACTTTCAAAATTGTTTTTATTTAAGATGAAAAAAAATATTATTTATAATTATCATACTTATGATTAACAATAAGAATATGATATAAAATAATCAGTATTGTTTTTTTGTCTGTTTCAATTTACTCAACGCAGATAAAAAAGATTCACGTTTTTCTTCTAATTTTTTTCACATCAAACAAATATTATATTATACAATATACATAACGTAATAATTTTGATAAAATAATACGATATAATGACTTAACATTAACGAAAAAAAAAATTTAAAAGAAATTCTAAATCTTCACCCAATCATCATCATCATCATCATCATCATCATCAATCATTCCCCCACCCCATCTACAGCTCTAAAGGCTAGGAGGGCGGACCTAAAAGTCCTGTGTTTGATGAGAGACAGCCACCAAAATAATTTAATAAATAACTGTCAACTGCATTGAGTTTGTTAGTTGAACCCAACGTCAATAATGTAGGAGGGGTGCATGTTAGTGTGGATCAGATTTAAATTTATTTTTTTATTAAAAAAAAAAAAAGCATCCCAAGGAGTGCATCGTGCAAACTGCAATCCTCTTTTTACTTAATTATTATTATTATTATATTCTTTAAATTAAAAATTTATTTCTGGCAATGGTATTGGTCGTTCGTTCGTATTCGTAGTAATTCGTCCACCAACACCTGTTTTTGGTTGGCGGGAAATGACGGCTGTTAAGTGTCTATATAATATATGACTTTATTTATCTTTCTATACATCATAATATATATATATATATATATATTTATATGCGTCTGTGTGTGTAGAGCAATTTCTAGGGCACCGAACTAGATAGCTCCAACTGATCGGCGATCCCTACACCGGCGATCGGAGTCTTCTTGTTGGAGCGGCCGGCCGGCGGTGATCCAATTCCAGGTTTTTTCTCCCTCCCAAGTCCTTGGACATGAATTCGAATTAGGATTCTTTCTAATTAAGAGTGTGGAGAAGATCTGCAATTCGTGTTTGGTTGAAGATATAAAATTAGGATTCTTTCTATTTTTTGGTGATAAAGGGGTAGGTAGCACGTGGGTTGCAGATTAGAGTATGAGAATGGTTCCTGTTGTGTGGAGCTTCCGTATTTATATTTTATCTTGTGTTTTAGCTATTGTTGGGGTTTCATTAATTTGAGAGTGTGGAAAATTTATGTGGTCTATTTGCATCGTCAAGTGGTGCTGGTGGTTTTGACAAAAAATACAATGGCAGGCATTTTCTATGGCAGCAATGAACAACTCAGAAACTCTGCAAGATTCATTGCACGGAGAGATTGAGTCGTTCTTTGACTCAGCGCCTCCTCTAAAAGATGGTCCTGATATCAGTAGAAAAGTAAAGGAATTTATCGAAAGGACTTCTCTGTCAGCAGGCAAGTTTATTTGTATTTCATTGCCAGCACGGATGCTTTTCCTTTTCTTAGACTAATTGATTTGTCTGCAGTGAGGTTTAATCATATGTACTGGTTTGGAATGGATTTTCAGGAGGCAAAGGAGCTAGCAGGGTTGTATGTATAACGTCTGGTGGTACGACTGTTCCTTTGGAGAAGCAATGTGTACGTTACATTGATAACTTTAGCTCAGGTCATAGAGGAGCAGCATCCACAGAGTAACCCCACATTGTATTTTATGTTACAGCTGTTACTTGACAATCAAAGCTTCAGTCCTGTAGTGACCGTACCCCCTTTTTTGGTCATTTATAGGTATTTTTTGGAGGCGGGTTACTTTGTTATCTTTCTCTATCGGAGGTGAACGCTCTGCTTGGGACCATTTTCTTTGTGCTGTTTAATGAGTACATCTAACCATAAAAAAGGGATACCTTTTTACGTCTCCCCTCTTTCTGCTTCTATTCTCCTAACGATGTTTACTTGGTCCACAAAAATATCTTTTATGCATTTGTGTCGGAGTACTGCATAACGTATGACAATTTATGCAGGGGAACCTGCCAGCCATCTTGCCAATCTCTTCCAGAAGATCCATTGCTTGAATGTTTTGAGGTCAAGGAGTCAAATGTTCAAGGTCTGTTGTTGGTCTTTTTCCAACCCTTCAATTAAGTATAACTTAGGTGCAGAGAAAATAAGAGGGCAAAAAAATGTTTGCACCTATGTATTACAGAAAATTTTAACTTTGTTATAGCGGCCACAGATGCAACCAAAGGCCTGACAACTCAATCAAACCTGACCTCTTATGTTTAGTTCTTTTTTCAGTTTTGAGTCTATTGTGCAATCAACCCTCTTCATTTTAGTTCTAGATTGAGGTATATATTTGGTATACCACATCAACCCAAGATCCAAACCATGAATACACTAAAAGGGCTTCATTGGAGTTAAGTACTACTTTGATACATTTGAACCCTCATTGTACAAAGGATTTGAATCTTGCAATAACAAATATTATCAATGCTAGCCAAGTGAGACTTCTTGAACATTTTTGTAAGCAGTTTTTAGGTGTTTGTTCGAAGAGAGAACTTATGAATTGCAAAAGTTTAGATACAGAGGACAAATTCTCTACTAAATCAGGAAGAAATTAATGTGGATTTTGAGAGATCATGATCCCATGTTTGGTGTGATGCCCTACGGTACATAGATGAGGAAGCAAAAGGAGGGAATGAAGAACAGTTGATTGTTATATCATACCACATGGATAATTGATGGTTCTCACTGAACTTTTGCTTTGCAGCACGCCAGTCACATTCCGAAGAAGTCAAGAGGGCTATTGGTGAACATTGTGATGTATGAATCATATAACAGTGCATACAGTTCATTTCAATGAACTTGCTTGCTGCATATGGTATAAGGATGAGCCACTTAAAAATTTATTCTTATTGCAGGCATTAAAAAGGGGCCTCTTGTTGAAAGTTCCTTTCACTACCATATTTGAATATCTTCAGGTTTACTTTCTTTGTTCATCTATGCTGTTGTTTTAACTCTTGACTGATGCTAATTGGCAAACAGTTTCATTTTATGCTTCACTCTGTCAAAATGTGGGGCCAAAAATTTGTTTATTGGTGATGATCTGATCTTTTTGGGTCTTTTGAGGCCATCATGCAATTTATCCATTTTCAATTCCCTCTTATTTAATAAGTGAATTTCTTCAACGAAAGATGCAAATGCCATGAAATACTTGGAAGTCTTCATTGTAGCCACCTTTTGATTAGTGGAATTTAATGCATAATGATCTTGTACGAAGAATGGGACTGGCCTTGGAACAAAAATAATGGTTTGCTCCATTATGACCTAGGAAGTCTCTATTTAGGGTAATCCTGTGTATGTCTGACTTTTTCAAACCTAGCTATTACTAGAGCCTTCAACATTGGGTTGCATTCCTGGTTTAACACTTGGTGCTGCTCAGCTGTGTATGTCTAAGTCTAACCTTTTCAAATCTAGCTATTACTAGAGCCTCCAACATTAGGTTGCATTCCTGGTTTAACGCTTGATGCTTTTTGGCTCAATTGAGTGATTGGCAGGTCCTCATGGCTGTTTGTCTTGGAAAGTTGCTACCATGCATAGGATACTTTTCCCTTTCAATCAATGCATAATGGTTCTTTTTAGCTTCAGTACCTTGGGCAATTGTAGTTGTGTCTATCTTTATTGAAATATATATATATATATAATGTTATGCCTTTGTGTTGCCGAATTTATTAAATTTTCAAAATTCTTTGTTGTTGAAACCTATCAGAAAACCAAAAATCAAAAAGAAAAGAAAAGAAAAGAAAACAGGAACGGGAAAAATAACTAAAAGAAAAGAATTCTTTATTTTTGGACCAGATCAGGTTCTGTAACTATAGTATACAAAGACTGTATCTGCTACAAATATGGAGGACCTAAAAATAGTAAAATCACATGATCATTGATGTACTAATGGGAACATGAAACTCCTATCCACATTGGACATCATAGGGAAAATTGGAAGAAAAAACTACAGGAATTACTTTTCCTGACTCTGAACTTTTCTTTCCCTTTCTGGTGTCTTGGCAGATGGCTTGGTTTATTGTGTGTTTAATGAAGTCTAGCTTCTGTCTTTGTAACTTCCTTTTTCTTTCCTTGGTTCAGTAAAAAAGTGTTTTGATATTTTATTTCTCTATCACGCAGATTCTGCAGTTGATTGCAATGTCAATGAAGAATCTTGGAAGATATGCAATGTTTTTTCTTGCAGCTGCAGTCTCTGACTTTTATGTACCATGGAAGAATATGGTAATATGAGCATGTTTTCTCATCTTTCTTCTTGTAGTTTGGACTTCACTTATTCTTAGTATATTTGGTAGCCACCTCATGAGAATATCATTGCTCGTGCTTGGAGTAAAATTAGGCTGATTCTTGCCACCAGGGTGGCTCTTGAATTGTTTGGCTTCCTTTGTAGTTGGTGCGGTGTCCTCATAGTATTCCTGCACAGTAGGGGAGAACACGTCTGTTTGATGCCTTTTAGTCATTTTCCCAATTTTTTCATATGCTAATATAAATGAAATATAAGGGTACATATAGATGTAAAGGAAGGCAGATCCTGGAAATATTTTTAAACATGACTTGCTAGCAGTTTAAACAGTAGAAAATTGGAACTTTCTGAAAGCACATGAATACATTTCTATCTTTTGAGCTTAGTTTGGGAATTATATACAAGTATCCATTTATGTCATATAAGCATTAGTTTGATACAATGGCAAAAGTAGCCTAAGTCAAGCGGATCTGTTTTTGAGTACCAAAGCTTTCCTACTATATTTATCCTTGTTTGTGAGCACCAAACCAATTTTGCTGCATCTATCATTGTTTATCAGGGGTCCTTGTTATTTTCTACTTGGGCTAAAATCTAGTTGGATGCCTAAATCAGTACCCATACCTGAAGATGGCTAGAATGAGATAGAGAAGCATCAGTATCTTTCTTCATTAACCTGGGAAATCTAGTTTAGTCACTTGTGTTAATATTTAACTTATCTCAGTTGAGTCTTTCCTAATTTTTCTCTTTCTGGAAACAGGTAGAGCATAAAATTCAATCTGCTTCTGGTCCATTGGATATGCATCTGGTTCAAGTCCCTAAGATGCTTTCGGTTCTGGGGAGAGAATGGGCTCCCATGGCCTTCTGCATATCATTCAAGGTTAGATATTTATTCCCAATTTTTGGTGTTCCTGTGGTGATTTGGATGGACTAATACATACTAAGGAACATCATTTTTTTATGTTCCCATGGTGACTGGAGGCCTAAAATATAAGATGACAATTTAGAAAATGACTGTCCCATAGGAACATTTCTAATGATACAAAAAATAAGCAAGTAATTAAATAAAAAAGACAATGAACTAAGAGTATCTGTACGTGGACCATTTTTTTACTATAGGGTTTTATTTTCTTATGCCATTCTTGGTAGAAGTTCCATTATCTGGTGATAGTCCCAACAGTTCAGAGGTTAGAGCATTTGCTGGTTCAGTTCTCATTGATGCAACCAACTTTGTGAAATGGCCTTCTTTAGTTTCCCTACATTTCAAAATTTGATCACCGCAACTTGACAAATATAGTGAAACTTTCAAGGGATCTAAGATTATAATATCTCACCTAGGTTGAAAGGGACACCTTATGAAAAAAAAAAAAAAGAAGAAGAAAACTTGATTATCTTTATCATGTCTTGCTGTAAATTCACTTTCAGAAGAGGACAGGTGGTGATTGTTCAGTTTTTCATGACCAGATTGACAATGTCGATGGAGTATCTGTAGGATGATGTATTTACTGCCACGACTTAAATTTTACTGATTGATTGCAAGTTTGCCACATGATTAACCTGCCTCCTAGAAGTCATACATTTAGATTGCGTTCAAGGGAAATTTTAGAAACTTTCCACCTTTTGCTTTTCGTTTTCCGTTGTAAACAGACGGCGCTGAATGCTTGATACATTTAGATACTTGTGTTTTGGACAAGCTGACTTTGGCTACACTCTCATCTTTTCCTCTTGGCCTCTTCCTTGCTCTACTCAACAGCTAGAGACAGATTCAAAGATCCTGCTGGAGAAGGCTGACACGGCCCTTAAAAAGTACAAGATGCATGCAGTCGTTGCAAATGAGCTCTTAACACGTAAAGAGGTCGTTGTAGTTGTCACAGGCAGTGAAAAGATCCCAGTCCACCGAGACAAGACTGTAGCCAGTGCTGATGTGGAAAGTCCGCTAGTCAAACTCCTTGTGGAGAAACATTCAAGTCACATTGATGCTTGATTTCTAAGCTTACAGCATAGGATGGGTAAAAGATGATGTTCCAAAATCTTCAAATAAAGCTTTACAGTTTTTCAAGTTTTACATTCTCCTAAGTTAAGTCATGTATTGTAGATGAATCCTGCAAACATTGTGCAGCTTGTCACTATGATTTTGTTCCTCAACTCTTCTCTGATGAGTTTTGAGAGATTGTAACAGCAAAAGTTGTTACTTATTACTCAAACAATGCCAATAAATGTCTGTCCCATCTATGTTGCATCCGCAATCCGTTGTTTTTTCCTCTTGGTGTTCTATCTTTGATGTAATAAGTATTGTTTATATTGGTGGAGGTTAGGTAATAACAATGAGATTACTCTTTTGCGATTAAAAAATCATGGGTTGAAATTATAGAAACAACCTTTACAAAATAAGGGTATGATTAGATATAAAATGGACTCTTCTATGGCAAAACGAGTTTCTTGCACACTAAGATGCCCATAATTAGTTGTTTATGTAAAGGGTTAATTTATTATTTTCATTCAACAATTGCTTCTTGATGTTTCCCATGCTTTCCCTCTTTTGGGGGGGGGGGGGGGTGAGTTTGTGGATGGGGGACAATAATACTTTTACAGAATTTTTATGTAAAAAGTTTATCAGAATGATGTGCTTTTATATTTTTATAATTGCTAAACTCTCAAAATACATCTAAAGGTAAGCAAAAGCTCCAAATGTAACTTCGTCCAATTTTTTTTTTTTTTCTCGAGAAGTGAAAAAATATTGAAAAGATGATTTTGTAAGTCTTACCCTTTTTTTAAAAAAAGAAAAAAAAAACTTAGTGAAATAAGAAAAAACTTCTCAAAACCAAATGTGATTGATAAAAGACCTTTCTCAGTATACAACACCACTTATCAATGCTAAGCTCAGTTCAATAAAATCTTGGTACATGAAGCACTATATATCATTCATATCTACAAACTTGAGAAACTACTTCAACACATATAAACAGATCAAATTCTGGCCTGCAATATATCCACCCCCACCCCCACCCCAACCCCAGAAAAAAAAAAAGAGAGAGAGCTATCAGCTACTGGTGGAAACCAGGCAGTTGATGAACACGATTAGCAGCCCAAAGCGAACTCAGAGCCCGGAGCCTTTCAAAGAACTCCCCTAGAGCGAGCAAGCCTTGGGCAGCTTGATGAACTGTTAAGACACGATACATTTGCTGCAGTGTTTGCTCACGAAGATGATCTGCCTGTTTAAGAAAGAAAAGCATCAAATAATAACCAAGGATCGATGTTTTCCCGTGCTAAACGTGATAGTTGTATGCGGACAGTTTACACTAATTGACAGATAGTCACTGTTCTTGGTAGAATCTGCCTATGTCAAGGGCTGCTCTGTATTTGTTGGCATAAGAAGAGACTATTGGCAGTTTGATTTCTGGAAAACACTTTGTGGGTGCTTGAAAACACGGCAAAGATTCTGTAAAATTTTTATTCTGGGAAACTATTTTGGAGTAATTTGGTTCGGAACAACCCAACTTTAGGAAAAAAAAAAGAAAAAAGAAAAATGTTTTCATTGGTTTGATAGAATCATAGAAATGATATGAAGATGGCAATGCTTCCAAAATTTTCATTGTTTTTGATTTGGGAAATCGGTAACAAGTAAGAGACAAGTTACCTGATTTACAAAGAGCTCTAGAGCATTCAACTTCTCCATTGCAGAAGCCATCTGACGACCCAAGTTTCCGGTGCCGGAAAGATCAACTGCAATGCTTACGGCCAGTGCCTGCTGAAGCCTTTCCATCCCTTTTGTTAGAGCCTCTTCAGCTTGCTGACACGATAACCGGAGGTTGCCGAAAGCCAGAAGTTGTTGATCAGTCAAGGGCTGAAGCTGTGGCATCAGAATCTGTAATTAAAACAATTTAACCATCAATGAAAATGAACAATTTAGCTAAAAGATGGGTAATCTTTAATACTTAGGAAGCCAAGCTTGATCTGAAATAAGCAATACATTTAGGAGCTCTGATGGGCGAAATCCTCCAAGCCAATGAAACAAGTGCTCGGCTGATGTTCGCCACATGCCAAACATCAGGTAGAAGACATCAGCCTTAGCAGCATCTGCTTTCATTTGGAAGAGATTGTAGTAGTGTTTTAGGCCATTTTCCACAAGCATTTGAAGCTCCAGCTCACTTGTTTGAGCTTGCAACATTTTTCTTAGTTCAGAATTCTGTCTCTGCTGCTCTTCAACCCAGTGCTCATATTTCATCTCAAATGTAGCAGTTGCTGCAGATATAGAATTAGGAGTTCATACAAAGAAACAACAGATGCTGGATAACAGTAAAAAAGTATGCGAAAATCAAAATTTAAGGCCAGATTTATAAGGATACAAATGATCAAAGAGAGAATTGATGCAATATCCTCTTTTTTTGGGTATAATCAAACATGTTCTTCTTGCAGAATCCTCAACTAAACAGAGAACTGTCCGGTGATCAGAAAACAAACAAGACAGCTAGTGGAGGAGCAATTAGGGATCGAGAGAGGTGAAGAACTATTAGAACAAACCTGAATTTGCAGGTACAGAAAATCCTATATGACTAGTATTTAGTGCTTCTCCTGTGTACACACCCTGCAAAAAGAATCCACTGATCAATTAGAAAAGACTCCCAACGTTTGATTAACATGAAAATTCATAAGCAGTCCACTCCTCACCTGTGATCTATACCTCTCAACTTCAGTCTCCAACTGCATCAACCTTAGCCGGCATTTTTCTAATCGCTGAACATAGGCCTATTGGGGGAAAGAAATAAGATTTGAGATATTTAGATCCTGTAAATTTATAGTTCTTCTATCAGCGTGAACTTGAGGATTTTGCATATCTAAGTACCTTTTTCCTCAACCTGCTTCTGCGAGCCGCTTCACGATTTTGGGCTAAACGCCTTTGCACCTAGACGAGCAGAAATGGCTAGATTAATATGGTCTTCTGGATAAAAAGTTTGTGTTGATCTGGATAAGGGTAGAAAGAAAAGTGGAACTTGAATTCAATCCTAACAACCTTATTGGGCACTTCTTCTGTGTCTGGAATCTCTTGATGGTTTCCAAAAGGGCCTAATGATTCATAAGAAGTATATTCTGACTGAAAAATATATCAACCTAGAAAATCAGTTGCAGCATAGCCACTAGAAAAAGAAAAAGGCTCCAAATTCAACAAATCAAGATAAATTCTATGCATTTTCTTTCACCTTGTTGCCTAGCTTTGCATCATCCGTTTGTACCATCAGAGAAGGGCCTGTGTTTGGGTTAAATTCACTTCTAAATGTGCCCTCCCACATGCTAACCTGGTGGATTGGCTCATACAAGCCCATCCTTCCTGAAGTGGCAAATTCAGTTGATGCAGAACTCATGGTTCAATCCACTGATCATAGAAGTGCATAACTAATAACACAAGCTGCAGCTTCACAAAAATTTGGTGCAACCATAAGTTTCAAAAACACCATCAAACTGAACAAGAAATAAAATAAGCCAAGATACAGAGCCAGAGTTTAAGCAAACAGTAGGTGAGCAAGATCAGAGAGTACCAGGCAAGAGTCCAGAGGTAGGTTGGCTCTGTGATCAGGAGAGGATTACACAATCATTTGGAGATTCAAAGAGCTTGAAAAGGTGTGGAACTCGGTGATCAAGTCATGGAAATGTGGAAAGAGAGAAAGAAATCCCTTTTATTTGAGTGTGAGGAAAATTTAGTTAAGCGTGGAGACCCTTTGGTGAGCCATTTGCAGGCCAGCAGTCAAAGCTAGAATGAGCTCTTCATTTGGGTTTATATGCCCAAGAGATTGGGAGAGATGACTCCAAAAATGCCTACAAAGTATTTCATGTACTACTAAAGCGACATGTAACTATACACTGACATGTTTGTAGTAACCAATATAATGTACTCTTTCCACCAATGCATTTTTTTCATTTTCTTTTTATTTTTCTGAAAAAGGATAAAAGAATAACTAATAAACACTCGTAAATTATATAAATTATAAAAATATTATAAAAAATAAAAATATAAATAAAAATGACTGACAACCTAAAATTGATGTAATCTACCTCACATATTAAAAAAAAGACTTACTACGATGTTGTTCTAAACAGATGTTATAATACATAAGATTTTCTGCTTTACAAAAGTTAGAAGATGATCATTTTTATATACAATTTTATATTTACTTTATAAATAGATTAATTTCAAAATTAGAACATGTAACTAATTAGTCACGCACTCAATTTTCTCATTTCTTCAATTTAAAATCATTCTTGTTTACTTTGGGAAATGTTTAATCTTCACACCAAAAAAGTCTTGTGGGTAGTGTGGCCCTAATGGTAGTTTCCACCTGCTAAGAAGAACCTGTTTAAATGATAAATATCTGATAACTTTGATCCTAATTACGGCCTTACTTTATATATTTATGGATAAGAATGGACAGTGATTCATTGCACTAACTGCAAAACTTGCTGTTCTCATCTCCCTGTTCTGTTTGCCCCTTCCTTTTGTAGAGAGACCTAAATGAAATAATTCAGGGTCCCTCACCTTTCAAACCTAAAGCTTTAGGAAAAAAAATGTTAGTTTTTGCTTTTCTTTCATAACCAGAAAAGAAAAGGCAGTCCAGAAGTTATCTTCCCAGCTTTGCCCAAGAAAGCATGTGCTATAGGACAAAGTACTTTTGTGCGGTGTAAATCAAGTTAATTATGAGAAGTTAAGGCTGGCTTAATGGCTTTTGTGCATTTTCATTGTTTTTGAATCTGAAGATAATGAATATCAAGGCAGACCAAATAATAACTTATACGAGTTATGTTTTTACATTGTATAATCTACTTTTATAATATCGACTATGTAATAGAACACGATCGTATTATTGTTTACCTATTGTTTAGTCAATCTCTAATAGTCACACTAAACAATGTGACAAATTAAATTTCACTCGAATGCCATTCCCGATGCAATCCTCTAACGATGAAAGGTCTCAGTACAGTTCAAATACCTATTACATCATTAGTGTAATGATATGATAAGATGGGTACATTTGACAATGGTGCTAAGGAAGCAATAATAGCTTACGCGTAGAGTTGAATTGTATTCCTGTTTTAGAACCCTAAAAACCAAGGAAGATGAGACAACGCATGGGGGCGGTCCATCACTTGTGATTTTTCCCTTTTTAGTTTTCTTTTTTTTTTTTTTTTTTGGAATGCAAATTTAGTGTCTGCACTGACTCGCCCAACTCAGATAAAAGAAGAATTGCGTCAGATAAGCATACGATCTAAAAGAAAAGGACAAAAAGACAGAAGAAAAGCAAGGAATGGAAAAGAGAATGGCCAAGTGGCCAATGGAACAAGCCAGTCTTCAGCGGTTGATAATGCATTCTTTTCTCTGTGCAAAAAGCTTGAAAGCAGCAAGCAATCATCTTTCAATTGAGGACGACGATAGCCTTAGCTTTATTGGAGACCAAATATGCTTGTTGAAGAAACGAAAGGTAGAACAATAATATGCATGGCTGTGCTACTGCTATATATTCTTGTTCTTGATGGACAGAAGAAAGAAAGATAAAGTAAGAGAGAAGAGAGAGAGTGATGGAATAATTATACGGAAGGGTTTTAGATTTTTATATATAATTGGCTTGAAGACAAGGTTTTGGAAGAAAATTTGTAGGGCAACAATAGGTATGACCACTTTGCATATATAGCTGGGGGTTTTGAAGTTACAAATAAGAGGATTTAACAAAAACTAAAATGTTAAAATCAAAGTCATCATTAAATCACAATTTAGATAAGTATGAAAGAAAATGAAAGTTTTTAACTCTAATAAACTACTAAAAATGATGAAAAATAAGATAGTAATAATTTATCCATCGCTTTTAACAAATTATCGTTTATATTATTTTGACTCTCTCGTAAAAAATGACAATTGAACAGGAGAGTTCAGACAAGAAACTCTCAACTATTTATATCTCCACATATCCATTTTCATCTCTCTTTTTACTTAGTATACATATTTAGTTTAATTCCGTAATGGACATACATTTAGCAATCAATAAATTTGACATAAAAATTAAATAATTCATATTAAAGGGTAGAAGGTGAATATTTTTAAGTGACTCTTGTAATTAAAATGTTAGTTATACAGAAAAAACCCACGTCAAGATTAACAATATTGGAAATAAATCATCAAACAGTAAACAATGCAATTTTATAATTAGAAAAATTAGGTTCTATTGCTTGTCTAGAAATTGTACAATTGTCAACATTCAATTATGTGTACATATTCAATGCTTCTCCAGCACCTATCAGCAGATTGGAACATGAATGACATTGAAATCATAGGCAAGTATGTTGGCCTATTGAAAGTGAAAGGAAATATGAATGTCCTTAGCAGAATCATAAAAAAAAAAAAAAAAAAGTGAAAGGAGGTCACTTTACCTGCAAACAGTGAGTATACATAATAAGAATAGAAGATTAATTTTTCAAATAATAATAAAAACAAGAACAACTGGGGAGGGTTTTAGGAATTTAGGGTTTTGATTTTTTTTTTAAATTATAAATATAAAATAATTGATTTAAACATATATCCAAGTCCAGGACCATGCCCCCACCCGTTGACATGTTCCCAAGCATTTTTTTTTTTATTCCTAAACTTGTCCCCATAGAAATTTCTTAATACCCAATTCATGGTAAGTGTTACAAGTACACATCAAAATGGGTTTTCATTGTTCTATTTATGTTATGTCACTTATAAGGTGTTTGGCCTAGTTTAAATTATAAGAGATATTTGATGTTTTACTTAGTCGGTAAGAATTTTTTTAAAATAGTTTATAAACTCTTTAAAAAAGAGGAAAGAATTCGACTTTTACAAAACTATTAAAAAAACTTATAAACTCTCTTTTAACTTAGAAAACAAACTAAACGAAAGGCTTCTTAATTAGAATCCTCCTTACATGTTAAGTGGAAGTTGAAATTAAAATATTCTACCCAATACAAATGTGGGATTTTTCTCTATTATTATGGTTGGAATAGAATTTAAATGAACTCATCCCAAATCCAACATAATTACATGCATATTCCAATTTAGATTCTAATTACAAATTTCCAATGTTTGCATCTTACTGTTGAGGTTGGACCTGGATTGATAGGAATATACAATACTATAATAGATTAGAGAATGAGAATTAAGTAATCTTACTTGTTTTTTTCAGAGTAAAGAAGCAATCTTGCCTTTAAGGTGGGGCATTGGTGACTCATTCTTCTATGGCCTGAAGGAACTGCCTTTCTAACCTCATCATTGATAGGATGTAGCCAATTTTTTTTAATTTTTATTTTAAGTGGATAACTATAAAAATACCAAAAGTGTAGGAGGGTGTTATTCATTACCTAAATGACTTTTAGTATCAATACATGTAAATACATTTAAAGTAAAGAGTGAAATTGGTTCTATTTTTTTTAAATAATAATGGATATCATTAATTGCAAGTTATTGTTTTTTTTTAATTAAAATAAGGGTTTCTTTTTTTTATTATTTAAAATAACTTAACTTGCAGTGTCAAGGTTTCAACATACTTAAAAAAATAAGTTGAAAGGTCAAATTGGTCATAACCAAGGTGGCCCAATCTTGTTTGGACACCAAGTGTGAAATAAAGAAAGATTGGGAACAAATCATGAAGGTCTAGGGTTAAGGATGTGATGCAAAGATTTGATGGAAGATGCTTTGCAAGCAAGTCCCCCTTTATTGAAAGGGATAGAAAAGTTTATCTTTTTGTCACTATATATTTATATTAAAGTTAACACTTATCTAACAATAAAAAATAATAATCTTTAACTTTAACTGGCTGTGATCCTCATTCAATCCTAATAAGAGAGAGTGCGATATGGTAAACTAATAAAAGGTGAAAATATATGTACTTGAGATTATATTTTATGATCACAAAGGTCTCACATTCTAAATTATTATCTCTAATTAGAATTATAAAATTACCAATATTGTAATTTTTTAAAAATAATAAAAAATAAATGTTCAATATTATAATATTGTATCCTATAAAGTTATAGTAGTAGAGCATAAATAAGTGTGGTCCTTGGTTAATTGAGTAGTTATTTTAGTTATACATTATATGGTTTTAAAATCGAGGAGCCTATGATACCATTTCCAATGGCTTCTAATAAGGATCTCTTTTGAATATTCTGAATGATAAGTGTGCTACCATCCACTAGGTTAGAAGGCAACATATTAAGTTATATAAATTTAGAATATCTAGATTTGACCTAGTTACAAGAATCATCCCTTAAATTTAAAAAATAACAATAACCTCTCTTGTTGTTAAATAAAGGAGTAAAATGACCAATTTACCCTTCAATGAACCCAAATAAATTCATTGCATCTTAAGCTTAAATTTGAATTTGAGATGAACAATGCACCTAAAATTGGGTTTAAGATGTTGGTCTCAAACCAAATTTAGGTTTGGAAATGAGAGAAAGAGAAAAAAAAGGGAAGAGATATAAAAAGAAAGAGAGAGAAATAAAAAAATATATAGCCTCACTCTATTACAATTGACACCATGAACCTAGATAAGTTTGCAAAATGTTTGTCAAACCCTATTTCTATATATGTGTTTGAATGGAACCCAAATATGGAACGTTTTGAACCCTCTAAAGAAGAGAGAAGAGGGGGAAGGGGATAAGAGAAAAGAAAAAGAAAAAAAAGAAGACTCACTCCAGGCTAGATGAGATGAGAGGCTATCTGTAGAAAAAACTATAGTGGTAATAGTTATACAAGTAGTGGCAAGAATAGGGGCAATTGGGTGGCAAAAAATGGGAGAAAAAGAAGAAGAAAAAATAAAAGTATATGAGAAGACAACGAAGGCGATGATGATGATGGCAATTCAGTTGCTAAAGAAAGGGTGGAAAGAAAAAGAGAAAAGTTTATTAAATAAAAAAATATTTTGACTATTTATGAATATTTATTTGGAATTAACTAACTATGGAAGAAATTGCAACATATTTTTAAATTTTAAGAATATTTGTTATATTTTCTTAAACATTAAGTAGTAATTAATAAAATGTGTTTAGCTACCTAAAATATTTAATACTATTCATGAATGTAATGATTGTAATTTTAAATGTTAATTGGGAATAATTTTATCTAAGAATAATTGTATTTTTCTTTTTCTGTTTCTGTTTCAGCTTTAAAGTTCTGTTTCTGCTTTACAACAAAGAAATGATTTTTACATCAGCAAAACAACTGTCTTAATTTTGATCATTAAAAAACAATTTTATTATTCTTTTCAATGTCTCACCGCCCGACAAGCAGCCCCTTGTACTGATGGTCAGGTGAGGGGAGGACTGAATGGGCCATTAAAATTGCTTGCTTTCTAATATTGTGGTATGCTTTCAACTCAACTCTAAAAGAAAAGTTAAGAGCAAAGGCCGGTTTGCACTTTTAGGTGTCCCAACTTGGGGGCATAGATATATATATATATATATATATATATTAAAAATTGATTCCAAATCTAATGAAAAGTGTGGATATTCCCAATGTGCATGCCATGGCAGTTATGGCATGGGCTTCTATAAAATAAAATTCAAATTCAAATTAAAAAAAAAAAAAAGAAACTTGATAAAACCATAGATTTTAATTTCAAAATGAATAACATAACTTTAAAGGAAAATTGTACATAAATTTATTGTGATTCGAGTAATTTGTAAACACATTTTTTGTAATTTACAATTTAAACAAATTATTAAGAAATTAGTGAATCTGGAGTTGAGTTTTTAATTGTATAATAAATTTTTAAATTCTATCAAGAACCACATTTAATCCCAAACCCCAGTATCTTACCTCATGTCCTCTCGTGATGGGGCATGGATGGAAGCAAGGCACCCCTTAGGACTAAAAGGTAAAATCTTTCACTCTGAGACTCTCGCAACTCACTCCAAAATTTTTGTAAGATGATTAAATCACGAAATTTAGTGACGAGAATCGAACAAGGGACCAACACCAACTATATAATGACTAAATTCAGAGATTCTTGGAAGTAGCATGCATACGGTTCCAACTACTAAACTATGCCTGTAGAAGCAAGGCACCCCTAAATCAAACCTCTTTTTAAGTAAAAATAATTTAAATAATATATAGAATAAATAATATTTTTCTATATGTTTTCTATATTGTATAGAATAAATTATATACATACATAAAGAGAGTAATAGGGTAGGCCATTGGACGAGTAGGAGGACGTACATATCATCGCCGCCCTAACCTCAATTGAAAACCAATCAAGGATTTCTTGAACCTGACAAGAGCTCAGTCAAAGAACTTTTGAAGGGCCCTAGTTCAGGTGAGGTGGGACCCCTGAGTTCTGATAATTTGCCAACCCTATTTGAGTGAAAGTTTAATCATTTTTTAGTAATCTTCTTAGCAATGTTTAGTAAAAATGAGCAAGTTAAAATTATATTAAAATATTTTTTAATTAAAATATAGAATAAAGTTAAAAAAATATTTTAAAATTTTTATCAAATTATTTATTAAATTTTTTAAAATATATTGAAAAACATATAAATTATTTTTTTTTATGTAAGGTCTAAGATAAATAATCACGTGATTTTTTTAAAAAAATTGTTAAATAAATTTAATAAATATAAAAAAAATACTTTTATTTAAAATACTTTTTATATTCTATTT
Organism: Diospyros kaki; assembly: GCA_036245055.1. Classification (NCBI taxonomy): domain Eukaryota; kingdom Viridiplantae; phylum Streptophyta; class Magnoliopsida; order Ericales; family Ebenaceae; genus Diospyros; species Diospyros kaki. The sequence continues at coordinate 15,190,118 of BSEG01000015.1, read as the reverse complement.
TTTTTTATTTATATCTTAATTGATAAATACTACCTTAGAAAGAGATTACCTTTTTGATTCAAATACCTTATCCAGAAACTTTTAAATCCTCATGATTTAAAAATGTCTTTGAATGCCTTTATGCTTTAATTTTGGATAATAGTGTTAGAAAACTTAAATTTAATCATCCGCAATCAAATAAAAATTAATTTTTAAGGTATCATATTTTTCAAAACATATGATTTACAAAACGAAGAATAAATGAAAAAAATACATGTTAACGAAATATTATTTCACTATTGAGTCACTTGTCGTTAAATCCCCCACGTGTTAAATGTCGTCCACCCAAAACCACTTTAATTCAAGAGCATCTCGAGGGAAGGAGCAAAATTTTTTCTTAAAATTTTCTAACTAAATCTAAATTCACACATTCTTTGATTAAGGGTTTATGATCATATTTATAGAATACATAAAAACCCTAAGTGCTATTGAGTTGGACTTAATGTGCTAGCAAAAAACTCAATCTAATTAATAATAAAATAATTATTTAATTATTCTTATTTATCTAATAAATAAATACACCAATATTAGTAATTTTAAAAATACTAATTTATCATTCTTCTCTTTAAAATTGATTTCTTATTGGGTACAATTAAATTAATAACAAAAATAATTAATCATTAATTCTAGTAAATCATAAGTGATATCTAGTAATATGTCATAATTATCTAATTTAATATGAAGCGGGTATAATGAACATTTTACTGCGATACCATACAATACGGTTCCTCTATCATCCTATACCCCGACAAGATACGAAATCATGGACAGTAAGTCAAATCTCTTAATCTTGTCATATAACTAAATCTAAAATTAATTTTGACTAATACGACACAACATATGAAATACACATTCCATCGTCATATTTCATCGACTAATGATTTATCGTCAAGTGATTATTAAATCGCATTAGATATTCTCCTTGTTGGTCCCTTAGGATATGACCACTCAAAAGGGGGTGAATTGAGTGATTAAAATTTTTCTCAATTTTAGTAAATATTATCGATTAATGATTTTATTAAATATATATATTTGATAAATATAATAAATTATATTTAAGATTAATAATAAATGTAAACTACAAAATATAACAAAAATAAATACAATGAGGTACAAGATAATTTATAGTGGTTCGGTGTCTTCACATACACCTAATCCACTCTCTCAAAATCCAACCACCCTTGGGGTTCCACTAAAATAATTTTGCCAAGCTTTCCTCAATAGTAATTTAAATGTTTACAAATAATTTGTCTACGCTTGAACACAAATAAACAATGAAGAACAAATTATACAAGGTAATAATATTTAAATAAATAAATAAATTTATAACCTCAAATAGAGAAATTCAGATTTGTCGTAGAAGAGTTGAATAACTTTTCTCCTCTTGCCTTGTGACTCTTCAATGGATGTGCAATAATGCTTCGAGAGTCTTGGATTGCTTGGATGTTTTGCTTAAGAGCTTTCGGGTGCTTTGGATATGAAATGGAAGTACTTGGATACTCAAAAAAATAAATTTGGGAGGGGATATTTATAAGCATTTTGGCCACTAAAGAAAGGGTTAATATGAAGTTAGAAATTCAAAAAATATTTAAGTTTTCTCAAATAATAAGAAAACATGTCTCGCCTTTAATTCAAAATAAATTTAATTTTTGCGTGAGAAATCAAGATTTAAAAATTCAAATATAAGGTTTTGAGACATAAATGATTAAAACAATAAAACATGTTTAAAAACAATCTCCTTTAATTCAAAATAAATTTACTTTTTGTATGAATAAGAGAAAATATGTTTAAAAATAATTCTCTTTTAATTTAAAATTTAAAAATTTAAATATAAATTTTTAAAACATAAATAATTAAAATAATATAATGACTAAATTTAAAAATTTTTAGAATTAACACGTATACGATCCCAAATGTCAAGCTATACCTGTGGAAGCAAGGCACCCCTAAACGTAGCCTCTTTTTAAGTAAAAATAATTTAAATAATATATAGAATGAATAATATTTTTTATATGTTTTCTATATTGAATAGAATAAATTATATATATACAAAAAGAGAGTAATAGGGTAGGCCATTGGGCGAGTCGGAGGACGTACATATCATCCCCGCCCTAACCTCAATTGAAAACCAATCAAGGATTTCTTGAACCTGACATGAGCTCAGTCAAAGAACTTTTGAAAGGCCCTACTTCAGGTGGTGTGGGTCCCCCTGAGTTCTGATAATTTGCCAACCCTATTTGAGTCAAAGTTTAATCATTTTTTAGTAATCTTCTTAGCAGTGCTTGGTAAAAATGAGCAAGTTAAAATTATATTAAGATAAAATTAAAATATTTTTTTAATTAAATAATTAAGATAAATTTTTAAAATATTTTAAAATTTTTATTAAATTATTTGATAAATTTTTTTAAATAGATTAAAAAATATATAAATTATTTTTTCTTTTTTATAAAATCTAAGATAAATAATTACGTAATTTTTTTTAAGAGTTGTTAAATAAATTTAATAAATATAATAAAAATATTTTTATTTAAAATACTTTTATATTCTATTTTTTACAATTTATATCTTAATTGACAAATACTAACTTAGAAAGAGACTACTTTTTTTTGTTCAAATACCTTATCTAGAGACTTTTAAATCCTTATGGTTTAAAAATGTCTTTGTATGTCTTTATGCTTTAATTTCGAATAATAGTGTTAGAAAACTTAAATCTGATTATGCATATCGGAATAAAAATTAATTTTTAAGATATCATATTTTTTAGAATATATGATTTACAAAATGAATAATAAATGAAAAAAATACCTATTAACGAAATCTTATTTCAGTATTGGGTCACTTGTTAAATTCTCCACGTGTTAGATGTCGTCCACCCAAAAACCACTTTAATCCAAGAGCGTCTTGAGAGAAAAATCAAAAAATTTTCTTAAAATTTTCTAACTAAATCTAAATTCACATATTCTTTTATTAAGGGTTTATGGTCATATTTATAGAACACATAAAAAAACCCTAAGTGCTATTGAGTCAGACTTAATGTGCTAGCAAAATACTCAATCTAATTAATAATTAAATAATAAAATAATTATTTAATTATTCTTATTTATCTAATAAATAAATACACCAATATTAGTAATTTCAAAAATACTAATTTATCATTCTTCTATTTAAAAGTGATTTCATATTAGATGAAACTTTATAGATTCACAATTAAATTGATAACAAAAATAATTAATCATTAATTCTTGTAAATCATGAGTGATATCTAGTAATATGTCATAATTATCTAATTTAATATGAAGCAAGTATAGTAAACATTTTACTACGATACCATGCAATACGGTCCCTCTCTCATCCTATATCCCGACAAGATACGAAATCATGGACAGTAAGTCAAATCTCTTAATCTTGTCATATGACTAAATCTAAAATTAGTCTTGACTAATACGACACAACATATGAAACATACATTCCATCGTCATATTTCATCGGCCAATGATTTATCATCAAGTGATTATTAAATCACATTAGATATTCTCCTCATAAATCTCGAGATGATAAATTCCATATCTAATGCACACATACCTCATGCACCACTAAATTAAGCACATAGATATATATAATCTTTCGTAGTTAGAACAATTATATAGTATCGATGATAATATAATCCATCAATGCACATATAACTATGTCATCTCAAGTCTAAGAACTAGTTGCATATTCGTAGCTAACATTGAATTATTGACCCATGAGATATAACTCATGTGATTTAATGTTAACAGTCTCGTTCAGTAAACTCGTTTCTATAACTAATACTCACTTATAGGGCCGACTTAAGGCATGGGCAGGCCTATGCCTAGAGCCCCCTAAGAGAGGGGCCCCCAATAATTTTTTTTTGCCAAGTTCAATAGTAAAAATATTTAAATATTTTAACATTAAAAATATTTTTTACCCAACAAGCCCTAATAAATTTCTAATGATAACTATTTTAGTATTAAAAAGAGGCCCTAATAAAATTTTCTTATTTTTTATTATTTTTTAAAGGGACTCCAAATTTTAAATGTCCTAGGGCCCCCAACTCCCATGAGTCGGCCTTGCTCACTTATCTTTCTTCTATATCTCATACAAAATGACACGAAACTCACCAACCTTATCCTTCAATATCTCATACTAAACAAGGAGGAAGATAATGTGCTATCATTTACGAGTTGCTACTATCTAAATTATGAACTCTATGGTTAGGAAATTGTTTATAGTATAACGAACCGTGGATTATCCATCATTCATATTCTTAACGCTTAAAAATGACATTCACTCCTTATTATACTAAATGATATATGTTTAATTAAATCATATTACAATTTAAATAAAACATAAATTTGTCATTTAAATAATATTTAAAGAATTATAAGATCGAATTCTTTTGTGTCGCTAAAATTGGTCTTAAGAACTCATATCCAACAAATACGTCACCATTCCTTAAACTTTAAGTTTTTAGATCAAACACTCTTTGAACTTCATATAACTAAATCAATGCTTAAACTTTCTCGGATCAGCCACAACACCCCTTTTATTACTAACAATGTTAAATATATTAACCATATAGCCCTTGAACTATGAACAATTGATCTACACATCTCATAAACTTTATTTTTTACCATATCAGTCCTCAAACTTTTCTAAAATAGTAAGGATAACCCTTTCACAAGAAAGGGTGTTAATTTAATTAACTTAAGCTAAACTTATTCCTAACATATATTTAATTAATCCGTAATGGAATGTTAACACGTGTATGAATGCGTCCGTTTTCGTGAGTGACCACCATATCGGTAAAACATATCAAATTAAGCTTAGTATATAAATATGGCATTTGATCCCTCAATAATTAAAAAAAAAATTGATATTTGGTCCCCTCAACAATTATAAAATTTAATAAAAAGACCTAAATTTCATAATAAAAAAACCTATAAATTTCAGAAAAATGACTTAAAAATATTTCTAAAAAGACCTAAAAATAATAAATAAAAAAACCTAAACATTTCATAAAACCTAAAAATATTCACACAAAAAAAATGATTGAATTTATTTTGTCACTTCTTATTTAAAACCTTATTTGACAATTTATGAACAAGATTTATGGATTCAATGAAATTTTTGTTATTTTTCATTTAAATTCTTGTTATCATAGTTTCCATTAGGTATTTTTATGATGAAATTTAGTTCTTTTTTTAATATTTTTAGATATTTTTTTTTAATAAAATTTAGGTCATTGTTTGAATATTTTTAAGTCTTTTATGAAATTTTAAGTCTTTTATAAAATTTAAATTTTTAAAATATATTCTAAGATCTTTTATGAAAATTTTAGGTTTTTAAAAATATTTTCAGGTCTTTTTTTTATGAAAATTTAAGTCTTTTATGGAATTTAGATTTTTAAAAAATATTTTAGATCTTTTTTATGAAATTTTTAAATCCTTTTATAAAATTTAGGTTTTTTTTTATCAAATTCGATATTTTTTTTCAGGAACCAAATGTCAAAATTTTTAATTATTAAAAAATTAAATATCATATTTATCTATTAAATCTAATTTAATGTATCTCACTAACGTGACATTTTACGTGACATAAATAACGATTCCGTTTATTCTCAATCAAAGTAAGAATTTAAAGTAACAATTTTTAATAATTAAAATATTAAATTTTAATATTTTATATATTAATAATTAAATGTTATATTTTTTAATTATTAAAGATTGTAGTATGTATTAAGCCATCAATTTATCCTTTATTTTCTTGCTCAAACACATGATTTGAAGTCATTTTAAAGATACAAAAGTGATGTCTAAGTTTAAAAAAATTAAATTACAAGAATTTTTTAAGGTATTTTTAAAACCACAAAGGGTTTTTGAGTGAAATTTACTTAACTGTAATATATATATATATATATATGTGCACGTGTGTGTACACTTGAGTAGTGTTTGTTTAATTTCTTATTTAGGATTTTTTTATATAAATTTATCTCTATTCCCTTTAAATAAATTTATCTTGAACTTTACATATAAAAAAAATTACACACATGTCTTTCAATACATTTTAAAAAATTTAACAAATAATTTAATAAAAATATTAAAATATTTCACAACTTTATCTTAATCATTCATATCTTAATTCGAAAAATATTTAAATCTTATCTTGATACAACCTTATATATACTTACAAAAAATATATATATAATCTTATCTTACTCATTTTAACAAAAGCTACATTGACATGAATAATTTGTAAATCATTAGGCATACCTAATAAATTTAGGCGATGCACACTTGAAGATAATGGGGGAGGGGGAGGGGGAGGGGGAGGGGGAGGGGGGGTGATCTGTTGCCCATGTTGGACAACATTTACGTTACAATGTTGCCCGACGCGAGCATGCGCCCGAGGGGAGGGGGGTGGGGCCCACGCCTCCCTCTCTTATTTTTCCTGCGTTAAACAAATCTTATGTTACTCGACATATTTAACATAATAATCTTTTGAAGATAATAATATGAGTTCTCAACGACATCAAAACCATAACAATAATATAAAAATAAAATAACAATGATTCCTCTTCCTCTTACCCAACAAAAAAAGAAATTAGGAGGCCGTGAGGACAAAATGGATTCTCCCTCTCTTATTCTCCTTTAATCCCCTAAAAAGAAACAATATCAAAATTTTATGTGAGGGAACTAGGTGGCACCAGTTCTTTCTTTCACATCTGGGTTACACAAATAGAGAATAAACAGTTAGTAAACAGAGGGTAAATACAACAAAAATTTAAGTACGAGTTTTGAACTGTGAATATACTAAGGAAAAAGAAAAGTGATGAGCCTAATAATGAGTCAAAGTTCTTTTCAACACTGCAACATCTCAATCAGATCAGTAAAATTTGTCTTCAGCTCTCTCCCAGACAGACAGTTCAAGAATGTTTCAAATAATCATGCCAATGAGTCAACAGTTTCTTCATACAATAAAGACATAACAAAAACCACTGCATACTAATGATGATTTAGACCAACAAATGCCCCGAAAGGTTGACATTATTCTTTGTTGGTACCAGAAAGTAGTGTGAAAAGAAAGAACATCACAGCAATTGTAGGCTATAATCATCCATCTTAGCATCAGCCCAAAACATTAGTAATTTGATCCTCAATGTCTGCCTAAAAAAGAATGGTGGATTTTTCAACAATTGATTTGAAGTGATTTAGGACGCTTCCAGACCCGTGGAAAGATGTGTGTAATTGACGGATCAGCAACTTCATGGTTTTGATTTGGTTTACAATCAAACAATATTCATACTGGCTATTGGACCTCAAAGCAATGCTCATGTGTGGCTCACAACCCGGGCTAGTTTCCATTCCCGGTTTTCTGATATTCATATATAGCCCACTTCAATGTCTTCCCCTCAATTAACAAACCAACCTCCCTAAAAACACACAAATCTTCAATTTGTTACGTGTTGTTTCATAACAACAGCCAGTGGGTGATGAAACCCCGCTCAAAAGTACTGGTTTTTTATGCAGCACAACAGCCAGACTTAGAAAATTCTTGATTAAACAAACACTACAAAAGGAAAGGGTAAAAGTCTGAACCTATTTCTGTTCTTTTTTCTAATCTACAAAACCAAAAGAGAATCAATAGTCTGAATTAGTCTTCATATATACCATCCTTACATCCACCGAAGCCACTGTCTCAAGCCATTGTTAGTGGGGTCTTGGATATACCTTAGCAACCTCTTTGCTCCCCAAGATGAAAGCGGCTATGACCATGCGTGAATATAATAATAAGCTTGCAGCAAACTCGACATTCAACCATGCAACCGTTAGCTAATGACGATTGCCAACCAAACTTCAGTAAAATGTAAAATCCACCTCTTTTCCACCACCATCTCTCTTCAAATTCTCCCCCACAATGAGTGGTGTTGCAATGTTGCTGTAGGATTGCATCCATATATTCCAATTTTTTTCAGCACCTTTTTCATATACTTCTTTTGGCATATGAGCACTTCCATCATCACCTTGATATACCTCCATGGCTGTAAAATGTCCTAGCAATCCCATATCACTCATTTCATATCTTTTTGTTATTCTCCTTCTGAACTTCTCAATTTTTTTTTGGTTATTTCCTGCAGATACCGAGTCATTTATGTTGAGTTCATATATTTAATGATGTTTTGATGATGATGATGAGGATAATAAAATATTTAATGCAAAACTTTAATTAATTATGTTTCAAATAATCGAATGAGACCTTTATGCATAACTCAAGAGAATTCATCTCTACTCGAGTAGAAACTTTATAAGTATTCGAATGAATGCAATGCAAAAGATTATTTTAACTATCTTTCAAACCACCACTTGAGTGAACTTATATTAGATATTGAGCAGAAATCATTTGAGCTAACTCAAATCAAGTATTCAAACAAGCTTGGTAACTCTAATGCACGAAAAGAAGCTGTTTTTGTGTTTCTGAGACATTTCCTGTTTCGAAAATGTTAAATACAGCAAAAAAAAAGTTTTCCAAGCTGTTTCAGTAATTTTAGAAATGTTTTGAGAGGGGGGGGGGGCATTTTGTAATAAATTAAACTTTTGAAAACACGTTTCCGATTGGAAACGCATTTCCGGCGTCGGAGGCCAGTTAGAGATGGAATTTCTTCTGTCTCTAACTAACAAATATATTTGATTGTCTCTCACTCGGTTACTCCTCACGCGCACCCTAACCCTAAATCATTTTTCTCTAAGTCTGAATTGAACTCTGACCAGCTCAATTCAGTTCTACCCCCGCTCCACCCTTGGAACCATACATTCGCCGCATCATTGAAGTATGTGGCTGAAGTACTAACCTTCAGCCCTTCCTCCACTCGATACTGATAGAAGAACTTCTCATATCTTTGGATCCACCAGCGCAGTTTAACACCTTCAAATGTTGAGATTTCCATCTTTGGGATTGGAAGATTCACCTGAACTCCTTTGTTTCCCCTGACTGCCATGTCCCCCTCTAACTCCACCCTTTCCTCAGATTCCAGAGGACCAGTGGGTCGATTCCTGTCTCTAAGCGACGACAGGATCGGAGCTGTGGTAGCTCTTGGGGGAAAATCTGCCGGCAGACTTATGTTCTGCTGCCGAGAAAGCAGGCTCAATGTAGCACATAGTTGTTGGCCTAGGCCTGAGATGAGAATTCTTCCCTAAGTCCAGTCACCGTTCTTTACAATGTCAACAACATTTCTCGAGTCACCGCATTTTCAAATCAATTACGGTCCACCTCTTCTTGTGTTTGTCTAATGCCCATCTCCATTGTTTCCAACCAATCTTCCATCTATTCCTGATTTTTTCGCATTCCGATCTCCATTGCCTCCAAACGAGATTCCCACTGCTTCCATCGTGTTCCTTCTGCCATTCGTCACCTCAGAATTCGAATATAGAAGCTCTGAAATTCAGTTAACAATCACCAAATTCTCTAAAATCTCAATTCACAGGCTTGAGATCGCCTAGCTCTGGTACCAATTATCAGATCCCAAGGACCTGGCAAGGTAATTTGAATTATGCAAGGGGGTTTGGAGGGAAGGTTTGAATTAGGGAGGGAGAGAGAGAGAGAGAGCTAGAAAGAGAGTGAGAGTAATAAAAATGAGAGGGAAAAGATCATTCTCATTCGTGACATCCCCATCCTCTGAAATGGCTTATTTATAGCAATCCATACACACTTCTAGAATGCCCTTCATCGGATAGCCTAACTGCAATGTCAACAACAGGAATAAGCGGGAAAAAATAGAACAAATTACATCCAATTACAATACTGCCCTCACGAACACCATAGGGCCGTGACAATTCCTAACTCAAAAATCTGTAAGTATTCCTAGCTGCAAAGCATCCTTCTACTCAAGAAATTCTATATCCCAAGTATAGGGTTATTTATCACTTCATAGTCTGTCAACATCAGAAGTGGTTCTTATCATGTAGTCACATCAGATGACTTGATTCTCATGCAGTGTGCAATATTCGAAGTTCTTTTCAATCTTCCAATTTTCATCTTCAATAGGATGTATCAACCAGCTTTTGGCAAATCCTCCGAAAAATTTCCTTATAACATGAGCATCTCTCTCATCTCAAGCAAATCCCAAGTCTCTCTTCAAAATGAAAGAGCTGTTTATCATTCTTCCTTTCACACCTGTTCCGAACGTAAGCTCAAACGAATGAAAACTAAGTGCGTAGACGGCATCTGGCAAATGCCTCCCAGGACTGATGAGAAAGAAAAAGAAGCAGAAGTTGCTCCAGCAAATAACTCATCAGTAGGAAATTCAAATCGTACTTCAGCTCAAGGAAATTCAAATCAGGTCATTCTCAATACATATGCAAGAATAATCTCTCACCAAGATGCTATAGACAGAAGAATGACAAGAATGGAAGCTAGTATAGTAGAAGTCCAGAAAATTCTGACAAGATCAAGATGGTTCAAGACAGTCCCTCAGAAGTTTAGCTATAAGAAGACCACAGTCTATAAGGATCAAGGAGGAGCAAATCTAGCAGCTGTCCGAGTTCATAAGACTCTTCTCAAAACTACTCCAGCTAAACTGAGAAGACTTCATTCATCTAAGCTTTTAGTCTATGAGAGAAGAAAGAAACGAAAATTATAGATTTGTCCTGAATTCATGTATTACAAATCTATGATCAATGATATTCCTATTTTTCCTCATATCTCTATTTTAGTTTTCTTGTACTATACTCTCATAGATCCTATAGTCAAATAGACATCTGTTGTAGGGCAGCATATATCCTTGTTTACAGGGGGAGAAAATATCTAGAAAATATATATCCCAAATCCAAGTGTTATCTGCAAAACATTTTCATAATATCTCTCTTAATCTCCAATGGATCTCCAATGGTATCCCCATTCCATATTAAATATATCAAATAGGGGGAGAATATAATATTCCAAATATAAAAGGGGAGAATATCAACGCATATAATCATTAAGGGGGAAAAACCCTCAATCCTTTTTAATTATGACAAAAATGGGGAGAAATATTAAGGCCCACAATAATTAAAGTTTTGTCATCATCAAAAAAGAGACAATTGTTGAGTTAATATATATAATGATGTTTTGATGATAATGTGGATAATAAAATATTTAATGTAAAACTTTAATTAATTATGTTTCAAATAATCGAGTGAACTTTCTATGCATAACTCAAGAGAATTCACCTCTACTCGAGTAGAAACTTTATAAGTATTTGAGTGAATGCAATGCGAAAGATTGTTTTAACCATCTTTCAAACCACCACTCAAGTGAACTTATGTTAGATATCGAGTAGAAATCATTTGGTTCAACTCAAATCAAGTATTCAAACAAGCTTGGTAAGGCTCAAATTGAGTATCAACTTATTAATCTTAAATGGCTATGTGAATCATCCAATCGATCGAGTGTTCAAAAAGTTTTCGTGTATTTCAATAAAAAATCAAGTGAATCTTATTCACCAATCAATTGGAGACGTCGTGTTAAAATATCAAGCTTTTATGCTTATATCTCAAATCGATTTAAAACTCCATCAAAATTGAGTGATAGATTGGTTGTAAGATACAAAGTCTTTGAACTAAGATGGCAATCTAGTAGGTTAGGTTTCCAATCGAATACTTTGAATAGAACAAAGAGTAGGTTTTTGCATCTCGTTTTCAAATTGACTACTAGGAATTATAAACTCAAGTGATAACATGACAAATCGAATACTGAAAATTGTTGAATCGAGTGCTATTTTCAAAGCCTATCTGAAAATCAATTGTAAGCTATCAGGTGTTCGAGTAGTGTTATTCATCCAATCGAGTATGTAGTATAACCCAGTCAAGTGAATTAGCATGGACAGAGAGTTGATCTCTGTAGTCTATTAAGTAATCGACAGAGTATTCATTCAATCTAGTGAAGCCTATGCTAAATCAGTTGACTATTATGTCAACTCGAGTTTGTGATAAAACCAATCGATTATCTCTATTTCCCACTCTAGTATATGAGTAACAAATTTGAAAAATATAGCTGTTAACTAGCCATTACATAGAGGGATCAGAAAGGATAGTTTCGATCGTTTAAGCTTTCTTTATTTATTTTAATGTGGTCTGTTATATTCTCAAATAATAGAAAGAAAAATATGCTTATATATCTTGTGCATAATGTTTTATCCTTAATATATGCATATTTGTTTCACTAATTTGACTGTTATCAGTCAAATCAAAGAAGTCTTTGAGTGTGCAGATAACAGGTGAAGAAATTGAGTCTTAGAGCTTCTATTTAAGGCCAAGTGCTACACGAGAACAAGCGGTTGATTCCAACCCAACTGTTTTATTGTTGCCTCAGCCAAAATTACACATATGGCCACTTGAGTGTTTGCTTCCCACGATCATATACTTCTATCAACTCAAGTCAAAACCTGGTTGTGCTTCATGAAGACTTTCTAAATCTAGAACATGTCAAAGAGATTGGAGTGCTTTGATTCCTATTTCTTTCACTTCTCTTGTATTAACCCTTGTGAGCTTTGTTTCTTATCATTCTGGGGGAAATCTTGTTGTAAGCTTATTTTGTAACCATCTCATTCTAACAAGTGGTTGTAAGGGTTATGCCTCATCCCGTAAAAGGTATGTAAGGTTGTTGCTTTGTCGAAAAGCAAAGGTTATTGCTTAGCTTGTTAAAATCAGAAGTTTTAGTTTAGCCTAAAAAACCTAAGATTATTGTTGAGCCTTGAAAAGCGGAGTTTCCAACTAATCTTGTAAAAATTGAGGTTATTGCTTAACCTATAAAAAAGGAGGTTATGCTTGATCCTTTACTCAATCAAAGCTCTAAGGACATCCAGCCTTGCAACTGCAGCTAAGGTTTCATTGTAGCCAATGTCAGGCTATTGTGAATACCTTTTAAAACCAATGATGCTTTGTTTCCTAGGACAGAACCATCTGGGTTAAGCGTTGAGCTTCACCTTGAAAATCCACTTTACACCACCTGCTTTTATCTTTTGGTCTTTCCACAAGCTCCCATGTTTTGCTCTCTTAAATCATTACAATTCCTTCTTCCATTTCTTTCCTCCAAGTTTCTTTCTCAATTTGCTTCTTCAAAATTCTCAGGAATCTATTGGACCAAAGTTGGATTTTGCATAGACATCACTCAATCTCTTTAGTCTTATAGGAGTTGAGCTAGGTTAGGATGAATCTGATGAGTATGCTATTTGAGTCAACTCATTTTCTGATACACCAGCTAAGTTTTCTGAATAAGTCTGCCCCTTTTGAATGTCATCAATAAAAATGTTATGTTTCTGTACCTTGCTCTCTTATCAATTCCATCTTGCCTTTTCATCAAAAACTGCATCTTTATCGACCCAAAAGGTTTAGGGTAACTCCTCTTGTGTGACATGGATAACTCCTCTTTATCGACCCAAAAGGTTTGATGCTTCCTCACTGATGCCCCATTTTGTTGTGGAGTATAGCCAATGATAAGTTGTCTCCACACGCTACGCAGAACTCCTCAACGTCACTTGAATTATACTCCTCTTTCCCCTCTCACTTCTTAACACTTTTATTGACCAACACTTTGTTTTCAGCAAGACATTCACATTTCTTAAAAATAGAACACACTTCAAGTTAAAAAGAAAACTAGACTTCGGGTTTTGTCTCATAAAGTATACCCAAATTATGTTTGTATAATCATCAACCATAAAATGAAATGCCTATCTCATGAATAAGAAAGAGTCTGCTGTCGGGAATGGTGGGAGAAAGAAGGAGATACACAAGTAATAACAAGGACGGAATAATAAAAGGACACGAGAATTTCATGCGGTTCAGGAAAATCCCCTACATTCACAGAGCTACTGCAGTATTTTCACTATGTGGAAAAATATACACTGTTTTTAAAAACACTCTCTACTCACAAAACCACAACCCCCCAGAAAATTTCTCTCAGACAAATAGGATATTGAAGTTGAGAACAATTGAGTTGGGGAGGCCAATTTATAGGCCTCCCTTACGCATTGCGTGCGCTGCTCCAATTCAATTTCGGCGCTCCATTGTCAAAAGCAGTGTCCTGAAATTCAAAAGAATTGGCTGCTGCTTTTGCCTTTTGTCAAAAAAGGCATGGCTGCTGGCTGCTTTTGCCTTTTGCCTTTTGTCTTCTTTTTCTTGTTTTCTCCAGCCTCCCTTTGAATATTGCAATTGTTGACTTTAGCCTTAATAATCTCCCACTTGAAGACTGATTTCAATTTGTCTTCATACCCAATCAATGTAGTAACTCATTTTGATCTTTTTATCCTCGAAGACCAATTAGAGTTGTACACAGCTCTAATTTCTCAATAGTGATTGCTTTAGTTAATATGTCAGCTAGGTTTTTATTGCCTTGTATCTTTACAAGCGTTAATACTCCATCCTCTAATAATGATCGAATAAAATGACAACGAAATCCTATATGCTTGGTCCTTGAATGAAATACTGAATTCTTGGCCAAGTGTATTGCACTTTGATTGTCACTGTGCAACGCATTCATTTCTAGTTTGAAACCCATTTCTGCTAACAAACCTTGTAACTAGATAAGTTCCTTGCTTGCTTCTGTCACTGCTACATACTCTGCCTCAATTGTAGAGAGAGACAATCTTTTGCAACTGAGAAATCCAGCTAACTATTGTAGTCCCCATTGTGAACACTATCATGACCCTAGGAGCAATAAAGGGGTAATATGGTAATAGGCTTACAATAGTTGTTAGGAGATATTTTATAAGTTGTTAGAAGTACATGGGTGTTGTTAGGAATTAGTTAACAGCTAGCTATGGCCTATATAAAGGCGACTTGTAAGAGATTGGGGATATGTTGAAAATAATAAATGAAATTCTGATTTGTCTCTAAGAATTCTCTCCCATTCTCCCTCACGTTTCTCTCTTGTTTCTTCCCCTTTCTCTCAATATCTCTCCCTCATTTCCCTATAATTTCTTCCCCCATTTCTATCCCATTTCCCTCTTGAATCATTTTGTTTCAATTCTATTTAATCGGATCTTTCCGATTGCCAATTCCAACCCTGTTATGAATCCTAGGTTCATGACAAATGGTATCAGAGCAATCAATCCTTGTCTGTGGTTTTGATTCTAGTTGAAGGCCGGTGAAATCAATTTTGGTGATTAGGTCCAAATCGAGGAAGCTTGAAGATGACTACTATGAGGTGAGTGATTTTCCTTGGCGATTGCGGTAAGGCGGATTTCGACGATGAGCTAGCCAGATGAATTTTGATTAGGTCGAGGCGACTGCTTCTGGACGTGGTTAATTTCTAAGGTAGGACT
Source organism: Diospyros kaki (assembly GCA_036245055.1). Classification (NCBI taxonomy): domain Eukaryota; kingdom Viridiplantae; phylum Streptophyta; class Magnoliopsida; order Ericales; family Ebenaceae; genus Diospyros; species Diospyros kaki. The sequence goes on along the minus strand of BSEG01000015.1, from coordinate 15,174,763 downwards.
CTCGATGATGAGATCTGGTAAGTCAGTTCGAAGGGGAAAGGTGAAGCAATTCCGACGATATCGGCCGCAATTGTTAGCGATCTAGTAGCGAAGCAACATCCGACCAATTCTCAAGGAGTTACACGATTGAGGCAACGAGGCTTAAGGCGATTCAAGTGGTCTCGATATAGTGGGTGTTGCGATTTGGACTCGAGAGTGAGTGTAGCTATTGAACTAGCAGTGAGTTCTGGTGATTTTGAAATCAAAGGCAATCGCAATTGGGCTGGGAGCCTTGGACAGTGACTGGGTTGAGAAGAACTGCCATTAATTTTTGTAGGGGCGACTAGGCTAATTTGTCTCGACAGTGCCTTCGGTGACTCTTAATTGTGAATCTGCACAATTGATCAAGGAAGGCGAGTCCGAGGGTGATTCCAACAAGTATAGGGAATCATTGCAATAGGTGAGTCAAGAGATTAGATAGCCCTGGGTGACTCCTGAAGGCTAATCAAGTCGTTATAACGTGCGACATATCCTGTGACGGAATCAAGCTTAGAATTTGAAAGTGAGTATCGGAAACGGGTGCAGCAAGTGATTCGTGAGGCGTTATCCGAGTCAACGCCGCTGAGGATTGCAACAGAGCAGTCTATGGCCTTCGACTTCTCCTGCTTCAGTCGTTTGAGGTCTCACATTGAAGGCGGAAGCAGATCTAATGCCTAGCAGTTCATTTTGCTGGGCATTGATCCATAATGAAGTGGACAAGTTTTGGAAATTAATGTAGATGCCTGGGGTGATAGACGATTGTTGTAGTGCTGAGGATTGGAGTTCGAGAAGTGGACTTTGTCAGCAAGCTGCCAAGCGAATTCCGATTTGTTTAGGCTATTACCAACCAACATGGTTAATTTCCAAGTAATAGAACAACCATCGGTTCGGACGTGTGAATTTCAGAGGCGAAGCAAGGTGGAAAGAGTTCCAGTTTCTTAGCCTGTGGCTGGTTTTGCCCGTGAAGGTTCTGCCAAGACAGACAGTATACATGTGAGGTCATGGGAGACTCAATTACAACAGAAGAATGTTGTATCTGCAGTGGGGTGTCTTGCTCGTGAAGCCAAGGGAGGCAATTCACACATGAGGCAATTAGAGCCTCAATGGCAGTAGCAGAAGGCTGCATTTTCAGTTAGCACCAACAAGAATCATGAACATTTTAGCTAGAAGAATCAAGTAAGGGAAAGGCTAAATAATGAGTCTAGCCGAATTAACAAAAAACCCAACAGCGGGATACATGGAGCGTGTAAGGAATTTGGACGAATGTTACACGAACAATTGCAGGAGTTTACAATAATACTTACTAAGAAGTATCATTACAACTTTCTCACTGAATTCTTCGAAGATTATCATGGAAGTCTTAACAAAGAGGACTTCCTTAAAATGGAGCAACTGACAAAGGAGTACCCTAATTTAGGCAGCGAAATTGACAAGGAAGGTGGTTGTAACGACAATGCTAGCAGTGACATCAGCAATTATGGGGGCTTGGTCCAGGGTGTTTGGACAAAAGGAGCATTAAAGGGATACACTGATCCCTTTGGAAAAAAAGTTCTTAATGAGGATGTTCCAAATGATAATCATGGAAGTCCTAAACTAGAGCTGAATGATGTAGATAGTCAGATGACAGGGATAACAGGAGGCAGCAAGGAGTTTCTGGAATTGGAGAGGAATTCTCTTGCTGAGTATCGAAGACAAGCCTGCAATTTGCCATTGCTGCATTTCCAAGATGTTGTTGGAAGTTTTGCAGTAGAATATGGCCGTGGGCTGGATGGAAATGAAATTACGATAGCTAGGAATACGTGCTTACCTTACTTACTTGTATGGGACGGGGATGAACTATCAAAGGAAGTCAAGGACAAAGTTAATTCTTCCTTTAGACTCCAACTTTCAACCGTTAACCATATCAGGCCGGGTGGGGCTGATCATATTCTTCAATGGAAGACTAAATTTGATTGGACAGCTATAGAAGGAGGTGGTTGTATTGGGCTTGAATTCGATAAAGTTTCTCCTATGGAAGTTTTGGGGCAACTTAGGCCTGGGATTGATCTTGGGCACTTAAGAACGAGGAAGAAGAGAAGGCCTAGAAGGAGAAAGAAAGAAAGGAAGATAAATCAAATAGAAAACGCGGGAATTGGATGAAGCAACGGCTACTTGCTGCAAGTTCTTGGCGACAAGAACTCTCTCAAGGAGGGGGAAATTGTCATGACCCTGGGAGTAATAAATGGGTAATATGGTAATAGGCTTATAATAGTTGTTAGGAGATATTTTACAAGTTGTTAGAAGCACGTGGGTGCTGTTAGGAATTAGTTAACAGCTAGCTAAGGCCTATATAAAGACTACTTATAAGAGATTGGGGATATGTTAAAAACAATAAAAGAAATTCTAATTTCTCTCTAAGAATTCTCTCCCATTCTCCCTCACGTTTCTCTCTTGTTTCTCCCCATTTCTCTCAATATCTCTCTCTCATTTCCCTCTAATTTCTTTCCCCATTTCTGTTCCATTTCTCTTTTGAATCATTTTGTTTCAATTCTATTTAATCGGATCATTCCGATTGCTAATTCCAACCCTGTTATGAACCCTAGGTTCATGACGAACACATACCCTATAGTGCTCCTTCTATGGTCTACTTCTCCAACGAAGTAAGCATTAACATAACCTTGCAATTTTAGCTCGCCTTTCTTGAAGTATAAACACCTTTCGATGGTATCCTGTAGGTATCTCAGTATTCATTTAACTGTTTCCCAATGTTGTTTGCCTAGATTAGACATGAATCTACTCACTGCTCCCATTGCATGAGCAATATCTGGTCTTGTATAGACCATGGCATACATCAGGCTTCCAATGGTTGAGGCATATGAAACTTTAGCCATGTACTCCTTTTCTTCGTTTGTCTTTGGACACTGATTCTTTAACAACTTGAAGTGATTAGCTAAAGGCGTTCTAACTGGCTTGGTATTACTCATACCAAATCTCTGCAAGACCTTACGAACATACTTTGCCTGAGATAGTTGTAACGTACCCTTATGCCTGTCTCTACTAATCCTCATCCCAAGTATTTGTTTTGCTAGACCCAAAACCTTCATCTCAAATTCACTGGATAGTTGTTTCTTCAACTTGTTAATCTCATCTTTGTCAACTCCTGCTACTAACATATCATCAACATAAAGTAGCAAAATAATAAAGCTGGAACTGACCTTCTTGAAGTACAACAGTCGTCAGCATTGCATTTGAGGAAGCCATTGTTTTTGCATGAAGCCATCAAACTTCTTGTACCACTATCGAGGTGTTTATTTCAAACCAAACAAGCTTTCAGTTAACCTTCATTGCCTTTTACTGTGAATTCCTCTGGTTGCTGCATGTATATCTCTTCTTCTAGATCACCATAGAGAAAAGTTATCTTCACATCTAATTGCTCTACATGTAGATCCTTTGCTGCTACAATACTCAAAACTGACTAAATGGTAGTCAGTTTGACACCAGAAAAAAGATATCTGTGAAGTCAATACCTTCTTTCTACTGGAAGCCTTTAACCACCAATCTTGGTTTGTATCTCTTGGAGCCATCATGCTCTTATTTGACTCGGTACACCCATTTGTTCTGCAAAGCTTTCTTGTTGGCTGGTAGATTTGCTAACTCCCAAATCTGGTTGGATTTAAGAGACTCCATCTCATCTTCCATTACAAGCTCCTACTTGCTTGCATCTTTTACCTAACATGCTTCATTATAGCATTCAGGTTCTCCTCCATCTATTAGTAGCAAATAGCTCAAATACTTTCTATTTGATACATGTGGTCGACTGGATCTCCTCAACATAGGAACCTGATCTTGTGGCTCTTCAATAACCTGTCCTGTAATTTTCTCTTGTTGAGGATTCTGACCTGTTTTAACAGTGACACTATTTGGAACATCATCAGGCTCAAAGTAAATAGGTCTGGATCTATTGGACTAGTGGACTGTAATGTGTCTTTATCTTTATAAAGGACCTTTTCATTAAAAACTACATCCCTGCTTCTAATGATTTTCTTATTTTGGTTATCCCAACATCTATAACCAAATTCATTTGCCAAACCAATAAATGTGCATTTAAGTGATTTAGCATCTTTTATTCCTAGAATTATCACTAATATACATGTAAGAGACACAACCAAATACTTTCAAATGTGAAAGTCTAACCTCTTTTCTAGTCCAAACCTCTTCTGGTATTTTGAAATCTAAGGTTGTTGATGGTCCGTGGTTGAGTAAGTAAGCTATCGTGTTGACTGCCTCTGCCCAGAACTGCTTGGGCAACCCTGCATGTAGACGCATGCTTCTGGCTCTTTCAATCAATGTTCTATTCATACGTTCTGCTATGTCATCCTATTGTGGTGTCCCTGGCACAGTCTTTTCGAGCTTGATCCTGCTTTCATAACAGAACTTTTTAAACCCGATGTCTTCATATTCTCCACCATTGTCAGAACGCAGTTTTTTAATCCTCAAACCCGTTTCATTCTCCACCATCACTTTCCATCTTTTAAATGCTTCGAATACCTTAGATTTATGTCTAATAAAGTATACCCATACTTTTCTGGAATGATCATCAATAAAAGTAACAAAATACTGCTTACCACCAATTGATGAAACTGTTGTTGGACCCCAAACATCTGTGTGAACTAACTCGAGCTTTGATGCCTTCAAAGTTCTTCCTACTTTCTTGAAACTCACTCGTTTTTGCTTTTCGAAAATACAGCTCTCACACAAATCAATATCCACTGATCTCAATCCCAACAATTTCCCTTTCGAATGCATGACTTTCAGCCCCTTTACACTCATGTGGCCAAGCCTTTGGTGCCACAGATTTAGATCTTCTTTACATTCTGCAATTGCAATACAACAACTTCCATTCATAGTTGTGTAAAGAGTTCCGATTTTCTTACCTCAGGCAATAGTCATAACTTTTCAAAATCTTCAAGGTGTCTCTTGCAAAAGTTGTTACGTAACCGTCTTTTGTCAACTATCCAACAGAAATTAGATTCTTCCTGAGAGTAGGTACATGTCTCTCATTCTTCAACTCCCATACAGATTCATTTAGTTTGATATGTATTGCTCCTTGACCAACGATGTCGCACGCCAGATCATCACCGAGATACACATTTCTCAGATTTCCTGAGACATAGTTCTCAAACACTTCCTTGTTTGAGGTAGCATGGAATGAAGTCCGTGAATCTAGCACCCAAGATTCCATATTGCTCTCCATAGAACATATGAGAGCATCATCTAAATCGTTTGACATGGCAGTTGCATTGGCCTGTTCGTCATTTTCTTTCTTTGAACCCCTGCATTCAGATTTAAAGTGTCCCATTTTTTCACAGTTCCAACATTTAACATTATTTTTACCTTTGTTGTATTGGCGACTTCTGGATTTTGATCTTCTGTTCCTTGACTTAGATCTGCCATGCTGATTGCCTTTGAACCTGTTTCTGCCTCTACTCTCCACATTCAATGCTAATGCCGAAGTTGAGGGACCTTTTTCCTTCCTTCTAATTTCCTCTATCATGATCATGTCTGCTACTTCTGAAAATACCATTTTATTTTTTCCAAAAAGAAGCACTGATCGACTGTATGGTAAACTGCCAACTTTCTAGCATCGTACTAAGAATAGCACCGGCTTCAACTTCATCGGTAAAAGTAATTTCTACTGACTTTAGTTGATCCTTGGTTTCATTGAAAGAGTTCAAATGTTCTCTAAAATTACCGTTTTCTGGCATCTTTAAATTAAAACACTTCTTAATTAGAAATACCTTGTGGGCTGCAAAAGGTTGCTCGTACACATTGGAGAGAGCTTTTATGAGTCATGCAGTTGTATCCTAATCTTTGAAATTAAAGGCAACAGATCTAGTCAAACTAAGACAAATTGCCCCTAAGGCTTGTGATCTAACACCTTTCATTCTTCATCCTTCATGTTCTGTGGCTTCGTGTCCAGTGGCAAGTATAAGTCTTTCTGGTACAAATAATCTTCCATCTGCATCTTCTAGAATCTGAAATTCAAACCATCGAACTTCTAAATCTTGTATGAATCTTTCTCAGATGCCATTGCTCCTATCACGAACTACTTTTGAGCACAAAATTAGCTCCTACTATTTCACGTGAACAATAACCGTACGTGTGAATAGTATCCCGTATACGTGAATAGTGCTCAATACCTATCAAAGAGTGATTAATAATCTAAGTTATTTTTTGATGTGGAGGATCTACTTTTATAGTGGCAATCACAGAGCATACAATAAGTAGATATATAAACACCTAAATGTAAGCTCTGATACTAGTTGTTGGGAATGGTGGGAGAAAGAAGGAGATACACAAGTAATAATAAGGACAAAATAATAAAAGAAGGACAAGAGAATTTTACATGGTTCGAGAAAACCCCCTACGTCCACGGAGCTACTGCAATATTTTCACTATTTGAAAAAATATACACAGTGTTTTTACAAACACTCTCTACTCACAAAACCACAATCCAATTACACCCCAAAATAATTTCTCTCAGACAAATGGGATACAAAAGTTGAGAACAATTGAGTGCCTCCAATTTATAGGCCTCCCTTACGCGTTGCGTGCGCCGCTCCAATTCAATTTCAGCGCTCCATTGTCAAAAGCAATAGACTGAAATTCAAAAGGCTTGTCCATATGCAGCAACTCAAGCTTTTCTTCAGCTCTCCAAGTTGACCCTTTGCAAAAAGGGTTGTCTGATATTTTCCAAGAACATATCCTTCAGAAACAACCTATATACCTTCTTTTGCAGCACCTTAAGATTAAAAAATTCACATGGCCCCCCATATCTCCAAAGCCATAGCCATGAATCTTCAATAATCGATGGAGGCCTTCATGGCATGGCAACTCCCATTGAATGGTACAAGCAGAATGGAAAGCTTCTGTTTTCTTCCATTTTTATCTTTACAACAACTTGTTTTATATCTCCTTTGCCATTGACTGGGCAGCAATTGTCTTTGGAAACTGAGCGAATACCCATTCTCCAAAACCTGTCCCTAATAAATCTAATCTGGTTCCATGCTTTGTTTGAACTGCAATATTCCCCCATTCCTTTTGCTTCTGCTTCATCTCCATTTCCCATCTTCAGTCTTGTATTAACGATGTTGTCCATATCAAGAAAATTGTCCTTTCTCTTACGCGTCCTACTATAGGATCAAATTTCTTCCATAAACTAATCAAAATTTTCTCCACTATTCTCTGGTCACTTCTGCTTTCTCCTAGGGTTTCCCTTTGACTAAACTAACTCTAAAAATCTAGCAGAGTTCGTACCCATGCAAATTCTCGTTATTTTTCATCTTTAAATTTTTATTAAAGCCAAATCCCTATCCGCTCGAGCACAAACAGACAACTTGAAACGTGATTCCTCTTCAACTCATACATAAAACAAAATTAAAATTCTCAATGATTGTAGTGGTAGAAAACGGTGTAATTGCAGGGTTTCGCCCACAAATCCAACAGCAAAATGAAATGAAATCCCAAACCCACCCTCCCAAGCACAAAATGTCTAGAAGCAATTCCTCAATTGATCATATGAAGAAGTAAATTACCAAACCTGTTCTAAGCGACGGAGATTGGAGAACAGAGTAACCTCTTGTAAATGATGGAGAAATGCATAAACTCGAGAAGATCAACTTTTTCTCAGTACTGAAACTTGGGGAAAAAAGGGTTCCTTCTCTGGATGAAAAGATTTGATGGGCAAAGGATTCCGTGGGATTTGGGGTTAGAGAGGATTAAAACGACTCAAACGATAAATATATATATATATATTATATAAAGAATAAAAGTTAAAAATTTTATTTTTACAACACCAATTATAAGTATAATTTTATTTTAATTTTAGCTGCCATGAGTTAGGTTCTGTGTTGGATTGGTTTCTTTCTATTTAGAAAAAGAAAAATCCTGTAATGATCACCGAAACAAAGTGATGAAGCATATGGGATATGAGCAGAGGCATAGAATTATTGGGTAATTAATCATGCATGGCTCGATTATCGATATGTAATTATCCACTGATTATCCTGAATAATGAAAACAACCTGATGATTGTTATCAACAACTACAACAGTACGAATATATCTCTTAATTATCTTTTTGAATTTGATTTGTAATATATATATATATATATTAAAAATTTACAAAAGTAACCCATAATTAAGAAAATCAAAATCTATCATTTTTATGTCTATCAAGGTTTGCTCGTCACTACATTTTGCATGGGAATAGAACTGGCTGTTCTCTGAACCCCGCCAATATAGCATCCAATTTAGTTATGGCTGTTGAGATGTGAACTCTCTCCCTCTCTCTCTTTCTCTCTCTCTCTAACGGGTTCTTCTATCTTTCTGGCGGCTTAATTTCATTTTCATTTTCTCCTCTTTCTTCTTCGCCTTCAAACATATTTACTTCCCGATTAAGGCTTTGGATATGACATAATATATTCGAAGCAAGCCGTCTTTAAAGCAATGTCTCCTACTCTTCTTTCTGCTATTCAATTCACAGCTTGCTGCTCTTTTCACAGATGCCATGCTCTGTTTTTCGGGGAAAATTTAACCAAATCCCAGAAAATTCCCGTTTTCCTTAATGGGTTGTTACAGGGCCAATTTCCCCATTTTGCCTCCAAATGATGTTCACTTCGATGACTTAGCCAAGACTGTGATCTCCGCCGATCAAGAAGGAAAATCCAATCAAACCCTGTCTTCTTCTTCTTCTTGTTCGTCTTCGTCGGGCTCAATCTTTCTCGAAAACTTCAGCAGAAAAACTCTGGATTTTCCGGCGGCCGATAACATCAAGCCCCTGCACCAATATCTGGGTGGTCTTGGGGATTTTCTAGTGAATCCTCAGCCGTTGATGGAAATTGATCCGATGGTGGTGGTGCCACAGCAGCAGCCGGACTGGTTCAAGTTTCCGGCGCAGGTTTTTCAGCATCAAACGGCGGGGTCCAATTTTCCAATTTTCCCGGAATTTGTAACTGCCGGAGTGAAGGCTGACCTGGCAGAGACCCAGCTGGGATTGCCGGTGGGTAATCAGATACAGCGGTGGCTTAAGGATGAGATGATGGAGAAGACGATTGAGAGGCGGCAAAAGAGGATGATCAAGAACAGAGAGTCCGCCGCCAGGTCCAGGGCAAGGAAGCAGGTTTCAATCTTCACTCTGGATTTTTTTTGTCAAGAAATATAAGTCATGTTGATACTTTTAACATCACCCATATTTTTAATTTTAAAACAATAAAAAATAAAGTAAAAATAAAGAAATTATGATCCAACTGTGCATGAAGCATGATTTTGTGTGTCTATTTTGATGGGTTGTAGGCTTACACCAACAGACTGGAGTTTAAGGCGTCTCAGTTGAAGGAAACAATTTGCTGTCTCCTTAAGAGAAAGGTATCATTTTCTCTATTGTAAAAATATCTACTACAGAAAGATGAGACATTAAGAAGAAGAAAAAGCTAGAGAAGAGAAGAAGCCAAGAAGAAGAGACAAACACTGACGAGAGAGAGAGACAGAGAGATCATATTCTTCAATCTCTAAATCAAATATAAACCTATCTAATCTCTAAATAACTATGAGTAGATCAAAACAAAATGAGATAAAACCCCATACATATAAGCATGTAACATGTTTGTGGTGTTTGCAGGACATGAACATGCTTTTGCATGCGACCCCATTGCCATTGCCCAGATATCAGCTGCGAAGAACAAGCTCAGCTCACTTCTAATTAAGCATCTGCAAGTAATGCATCTCAACAGTTTCCAGACCCATTCATTTTATTCATTTCACTTTCGTTTTCCTTTGCTTTTTCTTTCCTTGTTACTAGGTATATATTGGCATCAAATTCTCTTCTTCTTCTTTTTTATTCTTTTTGTCACGATAATGGGTGATTTACCCTTCTTGAGAGTCCATACTTAACATGACTTTAAGCATTATAATTTGTTGAAATAATAGGCAAAGAATTGAGATGTGTCTTGATCTATTTTTTTCTAATCAATCCATTAAGTTAGTTCAAAACTTAAAAGATATTATTGAATGAGTAATTCTAAGAATCATTACCAATAACAGTGTCATCACTCATGCATCGCATTTTCATTGATAAAGGTGTTAGGCAAATGAGACATGATCTTCTTAACCTTTCTTAATGAGGAGACGTCACATAACTGATGATGACACCGTCATCAATTATGACTCATAATATTATTCTTATCAAATTATTTAAAATCATATCATCTTTCAAACTCCTAAATATTTTGAGTCTATTTTATCCTTACTAATTGCATTCTGAACTAGTTAATAACTAAAATATCAAATTCAATCTCAAAATTTTGCTAATATTTTAAAGTATTCTCATTTTTTACTCATTTTAGGCTCTCACCCTCTCATAGCCTCGCAAAAGTCTGAATTATTCTCATTTTTCCAATCATTCTGTATGCTTTTCTCCATGTGTATACAACATTTTTTCGCTTTTCAATATTTATAGTCATGTAATCCCATTGATAAAAATATACAAAATTTGTTCACAGTTCGGTTAGGATAAGGTCATTTGATTCAATCATTTAGATTTAAGTCTAAATTTACTAAGAATTGGGACCTAAAAAATAGAATAATCTAAAATGCAGGTACTTTAAATTACAAATTTTAAATAATATTATTTGAATTCCCTTTATCCAAATACAATATATATATATATGAATACATATTTGCTTCAATAATTTTTTCTAGCCTTTTTTGTTTCCAATGCTTGAGTTTTGTTGTGTTTCTCCATAACTAAGTATTTCTTTTGCCTAATATGTAAATATCGATTTTGTATAATATCTACTTTTAATAAATTTCACATAACATTACTACTAAAGTGCGACAAAGAAACACTGACTATTTATGTGTTTTTAAGAAAGACATACTTTTCTTGAATTTCGTAGTGTAAATCATTCTCTCCATTGCCATTAATTAATGGTTGTTAATTTTTTTTAAAATTTTCAAATAACTCTTTCTTTTTTCATTGTTAAAATGAATAAAAAATTATAAATAACTATCGACGATAGGATGGATTCCTTGAAGAAGAACCCACTTGAAAGAAAATTTAGAAATTTAATTTTGAAAGAAAAAGAAAAAAGATATTGAACTCTCAGATCGACCAAATTAAAATGAATAATTAACTTAAAATTAAATAAAATCTTAATTTTTAACAAACTTAAAAATCAAATAAGAATGAGATATAAACCCATAAAGAGAGAGAAGGGAGAAAAATATAGATGTAATGATAAATTTGTGTTGATTTTTATCCATAGGATAATTTTTGTAATTTTAAAAATATAAAAATTACCTTTTATAATTAAATTAAATTTTAAGAGTGATTATTATAGTTTATTTAATTTTTAATTTTGAAAAATTAAGAAAATTACCTTTTATTTAATTTAAAAATTAAAATTTATCAAAACTAAGTCAAATAATTAAAACCCTGAAGGCAGCCCACCAGTACATTTGGTATCATAAAAGCGCCAGTGAAAGGGGTGGATTAATACCACGCGCGAGGGGTGGGACGAAGTAGAGGATCACATTTTATGCATGCAGGTACATATATGATTATTACAGGGCGGATCATTTTTCTTTTCTTTTTTAAATAAATGCGAGCTTTAACTTCCTGTCACGCCAAACCTTATCCATATCACTAAATATATAAATAAACTAAAATTTGAATGCCATGGCATTTATGAGGAATAGGGTTACTGTACAAAAAATATTTTTAATATTTAAAAAATATAAATAATACCCTTGAAATTTAATATTAACTTGTAATTTCTCCCTTATCGTTAATTAACTCTTATTAAATATTTAAAATTAATTTAAATACTTTTATATTTAAATATTTTTTCTTAATTTTCATTTTTATTTCTCCCTTTCTCAAATCCCTCATTTATTTCTCTTTTCAAATAGTTATCGGTAGTGCCGATCAGAACAGTAATTAGCCTATCTTTTTTTTTTTTCTTTTTTTTCTTTTTATATTCATCTTCTCTCTCGAATCCAAATACAGGTTGAAGAAGTCTAGATTAATTTCATAGTCTTATTCTTTTTCTATTCATCCCCCCTCCCTCTTTCTTGCTTGCTCTTTTCTCGAATCCAAATCTAAAGTTATTGTTGATTTCTTCTTTTATACATTATCATCTCCTCTTGTTTTCATCTTCTCGAATCTAAATTTAGATTCTTTTTCTTCTTTCTCCTGTTCATTTTCTCTTTCTGTTTCTCTCTTCTTGAAACCAATGACTAATGTTGGAAAATAATTTTTTGTTGGCTACCTTTAACTTAAATTATTTTATTTTGTTAAAATCATGTTGATAATATGGTCGATTATCTTTTAAAAGATAAGCACGATAATCTTGTTGTTGATAGTGGTCTATCTAATTGGTAGTGTACATTAATTTTGAATATAAGTGTGCCTTGAGATAGAGTATAGAGTGTAGATCATTATCTAATTAACTCATAATGAAAGAGTTATTAAATAAATATTTTATTTGTAACTAGATCCCCTCTTCACTACTTTAAATAATAATGTTGAGTTATGATTTTTTGAGTGCCCAACTTTTGTGTACTTGTCCCATTGAAGAGTCGCATGTCTAAAAAGTAGTGAGAGGAAAATCTGATTAGCAATAGATCTATTTTGATATGAGATTTGCGTTCATATCAATGTAATACTTAATCATTAATAAATCTGTCATTTGATGAATATAGATATGTTGTCTATTCACTATTTTGTATGTTCTATTTAATTTATACGATCTTGCTATTTAATTATATTATCTTACATGTGAACTTAAATCTAGATTCATTACTGGTGTTAGCACAATATTCATTGTGTTAGCGATAACCCAGAGGATTTTTAGTGGATTATTTTTTTTTGTTTTATAATTTAAAGAGAAAATAGAGAGAGATTAAAAAATAAATTAATAATTTTATATCTTTATTTAACGACATAAGTAGTTATTATCATTTCTCAAATATCAAGAGATCTTTTACAATTTTAACAAATCTCAAGAGGGTTATTTCCGATTTACCCATATATAAATGAAAAGGGTTGAACTTAAGTCAACTTTAATAGAATAATGGGTTAATAATTTATTAAACTAATTTTTAGAGAACTATTAAAAAGATTGACCAAATAATCTTGTTAGGTTTTATTTTCACTCTTTAAATCTAATTGATAATATTTGGGAATCACGTATGACTTAATAAGGGTAGGAGACTTAATAGGATTTGAACGTCAAACTCATTACTACAATTCTACCCTAATTTTGTTAATAACGTCCAATGCCCAACTAATTTTGTTAATAGGGGCGTTGTTAAGTTTTCTCTATCGTCCGATGCGATCTTGTAGTGGGTGTGTGTGGATTTCATTTATCTCCATGAGACCCACACCTCCTCTCAATTTGTTCTCATTAGATAAATCTTATGTTATCTGATGTGAATAACAAAAAAGTTTCCTTATTAATAGTATCGTAAAATATTAATATGGTTTTGAATATTTTTATAATATAATAATAATAATAGGGATTATATATAAAAGAAAATTCATCATACACTTTTTTAAATTTTAATCATTTAATTCAGGTCCTTTTTGAATTTTAAAATTCATCTAATTAATCCCTAATGTTTTTAAAATTAATTACAACATCTCCTCAAAGTGTCAAAGTCCGAAGACTAGTTAAGTGAATTTTAAAATTTAAAAAATGTCTTAGTTAAATAATCAAAGTTTAGGAAGTATTTGATCAATTTATCGAATATATAATTATGATAAATTGTTATATATAATGATATTATACAAATAAAATAATTTGAATGTTTGAGATTGAAACCAATAAATAGCAATAAGAGATAGAAAATGATTTATTGTGTGATTTTTTTACATAAAATTTATTTTCAATGCCAATAAGTTTTACATTAAGATACATTATTTGATAAGATATAATAAGTTTACAATATATATATATATATATTTAAATATGAATATCTTGAAATTATTATCGTCACTTATATATTTGATTTCAATAAAAAAAATAAATCGTAAGAAGAGACTTTATTTCACTACACAAATAAAAAATTGAATTCACGACTTATTAATATAAATTTTAAGTGACTCAACCACTTAATTTATGTGTTTAAAACTTTAATAAGTGACCACAGAGTTCTCATCTGCCATTCCAACCTACCCATTAGGAAAATTTACTTGGGAAGTTGTGAGCAGTGATTCTAAAGTTTTATGTAAATTTAATAAATAAAATTAAAAATGTCCTCTACTTTTGACTAAAGCCAAGAAGATTGGGCGGGCCGTGGCAGCAAGGAGCAAGGAAGGAACTCAGACTTGTATGAAATCCGGTTAATTATGAAGCCGCATAAAGCTAGCAGAATTGGATTCTATTTTCCCACTATCCAAACAGTCAGAAAAGCCTGACCCCTTAACTTCGGGCAGCCCTAGCTGCCGTCGCTCCGTATTCGCCCGACCCCGCCCGCCCGCCCGTTTCTTTCTCTTTGTAAACGCTACTCGTCAAGGATTCTCTTCTCCCTCCCTCTCTCCTATTGTTCGCTTCCAGTCGTTCCGCAGTCAGTATCAGATCCGCGTCCTCGTTACGCTTTCGCTTCTCTGCTCTGCACTTTCAGGTAACATAACATTTTCTCCGAAAATTTTCTCTACTTTTCTCGGAAACGGAAACTCCTTGCGGCTTCCTTAACACTTTCAAATGTTCTTTCGTTTTGAGGCCTAGTGTTCGCTTTTCGAGCAGAAAGCATTTTCTTCTTCCGCTTCCTTTTCACTTTCGGTTTCGTTTCTCCTGGCTTCTTCCTTCTTCTTCGTTCAGCTCCACGAGTTGAGAAAACTTGTACTTACGTGTTTGGTTCATGCGATTTCAGAACTTGTAATTCTTTCTAAATTTTGTTCCTCTTTTATTATGCTGAAATCAATCAGAAAAAAGGCGTTTGATAGATTGTCTTTCTCAACTCGGTCGTTTTTGAAATTTTCCGCAAATGTTTCCGTAGGAAAATGCATCGCTTATACAGAAATTAAACAAGATTTTTGTACTGGACGTTTCAGAATCAGACTCAAACAATGTTTTCCTTTCGGCAGGTGCTCGGCCGTACAAATGGACATGGTTGACCCTTGCCTGCTAACGTGCGCGGGGAAGACCCTTGCCCCCGTCTTCCTTCCGAAATCTCAGATTTGTTCGGCTCCGGTAAGCTTTTTTTCCTTTTCTATCTTTTTTTTTATTCGTTGTGGGGAAGTACCGGAGGGAGGGCTCTTCTTCTACACTGCCCGACAGATTCTACCGAGGGGGTTATCCAATGCATCAAAAAAACAGGAATGCCCTCGCCTAAATTACAAATCATTGTCTTGCCCACCGGCTCTCTCCTCTCTCCTCTTCTCATGGCCGCCATGCAACTGCCCACCGCCACCGCCTTCGCCTTGCCGCCTCGCTGATCGCCGCTGCACTCTCGGTGGAGGGAGGATGCAGTGGAAATCAGCGACCGCGACACGGCGAAAGCAGCGGCGATCGGCAGCCAGCAGGTGGGCAAAATAATGGCAGGGTTTGCAATTTGGGCGAGGGCATTCTCGACTTTTTGCCGCCCTTCTCTAAACCTCTCAATAGATATGTCGAGTAGTGCAGATTAATCCAGTATCGAAACTTCACAGGATTTAAATTTAAGAAAAATGTTATTGGTATTTTTTAGCTTGAACTTAAAAAATTTAAGAAAAATGATATTGGTAAAATAGACATTTTACACAATACATATAAAATATCAAAAATATCTAAGATGGTGAGGCTGAGGTAACGTGATAAGATACTAGAGATATTTTTATCATTTACGTATTTAACATCTCAATGAAGCTAATATTAATTTATTACTTGTAACTTAAATTTCATTTCATTATCACATGGAAAAACGAAAACAGAAAGAAAACCTACTCCTCCTTGTCGTTCTTTGTCTCGGATTCTCTAATTTTGATCATCTCTTCTTTCATGAACGTGGTGGATTCTCTAATTTTAAGAATGTAAATTAAATTTTTGCTTTATGGCTGTTCGCTAACTTGCGCCGTTGGTACGGGTTGACCATTGGCGGACGTGAAAGATAATATAAATTTAGCTAAATAACATAAATACAACTTTGTATCGAATTTTAATTTATAGTCAAAATGACACTCAATCTTAATTTAATATATAATTTTATTATTATAGTATAAATGATTATTGAATTTTATAAAAGGGTCAATGAATTTTATACTAAAATATAAAAAAATTATTGAATTTTGTATAAATATAAATATAGTATAAAAATATTAACAATTCGTTAGTCTTTTATAACAATAATTAATAATTAAATTATATACTAAATTAAAATTTAATGATATTTTGATTATAAATTAAAATTTAATAAATTTTTTTGAAAGTACAAAATTTAGTGATTATTTATGTTATGCAGTCTATAAATTCGGTCTCACCTTTTTAAGATTTGGCTTGTTTTGGATAATAATAATAATAATAATAATAATAATAATAATAATAAAAAGTAGCATGAAATATTTTTTAATTTTGTCAAAATTTTAAATATGAAAACAACAAAATTGCTTTTCTATAATTATAATTTTCATTTTGTGTCATGCTTTTTTCTTTCTACTTTGGTGGGTCAGCCCCTCCCAACAACCCCATTTCGGAGTCATTCGTTGTCGTGTAACTCTCATGGAAAAGAAAGAAAAATGAGAAATGAAAAATAAAAACTGGAAATAAGACTATCAAAGCAAGTCTTTGTTTATTAGTTATGTCCAAATCAAACATAGTCTTCTTCTTTAGGGCAATATATAGCCGACTGATTTGTGAAGTCTTGTTGTATTGTTTGATCATTCAAAGCCTATTATGCTCAGCGCCACTTACAATTAGTTCAAATGAAAAAATAGATTGGTTGACTTGACTCTTCAGCTTGTGAATTTGTTTTATTTACCCTCTTCTCTTATATTTCATTGGCTTTAAGATTTGTACAATTTAAGTGGCTACTTAGCCAAAATTTGACGTAATTATTTATGTTTTCATTTTTTTAATGTATACTTAGCTTTTCTTAAAGGGGTGGCCATATTATGCACATGTAAAAATTAAAATTAAAATTAAATAAAAATTTATTGATGATATTTGATAATTGTAGTTTTGGTAAAATTTTAAATAAAATTAGTTTTGGTATAATGGTAAAATTGTTTGCAAAATCAATTATTATTTTATGCTTATGAGTTTAAATTTTGTTTTTTAAGCAAAATATAGAAATGTTATTTTAAGAAATATTTCATTCACAGGATTTTATAATATCAAAATATAATGTTTGTTTCTATAGATATTTTTTAATTTTACAACTTTGATTTTCTATTAAATGATTCAATATTTAATTAAAAATAAAAAATATTTTTTTAATTTTTAACATTATATTATAAATTGAAAAACATCAAAAAGATATATATTAATTTTTTTAAAAATAAATACTATTACTTTTTAAAACATAAAATGTAAAACATGTTTAGTTATAAAATTAAAACTAAAAATTAAAAAATATTTTCTAAAAAACCCAAGTCTTTTACTAAGTTATTAAACCCAAAGTTGAATTGCTACATGATGGGGGTCAATTTGCAACATATTTTGTTTTAAAAATTAGGTTTTAAAGTGTTTTAACATTTTAAATTATCCGCGTACGAAGCATGTGGTCGTTTCCGTTTTACGAAAATTTTTGGAATGAGTGACTGTAAAACACGTTCTATTTTTTTTTTTTTTAATAAAACAAGGTAAATGACCAAAACAAAGCATTTTTTCAGTTGAACATTTTAATTTTTTTTTCATTTAAACACGTTATAATTTTAGTGTTTAATTTATGTATTTTTTAATATTTACACGTGTACTTGTACATACGTAGTCATTTATTGTCGCTGTGTTAGGTAATGATTGTTTATTTGTACTCCTTATTTAAATAAAAAAATATACTTATTCATTTTTTATTTCAAATATATCCAATTAAAATTTGAAATGATTTCTTATTAAAGTTAGTGTTTTTATTGAATATTAATTTTTTATTTGATTAAATTATATCTTAATAACAAGCTGCCTAATAAGAGTGGATGTGGGCTTAATTAGTAACCAAACACCTAGCCTTGGATCAAGTAGGCTGCTTGACTCTAGTCTTGTAGAGTAATACATTAACATTATATCAAACAAAATAAATAAATATATATATTAATACATGCGGTATTTATTGTGGATCCACATCTTTACTCCAAATGAACTGAGCTTCAGATGGGGTAAAAATTGTTATTCTTAGAAGTACCATCTACTTTTCATTTACATAACCATTGACTTGGATGAATTAAGAATGCTGAGCGTGCGAGAGAGCGATGTCGTACCATCGGATTTGGCTGAATTAGGTATGAGTTAAATAAATTTAGAGACTGGCCACATCTTCATTCTCTTGCACACACAGTAACCATTATTGATAAATTTCAAAATTCATGGTAAATCTGTAACACAAGCCAAAGTTTGGCATTTCCTAAGTTAGTTTTTTGGGGGTCATTTGGGCTTTGGGAAAAATTTATTTACGCAACGTTACAGTAGATATAAATGTTGGAGGATTCTCAGGTTTTGCTTGACTCTGGAATTGCTACTTCTCCTTCCTACTGGTTTCAGGGGCGAAATGGCCTTGAAGTAGTAGACAACAACCAGGCAGGGAAAGGCAAGCAGCGTAACGAAAGCCAGGTGAAATTGGTTCACGCCAAGGGAGCAGAATGCGGGGAAGAGAACAACGATAATCCCATTGGTGGCTCTGGAGAAGACCAAGAGAAGCCAACATCCGATGAAGGAGGAGGAAGCAAAAAGGACGGTAATGAAAATACCAACAAGGGACATGGCAGCGGAGCTGGGGAAGAGAATGGAGAGGAAGCTGATGAGGGTGTCAATGGCCGTGATGACGATTATAATGATGATGATGATGAGGAGGAGGAGGAGGAGGATGATGAAGGCGGGGACGAGGAAGAAGCTGTACAAGAGGAAGAGGAGGTGGAGGAGGAGGATGATGAAGATGAAGAAGAGACTGTCCAGCCGCTAAAGAAGAGGAAGAAATGAAAAGGACACTGGTGTTTGTTGTGTTTTATCAGCATAATTTCAACTCTTAACCGTGAGGCCTTTCAGTCACTGTTTAGGTGGTTTTCTTTAATCATCTTTCTACGTTGGCATGTTTTCGGATGCTGAAACTTATTGACTAAACAGCATATCTTTCATGTTTAGGCAGTTTGTTTATCATCTTTCATTCGCATATTTTGGACAGTGGAAGAAGCTCTGATCAGAGAGCATCTTTTGCTGGATATTGCGCTAACAAATCCTATTTTGCCAAACAAACTTCTTTTCTTTTCCTACACTCACTGGCCCATGCACCTCATTGGCTAAAATGAATGTCATGCCTAACAAACCTGAGATTTTAAAGAATCTCTCTTTATACTTTTACTATGGAAGGATTTCACTTAAGACAAGGCCATACGAGGGTAAAATGAGGATTTCCTCCATTCCGTGCATCACTTGAACCCAAATTTTTGAGCCACCTATCATTGTCATTACTCTCTCTCTTATAGTCTGATTCAAGTTTATAAGTTTAGATAAAAGGAAAGAGTTACAGTTAATGACAAGCAGCAAAAAAACAGCCAAATTTAGATCGTAAATACGGTGAATGTTTTCCCTGTCTATGTAGACTTCCCAAGATTGGGCCTTAAATCATCTGTCAACAAAAATTTAATGTTCAACCATATACCATATCGGCATATCGATTAAATAATAGCAAAAATAATGTTTAGAGATTCACAGTTCGTCTCTATAATTTGTACAAATAACACAGCGCTTCTATTATTTTGGACAAATTATAAAACATCAATGCGTCCATTAAATTTAACAGTTTGTGATTACCGTCCAAACAAACATTTAAAGAGCCGAGATCGTATATTTTGCATGAAAACTACGAGAGGTTCAATGTTGGACTACTTATCTTTTAACCCAATTTACAAACCGCAGGGGGAAACAATGCAATCTTTCCCAAAGAGAACCATAGGCGAAATCTAAATTTGCCTACACTTGAATATGCACACACTAATAAGTAATTATATAACTACCTACACAAATGACAGGAAGCATTCAGTTACCTCTTTCTGTTCCTTCTTGTTTGGGAATAGAAATGGTGTTGGATGTCAAGTCCCTCAGTGATCTCGCAAGATTTACACATCTCACTTCATCCTGTCTTCCCGCCTTTCAATAACTATCTTGTTCCCAGAACCTATAAATTGAACAGGGTCACGCTACCTAACAACATATTTTAATAATAACAATGGACTGCCACATGCATAACCGAACATGAGCGCTACAGGTTTCAACAATTGCAACTAGCACTGGAACAGCAAGATTGAAAAGGCACATTTGCATGCCAATTTTAATGAGTTGCATTAATTATTAATTCTAGCTTCTGTTCTAAAACCCGGCAAGGAGAACTTCGCAAAGCAGCATTTAGAGGTGTGAACCCCAGGTTAGAAAAAAGTTAAGTGTATAGAGTTCACCCTGCAAGGCATTTTTCCTCTTTTTATACATAATTACTTGCTGGAAAAAAAAATAAGAATACCTTTGTCAAATAAAAATAATTAGGGTGATTTCTTGCAGGGGACAAAAAAGAAGAATAATGCTCTCAACCAGATTTGAGAGTGGATTCAGGTTGGTTTTGGAAGATATTTTGGATTCGAGTTAATCAAAAAGAGTAGACCATTTAGGATAAAGACAGCCCTAAATGTTGCTAGAACCAATGTCATATGAAGTGTGTAGTTCAATAAATAAGTATGTAGGACAGAATTCGTACTAAGTTAAAATATTACTATTCTAAAAAACTAAACTAAAATGTTGTTTTCACATGCATGGAAGATAAACTTACAAAAAGAATGGGTTGCTAGACCACCTCATCGTTTCTTTGTTACATCAATAATCATGGCTCGTGTCCAATGCTCAACATCCTCAGTTTGTGACGGAGGTGGAGGAAAAGTGGGATGCTCCACAAGATCCCATTCTTCTATAAGGTTTTCATTTTTTCCAATATCAGATGATTCAGTTGTGTAAAGAAAACTGGCAGCAGAACTTGGCAGGTTATTATCCCAGGTGTTTCTCTGCAAGGAGAAAGAGAACCAGTTTGTTAATCAGAGAGTAAGAACCATGCTAACAAGCAAGTATGCTAGATAATGAATGGACTGAATCTTAAATTTTCCAAAAGTCAGAAATTTTTATACAAACACTACCACACTTTTGGTCCAATATCATGTCACCAAAAGTGGTATGCTTCTGAGCAAAACAAAGGCCAAACATATTAGCAAAGGTTGACAGACCAAAATATGCACTACTTTTCCAATAAAATGATCAAATTAATATTCCTTCCTTTCATAGATGAATTACTCAACAACCATAGCCTACAAAAATCATGCCACTTAGCTTAGGGGCTTAGGCTATATGACAGGTATGAGAAAGGTCAATGGCACCAGATAAGCAAATTTAAAACAGATCAGAGTATAATCCTTCTAAATAGAAGTTGAAAAAAAAAAAAAAAAAGAGCGAGCCAAGGTAGGGAGCAAACCAACAAGAGTCTAATCTAAGTACCTCATACAACAAGTTAATGCGACTGCAATCTACAGAGAAAGAAAGATTTGGTAGTGTGAAATCAAGGCTTAAACTTATACCACTATCGGTTGTGTATGTGCACTCTCCAGTAAAGTGCTTGAAGAAATGATTGAATTCACATTGCATACTGATTTGTTTAATTGCTGGACTTGCTTTGATGACCTGCTAAACAAATCAATAAATATCAACACATTGCCACTACAAAGCAAAGATTGTAATGCACGGCTTATGAAATATGTTAAAATAATCAGAACAGCAATCCTCTTCAAATTTTGTAGTGATTTACTTTCAAGAATGAATTCATCCAAGGTTCTGAAATTTGCTGCACTTTACCAAGTATAAATAGTTAATTGAGGTGATGATGCACCTGCACGTTATCACATAGTATCATAGGAGGGTAACTGGAACAAATACCTTGAACAAGCAGATCGGACTTCCTTGGAAGAAGACAATGTGGCTAGCAACTTTGAAAATGCTTCAAAAGTAGATGCCTCAGCAGGAACATCTAACCATAATGAGTTATAACAATAGGCTGTTACACATGCCACACTTTTTTTAAGAAGTGAAATCCCTTTCTGCAGGTCCTGGTGCGTTTCAACAGAATGTGGCGAAGCTGATGAATAATTGAAGCTATTACTGCCTGAAGAATCTAAACGGGCCTTCCTCTCTGATTCCATTGACACAACACCAAAATTACTAGAGCTTCTATCTGACCATGAAGTCTCCCCACCAGTGGAGCAACTATTTTGGCGCAGTATAAATAGTGGATACTCGTTGCTGTATGCCATAAGTTTTAGATCAATGCAAAAGCTGATAAATCTAATTGATTATTCCCAGTAATTAATACCTTCTGGAAGATGGACGAGCATCCCAGTAAGAGTCTCGTTGCCATATTCGGGAGCATGAACCCTGAAGCAAAATTATGGTATGAACACAACAGAGGTTTATGAAGATTAGCACATGAAAACACCAATTATTTGAGTTCTTAATATCAAAATAAATAAATAAAAAGAAACACAAGTGTTAGTTTTTGTTACCACTTGCATCTTTTCCAAAACAGATAAGGGTGGGGCAGGAAATATTGAAAAGTTGGAAATAATCATGGTTAAATCTTCTTCTTCTTTTTCAATTGTTTAAATTCTTGATATCAAAATTAAAAAGAAAAAAGAAAACAAAACGAAATTGTTGGTTCTTATTACAGCTTTACATCTCTGTTACAAAATAGATAAGGGCAAGACGGGAAATATCTCTTATGGCTAAACCTTCTTTTTCTAAATAATCATTGTTGTTGTTATTATTATTACTCTTATGATTTTGGTTGAGAAGATGGATGAGCAATCAGGCTTTCCAGTAACTTCAAAGAGGAAAAGTTCATTATGGTGAAGCTATAATTTCACATGATGCAATGTGTAATAGAACGCAATCAAGAAAACCTTACAAAAATATTTGATAGGGGAGCACCATAGCAGAGACACTGCATGATACCTTATGGGAGATGCCTCAACATTATTGGGCCTTTATAGTCATATCCTGTCATTTTATATATCCTAAAACTATGAAACACTGAAACATGATTATCTGATCACTGCCAATCATCGATAGGCATCATATTTTATCAGTATATCACATTGTCACGGTATGTATTTCATGAATCTGAACCAAAATTGACAATTTGAATCCACATAAGTCGTAGGTTAAATCTTTGATGAATTACTTGTGTCATATCAACCATAAATGTATTTTCCCTTAAATTAAAACCTGGGATTTCTAATAAAAACTCACATGGAGTGAAAAGTATAAGATAAGATGCAGAAAGAAAATCTTGACACAAACATGGTGGCACATCGAACTGTACCGCAAAGCCAGAGTTATGAAGTGCTGGAGCAGCAACATTGTGAACAACAAGATTTAGAAGTTGCACCATGCATCTACATAACAGCCATCATAACCACTTGTTAGTAAAAAGCAACATTCAAGTTGGCATCAACTAACTTCAAAAAGCTAATTATCTAGGAAGATAAAAACTCATTATCAAACACTAAGCAGAGAACTTTGCGATGTATTATAACACAATGTTGCATGTGGCACATGGCAGAATATCTGCAGAGGAGCCTCCCCTTAGGAGCCACAGCCACAGTGAACCTGTCATTCTAACTATCTTCTACCAAACTGATTAATCTATAGCTATCTAGATTCTAGCAGATCAAAGTATGCAAAACAGAATGATTTCACCAACAAGCTCACATAAACATAGACTCACAACATGAACACAGAAGACATCCTATGGCATAATAATGGAATATTATTCAAGCTCCTATCAGTAGCAAGGGAATGCATTCATTACTAAGTGATACTAAGAAATATTTAGATAATACTTAGTAGTTAACAAGCCAATCGTGAATGGACTTCATTAAACCCTACCTTCCTAATCATGGCAATAAATATTACTGTACTATCTCAAAATACATTACTATAACAGATGCAAGAGTTTTTTTTCTTTTTTGTAAATGAACTTCAAGTAGGTAATCACCAGGTTGCCACAGTGATCAGATCTTAGGCAGGACATACCCTCCTGCTCCCCTCCCAAAAAATATAACAATAATAATTGTTGATTCCCAGGTAAAATATAAGGAATGATTGGCTATAATCTCAAGAGATTCATTAGTCAAATCATCCCTAGTTTAGAAACTAATCTTATCTTTAGTTTTAGAAACTGTCGAGATTGTTCTTTGACCAGGTTTTAGGATACTTTCCTATCCTTTGTACAGTCAACCTTTTCTATGTTTTGTACAGCCTATCTTTCCTAGTTTTAGCAAGTGTAATCTTTCCCATGATGTAATCTCTAACCCTATAAATAGGGCCGTATCATTTGTGTGAAATATATGAAAAACAGTTTATTTTTCACAATAATAAAATAAAAGATGAGAAAACAGAAAAATATATATAGATATTCAGATTGAGAAAGAAAAATACCCCAAAGAGGCAGCAAGTTCTTCAGAACGAACTGAATGGGGATCAAGCCCTCTTGGTAAACAGGCATTGCAGATTTGATCATATTGACCACTACGTCCATCTTTCCTCTCCCCATCTATATTCACCTGCAGCATAAAGGTGTTGTAACTAACCCATTCAGCTCAAGTAGCCAATCATCTAAAAAGTCAAGACATACATTAATCAAAAATGCCTGGGAAAATTTTAAAATCATCCAATTACTCTATGTGCTTAAGCATAATATAAAGTAGCCAAATAAGAAACCCTAGATGATTATAAAATGAGGCCAAATAGAATTTCAACAGAGAAAACAAGCCACGTGTATAGGAGTTCCATATTTTTTTTTTCTTTTACCTCTTTCTAGGGGATATATTTCTCATCATGGTCAAAAACTATACATCAGAATGAAAACACTTTTCATTAGCCTCAAGCGGTTTTAGTGGTAGTCAATAGCAATGACATAAATCTTCTCTGAACACAATCCATTTCTTTGATGCATGGAGTTTTTTACTGTATTATTTCTAGAACGAATTGCCTAATAGTTTATAGATAACTAATAGAAGGGCCTAAAGATATTGAAAAATAGAAAAGATATAATAGATATGTTAAAAAAACCGTGCATAAGTTGATATTATAGCCCTTAAAAG
This sequence comes from Diospyros kaki, assembly GCA_036245055.1. Taxonomy (NCBI): domain Eukaryota; kingdom Viridiplantae; phylum Streptophyta; class Magnoliopsida; order Ericales; family Ebenaceae; genus Diospyros; species Diospyros kaki. Next base: position 15,149,392 of record BSEG01000015.1, on the reverse strand, counting down.
ATTTTAAGGTTAGTAGTCAGAGAACAAATTTTGAGCTAATTAATCCCAATTAATTAGAAAAGGCACCACAAATGACAAACACCAGTGTTAACCTAGATCTCACCCTTAGCTATGATCTCTCAAACACACAAGCACACACTAACGATCTCTCAAATCCGTAACATAACAGGAAGACAAAATTAATCAAGAAATAAGCAAGAACGACAAACAACACAAGAAGTTTATCCTGGTTCGGTCTCAGATAGACCTACATCCAGATTGGCTTTGCCCTTAGCTTTCTCCACTATCTATGAATATCAATACACGATTACATAAACCTAAAAGCTATACAGAGTTGAAGACAAGAAAGATATGCCCTCTTCTCACAGCACATACTCGCACAAGATAGTTTGTAAAACCACAATTGAAAGCTCTACCAAATCCTACCTCTCGGCCCCTATTTATAAGCTATAGGGGCGGGAGAAAACCTCCTGACCAACTGCCCAAATGGCAGTTTAAAACAACCTCGGTCAGCCTTCTGAAAAACATCCCCTTCTAGAAGAACTAAAACATAAAATACAACATGACACTACTCTTACATTACAAGCCCTAATCTAGTACAAATGTATTTCAACAACCAGCCTCATGACAAAACAAGAAAGTTTAACATCTCAGGCAACAAAAGGTTTCTGTTCAAGACATCCTCATTAAGGTCATCCAAGGACAATGTCCATGTAATCGGCCAATGCAAGTGGAGCAGGGGACTACAAGGTTCCAAGGGTCAGTTGTGTACCCTATGAGTCCTAAATATCTTGTTGGCAAGTAAAAAAGTAAAAGGAACAAAGAAAAAATAGTAGGACAACAGGGAAAGTCCATACTTAAGCTACAAAGTGAGTGTTTTGAAAACCAATAACAGTGGATCAAACATAAGTTCTAAAAGGCATTTAGATTTCATATTCACTTGCATGGTCAACGTCCAATTAACAACCTCCAAGTATTACTGAACCAGCACTAGAAATACATACATAGCCTATTTGTCCATCTTATTAAGGCATAATCAGCAATAGAGAAAATATCAGAGTAACAACATCTACTACTTGTAGAAGTAAACATTCTCTGGAGGGTTACCCGACCTTGTGGGAATAACTTGCATATCTGTCTAATAACAACTAACTGTTTGCATAGAGTACAAACCTGACCCTTGGAACCAAGAAAGTAAAAGGAACAAAGAAAAAATAGCAGAACAACAGGGAAAGTTCATACTTAATCTACAAAGTGAGTATTGGAAAACCAATAACAGTGGATCAAACATCAGTTTTAAAAGGCATTTAGATTTCATATTCAATTGCGTGGTCAACATCCAATTAACAGCCAAGTATTAGAACCAGCACTAGGAATACATACATAGCCTATTTGTCTATCTTATTAAGGCATAGTCAGCAATAGAGAAAATCTCAAGAGTAACATCTTCTACTTGTAGAACTAAACATTGTCTGGAGGCTTACCCGACGTTGTGGGAATAACTTGCATATCTGTTTAATTATAACTGACTGTTTGTGAAGACGTTCAGAGGTAATAGCCATCTGCAATTTATAAATATCGTAAGTGTCTGAATAAAATAAAACATCAAAGATAGACCAATCAGGTTACAAATACATTCCCAGAAAGCATTATTTGACCAGTTGAACAATGCAATATATTTGTCAAGACAAGTTTTTGCCAAAGTACATTCAGTGGTACAAGTATCAAAGAATAAAAGAAGCAACACACAGAATAAAAGAAAAGAATAATTATCAAAACCAATACTCACATGCCCCAAGCTCTGTGTACAGATGAGATTAGGGTAGAACTTTTCTAGTTTTTCCACACGATTTCTTTCTAACTGCCATAACAAGTTCAGGTCAAATATCTCCACTTACAATAGCAAAAGAAACCCACTTCATAACTTGTGGTTCAATTTACTTTCTAAATATAAAAAGAGAAGGGTGGTCAATCATACAGTAGACATGGCAGATTTAAGTAACTCATCTTCGACTTCTAAATCATTTGACATCTTAACAGCCTTAGTCCTCCCTACACCAGGGAAATAATAAAATCAGTTAATAAATTCAGAGTAAAATTCTGATACTTCAAATTTCAAAACTAAATTGTATGGAAAATGAAAGGCAGCCAACCTTGAAAATACTGTTCTCTCTTAAGACGAAGCTTCTCCCTCAATCTAGCCAGCTTCTCAGTTTGAAGCACTCTCCAACTAAGTTGATCATCTGCCTTACCCTGATGAAGGGTTAAAAAATCAAACTCAACAAGTGAACATATGGTCAGATATGCACTGAACAAGAATGAACAATTACATGTACATGTCATTTGTTAAAATGGCATTGGGAAAACAATGGAGAGAACAAAGCTAAAGTAGAAGGAATGAGAGGTACCATAACTATACAAAAACAACAGAATAACTATAGAAGAAGGTAATGAGAGAAAAGAACTAGATGGACCAATTAAGATTTTATGATATTTGTGATGAACAAAAACATTTACATGAATGCATTTGTTTTTAACCAAATTGTTCACAGTGAAGGTATTACCATCTAAAGGAAAAGGAGATAAAATCAAATATAGGTTAATGTAAAGGAAAGATGTTTTATCACTGAGTTTAACAGAAACTATAGCAATTGTTTAAATAGAAATAGAACACAAGATCCAAATAGCCAAGTCCAAATAGTTGAAATTAATATATCTATATATAAAAATAATATTTATATCTATGGCAGTCACAGTGTAACTGTTTTTCAATTGGGGTTCAGATATGCTCGAGTGGTTGAGTGCTACCTCTAATTACATGAATGCCAGCTTCTTCTGCTATGAAATCATTTGTCCATTTCTGGATTTTTTATATGCAGGCTTTAGTATTGATGAAGGCTTCTTGTAAAATTAGACTTTTAATCATATTTTTTTTGTTAAAATACAATTTCTATGATTATAATATATTTGGACAAACGGGCAAATTGGTCATTCGACAATTAATGACCAAAAATACCTCATCCACAATTTGGCATACCAAACATGAAATAATTATGTAATCCCATCACTATTTTATCACATCCTTAACTTTATCCCATCACTATTTAATCCAAATATCAAACAGGCTGTGTAGTAGTTTGCATTGAGTTTAAGCCTAGAAGAAACCAGTGAAGCCCATAGTATCAAGCGGCAGAATATTCTAAGTATAGTTATGCACTTATGTATGGGGGTTATAATAGGAAATGTGTAGTCTTTTATTTCCCTTGCAACATCCGCCCCAAATGTCTATAAATAAAAGACATGGGGCAGCCGTTTGGGGCGATCATTCATTCTGATGTGTGCGAGTGCAGTGTGTGAGAGAAAAGCTAGAAGAAAGATAAAGACTTTGTAATCTCCAAGATTGACTGTACTCATGCGTATGTGTGAGAGGAGCTCTTGTGTACTGGTTTCGTTCATTCTAGTGGATTACTCTTGGATTGAAGAGGCTGGATGTAGGGTTGCTTTCAAGCAATCCGAACCAGGATAACTTGCGCTTGTTTACTTGTGTGGTTTGGTTGTTTCTATCTCATTTAAATTCTGTTCTTGCATTTCAGTTTCTTATTTCTGTTGTTGTTTCTGATTTCGACTAAGAGTGTGAGAGATTGGCATTGAATTGAGAGGATCCTAGTGCTCCTAATCTTAACATGCTTATTTACAAGTCACTAAAGACCTGTATTATCAAACAAAAAATGTGTGCTAGGACTTGTCTGGATATAGAGACTTTGTAAATTATAATTGCATTATATCAAAAAATTGTAATGAATGAACTTATATCAGAATGTTATAAAATCAAAGCAAGATGGTTAAAGTACAGAAGTGCATCTAGCATCTTAAAGATGATAACATCCCTTTAAAACTAAAAATATGAAGGAAAAAAAAAAAAAAGCTTTAATAGACACCCACAAGATCAACTTTGTTTTATGGCTCAAAATGTTGAATAATCAAATGCCAACATGTGCAAAGTATGAGACACTGAGATGAGAATGTCGTGGTGCAAGTGTGAGCATACAAGAAATGGAATGGCATGACTAGAAATGAGATTATCAATAACACGGTGAGAGTGGCACTTATTGAAGATAAAATGCAAGAGATGTGATTAAAATAGTTCGAGAATATGAGAAAAGGGGCCAATAGACACACATGTGAGACAGGTGGATGGAATAAAACAAGTTTATAGTAAATGGGATAGAAGAAAACTAAAAAAAAGCTTAGTGCAAAACCCTTAGTTATGATATAGATACAATGGCTTGCAGAATATATGACCATGGATAGAGATGATTGGAAAGCTAAAATTATTAGTCGAATTAAGGCTTGTGACGATGACAATGGTTAATAGAACATCATTCGGATGACCCATTATTGGTACAAAAGCCTCAAATGCAAAGTGCACAGCAGAAAGGTTCATAAATATATGGTTATTTTACACAATGGAACACAGCTAGAACGCTGACAATCAAACAAAAATTACCAAGACAGAAAGGATCAACCAGCTCGGAAGACAAAAGTAACGTTATCAGACCTTTGCCAAAAGCAATTCGCTCAATCTTGAATAAAGCAGATCCCGTCGACTCTTCAGTGACTTCAAAGTAATGTTGTACTCATTTAATCTGCATAACACAGAAAAGCATACATGATCATAACCATATAAAACTAGTGCAACCTTGTTTAGAGCAAACATTAATAAAACCAAAGACCAGTGACACTGATTTTGGAAGATTTCACCTGTAATTGACACAGACGGTGCAAATGGACGCAAGATTTGAGTTCTCACAGATAGAGCAGCTGCTAGGTTTTCTTGTCATCGTCTACGCCTTTTCCCCCAAACCTGATCGGCAAATCATTTATTTAAATATATCCATATCCATATCTATAAGTCTACATACATAATGAATATAGCTTCTGAGAGTTGAGTTGAAAAATGGTATCAAATTGGGAAAGAAGATCTCCAGGAGAAAACCTACCGGTCGCCAGCGGTGACGGGTACGTCGATGTGATTGCGGAGGGACTGATTTGAAGAGTTATCCACTTGAGGTACGTAAGCTAGGGTTTGGCGAAGATGCTTGTGTGCATCAGAGAAACAAACAGATACAAATATACATATACATATATATATATATATATAGAGAGAGAGAGAGAGAGAGAGAGAGTTGCGATGAAGGTGAAGAAGTAAGATAATTGGTGAAGAAGATCCCAACCTTTTCGGATATCAGACGAATCTTCAAGTAGTGATAAAGGGATTGGGATTGGAATTGGAATTGGATGGAGCTTGGGATCGAACCAAGATGTGATGTTGGTCGCAGGCCAAATGGCTTCTCGGGAGGGGCTTCCTGTTCCTCTCAATTTCACGACACATGCTTTCTCTTCTCACAATGGTATCAAATGGTTGATATGGTTCCTTGGCAGACAAAAATATATATATATATATATATATATATTGCCAAATCCTAATTAGTAATTCCAAAGGTCTGTTCACGAAATTTGTGAATTTTTGGTTTTTGTTTTTAATTTTTTATGTTTAATTTTTATTTTTTTAATTAAGTTATCGTATTTGACATCTTGAATGCAAAGTAAATTATTGAATATTAATGTAGATATAATATTGAGTAAAATTAAAAGTTATGAGTGATTAAATTTTGTATGTGCTTAAAATTTAAAACAAAAATAGATAGTCAAAACGAAAAAGAATTATTTTTCTTTACAAAATTTTAAAATCAAAACAAAATATTAAAAACAAAGGTGGAATCAACTAACCATAAACTAAATACTTGCAATCACAATTTTTTGTATTATTTAAATTATTCAAAAACTAATATTATATTATTTTATAAATATACAATTAATTTCAATTTGCGTGTTAACTTGTTATGTTATTTGATTTAATTTAATTCATTAAAGATATTATTCTTAACATGAAACTTAGTGAAAAACAACTAAAATTCAAAGAATTTAAATTTGAGATTTGGAGCTTGTCAATGCTATCATTTAGGGTTTGCTATTAAACTATAACTCTTGTAATTTATTAAGAAATAAAAACATAAACAAGAAGAAGAAATAGAAGAGAAAAAGAAATTAACATAAATCTTGTTAATCTTCTTTAACGGAGAATAATATAATTTTACTTTATTTTAACAAAAGCAAGTAATTACACTCTTCACATATATAATAAATTATACAATATAAAAAATGAACGTAGTTAGTTCCAATACCACTTATAAGGTCTAACTCCTATGATTTTTATAGAACTACTCACACCTTTACAAGCTTCAAATACTTTTCTAAATAATATTAATATTATTGCCTATGGCACTTGCCATTGTAAATTGCAAAACTTTTTTAGACTTTATCTTAGTACTAAAAGGCTTATGTGTCACGTTTTGAATTATATAATAGTTTAGTACTGTGTAAAAATCACTTGGAGATAAAATAAAACATTCCCTTTCCTCTGCAAACAACACCAAGTATGAGCTTCCCATCAACAAATTAGAATAGAAAAACAATATCCCTGTAAAATCTTCAATAGAATTATTATTTAATTAATAATAATATTTTTATAATTATAAACAACTTCAAATATTATTTTCTTCCTAATAATATAGTCATAAACAAACCATACACTTCTGTATGAAAATTCAGTATTAAAAAAAAAAAAAACTATATAAATCATTACCCTTTTCTTTCAACACTAGGATCATTCATCCGAGCATTATTCCGGGATCAAGTCCGCCCAAACAGTTCAAATTGATTGCATCTCATACACAAGTACACAACAAAGGCAGGCCTAACTCACCCCAAAAGTCAAAACATAAATCACCAAAAACCTAAAACAATCTATGCATATATGTGAACCTATATTACAGTTCTATAGTATCTCAACATTCAGGCTCCCTGCAAGAACAAACCAAGCACACACAGACCGGCATGATAAGGGATAAGCATCCGTGCACTTGATAAAACCTGGATCGACGTTGAGGATTTTCCGACCAAGGATGAACACGAAGTGGTTCTGTCATGCATGATGGCGGTCACATGAATCTGTCTTGGACCAGCTTCTTCAACTCCTCCAGTCTTTTGATGATTTTTGGGTTCATCAAATCCCGGGCTTCCCGTATAAGAGTGCCTTCTCTGCTGAATTGATATGCATCTATGACAGTACTAATCCAAGCATGCAGCTTTTCCGGTGTCCTGTTGGTACCACCATCTCGGATCAGTTATTGCGAACAAAGTAGAAAAAGGACACAGAGAGAAGCAGAAGTACTATCGGATTAATATCCCTAGGGTGCAGGCTCAAATCTATTTGATCTTCCTAGAAAGCTTCCCACTACAAGTCCCTACCTATCCATCAAAGATTCTGCGTTGGGGGTCGGGTCATGATTGAATGGCCTGTGAGAAGAATATACTTTGAGGCAATGGTAAACCTTCGGTGAAGCTGTGAAGGGGAATCTTAAAACTACAGGCCTCCAACGGAGGAATAAGGACACCTTGGATATTGGTTTTCATTTGTCAATCTCTAGAATCTGTAATTCCGTGTAATTCAAAATGAAACAAAGAATTAAAGGGAAAAGGTTTAGAATCACGTACGTGTATAGGCTGTCTACATCCTTCCCTTCAAGCTCTTCTCCTGGGGTGAATGCATCCTTCAGGGCACACAATTGCTCCTCGGGATCCTCGATTGTGAGAAGATACTTGAGTATTCTAATCTCCTTCGGCATAAGCCTCTGAAGGTTACCTCTCGCAGTCATGTATAAATGGTATAACACATCTTTTACCTGCAAATAAGAAGAATGATTATGGCAACTGACCGAGGCAACACTGAAGTGCTACCCAGAAGAATCATCAATTTTCATGTACGTGCATATGGAAGTCTTAGAAAGTTACATTCACACAGCACCAATACATGGTTACTTCACCTTTTTTCTTCCATGATAAACTGGCTTAAGCAAAAACAAAATAAGTCATTTCTTTGACGCCAAACAATTGGAGTTGGTTGTCAAGTTTGTAGGGTCATAAGGTGCAAGAGATATTGCGAGGACCACTGTAACAGATTATTTCTCTATAATTGGTGGTTAGCAGTCAGTTACATGCTGTAACTGTTTCTTGGTTAGATGTATATAAAGCTACACCAGCTTCTATTAGAGAACAAGAAGAATTTGAATACAATTCCCATGTTCTTTCTCTATTCATTTATCTGTTTTCTCTCTATTTTCTCTCTATTACTATCCCCGTCTCTCTCTCTTTTCATTCTTCCTTCCCATTCTACATTAGAAACCCTAGATTTGAGACCTAGGCTTTGGCAATTTTGGTATCAGAGCAGTCAATTATTGGCAGTGTTCTAAAAATCGGCCTAGGCGGCCGCCTAGGCGCCGATGAGGCGCTAGGTGGCCCCTAAAAATCGGCCTAGGCGGCCGCCTAGGCGCCGATGAGGCGCTAGGTGGCCCCTAGCCGCTGTGAATATGGCCTAGGTGGCCCCTCTAGGCGCCAGCTTGATTAATCTTGGGCAGCGGCGGAGCCTAGGCGGCGCCTAGCTGCCTGGGACGCCTAAATTTTGTGTTTAAATTTTACTTTTCGTCGATTTCGAAGTCTCTTTTACTCCTCTCAGCCGTCGCCCTCTCATACTCCTCTCAGCCCAAGGCCGCCGCTACCTCAACGCCGTTGGTACCTCCTCACCGCCGTCAAGCTCCATCCTTGCTGCCTCGTCCTCGTTGCGTCAACATCGCCGCCGCCGCCGCTGTCAAGCTCCATCTCTGCTTCTGCTTCGACTTCCAACCCCCCCCTCTCTCTCTCTCTCGCTCGCGCGCGCGCTGGCGCTGTTGGATCTCTCTTTCTCGCGCTGTTGGGGTTAGTATTAGTGTTTATTATGTTATTTAAATTTTTTTATTTATAGGTTAGATATATATATTTTTATTTATATGTTAAATATATTAGATATATATATTTCTCTATTTCTATTTCTATTTATATGTAGATATATATATATTTTTTTTCTATTTATATATATTAGATAGATATATATTTTTTATTTATATGTTAGATATATATCTAATATATATTAGATATATATATTTTTATGCCACTTTTAATTATGATTTAATTAAAAATAACATTAAGTTACATCATAAAATTGAAAAATATAAAAAAAATCAACAGTTTTTCTAAGCCTGCCTAGGCGCCCTAAGTGCTTGGCCCCAGCCTGGCGCCTGACTAGCGCTTAGAGAACACTGATTCTTGGATTGCTAGTCTAGACAGCTTGGATCCAACTGAAACAAAATCTATGGCAAACAGAACTCACATGAAGTAGTTGGAGGCACAAATTAACCAAGTTAATTCCTTGGTAAATAATCTGCAGACTCAAATGGAAGCATTGGAGGTTGGATCGAGTAGGAATGACGAAGGCATCCAGTCATTGAAGAATAAATTGGATGCTTCGATGGAAGATTTGGCTAAAAGACTCAATGGCATTCTACAGATGTTCTCTAAAATACTGCAGATAAGTTTCCCGATAGACTTCTCACTAAAGGAGAATGCGGATCTGATTCTGGAAGGTAATGGTCTTAATCCTAGACAATCTAAATTGCCTAAGTTAGAGATTGAGAATATATATGAGAGAAAATATGGCAGATTGGATGTTTGACAGAAGGATGGGGAATAATCTGATGTAGTCACTGATCAAGACCCCGCTTAAGACCAACCTGATCACGTCGGAACAATATTTTAATACTTCATATGTTTTAGAATTCTACTTAATTTAGGATTCTACTTCATATTTCTACTTGATTTAGGATTTTACTTCATATTTGATTAGGGCTTTATTTTTATTAGGATTCTAATTGAATTTTATTTAAGATTTATTTCTATTAGAATTCTAGTTGACTTTTACTTAGGATTTATTTCTATTAGGATTCTAGTTGAATTTTATTTACAAATATTAGATGAATTTGAATTAGCCAAACACTATAAGTATACCTAGAAGTTAGGAGTTGTAATTAAGTTTTCTCAATCAAATTTTAGCAACCTATTTGGGTTTTCTTAGCAAAACAGTCTTGTTTTTGCGTCTTCTTGAAAGCTAAACTTCGGCCATTGAAGTTTGTTCTTTCAAGGGTTTATTTTGGTGTGTTTTCTTCACACGCGCTACACGCTGTGTCAGGTGGTATCAAAATGGTTCATCAACCAATTAGATGGCCAATCTTGAAGGAAACGGTAGCAACTAGCCTCGTGACGGTAATCGGGGGTTGCCCGCGAATTGGAAAGCAATCGAAGAACAATGGGAAATAACTCGTATAATGGAGCAACAATTGGAGCAAATCCGCAACCAATTGGGCGTTTTACAACGAGTTAAGAATAATCGAAACCGGACTAATGGCGTGAATCAAGCCGGCTATGTTAAACCGGGAAGACCAGCCATTAATCATGTCCCCATTAATCCTAGAAGACCAATGATGGATGATAGCGACGATGAGAATGATCTTGATCGTATGATAGCCAACCCTAGTGGTAAAGAGGTTAGGAGGAATGCGCAACAACACAACCATTGGGGAAAGGATGAGTATAAACTAAAGAATGGTTTTTCGTTGAGTTTAGAGCTTGATCTCGAACATTATGTTGTCCCAAAAACCTCAACGTATGCAAACTCAGGTCTGGTTTATGTTGCTAACATGATAGAAACTCCAAGGTTGCTGACTCATATTGGAGTATTTTCCAGTCCCGAGGGCTCAAGCATTGCTTCATAATCCAAGGATGGTGTTTCTTTTGATCGGCTTGCGACTATAAAGGAGATGGAGGCCATGGTAGCAGATTCTTTTACAATTTATTCAGGCTCTAGCATGGTTGAATCGAAGGCAATAGGAACATATTCACCTTTGCGATTGCAAAAGCAAGATGGTCACAAGGGTCTCTTTGTGAATAAGGGTGTTGGATCTCCTAGGCTAGTTAACTCGGGTAGCGTAACTGCTTTCGATATTAATATGCAATTAGATTCTGACACTAAAAATGTTGTAGCAGCTACCATTATAGTTGATCAAGTGCCTGGACCAAAAGTGGATAGAAACATCAATATTTTAAGTGACGGAGAGACTGCTAGTAGTTATGGAATAAGCCTCTATTCGAAACCATTGCAAAAGAATGCTTTTCTAGGCAAGAAAAATTTACGGATGAATTCGAAAGCTGTTGAGGAGTCAAAATAAAAAAAGCTGATGAGAGGAGAAGGACTTATGATAAGATCTACCAGATTAGAGAAACACTCAAGATGGAAGGTTCAACATCCTCAATCTAACAGTAATAATACAATGGAGGCGGAGGGCAACAAACATGGTGATGGTTGGACCTATGCCAATGAAGATAAGGCTAAGAGGGGAAGGAATGTCTTTATTTATGTTCCCTTAGCAGAAAAGTTCAAGCAGTTCAAGAAGATGTCAAGCAAAAGTTGCACAAATAAGAAGTACAAGGCTACAGCTGACAAGCATAGGAAGCACCAGATATTTGAAATTGGAGATGAAGTCATGATATTCTTGAAGAAGGAATGGATTCCAGCAGGACAGCAGAACAAGCTCAAGCCAAAGAAGTATGGTCCTTACAAGATTACAAAGAAGATCAATGATAATGCTTATGTTGTGGATTTGCCTAATCATATGGGAATTTTCAAAACATTCAATGTTGTTGATCCTTCTTTGTATTTGCCGGATGTTGAGTTGTCATACCCGGATCATAATTCGAGGACGAATTCTTCTCAAGTGGATGTGAATGATGCGGTCACTGATCAAGACCCCGCCTAAGACCGACCCGACCACGTTGGAATAATATTTTAATACTTCATATGTTTTAGAATTCTACTTGATTTAGGATTCTACTTCATGTTTCTACTTGATTTAGGATTCTACTTCATATTTGATTAGGCTTTTATTTTTATTAGAATTCTAATTGAATTTTATTTAAGATTTATTTCTATTAGAATTCTAGTTGACTTTTACTTAGGATTTATTTCTATTAGGATTCTAGTTGAATTTTATTTACAAATATTAGATGGATTTGAATTAGGCTAATTAGCCAAACACTATAAATATACCTAGAAGTTAGGGGTTGTAATCAAGTTTTCTCAATCAAATTTCAACAACCTATTTGGGTTTTCTTAACAAAACAGTCTTGTTTTTGTGTCTTCTTAAAAGTCAAACTTCGACCATTGAAGTTTGTTATTTCAAGGGTTTATTTTGGTGTGTTTTCTTCACACACACGCTACACGCTGCGTCATAATCCTACGAATAATCCATATGCTCATAGCAAGTTTCCTATGCCAAAATTAGAGATTCATCTGTTTGATGCAAAAACCCTAGGTGTTGGTTAAGGAGATGCCAAACATTCTTTCAATTCCATTACATATCAGATTCTCATAAAGTTAATCTGGCTTCGGCTTATTTGAATGAAGTTGTTGATGCCTGGTATCAAGGATGGGTGAGGCTTAGGATGGAGTGTGTATGGAAAGATTTTGGGGAGGAATTCTGTGAGAAGTTTGGGATAAGAACATGGCTGATATTATAGAGGAATTTAATAATCTGAAACAGATTGGATCAGTGCTGAAACACCAAATGAACTTGAGGAACCTAAGTCCTTGATGATCACTACTAATACTTCCTTGTCTGAAGCCTATTTTGTATCTAGTTTCATTTGTGGCCTTAGTGAAGAGCTGATGCCAACTGTTAAGATGCTGCAGCCTGCAACAGTTAAGTAGGTGGCAGAAAAGGCCAAGTTATAAGAATTGTCAGTAGAGGCTCTATTCAAGAAACATAGAGTTTCTTATAAAGGAAACGGGCCTGGCAGTATACAAACCTCAACCTTTACTAGAAATGTTAATTCTGGAACTAATAAGAAGAATTCTTTTCAGAAGTTTCCTCAAGGGCAGTTATCCTCAAATCCCTATCAGTCTAATGTGGCAAAAGCTTCTAGTTCAGAACAGAGGAGACAATCAGGACTGTGTTATAAGTGTGAAGAAAAATATACTCTAGGGCATTAGTGCAAGTGTCAACTGCAGCAATTAGAGGGCAGAGATGAAGAAGAGGAGGAAATAACTAAGGAGGTCGAAGTGGCTGATAAAAACCTACTTGAAGATGAAGATGGAGAGATCTCATTGCATTGCTTTAAAGGATGTTCTACTAATAAAATCATAAAGGTGGAAGGGATAGTAGGGCGTAGAAAATTAATGGTGTTGATTGACAGTGGCAGCACACAGTTTTCTTGATGAAAACACTGCCAAAGACTTGCATTGCAAATTGAAGAGCACATTTCCCTTATCAGTTACTGTGGCAAATGGAAGTAAGATGTCTAGCAAATCTAAATGTGTTGATTTCCATTGGGAAATGCAAGGACAATAATTTATTACTGATTTGCAGTTATTGAAGTTGGGAGGTTGTGATATAGTGTTGAGTTTAGGATCTAATTCCTCACACAATTGCACCCTCTCTCACACCCAAATGCTTACCCGATAGAAATAGAAACATAAGAAATATAAAGACAGAACATATCAACAGCAAGAACAATAGAAGAACAAGCAAACTTATCCTGGTTCGGGCAAGGAATTGCCCTACGTCCAGACTGCCAGAAGATGCCGGCAGAATCCACTATTTGAGAATCAAGAATACAGCTTCTTCCACTCCTGATCTCTACCACGCACACACTTAAGGCTGATAGACAGTAGCCTTCACAAGAGAATAAGGACCGAGCCCTAGCTCTCTCTTAACTCTCTAAAACCTATATGCGTATTCAATAGAAGATCCTCACCCCCCGCTAAAACGGAACCTGTCCGCCTCTATTTATAAATGATAGAGGCGGTTACAACTGAAAGGACTAAACTGAAAATAGAAAGCAATAAAGGACTTAATTGGAAATAACTCAAAGTTTATTTCCGATACATTCTAAATGCATTAAGAATAAAATGTACTTTCTATCTATCGAATCATTCTTTTACAGAAATCTAACAGCTATACTAAACAAATTCTAACATATAGTTTTGGGAGTGAACTGGATGAGAACAGTCAGTCCAATAATATTTGACTTTAACAAACTGGAAGTTACCTTTGAGAAGGATGGGAAGAGATTGATTCTAATAGGCAGCTTTGATATGGGAGCCTGCAAGTTGATTTCTGGAAAAAAAATTACAGAAATTTTTCAAGACTAAAATGACTCAAGTGGCTCAAATGTTTTCAATATATGCTGTGGAGACAGGAGAGTCAGAAGAGGCTGAATTCCTGGAGCATTGGACACCACGGACTGCTTACAGCTATGTGATCCAAACCTTAGCAGAGGTACAAAACTCAGACTTTTGCATTTACTTTTGATTGAATTTGAGGACTTATTTGTAGAGCCCAAAACCTTACCTCCACAGCAACCATTTGACCATGCCATACCCCTTAAACCAAATCTTGAACCTATCAATATTCGTTCCTACAGATACGCTCCAATTCAGAAAACTGAAATTGAAAAACTAGTCAAAGAAATGCTTGCTAATTCCATAATTCAGACTAGCAATAGCCCATTTGCATCCCCGGTCCTCCTTGTCAAAAAGAAAGACAGAGCTTGGAGGTTTTATATCGATTACTATCAATTAAATGCCATTATCATCAAAGAAAAATTCTCAATACCTATTATTAAGGACCTCCTTGATGAATTAAGGAGCAACAATTTTTACAAAACTTGATCTAACGGCAAGATACCATCAAACAAGAATGAAACTTGAAGACATTTCGAACCCACCAAGGCCCCTATGAGTTTAAAGTCATGTCCTTTGGTCTAACCAATGCTCCAGCACTTTTCAAGCCCTTATGAACCATGTCTTTAGTCCATATTTGAGAGACTTCATACTTGTGTTCTTTGAAGATATCCTTGTGTATGGGAAAACTTTTGCCCAGCACCTTGACCACCTGAGGGCTATATTTGAAGTCCTTCGATTCAATCAATTGTATGTTAAGAAGTCTAAATGCACCTTTTCCGAGGATCATGTGGAGTATTTGGGACATATCATTTTGGCTGAAGGCGTTAGTACAGAGCCGAAAAAGATTGCAGCTATGGTTGAACGGCCTAGACCAACTACAATCAAGTCATTACGAGGGTTTTTGGGACTAACTGATTATTATAGATGATTTATTCAGCATTATGGGCTTATAAGCAAACCCTTACCCAAGTAGCTTAAGAAAGATAGGTTTCAATGGAATTCCCAAGCAGAGGCAGCCTTTCTTGAATTAAAAAGGGTTAGAACACATTTACAAAAAAAGAAAAAAAAAGAGTTATGACACAGGCCCTGTTCACAAAGCCCTTTATTATTGAAACTGATACTAGTGACAAGGGAGTGGGGGCAATTCTGTTGTAGGAAGGAAAACCATTAGCTTTCATTAGTCAGGCCTTCACACCAAAACATTTGGGACTTAGTGTCTATGATAAAGAATTAATAGCAGTTTTGGTAGCTGTGGAGAAATGGGGTCATTATGTGGAGGGCAGTCAGTTCATAATTTGAACTGATCGTGAGAGCCTTAATGTTCTCCTTCAACAATGACTTCATACACAGCTGCAGTGAAAAGGGATGTCAAAGTTGTTAGGCCTTGACTATATCATTCAATACTACCAAGGTAAAGAAAATTTGGCTGCTGATACGTTGTCCAGAAGGTATGAGGATGGTTCTTGTGCTGTCATTACTTCAGTAGTTCCATACTGAATGCAAGAAGTGACTGATATTTATGAGACTACTGCTTGGGCACAAGAACTCTTAACTCAGCAGTCCATTGGTCCAAATAACAAGCCAGGTTATGCTTTGAGTAATGGATTACTCTCGTTTCGGGGACAAGTTGTGGTAGGAGATAATGACTAGCTCAGGAATCAAATATTACAATCCTTACATGGTTCACCTCTAGGGAGTCATTCGGGCATAAGATCAACATACCATAAGGTTAAGCAACTATTCTATTGGCCCAAACTTAAGAAGATTGTGACTAATTATGTGCTAGCTTGTGACATCTGTAAGCATTGCAAACATGAGCATGTGGCTGCACCAGGCTGGTTCCAACCACTAGGTATTCTAGATCAAGCTTGGACCTGTCTTTCTATGGATTTCATGGAAGGACTGCCAAAATCAGAAGGAAAGAATGTGATTTTAGTGGTAGTGGACAGATTTGCGAAATTTGCTCATTTCTTCAGTCTTTCACATCCTTTTACAGCCCAAGAAGTAGCCAGGCTCTTTATGGATTCGAAGATGAAATTGCATGGAATTCCACAATCTATCGTGCCTG
Organism: Diospyros kaki; assembly: GCA_036245055.1. Classification (NCBI taxonomy): domain Eukaryota; kingdom Viridiplantae; phylum Streptophyta; class Magnoliopsida; order Ericales; family Ebenaceae; genus Diospyros; species Diospyros kaki. The sequence continues at coordinate 15,133,094 of BSEG01000015.1, read as the reverse complement.
ATAGAGATAAAATTTTCACTAGTATATTCTGGTAGGAGCTGTTTAAGAGTTTGGGTATTGGATTACACATGTCTACAGCTTATCATCATGAAACGGATGGACAAACAAAGAGGGTTAATAAATGTGTAAAGTCTTACTTGAGGCATGTCTGCTTTCTTAAACCAAAGAGCTGGCATAGATGGTTGGCCTTAGCTCAATGGTGGTATAACTCTAGTTATCACAGCTTAGAGAAAATATCCCTTTTTGAGGCACTGTTTGGTTTTAAGCCCCATCTTCTACCTGCCACTGTGGATTCTTCCTCTCAATAGCAGCAGTGGATCAATATTTACAGACCCACCAGAATTATCACAACTCATTAAACAGAAGCTGGCCACTGCCCAAAATTGGATGAAGCATTATGCAGACAAGAAAAAGAAGTGAAAGGGAGTTTCCTGTGGGAGATTTGGTTTATCAGGATCAAACACTCCCATCAAAAATCTTTTTCTCATTCTAAGCTGTGTCCTCAGTATTTTGGATCCTTCCCTATCATTGCTAATGTTGGGCCTGTTGCCTATCACTTGCAGCTTCCACCTAACACTAACATGCATCCAGTTTTCCATGTGTTTTTATTGAAGAAAACCATTGGATCCACTGCCCAATCCAGTCCTACTTTACCTCCTCTAACTACTAACGAGGATTTCAAGGTGGAACCCTCAGTAATTTTGGATAAGAGAGTGATTTACAGGAACAACCTCCCTCTTACACAAGTACTAGTAAAATGGTCCCATCTACACCCGGACAATAACACATGGGAATACTTGTCTCATCTGTGTTAAAAGTTGTGTAGAGTATAGGATAAGAAGATCAATGAAAGCAGTGTACTTTGAGGGCCAATGATGTTTTAAATAGAAGTTTATATCCCAATCTGTAATTAGTGATAGTTGGGGGTTAAACTATAAATATCTAAATAGTTTTCATTGGGATATCCGCCCACTATTATAAATAGAGGGCATGGGGTGTGTGTGCAAGACAATTCATTCTCATTCTCTATGTTCGAGTGCAATGTGTGAGAGGAAAGACTTGTGTCCAAGAAAGTTCTTTGTAATCTCCAAGAAGATTGTATTCGGGTGGGATAGAGAGGGAAGAGAGTGATCAATCATGCTGTTGTATTGATCGGTCTCTGAATAAGATAAAAGCTGTTCTCGGGGTGATTTCAAGGCTGGATGTAGGGTTGCATTCAAGCAATCCGAACCAGGATAAACTGCTGTCTCTTGTTTGTGATTTGAATGTTTTTATTCTTTTAATTCTGTTCTTTCATTTACAGTTTATATTTTCTGTTGATTGATTTCGGGTGAGGAGTTGAGAGAATTGGCACTTGTAAACATTGTTTGAGTTGTCAAAAGAGTTCCTAATCTTAACAATCTGTTAACTCAATTTCCCTGTGCTGCCCGAGTTCTTTGCTTTCCTTGAGGACAAGAACATTTTGAAGGGAAGCGAAAATGTCAAGCTCGTAGGATGCATGAGATATTGTGAAGACCATTGTAGCAGATTATTTCTCTATAATTGGTGGTCAGCAGTCAGTTAAATCCTGTAACTGTTTCTTGGTTAGCTGTATATAAAGCTACACCAACTTGTATTAGAGAACAACAAGAATTTGAATACAATTCTCATATTCTCTCTCTCTATTCATTTCTCTGTTTTCTCTATATTTTCTCTCTATTCCTATCTCTGTCTCTCTCTCTTTTCATTCTTCCTTTCCGTTCTACATTAGAAACCCTAGATTCAAGACCTAGGTCTTGACATTGGTTAACGAGGATATACATTATAAGTTTAGGATTTCCTTAGACAAAACTGCCTCAGTTCACTGTTTATATTTTTGTTGGTAATGACTTTACCTAAACAGGATAGACATCTATGGCATGTAATGACCTCACCATGAAGCATATATCTGCAATAATTAACCTCAAACAAAACTTGCATAAGAAAGTTGAACCTAAAGCAGGTAGTTAATTCAAGTGCCATGTCATAATTATAAGTGTTAAATCAGATTCCAAAACCAAGCAAGTATAAAACAATTTCCTAAAACTACATCCAGATTCAAATTTTCCCAACTGCTTACTCACTGGGGAGAGGGAGAGAAGTTAGCGAGGAAGGAAAGGAAGTAGTAGCTAAGAAGGAATCCATTAGCTCTCAGTATTATGGTCAGCACCAGACAAGCTTTTAAAAGAACTAAAGACTAAGAAAGAATTCCGTGCAGCAGACAAGCTAAGTAAAGAAATAAAAGCAGCATCAACTAACTACATGTACCTGGGCTACTTCATGCCTTCCATTCAATGGGAAACCAAGAGTTTGACGGCCATGGTATCATTTTCAGTATTATAAACCTCCCTTTCCCCTCCTATCAGTTTCCTTCTCCACATCATTCCAACCAAAACAGAAACAGGGAAGCAGTTTGCTAACGGTGATGCTCATCATCATATATCTTTATATGTGAATAATAAAGATGAAGTAGATCTCAAGTAGTTTTAACCATGATCACCCCTCAAAATTCACAAGATAGAGTCAAAAGGAGCAAACCCACAAATGGAATAGATTAAGACATGCCTTTGTCCAGTGCAAGAAGTCAATTTACCTCATCCTTCATCATATTTGACTCCTTTGCAGCTGACCAAGCTTTTGTAATCATCAAAACCAGTGCTGAATCAAGCTGATTTTTCTCTGCCAGATTGTCTATCTTTCGGCATGCAGAATCAATAGAAGGAGAATTGATTATGTCTTGAAACTTCAACTCTGCAGCATTGAGTGCCTCAATACTTTCGGATGCAGTGTCATAAGCTTGTACAGCAGCCAAACACATGTTTCCAAGCTTTGCCACAGCTAGTCATACAGTAAAATGGGGATACCATCACTCATCCATCACATTTTTTCTTTGATAAGTAAAAAGCAGTCACCCATTATATAAAAGACCTAAACTAGGAATAGGCATATAGTAATTCTATGTCCATCTGATACCGGTAAAACTAATGGCACTATATTATCAAGACCAGACCACACACCAACCTGAGTTAATGGTCCAATCCATTTTCTTCCTTCTGTCATTTTACAGACTTGGTTTTTACTTGCCATTTTCTACTCACCCAGTGCATATTACTGTCTTTGCTGTCAACTCAACAACAGTAAGTGGAATCAAATTTTATTGCACACTATACCAAAAACCACTTTCCTTTCCTACCATTTTTCATCACATCACATTAAATAGCAGATTTAACCATTTACCTTCGCTACATTACAGTGTGAATTAAAATCAGACCAGACATAAAAACAACTCCTCTGCTACATTTAAGCAGTCTGCTTTTGGCAGCAATAAAATTAGACCAGACATAAAAACAACTCCTCTACTACATTTAAGCAGCCTGCTTTTGGCAGCAATGCCTTGTGCAACATCAGCCAGTCAATAAGGAGATTAAGTTGAACTCCTATTCCTTCAACAAACCATCCAATTAGAAAGGAGACGCAATCATGTTTCAGAGAGAAAGAGCAGAGATGCACAATATGTTTCTTAATGTATCTCAATCTAAACTACATATTGGAAACAAAAGTTAACCAATTTGCGATAACAATCAATAGCAAATATGATTATTCACCAACTCAAAATATTCTTACTCCACCTAGATGGACAATGCAACTGGAGAGAATAAAATTATACCAAAACAAAGGTAATGGCAGTAATCAAAAGGAGTCCCACCATTTTGTTCAGTAGGATTGTCATAATAAGATTCTGCTACAGTGTGAAGATGCAAAAAGAATTCTTTTGTAAAATCTTTACGACGCCTAGCGACAATGTCACCAATGTCAGAAGTAGCTCCTTTGATCAATTCAAGAAGCTCATTATGTCTTTGGACATCTTCATCAACCTGCAAAAAACATGTCCTTAGTGAACTTACAAGCAACAAGAGCACAAACAAAAAATGAACCCAACATTATCACATCATAGCAATCAGGATCATTGATTGACAATGGTGTAACTTAAAAGAGAATGATCAACAGGAGAATGTGAAACTTTGTGCCCCTTCCTTGTCACAGGTATTAATATGAATAATCAACAAAATTACTGCTTCAACCTGCTTTCATTATATCATTCTTAATCCACAAAATTACAGCATCAACCTGCACAGTCCACATTTTGATTGACCATTTAAGAGGTATATGTGGGTGTGTTTGTTAAGCACCTCTTTCAGCTTTCTTCCAAGCCTCAATAGCTTGTGTTTCATCCCGGGATCTTCCTCACTATCTGCTCGGTCCTGACAGCGTTTATAGAAGTGAGGACGGATATTGTCCCATTCTTTGCTAAAAGCCAGTAACTTTCTCCAATCTGTTGGAGTCGACTTGTCAACCATGAAAACATCAATTAGCTTGTCACAAACTCGAACCATTTTCTGGCTGTCCAAGACCTTGACATCATCACTTCCATCTGTCTTATTGCTAATATTTGTCTGCTCTACATCATTAGATAATGGTTCTGACACATCAGAAGACGGAATCCATTCTTCAGTGCAATCACTTGGAACTGAAGTTGTATCACCACCTACAGCTGCAAGAGAAGACTCCTGCAGCTTAACTGGGTTAATCAACAGGCAACAACCTGGTATGGTAAAATTGCTGTCAGCAACTGGATTCCACGTTATTATCCACATCACTCAAGAAGATTTACATTGTGAAGGTAAGCGAAACAAAGCTTGAGCATAAACAAGCACGTAAATAGGCATCCACAGGGCCACAGCTTGAGCATAAATATCTGATCTTGTGCATTGATTTGTGTTGCATAGGTAAGAGAAACAAAGATTGAACATAAGTAAACACTTGAATAGGTCCACATTAAAAAATATATTCAATTGGGGAAATAAAGAAGGAAGATAATGTTGTATATGTAGGAGAACAATAATAATAAATCAACGTCCAACACACTACACAGTGTCTACTTATCAGAGAGGCTGACAATAAAGACTATTGAAACCTCTAGAATTCCTAAATAGTGTTGTAGTACAAGTAGAATACGTGACAGAACTCTCCTTAAAAATAAGCAAGCAACTTAACCATAATAAGATTTATCTTTTATGCATTTAATTCTCCGCATTCCCACAGCAAACAAGCCCAAATGATTAACATAAGCTGGCCCAAATTAACAAAAGAAATTTTGATTCCATTTATGAAAGGATCTTCTTTGTGTCCTTTGCTTTCCTACATTCTGTCAGCAGCCGAACAGATCATAGATGACTATTCTAAAGCAAACACAGTTTAAATAATGAGGAGAGACTTGCATTTGAATCTATAACTGGAAAATGGAAGCTTTTGACTTGAACAGCGGACGAAGTAGAGAGATCGGAGATCATTTCTGGAAGTGGCAGTGGGCGCTCTTACTTGAAGACAACAACATCGACTCAGTGTCGCTGAAGCCAGCTCCATACCTGTGAAATTCCCAATAAGATTCAGAAAATGGGGAAGCCACAGAGGAAATAGATGTTGAAGAACTAGCAACGGCTCAAGCACAACCTAAAAGATAAAGTAAATATCTAATATCAGTAAGGTGCAATCTTCTCTTCATCTAAAATACGTTGGTTTTCTACTGTGCAAAAGATTTGTTAATAATAAATTTTATAGAACGCCCATACCAATGATCTATGCAAAAAATCTTCAAATAAATTGAGAAAAAACAATGCCATGCCTAAACGCCAACCTACAACAACAACAATCAAAAGCCTCCCACTAGGTGGGATCAGCTACAAGAATTCTAGATCTCCAATCACCTAAATGTCAACCTAAAAAACAAAATAAAAGCAATAAAAAGGAAAGGGATATGAAAGTTGGAAAGAAAATATACCTGCAAAACAGAAAAGGAGACAACAAGGGCGGTGCTAACGGGTGCGTATGGCGGAGAAGGATGGGTGACGCGCCGGAGGCGACGCCGACTAAGACAACGAAGGCAACCGGCGGCGTCGAAAGCTAGGGTGGCGGGCGGCGGCGACGAAGGCGAGGGAGACGGCTGAGGTTGGATAAAAATGGATGAGAGAGAGGGGCGGCGGCTTAAACCAAATCTCGTTTAGAGACGGAAAAACTTCCGTCTCTAAATCAGTTTCAGAGACGGAATTACTTCCGTCTCTAAGAATCCCTTCGAGACTTGTCTCTCAATACAAGGTTTAATTTTTTTTACACAGAAAATATTCTTTTCTGAATATTTAATTAATATTTTTTTTTTTTTGTTAACAGAATTAGAAACTGATTATTGGACAAATTAGATATGAAATTTTATAGTTCAAACAAAAAAAATTCCATCTCTGAAAGAGAACAAATTGGTCAACAATACTACTTTTTGATGTGATTGATTTTCCATTTGGGACCATTTAGAGACAACAAATTTGAGATTTAAAAACAAAAAAATTCCTCTAAACCCTATTACTTTTTGTTGTAATTATGATGACTAACATATCAAAAAATAAAAAAAATCCAAAGGTCCAATTTGCATAAATCTAAAATTTAATTTTTGGTCATACCATTGCCACCGTTAGTGATTCTGATTATAGGAATTTTTCATCAGTGCAATAACTCGATAATCCGCAATTTAAGGAATTATTACGAGAAGAAGTAGAATTAATTATCTTTGTAAATGAGAAGGTGTCTGCAATTTTTTTAAAGTTTTGGGAGTCTAGGCATAATTTTTAAAAGTGGTATTAGAATTTCCTGAAGTATAAATTATGTGCAATAAGAAGTAAGAAAGCTTGTAGATTGAGTGGCACGCGTGCTTGATGAAGGATGCTAGGCTAGCTGTTGGTCGTAGGTTCAAGTCTAAGGGGTAGACGCATGTTGGGGAAAATGCTAGAATTTCTTCCAGCCAAGTAGACGCTAAAACGGTGTCGTTTTGGAGGCACACTAAGTGTGCACCACGCACGCGGTCTGCGCAACCAAGCGCAGCTTGGCACAACAACTTGCAGTCGCCAACAACTGCCATCTGTTGCCACCAGCTGCTGCCACGTGTCCAAATCGCCACCTTGCCATTTTTCTTCCCTATATAAACCCCCATAAGGCATTAAATTGGCTTATAGAATTATTTGAAGTAATTGAGAAAGGCTTGAGGACTACATTTTGGGAATTTAAGGATTAGGTAAGTGATTAAAGTCTGTGGTTGGGTTAAAGTTTGTTGTCTAACACTAATTTTGTAATAGTTCTTTTTATCAATTATGCATAATGTTGCTAGAAAAGCTTTGAACCGTGATATCGGCAAATCGAGCACTTAGAGAAACTTAGAGGAAGTATCAAAGGCAAGTTTTTCTTCATCTTTCCAGACAAGTTCTCATTCCTTCTTGTTCCTTCTTAAGCAAGTTTCTCTTATTTTTTGTTCTTTCTACTGTTTGAATTCTCTATTTTCTAGTCTCCCATGGGTCTCTTGAATTGTGAGCTTCTTTAAGGGGCAATCTTGATGTATTTCTTTCAAGAGCTCGAATAAGGTTTGGTTCTTCCTATATTTCTTAATGGAATGATGTCTAACTATGTTGGGGTAGGTTTTAGTGGGATGCATGCATGCTAGCTCATGTGATTTGGGTTTTTTATGTTGCTATTTGTATTGCTAGATGCAGGGGTTATCGATCGATTAGGCATGGTTGTTGACTGTTTGGTGTTGTGGGAGAAAACTATATATTGGCTTAAGCAAGTTGTCGATCGGTTGCCCCTAAGACACAAACTGTCAACCGATGCTTGAGAGTCTGTCAACCAATCCTACTTGTTTGTATTTTACAGCATGTTAATGTGATGTTGAGGTTCGGGTTTACATCTGGGGGGTCACATGCTATGAATGCTTGAGCACGAGGCATGTTAGTATGTTTAGGGTTGTGCACGAGCATTGCATTGCATGTGTATTACTATGTGGGCGAAGTATGGCTTGATGTCTGGTCTTATGGGGGCCTTGTAAAACATTTATGCTTATTACACCATTGCATTCCTTATATGTTTCATTGCATGGTTACCATTGCTTGTGGCAGATTTATTCGAGAAATGTACATTTATAGGCTCAGGTGACGGAAGAACCATCTCGATGAAGCTTTGGCTCGGGAGTGTTTCACTCAGGATATGCTAACCAGTTCATGGCTGCATGCAAGATGGCATGGAACCTGGGATACCAGTTTGCGTTTTATGTGTGACCATCGGTTCATTATTTGTGCATTGTTGCATGTGTTATTTTGTAGGCTGAGTTGTGGTCTATGGCACGGTTTGTGTGTGGTATATGGGAAAGGAAGTATTTAGCCTTATATCCTTTTTGTTTCCTTATACTTGTTAAGTCTTGTGACTCATTTTTGCTCTCCATCATTTCAGATAGGGGACAAACGAAGATCGATGACAGTATTTGATCCGACATGATAGAGTGTATCCAAGGCAATCCCAATCGAAGACCCTTAGCAGAATGGTTGTTGTTCTTGGGTGTCAAAGGATATCGTTTTGTTCTTTTTGTCGTTGTGTATGGTAGTACCCTAGCGGCTGCCTAGTGGTTCTTGTTGTGTATAGTCACTTTCTTACTTGACATCTTATCTATATATATCATGCTTCCACTATGATTCTGTGTGGTTTTTTCTCTTCTCTAGAGACTCCACCTCGGCTTCCTTGGCTTAAAGGTTGCCGGGTTGGGGTTTCTTACAGTTAGATTCTTGCATCTAAGATGATTTGCATATCCAAAAAATTAAAATAATCCAATGACCAAATTTTAATAAATCAAGAAGTTAATTTATTGGCCAAAACTCATGTTTCTACACAATGGCGAAGGCAGGGGGTGGGCTGAAGCCCACCCAATTTTTTTAAAAAATGGATTTTATACTCTAAAAAAAATATTTTTTTCTTTCAAGCCCAGCTCCCCCCCACCCTTCTTTGTTTTCTTTCCAAAAATCCAGATTCTATTAAAATCACACACACACACACACACTCTCTCTCTCTCTCTCTCTCTCGTTCATTCTCTTCCAAAGCACTTATGTGAATCACAGATTTTGTCAAATCTAATCGTTTGATCTTGAATCCGACCATATTTTCACCGTGAAAGCAGTCTCGATCTACAAGAAGGAAAGTTTTTTTTAATTTTATCAACCTTATTTTCAACATAGATGATAGATCCATGATATATATATATATATGTATATACGATTTGATCGAAAGTTTAACCTTAGATCTATTGAGATCTAATCGTTGGATCTTGCTAGTTTTTGGGTATATTGGTCGATGGGTTTAAGGGTGTTGATTGGTTATCTTCTATCACTGGAAACCACAAGTCATGGTGGCCAGTGGTGAGTCTAGCGATTGCTAGTATGTTTTTCAATTCTAGCTGAAAATAAAAATTTATATCTATATATCCAGCCGTTCAATTTATCTCATTTTTATGTATGTTAGTCCCCTTGGCTTGGTATTTCTAATGGTACGCTAGTATGTTAAACCCATTTTCCATTAGTCTTTAATATTTGAATTGCCCTGACTAAATAGTCGGATTTTGTTAACTATGATTTTAAATTGTGATATACAGGTCTATTAAAATGCCGAAACGAAATATCTTCCAATACTTTACTGCGAAAACAAATGGTAATTCACTAAGTAACCCAAATGTCCCTGCAATGCTCCTTCTTCAAGTTCTATATCACCATATAAAACTAAAAGATCCAAGCCTCTAAATCAATATACTATTGAACCATCTAAAAGTAAGGCCTCATATTATGAACGTGATTCTGGAAAGCGAATTTCAATATCACAATATCCATTAGAAAAACAAAATGGGGTTCGGAGACCATATATCGATATGGGACCGTGTCAACCTATTTATGAGTGTCCTTATGTAAAATTTGGGGCTCAAAATCATTGATTTCAATCCATTTGGTTCACAAAACATCCATGGCTTGAGTTTTCTACGGAGAAGAAAAGTGCATTTTGTTTTCTGTGTTATCTGTTTGAAAGTAATGCATCACAACCTGAAACATTTACAATCAAAGGGTTCAAAAATGGAAGAGAGTTAATTGTAATGATTGTCCGTTGAAAAAGCATGAAGAAGATGGTAATTCACTACATAACATTGCTATGGAAAAATGGGAAAACTTGAGAAATCTATATCAATATATTAAGAGAAGGATACATCAACAGACTGAAAAAGAAAAAAAATAGAACCGTTTGCTTGTAAAGACCTCCATAGAGAGTGTGATGTGGTTGGCATTGCAAGGTTGTGCATTTAAAGGTCATAACGAGTCTCTTGTGTCTACTAACCGTGGGAATTATATTGAATTAATCAAATTACACAGAAGAACAAACAAAGAAATTGATGATGTTGTTCTAGAAAATGCATCTAAAAATGCCAAGTACACATCACCATATATGCAAAAAGAGATATTGAAAATTATTGCTAATTGTGTGCGACATAAAATTCATGAAGAAATTGGAGATGCTAAAATTTTAATTATTGTTGATGAAGTAGTTGATTAATTACATAAAGAACAAATGTCTATTATTTTGAGATATGTTGATGGTGATGGATTTGTTAGAGAACGATTTTTTAAAATTGTGAATGTTAAAGATACAAATGCTTTGACTTTGAAAAAATAGATATGTACTGTATTAAGCCAATACAATCTATTGGTTACAAATTTACGAGATTAGGGGTATGATGGTGCTAGCAACGTGCGAGAAGAATGGAACAGACTACAAGCATTATTCCTTAGAGAATGTTCGTCTGCTTATTACATTTATTGTTTTCCTCATCGACTACAATTAGCTTTAGTTGTAGTAGCTAAGGATGGACATGATGTGTGGCTATTTTTTCAATCATTGAGTTCTATTGTTAACTTTGTTTGTGCTTCTGCTAAGCGCCATTCTCAATTAAAATCAATTAGAGAGGATGAAATTATTGATTTGATAGTAGAAGGAGAAGTTATAACTGGTACTGGAGTTAATTAAGTTTGTACTTTGCAACGAGTTAGAGCTACTCATTGGAGTCACATTTTGCCTCTGTTAAAAGATTGCTTGAGATGTTTTGTTCTACTTGTACACTTCTTACAAAACTTATTGATGAGGGGTCGAACAATAGTATACGTAAGAAGACTAAAGGTGCCTTAAAAGTTATGAAAACATTTGAGTTTGTATTTATCTTGTGGTTGATGCATGAAGTGTTGGAAAAATCTGATATTTTGTGTCAAACATTGCAAAAGAAAGATCAAGACATTTTGAATGCAATGAATTTTATCTCAAGTACAAAGCAGGTTCTTCAAGAGATGCGTGATGATCGATGGGAAAGTTTTATATGGTATGTGATTGAATTTTGTAAAAGTAATGATGTTAATGTGCCAAACTTAACTGATCGTTATATGGACGGTACAAGACGTTATTGCTAACATAAAAATAATATTACAATGGAAGACTACTATCACTTTTAGATATTTAATGTTGTAATAAATTATCAATTGATGGAGTTGAATAATAGATTTGCAAAGAAAACAATAGAACTTCTTAAGTTATGCGAGGCTTTAAATCCTATTGAAGGTTTCAAATCATTCTCTATAGATGTTATTTGTGGTCTAGCTGAGAAATTTTATCCTTTGGATTTTAATGAAGAAGAGATAAGAGAATTGAGTAGACAATTGGATCACTACAAGTTTGATATTATTCGACAACCGTAATTTCAGAATTTGAATACTCTTCCTCAATTATGTCGAATGTTTGTTGAAACAAAGAGGTCACATCATTATTTCTTGATTGATATGTTAATTCGTCTAGTGTTGACTTTTCTAGTTTCTATAGCAACAATAGAACGAGCTTTTTCCGATGAAACTCATCAAAACATTACTTCGCAATAAAATGGAGAATGACTTTTTAGCAAACACCATGATTATCTACATAGAGGGGGAAATTGCTCTTGGTATTAATATAGAGGTACTCATTAACAAGTTTCATCTTTTAGGGAATCGCAGGTTGCAACTTTAAGTAGTTTTATAAGGTATTTGTATTTTACATTTTTTGTATTTTTTTGTTGTTTTTTACTTTTTTATTTTAAATTAATAAATTATATTAAATATGCATGTAAAACTCATTAAATTTTTATTTTTGTCTTTATATTTTTTTTCTGTTGGTGAAGCTCACAGTTGGAAAAAAAATTTGAAGCCCCCCTGGATAAAAAATCCTAGTTTCACCCATGTTTTTACAAAAACATAGTCGGTTGGATTCTAACAATCGGATCTGTCCATCAAACTCGTCTTGGTAAGTGACTAACATACTCTAAAATTAAAATAATCTAATGATAAGATTTTAACAAATATATATTTTAATTTTTGCTCAAAACATGAATGATTTTATAACAGTGCAACAAATCGTTATGGTTAGTGGTTTCTTGTGATTAGAGTTTATCATCCCCATCGTTAACCATAGTGACTCGCATACTTGAGAAGTAAAATAATCTGTGTATATCTAGCCTTCAATTTTTGGAATACTTCTATGCAAGTGTACAAATATATCAAAAAATAAAAAAGTTGTCGGAGGTTTATCGGAGATATCAAACCTAGTGGTTGTATATTGTCGAAAAACATCCAAATCGCTATTCGATTCTTTGCAAGAGACAAAGTATAATGAGAGTTGAGAGAGTAAAGTGTGAAAAGTATAGGAGTATACACCCAAGAGAGAGTTGAATTGAGTGCTTTAAAACTTTAATGAATATTTTAAACAAAAACTACATTATACTTTTAATAGCTTTGAAAATAATGTTGTAAATATAAGATGAAAGTGAACAAGATATGAAAATCAATTGTAAAAAATTTAACAGAAAACAAATAGTGCACATAATATTTATAGTAGATTAGCTAACTGTCTACATTCATTATCTTAGTTTTTTATTAAATATTTTCAATAGTTCACTAACTGTTTACCTTTTACAAGTTAAGTTATAACATTTACACAACTTTTGCAGCATCTTAGCTTTTACAGGTTAAGTTGTAATCTCAACTTTCATAACTTAAGCTCTAAACTCAGTTTTCACAGTCTAAATTGTAACCTTTACTTTTATAGGTTAAGCAGTAACTTTTACAAGCATTTTTATAAAATAAGGCAACAACCCTTACAGTAGTTTCTTTAAAGAATTTTGAGTAGAAGCCCACGATGAAAAACAAACCCTCAAAAAATATGAATGAAACAACAAAAGAGATTTTTAACTACAAATAGATAGACTAAAAAGATAGGAATTGAAAGCACTTAACTCTCTCTTGGTATTAAAAACTTGATAGCTTGAAGGCAGGTGAATACAAAAGATGATGACTTTCAACTCCCCACTTTTTTTTCTTTCACTTCTTTCTCATTCCTTTTGAGATAACTTTATTTCAAAATCTATAATTTCATTCTCATGCATGCCTTAAGTATTTATTGATTGGGTTTCTCCAATACACTTTTTGAAATGTCCAGAGAATAAATGTTGTGAAACTTGCAAGAATATTCTATTTCTACATTTCAATGGTAAGATTGTTTTCTTTTAGTTCAAACATTGTTTACTTTGATGAAAGAATGTTCAGACAATTTTTTGTAAAGGTCTAATTATGTAAAACGGAAAACTGTGCACATTTAATGTTGTATGTAATAGCTAGTTTTTTGAATTTCAAAACAATATTAATTAAGTAAACTAGGTGTTACTCGAGCAAAACACACAGTTAGTCAAGTAAGCTTAAACGTTAATTGATTAAGCTTAAATGTTACTTGACTAATTGAAGATGATACTTAATTAAGAGCATATCTTAGTCAATTAACATTTCAATCACTTTTAGATTTTGAAAGTGTTACTCAATTAAGCATATGTTGATACTCAAGTAAAATATGATTTTACGCGACTAAAACTTTTTTATTTAGTCGATTAATAATTCAAGTGTAGAAACTCACTTTCTGTCAAATAATTTTTACTCAACAAAGCACATGGTTACTATGCTAATAATTATTTCTTAGTCGACTAAATGTTCAAGTACAAATACTTAGCATTATGCTCTACAATTATTTACTCAACTAATATATATGTGTAAACACACATTTTTGTAACACCTCGCATCGAGCAATAGGAAGGACCAGGATGACTTACCCTGATGGGCCTACGCGAACTTCTTAGGGAGGTCACCCATCATTGGATTTTCCCAGATCAAACACACTTAACTTGGGAGTTCTTTGCCTACATTCAGCCCAAAAGGTATCCAGTTGGTGTTGTTTCCTTACTTATCCTCGATGTATACTTCCCTTCTCTGGGCTCTTGGGGTATCACACATCGTTTCATCATGGGCCCACAACCACGGACCAACTCTCAGCTCTCACCCTTCAAAGGACAAGAGCCCCACCACACTTATGAGCTCCACTGTCGCCCTCTGGGCGACCGATGTGGGACAAACTTGGTGCTAACACACCACCGCCAGAGCCTCTCCCCTAAGTGCAGTGGCGCTCATGGGAGTTGTAACACCCCACTTTCTCAAGCATGTTGTAAATTAGGACGATTCGGGGATAATATATATATATATATATAATATTTTTTTTCTTTTCAAATTAAATACTAAATCACATTATTCCTCATCCCCAAAATTCCCATCCATTTCGAATAAAGTCATTAAAACATTACATGTAGAAGCTAAAAATCGAACCTAATATTACAATAACCATGTCTCAGACAATACATCAATGTCTTTCAAATTTTCAAATGTTAAGTAGCAGGAACTTTAAATACATTAAACTTGACATCATAATCATAACTCATCTTGCACTTGCAAAGTGTCGTCATATGCTTCTTCCGTATTTGCTACAACAACATCTGTAACGTTTGAATATTCCAGAGGCAAAACCCAAGTTAGATGATGAATCATCTAAGTGAGAGTATAATAAACACATTTCGTGCATGAATGCAAAATGTCCTTTCCTTTAATTTTGGTTTGAGTCGATCGTACCCTAATGCTACTCTCTATTTTTACAGTCTCCTTCCCAAGCCGAGGTGCATGGGTGCACCATTGTAAAAACAGCAGCCCCGGCTCATACTCTCAAACTCTTATGCTAATGCATGATCAATAATTTCATTATGTACCTATGTACATTTCATCATAACATGTAATGCAATCTAGGTGATGCATAATATATCAAGACATATCAACATGGTAAAATCAATTTTATGAAATCAAGCTTAGGATAGAATCACTCGTAATAAATCCAGTCCTTAGATAAGAATTATTGCCTCAACCAAGGTTTTAAATCAAAACACTCACATTAAATCAAGTCTTTGGAATAAAACTACTCACCTTTGACAAATTTGGCTTTCCTTGAAATAACTTCACCTTGGTTAGCATACAAATCCTCAAACTCGAACCAATACCCAAACTGAAGTCGTAAGGCACCCCAAACATCATATTCAATCCATAAATACCAAAACAAATTTTCTTCTTATTTTTCTCACATTTTCCCTTTAATTTTTCTTTATTTTTCCTCACTAAAATTCTAAAATAAATATCTGCATCCCGTTTTTTCCAAATCTTTTTGCATGAAAAATATTAAAATAATTTTCTAAGAATTCTAAAAAAAAAATTCAAAAAACCTGATGCGCATGCGCCCTCACGCGCTCAGTGCATGGATTGGGAGTGGGAAAGACGTGTAGAGGCCATGCTCCGGTTGTTTTCTCCGGCGACGGCACACCGGAGTTATGGGATTTTGCTTCTGGATTGATCTTCTTCTTTATTCAATTACTTTGACGTGCATGGAAGCTCGAAATGACACTCGGAAGGACCTCAACCGAAGCCTCAAACTCTCGGCCGACACCACCGCCTCATTCTCCAGCTAGCGCTCAAAACCTACCAAATGCATGCCAAAACCCTCCATTTTCTCCAGAAACAATCCTTACGCTCCCTAGAGCAAAAACCCTCTATTACTTGCTCTCAATTCGGCCTCTAACTCGCTCAATTTTATGTTTCAATTTGGCAAAACACTCGGCCATTAAACCTATATTTATAGGCCTAATCGGACCTTGAAACGCCCATGGCCGCCTTCACCGAGGTCTTAAACGTCTCAAATACCCATTGAGCGACCCAAAGGCACATGACCACCTCCTCAATAGCCCATTCACAGGGCGCTGCGAACTGGCCACGCCTTGCCAGAATTTTTTGAAATTTTGGCCCCTCGTGTGCTCGTTGTAGGCCTTGGGTGGATCCTTGAGCCTTTTCAACCAACTTTCTAGGAATTCCCTGGGTCAGAGCGTCGAATGGTGGCCGACGAGAGCTGTTATAGGCCATGACAACTTCCATTTTCTGATTATTACACTTTTGCCCCCATCATTTTGACCTTTTCACTTTTAGTCTTTCACACAAGCCCTTGAAGTTTCCATTGCTTCCAATGAGACCCCCAAAATCTAGAATTAACATTCACACCCTGAGGACTTGAAAATAACAATGTTTAGACCTCCCTCGATAATTTTGGGAAACTGCTCTTAGGCCCAGTTGCATTTTTTTTATTGAAATCTTCCTGTTCTCACCCGAAAACACTGAAGGGTTACTCTACTTAATAATTCGAGACCTCCTAGGGGTTCCGTGGCCTTTTTGGAGGTTTCCTCTCATGATTCGATTTTATCAGCCCTAACCGAAGCTGTACTAAAAACTGCCTCGGATCCGATTTCTTTCCGTGCAAAAATTCATATCTCGAATTACTTAATGATGACGTGATCTTCTTTTTTATTGCTCGAGTTTTGGGGTACTTCCTTCGATTGACTCGGCTAATTAACAATAAAAATATGCTTTGAAAACCCTAATTCAAAAACTCCATTCCAATGCCACGTTTCACGAAACATTTATTGCATTTATTTATTTCAAAACGGGGTTTTACAGGCGCAGACCATCTCAGAGGTGACAGAGGATAGTTCGGCCAAGGGGGTTCGCCCAGACAACGCCAAATGTTGACACATATTTTTGTAACATCCCGCATTGAGCAATAGAAAGGACCGGGACAACTTACACAGATGGGTCTACGCGAACTTCCTAGGGGGGTCACCCATCCTTGAGTTTTCCCAATTCAAGCATGCTTAACCCGAAAGTTCTTTATCTGCATTCAACCCAAAAGGTATTCAGCTAGTGTTGTTTACTTCCTTACTTATCCTTGATGTATACTACTATTCTCTGAACTCTTGGGTATCACACATCATGTCATCATGGGCTCACAGCCACGGATAAGCTCTCAGCTCTCACCATTCAAAGGATATAAGCCCCACCGCACTTATGAGCCCCTCAGTCGCCTTCTAGGTGACCAATATGAGATGAACCCGGTGCTAACGCACCACCGCCAGAGCCTCCATCCTAAGTGGGGGGGCGCTCATGGGTGTGGACCATCTCAAAGGTGATAGAGGATAGTTCGGCCAAGGGGTTTCCCACAGATGGCGCCAAATGTTGACACACATTTTTATAACACCCCGCATTGAGCGATAGGAAGGACCGGGACAACTTACCCTTATGGGCCTATGCGAACTTCCCAGGGGGGTCACCCATCCTTGAGATTTCCCAGCTCAAGCACGCTTAACTCGGGAGTTCTTTGCTTAGATTTAACCCAAAATGTATCCAGTTGGTGTTATTTCATTCCTTACTTATCCTCGATGTATATTACCATTGTCTGGGCTCTTGGGGTATCATACATCGTGTCATCATGGGCTCACAGCCATGGATCTGCTCTCAGCTCTCGCCCTTCAAATGATAAGAGCCCCACTGCACTTATGAGCCCCTCAGTCGCAAATGTCGACGTTCAATTTTAGTCGACCGTGATTCGTTAAGGCTACAGTGAATGAGTAAGTCCAAGATGCAAAGAGAAAGAACAAAATAGGAAGAACACAAAGAATTTTCACATGGTTCGGTCAGAACGATGTCTATTCCACGGCTATACCCTGATTATTCTTTCAGAGTGACAGTATCTGATTATTCTTCTTGTTGTCGTCCTTTTTAATAATACTTCTGACCCCTTATTTATCATGAAGGGCATTTATAATTACATAAGATATAAAAAATATAAAGATGATATAATGGGGGAAAAACAATCCTTATCATCTGCATAAAATTGGGAGTGGGATCCTCATTACGAGGGGTATGGTTTACCTCAAATAAAGTAAGTGGGTCCTTGCTTCTGACTGGTCAACAGCTTTGTTGTCTATACAAGCTAAAGGATTTAGACCAGCGAGCTGAACGGTTAGGCTAGCGATCTAAGAGCATTATTGGAAGCTCGTTAAACAGGTTGTTGGGAGCTCGCTAGAAACCTTGCTGGGAGCTCACTAGAAACCTTGTTGGGAGCTCGTTAGAAGCTTGCTTGGTTCCAAGATACGAGCTCGGATTTCAGCGGTGTGTGAGCTTGCTTTCGACGAGCACGCTTGGACCTTCTGAGCTTCAAGCGATTGGATCAGCCCACTGGACTAAGTCATTCTTCCATAAGGAGTGGTGCAGGAAATACATATAACATAAGCCCCCTAGCTCGTAGTGCAATCTTCGGACTGGGAGTTGATGCGTGCCAGCTATTCCCGCTGTTAATCCACATCTCAGACTTCTGCCTAATCGCTTCAAATCATGTCGTTTCATGCAACACGTCTTGTCTACAACCTATTTAATGCGCACGTCCCCCTATTACTGCGCATGATTGCTGTTGCGGGCCCACGAGCCGTCATGCAACTGGTGGATGCGGGGGTATGCCATAAGCCGTTTTGATTCAATGACTGAGATTATCTGAGCTAGGCGTATAAATAGCAGAGGGCATTACCTTTTTCCCTCTTTCACGCTACTTTGAATCCTCTTGCTTTTGCCTTCTGCTCTTGAGACTTCCATCGCGAAGAAGCTTTTCCGGCCGACGTCCATTACTGTTCGGAACTGATTCCTAGGTTCCGGCACTAACAATGAGTTCTCCGATAGGTGATTTTTTGGCTACTCTTACCCCTTTTTTTTTCGTCGAGTCGTCTATCATTGGTTAGCCGTCGACGATTCATTGCCCTATTTCAATTCTGTAGGTGTTATCTTCGTTTTCTGGGGAATTGATTTGAAATGGTTTGTTAAGTATTCACCGAGTCTTTGGGATTAGTGACCTTAGGATTAGTCTTCTATGGTATACCAGGCTTGTAGCTGTAGCCCTTCTGCCTTAGGTGGTGCCCCGTTGCAAAGCGCATGACCTTTCAAATAGGGAATATGTTTAGGGTTTTCCCGATTTTCTTTTTGATGTCTGGTCCGCGACTTGCGACCTGACTGTTCTTTATTTTTCTTTGTAGATGTCTGGTTTTGCTCTAGGGAACTCAGGTCAAAAGCGCTGCAACCATACCATAGGACAGGACGATACCTCAAACTCAGAAGACTGCTCGGTGATAGAGATGCATAACCTCGAAGGAGTTGCTCACGAGCTAGGGAGGCCGTAGACACGACGTCTTCAGAATCTGCTCCAATAGTGAGTGGGCAGTTCGCTGAGGAAAGTATGAGTCGCGAGGTTTTTATGCAACTCCCCTCTAAGGTCAAGTTTCAAGAGGTGGGGAATATCACTCGAGAGTTTCGTCTCTTGGGGCAGTGTTGAGTATACATTCCTTTTCTGAGCTGCCACGCTAACTATCCTCCGACCGACTTTGTAACCATTAGTCCCCAACACCTCGAGTCTAGGTTTAGGTTTCCTGTCCGTCATGCATTCTCGCCCTTCTAAACAAGCTCAAGCTCGCACCTTTCCAACTGACCCCAAACTCTTATGCCCAACTCACTTTCCTGACTGTTTTACTTCTTAAGAATAAACTTCCTCCCCCATCGCCAAAATTAGTCAAATTTCTCTTTTCTTTTAAGAATGCCAAGGACGGGCTATACTACTTGGAAACTCATCCTTCGCAATACAAAGTTGTCCTTCCCCAAGACAATGCAAAGGGGAAATCCAACGTGGGCGATTACAAGTCTAGTTGGTTCTTCGTCTCTTGCCCTTCGCTTTCGTCACTCAAAAACTTCACCTTTGCACTCACTCCAGGTAAAGGCATACTCGTTAGTGTAAATCACTTTTTTTTGCCTCACGTTTGTAATGTTTTCTCTTTGTCATGGAGACTTCTGGGGCGGAAAACCAAGCTTGTCAGTCGAAGAGACCGAGGTTCTAGACAAACTCATTGCTGCGGGGTCGGGCTCAGACGATTTTGAAATAACGGACGAGCTACTCTAGGAGTATCAGCTCGCACCTCCCCTTAACACCGAGATTGTATTTTTATTTATTCATTTTTTGTTTTATATTATAATATTAATTTATAATAATCATTTTAAAATTAACTTTATAATATTTTTTTTTCTTTTCACGCTCAAATCTTTGAAATAATATCTTTTGCTAGGTTCCTACAAAAAGAGATTAAAATCTATATAAACACACATTTATGTCGAAAAAATAGCACAAGGTTAAGATAAAAATATGTATACAATTAAGCCCTATTAAATACCCTCGCACTTAAGCTTTTGCTTGTCCTCAAGCAAAGTAGAGAAGAAATACAAAATAAACATTTTATTTTCTTGCTAGGACAAAATCAAGAATTCCAATAACATATCAATGCATAATTAATCACAAAATTGGTTATCATCCATATTATCATATCAACTCTAAATCCAAAAGTATTAATTGAAAGAATTAGTCATGCAAAATCATCACTTTTGATGCCATGCATACTTTAAAATTAATTCATGAAACCTTGGAACTAACACAATTGAATCATGCAATAGTTTTCTTGCAATCACTTATCTCCACTACTACAAACATAAGGAGTAACAGGAATGATTTTTTTTTTAATCAATCTTTCCTAAACATTACTTAGCTTTTGACGTGAATGTCGACATTTTGTGATGAAGACACCCGGTTTCTCTCCTAAATAATTACTTAGAATACATTTGCATACTCATATTTTGAACTACCATTTGACGTAAAGGATGATGCAGGAGCACACTGTCAACCCCCAGTTACAGCTCAAAACATAGGAGTAGATAAATAACAATAATTTTTTTTCTTCTTGTTTTGTTATTTTTTTTTTCATCATTCCATTTTACTTCAACTATGTTTAGACCTAGTTTCAAGAAATAATCACAATATTATTCTCACATAATCAAACATGCACAATCACAAAATCCCATGAATTTTGTCAAGAAACATATATTTCAACAATCATGATAACCACACATAATCAATTCCTTTTCCTTAACACCGTTAAACCTAGAATCAATAATCAAATAGAATAATTCTCAATCTTGAGTTAACTATGCATTGAACCAAAGTTAATACAGAAAACATGAAATCAGCCTAAACATGAAAATAAAATATTTTTCATTCATGCACATTATATATTTCTTCTTTTTTTTTTTCAAACAATCAAAAAACAATTAAGAATTATCGAATTTCTCACCCCCACACTTAAATTAAACATTATCACCAATGTTTAAAAATAAGAAAAAAAGGAAAAGAAAAGCAATACTTCCTTATTGTAGGTCTTCTTGAAATGCTTGAAAATTGCTGGCTTTATTCTTTTAAAAGATGAAGGATCGGATTTCAACATGAAGCAAGCCCTACAAAAAGAAAGATAAAAAAAAAATGGAATAAGAAAGCAATCCAGGACATTCTAAAAGTTAAGAGAAATAAAAAGAAAAGAAAAATAAATAATATTTCGAATGGGTTGCCTCCCATCAAGCGCTTCTTTATAGTCATTAGCTTGACTAAGTTACCATCTTCAAGGAGGCTTAAATTCAGCTAACCTTTTCTTCTTTGCCATTATTTCTTTCAATACTTTGTCATAATTGGGCATTAGAGAAATGACATCAAGTAAAGGGATATTAATATAAAACTTTTTAAACATCTTTAAAAATTTAGTAGCTTGTTGAACCAAATTAGCCATAAGAAATATTTTTCAAAAAGGAAGAGAGGTTTCAAAAGGTTTTAAATTAAGAGTAGAAGAACTTCCCTTGTTATTCATTAATAACCCATGGTCTTCTTCTTTCGTTTCAAGGTCTTGGCTTTCTTTCTCTTTTATATGCTCTTCATTTTTTTCTTCTTTTTCAAATTCTTTTTCACTTTGCAAAGTAACGGCTTGTACTTGTTCCCTTAGATTGTCCTTAGTATTGCTAGGCGCTCCTCCTTGTGGCTTTTCCAAAATTGTTTGAGCAAATTATCCAATTTGAGTTTCCATGATTTGAAGTCTTGCATCCGTACTATTGATAAATTTTTCCATCATATCCTCCAAATTTGATTTTTCTTCTTGTGGATTTTGATGTTGTTGTTGAAAGCTGAGAGGTGCTTGTAGATCATTACTCTAAAAAAAATTAGGATGGCTCCACCATTCATGATTGTAAGTGTCAGAGTAAGGATTAAAATTTAACCTATTGCCACTATAAGAAATAAAATCAATCTGTTTAGAGGAGGAATAAAAAGGATTTCCTATTTGACAATCTACACTAATGTGTCCCCCTTGCCCACAAAGCTCACAAGTAAGAAAATAAGAAGAAGAAACACTCATTGTTGAAATCTCCAAAATTTTCAAATTCTTATTTAATGTAACTATTTGAACAGACAAGACAGTGATAGGATCAAAGTTATAAATGTCAACTCCCTTTGTATTTGCTCTCTCATTGCCCCATTGATAATCATTGGGTGCCATCTCCTAAAAAAATTTAAGAATTAAAAATTAAAAATAAAAATTTCATAAAAGGTAAAGAAAAATAGAAATGATCAAAAATAAATTAAATAAAGAAAAAATTTAATCTAAAAAGAAAACCTATAAAGAAAAAGAAAAGAAGTAAAAATTAATTTTTTTTTAATTTAATGATGAAGAGAGTGTCGATCCCATGAAAATTAGATCACAATACCAAAACAATTTTAATTTAACCTAAGTTGAACTAATTAATTAATCGGATGAATAAAAAGAAAAATAAATGGAAAACTGAATTCTTTATGAGAAAAATTAATTAATGAATGCATTAGGATTTAGATTTCATTTAATCTGGGTAATGTAATTATCTATTCAACTCGATTCAAAATAAAAAATACCCTTACAGTATTTTATAATTATTTGCAAGTGATGGTGGATTTTCCTCAATTAATTAAAAAGGTTTCTTAAGTCATATTAATGATTCATTAATTCAATTTCATTGCCAGATTTCTGAGCAAATATCAACAAAATAAATAAACATTAAGTTCTTTAGAAACCTCTAATCTCAAAAGAGAATTTGACTCACCAAGCTTCCTCGATTCCTACACATCAGCTAATCATCTTTCGATCTCATAGTCTAGTATGTGATTTATATTGCCTATGAATCTAATTTATAACAATCCTTGAGTCAGTCATGCATAAATCATTAAAACATTAAAAGGTGACCAATCTTTTAAAGCATTAAACGCAACAATATAAATTCCTCACGTAAATAATAATTGGGTTTTGAATCAAACTAAACAAATAATCACATAATCCTAAAATTAAAATCCATCCAAACCCTAGCTAAAATGAAGTAGCTAGACATTATTAAAGTAAAAAAAAAATAGAAAATTAAATGAAGAAGACAGGATGCTCCTTACCCAGATTTGTTCTAGATCTGGGTCGCGTTGCTCTGCGTGAGGCATCTCTTCAATTTCTCCTTCCGTGTGCGTCGTCCCCAACAACCTCCAATATTTTCTCACTGTGTGCCTAAGTGCTTGGTTATTGCTTCAATTTAATTGCACCTTCATTGTGTGCCTCTCTCGAGATCTTCAATTCCTTGCTCTTTGTCTCCAATTGCGCGGCCCCCAACCAATTCCCTTCCTCCTTTTATATTATAATATAATATATATATATATATTTGTATTCACGCACTGACAGCCCTAGCCCTCAAAATCCTCTTTTAAAATATAATAATATATACATATATATTCTGTGTGCCTAGCCTCACGTCTCGAATTCAAGCCACTATTATGATATATGATATATATATATAAATATTATAATTTAATATATAATATATTATGTATAATATTTAATATACTATTAAATACAATAACATTAATTATATTATAATATTAATTATTTAAAATATTTATTTATTTTTTTGTTTTATATTATAATATTAATTTATAATAATAATAATTTTAAAATTAAATTTATAATATATATATTTTTTCTTTTTACGCTCAAATATTTGAAATAATATCTTTTGTTGGGTTCCTACAAAAAGAGATTAAAATAATATAAAATCCATATAAACAGACATTTATGTAGGAAAAATAGCACAAGGTTAAGATAAGAATATGTATACAATTAAGCCCTATCACTCCCCTAGCTAGGTTTTTCCTTTTCATTTTGTTTTGTAATACAAGTATTGATTCAATGAAATGAAGCTTTTCTCGGACTTATACCTCTTGCTTTAAATTTCTTCACGAACTCAAGTCAATCAAACTTAAAATTTATCGAAATCTTAATAAATGATTCTTAAACTTGTCTCCACAATATAACTTGATAAAGCTTTCGCATATCAGAATAAGCTCGAAAAATATAACTTTGGAAGAAGTCTTCAAGAATATTATTTGAAGATGACAAGTCTAGATAGATCCAAAGAATTCCCAGGTCATAGATTAGCAAGCTTAAAGATAGGTCATTAATCAACAGACGTAATAACTGTAAATGCATGTCTGATAAGGTATGGTTCCTCATACTTTAGGCCAGTTGGGATAACCCTTTAGATTAACATGTTTTTAAAAAGATCATATTGAGAGTCTTGTCAAGACATAGATCATCTTGATATCTCAGTCAATATGCGATGGTTGACCAGCCCATGATCAAAATACATGTCCGACAGGTCGCAAATAGCCATACTTAGGCAGATTAAGGCAAAACCCAGTTAACACGTTCTTATCGAAATATCACATCAGTCATAACGAAAAGCCTGGCAAGATATATGTCTGTGTAGATCGTCTTGCGACCTCAACTAATATAACGTGGGTTTATCGAGAGTTTGGCTTAATCAAGAAGGAACACCCAGGTAGGTCGCAAACCATGACTTAAGTCAAGATGGAAGGACCCCAACTGGTGATCCTTTGACTTGCATAATAGTAATGGTTGCTCAGTAGGTGCCAAACCATAACATTAAGTCAAGAAGAATGGTTCTTAGCTGGCAACTTTAAAGATATTCAATTGAACATCAATAAAAACAATTTAGTTGAGAAGGAACAGTTAGGTAAGCTGTAGACCATGACTTGCGTTAAGATGAAAGGACCCCAGCTAGTGAACTTTTGACTCGAAATTATTTAATGGAAGTGATCGCTCAGTAGATCCCAAACCATGACGTTAAGTCAAGAGGAATGACTCTTAGCTCGCAAACCATGACTTGAGAGGGGTACCAAGATGAATACTCAGTCAAGCCGTGAACCATAGCACGGTGGCTAAGTTCAATGGGCCCCAACTTGCAAACCATGGCTTTTTGACCTCTCATTTTTGTGACATTCAATCCAATAAAGTGTGATGCATAGAGATTCATAATTTTCAATCAGAATTATGCAAATTGCGATAGGAATTCAGACCATAGGTTAGAATAATTACATTTATTGGAAGTAAGGACGGAGGTGTTCTGCATTCCAAGCTCGCGGGAGGAAAGTCCCATCCATGTTCATCAGATGATATGCTCTGTTGCCCAAATTTCCATTGATGATAAAAGAACCGTCCCAGTTTGGGCCAAGTGTGCCATCACTCACCGTACGAGCTCCTGGGAGTATTAGGCGCAATATTAGGTCTTCGACATTCTAGTGTTGGACTCGGACCTTTCGGTTGTAGTATCGTGCCACTCTTTGTTGATAGACGACGACCCTCATACGAGCTGTATCTCTCGTTTCCTTGACGAGGTCAAGGTTCGTCGCCGGCAGTTCGTCATGGTGTTTTGAATATAAGGTGGCCCTCCAATGGCTAGTCACCTCGTTTTCTGCTGGGATCATGGCCTCGGACCCATACACCATCGAGAGTGGGGTTTCTTCTGTGCTGCTCCGAGCTGTCGTCCGATAAGCCCAGAGTACTGTTTGTAGTTCATTTACCTAAACCCCATTTCTAGCCTCAAGCTTTGTCTACAGGATCTATTTCATTATCTTGTTAACAACCTCAATTTGTCCAATAGCTTAGGGGTGATCCACGACGGTAAAACTTTTCTGGATCCCCATCGATTCGCAAATTTGGATGAATTGCTCGCTGGTGAATTGAGTTCCATTATCCGTCACTATTTGTCGTGGAATCCCGAACCTGCAAATAATATTATCCCATGTAAATATCTGTACCTTTGAGCTGGTGATCTGCACGAGCTCTTTGACTTTTGCCCATTTGGTGAAGTAGTCAACTGCCACAATAGCATACTTGCACCCTCCACGGGCTGTTGGAAATGGCCCGATCAGATCCATGCTCCAAATAGTGAAAGGCCTAGGGCTGCTCATCTGTTGTAGGTTAGCTACCGGAACTTGCGAAACCTTAGCAAATCTCTAGCATCTGTCACACTTCTTGACTAGCTCTACGACATCTTGCTTTATGGTAGGACAATAAAACCCTTGACGAAATACCTTCTGTGCCAAAGAACGTGCCCCCGCATGATTACTGCAATGGTTTTTCCTGTCAGTGATTCAAACATCATATTGACCAGTCTTTAGTAGGTCGCATTAGCATTCTTCAACCCAAAGGGCATGATGTTATAACAATAAAGCCCCCAATCTGTAATGAACGAGGTGTGCTCCTTGTTATTGAAGTTCATGGGGATCTGGTTATAGCCCGAATAAGCATCCATGAAGATGAGGAGATGATGACCAGTCGTTGCATCCACGAGCTGATCAATTCTTGAGAGAGGCAAACTGTCCTTAGAGCAAGCCTTGTTTAGGTCGGTGAGGTCGAGACAGATTCTCCACTTCCCGTTTTTCTTCTTTACCAAGACTGGATTAGCTATCCAAACTGGGTAATGGGTTTCTTTAATGAACTCGTTCGTTAAAAGCTTGCCCACTTCTTCTTTAAGAGCGACATAATGCTCAGGAGTCATCGACCTCATCTTCTGGCGCACTGATTTGTAGCTAGGATCTACATTGAGCTTGTGCGACATAACCTATGGGGCTATTCCTACCATACCATCATGGTTCCATACAAATACATCAAGGTTAGCTTTAAGAAAATTTGTAAGTTGGGACTTTACCTCGGGGGCTAAATTTTTTCCTAGCTTGAGACATCTTTCCTCGTCTGCCTCACAGATTGGAATATCTTCGAGCTCTTCCATCGAGCCGGTGGATCTGTCACAGTCCACCTCGCAGTGGTTAAGATCATGGCTAACACCCTTTTGGCTAGTAGGACGTGGGTCGCTTTTTGTAATGACATTTACTTTCTTTCATTTGGCCCTCATTTTTAGGGCATCTTCACAGCAATGTCTTGCGAGGTGTTGCTAACCTCGTACGCATCTTACTCTATTGGGGGTAAAAAATTTGACTGTCAGCCACCTGATCGAGGTGACCAGATCCAGATCGTTTATTGCCAGCCTCTCGAGCACGATGTTATACGCCGAATGACAGTCTACAATCAAGAACTCTGCCAACTTGGTGGCCTGGCGATCCACTTCTCTAACAGTAAAAAGGAGAGTAATCCGCCCGACAGGGACCACTGCATCATCTGTGAACCCATAAAGTGGCTCTAGGGATGAGTTCAACTGCTCCATCCCAAGTCCCATTTAATCAAAACATGCTCTGTACATTACATTTACCAAGCTGTCTATATCTACCATTATCCTTTGCACTTCAGAATTGTTGATCCGGGCCCATATAACGAGTGCGTCATTATGTGGCCAATGGATGTTTCTGGTTTCTTTTTTCAAGAAAATGATCATTTCTGCTACTGCATCACCCTTAGCTCGCTTTGTTGGGGAAAAATGTTCGTTCAACCTTGCCAACAAGAAATGGTTGGCCTCACGCACGTACTTGTCGTGGGACTTGCGAGAAGTTCTAACGAGGTGAGGCCCACCATGAATTGTGTAGATTGTTCGAACTACCGGTGAGCATTCATCGTCGGGGGGAGGTAGTTACTATGCCGGTTTTTGGTTCAGCTGATTGGTTGGTCACATCACATAATCCTTCACCTGACCTCTTCTAATCAGGTCCTCGATGGCATCCCTTAAGGCTCAGCATTCAGAGCTATTATGGCCAACCTCATTACGGTATGCACATAATTTTCCCTATTTCTAAATTTGTTGGGAGTTCTTAACGAGTTGGGCTTCACGAACTCCTTTCTGTTTCTTTCTGTAGCGAAAATCCTCTCTTGGGAATCTGACATAGCACAGTAGCTGTCGAAGCGTCGTGATCACATAGGTCAGTCTTCCTTTTCCGCCTTGTGAGCTCTCTTGGAGACCTCATTGTTCGAGTGTTCTCCTCGAGCTTCCCTTTCGGTGTCTTTGCTATTTATTTTCTTATTCTAATTAAAGCCCCCAGCCTCTTCTTTTGGTATAGTGGGCTTCTTCGAGCCAATGGCCTCTTCCTATTGGATGTCCTTAGTAGCTCGTTCATAGAATTCCCCCAAGTCTTTAACTGGGGTCCTATAGATGCTCTCATAGGGCTTCCCATCTTTGTGGAGGCCTGCGAAGATCGCAGTCAAGACGCTTTCAATTGAGGGATCCTCGATATTGCTTACCTTGTGCATGAATCTAGCGATATAGTCCTTTAAAGACTCGTTTACCCTCTAGAACACTATGGCGAGGTGACATGGAGGGGCGAGCTGCCTTCTCAGCGCCCTATGTTAATTGAGGAATCTCCGTTGGCATTCCTCCTAGCTGCTGATGCTGCGGGGTGGAAGACTCTTAAACCAAGCTTGGGGGATATCACCCAAGTTCGCTGGGAAGGCGCGACATTTGATCAGCGAGCTTGTTGTCTACAAATTCATCTGAACATTGTATGCATCCAGGTAATCGTAGGGGTTGTTGTCCCTATTGTACTTTGGCATACTCAGGACTTTAAATCTTCAGGGGAGAGGTTGGAGCTCAACTTCTCTTGTGAATGGTGTCATGTCCCCACGACCGTTATTCTAATGCGGACTCCTTGTTGTGACTCCAACTACCGGACTCCTTGATACAATTCCTCCACAATGAGTCCAAGTCCGCAAATCGCTAGGCCTGCGATCACCTACTTCTTTCCCATTCCGAAGAATGGTGATTTGGAAACGGATAATTATCTCTGATATCCTCCTCTGCAAGCGGAGTTCTCTCTTCCCGTGGTTGGCAGATCCTTCGAGGCGAAGCTGGTAGATCATGGACAATCGCGCTTGATCTTGGGTCAGGACTCTGACCGCGTCAAGGAACGACATTACTATGTTTTCTGAAGCCTCCTGGCGTTGCTACCAGTCCTGGATGGCCCCTATCCCAGCGGTTTGAATAGTAGGTTGGACAGTAACCCGCATAGGCAAGCCGGCAGTGTTTCCAATCAGTGGTGGCAAAGGGATATCCACTGTCGGAACTATGGGCCTCCAATTTGATGAAAAATCTTGCAGTTGATCGCGATGATTCTCTAGTATGTTAGCCACCGCGTCAAAACTTCGTGTATTCCTTCCTCTTGTCATGACTATTGATTAAAGCGGGCCCCTTCCTTTAGCGCCAAAATGTCGACATTCAATTTTATCCGACTGTGATTCATGGGCCGCAGTGAATGAGTAAGTCCAAGATGCAAGGAGGAAGAACACAAAAAATTTTCACATGGTTTGGGCAGAACAATGCCTACTCCACGGTTGTACCCTGATTATTCTTTTAGAGTGATAGTATCTAATTATTCTTCTTGTTGTCGTCCCTTTTAATGATACTTTTAACCCTTATTTATCATGAGGGGTGTTTACAATTTCATAAGATATAAAAAATATAAAGATGATATAATGGGGCACAAACAATCCTTATCATCTGCATAAAATCGGGAGTGAAATCCTCATTACGAGAGGTATGGTACATCTCAAATAAAGTAAGTGGGTCTTGCCTCTAGCTGCTTAGCAACTTTATTGTCTATGCGAGCTGAACGGTTAGGCCAGCGATCTTGAAGCATTATTGGAATCTCGGTTAATATATTGCTGGGAGCTCACTGGAAACTTTGTTGGGAGCTCGCTAGGAGCTTGTTTGGTTCCGCAATACAAGCTCGGATTTCAGCTGTGTATGAGCTTGCTTTCGACAAGCTCGCTTAGACCTTTTGCGCTTCAGGCGATTGGGCTGACCCACTGAACTGAGTCATTCTTCCATAAGGAGTGGTGTGGGAAATACATATAACAATATGTTACTAAATTAACAATACTCTTTAGTTGATTAATACTGTAAGTCTATGGATTTGTCATTTTGGCCCAGATTTATTAGTCGATTAAAAGGTATAGTTAATCGACTAATATATCACTTAGTCGATTAACATATTGATTACTCGATTAATGTTATTTTATCACATATTCGAGTAATACAAGTGTATTATCGATTAATCCATTGAAAATTCTTGGTCTTACTCAATTAAAAGATTAAGTTAGTCGACTACAACAGTTGTTACTCAACTAAAGTATATATTTACTAGATTAAACTTCAAACCTTAAGACATCTTACTTAATTAACAATATTGAATACTCGAATAATGTTTCAAAAATAGTTAAAATTAACTTTCCCAAACCAAATTATTTGATTAAAAACCTAATCCCATTCATTATTTTGAAACTCATCGTCAAGGTATATTTAAAATTTGCTTAGATGTCATCATGAAAACATTCTCAAAATTAAATTTAACAAAGTGCAATTGAATGAGGAATGGAGAACTTAACGAACTGTTTGCTTGTTGAGGATGTTTTCTATTTTTCATCTCAAGTTTTTATTATATGTTTTTATGTTTTCATTTTTATAGAAAAATGAGAAAATTGGAAAACATATTCATTTATAGTGAATATGAAACCAATTTTAGACTTAAAAAATGAAAAAATGTATTCAAAATTATGTATGATATTTTACTCTTGGAAATTAAAATAGTTTTGATAATGACTAAATGTTATGAAAATCAATCTTTAAATCTATATGAATGAGTTTGAAGCAAAGTTATGAAAATCAATCTTGAACTCTATAGGAGTAAGGTTGAGTGTTTAAAATTCAAAATATTTTTTTAATAATCTTAACTTGCTTTCAAAAGAAACAAAGTTAGGAAATGTCAAGTGTTTAGTTTTTCTAAGTGAATAATCGATTATGTGTCTATTCTCTGTCGAATATGCCTATGAATAGTCGACTATGTGTCTATGCTCTGTCGTCTATGCCTAAGCTTCTATCGACTATGTTTTGTTCTGTTAAGTATTGTGCACGTTCTATCGACTATGAAATTTCTTCTGTCGACTATATATGTGTATGATGTTATAAATTTTCATCATATTTTAGATGTGTCGACTATGTGAAAGTGTTTGTCGACTATTAGTAGATTTGGTTGGACAACTGTCGACTATGCTTACTTGTCTGTCGACTATGTCTTAGTTTTATTTGAAAATATAGTCAACTAATCTCTTCTGTCTGTCGACAGTTTATTTATCAGAAATTTGTAACGACTAATTTTTTTACGCATTTAATGGTCGCTCAACCACCACAACGATCGAATTTTTGCATTTATCTATCATCAACTATAAATATGGGTTGAGAGAATCGATTGAACGCTGTTGGAAACAATTAATATCTTCAACTATCGAGCATTCAAGTTTACATCAAGCGTTAAATTCTTTTTTCTCTGTATTTATATTTTTGAGACTTTGTATCTCACTGTTAGATTCATTGTAAATCTCAATTTTTCAGTGGGAGAGAGCTTGTAACGAAGAGTTGTACTCTTAGATTGTCATTCTCATTTTTCTTGTATTTGACCTAGCAGAAGCTAAAAGGCCCATTAGATTGGGAGGTTTGTAAGTTTCCTAATCACGGACTAGAAGACCTACTTGGGTTGAGTATGGAGTTGATAATAGATTTGTTTCAAAATCCTTGGTGGGTAGTTAAGGTAGTGGACTATGATTAGAAAGTCGAACCATTATAAATCATCGTGTTTGTGCCTTCTGTTTGTTTGTTCTTATCAGCATCTTTTTATTTTCTACTTAAGTTTTTCAATTAACCTCTCATCCACAAAGATTTTATATTCATTATTCACAAGATGAGATTGTCTTTACACGATTGATACCTCATCGTGTCATTTTAAGGTCTTGAGATTTAACAAATCCGTAGTCTTCATAGGCGACATCTCTGTTTCTCAGAAGAATTTTTTTTATATACCAATTCACCCCATCTTTGTGTGTGCCATAGCATTTCATTTCTATCAATGCAAACGAATAGATGTAGTGATCAATGGGAAGGGGAAAGGTGAATGATTAGGGCAACCAAATGAAGAGAAGAGTTATCACTATTATAGTAGCGAAGAAACAACATCGAATATAAGAAGCTGGTACGGTGAATGGGTGGGTGAGTGCAAATAAAATACTAGGAAAAGAAAAGGAAAAATTGTTGTTGATATGATTTGAAGTGACTCAAATTAAAAAAAAAAAATTATGTCTTCCTTATAGATTCTATAAAATCTAATATAATTTTAGAAAATAAAAAATTTGTTTTCTATTCTCCATTTAAAAAAAAACATTTTGAACACAGTTTCTAATTTTTTATCTCTATAGAATTTTTTTTTTAAAAAATATTCTAATTTTCCAGAAATGATATAATACACCGAGAGCCCAAAGAAGGATAGTATATATCAAGGATAAGTAAGGAATGGAACAACACCATCTGGATACCTTTAACATTAGTTGGATACCTTTTGGGCAGAATGTAGATAAATAACTCTCAGGTTAAGCGTGCTTGAACTGAGGAAACTCAAGGATGGGTGACCTCCTTGGAAGTTTACGTAGAATCATCAGGGTAAGTTGTTCCGGTCATTCCTATCACTTAATGCAGGATGTTACAAGTGGTATCAGAACAACCCGGGCCCTGTGTTGGAACCGTGTACTAGCCAAAGACTAGGGGTACTGGACTGAAGACCGTGTGCTAGCGCAAGGTTAGGGGTACTGGATGGGGGAGAACTGAGACCAGTTGTAAGGTCGCATGATGAGAACGTCATGTGTTTAAGGGGGAAAGAATGTAATACCCTGAGAGCCTAGAGAAGAGTAGTATATATCAAAGATAAATAAGTAAGAATAATATCAGTTAGATACATTTTAAGTTAAATGTAGGCAAAAAAACTCCCGGATTAAGTGTGCTCGAGCTGGGGAAGCTCAAGGATGGGTGACCCCCTTGGGAAGTTTGCATAGGCCTATTAGGGTAAGTTATTCCGGTCATTTTTGTCGCTCGATGCAGGATGTTACAAATGGTTTCTTTCTTTTTCTTTTATAGCCAACTCACAAGGTCGCCCCACCAATGTTGAATCACGTTTATCCGAATCTGACTCTTCTTTATTTTTTCTAATTAATTATTTATATACAAATAATTACAATTAAATATATATATATATACATATACACACATTTATGCCACTTAAAACTTATTGAGTTTTTAAAATTTTTCTTATTAATTGGAGATTTAAAAAAGTGATTTTCTAAAATATTTTTTCAAATCATTTCCATCTTCTTTAACACAAGTTAAATAACATAAATTAAAGTATTTCTCTCTTTTTTAACATATGTTCTAATTCTTATATAAAAAATTAAGATTTAAACAAATTTATCAAATATTCCAACAAAAATAAGGAACCTGTCTCTAATTTTGTCTCTATGTGAAAAAAAGGTTAAAAACAAAAAAAAATTCGCCCTTAACATCAAAATATTATGATTTGATCGCTCAACAAAAGAAAAAATTAGAGATGAAAAATTTTTCTTTGATAAAAGCAAAAAAATTATTATTTTAATATTATTTTTTAATAGAGACAGGAGATTATCTATTCAAAAATATTTATTTTTGAACAAAGACAGGTTTAGAGACAAAATATTTTTGTATCTAATAAAAAATATATATAGATAGAAAGGCAAAAAATTTATTTTTATTTAAATATTATTTTTATATAGAAATAGAATATTTTTCGTCTTTATTCAAAAATATTATTTTTTCAGACAGGATAAGCCTATCTTTAAGAACAATTTAACATTTAGAGGCAAAACATTTGTTGGATATAATTTTTTGTGTAGAGACAAACTTAGGGACGGAGTTTTTCCGTCTCTAAACAATAATTCCATATCTAAGAGATATATATAGATGAAAATAATTTTGTTTCTACACGAAATTGCAATTTAATCCCAATTTGTTCCATTCTTTTCCATTTTTCTCCAATCTTAACCATTTCCCTTACAATAGATGATGCTAGTTGCCTTTTTTGCATTTGTCAAAATATCCTTTATTGCTTCTCCAATCCTTTTCCGCCACCGTTATCGCCTTATCTGTCATTCGTCATCCCCCATCCACCATTGTCTCCAATGGAGAATTCGCAATCGGAGTCTCCGACCCAAGGCTAGTTCAATGATTGGGCCACTAAAGCTTATACCTATGGCCCCCAAAAAAAGGGCCCAAAAAAATGAGGCCTCCTATCATTTGAAATTGTATTATATGATGGTTTTTTATTTGAATTTATACTCTGTTTATTTTGTTATTTCATTTAGAGGAAGATACCCCAACTCTCTTAGTTCATGGATCATTTTCCAATGTTAGGCAATAAATAGTGTTCTAAAACATGGCATACTCTTTGATATTAATAGTTTGGATTTATTTCTAAAATTAAAAATTTTAAAATAAATTATAACATATAAATAAAAACACCACTTGCGATACCAAATTTTATAAAAAAGGTAATTATTTTTCAAATGTAAGAATAGCTCATAGAATAACATTAATAATTCCTATTCTGTAATTTCAGTATAAATTAGTTTTTCAAATTTAAAATTAATAAAATCTTATTTATGTTCAATTATGTTACAAAAAATATTAAATAATTTGGTTATATTGTCAATTGAAAAAATATTTGCTTTCTAAATTTGAATACAAAAATTTAATTAGTGATGTATCTCAAAAAGTAAGAAAAGTAAAATTTAAATAATTTTTAATATTTATTTATATTATTAATGAACTACCAAAATAACTCTTGCCTAGAGTTACGAATATTTTTAAGTTGGTGTTGCTCAAACCAGAGCGAGTGAAATGTTCTCACCAACAATAATCTTTCCTCAAATTCAAAATTGAAAATAATCTTTATGCCAGGAATAAAGGGTAAAGGGATTGATCGGATTTGGTAAAGGTTGTCGCAACACATGTATATAGTAGGAAATAAGACTTATTGTAATGCCTGTGGACCAATTTATAATGTGTCCAAGGCTGGAATCGAAGTAGGTGATCTCTTTATCGCTTATTGTGTCTATCTCATGTCAAGTATGCTTCTCAGACATAGACTACATACATGGTAGTATTCTTTGAAAGATAGAATATTAGTGCGTGAACTATATTTCAACTATTTTTTCGTCCTGATATTCAATGACCCAAATCATCAACCTAACGAAAGAACTTACAAGACAATAGTTACAAAGAATTTTTGATGTGATTTCGACCTTGGTTCTTTTTCATGCACAAATCCACCATTAACTACCCTATTTTTTTATCTCCCTAACTCTTAAGAAAGGGTCACCAACTAAGTTCTTGAGTAATCCATAGATCAATTAGTTGGTTAATCTTAATGTTTTGGCTTCTCGGATTCACTTATGTTATTCAGTTGAGGAAGTTAGAAAGTTACATGCAATTGCCTTAAAGTGTTTCACGAGCTCAATAACATATGTGGATAATAATTTAATCAATGCATGTTTGAGATTTGAAGATTTGGTTTGTGTATGTAAACTATTCGATGAAATGTTTGTGCGGAATATTATTTATTGCATTACCATCCTAAATGGGTATTTGAGATTTGGGTTAAATGATGAAGCATTATTTTTCTATAAGAAATTTATTTGCAATGGGGTTCGGGAAAATTGTAAGACCTTCGTGTGTGTTTACTAAATTTATGTAGTTGGAGATTGGATTGTGAGCTTGGGCAACAAGTTCATGCTTGCATAATAAAAGATAATTCAAGTAAATTAGTTGTGGATAGTCCCATTGTGTAACACCCCACTTTCTTGGGCGTGTTATAAATTGGGACAATTTTGGGATAATAAATTTTTTCCTTCTAAACTAATGCGAAACCATATCATTCCTCATATTCATTTCAAAATTTTCATACATTTATCTCGAAACAGAATCATTTTAAATATTAAATGCGGAAGTTAGAATCGAACATTAACTTTATCATTAACCATAAATAAAGTTATACATCATCATTCTTCAAAACGTTCAAAATTCAAAGTAACAGAACTAAAATACATGGGTTGTTGAGCCAAATTGCTCCAATCAACTCATTGTGTGTTTTGATGATTAACAAAATATAATTTTAATAAAACTATTTTTGGTATATTTAAAATCCCTAATGTATTTTTTATATGTCTTAAATATTATAGTATTTTGTGTATCAAAATAAACCAAGTAATGATATTTTTCTAAGTCTGGAATATTAGAAAGTTATAAGGGAACATATAAGAAAATATTTTCTTTTTGAAAAACTAACTCCCGGTATTTTTCATAGTTAATGTTCATTATTGTTAAAATGATTTTTAATCAATTTTTCAAGAAATAGAAGATATCTATTTTGGGGGTGGTAAAATCGCTAAATTCTGATTTTGTACTAAAATCCAAAATTTCCTTTCTTATAGATTTGAATTTTGATTTTTTAGATATTTTTATTAAATGCAAATGGGGGGTACTTTGTTATTTACATTTATGTATTAAAGTAAATTAAAGGTAAAATATAAATAAAATAAAATGAGGACATTTACTTAAACTAAAGAAATGAAAATAACTTGTAGTGTATTCATACTATACGGATTATGCCTTCAAACAATTACTATATTTTAAAATCCTTTTTCTATAAAATCTGCCCTAAAAGTCGACTCTTATATATCTAGAGTCGACTCCCCTTCAGCTGGAGTCGATTCTTGCAAAGTGAGAGGCGACTCAGCCGAGAGCAGTTGATGTAGAGTCGACCTAGCAGCATTGGTGTTTTTCGAAGAGTCGACTCTAGTATTAGAGAAGTTGACTCTTGTATAACTAGAGTTGACTCCTACTTCAAATAGGAGTCGACTCCTGTTTTAGAGAAGTCGACTCTCGGCTCCAACGATCAAATTTTTCCTAGCCGTTATAAATCCGTTGGAAGTTCTATTACAAATATCAAGGTGGAATTTTTTGAGAAGGCTAATGCACAATCAAGATCTATCATCCTAAAGTACTTCCAAGCTCTCAAGCATTCATTTCAAATCAATCCAAGACTCAAGCTCAAAGATATATCCATTGGAGCCCAAGGCAAAGGAGAAGACGATATTCTCTCTAAGTTTGTAAAAATTGTATCATTGTATTTGCATATTTACCTTGTATATTGTTCTTATATTGGTATCCATTTTAGTTCAAGTGTGTTGGACATATGATTGATTATTTATATTTATTGTGGATTGTAAGTGGCCTCCTGGAGCCCAAGTAATCTAGGTGTGTTTTGATGTATTAGTTTTCGGGGTGAGCTATGGAGAAAACCTCGGTGTTGTGTAAAAGTTTCTTAGGTGAACTTGGAGGAAAACCTATGTGTGGTTTTAGTGGAACCTCAAGTGTCAGGTTGATCTTGAGAGAGTAGAGTAAGTGTTGGAGACACCGAACCACTATATCTCGTGTTGATTATTGTGGTTGTTTGTGTATTTATATTGTTATTATTTCCAAACAACATATATATTTATAACAAGTGTATTTTGTGTATATCAAAATCTCAAGAGTTTTTAAAAAGGGAAGAATTTGATTTAATTAGTTTTAATCACTCAATTCAACCCCCTCTTGAGTGGCTATTGTGTGTGTCAAGGGACTACTACATAACATACATTCAATTCATCATGCACTTTGCTAAGTATCATTTCATGCCTTATTCATTCTCGTTTCTGCTACAATCTTCATCAGGAATGTTTGAATATTTCAGGTGCAAAGACCAAATTAGATGATTAATCATTTAAGTAAGAGAACAATAAACATATTTTGTGCATGGATGCAAAATGTTATTTTTCTTTTCATTTCGGTTTGAGCCAACCGTACCTTAATGCTAGTCCCCATTTTTACGGCTTTCTACAACATGCCGAGGTGTATGGGTGCGCTCTTAGAAGAATAGCGGTCCCGACTAGTACTCTAAAACCCTTATGCGATGCATGATCAATAATATCGACGTGTACATATCCACATTCATCATCAATGTATGTAAATGCAATCTACATGACATATTCACATCCAGACATGACAACATAATAAAACCATTTACATAAAATTGGATTTAGAGTGGAACAACTTACCTTAAACATAACTCAAAATATCTTGATTCTTGTGCCAGACTTCTAATGTACTAAATTCGGAACCTCAACATACCCTGACCGTTATATTTATTCAAGAATATCAATATGCTATCTTTCCTAATTTTTTTCATACTTTCCTCTATTTCTTCATTTTTTTCCTCAATAAATTCAAACTAAATATTTCTCTAAAAGAAATTCATAAAATAGCTTTCCTAATTTTCTAAAATTTTTTAAGAAATTTTACTCACCTTAACTTAGCCTCTCAAGTTTTCTCGGTATGCGTGCTCTGATCTTAAAACGCATACTCGATCAATTTCCTAGCTCCGAACATACTCATATAGCCCCGAATTAATGCCTAGAATATTCTAAAAATTTTTAGAATTTTTTACATATTTTTTTATATTTTTTTTGCATTTCTTTTCTTTTTTCTTTTTTCCTTTTCCTTTTTTTTATTTTTTATTTTCTTATTCGCATTCCTTCCTTATTCTTCTTCTTCTCTACCTCCTGCGTGAACCGCCTCTATGTGCCTTGCCCAGTCACCTCCTAACCTCACCGGCCATCTCCCGCTGCTGCTGCGGCCAGCGCTGCCGCTCCCTACCACCGCGCTTCAGGTCGTCGCTGCTCGCTCGACTGCTGCCCAGCCGCTGTTTGCGGCTTGCTGCTCGCTGCCATGGCCGCTCCAGCTCTCCCTCTTGATCTCCTTCTCTCTCTCGGCCATGCTCTACCCAAGCTCTCTCTTTCAATCTTTCTTTCCTCAATCTCATCTCATTTGCTTTGCTACCTCTCAATCGACCAAAGTCACTGCCAATTTATAGGCAGTCATGGCTTGAGCTCCACGATTTCTTAAGATTTTTCTCTCAAATATTGCTGAAAATTTCCTCAAATCCTGCTACCATATCTCTCCAATTTGCCCAAATCTCGGCCATGAAAGATTTTGCATAGGCATTGAATGAATTTGTAGAGCCATGGCCTCATTTTCGCATATTGGTACGTACATACATATATGTATAACATTATATATATTACTTCAGAATAACAGGAAAATTACACCTTTAAATCCCAACATTCATTTCTATTTCACTTAGACAATTCTCTAATTACATCTACATTCTCAAACATCAAATTAATTTGCATTACGATATCGAAAATCCAAAATTAATAACTCATGGGTTACTTGATAAGGATGATTTCGTCCTTGTGCTTTCATCAGATCTTTGTTTCATCTTGAAACCATTCCAGGGTTGATCCTTACGCAAAAATGGAGCCTTTTCAGGGTTCTATTGACTTCCCTGGAGTCCCATACGATAATTCGATTTTTCAGCCCAAATTATAACTGTATCAAAAACAGTCTTGATTCTAATTTCTTTTAATACTATAAATCCTATCTCGGGATGTTCGTCGAGACCATATCATTTTCCTTAGACATTTATACTCTGAGGCATTCCCTGCAGTCGATTTGATACTGATAACTATAAAAAATTATACTTAAGCCCCTAATCTTTTGATAATTTCACCTATAGCCCAAATTAAAACTACTCTTGAGCCCTTTAGAAAATTTGGAATATTACACATTGTCTATTTTTATGCATGACTTCGTGACTTGATAAGTGTAGTTTGTGCATTTAATACGATGACAAATCACGATGTGATTAGTTGGACAACAATGATTTCTTTGTGCTCATAGCTTGGTTGGATAAATGAGGCCTTTGTTAGAAAAAGTCGGCGAAGGTGGACAGTAAATGCATGAAGCTTGAGGCATGACAATAAACATCACCGAGCTTAAGAATAATTTCCACCCTTCAATAAATGGTGCAAAGGTTATGGTGGCTATCCCCAAATATACAACAAGCTTTTCCAAAACTCAGGTACACTCACGAGTTTGGGGAAAAAATGAGCAGCAAGAAACTAGGGACAAACCCAGCAAAACAATAGTAAGAGGAATAACTAGAATGGCTACTGTTTTGTCGTATCTCACAAGTGTGGCAAAAGGCTGCTTTTATATGTGATAAATGGTAACTTTGAGAGGAAATCAACAAGTGGGTAGACTGGTTCAAACAGTTCAGAAGAATGTAAGATAAGTGAAAGATAAAAGATAAGAGAATAACTAGTTAGTAGAGACTTGTGTATTTCTCCAAGGTTGAAGACTAATTCAAAGCATTCTCGAAGAAAAAAAGAAAGCAAACAAAAAGTTTGAAGGTGTGCACTAGTTCGTGTGCAGGGGGAAAGAGGGGAAAATCCTCAATTTTGCCTTGGTATGGCCCAATCTCATGCACGCGAGGCCAAATTCTCTCATAGCTTTCATAAGCCCAAATAAATTCAATGTATACAAAAATATGAAGAGAGATTTTTATTTAACCAATGTGGGACAAAAGACATTATAGACCATTTGAAATACCACTTGGTTTACAACAGACTTATCGTTATTCTCAAAATGTTATTAGAAGGATTATCCCCAAATAAATTTATAGTGTGTAGTGTTTGGAAGGCTTGCGGAAATGAGTTGGCACTCAAGTTTGGTAGATAATTACATGCAGCTGTGGTTAAGAAGGTTCTTAACAATGGTGTATTTATTGGGATTTATTTGGTAGACATGTATGCAAAATGTCAAGAGATTGCAAACTTTAGGAAAGTCTTCATTGGAATGAGACAGAGCAATATTGTTACATATACTTCAATTATAATAGGGTATGCTTGCAATGGACTTAGCGAGAAGGTCATAAGTCTCTTTAGCATAATGAGAAGACGTAATATATTTTGTTAACAACTTGACCATGGTAAACGTGCTTAGGGCATACGGCTTGGTTATATGTCTGTTATTGGGAAAGGAAGTTCATGCTCAATTAATCTATAATTTCACTCAAGAGTGATATGTACCTATGAAGCACCCTCATGTAGCTCTATTGCAAGTGTAATGAGTACTTCATAACATCTAAGGTCTTCTAGTTCATACCTTTTAAATCATCAAGGCCTAATCTCAACCCATCTCTTTGGCCCCAATCTGAGCCCATCTCTTGGCCCTGTGCCAGTTTGCCACATCATCATTGCAGCCCCGTTGGGTGTCCGCGCAGCTGCGTTAGATCTCGTCCTCATTAATGGCGGTCCCATCTGCATTAATGAGGGTCTCGTTACCACCATGCTGCTATCTAGGAACCTCAACCAACGCTGGATACTCAGTCCTATCAACTGCATACGCACGACACATGCATATAGGAGGGTGTCTCCTCTTTCTATATCAGTTAGCTATTTTCAGAGCCAAGATATGTTCTTTCTTCTGACCTACTGATACACTACCATTTCCTTACTCTCTTACTCACTCAAGCATCGGAGTGCTTGCAGGTCCCAATCGCCCCTCGGACAGACCTGTTGCTGGAGCCCGTGCCCTACTATTGCGACCTTACCTCCGATCACCCCCCTTTTTTGGTTAGGAAGGAACACATTTTAAATATGTCATCTCATGGACTACTATGATTTCAAATTGTGTTGGTCTCGATCGTGAATATGAGGCTATTGAATTCTTGAAAGAAATGTTAGGGGAAGGTGTAGAGCCAAACCTTTTTACCTATTCATTTGCTTTGAAGGCTTCTGCTAAATTGGAAAATATAGAGCATGGGAGATTGATTCACTATTTTGTGAGTAAAACCCCTACCTTTTCTAATGTATATGGAGTCGTGCTTTGATTTTCATGTATGAAAAATATG
Source organism: Diospyros kaki (assembly GCA_036245055.1). Lineage (NCBI taxonomy): Eukaryota > Viridiplantae > Streptophyta > Magnoliopsida > Ericales > Ebenaceae > Diospyros > Diospyros kaki. Next base: position 15,091,001 of record BSEG01000015.1, on the reverse strand, counting down.
GCTATATTTGTGGGGCAATCCAAGCTCTTGATAACTTGCTAGAAAGGAATTTGTTTTCCTGTAAGGCTATGATTATGGGTTATGCCGAAAGGCTTTAAAGCTCATGTATCGAATGCAAGTAAATGGTGTTGAGATGGATGACTATATATGCGCAACAATTCTAACAGTGTGTGGAAACATCAACTAGAATATTGATCATTCAATAGAGCATTGCTTGCATTTTACTTGATTTGTCATCTAAATAAAACTCCAATATTTAGGATGAAACTCTGAAAGAAATTAATGAAATTAATCTTAGATGATTGGCCAAATCGAGATCAATCAACTAAATTATGGAATGCAGACAAAATGCGGATTAGAAAGAACACGCGACAATGAATCACTACGATAAACTATTTATCTAAACAAAGTGTTTGTTGTATAATTTACTTAAGAAATTCAACGAAGGGTAGGGCTGGTAATTTTTGACATAGCCTAATTACACGACATGAAACGACACGGAATTAAGCGGGTTAGAGTTGGGGCTAATCGGGTTTGGGTCATATGACATGGTTATTTTCTTGTCTTAGGCGGGTTAACTAGTCAAACCCGTTTAGACACGTAATGACCCGTTTAATTAAACGGGTTAATGGGCTGACCCGAACACGTTAACACGATTATGTACGAAATGACACGTTTAATTAAATGGTTAGTGGGTTGGTCTGAACACATTAATACGATTATATACGAAATGACACGTTTAATACCAATTTATAAAAATAAATTAAAAATAATTATAATATTAAAAAAATTATTATGTATTCAAAATTTTTATGATTATAATGTAAAAATTTTTTCCCTCTCAAATTTATAAAATGTAAAATTAATTTATAAAATGTAAAATTTTGAAATATTAATTTATAAAATATAAAAATTTTATTTGTAGATATATATAATATATATTTTTGTTAAAAATTATATATTATCTTCTTTAATATCTGAATAGTTTTTTGAATTTGTCTTCGTGCATTCAGCGCGTTTCCGAACAACTTTCGAAAATTTATGCTCCAGTCCATATGCTGTTGCACTCTTAGCAGCTCTTCTGATTTTCTTTTATTTTTGGTTGCCTCTTTCTCGATCTATCACCCATGCGACTTCATCTTCAGCGTCTCTTAGGCTCACTCTGACCTTCTCTCTATCTCTCTCGTCCGTCGCTCATCTCCATTGCTTCAATCTACACGGCGATAAGTCTCGCATCCATCCATAATATATACGTATATACGTATTATTTAGTTTGGCCGAAATTTTAAGTTTAAATCCACGGAGTTTTGGTCATTAGATCTTAATTATTTTTAGGTATATTGATCAATGGGCCATTGGATGTCGAGTGGTTACCTCTGATTTTTTTGTGTTTATGGTTATATTTATAATTTTTTTATTAAATCTATTTTCATTAATTATAATAAAAAAATTATTAAAGTTTAACTAACACTATTATAAATAATTCTGAATAAATGCACGAATATAATTATTAAGCTATTATAATTAATTTATATTATTTATTTATTGATAATTATTAAGCTATAATTATTAAAAATTATGAGCATATTAAAAAAATACAATATATCAAACTAATTTATTATAATTATTAAATTTATTATATAATTTTTATAAATTATTTTACTTTTTTATTTAATAACTAAATATTTAAAAAAATTAAAATGCCAAATCTGAAATCTCCCCCCTCCCCAACCCCTCCTCCACAGTTCTCATTTCCGATTTGCGAAAAGTTGAAAATCGAAACCCTAAACTCCCCCCCGCCTCTGAACTCAAGCTGTCAGCCCCTCCGCCTCCGTCTTCGCCCGTCGTGGCAGCCTCGAGATCTGTCGCCGGTCGCAGCGCCACATCTAGATCGGTCTCCGCCCCCCGCCTCCGTCTTCGTCTTCGGTGGTCGTTGCTGCCTCGAGATCTGCTGCCGGTTGTCATCGATGCCTCCAGATTGGCCTCCGGTCATCGTCCGCCCCTCCGCCTCCATCTTCGGTCGTCGTCGTCGTCACCGCCCCCAGACCAGCCTCCGGTCGTCGCCGCCTCCAGTTCAGCCTCCGGTCGTCGCCTAGGAGTTTCTGCACAGACTGGTAATTTTTTTTCCCACTCTTTTCTTTGTTGATTCGTATATTTTGTAAGATTAAACATGTTTTATTCGTGTTAATAGGTTTTTATTCTTGTTAACGTGTCGTGTCGTGTCTGTTTAATAAGTGGGTTACCGTACCGTGCCGTGTGATAGAAATTTCAAGTTCTAGATGGCTACTCATTTCACTTATAAAACATAGATTGTAAAAAAATCAAGGTTTGTATAGTTTTGTTGGTGAATAATCAACAAAATCTGAATTCATTGCAGTCAAAAGTTTTACATAAAAAGGATGCAATTCTAGCTCTTGTTCCTTTTCTACCGACACACACATATACACACACAGAAGGTGTTCTTAATTTATTCCTTGAGCCCCATTTATGTTGACATCTAGCTGAGTTAGATCGATTGGTTCGACCAAAAAACTCTAAAAATTGGCCGATGAACCTGTCCAATACGAAGCGAAAAACTAGTCTGTTCAATTGACTCTTTTTTTATTATTTTATTTTTAAGGGAAAGTCTTAAATGAGTTACTATGTATTTTTGTCTCGATGCCAATTTAGCTATTATATTTTCAAAAGATCAAATAAACCACTATAATTTCATATTTGGAGTCAATTTAATCATTTTACTTTAAAAAAGGGTTAAATAAATCATTATATTTTTAAATTCAGGATCACATTAACTATAATGGTTAACTTGTTTTTAACGTTATCTAATGCTATTTTAATTTATTAACATCAATAATTCTATTTCCATACAAAATAATCTCACATAATCACAAACATAGTCTACACAATTGCAATTTGTATTTTTTTCAAAATATGATTGTCGGTTGACCCTAGTTCAAAATACAATTTTTCAATATATTAAAAAAATAACAATATTTTGAAAGGTTTCGAAAGAATTGATGTGAACACTTTGACAACATCAACGTACGGTTTTAGTGATTCAAATCCCATTCAAAATAAAGAATAATTAAAACACAATAAATATAGTTATAACAATTTGTAATTGTTGAAGAATGAACAATTTTTTGTAACTGCTGATTTGCAATTTAAGTACTTTTGAGTATTATTTTATTTCATGGACTTTTTTTTCTGAAATATGTTGTGGTTCCATATTGTACTTGTTGGTTTCACCATGTCAACTAAGTTATGGAACACAACTATATCAATTATCTTCATTCACCACCATTTCATGAAATTTCTCCATGTGAAGATGGTGTTCAAACTTCATTTCATCATTACTCCGCCAGGGGATATTATCCACTGCCGGTCTCAAGCCCGGATAAAGGAGGAGGGTTGCGTTAGGTAGCCGACAGCCAGCGTAAAACCTAATCGGATCCAAATATGAATTCTAGACAAACTATCTGTTGGGATGTAACCCACATAGAAGTCTAGAATTCATGTAGCCAACCTCACATAGTGAGATAACGGCTGGATATGTTGTTGTTGTTGTTGTACTTTTTTTTCTGAAATGTTAATTAATGAATTATTGGTCTATTATAATATTATGGGATAAATTTCATTTTTTAATCTATGTTGTAATTATGATATTTTTCCAATAGCTTACTTTTTTTTTTGGTGTAAGTATCTTCTATTCAAGAGTAAATTATGTTAGCATAACTTGCTTCATTTATAATATCTGTATTATTTCTTATTTAAACTCAGTGTAGTAATAATAAAACTCAATATGACTTAATCTACATCTTAAATATACAGATATGTATCAATCATCAAGTTACAATCTTATCTACTTTTGTATTTAGTTTCTTTTTTAAGCTAAGGAAAAAGGAACCAGTTGAAACGTAGAAATCCAATTAGGTTTTCAAAAAATTTGATATAATGAGTCGCTTGCCATAATTGTCTACTTTCATGGAATTTAGGGAAGACACTTACTATTGATTTCTCCTGGGTAGAGCCCATAATATGGATTTTATGAGGAGCATTCTAAGCCCCTACCCCATTAAATTTGTGGTCAAATCGCTAAGGTATCACCATACCACAAAAACACACTAAAACATCACCTTCAAGATTCAATAACTCAATCTTAAGAACTTTATCGCTCATCATTAATCATCTGAACTACTATCTTGGTAGTTTTCTATCTTTTCAAAATGACAAATGAAAATGTATATTTATATTTTTAGGTTATTTTAATTAAGAATTTAATAACAAATGCATCACTAAAGTTAGAGCTTATGAATAACATGGTTGTCATGAAAAATTAAGAGTCATAAATTGTATAAGATGTTTCATATAATCACGAAAAATATCACTAGAGTTGTATTATAAATATATAGTAGTGTTGATGAGTTCAAAGTTTTTAATTTCAATCTTTTAAATTTCAATTACTTGTCTATTAAATTTTAAATGGTATAACTCATATAAAAAATTCAAATAATAAAATTTTATTTGAAAAAAAAATGAGCTGTTATGGAATGGAACATCATGGAAGTCCGTTCCGTAGTTATCAGGCTTTGATCTGAAGTTATTATGAGATGTTAATGACTATGATTATCAATGAGCTTGTGTGAAGTATCTGAATTATGTACATGTGGGTGATAAGCTAGTTGGCCACATTTGCATGATTCTTGTTGAATATGCCAAGCATTGTATTAGTTAAAAATGCGATTTTTTCAAGTGGCAAAATTTTAGTTTGCATTTTAGATCCATCAGTTGGCCGATTTAATTTAGTTATGGTTTGAAATTTTAATTTTTGTAAGAATGGTTTTTGTGAGAAGTATTTTTAAAATACACTACACTTTTCTTGAGACAAAAAGGCCTAATTCAAGGAATAGTTAATTGATCTTGAGAAATTATTGGGATCTTATTTGAAGTTTAATTAAAAGCTGCATTAATAGGTATTTTTGTTGTTAACAATAATAGTTAAGTTTTCAGGATGCCCAAATTGTATTGTTATCTTTCTTGAATATTTCTTTATCCTATTCATTCATCTTTAGCAACAAAGTCCCCACTATAATTTGAATTATCTTTGTTCATATTAGAAAAAATAAGAAAATCTATGTTCGGAAAAATGATATATGTCACTAAAATCACGTTGGAAATCAATACCTTGTTAACTTACAATTTGACTTAAATTGGGCAAGGCTTCTAATGCTAGCAAAAGACTAGGACTCCAAAGGAAGTTTATCCCAAAGTTTTCCGAGAATAAATAAGATAAAAGGAACCTAATTTGAACGGAAACTAAACATTAAAGTATTTTTAAAATAAAGATAAAGATGACCATGTATACCTACCATTACAAATACAGTCTAAGTATAAGAAAGGTTTTGAAGACATATTCATTAAATCCTCTACTAAGGTAAACTATTAACATTTAAGAAATAGATGAATTCACACTTAGCATGGCAAATTAGATTATGAGAATTTTAAGTACTTTTTGTGCCAAGTATTGTAATTTTTACAAACTTATGTCAAGATCTTCACGTTTATATAATAATTATAGTTCAACTAAATTATAGACTCATAAAACAAGGAGAAATCAATAAATCTCCTGCAATATGGGTGGAGTCCACATGTTCTTATCATTGACATTTCGAAGTTTAATTCAAAAGGTATAAAAGAATATCGACAGTAAGCTAAAGATATAACATTCAATATTATTCTTGTAGTTTTAATCATTTCAAACTTTTAGCTGACTCCAGTATTGAAAAAGTGGCGTTATCTTAATCAACCTAACTTACTCGTTCTTATTTTATATTTATACAGACACTTGCAGTTTGGATCTACCCAACATGTAATCAAGATTTTATTTAAACCCTATAAATTCAATTTATAACTACTCTTTATATCATTAATATGTTTACATTATTTTTTTAACTACAGGATCCTTATAAGATTCCCAAAATTACATTTTACCTAAGAGGAGATTTCTATAACTTGCCTCCTTCCAATTTAACTTTCAAAAATCTCTTAACCATCCCAATTGCTTTGAGGGGGTTGTTCTATAAAACTCAATGTTGGGTTTTTGCATGGAGGATTATTTCTAGAAGATGAAGATTAGAACCTGTTAGAATGAAGATGAAGTCCGACTATTTTATTCTAAGTTAGATTAGTTGGCTTAGTTATTCTATTATGAGGGATATATTAGTCTTTTGTATTGGCTAACTAGTTAGCCCTGTAATTACCGCCCCTATAGTTTGTAAATAGGAGGCGAGAGGCTTGCTGTCGGTCATAACAAATCATTCTATAGTTTCTTTGTACCCAAGTGATATTGCTGAGAGAGAGAGAAAGGCTTAGAGGGAAAGTTTGTACTCGTATTCTCTTGTGTGAGCAGTGAACTTGTGTGAGGGAGAGAAAGAAGGTTCTCGTATCTTGTTTCAAACGATTTCTAGTGGATTTGTCTCTCGAGAGAAGGTTGGATGTAGGATTGCACTTTGCATTCCGAACCAGGATAATTCTGCGCCTCTTGATTGGTTTGATTGCTCTTTTATTTCAGTTTCTTTGCTGTTTACATTTCCTGTTATCTATATTCTGTTGTGGGTTTGATTTCCAAGATGATTTGGAAGTATTGATAGAGGCCTATATCATCTAAGGGTAATTTCGCATAGTCCTAGGTTAACACTCAATAAAGTAAGGAGCTGGTCTGGAAGACAAGAAGTGACAAAAGTGATGACATCAAGCCAATGTGACTTCCTACTTCTCGCGTTGGTCTCCACCTGACATTCTCAATTCCCATGATTGTTTCAAAATCCCGAAGCCATTACACTTCGAAGCGCCCCACATTCTTTGCCTTTTCTCAATTTCGTTTCTCTCCGTTTCTCAATCTCTCCCTTTCCTTTCTCATCGAACTTAGATCTATAAGTTTTCTTTTCATTTCTTCATGGTGTTGCAGATTCATATATTTGTTTTCTATTTTGTTGGCATTGAATCGTAGAAACCTTTCTCGAATTTGTTTATGTTGTGTCGGATGCTTGCAAGCTTCAATAAGATTTAATTGCTTTTACTTTTCACATTATTTTTAGATCTTTACGTTGTTGTGGCAATATCGTACTGTTTACGTGTGCCCTGTTCTTTGATTTCACTTTTCAGGGTTTTTGTTTATGCGTTCGGTTAGGGTTTAGGCTTCTTTCTGTTTCCCTTGTCACTGTCTTTATTAACTAATTTTTGCCTAACTACGATTTTTTCTATGCGTAGATATACATTTGCTTCATGAGTTTTTGGTGCAGTGTTTGTTACGTATACTAAGTTTTCTGTTTAATTTGAACAAGATGCGCTCATACTACTGTGAAGCGTTCAACTAATCATTTAACTGAATTAGACGAGGTCTTTTGCAAGCGAATCCCCCATCCCCACTTGAAACAAAATTTATACTTCTTGTCTTATTGGGCACTTTCTTTAGTGGAATAAGTTTTTTTAGAAGATCTCCCGTTTTCTATAATTGATTTTTCTAAGTGAACTAAAACGCGGCTGCTGGCCGCCCTGATTGTGGCCTAATCGACCACCTTAGGCGCTGGCCCGGCTAATCGGTATCAGGCGACGCCTAGGCGGCCAAGGCATCAACGCTTGGCCGATTGTGGCCGCGTGAACCGCCTGGCCGATTGTTTTTTCCCCTTCTCTTTCGCGTGCACCACCACAGACTGTCTATTGCAGAGTCGCTGCCACCGTCGTGTCTCTCGTGCTTGCACGTCGCCACCGTCTCTTGCAGTTGCAGAGTTGCCGTTGTTGCTTTTCATTCCTGTTAGCCTTCTCGTTGAACGCCGCCGCTTCCTCCGGTATGTTTGTGTTGTGGTGTGTTAGTCGGTGAGTTGTGAGTGATTGTGAGGGGTGTTCGATCGGTTTCTTGGTGGATTACAAGGCTACCAGTGCTCCCAAATTATAACAGAAGATCTTTGAACCCTTGAAAATTAGGGTTTTGCAGTATAAGGAGGGGGGAGAGAGAGAAAATGTCATCGTCATCTCTGTTGAATAATCGCCATTGTCCCACCATTTAGAAGGTTCCAAATCTAGAATGTTGGTTGTAGATCTAGAATTTGGAACGATCATTTCAGATCTAGAACCATCGGTGCCTCTTTAATACTAAAATTATAATCACCATAAACAATATCCAATTCAAGTTGTGGGAAATTCCAACTATTTGAGGTTAAAATACTTGAGATGGAATTCAAACATCAAATGGTGCAACCGAAGACCAGAAATTATGAAAAATAATCAAAAAAAATTCACACTCAAAGGAAGTAAGTGAGCCTAACAAGGAGATCTTGATTTCAAGCTGATATCTTACTTTTGGTTTCGTTTGCAATAAGCTCGATGATTCTCCCTTCTTTTCATTCCATTAGCTAAGAGTAAAGAAAGTATCACTTCTAAATTGGGGAAAAAAAAAAAACCTGAGTTCGAGAAGAGAGAGACGTAGAAGTTAGGTCCTAAGGGAGTCAAAATCTTCATTTCAAAACCCTTGCGAGGGTTTTAACAGGTAAGAACAGCCCAACACACCAGTGTAATTATATTCTCCATTTTTTGGGGGAAAATTAGATGCAATACCTTTAAGTTTAAAATAATTGTAAAAGTTATCTCTAAAGTTAGAGAGAGAGAGACAGAGAGTGAGAGTGAGCGAGAAGGTTGAAAATTCTGAATACCACCAGGGAGAGAGAGAGAGAGAATGGTATTAAGAAAAGAATGAAAAAAATAAAATAAAAATTTGAGTAAACCCTTTTCTAAGTCATTCTCTACAAATAGGATACTCCTAGTGTTTTAAGCCATTCTCCACAATTACCTCAGGATTTTCTAGGCCCCAGGTTGGCGCTCGATTAGCGCCTAGCGCGTTTTAGAACACTGGTGTGAATTTCAACAAACTTTGTTTCTCAACTTTTAGATGAACGTAAAATACAAGAGAAATATGGATTGTGGTCTGGAGATGATAAATTCTCTTAATAAACACTAATGTTTTAGTCCTTAAAACTTTGGGCCACTTAAAATTTGAAGGTAAAGGGCCGAGTTGAAATTTTGATTTAAGACATAGGCTGTCTCGAATGGTCAACCAACCCATTGTTGATGTTTTGCCTGAGTTGAGTGTGCTGGAAGCTTAGAAGAAATCAGAGGAGTCAAGGATGATGATCGAGTGACAGTTAGTGTGCAGGGCATTTCTGTAATTAGCTGGATATACTTGGGATAGTTTGGACTTTTGTAGAGTTTGTTATATCCTTAAATTGGTCCACCCCATAGTCTATAGATATGGGAGCAGGGGATCGGTTGTAATCGATAAATCAAATAATCATTCTATTATCTTGTGCATGAGTGCAGTGAAAAAAAGAGAGTTATGAGCAGAATAGTTATTGGATTCTTTTGTGAGAATTGTACTCGGGTTGTATGAGAGGGCGAATGACTCTATTGTACTGATTCTTTCATTCTTAGTGGATTGTTCTCTCGGTGGAATTGCTGGATGTAGTGCCATGAGTTAATAATCGAGCCTGCTCACAACCCTCTAAATGATTCAGCTCGCGAGCCTATCTTCACACTAGCTCTCGAGCTGAGATTTACTAAGGTCAAGCTCAGTTCGCTTACAAATCGAGTTTTAAAATTAAGCTCAAGCTCAGGTCGTTTACCTTAACGAACGATCTTTTAATGAGTCGAGCATCGAGCCGCTCTCGAGCGGTTCAACTCATTTGCAATCCTAAACAACCTCTTAAACTATTGAATTTTTAACAAATGTGTAACTAAATAAGTTATGTAAGTTATAAGCTAAAGAATGAGCTTATAAGCGATTAACCCGCTAAGTCAAACATCCCGGACCATAGTCAGTACACTGATTTTTGATTTGAATCAAATGAAATATAACAATAACCATAAAGGTTTTCTTATGGTGAAGTTGCAGATGTCATCGTATCTGTATCGAGCCAAAACTCTAGCAATTATATTCATAGAAAGAAAGACGGAAAGAGAGTTAAAAAACGTATCGAATTTGTGGTAACTGAGATAAAGAGCCACCATGTAATTTCGCCTTCGTTGAATTGTCGAACTAGAGTTCGTTCCTATTTCCCACTTTTGCTCTACAAAGATAATATACCTGAAGCTATGAAGAACAATGTGATAAAGTAGAATGAAATTTGGGGGCAGTGAGGGACATAAAGACAATAGAGATTTGGGAATTTGAGAATTTTGCTAAGGAGAGAGGAGAGATGGGAAATGGGTCGGGTGGCCCATGGGCCTGCCTGCCTCATATCCTGGCTCGGCCCGACCCGTTATTGTAGGAAATGGGCCGGGCTGACCCGCCTAGCAAAATTAGGGCCGTGCGAGGCCAGCAATATGTGGCCCGCGGCCTGGCCCACCAAAATGGCCTATGGGCCGGCCCATCAACTGACCCGCTAAAATGGCTTGGCCCACCAAAAAATAAAAAAATATTTAAAAAATTATGTTTGTATTTAATAATTATAAACATAATAATTAAAAATTATGTTACTTGTAAACATAATTTTAGTGTAATTTTTGTAAACATAATGTTTACTGTAAACATCATAATTTTACAAACATCAAAATTACAAGTAAACATTGATAAACATATTTTAAAAAACATTAGTTACATTTGGGAAAAAATAAAAAAAATATATTTAAAAAATTATATATAAAAAAATTAAAAATAAATGGCTCATAGGCCAGCCCAAATAGTCAGGCGCATGGGCCGGCCTAGCAGGCCTATGGCCCGGCCCGGCCCACTTTGGCCTATTTATTAAGGGCCACAGGGTCGTGTTGGGCCCAAGTTTTCATTTCCTTGGCCCGGCCCGACCCGTCTCTCTCGTGGGCTAAATTTGGCCTAGCCCACCAAATGGGTGAGCCAAGCGGGATGTGGGTCGGGCCGGCCTGGCCTGCCTGCCCATTTCCCATCTCTAGGAAAGTGGCAAGGCATCACTCGCCATTACAATTAGTTTTTTTATTTATTTTAATATTTAGTTGTTAAATGAGAAATAAAATAATTTATAAAAATAATATTAATAATTATTTTGATTAGTAAAAATATAATAATATACGATATGATAACTAATAAAATAATTTAAATAATAATTTATGATAATAATCTAAAATATGATAATTAAATAATTTAAATTATTATATTAAATTTCTATTTATTTAAAAATGTAATTATATTATAACTCTAATAATTATAATAAATTAGTTTGATATATTGTATTCTTTTTAATATGTTCACAATTTTTTAAGATATTGTATTATCAATAAATAATTAATGCTTAATTATATTAGTTTAATAATTATAGTCATGCATTTACTTAAAAATATAATTATGTTAGGGATTGTTTATATATGTTTTAGTTAAATCTTAATAATTCTTTTTTATTATTTCATGTTTATAATTAAAATGTTAGTCAATAGCGACGGAAAAATGGTATATTAACGCCGACTTATTCAACCTATTTTTAAAATTTATTTTATAACGAAATGATTTATATTTATTCGTTAATAATACTACATTAATCATAAAAATTAAGTTGTGTAGAAGTGAGGACCTAGCTCCATGAAACTGCATGTCGTGTGGCTCGCCTTCTTTCGATAGACTCCCTAGGTCACTAAGTCCTTTGGGGGAGATTTCTCTTGAGCCTGTTTGATAGGTGCTCAACGTGTGTCCTATCCGATGTTCTAATGCCACGCCCCTATAAATACCCATCTCCTCAATAGAAAAGGGGAGTCCATGTCTGGTAAATTGACATCATCAACTCTAACTTCATATTCTACATACCTAGCACACAGTGCACTCGGAGTGATCTCAATGTCCACACGGAACAGTACTCTTTTTCCAATACTGATTTAATCATTGAAGGACATATGAGAGAGAGGTATCCCTGCGTGCCTTTTGACTTCTAACTGTGATCTTAGTTCTACTTGGAGCATGGATGTTTCACTTGGAGACCCTAAGTTAATTGTTAGTGGCTAGCGGGTAATTCTAGAGCGGGCCCTGACAAAAAAGTTTTGTTTAAAAATGATTTTTTTTTTTTTTTGAAAAATGAGGATGTAAAACAAATAATAGTGATTGGTGAAAATGCTTAACAAGAGAAATGGAATGAGAAGTAACAACAATAGAGGGACACAGGATTTATAGTGATTCCGTTAAACCTAACTTAATCCACTTCCTTACCTTCCAACTAAGGATTTTAAATAATCCACTAAGCCTCCTACTTGATCCCAAGCACCTCTAACAACAAGTTCGGAAATTACAAACTTGCTACAATCAATGTAGGCCCTCTTAACAATCTTGCTAAAAAATGCAAGATATTATTCAAAAAAAGTTTCTCTAAGAGATGAATTTTTTAGTTACAAGATCTCCAAAAAATAAACCAAGACTTGAAATTAAAATGATACAATATGATTGCAAAGCCTTTGAGAGAAGAATAAATAGAACAATTGAGCACTTGAAAGATTGAACACTTGTGAACTTTTAATGAAATCTCTTAGATATTTTGAATGATTCTCTTAGCACTATTTATAGAGCTTGCCGAGCTCTTTAAAAAATATAGCCGTTTGTGGTAGATAGCTGCAATTGATAACTTGATGAACTAGTCGTTGGAAATAAAAATGGTAGACGAATTCAGAGAATTGGTCGACAGGTTAGTTCTCAAACTCAAAAAGCGATCGATACTTGGAGAAGATCGGTCGTCACTTATTGAAAAACACTTATTGAAAAACAGTTGGCCGCTTATGATTCAGAGGCGGTCGACAGCCCAAAGAATACTGGTCAACAGTTGAGACACAAGCGATCAACAGTTCCTTTAGAACTGGTCGACAACTTGTCTCTTGCCTTTTAAAAAATTTGCTCCATTTTCTCCCACGATTTAAAATCGATTTTTGAGAAGTATTTTTGGAGATATGTTTTGGGACAAAATACTTTGTTTTTCCAATCTCTATTAAATAAAATTGAGATAAATAGTTTGTGTTTAAGTGAAGCTTTTAAAATTGATTTTCATTTGAACCATTGATACTAAAAATATTTTCATAACTTAGTTTAGGGTATAGATATAAAACTAATTTGTTTTTCATTATCAAAACTGAACACAAAAGTAAAATATCATACTACACAACCAAATTAGAGATGGAATTTTTTTTTAGACAAAAAAATTTCATCTCTAATGGAACAAAATTTCTCTCTTTAATTGGTTATAGAGGGGCCTCTAAGAGACAGACCAATTTGCGTCTTTAATTATTTCTCTAAACCATTAGAAATGAAATTTTAAGGGTTTAGTGACGAAAAAATTTGGTCTCTAAACCCAATTTTTTTTTTCTAGTGTTGTAATATTTACTAAATTTTATTTTCATTGAGGTTATAAATTATTCATACATATCTGATACCCTATATTCTATAAAACAATTAATAATTGGAAATATTTTATGAATAAAAATATGTGTTGTAGGATATTTAGAGGCAAAAAAATGTTTTCGTTGCACTATAGCATGTTCCTAATATATGCATAATAATATCAACTTATTGTCAATCACTATATTGTCCTGTGCCATGCATCTGAGGTTTTTTTGTTCTAAAATAGTTTGAGTTGTTGTCTATATGGTGTTATTTTTGTTACAATAAAAAATGGTGTTACACCTAGTTTGAGCATTTCTCGAAAATCATTTACATGATTGGTTAGATGTAGTAACTAGTTATTTCTACTCTCATGTACGTACTAGTATCACTTATTTGTATTAAGGACAAAGCAAATTTTACTTTAACTAATGTTTCATTTTACACTAGTAAACCATCTTGCACACACAAGTTTAAAATGAGATATGCACAACAGTTATGCAATAATTGTCCACCTAAAATTAATGAAAGTTCACGTTTTAAATACTCAATTGCAAAACCCATTGTTGCTAGCATTATCAAATGAAATTGTCATTATCTTATTAGCAATGTTGTAATCATGATTGATCTCTTTAATTTTGTTTGCAATTAGACTAGCTTTGTAATACGTCGAAAATTTTCACAAATGTTTTTATGTCATAGTATACATACACATATATAAAAAGGGAAAAGTCTATGAGACATATACATATATAAAGAATAAAGAATGGCATTTTGCTAATTCATTAGAAAAAGAATTCAAAATAAAAACAAATGATGGAGTCTGCAAAATTTGAGGGTTTATAGAGAAAATAAACATCTTACAAGGGGTCAAAATGTAATTTTAGAAAGGTATTAAAATAATAATAACAAAGAAAGGGTTAGGTAGTTTTTGTAAAGCAGCCACGGGGCTTATATAGATTTCTATGAAACATTTAGGGAGTCAAAGTGAGAAGATGACATTTCTCAATAGTGGATTCTCTACTCCTCTAACAAGCGATGATATTCCTTATGGTGGGCTAACTAGGGTACTTGAGTACCCTACAACCTTCGGTGAATCCCTAGCATAGTTTGTAAAACACAATTAACTTAAAAGAGGGGTGACTTAAGCTTTTACCATTTTACAAGAATACAAGTAATTTAAAACTAAAAGTAAGTAGAGCGTAAAAAATTGCAGCACACTATCATTTTAGAGTGGTTCAACAATCTCCCTACTCCACTACCTTGGCTCTAAATGATGGATTTAGTCAATCCAAACTTACTTTTGGAAAACTTTTGCACAGACTTAGCTACAAACCTTTACAACAAATGGTTGTTACAACGGGCTCAACCACAACCAATGCCTTTTCAAAAGGATTAAGGTTAACCATTATAACTTAACAATAAAAGTGATAGAAAAAGATACAAGAGAAGGTTTCAAGATGTAAGAAATTTGACACTTCTCCTAAATGAAACTTTAATTTCTTTGTTTAATGTGAAATAGAACGTACAATCCTTGAATTGGAATTGTCGAAGTAAAGATTAGTTTCTTATCATTCAATGAGCATCACGTGTTTCATAAAACTTGGGGCTAATATAATCTGTATGTAAAAGCCATCATATCCAACTTTTAGGCGTTAAGATACATTTCAAGCGCGAATGATTATCATAAGAGATTCCTAACATTTCATAAGATTCGCGTTAGCGTATAAAGAGGAATACAAATGTGAATGAAAACACACTCCCTTATTCTTTTCTTTCAAAAGATCACAGGCAATGAGACACTTGAAAGCTTTGAGGATCAGATGTATTAGGTTTTCAGCATTTTACTTTTTCTTCAAACTTCCATCCCTTTATGTAGTGTTCTAGTTTTTAATGCTTCTGCTAAATATCTTGAATAAGAGAATGTTCCTTGTGTTTTAACTATCATTTTTTTGTCTCTACAAAATCTCACAAATAAGTTAGAACATCAATTTTCATGCACAAAATGTTTGAAAAGTATCCATCAGCATTTAATGTTTTGAAGAGTAGAGACTGTATGCATTAAATGCTCTGTAATGGCTATAAATTTCAAAATCTGTCAAATATTACTCAATTACAAATTGCAGTTTAATCGACTAAGTTGTATATTTACTCGAGTATAGGAATTTCGTATTTGACTATTTTTTTGATTTACTCTATTACAGATTTGTTGTACTCGATTAAAATTTTGCGAAAGAAAATTGTAATGCTTACTCGATTGGAAAGATTTATTTAGTCGAGTATAAATAAACTTCTACTAGATTACAAATTCAAATACTCGATTACACCAAAATACTTGAGACTTGACAACTAGGGCTGGCAATAAGCCGAGCTACTCGTGAGCTAGCTCAAGTCTCGACTCGATAATTGGCTCAATAAGCTAGCTCGTGATTCAAATGAGACAAGTTTGAGCTCAAATATTTGTCTCATTTAGTAAATAAGCTGAGCTTGAGCTACCATCAACTCAACTCATTTAGCTCACAAGTCAGCTTGATATACTTATATATATTAATTTTTTGAATTTAGTAAATAAAAAAATATTTATTCCTTAATACTCAATAATATAAATATATACTTAATAATTTTATAAATATATTATTTAAATATAAATAAATATATATTATATATATCACATATATTATTTAAATATATATATATATATACATCAATACATGTTAGGCTTGGATTGATTTGAAGGGGGGTGGCCTAGTGGGTTTGGCAGACAGGCTCTGTCTCCAAGGGGTGGGGTGGCGGGGTGCACTTAGTGTTTCTTCAATTCTTCTCCAACACGCCTTCTTCTTTGCACCATCTTCTCCTTCTTCTTCCAGGTTCCAGCGCATCTTTTTTTTCTTCTCCTCCAACTTCCGATGGGTCCTTCTCTAGTGGCAACACATCTTCTTCTTCTTCTCCTCCAGCTTCGGACAAGACGACCGACTTCTCCGACAATCGGTTAGCATACGACCTCCAATTCCTGCAATTGGGTTTGTTTTCTATGTTGCTATCCTTCTTTTTGGGTATATTTTCTGAGTTTATTTTCTGTGCATAATTTGTTATACTTTTGCTATTGTGCATTTGCATGTTGCATTTTTGTATTGATTGAGTTAAGTTTCGAGCTGAGCCGAGCTAGCTCGTAGTCATCATTGAGTCAATCTCGAGCTAAAAAAATCAACTCATATCAAGCTCGAGTCGAGTTATAAGTCAAGCTACAATCAATCGATTTGAGCTCGAGCTAGGCCTAGCTCGACTCAGTTCGGCTTATTGCTAGCCTTATTGACAACTTTCTCGAGGATATATACTCATTTTTTATTTTAAAAAATAGTTTTTCAGAATGACAAAAATAATGCGTTTTCGAAAATCTCAAAACAGATACTCAAAATATAAAATTGAAAATGAATTCAAAACTGAAAATTAAAAACTGAAATATGAAAGAGAACATAGCCTAAATGTTTGAAATCATAAAAGATATCTGCACAATCAGTTCAAACCACAAAATCTTAGATCATACAATTTATGCTTTATATGAAGCAAATCAATCTGTATTTTCTATTTTTTTGGAGGTTTTATTTGAGCAATATTAGTTAATCGTAAGAAAAGGATATTGAAGTTTATTTTGTTGATCATCTTTGATCTCGTGGCCTTCACTGAATCAAGATGAAATGTGTAATGCCATGTAAATAAAAAAATCATTTTAATTTTTGTTGGGAAAAAAATTAAAATTTTTATATATATATATATATTTTAAAATGATATAGTAATTTTAATTTGATTAGCTTTGAGGTCATTATTGAATTTGTTAATGATATACACGAGTTTTTTATTTTGATTATCCACAAATTTTGTTTGGTTACTGAGAAAATGAAAATACATTAAAACAAGTAGTTTTGAGAGAGAAAATTAAGATTTCACTGCAAATTATAAAAATTAATTGTTGTAATTGAAATACAAATTATTAGAATTGGTGAGGTGGAACATCTTTGTATTGGTAGAGCAGGATGCTTAGCTCTTGATTTTTTCCTCTCAAGATGGAGTTGGGTATAGTCAGGGTACGAGTCACCTCGCTGGCTTCGAGAGGAAAGTTGTCTCCAGAAGGGCAAGGTGGCTCCGAGACGAGGACTTACTTTGAGACAAAAAGAGGCTTCGAGACGAGGACTTACGCCGAGAGGAATGTCAGTTCTAGGATGAATTGAGGCTTCAGAAGTAAGACTCTGGGAGAAAAGAAGGCTAAGGAAGTAAGACTACGAGGAAAAAAGGGTTTCGGGATAAAGACTTACTCCTGGAGGAAATAGGGTTTCGGGAGGAAGGCCTGTTCCGGGAGGAATGTTGGCTCAGGGTGGATCACTGAAAGTTAACTTCAAGTCTCCAAGTGAAACATTTATGCTCTGAGTGGAATTAAGATCACAATTACAAGTTAAAAGGCACATAGGGATTCCTCTTTCTCATATGTCCTTCAATGATTAAATTAGTATTAGAAAAAGAGTATTATGCCACGTGGACATTGAGATCCCTCCGAGTACACCATACGCTAGGTATGTAGAATATGAAGTTAGAGTTGATGATATCAATTTACCAGAAGTGGAATCCCCTTTCTTGTTGAGGAGATGGGTATTTATAAGGGCGTGGTCTCAGAATATCGTATAGGACACGTGTTGAGCAGCTATCAGACAGGCTCAAGAGAAATCTCCCCCAAAGGACTTAGTAACCTAGGGAGTCTTTCGAGAGAAGACGAGCCACACGACTTTTGGTTTCATGGAGCAGGCCCAATCTCGGCCCATCTCTCGTAGCCCTGTGCTAGCATGCAACATCATTGCAGCCCCTGCTAGATATTTGACATCCGCTCAAGATCTCATCCTCATTAATGACAGATTCCATCCTCATTAATGGCGGATCATATCCACATTAATGAGGGTCCCGTCGACACCATGCTATTGCTTGGGAACCTTTACCGACGCCGAATACTCAGTCCCATCACTTGTAAACACAAAAGGCATGCAGAAGGATGTATCCTCCTATATCAACCAGCTCTCATTAGAGTTAAGGTATGTTCTTCTCTCTCATCTAGTGATACTCTGCCATTTTCTACTCTCTTACTCGCTCGAGCGTTGGAGTGTTTGCAGGTGCCAATCGCCCCTCAACAGAACCGTCACCGGAGCTCGCCCCCTGCCGTTGCAGTCTGGCCTCTGACTGTTCCCTTTGGTTAGGAAGGAACAAATATAATTAAGTATTAATTATTTATTGATAATACAACATATTAAAAAATTATGAACATATTAAAAGAATACAATATATCAAACTAATTTATTACAATTATTAGAGTTATAATATAATTACATTTTTAAATAAATAATAATTTGATATAATAATTTAAATTATTTTATTATCATATTTTAGATTATTATCATAAATTATTATTTAAAATATTTAATAATTTCATAATTTAAATTATTTTATCCGTTATCGTAATCATATATTATTTTATTTTTATTAATCAAAATAATTATTAATATTATTTTTATAAGTTATTTTATTTTTTATTTAACAAGTAAATATGAAAAAAAAAAACTAACGAATTGTAATGGCGGGTGATGCCCCGGCTCTTTCCCTAGCCAAATTCCCATATCTCCATTGTCTTTATCTCCTTCTCAACTCGCGGAAGCCGTCACCAGCCCATCGCCTCAACACCGTCGCCTCCCGCTCCATCATGGCCTCCTCACTGTCTCTACGCTACCGCCGCCTATAGATCCATCAACCTTACTTTGACTGCAAGCCAAAGCGAGCCATAAAGAAGCAACGGTGCACTCGCCCCACAACATGGCTCTCGCCATTGTCCCCCGTTTGGATCAGTAGCGCCTCACAAGTTCATAACCCCAAGGAACTCGTCGGATTCCTCAGGTTCACGCCTTTCACCTGAACTGATTTGAACTGTAACAGCCCACCTTATCAGGGCATGTTATGCCTTAGGAAATTTGGTCTATATATTTTTTTTTAAGTCACATTATTTCCGAAATTCCCTAAGGCCTTATCTAGTGCTAGACGAGATGTTTACACTAGAAAATAAATACAAAGCGAAAGTTGAATCAAACCTGCTCGTGGCAATACATACATGAATAACTTGACATAGTATTTATTACAAAGTTATTACATAAGCTTATGAAAATAAAACAAATGTACATAATTCTTAAACTATTCATATTGTAACATAACATGACACATTTCCTCATTTCCTAATGTCTCACGTCACTACACATCTCCAACCTCGGTATCATCACTATAAGTCCTGACTGGAACGTTGAATGTTCCAGGGGCAAACCCAAGTTAGATGATGAACCATCTAAGTAAGGGTACATAATGTTATGTCATGTGTATGCAATGTCTTTCATCGTAGGTGTCAACTGCACCCCTCATGCTACCTACCATTTTAGCGTCCTCCTCTTTTGAAACCGGGGTGTATGGGTGCACCTTTGGTAAGGTAGCGGTGCCAGTTTGTACTCCCTACGGCCTCATATGCGTGTGATCAATGACATCAACGTGTATTTATGCATTTTATAATCATGTCATGGATGCAATCTATGTGATGGGTACATTTCATAGTATGTCAATATGATGTACGCATTCTCGAAGATAAACATTTATAATCTTGCTAAGCTTGAAACGGTACTCTTACTGTTAGGTTGTCTCGAGAAGCGTGTCGACCTCGAAAATCATGTCGAACAGCTATTTCTTAATCTTCTCGCCCTCAAGGACTCCTAAAACATTAAACTTATTTTTAGAATATCATTTTACTATTTTCCATAATTTCTTCAATTTTTCTCTTATTTCTAAGTCTTATCTTTTCAAAAATTACATAAAAATTATCTAAACTTTCATAAAATCTAATTTCTCTTTATTAATATTCCTTAAATAATATTTCTAACATTCTGGAATTTTCTTGGAATTTTTTGAATTAAATTCCTATTTTTCCTTATTTCCATAATAGAAGAACTATTTAAATAAATGACTAATTTAACATTTTCTAGAAATATTTTTCACAAAATATGACATAAACACAATTCCAGATTTAATAACATTTTTTGCAATTTTTTTTTTATTTTTATTTTTTTCTTTATTTCTTTTCTTTTCTTTTTTCTTTTTTTTTTATTTTTTTCTTGCGAGCGCGTGAAAGGCACGCGCCTTCTTCCTACTCGCGGGCGCGTGCAGCCACACGCCCACCTGGTTCATCTTCTCCGGCGGCTTCCTTGTCGCCGGCGAACCTCCCGAGCCTCCGAGCTTCGAAATGAAGCCCTAACCCCCTTAAACCCGACCTCCCGACCCCAAAAATGGCATTAAAATTGAGAAAAAACAACATGAAATAACTCGATTTAGCGTTTGAAGGCTCGGCTCTGGTGAATCGCGATTTTCCAGCGAGCTTCGATCTCCTTCCTTGCTGCTCCGTTGGCCACCAAAATCTCCAGAAAGTTTGCCCACGACTCAAAGACCAAGACCCCGCTCTGAAATCTCTCAAACACTGCCTCAAAAGCCCGATCTAAGCTATGAAACTTTCGGATGCATTGCTTCACTCGAACATGGCTATTTATAACCCAAATTCGACGTGACTTGCCCTATCATGGACGGCCACGCGTCCTAGAGGCCATTCCGGCAGTCACCTCGGCATTAAATGCCCCCCTCTCTGATTGCTTGTTGTAGGCGTGATCGTGCGCCTGCTCCGATTTTCGGCTAGATTTTGGATTTTTTTTTATATATATATACACGGATATATACATATATACACATATATATACCTTTATATCATACATATATACATACTTATACATTTATACATATACCTATTTATTTTCATATACATTTATACTTATTACATGCCTACATACTTATATTTACATATACATTTATATTTTCTGGCATAAGCATATTTTAATTAAACTAAATTGTTTAATTAAACTAAATTAATTAATTACATAGCATAATTTAACTAAACATACTATTAAATTTATTCCTAATGGCTTAGGGTATTACAAGAACATTCTGGAAGGTGACCTTCGATAACTCCCTCTCACTGCCCCCAAATTTCATTTTACTTTCTCGCATTGTTCTTCATAGTTTCAGGTATATTATCTTTGTAGAGCAGAAGGGGGAAATACGAACAAACCCTTGTTCGACGGTTCAATGAAGACGAATTTACATGGTGGGTCTTTCATCTCAGTTATCGTAGATTCAATACGTTTTTTAACTCTCTTTCCGTCTTTTTTTCTATGTATGTAATCGCTAGGGTTTTGACTCGATGCAGATACGATGGCATCTGCAAGTTCACCAGAAGGAAACTTTTATGGTTATTGTTATACTTCATTTGGTTCATATCAAATATCAGTGTACTGTCTATGGTCCGGGGGTATGTGGCTTAGCGGTTTGACCGCTTATAAGCTCCTTCTTTAGCTTTTAAGTTACATAACTTATTTAGTTAAAAATTCAAGAATTTAAGAGGCTGTTTAGGATCGCAAATGAGTTGAATCGCTCGCTAGCAGCTAGATGCTCGACTCATTTAAAACTCGTTTGAGTTCGTTCGTTAATGTAAATGAGTTGAGCTTGAGTTTAATTTTAAAGCTCGATTTGTAAGCGAACTGAGCTTGAGCTCAATAAATCTCGGCTCGATAACTCGAGAGATGACTCGAATACAAGCTCGCGAGCATGCTTGATTATAGGCTCGCAAGTTGGATCATTTAGAGGCTTGCGAGCAAGCTCGATTATTGACTCGTGAATAGGTTTGTGTTAAAACTGGGAGCACTCTTGGTACACATTGATCACAATATCTCACTTAATCACTCACCAACTCAACCACAAAACATACACACTCAAAAAGTAAATGAAAAGAGAATTGAAATATAGAAAAGAAAGATCAAACCACAATCTTGCACGTCGATTTTTACCCTGGTTCATGCCACGGAAATGACACTACATCCAGCAATTCCACCGAGAGAACAATCCACTAAGAATGAAATAATCAGTACAATGGAGTCATTATCCCTCTCACACAACCTGAGTACAATCCTCACAAAAGAATCCAAGAACTGTTCTTCTCACAGCTCTCTCTCTTTTTCATTGCACTTGTACACAAGACAATAGAATGATTATTTAATTGATTGATTACAATCGATCCCCTGCCCTCGTATCTATAGACTATGGGGCGGATCAATCTAGACATATAGCCGACTCTACAAAAGTCTAAACTACCCCTAGTATATTCAGTTAATTATAGAAATGTCCTGCACACTAATTGTCACTTGATCATTATCGTTCACTCATCTGATTTCTTCTAAACTTCCAACACACTTAACTCGAGCAAAACATCAACAAATCTCCACCATTTTGCCCCGAGCAACACCTGGAACTATCTTAATCATGTCACGCACAGGTTATGTTTAATATGAGTCACTTCAATCTTTTGATGAAAATGCTCATTTCTAATTTTATTTTTTCTTGTATGGCTGCATATTTATCTTAATATTTTCATCTTTGTTACGCTAATATTTTGCATATGTTGGTGTTTTGTTGCCCAACATTTTGTGGCATGAAACAGAGCTAGTGTTATATCTGTCCTATAAAAAGTTTCATTTTTTAAACTTCATGCTCTTTGTTATATGCATAGTTGTTAAATTGAGATTCGAATCGAGAATCGAAATCCTTATTTTATGAATCGTGAATCGAGAATCGAATTGAATCGTAAAATTCAGTATACATTCTCAATTTCAACTATAAATAATATATATCCATAGAAAATAAATAATGTGCCCACTATGATCAATTCTTTTAAATATAAATAGATAAATAAACTTCTAAATATACTTGCTAAGTTTAAAATTATACCAAAAGGCAAAAGTATATTTATGTTGCCTTTAAATTCAAATTGTACCAAACCAAACCACTTTCAAAATAACAAGCTAAAAAAAAAAAAAAAAAAACCCTACAACTATAAGGTTACTAAGAAACTCCATTGTCCATAATCTTCACTAGTTATCAATCATCTTCATCTTCAAGTTCAAGAGCGTCATCATCTTCATCATATTCTTTGTTTCAAAGATAACCAAATCGAACGAATATTTGATTAAAGTGCAAATGCAGACAAAGTCGCACAAATTGGATGAATCGGACGAATCATGCTATTCATGCGATTCACGGTCAATTCGTCCGATTCATAGTTGATTCTAAGGGATTTTCGATTCACCTTATAAATTCTACTCGATTTCTATATGAATCGAGTTGAATCGTACGATTCGAATTGTGAATCGTACGATTCTAAGGAATTTTAGATTCATCCTATAGATTCGACTCAATTTCTATATGAATTGAGTCGAATCGTATGATTCGAATCGTGAATCGTAAGATTCTAATAACAGTGGTTATACGTGTCATAGTTATATTTAATTGGTGGGGCCTTAGTTGGACATATAAGAATTAGACTCTTTTATGGTTAGTCATTAGTTTTACACAAGTGAACTCTCAAATTGCTATCTAGAACTTTTGTCTTGACCAACATTCGTCTTTTCTTCCCTTTTTCCCCCTTGATATGTAAACTTCCGAAACTTTCAAAATTTTTCACTTTTCAGGTTGTAGATGCTAGTGGAATTTCGGTTGATTGTACTTCTCAGGATTCCACAGAGAAATTTAATTTTGAATTTTCCTCTAGGCCTTCTGATCTAATGAAGAATGTTAACAATGCTTTTGCAATAAACCATAAAGAAAAGTACTTTTATCTTCACCTTTGAATTCTGCATTAGAAATTCCATAGGAAAAAGGTTTACCTTGCCTAGAACTTGAATATGTCGACACTGAATCTGGTCGAGTGAATGAAAAGTTTGGTAGTTTGTGAAAAGAATATGCATTATTGAAGGATATAATAATTTGCTTATCAGCGAATGACACTTTGTCACGGTATGTGTTTAACATTCTCTTTAATTCAATGTTTAGATGCAATTTTGCTTTTGATCTCATCATTTACATAACAAGTCAAATCCCTAGGTTTTATGGAAATGACTTTTATGATATCATACTGTTCAAGGTCAAGACTGGGTTTCATTTTTCTTTTATTACATTAGCTTTCTAAATTTTGTGGAGTCTCTATTTTATCCCTCTGGCTAGTTGTTAATCAATTGTCCTTTGAAGAACTTAGCTAGTGGCATTCATACTTTTGAATAGAAGATGATATGCAATCTTTTTTGCTTAGTTTTGTATATTGATTATTTATGTAATTGTTCTAGTCTGAGTTTGCGGCCTACAAAAGGAGTGCTTCTTCATGGGCCACCTGGCACTGGAAGGACTGCTTTGATTCAAAATTGTGCACGTGATACTGGTGTCAACCTTTTTACTGTGAATGGACCCGAAATAATTAGTCAACATTATGGAGAAAGCGAGCAGGCTTTGGTTGAGGTCTTCAATTCAGCTAGACGAGCAGCACTAGCAGTGGTTAGATTTCTCCAAACTCTCCTCGCCCCGTTGAAACAGAAAGAGAGAAAAAAAAAAAGACAAAGTGATTAATTACTTGATACCTTTTACCAAAAAAAAATCTAGATACCATTTCTAGGTCTCTGTTTGGTATACATGCTATGCATTTTTTGCTAAATTTCATTCTGTACTAATTGAACCATCTGTTGTTATTCATCAACATGTTGATTTTAATTAACTAAAAGTTACAGTATTTTATATCTTAACATTATGTTTTATCTATAATGCATCAATTGAATTGACACAGTTGTGGTATATTTCTTCCCCTCTCCCTTTCTGGATATAATAATTCAATGCATCTAGTGTAAGAGATGCCTTAACACACACTTCTTGAAGCTCGCGGCAGCACCCTCCCTCCGGCGCTCGACGAGCTGGAAGTGTCGTCGTCTTCCACCCCGATGTTGCGGTGCTTCCGACCTGATGTAGACATCTAAAAAGAAGGGGGAAAAGAAGGTCAAATCAGAGTGGCGAGTCAGAAGCACCTGAGAAACTCTCTAAATATCAGGCCTCGCGCTTCGCAACAGGGCATGCCCAAAATGAAACAAAAGGAGGAGATAGGAAGAAAAGGGGAAGACCGGAGCCGAGGTTCCTGAGTTTAACAGGACCCCCTGAGATTCCCAGGAACAATTCCTGTGGAACCGACCACCATCGTCGAATGGCGCAATATGGAGGTCGAATATAAAAAAAAAAAAAAAGAAGAAGAAGCGGAGGCAAGGTCGAAAACAAGATATACCAAAGGGGTCCAAGAAATTTACAGTTTTTCGATGAATAGTTGTTGGGTTTGAATGCAAAAAACCGTCGAAGAATGAAGACGAGGGAATCGCAAGATCTGCAACGACGGAACTTTGGGGTCGGTGGGAAAGTGGTTTCAGTAGCCCAAGGAGTTTTCGAAATGATGTAGTAGAAGGAAAGGAGGGTAAGCTTCCATCCCCCCTTTTTATAGTTAAGGGTACACCACCGTTGGATGGAAAAACCGACGAGCTTCCCCAGATCCAACGGCGATGCGCAAAGGTGTGGGTCCTACGGATAGGATGATTGAACGGTTATGGGAAACGTGCGCATTAAATGCGCCGCAGACAAGACGTGCTGCATAAAACAGTGTGATATGACGCGATTGGGCGGAAAGTTGAAAAGGCACTTTGGTTACAGGGATAGCCGGAACATATCAGCTCCCAGTCCGAATGTCGCACTACGAGCTGGGGGGGTTTGATGTTATGGGTATTTTCCGTCCTACTCTATGAGGGTTGGGCCCAACTTATTGGGCCGGTACAACTGTCAAAGGAGCTGACGGGCCTCAAGCTGAGACCTATCAAAGCGAGCTGGCGCATGGCCGAGGCTCGGCTTGGAACAATGTCATCTGGGCGAGCTCCTAGCGACCTCGCTGATTACTGGCTCAGCTAAACAGCTCGCGAGATAAAAGGCCAAAGTCCTGACGAGCTGACGAGGCAACAGGCAGAGGGCCGCCTAGGCCATGCAGCCCAGGCCCATCATTCCCGGCCCGCCTGGCTAGCCCATGTTAGTCCCATCTTGGTCCATTCGTAACTACATCATTACCGCAGAGCCTGGATTTCCGCGCGCCCGCCTCCAATCCCATCTTCATTAAATGACGGGATCTCTCGCCATTAATGACTGGTCTCATCCACATTAATGAAGGTTCCATCAGCACCTTCTTACAGTATGGACATCCTTCGCCGACATTAGGAATTCCGTCCCATCTCCTAGGACAGACATGCTACGCCTGAGGAGGAACATCCCACGATATATAGGCCAGCTCCGGTAAGAAGAAAGGTGACTTTTTCCAATTTACACATCCTTTCTCTCTGAACTCCCCAAAAACTCGCTTATTAACTTAAGCTTCGGAGTACCTTGCAGGGACGGAGAAGAGGCCCAGAAAATCAAAGATCAGATATTACAGATACGTTCTTCGAATCCATCGCACCAGGCGGGCCAAAGAAACATAGTCGACCAATTCTGAACGTCGACAACCATAAAAAATGTTACCTTAAAATTATTACTTCAAATTTACTCTATAGAATGTAGAAAAAAGATTTCGCAAGGGTGTTATTTGAAATTGATATATTAGCTTTTTTAAAGTCCATCTCCAATGTGAGGCTTCCCACTTAGCAAGGGTTAGGGGAAGGTTGTATTTGTGCAAGAACTTACCCTTCTGCTTTTTGTTTTTTGGTGGGAAATAGCCTGTTTCTATAAGTAGAACTTTTAAACTTATGGTTGCAAAGGGGTAACCTCATTTGTATCACTCGAACTTTTGACCTTCCTTTACATCTTTTCTTAGATACTTGTTCAATTCCATCAACTGTCTTGGATCAAACTATTTTAATCCTGTCACACACAGGTTATCTTCAATATGAGCCACTCCAATCTTATTATTAAAAAGCTCATTTCTAATTTTATGTTTTCTTGTATGGCTGCATATTTATCTTAATATTCTCATCTTTGTTAAGCTAATATTTTGCATATGTTGGTGCTTTGTTGCCCAACATTATGTGCCATGAAATAGAGCTAGTGTTATATCTATCCTATAAAAAGTTGCATTTTTTAAACTTCATGCTCTTTGTTATACGTGTCATAGTTAGATTTAATTGGTGGGGCCTTAGTTGGACATATAAGAATTAGACTCTTTTATGGTTTGTCATTACATTTACACAAGTGAGCTCTCAGATTGCTATCTAGAACTTTTGTTTTGACCAACATTCATCTTTTCTTCCCTTTTTTCCCCCCGATATGTAAACTTCAACATTCTCCTCTTCTTCCTTGTTATTGCCATTATTATTTTCATAGCACCCATAATTTGTTGAAATAGTGGGAAAGCACCCAACAATGGGAATTGATATGATACAACTACGAAGTTAATCTCATATAATTAGAATTTTTGCTCTTTGTTATAGATGCCACGGTGAGAATTAATTGGTGGGATATAGTTGGAGTTGTAAGGATAGATTGTTTTTGGTCGTTAGTCATGGCATTTAAATAAGTGAGCTGAGCTCTCATATTGTTTTGATCAATAGTTTCATATGCAGGTGTTCCTTCTCCAAAACAACGTTATGATATACTGCTTGGTCATCTCTCTAGGATGGAACATTCTCTTTCAGACATGCAAGTTCAACACCTTGCCTCAGCTGCACATGGTTTTGTTGGTGCCGACCTAGCAGCTCTCTGCAATGAAGCAGCCATGATCTGTCTTAGGTGCTATGTTGAGTTTTCGAAATCTGGTGATGCTTCAGATAACAGAAACTCTGTTGTGTTTGAGAGCTGTTGTACTGCTAGAGAATATGGCTCTTGTTGTGCAAATGATACATTGGATTCTGCATCTTCGTCTATAACATACCAGTCTATTTCATCAAAGATAGAAAATGCTGTTGATGTTAGGGAAAATGAGGCTTCTACAGTAGAAGAGTTTAGTTTGGAAGTAACATTTGAAGATTTTGAAAAGGCTAAAGTGAAAGTTAGACCAAGTGCTATGCGTGAGGTATGTTAAGACTTCATACTGTCTAGCAAAATGTAAGTAATACGTAAAATGGGACAAGTCAAGCTTTCGATAGTTCACGACTCAGGAGTGACTAAAGCATACAAATGATACAATGAATTTTTCAAACTTTGTCTATAGCATGATGTTGGGACACTAATTTCATATCTATAAGTTATCGAAATGATGGGATTCCAAGCTTCCTGAATATTTTTATTACTCCCATGTCTTTACTTGGTACTTACAATTATTTTCTTAGATTTTTCAATGGCCGTTTAGAAGTTTATTTTATTAATGTGTATAAATGATATTTGATTTTATTTGTTTTACTTCTAGGTAATACTGGAATTTCCAAGGTTTAACTGGAAGGACGTTGGTGGCCGGGAGGAGGTAAAAGCACAGTGAAGGCAGGCAGTAGTGTGGCCTCCAATGCACCAGGATGCTTTCAAGCATATTGGAGCCCGTCCACCAACTGGGGTTTTGATGTTTGGGTCCTCCTGGATGCAGCAAAACGCTTTTGGCACATGCAGTGGCTTCTGAACCTGGGCTGAATTTCCTTGCTGTATAGGGTCCAGATTTTTTTAGCAAATGGGTTGGTGAGTCTGAAAAGGCTGTAACGTCTCTGTTTGCAAAGGCACGGGAAAATGCTCCATCCATCATATTTTTTGATGAAATAGATGGTCTTGCTGTTATTCGTGGGAAGGAAGGTGATGGGGTTTCAGTTGCTGATAGAGTTATGGGTCAACTTCTTGTTGAATTAGATGGTAAGGATTTAACCATAATACAAAACCTTGCAGTAGAGGTTTTGTCTTGCAAGTACTAGGCTTTTTTTCCCATGAGTGCTATCCTCTGCATCTCTTGAAATTGAAGTGCATCAATATCGAGGTATTGCTTGAGATTTGGCCATATTAACTAATTTTTTGAGCTTTCCTGGTCAAAGTTTTATTAAGCAGGAGTTGGGAAAAAGTACTTTTGTAGTATCCTACATTTCCTTCCAAGTCTCTTTAAGGAGACTCCTAACTCTATGGCAGTGAAGTAATACTAACAATCAAAATCTTTTTGTTCCCAGAAATTGTTAAGGCAAAGGGAAAAGACAAAAATCTAAAGGAAAAATAATCTCCTTAAAAATTTTCCCCTCTAATTTTTTTTTTTCCATAAATGGTCCGAAATCTTGAAAGTTTTACCCACTCTCCCTTCTCGAGTTTTTCTACCTATCCTTGCAATTTTTTATGGTAGTTGAAATGAGAGAAAATTATTGTATTTGCATGTTGTCTGCAGGCCGGCTACAGTTTTAGGCATTTTCGCAAGAGACTCAGTACTGTTTAACTTGAACTTGTTTATCTGCAAAACTGAACGGATTCTGTATCTGTCAATTTAGGCTTGCAACATGGGGCTAATGTTACTGTTATTGCTGCAACAAGTCGACCAGATAAGATTGACCCTTCCCTTCTAGAACCAGGTATCACCAATCTATTCGTTCTTTGAAAATTAGATATTGTGTTTCACTCAACTGATAATTAAAATTTTGACAGGACGCTTTGACAGACTGCTATATGTAGGGCCCCCCAATGAAATAGATCGGGAAGATATATTCGGCATCCTTTTGCGCAAAATGCCTTGCTGTCCTGATGTCTGCATTAGAGAACTGGCTCTCCTCACAGCAGGGTGTACTGGGGCTGATATATCATTGATTTGCCGTGAAGCAGCTCTTGCAGCCATGGAGGTCTGGAGTTTTTATTGCGATTATGCATATTGCTTTCAGAATTATCATTGATATATTTTCTTCATTGACTATGTTTATGATACCAGGAATCTCTTGACGCTTCAGCAATAAGAATGATACACCTAAGGGTGGCAATTAAGCAAGTACAGCCATCTGAAGTCCAGTTTTACCAGGATTTGTCAATAAAATTTAAAAGGCTTGTCTGCTCTAGTACTAAAAGTGACGGCGAGGGTGTTCAGCCATGCTCCGGAAGATGAATTTGGAAGTCTTTTTGGTAAGAATCCCTCTTTTTGGTGATTTCTTTTTACTCTTGGAAGTGGTCAACTGGCACTGTCACCCTTATGGGGGTTATCTCTTGGGTGTCCAGTGCACTAGCTTCAGGAACCAAACAAACTGCTTTCCTTCACCGTGTTTAGTCTTTATGAATGCCCCCCAAAACTTTGAGGAGCTGTGTTAGATAGCTCCAAGTTAGTCTGAAGACAAATTGCTCCCGGTCAATAGGCACCACTCACTAGGGCTTGAGCTATCTGCGTTGTTCATTGTCTTTGGTTTTGTAAACCATGAATGGAATTCAAAACTTGAAAGAACTGTACTGAGCAGTTTAGAGTGGTTTAACTTGTAGAGATTCATGTATTATGCTTGTGTGGTTAGTCCTTCGTTCAAGATATTTTAGTTGTCAACTAGGTACTGTGGGATGGAAATTGTGCACAGCCTTCCTATATGATGCTAATATTGCATACCTGTAGGATTCCACTGCAGGAACTCGTGCATTAGGCTACTAACTGTTATGAGTTCTTTAGTACTTCCGGGAGAATTTATGCTAGGTTGGTTTTCTTGTGGCCTTGCATTGCAGGTTGTCAAAAGTAACCGATCGTCCAATCTTATTCCTTAGGGTAGAATTACATGACTATATCGAGTTGGTCAATGAAGATTCTAATCTCTAAATTAGGCAATTGCCTAATTATATCCTACTGAAATTAGGAAACACAGAACTTAGAATACAGTTGAAAAGTTGCGGTCAAGATAGGATCTAGGAGGGAAAGAAATGGAAATACGGAAACATAGATCTGCTTCAACACTTGACCGGGTTACAACACTTTGTTTCTTATTTCTTCAAATCAGAAGATTACCTTTTAGAAATGTGCAATATCCTAATGCTGACCTTCTATCAACAACTGACCCTGCATAGTCAGCATCAAAATAGGCCTCAAGAGACACCTCTCTCCCCTTTCTAAACATTATGCCTTTATCGGGTGTCCCTTTTAAATAATGCAGAATTCTATACACTGCTTTTAGGTGAATTTCCTTAGGATTACACATGAATTGGCTGGCAATAGGGATGACAATTGCAACCGAAACCGTGGGGAACCAAATCGAAACCGAACCAGTCAACGCGGTCAAAAACCGTTTGACTGGGTAATAGTTTGATTTGGGAAAAAATCGAATACTGTTTCAATGGGTATGGTTTGGCTATGGTTTTCACTAAAACGAAACCAAACCAAAACTCAAACCGAATGTGTGGGTAACTGAATCAAATCGAATTGAATATATAGAATATATATAATATAATATGTATATACAATATATATTATATACAAGCCAACCCACCCCACCCCAGCCCATCCCACCAGGCCCATTTGCCTTGCCTGCAAACCCTTCTCCCCTTCTCTTCTCCAGTTCTCCTTCCTCTCTCGACCTCACCCTCGCTTTCTCTCACCCTCACTGCCTCTCGCTCTCTGCCTCCTTTCTCTTGTTCGTCCGCGCGCGCTCACCCTCGCTCTCTGTCTCTCTCTTCCTCTCGCTCGCCCTCGCTCTCTGTCTCTCTCTTGTTCTCGCTCGCCCTCGCTGGGTCTCTCTTGCTCTTGCTCGCCCTCGCTGGCCCTCTCTTACTCTCTCTCGCCCTCGTTCTCTGCCTCTCTTGCCCTCGCCCACCGAAACGGCTTTATTTTTCATAAGACTCAGACCGCGTCGTGTGGGTGGGCTTTTTCTAGAAGCAAATGCTTCAGAGTTTCACTATCCAAAAACCAGATGGATTGTCAACTCCATAGTTGTCTACGACAGAAGAAGTGGGTTAGAAACCGGAATTTCTTTTTCCCCAATAACCAGACCCGTACATTCATAGATGGTTGATCACCAACGCTCTGCTAATACGGGGAAATCACTGTATGAACCAAGAAGAGGCGATTGATCGGTAAATTCTGCAACCCATTTGTTCTTCTTGCTATTTCTGTTCCACATTATTCTTAAGTTTGTACCATGATTGGACCATCAAATTGTTTCTAGGATGCAGTCATCATGTATGTTATTTTGCCTCAATGAATTGAAAATTATATAGCGGGCTTAAACATAGTATCGGTTAATATAATTTTCAATCCAACTGAACCCAAATTAAGAATAGCCTAGTTTCTGGTAATGCCATCAGATTAAAGCCCTTGATGAAATCTTTCAAGAGAAGTTTCTAATCTCATGTAGGAGATGTTGCCAATGGCTTCAGTGGTGGTTTTGCAATAAATTTGTTATTTCTCAACAATTTGGTTATACTGAGTTGATACTTGGCCTTTGTCGCTTGCTAACTTTGTATGCTTGTCAAACATTAGACACATATTTGTTCTAGGTACATTTTGTGGCCGCCAATATTTGGGGAGATTAGTTTCGGTCTAGCGTGTGGAGTTATTGGAGTTTGTCTTTGTTTATTGTGGAGTTATCAAAATTTTTTATAAATGTTATTTGCAATAGTTTGTCTTTATTTGTTGGTATGAATCAAACTAAAAAAATCATAGTTAAAACCGAAAACGAACCGAAATCGAATAGTTTGGTTATGGTTTTTAATTTTTAAAATCAATGAGTTAATGGTTTGGTCTTGGTTTTAGTATTTTACACTTGGTTTGATTATGATTTTAGCAAAAATTGAAACTAAATCGAATCATTACCAATCTTACCTGACAACACTCACTGCATTAGCAATGTCTGGTTGTGTGTCTCAAAGTGACAATCAATTAGTTTTCCTTTTTGTGCTTGAATGACAATCAAATTAGTTAGTAAACAATTTGAAGCCATCAAAAGGTTAAATTGCAAGGAATAGTCAAATATCTTACATTCGGAATACACAACAAATTCTTTAGGGACACAGGATGTAGATCGTACATCTTAGATTGGGCTTTAATGGGTATCCCTGCATGGACAGGATTAGGGTTTAATCAGGCTACTGAAACAAATTCTGTATCCTTTCATTATCCAGCTCTTTGGAGGATGTTTACCCCCCCCCCCCCCCCATTAATTCAAGTGATTGAATTTGGTAATGCAGGATGCCAATGATATCTACTGTCTTGTTTTTCAGCGGATTTCTAGCTGCACCGCACGTTCACGGAGAAAATCACCCTCATATGGTTAGTCACGGGGAAAATCACCCCAATTTGTGATCTATGTTGCACGGAAACAGCTTAGAGGATCCGTTTTTTAGTTTTCGAAACGTTTTCTATTCTCATTTTAGACCCTATTTATGTCTATTTTTTTAGAAGAATGTTCGTTTCCACGTTTCTGTTTTGTTTCAGAAATATTTCCCGTTTCCGTGCAACCTAGTTTGTGATTAGTTTTCCAGTGGCTGGAGCATTTGAAGTCGAAAAGGGCTTCTTACTTCTCCAAGTCACAAAATTACTTCTTAGAAATGTGCAATATCCTGATGTTGACCTTCTATCAACAACTGAGCCTGCATAATCAGCATCAATATAGGCTTCAAGAGACAGCTTTCTCCTCTTTCTAAACAATGTCTTTGTCGAGTGTCCCCTTTAAATAATATAAAATCTTATACACTGTTTTTAGGCGAGTTTCTTTAGGATTGTGCATGAACTGGTTGGCAACAGTCATTGCATAAGCAATGTTTGGCCGTGTATAGAGTAGGATGAGATATTAATATTTTGTCAAGTCACAATCAATCAATTTTTCTTTTTTTTTTTTTTTGCACGCGCGGTTGAATGACAATCAAATTTTTTCTACTAAATCATTATGTGGTTGTAATATCAATGAGTTTACTATAATATGTTTAAGTCTCATGATACCGTACATAATTTAAGATCTAATGTGATCTTTTATTATTATCATTTGAGTTTAGAAGATAAAATTAAGAGATTACAAAATCTAGTATAAAGTTTTGTTGGTGTCATAAATATTGTCCTTGGGGCAAATGGACCAAAGAATAATTTTTTTCAGTTAAAGACTAGCTAATTTTAATTTCATGGGTAAGTATAGAGCGCAACGTTTCTCGTTAAGAGGGTCAAAGAGTTAATATATAAATATTTTTTTATGAATTATTTTTTATTGTAATACTTATTCTCCTCATTTTTTTCACCATCAATTTTAAGTCTTATTTTTACTAAACTATTATACTTATTTTGAGAGCCATCTATACAAATTCTAGGGAAAAAAAAAATCAAATGTTATGTGTCCAACAAGAGTGCATAATATCCCATTACATAATATGCACACACTAGGCCAAGGCCCAAAAAACATTGGACCATGATCAATAGAGTTAAGTTACATTGGAACATCCCAAGCTAGCAGCAATGTAGATCTCAGAAGAATAACAAAAGAAACAATTTTTCCACATGCATATAAATTTAAATGGCATGTCGCCTCCTGCTCGTGGTTGGTTGGGACGAGAGTTTAGAAGTCTAATCTTATTTGTAAATAAGAATTTTTTTTTGACATTTATCTATAAAGGCCTAACAATATTAAGGAAATTTACGTTGAATTATGTGGTAGTGTTTAAGTGTTAAGTGGTAGACTTTTTTTATCTTCAATTTGATCTAGCATTCTCATCTATCCCCACTACTAATCAAGAGATTTAATAATAATAATAATAATGATGATGATGATAAAGATATATTTCTCTCCCACTGCGTAAATACATTAAAAGTTTACGTGGCATTATTTTTTTAATTTTTTTTTTGGGGGGGGGGGGGCTAAAGCTATATCGCATTATTTATGTATTTCAAATTTATATTTATATATTAGGTAATAGAATGTGGCGTGTTGTTTGGGTGGTAATTATTTATTTTCTTTTATTCTAACTCCAATTCCAACTTGGATTCTTAGATGTCACATTGGATGCTTCAATTCAGTTCCAACTCTAACATTATTTTAATTTAGACCTTTATTTTTAATTTAATTTAAGTTCGTGTCCTAAATATAAAAACCAATTGCCAAAACCTTGGAGATAGAAATCCTTAACATATATATAGACATAACCAAACCAATTAGTAATGAAAAATGTTATTTGTATAAACAATTGAGTTATTAAGAGAATGATTGAAGGTGCTAAATGACAAAAATACCCTTGCCCAATTTATAAATTCACCATCTCTTGGCCTCCTTGCATGATCGTCGTTGCACGATCTCATTGCCTCTAGATAAGACCTGGGTTTCATGAAACCCGACCTTCTCTTGTCTGCGGTGCTTTGATGATCGATGATTTAGTTCGATATATAAAGTCTAATTGGACTTCATCATTAGTGTTGTTGCCAAAATACAACAATCTATTTTAATTGAGGATAGACACAAGAGTCTCGGAAGCCGTGCCTTCACTGATGTAAATCCGGACGAGGAATGGGATTTGGTGGAATTCCAAATCTGATAAACCAACGGAGCTGATGGTCTGACAGGTTGATGATCTGATGGCCTCAAAATGATCTGGTGGCCTCGAAGTGATCTGGTGGCCTCGAAGTGATCTGGTGGCCAAAGGTGACCGAGTGGCATGAAGGTGACCGAGTGGCCTGAAGGTGACCGGGTGGCCAAAAGTGACCGAGTGGCCAAAAGTGACCGAGTGGCCTGAAGGTGACCAGGTGGCCTTATGACGGACGAGTGACCTTGAGATGGACGAGTAGTCTTGAGACGACGAATGGCCTCCAAATGACGAGTGGCCTCCAAGTGACGAGTGACCTTCAAGTGACAAGTGGGCAAGTGACGAGTGACCTTCAAGTGACGAGAGGCCTACAAAACGAGTGCACCGTTAGGGCGCGGGTGGGGGTCCCCGCGCAAACCCTAGCTCCGATGCTTAAATTAGATCTCGAGAGAAAATGCAAAATTGTACTTCAATTGCTCAAAATAGCGTACCCCGTGATGAAAATTGCGTCTTGTATTTATAGTGGAGGAGAGAGAGAAATCTCGCGATAATTTCGAAGAGAATCTCGGGGCCCGTTTCGGAATTCTCGGGGCCCATGGGCTGAATTACGAAGAGTCTTCTGGCGATGTCGGGTGGCCCCCACTCGGGTGGGGGTCTTTTCTTGCAAGTTGATCGAGTGGCCTCGGGCACTCGGCTATGCTGAGTGGCCTTGGCCACTTTGGCAGATGGCCGAGTGGCCCTGGCCACTCGGGAGCGACGAGTGGCTTTGGCCACTCGGTCAAGCCGAGGGGCTTGGCCACTCGACCATGCCGAGTGGCCTCGGCCACTCGGTCACGTCGGGTGGCCGAGGCCACTCGACCAGGCCGAGTGGCCTTGGCCAATCGGCCACGCCGGGTGGTTTTGGCCACTCGGCATGGCCACTCGGCCGTGTCGAGTGGCTTCCTCTTGGCCCCAGCCGAGGGGTCTTTTCTGCTTTCTTGCTGCCGCTTTGTCTGCCTTCATCTTTCCGGATATATCAATTTCATACCCGATTTACTCCTTGATTAAGCCAGAATCTATCAAAACTCAAAACATGAAAGTTGTTGATAATTATCTTATCTTTTCATAGGACCTTGAATCAACTTAATCGGAGCTCGTATGAGAAAGTTATGGCCGAAAAACTAAGGTAGTGTCATACCCACTCGGCATAACCGAGTGGGCCCTCCCCACTTGGTCTCGGCTCGACCTCTTGCTCCTTCGGCTTACTTCCTTGATCTCCTACAACTCGTTGGGTCTTTGGGCATCATGTCCATGTCTCAAGACTGTTTTTTAGGTCTTGTGATTCTCTATGTTTACAGGGCATATCAATTAGACTTATCATTTCGTCAAGATGTATAGCACGGTTTATTGGTAATTAATTTATCAAAAACCCTATAAATTTCTACCTTCCCTAGTTGATAATAATTGCAACTATGAAAGCCCGGCAGATTCAAGTCCACAGTTGGTAATAATTGGCTCAACTTCTTGGAAAGTATAAACCCCAATCCCACTGTAATTTACTGCATCTTTTAATTTTTTAATTATTTATTGATGTAAAGAGCATTTCATTCTGTCATGTTCTATTCCAGGAGGCTCCCTGGAAGGAACCAACCATTAAAACACGGCTACGAAAACAGTAGGCTGTAAATCAAAGCATTGTTTTTTGCAGCTGAAACCGCACGCAAACTCTTTGTTAATTCAAAGCATCACTTTCTCCCTGCTAGACCCTAACTATAAATACAACGACAAACCCAACTTTCCTTTCAACTACTAAAATCATCATCACAACCTCAGAGAATATATATATATATATATATATTTAGAGAAGAGAAAAATCATGAGCGTTGAAGTGTTAGACGACACCACAGTCATGAGTTTTCTGGAGGATGAAGAAGCATTCGACAGCTGTGTCTGCAAGCGATTCACTTGGCTTGATGCGAATCATGATGGGCTTCTCTCCTACGACGAGATGGTGAGGGAGTTGCAGAGCTTGAGGACGGTGGAAACCCATTTTGGAGTTGACATAAAGACGGATCCCGAGGAACTGGCTTGCATCTACGACTCTCTCTTCTTGCAGTTTGATCGCGACTCCAGCGGAACTGTAGACTTGCAGGAATTCAAGGCTGAGACCAAGAGGATGCTGCTCGCCATGGCCAATGGACTGAGATTCTTGCCTGTTCAAATGCTTCTTGAAGAGGACAGCTTCCTGCAGAAAGCAGTCGAGTTTGAGTCCACTAAAGTAGCAGCTCCTTGAGTTTATTTCTGCTAATGCCATCTCTCGTGCTTCGTCTATTCAAATGATGATTTGTGTTCTCTTTTTGGGTTCAAAGGCAGTTAGTACATCTAAGGTCATGGCGGTCAACACCATAGAGTGTTGATTTTGACATCACTATGCCAAAATGTCAAAATTATTAATTTCTTAATAAAAATAGAAGATATTCTATTTAGGTCATTTTAAAATTCCATTAGATTTCTTTTGAAAAAAAAAAAACATCCAGTTGATAATTTATTACCCAAATCACACTCATATAAGTTACACATGTCAAAAATTAAATTTTGAATATTTGTTTTTATTCGTGTTAACCCCCATGGGGCTTCGTAAAACTATAAAAACATTTTGCCCATTGCTACTTCTACACGGGTTCTAATTAGGGTTGGCAATTTTGGACACAATCTTGTTGCAGAAAACTCTACAAAACAGTAGGTTAGTACTTAATCGAAATCAAACCAAAACAACCGAATGCGAGAACAAATCAAGACAGAAAAGTAAACTCCCTATTTCGGCTACAATGACAGTCACGAAAACTACTCTAAGGCTCAGATCTAGACTTGTTCAATCACCACTTAGGCAACAACCAACGAATAGGGACACCAAGTCACAAATGAGCCCAAACCCCCAAGAATCGAAGCCCTTAAACCCCCCCCCCCAAGTCTCTCAACTGATCGACACTTCTCATCTAAGCCACACAAGCTTCCACACACAGTAGGATCCACCAAAGAACAGAGAGCAATCACGAAGATATGGGTTCAACAATGGCCGAAAAACTTACTCTAAAGAGAAAACAACAACTTGGACTAAATAAGCGTTGTCAACGCCATTGATGGACAGCCATAACGCACAAGGAAGATGCGGCATCCAACAAAGAAAAAAATGCATCAGACCAAGTAGGAAAGAAACCCGAGAAGGATCGGCCATACATGGAATGAGCAATCAGCCACAACAAGGACGCCCAAGGAAGAGAATCGGCTGCCACAGACTAGGGCACAAAAGGGGAAATGATCCCTTTTACATTATGGGCCTAAGGCACAAAGAAGATATAGGCTAAGGGGCTTGGGATTGGGCTTTCTCCCTTCCTTGGGCAAATAGGTTAAGGCTCATTTTTCCTCCAAATTGAGGGTTAAGGGCTTGTGGCCTGACTTCTATTTGGACTGCCAATAAAGGTGTTGAACCGTCGCTTCAATCCCAGGTCGAAACCTATGAAGCTAACTCGAACCATCGTCATCGCCTTGGGCCTCATTAGGAAACACAAAACCCAACAGACCCGATTACACGACACGACACAACACAGAGTTAAGCGGGTTAAGGTTGGGGTTAATCGGGTTAGGGTTGGGGTTAATCGGGTTCAGGTCATAAGTCAACCCATTTATGACACGATTATTTTCGTGTTTTAGGCGGGTCAACCCGTCTAACCCATTTAGACACGTAATGACCCGTTTAGTTAAACGTGTTAACGGGTTGACCCAAACACATTAACACGATTATATACGAAATAACATGTTTAATTAAAAAGGTTAGTGGGTTTATCTGAATACGTTAACACAATTATACACGAAATAACACTTTT
This sequence comes from Diospyros kaki, assembly GCA_036245055.1. Taxonomy (NCBI): domain Eukaryota; kingdom Viridiplantae; phylum Streptophyta; class Magnoliopsida; order Ericales; family Ebenaceae; genus Diospyros; species Diospyros kaki. Next base: position 15,051,416 of record BSEG01000015.1, on the reverse strand, counting down.
AACATGTGACACAGCACGACCCGTTTAAATTAAATGGGTTAAACAGTTAATAGGTGACACGACACGTTTAGTTAAAGGTGTCGTGTTATGTTACATGTTTAATAAACGTGTCGTGTTCGGGTTTAAGGAATTTGACACGATTATTGAACGGGTTGTTTTCAAGTTAGCTTGATACGTGTTATACGTGTGTCTCAACACGACACAATTAGGACTCGCCAACCCGTACTGTCACCGCTAGTTCTAATACAATTTCAAAAATATGATATTAACAAATCGTACTAAAAAAAATCATTTTTAAGAATGAAATTTATTTCCGACTTGAACAGAAACAGATTTTAGAGACGCAAATAAATTTCGTCTCTAACAAAGACATAATTAGTGACAGAAAAATTCTATCTTATGAAAAAAATTCCCTCTCTAAAAGGTTTTTTCCATCAGGGAAGGAATTTTTCTTTCTCTTAATGTTTTTTAGAATTAGAAACAAAATTTTTTCGTCTCTAAATTTTGCATGCTCTCAGAAATGAAAAAACTTTTTGTCTTTATATGTTTTGGGTACGTTGGTCACCTGATCAAGGCAATTCTAATGATTAGTTCTTATTGTTGGAATATGTTATGGACAATAGTTATTGATGCCCTTTTAGTAAAGGGTAGCATTCTTTAAAAAAAATAATTTTTAAATTTATTGAGATCCAACCGTTAGATCATTTTGGTTTTTCGGTATGTTGGTTATCTGACCAAGGCTATTCTGATGATGATTTTGATTGTTGGAATCTGATATAAACGGTGGCCGATGATGCTCTTCTAAAAACAGGTAACCTTTTTTCAAAAAAAATAATTTTTAAATCTATTGAGATCTGACCATTGGATTGTTTTAGTTTTTGGGTATGTTAATCACTAGATCAAGGTGATTCCAATGATTGGTTTTAATTGTCGGTCGGAATCTGTCATGGATGGTGGCCAACAACCAGTGGCAGACAGAATTATTTTCATCTCTAATTCTTTTTTGGTCCATACTTAAGCTCTGATATGGAATTTTTTCCATTTGTAATCTGAAATAGAGACAGAAAAAATTTCATCCCTAAATGTAGAATTTGATTGATTTTGAAATCGATCACACAACCAAATTATAGACGAAAAAAATTTCATCCATAAATGTAAAATTTGATCGATTTTGAGACCGACTATGATATAATTGTATAACAATGACACCATAATCCAAGAGGGGGTGATTGGGTTATTTAAAAATTTTGTTTAAAAATTAATTTTTTTGGGCTAAAAAATGAGGATATAAAGTAAATGATAGTGATTGGTGAAAATGCTTAACAAGAGAAATGGAATGAGAAGTAAAAACAATAGAGGGACACACAAGATTTATAGTAGTTTAGTTAAATCCAGCCTAATCTACTCCCTTACCTTCCCACTAAAGATTTTAAACAATCCACTAAACCTCCAACTTGATCTCAAGTACCTCTGGCAACAAGTTAGGAAATTATAAACATGTTACAACCAATGTAGGCCCTCTAGCAATCTTGCTAGGAAATGCAAGATATTACACAGAAAAGATAGTCTAAGAGATGAATCTCTTAATTACAAAATCTCTTAAAAATGAATCAAGACTTGAAATTAAAATGACACAATATGATTGCAAAGCCTTTGAGAGAAGAATAAATAGAACAATTGAGCACTTGAAAGATTAAACACTTGTGAGCTTGTAATGAATTCTCTTCGATATTTTGAATGATCCTCCAGCCTTCTATTTATAGAGCTTGGTGAGCTTTTTAAAAAATATAGCCATTTGTGGTAGATAGCCACAATTGATAACTTGATGAACTAGTTGTTGGAAGTCTTTGAAATAAAAACAGTAGACGAATTCAAAGAATCGATCGATAGGTTAATTCTCGAATTCAAAAAACGATCGACACTTGGAGAAGATCGGTCGACAATTATTGAAAAACAGTTGACAGCTTATGATTCAGAGGTGGTCGACAGCTAACAACTGAGAGCATGATCTTAGCTGGTTGACAACCAAAAAAATTCTGGTCAACAGTTGAGACACAACTGGTCGAAAGTTCTTTTAAAACCGATTGACAACTTGTCTCTTGCCTTTTAAAAAATTTGCTCCATTTTCTCTAATGATTTAAAATCGATTTTTGAGAAATATTTTTGGAGATATGTTTGAGACAAAATACTTTATTTTTCCAATCTCTATTAAATGAAGTTAAGATAAATAGTTTGTGTTTAAGTGAAGCTTTTGAAATTGATTTTCATTTGTGTTAGATATGAGCCCTAAAGGCCAATTTTAGTGACACAAAGGGACTCGATCTTGTAATTCTTTAAATATTATTTAAATGACAAGTTTATGTTTTTATTTAAATTGCAATATGGTTTAAATTATAAAACATATATCCATTAGTATAATAAGGAGTTGATACCATTCTTAAGTGTTAAGAATACGAGTTACGGATAATCCACAATTCGTTATACTATAAACATGTTCCTGGCCGTAGAATTGCTAATATGGATAATAGCAACTCGTAAAGGCCAGTACATCATCTTCTTCCTTATTCGGTATGAGATACTGAAAGATAAGGTTGGTGAGTCTCGTGCCATTCTGTATGAGGTATAGAAAGAAGATGAGTGGGTGCTCGTTATAAGAACGAGTTCACTGAACGGGACTGTTAACATTAAATCACATGAGTTATTTCTCACGGGTCAATGATTTAATGTTAGCTGCGATTTTGCAACTAGTCCTTAGACCTGAGATGACATGGATATCTGTGTATTGGTGGATTAGGATATCAGCGATATTATGTGGTTGTTCTAATCAAGAATAATCATACGTATCTATGTGCCTGATTCAATGATACATGAGGTATGTGTGCATCAGACATAGAATCTATCACCTCGAGATTTATGAGGAAGATATCCTATGCGATCCAATAATCACTTGACGATAAATCCTTGACCGAGGTAATATGACGATGGAATTTGTTCCATATCAGTTGTGTCATAATTAGTCAAGATTGATTTTGGATTTGATCATATGACGAGATTAAGAGATTCGACCTACTGACCATGATCTCATATCTTGTCGGGATATAGGATGATAGAAAGACCGTATTGTATGGTAACATAGTAAAAGGTTCACAATACCTTCTTCACAATAAATTGAGTAATCATGATATATTGCTAGATATCACTCATGATTTACGAGAATTAATTGTTGATTGTTCTCGTTGCCAATTTATTTGTGAACCAGAAAGTCCCACCCAAAAGAAATTACTTTCAAAGAGAAGATGAAAAATTAGTAATTTTATGATTACTAATTATAGTGCATTTATTTATTGGATAAATAAGAATAATTAAATAATTATATTATGAATGTAATTATTTAATCATTAATTGGGTTGGGTCTTTTGCTAGTACATCAGGCTTGACCCAATGACACTATTGAATTCAAATAAATAATATTGGATTGGGTTTGGCCCAATTACATTAAATGGAATGGGCTTGAGAAGCCCAACCCATTTAATGTATATATAAAAGCTCTAAATCTCTTCATTCAATACACTTGAGTCTTCTTGATTCACTTGAATGTTGAGAGAGTTTTGGAGAAGTGTTCTTGAATCCATAAGGTAAGTTAGAAATATTTGTGAAAAATTTCTTTCACTTATCTCTCTCTTTGATATTCTTGGATAGAAGTGATTTCGGGTGGACTAACTCGGCATCCTACACTTGGAGGATTGAACGGCAAGAAATCTAACGATGAAATCGGATTTCATCAAAGAGATAACCTTTCATTTTGTTTCCAATTAATTAGACCGTAAATTCTGAAAAACGGGATACCTGCAAAATACATTTAATTTCCGTTGCGCATATGATAAGATCTATGTAATCCCAACAATTTGAACTCTTGATACCAAAATATTTTCATAACTTAGTTTAGGGTATAGATATAAAACTAATTTGTTTTTCATCATCAAAATCTAAACCAATTGCTTTTCATCATCAAAACCAAACACAAAAATAAAATATCAGACTGCACAATCAAATTAGAAATGGATTTTTTTTTTTTTTGAGACAAAAAAATTCCATCTCTAACGGAACAAAAATTTTGTCTGTAATTGGTTAACAATGGGCTTTTACAAGATAGATCGATTTTCGTCTTTAATTCTATCTCTAAACCATTAGCAATTAAATTTTAAAGGTTTAGAGACGAAATTTTTTTGCCACAAAACCCAATTTTTTTTGTCTCAAAACCCAATTTTTTTTTTCTAGTGTTGAAAATATTTTATGAATAAAAATATGTGTTGTAGGATATTTAGAGGCAAAAAATATTTTCATTGCACTATAGCATGTTCCTAATATATGCATAATAATATCAACTTATTGTCAATCACTATCTTGTCTTGTGCCATGCATCTAAGGTTTTTTTGTTCTAACATAGTTTGAATTGTTGTCTATATGGTGTTATTTTTGTTACAATAAAAAATGGTGTTCACCTAGTTTGAACATTTCTTGAAAATTATTCACATTATAGGTTAGATTTAGTAACTAGCTGTTTCTACTCTCATGTACTAGTATCACTAATTTGTATTAAGAACAAACCATTTTTTTACTTTAACTAATGTTTCATTTTACACTTGTAAACCATCTTGCACGCAGAAGCTTAAAATGAGATATGCACAACTATTATGCAATAATTATCTACCAAAAATTAATGGAAGTTCACATTTTAAATACTCAATAGCAAACCCATTGTTGCTAGCATTATCAAATGAAATTGTCATTATCTTATCAGCAATGTTGTAATTATGATTGATCTCTTTAATTTTGTTTGCAATTAGACTAGCTTTGTAATACACCAAAAATTTTCATAAATTTTTTTATGTCAAAATATACATACACACACACATATACAAAAAGGGAAAAGTCTATGAGAGACATATATGTATACATATATAAAGAATAAAGAATTGCATATTGCTAATTCATTAGAAAAAGAATTCAAAATAAAAACAAATGAGGGAGTTTTCAAAATTTGAGGGATTATAGAGAAAATAAACATCTTACAAGAGGTCAAAATGTAATTTTAGAAAGATATTAAAATAATAATAACAATAATAAAGAAAGGGTTAGGTAGTTTTTGTAAACAAGTGTAAACAAGCCAAAGCGCTTATATAGAATTATATGAAACATTTAAGGGGTCAAAGTGAGAAGATGACATTTCTCAATAGTGGATTCTCTACTCTAACAAGCGACGATATTCCTCATGGTGGGCTACAATGAGGGTACTTGAGTACCCTACAACCTCTGATGAATCCCTGGCTTAGTTTAATAGAATGGAAGTGTTTTGGTGCACACCAAGAAGGAGGTGAATTGGTTATTTTTAAAATTGACTTTCAAAACTTTAAATAATGTAAAATCTTTTTCAATGAAAGATTGATATATGAAACAAGTTTGGAATGAATGTGTTTAAAAAGAAATTAAATAACACAAGTACACAAAAACACCAAGATGCTTGGCTAATACGATCAGTACGGGGGTAGATTGAATCCACACAGGGAAAAATGCTCGGCTGGCAATAGTCAGTGCGGGGGTGGATGGAATCCACATGGGAATGTTGATTTTGGAATTATGATGAATGTTGTCGATATAAAGGCGGGCATGTTATATGCTAATTATGCATTGTGCATTGGCATCATGTCATGTTATAACATAAAATTGACGAACATGGTAAAATGGGATGAAAATGTTAAATGGATTGCCATGAGTAAACATCTATATATTTTCCATATGATGTTATGGTTGTGCTTGAGCACGGAGTATAATGATCCATTGATAATTTCATTTGATGTGAAGGGGAAATTAAATGACTTCATAATGAGTTGAAATATGTGGATAAGAGGCATGGTATTATAATGATGTATGGGAAAAAGATTGTATAATCTTAATGGGAGAAGTATCTCTTTATACTAATCCATTTTTGTTAAATGACAGAAAAGCATTTGAACTGACCGTAAGGTGTCTATTATTTTCCTTTCCTATTATTCATGTCTCTAATTCAGTTCTTACCATTGTTTCATTTATGAACTTGCTGAGCCGTTACTTTTTGTCATTCAAAGTATAGCCAAATCAAAGAAAAAAAAGGCAAATCTAGCAGATCGTGGGTTCTAGGTCTAGAATGTGTACAGAGATGATCCCGACCAAAAGATCCGTGGAGGTATTGAGGAAAGAAAAATAATTTAATGATGTAATTAAATGTTGTGCTCTCTATTGTTATTGGAATGGCGATGTGGATGTGAACATTAAGAAATGGTGATATTGTAAAGATTTGTGAATAAATCTTATTTGAAAAAAAAAATATGTAGTGGAAAAATTAAGTATAATGAATGTAAATATTGGGTCATGACAAAGTAGGTCCTCTAGTTCAAAAACTATGTATTACAACCCCCTACACACAATGTAGGCCCTCTAGCTCTTACTAGGAAATTCAATACAAATGAGGAAGAAAGGTTGTAAAAGTGTTACCTCTTAGTTACAAGATCTCTCAATAAAACATAAGACTTTAGAATGATATATAGATTGAATACAACAAAAGCCTTATCAATGAAAAAGAGAGAATACAAATTAAGCACAATAAAAACTCTTTAACACTTGGTAATTGAACAATAATTTCTTCTATCTTAAATGAGCCACCAGCCTCCTATTTATAGTTGATGGTGAGTAGAGACGAAAATTGGACTGTTAGTGGTAGTTGAAAGGCATTTAATGCTCAAAAAACTAGTTGTTACAAGATTCTGCGAAACAAACTGTCAGCAGAAATATAGAGTTAGTCGACAAATTCAAGTTAATATACCAAGAGTAGAGAACAGATTGCTAGGCATTTGTGGACCGAATCTTTGGCTTAGCTGATAGATTGAGGCAAAAATAGAAACAAATCAAAGAGCAAGCTTACTGTTTGTCGACAAATGCTTGCTTATCTGACGACAAAATGAATTGAGATATAGTCGATAGATGCTTGCTTAATGCCTCAAGCCAATATTTGGAGATTATTTTGAAATTTAATTCTTTGTTTTTCCAATCTCTTAAATCATGAGGAACACATATATATTAGACAATACTTTGACTAACACCCTCGAAACTTTGAGATCCAAAATGTATTTCTATCAAAATAATTTACTGGAAAATTATTCCTTAAAATTGATTTTTGATTTAGATTCATAGATGAACTTCAAATTTTGAAATTAAGATCTTTTCTTTATTTTGTCATTTTCAAAACTATGATCACAAGATTAAAATATCATAGTCTGTAAAATACATTTAACTTAAGAGAAAGGTGAATTAAGCTTCTACCATTTTACAAGAATTCAAGCAATTTAAAACTAAAAGTAAGTAGAGAGTAAAAAATTGCAGCACACTAGAATTTTAAAATGATTCAACAAGCTGCCTACTCCACTACCTAGGCTCTCAACGAAGGATTTAATCAAGCCAAACTTACTTTTAGGAAGCTTTTGCATACGCTTAGCTACAAACCTTTACAACTGCCTTAGCCACAACCAATGGCTTTTTAAAAGGATCAAGGTTAACTATTACAACTTTACAACAAAGTGATAGAAAAATATACAAGAGAAGGTTTGAAGATGTATAAGAAATTTGACACATCTCCCAAATGAAACTTCAATTTCTTTGTTTAATCTTGAATAGAACGTACAATCCTTGAATTGGAATTGTCGAACTAAAGATTAGTTTCTTATCATTCAAGGAGCATCTTGTATTTCATAAAAATTTGGGCTAATATAATCTGTACATAAAGGCCATGCTATCCAACTTTTAGGCATTAAGATACGTATCAAGTGTGAATGATTATCATAAGAGATTCCCAACATTTCATAAGATTCTCCTTAGGGTACAAAGAGGTATACAAATGCGAATGAAAGCACACTCTCATTTTCTTTTTTTCCAAAAGATCACAGGTAATGAGGCATTTGAAAGCTTTGAGGATCGAATGTATTAGGTTTTCAGCATTATACTTTTTCTTCAAATTTCCATCCCTTTATATAGTGTTCTAGTTTTTAATGCTTCTGTTGAATATCTTGAATAAGAGAATATTCCTTGTGTTTTAACTGTCATTTTTTGTCTCTACAACATCTCACAAATAAGTTAAAACATCAATTTTCATGCACAAAATGTCTGAAAGTATCCATCAACATTTAATGTTTTGAAAAGTAGAGACTGTATGCATGAAATGCTTTGTAACGGCTATAAATTTTAAAATCTGCTAAATATTACTTAATTACAAATTGCAGTTTAATCGACTAAGTTGTATGTTTACTCAAGTATAGGAATTTCGTATTCGACTATTTTTCTAATTTACTCTATTACAAATTTGTTGCACTCCATTAAAATTTTGCGAAAGAAAATTGTAATGCTTACTTTATTGGAAAGCTTTATTTAGTCAAGTATAAATAAAATTTTATTCGATTACAAATTCAAATACTCAATTACACCAAAATACTTGAGACTTAACAACTTTTTGGAGGATATATACTCGTTTTCTAGTTTTCCATTTTAAGAAACAAGTTTTCAAAATGACAAAAATAATGCGTTTTCAAAAATCTCAAAACAAATATTCAAAATATAAAACTAAAAATAAATTCAAAACTGAAATAAGAAAGATAACACAACCTAAATATTTGAAATCATAAAAGATATCTTCACAATCATTTCAAACCGCAAAATCTAAGATCATGCATTTTATGCTTTATATGAAGCAAATCAATATGTATTTTCTATTTCTTGGAGAGTTTTATTTGAGCTATATTAGATAATCCTAAGAAAAGGATATTGAAGTTTATTTTGTTGATCATCTTTGATCTTGTGGCCTTGACTGAATCAAGATGAAATGTGTAATGCTGTATAAATAAAAAGATCATTTTAATTTTTGTTGGGAAAAAAATTAAAATTTATATATATGTATTTCAAAATGATATGGTAATTTTAATTTGATTAGCTTTGAGGTCATTATTGAATCTATTAATGATTTACACATGGGTTTTTTATTTTGATTATCCACAAATTTTGTTTGGTTACTAAGAAAATGAAAATACTTTAAAACGAGTACTTTTGAGAGAGAAAATTAAGATTTCACTGCAAATTATAAAAACTAACTGTTGTCATTGCAATACAATTATTAGAATTTGTGAGGTGGGAACATCTTTGTCTTGGCAGAGCAGGATGCTTAGCTACCAGAATTTTGCCTCTCAAGATGGAGTTGGGTTTAGTTAGGGTACGAGTCGCCTTGCTTGTTTCGGGAGGGAAGTTATCTCCGGAAGGGAAATGTGGCTCTGGGAAGAAAGCCCCGAGACGAAAAAAGGCTCTGAGATGAGGACTTACTCCAAGAGGAATATTGGTTCCATGAGGAAAAGAGGCTTCAGGAGTAAGACTCTGGGAGAAAATAAGGCTCTGGAGTAAGACTCCAAGAGGAAAAAAGGGCTTCAGGAAAAAGACTTACTCCGGAAAGAAATAGGATTTCGGGAGAAAGGCCCATTCCGGGAGGAATGTTAGCTCCAGGTGGATCACTAACATTTAACTTCGGTTCTCCGAGTGAAACATTCATGCTCCGAGTAGAACTAAGATCATAGTTATAAGTTAAAAGGCACACAAAGATTCCTCTTTCTCGTATGTCCTTCAATGATTAAATCAATATTGGAAGAAGAGTATTGTTTCGTGTGGACATTGAGATCCCTCTGAGTGCACCGTGTGCTAGGAATGTAGAATATGAAGTTCGAGTTGATGATGTCAATTTACCAGAAATGGGATCCCCTTTCCTGTTGAAGAGATAGGTATTTATAAAGGTGTGGCTCGAGAACATAGGATATGACACATGTTGAGCACTTATCGGACAGGATCAAGAGAAATCTCCCCTAGAGGACTTAGTGACCTAGGGAGTCTTTGGGGAGAAGGCGAGCCACACGACATGCAGCTTCATGGAGTTGGGTCTTCACTTCTACACAACTTAGCTACAAACTTCTTCCAGGAGGGATTTTGGTACTTTTGCAAAACAAAAAGATACATTAACGACAAAAAGACTAACGACAACATTAATTTTGATGATTAATATAGTATTATTAAAGAATAAATATAAATCATTTCGTTATGAAATAAATTTTAAAGACAGACTAAATAAGTCATCGTTAATATACCATTTTTTTTATCACTAATGACTAAAATTTTAATTATAAACATGAAATAATAGAAAAAAATTATTAAGATTTAACTAAAACTTATATAAACAATCCTTAACATAATTATATTTTTATGTAAATGCACGAATATAATTATTAAAATAATATAATTACATTTTTAAATAAATATTAATTTAATATAATAATTTAAATTATTTTATTATCATATTTTAGATTATTATCATAAATTATTATTTAAATTATTTAATAATTTCATAATTTAAATTATTTTATTAGTTATCATAATTGTATATTATTTTATTTTTATTAATCAAAATAATTATTAATATTGTTTTTTTAAATTATTTTATTTCTAATTTAACAACTAAATATTAAAAAAAATAAAAGAACTAATTGTAATGGCAGGTGATACCCCGCCTCTCTCCCTAGCCAAATTCTCGAATCCCCAAATCTCCATTGTCTTCATCTCCTTCTCAACCCGCTGAAGTTGTCTCCAGCCCATTGCCTCAACGCCGTTGCCGTTGCCGTTGCCGTCGTTGTTGTTGTCGTCTCCCACTCCATCGCAGCCTCTTCGCTGGCTCTACGCCACTGCTGCCTCCTCCAGATCCATCAACCTTACTTTGATCGCAAGACAAAGCGAGCCATAAAAAAGCAAGGGTGCACTCGCCTCGCAACATAGCTCTCGCCATTGTCCCCCGTTTGGATCAGCGGGTGCCTCACAAGTTCATAAACCCAAGGAACTCGTCGAATTCCTCGGGTTCACGCATTTCGCCTAAATTGATTAGAACATTCTGGAAGGTAACCTTCGATAACTCCCTCTCACTACCCCCAAATTTCATTCTACTTTCTCGCATTGTTCTTTATAGCTTCAGTTATATTATCTTTGTAGAGCAAAATGAGGAAATACAAACAAACCTTAGTTCGATGGTTCAGCGAAGGCGAATTTACATGGTGGCTCTTTCATCTCAGTTATCGAAGATTCGATACATTTTTTAACTCTCTTTCCGTTTTTCTTTCTATGTATGTAATCGCTAGGGTTTTGGCTCGATGAAGATATGATGACATCTGCAAGTTCACCAGAAGGAAACCTTTATGGTTATTGTTATACTTCATTTGGTTCAAATCAAAGATCAGTGTACTGACTATGGTCTAGGGTGTTTGGCTTAGCGGTTTGACCGCTTATAAGCTCATTCTTTAACTTATAAGTTACATAACTTATTTAGTTACACGTTTGTTAAAAATTCAAGAGTTTAAGAGGCTGTTTAGGATCGCAAATGAGTCAAACCACTTGTGAGCGGCTCAATGCACGGCTCATTAAAAGCTCGTTCGTTAAGGTAAATGAGTTAAGCTCGAGCTTGATTTTAAAGCTCAATTTGTAAGCGAACTGAGTTTGACCTCAGTAAATCTCGGCTCGGTAGCTCGAGAACTAGTTTGAATATAGGCTCACGAGCATGCTTGATTATAGGCTCGCGAGCTGAATCATTTAGAAGCTTGCGAGCAGACTTGATTACTGACTCATGAATAGGTTTGTGTTAAAATTGGGAGCATTGTTGGTACACAGTGATCACAATATCTCACTCCATCACTCACCGACTCAACCACAAAACATATACACTCAAAAAGTAAATGAAAAGACAGAATTGAAATACAGAACAAAAAGATCAAACCACCATCTTGCATGTTGATTTTTACCCTAGTTTATGTCACTGAAATTACACTACATTAAGCAATTCCACCGAGAGAACAATCCATTAAGAATGAAAGAATCAGTACAATGGAGTCATTCGCCCTCTCATACAACCCAAGTACAATTCTCACAAAAGAATCCAAGAACTTATTTTTCTCAGTTCTCTCTCTCTTTCACTGCACTCGTGCACAAAACAATAGAATGATTGTTTGATTGATCGATTACAACCGATCCACTGCCCTCATATCTATAGACTATGGGGTGGACCAATCTAAGGATATAATCGACTCTACAAAAATCTAAAGTATCCCTGGTATATCTAGTTAATTACAGAAATGCCCTGCACACTAACTGTCACTCGATCATCATCTTTGACTCCTCTGATTTCTTCTAAGCTTCCAGCACACTTAACTTGGGCAAAACATCAACAATGGGTCGGTTGACCATTCTGGACAGCCTATGTCTTAAATCAAAATTTCGACTCAGCCCTTTTCCTTTGAATTTTAAGTGGCCCAAAGTTTTAATGACTAAAACATTAGTGTTTACTATGAGAATTTATCATCTCCAGTCCGCAATCCATATTTCTCTTGCGTTTTACGTTCATCTAAAAGTTGGGAAACAAAGTTTGTTTTAAAACGCGCTAAACGCTAGCGGGAGCCAACCTGCGGCCTAGTGCTTAGACCGCCTAGGCGGGGCCTAGAAAATCCTGGGGTAATTGTGGAGAATGGTTTTAAACACATAGGACTTGTAGAGAATGACTTAGAAAAGGGTTTACTCAAATTTTTATTTTATTTTTTTATTTTTTTCATTCTTTTCTTAATACCATTTTTTCTCTCTCTCTATCTCCTCCCTCGTACTCAGAATTTTTAACCTTCTCGCTCACTCTCTCTCTCACACACACACACACACTCTCTCTCTCTCAAACTTTAGAGATAACTTTTACAATTATCTTAAACTTAAAGGTATTGCATCTAATTTTCCCTAAAAAAAATGGAGTATATAATTACACTAGTGTGTTGGGTTGTTCTTACCTGTTAAAACCCTCGCAAGGGTTTTGAAATGATTATTTTGACTTCCTTGGGACCTAACTTCTACGTCTCTCTTCTCGAACTGAGGGTTTTTTCCCCTCAATTTAGAAGTGATACTTTCTTTACTCTTAGCTAATGGAATGAAAAGAAGGGAGAGTCATTGGGCTTTTTGCAAACGAAACCAAAAGCAAGATATCAACTTGAAATCAAGATCTCCATGTTAGGCTCATTTACTTCCTTTGGGTGTGATTTTTTTTTATTATTTTTCATAATTTCTGGTCTTTGGTTGCACTATCTGATATCTTACCTAAAGAATTACTATCATACCTAGAGAGACCTTCTAAGCAACCAATCCTTGCTTACCTTTCCCTCTAGTTGCTTATCCCTTGGCTATACTATAAGATCATTTTTCCCTTAGTTTTCACATGGATAATTAAATGTTCGTAATATCTATTTGATCAAAAGTTAAGCCTTTATGAGCTATCATACTTGATGGCCATTTGCCTAACCTTTCTCCCTAAGCTTTCCCATCTCCAGCATTTCCTTAACTTACAAATAGACACTTACACAACACTCCACCCATTTAACCTAAGGGATCTTCCACCTAAGTCCAAGATTCTTCCCAAATTTACATAGCTCTATGCCATTCATTTGGACAAGAGTGCACCACCTCTTCTTATATAAGAGGTTCCATTTTTCATCTTTTTCCCTAGCACTCAAACTAGAGCCTAATCATCCTTCAAACCCAACATTCCATACCTCACTAATACTTTCTTGTGGTTCTATCTATTCCTCAACCTAGGCAACACTCTAAACCTTCTACTCCCTTGCTTATTATCAGCTTGATGATTCTATTTCCCTTTCCTTGAATAATCTGGACTTTTGATCAACAATGGTTACACCATACAAGGTAACACTTGCACACACAATTTCCCCTCACTGTTCACAAGGACCCTCACTGCAAGAGCCAAAGCCATGTTAAACACTAGCTTCCTTCCTTTCACAATCCAGCCCAAGCTTACACAATGAATATGACCAAAATTTTTTCCAGATTTCCCTATTGCTATACCCTGGTTCATAGGTAAGTTTAGGAAATTCTCAAAGGATTATACTTCTTGTTCTTTTTTACTCAGTATTCCAAATTCATTTCTTGACCTTAGAAACAACTAATTTCATGTCCTATTGGTAGAGTTTTCCTACATAGGTAAGAACCCTAGCTTTAGGAGACCTAGGTATACTTATTCCACAACTCTATTACACCTAATCTTTCACACCAGAAACAATTTCCAGCAAGCTCATACTCAATTCCAACAAGCTCATATATGCTTGGGAATTCTCAAGGACACACCATGTCCACTAGGTTCACCTCACCTAGCTCCACCATGAGACAAGGTGTAAGGTCTTATATTTGTAATGAATAAAACGTATCATGTTTTGTTATTCCATGATGTTAGAATAATCGTATTCAAGGATTTAAAAGACAGATTATCAATCTTAGTCAGCCGAATCGATTGAGGGAAATACCCGAGATGTAAGTATCCAAAAATAAAGGCATATCTATGCCAAGTGTTTCAAAACAAGATTTTTAACACTGAAAGAAACCAAATTAGAGACAGTTTTTGATACAGTTATAATGTAGGCTGAAAAATCAAATTATCATAAGAGACTTCCAGAAATTCAACGGAACCCAAAGAAGCTTCATATTTAGTATGTAGAACAACCCTTCAGTGATTTCGGGTTGAAACGAAAAGGTCTATAGTCAAAACGTAGATATGGCCCTAAGTGTAATTTCTTAATTTTTCCTGATGAAGGTTGAAAAGACGTTATTTCTAAATCTTCAGGGATGAAATGAAAGTTATAGAACTTGAGGGTCGTAATGGAACTATTGGGAAACTTAAGGGCTTCAAATAAAGAACCAAAGTGAAATTGAAAATTTGTAGAGGGGCTAAAGTGTAATTTTTGCAACTTAAACAGTGAAGTGATTGCCATGGCTGACCAGCCACCGTTTAGCCACGGGAAGATGAGGAAGGTGATAAGGGTGATCAGGGTCGGACCTAAGCCGACATTAGCCACAAAAGTGATTGATTTTTTCCATTTTTTCGACCATTTTTGGCTGAATTTTGGTGAATAATTTGAGGGTTGAGTGATGATGTTTTGGCTCGATCTGGGGAAGGTAGAAGCTTTAAAAGCGTGGGATTGAACAATCATGAGCATTTGAGAGCTCGAGATTGCCTATAAATAGAGATTATGGGATAACCGAAATTCTTCAAAAAATTATCTCTAAAATTCATGGGCTTGAGGAAAAATTGAGGGAGAAGGGTAATGGGCTTTTCTCACTCATATTTTTAGGATCATTTTTTGAAATTTTGGTGTAATTTCATGTTTGTTTGAGTGGGTTTTAAAAGTTTGTCGGAAAATCGAGCGACTCTTGAATCCACATGTTTGAGAAAAAATTGAGGGAGAAGGATAAATGGCTTTTGTTTCTCATATTTTTAGGATCATTTTTGAAAATTTTGGTGTAATTTCGTGTTCATATGAGCGTGTTTTAATAGTTCGTCGGAAAAACGGGTGTTGAATGAGCCAACTGTAATTGGCCGATTTAAGGCACTTCCGGTTGTTTTTTGAGTATCCAAAGGCACCATTGTGATCGGATTAAGGAGATCTTCTAGGAGGAGATGTCAGATCGAGCATCGGAGCAAGTTGTAGGTCGTCGTTGCTGGGGAGGATAATCGGAGAAGGTAAGAAAAATAGGAAAATAGAGGAAAAGAAGAGAAAAAGGAAAAAATATGAGAAAATTCTAAAAAATTCTCAAAAAATTTCAAAAAACCAAGAAAACTATTTTGGGTATTATTGTGGAGAAAAGTTTGAGAAATGATGTGGAAAATATTTATTTTTGCAATTTTGGAGAAAAAAGGATTATGGAAATTAGAGAAAATTTGAAAAAATTCCAGATTATCTGAAATATTATTTTATGAATTTTGGTGTGAAAATATTTGGAGAAATATTCGATTAGATGTTTATTTTAGATTTTTCAAAGCGAAAAATAGAAAGAAAATAAAGAAAAATGTAAAGAAATTATGAAAATATGGGTCTTGATGTTCATTTAAATAAATATGATGAATATGGGACTTTGAGGCTTGAGGTGAAGTGATTTGTGCGATAATCAAGGTTGAGCACCCAAATCGAGACAATGTATGTTTTTTGAGGTATTCAGAATATCATACAAAAAGTAAGTGGTTCAACCCAAAACTAGTTTTATGCAAATGATTCTATCATATTGACATACTACGTTATATTATGCATCATGTAGAGTGCATTTACATGTATTGATTATGCATATGTTCACAATGATATTATTGATCATATAACGCATAAGAGTTTTGGATTAGGGACTGACGCCACTACTCTACCAAGGGTGCACCGATACACCTTGCCTTGGTAAGGAGGGTGTTAAAATGGAGAATAACATTTGAGTGTGGTCGACTCAAACGAAGGGAATGATGTTATGTTGTATTGCATACACGCATGAAATATGAATAATATACCCTTACTTAGATGATTCATCATCTAACGTGGACTATGCTCTTGGAACATTCAAACGTTCTAAATAGGGTTTGCAGCAAAGGCACAGAAATGGATCAGATGTAATGATTCAAGCTGTCATGGTTTTGATAAAGATGTTTCTCTATATTTTTCTTCTTCATGAAAAACCGAATATGTTCTGGTTATGTTATGTTTCAAGTCATGTTGAAAAACTTATGTTATGTTTCAAGTAATATTGAAAAACTTATGTTCTATTGATAAATAGTCTTGTATTATGGATTATGGATTATGCTGGAAACGATCATGTAATATTAATATGGTTCGATGTATGCTAAGGTTCGATTTATGCTTCCATTATTGGTGAATACCTAGCCTAGCATTTATGATGTATGACGGTTCTTATGCTAGGTAGGTAAATGGGAAAGTTTGGGAATTAATATGATATTGAGATTGTTTTTAAGAAAAAAAAAAATCTCAAATTTCTTAAGTTATAACATGCCCGAAAAAGTGGTGTTACACAAGGCCTAGATAGGTTCCCCCTAGTTCCTAGAAATTGATCTCTAATGGGCTTTTGACATATACAAGGTTTGTTTTGGAGATTTTTACATTTGGTAACTTTACCAAACTACATGGTCCCTATTCCCTTATACCTGTAAACTTTTCCCTTCCCCTAATATCCCTAGCCTTGGATATCTTTCCATAGTCCTTCCTCAACATGTGAGCCATCCTTAACAAATGACAGAGCCTAACCTTATCATAGGCTATCATTTAGTGGTTGCAGCTTATCCACATATAAATGCAAATATACACCACATAAATTCCATTCTTGAGGGTTGTTTCCATCTCTATAAGAGATCTTTGTGTAACTTCTTAGGACTCCAATTCTACTCTATAGAAGAACCCCTTTCTATTTAATTCTCTTAGGGAAATTAGGTTTATGATTAAAAAAGGGATAAATTTATAGCTTCTAAAATTTGGAACAACTCCACCGTGCATCCTAATTTCTCCCATCTCTAATTCCCTTGAGCTTAATTTGTTGGTTAGACAAACCATTTCCCCCTCCACCATGTCTCTATGGGTAAATACCCATTTCTTATGAGAAGTACACCCTAAACTTAAGACCTACGCTACTTTTCTGCATATCTAGAAAAGACTATAGGATATCCGCACTCTTGTAGCCAAGACCACACATAGTGCTTGAGCATTCGAGGCTGGTTCTATCTTGGAATTCTTTCTTCCTATTTGGGTAGTCCTTCTTCATATGCTCTTCTTCATGGCAATGAAAACATTTAACCATTCTCTTACCACTCCTAAACTTGGACCGAGACCTACCATTTAACCTAGGGTCTCTATTTCCTATTCTAGAGTTCACTGTCAAAGCTTCCATGGCAGATTTTTGAGACTCTACCTTGTGTTGTAAATCCTTGGAATTCAAAGCTCCTATCACGTCATCTAGGGTTAGTTTATCTCTCCCATGCTTTAAGATATCTACAAATGTCTCATAAGACTTAGAAGAGAGTGCAATAAAACCAAAACCTTATCCTCATCTTCATACCTAATATTTATATTTTCAAGATCCAAACACAATTTATTAAAACTTTCCATATGGCCTTGCAACCTTTGACCCTCACTCATCTTGAAAGAAAAAAAATTGTGTTTTCAAGTACAGCTAGTTAGAGAAGGTTTTAGTCATATAGAGTGCATCTAACCTATTCTAAAGCTCCTCTATAGTTGTCATCATTGACACTTCCCGCAATATTTTATCTCCTAGGTTTAGAATGAGGGCGTTAAAAGCTCTTTTGTCGGTCTTTTTCCTCTTATTCCTGATTTCCTTTTTTTAGACTTCAATTAGGGTTTCGAGCATAGGCTTTTCAACCTTTAGGACATCCTCCAGTCTAAGATTTCCCAAAAAGGCTCTCATCTTTATCTTCCATAGGCCAAAATAATTTTGGCTATCAAATTTCTCAACATCATATCGTGCAGCAGAGGCTATAGAAGCCATTCCTGCGGGTATGTGATGAAATTCTAAGTTCTTAATGGTTCTTGATGAGAGACCCAGCTCTGATACCAATTTATTATAAATTGGGAGCATTGACAACCTTATAATTCTCTAAGAAACCGATCAAACACCCCTCACAATCGCTTACAACTCATCGGTCAATTCACTTAAACACAAACATACAATAAAGAACATGAATTAATCAAGAACAAAACAAGAAATGAAACACGCAAACCATATGAGGAGACATAATTTTATCCTGATTTATGTCATGTAAATGGCACTACATCCAACCTTAACTATGTCACAACAAAATTTAAATTTGTAAGGTAATTTTTTAAATTATTTAATAATAGCCCAGCCCAAATTGAGTCCAGCGCACCCCAATTTTTTTCAGCCCAGCCCACCTGCCCGCAAACCCTTCTCCTTCCTCTCTCGACCTCGCTCTCGCTCACCCTCGCTGCCTCCTCTCTCTTGCTCGGCCACCTCTCTCTCGCTCTCGCTCGCCCTCCGGCCCACGCTGCCTTTCTCTTGCTCTCGCTCGACCCCTCTCGCTTTCGCTCGTCCTCGCTGCCTCTCGCTCTCTGCCTGACTGCCTCTCTCTTGCTCTCGCTCGCCCTCGCCCTCGCCCTCGCCCCCACGCTTGCTCGGCCAGTCCGCCTCGCCCTCTCTCTCGCTGCCTCTGATTCAGGTTTTCGTTTTACCTCCCAAACTTCCAGTCTCCAGATCTGCTTCATTCGAGCCCGGATCTATATTACTGGTATGTTTTCTCTTATTTGATTATCTCGATTGACAGCTAAATCTTGATAGTTTTTCTGTTTTTCGGCCATATTTTTTTTACCTGTTTATGCTTGATTTGTTGTTGAAGTCTCGGCCTTTTTTCAGCAAGTTTTAAGTAAGTGATTTTTCTAACTTTGTGTCTACTTGCCTATTTGACAACTGCATTTAGTTAGGAATTGTCGTGGCTGGAAGCCTGGAATTTGTTATTGTGAATCTGTGATTGAATATTTGAATCGACCATACTTTTGCCTTCTCTTGTTTGAACTCTAGAAATACAGTTGTTGTATTGGCCTTGCATTTGCCTCAAATCTTGAGTTAAACATTTTAATTGTTCGATTATTGAACTGTGCTATTTTTTGGTTGTGTGTCTTAAAATTTATAATGGAACAACAATCTTTTGCGAAAAAAAGAAAAATATTGTTATCTTTTTTCAGAAAGAGAGATCATCATACGAGTGAAAATACTTCAATTCATAGTTTGCAAAATCAATCTAATGAATTTACATCAATTCCTTCAAGTTTATCTCCTGAAATTTACATCAATCTAGATGAATTTTTTGTTTCAAAACCGTCGAGTACAAGTTTAATGAAAATTTGTTGTACTGACTTTTTGGTTATATAAGAATTTTATTATATTAAGTTTTTAAAATTTCAGCCCCCCCACCCCAAAACCTAAATTCCTGAATCCGCCCTTGGAAACCACCATCGAGCAACCTTCTTTATTGATGGATAACAACAGGTCTTTCCTTCTTTCTCTCTCCCACGATACAAGTCTTCTCAAGAATGAACAAGACTATTCTAACTCACAACTTTCTCACTCTCTAGGCTCTCGTGAAAACAAAAAGAGTATATGCAATTAACTCTCCCTCAACCCCCCTGCCCTATTTATAGAACATAGGGTGATATTTCCTAGGGCCGGTTATGACATTTCCGGATTTGCCCTCCACTAATAACTAATATTACAAGAGAGCCACCTACCTAACAACTAACCCATAACCGCATACAAAACACTGCATATTAACCTATCACTAACTCAAGACAATCTTCAACATCTTCAAACCCAGATCGATGGTGACACTACTCTCTCTTGAGCACCATCATTTATCTTTATCAAGCACCGTCATTTTTTCCTACGTGAACACATAAAGGCTTTAGAATGATATAGAAATTTATAATTTGTTGGAACCTTGTTGGAGTCGAAAGAGCCCAAATAAAGGCTTTAGAAAAAGTTTTGGAATTGAATTGGTGTTCTGGTTGCCCTCACCCTTTTCTTTGGTGGTCATTTGTACTTTTTGTGAAGTTTCATTGTTCTCGTTTGATAATTACTATTCTTGATGCAGCTTTCTCACCTTCTTGTCCTATTGAAAGAGGAAGGCATCTAGGGCACATTGGGAGGATATGCCTGGAAAATTGAAAAAGCACTCAAAAGTAGCATCGAAGCTCTCATATGCTAATCAGTTTGCATCTCCTCAGATTTCATCTTCTTCGACACCACTTCTAGAACCAGAAGTCAGTGAAGATGATATATTGGGCTCTATTGATGAAGCAAGAAATAAATACCCATGTCTTATAGGAAAACCTACCTTTATAGGTCAGGTTACTGATGTTGAGGCTGAGGCTAAAGGCTGTAAGATATGGCTTTCAGAGTCCTCTCTGGTTTCTTCCTCTCTTTCTCCTGGTTCTACCGTTTCGGTAATTCACTGTTGCACATGTTTGCTACTTGATGCCTTGCTGTTGATGTCTGAATTTGACTTTACATTGTGTTGTCAAAGCAACAGTCACTGATGGAAAATGGAATTGGGTGCTTGTTTTTATAACCTAACATATTTACAACAACAATCACAAGCCTTAATCTCACCAAATGGAGCTGGCCACATGAATTCTAGACTTCTAGGCACATTAGAACAATAGAGAGAACCTTAAAATTATTGCTGGTGAGGATACGTGAAGTAAAAAATCAGGATTCTTTGCGGCCACCAAAAGCGTAAAGCTCCTTCCAGCACAACATTTTAGCTTTTGTAGAGCCTGGTCTCTTTAGGTGTCACGTTATATCTGTAATTGACTGAAGCTTGAAGTGCCAAGTGCGTTGTAATTCTATGCAAATGTACTAGAAAAAGGGGGATTTATTATAATATTTGAACATTTGTGTGTCTATGGAAAACCAATGCGGAATTGGACAGTGCAAGTATTCTTTTCAATTTGTTTAATGCTCTATACATTTGTGTGTATATGTATTCGGATTATTATCTGTTCGTGTAGGAAAAAATGATGGTGCTTGATGAAGATAAGTTATTCCTACATTTATGTCCTCAAATCTGTCAAGTTGCCAAATTTTTCATAATTGGAGACAAGCTAATATATAATAAAAGTTTATGGGACTTTAATGTAAGGCATGGGTATGCGGTGTATAATGCTAAAGCTGCAAATACATATGAAATTACATGTGTCTAGCCTGACACTTCAATCCCACATTCGCTAGTTGAGACCATCCTTTTGGACACTATCATCATCATCACTTCTCTTTAGGTAGGAAACTCTAGCTCTCTAATCAATTTTACATAAAAGTCACTTTGAAAAATTTAATGATTTTTACGTTGACTGTGATAAGGAGGAAGACTTTTCAATACTAGAGTGTTGAGGGGATTACTCAAACCTTAGGCAGAGTTCTCGTTTTAGGAACACCACAATAAACAATATTTATACATGCTTTTCGATTATAATACACAACATCTACTTAAAGAAATTGTTTTCCACTTTCTACGTAGAGGAAATTTTTTTTTGGTTTTAGGGTATGAGGACATTGTGTAATAGTCTATTAAATGTCTGGAGTTGCTATTAACTCGATTTATGATTGATATTTATGCTAGAACATTGTACTATCTTCTTTCTTGTTTTATTAGTATTATTTTTTCTGCAACTACAACTTTTGTGATCCTCAATTTCATATGCTTATGTTACTTGTTTCTTTGGTTATTTCCTCTCTGTTTTTTGTGTGTGAGTGGCTAGTTTCAGGACTTTTGAGATTTTACACCTTTACATAAAATTGTGTTTAACTTTTGTCGTTGATAATGGTTTTATCAATTCATTGGCAGGTCTCTCTTCCATCTCCTAAGAATAAATCTTCTACTACCTCTCCTCTCTGCTCAATAGCTAAGGAATATGAAAAGAAATTTGGGATTGCTTGCAGCAATAAAATGGCTACTTTTGTGGGGAACTACTTTGCTTTAGCAACAGTTTATCCTTCTTGTAAGGTATGAAGGCACTTTCTGTTAGTCATTTTCATTTCTCATTAGAAATCTTGAATATGTTAAGATATTTTTTAACTAAGTGATACTCCCTTCTAGTGTGCATATATTTCTCTTAATAGAAGATGCTCACGGAAAGATTAATTATTTTTTAGGTTATGCCTAATTTAATGATCTAAGGGGCAGTATTACCCACATAACAATGCAAATTGGTTATGGATAGGGATCTTATGATACTGGTAGCTTGGTGAAAGATGATTTATATAGTTGTTTTTTCTTTTTTCTTTTCCTTTGCTGCTCAGAAAGCTGCAGGAACATGTTCTTTGATTAAAAAATCTCAAGTGACATGGTTGATAAGTTCAATAGCATAGTGGTAAGGATGGGTTGGTATGGAACACCATGCTAGATCATAGTTTATATTACCCTCGTGTGAATCATGGTAGATATGATGTCTCTGTCTCTGTCTCTCTCTCTCTCTCTCTCTCTCTCTCTCATTTGGACTCCAAGCAAACATTAAATCTGGGATATTGGATAAGCTTTGAAGTCTTCTTTGGCCACTTGTAAATATTTAGACATAAAATATACCTTTTGAAATATTTTATTTCCAACAGTATGTGCATTTGGGATAATATAAATTTTATTTAAATAATTGTTCTTGCCTCCACCTTGGTGCTAGGCCCCAGTCTAGGGCCCGACTAGCACCTAGCAAATTTTAGAACACGGGGGTTAAAAAAAAAATAGAGTGGCAGGCGGCTAGGAAGGATGAGTGCAATGAAGGCACTCTAGGGTTTAGGAGGTTTTGGCAGCGGCTCTGATACCATGTAAAGAATGAAATAATTCTTTCTTTATGTCTCATCAATTATACAAGGAGTCCTCTTTATAGAAGAGGAATTTACAGAATAGGAAACCAAAAGATCTATACATAATAGGAAACATAAAACTATGCAATAGGAAAAGATTTATCTACACACTTAGAAAAGTTTCCTAAGATTGGTTTAGGCAAGATTTCCTAAACTGATTTTGGAAACTTCTAAATTCATGCACATGCCACAAACTTATTCTTTTCCTTGACATTCCCGTGAGCCAACAGATAATTTTGTGCTTTCCTTTTGAGGGTTAATACCAATAGGGCATTGAATTTGCAGTGTAGTTTTTTAAGTTATTTATTTATATATATGTCTTTTGTTTTTGCTTTGTCAGGTTTTGAAGAATGGAGTTCGGTTATCTTCAAACCTTTCATCTTCACTGGGTTGCCCCACTTCAGGGAGGATCATATTTGTTTCTCTTATTCAAAGTCAATCTGCAGTTGGTGTTAATGGGAACAGCAAGTTGCATAGCCCCTCAAGTCTTTCATCTTCTGACTGCAAGGAATTATATTTAGAGCTGGTTTACTCAAAAAATGATTTCACAAAGAACGGTGATATATTGTGTGGAACTGGAAAGATTTCATCCCCCGTGACATCATCTTACTCTAAGTCAAAGCTTAGCTCTCTTGCTACTGGTCAGTTGAGTTCAACAAGATATGAAGGGTCAATATCAAGTTCACCCAAACCAAATGTATCATCTTTTAATTCATCTGATGTGGCAGAAGTATTAGGAGATGAAAGTGCAAAATTACTTCTTGAATCTTGTGCTACTTCATGGTTACATTCTCGTACTGTACTCCTTGGAAATTTTGTGACAGTTCCAATACTTTCAAAGTTTTGCACTTTTCAGGTTGTAGACGCTAGTGGAATTTTGGTTGATTGTACTTCTCAGGATGCCACAGAGAAATTTAATTTTGAATTTTCCTCTCGTCCTTCTGATGTGATGAAGAATGTTAACGATGCTTTTGTGATAAACCATAAAACAAAAGTACTTTTATCTTCACCTTTGAATTCTGCATTAGAAATTCCACAGGAAAAAGGTTTACCTTGCCTAGAACTTGAATATGTCGATACTGAAGCTGGTCGAGTGAATGAAAAGTTGGGTGGTTTGTCAGAAGAATATGCATTATTGAAGGATATAATAAGTTGCTTATCAGCGAAAGACACTTTGTCAAGGTATGTGTTTAACATCCTCTTTAACTCAATGTTTAGGTGCAATTTTGGTTTTGATCCATCATTTACATAACAAGTCAAATTCCCAGGTTTTATGGAACTGACTTTTATGATATCATACTGTTCAAGGTCAAGAATGGGTTTCATTTTTCTTTTTTCACGTTAGCTTTCTGAATTTTGTGGAATCTCTATTTGTCCCTCTGGCTAGTTGGTAATCAAATGTCCTTTGAAGAACTTAGCTAGAGGCATTCATACTTTTGAATAGAAGATGATATGCAATCTTTTTTGCTTAGTTTTGTATGTTGATTATTTATGTAATTGTTCTAGTCTGGGTTTGCGGCCTACGAAAGGACTGCTTCTTCATGGGCCACCTGGCACAGGAAAGACTGCTTTGATTCAAAATTGTGCACGTGATACTGGTGTCAACCTTGTTACTGTGAATGGACCTGGAATTATTAGTCAATATTATGGAGAAAGCGAGCAGGCTTTGGTTGAGGTCTTCAATTCAGCTAGACGAGCAACACCAGCAGTGGTTAGATTTCTCCAAACCCTCCTCGCCCCCCTTGAAACAGAAAGAGAGAGAAAAAAAAAAGACAAAGCGATTAATTACTTGATACCTTTTACCAAAAAAAAAAATATAAAATCTAGATACCGTTTCTAGGTCTCTGTTTGGTATACATGCTGTGCATTTTTTGCTAAATTTCATTCTGTACTAATTGAACCTTCTGTTGTTATTCATCAACATGTTGATTTTAATTAACTAAAAGTTACAGTATGTTATATCTTAACATTATGTTTTATCTATAATGCATCAATTGAATTGACGCAGTTGTGGTATATCTCTTCCCCTCCCCCTTTCTGCATATAATATTTCAATGCATCTAGTGTAAGAGATGCCTTAGGATCATGTTACAAATTATGGATTGAACACTCTCACTTGCCTATAATGGAGTGTTAATTGTGTTAGTTATCGTAAAAAGGAATATGTTTTTTCAAACACTGTTTAAGTTTGTATCTTTAAATGTGGTCTCCTTTCCAGAATTCTTGATTTTGTCTTTAGACTGTCCCCTGATTTTCTTCATGTACTAAGACACATAAATTATGCATTTGACTTTGAAGGAAACTAATGGATTTCTGTTAGGCAGGTATTCATCGATGAGTTGGATGCTATTGCCCCCGCACGTAGGGATGGAGGTGAAGAGCTGTCCCAGAGAATGGTTGCAACTTTACTGAATTTGATGGATGGAATTTGCAGGACTGATGACCTACTTGTCATTGCTGCAACAAACAGGCCTGATAGCATTGAGCCTGCACTCCGATGGCCTGGTAGACTTGACAGGGAGATTGAAATAGGTGATCAGAAATCTAAGTTCCTTATTTCCTCAAGCTCTTACAAAAATATGATTATTTTCTGCTTGACACTCCATGTTATTGTTCAGTCTTTATGGCATGAGGTTGATTTTTAACCTAAAAATGTGTTGTAGTCATTGTTGCTATCACTAGTGAATCCTTTGGTTAGTAACTATGCTTACAGATTAGTTTGACAATTTTTTTATGAGTAAAAAAAATCAAGGGAGTAATTTTAGTAGTTATTACCTTGGGAGGTCCAAAACTTATAATAACCATAGAAAATGTTATCTTAAAATTATTACTTCAAATTTACTGTATAAGAATGTCGAAAAAAAGATTTCGCAGGGGTATTATTTGAAAATGATATAATAGCTTTTTTAAAGGCCATCTCCAATGTGAGGCTCCCCACTTAGCAAGGGTTAGGGGAAGGTTGTTTTTGTGCATGACCTTACCTTCTGCCTGTTTTTTGGCAAATGGGCTGTTTCTTTAAGTAGAACATTTAAACTTCTGGTTTCGAAGGGGTAACCTCATTTGTATCACTCGAACTTTTGACCTTCCTTTACATCCTTTCTTAGATATTTGTTCAATTCCATCAATTGTCATGGACCAAACTATCTTAATCATGTCACACACACGTTATCTTCAATATGAGCCACTCCGATCTTATTATGAAAAGGCTTATTTCTAATCTCATCTTTTCTTGTATGGCTACATTTTTATCTTAATATTTTCATCTTTGTTACGCTAATATTTTGCATATGTTGGTGCTTTGTTGCCCAACATTTTGTGCCATGAAATTGAGCTAGTGGTTTATCTGTCCTATAAAAAGTCTTTCTTTGTAGATGTCTTAAAACTTATCTAAGGTACAAGAAACTCTTCATGTCCAGGTGCTTTATCTGTAACTGCTTTCCCGGTGTTCTTTATATTTATGTTTTGTAATATCCCACAACATCTGTATATCATCTTCAACTTGCATAACAACTTGTAGCCTTGAATAGTGATCTACTTGGAATATTTTCTTTTCTGTCCGTTATGTTTTGTGTTACCAAGCAAACATGGTTGAATGCCCTTCCAATACAATAGTTTGTGCTTTTGTTATTTTTTTCTTTTGTAGTTGCATGAGGTTCACATACTTTACACTTAGGTATTGCTCAAACACATGAATTGACTTGTACGTACTATTAAAGGTTCAAATCCAATATATTGTTACACCTTTGGTGTTTGCTTCCTTTATAATGTGTTACAAATGAAATATAATGGTTAACAAATCCAATTTTATGAGAAATTTACACTTGGAAGCTGATGGACAACATTCATATTTTCTTTCTTTCTTTCTTTTTTTTTTTTTTCTGGCTAGTGAACTTCAACATTCATCTTTTTCTTCCTTATTAATTATTATTATTATTATTTTAATAGCACACATTGAAACAGTGGGAAAGCTCTGAACTATGAAACTGACATACAATTACAAGTTAATCTTATATAATTAAACTTCATTCTCTTTGTTATACATGTCATAGTTAGATTTGATTTGTGGGGCCTTAGTTGGACATGTAAGAATTAGACTCTTTTATGGTTAGTCATTACTTTTACACAAGTGAGCTCTCAGATTGCTATCTAGAATTTTGTTTTGACCAACATTCATCTTTTCTTTCCTTTTTTTCCCTTGATATGTAAACTTCAACATTCTCCTCTTCTTCCTTGTTATTGCCATTATTATTTTGATAGCACACATAATTTGTTGAAATAGTGGGAAAGCACGGAACAATGGAAATTGATAAGATACAACTACCAAGTTAATCTCATATAATTAGGATTTTTGCTCTTTGTTATGGATGCCAGGGTTAGAATTAATTGGCGGGGCCTTAGTTGGACTTGTAAGGATGGATTGTTTTTGGTTGTTAGTCATGGCATTTAAATAAGTGAGCTGAGCTCTTGTATTGTTTTGATCATGTAAAGCCCAACTTTTGGGCCTTGTATGGAGAAGGCCCAAGACTTGAAGACCCAGCCCAAATGGCCATATATAAGGCCTTAGGGCTCCCAAATTAGGCCCCCCTTCTCTTCTATTCTTCCCACCCAGCAACTCTCTCTCTCTCTTTCTCTCTCTCTCTCTCTCATTTTCTCCTTCAAGTGATTTTACAAAATCTAGCCGTTGGATCTTGAATCCAACCACACTTTCACCATGAAATCGACCCCGATCTACAACAAGGTAAGCTTTTTATTTTCTTTAGCCTTACTTTTAAGCATAAATTCGTGAGAGGTGTATGTATATGTATTTGAGTGTGTTGGCCGAAAGTTTGAACTTAGATCTACAAAGATCTAGCCGTTAGATCTTGCTAAATTTTGGATATGTTAGTAAATGGGGTTAGGGATGTTGAATGGCTGCCTCGGATCGTCGGAAAACGTTGGCCGGCGGCGGAAATAGCATGTTTTGTAATCTGGCCGAAAATTAAAAGTTAGATCTACAGAGATCTAACCGTTAGATCTTGATGATTTTTGGTTATGTTGGTCCATAAGGGTAAGAGAGTTGACTGGTGGTCTCGGATCGCCGAAAAATGTGATTGGCGATGCCGAATAGCTTATTTTTAAATCTGGCCAGAATGTTAAAAACCAGATCTACGGAAATCCAGCCGTTAGATCTGGCTCATTTTTGTATATATTGACCTCTATTGTTAGGCATTGCTAATGGTAGGTTTTGATCGTCGAGATTTTCGGCCAGTGGTGGCCGTTGGCAATGTGGCTGGCCTAGGTTGTTTTATTTTGGGGTGTTGGGCCGTTGGATTTGGGTCGGTCCAAATCCTAGGGGA
The DNA here is from genome assembly GCA_036245055.1 of Diospyros kaki. Taxonomy (NCBI): domain Eukaryota; kingdom Viridiplantae; phylum Streptophyta; class Magnoliopsida; order Ericales; family Ebenaceae; genus Diospyros; species Diospyros kaki. The sequence goes on along the minus strand of BSEG01000015.1, from coordinate 15,022,731 downwards.
TTTAAATTTTGTATTTAATTAAATCTTATATAATTTGATAATTTTGTTAGGTGATTTTGACGCGCCCTAGCTAAGAGGCGTTTGATGGGATCCTGCATCTTCTATAATACTGTGAGTGGGTGAATTGTATTATGGTGGTAATTGTTGCATTCATTTCTTTCATTAATCTATATATTATGCATGATTTCATTCTTGAATTGCATATGGGAAGGTAGAATCCATATTGGTTGTTGAGCGCATATTGACATTTGTGATACATTGTATATGGCATTTGATAATATTAAATGATGGTATGAAAAATGTGTTAAATGAAGTAACAACTAGAACCCTGTATGCTAACTACAGTAAATGTTAGCCGTCGGTGCACCACGTATACGTATATGTATTAGGGTGAGAGTGGGTCCACCCTTACTTGGCGAGAGTGGTTCCGCCATGATGCTTTGTAGGCGAGAGTGGTTCCGCCAAAGCAAATCTTGTGGGTGAGAGTCGTTCCGCCCCAAGAGAATGGAATATGTGAACTTTGGTTCTAGATGGTTAACTCATATATGTGTATGTTTATTTGCCATCTCTTATATTGTTGTAAGTACTATTGGCATAACATGTTATGATGATCATTTTTGGGATGCATTGATTCTACTTTTCCCCCATTATAATGCTCTTTACTCCTCACTAAGCCAGTGTCAGGCTTACCCCTCAATACTTCAGATTTTGTAGGTTGACATCATTTTGACAGTAGAAGTCGTGGTAACGATTCTACTTTATTTACTCTAGACACGCTCCGGCTACAGCACATGCATTCCTTCTCACGGGTTGAGTATAGGGAAGTTAATATTCCTTTCGTATGTAATGTGAGAAATTTTGAATATTGTAAGCATGTAATGGATTTATAGCCCGGTGGGCATTTTAATATCAGTTAATGGAAATGCATTTATTTTGTAATGCTTATGAGATTGTTAAATGTTTGAAGGATTGTGTAATAGAAGGCTTACTATTCCTTGCTAGAGTTTGTGACTTCTAGGGGGAATAGTGCCGGTCACGGCCCCGGATTTTGGGTCGTGACAAAGTTGGTATCAGAGCTTAGGCTTTAGAACTTGGGAAATAAAACGAAAATGAAATGACACTTGGGTGTATGAATAAGGGGTTAAACACTTTCACATGCATTGTACTGCATACACTATAGTTCGGAGCACGTTTTTGGCAGGATAGGTATGAATATGAGTCGCGACATATTCATAACCTTGCTCTGCCAAGGACTCTAGGTCCCTTGTGCATATTTGATTTGTGTATGTGAAGTTCTATTTTATTTGGCATATTATTTGTTTCTGAATGGTAAGACAATTTGAATGTTGCATACAGTAGAATCATGCCTCCTAGGACACGAAGTTCTATGAGAGATAGTGATTAAAAAAAAAAATTTGAGGCTTCATAGTAATGTTGAAACCTAGATCCTGAGCCAGGAACATTGGCACTAAGTGAGGTGCAATGAGTCACAGAATTGAGATTGTAGAGATGTGCTTGAATATAGGTTTTGAGTTGGGAGAAATTTGTTTTGGCTCTGAGGTACTGTGTTAGTTAGGAGTGTTCGAATTTCGGTCCAAGTTTGGGTCGGTCACTAAGTCGTCTGGTTCTCTGCCGTCTAAAGGCACTAACTGGTTTTTGACCGGATCTTAGACAAATATATATATATACACACAAGTATGTATGTTGGATATTATCATTTTGCTATGAGCAGTACTATTAATGGTTGGCTTAATTTTCCTTGGTATCCCAACTAATTGATTAATGTCTAGTGTTAGTGATGAAGGGCAGTGGTTTTGTTGGTCTTGCAAATATCAAATATAATTATGTTGCTATAACAGCATATTAAAAAAAAAAAATGGGATGTCATGTGGCAAATAACTTGGGGTAGAAGTTCCTGAGTCCGCAGCTGTAAGATAGGCCTAATGATTTATTCATAATTAGGGTAAGGCAAAATGCACCTAAGTTTTGTGTTATTTATAAGAAGGTTTCATGTTATTTGAAAATATTTTTGGAGGTTTTTGAAGCTTGAAATTTTCATTTTAACTTTTAAGAAATGTCCATATAAATAAATAATTCAAATTCAGTGGGTTTAAGTGAAATTTACCCTAACTATAAATGCAAATATAAAGATAGGTATAAGAATGGTGAGATGGCATGTGATACTAATGTTACAATATTGACAAGTGAATGGGAAGTAGTAAATGCTGGTTTCAAAAACCACAAAGTGAAGTGAATGAGGTGTGTTAACTCCAAAACCACAAGTAGTGGTGTAGCTAAATATTATTATATTTTAAATTTTAAATTTTAAATAATAAATTAATAATAATAATAAATATTTTAGTTTTTTTAAAGTAAGTAACAAATTATTACGTTTCACAGTCTACATTGGTTATAGGGCTGGTATAATTAAAAAAAAAAAAATTGATCAAACGGTACCACTCAAGGAAATGACAAAACAGTGACCAAGTTGAATTGAGAACATTATGTCTGATTTAGTGATGAGACAATTGATGAATGAGGGGTGTTAGGCGTTCCTAACCGTGGTACAAGAGACTCTCGAGGCAGAGGGTGAGTCAAGGCATGTGTCTGTAATGAGGGAGTATTCAAATGTTTTCCCGAAAATTTGTCGGGACCACATTCGGAACATGATATAGAGTTATGTATGGATTTATCTCATGAGACTTGACCAATTTTAATACCTCCGTATCATATAGCTCCAGCCGAGCTAAAGGAACTTAAGATACAAATCCAAGACCTTTTAGACAAGGGCTTTATTCGCCCAAGTACTTCGCCATGGGGAGCACCTGTGCTCTTTGTGAAGAAGAATGATGGAACCATGATGCTTTGTTTTGACTATAGGCAATTGAACAAGGCCACTATCCGAAACAAATATCCATTACCTTGTATAAATGACCTATTTGACCAGTTGCAAGGTGCCTAATGTTTTTCCAAGATCGACCTTAGATCGGGTTATCACTAGCTTCGTATTAGGGGTGATGACATCCCTAAGGCTGCGTTTAGGACTCGATACGGTCACTATGAATTTTTAGTAATGTCCTTTGGCTTTACGAATGCCCCGACGACATTTACGAGCCTCATGAATAAAGTATTTAGACCGCACCTTGATCATTTTGTCATTGTATTTATCGATGACATATTGATTTACTTGACGAGCCAAGAGGAGCATGAGCAACACCTTAGGGTAGTGCTTCAAACATGGCAAAAAAAAAAAAAAAAAAAAAAACACAAGCTATATGCTAAGTTCTCGAAATGTGAGTTCTAGTTGGATAGTGTGGCGTTTTTGGGCCACGTGGTGTCTAAGGAGGGCATCATGGTTGACCCTACGAAGATTGAAGCCGTGAAAGAATGAAGACAGTAAGAGAAATACCATAATGTATTATCGGAGGATTTAATGGAATTATTTCTAAATAAAAAGTTTGAATTGCCATTAATAACTCAAAGTTATTGATGCTTAGTTATGTGTGACTTGACTGAGGACGTAAATTATCAAGTGATAATTAAGAATCAACATTTTTCCTCGATTTGCTAAATTATTAAACAGCTGCAAGAGCCAGAGATATTTTATGATTGATATGCGATTAAGGGTAAAGACAAGGGAATGAGACATTATAGTATCCAAGCACAATATTCATTCCATAGGTTCAATACGTTTACAAGAGATAAACCAAAGAAAAAAAAATAGTCAAACCAAAGAAATCGATAGCTTGAAATGTTGTCAATGCTCAGTGCCGACGATGATTGCCGAACACGACGGGTCCAAGCTCATCGATGTCGTCTCGATGTGGGCCCTGGCTACTGCTAGCATCGGTATGGTAGGGTAAATAACTAGCCTCTGGGAAACTAGGGAGTGAGGTATTTTCTGGAAATTGATTGGGATTTGGTTGTGGGTGAGGCCAATCTGGAATAGGCTGAGGATGTGCATAATAGTTTACAAATTGCTGCAATAGAGCTCGATAAGTTAGCAGATCACTAACCTGTTGTTGAAGGGCAAGAATGTATGACACACAACCATAAGCAGGATCTTGAAGTCGAGCTAAGGCTTCAATAGTAAGGGTAATGGCTGCCTCAGACCGGTCCCTTGTCGGAACCCGGGCCAGGAGGATGGATGCATTCATGGCACCAAAAACTCTGTGGATGGCAGAAAAATCAGTAACTCCTTCCTCGTGGCTAAAGAAAGGGGCAAAGAAGCACAATGAGGTACATTGGGCATGCAAGACTATACAGGCACCGCATGGAGATCGACGTCTTGGCCTGAGTCTTGGCATGATGGATCTAAGAACTAAATGGGTCGGATCGGATCGGAATAAAGGCTGGGTTAGATTAGATCCAGTCGGGTCGGATCGGATCGGAATATAGGCCGGGTCAGATCAAATCTAGTCGGGTCGGATTTGATCAGAATATAGGTCAGGTCGGATCGGATCTAGTTGTATTGAATCCGATCAAATCTAGTCGGGTCAGGTTAATCCAGATCTGGTTTCAGATCTAATGGCAGCAATGACGGTGGCGACTCGATCAGGTGATGGCCGATGAAGGGCCTGATCTAATGAGAGAAGCAGGGTCGATGGCCTGGCAGAGGTGACGTTGGTCGCGATGGCAACCGGGGAGGCCCGACGACAACAGATGGTTGCGCAAAGGAGCAGGCGCAGGCGGTGGTATGGCTGGATTTGGGAGCGAGTTGTGCGAGCTGTGCGCGGACTGTAGGCGGTCGCGATGGAGTGAATCCGCAAGCTCAATGGCTGGGAGCAATCGATGATGGGGCTGACAAGCGTCGGGGTAGGCAGGAGGCCAGGTAGCGACGACGACGACCCGATCTGATGAACGACGATTGATGGAGGGTCAGATCTGGGCCGCAACGGTCCGATCTGGTGACGGCAGTCGGTGGTGACGCCGATCTGAGATGTGGCAATGGCTAGGTTAATGGCAACAGCTCTCCAAGGCAGTAGGGTAGATCTAAGGTTTGTCGGCGGTAACTGGAGAGAAGGGGATCACAGATCTGATCAGCGAAGGCTCGACACGGCGGAGGTCGACGGTGAACGTGCGCAGGAGGCGACTGATTGCAGGTTACAGACTGGCCGAATGAGCGAGGGAGAAGAAGGCATAAGAAGGAAGAAAGAAGAATGAGGAGAAGAAGAAAGAAGAAAAGAGGCGGAATAAATAAGAATAAAAAAAAAAATTCGAGGACGAATTTTCTATAAGGAGGTGAGATTGTAAAGCCCAACTTTTGGGCCTTGTATGGAGAAGGCCCAAGACTTGAAGACCCAGCCCAAATGGCCATATATAAGGCCTTAGGGCTCCCAAATTAGGCCCCCCTTCTCTTCTATTCTTCCCACCCAGCAACTCTCTCTCTCTCTTTCTCTCTCTCTCTCTCTCATTTTCTCCTTCAAGTGATTTTACAAAATCTAGCCGTTGGATCTTGAATCCAACCACACTTTCACCATGAAATCGACCCCGATCTACAACAAGGTAAGCTTTTTATTTTCTTTAGCCTTACTTTTAAGCATAAATTCGTGAGAGGTGTATGTATATGTATTTGAGTGTGTTGGCCGAAAGTTTGAACTTAGATCTACAAAGATCTAGCCGTTAGATCTTGCTAAATTTTGGATATGTTAGTAAATGGGGTTAGGGATGTTGAATGGCTGCCTCGGATCGTCGGAAAACGTTGGCCGGCGGCGGAAATAGCATGTTTTGTAATCTGGCCGAAAATTAAAAGTTAGATCTACAGAGATCTAACCGTTAGATCTTGATGATTTTTGGTTATGTTGGTCCATAAGGGTAAGAGAGTTGACTGGTGGTCTCGGATCGCCGAAAAATGTGATTGGCGATGCCGAATAGCTTATTTTTAAATCTGGCCAGAATGTTAAAAACCAGATCTACGGAAATCCAGCCGTTAGATCTGGCTCATTTTTGTATATATTGACCTCTATTGTTAGGCATTGCTAATGGTAGGTTTTGATCGTCGAGATTTTCGGCCAGTGGTGGCCGTTGGCAATGTGGCTGGCCTAGGTTGTTTTATTTTGGGGTGTTGGGCCGTTGGATTTGGGTCGGTCCAAATCCTAGGGGATTTAAATTTTGTATTTAATTAAATCTTATATAATTTGATAATTTTGTTAGGTGATTTTGACGCGCCCTAGCTAAGAGGCGTTTGATGGGATCCTGCATCTTCTATAATACTGTGAGTGGGTGAATTGTATTATGGTGGTAATTGTTGCATTCATTTCTTTCATTAATCTATATATTATGCATGATTTCATTCTTGAATTGCATATGGGAAGGTAGAATCCATATTGGTTGTTGAGCGCATATTGACATTTGTGATACATTGTATATGGCATTTGATAATATTAAATGATGGTATGAAAAATGTGTTAAATGAAGTAACAACTAGAACCCTGTATGCTAACTACAGTAAATGTTAGCCGTCGGTGCACCACGTATACGTATATGTATTAGGGTGAGAGTGGGTCCACCCTTACTTGGCGAGAGTGGTTCCGCCATGATGCTTTGTAGGCGAGAGTGGTTCCGCCAAAGCAAATCTTGTGGGTGAGAGTCGTTCCGCCCCAAGAGAATGGAATATGTGAACTTTGGTTCTAGATGGTTAACTCATATATGTGTATGTTTATTTGCCATCTCTTATATTGTTGTAAGTACTATTGGCATAACATGTTATGATGATCATTTTTGGGATGCATTGATTCTACTTTTCCCCCATTATAATGCTCTTTACTCCTCACTAAGCCAGTGTCAGGCTTACCCCTCAATACTTCAGATTTTGTAGGTTGACATCATTTTGACAGTAGAAGTCGTGGTAACGATTCTACTTTATTTACTCTAGACACGCTCCGGCTACAGCACATGCATTCCTTCTCACGGGTTGAGTATAGGGAAGTTAATATTCCTTTCGTATGTAATGTGAGAAATTTTGAATATTGTAAGCATGTAATGGATTTATAGCCCGGTGGGCATTTTAATATCAGTTAATGGAAATGCATTTATTTTGTAATGCTTATGAGATTGTTAAATGTTTGAAGGATTGTGTAATAGAAGGCTTACTATTCCTTGCTAGAGTTTGTGACTTCTAGGGGGAATAGTGCCGGTCACGGCCCCGGATTTTGGGTCGTGACAGATCAATACTTGCATATGCAGGTGCTCCTTCTCCAAAACAACGTTATGATATACTGCTTGCTTGTCTCTCTAGCATGGAACATTCTCTTTCAGACATGCAAGTTCAACACCTTGCCGCAGCTACACATGGTTTTGTTGGTGCCGACATAGCAGCTCTCTGCAATGAAGCAGCCAAGATCTCTCTTAGGCGCTATGTTGATTTTTCAAAATCTGGAGATGCTTCAGATAACAGAAACTCTGTTGGGTTTGAGAGCTGTTGTACTGCTAGAGAATATGGCTCTTGTTGCACAAATGATACACTGGATTCTGCATCTTCATGTATAACATACCAGTGTATTTCGTCAAAGATAGAAAATGCTGTTGATGTTAGGGAAAATGAGGCTTCTACAGTAGAAGAGTTAAGTTTAGAAGTAACATTTGAAGATTTTGGAGAGGCTAAAATCAAAGTTAGACCAAGTGCTATGCGTGAGGTATGTTGAGACTTCATACTGTCTAGCTAAATGTAAGTAATATGTAAATGGGACAAGTCAAGCTTTCGATGGTTCATGACTCCTCAGGAGTAACTAAAGCATACAAATGATACAATGAATTTTTCAAACTTTGTTAATAGCATGATGTTGGCACACTAATTTCATATCTATAAGTTATTGAAATGATGAGATTCCAAGCTTCCTGAATATTTTTATTGCCCCCATGTCTTTACTTTACGTATAATTATTTTCTTAGATTTTTCAATGGCCGTTTGGAAGTTTATTTGATTAATATGTATAAATGATATTAGATCTTATTTGTTTCACTTCTAGGTAATGCTGGAGTTTCCAAGGGTTAACTGGAAGGATGTTGGTGGCCAGGAGGAGGTAAAAGCACAGTTAATGGAGGCAGTAGAGTGGCCTCAAAAGCGCCAGGATGCTTTCAAGCGTATTGGAAGCCGTCCACCAACTGGGGTTTTGATGTTTGGTCCTCCTGGATGCAGCAAAACGCTTCTGGCACGTGCAGTGGCTTCTGAAGGTGGGCTGAATTTCCTTGCTGTAAAGGGCCCAGAGCTTTTTAGCCAATGGGTTGGTGAGTCTGAAAAGGCTGTAAGGTCTCTGTTTGCAAAGGCAAGGGAAAATGCTCCGTCCATCATATTTTTTGATGAAATAGATGGTCTTGCTGTTTTTCGTGGGAAGGAAGGTGATGGGGTTTCATTTGCTGATAGAGTTATGGGTCAACTTCTTGTTGAATTAGATGGTAAGTATTTAACCATAATACAAAACCTTGTAGTAGAGGTTTTGTCTTGCTAGTACTAGGCTTTTTTTACCATGAGTGCTATCCTCTGCATCTCTTGAAATTGAAGTGCATCAATATTGTGGTATTGCTTGAGATTTGGCCATATTAACTAATTTTTTGAGCTTTCCTGGTCAAAGTTTTATTAAGCAGGAGTTGGGAAAGTACTTTTGTAGTATCCTAGATTTCCTTCAAGTCGCTTTAAGGAGACTCCTAACTCTATGGCAGTGAAGTAATATCAACAATCAAAATCTTTTTGTTCCCAGAAATTGTTAAGGCAAAGGGACAAGACAAAAATAGAAAGGAAAAATAATCTCCTTAAAAATTTTCCCCTATAATTTTTTTTCCATAAATGGTCAGAAATCTGGAAAGTTTTACCCACTCTCCCTTCTCTCATGAGTTTTTCCACCTATCCATGCAGTTTTTATGGTAGTTGAAATGAGAGAAAATTATTGTCTTTGCGTGTTGTCTGCAGGCCAGCTACATTTTTTAGGCATTTTTGCAAGAGACTCAGTACTCTTTAACTTGAACTTGTTTATCTGCAAAACTGAATGGACTGTGTGTGTGTCAATTTAGGCTTGCAACAAAGGGCTAATGTGACTGTTATTGCTGCAACAAATCGACCAGATAAGATTGACCCTGCCCTTCTAAGACCAGGTATCACCAATCTCTTCGTTCTTTGAAAATTAGATAGTGTTTTATTCAACTGATAATTAAAATTTTGCCAGGACGCTTTGACAGATTGCTATATGTAGGGCCCCCCAGTGAAATAGACCGGGAAGATATATTCCACATCCATTTGCGCAAAATGCCATGCAGTCCTGATGTCTGCATTAGAGAACTGGCTCTCCTCACAGAAGGGTGTACTGGGGCTGATATATCATTGATTTGCCGTGAAGCAGGTCTTGCAGCCTTCGAGGTCTGGAGTTTTTATTGCGATTATGCATATTGCTTTCAGAATTATCATTGATATATTTTCTGCATTGATTATGCTTATGATACCAGGAATCTCTTGATGCTTCAGCAATAAGAATGATACACCTAAGGACGGCAATTAAGCAAGTACAGCCATCTGAAGTCCAGTCTTATCAGGATTTGTCAATAAAATTTGAAAGGCTTGTCTACTCTAGTACTAAAAGAGACAGTGAGGGTGTTCAGCCTTGCTTAGGAAGATCAATTTGGAAGTCTTTTTGGTAAGAATCCCTCTTTTTGGGTGATTTCTTTTTACTCTTGGAAGTGTTCAACTGGCACTGTCACCCTGATGGGGGTTGTCTCTTGGGTGTCCAGTGCACTAGCTTCAGGAACCAAAGAAACTGCTTTTCTTCAGTGTGTTTAGTCTTTATGAATGCCCCCCAAAACTTTAAGGAGCTGTGTTAGATAGCTCCAAGTTAGTCTGAAGACAAATTGCTCCCAGTCAATAGGCGCCACTCAATAGGGCTTGACCTATCTGCTTGTTCATCGTCTTTGGTTTTGTAAACCAAGAATGGAATCCAAAACTTGAAAGAACAGCGCTGAGCAGTTTAGAGTGGTTTAACTTGTATATGCTTGTGTGGTTAGTCCTTGGTTCCAGATATTTTAGTTGTCAACTAGGTACTGTGGGTTGCAAATTGTGCACAGCCTTCCTATATGATGCTAATAATTGCATACATGTAGGATTCCACTACAGGAACTTGTGCATTAGGCTACTAACTGTTATGAGTTCTTTAGTACTTCTGGGAGAATTTATGCTGGGTTGGTTTTCTTGTGGCCTTTCATTCTAGGTTGTCAAAAGTAACTGATCGTCCAATCTTATTCCTTAGGGTAGAATTACTTGACTATATACAGTTGGTCAATGAAGAAACTAATCTCTAAATTAGGCAATTGCCTAATTATATCCTACTGAAATTAGGAAACACGGAGAACCTAGAACATAGTTGGAAAGATGCGGTCAAGATAAGATCTCCTAGGAGAAGAAATGGAAATATGGAAACATAGATCTCAGGCATATAAATCTCTAAATATGAATATGAATCTTGGTATCTTCTAATACTCCCCCTTAAGATTGTGAGTGAATGTCTTGCATTCTAATCTCGCTCAATAATCTTCGACACAGGGCTAGGAAGTCCTTTTGTAATAATATTTGCAAATTGATCAATTAGTAGACAGAAATGGGGTGCAAATCAGGCCACTATCTAGCTTTTCTTTTATGAAATGTCTATCCACTTCAGCATGATTTGTTCGATCATGCTGTATCGGATTTTGGACAATGCTGATAGCTGATTTATTATCATAGTAGAGTCTAATAGTTGCTTTGCACTTGATTTTTAGGTCTTCCAGGAGTATCTTGATCCAAAGTAATTCACATATTCCCAGGACTATTGATCTAAACTCTACCTAATGCACGAGTTACAAGACTTTGTTTATTATTTCTCCAAGTCACAAAATTACCTCCTAGAAACATGCAATATCTTGATGTTGACCTTCTATCAACAACTGATCCTATATGATCAGCATTAGTATAGGCCTCAAGAGACAACTCTCCCCTCTTTCTAAACAATATGCGTTTACTGGGTGTTCCTTTTAAATAATGTAGAATCATGTACACTGCTTTTAGGTGAGCTTTCTTAGGATTATGCATGAACTGTCTGGCTACACTTACTGAATAAGCAATGTCTGGCCGTGTATGGAGCAAGATGATATGCTAATATTTTGCCGAGCGACAAATCAATTACTTTTTTTTTTTTTTTTTGTGCTTGAATGACGATCAAATTAGTTAATAAACAGTTTTGAAGCCATCAAAAGGTTAAATTGCAAGGAATAGTCAAATATCTTACATTTGGAATGCAAAACAAATTCTATAGGGGCACAGGCTGTAGATCCTACATCTTAGCTTGGGCTTTAATGGGTATCCTTGCATGGACAGGAGTAGGGTTCAATCAGGCTACTGAAACAAATTCTGTATCCTTTCATTATCCAGCTCTTTTGAGGACGTTTGCCCCCTCCACTAATTCAAGTGATTGAATTTGGTAATGCAGGATGCCAGCGATATCTACTGTCTTGTTTTTCAGCGGATTTCTAGCTGCACTTTCACAGAGAAAATGACTCTCATATGGTTAGTCACGTTTCCACTGTAAATTACCGTCAAGTTTGACAACCACCAGTCTGCAACACGCGCAAAACTTGATCCCGGAAACAAGAACCGCCCATTCAGCACTTTGAAAGTGTTTTCAGCCACTGGAAACTGAAGATGCTGTTTCAAACTTGGCTGTAGTAGCGCGCCCGCACATTTGTCTGGGAAATAAAGTTAAAACAAGGTAGTTCTGTTGCCTTACCCAATTTATGATAAGTTTTCCAGTGTCCGGAGAATTTGAAGTCGAAGAGAGCTTTTGACTTCTTGCTGAAATGGAAAATAATATTTCAAAAGCACATTATGTTTCATTTTACAGGCACACTTGCTCAATCAACCGATGTAAGAGTCGCTGATTGAGTAACCAGACTCGCTAACTCTTTCAATAGCTCTTTTAGTTGTTCGCTTGAATTGCTTATCCAATGAACGGTTTTGTTTGATTGGATCAGCGGTTTTGTTTCATTGAATTTGCAGTTCTCTCAAATAGAGTCGTAGACTTGAATGATACATGGAATGCTAAACAAATAATAGTAGTAAAAAGTGAATTATTTTTCTTCGATAAATTATTAGAGGGACCATCATATTGGTGTGGTGATGGGAAGTCTTTTTTGTAAGTAATTTTTATTCATTTTTTATATTTAGGGTGCGTTTGATTGTAAGGGTGGAATTTGGATAGAAATAAAATAAATTCTAGGAAATTAAATTACTTAGAATTAAATTTTAAGAAAAATATCAATTGAATGAGTTTGATTAGTTTAATGTTTTACTTAGAAATTATTTAAAAATAAATTAAATATACTATACAAAATATTCAAAAAATCACTTTTTCTCCCTAATTGATTGCAGATCCCAGTATGTCGGTTGTAAATCCCATCACCACCATACATACACACACCCAATAAGTTGCAGTGCCCATCACTTTTGCAATTGTCGGTTGCAGCAGCCATTGCTCTGTTTTGGAGGAACAAAGCATCACAAAGAACTCTGGAATTCATCCTCACTACTAATCATTGAAGCAACCTTAAATAAAAAAATAAACACAAATAATCGTCAACATACAACAACAATAAACCCATCACCACTTATCCAAAATCATGGGAGCAACCACCGAAGCCATTGAAGGATCTCATACTTCATATTGGAGCACACCTGAGCTCATTACAGTGCTCAAAGATTGTCATGTCATCGAACTTCATCAACATCCCATTGATTTCTTGTTTCATCCATATACACAGATTACATGTACACATACAGTCAAAGAGGCAGCGGCGAGAGCAAGGGGCGAGGCCAAGGCGACGAGAGAGAGTGAGATCGGCGACAGCGAGGTCAAGAGCGAAGGGTAGGGGGGTGGCCCGCCGTTGCCATCTTCGCTACCCATCTCTCTTTCTCTTCCCCCTCCCTCCCAAACCCATTTCTTCTCCCAAACCCACTTCTCTGGATCTCCCAAAATGGTTTTTTGGGCTAGATTCTTGCTTTTCCTCCTTGTATGCTTTGGAATGGTGATCGTGTCCCTCGCCGATGACTTCGACTACGGCATTGCAGCCTTCGCCACCATGGCACGCTTCGACGTGGACTCCTAGCGTGCTCGCGGCGTCTCGACGTGCAATGGGCAAGTCGACGACTGCATTGATGATGAGGAGTTGATGCTTGATGCTGGACTCGATGGCGGCGCGACATTCATGGAGGAGAGGTAGAAATACATTAGTTATCGGGCAATGAAGGCTAACATCGTGCTGTAGATCGATGGTTCCAGCCTAGAAAATAATTTCTTTTCCCCTCCTAAGAATTCATTGTCCAGCAAAAGTGAGAAAAGAGGATCATGTGGCCCTTAAATGAGAATTTAATTCACCTAAAAAATTAGACAATCAAACACCACAAAAGTTAGAATTTAGATAGAAAATAGTCATTTTTTATGAAAAATATGACCAATTAAACATACCCTTAGAGATTTGGGTGAGATTATTTGTCATAATCAACATCATGACCATGACAGGGTTCAAATAGGGAGGAGTTAATAATGTTATTATAGAAATTAAACGAAGAGCATTGTTGCTGCGAAGAAATGAAATGTTGGTACAAAATTGGCTCTCTGTTAATGAGTGGAGTCAGGAGTGGGGGATTGAGAGATGATGCGCTGTTTATGTACATCATCTATATGGCCTAATGGGGCACATGGCCTTTATTTTTCAACTTTAAACGATCTTTTTAAAATTTTTAGAGTCGCACCGCCCCAAAACAACCAGGGGATGTACAAATGGACAAAACACCCTAAAAACGTTAAAACAAAGTTGCTTTGCATGGGGCGAGCAGCTCCGTTTGGATTTCTTCCTTTGCTACGTGAACCCTCTACATCCTGGCTGGCCACGTGCCATCTGATCTGACACCTGATGATGCCATCTACGTCACCTAACTTGAGGAATTTAAAATAATTATAATTTCTAAACATATTTTATTTTTTTTTATGAAATTATTACCATTTTTTTTATACACTCCCAAGGGTTGGGACCAAAGCCAAATGTCAGCGAGTTGGGATCGCTGCTTCAATCTTGTTTTGTGATGTTTTTTTAGGGTTTGTTTGGTCTTGTTTGACCTTCTTTGGTGTATGTTTCTAGGCTGGTGTTTGGATTGTGTTGTTGAGTTTTTTTATCTCATGCTAGTTGGTTATTGCATATTTTATTATAGTTAAATGTTGAACTCAGTGCATCCACTTTGAGATTTTATGTCTCCGTGAGTCTCTTTTTTTTCTTTTTTATTCACCTTGGATGTCTGAGATTCACCCGACTAATTCCCAGAGGTGACTAATCTTCTCTCCTGATGCACTTTCCAGATAAATTCGAATGCGATCACAGTCTATACACACTCAGATCTAGATATTCAGCATAGTACATATGAGATTTTTCTTCTAGCCTTACTGCTTAATAGTCTTCCAGCTAAATGTTGGTTTTTAGCAATAATTTTACCTTTCAAGTCGTTACATTGATTCAAACCCCGATACTTCATATAAAACTTCAAATACTTTACTATTATTGTAACACCCCGCTCTTTCCGACGTATCATAACTTAAGAAATTCTGGGCTAATTTTATTTTTTTTTTAAACAATCTTTGCATGCTTAATACAATCATTCTAGAATTTCTAAAATTTTCATCTACCTATCTAGCATGAGATTCATCATACATCATATATGCTAGGCTAGGTATTTCATCAATAGTGGTAGCAAATAATTGAACTTAACTTTTAACATTAACCACAACTTCGATTATACATCAATAACTTTCAAAATGTTCAAAATTTAAAATAGCATAACTTAATTACATAGGCTACATAAACATAAAGCCAAAACAACATGCATTTGTTAAGTGTTATTACATACTTCTTCCATGTTTGCTTCTATTACATCTTCATCTGGAACGTTTGAATATTTCAAGGACAAAGTCTAAGTTAAATAATGAATCATCTAAGTAAGGGTATAAAATCTTTACTATTTCGTGCATGTATGCAAGATGCAAAATGTTCTCTTTCTTTTCGTTTGAGTCGACGAGGCATTAACCACACTTTATTGTTACTCTTCATTTTTATGAGCTCCTTACCAGACCGAGATGTATGGGGGCACCCTTGGTTGCGATGTCTGTCTGTACTCTCAAACATATGCGATGCATGATCAATAATATGATCGTGAGCATATCCATATTTCATCATCATGATATATGAATGCAATCTACATGATGTATAGCATAACAAGACATGCTAACATATTAAAACCATTTACATAAAATCAGATCTAGGGTCGAACCACTTACAACTCATAATCATTGGCATGAAACTAAATTTAGTTTTGGTATAACCACTCACCTTGAAAGCAATTCTCACTAAAATCTCGAAGTGCGTGTTGACTTTGATTGTCATGCCAAGACCTAATAATCTTACTCTTGCTCAAATCTCAATGCCTCAATTATCCCTGGCCATCACATTTATTCAAGAAATTTAATATTGTATTTTTCCCAAATTTTACATAATTTTCCTTTATTTTTCTCCCATCTTTTCTTCGACAATTCCAAAATAAATCCCCTCAATTTTTTTTTTCAAAATTTTCTCGACCATTACTCATAAAAAAATATTCTAAAATTATTAAAATAAATTTCAAAAAATACTTGGACCTCACGTGCCTTCACGCGTTGGCCCGTGTGCTGCGCATGGAACCCACGTGTGTACAACACACCTCAGTTGTCTTCAACCTCTTTCCAGTCACCGGCGATGCTCCGATGGTCGATTTCTTCCTAGCCTTGGCCTACGCCTTGTTCCGATCACGATAGCACCCTTGGATGCTCAAAACAGTGGATGGAAGTGCCTCAATCGAGCGTTTTAAACCTCGGCTCCAGCGATCACTACGTTTTTCGATGACTCCCCAAAGCCCACTTAAATCTACACGAAACCTTGTCAAACTCTCCAGATTTACTCCTCTCAAGCCTAGGAACAAAAGCCCTCTAACAATATCTCTCGAATCACTCACTAAAGCCTCAGTTTAAAGGTTGAAATCGATGAACAAATCCCTCGGCCATAACCCCTATTTATACCCGATATCCTGCCAAAACGAGTCATTCCTTGTCAAATCCAAGCCTTTAATGCCCTGATACGACCTTAGATCACCTCAAATCATCGTGATTTGCCTCAAAACACCGTTATCCAATTTTTCGGCAACTTGCGGCTATACCTCGCCATAGCGTGTCAAACCTCAGCCATTCTCGGCCATGCCTGTCCCTAGTCGACCCATCATGCTCTGGGGCCCACTTTTGAGCCTTAAGATGACCTTCTCGACGGCGACAAGAGGCTGGCCGGCAATGGCCATGGCTACCCTTTAAAAATTTGCACTTTAACCCCCACTACTTTCCAAATTTCATTTTTACCCTTATTTAAAGTCTTTAAGCTTTGATATTTTATCACTTGAACCCCTAAATTCCATGCTTTTCATTTGGCCCAACAAATTTGAAAAAAATATCATTTTGGACCCCTTTTCAACGAGAATTAAAAATTACACTTAAACTTGAAAATATGCAAGAATCACGTTTTGATCGTGAATCCCTTTGTTTTACCCTAAAACCGTTTCAGGGTTGTTCCTTATGTGAAACTTAAATCCTCTCAGGGTCATGTTGCCTTTTCGAAAGTCCTTTACAATGATTCGGTTTACTAGGCTACATCGCAGCTGTACCAAAAACAGTCTCTATTTTGATTCCTTTTAGCATCATAAATCTTGTCTCGAAACACTCGTCCATAATATACTTTTCTCTTTAGATATTTACGTTCCTGGTATTTCCTTCCATTGATTCGGCTGTTTAAGATCTTTAAATTGTCTTTTAGACTTTTCTTAATGTCATAAGATATGCAATATTTCACGTATTAACGATATGTTTATTTATTTTGACTTGGGATATTACATTCTCCATTCCTTACAAAAATTTGATCGTCGAAATTTCTTTATCCTAAATCCATTATATCTATTGATTCCTCGAATAAATATGAAAAATTACTTCTCATATCATCTTCTAGTTCCCACGTTATCTCATCGCTTATTAAATTTCTCCACAACACTTGTACTAGTGGTATTGACTTGTTCCTTAGGACTTGATCTCTTCGATCCAAAACTTTAATTGGTCTCTCGAGGTTGGAAAGATTCTTTCAAACCTCAGCAGCTTCTGACGGCATTACTGGAGAGAGGTTTGGCTCATGCTTTCGAAGTTTTGATACGTGAAATACGTCGTGAAGGTTGGATAAAACCATGGGCAAAGCGAGCCAATAAGCAACTGACTTGATTCTTTCCATAACGTCATATGGCCCAATATATCTGGGACTCAACTTGTCTTTCTTATGGCTCTGAGTTACCATTCTTAAAGGGGATATCTTAAGGTATACTTTATCGCTGACTTGAAATTCCAATTTCCTGCGCCTAGTGTCAGCATAAGACTTTTGACGACTCAGTGTCTCTCGGATTCTTTCTCGAATAGTCTTTATCTTCTCTGTAGTTACTTGAACTATCTCAGAACCCAACATTTGTTGATCTCTAACTTCGGTCCAGCATAGACATGGCCACGATTCATGAACCGCCGGTTCCGGTTCATGAACCGCCGGTTCCGGTTCATGAAATCTTTGAACCTGAACCGAACCGCCCAAGGGCGGTTTGGGACGGTTTGGTTCCGGTTCCGGTTCGTGCCAGTTCGGTCAACGGTTTGGACCGGTTCGGTCAACGGTTTGAGCCGGTTCGGTCAACGGTTCCGGTTCCGGTTCAAACCGAATTTTTTTAATTTTTTTTAAATATTGTTGTATTCAATTTTGGTCCTTGTTCCGTTGTTCGGTTCGGTTTGGTTTCGATTTTTAATTGTTAAATGTAATTGTAAATATAGATATTCTCAACCATATTTTTAATAAAAAACACTACTAAAAATTGAAGAAATATAAGTAATAATTTCATTAAAAATAATTAAAACAACTAAATAAGTATGTAATACAAGTAATTAATTTTTACAAATGTGAAAAATAAAAAATAAAAAATAGAATTAGACTTAATTTCATTAAAAAATAATTACAACAAAAATGTAATACAAGTAATTAATTTTTACAAATGTGAAAAAAAATAAAAAATGGACTTGGATCCTACGCATCTTCATTGGAGTCAGAAGTCGCCGTTGTTGAACCATCATTAACCCATTCGTCAGATGATGATGAATGGATAAGTTCTTCTTGACGTCGCATGTTAGCTCTTTCCCAATCATCGAGGCAAACTTGAGCTTCCAATGATTCTGGAGCCAATCTTGATCTTCTTTCGTCCAAAATGTTGCCTCCACTACTGAATGTTTGTTCAACGGCTACAGTTGAAGCTGGAACTGCAAGAAGTTGACTTGCAATAATTGCAAGAGTTGGAAATGTCTCCTTGTGCCTTTTCCACCACTCCAAAATTTCAAAATTTAAACCTGTATCATCACCAAACTCAAAAACTGTGGTTAGATAAGTTTCGAGCTCCGAATGTGAGCTCGATCTAGGTTTTTTCCTCCTTTGATCTAAAAATTTATGACCCCATTTCATTGGTTGGGAGGAAGAGGAATGCGAAGCCATGGATGGAAATAATTCTTCACTCCTAGGAGCAATAACATATGCTTCATATAATTGATTGCATAAAGTTCTAACCTTAGAAATTATAATATTCACATCAATTTCTTCATTATTTTCTAATCCTAACAACGAATAATAGTTAGACAAACACTCAATTAAACCATCAAATTTACACCTAGGATCAAATACCATAGTAACAAGAAAAATTTCAGGAATAAATTGATAATAACGTAACCATTTTTCTCTCATTTCTAAAACAGCATGACAAATTTCTTCAACATTAATTCCTTCCATTAATACACCGGCCACATTCATTGCTTCTATTAAAAATTGATGTGAAGTTGGTTTATAAACACTACTAAGTGTATGAGAAGCATCATTAAAAATTCGTAAAATATTCAAAATTGAACTACAAACATTCCACATAGTTGAAAAAATAGGATATTGTGGAATATAATTTGCTGCAAAAGAACACAATAAATCTTTATATTCAAAAGATTGATTAAGTAATTTAAAAGTTGAGTTCCAACGAGTAGGAACATCTTTTGAAAAACGTTTTGGGGTTTGACCATTGGAGGTGCAAAAATGTGCCCATGCTTTTGCAGTTCGAGGGTGTACCCAAATATAAGAAATAACATTTCTAATTGGATCTAAATAAGAATTAAGTGACTTAATACCATCTTGAACACATAAATTTAAAACATGGCATGCACATCTAATATGAAAAAATCTTCCACCAAAATTTGGTTGGCAAATTCTTTTCAATTCATTAATAGAAGCAGTATTAGCCGATGCATTATCAAAAGAAATTGAAAAAATTCTATTAACTAATCTATATTCTTGTAAAATTTGTTGAATTAATCTACAAATATTTTCAGCATTATGACTTTCATCAAAACATCGATACGCAAGAATTCTTTTTTGTAAAACATAATTTTCATCAACCCAATGACAAGTAATACCCATATATGAATGAGTTTGCCAATGATCACTCCAAATATCACTACAAATAGAAACATTAATATTATTGTTTTGAAAATATGTTATCAATTCAATTTTTGAGTTTTTAAACAATTTTAACAAATTCCTTTTCAAAGTATTTCTAGGAATTGATTTAAAACTAGGATTAACAAAGTTTTGACAAAATCGAGTAAAACCTAATTTTTCACCAAAACTAAAAGATAAATGATCAATTGCTACCATTTCAGCTAAACCAGACCTACAATTAGCTTCATTATAATGAAATAATTGAGGAGAGTTTGAAGAGGTAGCAAATCCGGATATTTGTGTTTGATCGCGGCTCAATCCAACCTTGAGCGGGTGCTTTGTTTGCAAATGTCGGGCGAAAGTACCATATCCACCTCCTTGCTTGAATTTGTATACCTGATTACAATAATTACAAGATACATCAAATTTACCATCCCCTTTTGGTATTTTCTTGAAATGAATATTAAAAATATCAGAAGTAGAAATTTTTCCACCTCCCTTTTGTTGAGTTTCACTCTCTTGTGTTTGAAAATTTTGAGTTTCAAACTCAACATTTTCAACATTTTCAAAATTTCTACCTTCAATTGCCATTTTTTTGAAAAAAGTATGATAATAAAAAAATATAATAATGATAAAATAATATAGTAAAAAATTGACAAATATAATGAAAATATTAGTAATAATATAATATAGTAACAAGTAATAAATAATTAACAATATAATTGAATAAATTGACAAATAACAAAATGAGAAGATTGAAGAAATTGAAATTGAAATATTAAATGAGAGACAAAATAGAGAGAATAATAGCTTGAGACTTGAGAGAGAGAGAGAGAGAGAAAGTGTGAAAAATGAGTGGGGGAGGGAGGGGTATATATAGATAGGAATCATAGGATTAGAAAAAAAAAAAATTGGGCTGCTGCCCGATGGCAACAGCCAACGGTCCAATTTTGGACTGTTGCGAGGGGAAGGGGGGGCGGTTCCGGTTCCGCGTAACCTCGAACCGGAACCAGATCGAATTTCGCCGGTTCGGTCCGGTTCTGGTTCCGGTTCCAACTCGGCCGGTTCCGGGTCCGGTTCCGGTTCGAACCGCCGGTCCGGTTCAATTTTGGCCATGTCTAGTAACGCTTCATAAGGAGTCATACCAATATTGCTATGATGACTGTTATTATAAGCGAATTCTACCAACGGTAGATATTCCTCTCAACTTCTCGAAAAATCTATAGCATATCCTCTAAGCTTTGAATAGTCATTTCTGACTATCCATCAGTTTAGGGATTATAAGTCGTACTTAGACTGAGCTGAGTACCTAAGGTGGTGTTCTCTTTGTGTTTCAATTTTGAGTTTTGAATTTTGAATTCATTTTCAGTTTTGTGTTTTGAGTGTCTGTTTTGGGATTATTGAAAATGCATTCTTTTTGTCATTCTGAAAAAATGTTTCTCAAAACTAGAAATTAGAAAACGTGTTCTCTTCGAGATTTTGAGAAAAAATATTTTATGATATTTTATTTAATAAATTTGATTAAAAGTAAATTATAAATATTTATTAATAAATTATAAATTTAATTTAAAGAATTTAAAATATAATACCAAAAATAACTAATGATTTAATAATATAATAATGTATTAAAATTACAAAATATTTTTTAAAGTCATTTTTAATTTGACTCAACTAATAATTTTATAATAAAATTATTTTTACTTACAAATTAAAATTTGAAATTATTTTAAAATTTAGATTACCCACAACATAAATATTAAAAAAAATTATAAATCATAAAATAGCAAAAGAAAAAGTTTATCTAAAATTTTGAAAATATTATTGAAAAGAGAAATTAATAACAAAAATCATAATCCATAAATCATAATACATATTTTGGGCGTGGAGGCAAAAGAAATGGCGAGGAAGAGTGGCCGAAGCTGAAGGAAGAAATGGCAAGGAAGAAATGGCCGAAATCGAAGGAAGAAATGGCAAAAGGCAGAAGAAAGGACTGGCAGTGTCGATGGTGATGGCAGATCTGGGCGTGGAGGGCAGTGGCGGGCGATGGCAGTGGCGATGATGGCGGTGGCGGTGGCGAATCTGGGAGTGGAGGGTAGTGACAGGCGATAGTGATGGCGGTGGTGGCGGATCTGGGAGTAGCGGTGGTGTCGGTGGCGAGCGATGGCAATGGCGATGGAGGATGCGGATCTTGGCGTGGAGTGTAGTGGCGGTGGTGTCGGTGGCGGATCTTGGCGTGGAGGGCGATGGCAGTTGTAGCTGGAGGTGTCAAAAGGGTCGGGCAGCCCGTGGGCCGCCCGGTCCAGCCCGGGATGGGCCAGGCTTTGGCCCGGCCCATTACTGTTCAAACGGGCCGGGCTAGGCCCGGCCCTCATAGGGGGGCCGGGCTGGGCCAAAGAAATTGGGCCCACGGCCCGGCCCGGCCTGACCCGTGGCCCTTATGGGCCAGGCCCATGAGGCCCTTATGGGCCAGTCAATTAACACCTCACTCATTTTTTTTTAATTATGTTATTCCTTAGTAAATAATAACTATCAATTTATTTAAACTTTTTAAATTAAATTTTTTATATATTTAAATTATAAATAAACATTACATTATTTTTCATATCAATTCACAAGAAAATTTATAAGGCATATAGAATTTTGAAATATAAAATGATGAAATAATATTTACAGCTTAAGAATTAAGATATAAAATATTTTAAAAAGAAAAAAAATTAATTTTTATATATGTATTATTTTGATATTTATATATATATATATATTATAGGCATTATTTTTAAAAAAAATATTTAAAAAAAAAAAAGGGTCCGGCCCATCGGGCCCGGCCCGCTAGGCGTTGTGGGCTAAGGGCCCGGCCCGGCCCCCCTGTAAGGGGGCCGTGGGCGGGGCCGGGCCCTACCCATAGCAAAAGGGCCTGGGCCCGGCCCGGCCTTTTTAGTAAAGGGCCGGCCCGGCCCATTTAAAAAGCCCGTGGGCCAACTCGGGCTGGTCCGGGTCGGCCCTTTTGACACCTCTAGTTGTAGCGATGGCGGTGGTGATGATGTCGGTGGTGAGTGATGGCGTGAAGGGCGATGGCAGTGGTGGTGGAAGATCTATGTTGCTTGTTGGAAGAGAGAGTGGAGCTTGGAAGGGAGAAGGAAGAGGGAGTGCGTGAGGAGGAAAACGCTTGTGTTTTCCGCGTTTTCAATTTTTACTCTATTTTGGCTGAAAACAGCCAAAACGTTTTTTTGCTGTTTTCCATTTCCTTCACAAATTTTTTCTTTGTTTTTGAGAACGCGTTTTTGAAAATAACAAAGAGAACACGTTTTCGGTGTTTTGAAAAATTGAAAACAGAAAACGGCTCGAAAATGCCAAAGAGAACAGGCCCTAAGCTTTTTTGCAAACTTTCCTAAAATCTTGAAGTGAACCTTGAATCACGGTCAGAAACAATACTCACTGGTACCCCACGAAGCTTGACAATTTCGTTGAGGTACTATTGGGCAAGCTTATTGATAAGCTGGCCTACCTTCATAGTTAGAAAATGAGCAGACTTAGTTAATATGTCTACAATTACCCAAATAACATTGTTTCCCTTAGGGCTTCTTGGTAAACCAGTTACGAAATCCATGGTGATATGTTCCCATTTCCATTCTGGGATTTCTAACGATTGCAAACTTTCACCAGGTTTCTGATGTTCAATTTTTATTCTCTGGCATGTATCACATTGACTAACATATATTGTAATACATTTCTTCATTCCAGGCTACCAATACACGGATTTCAAATCTCTGTACATCTTGGTTCCTCCTAGGTGGAATAAATACTTAGATCGATGGGCTTCTTTCAAGATTGCTTGTCTTAACTCCTTTACCCGAGGCACATATGTAGCACTCCTAATTTTTCGGGCGTGCTATAACTTCGGATTTTAGGAATTTTTTTTTCACACCACATCCACTGATGTACATCATGCAATTCCTAAAAATTTCAATTTCACCTTCTTAGCCTATTGAACCCAATAATCAAATAGGTAAGACAGGTGATATTATTACAAATGTAGAAGTTAGATCAAAGCTGATATGATATATAACCATAACACTTTATTTATCATATAAGAGAACCGTTCAACACGTCTACAAAACGTATTACATGGATATCATCTCTTGTAAGCATTAACTAAATGTCTCAAACATGATCGAAAACATATTAAGGTATGCTAAAACATGCTACATTCAGCAAAATAAGCTTATTCTTCAACTATTTCATTTCTCTTTGAGCCGTTTGTCGAATCTGGAACGTTTGAATATTCTAAGGACATAGTCTAATTAGAAGATGAATCTTCTAATAAGAACTTCAAAACAGTTTATATATATGCGTGAACATGTGTAAAACGTATGAGGAAACAACGAGGACTATTCCGAAGTTCCTCGTGAACAACTCAGCCTCCTCTAGTGAGAGCTTTCTCAATGGTGCATGCATAGCGCCTCTCGGGAGGTCTCTAACCATGTCACATCGGTCCAACCTCACCGAACTCATGCAAACACGACATACGTTGTCCCTTAGACTCACAGTCTTCCATATGAGAGCTTTCTCGAAGGCACATGCACAACGCCTCTTGGGGGATACCTAGACTTTTGTCTTTGAGCAACAACAAATGGGTACAACAGTATGGTCACACGGACTTTTATGAATGCAACAGTTCAAAGTCAACAGCATATATTTTTCAAAAAAACACATTTCATATATGCAACATGATTTCATGCAAGAGAACAACGGGAGTTTGCGTACTCACTAAACACATTTCATGCAATAGAAGTTTCATGTAAGAGAAAAAATAGGATTTAGAGCATAGGAGTCTAACCTTGAACTGAATTTGAGATTCCTTGAAATTCGTGTCTGATCTTGATTCTCGTGTCAGGCATACTATTGCTCAACCTCAAGCCTCAATGATTCCTAACCATCATATTTATTCAAAGGAACATCAATATCTATTTTTCCTAATTTTTTATAATTTTTTTCTATTTTCTTTCTATTTTTCCTTCAATAATTTTAAAATAAATACATCCTCAAGTTTTTTTTTTCAAATTTTTCTCCTCCATAAATCATAAATTATTTTTCTCAAAATATTAAAATTAATTTCAGGAAATTACCTCGTCCCACACCGCCTGTCCGTATTGAACCGTGCATGTAATGCACATGGGTCTTCTTCTCCGATGAGCTTCTCGTTGGCCGGCAATCGAAAATCTTCCAATAGTGGTTTTTCTTCTACCTTTTGATCCTACTCCTCAAGGCGACCTCAATGGCACCCTTGGATGCTCGAAACAATGGCCAAAAGGCCTTCAAAAGTTTGCTCAAAAGCTCATCTCCAGCGAAGCTTCGTTTTTTCGGCCACTCCTCGAAACACCTTTAAACCATCACAAAAATGCCCCAAAATCTCCATAAACGATCCTTGTTGCCTTGAGAGCAAAAACCCTCTATCCAATCTCTCAAAAACACTCTCAAACTCGAGAGATTTGATGCTTTATTTTCTGCCGAAACCCTCGCCTATTTATAGGTGAAATCCGGCTACCCCTAGGCTATTGCTTTGCCCCCGAGCTTCCTAAGATGATGGACGCCATAACCTGGCAAGATCTAGCCGTCCCATCATCGAATTTGGGCTCCATGTGCGGCGGCCAGATTGGCCATGCTATTGGCAGCAAGTTCTGAAAATTGCACTTTGGCCCCCGACTTCTTTCTTTTGCATTTTAGCCATCTTTCTCTAGTCCTTAAACTTTGATATTTTACCACATAAACCCTCAAATCTCACGCTTCACAATTGACCCAAAGAATTTGGAAAAATAACATTTTCATCCATTTTTTGACTAGAATAAAAAATTACACTTAGGCCCGAATGCGTGCTTTGATCGCAAATCCTTTTGTTTCATCTCAAAACTACTTAAGGGTTATTTATTACGCAAAATATGAAACTGCTCAGGGTTCCATTGACTTCTCGGAAATCCCTTACCATCATTCGATTTTTCAGGCTATAATTTAGTTATACCGAAAATCGTCTATGATCTGATCATTTTTAGCATCATAAATTTCGCCTCAAGATGCTCATCGATATCATACCCTTTTATTTAGACATCTAAGTTCCGAGGCTCTCCCTGCCATTGATTTGACAATTTATTTTAATATCAAGTCAACTTTTCGATATTCAAACTCATTTAAATTACGTGGCAACCTCATGAAAATATGGGGTATTACATCCCCCCTAAAAAAAATTTCATCCTTGAAATTTGGCATATACTCGTATTCATTGAAGGTTAAATAAATATTGCAGTCTGGAATACAATTTCTGGAAGAAAATATAAAGATTTCTTATCCCATTCCCATTTCCTCAAACAAATGAGGATATTTCCTCTTAATTGTTTCCTCGAGTTCCACGTTGCCTCATCATCTGAGTGTTTTCCCAATTGAACCTTCACTAACGGGATCTTTTTATTCCTCAACACTTGAGCTCGGTAATCCAAAATTGCTCCAGGCGACTCCAGGTAAGTCAAATCATTCTTTAGCTTAATTATCTCCACTTGAACTCCGAGGGTTGGATTTGGCACATAGCTTCAAAGTTAAGAGACATGGAACACATTATGAATTTTGAAAAGCCAAAGGTTCGACTCTCTCCACAATTGGATATGGACTTATATACCTTGGCTTTAGCTCTCCTCTACCGTTTCCACGCATCACCGAATGTTGGGGTGATACTTTAAGATACACCAGATCTCCTTTCCCAAATTCTAGATCCCTTCTTCTTTGATCAACACACGATTTTTGTCAGTTTTGCACAGCTCGGATCCTTTCCTGGATTATTCGAATCTTATTTGTAGTTCGCTGCACAAGTTCGAGTCCTAACATCTGTCGTTCCCTTACTTCGGTTCAATAGATGGGCGACCGACAGTTCCTTCCATACAAAGCCTCATAAGGAGTCATCCCGATACTGTCGTGATAACTATTATTATATGCGAATTCTACCAATGGCAAATGCTCTTCCAAATTTTCTCCAAAATCAAGGGTACATGATCTCAAGATATCTTCAAGTGTTTGAATAGTTCTATCTGATTGCCCGTTAGTCTATGGGTGATAAGCCGTACTCAATTTCAGCTAAGTCCCTATACCTACAAACTCTCCCAAATGCTCGAGGTGAACCTCGGGTCCCGATCTGAGACTATGCTTACTGGCGTACCATGTAGTCGTACTATTTGCTTTATGTACTACTTTGCAAATTTTCGCACTGGTTGGTCCATCCTTATAGACAGGAAATGTGTTGATTTTGTCAACCTGTCTACCACCACCCAAATGGCGCCATAGCCCTTTCGACTCTTCGAAAATTCTGTCACGAAACCTATCATGATATGTTCCCATTTCTACTCGGGAATTTTCAAAGGTCTCATCAACTCTGCAGATTTCTGGTGCTCAATTCACCCTTTGGCATACATCACACTGTGCCACCCTCCTAGCCACACTGGCCTTCATCCCTGGCCACCAATAAATTTCTCGATGATCTCGATACATCTTCGTGGCTCTCGGGTGCACGGTATACTTAACTCTGTGTGCCTCATCTAGAATCTTTTGCCTTAATTCCCAAAGGTTCGGCACATATACTCTACCCCGAAACTTGAGAATGTCATTTCGCATCTCAAAATCTGAACTCTTAGGCTGATCCTGCTCATCTACCCATAAACGTATACGTCAGTCACCCACACTAGCCTCCCGTATCTTGGTCTCCAGATCCAGTTGAACCGTCAAGCCAGCTACTAGGATAGACGATCCATTCGGCACTACACTCACCGTCATCAAGCTAAAAGCCTCTAACAATTGCCACTCACGGGCTATCATCCCGGCCATAACAGTAGGCACAGTCCTACTCAAAGCGTTATCCACCACATTGGCACGTCCCGGGTGATACAAGATGGTGCAGTCGTAGTTATTCAGGAGTTCCATCCACCACCGTTGCCTCATGTTCAACTCTTTCTACAATAACACATACCTCAAACTTTTGTTGTCCGTGAATACATCAAACCTCTCTCCACATAGGTAGCGCCTCCATACTTTCAGAGCATATACCACTGCTGCTAGCTCCAAGTCATAGGTTAGGTAGTTCACTACGTGCTTTTTCAATTAGCGTGATCCATACGCGATCACCCGACCATGCTGCATCAACACACAACCCAAACCAACCTTCGAGGCATCGGCATATACAACACACCCACCGGCCCACTAGGCATTTCCAGAATAGGTGCTGAGGTTAGTTTTCCCTTGAGATCCTGGAAGCTTTCCTCGCACTTGGTAATCCATTTGAATGGCAATCCATTTGAATCTAACATCTTTCTGTATGAGTTTCGTCATAAGTGCAACTATCTTCGAAAACCCCTCCACGAATCTTCGATAATAGCCTGTCAATCCCAAAAAACTTTGCACCTCGGTCACGCACATTGGCTGCTTCCATCCCCGAACAGCCTCAATCTTGGCCGGATCCACTAAGATCCCTTTGGCTGAGATCACATGTCCAAGAAACACAACTTGGGACAGTCAGAATTCTTACTTTGAGAACTTGGTATACAATTAATGTTTCCTAAGAGTTCCTAGCACTATTCTCATGTGTTTTTCGTGCTCACTCTCATTCAAAGAATAAACCAATATATCATCTATAAACACGATCACGAACCGATTCAAGTAGGGTTCGAACACCTTATTCATGAGGTCCATAAATGCTAGTGGAGCGTTCGTTAATCCGAACGGCATTACGAAATACTCAAAATGGCTATACCTTGACCGAAATGTCGTCTTTGAAACATCATCTGATTTAATTCTCAACTGATAACATCTAAATCTCAAATCAATCTTCGAGAACACCTTCGCTCCCTGTAGCTGATCGAATAACTCATCTATCATCGGAAGCGGATACTTATTCTTTACCGTGGCTTTATTCAGCTGACGTTAGTCAATGCACATCCTTAGACTCTCGTCCTTCTTCTTTACAAATAGCACTGGTACGCCCCACGGCGACGTGCTTGGCCTAATGAACCTCTTATCAGTCAGCTCCTGTAACTGACTTTTCAATCTTTCATTTCCATTGGAGCCATCCAGTACGGCAGGATTGTTATCGATTGGGTTCCTAGCACTAGCTCAATTAAGAATTCGATCTCCGGAGGTGGAGGTAGTCTCGGTAATTCTTCAAAAAATAGGTCATCATATTCTTATACCACTCGTACCTCATTCAGCTTTGGTATCTCTTTCTTTTCCGACTAAGCATATGCTTTGTACCCATGAGCTCCTCGACTTAACAACTTCACCGTTTTTATTGCCGAAATCATTTTTTTAACCTTAGGGTCGTCTTGCCCCCAAAATTTGACCCACCCTTCTTTGGGTTTTCTTATGGTCCTTATTTTCCTTGGGTAATCTATATTAGCGTCATATTTGAACAGGAAGTCCATCCCTAAGATTATGTCAAAATATATATTTCTAACAAAATTAAATCAACCTGAAACTGAACATTATTCGAACTAACTTTGCATCTTGCTACCATTTTTGAGGATTTCATACTTCTATCCATAGGTGACAAAATCACTATCAGACACCCCATAAGTTTGGTTTCTACTCTCAAACTCCTAGTCAATGCATGCACATAAGTATCCAGAATGAAGATAGTACATTGAATAACTGCAGGATTCACCTATGTGTCTTCTGTGGTTAAATTATAGACTCGCCCCTACTGGGTCTCCTTCCCTTCTTCAATCCTCAACTGCTAATCTTTCTTCTTCGGGCAATTCCTTGAGATGTGCCATGCTGGTTGCAGTTGTAGCAGATCACACCTCCCGGTGCTGCTGCTATGGCCTTATCTTCTTGGATCATGCCTTTCGGGCAATTTCTGAAAATATGCTCAGGTTGTCCACAGGTGTAGCAAACAATGTTTTTACCTTTACACCTTTTTTCCCGAGTGTCTCTTTTTGAACCTAAGGGCATACCTTGCCCTTTTTCAGAATTCTCCCATCCCGAGGTCCCGAGTTCGGGTTTGGTTTCTCCGTCTGCCCTCCACTTTGAGCCATCGTGGTCTTCAACTCTGCCACTCGCGTCATATTCTCTCGGCCATCATAGCTTTTAAAGCTATGTCTGCATAAGACTCCATGTGGACCAGGCTCATTAGCTGCTGGAATTCAATTCGCAAGCTTTGCAAGAATTTTTGTCCTTTCTCCACATCGTCCATTTCATACAGCGGCATATACTTGATTAATCGTAAAAATTCAGTTTCATATTGGGCCACAGACATATTTGGCCCTTGACGTAGGCTCATAAACTCTTGAGCTCTAGCAAATTTTAGTAAGTGAGAAAAAATTTCCTATTAACAGTTCCTTAAACTATTCCCATGACATTTAGGGTGCCTCTCCCAATTCTCCGTCTGTCGCCGACTCCTGAGATCTTGCTAAGTTTGGTGTCAACCACTGCATAGTCTTCCACCACTAGGCCGCTTCCTCTTCCCTCATATAAGCCGCACACTTGATCTTATCCTCATTCAAGATTCTCAATCTTCGTAGGATCTTCTTGGTCTGGTCCAACCAGTATCCGCTGATAGCGGGGTCGTCTGCCAGTCTTCCTTGAAACACCGATGGATTTTATCGCAGATACATCTCCAAAGCATCTACTGTTATTTGCTTAAACTGTAATTCTAAAATTCGCCCTGCCATACCTTCTAGGACTCTCTCGATACTATCCATCTGACTTTCACAGAGGTCAGCCCTTGCATCCCCTGCCCTCCCACACCACTTCCTGGGTGGGGCTTGGTGTTGTTTTCTTTGCCATTGCCTCTCTCGCGTCTATTTCTTCTTGTATTTACCATCTTGAAAGAAGACAAGACAAATTATCATCATTTATATCATCAAGGCATGACACAATTCAAATTGAATGAGCAACTAGAGTTTGCCACTAAATATCTCAAAAACCCTGACCTAAATCCCAAAATTTAAAGTGGCATTGCCCATCTAGCCACACAAAATTTTCTAATCACCTAGCAAGCTCGTCCCACATTCAAACATTTCCTTAAGTTCACTTTGATACCAACTGTAACACCTCAAATTTTTTCGGGTGTATTATAACTTAGGATTTCAGGAATTTTTTTTTTCACACCACATCTACTAATGTACATCATGCAATTCATAAAAATCCCAATTTCACCTTCTCGCCCTATCGAACCTAATAATCAAATAGCTAAGACATGTGATATTATTACAAATGCGAAAGCTAAATCGAACCTGATATGGTACATAATCATAACGCTTTATTTATCATACAAGAAAATCATTCAAGACGTCTACAAAACGTATTACATACATGGATATCATCTCTCGTAAGCATTAACTAAATGTCTTGAACATGATCGAAAACATATTAAGGTTTCCGTCAACTGAATTTCTTATGCGTACTTAAAGATATGCTGAAACATCCTACATTCAACAAAAATAAGCTTATTCTTCAATTGTCTCATTTTCCTTAGAGCCTCTTGTCGAACCTGAAACGTTTGAATATTCCAGAAATACAGTCCAATTAGAAGATGAATCTTCTAGTGAGAACTCCAAAACTATTTATATATATATACATGAACAGGTATAAAACATATGAGGAAACAATGAGGACTATTCCAAAGTGTCTCGTGAACATGTCAGCCTCCTCCAGCGAGAGCTTTCTCAATGGCACATGCATAGCGCCTCTCGATAGGTCCCTAACCAAGTCACCTCGGCCCAATCTCACCGAACTCATGCAAACACCACATACGTTATCCCTTAGGCTCATGATCTTCCACACGAGAGCTTTCTCAATGACGCATGCACAACGCCTCTTAAGGGATATATAGACTTTTGTCTTTGGGCAACAATAGATGGGTACAACAGTATGGCTACATGGACATTTATGAATGCAACAGTTGAAAGTTAACATCATATATTTTTCAAGAAAACACATTTCATATATGCAATATGATTTTAATGCAAGAGAATAATAGGAGTTTGCATACTCACTAAACACGTTTCATACAATAGAAATTTCGCGTAAGAGAAAAAATAGGATTTTGAGCATAGAAGCCTCCCCTTAATTTGAATTCAGGATTTCTCAAAATTCGTACTCGACCTCGATTCTTGTGCCAGGCGTCCTAAACGATTCCTAGCCATTATATTTATTCAAAGGAATATCAATATCTATTTTCTTCCTATTTTCCTTCTATAATTCCAAAATAAATATGTACTCAAGTTTTTTTCCCAAATTTTTCTCCACCATAAATCATAAATTATTTTTTTCAAAATATTAAAATTAATTTTAGGAAATTGTCTTGTCTCACGTGCCTGCGCGTATTGAACCGCACGTGTAATGCACACAGGTCTTCTTTTCTGACAAGTTTCTTGTCGGTCGATGACCGAAAAACTCCTAATAGTGGTTATTCTTCTACGTTTTTATCATACTCCACAAGGCGACCTCAACTGCACCCTTGGATGCCCGAAACAATGGCCAAAAGCCCTTCAAAAGTTTGCCTGAAAGCTTGCTTCTGGCGAAGCTTTTTTTTTTTCCAGCCATCCTCAAAACACCCTTAAACCATCACGAAAATGCCCCAAAATCTTCGTATCATTGTTTCCTTGAGAGCAAAAGCCCTCTATTCAATCTCTCAAAAACACTCCCAAACTCGAGAGATTTGATGCTCCATTTTCGGTCGTAACCATCGCCTATTTAGAGGCAAAATCCGACTACCGCTGGGCTATTGCTTTGCCCCAAAGTTTCCTACGATGATGAAGGCCATACCCTGGCAAGATTCGGCTGTCCCATCGCCGGATTTGGGCTCCATGTGCAGCGATCAGATCAGCCATGCTGCTGGCAGCAAGTTTCAAAAATTGCACTTTGGCCCCGACTTTTTTCTTTCGCATTTTGGCCCTTTTCGTCAAGTCCTTAAACTTTAATATTTTATCACATGAACCCCTAAATCTCACGCTTCACAATTGACCCAACGAATTTGGAAAATAATATTTTCAACCTTTTTTGGCTGGAATAAAAAATTATACTTAGGCCCGAATGCGTGCTTTGATCGCAAACCCTTTTGTTTCATCTCGAAACCACTATAGGGTTGTTTCTTATGCAAAATATGAAACTCCTCAGGGTTCTGTTAACTTTCTAAAAGTCGTTTACCATCATTCGATTTTTCAGGTTATAACTTTGTTATATCGAAAATCATTTCTGATATGATCGCTTTTAACATCATAAATCTCTCCTCGAGACGATCGTCAATGTCATACCCTTTTATTTAGACATCTAAGTTCTGAGGCGCTCTCTGCTGTTGATTTGGAAAAAAAATTTACTATCAAGCCAACTTTTTAGTATTTGAAATTCATTTAAATTGCGTGGCAATCTCATGAAAATATGGAGTATTACAACATATACTCTTTCCTGAAATCGAAGCATGCCATCTCTTAATTGAAATTTCGATCTCTTCACCTGTATTTGATCATCAACCCATAATTTTATTCTATGATCTTCAGGAAGGGCTTATCGTATTTGCTCCATCAAGTTCGACTGAGTGGTGAGGCTGGCTATGTAGGTAGAGTTTCCTTTATGGGTAACTCCTACCATCATCAGACTAAAAGCCTCAACTAGCTTCCACTCAGACATCATCATCCCAATCAGACAGATAGGTTCATTTCTACTCAGGGCATCAGCCACAACGTTGGCTTTACCGGGATGGTACTAGATGACACAATCATAATATTTCAAGAGCTATATCCATCATCACTACCTCATGTTTAGATCCTTCTGGGAGAATACATATTGTAAGCCCTTGTGATCGGTGAAGATTTCAAACATTTCACTATACAAATAGTGTCTCCATACTTTCAAGACGAAAATTGCAGCAACTAACTCCAAGTCGTGGGTTGGGTAATTTTGTTTGTGCTTCTTAAGTTACTAGG
Source organism: Diospyros kaki (assembly GCA_036245055.1). Taxonomy (NCBI): domain Eukaryota; kingdom Viridiplantae; phylum Streptophyta; class Magnoliopsida; order Ericales; family Ebenaceae; genus Diospyros; species Diospyros kaki. The sequence goes on along the minus strand of BSEG01000015.1, from coordinate 14,989,156 downwards.
ATCCATAGGCAATTACCTTGCCATGCTACATTAACACACTTCCCAACCCATTCTTTACGGCATTCGTATACACCATATAGTCTCTTGACCCAATCGACATAGCTAAAACTAGAGCGATTGTGAGTCTTTTCTTGAGCGTTTGAAAGCTCTTTTCACACCGATCGTCCCAATCAAACTTCATGCCTTTTTGAGTTAACTTCGTAAAGGGTGAAACAATCTTAGAGAATCCTTCTATGAATTTTCTATAATATCTAGCCAACCCTAGAAATTTTTTTATCTCAGTAACTGTGCTAGATTGGTTCCAATTGCTTACTACCACTACCTTTGCTGGATCAACTGTTATTCCTTTAGCTGATATAACGTTCCCTAAAAATGCTACTTGACTTAACCAAAATTCACATTTGAAAATTTTGGCATACAGCCTATGCTCCCTCAACGTTTGCAGCGCGGTCTTTAAGTGATATTCGTGTTCTTCTTTAGAAAGAGAATACACTAATATATCATCTATAAACACAATCACAAATTTGTCTAAATATGGCCTAAAAGTTCGGTTCATCATATCCATAAATGTTGTTGGGCCATTGGTTAATCCAAATGGCATAACCAAGAATTCATAATGACCGTATCGAGATCGAAAACCTGTTTTGGGCACATCATTTGCTTTGATCCTTAATTGATAGTACTCCGATCTCAGGTCAATTTTTGAAAATATCTTGGCCCCTTACAATTGATCAAATAATTCCTCAATTTTGGAAAACAGATATTTATTCTTGATGGTTACTTTATTTAGTTGTCGATAGTCTATACACATTCTTAAACTTCCATTTTTTTTCTTAACAAAGAGGACCGACGCTCCCGATGGTGACATACATGGTCTGATGAATCCTTTGTCCAACAAATCTTAAAGTTGAACCTTTAATTCCCTTAATTCTGCGGTCGCCATTTTATAAGGTGGTAGGGAAATTGGACTCACTCCCGGCACGATCTCTATTGAAAATTCAATTTCCCGCTGCGGGGGTAATCCTAATAATTTTTTCGGGGAACACATCCTCAAATTCTTTAACTACCAGCACGTCTTTTATTTTTACGGGGTTTTCTATCTTTCCTTGAACGTGTGCTAGATACCCATAAGCCCCTTTTCACAACATATTATCTGTTTTTAAAACAGAGATCCATCTCTTTTCATTTGTCCTACCCTGCCCTTGAAATTTAATAATCGAGTCTTCATTCCTAAGACTGACTATTTTGGCTTTACAATCCATCGTGGCATTGTATTTTTTCAAGGAGTCCATCCCTAAGATCATATCGAAATCTTGGATTTCAAAAAGAATTAAGTCCACTAAGAACTCGATTTCTCCTATTTGAATTTGCTTACTTTGGTACCTTGATGAAGTTTCTAGAGATTTTCCCATATGGGTTGCTATAATCATACGACAATTTAGATCTTCAGGTTCGTCCCCTAGCACTTTGGCTAATGCATGAGAAATGAATGAATAACTAGCTTCTGAGTCTATCAAGACATGCATAGGAAAATAATAGGTAAACATGGTACCTTGAATGACAGCCGAGTCCTCTGTCGTGTCCTGTCGTGTTAGGTTGAATACTCTTCCCTGCTGGACTCTCGAGTTTCCCGCTGGCCCCTAAGGCTATCCCATCTGCCTTGGTTTTGGGCAATCTCTCGACAAGTGTCCTAGGTGATTGCAATTGAAGCAAATGGGTCTTTTCTTGGGACAATTCCAGTTGAAATGTCATTCTTCCCTGCAATTATAGCAACTTCTTGTCCCTTGCCTATATGGCCTTCCAGGGTACTGCTTATTGCATTTTGAACAGGGCTTACTAGGCTTAAACCGAGGTTTCTTGGGATCGTACTTCTTTCCTGCACTCGACCTAAAGTTGGAGGCTTCCTGGCTTGCTCCTTGGATGGCCTCAATCTGATTTAAGTTAGCCTTAGTGGTTATTGTTTGTAGCACTATTTCAACATAGGATCGAGTACTAACAATACTAAGGGCCTTTTGGATCCTCAATTTCAACCCTCTCAGAAATTTTTGCGCCTTTATCCTCTCATTCATTTCGTATATCGGCATGTACTTGATTAGTCGGGCGAAGGCATCTTCATATTGTGCCACAGTCATATCCCCTGTCTACTTTAAATCCATGAATTCCCTCTACTTTTCCATTCTTATGTTAAGAGGGAAATACTTGTCGTTGAATAACTCCTTGAACCGTTCCCAGCTGACATATGGTATGCCAACTTGTGCTTGAGCGGGCATCGTCCTCTTCGTTCCCTTCCACCATCTGTCTGCCTCATCTTGCAACATAAAAGTTGCACAATTAACTTCCAAATCCATGCGTTAACTTCATCTTCAGACTCTAAAGTAGGTCCCTCATGGTCACTCCGTAATTCTTCTGAATCCATTTCATCCTCGAAGCTAATATACTCGAACTCGGGAGGATCGTTTTCAATCTCAATTTCAACTACATTTTCTTCTTCTTCATCTTCACTTAGATCTTCCTCTTCGATTTTTTCCATAGGTTCCTCTTCTATTACTTCTTCATATAGTTCGTCTAATAGATGACTAATTCTTTCACAAAAATAAAAAAATAGGTCGAAGTCTTCATTTTGCCGAACCCATTCGGCAAAGGTTCTAGCCTCCCCTTCCAGAACGCCAATCAGAAAGTCCATTTGAAAAGAAACTAAGTAGGGATATTAACGATAGCTGGTTGTATCTCTTCGAAGTTATCTTTCATTTTTGCTAAGAACTCATAGATATTCTCATTAGGATCTGGTTCCCTTGACTTAATTCGATTAGCCCAATGGTCTACCAGAACTTGTTCAGGAAAATTTCTGGCAATCCTGACATTTCATCATAAAATCCCATTAGCAATTCTATCTTGTAAAAACCTTAAATTTCATTATTCTAATCCCTTAAAGCCTTCACTAGGTCACTAGCGTTCAATGAATCATTCCCCACTAGGTTTTTATCTAATTCGCTCTGATACCAACTATAACACCTCACTCTTTCCGGCATCTCATAACTTGGGAAATTCTGAGCTAATTTTTTTTTTAAACAATCTTTGCATGCTTAATACAATCATTCTAGAATTTTCAAAATTTCTATCTACCTATCGAGCATGAGATTCATCATACATTATATATGCTAGGCTAGGTATTTCATCAATAACGGAAGCAATGAATCGAACCTAACTTTTAACACTAACCATAAATCCGATTATATATCAATAACTTTCAAAACGTTCAGAATTCAAAGTAACAGAACTTAATTACATAGGTTGCATAAACATAAAGCCAAAACAACATGCACTTGCTAAGTGTCATTACATGCTTCTTCCATGCTTGCTTCTGCTACATCTTAATCTGGAATGTTTGAATATTTCAGGGACAAACTCTAAGTTAGATGATGAATCATCTAAGTAAGGGTACAAAATCTTTACTATTTTGTGCATGTATGCGAGATGCAAAATGTCCTCTTTTCTTTCATTTGAGTCGACAAGGCATTAACCACACTTTATTGCTACTCTTCATTTTTACAACCCCTTACCAGGTCGAGGTATATGGAGGCACCCTCGGTAGAGTAGCGATATCTGTCTGTACTCTCAAACATATGCAATGCATGATCAATAATATGATCGTGAGCATATGCATATTTCATCATCATGATATGTGAATGAAATCTACATGATGTATAGCATAACATGGGATGTCCACATGCTAAAACCATTTACATGAAATCGGATCAAAGGTCGAACCACTTACAAGTCAAAATCATTGGCATGAAACTAAATCCAATTTTGGTAAAATCACTTACCTTGAAAGCAATTCTCACTAAAATCTCGAAGTGCATGTTGACCTTGATTGTGATGCCAAGACCTAATAATCTTACTCTTGCTCAAATCTCAATGCCTCAATAATCCCTGGCCATCACATTTATTCAAGAAATTCAATATCGTATCTTTTCAAAATTTTACATAATTTTCCTCTATTTTTCTCCCATTTTCCCTTCGACAATTCCAAAATAAATATCTCCTCAAATATTTTCTCAAATTTTTCTCCACTATAACGCATAAAATAATATTCTAAAATTATTAAAATAAATTTCAAAAAATACCCAGACCTCACGCGCCTTCACACGTTGGCGCATGCTGCGCATGGAACCCACGCGTGTACAGCACGCGCCAGTTGTCTTCAATCTCTTTCTAGTCATCGGTGATGCTTCGATGGTCGATTTCTTCCTTCGACCTTGGCCTACTCCTTGTTCAGATCACGATAGCACCCTTGTCTTGTAACGCCTTGTTTTTCCAAGCACGACGTTAACATGGGATTTCAGGAATATATTTTTTTTAACATACACTCAGCATAAATCATTCTCAACAATCCCGTTCTACCTTCTCAGCATATCAAACTTAATAATCAATAAGCTAAGATAGGTAATATTATCACATACGTGGAAGCAAGATCGAAATCTCAAATGAAATATAACCGTAAATTCTTTTTATAACCAAGTATCTGTATCGATGTTTCAATGACATTATCAAAATAATACCTAACATCTGGATATCTCAAATATAGTCAAAAAGACCTACTAAAGATCGAATGCAGTGGCTACATCTCGATCAGCTATTTCCCCTTAGCGTCGCTACTTTCACCTGTAACGTTTGAATATTCCAAAGACATAGTCCAAATTAGATACTGAATCATCTAAGTGAGAGTTCAAAACATTTTCATGAGTAGATGCAAGATCATGAACAAACTGACATATCTCGACATGCCCTAGCCCAAGAGAATCTCATATAGCGCTTAACCTATACCACGGGAAAAGAGCGATCTCTCTATAGGCAACATGTAACACCCTACTTTTCCAGGGCATTAGATAACGTAAAATTTCAGGGATATATTTTATTTCCAACAGAAACTCCACATATAAGTCGTTCCCTTAAGATCCTGTTACACCTTCTCAGTATATCAACTCGAAATCATTAATAGACTAAGACAGATAAATCATCTCAAATGCGGAAGTTAGATCGAAACCTCAAATGGTATACAACCGAAACCATCTTATTCATAACTTCAAAATCAAACCATCATTTTACATGACGTCATCAAAATAAACAATATAATTGAAAACGACATACTATAAACTATCTACTAATCGCCGTCACTCCTCGGTAATTTCTTTCCCCTTTGCACTGTTGCTTTCACCTAAAACATTTGAATATTACAGAGACAAAGTCTATATTCGATGATGAATCATCTAAGTGAGAGTTCAAAACACGTTTTCATGAATGTATGCAAGACATGAACAAACCGACACAATCTGACAAGCCTTACCCCAAGAAAATCCCACATAGCGCTTAACCCAACCACGGGAAAAGAGCAATTTCTCTAAAGGCAACATCACCACATTGACACAACACGGTCCTAGCTTATGAGGGGCAAGGTCAACACATCTCTCCAACATCTCGGCAACAATTGTTATCATTCCCAACCTGAGAGGGTCACATCAACGCAAAAACCCGGCTCACCACAATTACGTCAGGGATTAGGTTCCCACTCAAAAGCATTCAGGAACCATTACCCAATCCCAACTCATATCCCATATGGACCACCACCTTGAACGTAACTCACCTTGAATGTAACTCAGAATACCTCAATTTTTGTGCCCAACCTCGATTTTCGTACAACTCTTCAAGTCTTTTGACCAAGCCACTTCTTTACACGATCTCACATGCTGCCTAAGTGCTCTGCGCTTGTAATGCCTCGCATATGCTTTAAAAGCCCTCTATCCACTAAACACGAAGCACTCTCGTTTAGCATGAATTTATCATAACTTTGAATGAGAAAACCTTTGACCATGAACACCCTATTTATAGGCTTTGGAAACTTAACCGCCAAGTAAGTCACATTATAATACAATATTCCTTAATCATTTCAAATCTTACAAAATCTTTTCCAATCATTCCAAATCTTCTGAGATCTTCTGCAATCATTCTAAATCTTTTAAGATTTTCTATAATCATTCCAAATCTTTTAAGATCTTTTCAAATCATTTCAAATCTTTTAAAATCTTTTGCAATCATTCTAAATCTTTTAAGATTTTCTGTAATTATTTCAAATCTTATCTTATTTCTAAAGTCATCATGAGTCTTTATCTTATCTCTAACGTCATCATAAGCCTTTATCTTATCTCCAAAGTCATCATAAGCTTTCATCTTATCTCTAACGTTATCGTGAGCCTTCATCTTATCTCTAACTTCATCATGAGCTTTTATTTTATTTGTAAAGTCATCATGAGCTTTCATCTTATCTCTAAAGTCATCATGAGCCTTCATCCTTATCTCTAAAGTCATTATGAGACTTTTCCTAAATCTCTCAAATGCCCCTAGGAAAAAGGTTTCAAGAATTACACTTTGACCCGAATTTTTGGGTAATTGCACTTAAATCGCTTACAACTTGATCTTCTGGCCATTTTTTAATTGCATTTTAGTCCTTGATAAAAGGATTAATTATGCTAATACCCCTGATTTTTAGGTAAATTATACTTTTACTCGAACCTCAAAAATTATGATTTTACCCTTAACTCAGAAATTGAACTTTTATATCAAAACTTTCATAATCATTTGAATTGTCCTATTTCCTCAAATATATGAATCTAGAAATCTCGAGTATTACATCCTTTATGATCATTTGGTTTGTCTAGGCTAAAATTAGTTGTACCGAAAACTATCTCGTTCCAATTGCTTTCAGTGTCATAAATCTTGTCTTAAGACACTCGTTAATGACATATCTCTTTCCTTAGATATTTACATTCTGGGGTACTCTCTTCCATCGATTCGGTGATTTAATTAACTAAATTCTCAAACCGATTTTCAGTTCCATGAACTTACTTAACACTACGCAATATGGGGTATTACACAACATAATCACATTGGCATAACACAATCATGCTTAAGAGGGGCAACATCAATGCATGAGCCCAAGTATCACCCCACCATCATGTCAGGCATTACGTTCCCACTCAAAAGCATTCTGAATCTCAACACAACGCAACCTTGGCCACAAAAGGATCACATCAACACTATCATCAACGTCCACCTCAACAATAATGCTGTTGTTCAAAGGAACCTAGGGTGGTGTCTACTCTCAGCACCACCACTTGAACTGATCCGAGGTGGTGTCCACTCTCAATCCTGCTACTTGTGGACCCATCGGGATGGTGTCCACTCTCAACCCCTGACACAAGTGGGCATTACTCCTTGGCATGCATATCGAGTGCTATCACTCAAGGGCTACTTCCTAGGTTGACATCCCACACCCATATGAACAACACATAAACATGTCGATGCCACAACACATACCATGCATCATATAAAAATCAACATTTCAACACATGAAATTTTAATGCACAAAATTCAATGCACATGTATAAAACATTTTGGATGAACCATCCACATGAAATCAACCTATCACAGGTCAAACCATTTGTATGCAACAAAATCGAGTACAAGGTCGTACCACCCACAATAAACCAAGTTTTGAAGTAGAAACTCTCACAAGTCAAAACCATTTGCATGAAACAAAATCAAGTTTCGAAAAACCACTCACAAGTCGAACCAGTTTTCAGTATAACTACTCACAATAAACCAACTTTTTCGGTAGAACTACTCACCTTGAATGCACTCAGAATATCGCGATTCTTGTGCTAGGCGTCAATAATCATACTATTACTCAACCTTGAACCTCAACGATCCCTGAAAAATGTATTCATTCAAAGGAATAACAATATCTAATTTTTTCCAAAATTTCTCATAATTTTTCCTTATTTTATCCCTATTTTTTCCTCAAAATTTAAAAATAAATATCTCCTCAAGGTTTTTTTTCCAAATTTTTCTCCATAGGGTTAAAAGGCATTAAATGAGGGGCAAAACTAGAAATTTATAAGGTAAAAAGATGCTTCACGCGCCTTCACGCGTCGCCAAAAGGTGGCTAATGTGCCCACATGCATAGCCCCTTGCCGGCACTTGATCTGCACGCGTCTCCCTTAAAATCCACATAGCTTCCCTCATTTTAGCTCCGATTCGACCCCTGTTCGAACCTGTGAGTTCCTCTCTTCCCCCTCTATAGGAATATAATAAGAAATCAAACTTACATCGTTATTTTTCTTACTATTTGGCACGAACTCCTATGAAGACTCGAAAACTCCAGCGATACCCGTTCTCAGTCATTTCTCCTCCGATTTCTTCCCTTCTTTTTGTAGAATTTTCTCTCTTCTCTCAAGAATAAGATCCTCACCTTAGATTCCCTCAATCTGGCATAAAATCGCCTCAACTCACTTGGAATGGTTTGTGAACAACCCCATGGTCCTTATTTATAAACTTTTTGGGCCAATGATGCGTCGCCACCTCAAGGGGGGTCATGATGAGGATTTGGAATCCAAAATGATCTAAAGCTATATTTGAATGGGTTTTGAAATCCAAAGTGATCCAAAGCTATATTGGAATAAGTTTTGAAATCTAAAGTGATTCAAAACTATATTGGAATGTTATTTGAAATCCAAAATTATTCAAAAATATTGGAATGTTATTTAAAATCCAAAATGATTATAGCTTCAATTTATAGGTGTTTACAGCTTGGGCACCACGCGTGAATATATTAAAATCATAGCATTTGCACATAAATCCCTCCATTAACTTCATAATCTCATTTTAAACTTTGTACAATTGCTATTACACCCTCAATATTGAATTAATAATCATCGAGATACTTAAAATCTAAGATTAATAACTTCAAGTTACTTGATAAGTACGTTTTTGCCCCATTGTCCTTACAGGACATTCACTTTATCCCGATACCACTTCAGGGTTCCGTTGATTTTCTGGAAGTCCCTTACGATTATTCAATTTTTTAGGCCAAATCATAGCTATATCGAAAATTATCTCTAATCTAATTTCTTTCTATGTCATAAATCTTGTCTCAAAACACTCGTTGACCCCATAACCTTTTCCTTAGATATTTAAGCTCTAGGGTACTTCCTGCAGTTTATTCGGTCATTTTTTCAAGGTATTTTGATATAAATTTTCACGAAATTTCATATTTCCACCAAAACCTTTATTACCAAAATATTACACAATTTTTGAGTATTACATGGATGCTCAAAACAGTGGCTGAAAGTGCCTCGATCGGGCGTTTTAAACCTCAGCTCCGGCGACCGCTGCATTTTCCGGCGACTTCCCAAAATCCATTTAAATCTACACGAAACCTTGCCAAACTCTCCAGATTTACTCCTATCAACCCTAGGAATAAAAACCCTCTAAAAATTTCTCTCGAATCACTCACTAAAGCCTCTATTTAAAGCTTGAAATCGATGAACAAATCCTTCATCCACAACCCCCTATTTATACCCGATATCCTACTAAAACGAGTCATTTCTTGTCAAATCCAAGCCTTTAATGCCGTGATACAACCTTAGATCACCTCAAATCATCATTATTTGCCTTGAACACCCCTACCCAATTTTTTGGCGACTCACAGCCATACCTTGCCATAGCGTGTCAAATCTCGACCATTCTCGGCCATGCCCATCCCCAGTTGACCCATCATGCTCTGGGGCCCACTTCCAAGCCTTAGGATGACCCTCCCGAAGGCAATAAGAGGCTGGTTGGTAGTAGCGGTGGCTGGTCGGCAATGGACACGGCTTCCCTTTAAAATTTGCTCTTTGACCCTCACTACTTTCTAAATTTCGTTTTGGCTTTTATATGAAACTTAAATCCTCTCAAGGTTCCATTCCTTTTCGGAAGTCCCTTATGATGATTCGGTTTCCTAGGTTGTTACATAGATGTACCAAAAACAGTCTCCATTTTTATTCCTTCCAGCATCATAAATCTTGCCTCGAAATGCTTATCCATGATATACCTTTTTCTTTAGATATTTACGTTCCTAGTATTCCCTTTCGTTGATTCGACTGTTTAAGATCTTTAAACTGTCTTTTAGACTTTTCTTAACATCATGAAATATGTAATATGTCACGTATTAACGATATATTTATTTATTTATTTCGGCCTTTCTTAACGTCAGGAAATTCATTGTAAACTCGCTTAGGGTATGCGGTTTGGTTAGATGTCTATCATTGGGAAAGGAAGTTCATGCTCAATTAATCTATAATTTCACTCAAGAGTGATATTTACTTATGAAACACCCTCATGTGGCTCTATTGCAAGTGTAATGAGTACTCTATAACATATAAGGTCCTCCAGTTCATGCCTTTTAAAGATGTCATCTCATGCATTGTTATGATTTCAGATTGTGTTGGTCTTGGTCATGAGTATGAGGCTCTTGAATTCTTGAAAGAAATGTTAGCGAAAGGTGTCGAGCCAAACCCTTTTACCTACTCATTTGCTTTGCAGGCTTATGCTAAATTGGAAAATATAAAGCATGGGAGATTGATTCACTCTTTTGTGAGTAAAACCCCTACATTTTCTAATGTATATGGAGCCGTGCTCTGATTTCATGTATGCAAAATGTGGGTATATTTCTGAGGCAATCCAAGCTCTTGAAAACTTGCTAAAAAGGAATTTGTTTTCTTGGAAGGCTATGATTATGGGTTATGCCGAGAAGCTTTGAAGCTCATGTATCGAATGCAAGTAGAGAGTGTTGATGTGGATGACTACATATGTGCAACAATTCTAACAATGTGTGGAAAATTGACTAGAATATTGATCTTTCAATAGAGCATTGCTTGCATTTTACTTGATTTGCCGTCTCAACAAAACTCCAATCTTTAGGATGAAGCTCTGAATGAAATTAATCTTAGATGGTTGGCCAAATCGAGATCTATCAACTAAATTGTGGAGTGCAGACCAAATGTGGATCAGAAAGAACATGCGATAATAAATCGCTATGATAAACTATTTATCTAAACAAGTGTTTGTTGTATAATTTACTTAAGAAATTCAGCCAATGGTAACTCCCTTTTGAAAAAGAAACATGGAGCATGCAAGTCCAAATTTCTTTAATCTATCTATAAGATTTGTTGTTGCTATGTTATTTTGATAGAAATTTCAAGATCTAGACGGCTACTCATTTCACTTATAAAACATAGATTGTCAAAAATTCAAGATTTGTATGGTTCTATTGGTGAATAATCAACAAAATCTGAATTCATCGTAGTCAAAAGTTTTGAATAAAAATGATGCAATTCTAGCTCTTGTTCCTTTTCTGCCAACACACACATATACACACACACGCACAGAAGGTGTTCTTAATTTATTCCTCAAACCCCATTTATCACTACAAGAAAACAGTCGTTTAGAGACAGATTTTTTCGTCTCAAATTAGAGACGGATTCAAAGACGAAAAAAAATCTGTCTCTATTTTGAGACAGATTTAAAGACAGAAATAAATCAGTCTCAAATTAAAGACGGATTTAGAGACGAAAATAATCTATCTCTCCCGTATAAAGATAGATCCGTCTCAAATTAAAGATGAATTTTGAGACGGATTTATTTCCATCTCTAAATCCGTCTGTAATTTAAAACGGATAAAAATCCATCTTAAAATCCGTCTCAAACTTTAGAGACGGAATTGTTTTTTCTCAAAATCCGTCACTAATTTTAGACGGATTCAGAGACGGAAAAAAATTTGTCTCCAATTAGAGACGGTCAAAATTCGTCTCTAATTTGAGACAGATTTTTGTCTCTAATTAGAAATTAAATATAATTATTTAATTTAAAGTCTATTTAAAATTTATTTAAATATATAAATAATAAAATAAAAAATATAATGAAAAGTATATTAGAAAATGTAAACTAAATATAAAATTTTATAAAACACACACTCCATTTTAATTAGTAGTATTAATAATACATATTGTAAGCACCCCCGCCCGAATATCCCAACCACCCGGACTATCCGAACGGGAGAGCCTACGGAAGGAAAAAAAAGAATGGAACACAAGACAGAAACTACCCTGGCATGCATACACAAGAATGAAAACAACGGAAACTAAACTATATACATGCATGCCCTACGGGAACACCACTAGCACAGCAGTCACAAGATAAATAAAGGAATATAGACTCTTGTGCCGACATACACGAGACACGAGAAATGACCTGGCATAGTCGAAAATAATAGAGTAAATCCTACTCAGACATCAAAGTTGATGGGGACTAATGAAACTGCCTGTACACCATACCGACTCCGCCGCTAGACGTTAACTCCCTTGCTCGGACCCACACTGGCACTACCTGGAATAATGGAAAGCAAAGTGAGTTGAAAGACTTAGCAAGCATAAAGAAAAGAAAGGCTGAAGGCTGAACATAACCAGAAAACTCTCCCCAAAATAAACCCCCAGGTACACACAAGGCATGAGACGCTACAACACAATAGTATAGCGTAATGAAAGCATATACCAGTCCTTGGGGCCCACATAAGACACACGGCACCCAAGTCCCATACCAACCTGTCGCTGCTCTGAGAGGCAACATAAATCTCCAACAAACCTGAGCGCGCTATCCCAGGTCTGTGCTCCCGTCACCCGTGTCCATGTCGGTAGTCCCGACACCCGAGCTATAGGTTCCCTCGGAACGGTCCTCCCGTTCGAGAACTGATAACTACCAGTAACCATGCAATGCACATAAAAATGCAATGGCGTAGTGAGCATCAACGTGATACACTGGCGCCCATAAATTCAGGTATTAAGCCATGCTTCGCCTACATAGTAAACCACACGCGATGCATATGCCTGTGCTGGATGCAACCTAACCAAGCTAGAATGTCCGTGTCCAAGCATACTCAATAAATGAATATCCCAACATGCAACCCGTACCCATGTGCATATCAAATCATGCAATAAATCACACACTGGCAGAGCTAATCAACAGTGTCTGGCACCGGTCAATGGTCAGTGACTAGGAGTGTCCACCCGACGGTCCACTTCTGGGCCGTACAATAGTCTACTCCAACGTCACCAATTAGCCGACCCCTGCCCTACTACTCAATAACTCTAACCGAACCATAAAAAAAAAAAAACTCAAGAAAATTGGAGATAAACCCGCACGTCTAGGAACTAGTCCCCAAGCTGGGTTCAGCATCATTCCGAAAGGAATGGGGGTGGTACAAACCCCCGTAGGCACTCGACAAATGAAATTCTAGAAGTCCTGGATTTAATTTAAATTAAAGAAATTGAATAATAATTCCATAAATAAAGCTAGGTGCCGAATTAGAGTAAGGGAGATGATAAAATACGGGAAACCATGGAGTCTCTCACGGGAGTTAAAGAACAGGAGGAGAGGGTTAGGAGCTTGCCTGAAATCGGCTGCTTTCAGCCTCTCTTGTGCTCCCAATGCGAATTAAAACATTTCCTAGCAAATAACACAACTGAGACTTAAATTAATTAATTCTAATCGCGTAAAATTTATAATTTAAACACATCACGCTTCTACTAATTTTTACTCACGTACCCGATCACTTTCCATGCCCAAAAATCCCAAAATTCCTTTATTTTTCCCTTATTTTCCTTCTTTTTCTTTTCCTTCCTTTTCTTTCTTCTTCTTCTTCTCTTCTTCTCCCTCCCTACAACGCCTGCGCCTGCACTCCCTCTTCTCTTTTCTTCTTCCTTCTTTTCTTTCTTTCTTCTTCTTTTCTTCTTCTTCCTTTCTTCCTCTCCTCTGTTCTTCTCCTAGCGGCCGAACCAGCACTGCCACGGCCACCCGCGCGCCAACTCGGTGAGCTCGCTGCCGCTACAACCTGCCGCCCTCGCCCGCCCTTAGCTAGCCACCGTGCACCACCGTGCCTGCTGCAGCTGCTGCTCCGCGTCGCTCATGGCCGCAGCTTCTTCAAGCTGCTGATATTCCTCGTCGGCCATGGCCTCCCACGACCGCACCAGTTCGCTGCCAGAACTGCCTCGCGCTGCCTTCGGCTAGCTCTCAACCACCAGCTCTCTCCTAATCTCCTTCTCTCCCTCCCTCCATCACTTGGCCGATCTCTCTCCCTCTCTCGATCTCTCGGCTCTCTACTCCTTCACAAGCCCCCCTCTCTCTCTTTCTCTCTCTGTTTTAACTTCAGAGAAGATGCCACTTTGCTTAACCTCTAAGCACATGCACACAGCCACACAAATTTAAACATTTTAATTAACTAAATTTAATTTAAGTTAATTTAATTTACACTGTTATTATTTTTGAGATTATATTATTATTATCTCTATTATCGTTATTATTATTGTTTTGATACCTTAAATCCTCAAATACTGAAATTGATATTTATTATTGTTTCCAAAATTTCGGGGTGTTACACATACACTACATTTTAATATTATAAAACTCTTTAAATAAAATATATACACTACATTTTAAATTTTAAGGACGTAAAATGGGGGAATCAAATATTAAAAAATAATTAAATTAAAAGTTAATCAATCTAATACTTAAGATGATTAAATAATTAAAAAACCTTTAAATCAATTCAAAAAAATGTTAAATAAAAAAATTATAAACATGCAATAATAAATATATAAATATTTTTCTTAAATGAATCAACAAAAACAAAAAAATGGTGCTACCTATGCGACTCATGTCACATTCAGTAGATGTTCAACTAACATTTATTCACATTTATTCTTTAATATTAATATTTCATACTAATTAAAAATAATAATCCATGTTTCAGTTTATAATCGATTTATCATATTTTTCTCTTATAAGAAATCTAAGAACTGTTCATTTATTTAAGGATGATATATAGGTTAAAGATATATTCAATTTGGCTTCTAAAAATTTTGACAATGCCATTCACAATAAGATGGTGAATACCTTAACTACAAGAATTTAGACTTGTTCTGATAAACTAATTTGTTACAATAGGTATGAAAATTCTGATAACATACTTATTGTGACGAAATGACACTACAATAAAACAATAGTTTAGACACGGATTTTTGAGACAAATTTTGAGATAAAATTTTTTGAAACAAATTTAGAGATGGAAGAGACTGGAGAAAATCCTTATATAAATAATAATAATAATAATAATAATAATATCTATATTAAAAAATAGATATATATATATAAACATATATCTATATATATATAAAAAAGATAAGGCAGGCAGATCGGGTCGAATCCACCTACTAAAAGGGAAGGCTGACCCGTGCCGATCGGGTCAAATATGAATAGGATGGGGTTGATAGTGGGTGCCGAAAGTTCCCCCGCCAATTTTGATCTCTATCTCTTTCTCAATTTTCTTTCAAGAACACCTTTCTAAATCACTGATTTATGCCATGTATATATTCAGTCGTTCGATCGTCGATCCGACAACATTTTCAGTGTGAAAGTGAACTCGATGTACAAGTAGGTAAGTCTTTTAGTTTCATCAGGAAATTTTTTTCAGTATATATCCATGATATATATATATATATATGTATATGTGGGATTTGAGTGTTTGGTTAAAAGTTTAAACATAGGTCTACAGAGATCCTATTGTTGGATTTTGTTGATTTTTGAGTATATTGGTTGATGGGGGTAAGGGTGCCGAGTGCTTGCCTCTAATTGTTGAAAATGGCCGGCTACAATGCGCGACAACAACTAATAGTGTTTCAGTTCGTTTTTTGGAACCTTTATTAATTACTCGTGCGAGCGTTCTCTTTAGAAGTTTGAGGGCTTATGTATGGTTTATTTAATTATTTTGTCCTTTTTGTTTTTGTGAGTATGTTGGTAGGAGAATGATTGGTATTGAAACTCAAAATACGAGCATTATCATAGAAATAATAGCGCTTGCAACATACTATTAAATTTAAGTCGTAATTTAGATACTAACTCAAAATTAGATTCCTAATTCTAAAAGTAAAATAGTTTATTATTGAACTATTATAAAGTATATTGGCTAATTTGAAAACTATTCATTTAATAAGTGCAATATGTTTAATATATTCATTCAATAACCAGCTTGATCAGGATTTGAAAACTAAAATTGATATTTTCTTATATATTTTGAATCAATATTAAATATATATAAATTAAACTTCATTAAACAATTTGCATCCCTAATCTTATTTTTCTTATATTTTTCATTTTTTATGCATTAAATTATTTTTGTGATGTTTTTATTTAATATTTGTTTAAATACCAAAAAATATAAAAATGAAAAGTTAATTTTAGATTTATAATATATCAAACTTATTTATTAGAATTATTAGATTTATAATTATATTATATTTTTAAATAAATATTATTTTGATGTAATAATTTAAATTATTTTATTACTATATTTAGATTATCATTTTATTAGTTATTATAATCATAAATTATGTAATTTTTATTAATTAAATAATTAATATTATTATTTTTCATAATTTAAATATTTTTATCTGCTATTATAATTTTAAAATATATTATTTATATTAATTAAATAATAATTGTTTATATTTTAATGAATTATATTTTTTATTTAATATTAAATATTAAATAAATAATTAATATTAGTTATTATTTTTATTTTTATATTTTAATATTAAATATTAAATATATCTAATATTAAAAACCCTTCTCTTCCCCCCCACCCCCCCTCTTTCCCACCCTAAAGCTTTCTGCATTTCCCGGCCCTTTGGATCTCTTGCCTTCTCTCTGGATCTCTTGCAGACAACAACTACCTAGCCCTCGCCCTCGCCTCTCACGGCTTGCCCTCCTCCTAGCTCTCGCCTCTCGCGACTCACCCTCACCCTAGCTCTCGCCTCTCGAGCCTCGCCCTCGCCGTCGCTCATTGGCTCGCCCTCGCCTTCGTCCCTCGCTCACTGGCTCACCCTCTCCCTCCCCCTTGCCCTAACTCTTGCCCTCGCTCACTGGCTCGCCCTCGCCCTCTCTCTGGATCTCTCGCGCTCGCCCGCTGCCTAGTCCTTACTCCTATTCACTGGCTCGCCCTCGCCCTCACTCATTGGCTCGCCCTCGCCCTCGCCTTCGCCCCTGGCTCACTGGCTCGCCTTCGCCCTCGCCCTCTCTCTGGATCTCTCGCGCTCGCCCGCTACCTAGCCCTCGCTCTCGCTCACTGGCTCACGCTCGCCCTTGCCCTCACCTTCGCCCTAACTCTCACCCTTGCTCACTAGCTAGCCCTTGCCCTCGCCCTCGATCTCGTGGCTTGCCCTCGCCCTCTCCCTCGATCTCGTGGCTCGCCCTTGCCCTCGCCTCTCTCGGCTCGCCCTCTCCCTCGATCTCGTGGCTCGCCCTTACCCTCGCCTCTCTCGGCTTGCCCTCGCCCTCGCTCTCACTCACTCGCTCGCCCTCGCCGGCCATCGCACCAAACAGTGCTTCCCCCTCACTTAGATCAGTAGATCCTAGTCCTACCATACGAACTCCATTACAAGGTATGAACTTTCCAACGAGTTAATATTATTATTTCAGCAGAAGTGTCGCGAACCTCTTTGAGTTTGAGGATATTTATCAATGTTGAACACATGTTTGTTTCTGGTTTTAAATTCAATATTATGGTTTGTTATTTTAATTCAATCTTTGGTGTTGTTGGTTTGTTAATTGTTAATAAAATAATATTGTTTATAGAACAATATTCTGTTAATTGTTCTATTTTGCTATGTTGTTGGTTTAGTTGAGAGGTTTGTTTCCTAAAGTTTGTTGTGTTCTTTTGATTCAATCTTTGGTCTAGGTTCTTGGCTTCAAATAGCATATTTAACTTTGAAATTTGAAATACTAATTAGCAAAATATATTCATTTTTGTAACCATAAATATTAGTTGAATTTCATATTTACTTAAGATAAATGTTGGAAACTAATATAGGATTTTTAATTAATGGAATGGGAGTTTAAGGTAAAGTTATTGTCTAGTTAGACATGTTGGTCACATTCTGTATTCCTCAAGTGTTAAAAGTGTTCCATTTTGGTATTTCATAATTTTACAAGTGTCAAACCTAATTGTTTTTAATTAATGGAATGAGAGTTTAAGATAAAGTCATTGTGCACAAGTGTCAAACCTAATTGTTTTTGTGCTGTGACTTGTTCATTTGATGTCTTTCCTATGCTCTAGTAGTATAAATCATTGTTCTTACCAGTGGTCACTTGCTTTGCTAGCTATTAATTTGGTTTTTCACTTACTTTTAATTATGGTTTAAGAAATTATCAAATCACTATTAAAAATATAATTGATCTTATTTACCAAAATCAAATTTATTCACCTATTTAATATCTCTAACAAAATCAAATTTATTTCAATCTAAGTCATATTTGGAGACAACCCAAAAATATTTATGATCTTGCATTTTTAATTGTTATTTGTGCAAATGATATATCATTTTGAACATGTTGGTAATTCTCTGTAAGATGAATTTCGTAGTGATTTTAAACAATCTTATAGGGGGTGTAGTCTGATATTTTACTCTTGGTAATAAAATGGTTTTGATAATGACTATATGAAAATCAATCTCTACTATATGGTTTATATGAATGAGAAAATCAATATTTAATAAATGAGTTTGAAGCAAGGTATGTAAATCTATAGAAGATATGTTGAGTATGGTTGAGTGTGGTTTATTTCAAAATATTTTTTGATAATCTCAACTTACTTTCAAAAGAATCAAAATGAGGATTTGTTAAGTTTTCAATCTTTTCAAAAGGATAACCGACTATGTTTTTCATTCTGTTGACTATACCTAAAAATAGTCGACTATGTTATTAAGGATAGTCGACTATGCATAAGGATAGTTGACTATGCTAGTTTAATCTGTCGACTATATAAGGCTTCTGTTGACTATTTTTCACTCTGTCAACTATCATGTAAGGATAGTCGACTATGGCTTTTCTTCTGTCGACTATATTTGTACATGATTTTCAAAATCTTCTTCATATTTTTGTATTTGTCGACTATGTATATGTGTCTGTCGACTGTGTGTAATTTGTGTTGAAGATAGTCGACTATGATTTATTATCTGTCGACTATGCCTAGTTTTATTTGAAGAAATAATCAAGTAACCTATTTTGTTTGTCGACTATGTGTTTCTCATAAACTTATAACGGCTAGTTTTTCAATCTCTAACAGTCACAAAACGGCTAGTTTCGGGGAAAACTTTGGGGAAGCTTATAAATACAACTCAAGGATGATCAAGAGAAGCCTAATAGATGGAAAGGAAATGATTTGAGCTTACATCGTATACATATTTGTAGTTATATTGAATGTGATTTAATTTTCTCTCTTCAAGGCTTTGATCTTCACTTGTAATTATTTACTTCAAGCCTTGTATTATTTTTGTGAGACATTGTAACTAAGAGATTCATCTCTTAGATTCTTTCCAATTGTACACTTCTTATATTTCCTAGCTTGTGTAGCTAGAGGGCCTACTTGTGTAAGTAGGAGGTTTTAGTGAATTGGTTCAAAATCCTTAATGGGAGCTAAGGTAATGGATTAGGCTTAGTTTAAGCCGAACCACTATAAATCCTTTGTGTCATTTATTCTTCTTGCTTTACATTTTTCATTTCATATGTTCTATGTTTTAAATCACTAAAACCTTAATTGAGTCAAAAAGTTATCAAGTTCTATCAAGATTTTTAAAATATCCAATTCACTCCCCCTCTTGGTGTGTGCCATAGCACCTCCCGTTCTAACATAGTCCGGTTAGAGGGGAGACTCAGTTGGATTTTAAAAGGAAATTATATTAAATAAAGAATATAATTAATTAAATAATTTTCAGTAATTTAGTTAGATTTGTTAGAAGTTAACCTTAGATTCCCGTTCGGTGACCTTCTCGATGGAGCGAGGAGGTCATTGAATTGTCCAGTTTGACAGTCTAGAAATTTGATGTCGTGTTGTGTGCCGGTGAATACGCATTAGTTTACTCATGCATGATACGAAAATTCGATAGCATCTCAAGTTGTTCTCTGATTGCATATAGGAATATGTTCTAATTTATGCGATTGACTCAAATTGAGTGTAACTCGTACGAAATGGCACATAATTCTTATCGTGCATCTGGAGAACTGCGTTGGGATGCTACCAAAATTTCGTACCGTGAGTAAATGCGTCCGCTGGTGGTCATATCACGACTCATTTCCAAATGGGATAGGCCCTAACCTTCAAATTTTAAGGAGTTATAAGGAGTGGTTCAGTGGAAAAAGATTTAAAAAAACTCAAATAAAAAAACTATTGTAATTGTCCTTGTACATATATGGCTAGGGGAATATCATATATATTAGCCATAGGGGTTGAGAGTTTTGATGTGCGCCAAGAATTGATGTGAATCTATTACAGATCATGGACGTACGTGAGCAACAAGCATGGATGTATAACATAGTGGCACCTAATCGTCGAGGGATAACAAATGAGTCCATATGTGGAGTTGAGAGTTTCATACATTATATATGTGCTCGGCCACAGTTCACGAGGGATGGTGAGACCTTAAGGTGTCCGTGTGTTAAGTGTCGATGTAGAAAATTTCTAAGTGTGGATGATGTGAAGTTGCATCTTTATCAGAAGGGATTCATGGCCCATTACAATTACTGGACATGCTATGGGGAAGAGGAGCCTCCCATGGAATCCTAGGTCCAAACGAATGTTGGTGCATATAATGAAGCACAAGGGGTTTACGAGGATAATCCAAATGTATATGATGCAATGGTGATGGATGGTGCAGGTTCTTCTGTTAGAGCACATACATTAGAGAACGAAGAAGAAGAGCCCAATGTAGATGCGCAAGACTTCTATGAAATGTTGGATAATGCAAGAATACCTATATATGATGGTTGCACTACTTACACCGAAGGATGCTTAGTGTTAAGGCTAATTTCAACTTACCTGAGCAATGCTATAATGCTTGGGTGCAACTAATAAATGAGTTGATGCCCGAAGGCAACCGGATGCCTAAGGACTTTTACAAGACAAAGAAGATGGTTTCTAAGCTGGGCCTTGGGTTCCAAAAGATTGATTGCTGTATTAATATGTGTGTTCTTTATTTTAAAGATGATACTAATGCAACCGAGTGGAAGTTTTGTCATGCCCCACGATATACAAGCCTCAAGGTAGGTCCTAGGAGGTGAAAGGATGTTCCAATTAAACGGATGTGGTATTTACCTATAACACCTAGGCTCCAGAGGCTTTACGCATCGAAGACAATAGCTGCGGAGATGAGATGACACTATGAAAACCCTCGGGAGCCAGGTGTGTTGTCCCACCCATCTGATGGAGAAGTATGGAAGCACTTTGATAATGTGCATCCTGATTTTTCTTGTGAACCATGCAATGTCAGGCTTTGGCTATGTGCTGATGGCTTTACACCGTATGGTCAATCTGGGAAAACCTATTCATGTTGGCCCGTGATTGTCACTCCGTATAATCTTCCTCCATGGATGTGCATGCGACAAGAGTATTTGTTTCTTACAATAATCATCCCTGGTCCTCACAATCCGAAATCCAAAATAGATGTGTTCCTACAACCTCTCATAGACGAGTTGAAAATGTTATGGGATATTGGCGTGCCAACATACGATATTTCACTAAAACAAAACTTTCAGATGAGGGTTGCACTGATATGGACTATTAATAACCTCCCAACTTATGGTATGCTATCAGGTTGGATGACTGCGGGCAAGTTAGCATGCCCGTATTACATGGAGAATTCAAAAGCATTCACGCTGAAGCATGGTCGGAAGACATCCTCTTTTGATTGTCATTGAATGTTTTTACCCATGATTCACCCATTTCGAAGGAACCGAGATGCTTTTGTTAAGAATAAGATTGAGAAATGTGGGCCCCCACCACGATTGAGCGGTGATGGAATATGGGGTCGAGTTTGGGCGTTGTCAGAAATAACTGAAGCAGGTTCAATTCGCACACAAGGCTATAGGACAAACCACAATTGGACAAGGAAAAGTATTTTTTTGGGAGTTGCCATATTGGAAAACAAATCTCATTCACCACAATTTTGATGTAATGTATATTGAGAGGAACGTATTTGATAATGTTTTTAACACCGTGATGGATGTGAAGGGCAAGACAAAGGACAATATTAAGGCTAAAATAGACATAAAAGAGTATTGTCGACGTAGGGAACTTGAGTTAGTGGCGCAAGGTAATGGCAAGTACTTAAAACCAAAGGCTTGGTATGCTCTCAACGTGGAACAAAGGCGAGCAGTGTGCGAATGGGTATGTCAATTAAAATTTCCTGATGGATATGCATCTGATTTGGGTCGTTGTGTAGACATACGAGAAGCTAAGTTGCATGGCATGAAAAGCCATGATTGACATGTTTTCATGGAACGCCTCCTCCCAATTGCACTAAGAGCACTCTCAGACCCTATATGGAAGCCTCTAGTAGAGTTAAGTCAATTCTTTAGGGAATTGTGTTCTTCAAGTCTTAGGGTAGATAAACTAGAAATAATGAAGGAAAATATTAAGGTAATCATTTGCAAGATGGAGCAAATTTTCCCACCTGGGTTCTTTAACTCAATGAAGCACTTGCCTATACATTTAGCTTATGAGGCACATGTTGGCAGCCCAGCGCACTATGATTGGATGTATCCATTTGAAAGGTAATTGTAATTGAAACATTACACAATATCCTTTGTTATGTGACCTAGAAACTTGAATTAATATATTTTTGTTACCCAATAGGTTTTTGCACATGTTGAAGCGTAAAGTTAAAAATAAGGCACGTGTGGAGGGCTCCATTTGTGAGGCATAAATCATAGAGGAAACCTCCACTTTTTGTTCGCATTATTTTGGACCTGATGCACAATCAAGAATCAGACGAGGTCCACGAAATGATTATAGTGTTGACCTATCGCCAGATCATTCAACTTTTTCCATTTTCAATCATTCTGGTTGACCATCAAGTGCATACAAAGATTGATTATTAGATGATCGAGAAATAGACCGTGCTACATTATATGTTCTTTTGAACTGCGATGAGGTCCAGCCATACATTAAGTAATCACTCATATCATTGGTATTACCAACTTTATGTTTCTCATTTGCATATATAATTAACATGGCCTATATAAATATGCAGTTTATTTGTAGATTCTATTAAAGTGGATGCACCACACATGACTGAAATTGATATAGATAAGAGGATAGAGGTTGATTTCTCGAAATGGTTTAAGGAATACGTAAGTCTATGTTAAATTACTGTACTTATTATCGTGACAAATATACGAATTATACCATGTATTTCATATGCATAGGTGCATGATCCAACAAATGAGATTAATAATCAACAAATACGTGACATGTCATGGGGGCCCTTAAGAATAGTGCGCACATGGCCTATGTACATCATCAATGGGTATAAGTTTCACACAGATTCATATAGTCAAGGCAAGTCAACAAGAAATAGCGGAGTTTGCACTAGAGGGTCAATATACGAGCAACCCGAAGATGACTATTTTGGTATACTTCAAGAGGTAATCCAATTGGAATACCCGGGATTACCAATCAAACAAGTGGTGCTATTTAATTGCACATGGTTCGACCCGACCCCTAGACGTGGGACTCGAATACATGATCAATATGGAATAGTTGAGGTCTGAGCTAACAGAAGGTACAATCGGTATGATCCTTTTATACTTGCCTCTCAAGTGCATCAAGTTTATTATGCTTCGTATCTATCTCGACAACAAAATTTGGTAGACTGGTGGGTGGTTATTCGAGCTAAGGCTAGGAGCACAGTTCACGCCCTAACTATCGAGAGACCAAGGGATGCATATCAGGCAGATAAGGAAATGCCAGTACAGCCGGCTGTAGTTGGAGATGAACAACTCGACACCCTTTGAGATGAAGTTGGTGAATTCAAATGGGTGGATGAGCACTCATTTGATCAGAACCTTGTTGTGGGTGATGAGGAGGTAGACGCTGAAGAAGTTGAAGATGACGAAGATGAGGATGAAGATGAGGATGAAGAGGAGTATGAAGATGAGCAGTCAGACGACACAGAATAGCTACATAGGTGATAGTTAACAACTATAATCTTATCCTACATTTAATCTGTTACTTCAGAAACATAATTTGAAACACGAGTTCATGAATATAACATAACCCATTGTTCTATATGAGAAATCATATTTTATTTCGAAAGTATTTAAAAGTTGTTATCACAATCGGTATGATCCTTTTATAGATTAGAAAGTTTGATGTTGTGAGTTTCATTTTCAAACTATTAATATCTAACTAAGAGATATCAATAATGTTATTTGTGAACTCCTAACAAAATATGAGGCTGATTAGGAACTTAGATTGAAATATATATATATATATATGTATATATATACATAATACTTTCTTATAATAATTTATAGTCATTAGTTCTTCAATGTATATTTTGTAAAATTAAAAATATTTATAATAATTCATAAATCACATAGCCAACTAAACATATGCCAACTAACTATAATGTTATGCTTACATTTAAGTTATTGGTTCAAAAACACAATTTTAAACACGGGTTCATGAATATAACATAAACCATTTTGTACATGATAAATCATATTTTATTGTGAAAGTATTTAAAAGTTTTCATCACATGCCTACTAACTGTTTTCCTTATATGACAGGATATGTCACAAAGAACACCATATGGTCAGGGTATACAATATCGTCAATTTAGAGAGAGTGTTGGCGAGGACCACTTTGGTACACTCTACACTCCATCTTTAAATTATTCATCACTGGCATGTTGAACCCCTCACAATTATTTATTTTTGTAAGGGGACATTCATCTCCTTCTGATGTGAGATTTGATTCCCCTAGCCCACATACACCTCACTCCTATACTGATAGGCCTTCTTCCACACCCGCTGAGATTGGGGGTTCATCAAAGCCCCCTGCTACCCCTCAAAACTGTACCATGATATGTCCCTTGGGTTTATCGTAAGCATTCTTAATTTTATTAATCAATTTTTATTTTCACAAATTTTTAGTTGATGTTTTCACAAACTAATGTGTGTTTCAACAATTTTGATAACATTTGGTGCAAACGAGATATAACACGAATAATCCAAAGTAAGTTTGAGAAGCCATACACGAGTTGGAAAAAGACAGACCCTACTGTCAGGGATATGTGGTTTGGCGAATTTAAGGTAATGTATTACTTTAGTATATCTAAACTGTTTAAAGTTTTAGAAGCCGTACTTCTTTTTACTTTTGAACTGTTTTAACCCAATGGATATTTTTTTAATATATTTATGCCCTAGTAGTTTAACATTTAAGCACCAAACATATGTAAAATATGAGCTCTACAGATAGTGTTTTTTATTATCTATTCTCCATTATGCTGCACACAAAGTATTACTACAAAGAAGTTTCCTAAAATGGAATTGAGATATAATACTATATGGTTAGGGATCTGAGTTTTTAAATATATTTTAACAAGTGAGATGGATCCAGCCATTACATTGAATTGAATTGAATAGAACAACTTAGATTATTTATTATATAATTTTCACTAGTTTGAAATTATGAACAAAATATTACTCTTGTTGTTGTGTTTATGAACATTGGTTCCCATTGGTTTGCTATTGAAGGTTTGCATGCCTTGTCATGTCCTGTCTTACGTATTTGTATCTTTGTTTTATTTTATTTTTGTTGAGAAGGAGAGAGTTCGGATCTTTGTCTAGTTTTTGATTGTTTCCTTAACAATTGGAAGCGTTTTTGTTTTTGTTTCTATTTCTACTTTGTTTTGTTTTTCATAGTGAAATTACAATTTTTTTTTTGTTTGATTCTCTCCTTAATGATTTAATTGGTCCTCCATATCTCATTAAGGATGGAAATCACTAACTTTATTTATGATATGCATAAGTGGCCTATGCTTTGGTATCGAGGTTCAGTGTAAAGAAAAAAAAGTTAAACATAGCATGGGGTTCTCATGTTGGGGGAAGTTTCAACAGGTTATAAAATGGAGTATAGTGCTACAGCTGTGCTGTACGGATTTTGCTAGAGTTTGTCCTTGTTTTCCTTGTTTTGGCAGTGAATCCAAAATAAATAATGCTGTTCTTTTCCTATTGTTTGCACGGGACTTGATTAACTGGTATCATCATTTTGTTGACCATTGAGAGCGTAGTTGAACTTGACAAAATGGCTTTTGCCCATATTGGTTGGGTCTAGATCATTTGAATGGGCTGAATACTGCTGGAATAAGCAGATTAAAGTAGACTTTTCTTAGAATTTATCTTGGAATTCATGTTTCAAACATATTCAACATGATCCAAAGGGACAATTTTGAAAAACATGAAACCTTCAAGATGTCGCATGGATCCTATTATGATGAAATGAGTTTGCAGATTGCCTGGAAATGCAGTACTGCTAGAAGTTCATAAAATTATTAGGGGTATTTGTAGCTTAAAGATAAGGAAATCTCAATAGCCATGGGGCTAGCTTTTAGGTGGACTTGTTTTTGCGTAGATTGGTTGTTTTGTTATTTAGATATATATTGTTGTTTTGTAGTTTTTAGGTGGATTGTGTTATTAAAATATAATTAGATACCATAAAAAAGTAAACGTATTTAGATATATATTGTTGTAATCAAAATATATTTTTATGTAATTTAAGTATATATTTTCTATAATTGTAAGATATTTGGGGTCATTGGTCATTTGACAATCATTGACTAGTGAATAATATCACCAAGGGAAATTCTATTCACAGCCATAGAATTGCTCTCCACAGTTGCTCCTTGCCAAAATTCTCCATCATTTTTCAAAAATTCTATTTTACCCTCAACAACCCCACACCCATTTCTCTCCCACTCTCTCACACCCATCTCCCTAAATATACACACACATATATATACACGAATATACACACACACAAACACATCTCTCTCACACCTATCTCCCTGAATATACACACACATATATACACAAATATACACATATACACACACAAACACATCTCTCTCTCTATATATATATATACTCACACGCACCTATATATATATACACACAGACCGCGGCCATGGCAGTTGCCGCAGACCATGGCCGCGGCCATCCTTCACGGCTGACGACAACCGCGATGCTGTCATTGTCGCCGAGGAACCCCCGAGGGGGGTCAGAGGCTATGAAGGCCACCCCCGAAACCCAGATATACAAACACACACACGATATATATATACACACACACCTATATATATACACACGCGCGCGCATGGCCGCGGCCATGAAACACTTCCCCGACCCACCTATATATATACACACGCGCGCGCATGGCCGCGGCCATGAAACACTTCCCCGACCCTAGAGGTCGGGGAGCGGAGACCCCCAGAGGTCGGGGAGCGGAGACCCCCAGCGGTTGGGGAACGCTCCGCTCCCCGACCTCTGAGGGTCGGGGAATGCTGGGTTCCCCGACTCCCAGCGTTCGGGGAACCCAACTTCCCCGAAAGCTGGCTTTCGGAGATCCCAAATTTTTTTTTATTTTAATTAATTTTTATTATAATAAAATAAAATAAAAAAATACAAATAAATAAATTCTTTTTAAAAAGATACATATATCTTATTAGTTGAATTTATTTAATAAATAAATTAGTTAATTTTTTAAAAAGATACATCCATCTTTAAATAAATTAAATTAGTTAATTTTTTTAAAAATAAATTAGTTAAATTTATTTAATAAATTATTTTTAAAAAGATACATATATCTTTAAATAAATTTAATTAATTTTTGAAGATATATATCTTATTAAATTAGTTGATTGAGTAACTAATTTTAAGTATATATATTTTTAAGTAATTTAATAGAATAAATAACTAATTTTAAAATTTTTTTGACTATCAAAATGTTCCCCAAAAGCCAGCTTTTGGGGAGCCCAGTGTTTCCCGAAAGTTGGCTTTTGGGGAAAGTTTTTTTTTTTTATTTTAATTAATTTTTTAATTATAATAAAATAAAATAAAAAATATAAATAAATAAATTCTTTTTAAAAGGATACATATATCTTATTAGTTGAATTTATTTAAGATATCTTATTAGTTATTATAATTTTTTTGAGTTAAATTTTTGATACTCAAAAAAATTTAAAATTAGTTAATTTATCTTATTAAATTACTTAAATGTACATATACTTAAAATTAGTTATTCAATTAATTAATTTAATAAGATATATATCTTTAAAAATTAGTTGAATTTATTTAAAGATATATGTATCTTTTTAAAATAATTTATTAAATAAATTCAACTAATTTATTTTTAAAAAGAATTAACTAATTTAATTTATTTAAAGATAGATGTATCTTTTCAAAAGAATTAACTAATTTATTTATTAAATAAATTTAACTAATAAGATATATTTATTTTTTAAAAAGAATTTATTTATTTATATTTTTTATTTTTTTATTTTATTTTATTATAATAAAAAAATTAATTTTAAAAAAAAAAAAATTCTCCAAAAGCCAACTTTCGGGAAACATTGGGTTCCCCGAAAGTTGGCTTTCGGGGAACATTTTTGATAGTTAAAAAAATTTAAAATTAGTTATTTTATTTTATTAAATTACTTAAAAATACACATACTTAAAATTAGTTATTCAATCAACTAATTTAATAAGATATATATCTTTAAAAATTAATTGAATTTATTTAAAGATATATATGTCTTTTTAAAAATAATTGATTAAATAAATTCAACTAATTTATTTTTAAAAAAAATTAACTAATTTAATTTATTTAATGATGGATGTATCTTTTTAAAAGAATTAACTAATTTATTTATTAAATAAATTCAACTAATTAGATATATGCATCTTTTTAAAAAGAATTTATTTATTTGTATTTTTTAATTTTTTAATTTTATTTTATTATAATAAATAATTAAGTAAAATAAAAAAATTCTGGGATCCTCGAAAGCTGGCTTTCAGGGAACGCAGCGTTCCCCGAATGCTGGGGGTCGGGGAACCCAGCATTCCCCGACCCCCAACGGTCGGGGAAGTGTTTCATGACAGCGTCTGCCATGGCCGCGACCATGCGCGTGTGTCTGTATATATATATATAGGTGTGTGTGTGTGTGTGTGTATATATATATATATATATATTGTGTGTGTGTTTGTATATCTGGGCTTCAGGGGCGGCTTTCATGGCCTTTGACCCTCCTCGGGGGTTCCCCGGCGACAATGGCGGCATCGCGGTAGCCGTCAACCGCGAAGGATGGTCGCGACCATGGTCTGCGGCAACTGCCATGCCCATGGTCTATGTGTGTATATATATATAGGTGCGTGTGAGTGTATGTATATATATATAGAGAGAGATGTGTTTGTGTGTGTATATATGTGTATATTTGTGTATATATGTGTGTATATTCAAGGAGATAGGTGTGAGAGTGATGTGTTTGTGTGTGTGTATATGTGTGTATATTCGTGTATATATGTGTGTGTATATTCAGGGAGATAGTGTGAGAGAGTGGGAGAGAAATGGGTGTGGGATTATTGAGGGTAAAATAGGATTTTTGAAAAATGATGGAGAATTTTGACGGGGAGCGATTGTGAAGAGCAATTCTATGGCTATGAATAAAATTTCCCTATCACCAAACGTGGAACAGTATTACTTAGTCACATGACTATTTTATCCCATTCTTAATTTTATCCATCACTTTTTAGTACTCGTACCAAATGGCCTGCGTGTGTAAAGCTATTAGTTTGGCACCAATTCATGGCCTTTAAAAGCATGGATAATGAGAAACTAGAAGTATTGAATTTTAATGGCTGATATCAGAATTCAAGTTTTAGTTAAATTTTAAAATTTATAATTTAGATTTTGTTTTTAATAAAATCTATTTAGATTTTATCCTTTAGTTATATATTTGTTTAGAGGTTTGAATTATCTTTTAGTTTGGGATTTCAGATTATAAAGTAGGCTTATGATGTAATTAGAGATAAGTTTTAAATACAAAGTGATGATTTCCTCTCCACCCTCCCCCTCTTCTCTCGGGTCTACTCCTCCCTTCTTTTTTCCACAATTCTTCTCCTCTTCTTCAATTGTTATTGACATGCATAAGTGGCTTGTGCTTTGAGTATACTTGTTTTTGAAATATCATTATGCACCTTTATTTATGATGCCAAGCATATGAGTTAAAGAAAATCAAATAAGGATAACTTTTGAAAAGAGAGCATTTGATCGTTTGACTGACTTTTTGTTCCGTGTGAGGAGGGACTTGAAAAAAAAACCATCTTGGATGTGTCCTGTTGTATTTGAAGCACTCAAGGAGCATTAGAATACTCTAGAATTTAAGAACAAATTAGAAAAGGCCAAGAAAAATCAGTCCTCAGATGTTGGAGGTAGTAAGCATACTTGTGGTTCCATCCCTATATCTAAACATAAGAAGAGACTGGTAATATTTGATATTTTTTATTATTTTCATTTTACTTAATTACTTAAGTATAATTGCATTAACATTTTATTTTTTCCCCTTGCAGTCTAAGTTATTTGGTCGCCCATCTACACAGGCTGAATTATTCATTGCGACGCACCAATGAAAAGATCATTCAGGATTCGTTAATAATAGATCCGAAGAAACTTATATAAGTATACAACAATACTTGTGTCTTATTATACTTAACTGACCTTTTCATAGTACAACTTATTCCATGTACATATATACTTGCTGGCTGACTTCCAGATGCGGTAAGCATCATCACAATCATCAGAAGTTGGCCCGACAGAAGATAGTGACGCTGCTAAACAGCCCTCACAGCCAACTTTTGATGAGACATCATTATGGTTAGAGGTTACATGCGAGAAAAAGAAGGGTCGTGTGTATGGGATGGGGTCAGAAGCACATGTCATCCCTGGTTCCTATCATGTGTTGTCACCATCGTCACCGCCACCGCCTCTGCCTCCACAGTCGTCGATTTCAATCGCAAACCAAATTCAGCAAGTTGTTAGCTGTGCTATTAGCGCAACTATAGAACCATTTCACCATCGTTTGTCAGGTATAGAAGAAAGATTACATAACCCTTCTTCATCGTCGCCGCCCTCAAATCCTTCGGATCATTAAGAGGATCCGTCATTGATGTGGATAGATATTACATTGTATTATTTTTAATGTTCATGGACGATGTGTCTGATTAATATTGTATAGATTTAATATTGTCTATGTCAGATTTATATATTTATGCATGATTTATATTTTGTATATCAAGTTTATATATAAAATTTATAAAAATATTATATATTTTTTTAATTAAATTTAAATTTGAGACGGATTTAGAGATGGAAGTTTTTCGTCTCTAAATCCGTCTCAAAACTATCAATAAATCACCCCTAATTCCATTTCTAAATCCGTCTCAAATAGACCGTCTCTAATTCCATCTCGAAATTATCTGCAAATCCGTCTCAAATAGATCGTCTCTAATTCCATCTCGAAATTATCTGCAAATCCGTCTCAAATAAAGACGAAAATCTGTCTCTAAATCTGTCTCTAATAGGGACAAAAAATTTTCTTTCTCTAAATCCGTCTCAAAACTATCAGTACATTGTCCCCAATTCCATCTTTAAATTCGTCTGTAAATCCGTTTCAAATAGAGACGAAAAAAATTTGTCTCAAATAGACCGTCCCTAAATCCGTCTCTAAATTATCTACATATCCGTCTCAAATAAAGACAGAAATTTGTCTATAAATCTGTCTCTAATAGAGATAGAAAATTTGCGTCTTTAAATCCGTCTCAAATAGAGACAAAAAATTTTCATCTCTAAATCTGTCTGCAAATCCGTCTCAATTTTATCAATGAAGGTTTTTGCGACGGCCAAAATCTGTCTCAAATGAAAAATCTGTCTCAGATTGACTGTTTTCTTGTAGTGTATGTTGACATCTAGTTGAGTTAGATCAATTGGTTCAACCAAAAAACTCTAAAAATTGGTCGATGAACCTGTCCAATACAAAGCAAAAAACTGGTCGGTTCAATTGGCTCATTTTTTATTATTTTATTTTTAATGGAAAGTCTTAAATGGGTTTCCACGTATTTTGGTCTCGATGCAAATTTAGCTATTATATTTTCAAAAGATCAAATAAACCACTATAATTTCATATTTGGAGTCAATTTAATCATTTTACTTTAGAAAAGGTTAAATAAATCATGATATTTTTAAATTTAGGATCACGATAACTATTGTGGTAAACTTGTTTTCAACGTGATCTAATGCTATTTTAATTTATTAACATCAATAATTCTATTTCCATACAAGATAATCTCACATAATCACAAACATAGTCTACACAGTTGCAATTTGTATTTTTTTCAAAATATAATTGTCAGTTGACCCTAGTTCAAAATACAATTTTTTAATATATTAAAAAGATAGCAATATTTTGAAAGGTTTCAAAAAAATTGATGTAAGCACTTTGATAACATCAACACACTACAACAATTTTGAGATTAAGAGGCATTTAAAAACGTCACAATATATAGCTTATTAGGGCAATTTAGCTATTAGGATACTAATAAAATTATCGCGTGTAATTATGCCTCAAAAACTAATTGTGACACTTACAAATGTTGTGTAAATCTATCAAGATATCTCTCTTAGTTTTATATATAGTTACATTTAAAAATAGCTCAAAAATAAATATAGTTCTAACTGCCTTAAAGCTACAAGGCCTTCCTTTCCGCATGATATCTCTTTCTATAGCACATGATGCTCTCTCCCTTGCTTGATTCTTCCCACAAGGCATTCTCTCTGTGCGCGATCACATGGCACCCCATGAAATGATCGCGTGATAGGCTAGAAAATAACTCCAGCGTGCTTGCTTCCTCCTTGGCTCGAATTCTAAAGCTCTCATTTCTCGTGCACATGTGTGACCACTTGAGCAAGCATTCTCACTAATACATACGCCCATATTAATTTTATAGTAAATCAACTCTATTAAAGCATTTCATCAAAGTGTCTGATTATAATTATTTTATTAAGACACTTCACCAAAGTCTCATTAAAATTATTTCATTGGGGCATTTCAAAAATTTTGTTCTATTAGATTTTTTTATTAGGGCACTTCATTAAAGTGTCTCATGAGAATTATTTTAATAGGGCATTTAAAAAATTATTCCCTATTATATTTTTCTATTATGACACTATATCACTGTGTCTCATTATAATTATTTTATTGAGATATTTTTTTAAATTTTTTCTTAAAATAGGATTTTATATGGCACTTTTTAAAAAAAATCGCTAAAAAGAATGCCTCAATAAGTATTTTTTGTTGTAGTGACAGTTTTAGTGATTCAAATCGCATTCAAAATAAAGAATAATTAAAACGCAATAAATACAGTTATAACGATTTGTAATCGTTGAAGAATGAACAATTTTTTATAACTGCTTATATGCAATATAAGTACTTTTGAGTATTATTTTATTTCATGGACTTTTTTTTAAAATGCCAGTTAATGAATTATCGGTCTATTAGAATATTACGGGATTTTTTAAATCTAAGTTGTAATTAAGATATTTTTCTAATAGCTTACTTTTTTTTTTTTAGATATAAGTATCTTCTATTCAAGAGTAAATTATGTTAGCATGACTTGTTTCATTTATAATATCTGTATTATTTCTCATTTAAACTTGGTATAGTAATAGTAAAACTCAGTATGACTTAATCTACATATTAAATATATAAATATGTATCAATCATTAAGTTACAATCTTATCTATTTTTGTATTTAGTTTCTTTTTTAGGCTAAGAAAAAAAGGGACCAGCTGAAACGTAGAAATCTAATTAGGTTTTTAAAAAAATTGATACAATGAGTCGCTTGCCATAATTGTCTACTTTCATGAAATTTAGGCAAGGCACTTACCATCGATTTCTCCGGAGTAGAGCCCATAATATGAATTTTATTAGGAGCATTATAAGCCCTTACCCCATTAAATTTGTGGTCAAATGACTAATTAAGGTATCACCATGCCACAAAAATATACTGAAACATGGCTTTCAAGATTCATAACTTAATCTTAAGAACTTTATTGCTCATTATTAATCATTCGGACTACTATCCTGGTAGTTTTCTCTCTTTTCAATGACAAATGAAAATGTATATTTATATTTATAGGTTATTTTAATTAAGAATTTAATAACAAATGCATCACTAAAGTTAGAGCTTATAAATAACATGGTTGTCACACAACTTTAAGAGTCATAAATTATATAAGATGTTTCATATAATCACGAAAAATATCTCTAGAGTTGTATTATAAATATATGGTAGTGTTGATGAGTTCAAAATTTTTAATTTCAATATTTTAAATTTCAATTACTTGTTTATTAAAGTTTAAATGGTATAACTCATATAAAAAATTCAAATCACAAAATTTTATTTGAAAAAAAAAAATATGAGTTGTCATGAAATGGAACATTATGGAAGCCCATTGTTATCAGGTTTTGATCTTAAGTTGTTATGAGATGTTAATGTTTGTAATTATCAATGAACTCGTGTGAAGTATCTGAATTATATATATATATATATATGTGTGTGTGATAAACTAATTGACCACATCTACATGATTCTTGTTGAATATGTCAAGTATTGTATCAGTTAAAAATGCAATTTTTTTCAAGTGACAATTTTAGTTTGCATTTTAGATCCATCAGCTGGCCGATTTTATTTAGTTATGGTTTAAAATTTTAATTTTGTAAAAATAGTTTTTGTGAGAAGTATTTTTAAAATACACTATACTATTCTTGAGACAATAAAACCTAATTCAAGGAATAGTTAATTGATCTTGTAAAATTATTGGGATCTTATTTGAAGTTTAATTAAAAGTAGGTTTTTTTTTTTTTGTTAACAATAGTAGTTAAGTTTACAAGATCCCAAATTGTCCTATTATCTTTCTTGAATATTTTTGTTATCTTATTCGTTCATTTTTAGCAATAAAGTTCCCACTATAATTTGAAATATTTTTGTTTATATTAAAGAAAAGATAAATTATATAAAATCCCAGGATCATGTGTAGTTTACCTGTACTTTTTTATTATAACAAAAAAAATCTCCTTACACATTCAATTTATTACAATTAACCACTAACAATTAGTAAAATTTACTTCTGTTAAGTCAAGTGCACATGCATCTCACGTGTGAAACTATATCCCCCAAAATCAACCTCAAACCTACCCAAATCCCTAATCTCACCCCAAAATCAACCCGCCAGCCACCCTCGCCGCCGGCCACCCATCTGCTCACCGCTTCACCGCCGGCCACCCATCTGCTCAAAGCGCGACCGCCCGCCACCCAAGCTTCTCCTTCTCGCGACCGCTGCCAAGCTTCGTCTCCGCCAGATCGAGTCTTCGACCAAAGTGGTAAGTTCGACCAAACCCACACACAAACACACGCGGACGCCTCTCTCTCTCGCCCAGATTTGTCTACGAAACCCACACACGCGGACTCCTCTCTCTCTTGTGTGAAACTCAAACCCAGCGCCCCCCCCCCCCCACACACACACGCATTTCTTTACAACCTGGGTACTTCCTTTGTGTGTTATGGATCTTACTCAGTAACAAAAGTGAGGAGCATTTCGATTGTTTATCCTCATCTCACTGTAGATAATTTGATCAGCATTTCTTATTTTTATCCTAGCATATTAGTAAATATTGAATTTTCTAAATAACAAAAAGTTGCCTTGTCCATTTTGGTGTTGAGATAAGATATGATTTCAACCAAAACCAAATCATATTGTGTTGACAATATTCTATTCACTGTGATAACTCTTTATACATCTAAATCAATTATGATATTGACAAAATGTCTAGCGTAAAATTAAATTTCTTGTTTCTTTCAAACTATGTTATGTTGTTTTTCTAAAATGTTGTGGCATCATTTAATGTGAATGTTTATGTAGGAAAATTTGCTGTGGATCTATTGTCCACAGTTACCAATGTTTGGAGTTTGCTATATTTTGAATTGAAAATTATAATCCTTGTTGGTTGGAAATAACTGAAAGGTATATTTGCTTATACTAACTTGGCTTGTAGGTATGTAACCTTGTTACACATTGAGATTTTATGTGGAACTTTAACAGGCTATCAGTAGGTTTTTGAATTGTTAAAGTTAAGAGCTGAAGGCTTCTTTATTTTATTTTTCCTTCTTTTGGTGAGGCATGTTCAGTTCAATGTTATCTAAGAGTCATGTTTGTCCAGGTCAAGAACTTGATATATTGTTGGGAATATGGAAAAGGAAGACTCTTCGGAGACAAATTCTCCAGTTGGTGAAGATAAAGGAAGTATGCTTGATGTTGAAAAGGATGGCCAGGAACAGGAAGATCCTATTGAGAAAAACCCACCAATTCTTTCATCTGATGAAGTGAAGGAAGTAGATGTACCTCATGTTCAGAAAGAAGATCAGGAAATAGGAAAAGCTAATGCTTTAGCTGCTGAAAAAGATGGGAAGCATTCACCTGTTCAGAAGGATGTCCAGGAAAAGGACGACTCTATACAGGAAACTTCGTTGAATTTTTCAGCTGCTGAAATTCCAGAGGGAGATAAAGTTGATGTCGAGAAAGAAGACTCAGTGGATCCTGTCAGTAACTTGAAAGCATCTGATATTGGTGAAGATTCCAAGATAGATGGTGAACAGGTAATTGATGGATTGAGTAACAAGATGGAAGAAAGCAAGGAAAGGGGTTCTGGAAATGAAGAAGTAACAAATGAAAATCTGGAGGAAGTTCATGGGGAGGGTGAGCCAGTTTTTGATGGCACGGAGGTCCCTGGAATGGAAGCTAACAGGAGTACATCCACTCATTCATTGGAAGATGATCCAGTGATTCATGGATCTTGGCCTGAGAAAGCAGTGTCTCTTAAAAATTTTGTACGGGTAAAAAGTGTAGTTGTGGTCTCCAATGTTATCCGCCGCCTTTCAGGGAAAAGTGATGATGCTGGACAGGGCATTCCTGGTGACCAAGGTAAGGATGAAAACAACAATACAACAACTAAGGAGGTTGCAGATCTTGATGAAAACATTAATATAACAACTACTGAGGTTGCAGATCTTATAGAAGAAAGTGAAGCCCAGGAACCATCTACAAAGCCTGGAGAGAGATCTGGATGGAATCCTCTCAGCCTTATCGGAATATCACGTGACGTTGATGAACAGAGGGATCCAAGTATTGAAGAATCATTGCAACCTATAATTATGAAGGGAACAGTTATCTTGTATACAAGGCTAGGATGTCAGGAGTGCAGAGAGGCTAGGCTGTTTCTTCATCAGAAAAAGCTTAGATATGTTGAGATTAACATTGATGTGTACCCGAGCAGAAAACTGGAGCTCGAGAAGATTGCTGGCTCTTCTGCTGTTCCTAGAGTGTTTTTTAATGAAATCCTTCTTGGAGGATTGAGTGAGCTAAAGGGTTTGGATGAGTCTGGTAAGCTTGACCAGAAGATTGAGTATGTGATTGCGGAAGTTCCACCATTTGAAGCACCTCTACCGCCACTTTCTGGTGAAGATGATATGTCCACTTTTACAGAAATCGATGAGCAAGCAGTCATTGTCCGAAGAATGAAAGAATCTATTACCGTTAGAGACCGGTTTTACAAAATGCGCAGGTTCACCAACTGCTTTCTAGGTTCAGAGGCTGTGGATTTCATATCAGAGGATCAGTATTTGGAAAGAGAAGAGGTCAGTTGCTTGGACATTATCATTTTTCTTAAAAGATGTTTGGTCTATAGTGTGATGATTCAAAGTCCACTTAGGCTTAGCATTTTGTGAATGGATTGTACATGCTGTGAGCACAAGGCAAGGCAAATTAAGTGCACCCTGTAATTTATCACAATTTTCTCACTATATTTTGAAAGAAAATATGACCGTTTGGCTGTTTTTGGGACCTAAGAAGCATGAGGGAAGTGGGATATGGACAAAGATAATATGCAGACAATTTAACATGGCAATTTCAAAAAATGTTTGCACACAATATAGTTGGGACATGCGAATAAATCGATATATCTTTGATATGTACAATATTGAGAATACAATTATTTCATTTTCTTTTGCACTAAGAATGCATTTGTAGCTTATTAATCAATCAGTGATGCATTCATTTTTACATTCTACATGGTATGAATGAAAATTTGAACAAAAATTTGCAATATCCGGTGTAGAAAGCTCCATTCATGAAAAAAGGAAGTCCCAGTTTTAAATTATTGAAACTAAAAAGATCTGGAAGAGAAATGTCTAAACTTGGAACATGATGTAATTTGTTAAACTTGGAATGTGGTGTAATTTATTTAACTGATTGATGTACATGTTCTTACTATAGATACATGTCCCCAAAGTGTTCAATAACTATCAATTCTACGAATTTTATAACTAAGAGGACGTTGGTTGCCTGTTTGACACATATTTGGAAGTGTTTACCAAGCATTGATATTGGAGGATGTCGGACATGGACTCTTCCAAGTTTAACAAATTCATTATAGGAGTTGCAAAGTTTAGTCATTTGGGGCTAAGCTTTCTTTAGCTTTCACAAATTTGTAGTAGTGATTGAGCTTCATTGAAAAGTAAGTTTATTTGCTCATTTTCCATTCTAAACTGGAAAATTTGTCATAATTGGAATATATACTACTACTAGTACTACCTGTATTCATGTTTTTTGGTTGAGCATCATTCCCTGTAGGAGTTGAAGTTAGAATTCTGCGACTTCCGGATGCATTCATGTCTATTGACTTTACTTCCTGCTTTGTGATGTTTCT
The DNA here is from genome assembly GCA_036245055.1 of Diospyros kaki. Classification (NCBI taxonomy): domain Eukaryota; kingdom Viridiplantae; phylum Streptophyta; class Magnoliopsida; order Ericales; family Ebenaceae; genus Diospyros; species Diospyros kaki. The sequence goes on along the minus strand of BSEG01000015.1, from coordinate 14,950,520 downwards.
ATTGGCTTTAACTTGTCTAGTGATTGTAATGAAGTGTATTATTAGAAAAGTGTTAATAAATTCTTATATATACATAATTTAGGGATCCTTCAAACTAGTCCAAGTATGTCTTTTCTCCAATTACAGTATGACACCATAAATATGCCATAAAAAGTATCTTAGGCTCTGTTCTTTTTGCTGTTTTTAAGCTGTTTTCAGTTTTCTAAAACAATGAAACCGTGTTTACTTTCATATTTTAAAAAACTCATTTTCGAAAACAAGAAAAAAGTTTGTAAAGAAAACTCAAAACAACAAAAAGTCGTTTTGACTGTTTTCATCACAAACGTGCTCAAAATTTTCAAAATGTGAAAAACACTACAGATAAAAAGAACATGCTTTCATCGATCTTAAAAATAGACACTCAAAATACAAAACTAAAAATGAATTTAAAACTCAAAAATTGAAAACTGAAACACGAAGAGAATAACCCTTTAGTCTTTTCTTGCTGTCTTTAAATATACCTTAAAATATATAGCAGTCGTTTACCTGCTTTTTCTTTATTTGTGGCTGTGGTAGTCTCAATTTTTCCCTCTTAGTTGGATAAATTTTCATTTTTCGCATATCAATTTTGCAAAATTCAACCAACTCTATCATTTTCCCCTGCTTATTCATAGCCATATGATCACATTTTCAAATGCACCTTTTTGGCAATTGCGCATTCTCTTTCTTATTTTTTCTTCACAAGAAAACTAAATAAGAAAATAACAATAAACTAATGACAAAATGTTTCTTCTATGATTTATTCTCAAATCACTTCTTTATTCTTTTACTACACTATAAAGATTTTTATAGCTTTTATCAATCCTCAGTTTTTGAAGTTTTTGTTTATTATTTTCTTATACAGGCAAGTCATGATATAGTGTTTATAAGGTAAAACTTAAACAAAAATGGACAAAAAAGTGATGAATATATTATGCGTCATGCTGTAAAAATAAGCCTTGTGAATTAGCGGTAAATTTTGACAAGCAATTACTATTGCTCTTGTTATTTTCTTGAACACAATCATTACTGGGAACATAAAAGAGGATACGAACTTCACAAAAGGTAATTTTGGTAGTGTGATCATACAGTTTTCCCCGGGGGGGGGGGGCGAATGATAGAATTCGAGCTTTTTTGAAGTTTCTTAAAACAAGGAAAAATTAAAATTTTGTCCAGTTAGGTGGCAAAATAAGACAACCCCCCCCCCCCCTTTTTTTTTCTCTTGTTAGAAGATTTAAACTTCATTGGTAGCAAATGAAAAATTGACTAGACAACTTCAGCAATTCCATTTATTTAAATAGAAAGTGAAAACGTATATCTGCCATTTTTCTTCATCCTAGTGTTAACAATCTGCAGTTAACAGCTATTTAAGGAGACAAAAAATATTGCTTCCTGTTCTGCCTTCATCCTATCATCACTGACCAATTTTCTACCTTTTCTTGTGTTGTGAATAGGCCATTGAATTTGGTCAAAAGCTTGGAAGCAAACTCTTCTTTCAACATGTTCTTGAGTAAGTATGTTGTGAAGTTTACCTTTTTAAAAAATATATATATAAGTATATGTATATTTATTTTTTAAGCTCTCTCTTTGTCGCACACATAGATGCACATGTATGACACACATACCACAAACACATGCACACCCACATTCTTATACACACATAAACAACACAGTTTCCCTCACACATGATGGCATATGGCTGGGAAAAAAAATATATACATATTTTCTGTTCTCTGTGATTATATACCTTGTGTTACATTGGTGTAGGGAGAATATATTTGAAGATGGCAACCACTTGTATCGGTTCTTGGATCACGATCCAATCGTAATGTCTCAATGTTACAACATCCCAAGGGGTATCATCGAAGTAAAGCCAAAGCCCATAGGGGAAATTTCTTCAAGGCTTAGATTTTTGTCTTATGCCATCTTTGAAGCATACACATCAGAAGATGGAAAACATGTTGACTACAGAAGTATCCATGGAAGTGAGGAATTTGCTAGGTCTGTTAGAATCTGTTATTTCTGTGTATGGTAAATTTATATGCTTTTAGAGGATAGGGATGAGTGTTCAGTAACTTGTCATTTGCTTCAAAATCTATGTATAGGTATCTGAGAATAGTTGAGGAGCTCCAAAGAGTAGATTTGCAGGATATATCTAGGGAAGAGAATCTGGCCCTTTTTATTAATCTCTTCAACATGATGGCCATACATGCAATATTAGTTTGGGGTCATCCTGCTGGGGCGATGGAGAGGAGGAAATTGCTGGGGGATTTCAAGTATGTAATTGGTGGGTGCACTTATACGCTGTCAGCAATTCAAAATGGCATATTACGGAGCAACCAGAGACCGCCATACAATCTGATTAAGCCATTTGGCATGAAAGATAGACGTCTTAAGGTAAGATAATCACACTACTCTTCTTGATTATTTTCGTATAGTCCATGATTTTATCAGAATTTGAATTTTTCTCCTATGACATCAATGTGGCCATTGACATAGATGTTGTTTCAGGTGTTGGACTCAGACAGTTTATTGTGTCCACTCTCAGTTTAAATTTTTATTTCCCAATCTTGGTGGTGTCTTGGTGGCACTTTGAAGTAGGGAAATGGAAATAAAACTAAAAAGAAAAACTGAATGCTTAAAATTGTTTTTGGGTAAATAAATATCATTAAGGGAGAAACACCTTTAATGGGAAAAACTTTATATATATCTACATAAAAAAAATCATTTATGAGCAAGACTGAATAGGATAGACAAAATGAAGAATCCTGTTTTGACCATACAAGGGGCAAATGAGGAGTGTTAAAACGTATTGGACTCTTTTATTTTTGTAGAGGAATAAACAATGTGTATTTCTCTAAAATGTATAGATATACAAGAGTATACTAAGTACCCTAATTACAATAATACCACTTCCTATATACTAATACACTTTAACAATCCCCCTCAAGCTGGAGCATATATATTTACTATTTAGCATGTCCAACTTAGTACAACTGTCACTCACATGAGGACCTCTAAGTGACTTAGTATGTAAATTAGCTCATTGATCATTGGAGTCCACAAATGTTGTAACAACATCCCTAGAAAGCACCTTCTCTCTAATCAAATGGCAGAAAGCACCTTCTCTCTAATCAAATGGCAATCAATCTCAATTTGCTTGGTTCTCTTGTGGAATACAGGATTTGAAGCAATGTGCATAGTGGCCTGATTGTTACACTTCAATTACTTAGACTTGACCTTAATGACTTCTAATTCCTCAATTAATTGTTTCAACCAGGGTAACTCACAAGTTGTTAGGGCCATTGCCCTATATTCAGCTTCTACATTGGACCTAGCTACAACACTTTGATTCTTACTTTTCTTAGAGACTAAATTGCCACCAACAAATACACAATATATCATTTGTCTGTGGGAAATCTCACCAAATTAGCATCTGTATATCCCACAATTTGGTTTTGTCTATGATCTTGATGCATCACACTGCGACTAGGGGCACTTTTTATATATCAAAAAATATGAATCATTGCATCCCAGTAATTGTCAAAAGGTGATACAGTGTTGGAAGCGATGTTAAACAGTTTCACATTGAAACTGAGGATGAAACTGAATTTAGAAGATGAAATATGATATTATTAAGAAGCTGCTCTCTAAACTTTAAACAAGAATATTTATAGGCTAATCCTAAGCCTTAATCAACCAGGAAAAGGAAATCCTAGCTGAATTAGGAAAAGAAAAACAAAAAATGAAATTGAATCAAGAAAAATAGTAAAATCCTGATTGAAATAAGAAACGTAAGAAACCTAATTGAAGTAGAAAATTGAAATCCTAATTGCAGTTGAAAACTGAAAGGCTCAGTTGGCTTTTTTCAGATTCTTTTGGGTTGGATGTTCTACGTCAGTCCCCTCCACTTGAGAAAGACTCAACCTTGAGTTGTCATGAAGATTAGGGTACAAGGGTTTGTATGAGGAATGATAGGTATAAAGATCTGCAACATTGAACGTCATGGATAGACCCATTGAGTCTTGCAAATCTATGACATAGGCATTGTCATTGATCTTCTTCAAAATCTTGTAAGGACCATATTTCTTGGGCTGTAACTTGCTGTAAGTGCCTACTGGGAATCTCTCCTTACTCAGAAACACCAACACATCATCTCCGATTGCAAACAACTTCTACTTGCAATGTCGATCAACAGCTTGTTTATACTTGGAGTTAGCTTATTGTAGCTTCTAATTCACATATTTCTGCACAGTCTGTCGCTATGTTGCCATATTCTGAGTGGCTATGTTGACTCCTAGATCCTTTGGAAACTTGATTAGATCCAAAGTTGGCTGCGGTGTTTTTTGTTACACGACTAGTGTAGGTTTTAATGTAGGAAGAATAGAAAAAGAGATCTACTTTATTACCTGGTATACAAGGTATACATATACACGAGTAGATAGAGATAGAGGAGACCTACTTAGAGTACAATTCTAATCTATCTATCTATTTCAAATTTACAAATATAAAACAAAAGAGATAAGATAATAAAAAGAGAGATAAAAAGAGAGATATTTGGCCTTATCTCCCTCTTGATTATTCCAACATATGAGGAGGTTTATCTTGGATGAAACTGCTGGATAATCCTCTTTATTTAACTTTAATTATCCACACTCACCCTCAAGCTTGGGCTGGAAAATGTTGTTCAAACCAAGCTTGGAGTTTAATTCATCAAACATCCTTCTCGGTAGAGCCTTTGTTAGAATATCTGCCACTTGATTGTTGGTAGAAGTATATATTAGCTGAAACATCCCTTCTTCCAATTTCTCCTTAATGAAATGCCAAACTATTTCGACATGTTTTGTTCTATCATGGTGTACTGGATTCTTTGCTATGCTGATAGCTGATTGATTGTCACACAACACTTGAACTGATTTAGGGACAACCACTTGTAGTTCTTGAAATATTCTCCTCAACCATATTCCTTCACATAAATTTTAAGCCATAGCTCTAAACTCTGTCTCTGCACTACTTCTAGACACCACAGACTGTTTCTTGCTGCGCCAGATGACCAAATTCTCCCAAACGAATGAGCAATACCCAAAGGTTGATCTCCTATCATAAATTGAACCTACCTAATCAGCATCACTATATACTTCTATTCCTCGATTGTTTGTTTTTCGAAACATCAAACCTTTGCTAGGAGTCAATTTTAAATATTTTAAGATGCGATAAACAACTTCCACGTGAACTTCTCTAGGATCATTCATAAATTGACTAACACAGCTTACTGAGAAGCTTAGATCTGGTCGTGCGTGGGATAAGTATATTAACTTTCCCACTAATCTTTGATATCTCCTTTTATCAACCGGTGCACTTTCCTTGCCAAGACCCAATTTTGTAGTTGAATCCATAAGTGTGTCTGCTGGTTTGCACCTCAACATTCCTGTTTCTTTTAAAAGATCCAAGGTATACTTCCTTTGAGATACTGAGATGCCTTCTTTGGATCTTGTAACTTCCATACCCAAGAAATACCTGAGATTTCCTAAATCTTTGATTTCAAACTCTCTTGCAAATATTCCCTTGAGATTATTCATTTCAGCCTTGTCATTTCCTGTAATTATAATATCATCCACATACACTATAAGAATAGTTAAGTTACCTCCCATTTTATGTTTCATGAACAATGTGTGATCAGCCTGACTTTGATTGTACCCTTGTTGTTTGACTGCCCTTGTAAATCTCTCGAACCAAGCTCTTGGTGATTACTTGAGTCCGTAGAGGGATTGTTTGAGTTTGCATACCTGATCTCTTGTATAGTTTGTTTGAAAGCCATAAGGGATTTCCATGTAGACTTCTTCTTCTAGGGTCCCATTTAAAAAGGCATTCTTGACATCTAGTTGGTTGAGAGGCTAGTCTAGATTTGTACCTAGAGATAGTAGGATTTGAATGGTGTTCAGTTTTTCCACCGCAGCAAAAGTCTCTTGGTAGTCAATACCATAAGATTAAGTGAACCCTTTCGCTGCTAGCCGAACTTTAAATCGGTTAATTTGCCCATCTTCCCTATACTTCATTGTAAAAATCTATTTGCAACCTACAGGTTGCTTTCCAGGAGGTAAGGTGGTTATCTCCCATGTCCCATTTTTCTCTAAGGCATTCATCTCATCAAAAACAGCCTGTTTCCATCGTGGATGTTTCAATGCTTCTCTAACTGTATTCGGTACCTGCACCTTATTCAAGTTGGATAAAAATACACAAAACTGTGATGAAAGGTCCTTGTAGGATATGTAATTGTGTATTGGGTGTTGAGTGCATGACTTTACTCCTTTTTGTAATGCAATAGGCCAATCAATGTTGTCATCAGTGGTTGCACTATCAATATTTTCATCACTTTCAGTGGCTGTACTATCAAGATTTTCATCACTTTGGAGAGGATTGGGGTTGAGAGTAGGATTGAGGTTCTTTCTCTATTTTAGACTTCTTCCGAGAGTAAACCTAAAGTTCTTTGGTAGTAGAAGGCTGCAGACTAAGGGAACTTGTGGGAGCAGTATGTAAGGTAGGCGGAGGCTCAGGTTAAGGGTTCGGACTTGGCTGCATAGGATCAGGTTGAGAGGGACTCAAGAGAGTATCCCAAAACTGATATTCTTGAGAAATATAGGACAACTGATTCTCCCCTTGAATATTAGTTTTGGGATAATAGGGTTGATGTTCAAAAAAGCTGACATCCATGGAATTAAACATTTGCTGATGCTTGGGGGAGTAACACGTGTACCCCTTTTGATGAGGGGAATATCCAATGAAAATGCATTTAAGAGATTTAGGGTTAAGTTTGCTGCGGAATTGTTGGTGTACATGAACAAAGACAGTACACCCAAAGATTTTAAGAGGAATATGAGATAGCAACCTAGTGTGAGGATAGGTTTTTAGAAGAACTTGGCTAGGTGTAAGATGATTTAGGATTCGAGAAGGCAATCTGTTAATGAGATAGGTGGCGGTGAGGATTGCTTCACCCCAAAATTGTTTAGGAACATTGGTGGAAAATAACAAAGAGCGACCCACTTCTAAGATATGGCAATTTTTCCTTTCGGCTACACCATTTTGTTGGGGTGTATCTACATATGAGCTTTGATGTATAATGCCATGTTTTGAAAGATGGGAGCCAAGGATTGAAGAAAAATATTCCTTGGCATTATCGGTTTGTAGGATTTGAATTTTGGCATTGAATTGTCTCTCCACCATAGAATGAAACATTTGGAATATAGGGCCAACTTCGGATTTTTGTTTCATAAGAAATACCCATGTAAGTCGAGTATGATCATCAATAAATGAAGCAAACTAACGAGAACCAGTTATGATTTTAATTCGAGAAGGTCCCATACATCACTATGAATCAATGAAAAAGGATGTGAAGAAGTATAACTTTGACTAGGATAATTATTCCTAACATGTTTAGAGTATTGACAGATTTCACAGGACATATGATGTGGATCTTGACTCTTAAACAATGATGGGAATAATTTCCTAAGATAAACAAAGTTTGGATGTCCTAATCTATAGTGCCATAGCATAATTGCACTATAATTAGTAGTAGAAGAATTGGAGAAACAAACAGAAGGAATGGCCAAGTTGGTGTTGGATTGAACTAGGTTATCTTTGGAATTGGTCTTTGTAAGGAGATAAAGCTCCAATCCTTCTTCAGCGCTGCCAATCATCCTCCCCGAAGTCTGTTCCTGAAATTCACATACATTTTTTGAGAACTTAGCAATACAATCTAAATCAGATGTCGGCTTACTAATCGATAATAGATTGCAATCCAAATTAGACACCAAGAGAACTGATTTTAGCACAATATCTTTAGAGAGAGTAATAGATCCGGTTCCCACAACTCTTGACATTGAACCATCTGCCACCTTAACAGTCCAATTCTTGTCACATGGCTGGAAATTAGACAACAGACTGATTTCACCCATCATGTGATTGGAGGCCCCTGAATCAATCACCCAAACATTGGATAAATCTCTTTTAGTGATCAATGCGTGTAGATAAGTGCCTTTGTGGGCAATGGATCCTGATGCTACGGTTGAGGGCTGATTAAGTTGAATCTTCCCGAACATGGACTGCAGCCACTCCATTTGTTCCTTGCTGAATGGAGTAGCTACAGTAGCTGCATTTGGCACTTCCGCTGATACTAGGTTGCTTTTGTTCTTTCTCTCATGTGCTGGCTTCTAGTCCAAGGGTTTGTCGTGTTATCTCCCAACATGTATCCTTGGTATGTCCTGTTTTGTGGCAGTGATCACAACATGGTCGTCCTTTCTTTGGCTTGGAATTCTGTGAAGTACCTCGGGTGACTAAGGCTGAGTGCTCCAGATTAGGGCCTGCTGGCTTAAGCATGATCTTCAACCTACTTTCTTCCCTTCTAACTTCAGAAAAAGCCTCTCGAATACTCAGGAGAGGTTTTGTACCAAGTATCCTTCCTCTAACACCATCAAGGTTCTTGTTCAGGCCCATTAGGAACTTGTATAGCCTCTTTTGTTCCACAATCTTCCTGTACTTTTCAGAATCTTCTATGCACTTCCATTCAATATTATCAAACTTATCTAACTGCAGCCAATATTTGTTCAATGAATTGAAATATTGAGTCACATGAGATTCACCTTGTTTGAGATCATCAAGCAAGCTTTCAATCTCAAACAATTTGGAGGTGTTTTCTACATGCAAATAGGCCTCTCTAGCAGTCTCCCAAATCTCTTGGGTTGTATCATATAACAGAAAATTTTCTCCTATCTCATTCACCATAGAATTAATAAGCCAAGACATTACCATATTATTGTCGGTTTTCCAACTCCAATATGTAGGCTCTTTTTCCGATGGTTTGGTCGCTGCCCCGGTTAAGTAATCATCCTTGCCTTTCCCACATACGAACATTAGGACAGATTTGAGACCATTGTAGGTAATTCTGCCCATTTGATTTATGTCCAGTAATAGTGAACATATTGTTGTCACTGGTGCCTTGATTGTTGGAGGGTAAAGGAATGATTGTGGATGGCTGGATACTGCTGCTGGCCATATTGATGAGATGGGTGAGTGCCTAAATGGAAAAAGGAGACTTTGGGAGGAATGATGGAAGGAGAGAATTATCGGGAGAGCCTTTGGATGAAATATGGCTCTAATACCATGTAGGTTTTAATGTAGGAAGAACAAAAAAAGAGATGTAGGTTTTTATGTAGGAAGAACAAAAAAAGAGATCTACTTTATTAGCTGGTATACAAGGTATATATATATATACACAAGTAGATAGAGATAGAGGAGACCTACTTAGTGTATTCTAATCTATCTATCTATTTCAAATTTACAAATATAAAACAGAAGACATAAGATAATAAAAAGAGAGATAAAAGGAGAGAAAATAGGAGAGATATTCGGCTTTATCTTCCTCTTGATTATTTTGACATATTAGGAGGTTTATCTTAGATGAAGCTGCCGGATAATCGTCCTTATTTAACTTTAATTATCCACAACTGAAAATGGTGGTGGTCCTATGGCATTGTGAACAGCACGGGTGTAAGCAAATTCTGTTTGCACCAATGCTAAATCCCATTGTTTGGCCTTGTCATCACATATGCTTCGAATGAGTTTACCCAGAGTTCTGTTCACCGCTTTTGTTTGCCCATCTATTTGAGGGTGGGCCATATTGCTTGAAAAAATCTTCTTTTGAAAGAATAATACTCCGTCAATTATTCCCTTGAGAATGCCACAAATATATACACAGTGGATCCTAAGAATTCTCCTAAATTTTAGATATTAGATTCCTACTTTTTAGGATTAGATTACAACAACCTTAAATAAAAAGAAATCTAATAAAAAGGAAAGATGAGATATAACAACAATATAACAACAACGACGACGACAACGACGACAACAACAACATATCCAGCCTTTATCCTACTATGTGAGGTTGGCTACATGAATTCTAGACTTCCATGTATTTCTGTTTTTTGTCATATCTTCATTGAGGCCCATACACTTCATATCAAACTTTAATGTCTCTTCTAAAGACTTCTTGGGTCTGTCTCTACCTCTTTTTTTGACTAATTGTTCCATTTCATCAACTCTCCTCACAGGAGCGTCTCTTGGTCTCCTTCTCACATGACCAAACCATCTTAGTCTAATCTCTCTCATCTTCTCCTCGATTGAAACTACTCCTACCTTATTACGAATAACCTCATTTATAATTTTATTTTTTCTTGTATGGCCGCACATCCATCTTAGCATCCTCATCTCCGCTACGCTCATCTTTTGCTCATGCTGGTATTTGATTGCCCAACATTCTGAGCCATATAACAAGACTGCTCTTATAGCTGTCCTATAGAATTTTCCTTTAAGTTTTGAATGGGATTTTACCATCACATAACACCCCTGATGCATTTCTCCATTTTAGCCAACTTGCCTTAATTCTATGCGTGACATCCTCATGAATTTCTCTATCTTCTTGAATCACTAATCCCAAATATCGAAAGTGGTTTTCTCTTTGTAAGATTTGGTCTTCTAATTTTATTATAATATCATCCACTCTTGCATTCTTACTAAATTTACATTCCATATATTTTGTTTTCCTTCTACTTAATTTAAATCCCTTAGATTCTAAATTGTTAATGAGCTTAATGGCTCGACGACTCGGCTATTAGCTCGATAGCTCGGCCTTCCCTCAGCTCGGCAGCTCGGCCTCATCAGCTCAGCCTTCCATCAACTTGGCCTCATTAGCTCGGCAGCTCAGCCTCCCAACACTCCCCCTCAAACTGAGGAATAGATACAAGTCATTCCCAGCTTGCCAATTAGTAACTCGAACCCTGGCCTTGCAACAGTTTTTGTGAAAATATCAGCCACGTGATTAATAGATGGGATGTAGGATAAGCTGATTCCTCCTTCAATTTCTCTCTTTATAAAACTCTTGTCAATTCTTATATGTTTCATTCGATCATGCTGAACAGGATTCTTCACAATACTGATAGCAAATTTGCTATCACTATAAACTTCTGTTGGTTGAGATAAGGATATCCCTAAGTCTACCATCATCCTTTCCAGCCAAATGACTTCACATATCCCTTGAGCAGTAGCACGAAATTCAGCCTCCGCACTGCTTTAAGCCACTACAGATTGCTTTTTGCTCCTCTAAGTAACCACATTACCCCATAATTTGGTGCAATAACCTGAAGTTGACCTATTATTCTCATGTGAACCAGCCCAATCAACATCCACAAAACATTCAATTTTTCTTTCATTAGTTTTCCTGAACATCAACCCTTTCCCAACCGTTCCCTTGAGGTATCTTAGAACTTGGAACACTGCATTCATATGTTTTTGAGTAAGAGAATGCATTTATTGACTTATGACACTTACTGCATAGGCTGTGTCTAGCCTTGTAAGTGACAAATAAATTAGTCTACCAACCAACCTTTGGTACCTTTCTTTTTCAATAGGAGTGTCTTCTTTTTCTTCGACATTCCAACCCTCTTCTAGAGGAGTACTAGCCGGTTTGCATGCTAACATCCCAGTTTCCTTTAACAAATCAAGTATGTACTTCCTTTGAGAGATGAATAGCCCTTCTTTACTCCGGGCCACCTCCATTCCCAGTATCTCATGAGTCCTAGGTCTTTCACTTCTGCTAGAGTAATGCACAACACTCTATCGATTCTCTCAACTCAACTAGCTTACTATTAACTCAAGAACACACCGATAATGAAAGCACATATAGGAGAAACACAAACAGACATACACACACCAAGAACACACAAGAATTATCCTGGTTCGGTCTTGAAAATCAAGACCTACATCCAAACTGCTAGGCACCAATCTAATCCACTATCTTGAAACATCCATGGGATGATTACAACGAGAATTGAATCTCCTCCCGCCCATATACACTGAAGGCTATAAGGATCCTAGAGAATACAAGCTATAAACCAACCTCTCTCTACCTCTCGCACTCAATCCCAAATACAAGACAGAAACCGGAAGCTATACTTCTCAGATATAGGTGCACTAAAACTCTCTCTCTTCCTCTACTCCTATCCCACGACCCCTATTTATAAGCTATAGGGGCAAGGGTTACAAGATAGAATAACTAACTGTCCAACTGACCGAACTAACCTAATTGGACAACTGTCCCTTCTAGAAACAAACCTTCCAAAGAGAAATTAATTCTAACACTAAAACAGAAAAGGAAAACATGCATCAATATAAAGAAACTTGTTTACATTTAATCTAATCTAATACAAATGATACAACAAATTCTCCACCCATTTGTACTTCAATTAGGCTTCATCTTCAACCTTGAAAAGGCCTCCTCTACCTAGCATCATAACTGCCCTCCTGGATCTATCTGAAGAATCCTTATGCAGTGCTTCAGCTTTGCTGTAGATACTGGTTTTGTAAACATATCTACCGCATTGTCTTCACCTGCAATCTTGGTTAGAAAAACAGTTTTATTTTTAATAATTTGCCTTATGAAATGATGTCTTACATCTATATGCTTAGTCCTTTCATGATGGGCTTGATTTTTGGACAAATGTATGTCACTTTGACTATCACATATCAAAGTTGTCTTGACTTTTACCCCTAGGACTCACTAACTCGACCCTTAAGCCACATAGCTTCCTTCCTTGCATCAGAAGCAGCTATGCATTTTGCCTCGGTGGTGGACAACGCTACCACATGTTGCAAGCCTGACTTCCAACTAATTGTAGAATTCCACAACCTAAAGACATAGCCGGTTGTGGATCTTCTCTTGTCTATTTCGGCAGCATAGTCGACATTCGAGTATCTTAGGATACTAGCTTCCTCTCCTAATTTAGCTCCACTCTAGGTTAAAGTATTTCTTATAGGTCCTTTAATATATCTAAACATCCATTTCATTGCCATCCAGTGAGATTTCCCTAGATTGGCCATAAATCGGCTGATGACACTCATTCCATGTGCCAAATCAGGTTGTGTACACACCATGCTATACATGATGTTACCTACTGCACTTGAGTAGGGGATATGATTCATTTCCCTCTTCTCTTCCTCATTTTTGGGGGACTGGGCTGAGGATAGCTTGAAATGAGCAGCAAAAGGCAGACTAACTGCCTTAGCTTCAGCATACCGAATCTAACTAGCAGCTTTGCTAAGTAGGATTTCTGAGAAAGATATATCTTCCTATGGTGCTTATCTCTTGAAATTTCCATTCCTAGAATTTTTCTAGCTTCCCCTAGCTCTTTCATTTCAAATTCAACCCTCAATTTATCCTTGAGAAGCTGGATTTCTTAAGAGGATTGACTTATTATAAGCATGTCATCTACATAGAGCAGTAAATATATGGAAATACTAGAAGAGATGTGTTTAAAATAGATGCAACAATCATAGGAACTCCTAAAATACCCTTGGCCTAACATAACCGAATCAAATTTTCGGTACCATTGCCTTGGGGATTGCTTAAGTCCATACAAGGACTTTCTAAGTAAGCATACTTTCTCCACCTCTCCCTTAGCTTCAAAACCTTTCGGTTGATCCATCAAAATCCTCTCCTCTAAGTCCCCATGGAGGAAGGCGGTTGTAACATCCATTTGCTCAAGATATAAGTTCAATTGAGCAGTGATGGCTAGGAGAATTCTCATTGAAGTGTGCCTTACAATTGGAGAGAACACTTCATTAAAATCAACTCCCTAAACTTGAGCGAAGCCCCTAGCCACTAGTCTGGCCTTAAACCTAGGCTTAGAGTTTTCTCCTACTCCCTCTTTAATTTTATACAACCATTTGCAGCTTACCACACACTGTCATCTTGGTTTTTCAACCAATTCTCAAGTGTGGTTCTTCTTAAAAGATGCAATGTCAGATTTCATGGCTTCCAACCACTTTCCTGCCTCTTCAGAGGCCATTATCTCTTCATATGTAAGGGGTTCCTCTCCTATGGATTCTGTAGCACTATTAAAAACATAAGCTACCAGGTTTGAGAAGCCATATCTTTGGGGAGGTCTACGGGATCTAGGCTGCCTATCTCTTGCCACATTATATCTATCAGGATTGGGAGGTTCTCTAAGGCTTAAGTATGCATCACTGTCACCTTCTTCTTCTTCCACTTGAGAAGATCCTTGGTCTTGGTAACTTAAAGGTTCAGGATCAAACTATTTGAAATCTGAGATATCTTGAGTCAGATTTGGGTTTTCATTTGGGATCTCCACCTAAACTGATTTTCCAGGTTCTTCCTGATTTGGTTGAGGTTCATTGCTTCCTAATTTTATGGTAGAGTCTTCGTCAAATGTTACATCTCTTGTAACTATGGTCCTAGGTCCATCTGATTCTAAGTTCCATAGTTTGTAACCTTTAACACCTGATAGGTAACCGATAAAGAGGCATTTCTTAGCCCTAGGTTCTAGTTTACCTTGCTTTACATGAGCATAGGCTAGGCAACCGAATACTCAGAGATAGACTAAGCTTGTTTTATGGCCAGTCCACTTTTCATAAGGAATTTGGAGGCTGATAGCTTTTGAGGGGGTTCTATTGAGGACATGGGCTGCAGCAGCAACTGCTTCCCCCCAAAAAGACTTGGGTAATTGAGCATGAAATAACATGCACCTTACCCTTTTCAAAAGGGTCCTATTTATCCTCTCGGCAACCCCATTTTGCTTGGGATTTTCGGGAGCTGTAAGATGTCTAATTATGCCACCATCTTTACACATTTGGTCAAACTCTTTATTACAAAATTTCAATCGATTATCAATTCTAATTACCTTAACCGACCTACCCTTTTGGTTTTCTACCATACTCTTCTATGATTTAAATGTGTCAAAATTGTTATCTTTTGATTTTAGAACATATACCCACAACATTCTTAAGAAATCATCTATAATAGATAGGAAGTATCGAGAACTTCCATGAGTTTCTGTTTGGGCTGGACCCCATAAATCAGAGACTGCCCCACATCTAAAATACCTTGGCTAGCAAGTTCCTTGACCCCTTGCTCGCTTATGTGTGACATTCTTAGATGCCAGAGACTTGCTTTAGATCTAGAATTACTGCTGGCCGTTGAAACTTCACCACATAAAGTGGTGTCCTACAATAGGTAAATTCCATTCTTTAAAACAGCATTCATACAAATTAATGACCCCTTTGAAATCTGAAATGATCCACGATCACCTTTAAAGTTAAAACCATTTTTGTCTAACTCTCCAAGAGAAACCAAATTTCTCTTCAAATCAGGGACATACCTCACTGATGTGAGGGTTCTTATGGAGCCATCATGAAGTTTTAACCTAATATCTCCAGCCCCTGGAACCTTACATTCATGGTCATTGCCAAACAAGACCTTTCCACCATTAATTTCCCTGAAATTTTGCAGCCACTGCTTTCTTGGAGTCATGTGAAAAGAGCAGGCAGAGTCTAGAACCCACTCTAGGTTGTCTGAACATTCACTAACAATTAGGGCTTCCGAACTATCATAACCGAAGTCACAATAGTTGGCTCCACCATCTCCTGATTTTTCTTTTTCCGCTAAGTCTTTCTTTCTCTTTGGGCATAGCCGTTTAATGTGGCCTTCTTGCTGGCAATGGTAACATTTTATCGGGCCTTTCTCCTCTTCATACTTCACTCCTATATTCTCTAAGTCTAGGCACAACTTATTAAAATCATCTATATGGTCATACAATTTCTGGGATTCTTGCATTTTGAAATTAAAATACCCGGCCTTTAAGAAGAGATGGCTGGACAGCGTTCTTTGGAGGTAGAGGTCTTCAAGTTTCTTTCAAATTTCTGCTGTAGTCTTCCACTTAGAGACTTCTCGAAGAACTTTATCTCCTAGGCTTAAGATCAGAATGTTGTAAGCCTTTTTATTGATTTCCTTCTTGGCCGTTTCTTATTCCTCAATCAGCACTGGTACTTCTTTCCCAGTGGTCGCGTCTGTTGTCTTGGCTTCTTGCTCCAGAGCTCCTTCAAGTCCTTGGCTACAGAGAAGCCCTTCCATCTTTATCCTCCATAGACTAAAGTCATTTGATCCATCGAATTTTTCGATGTCAAATCTAGAGGTAGATGGCGCCATATCGATTTCTTGAGGAGAGCGAGATTCCTTGAGTTTCTTGAAAATCTTGATCGCCAAAGAAGACTTATTAGCTCTAATACCAAGTTGTTAGAGTAACGCACAACACTCTATCGATTCTCTCAACTCAACTAGCTTACTATCAACTCAAGAACACACCAATAATGAAAGCACATATAGGAGAAACACAAATAGACATACACACACCACGAACACACAAGAATTATCCTGGTTTGGTTTAGAAAATCAAGACCTACATCCAGACTGCTAGGCACCAATCTAATCTACTATCTTGAAACATCCATGGGATGATTACAGCGAGAGCTGAATCCCCTCCCACCCATATACACTGAAGGCTATAAGGATCCTAGAGAATACAAGCTATAAACCAGCCACTCTCTACCTCTCGCACTCAATCCCAAATACAAGATAGAAACCGAAAGCTATACTTCTCAGATATAGGCGCACTAAAACTCTCTCTCTACCTCTACTCCTATCCCACAACCCCTATTTATAAGCTATAGGGGCGAGGGTTACAAGATAGAATAACTAACTGCCCAACTGACCGCACTAACCTAATTGGACAGTTGCCCCTTCTAGAAACAAACCTTCCAAAGAGAAATTAATTCTAACACTAAAACAGAAAAGAAAAACATGCAGCAATATAAAGAAACTTGTTTACATTTAATCTAATCTAATACAAATGATACAACAACTTCAAATTCAGTTTTTAATTGCTTCTTCAAATTTTTAATCTCCTGTAAGTCATCACCTGTCACAATAATCTCATCAACATAAACAATTAATATGACATTTTTTCCTTCTATTGTAGACTTTATATACAGGGTATGGTCAGCTTGCCCTTGCTTATGTCCCAAATGATTGAGAGTCATGCTAAATTTCTTAAACCAAGCCCTTGGAGACTGCTTTAATCCATATAGGGATTTCTTTAATTTGCACACATTTTCACTGCCAATTTCCTGTTCAAATCTTGGGGGTATTCTCATATATAGCTCCTCATCCAAGTCACCATTCAAAAAAACATTTTTAATATCAAATTGAAGTAGAAGCCAATCAAGATTAACAACAAAAGAAATTAATACTCGAATTGAGTTGAATTTGGCCACAAGAGCAAAAGTCTCCTCATAGTCAATCCCATATGTTTGAGTAAACCCTTGCACAACCAATCTTGCCTTGTATCTTTCAACACTTTTATCTGCATTATGTTTTACTGTGAAAACCCATCTACAACCAACCATCCTTTTGTTTGAAGGTAGTTTAACAATCTCCCATGTGTTATTTTTCACCAAGGCACTCATCTCCTCCATAGCTGCAACTTTCCACTTAGGATCTCTTGAATATTCCTTGGAACGACAATGCTGTCAATACTTGCAACAAATCCCTTGTACTGAGGGGATAACTTAGCATAAGTCAAGTGATAGACATAGGATACTTGACACAAGATCTTACCCCTTTAATTAGAGCAATAGGCATAGCCCAATCCAAATTATCCCTGCTGGTAGACTCATTCTCAATGTTGTTTTCTAATAAACCAGCATCTAGAAGTGATGATTGGTTTTGCTGTCCCTTAGGATGGGCCTTTGAACGTCTAGAATACACTTGCAGAGGATTTTTAGCAGTTGAATATGGAGTTGGAACATAAGATTCAGCTGTGGTTTCTAGCTGAGAAGATGGATTAAGAGAAATAGGAGAAGAGCTTGAAGGATCTGCCTTTATGCTATCAGAACTTGAAGGCCTAACAGGTGAAAAAGCCATAAATTCTCCCCTTGAGAGCATAAGGGCAAAGGAGCATCAAGGGAAGGAGGGAAGGAAATAGGATTAGGATTCGGGAGGGATGGAGATGCAGCAATTGAAACTGGTGAGGGGTAAAATGATTGGTCTTCATAGAATGTGACATCTGTGGAGACCAAGACTTGTCTTTTGAGTGGGTTCTAACATTTGTAACCTTTTTGGGAGGGAGAGTACCAATAAAGATACATTTAAGGGCCTTGGGGTCCAACTTTGTACGGTTAAGTTGATTATTGTGAACATACACAGTGCAGTCGAAAATTTTTGGAGGAAGAGAATGTAAGTGGCTAACAGTTGGGTAAAGAGAACAAAGGACAACAAGAGGGGTCTGAAATTTTAGGGTCTTTGAGGGAAGTCTATTGATCAAATATGTAGCTGTAAGAACGACTTCCCCCCAATAGAAATGTGGGACATGGGTGGTGAACATCATAGCGCGAGCCATTTCTAGAAGATGGCGATTCTTTCTTTCCGCCACACCATTTTGCTGTGGTGTGTATGGACAAGAGTTTTGATGTAAAATACCATGTTCTAATAGATAAATGCCGAAGGCCTCAACCACCAGGGAAGAATCTGTTTAACTGCCCATTGATTTTAATGGAATAACGAGGAGTAGTGACACACTCACAGATCCAGCTACAAAACTGTGGAGGGAAATTCATAAGATAAAGGACAGTCAAGAGAAAGTCCCACTCCACAGTGTCATAAGCTTTAGCTTACAAAGCTTACTTTCGATGATAAGTGCCATTACCCAATTGTCCTACCCTATTCTCCAGTAATGTGCTTGTCATGAAGTCAAATAAAAAGCAGTCATGGTGTCAATTTCTGAATCTTGGATAGTACACCTAAAATGTGGTAATTAGATAATGTCCTTCCCAGATCAGGAGGAATACTCCCCAGAAATTTCTCCACCTTACTATACTATTGAATGGGTGAAACTTTTTTTGAGATAAGTTATTTTTTTTTTTCTGCTTGGGGTACTTCAAAATGAGTTATATATTTGCAGGGCCGATCTCTGGTAAACGGAAGCTTGAAAACTTGTGTTTATCTGCGTCTTGGTGTGTTTGTCCGGAATGGGGGTTTTCTATGGGATGTGTGGCACCCCATCCCTGCTTTCTTTTTAGTATATGATGCAATACCTCTTTGTACATGTTGAAGTCCCTGATGGTTTTTTGTTTGTCTAATAATGTTTGGGTCATTGTCTGTCTATCTATCGATTTCTGATAATTGAAACTTAAGTTTTTTCTATCTGTAATTTTTCTTCCTCTTTATATTTGCTTTTACGAATATTGAGGTTGTGTCTGTTGATTGATGTTCATTGGAACTCATCTTTTTCTAGTTTATGTTCTCTTTTTTTCTATCCCTGATGGTTCTTTGTTTGATATTTATGTTCTCTCTTTTTCTTGGATCAGGTTGCTCTTCCTTACCCAGAGCCTCTTATTCACTTTGCACTAGTTTGTGGAAATAGATCAGGGCCTTCTCTCCGTTGCTATTCACCCGGAAACATTGATAAAGAATTAATGGAGGCAGCTCGTAATTTCTTAAGAAATGGAGGACTTATTGTTGATCTGAATGCAAAGACTGCTTCAGCTAGTAAGATACTAAAATGGTAGGTTGTTTTAATGGAAACCCCCATTCTGAATATTGAACTGTTTCTTTTCTTGAAGAGACCTTATCATGGAGTAGAATTGAGTGTCATGTCTTTTTTGTCTGTCATGAGATCACATACAAACTTATGCAATATTTATGCAAACTTATCCATGCATACACACACAAGTTTCCTTGGATGCACCCTATGTAGGACAAAGGGGCTTGACTGGATGAGTGGCCCCTCAACGCCTTTCCCTTACATTTGAGAATTTTACCTTGTCTCCAACAAAACTGAGAGAGAGTTTACCCTGGCCCCTTAACAAAATTTCCGTCTCCACAAACGCATACTAGGGTAGAAATCATTTTGGCCGCTCCTATGAGGAAACTCTGTAAGCTTTTTGACCAATTTAGACTTTGGCATGCACCTGGTTGCATCATGTGGTTGATTATTTGAAACTCTAGACAACTGTTTTTGGAACTTTGGCTCTATGATGTGTCTGGGATGAATTGGAGATTGCTCAAGTAATTATGATGATAATTTTTGCATGAAGTCAAGAACACTGAAGACTGAACATACGATGCAGTGGTTATACTGCTTCTCATCGTAGGAAGAAAAAGAAAATGAATGTTATCTTTTATACACTTAGGTAGCGTTTGTTAAAATGAGTAAGATAAGCTCGTATCAAGATAACTTATTTGTAAAATCCAACATAACTTATTCGAAAGGGGATAAAAGATAAATTTATCTAGAAAATTCAAGATAAGAAGTCACATGATTTCTTTCTAAATAAATTTAATAAACGCAATGGAAATCATTTTTGTCTAGAATGCTTTTCATATTTTACTTTTTTCGGTCTGTATCTTGATTAACAAACACTATCTTAACAAACATTGTTCTACATTATGGGTTTTAACTTCTATTATCTAACAGTCTTGATCATGAATGCTCAGGTACAGTACAGATTTCGGGAAGAACGAGGTAGAGGTAATAAAGCATGCAGCAAACTACTTGGAACCAGCTGAATCCGAAGCACTGCTAGAGTTGCTTGACACCACCCAGTTGAAAGTTGTATATCAGCCATATGATTGGGGTCTGAACTATTAGCGACTGTTGGCAACGACTCAACTCTCCTATCTTACTTAGCATATGTAAACCGTTGTACATCATCTTTTAGCTTTACTCAAACACACACGTGAACAAATTGTGATGTTGATTGTACAAAATTAGCATTTTTAGAGCCCATTTGAGTTTCGAATGAATTAAATCATAGGCGCCGGATTTTAGCTTGGTACTGCTACTGTGCTTCTTGTAGTTGGTTTTGCTTGATACTAAAGGAAAGCTTATATGGTTTCACAACATGCCAAGTTTTTCCACTCTTTCAATTTGCTGCTGTATGATGCACGTTTGTTCATTTACACTTTTGATGATGTCAAAAAAGGGCACCATGATTGTATCGATTGTTGGAAAACGTAATGAGAAATTGAGTTAGCTGGATTTTCAGACCTGTAAGATAGCGGTTATAGGACTATTTAGAGTGTTCTTGAAGGGCATGTTTATATCGATAAGGAATAAAATTAAATATGAAAATGAAAGTGATAGAGATATTGAGTTTCTAGTCCCTATTTCATGAGTAGAGTGGCTTTCCTTTTGTACGTTCAACCATTACTTGCTAGAATTACGAAGTCCTTAGCTCAATGGGATCCCGCTTGATTGGTAGTGAGCGAAGCGGTTGAGAGTGAGTGCAATCCAATTGAGAAACATTCTCTTTTGTTGACTGTGCTACCGATTTAGTTTGTGACTAAATTGTGAGATGGCCATTGGTGACTGGATTGGATTGAGAAAACGGCCAATAACGCAACTACAGTCGTTCAACTATTCATCTTTTAGTTGGTGGTCTGAGTTATTGGAGCAAGGCTAATAATTAATATTTTCAACAAAATAAAAATTGGAAAAAAGAAAAAGATATTATATTTGTGCGTGTGTTTGTGTATGTTTCCAGAACATGGAAGATTTTGGGTTTTAAATTATAAGGTTTATTATTGTCTTTAGATAAATGTTTTTATTATTTAATTAATATTAATATTATTTCAAATGATATGTACTCTTACATTTAAGAGAACTGCATCAATCATTCATATGATTATGCTTAAACAAAAAGATTGTAGATCGCTTGGCTGTAGTCACACTACAAGACTAGGTTCTCTCTCTTTATCTCTATGTACGACATCGTATTTTTTATCTCAAATGAATGAATATCATATTGCATAATTTAAATCGATCTCAGTAAATAAAAACGAACTTACTACTCGTTATTTGGCATTGATTTATAAATAGCGATTGTAATTAATTTCAATTTAATTGTTGGAAGAATATAGATAAATGTGGAGATGAAAAACTTGATTGTCGTGTTGAACAAGATATTATTTGAACTTTTATTTTGAGAGTAACTTTTAGTAAGTGCAGATTACTATGGTGTTCAAGAGTCAAGAATTGCTTTAGTTTGGTTTGATTAAGAATTGGAGCTGGTTGTAGACATGCTTTAATCTGGCTGGTCCAAATTTCTCCAATCTATATATAAAAAATTATTGGACGGAAAACAGGGGACGTATGGGTCTAGATTTCACCAATCTATCCATAAGATTTATTGTTATTCTATTATTTATGTAGAAACTTCAAGGTTTGAATGGTTAGTCACTTCATGTGTAAAATAGAGATTCTTGAAAATTCAAGATTTGTATATTCATGATTTGTGGGTATTATATCACATGATTTAAATCGATTCCAATAAATGAGAACTACTTTGTTATCCGTTGTTTGGCATTAATTTAAAAATAGCAATCACAATTAACTTCAATTTGATTGTTAGAAAAATATGAACATGAAAAATTTGGTTGTCATGTTTGAACAAGTATATTTGAGTTTTCATTTTGAAAGTAGTTTTTAGTAAACCTTTATGAATGAGCAGAGTAGTATGGTGTTCAAGAGTTCAGAGATGCTTTAGTTTGGTTTGATTAATATTTAGAGTCGGTTGCAATCAATCTTTAATTTGGTTGGTCTAAATTTCTCTAATATACATAAAATATTATTGAAAGTGTAAGAAAGATATATATCTAAGAAAGGGATGAATGGAAGTTTCAAAAACTTTTTAAAATTAAAGATCTTCTATATAAGGAAAATTGTTTGTTTTTTTACAACATATGAAAAATAATTATAAGAGAGTTTATTGAATATCTTTAGAATATCCCTAATATACTTAGATCGATTGATAAATATTTCATCTTTTAACTGTTTTATTTGTAATCTTAGAAAATAATTTAACTTTCCTACCATGCTCATTTCAAACTCAGCTTGCATTATAGTAGAAAATTCTGATTTAAAATTGTCTCATATGAGTTGCCTAAATAAAAAAAATAATTAAATGTTTGAAATCATAAAAGATACTTGCACAATCAGTTCAAACCACAAAATCTTAGATCATGCAATTTATCCTTTAAATATATATGTATATATATATGAAGCAAATCAATCTGTATTTTCTATTTCTTGGAGGCTTTATTTGAACAATATTAGATAATTCTAAGAAAAGGATATTGAAGTTTAGTTTGTTGATCATCTTTGATCTGATAACCTTGACTGAATCAAGATGAAATGTGTAATGTCATGTAAATAAAAAGATCATTTTAATTTTTGTTGGAAAAAAATTATATATATATATTTCAAAATGATATGGTAATTTTAATTTGATTAGGTTTGAGATCATTATTGAATCTGTTGATGATATTCACATGAGTTTTTTATTTTGATTATTCATAAATCTTGTTTGATTACTAAAAAAATGAAAATACTTTAAAACGAGTACTTTGGAGAGAAAAAATTAAGATTTCACTGTAAATTATAAAAATTAACTATTATTATTGAAATACAATGATTAGAATTTGTGAGATGAAAACGTTTTCCTCTTGGCAGAGCAGGATATTGCACTACTAGATTTTTGTCTGTTAAGATGGAGTTGAGTCCAATTTGGATACAAGTCGTCAAGTTAGTACTAGGAGGGAATATATCTCTGAAAGAAAAGCTCCGAAATGGAAGAAGCTTTCGAGAGTCCTATAATTTAGATTATCTCTTATATTTTGTTGGATATTCTAATTTAAAATTATCTCATATGTGTTGCCTTAATAAAATAAATAATTAAATATTTAAAATTATAAAAGATATCTGCACAATTAGTTCAAACCACAAAATCTTAGATCATGCAATTTATCCTCTATATATATGAAGCACAGAGCCGGACCGTTCATCAGGCCCAAGGGCGGTTGCCTCAGGCCCATGAAAATTTGAGTATTTGGGGCCCATAATTTGGACACCTCCCTCTTTGGTAAGGGCCCATTGCCCAGGCCCAGCGACCCACGGTCCACACCCCCTCCCCTTCCCCTTCTGCAAAGGTTCGCCCCTGCCCTAAGCCCTTCTCCTTCTCTCGCTTTCACTGCCCTGCCTCTCTCGACTCTCGCTCCGTCACTCCCTCCGTCGCCCTCGCCCTCGCCCTCGCCTCTCGCTGCTCCGTCGCTCGCCCTCGCCCTTGTGGCCGGTGGCTCGCTCTCCGTCGACCGTCGGTCCGTCGCTCACTGCCTCTCTCGCTCCGTCGCTTCGTCGCACGGTCGCAGTTTCGCACCCTCGCCCTCGCCGCCGCCGGCTCGCAGCCTCGATCTTGCCTCTTGCTCCGTGGCTCGCTGTTGCTGGTGGTGGCTCGCTGCCTCTCGATTGCTGATTGGCTCATCAGATTCAGTCTTTCAGATCTGCTTTTCTTAAGCTCTTACCTACAGAATCCAGATCTGCTTCAACTTTCAGTGGTTAGTTGCTCTTCATTTCGTTTCGTTTATGATGTATTCGGAGATTTGGATAGCTTGCCTAATCTATTTTATTGATGTTGGCTGAATCTGGCAAAAGCAAATTTAATTTTATTGATGTTGTTATTTCATTTTGTTTATATAATATACATGACAACTGTTTTCTAGAAGCTAGAACTAGAGTGTCTTGTTCATTTTATTTTTCTTATTATTATTACAAATCTAGATATAAAAATTAAGTTTAACATTATTATCGCTTAAATGTGTAGTGTATTGTCATAATATTTTTTTTCTTTTAGCTTTTGTTAGGTTTAAGCAATAGTCGCAAATCATACTTCCTAAATATATGTCTGGAGCTCAAAAAAGAAAAAGAAAATACAGGGAAGAAGAGTAGTTTTTAATTGATAATTTAGAAATTTTTTAATTTTATTCTTTGATATGGTATAAATATTTATTTATTTTATTATAAAAAAATAAAATTTAAATGTACTCTACGATTCGGGGCCCATTTTTCCATTTCGTCTCAGGGCCCCCAAATCTTAGGTACAACATTGATGAAGCAAATCAATCTGTATTTTCTATTTCTTGGAGATTTTATTTGAGCAATATTAAATAATCCTAAGAAAAGGGTATTGAAGTTTATTTTGTTGATTATCATCTTTGATCACGTGGCCTTGACTGAATCAAGATGAAATGTGTAATGTCGTGTAAATTAGAAGATCATTTTAATTTTTGTTGGGAAAAAAATTAAAATTTATATATATATATTTCAAAATGATATAGTAATTTTAATTTGATTTGCTTTGAGATCATTATTGAATCTATTGATGATATTCACGTGAGTTTTTTATTTTGATTATCCATAAATCTTGTTTGGTTACTAAGAAAATGAAAATACTTTAAAACGAGTACTTTTGAGAGAGAAAATTAAGATTTCACTGCAAATTATAAAAATTAACTATTGTTATTGAAATACAATGATTAAAATTTGTGAGGTGGGAACGTATTAGTCTTGGCAAAGTAGGATGTTCTAGTACCATATTTTTGCCTGTGAAGATAAGAGTCGAGTCCAATTAAGGTACAAGTCGTCGAGCTAGCTTTGGCAGGGAAGATATCTCTGGGAGGAAATGTGACTCTAGAATGAAATCTCCAAGAGGAATGTCGATTCCAATAGGAAATAAGGCCCTAGAAGTAAGACTCTTGGGTCTTGTTTGGTACAAGAAAAATTTTAAGATTTCTGGGAATGTTAAGTTGAGAATTTATATTCCCATGTTTGGTACAATTTTTTTATAAAAAGAATCCTAAGAAATTGGATTTTCGAAAATGATTTTTAAGCAACTTTCCCACAAAAAGATTTCCATGGAGGGTTGGGAATCTAAGTTTCCCATGGATTTGGAAATGTTTTTAACAAAGAAAAATACTAAAACACCCCTTACCCTTTTATAACCTCATACAAACATATTATATATATTATATATATGTAATATATTTATATATTAAATATATTATATATACATATATGTATATATATTTATATATTATATATTAAATGTAAGCATATATATTATAATATATTTATATTATTTATTATAAAATATTATATATATTAAAGTAGATATTCATACAAAGATATATATTATGTATATATATTATATATATACACACGCTATATATACATAATGTATAAAAAAAATGACATTTTTTTGACTTTCTAAAGATGTTGTGGGTTCTAATATTTTATGTAGTAGAAGGAATTTATCATTTTTAAACAAAAAATCAAATAAGGGTAATTTTGGAAAAAGAATATGAATTTTCAGGAATGTTGTATTTAAACCAAACATAGGAATGTAAGATTCTCAGAAAAGAATACTCAAGATTCTTGAGGATGTTTAAATCTAATCAAACATAGAATTACATAAATTCTAGGAATCAAAGATTTTCAAGAGCATTCTCAAAAATTATGAATCATAGGAATTTAAAAACTTCTCCCGTACCAAATGTCCCCTTGAAGAAAAGAAGACTTTAGGAGTAAGACTCTAAGAGGACAATAGGGCTTCAGGATAATGACTCACTTTAAGAGCAAATAGGGTTTCGGGAGGAAGGCCTATTCTAGGAGGAATGTCGGCTCTGGGTGGATCACTGACAATTAACTTTGGGTCTCCGAGTGAAACTTCCATGCTCCAAGTGGAATTGAGATCACAGATACATGTTAAAAGGCACACGGAGATTCCTCTCTCTTGTATGTCTTTCGATGTTTAAATCAGTATTGGAATAAGAGTATTGTTTCGTGTGGATACTGAGTTCCCTCCGGGTGCACTGTGTGCTAGGTATGTAGAATATGAAGTTAGAGTTAATGATGTCAATTTACCAGAAGTGGAATCTCCTTTCCTGTTGTGGAGATGGGTATTCATAGGGGCATGGCCCGAGAACGTTTGGTAAGACACATGTCAAGCATCTATCGGACATGCTCAAAAGGAATCTCTCCCAGAGGACTTAGTGATCTAGGGAGTCCTTCTAGAGAAGGTGTGTAACATCTCGCATTGAGTGATAGGAAGGACCAGAATAACTTACTCTAATGGCCTACGCGAACTTCCCAGGGATTACCCATCCTTGAATTTCCCCAGCTCAAGCACGTTTAACTCGGGAATTTTTTGCGTACATTCAGCGTAAAATGTATCCAATTGGTGTTGTTTCCTTCTTTACTTATCCTCAATATATACTACTTTTCTCTAGGCTCTTGGGATATTACATTCTCACCTCTTGAGCACATGATGTCTTTGTCATGTGACCTTACAACTGGTCC
Source organism: Diospyros kaki (assembly GCA_036245055.1). NCBI lineage: Eukaryota > Viridiplantae > Streptophyta > Magnoliopsida > Ericales > Ebenaceae > Diospyros > Diospyros kaki. Next base: position 14,923,410 of record BSEG01000015.1, on the reverse strand, counting down.
TAGATCTTCTCTCATTTGGAGGCTGCCATCCTAGAAGCCTACCAACAGCCGCTTTTTGTTTAGGGCTTAGCGCCCCGACGTCACTCCTCGCCCTTATCAGACCGCTTTCACCAATGGTTGGCTCTGATACAACCTGTAACATCCTGTATCGAGCGATATGAAGGACATGAACAACTTACCCTGATGGGCCTACGCGAACTTCCCAGGAGGTCACCTATCCTTAAGCTTCTTCAGCTCAAACACGCTTAATCTGGGAATCTTTTGCCTACATTTAGTCCAAAAGGTATCAAGTTGGTGTTGTTTTTTTCTTTACTTATTCTCGATATGTACTACCCTTCTCTAGGCTCTTGGGGTATTACAAGGTGAGCCACACGACATGCTACTTCATGGTGCAAGGCCTTCACTTCTACAAAACTTTCCTACAAACTTCCTTTGGGAGTGATTTTGGTGTTCCTGAAACAAACATTACAAAAAAAAAAAAAAATGAGACATTAACGACGAAGACTAACAACAACATTAATTTTGATGGTTAATGTAATATTATTAACGAATAAATATAAATCTTTTCGTTATAAAATAAATTTTAACGATAGACTAAATAAGTTATCGTTAATATACCATTTTCTTGTTATCATTGACTAAAATTTTTAATTATAAACAAAAAATAATATAAAAGAATACAATATGTTAAACTAATTTATCATTATTATTAGATTTATAATATAATCACATTTTAAAATAAATATTAATTTGATGTAATAATTTAAATTATCAAGCTTAAGCACGGATCAACATTTTTATACTGATCTGGACTAAGTTAGGCGCCAAAATGGTTGCCTCAACTTGCCCACATGCACTTACAATCGTCTAATAGCATGCTGGAACATTCTTCAAGTTATGCCAAATAGGGTCTTATTATTACAAACAATAACAGCCTAATTACAGAGACTACTTAGCTGCCGTAACATTAACTTGTTCAAACACGACAGTCAAGTTTCTCATCTCCATATTCAAGCACAATCTTCAAACAACCAAATTGAGGCCAATTGCAATTGCTATTTCTAAATCAATGTCAAACAACAAGTAGCAAGTTGGTTCTTATTTATTGAGTCATTTTAAATCATGATATGAGACACAATCTCTCGGGCAATAGCAAAACATGCGATGTCACACACACACACATAGAACCTGGTCTTGTGGTGTGACAGCAGGCAGAAGGTGTTGCTGGGGCAAACAGTCTACAACCTTCTTTGCTTAATCTAGTTGATGATTGATGCAGTTCTCTTCATTCTCCTAGTAATGACATTTTAGTAAATTGGACTTCAGTACTTCTTATTCTTGCAAATGACATGCTCCAAATTTAATGTGTTTTTCATTCTTTTTGAACAGATTTATCAAGTTTTATAACTTGCGTTAGTTATGATCTACATTTGTTTTGTTTAGTTTTATCTACTTTTACTACATAAATCAATTACAGAAAACATGATATCTTCTGAAAACTCATTCCACTAAAGGAAGTGCCCAATAAAACTTCAAGTACAAATTTCGTTTAAAGTGGGGGAGGGAGGATTTGCTTGCAAAAGACCTCATCTAATTCAGTTAAATGACTAGTTGAATGCTTCACAGTAATATGAGTGCATCTCGTTCGAATTAAACATAAAACGTAGTGCACGTAACAAACACTAAGCCAAAAACTCATGCAAACAAATGAATATATACGCATAGAAAAAATCGTAGTTAGACAAAAATTCGATAATAAAGACAGTGACAGGGGAAATAGAAAGTGGCCTAAACCCTAATCGAACGCATAAACAAAAACCCTGAAAAGTGAAATAAAAGAAATGGACACCCGTAAACAGCGCGATATTGCCACAAAAACTTAAAGATATAAAGATATTATGAATAGTAAAAGCAATTCAATCTCATTGAAGCTTGGAAGCCTAAATTAAAAGCATTCGACACAACATAAACAAATTCAAGATAGGTTTCTACGATTCAATACGGGTAGAATAGAAAACAAAATATATGCATCTGCGACACCGTGAAGCAATGGAAAGATAACTTACAGATCTGAGTTCAATGAGAGAGAAAATGGAGAGATCGAAAAACAGAGGGAAACGAAATCGAGAAAAGGCAATGAATTTGGGGTGTCTTGAAGTGTAATGGCTTTAGGACCGGATGGAGACCAACGTAAGAAGCAGGAAGTCCGCTTGGCTTGATATCATTTTTGTTATTTTTTGTCTTTCAGACCAACCCCTTACTTTATTGAGTTTTACAAAACAACCCCTTCTCAGTGATTGGGGATGGTTTAACGAATTTTGAAAGTTAGAATGGAAGGAGGGGTAAGTAAAATAGATCTTCCCTTAGGTAAAACATAATTTTGGGAATCTTAGAAAAATTCCTATAGTTTAAAATTAATGTAAAAAGCGATGATACAGAAATTAGTTATTAATTGAACTTATAAGGTTTAGGTAAAATCTCAATCACTTGTTGGGTTAATTCGAATTATAAGTGCTTTTATAAATACAAAATAAAAATGAGTGGCTTGGGCTCAATTTGGATAATGCCACTTTTTCAATGCTTAAGTTAGCTAAAAGTTTGAAAAAATTAAAAATTATGAGAATAAATTTTTCAAAAGTATTAGAGGTATGTAAAGCTAGGAGACTTGTTTCAAAAGTAGGATCTAATTCAAATTTAAATAAATTTTCAACCAATGTTCCAAAACCAACATTTTTGTTTTCCTTCCAAAGGTTAACTGAAAGGTCATAAAATTAAATCAATAACCAATACGAGTAAGTCTTGATACAAAAACCAAATTTCTAGAAAATAAAGGAACGTAAAAGGTACTTTCCAACTCTAATTGAAAACCAAATTTCAAAAGAAGTCTATAAGTTCCCACATCTTCCACATGTGAACCCGTCCGATTTCCTGAATAGATGCTTTGTTCACTTCCCATTGGTTTCCGCAGGTTTAGAAAGCCCTTCACATTATCAGCAATGTGCGTTGTAGAAGCTGAATCAATCAACCAAGTATTGTTAGGAGCTTCAGTGAAATTCGATTGAAGACAAGTTGAGGCAAAATTACCTTTCTTCTCGAGCCATTTCTTGTACTTGACACCGTCTTTCTTCATGTGTCCTGTTTTCTTGCAGAAAAAACATTTTCCCTTATTGGCATTCCGCTTCATTTGCACATTGAAGTGCTGGCCTTTTCCACGGAGCACTTTTTCCTTTCTTTCCATTTTCTTTATCATGAATCACCATATGAGCACTTTTAGGTGTCTCATGTTTTAGCCTCTCTTCTTCTTGAACACCCATGGTTAGAAGTTTATTGATTGACTATTTATTTTTGTGTGTTGTAGGATATTTTGAATGGTCCATATTCCACAGGAAGAGAGTTGAGAATGAAATGTACAAGGAATGACTAAAAAATGTCTACCTGAAGGGATTTAAGTTTAGCAACAATATCCCTCATTTCCATAATGTGCTCACGCACACCCTTGCTTGTGTCATGCTTACTTGAAAGCTTCTTCATTAGGGTCCTGGCCAATGATTTGTCAGAGCTAACAAATTGCTCCTCAATAGCCTTCATATAAGCTTTTACCGTGTCGCACGCAGGAATAGATCCCCTAGTGCTTTTGCTTATATGAGACTTTATGAGCATCAAACTTAAGCGATTAGATCGCTCCCACTGTTCATAGTTAGCTCTTTCTTCTGGCATACTTGCATCCATGGGATTAGGTGGTTCATCCACACGAAGCGCCAAGTCCAATTCCATACAACCCAAAGTTAAAAGAATATGTTCTTTCCAATCAAAATTATTATCACCAGACAACAATGGAATACGAGATTCAAGAAGGGTACGAGTAGGAACAATTGCAAATACCAAGCCACTCATTTTTATTTTGTATTTATAAAAGCACTTATAGTTCGAATTAACCCAACAAGTGATTGAGATTTTACCTAAACCTTATAAGTTCAATTAATAACTAATTTCTGTATCATCGCTCTTTATATTAATTTTAAACTACAATAATTTTTAAAAGATTCCCAAAATTATGTTTTACCTAAGGGGAGATTTATTTTACTTACCCCTTCTTCCACTCTAACTTTCAAAATTCGTTAAACCATCCCCAGTCACTGAGAAAGGGTTGTTCTGTAAAACTTAATAAAGTAAGGGGCTGGTCCGAAAGGCAAGAAATAACAAAAATGATGACATCAAGCCAAGGGGACTTCCTGCTTCTTATGTTGGTCTCCATCTGGTCCTAAAGCCATTACACTTCAAGGTGCCCCAAATTCATTGCCTCTTCTCGATTTTGTTTCTCTCCGTTTCTCGATCTCTCCATTTGCTGTCTCATCGAACTTAGATCTGTAAGTTTTCTTTGCATTGCTTCAAGGTGTTGCAGATGCATAGATTTTGTTTTCTATTCTACCCGTATTGAATCATAGAAACCTATATTGAATTTGTTTATGTTGTGTCGGATGCTTTTAATTCAGGCTTGCAAGCTTCAATGAGATTGAATTGCTTTTACTATTCATAATATTTTTATATCTTTAAGTTTTTGTGGCAATATTGCGCTATTTACGGGTGTCCATTTCTTTGATTTCACTTTTCAGGGTTTTTGTTTATGCGTTCGGTTAGGGTTTAGGCCTCTTTTTGTTTCCCCTGTCACTGTCTTTATTATCTAATTTTTGCCTAACTACAATTTTTATTATGTGTATATATTCATTTGCTTGCGTGAGTTTTTGGTTCAACGTTTGTTATCTGCACTACGTTTTATGTTTAATTCGAACGAGATGCGCTCATATTACTGTGAAGTGTTCAACTAGTCATTTAACTGAATTAGATGAGGTCTTTTGCAAGCAAATCCTCCCTCCCCCAGTTTAAAAGAAATTTGTACTTGTAGTCTTATTGAGCATTTCCTTTAGTGAAATGAGTTTTCAAAAGATATCCTGTTTTCTGTAATTGATTTATGTTGTAAAAGTAGATATAACTAAACAAAAGAAATGTAGATTATAATTAACGTAAGTTATAAACTTGATAAAACTGTTTGAAAGGAATGAAAAACACATATTAAATTTGGAGCACATCATTTGCAAGAATGAGAAGAAGTCCAATTTACTAGAATGCCCTTACTGAGAGAATGAAGAGAACTGCATCAATCATCAACTAATTAAGCAAAGAAGATTTTAGATTGTCTGCCCTAGCAACACTTTTTGCCTGATGTCACACCACATGACCAGGTTCTGTGTGTGTGACGTTGCATGTTTTGCCATTGCCCGAGAGATTGGGTATCATATCATGATTTAAAATGATCTCAATAAATAAGAACCAATTTGCTACTCGTTGTTTGACATTGATTTAGAAATAGCAATTGCAATTGACTTCAATTTGGTTGTTTGGAGATTATGCGTGAATGTGGAGATGAGAAACTTGACTGTCGTGTTTGAACAAGTTAATGTTACGGTAACTAGCTAAGTAGTCTCTGTATTTAGGTTGCTATTGGTTATAATAATAAGACCCTGTTTGCCATAGCTGGACGAATGTTCCAGCATGCCATTAAACGGTTGTAAACGCATGTGGGCAAGTTGAGGCAACCGTTTTGGCGCCTAACTCAACCCAGATCAGTATAAAAATGCTGATTCGCGCCTAAGCTTGTTATGTTGAATGAATTTGGAAATCAGTTTCCCTCCCAATTCTTTCCCTCTCAACCCTCGTTTCTCTCTCCTTATTTCTCAATTCTTTTCCCCTTACATTCTCTAATTCCCTCGCGACAACCACTCTCAAGTACTTTAGAATTTTCTTGTCAGATTGAGAATTTGTCAAATTGGTATCAAAGGAAGTCTTGGCCAGAATTCGTGAATTGATCAAGCAATGGTTGACGGTACAAGGATGAAGCAAATGGAGATACAATTGCAGCAAGTCTCGGTGTTAGTGGTGGAGATTCAAGACTGAGTGGATACGATAGAGGAGAAGGTAGGATCGGTGGTGGATCGGAAGTTGGACGCATTGGCTGAGAGACTTCGAGGAGATATGCGTTTGCCGATCCAGGAGAAAATGCAAGAAGTGAGGGAATATGTTACGCGATCAAGTGCAACAGTTCATGTTGATGTTTTCAGGCTAACCTCAGGTAAGAATTTCACCTGATTTTCTGCCCAAGAAGCGATGGACGCCAATTCTTCCGGGAATTGCCACCAGTAACTGTAATGCGGGATCGTCGGAGTTGGAAGGAGATCCAGGTCCGGTAAGGGAGTATGTGTCGGAGAAGAGGCAGGGGATGTCAACTCACTCACACCATTCGGGATTTCTAGTACCTAAGCTGGAATTGCTGGTGTTTGAGAGAGTTAAGCCCCAGTGGTGGATAAGGAGATGTGAGAAGCTATTTTTGATCCTTCAAGTGGCAGAAAATCAAAGGGTGGCTTTTGCTTCGGCCTACCTCCATGATGCAGGAGACGAGTGGTTTCAAGGCTGGTTCGGAGTCAGGGAGAGCTATAGCTTGGTGAACTTCGCACAAGGGATGTGTGAAAGGTTCGGAGAGAGAGGCAGATGGGATGTAGTGTAAGAATTCAACCGCCTGAGGGAGGAGGGGATGGTGTTGGAGTACCAGACGGAGTTTGAGGAACTCATGTTCAGGATGCTAAACAGGAATGCCTATCTGATCGATGAGTATTTTCTGTCTAGTTTCATAGGGTGATTAATTGAGGTCGGCGGTGCAGGTGCTACAGCCGAAAACGGTGCAAGAGGCAGCAGAGGGGGCCTTTTTGCATGAGATGATGTTTAAAGCTTGTTAGCTTCCCGAAGCGTACAACGGCTCTTGATCAAACAATAGAATATGAATGAAAGAAAGAGAGAAGGATAATGCAGAAAGAGAGAGAGAGAGAGAAAAGAGATCAAAAGATTCTCTGATATTTCATATATATGTGTGGGAGAGAATTCAGCACTGTATATAGTTGGATTCCTAACCTCCCATGTGCTATAACCGCCCACATGCATGAGAATGTACCTGCTACTAATGCAACAACTAATCAAGTACAACCCTCACAGCTAACTACTACCATACTGCTCTATTTTACCCCTTAACTATCGTTAATTACAACAAACTCCCCCTATAGCAGGTTAATACATGACAATACCCCCTCATCAAAATTTTTCTAGTCCTCAAGAAATACTAAGAAGGCTTGTCGCTCTTGGAAACTGGTTGAGTAGATCTGGAAGGTATTCCCAAGTATTATTATCTGAGTGTAGACCTGACCGGTTGACTAATACTTGAGTAATGGGGGTTCCATGCTTGTAGAGCACTCTTTTATCCAAAATGGCCCGAGGTTCTTTAGGTTGGTCCTCACCTTGTATAGAATTAGGCAGGGTGGGGCTGACTTTTTGTTTGGACACTGCTTTCTTGAGAAGCGAAACATAAAATACTGGGTGAATGTTAGAATTTTCTGGAAGCTGTAGTTTGTAAGCCACACTACCCAACCTGCCAATTATGAGGAATGGACCATAGTATTTGGGTTGTAACTTTGAAATAGGTCCTAGAGATAGGGATTTCAGATGCCTTGGGTGTAACTTCAAGTATGCACATTCCCCTTCTTGGAATTGCCTGTCACTTCTCTTTCTATCCGCGAATTGTTTCATTCGGTTCTTAGAATTTTCCAGCTTGGTCTTGATCACTTGTAGAGCCTGCTACCTTTCTTGGAAGTAGGTATCTAGGGCTACCACTAAAGATGTCTCTCCAACCGCCAGAAGTAGTGGTGGTTTGTAACCATAAATTGCCATCAAAAGGTGAGACCTTTTGATGGCATTATGGTGGCTGGAATTGTACACCATTGAGCAGTGGCCAACCACTTATGCCAGGATTTTGGTTGCAGAAAATGTATACACCTCAAGTACATTTCTAGGCTTTGGTTTACCCTTTCTGTTTGCCTATCAGATTTTGGATGGTAGGCGGTTGACATGTTCAACTTGACCCCCAATAATCTCATTAACTCTTTCCAAAGTAGGCTAGTAAAAATCTTATCCCTATCCGATACTATAGCCTTGGGCACTCCATGCAATGCTACTACCTGATCCATGAAGATCTTAGCAATTTAAAGTGGTTGTACTTGGTGAATCGGTCCACTATTACCATAATACAATTCTTCCCTTCTAACCTTGGAAGTCTTTCAATGAAGTCTATGAAGATGCTCTCCCAAGGCCTCCCTAGAATGTTTAATGGTTGCAATAATCCTGGATAGGCCACATTTTCTGTTTTGCACCTTTTGCAAGTGTCACACCCCATCACAAATTCCATAACATCCTTCTTTAATCCCGGCCATTGAAAGAGTTGTCTCACTTTGTGATAAGTATTGACAATTCTCGAATGCCCTCCCATAGGTGAATTGTGCAAAGCGTCAATCACCTTGTGTTTGAGCCTTCTATCATTTCCCAAAACCATTCTTCCTTGATACTTGATGATGCCATTTACCAAAGTATACCCTAGTTTAGCCGTCGTGTTGACAACTAACTGCTGCAACAATTCTTTAGCTGCCCCGTCTGCTTTATAGCTTGCACTAACTTCTTGGCACCAATCTAGAGTCACCACAGTTAAAGCAGTTGCTTGGCCCCCTTCAAAACACCCTGAGAAGGCATCGGCTGCCTTGTTCTCCTTCCCTTTTCTATATTGAATAGAATAGTCTAGCCCCATTAGTTTTGTCATACCCTTTTGCTGTGAGTGAGTATTCAGCCGTTGTTGTAATAAAAATTTCAGACTTTCATGGTCTGTTTTGATCACAAATATACCTCATTCCAAATAGTGGCGCCATTTATCCACAACCATCAATACAACTAGCAATTCCATCTCATATATACTTAATCCTAGGTGCTTAGGTGCCAAGGCTTGGCTCAGGAAAGCTAGGGGTCTTCTCTCTTGAACCAAAACAACCCCGATTCCACTAGCACACGCATCCGTTTCAAGTATGAAGGGCTTGCTGAAATCCGGCAAGCCTAACGTTGGAACATTGCTGACAGCTTGTTTAAGGTCGACAAACGCCTTCTCTGCCTCCTGACTCCAATAGAACCCATAATTCTTCAATAATTCGGTCAAGGGTTGGCTAATAATTCCATAGTTTTTGACAAACCAGTGGTAGTAGCCAGTTAGCCCCAGAAATCCCCTAAGCCCCCTTACACTGGTGGGTCTTGGCCAGTCTAACATGGCTGCCACTTTGCTAGGATCTATGCTCACTTCTGTTTTAGATATGATGTGGTCCAAGTATTCCACTTGTTCATGAGCAAAGACACATTTTGACTCTTTAATATATAATTGATTGATACTAAGGACCTCAAAGGTGACTTTTAGGTGGTAGATGTGCTGATCAAAGGAAGGGCTATAGATTAGAATATCATCGAAGAACACCAAAATGAATTTGCGGAGGTAGGATTCAAAGATTCGGTTCATCAAGGATTGGAAAGTAGCTGGGGCATTAGTTAAACCGAAAGACATTACAAGAAATTCATAGTGCCCTTGATGAGTCTTGAAGGTCGTTTTGTGAATATCTTTGGGTTTCATCCGAATTTGATGATAACCCGATCTAAGATCTAATTTGGTAAAAATAGTGGCATACTTAAGTTCATCAAGTAAGTCTTCTACTATAGGTATTGGAAACTTATCTTTGATGGTTATGGAGTTTAATTGTCGATAATCAACACAAAATCTCCATGAACCATCTTTTTTTTTAACAAGCAAAACGGGCGAAGCAAAAGGACTGTTGTTGGGCTGGATGATAGATTTGCTTAACATATCTTTGATAAATAGCTCAATCTCAGTTTTCTGTTTAGGGGAGTATTGATATGATCTTAGGTTCACAGGCTTGGCTTGAGGTTTCAGGTTAATCAAATGATCAAAAGCTCTTTTGGGTGGAAAGGAGTGTGGTTCAGTAAAGAGGTCCTTATACTCAATCAAAAGTAAATTAAGAGAGTCTAGTTCTTGTACCTTTCTTTGGTTAGATGCCTTGCTGCTAACAACCACGCATATCTCTCCTTCTTGTTTAGTGGTTTCTTCGAAAATTTCCACTACATGGAGGGAGAAGAGTTGAGCCATCTTTGGAAATCTACCCCTGAACATTCTTTGTAGCTATTTACCTGAGATGACTTTACACACTCCCACCTCTGAATTGCCTGTTAGGACCTTTTTGCTGCCATCCTTTTCGAAAGTCACCTCCATTTTATTGAAATCAAAGTTGATTGGACTAACTTCCTTCATCCAATCCACCCCCAACACTACATCACAATCCCCTAACTTGAGCAATCTCAGATTTGTTGAAAATTTTTCCCCATTCATCTCCCAACAAAAGCCCTTACAAGACGACTGACTCATCGCTTTGTTGCTGTTAGCAACCGTTACTGATAGGGGATGGGAAAGGCTTATCTCACACCCCAACCTTCTTGCCATAGCTTCATCCAAGAAGCTGTGAGTACTCCCACTATCTATGAGAACCATGATCGGTTGATTGTTTACTCTTCCTTCCACCTTGATAACCTTACTATTATTCACCCCCTTCAAGGCATGTAAAGAGATCCTCCCTCTTGTTTTCTGATAGTTCTTCTCCTTCTTCAATATCCTCGTCTTCTCCTTCCAACAACAACAGTTGCCTCTTACACTTGTGACCCATGAAGTACCTATCCCCACATTTGTAGCATAAGCCAGCTACACGCCTTTGCTCCACCAGCTTACCTCCAGCGGCAGGAATAAAGATTGGTAGAAGGTAAGGCCAAGAAGCCTCTACTATGGGTCCCTCCTTCTTTCGGTGTCAACCTATTTACTAGGGGTGTTCACGGTGCGGTTTGGCCGGTCTGAATCATTTTCAGCACGCCAAACCGCTAGTGCGGTTTTTCAACCAAACTAGACCGCGGTCTGGTTTGGGTTCGGCCAAACTGCACGAAACCAGACTGCATTTGCGGTGTGCGGTTTACCGCGGTTTGAAATGCTACTTAAAATCACTAAAAAAGATATTTAAAAATGATAAATAAAGACACAAATATTGATAAATAAAGACAATTAAATGTAAATAAATAGGAGCAAAAAATAAAGACAAAATAGTGCAAAAAATAAATAGGATGGGGCTGCCAATTATTAGATTTTTGTAATAATAATTTTTTTATAATTTTTTTTATTATTTTCTTGGGCGGTTCGGTTTAAAACCGAACCGCGCGGTTTGGACAGAATCCAAATCGTTTTGGACCGCAAAAAAAAAAAAACCTATTGGATCGATTTGGTTCAGTTTGGTTTGGCCGGTTTTCGGGGTGTACCGGTTTTTTTGAACACCCCTACTATTTACTGCTTGCCACCCTCCTATTAACACCCCTCTCGTTTGATTCCTCTATTTTTTTTATCATTGCCTCAATAATCATTTCCTATAACCTTTCACTTTCCACGGCCTGATTCACCGTATGGGGCTGTAACATCTTTACCATAGGCCGAACCTTATCCCCTAAGCCGTTGATGAAGCTCGAAACATAGTACTCCTCAGATAGCTGAGAGTTGTGCACCATCATCATCGATCTCAACTCCTCAAATTTCTGCTGATAGGCTTGGACCGTTCCTTCTTGTTTGAGTTTATTAAACTCTTCAATTATATCCCTCATGCTTTTATCTCCGAACCTTACATAGAGGTCCTCTACAAACACACTCTAAGGGCTTCCCTCCTTAGCTGTGAGCCGCGCCTGGTACCAAGCATCTCCCATATCATTCAAGTAAGCAGAAGCCAAGGTGATCTTCTGCTGTTTTGGAATTTGATATAGGGAGAAGACTTGCTCACATCTTCGCTTCCACCACCTCGGATTCTCCCTTTCAAACAATGGAATCTCGAGCTTCGGCATGGGGTAATTCGGGTTGTGTCGATTAACCGGGGCTCCCTGCCTCCTTTCTCTTACATTCTCCCTCACCGTGTCCGTATCGAACTCAAACTCCGACATTCCTATCGGTCACGGTTCTACTCCCACTCCAGGAAAAATGGGCTCCGTTCTTTCTCTCGGGGTAAACTCGGGAGGTAGCCTTATCAGTTGTTGATTGGTCAACATTTGCGCAATCAACTGCATTTGCTCCATCATCTGTTCTCGTAAGAGAGTGCTCTGCTCGCGACTCTCCACCCTTCAACATTCCATTGCTTGGTCAATCCAGGAATTTACTCCAGCTCCAATAGAGATTTCGAGTGTTCCCACTCGATTTTGCATCTCCGTTATTGCCGTCGTCACCCATTGTAGTTGAGACTCCATTTGTTTCATTCTCGTTTCGTTGGCCATGGTTATAATTCATGTAAGTATTGCTTGACGCCCAAGAGCGTGCTCTAATACCAAGATTGTTAGCTTCCCAAAGCGGACAATGGCTCTCGATCAAATAGTAGAATAGGAATGAAAGAAAGAGAGAAGGATAATGTAGAGAGAGAGAGAAAAGAGATCAAAAGATTCTCTGATATTTCATATATTTATGTGGGAGAGAATTTAGCACTATATATAGCTGGATTCCTAACCTCCCATGTGCTGTAACCGCCCCACATGCATGAGAATGTACCCACTGCTAATGCAACAACTAATTAAGTACAACCCTCACAGCTAGCTACTACCATACTGCTCTATTTTACTCTTTAACTATTGTTAATTACAGCAAACTTCCCTTATAGCAGGTTAATACATGACAAAGCTTTGTTGAAGAAACAGAGAGGACAAAACAAGGGATTACTACCAGGAGCTATGCGGTATGGGGGAAGGCCTACAAGGAAGGAACCCGTAAGAATTAGAGTCGGAGTCAGGTATCCAACATTACCCCCAACTTCCCAAAATCTACAAAGCAGAGATAAGTTGGTAGAACAGAGGAGACTAGCTGGATTGCGTTTCAAGTGCAGGGAAAAATACACACCAGGGAACCAGTGTAGGAAGCAATTGTTGTTGCTCGGGGGGAGGAGAAGAAGAAGAGGAAGGAATGGCTGTGATAGGAGATGAGGAGGAGGAAGGCAGTAGAGCTATTTCCTGGCATGCAATCAAGGGAGTAGGTAATAGTAAGATCATTAAAGTCGAAGGAAAGGTGCAAAACAACACTCTCATGGTTTTGATCGATAGTGGGAGTACCTACAACTTTATTGATCAGGTGACAACTAAGAAGATAAGGTGCCTAATGGCTAGTACTCAACCCTTGTCCGTGACAGTAGCCAACAGAGATAAAGTGATTAACAAATCCGTTTGCTTAGGATTCTGCTGGGAGATGCAAGGGGAGGAATTCCAGGCTGACCTAAGGCTACTCAAATTGGGGGGATGTCATATCGTACTTGGGGTGGATTGGATGGGAGAGGTGAGTCCAATCAGCTTTGATTTTAACAATATGGAGGTGACATTTGAGAAGGAAGGGAGAAGTGTGGTGCTATAGGGAAACATGGAGATGTGAACTTGCAAAATGATGAAGGGGAAGAAGTTGCAACAACTATTCAAGAAGAAGATAGCACAAGTGGCCCAACTTTTCTCAATTGAAGCCACTGAGCAATAGGAGGAAAACTTGGGAGGAGTGTCATGACCCTAGGGTTTAGGAAGGAATTTGGATAAGAGTTTGAGGAAGATAGAGCAAAGAAAAGGGCAAGGAGGAACAGAACAAAATTGAGGGAGAGAGAGAATAGCCGTGGGAGAGTATTGGGAGAGGGAATTGAGATTCAAATCATTTATTAAGCTTCCTTCCTCTAACTACTCAAACCTATTTATAGGCTTACAATTGAAGATGCTAACAACAACAACATAAAATGCAACTAATAAGGAAAACACATGACATGCATTACTAATATATCCTTGGGGTCGTGATAAGGAGGCTCTAAACCCTCTTGGCAGGTACATGAACCGGCCTTCCTTGATTCATTACTGGTTAAATATCAAGATCTCTTTGTAGAACTTAAGACACGGCCCAAACGATAATTAGACCACACTATACCTCTCTTACCCAATGTGGAACTAGTAAACATCCGGTTATACCGATACCCACCCAAACTCAATTCTGAAATTGAAAAAATGGTCATAGAAATGTTGAACCAATCTGTTATACGCCCTAGCCACAACTCTTTTGCTTCCCCTGTCTTATTGGTTAAAAAGAAAGATGGCACTTGATGCTTCTATGTTGACTACAAACAACTCAATGCCATCACCATTAAGGACAAATTTCCCATTTCAATCATTTAAGACCTACTCGATGAGCTTAAGCATGCATCCATATTCTCCAAGTTTGACCTACGTTCAGGGTACCATCAAATTAGAATGGACCCCAATGACATCCCAAAGACAACATTTATAACACAACATGGGCATTTTGAAATCACAGTGATGCCTTTTGGCCTCACAAATGCTCCGGCTACATTCTAAGCCCTTATGAACCAAATTTTCGAGCCTTATCTCAAAAAATTTGTATTGGTTTTCTTTGACGATATTCTAATCTATAGTCCCTCTTTTAATCAACACCTATCCCATCTTAGGGCTACATTTGAGATCTTGCGATTCAATCGGTTGTGTATTAAGCAATCAAAGTGTGCTTTTGCACAAACATAGGTGGAATACGTTGGGCACATCATTTCAAGGGCTGGAGTGGAGACAGATCCCAAGAAGATTGAGGTAATTGTGACATGGCCTAAAACCCTCAACATTAGATGCCTTGTCTCGTTGCCATGAAGGGGGATGACTGTAGCTATAACCACTGTGGTTCCAGATTGGCTCCAAGAGGTCACTGATAGCTACCATAAAGGGGATGGACCAAGGAATTACTGGAGCAACTAAGTGTTAATGTAGACAGTAGACCAGGCTATATATTGGTCAATGGAGTGATAAGGTACAAGGGTTGGATGGTTATTGGAGACTGTGAGGAGCTAAAGGACAGAATAGTGTATGCACTGCATGGATCACTTGTGGGGGGGCATTCGGGCATACAAAGTATCTACTGCAAGGTTAAACAGGTATTCTTTTGGCCCCAATTAAGGAAATATGTGTGGGATTATATCTTGAAATGTGATGTGTGTAGACGGTACAAACATGAGACCGTGGCCCATCTTGTGCTCCTACAACCCTTGGACATTCCAGACTGTGCATGGACCAACGTAGCAATGGAATGTGACATTCCTAGGGTTAGTTAGGGTTGTGATAGGAATTAGGGGAGAAATCAGAATTGAAGAATTGAAGGAGGTGGAGAAATTTGCTGAAAGATAGAGGAATTAGAGAAGAAATCAGAATTGAAGAATTGAAGGAGGTGGAGAAATTTGCTGAAAGATAGAGGAATTAGAGAAGAATTGAGAGAGGGATAGAGAAATTAGAAGGAAAGGAAATTCAGTTTCATTTCACATATCATATCCAACTCTTACAAGTAGCCTTTATATAGGCCTAACTAGCTGCTAACTGATTCTTAACAACACCCATGTGCTTTTTACAACTTGTAAAATATCTTCTAACAAACTATTGCAACCTTATTACAATAATGTCCTTTTATTGCTTCTAGGGTTATGACAATTCCCTCCGCTTCAAAACATTTCTTGTCCCCAAGAAATGCCAAACCTCCACAGCTTTCCATCTGCCTTTTTCCTTCTCTTCCACAGCTTGGATGGAGAAGTTTTGAAAATTCTCTATATACATAGAAAATTTGTAGTAGTTCTCATGTACATCTTGACTGGAACCTAGCCAAAATCAATCACTCTCCATTGGTTAAAGTGAATAGCTAAAATTTGCCCGTTGTTGTCCTTACCAACTTTCCCTACCACGGTTTCTTCAATGTAGGCTGGTGCATTATCAAAAGATTGGCTAACTGTGACCCCAGTGTCACAGACCTAGGGTTCGTGATGGGTTAGAAGAGGAATTGGGGAAGAAACTGAGAAGAAATGAAGGGGGGCGATTGCAGAGAATTTGGGAGAGAAGGAATGGAATAGTGCTGAACGAGAGAGAGAGAGAGAGAGAATGTAGAGATTTAATATCAATATCAATTTTAGCATACTAACAAACCAATAGCAGTAGCCTTATATAGGCATTACAAGCTCAATAGCAGCCTAGCACATGCACCCCATGTGCTTCTAAAATATCTCCTAACTATTATTATAATACTATTACTATATTACCCTTTAGTTACTACTTGGGTCATGACACCCAGTTTCCTTTAATATTTCGTCACCATTTTGGTCCAAGTCCTTGATGAATTCCTTCAATTGCATGTGGACCATCCAGTTTTGACTCCGCCTAGGATAGATGTCCTAGGCATTGCCATTCTCAACTCCAGCTCTAACCTGCTTTATATTTGAATTATCCAACAAGTCAATATTTTGTTCCAAATCTTATTGTTCCTCAGCTTTCAAGATTGAAATCTGAGGAAAGACTCCAGCCCCAATATCCACTGCGCCACTCTGATTACATGCAATGAATTCAGTAACAACTTTTTCTTTGTGTTTACTAGAATTTTGCTCTACATGAACTTCTTTTTCAAAGATATCTGATGGTCCCTTTGCATCTGCTGCCTTATTTATCTGATTGTTATCGATTCTCTTTGGATAATGCCATTCACCACTAATATCATCTCTAATGTTGTAGTTATCCTTCTTGATAATTCTGCCAAAATTAAAACACTCCTTTTGTTCATGCTCAGAGGTCAGCAATGAATTAGTTTCCCTCCATCTTGACTTCCCTTTCGGCTCCTCCATTTTAAGGAATTCCTCTGAGTTACAACTTTCGCGATAATCATCGAAGAACTCAGTGGGAAAGTAGTAGTGATACTTCTTAGTCAATATCATCGCAAACCTCTGCAACAGCTCATGTAACATACGGTCGAATTCTTCGCACGTTCCATGTATCCCACTGCTCATTTCTTTGCGCCTTTGACTGAAATGATTATCAATTTTCTTTTCCCATGTCCCGTGATTATGGCCAAATTCCTCATGATTTTTGTTGAATCCAATTGGAAACGCAACATTCTTCTGCTGCAATGGAAGCTCCCATGGCCTCATGCGCGCACTACCTATCTCGGCAGAACTTTCACGGGCAGAACAAGCCACATGCCAAGAAACCGAAGCTTTTTCTACCCTGCTTTGCTTCCCAAATTCAAATGTCCGAACTTAGGGCTACTCTCTCACTTGGAAATTAACCACATGGGTTGGCGATAGCCTAAATGGATTGGAATTCGCCTAGCTAGCTTGCCAACAAAGTTGGCCTTCTGAACTCCAAACCTCAGTGCTACCATAATCGTCTATCACCCCAGGAATTAGAATCAATTTATGAAAATCAACCGTCCTCAGTACTATTTCCCTTAAACCGAATTGAAACCACAGTTGAGGCTAAATGGATCTGCTACTAGAACTGGAATTCTTGACCGAGAATCAACCTCCCGCTTCGCTTCCAAGTACGCACCAATAGTTACTAGAATTTGCCTTACTAAATTACACTCCTGTCTAGTTCGCCTTCCATTCTGATTGTGCATGCAACGACCAGATTTGGAACCCCAATTGAAATCACAAGTGCTGTTTCACCTTCAGAATTGCGACAACCAAGATTGATTGGCTAGCTTGTTCACTTGCACACCTTCCTTCTCGCTATCTCCTCTCGCTCAAAGTAAATTCAAGATCGTCAGTGTAGTCGCTACCCAATCACCGACCACTGGACTAATGGAATCGCCTCAAGCCTCCCTGCCTCAATCGTGTACTTCCTTTAAACTCTCCTGCTTGAGTTGCCTAAGTCTGTTGAAATGCTGTCTCGAGTATATGGTATAAGAAGATGATGGCAGTAGTAGTGAATGATGGCAGTGTGCTAGAGGGCTATTGAAAAATTAGATAGAAGTTTATATCTCAAATTGTAATTAATGAAAATTGGGGGAGGGGGGTTAAACTGTAAATATCTAATGTCTTTTCTAGGGATAACCGCCCACTCTATAAATAAAGTGTTAGGGGGTGTGTGCGGCCATTTTATTCTCTTCTATTGTAACGAGTGCATTGTATTCTCTGAGAGGAAGGTTAGAGTTCTGATTTAGCTTTGTAATCTTGGGAGAGAAGTTGTTTTATACTCGAGAATAAGGGGGCGATCTTACTGTTGTACTGGTCGGATTTATTTGATTAATAAGACTGTTCGGGGTGCTCTTTGAAGGCTGGATGTAGGTTTCCTCAAAGGAAACTGAACCAGGATAAATCTTGGCATTTGTGTGATTTGTTTTCTGTTTCTTGTTCTTATTTTCTTTCTGTTTGATTGCTTAAGTTTTCTGTTTCAATTCCTATTATCACCGGGAGGATTTGGGAGTGTTGAGAGAGACCTATATCATCTAAGGGTAATTCTACATAGTCCTAGGTTAACAAATTGGTATCAGAGCATATCCCTAGGTTCAAGATTAGTCCAAGAATATTCAAGATTTTTATCTGTTTAAATATCTATCATAGCACAGTGTTATAAATGGCTGCAACTACGTATGATATTGAGAAGTTTGATGGCTAGAATGATTTCAGCCTTTGGAGGATGAAAATGAGAGCATTACTAGGAAATCTAGGACTAGAAGAGGCTTTAGATGAGGAAGAAACACTGCCTGAAACCTCTACTGAAGAACAGAAAAAGTAAAAATCAAAAGAAAAGAAAGATATTGACAAGAAAACTTTTAACACCTTGATTTTATGTTTAGGGGACAGTCTTGAGGGAAGTGGCCAAAATGACCACGGCACGGCATCAGACCTTTGGAAAAGATTGGAAACCTTTTACTTGACTAAAACCCTGTCTACTAGATTATATTTGGAAACCAAATTTTTCTCCTTTAGAATGGATGAAGGTAAGAAACTGCAAGAGCACATAGATGAGTTTAACAAGTTATGTTTGGATCTTGAGAACATAGACATCGAATATGATGATGAGGATAAGGCCTTAGTCTTATTGCACTCTCTACCAAAGTCATATGAAACCTTTGTTGACATCTTAAAACATGGTAGAGACAAGTTGTCTCTAGATGATGTGACCGGAGCCTTAAGTTCCAAAGAATTACAGCATAAGGTTGAAGGTAAGAACTCTATACATGATGGTCTTACAGTTAGGACTAGACCAGAAAACAGGGACCCTAAATTTAAGGGTAGGTTTAGGTCAAAGTCTAGGGATGGCAAGAAAATGATAAGATGCTATCACTACCATGATGAGGGACATATTAAGAAGAATTGTCCCAAAAGAAAGAGTGAACTCCTAGAGAAAAATCTTGGAATTTCTTCATCTGTGTGTGAGGTTGACTATGATAGTGCGGATGCCCTATAAGTGTCTAGAAATGCTGGAAAAGTAGCATAGTTTCTAGGTTTAGGGCGGACTCATCATAGGAAATGGTTTTTCAATCTATAGAGTCATAGTAGGTGATAAGGTGTTAGTAGGTAATAATGAAGAGTAAAGTATCAAGGGATTGGAGATGTGAGAATAGGATGCATGGTGGAGCTATTCCAGATTCTTTTAGAAGCTGTAAAATATGTTTCTGTTTTAATAGAAAACCTAATGTCCTTAGGAATAATTAGATAGTGAGAATTTGAGTCCTAAGAGTTGCTAGGATCTCTTAGAGAGATGGAAGCAA
The DNA here is from genome assembly GCA_036245055.1 of Diospyros kaki. Taxonomy (NCBI): domain Eukaryota; kingdom Viridiplantae; phylum Streptophyta; class Magnoliopsida; order Ericales; family Ebenaceae; genus Diospyros; species Diospyros kaki. The sequence continues at coordinate 14,903,870 of BSEG01000015.1, read as the reverse complement.
CCCTCAAGAATAGAGGTTTTGTGGTGCTTGCTTGCAGGTTCTGTGGATAAGCTGCAGCCACTAAGGATAGCCCATGAGAAGTTAGGTTAGGGCATTTCTTGAGGATAGCTCACATATTGAGCAAGGACAAATAAAAGTATCTAAGGCTAAGGATATTATGGGGACAGGTATAAGGGAATATGAACCATGTAGTTTGGTAAGGTTTCCAAATGTAGAAGTCTCCAAAACAGACCTTGCATATGTCAAAAGCCCATTTGAGATTAGTTTTAGGATCTAGGGTGACATATCTAGGCCTTGTCTCATGGTGGAGCTAGGTGAGGCGAACCTGGTGGAGGTGGTGTGTCCTTAAGAAATTCTCAAGCATATATGAGCTTGCTGGAATTAAAATAAACTTGCTGGAAATTGCTTCTAGTATGAAAGGGTTAGGTATTGTAGAGTTGTGAAATAGGTATGCCTAGGACTTCTAAAGCTAAGGCTCTTACCTATGTGGGAAAACTCTACCAATAGGGCATAACAGCTGATGCTAAGGGCAAGGGATGGAATCTGGAATGCTGTGTAATGAAAAACAGCAAGGAGAATCCTTTGGGAATGTCCTAAACTAACCTATGAACCAGAGTATAGCAATAGGGAAATCTGGAAATTTTTTGGTCATATTCATTGTGTAAGTTTGGGCTAAATTGTGAGACGGAGGAAGCTAGTGTTTAAGATAGCTTTGACTCTTGTAGTGAGAGTCCTTGTGAACAGTGAGAGAAAAAGGGTGTGTGCAAGTGTTGTCTTGTATGGAGTAGCCCATGTTGATAAAATCTAGATTAAGCAAGGAAAGGGAAATAGAATCATCTTGTAGATAATGAACAAGGGAATAGAAGGACTAGTGTTGCCTAGGATGGGTAAAAGATAGAACCACGAGTAATCTACCAGTGAGGTATGGAATGTTGGGTTTAAGGAGTCTTATGCACTGTTTTTTGAGTGCTAAGGAATAGGCTGGAAAATAGAATCTCTATATATAAAAGAGGGATGCACTTTTGTCCAAATGAATGGCATGGAGCCATGTAAATTTGGGGAGAAAATTAAACTTGGACTTAAATGGAATATCCCTTAGGTTAAAGGGGTGGAGTGCTGTTGTAGTGTCTATTTGTAAATTAAGGAAGTGCTGGGAAATGGGAAAAATCTAGGAAAATGGCTAGACATGGCCATTGGTTATAGCTGCACATGAAGGCTTAATTTGGATCGAATAGGTGTCACTATCAGCTAGTATCCATGGAAAATTAAGAAAGAAATTGGTCTTATAGAGTAGCCCAAGGGATTAGAGGTTAGAGGGAAAGGTAAGCAAGGTTTATTGCTTAGAAGGTTTCTCTATGAGTTGAGTAATTCCTAAGCCAAAATATTATAAGAATTGGAGTCTCTTATGATGGTCCAAGGGGTTAAAAATGAGTGCATGGAAAAGCTGTGTATTCCAGTGGTATGCCTAGTATATTGAGAGGCAGTTTTATAGATATTTTTCTCCTAATAGACTCTCAAGGTGTAGCTGAGTGTTTAGATCAATGTTTGAGAGTGTGGGAGAAAGGATAAGCTAGAAATCAAAGGCATAGAGATTGGAATAGAAATGGACAACTTGAGGCAGCCTAGGTCTTCCAAACATAAGCATATCTTAGTAGGCTAGTAGTTAGAGGAGAGTTAAGAAAAAGAGGTCAAGTAGTCTTGTTTTTTGAAGCAAACATAGGAGAAAGACAGTGGTAAAGCCTAAGAGGCTGAATATGGGAGCTTGGAGTAAGTCTAGCAGTGATAAGGCCTATCCGGGTGGGGTACACTATTGTTGTGATGTTGTATAAAAGTTTGAAACCTTTGGGATTAAGAAATAACATTAAGTATGGATTTGGTTTATGGTGGAGTGTACTTAGACAGGAAGTTATGTATTTTAGGTTGTTGGTTGTATAAATGGAATCCTAAAAGGAATGTCTAGGTAGAGAAAGTTGGGATAGCCAATGGGCAGTCCATTTGGCTTAGTCTTTAGTCCCACCATGTAGTATATCAATCATATTGATGTTAGGAATATGTTCATTAGGAAATCCCTTGAGGAGGATAATATCTAATGAGAGTTGCAAGTTTAGTTATTGAAGATGAAATTTATTCAAAGGTGGTCCATTGTTATGTTTTTTCAGCATTGTTTTGTTTGATGTGTTTGTGTTTTTTTGAGTGATCAAGTTTATGCAGCAGGTCATATGAGAGTCGGAGAAGTTCATCTATGAAAGGCAAATGCTTGATGGATGAAGGTTGAAGTATACTCAAGACAATAGTGGAGAAAGTCCATTGTAGTTGCCAACGATCGACTGTTATGAATCTGCTTTCTCAGTTGCACTTCCTGAAAATCGATCGGATGTTGCTTCGCTCCTAGCTCACCGACAATCGTGGCTTATATCGTCGGGCCGTTTCACCCTCCAATGGACTCATGCCCCTTTGGAATGTCTGCTACAGTTGCGAACGCCTGGTGGTCCGCTTAACTCTCTGACGGACCGTCGCTTCTCACAAATGAGGTTCGTTCGTGTCACACCACCATCCGCTTCTCATGAACGACGTCCGTCTGCTTCTCCAGCATGCTCGTTGGCCGACCCACCTCTGTCCAACTATAAGACCGTCGGCTTTGGTCGGAATCACCTTCCGATCCAAGTGAGCAGCACATTGCCGAGCCCCAGTCGGATTGACCTTCAAATCAGAGTCGCAACAGAAACACAGCCGAGGATGGTACTGCTTTGATACCAATTGTCACATTTCTAGGGTGGGTTAGGGTTGTGATAGGAATTAGGGGAGAAATCAAAATTGAAAAATTGAAGGAGGGGGAGAAATCAGTAGAAAGAGAGAGAGGAATTAGAGAAGAAATGAGATAGGGATAGAGAAATTAGAAGGAAAGGAAATTCAATTTCATTTCACATGTCATATCCAACCTCTTACAAGTAGCCTTTATATAGGCCTAGCTAGCTGCTAACTGATTTCTAGCAGCACCCATGTGCTTCTAACAACTTGTAAAATATCTCCTCACAAACTATTGTAACCTTATTACAATAATGCTCTTCTATTGCTCCTTGAGTCACGACATGAACTTCATAGAGGGCCTCCCAAAATCTGAGGGAAAATATGTATTTTGGTTGTGGTAGACAAATTCACTTAGTTCAGCCACTTTATAGGGTTGTCCCACCCATTTACAACACAAGAAGTGGCTATGGCCTACATGGAAAAGGAGGTGAAGTTGCATGGAGTCCCATAGTTTATATCAGACCAGGACAAGGTATTTACTAGCCTTTTTTGGAAGGAACTCATGAGAACATTAGGCACCAAGCTTCTAACGTCCACTGCATACTATTCGGAAATGGATGGTCAAACGAAGTGAGTTAATTAGTGTTTGGAAGGATACTTAAGGTGCCTAAGCTTCTTACAACCTAGGGGATGGCACAAATGGCTAGCTGTAGCCCAATGGTGGTACAACTCAAGCCACCATAGCTCTATCAAGATGACCCCCTTCGAGGCTCTCTATGGCTACAAACCAGATTTACTACCAGCTATAGGAGGACACACTACCGTGATAGCAGTGGAGGTTTATTTGTAGCAAGGCAGGACATGATGAGAATAGTAAAAGCAGAATTGGCTAAGGCTAAGAACAGAATGAAGCAATTGGCAAACAAGAGGAGGAGTGAACGAGAGTTCTCAGTAGGGGAAGAAGTCTATTTGAAGTTCAACCAGCAACACCTCGACACTGACCAGACAACCCATCACCAAGCTGAGCCCCAAGTATTATGGGTCATTTGTTATTTTGGAAAAGATAGGTGCAGTAGCCTACTGGCTACAACTGCCAGAAGATGCCAGGATACATCCGTCTTCCACGTCTCGCTTCTCAAGAAAGTTGTTGGAACAGAGAGATCCACCCCCACATTGCCTCCTATGATGGAAGAAACCCCAATAGATGCAGTACTCACAGCTATTGTAGACAAAAGGGTGATCCACCAAAATAGAGCCCCTCTCATGCAGGTGCTAGTCCAATGGTCCTCTCTCCACTTGGACAACAACAAATGGGAATATTTGCCAGAACTCCTCTAGCAATTCCCTAACGCATCAAGCTTGCTACACATTTCTTGCGGACTAGAAATGCTTTAAGGGGCGGGGATTGTTACGGTAGCTAGCTAAGTAGTCTCTGTAATTAAGCTGCTATTGCATGTGATAATGAGACCCTGTTTGGCATAACTAGAGGAATGTTCCAGCATGCCGTTGGACGGTTGTAAGCGCATGTAGGCAAGTTGAGGCAACCGTTTTGGCTCCTAACTCACCCTAGATCAGTTGAGGCAACACGCCTAAGCTGGTTATGTTGAATGAATTTGAAAATCAATTTCCCTCCCAATTCTTTTTCAATTCTTTCCCTCTCAACTCTCGTTTCTCTCTCCCTATTTCTCAATTATTTTCTCCCTACATTCTCTAATTCCCTCGCGACAGCCACTCTCAAATAATTGAGAATTCTCTTGTCAGATCGAGAATCTGACAGTTAATACTTACGTTTTCTTTTTGAGAGTAGTTTTTAGTAAGCCTCTATGAATGAGCAGTAGTGTGGTGTTCAAGAGTCAAGAGGTGCTCTTGTTTGGTTTGATTAACAATTGGAGCCAGTTGTAGACAATCTTTAATCTGGCTGGTCATGAGCTGACCTCGAGGGAGTTGTTTTTCTTTGTAGCCTTGTAAGAAAAATTATGAGGGATCATTAGATATCAAACTGTTCTTGTACAAGCTGGATGCTTGGTTTTAAAATCCTACCTATAAGTTAGAACCTCATTGAAAAATTGGCCCATTTGTGACAATAGAAATGAATTCAACCTTATTGCCAGAATGGGCCTTGACTTGCATTTAGCCTTCTGTTCTTTTGTTATTTATTTTTTCTTTTCTTTCAGCAGGCTCACAACTAATTATTGTCTATGCTTCAAACTGGTTGTTCTGATGTTAGAAGAACAAGGAGATTTCTTAATGGATGTTGGGTTATCCTCTCTTCTCTTGTAAGCAATAGTGCGTGTCATCCAAAAACTTTCAGAATGATGAATGAAGTCAAAGAGGATAGTGCTTCTGGTCTTTGTGCTCCTTGCTCTAATGGAGAAACTCACATTGAGCAAACTATAATGACAGACCCAAACCAGAGATGTTCATCTTCAAGTGTTCAGTCCACCCCAGAGATTGAAAAGAAGTATGTTCACCGTGTTTATGATGCAATTGCTCCCCATTTCAGTTCCACTCGTTTCGCCAAGTGGCCAAAAGTAGCCACATTTTTGAATTCTTTGCCTCCTGGGTCTCTTGTCTTGGATGCAGGATGTGGAAATGGGAAATATTTGGGATTGAATCCTGGTTGTTTCTTTATAGGATGTGACATTAGCGCTCCTCATCAAAATTTGTGCAGACAGAGGGCATGAAGTTATGGTTGCTGATGCCGTAAATCTTCCTTACCGGAGTGGCTATGGTGATGCTGCTATTTCTATTGCTGTGTTACATCATTTAAGCACAGAGAATAGGAGGAAAAAAGCAATAGATGAATTAGTTCGGGTTGTTAAAAAGGGTGGTTTTGTGCTGATTACTGTTTGGGCTGTTGAACAAGAGGATAGATCACTGGTTAACAAATGGACTCCACTCACGCAGAAGTATCTAGAGGAGTGGGTAGAACCAAGTAGCCCCCGGATGCGCATTTCTACCCCGTTCACCTTGGAAAGTATCCCAGAAGCCGAGGAAAATAATTTGGGCGAACATGTTGGCTTGATGGAGACTTATTTGGGTAAGAAGTTGCCAGAAACTCTGCAGTTTTCCTCTCAAATTAAAAATCATTCTGTCATTTGTGGAAATGAGAAAAATGGTGAAAACCAGCAAGAATTTTTTGTCCCTTGGCACTTACCTTATCACTGTGCTGAAGTCAGTGGAGCTTCTGCTTGTGCCCTTGCAAACGGCTTGGCAAAGAAAGATGATAAAAAAGGTGCAGTAGTGTATAACAGATATTACCATGTGTTCAGTGAAGGTGAACTTGAAAGGCAAGTGCATGTTTCTCTTCAGTTGTTGTGTTTATAAAACCTTTTTTTTCACTACAATGTTTTTCTATATGTGAATCCTGCAAATAGTTGAAGTTAATACACCTTACAAAATGACTTCTTGTGATTTTACTCTTTGTTACCTAGAATGTTGATTATTTTCACATGAGCAACACGAAAGGAAATAAACTACAACACATCAAGCTTTAATCCCACTGTGTGGGGTTGGCTACATGAGTTGTAGCGTGCCCATCATTTCTATTTATGGCCTTCTCTTTTATAAGTCCCTTACCATTCATACTATACCTAAGAGTCTCTCCCAAGTTTTTCTTGTTCTTCCTCAAGCTCCTTTTTTTGAAGACTTGTTCCATTCCATCCATTCTCCTCACAGGAGCTCTATTGGTCATCTTCTTACACGTTCAAACCATCTTATTTGTTTCTCACTTGTCTTATAATGGAAATAAAGTAAACTAAATGCGATAAAATGTGGTCCCAATTGCCTTACATAATTGGTGAGTTTCTACCAGTTAGATCTTTGATGCAATATTGATTCTTAAAATTAGTCATGTAATACTGTGTTTCTAGTAGCATTATGTGTCACTTGTACATTTTTGTCTTGACTAACTTCACTATTTTTATATTGTAGTTCAATTATGTTTACTCTTTTTGAAATTTTAGGAAAATAATTAATAGAATATTTAAGAACCACTTTGGGTGCTAAATTCATACTGAACCATAATATCTCTATTGGACTTCATATTACTAATGAAATGGGTGAAGTTTGATGTTCACCGCACCGGTTTTGTGTAGGTTTTTCTTTTCAATGTAAATTTCACCCCTTTGTGATGGCCTTTTTTTTCCTTTTTTATTTTATTTATCTTTTTATTCCTTTTTTTTTTTTTTTGGTTGGAGGGGAGGTTGATTTGGATATGGCATGCTTTGTTGTTCTTGGGTATGTTTAATGTCCTCATCCTTTATTTTTTCTGGGTTACTTTTTGCAGGTTAGCTTCTGATATCAGTAATGCAGTCATTGTTGATCGATTTTATGACAAGTCAAACTGGTGCATTGTCCTTGAGAAAACAGTATGAGAGGCCTGCTGGTTTAAGTCAATCTTGGCGAATCTTTGAGCAAGATACTTCGATGTGGACAAGTGAGGCGCAAGCACTGAGATTTTGAATGAAAAGCTACTTTGTATTCAGGCAACTTAACCTGGGGGGGATGCTAGAATTTATTGTCAGGCATAGAATTCTTGTACGCAAGTATCAAGGGCTAGTGCAAGGATCATGTTGGCCGCGTCGCCCTCCCTCCTTGTTTGCTTCATCTTCCCTCCCGTTGTCTTTCTTTGGGGCCCCTACAGAGAGAAAGCTGCTTTTGACTTATTCTGACTGTTCAATGAAAATGTTTTGATAATTTTTCACGAGTTTAGATCACTCTTGCAAGGAACAATTGTAAATTCCTTGATAATGTTGTAATTTGATCTTCAGAAGATCTTTGATGAAGTTTATGAAATTGCTGCTGGATGAAAAATTTGTTTATTTTTCTATTTAGCTGTGACTTCGAACTGTGTTGAGGGCAATGTAAGGCAGAAAATGGGACCAACAAAAAAGAAAAAAGAAAATCATTCGAAACAGTGATTGGTGGGGAAAGATGGGATGGATCCAATTGAGTCGCCATCATTGAACTGAAGACTGCACAAGATGAGATTGTTGGGTATTATTTTTGGGTATTATTTATTCATTGTTGGGTATTATTTTTCTTTCTTTTGTAACTAATGAATTTCTGATTTTGTACTCTTTGTTTCTTTTTCTTACATTCTGGGTGTCTTGTCATACTAGTGTGCGATTTCTGTTTCTGATGATGATCTTTCTGGTGATGTTCGGCTGCCCCTTTTGAAATCATTGATAGTCTTAAAATTACGGGAGAATCATAGATGGCAACTTTTTGTTCTGGAGATGTATAATTGAAGGGTAAGGAAGGAATACTTCTTAGAGATTGTTGAGTTCCGGCCTCCGCTGAGTTAGAGACTGGTGGAGCAGACTTTGACGATACTTTGCAGCCTGTTGATGACGCCAAACAAGCCTGGAGTAGCTTGCAAATGGTTCCATTGCCAAATTTTAGGTGACTTTTTTAGTATTTCAGTTTTAAGTTTTGAATATATTTTTAATTTTATATTTTAAATATTTATTGAAATTTTTAAAAATGTGATCTTTTTATCATTTTAAAAATTTATTTTTTAAAATAAAAAATTATAAAATGAGTTTCCATTAGAATTTTGAAAAAAAATTATTTTATGATATTTTATTCAATGAATTTAATTATTAAATAATAAAATTAACTCTTTTTAATAAAATTCTACTATTAAAATAAAATAATAAATTTGATTAATAAATTATTAAAATACATCTTAACAATAATTTATATTAAATTATACACTTAATAATATACTATATGTTATCCTATATTTTTAATTATAATATATATACTATATTTTTTAAAATTTAAATAAATATATAATTTTATTTTCAAAATTTAAGAATAAATTTTTCTTTTTTTTTCTTCTTCAGTGCCCTGCATCTTCTCCGTTGTCGATGACCACTGTCAGGCGAAGATTTACACGATCAGAATCTAGCATTAAAAACTCCAAGTCAAAGGGGTTAATATATACAAAAAAGGGGTCAGATTTAACAGTTGAATTTTTGTAAATCTAATTTTTAATTTTTGACCACAAATGAAAAATACACTACTAGTCACCACTAGCCACTGTGGCTAGTGGTTTTTGGCGATAAGAGGAAATCACCCCGACATCAAAAGGCTAATCAACCAACATAACCAAAACCCAGCAAGATTCAATGACCAAATTTCCTTAGATCTAAGTTTAAATGTTCAACCCTTCCGCTTATATATGCACTACCAGTCGTCACTGGCTACTGTGGCTGGTGGTTTCTGACGATTAACGACAACCACCCGAGATCAACCAACATACCCAAATATCAACTACAGAAGGAAGATGAGAGAGGAGAGAGGAGAGAGGAGACAACCAGCAAGATCGATCAATGGGTGGTAGTCGACGGCGACTTGTTGTGGTGATAGTGGTGGCGGGCGATATCGACGGCGGCTCGTGGTGGTGATGGAGATGGCTAACGTGATCGACGGTCAAGGCTTGAGAAGGAGAGAGAGAGAGAGATTTGCGAGATTGGGGGGAGAGGGGCTATGTGTTTTCCACGTCCCAAAATAGTTTCCTTCACAAATTTTTTTTAAAAAAAATATATTTTAAAAAAGTAAATGCATTTTTAATATTTTAAAAAATTATAAACTTAAAATGGGCCAAAAACCACAAAAAGAATGCAGCCTTAAATTTTGAGTCCGGCTGCATCCTCAGCTATAAGACAGGCAAGGTTATTTGTTTTCCCCACGTCTGTCTCAAGGACCAAATTGGTTTAGTGAGTTAGTCGTGCTATAGATGGGGAAATGGACAGATTCCTTTTGTGGAAAAGATGAACCTTCTCAGACTATTCTATGGGCTGGTAGGATTCCCAATCCCAAGTGAAAGATTAGAAGCACTTGGAAAATGGCAGAAAAGGACTGTTCCTTTGCAAGTCACTGAAACCAGTTTGTTTGCATGGTTTTTGTTTTTATTATACTACTAGTCTACATTCATCATCTTCATTGACATTTCACGGAAAGTAGCTTGGAGCCAAGATGCCAGAAAATTGGGACTTGATCTTTCGGAGTCGAAGATTGTTGGAAATATTTGCTAGGAAGATGTTGGGCTTCATTACTATTATTATTGTTATTTTTTGATGGGCAAGTTTTTTTGTTTCAGTTAATTTTTTCTAGGTAATCCAAGCCTACTACGATGGCTTTTGAAAACACAAGTTAGCTTGCTAGAAGGTTCTATGGCAGCCAGCATTCCTCGCATGGGCTTCAGGAACATGTCCAATGTGGGAATTAGAATTTGTCTTTGCAAAGCTGGTTCTCTTATGTCTTCCCACATAACATATAGCTTTCATGAACTTCTCTACCAGCTTTCTACTAGAACTAGTATTATTGCAACATTTTTGGGAAATTTGATCACTTCATAAGGTAGTGGAACATTCAGGAAAAGTACCCGATTTGGATTAAATAATATTTTGACTTGTCAAGACCCTAGATTTTGAATTTTGGATTTCTAGTTGAAAATCAAGAAAGAGAAAAGAAAGGGAGAGAAAAGATAGAATTTATGGAGAAAACAAAGAAAAGAACACAGGAAAATAGAGAATAGATAGAGAGAAAATAAGATAATTTCAATTAATTTCTTGATAATCCCGGATTTAAGTGGCATAACTTTATATATGACTATTCATTGCAGTTATTTATAGTAGTTACTTTATATTTGCAGCAATTTTGGTATTTACAACAATTATTTGGTTATCTTGTTAACAAATTCTGCTGACAGTCATAATTATAAAATAACACTTCAATTGTTACTTTCTATTATCTCTTAATTCTTCACATAATTCTTCGAGTCACGACATGACTGCATGTACATTATTGGAGTGTGGAAAATAGTCTGGGCAATTCCATTCAATGGACGGAAGTGCCAATGGATGTCGTAGTCCAACAACCTGTGATCACCAAAAAGAAAAAGAAAAAACTTAAAAAGGATATTAATCTATTTGGGACTTGGACTTAGAAAGTGCTAGGTCAGGAGCAGCTTCGAAGAAATTTACACCACGCTTATGGCTTGACATGGCACGGTAAGTATATAAATTGCTGTTGATGCATCAAGTCCCACATCCAGTGCTGTGTGTGAACTGTCAGGAATTTGATACCATCATAACCCTTTCGAATTTATCATGTATCATCCACAGTTGTCGTCTGGTATTTGCATGCCATGCTCGATTCTCATGCAACCCTGGACTAGGTAACTGTTGTGTAGATTAATTCATGGAGAAAATGCACTTCCTTCATACACCTCTAATTTCTTCATATTATTTAGTTTATCACATTTATGTCACTCACATCCACTTTTTCTTTTTCCAGTGTGAAATCTGTGGAAACCGAGACAAGGATTGGTACGTACTTCCACTGCATTAATTTCAGGACATCAACTTGTCATTGGATTGGCTAAAAAAAAATACTTGGGCGTTTTCTGATATACTCTTTTCAATTAAATTTAAGACGTGTTATTTTCAGCACTCTGATTATTCTTTTACTCTTTATGTAAATGCTTAACATGCAATGTGTGATCACAGGTCATTGCACTAATGTTCCCCGTAACACCAATATGGAGAATCTGCGAAATCAATACTTGTTTCCACAGGTCAGTAGAATCTATGGCCTATTTTACTCAGTATGTAATATTGATTCCGGAGCACATTATTTATCATTTTACTATGGCGATAATATATTAAGCTCTCCTATTCAACCACCTATTTGATGCTAATCATAGTGCACCTTCCCGTTTCATAAGATTACTACGGCGTTGTTCGTATTATCATGGCATGTTCTTTCTCCCAGATATGTGCGCGTGAGATGGAGCACGCACGGAAATATCCACAAGCAAAGTTGATAAGACTTGGAATTGGTGACACTACAGAGCCTATACCGGAGATCATAACAGCAGCTATGGCAGAGGTGACTTATTCGCTTCCTGAACGGATACAACCAATTCATTTATTGTCTTACAAGTTAGAAGTGTTTCTTTCTTATTTATTTGAGGGGAAGCGCTAGTTTTGTATTTGATTTCGTTTAATATCTTTTGTTTGCAACTTGATGGACTGAAATTATCGGCACGTCTTCAGTTCCTTGGTCTAGACCACATGTTCCTGCAATTCGGGGACTTCAAAAGATAAAATGCTATAATTTGGCCCAAGGAGCTCTGGTTAGTTCAACTGAAGAGTGTTATTGTTTTCTGAAAGCTGACATGGGAAGACGCATATCAACCATCTCTCTAAGCGCATCTCATGTCGTATAGAGACGATGAGTTGAAACCTTGTAACTTGGTTGATAACAAACGACTATTTGATCCCAGAATTATTTGATAAGTAGTCATCTTATTTATAAACTAAAACTGTGAAGTTATATTGAGAGAATTTATTTACTTATCTCTTAACCAGGAGTTATCCTGCTGAACTACTGTACTACTGGACTCAACGTGGTAGCATTCCATACATATACAAAGGCTATTTATGCTTTACAGTTTCATGCGAAAGAATAACTTTACCTATAGTAATTATTTAAACCTAGCACCAAAACCTGAGGGAAAAACTTCAGCCATATTAATCGCATGAATCCTATAATGATTGATGAATGTGTAGTCGTTAGCAAATAGGTATAGAGGGGCAATTTGCTTTGTACTCTCAGAGCTTTCATTTTTCATGCTCACAACCAGCCTTTGGAGTCCTTGAACAGAATTGGGATATCTTCTACTACATCATGTGCTATTTTGAACCCCATAATGTCAATGAAGGATCATCATTTATGAATCTGTTTCTTCTGTCTTGCAGCATGTACATGCATTATCAACAGTCAAAGGTTACAAAGGGTATGGAGCAGAGCAAGGGAACATGGTAGTATAGCGATTACTTGTTTTCATCATTTTCTGCTAAAAGCTCCATTTGCTTCTTGTTTGTAGTTTTGGTGCTCGGTTCCTTTTTCGTTCTTTTGTCCTTATGATCTATATATTTAGTGGGTGATTATGCATGGACCAGCTTTTGTTTCTTCCATCACTTGTTGTATGGCATGACCTAAATGACACTTTCATGGTAGCATGAAGTTGATTGGATGGAACATGCACTTCTGATGGCGAATTATGAGACTTCCAAAGGATTGTATGCACAGTAGTGCTAAACCATCCCCTTCATATGTGCCTACAAACCAGAAGTATCCAACTGCCATAGTTCTGCATGGTATCAAATCATTGCAACACAAAGTTGGAAGCAAAACCAGGCTCGCCAAAGCTTGGCTCGGTTTAGATTGAATAGCTTAATTAGACCCTTCACTAAAGGAAATTAACTATGGAAAAGGGAGTGCCATTGCTGCCTAATGAGGTGTGCGGTTGGGGTTTTGTGCCTTCTATCAGTTCGAAGTCAAGCACGCATAATACACTCAACGATCACTTTGTATAAGCTTATTTCTAGAAGTTGACCAACAATAAAATCTTATTCTAGCAGACCATCTTTCTAAAGGATTATCAATTAAAATTGCGTGTTTAGCCAACTTCTCAGTTTGTCACTAATGGAAGGAGCACATGTATCTGCTTTAGCAGTGCGTAACAAACATGTTCCATCTCTCAGCCCAGCTTGTAAGCTGCCAAATCAATTGCCCTCTTCCTCGTCTGATTTGCTGTCAACATGCCGGAACTTTGACGTGCTAATCTGTCGCATGTGCAGGACTTAAGAAAGGCAATCGCAGAAACATTTTACAAAGATACGAGTATAAAAAGCAGTGAGATTTTTGTATCAGATGGGGCGCAAAGCGACATTTCTCGCCTTCAGGTAATTAAGCATCCCAGTATCGTATTTTTAGCGAACAAGTTGTCATTGTCAAATAAAAAGCATATGAGATAACATTACATTATTTTCATTTTGAAAAAAAAAAACAGGTGAATGGTCCTCCTGGTCCTGACTTTTCTTTTCTCTGTTTTCTGCTGTATTTTGTTCTGTTTTGTTTTGTCCATTTCCTATCTTTTCGGGCGGCAGATGCTCATGGGATGTAATGTGACAATGGCAGTGCAGGACCCATCCTTTCCGGTAATATTATAATTTACAAAGACCTTTTTTAGGTGACAATTGTTATGTTCGAGTGTCATCTTGGCAGGTTTTTATTACAATAATATATAGCTGACAATTCAACTCTCTCTCTCTCTCTCTCTCTAAATTTACTTCACTTCAAAATCTGCCTGAAATTTGAACCCTATCACTCCACTGGGAATATGAAAATGACTCTGAAACAGGCATATATAGACACGGGAGTTATAATCGGTCAAGCTGGCAAGTTCCTGGAGGACACCGGCAAGTATGAGAACATAGTGTACATGAACTGCAGGCCGGAAAATAATTTCTTCCCCGACTTATCCAACACCCCAAAGACTGATATAATTTTCTTCTGCTCACCAAACAATCCAACTGGTTATGCTGCATCACAGCAACAACTGGAGCAGCTAGTGGAATTTGCAAGGGCTAATGGATCCATTATCATTTATGACTCTGCATATGCTGCTTATATCACAGATGAAAGCCCGAAATCAATCTTCAAAATTCGCGGTGCCACAGAGGTATATATAACTTGGAGGCTATCCCTGCCTTTGCCTTGTTTTTACTTTACCAGAACGAACATGTCCACAGCCAAGCCCTTCCCATATTACAATTACATTTACATTTACATGGTTTTCATTCTACAGGTTGCCATTGAGATTTCATCTTTCTCCAAATTTGCTGGGTTCACGGGCGTTCGCCTTGGTTGGACTGTGGTCCCTGAAGAGCTGTTATATGCAAACACGATTCCCGTCTTGAAAGATTTTAACCGCCTTATATGCACCTGCTTCAATGGCGCATCCAGCATTGCACAGGCCGGTGGTCTAGCATGCCTTTCCACAGAGGGTTACCAGGTTAGTTTCCACTCCATCCACTTCTCAAAACTAAACTACTAAACACCCTGCTGTCTTTTTTCCTGATTTCTTCTACTTAGTGTTCCAAGTCGCAGATGAGCTCATACTTCCTTCAAATATTGCCACTGTTTTGCCTCCAAACTTTCCCATCATTCGACTGCTTTCCAATCAAACAAGCATGTTATGTTCAACTGGTTTGTCCATTTACAACTTGTTACAGCGTGGTTCTCTATTTTCATTTCCTTTCCAGGCCTTGAATGCTGTAATTGATCACTACAAGGAGAATGCCAAGATCATTTTCGACACATTTTCGTCGCTCGGGTTTAATGTATATGGTGGCAAAAATGCGCCTTACATTTGGGTTCAATTTCCAGGCTTGAGATCTTGGGATGTCTTTGCTGAGATTCTTGAGAGAGCACACATAATAACAGTTCCAGGCGGAGGATTTGGTCCGGGAGGGGAAGAGTTCATTAGACTTGGAGCATTTGGAGACACACAATCCATCATTGAAGCATCAAGGAGGCTCCAAAATCTTTTCAAATAAATTCCTTAAATTAGTACCATCCATCAGATTTACATTTTGTTTGTTGGCTTCCATTTTCTCTCGTCCTCCTCCAATATTTTGTCTTTAGCTTCCTACTTTTGTCACAGTTAGAAATCAGACACCACCAATGCAATGCTGTTGAGTTTGCAATTCAAAATTGGCATGATTTCTAAGTGCAATTATCGTCCTTAATTATAAGATTGTTTTTTTTCATCATAATTGCTCGCATATACTTATAATTAAGGCCGATGGTTAAATCAAAAGGGCACTAGTTTTTTTTTTTTTTTTTGCAATAATAAGATTTCATTAAATAAAAAATTTTAGTTATAAAATAATTAGATTAGTTTTGTTGAATGATATAAAATGTTAGGTGTAAATTTTGATTTTTATCCTAAAATATAAATTTAAAATATAATTGAAACAATGAAAAGTTTAAATTAATATAAAAAAAAAACTTTAAAATGTAGAAGTTAGATTAACTTAAAAATATAATTAAAATAATAAAAAAATTAAAATACTCACACAAGCATGCAAACAAAAAATATAAAAGTTTTTGAGTATATATCTTTCATCCTTCACGGACCCCACCATCAACATCAAATTTCTTCCCCTTGTTTAATTTAATTTGGTGCAGAGAGAGAAGCCAAGTCAAAATCAAAATCCAGTCGCTGAAACGTGCTTTCTTCTTCATTTGGTCCTCTAAATTCCAGACATAGATAGAACAGAAGCAATTCACATCCTCAAGCTCAAGCCCCCCGAGTTTCGTACGAAACTTCCTCAATCTCTCGTTCTAAATCTTTGGCCGACGCGTGTTTGACTTTATAAAATCTGAGATGCCAATGCCATCGTAATTTTTTGGTTTTGTACCAAATTATTTCTTGTGTGATACAAATTATTTTATAGGCTGTAGAAAATTCTCTCATACCAACCACTGTATCTATAAAAACCTTAATTTCAATCGCTTCCCCACGTGGTATTGCACTCCCACCTCCGATGGTAACATATCAAAAGCCAGTCTTCTACCATATGTTTGATTCTATTTCTTGCCATCCACTCCTCAAAACCTGTCCCGACACAGCAACAGACGACAAATTAATTAAGCTCTCTCTAAATTCCCAAATTAATTTAATTCCTTGCTCCCCAAGCCTAGACTTCTTCCTCTCTCTTTCTCTATATATATGCAGGTTCAGCCATTAATTTTATCAAGTGGTTGGAGGAGAGGATATATAGTTGTTTCCATGGCGTCGGCTGGCTCTACTCTCGCTGAAGCTTATCTAATGAGGAAGCTCCACAAGGAGAAGATGAAGAGCATGGATAAGGCTGCAGATCATCATCATGATGAGACGAGGACGGCGGCGATGAAGGACTCCGGCGGCTGCCTCTGCGGCATCTTCAGGAAGATCCATCCTACCGCTGCGGCTGTGCCACCGGCCGAATCTTGTAAAAGAAGGGATGCAGGTTGCGTAAACACTGCTCTTTAAGTGTGGGGCTGACTGAATAAACCCAATCAATGTCTGTAATTCTGAATCATATATAATTAAGTTGCAATTTGCTCTGGCAAACTATGTAATATTATATCAAGGCTGCCTTGTGCATGTTGTTCTGTAATTTGAGTTGGATTGAATTGTTTTCTCTCAGACTTTACATAAGGTCTTGTGGGTTCACAAATTCAGTGGCTGATGGATGGTTAATTATGTTGGAAATTTTGGATTATTTGTATATTTACATGTTCAAATTGATATTTGGGTTAATGAAAAATTGATTAAAAAATAATTTGAAATATGTGTATTATAATAAATAATTTTTATTATTATAAAAATAAAAAAAATAAAAAATATACAAAAAATATACTATGCACTAAATTATAAAGGTGTATTATACATGCATAGTAGAAAGTGACTTTTAAAATTAATAATGTTGAGGCACTATAAATTATTATTTTAATTTTTAATATATATATGAAAGGGACTTATTTTATTATATATTATAAAAATATTATATATGTATTTATATATTAATTGGGGGTGGAGCAGCAAAGCCTCCCACGGCTCCTCCCTTAGCCACCTACCTCTTTCTCCTCCTTTTTTTTCTTGTTTTTTTCTTCTCTCTTTTTCTTACTTTTTTTTATAGAGGGTTCTTCTTTTAAAAAAAATATAGAATTTTTAGTAAAATAATTATACAAAATTCTCAAGTTTTTCATTTTTTAATAATATTTAATTAGTGTTCAAGTTTATTATAAGGCTTTAAAATTTGTGTTAATTTCTCAATCTGTAAACTGTTGTACCCTAAGAAACAAACGACAATTAACTTCTAACACTTTCAGTGAGACAGCAAATTTGTCTTAAGAAAATTATGTGTTATATAATTCTCGATATTATTATCTTTTTAAATTCTATTGTGTTTTTATTTTTTCTTACTCAATACTATTTTATTTCAATATTTATGTTCTATTAATTTAAATACAGTATTATAATAATTATATTTATGAGCAATAATTATAGTAGTATAGTTATAAATATAATCATTGTTCAATATAATTATTTTTATTGTAATTGGCTAACAAATTAAGTGTTACTTTATGATGGTTATGTGTTACTTTAATTATCATGATAACGAGCTGCGGGCTTTAGATTGGAAAGTTTATAATAAAGGACCTTTCTTTCTTCTTAATTCATGAGTAATTATATTTCTGCCTCTCTTTTTCACTTTTATCACTGTCACTAACCAAAACGTATCCCTGCCTTAATTGACAGTGTTGAAAGCAACAACGAGATATTTTTCTTTTTTCTTCCCCCCACCTCTAGCTAGCTCATTAGAAGTAGCCCATTGCTGATTTGAATGACAGTGGGGGCATGACAAATCATATGGCTATTATGAAAATCGTTTCTCCCTCCCTCATTTCTTTGATACCCTCAAGCTTTTCTCCCCCTCTTTCTATATATAAAGGGTTAGTTACCTTTGCTAAACTTTCCACTTGTTTTAAGGGAAAATGGCATAAAAGAAAAAAAAAACTAAATCTTCTCACAAATTTGTAATTTTATTCAATTATTTTAATTTTTACAATGACTCAATTGAGTGTAATTTTATCCAACATCTGAAATCAATTTACGAAATTGTATAATCGATTTAGCATGTCACATGTCATAAAAAATAAAAATATGAGTGAAATTCATATATATATAAAATAATAAATAATATGAAAAATGAAACCTTGCTCATTAACTAGAGTTAATCATTTTAAATTTTATTTTTTTATTATATATACATGTAAGTCTCACTCATATTTTTATTTTATGACACATGGCATGCTATGTCAGCAATTACACATATATCGTAAATCGATTTCAGATATTAGATAAAATTGCATCCAATAGAGTCAATTAAAATACATTTACCAAAATTGAATCAATTTGATAAAATTGCAAATTTGCAAGAAGATTTAGTTTTTTTGTGTGTGTGTGTGTGGGTATTTGCACTTGTTTTAAATTTGTATCACAGTTAGCCTTTCGTAAGAACTATTCGTTAAAACACTAACCATCTTGATTGCTACATATATTTACTTTGGTGAATGTATTGAATTCTTGATTGTCATCACCCAAATATTTAATTTGGTCCATCATATTTAGTCAATAAGAGATTTTAAGGTAAGTAATATGAAATTTCAAGCCAACTTACTCAACCAATTATTTTTTTTTATAAATCAAGTCATTTAATTGAAAATGACACGTTAGAGTTGTCACTTTTAACGATATATTGATAAGAGTACTTAATAAATATAAATTGAAAGTCTAAACATAATATTAAAGAATTAAAAATTTAATATATAATTAAAAATATAAGAAAAGATGAGTTTTTTTTTTATGATTAACCAATATATATTATCTTTATATTTGATAGGTAATTTAAAATATATTCTTAGTTTGTATATATTTTTAGTAATTAGTATATATGTTAATTTTGTATTTAGAAAATATTTTATTCATATTTGTTTATACATATTTTTGATAATCATAATATATTTTTTATAATATAAAAATATATTTAAAAAGAGTAGAGAGAGATAAGAAGAGGAGAGGGATTAGAAGCAAAATAATCTTTCTATATGTCTTTTAAAGGTTAATATGTATAATTTGTAAAATATTATATTGCTTGTGTCAGATAATATAATGTTTACTCGACGCAAATAAACTCAGGAGGGGACATAGCCTAGACATTGGCCTCCCTCCCCACTCTCCACCCACCCTCTTGCATTTTTTGCATCAGGTAATACGTAGGCAATAAATCAATTCTGTGTATAATTTTACCTTTATTCAAGAAAGACGAGAACAATTTTTGGATGTGATAATTTGAAATTAAAATGAGTATTTAAAATAGAATTTTTAAATTAAAATATGAGTATTAAAGTATCCTACACTGTACAAATAAAAAAAAAAAGTATCGTGCGAGACTGTCACACCATGGGTCAATGAATAATGATAAGATAACAAATGAATTAATTTAATCAATCAAAACTTTAGTGTTTTGATTGGATTTCTTGGCGTCCACTCCACAAAACCTGCACTTTGATCCCCTGGAGAAAATGATCGAAGTCAAGAGCACATGGACAACGGAGGGGCGGCAGAAGAGAGTAGTGGGCCCCGCCGCGCTAAACGCCCCCGCTGGCCGGCGGCTTCGTCAGCATGCACTGCTCGCCACATCAGGTCGGGGCGAATTCAGGAATTTACATTGGGAAGGTTGAAATTTTAAAAAATGAATATAATAAAATTTTTATATAATTAAAAAATTACATAGTAACCATTGGTGTAGATTGATTTTGTTCACTCAAAATTGAAGTATTTTCATTAATTTACAATTAACCAAAAAAGAAATTAAAAGAATCTCATAATTTATTAAATACAATTCTCTTAAGATTATTGAAGGCTTCATAAATATTAAAATATATACAAAATCAATTAATAATTTAGAGAAATATAAGAAAAATAGGGAGGCTATTTCTAAATAATAATAATAATAATAATAATAATAATAATAATAATAAAAATAATAATAGAAGGATCACAAATATTGAAATATATATAATTAATTAATAATTTAAGAGTAAACAAGAAAAATAGAAAGTTACCATTTATCAATCATTTATTCATACAAAAAATAAAAAAAAAATATCATATAAAAAAAAGGTGAAACATTTCTCTTAGGATGTCCTTCTTTATGAGATTCTGTCGCTCGATTTTATAATTTTCAATAAAAAAAATAAATTTAAATCTAATTTACAATAACTATGTAAGGAGTGAAATATGAAATATATCTCTCAAATCACATAATGGGAGGATGTGAAGAAAAATGACGCCATTAACGAGAATGCGGGTAGAATAGTTGTCAAATAGGTTAGATTGAGAATGAATAGACTAGAGGTAGA
Source organism: Diospyros kaki (assembly GCA_036245055.1). Taxonomy (NCBI): domain Eukaryota; kingdom Viridiplantae; phylum Streptophyta; class Magnoliopsida; order Ericales; family Ebenaceae; genus Diospyros; species Diospyros kaki. Next base: position 14,883,281 of record BSEG01000015.1, on the reverse strand, counting down.
TAGATGGCAGTGACAATGAGTAGGAAATTGGAGAGAAAAAAGATGAGAGAGTTACAGCGAATTAGGTTTAATTTTTATATAATATATTAATTAACAATTTCTTCCGTAATAACGATTAAAATTGACATTAAAATTAAAATTAAAATTGAGATGAATTGAAATTAAAAAGTGAAAGCTTGAAAAAGTAAAATTGAATAGACAGAGGGGATGGGTGACCCGGTGCATCTTTGCGCCAGGAAATGGGATTTTGATAAAGAGAAGGTCAGATTGAGATGAATTGCAACGATGCTCATAGCCACCCATCCCCTCACGTCACTTCAATTTTACTTTTTTAATTTATTTTGACTTTTAAACCAATTCAAACATTAAATTAGAAGTTATTATTTAAGTTTATTTGAAATTAATAATAAAATTTAAGTGAACTAACAATTAGTTGAACTAACAATTATAAATAAGTTATAGTTAGTTGAACTAACAATTTTTACTTATAAATAAGTTATAGTTACGAGTGAAGAGTTACACATCATAAATTTTGAGATGAATTGTAATTTATTTTAGATTAAGATAGTATTTGTTAAAATAAACAAGATAAGAGAATATCAAAATAAAATTAAAATACTTTTCGAACTAAGGTATGAAATGATCAAGATAAAAGTGAAAAATATTCTAAGATTTATATTAGATTATTAGTTAAATTTTTTAAGATTCATTAAGAATTATACTTTTTCTTTTTCTATATGTTTGTTAAATATATATAATAAGTACTAAAATAAGATTTCTTTATTAAAATATCCTTATTAATAAATTTATTCAAAATTATATGTTAACATCAACAATAAATTTATAATTAAAATAGTATTTTATGATTAATGTGAATTGTCAAAAAATGAAAATAAAATTAATTTAAAAGTTTACCAAATTCATTCTAATTTAAATATTTTTATAATTGTAATTGTTAAAACATATTTTCATATTAGATAATAAAATATAAAATTAAATAAAATAATTTAAAAAATAAGATCAAAGTGGAAAGAGAGATCTGGAAGAGAGGGGGAGACCTGGAAAATTCAATCTCCGAACAAAGATTCATCAAAAGAAAGAGGTTGTTTTATATATGGATATGCATAGGAATGGAAAAATATGGGTGATAATCAAAAAAATTTAAGGGAAAGAAAACCTACTCTATAATATATATATATATATATATGAATCCATCGACAAGAGGATTGAGAAGCCATCCACATATTTATGTATAAAGCCACACCTGCCTCAACCAGGTTATAGGTTAACCCATGTTAGAGACGGAAGAAGATGAAAGGCGAGGAAGATAGGTGGCCAAGAAGATCGTTGGCTTGATAGATCAATGGTGAGGAAGAAGATGAAAGCTGAGAAAGATTGGCGGCCAAACAGACAATGGCAAGCAAGAAGATGAACAATAATAGCAAGGAAGAAGATGAACGTGAGGAAGAAGATAAATACGAAACAGGAGAGAAAAGAAATAAGTGAGGTTTTTATACAATGGACATACAGATCATTTATATTTATCTGTAAAATATTACATAAATTTATCTAAAGATGACATATAAATTTATCTATAAAAATTCAGATAAAAAGTCACATGAGGATTTTTTTGGAAATGGTCAGATAAGTTTAATAAATACGTTGGACAAGACAAAAGTTTGGTATACTTTTCATATCTTAACTTTTCTACCCTATATCTTGATTAATAAACATTATCTAAGTTGTTATTAAAAAAAATTACACTAAAAATTTAAATCTGATAATGGGTGTAATATCCCAAAATTCTGGTGACGATAATAATTATCAAATTTCGGTATTTGCGGTCTGTATTGAGTATTTGAGGATTAAGGTAACAAAATAGTAACAAGAATAATGCCAATAATAATAATAGATAATAACAATAATCATAATAATAATAAAAGAATAAATCAAATTAACTTAAATGAAATTAAATTAATTAATATGCTTATATATGTGTGGTTGTGCGCGTGTGCTTGGAGGCTAAGTAATGTACAGTGACTTTCTCTAAAGATTAAAACAGAAGAGAAAAAGAGGGAGATCTCGTGAGAGAACAGGGAACTGAGAGATGAGGAGAGAGAGCTTGGCCGAGTGAAGAGGGAAGCTGAGAGAGAGAGTGTAACACCCCAGCCTCTTCATAGCGTTATATAATAGGCTAGAATTTTTTTTTTTTTTAAAACCATACTAGAATCCTCAACAGGACTCATAAGAATAACACTCCCAAATGATATTAAAAGAAATGAAATATTTAATGTGCGTAGAAGTAGGATCAAAACCTTAATAAACCTTAGTAACGTATCATAATATCCACGAGTTCATATATATTACTTAATCAGCATAACATTACAATAATTGAAATAAAGTAAATCAATTAAACAGGATAACTTGTCCTAGCCCTAGTTTAGGACCTATCACAATCTCCATCATGCTCATGTCTCGATTACTCCTTTGCCCTTCTGACTGCTCGACTCGTCTGGAACGTGGAATATTCTAGGAACATACGTCTAACATTAGAAGATGAATCTTCTAGGTGAGGGTTAAAATGACAGTTACATGAATGCATGATGCAATAACGTGAATGAATATATGCCCTAGCATGTAACTTTCTTAGCCCACCCGCTCGGCACGGAACCCTAGGGAGAATCCCGACCTACTTTCAGGATAATCCTTACGTTGTTCCATCATTTGCCCTTAGAGAATTTACGGCTACACTATCAAGGCGACATCTCGACCCGACACGAATATCAATATGCTAATAATATCGTGCCATGCAAAACTCATAATACATCGATACAACAATACATGTATAAATATGATAGGATGCTCATATAACTTAGTCATTTTCATCACTATCATACTCAACATAGCCAACATATAACATATATAAGCCTTTGGGGTAAAACCACTCACCTTCGACTTGTCTCATAAAACGTTTTAAGCTCAAAAATCGTGAAAATCCTCAACCTCCTTGGCCAAATCACTTTATGGCAAAGAATTTCCAACTAAAATCAATAATATAATTTTTTCATAATTTTCATAATTTTTCACTAATTTTTTATATTTTTCTCTATTTTTTTATAGCCATAAATTCTTCAAAAATTCCTAATAAAGTAATTTCTTCAATTTTTCTTCATAAAAATTCCTAAAATAACATTTCTAATCTCCATGAATTTTCTGAAAATTTTCCAAAACCTCTTCCTACTTTTCTCTAATTAAGTTTCCTTTAAAAAATTAAAAATAATTATTTTATCATGAAATTTTCCAAATAAAAATTTATAAAACTAAACTATTCATTTTTCCTTCATTTATGAATATTTTTTTCAGAATTTTATCTCTCTTATTTATATTTTTACTCTATTTTTTTATTTTTAACATTTAAAAAATAATAAAAATTATCTTTGATCATCTTCTCCAGCACCGGCATACCAGAAAATCAAACTGACTATACCAAAAGATAGCCCACCTTGAGTAGATCATCTTGGCCAAATTTGAACTTGAAACAACACCTAGATTACCTTTCTCCGAGCAAAAATCAGTCTGGCTTAGGCGAGATTCGATTTTTCCGACGAAACTCCAATCACCCCTCAAATAAACTCCAAAATTTCTCAAACTTTTCAAAAATGATCCTCACCTCATGGGAAACAAAAACCCTATGGTTTGATGTCTCAATTTACTAAAAAATGAGATCAATTTGAAGCTCAAATTTTGCAAAACTCTTGGCCACCATATCCTCTATTTATAGCTGAATTCGAACCCCAAAACGACATATCTCAAGCAACCCAAGGCCTCTGATGTCTCTTCTTGCCCTTAATGAGCCCAAAACCCATCAAAAGTTGCCTCAAAATTTTATTTACAGTGGGTAAAAATCTAGTTTCTTTCAGCCGAAAGTTTGGCTATTTTCGACCAAGCTAAGGCCAATTGCTGGCCTAAGCTCGACCCAGAGCTTCCTAGATTACTTTTCTTGAGTATTTCACCACCGAATTCGATGATGGGAGGTGGTGGAGAAAGCTTGGTCGGCCATGGCAGAATTGCTCTTTGTGTAATTTTACAAAATTGCACTTTGACCCCAACTTCTTCACATTTTTAACTTTTGGTCCTTTCCTTGAAGCCCCTGAGCTTCTCAATAGTGACATTGCGATCTAAAAGTTCTATACTTTCTATTACATCTTCGAAGATTCTGAAAAAATATCATTTCGACCTCCTTTCGGTAAAATTAAGAAATTGCACTTAGACCCGAATCTTCATTTTGGCCATAAATCCTTTTGTTTCTTCCTGAAACCACTGAAGAGTTGTCCTACATACCACATACAAAGCCTTTCAAGATTCCGTTAACTTCCCAGAAGCCCCCTACGATAATTCGATTTTGCAACCTAAATTGCAGTTGCATTTTAGCTATACCAAAAATCGTTCCTGATTCGAGTTCTTCTGATGCCATAAATTATGCCTCAAAATACTCATCACTGCTATATCATTTTCCTTTGGCATCTCAGCTCCAAGGCACTCTCTACAATCGATTCGATCAATTTTTCAGGCTATTTAGATACTAATCATTTCTGAAATTTCATTTTTATAATAAAACGCTTATTTTTTAAATAATCCTAATTTCTTGGGTATTACAGAGAGAGGAAGGGAAAGAGATAATTGAAGAGGGAGCGTGACAATGAGATGGAAAAAAAAAAAGAATGGAAAAGAAATGGAAGCTGGTCGAGTGAAGCTCGGCCATGGAGCCGAGCGAAGCAACGCGTAGTGGCGGTTGCGGGAGGTGGAGTAGTAGCGCGATGATGGTGGTTGTGGTGCAGTCAGTGGCAGTGCGTGCATTAGTGAGGTTGGTCGCGGCTAGAAGCAAGCAAAGCCGCGGCCATGGCAGCCATGGTCGCTAGCTTCGCAGCTGAGCGAGGAGGCAACGTGGGTAGCAGCGCACAGCCGTTGGTGGGGGCACCGGTAGCAGGGGTGGCTGATGGTGTTGTTGGCAGGGGGCAGCGGCGACTGGTGGGGCTGGGCAGCAGCGGGTGGCCGCTAGTGCGACAGGAAAGAAGGTACAAGGAAGAAAAAGAAGAAGAAAAAGAGAAGAAAAATGAAGCAAAGAAAGAAAAAAAAAGAAAAGAAGAAAATATGAGAAAAATGAGAGGATTCTGGTATTGTCTTGGCATGAAAAATGACCGGGTACGTGGGTAAAAATTATTAAAAGTGTTACATGTTTAAAAATTTTATATGGTTAAATTATTTATATTATACTGTAGATTTATTTAATGAAAGCTATGATTTTATCAATTGCTATGAAACGTTTTACTTCGCAGCGGGAGTATAAGAAATGCAAGAAACAGCCGTGTAAAGGCAAGTTCCTAACTTTCTCCTCATGTTCTTTAATTCCCGTGAAAGATTCTATGGTTTATCGTATTTTACACCCTCCCTTACTCTAATTTGGCTCTTAGCATTATTTATTTAGTTATTATCTATTTGGTATCATTTAAATTAAATACGGGACTTCTAGAATTTTATTTGTTATGTACCTACGAGGGTTTGTATCGCCCCTATTCCTTTCAGAATGATGTTGAACCCAACTTAGGGACTAGGTTCTTAGGGATAAGGGTTTATTTATGGATTTCTCGGGTGTGGGTCGGTTATGGCTATCGAGCAGTAGGGCAGGGGTCGATTGTTTTGTGACGTTGGAGTAGACTATTATATAGCCCTGAAGTGGACCGTCGGGTGGACACTCATAGTCACTGACCATTGACCGGCATCGAAAATTGTTGACTAACCATGCCATTATGTGATTTAGTGCATGATTCGATATGCTATATTACTGTTCATGATTTGATATGCATATGGGTATGGGATGCATGTTGGGATATTCATTTATTGAATATGCTTGAACACGAACATTCTAGTATGGTTAGATCGCATCTGGCACGGTTATATGCATCGCGTGTGGTTTACTATGTGGACGGAGCATGGCCTGATGCTTGGATGTATGGGCATCAGTGTATCACGTTAATGCTCACTATACCATTACATTTTTATGTGCCTTACATGGTTACTATATGTTCAACAGACTCGGAAGGGAGGACCATTCCGAAGGAGCCTAAGGCTCAGTTATTCTACAGCTTGGGTGTTGGAAAGACCGACGCGAGCATTCGGGTTACGGAAGCACCGACCCTGGACAACACGCACAGGTTTGTTGGAGATATATGTTGTCTTTCAAGGCAGTAACAGGTTGGTATGAGACTTGAGTGTCATGTGTCTTGTGTGGGCCCCTAAGGACCGATACATGCTCTTATCTATACTTTTATACTGTGTTGGGCGTCTCATGACTTGTGTGTGCTTGGGGGTTAGTGTTTTGGGGAGAGTTTTCTGAATATGTTCAGCCTACAACCTTTCTTTCCTTATGCTTGCTGAGTCTCTCGATTTACTTTACTTTCAATCATTCTAGGTAGTGGCAGCGTTGATAAAGGGTAAGGGAGTCAGCATCTTGCGACAGAGTCGGCATGGTGTACAGGTAGTTTCGTCAGTCCCCGTTAACTCTGATGTTCAAGTAGGATTTACTCCATTACCTTTTGACTATGCCAGGTCACTCATCGTGTCTCTTGTATGTCGACACAGGTGTCTGTATGTATTTCTTTATCATGTGACCGCTGTGTTAGCAGAGTACCCGTAGTACATGTATGTGTATAGCTTAGCTTCTGCTATTTTTAATTATTGTGTATGTATGCCCGGGTAGTTCTTGGCTTGTGTTTCATTCTTTTTCTTTTTGTAGGCACTCCCGTTCGAGTAGTCCGAGTGGTTGGGATATTCGGGCGGGACTGTTTACAATGGGCTATCCTGATTCTGGTGAAACACAGCAGCATGCAACACCTTACCTAGCCCAACTAGGTGAAAATCAAGTCAGCTCAACTATAATTTAGCTATAGGGGGAAGAGGGCCAGATTGGGCTTCAACTCGAGCTAGTCTTAGTTGTCCTGACATCAATATAAATAAAAAGAACGAAGTCCGTGCCAACCTCAATCACCTCAATCCTCGGCGCATCTCACTCAACCCACTACCTATTGACTCTCTGGATCTCCCCATGAGTTCAAGCCAACCTTAAATTTTAAACCATATATGTACAACCTTAAGACTTAAAGTTCAGAAATTTTAAATCCTCCAATCTTAAGCCCTTGCGGTTTTAAGTCTCACATTCAAAGATTGTTCAGCAGTCGAGATATTATTTATAGGTTTAATCTTATTAAAATATTATTAGATTTCTATTTAAACTCATGTACTATAAAATTGTTAAAATATTAGATTTTAAACTCGCAAAATAATGAGTTGTTTTTTGTGCCTGTCCGGTCCTTTAGATGACACTATTATTCTAAGCTAATTTAAGTTACGTACAAAGAGGGAATTGATTGATATAACCAGATGATTTCTGTCAAGCCATAACCAAAACCTGAGTTATTTTTATACTTAAACATACCTCTCAATATATTTGCCAACATTCTATTTTTGCACACACAACACAAGAATTCCACTTTGTAAGAAATTTTTTTGTCAACAACCAACTTCATTCGAGATGATCGTCTTTGTACGATTTTCAGTACTCATGTTCTTGATTACGTTCGGAGAAATAAATCATAAGTTAGATCTTTGACCTTTATACAAGATGAGAATTAAACTCACAACTTATCGAATTGACACTCGACTTATGCTCTGACGTCCTCTCCCCTGCCCCAATTTAAAGTGGGAGGAGGGGGTGAGAGAAAGAAAATGAGCAAATTTGAGAAGAAGGAGAAAAAGTTTAAATTTAAATTAAAAATAAGTTAAAACATTTCTGTAAAGCTTTGTCTAAACCTTTCTCAACAAGTAGCAATATTATTAGTTTTGTACCAAATTATTACTTTTGTTTTACAAATTATTTTATAGGCTGTAGAAAATTCTCTGAGACCAACCACTATATCTATAAAAACCTTAGGATTTGAGACCACTGTCCCATGGGCGCAAAAAACATGCAACTCTATTAATCCACCCTCCTTAATTTCAATCGCTAATTAATTCTTATAATTGAAATCGCTTCCCCGTGTGGTATTGCAGTCCATCTCCTTACTTTTTTTTTTTTTTGGACTACGCTCCATTACTGGCGTCTTCAGTCACCCTGTCCCTAGAGTTATACTAAGGAAGTAAATCGAACAATATATCCAAGTGATCGAGGTGGTAGACCTAAACACCACTAATACCACACCTCCTTACTTTTTGACTTTGAGCTAGAGGAATGATGGGAACACATAATCAAAGTCCACTCTTCTACCATATGTTTGATTCTATTTCTTGCCATCCACTCCACAAAACCTGTCCCGACCCACTCACACAGCAACAGACGACAAATTAAGCTCTTTCTAAATTCCCAAATTAATTTAATTCCTTGCTCCCCAAGCTCCCCAAGCCTAGACTTCTTGCTCTCTCTCTCTCTCTATATATATATATGTACTGGTTCAGCCATTAATTTATCAAGTGGTTGGAGAATAGTTGTTTCCATGGCTGGCTCTAGTCTCGCTGAAGCTTATGTAATGAGGAAGCTCCACAGGGAGAAGATGAAGAGCATGGATAAGGCTGCAGATCATCATCATGATGAGACGAGGACAGCGATGAAGGACTCCGGCGGCTGCCTCCGCGGCTTCTTCAGGAAGATCCTTCCTACCGCTGCGGCTGTGCCACCGGCCGATTCTTGTAAAAGAAAGGATGCAGGTTAATTACGTAAACACTGGTCTTTAAGTGTGGGGCTGACTGAATAAACTCAATCAATGTCTGCAACTCTGAAACATATATATATATATATATATATATATATATAAGTTGCAATTTGGTCTGGCAAACTATGTAATATTATATCAAGGCTGTCTTGTGCATGTTGGTCTGTAATTTGAGTTGGATTGAATTGTTTTCTCTCAGACTTTACATATGGTCTGGTGGGTTCACAAATTCAGTGGCTGATGGATGGTTAATTATGTGTTACTTTATGATGGTTATGTGTTGCTTTAATTATCATGGTAATGAGCAGCAGGCTTCAGATTGGGAAGTTTATAATAAAGGACCTTTCTTTCTTCTTAATTCATGAGTAATTATATTTCTCCCTCTCCTTTTCCCTTTTATCACTGTCACTAACCAAAACGTATCCCTGCCTTAACTGACAGTGTTGAAAGGAACAACGAGATATTTTTCTTTTATCTCCCCCCACCTCTAGCTAGCTCATTACAAGTAGCCCATTGCTGATTTGAATAACAATGGGGCATGACAAATCATATGGCTGTTATGAAAATCGTTTCTCCCGCCCTCATTTCTTTGATACCCTCGAGCTTTTCTCCCCACCCGGCAACCCCTCTTTCTATATAAAGAGGGTTAATTACCAAAAAAAAGAACTCATTTTTTGCCATATTTTCAATTATGTACTAAACTTTTAAATTTTTTCAAGTACCATTGCTAAAACTTTCCATTTGGTTTAAGGAAAAATAGCAAAAAAAGAAAAAAAAAAAAAACCTAAACCTTTTTACAAATTTACAACTTTATCCAATCATTTTAATTTTAACAACTATATTCTAATTCACTCAATTAAGTGCAATTTTATCCAACACCTAAAATCGATCTGCGAGATGCGTGTAATTATTGACGTAGCTAGTCACGTGTCATTAACAATAAGAATATGAGTAAGACTCATATGTACACATAAAAAAATAAAAAATAATATGTAAAATAAAACCTTGCCTATTAACTCGCGTTAGCCATTTTAAATTTTATTTTATTTTTTATTTTTTTTTATTATATATACATATAGATCTCACTCATATTTTTATTTTATGACATGTAATATGCTATATTAGCAATTACACACGTCTCGTAAATTAATTTCAGATATTGGATAAAATTGTATCTAATAGAGCCAATTGGGATAGAATTATCAAAATTGAAATGATTTGATAAAATTGCAAATTTGCTAGAAGATTTAGATTTTTTTTTGGTATTTACTCTTGTTTTAAATTTGTACCGCAGTTAGTCTTTCGTAAGAATTGTTTGTTAAAAAACTAATAATTTTGAATGCTACATATAGTTACTTTGTTGAATGTATTAAATTCTGATTGACATCACTCAAATATCTAATTTTGTCCATCATATTCAATGAATAGGAGATTTTAAGGAAAGTCATATGAAATTTCAAGCCAACTTACTCAACCAATTAATTTTTTTATAAATCAAGTCATTTAATTGAAAATGACACATTAGAGATTAACCGTCCCTTTTAACGATAAAAGTACATAATCGATACAAATTGAAAGTCTAAACATAATATTGAAAAAAATTAAAAATACAATAAAAGATGATTTTTTTTACGATTAACCAATATATATTATCTTTATATTTGATAGATAATTTGAAATATATTCTTAGTTTGTATATATTTTTTGTAATTAACATATATGTTAATTTTGTGTTTAGAAAATATTTTATTCATATTTGTTTATACATATTTTTTATAATCATAATATATTTTTTATAATATGAAAATATATTTAAGGAGAGTAGAGAGAGATAAGAAAGGAGGATTAGGTATAAAATAGTCTTTTTATCTATTTTTTAAAAATTTATATATATATATAATTTGTGTAATATTATGTTATTTGTGTCATATAACATAACATTTGTTCAATACAGACAAATTTAGAAGGGGATGTGAGCCTTGGCGTTGGCCCCCCTCCCTCTATCCACGCTCTTGTATGCTCGCATCAAGTAATACGTGAATAATATATAATCTTTGTGTATAATTTTACCTATTCTCAAGAAAGGTGTGTGCAATTTTTAGATGTGATAATTTGGAATTAAAAATTAGAATATGAGTATTTAAAATAGAATTTATAAATTAAAATATATGAGTATTAAAGTATCTTATACTGTACAAATAATAAAAAAAAAAGTATCGTGCGAGACTGTCACACTATCAGTCAATGAATAGCGATAAGATAGCAAATGAATTAATTTAATCAATCAAAAAAAAAAAAAAACTTTGATGTGTTGATTGGATTTCTTGGCATCCACTCCACAAAACCTGCACTTTGATCCCCTGGAGAAAATGATCGAAGTCAAGCGAACAGGGACAATGGCGGCAGCGGCGGCGGCGGCGGCGGCAGAAGAGAGTAGTGGGCCCCGCCGAGCTGAACGCCTCCTCTGGCCGACGGCTTCCACATCAAGTCGGGGCGAATTCAGGAATTTACATTGGGAAGGTTGAAATTTTATAAAATTAATATAATAAATTTTATATAATTAAAAAATTATATAATAACAATCGGGGTAGATTGATTTTGTTGCCTCAAAATTGAAGTATTTTCACTAATTTGCAATTAACCAAAAAAGAAAGTAAAAAAATTTCATAACCAATTAAACACAATACTGTTTAGATTATTAAAGGATTCACAAATATTAAAATATATATAAAATTAATTAATAATATAAAGAAACACAAGAAAAATAGGGAGACTATTTTTAAATAATAATAATAATAATAATAGAAGTATCATAAATATTAAAATATATATATAAAAAATTAATTGATAATTTAAGAATAAACAAGAAAAATAGAAAGCAACCATTTATCAATCGAATTCATTCATACAAAAACTTAAAAAAAATATCATATGAAAAAAATGTGAAAGATACCTCTTAGATCATATAAGGAGAGGATGAGGAGAAAAATGGCACCGTTAAAGATAAGGCGAGTAGAGTAGTTGTCAAGTAAGTTAGATTGAGAAGAAATAAATACAAATAGCTGTCAATGACAATGATTAAGAAATTGAAGAGAAAAAAGATGAGAGAGTCGTAACGAATTGGGTTTAATTTTTTTATAATATATTAATCGACAATCTCTCTTGTAATACCAATTAAAAGCAAAATTGAAATTGAGATTGAGATTGAGATGAATTGAAATTAAAAAGTAAAAACTTGAAAAAGTAAAATTGAATAGACGGAAGATGATGGATGCCCAGGTGCATCTTTGCGCCTGGAAATGGGATTGATAAAAGAGAAGTTCAGATTGAAATGAATTGCAATGATGCTCCTAGCCACCCACTTCAATTTTAAATTTTCAATGTATTTTGACTTTTAAAAAAATTCAAACTTTAAATTAGAAGTTATTATTTAAGTTTATTTAAAATTAATAATAAAAATTAAGTGAATTTAATGTTGGACTTACAATTTTTACTTCTAAATAAGTTATAGTTAAGAGTGAAGAGTTACACATAAAAAATTTTGAAATGAGCTATAATTTATTTTAAATTAAGATAGTATTTGTTAAAATAAGTAAGATAAGAAAATATCAAAATAAGCTTAAAATACTTTTCGAATTAAGATATGAAATAATAAAGATAAAGGTCGGAAACATTCTAAGATTTCTATCAGACTGTTTATTAAATTTTTTGAAATCTATTAGAAATTGTACTTTTTTTATATGTTTGTTAAATATATATCATAAGTACCGAAATAATAATTTTTTACTAAAATATTCTTATTATCTATGAAGCACGGAAACGGAAAAAACGGCCTGAAACGTTTTTTGGGATGTTTGTGTAATTTTTGAAAACTTTCAGGCCGTTTCAAAATTTAAAGAACTCACCTGAAACGCGTTTCAGCGATTGCCCAACCAGTTGGATCCCTACAAAAATTTTCTCCTCCATTTCCCCCTCTTTTCTTCTTCTTTTTCGAGCCATTTCTTCTTCTTCGATCACCCTCGTCGCGCCGTCGTTCGCTCCTGTGCTCTGTTGTCTGCTTTGGTGCTCCATCGTCCTTAGAGTTTTTCCAGACGCTGATCGTTCTTTCCTGGCTCTCCCGCTGCCGTTGCTGTTCTTCCCTTCATTTCTGCAACTGTTTCTGTAAGTAACCCCCTCCCCTTTCTCTCTCTCTCTCTCTCTCTCTCTCGATGTGTATATATATATATATAAGTTAACACTATCAGTATATATATATGCGCGAAAATATATATAAGTTAACAGTTACAGTTATATATATATATATATATATATGAAAATATATATCTTTAACATTTAAAGTTTGCATATTTATGTTTATATATGCAAAAATATATATATCTTAACAGTTAACACTTAACAGTATGCATATCAATATATATATATGTAAAAATATATATAAGTTAATAGTATATATAAGTTAACAGTTATATATATATACAAAAATATATATGTTCGTTCATATTATTAGTTTATATTAGTTCATATATTGTTGATAGTATATATAATTATTTGTTTTTAATTGCTAAATCATGTAAGGAAAATAGAGCTTTTTAAATATTGTTAATGGTTGTTTGAATGTATTGTAAACTTTATATTTATGTTTATTTGAGTACATTATATAATTTTTGTTTATTGTTTATATTTGAGTATTTTTTATTTTTTATATTAAAAATTATATTTACAAAAAATTCCTTATATTTTTTAAATTTACAGTTTACCCCATGTTTCTGTTTCCTACTTTTTTAGAAAAATGTTATTTTCACGTTACCTGTTTCCGTTTCCTTGCAACCTAGCTTATTATCAAATTTATTCAAAACTATATGTTAACATCAACAACAAATTTATAATTAAAATAATATTTTATGATTAATACGAATTGTCAAAAAATAAAAATAAAATATAAAATTAATTTAAAAATTTACCAATTCATTCTAATTTAAATATTTTTTAAATTTATAATTGCAATTGTCAAAACATATTTTTAAATTAGATAATAAAATATAAAATTAAATAAAATAATTTAAAAATAAGATCGAAGTGGAAAGAGAGATCTAGAAGATGGAGAGGGGGGAGACCTGGAAAATTCAATCTCCAAACAAAGATTTTGGATCGTTTGGGCCCAATCTCGACCTTCTCCTTTGGCCCAACCTCGACCTTCTCCTTAGGCCTAACCTCGGCCCTCTTCTTAGGCCCAATCTTGGTCCTTCCTCTGGACCTAGCCTTAATCCAGTGCCAGCCTACCACGGCATCATGGCAAACTCACTGGATATTCGTACGGCCGTCTCGGATCCTATCCTCATTAATGACAGATCTCATCCTCATTAATGAGGGGCTCGTCGCCACCATACTACCGCCTGAAAACCTCCACTGGCGCCGGATAGCCAGTCTCATCACCTGCAAGCGTACGTCTCATGTATGCAAGAGGATATCTCCTCCTCCTATATCAACCAACTCACTTCAGAGCCAAGGTATGCTCTCATCTCTGGCCTACTGATATACCGCCTTACCTTACTCTTTTGCTCACTCGACTGTCGGAGTACTTGCAGGTGCCAGCCACCCCCTAGACGAACGCGTCGCCAGAACTCCCGCGCCGCTTCCGATCTTCCCCCCATTTGGTTAGGAAGGAACACCTAGCGCCCACTATGGGGCCCGCTAAAACTTACCTACCCCATAATCTCATAAGAGCCTCTCAACCCAACCCCCTCACCTTACCATGGTGCGAGCCAAAAACGCCTCTGCCAAGGAGCCAAACGACACCAACCACCACCCGCAAAACTCAGTTGTCACGGAGGCCTTCTTCCAGACTGTCCAACAACTTCAAAACCAGGTCACTAAGTTAACTAGAAACCAACAGCAAGCTTCAGGACTTCTGTTAGGAGTTCGACATCCACCAGGTCTTCACCTTAGTAGAACACCCTCAAACCAACAGCCAAACAAAAGCTGTCAACAAGGTCATCTTAGTCGGTCTAAAAAAGCAATTTGATGGCGATAAGGCCGCATGGCCAAAAGAACTCCCCATAGTATTATGGTCGTACCACACCACAGCTCAAACTTCGACTGTGGAAACACCATTTCGACTCACCTACGGGTTAGAAGCCATGATCTCTGTAGAGATTGAAGAACCTAGCCTTAGGTGACAACATTTTCGTGAAGACACCAACGATGAAGAATAGCGAGCCAACGTTGACCTTATCTAAGAAACTAGAGACCAATCCCAAATCCACGAACATGTTGTCAAACAAAGAACAGCCTCCGCCTCGAGTAACCTCGGCCACTCTCCCTGAAGATAGCCTTGTATGAAACAAACATTGGCAGACCTCGAGCTTTCTTGGTCTAGCCCTGGCCTCGAGTAACCTAAACCACTCTCCCTGAAGATAGCCCTGTATCAAACAGGTATTGACAAACCTTGAGCTTCCTCGGTTTAGCCCTAGCCTCGAGTAACCTTGGCCACTCTCCATGAAGATAGTCTTCTATCAAATAGGCATTGGCAGACCTCGAGCTTCCTCAATCTAGCCCCAGCCTCAAGTAACCTCGGCCATTCTCCCTGAAGTTAGCCTGGTATCAAACAAGCATGGCATAAATAGATCTTGGGCCACCTCGAACTCACTCGACCCGTTAAATAGAAGTAACCAAGGATTTTTCATTTTATTACTCATAACTAATTCAATACAAGTATTAGTAGGATCTCGAGCTTGCCTCGGTCCTCCCTTAGCAGTGTTCTGGACCTAGGTCGACGTGGTCCATCACAAGACCTCGAGCCTGTCTCGGTCCTCAATTTGTAGTGTCCTAGACCTAGGTCGACATTGTCTATGATAGGACCTTGAGCTCACCTTGGTCCTCCATTTATAGTGCCCTGGACCTAGGTCGATGCAGTCTGTCACTAGATTTCGAGCCCGCCTCAATCCTCCATTTGTAGTGCTCCGAACCTAGGTTGACGCGATTCATCACAGGACCTCGAGCCCACATCGATCCTTCATTTGTAGTGTTCCGGACCTAGGTCGACGCGGTCATTGACAGGACCTCAAGCCCACCTCGGTCCTCAATTTCAAGTGCTTCGAACCTAAGTCGACGCGGTCCATCACAGAACCTCGAGCCCACCTTGGTCCTCAATTTCAAGTGCTCGGACCTAGGTTGATGCGGTCCCTCACAGGTCCTTGAGCCCGCCTCAGTCCTCCACTTGTAGTGCTTCAGACTTTGGTCGATGTGGTTCATCATAGGATCTCGAGCTAGCCTCAGTCCTTCATTTGTAGTGTCCCAGACCTAGGTCGACACAGTCCCTGATAGGAGCTCGAGCCCACCTCGATCCAATTTCAAGTGTTCCGGACCTAGGTCGACGCGGTCCATTACAGGACCTCAAGCCCTCCTTGGTCCTCCATTTCAACTGCTCCGGACCTAAGCCGACGCGGTCCGTCACAGGGCTTGGTCCTCTATTTGCAGTGCCCTAGACCTAGGTCGACAGGGTCCGTCGTAGGACCTCAAGCCCGCCTCGATCCTCCAATTGTAGTGCTCCAAACCTAAGTCGATGCGGTTTATCACAAGACCTCGAGCTCGCCTCGGTCCTCCATTTGTAGTGTCCCGAACCTAAGTCGACACGGTCCATGACAGGACCTCGAGCTCGACTCGGTCCTCAATTTCAAGTGCTCCGGACCTAGATCGACACAGTCCATCATAGGACCATGAGCCCGCCTCGGTCTTCCATTTCAAGTGCTCCAGACCTAGGTCAACGCGATCCGTCACAGGATCTCGAGCTCGCCTCGGTCCTCCATTTGTAGTGTTTCGGACTTAGGTCGACGCGATTCGTCACAAAAGCTCGAGCCCGTCTCGGTCCTCCATTTGTAATGTCCCGGACCTATGTCGACACGGTCCGTGACAGGACATCGAGCCCACCTCAGTCCTCCATTTGCAGTGTTTCGGACCTAGGTCGATGCGGTATGTCACAGGACCTCGAGCCCCGCCTCAGTCCTCCACTCGCCGTGCTCAAGACCCAGACCGACGTGGACCTCGGGCATAGCCTTGTCACTGTTCTAAGGCCTCGAGGCTTCCTCAACCCTATTGAGCCACGTATCAGACAGGCGCACAGGACCTCGAACTCGCCTCGGTCCGACTTCCGCTCTCAAGTTATGCCTTGGATCAAATAGCCACATCGAATCTCGAGTCTACCTAGGCTGGAGTCCAAAGTCATGCCTTGAATCAGACATCCAGCACTCCAAAACTAGCACATATAGGCACAGACAACAAGTACTGCTTGGACTTCTCTTTTTTAGCTCGAACGTTTGTTACTCGAGCATCCAACCTAGGGGGATGTGGACTGTCCGGGCCCAATCTCGACCTTCTCTTTCAGCCCAACCTTGGCCCTCTTCTTAGACCCAATCTTGGCCCTCCCTCTGGACCCAGCCTTGGTCCAGTGCCAGCCTGCCACGACATCATTGCAAACCCACTGGATATCCATACGGCCATCTTCGATCCTATCATCATTAATGACAGATCTCATTCTCATTAATGAAGGTCCCGTCACCACCATACTATCGCCTGGGAACCTCTACCAGCGTCGGATAGCCAGTCCCATCACCTGGAAGCACACATCTCATGCATGCAGGAGGATATTTGTTCCTTCTATATCAACCAGCTCTCTTCAAAGCCATGATATGTTCTCATATCTGAGCTACTGATATACCGTCTTACCTTACTCTTTTGCTCACTCGACCGTTGGAGTGCTTGCAGGTGCCAACCCCCCTTCTTGGACGGACCCATCGCCGGAGCTCGCGCGCCGCTTTCAATCGTCTCCCCTTTAGTCGGGAAGGAACAAATTCAATCCCTAAACTCAATCAAAATAGGCTATTTTATATATGGAAATGCATAGGAATTGCAAAATATGGGTGATGATCAAAAAATTTTGAGGGAAAGAAAACTCACTCTATAATATATATATATATATATATATATATACTAGAGATAACTCATGCCTAAATGCACGATACACCTAAAAAAATCAAATATTAAATTTGAACGCGAAATAATTAAATATTGAACATGGTTAGCAAATAATACATAACACATCACTTACTCTCCTATATAAAAGAAATTAAAATGCACACCAGATATTAAATTATATTCACCTTTATTCCATTTAATATTACCTTTACGAGTATCAACATGTAAATTTATTTTTTTTCTTAAAATTAATAGACATTTTTTAAGAAATTCAACACACTATCCTATAAAAATTAATTTTTTATTAAAAAATTAATAAAGATATTTTTTATATTAAAAGTAAATATTAACTCTGTTTGGACAAAAGATGAGATGGAGCAAATTGTCCAGCATCTGGTGATCTTATCAATTGTGCAGCATGGGTAAATATTAATAAAGTGTTTGACAACTTGTTCAAACACTTCTTCATGATTTTTGATAAATTTTTATTTGGGAATAATTTTTGATAAATTTTTTTATACTTTTTTCAAAATTAAGATAGATCCCGACCTTCACTGGGATTAGAAGTAAAAATATATGTAATTTTTATTTTATTATATCACTATTTTTTCTATAAAAAAAACACTTTCCAAGCATAGTTCATTAACTCAAGCATAGAATGCATCTTACTAATGAAATAAAGCTATATTATATGAAATAAAGGTGAAAAATCATAATAATTAAATATAAAACAATTTAACATCTCTGTAAATCATAACTCATAAATCATCATTTCTTTATATCCACACAACTCAAAAAATAAAAATTAGAAAATCATTTCCAATTCATCCAAAATACCTATTATTCAAAATATCTGTAGTGACCCGTAAATAGTAAATTAAACTAATTATTGATGTATCGTGTTAATATAAATTAAAAGAAGTATTAAAATAATTTGTTGTTATAAATAATAATAGATTATGTGATTTTAAGAAAAATAAGAAATTAGGGTAATTAATTAATTATTTTAGAATATTTTTGGAATAAGGAGAAAATTGAAATAAATTAAATTGTGGAATTTTTAGAAGTTTCGGGCGTTAGTGTAATTAATTAAGGGGGGGCGTTTGTGTGATTAATGGAAGTTGTAGGGTGTTGGTGCGATTTTAGGAAAAGATACCAAAGGTCCCCTTAAATTTAATGGGTGCACTATAGAGTTAAAAGTGGGCGTGGGCGAGGGCGGTTTGCGAGCGAGACGGGCGAGGGGGCAGTCGAAGGTTTGAGCCCGCGGGTGTGCGCGCGCAAGGCAGTGGATTTTGGCTGATTTTAATTAGCCTAGGCATCCGAAACGACGCCGTTTTGGTTAGAGGCGGTGGACTCCAGCGGCTGGTCCGCGCGCTGCCATGTGGCCGCGCCTCATCTGCTCGTTTTTTGCCCAATTTAAGCCCAATTTCGGGCGTTCTTTTTGCAACAAAGAGTGAGCAAATTTCTAGAGAAGAACCAACGTGTGCGAGCTCGAAATTTTGTGGAAAATTTAGATTAATTCAAGTTTAATTGAAGATTTAAATTGTCAGGTATGTAGACAAGCTAGTAATAAATATTCTGTACGGTCGGAATTTTGTTTGGAGTCCGATTTTATTAATTTTGGCAAATAATTGGGATATTGCAGTTTGTATAATTTTTATCGCTTTTGGACCAAACGAGCCTAAGGATATCTTTGTTAAGGTAAGTTCTTTATACCCTCTACATCGTTCCTTTCGTTATCAATTTATTTGACCTCCCTTCGCTTGTTTCGACCGTTAGTAAAATATGAAAATTTTGAACTGTTAGTTTTAAATTTAATTAATTAAACTGGTCTTGTGGATTTTATTCGTTGGGTTGTCTTCGGGGGGTTTGTGCCACCCTCTGCCTATGGGAATGATGTTGTACTCACCCGGGGCTCGGTTCTCAGTTGTTCGGGTATTATTTATGGATTTTGGTTGTTTATAGGCTAGAGCGGTTGGGCAGTGGGGGCAAGGGTTGACTGTTCGGTGACGAAGTGACTGTCGTGCGGTTTATCTTAGACCGTCGGCTGGTCTCTCCTATCCACTGACCATTGACCGGTGCCAAGCACTGTTGACTGGCTTTGCCGTTACGTGATTATAGCATGACTGGTATCATTTATTTATTATTGCATGTTTTGGTATGCACATGGGTACGGGCTGCATGTCGGAGCTTTCATGATCTGGTTATGCTTGGTCACGGACATCCTAGCTTGGTTATGATGCATCCCGCATGGGTATATGCATCGCGTGTGGTTTACTATGTGGGCAGAGCAT
The DNA here is from genome assembly GCA_036245055.1 of Diospyros kaki. Lineage (NCBI taxonomy): Eukaryota > Viridiplantae > Streptophyta > Magnoliopsida > Ericales > Ebenaceae > Diospyros > Diospyros kaki. The sequence goes on along the minus strand of BSEG01000015.1, from coordinate 14,863,255 downwards.
GGCCTGATGTTTGGATGTATGGGTGCTAGTGTATCACGTTGATGCTCACTACGCAATTGCATTTTTATGTACATTGCATGGTTACTGGTAGTATTTAGTTCTCGGACGGGAGTACCGTTCCGAGGGAGCCTATGGCTCGGGTGTCGGGAGTACCGACATGGACACGGGTGATGGGAGTACTGACCCGTGACAGTATGCACAGGTTTGTTGAGGATATTTGTTGCCTTTCAGGGCAGTGACAGGTTGGTATGAGACTTGAGTGCCAAGTGTCTTGTGTGGGCCCCAAGGACCGGTATGTGCTTTTATTATGCTGCACTGTTGTGTTGTAGCATCTCATGGCTTGTGTGTACGTGCGGGACTGTGTTTGGGGTGATCTCTTCTTCTATTTATAGCCTTTCATTCTTATAAACTTGCTGAGTCTTGCGACTCACCTTGTTTTTCATCATTCCAGGTAAGGGCAAAGCGAAGGCCGAGGGCGAGGATCGTTCCACTTAGCAGCCGGCCGCATTGGTTCGGTGTATAGTTAGCCGCCTCCATTATCTCTGATATTTTGTCGGTATTTTTGTCTTTCATTTTTGGACTGTGCCGGATTATTCCTTGTATCTTTTATTTGTTGGCACAGGTGTCTGTATATTTTTATATACTCCTTGACCGCTGTTCTAGCGGGGTACTTGTGGGTATGCATGTTTACCATATTGCTTCCGCAATTGTATTTCTTATGTATGCATGCCAGGGTATTTTTGTCTTGTGTTTATTTCTTTTCTCTTCCGTAAGCGCTTCCGTTCGGATAGACTGGGTGGTTGGGATATCCGGGCGGAGGTGCTTACAATATCTTTGGTTTGTTTATTTACTATTTTCTTTAACAAAAAAGTGACATCCTTTGTATTAATAGACCAAAATACATTATCTAAAAATTTGTAATTTATCTAAAAATTTGTTAATAGACCAAAATACATTAATATTTACATAATTTATTTTAAAATTTTAAGAAAAAAAGAGGATCGTTAATGTATGAATTCAATCTAATCAATTAGTTAAATTTAATTAAGGAATGTCAATTAAATAAAATGAGCAAATTGAATGATGGTATTTATGATGGTATTTACTATTTATATGATAGTATTTACTATTTATATACTAAAAATATACTAAAATAGTTCAAATTGATCCTTTCCCACTTGCAAGGATCTCTTCTTTTCACAAATACCCACTTTTCCCATATTCTCTCTGCACAAAAAGGCATGTAAAAGACAAATTTCCCACTTGCAAGGCTCTCTTCTTTTCACAAATACCCACTTTTTCCATCTTCTCTTTACACAAAAGGGCATGTAAAAGAAAAAATTGTTCAGAGGGAGCCATGCTCCTTTCCCACCACCCAACAACTTATCTCTGCTTTTAAATTAATTAAATATTATAGCTATCAATGTACTAAAATGTTATATTATTGACCTTCAATCATATAGCTCAACTAAAGGACCTATATGCATTGAAACTATATACACATTATTCGTATATTATTGTATTACACTAATTATAATTAAAATAATAAGATAAAAGTTGAAAACAAAGACGAACACACGAAACCAAATGAAACAATATCTAAATGAAAAAAACTAAATGAAACAATATTTGTATGTATGTATCTAAACAATATCTCAAATGAAACCAAATGAAAAACTATCAAAAATTTCAGTTCCTAAGAAAAGATTTCAACTTCCATTTTTCAACTCACCCTAAGCAAATTCAAATGCACATATTAACATAGAGAGCCAAGAATCCGACTTTCATTCTCATTTAAACTCAAAACACACACACACAGGGGTATATAAATATGTGGCATTCAAGAACAATACAGAAAGAAAGACAGATTAATATACACACCCATATATATATACATATATATATATACACACACAGAACACACACACATAATTTATACACGCACACACAACACACACATATATACATAAACACAGCAAACATCACAAACACACACACACATATATACGTATACACAACAACTGAGATCTAGTCACAGCAGCGAACGACGGAGCGGGTGGGTATGAGAGAGAGAAAGAGAGAGGGAGGGAGAGAGGCCGTGAGTAGGTGGGTCAATGAGAGAGAGAGAGAGGTTGTCGCCATTAGCCGTTCGCCGCCACGGGCGACCTCCCCCGCCTCTGCTACTTCGATGGACATTGCAACCTGCGGGTATGGGTTTGAGAGAGAGTGGAGGGGAGAGATAGAGTGGGTGAGAGGCAAGAGCTTGAATGAGAGAGAGAGAGAGAGAGAGAGAGAAAGAGAGGTGAGAACGAGTAATGCAGAGAGTGAGAGGTGAGAGAGAGAGTGGGCGAGAGGTGAGAGCTTGAGTGATGAAGAGAGTAAGAGGTGAGAACTTGACTGCGTGAGATTTGATGGCTTTGAGAAATTAAATGAGGCAGTGCTTTGAGTTGTTGAGCGGGAAAATTTTTAATCTCAGTTATTAATGTATCAAAAATTAATCTTAACCATTAAAATGTCTACATATTTTAGACAATTCAAAAACTGTTCTACCATATTATATAGATATATATATGTATCTATCTTAATCTATCGACAAAGGAATTGAGAATCCATCCATATTTTTATGCATAAAACCACACTTACCCCAACCAGGTTACAGGTTAACCCATGTTAGAGACTGAAAATGATGAAATGTGAGGTGGAGATGGAAGAAAATGATAGGCGAGAAAGATAGGTGGCCAAGAAGATCGGTGGCTAGACGGATCGGTGACGAGGAAGAAGATGAAAAGTGAGGAAGATCGGCGACCAAATGGATAATGACGAGTAAGAAGATGAACAATAATCGCAAGCAAGAAAATGAACGTGAGGAAGAAGATAAACAGTAAGTAGGAGATAAAAAAAATGGGTGAGGCTTTTATACAAAGAACATATAGATAATTTATATTTACCTATAAAATATTATATAAATTTATTTATAAAAATTCAGATAAAAAGGTGATGGTTTTTTTAAAAAATAATTAGATAAACTTAACAAATATGTTAAAAAAGACAAAAGTCTAAGATGCTTTTCATATCTTAATTTTTTTACCACATATCTTGATTAACAAACATTACGAAAATTATTATTAAAAAAAATTACACTAAAAATTTAAATCTGATAACGGGCTGCCAACCTCAACTAGGTGAAAATCAAGTCAGCTCAACTATGGTTTAGTCAGGGAGGATGGGAGAGGGGGGGTAGTATGTGTTAGTCTTAGCCGTCTAAATATCAATATATATATATATATATATAGAAAGAATGACATTTGTGCTAACCTCAATCGTCACCTCACTCAGCCCACTATCCGCCGAGTCTCACGATCTGCCCTTGAGTTCAAGCCAACCTTGAATTTTCAACCATATATGTATAACCTTGACTTAAAAGTTCTGAAGTTTTAAGTCTCCAATTTTAAGCTCTCACGGTTTTAAGTCTCACATTCAAAGATTGTTCAGCAGTGGAAATATTATTTATAGGTTTAATCTTATTAAAATATTATTAGATTTCTATTTAAACTCATGTACTATAAAATTGTTGAAATATTAGATTTTAAACTCGCAAGATAATGAGTTGTTTTTTGTGCCTGTCTGGTCCTTTAGATGACTATTATTCTAAGCTAATTTTATGTTACATACAAAGAGGGAATTGATTGATATATGATAAGTGTCTTTTATACACTTATTTTGGTTTATAAACTTAGCATTTATACATTCAATGAGCATGATTTCTACTTGATTTGGCTCTATATATGGTTATGTAGATGTGGAGCATGTGTTAAAGCGAACATGGAGCAAAAAGAGTGATTTTGGTGCATGATGGGAGTGAAATGAAGCTTGGAGGCATGGTCGGGTTTCGAATTAAAAGAAAGCAAAAGAGTATCGAGAGCAAAAAGTTGAAGATTATAAAGCAAGAGGCTATTTTCAGGAAGCTTGGATTAAAAGAACCAACACCCACCACTGTTTCTCTTCAATTGGCTGATAGAAGTATCAAATATCCGAGGGGAGTAGTGGAAAATGTTTTGGTAAAAGTGGATAAATTTATTTTTTCTGTTGACTTCTTTGTTCTAGACATCGAAGAAGATTATGATATGCCCTTAATTTTAGGGAGACCTTTTCTTGCCACAGGGAGAGCTTTGATTGATGTCCAGCAAGGAACACTTAGCCTTAGAATTTATGATGAGACAGTTACATTTAATGTATTTAAGGCTATGAAATATTCTAGTGGTAATGAAAAAGAAGTTTTAAAGAAAGATGGCATTGTTGATTTAGTAGAGAGACCTGATGATCTTAAAGAAAATTGCATTGCTAACTCTTTTGATGAGCAGGAACAAAGTTTGGATGCCAAGAACAAGGTTGTGGTCGTGGGCTCGGGCTCTTTGGGAGAGAAGCAAAAAGGTTGTCTATCAAAAAGAGACAAACTGTGTTCTTTGGATGTTTCTTCTTCTTCTTCAAAAGCCAAGCCACCAAGTCATGAAAAGGAAAAGTTGGTAAGAGTGTTGAGGGAGCAAAAGAAGGGGATTGGATTAAAGGTTGCTAACATTCAAGGAATAAGTTCATTAAATGACACCTACAAAATGTTGATGGAAAAAGGATTCAAGCCTCCTTGAAGATGGAGGCCTAGTCAAGCTAATGACTTTAAACAAGCGCTTATTGGGAGGCAACCCAATTTCCTATCTCTTTCATTTCTTAGCATGTTGCATTTGTTTTTTCTCTTTTGTTCTTTACTTTGAGTTAGGTTAGAGTGTCATTCTTTAAGATTTTGCACAAAAACAATGTTGAGGTCATCATAACTGCATGCATATGATGTGCTTGATAAAATGCCCAAACCAATGTTCACTTGCATATTGCATCTTAAGTTTGGGATTGTGAGGTTTAAGTTTGGGGGGAGTTTGGGCATCCATGTGACTCTGTCTACTTCATGTCATTCGTATTCATTGTTGTCTTCTCATGTTCAAACTTGTGCATTGTAGGTACATTTTCAGAAGTGATAATGCAATCGAAGAGCCATCCTACACCAGCTGTTTACAAGGGCAAATCCATTGCCGAAAGTTCCAATACCTCAAATCGAGCGTGTGTTGATCTATCTACCATCACAACCTTGACACTATAGATCAGGTACACTCCTTCCTTTTCTTTCTCTTCGTTCCATTGGGACAATGAAACGTTTAAGTTTGGGGGGAGGTTCACTATGGACAGCTACATATGTTGCATGATTTGGTTGAATGGTATTTCAAAAAAAAAAAAAAATTGGTTTTGTTGGGTAGACATGCCATCAATGATGAATCTTATTTGGTACCATTTTGATGAAACGAATAAAGATAGTGATGCTACTCATTTTGGTTTTGTGATTCACTATCCATGTTAGACGACTATTTGAGCACAAGTATCAGGAGGTTAAATGCATAGGTTTCCATATAGACTTTCGCCCTTAAACCCACTTTGTGAGCAATTCAATCATCAAAAAAAAAAAAAATTATGAAAAGAAAAGTTTGGGGAAGATTGAGCCATGATGGTACATGTTGAGGAATGTGTCGACTCCGTGCATGTTAAAATTTATGTGGAATGTGTTAGACATACTAAGGAAAGCTAGGCAATGACCATAGGCTAGTGATCTCATCCCTATGTCACTATGTCGTGCACCAAACTAAATTTGAGCCTGCATATATCTTATACCTTTCTTCGTAGCCTGAATGACTTGAGTGATTATGCCCGTAGGGGTATCTTAAAACCTGGTGTCCCGTGGTCATTTGGTTTGGGAGTCATCGGCTGAAAGCTCGTTACAAGGGTCATTCAGAAAGCTTAATGGAGTAAAGGCTTGCACATAAGATATTATAAAAAAAAAAAAAAAAACGAGATGGAGCATAAAATGCACTCGTTCAAAAAAAAAAAAAATCTCAATAATGGTGCCGATGTTTGTAAACTCTTAGGGATTGAGAACACTGGTGGGTTTGACTGTCTAGTGGATGTTAGCATGTCGAAGCATTCAAAATAAAGGAAAGTCTTCACAAACCGAGATAATGTCATTTTTGGCTGAGTCTAACCAAACTTGAACAAGAAAGAAAAAAGTGATTGAGAGCACCTAAGCATAGAATGAAAAGACCAAGTTTGGGGGTGGAATGAATATCACGAGTGGGAAAGTGTACAGGATCATCGAAGGGTCGGGATACCAACAACCTTATGCATGATATTCTACCTGACAGGATTCGCACACACACACGTCAAAACATGAAAGGTCCAAAACATTTGTGTAGCATTACTAGAAAACTCTGTGTGAATTAAGAATGGTACCAAAATATGAGGCTACTTGAAAGGCTATCCAACTTGTGAGTGAGTTTGAAATATTAACTATTCTCTACTTGAGGGATGATTTATTTGAGTCAATAATCTTGCTCGGGACGATCAAGAGTCTAAGTTTGGGGGTATTTGATAAGTGTCTTTTATACACTTATTTTGATTTATAAACTTAGCATTTATACATTCAATGAGCATGATTTCTACTTGATTTGGCTCTATATATGGTTATGTAAATGTGGAGCATGTGTTAAAGCGAACATGGAGCAAAAAGAGTGATTTTGGTGCATGATGGGAGTGAAATGAAACTTGGAGGCATGGTCGGGTTTCGAATTAAAAGAAAGCAAAAGAGTATCGAAAGCAAAAGGTTGAAGATGATAAAGCAAGAGGCTAAAGAAGAAGGCTAGCGGTCTTACAGCGGAATGCATACCGCTGTAGCACCGCTATAAGGTTTGGTTTCTGGAGCTCACGGTCCTACAGCGGAATGCATACCGCTGTAGGACCGCTTTAAGAATTGTTTTCTGAAGCTCACGGGTCTGCAACAACAAGCATACCGCGATAGGACCGCGGTAGGGTTCAAAACTTCGTGATAAGGCCGTTTTAAGCCCCGTTTTAATCCAAATAAAAAGGAAATAGACTCCTTCAAGGTGAAGGACTTTGATAACCTAAAGAGGGCTATATAAAGGCTTATTTGTGGGAGATTAAGGAGCTTTTGGAAGAGGGAGAAGACGGCAAGTCAAGGAAAAAGAGGATTCTCTTGAAGATCTTCAGTTTTGGTTTTATTTTTCTGTTCTTTATTCTTTGCAACATCATGAACTCCGTTTTTATTTCTTTTTCGTTGGTTGAAACTATGTTAGGCTAAGTACTTTGTGGCTAGGGTGATTGACGAAACCTAGTTCAATGATGCTTTAATTCAAAGTACTCGGGTTTTATTTTATTCTTGTCTTTTGAGTTGATCGTTTATTATGCATTACTTCCGTTTTGATGCTTGGCCGCCATTAGAACGTGTTTGTGATTTATATTACTTTCGAGAGATTCAATATAGATGAGCACTTGATAATAAATGACATAGGATTCGATAATAGGTAGAGATACTGTTATGCCTTGTGAAATCTTATTTTGATGATCATTGTGGATAAATGCATGTTTGTGTATTTGTAGATTAATTAGAGATAATTAATCTCATATGTGAGCATAGATTCGATTGACCATCGAGAGAGGCTTTTGATTAACTTAGGATCATTGATTTTCTTCTCAAAACAAGAATTATGAAACCCGATTACTGAAAGGTTAAACCAAATATAGAACTACGGTGGATTCATGAACCCTAGCGCATTAGATTTCCATATTTAAAACCTAAAGTTTCATTTTGTGTTTTCTTTCTTGGTGAGTTAATTTTAACTTATATAAAACTTCTATTGATTATTCTTTTAATTGTGTGTGGCTTATTAAAGTTAATAGTGGTTAAAGTAGGGATTAAAAGCTAATCCTCGTGGGAACGATACTTGATTCATCATTATATTACTTGTTGCGATTCTGTACACTTGCGGGAAGAAAAAGACGAACAATATAACCAGATGATTTCTGTCAAGCCATAACCAAAACCTGAATTATTTTTATCCTTAAAACACCTCTCAATATATTTGCCAACATTCTATTTTTGCACACACAACACAAGAATTCCACTTTTGTGAGAAATTTTTTTGTCGATAACCAACTTCATTCGAGATGATCGTCTTTGTATGGTTTTCAGTACTCATACTCTTGATTACGTCAGGAAAAGTAAATTGTAAGTTAGATTTTTAATCCTTGCACAGGGTGAGAATCAAACTTATAACTCATCGAATTGACACTGACATATTATTCATCTGATCACTTGATTTATACTCTTAGATCCTCTCCCCTCCCTCAATTTAAAAGAGATGAGAGGGGGTGAGAAAAAGAAAATGAGCAAATTTGTGGAGGAGGAGAAAAAATTTAAATTTAAATTAAAAATAAATTAAAACATTTCCGTAAAACTTTGTATAAACCTTTCTCAACAAGTAGCAATACTCCTCCCTTTTAGGTTTTCTCCGGTGTTTGCTATCATAGCGGGTACAAATATATACATTTAACGTGAGATCAACGCATTTGATTTGATGTCTGTCATTCTAAATCTTTGGCCCACACATGTTGACTTTATAAAACCTGAGATGCCAATGCCATTGTAATTTGAAATTAAAATAAGATTGATTAACTCACTATGTTTATACAAATTAAAAAAAAAAAGTGTTAGCATTTATTAGTTTTGTACCAAATTATTACTTTTGTGATACAAATTATTTTATAGGCTGTAGAAAATTCTCTGAGACCAACCACTATATCTATAAAAACCTTAGGATTTGAGACCACTGTCCCATGGGCGCAAAAAACATGCAACTCTATTAACCCAGCCTCCTTAATTTCAATCGCTAATTAATTCTTATAATTGAAATCGCTTCCCCATGTGGTATTGCAGTCCACCGCCTTACTTTTTGACTTTGAGTTAGAGGAATGATGGTAACACATAATCAAAATCCAGTCTTCTACCATATGTTTGATTCTATTTCTTGCCATCCACTCCTCAAAACCTGTCCCGACACAGCAACAGACGACAAATTAATTAAGCTCTCTCTAAATTCCCAAATTAATTTAATTCCTTGCTCCCCAAGCCTAGACTTCTTGCTCTCTCTTTCTCTCTCTATATATATATGTACTGGTTCAGCCATTAATTTATCAAGTGGTTGGAGAATAGTTGTTTCCATGGCTGGCTCTAGTCTCGCTGAAGCTTATGTAATGAGGAAGCTCCACAGGGAGAAGATGAAGAGCATGGATAAGGCTGCAGATCATCATCATGACGAGACGAGGACAGCGATGAAGGACTCCGGCGGCTGCCTCCGCGGCTTCTTCAGGAAGATGCATCCTACCGCTGCGGCTGTGCCACCGGCCGATTCTTGTAAAAGAAAGGATGCAGGTTAATTACGTAAACACTGCTCTTTAAGTGTGGAGCTGACTGAATAAACTCAATCAATGTCTGTAACTCTGAATCATATATATATAAGTTGCAATTTGGTCTGGCAAACTATGTAATATTATATCAAGGCTGCCTTGTGCATGTTGGTCTGTAATTTGAGTTGGATTGAATTGTTTTCTCTCAGACTTTACATATGGTCTGGTGGGTTCACAAATTCAGTGGCTGACGGATGGTTAATTATGTGTTACTTTATGATGGTTATGTGTTGCTTTAATTATCATGGTAATGAGCTGCAGGCTTCAGATTGGGAAGTTTCTATATAAAGAGGGTTAATTACCAAAAAAAAGAACTCATTTTTTGCCATATTTTCAATTATGTACTAAACTTTTAATTTTTTCAAATACCATTGCTAAAACTTTCCATTTGGTTTAAGGAAAAATAGCCACAAAAAAAAAAAAAAACCTAAACCTTTTTGCAAATTTACAACTTTATCCAATTATTTTAATTTTAACAACTATATTCTAATTTACCCAATTAAGTGCAATTTTACCCAACACCTAAAATCAATCTACGAGATGTGTGTAATTGTTGACGTAACACGTCACGTGTCATAAACAATAAGAATATGAGTAAGACTCAGATGTATACATAAAAAAATAAAAATAATATGAAAAATAAAACCTTGTCCATTAACTCAAGTTAGCCATTTTAAATTTTATTTTATTTTTATTTTTTAATTATGTATACATATAGATCCCACTCATATTTTATTTTATGACACGTAATATGCTACGTTAGCAATTATACACGTCTCGTAAATCAATTTCAAATATTAGATAAAATTGCATCTAATAGAGCCAATTGAGATACAATTATCAAAATTGAAATAATTTGATAAAATTGCAAATTTGCTAGAAGATTTAGATTTTTCTTGCTATTTACTCTTGTTTTAAATTTGTACCGCAGTTAGTCTTTCATAAGAACTATTCGTTAAAAAACTAACAGTCTTGAATGCTACATATAATTACTTTGTTGAATGTATCAAATTCTTGATTGGCATCACTCAAATATCTAATTTTGTCCATCATATTCAATGAATATGAGATTTTAAGGAAAGTAATATGAAATTTCAAGCCAACTTACTCAACTAATTAATTTTTTTATAAATCAAATCATTTAATTGAAAATGACACGTTAGAGATCAACCATCTCTTTTAACGATATATTGATAAGAGTACATAATCGATACAAATTGAAAGTCTAAACATAATATTGAAAAAAATTAAAAATACAATAAAAGATGAATTTTTTTACAATTAACCAATATATATTATCTTTATATTTGATAGGTAATTTGAAATATATTCTTAGTTTGTATGTATTTTTGGTAATTAACATATATGTTAATTTTGTGTTTAGAAAATATTTTATTCATATTTGTTTATACATATTTTTTATAATCATAATATATTTTTTATAATATGAAAATATATTTAAGGAGAGTGGAGAGAGATAAGAAAATGAGAAGGATTAGGGATAAAATAGTCTTTTTATCTATTTTTTAAAGATTTATATATATAATTTATGAAATATTATGTTGTTTGCGCCATACACCATAACATTTGTTTAATACAAACAAATTTAGAGGGGGACAGGGGCCTTGGCGTTGGCCCCCCTCCCCTCCACCCACGCTCTTGCATGCTGACATCAAGTAATACGTGAACAACAGATCATCTTTGTGTATAATTTTACCTATTCTCAAGAAAGGTGAGTGCAATTTTTAGATGTGATAATTTGAAATTAAAAATTAAAATATAAGTATTTAAAATAGAATTTTTAAATAAAAATATGAGTATTAAAGTATCCTACACTGTACAAATTAAAAAAGAAAAAAGTATCGTGCGAGACTGTCACACTATCAGTCAATGAATAACGATAAGATAACAAATGAATTAATTTAATCAATCAAGAAAAAAACTTTGATGTGTTGATTGGATTTCTTGGCATCCACTCCACAAAACCTGCACTTCGATCCCCGGGAGAAAATGATCAAAGTCAAGAGCACATGGACAATGGAGGCGGCGGCAGAAGAGAGTAGTGGGCCATTTCCACGTCAGGTCGGGGCGAATTCAGGAATTTACATTGGGAAGGTTGAAATTTTAAAAAATTAATATAATAAATTTTTATATAATTAAAAAATTATATAATAACAATCAGGGTAGATTGATTTTGTTGTCTCAAAATTGAGGTATTTTCACTAATTTGCAATTAACCAAAAAGAAAGTAAAAAATTTTCATAACCTATTAAACACAATTCTGTTAAGATTATTAAAGGCTTCACAAATATTAAAATATATATAAAATTAATTAATAATATAAAGAAACACAAGAAAAATAGAGAGGCTATTTTTAAATAATAATAATAATAATAATAATAGTAGAAGGATCATAAATATTAAAATATATATATACAAAATTAATTAATAATTTAGGAGTAAACAAAAAAAATAGATAGCAACCATTTGTCAATCATTTATTCATACAAAAAATTAAAAAAAAATATCATATGAAAAAAACGTGAAACATAGCTCTTAGATCATATAAGGGAAGGATGGGGAGAAAAATGACACCTTTTAAGATGAGTAGAGTAGTTGTCAAGTAAGTTAGATTGAGAAGAAAAAAATACAAATAGATGACAGTGACAATAATTAAGAAATTGAAGAGAAAGAGGATGAGAGAGTTACAACGAGTTGGGTTTAATTTTTATATAATATATTAATTGACAATTTCTCTCGTAATAATGATTAAAAGCAAATTTGGAATTGAGATTGAGATGAATTGAAAAAGTAAAATTGAATAGACGGGAGATGTGGGTGCCCAGGTGCATCTTTGCGCCTGGAAATGGGATTGATAAAAGGGAAGCTCAGATTGAAATGAATTGCAATGATGCTCCTAGCCACCCACTTCAATTTTTAATTTTCAATTTTCAATTTTAAATTTTCAATGTATTTTGACTTTTAAAACAATTCAAACTTTAAATTAGAAGTTATAATTTAAGTTTATTTAAAATTAATAATAAAATTTAATGTTGGACTTACAATTTTTACTTATAAATAAGTTATAGTTAGGAGTGAAGAGTTACGCATAATAAATTTTGAAATGAGCTGTAATTTATTTTAAATTAAGATAGTATTTTGTAAAATAAGTAAAATAAGAAAATATTAAAATAAGATTAAAATATTTTTCGAATTAAGATATGAAATAATTAAGATAAGGGTGAGAAACATTCTAAAATTTTTATTAGATTGTTAGTTAAATTTTTTGAAGTCTATTAGAAATTGTATTTTTTTATATGTTTGTTAAATATATATGATAAGTACGGAAATAATAATTTTTTACTAAAATATTCTTATTATCAAATTTATTCAAAACTATATGTTAACATCAACAATAAATTTATAATTAAAATAATATTTTATGATTAATGTGAATTGTCAAAAAATAAAATAAAATATAAAATTAATTTAAAAGTTTACCAATTCATTCTAATTTAAATATTTTTTAAATTTATAATTGTAATTGTCAAAACATATTTTCATATTAGATAATAAAATATAAAATTAAATAAAATAATTTAAAAATAAGATCGAAGTAGAAAGAGAGATCTAGAAGATGGGGAAGGGGGGGAGACTTGGAAAATTCAATCTCCAAACAAAGATTCTGGACCGTCTAGGCGCAATCTTGACCCTCTCCTTCGGCCTAACGTCGGCCCTTTTCTTAGGCCCAATCTTGGTCCTCCCTCTGGACCCAGCCTTGGCCCAGTGCCAGGCTGTCACGACATCATTGCAAACCCACTAGATATTTGTACGACTGTCTCGGATCTCATCCTCATTAATGAGGGTCTCGTCGCCACCATACTACAGGCTGGGAACCTCTACTGGCGCCGGATAGCCAGTCTCATCACCTGCAAGCGCACGTCTCATGTATGCAGGAGGACATCTCCTCCTCCTATATCAACCAGCTCTCTTCAAAGTCAAGGTATGTTCTCATCTCTACCCTATTGATATACCGTCTTACCTTACTTTTTTGCTCACTCGACTGTCGGAGTACTTGTAGGTGCCAGCCGCCCCTCGGACGGACCCGTCGCCAGAGTTCGCGCGCTACTTCCGATCGTCCTCCCTTTGATCAGGAAGGAACACCTGGCGCCCACTGTGGGGCCAGCTAAAACTTACCTACCCCATAATCTCATAAGAATCTCTCAACCCAACCCCCTCACCTTACCATGGTGCGAGCCAAAAGCGCCCCTGCCCAGGAGCCAAACGACACCAACCACCTCCCGCAAAACTCAATTGTCACAGAGGTCCTCCTCCAGACTGTCCAACAACTTCAAAACCAAGTCACTAAGTTAACCAGAAACCAACAACAAGCTTCAGGACTTCTGTTAAGAGCTCGACATCCACCAGGTCTTCGCCTTAGTTGAACACCCTCAGACTAACAGCCAAACAGAAGCTGCCAACAAGGTCATCTTAGTCGGTCTAAAAAAACGATTTGATGGCACCAAGGGTATATGGCCAAAAGAACTCCCCATAGTATTGTGGTTGTACCACACCACAGCTCAAACCTCGACCATGGAAACACCCTTTCGACTCACCTACGAGTTAGAAGCCATGATCCCTGTAGAGATTGAAGAACCTAGCCCCACGTGACAACATTTTCATGAAGACACCAACGACGAAGAATAGCAAGCCGACCTTGACCTTATCCAAGAAACTAGAGACCAATCCCAAATCCACGAACATGTTGCCAAACAAAGAGTAGCCCCGACCTCGAGTAACCTCGACCATTCTTCCTGAAGATAGCCTTGTATTAAACAGGCATTGGCAGACCTCAAGCTTCCTCGGTTTAGCCCTCGCCTCAAGTAACCTAGACCACTCTCCCTGAAAATAGCCTTGTATCAAAAAGGTATTGACAGACCTCAAGCTTCCTCGATCTAACCCTGGCCTCGAGTAACATCGGCCACTCTCCCTGAAGATAGCCTTCTATCAAACAAGCATTAACAGACCTCGAGCTTCCTCAGTCTAGCCCCGACCTCAAGTAAGCTCGGCCACTCTCTCTGAAGTTAGCCTTGTATCAAACAGGCATGGCATAAACAGATCTTGGGCCACCTCGAACTCGCTCGACCTGCTAAATAAAAGTACCCAAGAATTTTTCGTTTTATTACTCATAACTCATTCAATACAAGTATTAGTAGGACCTCGAGCCTGCCTCGGTCCTCCCTTAACAGTGTTCTGGACTTAGATCGACGTGGTCCATCATAGGACCTCGAGCTTGCCTCGGTCCTCCATTTGTAGTGTCCTAGACCTAGGTCGACACTGTCCGTGATAGGACCTTGAGCCCACCTCGATCCTCCATTTGTAGTGCCTCGGACCTAGGTCGATGCAATCCCTCACAGGATCTCAAGCCCGCATTGATCCTTTATCTGTAGTGCTCCAGACCTAGGTTGACGCGGTTCATCACAGGACCTCGAGCCCCGTCTTAGTCCTCCATTTGTAGTGTTCCGGACCTAGGTCAACATGATCCTTGACAGGACCTCGAGCCCGCCTCGGTCCTCAATTTCAAGTGCTCCTGACCTAAGTTGACGCAGTCCATCACAGAACCTCGAGCTCGCCTTGGTCCTCAATTTTAAGTGCTCCGGACCTAGGTCGATACGGTCCCTCACAGGTCCTCGAGCCCACCTCACTCCTCTATTTGCTGTGCTTCAGACCTTGGTCAACGCGGTTCATCATAGGATCTCGAGCCAACCTCGGTCCTCCATTTGTAGTATCTCAGACCTAGGTCGACGTGGTCCCTGACAGGACCTCAAGCCCGCCTCGGTCCTCAATTTCAAGTGTTCTGGACCTAGGTTGACGCAGTTCATTACAGGACCTTGATCCCGCCTCGGTCTTCCATTTTAAGTGCTCCGGACTTAGGTCAACAACGTCCGTCACAGAACCTCGAGCCCACCTCGGTCCTCCATTTACAGCGCCTTGAACCTAGGTCAGCGGGGTCCGTCACAGGACCTTGAACCCGACTCGGTCCTCCATTTGTAGTGCTCCAAACCTAGGTTGATGCGATTCATCACAAGACCTCGAGCCCGCCTCGGTCCTCCGTTTGTAGTGTCCCAGACCTAAGTCAACGTGGTTCATGACATGACCTCGAGCCCGACTCGGTCCTTAATTTAAAGTGCTCTAGACCTAGATCGACACAATCCATCATAGGACCAGGAGCCCACCTCGGTCCTCCATTTTAAGTGCTCCGGACCTAGGTCGACGCGGTCCGTCACAGGACCTTGAGCCCACCTCGGTCCTCTATTTGCAGCGTTCCGGACTTAGGTTGACACGGTCCGTCACAGGACCTCGAGCCCACCTCGGTCCTCCATTTGTAATGTCCCAAACCTAGGTTAACGCAGTTCGTGACAGGACCTTGAGCCCCCATCGGTCCTCCATTTGTAGTGCTTCGGACCTAGGTCGACGCGGTTCGTCACAGGACCTCGAGCTCGCATCGGTCCTCTATTTGTAGTGTTCCGGACCTAGGTCGACGCGGTCCGTCATAGGACCTCGAGCCCCACCTCAGTCCTCTACTCACCGTGCTCAAGATCCAGACCGACATGGACCTCAGGCACAGCCTCATCACTGTTCTAGGGCCTCGAGGCTTCCTCAGCCCTATTGAGCCACATATCAGACATGCGTACAACTCGATCCCGCCTCGGTCCAACTTTTGCTCTCAAGTTATGCCTTGGATCAAACAAGCACACTGGATCTCGAGTCTACCTAGGCCCGAGTCCAAAGTTATGCCTTGAATAAGACATCCAGCACTCCAAAACTGGCACATATAGGCACATACAACAAGTACTACTTGGACTTCTCTTTTTTAGCTCAAACACTTGTTACTCGAGCATTCGACCTAGGGGGCTGTGGACCGTCTGTGCCCAATCTCGGCCCTCTCTTTCAACCCAACCTCGGCCCTCTCCTTAGGCCCAATCTTGGCCCTCCATTTGGACCTAGCCTTGGTCCAGCGCTAGCCTACCACAGCATCATTGCAAACCCACTGGATATCCATACAGTCGTCTTGGATCATATCCTCATTAATAGCAAATCTCATTCTCATTAATGAGGGTCTCGTCGCCATCATACACCTGGGAACCTCCACTAGCGTCGGATAGCTAGTCCCATCACCTGCAAGCACACCTCTCATGCATACAGGACGACATCTTCTCATTCTACATCAACCAGCTCTCTTCAGAGCCATAGTATGTTCTCATCTCTGGCCTATTGATATACTGCTTTACCTTACTCTTTTGCTCACTCGACCGTCGGAGTGTTTGCAGGTGCCAACCCCCCCCCCAAACGGACCCGTAGCCAAAGCTCACGCGCCGCCTTCGATCATCCCTCCTTTGGTCAGGAAGGAACAAATTCAATCCCTAAACTCAATCAAAAGAGGCTATTTTATATATGGAAATGCATAGGAATTGCAAAATATGCGTGATGATCAAAAAATTTTGAGGGAAAGAAAACCCACTCTATAATATATATATATATATATATATGTGTGTGTGTGTGTGTGTGTGTGTATCTATCTGAATCTATCAACAAAGGAATTGAGAATCCATCCATAGTTTTATGCATAAAACCACACCTGCCTCAACCTGGTTACAGGTTAACCCATGTTAGAGACTGAAGAAGATGAAATGTGAGGTGGAGATGGAAGAAGATGATAGGCGAGAAAGATAGGCGGCCAAACAATTCGGTGGCCAAGAAGATCAGCGGCCAGACAGATCAGTGACGAGGAAGAAGATGAAAAGTGAGGAAGATCGGCGGCCAAATGGATAATGATGAGCAAGAAGATGAACAATAACCGCAAGTAAGAAGATGAACGTGAGGAAGAAGATAAACAGTAAACAGGAGATAAAATAAATGAGTGAGGCTTTTATACAAGGAATATATAGGTAATTTATATTTATCTATAAAATATTATATAAATTTATTTGTAAAAATTCAGATAAAAAGTCATGTGATGGTTTTTTAAAAATAATCAAATTATCTTAACAAGTATGTTAGAAAAGACAAAAGACCAAGATGTTTTTCATATCTTAATTTTTTTATTTCATATCTTGATTAACAAATACTACAAAAGTTATTATTAAAAAAAAATTACACTAAAAATTTAAATTTGATAATGGGCTGCCAACCCCAACTAGGTGAAAATCAAGTCAGCTCAACTATGGTTTAGTCAAGGAAGGATGGGAGAGGGGCGGTTAGTATGTGTTAGTCTTAGCGGTCTAAATATCAATATATACATATAGAAAGAATGACATTTGTGCTAACCTCAATCGGCACCTCACTCAGCCCACTCTCCGTCGAATCTCACGATCTGTCCATGAGTTCAAGCCAACCTTGAATTTTCAACCATATATATATAACCTTGACTTAAAAGTTCTGAAGTTTTAAGTCTCCAATTTTAAGCTCTCACGGTTTTAAGTCTCACATTCAAAGATTGTTCAGCAATGGAAATATTATTTATAGTTTTAATCTTATTAAAATATTATTAGATTTCTATTTAAACTCATGTACTATAAAATTATAGAAATATTAGATTTTAAACTCGCAAGATAATGAGTTGTTTTTTGTGACTGTCCAGTCCTTTAGATGACTATTATTCTAAGCTAATTTTATGTTACATACGAAGAAGGAATTGATTGATATAACAAGATGATTTCTGTCAAGCCATAACCAAAACCTGAATTATTTTTATCCTTAATACACCTCTCAATATATTTGCTAACATTCTATTTTTGCACACACAACACAAGAATTCCACTTTTGTGAGGAATTGTTTTGCCGACAACGAACTTCATTCGAGATGATCGTCTTTGTACGGTTTTCAGTACTCATACTCTTAATTACGTCAGGAAAAATAAATCGTAAATTGGGTCTTTGACCCTTGTATAAAGTAGGAATCAAACTTATAACCCATTGAATTGACACTGACATATTATTCATCTGATCACTCGATTTATGCTTTGACATCCTTTCCCCTCCCTCAATTTAAAAGATGGAGAGTGAGAGAAAGAAAATGACCAAACTTCAGAAGAAAGGGAAAATTTTTAATTTAAATTAAAAATAAATTAAAACATTTTTGTAAAGCTTTCTTTAAACCTTTCTCTACAACTACTAATACTCCTCTCTTTTAGGTAGGGTTGGTAATGATTCAGTTTGGTTTCGATTTTTGTCAAAATCATAACCAAACCAAACTTAAACTAGTAAAACCAAAACCAAACCATTACCCATTTAGTTTTGAAAATTAAAAACCATAACCAAAGCATTCGGTTTCGGTTCGGTTTCGGTTTTAACCATGATTTTTTTAATTTAATCCATACCAACAAACAAAGACAAATAGCATTCATAATTTTTTTTGATAATTTCACAACAAACAAAGATAAATTCTAATAAAGTTACCTTATTCTTGCATAAAGTTATAAAACTTCTTGAATATAAAATCACATCTCCAAACCTATAATCGTTAAGATCAATAAATTAATATCTGTATAATTAAATTGTAATTTAAGCTAAAAAACTTTAGCTACGAAAGTTAATACCTTCATCAACAACATTAATATCTTTTTCGTAAATTGATGTATATCCATCTGAAATAAATGAGCCAACTCTATCTAACAAAAATATAAATATAAAAAATAAATTAATATAAAAATGTTAAAGTCTTAACAATAAAAAAATAACTAGTAAATGAAATAAATTCACCTTTTTTCACTTCACTTGACAACCAACTTTGGGCACACATCAATGCTTTTATTGTCTTTGGATGAAGTCGATTACGATGAGGACTCACCAGTCTCCCACTAGAACTAAATGCCAACTCTGAAGCAACAGTAAATACAGGAATAACTAATATATCTCTTGGAATAGTTTGCAAGGTAGGATACTTCACCCCATTCACTTTCCATCAAAGTAAAATATCAAACTGACCATTTTCAACTATAACATCTTCATCCAAGTAAAGGTTCAATTCAGTTATGAAACTAGTAACTTTAGTAGTTTTCCTCTTTTTCAGAAAAGATTGATATTCATCATCAAAAGAAAGAAATTCTTTCTTGGAGTGACACTGACACTCCCATCCAATGTACATTCTTAGTTATTCACATAATTCACTTTGTTCTTTTTAATGTAATATTCCTCCATCAAATCATAACAAAGGTACTTGATGCTGCTAATTTGTTCATCATAGTCATAAGGATAGACCTTAAGAGAGTAAAAGTCAAGAAAAGTCATCTTATACCTAGGATCTAACACTGCAGCAACACCCATCAACTTACGAATCACATTCCAATATGCATTAAACTTATCTGACATGCTTTTTGCCATTGTACTAATCACTTCATTAAAAGACTTGACCCATTCATTCAATGTCAACTTAACCTTACAAATTATTGGAAAGTACATATAAGCAGTTGGATATTTTGTCCCAGAAAACAACTCAGTTACATTATAAAACAACTCTAATGTAAGCACCCTCGCCCCGGATATCCTAACCACCCAGTCTATCCGAACTGAAGCGCTTATGAAAAGGAAAAGAAATAGACACAAGACAAAAATACCCTGTCATGCATACATAGGAAATACAACTGCGGAAGCAAAACGGTAAACATGCATGCCCACAAGTACCCTGCTGGAACAGCGGTCAAGGAGTATATAAAAATATACAGACACCTGTGGCAACAAATAAAAGATACAGGAAATAATCCGGCATAGTAAAAAATGAAAGACAAAAATACCGACAAAACATCAGAGATAATGGGGGCGGCTAACTGTTCACCGAACCAACGCAACCAGCTGCTAAGTGGAACGATCCTCGCCCTCGGCCTTCGCTTTACCCTTACCTGGAATGATGAAAAGCAAGGTGAGTCGCAAGACTCAGCAAGTTTATAAGAATGAAAGGCTATAAATAGAAGAAGAGATCACCCCAAACACAGTCTCGCACGTACACACAAGCCATGAGACACTACAACACCACAGTGCAGTATAATAAAAGCACATACCAGTCCTTGGAGCCCACACAAGATACCTGGCACCCAAGTCCCATACCAACTTGCCGCTGCCCTGAAAGGCAACAAATATCCTCAACAAATCTGTGCGCACTGTCCCGGGTTGGTACTCCCGTCACCCGTGTCCATGTCGGTACTCCCGACACCCGAGCCATAGGTTCTCTCGGAACGGTACTCCCATCCGAGAACTAAATACTATCAGTAACCATGCAATACACATAAGAATGCAATGGCATAGTGAGCATCAACATAATATACTAGCGCCCATACATCCAGGCATCAGACCATGCTCCGCCCATATAGTAAACCACATGCGATGCATATGCCCATGCTAGATGCATCATAACCAAGCTAGGATGTCCGTGACCAAGCATAACCAGATCATGAAAACCCCAACATGCAGCCCGTACCCATGTGCACTCCAAAACATGCAACAAGAAATAAATGATACCAGTCACGCTATAATCACGTAACGGCAAAGCTAGTCAACAGTGTTTGGCACCGGTTAACGGTCAGTGGATAGGAGAGACCAGCTGGCGGCCTAAGATAGACCGTACGACAGTCACTCCGTCACCGAACCACCGATCCTAGCCCTCACTGCACAACCGCTCTAGCCGATAAACAACCAAAATCCATAAATAATACCCGAACAGATAAGAACCTAGCCCCGAGTGAGTACGACATCATTCCCATAGGCAAGGGGGTGGCACAAACCCCCCGAAGGCAACCAATGAATAAAATTCACGAAACCAGTTTAATAAATTAAATTTTAAAACAAACTGCTTAAAATTCCATAATTTATTAACCGAAATAAACGAAGAGAAGTCAAATAAATCGATAACGAAAGGAACGATGCAGAGGGTATAAAGAACTTGCCTTAACAGAGATATCTTTAGGCTCGTTTGGTCCAAAAGCCGCAAAAATTATACAAACTGCAACACCCAATTTATTTGCCAAAATTAACAAAATCGGACTCTAAACGAAATTCTAACCGTACAGAATATTAATTACTAGCTTGTCTACATACTTGGTAAATTAAATCTTGAATTAAACTGGATTTAATCTGAATTTTCCACTCAAATTTCTCAAATTTCGAGCTCGGGCATGCTGGTTTTTCTCCCAAAATTTGCTGCTGTTCCTATGCAAAAAGAACACCCGAAATCGGGCTTAAATCAGCCAAAAAACGAGCGAATGAGGGGGCGCCACGTGGCAGCGCTGGAGCGGCCGCTGGGGAGGCCACCGCCTCAATCGAAACGACGTTGTTTCGACGTCCTATGGCTGAAATAAATCAGCCAAAATTCTGGCCCTTGCGCGCACAGCCTCGCGTCTCGAATCTGCGACCGCCCGCCTCGCACGCACGCCCGCGACCACCCACGCCACACGCTCACCTTAACCATATAATGCAACCATTAAATTTAAAAAAGAGTTCGGCCCCTTTTACGAAATCGCGCCAGCCACCCCTAACTTTCATTAATTACACAATCACCCCCTATAATATTTACACTAACGCCCGAAACTTCTAAAAATCACACAATTTGATTTATTTTAATTTTTTTCCTATTCCAGAAATTTTCTAAAATAACATAATTAATTATCCTAATTTCTTATTTCCTTAAAATCACATATTTATTTTTAATTAATAAAGACAAGTTATTTTAATATTTTTTTAAATTAAATTACACAATAAATTAATAATTAAATTAATTTATGATTTACGAGACATTACATCTAATCTATCACAAACATCCTTTGCAGTTTCCCAATCCTTGTCACTTGGCACATTCTTATACTGTGATTCAAACAATTTAAGTCGAAGAAATATAGACTTATAAACCAAAGCAGTTTAAGCATCAAATAAGTAGAGTTCCATTTAATAGGATAATCTAAACCCAACCTTTTAGCATAAGGCACTTTCATTTGTCGACAAACGTCCTCAAACTTTTCTATTCTTTTTGGAGATGCTATCCAAAAAACTACACTTTCCCTCACATTATCAATGGCATACTTAATCACATCTAAACCAATCTTAACAATAAGATTCAAGATATGGGCAGAACAACGCATATGCAATAAAGATCCACCATTCAAAAGACACCCAACATTCAATTTTGCTTTAATCTTACCAATCATACTATCATTGGTAGAGCAATTATCCATTGTAATTGTGGATAATCTTGAGTCCACATTCCACCCAAGCATAGCATCAATTAATACATCGGTCAACACATCACTTGTATGAGGGCAAGGGACATAGATAAACCTAAATGACATACAATTATAAATTATTAGTAAATTTAAAGTTTAGAACTACAATTATCAAATTTAACAACGATAAAACAATATACTAAGTTAAAAAATACTTGTCATACCTCAAAATTTTGCTATGCAATGTCCAAGACTTATCAATGAAATGTCCTGTAACAGCCATAAAACCCCTTTTTTGGTTACTAGATGTAAAGATTTCCAAAAAAAAAAAAAAATTAATTAATTAATTAAAATTAATTAAAAGAATTATTAATAATAATAAAAAAAAAAACGAAAAAAATATAAAAAGAAAAGGGGGAGGCGCTCGGCAGCCCCCCCCAACAGAACCTAAAATCTCTCTCTCTCTCTCTCTTATTTCTCTCATTTCCCTTCTCGATTTTTCGTCGATTCTAAGAAATCCGGCCGTCCGATCTTCAATCCGACTTCGATTTCACCGTTAAAGCGTCCCCGATCTACCAAGAGGTAAGTGCTTTAGCTCCATCTTCTCTATTTTTCTTCTGGTTTTCGTGAGATAAGGCTTGAGACGCGATGGGGCCTTTTTGGCCGAACGGTTGAGGTTAGATCTACGAAGATCCAACCGTTGGATTTTGATGATTTTTGGATATGATGGTCGGTTGGTTTGAGGGTGTTGGATGGCGGTCTTGGATCGCCGGAAATCGCCGGCCACGGTGGCCGGCGACGTTGGCAGTGTTTTGTCCCATTTTGGCCGAGAGTTTGACTTTAGATCTACAACGATCTAACCGTCCGATCTCTCCCATTTTCTGATATGTTGCTTTCCTTGGTGCTACGCACCTCGAGATACCTTCTGATTGTCGGAAAAATGGCCGATGGCCGGCGAACGGCAACGGCCAGATTCGTCCCTATTTTTGGCCGAAAATAAACTCTCAGATCTACTAAGATCTGACCGTCCAATGGGTTCTATTTTAAGGTATGTTATTAAGCATGGCGAGGGCTTCGCAATGGTATATAGATCGGCCATTTTTGGCCGGCCGGCGGTGGTCGTCGGCGGTGGCAGGCGAGTTGCTGGGAAAGAAGAAAAAGAAAGGAAAAAGGAAAAGAAAAGAAAAAGAAGAAAGAAAAGAAAAAGAAAAAAAGAAAAGAAAAGAAAAGAAAAGAAAAGAAAAAGAATAAAAAGGAAATAAAATAAAAATAAATAAAATATAAGTAAAAAAAAGGAAATGAGGGCTTTTGGGGTTGGGCATGTCGGGTTAGGTGTTAGCCTAGGATGGCGGGGCCCGATTGGGTTTTAAGATGGCCCAATGTGTTGGGCATGACTGACCTAGTCGTGGCAGCCCTTGGGCTGGCCCACTCGGCTTGTTCTCCCTTGTCGCTTGTCCGTGGACCTAGGATGACTTGGTTAGGTTGATCTTACTTAGGATATCGAGATTAGTCTAATTTGGGTTCTCATTAGGCTCCTAGAATTGGCGATATGATTGGCGAGTCATTTTGTTGATCGGAGTCCTAAGGACGAAGCCCTATTAGATGACTCGAGGCCGAGTAAGACTGACCCCGAGTGCGTTCTAGGCTAGCCTATGATGATGACGTGGGATTATTTCGAATCCTGATTTCTGATGGATTCCTTTTATTCTGAGGCTAGAATATTGCAATTCCAATTTATTCCTTTTAAATAATTTTTTTTAAATTATTAATTAATTATTAAGTTTTTAAGAAAATTTATCAATTTAATTATAAATATAAGTATATATGTACTTTTGATAAAGAAGGAATTTAAATAAAAATATATTATCTATATTAAAAGAAAATTAGTTTATGGGTAAATATATATATATATATTACGAAATTGCAGCCTATAAGTGGGTGTGTAGCTCCATTATACACCTACGCGTAGCATGCAAGGCGAGGCATGATGACGTAGTCGATGGCTTATCTCGACGAATTCCATGACGCCAGATTTGAATATTGCGCGGGCAAAGGTATAAATAATCTATTCAGAGTGTTAGGTAATGGTTAGGGTTTTTAGTAAATTCATTTCGTCGTTACTCTTGTTACCTAAATGTGACAACTCCATTCCATTTATTGTAGGATCAGACTCTCAGGATTTTGTTCGATCTTCTCCCCAGACTCGGACTTGAGTCATCTTTCCCCAGGCGAGTAGACAGGATATGTTATGTTTACTTTATATTTTGCACATATATATTGTTTCATGCATAAATGTTATAACTTGTACTGATTTTATATGCATAACTTGTATATGATTTTTATATGCAAATCGTAGAAAAATACTTTTAAATGCTTCAAACTTGCATGAAATATTTTCATTCCTACTGGGAGAGACATAAGTTGAAATATACCCTAATTGGTTTCTTGTTTTGAGAATATGGAATATTGCATGAATGGTGTATTTTAGACACCACATGAAATGATAAATGATTATGATTTGTGCATAAATTAGGGTACCATTTACACTATTATTAGAGGACTATCTAGTAGATTCCCTGGTGACTCACAGCAGGAAAAGATCATGGTACTGTGAGGCTTGGCATGCCAAGGCCATGAGAGACACGGATAGTATGTTTCAGCACTGCTATCACGTGGGCCATTATGATGATATTGTGTGATGATGATGTATGTGATGATATATATACTTGTGTGCATGTGTATATAGGCGTTAGGCCAAGTTTCTACTAGTGTGTCCTCAAGATCAGTGCATGCATCTCATATAAAAGTATAGGAGACTTAGGTGGTTAGGGAACAGCTTATGGGGGTTGTCTTTAAGCACCTATTTTTCCTACACTGTGTTTTCTTTGAAACCTCAAATTATTTAAACTTATGGTACATATTACTGTTGTTTATATTGTTATTATGTTATTGCATTCATGATGAGCATCTTAGCATTTTATTGTATACTCTCCTAGTGGGCATGACATACCTTATACTCGCGAGTCCACAAGACTCACCCCTTTTTATTAAAAATATTTTCAGGGAATTCTCCTTTGATTCCGGATGTAATATAGGATGCTCTGTGGAGACGTACTCGTGTTGTAGAGTCGGATGTTTTGACTTTTATTTTTGTTGGCACATAATTGTGCCAAGGGCCCGAGGTACGGGAACAGATATGTATTTATGACAGCAGTGTGATAGATATTTTGTACAGCTGCTGTATATGAAATATTGAGATATTATGTTAGAAGGTGAATTGGTATTTTATTCATGAATTATATCTTGTCAGTAGTATTGTCTTATTCAAATCGAGCTAGAGAAGAGGCTTACTAGTCCATTGTGGGGCCGCTGGGCCTAGGGATTAGTGCCGGTCATGACATACCAGATTTCGGGTCGTGACACTAGAAGTCCACATATCCGTTGTAATAGCCACCCTATTGTCAATGTTTTCAATCAAACTTATCACTTTATCCCTTTCTTCACTGTAAATCCTCATGATATCATTCTTTAAAGTATTACGAGAAGGACACTTGAAAAAAGGTTGAATGGTACTTGTGAAATCTTTGAATCCACTATGCTCCACCATTGAAAGAGGATAATCATGCATAATGATCATCTTTCCTAATTTCTCTCTTCCTTTTTTTTCATCATATGGATCGGAAGAGATCTCTCCTTTCAAATCAGATTTTATAAACATTTGTCTTATATCTTCTACCAATCTTCTCTTAGGACACCTATTGAGATATTGCTTCATATTTGATGTACCATTTGTTGATTTACCTGCAAGTAATTTCTTACAATAGTTGAATTGAGACTTAATTTCTTTATTAATGACCACTATTTGAAAATGTTTCCATACATCACTTCTAGTCCTACCACCAATTTCCTTATCAGAAACATTTACCTCTTGAGAACTCTCCGCCGGTATTGATTGATGAGTTTGTTCACCGGACGAAGATCCGCTCGCAAGACATTGTTGTGTGTTGCTACTTTGCGAGCATGCCATATTCTATAAAACTTTGCACAAAAAATACAACAACCTCAACAAGAAATGAGCATGCCATATTCTGTAAAAATTTGCACAAAAAATACAACAACCTCAACAACAAATGAGCATGCCATATTCTGTAAAAATTTGCACAAAAAATACAGTAACCTTAACAACAAATCAAGCATAAATAAGTAAACAAAATATGACCGAAAAAAAAAAAACCATACCAGTTATATGAGAGTCGAGAGGCAGGCAGAAAGTGAGCAAGAAGGCGAGCAAGATAGCGAGAGCCGAGAGGCAGCGAGGGCCAGAGGGCAAACGAGGGCGAGTTAGAGCAAGAGAGGCAGAGTGCGAGGACGAGGGGGAGCAAGAAGGGCCGAGCCCTAGTACGAGCCAATAGGCAGCAAGGGCGAGCAAGAGACAGCAAGGGCCGGCGAGAGCGAGAAGGGTCGAGCAAGAGCCAGAGTCGAGAGGCAGTGAGGGTAAGCGAGGGCAAGCAAGAGCAAGAGGGGTCGAGCCCTAGCACGAGCCAATAGGTAGCAAGGGCTGGCGAGAGCGAGAGGGGTCGAGCGAGAGTAAAGGCAGCAAGGGTCGGAGGGCAAGTGAGGACGAGCGAGAGGAAAAGAGGGAGAGAGGGAGGGTGAGCGCGAGCAAAAGGGGTCGAGCCCTAGCGAGAGAAAGAAAGAGCTAGTGAGGGCGAGCGACGGAAAGAGAGGGCGAGCGAGAACGAGACTGCAAGAGTAGAGAACAAGGGCGAGCAGAGCACAATCGGACAAGGCAGAGAGTGAGAGGCAGTGAGGGTGAGAGAGAGCGAGAGCGAGGAAGGAGAAGAGAAGGGTTTGTGTGGGGAAGGAGAAGAGAAGGGCTGGGGTGGGTTCGCAGGTTGGGTTCGGTGGGTTCGCGGGTTTATGGGCTTGGGTGGGTTCGCGGGTTCGTGGGCTGGGCTGGGTTTCCCACCGCCCCTCTAATATTATATATATATATATATTATATTATAATATATTATATATTCGGTATGGTTTGGTTCGGTTACTCACACAACGATTCGATTTCGGTTCGGGTTTTGGTTTGGTTTTAGTGAAAACCATAACTAAACCATATCCATTAAAACAGTGTTCGGTTTTATCCCAAATCAAACTATTATTCAGTCAAATAATTTTTAACCACATTGATCGATTTGACTTCGATTCAATTCCCAACAATTTCGATTGTAATTTTCATCTCTACTTTTAGGTTTTGTCCAGTGTATGCTATCATAGCGGGTACAAATATATATATTTAATTTGAGATCAACGCATTTGATTTGATGTCTGTCATTCTAAATCTTTGGCCCACACATGTTGACTTTATAAAACCTGAGATGCCAATGCCATAGTAATTTGAAATTAAAATAAGATTGATTAACTCACTATGTTTATACAAATTAAAAAAAAAAAAAGTGTTAGCATTTATTAGTTTTGTACCAAATTATTACTTTTGTGATACAAATTATTTTATAGGCTGTAGAAAATTCTCTGAGACCAACCACTATATCTATAAAAACCTTAGGATTTGAGACCACTGTCCCATGGGCGCAAAAAACATGCAACTCTATTAACCCACCCTCCTTAATTTCAATCGCTAATTAATTCTTATAATTGAAATCGCTTCCCCATGTGGTATTGCAGTCCACCGCCTTACTTTTTGACTTTGAGTTAGAGGAATGATGGTAACACATAATCAAAATCCAGTCTTCTACCATATGTTTGATTCTATTTCTTGCCATCCACTCCTCAAAACCTGTCCCGACACAGCAACAGACGACAAATTAATTAAGCTCTCTCTAAATTCCCAAATTAATTTAATTCCTTGCTCCCCAAGCCTAGACTTCTTGCTCTCTCTTTCTCTCTCTCTATATATATGTACTGGTTCAGCCATTAATTTATCAAGTGGTTGGAGAATAGTTGTTTCCATGGCTGGCTCTAGTCTCGCTGAAGCTTATGTAATGAGGAAGCTCCACAGGGAGAAGATGAAGAGCATGGATAAGGCTGCAGATCATCATCATGACGAGACGAGGACAGCGATGAAGGACTCCGGTGGCTGCCTCCGCGGCTTCTTCAGGAAGATCCATCCTACCGCTGCAGCTGTGCCACCGGCCGATTCTTGTAAAAGAAAGGATGCAGGTTAATTACGTAAACACTGCTCTTTAAGTGTGGGGCTGACTGAATAAACTCAATCAATGTCTGTAACTCTGAATCATATATATATAAGTTGCAATTTGCTCTGGCAAACTATGTAATATTATATCAAGGCTGTCTTGTGCATGTTGGTCTGTAATTTGAGTTGGATTGAATTGTTTTCTCTCAGACTTTACATATGGTCTGGTGGGTTCACAAATTCAGTGGCTGATGGATGGTTAATTATGTGTTACTTTATGATGGTTATGTGTTGCTTTAATTATCATGGTAATGAGCTGCAGGCTTCAGATTGGGAAGTTTATAATAAAGGACCTTTCTTTCTTCTTAATTCATGAGTAATTATATTTCTCCCTCTCCTTTTCACTTTTATCACTGTCACTAACCAAAACGTATCCCTTCCTTAACTGACAGTGTTGAAAGCAACAACGAGATATTTTTCTTTTATCTCCCCCCACCTCTAGCTAGCTCATTACAAGTTGCCCATTGCTGATTTGAATAACAATGGGGCATGACAAATCATATGGCTGTTATGAAAATCGTTTCTCCCTCCCTCATTTCTTTGATACCCTCAAGCTTTTCTCCCCACCCGGCAACCCCTCTTTCTATGTAAAGAGGGTTAATTACCAAAAAAAAGAACTCATTTTTTTGCCATATTTTCAATTATGTACTAAACTTTTAATTTTTTCAAATACCATTGCTAAAACTTTCCATTTGGTTTAAGGAAAAATAGCAAAAAAAAAAAAAAAAAACCTAAACCTTTTTGCAAATTTACAACTTTATCCAATCATTTTAATTTTAACAACTATATTCTAATTCACTCAATTAAGTGCAATTTTATCTAACACCTAAAATCGATCTGCGAGATGTGTGTAATTGTTGACGTAGCATGTCACGTGTCATAAACAATAAGAATATGAGTAAGACTTACATGTACACATAAAAAAATAAAAATAATATGTAAAATAAAACCTTGCCCATTAACTCGAGTTAGCCATTTTAAATTTTATTTTATTTTTTATTTTTTTATTATGTATACATATAGATCTCACTCATATTTTTATTTTATGACACGTGATGTACTACGTTAGCAATTACACGTCTCGTAAATCAATTTCAGATATTAGATAAAATTGCATCTAATAGAGCCAATTGGGATACAATTATCAAAATAGAAATGACTTGATAAAATTGCAAATTTGCTAGAAGATTTAGATATTTTTTGCTATTTACTGTTGTTCTAAATTTGTACCACAGTTAGTCTGTCATAAGAACTATTAGTTAAAAAACTAACAATCTTGAATGCTACATATAGTTATTTTGTTGAATGTATCAAATTTTTGATTGGCATCACTCAAATATCTAATTTTGTCCATCATATTCGATGAATAAGAGATTTTAAGGAAAGTAATATGAAATTTCAAGCCAACTTACTCAACCAATTAATTTTTTTATAAATCAAGTCATTTAATTGAAAATGACACGTCAGAGATCAACCATCTCTTTTAACGATATATTGATAAGAGTACATAATCAATACAAATTGAAAGTCTAAACATAATATTGAAAAAAATTAAAAATATTATAAAAGATGAATTTTTTTACGATTAACCAATATATATTATCTTTATATTTGATAGGTAATTTGAAATATATTCTTAGTTTGTATGTATTTTTGGTAATTAACATATATGTTAATTTTGTGTTTAGAAAATATTTTATTCATATTTGTTAATACATATTTTTTATAATATGAAAATATATTTAAGGAGAGTGGAGAGAGATAAGAAAATGAGAAGGATTAGCGATAAAATAGTCTTTTTATCTATTTTTTAAAGATTTATATATATAATTTGTGAAATATTATGTTGTTTGCGCCATACAACATAACATTTATTCAATACAGACAAATTTAGAGGGGACGGGGGCCTTGGCATTGGCCCTCCCCTCTTCTCCACCCACACTCTTGCATGCTCGCATCAAGTAATACGTGAACAACAAATAATCTTTGTGTATAATTTTACCTATTCTCAAGAAAGGTAAGTGCAATTTTTAGATGTGATAATTTGAAATTAAAAATTAAAATATGAGTATTTAAAATAGAATTTATAAATTAAAATATATGAGTATTAAAGTATCTTATATTGTATAAATAAAAAAAAAAGTATCGTGCGAGACTGTCACACTATCAGTCAATGAATAACGAAAAGATGACAAATGAATTAATTTAATCAATAAAAAAAAAAACTTTGATGTGTTGATTGGATTTCTTGGCATCCACTCCACAAAACCTGCACTTTGATTCCCTGGAGAAAATGATCGAAGTCAAGAGCACATGGACAATGGAGGCGGCGGCAGAAGAGAGTAGTGGGCCCCGCCGAGCCGAACGCCTCCGCTGGCCGGCGGCTTCCACATCAGGTCGGGGCGAATTCAGGAATTTACATTGGGAAGGTTGAAATTTTAAAAAATTAATATAATAAATTTTTATATAATTAAAAAATTATATAATAACAATCGGGGTTGATTGATTTTGTTGCCTCAAAATTGAAGTATTTTCACTAATTTGCAAATAACCAAAAAAGAAAGTAAAAAAAATTCTGTTAAGATTATTAAAGGCTTCACAAATATTAAAATATATATATAATTAATTAATAATATAAAGAAACACAAGAAAAATAGAGAGGCTATTTTTAAATAATAATAATAATAATAGAAGGACCATAAATATTAAAATATATATATAAAATTAATTGATAATTTAAGAGTAAACAAGAAAAATAGAAAGCAACCATTTATCAATCATTCATTCATACAAAAACTTAAAAAAAATATCATATGAAAAAAACGTGAAACATACCTCTTAGATCATATATGGGGAGGATGAGGAGAAAAATGACACCCTTGAAGATAAGGTTAGTAGACTAGTTGTCAAGTAAGTTAGATTGAGAAGAAATAGATACAAATAGATGTCAGTGACAATGATTAAGAAATTGAAGAGAAAAAAGATGAGGGAGTCGTAATGAATTGGATTTAATTTTTATATAATATATTAATCGACAATCTCTCTCGTAATACCAATTAAAAGGAAAATTGAAATTGAGATTGAGATTAATTGAAATTAAAAAGTAAAATTGAATAGACGGAAGATGATGGGTGCCCAGGTGCATCTTTGCGCCTGGAAATGGGATTGATAAAAGGGAAATTCAGATTGAAATGAATTGCAATGATTTTAAATTTTCAATGTATTTTGACTTTTAAAACAATTCAAACTTTAAATTAGAAGTTATTATTTAAGTTTATTTAAAATTAATAATAAAATTTAAGTGAATTTAATGTTGGACTTACAATTTTTACTTCTAAATAAGTTATAGTTAAGAGTGAAGAGTTACACATAAATTTTTTTGAAATGAGCTATAATTTATTTTAAATTAATATAGTATTTGTTAAAATAAACAAGATAAGAAAATATCAAAATAAGATTAAAATACTTTTCGATTTAAGATATGAAATAATCAAAATAAGGGTGAGAAACATTCTAAGATTTCTATCAGACTGTTTGTTAAATTTTTTTAAATTTATTAGAAATTATATTTTTTTTATATGTTTGTTAAATATATATGATAAGTACCAAAATAAGAATTTTTTACTAAAATATTCTTATTATCGAATTTATTCAAAACTATATATTAACATCGATAATAAATTTATAATTAAAATAATATTTTATGATTAATGTGAATTGTCAAAAAATAAAAATAAAATATAAAATTAATTTAAAAGTTTACCAATTCATTCTAATTTAAATATTTTTTAAATTTATAATTGTAATTGTTAAAACATATTTTCATATTAGATAATAAAATATAAAATTAAATAAAATAATTTAAAAAATAAGATCGAAGTGGAAAGAGAGATATGGAAGATGGGGAGGGGGGAGACCTAGAAAATTCAATATCCAAACAAAGATTCAATCTCTAAACTCAATCAAAAGAGGTTGTTTTATATATGGATATGCATAGGCAAAATATGGGTGATGATAACAAAAATTTGAGGGAAAGAAAGTCCACTCTATAATATGTATATATATATATATATGAATCTATCGACAAAGGGATTGAGAAGCCATCCACATATTTATGCATAAAACCACACCGCCTCAACTAGGTTACAGGTGAACCCATGTTAGAGACTAAAGAAGATGAAATGTGAGGTGGAGATGGAAGAAGATGAAAGGTGAGAAAGATAGGTGGCCAAATAGTTTGATGGCCAAGAAGATCGGTGGTCGAACGAATCGATGACGAGGAAGAAGATAAAAAGTGAAGAAGATCGGCGGTCAAACGAATAGTGGCGAGTAAGATTCAAGAAGATGAACAATAACCGCAAGGAAGAAGATGAGCGTGAGGAAGAAGAGAAACAATAAACAAGAGAGAAAAGAAATGGGTGAGGCTTTTATACAAGGAACATATAGGTAATTTATATTTATTTGTAAAATATTATATAAATTTATCTAAAACGTGTAGATAAATTTATTTGTAAAAATTCAGATAAAAAGTTATGTGAAGGTTTTTTTAAAAATAACTAAATAAGTTTAACAAATATGTTAGAAAAGACAAAAGTCCAAACTATTTTTCATATCTTAACTTTTTTTTACCCCATATCTTGATTAACAAACACTAAGGAAGTTGTTATTAAAAAAAATTACACTAAAAATTTAAATCTAATAATGGGTTACCTACCCCAACTAGGTGAAAATCAAGTCACCTCAACTATGGTTTAGCCAGGGATGGATAGGGGGTGGTTAGTATGTGTTAGTCTTAATTAGCCGTCTAAATATCAATATATATAGAAAGAACGACGTATATACCAACCTCAATCGTCTTAGTCCTCTGCTAACCTCACTCAACCCACTATCCATCGAGTCTCATGATCTGCCCATGAGTTCAAGCCAACCTTAAATTTTCAACCATATATGTATAACCTTGACTTAAAAGTTCTGACGTTTTAAGTCTCCTGTAAGGCTCGCTTCTGAATATTCCCGCTAGTATAGGATATTCGAAAGAAGGTCATTACAAATATGATATAGAACAAAATTGAACTCAAATAACAACTCATTTCATTTCTAACAGCGAAAATTTAAATAAAATTTAATTACATTTTCAATATCTCATGACTCTAGGCTCGATGGCCATACAAAATGATAAGAGGCTCAAAGGCCAATAAACATAATAAAACCTCATCATTATATACCTCACCAAATTACTAACTAGTTAGGATCTTTAAAATTAGGACGCGTTTCCGTACACTACTATCCCTGGCTGTAGTCTTACTAGACTCGCCCCCAATAATAGTCCTACATTTACCTGGAATGGCAAAAAAGATCAAGTGAGCCACAAGGCTCAGCAAGTTCGAGAACAAAGAACAATATATAAAATCCAAGAATATGATGACACCAAGAAGAAAAATCAAGAACTCCACAATTATATACAAGATTCATAATTCATGAGTTTATCAATTCAACTTAATATATCATGTCACCATGTATCACTATGCAAATGTGCATAAAATTTCAATGTCATTATCAATTCTCACAGGTTCGCAAAGCCATCATTAAGAGTGCATCATTTCATTATCAATATCAATCTTCTAGGCTCTCAAGCCATAAATCGATGCATGCAAAAGTGCATAATTTCAATAAAACCTTACAAATAAATATGGATCCAACTTGTTGGGCTATAGCCACCTCGTCCCGCGCCAGGTGCTCTAGGGTACCCTTTCTCCCTCTGTGCAAAATAATAGGTGCACAAAACATATATATATATATATGTAACATATACATGTATGCATCATGTATGCATTTGTCAATCATATGTATTTAAATTTTTGTTTGCACGATATTCATACTTTCAACATCACTTACCCATACCAAATATTTTTCCATCATCAGATAAATTCAACATATCTTACGTCATAACGTTTACCACATTCAAGATGTAATTTATAACACATAAATAATTTTTGAGAGATGCTATTTAATATTAAATCTCGATTTATCAACTAAGGAGTATTATAAATTTAATAACTATTTTTCCCATCATATGATTGTTGTCATTTCATTTAATCAGTGATAGTATACATTTACTTGCATTCATGCTCATAGCTCAAATTCATGATTAGTCCCCATGCAATCAGAATGACCACACCAAGCGAAATTGCTGGTCAAACATAAACCTGAAATTTTCTAAGGCGAAGGATCAATTAGAACATATTTTTGAAAATGTCTTCATTTTAAAAAACTAACTCCCGGTATTTTGATAAGTAACATTAATTGTTGTAAGAATGATTTTTAATGAATTTTTCAAGAAACGGAAGCTATGTATTTCGAGGGTGGTAAGATCGCAATTTCTTGAGTTTGTACTGAAACCAAAATTCTATTTTTTTATTTTTATGAATTTTAATTTTTTTGATATTTTTATTGAATCCAAATAGGGGATACTTTCTTATTTAAATTTATGTATTAAAATAAATGAAAGGTAAAATATAAATTAAAGAAAAT
This sequence comes from Diospyros kaki, assembly GCA_036245055.1. Lineage (NCBI taxonomy): Eukaryota > Viridiplantae > Streptophyta > Magnoliopsida > Ericales > Ebenaceae > Diospyros > Diospyros kaki. The sequence continues at coordinate 14,827,954 of BSEG01000015.1, read as the reverse complement.
GCAAACATATCGAAAAAATCAAAGGTTTATGGGAAGAGCTTGGGACCAGCTCGCTGGCAAAGGCTCACGAAAAGAGCTTGGGATGAGCTTACGGTCACGGCTTATGGGACGAGCTCGAGGTCATGAAGTGAACAAGAGTTTGCTGAACGAGCTCGCGGTCAAGGGGTTAGGCAAGAGCTCGTTGGACGAGCTCGCGCCAAGAGCTTGAGGTCAGGCACGCGACAAGAGTTCGTGGACAAGAGCTTGAGAAATGAACTCGCGGGAAAGAGCTCGTGATTAAGCTTATGGTCAAAGAACGTATAGGTATGAGCTCGCGGGAAAGAGCTCGCGATTAAGCTTATGGTCAGAGAGCATATAGGTATGAGCTTGCGGCAAAGAGCTCGCGATTAAGCTTATGGTCAGAGGGCATAGACATGAACTCGCGACAAAAAGCTCGTATCCAGATATACATCGGCTATTTAAAACATAGGGTGTCTATACCAAGCTGTTTGTTTCATATATAATATATACATGTGAGGGTTTATTCAACACCAGGGAGTATACCCACGATCTACTTGCCTCTAATAAGGGCTATTTGAATGGGCTTCTTTATTTGTACATATGCATACAACCTATAGCTCAATACAGAGGCGAATAGAACCTCTGTATCTAAACTGAAACCAAACATATGCCATTCGCAAAAAATAAATCTGGGGTAAAGTAATCCCCATTCGAAACATCAAAGGAACCTTAATATACGTAACAAAAAGATTTAAAAGAAAATGATGTTGTAACTGGAGAAGAAGTTATATGCAACAATAGATATATATATATATATATACACTAACAGTCATCACTGTAAAACAAAATGAATATAGAAATCGCATCAACTAGCTCGCACAAGAATATAAGAGGATGTATAAGAGAACTTGCACTGTAAATCAAAGGGGAGTGCAAGAACTTGCAGAACAATAAAGGAGAAAGTAGGAGATCAAGGAAATGAAATACATAATGTATAAACGAGCTTGCATTGAAAATAAAAAGAGAGTGCAAGAAGAACTTGCCTGATGACTTCGCTATGCTGGGGTAAAGTAATCCCCATTCGAAACATCAAAGGGACCTTAATATACGTAATAAAAAGATTCAAAAGAAAATGATGTTGTAACTGGAGAAGAAGTTATACACAACAACAGATATATATATATATATATACACTAACAGTCATCACTGTAAGACAAAATGAATATAGAAATCGCATCAACTAGCTCGCACAAGAATATAAGAGGATGTATAAGAGAACTTGCACTGTAAATCAAAGGGGAGTGCAAGAAGAACTTGCAGAACAATAAAGGATAAAGTAGGAAATCAAGGAAATGAAATACATAATGTATAAACGAGCTTGCATTGAAAATAAAAAGAGAGTGTAAGAAGAACTTGCCTGATAACTTCGCTATGTAGAAAAATCCTCCCTTCTTGAAGCTGCTATCATCCCAGACGAAAAATACAAGCAGCCAGGAGGGAAGAGAAGAATAAGAAGAAGAAGTCTCAGATGGGAAAGGAGAGTACGCACAGGAGAAATGTCGTCAATGCAAGTGCAACAGGAAGAAGGAAAATCCACAGTCTGCACCTACCACTTGGTCGAAATGACTTGATTGCCTTTCACCTTTACAATGGTCAAATAGAAGACAAAAGGCACTATTTCTTCTATTTGACATTTGATGACTAATTTATTTTATTATGATTTTTCTTCAAGAATTTAAAATCTCATTTCTCAATTGGGCTCAGCCTATGTTGTGGGCTATTACATGGCTTAACTCACTAACCCAAATAAATTATCATCATCCAAGTCCATTCATAATATAATTAAAATTCCAAACACATCTCAATACCCCAATTTATTTGGACTTTCTCCACATTTTTGAATCCTATTTGAATAGACTAAAAAAAATTTATTTTCACTTACTCTTTATTCCAATAAGTAAAGAAGAATATTTTTAACCCTCAATTAATTAAAACAAAAAGTTTTGAACTCAAAATAAAATGCTCGAAAACGTCTAGACCCCCTAACGGGTCGTTACATCTCCAATCTCAAGCTCTCATTGTAACAACCCGCTTTCTCGGGGCGTGTTATACCTTAGGAAATTTGGCCTATTTTTTTTTTTTTTTATCATTACATTATCCCTAAATTCCCTAAGGCCTATCTAGTGTTTAATTTACACACTAGAGATAAATACAATTTATAAAGCGGAAGCCGAATCGAACCTGGTCATGGCAATATATACATGATTAACTAGACAAGTACTTATTACAAACGTTGTTACATAACCCTCGAAAAGTAAAACAAATGTACATAATCCTTAACTATTCATATCATTACATAACATGGCACATTTCCTCGTTTCCTGACGTCTCGCGTCATCACACATCATCCATCTCAAAATCATCTCACTGCTCTTAATCGGCCAAAACGCCTCAATTTATAGACCTCTTGCCTTGGCTGCTACTCCATTCAAACGTGCATATATATCATATTAATTGCTCCATTAATTGCTCCTTAAATTCAGCTGCTCTATTAATTGCTTTGCTGCCACGTTTTCCTTAATTTCAGCTGCTCACAATCTCACTATTAATTGCTTACAGCCACATTCTGCAGCCCAAATCGCGGCATTAAAAGCTTCTCAGAAGCTACGCACACAGCCAAGAGTTCATACATATATATATATATATATTTATACACTATATATTGTATATTACTTTTAATATATATATAAAAATTATGTATTGGCCCCAATTTTTACTTTAAATTTATTAGAATAATTATCTGATTACAATAATATTCTCGAACACTGAATTAATTGACATTTCGATACTGAAAATACAAAATTAATAACTTCAAAACTTTGTCAAAAATGACGATTCGCCCCAGTGTCCTCACCGGGCTGTCGTTTTATCCTGAAACCATTGAAGGGTTGCTTGTTACGTAAAACCGGAGCCCCCTTAGGGTTCCGTTGATTTTTTGGGAGTCTCCTACGACGATTCGATTTTACAGCCTTATTTGCAGCTGTATTTTAGCTGTACCGAAAACTGTTCCGAATTTGATTTCTTTCGATACCATAAATCCTATCTCGATACGCTTGTCAAAACCATATAATTTTCCTTAGATAATTTCACTCTGAGGCACTCCTTGCAGTTGATTCGGTACCTAAAATTACTATAAAATTAACTTTTCGGTATTCTAAACTCATCGAAATTACGTGGCAATGTTATACGAACATGGGGTATTACACTCATGATTTTAAGTCTCACATTCAAAGATTGTCAGGAGTGGAAATATTATTTATAGGTTTAATCTTATTAAAATATTATTAAATTTATATTTAAACTCATGTATTATAAAATTGTTGAAATATTAGATTTTAAACTCGCAAGATAATGAATTGTTTTTTGTGCCTGTCCGATCCTTTAGATGACTATTATTCTAAGCTAATTTTATGTTACAAAGAGGGAATTGATGGATATAGCCAGATGATTTCTGTCAAGCCACAGCCAAAACCTGAATTATTTTTATCCTTAATACACCTTTCAATATATTTGTTAATATATATTTTTTTTTATTATCCTGGAGTCTCCGAGTTTCGCCTGACTAATCTCTAGGAATTAGTGACCTTCTCTTCTGATACACTCTCCAGATAAATTTAAATACAAATACAACATATACACATTCATAACTAACTTTCAATATGTTCACATTCCATTGGTATCAATTGTTTCAACCTTTTCACATTATAGCACCCAACAGTGCTCATACTTTCCAGAACGTGAGTGAGATTCGAACTCCTAACCCTCATGATAATTTTCTCTTATTTTACCGTTGCACTATATCTGTAAGCGGCCAACATTCTATTTATGCACAGATCCACACACATCACAAGAATTCCACTTTTGTGAGGAAGTTTTTTGCCCCTCCCTCCCCCAACCCAATATAAAAGAGGAAGTGAGAGAAAGAAAATGAGCAAACTTGAGAATGAAGAAAGAGAAAAAAATGGAAATTTAAATAAAAAATAAATTAAAACATTTTGGTAAAGTTTTCTCTAAACTTTTCTCTGACAGTAGCAGTACGCATCTCTTTTAAGTTTTCTCTAGTGTTTGCTATCATAGTGGGTACATATATATTTAATGTGAGACCAACGTATTTGATTTAGGAAAATTCTATTAGAAGCCCAGATTTTCACTCTTCACAACCGCAGCGCATCAAATTCCACTCCAATTTTAAAATTTCTATTTTACCCCTCCCACATCCCACAGTCACTTTCTTCTCCGACCGCCAGCCTCCGCCTTGTCTCTCTTCCTCTCTTCCCTACACACAAACACATACATATATAATTTTATACACATACATGTTGTTGGGTACACAAACACACACACACACACATATATATACACACACATGTTGTTGGGTCGGCCATGGCGACCTCCTCCCTCCCCCCACACACACACACTCTCTCTTTCTCTCACACACATACACACACAAACACATACATATATATATATATATACACACACACACATGCAGCCACCATGGCCGACTGTAACACCCGAGGACAATTTTGAGAATAAAATGAAATTTGATAAAGGGAAAAGTTGGAAATTCGGGAAAAATGAGACTTTAGGGCACACTAACCCAGTTTTGGACGACCGAATAAGTCAGAGGGAGTACCTCGAACCCTATATTGTCCAAGAAAATGGTATAGTATCAACGAGAAATTAAAATTATGATTTTTAGTGATGAAAAAAGAAGATCGGGAACAGTTTTCGATACAGCAAAAATACAGCTGCCCATTTAGGTTATATTACCGAATTGCTGTAAACGACGTCCAAAAAGTCAACGGAGAGTGTTAGGGAATAGTATTCGATGTGTAGAACAACCCTTAAGTGGTTTCGAGTTGAATCGAGTGGATTTGAGGTCAAATAAATCAGTCGGGCCAAAGTGTAATTTTTTAAAAATGCCCAAGGGAGGTCTAAATGGCAATTTTTCGAAAGTTTCAAGGGTGAAATGAGAAATACTAATCTTGAGGGTCTTAGTGATAGTATTAGAAAGATTAGGGGCTTGAGGAAAAGGGTCAAAATGCAAAAAGAAAACTTTAGGGGACTAAAGTGCAATTTTCAGAAAATTGCACAGAGAGGCTGTAACACCCCGTCCCTATCGAAGGGCGTGCCACTATGCTGAGGTCCATCATACATACATAATCCCTTTACCAAATACATCAAATGTCATGTGTAAAAGGGAAACCCCCCAGCAAATCATACACAACGCGGAAGCGATAATCGAAACCTGATATGGTACATACTTGAATTCACTATATTTAAAACAATATAAGAATCCGTACCATATATTACCATCATATCCTCAATTACATAAATACATTGAGACACGTCTCCCGAGATAACATCTAACACCCTAAGTGCAAATCATATGAAACCTCGAGCATACATCAGATACATTTCTCAATAAATTAAATACTGAAAATCTCCTGCTGAATCCATCGGCCACGCCATCACGTGCCGTCATATCTCAATCTGCTCCTTGCCCTAACTGCAAGTCTCAACTGGAACGTTGAATGTTCCAGGGGCATAACCCATTAGAAGATGAAACTTCTAGTAAGGGTCCAAAAACATATATATGATGCATGATGCAATAACATGAATAAACATATACCCATAATGTAACTTCCCAGGCATCCCCAGCCCGGCTAGGAATCCTAGGAAAATCCCGAACCTCTGCGGGATAGGCCTAACGTTATTCCCTCAATGCCCTAGGGGAATTACGGCTACACTCTGAGGGTATCATCTCATCCCCACGCACAAGTTTCAATATGACAATAATATCGTGCAATGTAAATATCACGACTCTCAATGCAATATGACAAATGAATATTGCAATTCATAAATAGCATTCATATATAACAAATATATCATTAATATAATTTCTTGTGAGAATACCACTCACATTTGCCCAAAGATCAAGACACCTCGAAAAGCGTGCATCGCCTCGATATGCGTGCCCCACCTCGATTCTCGTGCCAACTCTCAAAAGTTGCACCAATCTTATCATCTCGATCTCCTCAATCATAAAATAACATTTAATTACTAAATATCCTCAATATTCCATTTATTTCCTATTTCCTTTCATTTTCCTTCATTTTTCCTTCTAAAAATCCCAATAAATATAACAAGACTATTTCCTCAAATCTAACTTCACAACAATTCATTATATACTATGAAATTTCAAGGAAAAATACTGAACTTACCCGGATATTGCGTTTTCACGCAAAACGAGACACTTTGGTGCAAAAACCGAGGCATCGGGAATCCCAAATCTCAATCTTTTTGCACAAACCTCCATAAAATATTTTTCTCTATTTTTCAGTATTTTTCTCAGATTTTTCCACCCTCACACGCGCCCTCACGCGCCTGCACGTGCCTAGGGCGAGTGGCGGCGCGTGAAGCACAGCGCGTGCCGGCCACGCGCCGGTCATCTTCTCCGACGAACTTTTTCCGGCAATGAAATCCGACTCCACCAGCTTCAAGCCCTCTTCCATTCGATCACTTTGGCATACTTGGATGCCCCAAATGAGGTCCGGAGCACCCTCAATCGGCCGGCCAAAGGCTCAGCCAAGGCGTCCGCCTCGTTTCCCGGCGAGCTCTCGAATTGCCTTCAAACCGCCATGAAAATGGCCCAAATTCTCCATAATGAAACTACAAGTCATGGGCAACAAAAGCCCCATGCTTTGAACTCCCAATTTGTTCAGGAAAACGGCCGATTTGAAGCTCCAACTTCATCATTTTCGGCCATCGCGGAATCCCTATTTATAGGCAATACCGAACGCCCCAAAGCCCTTGGCCGCCTTACCCATCCTCTTAGGAGTCTTACCCGCCCCTGGGTGAGCCTCGAATCGGATCCAACCGACCAGAATTGCGACTTGCAGGTCGCGACAATCCGACCAGTTTTCTGGTCGGCTTTTCCTTCAAAATCCGACCACTCCGGTGGTCGTTGTCCCCTCGAGCCTTTACAAAAAATCATCCCCGACCAAGCCTCGTGCTATCCCTATGGTTGGATCGGTCGAAATCGATGACCGGAGACTTGATGATGATTGGCCAAACTTTCCTTTAATTACACTTTGGCCCCTTGACTTTTGGCTATTACATTTTAGCCCATTTCCACTTAACCCCTCAACTTTTATTTATTGCATTTAGGCCCCACAAGACCTAAAACAACATTTTGACCCTTGAGGATTCCAAAACAACCTTGTTTCGGCCTCCCTCTAGCAATTTCTAACAATTGTACTTAGGCCCGAATCTTCGTTTTGGCCTTAAACCCATTCGTTTCTTCCTGAAACCTCTGAAGGGTTGTTCCTCATGAAAAACCGAAGCTCCCTCAAGCTTCCGTTGACTTCCAAAAAGTCGTCTATGACATTTCGGTATTGTAGCCTAATTGGCAGCTGCCTTTTTAGCTGTACCGAAAACTGTTCCCGATTCGATTTCTTTCGGCACCATAAATCCTATTTCGGGGTGCTCATTAATGCCACATAAATTTCCTTTGGCATCTCGGCTCCAGGGTACTCCCGGCAGTCGATTCTATCATCCATACGATAATAAATTACCGTTATACCCTCAATAAATCCTTAAATTCTATTTTTGCCCCAAGATAAATTACCCTTGAGTCCTTTAGAATTTCTCGGGTATTACATTCATCCTCCTTAAAGAAATTTCGTCCTCAAAATTTTCATCTGACAGTCAGGTAATTAAGACATAACATAGCTTATTACCTAAACACCTCAAATCAAATATCTATTTGATCCTTTGGCAAACACCTCTTGGTTTGCATTCCTTATACGAGCAATGCTTACAAGCATACCGTGTTCATTCATAACATTTCATTTTGTGGCTCTTTTCAGACGACCACACATCTTTCTTCATTCTAGGCACGCACATTCTACCCTGAAACTTTGAGAATGCCCCCTTGCATTTCAAAAATCATAACTTTTTGGACTGGTCATAATCATCAATCATAGACAAGTACACTTGTTAACCACCCTTGCCTTCATATCTCGTTCACCAGATCCAACTAAACAACCAGGCTAGCCATAAAAATAGGCGATCCATTCGACACTACCATCATAGTCGGCAGGCTAACAAGCCTCCAACTTCATCTGACACTCACAGCTATCCACCAGGTCCTGCGTTGGGCACCTCTCTGCCACGCGCCTGGTGATACGAAGTAGTGCAGTCGTAGTCCTTAAGGAACTCCATCACCGTTGCTACCTCTCGTTTAGCTCCTTCTGCGAGAACTCATACTTCAGGCTCCTCGTGGTTCATGAGCATATCAATGCCCCATCATCTTGGTAGTGTCTCCATAACTTTGAGAGCACATACCTCATTTGCCAGTTCCAAGTCATACATCGGGTAGTTCTTTCTGTGCCTTGACATGATCCACATGCCATCATTCAGTCATGTTGCATTATCACGCAACCCGATCCTCTGAGCTATCACAAGCTCTTACTGCACCCGGCAGTTCATTCTCATTTGACTCTCTTCACGAGTCATTTCATGGACACAACTATTTCAGAGAGTTCCCTCTCGAACCCCTGACAACAGCTTGTCAACCTCAAAAAAAACTTTCCATCATTTCATGGACAGGTAGGGATCCTATCACAACACTCTGGTCCATTGGAACTTGGATCCTAGTCAAACCATAACAGTCACGGTGGTACCTAAACTTTGGAATCTGACCGTCTCCTTGGCAGTACGCTAAGCAACTTAGACCCTGAGTTACCTGACTCATACCGCGAGACAGCTACCTAGCTTCCCCGGTACGTTGATCATAAGCTCTTTACTAGCCTTCATACCTTGGTCCTTGGGCTCAGATCCGCTGTTACAAGCCACACACCCATGGTGCTATTGTATTTCTAGAGCCTCCTTATCCCGTCTCCGAGAGTTGTAATTGACCCGACTCCCATCACCTCTGATATTTCTCAATACCAGCCTAAATCTCCAAATCTTACAGATTCTCGATCACATTCAGAGTTACATTCGCTTAGGTTTCCAACCTTTCCTCGAACCAACCTCTGTTCGACTCCCGATATCTATCAGGACATCTTACATTTCAGAAACTTCTGATCCTTATGGTGCTTATGACAATCAATTTTGATTTCACGTTCACCGATATAGAGCCTCGTGCTCTCATCAATTCTTTCACAGTCTGCTTACTACCTAGCAAGCCAATTTCATTCATAACATCTATCGTGATGTTTCTTAACATTATCCTCAATGTTTCTCGTGCGTCTCTTTATCCGAGGAGTATATCATTATATCATTAATTCTATGATCCTCAATGTACCTCATGTGTCTCCCTATCCGAGGAGTACATCATCATATCATTAATTCTGAGATCCTCAATGTTCCTCATGTGTCTCCCTATTCGAGGAGTACACCTATATATCATCAATAGACACAATTACCAACGCGACTTCAATGCGAAAGGTACATTGGTCAAATCATCAATTCACGACTCCATTGTCGTTTTCTGGAATGCCTTATTCCATTATCTTAACCTCGATCACACATCAATCATAAATATCCCAGCCTCTTGCGGCTGTTTCATTATTCATCAAATTCGAGGTAAAAGATATCAACTCTAATTATCACCTCTTTCAAAGCCTGATAATTTACATCCTCAATCAAGCCACACACGGCTAACCATCCTATAACCTCAAGCTATCATTGACAATCATCATTTAGAAATAATCCTGTTAATACTTCCAAGAATATATCCTAGCATCTCCCAATTCTTCTTACGGCTTTTCACTGACCACAAGTGCCCGTACCATATCTCGACAGGTTTCTTATTTCCATAACTTGCTGACATCACTCAGCGATACATCTCCTAATTTGCCCGTTAAGGCTACCTAGACTAACTGTCTAGCCATACGAGAGTTCCAATCTCTAAAATCGAAAATCTCGAATCCTCAATCAAACTTGGGTCTACAGCTTCTCTTACTGCGACCTAACATCTTGGCACATCTGCCATCATTTGATCCTTTCAATCACGTCCAAGATTTGCACAATCTTCAAGACGACAATCATAACCTTACTACTAGCTAGAGCAGGCAGGTACTCATGTCACATACAATACTCTCATCCTTACTGGATTTCTTCCTTTGAAAACTCTAAAGTTTCCTCACGAACCTCTAGATGCTCAATCATTTCTTTAAGAAATTCCTCAAAAATCTCCTATCAATCAATCCTCGAAGATCCCAAATCAGAACACAATATCTGGTTCCATTTATCTTCCAAGAACTCGATTCCTTTGCCTTCATAGCTCATTATTCATCGTGGTACTTTCAAGCTCTCTTTGCCGGGTTGACCCCGACAACTTTACCTGATTCTGCAGGTTCATTTGGCACACTGAAACGTAGTCACAACCTCTGTTGACTAAGTCTCTTTATCATTCCTTTAAGGTCGATACGACCCATCAAGCACATCTTTCCTTTTTAGTACCCGAACTCTACCTTGAGTCGAGACTACCATTTTACAATTCATCGGTCAAACCTTTGGACCGGTCATGCTCAACTACCTGAAATCTCATTTATCGAGACTCCACTGACTCTCGTCTCTCGTTCTTCAGATCCAGTTGACTATCGACACCCAACCATTAAATTAGTTCTTCTTAAGCACTACTCTTTCTGTCAGCCAGCACACAGCTGTCATCATCACCCCCATCATATGGTAGGCTTACTCCTACATCATACGTCGACCCTCACTCGGGTACATCCCGGGTGAAAACTGCACGGTCTCGTCGTAGTCCTCTAAGAACTATCATTCGTCGTCGCTGCCCTGAGTCTAACTCCTTCTGTAAGAACCTTCTTTCTAGGCCCTCATCATGGCCTGGTGATTTCCTCACCTCATAGGTAGCGCCTACACGGCTTACGAGCATGCATCTTTCCTTTCCATTTCATACGTTAGGTAGCATTCCTTTGAGCCACCCAACTCGACCATCTCATGATCCCTTTGCAATCTTTAAATAGGACACACAGTCCATATTTAATCCATCTCTTTTAGATTCCTGAGGCTTTCGGCCTCGATCAATCATAGCTAGTGGTACACCTCGCACCCATTGGGACTTAGATCTCCCCTACAAGGTACAGACCTTATTGTGTTGCCCCAGATATTCAACATCTGATCGTCTCCTCGGCAGTACACTAAGCAACTTAGACCCTGAGTTCTCGACTCATACCGCGAGACAGCTAACTAGCTTCCCCGGTACGTTGATCATAAGCTCATTACAAGCCTTCTGCTAGGTCCCTAGATCCAGATCTGTCACTGCGAACACCGACCAGTAGTGCTGTCACCCTACTAGGGTTCTCTTATCCCGTCTCTGCGAGTCTCATCGGTTGCACCACTATCGCCTCATCAATTGACGCACTCACGCGCCATCATTTGGCCATCTTTGGCCTCTCGTTTGTCCCCATCCGTGGGATCCCATATCTTATTTTCGGGATCCTAAATGATCCTCGAAAATACTTACCCTTTGATCCTAACTCATCAGTTAGGCCCTGTCACATCAGACTAATCATTCCTGATCCGATCATCCTCGATAACTACCTATTATCCAATCTTTGCTTACTATGATTTTGACTAATGTCCTCAAATCAGTAGTCTCTAAAATCTCTCGGATCCATCATCATGGTTACCGAGTCATCCTTACATTTCAATCATATCATCGGATCCTTATTCCAATAGCTAGATCTTTTTGCTCGAACTAACTTCTATCAGGCATTTTACTATTCACCAGGAATAGTAGTCGTCTACTGAAATAATGTCTGTCGTGAAGAGTACACCAGGTAAGTTCCCAGGAAAGAGTGGTGGGTCACAAAGGAATCACTTAAGTACCAGTCTTTCCTTAGCCAGAACTAGCCTAGATATGCACTTCCACTACAACGCACTTATCCAGTAACCGTCAATACCCAAATCTTACGGTGGCTTTACTTATCTAGCCACACGCGACCTTTTCCTTAGGTTCGCTCTAATATCATCTATACTAGAGTTACTTAAAGCTTAGACATTTCCTATGTCTATAACATTTCCGCTCTGATACTAACTGTATCAGAGCCCACTTAAGGCTCTTTCTCTACTTCGCTCTGATACCAACTGTAACACCCCGTCCCTGTCGAAGGGCGTGCCACTATGCTGGGGTCCATCATACATACATAATCCCTTTACCAAATACATCAAATGTCATGTGTCAAAGGGAAACCCCCCAGCAAATCATACACAATGCGGAAGCGATAATCGAAACCTGATACGGTACATACTTGAATTCACTATATTTAAAACAATATAAGAATCCGTACCATATATTACCATCATATCCTCAATTACATAAATACATTGAGACACGTCTCCCGAGATAACATCTAACACCCTAAGTGCAAATCATATGAAACCTCGAGCATACATCAGATACATTTCTCAATAAATTAAATACTGAAAATCTCCTGCTGAATCCATCGGCCACGCCATCACGTGCCGTCATATCTCAACCTGCTCCTTGCCCTAACTGCAAGTCTCAACTGGAACGTTGAATGTTCTAGGGGTATAACCCATTAGAAGATGAAACTTCTAGTGAGGGTCCAAAAACATATATATGACGCATGATGTAATAACATGAATAAACATATACTCATAATGTAACTTCCCAGGCATCCCCAGCCCGGCTAGGAATCCTAGGCAAATCCCGAACCTCTATGGGATAGGCCTAACGTTATTCCTTCAATGCCCTAGGGGAATTACGGCTACACTCTGAGGGTATCATCCCATCCCCATGCACAAGTTTCAATATGACAATAATATCGTGTAATGTAAATATCACGACTCTCAATGCAATATGACAAATGAATATTGCAATTCATAAATAGCATTCATATATAACAAATATATCATTAATATAATTTCTTGTGAGAATACCACTCACATTTGCCCAAAGATCAAGACACCTCGAAAAGCGTGCATCGCCTCGATATGCGTGCCCCACCTTGATTCTCGTGCCAACTCTCAAAAGTTGCACCAATCTTATCATCTCGATCTCCTCAATCATAAAATAACATTTAATTACTAAATATCCTCAATATTCCATTTATTTCCTATTTCCTTTCATTTTCCTTCATTTTTCCTTCTAAAAATCCCAATAAATATAACAAGACTATTTCCTCAAATCTAACTTCACAACAATTCATTATATGCTATGAAATTTCAAGGAAAAATACTGAACTTACCCGGATATTGTTTACATGTGCATTAAACGTTGATCTTTGATTTAAATGACGCATGTTATGAGTTTAAGTGATGCATGTCATGAAAATTGAAAAAAAAATAGATATTGATGTGATTTTGAACAAATGTGATGATGAAGGTATCGGTGAGACTCGAGGTTGAAGTATAAAAGCGTCAGGCGCAAGAATCGAGGCTTGGCACACAGATCGAGATAGGCGCGCAAATCGAGACTATCCGCGCTTGGAAATCCGTCTAAAGGTGGGTGTTTTGAAGGTGGCCGAGGGTTAGAGGCGGACCGATTTCTGCCACCTGTAAGTCGATTTTTAAACGTCTTCCCGACATCCTTTCGGCATGAAACCAGCGAGGTCGTGATCGATTCTTCAAGGGCTTTCCAACGGCACCCGAATCGAGGCCATCGGAGCAGTCGCCGGCGACCAGCTGAAGGTTTAAGACGACTGGCGCGTGACTGGCACGCGCCAGTTCAAACCAGGCTATCCACGCGCCGCGCGTGAGGGCGCTTGAGACATCAGGTAAATTTGGAATTTTTTTTTATTATTTTTTAAAAATTATTTTATTAATTATGGTGCAAGAAAATTTGGAAAATTGTTGGAGAAAATGGCCATTTTGCAATTTTCAAAGTGAAAAAGGCTTATGAAAAATAGGAAAAAGAATTAGAAAATCCTTAGAAATTTTTGAGAGATAGGAATTAATTATTTATGAATTATTGTGAAGAGAAATCAAGGAAAAATCTTGAGTAGGTATTTATTAGAATTTTTGAAGAGAAATATAAAGAAAATAGGAAGAAATTATGGAAAATTAGAAAAAAAATAGATATTGATGTGATTTTGAACAAATGTGATGATTAAGGTATCGATGAGACTCGAGGTTGAAGTATAAAAGCGTCAGGCGCAAGAATCGAGGCTTGGCACGTAGATCGAGACAGGCGCGCAAATCGAGGCTAACCGCGCTTGGAAATCCGTCTAAAGGTGAGTGTTCTCCCCAAACTCGGTTTTGACTTGTGAGTGTTCTCCCCAAACTCGGTTTTGACTTGTGAGTGTTCTCCCCAAACCCGGTTTTGACTTGTGAGTGGTTCTACCCCAAAAGATTCAAGTGACATGTAAATAGTTTTCATGCTCGGTTTTGTGATGAGTTGTCCAAATGATTGTTTACATGTGCATTAAACGTTGATCTTTGATTTAAATGACGCATGTTATGAGTTTAAGTGATGCATGTCATGATTTTTCGACCATTGACTTGTTTTGTGTCGTTCATGTGGTACGTGGGTTGTTAACCTGTGACGAAGCCCAGAGTAACAGCACTCGGGATGCGTACCTGGATTAATGCTTGGTGACCACTTGGGACGGGGCTGAGACGGACTTCACCCTACGGGACCCAAGTGGCGGGGCTGCTAGTGGACACTACCCCAGGATCCTTTGAGCAGTAGCATTAATGCCGAGGTGACGTCGATTCCGGGGATAGTGCTGACGTGATACTCTTGGGGCTAGGGTTGTGTTTTGGAATGCTTGAGTGGGAGCGTAAAGCCTGACAATGACAGTGAGGTAATTCCTGGGTTCATGTGTCGAGGTTGTCCCTCTTAAGCAGGATCGGTTTGCCAATGGGTCGATTTGTTCGTGTCGCCTTTAGAGAGATTGCGTTTTCCCCGGTTAGGGTTAAATGCGTTGGGATTCTCTTAGGCTGGTGCATGTTAAGATTTATCGATTTTGTGTACATGATTCTGCATACATTCATGAAAATATTTTCGAACTCTCACTTAGATGATTCAGCATCTAATTTGGACTATGTCCCTGGAATATTCAAACGTTCTAGGTGAAAGCAGTGGCGTCAAGAGAAAGAATGTCGACAGAATGTAGCAGTTGGTTTTGTCTATGTTTTCAATGTTCAGAGATTATGTAATGTATTTTCATGTGAAACATCGATTCAGTTATTGTAAAGAAACTGTCAGTGATATGTATATATTTGAGGTTTCGATCCTGCTTCCGCTGATATGATTGATGATGTCTGTCTTAGTCTATTTATTGAATGTTGTTATACTAAGAAGGCACGATCGAGATTGTCGGGAAAACGGTTTGATGGCGATCGAGGGATTTATGTGGTGTTTGATTTAAATTTTCTCGAAATCTCGAATTAACGCACGCTTGGGAAAAGTGGGGCGTTACATTTGGTATCAGAGCGAACTAGCAAAATCCCCAACTGGAGACTCAGGGGTACTAGTGGAAATAGAAAATGATTGAGTCAGTAACAATTGGTATGACGTGATGTACTCAAGTTAGGTTAGTAAGTAGGTCTCATGAATCATTGAGGTTTAGGTATTGGAATGATTTGGTAATTGAGTATTAGAATTGTTATGGTTCAAATGTTGATATTTTCTTTTCAGATGGAAAGGACTCGAAGAATCCTGGATCTCAATGAGCAAGATGAGGGAAACAGTAGTAGCAATCATCGTGGTCGCTTAGTGAGTCGTGCCACAAGCAGTCGCCATAGTCGCTCTACGAGTTCTGCTACAAGTAATCATCGTAGTCGCTCGACGAATCGTGCCGCGAGCAGTAGACGACAAGAAGAGCAATCGGGTCCTAGTGAGAGTAGACTTGATCGAATAGAGCGAATCTTGGAAGGCGTACTAACACATGTAACAAGGAACGAGGCGCCGAGACGCACCCCCCATATGTTAGACCAATATCGCCGGCAAAGACCCCCAGTGTTTAGAGGCAAAGCAGGAGATGACCCCAGTGCAGCTGAGTTCTGGATGGAGCAAACTGAGAAGCTGCTCCAACATCTGCAGTGCAGTGACAAAGAGAAGGTTAACTGCGCTACATTTATGCTCGAGGGAGAGGCTGCAAGATGGTGGCAATCAGCCCAACGAGCTCTACAAACGACACCCGGGCAGACAACACATGGTCTAAGGCCGAGACAAGATCAGACGATAACCTGGGAAGCATTTAAGGAAGTTTTCAATGCCCGGTACTTTCCCCAAAGTTGGAAGGAAGAGAGAACTTGGGAATTTATGAATTTAAAGCAGACTGACGAAATGTCAGTAACCCAGTACGATGTCAAGTTCACTCAACTGATCAGATATGTGCCTATGTACGAAACAGACAAGAGACAGAAGGCACAAAAATTTGTGAGTGGATTAAAGGTGGATCTACAACAAGCCCTCAGTTCGTGTATCATCAACACTTACAACGAAGCGCTAGACAAGGCTTTGACCACTGAGATGAACCTACTGCGTGTAGGATTGATAAGGTCTGATGAAAAGAAGAAAGATTTGAAAAGCACGGAGCATAAGACAGGAGGGAAAAATTTCAAAGATAGTAAACCGTGTCCCCGGTGCAATAAAGAACACCAAGGAAGAAATTGTTCACAAGGGCATATCACGTGTTTTTCGTGTGGTGAGAAAGGACACAAGGAAAAGGACTGCCCTAAGAAGAAAGATGCACCTCCAACTGGGAATCGGACGGGGATCACGTGCTACTCGTGCAACCAACCTGGTCACTACGCCAATGAATGCCCGAAAAGACAGAAGATAGAACAACCCAGGAAGATAACCATGACGCCAGGACCTCGTACCGGACGAGTCTTTTTCCTAACAAGAGAAAATGAAGAGGTCTACCCTGGCTTGGCAAGAGAGGACGAAGAAACCCATCCGACAATGACCAGAAATATGCCGAGTTAATTCAATGTTATCAATTTCTGTGCCATATTGACAGATGAGTTAAAGTTCAATGTTATCAATTTCTGTGTCATCATGGCATTAGTATTAGAGTCGGTTGGGAGTCAACGAAATGTATTTTGAGGACACAGTTGGATATAATAATAAGTGTTATGAATCATTTTGGACACAGTTGGAATCATTTTGGGATTCGTATAACTGCCTATTCAAAGCTACAACGGGATATTCTGGAAAATAAAAGACGTGTCTGGTAAGATCGGATCACATGGATATATAATTTAGGAATAATTGCTAAGAAAATGAATGATACTTAGGACATTTCAATTGGGAGTCATTAGCAGATATCACGGACTAAATTTCGAGGACGAAATTTCTTTAAGGGGGGAGGATGTAACACCCGAGGACAATTTTGAGAATAAAATGAAATTTAATAAAGGGCAAAGTTGGAAATTCGGGAAAAATGAGACTTTAGGGCACACTAACCCAGTTTTGAACGACCGAATAAGTCAGAGGGAGTACCTCGGACCCTAGATTGTCCAAGAAAATGGTATAGTATCAACGAGCAATTAAAATTATGATTTTTAGTGATGAAAGAAAGAAGATCGGGAACAGTTTTCGATACAGCAAAAATACAGCTGCCCATTTAGGTTATATTACCGAATTGCTGTAAACGACGTCCAAAAAGTCAACGGAGAGTGTTAGGGAATATCATTCGATGTGTAGAACAACCCTTAAGTGGTTTCGGGTTGAATCGAGTGGATTTGAGGTCAAATAAATCAGTCGGGCCAAAGTATAATTTTCTAAAAATACCCGAGGGAGCGGCAATTTTTCGAAAGTTTCAAGGGTGAAATGAGAAATACTAATCTTGAGGGTCTTAGTGATAGTATTAGAAAGATTAGGGGCTTGAGGAAAAGGGTCAAAATGCAAAAAGAAAACTTCAGGGGACTAAAGTGCAATTTTCAAAAAATTACACAAAGAGGCAGATCTGGCCGCACGTTTTGGCCGAAAAAACCGGCCATTTGGCAGTCCAATCTTGTCAAGGGATGGCCGAGGACTGTCCTAGTGGCGTGAAGAGGAAGCATTGGCCGGAGATCGGCCACATGGGGGTCGATTTTTGCTATAAATAGCTGAGGGGTTCGGCCAAGAAGAAGGCACCAAATCGAGCTCATTTTCGATAGATTTCTGGAGCTTGGATAGGGGGCTTTTGATCTCTTGGAGCCAAGGATCATTTTGGCACCGGTTTGAGGCGTTTTGGAGTAGGATTGAGGGTGTTTTGAAGGTGGCCGAGGGTTAGAGGCGGACCGATTTCTGCCACCTGTAAGTCGATTTTTAAACGTCTTCCCGACATCCTTTCGGCATGAAACCAGCGGGGTCGTGATCGATTCTTCAAGGGCTTTCCAACGGCACCCGAATCGAGGCCATCGGAGCAGTCGCCGGCGACCAGCTGAAGGTTTAAGACGACTGGCGCGTGACTGGCACGCGCCAGTTCAAACCAGGCTATCCACGCGCCGCGCGTGAGGGCGCTTGAGACATCAGGTAAATTTGGAATTTTTTTTTATTATTTTTAGAAAATTATTTTATTAATTATGGTGCAAGAAAATTTGGAAAATTGTTGGAGAAAATGGCCATTTTGCAATTTTCAAAGTGAAAAAGGCTTATGAAAAATAGGAAAAAGAATTAGAAAATCCTTAGAAATTTTTGAGAGATAGGAATTAATTATTTATGAATTATTGTGAAGAGAAATCAAGGAAAAATCTTGAGTAGGTATTTATTAGAATTTTTGAAGAGAAATATAAAGAAAATAGGAAGAAATTATGGAAAATTGGAAAAAAAATAGATATTGATGTGATTTTGAACAAATGTGATGATTAAGGTATCGGTGAGACTCGAGGTTGAAGTATAAAAGCGTCAGGCGCAAGAATCGAGGCTTGGCACGCAGATCGAGACAGGCGCGCAAATCGAGGCTAACCGCGCTTGGAAATCCGTCTAAAGGTGAGTGTTCTCCCCAAACTCGGTTTTGACTTGTGAGTGTTCTCCCCAAACTCGGTTTTGACTTGTGAGTGTTCTCCCCAAACCCGGTTTTGACTTGTGAGTGGTTCTACCCCAAAAGATTCAAGTGACATGTAAATGGTTTTCATGCTCGGTTTTGTGATGAGTTGTCCAAATGATTGTTTACATGTGCATTAAACGTTGATCTTTGATTTAAATGACGCATGTTATGAGTTTAAGTGATGCATGTCATGATTTTTCAACCATTGGCTTGTTTTGTGTCGTTCATGTGGTACGTGGGTTGTTAACCTGTGACGAAGCCCAGAGTAACAGCACTCGGGATGCGTACCTGGATTAATGCTTGGTGACCACTTGGGACGGGGCTGAGACGGACTTCACCCTATGGGACCCAAGTGGCGGGGCTGCGAGTGGACACCACCCCGGTTGTTGGCCCAAGTGGCGGGGTTGCAAGTGGACACCACCCCGGTTGTTGGCTCAAGTGGCGGGGCTGCGAGTGGACACCACCCCAGGATCCTTTGAGCAGTAGCATTAATGCCGAGGTAACGTCGATTCCGGGGATAGTGCTGACGTGATACTCTTGGGGCTAGGGTTGTGTTTTGGAATGCTTGAGTGGGAGCGTAAAGCCTGACAATGACAGTGAGGTGATTCCTGGGTTCATGTGTCGAGGTTGTCCCTCTTAAGCAGGATCGGTTTGCCAATGGGTCAATTTGTTCGTGTCGCCTTTAGAGAGATTGTGTTTTCCCCGGTTAGGGTTAAATGCGTTGGGATTCTCTTAGGCTGGTGCATGTTAAGATTTATCGATTTTATGTACATGATTCTGCATACATTCATGAAAATATTTTCGAACTCTCACTTAGATGATTCAGCATCTAATTTGGACTATGTCCCTGGAATATTCAAACGTTCTAGGTGAAAGCAGTGGCGTCAAGAGAAAGAATGTCGACAGGATGTAGCAGTTGGTTTTGTCTATGTTTTCAATGTTCAGAGATTATGTAATGTATTTTCATGTGAAATATCGATTCAATTATTGTAAAGAAACTGTCAGTGATATGTATATATTTGAGGTTTCGATCCTGCTTCCGCTGATATGATTGATGATGCCTGTCTTAGTCTATTTATTGAATGTTGTTATACTAAGAAGGCACGATCGAGATTGTCGGGAAAACGGTTTGATGGCGATCGAGGGATTTATGTGGTGTTTGATTTAAATTTTCTCGAAATCTCAAATTAACGCACGCTTGGAAAAAGTGGGACGTTACACCGACCCTCCCTCCCTTCCATACACATACACACTCACTCTCTCTCTTCCCCCCCTCCCCACACACACACGAAAACCATGGTCGCTGCCATGGCAGCAGTCAAGGAACCCAGCGTTCCTCGAGTGGTCCGAGCCAGGGAACAATGGGTTCCCCAACTGCTGGAAGTCGAGGAAAGCTCATTTCCCCGACTGCTAGCAGTTGGGGGCCTTGTTTTATTTTTTATTTTTATTAAATTTTTTTATTTTAATAAATTAATTTTTCTTATTAAATTACTTAAAGATACATATATCTAAAAATCCTACAATCATTTAAAATATTTTTTTTTAAATATATGTATCTTTACCTAATTCAATAAGATAAATTAATTAATTTTAATTTTTTTTAAGTATAAAAAATTCAACACCTAAGATGAATTTTAGAGAGGTTAAATTTTTTATTAAAAAATTAAAATTAATTAATTTATCTTATTGAATTAGGTGAAGATACATATATTTTAAAAAAAATTATTTTTAATGATAATAGGATTTTTAGATCTGTGTATCTAAGTAATTCAATAAGATATATGACCTAATTTTAAATTTTTTTAAGTATTAAAAATTCAACACTTAATTACAATAATTTAAAATTTAAAATTAGTTAAATTATAATTACTTAAAATACATATATTTAAAATTTATTTATTTGTATTATTTTTTAATTTTATTTTATTATAATAAAAAATTTTAATAAAAATAAAAAATAAAAAAGGCCCCCGACTGCTAACAGTCGGGGAACCCATCGTTCCCTGACTCGGACCAGTCGGGGAATGCTGGGTTCCCCGACTGTTGTCATGGTCGCGGCAATGGTTTTCATGTGTGTGTTGGAGAGAGAGAGAGAAAGAGAGAGCATGTGTGTGTGTGTATGGAGGGGGGTCGGCCATGGTGGTAGCATGTGTGTGTGTATATATATATATGTATGTGTTTGTATGTGAGAGAGAGAGAGTGCGTGTGTGTTGAGGAGAGAGGGGGGTCGGTCGCCATGGCTGACCCAACAGCATGTGTGTGTGTATATATATATATATATAGGTGTGTGTGTGTGTGTTTGTGTACGCAACAACATGTTATGTATATAAAATTATATATGTATGTGTTTGTGTGTGGGGGGAAGAGAAAGAGAGAGGCGAGGTGGAGGTTGGTGGACGGAGAAGAAAGTGATTGTGGATGTGAGAGGGGTAAAATAAAAATTTTAAAATTGGTGCAAAATATGATGCACTGCAGACTGTAAAGTGTAAAAATCCGAGCTGCCAATAGATTTCTCCATCGATTTAATGTCTGTCATTCTAAATCTTTGGCCCACACATGTTGACTTTATAAAACGTGAGATGCCAATGCCATTGTAATATGAAATTAAAATAAGATTGATTAACCCACTATGTTTATACAATTTTTTTTTAAAAAAAAAAAGTGTTAGCATTTATTAGTTTTGTACCAAATTATTACTTTTGTGATACAAATTATTCTATAGGCTGTAGAAAATTCTCTGAGACCAACCACTATATCTATAAAATCCTTCGGATTTGAGACCACTGTCCCATGGGCGCAAAAAACATGCAACTCTATTAATCCACCTTCCTTAATTTCAATCGCTAATTAATTCTTATAATCGAAATCGCTTCCCCATGTGGTATTGCAGTCCACCTCCTTACTTTTTGACTTTGAGTTAGAGGAATGATGGTAACACATAATCAAAATCCAGTCTTCTACCATATGTTCGATTCTATTTCTTGCCATCCACTCTACAAAACCTGTCCCGACCCACTGACACAGCGACAGACGACAAATTAAGCTCTCTCTCTCTCTCTCTCTATATATATGTACTGGTTCAGCCATTAATTTATCAAGTGGTTGGAGAATAGTTGTTTCCATGGCTGGCTCTAGTCTCGCTGAAGCTTATGTAATGAGGAAGCTCCACAGGGAGAAGATGAAGAGCATGGATAAGGCTGCAGATCATCATCATGACGAGACGAGGACAGCGATGAAGGACTCCGGCGGCTGCCTCCGCGGCTTCTTCAGGAAGATCCATCCTACCGCTGCAGCTGTGCCACCGGCCGATTCTTGTAAAAGAAAGGATGCAGGTTAATTACGTAAACACTGCTCTTTAAGTGTGGGGCTGACTGAATAAACTCAATCAATGTCTGTAACTCTGAATCATATATATATAAGTTGCAATTTGCTCTGGCAAACTATGTAATATTATATCAAGGCTGTCTTGTGCATGTTGGTCTGTAATTTGAGTTGGATTGAATTGTTTTCTCTCAGACTTTACATATGGTCTGGTGGGTTCACAAATTCAGTGGCTGATGGATGGTTAATTATGTGTTACTTTATGATGGTTATGTGTTGCTTTAATTATCATGGTAATCAGGCCCGCCCAACACTGAAGCCATATGCCATGGCATAAAATCTCCAAAATTGAAATGCATCTAATTTTAAAAATTTGTAATATATATATATATATATATTATTTTTTTAATAATAAATATTTTATTAAAAAATTAAATACAAAACATTATAAATCAAAAGAGTCGATTCATTTCCAAATACATATAATACTTATAGAATATTATTTGATAATTCCAATTTTAGTAGCTTTTGTAGAAAGAAGTTTTTAAAAATTAAGGTTAATAAAATCATATTTGAAGTCAACTATGTTGTAGGAAAGATTGAATGGATATCTATTAAATATGATTTATTAGATAAACTTCATTATGGAGATTTAATCAATAATTTTGCATCTCAAAAGGCAAGAAAAATTGATTTTACATATAAGTGAATATAGTTTAACACATATTTGTAGAATGAAAAGTTGTTTATTATTAAAGAATTTTATCTTTTTAATGCTATTAGTTTAATATTTTATTTTGTTTTTCTCTACAAAAAAATTAGAATTGTATAGTTTTTTCCTCACACTAACCTTCTTAGAGTTTCAAAAAAAAATAATTTTGTTTTTCTTTGTTTATTGTAGTAAGTTGTTGGACTCTTTTTTTTCTTTTTCTTTTTTTTATCTCTGAAACATTATATTTTAGTTAAAAATTTATTATCTTGAGAGATTATTATATTTTGTGGTTGATTGAATCTTAATTTTTTTATTTAATAAAATGATGAAATATTTATGTAAAATAATATATTATTTATTTTTTTATAAAAAAATATTAACACTTCTTAGAAGGTCTCGACAAATCTTTTCGAGTAGGGTCCAACTTTATTGTGCCGGCTCTGATGAAAATGAGTTGTGGGCTTCAGATTGGGAAGTTTATAATAAAGGACCTTTCTTTCTTCTCAATTCATGAGTAATTATATTTCTGCCTCTCTTATTTACTTTTACACGTATCCCTTCCTTGACAGTGTTGAAGGCAACGACATATTTTTCTTTGTCTCCCCCCACCTCTAGCTAGCTCATTAGAAGTAGCCCATTGCTGATTTGAATAATAATGCGGCATGACAAATCATATGGCCGTTATGAAAATCCCGCCCACCCCCGCGGGGACAACGCTTCTTTCTATATAAAAAGGGTTAATTACCAAAAAAAAAAGGAACTCATTTTTTGCCATATTTTCAATTATGTGCTAAACTTTTAATTTTTTTTCAATACCATTGCTAAGCTTTCCATTTGTTTTAAGGGAAAATAGCAACAAAAAAAAAAAGAATTTAAATCTTTTCCCAAATTTACAACTTTATCTAATCATTTTAATTTTGGCAAGTATATTCTAATTGATTCAATTGAGTGTAATTTTATTCAATACTTGAAATCGATTTACGAGACGTACAGAATTACTGATGTAGCACGTTACGTGTCATAAAAAATAAAAACATGAGTTAGACTCATATATACACATAAAAAAATAAAAAATAATATGAAAAATAAAACCTTCCCCACTAACTATTAAGCCCATTAACTCAAATTAGTTATTTTAAATTTTATTTTATTTTTTATTATATGTACATGTAGGTCTCATTCATATTTTTATTTTATGACACCTAGTATACTACGTCAGCAATTATATATACCTCGTAAATCGATTTTGTTGCGGGTATTTCCTGCTCTACTTCTTATGCGCTAGACTCCACCCAGCAGGCCGACCCAATCTCATAACCCTCTGCAGACCCCGAACTGAGTTCGTCGTAGCGAGCTAGCGTGCTGCCAGAGTCCAAGCTCAGATCCCAAGTCAAAGCGAGCTCCTAGAAATACTTCTTGTTCGCCAGCCTATCTCGAGCGTGCTCCCAACTATATTCCAAGTTTCTGGCAAACTCTTGCAGATCGCCAGTCAGCTCGTGTAATGGAAAGGACGTATGCCAGAAAATATTAATGGGCAAAAGGCCATCCCGGTTGGGCCATTCAAGCCTAACCTGTCCCTACCCTCTCGGCCCATTTGGTCGGCCCACACCAGTCTCATCCTAACCTCTTGCAACAAATATCATTACGGTTGCGTTTGGGTTTCTGCGCGTCCATCTCAGATCACATCCTCATTAATGACGAATCTCATCTACATTAATGAGGGTCCCGTCGGCACTTTGCCACTGCATGGGCGCTCCCGCCTGCACTGGATATTTCTGTCCTTTCACCACCTACAGACGTACAAGACAAGCTGAATGAGACCTTACCCTCTCCTATATATCAGCCAGGTCTTTTGAGAGCCATGGAATGTTTTTTTTTCGGCTTACTTACGAATATCTTGCACACTTTCTTACTCACTCACTAACTTGGGCATCAAAGTACCTTGCAGAGGACGGGCCGGCGGGTCAACAAATCGAATCAGACATCACATTTTCTCCCTCTCGGATCTATCACATCAATGCAGGCCAACGAATCACTGTCGACCAATTCTGAACATCGACAGATTTCAAGTATTAGATAAAATTACATCTAATAAAGTCAATTGGGATACAGTTACCAAAATTGAAATGATTTGATAAAATTGCAAATTTGCAAAATGATTTAGATTTTTTTTGCTATTTTCCCTTGTTTTAAATTTGTACCACAATTAGTTTTTTGTAAGAACTATTCATTAAAAAACTAACAACCTTGAATATTACATATATTTACTTTGGTGAATATATCAAATTTTTTATTGGCATCACCCAAATATCTAATTTGGTCCATCATATTTAGTCAATAGGAGATTTTAAGGAAAGTAATATGAAATTTCACGTCAACTTATTCAACCAATTAATTTTTTTATAAATCAAGTCATTTAATTGAAAATGACACGTTAGAGATTAACTGTCTCTTTTAACGATATATTGATAAGAGTACATAATCAATACAAATTAAAAGTTTAAACATAATATTGAAAAATTTAAAAATTTGATATATAATTAAAAATACAATAAAAGATGAGTTTTTTTTTATGATTAACCAATATATATTATCTTTATGTTTGATAGGTAATTTGAAATATATTCTTAGTTTGTATATATTTTTGGTAATTAACATATATGTTAATTTTGTATTTAGAAAATATTTTATTCACATTAGTTTATGCATATTTTTGATAATCATAATATATTTTTTATAATATAAAAATATATTTAAGGAGAGTGGAAACAGATAAGAAGGGGAGAGGGATTAGGGACAAAATAATCTTCCAGTCTGTTCTTTAAAGGTTAATATATATAATTTATGGAATATTATATTTTTCATGTTGAATAATATAATATTTGCTTGATATGGACAAATTTAGAGGGAGCCCACTCATCCACACTCATGCATGCTCGCGTCAGGCAATACGTGAATAACAGATTATCTTTGTATATAATTTTACTTATTCTTAAGGAAGGTGAGTGCAATTTTTAAATGTGTTAATTTGAAATTAAAAATTAAAATATAAATATTTAAAATAGAATTTTTAAATAAAAAATGAGTACTATAGTATCCTACACTGTACAAATAAAAAAAAAAGTATCGTGCGAGACTGTCAGACTATCAGTCAATGAATAACGATAAGATAACAAATGAATTAATTTAATCAATCAAAACTTTGATGTGTTGATTGGATTTCTTGGCGTCCATTCCACAAAAATGATCAAAGTCAAGAGCACATAGACAATGGAGGCGGCGGCGGAGGAAAAGAGTAGTGGGCCCCGCCAAGCTCAACGCCTCTGCTGGCCGGCGGCTTCGTCAGCATGCTGCTTGCCACGTCAGGTCGGGGCGAATTCAGGAATGAAATTTAAATTGGGAAGGTTGAAATTTTAAAAAATTAATATAATAAATTTTTTATATAATTCAAAAATTACACAGTAACAATTGGTATAGATTGATTAGATTGATGTTGTTCATTTAAAATTGAAGTATTTTCATTAATTTGTAATTAATCAAAAAAGAAATTAAAAAAATCTCCTGACCTATTAAATATAATTCCCTTAAGATGATTAAAGGCTTCACAAATATTAAAATATATATAAAATTAATTGATAATTTAGGAAACACAAGAAAAATAGAGAGGTTATTTCTAATAATAATAATAATAGAATGATGACAAATATTATAATATATATATATATACAAAATCAATTGATAATTTAAGAGTAAATAAAAAAATAGAAAGTCACCATTTATTAATCATTCATTCATATAGAAAATTAAAAAAAATATATCATATGAAAAAAATGTTAAACATACCTCTTAGATCACACAAGTGGAGGATGAAGAGGAAAATGTCATCGTTGAAGAGCAAGCGACTAGAATAGTTGTCAAGTAGATTGGATTGAGAAGGAACAAATATAGATAAATGTTAGTGATAATGGTTAGGAAATTGAAGAGAAGGAAGATGAGGGACTTGCACTAAATTGGGTTCAATTTTTATATAATATATTAATTGACAGTTTCTCTCGTAATACCGATTGAAATCAAAATTGAAATTAAAAAGTGAAAGTTTGAAAAAGTAAAATTGAATGTCAACGTTCAAAATTAGCTGATCGTGATTCGTAGGGTCGCAATAAGGTAAATAAGCCCAAATGTAAAAAGGAAAAACAAAATAGAAAGGATATAATAAATTTTTACGTGGTTCGACCAGAATGATGCCTACTCTACGACTGTCCTCTAAATATTTCGGCAGAGTAACAGTATGTTATTCTTCTTCTTTTTTTTACAAAGGTATTTCAACCCCTATTTTTAGTGAGGGTTGTTTACAATTGCATAAAATACAAAAGTATAAAGATGATATAATGAGAGACAAATCGTATAACAGAATAGACGCAAAAGGATGGATGCCCAGGTGCATCTTTACGCTTGGAAATGAGATTGATATAGGGAATGTTAGATTGAAATAATATAATGGTCAAAATAAAATTGTGAAATATTCTAAGATTTCTATCAAACTGTTTGTTAAATTTTTTAAAATTCATTAAAAAATATACTTTTTCTTTTTATGTGTTTTTAAATATATAAGATAAGTATCAAAATAAGATTTTTTTTAATCAAAATATCCTTATTATCAAATTTATTCAAAACTATATATTAACATCAACAACAAATTTATAATTAAAATAGTATTTTATGATTAATGTGAACTGTCAAAAAATAAAAATAAAATATAAAATTAATTTAAAAATTTACCAAATTCATTCTAATTTAAATATGTTTTAGAGGATGGCCCGCGCCGAGGGGGGGGAGACAAAGATTCAATCTCTAAACTCAATCAAAAAAGACAGTTTTATATATGAATATGTATAGGAATGGCAAAATATGCATGATGATCAAAAACTTTTTGAGGGAAAAAAAACTCACTCTAAAATATATATACTAGCGTATGCTCGTGCCTAAAGGCACGATGTAAATAATATCAAGATTAAAATACAATTATAATTTATACGTTTTATGTTTAAATGTGTGAAGAACTTGTAATAATTTTTCTTGTATTAAACGCTCTACAAAACTCAAATAAGGAACAAACATATAAAATTTATAACGTTCACCAATATTGCAAATCAAAATATAAGAATAAGTAAAAAAAAAATTGTAAACACTAAACAAAAAATAGAAATTAAAATTATTTTATACTTGTTAACGTTTTATAATAAAAAGAAAAAAAAATACTAAATCTATATAATAAAGTACATCAGTAAGTGTTTTACTAGCCTGTATTCTAAAATTTCAGTCTGTATTCTAAAATTTCAGTCTGTATTCTACAATTAAATATCAATTTGTATTCTACAATTTCAAACAAATCAAATATAAAAAAAATTAAATATCAAATAATGCACAACAATCATTACTCTATAATTTAAAAGAAATTAAACTTAAAATGCACACCAGTTAGTGCTATTGACATCAAATTATAATTATATAAGAAAAATAAATATTATATTATCATACACCAAAAGAGTGAGTTAAAACTTTTAAAAAAGTAAGTTAAACCTTTCCAAAATATGTATGTTTTACAAAAGACATGTCAATAATGTCTTCAAACACATGTTTGTCCAAACTCCCCCTTATTACTTTTTAAAAAGTCTTTGTATCAACTTATATATATCCCCGACAAGGAACATACACAACAATCTGGTAATTTGTGGAAATAAAAAAAAATATAGATTAATACATTTGTTGGAAATATACATATCAAAATGCTTTGAGATTGAAATTATCTTATTATATCTCATCAAATCAAACTAATCGTATTTCTCCTTTTAAGCTTCATATATTTTTCGATCCAATCCTACAAAAGTCCATATTTCAAATTATTATTAAATTAAAATTTTATAAAAAAGTTATATCATCAATAGAAATAAATCTATAGGGTTAGCTTATCATAAAATGTGATTTAATCTATATAGAACACTACAACAACACTTCACAATAAACAATAGAATCCAAACTACCTTTAAAGAGAAGAATACTTATATGATCAATGGATATATATCTGGACAATGCCAAATATAATTGCCCATAGTTAAATACTAGTATGCTCAAATCAACCCCAACAAATTTCACAGATTATTCTTAAGATTTATTAATGGTCAAGACATATACCAATCGGACTAAAAATTGACGTCTTGTCATTTGAAAAGACATTTATAAAAAAGATGGTGTCAAAGATATTCTTGATATAAATGCTAAACTTTTCTCTAGTTAAAATTTAAGTTTCAATTATATGAGTGTCGCACCTAGTAACCATCAATTTTGTACCATTACATAGTTCATCTTTCAGTGTAATGTTTCTCAACAATATTATAAGACAACTTTCAACTCTAACTTAAAAGTTGGTAGCGCAGGAAGATCCAATGAATTTAAATATTCATTAGGATATTTATTTATAATGGTAGGATCAATTTCATTATCTTCAAACATTTTATCTGTTGCAAGATAAATACATAATCTCTCTGAAAAGATATTCAACGCAATAGTATTAATGTCACTGACATCATCGTTATGCACACATAGAATTGTGCGTTTAGTTAAAAATATTGAGGTTGATGTCTCTATCACTACAAGAAATTCGAGTTTTAGTGACGAAAATTTCCGTCGCTATTTAGTGACGAAACAGCAACGAAATTACGACGAAGTAAGGGAAAAAATTTCATAAAATTAGCGAAGGATCAACGACGGATTAGCGACGCAAATTAGCCATGAAAAAATATTTCGTCGTTAAAGTAATAAAAAAAATAAAAACAAAAAGTTATGAAAATTAGTGACAGAAATTCCATTCCATCGCTAATCTAGCGACGAAATATGAAATTAGCGACGAAAATTGTCTATCACTAAAAGTTTACGAAATATGAAATCTATCACTAAATTGGCGACAAATCCGTCACCAAAAAAATTTAGCGATGATGACTTTTGTGACAAACGATTTGTATATGCTTTCATAAAATAGAGCATCTTAATAATACATTCACAATAATTTGTATATACTTCCATAGAATAGAGCGTCTTAATAATGCAATTACAATTTGCTTACAAATTTTTTTAGGTATAATTGATAAGATTTGTCAAAACTTTTTTGACTTTAGATACGGAATATTTTCGTTAGTAAAACTCGAAATTCTTATAGTGTATTATATTCAACTGTGAATAAACGATAAAGAGTAATTCATTCAAATCTTGACATTTGTGTATTGTTAATGGAAAGTTAACGATTTCTTAAGAATTGAACTTAATCTAAAAAAAGTGAAATCAATAAAAAATTAAGAGTGTAAATATAATTTATTAATTTAAAATAATTTATATAATAAAAAAATTAAAATAGTGTTATTTTAATTTAAAAATTTACAAAATTAATATTTTCACGACCTTCATGATTCAAATGCATATTTAAATCCAAACTTAATATATATATATATATATATATGTTCCTATAAAACAGACTATTTTAATAATACATTCACAATTTGTTCACGAACCTTCTAGGTGACATGGTACCCTATATCTGAACGTAGATGGCATCATCAGGTGCCAGATCAGATGACACGTGGCCAGGCAGGATTTAGAGGGCTGATGGTGATACGAGCAAAGGAAGAAGTCCAAACGGAGCTGCTCGCCCCATGCAAAGCAACTTCGTTTTAGCTTTTCAGGATGTTTTGTCCATTTCTACATCCCATGGTTGTTTTGGGGCGGTCCGACTCTGAAAATTTTTAAAAAGATTGTTTAAAGTAGAAAAATAAAGGCCATATAACCCATTGCCCGTATAATATAGGCCAATACAGATGGGCAGACGTGTAGTAGATGAGAATAATGTCCCTGAATCATTCTGTCTGACAGTGAAGGATGTTGGTAGGAACCAGGAAGAGGTTGTCATTTATCTCACGTCAATAGATACCCTCTAATCATTTTTTCTCCTCCTTCAGTAAAAGGAGAAAAGAATATGAAATTTTAAAAAAAAATACTTGTGTAGATAAACAGCGCATCATCTCTCAATCTCCCACTCCTGACTCCACTCATTAAAAGAGAGCCAATTTTGTACTAACATTTCATTTCTTCGCAGCAACAATGCTCTTGTTTAATTTCTATATTAACATTATTAACTCCTCCATATTTGAACCCCGTCATGGTCATGGTCATGATCTTATGACAAATAATCACCCAAATCTCTAAATATAAAAAATGAATAAAAAATGCTTACAAAAAAGACTTCCCATCACCACACCATTATGGTGGTCCCCCTAAAGGAGCTATTGAACGAGTTAGCGAGTCTGGTTACTCAATCAGCGACTCTTAAATCGGTTGATTGAGCAAGTGTGCCTGTAAAATGAAACATAATGTGCTTTTGAAATATTATTTTCCATTGCAGCAAGAAGTCAAAAGCCCTCTTCGACTTCAAATTCTCCAGCCACTGGAAAATTAATCATAAATTGGGGAAGGCAAGAGAACTACCTTGTTTTAACTTTATTTCCCAGAAAACTGTGCAGGCGCGCTACTACAGCCAAGTTTGAAACAGCATCTTCAGTTTCCAGTGGCTGAAAACACTGTCAAAGTGCTGAGCGGGTGGTTCTTGTTTCCGGGATCAAGTTTTGCGCGTGTTACAGACTGGTGGTTGTCAAACTTGACGGTAATTTACAATGGAAACGTGACTAACCATATGAGGGTGATTTTCTCTGTGAAAGTGCAGCTAGATATCCGCTGAAAAACAAGACAGTAGATATCACTGGCATCCTGCATTACCAAATTCAATCACTTGAATTAGTGGAGGGGGTAAACGTCCTCCAAAGAGCTGGATAATGAAAGGATACAGAATTTGTTTCAGTAGCCTGATTGAACCCTACTCCTGTCCATGCCGGGATACCCATTAAAGCCCAAGCTAAGATGTAAGATCAACAGCCTGTGCCCCTATAGAATTTGTTTTGCATTCCAAATGTAAGATATTTGACTATTCCTTGCAATTTAACCTTTTGATGGCTTCAAACTGTTTATTAACTAATTTGATTGTCACTCAAGCACCAAAAAATAAATAAATAAATAAAAACTAATTGATTTTTCATAGGCAAAATATTAGCATCTCATCCTGCTCCATACACGCCCAAACATTGCTTATTCAATAAGTGTGGCCAGCCAGTTCATGCATAATCCTAAGGAAACTCACCTAAAAGCAGTGTAAATGATTCTATATTAGTTAAAAGGGACACCCAGTAAATGCATATTTTGTTTAGAAAGGGGAGAGAGTTGTCTCTTGAGGCCTGTACTGATGCTGATTATGTAGGGTTAGTCGTTGATAGAAGGTCAACATTAGGATATTGCACATTTCTAGGAGGTAATTTTGTGACATGGAGAAGTAAAAGTGTTGTAACTCGGTCAAGTGCAGAAGCAAAGTTCAGATCAATGGCCCTGGGAATAATAAGTCAGCTATCAACATTGTCCCGAATCCGATACAGCATGATCGAACAAATCATGCTGAAGTGGATAGACATTTCATAAAGGAGAAGCTAGATAGTGGCCTAATTTGCACCCCATTTGTGCCTACTAATTGATCAATTTGCAAATATTATTACAAAAGGACTTCCTAGCCCTGTGTTGATTATTGAGCAAGATTGGAATGCAAGATATTCACTCACAATCTTAAGGGGGAGTATTAGAAGATACCAAGATTCATATTCATATTTAGAGATTTATATACCCGAGATCAATGTTTCCATATTTCCATTTCTTCTCCTAGGAGATCTTATCTTGATTGCATCTTTCCAACTGTGTTCTAGGTTCTCTGTGTTTCCTAATTTCATTAGGATATAATTAGGCAATTGCCTAATTTAGAGATTAGTTTCTTCATTGACCAACTGTATATAGTCAAGTAATTCTACCCTAAGGAATAAGATTGGACTATCAGTTACTTTTGACAACCTGGAATGAAAGGCCACAAGAAAACCAACCTAGCATAAATTCTCCCAGAAGTACTAAAGAACTCATAACAGTTGTAGCATAATGCACGAGTTCCTGTAGTGGAATCCTACATGTATGCAATATTAGCATCATATAGGAAGGCTGTGCACAATTTGCAACCCACAGTACCTAGTTGACAACTAAAATATCTGGAACCAAGGACTAACCACACAAGCATATACAAGTTAAACCACTCTAAACTGCTCAGCGCTGTTCTTTCAAGTTTTGGATTCCATTCTTGGTTTACAAAACCAAAGACAATGAACAAGCAGATAGCTCAAGCCCTAGTGAGTGGCACCTATTGACTGGGAGCAATTTGTCTTCAGACTAACTTGGAGATATCTAACACAGCTCCTTAAAGTTTTGGGGGGCATTCATAAAGACTAAACACACTGAAGAAAAGCAGTTTCTTTGGTTCCTGAAGCTAGTGCACTGGACACCCAAGAGATAACCCCCATCAGGGTGACAGTGCCAGTTCAACACTTCTAAGAGTAAAAAGAAATCACCAAAAAGAGGGATTCTTACCAAAAAGACTTCCAAATTGATCTTCCTGAGCAAGGCTGAACACCTTCACCGTCTCTTTTAGTACTAGAGTAGACAAGCCTTTCAAATTTTATTGACAAATCCTGATAAGACTGGACTTCAGATGGCTGTACTTGTTTAATTGCCGTCCTTAAGTGTATCATTCTTATTGCGGAAGCATCAAGAGATTCCTGGTATCATAAACATAATCAATGCAGAAAATATATCAATGATAATTCTGAAAGCAATATGCATAATCGCAATAAAAACTCCAGACCTCCATGGCTGCAAGAGCTGCTTCACGGCAAATCAATGATATATCAGCCCCAGTACACCCTTCTGTGAGGAGAGCCAGTTCTCTAATGCAGACATCAGGACTGCAAGGCATTTTGTGCAAATGGATGCGGAATATATCTTCCCGATCTATTTCATTGGGGGGGCCTACATATAGCAGTCTGTCAAAGCGTCCTGTCAAAATTTTCATTATCAGTTGAGTAAAACACAATATCTAATTTTCAAAGAACGAAGAGATTGGTGATACCTGGTCTTAGAAGGGCAGGGTCAATCTTATCTGGTCGATTTGTTGCAGCAATAACAGTCACATTAGCCCTTTGTTGCAAGCCTAAATTGACAGATACAGAGTCCGTTCAGTTTTGCAGATAAACAAGTTCAAGTTAAACAGTACTGAGTCTCTTGCGAAAATGCCTAAAACTGTAGCCGGCCTGCAGACAACATGCAAATACAATACTTTTCTCTCATTTCAACTACCATAAAAAATTGCATGGATAGGTAGAAAAACTCATGAGAGAAGGGAGAGTGGGTGAAACTTTCCAGATTCCTGACCATTTATGGAAAAAAAAAATTAGAGGGGAAAATTTTTAAGGAGATTATTTTTCCTTTATATTTTTGTTTTTTCCCTTTGCCTTAACAATTTCTGGGAACAAAAAGATTTTGATTGTTGATATTACTTCACTGCCATAGAGTTAGGAGTCTCCTTAAAACGACTTGAAGGAAATCTAGGATACTACAAAAGTACTTTCCCAACTCCTGCTTAATAAAACTTTGACCAGGAAAGCTCAAAAAATTAGTTAATATGGCCAAATCTCAAGCAATACAGCAATATTGATGCACTTCAATTTCAAGAGATGCAGAGGATAGTACTCATGGTAAAAAAAACCTAGTACTAGCAAGACAAAACCTCTACTACAAGGTTTTGTATTATGGTTAAATACTTACCATCTAATTCAACAAGAAGTTGACCCATAACTCTATCAGCAACTGAAACCCCATCACCTTCCTTCCCACGAATAACAGCAAGACCATCTATTTCATCAAAAAATATGATGGATGGAGCATTTTCCCTTGCCTTTGCAAACAGAGACCTTACAGCCTTTTCAGACTCACCAACCCATTTGCTAAAAAGCTCTGGACCCTTTACAGCAAGGAAATTCAGCCCAGCTTCAGAAGCCACTGCACGTGCCAAAAGCGTTTTGCTGCATCCAGGAGGACCAAACATCAAAACCCCAGTTGGTGGACGGGTTCCAATACGCTTGAAAGCATCCTGGTGCTTTTGAGGCCACTCTACTGCCTCCATTAACTGTGCTTTTACCTCCTCCTGGCCACCAACATCCTTCCAGTTAACCCTTGGAAACTCCAGCATTACCTAGAAGCGAAACAAATAAGATCTAATATCATTTATACATATTAATCAAATAAACTTCCAAACGGCCATTGAAAAATCTAAGAAAATAATTATATGTAAAAGTAAAGACATGGGAGCAATAAAAATATTCAGGAAGCTTGGAATCTCATCATTTCCATAACTTATAGATATGAAATTAGTGTGCCAACATCATGCTATTAACAAAGTTTGAAAAATTCATTGTATCATTTGTACGCTTTAGTTACTCCTGAGGAGTCATGAACCATCGAAAGCTTGACTTGTCCCATTTTACATATTACTTACATTTAGCTAGACAGTATGAAGTCTCAACATACCTCACGCATAGCACTTGGTCTAACTTTGATTTTAGCCTCTTCAAAATCTTCAAATGTTACTTCCAAACTTAACTCTTCTACTGTAGAAGCCTCATTTTCCCTAACATCAACAGCTTTTTCTATCTTTGACGAAATAGACTGGCATGTTATAGACGAAGATGCAGAATCCAGTGTATCATTTGCGCAACAAGAGCCATATTCTCTAGCAGTACAACAGCTCTCAAGCCCAACAGAGTTTCTGTTTTCTGAAGCATCACCAGATTTTGAAAAATCAACATAGCGCCTAAGACAGATCTTGGCTGCTTCATTGCAGAGAGCTGCTATGTCGGCACCAACAAAACCATGTGTAGCTGTGGCAAGGTGTTGAACTTGCATGTCTGAAAGAGAATGTTCCATGCTAGAGAGACGAGCAAGCAGTATATCATAACGTTGTTTTGGAGAAGGAGCACCTGCATATGCAAGTATTGATCAAAACAATACGAGAGCTCAGCTCACTTATTTAAATGCCATGACTAACAACCAAAAACAATCTATCCTTACAAGTCCAACTAAGGCCCCGCCAATTAATTCTAACCATGGCATCTATAACAAAGAGCAAAAATCCTAATTATATGAGATTAACTTGGTAGTTGTATCTTATCAATTTCCATGTTCCGTGCTTTCCCACTATTTCAACAAATTATGTGTGCTATCAAAATAATAATGGCAATAACAAGGAAGAAGAGGAGAATGTTGAAGTTTACATATCAGGGGAAAAAAAGGAAAGAAAAGATGAATGTTGGTCAAAACAAAATTCTAGATAGCAATCTGAGAGCTCACTTGTGTAAAAGTAATGACTAACCATAAAAGAGTCTAATTCTTACATGTCCAACTAAGGCCCCACAAATCAAATCTAACTATGACATGTATAACAAAGAGCATGAAGTTTAATTATATAAGATTAACTTGTAATTGTATGTCAGTTTCATAGTTCAGAGCTTTCCCACTGTTTCAATGTGTGCTATTAAAATAATAATAATAATAATAATTAATAAGGAAGAAAAAGATGAATGTTGAAGTTCACTAGCCAGAAAAAAAAAAAAGAAAGAAAGAAAGAAAGAAAATATGATCATTGTCCATCAGCTTCCAAGTGTAAATTTCTCATAAAATTGGATTTGTTAACCATTATACTTCATTTGTAAAACATTATACAGGAAGCAAACACCAAAGGTGTAACAATATATTGGATTTGAACCTTTAATAGCACGTACAAGTCAATTCATGTGTTTGAGCAATACCTAAGTGTAAAGTATGTGAACCTCATGCAACTACAAAAGAAAAAAAATAACAAAAGCACAAACTATTGTATTGGAAGGGCATTCAACCATGTTTGCTTGGTAACACAAAACATAAACGGACAGAAGAGAAAATATTCCAAGTAGATCATTATTCAAGGCTACAAGTTGTTATGCAAGTTGAAGATGATATACAGATGTTGTGGGATATTACAAAACATAAACATAAAGAACATCGGGAAAGCAGTTACAGATAAAGCACCAGGACATGAAGAGTTTCTTGTACCTTAGATAAGTTTTAAGACATCTACAAAGAAAGACTTTTTATAGGACAGATATAACACTAGCTCAATTTCATGGCACAGAATGTTAAGCAACAAAGCACCAACATATGCAAAATATTAGCGTAACAAAGATGAAAATATTAAGATAAAAATGTAGCCATACAAGAAAAGATAAAATTCCAAATAAGCCTTTTCATAATAAGATTGGAATGGCTCATATTGAAGATAACGTGTGTGTGACATGATTAAGATAGTTTGGTCCATGACAGTTGATGGAATTGAACAAATATCTAAGAAAGGATGTAAAGGAAGGTCAAAAGTTCGAGTGATACAAATGAGGTTACCCCTTTGAAACCATAAGTTTAAATGTTCTACTTAAAGAAACAGCCCATTTACCAAAAAAAAGGCAGAAGGTAAGGTCATGCACGAATACAACCTTCCCCTAACCCTTGCTAAGTGGGGAGCCTCACATTGGAGATGGCCTTTAAAAAAGCTATTATATCATTTTCAAATAATACCCCTGCGAAATCTTTTTTTCGACATTCTTATACAATAAATTTGAAGTAATAATTTTAAGATAACATTTTCTATGGTTATTATAAATTTTGGACCTCCCAAGGTAATAACTACTAAAATTACTCCCTTGATTTTTTTTGCTCATAAAAAAATTGTCAAACTAATCTGTAAGCACAGTTACTAACCAAAGGATTCACTAGTGATAGCAACAATGACTACAACACATTTTTAGGTTAAAAATCAACCTCATGCCATAAAGACTGAACAATAACATGGAGTGTCAAGCAGAAAATAATCATATTTTTGTAAGAGCTTGAGGAAATAAGGAAGTTAGATTTCTGATCACCTATTTCAATCTCCCTGTCAAGTCTACCAGGCCTTCGGAGTGCAGGCTCAATGCTATCAGGCCTGTTTGTTGCAGCAATGACAAGTAGGTTATCAGTCCTGCAAATTCCATCCATCAAATTCAGTAAAGTTGCAACCATCCTCTGGGACAGTTCTTCACCTCCATCCCTACGTGCGGGGGCAATAGCATCCAACTCATCGATGAATACCTGCCTAACAGAAATCCATTAGTTTCCTTCAAAGCCAAATGCATAATTTATGTGTCTTAGATAATACGTGAAGAAAATCAGGGGTCAGTGACAAAATCAAAAATTCTGGAAAGGAGACCACGTTTAAAGATACAAACTTAAACAGTGTTTGAAAAAACATATTCCTTTTTACGATAACTAACACAATCAACATTCCATTGTAGGCAAGCGAGAGTGTTCAATCCAGAATTTGTAACATGATCCTAAGGCATCTCTTACACTAGATGCATTGAAATATTATACGCAGAAAGGGGGAGGGGAAGAGATATACCACAACTGCGTCAATTCAATTGATGCATTATAGAAAAAACATAATGTTAAGATATAGAATACTGTAACTTTTAGTTAATTAAAATCAACACGTTGATGAATAACAACAGATGGTTCAATTAGTACAGAATGAAATTTATCAAAAAGTGCATAGCAAGTATACCAAACAGAGAACTAGAAACAGTATCCAGATTTTTTTTTTTTTTTGGGGTAAAAGGTATCATGTAATGAATTGCTTTGTCTTCTTTTTTTTCTCTTTCTGTTTCAAGGGGGGTGAGGAGAGTTTGGAGAAATCTAACCACTGCTAGTGTTGCTTGTCTAGCTGAATTGAAGACCTCAACCAAA
The DNA here is from genome assembly GCA_036245055.1 of Diospyros kaki. Lineage (NCBI taxonomy): Eukaryota > Viridiplantae > Streptophyta > Magnoliopsida > Ericales > Ebenaceae > Diospyros > Diospyros kaki. The sequence goes on along the minus strand of BSEG01000015.1, from coordinate 14,789,044 downwards.
GCTTGCTCGCTTTCTCCATAATATTGACTAATAATTTCGGGTCCGTTCACAGTAAAAAGGTTGACACCAGTATCACGTGCAATATTTTGAATCAAAGTCGTCTTTCCTGTGCCAGGTGGCCCATGAAGAAGCACTCCTTTTGTAGGCCGCAAACCCAGACTAGAACAATTACATAATTAATTAACACGCAAAACTAAGCAAAAAAGATTGCATATCATCTTCTATTCAAAAGTATGAATGACACAAGCTAAGTTCTTCAAAGGACATTTAATTAGCAACTAGCTAGAGGGACAAATAGAGATTCCACAAAATTCAGAAAGCTAATGTGAAAAAAGAAAAATGAAACCCAGTCTTGACCTTGAACAGTATGATATCATAAAAGTCAGTTCCATAAACCCTGGGGATTTGACTTGTTATATAAATGATGAGATCAAAACCAAAATTGCATCTAAACATTGAATTAAAGAGGATGTTAAACACATACCTTGACAAAGTGTCTTTCACTGATAAGCAAATTATTATATCCTTCAATAATGCATATTCTTTTGACAAACCACCCAACTTTTCATTCACTCGATCAGCTTCAGTATCGACATATTCAAGTTCTAGGCAAGGCAAACCTTTTTCCTGTGGAATTTCTAATGCAGAATTCAAAGGAGAAGATAAAAGTACTTTTGTTTTATGGTTTATCACAAAAGCATCATTAACATTCTTCATCAGATCAGAACGATGAGAGGAAAATTCAAAATTAAATTTCTCTGTGGCATCCTGAGAAGTACAATCAACTGAAATTCCACTAGCATCTACAACTTTAAAAGTGCAAAACTTTGAAAGTATCGGAACTGTCACAAAATTTCCAAGGAGTAGAGTACGAGAACATAACCATGAAGTGGCGCAAGATTCAAGAAGTAGTTTTGCACTTTCATCTCCTAATACTTCTGCCACATCAGATGAATTAAAAGATGATACATTTGGTTTGGGTGATCTTGATATTGACTCTTCATATCTTGTTGAACTAAACTGACCAGTAGCAAGAGAGCTAAGCTTTGACTTAGAGTAAGATGGTGTCACGGGGGATGAAATCTTTCCATTTTCAAATTGACCATTGGCTCTCTTTCCAGTAAAATCTGTTCCACACAATATATCACTGTTCTTTGTGAAATCATTTTTTGAGTAAACCAGCTCTAAATATAATTCCTTGCAATCAGAAGATGAAAGACTTGAGGGGCTATGCAACTTGCTGTTCCCATTAACACCAACTGCAGATTGACTTTGAATAAGAGAAACAAATATGATCCTCCCTGAAGTGGGGCAACCCAGTGAAGATGAAAGGTTTGAAGATAACCGAACTCGATTCTTCAAAACCTGACAAAACAAAAACAAAAGACATATATCTCAACAAATATCTTAAGAGAAATATATGCACACTAGAAGAGAGCATCACTAAGTTCAAAAATATCTTAACAAATTTCAAGATTTCTAATGAGAAATGAAAATGGCTCACAGAAAGTGCCTTCATACCTTACAAGAAGGATAAACTGTTGCTAAAGCAAAGTAGTTCCCCACAAAAGTAGCCATTTTATTGCTGCAAGCAATCCCAAATTGCTTTTCATATTCATCAGCTATTGAGCAGAGAGGAGACGTATTAGAAGATTTCTTCTTAGGAGATGGAAGAGAGACCTGTCAATGAATTGATAAAACCATTATCAACAATAAAAATTAAACACAATTTTATGCAAAGGTGTAAAATCTCAAAAGTCCTGAAACTAGCCGCTCACACACAAAAAACATAGACGAAATAACCAAAGAAACAAGGAAAAGTAACATAAGCATATAAAATTGAGCATCATAAAAGTTGTAGTTGCAGAAAAATTATACTAATCAAACAAGAAAGAAGATAGTACAATGTTCTAGCATAAATATCAATCATAAATCGTGTTAATAGCAACTTCAGACATTTAATAGACCACACATTGTCCTCGTACCCCAGAAAAAAAAATTCCTATATGTAGAAAGTGGAAAACGATTTCTTAAGTAGATGTTGTGTATTATAATAGAAAAGCATGTATAAACATATTTTATTGTGGTGTTCCTAAAGCAAGAACTCTGCCTAAGGTTTGAATAATCCCCTCAACACTTCTAGTATTGAAAAGTCTTCCTCCTTATCTCACACTCAACATAAAAATCATTAAATTTTTCAAAGTGACTTTTATATAAAATTGATTAGAGAGCTAGAGTTTATGTAACCAACCCTGAGAAGTGATGATGATGATAGTGTCCAAAAGGATGGTCTCAACTAGCAAATGTGGGATTGAAGTGCCAGGCTAGATACATGTAATTTCATATGTATTTGCAGCCTTTAGCAATATACACCTCATACCCATGCCCTACACTAAAGTCCCATCAAATTTTATTATATATTAGCTTGTCTAAAATTATGAAAAATTTGGCAACTCAACAGATGTGAGGACATAAATGTAGGAATAACTTATCTTCATCAAGCACCATCATTTTTTCCTACATGAACGGACAATAATCCGAATACATATACACACAAATGTATAGAGCATTAAACAAATGGAAAAGAATACTTGGCACTGTCCAATTCAGCATTGGTTTTCCATAGACACACAAATGTTCAAATATTATAATAAACCCCCTTTTCCTAGTACATTTGCATAGAATTACATTGCACTTGGCACTTCAACCTTTTGTCAATTACAGATATAAAGGGACACCTAAAGAGACCAGGCTCTACAAAAGCTAAAATGTTGTGCTGGAAGGAGCTTTACGCTTCTGGTGGCAGCAAAGAATCCTGATTTTTTACTTCACATATCCTCACCAGCAATAATTTAAGGTTCTCTCTATTGTTCTAATGTGCCTGGACGTCAATTCATGTGGCCAGCTCCATCTAGTGAGATTTAGGCCTGTGATTGTTGTTGTAAGTATGTTATGTTATAAAAACAAACACCCAATTCCATTTTCCATCAGTGACTGTTGCTTTGACAGCACATTGTAAAGTCAAATTCAGACATCAACAGCAAGGAATCAAGTAGCAAACATGTGCAACAGTGAATTACCGAGACGGTAGAACCAGGAGAAAGAGAGGAAGAAACCATGGAAGCCTCCGAAAGCCATATCTTACAGCCTTTAGCATCAGCCTCGACATCAGTAACCCGACCCATAAAGGAAGATTTTCCTATAAGACATGGGTATTTATTTCTTGCTTCATCAATAGAGCCCAATATATCTTCTTCGCAAACTTCTGGTCCTGGAAGTGGTGTCAAAGAAGATGAGCTCTGAGGAGATGCAGACTGATCATCATATGAGAGCTTCAATGCTGCTTTTGAGAGCTTTTTCGATTTTGCAGGCATATCCTCCCAACGTGCCCTAGATGCCTTCCTGTTTCAATAGGACAAGAAGGTGAGAAAGCTGCATCAAGAATAGTAATTATCAAACGAGAACAATGAAACTAAATGACCACCGAAGAAAAGGATGAGGGCAACCAGAACACCAATTCAATTCCAAAACTTTTTCTAAAGCCTTTATTCGGGCCCTTTTGGCTCCAACATGGTTCCAACAAATTATAAATTTCTATATCCTTTATCTGTTCATGTAGGAAAAACTGACGGTCTTGATGAAGATAAATGACGGTGCTTGAGAGAGAGAGAGAGAGTAGTGTCACCATCGATCTAGGTTTGAAGATCTTTGAACCCTTGAAGATCAGGGTTTTGCGGTATAAGGAAGGGGGGAAATTCTATCTGCAGCCCGTGTTTTTACTCTTCACAGTTCGCACCTCATGAAATTTCACGTCAATTTTAAAATTTCTATTTTAGCCCCACAACCCACTATCCCCTCTGACCACCCTCGATCATCGCCTCACCTCTCTCTTTCTCTCCCGCACCACATACACACACAAACACATACGTATATATATATATACACACACACACACACACGGGCGATAGCCATAGCTACCGACCCATCGCGATTAGCCCCCCCTCCCCCACACACACTCTCGCTCTCTCTTTGTGCAATGGCCTCTAGCCGTAACAGAGAGAGAGAGAGAGAGAGAGAGAGTGGGTCGGTCGCCATGGCCGACCCACACACACACAGATATATATATATAGACACACACACGATTCCATGCCCGCAATCATGGAAACCGACCCACCTGGCGGCTGTCGCAGAGAGAGAGAGAGGGTCAGCCATGACCAACCCCCCCCCCACACACACACATATATGCATATATACACACACACAAACACACCTATATATATATACACACACACACATATATACACACACACATGCATGGCCGCAGCCATGGAACCAGCTTTTCCCAATTGAGCAGTCGGGGAAGGTGGGTTTTATTTTTTTTATTTTAATAAAATTTGTTTTATTATAATCAAATAAAATAAAAAATAATACAAATAAATAAATTCTAAATATTTGTATTTTAAGTAATTATAAATTAACTAATTTTAAATTTTAAATCATCATAATTAAGTATTGATTTTTGTATACTTAAAAAAATTTAAAATTAATTAATTTATCTTATTGAATTAGGTAAAGATATATACATTTAAATTTTTTTAAGTATTAAAAATTCAACACCTAATTATAATGATTTAAAATTTAAAATTAGTTAAATTATAACTAATTAAAAGTAGATATTTAAAATTTATTTATTTGTATTATTTTTTAATTTTTTAATTTATTTTATTACAATAAAAAATTTTAGTTAAAATAAAAATAAAAAAAATAAAAAACCTGTTCCCCCGACTACTGCCATGGCCGCGGCCATGCTTTTTGTGTGTGTATATGCTTTCGCATAGAGAGAGAGAGAGAGAGAGAGTGGGGGGGGGGAGGTGGAGCGGGGGGAGGCCGCCATGGCCAACCCAGCTCATTGCTGGGTCAGGCATGACAACCGCATGTGTGTGTATGTATATATATATATATATGTATGTGTTTGTGTGTGTATGCGTGTGTGCGGGAGAGAAAGAGAAAGGCGAGGTGGAGGCTGGCGATCGGAGAAGAAAGTGGGTTGTGAATTGTGGGCTGTGGGAGGGGTAAAATAGGAATTTTAAAATTGGTGTAGAATTTCATAGGGTGCAGGCTGTGAAGAGCAAAAACACGGGTTGCGGATAGAATTTCCCAAGAAAAGGCGGGGGGAGATAGACTTAATTAATGTCACTGTCATCTCTATCAAATAATCGCCATCGTCCCACTATTTTGAAGGTTCCAAATCTAGAATGCTAGTTGTAGATCTGGAATTTGGAATGATCATTCCAGATCTGAAACCATCGACGCCTCTTCAATACTAAAATTATAATCACCATAAACAGTATCCAATTCAAGTTGTGGGAAATTACAACTATTTGAGGTTGAAACACTTGAGATGGAATTCAAACATCAGATTGTGCAACCAAAGACCAAAGATTATGAAAAGTAATCAAAAAAATTCACACCCAAAGGAAGTAAGTGAGCCTAACAAAGGGATTTTGATTTCAACCTGACATCTTGCTCTTGGTTTTGTTTGCAATAAGCCGAATGATTCTCCCTTCTTTTCATTCCATTAGCTAAGAGTAAACAAAGTATCACTTCTAAACCCAAAAAAAAAAAACCCTCTTAATTCGGGGAGAGAGGAGAGAGAGACATAGAAGTTAGATACCAAGGGAGTCAAAAACTTCATTTCAAAACTCTTGCGAGGGTTTTAATAGGTAAGAACAGCCCAACATGCCAATGTAATTATATACTCCATTTTTTTTTTGGAAAAAATTAGATGCAATACCTTTAAGTTTAAGATAATTGTAAAAATTATATCTAAAGTTTGAAAAAATAAAAAAATACCCTTAAGATTTAATGTTACATTACAATTGATCCATGATCATTGTTAACCCCCAATAAACATTCAAAATTGACCAAAATACCCTTATATTTAAAGATTTTTTTTTCTCATTTTTCATCTCTCTCTCTCTCTAAGTCGACAACAACGATGGCAATGGCGATGATGGAGTGCTGGCAGGTGTTGACAATCGATCTCTCACGCAGGGGTAGCGAGGGTTTTTGTTTCGCACAAGGGCACGTTTCAATTTGGGCAACCTTTTATACTTTGAATTTTGTTTTTATTATTTTAATTTTAGTCTTCTTTTAAAAATTAAACACAACCCATTTTTTAGTATTTTCACAGTGAAAACTTCGGTGAATTTATTTGATCTTAGGTTGGATTGAAATTTTTGCTCTATTTTATCTCCTAACCAGCCCTATGCTATGCACCTTACTTCTCTAGTGAGGCTCATAATAACATACACGGGTGGGCTGACCATTCAGGGCACCCCATGTCTTAAATTAAAATGTTGACTTGGCCTTTTTCCTCCGAATTTTAAGTGGCCCAAAGTTTTTAAGGACTAAGACATTAGTGTTTATTTAGAGAATTTATCATCTTCAATCCACAATTCATATTTCTCTGGTGTTTTACATTCATCTAAAAGTTTGGAAACAAAGTTAGTTGAAATGCACATCATTATGTGTGAGAAGAAAATAGACATTTTAAAAAAACAATTAAAATCGCAGATCAATTTTTCCAAAATTGACAATAAATATAATTAATTTAATCATAAAATTAAGCAATGATGAACTGTTATCCAAAAATAACTTAATTATAGTATTATTAGACTAAAATCACCTCAACACACTCTAAAAATGGCTAATTAACGACAATGATGAGTCTTCCAACACATTGTCGAATTTGTGCATTATATAATAGCTCTAGAAAGCGGGAGAGATATTAAATAGAGATATAAAGAGAAAGAAAAGAGGGAAACATCAGAGAAAGATGTTGGAAAGACAACATTCGTGTTGGTCAAATTGTTCTCATGAAATCAAACATGTATTATTGGGCATCTCTTCTCTCATTCTATCTATAAGCATCTCTCTCCATTAATCATTAATCACGATTTGTGCTTTAATCTATTTGATAGTTTCGTTGCATGAATACCTAAATCTGTTAGTGTTGTATCCTAAATTCATAGAGGGAATTGAGGTTCAAAAGAAGGCACTAGATGGAATGCACTTGAAGGCCCCCGAGTGGAATCCACCCAAAAGGCTAAGGCACCAGGTGGAATCCACCCGGTGGCCCCCGAAGGCACTGGGTGAAATTCACCTAGACATTACTCAAAATTTCTAAAATATGATAGAGATATTTGATCTAAAATTTAATGAGTTTAAGATTTCTAACTTTTTTTGTCTATAACTAGAGCCACTATAGTTCTTACATTGTGACAAGATGTTAGTTGATAAATATCAAAGAGATTATGAGTTTGGATGTACTCAAGTTTTGGAGTTGCGTAAAATAGTTTAGTTTTTATGTTTTGCAACACCTTCGACCATTATAACCATTCATCAAAAGAAGGCTTCTAGCATGATATATAGAGAAACAAAAAAGAACAAAAGAAAAAACATATAAAGAGGCTGTTTGGCTTATCTTTTTTATTGAGCTTATAAGCCTTTCTATTTATAAGGTGTGTAAAGTTTAAAAACTGGCTAACATTTAAGTTGATAACGCTTTTGAATAAATGTATTTTAAAATGTCATTTATATAGTTATGTGCTTGGTTTGAAAAACCTCATAAACTATCAAAACTTAACAAAAAGACTAAAATAGACATATTGCTAAATAATAAAAAATAAAATTCATAAAAATACTAATTTTTAATAAAAATAAATTATACATTGATGTCTAACTAATAAAATTTTTACCATTACATGTTGATAAATTATATAAAATTATTTAAAAATATATTAATAAAATGCTTTGTGTTTAAATTTAAGTTTAATTCATAAAAATATGAAATATATATGTTGACACATTAAAATATATATATGTTATATATATAGAGAGAGAGAGAGAGAGAAAGAAGGGTAGGGGATGGAGCAACAACGCTAAAGGAGATCGAGGTGACGACAACAGCAACAATATTGGGCTGGAGGTGATGGCCGATCTAGAAGCTGAAGGCAACGATGAAGGTGACGACACTGGGCTGGATGTGGCAGTTGATCTGCTAGAGGTGGCAATGATGAAAGTCGACAATGGAGAAAAGAAGACCAGAGAAGGAGGATGACAGAGTGTAATGTTTTAAGAGATATAGAGTTGTGAATATTTGAATTGTTTGAGGGCAAATTTGTAATTAACTTGGTCAACGATATAAGCTACCACAACTTATTTGAAAAAGCTGGGGGGTAGCTTTTCCAAAACGTTGTTAAAATAACTTATAAGCTTAGCAACGTTTAATGGGTGTTTGGCTTCGCGGTTTGACCGCTTATAAGCTGTTGTAACAATTTAAACGTTGTATTGCTTATTTTATTACCCGTTTGTTGAAAATCCAAAAGTTTAAATGCTGTCAAGCTTATAACAGCTTATAAGCGGTCATCGCCTCCATTACCGCCTCCTCCATCGTCCACCACCTGCTACCTCCTCCATCTTTGTATATATATAGATAGGGTCGTACTTGAGATTTTGGGGCCTTAAGTCAAAATGTAAAAATGGGCCCCTGAATCGTAGTGTACATTTAAATTTTATTTTTTTATAATAATACATCAAAAAAATAAATAAATATTCATATCATGTCAAAGAATAAAATCAAAAATTTAACAATTTTAGCATAGAAAATTCAAATATTCAATCACAATTTACAAATATTCAATCACAATTAACACAACTCAGCCAGGACAATCTCTAACTAAATGAAGTAGTCAAATAACAATTAGTAAAAAGCCTAAAGTCATAATTTCTAAACTCATTATAGGTGTTAAATTAGTCAAAACAACATAAAAATACACATTAAATAGAACATAATCAAATAAATTAACTTACCTCTAGTCTCTAGAGTATGAAGGGATGCCCACTGGCTAGTGGCCACTGCCTGCCTGCAAAGAACAAGAACACGGCACCAAAGATTGAACCAAAAGATTTTTTTGTCACTGGTATTGAATTCGAACCCGAACAGAACACAACACCAAAGATTGAACCAAACCTCAAAAGATTGAACCAAAGTGTCCCGATGGCAATGTAAAGAGGCGAGCGACCCAGTCACCCAGCGAGAGCAAGAGTTAGAGAGCCAGAGCCAATAGCCATAGATGCGACCTCCCAGCTACCGACTGAGAGGCAAAGACGAGCCGCGAGCGAGAGAGAGAAAGAGAGCAAGCGTCAAGCGAGAGGCGATAGAGAGGGCGAGGGCGAGGGCGAGTCGCGAGAGAGAGGGAGAGAGCTAGCAAGCGAGAGGCGAGAGTGAGAGTGAGGGCGAGGGCGAGCGGCGAGAGAGAGCGAGCAAGCGAGAGGCAAGAGCGAGAGCGAGAGCGAGGGCGAGGACGAGCCGCGAGGCAGCGAGCGAGAGCGAGGGCGAGCTGCGAGAGAGCCAGAGAGAGAGTAGGGTTTGCAGAAGAGAGAACGGTTTACAGAAGACACTGATTGGGGGTGGGCCTAAAAATAACAAAATTTATGGGAGCTGACACAACAGTCTCATGGGCCTCCGGATATATATTTAACATATATATATATATTAATATCTATTACCTTAATATATTTAATATTTTTGTAAATTAAATTAAAATTTAAACATAAAGTATTGTATTAGTATATTTTTTAATAATTATTTATAATTTATTAACATGTAATTATAATAATTTTATTGGTTAAATATTAATTTATAATTTATTTTAATTAAAAATTAGTATTTATATGAATTATATTTATATTATTCAGCAATATGTCCATTTTAGTCTTTGTATTAAGTTATGATAATTTATTAGTCTTTTCAAACTAAACACATAACTATATAAATGATAACTTAAAGCACATTTATGCAAATGCTTTATCAACTTAAATTCTAGTCAATTTTTAAGTTTTACACACCTTACGAGTAAAAAGACTTATAAGCTTATTAAAAAAATGGTAAGCCAAACAGTAGGGTTGCAATCAAGTCGAGCCAAGCTAAGCTTTGATAAGCTTGACTCGGCTCGGCTCAACAAATCAAAGCTCAGGCTCGAGCTCGGTTAACATAGTTCGAGCTTAAGCTCGTCTTATCAATTCGGTTGACAACTCAAGCTTGGGCTCGAGCTCACCAAACCTTGGCAAGCTCGAGCTTAGGTTGGAGCTCCACAAGCTTCTAGCAAGAGCACAGGATGCAACGACTTTCAGCGAGGCGACGGTGAGATGGCGAGCCAAGGTGACGCGTTGATGGCGAGAGATGTGAGATGACAACAGAGATGGAAGATGCAACAGCGGTTGATGAAGAGAGCAGTGGACACTCCGACGAGGCGACGACGGAAGTGGCAATGGGTCACTCTAGCTACTCCAAACCTTCAGTAAGCTGCTGTAATTGCTTTCCAATTTAGGGTTTACAACTTACAATTCTATTTAGACTAAATGCATTTTTTCGTCCCTGGACTAATAAAAAAAATGGCCTTAAGGACCTGTACAAAAAAATGCTCACTATTCATCTATAGATCAAATTAATTTATATACTTTTCGACCCTAACTTAACAGTTATTAAAGGATGAGTTAAATTTGCCTCATTAGCACTGCCATGTCATGCCAAGTCACTCTTATTATCCTTATCAGCACTGCCATATCACCACGTATATATACACACACATACACAGATATATACATATGTATACACACACCCAGTCATGGTTGCTAGCGGCCATGGGAAGCCTAGGTTTCCCTCTTTCATCGTCTTCTTCCCTCTTCTCCATCTCTCTTCTTTCTAGACCGTTCTTGCATCTACACCCTTCGTTGATTCAGCCACCATCGATCATCTCAGACGCAGCAGCCGCTGCTCTCTTTATCTTCTTCAACGCCGGTCACCGTTGATAGCCTTCATCGCTATCAATCAACGTCGCTCCCAGCCTCCTCTGTATGGTGATCATTATAGCCAATAGCCAAATCTTCTCTTCTTACTCCTCTTACTCCTCCTCCTCGCTCTCTCTCTCTCTCTCTTTCTCTCTCTCACGATAGCTAGCCACCGCGACCACCGACCAAGCTTCATCTTTGCTAGATTTGGGCGACCGTCAACCAAGCTTCTTCTCCACCAAATCGGGTCTTTGACCAAACTGGTAAGTTCGACCAACCCACACACAAACACACAGATGCCTCTCTCTCTCTCTCTCACCCAAATCTGTTCCTCGACCACAAGGGGTCGGGGAAACCTGGGCTCCCCAACCCCCAGCGGTCGGGGAACGGCTGGGGATTGGGGACCAAGGTTAGGGGGTTCCCCGGCCCCCAACAGCCAGCTACCATGGTCGGGGAACCTAGAGGCCATGGTCGGGGAGCCCAACCATGGCTGCAACCATGGCCCCTAACGGGGAAACTTGGGTTCCTTGACCTCCAGCCGCCTGACCATTGGGTTCTTGGACTTAGCCACGGCTAGGTCGGGGAACCCAGCCTCCCCATGGTCATGGTCGGGGAGCTTAGCTATGGCAACGGCCATGGCTCTGTGTGTGTGTGTATGTGTGTGTATGTCTGTATATATATGTGGTGATGTGGCAGTACTAACAAGGATAATAGGAGTGACGTAATGTGACGTGGCAGTGCTGACGAGGCAAATTTAAAGCCTCTTTTAATGACTGTTAAGTCAGGGACAAAAATGTTAGAATAGGCGATGCTATGGCACACACCAAGAGAGGGGTGAATTGGTTATTTTAAAAATACTTTATAGAACTTTGAAATCCTTTTGATTGAAAATAAAAACTCAATGCAAGTGAGGATAATGAAATGCTAGTAGTGATAAACAAATAAAAAAAAACATAAGCAAGAGAAAACACAAAGATTTATAGTGGTTCGGTTTAACCCAAGCCTAATCCACTACCTTAACTCCTCACTAAAGATTTTTCAAACCATCCACTATCAACCCCCTACTCAACCCGAGTAGGTCCTCTAGTCCGAGACTAGGAAAATACAAAACCTCCCACTCAAATGGCCTCTCTAGCTACACAAGGTAGGAAGAATAAGAAATATAGAATATGAGAGAATCTAAGAGATGGATCTCTTAGTTACAATGTCTCTCAAGAATAAACAAAACTTAAATGAATGTATCAACAATAATAGAATAAAGCCTTGAAAAGAAAAGTATAACAATGAAAGCACAGAACACTGTAAGCTTCGAATAAAATGATTTGTGATATTTAGATCATCTCGTTTCCATCCATCAGCTTGCTCTTAATCACCCTTGATGTGTATATATAAGCATCCAAAGAGATTGAAGAGAAATGTAGCCGTTTGTGACCGTTGGAGTTTGAAAAACTAGCCGTTATAGCTTTCTGCAAAAATAAATAGTTTATAGAAGAAAATGCATAGTTGACTATTTTTATAAGTAAAACAAGACATAGTCGACAGACAAGAAAGCATAGTCGACTATTGCTCAACCAAAAATTCTCATAGTCGACAGATCTTTTTACATAGTCGACAGATTTAAAAATACAAAGAAAATTTTGAATATCATGTACAAAAATAGTCGACAGAAGAAATAGCATAGTCAACTATCCTTACACAATAGTCAACAGAATGAAATATAGTCGACAGAGGCTTACACATAGTCAACAGAACAATGAAGCGTAGTCGACTATCCTAGGGCATAGTCGACAGCACAGAACCACATAGTCGACTATCCATTATGAAAAATTTAAAACTCAACTGATAACATGAAGTACACTTGATTGATACAAAACATCACAAGATATTTACATCATAAGTAAATGTCCTTATTTTGTTTAATTTATATCTTACCTTCCATTTACTTTAATACATAAATGTAAATAACAAAGTACCCCCATTTGGATTCAATAAAAATATCTAAAAAATCAAAATCCATAAGAATAAGAAAGTAGAATTTGGGTTTTAGTAAGAACTTAGGATTTTGCGATTTTACCACCTCTAAAATATACATTTTTTATTTCTTAAAAAATTCGTTAAAAATCATTTTATTACTAATGAATGTTAGTTATTGAATTACCAGGAGTTAGTTTTCTAAAAAGAAAACATTTTCATATATGTCTTTTTATAAGGTACTAACCTTCCAAACTTAGAAAAATATTGAAACCTTACCAAAAAGAGTCTTGAAACATGATACATGAACTAAAGGATTTTTCAGACATTTAAATTTCAAGTCAAAACCTTTCATGAATGTTTCAAAAATTTGAAAAGCTTATATTAAAATATGAGATTAACATAAATGATATTTCATATTTAAGATTGGTTTTTCATCAAACACATTTATGTTCTAGTTGGTCTTTTGCCTTAGAACAATTTTAGCTCTATGTTGACCAACGACTTCAAAACTAATTTGAAAACCATTTTAGGAGATTTCATCATAATACATGTTTGTGCAAATCTCTATGTATAAGAATATAAATAATTTGGTTTTCATTTTAACAAAGTAATACTTGATATTAAAATTGATTTATGTTGAAAACCACAACCTCGATTCATGACTTAGGGATTAAATAAAATATTATTTTTCATCATCAAAACTAAGTATATAAAAGTAAAACAACAAAAAAGTATACAAATTAATTTGATCTAGGGATGAATAATGAGCACTTTTTGTACAAGTCCTTAGAGCCATTTTTTTTATTAGTTCAAGGACAAAAAAATGCATTAAGCCTTCTATTTATATCATATAAATTATAAACTAAATCTATGAAATATCTCAGATTTTCAAAAGGGCTCAAGAGTAATTTTAATGTAGGCCATAGATGAAATTATCAAAAGATTAGGGGCTTAAATATAATTTCTTACAGTTATCAGTACCGAATCGACTCTAGAGAATGCCCTGAAGTGCAAATGTCTATGAAAAATGATGTGGCCTAGATAAATGTTTCGAGAAAGAATTTATGGTATTAAAAGAAATCAGATTTGAGACGATTTTCAGTATAGAAAAAATGCAACTATGATTTAGGTTGAAAAATCGAATTGTCATAAGAGACATCCGAGAAATCAACAGAACCTTGAGGGGGCTCCGGTTTTTCATAACGATCAACCCTGTAGTGATTTTGAGATGAAACAAGGAATCCGTGAGGGTGCATGGGTGAAATCGGTATTTATTGAGTAAATGCCGGTTATTAATTTTGATAAAACAAGATATTATGTAGTTTAAGAGTAATTATTTTAAGGCCTTGGAGGGTCCAAGAGCTATTATCAAAGATTCTGGTGCAATTATAAAAATCTCTAAGCGTAATTAAGGAGACTTGGTGAGGGTAAATATGTAATTTACACATGTATATATATGTATATGTTGCCCTAGCATTTCTTCATAAATTGGATCTGGCCGAGAATGAGAAAGTAGAGAAAAGAGAGAGTTTGGCTTGGGTTGGGATCAAATGAGAGAGAGAGAGAGAAAGAGAGTGAGATCGGAAGAGGGATAGAGGGAGAGAGGGAAAATGGTCCGCAACCAAATGTCCACCGCATGCCAAACCTATAACTTCCAGGTTCATACTATTCATCACATCAAGTCACTTGGATACTCTTTGCTAATAGCAATAACTACTTGATTCCTAAGGATCCCAAGGCACATAAGTTTACTAAATACAACTCATTACCTAATATCTTCAAACATTGTACATGATGTTTCTCACACAATTCTCATCATTACAAAACTCATAATTTACAACCATATATTTACATTATAAGCCCCTAATAATCATACTAATTAGAACTCCCCTAATCACCCCTGACAACCAAGGTAGCTTCATCTGTCAAGTAAGCTAAGTCCTCATTGCTAGCTACGTTGGAGTTGGGTCCAACAGGTCCCTCTGGTGGCTTGGACTGACTGAGTGTCAGGCAGTGCTCCAATCCTGGGCACGTCTTGTATCGACCCCTGGTAAGACTCTCAAATGGCAGCTTGTTACCTCACAACCCTAGCAAAAGTATTATAATAGGAACGAAGGCTCACATCATTCATCATTACTTCAGTCAGCTACCTTCACACGTAATTCATGTGCTCACGGGCAAACAGAATTTGTCTCCCTGACAATCCCCAAAAGGTCTCATGGATCGTCTCTTGAAACATCTTGTTAAGCCAATACATATAACTCACTAGGTATTCCTCTTCGTCTTACCCATCTCCTCATCCAGAAGCGAACTTTTGTTCTCACCGACACCATAAATGATCAAATGCTGGGAGGTCATCCAGATTGGGTAGGGGTACACTAGGATCTGGTCCTCCAGGTTCCATTGGGAATACTCAAAATCTGCATACAACACCAAATATCAGGCAAATATATTAAGGCTAAACCAACTTTTTACCCAAACACATAGGGGCAAGCACAAGTCCTAAATAAATCCCATTCATACCACTTCACGGTCCCATCCTAACGTACACTTATCACCCCTGCACGAATATAAATTGGGATACAATCTCTCACACGAATCAACAAAACTCAACTTTGTAATACCCCATATCTGTGTGGGGTCATCGCATAATTTGGGCAAATTTAAAATACCGAAAAATGGGTTTGATAGTAAAATAGATCACGGGATCGACCGAATGGAGTGACTCAGACCCTAGATGATTAAGAAAAATGGTATAGTATCATCGAGTAAAATAAATTATGATTTTTGGTGATGAAAGAAATTGGATCAGGAACAATTTTTTATACAACTGTCGACCGGACTGAGAAAACTTAATCGACGTAGGAGACGTCCAAAAAGTCAATGGAGCATGTCAGGGACTAGTATTTTATGTATAGAACAACCCTTAAGTGATTTCGAGTTGAATCGAATGGATTTAGGGTCAAACGATCAGTCGGGCCTAAGTGTAATTTCCTAAATTTACCCGAGAAAGGTCAAAACAGTAATTTTTCAGAAATTTTAAAGGTGAAATAAGAAGTATTGATCTTGTGGGTCTTGATGATAGTGTTAGGAAGATCATGGGCTTGAAAATAAGAGCCAAAATGCAAAAGAAAGTTTCAAATGAGCTAAAATGAATTTTTCGAAAATCTGCCAAAGCATGGCAGATCTGG
This sequence comes from Diospyros kaki, assembly GCA_036245055.1. Classification (NCBI taxonomy): domain Eukaryota; kingdom Viridiplantae; phylum Streptophyta; class Magnoliopsida; order Ericales; family Ebenaceae; genus Diospyros; species Diospyros kaki. Next base: position 14,773,025 of record BSEG01000015.1, on the reverse strand, counting down.
CCGCGGATTTGGCCAAAAAATTTGGAGGATTGGCAGCCAAGCTTCGTTAGGGCATGGCCAAGGACAGTCCTGGTGGCTTGTAGGAGAAGATATGGCTGGAAATTTGCCACGTGGAGATCGGTTTTGGCCTATTAATAACAATGGGTTTTGGCCGATTTTGAAGTATCAAATTGCTCGGTTTTGAGGGCAAATCGAAGAAAGCCAATAAAGGGCTTTTGATCCTTGAGGCAAGAGGAGGATTTCTGGTAAGTTTTGTGAGTTTTCAAGGTGGTTTGAAGGTGTTTCGAGAGTGGTCGGAAAAGCGAGGTGGTCCGCCTACCGCGACCTGCAACTCACCTTCCGGTGGGTTTTCCAGTGGCATTTAAGCCTGAAACTAGTGGCATCGTGATCAACTCTTCCTAGGCTTCAAGGGGGTACCACTTTTACGGCCATCGGAGCAACCGCTGGTAGCTGGTTTGTAACACCTCGCTTTTCTGAGCGTTAAATAACTTAGGAATTTCGGGAATATTTTTTTTTTATAAACCATCTCCCGACAATCCCGTTTTACCTTCTCAACTCACTAAATAAGAATCAATAAGCTAAGATAGGTAATCATCATAAATGCGGAAGCTTAAAATCGAAACCTGATATGGTACATAATCAATTTCACTTTATAACCGTATAAGAATTCGTACCATACATTAACATCATATCCTCAATATTGAAATATATAAATACATGGAGATTTCATAATGTTCTAACAAGACTAATCATCAATAAAGCATCAGCCAAAACATATCCGAGTCAGCTTACTGAATCCATCAGCTACGCCATCACGTGCCGTCTCATCTCAACCTGATCCTTGCCTAAGCTGCAAGTCTAAACTGGAACGTTGAATGTTCCAGGGGCATAACCCATTAGAAGATGAATCTTCTAGTAAGGGTTTAAAAACATGATACATGAATACATGATGCAATAACATAAACAATCATGTGCCCTAGTGTAACTTCCCTAGCCTACCAGCCTGGCACGGAACCCTATGCAGAATCCCGAACCTCTGTAGGATAATCCTAACGTTGTTCCATCATTGCCCTTGGGAATTACGGCTACACTCTTAGGGCGACATCCCCATCCCATGCATGAGTATCAATATGCCAATAATATCGTACTATGTAAGAATAACTTCTTTCCATGCAATATGAAATGATCATAACTTCAATAAATATCATGCATAATGAAGCAAACGTTTCATATATAGGTTCTCGGGATAAAACCACTTACCTTTAGACGTAAACTCAAATTTTCTCGAAAAACGCGTATAACCTCGTTTTGCGTGCCAACCTTGAAAATAACATAAACCATCAAGATCCATGGCCAAATCACTTCCTGGCCAATCATTTCCAAGTAAAATCAATAATCTAATTTTTCATATTTTTTTCCTTATTTTCTCTATTTTTTCTCTATTTTTCATAGTCATAATTTCTTCCAAAATTCAAAATAAATACCTAATCAGGTAATTTATTTAATTTTTCTTCATGAAAATTCCTAAAATAACATTTCTAATCTCTATGAGTTTTCTGAGAATTTTCAAAAATCTCTTCCTATTTTTCTCTAATTAAGTTTCCTTTCAAAAATTCAAAATAATTATTTCATCATAACATTTCTCAAATAAAATTTTATAAAACTGAACTATTCCTTTTTCTTGTATTTCTGGATATTTTTCCAGAATTTTCTCTCTTTTATTTCTATTTTTACTCTATTTTTCTTTATTTCAGCATTTAAATAATATTAAAAATTATCTCCGGTCATCTTCTCCGGCGCCGGCACACCGGAAAATTAAACTGACTATACCAGAAGATAGCTTACCTTGAGTTGATCATTCTGTCCAAATTTGAGCTTGAAAGAACACTTGGAAGACCTCTCTCCGATCAAAATTCAGTTCGGTTCCGGCGAGATCCGATTTTTCCGGCGAAGCTCCGATCACCCCTCAAATGAACTCCAAAATTTCTCAAACTTTCCAGAAATGATCCTCAGCTCATGGGCAACAAAAGCCCTATGCTTTGGTGCCTCAATTTGTTCAAAAGTGAGGTCGATTTGAAACTCAAATCTTGCAAAACTTTAAGCCACCATATCCTCTATTTATAGGCGATTTTGGCCCCATAAATGACGGATCTCGCTTCAATCAAGGCCTCTGATGTCCCCTATTGCCCTTAACAAGTCCAAAATCCACCGAAAGAGCTCCATTTTCGCGATCTAAATGGCCAAACTTTCGGCCACTTTTTCTTCAATTTCTGGCAATTCCATTGCTTGTTGTCGGTCAAGCCCTTTACAAAAGATGCTCCTTGAGCAACCCTCGTGCCATCCCTGTGGCCAATTTCGGTGATTTGATGGGTTGGTCGGCCATGGTTGCTTGGAGATTTTCTTAAAATTGCACTTTGGCCCCTCAAACTTTAGTTTTCTCACTTTGGCCCATTTCACCAAGTTCCTTGACTTTTGATAATTTCTCTCAAGACCCTAAAGTCTTAAAACATCAATTTGACCCCTGAGGATTCTGAAAAAATATCGTTTCGGCCTCTCTTGAGTAATTTCAAAAAACTGCATTTAGGCCCGAATCTCCGTTTTGTCCCTAAACCTCTTCGTTTCTTCCTGAAACCACTGAAGGGTTGTTCCTTATGAAAAATTGAAACCCCCTCAAGTTTCTGTTGACTTCTCGGAAGTCATCTATGACGATTCGGTATTGCAGCCTAATTAGTAGCTGTATTTTAGCTGTACCGAAAACTGTTCCCGATCCAATTTATTTCGATGCTATAAATCATATCTTGGGGTGCTCGTTAATGCTACATCATTTTCCTTTGTCATTTCGGCTCCAGGGTACTCCCGGCAGTCGATTTAGTCAATTTTTTGGACTATTCAGATACCAATTTTCTCTGAAACCCCATTTCTCTAATAAATTACTTATTTTTAATTAACCCAAATTTCTCGGGTATTACATGGTTCATCGGAGAAGACGGTGGCGCATGCAGCCACGCGCCAGCTTCCACCAGCACCGACTTGCCTGCGCGTGAAGGCGTGTGAGGGCTCAGGTATTTTTGGAATTTTTTTGTTATTTTGAGAAAAATAAATTAGAAATTATGGTGGAAGAAAATTGTGAAAATGTTAGAGAAAATGGTACTTTTGTAATTTTAAAGGGAAATAAGGCTTATGAAAAATATGAGGAAGTATAGAAAAATTTTCATAAAATTCTAGAAGTCAGGGAATATTGATTTATGAATTATTGTGAAGAAAAATCGAGGAAAAATCTTGAGTAGGTATTTATTTGAATTTTTGAAGAAAAATATAGAGAAAATAAGAAGAAAATTGAAAAAATAGATATTGATATGCTTTTATGAATAAATATGATGCTTAGGGTGCTTTGAAGTTTGAGGTGAAGTGACTCGTGCGAAGTTCAAGGTGGACACGCAAATCGAGGCATATCACGCTTTCCGAAAAAAATTTGAGTTGCGTTTAAAGGTGAGTAGTTCTACCTGAAAAGACTTATAGTAGAATGTTAATGGTTTACTGTGAGTGTTCATCTATGGCTTGGTTTATTGTGATGGTTTGTTCAAACGGTTATTTACACATGCATTGAATTTCGTACAATAAATTGCATACATCAAAATGTTGATTTTAGGTTATGCATGTTATGATTTTCAGCATTGGCATGTTATGTGTTGTCCATGTGGGATATGGGTGGTTAACCTGTGACGTAGCCCTGAGTGACGGCACTCGGGATGTGTACCAAGGATTAATGCTAAGTGACCTATTTGGGACTGAGCTGAGACGGACTTCACCCTACGGTACTCAAGTGGCGGGGCTGAAAGTGGACACCACCTCAGGTTCCTTTGAGCAATAACATTAATACCGAGGTATCGTTGATTTCGAGGATAATGCTGATGCGATACTCTTGGGGTTAGGGTTGCGTTGGGTTTTGGAATGCTTTTGAGTAGGAGCGTAATGCCTAACAATGGCAATGGAGTAAGTCCCGGGTTCATATGTCAAGGTTGTCCCTCTTAAGAAGGATTGTGTTGCCTTTAGAGAGACTACATTTTCCCCGGTTATGGCTAAGTGCTATGTGGGATTCTCTTAGGCTGGGGCATGTCAGAATTTATCAATTTTGTACATGATTTTACATACATTCATAAAAATATTTTTGAACTCTCATTTAGATGATTTAGCATCTAATTTGGACTCTTTCCCTAGCATATTCAAACATTCCAGGTGAAAACAATGGCGCCAAGGGAAAAAATGTCATCGATATGTAGTAGCTATATTTAGTTTCCGTAGCAATGTTCAGAGGTTATGTAATATTTTGATAATTTCATGTGAAACATCGATTTGGTTATTTAATTGTAAAAGGAATTTGTCGGTTACATATCATTGAGGTTTCGATCTTGCTTCCGCTGATGTGATTGATAATACTTGTGTTAGTCTATTATTTTTAAATGCTGAGAATATATAGTTGGGATTGTCGGGAAATGAGTATGATGGGAGTATGTATATCGAGAGACTTATGTTGTGTGTTTGATTTCGAAAAAAAAATATTCCCGAAATCTCGAGTTAATGCACGCTTGGGAAAAATGGGGCGTTACAAACTTGATGCAGCCTGACCCTATTTGATTCACCTAGATCTCACTAACTCTACTTGACAACCTTGGTATACAGGAACTCGTCTCCCAAAACTGATTCAAATTATGCTCTGATACCAACAATGTAAACACCTCCGCCCGGATATCCCACCCAGATATCCCAACTACCCGGACTACCCGAACGGGAGCACCTACGGAAGAAGAAAGAATGATACATAAGACAAGAACTACCCTGACATGCATACACAGAAGTTAAAATAACGAAATCTAAGCTATACACATGCATGCACTACGGGTACTCCGCTAGCATAACAGTCATATGATAAATAAATGAATACAGACTCCCGTGTTGACCTACTTGAGACACGAGGAATGACCTGGCACAGTCAAAACTAATAGAGTAAATCCTACTCAACTATCAAAGTTAATTAGGGCTGACGGGGGAAATGATGGGGACTAACGAAACTATCAGTACACCATATCGACTTTGGCGTTAGATACTGACTCCCTTACCCTTGACCCACGTTGCCACTATCTGGAATGATGGAAAGTAAAATGAGTCGAGAGACTCAACAAGCATAAAGAAAGGAAGGCAAAAAGCTGATCATATCCAATAAACTCTCCCCAGAACACTAACCCCTAAGCACACACAAGCCATGAGACACCCAACACAGTATAAAAACGAACATAAAAACACGTATTAGTCCTTGGGGCTCACACAAGACACACAACACCCAAGTCCTATACCAACATGTTGCTACCCTAAAAGGCAACATATACCTCCAACAAATCTGCCCGCGTCGTCTCGGGTCAGTACTCCCGTCACCTGTGTGCTCGCGTCGGTCCTCCCAACACTCGAGCTGTAGAATAGCCGAGTTGTAGACTCCCTTGGAACGATCCTCCCGTCCGAGACTGTTGAACAAATAGTAATCATACAATGCATATAAAAATGCAATAGCCTAGTGAGCATCAACTAGATACATTGGCACCCATACATCTAGGCATCAGGTCATGCTCTGCCCACATAGTAAACCACATGCGATGCATATGCCCGTGCTAGATGCAATCTAACAAAACTAGAATGTTTGTGTCCAAGCATACTCAATAAATGAATACCTCAACATGCATCCTATACCCATGTGCATATCAAACCATGAACGGTAATATAACATATCAAATCATATAGTAAATTACATAATGGCAAGGCTAGTCAGCAGTGTCCGACACTGATCAACGGTCAGTGACTAAGAGTGTCCACCTGACGATCCACTTCAGGGCCATATAATAGTCTACTCCAACGTCATAAAACAGTCGACGCTTGCCCCACTACTCGATAGCTCTAGCCTACTCATGCCTAAGAAATCCATAATCAAACCCGCACATCTAGAAACCTAGTCCCCAAGTTGGGTTCAACATTATTCCGAAAGAAATGGGGGCAGTACACAATACCCCATAGGCACACAACAAATAAAATCCCAACGAGTCTCATATTTAATTTAAATTAAATCGTGCTAATAAAATCCTCAATTCGTATAATTAATATGCGAAATCGAAACGAGTTAAAGGAAGGCGTGGGATTCATAAAATGAAAGGAGATTGCAAAGGTAGAAGGGAGTTTGCCTCGTTTTAACATATTACAACGTTTTTACGCTTAAACGTCACCAAATTAATACACGCTGTAAATTAACATAAACTCCCAAAATTAACAAAATCAGACCCAAAATTAAATTCCAACCATAATAAATTATTAATACTCATTTCTTCACTCACATAGCTAATTAAACTTATATTAAACCAAGTTTAATCTTCAAATTTTTCCCAAATCTCCTTCATTCTTCATCACTGTGCGCCTGTTCTTCTTCTTCAATTGCTCTTTGGAATTGCTTGAAATTAAAGCCCCAAATACAGCTGAATTCGACTTTAAAACGCAAGGAATTGACGGCCTAGCGTGTGCCACGTGGCTGCGGTTAGCTGCCCAACTCCTTGCCCCAAAATGACATCCTTTTGGGGCTAGGCTGCTAATTAAAAATTAGTATTTCTCCCACCCGCACGCAAGCTCCCCCTAAGGCTTGAACCCGCGTCCCTTAACTACTCCCTTACGCACGCAACCGCTAGGCTATGCACCATCCTCAACATATAAACACCCATCATTAAATTTAAGGTGACTCCCAGCCAACTTTCGAGATTTGCACCAGCACCCTCGAAATTTCTGAAATACACACACACATCCCGGACTCCAATTTTCACTTATTTCACTTACAACCCAAATTTTCAGAAATTCACCCAAATCATTTTATTTTAATCTTTCTTTATTTCCATATATACCCCCAAGATTTTTAATAATTAATTACCTCTTGCCCAAATTCCAAATAATTTAATATGTTCTTTAAACTCACAAATAATCGACAATCACCATAAATACAATAATTATTAATTACAGATCACTCCCAAATAATTTAATTAATTACTCTTAATTTTCAATAATTACTTATCATTTCTACAATACACATAATCATTAATATTTCTCTTAAACCCACAAATATTTGATAATCACCTCAAACACAATAATTAATAATTATCAACTGTCACTAAATTATTCAATTCCAATAAATCAAAAATTACTTCAAATGTAAAATCAATAATTATTAATTACCCCCAAATTATCTAGATGTTACAATTTAACACTTAGAATAGAAATATCAATTTTTTAATAACTTTTTGAATTAAGAATAACAATACATAAAACATAATCATGATTTACATTTCTCTGTATATACATCAATATCTATATAGTATTTAAATATGATCTTATATTTAGTATATTTAGTATTATTTTTATAAAATAATTATTCATTGTCACCTTATATTTGGTATTTAATTAATTTAAAGATAATATTAGTTATTATTTTTATTGGGTTAATCATCAATAAATGCATTATGTTTGATTAATTAAACAGTGTCACCTTATATATTTATTAATTAATCACTTAACATCAGAACAAAATTTATCTTTCTGCTTATATAATAAAGCATTAAATTGTAAGTAAGACTAATGTTGTCATATTTTTTTATTTGTACAATATGCATTTTAGTTCTCTTAAGAAGAATATTGCTTCATATATGTTTTTAAGTTTTGTACTTGTGATGTAATCAGTTTGTTCAGGATTTGAAAATTAAAGTTGATGTTTTTTTTATACATTTTGAATTGATATTAAATACATACAAATTACTTTTCATTAAACATTTTCCATCCTTAATCTTATTTTTCTTATGTTTTTTATTTTTTATGCATTAAATTAATTTTGTGATATTTTTATTTAATATTTGTTTAAATACCAAAAATAAAAAAATGAAAAATTAATTTTAGATTTATAATATATGAAACTTATTTATTATAATTATTAGATTTATAATAGAATTATATTTTTAAATAAATATTAATTTGATGCAATTATTTAAATTATTTTATTACCATATTTTATATTATTATTTTATTAATTATCATAATCATAAATTATTTTATTTTTATTTAACAAATAAATATTTCAAAAAAATAAAAAAGAACAAAAATTGTGGGCGGGAGATACCCCCGCCTCCTTCCCCAAATCCTCAAATTTTTAACCTAACTGACCCCTCTCTCTCTCTTTCTCTCTCTTTGTGAACTACTCCTGTCATCAACCCATCCATCGTTGCCTTCATCTCCTGTCGTCACCGTCTCCACCTCTTGTCAGTTCCGCTGCTTCCACCTCCATTCGCCGCCACCACCTCCAGCTCGATCGGGCTCCGCCTCCGCCTTCACTGCTGCGAGATCTACTTCTACTGTCTCAAAGATATATGTATATATATGTTCTGTGTGTGCGTGTGTGTATATATGTATTTGACCACCTTGCAGGTGTATTATGTGTGTGTGTATATATGTATATATATAAAGAGTTGTATTCTGTTAACTAGCAGAATTCCCTTTCCAACACATTCATAGCAGGAAAATTTTTCAACATGTTTTAGTGAAGAAATAGAATATACAATCTTCTCAGTATCAATTACTAATTTCAGTACTACTCTTCTGATTTCAATTCTGATTTATGTGATAGTAATGGTGTTATAGTTAAAATTGCATTTTTTGTAATAATAATTAACTTATCATTTTTTTTATACATAAAATAGTACTCCAAGAAAATACCCCCTATTTGTAATTTCAAATTGTCTAAATTTCATTTAGACCCCATGTGATTTTTAAAACTTTTTTACAACACCTTTTGAGGTTATAATTTGGCATTATAGGTCATATGTTTTCATTTTTAATCTGTACATTTCATTAACCTAGAAAGTAATATAATTAATAGATTTATTTAAACACTATATTATGTTTACACTTTCATGACTGGCAAATAGACATCGCAAAAGTTGAGAAACAATAATATAAATAAGGTGATTAACCCTACAATCTTTTTTGAATTATTATGTTTTATAATTTTTGATCTTACATTTCAAATTGTGGTCTCGATTATGGACAATGATTTTTATTTTTAGTTTTTAAGTTCACAATGTGATACTCCGTCATCTTTTTATGTTATTATTTTTTAATTTGTTTGATTAGATGTCTCAAACTGTGGTCACATATATAGATTGTAATTTTTTTTTTTTTACAGTATGATAATGCTTAATCTTCAAAGGGTCTGAAAGTTATTGAAGCTCGCTATCTATTTGGAGCTGATATTGAGATTGTTATTCATCCCCAATCTATCATACATTCAATGGTTTGAGACACAGGTTTAGCCCATTTCTTATCTTGGTTCCTATTTTCTAGATTGGTGTTTGAGATATTAATTATTTTTTGTATACTTTTTTGCTTTTAATATGTTAAGCTACCAATTATCTTGCATTGACAACATATGTTTCTTTAGATTCCTCTGTTTTGGCACAATTGGGGTGGCTTGGTATGTGTTTCCCAATTCTCTCCACATTATCTTGGTCTGACAATATTTACTGTTTTGAAATTATTTGGCCCGTCTTCATCTTTGCAAGCAAGTGTTCTTGGCCAATAAATATTCATAATCTAGATTTTTTTTATTTTAAAGTTTTCATTGTTTTTTATGCAGCTTTATGAAGATAAAGTTAAATTCAATGAGTCGCAATGTTTTAATTTTTTATTTTTTAATAATTTTTTTTGTTAAAATAAATTTTTAATAAAATAATTATTTTATTTATTTATTTATTTATTAATAAAATAATTATTTTAATCTTTTATTTTGTTAAATTTTTTATATGTTTTAACAACGAAAATTTTCGTCGTTAAATATTTTTTAATTTTTTAATAAAATAATTATTTTAATTAATTATTTATTTATTTTTTAAATTTTTTATTTGTTTTAGCAATGAAAATTTTTGTCCCTAAATAATTTTTTATTTTTAATATGTTTAGCGATGAAAATTTCCATCACTAAATTTAAAAAAAATTACAATATCAACGACCAAAATATTTCTGTAGCTAAATTTAAAAAAATTACATTTAATGACAAAAATATTTCCACCGCTAATCCGTCGCTAAATTGATGATGAATCTGTCGCCAAAAAAATTTAGCAACGATAACTTTCACGACGGACGAAGTCTATCACTAAATTGATTTAGTAACGGATTTTTGGCTTTAGCAACGGAATATTTCCGTCGCTAAAAGTCGAAATTCTTGTAGTGTATTATATTCAACTATAGGTAACCTATAGAGAGTAATTCATTCAAATCTTAACATTTGTGTATTGTTGATAGAAGATTAACGATTTTTTGAAAATTGGTGCCAATCTAAAAAAAGTGAAATAAAAAAATTAAGAATGTAAACATAATTTATTAATTTAAAATAATTTATATAACAAAGAAAAAGATTAAAGTAATATTACCTCCATCAACAAATTTGTAAAATTAACATTTTCATGACCTTCATGATTCAAGCACATATTCAAATCCAAAGTTAAGATATGTATATGTTTTCATAAAACAGAGTATATTAATGATGCATTCACAATTTGTTCACGAACTCTTTTGAGTATAATTAATAAGATTTATCGAAAGTTTCCACAAAAAATAATAGTAATACCCTCAAATGGGTTTTCACTATCACAAATATCCTTCAATGTACGATCAACCACCTCAACACAATGTTTATGTTGGATAGAAACTTCATCCCAAATTATGAGTTTTGTTTCTTTAAATAACTCAGCTTATAATGATTGTTTGCTAAGTTCACAATTTGAATTTTTCAAGACATCTAACGAAATGAAAAATGTTGAATATGCAGTGCGACCTCTTACCAGTAACAATGATACAATTCTAAATGAAGCACAGTAACAATGATATACCTAAGGTTGCGACATTTTAAGGCAATCTTATTGTACATAAATGTTTTTTCTGTTCCAGCACCCCGATTCAGAAAGAAAACAGTTCCTTTATTTTGAAAAATTAAAGAAGTGATTGTCTTATAAGCATTCTGTTGTCCATTGTTGAGAGAATCAACAGCAATTTGTGGATTTGTCTGTTGTGCCTTACTCTGCAGTTGTTGACATTCGAATATTAATCGATTACCAGCTACTGCACTCCAATTTATAGTAGGTTGTGGTATGGGTAGGAAGTCAATTAAACTTTTGTCTGATTCATGAAGCATTTGATTCAAAAAATGAAGACCATAATTCTTAATTTGAGCCTTAGTTGGGTTAGAAATGACAAACAATGTACAAATTTCATGTACAAGGTCATCACATATATGCGTTGAAAATTGATTCCATAATGAACATGAATTTAGTGGAGAGCACTGGATGAGAATAGTACTAAACAATCTCCTCAATTGATATCCAGTTTTCATAACTATAGCCTCTTTCAAGTATTGTATCCATTTCTCATCATTTTCTAAAAGCCCCTTTGCAACACATGCTAATTTAAATGTATTGTGCACAAGATTATTGCCTGTGCGTAAATACTGTAATGACTTTGGTCATTTAACAACGGTTAATAACAAACATAGATAAAATCTTTCACCATAATTAGGACTAGCAAAGTACATCCTACCAATTGCATATCCACTTTCTCTTGATTTTCATCTCTTTTTCGACTTGAGTCAAATAAAATGCTATAAAAAATTCTTGATAAGAGAATGGACATTCATCTTCACTGCTAGCACAATATGTAAAGAAGACAGTAAGAGTTGACATTTGTTGACTATCTCTAGATCAAATCATTTCTAATGACTCTTCTAGAGTTAAAAACAAGGCGATGCATTCAGGTAAATGAAGTGTCAATTGTACAATTGTTGGCACCTCTACATGCAAAGGATGACCAAATATTCGCCAAATAGTTTTTAGAGATCCAATATACCTTGAATCGAGATATTGTTGAATCTCATTTATCATTCCTATAACGGCTCGCCTCCTGGAGCCCCCGCTAGCATAGAGGATCCATGAGAGAGTCATCACTTTAGTGATATAGAATAAAAACACCACTACAACTCACACATAATCTTTATCTAAACCATATATTTTTAATCATATAATATCTTATAATCATCCTTATATAACCATTCACCCTATGGGCCCACCTGGGCTTACATAACCTACACCTACCTCAAAAGTATAAAAGCATTATTCTGACCAAACAGTCGACACCCAGGATCTAATCTCGGGAGAGCTCTGCACTTGCTATCATGGCTCGATGAACTAAACCCAACCCCATCGAACGTACTTGTTCCCTTAGACAACTCTCTTACTTGGAATGATGGAAAACAAAGATGAGTCGTGAGACTCAGCAAGCTCATGAAAGAAAGGTAACTAGTTACGGATAGGACTCTTCCTAACATCCCATGCAATTCATGCCAATGCAACCATACCATGTCATGATCCATACATGTTTTACTTCTAAATGCATAACATAAAATCAATTACCCATAAAGGGTCCTTGGGGCCCACATAAGCCACACATTGGCACCCAAGTCCCACATACAAACCTGTTGGCAACCTTTTATAGGCTGCCATATCATCATTATTCCAAACATGTTCTCTCCTGTCATCATATCGTCTTATCCTACTGTTGCCATGGGACTCTAATCGCCGGTCTTGTTGTTACCGTGGGACTCTAACCCCTGGTCTTGCTGTTACCGTGGGTCTCACCCCAAGGTTCTTCCCTCGGGCTTCCCTTGAGCTAATCTCTAAACAGAGCCAAAGCACCCCCAGGCTGGTACTCTCGACACCCGGACTGGCACGGTACTCCCGCCCAGAATAACAGTAACAATAGAACCATGCAATGCAACACATAAGAAATGCAATGGGTTCTGCATCATAAACGTGATGGCAAGGCCCCCATAAACCAAGCATCAGGCCATGCTACGCCCACATTGGAATACACATATGTGGCATGCTTTAAATGCATATGTTCACCTAGGGTACTCAAATTGGCTCTTAGATCAACTGAATCATGCAAATGCTCACACATCCCATCGTGCACAAAGCATGTCCCACCAGTAAGTGCAACCCAGTCCCTATGCAGCACACACATCATGATATGCACAAACCAAGGCGGGAATATGGTAATACTAGCTCTTCTGGCCTGTCTAGCGCTTATCGTAACAGCCGATGACTGGTGCTCATACATCCAGCCCTCCACTGTCACGACCTACGATCGATAGTCAGTGGCTTTGTACCCCATACGCTTAAGACACACATTAAACTTAGTCACTTAAACCCATCATTTCGCACACTTTACTCATGACAACATAGACACCATTATGTCATTCACGTTCTCATTTATTATCATACAAAGGAAACCATCTCCACATTCATGATAACTTATTTACAAAACCCCATAACCTTGACCATATCCACTTTCTAAGAACCGAGCCCCACAGGTTCGGCATCATTCCTAAGGGAAATGGAGTGATACGAAGCTCCGTGACGGTCAAAATGAAAGGCACCAAGACATCATTGCTTAGCTCATTCCATTAACAATAAACTCATTAATAATGTAGGCACCCCTAGCCAGGGACCCATAACAAGACCATTTCAAATAAAAAAAAAAACCTAATTAAAACATTACGCATCTTTTTTTATATCAACAGAAGACACACTCATACATTTTTAGGCTTAGGCATTCGGGTCCACAAACATAACTTAATATTATACACCTTATTAGGGTCTACAAAGCCATCATATCCTTTCAGGGGTACAACCTAGAACATAACAAGCGTAACTTAATATTACACAACATAAAACAACCCCCAAAGAACTTTAGGTTGAGACGGCTTTGTACACACTGCTACCCCAAGGCTCCTGATTCACTTGGCTTGCCCTCTACTTTAGCCTTACCCTTACCTGGAATGATGTAAGCAAACATGAGTCACAAGGCCCAGCAAGTATAATTGGAAGAAAGCGAGTATAAGAGTCATCGGTATCAAGAAGCATAGGAGACATGAATGCCATTTAGGTACATTCATACGATAAAATGATGATTGATTAGTGGTTAATTTTGTAAAATTTTTGTTATAATTTTAACCCCTGTTTTGATTTTAAATTAGTTTAATTAAATAATTATGTGTAATATATATCTATATATATAATATATAATATATTATAATAAACATGTAAATATAATACATATATATACTCAATGAAATGCATGCATGGATTATCTATATAATATATAAGCATATAATATCCCATATAATATATCATATCAATATATATATAATATAATAGATGATTTATTAATAAATTGCTTATTTATAGGTATGAAGAAGGTGGACTTGGAAGCCCAAAAAGAATTCAAGCCCAAAAAGAATTCAAGTCCATGAAGAATTCAACCCCATGAAGAAAAAAGAATTCAAATCAATGAAGAATTCAAGCCCATGAAGAAAAAAGAATTCAAGCCCATGGAAAATTAAAGTCCATGAAAAAATTAAAGTCCATGAAGAATTAAGACCCAACTTGAGCATCCCATGAAAGATATCATTTGAAGAAGGCCCAAGGATTATTTTTAATCTTAATGAAGATTAAAAATCAATTTATAGAAATCTATTTTTATTTCTTATGTGAGTGCTTTATTAGGTGTGTCTTTTAGCTATAATCCATTTAACTATTAGTTGTGTATTATAGCTAAAATCCATTTAACTTTATGAGTGTTTTATTAGGTATGTATTTTAGCTAAAATCCATTTAACTTTAATTGTGTATTATAACTAAAATCCATTTAACTTTAAGTGTGTGAGTGCCTATTAGATATAATTATGTCTAGTTGAATAATTGAAATTGTGTGGTTTGTATTGCATCTTGTGGCCTATAAATAGGTTACTTGATTGCATTTGTAAGTGTGATTATTATTCTTGAATAAAAGTTTAGTTGTTTCCTTAGAATTCTCTCTTTGAGAATTGTTCTTGTTCTTTCTCCTTTTCTTTATTATTTTCTCTTGTGATCTTATTTCATTTCTTTTTTCTTTTAAATTCTTATGTCATTTATTGTTACTTTATTAATCACCGCCTAAATGGCCGGTTAATTTATGCCTTTAAATTTCTGCAATTTTAATTATTGTCTTTTTATTATTCACCGCCTAAATGGCCGGTTAGTTTATGCTATTTTAATTCCTGTCATTTAAATTTTGTCATTTAAATTACGCCATTTAAATTCCTGTTAATTAATTTACAAATAAAGATGAGTAACTAAACCCAATCTTGGGTTAAGGCAAGGACAGTGTCCAACGCCAATGATTCCCAAAGAAAGCTACGCTTTAAATGAGTGATATTAATTTAAATTTCAATATGAGTGTATTTTTAAATTAAGAAATCACTAAGTTTGGATTGGAGCGTAAGCCTAACTTAGAGCTTTCATGCCACGTATGAGAGTTACTAGAACTGGAAACGCTATCATACCCAAACCCGGATGATTAATTTAGTTGTTTTGTATATTAATTGTAATTGGATTTATGGTAGTTGCTTAAACTAGAATCTCACATATCATGTATGGGGATTGCTTAAACTAGAACTATCATCATCTCTAATTGCATTTAATAACAAACCCTCATATTTGAAATTAAATTAATATTGCTAAACTCTTCTGCTAAAAATTGGGAATCAACGGGTTGGTGTTGAAATTGTCTTAACTCAAGTGTCGTCCAATTTCATAATCTCACATTTAGTGTTTATTTAATTTTTTGTCTTACTTTATTTCCTAGCACCTGTTATTTGAAAATCCATAAAAAAATCCTGTTTCCAATTCATCCAAACGTGTGTGTGTGTTTGTGACATTCTTTTTATTTTTCCATAAATAAATCTCTCAGTGGACGACCTGGACTCATCCAGAAAATATAAATTTAAATTTGGACTACAACTGCACTCGTACACTGACGAGTATAAACCTCTCACCAATATAAAAAAATATATATAAAATTTTTATTGTGTTTTGTTTTGTGTTTTAATTGCAGGGTGGGAGTGCAGCCAATGATACATGCATCCATGCTCATATACAGTACTTTTTAGAACTGTAAACATGGGACTGAAGTTTGAAACCTTGGGACCAAAGTCCATAACGTAAACTTCGGACCAAAGTCCAAGTTTGAGCTCAACTCTTTCTCTGTAGATATATCCTATGGACTTGTCCGCTGCGCGCATCATGAGGCATTTACACATTTATTTAAAAATCATTTTCATGCCCATGATTCATATATCCTCATAACATGCATATTTGTAATAACTTTTCATATGTAATTGGCATGCAATTAACGAAACAATATGCACAATGGGGCAACATTCATGTAAGACAACATCAAACTCTTACATGTCTACAATAAAACATAATTCCCAAGGAAAGACAGGGTGATACAAACCCTATTTGAGATTCAATAGGTAATAACATGCATATTCATAATAACTTCTCGTATATATCTGACATGCTATTAACGAAGCAAGATACAAAATGAGACAACTTTCATGCAAGATAACATCAAACCCTTGCATGTCCACAATAAAGTATCATTTTCAAGGAAAGATAGGGTGATATAAACCCTATTTGCGATTCAATAGGTATAAATATAAATCATGGAATAATTTACTGGCAAGGGAAAATAATAAGAAATATCATGAAATCTAGGAAATTAAGAGGTAGGATCTTGCAATGACAATAGTTGGAAAATAGAACTTGTAATTTAAAACATATCTTAAGAAAAGAGGAACCGAACTTGTAAAATATGCAAGGAACTTGCATAACAAGGACTTGAACTTGCCAAAATAGGAATAAGAACTTGGGACTTGCATATTAACTGAAATCTTGCCTCTTAAATAGAACAAAGAAGAAGAAGAACTTGTCTTAATAGGAATAAGAACTTGCAAATTAAAAATATGAACTTGAGAAGAGGAATAAACTGAACTTGCACATTAATAAGAAGACTGAGATATTGCCTCTTAAATGAAACAAAGAGGAAGAAGTATTTGCAAAAACTAGGAAGAGAACTTGCCTTAAATATCTTCTTAATTCTTGCAGCATATCGAGGTTGCTGTGCCACAGCCCAAATTTACATACCAAATTTAATATTTTTCATTAATCTCCATAAAACTCAATAATCACCCTAAACCCATAAATTAATTATTTTTTCTTAAATCCTCAAATATTCAATAATTATTTCAAATGCTTAAATTGCTAATTATCTCAAATTTTGGGATGTTACAATCTTTCCCCCTATAAAAGAATTTGGTCCTCCAAATTCGTACCTGGTTAATCAAATAATTGAGGGAATGGATGCTCCATTTCTTCCGCTAGTTTCCATGTGGTTTCTTCTAGACTGTGATACTGTCATTGAACCTTTATATATGTAATGGATATGCTGCTTGACACTCTCTTTCCTTTTGTTCTAGAATGGCGATTGGCAATTCGTCATATGACGCATCTTCCTTGACTCCAAGAGTCTGATAATCATCAATATGCCAAGGGTCTAGAACCTACTTTCGCAGCATAGACATATGGAATACATTATGAACATTGGCTAATTGTGGAGGTTAGGGTAATTGGTAGGTTAATAATCCTACCATTTCTAATATCTCATATCGAGGGCTGAGTTTTCTCAAGACCCAAATCTCCACACGCCTTTCATAGGCATTACCTTGAGCTATAGATGACCCCTAATAGCAAACTCGAGGTCACGTCGTCACCTATCAACGTAACTTTTCTGCTTATCTTGGGCTGTCTTTATTTGAGCCTTGATGAGTCTGACCTTTTCAGAAGTCTGCTCAATTACTCCTAGCCCGAGTAAAATCCTGTCTCCTGTTTCTTTCCAACAAATGGGCGTTCTACAAGGCCGACAATAGAGTGCCTCATACGGCAGCATCCCAATATTAGAATGAAAACTATTATTATAAGCAAAATTCACTAATGGTAAATGATCATTTCAGCTTCTGTGGAAGTCTAGTACATAAGCTCTTAACATATCCTCCAAGGTCCGGATAGTCCGTTCTGTCTGCCTGTCTATCTAAGGATAGAATGCAGTACTAAATTTTAATTGAGTCCCTAAAGCTTCATGTAAGGCTCTCCAGAACCGAGAAGTAAATCTCAGGTCGCGGTTTGAGACAATACTGGCTAGGATTTCATGTAATCTCACTACCTCTTCAATATACAACTTAGCCAACCGGTTTAAAGGAAATGTCTTCGTTAAACGATCTATTATTACTCATATTGCGTCATGCCCTCATGAAGTTCTGGGTAAACTTGTGATAAAATCCATAGTAATGTGATCCCATTTCCATTCTGGAATCGGCAATGAGTGTAACAACTCGGCGGGCTTTTGATGCTCTGTTTTTACTTGTTGGCATACCAAGTATTGTGAAACAAACTTGGCTACGTCTTTCTTCATACCATCCCACCAAAATTGTCGTCGCAAATTTTGGTACATTTTTATCGTGCCCGGGTGAATGGTATAACGGACTTTATGGGCTTCTGTCAGAAATCCATCCTCAAAATAGTAATAGTCCATCACCCCTCTGGCTATATCCCACAGGCTCGAATTTCTCCCTGTTGACTAAAACTTTGGTTAGCTTCTCATCAGAAGACTGTTGGACCCGAATCCGTTCGATTAATTCCGGTTGCACCTTCATATAACAACAAAACACGATTGGTCTTTCCTCGGATGGAGAGATAGATAGACCATTCAATTGCTCCAACAATAACCACTCTTGCACCATCATAATTGCAATGGATGCTCCACGTCGACTCAAAGCATCAACCACTGCATTGGCCTTTCTTGAGTGATATAAAGTGTCACAATTGTAATCCTTAAATAATTCTACCTACCGACGTTGCCTAATATTCAATTCCTTCTAGGAGAAGAGATACTTTAAGCTTTTATGATCTGTGTAAATCTCCATCTTCCCATCATATAGGTAGTGTCTCCAAATTTTCAATGCGAATACCACAACCGTTAATTCTAAATCGTGTGTTAGGTAGTTTATTTCATGCTTTTTCAATTATCGCGAGGCATAGGCAATTACGCGACCGTTCTGCATTAGCACACATCCCAAGCCTAAATGTGAGGCATCCCTATATGTTGTAAATTTCTCCCCCATTCTTAGGGATAGCTAACACTGGAGTGGTAGTCAATCTTTTCTTCAATTCTTAGAAGCTGGATTCACACGCCTCACCCCACTCGACCTTCATCCCCTTCTGAGTCAATTTAGTTATGGGAGCAGCTAAACGGGCAAAACCCTCTATAAATCTTCAGTAATAGCCAGCCAAGCCAAGAAAACTACGAATCTCAGTCACTGTCGTAGACCTTAGCCAATCCATTACAGCCTTAATCTTTTCAGGGTCAACTAAAATACCCTCTCCAAAGACTACATGGCCCAAAAATCTCACTTATTGTTACTAAAAGTCACACTTGCTAAGTTTGGCATACCATTGTTTCTCCCTAAGTTTCTGCAAGACTAGTCTGAGATGGATCTCATCCTCCTCTAGACTTGGTGAGTAAATCAAAATATCATCAATAAAAACAATTACGAAACAGTCTAGATATTCTTTAAAAACTCGTTTCATAAGATCCATGAAAATTGCCGGGGCATTAGTTAATTCGAATGGCATCACCACAAACTCATAATGCCCATAGCGAGTTCTGAAGGCTGTTTTCTACACATTTTCCTCTTTAACGCGCACTTGGTGTAACCAGACTTCAAATCAATTTTTTGAGAATACCGATGCCCCTCGAAGTTGATCTAGCAAATCATCCACACATGGCAATGGGTATTTGTTCTTTACTGTCACTTGATTCAACTGGTAATAGTCGATGCATAGTCTTAAGAATCCATCCTTTTTTCTGTACAAACAATATCGGAGCACCCCATGGCGATGCACTAGGACGAATGAACCCCTTATCAATCAACTCTTGTAGCTGAGTTTTTAACTCTTTCAATTCATTCGGGGCCATTCTATAGGGAGATTTTGAAATAGGTTGGGTGCCTAGTACCAGGTCAATAGAGAATTCCACCTTTCTTTGAGGTGGCAATCCTAGCAATTCATTTGGAAACACATTAGGGAACTCACAAACTACTGGAAGCTCCGATAACTTTGCCTTACTGTTCCCATAAGTGGTTACAAATGCAAGGTACTCCTCACAACCGTGTCGTACCAACCTTTCTGCCTTCATTATCGAGACCATTAGGATTGAACTCATTGACTTAATACCTCTATACACAATAATTGGTTGCTGGGGTAACACAAAATGAATCACTTTTCTTCGAAAATCAACCTTAGCATAATGTCGGGATTACTAATCCATACCTAGGACAAGATCAAAGTCTCTGATGCCCAGCACCACTAAGTTGCCAGGACATTTCTTGTCATACACCCTACTTTCACAATTCTGGGGTACCTCACTTCCCACTAACACCGCATTCCCATGTGTAGACACAACTGGGTAATATGACAATATAATCATTGGGATGGGAACATATAACATGCGGTGCGATAAAAAATGAGTAGAACTGGTATCAAAAAGCACACGCACATATACGCCATATAAAGAAAGAATACCTTGAATAATCTTGTTCTCTTGTTTTGCATCTGCTGCCATCAAGGCGAACACCTCTCCTTGTTCACAGGTTTTTCCTGTAGCAACATCATCATCTATGAGACTACTCCTTGTGCCCTAGGTGCTATTGGGCTTTAGTTAAACTGGGGTCTCTGTCCTTTAAATCTTTGCCCTTCACATTGAGGTTGGGCTGGTTGTGGGCAATTATTTGCTAGATGCCCCTTCTGTCCACATTGAAAGCACTTCACTCATATGTTAATCATTGTCTTATCTTGACTACGAGGACATTCCCTTCGCATATGTCCTTCCTGTCCGCACAAATAGCAAACTCTACTACCAAAGCGACAGGGTTCCTATGTCTTTTTCCACAATTACCACATGGAAAAATTTTCTCCATCTAGCTTGTTGGACGTGCTTCCCATTTTCTCTTCTTGTTACCCGTTCATTTTTGCAACCCTTGACCCTCTGAACTAGAGATTTGACCACGATTATTCTTGGCCTCTTGCCGTACCTGTTCCTTCCCCTAATCATTCCTAACTTGATTGGCAGCAAGCATCTCAACCGTCTTCTGTATTTCTGCTAAAGCTTCATACACCCCATCCATCTTTTGTCGCAGTCCTCCATTGGACTCCCTAGAAGTATCAGGCATAGGTACAGGTGTGGGTGCAAGTTGGCCATGGATTAGGCTTCGGGTTGGTGGACTTCCTTGGCGAGCACTCATTTTCCTGCACAACTAATATTTTTTTAGAGTCTAATTCTTACTTAGACTCGCATATATTTGCTAGAAATACTCTTAACTCTACCCAACATTCTTATGTGTACAGAGACTCATCTCAACCCTCGTTCTGATACCACCAATTGTAGGCGCCCCTAGCCAGGGACCCATAACAAGACGATTTCAAATAATAAAAAAAAAACCAATTAAAACATTACGCATCTTTTTTTATATCAACAACGGAAGCCACATTCATACATTTTTACTCGTAAGCTTAGACATTCGGGTCCACAAACATAACTTAATATTACACACCTTATTTGAGATTCAATAGGTAATAACATGCATATTCATAATAACTTTTCGTAGATATCTGACATGCTATTAACGAAGCAAGATACAAAATGAGACAATTTTCATGCAAAAGAACATCAAACCCTTACATGTCCACAATAAAGAATCATTCCTAAGGAAAGAAAGGGTGAGACAAACCCTATTTGTGATTCAATATGTATAAATATAAATCATGGAATAATTTACTGGCAAGGGAAAATAATAAGAAATATCATAAAATCTAGGAAATTAAGAGGTAGGATCTTGCAATGACAATAGTTGGAAAATAGAACTTGTAATTTAAAACATATCTTAAGAAAAGAGAAACTGAACTTGCAAAATAGGCAAAGAACTTGCATAACAAGGACTTGAACTTGCCAAAATAGGAATAAGAACTTGGGACTTGCATATTAACTGAAATTTTGCCTCTTAAATAGAACAAAGAGGAAGAAGAACTTGGCTTAATAGGAATAAGAACTTGCAAATTAAAAACATGAATTTGAGAAGATGGAGAAACTGAACTTGCATATTAATAAGAAGACTGAGATATTGCCTCTTAAATGAAACAAAGAGGAAGAAGCATTTGCAAAAACTAGGAAGGGAACTTGTCTTAAATATCTTCTTAATTCTTGCAGCATATCGGGGTTGCTGTGCCACAGCCCAAATTTACACGGACAGAATTTCCCTTAATTTCTCCAAAATTCTCCCTAATTTCTCTCCAAAACCTCTCCCCCCAAATCCTCCATTTTAGCCTATGGTATGGCCTATTTAGAGGCTAAGGGGTAGGGGAGATCGTGGGACAAAAATCCTCTTTTTTTTTTTTCGAAAAATGGTTGCTGGACACGTGGCTGCAGGAGGCAGCCATGTAGGCGCGCGCATGCGGCCCACGTGGCGCGCACGCGCGCCTAGGCCTGACTGCTATAAAATTTCTTTTTTTTTAAACATAAAGTAATTATTTTTTTCTTAAATTTTCAACTATTCCTCAAATAATTATTTTAATCCCAAAAACATACCAAATTTAATATTTTTCATTAATCTCCATAAAACTCAATAATCACCCTAAACCCATAAATTAATTATTTTTCCTTAAATCCTCAAATATTCTATAATTATTTCAAATGCCGAAATTGCTAATTATCTCAAATTTCGGGATGTTACAAATAAAATATAAGTCATAGGGTGGTTTCCATGCGGATTATCATTATTAATGCGTGGAACCGAGTCATGGTAAAGAAGGAAATAAATTATGAAAAATGACGGAGACTTTTATAGGAAATAAAGAATACGAAGAGAGAGTTGGGAGCTTGCCTTTATTTAGCTGATTCTGGCTTTCCTTGCGCCCCCGCTGCAAAGTAAAACGTTTTATAGAAATTAATAAGATTACGGCTCCAAAATACCTAACTTTAACCGTGTAAACATTATAATTGAGACATACGAGACCCCTAATAATTTATCCCACTTACTTGACAATTTAAACTCTAATTAAACCCTATAACTTCTTGATTTTTCCCCATTTCTCGCAGCTGGCCGCGTCCTCTTCTTCCTTAATTTCTCCTGCTCGCCTCATCCCCAGAATGTCTTCAATTGAAGCCTTTAATGGCTTCCAACTTGCTGCCCAAGATTCCATTTTATACAAAATTCAAGTGGCTTTTAAGCCACAAAAAGGAACGGCCAAGACAAGGCCACGCACACGCATACACACACATATATAAATTAAATTAATTAATTAATTAATTTAATTTGATTTACTCTTTTATTATCATTATTATTATGGTTTCTATTATTATTTTTATTATTTTTACTATATTTTATTTTATTATTTATTTTTTTCTCTCCTAAACTCTCAAATACTCAATATGGACTTCCGATACCAAAATTTAATAATTATTGTTTATCCCAATATTCAGAGATGTTACAATTCCTAACACCATCGTTGTACGATCATAACCCTTATAAATGTACGATCATAACCCTTACAAATGAAACTATCTTCTTATTTCTTTCCTTTCTCTTAATTTTGTTTTCTATTTTATTTGTTTTATACCTTTTATAGTATTATCTTTATTTATTTATTTCTTTCTTCATGCATTTTATTTTTTATTAAAAAAATAAATAAGAATTAGAAACTTATTTTATTTAGTTTCTCCTTTCTTTATATAATTTTTCTTTATTCCTTCGTTTCTTTTTTCCTATTCTTTTCATATAAGTAGTAACTTATGGATGGTAGAATATAAATGCACATGTATTCATGCAAAATAAAAATAAATAAATTTAAAAAACACATACAAATAATAACAAGTTACAGAAAAACATATTACAATCATTCTACAAAAATAACAAATATAAATAAAATATTCAAAAGATTTCTTTTCCTTGTCAAAAGGAGCTATCTTTTCTTTTCCTTTAGATATTGGGTTAACCTTTTCTTTTTCTTTTGCCTAACAAATATAAATAAAATATTCAAAAGATTAAAAAAATCTTATATAAATAAAATACATACAATGTTTGACTTGATTTTGTATTTACCGCACAAACACGGATAACATTAAGGTCGTGCTCATCATGGATGACCACACCAACATTTCTAGATGGGGTTGTAGGAGTAAGTTTACAGAAATGGATTGTAAACAAATTAAAATTTATATAATAAAGTAGTAATAAAAGAGTATATATTTCAAGAATTAAACACAGTTGTTTACCAATTGGTATGCAGAACATGACTTTTGATTTTTTTTCATGTTTTCGCCGTGCATGTTAGGCCAATGCAGCTTTTGATAACATATTATATAAGTAAGTGCATAAAATGTGAAGATTATCCTCTCTCTCTACTGCATCAAGAAATTGAGAAGCAGGAGGACTACCAGTGGCAAATAGCAAATGAAAGTGAACCACAGAAATCTATGCTTAGTTATATTCTTTTAGGATTTCCTTTTGCATATATTACTTGCTTGTTAAATTCATGAATGAATGATTTATTTGGTTTTTAATCCTGAAACACAGAGAGAGAGATACACGTATACATTTATTTGAAACATAAATTTTGAGTTTCTTTTTAAACAGTCCTAAAATTTGATGAAAGTTTAAATATATTGAAAGTATTCATAGGAAAAATAAAATATTTAAACTAACTATCAAGTATTCCAAATACAACAAACTCAAACACACTGAAAATACAATGGAACATTCCCAAACACAACCATTAGCAAAAATAGAGAGAAAGGAGGAGAGACAGAAACAAATTAAAACAAAAAAATTATTATAATGAATAATCGAACAGTTGAAGTGATGTCACGGTCGGAGTGAACAACGGTGAGAGTGGTCCACAATTGAAGTGAGCTTTGATGAAGGCAAAAGCTGAGGGAGGAAACAAAATGTTTAAAATTCAAGAAGAAGAACAGAGAGGAAGAGAGAGATAGAGAATGTAGACAAAAAAATTAGAACGCTTCGCTTTCTTAGGCGCGTCATAAATTGAGATAATTCTGTGATATTAAATTTTTTTTCTATTCGAATTTAAAGCTAAATCATATCATTCATCAAATCTATCCCAAAATTTTCATACATTTTCTCTAAATAGAATCATTATACACATCAAATGCGGAAATAAGGAATCGAATATGATATCTTAACATTAATCGAAATTCAATTCTTATATCATCGTCCTCAACATAACTTAAAACATAACATAATTTCTCAACTAACATTAATCCTAAATAGGGTTATACATCATCATTCTTTCAAAACGTCCAGAATTCAAAGTAGCATAACTTAAATACATGAGTTACATAACATACATACAATCCTTCATTTAATTTATTATACACTTTGCTAAGTACCATTTCATGCCTCATTCATCCTCGTTTCTGCTACAATTTTCATCTAGACCGTTTGAATATTCTAGGGACAAAGCCCAAGTTAGATGATGAACCATCTAAGTAAGGGAAGAATAAACACATTTTGTGTATGAATGCAAAATGCAAAATATTTTTTCCATATCATTTCGGTTTGAGTCGATCGCACCCAACTGCTGCTCCCCATTTTTACGACCACATCTTTCGAAGCCGGGGTATATGGGTGCACCCTTGGAAGAGCAGCGGTGCCAATCCAATCTCAAACCTTTATGCGATGCATGATCAATAATATCATCGTGAATATATGGATATTTCATCATCAATACATGTAAATGCAATCTACATGATATATTCATATCAAGGCATGACAACAAGATGAAATCATTTACTTAAAATCGGGTTTTGGGTTGAACCACTTATCAACCAACCATTTTTCATAAAACTAAATCCAGTTAAGAAATACTACTTACCTTCTCAAGCTTATCAGGCTACCTCGATATTCGTGTCTTGCCTCGAAATACGTGCATCGCCTCAATTTGCGTATCTACCTCAAAATTTACACAAGTCATTTCAACTTAAACCTCAAAGCATTCTAATCACTATATTTATTTAAATAAGTATTAAAACTTATTTTTTCATAATTTCTTACATTTTATTTATTTTTCTCTCTATTTCTTTCTATTTTTCCTCAATAAATTCAAACTAAGTATTTCTTAAATATTTTCTCAAATATTTCAGTATGAAAATTCATAAAATAATATTGCTGAATTTCTAAAATTTTTTAGAAAATTTTACTTACCTTGAATTAACCTCTCAAGCTTCTTCGGTATGTGTGTCATATCCTCGAAACGCGTTCCTAGACCATTTTTCTCGCCAAAATATCCAGAATATTACTAAATCTCCAAATCCTATTTTTCTAAAATTTTCTAGGATTTTTCGACATTTTTCTCTATTTTCTTTTCTTTTTTTCTTTTTCTTTTTCTTTTTTTTTTTTTTCCTTTTTCCTTCTCTCCTTCCTATTCATCTTCTTTCTCCTACCTCCCTTTCCTGAAACGAACAACCGCGGGTAGCCCTCTGCACGCTATCTGCCGGCTGCCGTTTGGGCTTCCTCCGATCGCCACCAGCCTCCGTTGGCCTCGCCGACCACCGCACCATTGCCAGCAGGCTGCCTCTCGCCACAAACCACTGCGAGCAGCTCCCCTACTTCACCGCCACGCCGCCCAGCTGCTGGAATCTTGTGGCCATAGCTGTCGTAAGGTGTTGCGGCCCGTTCCTGTTGCCTCCATCTCACTCTCTCGATCTTTCTCTTTTGCTTCTGACTCTCTTGATCTCTCTCTTGCTTATCTCGGCCATTTTGATTTCAAGAGAGAAGGCCATGCTTGTTCTTTTCTTCACTTCCATTCTCCATTTGCTACCTATTTATAGCAAGTTTATCACCAACTCTCCTGCCATGCGTGCAAATCACATTTCAGCCATACTTCTTTGCGTGTAAATCCTTCACTTGCAGCCATGAAATTGCATGACATGGAGTAAGTTGTAGAGCATGGGATAAGTTACGGGGCATGGCTATGAATGGCCTCACGCACGCCCATATATATAATTATGTATAACTATTTATTTTATTAATTTATACATTTAAACCTCACATTTCATCCTAAATTCATTAGAAGAATTCCTTAATTACAATTACAGCCTCAAATATATAATTAATTTATATTACCATATCGAAAATGTAAAATTAATAATCCAAAATTACTCGATGATGACGATTCCACCCCAGTATCTTCACTGGGCTATCGTTTCATCTTGAAACCATTGAAATGTTGCTCATTACGAAAAATCAGAGCTTTTCTAGGGTTCCGTTGACTTCTCGAAAGTCCCCTATAACAATTCGATTTTTAGCCTAAATGACAGCTGCATTTTAGATGTATCGAAAATTGTTCTCGATCCGATTTCTTTCGATACCATAAATCTTATCTCGGAACGCTCATCAAGATCATATCATTTTTCTTTGGCATCTCGGCTTCAAGGCACTCCCTGTAGTTGATTCGGCACTTATAACTATTGTCAAGCTAATTTTTTGATATTCTAAATTTGTTTAAATTATGTGGCAAACTCACGAAATTATGGGTTCTTACAGAAATGAGAGGCAAAAGCTGAAATAGGGAGAGAAATGGAGAGAGAAGGTGGGGAGGCAGAGGGTAGATGGGGAGGCAAATCATTTATGATGTTTAGGGAAATGATTGTTAGGAGGGAATATTTATTAATCTCAGCATTGATACGTTTAAAATTTATCTCAGCCACACAAACGAAAGGTGTCTCTGATACATTTTATACATTTTTAAAAATAATTCTCCTTTATTATATAGATATATATATTTATATGAATCCATCGACAAAAAGATTGAGAAGCCATCCACATATTTATGCATAAAGCCACACCTACCTCAACCAGGTTACAACTTAACCCATAGTAGAGACGAAAGAAGATGAAAGGCGAGAAAGATAGGTGACCAAACAATTCGGTGGCCGGATGGATTGGTGGCGAGGAAAAAGATGAAAGGTGAGGAAGATCGACAGCCAGATGGATAGTGGCGAGCAAGAAGATGAACAATAACCGTAAGAAAGAAGATGAATGTGAGGAAGAAGATAAACAATAAATAGAGAGAAAATAAATGGGTGAAGCTTTTATACAAGAGACATATAAGTAATTTATATTTATCTATAAAATATTAGATAAATTTATCTAGAGGGCGATAAGATAAATTTATCTGTAAAAAATCAAATAAAAAATTATATGATAATTTTTTTTAGAAATGATTAGATAAGTTTGACAAATGCATTGAAAAAGATAAAAGTCTGGGATACTTTCCATGTCTTAAGTTTTCCACCACATATCTTAATTAATAAGCACTATCTAAGTCGTTATTTAAAAAAATTACACTAAAAATTTAAAGTTGATAATGAGTTGCCCTGATTCTAGTGAAAAACAAGAGCATGCAACACCCTGCCCACCCCAACCAGGTGAAAATCAAGTCAGCTTAACTATAACAAATTGGGGAGGGGTGGATTGGGCTTCAAATCGAGCTAGTCTCAGCTTTCCAGCCTCAAATCACCTCAGTCCTCAGCACATCTCTCTCAACCCACTACCGACTCTCTGGATCTCCCCATGAGTTCAAGCCAACCTTAAATTTTTAACCATATATGTACAACCTTGAGACTTAAAGTCATGAAATTTTAAATCCTTCAATCCTAGACCCTCGCGGTTTTAAGTCTCACATTCAAAGATTGTTTAGCAGTGGAGATATTATTTATAGGTTTAATCTTATTAAAATATTATTAGATTTCTATTTAAATTCATGTACTATAAAATTGTTGAAATATTATATTTTAAACTGACAAGATAATGAATTGTTTTTTGTGCCTGTCTGGTCCTTTAGATGACTATTATTCTAAGCTAATTTTATGTTACATACAAAGAGGGAATTGATAGGTATAACCTGATGATTTCTGTCAAGCCATAACCAAAACCTGAATTAT
The DNA here is from genome assembly GCA_036245055.1 of Diospyros kaki. NCBI lineage: Eukaryota > Viridiplantae > Streptophyta > Magnoliopsida > Ericales > Ebenaceae > Diospyros > Diospyros kaki. Next base: position 14,743,956 of record BSEG01000015.1, on the reverse strand, counting down.
TTTTATCCTTAATACACCTCGCAATATATTTGCCAACATTCTATTTTTCCACACATGCATACACACAACACGAGAATTCCACTTTTGTGAGGAATTTTGAACTTACTCATGAGCGCAATATAATGTAGAATCTAGAATTAAGCGCTCATTTACATTATGATTATATCTCTACGCAAGGGATATTAGGAGCAATGTGGATAGGGTGGGCATTGGGCAAGCACGGATGGTGTGAGTAACCAACCCCCCTATTCTATTCTATTCTATTCTATTATAAAAGGCCTTCATCAACTTCAATTCATGAATTGAATTTACATGAAAACCATTACTCTCTTATTCGTATATTCCTACTCCTCCTAGTGTTTTTCTTCGGATGATGGAGGAGGAGGAGGAGGTAGGCTTTTCACTAGTATTGCCTCTTCTCCTGCTGCTGCTCCTGATGGCATTGACGCCGGCAGAGGCGGCTCCGGCTCGTTCAACAAGCGGCAGCAGCAGCAGCTGGTGTGACTGCAAGTGTGCAGTGAGATGCTCCAAGTCCGGTCGGAAGGAACGGTGCCTCAAGTACTGTGGCATCTGCTGCGAAAAGTGTCACTGTGTTCCTTCTGGAACTTTCGGAAACAAAGATGAGTGTCCTTGCTATAGGGACATGAAGAACTCTAAGGGCAAGCCTAAGTGCCCCTAACTTAATTTCATCATCATCGAATTTGCTAACTAGATGCAAGTCATTCACTTCTAAGGTGTTGGGGCTGTCAAGATTATTTTATTTTACAAGTAAAGAGAGATAATCAGGTAATTTTACTTGAATTATTTTTAATCCTACTAAAACCTCCCAAGATATTAGCCAACGTTCTATTTTTGTACACACAGACCAGAAGAATTCCCCCAGTATTAGGCATCTTCCTGCCAAACAACCCTTTTATCATTCATACCAGAATGTTTTAAATGCACAAGAGTTTACATTTCAGAAAATACAAACACGTAACATAAGCACTGCTAGAGTGAAATAGAGATAATAATACACCCATTATATCATCTATATTATAAGCACTGCTAGAGTGAGACGGATACCATATACATATATATGTGTGCGTGTGCGTGTGCGTGTGTGTGTGTGGGATGCCTTAGAAGGACATAACATAAGCTGCTCAGCATAAGAGCCCCAGGAAAGCACGTAATATTTGACTCAAAAAGCACACACACAACTTATTCAAAGAGCAGCAGTAATAGTTCCACAATGGGAGTTTCTGGTCATTTGTGTAGTTATCTTCATCAACTTGAACCTTGGATCCAGAAGATTAATCCCGCGGCCTCAAATCATCAGGTGGGCACTGCAATTTCCTATTCAAGTTCAAAAGAGTAAGAAAAGTTAAAAGAAGATCAAGAACGAAAGCTAACAGCTAACTACTAGGAGTTGAAACTTGTAGCAATTAAGTTTTGGGAAAACCTTAATCAGGAATATGCTTGGAGTAGGAACTTCTGGTGCTGCATCGGTGGGGCAGCAGAGAGAAGCACAAAAATAAACAGCATCGGGGCAGGCTTCTTCCCTGTCTACGTGCACCAGATCAGGGGAATGGCTCATTGATTGCTATTCAGAGTCTTCGTAGTATTCTCCATCGTCAGAAAGGTCATCGAATGCTCGCATATCAAGCTGGTATCGGAGGATTCCCCCAATGCCACCAAATCCTCGGCAGAACTGAGACCCCTCCTGGGATTTGTTCGTGACAAACTCCAACGTGCAGCCAAATTGCCTGTACTCATTAGCGAACCACTCAAGAAGCGACATCTTGTCCTGCCACTCCAGTTCAGCAGAGGTGGCTGAATCCCGGAAGTTGTTCTGATCAGCCTCTTGCTCCTTGTTCAAGTGTTTGACAACAAGTTCGCCCGTCGAGCTATTCTTCAAGACATATCTAGTAATGCCGAGATTCTCCCAAACAATGAGAGTATCAACAGCCCCCATTTCCAGAGCTTTGAAGGTGTCATCCACTCCAAAAACATACTTCCCTGTATCCTGACTGATCTCCTCAAAGTACTTGCCTATCAATTTCTTCTCCTGAATGAACTTCACGTTCGCTAGAATCTCCGAGGACAGCTCGATGGCCTGGTTGAAACCACTTTCCCCTCCATAGGAAACATCAACCACATTCAAGATTTTGGCCTGAAGCCGGGGATCAAACATATCAGACTGGCTCAATTCAGTCTTGAAATCGGCCGATCCAGCCAGAATTAGCCCTGCCACATTTGGCTGGCTGGTGGCAGCATTGATGAAGAACTGTGTGGCAAGCTCAGCCGTCTTCCTGACATAGTTATGGCGCTTCTCCATTCGAAGCCGGGCAAATCGCAGAGCCGACTGCCCTCCTCTTCCATGCTTCTTTGGGAGATCAACCGAGAATTTGTGAAGCATCTCCCTTGTGTTGCCACTCAACGTCCCAAAAAGAGTCCCATTTCCATCCATCACTATGAAACCAAACTTGTCATCTGATTCTAAGAGCTCGTTTAAAGCCTCTGTGTGGAACTTGTTGTCACAGAGATACAGAGATGCATTTATGGCTCTGAAAGGTTCGAAATCAATTGTTACCTTCTTGTCTTTGCCATCTTCGGTCACAATTGTGCCTGTGTAAAGCACAAGGCCATTGGGAGGAACCCTATTGTAGAGCTTGAGCCTCTGCTGAGCAGAGGTTATGGCGCCGAGAACAGACTGGCGATTCACTCGACTCTTGATGTTCGAAGCGGTTCCGAATTCATCACCCAACATTTTTGTAACCCTAGAAACTTGATCTCGCGGAGGCATAATCAGAGAGATCATGCTGGTGCCGTTGCCTCTTGCAGCTTCCAGCGCCTTGATCAGCTTCTTGATCTTCCATATCTCGATGTTCCTATCAGTTTCACGGCCATCCGCCATTGTTGACTGCAAAGTTAACAGAGATTAAACCAATTTGTGAAGAGAATCGTTAGGATCGAATCGTGCACATCAATCCTATTGAAATGAAGGGAAAACAAGATTTAAAAAAAAAAAAAAAAAAGTTGATGTTGTATGAATAAATTTGCACAAGGCAATAAGATAATCCACTAAATTTGCACGATAAAGCCGGAAATCATCCTCGTTACTACTCCAGATAACCAGCCACACACTCTGAGGACTCTGTTTTCTGACTCTAGTGGAACACAATCTGGGGGCACAATTCTAATCATCTGGCTACATCATCCAATAGATTATTGGTGTGGCCAGTCAGCATGTGAATTAGAAATTCCTATTTATGGACAACAACTCTTAACAAGGAATAGATCTGTCATGTCTACCCTTATCCCTTATTCACAATATCAAATTGAGTTTCATTTCAAAGACTCCATTTTTCCTTGAATTTGAAGAGTGATCTGATAGAAACAAAACGAATCGACAATAATGGAAACAGGAAACGTACAGAAGCCAGGCCATCGATTCTACGCATAATCAATCAGAGACAAAGACGATAGGGAAAAGAAGATTTTGATCGGATTGTGCACGGAATGGTTTGAAAGTAAATATAAGTGAGAGAATTCGGAAAAGCACCTGAGAGCGATGAGCCGATCGCCGCCCGAGAAGGAAGCGTTCGTCCGTTGCAATGATGCAAATCTCTTCTCTGTGAGTCTTCTCCCCGGGTTCTGTTTGCGTTAAGGGTTTTGCCACAATTTGTAGAATCGGAAAGGAAGGTCCAAGGAAAAATCTGGGGTGTTTTGGAGTGGACACGTAGCCGGCGTTCAACGGCCAGTGTTGTGCTGGTGGATAAATTCATAGTCGTCCGAGGACTCTCCTCTTCTGGGTTGCGTCTGGTGTGCATGGTGGTGCCGCCATAGACGCCAAACAAATTCCACACTTACACGTGTGTTGTTTTGAGGTTTGTCATGTAGTTGATCTGCTTGTTGCATTGGAATTTCATTCAAACTCAACTTCATCACAAAAATATCTACGTCCTCCGCTCAGCGTACTATTTACAAATTAATAAATTGGTTTTTTTAATGACGTCATCATTTCATTTGTTTATTCATCCTTTAAATTCAGGTGATGGTAGAGATGGGTAGGACTCATCTCTAGCCAAACGTATTTTTAGCCACTGAATCACCACTTCGATGGTAATAATAGATTATTATATATGTGTACATTATATTCATGTCGACTATGAGATTTTAGGGGTAATAAGTAAAATTATATATGAGTTTTTTATATTTAAAATTAAAATTATATATAATAAATATAAATAAAATTATTTACTATATAAAAACATTCAAAGTTACTATAATAATAGTTTAAAATTCACCATATTTAACTTTAAATTTACTCTTCTAATATTTTTAGATAAAAATCAACAAATATTTTTTGATAGATATAATAAATCAATTTAAATACAAAAATTAATACAATATCAAATTTAAATGTAATTGAGGAATAATAGAGCCTAATTAGATTTGATATTTGTTATAGATATTTCCCATACCACTACTTATGGCTAGGCACAACTCAGCAGACCGACCCAATTGTCAGAAGCCTAATAAGCCCAAGCCAAGCTCGTCAGAGTAGGCTCATACATCGCTGAAACCAGAACTCAAGTTGCGGAACTCAACGAGCTCTTAGCAATACTTTCAGCGAGCTCCCAGCGATACTTCCAACGAGCTTCTAGCTCGCTGGGCTAACCAAGAGAGCTTTCAACGATGCTTCCAGGTCGTCGGCCTAATTATCTAGCTCGCATAATAACAATATCGTAGAACACTCGGAAACAGGGACCCACATACTTTATCTAAAGCAAACCAGATCCTTAATAATATGGAGCCCACTCCTAGTTTTATGGGATTGATAAGGACATCTTGTCTCCATGATGTCATTCTTTCACTTTTGGATCTTATGCAATTATAAACACTTCTCACTATAAATAGGGGTCAAAAATCATTGTACATGAGAGAACAACAAGAATAATATATTGTTACTTTGCGAGAATAGTCGTGGAGTAGGTATCGTTGTAGTCGAATCATGTAAAAATTTCTTTGTGTACCGTTTATCTTTACTTCTATTTTCATTCTTCCTCTTTGTGTATGGGCTTATTTTCTCATTGCGGGCCTACGAATCACGATTGACTGGTTCTGAACGTCGACAATATTTGAATTAAAATCTACAAAACAAATTAACAAAAGAACACAATCGTTAAAAATAGAAGAAATTAATTACACTTTTCAGAATTTTTCATCACCCACAAAACAACCCTAGACCCACTTCTAACAAAATTTTTGAGAACTTAATGTGTACTTGTTTCCTCATTAAAAATAATTTTTGATGTCCCATTTTTCTCTTATTTTTAATTGTAAAATTTAGAACAAGAAAAAAAAAATCAAACAAAATTTTCAAACTCGAATAGTGGACTGAAGAGCAGTATATACCTAAATAGAACAGTGGTTTACAGTAATGGCGACTGGTGAGCAACGACAATCGGCTAACCAAAGACAATGAAGAAAGGAGTTTGTGATAGGGAGATAAAGGCAACGAGGGTTTGGACTTTGGAGATCTCCCGTTATTATTTTTGATTTTTTTTTTGTTAAAACATTTTGTTGTTAAATAAAAATAAAATAATTTAAGATTATGAAAAGTATTAAAATAATTTAAATTATGACAATTATTAATAATTTAAATATTAATTTATGGACCTTTCTAAAATTATCAAAAAAAAATTAAAAATAATTGGATAAATGGGGGCTCTAGGCGGCTGCCTAGATAGCTTATGCTAGGCCGGCCTTGATTATATCACATAGGGTTTTTCCAAGCACAAGTTATTATCCTTAATCTCATTTCAACTTCCTTCATTAATTATCTCTCTATTTGTTTTTTAACACCCTAGTTGTACAAATAACACAACCATTTAAGACAATATTATTCTTGTTGTTGTGTCGTAGATAAAATTTTATTAAAAAATAAAAAAAGGTTTAAAAATCTAAAATAATTCTTTGATCTAAAAAAATGTAAATTTTTCCATAACTAGAGGCTCTAGCACAACGCACAAATTAGATAATTTTGATATTAAAAATTTCTTTTGGAAATTCTAAGAAAAAACTAAGTAATTATTCATAAAGAATTATATTTTTTAAAAAAATTTAAAATATTAGGATAAACATTATTCGTAAAAATTTTAACAGGTTCCAAAATGTAAGAATCCTAATCATAGACTACTTACGATTACTCCATACCCTCTGGGAATAGACACCCATCATGAAAAAAATGTGACTCTGATATTGATTTTAATACAGTTTTCATCATTTTCAATATCTCACTTAAGCATCAAAGTATTTGTGCGGGGACCTCCTCCTGCCCTTTGAATTTTTTTTTTTTTTGGAGGGTCAATGACTTGACGATGACGTTTCGATTCAAATAAATTTATTGTTGTATCTCAGTAATAACAATTAGCATTGTCTATGTGAAGTGTCCAAAAAGCTTAAAAATACTACAATGACTCACACAATTTCAAGCTACAGGAAGTTGAATTAAAAACAATTGAAAGAGAAGACATTGCACGAAATAAGCAAGAAGCAAACAATGTAGCAGGATTCAAAATTGGAGAGATCGCAAATTCGCAAATCAACTATATAATAGACATGCATGTGATGATCTCATAAATGCTTTGTAAATTCTCCATAATCCGGGGGGCGTCCTATACAACACGCAAATTACATAACTTTAAGATTAAAAAATTCCTCCAAAAATTCTCTAAAAAAGATAGTCAATTATGGATAAAGAATTCTAATTTTAAAAGGATTTCAAAATATTAGAATAAATATCATCCACAAAAATCCTAACAAGTTCCAAAATGTAAGAATTCAAATCATGGACTACTTAAAATTACTTCATGTCCTTTATAGATAAGCAGACACTCATTTCAGAAAATGTAAGCATCTGATACTGGTCACAATATGGCATTCATCATTTTCAGTGTCTACTTTAAGTTTCAGAATGTTTGTGTGGCAACCTCTTCGCATCCTCTAATTGTTTTATTTCTTGCAAGCTTAGACAGCTTGACGATAATGTTTTCAGTCAAATAAATTTATTATTGTATCTTGACAACAACACTTGTATAACGCTTTGTACTCAAAACCCACAACCTATGAAAAACCTTTAATTTTTCAACTAAATACTTGTTGGAGAGATTTTCAAAAGAAATTGGTTGTAACCTTTGGTCAATGTAACACATAGGAATTGTTGTAACATTTAGTGAAGAGTTGTAACATTATCTATAAATAGATTGATGTATTCTTACTTGAGAATTCATATTGTTTTTCTCTCTCTTTATTCTTCTTACATAAAACTTCATAATTTTCGTGCATTCAAAGATCAATTCTTTATATTCTTTTACTGTAGAATTAGAATACGAAACCTCTTATGTTTGTTACTGTTGTTATATGGATACAAAAATAAATTTGTAGAAGAAAAACGTCGTCTTCAAGCCGCCTGAGCCTGCAAAAATAAAAAAATAGTTAGAGAGCGCGGGGAAGTCCTTGTACAAACACTCCGACGCTTAAGTTAGACACTAAGTATGAAGAAAGAAATTCTATTGAAATTAATATCAAAGACATTCCTATTCAGGAATGCATACCTGCATATTTATAGAGAATATGGAGTGATTTAAAATGTAATAGAATTAGAATTCTTGTAGATAACATTTATCTTGATGGATGGCGTTTATTTTACCCTTTTTAGGGATATAATTTCTTAAAGATGATACTTATTCAAATATTTCATAACCATTTTATAATTAGAATTCACTATGGATAATTATCTATCCTTTTTTTGGAATATTCAAAAGGATTTTTAAATGTCGGATTTATCGTATTTGCGCGCTTTGTGCGGGACCCCCCCACATATGAGAAATTTATACCTTTTAGTTCAAAACGATATTTTGCACTTTTGGGCTTGTTTGACCTTTTAATGGGCTTTTACCTATGACACAACAATTGCTCTCCACTCTTTCCTTTGGTTGCAAGGCAAAGGGAAGAGTACACTGATTATGCCTCGTCGTTGCCGGGCCATTTGCGGAACAAGAATCTTATACCTTAACGCTGCCAAACTACTTGCAAGACAACAACTTTATTTTTTCCTCATTGTCGAGCTATGCACAGGACAATGGGCCTTTTTCTTTTCCCTCGGGCATCGTTTTCTCTTCGTTATCGGGCTATGTACAGGGTAACAGGTTTGTTGTCTTCCTGGTTGCCGGGTTACGAGCAGGGCAACGAGACTTTTATTCTTACCTCATTATCAAGCTTCTAGTGAAACAACAGGCTTGTTGTCCTTCATTGTTGGGCTATGTGAGGGATAATGGACTTGTTGTTTTTCCCTTGTTGCTGGGCTACGTGCAAGGCAACAAGCCTTTTGTTTTTTGCCATAATATTGCGGCTCTCCAGTTTCGTGTGTATATGCTTGCTGGAATAATTGTGGCGACATCTGCAATTCGAAATAATATCAATATTTTATTTTTGCGGTTCGGCATACCACCTACATCCACAATCCGAGAGTATTTTGTTTTCGTGGTTCGAAGTAACGCCTATGTCCGCACTCAAAGAGAATATCCATATTTTTTTTCTCGGTTCGGCATAACGCCTATGTCTGTACTTAGAGAGAATATCCATATTTTGTTTTCGCGGTTCGACGTAGCGCCTACGTCCGCAATTTGAAATAATATTGATATTTTATTTTCGCAATTTGGCATGACGCATACGTCCGCAATCAAAGAATCATAATATTTTATTTTTACAGTTCAGCTTGACGCCTACATCCACGATTAAAGAATAATATTTTGTTTTTGCGATTCGGATTAATGCCTACATCTGCAATCAGAGAATAATAATATTTTGTTTTCGCGGTTCGACTTAACATTTACGTCCGCAATTAAAGAATAATAATATTTTATTTTCGCGATTTGAAATAACGCCTACATCCGCAATCAAAGAATAATAATATTTTATTTTCGCAGTTCGGTTTAATGCCTACATCCGCAATTAAAGAATTATATTTTGTTTTTTCGGTTTGGCTTAATGCCTACATCTGCAATCAGAGAATAATAATATTTTGTTTTCGGGGTTTGGCTTAACACTTACATCTGTAATTAAAGAATAATAATATTTTATTTTCACGATTCGACATAATGTCTATATCAGCAATTAGAGAAAATATCCATATTATATATATATATATTAACTCAGATCTATTCTAGATCCGCGCCTTTAGCAATCCAGATCCGTTTTAGAAAATTTATTCTAGATCTGCTCCTTCAACAACTTAGATTTGTTTCTTCAGCACGTAGATATAAAACGCTTCAATTCATGCTTTTTTTGGGTATGATTTTGAGTAGTTCGTGGAACAGACTCCTGAGGCATGCTTTCACCACCCGAACTTCTTTTGTCTTTAATTATCAACACATCGGACGCCAATTAGATAAAAAACATTGACCTCCAACACCACGAAAATCTTGGAGAATACTTTCAACTCAAGGCTCAAACTTCACAGTCACAACAATCAAATAGTTATCATAGTGCATCAAATCAAATAAAGTGAGTCAGAGATATTCAGAACTTCGATCCAATCCAAAACACAAAATCAGTGGCCAAATCGACTTTGATTGGGCGATTCAAAGTAAGATGCATTTAAAAAGACTCGAAAAAGCATAGGATGATCATCCAAATTGTGATCTTTGTTGCTATTACTCGTTGATGTCGTCGTGTAGCTATGTTTGAATATGAAGAGGAAGTGGTTGTGATTTGAACGAACAAGCCCCTCATTGAAGGATTATGAGAAAACGAGAGGAGAGAAGCTCAACAATACAGGATTTGTGACTGCGCCAAGGGACAGAGGCTCCTTTTGACTAGGGATACCAATCCTAAGTAAGCCCAGCCCTTGCTTCAACTATATTGTGCGGTACATACTTGAAACATATGTCTTTGATGTGACGTTGGGCTTACAAAATTTCCCTGGTTCTGGCAAACTTTTTTTAAGGGGTTTCTAGCTTTTTTTGGCCAAGCTTCTCCCCAGGTTCTTATAATATATAATATAATATATGTAGTTTAGCCTTTTTTCTACCTCCAAAAGCTTTTTCTAGCTTCCATAAGCTCTCATAATAATAATATAATATATATATATATATACATATTCATGTAATATAATATTCATGTAATATAACAAGCAGGACATCTTTTTTCCTAGCTTCCATGAAAAGCTTTATAATGCCTCTTGATTTTCTTTTTCTTTTTCTATCAAGCTTTAACACGAAGCTTCTTCATACAACACGTATATATATATATATAGAGATTTCTCTACCCTTTTTTTCAATTATTTTTATTTTTAAATAAAATAATAATTGAAAAACAAAACAGTAAGGGATGCAAAAATATTAACTGAAGGAACATACCATTAATGCGATTATCACAAATGTATAATGTCTTCTTTTTCAATTGATTTGATTTGACTTCATGCAGCTTGAGATTGTGTGAGAGTCATTATAGTTTTAATAAGTTTTTGAGCATTTTTCACAGATGGTGCCAATTGTTGTTATATGAATATAATAATAAATTTGTAGAAGGGAAACGTTGTCTTCAAACTGCCTGAACCTGCAAAAGTAAAAAAATAGTCAGAGAGCGTAGGAAGGTCCCCGCGTAAACACTCCGACGCTTAAGTTAGACACTAAGTATGATGAAAGAAATTGTATTGAAATTAATATAAAAAACATCCTGATGTGGCACCAACTTAAATTACTAGAATACCTTTACGCGCTGATAGTCTCACCTGCCACGTGGATCACCTGAGAGACCGACACGTGGCCAGTCAACACTCCAAAACGGAGTTCGAGAAATCCAGTCCGAACCGCAAGACCCGTTCCAACTTGACCGAGATTCTCGGGAGTCGTGCCCACTTATCTCGGGTATCCCAAAACGGGTTCGCCTATAAAAGACAAGGACTCTCGCCAGGTATACCTAAGCTCTACAGCTCTCTCATTTACTACTACTTGTATTTACTCTACTGATTTGAGCGTCGGAGTCCACCCCAGGGGATCCAAGCCCTGGCCCTCCATTGTCTTGCAGGTTCTACACCCGAGGTCCGACATCCCCAAGTCCGAGGTTACATTCCCGAGGTCCAGTTGCAGAGGTGGCACGTGGTGGTCGGTCCCAAAAACCATCATCATTTGGTTCCCACCGTGGGGCCGACGTCCAGACTCGTTAGCCTCTCCATTCCCTACCTCGCGCTTCGGACTTCAACTCCTTACTTCGGACCTCGGTCTTTCCACGAGTGTCAAATGACTTTTGCTCCTTGTCGTAACTGACTACATGGCTCCCCGAAGAGACGTGACTCGCAGCCAGGTCGGAGCCAATCCAGAAGCCCCGCAACAAGGAGAGAATCCACCACTTCCAGCCAATCCAATGCTGGAGGATCGACTCACCAAGTTGGAAAACCAGGTCCAACAGCTAACTGAGTTGTTGACTGGTTATCTACACCAGACCGAGCAGCATCGTTCTCATGCGCCCTCTCATCGGGCGGAGCATCAGTCTCCTCCTCCTACTCGGGAGCCTCGTCAATCCCGCCAGACGGGCCAGGAAGTCCACTCCTCTGAGGCGGCAGGATCCATTTCTACTCCCTCACGAGAAAGAGGGACTTCGCAAGAGAGATGATTGTGTTTCCTAGAGAAGCAAGTCCAGGAACTCAAGAAGGGAAAAGAATAGCTGCTCCACCTCGGCTCTAACCAACCCTTGAGTAGGGGCATCATGGCAGAGGTTCCACCAGAAAGGTTTCGTATCCCCTCCATCAAGCTCTATGATGGAAGCACAGATCCCTATGACCACGTCGAGCTTTTCTCTTCTCACATGCTGGTGCAATCGGGGTCGGACGCGATGTGGTGCCGGGCATTTTCGGCTACTTTGGGAGGACATGCCCAGACCTGGTACTCCTGCCTTCCCCATCGTTCCATCAATCGCTGGGAAGAGCTGAAGACCTGTTTCTTAGCCCACTACGCTCCCTTGAAGCGCCACCGGAAGTCTTCCATGGCTCTGGTAAACATCAAGCAAAACCAAGGTGAATCCTTAAGGGATTTTGTGGCGAGGTTCAACGAGGAGGCATTGAGTATCGACGAGTTCGACCAGTGGATCGCAATGGTGGCTCTTCAAAATGGCTTGAGAGCTGGGCCATTTGCTCAGTCCTTGGCCAAGACTCTACCTCGTACTTTCATAGAGGCCTTAGCCCGGGCTAATAAGTACATCAACACCGAAGAGGTGATGAAGGTAAAGCGGGCGGAACAACCTGATAGGAAGGAAAGAGAAAATGAGAAGAAAAAGCCAATGGCAGAGTAGAAGACGGACTATCGCCCCTCCTGAGCTCCCGATCGCCCGGGTTTTGGGGGTGTACGTGGAAGCCCGGTGAATTACACTCCCCTCAATGCAAGTCGAGCAGAGATTCTCCTGGCATTGGAGGATAAGAATTATTTATGGCGTCCTCCCCTGCTAAAGTCTCCACCCAACACTCGAAGCAAAAAGAAGTATTGTCGTTTTCACCGCGACCACAGCCATGATACTGAGGACTGCATCCAACTGAAAGAAGAAATACAAGAGCTTATCAATCGAGGATACCTCTGGGATTTCGTGGGTCGAGGAGGTACGAGCTCGGGCAGGGTAGAATCCAAGCCGGAGCATCGAGGGAGGTCTCCTACTCGAGATCGCTTTCGAGAGCGAAGCCGAACACCGCCCCGGAGAGAAGGAAAACAGCCTGCCGAGGAGGGGGGGACAGAAGTTTATCTTGTACACGCTGGCGGCAGGGACAGTTCCAGGGTCCCACTCAACTGCTCCCAAGAGCACGGTAAAGGAAGGGGTGGTCATCACTTTCTCTGAGGAGGATCTTCCGAGTTATCATAACTATTCGGACCCTCTGGTGATCACTACTCAAGTGGGAGAGTGGGAGATGAGGTGAATCCTCGTGGATCCAGGTAGCTCTTCTGAGATTCTCTACAAGAGGGCATTCCTAGGGATGGGGTTCACGCTCGATCAGCTGAGGCCAGTCCGTGTCCCTTTGGTGGGTTTTGATGGAATGGTGATCCGGTTGCCCCTGACGGTCGGTAGTGGTCCTCATAAATCCCGGGTGATGTTAGATTTTTTGGTGGCAGATGTGCCCTCGGCGTATAATATGATCCTTGGTAGGTCTGGGCTTAGTGCTCTGAGGGTAGTACCGAGTACATATCACATGGTGTTGAAATTCCCTACTTCGGGAGGGATTGGCAAGGTAAGAGGAGACCAGCGGCAGGCTAGGGAATGCTATGTGGCCTCCTTGAGTGCCACTATTACTAGGGGGTCAGAGTTACACTCTGGACCGAATCAGGATGCGGTCCCTCAAGCTGGTCAGGGCCAGATGGAGACGGAACAAGTGAGAGCCCCAAGTATTAGAGCAGGTCAGAGGTCGGTAGGGGAAGAGGGACAGAATTCCACTGCCCCTCCCACTGTGGTTACTAGTTTCATCTTGGAAGGTCCAGAGGAGCCCAAGACTTCAGAGCCGGTGGATGAGCTTGAGGAAGTCCCACTGGGGGAAGAGCTCGATCGGACAGTGCGAATCAGTGCCAAGTTACAAGAGCCTTTGAGGTTCGAGGTCCTTTCACTCCTACGCCGATATCAAGATGTGTTTGCATGGTCTACCCTGGATATGCCGGGGATAGACCCAGCGATCACGATGCATCGCTTGGGACTCTACCCGGATTGTGTGCCGGTAAGACAAAAGAAGAGGAAGTTTGCCCCGGAGCGGGCTAAAGCTATAGAGGCGGAGGTGGAAAAGCTTATGGAGGCTAATCATATTCGGGAAGTCAACTACCCAGAGTGGTTAGACAACGTGGTTCTTGTCTCCAAGGGATCGGGAAAATGGAGGCTTTGTATTGATTTTAAAGATCTTAACAAAGCTTGCTCGAAAGACAGTTACCCTCTGCCCAGGATTGATGTGTTGATTGACGGAACAGCGGGGTGTCAGCTAATGAGTTTCCTGGATGCATTCTAGGGGTACCACCAAATCCCGTTACACCCTGAAGATCAGGAAAAGACCGCCTTCATCACGGATAAGGCTACCTATTGTTACCAAGTTATGCCTTTTGGGCTGAAGAACGCTGGAGCTACATATCAGAGGTTGGTCAACAAACTTTTCAAGGCTTAGCTTGGTCGAAACATGGAGGCTTACGTGGATGACATGTTAGTCAAGAGTCTGTTGGCTGAACAACATCCGGACGACTTAGAGGAGTGCCTCCGAACCTTACGCCAGTATCAGATGAAGCTCAACCCGGCCAAGTGTGCCTTCGGGGTTACAGCTGGTAAATTCTTGGGGTTCATGGTGCATTACCGGGGAATTAAGGCTAACCCCTCGAAGATAAAGGCCATACTCGAGATGCCTCCTCCTCGAAGTATCAAGGAGGTGTAGAGGCTAACCGGGAGGATAGCAGCATTAGGGAGGTTCTTGTCAAGATCTGCAGAAAGACAATTGTCATTCTTTAAGGCTTTGACTTGAGTCTAGAATTTTGCATGGACGGAAGAATGCCAGAAGGCATTTGAGCAACTGAAACAGTGTCTAGTCTCCCTCCCAGTCTTGGCTAAACCACAGCCAGGAGAGTCACTATATATTTATCTGGCTGCCTCGGATGAGGCTGTCAGTTCGGTTTTGGTATAGGAGGAAGACAAAATTCAAAAGCCAGTCTATTATGTGAGCAAAAGGTTGGCCGGAGCCGAGATTCGTTATACTCCAACGGAAAAGTTGGCCTACGCCCTAGTCATCTCCGCTCGAAAGTTGAGGCTCTACTTTGAGGCACACCACATTATCGTCCTATCAAGTTAGCCATTGAGGCATGTTCTGGGAAAACTGGACTTGTCGGGGAGGATGCTCAAATGGGCAGTGGAACTGAGTGCTTTCGACATTGACTATCGACCTCAGCCGGCCATCAAAGCGTAGGCTCTGGCCGACTTCATCGTAGAGGGCACCCTACCAGAGGAAGTAGACGAAGGGATTTCCCAGACTTGGACTCTCTCTATGGATGGCAGTTCTAGTGTCGGAGGCAGTGGTGTTGGATTACTACTCCAGGGCCCCGATAGCCAGGCTTGGCCGTATGCCCTCCACTTCGAGTCCAATGCCTCTAACAATGAGGCTGAGTACGAGGCGCTCATTGTCGGGCTTAGGCTAGCGGAATAGATGGGAGTCAGGGATCTGGAGGTATATTCTGACTCGAATTTAATTGTGCAGCAGGTCACAGGGGAGTTCGAGGCCCGAGAGGACGCCATGGCTCAATACTTGGCGATAGCCGAGGATCTTATGGCGCAATTTCGGACGATGAAAATCAATCATGTCCCACGTGTATAGAACGCAGTGGCGGATGCTCTCTCGAGGATAGCTGCCTCTTCCTTCCCCAGGAATTCCCGAGCTGTCTACATGGAGTTATTGCCCCAGAGGAGCATAGAGACAGAGGCAGAGCAGCTTTGCGTTGAAGGGGTTGAGAGTTGGATGGATCCCATCGTAGCACATCTGACCAAGGGATGGCTACTAGAAGAGGAACAGGAAAGTCGAAAACTCAAGCGCCAGGCTGCCAAGTTTCTACTGGTTGGATCAGACCTTTATAAGAAATCCTTCACTCAGCCACTGTTGAAATGCGTGGGGCCGGTCGAGGCCGACTACATCCTAAGAGAAATCCACGAAGGGATTTGCGACAGTCACATCGGAGCTCGGTCTCTTTCCCAGAAGGCACTTCGGCAGGGGTACTACTGGACGACAATGATGAGCAACGCCGGGCATTTGGTCCAGACCTGTGAGAGATGCCAAAGAACTTCCAACTTGGTTCATACCCCGGCAGCTGAACTCACCCACCTGGCTTCGCCTTGTCCGTTTGCTAGGTGGGGAGTCGATATCCTCAGACCTTTTCCACCAGCGGCTGGACAGAACAAGTACTTGATAGCAGCCATCGACTACTTCACTAAGTGGGTGGAGGCCGAGCCTGTAGCGACTATTACAGGCCGGAGGGTAAAACAATTCCTTTAGAAATCCATCGTCTGCTGGTTTGGTATTCCAAGGGTGCTAATAACTGACAATGGCACCTAATTCGAGGATCGATCAGTGCAAGAATGGTGCCGCGAGTTGGGGATTAAGCAGCATTTTACCTCGGTCGCCCATCTTCAAGCAAATGGGCAGGTAGAGCTGACGAATAAAACCATTCTACAGGGACTCCGAGCTCGGGTTGAGAAGGCGGACGGTCGATGGGTAGATGAGCTCCCCAGTATACTATGGTCTTATCGAACCACGCCGCGAACGGCTACAGGAGAATGCCCTTTCACATTGTGTTATGGCTCAGAGACACTCATCCCTGTCGAGATTGGGGCGAGGAGCTACCGAGTGGAGCATTTCGATCATGAGGTTAACGAGCAAGGGCTAACTTGGATTTGATGGATGAGCTCCGAGACCTGGCACGAATTTGACAAGCCGCATACAACCGGCGCATTGCTAGGTACTATAATCGATGAGTCCACGCTAAGAGCTTCATGCCAGGAGATCTTGTACTACGACGGTTCGACGTGAGTCATCCTCGGGACATGAATAAACTAACTCCGAATTGGGAAAGACCGTACCGGGTGGTGGAATCCCTAAGTCCGGGGGCATATCGACTAGAAGACATGGAAGGCAAGCCCCTAAAGCATACTTGGAATGTGCAGAACTTAAGGAAGTTTTATCAATCAGCAAGGGAATTCCCCGAATCTCTTTGTACTCTTTTTCTTTACGACTAATGGCAAGGCTTCGTATTCTCTTCATCTAATAGTAATTGTACAAAGGATTGTACTTCGTCGAAGAAAAATCCAAGGGTCACGAGCCCTAGGCCGTCCTCAAAAATGGACTAAGGGCCACGAAAAAAAAACTCTAGCCAACACCCTCATTCACGTGGGAGTGGCTAAAATCCAAGGGTCACGAGCCCTAGGCCGTCCTCAAAAGAGGACTAAGGGCCACGAAAAAAAAAAAACTCTAGCCAACACCCTCTTTCGTGTGGGAGTGGCTAAAATCCAAGGGTCACGAGCCCTAGGCCGTCCTTAAAAGAGGACTAAGGGCCGCGGAAAAAACTCTAGCCAACACCCTCCTTTGCATGGGAGTGGCTAAAATACGAGGGTCACGAGCTGTAGGCCATCCTCAAAAGTGGACTAAGGGCCACGAAAAAACTCTGGCTAACACCCTCCTTCGCGTGGGAGTAGCTAAAATCCAAGGGTCACGAGCCCTAGGCTGTCCCCAACAATGGACTGATGGCCACGAAAAAATTCATCCAAGGGTCGTGAGCCCTAGGCTGTCCCCTAAGGGGGGACTAATGGCCAAAGAAAAATTCGAGGTTTAACTAGTTCTAGCCCATATGTTCGCAAGCAAAAGATGAACAATCAAAATGAAATGGCATCGTATAGAAGCGAGACGGTCCAATACATGATAACAGAGGAAATACAAAAGGCCCTAGCTAGAAAAAGAAGAAAAGCTCAAGCATCAGGAGGCGTATCATCATCATCGGCTATCTCCGAGTCCGCCATCCCGGCCACAATCTCCGCAACAGACCGAACATTGGATATGTCCAAGTCCGGATGGGCTCGTAACACCTCAGTTGCATGAGCTTGGAATCCCTTGGTCCAAGCGTCCTGCAGGTTCTTCTGGAGGAACTCCTCTACCTCAGGAAGCTTGATAAGCTTGGCATACTTGCGCTCATACTGGAGAATGACTGAGTTCGCTCGGGACAGCTTGGAGCTCGTCCGAGATAACTCCGCCTCTAGCTCCTGAATACGTAGGTCTGAAGCTTGCCGCTGGGAGGACAAATCATCCAAGTTCTTTCTGTGGCTCTCCAGTAACTCGTCCCTCTCTTGCAGCTGGGTGTCTAGCTCCAAGGTCTTCCTGGAAGCTTGAGAGAAACGTCCAGAAAAGTCCGAAACAAGTGTGACCACCTGTAATGGGCAAGACAAGTAAGGACTACATAGATGAGACTGGAGGATGTTGATAAAGTATAAGTGATTACCTGGGCCAAATACTGGCACAATGTGGCCTCTATGGCCTCCGAGGACTGCTCGGCCAGCACCTGACGATCGGCGGGAGTGGCAAAGTGGTGAATCATACGTCTGGCCACCTGAGTGTTCCGGCTGAGATCGCTTGCTTTCACTCCCCAATCAGGAACATGGTCTGGACTGCGGGGGGGAGACTCTGGGGCTGGCATGAGCTCTCTCGGAGGATGGGAAGTCCTCTTCCTCCTAACACGACTAGGCTCTCCTTCCTCAGCAGGAGGAGCATTCAAGGCAGCCTTTCCCCTCGTAAGAGCTGGGGCGCCCTCGTCCTCTGCGGGTCTCCTTTTGTTCTTCCCCCATATAAAAGCTGTGCTCACCATCTCAGCTGCAAATGCAAAAAACAAGATATTAAGGGCAAGAAAAGCAAGTTAGAAAGGTATGAAAATAGTGGGAGAATGACTACCCAAAGTGACATCAGGCTCGGAGCAAGTGTGAGTGGATAAACCCCCCAGGTACAAGGTGCGATCACATATCAGGACCCGAGCGCTGATAGGGTTCAGCTCCCTCAAGATCTGAATATTATGAAGCTCGTCCTGCGTGATCTTGCGACTACGGACCTTTGAGGGCTGGAAAGCCCACTCAACTGGCACCCCGAAGCTGACCCCTCGGTCTTTCAAGCCAGCAAAGAAAAATCTACTCTTCCATTGTTTTACCGATGTAGGGTTATCGACTATGAACTGACGCTAGTTGAGGGGGAAAAAGGCGAAGCGGGGTTCAGTTTTGCTAATGGAAAGTACCTTGAACATCCTAAAGAAAAGTTGAGCAGTGGGCTCAATGTCCCGAGCTCGACAGCAAAGAACGAAGGTAGATAGGCACCTCCAACCATTGGGTGTCAGCTGAGAGGGGCATAACCCCACAATAGCGAACACCTCAACTACAGGAGTCGCGAGAAGGAATCTAAGGCCGGCAGCCAAGGCCTGCTCGTAAACGGTGATACAACCATAGGGGGCCTGGTGAGCTTTCAGACCTCGGGGTTCACTATACCAATACTCATCATGAATGAGGTGGTATTTCTGGAGGATGGGAAACAACTCTCTCTCAGTAATGATAGAATGGTCCGTGGTTAGATCCTCAGGTAAGCTTCCTAAGTTGGGATCACTACTCACATGAGACTCTGAAGTGGGATGGAGTGAAATTCTTTCAGACCTCCTAAGTTTCCCAGGCCTACGAAGAAGGCCATGGGAGGGGCTGGATAACTCGATGTGTGATTCCTCACTACTAGAGATGGTACTAGAGTTTTCAAAATCAGAGGAAGAAGAAGAAGAAGACATGCTAAAAAATGAGCAGAAGTAGTTAAAGAAAAGGTTACTGACCAGGAGAGTAAAGGCCGAGGTCAGGAAAGAACAACCACGACTGGGCTAGAGCCTCGGAGAGCTCAGTAGGCACGATTTAGCTTGGGAAAATCTCGAGTCACGCCTGCGAAAAAGAAGAGCCAAGGAAACGGGTTAGTCAAGCTGAACATTGTTTTAAAGATTATTTTGTTATCATTAACAAAGGAAAAGCCCAAGGGTTGGCCATGGCTAACCCAATGTGATATATATAAAAAAAAAACATATATATATATTTATATATATATAATAAAATAATAATAAATAATAAAAAAAGAAAAGGGGCAATCTCAAGGGTCGGCCATGGTCGACCCAAAAATGCCCCTGTATATAAATATATATATATATTATATATATTGGATTAAAAAAAAAGTTGTAGAGAAGAGGAAAGGGAAGTCGGCCATGGCCGACCTCAACTCTGGCCGAATCGGCCAGGCCGAGCCCAGCGCTCGGCCATGGCCGAGGAGCGGCCGAGCTTGAGTTCGGCCTCGCTTGGGAGAGGCCGAGGCAGCCTGGCCAGTCGACCTCGGCCAGGCAGGCGCCTGGCCGAGGGAGAAGAAAGATTTTTCAAAAAAAAAAAACAAAAAAAAAACAAAAAAAACCAAAGAGGAAGCAGAACGCACAGAAGAAATAAATAAATAACAAATAAGAAAAAATAAAGGCAAAGGAGGATGGGAAAGACTAACCTCAAGGAGATGAATGCTTGTCTTGAAATAATAATTGTGGGGTGGAGCCTTAGGGCTTATATAGAGGGGACCCAAGGGGGGAAAAAATTCAAAATGACAATGTTTCCCTCCAAAACGAATCCTTCCCTCCTACCAAAATCCATCCCTATAATTTTAGGGCAGTAAACGAGGTTTTTTAAACATTAATCTCAACTTTAAAAACACTCTCGTGTGTCTTGAGAAAAATCAACAGTCAAGTAACCTACTCCTCAACCCAGCATGATTTCAGCTCGGCTCAAGGAGTGGAGGGCAAGTGATGTTGGCACCAACTTAAATTACTAGAATACCCCTATGCGTTGATAGTCTCACCTGTCACCTGGATCACCTGAGAGACTGACACGTGGCCAGTCAACACTCCAAAACGGAGTTCGAGAAATCCAGGCCGAACCGCAAGACCCGTTCCAACTTGACCGGGATTCTCGGGAGTCGTGTCCACTTATCTCGGGTATCCCAAAACGGGTTCACCTATAAAAGACAAGGACTCTCGCCAAGTATACCTAAGCTCTACAGCTCTCTCATTTATTACTACTTGCATTTACTCTACTGATTTGAGCGTCGGAGTCCACCTCGGGAGATCCAAGCCCCGACCCTCCATTGTCTTGCAGGTTCTACACCCGAGGTCCGACATCCCCAAGTCCAAGGTTCCATTCCCGAGGTCCAGTTGTAGAGGTGGCACGTGGTGGTCGGTCCCAAAAACCATCATCACATCCCCATTCAGGAATGCATACCTACATATTTATAGAGAAATATAGAGTTATTTAAAATATAACAAAATTAGAATTCTTGTAGATAATACTTATCTTGATGGATAGTATTTATCTTGTCCTTTTTAGGGATAGAATTTTTTAGAAATGATACGTATCCAAATATTTCATAACCATTTTATAATTAGAATTCGCTATGGATAATTATCTATATTTTTTTTGGAATATTCAAAAGAATTTTTAAATGTCAAATTTATTGTATTTGCGTGCTTTGTGCGGGACCCCCCACATATGAAAAATTTATACCTTTTAACTCAAAAAAAGACATTTTGAATTTTTAGGCTTGTTTGACTTTTCAATAGATTTTTACCTAAACACAACAGTTACAAATTCCTTGTATTTGGGTCTGTTGTCAGAAATTGTACTTTCGCCAATAAACGTTATATTTGATCATATTGTATTTTAGAGGCTTATTTGGATCTCTTATGCATTATATTTTGAGATAAACAAATTCTTAAAAAAGGTGAGTTTTCGTGTCTTAAAATCTTCAAATTACTGTAACATATTTACCATTATAACACTACAATTTTTCAATAATACTCATTCTCTTTCACCTTACCGTTCCTTGTTTCCTTTGTCTTTTTCTCTTGTGCAGGCAGTGGTGTTAAATCGAATTTTTTTCTTGTCAATATGGACTTGGGATGCGCCTTCCTAAAGCAAGAGGATTACAAGACCTGACTAGCCTTGTTCCAATCGTCCTGAAGGAAAGTCTATCGAGTCAGATTGATATATGTTGAGTTTGATTAGACTTCACTTTTGGTCCTTCTTGATGCTTAATTTCAAAACAAATAAATTTAAGCATGCGATTTATTAGCCTAAAACTCACTGGGTGATATCACGGGCGGGGCGAATCCAAGGGAGGGCTGGCCCGTGCCGGCCTCAGCCCCTGCACAGAAATCATCCTTTGCCCCTGCACATAGATCAGCCCAGCTGAAGCCTAGATCAACCTCTGCCCACCCCACGCAGTCCACCTGTTTTTTAGATTCGCCCTTGAGTGATATTGAACTTTATCTTCTGGCCTGCCTTGATGACCAAATCGATATTATGCTTTAAGAGACCATAAAGAAAATCAAACTAGAACTTGGAAACCATTAAAAAAAGAAATAAAAACATAGAAGTTAAAAAATGAAAACTAAAGCAGTTTTTAGATAAAACTAAAGTTGTCTGAGTTGAACTTAAAAAGAATAACATACATGCGTCATGTTCAATTTTTGAGACAAGTAGATAAAAAAAACAAAAAATGATGCATTCTTAGATCTTGATCTAATATTTTAGAAAGAAAACAGGATTGAGATTATTATGTAATGAATCAATTTCATTTCACTTATTAGCACAACTTTGAGACATTGACATTCTCGCTAAAATACTCCTTCTCCTGACATGTTGTATTATTATAGCCCACAAGTCCTCATCTGCTTTCCTAATTCCTTGCCACCTCGTTTGTTTATGCTTAGGGCGTCCCTTGGTCGTTTACTTTGGAGGACAATCAACATACATATGACCTATCTTTGTTTGACATAATATTGTCTTCAGGGGCGAATCCAAGGAAGGGGGGGCGTGGTGGGGGGCTGGCACTGGCTTCAATTCCAGGGGAGGTTTCTTTGAAAAGCCAAATGAAAAAGAAAATTGAAGGAACAATTGAGGGAACAAGTAGTGGGCTATGTGGGCTTATATGTATATATATATATATATATATATATATTGATGTTTGGGTTGAGACTGGTATCTGGTATCGACTGCTTATGCCAGCCTCCCCCTGAATCCGCCTTTAATTGTCTTTATTATCAAATAATATTTTTTCATTTACCACTTAAAATCTTACCACATATTATGATTCTTCGCGACTCCATTTAAAATCTTATCACACATTATGATCCTTCAATACTCCAACACTTCATAAGTATTTGATAAGGATTTCAAAACAATCTTTTATGGAGGAAGACTTTTTAACATGTGATGATAAAGAATTCCAATAAATTCAAAGTGTTTGCAACTATAAGTGGCTTCCTCACCATTCCAAAAAACTTGGTGCTTTATGACTCCTTATGGTGTTGCACTGTGAACTCCATATTACTTTCTTCATGAATCACATATTAGATCGCTCTCCTAAACTCTAAAAAAAATTATTAAAAGAAAATGGTACTGTCAATACATTTACGTGTTTTCTCCTTAATTTAAAGGTGACATGGTTTTCAAAGAGTTATATAAGAGTAATATTGTCCTAATGAGTAGTATTATTTGTACAGTTAATGTGTAAAAAATAAAGTAGAGAGATAATTAGTGGAGGTGGGGGGGCATAGGTTAGAAAACCCTATTACACATAAACATTAGAGGAATGACTTTTGTCATGTATCTACAAGAATAGAGAACTTCCATTGGAAGCTTATATTCAATGTTTGGAATATATTTTTTGTTTTTAGGTAAATGTAATTGGAATTTACTTTTCTTCTATTGTGATGTGTAGATTATAGATTATAGATTCAGGTGTTAGAAAATAAAATTTTTTAGCTATTGTGTTTTTTAAGTAAAATATATAAAAGACTAGAAAATCAAATGGTTTTCATAACATCAAATTAGTGTTTGCTTATACAATATAATAGAGATGACAGTAAATAACAATAAACTCTATTTTTGTTTCAAATTTATAAAAAAAATGGCCAAAAGATCAATTTAGTACCTGAATTAAATTAATTCAAAGAATTCTAAAGTCTAAACCCAAAACTCTATTTGGTACTTATGTTTTTTTTAGCCAATTTAATACTTGAACAATAAAAATATACACAGTTTAATGATTTTGGCCAAATTTGATAGCTTGTTTTTATTTTTAAAACCATCTTCATATTTGTCATATAGTCTAAACCCTTTTTGTTGGCATCGTTAACGTGACAAGAAGGAGAATAGCATAGGGAAAAAGAAAAATAAACATGTCAATTTTTTGCGCAAACAATTTAAGCTGGTCCTTTGGGCCAAGCCCAATTTTCGTTACTTGGGTTCAGGTAGATGTCTAGATCTCTCCACCCGAAGCAGGTTTCCTTGATTCCTTGTGGGCTCAACCCCATTGGCACAATTTGGGCCAAGAAGAGCCCACCATTTTGACCCAATTGAGAGAAGCTCGCGAGCTGGGTTTATTCAATATATTATTAATGTCTCAACCTTGAAATTAGCACAAAATTTTGTATTTTTGTAATGGCACCAAGTCCCCGAATTTGGTCCTCATGTAGGAGCATGCATATATACGGGTCCAACACACTCTATTATTATTGCATTGTTACTTACAAGTCGAATATACAAAAAAGATAACTCGAGACTCTCTCATGTTGGACTCTTTAACCAGCCAAAATCATCCTGCTACAACCTACTTATGGCCACGTCTCCAACAAGTCTTTGAGAGATGACTCCCTCCACTGCCGAAGAGAACCCATTAAGGCAAAATTGCCCATAATCAAGCCCACTATGCACATGGTTGGAAGTTGACACCCCAACTGCCTAGAGTGTAAACTCGCTCCACAACCATCCACGGATTGGCCATAAACCACATGTGCTCCCCACGAGAGGAAACTGGCTGGCCAAGGTACCCCATATCTGCAACACCCACCACTCATGCAACCGATTGTAAAGAGTCACCTACCTGCTTGTGTATATCACTGCCAATGGAAACTGTCTCAGCTGCCACTGTTCATGGAATCGCTGGCCTATGCAATCGCCCAATACATGGCCTACGGTATGAGCTTGGCACAAAGCTCTAATAAGCTGGAAACGTGTCCAAGAAACTGTTACTCCAAGAAAACTCGTCAGCTGCAATCCCATGCTTGTTGCCTGCCCGTGCGAGCCTCCTTGCGCTGGGTGGGCTACATCCCATGGCTCTCTTGTAGTGGCAGAGCCACCATTGCAGTGGGTATGCTGATCCCACTTAATTTTTTTTCTTTTATTTTATATACACACACACACATAATTTATGGTTAATTTACAATTTAACCCCACTAAAAAGTAAAAAAATTCAAATTGACAAAACTGATTAAAAATAAGAGAAGAAGAGTCGGCTAGCAATGCGTTTTGGCCGATGGAGAAGAAGAAGGAAAAGTCTCATAGGCCGAAAATGGTTTTTGGCTAGCTATTCCTTTTTCTCTTAGTTTTTTTTTATTTTTTTTTATTTTATTTTCATTTAACTTCAATTTTATATAATTTAGTTAAAGACAAAATTATGTTTTTTTGAATCACAATTGACTTTGTTAGTTGTTAAAATTTATGAAAAGGGTGTGTGTGTGTCAAAAATTGAAACCATATATAAGCAATTACAGGACCAATTTTAAAGTGCAAAAAGTGTCATAAAAAACGCACTTTACCCTTATTATTTAATATTAAATCTATATTTATAATTACTAATAATCAAATTTTGAGAAACAAATAATCATTTAGAGATTATGATATTTATAGTTAGATTTTTATTGAATTTGATTTGTTATATGCATGTTAATAAATTTAGGGTAAATGTTACGAATTATCCTGAAAATTTGCTTAAATTACATGGACTACCTCGTATTTTTATAATAACATGCACCTTCTTTTCCATTAACATGCATCTTCTCTATTTTCTTCCATCTTTCTCTCTGCCTCCTCCATGAGGTCTCATTGGTCATCATTGTTCATACACAAACACACATCTCCATTATGGGTTCTTATTGCAAATCCATGCATGTGTGCATTCATCAATGATAAGGTTTACCTATTGTTAGTGGTTTCGATGGGATTTTTCCAAAAACCTAAATCATCATTGGGGGGTTATTGGAGAAACTCCAATTGATTGCAACGATTGGAACCTCAATCAATCCTAACAGTTGGGGGTAATTCTAGTGGTAAAGAAAGGAGTAGAAAGGCATTGGATTGATTTTTGATCGTGAGGATGGATGGACATGGGTGGTGTCACGATGGCAAATCAAGCTTAAGATATTATATATATATATATATATATATGTACAATAAAAAGAGAAAAAATATAGCAAGATGGAATGAACTCAAGATAGTAACAAGAGGTTAGTAATGACAACGGTTACGATGAGACAATCAAATAGAGATCACAATTATGGGTCAACCATTGGCAATGGTTGTTGACACCATCAATATAATTTTTTTATTATTTCTATAATTATGAAGGAAGGAAACTAGGGAGAAAGAGGAAAAAGAGGAAGAAGAACATTCTTAAAATTTTAAAAAAAATTAACTGTCATTTTTTTGACAATAAAGGGAAAATTGTTCTGTTATTATAAAAGTCAAAGAAGGTGAGTGGTGTCTTTTTAAAAATATAAGGATAATCAATACAATTTAGATAAATTTTAAGAATAATTTTTGAAATTTACGCTTGACCTTAATGGTTAGCAATGGTATTACTAAAGTAATTATTATATAATATGTTCTAAGTATGAAATCCCATCAAGACAATTATAATAATGTATTTGTACATTTAAAATATTATTATAAATATATATATGTATTTATATATAATAATTATGTTTAATTTACCCCGCCAAACTGGTGCCTACCTAGCTTTTTGAGTGCTAGCACTAGCAGTGTGAGCGCCTCACACTATGCAAAAGGCATAGTGCATTTGGGGTTGCGCACGTCTGGATGCCAATGGATAATTTGGAGAAATTTCTATTTAATCATATTTTTTATGCACATTACATGTATATGTTATTCAATATTCACAATGAGTTAACACACACTAAGACACATTATTATTGTTTTAGGGCACAAATTAAATGATTGGACCACGATAAGTCGGGATTCATACCACTAAATCGTGAATTCGATTTCTTGCACTGTGTAGTGAGACAGAGTCTTTACCTACGATTTATCTCCTACGATTTATCTCATCTATCGAAATAGAGAGCACAAGCGACGAGGACCGAGAAAGGGCAATAATCCCAAGACACACATTATTATTATTATTATTATTATTATTATTATTATTATTGCACAATCTTATTTTTCAAACCAAAAACTATTTTATCATGCCCACCTGAAGTTTAATATAAATACACTAATAGCCCATATTGTTTAAAAGCTGTAAGAAATTATTTCTTGTAGTTTGATTAAGTTTGGCATTTCACAATAGAAGAAGATTATAACTTAATGAAAGTTCGTGGGTAGTTTAAGAAAATATTAGGGAGTGCATATGCCAACACCGAGCGCACGTGAGGAAAGAAAATAGAGACAAGAAGTTGATTACACTCCCAAACAAAACCATGCCAATATATGACATTAATTCAAACGCTGTGCAAACAACTTTTAACATTTCCCAAACCGCAATATCACAGCTTCATCAATCCTTGAGCATATATAACGAACGAGTCCTTGTATTAATTTTATAAGCAACCCACAAGACAATACTATGGCTCAGAAGCTCCCAATTCAAACATTAATTCTGCTAAGCTATCACTAATCATCTTCAAGATCACAACCCAAATCCACCAACTAACTAACTATATATGGGATTGTTTATCGCAATTGGGAAGTCAAAGAAGCTGGCGTTGGGCGTTGGGTTCCCCGCCCAGGCGGGGCAGCTTTGAACATCTGCTTTATTCTCACTTCCTGTTTCTTCAATCACTGGTTCCGGCAGCGGATCAATAGGCAATGCGATTGCTTCTCCTTCTATCTTCTCTTCTTCAGCACCATTTTTCTCTTCTTCTTCTTCTTCTTCTTCTTCTTCTTCTTCTTCAACAGGCTGAAGCTCTTCTATGGCGAGCAGGTCATCTTCTCTTTGGGTTTCGAATTGTTTTGGATCATTTGCTGTCTAATGATTAACCTTCCATCTTTGTACTCTCTAGTGAGAACCCAAGGCCTTGGAGGAATTGGCGGTGGAAATTCCCTCTTGGTTGCAGCTTCCTTCAGCTGGCTTTTCTTCTTGTAGGGTTTGCTCTTTTCCATTACTATCTCCTGAATCTCTGAGCTCATGTGGACTCCACTTTCGGATCCAATAAAGTCTCCCAGGGTGGACGAAGAAGATTCGGGCCTTGAACTGATTGCGGACGAGCTGACCAATGAAGAAGGAGGAGGAGGAGGAGAAGCGTGCTTCAACTTCTGAGCTGTAGAGCAAATTATGTCACCGAGGCTTGATCCAAGAAGGTGATCAGATAGCTTAGCCACCCACACGGCAATGGCGTACATGGCAAAGATTATGGACCTAACCTTTGCGAGAGAGCCTTTCCTCTCTTTTAATTCCATGCTTCAATCACAGATCGGAAGGGTTTTAGCTTACTGAAAAATATTCTTCACCTTCCAGTTAAAATAAAAGAGAAAATTTTGAGATACAGAAAATTGAACTTCTGTACTTGATTTGTAGGATGATATTGGAGGCTTCGTTAATGGAAATATTTTTCCTTTCCAATTCAGTTTAATTAAAAGAAACAAGCAATATTGATAGCATTTAATCACGAAGCACAAACACCAGCTGGGTAGAGTTACGCATTACCATAGATATATATGAACTAAAAAAATACTTTCTAACAGCTCTAAGACTTGACATAGATTATATATAAGATATCAAGATAATTATTAATTAACATTCAATAATTAGTAACTATTACATATAAGGTAACGCTCCATACAAACACAACTATTGGCCCTCAACCCTTGTAAAGGATGAGGAATCTCATGCACCGGAGACTTTTAACTTTATTTTTAAATTTATTTTGGCTAGTTTTTCAAATTTTGAAGGCTTGAAAGTTGAAACTTTGATATTTGAAAAACAACCAAAAATAAAATAATTAATCCTATTTCTATAAAAACTAAATCCATCAAAATACATAATTAATGTTAATTGATGAAAATTACTTTGATTTTTTTTTTTTTTTTTTGGGCTTCTCAACTTGAGAGAAATCAAGAAAAATACACAATATATGTTAATAGAACCATTAATTTGTTAGCTCATACAATAATATTCTTGGCATTCATTGAGCAATGCATTAAATGTAAATAAGTATTTATCACATAAAACACGTGATAAAACAAGTTCAAAGTTGGGATAAGAGGGCATGCAAGCTTGCGACTTGTGGGCCACATTCCTGCTAGTGCTAGGCTGTTTGCAAGAAGAATCTCCCCGAGCATCAAGCATCAACCATGACAAAAAAAAAAAGAAGAAGACTCTTTTAGTCTTTTAACTATTTTTATCTTCACCTGAAGAATATACTAGAACTAATTAATAATAATAAATTTACATCGAAAATAATAAGATCATTATTTTCTTTTACAGATATTTTTTCTTATCTAAAAAGATCAACTATTACATGATTTTTAAGTTAAAAATAGATATGACGAGCAAAAAGATTTTTTTAGTTCTTTCAAACATGAAAGCAGAAACAAAAATTTAAGAAAAAAACTGTGTATTGATGGTGAATACACGAATGTAATCAAAAGCTTATTTTTAACATCAAGAAAATGGAGATAAAATCATATACAAACACACACACATATACATAGAATGTATATCACTCTCGATATATGATTTTGAGAAATCTATATTAGAAATCTTTTGATTCATTATCAAGCATTGTTTTTTTCCCATTTTTTATTTTTTTATCTTTGTTTCTATAAGGTATTAGAATAAGAAGAGAAATGAAAGGCAATTATTGAATAGATGAGAAGAATGAAAAGAGTGATCCATATGGGGAAAAAAAAAAACCTAGTATTAATTTTACATAAAAGAATATGGAAGAAAGAAAGCTTTTAATCTTGTAAAATAATATTATAGTAAATGTAGCTGCTAGCTTGATTTTAATTTGTATAAGAAGTATGAAAAATCGTCGCTAATTCAAGAAAAGATATTAAGGTAACAAGCCTTACTCGATATGAAGAAACAGGCATCGATCCCACTGCAACTGAACTTTGCGATGAAGAGAAGAAGAAGAACCGACAAGCCTGTCTAATGGAAAGAGAGATGGGAGAAAAGAAGGACAAATGAGGGGAATGTAGAAAGAAGGGACGAAGGAGATGATATATAGATTCTCTCAGCAAATGTACACATGATGAACTGTCAGATTCTTCAAGCGAGCACTTCTCGTGTTTGAAACATGGTGCGATCAATTTCTAGATTAGGCTCACGGTTTGTGGTGACTATAAAGTTGTATTTGTTTAAATCATACGTAGTTACTACAACTGGACCGCTCGTTAATTGGGTCGGTTGCTCCTTGTCGTTTTTTTGGTCATTTTATATGTTTATAGACAATATTAATTAGAAAGTTAACAAAATACTTTTACTTTTTCAAATTAATAAACAAAAACATGGCACCACCCTCAATTATCTCACCTGTATGAAATAGAAAGTTAGATATACATGTTATTGAAAAAAAAATTAAAAGTTGAATTTAAATTTAAAAATACGATGAAACTTAATATTTTTTAATAATTAATTATTTACTCATTTTTATTTGGTTAAGTTAGATCTCTACTATGAGTTATCCAATGGGAGATTGCGTTAGTAGACGAAATCAAGCATTGAATTTGATAAGCAATTTGGCTCTAATCTTATGTGCATATTAATGCACCAATATTATGTTAAATAAAATAAATATATATATTGATTAATCATGCTTATTAATTAAGTACAAGTTTGGTTAAAAACTTGTATATTGCCAAAAAAAAAATACAATATTATATAAAGATAATGTTGCATGTATTTCACACAAATAAGAGGGTGTCACATCAAATATTCTTTACAAATGCTCAACCAACTACAACATTTCTAGGAAATTAGCAAAATGTTTGAGTTTAAGGATCTCTCTCGTGCTAAACAAATGGAGACCACCTGGGCAATTCTGAAAATCGAAAGACCGTCTAGCCGTTTTCACGTTTATAGAGAAAAGACTAGAGGTTAAATGGGTTACTGGATATCCTGATTTACATCTCTCGCAGGAATCGTGGGGCCAAGCTAGAGAAGTACTCGTAATGATGGGTTAATAAAAAAAAAAAAACAAATGGAGATGTATTAAAAAATTTAAAAGAGGTTATTAATCACATCGATCATAAGATTTTAATGAGAGCTATTAATCATGAAATAAGTATGAAGATAATATAAATAATAGATAATCATGTGTAAAAGTAGCAAAATGACTATAGAAAAAGTTAATCACCCCCCCTCGCGGCGGTGCGACTCATTCTTCATTGTCTTCTTTACTTCCTTCAAGTTTTATAATAGTATTTAAACTTTTAATATACGTGACATTTCAATAATTATGAATAGTTTCATAGGAAACATCAAAAGGGTAAAAGGTCATCCAAGCAAAATGAAAATTAAGGGGTATTTTGGTCATTTTCACATCAAATATTTAGCATGGCCAATTTTCCTAATTAACCAACAATGAGATTCCAATTGAGGATAAAATATGATCTTTTGGGGAATTTAAGAAAATAGTATGAATATCCAAAATATTTTTTTTGAATAGTAGAAAATTCCTTAAAAAAAAAAAGGGTATTTTCCCAAAAAAATGGTGTTCTAGGTGAAAAATACCAAAAAAGAAAATAAAGAAATTTTCAGGACTTAGGAAATTTGACCAAAAATAAGGAAAACGAGTTTTTAAAATTCTCCAATATATATTTGATGTTGTTTATATATCTCGTTTTGCATTATCAATTGTGGAATGGGAAATTCTATTCACAACCCGTATTTTTGCTCTTCACAGCTCGTATCCTGCCAATTTCTACAATAATTTTAAAATTCTTATTTTACCCCTCCCACAGCCCACAACCCACTTTCTCTTTCGACGACCAATCTCTACCCCGCCTCTCTCTTTCTCTCCCGCACACACACACACACACAAACACATACATACATACATATATATATACACACACACACACGAAAAGCGTATATATACGAAGGCATGGCAGCTGCATGTGTGTGTGTGTATATATATATATATACATGAAGGCATATACACACACACGAAAAGCATGACAACGGCCATAACAATAGTTGGGGAACCCAGGGTTCCCTGATTGGCCCGAGCTGGGGAACGATAAATTTTAAATAAAATAATAAAAAATTAAAATATTTTTTTAAAATAATACAAATAAATAATTTTTAAATATCTATATTTTAAGTAATTATAATTTAATTAATTTTAAATTTTAAATCATCGTAATTAAGTGTTGAATTTTTTATACTTAAAATTAATTTGTTTATCTTATTGAATTAAGTAAAAATACATATATTTAAGAAGAATTTATTTTAAATGATGATGATAAGATTTTTAGATATGTGTATCTTTAAGTAATTCGATAAAATAAATTAATTAATTTTAAATTTTTTTAAATATTAAAAATTTAACACAATGATTTAAAATTTAAAATTAGTTAAATTATAATTACTTAAAATGTAAGTATTTAAAATTTATTTATTTGTATTATTTTTTAATTCTTTTAATTTTATTTTATTATAATAAAAAATTTAATTAAAATTAAAAAATTAAAAACATTGTCTCCCTGACTATTGGCAGTCGGGGAACCCATCATTCTCTGGCTCGAGCCAGTCAAGGAACCCTGGGTTCCCCGACTGCTGCCATGGCTGCAGCCATGCTTTTCGTGTGTGTATGTCTATGCCTTCGCATATAGAGAGAGATGGGAGGGGGGAGAAAGAGACAATGTGTGTGTGTGGATCAGCCATGGCGACCCACACACATATTATGTATTTAAAATAAATAAAATTATATATTTATTTAAAATTTTAAAAATATAGGATAACATATAGTATATTATTAAGTATATTACACATATTATGTATAATAATATTTAATATAAATTATCACTTAGATATTAGTAATTCAGTAATAAAATTTATTATTTTATTTTAATAGTAGAATTTTATTAAAAAGAGTTAATTTTATCATTTAATAATTAAATTTATTGAATAACATATCATAAAATATTTTTTTCAAAATTTTAAAGTGAACAGGTTTTTAATTTTCTATTTTAAGAAATAATTTTCTAAAATAACAAAAAAATAACGTTTTCAGTTTTCTAAAAATAGACTATCATAATAGAAAAATAAAAATAAATTTAAAACTCAAAACTGAAATTTAAAAATCCAAAGAGAACACATTAGTCGTATCTTAAATAGAATCACCATTTGATGAGGATTATTTGAGACATATGTTTTCCATCAAATTAATTTTATCACATGAGATAATAAAATTTCAATAAAATCAAAATTTGAAGAATTATCTCAACAATGTTTGTCTTAATTTACGTAATTCAATCTTAATAATAATTTTTGGTGGTAACCAACCTATCATAATTACATGCGATTGTGAGTTTCATCATTTTTTCACACTTTAAATAGATATTTAGAATTATTTTCTGTATATATATATATATATATATATAAGAAAAAGAAAAGAAAGTGAATTGTGTGAAAGCAATAGCTTCTCAAAGGTTTGGCATTTCATCTTGTTTGTTTTCTTGTTATCCAAACACCCCCAACCCTCGCCTCCAAACTGAAAAAAATAATAATTTTATCAAGACCCAGCCAGACCCCAAAAAGTTCTATTGGATTAACATGGGCTTTCACTAGCCCTTTTGAAAGCCCAATTCTTCTAGCCCCTAAGCTAAGGCACATGAAAGAAGTGATACATATAAAGGCCCAATTCTTTGGTCCATCTCTAAAACTATCTTCTTGAATTATGGCCTTGAACGAAAATGGGCCCTCTAACCAAGCTGTCACCAGCCCAAGGCTTGTAGGCATGCCTCCTACTACTTCCCTCAAGTGGAAGCCAAAACATCTTTTTTATTAAGAGCAGAATTCGAAGAACAACTCATTTTAGTTCCTCTTATTATCAGTCTCTCATCTTTCCCATGCCACCAAGAACTTACTAATCTATGTTTCCATAACCCACAAACACTAGGCATCTATTGTCTCCAAGGTTCCAAGATGCTTGCCATACTTCCCAAAAAACAATCAATGTGAGTATGGGCTTCTCTCCTATATAAGGGAAGATATATTCGGTCATTGTATCTTTTGATCAATCCTTATAATATATCAATTTTTGTTCTTTCTCACCATTTTCTGTTCAAGTGTGGTGAAGTCTAACTCATATCTAAGTGTGCTTGCATTATCACCTAGTGGTGAGTTATACCACTTCCTGTTTCACTCCTTAATTAGTCGACTAACTTCCCTATTAATTAACTAATTTCTTCTTTAATAGACTATCTTCTTTGTTACTCGACTAAATCCTCCCTTGCTAGTTGACTAACCTAAAACTCTATCATTGCCGATTTTTCAGACAAGACACACAATCGATTCACTCATAGTCTATCAATTAGTTTTCCCTTTTTTTATTTAAAAATTTAGAAATGATGTCTTTATTATGATTTGAAAGTCATAATACTACCATTACAACAAAATAGATGTAATGCTAATGAAAAAATTATTATTTTGAGAATTGATTAGTTTGATTTGAAAAATTAGGAATTGATCGACAAATATTTTGATTGGTAAAAAAAACTAATTCAAAAAAAAAAATAAATCTATCATTAAAATCTACCATTAAATGGTTGAATTAGAACCAGGTGAATCAAACCAAGAGTACTTTTATTTTTTATTTTATTTTTATATGTCAAAATATATATGAGATATTTAGGAGAAGTTTGATATAAATATTTGAATATTGATGCTAATCCCAAATTGGTGTTTCTTGTGTCAAGCTATTATAGAGGCATAGACACCTATTCTTTGAGTGCTCTTATTTAAACCAAATCCTCATCTTTTTTCAAAGACATGCAAAATTTGGATGACTCTAGTGTCACTGGGATCGAGGAGTGTTATGAACCTCTAGAAGTTGGAGTAGCAAACGTCCGTGACAAGTGACAAACCAGTTTGTTTTTTAAGGAATGGTCTACTACATTTGGCGTGAGTGCAATAATGGTTATTTTCATGAGTAAGAGTATTTTACAGACTAGTTGGTTCATCTGATCCAAAATGCTATTTAGACTCATCTTTCTATTATTCACTTCCCTAGGTCCCTGTAAGAGCTAGCCTTGGTCCACTTGTGGTGTCTCTCCCTAAGTTGTCTTAGATATTTTCTTATTTGTTAAGGCGATTAGCCCTAGAGTTTGTGCTTTGGTTTTTCATTGGGATATGCCCTAGCGGTGGTTGTGTACAGTCTCTCTTTTTTATTTTATGAATATCTTAGTTACAAAAAAAAAAAATAATGAAGAAGTTGGGAGATTAAGACATTTTCGGAGACTTGCAGTCAAATATACAAAATAAAGATTATTTTTATATCAACACAAGTATGCAAAAGGCCTTTAGCAAAAATTTGGGATGCTAGAGTGGAAGGCAAAAATCTCAACACCTATGGAGGTTAATACAAAGTTATGTTTGGAAAAGGGTAAGGAATTTGAGGATTTAACCATGTATCGGCAACTGGTTGGTAGTCTGATTTGCTTAATCATCACCCGACCAGATATCGCATTTGTAGTTGGACTAACAAGCCAGATTATGCAGAAACCCAAAAAACCTCACCTCGAAGTGGTACAAAGAACATTGTAATATATAAAGAGAACGACCAACTTGGTTCTCTTGTACAAGAAAGGAAAAGAACTTAAGATCACTCTACTGTGATAATCAATCAACTATTCAATCGACAGAGAATTCAATGTTTCATGTAATAAAAACAAAATATGTGGAGATTATCATCACTATATAAGAGAAAAGGTGCTACAAGGAGAAATCAAGATGCAAGAATTTGAATCCATCCAAGATCACAGGGTTTCTGACAAAAATTAGGAATGACAACAAAGCTAAATAAAGTTGGGGCTGAGGGGAAAATTAAAGAAATCATCATCGCCTTCAAGCTTATGGATTTCTGTCAAATAAGACCAATTTTCCAGACTGGTCTAATGATAAATATGCCTAGATATTTAGCTTTGTTAACCAACATATATATAGAATAGCCTATAAACTTCTTGTAATTGTCATATACAAATATAAATAGGGAAAAAGTCTTCATTTGGTTATGTGTACTGAAAAGGGAGAACACAGTGAAAGTATGAAAGTATAGTAAGGCTATAGAGATAACATGAGTGTGAGGTGTTGCAGAAATTTTTTATATAATTCTTGTTGTTCTTCTCACATGATGAACCCTTAACACGAGGCAATTCCTATAATTTAGGGAAAAAATAAATTTAAGGCTAGTATATATGAAGAAATACATAACATACATTTCAAGCCATGTGTCCTAATCTCTACATACCTTTGAGACGAAATATTCTACAGTCATATAATAATTTTAATCCAAACCACTTTTAAACTCACAAAATTTGAAGGAATCAACTAAATTCTTTGCGAAATTGACATTAATTCTTACTATGGTGTTATAAATATTAACATAAAAGATATAAAAAGATCTTGAGAAATGAGTCAAATAGATGACAGTTTACACTACTCTTTCTAACCAATAAGCAATCTCCAAAATTTTGTACTGACTTAAGAATCAGATTGACATTATACTTTGTTAATGGATGGATAATGTTTTTATAATTTTCCATTTCTAATTTAATATTTTTTGATTGAAATTTTAAACTTAAACTTTATTTGTATTCTAAATATTTGTTTTATTAAATATTTTATTTTATTTTTTATAATTAATGAAAATGTTACTTAATACATCCTTAAATCTATTAAGTATATCCTCAAAAAATCTATTAAATATTATATGTATGTATTAATTTCTTTAGAACATTATCATAATTTTAGTTATTACATATTTATTTATTTCATAAAAATGATGGTTCTACCATTGACTCTTAACTTTCTTTTCCTTTTTCTGATATCCCAGTTCTTAAATTTAGGAAAAATCATATATAAAAATGTGAAAATATTTTTATTTATTTTAATTTGTTAAGATCAATTTTTTTTTAAAAAAAAATAATTTGTATGTGTTTATTTATTTTTTAGAACTCCTCCTTTTGAACCAAAACAAAATTAATTTTGAGTGCAAAGGATCCTAAACAAACCATAGAAATCAAAATACTAAGATAAACTAATTAAGGACTTGCCCTTATTGCTCTCAGGGTATAGGTCAAGTGGTCGAATGAGCAATATGTCGGTGTCAATCTGGTAAGTTATGAGTTTGATTATCGCCTTGTGCAAAGACCAAATGTCCAACTTATTATTTATTTTCTTTGGCGTAATCGAGGGTATGAATACCGGGAGCTGCACAAATAGGATTATCCCAAAGATTTGCCCTTATTAACATAATAAAATAGATTATTTTAGAGTTTAGAATTTAAGATTTATTTAATATATATATATATATATATATATATTTGCAGAGGGTGCCTTAACCCAACCCACATGAGTGGAGGGATCTTAAACAACCTATAGAAATCAAAATACTAAAAAAAAAATATGAGGTATTTATAAAATGGGCTCAAATCATTGAATTTTTGGAAATTCAATTAGGACCTTTCCTTGTGAATACCTCCTCCAAACTTAACCTTTTATGGGTGCAAAAGCTTGTTAGTTGACTCCAAGGAGAACAGAAACAAATAATTAAACAAAAAAGAAAAAAAGAACTCAAATAAAATAAAGATAGAGAAGGATCATGTCATCCAAATTCAACTCATATATAGATAAATGTTGGGAGTTAGCGATGAATGTCACATTTTTAACTTAGTGACCTCAATCCATACATCAAATTTGAACTCTAAAACATAATGGCAAATGCAATTTAATTAATTACCTAATCCTAATCCCAATCCCAATCCCTCGAAAAGATAACAATGAATGAACCAAACCAACCAATTTATAAGCATAATCTAAGAGGGCACAGGCCTAATTGCTGGTACCGGCATGCCAACCGGACAAGGGCTCATTCTCACGTCACTGAAGTTATACCATTTCCTTCCACAGCCACCAACCGCCGCCAAGACCTCTTCCTCCACCTTTCTGCCACCTTCACCGTTCTCCTCCTCGTGCTGCACGGTCTGCTCCGCAATATTGTCCTCTTCTCCAAACAGAAACAGCTCTTTGTAGAACAGGGTGAGGCGGCCATCGGACCTCTCCGCGGTGAAGAACTGGGGGCGGTCCACCAGCTCCTCCGTGATCACCAGTCGGCCGTCGGAGGCGCACCACCTCTTCAGCACGGTGCACGGCGAGCGAGCCAGCGAGGGTATCGGCGGCGGGAAAGTCCTCATCTTCTCCCTTCTTATCTGACTGCCACCCTCGCCGCCGGTACGGATCACCGCTTGGATATCCTGGGTCAGGTCGAAGCAGCTTTCTGTGCCGATGAAATCGCCCATCTCCGGAGACAATGTAGGGGTTTGGAACCATGAAAATGAGTCCATGAGAGTTGCACAGAGAGAGAGAGAGAGAGGAGGGAGATTTTGGAGAGCCAGCTATACCGATATCATGCTACTGCCATATATATACAGTTATTTCTATTTTTGGTTTTTTTGATTTTCTATATATATATATATATATATATATACAGTGGATATACCTACAAATGGCATGGAAATGGATAAGCAAATCACAATTGGATTAAATTGGAAAACAATTATCCTGTAGCTGTAAGCAATCAATAATGAGATTTAATTGGATAATATATAGTTATCTGAAAGCAATATCATCATCAATTACGAAAAAAATGCATTTAGAGTCCTGTAATTTAGACTATTTATATGAAAATCTCTTATTTTTGGTCGGATATTCTGATTTAAAATTATCTCATATGAGTTGTCTAAATAAAAGAAATAATTAAATGTTTGAAATCATGAAAGATATATGCACAATCAGTTCAAACCACAAAATCTTAGATCATGCAATTTATCCTTTATATATATATATATATATGAAGCAAATTAATCTGTATTTTCTATTTCTTGGAGGTTTTATTTGAGCAATATTAAATAATCCTAAGAAAAGGATATTGAAGTTTATTTTGTTGATCATCTTTGATCTCACGACCTTGACTGAATCAAGATGAAATGTGTAACGTCGTGTAAATAAAAAGATCATTTTAATTTTTGTTGGAAACAAATTATATATATATATATATTTCAAAATGATATGGTAATTTTAATTTGATTAGGTTTGAGATCATTATTGAATCTCTTGATGATATTCACATGAGTTTTTTATTTTGATTATCCATAAATCTTGTTTGATTACTAAGAAAATGAAAATACTTTTAAACGAGTACTTTTGAGAGAAAAAATTAAGATTTTACTGCAAATTATAAAAATTAATTATTATTATTGAAATACAATGATTAGAATTTGTGAGATGAAAACATCTTCGTCTTGGCAGAGCAGGATGCTGCACTACTAGATTTTTGCCTATCAAGACGGAGTCGAGTCCAATTAGGGTACAAGTCGTCAAGCTAGCACCAGGAGGGAAGATATCTCTAGAAGAAAAGCTCCAAGATGGAAAAAGGCTTCGAGAGGAGGACTCACTCTGAGAGGAATGTCGATTCCAGAAGGAAATAAGGCTCCAAGAATAAGACTCTAGGAGAAAAGAAAGCTTCAGAAGTAAAACTCTAAGAGGAAAAGATGGGTTCAAGTAAAAGTGTGTACGATTCGATTTGGTCGATTTTTGACATTTTTAATACGCCAAACTGCATATGCTATTTTCCTATAAAATCAAACCACACAATCTAGTTTGGTGAGCAAAAACCGCACCAAACCGCTCCGCATTTTGCGATGCGGTACGATTTTTGTGGTTTGCTAAATGCTTGTTTTTTGTGGCTTGGTGTGGTTTGGTTTCTGCGGTTTGGCGCACAGATAATAACATCCAAACGTTGAATGTCTTACATCCTTTTTTGGCAACTCATATTCACTCTATCTTTCGGTTGCATACTCTACTATGCCTGGCATTTACTGTGACACATTGCAAACTAAAAATTCTACTAGTTCTAGCTTATTTGGCAATAAATTGTTCAACAATAACTATCCAACCACCAATTATAACCAATTATTTAAAGTCCAAAACATCAACATGCCATAACTATCCAAACACCAATCATAACTAATTATTAAAGCAATAGAGTTCAAAGTAAAATAAATTACAATTCAAATGAAATACAAACTTAAAAGTTCAAAGTTTACAATACAACCACTTGTCCATAACATAAAAATAATATTAAAAGTCCACCACATAATTCATGGTCAAGCAAACATGCTCTAATGGACTTATCTACAATATTAAGGGGAACAATAAACTTAGAAAATTAAAAAGTTAGAGTTAATACAAATAAAATAATAAACATATTTGATGAGTAAATAAAAAATTACCAAATTCAATTGATTCATAAGTATCACGCTCTTCTAATATTGAGGTCATATCCAATGATAAAAAAGTGACCCTCAACCAATTTTGACAACAAATCAACGTTTCTACCATAGATAGACTCAATGAACTTCAGAAGCAATCAAGCACCCTATCTCTAGTGCTAAAAGCTGACTCAAAAGCTATTGTTGACACTTGGATAGCAAGAACATCTCGAGCAATCTCTGATAGGATATGATACTTTGATGAAGTTATCTTCCACCATGCTAATATATCAAAAATCTTATTTCTTATATCCTCGCTAGACTCAGCTAGGTACCTTTTAAGATCATTTCTCATTTCAAAAGCATTATCTTCAAAACATTCTTTCTCAAAATCAGATTCAAACATGTTAACACCATCATTATCAGAATCCACAACTAGAAACTTTTGTTCAGAAGTTGTCCCACCCTATTTATCTTCTAGTGATTGTCTAGTTGAGTCATTTACTACATAAAAATTCACTAACTTTATTAGAGTGCTCTTGATAGAATTCATTATAGTTTTAACTTCATCTTTAGAATAGAGTTTGAGCAAACAAAATGCCACATATTTCATCTTATACCTAGGATCAATCACAACTGCCACATAAAAAGGTATATTCTGTTTTTCAATGTTGCCCTAATACTTGTCAAATTTTATCTTCATACTAGAAGTCATATATTTCAAGATTGATTCGTAAGATGAACTCCATTTAATTAGTCTCCCAAACACATTACAAATTTCATGAAAATAATTATTTGTAGTAACATTCAAAGAAACACTAAACTTGAGGGTAGCATCATAAAAAGTTTTCAAAAACTTATAGAATATTGCACAATTTTCCCAGTCTTTAGAATTTGGTGGCCTAATAGGCCTTTTCCCATTTTTATCCTCTTCACAAAAATATTATGAATAGAGCAAATCCTCATATTCCAACAATTTAAAGGCATCAATAAATCTCAATATATGCTCCAATATTAAATAAGTGGAGTTCCACATTGTTGGCACATCCAAACACACAAGAGTCTTTTCTTCTTTACAAGTATTCTTCACACAACTTTTGTATTTTGTCAATTTTAAAGGAGAAACTCTAACATATCTAACTGCGTTACGTACAACCATAATAGAGAATTCTAATTCTTTTAAGACATTACCCACTACCAAGTTTAGAATATGTGTCGAACATCTCACATGTAAGAATTTTCCATCACAAATAGCACTTTTCCAAATCTACAATCTTTTTTTAATGTGTGTGATAGTCCCATTGTTTGAAGTAGCATTATCAACTATGATTGTGAAAACCTTCTCAATACCCCATTGTTTCAAACATGCCTCAATTGTCTTTCCCTTACGATTTGGAATTTGACAAAACTTCAAGATTCTTTTTTGCATTTTCCATCCAGAGTCTATAAAATGAGCTGTAAGCACCATATAATCGACATTTTGAATTGAAGTCCATGTATCAGTGGTAAGAGAGACTCTTTGTGAATTCTTTAAAAAATATGACTTCAACTTTTTCTTCTCATCATTGTAAAGACTAATTATATCCCTAGCAATTGTAGTGCGTGAAGAATGATCAAACTTAGGGCATGTAGTACTACAAAATAATTTAAAACCCTCTTGCTCCACAAACCTAAATGGCAATTCATCAATGATAATCATGCATGCAATCCTGCAACCTACCTGACTAAATCCCATAGCTAGAAGATTATTACCTGCAACACTTTCATCCTCATTGTCACTATTCTTTTGAAAATGTAAAATCTTCTACTTCTTATCTTCTAATCTATAAAGATTCTTCTTACATTGATTGTTTACATGGTTCTAAAGAGTACTTGTAACCTTTTTCCTACTATCACTTGCATAATCTTCACCACAATAGTTGCACACAGCTCTAGGGTCAAAAGGGTCATTCTCATTTTTTGTAAAATGATCCCATACTTTAGATAGTTGCCTAGGTTTTTTTTTTTCACAACTTTAGCCTTAGACTTTGGAGGCAATGGATGTTTAGAACCACTACTTTGAATAATGGGTATTGACCATTTCATTAAGGTTCCTCACACATGAAAGATTGGTGCTACTATCTTCTTTCATCTAATAATCAAAACATTGAAAACATATTCACATACCACATAAACACAACACTAGTATAAAAAAAAATAAAAAAAAAATATATTAACAAGATACAAAAAAAAAATAAAATGATATCAATATACTCCTTGGTAAATTGGGTTAAGGTTTTACAAAGCACTAGATACCACAAAAAAAAAATGACATCAATCATATTTGGGTTACTAGTAAGACTCCTAGAATTTAAAATATTGACAAGCATACCTTCAGATAATATTTCTTAATACCACCGTATGATGTCAGTTTCAGACTTAGTACTTCACTAATAAAAAATACGTATGTTACATCAAAGCAAAAGGAGTGGGCTAAAGTAAAGTAACTCACTTTATGTGCGAGGTTCATATTCAGTGGTAAAGTTGGAAAAAATGGTTCGTCATTGTTAACCTTTTTAATTGAAAGAACTAGACCACTATGCAAATATTCATTGAAGACTAAACCTGTTAAAAGACATTAAAAGCCATGTCAATAGATAATTCAACACACTTAGATAAGAGACAACAACTATCAGAATATTAACTACCTAGATTGGAGAACATTCTATCAGAATATTAAGATGCAACTAAAACTGCCAGACATTTCACATGAACAAATAATAGTCAAGGAATGATCAATTTTGTATTGATAATTGGATTATTCGGGCCCAATCTGGCCCCCTTCTCTCTTTTGGCCCAATCTCGACCCATCTCTTAGCCTATCCCTCATGGCCTGATCTCAGCCTATCTTGGTCTTACGCCAGCCTGCCGTAACATCATTGCAGCCTCTATTGGGTATTCACGCCCTCGTCTTAGATCTCATTCTTATTAATGATGGATCTTATCCACATTAATGAGGGTCTTGTCGCAACCATACTACCACCTGGGAACCTCCATCTACATCGAATACTCGGTCTTATCACCTGCAAACGCACGACACATACATATAGGAGGACGTCTCCTCCTCCTATATCAATAAGCTCTTTTCAGAGTCAAGGTATATTCTACCCTCTAACCAACTGATACATTTTCATTTCTTTACTCCCTTACTCACTCGAGCGTCGAAGTGCTTGTAAGTACCAACCGCCCCTCCGGACGAACCCGTCGTCGGAGCACGGGTCCTGCCATTGCGATCTCGTCTCTGACCGCTCCCTTTGGTTTGGAAGGAACATCTGGCATCCATCATGGGGCTCAATAAAACTTACCTATCCCATAATTTCACTAGAGTCTTTCAAGCCAACCTT
Source organism: Diospyros kaki (assembly GCA_036245055.1). Lineage (NCBI taxonomy): Eukaryota > Viridiplantae > Streptophyta > Magnoliopsida > Ericales > Ebenaceae > Diospyros > Diospyros kaki. The sequence goes on along the minus strand of BSEG01000015.1, from coordinate 14,700,424 downwards.
ATTGACTTACCATGGTGCGAACCAGAAGCACCCCCTCCCAAGAGCCAAACGCCGCTAACCGTTTCCTACAAAATATAATTGTCATAGAAGTCCTCCTCTAAACTGTCCAACAACTCCAAAACCAAGTTATCGAGTTGACTTGAAACTAGCAACGTGACCAACCCAACGAGTGGGTTGACTGCAACGCAGAAGGTAGTCATCGCCAACACCATCAAACCACCCACACCCATATTCCCCCACCTTCTATGTCCTTGTATTCCCACAGTCACCCTTTCTTAGAGTTCATCAGGACCACTTCACCATATTCAGCGTCGCCATGCTGCTAAACGGAAGCTTCGACCCGATCATGTGCCGATCCTTTCCTAGTACCCTAAGAAAGTCGGCCATGTTGTGGTTCTCATCCCTGGAGCTGAATTCCATCCACGACTTTCCCAAGCTAGCCACTCACTTCCTCACTTATTTCTCCACCAGCCGAGCTTATCATAAGACATCAGCCAGTCTTATCAACTTGAAGCAAGGCGAGCATAAGCCACTGTGAGCATTCATGAACAGGTTCTTTCAGGCCCTTCAGATTAAGGATCTCAACCCTAAGATCTCCTTACACGCCATCATGGCTGGGTTGAGAGTAGGCCCCTTCGCCGACTCAGTGGTCAGAAAACCTCCCGCTTTCTTAGAAGATTTCAGGACACGTGCAGTAGGGTACATCAACATAGAGGAAGCCTCGACTGCCCAACGTAACAAAGTCGAGCTACAAGCACGGTCATAATCGATTCCCCAGTCGTGACCTCCCACCAGGCATCAACACAACACCGGGAGGGACTTCTATCGAAAACAAGAAAATCGAGATCACAACAAAGGGCAGAGAGAACCACCCCGGGCCCCCGAACCACCTCGATTACACTACAACGTATATACCCCTCTCACAACCAGGCGGGATCGAATTTTTTGACCTCCTCGTGGTAATACCGACACCAGTAAGCGGTGTGATTACCACCATATGTTTGGGCACACGGCAAAAGAATGTACTGCCCTAAATGACCAAATAGAGCGCTTGGTCAGGGAAGGTTACCTTCACTAATATGTTTACAGATCATATCGAAGGCAGTCCCTACAGGGAAACTCGGACAAATAGAGGAGTCCCAGCCCCTCGGAGACGGCCCTAAGCAGACAACAGGTAAAACACCAAACCACCCTGGGGAATCTGATAGTCGGGGTCATCAACACCATCTCTAGAGGCTTTTCAGAAGGGATAGAATCAAGCTCATGAAGGAAATGACACCTCCGGGCAATAATGTCAATAGATAATACCGAGAAAAAGCTGAAGAGGATGACTCGACATCCCACAATCTCCTTCACCGATGAGCACTTCGAAGGCGTTGGTAAAAACCTCAATGATCCCATGGTAATCTCGGTCATTGCCGTGAATTTCTTTGTATAGAAAGTCCTCATGGATTAGGGCAGCTCGACTGATTTGTTATACCTATCGACCCTAAAGAAAATGGGTATCTTTGAAAAAGAGCTAAAACGATTCCACAGGAACATAATTGGCTTTTCTGAAGATTAGGTAGGCTTCCCGGATTATGTCGACTTGTTGACTTTATTTGGGAAGACCCCCCTCGTCAAAACAATCTACATCCGGTATCTAGTCATCGATTGCCAGACACCATACAACGCATTCCCCGGCTGCCCCTCTCTCAACACATTGGGCGCGATAGTATCCACTTCCCATCTGGCCATGAAATTCCAAGTTTCAGACACTAAGGTCGGGGCCATTCATGCCGACCAGAAGAAGGGTCGACAGTGCTACCACGACAGCCTCTAAGCACGGAGCCCCAAGCTCAACAAAGACGATGAAGGAAACAGAACCCCCGGAAGCAACAGTCAAGCAGTAGGAACAAACAACCAAGCCCCACACCCTAGCATGCACATGGCGGAGCTAGATCGACAAAGCTAGCCATCAATTAACCGTCCCAAACCCATAGAAGAAATCCACCCTGAAGGTCTGAGCCCCCGCCCGAAGCAGATCGTCCACGACAAACCTACCTCACCGGATCTATAAGAACCCATATTTTCGTGAGGTTGCCACGTAATTTAAGCAAGTTTAGAATACCAAAAAATTGGCTTGATAGTAGTTATAAGTACCGACTCGACTGCAGGAAATGCCTCAGAGTGAAATTGTCTAAGGACAATGATATGGTCTCGATGAGCGTTCCGAGGTAAGATTTATGGTATCAAAAGAAATCGAATCAAGAACAATTTTCGGTACAACTAAAATGCAGCTGCGTTTAAGTAGTAAAACTGAATTATTGTAAGGGACTTCCGAGAAGTCAACGGAAGCCTGAGGGGGGGCTCCGATTTTTTGTAATGAGCAACCCTTTAACAGTTTCGAGATGAAACAATAGCCCGGTGAGGACACTGGGGAAAAATTGTCATTATTGAGTAACTTTGAAGTTATTAATTTTGCGTTTTCGGTATTGTAATGCAAATTAATTTAAGGTTTAAGGACATAGTTGCAATAAGGGAATTACCCAAGTGATATTTAATAAAATTGGGGATTAATGTGCAATTCCCATATATATGGGTGTATTATATAGATATATATATATATACATATGCGCGTGCTGTGTGTGCGTGGGAAATGTTGGCATACCTCTACAACCCATACCCTGCAAGATTCAAGCCATGCCTCTGCCAAATGATGGCTGCCAGCAGAGTGTTCTTCACTCCAAAAGGGATGGGCAATTCAATTGGGGCGGTGGAGGTTGCCTATAAATAGGGAGAGATTTAGAAAATTGGAATGGAAGAGAAATGAAGGAAATGGCAGCAAGCTTTGGCCGAGAGCTTGGCTAAGTAGGGCCGATAGTAGAGAGAGAGAGAGTTGCGCGAGTGAGAGCCAATCGATGGCTGCCCGATGTTGGAGCTGGCAGTAGTATGCGTAGGAACAGTTGCCATGCCCAAAGTTGCAGCGGCCATGGCTGTCAGCGAAGCAAGCTTGAGCGGAGCAGTCGGAAGTGCTGGTCTAGCAACCAACAGTAAGCCGAGGTAGTGGCTATGGGCATGCAGGTAGTTGGTGAGGCCGATGGCTTCCGAAAGCAAGCGAAGCCACGACCATGGTAGCCATGGCCACGAGCTCAACGGCTGATGTGAGGTAGGGAAGGCTACCGCTGGTGGCAGCGGGCGTGGTGCAGGGCGACGGTGGTCCAGCATGGTTGTGGAGGCTAGTGAAGGGCTGGGCGGAGACTGGCAGTGGGCCAAGCGACAGTGGTTGCATGGTTGTCCGTGCTGGTGCGTTGCAGGCGGGAGGAATAAGAAGAAGGAAGAGGAAGAAGAATGAGAAAGAAAAAAAGAAAAGAAATTGAAGAAAAATAGAAAAAAAAAAGGGAAAAAATCCCGAAAAAAATCCTAAATCGTTTTAGGAATTTATTTGGGACTAGAGGAGCATGCCAAGTTAAGTAAATTATTCGGGCACGCGTTTCGAGGATATGACACGCATATCGAGGAAGCTTGAGAGGCTAAGTTAATGTAAGTAAAATTCTCTAGAAAATTTCAGAAATTCAGGAATATTATTTTATGAATTGTCATAGTGAAATATTTGAGAAATATTTATTTTGGATTTATTAAGGAAAAATATAAAGAAATAGCGAGAAAAATAAAGAAAATGTAAGAAATTATGAAAAAATTGATTTTAATACTTATTTAAATAAATATGGTGATTAGGATGCCTTGAGGCTTAATTTGAAGTGACTTGTGCTAATTTGAGGTTTTCACCAAATCGAGACGATGCACGAATTTTGAGGTAAGACGCGAATATTGAGGTAGCTCGATAAGCTTGAGAAGGCAAATGATACTTTTCAACTGGATTTAGTTTTATAAAAAATGCTTGGTTTGTAAGTGGTTCAACCCAAAATCTGATTTTAAGTAAATGATTTTATCATGTTGTTATGCATTGATGTGAATATATCATATAGATTGCATTTACATGTATTGATGATGACATGTGCAAATGTTCACGATGATATTATTGATCATGCATCGCATGTTAGGTTTGAGAGTAGGACTGGCACCGCTGCTCTGCCAAGGGTGCACCTATACACCTCGACCTGCTAAGGAGATTGTAAAAATGGGGAGCAGCAGTTGGGTGCGGTCGATTCAAGCCGAAATGATATGGAAATGACATTTTGCATTTTACATTCATGCACGAAATATGTTTATTGTTCCCTTACTTGGATGGTTCATCATCTAACTTGTGCTTTACCCCCGGAATATTCAAACGTTCCAGATGGAGATGGTAGCAGAAACGAAGATAAATGAGACATGAAATGGCACTTAGCAAAGTGCATGATAAATTGAATGACGAGTTGAATGTACGTTATGTAGCCCATGTATTTAAGTTCTGCTACTTTGAAATCTGAACGTTTTGAGGAATGATGATGTAAAATATGATTTATGATTAATGTTGAGGAATAATGATGTAAAAACTGATTTATGATTAATGTTAAGATGTCAGGTTTGATCATTCCTTCCGTATTTGATGTGCATAATAATTCTCTTTCGAGAAAGTGTATAGAAATTTTGGGATGAATATGAAGAATGATATGAGTTAGCTTTAAGTTTGAAAGAAAAAATTTATTATCCAAAAATTGTCCTAAGTTATAACATGCCCGAGAAAGTGGGGTGTTACAAGATCGCTAACAACATCGGCAGCAGGGCTCACCACTTGGCTGAATCCACAAGGAAGCCTCTGCCCAAATCATAGAATATAGCCAATACGTGGGCATACTATAGCTAAGCAACCATTTTTTCAGGGACTCGCTATTAAAATACGCTTCACTTAATCAAAGATAATTGCTTTCACTTATTAATTATCATATTATGTCTTTACACGAGTACAAACTCAGGTTCTTTTTATGGCAGTCCCCAAGACCCTTCGGTACGTCCTCGTCCTCCAAACACCTTGGTATCACCTCAACTTGCCTTGTATCGAACAAGCATAACAGACCTCGGGCCACCTCGTCTCACTTGGCCCACTCAATGCAAGACCAAGTTGTCCGCAATCCTAGCTTACCTAGCACTCACGCTAGCAAAGACAAATATTCAAACGAACCACTGGAAAAATCGACAAAGAAACGAGGTATTCCAAAATTTCATATTTTGCTAAAAAATTAAATACAAGTATTGACAAACACTTCGGACCTCGAGTCTACCTCGATCAGACAGGTGCACATGACCTCGAGCCATACTCGGTCCTCTTTTAAACCGTGCTTGGGACCCAGACTGACATGGTCAGTCCGCCCCGCGCAGACCTCGGGCACGGCCCCGTCATTACTTTAGGCACCTCAAGCCTGTCTCAACCCTATCGAGCCACGCCTTGTATCAAACAAATGCACAAGACCTCGAACCGGACCAAAGTCTTGCCTTGTAGCAAACGAGCACATCGGACCTCGAGTCTACCTCGATTCGATCCCAAAGTCCGAACGTGGAGTAAGGCTTCCTCGTAGCCCTCCAAATAATCATCTACGATATCTAGCATCTGAGCCCTACCGACTTTCGCCTACAATCTGGCGACCTCGAGCACCGCTTTCAGATGGACAACCTCTGCCTTTGAATCATGAAGCTCCACCCAAGCATCCTCACGTTGGTGGCCGAATCGATTTATGACCTCACAGCAGCGAACCAACGACGCCTCTGCCTCCCCTAGCCGTGGACTCAAGCCAGCCGTCGCCCTGGCTATTTCATCACCCACCTTACTTTCCGCCTCCTCCTAGACGCGTCTTATCTCCTCTTGATGCGACCGCTTGAGAACAACCATCTCCATTCAGAACCCGAACTCCAGCGCATGACATTCTGCCAATACCCCCAGAGCCCGATCCTCCACTTGGCGATACGCTGCTCGTTGATCCCTTGAAGTGGGAGGGTCAGACATGCCTACTGAAGGTGCGCCAGTAGACGGCTTAACCCCTCTGGCATCCCTTAGGCGTTTTCCAACCGACGATCGCCCCTCACCGGTATCAAATCCCTTTGAATGTAACGCCGAAACGACACCAGAGGCAATCGGAAGGACTAGCGCGACGACGGAAGATATAGGACCATTAGCCGGGAGAACGACATCTACCTCGTCAGCGATGCTAGAGACCTCTTCCTTTCCCTTAAGGATAGCTTTTAGGATTTACTTACTATGACGGGGAGCCATTTTGCCCCAAGATACTATTAAAGAGAAAGATATAGAAAAACAACGCACCTTTGACGTAAAGAGGAAGAATAAGTAACGATGGAAAACCCAAAAAGAGGGGACACACCCTTTGTATTGTTCCCATATGTTGCGTTAAGAAGAAAGCAAAATGCTATAAGACACCTAGCAAACGTTAGGGGCATGCCACCTGTCATGTACTTGTCGTGCAATCAATCTCTTGAGGAAAATCATGAGTCGTCACTCATACCTAGGGTGTTGCGTCCTCCTGGCATAACGCTCCATGCCCCGAAGTACCACATGTTATATACCAGAACATCGGGAGGGGACTTTTCTCGCTGCCAAATCCGATCCCGATCCGGCGAGGGTTAGGAGGCGGACTATAACTAGAGCACCACTCCTAGAGGTGTATTCAATCCTCAACAAAGGTATTGGTCTCTTCCTCTGCCTTCCGAAGTTTGGGTAGCAAAAATCGAATGCAAGCTCTGCCATGCCCCGAGCATATCCCAACAGCAGCACGTAGCTCCGTCAGTGTACATTCAAGATAAGCCAGCTGGCTGCCACCCTGGATATCACCACGGGCCCCCTTGGGCATAATGCCTAGAACCTCGAAACCACGTATGCCATGCACGCCATGAATAAAAGCATAAAAAGAAATGCTTGACTTCAGATGCCTTTAGAGCCAACATATGTTCAAACAAAGACCAAAGTCAGCTCGGTCGTCTACCTTGGCCAGGTCTTAATGATAATCTAACTCTCCAAAACTAATGTATGCAACAAATTACCCAGGCTTCCTTTCCCTAGCTCGAACGCTCGCTTCTCAAGCATCCGACCCAGGAGAGCTGTGGACCATCTGGCCCCAATTTGGCACCCTTCTCTCTCTCGGCCCATCTCTTAGCCCATCCCTTATGGCTCGATCTTAGCCCATCGTGGTCCTGTGCCAGCCTGCCACAACATTATTGCAGCCTCTACTGGGTATCTGCGTACTCACCTCAGATCTCATTCTCATTAATGGCGAATCTCATCCACATCAATGAGGGTCCTGTCGCCACCATGCTACCACCTGGGAACCTCCACGGGTGTCGGATACTCAGTGTCATCGCCTGCAAATGCACGACACATGCATATAGAAAGACGTCTCCTCCCCCTATATCAACCAACCATTTTCAGAGTCAAGGTATGTTTTGCCCACTAACATATTGATATACTGTCGTTTCTTTATTCCCTTACTCACTTGAGCGTCGGAGTGCTTGTAGGTGCCAGCCCCCCCAGATGGACCCATCGCTGGATCTTGCGCCTTACCGTTGCGTTGCCATTTCTGACCGCTCCCTTTGGTCAGGAAGGAACAATAATTCTTTTCAGTACAGAATTGATCCTAATTTTTTTCAAGCTAGAGGATTAAATATCCTAATTTTTTTCAAGAATCATGATGTGATTTTGGAAAGGCCCAAGAAAAATTGGGATTGAAGCAAAAAACTATTTAAAGACCAAAATAAATAACTGAAAAACAAAAAGAATAGGAAACAAATTAAAAAAAACACTGCAAACACCTTTAATAATGTTCGTTAGAACCTGTGAAAATATGATTCAGTTTTGTTCTGTTTAGCTTTTGAGAAATAGCCTAGAAATGCTGAGAAATATTAAAAAGACTAAAGGGGGGTTAAAATAAAAAGAAATATATTTTTATTTTATTCTATTTTTCTGGTAAAAATAAAATGAAAAATAGAATAAGACAAAATCCAAATTAAAACAAGAGAACAAAGGCAAACAGAATTAGAAACCAAGTCAGTTATTGAGCAAAGCTGTTATCACTGTCAAACTCGTTCACAAAATTATGCACAAAATCAGCATACAATAACTGAATCTAACACGCCATCGGATCGAGATCGAAATTACTCACCAGCCCCATTGCTTATCGAAAAAACATTTGCTTCTAATATCATGTCTGAATAACAAAAACAAAAAGAAAATGAAAATGTCAGAGAACAACTCCATAGAATTTGGCACTAGACAACACCAAACTGAAATGCAACAAAAACAATAAAAACAAGAAATCTTAGAGAAAAATTCCACCGAATTTGGTAGCAGGCGATGCAAAAATGAAGTACCGCATATACATACATACATATATATATATAGAAAGAGAAAGAAAGACAAACTGTACCTTAGTTCACTAGCATTCTTCCAAAAGTAGAGCTTTGCCAGGGGGAGAAAGAGATGGAGGGTGAGCAAATAGAATCAAGAGCTTTTTTTGTACCTTAGTTTCCCTATGGTAAGCATTGGCTGCATTGCTGGTGGAGAGAACTCAGAGAAAAAGAAAAAAATGCTTGAAATAGAATGAAAGGCATTAGGGTTACATGCCTTTTAAAATTGCGAAATTTTTTTAACTACAAACTGCGTGGTTTGTAGTTTTCTTAAACCATGTCGAACCACTCACCAGAAAAATCACATGGTGCAGTGTGGTTCGATCGATTTTTGCGTTGAGACAATTTTTTTGAACACCCATAGCTTTAAGAGAAAGACTCAGTCCAAGAAGACAAAAGGTTTCGGGAGAAAGGCCTATATCGGGAGGAATGTTGGCTCCACCGATCACTGACAATTAACTTCGGGTCTTCGATCAAGTGAAACTTCCATGCTCCGAGTGGAATTGAGATCACAAATACAAGTTAAAAGACATGCGAGGATTCCTCTCTCTCATATGTCTTTTGATGTTTAAATCAGTATTGGAATAAGAGTATTGTTCCGTGTGGACACTAAGATCCCTTCGGGTGCACCATGTGCTAGGTATGTAGAATATGAAATTAGAGATGATGATGTTAATTTACCAGAAATGGAATCCCTTTTGTTGTTGAGGAGATGAGTATTTATAGGGGTGTGGCCTAAGAACATCAAATAGGACACATGTCGAGCAACTATCAAACAGGTTCAAAAAGAATCTCCCCTAGGGGACTTAGTAATATAGGGAGTCTTTTTAAAGAAGGTGGGCCACACAGCAGGTTACCTCATGGAGCAAGGTCTTCACTTCTACACAACTTTCTTACAAACTTCCTCCTGGAGGGATTTTGGTACTTCTAAGACAAACACTACAAAATAATAAAAGAGATATTAACAACAAATTAAAGACTAACAACAAAATTAATTTTGATGGTTAATATAATATTATTAACGAATAAATATAAATCCCTTCGTTATAAAATAAATTTTAACGATAGAATAAATAAGGCGTCATTAATATACCACTTTCTCGTTGTTATTGACTAAATTTTTTAATTATAAAAAAATATTATAAAATAATATTAATATTTAATTAACACTTATATTAGTAATCTCTAACATAATTATATTTTTCTGTAAATGCACAAATATAATTATTAAACTAATATAATTAAGCATTAATTATTTATTGATAATACAATATAATAAAAAATTATGAACATATTAAAAAGAATACAATATATCAAACTAATTTATTATTATTATTATATTTATAATATAACTACATTTTAAAATAAATATTAATTTGATACAATAATTTACATTATTTTATTATCATATTTTAGATTATTATCTAAATTATTTAATAAATATCATAGTTTAAATTATTTTATCAGTTATCATAATCATACATTATTTTATTTTTATCTATCAAAATAATTATTAATATTATTTTTATAAATTATTTTATTTTTATTTAACAACTAAATATTAAAAAAAAACTAATTGTAATAGCGGAAGATGCTCTGCCTCTTTCCTTGGGCAAATACCCAAATCTCCATTGCTTTCATCTCCCTCTCAACCCGTCAAAGTTCTCTCCAACCTATTGTCTACATCGCCTCCACCTTTTTACTGCCTCAACGCCGTCACCGCATCCAGCTCTATCGTGGCCTCCTCGCTACCTCTACACCACCGGAACATGGCTACACTTGCTCCACAACATAGCTCTAGCCATTGTCCCCCATTTGGATTAGTGGCGCCTCACAAGTTCATAACCCTAAAGAACTCGTCGGATTCCTCAGGTTCACGCCTTTCGCCTGAATTGATCAGAACATTCTAGAAGGTGACCTACGATAACTCTCTCTATATGCCCTCAAATTTCATTCTACTTTCTCGCATTGTTCTTTATAGCTTCAGTTATATTCTCTTTGTAGTGCAGAATAGAGAAATACGAACAAACCTTAGTTTGACGGTTCAATGAAGGCAAATTTACATGGTGGCTCTTTCATCTCAGTTATTGCAGATTCGATATGTTTTTTAACTCTCTTTTTGTATTTTTTTCTATGTATGCGGGGTTTTGGCTTGATGCAGATACGATGACATTTGCAAGTTCACCAAAAGGAAACCTTTATGGTTATTGTTATACTTTATTTGGTTCAAATCAAAGATCAGTGTACTGACTATGGTTTGTTTGGGGGGTGTTTGACTTAGTGGTTTGATCGCTTATAAGCTCATCATTTAGCTTATAAGTTGCATAATTTATTTAGTTACACATTTGTTAAAAATTCAAGAGTTTAAAAGAATGCTTAGGGTCACAAATACGTTGAGCCCCTCGCGAGCGGCTCAATGCTCGTTTCGTTAAAAGTTCATTCGTTAAGGTAAACGAGCCGAACTTGAGTTTAATTTTAAAGTTCGTTTTGTAAATGAACCAATTTTGAACTTAGTAAAGCTCGACTCAGTAGCTCGCGAGGTGGCTCGAATAAAGATTCGTGAGTTGCTCGATTATAGGCTTGCGAACTGGATCATTTAGAGGCTTGTTAGCAAGCTCGATTATTGGCTCGTGAATAGCTTTGTTTATAAATACATTAATAAATTTATTTTATAATTTTTTTAAAAATATTATTTAATATAAAATTATCAGAATTTATACTATTATAATAATATCATAAATAGAATGTGTTGATAATAAGATATGTCAATCAAACTATATATTATAATGCATCATTTATATGCATGTTTCTAATTCAACTAAAATTTTTTCTTGAGTATATTAATATGATGTTATAATCAGTGTTCTTGGTTATTGTTATATTTTCTAAAAAAAAAAAGAAATTATAGAATATAAAATACTTACAAAGTAAAATATATAGGGTATATGTGAAAAATAGTAAAAACTATAAGGGTTGGAATAAAATAAATGTGTGTGTATATGTGGAATTAGTTTATAATTTATATGATATAAATAGATTTGTAAGTTGTAAACCCTAATTTGGAAAGCAATTGTAGCAGTTTACTGAAGGTTTGTAGTAGCTAGAAAGTGACCCATTGCCGTTCCCGTCATTTCCTCGTCGGAGTGTCCATTGCTCTCGTCACCAATCGTTGTTGCATTCTCTATCTTTGTTGTCATCTCGCATCTCTCGCCCTTAGTGAGTCACCTTGGCTTACTATCTCACCGTTGCCTCGCCGACCATCGCTGCATCCTCTGCTCTTGCTTTGCTGTTACATCTTCTGCTCTTGTTAGAAGCTTGTTGAGCTCCAACCTAAGTTTAGGCTTGCCAAGGTTTGGCGAGCTCGAGCCCAAGCTTGGCTTGTCAACCAAATTGATGAGATGAGCTTGAGTTAGAACTTTGTTAACTGAGCTCGAACCTGAGCTCAGATTTGCTGAGCAAAGCTTATCAAAGCTTAGCTTGGCTCGACTTGATTGCGATTGTACTGTTTGGCTTACCATTTTTTTTAATAAGCTTGTAAGTTTTTTTACTTATAAGGTGTGTAAAGCTTAAAAATTGATTAGCATTTAAGTTGATAAAGCGTTTGCATAAATGTATTTTTAAATTGTCATTTATATAGTTATGTGTTTAGTTTGAAAAAGTTCATAAATTATCATAATTTAATAAAAAGACTTAAATAGACATGTTGCTGAATAATATAAATAAAATTTATAAAAATACTAATTTTTAATTAAAATAAATTATAAATTAATATTTAACTAATAAAATTATTATAATTACATGTTAATAAACTATGCATAATTATTAAAAAAATATACTAATACAATACTTTATATTTAAATTTAGATTTAATTTACAAAAATATTAAATATATTAATACAATACTATAGTGAGGCCGGATAGTGTCAGCACCCATAAATTTTGTCATTTTTGGGCCCGGTAAATTTTTTCCAGGCCCACCCCCAATCAGCGCCTTCTACAAACCCTTCTCCCGTCTGCAAACCCTACTCCCTCTCTGGCTCTCTCGCCGCTCGCCCTCGCCCTCGCTCTCGCTTGCTCGCTCTCTCTCGCGGCTCGCCCTCGCCCCTCGCTCTCTCGCTCTCTCTCTCTCTCGGCTCGCCCTCGCCTCTCGCTTGACGGTCGATCGCTCTCTCGCTCTCGCTCGCGGCTCGCCCTTGCCTCTCAGTCGGTAGCTGGGGAGGTCGCATCTATGGCTACTGGCTCTGGCTCTCTAACTCTTGCTGTCGCTGGGTGACTGGGTTGCTCGCCTCTCTGCATTGCTATTGGGACACTTTGGTCAATCTTTTGAGGTTTGGTTCAATCTTTGGTGCTGTGTTCTTGTTCTTGGCAGGCAGGCAGTGGCCACTGGCCAGTGGGCATCGCTTCATACTCTAGAGACTAAGAGACTAGAGGTAAATTTATATGATTATGTTCTATTTAATGTGTATTTTTATTTCGTTTCCATGACAGTTGATGGAATTGAACAAATATCTAAGAAAGGATGTTAAGAAAGGTCAAAAGTTCACGTGATACAAATGAGGTTACCCCTTCGAAACCATAAGTTTAAATGTTCTACTTAAAGAAACAACCCATTTGCCAAAAAACAAGCAGAAGGTAAGGTCATGCACAAATACAACCTTCTCCTAACCCTTGCTAAGTGGGGAGCCTCACATTGGAGATGGCCTTTAAAAAAGCTATTATATCATTTTCAAATAAAACCCTTGCGAAATCTTTTTTTCTACATTCTTATACAGTAAATTTGAAGTAATAATTTTAAGATAACATTTTTTATGGTTATTATAACTTTTGGACCTCCCAAGTAGTAACTACTAAAATTACTCCCTTGATTTTTTTTTCTCATAAAAAACTTGTCAAACTAATCTGTAAGCACAGTTACTAACCAAAGGATTCACTAGTGATACCAACAATGACTACAACACATTTTTAGGTTAAAAATCAACCTCATGCCATAAAGACTGAACAATAAGATGGAGTGTCAAGCAGAAAATAATCATATTTTTGTAAGAGCTTGAGGAAATAAGGAACTTAGATTTCTGATCACCTATTTCAATCTCCTTGTCAAGTCTACTAGGCCGTCGGAGTGCAGGCTCAATGCTATTAGGTCTGTTTGTTGCAGCAATGACAAGTATGTTATCAGTCCTGCAAATTCCATCCATCAAATTCAGTAAAGTTGCAATCATTCTCTGAGACAGCTCTTCACCTCCATCCCTACATGCAGGGGGCAATAGCATCCAACTCATCGATGAATACCTGCCTAGCATCCAGCTCTTCACTAGTGTTAGCCAGGTATTCATCGATGAGTTGGATGCTATTGCCCCTGCACGTAGGGATGGAGGTGAAGAGCTGTCTCAAAGAATGGTTCCAACTTTACTGAATTTGATGGATGGAATTTGCAGGACTGATAACCTACTTGTCATTGCTGCAAAAAACAGGCCTGATAGCATTGAGCCTGCATTCCGACAGCTTGGTAGACTTGACAGGGAGATTGAAATAGGTGATCAGAAATCTAAGTTCCTTATTTCCTCAAGCTCTTAGGCAGGTATTCATCGATGAGTTGGAGGCTATTGCCCCTGCACGTAGGGATGGAGGTGAAGAGCTGTCTCAGAGAATGGTTCCAACTTTACTGAATTTGATGGATGGAATTTGCAGGACTGATAACCTACTTGTCATTGCTGCAAAAAACAGGCCTGATAGCATTGAGCCTGTACTCCGACGGCTTGGTAGACTTGACAGAGAGATTGAAATAGGTGATCAGAAATCTAAGTTCCTTATTTCCTCAAGCTCTTACAAAAATATGATTATTTTCTGCTTGACACTCCATCTTATTGTTCAGTCTTTATGGCATGAGGTTGATTTTTAACCTAAAAATGTGTTGTAGTCATTGTTGCTATCACTAGTGAATCCTTTGGTTAGTAACTGTGCTTACAGATTAGTTTGACAATTTTTTTATGAGCAAAAAAAATTAAGGGAGTAATTTTAGTAGTTATTACCTTGGGAGGTCCAAAAGTTATAATAACCATAAAAAATGTTATCTTAAAATTATTACTTCAAATTTACTGTATAAGAATGTAGAAAAAAAGATTTCGCAAGGGTTTTATTTGAAAATGATATAATAGCTTTTTTAAAGGCCATCTTCAATGTGAGGCTCCCCACTTAGCAAGGGTTAGGGGAAGGTTGTATTTGTGCATGACCTTACCTTCTGCTTTTTTTTTGGCAAATGGGCTGTTTCTTTAAGTAGAACATTTAAAATTATGGTTTCGAAGGGGTAACCTCATTTGTATCACCCGAACTTTTGACCTTCCTTTACATCATTTCTTAGATATTTGTTCAATTCCATCAACTGTCATGGACCAAACTATTTTAATCATGTCACACACACGTTTTGTTCAAAGCCACTCCGATCTTATTATGAAAAGGCTCATTTCTAATTTTATGTTTTCTTGTATGGCTACATTTTTATCTTTGTTACACTAATATTTTGCATATGTTGGTGCTTTGTTGCCCAACATTCTGTGCCATGAAATTGAGCTAGTGTTATATCTGTCCTATAAAAAGTCTTTCTTTGTAGATGTCTTAAAACTTATCTAAGGTACAAGAAACTCTTCATGTCCAGCTGCTTTATCTGTAACTGCTTTCCTGATGTTCTTTATATTTATGTTTTGTAATATCCCACATCTGTGTATCATCTTCAACTTGCATAACAACTTGTAGCCTTGAATAATGATCTACTTGGAATATTTTCTTTTCTGTCCGTTTATGTTTTGTGTTACCAAGCAAACATGGTTGAATGCCCTTCCAATACAATAGTTTGTGCTTTTTGTTATTTTTTTCTTTTGTAGTTGCATGAGGTTCACATACTTTACACTTAGGCATTGCTCAAACACATGAATTGACTTTGTATGTAGTGTTAAAGGTTCAAATCCAATATATTGTTACACCTTTGGTGTTTGCTTCCTGTATAATGTTTTACAAATGAAGTATAATGGTTAACAAATCCAATTTTATGAGAAATTTACACTTGGAAGCTGATGGACAACATTCATATATATATATATTTTTTTTTTCTGGCTAGTGAACTTCAACATTCATCTTTTTCTTCCTTATTAATTATTATTATTATTTTAATAACACACATTGAAACAGTGGGAAAGCTCTGAACTATGAAACTGACATACAATTACAAGTTAATCTTATATAATTAAACTTCATGCTCTTTGTTATACATGTCATAGTTAGATTTAATTTGTGGGGCCTTAGTTGGACATGTACGAATTAGACTCTTTTGTGGTTAGTCATTACTTTTACACAAGTGAGCTCTCAGATTGCTATCTAGAACTTTGTTTTGACCAACATTCATCTTTCCTTTCCTTTTTTTCCCCTGATATGTAAACTTCAACATTCTCCTCTTCTTCCTTGTTATTGCCATTATTATTTTGATAGCACACATAATTTGTTGAAATAGTGGGAAAGCACTGAATAATGGAAATTGATAAGGTACAACTACCAAATTAATCTCATATAATTAGGATTTTTGCTCTTTGTTATAGAAGCCTTAGTTGGACTTGTAAGGATAGATTGTTTTTGGTTGTTAGTCATGACATTTAAATAAGTGAGCTCTCATATTGTTTTGATCAATACCTGCATATGCAGGTGTTCCATCTCCAAAACAACATTATGATATACTGCTTGCTCATCTCTTTAGGATGGAACATTCTCTTTCAGACATGCAAGTTCAACACCATTCCACAGCTACACATGGTTTTGTTGGTGCCGACATAGAAGCTCTCTGCAATGAAGCAGCCATGATCTGTCTTAGGCGCTATGTTTATTTTTTGAAATCTGGTGATGCTTCAGATAACAGAAACTCTGTTGTGTTTGAGAGCTGTTGTACTGCTAGAGAATATGGCTCTTGTTGCACAAATGATACACTGGATTCTGTATCTTCATCTATAACATACCAGTCTATTTCGTCAAAGATAGAAAATGCTGTTGATGTTAGGGAAAATGAGGCTTCTACAGTAGAAGAGTTAAGTTTGGAAGTAACATTTGAAGATTTTGAAAAGGCTAAAATGAAAGTTAGACCAAGTGCTATGCGTGAGGTATGTTGAGACTTCATATTGTCTAGCAAAATGTAAGTAATATGTAAAATGGGACAAGTCAAGCTTTCGATGGTTCATGACTCCTCAGGAGTAACTAAAGCATACAAATGATACAATGAATTTTTCAAGCTTTGTCAATAGCATGATGTTGGCACACTAATTTCATATCTATAAGTTATCGAAATGATGAGATTCCAAGCTTCCTGAATATTTTTATTACTCCCATGTCTTTACTTTTACATATAATTATTTTCTTAGATTTTTCAATGGCCGTTTGGAAGTTTATTTGATTAATATGTATAAATGATATTAGATCTTATTTGTTTCGCTTCTAGGTAATGCTGGAGTTTCCAAGGGTTAACTGGAAGGATGTTGGTGGCCAGGAGGAGGTAAAAGCACAGTTAATGGTGGCAGTGGAGTGGCCTCGAAAGCACCAGGATGCTTTCAAGCGTATTGGAACCCGTCCACCAACTGGGGTTTTGATGTTTGGTCCTCCGGGATGCAGCAAAATGCTTTTGGCAGGTGCAGTGGCTTCTGAAGCTGGGCTGAATTTCCTTTCTGTAAAGGGTCCAGAGCTTTTTAGCCAATGGGTTGGTGAGTCTGAAAAGGCTGTAAGGTCTCTGTTTGCAAAGGCAAAGGCAAATGCTCCATCCATCATTTTTTTTGATGAAATAGATGGTCTTGCTGTTATTCGTGGGAAGAAAGGTGATGGGGTTTCAGTTGCTGATAAGAGTTATGGGTCAACTTCTTGTTGAATTAGATGGTAAGTATTTAACCATAATACAAAACCTTGTAGCAGAGGTTTTGTCTTCCTAGTACTAGGCTTTTTTTACCTTGAGTGCTATCCTCTGCATCTCTTGAAATTGAAGTGCATCAATATTGCGGTATTGCTTGAGATTTGGCCATATTAACTAATTTTTTGAGCTTTACTGGTCAAAGTTTTATTAAGCAGGAGTTGGGAAAGTACTTTTGTAGTATCCTAGATTTCCTTCAAGTCGCTTTAAGGAGACTCCTAACTCTATGGCAGTGTAGTAATATCAACAATCAAAATCCTTTTGTTCCCAGAAATTGTTAAGGCAAAGGGACAAGACAAAAATAGAAAGGAAAAATAATCTCCATAAAAATTTTTCCCTATAATTTTTTTTCCATAAATGGTCAGAAATCTGGAAAGTTTTACCCATTCTCCCTTCTCTCATGAGTTTTTCCACCTATCCATGCAGTTTTTATGGTAGTTGAAATGAGAGAAAATTATTGTCTTTGCATGTTGTCTGCAGGCCAGCTACAGTTTTTAGGCATTTTTGCAAGAGACTCAGTACTCTTTAACTTGAACTTGTTTATCTGCAAAACTGAATGGACTGTGTTTCTGTCAATTTAGGCTTGCAACAAAGGGCTAATGTGACTGTTATTGCTGCAACAAATCGACCAGATAAGATTGACCCTGCCCTTCTAAGACCAGGTATCACCAATCTCTTCGTTCTTTGAAAATTAGATATTGTGTTTTACTCAACTGATAATTAAAATTTTGCCAGGACGCTTTGACAGACTGCTATATGTAGGGCCCCCCAGTGAAATAGACCGGGAAAATATATTCCGCATCCATTTGCGGAAAATGCCATGCAGTCCCAATGTCTGCATTAGAGAACTGGCTCTCCTCACAGAAGTGTGTACTGGGGCTGATATATCATTGATTTGCCGTGAAGCAGGTCTTGCTGCCATTGAGGTCTGGAGTTTTTATTGCAATTATGCATATTGCTTTCAGAATTATCATTGATATATTTTCTGCATTGATTATGTTTATGATACCAGGAATCTCTTGATGCTTCAGCAATAAGAATGATACACCTAAGGACGGCAATTAAGCAAGTACAGCCATCTGAAGTCCAGTCTTATCAGGATTTGTCAATAAAATTTGAAAGGCTTGTCTACTCTAGTACTAAAAGAGACGGTGAGGGTGTTCAGCCTTGCTCAGGAAGATTAATTTGGAAGTCTTTTTGGTAAGAATCCCTCTTTTTGGTGATTTCTTTTTACTCTTGGAAGTGTTCAACTGGCACTGTCACCCTGATGGGGGTTATCTCTTGGGTGTCCAGTGCACTAGCTTCAGGAACCAAATAAACTGCTTTTCTTCAGTGTGTTTAGTCTTTATGAATGCCCCCCAAGACTTTGAGGAGCTGTGTTAGATAGCTCCAAGTTAGTCTGAAGACAAATTGCTCCCAGTCAATAGGCGCCACTCACTAGGGCTTGAGCTATCTGCTTGTTCATTGTCTTTGGTTTTGTAAACCAAGAATGAAATCCAAAACTTGAAAGAACAGCGCTGAGCAGTTTAGAGTGGTTTAACTTGTATATGCTTGTGTGGTTAGTCCTTGGTTCCAGATATTTTAGTTGTCAACTAGGTACTGTGGGTTGCAAATTGTGCACAGCCTTCCTATATGATGCTAATATTGCATACATGTAGGATTCCACTACAGGAACTCGTGCATTAGGCTACTAACTGTTATGAGTTCTTTAGTACTTCTGGGAGAATTTATGCTAGGTTGGTTTTCTTGTGGCCTTTCATTCCGCCTTTCATTCCAGGTTGTCAAAAGTAACTGATCGTCCAATCTTATTCCTTAGGGTAGAATTACTTGACTATATACAGTTGGTCAATGAAGAAAGTAATCTCTAAATTAGGCAATTGCCTAATTATATCCTACTGAAATTAGGAAACACGGAGAACCTAGAACACAGTTGGAAAGATGCGGTCAAGATAGGATCTCCTAGGAAAAGAAATGGAAATATGGAAACATAGATCTCGGGCATATAAATCTCTAAATATGAATTTGAATCTTCGTATCTTCTAACACTCCCCCTCAACATTGTGAGCGAATGTCTTGCATTCCAATCTTTCTCAATAATCTTCGACACAGGGCTAGGAAGTCCTTTTGTAATAATATTTGCAAATTGATCACTAGTAGGCACAAATGGGGTGCAAATCTCTTGCTTCTCTTTTATGAAATGTTTATTCACTTCAACATGATTTGTTCGATCATGCTGTATCGGATTCTGGACAATGCTAATAGCTGACTTATTATCACAGTAGAGTCTAATAGGTGCTTTCCACTTGATTTTTAGGTCTTCCAGGAGTATCTTGATCCAAAGTAATTCACATATTCCTAGGGTCATTGATCTGAACTCTGCTTCAGCACTTGACCGAGTTACAACACTTTGTTTCTTACTTCTCTAAGTCACAAAATTATCTCTTAGAAATGTGCAATATCCTGATGTTGACTTTCTATTAACAACTGACCCTACATAATCCACATCAGTATAGGCCTCAAGAGACAACTCTCCCCCCTTTCTAAACAATATGTGCTTACTGGGTGTCCCTTTTAGGGGTGACTTTCCTTAGGATTATGCATGAATTAGCTGGCCATTCTTACTGAATAAGCAATGTCTGGCCGTGTATGGAGTAGGATGAGATGCTAATATTTTGCCGAGGGACAAATCAATTAGTTTTCATTTTTTTTTTTTTGTTCTTGAATGATGATCAAATTAGTTAATAAACAGTTTGAAGCCATCAAAAGGTTAAATTGCAAGGAATAGTCAAATATCTTACATTTGAAATGCAAAACAAATTCTATAGGGGCACAGGCTGTAGATCTTACATCTTAGCTTGGGCTTTAATGGGTATCCCTGCATGGACAGGAGTAGGGTTCAATCAGGCTACTGAAACAAATTCTGTATCCTTTCATTATCCATCTCTTTGGAGGACGTTTACCCCCTCCACTAATTCAAGTGATTGAATTTGGTAATGCAGGATGCCAGTGATATCTACTGTCTTGTTTTTCAGCGGATTTCTAGCTGCACTTTTACAGTGAAAATCACCCTCATATGGTTAGTCGCGTTTCCACTGTAAATTGCCGTCAAGTTTGACAATCACCAGTCTGCAACACGCGCAAAACTTGATCCCGGAAACAAGAACACCCACTCAGCACTTTGACAGTGTTTTCAGCCACTGGAAACTGAAGATGCTGTTTCAAACTTGGCTGTAGTAGCGCGCCTGCACAGTTTTCTGGGAAATAAAGTTAAAACAAGGTAGTTCTCTGGCCTTCCCCAATTTATGATTAGTTTTCCAGTGGCTGGAGAATTTGAAGTCGAAGAGGGCTTTTGACTTCTTGCTGCAATGGAAAATAATATTTCAAAAGCACATTATGTTTCATTTTACAGGCACACTTGCTCAATCAACCGATGTAAGCGTCGCTGATTGAGTAACCAGACTCGCTAACTCATTCAATAGCTCTTTTAGTTGTTCGCTTGAATTGCTTATCCAATGAACGGTTTTGTTTGATTGGATCAGCGGTTTTGTTTCATTGAATTTGCGGTTCTCTCAAATAGAGTCGTAGACTTGAATGATACATGGAGTGCTAATCAAATAATAGTAGTAAATAGTGAATTATTTTTCTTCGATAAATTATTAGAGGGACCACCATAATGGTGTGGTGATTGGAAGTCCTTTTTGTAAGCAATTTTTATTCATTTTTTATATTTACAGATTTGGGTGATTATTTGTCATAAGATCATATGACCATGACAGGGTTCAAATATGGAGGAGTTAATAGTGTTATTGTAGAAATTAAACGAAGAGCATTGTTGCTGCGAAGAAATGAAATGTTAGTACAAAATTGGCTCTCTGTTAATGAGTGGAGTCAGGAGTGGGAGATTGAGAGATGATGCGATGTTTATCTAAACCAAGTACTTTTAAATTTCATATTTTTCTCTCCTTTTACTGAAGGAGGAGAAAAAACGATTGGAGGGTATCTCTATTGACGTGAGATAAATGGCAACCTCTTCCTGGTTCCTACTAACATCCTTCACTGTCAGATAGAATGATTCAGGGACGATATTCTCATCTGCTACACGTCTGCCATCTGTATTGGCCTATATTATATGGGGTACATGGCCTTTATTTTTCAACTTTAAACAATCTTTTGAAAATTTTTCAGAGTCGCACCGCCCCAAAACAACCATGGGGTGTACAAATGGACAAAACATCCTAAAAAGCTAAAACAAAGTTGCTTTGCAAGGGGCGAGCAGCTCCGTTTGGACTTCTTCCTTTGCCCGTATCACTATCAGCCCTCTAAATCCTGCCTGGCCACGTGTCATCTGATCTGGCACCTGATGATGCCATCTACATCCGGATATAGGGACCATGTCAGCTAATTTGAGGAATTCAAAGAAAATTACAATTTCTAAACATATTTATGATTATACTAATTTTAATTTTTTTTATGAAATTATTACCATTTTTTTTATACACTCCCAAGAGTTGAGGCCAAAGCCAAATGTCAGCGAGTTGGGATGGCTGCTTCAATCTTGTTTCATGATGTTTTTAGGGTTTGTTTGACCTTCTTTGGTGTATGTTTCTAGGCTGGTGTTTGGGATTGTGTTGTTGAGTTTTTTTACCTCATGCTAGTTGGTTATTGCATATTTTATTATCGTTAAATGTTGAACTCAGTGCATCGTCTTGAGATTTTTTTATGTCTTAGTGCTTTTGCCTGATAGGAGATGACTTTTGTAATAAATGTTATAAAAAAGCAAATTTAGATTGCTTTATTTGCTTCGAAATTAAACATATTAGGCGTAGATGCTTTCATCAATCTTAGAAAAGAAGAGAAAAAAATTAAAATTCTTATAAAGGGACTCATAAAGTTTTCCTTTTTTTCTCAATTAAAACTCAATTATTATTTTTTAAAATTTTTAATTAGGTAGCGTTTATTAAAATAAGTAAAATAAAAAAGTATCAATATAAGGTTAAAATGTTTTTTGAAACAAGATATAAAATGATCAAGATAAGTTTAAGAAGTATTTCAAGATTTATATTAGATTGTTTGTTAAATTTTTTAAAATTTATTAAAAATTATATTTTTTTTTATATGTTAAATGCATATGATAAGCATTAAGTTTTTTTTTTTAGTAAAATATCTCTATTACTAAATTCATTCAAAACTATATATTAACATCAATAACAAATTTATGATTAAAATAGTATTTTATAATTAATGTAAATTGTTAAAAAATAAAAATAAAAAATAAAAATAGTGTTTTATTTTCTAGATTTATGTTCAAAAATAGATTCTAAAAAGACTTCGCAATTAAAAATAATTATCGATGGAATTATAATAATTTCATAAATAATTAAAAATTGTCAAAACATATTACTATAATAGATAATAAAATATAAAATTAAATAAAATAATTTAAGAAATTAGTGAAAGGAATTTGTATTAGATAATAAAATATATATAGAGAGAGAAATTTAAATTTTAAAAATTGGTGAAAGGAATAATTTTATTTAAATTTTAAAAATTACCAAAGTATATGGTAATTTAAAAATATATTAAATAATATTAATTATAATATTTAAATAAATAAGTTCTTTTAAAACTAATCTTATTGTAAAAATAAGACTTAATAAATTTAAAATTTAAAAATGTATTAAATTATATTAATTAACTTATAAGGGGCATATGGGTAATTTAGTTTTATTTATAAAATATCAGATAAATTTATCTGGAAGGGGAAGTGTTTGATAAATTTATCTGTAAAAAATAAGATAAGAAGTCATGTGAGAGGTTTTTTTGAAAAATCTCAGATAAATTTAACAAACACATTAGAAATGACAAATATTCGAAATGCTTTTTATATTTGATCTTTTTCACCCTATATATTGGTTAACAAATATTATCTTAGTTTACTTGGCTATATGTAAACCAAGACTTAAAGAGTGTTGATCACTCCCTTGGGGTTGGACAACATACTTGGATAGTGTTTGTTAACCATAATATAGAGAAAAAAGTCAGATATCAGAAATATTTTGAATGTTTGTTCTTTCTAATGTATTTGTTAAACGTATTTAACTTTTTCTAAAAAAATTCTCACGTGACCTCTTATATGACCTTTTTCAGATAAATTTATCCAGCCCTCAAATTTATCTAGCCCTCTCCAAATAAATTTATCTAATATTTTACAGATACACTTAAATTATCCATATGTTGTAATTAATGTCATTTAATAAATTTTTAAAATTTAAATTTATTAAGTATTATTTTTATAATAAAATTAGTTTTAAAAGAACTTATTTATTTAAGTCTTATAATTAATCTCATTTAATATATTTTTAAATAATCACATGTTTTGACAATTTTTAAAATTTAAATAACATTATTCCTTTCAGTAATTTTTAAAATTTGAAATTCTCTCTCTCTCTCTCTCTATATATTTTATTATTTAATACAAATTCATTTCATAGACTTTTTAAATTATTTTATTTAATTTATTTTTTTAACTATTATAAAAATATGTTTTTATAATTTTTAATTATCTAAGTGAAATTAGTGTATTTCCACCGATAATTATTTCTACCTTTTAAATCTTTTTAAAATTTATTTTTAAACATGAATTTACAAAATAAAACATTATTTTTAATTTTATTTTTTGACAATTCATATTAATTATAAAACACTATTTTAGTCATACATTTGTTGTTGATGTTAACATATAGTTTTAAATGAATTTGGTAATAGGGATATTTTGGTAAAAAAAAATCCTTATCTTGGTACTTATTATATGCATTTAACAAATATATGGGAAAAAAAAAGGACAATTCTCAATGGATTTCAAAAAATTTAACAAACGGTCTCATAGAAATCTTGGAATACTTTATAATCTTACCTTGCTCATTTTAACAAATGATACCTAACTAAATATGGATTGAAAAAAGTGAAATATGAAAATCATTCAATACAAAAATGTTTTCCATTGTGATTATTAAATTTATCTAGCAACCTTGAAAAAAAAGGTATGTGACTTCTTATATGGGATTATTTAGATAAATTTATCTTGAATTTTATAGATAAAAAAAAATTATCTATATGCACCCCCCAATACATTTAAAAAAAATTAACAAACACTCTTATGAAATTCTTAGAATGCTTCATATCCTTATTTTAATCATTTCATATTTTGATTTAAAAAATATTATAACCTTATCTTAATATAATTTTATTTTTTTTATTTTAATTAACAAACACGACCTTTACCTACAATGATGCAAATATATGGCTTTGTTATTACTTGTAAAGAGGTTTGGGAAGTTAAGAGAGTTTAACCCCAAGAGAAACCAGGGCAAGGGAGAGCTATAGCAGCCTTTTGGGGCCCTACTTGCTTTTAGGTTAGTTCCCTCTAGCAAGGAAGGAATCCACATGCATTTCAGATTAGAATTTTCCTGCACTTTCTAGGTGAGGCAACCGCAGTATATATTATGCGCTATATATATGTGTGTTTAGTATATTGAAATGCTTATCCATAGACAGGACGTTCCATATCTGAAAGAGAAAGAGCCCTTCTGTTGAGAATCCTTTAGTTTTTGGCAGTCTCTCATAGTCTTAGAGAGAAAGGAAATCAAGTGTTAGGAGTGAAAATGGGAGTTTCAGGAACCTTGGAGTATCTGGCTGAGTTGTTGAGAGACGCTAAGACAAGGAAGAAGAAGAAACAGTTTCAAACTGTAGCTCTCAAGGTAAGGATGGACTGTGAGGGCTGTGGAGCTAAAGTCAGGAATACACTCTCTTCACTCAAAGGTATAAACATATATGTATATGTCCACTATTTATTTATTTTAAACGTGTATTAGGTAAACTTTAATTTAGTTCTAATGTGCGTATAATTATTTAGCTCTCTTCCTCTTGTTCTTTGACCATCAATTGATGAGAAGCTGCGACCATTATTCTTTAAAGTGTTTATTAGTAAATAAATTCATTAGACACAAGCAATAATAAAAAATAATATATACTAAATAAATATATAAAAATCTGTGTGATCATAATAAACTCCATTCACAAAGAGGTTGAAATCCGCATAATCGAAAAAAGTCATTATTTATCACCTTTTACCAAGAAATCAATCAACCTTGGCATTAGTTAGATTGATGTTGATGAGATTGATAAAATGGGTTTAATTTGATGGTTGATGATCACATCAGGAGCCAAGTCAGTGGAGGTGGACTGGAAACAGCAGAAGGCGACAGTGAGTGGATATGTGGATGCAAAGAAGGTGCTGAAGAAGGCTCAATCGACTCGGAAGAAGGTTGAGCCCTGGCCTTACGTTCCTTACAATTTGATCGCTCATCCTTACGTTGCCGGCGTTTATGACAAGAAGGCGCCGCCTGGTCTTGTGAGGGCCACTGAGGACACTGCCATTGCCACCCTTAGCACCGTGGAAGAACAGTACACCACCATGTTCAGTGATGACAATCCAAACGCTTGTTCTATTATGTAAATGATTAATTATAAACTATATATGTATATGTGTGTGTGTGTGTGTACTTCGTCTACACAGTACACACACACAGGCTGATTAGGGTTTTGGTAAAGAATTTGTGATTTGATCATGATGCTTGATAAACCCTTCTTCAACAAATTAAGTGGTCCAACGGTGTTCTCCATATATACATGAATGAAAACTGTTCTACTAAATCATTATGTGGTTGTAATATATCAATGAGTTCACTATATTATGTTTTAAGTCTCATGACCTCCCACATAATTTAAAATCTCATGTGATCTTTCACTTTTATCATTTGAGTTTAGAAGATAAAATTAAGAGCAACCAAAATCTAGGATAAGGTTTTGTTGGTGCCATAAATATTGCCCCGAGGCAAACGGACCGATGAATAATTTTTTTCATTGTTAGTTAAAGACTTTTTAAACCTAATTTCATGAGTAAGGATATAGTGTTACATTTTTTATTAGAAGGTCAAAGAGTCAATATATAAATATTTTATTATCAACTATTTTTTATTGGAATATTTAATCTCTTCACTTATTTTTTTCATCATCAATTTTAAATCTTATTTTTACTAAACTATTATACTTATTTTGAAAGCCATCTATACAAATCTATAAAAAAATTTCAAATGTCATGTGACCAGCAAGAGTGCATAATATCCCATTGCATAATATGCACACAGCAGGCCAAGGCCCAAAAAACATTGGACCAAGATCAATAGAGTTGAAGTTACATTTGAACACCCCAAGCTAGCAGCAATGTAGACCTCAGAAGAATAAAAAAAGAAACAATTTGTCCACGTATAAATTTAAATGGCATGTGGCCCCCTGCTCATGGTCCGGACGAGAGTTCAGAAGTCTAATCTTATCTGTAAATAATAATTTTTTTTTGACATTTATCTAAAAAGACCTAATTAACATTATTAAAGAAATTTATGTCGAATTATGTGATAGCGTTGAGTGCTAATATATATGTCAAAAAACCACAAGTAATAACCTTATTATCTCACTGGTGTTGGATAACTGAACCGATCGAACTTGTTGGTTTAATTTGGTTATTTATTTGCCATTTTTCCGTTCAATTAGTTTTTCTAGGAAAATTGGTTATCAGTTCGGTTTTTGTTGCCGGAATAACTGAACTAATTGAACCAATTGACATGTAAAATGATGTTGTTTTGATCTTCACGAAACAACATCATTTTTTGAATGGGTGGCCGCTACTTTGAGCATTTGAGAGAGACTGAGCATGCGAGAGAGTCTAGTCCAGACCCACTGTAATACCCGAGAATTTCTAAAGGATTCAAGAGTAAATTATCTTGGGAAAAAAATGAAATTTACAGATAAATTGATGTTATAAGGTAACTTTTTACCATTATGAATGACCAAATTGATTGCAGGGAATACCCTGGAACCGAGATGTCCAAGGAAAATGAGATGGTGTTAATGAACATTTCGAGACATGATTAATGGCATCGAAAAAAATTAGATCAGAAACAATTTTCGGTACAGCTAAAATACAGTTATGATTTGGACTGAAAAATCGAATTATTGCAGGAGATTTTCGGGAAGTCAACGGAACCCCAAAGAGATTCATATTTAGTATGTAGAACAACCCTTCAGTAATTTCGGAAAGAAACAAAAGGGTTTACGGTCAAAATGTACATTTGGATCTAAGTGTAATTTCTTAAATTTGCTCAAGGGAGGTCAAAATAACGTTTTTTCGGAATCTTCAAGGATGCAATGGAAAATATAGAACTTGTGGGTCGTAATGGCACTATTGGGAAGCTTAGGGGCTTTAAGGAAAGAACCAAAGTGCAAAGTTGGAAATTGTTTGAGAAATATTTATTTTTTTAATTTTTGAGAAAAAAAGAGTTATGGAAATTATAGAAAAATAGGAGAAAAATCTAGAAAACTTTGAAAAAATTCCAGAATATCTGGAATATCATTTTATGAATTTTGGTGTAAAAATATTTGGATAAATATTTGAATAGGTATTTATTTTAGATTTTTCAAAGAGAAAACTAGAAAGAAAATAGAGAAAAATGCAAGAAATTATGAAAAAATAGGTATTAATGTTTAATTGAATAAATATGATGAATAGGGTGCTTAGTGGCTCAAAACTGAGTGATTGTGCGACTTTTGAGGATTAACACCCAAATCGAGTTTGTGCACGCTTTTCGAGGAGTTTGAATTTAATTTGAAGGTGAGTGGTTTTACTCCAAAAGCTTATACATGTTATATTTTTTGCCTATGTTGAGCATAAAAGTCATGAAAGTGGCTAAGTTATACATATTTTATGCACATCTTGTTATATCTGTACATATATTGTTGTATCGATGGTTATGATATTTCATTCGGCATGATATTATTGGCATATCGATACTTGTGTCGAGATGAGATGTCGTCCTGATAGTGTAGTCGTAATTCTCTAAGGGCAAATGATGGAACAACTTTAGGATTAGGTCAGGATTCTATCTAGGGTTCCATGCCGGGCTGATGAGCCAGGAAAGTTACACTAGCGCATATGATTGTTCATGTTATTGTATCATACATTCATGTATCATGTTTTTAAACCCTTACTAGAAGATTTATCTTCTAATTGGGTTATACCCCTGTAACATTCACATGTTCCAGATAGGACTTGCAGATTCGACAAGGAAGTGGTGGAGATGTAACGGCACGTGATGATGTGGCCGATGAATTTAGCATACGGTTTCGCTATATTGCTTCATCATGAAGAGACAGATATTCTTTAGTCTTACGTTCCACTGAGGATTAGACTTGTAAAATGTAAGTACGTTATGTATTATTATTTGAGGTATTTAGTTGTTTTCTTTGATAAATGAGTCTCTATGTATTTAAATATTGACGACATGATGTTAAGCTATGGTACGTTTTCCCATGTTATGAATAAAGTGAATTTGATATGTACCATATCAGGTTTCGATTATTGCTTTCGCATTTATGATAATTACTTGTCTTAACTTATTGATTCTTATTTTGGTATGCTGATGAGAAGATAGAACGGAATTGTCGGAAAATGATTTATATTGAGTTTATGTTAAAACAAAAAATATTCCTGAAATTCTTAAGTTATTTAACGCTCTTGAAAAGACGGGGCGTTACACTTACCATCGAGTATTCGAGAGAGACTGAGGATTCGAGAAAGAGACTGAGATTGAGAGAGAGACCCACACACAAAGAAACCCTAATTGATCCTAACCAAAACCCTACAGTCAGTTCGTTGTCGTCAGTAAGCTTCTTCTATCCTAATCCTAACCGAAACCCTAATCCTAATCGTTTACCGTCAGTTAGTTTCGACGATCGAGCCACATCGACAACCCCACCAACAATTAGATTGACAGAATCTTCCTTTCCTTGTGCTTTGACGATCGATCCACATTGACGACTAGCCGTCAACAGAGGTCAATTTTGACTTTTTGTTAAGTTAGGATTTAGGATTTTTCAATTTTTTTGACTTTTAGTTGGGGTGTTTTTGTTGTCCCAAGGGGTCAGGGTATTATCTCATTCTCGTTTCTCGTTGTTGCCATTCTTCTTGATTGATGTTGCTGTTGATTTTCTGAGTTCACTATTTTGCCTATTTTTTCAATTTTAAAATATGTAAATATTTAGACTTCATTATTATTATTAAAAAAAGTTTACATTGCTATTATGTGCCCAGTTCTTCCAAGTTCCTGACATTGTCTTTTGGTTAAATGATAAATCATTTCAACTAAGAATTTGCACCAGGTTGGTGCATTTTTTGTTTTATTTTGTAGAGCTTTATGTGGGTTGGATTGATGGCTCAATGCTTTGTGCTACCATCCAAACTGAACAAAACCCGAGCATAATGCACGTAAAGAATCATCCCCATCTACTGGGGGTTAAATTAGGTGATGATTGTTATAGAATTTTCAATTAATAGGAGAAGGAGTAGGTTTAACTCAGTATGTGTCCAAAATTCGTATTCTTGCCCAAACCAACACACATCAACTCAATGCTTACTAGCAACTAGCTAGCAAGAGTTTCTATTTTATGTAGCATTATATTTCAGGAATCTACTTCGGGACCTTTGTTTATAATTCTGTCATGTTTTTTCATTTTAGTAGTTCAAGCTTTGAGGATTATGTCATACTTTGTTCTTTGCAGAGGCATTTAGTGCTGGGATTGATCTCGCAAATCATTAAGGTAATAAGATTCTTTCAGCTATGTATCCAAACCTTTCACAAATATTTCAAAATGATGATTGTAAGCTTTTATTAGTGCAATTTCTTCTATGGATAGCTAAGAAACTGTGGGCTTGAAATCCATTAACCCAATTTAAGTGTTTGGTTCTTTAGCTTTACCTTCCTTGCTTAGGACTAATTTTTCTAATAATTTTGTAACAGACTGATATATGGTTCTTTGTCTCAAAACAGCTTCAATGTCATCATCTTGCAATGTAAGTAGTATGTGATAACATTGCTCATTTCATACAAACATAATGCATAGTAAATACGTTTTTGATTAGCTTAGCAAATATGTTCTCCTTTTGGTTTTGATTAGCTTAGCAAAATTGGTATTTGGGGACACCAAGTACTAGTATTCACTGTTGGATGCAATTTTATTATGGCTGCCGCCTGCTGGCTGTGGCTGGGGCATCATATATCGTTGGACAGAAATTTGACCCTAAAAATGTTTGTTTTGTGTGGGCAATTTTGATTGTTTGAAATATTAGTAGTTTCTTTGTATTGGCACAGTAAACGATTAGATGATGGCTATTGGCTACTGTATGTAGAGTTGTTTTAGCTTGATTGATTTTATTGTCAATGTGTGTTCTTTTTGGTTTATTTTCAGTCTGTCTTTTTTAATTTTTTTAATAAAATTGAACACTGCCATCACATTAATTTTGAAACTAAAATATTAAAAATATTTTAAATTGTGTATTATCAATTTACTGTACACACTAGACATTTACAAATCACTAATGGCTTTGGTTTCGTTCATTCAAACTTTTACACAATTCACTTGTTATTCTCTAAGACACAAATCAAATGACAACAATGACAAGAAAACATTTAAACTCACTCTTTAAATACATACTAATTACAATTGTATTAATTTTAGATAATAAGAGAAGAAGACACCAGTTACACCACAAATATCTCTACGGATGATAGTTCAAGAAGGCCTACACCAATAGCATCACCGAGTCAACCTCAAGATGATAGAGGTGCAACATCACTTGAAAAGTCAAAGAGAAAAATAATAAAATTTAGGTTAGATGTATGGGATCATTTTACCAAATTTGTAAATTTTGAGAGTTAGATTAAAAAAAAATGCAACTATTATTTTAGAGAGTTTTACTGTGATCTCATAAAAAATAGGACTACGGCTTTAAGGAATTATATGAGAACTTGTAAAAAATACCTTCATGTTATGGAAACCCATCAAATGCAATTACACTTGCAATCAACTTCAATTGGGGGAGGGGAGAAGGGGTGAGAGAAAAGGTGAGAGTATGGGTGCACTGGTGACTTGGAAATTTGATCTAGAGCTTCCTAGAAAGGATTTAGCTCGTATGGTGATGGTAGATGAGCTGCATTTCAAATTTGTTGAGCGTAGGGGGTTTAGACACTTTATGAATGTTGTTTGTCCAAAATTTTGGATTCTTTCACGTTAGACTATTTCTTGCGATTGTTTTGACTTATTCAATGAAAAGAAGTTGAATTTGATGAATGAGTTAAAAATTTCTTGTCAAAGAATTTGCTTAACCACTGACATTTGGACCTCCATTCAAAGGATGAATTATATATGCTTGACGATGCACTATATTGCCAACAATTAGATGTAAAAGAAAAAATCTTAAACTTTTGTTCAATATCTAGTCATAAAGGTGATGCAATTGCTATGACAATTGAGAAATGTCTCATGGGATGGAAACTTGATAGATTTTTTATTTTGATAGTAGATAATGCTAGTTCAAATGATATTGTGGGTAACTTCAAGAAAAAAATGACAAAATGGGATATTAGCATTATAAGTTATCATTATTTGCATATAAAGTGTGTGGATCACATAATAAATCTAGTTGTACAACATGGGTTGAAAGATCTAAATGAATCGATAACAAGAGTTAAAGATGTGGTGAGATCTACTAGACAATCACGAGCAAGAATGAAAAAATTCAAAGAATGTATTGAATTGGAAAAAATAAAATGTAAGAGCTTGATGTCATTGGACGTTGCAATTAGATGGAACTCCATCTACTTAATGTTAGAGATCGTTCAAAAGTTTGAGAGGGCTTTTCAGAGATTTGATGAGGAAGATCCTTGTTTTAGGATTGATCTTGATATGAATAATTGGAGTAATGAGTTGTAACAAGTTTTTACAATTAATGAGAGACCAAAGCTAGAGAGTTTGACAAAGGTAAAAAAGTTTGTTACATTGTTGCAATAATTTTTTAACTAACTTTGCGAGTATTGGGTTCATCGTATATCACCTTCAACACATTTTACCATGAGGTTAGTACCGTTCATTATCTCTTACAAGAATGGCAGGAGGGTGACGATTTTGAGTTGAGTGAAATGACCAGAAAAATGAAACAAAAATTTGATAAATATTAGGGGGATCCAGACAAAAATAAATTACTTAATTTGCATTACTGTGGTGTTTGATCTCAGGCACAAGTTAGAGTTCATGGAGTGACTGCACTCTCACCCTATAATTAAAACACAATAAAACTTTTATATATATATATTTTTATTTAGGTGGGAGGTTTATACTTGTCAGTGTACGAGTGTAGTTATAGTCCAAATTTAAATTTATATTTTCTAGATGAGTTTAGGTCGTCCACTGAGATATTTATTTATGACAAAAGAAAAAGAATATCACACACACGCACACACATTTGGATGAATTGGTAACAAGATTTTTTTATGGTTTCTTTTAGATAACAGATACTAGGAAATAAAGCAAAGCAGAAGTTGAAATATATGCTTAATGTGAACATATGAAATTGGATAGTACTTGAGTTAAGATAATTTCAGCACCGACTCGTTGATTCCCAATTTTTAGCAGACAAGATTAGCAACATTAATTTAATTTCAGATATGAAGAATTGTTATTAAATGCAATTAGAGATAATGATAGTTCTAATTTAAGCAATTCTCATACATGATATGCGGGATTCTAATTTAAGCAACTACCATAAATTCAATTGTAATTAATACACAAAACAATTAAATTAATCATTCGGGTTTAGGTATGATAGCGTTTCCAGTTCTAGTAACTCTCATGTGTAACATGAAAGCTCTAAGTTAGACTTACGCTCCAATTCAAACCTAGTAATTTCTCAATAATTAAGACACACTCATACTGAAATTTAAATTAATGTTACTCATTTAAAGCGCAGCTTTCTTTAGGAATCATTGGCGTTGGACACTTTCCTTGCCTTAACCCAAGATAGATTTAACTACTCATCTCCATTTAAAAATTAATTGACAGGAATTTAAATGAAATAATTTAAATAACATAAATTAACCGGCCATTTAGGGCTGTGAATAATTAAATGACAGGAATTAAAATTACAGAAATTAAAAGGCAGAAATTAACCAGCCATTTAGGCAGTGGATAATAAAGTAACAATAAATGACATAATAATTCAAGAAAAGAAAGAAAGAAAATAAGATCACAAGAGAAAACAATAAAGAAAAGAAGAAAGAACAAGAATAATTGTCAAAGAGAATATCTAAGAAAACAATTAAGTTTTGATTTAAGAATAATAATCAACCTTACAAATGCAATCAAGTGAGTTATTTATAGCTTACAAGATGCAACACAAATCACACAATTTCAATTATTCAACTAAACATAATTATATTTAATGGGCACTCACACACTTAAAGTTAAATATATTTTAACTAAAATACACACCTAATAAAACATTCATAAAGTTAAATGGATTTTAGGTATAATACACACCTAATAAAGCACTCATAAAATAAATAAATAAATAAATTTCTACAATTGGGTTTTTGGTCTTCATTAGAATTAAAAAAAATGCTTGGGTTTTCTCCAAATGATGTCTTCCATGAGCTTGCTCAAGTTGGGTCTTAAACATGTGTTGGGCCTTGGCCCTTTAATTTAATGGGCATGTGTTGGGTTTTAATTCTTCATGGGTTGGGTTTGAATTCTTTATTCTTCAATCCAATTTGAGTCTCCAAACCCACATTTTTCATGCCTACAAGCAAGTAATTGAGTGTTATTAAATTATATATTATGTATGTATTTATATGATATATTATATGGTATATTATATACTTATATATTATATAGATGCTCCATGCATGCACTCTATTGAGTATATGTATTATGTTATAATATATATATATATTATATTTACATGTTTATTATAATATATTATATATTATATATTATATATAGATAGATATTATGCATAACTATTCAATTAAACCAATTTAAAATCAAAACGGGGGTTATAATTATAACAAAATTTTACAAAATTAACCACTAATTATGGAGTATGCATTTAAAAAGATGTATCTGGATGAGAAAAGAGTTGGTGCAATTTTATCGTTAAAAAATGCAATATATGCTTTGTATGAGAAATATAAGAAAAAGTTAACACCTCAAGATGAAACAAAAGAGCCATTTGAAGTGTCAAATATCTTACATTTGGAATGCAAACAAATTCTTTAGGGACACATGTTGTAGATTCTGTAAAGTTCATTTGTTGTGGCCCAAACGTATATAATGGTTATAGGCTGTAAAGTAATCTCTTGATTACTTTTGGCCCATATGCTCTCATGATCATGTTTCCTCATTGATTAAAGGTGGTAATGGGTGCACGTTCTTGATGGAAGTGTTAGACCGAGAAGTGCTATGGCACATACTAAGAGAGAGGTGAATTGGTTATTTTAAAAACTTAATTGAACTTGAAATCCTTTTAATGGAAATGTTAGCAGTGATAAACAAACTAAATAACACAAGCACAAGAGAAGAACACAAAGGATTTATAGTGGTTCGGCTTAACCCAAGCTTAATCCACTACCTTAGCTCCTTACTAAGGATTTTTCAAACCATTCACTAAAACCCCCTATTTAAACCAAGTAGGTCCTCTAGTCTAAGACTATGAATTACAACCTCCCACTCAAATAGACCCTCTAGCTACACAAGTTAGGAAAATAATAATGATACAAATGAAAGAGAGAAACTAAGAGTTAACACTCTTAGTTACACGTTCTCTCACAATGAAAACTAGGCTTAAGAATAGATTTATAATGATAGAATGAAGCCTTGCATAGAAAATATAACAATGAAAGCACAGACTATTTACAAGCTCAAATAAATTGATTTTTAATCTCTATATCAACTCGTTTCCATCTATTAGCCTTCTCTTTATCATCTTTGAGTTGTATATATAGGCATCCATAAAGATTGAAGAGGAAACTAGCCGTTTGTGACCGTTAGAATTTGAAAAACTAGCCATTATATCTTTTTGCGAGAAGAGATAGTCGACAGAATATAATGTATAGTCGACAGATTCATAAATAAAACAAGACATAGTCGATAGAGAAGAAGGTATGGTCGACTATATTTTCAAATAAAACTAAGGCATAGTCGACAGACAAGAAAACATAGTCGACTATTTTCTAACAAAAATTACCCATAGTCGACAAATGTAAAATTATGAAGAGAATTTCAAATATCATGCACAAACATAATCGACAGAATAAATAGCATAGTCGACTATCCTCAAGCACATAATCGACTATTGACAGGCATAGTCGACAGTACTAAAACACATAGTCGACTATCCATTTGGAAAATATAAAAGTTAACAGATAACATGTAGAAGCACACTTGATTGATACAAAACATCACAACATATTTACATTTCTTTAGTTTAAGTAAATGTCCTCATTTTGTTTAATTTATATTTTACCTTCCATTTACTTAAATAGATAAATGTAAATAAGAAAGTACCCCCCATTTGGATTCAATAAAAATATTTAGAAAATCAAAATCCATAAAAAAAAGAAAGTAGAAATTGGGTTTTAGTACAAACTTAGGATTTTGTGATTTTACCACCTCCAAGATATACACTTTCTATTTCTTGAAAAATTCATTAAAAATCATTTTATCACTAATGAATGTTAGCTATTGAAATACCGGGAGTTGGTTTTCTAAAAAGAAAACATTTTCATATATGTCTCCTTATGAGGTGCTAACCTTCTAGACTTAGAAAAAT
Source organism: Diospyros kaki (assembly GCA_036245055.1). NCBI lineage: Eukaryota > Viridiplantae > Streptophyta > Magnoliopsida > Ericales > Ebenaceae > Diospyros > Diospyros kaki. The sequence continues at coordinate 14,664,386 of BSEG01000015.1, read as the reverse complement.
ATTGAAACCTTACCAAAAAGAGTCTTGAAACATGATACATGAACTAAAGGATTTTTCAAACATTTGAATTTTGAGCCAAAACTTTTCATGCACGTTTCAAAATATGAAAAGCTTATATTGAAATATGAGATTAACATAAATATTTAATATTAGTTTTTCATCAAACGCATTTATGTTCTAGTTGGTCTTTTGCCTTAGAACAATTTTAGTTCTATGTTGACCAACGACTTCAAAGCTAATTTGAAAATCATTTTAGAAGATTTTATCATAGTACATGTTTGTGCAAATCTCCATGTATAAGAATATAAATAATTTGGTTTTCATTTTAACAAAGTAGTTGAAATTGATTTTTGTTGAAAACCATAAACTTGATTCATGACTTAGGGATTAAATAAAATATTATTTTTCATCATCAAAACTAAGTATACAAAAGTAAAACAACATGAAAAACGTTGTATAAATCCATGGTTTTGGTCTCTTAGCTTATCGTTCATTCTCTTCATCATACACCATCACTTGGGGTGTTTGAGAGCTTGGAAGAGCCAATATTAGAACTGAAAAAAACGACAATGGCTAGAGGTAACTTTCATTTATTTTTCGCATTGATCTAAATGCTATTTTTGGTGTTTGTAGCATGTTAGATCATCTATATATATCTAACAGTTGGTATCAGAGACATTGTTTGCCTTTGCCTTGACATTTGCAGTATTCTGAAATTTTTTTCAACAAGAATATATGTTAAAGTTTTCATTAGATCTACACGGTTGTGACATATTTCGATGATTTAATTTTAGAAATCTTTGGGAAGTTGTTTTGTGAGCATTCTGCAATTTAAGTCATCAATTCTTATGGTTGAAATCGTGAGATTTAACTAGGTCTTCAAAACGGGTCAAAATGACCCGGCTGGAGGTTGAAAATGACACTGTACACTGTTGGTGTTTTAATTCAGTGGACCTACATTTCATGGGCTTATGTTTTAATTTAATAATTGAGTGGGCTGTTTTAATTAACTATTGGGCTTGCTCTATTATTGGGCCTATTTCATTCATGACCGATTTAATATTTTAAATATTGGGCTGCACGTTTAACCCATTATTAGGCCTGCAAAATTGAGAATAGCTGTTGGCCCATTTCTATTATAAAAAAAAAAAAATTACAAGAATTTTGTGATTATTTGCTTCAACCTATTTGCATGAGTTAAATTTATTTAGTCTATATTAATTTATGCAATATGTTGAATAAATTTATTAAAATAATATGTGCATAATATTATGATTTAATTATGCAATATTGTTTTTATGCATGAGATAACATATTGTGCATAGTTAAATCATGTAATTTAGATTATTTGCATAAAATTTAGTTTTATGCATAATATTTAAATGTCTAGTGATCCATATAATTTTAATTAATTAAGGATTAGCCACAACACCCTTAATTAAATAAAATTATATATTATGTTTATTTGGGATCACATGAAGATTCATAGACATTAATTATAATTAATTATACTTAATATGATAAATTTTATCCCACATAAACTTTTATTATATTTATATAATTAATTAGGATAAAATATCAAATTATTCTCATAATATTCTCACAGGAATTATGAATTAGTATATAATTTGATGGTTTTATCATAAAGTTTATTTTAATAGAATTAATGTATCCATAAATTTTGAATTGAGTACATAATATTATAATTCTATTATAAGAAACACATGAATCTGCTTGAATTAAAAATTTAGCGCACAGGCAATTTTTATGTCATTAGATTTATTTATGTATGATTTACATTGGTAAAACATACAATTTATTTAATTAGACCTCAAATTTTGACATAAGCATTTATGATATTTATGCAGCTTCACAACTTACTAATTTCTTTAATATTCGTTATGATATTCCTGAATTAATGGGTGATAACTTTAAGATATGGAAGGAGAGAATTCTTCTCCATTTAGGGTGGATGGACATTGATTATACTATTAGGAAAAATGAGCCACCAATAATCACTGATACTAGCATTGCAGCGGACATCGCGCTTTATGAACGATGGGAGCGATCTAATCGTCTCAGCATGATGTTCATTAAGACTAAAATTTTGGCTGGTATACATGGTTCTGTCGATCAGCATGAAAAGGTCCGGGACTTGCTGAAAGCCATTGATGATCAATTCATCACTTCAGATAAGGCATTGGCAAGCACCCTAATTATGAAGTTCTCATCCTTAAGGCTCACCAGCGTGAAAGGTGTGCGTGAGCATATCATGCAGATGAGGGACATTGCGACTTAAATTAAGAAACTCGAGATTACAATGTTTGATTCCTTTCTGGTGCACTATATCCTGAACACTCTTCCACCACAGTATGGGCCATTCAAAATCTCATACAACACACATAAGGATAAATGCTCTGTAACAGCCCACCTTCTCAGGGCGTGTTATGCCTCAGGAAATTTGGTCTTATATATTTTTTTTTTCATCACTCCCGAAATTCCCTAAGGTCTATCTAGTGCTAGACAAGATATTTATACTAGAAAATAAATACAAAGCGGAAGCTGAATCGAACCTACTCATGGCAATACATACATGAATAACTGGACATAGTATTTATTACAAAGTTATTACATAACCTTCTGAAAATAAAACAATGTACATAATTCTTAAACTATTCATATTACAACATAACATGGCACATTTCATCGTTTCCTGACGTCTCAAGTCACTACACATCTCCAACCTCGGTATCTGTTATACGTAGTTCCCGCATAGACCAGACTCAATCTGATGGGCCGGCCCAATCACCCGAAACCAAGAAGACCCGAACGACCTCACTAGGGGAGGTCCAGTCACTACCAAAACCCGGAACTCGTAAAGCGATACCTGGCGAACTCCCGATACGCCTCCAACGAGCTTGAAGCGATCTACGAGCAAACTCCAAGGAGTATCCTTCAGATCGCTGGACCACCAAGGTCGCTGGCCGAGGAAACGATCAGCTCGCATAAAGCGATAAAAGCTGCTAAGGAGTCAGAGGTAGGGACCATCCACCGCAACAGCCCATGCTCCTCGAAATGAAGATCCCACTTACGATTTTGTACAGATGATAAGCACTGTTTGTCCCCCATTATATCATCTTTTTGTTTCTATATAATATCCGAAATTGTAAAAGTCCCCTCAATTATAAATAGGGGGCAGAAGTAACATAAGGGACAGGGAGAATAATCAGAAAAACTGCCATTCTGAAGAAGAATAATCAAAGTGCGGACGTGGAATAGGCATCATTCTGGCTGAACCACGTGAAAAATCGTTAAGTGTTCTTCGATAGCTTCCAAAAAGGTCTCTCTTCTTACCGTGATCCTTAATCATTCAGTGCGGCCCAAAAACGAATCACACTCGACTGAAACTGAACGTCGACATTTTGGCGCTAGAGGAAGGGGCGGCCGCTCTAATCAATAACCATGGCAAGGGGAAGGAATACTCGAAGTTCCGAGGCAGCGGTCGACCCTCCAGAAAATCACCGCGACAGACCGCGAGATCTTCCGCCTAACGGAGGGCCCGTTGCTCCAACAGCAGACAACCCTTTACCACTGCGCGCCGGAGATGCTGTTGGAATACCACCACGGATCCCTGTTCAACCCGCGAGCAAAATTGTCGGGACCAGAACGATCAGGGACTGGCAGCAACGTCAGGAGGCATTAGAAAATACAGTAATGCAGCTCGTCGATGCGGTCAGAATTCTGGCCCAAGCCCAAGTACGAGCCACCCATGACCCACCGGCTTCGCCTCGGAGAATCCACCAACCGCGGGAAGAATGACCTCCGCCTGAAGAAGAAGATATTGGAGACAACTACCCAATCGGTGGGCCTGGACTCGACTGTGGAGGAATTATATCAGAGAGTCCGGCAGCTGGAAGAGAGACAAGGGGTCCGCAGCCAGAGCAATGGCCGTGGGGACAGGACACCGTTCACCAGAAAGGTCGAACTTGAGCCCCTCCCCCGAAGATTCAAAGTCCCAAGCATGCCACAGTACAACGGGGATAGTGACCCCTATGATTACCTGGATGCGTATAACGTACAAATGGACTTACAAACAACCAGCTCGCTGGTTAAATGCCGCGCTTTCCCAGCAGTCCTGGGTGATATTCCCCGCGCATGGTTCAGAAGCCTCCCACCTCGCAGCATCAGCAGTTGGGAGGAATGTCAACAGAAATTTGTCAATCAATACAGGGCCCTAAGAAGACAGCTCACGCCACCGTGCCAGCTCGCCACCGTGTTCCAAAAGGCAAACGAGCCATTGAGGGACTATATCGCTAGATTCAGGCGTGAGGTGAGCAATGTTGAGGATCCGTCTGATGAGAGCATCCTGACAGCGATCTCCGCCGGCCTCCGAAAAGATGGCAAGCTCTATGAGAGCATCTACAGGACCCCGGTCAAGGACCTGGGGGAATTTTACGAACGAGCCTCCAAGGAAGTTTGATGGGAAGACGCCTTCGGGTCAGAGAAGCCCATAAGACCAAAAGAAGAAGCCCCTGGCTCTAACCAAAATAAGAAAAGGAACAGCGGAGACATCGGAAGGGAAGTTTGAGGAGATCGCTCGAGCAGTGAAATGTTTAAACGGGCTCACAAGGCGGAGCGGGATGAACGACCTCAGAGGTCGCAACGCTTCGATAGTTATTGTGTCCTATCTGACTCTCAAGATAGGATCTTCGCCATGGAAAGAAACAAGGAGGAGTTCGGAAAACCCAACCCATTGAGAACTCCCAACAAATTCTGAAACAAAGAGAAGTTCTGCGCATATCACAACGAGGCGGGTCACACCACCTCTGAATGCTGGGCCTTGAGGGACGCCATTGAAGATCTGATACGAAGAGGTCGCTTAAAAGACTACGTAGTGCGGCCAACCAATCAACCGAACCAGCAACCGGCACAGCCACCCCCCTCTGATGATGAATGCTTGCCAACCGTGCGAACTATTTACACGATTCATGGTGGACCTCATCTAGCGAGATCCTCCCACAAGTCCCGTGACAAGTACGTGCGAGAAACTAACCATGTCCTGGTGGTGAGGTCAGGCGAACAATCGGCTCCTGCGAAGCGATCCAGGAGTGGCCCAACTCCGGAGAATATGATTTTCTCAGAAGAAGAGGCCAGAGACATTCATTGGCCGCATAACGATGCACTCGTTATCTGGGCGCAAATCGGTAACTCCGAAGTGCGAAGGATAATGGTAGACACGGGAAGCTCGGTGAATGTGATGTACAGAGCGTGCTTCGATCAGATGGGTCTGGGAACTGAACAGTTGAGCTCGTCACCCGAGCCGCTCTACGGATTCACAGGTGACGCAGTGATTCATATCGGACGGATCAGCCTTCCCTTCACCATCGGGGACACGAAACACCAAGCTACCACTTTGGCAGATTTCCTGATTATAGACTGCCCCTCAGCATATAACGTCGTGCTCGGAAGGCCGGAAATGAACGACCTCGACCTAGTCACCTCGACCAGGTCGCTTACGGTAAAATTTTCGACCCCCAACGGAGTAGGAAGTGTACAGGGCGAGCAGTACCTCGCGAGACGCTGTTATGAAGATGCCCTAAAAATGGGGGCAAAAGGAAAGAAAGTGAACATAATCGCAAAAGACGACCCGCGACCAGCCAGCCAATGGGAGACTAGTCACGATCTGGATCCCCGCGAAGTCGACTGCGACAAACCCACCGATCCCATGGAAGAGCTCGAAGATATCCCAGTCGGTAAAGTGGATGGAGAGAGACACCTCAAGCTAGGAAAGAGCTTAGCTCCTGAGGTAAAAGAACAACTTACAAATTTCCTTAAAGCTAACCTTGACGTATTTGCATGGAACCATGAGGATATGGTGGGAATCGCCCCAAAAGTCATGTCACACAAGCTTAACATAGATCCGAGCTACAGGTCAGTGCGACAGAAGAGGAGGCCAATGACGCCAGAACACTATGCCGCCCTTAAGGAAGAAGTGGACAAACTCTTGGCGAACAACTTCATCAAGGAAACCCATTACCCGACCTGGGTTGCCAACTCGGTCTTGGTAAAAAAGAAAAATGGGAAGTGGAGGACCTGCGTCGACTTCACCGACTTGAACAAGGCTTGTCCTAAGGACAGTTTCCCTCTCCCTAGAATCGATCAGCTCGTGGATGCAACGGCTGGTCACCAGCTCCTTAGTTTCATGGATGCTTATTCAGGATACAACCAGATCCCCATGGATCCCAATGACTAAGAGCACACCTCGTTCATTACTGATCGGGGGCTTTACTGTTATAAGGTCATGCCCTTTGGATTGAAGAATGCTGGCGCGACCTACCAAAGGCTGGTCAATATGATGTTCGAAGCACTGATCGGAAGAACCATGGAGGTGTACGTTGATGACATGTTGATAAAATCTGAGCAAGTAACGGACCATGTTTCCGATCTGGGAGAAATGTTTGGAATCCTCAGGAGCTATCAGATGAAGCTCAACCCACTCAAGTGTGCCTTTGGGGTAGCCTCCGGAAAATTCCTTGGGTTCATGGTAAACAACAGAGGCATCGAAGCCAACCCAGACAAAATAAAGGCTTTGCTCGATATGAGGTCGCTCGTAAGGAAGAAGGAGGTACAAAGCCTCAATGGGAAGGTCGCAGCTTTGAGTCGCTTCATTTCAAAAGCTACCGATAAGTGTGCCCCGTTCTCCGAGCTGCTAAAAAAGGAGAAGGACTTCAGATGGACAGAAGAATGTGAGTTCGCGTTCCAGCAACTGAAAGAATACATGGGACGACCCCCACTGCTCGCCAAACCAAAGGACGGAGAGAAGCTGACCTTATACTTGGGGAGTATCCCAACAGGCTCTCCGTGCGGCTCTCGTTCGGGGGGAAGAAGGGGTGCAGCACCCCATTTATTACATCTCCAAAAGCTTGATTGACGCAGAAACAAGGTACGCACCAATCGAAAAATTGGCTTACTGTCTAATAGTGGCATCAAGAAAGCTGCGACCTTATTTTCAAGCTCACAAGATCGAAGTCATGACCAAATACCCGTTGAAGCAAATGTTGCAAAAGCCAGATACCTCGGGTCGTTTACTAAAATGGTCGATCGAGCTCGCTCAGTTCGACATAGAATACAAACCAAGGACGGCAATAAAGGGTCAAGCATTGGCAGACTTCATCGCCGAGTTTATTGGGCCAATTGACGAGGATACAGAAAGCTTGAAAGGACCGTCCTGAGAGCTATACGTCGATGGGTCATCAAGCGAACAGGGAGCAGGAGCCGAGGTTATGCTAATAAGTCCTGAAGGTCACAAAATCCTCTGTGCCCTGAGGTTCGGTTTTTCGGCCACCAATAACGAATCCGAGTATGAAGCTTTATTAGCCGGACTCCGCCTGGCAAAAGAAATACGAGCCGAATCCTTGAAGATTTTCAATGACTCCCAACTGATTGTCAACCAAGTACGAGGAGAATACCAGGCCAGAGATACGAAAATACTTGCATATTTGCAAAAGGTACGCGAGTTCCTTGCCCTTTTTGAAAAATATGAAATAAAACAAATCCCCCGCTTTCAGAACTCCCATGCTGATGCATTAGCTCGTCTAGCAACTGCCCGGGATGCAGAATTCTCGGGAGACATACCCATTGATTTTTTAGCTATCCCAAGTATAGAACAATGAGCTGAAACGCTAGCGATCACCGTATCCCAAAACTCGTGGATGATTCCTATCCTGGAATATCTACAAGACGGCAAACTACCTGAAGACAAGTTGGAAGCACATCGTCTGCGAGCTCAAGCAGCTCGGTATTGCATCTACGACGAAAGACTATACAGGAAGGGGTTCTCAGCCCCACTCCTGAGGTGCATTGATGGCACCGATTGTCGGACTGTGCTCGAAGAAATTCATGCAGGTCACTACAGTAATCATACAGGGGCACTTTCGCTGGCACAAAAGACCCTCCAACAAGGATTTTATTGGCCCACCATAAAGCAAGACGCCATGGAAACAGTCAAGAAATGCGAAAAGTGCCAAAGGTTCGCCAAAATTTCACGAGCTCCGCCAGCTTATCTACAGCAGATGAGTAGCCCGTGGCCATTCGCCATTTGGGGGATGGACTTAATCGGGCCATTCCCAACAGCTCGCGGAGGGTGCAAGCACGCCATAGTAGCAGTTGACTACTTCAGTAAATGGGTGGAGGCCAAAGAGCTCGCACAGATCACCAGTGCGAAGGTACAAGCGTTCACATGGGATAACATAATCTGCAGGTTCGGGGTGTCACGGCAAATAATAACGGACAACGGAACCCAATTCACCAGTGAGCAGTTCATCCAATTCTGTGAATCGATGGGAATCCAAAAGAGTTTTACCGCAGTTGATCACCCCCAAGCCAATGGGCAGGTTGAAGCTGTTAACAAAATAATCAAGCAGACCTTGAAAACAAAGCTTGAAGCCAGAAAGGGGTCTTGGGTGGACGAACTGCAAACGGTGTTGTGGGCTTATCGGACAACAGCTCGGAGCAGCACTGGAGAAACCCCATTCTCGATGGCATACGGATCGGAAGCTATGGTCCTCGCCGAGAATGAAGTGACCAGCCACCGAAGGGCCACCTTCAGCTCAGATCGCAATAACGAGCTTCTAGCAACTAATCTTGACCTGCTCGAAGAATCAAGAGATATGGCTCGCATAAGGGTCGCCGTTTATCAGTAAAGGGTAGCACGATACTAAAACCGGAAGGTCCGAGTCCGACGTTACAACGTCGGGGACCCGGTATTACGTCTGGTACTCCCAGGAGCGCGGGCGACAAGTGACGACACACTAGGCCCTAACTGGGAAGGTCCATTTATCATCAAGAAAAATCTAAGTAACGGAGCATATCATCTGGCAAACTTGGACGGCTTCCCTCTCCCACGAGCTTCGAATGTGGAGCATCTCCGTCCTTACTTCAAATAAGTGTAATGGTTCCCACCTATGCTTCGTCTTCTTTATTACAAATAACTTCCATAATTCTGGTTAAGGTTCGCGAACTTTCATTTTATCCTTATTGGTATTCAATTGAATATCCCTGAAATAAGGAATTGAGAAGCCATGGTTTGCGAACTGGGGCCTAGATAACCTAACCACTACGTTACGGTTTGCGGCTTAACTGAGCATTCACCTTGGTCCCTCCCTCAGGTCTTGGTCTGAAGCCGGGACCATTCATCTTGACTTAATGTCATGGTTTGGAAATTTTCGAGCAACGACCTCCACAAATAACTCCAAGATGGGTTCGCTAGCCGAAGTCCTTTCATCTTAGCCTAAAGCTATGGTCTGCGACCTACCTGGGCGTTCCCTCTCGGTCCAATTAAAATTTATGGAGGCCACGGTGTGTCAGCTAAGGTCGTAATGCGACCTACCTGGACACGTGTCTTGACCCAATAAATCAATGAAATAACAAGCCATGGTATGTTAGCTGGGGTCACCCTATGACCTGCCTGAACATATAACTCGGCGATGCTGGGTCAAGTCTTCTCTAACCAGGGGTCCTTTTATCTTGGCAGAAAGCCTTGAACTACGACCTACTTGAATATTTACTCCCAATTTATAAAAATTGTCAAGTACCTCAATATGCCAGTCAGGGGCGAGACATAATCTCATTCTTCGTATTCAAACAAGTCAGTCGAGATCTATCTCAACATGCATAAATAAGATTGCTCACGACCTATTGGATACGCGTCCTGACCGTTTATCACGAGCTGCTCCGCTACTAGGCTTTAACCGAGACAGCAAGGCAATCTGCCTTTGCATACATCCCCGTCATTTTTATCAAAACATGCTGAAGAAGGGTTTTTCTTGGAAATTGCCTAAGTATGAGTGTTCGCGTTGATTATTACAACTATCATCGACGAGCTAGTTCGAGCCTATGTTCACTCTCGAATTATGAAGACTTCCCCTGAGGTAATTGTTTTTAAGGTATCAACTCTTTCGGAGATATATCATGAAGAGTGTTTTGTTAAATTGATTTGAGCTCACGAAGAAATCTGAAGCAATGTACACAAAGTATGAAAAAATGCCCATTCTATTAAGTGATGTTGGTATTACAAAAATGTGTACATATACATGTGGGAAAGTCCTAGTTGGGAGGGGCAGTTTCCTCTACATAATCGACCTCGGCAGGCTGGACTGCAGTAGGCAGAGTCGGCTGAGAATCCATAGAGGGCTCCTCGGCGACCTCTCTGGGCTGAGGAGCGGCAGCCCTAGATAGCTCGACCTCGTCCAGGGGAGCCGCAGACGACTCAAGGGGATCGACTTCGATGGCGTCCTCCGTGGCCTCGGCAGCATACCGCTTCACCTCCTCGACAGCCTGCGCATCGAAGAAGGAGAAATCTATCTCAGGATGGTTCACCCAAAAGGTGTACAGGAACGCCGAGCAGGTGTCGGATCTGGCCTTACGGCGCGTGGCATCCATCCGTGCTTCGACCTACCCCCTTACATCGTCTATGGCCCTCTGGGCGAGCTCCTCGCATCGGGCCGCACAATCATCCGCCCGAGCTTGCTCCTCTCTTGCCGTCTTCAACTCCGCCTCGACCGATTTGAGCTGCTCCTGAGCCCTCCGCAACTCCTCTTTCGCTTTATTTAGCTCGGTAGTAAGCCCGGAGTTGGCAGACTCCCACATGTTCTTTGACCTACGAAGCCCTTCCTCGAGGTCTTTATTCTTCTGAACTTCAGCCCGCAGACGCATCTCAGAACCTTCCACCTCTTTCTGAGTTGAAAGAAGCTCGGCCTGGAGAGTTTTCTTCTCGTCCGAAAGCTTCATTATTTCGGCCTGCTGGGCTTTCTTCGCGTCCTGAAGTTTCTCTACTTCAGCCTGAAGGGACGTGCTCACCGTAGGAAGCTGGTCGTCAAAATCCTTATACTGAGCCCGAAGCTTCATGGCGGTAAGGGAAGCCTATGAAAGAAGAAAGGTTAGCCCCCGCCAAAAATATATATATATATATATATCTTCTTACTTACCACCAGACTATGACGGGCCATAAAGTCGCAGAGAGTGACCCTTTTTAGTTTCGGGTTGTCAAGAGGCTTCGAGGTCGCGCCCAAGAGGTCGGGCGCAGAGTTCAAGAGAGAGTTGACATAGATCCCTCCTGGCTGGGCCTCCAGAGGCAGCTCCTTCTCAGGGATCCTGGCCCGTTTGCCCCTGGCATCCTCCCTCAACTGCGGGTGGTCTGGCCCCCTCTTTGAGCCGGCAACAGGGGCGTCTCGAGCCACGGCGACCTCTTTCTCACGGCCCCTGCCCGAACCGTGATCTTGGGGTACCAGGGGTCGATGCCCTTGCTGTTGGTGTTTTTCCCTCTAATGCTGGGATTGATGGGGTGGAGCCCTTTGTTGCTGCTCCAGTTGCCCCCCCCCCCCGCACTTGTCGGTGTTGCTGTTGCTGCAGGCGCGTTTGCTGCTTTTCCGACTTGCCGTCCAGCGAGCTTGAGCTCGGGGCTGATGGCGAGGTGGCGTTCGATCTTGCCTTAGATCGCTTCGGCTCAAGGAGGTCGAGGTCAAACATACTTTCGTCTTGGACAGCTTCTCCTGAACTACTCGCCCCTGCAATCTGGAGAGCTAACGAGGGGATGTCCGCACCCAAGTCCTTGATATGATCCCCCTGAACGATCTCGACGTCAAGAGGAGGGGCGAGCTTGTTTTCCCGGAGAAGGTCGTCTGAAAGCTCGAGGATCTCTGAGCTTGACCCTGCAGCCAGAAGTCTGTCGAGGATGTCAGTCTCCTCAGCCGACAAAGTCGGTCTCTTGCCCCCAAAGTCTGCATCAAAACGCAAATGAGTTAGAGCAAGTATTCAGAAGAAGAAAAATTCATGTGGACTGATATTCACTTACCAGGGGTCAGTATGAAGCTATGATTCCTAAGAAGGGAAAGCGAAGGGCAGGACACGAAGAACCAACTGGACTTGTAATCGCCCACGTTGGACTTCCCCTTCGCTTTACCCTAAGGAAGGACGGCCTTGTACGAAGAAGGACGAGCTGCCAGGTAGTACAGCCCGTCCTTGGCATTTTTGAAAGAGAACAGAAATTTTATCAGTTTCGACGAAGGGAGAGGAAGTTTATTCGTAAGGAACAAAATGGCCAAAGAAGTGAGTTGGGCATACGAGTTCGGTGTTAATTAAAAAGGAGCGAGCTTAACGTCGTTCAAAAGGGCGACAAGGTACAGAGCTACTAGGAACCTAAGGCCGAACTCAAGATGCTGATGACTAACGGCTACGTATTTGGATGGTGGGTAAGCTGCGTGAGAGCTCGAAGTAGGGATGTATACTTGGCAGCCCCTGGGAAGACGGAACTCCCGGACACAAGCCATCACCTCGCGAGGTTTGATTCTGGATGGGAATCTCTTGAAGATCGCACGCCCAGCGCTCCTTTCAGCGATCTGATCGTGAACCTCCAGGTCGGTTTCTGAAGAGGTCAGAACGACGATTTCCCTAGACCTCGAGCTTGCACCCTCACAGTTTTGGCCCTCCATGATAAGACAATCTTCCGAGTTCGAAGTGTCGTTTTCTCCTACGATATAGTTGCAGCGCTTTTGACCTGAATTTCTGCGGTGACGGTCGGACATCTACAAAGAAAAATAAAGAACAGTCAGGTCGCAAATCGTGAACCAGACCTCAAGAATCTAGAAAAAACCCTAAAAACACCCCCTAAGATCTTTCAGGCCGAGCGCTTTGCAACAGGATGCCACTTAAAGCGGAGGGGCTATAGCTGCAAGCCCGGTATTCCAAGGAAAGCTAATCCTAAGGTCATTGAACCCGAAGACCCAGCAAACGCCAAACCAAGTCGAGCCGTCTTCCCATAAGCGGGGACAATACCGATCGGCAGAACCGTCGATAGTCAACCGGCGAGAGAAGGGCCCCATCGAGAACAAAAAGTAAGAAAAGAAGTCATAGCAGACTTACCAAACGATAAGCCTGACGCCTGTACGAAACGTCGGAACAAGCATTGGACGGAGATTACCAGCGTCTGGAAGCACGAAAGTCTTGAGAAGAAGAAGACAACAACAAGGAGAAACTTCGAAGCAAACGTGAAAAAAGGGAAAGGGGGATCACCCCCGACTATTTATACCTCTGGACTAATCATCCCCTACCGTCGGATCAAAATGCGACTCACCGCATACTCCGCATCCAACGACCGCACGACAGCTTATGGGTCCCACAGGCATAATCATGCGCCTTAATGGGGGAAAGTGCACATTAAATGCGTTACAGACAAGGCGTGATGCGTGGAACGACGAGATTTAAAACGATTGGGCAGACATCGAAGAGGCGGAAGAACAGCTGGCACGCATCAGTTCCCAGCGCGAAGATCACACCGCGAACTGGGGGGCTTATGTTATACGTAGTTCCCGCATGGACCAGACTCAATCTGATGGGCCGGCCCAATCACCCGAAACCAAGAAGACCCGAACGACCTCACTAGGGGAAGTCCAGTCACTATAAAAACCCGGAACTCGTAAAGCGATACCTGGCGAACTCTCGATACGCCTCCAACGAGCTTGAAGCGATCTACGAGCAAACTCCAGGAAGTGTCCTTCAGATCGCTGGACCACCGAGGTCGTTGGCCGAGGAAACGATCAGCTCGCATAAAGCGGTAAAAGCTGCTAAGGAGTCAGAGGTAGGGACCATCCACCGCAACAACCCATGCTCCTCGAAATGAAGATCTCACTTACGATTTTGTACAGATGATAATGACTGTTTGTCCCCCATTATATCATCTTTTTGTTTCTATATAATATCCGAAATTGTAAAAGTCCCCTCAATTATAAATAGGGGGCAGAAGTAACATAAGGGACAGGGAGAATAATCAGAAAATCGCCATTCTGAAGAAGAATAATCAGAGTGCGGGCGTGGAGTAGGCATCGTTCTGGCTGAACCACGTGAAAAATCGTTAAGTGTTCTTCGATAGCTTCCAAAAAGGTCTTTCTTCTTACCGTGATCCTTAATCATTCAGTGCGGCCCAAAAACGAATCACACTCGACTGAAACTGAACGTCGACAATATCATCACTACAAGTCGCGACTGGAACATTGAATGTTCCAGGGGTGAACCCAAGTTAGATGATGAACTATCTAAGTAAGGGTACATAATGCTATGTCATATGTGTATGTAATGTCTTTCATCGTAGGTGTCAATTGCACCATTCATGCTACCTACCATTTTAGCGGCCACCTCTTTTGAAGCTGGGGTGTATGGGTGCACCCTTGGTAAGGTAGCGGTGCCAATTCGTACTTTCTACGGCCTCATATGCGTGTGGTCAATGACATCAACGTGTATTTATGCATTTCATAATCATGTCATGGATGCAATCTACGTGATGGGTACATTTCATAGTATGTCAATATGATGTAAGCATTCTTGAAGATAAACATTTATAATCATGCTAAGCTTGAAACGGTACACTTACTACTAAGTTGTCTCGAAAGGCATACTGGTCTCGAAAATCGTGCCGGGAGACTATTTCTTAATCTTCTCGCCCTCAAGGACTCCTAAAACATTAAACTTACTTTTAGAGTAGCATTTTACTATTTTTCATAATTTCTTCAATTTTTCTTTTATTTCTAAGTCTTATCTTTTCAAAAATTGCTTAAAAATTATCTAAACTTTCATAAAATCTAATTTCTCTTTACTAATATTCCTTAAATAATATTTCTAACATTCTGGAATTTTCTTGAAATTTTTTTGAATTAAATTCCTATTTTTTCTTATTTCCATAATAGAAGAACTATTTAAATAAATGGCTAATTTAACATTTTCCAGAAATATTTTTCACAAAATATGACATAAATAAAATTCCAGATTTAATAAATTTTTTTGCAAAATTTTATTTCTTTTAGTTTTATTTTTTCTTTATTTCTTTTCTTTTCTTTTCTTTTTCTTTTTATTTTATTTCTTTCTGGCGGGCGCATGGGCGGCACGCGCCTTCTTCCTACTCGCGGGCGCGTGCAGCCATGCGCCCGCCTGGTTCGTTTTCTCCGGCGACTTCCTCGCTACCGGCGAACCTCCCAAGCCCCCGAGCTTCGAAATGAGGGCCTATCCCCCCTAAACTTGACCTCTCGAATCCAAATATGGCCTTCAAATCGAGAAAAAAACATAAGAAGTACCTCGATTTGTCGATTGAAGGCGCGGCTCCGACAACTTGCATGTTTTTCGACGAGCTCGATTCCTCCTTCTTCACTACTCCGTTGGCCACCAAATGCTCTAGGAAGCTTACCCACGATGCAAGGATCACAACCCTACTTTCAAAACTCGCAAATGCTGCCTCAATCAACTACTCTAAGAAGTAAAAATTTTTGGATGAATGAGCATGCACGAACTCGGCTATTTATAGCCAAAACTCCGCTGCGAACGTCCCATCGAAGGTGCCACGCGTCCCTGAGGCCATTCCTAAGGCCATCTCCCATTAATTTCCCCCCTTTCCCTGATTGCTTGTTGTAGGAGCGATCGTGCGCGTGCTATGATTTTTTGCTAGATTTTGGATTTTTTTTTATATATATACAGATATATACATATTTATATATATATATATACCTTTATATCATACCTAAATACATACGCATACATTTATACATATACTTATCTATTTTCATATACATTTATACTTATTACATGCCTACATACTTATATTTTCATATATATTTATATTTTTTGGCATAAGCATACTTTAATTAAACTAACTAAATTATTTAATTAAACTAAAATAATTAATTACATAGCATAATTTAATTAAACATACTGTTAAATTTATTCATAATGACTTAGGGTATTACATGATCAATCAATGAATTAATGACCATGTGTGTTCAAGAGGAAGGGAGGTTTGTGATGGAGCATGGTGAAAGTGCAATGTTGACTATAACACGGGGAAAAGGCAAACCTCATGCCAATCATAAGGGGAAAGGTAATATACCACCCCAGGCTGATATCAAGAAGGAGTCCAAGTGTTTCTTCTGTAAAAAAAAGGGACACATGAAGAAAGATTGCACTAAATTCAAGAAATGGCTCGAGGATAAAGGTAATCCAACCTCATTTGTTTGTTATGAATCTAATATGGTTAATGTTACTTTTAACACCTGGTGGATTGACTCTAGTTCTATAATCCATGTTGCAAACTCCTTACAGGGTATGCAAAACCTAAGGAAGCCAATGGAAAATGAGCAAAACATCTTATCCGAGAACAAGATGGGCTCACATGTGGAGGCTATAGGGACGTGTGTTTTAACTTTAAGTAATGGTTTTGTTTTAAAATTGGATAGGACCTTCTATGTTCCAAGTTTTTCACGAAACTTGATTTTAGTTTCCAGACTTGTACCTTTGGGATATTTCTTAAATTTTTTAGACACATCATTCAATTTATTTTATCATACTGATTGTATTGGGAATGGTATTTTGCCTGATGGTCTTTATCTTATTAATTTACAAGACAATGTCACTTACAATTCAATGCATGTTCATACTGGTACTAAACGGTGTATTATTAACAAAGAGTCCTCTTTATTATGACATCGGAGATTAGGACATATCTCCATAGAGAGAATTAAAAGATTAGTGAATGATGGGGTACTTAGTACTCTAGATTTTACTAATTTTAAAACTTGTGTGGACTGCATTAAGGGAAAGCAGACTAAAAAGTCTAAGAAATGTGCCATTAGGAGTTCAGACATATTAGAAATCATACATATTGATATATGTAATCCAGATATGAAATCACATGGTCAGAAATATTTCATCACCTTTATTGATAACTACTCACGATATATGTATCTCTACTTGCTTCATAATAAAAGCGAAGCATTAAACCCCTTTAAGGTATTTAAGGCTGAAGTAGAAAAACAATGTGGAAAGCAAATAAAAATTGTGAGATCAGAGAGAGGTGGAGAATATTACAGTAGATACACTGATGATGGACAAGCACCTGGTCAGTTCATTAAGTTTTTTCAAGAGCATGAAATAGTTGCTCAATACACCATGCTTAGTTAATCAAACCAAAATGGTGTGGCAAAAAGAAGAAATCGAATATTATTGGACATGGTGTGGAGGATGCTTAACAGCTCCAGTCTTCCTAAATCCTTATGGACTGAAGCACTAAAGACGACTGTGTATATATTAAACCGGGTTCCAACCAAGGCTATTCTAAAGACGCCCTTTAAATTATGGAAAGGTTGGAAACCGAGTTTGCGATATATGCGCGTTTGGGGATGCCTGTCTGAAGTGAGAATTTATAATCCATAAGAGAAGAAGTTGGACCCAAGGACCATTAGTGGGTTTTTTGTTGGATATGCCGAAAGGTCTAAGGGATACAAATTTTATTGTCCATCTCGCAACACTGGGATTGTGGAATCAAGAAATGCTAAGTTTCTTGAGAATGACTTGATCAGTGGGACAAATCAAATCAGGAACAATGTTCTCGAACATGATCATTCAGAACCTCAACCTTCCACCTTAGGTGATAGATTGGTTATAGTTCACTACACCCCTCAAGTTGCAACCAGTGTTGAACAACCAATCAATGAAGTTCCACAAACTATTGACAATATTCCTATGGATCCAGTGGTTCAGGAATTACTAGCACCTCTTGAACAACCAGTTGAATCACAAACTTCTCAGGAAGATATTGATACAACATTAAGGAGATCCACTAGAACTAGGAGGTCAGCAATTCCTAGTAATTATATAGTGTACCTACAAGAATCTGACATTGAAGTCGGAAATGATCCCGAGTCATTTTCTCAGACCATGAGTTGCAAAGAGTCAGAATTATGATATAATGCCATGAAGGAAGAGATGAGTTCTATGAAGAGTAACGGAGTCTGTGATCTTGTTGAGTTGCCTCGTGATGCAAAAGCCATTGGCTGTAAATGGGTATTTAAGACTTAAAAGGACTCAGTAAGCAACATTGAGAGATACAAGGCAAGACTCATTGCTAAGGGATTCTATAATATCTTGAAATTTTGAAATAAAGAATAATTATTAAATCCGGTATTTGAGGTCCGTATTAAGTATTTGAGGATTTAAGGTAACAAAATAATAGTAAAAATAATGCCAATAATAATAGAAATCATAATGATAGTAAAAATAATAATAAAAGAGTAAATTAAATTAAATTAACTTAAAATAAATTAAATTAATTAATATGTTTTTAAATGAGTGGCTATGCGCGTGTGCTTGGAGGCCAAGTATTGCACAGTGGCCTTTTCTCTGAAGATTAAAATAGAGGAGAGAGAAAGGGAGAGCTTGTGAGAGAGTAGGGAGCTGAGAGATAGGGAGAGAAAGCTTTCCAAAAGGGGGAAAAGGAGAGAATGAGAGATAGAGAAAGGGAGAGAGATCGGGAGAGGGAGAGATGGCTGGCCAGATGACGCGTGATGTAGCGGCGGCCATGGAAGCGGCAGCAGCAACTAGGCAGGCGGCCATGGCCGATGCAACAACAGCAGTAGTGGTTGCGAGAGGCGAAGTAGCAGCGTGATGATGGTGGCTATGGTGCGGTCAGTGGTGGTGCGTGAGTTGATGAGGTTGGTGGCGGCCAGAAGCAAGTAAAGTTGCGGCCATGGCAGCCATGGCCGCGAACTCCATAGTTGAGTAAGGGGGCAATGCGGGCAGCAATGCACGGCCGTGGGTGGCGGTGCCGGTAGGGGGGTGGTCGATGGTGCCGTTGGCAGGAGGTGGCAATGGCTGGTGGAGCTAGGCTGCTGCAAGTGGCCGCTGGTGCGCACGTAGGGGAGAAGGAGCCAGGAAGAAGGAGAAGAAGAAGAAGAAAAGGAGAAGGAAAAGAAAGAAAAAAGAAAAAAAATGATTGGGATTATTTCGGAGTGAAAGGTAACCAAGTACATGGGTAAAAATTATTAAAAACGTTATATCTTTAGGAATTTTGTATGGCTAAATTATTTATATTACACGGTAGAATTATTTAATTAAAGGTATGATTTTATTAATTGCTAAGAAACGTTTTACTTCTCAGCGAGAGTGCAAGAAAGGCAAGAAACGGTCGTGTAAAGGCAAACTCTTAACCCTCTTCTCATGTTCTTTAATTCCCATGAGAGACTCCGTGGTTTCTCGTATTTTATCCCATCCCTTACGCTAATTCGGCGCCTAGCATTATTTATTGAGTATAATTTATATTAAATCCGAGACTTCTAGAATTTTAGTTGTTGAAAGCCTACAAGGGTTCGCACCACCCCCATTTCTTTCCGAATGATATTGAACCCAACTTGGGGACTAGGTTCCTAGATGTGCGGGTTTATTATGGATTTCTCGGGTGTGGTTCGGTTAGGGCTACCGAGCAGTGGGGCAGGGGTCGGCTATTTGGTGACGTTGGAGTAGACTATTGTATGGCCTTGAAGTGAACCGTCGGGTGGACACTCCTAGTCATTGACCATTGCCGGTGTCGGACACTGTTGATTAGCTCTGTCATTATGTGATTTATTGCATGATTTGATATATTGTATTACCATTCATGGTTTGATATGCACATGAATACGAGATGCATATTAGGGTATTCATTTATTGAGTATGCTTGGACACGAACATTCTAGCATGGTTAGATTGCATCCGGCATGGGCATATCCATCGCGTGTGGTTTACTATATGGGAAGAGCATGGTCTGATGCCTGGATGTATGGGCGCTAGTGTATCACGTTGATGCTCACTACGCCATTGCATTTTTATGTGCATTGCATGGTTACTGACAGTTCTCAGATATCGAACGGGAGGACCGTTCCGAGGGAGCCTACGACTCGGTTATTCTATAGCTCGGGTGTCGGGAGGATTGACGCAAGCATTCGGGTGACGGGAGCACTGACCCGGGATGGCGCGCACAGGTTTGTTAGAGATATTCGTTCTCTATTAGGGCAGCGGCAGGTTGGTATGGAACTTGAGTGTCGTGTGTCTTATGTGGGCCTCAAGAACCATTATGTGCTTTTATTATGCTTTTATACTGTGTTGAGCGTCTCATGGCTTGTGTGTGCTTGGGGGTTAGTGTTCTGGGAAGAGTTTACTAGATACGTTCAACCTTCAGCCTTCTTTTCTAAATGCTTGCTGAGTCTCTCGACTCACTTTGCTTTCCATCATTCCAGGTAGTGGCAGTGTAGGTCAAGGGTAAGGGAGTTAGCTTCTAGCGGTAGAGTCGATATGGTGTCAGGCAGTTCCGTCGGTCCCTGTCAACTCTGATGTTTGAGTAGGATTTACTCTATTATGTTTGACTATGTCAGGTCATTCCTCGTGTCTCATGTATGTCGGCACAGGTGTCTGTTTGTAATTGTTTATCATGTGACCGCTATGCTAGCAGAGTACTCGTAGCGCATGTATGTGTATAGCTTTGCTTCCGCTGTCTTAATTCTTATGTATGCATGCCAGGGTGGTTTCTATCCTGTGTTTCATTCATTCTCCTTTCGTAGGCGCTCCCGTTCGGGTAGTCCGGGCGGTTGGGATATCCAGGCAGGGGTGCTTACAGATTCACTCTGAAGGAAGGAATAGATTATACAGAGACATTTTCTCAAGTATGTAAGAAAGATTCCTTACGCATTATTTTGGCATTAATAGCCCATTTTAACTTTGAGTTGCAACAAATGGATGTGAAAATAGTTTTTCTTAATGGAGACTTAGAGGATGAGGTTTATATGGAACAACTTGAAAGATTCCTTCTAGTAATGGTGAGCATTTGGTTTATAAGCTAAAGAAATCCATATACGGTCTAAAACAAGCGTCCCGTCAATGGTATTTTAGATTTCATGGAGTAATTTCTTTATTCGAATTTGTTGAGAACCCTATGGATCAATGTATATACCAAAAAGTTAGTGGGAGTGAGATTTGTTTTCTTGTTTTATACTTGAATGACATTTTTCTTGCAACCAATGATATGGGTTTTCTACATGAGGTAAAACAATTCCTCTCTAAAAATTTTGATATGAAGGATATGGGTGAGATATCTTATGTCATTGGCATCAAGATCCATAAAGATAAATTTTAAGACATCTTGGGTTTGTCTCAGAAAACCTATATCAATAAAGTTTTAGAGAGATTTTGGATGAAGGATTACTCACCAAGTGTAGCTCCCATTGCGAAGGGTGATAAGTTCAATTCGAACCAATGCCCGAAAAATGATTTTGAAAATGAACAAATGAAGAACATTCCATATGCTTCTATTATTGGAAGCCTGATGTATGTTCAGGTCTGCACAAGGCCTGACATTGCATTTGTTATAGGAATGTTAGGACGATATCAGAGTAATCCAGGTATGGACCACTGGAAAGCTGTAAAGAAAGTAATGAGGCACCTTCAAGGGACTAAGGACTACATGCTTATAATGTATAGACGGACGGATAATCTGGAAGTGATTGGCTACTCAGATTCTGACTTTATTGGCTGCGTTGATTCACGTAAATCAACATCAGGGTACATTTCATGATGGCCAGTAGAGTTGTATCATGGAGGAGTGCCAAGCAGACCTTGACTACCACTTCCACTATGGAAGCCAAGTTTGTCTCTTGTTTTGAGGCTATTTCACACAGTATATGGATCATGAGTTTCATATCTAGGTTTAAAGTTATGGATTTCATTTCTAAGCCATTAAGAATTTTTTGTGACAATTCAGCTACTGTTTTTATGGCTAAGAGCAACAAAAGTGGAAGTCGAACTAAACACATTGACATTAAGTACTTAGCCATACAGGAACGTGTTAAAGAAAAGAAAGTGGTCATTGAGCACGTTAGTACTGAGTTGATGATCGCTGATCCTTTGACTAAAAGCATGCCACCATTGAAATTCAAGGATCATGTAGACAAAATGGGACTTGGTTCCATTATGTAATTGTATACATTTGGTATATGAATGAAACTCTTATTTATTGTGGTGTTTTCTCACATTCATGTGCACCTTAATTTATTTGAGAAAACACATCTATATAGAACCAAGAATGAACATAAGGTTTATTCATTAAGTAATGTTGCCACATGAAGTATAATTCTTAAGAAACTGAATGCATTGTAATACATGAAAGGTAATACTCGTTGTTAGAGGACTTACTGCCATAATTCATGTATTTATTTCTTAAGAAATGACAATAAATGAGATTAAGTTAACGCATCAGGTTATACATTTGGACCAAGTGGGAGAATGTAAAGTTCCTTGGTTGTGGCCCAAACGTATATAATGGTTATAGGTTGTAAAGTAATCTCTCGATTACTTTTGGCCTATATGCTCTCATGATTATGTTTCCTCATTGATTAAAGGTGGTAATGGGTGCACGTTCTTGATGGAAGAATGTTGTATAAATCCATGATTTTGGTCCCTAAGCTTATCATCTCTTCTCTTCTATCATACACTATCCCTTGGGGTGTTTGAGAGTTTGGAAGAGCCAATACCAAAACTGAAGAAAACGACAATGGCTAGAGGTAACTTTCATTTATTTTTCGCATTGATCTAAATATTTTTTTTGATATTTGTAGCATGTTAGATCATCTATAGATATCTAACGGATCCTACATTTTAGATTGGGCTTTAATGGGTATCCCTGCATGGACAGGAGTGGGGTTCAATCGGGCTATTAAAACAAATTCTATTATGCAAATGATTAATTATATAACTATATATGTATGATAACCCTTCTTCAACAAGTTGTCCAACGGTGTTCTCTATACATGAATGAAATTGTTCTACTAAATCATTATGGGGTTGTAATATATAAATGAGTTTATTATATTATGTTTAAGTCTCATGATCTCGGACATAATTTAAAATCTCATGTTGTCTTTCATTATTATCATTTGAGTTTAGAAGATAAAATTAAGAGCTATCAAGATCTAGCATAAGGTTTTGTTGGTGCCATAAGTATTATCCTTAGGGCAAATGGCCCAATGAATAATTTTTTCTTGTTGGTTAAAGACTCGCTAAACCTAATTTTATGGATAACGATAGAATACGACATTTCTTATTAGAGGGTCAAAGAGTCAATATATAAATATTTATTTATCAATTATTCTTTATTGTAATACTAGTGCATGCCCGTGCCTAAATGTACGGTATAAATAATATTAAGATTAAAATACAGTTATAATTTATACGTATTAAGTTGAAATTTGTAAAGAACTTCTAACAATTTTGCTTATATTAAACGCTTTACAAAACTAAAATAAAAAACAAATATATAAGATTTATAATATTCACAAATATTACAAATCAAAATATAAGAGCAAGAAAAAAAAAATAGTAAACATTGAACAAAAAATAGAAATTAAAATTATTGTATACTTGTTAATGTTTTATAATAAAAAAAATTACTAAATTTATATAATAAAGTACATCAATAAGTGCTCTACATTATATTAAAATTAAATTAAAAATTAAATATCAAACAATATATACCAGATTGTATTCTACAATTTCAAACAAATCAAATATAAAAAAAAATAAATATCAAATAATGCATAACAACCAGTACTCTACAATGTAAAAAAAATTAAAATTAAAATTAAATTACACACCAGTTAAATATATTTTTTTGAATGGTACATTTTTTTGTTGCAATAAGATTAGCTACACAAATCACTCTCACTTTCTTTTTAAATAGCTCCAAACAAAACTAATTTTTTGGATAACTCCACAACAAATCACTCTTACTTTCTTTTTAAATAGCTTTAAATAAATACTTTCAATGTATTTAAACTTTCACTTCCTTTTAAATAGCTCCACAACAAATTAGTTACCAAAAAAAAGTTATAAAAAAAACATAATAATATGTAAAGAGACACATACAGTTATGCCAAAACCCTATATACATATACACATATACATCTATATAATAACCTGTCAAAACACATGTATATAACAATTACATATGCAAGTAATATATACATACATACACACAAACACATCAAATATATATATACACACAAACACACCTATATACACACACACACAAACACACGTGGCTGCAACCATGGTAGCCTCCACCGGTCGCCATGGCCGCAACCATCTACAAGGGAAACCCTGGTTCAGGGTCGAAGAACCTTAGATTTCTCGACCATGCGTGTTGTGAACTCTTTGATTTTTATTTTATTTTAATTAAAAAAAGATAATATAAATAAATGAACCAATTTCACATTTCTTTAAGTAACTCAATAAGATAGATTAACTAATTTTATATTTCTTTAACTATCAAAAATTCAACACTGAAAGATAAAAATATTAAATTTTGAATTAAACTTTCTACTTTGATAAATTAAGCTTTCTTTTAGAATTGAATAAAAAAAAATGTGATAGACTACATTGTTGGTGTTTTTTTATTGAATCAAATATTTAAAAAATAAAAACAAATGAAATTGAATCAAATTCTTTAATTATACATATTTAAAAAAATTAAAACTTACACTATTAGTGTTTTTTATTTAAAAAATTCTAAATATTGTAGTCAAATTTAGGATTAAAGATCTTAATAAACTTATTGAATCAAATATTTAATAAACTTACACTGTTAAATTATACATATCAACTTTATATCAAATTAAAACATATCAACTTTTTTCAATAATTATTAATAAATGAAACAAAAGGGCAAGGACAGCAGTGCGGACTCCAGCCATTTTATTCATTTCAATTTTGAATTGGAATTGGATGCTAATGGGTTCCTGCCTCCCGTCTTCTTCAGCGCGTTCGATGCCCATCACAGGAAGCCTTCTCTTCAGCTCTTTCTTTCAATTACCGATTTCTTCTTTGGTGCGTGCGCTGGCCGTGAATGAGACGCAACCCATGTGTGTTCCGATTCAGCCCCCTGTTCCTGTGCGTCTTCTTCTTCTTCACTTCTTCTCCGTTCTTCCAGGTGCGCCGAACAGCATTCCCGCGGTCTTCTTCTCTCGGCTTCCATATATGTGATATATATATTTCAGAGAATGAGAGATGGTGGGGTTGGAGTGCTATTAGCATAAGTTTCTTGGAGAAGCTTTAATGGAAGTTTACAGATAGTGAGCTTATCGTTGTCAGAAATTAATCGAAAGAATGCAGACCGAAAGGACGGATGGCAAAGGATAGATCCGACGAAGGCCATTGCAAAAAAACTAACGCGGGCAGTCGAAGCGGCAAGAGTTGTCGGCGACCTGTGAATGGGTTGTTGCTGAAGTAAGCTCAGATGAAGGCAAAAGCTGAGAGAGGAAACAAAAGGGGAGAGGATTGTTGGGCGGGAAGAAGAACAGAGAAGAAGAGAAGGTAGACAGAGAACCTGAGATAGGGAGAGAGAGATAGATAGGTTGGGCGGAAACATCTATTAATCCTGATCATTTATGTACATTTAAAGTTAATCTTAGCTGTCTCTGATACATTTTATACATTTTTAAAAAATCTTCTCCCTTATTATATGGATTTAATCTCTTCACTTATTTTTTTCACCATCAATTTAGGTCTTATTTTTACTAAACTATTATACTTATTTTGAGAGCCATTTATACAAAATCTATAAAAAAAAATTCAAATGTCATGTGACCAACAAGAGTGCATAATATCCCATTGCATAATATGCACATAGCAGGCCAAGGCCCAAAAAACATTGGACCAAGATCAATAGAGTTGAAGTTACATTTGAACACCCCAAGCTAGCAGCAATGTCCCCCTGCTCATGGTTGGGACGAGAGTTCAGAAGTCTAATCTTATCTGCAAATAAGAATTTTTTTTTTTTTTGACATTTATCTAAAAAGACCTAACACTATTAAAGAAATTTATGCTGAATTATGTGGTAGTGTTAAGTGCTAATAAATATGCCCAAAAAACCACAGGTAATTACCTTATTATCTCACAGGTGTTGATTTATGTGGTAGTGTTAATTAAGCTGGACGGAGATGGGCGGGCCGTGGTCTTGGGATTAGCCCATGGACTTGGGCCTAGAAGTCTAGGCTTTTTTTATCAATTTGATCTAACATTCTCATCGATCCCACTACGGGAATCAAGAGATTTAATCATAATAATAATAATGATGATGGTAAAGATATATTTCTCTTTCACTACATAAAACATTATAATCTACGTGGCATTATTTTTTAATTGTTCTTGGGGCTAAAGCTATATGGCATTATTTTTGTATTCTAATTTATATAATAGGTGTCAATATCTGTGATTAATTCACACAATCAAACCATGGTAGTACCAAGATCTAAGAATATTCAAACAGAATCTCTAAGACACAGGTCAAGTTATCGGGTCACGATAAGTTGGAATTTGTACCAGTAGATTGTGGGTTCAACTCCTTATTTTGCGTAGTGAGACAAAGTCTCCACATGCGATTTACCTTTTTTGTCGAAATCAAGGGCACGAATAGTGGAGGACTGCGCAAGGACAATAATCCCAATAATATTCGAACAGAATAAAAGAAACAAAAAATACACGCACAACGCACACAGAAACAATGAACATCGCATTTATGTGTTCGAATAAAAATGATTCTACTCACGACAGGGTTTCACCCTAGTCAATCCACTAATAATGTCAATGAATTTACAAAAAAATACAGTAACTCTCACAAGAAATCTTGCACCCACTAACAAATTAGAAAACAAAATAGAGATAAATGCAACAAAGTACATCGCTCAAAAAATAACCGAACAATCTAGCACTCAATCTCACCAATCACTCTCACAAACAAACAAACAAGTGATTCACATTTACAGAGAGTAGAAATCGGATTCGTCTTGCGTTCTTCGTTCATTTGGATCATTGAGTTCTTCCTGATTTCATTGTTACAACATTTCTTTCTCGATCTATCTCTCACACGTTTTGCTTTTATTCGTGTGCTAAGTGCTAATTGAAATGCCAAAGAGCCTTATATACAGAGGTAAATACTGGCAACCACTTGATTGAGGGGTTCCAAAAAAAGTTCAATGATTTAGAAAAAAAAAATTAATCATTTAACATAATATAAAATGCCACATATTATATACTGCAAATAACTGACCACTATACATATATATAAAGTCAAATGCCACATGAAATCCACATGTAAATGGAATGAAATTCAAATAAATATTTATCAATTTATTTTGAATCACAAATCAACATTAGCTAATAGAATGTAACGTGTGGTTTGGGTGGTATTTATTTTTTTATTTATTTTGACTCTAACCCCAATTCCAACTTGGATTCTTAGATGTCACATTGGATGCTTCAATTCAGTTCCAACTCTAACATTATTTTAATTTAGTCCTTTACTTTTTAATCTAATTTAAGTTTGTGTCCTAAATATTAGAAACAATTGCCAAAACCATCTAGATATAAATCCTTAACATATAGACCCAACCAAACCAATTAGTAATTACCCTATCAAAAACCCAATAAATTTCTATCTTCCCTGGTGCAAATATAGAAGAAAAAGCTATTTCTCTGCGACTTTCCGGTCATAATTTCCACTGAACATCACTCCTTTCTCTTGTTTTTCTTAGTTGAGTTCTTCTGTTTTTGAGTTTTCAAAGTCAATTTACTATTTATGTACTTGTGATTCTAGAAACTATAACAATGCATATATATATATATATATATACATGGCCAATTGGACATTGTCATCATTCAAAGGCTCAAAATTGCAACTATGAAAGGCCCACAGATTCATGTCCACAGTCGGTAATAATTGGCCCAACTTCTTCGAAAGTATAAACCCCAAACCCACTGTAATTTACTGCATCTCTTAATTTTTTAATTATTTATTGATGCAAAGAGCATCTTCTATTATTTCTATACTGTTCTATTCCAGGCGGCTCCCTGGAAGGAACCAACCATTAAGACACGGCCACGAAAACAGTATGCTGCAAATCAAAGCATCGCTTTTTTGCTGCTGAAACTGTACGCAAACTCTTTGTTAATTCAAAGCATCACTTTCTCCCTGCCGGACCCTAACTATAAATACAACGACAAACCCAACTTTCCTTTCAACTACTAAAATCATCATCACAACCTCAGAGAAGATATATATATTTTTTAGAAGAGAGAAAAATCATGAGCGTTGAAGTGTTAGACGGCTCCACGGTCATGAGTTTTCTGGAGGATGAAGAAGCGTTCGACAGCTGTGTCTGCAAGCGATTCGCTTGGCTTGATGCGAATCATGATGGGCTTCTCTCCTACGAGGAGATGCTGAGGGAGTTGCAGAGCTTGAGGTTGGTGGAAACCCATTTCGGAGTTGATATAAAGACGGATCCCGAGGAGCTGGCTTGCATCTACGACTCTCTGTTCCTGCAGTTTGATCGCGACTCCAGCGGAACTGTAGACCTGCAGGAATTCAAGGCTGAGACCAAGAGGATGCTGCTCGCCATGGCCAATGGACTGGGATTCTTGCCCGTTCAAATGCTTCTTGAAGAGGATAGCTTCCTGAAGAAAGCAGTCGAGTTCGAGTCCACTAAAGTGGCAGCTGCTTGAGTTTATTTTTGCTAATGCCCTCTCTCATGTGCTTCGTCTGTTCTGTTCAAATGATGATTTGTGTTTTCTTTTTGGGTTCAAAGGCAGTTAGTACATCTAAGGTCAAGGCGGTCAACACCATAACGTGTTGATTTTGATATCACTATGCTAAAATGTCAAAATTATTAATTTCTTAATAAAAATAGAAGATATTCTATTTAGGTCATTTTAAGATTCCCTTACATTTTCCCTGTAAAAAAAAAATATTCACTTGATAGTTTATTACCCTATTCACACTAATAAGTTATACATGCCAAAAATTAAATTTTGAATATTTGTTTTTGTTCGTGTTTCGTAAAACTCTAAAAAATTCTACTCCTTGTTACTTTTATATGAGTTTTAATACAACTTTTAAGATATAATATTGACAAATTATACTACAAAAAAAAACTTTTTAAAGACAATTTATTTCTGTCTCAAACAAAAACAAATTTTAGAGACACAAATAAATTTTATCTCTAACAAAAATGGATTTTGAGATGAATAACCAAAATAATCAAAATTTCTTTTAGAGACGGTTCTAGAGATGAAATTTTTTCATCTCTAAATCAAAGACATAATTAATGATAGAAAAATTCCAGCTTATGAAAAAAATTTCATTTCTAAAAGTTTTTTTCCATCAAAGATAAAAATTTTCCATCTTTTCAGGTTTTTCAAAATAAGAGAGCAAAATTTTTTTCTCTTTGAATTTTGCATGCTCTCAGAAATGGACAAACTTTTTGTCTTTGAATTCTTTCATTAGAGATAGAATCTAAGACAGAAAAATTTTTATCTTTAAAGGTTATTTCGAATTAGAGACATAATTTTTTCGTCTTTAAATATTGTCTGCTCTTAAAGAGAGAAAAAAATTTCATCTTTAATTTGAACAGAGATGGAAATTACGTTTCTAATTTGAATAGAGATGGAATTTTCCGTCTTTAAATCTCTATATATGCCAACCTTCATTTGTTTCTCTTCTCTTTCAACTTCATTTATTCCTCTTCCTTTTGTCTATGTCTCATTCTTTTTCTTTTTCCCCAGCTAACAGTCGTTGGCCATTGGTTTGCCTTTTATTCATCTCGTTCGATAGCCTTCTCTCTCTCTCTCTCTCTCTTCTAGTTCTAGCCACTTATTGTCATCCTAGACACCAGTGACCAGAATTTCTCTGATTTAAGATAAGAACATAAAGTTTTTTTTTATTTTAATTTTCAGATCTAGTAAAATTCAATCGTTGGATTGTTTCGATTTTTGGGTATGTTAGTCACCAAAGCCAATCCTGATGATTAGTTTTGATTGTTGGAATATGTCATGGACAGTGGCTAGTGATGCCCTTCTAGAAAAGGGTAGTATTTTTTTAAAAAAATAATTTTTACATTTATTGAGATCTATCCGTTGGATTATTTTGGTTTTTGGGTATGTTGGTCATCAAACCAATGCCACTCTAATGATGATTCCAATTGTTGGAATTTGGTATAGATGGTGGCCGGTGATACTCTTCTAGAAATGGGTTACTTTTTTAAAAAAAAAATTAATTTTCAAATCAATTGAGATCTAACCATTGGATCATTTTGGTTCTGGGGTATGTTAATCACCAAACTAAGGTGATTTCGATGATCGGTTCTAATTATCGAAATCTGTCATGGATAATGGCCAATGATCGACGACAAAATAGAAATTAATTTTTTTCCTCTATAGTTGATCTGGAGACAAAATTATTTTCCATCTCTAAATTGTTTTTGGTCCATACCTTAGCTTTGAGACGAAATTTTGTTCATCTATAATCTGAAATAGAGAGGAAAAAATTTCATCCCTAAATGTAAAATTTGATCGATTTTGAAACTAATTACACAATCAAATTAGAGACAAAAATATAGAGACGAAATTTTTTTTGTCCCTAAATGTAAAATTTGATTGATTTTGAAATCGACTGTGATATAATTGTATAGCAATGACACTACAACCCAAGAGGGGGGTGAATTGGGTTATTTAAAAATTTTGTTTGAAAATGAAATCTTTTTGTTAAAAAAAGAGGATATAAAACAAATAATGGTGATTGGTGAAAATGCTTAACAAGAGAAATGGAATAAGAAGCAGAAACAATAGAGGGACACATAGGATTTATAATGGTTTAGCTAAAACTAACTTAATCCATTTCCTTATCTTCTCACAAAGGATTTTAAACAATCCACTGGATCTCCTACTTGATCCCAAGTAGGCCGTTTAGAAACAAGATAAGAAATTACAAACCTCCTACAATCGATATAAGTCCTCTAGCAACCTTGCTAGGAAATGCAAGAGATTATACATAAAAGTGAGTCTAAGAGATGAATCTCTTAATTATAAGATCTCTAAAAAATGAACCAAGGCGTGAAATTAAAATGATACAATATGAATGCAAAGCCTTTGAGAGAATAATAAATAGAACAATTGAGCACTTGAAAGATTAAGCACTTGTGAGCTTGTAATAAATTCTCATAGATATTTTGAATGATCTCCAGCCCTCTATTTATAAAGCTTGGCGAGCTTTTTAAAAAATATAGTCGTTTGTGATAAATAGCCACAATTAATGACTTAATGAACTGGTTGTTGGAAGTATCTAAAATAAAAATGATAGACAAATTCAAAGAATCGATCGATAGGTTAGTTCTCAAATTCAAAAGGCGGTGTACACTTGGAGAAGAACGGTTAACAGTTATTGAAAAACAGTCGATAGTTCATGATGTAGAGGCGATTGATAGCAAATAATCGAGAGCATGATTTTAGCCGGTCAATAGCGAAAAGAATACCGATCAATAGTTGAGACACAAGCGATCGACACTTCCTTTAAAATCGGTCGACAGCTTGTCTCTTGCCTTTCAAAAATTTTGCTCTATTTTCTCCAACGATTTAAAATCGATTTTTGAGAAATATTTTTGGAGATAAGTTTGAGAAAAAATACTTTGTTTTTCCAATCTCTATTAATATAAAGTTGAGATAAATAGTTTGCATTTAAGTGAAGCTTTTGAAATTGATTTTTATTTGAACCCTTGATACCAAAAACATTTTCATAGCTTGGTTTAGGGTATAGATATAAAAATAATTTGTTTTTCATCATCAAAATAAAAATCAATTACTTTTTATCATCAAAACAAAATACAAGAGTAAAATATCAGACTACACAACCAAATTAGAGATGGGATTTTTTTCTTTTTTTGAGACAAAAAAATTCCATCTCTAACGAAACAAAAATTCTGTCTCTAATTGGTTAGCAACGGGCCTTTAAGGGAGAAATCGATTTTCGTCTTTAATTCCGTCTCTAGACCAGTAGAGGTGAAATTTTATGGGTTTAGAGACAAAAACCATTTTGTCTCTAAACTCAATTTTTTTTTCTAGTGTTGATTTAATATTTTTTAAATTTTATTTTTATTGAGGTTATAAATTCTTCATACATATGTGATACCCTATATTCTGTAAAACAATTGACAATTGAAAATATTTTATTAATAAAAATATGTATTGTAGGATGTTTAGAGGCAAAAAATATTTTCATTCCACTATAACACTACAAAAAATTCGTAATTTAGTGACGGATAGTCCGTCGCTAAAATTTAACGACAAATTTGCAACAGAATATTCAGTTACAAAATTTTTTAATTTTTTTAAATTTAGACACAGAATATTTTGTCACTAATTTTTTTAATATATTTTTTAAAATTTTTAAATTTAGCGACGGAATAATATTTCATGGCTAAATTTTAATTTTTTATTTTTTAGGGACAGGTGTGACCCTGTCGCTAAATTTTAATTTTTTAAATTAAATTAAAATTATTTAGTGATGGAATATTTCATCGCTAAATAATTAAAAAAATAAATTAATAATTACAAACTTTAACGACGATACTAATTTGTTGCTAAAAAAGAAAAAAATAAATTAAAAAAATAAAATTTATTAATTTTGTATTAAACAAAGATTAAATAAAAATTAAAATTCTTTAGTATTAAATGCATATTTTATGTATTTTATTTACAAACCAAAATATGTAAATTGATATGATATTGTAAAATTTATAATAAGAAATATGTATTAAACTAATTTTTAATCAAATAAAATTTAAATGTTTAAGAGATTAATTAATTACAACATTTAACTGGTACATTATTTGAATTAAAATTTACAACATTTATTTCTTTAAGTATTAATTTATGCATTTAAAAGATTTAAAATTTAAAATCTTAATTTAAATTAAAATTAAAACGACTGACAGTTAAATGTAGTATATAATTAATATGTGTAGTGTATGTACTAAGGAGGCTCACAACTCGGACGATCTTGCGCGCGCGCGCGCACAGGGGATTAGGGATCGAAATTGAGGAGGGGAAGAAAAGAGTGCGCTAGAATTAATTTCCCAGCTTTACACATGGCGATTTAAGGGGGAAGCCACTTGGCGTGTAGCGGTGACGCCACCTGGCGACCACAAGGCAAGGGCAGCGCACGCACACATTCGCAAGGTGTGTGCCATAATTATTTTAATTTTTTTAAAAATAAAAGTCAGCGACAAAAAAATTTTCGTTGCTAAAATAATATTTAATTTTTTAAATAAATTTTTTCATATTTTAATGAACGACAAAAATTTCCATCCCTGATTTGTGCCATCGCTAAAATTTATCGACACCATTTTTAGCAATGGATTTTGATGTTTTAGTGACGGATATTTCCGTCATTAAATGCCATTTTTCTTGTAATGTAACATGTTCCTAATATAGGCATAATAATATTAACTTATTGTGAATCACTATCTTGTCTTGGCCATGCATCTAAGGTTTTTTTGTTCTAAGATAGTTTGAGTTGTTGTTTATATGGTGTTATTTTTTGTTACGATAAAAAATGGTATTTTACCTAATTTGAACATGTCTTGAAAATCATTTACATGATAGGTTAGATTTAGTAACTAGCTATTTCTACTCTCATGTACGAGTATCACTAATTTGTATTAAGGACAAACAATTTTTTTACTTTAACTAATGTTTCATTTTCACTTGTAAACCATCATGCACACACAAGTCAATACGATTACAAAAGATCAAGCCACACCATTACTCAAAAGAAAAAAGCAAACAATAGAACTGATAATGTTACCGATGCTCAGTGACGACGATAGTTGCCAAACACGACAGGTCTCAGCTCATCGATGTCATCTGGGGGTGGCATCTGGCTACTACTGGCTTCGCTAGGGTAAGGTGGAAGAGTAGCTTATGAAAAACTAGGATGAGGGGCATCATCTAGGATGGTGGAAAAATCGAAATTCCAGCTTGGGTTAAGATGAGATATGCACAATTGTTATTGAATAATTATCCACCTAATATTAATGGAAATTCACGTTTTAACTACTTAATAGAAAAATCATTATTGCTACCATTATCAAATGAAATTGTCATTATCTTATCAGCAATGTTGTAATCATAATTGATCTCTTTAATTTTGTTTGCAATTAGACTATCTTTGTAATACTCAAAAAATTTTCACCAAATTTTTATGTCAAAATATACATACACACATATTCAAAAAGGGAAAAGTCTATGAGACATATACATATTCATATATAAAGAGTGACACATTGCTAATTCATTAGAAAAAGAATTCAAAATAAAAACAAATGAGGAAAATTTCAAAATTTGAGGTGTTGAAAAAATAAGATGAGAAACAAAAAATCCAATCACTTAAACACAAGAGATTTTTATGTGAGAAACCCTAAAAGAAAAAAAAAATCACAACTGTCAAGACGATAGAGGAAAAATATCACTATGTAGTAAAGTTTACAACTACAAAGTTTAATATTCTCTCTTTAAAGGAAAGTCTCAATTACACCCAATTTCTATCTCTTACTGGTCTCTTACAAGTGATTTGCACACCTTAAATAACAAATCAAGTATCCTATTTATAGATTAATTTTGTTGTTCACTAAGGATAATGTTTCCTTATTTAACAATAATTAACAACTGACTACTAAATAGGATTACACACTAAACAAGAAACCAATATTAGGAATAAGAAATAATCTTCAACACTAATTAGGATTTCTCATTGTAAATCCCAACAAACCACCATCTCAACGAGAATTCCTAAAAAACATTCGTCCATTCTCTAACGACAATCATAACTATCTATTACCGATAATCACCATAATCTCAATCACTAAGATCACCATACCCCACCATAAAAGGTACAACCACTTAGGTGCATACCGCCCTGAGATTTTCACGGCATAATGTTGAAAAATACATTGCTGAAAAACTATGATGCAACCTCCATGCTTGACTTTATTGGGAGCTTTTCAGTCATCGACATTCTTTCCACCACACATCTTGCATCACTGTCAAGCCAATGCTCATGTGCAAACTTGTGGACCCACTAGAAGTGTCACATCCTCTTTCATGGAAACTGTAGTCTAGCGGCATTCCATAAGGTTGTGTCCATCTCTTTAGAGGACATCTTCATCTCTCACAAAATTGAGAGACAAACTTCCAGCGTCACAATTTTTGGAGCCCTTTGCCAGACTTGCTCCATCAGCACAACAATCTTTTTTTACATGATCGGATTGTTTACACTTCCAGTAGATCACTTTATCAGATTTTTTAGAGCATTCAGGAGTTGGTTTTGCCCTTCAACATCTTGTGTAACCCACATTGGATTTAGATATCCTTGACTTGTATTTGTCACAAGTCAAATTGATCTTCCCGTCAAACTTTTCAAAATCAAACTTCATCATGCTTAGCATATCCTTTGCGTACTAGGTGACTAATAACCAAAGCTCTGATACTAGTTGTTGAAAAAATAAGATGAGAAACAAAAGATCCAATCACTCAAATACAAGAGATTTTTATGTGAAAAACCCTAAAAAGAAAAAAAAGAAAACACGACTATCAGAACAACAAAGAAAAAATATCACTATGTAGTAAAGTTTATAACTACAAAGCTCAATATTCTCTCTCTAAACCCAAGTCTCAATTACACCCAATTCTTATCTCTCACTGGTCTCTCAAAAATGTTTTGCACACCTTGAATAACAAGCCAAGTATCTTATTTATAGATTAGTTTGCTTGTTCACCAAGAATAATGTTTGCTTGTTTAACAACAATTAGCAACTGACTATTAAATAGGATTACACACTAAAAAAGAAACCAATATTAGGAATAAAAAATAATCTTTAAGACTAATTAGGATTTCTCGCTGAAAATCCCAACATGAGGGATTATAGAGAAAATAAACATCTTACAAGGGGTCAAAATGTAATTTTAGAAAGGTATTAAAATAATAAAAAAATAAAAAAAAGGTTAGGTAGTTTTTGGAAACAAGCCACAGGGCTTATGCAGAATTCTTTGAAACGTTTGGGGGGTCAAAGTGAAAAGATGACATTTCTCAACAATGGATTCTCTACTCCATTGACTAACGACAACATTCCCCATGATGGGCTACAACGAGGGTATTTGAGTACCCTACAACCTTCGGTGAATCCCTGGCTTAAAAGATTACTTGAAGAATTGCAACTGAAACAAATCAATCCAATAAGATATATGTTGATAACAAGTCAGCTATTACTTTAGCCAAGATTTAAGAATCCAGTTCATCATGAAAGATATCGAAGCATATTGATATGTGGTTCCATTTCATCTGAGAACAGATCAAGGAAAATAAGATTGAACAAGTACATATAAAGACAACTGAGCAAGTTGCTGACATATTCACTAAGCCACTGAAGACTGAGGTGTTCAAGCATCTTCACATAAAAGCTTGGAATAATGAAGATACAAGTTTAAGGAGGGAGAATGTTGAAATGTTAAACTTTCACACAAAAGTCGAAGTGAAGAAGATAAATCTAGAAAAAGAAGAAAACACTAAGAAAGCTCGCATACACAATAAGTTGGAAGAAATTGAGAAGTCCTTTGGAATTCCGTAAAACCTTTAATGTATTTTATGTTAAAACTTTCTCCTATAAATAGGCCTTGTATTTAAATATTTTAAAGATTTTTTTTTCAAAGGACAAAAAAACAAAAACTCTTCCACATTTATCCGTTCTCACACACTTGATTTAGAAAGGAGTACCTTCCAAAGTCCTTTGTTCACATATCTTGCTAATTTTTTAATTTTATTATTATTTTAGCATTGACATGCAAGTATCCCATCATTCATCAATCTTTCTTTTTTCTTTTTAAATTTCTTTTGACATGCAAATCAAAACCACGTTACTTGCTTGGTATAGTAACATGTCATGCCGAGTTGGGCTAATGGATGGTGTAATAGCCAAGAGTTTTAAAAAAAATGAAGAGAAATTTATCTTGGGATAAAAATGTAATTTATAAATAAATTGAGATTATAGGATAATTTCGATATAGTTATGAGCGATCGAATCGACTGCAGGAAATACCTTAGAATGAAGATGTCTAAGGAAAATGATATGGTCTTGATGAGTGTTATGAGATAGGATTTATGATATTAAAAGAGATTGGAATCGAGATAATTTTCGGTACAACTATGATTTAAGTTGAAAAATTGAATCGTCATAGAAGACTCCTGGGAAGTTAATGGAACCCTGAAAGGGCTCCGATTTTTCGTAAAGATCAATCCTAAAGTGGTTTCGGGACAAATCAAAGGTCTGGCGTGGGCCCAGGGATGAAATCATCCTTATCGAATAAGATTTAAGTTATTAATTTTGAATTTTCGGTATCGTAACACCAATTAATTTGATGTTTAAGAATGTAAATGCAATTAGAGAATTGTCTAAGTGAAATAGAGATGAATTTTGAGATTTAAATGTGTAAATTTCTTATTATTTTAGTGTAATATATATGCATTACAAGAAAAACGGGTTTTAACGATGGGAAAATCAGTCGTTGACAGTTGATTTTCGGTCGTTAAAAAATTGTAACGACAAAAATTTTCTTGTCGTCGGTCGTCGTTATTTCCTCAAAGGATAAAAGTCTTTAACGACGGGAATGATAAACCCGTCGTTAATTGTATTAGCGACTGTATTATTTCCGTCGTTAAAAATAATTATTAACTATCAAATTATAACCCAATAATGACAATATTTCTCGTCGTTAATAGTCTAAACAATTAGCGATCGTGTGATTCCTGTTGTTAAAAATAACTATTTAGTTATCAAAACACAAACCAATAACGACAATAATTCCTCTCGTTAAAAATGTGAACAATTAGCGATGGTATAATTCCTATCGTTAAAAAAATATTTTTTTTATCTTTTTATTTTTTTTAATAGTATGATAACAATTGCTAGTCATCAATGACAAAAACATCACGTTTTGATATAAACCACCAAACCTATATATATCATTACCCATATCAAATTGGAATAAAACTCATAAAATTAAACATGTCATTCAAATAACACCAAAGTAATCATTATCCATTAACATTTACTCACCAAAAGTAGTATATATAAGTGTTAATTACCAATAAATTATACCAAAATATATGTTCAACTAAAAATAACACTTTGACAATTGTATATACTATTCAAAAATCTACACCAAAAAAGATATTCAACTAAAAGTAACACTTTAAGAATCATATATACTATTAAAAAATATACAACAAAACACTATATATAGTCATAAAACTGTTTATGTACTCCAAGACAGTAGGTGCTTCCTTTAGAGTCTTGTTGTCTTATTGACTTACAAAAACAAAAATAAAACATGAAATTAGAGTGAAAGAAGTGTTCATGTTTTCTTTATAAAATGTTAGAAATAGAATTAACAAAGCCCAAAACATTTTCATCACAAACTACATAACATACAATCACTAAAATGTACCAAAACATAGAAACCCTTAAATATAGAGTAGATTGAGATGTAGATTAACAAAAACACCAAGAGACCAAACAATGAAGCAGAGTTCTTAGATAATAACTTATTCACCATATTAATAGATGAGGAAAAGCAGGAGAAAAAGAGGAGAGAACAATCCTTGGTAGAGCATAGTGCTGCAGAGTGAACTTGGAACAAAAAAGAATTACTTAGAGGACGAGTCCACCAATTTACCTGGTTAAGAGGATTATTGGGAGATTTCTTCCATAGCTTCCATATTAAGTCCTTGTACTGGGTGTGAGTAAGACTTGGTTTCTCTTTCTTTAGCCTGGGAAGCTTAGCTTCCTCAAAAGCCTGTGAGAATATGAAAGCAACAGAGAATATGAAGCATTCACTTTAAGTAGGGCCGGCCCTGAGGGTAGGCAACCAAGGCAGTTGCCTTGGGCCCCCCCACTAAGGTTGGTCCTGGACTTGTTGGCATGGGCCCAGGTGGCTTGTAAGCATGGGCCCATCTCACAATATATATATATATATATAATATTAAATAATATTAGAGACACGAGATGTTAGGGTCCATATAAAATTTTGCTTAGGGCCCTTAATTTCTCAGGGCCGGCCCTGACTTTTAGGATATTGTGAAAAAAAAAAAGGAACAAAATCCAATATACATCCAACTTAACTAACAATATCGACTTCACTTGATCCCCAGTGAACGAATAACAATGCTACCTCAAATTGATAGCTTATTATGGAATGTTTTTATCAAAAGAAAAGTTGAAACACTGGAAAAGAGATTAGAAAAACTAAATAATATTCTAGATAAGTTGTCAATCAATATGCATAAGCAGGATGGCAACCCCAAATTGTTGTCTTTCCCTTTCTCTTAAGGGGAAATCAAAAAGCACTTTTAAAGTATGGTTGTTATACGTAAAAGGGCATTCAACCCCTCTACATAGCATGTAGAGCCAGACATACTTCTTACTGTTTTAGACTTGATAACCCTCCACTAAATTTTAAGGAAAAAGCGAAGCGGACCCCACTGGAAAAATATAAAGGAATATCTCAGAAAATTCATATTTGGTCTCCTTATTCCCAGAAGAGACGAGCAAAATGGCCTCCCTGTTTGCAGCATATGTTTGAATTAATTTGATGTGTTAATCATATGTTTGAATTTGAAAGGTTGATGTGTTAATCATATGTTTGAATTTGATCTGATACAAAGAAGTTCTAATGCATATACTTTAACCAGTTAAGGAACTTACCCTTCCGAAAATTCTTGTCCTCGAAACCCACCAGCCCTTTTACGATAAAACCAAGCAGCAGGATCTGTACACAGTACATCCTTAAGTTGGTCAATACAAACAAGCTATAGCTACATCACTGGTTGGCTCAATAAAATGAAAAACACAAAACAAAGACTAGTGAAAAAATAAATGGTAAAGTGCTGCAAATTTACATGTAAATTGGGAGTTGGGGAACCTGAGTACCTTTAGGTGTAAGATAAATTCTCTGAATTTCTCCATATTGAGAGAGAATCTGACGTAGCTTCAGAGGATCCATGCGTGGAGGAATCCTGCTCAAGTAACAAATCCCACGTTTTTCAGCTGCTGTAGTTTCCTTCAATAACAGTTTCTTTCTTTTCTTTTTCTTATCCATCCTTGCATCACTACTTTCCAGGTTTACTTCATCTTTAAGTGTAGTCATGTTGGCCTCTTCTTCTATCTCAGCCATTTCAGCTGTTGCAGCTTCCTGCAATAACAACTTCTTTCTTTTCTTTTTCTTATATGTCCTCACATCACTAGGTTCTAGGTTTGCTTTCTCTTCAAGT
Organism: Diospyros kaki; assembly: GCA_036245055.1. Lineage (NCBI taxonomy): Eukaryota > Viridiplantae > Streptophyta > Magnoliopsida > Ericales > Ebenaceae > Diospyros > Diospyros kaki. Next base: position 14,624,344 of record BSEG01000015.1, on the reverse strand, counting down.
GTGGTCCTGTTTGTCTCTTCTTCTATCTCAGCTTGGCAAACTTGAAATGGCTGAGACAAACATAAATTTACAATAACATGTTTATATATTCTATTTTCTCAAAAGCTCATTACTTATGTTGGGAAAGATAAAAACTCTAGTTTTTGACGTTACAAACTGCTACATTTTTATATCATTGCAAAGTTACAAGTTCCTACTACATCTTTTGGAAGGATACCTTGGGATACCAATTTCAATTAAAATTAATATCCAAACATAATCAACAAGTGGTGCCTATTTTGGGGGGGGGGGGGGGGGCATTAATGGACTGGCCAATAAATGATATACAAGTTACATCAGAATCATAAATCTTTCACAGAATAGAGCAATACAAGCAAATTTAGTAGAGGATAAGACTCACTATAGACATGATACTGGCAGGCATAGCTTACTAGGTGGCCAAAAATTTTCCAAACTTCAGAACATCAAAATTAGTACAAAGCAAACATAGCATAACAACTATAACGGGGAAATTCACCATTATATTAACTTATGCTTTAGTATGGGAAAAAAGCTAGGAAGACATGGAATCCTTTTGAATAATTGAGTGATAGGTGAAGCAAGAGAGAGAAAAAAAAAAAAACATTAGTTGGCATGCAAATCAAACAATTTCTAAACTACAGTAAATCAAAACCTTTACAGTTTACTCTTCTTCCCAGATAAGTAAGACATCAAACACTTACATAAAGCACATGACCCAGAGCTATTTTCTACACAGACTGTTCATTCTGCTTGGTGATACGCATCAACGACATTGTGATACCAAAGACAATAACAATGGACTAACTTGGGAATCAATAAAAGGATGTCATTTTCATTGAATACATATTTACATTACGTCTACTCTTTCTCTCTCTCGAGCAACTAGTTAATACACCCTAAATTTCAAAATGTACACTGCCCATATATATCTCATGTTATATTATTACTACACAATTTACACTCAATAAATTAATGCTGATAAACCCTAAAGCAAGGCCCCTGTTAACATATAATATACACACAGAGTCTCTCTCGTGTATATATAATAACATTAATATATACACACAAAATACATATACACACAGAATATATATATACATATACCTTTCAGGCAACGGATGTAACACCCTAGACTTTGAAAAATAATTAATCAATGAGTTTATGGTGGTTTGTGTATGATTATTAGTTAATTGTGAGGCTGGGATGAATTGTTTGTGGTTTATTTAAGAATTGTGGCTATAACAATTTAATTATGATTTATTGAATAGTTGTGAAGTGGGAAAAAAATTAATAAAGAATATTATATTTAATGCATTTTGGCAGGGGAAGGCAAGGAGTGCTTTAAATTTAATTAGATGCAAAAAATGGTTGAGGGAACAGCCAGCCCAGCTGGTCGCGTGCAAGAGGGGCCAGCTGGGTGACTAGGGTTCTTGTTGCAAAAAGGTGACTAGGGTTCTAGTGAGAGGGTGAACGTGCGGGAGGGAGGAAGGGTGGAATTTTTTCCACCCACTTGGGGCGCCAAACGGCGCCTTTTGGAGGCGCCAGCAGGCGCCTATGCACGCGAGCGCGCATGCGGCAAGGCTAAGCGGCCATGCGTGCCAGCCACGTGCCCCAGGCCGCGCCACCCACCCCCTCTCCACTGCTACCACGTGGCAGCTTATGGGGGCTTCTTTAGGCCCCAGCACTTCACCCCCTGGTCGAATTTCTCTCCCCTTCTATCTATAAATAGTAGTGTTCTCACTGTTGTTAAACGCTGAAAATTTTAACGCGTTAAAACTTTGTCTGTGTGTATACGTGAGGTATAAAAATATTTTAAATTTATTTAATATAGTTAATTATAAATTAATGATATGTTTAGCTATATTATTTAGCAATGTAACGGTGATAATTAAAATTAATAGTACATTTAATTAAATTATTTTATTCTATAATTGTATAGGAAATTGGGGCGTGAAACCGACACGAAGCAAGTGATTAACGCGCGGTAAGGTTTAATATGGTTTGCGTGTAAATTTATTATGTCATGGCTTGTATTAGACTATGGGAGAAATGTCTAGGCATGGGGCTATAAATTTGGGCCGTGTGAGTCTCGAGATAAGGTCCTAAATGAAATCAGTGGGGCCACCAAAATCCATATTAGGGTGAGGTGGACAGGCCTACATGCATGATACTACTTCACATTATTTTATAATTGTCATGCATTTTAATTTACTGCAACTCATATTACCTTTATTGAAACCCCGGACTGACCCCTATATTTTTCCCACTAACCCAACAGGTGGCTCGGGTTCCGAGAAGAGAAAGGCGGTGCTATCTGATGAACCGCCAGTTGGCAGTAACCGTTGATAATGAGGGTGTAGGTTAACCCCTATGTTAACAATGTAATATAACTACTGTGTGTTAATTGTGAGTGACAGTTATGGTTCAACTAGAAGTGAACTAGAATCAAGTTAAGGTTCCTACTATGAGTAAACCCAGTGGGTATAGGGAACTTGTACCGGTTGGCTACGGCCGGAATCTGAGATATGTATAAATATGTTTGGCTGTTGGGATTTTATTATACATATTGGTATTTGCTTATTTGATATTAGATATATACTCTAAGGGCCTAATCAGGTACGAGACTCGGGTGAGTTTTCACTCCCTAATTTTACTCCCGAGTTCTTGATCGATCGAAGGCAGCGAAGCCTGGACCCCACTCAGGGCGCCCATATTATTTTAATACTTTATTTTGGCAGGGGCATAACCGTCATTCAGAGCAGGTCGGAGTTGTATTGTGTGTTATGGTGACACCCAGTAGTGGGGCCCGGGGTATCACAGCGGAGGCAGAGCCCAATTAAGCTAGAGGCAACGAAGACGACGATAGGAGGCGGCGACGGTGATGACAAGAGGCGAAGGCAGGGGCGACGACAGGAGGCAGAGGCAGCGGCGACGACAGGAGGCGGAGGCAGCAGCGACAATAGGAGGTGGAGGCAGGGAAGGCAGCGACGACAGCAGGAGGCGGAGGTAGTGGCGACGATAGGAGGCGGAGGCAGGGGAAGCAGCAGCAAAGATAGGAGGCGGAGGTAGGGGAAGCAGCAGCAAGGATAAGAGACAGAGGTACGAGATGCGGCGGTGGCGGCGACAGGAGGCGGAGGCAGCGACGGATGGGTTGACGACGGGAGTAGTTCACAGAGAAAGAGAGAGAGAGAAGTGAGATGGGTGAGTTAGGGTTCTGTAATTGGGGATTTGGGGAAGGAGAAGGGCGGAGAAAGAGAGAGGGGTGAGTTAGGGTTCTGTAATTGGGGATTTGGGGAAGGAGAATGGGGGAGAGAGAGAGACGGCGAGAGCAGTTCCTGCCCATATTTCACCTTTTTTCTTATTTTTTTAAATATTTATTTGTTAAATCAAAATAAAATAATTTATGTAAATAATATTATTAATTATTTAATTGATAAAAATAAAATAATTTAAGAAAAAAATATTATTAATTATTTAATTGATAAAAATTAAAAATTTATAATTATGATAGCTAATAAAATAATAATATTTGTGCAGTTATAGAAAAATATAATTATATTGAAATTGTTTATACAAAAATCTTAATAATTATTTTTTATTATTTCATGGTTGGAATTAAAAAGTTTAGTCAATAACGATGGGAAAATAGTTTATTAACGATGACTTATTTAGCCAGTCGTTAAAATTTATCTTATAACGACAGGATTTATATTTAGTCATTAATAATACTATATTAACCACCAAAATTAATCTCGTCGTTACTTTTTTGTCGTTAATAACTCTTTTTTTTGTAGTGATATGTGTACGTGTGTGTGATGGTCTCTGTGAAAGCTTAATGGTAAAATTTTGTGCTAGTGGTGTAAGTGGGATATAAAAAGTGATGTGTGAAAACTTTGTGTAAGTCGTGCAAGTGGGATGTAAAAAGTGATGGGAGAATGATAGTCAACAAATTTAATAGTTAAGTTTTCTTTGCAAGTGGATGGCTATATATTGATAAAAAAATGAGAAGGAGAGCAAGCAAATGCAAATGGCCAAATGAAGGCAGCAAGTGAAGATGGCCGAGAGCTTAGAATTAGGAAATAAATTATTCAGGCACACGTTTTGAGGTCATGACACGCATATTGAGCAAGCCTGAGAGGCTAAGTTAAGGTGAGTAAAATTTTTTAAAAAATTTTAGAAAATCAGGAAAGTTATTTTATAAATTGGTTAGAGAAATATTTGAGAAAATATTTTATAAATGTTTAGTTTAGATTTATCAAGAAAAAATATGAGAAAATTAAGAAAAATAGAATATTTATATCCTTGAATAAATATGAGGCCAGAGAATGTTAAGATTCCGAATTGAGTTCATTAGAAGCTTGGCACGAGAATTAAGAAGTTATGAGATACGTATGAGGTAAGTGGTTCAACCCAAAACCAGTTTTATGCAAATGATTATATCATATTGACATGCTATGTTATGTATCATATAGAGTACATTTACATGTATTGATGACGAATTATGCATATGTTCACGATGATATTATTGATCATGCAATACATAAGGGTTTGGGATTAGGGACTGGTGCCGTTACTCTGCCAAGGGTGCACCTATACACCTCAGCCTGGTAAAGAGGTTGTTAAAATGGAGAGTAGCAGTTGGATGCAATCGACTCAAACGAAAAGAATGATGTTATGTTGCAATTTGCATTCATGCACAAAATATGTTTATTGTTCCTTTACTTAAATGATTTATCATCTAATTTGGGTTTTACCCCTAGAATATTCAAACGTTCTAGATAGAGATTGTAGCAGAAACGAGGATGAATGAGACATGATATGACACTTAGCAAAGTGCAAGATGTAATGATTAAATGTTATGTAGCCCATGTGTTTAAGTTATGCCACATCGAATTCTGAACATTTTGAGGAATGATGATGTATAACCTTATTTATGGTTAATGGTAAAGTTAGGGTTCGAGGCACATGATAACATGGCCGATGGATTCTACGTGTAGATCTGATATTCTGCTTATTCATGAAGATTTGGTTATGTTATGTTATGTTTCAAGTCATGTTGAAAAACTTGTATTCTGTTGATAAATAGTGTAACACCCTACTTTCTTGGACGTGTTATAACTTAGGACAATTTTCTATTTAAAACTACGACTAAACCATATAATTGTTCTTATCCATCCCAAAATTTCCATACATTTATCTCGAAAAAGAATCATCATAAACATCAAATGCGGAAGCTAGAATCGAACATAACATTTTAACATTAATCATAAATCAATTCTTACATCCTCATTAACCAAAAATAAGATTATACATCATAATTCCTCAAAACGTTCAGATTTCGAAGTAGTAGAACTTAAATACATGAGCTACATAACATACACTCAATTCATCATACAATTCATCATGCACTTTGCTAAGTGTCATTTCATGCCTCATTCATCCTCGTTTCCGCTACAATCTCCATCTGGAACGTTTTGAATATTCTAGGAACAAAACCCAAGTTAGATGATGAATCATCCAAATAAGGGAACAATAAACATATCTCATGCATGGATGCAAATATGCAAAATATTTTATTCATTTCCTTAGTTTGAATCGATCGCATCCAACTACTACTCCCCATTTTTACAGTCTTCTTACCAGGGTGAGGTGTATGGGTGCACCTTTAGTAGAAAAACGATGCCAATCCATAATCTCAAACCCTTATGCGATGCATGATTAATAATATCATCGTGAACATATGCGCATTTCATCATCAATACATGTAAATACAATCTATATGACATATTCACATCAAGACATGACAATATCATAAAACCATTTATATAAAATTGGCTTTTGGGATCAAACCACTTAGGTTGCATTCTCTTTGTTGTTTTCAAGTCATTTTTACTTTTCAATTTTCTAAAATAATGAAAACGCATTCTTTTTACTGTTTTTAAAAATACATTTTTGAAAACAAACCAAAAAATTATAAAGAAAACTCAAAACAACAAAAAATTGTTTTGAGTGTTTTCATCCAAGACAAACTCTAAACTCAAAACACATTTATTTATGTATTTATTCATAGTTTACTATTATAATGGAAAAAAATATTACAAAATTCATTAATTTTAAAATGTATATATTTTTTTAATACTATATTAACATTAAATATTTCTAATTTACTGAATAATCAAAATTTTTTGTATAAAATATTATTAAAAAATTATTTTCAAAATTTAAAAGAGAACGCGTTTTCTAATTTTCTATTTTGAGAAATAGTTTTTTTAAAATGACAAAGAAAATGTATTTTCAATTTTTTAAAAACAGATTACCACAACAGAAAATTAAAAATAAATTTAAAACTCAAAACTGAAAATAGAAAAGCAAAGAGAACGTAGCCTTACCTTCTCAATCTTATTAGGATACCTCGATATTCGTGTCTTACCTCAAAATACGTGCACCGTCTCAATTTGAGTGCCAACCTCAAAATTCGCACAAGTCTCTTCAACTTAACCCTTAAAACACCCTAATCATCATATTTATTTAAATAAGTATTAAAACCTATTTTTTCATAATTTCTTGTATTTTCTTTATTTTTCTCTCTATTTCTTCATATTTTCCCTCAATAAATCCAAACTAAATATTTCTCAAATATTTCACTATAAAAATTCATAAAATAACATTCTTGAATTTCTAAAATTTTTTAGAAAATATTACTCACCTTGAAGGTTTATCTTTAGAAGTTACGATTTCACAACACACGACCTAAGTTTCTATAGAAAGCACGAGTTTAAATAAACTCAACCTCCAAAAATTTTCCATAGGGTTGAAGGGAATTAAATATGGGTCATAATTGAAAAATTTTGATAAAAATGGGCCCCTCACGCTCCCTTTGAAGGTGGCCCACACGCTTTCACGCGCAGCCGTGACAACACAGCGTCACTTTCATATTTTGTCCATATCTTTCTCATTTTAACTCCGATTCGACCTCCGTTTGAACCTACGGGTCTCTCTCTTCCCTCTTTACAGGATTATTAAAAAAAATGGACTTACCTCACTATTTTCTGACTATTTGGGATAAACTTTGGCGAAAACCCAAAACTCCGACGAGGCTCGTTCTCCCTCGCTTCTCTTCCGATTTCTTCCTTTCTTCTTGCAAAATTTCCTCCCCTCTCTCAAGAGAAAGCTCCTCACCTTAGAATGCCTCAATCCTTAAACTCCCTTGGAATGATTTGAGAACAACTCATGGTTCTTATTTATAGATTTCTCAGACCAATCACATGATGCCACTTGTCCGTTAATAAGCTTTGGACTCCAAAGATTCAAAACTAGAATTGAATGTTGCTTGAAATCCAAAGCCATATTGGATTGAGTATTGAAATCCAAAGTTAGAATGAAATGAATTTTGAAATCCAAAACTAATACCCCAAACTTCTTCCAAATACCATTTTGGCCCCTATTTGAAGTCCTCAAGCTTTCATATTTTATCACATGAACTCCTAATTTTATCTTTATTTCACTTGGGTAATTCTCTAATTACAAATACATCCTCAAACATCAAATTAATTTGCATTATGATACATAAAATTTAAAATTAATAACTCTAAGCTTGCTTGATAAGGACGATTTCATCCCAACGCCCTTACAGGACATTTGTTTCATCCTAAAACCATCTTAGGGTTCTTTTATTCACAAAATTAGAGCCTCCTCAAGGTTCCGTGGTTTTCCCGAAAGCCTTTTACCATCATTTGATTTTTTATGCTACAACTTAACTGTACCGAATATCGTCTCTGATTCGATTTCTTTTGATACCATAAATCCTATCTTGGAACGCTCATCGAGACCATGTCATTTTCTTTAGACCTTTACATTCCGGGACATTCCCTACAGTCAATTCGGTACTTATAACTGTAAGAATTTATACCTAAACTCCTAATCTTTTGATAATTTCACCTATGGTTTACGTTAAAATTACTTTTGAACCTTTTAGAAAATTTGGGATATTACAAATAGTATTTGATTATGGGATATGTCTGAAGCGATCATGTATTATTAATATGGTTTGATGTATGCTTAGGTTTGATTCCTGTTTCCGCTATTGGTGAATATCTAGCCTAACATTTATGATGTATGATAGTTCTCATGCTAGGTAGGTAAATGAGAAATTTTGAAAATTAATATGACGCTGAGATTGTTTTTAAGAAAAAAAATATATATCTTATATTTCCTAAGTTATTAAATGTTTGAGAAAGTGGAGTCTTATAGATGGGTCAGTGAGTCATCCATGACCAATTTGACTCCGTGAATAAAGCTAATATCTTGAAATTTGTCAAAAATAACTATTCTAAACACTGTCCAACAAGTAAAACGAATTTTAAGTGAAGGATTATTTGTAAACTATTACAAATGATCCCTCATTTGGAGTACTATTGTTCCCTGTTGACTTAGGCATCGGGTGATTTCCCAAACTGATCTCGAACAATGTCACAATTCCACTTTGCAAAAGATGAACTCAATAAATAGTTGTTTAAATATTTTTAGTAATACACATCTAAAGTTAAAGACTTCAATAAAAAAAAAAAATGCAAACCACTTTTCAAACTTGTTCCTGTCGTCCTTCCACTGAAATTGTTCTTCAGTTTGTGACTTTGAAAGCCAATTTATTAATAATTTTGACATTCTGGAACAACCTATAGCCAATTGGAGACTGAAAAGCTAAAAATTGCCAATCAATGAGAGGCGCCCACAGATTGAACCTGCGCCTAGCTATCAGACCCGCTTTTCCATTTAAGAATTTAATTCTTTTTAATAAAGTGGGGTGGGTTTCCAGAACAACAGTGCGTGACAAAATTAAGATTTATTATTGTTGGCGCAGCACCTGCGATACGAGAATCATCATGACTAATATATAAAAGATAGATTTCCTTGGGCTTTCAGTTTCAGTTGCTGTAAGGTGTGGGTGTGTGTGTGTGTTGAATATTGAGATATTGATTCAAAAGCAATAATTAATTAATTCCAGTAAGTTGCAACAACATTTGAAAAGCATTCAAAAACCAGAAACATTTCAGAAAACTTGGGCAGCAAAACAACATGCCATTAAGGCATTCAGGGAACAGCATGATGCAACTCTCTCTCTCTCTCTCTGTTCTGTACAATGTTTTCTCTCTTCCTCCCCGTAGTAGTTAACTATAAATACAAAGACAATCCCAGCTCTCCTTTCAAGTAAAACTGCGGTTCTCACATTGATTTCTTCTCTAGCTAGCTACTTTACTTTCAGCTTCTTCTTGAGAATCTGAGAAACCAATCAAGAGAGAAAATGAGCGTAGAATTGTTGGATGGCGCCACAATCATCCGTTTCTTGGAGGATGAAGAAGCGTTCAACAGCTCAGTCTGCAAGCGATTCGCTTGGCTGGACGCCAATCATGACGGCCTTCTCTCCTATGAGGAGATGTTGAGGGAGTTGCAGAGCTTGAGGGTCATCGAAACCCATTTTGGAGTTGACATAAAGACGGATCCCGATGAGCTCACTTGCATCTACAACTCTATCTTCCTGCAGTTTGATCGCGACTCCAGTGGAACTGTAGATTTTCAGGAATTCAGTGCAGAGACGAAGAGAATGATGCTCGCCATGGCCAATGGACTGGGATTCTTGCCGGTTCAAATGGTTTTAGAAGAGGATAGCTTACTGAAGAAAGCAGTCGAGTTTGAATCAACCAAACTGGCAGCCTAATCTAAGTGGATTTAATTTGCTGATGCCCTTTTTCACGTGTGTGTTTCAGTTTTGGAATAACGATCTTTGTCTGTTCTTCATTGTTTGTGTTTTTTTTTTTTTTTTTTGAGGTTCTCTTCTTTGTGTTACCAAATGAAAAACCCATTTGAAGAAATTGAAAATGAAAGGTGCCTTAGAACATTACTGTATGGCTTTGAAGCATTATCACAAACGACCCCTCATAAAGGCACGAGCACGTTGGCACATTTCTTCCCAACATTTTCAGACACAAACATGCCGAGAAAACCGAAAAATATTCACGTTCTTGTCGTGTAAAGACAGATTGCAAAAATGTCCTGCAATCGGCAAACTGTAACACCTCCCTCCCCCCTCCCGCAATTTGTTGGGAAAATCGGACAATTTTCTCCAAAATCAAAAGTACCAAAAATAATATCCGACAAAAACTATTAAATATAAAATAAACAGAACACCAGAAAATTAACGAGGTTCGACCAATATAGCCTACGTCCTCGGACACCACCAAATCTTCACTAATATCAAAGAGAGAAAATACAAAGTGTGTAAAAGAGAAATACACACAAATGAGGGCTCAAGTGCAATAAATGCAAACTTGAGGGGATACTTCAAGGGGATGATAAATACAAAGGGGAAGGGTGCCTTTTATAATGTAAAGGACTCTCCCAAACCCACTGCCCAACCGATGTGGGATTGAGGAGAAAAGCCAAAATTCAATAAATCTCCACCTTGGCGAATCTCCCAAATCCCATCCAAAAACCTCAACAATCTCTCCAAATAGTCAATCATCAGTAAGTGTCTTCAAATGCGCTATGAAGCGCCAACTTCAAATACTAAGAATATAAATCAAGTCCAAACAATGTTGGAACTTGATTGTTGTCACAACCTTAGTCATCATATCAGCAGGATTTTCAGCAGTTGGGATCTTCTGAATCTGTATCTCTCATTCTTCCAGAATTTCCCGTACAAAATGATATCTTACGTCGATGTGCTTCGTCCTTGCATGATAAACTTGGTTCTTTGCTAAGTGAATAGCACTCTGACTGTCACAATGTACCTTGATGTACTTCTGACCAATTCTCAATTCATCAAGCAACCCATAAAGCCAAATTGCTTCCTTCACAGCCTTTGTAACTGCCATGTACTCTGCTTCTGTGGTAGACAGAGCAACTGTAGACTGTAAGGTAGACTTCCAACTGACTGGTGCCTTTGCTAAAGTGAACACATAACCAGTCGTAGATCGACGTTTATCTATATCACCAGCATAGTCAGAATCACAATAACCAACTATACAATTACCCACTTTTTCATCCCGCTCAAATACTAAACCAACATCTATGGTGTTCAGAATATACCGTAAAATCCATTTCACAGCTTGCCAATGTTCCTTTCTAGGATCATGCATATACCTGCTCACAATTCTAACTGTCTGTGAAATATTGGGCCTTGTACACACCATAGCATACATCAAGCTACCAACAGCTTTTGCATACAGAACCTTTGACATATACTCCTGTTCCGCAGCACTCTTCGGAGATAAAGATGCACTAAGTTTGAAATGAGGAGCTAATGGGGTACTCACAGGTTTTGACTTTTCATTCGTGCCAAAACGTTGTAGTACTTTCTTCAGCATATCATCAACATACAAAAGAAGATAAATGAAAGATCCATCTTGTAGCTTGCGTAAATACACACAATGATCATATTTGGTTTTTGTGTACCTCTGCCCCAACATAAACTTGTCAAATTGCTTGTACCACTGCCTCGGAGATTGCTTCAATCCGTACAACGATTTGTTTAGTTTGCAAACCTAATTTTCCTTACCAGCAACTCTGAATCCTTCTGGCTGAGTCATATAGATTTCCTCTTCCAAGTCACCGTGTAGAAACGCGGTTTTCACATCCATTTGAACTAATTCCAAATTCAATTGCGCTACCAAGGCCAACATAATTCTAATAGATGAATGTTTCACAACTGGAGAAAACACTTCATTATAATCAATACCTTCCTTCTGAGCGTAGCCTTTAGCCACCAATCTTGCCTTGAAGCGAACATCATTCTTGTCAGGAAATCCATCTTTCTTTACATATACCCATTTGCATCCAATTGCCTTCTTTCCCTTCGGGAAGCTGGCCAGCCTCCATGTCATATTCTTCTGAAGGGACTGCATTTCTTCATTCATAGCTTTCCTCCACTTTTCATTTTCTGAACTTTGGACAGCTTCATTGTAAGTGGCAGGAACATCATCATTTACAATTGGAGATGCATAGGCCACCAAGTCGACAAAACGAGCAGGTTTTCGAATCTCTCGTCGTGGCCTTCCTGTTGCTATTGATTCTTGTTGCTGTGGAGGTTCTTGGGTCGGAACCTCTTCTTCATCTGACGACTCCTCTGTCGCAGGAGTGTCTCCACCTGATTTGATATTTACTGCTGGGTCAATTCTTCTTTCAAACTCCACATGTTTTAGAGTAATCTCCACCTGTTGTGGAGCATCATCAAGCTGCTGCACAACTTCATTTGTTACCTTTTCCAACATGGATAATTCATCAAAGGTAACATCCCTACTAAAGATTATCTTCTTCGATTCCGGACACCAGAGCCGATAGCCCTTTATTCCAGAAGTGATCCCCATGAACAATGCTTTCTTTGCTCTTGGATCCAACTTGGATTCCTTAACATGATAGTATACAGTGGAACCAAAAACATGTAAGGAATTATAATCATTAGCAGGTTTTTCAGACCATACCTCGAAAGGTGTTTTTCCACAAATAGCAGTTGATGGCAATCGGTTAATGAGATGACTCGCATATGTCACAGCCTCAGCCCAAAATTGTCTGCCCAACCCAGCATTGGACAACATACACCGAACTTTCTCCAGCAACGTTCGGTTCATGCGTTCTGCCACCCCATTCTGTTGTGGTGTATCTCTAACTGTAAAGTGTCGAACAATACCTTCATCTTGACAAACCTTATCAAATGAATCATTTCTATACTCACCACCATTATCTGTTCTGAGTCGTTTGATCCTTCTGCTAGTCTGAGTTTCCACCATATTTTTCCATTTAAGGAAACATCCCAACACTTCATCCTTTTTCTTCAAAGAATACACCCATACTCTTCGGGAATAATCATCAACAAAGGTTACGTAGTAGTGTTTACCTCCCATAGATGCTGTCTTGGATGGTCCCCACACATCTGAGTGAACATAATCCAGAATACCCTTGGTATCATAGATTGTAGTGCCAAACTTCACTCTCGTCTACTTCCCCTTAACACAGTGCTCACAAAAGTCTAATTTGCACGTCTTGACGCCTTCCAATAATCCTTGCTTGGCTAAAATTCGCAAAGATTTTTCACCTGCATGTCCCAAACGCATATGCCACAGTTTGGTTACTTCTGTATCGCTGTCATCATCGGAAGCTACTGCTGCTGTTGTCCCAATAACTGCATTACCCTGATAGTAATACAAGTTATTCTTCTTTCGTATACCTTTCAACATTACAAGTGCGCTAGAGAACACCTTCATAACTCCGTTTTCTGCAGTTACCTTCAATCCCTTGGACTCCAATGTTCCCACAGAAATGAGATTCTTTGTCAAACTCGGCACATATCTCACATCTGTTAGCATTCTGGTCGATCCATCATGATTCCTCAAATGGATTGTGCCAACTCCGGTTGTTTTGCAAGGTGTATCGTTTGCCGTGTAAAAAACTCCTCCATCAAGTTCTTGAAAGTCAAAGAACCAATCCCTATTGGGACACATATGGTAGCTACAACCCGAATCCAAAAGCCAAGCACCAGAATGGCTTGTCAAAGACGTAAGAACTAATGAAAGGTCTGAACTCTCATCGTTAAGTTCAGCAACATTGAGACAACTTTCCCTTTGTCAGATTTGCCCTTGGCTTTTAACTTTGGGCAGTCTTTCTTCCAGTGGCCTTTCTCCCGACAAAAGGCACACTCATCTTTGTTTGGTCTGGGTTTCGAACTGGATCTCCCTCTCCTTCCTTTCTTTTGACTTTGCGAACGGCCTCTTACAATCAATGCTTCTGTTGCGCCACTCGTTGTTTCCTTTTTATCTTTCCTTCTCAACTCATAGCTATACAAAGCAGCACAAACTTCACTAAGAGACACCTGAACCTTCCCGTAAAGCAGAGTAGTCTCCAGAAATTCAAACTCCTCGGGAAGGGATCCCAATAGCATCAAAGCCAAATCCTCATCTTTGAACGTTTCATCCAAATTTATCAAATCAGCTACCAACTGATTAAAGGTAGTGATATGATCATTTATTGTGGTACCAGGAACATAAGTAAAGCGGAATAATCTCTTTTTCATGTAGAGCTTATTCTGACCGCTTTTCTTCCAAAATTTCTCCTCCAATGCCTTTCATAGTATACCGACAGAATTTTCCTTCGAAAATGCATACTTCTGCTTTCTGGATAGACATGACCGAATTGTACCACACGTCAATCGATTGATGGTCTTCCAATCATTTTCTACAATATCTTCTGGTTTCTTTTCTTCAATGGCGATGTCTAGACCTTGCTGAAAGAGAGCGTCTAGAACCTCGCATTGCCACATGCCGAAATGACCCGAACCGTCAAACACCTCCACTGCAATTCTTGTATTCGCCAAATTCCTCGCCCAAGTGAACGAAGAAGAAACTCCCGATGTGGATTGTTCTGAACTCTTTTCGTCAGCCATCTCTGCCATCTTCTATATTCAATAGTTATCAAAGCGGAACAATCCAAGAAAATCTTTTCTGATGTGGAAGATCAGACACAGCTGCAACCACAGAGCATACTAAGAAAAACTTGGCTAACAAAAAGGATATTTTCTGATGTGGAAGATCAGACTTGGCTGCAACCACAGAGCATACTAAGAACCTTTGTCTCTGATACCAATTGTTGGGAAAATCGGGCAATTTTCTCCAAAATCAAAAGCACCAAAAATAATATCCGACAAAAACTATTGAATATAAAATAAACAAAATACCAGAAAATTAACGAGGTTCAACCAATATGGCCTACGTCCTCAGACACCACCAAATCTTCACTAATATCAAAGAGAGAAAATACAAAGTGTGTAAAAGATAAATACACACACAAATGAGGGCTCAAGTGCAATAAATGCAAACTTGAGAGGATACTTCAAGGGGATGATAAATACAAAGGGGAAGGGTGCCTTTTATAATGTAAAGGACTCTCCCAAACCCACTGCCCAACCGGTGTGGGATTGAGGAGAAAAGCCAAAATCCAATACAATTCACATTGATTATCGACGCCACGCCAATGGTGGATTGCATCACCGTTGAGCAATAGTGCGCGGCAGCCTACGGGGTGGGGTCTTCTTTCATGTCATGAATCGTATCCAGGATCCACGGCAATAGTCTTCCTCCGATTATTGGACTCTGTTTTGCAGTTGCAGGCGACACCAAGCTCGGTTGAGGATGATGTATGTTTTGCAGAGCCACTACGCTTCATTGCATTTTCATAATGAAAAATGTTAGAAGTTATAACTGATAATGGTGTCATTAATAATGTGATATCTTTTTATTAGAAGATTAGAAGAAATTAAAGAGATTATGTGATATTATCTTATTTGTCTAATACCTTCTCTAATAAAAATATGACACATAATTAATTAAACCATAACATTACTCTTTGATAATAGTCCACATACACCCTTTCACAATTTCATGATTTTTCTTCCCATTAGTAGATTGTTGCCTGTTGGGATTCTCATCTCCCTTTCAATTTTGGTTTTTTAGATCCTCAGTACAATAAATATTTTTAAACTATAATTAAATAATTCAAACATAAAGCATTACCAATAATAAGATACTTGAAACAAATTTTAAAGTCCTCAAATTTATAAAATCTCACTACTTCTCATCCCTCCTTCAATTTTCATTTTGCTTTATTCTGAGTGAATAATAGTTATAGTTATAAATTTTTTAAAAATAGTAATATTTTTTATTATTATCAAATCATGAAGTCTAGTTTTAAAATTAAAGGATATTTTAGTCTTTTTAACATCATTCAAAATATTTGCTACTGTTTGAATAGGGGCAATCCTTGACCATTATTGTAAGATGCAGTAAATGCCCTTTACATTCGGCTTGATTTGAGCTCTGCAATGGACTGCTTAGACTTAGACTCTCTTCTAAGGGGGCATTTGTTTATCAAGATATGGGATGGAAAAGTCAAGATATAGAATGCATCCCGGACTTCTATCTTTTCCAACATGTTTGTTAAATTTATCTAACAATTATTGGAAACGTCATTAATGACTTCTTATCTTGATTGTTCAAGATAAGCTTATATCTCCCCCCTCAAAATAAGTATATCTTGGTCTTTATAGATAAGAAAAAAATGACGATTGTGTCCTCTAGTGCATTTTAAAAAATTTAACAAACAGGTTGATAAAAATCTTGGAATGCTTCCCAACTTTATATTGATTATTTTATATCTTGGTCCGAAAAGCATTCTGATCTTATCTTAATACTCTCTTATCTTATTCATTTTAGCAAACACTACTTAAATAAAAATTACCATCCCATCATTACCCTTTAAATTATGTCCAATGAGATAATGAAAGGGCGAATAATTAATTAATTAAGATTATATAATTTTCAAGGAATGCTTACAAGTTGTAGGAGTAGGAGTTGTCTTATACACCGAGGTTTTTCTTTTCTTATACTAATTGTTATTATTCTTATTAGTTAAGTTGGCTGAGACTTTTTCTATTGACCGTCAATTAATATGTGTTCTGCACTGGTGAGTTAGCTAATAGCCACTACTTTATTCATGGGTTTGAAGTTGAAACAATTGCAATCCAATCCAATCCATGGGCCCAATAGATTGCGAAATGGTCAAATTGTCAAACTATGAGAGCCCCACAGACTTTGACCAACACACGCTTCCTACTTGACCCAATTTTGTTGAGACTAATTTGAACTAAGTTAAAATTAGTTAGGTCAAATTCTTACTTCTCATTTGTACAAGAAGCTTCAAATTCTTACTTCTTTGAACCAAGAAAAAAAGAGAGGATATATTTCGTTATTATTTTATAGTCCTCTTCAGCTTCAAACTCTTAAAGAGGACTATAAAATAAACTAAATAAAAGTAATCATTAGAATAATAATTTGGATGGTTCAAGTGTTGAGTAAAGAATATCATGTCTAAATTTATCTAACACCGTCCTTATTCATTACTTATGTTTTAATATCTCTCATTATTATTAATTAAATTTAAAAAATAAAAGGACTAACAATGACAATATAAACCGTGGTTTGCTTATTATATTATAAAGAATATCTATCAACATTAAACATACTTGCTTTATTTGAAAGAGAAAAGAAAAACAATATTCCAAGATGACATGCACGCAGGTACGTCGGTGTCGGGAAGTTCCCTGGAAGAATATCCCATTTGACAGTCAAAAGGGTTCTTGACATTTACAAAAAACATTCAACTTATATGCATGCCAGAAAGCACTTTGTGGGCCTGAAACAGCATGCAAACTGTGTGTTCTGTACAATTCTTTTAATTAATTAGAAAAAAATTAGATTAATTACAGCATCATTAACTGTAAATACAAAATTTAGATTAACCAATATATATAAGCCAAATATAAACCAAAATAAAATATAAAATATAAAAATATACATATATGTATGTTATGTTTGGAAAAAAAAAATAAATAAATAAAAAGGTGCTCCGATTTCCTGTCACAATTCCATGAATTTGCCATAAATTCATTCAGGAAAATATGCTCAGATTTGTTACAATTTGGATCATTTGCACAGACATTTTTTATGGTTTAAAAATACTTTTAAAGATATATATATATAGTTTTGAAATTTTTGCTCTGATACATTTCTGTTACAAATGGGATCAATTAAATTTTAATTTTGAACAAAAATTAACTCAAATTTAACTAAAATAAATAAAAAAAACAAAAAGATTAAAATCTTCAAATATTAGTTAATTAAAATGAATCAATTATTTAACAAACAGATTAATTAAAATAAAAAAAAAAATAACATTGGAAGTGTGGTCGGCCGAAATCAATGGGCTCCAAACCAGAACCCGTGGCTCTGGTTGCGGTCGGAACCCTTGTGCCGCCTATGGATTCCAGGTTTTTGGAAGTGCTAGAGAAAGAGAGAAAAATGTAGGAGAGAAGAAGATGACGAAGTAGTACGTACATAGTTGATGGCTGGCAGAGACGAAAATGTTGTTTCGTAGATGGGTTTTTGGATTGAAGACGAACATGTAGCAGCTAGCAGTACAGATCAAGCTAACTAGAACATCGTGGATGAACATTTTTATCTACACATAACCCATTAGCTTTGCCGAGTGACGATAGCAACTTCACTGACCATTGCTCTTTTTTTTTCAATTTAATTTTGGTTAAATTTAAATTAATTTTTATTTAATTAGTTTAATGTAACTTAATTAAGATTTAATTCACGTCCCCTGTTATTCAACCTGTAAAAATATTTATATTATAAAAAATGTCCATATAAATAATTCAAATTATAGGAAATCTTATTGCAAATCTACGGATCGAGTTAATTCTTATGTTCTCCGTGGGTTCTTCTTTTCTTTGACGTTCAAAGCTTCTAAATTCCTATTATTATATTAATGCTCCAAAATGTATCCTAAATAATAATAATATTATTATTATTATTATTACTGTTGTTGTTGTTGTTTAATTAATAGTATTAAAATCAAATGGTTGCTTTCAAGAACCTTCCTTTTTAAGTGTTTGCTCAAAAAACCTTGGGCAGCAAAACGATATGCCAGAAATTAAGCACTTTGGGTGCCTAATAAAACGCATCCAGCTCTTTATTTGTTCTTCACAATTTCTTCTTAATTGGCTATAAATACAAACAGAATCCCAGCTCTCCTTGCAAGTAAAATTACTCACAGTTTTCACATACTTGAACTTCTTCTCTCTCTGCTTTCGACTAATTAATATATTCTGTCTCGATCGGAACCAATCCAGAGAGAAAATCATGAGCGTTGAAGTGTTAGACGGCTCCACAGTAATCAGTTTTCTGGAGGATGAAGAAGCGTTCGACAGCTGTGTCTGCAAGCGATTCGCTTGGCTTGATGCGAATCATGATGGGCTTCTCTCCTACGAGGAGATGCTGAGGGAGTTGCAGAGCTTGAGGGTGGTGGAAACCCATTTCGGAGTTGATATAAAGACGGATCCCGAGGAGCTGGCTTGCATCTACGACTCTATGTTCCTGCAGTTTGATCGCGACTCCAGCGGAACTGTAGACCTGCAGGAATTCAAGGCTGAGACCAAGAGGATGCTGCTCGCCATGGCCAATGGACTGGGATTCTTGCCTGTTCAAATGCTTCTTGAAGAGGACAGCTTCCTGAAGAAAGCAGTGGAGTTCGAGTCCACTAAAGTGGCAGCTGCTTGAGTTTATTTTTGCTAATTAACGCCATCTCTCATGTGCTTCGTCTATTCAAATAATGATTTGTGTTTTCTTTCTTGAAAGTAGCTGCTAGCTGCTAGCTACTTGAGTTTTGTTCTCTTTAATTAATTTCAAATGATTTGGTATAAGTATTGATATGAAAGTTTTGTTGTGAAAGTTTCATCGAATTAAAGGAAAAGTTGGAAGAAGCTTTAGAATTATACTGCTTAGCCATGAAGTGGATAAAAAATAAAAAAAAATTAGCTTCATATATTTGCCGTTTCTTAAATTATTAAAAAACATCATGCTTTGTCCCTCATCAAATTTATGTATATTCTTCCTTCTTAACTTAATATTTTATGTTCTTTTTAATTCAAAAGTTAATAACTGTAAAGCACTTAAAATCACGCATCATTCAAATGGCGTGAAGGATGGCATCCCCTCCTTCACATATCTAGGGCTCACTAAACTATTAAAAAATTTAGTTACTTTTCAATTTATATTTTAATTTTGAGTTTTGAATTTATTTTTAATTTTATATTTTAAGTGTTTGTTTTAAAATTTTTAAAAATATGTTCTTTTTATTATTATGAAAAATTATTTCTTAAAATAGAAAATTAAAAAATATGTTTTCTTTGGATTTTTTTTAAAAAAAAACTTATTTTATGATATTTTATTCAATAAATTTAGTTATTAAATAATAAAATTTGCTATTAAAATAAAATAATAAATTTGATTAATAAATTATTGACATACATCTTAACAATAATTTATATTAAATTATACACTTAATAATATACTATATATTATCTTATATTTTTAATTACAATATAGATATACTATATTTTTTAAATTTTAAATAAATATATAATTTTATTTTCAAAATTTAATAATAATTTTTTTCTCTTTTCTTTTTCTTTTTCGTTTTATTTTTTTTTCTCTTTTCTTCTTCTCCGATGCCCTACATCTTCTCTGTCATCGAAAACCATCGCTAGCCAAAGATTCACACCATCCGAGTCTACCATTAGAAACTCCAAACCAAAGGGTTAACATACACAAAAATAGGTCAAATTTAACAGTTGAATTTTCGTATATCTAATTTTTAATTTTCAACCACAAATGAAAAACGTATTGCCAATCGCCTCCGGCCACCGTGGCCAATGACTTTTTGGCGATCAGCGACAACTATCTGACACCTAAGAGAAATAAGACATGACTATGATACTGTCATCAATTATGATTTTTAACATTATTTTTTATTTAAATACTTAATTAATTTTAATAAAAAAATAGAAACTATAAAAATATAAGCAAACATGCCTTAATGCATGATCTAAATTAAAACCACCCCCCTTCACATGTCATATTGTGACTAATTTTTTTAGATATTAAATTTATTAAAATATCGAAGTAAAATATCGCAGCAGCCGTTTCATTGTATTTTAACTGTCACAATGGATAAGAGTTGAAGACATCGAACGAGTGTCTCGTGATTCGTGATCTGCCCTTCCCTTCCCGCGTACTTGTGGGACTGCCCGCATATACATATATATATATATATATGTATACCCATAACTATTAGTACCACATGCATGAATAATGATATTTATAAAAATCATATAAAGTACATGGGAGTAATTGTTTTTTATGCTTTAAGAAATTGTACTCATAAATTTATAAACTCATCTTATGGTTTCATAAAATAAAAAAAAAATAAAAAAGTTCATCATCCATGTATTTTTATAAATAACACATAATTTTCTTGAAATTTTTAATTATGAATAATTCTTTTCTTATCATTAACAAACAATTATTAAATCTTTCTAAATTTTGAAAATATTCGTCGTCTCTATTTATTTTAATTATAAAAAAAAAAAAACAAAGATGAATATTACAAATGGTGGCCAAAACCATTGTGATCCACAACCACTATTGGCTCGTTTGGATTCCTTCAAAGAAACCCATGCTATACACACACATATAGAAGGGTAAATTAACTACATATCCCTAAATTTTAACTATTTGACTCGAACACTATATGAACTTTAAAATTGACTCAATTAGTGCTTAAAATTTTTAAAAATTAGTCACAATATCTCATTCATTATCAATGGTGTTAAGTAAACTCATTGTACACCCCTTTAACTTCAAGTCTTTGGTCCAAACACCTCTCAAACTTTTAACTTTCGCCAAATCAATCTCTCAACTTTTCCAAGGAGACCAAAATTGATTTAACAAAACATAAAAATTTAAGGAGTACTGTTTAGGCCAAAAAACTTAAAATTCAAGGAGTGTATAGTCAATTTACTTAACATTATTGATAACAAATGGGGTATAGTAGCTAATTTTCAAAATGTAAAGATACTCTCTAATTATGACAAATTTCACGAATAATAATTATAATTTATTTTAAAAATTAATACAAATATCTGAAAAAAAACAGAGAAGTATAATTATTCAAACTATTACAGATGTTATAGGAAATTTAAAGTCAAATAGTATAATAATACATCTAAATTAACGTTGTGTACATATAAAAAAAATGAGATAAATTATATGAAACCCCTTTGCACTTAGGACCATGTGTAATTTATCCTCCTATACTTTTAATTGTAATAAAAAACCTCCTCACACATTCAATTTGTTGCAATCAACAACTAACAGTTAATAAAACTTAACTTTGTTAAGTTCAGTTACACATGCACCTCATGTGTGAGCTAAATCCCCCCAAAATCAACCTCAAACCCATCCAAATCCCTAATTTCACCCCAAAATCAACCTGTCAGCCACCCATCTCTAATCTAAGCTTCGCTGCTGACCACCCATCTCCTCACCACACCACTGCCGACCACCATTTGCTCAACGTACGACCCCCGACCACTTTCCTCTCATCTCTTTCTCCAGCAATCGTTGGCCACTGACCACCCTACACCTGATTAACCGCTGCCCAACCTTCTCCTACTCGCGACCGCCAGATATTGGCCACCCTACTCCTCACGACCGCTAGTTTGGTTGAAGACTCGATTTGGTGAAGTTGAAGCTTAGCCGGCGGTCGTGAATAGGAGAAGCTTGGGTAGCAATCGCGAGGAGGAATAGGGTGGTCGGTGGCTGGTGATCGCGACACAGAGAGAGAGAGAGAGAGGAGATGAGGGTGGTCGGTGACTGCACGTTGAGCAAATGGGTTGCCGGCGGGGGCGTGGTGAGTAGATGGTGGTCGACGGTGGTGCGGTGAGGAGATGGATGACCAGCAGTGAAGCTTGGATTAGAGATGGGTGGTGACGGGTTGATTTTGGGGTGAGATTAGGGATTTGGGTGGGTTTGAGATTGATTTTAGGGCGATTTAGCTCACACTTGAGGTGCATGTGCAACTTAAGTTAACAAAGTTAAGTTTCATTAACTGTTAGTTGTTAATTGCAACAAATTGGATGTGTAAAAAGGTTTTTTGTTACAATTAATATCACAAGAAAGTAAATTGCACATGGTCCTAAGTGTAAGGGGGGTCCATATAATTCACCCACAAAAAAAAAAAAGGAATGAAAAGGTGAATACACGTCCAATTAAGTTGAAGAAGATGGGTAATTAAAAATGTAGCATCCCTACATAGTGAAGGAGGGATTGGCCACAAGGACAGGACAACCTTTGAGTGATAAAGAATGTTAATTACATATTGGGGTTTAACAGTGTAACATCCCGCCCTTTCCCCGAGGCATTGTCACTATGTTGGGGCTCAACATAAAAATATACATTATCTTTTCACAATACATTTCTTAATACCTCAAGTACCGTATTTCAAAGAAAAGCCCCCAACATATCATTATAAATGTGGAAACAACAATCGAAGCCTGATATGGTATATAACTGAATTCTCTTTAATCATAACATAAGAATCCATACTATAGTAAATCTTCAAAGCTAAACATATGGAGATTCATTTCTCAGAGATAACAACTGAATACCTTAGATACAATCAAATGATACCTCAAATAATATAAAAAATAACGATATTACATTATCGACTCTCGAACATCATTTGCAATACGTAACACTCTTACATTTAACAAGACTGATATTCAATGAAAATATAAGTTTCTCAATATGACTAAAAACATATTCGAATCATCATAAAGAAGCGAATACTGGAACAATGCACCAAAACCATCAGACATGTCATCATGTGTCGTTACGTCTCAACCACTTCTTTGCATTGTCACTGTAAGACCCAATTGGAACGTTTGAATGTTTCAAAGGCATAACCCAAGTTAGATGCTGAATCATCTAAGTGAGTGTTTAAAAACAAATATATGAATGCATAATGCAATGACATGAACAAACATATGCCTTAGTGTAACTTCCCTAGCAATCAATGCCCAACACAGAACCCTAGAGACAGTAACTCGACCTGCTTATGGGGTACTCCTATACGTTATTCATTCAATACCCTTAGGGAATTCATAACTACACTATCAGGGTAACATCCTATCCTGACACAAGTATCAATATGCCAATAATATCATGCCGAATGAAATATCACATCTATTAATGCAATAACACATTCGTAGATATGATAAGATACTCATATAATACATACAACTTAGCCACTTTCTTGACTATCATACTCAACATAGGCAAATCATAACATATATAGGCTTTTGAGAAAAATCACTCACCTTTAGACGTATTGAGAATGTAACACCCCGCTTTTCCGAGCGTTAAATAACTTGGAATTTCAGAAATGTTTTTTTTTTTTTTATAAACCATCTCCCGACAATCCTGTTTTACCTTCTCAACTCACTAAATAAGAATCAATAAGCTAAGACAGGTAATTATCATAAATTCAGAAGCTTAAAATCGAAACCTGATATGGTACATAATCAATTTCACTTTATAACTGTATAAGAATCCGTACCATACATTAACATCATATCCTCAATATTGAAATACATAAATACACGGAGATTCCATAATGTTCTAACAAGGCTAATCATCAATAAAGTATCAGCTAAAACATATCCGAGTCAGCTTGTTGAATCCATCGGCCACGCCATCACGTACCGTCTCATCTCAACCTGATCCTTGCCTAAACTGCAAGTCTAAACTGGAACGTTGAATGTTCTACGGGCATAACCCATTAGAAGATGAATCTTCTAGTGAGGGTTTAAAAACATGATACATGAATACATGATGCAATAACATAAATAATCATATGCCCTAGTATAACTTCTCTGACCTACCAATCTGGCACGGAACCCTAGGTAGAATCTCGAACCTCTGCAAGATAATCCTAACATTGTTCCATCATTGCCCTTGGGAATTACAGCTACACTCTTAGGGCGACATCTCCATCCCATGCATGAGTATCAATATGCCAATAATATCGTGCTATGCAAGAATAACGTCTTTCCATGCAATATGAAATGAACATAACTTCAATAAATATCATGCATAATGAAGCAAACGTTTCATATATAGGTTCTCAGGATAAAACCACTCACCTTTAGACGCAAAGTCGAATTTTCTCAAAAAACGCGCATTACCTCGATTTGCGTGCCAACCTCTAAAATAACGTAAATCATCAAGATCCATGGCCAAATCACTTCCTGGCCAATCATTTCCTTGTAAAATCAATAATCTAATTTTTTCATACTTTTTCTCTATTTTTTTCTCTATTTTTCATAGTCATAATTTCTTCCAAAATTTAAAATAAATACCTAATCAGGTAATTTATTTAATTTTTCTTCATAAAAATCCATAAAAAAACATTTATAATCTTAATACATTTTCTGGAAATTTTTTGAAACTTATTCCTATTTTTTTCTAATTAATTTTCCTTTCAAAAATTCAACATAATTACTTTCTTATCAAATTTCTCAAATAAAAATTCATAAAGGTAAACTATTCATTTTTCCTGTATTTCTGAATATTTTTTCATAATTTTATCCATCTTATTTCTATTTTTACTCTATTTTTCTTTATTTCCAGTATTTAAAAATTATCTCCGGTCATCTTCTCTAGCGTCGGCACACCGAAAAATTAAACTTTCTATACCAAAAGATAGCTTACCTTGATTTTATCACTCTGGCCAAATTTGAGGTTGAAATAACACTTGGAAGACCCCCCTCCGAGCAAAAATCAGTTCGGCTTCGGCGATATTTGATTTTTCCGGCGAAACTCCAATCACCCCTAAAATGAACTCCAAAATTCTTCAAACTTTCCAGAAATGATCCTCATCTCATGGTCAACAAAAGCCCTATGGTTTGGTGCCTCAATTTGTTCAAAAATGAGGTCGATTTGAAACTCAAATCTTACAAAACTCTAAGCCACCATATCCTCTATTTATAGGCGATTTCGGGCCCTTAAATGACGGATCTCGCTTCAATCAAGGCCTCTGATGTCCCCTCTTGCCCTTAACAAGTCCAAAATCCACCGAAAGAGCTCCATTTTCGTGATCTAAGTGGCCAAACTTTCAGCTATTTTTTCTTCAATTTCTGATCATTCCATTGCTTGTTGTAGGTTAAGCCCTTTGTAAAAGATGCTCCCTGAGCAACCCTCGTGCCATCTCTGTGGCCAATTTCGGTGATTTGATGGGTTGGTCGGCCATGGTTGTTTGGAGTTTTTCTTAAAATTGCACTTTGGCCCCTCAAACTTTGACTTTCTCACTTTGGCCCATTTCACCAAGCCCCTCAACTTTTGATAATTTCTTTCAAAACCCTCAAGTCCTAAAATATCAATTTGACCCCTGAGGATTCTGAAAAAATATTGTTTCGGCCTCTCTCGAGTAATTTCGAAAAACTGCACTTAGACCCGAATCTCCGTTTTGGCCCTAAACCTCTTCGTTTCTTCCTGAAACCACTGAAGGGTTGTTTCTTATGAGAAACCGAAGCCCCCTCAAGCTTTCATTGACTTCCTAGAAGTTGTCTATAACAATTCGATATTGCAGCCTAATTGGCAGCGGCATTTTAGTCGTACCGAAAATTGTTCCCGATCCGATTTCTTTCTGCACCATAAATCCTATCTCGAGATGCTCATTAATTCCATGTAATTTTTCTTTGGCATCTTGGTTCCAGGGCACTCCCTGTAGTCGATTCGGTCAATTTTTTGAGCTATTCAGATACCAATCTTCTCTGAAATCCCATTTTTCTAATAAATCGCTTATTCTTAATTAATCTAAATTTCTCGAGTATTACAGAGAACGCCTCAATTTGTGTATAAATTCTCGATTCTCTAGCTAACCTCCAAATAACCGTACTTATAGTCAGCCTTGAGCCTCAATGATCCCTAGTCATCATATTTATTTCAAAAGAATATTAACAGCTATTTTCCCATAATTTTTTCATATTTTCCTCTATTTTTTTCTTATTTTTCCTTTGGTAATTCCAAAATAAATACCTCCTCAAGTATTTTTTTCCACCATAATTCATAAAATAAAATTTAAAAATATTAAAAAAGATTCTAGCACTTACCCCAAGGCCATGCGCCTTTACGCGCTAGGTGAATGGGTTGCGTGTGATGATCAGCACATGTAGCCCACGGGTCGATCTTCTTCTCCAGCACCGGTATACTGGCATTACTAGATCTTCATCCCATGCTGATCTCCTCATCTAGTCGATCCCAATGGAGCATCCCTTGACTCGAAACAACCACCGGAAGGCCTTCAACTTGTCGTTTAAAGGTCTAGCCCCAATGACTACCTCGATTTTCCAGCGAGCCTGCTTATACACTTCACGAAAGCTCACAAAATTCTTCAAAAATCATCCTCTAGACATGGAAAACAAAAACCCCTTATCAATTCCCTCAAAAACGTTCTAAAACAAAAGTAATTTGAAGCCCAACTTGTGAAAACCCTCGTTCAAACTCTCAACTATTTATACTCAAAATCAAGCCTTAAAACGCTCATGGTTGTCCAATCCAAAGTCTTTAAGGCTTATTCCTGCCCTAGATCGACCCAAAAACATCATCATTCTCCCCCCAAAATTCGGTTACAATGCATTGAAATTTTCAGCCAAGACACGGCCATAAATCCTAAAAAATCGTTCGGCCTAAGCTTAACCTTGGGACCCCCCCCGGGACCACTCCCTCGAGCCTCCCACGATCGAAATCAAATGATGGGAGAGATGTGGCTGGTAGCTTCGTCGGCCATGGCAATGGAAATTTTTGAAAATTTCACTTTTACCCCTCTCAAGTTTCAAAATTTCATTTTTGCCCTTTCCACGTAGTTCCTGGGTTTTTGAAATTTCCATTGAGGCCCTCAAATTCTAAAATTTTCATTTAGACCCTAAAAATTCCCAAAAAAACGTCCTTTAAGCCTTATTCGGGCAAAATTAAAAATTTACACTTAAACCCGAATTTACATTTTGATCGTAAACTCTTTTGTTTCACCCCAAAACTACTTGAGGGTTGTTGCTTATGAAAAATTTGAACATTCTCAAGATTCCGTTGACTTCTTGGAAGTCCCTTACAGCTATTCGATTTTTCAGCCTGAATCACAGTTGTACCGAAAATTATTTCTGATCCGATTTCTTTTGATGTCATAAATCACGTCTCAAAATGCTTGTCAATGTTGTATCATTTCCCTTTGAAATTTAGGCTCTAAGACATTCTTTGCAGTTGATTCGATCACTCTTAACTATATCAAAAGTTACATTATAGCCCTAATCTTCTAAAGATTTCACTTACAGGCCAATATAAATTTACACTTGAATCCTTTGAACATTCTCAAGTATTACAAATAGTGTCCAAATTTAGTCCTAAAGGGAATTAAGTTGGCCACGTGACCTTTGTAGTTATATAAAAAGAAAAAAATTCTCTCGGTGTGAGCTAATTTTTTAAATTAAAAATTAATTTTTATATTTCTAATATTTGAACATTCTTTTAATTTTTTTTTTGAAGACTAAAATTAATAATTTTATTGAGAAATAAAATTAAAAATAAATAAATAAATATTTTTATAAGAGTAATGCTATTCATTGAAGTTGAAAATAAATCTCAAATTTAATTGGTATTTTTTATTAAAAAATTAGAATATACACATCTAAATATGAATATCTATATTTTCTTAGTTTTTAATAAAAAATATCCACTAAATTAAAATTTTATCTATAATTTGAGTTCTTGATAACTGAAGAATTGGTAGTTATTTATGGTGGTTTGGAACTTGGAACACTTTCGTATGCAAAATGAGCAACGAGGCACATACATTGTGCCCAATTAGAGGTGTCAAAAGGGGCGGTCCAGCCCGGCTCGAACCAGCCCGCGTCGGCCTACGGGCTTTTTAAATGGGTCGGGCCCAACCCGGACCCTTTTAATGTGGATAGGGCCCAGCCCAGCCCACGGCCCCCCTACAAGGGGGCCGAGCCGGGCCAGCCCGTGGGCTAGAGGACCAGGTCGGGCCCTCAACAATCATCGAAAAAAAAAAAATTTAAATTGTGAACTCTACTTTTTGGTTAATTCATCCCATTAGTCGGTTGTTGACTGTTGGGCTTCTCATCTCCCCTTCAATTTTGGTTTTTAAGATCCTCAGTACAATAAATATTTTAAAATTATAATTATTTCATTACCAATAATAAGATACTTGAAACAAATTTTAAAGTCCTCAAATTTATAAAATCTCACTACTTCTCGTCCCTCCTTCAATTTTCATTTTGTTTTATTTTGAGTGAATAATAGGTACGGTTATAATTTTTTTTAAAATAGTAATATTTTTTTATTTTTGTCAAATCATGAACTCTAATTTTAAAATTAAAGGGTGTTTTAGTCTTTTTAACACCATTCAAAATATTTGCTACTGTTTGAATAGGGACAATCCTTGACCATTGTCGTAAGATGCAGTAAATGCACTTTACATTCGGCTCCATTTGAGCTCTGCAATGGACTGCTAATCGTTATTATTCTTACTTAGTTAAGTTGGCCGAGACTTTTTCTATTGACCGTCAATTAATATGTTTCTGCATTGGTGGGTTAGCTAATAGCCACTACTTTATTCATGGCTTTGAAGTTGACGCAATGGCAGTCCAATCCAATCCATGGGCCCAATAGATTGCGAAATAGTCAAATTGCCCAACTGTGAAAGCCCCACAGACTTTGACCAACACACGCTTCATACTTGACCCAATTTTGTTGAGACTAATTTTAACTAATTTAAAAGTATTTTATTTTCTATTCTTACTTCTCATTCGTAGAGGATGCTTCAAATTCTTACTTATTTGAACCAAAGAGAAAAAAGAAAGATGTATTTTTTTATTGTACCAAAACATTTTCTTTCATAATACAAAAAGAGTTTTTTGATCGAATTTTATACCTAGAGGACTGTAAAATAAATTAAATAAAAGCAATCACTAGAACTAAGGGCAAACTTGCGAGGGGGGAAGAGGGAGCATGGGTTGGAGTCTGTGCCAATCTCAACCGTTCTCCAAATGTCTCTGAATCTATCCTACAAATCTAGTCCATTTGAGGGAAGGAAACTTGCACGACTTGTGAATCTAGGGGTGAACCCTCCCCTAAATTTGTCACTGAGTAGAGTAGTGGTTTGAGTGATTTAAGTATTCATTCTTTAAGTAAAGAATCTTATGTTTAAATCTATCTAACAATACCCTCACTCATCACCTATTGTTCTAATGTTTCTCATTATTATTAATTAAATTTATAAAAAAAATAAAAGAACTTAACAATGAAAATACTACCACACTTAACAAAGAATCTACTTCTTCTCTTGAACAATGTTTAATATTAACTCAATATCAATCGTGGTTTGCTTATCATATCATGTCTCTTAGTATATAATTTAGATGGTAAAAGACAAGTCATGATATATCGATGTTATCTTGATAAGTCATGAGATTGAACCCTAATCCTTTCTAAATATATTACGTAATTTATCTTTTTCAACAAAATTAAGAGACTGGATACTAGAAGCCCTCGCAAGAGACGATGATCCCAAAAATAACTCATTATGAGATCTATCGACATTAAACATACTTGCTTTATTTGAAAGAAAAAAGAAAAACAATATTCCAAGATGACATGCACGCAGGTATGTCGGTGTCGGGAAGTTCCCTGGAAGAATATCCCATTTGACAGTCAAAAGGGTTCTTTGACATTTACAGAAAGCATTCAACTTATATGAATGCCAGAAAGCACTTTGTGCGCCTGAAACAGCATGCAAACTCTGTGTTCTGTACAATTCTTTTAATTAATTAATTAATTAGAAAAAAATTAGATTAATTAGAGCATCATTAACTGTAAATATAAATTTAGATTAACCAATATATATAAGCCAAATATAAACCAAAATAAAATATAAAATATAAAAATATACATATATGTATGTTATGCTTGGAAAAAATTAAAAAAAAAAAAGGTGCTTCGATTTCCTGTCACAGTTCCATTGGCCATAAATTCATTCAGGAAATTAGACTCAGATTTTTTACAATTTGGATCATTTGCACAGACATTTTTTACGATTTAAAAATACTTTTAAAGATATTTGTGGTTTTGATTTTTTTGCTCTGATACATTTCTGTTACAAATGGGATCAATTAAATTTTAATTTTGAACAAAAATTAACTCAAATTTAACTAAAATAAAAAAAAATGAAAAGATTAAAATCTTCAAATATTAGTTAATTAAGATGAATCAATTATTTAACAAAAAGATTAATTAATTATTTAAACATTACTTAATTAATTAAAATAAAAATAAAAAATAACATTGGAAGTGTGGTCGGCTGAAATCAATGGGCTCCAAACTAGAACCCGCGGCTCTGGTTGCGGTCGGAACCCTTCTGCCGCCAATGGGTTCCACGTTTTTGAAGTGCTAGAGAAAGAGGGAAAGATCTAGCCAGCTAGAACTTGACAACGGTTTCAATAACTAACTAGAACATCGTGGATCTGCATTTTAATCTACGCATAACCCATCAGCCTTGCCTAGTGACGATAGCAACTTCACTGGTTATTGCTGTTTTTTTTTTTCCAATTTAATTTTGGTTAAATTTAAATTAGTTTTTATTTAATTAGTTTAATGTAACTTAATTAAGATTTAATTCACCTCCCTTGTTATTCAACCTGTAAAAAATTTTAAATTATAAAAAATGTCCATATAAATAATTCAAATTATAGAAAATCTTATTGCAAGTCTACGGGTCGAGTTAATTCTTATGTTCTCCGTGGATTCTTCTTTTCTTTGACGTTCAAAGCTTCTAAATTCCTATTATTATATTAATGCTCCAAAATGTATCCTAAATATTATTATTATTACTGTTGTTGTTGTTGTTTAATTAATAGTATTAAAATCAAATGGTTGCTTTCAAGAACCTTCCTTTTTAAGTGTTTGCTCAAAAAACCTTGGGCAGCAAAACGATATGCCAGAAATTAAGCACTTTCGGTGCCTAATAAAACGCATCCAGCTCTTTATCTGTTCTTCACAATTTCTTCTTAATTGGCTATAAATACAAAGAGAATCCCAGCTCTCCTTTCAAGTAAAATTACTCACAGTTTTCACATACTTGAACTTCTTCTCTCTCTGCTTTCGACTAATTAATATATTCTGTCTCGATCGGAACCAATCCAGAGAGAAAATCATGAGCGTTGAAGTGTTAGACGGCTCCACAGTAATCAGTTTTCTGGAGGATGAAGAAGCGTTCGACAGCTGTGTCTGCAAGCGATTCGCTTGGCTTGATGCGAATCATGATGGGCTTCTCTCCTACGAGGAGATGCTGAGGGAGTTGCAGAGCTTGAGGTTGGTGGAAACCCATTTCGGAGTTGATATAAAGACGGATCCCGAGGAGCTGGCTTGCATCTACGACTCTCTGTTCCTGCAGTTTGATCGCGACTCCAGCGGAACTGTAGACCTGCAGGAATTCAAGGCTGAGACCAAGAGGATGCTGCTCGCCATGGCCAATGGACTGGGATTCTTGCCCGTTCAAATGCTTCTTGAAGAGGACAGCTTCCTGAAGAAAGCTGTGGAGTTCGAGTCCACTAAAGTGGCAGCTGCTTGAGTTTATTTTTGCTAACGCCATCTCTCATGGGCTTCGTCTATTCAAATAACGATTTGTGTTTTCTTTCTTAAAAGTAGCTGCTAGCTGCTAGCTGCTTGAGTTTTGTTCTCTTTAATTAATTTCAAATGATCTGATATAAGTATTGATATGAAAATTTTGTTGTAAAAGTTTCATCGAATTAAAGGAAAAGTTAGAAGAAGCTTTAGAATCTTACTGCTTAGCCATGAAGTGGATTAAAAAAAAAAAAAATTAGCTTTATATATATATATATATATATATATTTGCGGCATCTTAAATTATTAAAAAACATCATGCTTTGTCCCTCATCAAATTTATGTATATTCTTCCTCCTTAACTTAATATTTTATGTTCTTTTTAATTCAAAAGTTAATAACTGTAAAGCACTTAAAATCACGCATCATTCAAATGGCATCCCCTTAAAAGACTTCATATATCTAGGTTTGTTAAATTATTAAAAAATTTAGGGCCTATTCTCTTTTCTTGTTTTTGAGCCATTTTCTGTTTTTAATTTTTGAAAACACTGAAAACGTGTTCTCTTTACTTTTTTTAAAAATATATTTTTGAAAAAAAAAATTATAAAGAAAATTCAAAACAATAAAAAGTTATTTTGAGTGTTTTCATTTAAAACAAACTCTAAACTCAAAATATATTTATTTATATATTTATTCATATTTAACTATTATAATGAAAAAAAATATTACAAAATTCATAACTTTAAAATGAATGTATTTTTAATAATATATTAATATTAAATATTTCTAATTTACTAAACAATTAAATTTTTTATATAAAATATTATTAAAAAATTATTTTCAAAATTTTAAAGAGAACGCATTTTCTAATTTTTTGTTTTCAAGAATAGTTTTTCAAAATGACAAAGAGAACGCGTTTTCAATTTTTTAAAAATAAACTACCAAAATAGAAAATTGAAAATGAATTCAAAACTCAAAACTGAAAATTGAAAAGTAAAGAGAACGCAGCCTTAGTGTTTCGTGTTTTTAAATTAAAATTTTAAATTATTTTTTAGTCTAAAAGTTAGTTAAAAGTAAATACAAAAAGTTAACAATCATATCTAATAAATTGAGTAAGAAGGATGTAAGATATATATACAAAAAAATTATACTCATAAAAATATTTACATATAAGCAATTAAATGACACGTCATTAGTATTTAAAGTCTTTATTATTACAAACAAAAATAAATTTTAAATAATATCAATAATTTCAATAACATGTCATCAATAATTTAAATAACATGTTAGAAATGCAACTGTCAAATCAAGTCGCTGTGACTATAAATTTGTAATACAAGTTTGATATTTTTTCATAAATGAAAGTTTTGTTCAACTCTCTAAATTAAGTACATTAACAGTTTTATTTGTATTGAATAGTTTTTATATATAAAATTTTAGAAAATCAAATTGAGTTGCATTCCACGATTAATGTGTTTATGTAATAGCAAAATGAGTCTGGTCAAATTGTTCTTAATATATCTGATTGGCCTATCCTCAGCAAAATATAGATAATGATAAATGTTGTTTTAAGTCTACAAACAAAATTTATTTGGGTACAACATAAGTCTAATAAAGCACCAAAATTAATATTCAATATTTTTGAAGGCTTTATATATTTAGGACTCTCTAAACTATTACAAAATATGATATTTTGTCCATCGTTTAATTCTTGTTTACTGTTTATCATTAAATTAATATTTTAGATCATTTTTACTTCAAAAGTTAACTAAAGCCTACTAGGTGTCACTTTTAATTTTTTTTTTTACTCTCAATTAACTTTTGTATTAAAAATAATTTAAAATATTAATTTAAGTATATTAACAGTAAGCATAAATTAGATGAATGTTAAAATACCATATTTTTAATAGTTTGGGACACGTGGTGACATTATATTGCTTGGGATAAGGTTACATGGCAGGCCTTAATTTATCGGTTCAAGGATAATTTGATAATTTTACACTTTTAAGTGCACCTTAAGTCATTTTCTTATGAGAAATTCTATCCTAGCTCACATTATTACTCTCAGTAGCTCACAATAACCCAATTTGCATTTTTACTCTTAGTAGCCACCATCAATTGCTTATTTGCAGCATGCATATCCAAAATTTGTCTTGGTCTTCTTCTATTACAACAAACTCATCCCTTACACTCATCTCTTTTCTTATCCTCTTCTATTATCACACGTAGTACACTCTTCCTTTACACTTATCTCTCAAACCCTAACAAATTCAATCAACAGGAAAGAAACTTTAGAAGAGGGAGAAGACTACAAAATTAGAGGTAGGTGTGCATTATGTGTGTGGTATTTTTCTAGTTGGGTTGGACGTTCCTAGGCAATGGGTTAGTTGTGGGTGAAGGGTGACCCATCACCCAACGGCGATGAGGAGTTCCTCGAGTCCCTGATTGCCTGTTATCAGGGGCTCCTCGAGCCCCCAACCTTGTCTGTCAGCGGCCGCGATGGTGACAGCCAAGGTCGCCACTAGTTTGACTTTTTTTTAATAAAAAATAATTTTTTTAAAAATATTTGAATTTTATTTAAAATATGTGAAGTTTTTATTTTTTTAATTAATTTTTTAAATGTCTAATATTTAGAAATATTTTTTAAATAAATTTTTTTATATTTATTTTCTTTAAATGTATAATTTTGTAATTGTTTTTATTCTTGACACTATCGTAGTGTTATTTTTGTAATAGATAGCATCTTTCTTAAGTATAACACACACTCGATGAGCTAAAGCATAGGAAGTTGGCTCATCTCCACCTTTTCAATGTCCGATAGCTTCCACTAGGAGGAAAAGGGCTAAGTCTCATGGTGAGATCAACCCCTAACTCATGAACCAATTCTAGAGTCAGGGATAAACGTTCCTAAATAGTTATATGCAGTTGTTTCGGGTTCACTATCTACTAATGCTACTGAGCAACTATCTACTAGTGTTCTTAAGCACTCATTGGAAGAAGATATTTTGGGATCATTTTCGGGAGGCCTTGAGGATCCGTCAATTTTAAAGAGCTTTCAAAATCATGTTGCTTTTGGCATCTAGGCTTGAGGATAGATTACATTATGAAATGTATTATAAAATAGATTTTACATGTTAATTAATTATTATAATTTTATTAATTATTTATTTAATTTTTGCAACATAAGAGATGTTTATTGAAATTCACAAGCCAAGGACAGAGAATTTCTCAATGGTCGTTAGCTAATCAGCAACGAGTTTGTGAAATTGTTGTTGGGTCTCAATTAACACCACTGATAGATTGCACGTATTATTTTACAAATTCTATAGTGGTGTCAGTTTTTGTAGAGAGATGGCAGCTTGAGACCAACATATTTCATCTACTAGTCAGTGAGATAACGATTACACTGGATGATGCTGCTGTTATTTTGAAGATCCCAGTAACTGGTAAGCCTGTATTTGTCTCACATTT
The DNA here is from genome assembly GCA_036245055.1 of Diospyros kaki. Lineage (NCBI taxonomy): Eukaryota > Viridiplantae > Streptophyta > Magnoliopsida > Ericales > Ebenaceae > Diospyros > Diospyros kaki. Next base: position 14,588,711 of record BSEG01000015.1, on the reverse strand, counting down.
GACAACTACTGAAGCTTGTAAACTATTGTGTCGTTTTATGGGGGGTTTCAGCAAATGTAGTAGCGAGATAGGTAGCAAAGAGTCGAGGACCTTATGTGAAGATAGATTGACTGAGAAGCACATTCATGAACATACTAGGTATATCTTTAGACGAATTAAAGAGCTCCATAATACCAGTAGGGCATACTTATTATTTTTACTAGGTTGCATATTATTCGTGAGTAAAAGTGGAACGTTGGTTCCAATTGCTTATTTAGCATTGTTCGGATGACTTAAGCCTAACTGGTACGAATTCATGGGGATTTGTTTGCTTGGCATATCTGTATAGACATCTCGGTATAGTGAGCAGAAGAGATGCGAAAAGACTTAGTGGATACCTGACATTGCTTGAGGTAATTATTTAAATTTTACATTTATATCCATAATAATTTGACATTCTTAGACTCATCTTAACAATTGTTCACATTAAATATACACAGACGTGGATATACGAACATTTTTCATTAAATAGATGTAGACAACTTAGCATATATGGACCAATTGTCACGGGCTCACTGCTGGATACCAATTTGTGATGCTAATATGTTGCAGTCTATGTGAGGGCAACTTGATGATTTTACTGTTGATCAAGTACTTTATTTGCATGGCATGTTTTGTAACTTAATTAATATATTATGACATTGAAATTTGGAAACATATGCAGGTTATCTAGACGTAATATGGGAGGTATCAATCACATCATCCATTATCTGAGATTGCATTCTTCTTAGGATGTTTGAAGTGCAAAAATGTTATTGAGCCATACCATCCAGAGAAGGTCCTCCGACAGTTTGGCCATGTCCAAAATATACCTCCACCCCCATTAACTCAATTTTAAAATCAACTATTGTATTTGTGATTGACCACATTTATCTATAACTTTATATCTTTTTCATGTATTATATATAGTTTTGATGGTACTCACATTTTTTTCATCTTCTGCCTTTAAGATCATCAAATTATTTCTAGGCTTCACAAGATTGTTAGATATTATTATCATAATTTTTTTCTCTTTCTCTATAAGTTGGTCAGCATATGAATGACTCTCAAGTTAAGCTACTGATAGATGATTGTGCAATCCACATACAACCTTCAACATCCAGTGTTCATTTGAAAATTTTACACTAAGTAACTCAAATGAACAATCACACTTTTTAAAACTTGTCATCCTACGATTTGTTTCTCTTATTGCATCATCTCATTTTTTTAAGTAACTCAAATAGACAATCACACTTTTTAAAACCTGTCGCCCTACAATTTGTTTCTCCTATTGCATCATCTCATTTTTTTAATGGTTTATACTTCTCACTCTGTTCACAAGCAAGACGAACTCTAGATTTTCTTCGTGTATCCCCAAATTTAGAACTCTTTATCACAATAACCATTCAATTTTCTTTCCCAATTATCTTAGCCCATTCAATAAGTGCTTATATATAATTGAAACCTCATTACTAATAAAAGCTTGGCTAGCATCAAATGATAAAACATTCTCATTCTTTAAATTTTGATGATCATTCTCCTATTATCAAAATAGAAATAAAATATATAAATTAAAAAATTAAAAACAACAAGATATGAACAGAAATAAGGAAGTATCTAAGTTTTCTCGATGCAATTCCCAATCGGCAACATTGGGTCGAGGTCGGGAACCAGCGACGAGCTCGAGAACCGTGGGGAACCGACAAGTCGAGAATCACGGGGTCAGATCCTCAGATCAGGGAACCCGAGGGTTCCCAGCCCATCGCGGTAAAGGAACCTTGGGATCCCCTACCCCAACCCCCAAGGTTTGGCTATACCCATTCTGCTGAGTATTTTCTCGCGAGGCAAACAACGGTAAAGATAACCCATTTCATTTATGAACCTAAAATTACAAATGAAATGGTGTACTAGAACATCTACGAGCTGCTATTGTTGTTGTTTATTGTCATCTACGAAGTATTGTTGTTCATTGTTATCTTATTCATAAAATTCTTTCTATGTTATCAACGTTTTTATATAATCATCCATTGTTGAAAATAGAAGAGAATAAGAAATAGAGGAGAAATAGTTGCAAGTGATCGAAGAAATGGCTGCCAAGGGTAAATAAGAAAAGAAGGAAAAGTGGTTGCCAGGAAGGATATTAAAAAGTTTTTAATGCAGCATATTTGAGGGATATTAAGTATGGAGTGTGAAAAGCAATAACGTGGGTTGAGGATATAATTTCTCTTTTCTTATTTACACCAAAGTTAATAAACTTTTTTTTTTTTTTCAAAATACCTTTACAAATATGTATGCGTATATCTATAACCATATATATATATATATACACACATATATAAAAATGCATACACATACACGTGCACATAGATATATTTACATAGATATATATAAACGGCTAAATACATATTTTAGTTCTTATATTTCTATTATTTTTTATTTAAATAAATATTTTTTTTATTATTTTAATTATACTTTTAAATTATATAATTTTAAGTCAATTACACATCTTGAGAAATTTATTAAGAATAATTAATTTAAGAGAATAATTAAAATAATAAAAAATTTAAGAATACAATTGACTTAAAATTATAAGTTGAAGCGTGTCTTTAAAAAAAATTAAGTATCTAAATAAAAAAAATGTAAAGTAAATAAATTAAAAAATATATTTTACCTTATAAACATGTATATGTTTATACATGTGAACACAGATATAGGCTTAATACACATACAATTCGCTACGTGCAAGCCTACACATACATATATTCATGATTCATAACTATAATTATTTTTTTTAAAAAAATTATTTTACAATTCAAATAAATACCATAAAATAAGATAAAAAATAATTTTTGTATAGAATATTTTATATTGAAAAAATAATTTTTAATAAAAAAAATTATGTCTAAATAAACCAAACCTTAAATCATTAAGTAGGACGAAACAAAGGGATGTCATATGCTAGAGCCTCATTCATTACCATTGGGATGTGGTTTGCTAGAGTCGGATACACAAGGAGTTGCTTTTGCCCGTTAATTTAATTTATAGAGGAGAAAAAAAATTATATATATATATGTATAAACATAAATTAAAATAAAATAAATAACCATTGTTTCGTATGTTAAGGAGTCACACACACACAGACCATAAAATAACAATCGTGAGCTATAGGAAATAAATAATAAAGCCAGCGATTGAACTTGTCTAAGTTTTTATTTAATAGTTAGTAAAAAACATTGGTTAAAAACACATTAATGTCCTTGAACTTGTCCCGTTTAATTATTTATGTCTTTCAACTTAAAAGTGAATCTATTGTGCCCCCAAGTTATAAAAGAGACCTATTACACCTCTTATTGTCTAGTCAGCTCCATTCGTTAAATCACATGCAATTGAGGAGAGTGAGGGATGAAATGGATCTCTCTTTTCTCTGTGCCCTCTCTCTTCAAATCCATCCTTAGCTTTTCCGTTGCCATCATCTGTTACCCACTTCTCCATCGTCGACGTTTGCCTCATCACTGTGTATATATATATATATATATATTATGTATATGTTGTTGTGTGTTAAATCAATTCCTCAAATAAATTAATTGATTGGGTTTGCACTAACCCCATCCCCATTATTTTAATAAAAATGACGGTTAAATATATACACACACACAACAATGTGAAATACACATAGCGTAGGATAACCCGATCGGGTTTAATCGAAGCCAACATTAAAGACGGCAAGCCAGTGGCCAAAGCTGCCGACGATGAAGGGAGAAGAAGAAGATGAGGCAGTTGACAATGGAAAAAAGGAAGATGGCGGCTAGCGGTGAAATCTGATTTCAGGTTTCATGGTGGCTGACCCATCTGCGGGTTTGTAGAGGATGATCAGTCAAAGGAAAAAGAAGAAGAAGAAGGGAGAAAGTCGTCATTAAAGATGGTAAGCCAACGACGATGAAGGGAGAAAAAAAAGAGGAGACGACTGGCGATGAAAAGGAGGAAGATGGCAGCCGGCAGTGAAAGAAGATGTGGCGGCTAGCACTGTGTGTATATATATATTTATATACTTAATAGCACAGTACACTGTGTATATATATATATGTATTAATATAAATTTTTGATAAATAATTATGTATAATTTATTAATATTTAATAATAAAATAATTGTGTATAATGAATTCTAAGCACATATATGTTAAGCATAGAATTTTGGGATTTGAGGGTGTAATAGGTTCCTTTTACAATTTGAGGGGCACAATGAGTCCCTCCTCAATTTAAGGGGGCATAAGTGGTTAAGATAATATTTGTTAAAACGAGTATTTGAATGCTTTCTCAATTAAGATATGAAATAGTGAAGAAAAAATTAAAAAGTATTTTAAAATTTTTATCAAATTATTTATTAAATTTTTAAAAATACATTAGAGGATACAAGCGTGATTTTTTTTTTATTTATAAGAACTAAAATATGTTTATTTTGAGGCGGAGAAAAATAAGCATATGTAGAAAAATTAAGATAAGAAATGACGCAATTTCTATTTTAAGAATCATCAGATAAATTTAATAAATACTTTAAAAAGAATAAAATTTTAAAATACTTTTTATATCTGATATTTTTTATTTTATGTTTCAATTAGGAGGTGTTTGTTAATCAAGATAAGAGGAAAAAAAGGTCAGATATGAGAAGCATTCCGGATGTTTGGTCTTTTCAACATGTTTGTTAAGTTTATCTGATCAATTTCAAAAAAGGTCTCATGTGACCTCTTATCTCCTCCTTTCAAGATAAATTTATCCGATCTCCCCATTTGGATAAATTTATCTGGCTCTTTCAAGATAAAGATCAATTACTTATTTGCCCCTTGTAAGATAGTTAATGCTATTTAATGTATTTTAAATATTTAAATTTATTAAAACAACTTATTTATTTAACTCTAACAATTAATATTATTTAATATATTTTTAAATTATTATATGTTTTGACAATTTTTAAAATTTAAATGACATTATTCATTTCATTGATTTTTAAAATTTAAATTTCTCTCTCTCTCTATATATATTTTATTAACTAATATAATTTCTTTCATCAATTTTTAAATTATTTTATTTATTTTTATATTTTATTATCTATTATGAAAATATGTTTTGGCAATTTTTAATTATCTAGGTGAAATTATTGCAATTCTAACAATTATTATTTATACTTTTCAACTTTTTTTAAATTTATTTTTGAATATGAATTTAGAAAATAAAATATTATTTTTAATTTTAATATTAATTTTGTTGACAATTCATATTAATCATAAAATACTATTTTAATCATAAATTTGGTAATAGGGATATTTTGGTAAAAAACTCTTATCTTGATACTTATCATATGTATTAACAAACACATATAAATAAAAAGTACAGTTACTAGTAGATTCTAAAAAAATTAACAAATAGTCTAATAGAAATCTTGAAATACTTTATGATCTTATCTTGATCATTCTATATCTTAATTCAGAAAATATCTCAATCTTATTTTAATATTATATTATCTTGCTCATTTTAATAAACACCCTCTTAACAAACACCAGGGGAAGAGTTCTTGGGTAAAAATATATTTTTAACCAAAAACAAATCCATCTCACTTTATTTATAGCCATGTCTTGACGTCACAAAGCAGCTAATGCACCAAAATGGTCAACGATGGCATTGGATTTATTATTGCAGACACGAGCAGCCTTCTTCCTTTATGTCCTTTTTCTTCTTCACCAACAAAACATTCCGTGAACTTGTATCTCTCATGATGACATTTATTCCGTGAACTTGTATCTCTATGTCCAGTAAACTTTTCCTTTCTTTGTATGTGGTCGCATTTATTTGGTATGAGAATAGTATATAAAAAATTGATATTACAATTACTTTATAAAAACATTGTATTAATTTTAGAAAAACTTTAAATGAAAAAATACACTCAACACCTTGAGTTAGGCAATAATATCCTTGCGATTCTAAAAATACAAATCACCTCTCTCTTCACATTTCAAACTTTGTACCACTAAACTTCTAATTATGAACAATCTAAACCAAAATGATTCCAATGTGTAAATCAAACAAAAAGAAGAACAACAACAAATAGGAAGAAAAACAAGGCTGTTAGTAAGCTACCCAAAAATTAGAATTTAGTAATAGAACAAGAGAATATATATATAATAATAATAATCAAAATGAAAAAGACTAAACTACCCTTATATGAAATACCAATTAGGCTAACACTAATGACTATTTTTTAACCCCATTTAATTTTTTCTAAATTTTCAAAATCCCTTCATTATCTTTCTTTTTCTTTCTCCTTCCTCACTTTTCCTACATAGGGGAAAAACAAAATCTATACAACTAAAGAAATGAAAGGTAAATCTATACCTCTCATTGCTTCAAAAAGGCCTAGCATTTGGTTGGTCCCTGACTGCACTCTCGTCCTATAATTAAAATATAATAAAAATATAATAAAATTTTTATTTTTTTTATTTAGGTGAGAGGTTTATACTCGTCAATGTATGAGTGCAGTTGTAGTCTAAATTTAAATTTATATTTTCTGAATGAGTCCAGGTCGTCCACTGAGAGATTTATTTATGACAAAAGAAAAAGAATGTCACGCACACACACATATTTAAATGAATTGGAAACAAGATTTTTTATGAATTTTCAAATAACAGATGCTAAGAAATAAAGCAAGACAAAAGTTAAAATAAACACTGAATCTAAAAATATAGAATTAGATAAGTCTTGAGTTAAGGCAATTTCAGTACCAACTCGTTGATTCTCAATTTTTAGTAGAAAAGATTAATAACATTAATTTAATTTCAGATATGAGGATTTGTTATTAAATGCAATTAGAGATGATGATAGTTCTAATTTAAGCAATCCCCATACATGATATGTGAGATTCTAGTTTAAGCAACTACCATAAATTCAATTACAATTAATACACAAAACAACTAAATTAATCATTCGGGTTTGGGTATGATAGCGTTTCCAGTTTTAGTAACTCTCATACGTAGCATGAAAGCTCTAAGTTAGGCTTACGCTCCATTGAAATTTAAATTAATATCACTCATTTAAAGCGTAGCTTTCTTTAGGAATCATTAGCGTTGGACACTGTCCTTGCCTTAACCCAAGATTGGGTTTAGCTACTCATCTTTATTTGTAAATTAATTAACAGGAATTTAAATGGCGTAATTTAAATGACAGAATTTAAATAACAGGAATTAAAATAACAGAAACTAACTGGCCATTTAGGCGGTGAATAATAAAAAGACAAGAATTAAAATTGTAGAAATTTAAAGGAATAAATTAACCGGCCATTTAGGAGGTGGATAATTAAGTAACAATAAATGACATAAGAATTTAAGAGAAGAAAGAAAGAAAGTAAGATCACATAAGAAAATAATAGAGAAAAGAAAAGAGAACAAAAACAATTCTCAAAGAGAAAATATAAGAAAACAACTAAGATTTGATTCAAGAATAATAATCACCCTTACAAATGCAATCAAGTGAGCTATTTATAGCCCACAAGATGCAATACAAACCACGCAATTTCAATTATTCAATTAGACATAATTATATCTAATGGGTACTCACACACTTAAAGTTAAATAAATTTTAGCTATAATACATAATTAAAGTTAAATGGATTTTAGCTAAAATACATACCTAATAAAGCACTCATAAAGTTAAATAGATTTTAGTTATAATACACACCTAATAGTTAAATGGATTTTAGCTAAAAAGCACATCTAATAAAGTACTCATAAAATAAATATTTAAAAATAAAAAAAAATAAATCTCTACAATTGGGTTTTTGATCTTCATTAGGATTAAAAATAACCCTTGGCCTTTTTCCAAATGATGTTTTCCATGGGTTACTCAAGTTGGGCCTTAATTCTTCATGGACTTTAATTCTTCATGAGCTTTAATTTTTCATGAGTTTTGATTCTTCATGGGCTTTAATTCTTCATGGGCTTTGATTCTTCATGGGCTTTAATTCAATTTGAGTATCCAATCCCACATTCTTCATGCCTGCAAATAAGCAATTGAGTGTTATTAATAAATCATCTATTATATATTATATATATTTATATGATATATTATATAGATAATCCATGCATGCATTCCATTGAGTATATATATGTATTATATTTACATGTTTCTTATAATATATTATATATTATATATATAGATATATATATTACACATAACTATTCAATTAAACCAATTTAAAATCAAAACGAGGGTTATAATTATAACAAAAATTTTACAAAATTAACCACTAATCAGTCCCCAGTTCTCCCAAGTAGTTCAAGAATTTTTTTCGTCATCTACCTTGCTCAAGCAAATGAACCACTCCTTTATTGCCCTCATTCTGAAGTCCTCCCATGCTCTGAGTGTTAAGAGATTTTTGCTCCCATCTCATGATGTAATGTCTCTTATAAGGTTATTTTAAAAATCCTTGCCAACAAGCTTGCTCATATGCTCGGTTCTTTGGTGGATCAGGCTCAAGCGACGTTTATTGAGGGAAGGAACTTGTTTGATGATATCCACCTCGCCTAAGAATTGCTAAAGAGTTATTCTAGGAAGCGTATCTCTCCTAGATACACCATCAAGGTGGACCTGTGCAAGGGTTTTGACTCGGTTAATTGGAACTTCTTGGAGCACATTCTGCTTGATCTTGGCTTTCCAATTCAGTTTACTCGATGGGTCATGGCTTGTGTTACAACTGACTCGTTTTTCCTTTCCATCAATGGTAACACTAATGGTTTTTTCAAAGGTAAAAAGGGGATCCAGCAGGGAGATCCTCTCTCGCTATTCCTTTTTGTGCTTTGTATGGAATACCTTTCCAAGTTGCTTAAGGCTGTTATGATTTACTCTGACTTCAATTTCCACCTGAAGTGTGGGGGCCTTACTATTTTTCACCTTGCCTTTGTTGACGACCTGATGCTCTTCACTAAAGGGGACTTCACCTCGATTAAGATCGCCATGGATAGCCTCTCCCAGTTTGGTGTAGTTTCAAGTCTAAGGGCTAATGGTTTGAAGTCTACCTTATTTACTATTGGGATATTTAGCCAACAACTTACTACCATTCAAGGTTTGGTGACTTTTCCTCTCAGCTCTACGCTCTTTCGTTATCTTAGTATTCCTCTTATAGCTGTAAAGCTTAAAGTGGCCCACTTTGCTCCTCTTATTGATAGAATTTTCGGCCTCATCTCTGTCTGGCTGACTGCTTCTCTGTCTTTTGCTGGGAGAGTCAATCTTATCCAATCTGTCTTACAGGGCATGGATTGCTTATGGCTTTCGATGTTTCCTGCCCTGGTTGCTATCATTGACCATATCACTCGCATTTGCAGGGTTTTCTTCTGGCAATAAATCCCCTATCGTGGCTTGGAAGGATGTCTATTTGTCGAGGGCCGAGAGAGGGCTGGGGTTCAAAGATCTTAAAGCATGGAATATTGTTTTGCTTTCCAAAGTCCTCTAGAATATCCACAATAAGCAAGATTTGCTTTGGGTACGATAGGTTCATCATTTCTACCTGCGTGGCTTTTCCATTTGGGAGTGGAGTCCTAGAAGGGATGATTCCACTTTTATTAAAAGGTTGGTTGTTATCAGAGAACGCATTTTCCAATCGGAGGGCTCATTTCTAAGGGGTATCAGGCTGCTATCTAGTTGGGCCATGTAGGGTCAAATCAAACTCTCCAAGGCCTATGATTACTTTTGGCCTAAGACATCTAAAGCCATCTGGGCTTTGGTTGTTTGGGCCCCTTGTAACACATCAAAACACTCCTTCATCCTTTGGCTTGGCATTAAATGACAAGCTTCTCTTCCTTGGAATTTACAGATTATGCAGCCTTTGCGGGGCAGCAGAGAAGTTGGCCAATAACCTGTTTTTTCAGTGCCCGGTTAGTACTGTTGTTTGGTCCAACATTAGGAGTTGGGTGGGTATCTCACGTGCTTTGTCCACTATTTCTAGTGCATTAAAATGGATTAAAAAGGAAGCCAGGGGATCTTCTTGGCTAAGTAAAGCTAAGAAGATTGCTTTGGAAGATTCTATTTACCATTTATGGACCACTAGGTATCGCATAATTTTTGAAGGCCTAGGGTGATATTCTAGTAATGTTTTTGGTGTTTTGATAATAACAAACCTTAACATCAATGTCTACAGCTTGTATTTTAAATCAATTTAAAATCAATTTTCAAACATTACCTTGTTTTTCAAAGTAGATTCGTGGTTCAATTAATATAGATAATTTTCTCATGACAAGTGGCCTTATATTTTCAAACAAAACAAAGATTGATAAATCAAACAAGTCTTGAAGTCTTAACATTTCAAAGAAATTTGTGTTTCAAATCACTTAAATAGAAAAACCTTTTTAAAATTTTCAAACCCCAAACTGTCAACATCTTTAAAGAACTATCGACAGTTTCATTTGCTAAAAGAGAAGAATCGTCGACAGTATGGTTGGAAATTGTCAATAAGTTTAAATCAAGCTCTTTAGATCCAACTGTCAACAGTCTCTGTATCTAAACTGTCGACAGTATGCCTTTGTTTTGTTAATCCTTTGACCGAAACTGTAGATAGTATCATATAAACTGTCGACAACTTGTTTTCTACAGGGTTCATAACGACTAGTTTTTTTAGCGCATTTAATGCTCCCAACTACTACCAACGGTCCAATTCTTGGCATCTCTCGTTCTCAACTTAAATACCAAGTAGGTGGCTCATTTAAGGGGTTCAGATGAATTGATTGCTAATCTATTTTGTGCCAAAATCATTTATTGTGCTGAATTTCTAAATTCTCTCAATCTCATTGTTAAGACTTTGAGTGTGTTCTTGTTTTACTTTTATTTCAAGCCTTATTTACTTATAGAGAGAGATTGTAACTAAGGGTACAAACCCTTAGAAATTTTCATCTTTATTTCATTGTATTACCTAGCATTTATGCTAGAGAACCTAACCTTTGTGTAGAAGGATTGTATTGCCTAGCATTTATTGCTAGAGGGCCTATCTTAAAGATAGGAGGTCATTTTATTTTAGTGGATTGATTCAAAATCCTTGATAAGGAGCCAAGGTAGTGGACCACGTTTGGATTAAGACGAACTATTATAAATTATTGTGTTCTTCTTATGGTTGTGCTTTTTTGTTATATTTTGTTCCAAACATTTCACCAATTCTCACTTGCATTGAACTTCTGTTTTAGAAATCTACAAGTTTCGAATTCAATTTTTAAAAGCTTCCAATTCAGCCCTCCTCTTGGAAGTGTGCCCTAACACACCATTTATATTAATTTGTATTAGAGCATTGGCACCCACTATTTTCAAAGGGATTAACATCCTGAGGTAAAAGATCCACTATGGCACACTTTGCAAGCATTTCACAAACTGAGGGTCAAAGCACCACTTGTCCACCGTATTTTGATGGCACAAATTATAACTATTGGAAAACTAGGATGCAAATTTTTCTTATGCAAGATTCTAGTTTAATGCTGGCCATTCAAAAGGAGATAAAGTTGTCCGATATGGAGGAGATCGAATCTTGGACAATGGAAGAATGTAGAGACATGGAGATGAATGCTAAAGCCATGAACACGCTAATTTGTGCGCTATGCCATGAAGAATTTAACCGCATCTCTACATGCAAAACAACCAAGGAGATATGGGACAAGTTTAAGGTAACTCATGAAGGTACAAATCAAATTAAAGAGACCAAAATTAATTTACTGGTGCATGATTATGAACTATTTTCAATGAAAGAAAATAAGACAATTAAAGACATGTATACTAGGTTCAATGACATTGTTTCTACTCTAGAGTCTCTAGGCAAAACATATTCAAATGGAGAGAAAGTTAGAAAAATTTTAAGTAGTCTACCTAGGTCATGGGATCCCAAAGTAAGTGCTATAACTAAAGCTAAAGACCTAGATAACCTTCCATTTGAAAACTTATTAGTTTCTCTAGTGACTCACGAAATTATGATGAAAAGAAATGATGTAGATGAATCTAAGAAAAACAAAAATGTTATCTTTAAGGTTGAACATGAAGACAAGGAATCACAAGATAGTGATGAGGATGACTTTTCTATGCTTGCTAGAAAATTTAGCAAATTTATGAAGAAAGGTAGATTTAATCAAACAAGAAATTTTAGAAAGGATAAAGATAAAAAAAGAAACAAGTACTTCTAATGAAATTCGATGTTTTGAGTGTAAGAAATTAGGTCATATAAGGACCGAGTGCCATTTGCTCAAAAAGAAAGAGAAAAAAGACAAGAAGAAGAAGAAAGTTCTAATGGTTTGGAGTGAAGATGACCTTTCATCAAGTGACAAATCCAAAAGTGATGAAGTTGCAAATCTATGCCTCATGACCAAAATTGAAGATGAGGTAACTTCTACATCTCAATCTATTAGTGTAATTGAAAATTTTACATTTGATGAGTTGCATGATGCATTCAATGACTTGATGGATGAGTATGAATAATTAAATTTGAAAAACAATGCTCTTAAGAGTAAAATAAAATCATTAGAAAAAGCAGTAAATTCCTTAAAAGAAGAAAGAGTCATTGTGCAGTGAGAAAAAGGTTTTAAATGAGGAAAATAAAAAGCTTCTCAAGGAGAATAAGGATATGAAAGAGTCTTTGGAAAAGCTTGTTGAAGGTAAGAATAAGTTAGAAATTATCTTAGTTGTAATGTCCCGAGTCAAAAAATGAATAAATATATAATTATTTCATGAAATCTTGTATATTTGGTGGAAATAATAGAATCTAGGAAGACGGTTAAAGAGTACTGAATAACCGAATCGATAGAAGGGAGTAACCCGAGACGTTCATATTTTAAAGGAAAGATATATCCATAGCAAACATGTTAAAATAAGATTTTTAATGCTGAGAGAAATCAAATCAAGAACTATTTTGGGCATAGTTTCGGAGAAACTTAGAATACCGAATTGTAGTGAGGGGGTCTCAAAAAAGTCAGCAGGGCCTTGAAAACAGTTAGGTTTTGCATAAAATGACACGGGAGAAGCTTTGGGGTAAAACAAAGAAATCCGTGGTCAGATGCAATTTTGCTTAAGTTTTAGGCCTAAGTATAATTTTTGAATTTTGGTCGAGAATTGGCGAAATGAAATTTTGAGAGCGTAGCATGAAAGAGGAAGTCCTAAGGATTGTCAAGAAATTTTTGGGAACTCAACGGGCTCCATGGAAAGGCCTGAAAGAGACTTAGAAAATTAGGGGGGTCAAAGTGCTAAAAGTAGAAAATTGGAGAAGATGAAGCAGCCATGGCCGACGACCATCACTGTCATCACCAGCTAGCCATTGGTCGGCGCCGTTTCGGCCATCTGAGGATGCTATCATGGGCCCCATAGCACGAGGAATTGTTTGGGCAAGGAATGGGTCGCGAATGACCCCATATAACAGTGATTTGACAACTAACGGTGGCTATAGCCAAAAGCATTCGGGTTTTGGGGTAGGGGTGTCGTGAAAGTTTATTGCGAATTGAGACATGGTAGGGCCTTACCGAACACTAATAGCTTAGATTTGACTAGTTTTGGTGTGATTTAAGCTTCAAAATCGGGTATAAATAGGGGTTTCAGTGGTGGCTGATTTCATCAAAATTTAGTTTCAAATTTCTCTCGTTTGGTTGTAAATCAAGAGTCTTGGGTAAGAGGCTTTTGGTCTCTAGGGTGTGAGGGTTGTTATTGGAGAATGGGAGAGTTTCAAAGTGTTTTGAGGCATATTTGAGGGTGGCCGAAGATGTGAGGCGGTGACTGTGGCCAGTTAGAGTTTTGGCATTTTGGGGTGCTTTCGATTGTTGTTTCAGGCCGAGAAGGGTTCTATTAGGATCGATTAGGTATGGGTTATCGTCTAGTGCAAAAACATTCGGGTATGGGTGATCGCCGACGACCGAACAAATGAGGAAGATGACCGGCGCGTAGCAATCACGTGCCAGCGAACCTTCCATCTCATGTGCCAGCACGTGGAGGCGCGTGCCAGGTCAGAATTTTTTGATTTTTTTTTTAAATTTATAGAAAAATATTTTAGGAATTTTTATGTAAAAAGATTTTGAAAAATGACGATGTAAATATTTATTTTAGATTTTTCTTGGTGAAAAATAGGGAGAAATTAAAGAAAAATGTGAGAAAAAAGAATGAAAAATTAGTGTTGGTATTTATTGATTTAATGTGGTGTTTAGGATTTCCTTAGGGTCCAAGATTGGGTATAAGATATTTATTTTAAAATAGTAATAGGAGAAAAATAAAGAAAATGTGAGAAAATTATGGGAAAGTTTAGATTATGATGTTTGCTAGAAAAAAATGATGATTAGGGTGCCTTGAGGCTTGAGGTGAAGCGACATGTACAAATTTTGAGGTTGGCATGAAAATTGAGGTTGTGCACGCATACAGAGGAAGCTTGAGAGGCTAAGTTAAGATGAGTAAAATTTTCTAAAAAATTAGGAGAGTTATTTTATGAATTATTATAGAGAAATATTTCAGAAAATATTTCAGAAATATTTAGTTTGGATTTATTGAGGAAAAATAAGAAGAAATAAAGGTAAATTATGAGAAATTTAGAGAAAAAATATGATATTGATATTCTTAAATAAATGTGATGGTCAAGTATGTTGAGGATCTGAATTGAGTGCATTAAAAGCCTGGCACGCGAATTAAGATATTATGAGATACGCTCGAGGTAAGTGGTTCGACCCTAAAACTTGATTTTTAAGTAAATGATTTTATCACGTCGTCATGTCTTGATGTGAATATGTTCATGTAGATTGCATTTACATATATTGATGATGAAATATGCATATGTACACGATGATATTATTGATCATGCATTCGCATAAGGGTTTGAGAGTACGGGCCGGGATCGTTGCTCTTCCAAGGGTGCACCCATACACCTCGGACTGGAAATGAGGCTGTAAAAATAGAGAGTAGCAATAAGGTACGGTCGGCTCAAACCGAAATAAAATGGAAAAGAACATTTTACATCTATGCACGAAATATGTTTTTGTTCCCTTACTTAGATGATTCATCATCTAACTTTGGTTTTGCCCTTAGAATATTCAAACGTTTTAAATGGAGATTGTAGCAAAAACGAAGATGATTGAGGCATGAAATGGCACTTAGCAAAGTGCATGATGAATTGAATGTATGTTATGTAGCCCATGTATTTAAGTTATGCTACTTTTGAGTTTTGAACGTTTTGAGAAATGATGATGTATAACCTTATTTATGGTTAATGAAGATGTAAGAATTGATTTATGATTAATGTTAAAATGTTAGGTTCAATTCTAGCTTTCACATTTGATGTTTATGATGATTCTCTTTCAAGATAGATGTATGAAAATTTTGGGATGAATATGAGGAATGATATGGTTTAGTAATAGTTTTAAGAAAAAAAATTTATTATCCCAGAATTATCTTAAGTTATAACTCGTCCGAGAAAGTGGGGTGTTACATTAGGTGCTCAAAGAACTTTTGGAAACAAACAAAGAATTGGATTTGATCCATTTCATGTAAATGCATACAAAACAATGTTTGTGAAAGCCTCATATTAAAAACAAATATTTAGAAATTCATGTTAAAAGCGAAATACATCAAGAAAAAGGATCACTTGTTGTTATTGTTGTAAAGATGGTCATTCCATAAACAAATGCATCATAAGAAACAATCCACTCAAATTCAAACAAATATGGGTTCCAAAGACTGAGCTTTGTGCTAACATTAATAGACTCAAGAAGGTTTGGGAACCAAAGGGAGCAACTTGAAATGTTCTTTTTATAGGTTGCACTGGCTACACTTGGCTCAAGGAGCAAATGATTTCTTGATAGTGAGTGCTCAAGGCATATAACGGGAGATCAAGGGCTTCTCAACAATGTCATCTTCAAAGGAGATAAGGTATTCTATGGTGATAACTCTCAAGGTAAAATTCTTGGTATGGGTTCAATTAGTTTTTCAAATCTAGTTTTAGAAAATGTGTTCTTACTAGATGGTCTTAAACACAATTTAATTAGCATTAGTCAACTTTGTGACATCAATCTTAAAATATGTTTTGATGCTAATTCATGTGAAGTAATTTGTATGAAATCAAATGAAGTAAAATTAGAAGGAAATAGAATAGAAAATGTTTATCTCACATTCTTGGACATACCTTTATCATATCCAGAAAATTGTTTAGTATCCTCTATTACCCAAAGTTCTTGGTTATGGCATAATAGGCTAGGTCATGCAAGTATGAATATCATTAGCAAATTAAGTAAACATGATCTTGTTAGAGGGTTGCCTAAGATTAAATATGAAAAAAATCATATTTGTGGTGTATGTATGAAAGGGAAACAAATTAATGTTTCGTTCAAACCTAAAAATGAAGTGTCAACCTCAAGGCCATTAGCCTTACTTCACTTAGATTTATTTGGCTCTATGAGGACTCTAAGTCTAGGAGGAAAACAATATGTTCTAGTTATTATAGATGATTACTCTAGACTCACTTGGGTAATTTTCCTCACTTCCAAAAGTGAAACATTCAAATCATTTAAAACATTTTGTAAAAGGGTTAAAAAAAAAAAAGGCTTTTGCATTTCAAAAATTAGAAGTGATCATGGAGAAAAATTTGAAAATGATTATTTCAAATCTTTTTGTGAAGAAAATGGCATTGAACATAACTTATCTAGTGCTAGAACACCCCAACAAAATAGGGTAGTTGAAAGGAAAAATAGGTCTTTGCAAGAAATAGCTAGAACTATATTATGTGATAACAACCTACCAAAATATCTTTGGGCCGAAGCCATCAATACCGCATGCTACATTATGAATAGAGTGTCCATAAGACCATTCTTGAAGAAAACACCTTATGAGTGGTATAAGGATAGAAAACCAAATATTGCATATTTTCATGTCTTTGGTAGTACGTGCTATATTTTGAATAATGGTAAGGAATCTCTAGGAAAATTTGATGCTAAGAGCGATGAAGGGATTTTCTTATGATAATGAACTCAAAGTAAAGCATATAGGGTATTCAATAAAGAACTCTTGTAGTTGAAGAATCTATTCAAGTTATAGTTGATGATGCGATCGTTGAAAATTCAAAATCTAAGGAAGATTGTGTAATGAATTAGGTCAGAATTTTAAAAAGCTTTCTCTAGAGCAAAATGAATCAAATCCCCAAATTGATGATGATCTAGTTGAAGAAAATATAGTTCATCAAGAGAAAGAACCATCATTCCCTAGAGAAAGGAGATATGTTAAAGAAGATGAGATTATAGGAGATCCAACTAGAGGTGTTAGAACAAGATCATCAATTAATAATGAATGTCAATATGCAATGTTTTTATTTCAAATTGAACCTAAAAACATTAAGAAAGCTTTAAAAGATGAAAATTAGATTATTGTTATGCAAGAAGAACTTAATCAATTTGAAAGAAATGAAGTATGAAAATTAGTTCCAAGACCCAAAGATCATCCCACCATAGGCACAAAATGGATATTTAGAAACAAAATGGATGAAAGTGGGATTGTAACTAGAAACAAGGCTAGACTTGTTGCCCAAGGATATAGCCGAGAGGAAGGAATAGACTATGATGAAACATATGCTCCAGTTGCTAGACTAGAAGCCATTAGGATGTTATTAGCATTTGCATGCTATGAAAAATTTAAATTATATCAAATGGATGTTAAGAATGCATTTTTAAATGGATACATCAATGAAGTGTATGTAGAACAAACCCCTGGTTTTGAAAATACAAAGTATGAAAACCACGTATACAAACTTTCTAAGGCATTGTATGGTCTTAAACAAACCCCTAGGGCTTGGTTGAAAGACTTAGTAAGTTTCTATTAGAACAAGGTTTCAAAAAAGGACAAATAGATACAACACTGTTCATTAAAACTCAAAATAAAGACATTCTATTAGTTCAAATCTATGTAGACGACATCATATTTGGATCTACAAACAAATCTCTATGTGACCAATTTGGAAACCTAATGAAAGGGGAATTTGAAATAAGCATGATGGGTGAGCTAAAATACTTTCTCGAATTACAAATAAGGCAAGAAGATGAAGGAATTTATATATCCCAACAAAAGTATATAAACGACCTCCTCAAGAAATTCAATATTCAAGATTGCAAACCTAAGACCACCCCTATGGAAACTTCATCATATTTAGACAAAGATGAGATAGGCCAAGGAGTAGACAATAAACTGTATAGGAGTATGATTGGGTCTATATTATATTTAACAGCCAATAGGCCTAACATTATGTTTAGTGTATGTTTATGTGCTAGATTTCAATCTAACTCTAAAGAATCTCATCTAAAGGCTGTAAAAAGAATTTTTTGATATTTGAAGGGTTCAACAAATTTAGAATTATTCTATCCAAAGGCAAAATAATTTAAACTTGTAGCATATACTGATGCAGATTATGATGGATGCAAAATTGATAGGGAAAGTACTAGTGGGTCATGCCAATTCCTAGGAAGCTCTTTAGTGTCGTGGTCTAATAGAAAACAAAATACCATCGCACTTTATTCCACAAAAGCCGAATATGTGGCAGCTAGAAGTGGTCTAATAGGAAACAAAATACCATCGCACTCTCTTCCACAGAAGCCGAATATGTGGCAGCTAGAAGTTGTTGTGCTCAAGTTTTATGGATGAAGCATCAACTTGAAGATTATGGCTTAAGGCTTCATAACATTCCAATTAAGTGTGACAATACAAGTGCCACAGCCTTAACTAAAAATTCGATACTCCATGCTAGAACTAAGCATATAGAAGTTAAACATCACTTTATAAGAGACCATGTGCAAAAAAAAAGACATAAGTTTAGAGTTTATTGACACTAATCACCAAATAGTTGACATACTTACAAAGCCACTTCCCAAAGAAAAATTTGAGTACTTTACAAGTGAACTCGACATGATTATATCTTGATATTGTGTTCTTGATGTGTCAAATATTATTGTTAATGATATGAAAAATATTTTTGTTTATTTCTCAAAAGCCTTTGAAGAAACTGTCGACAGTCTTTATCATACTGTCCACAGCTTCTAAGACCATTGACAGATTTATAAAAACTGTCGACATCTTGTAGACTTAAATTAAAATCGTGAAATTATAATTGTAATTGTCGACAATATGCCTAGTAACTATCAACAGTTTCGATCGAGGGTTTTAAATATCGCACAACCATCCGGTTTCCCCTTTACTTGGAATTTTCTATTCTCTCTCATGTCTGACTTCTTCTACCCTCTCTTCATCTCAGCTTGATCCCTTCTCTTTGAATCTTTGCCTACAACACTTGATTTTGCATCAAAATGGCAAGAACCAAACGTACTCAATCCGCGACCAATGTTCAAACAAGTGAACCATCACATCTTCAACGGTTAGTTCATATCCCTTGCAATCTAGAACGTTTTTTTGACATGTTTTGTATCTAGGGATGTCCTCTTAGGTCGTGTTCTTACTTTCAAGTTCCTTAAAGATATTGGTTTTCCATACATTGCTAATCTAGAATCATTTGGCTGGAAAAATTTTCTAACCCTTCACAGAGGTGTTTATGATGATGCAATTAGGGCTCTTTATTGCAATGCTTCCAATATTTTCAATCGTTATCCCTCGTTAATGAAGTTCACGACTAATGTTTGTGCTACCCCTTATATCATTGACACCGATCTTATTAGTAATCTTTTCAGTATTCCTCTTGGTGGTGAGGTCTATGATCTTTCAAACTTCAATTGTGATTTAGCCGCCAAAGTAGTGTTTGAAAATGAGTCTCTTCCTTATTTCATTAACTCTTCTAAGAAATTATCAATGATGGGGTCGTCTCTTGCATCTAATTGTTGTCCATCTCATCTCTCTTAGAATGGAAATTTTTTCGAAGTCACCAAGGAAGATTGCTAGATCATGTACAAAATAATGACTAGGACAAAAATTGATATATGTTCCATAATTGTCAACGAAATGATATGAGCCTTTACTACCAAAAGTCGTTGTCTTCCCTATGGTATGCTCCTTAGTGTCATCATTGATTCCAAAGTTGACAATCTTGGCAATGTTCGTCAAGTCAAGCTTCACTCTGCCAAATTTCTCAATGAATCATCCTTGAAGAGTTGGCTACACCCAAAATGAGTCTGGTCGTTGTATCAAGAAGCGTAAGATTTGATCATCTTTTTCTAGTGAGGATAATCCTCATTCCTCATCTATTCCCAAATCTCAAGAGCATCCTCATTCTCCTGCTTTGTTTCACATAGGTGAATCATCACATCATCCGAATGACTCTACCATTCATGCTCTTACCTATCTAAAGACTAAGGTTGATGCTCTCAGGAATGAAGGGAGATTTGAGCCAGATAAGATAAAGCTGCCACTTAACAAGCTTATATGATTCAACTGATGGAGTCCCTTATGTCTCATCTTCCTCCTCCTCCTTATCTGGAATCATAGATGATATGAAATTAATTCACACATTCTGATATTTAAATGTACTTTCTGTTTTCGACCGTTATGTTTTGGTGTTTTGACTCTATGCTCTGATGTTTCTAAATTTCAATGAACATGATCCCTTTTGATAAATGGCTCTTTATGATTATGCTTACTTGTGGATGATAATTGATAAAATTTCATATCGTTGTGGTCTAACCAATTTGTTCCTACAACGGGTTCTTCCAATGGTTTTGCTCTCAACCTTGTGTCCCATTTTTTTTTTTTTGTTCCTCAATTAAAGGAGAGTTAGCTTTTCAAACCTTCCTTATTTCTTTGACACTCCCCTAGTTTTGCAAATATTTTAATCCTTTTTGATTTATGACAAAAAGGGGGGGAGAAGTTAGTACATATTGAAAATTAATTTTTGGACTTAAACTTGGTTTTGTCAATATGAAAACGGGGGAGATTGATATTCTAGTAATGGTTTTGGTGTTTTGATAATGACAAACCTTAACATCAATATCTACGGCTTGTATTTTAAATCAATTTAAAATCAATTTTCAAACATTACCTTGTTTTTCAAAGTATATCTATGATTCAATTAATATAGATAATTTTCTCATGACAAGTGGCCTTATATTTTCAAACAAAACAAAGATTGATAAATCAAACAAGTCTTGAAGTCTTAAAATTTCAAAGAAATTTATGTTTGACATCACTTAAATAGAAAAACCTTTTTAAAATTTTCAAACCCCAAACTGTTGACATCTTTAAAGAACTGTCGACAATTTCATTTGCTAAAGGAGAAGAACTATTGACAATATGGTTGGAAACTATCGATAGGTTTAAATCAAACTCTGTAGATCCAACTATCGATAGTCTCTGTATCTAAACTGTCGACAGTATGCCTTTGTTTTGTTAATCCTTCGACTGAAACTGTCAATAACTTGTTTTCTGCAGGGTTCATAACGGCTAGTTTTTTAGCATATTTAATGCGCCCAACTTCCACAAACGATTTGATTCTTAGCATCTCTCATCGTCAACTATAAATACTAAGTAGGTGGCTCATTTAAGGGGTTCAGATAAATTGATTGCTGATCTATTTAGTGCCAAAATCATTTATTGTGATGAATTTCTAAATTCTCCCAATCTCACTGTTAAGGCTTTGAGTGTGTTCTTGTTTTACTTTTATTTCAAGCCTTATTTACTTATTGAGAGAGATCGTAACTAAGGGTACAAGCCCTTAGAAATTTTCATCTTCATTTCATTGTATTACCTAGCATTTGTGCTAGAGAACCTAACCTTTATGTAGAAAGATTGTATTGCTTAACATTTATTGCTAGAGGGTCAATCTTGAAGATAGGAGGTCATTTTATTTTAGTGGATTAATTCAAAATCTTTGTTGAGGAGCCAAGATAGTGGACTGGGCTTGGATAAACTGAATCACTATAAATTATTGTGTTCTTCTTGTGGTTGTGTTTTTTTGTTATATTTTGTTCCAAACATTTAATCAATTCTCACTTGCATTGAACTTTTATTTTAGAAGTCCACAAGTTTCGAATTAAATTTTTAAAAACTTCCAATTCACCACCCTCTTGGAAGTGTGCCCTAACACACCATTTCTATCATAAGGCCATGTATTCCGAGTATTATTTTTAAGATTAAAACTCATGTATACAGAGCCATTTACACTTTGTATTCTCAAATTTCAGTCCATTTGGATTCTTATGCCTTGGGCCTTATTCTTAGCCCTCTTTGTATGTTTCTCTTGGGTTTGTTCAGTGTACTTTGTATATTCTCTTTTAATCTATTCAATTTTTACCGTTCAATCAAACCAAAAAAAAAAAAAATCTATACAATTGACCAAAAAGGCTCATCAAAGTTGATGTCGGTATCTCTATATGAACTCGCTAAATTTGTCCTTACCTACTCGTGGGCACTGTAAATTGAGAAAAATAGAAAAGAGCCTTGTTCATACCATTATCACAAAAGAAGGTATCTTGCTAATCATTGAAACAGGTCCATTATGTACAAAATCATTGTTGATTGTGAATGAGAGAAAGCCTATTATTGTTTAAGCAAATCCCTGTCACAATCCAATAGAAGAACATGTTAGGAGAAAAGAGATGTCAAATCAATAACTTAATAAGAATACCCAAATATATTGTTCTTTCCTTTCTTGTGTAAACCTGATAGAAGTTAAATCAACCAGATATATGGTAATATAGAATAAGTGCAATAATCAATCAATCACAAGAATACAAAATTTTTTCGTAAAAAACCCTTTTAATATGAGGAGTAAAAACCATAGGATCAGAGTCTATCCAAATCTTTCACTATCAAACAAATGATGGAAATACACAAAAGTCTTATTTAGTTATTAATAACTAATAGCACATAATATATCTTTAAGAATAATCACTCTTGAAATCAAACAAGTATAATAAAAAATATGAGAGATCTCACCGAGTAAAAACTTGACAACTACTCTTGTAGAGCGTTGTGTTATGAACACACTGATCAAATCTCAGCCAAATCAAACCACGGATCAAAAAACCTCAAACAGTCTCTTGATCAAAATTGGACTGCATATCTTTTTCAAAATTCTGCATTTTTCTTCTCCCTTTTTCTCTTGGTGTGTACGACATCAATGTTTGAAAGGGTTAAAAGTCTTTAATATTTGATACTTTTTAGACAAAAATGCTCTTAGCCCTTCCATATAAGTTTAATTTATATGGGCTTTACTTTATTAATTAATAATTAAGTAGTAACTAATGAGCTATCTCCCCCAAAGGAAAAAAACCCAGCCCAACACAACACTCTTGACACCATTGAAATCGATCCACCATAGTGTTCATCATCAATCGAAAGGCACAAAATAGTTATTTTAGTAACATAGGAGAAGTATGCTATTTTCAAAATGTAGAGATACTCTCTAATTATCACAAATTTCAAGAATAATAATTATAATTTACTTTAAAAATTAATACAACTATCTAAAAGAAAAAAAGAGAAGTATAATTATTCAAACTATTACAGATGTGATAAGAAATATAAAGTCAAATAGTATAATAATACATCTAAACTAACGTTGGGTACATATAAAAATAAAAGGAATGAAGTGGGGAATACACGTCCAATTAAGTTGAAGAAGGTGGGTAGATTAAAAATGTAGCATCCCTACATAGTGAAGAAGGGATTGGCCGCAAGGACAGGACAGCCTTTGAGTGATGAAGAATGTTAATTACATATTGGGGTTCAACAGTGTCCAAATTTAGTCCTAAAGGAAATTAAGTTTGTCACGTGACCTTTTTAGTTATATAAAAAGAAAAAAATTCTCTCTCTCTCTCTCTCTCTCTATGTGCTAATTTTTTAAATTAAAAATTAATTTTTATACTTCTAATATTTGAACGTGCTTTTTAATTTTTTATGAAGACTGAAATTAATAATTTTATAAGGCAATAAAATTAAAAATTAAAAAATAAATAAATATTTTAATAAAAATAATATTATTCATTTAGATTAGAAATGAATCTCCAATCTAATTAGTATTTTTTTATTTAAAACAAAGAAATACATATATAAATATGAATACTTATATTTTTTTAATTTTTTAATAAAAAAATATCAATTAAATTAAAAATTTATCTCTAATTTAAAAAAATAATATTACTCTTTTTGAATTCTCGATAACTGATGAATCGGTAGTTATTTATGGTGGTTTGGAACTTGGAACACTTTCGTATGCAAAATGAGCAACGAGACATATACACTGTGCCCAATTCCCCAAATTTCTAAAATTAAATAAGTGATTTCCCTGTTTTATATAATCTCTGTCTTCCCTCCTTCCAGATGCAACGTGCCACTGCTCGGCTGCCAGCAATCCATCCATCGCCATCCAAAGAAACACCACCGACGAACGGCGTCTTTTCTCGCCCAACTCTCACGTGTGGATCCCACTTCGCTGACTTCCAATCCGCCAACAATTCGCCGCACCCGGGCCCACAAACACTCGATTCCCCGTGTCTGCGAGTCAGATCCTAGAATTGTGTAAGCCTCTCCTGGTGGCTCTCCCTTCTTCCCATTCTCCCCCTCTCACCATTTTCTCGGCGGCCAAACACAACATTAGGTACCCCACCCCACGCCATTCAGGAATAGCCTTTTTCCTATCACGGTCCGCCCTTTTCCTTATTTCCATCATGAGACCTGCTTTCTTTTGTATTATTTTTTTATTCAAGAAACTCCAGAACCATCAGGTGTGTTATCAGATTGGGTTTTTCTCTTTTTTTTGTCCAGCAAGTTATGGGTGCACAACTCTACATGTATATATACTTTTCAAAAGCGTAATAGAATCTTGGAAAAGGACTCTTTTGTTCTAGGGTTTTACTTTTTCTTCCACTGTCAATGGCTTTCAAGAGGGTCAAGAAAGAAGTGGGTTGTGAACTATACTTTTTGGGATTTTTCAAAAAGGACATGAATGTGTGAAGAACCCATTTGTGGAGAGGTTTCATGGTTTTGATTGATGTCGTCGACTGCTATTTCTACTGTTTCTGGGTACTTTTTTGTTTTCGTTGCTCTTTGTACTGTTTCTGGGTAGTTAGATATTTAAGCTATAAGCTATTGCATTATTGTTTTCTCTATGCTTTGATTTAGATTGTCTGTTTTCTTTCATTGGAATTATGTAGGCAGAACAGAGTTTATAATGTGTTGGCATTTAGCTGACTAACAATTGGTATTTTTTATTCTATTGATGGAGTCAATGTGGCTCTTAGATTCTCGAAACGATATATTGGACTTTCTGATCCATTATTTTATTGGATCTTCTAATTCCTTTTTGGCTTTATTATAATCTATCTACTTCGTAATTAATTTATGCTGCTGCTTCAGTTTTTCATATGATTCTTTTAGTTATTTGTTAATCGGGTTTTCATTGTAAATCCTGATTTTAGGTAAAAGGCAATTTAACCTACTCTTATTCTCGATGCAAGCTGAAAATATGCTCTTTCCAATGGCCTGTATTGATGGACAGAAGTTCCTCCCCACTTTTTCTGCTTTATTGGTTTAGAACTATTAAGGTACATACATCCCCATGGCAAGTCTCTTGTGAACACTTTGTTATAGTTATACAAAGGAGATCTCAGCAAATTAAGAAATAGGTGGCAAAAGGTTGCTTTACATGTGTCCTTCATTTCTATCTGCCATTAAGTTCTCTTCAAACTCTACTTATTACTCCGAAAGCACAATTGGAAAAGAGTTGACCTACTTGACACCAGTTGCTGCTTAGTGAATAATCCATGTGCCAGTTAATCAACATTTGTGAACCGTCCACAAGGTCAACTATGTATGTGACAAGGAAGAAGTCCACATTCATAACTTACTTGCAGTTTTGAGCCTCTATTCCAGCTTGGGTAGTTTGATCTGTGACTCTAAAATTATATAAGAGCTTCCCAGTGTAACCCTGTCTTCAGGGATTGTTGCATTCCCGAATAGCTTGCCATCGTTCATCTTTCAGGGTTAGCCTTAATTTTCCTAACCTTCATGACTCATAACTATATGATTTTTCTATTTACTGATTCCAATTGTAATCAGGCTTTTCCGAAAGGAAATGCTAATTGCGGCTTCCTGAAGGGATAGTATGATCGGGCCTTTCTATAGGGATGTGATTTTACTTATTTGAACACTGGAAATAGACTTTGTAGAGTTTGTTTATCCGCCTTTTGATTTAGGAAATAAGAATGTGCTGTCTCGTAACTAGGATTCACGTTACGTGCACGTGTGCATGCGCTTGCATTCTTTTTGTCCTTATAATCAGAACCATTTGTTTGTTTTATCTGCACCACAGGCTAATCGTGTTCTTGTCAATGGCTCATCACTCCGATGAGAAACTTGACACAAAAGAGATGGACATTAGGAACTTGTCATCATCACAACATCAGGTGCAGAATTTTCCATACATTCACAAGGTGGGACTTCCCCCGAAGCAAAACCTCTTCAATGAGTTCAAGACCACTGTGAAAGAGACTTTCTTCGCAGATGATCCTCTACGTCACTTCAAGGATCAACCCAAGTCTCGGAAATTCATTCTTGGCTTGCAAGCCATATTCCCCATTCTTCAATGGGTCCAAAATTACAATTTCTCAAAATTTAGAGGGGATCTTATTGCCGGATTAACGATTGCAAGTCTCTGCATTCCTCAGGTAGATAAGATGGTAGAAAACCTAGTATTCCTGTATTGGAAAAAGGCAAAATTAGCCCCTTAAGTTTTCGATTTTGGTCAGTTAACCCCTGTACTTTTTGAAATAGTTCATTTTACCCTTGCAATGCTAGTTTTTGGTTCACTTTGATCCTAACATGCTAGATCTTTGGCTCAAATTCACCAGCTTCGGAGTGAATTTGAGCCGAAAAAAAGTTCAGGAATTAAATTGACCAAAATCAAAAAGGTCAAGGGCCAAATTGGCCTTCTTTACTTTTACATTTGAGCAGTTCTAACTATTCTTTTAACCTGTAAACAGGATATTGGGTATGCAAAGCTTGCAAATTTGGAGCCCCAGTATGGACTGTGTAAGTTCCTAGTACTTAAAACAATCTGCTTGCCTTGCTATAGCCTTTTTATTTACTTTTTGGTGAGTTTTTGAGACCTTCAATTGCCTTCTTCCTGATTTTCCCTGAAACTGTTTACAGACTCCAGCTTTGTTCCCCCCCTGGTATATTCCTTTATGGGTAGTTCGCGAGATATAGCTATAGGACCGGTGGCTGTGGTGTCCCTTCTTTTGGGGACCATGCTTCAGAATGAGATAGATCAAAGTGAAAACGCTGCTGAATACCTGCGACTTGCATTTACAGCTACGTTTTTCGCTGGCATCACCCAAGCAACTCTTGGTTTTCTAAGGTGACAAAGACTCGCCTCCCCTGCATACCTTTTCAAATCTCAAACACCCTTATTTTTAAGTTCTTGTTTCCATTTAGTTCTATCATATAATGATCTTGTTTTGGCTATTGGAACAGATTGGGTTTCTTAATTGACTTCCTATCTCATGCCGCTGTTGTTGGTTTTATGGGTGGAGCTGCCATTACCATTGCTCTACAGCAACTAAAAGGTTTCCTTGGCATCAAGAAATTCACAAAGAAAACAGATATTGTTTCTGTATTGCACTCAGTTTTTGGTTCGGCCAAACATGGTGTAAGTTCCTTGATCCCAGGGAAGTACCCTGTTATCTTTGTGGCATTCTTTTGCTTGCCACTGCTAGTACCTTACGGCAATGCACTTTGTTTTCACTAATTTGTTGAAATTTGTTTGCAGTGGAACTGGCAGACTATAGTCATTGGATCATCCTTTTTGGCTTTCCTCCTATTTGCCAAGTACATTGTAAGAGCTCCCAAATTATTTCAGTTATAAATATATATATTAAATTTTGTAGGGTAAAAAGGTATTTCTCGAATCTCACTTGATTTGGAGATCAGGGGAAGAAGAACAAAAAACTTTTCTGGGTATCTGCTATCGCTCCGCTTATCTCTGTGGTCTTATCTACCTTTTTTGTGTATGTCACTCATGCAGAGAAGCAAGGAGTTCAAATAGTAAGTATATATTTCTTTCTTTCCTTCCTTCCCTGTATAGAGACCTTCAAATCCTGTTCCTTTTCATAAGGAAAAGGATGGAAATTTGATTCTTATATTGATGTGTACAGGTGAGGCATATAGAGAAAGGAATCAATCCTCCATCTATTGATAAAATATATTTCACCGGAGACAATCTCCTAAAAGGCTTTAGGATTGGTGTTGTGGCCGGTATGATAGCATTAACGGTGAGCTGGATATGCTTTTACCTTGTTATGAAGAAAATTTAACCTGTTCCTCTTGTTTTCTTAACTTTTTTTCTGTTTGGTTGGGAGCAGGAAGCTGTAGCAATTGGAAGAACATTTGCTTCCATGAAGGATTATCAGCTTGATGGAAACAAAGAAATGGTTGCACTTGGAGTAATGAATGTTGTTGGATCAATTACTTCCTGCTATGTCACAACAGGTAGGTAGAAATCACAGAAACAAACTCGTACATCTGGTCAACGACAAATGTTCAATCTGGAGCTTTATCAGTTTTTCATGTAGTTTATCATATAAACCTCAAATGTTTCTTGTGTAGCAAAAAACTAATAGATAATTTTGATATCACAGTCATGCAAATATTGAGTTATTCAAAGGTGGAAATATCAGAACAAAGCTATTTAGTTTTGCTTTGCTATTGGAAAGGTCTCTCAAAATCATAGTTTTTGTATTTCAGATCAAAATAAACATAGAACAATAATATGGTATAGAATAGTTTCAGAGGTTAGACACTGGAGAATGCTTGTAAACGAGGCTAAGATGACTGTGGTGTTTGCAGGTTCCTTCTCTCGCTCAGCTGTAAATTACATGTCTGGCTGCCAAACTGCTGTTTCAAATATCATAATGTCCATTGTTGTATTCCTAACTTTGGAATTCATCACTCCTCTTTTTAAGGACACCCCAAATGCCATTCTTTCTTCCATCATTATATCTGCAGTAATCGGGCTAATTGACTTTGAGGCGGCAATTCTAATATGGAAGATCGATAAATTTGACTTCATTGCTTGCATGGGGGCGTTTTTTGGTGTTGTTTTTGCCTCTGTTGAGACGGGGCTCTTAATTGCAGTAAGGAGATCGAGATATCAATCACTGTGAACTCTTTTTGTGTACCAAAAGGTGTTTCACCTAACTGCATATGTGATCCTTGTCATGACAGGTCTCAATATCCTTTGCTAAAATCCTCCTACAAGTTACGAGGCCACGAACAGCAATTCTTGGAAGGATTCCTAGGACAAATGTTTACCGGAACATCCAGCAATATCCTGAAGCAACTAAGGTCCCTGGTGTTTTGATTGTGAGAGTTGATTCTGCAATCTACTTTTCTAACTCCAACTATGTCAGGGAAAGGTAGGGTCAGTTTTTCCTGTTTTGCAATCTGCAGTTTTCTTGTCAAACTTAACGGGCGCTTCCAGTGCTTCAGACTCCCTGCTTAGGAAAGGTCGGGGGTGGATTGTATTTGTATGCAGCCTTCTCCTTCCTTTTCTACAAAGAATTTGTTTTAAGAACTCAAACCCATGACTTTTCAGTCACGAAGGAGCAACTTTACTGTTGTTACCAAGGCATGCCCTCTTCTCTTGTCAACCTCATCAAAAGAAAACAAGCCAAGCATACATTGCATACCCAGCATGTTTCAGAGAATTACCTTGAAATAGTAAATTAGAAGGGAGAATCAAGCTGAAGTAATTAGGTACCAGTACCATGCATAAAATTTATGTTATGATATCATAATTGAGGAGACTTCAGCTGCTTCAAATTTCAACAAATAAAGATGGGAGATTTCAGTTTTCCTATTTCGGTTACTGTTCTAAGAGCTCAAGTCTAACGGTTCGCTTCCATGATCAGGATATTGAGATGGCTGACTGACGAGGAAGAGCAATTGAAAGCATCATATCTACCTAAAATCCAATTTTTGATTGTTGAGATGTCGCGTTAGTACTTGGACCTCAGAACCCTGTGTTCCTATTTCCCTGCATCTTCTTGTTTATATGCCTTTGCCATTTAAAATCAGTACTTACATCATGATGTGTGTTGATTCCAGCTGTCACCGATATCGACACCAGTGGCATCCACGCCCTAGAAGAGCTATATAGGAGCCTCCAAAAGAGAGATATTCAGGTTAAGTATACCACTGAAAAATCTGTATGTTGAGGGATGAGATATGTACATGTAACTCTATTGACAACTTATGCTATAGCATGCTCCTGCAATGCGCATTGCCTTAACACGAGTCCTCTCCTGCTGTTGTTGTGTAGCTTGTTCTGGCGAATCCTGGACGAGCGGTGATCGACAAGCTGCACGCATCCAGCTTTGCAGACTTGATCGGAGAGGACAAGATCCTCCTCACGGTTGCAGACGCTATTGTGACCTGTGCACCACAAGCAGTAGAAAAGGTTTGAGATGTAAATTGAAGAGGCAAAAGACCAAAACAATGGCTGCAAACAGACACCGTAGCTTGTTTGAGAAGTGACCGGCAATCAGAAGTTTGCAGCTACTAGTAATCGTGCCAACCGACGAAGAAGACGAACACAAGCCCATCTTCCTGAAGCTTTGCCTGAAGCAGCTTCAGCACAATGGCTGCAAAGTTAACCATATCTGTGTAGGCCTGGGCATGGTGCTGAAACTAGGAAGCTGGGGCATAAACTATGTATTGTAGGACAATAAGTTCTGGCTACTTAGAAAATATTTTTTAGTTTTAAACTTTATACTATAAATTAAAAAAATATCTTTTTTGATATTTTCTAAAAGTAAATGCTATGAGAACTTGTTCTCAATTAGTGCTGCAAACTTTTTTATGTAATATGTAATATTATCATCTTCATTTTGTCCACTCTTTTTTCTTCACACGCAAATATATATATATATATATAAATTCAAATTCAACAACTACAAATTAAACGACTACAATAGAAGAGACGGTCAGGAAAAGTGACTAACGGTTGATAATAATAAGGATGAGAGAAGATGAGATAGAGATATTAAATGAGAAATGGGTTTTGCAAAATTGTGGTGAAATAAAAAAACTATATAAGATGGGAAGAAAAGCATGATTTTTCTAGATTTTTTTTTTAAAAAAAAATATTGTATCTTTTGTTTTTGGTAATTTAGCCTTAATTAAACAAGAGATTGTGTATGAAATATTTATGACAATGTCCTAGAATCAATTACCACTTGATTTGTCCAAAAGATGTGCATGTGATTAGTTTTTTTTGGCCTTGAGGTGTTCTAGTCGCTCTCAACTTTAACTTTATTTGGGACCTATTTGAACTACAAAAGGAAGACTGGATTCAATCTCTCAGTATCTCTTCTGACGATCAAGTTTGTCACAAGACTTGAGATTGAGTGATGCAATAATAATACAATAATTATGTAATTAATGAGATACTTAATTCTTAGAATTTTCGCCTTTATATGGGTGCACTATGGAACCAATGAAAGGTCTGGATCGTGCCACATGAGTGATTGGATATAAGCCAGATAGATGGTGATGATCATGCCACATGGAAGGTCAGATTTTAACCCATAATGAATTCAGAAATGGTGTGGGCTCAGGTCCAATTGGGTCAAAATCCAATTTTTTAGGCCGTTTCTTTCACTTGGGCTCCATATTCCCTAGGTTAGATTTGGGCTTTAGATTTGCAACTGATGGTGCCCATTGGTCTTAGCCCAGGCGCAAGGTGATCTTGGCCACATGTCACTTTAGGGGCTCTAGCAAAAGGGGTATTTTAGTACTTTTGCCTAAGATTAGAATCTCTCATCATCGCTTGCCTTCTTACTCCCTTGGTTGTGTCCCAAGGGTCAAGCTAGGGAGTAATGGAAGAGATGTCTTTCAATCTCCAGACCACTACACATTTGGTATTTAATATCAAGCTTGATCATTAGCTAAACATTTCAAATCAATAGGCAGCGACATTATTCCTCCTCTTTGTGCTTGCAAATAAGTGAATGAGAACTTACCATTGTTAGTGTTAGTATTTTAATGTTAGATTTATATGACTTCTAGGGTATACATAATGGGACAAATAATGTAAATTTTGTAAATTAATAAATGGTCACATCTTCATTTATACATCTTCAATTGTACATAAATAAGTTCTTAATATCTTGATGATCTTATTTTTAAGTTGTTAAGAATATGTTACAAAGATTTATAATACAAGATTTCTTAAAGTAATTTCTAATCCTAATATTTTTCAAAGGGACTATGATTAATCAATTACGAACTAACATATGGGCTACCACTACAAGAAAATCGGGAGTTAGTGACGGACTTTTAGTGAAGGAATAGTGATAGATGACGGGGAAATTTTTTTTGTAAAATTAGCAACGCAAATTAGTGACGGAATAAAATTTTGTCGCTAAAATAATTAAGAAAATTAAAAAAGAAAAAAGTTCTTAAATTTTTAGCGACGGATTCATAAATTCGTCGCTAATTTTAGCGACAGAAACACCATTCCGTCACTAATTTTAGCAATGGAAATTTTTTCGTCACCAATCCATCACTAAATTAGTGATAGATCCGTTGCAAAAAAATTTAGCGACGATAACTTTAGCGACTGACTCTGTCTGTCACTAATCCGTCACTAAATTGATTTAGCGATGGATTTTTGGCTTTAGCGATAGAATATTTCCATCGTTAAAACTCGAAATTCTTGTAGTGTACTATCTTTGATTAGTATGAGATACTAATGATAAAGGATGGTGAATCACATGTCATACTACATGAGATGTAAATAATATACATGTGGATAGATGTTGGTTGAACATCTACTGAAAGTGACGCAAATAACAAATCACATGACTGAGAAGATTAATGATCAGTTGTTAGCTTCGTTTGTGTAATTAGTGCTTGGACTAGAGACAACACAACTATCTTGTATGTTGGTGTCGGAGATTTGTCGTTGAGTAGAACCACTTAACTAGGAGGTAAGAATGTTCTCTGTGTGGTCTCTATACAGTAAGTAATATGAAGGTAGGTGATTGCTAATAGGATTCATCAACCTCTGGCGTGAAGTAAATATCTTATGCGATCATTGTTGGTTTGTAATTGGTAAAACCCCAGGCCAAGGTGAGCACGATCAGAAAGAAGTTTTCGATGTTGAAAAGAGTTCCAATATGTCATCCAGATCACACCATACTAGATCTTGGCATAACTACTGAGTCTTGTGAGTTTAATCAACTCGTGACTCTCACTCAGTTAGGATTTTATTCAATGGAAAGATTATAGTGCACGGTAATCAAATGCCTAAATAGACTCACTTGAAGTAATGACTTCATTACTAATAAGATTGTCTTAACATAATGCTAATTGCCACTTAAGACCTTTTGGGATGCTTTAAGAAGATGGGGAGATCCTCATTGTAGATCAAAATGTTCAATTGGCATCAAGGTGGTTGACGTATCTCAATTGCTACTCAATCATCAACCTACAAGGTTATATGCAAACTATGCATAGCATCAAATTAGTGACGCATAATTGTCAGTGTTCTTAATCATCATTAAGGAGTTAATGATGACGAATGTTGTTAAAGAGTTAACGAAGGAACAAAATTAATGGGAGACCATTAAAAGTTAATGGATAATCTTTAAGAGATGATGAGTGTGCTATTAAGGGTTAATAAGAGGTCTTGGTTCTATTAAAAGTTAGTGGAAATGCTATTAAGAGTTAATAACAGGCCTTGATGCAATTAATTGAGAGTTAGAAATGGGAGAAGAAGAAGAATTGATCGATTTGGTCAAATGATCGAAACTGTCTACCATTTATGTTGAAATGCTTAACTGTTTCAAAGTGCCCAATTTCACCCATGCTGCATGTTAGATTTGAAATGCTATGGCACACACCAAGAGGGGGATGAATTGGTATATAAAAATTCTTTTTCCTGAAAAATTCTTTTGATAAAAATGAGATGTCGTTTATGAAGACCACGGCTTCGTTAAACCTCAAGACCTTGAAATGGCACAATGAGATATCAACCGAATAAAGACAATCTCGTCTTGATAATAGAGAACACATGATTGAAAAATATGAAATCTTTTTCAATGAAAGATTAAATATATGAATCAAGTGAAGAATATATAGATGCTTGAAAAGATAAATAAACAAAAAATACAAGCACAAGAGAACACAAAGGATTTATAGTGGTTTGGCTTAACCCAAACCTAATCCACTACCTTAGCTACTTATTAAGGATTTTGTAAACAATCCACTAAAAATCCTCATACTTAACCAAGTAGACTCTCTAGTTCAAGACTAGGAAATTATAGACCTCTTGCTTATACAAGCAAGCCCTCTAGTACCTAGCTAGGAATTCCAACCCCTTGCTTCAAAGAGTAAGTGCTCTAGCACAACAAGCTAGGAAATACAAGATAGATACAAAAGAGAGTTTCTAAGAGTATACACTCTTAGTTACAATGTCTCTTAATAAAGATACAAGCCTTGAATCAAATGAAACAAATTTAATACAAAGTCTTTTGGAGAAAAATAAAGCACAAACTCTCATAAGCTTCAAGTAAAATGATTTGCAATCCTTAGATCAACTCATTCCTATCCATTAGCCTTCTAAAGTTCATCCATGACTTGTATTTATAGACATCCCAAAAGATCTAAGAGAAAACTAGCCGTTTGTGACCGTTGGGATTTGAAAAACTAATCGTTATGCTTTCTATGAAAAGAGTTAGTTGACAGAATAAAGTAGATAATCGACAGAATCAAGCAAAATAACAAGTTTGGTCGACAGACAAAATAAGTTGGTCGACCAAGTCATAAAAACAACAGAACACTTAGTTGACCAAGACATAAATAAGCATGACACTTAGTCGACTAAGGCTACCCTTCTGTTGACAGACTTAACTAGTTAGTCGACCAAGTCATCATATAAGCACTGTTAGTAGACAAAGTTTATAGCTTAATCTGTTGAGCCAACTTGCTCCATTCAATCTAATTCTAGTTTTGATGGATAACAAAAACATATTTATGTATTAAAACCCTATTTGAGGCCCCTAAATGTTATTTAATTAATTCACATGATTTTATCTAAGTGTTATATAAATGTTAATATAGTTTTTCATATTACAACATTTTTATAAAGCTTGTATAGCTTTTCTTTAAGTGTTTGTCAAATTTTCTAGACCAAAAGTTGACTCCCGTATGGTAACAATCGACTCCTCGATTGCCAGTCGACTGGGGATTAGCCAAAGTCGATATAGCCAAAGCTCAGGTTATATAGAGTCAACATAACCGAGAGCTATGTTTCGACAATCGACTCCCTTTGAAGGGAAGTCGACTCTAGGTTTTCCTGGAGTCGACTCCTTTCAAGTTGCAGTTGACTG
This sequence comes from Diospyros kaki, assembly GCA_036245055.1. NCBI lineage: Eukaryota > Viridiplantae > Streptophyta > Magnoliopsida > Ericales > Ebenaceae > Diospyros > Diospyros kaki. The sequence goes on along the minus strand of BSEG01000015.1, from coordinate 14,553,345 downwards.
TTGGATAGGACAGTCGATTGTCCTGGTCCAACGTTCGGATTTTTAGCCTAATTTCTTCTCGTTTCTTGTTCCATATATATATATATACCTTTTGTCTAGAGAAAAAGTAAAAAAATGAAAAAATGTGCTCTCTCAAGATCTATCTTTCAAGAAAAGCAAGCAAGTGCTCAAATCTTTCAAGCCTATTCAAGAAGCACTCAAGCTCATGGATCTACACTGTTCATTTGTTCTTGGGCTCTTGCAACCAAGGGATCAAAAAGCCATCTTGCAAATCCACTTGAGGTCAACTGTATTTGTTTAATCTATGTTGTATTTTGTATACTACAGTTGTATCTTTGCATCTTGTTGTGCTTTATTGTGTTGTCCAAAGGTGGACATCGTTGTAATACTCAAACTTTATCCTTGTGGTCGTTGATTGGTTTCCTAGAACCATTACAAAATCTAGGTGTAATAGTTTTTGAGGTTAGCTATGGTAAAATCTCAGGGTGATTGAGAATAGTGGAACCCTAAGGGTTGTTGATAGCTTAGGAGAGTGGAGTAGGCGTGGAATCGCCGAACCACTATATGTGCTGCGTGTATTGCTATTTTTATTTTTGGTGATTCTTGCGCATTTAAATTCTCATCTTGGAATTGGTGGAATATACACGTATATATCAAAGTATTTTTTATGTATAAAGTTTATTCAAGAGTTTTCAAAATAAATTGAAATTAGACCTAATTTTTTATCAACTCCATTCACCCCCCTCTTGAGTTGCCATTATATTGTGTCAACGGACCAACAATTGGTATCAGAGCAGGATTCTTAAAATAGTTGAATCTTTCAATTTACAACTAAAGAAAAGATCAATGTAGAATGGCATCTTTTACTACCCAACCCGTGTCTGAAGGACCATCTACCTCTAAGCCACCTTTCTTCGATGGATCGAATTATGGTTATTGGAAGTTGAGGATGGAGTCGTACCTATTCTCAATAGACTATCAGTTGTGGAAGATTGTTAGGGATGGAATCACTTTGTCTAGTGAAAAAGAAGAAGAATGGACCGAATAAGACATTAAAAAGAAACAAATGGATCATAGGGCTAAGTACATAATATTCTGTTCAATACTCCCATGTGAATATGAAAACTCTCTGCATGCTCTACCTCTCATGAAATTTGGAGGAAATTGGAAGTAGTATATGAGGGTACTGACCAAGTTAAGGACACCAAAATAAATCTCTTGATGACTCAATATGAGGAATTTAAATTACTTAATAATGAAAGCATAGGTGATATGAATGGTCATTTCCAAAAGATCATAAATGGTCTCAAGATACTAGGCAAGACAATTACTGAAGTAGATCAAGTTAAAAAGATTCTTAGGTTATTAACAATGGAGTGGCAACCATTAGTCACTGCCATAACTCAAGCAAGAAATCTTAGAGAATTAAAAATGGAAGAGTTAATTGGAAATCTCTTAACACATGAATTGGTCCCAAATAAAATAAATGAAGATACTAAAGGGAAAAAGTCATTAGCCCTAAGAGTAAATGAAGATAGTGACTCTAGTAAGGAGAATGAAGATGATGAGACCGCTATATATGTTGTCTAGGAAATTTGCAAAATTAATGAAGAAGAGTAAGTTTAGCAAAAAGGGTCCTCCTACATGCTTTAACTGTAAAAAAATAGGTCATATGCAGTTTGATTGCCCTGAAGAGAAGAAGGACAAGAAAGAGAAGAAAGATAGGCGGGAAGGTAAGAAGAAGTTTAGGAAACCAAAGAAGCAAGCCTTTGCTACTTGGGATGCGGATGACTCTAGCGAGTCTTCACAATCCGAGGATGAAGTAGCCCATATGTGTTTCATGGCCCATGAACAAAAAGAAGAAGAAGAATAGTGTATGGAGTTCGAAGAGCTTCAAGAAGCTTTCAAGGAATTGTATAATTAAGGAGTACCAAGTAATTAAGAAAAATCTCAAAAATAACAAGAAACTTCAAAAGGAAGAAAATGAATCTAACAAGAATGAAATATCCAAGCTAAAAGAAGAAAATAAAAAATTAAAGGAAGAAACTGAAAAAGTTAAACAAGAAAATGAAAATGATGATAATGTGATTAAGCTTCAAGAAGAAATTAAATTGTTAAAACTTCAAAACAACAAATAACTAATAGAGAAAAATGCAATAGAAAAAAGTCTTGCAACTATGTTGAGTAAGAAAAATTCAAGACCAAAACCTAGGTATAGACATCAACAAAGGGAATGGAGAAATCCTAGATGGAAACCACAATCGAAGAGGCCGAATGAAATAAAAATGTGGGTACCCAAAGGTGTAGCTCACACTATGAGGAGTTTAGAAACAAATAGGCCAAAACAGTTTAATGAATATACTACAAATGTGCCTTATGGTAATGATCATAGAACGAATGCATTGAAATTTAATGATGTTGGATTTAATGAAGCAAAAATCAAAGGACCCATCTATAGGTGGGTACCTAAAACTAAAACTTAATCTTTTATGTGCAGATGTGCGTGAGGACCACAATGGGCAATAAGTGGTACATGGATAGTGGATGCTCACGGCACATGATGGGAGAGAAGGATCTTTTTATAGACCTTACTCCCAAAGATGGCGGATATGTCACATTTGGGGACAATGCCAAAGGTAAGGTTGTTGGAGTTGGTACAATTGGCCAGCCACAACTTACTACTATTAGAAATGTTTTACTTCTTGATGGTCTCAAGCATAACCTTCTTAGCATTAGTCAATTCTGTGATGACGGCTTTGAAGTGATCTTTAAGCAAGAACATTGTTTAGTGCTTGATTCTAACCTTGATATAATTATTTGTGCTAATAGAAGAGGTAATGTATATGTTGCTGATATAGAAGAAATTAATGCAAAATGCCTTATGGTAAAAAATGATAACTCTCTTCTATGGCATAGAAGGTTAGGTCATGTAAATCTTGAGCTAATCAAAAGAATAGCTAGAAAAGATCTAGTGATAGGCCTTCCTAAGATTAATTTTAGTGAGGACATGTTTTGTGATGCTTGTTGTAACGGTAAGCAAACTAGAGCATCATTTAAGTCTAAGGATGAGATTTCGTCATCTAGGCCATTGCAACTTTTACACATGGATCTTTTTGGTCCCACACAAACTAGAAGTTTGGGTGGTAAGTATTATGTGTACGTTGTAATAGATGATTTCTCAAGATTCTCATGGGTTATGTTTTTAGCATCTAAAGATGAAGCTTTTAAGTTTTTTATTAAGTTAGCTAAAAGAATTCAAAGAGAAAAGGATGATAAAATAATCTCCATAAGAAGTGATCATGGAGGGGAGTTTGAGAATAAATCCTTCATGGAATTTTGTGAGGAAAATGAGATTCTTCATCAATTCTCCACTCCAAGAACCCCTCAACAAAATGGCGTTGTTGAGCGTAAAAAAAGAACTCTTCAAGAGATGGCTAGGACCATGATTTTAGAAAATAATTTGCCATCCTATTTTTGGGCAGAAGCGGTCAATACCGCATGTTATATTCAAAATAGGTTCAACCTTAGAAAAGGCATCGAGAAAACACCATTCGAGATTTTCTATGGAAAAAAGACCAAACGTGTCTTATTTTCGTGCTTTTGGGTGCAAATGTTTTATCCTTAACACCAAAGATAATTTAGGTAAGTTCAATGCAAAAAGTGATCAAGCCATATTTCTAGGATACTCTAGTTCAAGTAAGGCTTATCGAGTCTATAACCTTAGGACAAATTCCATGGAAGAATCTATCCACGTGAAGTTTAATGAATATCCTGAATCTAAAAATTTTAAGGAAGATGAAGAGGATAAGATTTTAGAATCATCTAAGAAGCTAGAAATTCAAGAAAATGTAAAAGAAGGGGCTTCTATGACCCAATCTCAAAATCATGAAAAGCCACTTGATGGAGGTCATCTAGATAAGCTTCCAAAGAGCTATAAGTTTATCCGAAACCATCCAAGTGAGAAAATTATAGGAGAACCAAGCCAAGGTATAAGGACAAGGGCATCCTCATATCATTATATGAATAAATATCCAAAGTTGAACCAACTTGCGTAGAAGTAGCTTTAGAAGATAGTTGTTGGATTAATGCTATCCAAGAGGAAATAGATCAATTTAAAAGGAATGAAGTTTGGGAATTAGTTCCAAGGCCAAGTGATAAATCCATTATTGGAACAAAATGGGTGTTCAAAAACAAGCTAGATGAGAATGAAAAAATAGTTAGAAATAAAGCAAGGCTAGTAGCAAAAGGCTATTGTCAAAAGGAGGGTATTGACTTTGAGGAGTCATATGCTCCGGTGGCTAGATTAGAAGTAATTAGGATGCTTTTAGCTTTTGCCTCTCACTTGAAATTCATGTTGTATCAAATGGATGCGAAGAGTGCTTTTCTAAATGGATATATAAATGAAGAGGTGTATGTTGAGCAACCTCCCGGCTTTGAGGATCCTCATTTTGAGGACCATGTTTTCAAGCTAAGGAAAGCCTTGTATGGTTTAAAACAAGCCCCTAGAACTTGGTATGAAAGGTTAAGCAAATTTCTTTTAGATCAAGGTTTTTCAAGAGGGAAAGTTGACACTACACTTTTCATAAAGAAAGAAGAATCAAATATCCTCACAATTCAAGTTTATGTAGTTGATATAGTTTTTGGAGGATCAAGTGAGAAATTGTGCAAAGAGTTTGCAAATGTAATGCAAAGTGAGTTTGAAATGAGTCTTATGGGAGAATTAAATTATTTCTTAGGATTGCAAGTTAAACAATCAAAAGAAGGCATATTTATAAACCAATCCAAATATCTAAAGGAAATGCTCAAAAAGTTTGGGATGGAAAATTCTAAAAATGCTGGCACACCTATGAGCCCTTCCACCAAGCTTGAGAAAGATGATCAAGGCATTAGTGTAGATCAAAAACTCTATAGGAGCATGATAAGGTCCCTACTCTACCTAATGGCAAGTAGACCCAACATTATGTTTAGCGTGTGTCTATGTGCTCGTTTCCAAGAAAATCCTAAGGAATCTCATTTGTTGGCTGTAAAAAGAATTTTCAAATATCTAAGAGGATCTCAAGATGTAGGTCTTTGGTATCCAAGTGGGGTAATATTGATCTTATAGGGTATTCCGATGCTGACTTTGCTGGATGCAAAGTGGACTAGAAGAGTACTTCTGGCACTTGCCAACTCTTGGGAACCAAGCTAATTTCGTGGTTTTCCAAGAAACAGAACTCTGTTGCATTATCAACTATTGAGGCTGAATATATTACCGCCGGAAGTTGTTGTGCACAAGTTTTGTGGATCTGTCAAGAGTTAAACGATTTCAGGATTTCATTTGATATAACCCCCATTAGATGTGACAATACGAGTGCAATCAATCTGTCAAAAAATCCAGTCTTGCACTCTAGAACGAAACACATAGAAGTACAACATCATTTTCTTAGGGACCATGTGCAGAATCATGAAATTATTCTTGAGTTTGTCCCAATAGAACTTCAATTAGTCGATATTTTCACAAAATCGCTTCCCAAAGAGCGTTTTAATTTTATTCGTAGGGAATTAGGAATCATTGCTCATCCATAATTATCTTAAATAAATATTCATTCTAATCTTCAACCCTTTCATGACAATATATTCTACAGATTTTTTTTAGGTTGTTCATTTTTTTTGTTTTGTTTTCTGTTTGTATTCTCTAGTCGACTGACTGTCCACAATAGTCGACTTCTATTCAATCGACAGTTGACTCCCCAAAAGATGACAGTCGACTCCCCGACGTCAGTCATGTTTAAACTGACGATTCCTCTCATTCTCTCTCATTTTCTTCGTTTGTTCTCTTCTTCTCTCAACTCTTCTATTTGTCTCTGCCTCCGTGCTCGCACTTCCACTCTCCGTCTAAGGTAACTCTCGTTTCTTTTCACTTTTCTTCTCTCTCTCATTTTTGTTTCTTAGTTGTTTTACTTTAATCACTTTTTTTTAACATTGGTTCTGGTTTATGCTTTTGCTTATGGTTATTATTCTTGGTTTTGTGTTGTCTTTGTCAAAATATTCAATATATCTATTTGTTAATCAATATCTCTATTTTTTTTTAAAAAAAATTCCAGCAGCCGACTTTGTTCATCCTACAGGCAACTCTGTTCTTCATCCAGTCAACTTGTATTCATCCTCAGTCAACTCTCCGTTCTCTTTCCAGAATATTTCATCATCCTCGCCATACTTTATAATGTCTTCTCAAAAACGCCATCATTCATCATCCTCTTCTTCTCGTCACACTCCCTCGGAACCTTAACCTCAACCTACCTACTTCAAATCTAAAACGCTCAAAGAAACTTTCCATAAATTATTCCAAAAACGCCTAGTGCTTCATGGGAAAACCATTTACCGCCACTGGTTTGAAACACGTGGTTTTGAATTTCTCCGATGGTTTTATGAGGATCGCCCCTGGGGCTCCCTCATTGACATCGAGTGCTTCATGTACCCTTTTCTAGTTCGCACCTTTTACTCAAATCTTGATGTCGAGTCTCAAACATTTGTTAAGGGTGTTATAGTCCATATCACCCCTGAGTTATTTTCCAACCTCTTAAATATTCCTCTCAATGACGATACCTCTAACCCGTCTTATCATCATGTTCCATGGAAGACCATGATGCAAGACATTACTGGTCGAACTAATCTAATCTTTGAAGTTTCCCAATCTGTCACTCTTCTTAAAGACATTAACCTTTGACTTGCCCATAATATTCTATCTCACACTATTCTACCCTAGAAGGGGACTTTAGATCAATTCACTCCTAATGAGGCCCGATTGCTCTGGGCCCACATGCATCGCCGTCCTATTAATCTTCCCAGCCTAATCTCAAATCACATCCATAGTGTTTCTGCTCGTAGTTCTTCGTCGCTCCCATATGGACGACTTCTTACTTTCTTTTTTACTAATCTAAACATTGACCTCTCTTCTAAACTCTCTGAGCCTCCCACTCGTTTTATGACCATAAATGACATTACAGTAAAAAAAAATGGGTTATCGTTTTCAGAACAAGGTCTGGGTTTATCACGGTAAGGCTCAACCCTCTGCTCCCGCGCCAGTCTCCTCGCCATCAAACTCTAAGGAGGATCCGACACAAACCCCTGTCCATCGGCCTGGAGAATCTTATGCTCCTCCTCCTTCCCACATCTCGTCTCGCTATGCTATTCAGGGTATTGGAAAGCATTTGGAGCTTGTAGCTGCCGATATAGCGGAGCTAAAGACTTCTGTGCAGACCTTGCAGGATCAGCAAACCGTCGAGTTTGCTGCCATCCGTGAGATGCTTCAGAGTCTATTTCCTCAACCCGAGGTACCGCCGCCATTTCAAGATCCGCTTGCTGATTTACCTCCTAAAGATGCCTAGGAATACTGATGTACTTTTTTACTCTTATTTTAGAAGCATTTTTTTTGTGGTTGTTAGTGTACAACATCTAATGATTAGGTTGTTAATACTCTTCTATATGATGCTTACTGCTTTTTCTTGTCTTACTTATTCTCTCTAATCTCTATTTATTTTTGTTCGTGACAAAAAAAGGGGAGAAAAAGTCCAAGCAAGCTAATATCATTCATGCAGGGTAACTTCATGATGCAAGGTAACTTCATGCAGGGTAATTTATTTTTTTTTAAAAAAATATGCATGAATTTTTATTGTAATATTTCTTAGTATGCTTGTTTATATCTTCTTGGCTATTGGCAATTTGAACTATTAAAGTGGTCCATTTTTTTTCTCTTTACTCTATAAGTCTTTCTCTAGAAGTTTTTTTTAAATCTATTGTTTTTTTAAAAAAAACTTTTTTCAAAAAATGTTTTAGTGTAAAATTTAGGGAGAGTAGTTTTTATATTTTCTCCTTGATATTGTAAAGGTTTTTTTCATCATAAAAAAAAGGGAAAATGTTGAGCCAACTTGCTCCATTCAATCTAATTCTAGTTTTGATGGATAACAAAAACATATTTATATATTAAAACCCTATTTGAGGCCCCTAAATGTTATTTAATTAATTCACATGATTTTATCTAAGTGTTATATAAATGTTAATATAGTTTTTCATATTACAACATTTTTATAAAGTTTGTATAGCTTTTCTTTAAGTGTTTGTCAAATTTTCTAGACCAAAAGTCAACTCCCGTATGGTTACAGTCAATTCCCTAATTGCTAGTCGACTGGGGATTAGCCACAGTTGATATAGCCGAAGCTCGGGTTATACAAAGTCGACATAGCCGAGAGCTATGTTTCGACAGTCGACTCCCTTTTAAGGGAAGTCGACTCTAGGTTTTCCTGAAGTCGACTCCTTTCAAGTTGTAGTCGATTGTTGGATAGCACAATCGATTGTCCTAGTCCAACGTTTGGATTTTTAGCCCAATTTTTGCTCGTTTCTTGTTCCATATATATATACCTTTTGTCCAGAGAAAAAGTGTAAAAACGAAAAAAATGTGCTCTCTCAAGATCTATCTTTCAAGAAAAGCAAGCAAGTGCTCAAATCTTTCAAGCTTATTCAAGAAGCACTCAAACTCACGGATCTACACTGTTCATTTGTTCTTGGGCTCTTGCAACCAAGGGATCGAAAAGCCATCTTGGAAATCTACTTGAGGTCAACTGTATTTGTTTAACCTATGTTGTATTTTGTATAGTACAATTGTAACTTTGCATCTTGTTGTGCTTTATTGTGTTGTCCAAATGTGGACATCGTTGTAATACTCAAACTTTATCCTTGTGGTCGTTGGTTGGTTTCCTAGAACCATTACAAAATCTAGGTGTAATAGTTTCTGAGGTTAGCTACAGTAAAATCTCGGGGTGATTGAGAATAGTGGAACCCTAAGAGTTGTTGATAGCTTAGGAGAGTGGAGTAGGCGTGGGATCGTCAAACCACTATATGTGTTGCGTGCATTGTTGTTTTTATTTTTGGTGATTCTTGCGCATTTAAATTCTCATCTTGGAATTGGTGGAATATACACGTATATATCAAAGTATTTTTTATGTATAAAGTTTAATCAAGAGTTTTCAAAATAAATTGAAATTAGACCTAATTTTTTATCAACTCAATTCACCCCCCCTCTTGAGTTGCCATTATAGTGTCAAGGGATCATAATTGACCAAGACAAAAACATGCATACTGTTGGTTGACAGAGCCTATAGCTTAGTCGACCAAGTCAAGATTTAAAAATTAATTATACAATATTGAGCATACTATTAGTTGACCAATGAAGACAAATGAATTTGATACATAAATGATCATATTAGAACATATTTACATTTACTTTCCATTTACTTTAATACACAAATGTAAATAAGAAAGTACACCCCATTTGGATTCAATAAAAATATCTAAAAAATTAAAATCCATAAACATAAGAAAATACAATTTTAGTTTTAGCACAAACTCAGGGTTTAACAAATTTTCCACTCTCAAAATACATACCTTCTATTTATTGAAAAATTCATTAAAAATTATTTTAACAACAATGAATATTAGTTATCAAATACCGTAATATAGTTTTTCAAAATAAAAATATTTTTTTATATGTCTCCTTATAATATGTTAATCTTTTAGACATAGAGAAATAACACATATGTTTTCTAGCTAATATGATACACAAAATACTATAATACACATATGTTTATCCAATGATTTAAAACCAATTTGTAAAAATCATTTAGGAGATTTTTTTAAATCTTAATACTTGTTTTTGCTAATCTGCAACTAATATAGAAAATCATAAATCATTTTGATTTTCATATTCTTGACAAATCATGATCTCTAATAAATCATATACTTAACAAATAACTTTGGGAAATAAATTGATTTTGTTTTTCATCATCAAAATCAAATACAAGAGCAAAATATCACTTCATTCTCTTGTTGCTTTCTTTCTGCATTAACCATTAATGCTTATTACAACCTTTATTTAATGAGGTTGTGTGGCGCCCCCGGTCCCACATCTATGGTGCTGTCATAATCCACAATTACAACCACGATCATTGGATAAATTTGAAGGTTGACTATGCTCTACAGGTTAGGGCGCCCTGGGTGGGATCCAGGTTTTATCGCCTTCACTCCTCCAAAAACTTGGGTCCCATAAACAACATAGGCAGTGGAGGGCACCCGCATCTTAGCCAAGCTATACGCTTTACAAGGCATTGGGATGGAAGCTTAATTTTTTGTAATTAATTTATTTCTCTAACGAAATACTATAAGTTTAACATATCATCTGTCTCACATAAATATATTACAAATCAGGAATATAAAATACTCATAAATTTGCATTACAACAAAGAACTCATCACGACTGGTTAGCCACGTTCATCGGTGAATCGTCCACTACCACTGCTTTCCCTCTACTAGGGCCTGAATCATCTATAGTTATTTATAAAGAGTGTGTTCGAGGACTCAGTAAAGACAATATGTGTAATACCCTAGAAATTCTAAAGGACTCAAGGGTAATTTATCTTGGGGCAAAAATAGAATTTAAGGATAAATTGAGGGTATAACGGTAATTTATTACCGTATGGATTATTGAATCGACTACCGGGAGTACCCTGGAGTCGAGATGCCAAAGGAAATTGATGTGACATTGATGAGCACCCTGAGATAGGATTTATGGTGCCGAAAGAAATGAAATCGGGAACAGTTTTCGGTACAGCTAAAAAGGCAGCTGCCAATTAGGCTGCAATACCGAATTGTCATAGACGACTTTTTAGAAGTCAACGGAAGCTTGAGGAGGCTTCGGTTTTTCATGAGGAACAACCCTTCAGAGGTTTTAGGAAGAAACGAATGGGTTTGAGGCCAAAACGAAGATTCGGGCCTAAGTGTAGTTTTTAAAAATTGCTAGAGGGAGGCCGAAATGAGGTATTTTTGGAATCCTCAAGGGTCAAAATGATGTTCTAGGTCTTGAGGGGCCTAAATGAAATAAAGGAAAGTTCAGGGGTTAAGTGAAATGGGCTAAAATGGAAATAGCTAAAACTAGAAGGGCTAAACTACAATTTTGCAAAAGTTAGCCAAAGGAAAATCTGACCAAGGCACGAGCTGGTCGCCGACCATCGAATTGAGGGCTGGGCTAGCTCGAGGGTGGTCGGGAGACCAACCTTTGTAAAGGCAAGAGGCGTCATCGACCACTCGAGTGGCCGAAAAAAGCGAAAAACGACCAAAGAGTTCGGCCGAATGGTCGGGCACCTGCAATCAAGGATTTTGGTCGCCTCAAGCTCGTTTAAGGTCGATCTAGGGGAGGTTTAAGCTCCTAAGGGGTCGGGTAAGGCGGCCAAGGGCATTGGGTCGCTCGATTTTGCCTCTAAATAGAGCTAGGGCTTGGTCGAAAATGAGAGAACTTTGAGCTTCAAATTGGCCGCTTAAACGAACGAATTGATGCTCCATTTTAAGGGGCTTTTGAAGCCCATGAAGAGTAGAAGCAATCTGGAGAATTGGAAGCATTTTGGTTGAAGTTTCATGGCGATTCGAACCTCGCTGGAAAATGGGAGGCGGACGGTCGGTCGAGACTTCAAACGCCCGATTGGGCGCCTTCTGGTGCTCCTTTCGAGGCCCAAGAAGGTCCATGGTGATCGACTAAGAGAGGGCTTGAAGATGGTGGAGTCGCCTCAAATCGCCGGCGACCAGAGCGCCGGAGAAGACGACTGGCGAGTGCTAGTCACGCGTTGGCCTTCACGCGCCCCACTCGCCCTAGGCACATGTGAGCGCGTGTGATGGTGGAAAAATCGGGGAAAATGTTAGAAAATAGAGAAAAATATTTTATGGAGGTTTGTGCAAAAAGATTGGGATTTAGGATTCCCTATGCCTCAGTTTCTGCACCAAAGTGCCTCATTTTGCGTGAAAACGCAATATCCGGGTAAGTTCAGTATTTTTCCTTGAAAGTTCATAGCATATAATGAATTGTTGTGAAGATAGAATTGAGAAAATAGTCTCGGTATAATTATAGGGATTTTTAGAAGGAAAAATGAAAGAAAATAGGAAATAAATAGAATATTGAGGATATTTAGTGATTAAATATTATTTTATGATTTACGAGATCGAGATGATAAGATTGGTGCAACTTTTGAGAGTTGGCACGAAAATTGAGGTGGGGCACGCATATCGAGGTGATGCACGCTTTTCGAGGTGTCTTGATCTTTGGGCAAAGGTGAGTGGTTATCTCACAAGAACTTATATTTATGATAGGATTGTTTATATGCATGCTATCTATAAAAGCAATATTCATTTGTCATATTGCATTGAAAGTCGTGATATTTGTATTGCACGATAATATTGTCATATTGATATCTGTGCATGGGGTTGGGATGATACCCTCAGAGTGTAGCCGTAATTCCCCTAGGGCATTGAGGGGATGCCGTGAGGCTTATCCTGCAGAGGTTCGGGATTTGCCTAGGATTCCTAGCCGGGCTGGTAGGCCTGGGAAGTTACATTATGGGTATATGTTGTTCATGTTATTGCATCATGCATCATATATATGTTTTTGGACCCTCACTAGAAGTTTCATCTTCTAATGGGTTATGCCCCTGGAACATTCAACGTTCCAGTTGAGACTTGCAGTTAGGGCAATGAGTAGGTTAAGATATGACGGCACGTGATGGCGTGGCTGATGGACTCAGCAGGAGATTCGAGTATTTTATTTATTGAGAAATTGCTTATGTATGTATTCGAGATTTCATATGATTACACCTAGGGTGTTAGATGTTATCTCGGGAGATATGTATCAATGTATTTATGTAATTGAGGATTTGATGGTAATATATGGTACGAATTCTTTATGATATAATATAAGTGAATTGTTTATGTACCATATTAGGTTTCGATTATCGCTTCCGTATTTTTAATGATATGCTGGGGGGTTTCCCTTTGAATTGATGTATGAGAAATGTATAAGGAAAGGAATTATGTATGTATACGATGGACCCCAGCATAGTGACACGCCCTTCGATGGGACGGGGTGTTACAATATGTAAATATAGCAAATTGTAAATCATGACAAGCATAGATAAATATGAAATGAATCATGCATGTAGTCTTGTCCACATCACCCTCTCGGACTCTTGGTGGCCCCTTATGATTTTCTATGGACCTTAACATGAGCTCTGTCTCATCCAAATAAAAATCCATAGTCTCATGCCTAGGCACTCCCCTATTATCATATGCAAGTCATGATAAAAATAATTTGCCCAGAGAACATATTAAACCCTTACAGATTTTGTTGTCTGACGTTGAGATAGCCCATTAGGAAAGATTTCTCTACAGTGTTAAAATCACTGATATTATTCCTCAAGATTCCTCTAACAAAAATTAAACATAATTAAATAGAAGGAAATATTATTAAAATCAACATCTATTAAACTTCAAATATTTTGCTCTTACCTCAAAGCTCTAGTTCTTTATTGAACTACATGGCCTTTTCCAATCTCTCCTTACATTCTTCCTACTTATACAGATAAATTTTCAAAACCCCTAACTACAACCTATTCCTCAATTTACGAAAATTCTAGCTTGAGTCTATTCCCTTAATTCAAGGAATTTAATCCATCTGTAGCCAATATATTAATAAAGAAATAAAGCATGGCTTGCTGGCAGAGGCATAATATGTGTAGGTCCCTCCAATTGCAATGGAAAGAAAAGCAAGGATGGAGATTAAAATTTGAAGGCTTATATGAATATAATATATATAAAAGCAATTGATGTAGCTTTTTTGGTATAACACATTTCCTCAATTCCTGAAACTTCTCTTTTATGGAGATTACTTTAAAAAGAAATTAAAAATTACAAGAAGTGGCAACAGCAATAACATGGCGCACAATTGGCGCCTCTCCTGATGTCTTAAATTTGCACTTGCCACATAACTTATTATTTTAATTCCCATTTTACATCAATTTTTAATTTACAGGTTCTATGCATTCCTTAATTTTTTCAACCTTCTTTTACCAAACATTCATTATTTACAAGTAACTACTAGGTTACAAAACTCCCTTGTTAGCATTCTTGCAACCATTGGTTTTTATACTTATAATTACAATAACTCCCAAAATTCCAAACTTAGATTCTCAAAAGAAAAATTTCAGAATCTTTCAATTACTTTCCTATTAAAATAATAATAATAATAATAAATTTCATATCCTCCATAAAATTCCACAAAGTCACAAATTTTCAATCAATCATCTCAAATATAGAAATTAATTAATTTTATTTTTCAAAATGTCGGGATGTTACAAGTTGCAAGTCATTTAATGAAGAGAGAAGAACGTGAGATAAAAAAAAATGAAGAGGAAAATTCTTTTCATATGGAACACAACTATATCAATTATCTTCATTCACCACCATCTCATGAAACTTCTCCATATGAAGACAGTGTTGAAACTTCATTTTATCATTACTCCGCCACGGGATGTTATCCATTGCCAGTCCCAAACCCGGATAAAGGAGGAGGGTTGCATTAGGTAGCCGACAGCCTGCGTAAAACCTAGTCGGATCCAAATATGAATTCTAGACAAAGTATCTGTTGGGGCGTAACCCACATAGAAGTCTACAATTCATGTAGCCGACCCCACATAGTAAGATAAAGGCTGGATATATTATTGTTGTTGTTGTTGTTGTATGGGGTTTGATCGATTTTGAACATTAGTGCAATTGTTTCTCAACTGCTTCACCTTCTTCTCTTTCTCTCTTGTAAGGGTTGCTGTCTCTTTCTTCTTCTTTGCTCATTTTGCTTATTTCTTTGCTTGTGAGACAACCATGTTCATCCTAAGAAAATCATTAAATAGCTTTGTGCCACCTTTGTAAAAGCTTGTTTAGCACATTTGCTCTCATCTCCCGAGCCCTCATCTCTCTCTCTCACATTTGCTCTCAACCAAATCCTCTCTCTCTCTACTCTCTACTTCTTCATATTTCCTCTGTATATATACATCGAAAACACTTAGTTGCCAGCCATTAATTCTTTCATCCACTTGCACCATTTACAACTAGTCGTCACCCCCTTCTTTCGACACTTCTCTCAGCCTAATGCCTTTAAATGGTGCAAATTTGTCCCTCAATGATGCTAATCTGCCACCTCATGTCTCACGCGCAAAGACATATATATATATAACACTATATATTACATCAATAATAGGAAAATTGCACATTTAAATCTCAATTTTTGTCTCTATTTCACTTGTGAAATTCCCTAATTGCAATTACACCTTCAAACATCAAATTAATTTGCGTTACGATACCGAAAATCTAAAATTAATAACTTATGGCCTAATCGATAAGGATGATTTCATCCCTGTGCCCTCACCGGACCTTTGTTTCATCCCGAAACTACTTCAAGGTTGATCCTTACGAAAAACCAGAGCCCCCTCAAAGTCCCATTTATTTTTCAGAAGTCTCTTACGATGATTCGATTTTTTTAGCCTAAATCGAAGCTGTATTTTAGTTGTATCGAAAATCGTCTCAATTTTGATTTCTTTTAATATAATAAATCCTACCTTGGGTCTCTCACCGAGACCATATCTATTTTCTTATGCAATTACACTCCGAGGCATTCCCTACAGTCGATTCGGTACTTATAACTGTAAGAAATTATACTTAAGTGCTTAATCTTTTGATAATTTCACTTATGGTTCACGTTAAAATTACTCTCGAGCCCTTTTAGAAAATTTGGGATATTATATTCTCCCCTCCTTACAAAAATTTCATCCTTGAAATTTGTTATATATTCTAAATCTCCAAATTCCATGCTCGAAATTAGCACTTAACTGATCAAGTAACTAGGGAAGAACCTACTTGATTACCTTATTTCAAATAATTTCGTTGTAGCTCTTCACAGGCGATCACACATCCCAAGAAAACTATATCGTCTATAATCATCTCTTAATCACAAAATCTCTGGCATGCATATCCTATCCGAAACTTGAGACTGCCATCACATATCTCAGAATTAGAACCCTTGGGTTAACCGCGCTCATCAATCCCTAGACAAGTACACTTGTCAACCACGCATGCCTTTTGAATTTCACTTTCAAGGCCCATAACCACATATCCCGGTCCTTGGGCCACGAGTCTTAACCCGAACTCCCATCCCAGCCGGTACACATATCATCATCATGAGCCCACTCTTATATCATCAATTTGCTTTCACTAAATCATCAAATCGATACCTTTATACATATCACTTCTCTATTGCCAATTTTGTTTTTTACAACGTCATTTATCTTGTTTTGGTATTTTTCTAACCTTAGCACATAAGTCCATGATCTAGATACATCTTGACTTTTATCGAATGGTCAATTTTCTACTTTTTTTTTATTATTATTATTTTCCTCTTTATTTTCTTATTTTTTCTCCTATTCTTTCTTTTTCTCCTTCTTCTTCCTTCCCCCTTCTTCCCCACCAACACCTGCACGATCCAACCACCACCTATCCATAGCCTCAGCCACCCCTAGCCTCGGTCGTCACTGCCGCCGCTACAACTGCCTTCGACAGACACCACCGGCCCCACGATCGCTGCCTCGATCGATGCCTCCGCGGTCTCTACCAAGGCCTCTAGTGCGAAAGCCCACGCGTACAGCGCCCCTACCACTATAACCGACCATAGCCACATCCGATGCCTCCAGTAGCCATGAGATCGTTGGCCATCGCCGCCTCCCATGGCCGTTGCTCGCCATCGAGCAACCAGCGCGGCCACCAACTGTCATCGCTTGCCACTGCTCGCAACCATCTCTAATCATCGACCGGACGCACGGTCCTTCTATTGCAGTCGCCGTACACCAAATCTCTCTCGTTACCGGCCGCCATCAGCAAATCAACTACCGCTTACGCTTAGATCCACCCGACCCCCTTGCAGTCGTTGTTGCCAGATCTGGGTCAACCTGACCCGATTAGGTCCAACTCGACCCGGCTCGATTAGATCCAACCCATTCCTGATCTGTCCAAATCTAAGCCAGCACCCAAATCCAGCATGCCAAGACCCCGGTCTCGATGTGGTGCTTGCTTAGTCTTGCATGCACACTACACCCCACGGTGCTTCTTTGCCCTTTACTTCAGCTATGAGGAATGAGCTATTGATTTTTCTACCATCCACAGAGTTTTTAGTGCTAGAAATGCCTCTATCCTTCTGGCCCAGGTTCCGGCAAGGGACTGGTTTGAGGCAGCCATTACACTTACTATTGAAACTCTAGCTCGGTTTTAAGATCCTGTTTACGGCTGTGTATCCCATATTCTTACCCTCCAACAACAAGTTAGTGATATGCAAGCTTATCTAACTTTGTTGCAGGAATTTGCAAACTATTATACATATCCTCAACCTGATCCAAATGGGTCTCACCCATAACCTAATCCAAATCCATTTTCAGAAAATGTCTCACTTCCTAGTTTCCCCGCCGATACTAGTAGTAGCCAGTGTCCACTTTGAGACGACGACGACAATCTAGGACACGTCGTATTCGGCAACCATCGTCGACACTAAGCATCGACAACATTATCAGTTATATGGTTTGACTTTTTTTTTTTTTTTTGTACTACCTCATGGTTTGATCTCTTGTAAATGTAATGAACATATGGAATGAATGTTATGTGTTGGGTACTCTAATGTCTCATTCCCTTATCTTACCCTTGATTGCATATTAATCTTAAAAATATCCCAACCTCTTGCAATAATTCATCAAATTGAGGTAAAGATACTGACTCTTAATTATCACCTCATTTAAAGCTTGATAATTTACATCCTCAGTCAAGCCACACATAACTAAGTATCAAATAACCTCAAGCCATCAATAGCAAATTTATTTATCAAGAAATAATCCCAATACATATTCCAAGAACACATCCTGGTATTTCTCTCATTACCTCAATTTTCTTAAAAAAAAAATTTCACTGACTGCAAGTGTCTGTACCACATATTAATATGCTCCTTATATTCATAACTTCCTGTCATCACCTTAAATAATTGCCCCAAGATTTTCTCATAACTATAGGAACAATAATCCATAGCCATACCACCAGCTAGTGACACACCTCACACTTCAGTTCATTTGAACTTAGACCCCATACAAGGTACAAACCCTATTGTGTTGTTCTAGATCTTCAACATTTGATCATCTCCCATGCCATTTTCTATGACGCTTTAGTCGATGGGTCTCCCGTACCTTACCACAAGCCATCCATTAGCCCTTTGCAATGGGTCCCTAGATTCAGACCTGTTCACTGCGAACACCAAACTAGTAGTGTTGTCATGTTGCAAGGGTTCCTTGTCCCATCTCTGCGAGTCACTTTGGTTGCACCATTGTCGCCTCTTTAACTAGCATAACTCGCACACCATTACTTGACCACCTTCGATCTCTCGCTTGACCCAATTCTTTGGATCCTTAATCTATACGTCTCTTTCCCAGAGTCATTGGACGAACGTCAAAAATATTTATCATCTGATCCTAACTCAACAGCTAGGCTATGTCACATCAAACAAACTATCCATGACTCGATCAATCTTGATAACTACCAATTTCCTTATCATAATGATTCCAACTAATGACATCAAACCAACAATCTTTAAATCTCATAAATGCATGTTCATGTTTATCGAATCATCCTTACGTTCAAACCATATTATCAGACCCTACCTTTCATAGCTTAGGTCATTCCGACCAGCTGTTCTATCGCTTAACAAGGTTAGAATCCTCAAATCAATAACCTCTAAGACTTCAATTGACAACCCCGAATCCCCAGGTAGGAATTTCATTCTATGAACCATTAGTTTCTTTTCCCCTTTAGTCTCCATTTGGGGTTCTTACTAACTGGCTCTAATTGTATCAAATCACCTTAAGTCTCCAAGTTGTTACTCCTTAAATCTCCAAATAGGGTCAAGTTATGAATCCTCAACTGAAATAACACCTAATCTCCAAGTCAAACTTTTCTAAGTCTCCAAATAAAATTTTGCTCTGACACGAACTATATCAGAGTCTCATAATTCGATACTAAACCAAACATATATGACTCCCTCACGTGAGTCATTTCCATCGAGGTAACTTTAGCTCTATTCCTATTTCACCTTATTTCATTATACATCATCAAAATTAAACGTCAAAATTTTCAAATTCTATTCTCCAAAAGCATTAATCGAACCATCATAGGTTTTTTATTTCCTAGGATCCTCGAACTCGATCATTCTAAATTTTCACTAGTACCCCTGAGTCTTCAATCGAGGTTTTTTGCTAGTTCACTCTGATACCAACTGTAACTGTAACACCCCGTATTTTTTCTTACCGAGCGTGTCACTATGCTGGGTCCCAATATGAATGCATAAATGCATAAATTCCCTTTTTTGACGGTACATATCTAAAACCTCGAGTACCGAATTCCAAACAAAACCTCTCCAGCACATCATAAAATTTGCGAAAGCGATGAATCGAAACCTGATATGGTACACAACTGATTCCCTTAATTTAATCATGAATATCCGTACCATAATACATCTTCAAATACCTCAATACATGGAGACTCATCCTCAAGAGATAACAACTAAACACCCCATTTATACATCAAATCACACTTACATTTAACAAGACTAATCCTCAATCGGAACGTAGCTAAAGCATGCTACAAACGACAGCAGATAAACCCAATATTCAGTTATCTTCTTTCCCTTAGAGCTGCTCGCCAAACCTGGAACGTGTGAATATTCCAGGGGCATAACCCAATTAAAAGATGAACCTTCTAATGAGAAACTCCAAAAACAGTTTATATCAATGCATGAACAGGTATGAAACGTATGAGGAAAATAACGAGAACTACTACGAAGTGTCTCGTGAACATGGACGCCTCCAACGAGAGCTTTCTCAACGGCCCATGCATAGCGCCTCTCGGGAGATCCCTAACCATGCCACCCTGACCCAACCTCATAGAACTCATGCAAGCACCACACCCGCTGTCCCTTAGGCTCACAGTATTCCCCACGAGAGCTTTCTCGATGGCGCACGCATAGCGCCTCTCGGGAGATCTCCGACCTTTACCTTCGGGCAACATTAAATAGGTACAACAGTATGGCCACACGGATTTTACGAATGCAACAGTTAAAAACCCACAGCATATATTTTTCAAGGAAATCACATATCACATATGTAACATGTTTTCGCGTAAGAAGGACAACAAGAGTTCGCAAAACACATTTCATGCAATATAAATCTCACATAAGAGAACAAAATAGGGTTTGTAGTATAGGAGTCTCACATAAACCAAGTTTTACGAGGGTTGGAGTGCTCACATAAACCAATTTGTCGCACAAAACTAGGTTTTTAAGTCGGAGCACTCACCTTTAGGTACAACTTAAATTTCTCGAAAAGCGTGCACTACCTCGATTTGCGTGCCAAGCCTCGAAACTCACACCAACTACTTCACCTCAAGCCGCAAGGCACCCTAGACATCATATTCATTTCCATAAGCATCAACATATCATTTCTCCATAATTTCCTCACATTTTCCTATTTTCTCTTATTTTCCTATTTCTTCCTCAATAACTTCCAAACAAATACTTCCTTAATAATTTCCTCAAATCTTATTTCACCAAAACTTATAATAATCAAATATCTTCTAAGGAAAATTACTGACCTTACCTCGATGCTTCATTTTCACGTAAAACGAGACTCTTTGATGCTAAAATCGAGACACCCAAAACTCCAAATCCAAAGCTAATTGCACAAACTTCAAGATCTTGAAATTCTAGGAATTTAGGAAATTTTTGCATGATTTTCCATGCAGGGACGTGCCCTCACGCGCCGAAGAAAGCTGGTCCACGCGCCTGCGCGTGAAAATCGCGCGTGTGGCGCACGCGTTTCATCTTCTCCTGCGAACTGGTTTGCCGGCCAGCACTAGAATCTGACCCCGACTCCACCACACGATATCCCTCTTCTAGTCGATCATTGGGGCACCTCTTGAGCTTCCAAAAAACGGCCAGAAGGCCTCCGATTTGACGGCCAAACTCTCGGCCTCGCCTCCCGCCTCCAAACTCCGACCAAGCTCAAAACCAACTCAAACCTTGACCAAAATTCACGAAACTCTCCATATATCTTCCTCACCTCATGGGCTTCAAAATTCCTATGATTTGAGCCTCCAATTCGTTCGATAGAAACCCCGATTTGAAACTCAAATGCACCAAACTTTCAGCCAAACCCTAACATGAAATCCGGCTATTTATAGCCACAATCGACCCTCTAAACGGGCATGGCTACCTTGCCCAATGCCTCAAACGTCCCCCCTGCCCTTGGATGACCAAAAATAGATGACAACCGGCCTCGAAGGGTCGATTACAGGTTGCAGCATTGCCGCGACAATCCGACCGCCCGTGGTCAGATTTCTTGAAAATCCGGCCACCCTCGATGCTCGTCGACGGCGTGGCTTGGGTCCTCGAGCTCCCTCGACCATCGCCTTGGACTCCTCGTCGTCGGAAGCGCCGATCGATGCCCGGCAACCTTGCTGGTCGGCCATGGCTGCCTTCAACTTTGCGAAATTACACTTTGTCCCTCCAAATTCTGACTTTTTACATTTTGGCCCTTCTCATCATCCCTTAATCTTCCTGACATTTCCACTAGGACCCTTAAGTCCTAAAATCTTCATTTCACGCCTCGAAGTTTCCAAAAAAATGACATTTCGACCTCCCTTTTGTAATTTTGAAAAACTGCACTAAGGCCCGAATCTTCGATTTGACCTCAAACCCTTTTGTTTCTTCTGAAAACCACTGAAGGGTTGTTCATTACAAAAAACCGAAGCCCCCTCAAGCTTTTGTTGACTTCCCGAAAGTCATCTACAAAAATTCAGTACTTCAGCCCAAATCATGTCTGCATTTTTAGCTGTACCGAAAATCGTTCCCAATCAAATTTCTTTCAGCCCCATAAATCATATCTTGGGCTACTTGATAATGCCACATAATTTTCCTTAAGCATCTAGGCTCTAGAGCACTCCCTCCAGTCGATTTGGCAACTTACTGCCCTTTTAAGCCCATTTTTCGATATTTTAAACCCACTTAAAATACGTGGCAACCTTACGAAAACATGGGGTATTACAGTAACACTCCACTTTCCCAAGCATGTTATAACTTAGGGAATTTTGATTATATATATTTTTTAAAATAACTCATCATGATATAATTTCAAAATTTCCCTACTACCCGCCTATCATTAGCTTACTTATACTCTATACATGCTAGGCTAGGTATTCATCAAAAGCGGAAGCAAGAATCAAATCTAAACATACCTTGAACCATATTAATATTACATGACCATTTCAAACATAATCCATAATACAAGACTATTCATCGTCAGGACATAAGTTTTTCAACATGATTTGAAACATAACATAACATGATTGATACATATTTGGATACCCATACAGAAAACAAAATGTAGAAATACCTTTATTGCATCCATAACATCTTTAGTCGTTACATCTCATCCATTTATGTGCCTTCGCTGCAAACCCCATCTAGAACGTTTGAATGTTCTAGGGGCAATACCCACATTAGATGCTGAATCATCTAAGTAAAGGTACATCATATAATGCATGGGTATGTATGCAATGCACATAATATCATTACTCTTATGTTCGGGTCGACCGCACCCAACTGTTACCCGTCATTTTTATAGTCACCCTACTAGACCGAGATGTATGGGTGCACCCTTGGCAAAGCAACAGCGTCAGTGCCTAATCCCAAACCCATGCAATGTATAATTATGAAACTCATCGTGTTCATATGCATATTTCATCATCATAAAATGTAAATGCACTCTTCGTGATGCATAGCATACCAAGACATAACAACATGATAACAAAACGTTTACATGAAACTGGGTTATTTTGGTAGGACCACTTACCTTCTTAAGCTTATCGGTCTATCTCGATATTCGTGTCTTGCCTCAAAATACCTTAATCATCTTGATTTGCGTGTCAACATCAAAATTCGAAAAAGTCACTTCAACTTAAGCCTCAAAACACCCTAATCATCATATTCATTTAAATAAATATTAAAACTTATTTTTCCATAAATTCTTGTATTTTTTTATTTTTCTCTCTATTTCTTCCTATTTTTTCTCAATAAATCCAAACTAAATATTTTTCAAATATTTCAATATAAAAATTCATAAAATAACATTCTTGACTTTTTGAATTTTTTTTAAAAAAATTACTCACCTCAGTTTACCCTCTCAAACTTCCTCAGTATGTGTGTCCTACCCTCGAAACACGTGCAAATCTTTGATTCTCAAAAGTCACTTCAACTTAAGTCTCAAAGCACCCTAATCATCATATTCATTTAAATAAGTATTAAAACCTATTTTTCCATAAATTCTTGTATTTTTTTTATTTTTCTCTCTATTTCTTCATATTTTTCCTCAATAAATCCAAACTAAATATTTCTCAAATATTTCAATATAACAATTCATAAAATAACATTCCTGAATTTTTTAAATTTTCTAAGAAATTTTACTCACCTCAACTTAGTCTATCAGACTTCCTCGGTATGTGTGTCCTACCCTCGAAACGGGTGCAAATTCTCGATTCTCGTGCACCACCATAATTTTTTGTGCACTGCCTCTATTCTCGTGCAAATCTTAAATTTTTTTGCTCGACCTCAAAACAAGTGCTAGAACAATTTTGCTCTCCAAAATCTCCGAAATATTAATAAATATCCATTTCCTATTTTTCTAGAATTTTCTTACGTTTTTTCCATTTTCTTTCTTTTTTCCTTTACTTTTCTTTTTTTCCTTTTCCTTTTCTTTCTTTTTTTTTTTCTTCCCTTCTTCTTCCTCCTATCTTATTCTTCCTTCTCTACAACGCATCAGCCATGCCAGTCACCGCTACCTAGCTCCGCCGGCCATTGCTACTGTCGGCTCTACCATTGTCAGCACCGTCAACTGCACCAACTCGCCACTGACCTGCTGCCGACACCACGAACCACCGCGGCAAGCAGCATCGCGCGCAGCCATGGCCAATCGGCCTCCGCTGCAACCAGCTCTCCTATTACCTCTGGCTTCCGCCGCTGCCCCCCAGCATCTCGCCTTCACCAGTCCCCATTGTATGCCTCAACAGCCACCACCGCACTGCTGTCGACTCCGTTCGCGACCGCTGCAAGCTCACAGCTGTTGCGTTTCATCGTCAACCATGGCAGCTGCTGCCATGGCCGCTCACCCTTGCTGCATTCGGCCAGCATTTCCATCTCTCGATCTCTTTTTCCTCTCTCTCCCGAGCCCTTTTCTCTCTCTTTCACATTTGCTCTCGGCCAAATCCTCTCTCTTTCTACTCTCTACTTCTTCATATTTTGTCTGTATATATATATATATACACACATCGAGAACACTTAACTGCCAACCATTATTTCTTCCATCCACTTACACCATTTACAGCTGGCCATCACCCTTTTCTTTCGGCGCTTCTCTCATCCCAATGCCCTTAAATGGTGAAAATTCATCCCTCAATGATGCTAATCTACCCCCTTTGTGTCTCACGCGCAAAGCCATATATATATATATATAACACTATATATTACATTAATAATAGAAAAATTACACATTTAAATCTCAATTTTTTTCTCTATTTCACCTGTGAAATTCCCTAATTGCAATTACACCTTTAAACATCAAATTAATTTGCATTACGATACCGAAAATCCAAAATTAATAACTCATGGCTTACTCGATAAGGACGATTTCATCCCTGTGCCCTCATCGGACCCTTGTTTCGTCCCAAAAATACTTCAGAGTTTATCCTTACGAAAAACCAGAGCCCCCTCAATGTCTCATGTTTTTGCTGGAAGTCTCCTACAATGATTCGATTTTTTTAGCCTAAATCGAAGTTGTATTTTAGTTATACCGAAAACTGTCTCAATTCCGACTTCTTTTAATACAATAAATCCTACCTCGGGTCGCATGTTGAGACCATATATGTTTTCTTAGGCAATTACACTCCAGAACATTCCCTACAGTCGATTCGGTACTTTTAACTATAAGAAATTACACTTAAATTCTTAATCTTTTGATAATTTCACCTATGGTCTACGTTAAAATTACTCTTGAGCTCTTTTAGGAAATTTGGGATATTACAACTCAATTAATACTGCAAAACTAAACTGGACAGTCTCACTGATCTCAGCTTTAAGAGTTTTTGTTGAGTAAGTTCATTATTTATAGAGACTTCTTCAATTTGTTACAATCCTCCTTACAGTTTTGTTCCCGTATAACTATCCCTCTACTTCTCAAATCTTTACAAACATTTGTCAAAGGTCTTCACCAAGCTAATCAAGATTGAGGAGACCTTAATGAGCAAGGATATCCAACTAGTTGAGTATGCAAAGAAAATAAAGGCTCTTTAAGTCGAGGTAGGGAGTATCCCAAGAACGAAGGTTAAGGCGAATGAGGAGAATGTCCCCTCAAGACTGAATTAGATGCGACCCAATGAAGTGAGAAACACTAGAAGAGCCAAACCAATCAATTGAAGGTAGATAGCCTGACCTTTGTTGAGAAACTAAAGAAAAACCCAAAAGTATCCTTCAAGTTATTGAAGTACTTCATTCCAAACTAGTGAAAAGCTGGGAGATAGGCTTCAACAAATGCAAGGTAAAGGTTGTTTAGGTTGCCCCCTTGTTCAATTAGAGCCAATTCCAGTCTATGGTGAAGATCACTGTCAAT
Source organism: Diospyros kaki (assembly GCA_036245055.1). Lineage (NCBI taxonomy): Eukaryota > Viridiplantae > Streptophyta > Magnoliopsida > Ericales > Ebenaceae > Diospyros > Diospyros kaki. The sequence continues at coordinate 14,527,705 of BSEG01000015.1, read as the reverse complement.
TTTCAGGGGCCTTAAACAGCAACTCCAGCTCCTTACCTCTATTAAACCAGAGTCAACTTGTGTCAAATAAGACAGAGTGAGTGGTTGAGGAGGAGGTGATAGTGACAAGCTTCGTTCCTCCCAAGGAAAGATGGATGCCCATGGACTAGGCCACTATGAAGAAGGAGAATCCAACCAAATAACTTGTTTTTTTTTTTTTTCCTTTTTTTCTTATACTTTGCCTCATGCCACCTGTTCTTTCTATTATTAACAAAACGTGTCTCTTTTCCCATATGTTGATGGTGTTTTCTCCTTTTTCTTTTTCTTTTTTTGGGTCAAGTGTTTACACTTGGTGAACAATATGTTTTTTGTACAAGCACTTTTCTTTAACTATCATTTCTTAAAAGTATTTTGTGCTCAACATGATAGCTTGGGGAGGTTTCTGTAACATCCCGCATCGAGCGATAAGAAGGATCGGAACAATTTACCCTGATGGCCCTACGCGAACTTCCCAGTGGGTCACCTATCCCTGAGCTGCTCCTAGCTCAAGCACGCTTAACCCCTGAGTTCCTTGCCTACATTCAGCCCAAAAGGTATCCAGCTGGTGTTGTTTCCTTTTTTACAATATCCTCGATATATACTAACTTCTCTGGGCTCTCAAGGTATTACATTCTCCCCCCTTGAGCACATGACGTCCTCGTCATGCGACCTTACAACTGGTCCCAGATCTTCTTCCCTTTGGAGGCTACCATCCTAGAAGCTTGCCAGGAGCTGCTCCTTTTACAGGCCCTCAAGCCCTGGCGCCACTCCCCGCCCTCATCGGACCACCTTCACCAAGGGTCGGCTCTGATACCACCTGTAACATCCCACATCGACCGATAGGAAGGACCAGAACAACTTACCCTGATGGCCCTACGCGAACTTCCCAGGGGGTCACCCATCCCTGAGCTGCTCCCAGTTCAAGCACGCTTAACCCCGGAGTTCCTTGCCTACATTCAGCCCAAAAGGTATCCAGCTGGTGTTGTTTTCTTTCTTACATTATCCTCGATATATACTAACTTCTCTGGGCTCTCGGGGTATTACAGTTTCCCAGTCTTTTTGAAGCTTCTAGTTAAGTGTTGTTCTTTGGCTCTTATAGCTTGAGCATTAGGACTTAGGTGTGCGAGTGGGGTGATCCCACCAACATAAAGTGAAGAATATTATTCTTATTATTAGAATCAAGAATCCCACACCCTTTGTAAGAAAATCTTGAAGCAGCCCAAATTGAGACAAGGAATGAGAGAATGAAAATGTAGCATCATTCCAAGCCTAACTAGTAACAAAACACCTAGTAAACAAATGCAATGATATCTCAATGTCATCACCATACAAGTTACACATCATTAAATCCAATCCAATGCAACGAGCTATGTTAACTCAAGTTCGTAGAAATTTTGAAGCAAGCCTCCATGCAAATATGTGAACCTTGCTTGGAACCAGAAGGTGTTAGATATTGTTTTCCATGGATCATGATTGGCATTGGTAGACCTAGTTAAGGCATAAGATCCAATAGAACTAAGTGAAGTAGACGGCAGCCACTCTTTAACTAAATATTCACCATTTAATATGTAATGCCAAACCAACACATCATGAGACAATAAGGGGCAAACATAAATTTTCAAAATCATCTCAGCATCCACATTAAAAATTTTAACGCATATAAGGTCCTCCTCTTAACATTTTAAATTAGAATCAATAAGTTAGCTCACCTACTAGTTAATGAAAGACCTTGAGGTGACCTTATAAAGAAAAATGTATGTGCCCAAGGATGCCACATGTCCTTAAAAATATTAATTGAACCACCATTACCCACTCATTATCGTACACCTCTTTGTAATAGATCACATTCCATCCAAATAGTTTGCCAACTTGTGGATGGATTAGGGCCTAATGAAGCATCTAGAAAAGAACAAAAAAGGCAATATTGTCATTTAAGAACATGATCACGAAAGATTCAAGGTGTTAAAAGGTTCCTCTAGTCCTATTTAGCAAGCATGACTTCGTTGAAAATAAACAACTCTTGAAAGCCCAAACCACCATCATGCTTAGTAGTACACAACACCTTCCAACTCGCTTAATGTATGCCCCACATCAAAGTTAGTTGATTCCTAACAAAATTGGAACACCATTACCTCTAGCTCCTAACAAAAAGAAACTAGTAGAGAATAGGACATGATATAAGTAGGGAAAGCTTGGATAATTACCTTACTTAGAATTTCTTTACCATCAATTAATAGAAGTTTTGCATTCCAACTACAAATAAGATTATGAAACTTCTCCCAATAACATTAAAAGCTCCCTTATTTTGCTGCCCCAAAAAATTCAGCATACCTAAGTATTTTCTCCTAAAATCCATATCATTTACACGCGATCATGAATCATGAATCATGAACTGAGTATGATCAGCCGGAGTATTAGTGTAACATCCTAGATTTTCAAAATCAAATATGATGTAATACATGAGGTTATTAGGTTTTAATACTTAAGGAAATATGTCATTTCAAGGGATTAAAGAAGTTTTGAGACAAAAGTTTAGTTTCTAAACCAGGGGCAAAATCGTAATATTGAAGTTCGGGTAAAAGCGTAATTTACCCAAAATCTTTGGGTATTAGTGTAATTTATCCATTTTTTGAGGACTAAAAAGTACAATTAAAAATGGCCCGGGCACCAAGTTGCAAGGGGTCAATGTGAAGTTACCTGGAAAGTTTGGGCCAAAGTGTCATTTCTTGAAACCTTCAAATATCTCATCAAAATATCTCAAACTAAGTAGTTAAGGTAACCAAATAAAGCTAACTAGTTAAAGGTGTAATAATGGGAAATGTAAAAAATTCAATTAACCATGTGGGATGTAATGATGGGAATGTTGAAAATCTAATTAAACATATGGAGGCACAAATCTCAAGGACACATGGCAAGCTTCCATTGGTCATTTGGAAGATAAGATAAGATCACATGATGGCTCATAATGACCCCCCTGAGATGGTATCGCATGATTGATCAGAAAAACTTATTTAGCCTCCAAGTTTGCTAAAGTCTCCAAACCTTATCTATAAGGACATGTGACAAGCATTGATTGGTCACTTAGAGATAGGATTTCAAGTCTCATGATGAGCTCACAAGGTGGTGATGTGTGATTGGCCTAGGAAGTCTATAAATAAAGCCATGGGTTTGTTTACAAATCATTCCAAACATTTCTAAAGAAAATCTCTGCCAAATTGAGGGAAGCAAATGGAAGGGTCTTGTTCTTGAGAAAGAAGGGAGAGTTATGCCAAAAGAAGAAAGAAAAGTCCACTAAGAACAAGGGAGAAAAGGCCCCATCGAAAAGTTTGGGCTACACCATAGATCATGGCAACCGACGTCAAAACCACGAGAAAACCATTTTTGCTCGTCGTAAATAGTGCTTCTTAGGGTAAACCTTCAAGGTGAGTGGTTTATGCATGCTTTTTGCTTTCTCTTGATCACTCTTGGTTTCATTTGTGGATGGTTTGTTACTTACGTCTCATGTTTCCTTTGTTTCGAGCATATCCTTTATACTTTATTGCATCAGATTTGAACACAATGAATCTCGTGCGTGGCTTGTGGCTTGCATATCATATTCCTTCTGCTTTCTCTTCAACATGTTGTTTTGTGACAATGGTTGTTGGTGGATCGGGAATTTGTATATGATGATTGGTCATTTGTTAGTGAATCGTCATGATGATCGGGGGCAATCCCGTGCCTACAGGTGGGGCTGAGGGGTTGGACTCCAATCACGTGCCTATAGGTAGGGCTTAGCCTACAGGTGGGGCTAAGGCATTTCACACGAAGGCTGGCAGGAATGTTGGTGACTTGGGAAGACTTCTTGATATATTGTATTTTGCTCTTGCATGCATTATTTCCTTTCTTTCTTACCACTCACTTAGATATTATTATCTAACTCGGGTGTTTCATACCCTTGGAACATTCAACGTTCCAGGTATATCAGAAGTGTCAGGTGTTCCAGATTCAAGTTCGAGCAAGGGCAAGGAAAGAGGTGGTGATGGGCTAGCTTTGGGTTTTGCATCTAGCTTTAGCTTCTATTTCATTATATACCCTTGTAAACCAAGTGATATATTGTGAATAGCAGGTAGGATACTCAAGGTTGTAAAAGGTGTGTGTGGGTGTCCTACAGTTATTCTTATGTACATGTACACTAAGATGTACCTTGGTAATACCGTAGATTAGTGGGTATACGGGGTATGTGGTACTGTTGTGGAGGTCACGATCCCTGTGTTTAAAGAATGTACGTCAAAACCACTATGGGCATAACTCAAATGATGCACTTTGGACATTGTTTAGGGAAGCTGCTATGATGAGGGTTTACTATTTGTTTGGGTGTGTTGATGTTGTTCCTATAGGGATGTGTTGTGTTTTTGGCATTTTGAAAGCCATGTGCATTAGTTATGCTTGTAAAGGATAATCTAGTGGAAACCCCTATTATTTAGCTTTGGTAAGCTTTCAGGTTCGATCCAAATGCTTTTGTTGGCAAGGGTTTCCATAACGCCCTAGGTGATGTCAGTTTATATTTCGCGATATTATGTATTTTGGAAAGTGGGGCGTTACAATTAGGGCAAAAAAGCATTATCAATTCTAAAATTTTATCACCTGGTAAGATGCCTAATAGCATGTTTGGAGAGAGGACTTAATGTGAGAAGAATATGATCATTAGTACTCGTAAACAAAATACTATTATCAGCAAAAAATAAATAAGATAGACTAAGCAACCACAAAGAAATACAAATCCATGTTAGATGCCTTTCTTGCTCCTTAAGACTGAGTGTAGCAGACAAAGCCTTTGAATATAGTATGAATAAATAAGGTGATAATGGATATCCTTGGTAGAGATACTAAAAAGGCAAAAAGCTACAAGAAGGCTAGCCATTAATAAGGACTCAAAATTACATTGTGGCAAAACATTACATGATTAGGCTAACAAAGCTAGAATCCAACCCTAATTACTCCAACATAGCTTGAAGAAAACACCATCAACCCAATCACATGCTTTACTCATATCCAACTTTAGCACAAAACCTTTCCTAGAAACATGGCACATATTTTTAAGATAATGAAATGCCTCAAATGAAAGGATGGTGTTGTAGGTAATTAACCAGCCAGGTACAAATGCACTTTGAAATGACAAAATGAGATCCAACAAAATCCCCTTCAATCTATTTACTAACACCTTGACAACTAGCTTATAAAGAACATTAGCAAAATAAAAAAACCTCAATTGGGGACAATTACTAAGTCCCAAGCTATATATATTTAAATTAATAAATTGTAAGCATTCACACATGCTTCTATCTTTGATACAGTTAGAGACTCACTTCTTCTTCTAATGTTATTCATTGTTGCTTAAATGAAGAAGTGATTTGGAATTTTTAACTTGCACTATCTGTTTTATTGTTTCCAAGGCATCAAGGGTAAAAATAAGTTGATACTGCAACTCATGAACACTTGGTGTACCTTAATCCTACTGCATATTAGGTTTCACATGTGGGATTTGCGTGGTTTTTTAAATATTTTGAAATCAAAGTGAGTAGCAAAAATACATTTAATCCCATATAACTTAGATGTTTTAGCAATACACATCATACATTCATCAAATAAAATGCTTTTACCCTATGAAGAATCTATTTCTGGTGTTAGGTTTTGGAGTTTGAATTTGACTACTTCCTAAGCTTCAAAAATTCCTTAAAATTTCTTTGTGCTAGTTGAAGATTATCAAGGGGATGTTAATTGTTTGAATCTCTTCCTAATTTCAAAAGAAAATAGCTCATCACATGAGCAAAGGAAAAAGAGAAATGAAGATAAGAAGATGTCGAGAGTTAGGGTCTTTTTTAAGAAGCATGTATACTTTCTTCTTCTTCAATCTTCCTATTTATATAAATCATGTAGCATAAGAAATCAACACTTGGCTTGTGGGGTTAATGGTTCTTTCACTAACTCTAGACCATTCTTGAAGTTTTGCAGAATATAAACTATTGATTGGTTTCTTCAACCAATCCATAGTCTTTCCAATTTCAAAAATAGTTGACAATTTGTTTAGTTTTGGAAAAATTAGTCGATTGTTTTATGTTTTATGCTGCAAGTCTTGCTTAATTGCATATAGATCCTCCATTAAATCTTAATGACACTCCATTAACTCTTAATGGAAAATATAAGCCCAACATTACTTATTTCGATCATCACTTTTTTTTGGGTGTGTGACATTTTAGGTTGACTGCCAGATGGCAAGTAGAAAACATCAAACTCCTTTGATACTAATCGAACTTTTTGATCTAATTCAAGAATCTCTCTATATTTTGAAAATACACTAACGTTATTGAGTGTCTAGCAACATGTCAAAACAATACAAGTGTTAGATTGAATAGCTATGGCACCAACACCAAGAGGGGGGTGAATTGGGTTGTTTTTAAAAAATTGATTGAACTTGAAAATCCTTTTAATGAAAAATGTGATTTTAGTGAAAGTGAGGATTAATGAAATGCTTGAAACAATAAATGAAACAAATAGCAGAAGCATATAAGAGACACAACGATATATAGTGGTTCGGCTTAAACCAAGCCTACTCCGCTACCTTAGCTCCTCACTAAGGATTTTTCAATCAATCCACTAAAAACCTCCTATCTCTCCGGATAGGCCCTCTAGCAACAAGCTAGGAAATACAACCCCTTGCTTCAACAAGCAAGTCCTCTAGCACAACAAGCTAGGTATTCAACCCCTTGCTGAAATAAGCAAGTCCTCTAGCACAACAAGCTAGGAATCAAAATCCTCCTACAAGCAATGTAGTCTCTCTAGCAAAACAAGTTAAGAAAATTACAAAGAGATATAAGATAGGAGAGGATCTGAGAAACAATATTCTCAGTTACAAACTCTCTCAAATATAAATACAAGGCTTGATAATGAATTTAACAAAATGAATACAAAGCCTTGAAATGAGAACGAATTTACCAATGAAGCACAACCATGATCTTAGTACTTGGGAGCTTGTAATGTAATCTCTTGGTTAGCTTGAATCATCCATTTGACTTGTATTTATAGTCTCTTGAAAGCCCATTCACGAATCTTGCCGTTGGTAGTGGGAAAGCCACTTTGAGTGAGTGGAAAAACTAGCCGTTGGGGGTTTCTACGACACAAACGATCGACAGATGCAAGGCATCGGTCGACAGATTAGCAAGAATTCAAAATCCGATAGACAGATCAAGAGGAACGGTCGACAGATGCTTGTGCAAGCATTCTGCTGGTCAACAGATGCATAGGCATCGGTCGACAGATGGCTTGAAGCATCACGAAATGACATTCTGTCGGTCGATAGATGTAAGATCATCGGTCGACAGATGTAAGATCATCGGTCGACAGATGGTCTAAAAATAAAGAATCAGTCGACAGATGGTGAGACATCTGTTGATAAATGAAGCCATCCTTCAGGACATACATACAGCACAACTTATTTACATTTCTTTATTTATATTTTACCTTCTATTTACTTTAATACATAAATGTAAATAAGAAAATACCCCCCATTTGGATTCAATAAAAATATCTAAAAAATCAAAATCCATAAGAATAAAAAAGTAGAATTTAGGTTTTAGTACAAACTTAGGATTTTGCAATTTTACCACCTCCAAGATATACACTTTCCATTTCTTGAAAAATTCGTTAAAAATCGTTTTAACACTAATGGATAGAAGATATCAAAATACCGGGAGATAGTTTTCCAAAATGAAATCATTTTCTTATATGTCTCCTTATAAGGTGCTAGTCTTCCAGACTTAGAAAAATTTTGAAACGTCATCAAAACGAGTTTCAAGACATGATGTATGAACTAAAGGATTTTTCATACAATTAAATTTCAAGCCAAAACCTTTCATGCATGCTTCAAAATATGAAAGCTTATTTTGAAATATGAGATTAACGTAAATGATTTTCATACTTAAGATTGGATTTTCATCAAACACATTTATGTTCAAGTTGGTCTTTTGCCGTAAAACAATTTTATCTCTATGTTGACCAACAACTTCAAAGCTATTTTGAAAATTCATTTTAGGAGATTTCATCATAATACATGTTTGAGCCTATCTCCATGTATAAGAATATAAATCATTTGGTTTTCATTTTAACAAAGTATTTGAAATTGATTTTGGTTGAAAACCATAAACTTGACTCATGACTTGGGGATAGAACAAAGTATTGTTTTTCATCATCAAAACTAAACACAAGGGTAGAACATCAACAAGAAGCAATGAAGTCAATTCAAAGTAAACCTATTTTGTTGATGATTACCATGTAATTCAATCATTCCATTACTAACGCCCCGACCAAGTGAAAGTCAAGGACTGATTAAACTCACTAACTCATGCCTTGGTTAAGGACTTCTGTTATCACAGTCCAACATAAGATAACATAGGACGTTCACCTCACACTGGAGGTATAATGGATCATGTTGTTGAATTAGTCATATGGATGTGTACGGATTTTAAAATTTTTTACATTAGAGATGCACAACAAAATTTTACACAAACCATATGCAACTTGGATGTTTAAACAATGTAATATTACATCACATGTAATTTAATTAGTGCATACCGGGTAAAAAGATATCGATGAGGTGTAGAAACAAGGTCCACCTCATCGATGGAAGGTCTAAAGTGTTGTACTATTATTTGGTGTTGTAGGTGGGAATAGTCGACCGGCTCGGCTAATATTTTTCATTCTACATTACATTATGGTTTCGAGGTTTGGGATTGTATTCACTAGGGGAAACATATATTATGAGTGCTTGGGCATGGACATCTTAGGGTGGTTAGGGTGTGGCCGAGCACAAGCATTGCATTGGGTGTCTATGTCTATGTGGGTGAAGTGTGGCCTAATGCATGGCTTATGAGGGCCTTAGTATCACATTTATGCTTACGATGCCATTGCATTTCCTATGTGCTGCATTGCATGGTTACTAGTGCGCACGGTAGATTTATCCACGAGGTATACCTAAGAAATCTTCGGTTTGATGTAATGGGAGTTTCGACTCATGAAGGATATGGATTGAGAGCTTCAACTCATGATGGATACGGTATGAGAGCTTTGGCTCATGATGGATACGATATGAGAGCTTCAGCTCATGGTTGTGATATGAGAGCTTTGGCTTATGTTGATGTTGTGCCAGGCAATTCATAGCTGCAGTAGGTTTGTATATAAGGTCTTGGGAGCCATTGGGTGTGTCTCTTATGTGGGCCCCAAGGACTATATGTGTGCATTTATGCATTCATGTCTTTGGCTTGGTATTATGATTCATGGTATGGCTTGGTGTACTGTACATGGCATGAATTGTGTGATGTTTGTGGGTAAGTCAGCTTTCAGCCCTGTCATCATTTTCCTCTATATATTTGTCGAGCCTTATGACTCACCCTTGCTTTACATCATTCTTGATAATGGAAAAATTTGAGGTTGCAGGTGTCCTTAGCAAAGCTTGATTTTGATCCTTGGTTGATAGTTATGTGTATAGAGCTCTCCTGAAGAAAAGGTCTTGGGGATGATTTTTTAGCAAAGAGGAAATCAATCTAGATTTTGTACTATGGGCTTAGTTTTACTTCTTTGAGGTGTATAGGTGGTTGAGCCCTATCATATAATTTATGAGAATGTAAGTGAATATTAATAGCTTCCGTTGTTTTAAGATGGGAGTTTGTGAAAATTTGTGTTTGGATTTTTATTCTGTACCATTCTTTTTGGCACTCTCATTTAGATTCCTTGGTTTGGGGACTCCAGGGATGGGGTCGCCATCGTTTGGTATCAAAGCAGGTTTGGGATGAGTCTTTGTACACATAGGAATGTGGGGGAAGAGTTAGGAATCTATCTAGTAATTAAATATAAGTTTAAATGAGGATTCAAATTTTAAATATGTTGGTTGTGCCACAAAATGAGTGCTCACCCTGCATCTAAGACTCCAGGGGAGTCTAGTGGGGATTTACATCAAGAGATGTCAGAGATGCAGAGGACCTTGGTAAGAATATTGCAGATAGTGGATATGCTCGCTACTAATAAGTTGAGGCAAAACTAGGCACAACAGAGAAAGCCAGAGGTAATCTAACCAAGAACAATAGTGTACAAGTAGCTCAAGAAGGGACGAGTGTCTTCTAAGGCCACAACAACGATAAGAAGATGAAATGGTCAGGTAGAGATATAGTAGGAATTTCACCATGCAACTTCTGGGGTAAGAAGCATAAGGGACCTTGTCAACTTGGTAAAGGGATTTGTTACTGTTGTGGTCAGATGGGAAATGTCAGGAAGGGTTATCCTCGAAACCAAGTCGTAAAGGTGATTTGTTTTTAATGTGGTCAAAAGGGCCACAAAGTTAAAAGTTGTACACAGCTACCCTAGAGTGGAGGATAAGGATTAGGGGGGGCAAGGTTAGAGATCTGATCAGGGGCCGACAGTGCCTGAGATGCAAGAGGCAACTCCATAGCTAGCATTGCCTTAGACACAATGCCCTACTGTTATTAATAGATCCCATGTGCAAGTAGTGGATACAGAAAAAAAGGAAAGACCCTATTCAAGGTATGCTCTCATTCTATAGTATTGTATTGATGCAAGTTCAACATATTCTTTTATTGCACCGTTTGTTGTATGTCACGCCCTCATTTCTAGGATTTCACTGCACTATTATATGTTTGTGACTACATTGGGAGATATGGTATTTATAGGTAGTGAATTAATCAGAGACTGCAAATTAGGGTGTACAACAAGGGGCTACCCAGCAGATGAAGCCACGTTCCGTGATGAGGGGAACGATAGGAACACCTCATAGCAAGGATGTAATTGTACTAGTATACTGATAGAGGAAAAATAGCGAGTATTGGGTTGTAGTATCATGAGTAACGTATGCATTTATTTGTACTAGATAAAAGTGTAAGCATGGTTTATTGTTATGGTATGTATAATGGAATAAACTGAAACTAAAGTTGTGTTAAAACGACCTAGACATTGTTGAGAGACATTTACTCCGTGAGTCGTTAGTGTATGTTTCAATGAGAAATAGGTCATGTATCAGGGTGTCAGGTCAAACGGTATTTTCAATAAACTTGAAATCATTGCGGATTCAGGAATTTGATGTATTTTTGGGTATGGATTTATTGTCCCATTATAAAGTAGAGGTAAAATATGGGAGACAAACGGTTCGTTTAAGTGGCCTTTAGTAGGCAAGTTGTGACCCTTAATGGTGCACAGTTGGGGCAATCACTAAAGCTCATGTCAATGATCAGAGCCCAACAGCAAATGTAACACCCCGCCTCGCCAGGCGTGTTACTATAAGGCAATTCCCAGGAATCTTTTTTTTTCCCAAGTTCATCACACGCGGTGATTTCAAGAACAATCTTCACATGCAGATAAAAATCTCGAGAACGCCAGTCTTGCCCATTTAACTAACAAGATCAATAATCTTAAACTAAACGAGACACAGTATAACGCAGCGGACTAATTAACTCAAAATATTGTGGCCTACCACGAGTTCCATACTTAGTGTTCCCACACCGAAATACATGTTACAAGACTACCAAATGATAATAACATTATCATACAACTATTCATACATAAACCAAAATACATACTAAAGCCTCCAAAAAGATACAACGACTATCAAACTAAACACCATTGGCCCTCAACTGGCCACATCCTCGCCCTCGTAGGAGTCCCTGGCTAGAACGTTAAATGTTCTAGGGGCATAACCCAGATTAGATGATAAAACATCTAAATGATGGCATGAAACAGTTTACTGAATGCATGAAACACACACAAACATGGCATATACAGACAACGACAACATGCAACACGTCTAACTTAAGATATCTCCCTGACATACTCAACCTCCTATGGAAAATCCATTCCACACCTTTGGGGTTGACCTTGACGTAAAATACTTAATCTCCAAGTGCCCTACTGTGTCACTCGATCACTGGGATTAACCTTACCCTATTCTCAAGAAGACCCCATCCCGTCCCCCACGGACATAAAAACGACACAAAATCAATACCCCAATGATATGAAAAATCACACGCCATGCACCAACTTTTTTATAATTAAAAATAGTTGATGCAATATACCACATGGTCAAATATGCATATGATGCCACAAATACGTAAGTAAAACACCGAAGCATAGTATCCCAAGTTCTGGAAGGTATAACCGCTCACTTGAACTAGTTCAATCACATGAAACCTAAGCTCGGGTAAACCGCTCACCTGAACCCACTACACACACTCCAACACACTTTCAAGACAAGGTAAATCTAGTATCAAACCACTCAGCCCAATTCGAAAAAAGTTGATTTTTCCCTCGAAAAGTGTGCCACACCTCGAAAGTTGTGCAATCCTTACCTCAAGCAGTCCAGTCATCTCCTGATTAACATTTATGGCTATAGAAATCAATATTTCTATTTTTTCACCATTTTTCTCTATTTTTAAACCTTTCTTAACTTCTGAAATTCATAAAAAAATACCTAACATCATATTTCACCAAATATTTTTCTATGAAAATTCCTAAAATAATTTTAGAAAAAATTATAGAATTAATTTCGGAAGAAAACCTCACCTCACGCACCACCCCAAGCCTCGGCGAGTGAAGCCCACACGTAACTAGTTTGGTTGTCTTCTCCAGCGATGGCAGGTTTTCGGCGACCTCCTTTAGCCAAAATGACTTCAAGGTCTTGAAGAGGTTGATGAGGTGACCTCGATGGCACCTCTAGATGGTTGGAAAAGTCACCGAAAAAGGATTTAAAAGCCAGTTGCAAGTCGCGGTCCGGGGGCCCTCAATTTTCTGGCCAACTCACTAAAAGCCTATCGAACGTAGATGAAACCCTTCAAAATTCTCCAGAAACAATCCTTACAACTCAAAGAACAAAAGCCCTCTAACCTCTTTGCTCAATTCTTGCCAAAATAAGAGAAATTTTTCCCAATTGTGCTTCGAAACCCTCGGCCATCAACCCTTTTTTATACTCGTTCTCGACTCGAATTCCCATCAAATCTCACTTGTTCTTATCCCTTAAGCCCCAAATCTAGCTTCCAAACCAATCATCTAGCCCTAAATCATGAGATATGGCCTTCAAAAATCTCAGCCAAATCGACGGTCACCTCCACCATTAAAATCGATCCCATCGCTGCTTTTTCCTGCTAATAGCAAGCCCTACTTGCTTCATCATCACCTGGAGGCTATCGCCGAGCCTCCAGGCGAGCTTCCCAACTTCCCAAAGGTGACTACCGACGGCCATGTGCGGAGGTCGGATTCACACCATGGAATTTTTATTTTTTACATTTTAGCCCCTAAGTATTTTTCCAATTGCATTTTCTCCCAATCCTTGATGCACCTAGACCTTTCATTAATTCCTCTACTGCCCTCAAGTTCCAATTTATTCATTTCCCTCAAGAATTTCTAGAAAATTCATCAATTCGACCTCTCTCATGTAGTTTACAAAATCTACACTTTTGCCCAGATGCCCCTAATCGCGTGTTTTTGACTCAAACCTTCGCGAATCTCTTTATTTTGTCAAATATTGCTTATTTGGGCAATTTTACCTTCCTTGACTTACTTTAACGTAGACTCTCGCCTTTCGCTCATATTTTGAATATTACGCATAGGCCAGAAACTTTACTAAATTCCATTTTGACCCCGTATTTTCCAAAAATACTCTTAATATTAAATATTGGATATTACAGCAGACTTGAGCATAAGAGCATGTGGATATGTGGTATGGGTGATAGTTAATGAAAAGTCACAGAAATGTGGAGGTAGCAAAGAAATACTCAAATGTGTCTCTAAAGGATTTCATGGGGGTTCATCTTTGTATAGTAAAACTAAGTTTAGCATTGGTCTATTGCTTGAGGTTATTAATTGCTTTGTTGTGTGTGGATAGACTATAGTTGATGAGGAAGTAAATAAGTATAGTGGTGGTTGTGTGATGAACTCGAAATAGGATTCCTTCACAGCAAATTGTGGTGATTTGAAGAACATGTGGGACCTACAAACAATAGGAGTAGCTAGAAAAGTGAATCGGGGATTGTCAATATTCCAATTGCATTGAGACAAATTGTTATCGTTCTCATTTATGGCATATTGACAAAATATTGATGTGGCCATCAAGTGAGAAATGAGGCGTATGTTGGTTGATTTACAAAAATCAGAATTTGAAAGACCAAATTTTTTGAAAGGGGGGGATAAATTGTAACAGCCCAGAAAAGGGTTAGGACACATTAACGATGTTTATGTAATTAGAGGTCGGAATGCTTATTTCAAGATTGTTACATGAATGAATATGTTCCGACATCGAGAGTACTTAACGAAGATTAAATTATCAATACAAGTTAAGGGTGGAGGAATATATGATTGGTGGAGGAATATATGATTATAATACTCGGTGTGCACAATAGATTATATTAAAAAGTGGGAAATTAATAAGCCAAATTGGGAAATTGGAGGGTGCAGCCATGCATAGGTATATGAATATATATATATATACATATATATAAAATATGTATTGGGTTAACACAAATTATGTTGATAGAATGTTACATTAGTGGTATGTATTTTACATTATGTAGTGGAATATATTATACATTATATTAGCTATAACCAAGAGAAAGGAATTGGCTGTCGTTTGTACACACATAAATATATATAAAATATATGTCATGTTAACCTATATATAATAACAATAATATCAAGGACATTAGAAGAATATGAAAGTTGGCAGAATTTCTCTGTTCCTCCACAATTACGTGCTATCCATTTAGAATAGGTGAGGTATAAATATAATATATAATAGATATATATATATATTAGATTATATTAATATGTATATTACATAATATACTAAAAAGAAAATGGAAAGATTCGAGAAGCAAGCAGAATTCACCAGCATGAGGGATGTGCAATGGATTTTCTTCCCCACCTTTATTTTATTCTCTTCCAATTGCTGATTAATCTTGTCATACACATAAACATATAAATATATTATTATCTCCTAAGATATATTATACGTACATTATATTAGCAGCAAGGGAATTAGAAGGTGGGGGAAACTGCTGAAAGTTTTCGGTGTGTTGGGCGTTCAAGTTGCAGAAAATAAATTGGAGAAATGTTCTCCAAGGCCACCGAAATAACAATGCTGTAAGTGTATATATGTTTTATGCTATATTATAATATAATAAGTTGCACATGAATAAATAAAGGTTAAAGTATAATATGAGAAATAACTTATTATTATTTAGACTAAAAGAAACAGGTCGGTAGAGTAGTGTGCACCTATGTTGTACGGAAATGCTTTATAAGAATCATTTTTCCATTTTCAAAATGTTTCTCATTTTTATTTTAAATTCTATTTATATTTATTTTTTAAAAAAAATATCTATTTCTATCTTTTCGTTTTCTATCAAAAATATTTCCTGTTTCTATTTCAGTGTGTGCACTCTTCTTCCTCCAAAATTCTTCTCCTTTCTTCCGTGCAAATGCTGACCGTTTGATATGAGTATATTATATATAAGAATATAATATAAGATAGGTTGGTAGAAGTCAAAATGGGTTTGTGCAATTGGAATTTGAGGTGGGCTGTTGTGCCCAGCTGCGTGCATATATGTACAAGTATATAATGTGTATAAAGGTAATATTAATATCTTGTGTCATGCAAAATCAATAAATGCATATATGTATAGATAAAGGTTGCACAAAGTCAACAGTTTCAGCTGAGGGAAATTAAGTAGCAGAGGCAATCGGAAGAGAGATTGACAGGTCGCATGATTGCACCTGAAAAGTCTCAAATTGGACACTTAATCCCGAAGGCTCCAGGATTGAATGTTATATACGTGAATATATATATATATATATATGTATATAATTTATTATAAAATAATATTATTTATTTAAATTAAAATGAATCTTTAATTTAAGTAACACCTTTTCATTACCCAATAAAAAGGTGCACCTATGAAGGGTTAAGCTATAAAGTAGATTTATTATTTTGGTATTGGGAAGAAGATCAGAGACAGCAACGGAAATCACCGTGTGAGGGCCTCTTTTGAGTTCGTTCATTCCTCTCTTTCCTTGTATAAAATATACATAAAGCTGATAGAAAGGAAGCTGGAAAAAAAATAGCAGCGTAAGCCCCCGTCCTTGGCGTCTGTCTCTTCCATTCTCTACCTTCTTTGCAATGCATTTGGTTGTTTCCGAATTCCTGCGCCCTATTTGTCGTTTTCTTTCTCTATTCCTTGTGGCCAACCTTCTTTACAAACCGTTTCCAGCTTTGGGTAAACTTTCTTGGTGAGTCTCCATAGTAATAAGCTAGAGTTTTTGTTCTACTTTCTTCTTGGCTGCAAGTTAATCAATCAGAGAAGTGGCTTTCTGTGGATTATTTTCCAGCTTTGGGTCACCTCCTTCTTTCTGCTACTCGGCCATTCGAAAATTCCACAAGGCAAGTTATTATCTTTCCTTTCCATTTGGCAAGTTACTAACCTTCTTTTCTATTCAGCAAGTTTGTTTCCCTTTTGCTGGTGATTTTATACTTTGAGTTCTTGTGTCCGGGTAAACAGTCCTTTAGTTTTTCCTTAACTTAGCAGCCAGTTGGCATTTCTCTTGCAGTCTAGTTAGTGGTTGTAATTTGTGTTTGTAGTCTTGTTTTCATATGTAAGCTGTCATGTTTATTCCACTGGGCTGCATCTTGTTAATTCTCAAAAACTTGCTAAATCTTGTTTTAAAGCCTAATGCGGTCTTGATTCACCCCATAATTTTTAAAGAATGATGTTGTACCAAGTTTGGGTAGGATCCTAGGCGGGTTGTGGTGATTAGTCATGGCTTTGGACTTCTTTGCGTACAAGTTTTTGGGTATTGGTTGTAGGGGTTGTCGACCAGTTTGGCTTTGTTGTCGACCCTTTGGTGTTGCAGGTGGGAATTGTCAACTAGCTCGGCCAATATTTATCATTCTACATAACATTATGGTGTCTGGGTTCAGGATTGCACTCACTGGGGAAAATATATATTATGAGTGCTTGGGCACGGGCATCTTAGGGTGGCTAGGGTGTGGTTGAGCACAAGCATTGCATTGGGTTTGTATGTCTATGTGGATAAAGTGTAGCCTGATTCATGGCTTATGAGGGCCATAGGATCACGTTTATGTTTACGACACCATTACATTTCTTATGTGTTGCATTACATGGTTACCAGTGCACAAAGTAGATTTATTTGTGAGGTATACGTAAGGGAGCTTCGGCTCAATGTAATGGGAGCTTCGACTCATGATAGATATGAAATGAGAGCTTCGGCTCAAGACAGATACGGTATGAGAGCTTTGGCTCATGACGAATACGGTATGAGAGCTTCAGCTCATGGTTATGATATGAGAGCTTTAGCTCATGTTGATGTTGTTCAAGCTAGTTCATGGCTATAACAGGTTTGTATACAAGGCCTTGGGAGCCCTTGGGTGTGTCTCTTATGTAGGCCCTAAGGACCATATTTGTGCATTTATGCATTTATGTCTTTGTCTTGGTACATATTATGATTCATGGTATGGCTTTGTGAATTATACATGGCATGAATTGTGTGATGTTTGTGGGTAAGTTAGCTTCAACCCTGTCATCCTTTTCCTTTATATACTTGTTGACTCTTGTAACTCACCCTTACTTTATATCATTCCAAGTAAGGGAAAAATTTGAGGCTGTGGGTGTGCTGAGCAAAGCTTGATTTTGATCCATGGTTGATAGTTATGTGTATAGAGCTCTCCTGAAGAAAAGGTCTTGGGGATGATTATTTAGCAAAGAAGAAATCGATCTAGATTTTGTGCTATGGGCTTAACTGTATTTCTTTGAGGTGTATAGGTGGTTGAGCCCTATCGTATAATGTATGATAAATGTATGAGAATGTAAGTGAATATTGATGGCTTCCGTTGTTTTAAGATAGGAGTTTGTGAAAATTTGTATTTGGATTTTTATTTTGTACTATTCTTTTTGGCACTCTCCCCTGGATTCCTTGGTTTAGGGACTCCGAGGGTGGGGTCGCCACACCCTAACCCTAGCTTTTCTACCTCCGAGAATGGTATCATCCTACTTGGCATAACCTTCATCCCCGAGGCTAACGATGACTGTAATACCCGAGAAATTTTAAAGGACTCAAGGGTAATTTATCTTGGGGCAAAAATGGAATTTAAGGATAAATTGAGGGTATAACGGTAATTTATTACCGTATAGGTGACTGAATCGACTGCCGGGAGTACCCTGGAGCCGAAATACCAAATAAAAATGATGTGGCATTAAAGAGCACCCCGAGATAGGATTTATGGTGTCGGAAGAAATGAGATTGGGAACAATTTTCGGTACAGCTAAAAAGGCAGATGTCAATTAGGCTGCAATACCGAATTGTCATAGACGACTTTTCGGAAGTCAACGGAAGGTTGAGGAGGCTTCGGTTTTTCATGAGGAACAACCCTTCAGAGGTTTCAGGAAGAAACGAATGGGTTTGAGGCCTAAACGAAGATTCGAGCCTAAGTGTAGTTTTTAGAAATTGCTAGAGGGAGGCCGAAACAAAGTTGTTTCGGAATTCTCAAGGGTCAAAATGATGTTTTAAGACTTGAGGGTCTTAATTGCAATAAAGGAAAGTTAAGAGGCTAAGTCGAAAGGGGCGAAATGAGATAGCCCAAAAGTTTAAGGGCCTAAGTGCAATTTCTTAAGAAATTACCGAATCGGCCGGAGGGAGGTCGAAATGGTAGTTTTTCGAAATCTTCAAAGAAGCAAAGAATGATTTTAGGACTTAAGGGTCCTAATGGAAGTGTCAAAAAGTTCAGGGGCTTGATAGAAAGGACCAAAATGCAAAATGAGAAAATATGGGGGCAAAAGTGTAATTTTGGAAAGTTAAAGCTGGAAGCTTCTAGCCATGGCCGACCAGCGCCTACCGACCATGGGGATTCGTGTCAAATGGGTCGGGGATGCATGAGGGTCGGGTCTGGGCCGACAAGGGGGCTTGGGTTGGCCGGATTTTGAAGCTTTCCGACCAAGTTCTTGGCCGAATTTTGAAAGCTTCAAAAGTGATGATTACGGTCGGCTTTTGCAGCAATTGGGTCGATCCAGGGGCAGTAGAAGCCTCAAAGGGGTCGGGTTAGCAAGCCTTGAGCGTTTGGAAGCTCAGTTCGCCTATAAATAGGAGATGGCCGAATGCTTTGGAAAATTTAAATTGTTAGATCGGTGAGTGTTTGAACGAATTGAGAGCAGCAGATAAGGGTCTTTTATTGCCCATGTCTCAAGCTTTATTTCTGTCGAATTTGAGCCATTTTGGTTGAGAGTTGAGGGAGATCCGAAGCCTCGTCGGAAAAACGAGCTTCGCCGAAAAATCGCTTGGAGCAGTCTGAAAATGGCTCGGTTTGAGGGATTTTTTGGTACCATCTTGTAGAGGGCGAAGAGAGGAAGGTGTAGGAACAAACGGGGAGCAAAACAGAGGTCGGATGAAGAAGTTATGGCCAATAAACCAGAGCAGTGTCGGAGTCGGCCGGAATCTGGAGGAAGAAGACGATCGGCGCGTGTGGGACACGCGCCAGCTGGGACCGGCGACTGGAGGCGCGTGGAGCATCTTGTTTGGGCGAGTGTGGGCGCGTCCAGGCTCAGAAAATTCTGAAATAAATTTCTAAATTCATCTAAAATCGAGATCTAGGTCCTGTAAAAATATCAGTGGATTTGGAGTTCTCTAGGTCTCGTTTCTAGCATCAAAGTACCTCGTTTTGCGTGAAAATGCACCATCCGGGTAAGTCCAGTATTTTTATCTTGAAGTTCATAGGTTATAATGATTTGTTGTGAAGAAAAATTGAAGAAAATAGTTTGATAGCTATTTATTTGGATTTTAGAGGCAAAAATGAAGGAAAATGAAAGGAAATAGGAAATAAATAGAATATTGAGGATATTTAGTAATTAAATATTATTTTATGATTGAGGAGATCGAGATGATAAGATTGGTGCAACTTTTGAGAGTTGGCACGAGAATCGAGGCAGGGCACGCATATCGAGGCAATGCACGCTTTTCGAGGTGTCTTGATCTTTGGGCAAAGGTGAGTGGTATTCTCACAAGAACTTATATTCATGATATAATTGTTATATGTGCATGCTATTTATGAATTGCAATATTCATTGTCATATTGCATTGAAAGTCGTGATATTTACATTGCACGATATTATTATCATATTGAAACTTGTGCATGGGGTTGGGATGATACCCTCAGAGTGTAGCCGTAATTCCCCTAGGGCATTGAGGGAATAACGTTAGGCCTATCCCGCAGAGGTTCGGGATTTGCCTAGGATTCCTAGCCGGGCTGGGGATGCCTGGAAAGTTACATTATGGGTATATGTTTATTCATGTCATTGCATCATGCATCATATATATGTTTTTGGACCCTCACTAGAAGTTTCATCTTCTAATGGGTTATGCCCCTGGAACATTCAACGTTCCAGTTGAGACTTGCAGTTAGGGCAAGGAGCAGGTTGAGATATGACGGCACGTGATGGCGTGGCCGATGGATTCAGCAGGAGATGCAAGTATTTAATTTATTGAGAAATGTATTTGATGTATGCTCGAGATTTCATATGATTTGCACCTAGGGTGTTAGAGATTATCTCGGGAGACGTGTCTCAATGTAATTATGTATTTGAGGATATGATGGTAATATATGGTACGGATTCTTATATTGTTTTAAATATAGTGAATTCAAGTATGTACCGTATCAAGTTTCGATTATTGGTTCCGCATTGTGAATGATTTACTGGGGGGTTTCCCTTTAACATACGGCATTTGATGTATAAGGAAATGGATTATGTATGTATACGATGGGCCCCAGCATAGTGACACTCCCTTCGATGGGACGGGGTGTTACAGTTGGTATCAGAGCGAAGTATATTAAGAGCCATAAGTGGGCTCTGATACAGTTGGTATCAGAGCGAAGTGTATTAAGAGCCATAAGTGGGCTCTGATACAGTTGGTATCAGAGTGGAAATGTTAAAGACATAGGAAATGTCTGAAACTTAAATGACTCTAGTATAGATGATATTAGAGCGAACCTAAGGAAAAGGTCGCGTGTGGCTAGATATGTAAAGCCACCGTAAGAGTTGGGTATTGACGGTTACTGGATAAGTGTGTTGTAGTGGAAGTGCATGTCTAGGCTAGTTCTGGCTAAGGAAAGACTTGGTACTTAAGTGTGTCCATTGTGACCCACCACTCTTTCCTGGGAACTTACCTGGTGTACTCTTCACGACAGACACTATTTTAGTAGACGACTACTATTCCCGGTGAATAGTAGAATGCCTGATAGAAGCTAGTTTGAGCAGAATGATCTAGCTATTGGAATAAGGATCCGATGATGTGATTCGAATGTAAGGATGACTCGGTAACCATGATATTGGATCCGAGAGATTTTAGAGACTATTGATTTGAGGACATTAGTCAAAATCATTGTAAGGAAAGAAAGGATAACTTGTAGTTATCAAGGATGATCGGATCAGGAATGATAATTCTGATGTGTTAGGACCTAGCTGATGAGTTAGGATCAAAGGATAAGGATTTTTCGAGGATCATTTAGTATCTCGGAAATAAGATATGGGATCCCACAGATAGGGACAAACGAAAGGCCGAAAATGGCCAAATGATGGCGTGTGAGTGAGTCAATTGATGAGGCGAAAGTGGTGCAACCGATGTGACTCGTAAAGGCGGGATAAGGGAACCCTAGCAGAGTGATGACACTACTGGTCGGTGTTCGCAGTGACAGATTTGGATCTAGGGACCGAGCAGAAGACTTATGATGAGCTTATGATCAACGTACCGGGGAAGCTAGTTAGCTGTCTCGCGGTATGGGTCAGGGGACCCAGGATCTAAGTTGCTTAGTGTACTGCCGAGGAGACGATCAGATGCTGAATATCTGGGGCAACACAGTAGGGTCTGTACCTTGTAGGGGAGATCTAAGTCCCAATGATCTAAGATGCGAGGTGTGCCACTAGCTATGATTGATCGAGGCTGGAAGCCTCAGGAATCTAAATGAAATGGATTAAATATGGACTGTGTGTCCTATTTAAGGATTGCAATGAGATCATAAGATGGTCGTGTTGGGTGGCTCAAAGGAAAGCTACCTAAACGTATGAAATGGAAAGATGCATGCTCGTGAGCCATGTAGGCGCTACCTATGAGGTGATGGAATCACCAGGCCATGATGAGGGCCTAGAATGAAGGTTCTTACAGAATGAGTTAGACTCAGGGCAACGACGACGAATGATAGTTCTTGGAGGACTACGACGAGACCGTGCAGTTTTCACCCGGGATGTACCCGTGTGAGGGTCAACGTATGATGTAGGAGTAAGCCTACCATATGATGGGGGTGATGAGGACAGCTGTGTGCTGGCTGACGGAAAGAGTAGTGCCTAGGAAGAACTAATTTAATGGTCGGGTGCCGATAGTCAACTGGATCTGAAGAACGAAAATCGAGAGTCAGTGGATTCTCAGTAAATGAGATTTCAGGTAGTGGAGCATGACTGGTCCAAAGGCTTGACCGATGAATAGTGAGATGGTAGTCTCGACTCAAGATAGAGTTCGGGTACTAAAAAGAAAAAGTTGCTTAATGGGTCGTATCGACCGTAAAGGAATGATAA
Source organism: Diospyros kaki (assembly GCA_036245055.1). Lineage (NCBI taxonomy): Eukaryota > Viridiplantae > Streptophyta > Magnoliopsida > Ericales > Ebenaceae > Diospyros > Diospyros kaki. Next base: position 14,505,029 of record BSEG01000015.1, on the reverse strand, counting down.
GGAAACTTGGTCAATAGAGGTTGTGACTACGGTTCAGTGTTCAAAATGAACCTGCAGAATCAGGTAAAGTTGTCAGGGTCAACCTGGCAAAGAGAGCTTAAAGGTACCATGATAAATGGTAAAATTGAAAGCCATGATGGCAAAGGAATCGAGTTCTTGGAAGATAAATGGAACCAGATAGTGTAATCTGATTTGGGATCTTCGAGGATTGATTGATATGAAATTTTTGAGGAATTTCTTGAAAGGAAATGATTGAGGATCTAGGGATTCGTGATGGAACTTTAGAGTTCTCAGGAAGAAATCCAGTAAGGATGAGAGTATCGTAGGTGACATAAGTACCTGCCTGCTCTAGCTGGTAGCATAGCTATGATTGTAGTCTTGAAGATTGTGCAAATCTTGGACGAGATTGAGAGAATCAAATGATGGCAGATGTGCCAAGATGATAGGTCGCAGTAAGCTAAGCTGCAGACCCAACGTGATTAAGGATTCGAGATTTTCCATTTTGGAGATTGAAACTTTCGTATGGCTAGACAGTTAGTCTAGGTAGCCTTGGTGGCAAATTGGGAAATGTATAGCTGAGTGATGTCAGCAAGTTATGGAAATAAGAAGCCTGTCGAGATATGGTATCGGCACTTGCGGTTAATGAAAAGCCGTAAGAAGAATTGGAAGATGATATGATATATTCTCGAAAGATTTATCGGGATTATTTTTAAATGATGATTGCCAATAATAGCTTGAGGTTATGGGATGATTAGCCGTGTGCAGCTTGATTGAGGATGTAAATTACCAGACTTTGAAAGAGGTGATAAAATAGAATTGATATCTTTTACCTCGAATTTGATGAATAATGAAACAGCCGCAATAGGCTGAGATTTTTATGATTGATGAATGATCGAGGTTAAGATAAGGAAATAAGGTATTCTGAAATCGATGTTTCGATGATAAGGATATTGAGAGGATGATCTCGGAATTGATGATTTGACCAATGTACCATTCGCATTGAAGTTGCGTTGGTAATTGTGTCTATTGATGATATGATGGTGTACTCCTCGGATAGGGAGACACATGAGAAACATTGAGGATCTCAGAATTGATGATATATTGGTGTACTCCTCGGATAGGGAGATGCATGAGGAACATTGAGGATAATGTTAAGAAACATCACGATAGATGTTGTGAATGAGATTGGCTTGCTAGGTAGTAAGCAGATCATGAAAGAATTGATGAGAGCAAGAGGCTCTATGGTGGTGAACGTGAAATCAGAATTGATTATCATAAAGCACCATAAGGATCAGAAGTTTCTGAAAGGTAAGATGTCCTGATAGATTTCGGGAGACGAGCCAAGAGTTTCGAATAGATGATGGTTCGAGGAAAGGTTGGAAACCGAAGTGAATGTAATTCTAAATAGGATCGAGGATCCATAAGATTTGGAGATTTAGACTGGTATTGAGAAGTATCAGAAGTGACGGGAGTCGGGTCAATTACAACTCTCGGAGACGGGACAAGGAGGCTCTAGAAAGACAATAGCGCCATAGGTGTGTGGCCTGTAACAGCGGATCTGAGCCCAAGGACCAAGGTATGAAGGCTAGTAAAGAGCTTATGATCAACGTACCGGGGAAGCTAGGTAGCTGTCTCGCGGTATGAGTCAGGGACTCAGGGTCTAAGTTGCTTAGCGTACTGCCAAGGAGACGGTCAGATGCCAAAGTTTAGGTGCCACCGTGACTGTTATGGTTTGACTAGGATCCAAGTTCCAATGGACCGGAGCTCTGTGATAAGATCCCTACCTGTCTGTGAAATGATTGGAAGTTCTTGAGGTTGACAAGCTGTTGTCAGGGGTTCGAGAGGGAACACTCTGAAATAGCTGTGTCCATGAAAGGACTCGAGAAAAGAGTCGAATGAGAATGAACAGCCGGGGGCAGTAAGAGCTTGTGATAGCTCAAAGGATCGGGTTGCGTGATAGTGCAACAAAATTGAATGATGGCGTGTGGATCACGCTAAGGCACAGAAAGGACTACCCGATGTATGACTTGGAACTGGCAAAAGTGGTATCTGCTCTCGAGATAATAGAGACACTACCGAAATGATGGGGCATTAATGTGCTCACGAACCACGAGGAACCTGAAGTATGAGTTCTCGCAGAAGGAGCTGAACGAGAGGTAGCAACGGTGATGGAGTTCCTTAAGGACTACGACTGCACTACTTCGTATCACCAGGCGCGTGGCAGAGAGATGCCCAACGCAGGACCTAGTGGATAGCTGTGAGTGTCAGATGAAGTTGGAGGCTTGTTAGTCTGCCGACTATGATGGTAGTGCCGAATGGATCGTCTATTTTTATGGCTAGCCTGGTTGTTTAGCTGGATCTGGTGAACGAGATACGAAGGCAAGGGTGGTTGACAAGTGTACTTGTCTATGATTGGTCAGCCCAAGAGTTATGATTTTTGAAATGCAAGAGGGCATTCTCAAAAGTTTCAGGGTAGAATGTGCGTGCCTAGAATGATGGAAGATGAGTGGTCGTCTGATAAGAGCCACAAGAGGAAATTATGTGAATGACACGGTATGCTTGTAAGCATTGCACGTGTAAGGAATGCAAACCGAGAGGTGTTTGCCAAAGGATCAAATAGATATTTGATTTGAGGTATTCAGGTAATGACTTATGCTATGTCTTAGTTACCTGACTGTCAGATGAAAATTTTGAGGACGAAATTTCTTTAAGGAGGGGTGAATGTAATACCCGAGAAATTTTAAAGGACTCAAGGGTAATTTATCTTGGGGCAAAAATGGAATTTAAGGATAAATTGAGGGTATAACGGTAATTTATTACCGTATAGGTGACTGAATCGACTGCCGGGAGTACCCTGGAGCCGAAATACCAAATAAAAATGATGTGGCATTAAAGAGCACCCCGAGATAGGATTTATGGTGCCGGAAGAAATGAGATTGGGAACAATTTTCGGTACAGCTAAAAAGGCAGATGCCAATTAGGCTGCAATACCGAATTGTCATAGACGACTTTTCGGAAGTCAACGGAAGGTTGAGGAGGCTTCGGTTTTTCATGAGGAACAACCCTTCAGAGGTTTCAGGAAGAAACGAATGGGTTTGAGGCCTAAACGAAGATTCGGGCCTAAGTGCAGTTTTTAGAAATTGCTAGAGGGAGGCCGAAACAAAGTTGTTTCGGAATTCTCAAGGGTCAAAATGATGTTTTAAGACTTGAGGGTCTTAATTGCAATAAAGGAAAGTTAAGAGGCTAAGTCGAAAGGGGCGAAATGAGATAGCCCAAAAGTTTAAGGGCCTAAGTGCAATTTCTTAAGAAATTACCGAATCGACCGGAGGGAGGTCGAAATGGTAGTTTTTCGAAATCTTCAAAGAAGCAAAGAATGATTTTAGGACTTAAGGGTCCTAATGGAAGTGTCAAAAAGTTCAGGGGCTTGATAGAAAGGACCAAAATGCAAAATGAGAAAATATGGGGGTAAAAGTGTAATTTTGAAAAGTTGAAGCTGGAAGCTTCTAGCCATGGCCGACCAGCAGCTTCTGGTCGCCGACCAGCGCCTACCGACCATGGGGATTCGTGTCAAATGGGTCGGGGATGCATGAGGGTCGGGTCTGGGCCGACAAGGGGGCTTGGGTTGGCCGGATTTTGAAGCTTTCCGACCAAGTTCTTGGCCGAATTTTGAGAGCTTCAAAAGTGATGATTACGGTCGGCTTTTGCAGCAATTGGGTCGATCCAGGGGCGGTAGAAGCCTCAAAGGGGTCGGGTTAGCAAGCCTTGAGCGTTTGGAAGCTCGGTTCGCCTATAAATAGGAGATGGCCGAATGCTTTGGAAAATTTAAATTGTTAGATCGGTGAGTGTTTGAACGAATTGAGAGCAGCGGATAAGGGTCTTTTATTGCCCATGTCTCAAGCTTTATTTCTGTCAAATTTGAGCCATTTTGGTTGAGAGTTGAGGGAGATCCGAAGCTTCGTCGGAAAAACGAGCTTCGCCTGAAAATCGCTTGGAGCAGTCTGAAAATGGCTCGGTTTGAGGGATTTTTTGGTACCATCTTGTAGAGGGCGAAGATAGGAAGGTGTAGGAACAAACGGGGAGCAAAACGGAGGTCGGATGAAGAAGTTATGGCCAATAAACCAGAGCAGCGTCGGAGTCGGCCGGAATCTGGAGGAAGAAGACGATCGGCGCGTGTGGGACACGCGCCAGCTGGGACTCGCGACTGGAGGCGTGTGGAGCATCTTGTTTGGGCGAGTGTGGGCGCGTCCAGGCTTAGAAAATTCTGAAATAAATTTCTAAATTCATCTAAAATCGAGATCTAGGTCCTGTAAAAATATCAGTGGATTTGGAGTTCTCTAGGTCTCGTTTCTAGCATCAAAGTACCTCGTTTTGCGTGAAAATGCACCATCCGGGTAAGTCCAGTATTTTTATCTTGAAGTTCATAGGTTATAATGATTTGTTGTGAAGAAAAATTGAAGAAAATAGTTTGATAGCTATTTATTTGGATTTTAGAGGCAAAAATGAAGAAAAATGAAAGGAAATAGGAAATAAATGGAATATTGAGGATATTTAGTAATTAAATATTATTTTATGATTGAGGAGATCGAGATGATAAGATTGGTGCAACTTTTGAGAGTTGGCACGAGAATCGAGGCGGGGCACGCATATCGAGGCAATGCACGCTTTTCGAGGTGTCTTGATCTTTGGGCAAAGGCGAGTGGTATTCTCACAAGAACTTATATTCATGATATAATTGTTATATGTGCATGCTATTTATGAATTGCAATATTCATTGTCATATTGCATTGAAAGTCGTGATATTTACATTGCACGATATTATTGTCATATTGAAACTTGTGCATGGGGTTGGGATGATACCCTCAGAGTGTAGCCGTAATTCCCCTAGGGCATTGAGGGAATAACGTTAGGCCTATCCCGCAGAGGTTCGGGATTTGCCTAGGATTCCTAGCCGAGCTGGGGATGCCTGGAAAGTTACATTATGGGTATATGTTTATTCATGTCATTGCATCATGCATCATATATATGTTTTTGGACCCTCACTAGAAGTTTCATCTTCTAATGGGTTATGCCCCTAGAACATTCAACGTTCCAGTTGAGACTTGCAGTTAGGGCAAGGAGCAGGTTGAGATATGACGGCACGTGATGGCGTGGCCGATGGATTCAGTAGGAGATGCAAGTATTTAATTTATTGAGAAATGTATTTGATGTATGCTCGAGATTTCATATGATTTGCACCTAGGGTGTTAGAGATTATCTCGGGAGACGTGTCTCAATGTAATTATGTATTTGAGGATATGATGGTAATATATGGTACGGATTCTTATATTGTTTTAAATATAATGAATTCAAGTATGTACCGTATCAGGTTTCGATTATTTCTTCCGCATTGTGAATGATTTGCTGGGGGGTTTCCCTTTGACATACGGCATTTGATGTATAAGGAAAGGGATTATGTATGTATACGATGGGCCCCAGGTGGTGACAATGAGTCTGTTGTCGTGGGGCTGGATCACGTAGTCATCAACTCATACCTTAGGTTCCTGTTCTCGAGGGACTTTCGTGAGGGCAGTAGCGTAAACGAATTGATATGCTTGATCTATATGTGCGAGTACAGAGGCATCGAGATGCTCAAGCTATTGCCAGATTATTGGCATTATCGTCCGAATGAGATGATAATAGTAGTGGTTGTGTTTGATTTCGCAAATCCTTACTTTAGAATTTTGAAATTTTTGGATGGCTAGAATGGCACAAGTCAAAGAAGGGTTTCTCTTTCCTTCTTACTTAGGTTCATTTTTTCACCTTAAGTTATGACTATTGATTTACTTATAGATTAGCAAAAGCTTGTGGGCCATGACTGATCTTGAATTTATGAATTTATTTCTCTATATGGAATTGGGCAAATTGAACTTTTTGATTTCTTATTTCTCTCCACTAATTGATGTTTCTGTTTTACTTAGCAAGATTCAAGAACGAGAACAAGAACATAGCCTTTCTAGAGCTGTTAAGTGCTCATATAATCATACAACAAACCAGTTTTTTAGACTCTTTAGCTTCGAATCTCTTCCACTGTAATGTCTAGCTATATTTTTGGAATTACATTCTTATATTCTGTGCTTCTGGGTTGTGATATTCCTTATTCTTCGATGATGGGTTTTAAGTAAGTTCATATCCTAAATGTTTTGATGATGACTACATTATTCCAGAATTTTAATGTCCTCTTATATTATATTATATTCTCTTAGGCTTATTAACATATTTTGTATTCTTATTTAGAATAGTGCTTAAGGATATGTTAAGTCTATCTTGATAGAATGTATGTTGAGTTATATCTTGATAGAATATATGTAGAGTTTGCCTTGAGAGAATGTAAGGAATCTTGATGGGTTTGTATTATCAAATAATGTTTTCATATGTACTAAAATTGTTTTAGCCATAAGTTGTAAGTTCATATCTTTTATGTTTCTCTTTAAGGTCATCTTAAAGATATTACATGAATATTTTGTGAAACTTATGATATGCTAGGTGTTTTATATGGCAGCATTACTCAAAATTTTAGAATAATGTGTTCTATATTTTTATATCTAATATTTAAGTGATCATATACTCAAGTATGGGTATTTGAGTTTTGATTTGTCATGTTAAGGTTGTGCATTCCTTATTATGTTTTGTTTATGGTTAATCTTGCTCTTGCTTATATGTTAATAGATTACTCTAGGATCTCAAGGGATATCTTAAGTATTCTAAAGCATTAGTGTCATGGATAAATGTCATATATCCTTATGACACTTAGAGTAAACTTAAGGTTGGAAATCATTTAAGTGCTCAAAATATAAGCATTACTAATATTAAAAAGCAATAATTTTTAGTTGTTGCATAAATGTCTAGCTTCCATGCTCTTGAAAATATGCATGTATGCTTAGGCAAGTTATTCTAAATCATAAAGCCTAAGTTATCTATTTGATATCTTTTTCTTAAGGCGCTCAATATTATGAAAATTTTAGGGAAGAACATTTGAGATTTTATTAGTTGAATTTAGAGTTTATTGATCTCAAGCAGCATTTGGTTAAGCTACTGAAAATCCATCTTCAGGCTTGTAGTCGAGTGATCGATTATTCACTCAAATAAGAATATAGTTACATTTAAGTGGTGTTATCTTAAACCATCTAGAAATGTTGTGTGTATTCTAAACAATACTTCTCAGTGTTGCTCATGTTTAAGTTAAATGCATTTGAGTAATATAAATCTAAAGATTTTATCTTTCAAGAATTGCTTAAAGTATGCATTAGTTGTAATACCCCAAGAGCCTAGAGAAGAGTAGTACATATCAAGGATAAGTAAGGAAGAAAATAACACCAAGTGGATACCTTTTGGACTGAATGTAGGCAAAGAACTCTCGGGTTAAGCGTGCTTCAGCTGGGAAAGCTCAAGGATGGGTGGCCCCCTGGGAAGTTCGCGTAGCCCCATCAAGATAAGTTGTTATGGTCCTTCCTATCGCTCGATGCGGGATGTTACAAGTGGTATTTGAGCCGACTCTTGGAGAAAGCGACCCAATAAGGGCGAAGAGTGGTGCTGAGGCGAGAGGGCCTGAACAAAGAGCGGCTCCCTAAGCATACATCAAACCATATTAATAATACATGATCGCTTCGAACATATCCCAAAATCAAAGACTATTCATCAATAGAACATAAGTTTTTCAACATGACTTGAAACATAACATAACCGAATCTTCACGTAGAATCCATCGACCACGTCATCACGTGCCTCGAACCCTAACTTTATCATTAACCATAAATAACGTTATACAAAATTATTTCTTAAAACGTTCAGAATTCGATGTAGCAAAACTTAAACACATGGGCTACATAACATTCAATTATTACATCTTGTACTTTGCTAAGTGTCATATCATGCCTCATTCATCCTCGTTTCTGCTACAATCTCCATCTGGAACGTTTGAATATTTCAAGGGCAAAGTCTAAGTTAGATGATGAATCATCTAAGTAAGGGAACAATAAACATATTTCGTGCATGAATGCCAAATGCAACATAAAATCATTCATTTAGTTTAAGTCGATCGCACTCAATTGCTACTCTTCATTTTAACAGCCCCCTTACCAAGTCGAGGTGTATGGGTGCACCCTTGGTAGAGTAGCGAAGCCAATCCCTAATCTCAAACCCTTATGCATTGCATGATCAATAATATCATCGTGAACATATGCATAATTTATCATCAATACATATATATGCACTCTACATGATGCAAAACTTAACATAGCATGTCAATATGATATGATCATTTGCATAAAACTGGTTTTGGGTTGAATCACTTACCTTTTGCATGATGTTCAAAATACCTCAAAAAATGCGAACCACCTCGATTTGTGTGCCCGACCTTGATTTTCGTGCCAGGCTTCTAATGTACTCAATTCGGAACCTTAACTTGCCTCTCAAGCTTCCTCGATATACGTGCCCTGACCTCAAAAGGCATTCTCAGATAATTTCCTAGCTTTGACATGCTTCTTTAGCCCCAAATTAATCCCTAGAATTTTTTGAAATTTTTCAAAACCTTTTTCCTATTTTTTCATATTTTTCTCTATTTTTCTTTTCTTTTTTCTTTTTTCCTTTCCTTTTTTTTTTTTTCCTTCTCCTTCTTCTTCCTCCTCCTTTCTTCTCTGCGCATGCGAACAACTTCACCCAGCCGCCGCACGTTGCTCTGTCGGTCGCTATTTCGGCAGCCGCACCGTCGCTGGTCTGCCTCACTGGCTACCCCTGCTCCACAACCAGCTCACTGACAAGCTGCCATGGCCGCTGACCAGCTGCTGCAACAGCCTTTCCAATCGTCGGTTGCTACCTCCGGCCAGCCTGCATCAGCCTTCACCTCTCCCGATTTCTCCCTTTCAAGCTCTCGACCATCTTCACTTGCTGCCTTCATTTGACCATTGCCATTTTCTGCTTGCTCTCCTTCTCATTTTTTCATTCTTCATCATTTCTCCATCTATATATATAGCCATCCACTTGCAGAGAAAACTTAACTATGAAGTACACTGCCCATCACTCTCCCATCACTTCTTACACCCCACTTACACCACTTGCACAAAACTTAACCATTAAGCTTTCACAAAGGTCATCACACACATGTGCACACATATATATATAACTTATATATATTATACCAATAAAATATATGAATTTACACATTTAAATTTCAAATTTCTTCTTAATTCCACTTGGGCAATTCTTTAATTGCAATTACATTTTCAAACATCAAATTAATTTGCATTACGATATCGAAAATCTAAAATTAATAATTTATAGCTTACTCGATAAGGATAATTTCATCCTTGTGCCTTCACCGGACCTTTGTTTTATCCCGAAACCACTTTAGGGTTGAACCTTACACAAAACCGGAGCCCCCTTAGGGTTCCGTTGACTTCCCAAGAGTCCCCTACAATGATTCTATTTTTCAGCCTAAATCAAAATTATACCGAAAATTGTCTTGATTCCAATTTCTTTTAATACCATAAATCCTACCTCAGAATGTTCATCGAGACCATATCATTTTTCTTAGTCATTTACACTCCGGGGCATTCCCTGTAGTCAATTTGGTACTTATAGCTATCAAAAATTATACTTAAGCCCCTAATCTTTTAATAATTTCACCTATATCCCAAGTTAAAATTACCCTTGAACCTTTTAGAAAATTTGGGATATTACATCATGTGCTCAATGGGAGAAGAATGTAATACCCCAAGAGCCCAAAGAATGGTAGTATATATCGAGGATAAGTAAAGAAAGAAATAATACCAGCTGAATACATTTTGAGCTGAATGTAGGCAAAGAACTCCTGAGTTAAGAGTGTTTGAGGGGGAAGCTCAAGGATGGGTGATCTCCTGAGAAGTTTGCATAGACCCATCAAGGTAAATTGTTCCGGTCCTTCCTATAGCTCAATGCGAGATGTTACATTAGTAGTATATAAGAATGATGTTTTAAATATTTGGGCTTATAAATAGATATCTTATATATGATACATTCATCTTATGTGTGCTCTTATTTTTGAGACATCATACTCAAGTAAAAATGTCCTTGTGATAAAAGATGTGCCTTATTTTGTTCTCATCATTTGCAATGCTCTATATGCTTTTGTTTATCTTATATATGTTCTTGTTTATTAAGTATGAATGAGAAATCATGATGCTCAATCTAGTGCATCTTGGTGTTTATATGATGTGCTTTGTTAATTGAGTAACATATAATGTGTTCAACATATTTACAATATTTGTATGTTCTATTTTAGTCAAGTAAAAGTGAGTTACTTAACTTATATGTGTTTCATGTATGTGAATGGATGGGTAAATATATTTCTATCGAATATGTTATGTTGTACTAAGTAGAATTTGATATTTTACTCTTGTGAGTGATTAAAGAGTTTTGATAATGACAAATAATATGGTTTTCAAAGAATATGAAAAATAAGTATTTTATACATAATGTGTTTCAAAATCAATTTCATAGAATCCAAGCATTTGATCTCCCACAATTATTTCAAAAAGAGATTCTATAGGTTGAGATTCTAAATAAATTCATTTAAGTAGTCTTGAAATAAAATGTTTTAAATCTAAAATCAAGTGTTTCTTATAGTCAGTCAACGAAGTATTCAAATTTTAGTTTGCATCTATTGACCAAGTATAGCCATCTGTCGACTAACAGAATGTTGATCTTTAATTCTATCGACGAAAGGTTTGGCTCTGTTGACTAATAGATTATGTATTTCAAGCTCTGTCGACAGAAGAGTCAAAACTGTCGACTAAGTCTTAAATTGTTATATGAATCTATCGACTAACTCTTTTCTTTTGTTGATTAACTCTCTTTGCAGAAAGCCATAATGGCCAGTTTTTGGCACATTAAATGCTCGGCTAACCACTGTAGTAGTCAAATTTTTGGAATTTTTCAATATCAACTATAAATAGGTGGTAGAAAAAATATTGACCAACCTTTAGATAATTCATTGCCCAACTACCGATCATTCATGTCTTCCTCACGCTTTAAATTTTCATGCTCTCTTTTATTTTCTTATTGAGGCTTTGTACTTAAGTGTTGTTATTCATTTCAAGCCTCTTACTTTCTATAGAGAGAACTTGTAACTAAGAGTTTGTTAGATCTATATAACAGTAAATATATCCCAAGAGGGGGGGTGAATTGGGATTTGGGAGTTTTTAAGAAGATCTTGAAGAATTTTAATCAAGTAGGGCACAAGATTTCGAAACCTCAAGGAATGTGTTTCGAAACTGGCCTTTCTGTTTAGTATGTTTCGAAACACGAGATAGAATGTTTCGAAACTTTACTTATTGGATGACAAGTTTCGAAACTAACTGTAATATGTTTTGAAACTTTGTTCACTGATTTGCAGATATTGAAACTTTTCTTGGTTTTGAAAAACGATTCTTTTGACAACACAAGTAACCAAATAAGCTAATAAAAATGATCAAGACTTGAGCACACGAGATTTATAGTGGTTCGGCACTTGCCTACATCCACTACCTTCAAGCTTACCCACTTGAAGGATTTTCAATCACAATCACTTTTTACTTAGTGATTAACACACAAAGGGTTTTACCAAGGTTCACCCTAAAACCTTACAATGTGAGTTTTTGTGGTTTAACTCAAACCTTTACTATAACGAGCTTTTTCGGGATAAACTCAAACCTTACAAGACATGAGTTTTTGGCTAAACTCAAACCTTACACTTTAAATGAGATAGCAAGGGTATCTCTTACAGCTCAAAGGATTTTCTTAATGAAGAAATAACTTACCAATACACAGCTGTACCAACCTTTTCGGTTTAGGAGTTTGGGAGAAAATGATGAAGGAATGCTTTGGCTTGTTTCCCCTCTTGCACTTCACATAGCACAGTCAAAAATGTATACTCGGATCTTCGTTGAATCTTGTTCTCAATGAATTTCGTTCACATGTGCTTGTGAGTGTCACTTGAGTCTCTTTTGAATATAGAAGTGAATATCTCTTGCTTTCTCTTGTCTTGTGTGTATTTCTTTTTGAGACCTGGTATAAGTATATATACAAGAGAGAAATAAAGATTTGACTTAACATAGCCGTTAGAAACAAGTTCAGGAAAGTAGTTTCGAAACATGCATACTGTGTTTCGAAACATCATAGAATTAGACTAAGGTTTCGAAACTTGATTCTTCAGGTTTCGAAACATCATAGATTCCAGCAGGATAAAGCACTAAGAGACATAGACAAGTGGGAGACAACATTTTTTAGGAATCTTATGGTCCTTAGAATTAAAAATGAATCTCCACTCAACCCATTTCTTAAATCAAGTTTTAGGGTATGGGCTAAATGTTTTAAACTGAAATCGCAACTTTTTATTTCTTAAAAAAACATTTAGTTCCATACTGCATTGTTGAACACATTATTCTGACACATAGTCAGAAGTTTCGAAACTAGATAGAGGAAGTTTCGAAACATGCAGACAGAGACCTGAGTTTTGAAACATGATAGAAGAGGTTTCGAAACAAGCAGGCAGAGACCTAAGTTTCGAAACATTATAGAATAAGTTTCGAAACATGATATGCAAATTTGCCAAACAATGAAATTTAAGCACAAAACATTTTGAAACACTTAGAGAGACATATAAGAACATAGTTTCGAAACATGGCCACTAGGTTTCGAAACATTACACATGCATTTGAATTTTTATCAAAAAACATGCTTTCGCGCCAAAGACCTTTTTATGCATAGTTTCGAAATATCATATAAACGCTTTTTCTCATATACCAAAAAATATGTTACAACAATTCTCCCCCTATTTTTTGATAATGATGAAAAACTCTTTGAGAAATTTTTATGAACTCAATATTCACTTAACTCCCCCATAAACTTATATTAGGGTTAGAGATACAAACCTTGAAGTGAAACACTCTCTTTTGCACTTGCTTGAAACTGCATAATACAGGGATTTTCTTGCTACCAAGAGTTAGAGTTTTAACAACAAACAGTGAGTTTGCTTAAACATTAGAGATTCAGTTCATATGCAGTGTTCTCAATTTGTTCTCCCCCTTTTTATCATAAACAAAAAATATGATAATGAATTAGACAACAATTTGCTAAGATAATCAAAAGAGAAATTCATTCCTTAAGCATAGTTCTTGTAAGCAGAATTCAACACAAGAGCATATAGAGAAAGTATTAAAAAAATAGAGTGCAACTTAAAGCAAATAAACTTAGGGAGATGAGGCAGGGGCACTAGGACTAGAGTGACTAGCAACTAACTCTTCTAAATTTCCTAGTTGATCCCTAAGACTATCCAAGTAGTCTTTTGTTTGGTTGTGGTTGTTCTCGACTTTGTCGTTGAGAGTTTGCAGCTGAGTCCCGAAAGTGGCTTGAATAGCCATTACTTCATCAAACTTCCGAGTCATGGAGGCAAAGCCTTCAGCTATGGTAGACTGAAGCGATGCAAGCATATCGGGTGTGACTCTAGAAGAGGGTCCGGCTTCAGATGTTGGAACGTTGTCATCTTCGTTTTCTTCTTCTTCTTCATCATCTTCTTCTTGAATTTCTTCCTCAGCTTCCTTTGCCGCTTGATCTTGAGCTTCAGCTTCCATCTCAAAACTGAACCTTTGATGACGATGAATCATTTTTGTATACCTCTTGTTTATATCATCATATCTATATCCCATTTTCGTGAGAGATGTGTGATCAAAAATAGATAGTTTGGATATCGGAAGAGTAGATGAGGATTGGATAGATGGAAATTTGGTTTGGATAAATGCTGACAGCAAGCAACCATAGGGAAGAGATTGCGTTTTATGGGCACGAGCATTTACCATTTTATTGCACATAATGGAGGGAAGGTTGATTGGTTTATTTTCCATAATTTTTTCAATGAACCATAGGTCCTCAGGGTAAAGTCTAGCATAGTTCCCTTTCCTAGGATGTAAAACTTGACAGATGATAATATGAAGGATACGAAGATCAAATGTTAAGGCATTTATGTTTGTGAAAGCCTTTTGGAGATTTGGATTGCCCGAAATTTTCTTACAAACATCTAACGCTTTGAATGTATAGGGAATGTATATATCTCCTTCAACAGGAATGTTGAGAAATGCACCTATTGTACTAGGGCTAACTTCAAGTTCAGTATTTTGAATGAAAGTTCTGAAACGATCGGAGTACTCATGGCCATCAAAATATGTTTGAGCATTTGAGTATAGAATACGAACATAATCTTCAAGAACAGGAGATCTAAACTTTAATAAACGGAGCCATTTTCGCTCTTTAAGTAAAGGAAGATAGGAGAAGTTGGCCTTTTTTAGAACATCGGTGTCAAAAGGGCGACCAGGATTTACCTCACGATTTTCAAACGATGATTTGAAGGATTGGTATGCCTGAGGAGTAGGAAAATCATCGCTGTACTCTTGAGGAGGAGGAGATGGCGAGGAGTGAGTGCGTTGACGCTTTTCGGCGGTTCTCTTTGTTCTCACCATAGTCGATTTTCAAGATAGGAGCAAGAGATTGAGAGAGATTTTGGGTGGGAGAGCAAAAAGGAAAAGTTTCGGAGACTAGGGTTTCGAAATGGAGTGGAAATTTCGAGTGAAATGAAAGTTTGAAACGGCTCGGGTATATATAATCCCGATTCTAGGTTTCGAAACATGGGGGTCTATGTTTCGAAACTTTCCTCACTGGACAGGAGGTTTCGAAACACAAATCAAGTGTGTTTCGAAATAACATTCTCTGGAGAACAAGTTTCGAAACATAGGAAGACATGTTTCGAAACATTACTCTCTGGAAATTTTAAATCCACAGCCTTATATACTCGATACAGAACAGGTTTCGAAACTTTTGAAAATATGTTTCGAAACTTTTAAGCAGAAACACTCAGAATCGAGATTTTTGAAGAGATTGAATCTAGAACTTGATTTCTAGCAAGTTAAGACACGATCTAAAGTATTCAAACTTCGTACTCTCCAAAGGTTTGGTAAAGATATCGGCTACTTGATGGTTCGTTTCTAAGAATTCTAAAACGATATCTTCCTTTTGAACATGATCTCTTAAGAAGTGGTGTTTGATTTCAATATGTTTGGTTCTTGCATGAAATACAGGATTTTTTGACAAAGCAATTGTGCTCATGTTGTCACACATGATTTGAGTTCTTTCTAGAGGAATACCATAGTCTTCTAATTGATGTTTAATCCATAAGACTTGTGTGCAACACAAACTTGCTGCTACATATTCAGCTTCGGTTGAGGACAAAGCGACAGTGTTTTGTTTCTTGCTAGCCCAAGATACTAAAGAATTTCCTAGAAAGTGACATATTCCACTTGTGCTCTTTCTATCAATTTTGCATCTTCCAAGATCAGCATCTGTAAAAGCCTTTAATTTGAAATCTTTGGATTTAGCATAGAATAGACACAAATTTTCTGATCCTTTGATATATCTTAAGATCCTTTTAGTGGCTTTTAAGTGAGATTCTTTTGGATTTGCTTGGTACCTAGCACACATGCCTACACTAAATACAATATCTGGTCTTGAGGCTGTTAGATATAGCAATGATCCAATGATTCCTCTATAGAGCTTTTGGTCTACTGATTTTCCTTCCTCATCCTGATCAATTTCGATTGACGAACTCATAGGGGTAGAGATAGGCTTACAGTCTTTCATTCCAAATTTAGATAAGATTTCTTTTATATACTTGGTTTGGCTTATATAGATTCCCTTAGGGGTTTGCCTAATCTGAAGGCCTAGAAAATAGTTCAATTCTCCCATCATGCTCATTTCAAACTCATTTTGCATTATTAGTGAAAATTCATCACATAGACTAGGATTTGATGATCCAAATATAATGTCATCAACATAAATCTGGACAATCAATATATCATTCTTTTTCCGTTTAATGAAGAGCGTTGTATCCACTTTTCCTCTTTGAAATTCATTTTCTGTAAGAAATTTACTTAGCCTTTCATACCAAGCTCTAGGAGCCTGTTTTAAGCCATATAGGGCTTTTGAAAGCTTGAATACATGATTTGGATACTCTGGATTTTCAAAACCAGGAGGTTGTCTTACAAACACTTGTTCTGAGATGAAACCATTTAGAAATGCACTCTTAACATCCATTTGATATAAGATGAAGTTCTTGTAGCACGAGAAAGATAATAATATCCTTATAGCTTCCAATCTTGCTACGGGAGCATAAGTTTCATCATAGTCAATGCCTTCCTCTTGACTATACCCTTGAGCAACTAATCTTGCTTTATTCCTAATGATATTGCCATTTTCATTGAGTTTGTTTCTAAATACCCATTTTGTTCCAATGATAGAGTGATTTGATGGTTTAGGTACAAGACACCAAACCTTATTCTTTTCAAATTGGTTTAGCTCATCTTGCATAGCCTCAACCCATCCATCATCATTTAGAGCTTCTTGAACATTTTTTGGTTCTATTTGAGAAATTAGAGCCAAATTACTAGATACTCTTAAGGAAGATCTTGTTGATACTCCTTTTCTAGGATCTCCTATGATTTCACTATTTTTTACATAGTTTCTTTCTCTTGGAAAAGAGACTTCTTTTAGATTTTCAGGATTTTGAATATTAGTTTGTTTTTCCTCTTCATTGATTTGAGATTGATTTGACTTATCTGAAATGCTTTCTGAATCATCATCATTATTTCTTATTATCGAATGTTCATCAAACACTATGTGAATTGATTCTTCTATGACTAGAGTTCGTTTGTTGAAGACTCGATAAGCTTTACTTTGGGATGAGTATCCTATGAATATACCTTGGTTACTTTTAGCATCAAATTTTCCTAATTGATCCTTTCCATTGATTAAAATAAAACATTTGCACCCAAATGGATGGAAGTACGAAATATTGGGTTTCTTGTGTTTATACAGTTCATAAGGGGTTCTTTTTATAATAGGTCTTATTGATACTCTATTTATAACATAGCATGCTGTATTTACAGCTTCTGCCCAAAAATACTTTGGTAAGTCATTTTCTAGAAGCATAGTTCTAGACATTTCTATAAGAGTTCTATTTTTTCTTTCAACAACTCCATTTTGTTGAGGAGTTCTAGAAGCTGAAAAATTATGATGAATTCCATTTTCTTGACAGAAGGATTTAAATTCTTGGTTCTCAAATTCTCCACCATGATCGCTTCTTATTTGCTTTATCTTTAGGTCTTGTTCATTTTGAAGTCTTTTGCATAATCTAGAGAAGGATTTATATGCATCATTTTTACTTCCCAAGAACAAAACCCAAGTAAATCTTGAAAAATCATCTACTATGACCAAGGTATAGGATTTTCCTCCTAGGCTTTGAGTTCTCATAGGTCCGAACAAATCTAGGTGAAGTAACTCTAAAGGTCTAGACGTGTTAACTGAGTTGATAGGTTTAAATGAAGATCTAGTTTGTTTACCTTTCATACAAATATCACAAATATGGTTCTTTTTAAATTTTATGTCAGGTAACCCTCTAACTAGTTGTTTTCTAGCTAACTTATCAATTAAGTTCATGCTAGCATGTCCTAGCTTTTTATGCCATATCCAAGATAGGTTTGCATTTGAGGCAATCAAGCAATTTTCATGTTTAAGCACGACATCCTCAAGCCAGATAACATACACATTTCCATGTCTATTTCCAGAAAAAACAAGTTCATTTGATTTCAATTCGAAAACATTACATTTGTTTGATTCAAAAGTGATCTTGTGACCTTTATCACATAATTGGCTTATGCTTAACAAGTTGTGTTTTAAGCCATCAACGAGGCATACATTTTCAACTTTGGTTCTTCCTAAACCAACTATGCCATGACCAAGTATCTTACCTCTTGAGTTGTCTCCATAGATAACATTACCTCCTTCTTTGTAGGTGAGAGAGACGAATTGAGACTTGTCTCCCGTCATGTGCTTGGTGCATCCACTGTCAAGATACCATTTCTTCTTTGCTTCCTTGGATGCCAAGCTTGCCTACAAGAAATACATCATGTTGGTACCTTTGGTACCCAAACTTCTTTGGGTCCAACAATGTTAGCAATCATGTCATCTTTAACTTTTGGAATCCAAATCAAATTTAATCTGTAAGCATTTTTTCTAACATAGCATTGCTTAATATGATGTCCCTTTCTGTTGCAATAATGACAAATCACTTTTGTCCTTTTATAAAACCTTTGATTGTGAGAATGGTGACTAGCATTATTTTTAACTGATGGTGATTTGAATGGTAATTTTTCTTTGACAAATTTTGTTGTTGAGGTAGATGGTATATTAGTTGAATAGCCTATTCCTCTTTTGTCTCCGAAAGGTTTCTGACTTCCCAAAATCATTTCTAACTTATTCTTTCCTTCTAAGAGTTTTTCAAATGATTCTAATAAGTCATTATTTTTGCTTTCCAATTTTGAAAATCTGATTTTCCAGTTTTCACTTTCTTTGTCTTTCTCTCTTATGATGTTTTCTAGGTCATCACAAGCAGTCTTCAGATTATAGTTTTCCTTTTCTTTGTCTACTAAGGAATTTTTCAAAAACTTATTTTTGGCTAGAATCTTACTGCAGGTATCCAAAAGTAAGTTGTACTCATCTTGCAAGGAATTAAAGGACAATGACTCACAATTAGATGAACTGGAGCTTACCTCTTCTTCTCCTGTAGCCATAAGACAGAAATCAGCATTTTCTTCTTGATCACTTGAGTTTGATGAGGAGTATTCATCGCTGCTCCATGTGGCTAATGCTTTCTTTTTCTTGCCTTTCTTGTGAACTTTGAGGAGAGGACAATCTGCCTTGATGTGTCCTGGTTTCTTACACTCAAAACACTTCATCTCATAAGTTGTTTCTTTGGAAATTTTCTTGTTGTCATTAAATCTTCTTTTAGGAAACTTTCCTTTTCTTATGAACTTATTGAATCGCTTTGTGAGTAATGCTACATCATTAGTTTCATCATTCGATCCATTTTCATCCTCTTCTTTGGCTTTTAATGCTAAGGATTTTAGTTTTAATTCATTTGAATCTTTTCTTTTCAGTTTTATCTCATGAGTTAGCAGTGAACCTAGTAAGTCATCCATGGTAAGAGTAGATGTGTCTCTAGCTTCCTCTATTGCCGTGACTTTTGGTTCCCAATTAGATGGTAGACTTCCTAAGATTTTTTGAACCTTTTCTTCTGTTGTAATTGTTTTTCCTAGGGCTTGCAAGTTGGTTACAATGTCATTGAACCTAGTAAACATTTCCTTAATAGATTCACTAGCATGCATTTCAAAGTTTTGATATTCACTAGTGAGAATTGCAATTTTGGTACTTTTTACTTTCTTGGTTCCCTCGTGTGTTACTTCTAGGTGATCCCAAATTTCCTTAGCTGTAGTACATGATATGATCCTGTTGAACTCAGCTGGGCTTAATGCACAATGTAATATGTTGACAGTTCTAGCATTTATCTCATTTGTGTGTTTTTGTTGTTCACTACAATCACTTGTAGGAGGTTCCGGTAAAGTTAATGTACTAGATATACATGTATATAACTTAGTGCTTTGCATTAGAAAATACCTCATTCTTGTTTTCCAGTAGGTGAAGTTTGAGCCATCAAAGTATGGAGGTCTTGAAACATTTTGCCCTTCCAACTTGAATTCGGAGTTGAATGCCATTTGGATCTTTGCTCTTTGGCGGTTAGTCCTGAAAAAACACTTAGAGACCTCGCTCTGATACCAATTGTTAGATCTATATAACAGTAAATATATCCCAAGAGGGGGGTGAATTGGGATTTGGGAGTTTTTAAGAAGATCTTGAAGAATTTTAATCAAGTAGGGCACAAGATTTCGAAACCTCAAGGAATGTGTTTCGAAACTGGCCTTTCTGTTTAGTATGTTTCGAAACACGAGATAGAATGTTTCGAAACTTTACTTACTGGATGACAAGTTTCGAAACTAACTGTAATATGTTTCGAAACTTTGTTCACTGATTTGCAGATATTGAAACTTTTCTTGGTTTTGAAAAACGATTCTTTTGACAACACAAGTAACCAAATAAGCTAATAAAAATGATCAAGACTTGAGCACACGAGATTTATAGTGGTTCGGCACTTGCCTACATCCACTACCTTCAAGCTTACCCACTTGAAGGATTTTCAATCACAATCACTTTTTACTTAGTGATTAACACACAAAGGGTTTTACCAAGGTTCACCCTAAAACCTTACAATGTGAGTTTTTGTGGTTTAACTCAAACCTTTACTATAACGAGCTTTTTCGGGATAAACTCAAACCTTACAAGACATGAGTTTTTGGCTAAACTCAAACCTTACACTTTAAATGAGATAGCAAGGGTATCTCTTACAGCTCAAAGGATTTTCTTAATGAAGAAATAACTTACCAATACACAGCTGTACCAACCTTTTCGGTTTAGGAGTTTGGGAGAAAATGATGAAGGAATGCTTTGGCTTGTTTCCCCTCTTGCACTTCACATAGCACAGTCAAAAATGTATACTCGGATCTTCGTTGAATCTTGTTCTCAATGAATTTCGTTCACATGTGCTTGTGAGTGTCACTTGAGTCTCTTTTGAATATAGAAGTGAATATCTCTTGCTTTCTCTTGTCTTGTGTGTATTTCTTTTTGAGACCTGGTATAAGTATATATACAAGAGAGAAATAAAGATTTGACTTAACATAGCCGTTAGAAACAAGTTCAGGAAAGTAGTTTCGAAACATGCATACTGTGTTTCGAAACATCATAGAATTAGACTAAGGTTTCGAAACTTGATTCTTCAGGTTTCGAAACATCATAGATTCCAGCAGGATAAAGCACTAAGAGACATAGACAAGTGGGAGACAACATTTTTTAGGAATCTTATGGTCCTTAGAATTAAAAATGAATCTCCACTCAACCCATTTCTTAAATCAAGTTTTAGGGTATGGGCTAAATGTTTTAAACTGAAATCGCAACTTTTTATTTCTTAAAAAAACATTTAGTTCCATACTGCATTGTTGAACACATTATTCTGACACATAGTCAGAAGTTTCGAAACTAGATAGAGGAAGTTTCGAAACATGCAGACAGAGACCTGAGTTTCGAAACATGATAGAAGAGGTTTCGAAACAAGCAGGCAGAGACCTAAGTTTCGAAACATTATAGAATAAGTTTCGAAACATGATATGCAGATTTGCCAAACAATGAAATTTAAGCACAAAACATTTTGAAACACTTAGAGAGACATATAAGAACATAGTTTCGAAACATGGCCACTAGGTTTCGAAACATTACACATGCATTTGAATTTTTATCAAAAAACATGCTTTCGCGCCAAAGACCTTTTTATGCATAGTTTCGAAATATCATATAAACGCTTTTTCTCATATACCAAAAAATATGTTACAACAGAGTTTTCACTCTTAAACTCTCTTATCTCTTTGTATTGCATTTTACCTAGAATGAGCTAGAGGGCCTATGTGTGTAGGAGGTTTGTAGTTTTTCCTAGTCTTAGACTAGAGGACCTACTTGGTTAAGTAAAAGAATTTAATAGAATTGTTTGCAAAATTCTTAGTGAGAAACTAAGGTAGTGGGACTAGGTTTGAAAAGCCGAACCACTATGAATTATTGTCTCCTACTATAGCTTTTATTTTCCACTTCATTTAGCATTGCATATTTATATTCATTTTCAGTTTATCAAACATCGTTCCAAATCAAGAATTTTTTAAACTCAAGTTAAATTTTTAAATAACCCAATTCACCACTCCCTCTTGGGTTTTGATGTCATTGCTATACTTTTATATCAGAATTATCTTTTCTTGAAAGGAATATTTCTTAGTTAAGAAACATTTAGTGTTCTCAACTTATTATCTAGTAAAATTTCATGAGATAAGAATATCTCATTTATCTTAGATATTCTCTAAAACCAAGTGAATATATTTGGAAATTTAGTTTTAATCAACTTTCACAAACATCACTTGTGTTTTGTATTTGAGCTTAATGTTCATGTAAGTCATGTGTTGTGTTGTTCTTAATGCGAAAATTATGTTTTATATATTAAGCTTAATGCTTATGATATTTAGATATTGGTGAAAAAGTGTTTTGATTATGACATTCAAAACATTATATGTTGTTTGAATGATAATCAATTAAGGTATTGAGTATAATCAAGTATGGATACTACTCGAGTGAATGTTCTCATAAATGGAGTATGTATTGCAAGGTTTCGACTATATCAAAAGTAATCCAATGATCAGAGTAATAGCATTGTTAATCGACTATGAGATAAGCACAACCAAGTATATATAATCTTCTATTAGTCGAGTATGGTTGCTTGATTAGAGTTTAATCAAGTATTTTTGGTGAGCAATCGAGTGTATGTTGGTGATCAATCAACCATTAATGTGTAATAGTCAAGTATTTTATGTATCTCTCAATTGGCAGCAAGTAGTGCTTATAGACTTAAGTAGCTGCTGAGTTCACTTGAGTAGCTAAAGGATATAATAAAGTGCTGACAAAAGTTAATCAATTATTGAAATCTAATAATCGATTATTAACCTATATTAGTTGAGTATTAGCTAAAGTTAGTCGAGTAAATGTGTGTTGAAGTTGATTTTTATAGTTGTTGTAAGTGCTTTTAATGCACTATCTTAACCATTTAAGCTCAAAAAATGCTCTAAAATTTTCCCTAAATCATTTATCTTGATATTTTAATATTTTAATAATTTTGTATGGAAAAAAGAAAATTATCCTTATAGATTTTCATCCTTATGACAACAAGTATAAAAGGAGATGAAGTTGAAAATAAATGTTGTTGGTTTTGAAATATTATTTGTACTACTTTGAGTCAAAGACATTCTTCAAGCTTACATCTTCAATTAGAAAAAAAAAATGGGTGCTTATCATTTTTATATTATTTCTCTCTCTCTTTCTTTTCTTTGTAAGAAACTAAATTTGTAATCTATACTTTATCTTGGAAGAGGTTCTCTAAGTGTTCTAAATTGCAAATCTTTCTTATTTTGTTGAGGTTACGCATGATCCCTAAAAAGCAAGAGTAATGCTTGATCCTTTGAAAAGACAAGAGGTTACACCTGATCTTTTGAAAGATAGTGGTTTCGGTTGAGTCTTGAAAAATCAATTGTATTGGTTATTACTGAGCCTATAAAAAGCGAAGGTTACAATTGAGGTTATAGCTAAGTCTGCAAAAGTTATAGTAGATTGGGTAAATCCTTGCTAAGAAGTCAAGATAGTAGAGTAGGCTTGTTGATTGAATCACGATAAATTTTCTACGTGCTACATTTTTCATTTCTCTCTTTATTTTAACACTTTCATTTTACTTTTAGCAAGTGTCATTTTACTTAGCAA
This sequence comes from Diospyros kaki, assembly GCA_036245055.1. Classification (NCBI taxonomy): domain Eukaryota; kingdom Viridiplantae; phylum Streptophyta; class Magnoliopsida; order Ericales; family Ebenaceae; genus Diospyros; species Diospyros kaki. The sequence goes on along the minus strand of BSEG01000015.1, from coordinate 14,481,701 downwards.
TTTTGTTATCTATTTTTAATACTCCATTAACAGTTCTCTAAAACCTTAAGAGGATAAATCTTCTAGACCATCCAAGCCCAATCTCGAACCTCTCTTTAGGCCCAACCTCTTCCCAATCTGATCTTCCTTCTTGACCCAGCCTTGGTCCAGTGTCAGCCTGTTACGGCATCATTGCTATCTCATTGGATATCTGTGCGGCCATCTCAAATCCCATCCTCATTAATGAGGGATCTCATCCACATTAATGAAGGTCACGTCGCCACCATGCTACCACCTGGGAACCTCCACCGACGCTGGATAGCTAGTCCTATCACCTGCAAATGCATAAATCATGCGTGCAGAAGGATATCTCCTCATTCTATATCAACTAGCTCTCTTCAAAGCCAAGGTATGTTCTGACATCTGACCTACTGATACACTGCCTCATCTTACTTTTTTGGTCACTCGACCATCGGAGTGCTTGCAGGTGCCAGCCGCCCCCAGGACAGATCCATCGCCGGAGCCCACCCCCCGCCTCCGATCATCCCCATTTTTGTTCAAGAAGGAACATCTGGCGCCCACCATGAGACCCGGTAAAACTTACCTACCCCATAAGCTCACCAAAGCCTTTCAAACCAATCTTCCGGTGACCGCACCATGGTGCAAACCAGAAGCGCCCCTACTCAGGAGCTAAACGACACCAACTACCTCCCGCAAAACCCAGCTGTCATGGAGGTCCTCCTCTAAACTATCAAACAACTTCAAAACCAAGTCACTAAGTTAACCAGAAACCAACAGCAAGCTCCAGGACTTCTGTTAGGACCTCGACATCCATCAGGTCCTCACCTCAGTCAAACACCCTCAGACCAATAGCCAAGAAAAAGCCGCCAACAAGGTCATCTTAGCCAATCTAAAAAAGCGACTCGATGACGCCAAGGGCTCATGGCCAAAAGAACTCCCTATGGTGATATGGTCGCACTACACCACAATTCAAACCTCGACCATGGAAACACCCTTTCGACTCACTTACAGGTCATAGGCCATGATCCCTTGAGCTTCCTCGATCTAGCCCTGGCCTCGAGTAACCTCAGCCACTCTCCCTGAAGATTGCCTTGTATCAAATAGGCATTGGCAGACCTCGACCTTCCTCGGTCTAGCCCCGACCTCAAGTAACCTTAGTCATTCTCCCTGAAGATAGCCTTGTATCAAATAGGCAGTGGCAGACCTCGAGCTTCCTCGGTCTAGCCCTGGCCTTGAGTAACCTCAGCCATTCTCCCTGAAGATAACCTTGTATCAAACAGGTATTGGCAGACCTCGAGCTTCCTCGGTCTAGCCCTAGTCTCAAGTAACCTCGACCACTCTGCCTGAAGATAGCCTTGTATCAAACAGGCATTGGCAGACCTCAATCTTTCTCAGTCTAGCCTTGGCCTCGAGTAACCTCGGCCACTCTCCCTAAAAATAGTCTTGTATCAAATAGGCATTGGCAGATCTCGAGCTTCCTCGATCCATCCCTGGCCCCGAGTAACCTCAGCCACTCCCCAAAGTTAGCCTTGTATCAAATAGGCACAACATAAACAAATCTTGGGTCACCTCGTACTCACTCGACCCGCTAAATATAAGGTACCTAAGAATTTTTCATTTTATTACTTGTAACTCATTCAATGCAAGTATTAGCAAGACTTCGAGCACAGTCTCATCATTGTTGTAGGGCTTTGAGTCTGCCACAGCCCTATGGAGCCACGCCTTGTATCAAATAGGTGCACAGGACCTCAAGCCCACCTCGGTCCTCCTTTTGCAGTGCTCCGGAACTAGTTCAATGTGGTCTGTCACAAGACCTTAAGCCCGCCTCGGTCCCCTATTTGCAATGCTCCAGACCTAGGGCAACGCAATCCATCACAGGACCTCGAGCCCGCTTCGATCCCCCATTTATAGTCCTCCGGACCTAGGTCAACGCAGTCCGTCACAGGACGTTGAGCCCCCCCTCAATCCTCCATTTGCAGTCCTCCGGACCTAGCTAAGTCAACGCGGTCCGTCACAAGACCTCGAGCCTACCTCGGTCTTTCATTTGCAGTGCTCCGAACCTAGGTCGATGTGGTCCATCACAGGACCTCGAGCTTGCCTCGGCCCCCATTTGCAGTGCTCCAGACTTAGGTCGACGTGGTCCGTCACAAGACCTCAAGCCCGCCTCGGTCCCCCATTTGTAGTGCTCCAGACCTAGGTCGACGAGGTCCATTACAGGACCTCAAGCCCTCTTCGATCCTCTATTTGCAGTGCTTCAAACCGAGGTCGACCCGGTCCATCACAGGACCTCGAGTCTACCTCAGTCTGATTCCAAGGTCTTGTCTTATATCAGACAGGCACGCCGGACCTTGAGTTTACCTCAGTCTAATTTCTGAGTCCGCCTTGGCCCTACCAAGTCGTGCCTTGCATTAGAAAGGCACACCGGACCTCTAGTCTACCTTGGTCCGACTTCCAAGTCCGCATTTGCGCTGTCAAGTCATGCCTTGTATCAGACAGGCACGCCGAATCGCCCAAACTTTTCCTTCTCTAGCTTGAACACTCGCTTCTCGAGCATCTGACTTGGGGGGCTGTGGATCGTCTAAGCCCAATCTCGACCCTCTCCTTAAGCCCAATCTCAGCCCAATCTGATCTTCTTTCTTGACCCAGCCTTGGTCCAACGCTAGTCTGCCACAGCATCATTGCTATCTCACTGGATATCCGCACGACCGTCTTAGATCTCATCCTCATTAATAGCGGATCCATCCACATTAATGAAGGTCCCTTCGCCACCATGCTACCACCTGGGAACCTCCACCGGCGTTAGATAGTCAATCCTATCACCTGCAAACGTACGACTCATGCATGCAAGAGGACATCTCCTCCTTCTATATCAACCAATTCTCTTTAGAGCCAAGGTATGTTCTGACCTCTGACCTACTGATACACTGCCTCATCTTACTCTTTTGGTCACTCGACTGTCGGATTGCTTGCAGGTGCCAACTGCCCCCCAGACAGATCCGTCGCCGAAGCCCGCACCCCACCTCTGATTGTCCCCCTTTTTGGTCAGGAAGGAACATCTTCTTACATAAAATTTATCTTACACTTATTTCATATCAACTTTTGTCAAAGTTATATTTAAAGCATTAGTGTTCATAGTATGAAAAAGGAAAATCTATTTTATTCAAAGTCTTCTTAAAGTCAAGAAAAGTTTTTGAAAATCCAATTCACCCCTCCCTTGGGTGTCCATCATTTATTACAGTTTCAAACTGTCAGTATTATGATTGTTTCGATGTGGGTTTAAAACGATGCCCTGTTTTCTTTTCTCTTTTGTCAAGTGGTGCATCAACAAGAAAATACAAAAATAGCGTTATTTGCTGATTTATCAACTATTTAACACATCATCATGCCACCTCATCCGCCATGTCGTAGGGGCACACACTTGGATAAAATAGGATATAATTGAAATCAATTGCAAAATATTTGGCATAAATTAAAGCAATTCTCAAAATCGGATAAAATTAAAAAATAATGCAAAATTCAGGATAAATCAAGTTATTAACCCTTTTATTAATTACAATATGAAAAGGTATATCAAAATTCTCTTTAAATGTTATCTCAATCCAATATTAGCACAAATCACTAAAACATATAGGGATAAACTAATTTAATTCTATGCACTCAATCGTAAAAGCTATTTTGAGGTTAGAGTGTCATTGAATTCTTTCAACCCTATTTCCATTTTCCCATGCAATTGTTATTATTATTAAATTAGTATTCTTAAGTCCCAGTTTATATTTCCAGTTGGCATTGAATGCAAACCAACTTCTAGAACTGACCAAATTGAGTAAACTCTAGTCCAGCTTTGCTAGAAATCATTTTATGGTCACACATGCAATTAGAGTGGTAAATGAGACTAGCTGCTGATGAGTGACTCGGTACTTGACTCATTAAAAGTTCATTCAAATCCGTTCGTTAAAATAAGCAAGTCGAGTTTAAAATCAATAAAGCTCGACTTGATAGCTCGCAAACTATCTATAATAGAAGTTCATGAGCTGGCTCGATTATAGGTTCGCAAGCTGACTCAAATAGAACCTCGAGAGCAAACTCGATTAGAATCTTTGTAAACAGGCTTGATTATAAGCTCGCGAGTTGAATCGTTTAAATACTAGTGAGCAGGCTTGATTATTGGCTCGCGAGCTGGATCGTTTAGAGACTCATGAACAAATTGTAACTAGGTTTGTTTATAAATACATTAATAAATTTATTCATAATTTTATAAAAATATTATTTAACATAAAATTATCAGACTTTACATTATTATAATAATATCATTAATAGAATATATTGATAATAAGATATGTTGTAACTTGAAAATTAATCAATTAATGTATAAGTTTAATAGAGAAATTATTGTTTTAATCGAGTAAGGAAATGTTTAGTTGAGTAACAACTAATAAGTATTGTACTCGACTATTTTTTTCTTTTAATCAAGTAAGAGCTAAACATTTAAGGGATTAATCAATTATATACATGTTTTCCTAGAATATATGATTAAATAATATTAATTGAATAACCAAATAGTTAATCGACTAAGTGGTACATTAGTTGAGTAACTATAACATTTAACTAAGTAATAAATCGAGATTAAAATGACAAATTTCTATAATTGTATCATTAATCGATTAAAAATAAATATTAATCTAGTAAAATTATAATTTACTCGAGTATTAAAAAGAATCAGTCGAATAACTGTATATCTACTCGAGTAATACCCAATTTACTCGACCAATGTTACATTAAATTTCAAAAAATTAATAGTTATAGATATCATTAAAAGCACATTTTAAGTATTTTATCTACAAACAAAATTTATAAATTGGCATAACATTGTAAAATTTATAATAATTTTATCTAAAATCAATAATAGTTCATAATAGTTCTATTAAAAATTAATAATAAATCATAATAGTGATTAAAATTATTATTAATTTTAAATAAGACTATTATGAATTACATAAGATTACATCAATATATATAAATAATATTATCATAAAAATATAGTAATTATTTAAAAGATATGAAAATTTGTACATAGTAATTTTGGATAATATGCAGAATAAATTTTATTTTATTTTATATATTATATGTTACTAAACACACCAACACTATATATTAATTTTCAGACAATATATATTTATTATATTTTATTTTTTAAGTCTAACTATTTATTATTAATTAATTTTATTATAATAAATATATTATTAAAAAAATATATTTAATATTTATTAACTATATATATGAATCACAAAAATTGATTGATCAATCAAAATAATTGAGTCAATCAAATTATATTATAATTCACTATCTATAACATGTTTTTCATTCAAATAAATTTTTTTTAAACACCTTAATATGATATTATAATTATTATTCTTGGTTATTATTATTTTTTTAGGAAAGAATTATAAAATAGAAAATATTTAAAATGTAAAATAGATAGAGTATATGTAAAAAAATAGTCAAAATTATAAAGATTGAAATAAAATAAATGGAAGTGTATGGAAAATTAGTTTATAATTTATATGAAATAAATAATATTGTAAGTTGTAAATCTGAGCCATTTTAATTTGAATTGCAAATTTGCGAATTGGAGCAGCTAGAGAGAGACCCAGCACCGTCGCCGTTGCCGCCTCGCCGGAGTGTCCGCTACTCTGGCCACCCACTCGTCTCGCAGCGTCGCCACTCACCGCCAACCGCCCCGCCTCTCTAGCCTTCGGCGCGTGGCCTCACCTTTCTCACTGCTCTGGCCGCGGCCTCGCATCTCTCGCTGTCGCCTCGCCTTTCTTGCCACTGCATCCTCCGCTCTGGCTGCCGCCTCGCCCCTGGCAGCCGACCGCCACTGCATCCTCTGCTCTCATCAAGGTATGATTGTGCTATTTTGGAACTTTTTGCTTATCTGTGATATCTGTTATTTTGGGACTCGAACCCGAGCCAAAGTCCGAGCTCAGCCTGTCAACCGAATTGACGAGATGAGCTTCTATGCTCCACTCGAGGTCGAGCCTGAGCTCATATTTGCCGAGCCGAGCTTCGCTTAATTAGCTCGGCTTTATTGCAGCCCTACATGCACCTGTATGTGTAAGTGTTTATTTTACCCCTATTATTCAATAAAGGTTTTCCACCAATTGATGTTTTCCCTTGAGGTTTCATTTTTATCATTCGATTCTAAACTGATGAATGACAAATAAAGGCATCAACCCTTATGCTATTCTTGAATTCCAGACTTTGTTGTGGTTAAGCATTATAAGAGTTCTGGCCTAGAAATAGACAAAATCTGAGCTGCAGTTCTATAAATTAGTTGTTATTGTCGGTGCTACATTAAAATTAGATCTTGGGGTTGTGAATCTATCACTAGTAGATGGTGTAAAACCAATGTCTTATCTTTCTTTGAGTAGACCTGTGCCGCACGAATAATGCTATGCGGGTGGATGCAAGTACTCTTGTGTTAGTAATTTTGTTTAAAAATTTATGAATTTGGTTTAAAAGTTATTTCACTATAAAAAAAAATTTGAATTTAATGACCAATTTTAGAGACAAAATTAGAGAGGGATTATATATAAAACTAATAGTTTGTATTTTAATAGTCAAAGAAGGACACAGAGACAGACTTATTTCTGCCTCTAAGCAAAAATATGAAATTCGTTGTTAATTCTGTCTCTAAATGAAAAAATAATTAAAAAAAAAATCATCTCTAAAAGTAAAAAGTTACATCTATGTTAAAAAGACGAATCTATCCTTGATTTTGTCGGTATACAATTTTTTTGATTATTTTAATAATATTTTTAAATAAAGATGAAATTTTCTCCATCTCTAAATAGTTAGAGATGGAATATTTTTTCTTCTTTATTTTTTTTATTATACTTTGTGTAAAGACAAAATCTTTTTCATATCTTTTCAAATTTTTAATAGAAACGAGTTTAGAGACATAATATTATTGTCTCTAAATAAAACTTCTGTCTTTGAGACGGACGATGGAGTTCCAGTTTTGAAATACACAATGGTTATCAGGAAAATAATAATGCAGTCTAGATCTTTGGTTAGTTTAAAAATAAAAATGAGATTAGTAGTGAATTTTGATACATGAAGGACATTAGTTAAGGTGATATGCCCTTCACCAGCAACAGTAAGAGAAGATCCATTGGCAACAATGATTTTGTGATGCCTTAAACTTGGTTTATAGAAAATAAATGAATTAGACTCATGGGTCATATGGTTAGTAGCACCCGAATCAAGTACCCAACAGTTAGGCGGAGATGTTCTAGAAGCATTAAAAGAAGAAGAAATAAGACACTTGTTGTTCCTGGCAAATGAACAAGAACTAGAGGACTTGGATAGTGTATCCAGGAAACCTTGCAGTTGTTCAATCTCTTCCTTGATATCAATTTCCAATGAGGAAGTTTGCTCTGGCTGAGAGTTGTCTTGATTAGTGAGATTAGCCCAACCATTGAGAATTCCTTTAAAGCCTCCCAATCTGTTGAGTACTTGTTCTTTTCCATGAAATTTGAAACAATTTTCTTTGCATAAATCATCTTTGTTGGGCTTAGATCCTAGTTTAGCTGTAATTGGAATGGTCTTGTTTACTGCCATAGCAAATTCAATTGGTGTTGGTGGATCAAGCATGGCAGAGTGCCACGTCAACTCAAGCTTGAAGATTGGAAACAGTTGCATTCACTTGCGACAACTAAGCCTCAAATTGCTTCATCTGAATTCCATCAGCCATGTCGAATTTCTGAAAAAAGCTAAATCGAAGGCCTAGGACGAGCTCTAATACCAATTTGTCAAGATCCAATCTTGAGTTAGGGTTTGATGAAGAACAAAATGTAGAACGAGAGAGGGAAAAAGAAAAAAGAGAGAGAAAACAAAGAGAAATTAGGAAGAAATAGAGAGAGAATTGAGAGAGAAATGTGAAACTGAATTCAAGTCTTGATTCATAATGTTTCAGTCCAAGGTAGTATAGCCTTATTTATGGCTATCCTTAGCAATTAATTGGTTACATTTGTAACTGATTCTATTAACAGCTTATAACAATTGCAGTGGTGTGTTACCAACTACTGTAACTATAATAATTGTAGTTGAAACAATGTCAATTGCTTTCTGTTATCTCCTAGCTACTCCTTATATAGTTTTCCAGTTATAACAAAAATAATTGCTAACTGTTATTCCCTTGAGAACTAATCTGCTACAACCACTACTCTCTTGTAAGTACACACCCAAGGTCTTGACAAAAAAATTATCTTACTTCTCAGGTATGTGAGTCACTGTGATCGGTGGTGGGGATGATCATCTCTGATCACTGGAAACCACTTGCAATGGTGTGGTCAGCGATACTTTCCTAAAATCATTCATGTTTTGGCTAAAAATTAGAATTTAGATCTACTAAAATCCAATTGTTAGATTCTTTTGATTTTCAAGTATGTGGGTCATTGACCCAAGGCAAGTTTGATGGTCAGTTTAGATCTACTAGGTTTTTCAATGATGGAACCCAATGATCTGGGTTCCATTTCCCAGGTCGCTATATTGTGTTCATTGACTATGACTCTAGCAAAGTCCATGGTGGTGGTTGGCAATTGTGGCCAACACTTGCTAGGTTATCTTTTCTACAACCCCCCCCACCCTTCTCTCTTTCTTTTGTAATTTACATAGAAGATAGGATAAGGGTATTTCTGAAATTTTGAAAAAGTTAACAGCTGTTAACTAACATAGGGGCAAAGTGTTGTAAATTTTTAAAAGTCAAGGGAGGCCTATATTATTTTCTAAAATATAGGGATGGTCAATGAATTTTAGCTAAACCTCAGGGTGTTATGTGAAGTTTACCCTTTATAGGTTTAACTCCTCTAAAATTTTATTAATAAACATACATACTAATATCTTTTTTGAAGTAGATTTAAACCACTTCTCTCTTTTTAGTCTTAAACATTATTGATTATGTTTGCATTTAGTTGCACTGTTGACCTTGTTTCAGGTTACATGGTTATAAACTTACATTTATGGTTGACAAGGAAGATATATAAAGAGCATCCCTCATGGATGAGACTTCCTGTTTTGCAAGGATTGGGGACATTTGTTTTTGTATGAAACTTTGCCTTTAGCCTTGTGAAGAGTTGTTTCCTCAACTTGAACCCTTGACTAGAAATATATGCGATAAAATATCACTTCAATGGAGGTTGAGGATTGGGCATTTTCTTCAGGAGAAACGAGTGATTCTGAGATCTGTGTGCAAGACACTAATGATGAAGAACCTTACTATACATCTGGTGATATACCCAAGCTGCAGTTTAGGTAGAAATTTTTTACAGAAAAACTCTTTAGGAAGTTCCTAGGGGTTATTTTAACATTTACTTGGTATATCCCCAGGAAAAATATTTCAATTGCCCGTTGGGATAAGGACACGGGAATGGCTGAGGTTATTGAGAATAAGGGTGGAATGTGGATAACAACAGGAGTAGTTCGCCAAGGCAAAATCTATTACTCAATAGAAGAGACTTTGTAAGTGATGTGGCAATATCCATTATTTTGTGATCTTATCCTTATTGTTTTCATTCTGGAGACACTTCAATATGTTCATTTATCTTGTGATGTCTGACTATGAGTTAGCAAAAGCTATCTATCCCTTCCATATTGTTCTCTTGCTTCCTGATACCTGATTTAAATTGTTAGATATGCTCCTTGAAACTCCCTATCCGATACTCCATAAGCTTGAAATATTTAAAATAACCCAAGGAATTCATTCTGATTGCTTCAACTGAAACAAATGATTTTGATCTTTAAGCATTTGAAATTCTTCCCTATTAGACATACAATTGTAAAGGTGTAATAAATTATACATATACATATATATATAGATATATATTTGTCTTTGAACTTTGCTTTTGCCCTATCAGTCATCAAATTCTTGTTGGTTGTAATGAAAAGAAACAGAATTATGGTAAGTCTGTTGGAGGGCTAAAATTTATATTTTCATTTCTTTGATAAGTTAAATTACATTTGCATGACAGTTCAAAAATGAGTTTTTACCAAGCCAAAAAAAAAAAAAAACAATTTGTTGACTTCCTTAAAGAGTATTTAAATGCAGGATGGAGATTATGAGATAAGTATTGGAATCAAAGCATGTTTTAGTTTGTCGACAGATTGACAACTGAATTAATATTCAACCCCATGCATCATGTGGTTAGAATGCTGGAGTGGTTTGTCATTATGCTATTGATGCTAATGAAATTTTGAATTGGCATACTTTATTTTGCCTTGGGTTTTTGGCTGAAATAGGGGAACTACATCTCTTAGATGCTGATGATTCATCAGTTCAACTGAAAAATATATATGAGAAGGTTGCAGAGGGGAAGTTTGGCTGTTGTTGGGAGTCTTTTGAAGTCTATAGGCACTTGAAACCTCTGGGTTACATTGTTAGTAGACACGGTATCCCTTGGACTGTAAAGACCGTCAAGAATAATCATACTTCTGCTGAATGCATCCCAGAGATCAAGGTGAGGACAGATGAGAAATGTGGGGACCCAAATCTTATCAATGAGCTATTAAACAAGCTTAGAATTACTGAAGTCAGGCCAATATTTGATGTTTACCCTCCTAACAGCAAATTTAGGAAGTCTTCTCCTAGAAATCCAAGTTTTGTCCTTTGTCTAACCAGGTAAGAAATTTTATCCACTCCCATATGACCACGACTTTGTTTTCAAATACTGCTGCAAAATCATTGACTGTTTATTTCATAGTAGTTGAACATAATACATTTCTCCCATGGGTTGTGGTCGAGGTAACACATCATTATCATTTCTTTACTTGCCAATATCCATTGATTCATTTGGGGACATTCCCTAATCGACTAATGAATGATTCATTTGCTATATTTCTTGTTTCATCTTGTTTGGCTATTCAATGATATCTATTTTATCATTATTGTGGATTAAATGGTATCGTCATGAATTAGTGTGACTTTTTCAATGTTTTGTGGCTATTTTTATTTTATCTTTGTATTTGACCCTACCTAGTGAGATTAAGGCTTGGGATTATGTTGTTGTTGTTATTGTAGTATCCTATTGTATTCCTGTACTAATTTTTTTTCCAAATTGCCATATCCCATGTCCGAGTCCATGTCATTAATATCTTCGTACTAAGAAATTCTTCAGCTGGGGTAACAATTTTAGCAATATTATATATCAGTTGTGGCGGTTGAACTGTCCCTTCTTTTCCTCTCGTCTGAATTCTTCTCTTAATTTCTTTTCAATCAAGTTCTGGACTAATGACAACTTTCCTTTCATATAGTGTGAATCCGCCATCCAAACGAGAGATTGAAGAACTTGAGAGACAACACAGGGACATTCCTTTGAAGTTTTGTCATATTGAGCATGGACGTGTCAGCATCTTCAACTTTAACAGAGTAGAGCTCCCTGTCCTTCCCCGATATTCCTGAGGTGGAGTTTCATTCAAAGGAGGTTGGGAAAATAGCAAATAATAGAAACATCATCCGTTTCCCTAGCTTTCTGGAGTTTAACGGCCACTTATGGTATCGGTTGCTAAACTATGGTGTATTTTAAAAGCTGGAATTTCAGGTGCACGCAAGTGACTAGTAATTTGTCTACAATTCAAAATTGTAATGTACTCCATTTATAAATTTTTAGTTATTAGACTACAATTTTCAGCACTCTCATTTATCATTGCTTAAAATATACCAAGTAGGCCCTGGCATAGAGACCCATAAACACCTTTATTTTTGTAATCCCAGGAAATTTTGTTCCAAGTGTTGAGTAGATATATCTTTGTTGTTGCTTCCTCTATTTTTGATCACCAAAAGCTGTGGTCTAGTAATAGGTGGTAGCATCGGTAAGCTTAAGGTCTCGAGTTAGTCTCTGATATGAGCCTCAATTGCTGCCCCACTATGTCTGGAAGTGGAATCATAAATGTACTTATCTCAGAAGAGAAATACTTTCTCTGCTTGAAATGAAACATTTCTGATAGTATTTGCCATTTTGTTGACTGTATATAGAAAGACCTTTCGGTTTACTCTCCTGAATGTTAGGTTTAAGCTAGGTTGTTTGGAAACAAAAATAAAAAATAGATACGATATGAAATAAATACAGAAAATGAGGAAATAAAAAAATATAGAGTTTTTTTATAAATATATTTTTTAAAATAAAAAATAATTATTTAATTAAAAATAAATTTAAATTTATAATACATTTAAATAAATATAAATATAAGTTTATAATGAATCATGGTTTACTAATTAAAAATAAATAATAAATTAAAAAATAAAAAATAATATAAATGATAAATTTAAAAAAAAATACTTTTTAAAAGAAACAAACAATAAATTTTAAAATTTTAAGTTGAAATAGAAAAAAATTTAAGTAAATTTTGAGTAATTTTAAAATTTTAACTTTTAAGCTCTTCATGAATGGAAATTCGTTTCAAATATTTTTTAAATTAGAAACACGATTTGGATGTTTTTTTAATATTATGAAATGGTCTCTAAATATTTTTAAAATTATAAAATTGGCTCAATTTATGAAAAATTTTAGCATTTCAGAAATATAAACGATTCAAAAATATCTAAAGCGCACTCCCAAGATGTTTTTGTGTATATATCATAGGGTTTAGGTATTTGAGTAGATAAATTTTTGTTGTTGTTTTCTCTGTTTGAAACACTTAGGCTGCGTTCTCTTTACTTTTCAATTTTCAGTTTTGAATTTTAAATTCATTTTCACTTTTTTGTTTTAGTAGTCTGTTTTAGAAAATTGAAAACGCATTCTCTTTGTCATTTTGAAAAACTATTTTTCAAAACAAAAAATTAAAAAACATTTTTTCTTTGAAATTTTGAAAATAAATTTTTAATGATATTTTATTCAAAAAATTTGATTATTCCGTAAATTAGAAATATTTAATATTAATATATTATTAAAAAAATATATACATTTTAAAGTTAATGAATTTTGTAATATTTTTTTCATTACAATAATAAAATATGAATAAATAAATAAATAAATGTGTTTTGAGTTTAGAGTTTGTTTTGGATGAAAATACTCAAAATAACTTTTTGTTGTTTTGAGTTTTCTTTACAAATTTTTTTTTTTTTCAAAAATGAATTTTTAAAAATAGCAAAGAGAACGCATTTTTATTATTTTAAAAAATTAAAAACTAAAAATGACTTAAAAACAATAAACAGAATGTAACCTTACATTTCTGACGGCATTTGCCATTTTTCTGTTTGCAGAAGGAATGTTAAGATTTGCTCAAGGTCAGTGTTAACATATGGTGAAATGGGATGTGCACTCGAGCGATTATTTCCTAGTAGATAGTGTTAAAAATTCGTGGTTTTGTAATGGCAAATATGTTATAATAATCTAAAGATTTTAATACCCGAAAACTTCGCTTTCCATAAGATTTTGTTTGTCCCAATATACAATGCACAAGGGATCCAAACAAGCCTCCAAGATATAATGGAATTAAAAGTAATGTTTGTTAGCGAATGTATAATTCTCGACAACAAACCCAAACACATGGAATTAATAACAAACACAAGAAGTTTTGTATTCTAATTCTACAGTAAAAGAATACAAAGAATCGATCTTTGAATATTTAAAAATTATAAAGTTTTATGTAAGAAAGTAAAAAAAGAATAAACAGAGAGAAACAATATGAATTCTCAAGTGTTTTGATCTAAGAATACATCAATCTATTTATAGATAATGTTACAACTCTTCACTAAAGGTATAACCATTTATATGTGTTACAATTCTTATGTGTTGCAATCATTTATTAAATGTACACCCCTTGTAACCACTTATTTGTGTAAATAAAATTTAAAACAAGTGAGGCACAACGCTTCACTAAATATTATAACCATTCATATGTGTAAATAGAATTTGAAAGGTTATAACCATTCATATGTATAAATAAAATTTAAAACAAGTGAAAAGTTACGACCTTTGATTCCTTAACTTGAAGGAAAACACTACGTTGCCCGAGGGGGTTACCAACGAGCTTACCGAATGGGGTTGAAAAGACCCAAATGTCCTCGCCCAACCTTTGTCTCTCTCTTCTCCCATGGTCGCACGACCGCCGACGTTATTTTGCCTCGCCTTGCCTCTGATGTTGTTGCGCCTCACCTCGCCGCCATCGCTACTGCGCCTCGCCTCGTCGACCATCACTGCATCCTCTGACGGTTGACAAGGTGAAGGAATGGCAGCAAGGCAAGGCGTAGAAGTGATGGCGGCGAGGCAAGGCGCAACAGCATCGGCAATCGGAAGTTGCGTGGCCATGGGAGAAATGAGAGAGGAGAGAGGCGAAGATTACGCAGTGGGCAGTGGCATCCCTTGCAAATTTGTATTCTGTGTGAGGGTATTTTACTCTTTTCGACCCCATTATGTAAACCTCTCGGTGAGGCTTTTTGACCCTGTAGTACAACTCTAACTTAAATCTCTTCTCAAATATGTCAATCATGTTACAACAAATTCTTTTGAAAATCTCTCTAACAATGAGTTCATGTTGGATTGGCTTCCCACGGGAGAGATTTTAATGAAGGTGTACATGAACATGGAAGAAGCCAGGCCCAGGCATAAGCTCCCTCGTGTAGTTTAGTTTGATTGCTTATTATTTTTTTGTCGCTATCTCATTGTTAACTTACTATTATTGGCCCCTTGTGGATGAGGGGTCATAATTTTCCAGCTACGTTTTTTACATTCTTGCACTTTCTTCTGGGATTTATTTGATTTTTCGAATAGAATATGAAATGAAGGTTGAAATGGTGCTTTGTGCACTGTGTTTAGGTTTATCAAGAGCAACAAACATTTTGCATTGTTTCATGCATTAGTGATTATATGAATATGGTCTGCATCCTGTCCTCCTCCGTCTTTTCTGTTACTACTGCCCAGAGAAGAGATGGCGTTCCTGCCTGCCTACCTTAACAATTATCAGGGGCTTGCCCTCCTTCGGATAAGTTGGTTGGCAATGGAGTTTGTTGACTGGACAAAATTATCTTATTGTGAAACAAAGCAAATCCAAACTAACCCTGAGAAAATTTGAATTAAATTAGCCCAAATTAGTTGGTTTAGTTCAGAGATTTTTAGTTGTTTAACTGACTAACTAAATTAATAATGTCAAATCTAAGAGCATCCGACGAGAACGATATTAAAAAGTAATGAGAAGGGCCCAATGCGTTAATATCAATGGCTTTACTCATTGCATATCCAGTAAAACTGATGGGGGCCAGCCCATGCGAGTTTGGCCAACTTTGTCCTTTTGACACTTTCTTCAATTTGGATAACATTGTTGGTTTGCTTTACAAGTCTTTAGAATTATGTGACAAGACAGACACATCCCATTTGGTTACATTGCTTGGCATGTCATTTAAGTATGCCCTAGAATATTTCTTGTCACATTAGATGGAGAATTCTCACTGCTTTGATGAGTTGTTTTCTTTTTAGGTGTGAGTGAACTCATATAAACTACTTTTTATGCCTTGGGTAATTTCACTAAAAAGTTAATGAAGTTGAACCCCAAGAGATTTGAATCTCTATTGTATAGGAAATTACTACAAAGTATCTTTTACCATCACAGGTTAATTTAGGTTTAAAAAGGCCGAGAAGAAAAATGACAGTTTTTATATACTAGCAAAATGATGCAACTTGAAGCTTAGTAATTTACAATTATAAAAATATCAGTACAATTTTATTACACAAAAAATCTTTAGGAATAATCATCAGAAGGCCATAAGTAGTAGTAGTAGCAGTAGCAACAGCAGCAGCAGTGGTAGCACAGTGAGAAGATAGCACAAAACACTAGAAGCCATTAACTGCAAAGCAAACACTCTTGCTCCCTTTGACATATAATGCCCACTAAACAAGGGAAGGTGAATTGAATATTAAAAACTTAATATATCGATTCTTCCCTTTTAAAACTCTTGAACTTTTCTTATATACAAAATGCACTTGTTATATAAATATATATATTATATTGTTTGGGAGTGATAACAATATAAATACACAAACAATCACAATAATCAACACAAGAATATATAGTGGTTCAGTATCTTCAACATTTACTCCACTCTCTCAAGGTCAACCCAACACTTGAGATTCCACTAAAATCACAACACTAGGTTTCCATACAAGATCACCTAGCAAACTTATACACCCCGAAATTTTTTCCTTACCTCACCCTAGAAACTAATACAACACAATAATACACACCTAGATTACTTGAGCTCTAGGATGTCACTCATAATCCACAAACAAATAAATCTTATGTCCAAACAACATTGGACTAATATGGAATTAAACACAGTGATGTATAAGACAAAATAGAAATAATACAAGTTACCACAAATTGAGAGAATATATTCTCCTTTGCCTTGGGCTCCAATGGATTGATCTTTGATGCTTGGGTCTTGGATTGCTTTTCTTGAATGCTTGAGAGCTTGAGAGTACCTTTAGAAATTTTGATCTTGGTTTTGCATTAGTTTTCTCCATAAATCTCTTCTTGATATATATAGTGGAGCATCCAACGGATCTGTAACGATTAGAAAAAATTCAACCGTTGGACCTGATGAGTCGACTTCTCTAAAACAAGAGTCATCTCCCATTTTAAGTGGGAGTCGACTCTAGTTATACAAGAGTCGACTTCTCTATTGCTAGAGTCAACTCTTCGAAATACACCAATGCTAACAGGTAGACTGTAACGCCCTACTTTCCAAAAGCGGGCATTAATCTCAGAATTTCAGGGATATATTTTTTTCTCAACATATATTCAACATAAATCAAAATCCCGACAATCCCGATCCATTATCTCAGCATATTAACTTAAGAACAAGCTAAGACTAAGAATATCATCACATCAGCGGAAGCAGAATCGAAACCTCAAAAATACATAACCAAATTCATTTCATTCATAACGTAGAATTTGTTCAACAAGACATTTCAAAACAAAATACATCGAGTCTCATCTCTCAACAATAACTACTAACGTCTCAAGCATAAACTAAATATATGCTAACGATTACCAACAGAACAACAATTGTATCTCTATAACTCCCTTTCCTTTAATGCTACTACCTTCACCTGGAACGTTTGAATATTCCAGGGACATAGTCCAAATTAGATGATGAATCATCTAAGGGAGAGCTCAAAACGTTTTCATGAATGTATGCAAACCATGAAACAAAATAAACATATTCCGACATACCTCAGCCCAAGAGAATTCCACATAACACTTAACCCTAACAGGGGAAAATGCAATCTCTCTAAAGAAAACACATCTACATCGACACATTGACATAACGCAATCCTGCTTAAGAGGGACAACCTCGACACATGAACTCGGGTATCACCCCACATCATATCTAGACATTACGCTCACACTCGAAAGCATCCGGATCCCAACACAACCCTGGCCACTTGATGATCAACACTATCCCTAGGAATCCATGTCCACCTCGGGAACAATACTACCGCTCAATGGTCCCGGGGTGGTGTCCACTCGCAGCCCCGCCACTTTGAGCCTGTCCGGGGTGGTATCCACTCGTAGCCCCGCCACTTGGGTCCCATAGGATGAAGTCCAGTCTCAGCTCCGTCCCTAATAGGTATTTTCCTTTGGCAAGCTTCCATAGTGCTATCACTCAAGTACCTCACATAATTTGACAACTCACATCCCACATGGACATCACACAAACATGCCAATGCCAACATCATCAACCATGCAACATTTAAACATCATTTCATATACATAATTTATCACACAAAATTCAATGCACATGCATAAAACCTTTAGGGACAAACCGCCCTCATGAAAACATCCATCACAGGTTTAAAAACATTCACATGCATCAAAACATCTTTTGCATATAATCACATCAAGTTTTATAGAATAGCCATTTTCAATAAATCAAGTTTCACGCAAGTAGAAACTCTCATACAAAAACATGCTTTCAAGGTAGAACGCTCACACATCAAACAATTTGCATGAACAAACCAAGTTTTGGTAGCGAAAAACTCACAAAACAAATTTTATGCAGGTAGAAACTCTCACAGTAAACCATTCACATGCCATAACACAAGTTTTTTTCTGATAGAACTACTCACCTTTAGACGCAAATCAAATTTTCTCGAAAATCATGCACCACCTCGATAACGTGCCAACCTCAATTTCGCACAAGCTACTTCACCTCAAGCCACAAGGCACCCTAGTCTTCATATTCATTTCAATAAGCATCAAATCCTATTTTTCCTCAAACTTCTTCATATTTCTCTATTTCTCTTATTTCTTCCTCAATAAATTCCAAATAAATACTTCCTTAATAAATTCCTCAAATCTTATTCCACCAAAATTCATAATAATCAAATATCTTCAAAGAAAAATTATTGATCTTACCTCGATGCTCTGATTTCACGCAAAATGAGGCACTTTGATGCTAAAATCAAGACATTTAGAAGTCTAAATCCCAATCTGATTACACACACTTCAAGATCTCAAAATTCTAGGAATTTAGAAATTTTTTTCAGATTTTCCTAAGCCGGACGCACCCTCACGCGCCACCCAAAGTCAGGCCACGCGCCTGCTCGTGAAGCCAGTGCGTGTAACGCACGCGCTTCGTCTTCTCTGGCGAGCTGGTCGCCAGCCGGCACCGGAATCCGCTCCCGATCACACCTCTCGATAGTCCTCTTGAAGTCGATCACTGGGGTACCTCTTGAGCTTCCAAAGGATGGCCGGAAGGCCTCCGATTTGACGGTCAAACTCTCGGCCTCACCTCCTGCCTCCAAACTCTAGCCTCACCTCCCGCCTCCAAACTTCGGCCAAGCTCCAATACCCCTCAAATGCACACGAAAACACCTCAAACTCTCCAGAAAGCTCCCTCGAGTCATGGGCTTCAAAAGTCCTATGCTTTTAGCCTCATATTCGCTCGATAGCAACCCCAATTTGAAGCTCAAAATTTTGAAACCCTCAGCCAAACCCTCTTGCGAAACCCGACTATTTATAGCCAAAATTGGACCTCGAAACGACCATGGGTGTTCGACCCAACGCCTCAAACACCTAACCCATCCCTTGGGTGACCAAAATCTGATGACTAAAGCCCTCGAAATCCAAGTTGCAAGTTCGGCATGGACGACCCATTCGCGGTCGGTTTCCTCAAAAATTCAGCCACCTCGATGCTCGCCTATGGTGTGGCTTAGGTCCTTGAGCTTCCCCTACCCGAGATCTCGAGATGCCAATGGTCAGAAGCCTCGATCGACGACCTGTAAGTTGCTAGTCGACTATGGCTGGTTCTATTTTTTTAGAAATTCCACTTTTGCCTTCCAACTTTGACATATCACACTTTGCCCCTATTCTCAAGCCCCTGAACTTACTTTCATTTTCATTAGGGCCCTCATGTTCCAAAACCATCACTTCCTCTTTTGAAGATTCCGAAAAATCATCCTTTCAACCTCCCTTCGGCAGATTCGATAAATTTTAAGAAATTACACTTTGGCCCAAATTTTCGTTTTGGCCTTTAATCCCTTTGTTTCTTTCAAAAACAATTGAAAGGTTGTTCTATACACCAAATATGACCCTCCTCGGAGTTCCGTTGACTTCTCGGAAGCCCCCTGCAATAATTCGATTTTTCAGCCTTACTCCTAACTGCATCTTAGTTGTACCAAAAATTGTTCTCGATCTAATTTCTTTCGATGCTAAAAATCATTTCTCGAGACGTTGGTTGATACTATATCCTTTTCCTTTGACATCTAAGTCTCGGGGTACTCCCTTCGATTGATTCGGCAGCTTATTTCACTATCAAACCCAATTTTCGGTATTTAAATCTCACTTAAATGACGTGGCAGCTTTATGCCGAAACAGAGTCTTACATTGACTTTGCATAACATGCTCTTGCCTGGGTCGATTCTAACTTTTCAAGAGTCGACTTCAGCTTGAGGGGAGTCGACTTCTGAGGCTAATTTTACAGAAAATAAATTTTATATATATAGCAATTGTTTGAAAATATAATCCATATAACATGTATACATTATAAGATATTTACATTTCTTTAATTTAAGTAAATGTCCTCATTTTTTTTAATTTATATTTTACCTTTCATTTACTTTAATACATAATAAACGTAAATAAGAAAGTACCCCCATTTAGATTTAATAAAAATATCTAAAAAATCAAAATCTAAAACAATAAGAAAATAGAATTTTAATTTTAATACAAAATCAGAATTTAGCGATTTTACCATCCCAAAATACATACCTTCTTTCTTTTGAAAAATTCATTAAAAATTATTTTAACACAATGAATATTAGTTATCAAAATATCAGGAAATAGTTTTCTAAAATAAAAACATTTTCTATGCGCTAATATTCTACTTAGAACAAATAGCATTTCTTGACTCATTTTAATACACAAAATAATATAATACTTAAAATATGTTACCCAACATAACACATCAAAATTTTATTAGGAGATTTTAAATATACCAAAAATAATTTTACTAAAATTATATTTTGTTAAATATCAAAACACACAATAAGTTGATTAGAGTAATTTGGCTCAACACACATTATATATGGAGAGCCTATGCAGAGAAAGATGCAGTGTTGCAAGCCAAAATGTGTTTAAGCATGAAAAGATCACTTTCAAAAAAGGTGAAGGAGTTGGAGAAGAGAAGGAAAAAAGAAAAGAAAAGAGATTGAGAGGAAAGAAGAGAGGGAGAAAAAGAAACAGAAAGAAACGGACAAAAAAGATGAGAAGGTGATAGAATTGCAGTTATATTGAGATAAATTTCCTAATAATAAGATAAATGTTATGAATTTAAATTTGTTTCAAATGCATTAGCATTTGAATTTTAACAAGATAATGAGATAAATAATTGAAATTTAAATTAGATTCAAATTTTTTAAAGAGATATGTCTATCTATATCTGTGTGATACATATAAATAGACAGAAATCATTAAAAAAAATACAACAATCAGAATCAGTTTCTGATCACTCATATACTATCTCCGACATCACCATTCGAGCTTCTGACGAACAAGAAGTGAACGTATAAGAAAGCTTTTATAATTTTCTTCTACGAAAATCATTAGACAAATCATATTTGATTATTTCACTATTCCGCTGAATTTTAGTATTTTACATACCGTTTGCAATTTATTTAGAAAGTTCTACATAAGGAAAGAAGAGAAAGAGGAGGAACGCGAAGAACAAAAGCACAAAGAAAGAGAGAGGAAAGAGAAGTTGAAGCAGAAGAAGACGAGCGACAGATTTAATATGTAATCAACATTATTATGCTCTTCCATATTTCTTAATTTCTCTCTCCATTGTCTTTGCAACACATGAAAGAGCAGAACATGCCACGAAGGTTATTTCCTCTTTCAACAAATGAAGATCATAATCCTATGTTAACTCAGTACACGAGTAATTTACAATTCGAAAGAAAAACAATTCGCAAAAACAGTGAAACTAACTCATCAGACAGCACCCTCTAGTTCCTCTTCTACAAGATAAATTTCATCTCACCAGAAAATAACTGCAGGAATTTCAGGTTCTGTACCCATTGTTGAAGGAGGCCATGGAAGTGGAAAGGAAGCTAATCAATTGAGCACCTTCCCAAGTTCCTCGATCAATTGAGCTCGACTTGATGGGTCCATCTATATTGAGAAAAGGTTACCATTAGTTTCCAGAACGAGAATTTAGAAATCTGGTACCTCGATAGAGAACAGAATGATATTGAGTATGAATTCATAATTAAGAACATATATGCGGTAAAACAAGAAATGATATATGAGGGTTTACCTTGTTCAAAAGGGCAGCAAGACCCTGAGGTAGTGCTTGTAGATCTAATGGTGAATCCCCAATATTTGATAATTGAAGCAATACTTTTTGTACCCGCAGCTCCTGTAGCTTTTCCTCGTAGTTTCCTGGATTATCCTTCCATGCAAAGAAAAGCTCATCATCTGTCCAAGCATTTTCTCCACCTTCTGCATTCTTGGAATCCAAAAACCACTTCTTGACCAGGTCCCTTGCAGATTCATAAGACAACTGCTCACCGGCAGCATCTCTGACAGTCTTGATCAGAGAAGTCTCGCCAACCCGCCGGAGCAATCTCTTGTAGAAGAAAGACCGGCAGTTACTCCAGTCAACAACTTCTCTGATTACTCCTTTAGCTTTCATCCTCAGTGAAGTGTCATGCAGTTCTGCAAATTTTGTGGCTATCTGAATGTATACCGGTAAGAGCTGCTTCTCCCGTTCTTTAATCTGCTTCTGCAGGGATTCACAAGTTGCATGAGCCCCAGCAGTACCCCGGGCTTCCTGAAGTTTTGCCTTCAGATGGATCAGCTGTTGGTCGAGCCTACCCATGCACTCTAGCAACTCTTTTGTTCTGAATTTGATCTCAATCATCCCTTCTGGTTCAAGGACATTTCCCATGGCAGTGCGTTCTGCATACATTTCGATATGATCTGAATTGATCCTACTATCCACAACCACCCATGCCCCACCTCGGAGCTCACCCATCATAGGGATATATACAAAAATAGGTTGCTTGTACGTCCTAAGGTTCTCGACAATCATTGACCCTGCCTGAAGGATCCCTTCAAAAAGGTCCCTCTGCCCACCTGAGAAGCCTCTCCAGTTAGCAAGAATGAAGAGGGGGAGCTCTTCCCTGTTAAAATCCATCATTGTTTGAGCTGTCTTAGTTGCAGAATCAGGAAACCATACTTGGCCAGCTTGAGGTACAATCCTTTCGTGGGAATCAGGTTGCCCAGGATCTGCGGGGAGAACTTGCATCACAGTCTGAGTTTCAACAGCAATTATTCCTACAGGGATTCCCCCAAGCTTTGCCCTTCCTGTCACAACTGTCCTTGCCCAGCCTTCCAGGGTCTCAACAAAGCTATCCTTGTCAAACATACCCCCGAGCCACTTCCCACTTCCATTGAGAACACCGCAGATTGCCCCACGGGGATCACATGCAGTCTCAGGGAAGTACTCAACGGGCCTCTCTGGAGGATCTGAGGTCGCCAAAATGGGAAGTGGACCGCCTGAGTAGGGTGGGACAAAGCTTAGCCATTTCAAAATAGCTGATACCCCTTCAAGATCATGTGAGACTGTCAGGTGAACAACCCCATTGGTGGCCATGATTTTAGGCCCACCCAGTTGCATGTGGGAGCTGTAAACCTCCCGGCCCAGTAGTTTGTTCAGTGCAGAAAAACCAGTAAGAATAATAGGCTGATCGAGTCGCTGTATGCACCGCATACCAAGACGAGCAAGGTAAGCACCTATCCCAACAGTTCTTCCTGTTACATATGTTAAGGTGAAGGTTTCCTTGTATGCCCTTGCATATGCAGCTGCAATGGCTCCACTCCCAGATAAGTTCTCAACCCCTAAGCCATCCTCCTTTCCTACAATGCTATCTATTACCCATCTGGTCTCTCCATTTCCCAGCTTTAACTCATGTGCCAACACAGATGACTGAATTCGCTCATAATCTTCAGGAGTCAAATACACATACTGAAAGCCACGTTCTGGGCTTGATTCATCAGACCAACCAACTTTAAAGCAAGCTTTCACTTCCTCAGCTACTCCTATACGAGCCCCTGAGTTTGCTGCCAAGTAAATTAAGGGCAGTTTCTTAGAACAAGCAAGATCAGTAACCGCAAAGAAAAATGCATCCTCCCTTGTACCAAAAGATCCAGCTTTGAAAGTCACGTCATTTGCTACTACCAAGATTGTCCTCCCAGAAGGGAACTCAGGAGTAGACATGTCAATAGTCCAGGCTACCATTCCAACATCATTCTGACCAGGTGGGCGCACCACCGCAACAAGAGGAGTACCCCAGGAGCCTTTTTGATCAGCAAATACGAGCTCCTTGACTTTGACAACTTTACTATGTACTCTTCTACTACCTGGGAATTGGGATGCCCAAAACTTTTCCAAGGCCGTTTCAAATGCCTGCGGACAAGATTCCTCGTCAAGAACACAAATAAAATGTTATATGACTGCACTTACATAGAAGGGGTTTTAAAGTGATCTCACCAATGGGAAATCGTAGCAGTATGTAGTGCTGCTTTTCCTGGCCAAAAGCCGTTTCCGATCAAGAGCTTTTAGAAGCTGATATGGTGCAGTCACAGGTACACCATGTAGAGAGCCCCTCACAGAGTTAGAGTGGTAGACTGGTCTTTGTTTAGTCGTATCCTCCAATTCCCTATATATCTGTACATTACATTAAACAGAATAACCTTTAGACCAAATTCATTATTTCTTAAGACAAAATTACCAAACAAGAGTGCTTGCCTCCACCTGCATGGCAATATCAATGCGGCATAGGTTTACTCAAAGAGAGATAAGGGATTGGGTTTACACCATCTACTGGTGATAGATTGGCAACCCCAAGATCTAATTCTAATGTAGCACTAACAACGACAACTGATTTATAGAATTGCAGCCCAGACTTTGTCTATTTCCAGACCAGAACTCTTGTAATGCTTGACCACAACAAAGTCTGGAATTCAAGAATAACATATGGGCCAATGCCTTTATTTGTCATTCATCAATTTAGAATAAAAGACTAAACATGAAAACTCAAAGGGAAAGCATCAATTGGTGGAAAACCCTCCTTGAATAACAGAAGTAAAATAAACACTTACATGGACAGTGCATGTGTGACCACTCACGTTCTCAACCACAACCCTCCAAGCACCAGTTGCTTGTCCAGCAGATGCCATCCAGAGCTTGACTTCCCACTCACAAACACCTAAACGATGCATCTTCACCCCGACAGATGCATGAATTTCACGTGCCAGGTTTTCCAAAATTTTCTCAACTGCGGCTTCTTCTTGCCCAGCAACTATTTCCACCCTCCTGGAACAATATCAAAAGTAAGACACCACGGACATAATTTGAAAAGTTTCTATTTTTAATAAAAATATTTATGCAACAAGAATGTAGATTTGAGTACCTTGAGTATGCCACAAGATCTTCTATTTGTTGCTCCCGCAGGATATAGAGATACATATGAGCATGATCAGATTGAACAGTAGTGTTATGACCATAGAGTTCCAACTCTTCTATTGCGGTTCTTAAGGATCTCAAGATGCTCCTTGAAGTAAAAGGTATTGCCAACGGGGACCTATATGCTCCCATGTCTAGGCCCATGAACCCTTCATTTGAGGTTGGCTGCCTTACAAGGGTTCTGAGGAACATCCTCTGGATTGGTAATGGCTTGTCTGTAACAGTGTATAGGTGCCATTGACGGTCTCGTGATGGAGTGTATTGTATATTCTCATAGCCGTTGAGCTTGTCCTACAATAGAACAAAGATTTACAATATTGATGTCAAACCAAGGTGTGCAAAAAAATAAATTTATACTGCTTTCCAGGATTAAAAGATTAAGGCACGGGTGAATAGATACTGACCAATTCAAGGTATATTGATAGAGGAGGTTCCACATGGCGCAATATAGGCTCTTCCTCATAGTGATGTTTTTCTGTTGACCAATAAAATGAGTGCCTCATAGGGTTTCGTCCTTCATCCCTCTGTATGATGCAGCTAATAACACCTACACCTGCAGTCCGAAGATTGGAGCCAACTTCTTTCTCTCTAACTATTTTGGCTAACTTGTGAATTCTCTCTTGAGCCTGATCTTCATCACCGCTGCACAAAGAAAAATGGTGATGCCATCAAAGATCATGGTTATAATTTAAGATTCTGTTGTTAAAAGTAAAAAACTTAGCCATAACGTTGGAAAAGGAATCAAGAATATATTGTGTAACTGAAGATGCAATAAAAGGGCATCCCAAGTACAACAATTCTCTCCGCTTTGCAAAGGTTATGAGAGAGTCATATTTGTATGCAACCTTCCACAGTGACTATTTTCACAACTCAAACCCATGGTCATAAAGGAGCAACCTTACAGTTGCTACCAAGACTTCCCTCTTAACTCATGATGCAATAAAGAGAGAATTCAAACATAGCTATTGTTTAGATCAAAATAAAAATCCATTTGGCCCAATCAGATTTTCATTTATACTCTTTTTAACACTTATATGCTTCAATACAATGTATAAGAACCATAATTATTCTCCAGATGCAATACTGGCCCAAAGAAAATGAGATAAGCCACTATTTGGAGGCAACTTAAGAAGAGTTGTGGAGTAATCAATCCCAGAAGTGAATTGACTTCGAAAGGAATATCTAAAGAGCTTCTTATCTATTAAGAATAAACTTTATTTTTAAGATGTGCAAGGGTGAGCAAGAAAGCATGTGGCATACCTGTCCTGAAGCAAACTCATCTGGTTGTTGATGCCTACTAATGCGATATGAAGCATATTACCATAGCTTGTTGGCTCAGCAGATCCATTTGGGATGCTGTCATGTGTACCATGAGTAGCTTCCCTCAGTGCAGAGCTTATCACTGTTGGCAAAAACTGAAGAGATTTGATGATGACCATGGCTCCCCATTTCCTCTCAGTGTGTTTCTCAACTACTGGTTTGCCCGATATTTGACCTTCAAAACCATACTTTCTCTCAATATGCTCTTCCAAGAACTCCCATGAAGCAATAAGACCATACCTGTGCCATTGCATCCTGACGCTACCCTTTATAAGGAAGGGCTGTTGACAGATGAAATGTCAGATGAAAATTGCATCAAGCAGTCACAGTAAGATATGCTAATGAAATAACTGTTCAAAACATAGTACCTGATATAGTCTACGAACATAAGTCTCCACAACCCGTCTCTGAAGGGTGTGATCAGTGTGGTCAAAAAGACCCACAAGGGCATCTTCAACTGATAAAGGAGCATTGACAAGATCCTCCATCCTCTCATCAATGGCACTTTTCCTCCTTGGGGTATCCCATTTTTCACCATCTTCAGTAAACATCTCTAATTCAGAAAGACTTCTAGCAATGTTGGACCGGAGTTCACTCAATTTGGTCTGTTCTAGAAGTTGGCTTGCCTTCAATGCCAACTGGAAATATAAACTGGGACTTAGAATGATAATTTAATAGCAATAACAATTGCATGGGAAAATGGAAATGGCATGGAAACAATTCAATGAAATTCCAACCTCAGAATAGCTTCTATGATTGAGTGCAGAGAAACGGATTAGTTTATCCCTGTACGCAGCAGGATTAGGGTACACCAAGTGTTCCATGAGTCTCAGTATCAGTTTATTTTTACCCTTGATGCCCTGGAAATGATAGAACAGATGGCGCCAGTTAAAAATCCCAAATTCCTTCTTCATTTAAGCAACAATGAATGACAGAAGAAGTGAGTCTCTGAATGTATCAAAAATCGAAGCATGTGTGAACACCTGATGAGAGAATACGATATCCACAACTCTCAAGAGATCTTTCTTATATTGAAGACGAAGACGTTCAATCACATCAGCCTGCAGAATGAAACACATTAGAATCAAAGAAGGCACGAACCAATCAAAAAGAAAACAAGGCTTGAACAGGTCAGACAACTGTAGCTTCCTAGTAATATATTTGGCTCTAGAGTCTTATAGTGTCAGAGTGAATTAATAACCTAAAGGGAAAAATTTGCAAGAATCAGCCAACTATTGCCATTATATAATAATAATAATACTCAATTTTGAAATATTCTAGTTATATCATAAGAATCCCACATCAAAGCCTTTAAAGAAAATATAAGACTAAGAACAACCAAAGGAGCATTCATGTGTTATATAGCAGTAGCCATCTGTTGCTGCAAATAAGATGGTGATAGAAGCGGTGATTATGACAAGTATAAAAATGCCATTATTGAGTTAGATAAATCCGGTGCCTATCAAACGCAAATTGAGGTTGTCTTAAAAATGTATTATCACAATAAATTACCTGGACATTGTCATTAAATATTTCCTCCACGGATAAATACTCCTCAAAAAGGGCCTGAACAATAACACGGGCATGACTCTCTCTTCCACCTTCATAAGACTTAACAAGATTCATCAAAGGTTCAACAAGCCTTTCTAGGGCTGCTCTTTCTTTGTCAGTCAAAGAACTTAGATGGGCCTGCAGCCAAAAAGAAAATGCCAGAACTGTGAATTACAATTCAAACCAGAAAAGACTGTTTTAGCAAATGGTGAATCTGCAACAATAAACCAACCTCAAGAACAGCCCGTAGCACTTTGGCAGGGAATTCCACATTTTGCAAGATCGAGATACATTCATACTCTTTGTATTTTGATTCCAGCTGGATGAAAACATAATTTAACAAAAATCAGTAAGAATACAAGGTTAAACGTAATATTTAAGAGTAAAACAACAGAGTAAAGCATCAAAGCATGTACCTCGTATCTGAGATCTTTAGGAAGCCGCATTGCCAGAACAGACAAGCATTCTTGCCATTGAAGGCAAGGGAGCTCAGGATTATCAAGACAACTGAGCAAGTTTTGCACAACCTGAGATTTAAATTCTTTGATAAGCAAAACATCATGTTTTGACAAGTTCATAGAGAATTAATTAGTTCCCCAGATGTAACCAATGATGGTTTTCTACATTTACTCAGCTGATGTACCCAACTTAACCATACATTCTAGCTGAATTACTGTCCCAGTGTAAAGTCAAAAATTACACCTTTTGAGCTTCAAGAAGATACTTACTTCATCAATATCATGGTCATATCCAGCTAGAATCATCCGGGCTGCATTCAAACTAGCATTACACCTCTGATGAACTTTTCCAGATATTGCAGTAGGAGCGCCCAAGACTGGAAAGGTCCCAGTGAAAGGTTCTGATTTTCTTACAGCTGATGGATCATCTAAATCAAGCCTTGCTATAAGCTCACCAGCCTACAACAGAAACGGTTCGTCATCACTACAAGGAACGTAAAGCTTGAAACTTCCATTGTCAGACGAGATTTACCTGCATGGCCTGGCCTTCAGACATCCTGAAGTGGATAATCCCAGCAGTAGGTGAAAGAAGTGGCATGCACATCTTCATAACCTCTACCTCTGCATAAGGTGTATCAGTATCAACATGACTACCATCCGCAACCAAAAACCTTAGTAGCTTGCACGGAGTCTCTGCCACTAGCTTGGATGGATCATGATCATTCTGGATACAACAAATAAGTCATTAAAGTTTCTCAGCAACAAAAATTTAAGCAGCACTAGGAAAGAAATTAATTGAGCTCCTCTTAATTTGATAAATAAAAGAAACTAATTCTTCTCACTTGAAGCAAGCAAGTCCTTCCATCAATGAGAAGGCGAGTTCCACCAGCTTCTTCCTCTGCATATATCACATGACTGTTTCCATCCAACTGTGACAAAATGAAGCACCAATAAAAATTCTGTTATGTGCTTGCAATGAAATATGCAATGCTAAATATAAAGTCCACATGTACTACATGATTTAACTGGTGTATTACTGTAACTGCAATGCAAAAATTGAATCTAGGAATTTTGCTAGGTGTATATATTCATAAATAATAGAATACTAAAGAGAATGGCCAACAGAACAAATGCATGCCTGCATTAGTAAACCTCCATCACGAAGACTGTGTATCTCAGCCTCAATCTCTGATTCATTCATTCTCAATCTGTAACTTCCTGGTCCTCCTCTCACCATATCAATCTGGGACACAACATTCCATAATATTAGTGACCTATTCAACTGTGTTATAAACAGAAAAAAGAGAAAAAAAAAATCTACAATTAAACATGGATCCTTTATGATTGAGTAAGCACAATCAAAAAACTTACTGTATATTTGCTTCCTTCAATATTCAATGAAACTTGGGAGTAAACAAGTGAGATGTGCTGCAAATGTGGGACACTCATAAATTGTTGGACTCAATTCAGAAGAGAAAAGAAAACAACAAAAACATATAAGGGTTAAAAAAAAAAAGGTGCATGAGGCACAGTACCTTGGGAGGGATTTGGCCCTTTTCAAGATAACCAAGATACTCTGAAACCATAGCGGTACTGCTAGCAAATGCTTTCTGAGGTAGCAAGAGGAAGAAGAAAGTCAAGGGACTGAGGTAGTTGAAAAGATAATCCACACCATAAAATCACCAGATACCAAAAAATACAATATAACATGAAAACTTACATAAAGAGACCCTCCAACCACAGAGAGATACCAAGGAGGCCTTTCAGCTCTAACTCGCATTGCTATTCTACCATCCAACCAGCCTGTGTGTATCTTGTTGTCCTTGTAATCTGAAGCCTGCAAAATTGTTTTACATTGTTCATTATAAGATGAGTAAAATTAGAAGCAGGAATTATAAATGCTTGTAAAGCATGGATCATCAGAACAAGAGAAAGCTTACATGTAATAGGTCAATTGTGTAATCAACATTTGAACGAATTTCTCCCCGAATTTGAATTTCCTTCAGCCCAAGAACCATATTCGAAATTGCTAAGGCTCTAGACTCTCCAAAGGCAAAAACATGACCTGAGGTATAGTTTATTCATTTTTAGCTGAAGGCGTGTAATTGCCAATATCCTATGTGCATCCAGCACAAAACTCCGTTGGAGAAAAAAAAAATCTAAAACAAAATATCTAGAATATATTTTTTGATTATTTTCCTTGACATAACCAAAAAAAGGAAAGTTTGATTTCATTTAACAAGCTGTTAGGTCTCTAAGCAACTTACCAAATTGAGAATCTGAAAATTCATGAATGCCTCCTCCAGACTGCAAATCATCAACGTGTCAGCAACTAAACACTATTGAAGTTGGGCTTTTGAGGGTTTTGCTCCTATGCACTAAAGCAAAGTATATACCTTAACAGAGAAGTACGCCCACACATTTGGCTTGCTTTTAAAATTCAGCTCCTGCACAAAATCAAATTATTAGAGAACGTTTTATCACAGACCAAAAGAATGAAAAACAAATGCCAGTTATCTATCCATGGAAATCTAACCTGTACTTTCC
The DNA here is from genome assembly GCA_036245055.1 of Diospyros kaki. Lineage (NCBI taxonomy): Eukaryota > Viridiplantae > Streptophyta > Magnoliopsida > Ericales > Ebenaceae > Diospyros > Diospyros kaki. Next base: position 14,450,801 of record BSEG01000015.1, on the reverse strand, counting down.
CACTGGTAGGCTTAAAACCATCATCCGGATCCTCACTTGTTACACGCACAGCTACACAATGACCTTTTGGCCTCGTAGATTCTGCCTTGTCAAAGTCAAATGGGGTAGCAAAAACGGATGTTCTTCTCCAAGCATCATACCCTCCACCATATTCCATTCCATAAAAGCGCCTTATTTCTGGTTAACAAGGAATTAGAAATACTGTGAATTATAAATTAGATTATGGAGGCTCAAGACAAGAGACACAAAAATGGAAATACCATACCAGGAATTTGCCAGAGAGGAATTCCCATTCCAACTGCTACCTGTGCTGCTGGCAGATTTATTTCAGCTATCCACTCTGTGACAGGATGCTCTACCTAAAATAGAAGTAATTGCAGGAAACTTATAAACATTGTTGTCCCTCTGCATTAACAGACTGGTCCATCCATACGTAAATCATTCACATCCCAGACCACTAAAAATGAATCAACACTAGGCCTTTGAGGTTTCTTTAAGTGTCTGATAATTATTACAAGATAAAGATCAATGTCGTGTGGTTGGGAGAGCCTGCTTAATTAACTACATTGATCCAAGTCAGTTTATTCTTACAAGAGGTTATGTTAAGAGTCTTAAGACCAAATCTTTCAAACACTGTAAGGTACTCAATGTCCTTATCAGCAAACATAAAACACTTCCGATACATGTGAGATGAGTGCATCAACAAGCATAGCCACAGGTAACGTGTGTAAATTGTCACAAGAAAGCAAGCACAACTAGCATGGTTCACAAAATGCAATGGAGTAAACGCATAAAATAAATAAATAAGAACCAGGTCTAATGTTAAAACCAGAGAACAAACCTGTAATCGAGGATTGAGCTCTAAGAAATAGTACTCCCCGGTCTCCATACTGTACAGATACTCAACAGTAGCAGCTCCAACATAATTCACAGATTGGGCTAACCTTCTCGCTGCCTGCTCCAGGTTTTTAACTGTTTCTAGGGGGGCCACTGTAATTGGACCTTCCTCAATGATCTGTTTAACAATTATGAATAGACTTAGACAAAATCCATTAAAGATGATATGGGTAATTGTATGTTACTCAATAACAAAAAAAACAATATATTATAAACTGATAAGAGGCTTAAAGCTCTTTTTTCTTTTTAACTATAAGAAGTATAATGAGAAACCAATTTAGTCACATGAAGCAAAAGGTGACAAACATAAAGAAGTATCAAAAGGCTGAAATTACCTTTTGATGTCTCCTCTGAACACTGCAGTCACGACTATGCAAAGCTGCAACATTGCCATGTTGATCACATAGCAACTGGACTTCTAGATGCCGGCTCTAATTTCAAGAAACAAATGCCATGTGAGGAAATGGTCAGGACTCATGCATGCCCTATGAAAAAGTATTTGAGAACTACTTCATTCAGGTCAGAATATGGTAGATAATCATACCTGAGAAGCAACCTTCATTATGAATATAGGTGAGCCAGGAACTTCACCCTGCACTTGCTTGAACAATGCCCTGACTTCATCGTCATTGTGAACCTAGAAAGTTCAAACAACGGGATGGTACTTTAATTCAGTGACAAATAAGTCATAAATGTTGATACATAGCTCCTCCACATATTAGTGACTTTTCCCAGTTTCATTTTATTCAAGAACTGAAACAGACATTGGCATTTCCTAATGAAAAACGTGTTCCATATTTAGCCAAAAAGCCGTTTAATTGACATCAAAATATTGTCAACAATCAGATTATTGCATGAGTAGAGTGTTTGAAGCAAACCTTTCTTATGCCTTTACCACCACCACCCCAGGATGCCTTTATCATAGCAGGGTACCCAACCACTTGACAGCTAGCAATTGCTTCTTCTGTAGTGTAAACACATGCTTTGCTATATATGTCATCTGGTATGGTATCCAAACAGCTGTTGGCCGGAATTTTTACCTATAAATGACAGTTCTAACGCATTAGATTAGAGATGAGGTCTACCCCAAGTAAAATGAGAAATTTCTTCCAGGCAGAATAATTTACATGAGAACCACTCCATGGAAGGGTGGGAACTTCAGCTGCTTGGGCAATCAATGAGGAGCCAACTTTATCTCCCAATGCTGCCATGGACGTAGCTGGCGGCCCAAGAAATATGATTCCCTTTGCATCCAGTGCATCTGGCAGTTCAGGGTTCTCAGAGGCATGACCCCAACCTGGCCAAACTGCATCAACATGTGTTATCTCTGCCATCTGCGAGACCAAGAATTAAAATTTCCGTCAGTACTAAAATTTACTAAAATTTCCTCACAATCTATGCATTATGCAAAAATTTGAACGCACTTAATTAGAAGAAAATGAGTTTCCAAACCTCTACAATGAGCTGCACGTTAGCATAGTTATTATTGTTAGTTCCACCTGGCACTTCTACAAACTGATCGGCAATCCTGATGTGCTCTGCATTGATTCTCATATCCTCTGAGGTGGCCATGGCCACCAACAATATGGCCTTCTCCGTGCCAAATGTCTCATAAGCCCATGTCCTTATGCTCCGCATGAACTTGACAGCAGCCATTCCATTGTTTGCTATTAAGATACTGTGAATTGACCTCTTTCCTCCAAGGGCAAAACAGAATTCATCAACTTCCGGCAATGGAGTATGGGTCCTTAATGGAATTGCTCCATTAAGGTAGCCATAGCTACCCCGGCCTACGCCGCCCAACGGTGACCGCCTTTGGGCTTCTGACATCTTTTTATCACCTGAGAAGTATGGAAGGATAGTGGGATTCAATACTATTGACGTAGAATTATGTTCCCATCATCAAGACAAAAGTAAACGCCCAACAGTCCTAAGCACAGAACAAAGTTGAGAAGCTAGTTTATTGCTGGATGTGGATTTCTTAGCATCTCACAAAAGAAGAATGCAACTTTAAGAAGTCAAACAGAGAATAACATCCCTACTACAGAATAAAAAGAGAACAAGACATGAAAGATTCGTCAAACTCTGAATTAGATCTCAAACAACCCTCCTGATTGAGATCATGCTCCTACTATTCAATCTACTGCTCAACTATCTAACAGAAACACATCTTCCTTTTCTTTTCCAAAATCAACCAGTTCTGAGCTGGGTTTTTCCAGAGACATCTGGTACCCAAAAGCAACACAACTCTGTGAACTGAATCAAAACCAAGCAAACAGCACGACAAAACAGTAAACAAACAAAACGGAAGCTGAAATAATCAAAATTGACGTCGAAGGAGGAGAAAAGACGGCTGACCTTGGAGAAGAGGGTGCAGAGAGAAGAAGCTCCAATCCTTGGAAGGAGTTGTTTGTGAAAGCTATTGGGGGGCTTGGAGCATTTAGCAAATCAGAAATGGTGCGTTGGGTTTAGGGAGTAGGAGGGGTTCTGGTTTTAGGTTGGTTTCAACGAAGAGAGGAGTATAAAAAGGGCTGGCCTTTTATAATAAGGTCAAGCACGTGGTACCTGTCCATGCTCTCTAATCGTCCTCTTCTTCTTTAACTTCTTCTGTTTCTCCTCCTCCTCCTCCTCCTCCTCTGTAGTAGTAGTAGTTTCCAGCTACCTCTTATTTTCTCTCTCTACCCACCTCGCTCTCTCTCTCTCTCTCTCTCTCTAAATCTATTCAATGCTGTTTTAGTCGGATTTTTACTTTTGGATCCCTCAACTAAGGCCGCCTTCCATTTTTTCCCCCTCCACACAAAGACTGCATTGCACATGCACCCATTCAAAATTCAAATGTTGGGATTTGCCTTCAACGGCAACTTCAATTGACAATTTCAATACTGTTATTTATTTCTTTATCAACGATAACTCATAATAATAATTATTTAATTTTAATATATTTATATGTATTTTACTTATCCACATATATAGAAATAATTTATTGTTAGCGTCCGACACAAATTAACAAGAGATAATTGGATCCCCGACGCTAACAACAAATTATTTTTGTCTATATATAAAGTATTATAAATTATACATAAAATTAATAATTTTTGTTTGACTTTATTTAAAATATAATAGATGTAAAATATTTTATTTATGACATACCCATAATTTTACAAATCTTGATAATGATACTAGACCGATCACGTAAATCCATCTGGAACCAAGTATCTGTAATAACAGAGTTTTATTCTCTTAGGAGGACTCCTACACTCAAATCAGTAGGAGAAAATACTCGAAATGTAAAATCACTTAGTAGTTAAATATTCATACCTATAGAAGTTGACCTCTATTTATAGATGGTGTAAAACTTAATCCAAAAAAATAAGATAATCTTCGAAATGGGACGTTGGAGAGAATCTCGATTAATCGAATCTCTCTCGTCCAATTCAAATCTGGGATGGAGATCTAGAAGACACGTGGCGCTTCCTGAGATAGACACGTGTCCCAAGTTAATGATAGTTTCCATAAAATAATGAAGTAAATTCGCCCTTATATAAAATATTTCCTCATCACTTGATATTACTGTTCACCCAACCCTATATAATTATGAACATTTCACAAAACACGTTACAATCCTACCAATCCTTCAATAGTCTCTTATGTGATCAAAGTTTGAAATTCTGTAAAATGAACTCATACGAAATTCATGTAATTTGTAAAACACAGCACATATTTAATAAGTTTATTCATTATTAATTAGGAATTTTTATCGATAGAGTTTAAAAAAAAAACCTACATGACTATTTGGCATTTGGGCACAAATAAGACAGTATGTTTAAATTGCTGATCTTCCATATATATATATATATATATATATACATGACTAATATGGTGGAAAGAAAATGCAGAATACTTTGGGGGCGCAAGTGTAATTAAGAGATTAAGAAGCCCCAACCCTCATTTTTCTCCAATCTCCGTCTCTGGGGCTGTCCTGTCCAGGCTCGAGGCCAAGAGGGCACATCACATGGATCCTTTTTTTAATTGATTTTAATATAATTTATATAGAATTCTCTAATTTTTTATTTTTTTTGATAGCACTGAGGGCCAGATGCAGCCCCCACGCTGAAAGGCGAGAGAAAAATATGATTGCACGTTGATGGCGATTGAATATTTTTCTCAAATAATAATTTTGTGGTTTTGGCGCTTTCCTTTATGAACAATAACCAATAATGGGAGGTTTGGTTTGATTTGTAAATTGTAATCTATGTTGGGGTGAGGTGAGGTGTAATCCAACAACCCACCCCACCACCCCTTCAATCCAATCTATTATTATTATTATTATAAACAAATAATTATGTAATCATTTTATCAATTACTTACTTATTTAATTTGGTAAGTGTCATTAAGAAGAGTTCTTTTACAGAGTTAAGAGAAGATGATAGAGAGTCTTACTGAAGAGGGGCAAAAATATTAGTGGGCTATTGCCCACTGCCCTGCTCTCTCATCTCCTTTTTCATAGTCGTTATCTTGTCGTTGCCTTCACCTCAATCGTCTCGTCTCGCTGTTATTACCTCTTCATCATGCCTTGTCGTCTCACCTCGCCGACCATTACTGCATCTTGATCTTCAAGATACAGTGACGGTCAGCAAGGCGACAAAGACAAAGGCAACAATGAAGTAACAACCATGAAAATGAAAAAAAGAGAGTAAGGCAATGGACAATGACCCACTTTATAAACTTACAAAATAAAAAAAAATATTTTAGTATTTTTACCCCCTTCAATAAGGCTCTCGATAAGCCTCCCTCGCTTAGAACAATTTTCTGGTTAGGAATCACTTTAATTATGATAATATTCTCATTATATAATTTATACATACATAAGGGTAGAAAGTCAATACACTGTACATATTGAATGGGAATGATTTTAGAGGCGGTGCCACCACCCCACTCACGAGCGTAGGTGCCACGTGATCCTATGGAATTGGACTGAAGCAGCCATATTATTATTATCATTCATGTCTTTTTGGCTTTCTTTCTTTCATTCTTTCCTCTTCTTCTTCTTCTTGAAGGTTAGGTGCTTGATTTATGAGAATGATGTATCAAAGTTATAAGCTTAGTCTAGCTAATGGTATTGTTCGTCTTCTAAAATTTTATTGAGTATTGCTATGTTATGTTAATAAAATAATTTTTTATAACTTATTAGTGCTGAACTTGTAGTCATTGTCTTTTTAAGTGGACACCGAGTCATGTACTTAATTAATATATTATAGATTTTACTTGCCAAAATGATTGTTTGGATGTTGAAAAAAAAATGTATTCAATACCTTTTATTATGTGATAGATATATAAAATAATTAAAAAAGATAATAGTATTTTAAAAAACCTATTATAAAAGTGTTAGAGAGATAATATCTATAAAAATAAAGATAAAAATTAAATATTACTAGTATTTTAATCTATGTTTTGATTTCGAGTTCTACATCAACCAATTCATCTGATGTGGAAATATTTAAAAGATAAAATTAAAATCCATTGTGTCTCGTCTCCATATTAAATAATAAGGGAATGACACAATTTTCCCTATCTCAGTTTCAAGAATGTCAACGTTCAGAATCAGTCGATCATAATTTGTAGGTCCGCAATGAGAAAATAAGTAAAAATGCAAAGAGGAAGAACAAAGTAGAACGTGCACGGGAAGTTTTTACGTGGTTTAGCCAAAATGATGCCTACTCCACGACTGTTCTCTACGTATTCTGGCAGAATAACAGTATATTATTCTTCTTGTTCTCCCTTGTACAATAGTTTTCGACCTCTATTTATAGTGAGGGGTGTTTACAATTGTATAAGATCCAAAAGTGGAAGAATGACATCATGAAGACAAGATGTCCTTATCAATTCCATAAAATCGGGAGTGGGCTCCGTATTATTAGGGATCTGGTTTGCTTTAGATAAAGTAAGTGGGTCCCTGCCTCCAGTTGTTTTGTGGCTTTGTTGTAATGCGAGTTGAGCGGTTAGGCTAGTGAGTTGGAGGATCGCGGAGAGCTCGCTTGGTTTGACCAACGAGCTGAAAGTATCGTTTAGAGCTCGCTCGATTCCGCGGTTTGAGCTCGAGTCTCAACGACGTGTGGCCTTGTCTTGACGAGCTTGACCTTGAGCCTATTGGGTTTCAGGCGATTGAGTCTGCTCACTGGGTCGAGTTCAGCCCATAAGAAGTGGTGCGGGAAATACCCATAACAAAGAATAACTATTAATAAATAATCATCAATTTATCATATCTCTAAATAATATGAAAGTTGCATCTCTATTTGCCTCATCTCTTCTCCAAATAATTAGAGATCAACATTATTTCTATTCAGCTAATCTTATATCCAAAAAATTCAAGATGGGAATCTGTAATACCCCAGGAGCTCAGAGAAGTTAGTATATATCGAGGATAGTGTAAGAAAGGAAACAACACCAACTGGATACCTTTTGGGCTGAATGTAGGCAAGAAACTCCGGGGTTAAGCGTGCTTGAGCTGGAAGCAGTTCAAGGATGGGTGACCTCCTGGGAAGTTCGCGTAGGCCCATCAGGGTAAGTTGTTCTAGTCCTTCATATCGCTTGATACAGGATGTTACAGGTGATATCAGAGCCAACCCTTGGTAAAGGCGGTCTGACGAGGGCGGGAAGTGGCGCCGGGGCTCGAGGGTCTGTACAAGGAGCGGCTTCTGGCAGGCTTCTAGGATGGCAGCCCCCAAGGGGAGAAGGTCTGGGACCAGTTGTAAGGTCGCATGACGAGGACGTCATGTGCTCAAGGGAGGGAGAATGTAATACCCCGGGAGCCCAAAGAATTTAGTATATATCAAGGATAGTGTAAGAAATGAAACAACACCAACTGAATCCCTTTTAGACTGAATGTAGGTAAGGAACTCTGGAGTTAAGTGTGCTTGAGCTGGGAGCAGTTCAAAGATGGGTGACCCTCTGGAAAGTTTGCGTAGACCCATCAGGATAAGTTGTTCTGATCCTTCTTATCGCTCGATACAGAATGTTACAATCTCTCATTTTATCATCACTATCTCTATTGCTATAAAGGTTCAGTTCATTGTTCAAAATTATAAGATATGGAATCCTCACAATCAAACCAAACAATTCTAAGCATTCAATATTCTTTACTACTCATTAGTATAATAATTTGAGTGTCAGATGTTATATTAAAGGAATCAACCATGCCATTTTCTTATAGGTTTTTGGTTTGAAGTAAAATTGTGGTGATCAATCTCTCATTCTATCATCATTTGGCACCCACTACAGGGTCAAGATTGCATGCCTCTACCTTTTAGCACAACTAAGCCTCCCGACCTTAGTTGTTCAACCATCATAACCCGTCACTTTTGTAGCCAAATAGGTGGGAATAATCCAAAAAATCGTCCACCACTAGAGAACCCACCTTTTCCACCTGACCATGTAGCTTGCTTGGAATGCTAGGTCCAATAGTTGGCCAAGTTACTCGCAAGGTACATTCGAAAGTAAACAACACTGCCAACAAAAGGAGCAACACCATCAAGATGAAAGGCACCAACAAGATGAATATCAGCATTAGGAAAACTGAGACTTTCATCATTCCAAACAGGAGCAACACCATTTGGAAGGGGCTTCTATCACCTTTCCCTCCTTAGAATGTGAGACTCTAAAAAAGAAATGACTCGGACTCCTAGAAAAACAATTTGTTGAGAAAAAAAAATACAACTTTGTTACTCCCTAAATTGAATAAATGGTTCAGCTCAAGGAAGAGGGGGGGTGGAAGAAGAGATGTGGGAATATTTAGAAGACAAAGACTACTAAGTTATCCTTGAAAAGCAATAAGTTGCAACCAAGGCCGGTCCTGGGTTTTTGGAGGGTTGGGGCAAATTTTTTCAAGTGTGTCCTTTTATACAAATTAAATAAAAAAATAAAAATTATTAATTAATTAATTTTATTAAAATTATAAGAATTTACAAAAGATAAAAAAAAATAATTTGTGGCCTCATTAAAATCTTATTTGAGAAAAATTCAATTGAACAAAACTCTAAATGAATAAAAAAGAGTACCTTGCATTGTAAATATTGTATTAAAAAATGAAAACAACATATTTGAGTCTGCATACTTTCTTCCGAATCTCCGTAAACATTTATTGATTTGATCATTCTTCCTTTCATTTAGGGTTGTCAAAAAATATCCAAAAATTGGTGAACTGTACCAAATCAAACCGAACCATGCCGTTTGGATTGGTTATATGATTCAATGGTTAGGTTCTGATTCTAAAAAATTAAGAACCAATATATTTAGTTTGGTTACTAATTTTTTTTTTTAAACCATGGTTCGAACCAAAATCGAAACCGATATTATACTTATATATATTATAATTTTTTGAGTATATATATATATATACATATGCATAAATAGTATCACTTCTTAGGAAACTAGCAAGATTCATGAACTCTTTTATTTTTAACATTTTATGCGTTATTGCTATACTAAATGGTCAATGTAATCTTATTTGATGAGATAGTCTATGAATTATTTTGTTCTATTTTTACTTCAAAACTTGAAACATTAATGAAATAATGGATTTATTTTAATTAATAAATTCGTTTATAATTTCATTTTTTTGCGAAAATGTTTAGAAGTTAAATGTTAATTGGATAGAACCGAAATCGAACCGAAACCGGTCCGATGTGACGGATTGGTCATGGCTTAGTTTTATATATGTAATGGTTAATTCAGTTACAGTTTTTATTTTTTCAAAACCTTTAAAAATAGTTTGATTACTGAATTCTTATAGAACCGAACCAATCCAAACCATTGACACCCTTACTTTTATCCTCCATAATTAATTAAAGTAAAAACAATCATCACATGTACCAACAAAATAAAAATAGCAATCAAATCTTTTTTTAACAGGGTACAAGTGACTACTTCTTTTGTTAATTTTTTTTAATTTTTTATACACATATATACATAAATTTAAAAAAAAAATTGTGCCCCCCTCACTTGTGGGCCCTGGGCTGTGGCCCTGGTCGCAACTAACCATGTATCCTTATTATCTAACAATAGAAAAGTGATATGTGACTCTTATTCAATGTAGATCCAAATTTAAAGGATTAACTCATATTTAACTTTCATGTATTAGTCCAAGAGGACCTAGGTTAGATTTGATAAATTTATCTAAATTTAAATTTAAACTAGAGATCATGTTATATGATAATATTCAAAATCAAGAGTTTTGAAGAAAATCTCAAGAATCCTAACAAATATCGAAAATAATTTCAAATACCTAATACTAGTTAAATTAAGGAATCTAGGGAGAAAATTTCGATAACTCAAAAAACTCAAGAGTAACTCATAATATCTTGCCTTCTTCAATTTATATAAAAGGGAATCTTTACAAGCAAAATCATCTAATTGCATACTTATTAGTATTTTCTCTAAATGTCATTACTAACTTGAGCGTTAGACACTATACCGGAGAAACAAGCCACGTCCATCCGTACATGTGCTCGTCCTTATTTCATTTTTTTTTTTTTTTGTGTTAGTGGTTATTTTTTTTTTTTCCATTTTTTTTGGTTTTCATCTCAAATCATCAAACGACACTACTTTTCTCCACTTAAAGGTAATTTTTCTATTTTCATTTTAATTAATTTGTAATAATAGAATTATAAGATTGAAAAAGTGGTCATTTTGTTTAAGCATGTAAATATAGTTTTTATAGCTAAAAAATAATGTCAAGTGAGGTTTTTGATCAAAAATAAAATGATAAGTGACTTAAGTGTCTCAAGTTATAAACTTTGAGAGGGTTTAACAGATCTTAGCCTAAAAATAAATGAGCTCTTAATAATTATGAGTCTCATTAAAAATTATTATGTTTGTGACAAAGAAATATAAAATGCCCTTATTTTGGTTAAAAGCAAACTAACCTACTTTTTAACAAAAAAATAATTGTGCTTTAAAAACAAAATTACACTTTATAAAACGTTCCTTTTGCTACCAAAAAAAAATAATTGATAAAATAAACAATTGTATGTGAAAAATAACAATACTAAGCAAACTTCAAGTCTCCAATGATAGATACATTTTTTTTATTTTTTTTTTTATGATTCAAATGTTCGAGATTTTGCTCATTTACTTTTGGAGGAGACCGACATTCCCCTTTAGTTCGACCTCTGAATAAATTAGATGCGATCGCAAGTTTATACATTTTCAAGCAGAAACAAGATCACTCTCTACTAAATAGACTATTTATGTCTTCACTAAAAGTCAAATTTTTGTCACTTTTAAAAAGTTTAAAAGTTTTATCATTTATGCCGGAGACAATAGACACGATTTTAATGTATATTCAGATGTGGAAACGTGGCATTAAAATGATTTGATTTAGTGGGAATGGTTTTATGATAATTTGTAATAAAAATGATTTAGATAACAATGAATTGAGGAACAAGGCTAGGGTAGAGCTACTCATTGTCTTGTCCACAATTTAATGTTAAAACAAGCCACTTTTTGCAGTATCTTTGTTTGTTCTCCACCTTGCTCAAAATTTTAGGGTTGTTTTCTTTGTTAGTTTGATATCATTTTTAGTTTTTAATTTTTAAATAAAAAAATTATAAAAACTTAAAAAAATAAAAAGTTATTTTGACTATTTTCATCATAAATACATTCAAAATTTTCAAAACGTACAAAATATTACAGACAAAAAAAAATATGTTTTTAATAACCTTAAAATAAATACTTAAAATATAAAATTAAAAATAAATTCAAAATTAAAAACTAAAAATTAAAATATGAATGGGACAGTCCCTTAAGTTTTGAAATTTTAAAGATTTATAATTTAATTATAAAATTCGTTTTATAAGCTAATTCTCCCGTAGTTGAGGGATAATAATAATATTATATTTGTTTGATGATTTCTTTCTGATGCTAAATAACCATAGTTGGTGGCCTGCCTTGCCTTCTAACTGTTTAGTAGTGTTTACCTTCAATTCAATGAATTAGTAAAGAAAACACGATTTTTGAGATAATAAGTAAATTAAAAACTAAACTTTGACCCTTTTAGTGTGCGCACTACGCTACAACCCTTAGCATACGATTTTTCTATTCATAAAACATCATCAAGTTTTGACTTTTTGAATTTTTTTTTTAAAGTAATTAAGATTGAGATTTGGGTTCCATTAATTAACCAACCTAAACCCCCAAATTAATTAATGGACAACATATTTTCAAAAGAATATAAATTATTTCAATTGCTGAAGCACATTTTAGTTTTGGTACGCCCATGCTCCTCCATCTATCTCTGTAGTGTTTATTTTATCTCTTTCCCTTCTATCCTCTTTTTATCAGTTCTGACAGTTACCGAGTGAGTTCGGTTCTCTTGGGACTCTAAAGCCAATATAACAACGCATGTGATACAAATTATTATTCTAAAAATTTCTTAGCCATAAAAAAAAATAAAGAAAGCAAGATGGTACATAGAATTATGGATGGTTTCATGATTAATCAATTTACAGGTTTTGATTGAGTTTATTTTGATGGGTTGATCAGAAGCCAAGCCATTGAATCGAACGGTGAGTACCTGTGTGAATGCTTGTTCTTTTATATTTGATCAGTAATAGTTATGTCAAACAGTTTGCATTTTGGGTGTTTTTAATGAAAATTCACCTAACTCTAGTTATCATAGTCGGTAGCTCTCATTATTTTATTTAGGATAAGTTTATTTTTCGTTTGTTTTTTATTTAAATTTTTTTAATAATTTAAAAATTAATTAATTGTGTAACTACCTTAACCTAGGTAGACACTCGTTTGTGTATCATATAGACATACCAAAAATTCAGATATCTTAGTGCTAATCTTTTAGGACATTTTTTAAGCGACTATGGTTATTGGGTCCTCCCTAATTAAAAATATATAATTTTTAATCGCTTCAAGAATAGCCCTGTGCATGAGTGGATAAATTTTTCAAAAAATTCTATCTTATAAAGACTTGGTAACAACCCCTCAAGAATTCGTCTCACACTCTAATCATCCGATGCCACGTCCAAGTCCAAGTCCAGGGGCAACCAAACATGCTCGTTGACCAAATTCTTATTTGCCACGAATTTAATTAATTTTCCAACCTTAATATATATAGCATCAAACAACTTGAACCATTGATTCTTGATGATGTGCCCATACTAGTCCCTTCTTCTATTTTGTCCGCTGCGTCATGCACCTAGTCCTCCCATAACTGATAGTTCTACAGGAACAAAACTTAGTCATATATATTATTATTATTATAATATTATTGCTTTAATGTCTTATTCATTTTAATCGAAGTTTGAACTTTTCATACACGTTGCGGGTCAAACTTTTTGTGGGTTATTTTATTTGGTGTTTAGTTGATTGACGGCGACTTTAATTTATTTTTTTTTTGTAATTATTAATATTATCTTCCACTCATGTAACGAAGCAAGATAAAGCCGCAAAGTTGGAAGAGTGCTAATGGAGTATTTTCGTGACCCCTTCAAGTTTACTAATGCGTTGATGGATTTTATTAATTTTATTCTTAAGACTCTTTTTAAGTATTTGATTTGTAGCAGTTAATTAGTTGGTGGATGAAGAAGACTTTTTTAAAATATTTGATTTGTGGCACTTAAGCTGGTGGATGAAGAATACATAAAAGATTTGTACAAATGTCATAATTGCTTAACCTGTAGAAGAAGTTAATTAAATAAGATAATTGCTTAACGTGGGATTTTTCATCTAAAATTAAACAAATGAGCTTCATGTAATACATTGAATTAATGGATATATATGACTCAACAAAGCATGCACTTTAAATGGATAAATGTTAATAATAGAGTCAAAAACAATAAAAAGTAAAAAGTATTCATTCATGAAAACCCATTGAATAGATCAACCAACACCAAAAGCTAGATATATATATATTATGTAAAAGAAAGGAAAGTCTCGAGAAACCACGGCAAAGTATTGCTTAGTTGTCTTTCTATGAATTGAAGGCAGCCTGCACTATTTTATGGAATTTACATGTACTTCAATCATTCAACACATAAAAATTAGGGGGCATCTGCAAGTTGCCCAATTTCTTGATTTTAGTATGCTTTAAATGTCCAATACCTACTAGGGTTGTTGGAGAATGTGTCTGTGCTCTGTTGGGCAAGTTGGGATATAAGATGTGCGCATATATATATATATATATATATATCAAGGCTGGAACATCCCACTCTATCAACGTGGCCTAATATTTGAAGGCCAAAATCTTGGCCCTGTTTGCCTAACCAACTTATTAAATAATTTCATGATTAGTCATTAGACAGTAGTGCACATCCAAAACCAATTAAAATGCTATCATCCATACAATTAAGAAGGCTATTTAGTACCTCCAAGATAAAAGTCAAGCGGTCGGAGAAATAATATGTTACTCATGAGTTCGGTGGATCATGAGTTTGATTATCACCTTACGCAGTGAATCAAAACTTCACACCTGCGATTTATCTCTCTTAATATAATCAAGGACACGAATACCGGAGATCGCGCAAAGACAATCATCTCAAGAAGATTACTTTGTTCTAATTATATATTTTTTAAAATAAATTGTATTGGTGAAAAGAAATTATATATATTGTCTTTTATGAAAGTCATGTATAGATATTTGTGTGTTTATTTTAGTGTATTTTGAATTATTACATTTACCCATTACATATCTAGGGTAAAAATTAAAGGTTTGCATTAAAAGAAAAAAAAATGATATGGTAGTTTAATAGTAACTAGTTTTACTAGCAAACCTTAATCTCTAATTTAATTTCTATAATAACTTTCAAACATGTACTAAGCGGTCTTCCATCATGCTTTACATAAAATGTAAAGGGTAAAAGAGTTAATGATGCTATCATAAAAACCTAACTAGAACCCTAAGTGTGTTTAATCTTACATATCATAAACAAGGTTATTAACTATATTATGTCTAATATTGTAGGTGGAGTTGCAAACTAGGCAAAGTCAGTTAAACTTTGTATGTTCCTCAGGTACAAAAAAAAAACCAAGTAGTCAATCATGTTTGCTTTTGTTTTCATAGTATTCTTCCCTCCCTACTCTATTGTGTGCCATTCTGTTGTTAAAAGAATGACTCCCTGTTTTGGACTTCATAATATGGCTTAGGTTAATCTTATGAATTTGTGTCATTGACTTGTTCAATCTTCAATTTTGGTTGCTTTGCAATCCGAGAAACTCAACATTTTTTATTTTAAAACTTAAAGCCATGTGACTTGTGTTGAAAAAAAATATATAGGAAGTTGTTTTTTTATAAGAGAATAATGCAAAATAGGCCCATTATTGTCTCACTTGTTCTGTAGTGTAGTGGCTGAGCCACAATCAATGAAAAGGAAATGCGGCCTCTTAGCCTTTGAACAAGTGAGAGGGGAGAATGAATCAACAAAAGCATACGTAATAATAAGAAAATTGCGGGGCGCTACTGCAATTATGTATAGACAAGCGAGAGATGACGTTTTCTCGAGAACCAGATTGAACGATTAAATCGTGTGTCCTTTTCATGGACGTAATAAAAAGAATTAAAAATATATATAAAAAAAGGAAGAAGTGGATTCACGTGGATAAAAAATTAATGGAATTGGTGGGGGAAAAGGAATCACGTGACGCACGGGGGGCAAAGCGTGCGGCCTCCGGCCGGCTTCGTCCCGCCAACACCATCCACATCCAAAGTCAGTCAAGCAAAGCAAACTGTGGCCGACGGTAAAATAACCTCAATATATATAAATAAATTAATATTAGTGGTGGTGGATACTGACTTTTGATTGGGTCAAGGTGGATTTGGTTCAATTTACACAGTTTGTTTGGGTTTAGTCTGCTTGGTCTATGATTGCACAGGTAAAATTAATAAATAATGATTAAAAGATCCACTCATTCAACTATTTTATTTTATTTTATTTATCTGCCAAATAAATTATAGCATTAATTTTAAAAATAAAAATTGAATTTTTTATTTGATTTTTGCTATTACTTTCCAAACCATCTTCAAGAGCTCGCAAAAGAAAACTCAAAAAATCCAATTGATAAGTCTATTTGGGTTAATTTTTTATTCATATAGTGATATAACTTTGGTAACTCCATTTAATATAATTTTATTTTGCACACCTATTAATACTTTTACTTGGTATTTGTAATTAATTGTGAAAGTATATTTATTAAAAAAATCAAATCACAAAAATATAAAATCCCATGTATTCTATTGAGAAGCTTTAATGCCCAAGTCAAAGTATTATAGCTTCAACAGTTATTACCCACAATAGGCCCATTGCAGGATACTGGCCCAAACAAGTCATCGACAGGAAAGGCCCATTTCTGGGCCCAAGAGTTCTGCAGTAAATGACCTCTTTGACCTCGAACAAATTATCAGAATTTAATTTACAATAGAAACTTAGTTTGTGATCCCCTATATTTTCATCAACACAACAAATGTTTAAATAAATGCTACAATATTTTGTCCACACTTGGCCTAGAAAAGGAAAAAAAAAAAAAGCAAATATAAATCAAGCAACAATCTAAAGGACCAGCATTTATACATGAGGCTTGTAATGAATGGGCTTATTTTTATTTTTATTTTTATTTTTATTTTCTAAGAACGAGCTTTAGAAAATGTTTGATTAAATTTAAAAGTTGGTCAACATCAATTTTGATGTTCTAAATCAACTTTTTTAAATAAGTTGGAAGTGTTCGGTAGGTTCAAACACTGAACTTGTTTGTTGCAGTTTAAAAATTATAATTTTTAACTTCTAACTTCAAAAAAGTGAGAATATAGTATTTGTTCTAACTTGTAGAATTATAACTTATAATTTCTACTAGATTTTAGAAGGGGTAGAAATTGGTTTTTTCAAAACTAGGGTACCCCAATTTCTACAACTTCTAATTAAACGGTCACATTTTAATGACATTTTTGTGACAATTTTGCCCCTATTTTTAACAAAGAATTACCCTCTTGTCTACACAATCAAGCGTCTCTTTTCTCCACCACCATTTCCATTTTCAAATCTCTTCATCTATCTCGCAATCAAGCGTCTCTCTTCTCATAATTCATTAGTTATAACACTTGAAAGTTATACACATGCACTAATTAATTTTTAAATTATAATTCTATAACTATTAAGGGTATTATGGACAATTATACAAAAATAAGTTATTTTACAGCTTATGGTATTAAACACTACAACTGCTTAACTACAACTTCTGAGAAGATCCACAAAATAGGTTCACAACTTATTTTAAGTTTTAAAAACTATAATTTGAGAAATTAGAAACTATAATTTCTTTAATTAAGCTACAACAAACAAACGGGCCACTATCTAGCTTAAAAGCTACAGGACCATCAGTAATGAAAGGCTACTAATTTTGAAGCTTAAAAGTTAAAGAGAAAAAAATGATTTTGACAAAGTAAAAGACTATTCCACCCTCAAACAAATTAAAAATTTTCAACTATGTCCCAAACCCGTATGTCTCTTTTCTTCATCTCCCTTCTCCTCTTTCCAATTGTTCGATCTCTGGCATGGCTGCCTCATCTCCGACATCATTGTCTTCGTCTTTGATGTAGCTACTAGATGTCAATAGCTGGCATCAAATGGAAAGGAAAAGCAACAGCATGGCGAAAAGAAGAAAACGAAGCAGCAACAGACAAAAAAAGAAGCAGCATTGATCACTGTCGGTCGGTCCTCAATCTTTCTTTCTCTTTCTATCTATTTGTTTCTCTTTCTTTGGGTTATAGATTGCCAGAAACCGTTGTAGTGATGACAAGTTCCAGCGATCTGGAAGCCATCAGCGCGATGGTGTTCCATATCTGGAACCCATTGCGCCGATGGGTTCCAATCAAAACCTGATTCCATTAGTGACAAAACCCATCGCTAGTAAGTTTCAATCACTCTCTCTTCCTCTCTCTCTTGTGTTAATTTCTCTCTCTCTCTCCCTCTCCCTTAGCATTGTAGACAACTGGATATTTTTTAGTCATTTTACAACTTTTCAAAACTTATAAGCTTTTCTTTCACTAAACACATAATTTTATAACTAATAATTTAGAACACATTTTATTCAAACACTTTATTAACTTAAAGCATTATATATACTTTAAACCTTCCAAAAGCTTTAAGTAACATAATTAAAACTCTATTTATAGAAAGTCTAGCCAAATAACCTCTTAAGGAATTTAAATGAGTCTTTTGGTGCTTTGAGTTTTGCTAAGACTTGTCTTTCATTTTCTCTAGTATATGTAGCCTTTTTATTTTTTATTTTTTGCCGTGCATTTGGCACAGGCATGGGACAAATTTGATATTTCACTATTTTGACAATTCGTTACATCACTAGCTTCCAATTGTCACTCAAAATAAGTTTCAATGATTGGAACACATGGCCACCGTTGGAACCCATCCAAGGATTTTTACGACTTCTCTTTTTAATTCTTATTTTTTCTTTTAATTAAACATAAATTAGAGTTAAATTTTTTTAATTTTAATTTAATTAACACGATTAATAATGACTAGAGTGTTCTAGTGATTTAAGCAAAATATATGGACCAATTTAACAAAAATAAAGTTTAAAGAATATTAAAATAAAGGTCAAAATTCAGAGAATATACCGTCATTTATCTTAATTAAAATTATGACTTGTTATAATGATAAAAGATGATGGCATATAGCATAATTTATTTAGTCATGTACTAGGACACTTTTTGATGACAATCATAAATAATATTACATATTACAAATTTACTATAATCATAAATTCTATACATAACTATTATTTCATGTCACGAATGTGTAATATTTTGTGACAAATTATGTGTTGTTGAATGGTGTTACTTTTTTAATAACGCGGTTTTTTCATCACAAATAACCAATTCTTTAATTTTTTTAGTGACAAATGGACACATTTGCAACAAATCTCAACATCATATAGCGACGAATGTACTCCCTGACAACCTTAAGTTTGCACCATCTCTCATATATAAAAATTTTATAATAATATATATAGCTCGTATATATTTATCTTTTATATACATTCTATATTATTCATTTTGCATTTTTTGGGAATAGTTTCACAGAGAATAGGCAAAACAAACACACAAATATCTTACAAGATTACTTTCGTAAATTTACAAGCACAGGTCATGTAGCACCCCCAAATGCTACAATAATTAACAAGAGAAAAATCATACTGAAAATAATAATTAATTCTCATAACTTGGAAGTAAAATTTTTAAAATGTGCCATATCTCAAGGCAACCAAAATTCAACCAACAAAATGTAAACTTAAATGAAATATTCCTCAATGCTAAAAATAAAATATATGACAATCTCTAAACTAGTTAACCATGACCCAAAAATCTTATAGAAATCGAGTAGTCTCCACGTACACACTGCTAGTGTACCCCACTGCTACTACTAGGACCCGCCTCAGGAGCTACCTCACTATGACTTGAAATGGTGAAAAGTACAAGGTGAGTCACAAGACTCAGCAAATAATAAGCAATGAAAGAAAGTTTAAAACCGAAACAAAGAAAAGTCGAACTCATCGAGATTGACTCATCTCACAACTCATAGATAACCGGTCATAAACTGAGAGATAACTGATCTCAATTTGAGGGAATTAATATATTGGAATATCTTTTATGGTTGCGTAGGTTCTCATATAGATGTTAAATAAATAAATATCACTCATGCAGGTATGTATGCAAAACTGGCCAAGGCCCATATACATAAAGAATAAGTCTTATACTTGCCCATTGCTGAACCTGCAACCATAAATAGCAAACAAATATTCACTAGGGTCAAACACACCCCTACTCCATATCTAGGAGTGAACAAAAAAGAATTATCATCTCAATAGTATTACTAGGGTTGTCACCTCTTGCTACCGATAGTGGGTAATCTCAAAAGAACTGAGCTCATGGGATCCCCTTATGGACTATGCCACATAAATGCCACATGCTCAAATACGTGCTTGCACACAATATGACGTACTCCAAGTAATCTCATGCTCAATGTGCATACAATATGAATGCACATAAATTCAAATAATCTCAAGTAAATGCATGTGTCATATTTCTCAATTGTCTCAATAATATAATTATCTTAATTGGAGTAATGGATCAAATAGTATTTAATTTAATTAAATCTCAATGATATATAAACCTCTCAAGTCTTATGACATTAAAGATAAGTTAGATGTATAAAACTTGCTTAAAAATTATTTATGAACTATAAGTATTCATTAATCTCATTAAACTTTATTAATAACAATTTTGAATTTAATTTAAAAACTTATTAAGAAAGAGTAATTAAATTATAAAAAAAATAATTAAATTAATTGGAATAAAGTTTGGTGCTACAGTAACAGCGCTACAGTACACAACGCTATAATAATCTCACTACAGTCCTTCCTGCTTATAATTTGAAATCTTACATAGAACCTCTGCAATTATATATATATGTATATTACTTTCAAAATCAGACCACCGTCTACACCTATTAAGAAAGATAATTTAAGAGGACTTATACCCCATTGAAGGAAATGAATTCACAATCAATCAACGATAATTTTTCAAAAGAAATGCGATCGAATTCAAACAATTTATTCTCTGCAACTCATATACATATATATATATATATATCCAAGAACGTATATATATATATATATTTCAACAACTCCATACATACAAATATATATATCCATCAATCTTATAAGCTACACCATTTCGAAGAAAAAATTATGATGAACAAATCTTAATAAAGAAGGATTGAATTCTCAATTTATCAACAATAGGGTTAAACATTGTTATGATAATATTATACAAGTATATATATATATACATATGTACATGTGGATGGAGGAACTTGAACAGAGAGCCAATGAGAAGGTTATTGGCGTGAAGAATTACAAAAAAATCATTGATTGAAGAGGTTTAAATCCACATAATGACAACAAAAGAGAAGAAGGAAGAGAGAACTTGTCTGCCAAAACCAAAACCAAACTCTTTGTTTGCAAAATCAATATATAGAGCCTCTGTTTTTCCTCTCATTCTTTCTCTCTTCTCAAAAACTCTTTCTATCTCCTTCAATCTTTTTGGTGGTGTGAAACCACATTACAAGCCATGCAATTTATATATAAAGGCGTTGAAACTCTATACGTCCAAAGTCCTAACTCAAAACTAACTTTTAATTTTTTTATTAAATTAAATCACTTATTTCCTTTGCTCTCCTCCTTCCATATATGCCCTTAATCAATTAATTCAATTCATCCCAAATATCTTTATTCTAATAAAAATACTAGAATTCCAAGTAATGATATTTTACCTTTTTAAAAATTTAAATTACTCAAATTTTCAAATTCTCAAAAATATTTAATTTACTCAAAATTTCTTAGCCCCTCTCACGGGTTACTACAGGTCAAGTAGTTGAATTACGATAAATTAGAATTTGTATATCAGTAGGTTATGGGTTCGATTACTTGCCTTGTACAGTAAGACAAAACTTCTACCTATAATTTATCTCTTTTGTCAAAATTGAGGGTATGAGCGGCAAGGGATCACGCAAGAGCGGTAATTCCAAGATTACTCTCATAATATTTTTTTAAAAAAAAATATTAACTTAGTAGATAAATTTAAAATGCCTTAAAATACTTAATACATTGTTCCCTCCCAAAAAAGTCATAGTGATGTTAATCAATATATAAAAAATATAAATAAAATTGTGATTTCAAATAAAAAAATTGATGCGGTCACCAATCAAGACTTGGCCTGATCTGATCAAATCGAAACAGTAGCAAATAGTATTTTAATACTTCATATATTTTAGAATTCTATTTCATGTTTTTACTTGATTTAGGATTTTACTTTATGTTTAATTAGAGTTTTATTTTTATTAGAATTCTAGTTAAATTTTACTTTGAATTTATTCCTATTAGGATTCTTTACTTAGGATTTATTTTTATTAGGATTCTAGTTAAATTTTATTTATAAAAATTAGATGGATTTAGATTAGGCAAACACTATAAATATACCTAGAAGTTAGGGGTTATAATCAAGTTTTCTCAATACAAATTTCAACAACCTATTTAGATTTTTTTACCAAAATAGTCTTATTTTTGTCTTTTTGAAAGTCAAGTTTGGCCATTTAAGTTTATTCTTTCAAGAGTTTATTTTGATGTGTTTTTTTAAACACACGTGCTACACGTTGTGTCAAAAATACCATAATATTATTTTTATAATTGTAAGATACTTCGATCATTTTTTTCTGTGGACTTAAAGGGATAAATTTGGATTTCAAATGGCACATATATGTGTAAAATAAGCTAGCCTAGTATTTTATCCTATCCATTAGGTTAATTAAGTTCTGCATGGACAATTCAAATTGACCTTCTTCCATTACACTGAGAATCATTCATATATGGAACCACAGTACCCTCTATTAGGCTTCATTTGTAGCATCACCATTAACCTTTTCATGCTTAAACTTGGGATAAGCTCGTAATACATGACTAGCCAACATACAAATGGAAAGAGTGGCTATCACAAGGGGACTTGAGCCCATAATCCTTCCTCAACTCTTATACCACTTATGCTACCACTCTTAATAATTAATCTTCAGTCAAAATTTTTAACATTTTTTTAACAACATCTACAACGGCAAATTAAAAATGTAAATCGAAAAGTTAAAAAAAAAAAAGGATTTTCATGTGGGATCACAACATAACTGCAGAATAATTAAACAGCTCACTTGGTTGCAATGTCAACTCAGAACTGTGGCTAAGTTAGTTTCACATAACCATTGTTGATCATCCACTCCAAACTAAAATGCGGATGAGCAGATCTGAGAGCCCAGTAAGCCCATCCAAATGATGCTCTCCCATACACTTCCAATTCAGCCTTGCCAAATCTCTGGTACTCTTCCTTTGTTGCTGTGGTGCCATTAGGGTTCTGAAAATTGCCTGTTGCCCACTCAGTTGCCCACTCCCCTTCAAATCACATCTAGATTCTATAAAAATTCTCTAAAAAAAATATCATCATAGTTAGCTCATTAAATTTAAAATATAATAAAGATGAAATTTTTTAGTAAAAATAAATTTGATTTGAGTAGAGATAGGGAAATTAAGAAGGGGAGAACCAATCTTATTAGCTTTGTTGCACATAAATAAGCGTCTCTTGTATGGTTTTGGGTGATTACCACTGCAGTATATAATATGAGAAATAATATGAGTATGTGTGGTTAGTGAATCATGCATGTGATGCGTATGAAACAGTGTCATGGAAATAGAAGGGATCTGTAATTGTCATCTTGATTGATTGAGTGAATCATGTGAACATGGGTCAATTAAAACTAAATCACTATAAATTTTGATGCGTGATGTGTATGATCCCATCCATCCTGAGATAAGTTTTGTACTCACCAACGAAAACAAGAGCGCCTGACTCGGTGAGTTGATTCAGCTCCACAGAAGAGTTTGAGTAGAGGAAGTCGATATTTTGTTGGACAGTCATGTTCTTGAAGATGCCCATGAAGCAGTGGTAGTAATGCACATCGATCACCGATCCTCGGAGCTCGGTGGCGAGGGGGAGGAGCTCTGTTGGATTCGACGGATCAAACCCTAGCCGGTTCGAAAACAAGACATAAGCCTCGGAAGAGTGCCTTCTCACCGCCTCGTAACCGGCGCGGTAGTACCTGAGCAAGGTGTCCAATGGCACCGCCGGCAGCAGCGGCTCGTTCAGCAGCTCCACCGCGTAGAGGCTTGGGTGCTTCGCGTATCTGGCTGTCAAGAAGTCGATAATGGCGACTGTGTCTTCGATGTTCTTCTCCGTTTGCCCCCACTCCATGAATCCGTCTCTCGAAGAGCTCACCGTGGTAGCAGTTTGGGAGCCCGGCGCTGCATGTAGATCCACAATCACTTTCATCTCGTATTTTCTGCAAGAATTTCGTCAATTAATTTGGAAATAGGGCCAAGTTCTCGATGATCAATGCTAAGTTTAAGTGATGTCGTGAAATTCAGTTTTAGATTTGGAATTTCATCAATTAATTTGGAGCAGGAGCAGGACTACGTTTACACTGATCGCATGAAATTAAGAGAGTATGAGCGCATACTGAGCCCAAGAGAAGGCTTTGTCTAATACTTGCAGTGATCCGCCGACGTACGGCGGCGGCGGATTTGGATCGCTGGCGATCCACCACCCCACCGGGATTCTAACGGTGTTGATTCCATTGCTTGACATGAACTTGAAATCATCCTCCGTTATGAATGTGTTCCAGTGCTCCTGAAAATTTAATGTTATGGATTGAAGCATTGATAACATCTTGGTAGGTTAGGTAGGTAGGTAGGAAGTTCATGTGAACAATTTGTACTTTTTGTTTTTTGTTTGTTTATTATACAGAATGATATTGATGTAACTCCACTCAAACTCATTTTCATTAGAGGTCATATATATATATATATATATATATACCTTCATAACTTTTGGTGCGAGCGGTCCGTAGCCATTGGTGACTTGAAACTCGCCATCAAGTTTCCTCTCAATTTGCATCTCGAAGACAGATGGGTCGCCTCCATCCCTGTCCCCGTTCCCATCAAAATCTGCCGTCATGTACCCCTCCTCGTTCACCTAATTCGACCATACATATAATAAAGTATAAAAACTTGACATGACATGATGATGACAATAACAATATTATTGATACATCCATCAATTTAACTTAATGTGCTAATTAATTTGATCGACAGACCAAGTCAGATGCATGCATGCAACACAACAGTGTATAATCAAACAGTTCAGTGAATGAAAAGAAAGAGGGGGGGGGGGGGGACCTGCAAGAAGAAGCCATTCGATGCTTTGATTCGAAGCTGGTTTGAATGATCACTGAGCTTGAAAATCTGAAATGTTTCTGAAAAACCAGGAAGAACTTTGGAAACTGGGACGACGATGTAGGAAGTAGTAGTGTTTCTATCACTACTCAACCCCACAAATTTCTTGTCATTCAATCTGAACTGAAAATGGGTTGCATTGCTCCTCCATAACTGTGTCAAATTCAAGTTAATTCTTAATATATATATATATATACACATATTAACTAAGTTTGTGTTAAGCTATAGAATTAGAAATTATAGAAGAGGACATTTTTTAAAAGGGGATACCTTGAGCTTAATTTCCTGTGAGAAGACAAAAATAATTTCAACTTATTGAAAATAATAATGACATTCCGTTCACCTGCCAGCAACAAATCACCTCTGCTCCTTTCTCTTCTATCTTTTTCTCTCTTTACTATCCCATAACAATTGATAGCCGACAATGAGTCATCAACTATCAGTGATAAACATGTGGGATTTAAACCCATTGTCATGGGTTTCTCCACTGATGGGGATTTCTTTAGTAATGATTATCGGTATCAATGATTTGATCGTAAAGACAAGACGACGACGACGACCGTGTCAGTTGTGGAGCCAGCAACAGAGATGGTGCTGTGTTTGCATCTCTCTCTCTCTCTGCGTTGTCAACACTGGCGAATTCCATCTCTATCTCTCTGTATTATTTTCTTTATATATTTATATTAGAAGTGTGATTTGTGCTA
Organism: Diospyros kaki; assembly: GCA_036245055.1. NCBI lineage: Eukaryota > Viridiplantae > Streptophyta > Magnoliopsida > Ericales > Ebenaceae > Diospyros > Diospyros kaki. The sequence continues at coordinate 14,425,299 of BSEG01000015.1, read as the reverse complement.
GGCACATGTGAATTAAAAAATAAAATATTTTAAATAAAGGTTAATTGGATAACAACTGACCATTGAAATTTATTTTTTTTATTTTTTAAACAAAATTTATATGAAGATTGGATTTAGTGCCATGGTAAATTTGAATATATTATAACTTAAAAAGGTTATGAGTTTTAAATCTTATTAACAGAAGTTATTTTTATTTTTCAAATAAAATATATAGAGAGAGAGTATTTTTAAAATTTATTTTATTGATAGAATTTCATAATACCCAAATATCCTATTTGCTTATAAAATATAGATATAAGTGTATCAAAGATTAAAAGCATATGCTTCCTCCTCCAAACCAAGGGTTATTTTTTGCTCTTCATATATTCAAGAAAGTGGGCTCAAATACAAGACAAGTTTAAGAGAAAAAAGCCTAAAAGAGAGGCCGTGAAGACATTTCTGACAAAGCAATCCCTAGCTAGGAGATTTTCTTGAAGGTCTATCTGAGTCTTATAGATACAGTTTTTAGGAGATTCTCTAAACTATGGTTTATCAAGAATGCGTCAATTCATTTTCGAGATCTTTATCTAGAGATCAAGAACAAACAATCTCAGAAGATTTGGGCAAGAACTCGTATATGAGTTATTTGAATATTTTTCTATTTTTTATCTAAACTTGGCTTAAGAATTAGAAGGGTCACGCGACAGATATCTTATGCCCCCAAAAACATATTTTTTGGAGACTAGATATTTAAGATGAATATTCTCCTGCAACTATAAATTTATGATTATATTTCAACTACAACAGTTTCAAGTTCTAACAAGTTTTTGATTTTTTGTCTATTTTTCAAACCCCACTAGTATTTTATTTTTATATTCTTGATATTGTGTAATTAGCAAGGATATTTTAAAAATTTTAATCAAATTAATTTGTTGCAAGGTAATCAACTTTAAGGAAAAATAGGTGTCATTTTTTTTTTTTGAAAACAGTGGAGGACTTAGGAAAATTAAAACAAATCTCAAAAGTAATTTTTAAAATTTATTTATTTAAAAAAATTAAAAATAAATAATCAATTTTTACAGTCTATTTTCCAAGAAATCATCGATACTTTAAGCTTTTCTTTTTTTTTTTTTTTTATAAATTCTCAAGTATCAATGACTGTAATTTACCCTTACTAAAATTATAAAATGCATAAAGACATAAGACAGACAATTAACTCACTCTAAAAAGTGTGTTTGGAGGGCGTGGTTGGCCTGCAAGCACAAATCCTCTTCCATTTTCATCTCGGCAAATGTATTTCCCTGCTTTTATTGATTTAAGCTGGAAAAATGTCCCATCCTGCATAAAATAAGTATTTTTAAATAATATATTCATAAATAAAAACTGAAATTATATATAGAGAGAGAGCGAGAGGGAGAAGAGAAGGTGAAGTCAATTACGAGTAAGTTAGAGTTAGGGATGTTTGTAATAAGAGAAGGCTTCATCCATCCCTCAAAGACGAGCCAACCTCCCAAGTTGACTGCTCGAACACGAAAAGGTTGATGATGATGGTGGCGATGTTTTCTCCCAATAACAAAGAGAATCAAACTAAAACATATCCCCAAAATGGCAGCCCCTAATAAACTTCTTCTCGTCTTCTCCTCCATTTCTTCATGAAAACGTACGCCACCTCTCTCTCAATGCATGTTTCTAATTAATTTATATTTAACATTTGAAACGTCTTCCTTAATTCACAGGCCAAATCTTTGTCATTAATATATAGTTGAGGATACTAAAACAATTAAAAAAAAAATAAGAGTTAGAGTTGATGGAAAGAAATAGATACAATATATACATGTGAGAGGTTAATTAGAAAGAAATGGATAAAAATTTAATTATATATGTATTTTAATAAAATTAGTCTTCATAGTTTTTCAAATTATCTTTTAATTTTGTAACGTTCTATTCATTAAAAGGGCATTAACAGTTATTTATTATTTAGTATCTTTCCGTTTTATTTATTAATTATGAGCTGTAAGTTAGAGTTTGGGGATATTAATAATAAGAGAAGGCTTCATCCATCTCTCAACAAGCAGCCAACCTCCCAAGTTGACTGCTCAAACACGAAAGGATTGATGATGATGATGGCGATGCTTTCTCTCTCTCGACTCTTAGGCGCTGTAATGTGGAAATGGGCTCTGGTGCTCCCCTTCATTAAAGACCTTATTAGTTATTACCCACCTCAAAAGGGCAAAATAGCAGGATTTAGGGTAAAAAAAAAAAACAAACGAAAGACTTGTGCAGCCATGTAAATTTTGCATCAACTAGAAATTACTGGACGTTTCAAAAATAAATAATTAATACAACAATATTACAAATAATATGTTACCACTTGCCACAATTCTAGGGTTATTAAGAAAATAAAAAATCAACCCAAATTGTCAAACTGTTGTCAATTTTGATTTGGAGTTTTTAAAAACCAATCCAAGTGATTTGCTTTTACTTTTGGGTCTATTGAAAATTATCCAAAAATAGACCAATCGGATAAGAAGTTGATGTTAGTATTTTTCTATAAATGTGTTACCTCTAATTGGAATTTTGCATTGTAAAAAACAAATTGATTAGATCGGTAAAACCTGCTTAAAGTGATTCAATTAGGTTTTTGGGTTCTAGATTTATCTCAATATTTATTTATGTATATTATAAAAAAGTATAGAAATGCTTGTAAATTGTTGAGTCACTTAATAAACCTGAATTATATTCCTTTCTCTCATCCCAACTATAGTTTCTATATAAATAAAACTCTATAGTTGTTTGTCCTATTGAAAACTACCATACATATATTGAAAAGGGAGAAAGACACTTAATAAAAACACGAGTATTCTCGTATTAATTCCATCTATCAATAGCCATCAAGAGTTCAGCTAAGAAAGATTCATGTGGTTACACATGCTAATGATACACCATGATAAATGCAGAAGTTTGGTGATTTTGTATCAAAAATGATATTTTGTATTTGATTGTATAAGCAAGATTTCAAATGCTATGGTTAAAATTGCAATATTTTGATTGTTGGATTAACTAAAAATGCATAATCTCAATTGTATATGTAAGATTTTGATTGTATTGATACTTTATATTATTCTAGATTTTATTGTATATACAAGATTTTGATCATATTGGTAGTTCTAATTATTCTAAATTTCATTGTATATACAAGATTTCAATTATAGTAATAATTCAGTTTTAACATATATTGATGTTTTTTATTAAGTGTTTTTCATTGATGTTTTTTAAGTTGTATAAATATTTTTTATTAAATTTAAATAAATAAATTATTTTATTGAGTAGACATCGAAGGAGACGTCAAGGAGATGCAGGATATATATATATATATATATATATAGAGAGAGAGAGAGAGAGAGAGAGGAGTTGAGGAGAAGCCAAAAAGAAAGACTCGTGAAGAGAAGACCCTAGAAATTTAATTTTTTTTAAAATTTTTACAGCATTCACATGTAACGTGGCGCTCCGTCAGCCCGGTTCACGGCATAGAATTTTCCACTGGGGTATTGACCACTGTCCAACAATTTCTGATTTGATTATGGGAGAGAGTTCATTTAGTTTCTTCCGCTAGGCTATTGACTCGGAACTATCGACTGGGGTCCCTCCGCTCTACTACATATTCAAAGAAGGAAAGTTTATCAGAAGGGGAAGCCCAGTTGGACCTACTGAAGCAGGGGTTTCTATATACACTAAGCTTAGCAGTTTTGCCTTGTATTTTAATATGATTTTGATCGCTATGTCCATCATAATTAGTGCAAGCATACCTTTGGGGCATTTCTTGAAGACGCACTTGAAATGTTATTTAGTAAATGAACATTATTCGTGGCTGTGAATAGGCTGAAGAAGAGAAGCTCATTTATAGGACATTTTGGCACTGCTGGGGTTGATGTTGCATATTTCTAAATTTTACCTATCGGTCCTTGAGATGAATTAGGAAGCTAAAGATTTGTCCATCGATTGAATGGCTTTGTCTACCAGAAAATAAGATCACAGATAGAGATAAATAGGGAGGTAGAATTTATGTAACTGACCTTAAATAGTGGGATAAAGGCTTGATATCATCATCATTGTTGCCTTGTTCCTCCCTGAGAAGGCGGCTTGGAATGGTTATGGCTACCAGTAGTTGTGTTCCTCTATTAATGAGAGAACTGGCAGGATCTCTTTCCTTTCATTTTTTATTTTCCAAAATATCTGTCAATGCAGTAATAGCTTTATTTGGACTGGTTCCTACTAAACAATCTGTAGCCCCAGTTGTCAGTTTAAAAACGCCAAAATTCCCCCATCAGACGGCCCTAGAGATCAATTTCAGCCCTCAGGGGCTTCCTCAACCTAACAAAGTGGAGGCCATGGGTTTGCCTCATGCACCATGGAGAATACCCTACTATGTCAGATGATATCTCAAAAAAAAAAAAAAAAAAAGAGCAAAGGAAAAAAGATTAAAAAAAGAAAAAAAAAAGAAACAAAAAACAAAAAATAAAAATTAAAAAAAAAGTCTAGTAAGTTGACTATATTTCTGCCAGTATATGACATTATCTACAATTAAAGTGAGCAGACGAGAAAAAGAAAATTATAGTATCAGAGATAGAGACACCCTTTCCCCCCAAAGTACAATTTGGCTCTGTACAGGCAGAAAGATGTAATGTTCAAGTGATGGATTCAATCAGGTTTGGGAATTTATTGGTTTTCATTAACTTCTAGCCCGCTCTCATTCTAATCTAGCATCACAATTGTAATGGTTTTGCAGGATATTGTCTTGTGTTGTGATAGACCACCGATTCATTGGACATATCAAAGGCGTCCAAGGAATCAGGGATAGTTTGGGAATTAGTAAAATGAGTTGTTAGATGAGGGGTAGAGCGAGAATTGCAGGTTGTGTAACAACCTGCATGCACGGATGACATTTCCGTTAGAGAATGGGAATAAGAGGGTGGTGGCAGAGGTGGGGGAGAGTAGAGAATATTTACAGAAAGTAGGAGAGATCCAGGGCCTCTCGAATTGCCCTGTTTTCCTTTCTTTCCGACTGTAATCGGTTTGAACATTTTGCCTATTGAATCAAGCATTGTTACAGTTCTTAGAGTTCTACCATTTTGGTATCAGAGCATTGCGATTCCAATGGTGAACTTAACGGATCGAGTGGGAGAATTAGAGAAGGGGTTGAATAGCGTACAGTTAGGCGTGGACGCCATGAAGAGTGAATCGAATGCCATAAGAAGTGAGATTCGCTCGGTGGAGAAGAACGTTGCTTCCTTGTTGGAACAGTTCGAATGGATGAGAGCGAGATGGGAGGAGCAACAGCGAGAAAGGAAGAACAAGGAGAAGTGCAGAGAACAATCACCTGGGGTAGGTGACTCGGAGGCGACGCCCGAGGCGGGTGGGAGGCGAGCTAAAACGGAGAGGGTTGAGGGTGGCTGGCGATCAGAATCTCGCGGACGCTGGCTGGAAATGCCGCTCTTCGATGGAGGCGACCCTGATGGCTGGATTTTCAGAGCCGAGCGATACTTCTCGGTGAATGGGTTGACTGATATGGAGAAGGTGGATACGGCAGCTGTATGTTTGGAAGGACCTGCCCTCTCGTGGTTTCAGTGGAAAGAAAAAAGGCGGAGAATGAGAACTTGGGAGGATTTCAAGCTGCTATTGCGAAACCGATTCCGACCCACTCAAGAAGGGTCGGTAGAAGATCGATTCTTAGCTCTTCGGCAGAGGGGGGCTGTCTCGGACTACCGCCAAAGCTTTGAGGCACTGGCATCGCCTTTGGAGAATCTTCCAGAAGCGGTGCTGGAAGGGCACTTCATCAACAGTCTCAATCCGGAGATCAAGGCTGAGTTGAGGGTGTTGAGGCCAAGGTGTTTGGAGCAGATGATGGACCTGGCGCAACGAATAGAGGAGAGGAACCTGGTGCTCCGGGGAAGTGTGGTTGGACCGGCTTCGAATAGAGGTCAGTCCGCTTCTCTCGCTGTTCCAAATTACCAGCGTGGGGGACCCCAACTCCAAGCCCAACCTGCTCCTAAATCTGTGGCAGCAAACTCTCCCTATCCATTTTGGCCCCAAAACAGTGGGAGAGTGATTAACCAACCTTGGAAATGGCTTAGTGAGGCCGAATGGAAGTCCAAGCGAGATAAGGGATTGTGTTTTAGGTGTGACGAAAAGTATACAATCGGCCACAAGTGTAAGAAGAAAGAGTTGCAGGTGATGATGATTTATGATGAAGAAGTAGAGGAGAAGGAGCAGTGGGTAGAAGATGATGAGACCAACCAGTGCCTCAGCCAAAAGAGGGAGGAAGTAGGGGAACCAGTCCAAGGGGGAGAGGTTATTGAGCTGTCCATGAACTCTGTGGTAGGATTGACAGCACCCCAAACGATGAAGTTAAAAGGAGAGATAGAGCAACAGCCAGTTGTGGTCCTGATTGATGGAGGAGCAACCCATAACTTTATTTCTGTAGAGCTGGTGCAGCTGTTGGGCCTAATTATGGAGGAAACAGTCGGCTATGGTGTGATTATGGGAACGAGAATGGCAGTCCAAGGGGCTGGAATTTGCAAGCGGGTGAAGCTTCAGCTCCAAAACTTGCAGATTGTGGAAGATTTCTTACCTTTAGAGTTAGGAAGCTCGGATGTGATTCTGGGGATGAAATGGCTAGCAGCGGTAGGTAAGATGAATGTGGATTGGAATACTCTCACAATGAAGTTTCAAGTAGGAGACATAGCTGTAACGTTGTAGGGGGATCCTAGCTTGAGCAAGACCTTGGTATCCTTAAAGGCTATGGTGAAAGCATTTAAGGAGGAGGGGGAAGGAGTGCTACTGGAATTGGGTACATTGGCAGCTGAAATTGGGGAAGATTCAAGGGCAGTTCCAGAACTCTTAAGGGGCGCATTGGCTGAATTTAGAAGAGTGTTTACTGCTGAGGAAGAGCTGCCACCAAGCAGGGATAGAGACCATGCCATAAACCTCATTCCGGGATCATCTCCGGTGAGTGTGAGACCCTACCGTTATCCTTATTTACAAAAGAATGAGATTGAGAAGCTGGTGGGAGAAATGTTGGCTGCGGGAATCATTCAACCCAGCTCTAGTCCATTTTCTAGCCCGATTTTATTGGTCAAGAAGAAGGATGGGGGGTGGCGCTTTTGTGTTGATTATAGGGCCTTGAACAAGGTGACGGTCCCAAACAAATTTTCCATTCCGGTAATAGATGAGTTACTTGATGAGTTGCATGGTGCTAGGGTTTTTTCCAAACTTGATTTAAAATCTGGTTACCACCAGATTCGAGTTAGGCCCGAGGATGTCCCGAAGACAACATTTAGGACTCATGAAGGACATTATGAGTTCCTAGTGATGCCTTTCGGATTGATGAACGCTCCAGCTACTTTTCAAGCATTGATGAATGAAATTTTCAGAGATTATTTGAGGCGATTTGTGTTGGTGTTTTTCGATGATATATTGGTGTACAGCGGCAGTTTGGAGCAGCATGAACAGCACCTAAGATGTGTGTTAAGGGTGTTATTGGACAACCAATTGGTGGCCAACGGCAAGAAGTGTGTGTTTGGGCAGCTGGAAATTGAGTATTTGGGCCATGTTATTTCTTATTTGGGGGTTTCAGCTGATAGTAACAAGGTGCAAGCAATGATAAACTGGCCTACTCCAACAACGGTAAAGGAATTGAGGGGGTTTCTTGGACTTACGGGGTACTACCGACGCTTTGTGAGAGACTATGGTAAGCTTGCTCGGCCTCTAACTGATAAATTAAAAAAAAAAATAACTTCTCGTGGGATGCGGCTGCTGAAGAGGCCTTCCAACAACTCAAGGTCAAAATGGTATCCTTACCCGTTTTAGCCTTGCCCGACTTTGAGAAGCCTTTCACCATTGAAGCTGATGCCTCGGGGCATGGAATGGGGGCTGTTTTGATGCAAGAGCAGAGGCCAATCGCTTATTTCAGCCAAGCGTTCAGTCAGTTGGGGAGTAAGAAATCTGTTTATGAACGAGAACTCATGGCCATAGTGTTTGCAGTAAAAAAATGGAGGCACTACTTGTTAGGCAGAAAATTTTTTATTAGAACGGATCAAAAAAGCCTCAAGTTCTTGATGGAGCAACGGGAGGTAAGTCCGGAATATTTGAAATGGATGGTGAAGTTGATGGGTTACCACTTTGAGATACATTATAAGGCTGGAAGGGAGAATATGGTGGCTGATGGGCTATCCAGAATTTGCCACACAGCAACTTTGATGGCTTTGACAGTGCCTAGAGTGGTCCAATTAGAGCAGGTGGCAAGTGAGGTAAACACTGATGCAGGGCTGCAAAAAATTATCCAAGAATTACAAGGTGACCCCTCCTCCCATCCTAATTTTCAGCTGGTGGACAAGCACCTCGTCTACAAGGGACGACTTTACTTACCCAAGGGATCCGCACTAATTCTGTTGATACTCTAAGAAGGGCATGATGGGAGCATAGGAGGACATTCGGGATTTTTAAAAACTTACAAAAGGGTGGCGGCGAATGTCTATTGGCCAGGTATGAAGAAGGATGTGCATCGGTATGTCAGTGAGTGTTCTACTTGTCAACAAAACAAATCTATAACCTTGTCACCGGGCGGACTGTTGCAGCCACTACCAATTCCTAACCAGATTTGGGATGACATCGCCATAGATTTTATTGAAGGACTTCCAAAATCTAACAAGGTAGACTCAATCTTGGTTGTGGTGGACCGACTAAGCAAATACGAGCATTTTATTGGACTTAAACATTTGTTTACAGCTGGGGAGGTGGCTGTAACTTTTATCAAGGAGGTAGTACGGCTCCATGGGGTTCCTAGATCCATTGTGTCGGATAGAGACAAAATCTTTATGAGCAGATTTTGGGAGGAGATCTTTAGGCTGCAGGGCACCAAACTCAAAAGAAGTACCGCTTATCATCCACAAACAGATGGGCAAACCGAGGTACTCAACCGGACTTTGGAAACCTACTTGAGATGTTTTGCTTCTTCCAAACCAAAAGGCCTGGTTCACTTGGTTACCATGGGCTGAACTATGGTACAATACTTCCTATCACACAGCTGCTAAATTAACTCCCTTCCAAGTGGTGTATGGGAGGGAACCGCCTCCCTTAGTGAGGTTTGAGAAGGGAACTACCCCCAACTCGATGGTAGAGCAGCAGATGATAGAGAGGGATGAGGTCCTAGATGAATTGAAGGTGCAACTTTTGAGAGCACAAGCCATAATGAAGAAGAGAGCAAATGGGGGAAGACGGGATGTGAAGTTCCAGGAAGGCGACTTAGTGTATTTGAAATTAAGGCCGTATCGGCAAAGATCTTTGACTGCCCGTGCAAATGAGAAGCTAGCGGCACGCTATTATGGCCCGTTTGAGATTGCGAAGGAGGTAGGCCCTGTGGCTTACCAGCTGAAACTGCCGCCGCATTGTCAAATCCACCCAACGTTTCACGTGTCCCAACTACGGGAGGCAAAGGGGGCAATGAGGGCCACAAGGGAGCTGCCTGCACAACTTGCTGAAGATCTGGAAATGGTGGTGGAACCCTCAGTGGTGCTAGGAGTGCGTCCAGGGAAGGGTAGGGGCATGCAAGGAGCAGAAGTGCTGATTCAATGGAAGGGCCTGCCACCATTGGAAGCCACTTGAGAGCCCTACTCAGTGATCCAGCAGCAGTTTCCATCTTTCCACCTTGAGGACAAGGTGACAGTTGGGGGAGGGAGTATTGATAGACCACCGATTCATTGGACATATCAAAGGCGTCCAAGGAATCAGGGATAGTTTGGGAATTAGTAAAATGAGCTGTTAGATGAGGGGTAGAGCTGGAATTGCAGGTTGTGTAACAACCTGCATGCATGGATGACATTTCCGTTAGAGAATGGGAATAAGAGGGTGGTGGCAGAGGTGGGGGAGAGTAGAGAATATTTACAGAAAGTAGGAGAGATCCAGGGCCTCTCGAATTGCCCTGTTTTCCTTTCTTTCCGGCTGTAATCGGTTTGGACATTTTGCCTATTAAATCAAGCATTGTTACAGTTCTTAGAGTTCTACCATGTTGCACTTCCAATCTGCATGCCCATTGGTGTTGTATTCAAGATGAGAGAAGCTGGCATTCATAAGCACATTTTCTCAAACAGAGAGGCTAGACTGGATGGTAGATCATATAGCTGGCTTCTGCTCTTTGATATAATTTCGTATGGTAGTTAATCGAACCCAGTTCTGTTTCTTTAGGGGTAGTTCTTTGTGTCAGGTTGTGAAAGTTTAATCCTGTGATAGAAATTTACATGTGACTTGAATCTTGCGCTTGAACTTCTGTATGATATTCCAAGAGTCCTGGTTCGCGTTTCCTGTGTGTAGAAAGGGAAAACAGGCTCATGTGCCAAGCATGTCTAATTTGGTACATCTATTAGGGCTGCGGTTTGGACCTCTTAGGCCAAAAGTATTATAGCAGTAGACTTCTGATGATCATAAGATGTTTTATAGTCAAATTATGTAAGGTTTTGAATACATAATACAGAGTGTTCAAATTTGTCAATGAAATTGAATGTGTGCGCTGTTTTTAAATAAGATTTTGAACTATATGTGGTGTTTCTCGTGCTGTTATGGATTTGTTTGTTCCGAAAGTCCAACTTGGCTCAAAACAAAAAATTCATGTCAAATATGATAAATATTAAACTTAAAGACAGGTTAGTATGCATACTTTCTCTTTTTCTGCCTTGTTCGTGAAAAAGACAAGGGGAGTGAAGAAAGATCATCCCAAGCTATGAAAGAGACATTTGAGAATGTTTCAAGGCCATGAAACTAGGGTTTACCATGCCTTTTTATCACACAAATAAGAGTTCAGAAAGCCACCAAACAATTGTGGGGATGGCTTGCAACTTCCAAAAGGTTATAAAGTTGGGAAGGTTTAGTGCATTTGTGTCAGTTAACAATTCATATTACTAAATTTGAGTTTTGTTTGTCATCCCTTCCAACTACACTTCAGCAGGGGCATTACTGCTACCGTTTTTCACCAGCAAATTATCATCCGGGTAGACTTCTTCTGAATCACCCTCATGAGATGAAACCTTATCTTCTTTCTCATCCAAGGTGTCAGAATCAGAGTCGGACATCATAGGGTTCGAACTGCTGGCGATTGTGAGGGGTGGCTGATGGGCTGGCTCACGAACATTCCCTTCTGCCCAAAAAGATGGTATCCTCTTGTCATCTTCTTTCATCCTCTCGGCATATTTATTGATGTCAAAACCTGTTGTATCTTTGCCACCAAATGAAGACTCAAGCTGGTCCATGTCGAACAGGTCCTCCAGTATTTTCTGGGTATTAGGATCATCAGAGTAAACAAACTTCACTTTGTTGACTGTCTTTGGCTCTAAAAAGGGCTTCACCACCTGCAATCACAGAAGATTTTAAGGTACAAAATAAACCAGGAAAATTTGCTCCCAGAACAGCAGCAATGGCTTCGAACAAATAGGCCTCGTTAGGGAGACATGGCTCTCAAGAAAGGCAGGCTATCAGCAGCAAAGCAAACTTGTACATTTTTCATGGCTGGTTAAATCGCCTAGTAGATATAAATATAAGGATAATGCTACACGAACGAACAAGTTGATGCACGAATTGACAAACCCAAGTTATCGCGAGATTTTAGTGTCAAAATCTCGCGATAATCTGGTTTTAATTTTGAGTTATTTTTATATTTGCCCGCCATTTTCAAGTCCAGTGGCGGAGCCACGTTTTGGCCAGCTGGGGCCTTGGTTCCAGCTGACTTTTTTATTTTTTTTATTTTTTATATATATTACTATAGATAATTATAATTTTTATAATTTGACCAAGACTAAAATTATAATTTGGTCCGAACTAAAATTCTTTCTTGGCTCCGCCACTGTTCAAGCCCATTTTCAAACCCCCCCTCTCTCTCTCTCTTCTCTCTCAAAACCATCCTCTCAGTGTGTCTCTCCCCCACTCTTTATGTCTCTCCCCTACTCTCTCTCTCTCAAAACCACCCCCCTCAAACCCAATCTCTCTCAAACCCACCCCCACGGGTGCAATGTCCACCCCCCACACCGCTCTCACACCTCTGTCGCTGTCAACCCCGCCACTGCTGCTTGCATCGCCGTCTCCCTTGCGAACATCGCCCGCTATCGCCCCCCTGCTCGCATAGCCGTCTCCCCTGCCAACATTGCAAACATCGCCTACCATCGCCATCGTCGTCACCCCCCACCGACCACTAACCACTGTCGCCCGCCTCCCACACAGCCTCTCGCACTGCCTCACCCAAAGATGGCTCCACCGCCGTCTCCCTCGCCAACATCACCTGCCGTCGCCCCCTGCTCGAATAGCCGTCTCCCCTGCCAACACTGCAAACACCGCTCGCCATCGCCATTGTCATCGCCGTCACCCCCCCACCAACCACTGACCACCGTCGCCCGCCCCCCACATTGCCTCTCGCACCACCTTGCCCCCACCTACCGTCGCGCGCCCCCCCTCCCCCCCCAACTACTCAAACCGCCCAAACTTCACCCACTCTGTTATGTTTTTTTTTTATTTAAGAAATGTAATTTTAATACAAAATAAGAGATGATTTTAAGATATAATTAATGTTGTTGCAATAAGTTGGTATTTAAAGTGATCTTAAATGAGAAAATAAATTATTTAATTACTTGTGTGATCTTATTATATATATATATATATTAACATTAACATTAACATTTTTAATGACAACTATCAAGATTGTTGTTGTTAAATCTAATTATAAAATAATAGGAAAAAAATTGTTGTTATATTTAATAGTAAAATAATAAAAAATATATCTAATTATATTAGATTTGATCTTAAAAATATTAATTGTACTCCAATCCTATTTTACACTAATTTAAGTAATTTTACCAAATTATAGTTTTACTCCAATCTTATTTTACACTACTCCAATTTTATCAAGTAATTTTACTCCAATCTGATTTAAGTAAAATATTAATCTTATTTTACACAAATGTTATAATTTTATAAGTAAATAATTTAAATTAAGTAATTTAATTAATACCCTCAAATTGAAGAAAAATTAATAACTGAAATAAGCGAAAATAACACAAGCAATATTTTTTTACTCAATTGTCAAATTACAATCAAAATAAATTATGTTCTTTCATAATTCAAAATAAATTATATTTTTTAATTTTCACTTCAACAGCTAAATCATCATAAAAAAACAACAAAAGCAAAAAAAACAACAACATAAAAAAATAAAATATATAAATATGTATAAATGTATGTATAAACGTTGTCTTTTACAGCCGCGATGGGGCTTGACGGTGGCGGTCCAAGCAACGCAGGGGGATCAACGACAGTGCTAGAGCGGTGTGTTAGGGAGGGGGGGACACTGCAATCTGCAAAGGTTTGAGAGAGATAATGGGGGAGAGAGAGAGTGGGTTTGAGAGAGGGTTGGGGGGGGGAGGGGTAGACACTGCAACCCACAGGGGTTTGAGAGAGAGAATGGGGGAGAGATAGAGTAGGTTTGAAAGGGAGGAAACACTGCAACCCACAGGAGTTTGAGAGAGAGATATAGTGGGTTTGAGAGAGGGGGGGGAGGGAGACTGCAACTTGCAGGGGCTTGAGAGAGAGAATGGGGGAGAGATAGAAAGTGAAAGTAAAAGTGAAAGAGAGTGAGAGCTGAGAGCTGAGAGTAAAAGAGAGAGAAAGAGCAAAGGGTTAACTTGTAATTTTGGTTGAGGGTTAAATTTGTAATTTAAAACAGTTTGTCAATCCGTGCGTCAACTTTTTCGTCCGTGTAGCATTATCCTAGATATAATCAGCCAACCAAGATGATTTAGAACATATCATATCTAAAATTAGCAGTCTTTTATTGTAATCAAAACTGAAACATATGTGCTTTAGGCCTCCTGTCAGATGACGAGATGGCTTGACTAACCCATTTGTCACGTACCTAGGCTGATCTATTGTAAATAAGGATGATAATTGTAAGGGCATGATGGTAATATTTTTTTTTTTTTTTTTTTTGGGGGGGGGGGGTAGTTATATAGCAACTTGTAACTAAGGGAGCGCATTGTACACATGGGAGTAACTGCTTTTGGCACCAATCCCCTAGCCATGGATCACTTTAAAAGTAGGGTCCCGGCTCAATTTGAAGGCATCCAAAATCAATTGAATTGCCTTATTCTCTTATTTCCCTCCAATCTCTCTCTCTCTCTCTCCCCCCTCCCCCCCCAAATTCTCCAATTCTCTCCCTCTTTCCTACTATTCCTGCCTAATTCTCCTCTAAATAGATGAGAATTACCCCCAAGTTAGATTAGTGATCCGACAAATTGATATCAAAGCTCGTTCTTGGCCGACGTTTCTAATGATCCAATTACGATGGCTGATGGTACCCACATGAAGCAGATGGAGATGCAATTGCAACAGGTGACTACCATGGTGATGGAGGTGAAAAATCAAGTAGGATCCATGGAAGAAATGATAGGAGTCATGGTAGACAAGAAGCTGGAGGACGTTACGGATTGGTTGCAAAGAGATATGCGCAACCAGATCCGTGATCAAATGCAACAATTTATGTTAATGTTCTTGAGCCAGGCGCAGGTAAGGCTATCTCCTGACTTTCCCCAACGTGAGAGATCGAATCCAATACTCTTGAGGTATTGGCACTAGTCAAAAAGCGGTCGAATCTTCTAAATCGGGGGTTAATCTAGTAGTGATAGGTGAAAATGTAGTGGAGAGAAGGCCAAAAGTTCTAGTGAATGCTAGACATTCGAATTTCCTGGTGTCGAAGTTAGAATTACCAGTATTTGATGAAATGAAGCCCCGGCGATGGATCAAGAGGTGTGAGAAATTGTACAACATTCATCAGGTAACTGATGACCAGAGAGTTACTTTGGCAGCAGCATATCTGAATGACGTGAGAGATGTTTGGTTTCAAGGGTGGTCGAGGGTGAGAGATGGCTCTAATTGGGAGGAGTTTGCGAGGCCTATGTGAAAGGTTTAGGGAACGAAGAACGGTGGATATAGTAGACGAATTCAACAAGCTGAAACAAAGTGGGACGATGCATGAGTATTAGTTCAAGTTCGAGGAGCTGAGATCACTAATGCTCAATATGAATCCCTATATGACTGAGGAATATTTCATGTCAAGTTTCATCAGTGGACAGAGTGATGATCTCAGATCCATGGTGAAAGTGATGGGGCCTAGATCTGTGTAGGAGGTAGTGGAGGATGCACTATTACAGGAATTAACGATGGAAGCCCTGATAAGAAAACAGAGGGTTTAAGGAAGGGGAGCCACCTACAGGCTGATCCCACCAGGAGGAAAGGTGCAAGGGAAGGGAGTTGACCAAAGCTAAATTGAGGCCCAAGTATCCAGCAAACCCCTTACCGGCTCCATCAGTTCAGCAAGGAGGAAGACTTATGGAGCACAGGAGGCAGGTTGGTTTATGTTACCGGTGTGGGGATAGATATATACTCCCCAAGGCACTAGTGCAAGAGGCAACTTTTCTTGTTGGAAAGATGAGAGATTGATGAGGATGTGGGGGAAGAGACAATAGCAGTGATGAATGAATTAGAAGAAGAAGACAACGGGGTTATTTCGTTGCATGCTATTAAGGGGATGGCAAGCAGTAAGATCATTAAGGTGGAAAGGAGAGTACAAGATAGCACTCTCATGGCGTTAATTGACAACGGGAGCACCCACAGTTTCATTAACGAAGGAACAGCTAAGAGAATGAATTGTGAGTTGTCCAATACTCAACCCCTATCGATGACAGTTGCTAATGGGAGTAAAGTATTAAGTCGATCCGCTTGCTTGGGATTATGTTGGATGATGCAGGGGGGAGCCTTTGAGGCTGTTGAAACTTGGGGGATGCCACATAGTGTTGGGGGTTGATTGGATGAAAGGAGTAAGCCCAATTAGTTTTGATTTTAACAAGATGGAGGTGGCCTTGGAGAAAGAAGGCCGAAGAGTAACACTGCAAGGGAATGTGGAAACTAGAATTTGTAAGATGATCAAAGGAAATAAGCTACATAAATTGTTCAAGTACAAGCTATCACAAGTAGCTCAGTTGTTCTCGATTGAGGCCAGGAAGGAAGAGGAAGATCAAGAAGGGCATGAGGGCAATGCATGATGGCTAACAGCAATCAGACACCCTCCCTATGGGAGGTTCACGAATTGGCTTTATTAGATAAATTGTTGATTGAGTTCTAGGACTTATTTGCAAAACCTAAGGCATTACCCCTCACGAGACCTTTTTATCATTCCATAACCCTCCAACCCAATTCAAAACTAGTAAACATTCGGTCCTATAGATACCCACCAAAGCTCAAATCAGAGATTAAGAAAATGGTGAGAGACATGTTGGCCCATTCTATAATCAGACCTAGCAAAAGCCCCTTTGCCTCACCCATCCTCCTAGTGAAAAATAAGGAAAAATAAGGATGGAACCTAGCGCTTTTGCATTGATTACCATCAACTTAACACCATAACTATCAAAGACAAATTCCCCATCCCTATTATTGAAGACCTGTTGGATAAACTTAGATATGCTACAGTATTCTCTAAACTTGACCTAAGATCTGGATATCATCAGATCCGGATGAACTCCAATGATATTCCCAAAACCACTTTTAAAACCCATCGTAGCCATTTTGAATTCACAGTAATGCCATTCGGATTAACCAATGCACCAGCCACATTTCAAGCCTTAATGAACCATATCTTTAACCCTTACCTTAGAAAGTTTGTGCTGGTGTTTTTTGATGACATCTTAATCTATAGGCCCACATTCTCCAAACACTTAGACCACCTTAGAACTGCATTTCAAGTTCTTAGATTCCATCAACTATATATCAAGAAGTCCAAGTGTGCTTTTGCCCAAAAGCAGGTGGAATATTTGGGGCATGTTATTTCTAGTGTTGGAGTTAGCACAAACCCAAAAAAGATAGCTACTATGACTACTTGGCCTAGACCCACTAATGTCAAGGCCCTAAAGGGCTTTTTGGGCTTGACCGAGTATTACAGGCGCTTTGTGAGGAATTATGGGGCAATCAGCAAGACTTTCACAGAATTACTGAACAATGATGGATTCAAATGGGATGAGAAGGCTAAAGGGGCATTTGAACAACTAAAAAAGGCCATAAGTGAGGTCCCAGTGTTGAGGCTTCCTGACTTTAGCAAGCTATTTACCTTGGAAACAGATGCTAGTAGCACCAGAGTGGGAGTTGTCCTAGTTCAAGATGGTCGTCCTTTGGCTTTTCTAAGTCAAGCCTTAGCCCCAAGGCACCAGGGCGTCAGCAACTATGATAAGGAGTTGCTTGCAGTGCTCATGGCAGTGGAAAAGTGGAGGCATTACCTAGAAGGGGGATAGTTTGTAATCAAAACTGACCATGAAAGCCTTAAGTTCCTCCTACAACAAAGGCTACATGCACACCTCCAGAGGAAGGGCATGGCCAAATTGATGGGGCTCAATTATGTGATTCAATTCAGAAGGGGAAAGGAAAGTGTGGCAGCTAATGCCCTATCACGATGCCATGAAAAAGGATCAAATGCAGCCATCACTGCAGTGGTACCAGACTAGTACCAAGAAGTGGCAGTTAGTTATGAGAAAGGAGAATGGACCAGGGAACTCTTGGAGCAATTGAGTATAAATGAAAACAATAGACCAGGGTACACTATACTCAACAAATTGTTGAGATATCAAAGCCGATTGGTGGTTGGGGATTGTGAAAACCTAAGGAAGAGGATGCTTCAAACCCTGCATGAATCACCCATTGGGGGGCATTCGAGTATTCAGAATACCTACAGGAAGGTGAAGCAGGTATTCTACTGGCCTAACTTGAAGAAATGTGCGATGGAGTTTGTCCTCAGTTGTGATACATGCAACCGTTGCACGTCCAGGACTCTTACAACCCCTTGGTGTTCTAGCTCAAGCATGGGCTAATATTACTATAAATTTTGTGGAAGGATTACCCAAGTCTGAGCGGAAGGATCGCATCCTTGTATTAGCAGACCAACTCACAAAATTCAACCATTTCTTAAGCCTATCTCATCCATTCACTGCCCAGGAAGTAGCCAGGCTCTTCATAGATAATGAGGTCAGTTTACAAAGGGTTCCTCAAACGATCATTTCAGATAGGGATAAGGTTTTCACGACTCTTTTCTAGCAAGAGCTCATGAGATCCCTAGGGTCCAAGCTACACATGTCTACAACATATCATCCAAAAACGGATGGCCAATCAGAACAAGTCAACGAATGCCTAGAGACATACCTGAGGTGTTTCTACTTCCTACAACCTAAAGGGTCACATCATTGGTTAGCTTTGGCCTAATGGCGATATGATTCCAGCCACCATAGCTCCATTAACACGACCCCCTTCGAGGCTTTGTATGGCTACAAGCCTAACTTGTTACAGGTTGTTAATGGGCCTACTATAGTGACAGTAGTAGATGCCTATCTACAACATAAACAGCACACCCTCCAAGCTCTCAAAACTGAGCTAGCCAAGGCTCAAAACCGGATGAAGCAGCTAACAGACAAGAAGCGGAGTGAAAGGGAGTTTGAACAAGAAAATCATGTGTACTTGAAACTCAACCATGCCCACCTGAAATCATTCTCAAGGCAACTAGTCTCCAAGTTGAGTCCCAAGTTCTATGCCCCCTATCCTATCATTTCTAGAGTTGGGAAGGTGGCTTATAGGCTACAGTTACATGAGGGAACACACATCCACCCAGTGTTCCACGTCTCCCTGCTCAAGAAATATGCTGGGAGCAACATGGCCAACTAAGCCCTTCCCTCTCAAGTAGAAGAAGAAGAACCAATAGCGACACCAGCAGCCACCTTGGACAAAAGGATCATCTATCAGCAGGGGATCCCCTTAACCCAGATCCTAGTGCAATGGTTGACCCTCCATCCAAATAACAACACCTGGGAGTATCTCCCAGATCTCCTCGGGCAATTTCCCAGCTCAGCCAGCTTACTGCATATTTCTTGAGGACAAGAAATAGTTTAAGGGGGGGAAATTGTCATGTACTTAGGCTGATCTATTGCAAATAAGGATGATATTGTAAGGGCATGATGGTAATAGAAGAGGAGGGGGGGGGGGGGTTAGTTATATCTGTAGCAACTAGTAACTAAGGGAGCACATTGTACGTGCGGGAGTAACCATTTTTGGCACCAATCCCCTAGCTATGGACCACTTTAAAAGTAGGGTCCCAGCTCAGTTTGAAGGCAACCAATATCAATTGAATTGCTTTATTCTTTTGATTTCCCCCTAATTTCTCTCTCTCTCTCTCTCTCTCTCTCTCTCTCTCTCTCTCTCTCTCTCTCTCTCTCTCTCTCTCAATCCTTCTCCCCTCAATTCTCCAATTCCCTCCCTCTTGCTACTATTCCCGCCTAATTCTCCTCTAAACAGATAAGAATTACCCCCAAGTCAGATCACTGATCTGACACCATTGAAGAAGATTTACAAGATGTTAATAAGCGGGAGGTACAGTTATCAGTTGAAATTAGAAACCCTCCCCCAAGGAGAGCAAAAAGCTCTTGGATGAGAATGTCCTAGATTTCACAAGGCACAGATTGTTTAATGCAACAACTTCCAATAAAAATTCTCTTTCAATGGTACTCATTGTTCTTTTAATTTTATAAGTAGAATACGTTTACAGATTTTTTTTTCCTGTAAATGTTTACAGAATATTAAGTTTCAACATATTTGAAATATAAGCATAATGTGCAATACTATTATTGATGCAGCACAATCAAGAGAGAAAGCTCTGATATCAATTGAGGCAGAGCAAAGAACAAGAACACAAGAATAAACTAAAATTCAAATCAATATCAAGAATCAAAGTCTACCAGTTCATTAAGCATCAACAACTTGCTGATGGAACCCAGTGGAGCACTGGCATCAGCCTTGGAGCTTGAACAACGCATTTCAAAGATGAAGGAAGAAAGACTGATGGCTAATAAGTCTAAAGGAGCTTCTGAAATTTTAGCCTGGGTTAATAGATGCCATAAGCTTCAACAAGAAAGGAGTTCTGAGAAGGAGAAAGCATTGCAGCTCAAGAAGGTGTTCTAGGAGCAGGATAATATTAATTTAAGATGAGGCTACATCTCAGCATACTACTCAAGATTTAGCAGGGGTTAAAGTTCTTCATGGGCTTGACAAAGTAATTGAAGGTGGGGAAGTTGTTTTGACACTCGAAGATCAGAGCATACTTGCAGATGGGGACATCAATCAGGGGACGGATGTGCTCAAAAAATCAGAAATTAGAGAGCAAAAGCGGAGAGATGAGGCCTATAAGGCTGCAAAGAAGAAAACGAGGATTTATGATGGCAAGTATAATGACGAGCCAGGTTCCGAAAGGAAGATAGTTCAAAAATATGATGATCCAGTTCTTGACGTGGGTGTAACTCTAGACGCAAGTGGACATTTCAGTGGTGATGCCAAGAAGAAACTAGAGGATCTCCGGGGAAGAATACAGGGGGTTTCAACAAACAATCAATCTGAAGATCTCAGGTCATCCCTGAAAATTGCGCCTGATTGTTACACTCATGAAGAAATGCTTCAGTTTAAAAAACCCAAGAAAAATAAATCCTTGATGAAAAAAGGAAAGCTGGATATAGATGCCAAGCTAAAGCTGTATCTGCTGGTCTCGGAATTGGGGATCTTGGTTCTTGAAATGATGAAAGGAGGCAGGCCATAGAGAGGAACAAGAGAAATCTGGGGCTGAAATAAGAATTAATGCATACCAAGTTGCATATGCCAAAGCCAATGAGGCACCTAAAGCTCTGCGACTGGAGCAAACTCACGCTGTCAAAACAGAGGAAGCTGATACTGAAGTTTTTGGTGATGATGACGAAGATCTCCATAAATCATTAGAAAGAGCAAGAAAATTAGCTCTCAAGAAGCAAGATGAGGTGGCAGCATCTGGTCCTCAGGACATTGCCCTCCTTGTGCCTCTTCAACTGCCAGCAATTCAACTGCAGAAGATCATGACCCTGCATCTAGACTCTAGAGCAACCCAAGAAAACAAGGTAGTCTTCAGAGAGATGGAAGAATTTGTCCGGGGCCATCAGCTTGATGGTGAAGACGTTCTCATGGAAGAAGATGAGGCACCGAAAGTCTTGGATCAAGAAACAAAAGAGAAGAATGATGGTTGGGCGCAGGTAAAACATACTGCAAAGAGGGATCCCCTTGCTTTTGATAGTAAAGAGGAGATGGTACCAGATTAAGTGATTCATGAAGCAACTGTTCGGAAAGGGTTGTCTGGTGCTCTCAAGCTGCTTAAAGACTGAGGAACACTCAAAGAAACTGCTGAATGAGGTGGCAGAAACATGGATACGGAAAAGGCAAACTTGTTGGCATTTATGATGATAGTGGACAAAAAGAGATACTCACTGAAAGGACAGATGACTATGGAGGCCTAGGAAAAAGAAACAACACCAAGAAGAACTGAAGGTAAAACAAAAGAAATAAAATAAACAATACTAATATTTATGATGATAGTGGACAAAAAGAGATATGAACTGAAAGGACAGATGACTATGGAGGCCTAGGAAAATGAAACAACACCAAGAAGAACTGAAGGTAAAACAAAAGAAATAAAATAAACAATACTAATTCCTATTTCTACTTCTCTGTCCTACATCAATTATCTAACCAGAAACTAATATACTATTTACTCTAGGACTAAAACATCTATTAACTTAGGGTGCAAAAACATTACTCAAAGACCATTTGAAAGTCTATTTGCATTACTCATTATTGTTAAGCAGAAACAATTATATATCAAAGGTTAAGATGATACTCAGAAGATCAAAAATGGAAGAAGGTAAATGGATGTACCGTCCAGAATGGTTCAAAGAACTTGGGCGGATTGTATAATACTGCAAGGCCCAGCCTCTCAGGATAATGATCTTGCAATACATTGGCTGTTTCCCGTGTCACCTTGATGGAGATATTAGACAAGTTGAAGCCATGGAAATCAATCAGCCAGACCATCTGTTCCTGGTTTTGTGGCAGATTCATTATAGCATTCTCCATGCAATATACCAAGTACCTAATTTGTCCTTTAACAGACTTTGAGTTCTGCAGTCAAACAAATGCTTGATGTGTTAAGGAAGAGTGAGAAGAGAAGAGGCATTGATCATCCTTTTCTAAACTAGAATTTTAGGAACAGCAGCAATAGATACTAACCAGGCCAAACATAACATACAAAACAACTCTGTTAGGGACCAAAATGAGAATAATGAAAACAACTTTTTCTTGCTTTCAAAATTTTTTGAAAACTAAAGAGTAGTCACACCCCATTTTTCTGTTTTCTTTTTCAAAATAGTGAAAACGAGAACTTAAAACAGAAAATGAAAATGAAAGCTCATCCAAACAGGCACTTAGAAAACATGCAAAAAGCAAACATTACATTTTTCGGCTAAGAGTAGCATTCTAATGATAATACTCATAATGATAGGAACCATTTGAGCTACTTTTGAAATTCAAAATGACAGATCTATGACGATTAAGACAGTCTATATAACCAGGTATCAAGAAGCATCTCTTCCTATGGCAAGTTTTCACTGCAAACTATGTTTACAGAGACAGGAGCAAGCATGACGGAAAGCTGACCTGGCAACTTGGTCTCATGACAAGAACTGTTCTCCCATGCTTGTCTACATAATTTGACCTGTAAATTTTTCCTGTTTCTGCCTCCTTGGCAATCTCATCCTGCATAAAATAAACTAAACTATTTTAAAGATGGAAAAACAACCTTGAGAAATATCAACAATGTTAGAATTGAACAAAATTAATATTATGAACTATCAAACAAACAATAACAAATTAAAATTTTCATGCAAAAACTTCAAGAAGAAGAAGACAACAAAGATCATCAGAAGTAACACAAATAGTAAGATATGTGTGTAACCCACATACATGTAGCTCCTTCCCTCCACAAAAAAATAACTCCATTATTTAACAAACAATTATTTCTCAAGCACCATAATAATCGAAGATACCAACATAACAATTAATGAATTGTGGTACTTGAATAGAACAAAATTTACAAATAGATACGAAGAGAATAATAATGTATGTATATGTCAAAAAGATGTGACTGAGAATGGCATCCTTGTTATCAAAACATTCTCAACAGAGAAAGAAAAGTTAGTCAGACCCAAAAATTGGACAGAGAATATGAGAATGGTCTACTAGTTTGGCAAACCTAGCAGCCTCATCAGAATGCTGAAGTCTCATCACAAAAAGTAGAAGTCACATGCTAAACTGAATCAGGAATCAAATGCCACAAAAATAATTCATGGATTCAGAGATATTTAAAAAATCAATAGCAAGCTAAATGATTACCCATCTAATCTCTTCTGGCTTATATTTAGCTCTCCATTTCAAGGTCTCTTTTATCATTTTAATTGCCTTCTTGACATTCCAACTCCGTGCCCTCAAGTGTCTGGATATTGACGCATCAGAACAATAAATAGACAACTTTGTGGGCAATGGCCCAAGTGCCCTTCTCACCACATTAATCTGCAAACATCAGAAAGTTTGAAGTTGATGAATCTTCTTAATACCTCTAAGAGCAATACTTGCACTGCCAATTATTAAGTTTCAACATAGAGCAGAAGTGTTTCACGAACACTAGGGAAGCATGCAATTTATTATACAGTTTATACCTTTCCCTGCTGCTCTTCTGATATCAAAGGATTTTCAATGCCATTTAAGGTAGGTTTCTCTGAATCCACACTCATAGCTTGAAAGCAGTCTTCCTGGATATTGACAAATGATACTTCATTCAAACAATTTCTACCCCAAAAAAGCCCGATGAACAAGTAAAAGACAGTAACTTACCTTTTGTTTCTACTCCCTGTTTTTTCAGCAAGAGCTGGAGTATGCTAGAAACTGTAATTCCACAAATTCAAGGAAGGGAATTCCAATATTAAAAGAGAACCTGAAAAACAATTACAACTGTCATACTAAGAACGACAGAATAACAGAACCAAAATATCAGTGTTAAGAATAGTTTTTGAAAATCAAATTCAAAAGGAAAAAACAAAACCAGAATCTACACAGAGTCTAAATACAATCTATAGAATCACATAGGTGGGCGTTTATAATTTTTTTCTTTCGACGATTCTTTCTTAGAAGGGGTAGACACTAGTTAAGACAAAGACCAAACACAAAACAAACAGAAAACAAAGAAATAAAGATGAAATAGATGATTAAAGCTTTTGGGACATTGCTAATATATTAACAATATACAAAATTGAACATTTTTGTCAAAATAAATAAATAAATAAATTACAGCCTTCTAAATAGCTTAAACTTCTAAATAAATTGATGCCTTATTGGGTAACAATTTACAGGTACCAAAGCAGGCAAGCTGTACTCTCCACTTCCCTTGGTCCTTTATAACTAAAAATAAAAGTATATTCACTTCCAAACAAATATGCATTGACGTTCATGGCTAATGTGGCCATGTGAGGAGTAGTGCTAAGAAAATATGTGAGTTACACTTCACTTCAAGAGCTTAAACTTTTCAATGAGCTGGTTGTGAACAATTGATCATTATTTCACATCATAGATCCTCTCTGCTCTCTTCAGTCTCAAGAGAATATGTAGAATGCCAACAATTACAATTTCTAAATCCCAGAGAATGGGCCATTCTTCATATGACAAAATATCACAAACCTTATTCAACTGCCAACATCAAAAAAAATTTAGGACAAATATCACTCCCATCAGTTACAAGTAGCATACAGGCAATGTAAATTACCCAAATGCATGCAAAAACTTTTTGAGGAAGCTCATAAAGCAAGTCAGAAAATAAGAGATTTTCAATTTTTTCTCATCTATTTAATAGCATCATTGAGGGCAAACATTGATAGCAACAATAAGATTGCTCCTTTGAAGCTGGTCATTCAAGTGGCCAAAATAGCCTCTTTGCAAAGAAAAGGTAAGGTTGCATACAAGAACTACCCTTCCCTAACCCTCGCAAAGAGGGGAGCCTCATGCACTGGAGATGCCCTTTATTTAACAGCTTCATTAAGTCCAACTGCAGTTCATAGGAGGCCAAAGTCTATTCCAATATAACCCTAAATGCTTCAATTATGAAGAGGCCCTAAGGTTGAATTTTTTATATTTCAGCATGCATTGCAACCAACATGAAATTAATCTCTCTGAGACTTAGTAGAACACTTCATCTAGTCACAACCATCAAGTGAAAATTAAGTAATTTTTGGGCCTTGTATTTTCCAATTGTCTCACTCCTGTAGTTCCCAAGAAATAAAACAAAAACCTAGAAATCTTTAATAATCCACGGTTGACTTCACATTCTCAATAAATGTCATCAACCTGTAAAAGGAAAGATTTTTTCTTTCAACTCTCTTTGGCACTTAAATTAAGAGATCCAAGACGAAGTTTTGCTGGAGAAAATTGAACAGGAACTTCTCCAGCTTCTTCCAACTATGAGAAAAAAAAAGTATGGCAATTTATTTCATTGTGTTATCAGCTTCTTCCAATTATGAGAACAAAAAAGTATATCAGTTTATTTGATTGTGTGACTATATTACTAGTAACAACTTGTGCATAGCCATTCCAATTGCAAATGCAAGCAAAAGCAATGAGCTGAATACAATATTGCAGATGTTGACCAATGAGAAAATCATAATATCATCCAAACTTAATTATTTTTCATTGTGAACGACACAATTACCCAATTTAATGGCAAAGAAAATGTCATTGAAGAAGATCTCAAAGAGCCACCTACCTTAAAAATGTTCCACAAGGTTACAATTTTCATCTCTTGCAATGAATCACTTTTCAAAATCCCAACAACAACATATCAAACCTTAATCCCACTGTGGGCTCAGCTACATGATTTTTTCCAAAATCCCAGATGTAAAAAAGTGTGTGAATAGCTCAACACACCAAGATTTGTATGGTGCTATTTCAGAAAGCTCCCGTACATGTTGTGTGTGTATTAAATTATATGCGTTAAAGAAGAATTCAGTGTGACAGAGACACCACCCTTCTGACTCCAAAAGAGATCAATTAATCCAGGAATAAAAGAATTTTCAATGAAATCAATTCAAGTAGAGGGAACTGGAGAGCAGTAATTTTGTAATGATAACAGCTGGGCCCGATTCACCCACAAACTTTCTTCAACACAACACACGGACACCGGAAATCTATAAATGGGTTTCTAGGAGAAATTTTCTCTACATAAAATTGGCGAACCAAAGGAAACTTTAAAACAACAACAGAAGAGAAGTCATTGCTGTAGAAGAGTTGAAATTAGACAGGGTTTTGAGGTTACCAGTTTGTGTGGCTGAGAAGAAGACGAAGAGCTCCCGGAGATCTCACCGGCCGGCGACGATCGGAACGGAGTCAACCATCAAAAAGGGTAGCTTCGGATAGAGCCACCGGGGGAGGGCTTGCGTTGGGTTTCAACCATTACACGCCACTTCTTCCGTAATTTGCAATGGCGCAACAAAACCATGTGAAGGAAAGAAGACAGCCAAAATACGACTGCTCTTTGACCCTTCTGTTTTAGTTTTAGTTTATTTATTTATCCAAATCGTCTCCTATTTTTCTGTAAAATGTTTCCTCTTCTTTCTTTTCAACGGTAAACGCCCACAAAGTTTTGTACAAAAAATGTAATTAAAATAAAACAATTGTTATTATTAACACACATTAGAGAATTTTATAATTTATTTATAAAAAATATTTCAAAAGAATAATACCATTGCCATTGGCCCATTGCCGGGGAAGGAGGACATAAAATAGCTCAAGTTTTCATATACAGCCAAAAATGTCATTTTCTCCTTCCATTGAATATTTTGTGATTTATATAAAATATTTTTAAAGTAATAATAATATAATAATAATAAGAAGAAGAAAAGACAAAGTGCGGAGACGAAAAAATCAGCCCAAGAATCAACACATAAATATATGGCAAATCAAAGACTAGTGCTAATAATATATTGGCCCTAATTCCTTTGTTTATTTAACTATTTTGGTAATTCCCCATTCAACACGCATAGTGCTGCTATTATCAGTTCACCTTCATGTTCAGAGAACTCAACACAATCATAAAAAATAAATAAATATGTCAAATCAAAGACTTAGCATTTTGCCCTTTTAAAATAATTACTAATTTTGGATTTATAATATTAGATAAACACCAAAAATATATAATAGTTGTAGCAGGTATAACTAATTGGGTAGAGATGACAGATGATCAATCAAATGGGACAAAAGGGTACTCTCAGCCTCTTCCCCCCCCCCCCCCCCCTTCCCTTAAAATGTTCAAAATTATAATGGCTCCAGACAGTCATTGATTCATATGAAATATTCAATGTGTTATGCCTATTGATTCATATTTTTGTTTTAGCTCCATGTGCAGGTAATGACAAAGCCATATATATGCAGCTAAGATGGGGCAATTTTAAACCCCCCCATGTCATGTGTAGCTAATTCAAATATCTTTTTTATATCTCTTGATTTATATTTAGTATTAGTTCAACTAAACAAAAAGGTATCTAAAATATTTAGTATTAGCTCCTCAATTTCCATTTTTGTAACAATATAATCATCTTTTGTGCTAGAATCTAACTTCATGATTTAGATCAACTATTCTAAGAATTCTGAGGACAAAGTCTTCCTTTTGCGTGTAACTTTTTCTTTTTATTCAAAGAAGGTAAGGTTGGATATGTAATGGATAATATGTATTTATGTTTAAATAATATATTTATAAAATTATAAATAGATTTATTAATGTATTTATAAATAAGCTTATTTTCACAAATTAATCGCCAACTTTTAATCAGCACTACTCTCAAGTTTTTAAATGAGTCAGTTCACAAGCTAACGAGGTTAATTTTAAATTTGGTTTGTTTATAAATCGAGATTCAAAGTTAGACTCAAGATCGATCTGTTTATTTTAACAAATAAATTAGAACGAACTTTTATCAAGTTGAATATTGGGCCACTCACGAACGACTCAGCTTATTTACAATCCTAGCTCCAAAAACTGAAATAAAATAAGAAACATTCCTTTCACTTCCAACCTTTTTTTTTTTTTTTTTTTTTGTAAATGGTAAGGCTAAAAATCAAAGAAAAAAAATATGTGCGCTGTTTGATTCCATTCAATGTATTATTCACGTGATTGGTAATTTTATTTAAGATTCACAGAATTAAGCAACATTTAATTTCTTATTTCTTAAATCAAGATTACTATATCAGTGAATCATATTAAGATTTAATGAAAAAATAATTAAAATTTATAAGACCGTGAACTCAAATGATCTACCATCACCAATACCACTACATTTCACTAAATTACTATGTCAATAGTATCACCTTTATTAGATTTTATTTTGAAATCACTAAATTATGATATCACCTTACTCTATTAGATTTTATTTTGAAAATTTTGATACCCATTGATTCTTACTCTGGTGGACAATATTATTCTATGCAATTTGGGTCAAAGTAGTTGAATATATTATATTATATTGGATGACTATGGAAACGTCATCCTAGAGTTGGTTCAATTCAGTTGGTGTGACTGTTAAATAAAAAGAAAAGTTTTAATCAAACTTTTATCATAATTGAACAAAAATTAAAAAGTGTAAAGCGAGTTGTGCCATGTTTAACATTATTATTTGTTATATATATATATATATAATGGGCCCACTTTATAATAATAAATGGAGATGATATTATTATGCCTCAAATTATTTGTATGGTCTAAAATGCAGCACAGCACAGGCACCAAGCTTTTAAATCTAAAACTGGGATGGATGACTTAAGAACAACAATTAATAGCCATTCATTCATTCATTCATTCTAATCGAAATCTGAAATGAAGTTTATGTCACATTTAACTTTTAATTTAAAAGTATATTCGCAGGCATATGCTGCTGCTGCTGCTGGAGGATGAGCGCTTGCCCCCTTCATTCATAATAATAAACTAATCAACAATTGTTCGTTACGGCATGTGCCGTGACATGTTCAGCCTCGACCTCGTTTCCGCAATTATTATTATTATTATGATTATTATTATAATAATAATAATTATAAGATAAAAAAAAATGTAAAAGGCCATCTTAATTGACTCTGCAAGCGGACCAATGCATGCAGTGGTAATTTAAACAATTAGCAGAGCATGTTGTTGATGGTGAATTTGGTCAAAAAGCCTTCAAAGGAAGCCGACAGATACTCCCAGATCATATCAGCTGTGCATGCATCGGCTGATTGGAGCGTTATTTGTAAACAGATTTTTTTACGTAATTTAAGAATGTTTTTTTTATAACTTAAACTACAGAGAGTTTCATTTTAGATGGCTGGCTGGCTCAAATCAATCACAAGGGGTCTTTTGCCTTTTTTGTGCAAAACCAAAAACACCTTAAATAGCACTACAACTCTCTCTCTCTCTCTCTCTCTCTCTCTCTCTCTCTCTCATGTAGCCACAACACAAATCATAAAAGGGCAAATTGTGTCAATTTTTTCTTTTATCTACAAAATGTCAATGATGATGTAATATAATAATTGAATTACTTGAAAATGACACACATCACTCTCTCTCTCTCTCTCTCTCTCTCTCTCTCTCTCTCACTGTAGCCACAACACAAATCACAAAAGGGCAAATTGTGTCAAAATTTTCCTTTATCTACAAAATGTCAATGATGATGTAATATAATAATTGAATTACTTGAAAATGACACACATCACAGCACAATTAAATTACTAATTAATATTATTTTTATTTCTTACGCAACTGACAGTGTATTTATGATTTTTTCTATAGTAACATCATATGTTACTGAGCCTAAGCCTAACCGATAGATGTCTCTAATTTGTCTTTCCCAACAGCTAGCAAAAGATACTCCCTTTTTGTATCCGGATTAGATAATGATAAAATGAAGTTAAAAATAAGATAAAAATAGCAATGCACCAAAATAATATTGTCCCAAACGGACGGATTGCCTGAAATTAAACTATGCTATATTAAATATATGTATGTCAAATTATGAATGAGATGACAGGCAAATTACCCATTTGCCCAAATATAATGTTGGATTACCAGCAGGAAATGGGATGACCACGTGGAAACTTTTGACCTGGAGAATTTTCAGATACAAATCGAAGAACGAAAGACCCATGATGAAATCGGAGTCTCTGGTACGGTGGTGGAGATGAGTAGTCTCAGTCCTATTCTGAAATGCTGATGAAGTGATGGTGGATGTGGTTTCTTTAATTGCTCTCATCTTCCTCCTGGATATTTTAATAAGCTTCTCCTTTATTTAGCTTAAAGAATTGTTTTGCATCAATCTGCTCTATCTAGTTAGTTATGGCGTGGGAGTCGAGACTCTTTGATAGCAGTTAACTGACTGTTGGGTTTGGCGTTACACCGGGCGTGGGGGCTCGGAAGAGACGCGAGACATGAGTTGAGAGAGAACGATGGGAGGGGGGTGGTTTTTATACCCAGGGGCAATTTTGTCCAGATAATGCATAATTTCGGTGGATATATTTAATATCTGGGATAGGTGATATTAATTTATCTTCACTGAGACTCTTTAATCATTTGCTGTTTAAAACATAGCATTGTCGCCTCAGAAAAAGTAATAACCAGGGCTCGGAAGAGACGCGAGACATGAGTTGAGAGAGAACGATGGGAGGGGGGTGGTTTTTATACCCAGGGGCAATTTTGTCCAGATAATGCATAATTTCGGTGGATATATTTAATATCTGGGATAGGTGATATTAATTTATCTTCACTGAGACTCTTTAATCATTTGCTGTTTAAAACATAGCATTGTCGCCTCAGAAAAAGTAATAACCAGGGCTCGGAAGAGACGCGAGACATGAGTTGAGAGAGAACGATGGGAGGGGGGTGGTTTTTATACCCAGGGGCAATTTTGTCCAGATAATGCATAATTTCGGTGGATATATTTAATATCTGGGATAGGTGATATTAATTTATCTTCACTGAGACTCTTTAATCATTTGCTGTTTAAAACATAGCATTGTCGCCTCAGAAAAAGTAATAACCACGTGCTAATACTCCCTGCCAATTCGGACCAATTTTCTATGGAAGAAAAAAGGCAAATTGGCACATTTGCTTTGCCTTGCCCTCAAGTATCTGGGCAAGACAGAAAACTCATGCCACTTAAACTCGCCAGTTAAATTAGCGGGTCTCTCTACGCTAAAACTTGAATGACCGCAATGAATTCAGAAAAGTTCAGTTCGCAATTCGCGAATCGAGCTCTTCCACAGACAATAAGCTACAATAAGAGTTGGCGCAAAAAAAAAAAAAAAAGAATTCCTTCCAATTTCACAGCTAAAAAATATATGTACACAAACAAGTCCGCCGCTAAAACAATGTGTCCTCCTAAATAGATAATAACCTACTCTTTTCTATACAGAACGCTCACTATACCACCCAATAGATATGATGCATGTTGCCCTTCAAATCAATAAAATAAATGGAATAATGAGGTCAATCCTACAAGATTTTAAGCATTTCCAAGTTCATTGTACTCTGTAAAAATGTATCTACTTTCTAACCTGGACAGCTCCGATCAGAGTTTGAGATCCAGAGGCCAGCAACTGTATGGTGTGAGAGGAGGAGAAAATTTCACTGGTATTGGGACCCTGGCTCCCCCTAATTCATCGACGCCAATCATCCCACCTGTGACAGCAAGTTGGACCAGCAGCTCTTCATGCAGAAAACACAGCTCGTGCCTTCAACATTAACTGCTTCTCGACACCATGCAAATGCTCCTGAAGTATTTTCATACAACATTTGTGGTGAACTCTCAGGACATCAGTATATAATAATCCTTGTCAAAAAGACGTGAAAAATTAAATAATGTGAAATTTCTTACCTTCGAACAATGTAACCTGTGGTTTTCAGGGTATTAAGAAGCAGAATAACCCACCAGACCCAGGCTGCACCTTGTGAGGAATTTAGCAATCTGTTAAAAGCAAACTCGGTACCCCAAAAGCAACAGCAACAGCATTGTTCTCAATACCATCTCTTCGTAACCTCCCCCCCTCCCCCCCCCCCCCGCCCCCCAGGGCCCTTTCTGTCACCATAAGTACTCTACTGGTCTCTGGCAATTTGCTCCACGTCAACTGCATTCTGCCTATGTAATCAGGATGAGAAGCAAAAGTACCACAAGCCTTTGCACCCAGGGACCATTATCAGCCATTAGATAGTAAGCTCTATTTTGATCAGGAGAAGGAGCCTAGAGTTTTTGGAACTAGTAGCCAGTGCCAACCAAATTGAGACTGATAATGGTCTGAAGCGCATAAGGCAAGAGGACAATGTTCACACATCAATTCGTGGCTATAAGCTTCCTCTTCCCAGCAATTCCTGATGAACTTTCTTCTCTTGAATTCCATATTGCCAGGTATCACAGGATTTATCGCAAGTGCAAGTTCATCCATGCAGTTTATCTTTTGATGTCTTGGAGGATCGATAATTCCCATTTTTGGATAATAATGGCACATTTGACTTCTCATCATCTTCTGACGGTGTTCCTGACCTGGACTCCATGTGCATATCAAACGATCTATGTCTTAACCCAGACCGGAAACCTCTTGGGTTAGAGGAGATTTTACCAGACAATGGCGCATCAATGGGTGACTTGAGTGCAAGAAAATCTTTAGGTAGAGAATCCATGTCCAGATAGCAGTTCCTTGCCTTGGCATCAGAAATCAATGCAGCCCAATCATCAGATTGCACCAGAGCATTAGCATTGCCCATAACCTGTTAAAAACTCCCAAGATTAATAGTGCTCAAGATAAATTAAAGGTTTACAACTGCATGTGTGCGCATGGAAGCATCATAAATTTGCTAAGCAAGATAACCAGAACAAACATATGTACATACCCAAAGTGCTCTTCTTGCACGCGTGAGAGCCACATTCATTCGGCGAATATCTGCCACAAAGCCCACCCCATGGTTAGAAGCACGAACACAAGACATTATGATGACATCACGTTCTTGGCCCTGAAAAGCATCCACAGTATTGATATAAATATCCTTCCCTTCTTCTGATTTTAAGACATCCTCAAACTCCCGTTGAAGACATTTCAGTTGCAACTTGTATGGTGTGATTATGCCAACAGAAACTTTTCCCAAACCCAATGACTTTAAAGTCTTCTGAAGATGCTCATACAATCGGAGACAAAACTGTGCCTCATGTATGTTCTGGTAAGAGACAGATCCTCCTCGCTGGGACTCACGACCATGAGAAATGTCAAAAAATGCATACGGATGCAGTAAAGAGTCCTTATAGTATTTTTCATCAGGTAAATTAACAACGCTTTCGCTGTCAGTAAGGCGTCCCTGGTAGAAGTACCTCGAAGGAAAGTCCCTGATTTGAGGATGCATCCTATACTGCACAGACAACAAAATTGTAGGGCAGCCAGCTTGCTGGAACCTCTCAAAAAGACTTCTGCTATACAACAGGGTTCCAGCTGCTTTGCTGATAACTGTTGCAGGAAGTTGCTGGGGATCCCCAACAAGCACACATCGTGCTGCACCAAGGGAAAGGGGAGGAAGAACGGCTACTTCACTGGCTTGGGCTGCCTCATCAATCACAACCATATCAAAACCATGAGTAAGACGAGAGAACAATTTGCGTCCACTGCTTGACACAGTAGTGAAGACAATCTCAGCCTCATTGGCAAAACTTGCCTCAAGATTGGCACGAGCTTCCTCCAAATTGAAGTTTCCACCAGTACGAAACTTCCCTTCTAGAATGAGAAGGCGGGACATTTCCACCAAAACTTTATCCCTGCTCTCAACAACAGCCGCTAGGTTTTGCAGCAAGGTATCTCGGTTCTGGTCCCGGGCCACAAGAATGTCAGGGTCCACACCAACTGATCCTTGGGCACGACCGGCAGCAGCAGCAACATTGAGCTCTCTTTGCAGACAAGCTATTTGCTGTGATAACTGAGATTCACGGACTCGTAACTGGTGCATCCATCCATATACTTCATCACGACTCTTTACTAAAAGTTGTTCTGTTCTACGCTCAACAGAAACTGCCTGAGCAGCACGTGTTTGTGAATCAACCCCAACTCGAGCAACATCAGGTCGATAAACTTTCATCTCACCATCAATAAACCCACGATCAAGAACACGTGCAAGCAATTCATCAGTAGCAGCATTTGAAGGAGCACAAACAAGCATTCTAGGTTTGGGGCATAGTTTTGGAAGAGTGCGAAAGAGATTTTGGTCCATGCTTTGTAGAACTTCATCAATGGATCCATTAGCAACATGGTCAGAGCTGCTCTCACTAGCTTGTTTATAGCTTTCAGGAGCAAGTTTTTTAAGCAGTGCAGTGTAATAGTGCTGATACTGAACAAGATGGATCACATTAAGCATTCCCCAGACTGTGTGTGTCTTACCTGTGCCTGGAGGCCCTTGAACTAGAGTAAAAGGCCAAGGATCTTGTTTCTTTGTCATCCCATTACTTGTACCAGCAGCTGTATGCATCGCAGCCCACTTAATTGCAGCTAACTGGGGACCATTGAATGTCCTATGTAGATGGTCACTAAAGTTAAGTGTAAAGCATTCAGGCATTGCAGGAGACTGCTCTTCATATTTGGGGAAGTGCTCAGGACTAGGCTGAAGGATAGCAGTTTGCATCTGTCAAAAGTAATGGAAATTAACTTGTTGCAATCATACAATATGATTGTTAAAATTATATATAAAATATTAAGCTCCAGCTACAACCTGCAAATTGAGGCGAGGAAATGCATGCAAGGCAACATATTCCCTTTGGGTAGTAGCAAGAGAACCAAGCACAGTTAGAAACCAGATGCCTCTTGGCTGCAGTTTCCTCAGAATATGATCATTATCGACCTTGCTGGAAATAAACATTGCAGAAGAAAAAAGAAGACATTGTCAATGAAAATTGATAGAAAATCATGTATTCACTAATTTAAAAAAAAAAAAAATTCCATTATCTAGGGAACTTTTAAGCAATTATGAAACAAACTGAGAAATTTGAGGGACCTGTTAGGATCATAAGAGTCCCCAACATAAAAGTGAAGGATTGCTCCAGGAGGATCACGAGTATCGATAGGCATGTATCGCCTAACTGTTCCAGCAACACGTCCACTGACATCAGGCTCCTCCTCTTGGTCAATAATAGAAGTGTTGTTCCTCTTGGATCTCACTGCTCAGTCAAATACAAGTTAATTTGTACATTGAAACTGAAAAAAGAGTATTACTCATTATACATAACAAACAACAACAACAACATATCCAGCCGTTATCCCACTATGTGGGGTTGGCTACAAGAATTCTAGACTTCTATGTGGGTTACATCCCAACAGATAGTTTGTCTAGAATTCATATTTGGATCCGACTAGGTTTTACGCTGGCTGTCGGCTACCTAACGCAACCCTCCTCCTTTATCCGGGCTTGGGACCGGCAGTGGATAATATCCCCTGGCGGAGTAATGATGAAATGAAGTTTGAACACCATCTTCACATGGAGAAATTTCATGAGATGGTGGTGAATGAAGATAATTGATATAGTTGTGTTCCATAACTTAGTTGACATGGTGAAACCAACAAGTACAATATGGAAACACAAAATACTCATTATACATAACCAACAAGTAAAATAAACCTCTTATAAAGTCAGAACAAACCAGTTCCAGGCCTCGGGGTTGAAAGAACTGCAACATCACCCTCCTTGAATGTCGGTTTACACTCGTTTGCAGGAAGAACTATCACATCATACCACCCTAAGGCAAAATGGAGAGAAAAAGGATTAAGAAATAAAATAAAATAAAAAGAAAGCTCAACCAATTGATGCTTCAGAACTCAACATGTCAAGCAGGAGAAAAAACAAAGATCCTGTTGCACTGGGATTCTCCTCAACTAATTGAATGTATCCTCTTGCATGCATTATCAGAAGGAACAGAACCTACTAGAAATTACAAGAATAAAAACCTATTGAAATGTAAAAGCTAAAAGGTCAAAATGCCAAGGATCATTGAATAGCCTTACCAATCAATAAAAATTAGCAAGAAAAAGAAAACTTAATAGTAAATGAAATCATAAAACTATATGATTGATCAAAAGCACGTAATACCTACTTTTTCCTCCATTATAGGAATGTTAAGTCACTTGTTGGAACCATGCCCGACATTTCCCATAAAATAACTTCCATGAATCATTAATCGTCCTTTTAGTGAATTAAAAATGTCTCCTTTAAAATTTATTTTCAGATTTTAAAAGGCAATGATATAATGCTGTGTGACAAACAAACAACATTATAATTGAAAGCTGGTATGATTTAAGTCAGCAAATCTACACATATACAAAAACATAAATACACCTTTCAATCCATATTTTAGGCCATTTTCAGAAAGCAGCCTTGTTAGGAGCTGGCATGCAATTATAAGACATCAACTAAATGCATTCCTCTTAGCTGTTAAAATATGATATGTAATTTGAATCTCCAGCATCAACTTCCAAAGTGGATGACTATTTCCAGAAATCCAATAAAAAATAAATAAATAAGAGACAGGTAAACTGGGATGAAGAGACCACCAACACTTTATTAGGAATTAACAAGCAAACTTTATTAGGAATTAACAAGCAAGATAATATATAGCCATAACAAGAAGGCAAATCACCTCTTTCTCGTCTTTCAACACTCTTTATGCGGACCATTACATGCAAGTCTCTAGAAACTGTTTCAGTGAGCTCCTCCCAAGTGCTGTAGAGCTGTGCACGGCATTCCTCAAAAAGCAAGGGCTCAAATACTCTAATATACTCTTCCATAGAATCAAATCGACCAGGAACACACTGGAGTTCAGCTTCCTCTGACGCCACCCAAAAAAAAACAGAAAAAAACTTGTTGAATAGACAATAGAAGGACCAGGAACAGAATCTGCCTTCAGTTATACAAACAAATAAACATTGAAATAGCTGATGATCACTAAATAAAAAAGGTATTGCCAATGCACAGGGCTCTTTGCTTACTTTGCAAAGAGGTGGTTGTGGACAACTATAACCCACAACCTTCCACTCACAAATGAGCAAAACCTCACCATTACTACCAAAAGGCTCAACCTCAGTTGATCAGTAAATGATAAAACCAAATCATCAAGTCCAAGAAAGTATTCTTAACAAGGTTCTAAACACTATTTATCACTCACCATAAAGCATAGCCCTTCAAAGATAATAATTAAATGCATATAACACATAACATAGAAGTAAAAATATTTTCCAGTGTAATTCCTCTACTATAACAACAAGAATGTGTCCAAAAAACCTGCACAGAGAAAAGATAAAGAAAACCTCGTGCATGAGGATTTACATGAGAATGTCGAAGCAAAATTATGTATAGATTTTAGTCACTCTTTTCACCACAAATATACATTCTTCTATCAGAGCAGGGTTTGTTGATGGATTGGCTGCCTCCCATATTAAGCTGCAGTGATCCCCTCAGCTGTCTGTCCAGGTCTGAGCTGTGCAATGATAATCATACTGAACAACTAATATTGAATCCTAATCTGGCCCACCATTATATGCCATGGTAGTAGTTAAATCCAGGATAAACATAAACCAAATGAAGCGCATAAGATATAGCAATGCATTTGCACAAGAATGGCCCAGTATTACATGCCACAGGCACTGCATTTGCCTCAGATGCAAAAAGAGAGTACGTGAAATAGAATAATTCAACAAAAACAATCAGCCATGTCTAATTTACAGAAGTGTTAACAACAGCAACAGAAGTGTTAACAACAGCAACATACTAAGCCCTAATCTCACTAAATGGGTTCAGCTACATAGATTCTAGCTTGTCAATTATCTCTATCTACAACTATATCTTCTATAAGCCCATTATAAGAGATATAATCCTTAAGCATTTCCCACCTAGTTTTTCCCTTCCCTCTACCTATTTTGCCATAAAGTTCTTTACTTAAAAAAGTGCTATAAAATCATATACACTAATGCAATGGTGGCATTCCCTAGCCAGTAGCCAAAACAGCAGTCTTTGAATGTCCTCAGCTCAATCTACACCATATTTGAATGCATAGTTTGTACGGTGAATGAATAAAAGGATGCTTAGTTGGTATGATGAGGGAATAAAAGGAATCATAAAGTGAGGGTTGGCAGTACTAGTGGTCCAGGGAAGGCCATATTTGCCATGTCAGAATGAAAGAAATCTAACCTACTCCAACAATGTAAAACAATAAAAGACAGTACAACATCAATGTAATAGCACCAACAAACAACATGAGAAATTGGAAATTTCAATACTATCCGGCATCTCAATATAAACAGTAAAAGATGTCAGGTTGTGATCTCGGATAACAGTTTTCATACCTGGATGATGCCAAAATTTTTCATTGGTAACTTCACGGAGAAGGCGTTCCACCGATGTATCTTGATATTGAGTGGCTAGTGTATTTTGCTTCTTGGGAGGAAGTTTTTTGGTCCCTAACTTTGCATCCATGGAACTGTGACTTATCAGAGCTGGCTTCCTTGCAGAAACCTGTGAATTCTTGACCTGCCTTGAATCTGTGGGCTGTTTCCATGAACTCTGTTTTGGTACAGGATGTGCAAGAACCTCTGCAGCAAGATCTGTGGCGCTATTCAGCCTCCTAGGCCTACCTAGAAGTCCTGAATGCATATCACCATTACATTCAGATTTAGAATCATTAGATTCCACATAATTGTTTCCTTCATTAGAAGACAAATCAACCTGTTTTGAATCCTTGTCTGTAGCCTCACTCTGCTTCTCTCCGCTGCGTTCAGCAGGAGGAATGTTACGCACCTCTTTCACCGTACGAGTGGTAATTGGTGCTGGAAAGTTCTGCCTTCTCGGCGTTGACGTTTTCATAGAACCAGCTTGCTTGACATCTTCCAAATTGAGAAACATTGTTTGTCTGCTACGCTTTTTCCCTAGCATTGCCTCCTTGTGTTGGTCAAGCCTAGGCCTCTTTCCAAGATTATTTGCACATTTTAATGCATGAGTTGCTTCAACTCCTTTAACTTCTCTTTGTTTTGGAACCAACACAGATTCTTCATGGCCAAACATGGATGTATCACCTTTACAATCGCCTTCTGAATTCCGGCTACTATTGGTTTTCTGATCATCAGCATCTAGATCTAATCCCAAAGTACGATCACTGTTTTCAACCTTGGTGTTTTCATGATTTTGAGAGGCATTCTCCATATTTACACCAGGACCACCATGATCCACCATTTTATTCACTCCTTTGTCCTGCAACTCTTTGTCACAAATAGTAAGTGATTGTTCATTCTTACTACTGCTTCCAGGTGCATCATCAAAACCCTCTGCATCAGACCATTCCCCCTCTTCCTTTTCAACAGCCTGAACATCTACAGAACTCAAATCCACCTTTGATGCTACTGTTTTATCCTCACCATTAGCTGCCTTTGATAATGAGGCAGCCTCAGAGCTTATATGACCAGAGCTCATTTGCTCAGAGCAGACTAAAGACCCCTGATCACTTTTTGGACGAACAAAAGGCTGAAAACCAGAAACAGAAGACGCATGGGAGAAAGTATTTGTATTTACCATTCTTTGGGAACTAGTTGATGTCACAAACAACTCAGGAGGGTGAGTATTAGAAGAAGGAATGGCCCTTTGAGGCTGGATGTGGGAACCACCATCGGTCTCTTCATCTTCCTCACTGGGAAGTTCATTAAGATCAAATAACAATCTTCCTCGAGAACTCATCTGATACAAAATTGCATACAAACTAAACTGTAAATCCAATTAGCTATGCTTCTCACTCCTTGCGATTTTTTTATAGCAATAAGTGAACATATCATGCCAATTGAAGAGGAGGCAAATAGAGAATAAATCCTCAGAACTAAGAAGAGTTCAAACGAGTAGACACTGGTATCTGCAAGAAATTTCAGGAAGTCAGTTTATAAGACTAAAGGGCGAGCAAAGAAAACCATCTACACGAATAAACAAGACAACACCAAAAACTAGCTAAGCTTTACATGTAAACATCAAACTCCGCTCTTGAAAATAAAAAACAAAACAAACATAAACATCAAACTGCAACACTGCAAAATTATTGATAATAATTTTAAAAATGTGGAACCCTAATTCCATATCCTTCGTAAACCCAGAAAAAGGCAAGCAAGAGAGGAGATACTCATAAAACACCCCAATTGTTTCGATCATGTCACACAAACCTGAAAAAAACAATATTATAACCAAAAACAGACAAAAGTTTACTGCTCTGTCATGGTCATCAGTCATGATAGACATGAAACTAACTTAAATATGTGATGCACAATACAGACTTGTGATTGCTTCTCAATGAATATCTTGGCAATTAAAATTTGAAGAAACTACCATACTAAAATTGAGTCTTCAGAGCACTATCAAAATAAGAGGTTTCAATAAAAAATAGGAGGCACTAAAAACATGGTCGGTAAGAAACTACAACTTCCAATCTATTGAGCATTTAGAAAGCATTCCATGCACTTAAAAGAGAAGGAACATGAACCACCTGTTCACCCCATGCCAAATATTCAGAAACTGCTCATGCTTTGCTATCCGTTTCACAGGGAACCTCAAAGCACAAGCTTGGTTAGCAAGGAAACGTTCGGAAAATGTGACATGCCCAGAAAGGTAGACTTTAACTAAAGTCATCTCTTATTGGTATGTAATTGTGGGAAAAGATTATCAGAGCGCCGTTTGTGCCAATAGTACCCTCGCAAATTGGGGGGAAATTAGTAGAAGCGCTTCCCCAATCTTCCCACGTTCTCCTTCCATATCGCATTAATTATCTAGCCCGTGCATTGTGTACGATTGCTCAAACATTAAAATATCAGAAGGTTTCAAATCAGTGCACGACAAACCCTAGTTACATCACAAACAAATCAAATCCCCAATATACATGTATAGCAAATCTCCTAAATCACTCCCGAGTATCATCAAATAACCGAGAGAATTGTACAGATAAACTCCTAAATCTCCACAAGGACTAGCAGATTAGCATCGATTAGTCCCCAAATCACAATCACAACTTTCGTAGATTAGCAGAAGAACACTAACCTAGAGGCAACTTCACCACTCGTGTACCCAATCGATTAACCCTTGCTCTCAAATCGATTAACTAATTGCCAATCGACGCATATCCGGCACCAGATCGAACAAGAAACTAAATTAAATAAACTCATCAAAAGAACCAAATTAAATTAAATAAAGGATTTCCAAGAGAGAGAAATTTACCTCTTAGAAGCGCCGATTCTAGAGAGAGGAATTATGTATGTATATACGGAATATATATTTAGAGAGAGAGAGACAGTAGCTCCAAGGAGACAAACGGCGAAGGCCGAATCCAAATATGAGAGGAGAGGTGGGGGTAGAGGCGGGTATTTATAGGAAATATTGGGGCCCTTTCGCCGGCCGGAAATTCCTCCGATCACCGTTAAATTATTCCCGGCGGAGTATTAATCGGGGCCCCTTTATTATTTACTATTCTTGTTTATCCTTTATAGGAAATAATAATATATTTTGTGGGATTTCGAAAATGCCCCTGTTCTTTGCTTTTATTTTCGTCGGTTGAATTACGCACAGGCCCATTGAGGTTTCTGGAAAAGATGCGACGAGAGGGTAAAGGGTAGAGTTGGTATTACGGCGCGCCAAGGCTTGAGCCCAAGTTGTCGGGCTGGGATCGGGTGTGGCGCAGGCCTATCCACTCATTGCGTCTGAGTGATCCTAGCCGTTTAAACTAGGCTCAGTGGCAGTTCATTTCTCACCGTTGGATGGGCGGCATCCGAGGTGGCTTGATCACTAATTGCATTTGCTTTTGTGGTTAAAGAGTCTTTGACTTGGTTTCCCTCTTCTCAGAAGACATATAAATACAAATTTTATTTAAACATGTTTCTAAGCTCTAAATAACCAAGTCTTGCAAATAAAAACATTTTTTCAATTAATGTATAATTAGAAAATATATAATTCATATGAATTTAATTTATACAATATTAAAATATAATTAAAATCTTTATCTCTATCTACTATTATCGAACGTATTATAATACACAAAAACACATAAACCAATCACCACTTTATATAATATCTTTAGTGGTGTTTTGAATATCTAAAGATTGCAACGCTTGCTTTATGTAATACAATGTGATCCCACACCCTAATTCGGTGGGTAAAAATAAGGTAGAGCAAACAGTTTAAATTTTATTTTATTTATTTTTAAAATAATAAGTTATGAAAAAAAAATACTTAACTTTTATGTTCTCTTCAAATTAAATTAACTTTTAGTTTTATTAATTGGAACATACATTTCAATTTTACACAATTATAGACTACCATTAACGCTTGTGATTTTTAAAATTATATGTTAAATTTATATCACGTTATATAACTAACAGGGGTGTATAAACGATCAATTCGGTTACTAAATCAACTGAAATTCATTAATCGATTAAACTGAATTACGGAATAAAATCAAATCAAACTAATCGATTAACCCAAAAAATCAAATTAACCGATAATCGAAAAAATCAAATCCAAATCATATAAACTAAATCAATTAGACTGAATAACGCAAAAAGATAATAATAATAAAATCGAATTAACCAATAAATCAATGTCATTTTAGACTAAATTAACCAAAGAAACGCAAAAAAATGACATTGTTTTAAAGTTTTGTCGATTTGTTAGTTCAGTTATTCTAACCCAAAAACTGAACAAAAAATTGAAAACAGAACTTTTGAAAAAAATTAGCCAAACCAAACCAAACTTCTAAATTACACTCAAGATTCTTGAAATTCAACCTTCTAATAATTTTTCAATATTTTTTTTGGTATAGTAATGGTTGAATTGTCATCAAACTAGAGAGCAATTGAAAGACAGTGGAATTCTAACCTATACAAGAAGAAATAATAGAAGATGAAAGAAAATATAAAGGTCTGTTTGATTGGCCATATTTTTCATAAAAAATTGCCATTTTCTATCTAAAATATAGTTTTTGAAGTGTTTGATTAACTATATTTTTCACGTGATGACTTTTTCTCACTTTTGTTGGAAAATAAATTATTGGGGAGGGAGGGGGGAGAACAAATTTTATAGGCAATTCACACTTTCAATCCCGACTATTCATTTATCCTCTTGTTTTGATTTTCGACTTCCCCAAAGATTTGGAAACAGATCTACAGCGAGAGAGAGTGAGCGAGTGAGCGAACGAGAGGCAACAATAGTGTGAGTGAGAGAGAAGACAAGTGACTGAGAGGGCGAGCAAGAGAAAGGTAGCAAGCAAGAGCGATAGGGGCA
This sequence comes from Diospyros kaki, assembly GCA_036245055.1. Classification (NCBI taxonomy): domain Eukaryota; kingdom Viridiplantae; phylum Streptophyta; class Magnoliopsida; order Ericales; family Ebenaceae; genus Diospyros; species Diospyros kaki. The sequence goes on along the minus strand of BSEG01000015.1, from coordinate 14,381,984 downwards.
CGACCGAGGGGGAACGGTGATGGCAACAATGGCGACCAGTGACGCACGGCTCCTCCATCCCCTTACTAGTGTATGTATATTTGATTTATTTTTGAATATTTTGTGTATGTAAATTTGATTTATTTTTTAAATATGAGTATATTTGATTATTTTAGGTAATTGATTATTGATTTGTATATTTAGTTATTGATTATATGTATATGTGCATGTGATTATTTTTATGAAAAATAATGATAATCAAATATCAAAAGTTAAAAAAATATAACAGTTTATAGATAGAAAATTAAGTCAATTAAACATATTTAATTGACATTTTCCTTGAAATTTAACTCTAAACAATTTAATTATTTAAAAAATATTTTTCTTCCATACAAATTCTACACTTGCAATTAAACACACCCTAAAAATATTTTTGATATATAAAATTTTTTAACATCTATAAAGTGCTAGTAAGGGACAAAATGCAGCTATTGTATAAAGTTAATAGAGATTTCTATCATTTCTCCAACGTCAAAGATGACTCTATTTTTTCTTTTTTCTTTTTTTATCAATAGTGTTTAGTATAATTTATCTTTAAAAGTTTAAATTAATATAAAAGTAATTGTAAGATATTTCATTTTTAATTTGAGAACATGACAAAAAGAGCAGCCCATTAGAACTGTCGAGAAGACAAAAAAAGACTTTCTTTTCCATAGATTAAAATTTGAAGCATATGTAATATAAATTTCAAGTCATGGGCAAAAAAGTCTTTTTATCACAGATTCTTTAATTCCACGCCAACCAACAACTTATTATTATTATTATGTTATTATGCAATCAACATACATACATACGTCGCTTTTAGACACACAGTACTTATATTTATTTATTTTGAGCTAATTGACAAGCCAAAGCCTAACTGTGAGACAACCCAAAACTATCAGTAATTAAATTTGGACTGGTTATGAAGTTGGTTTGTTGGTTGGACCGCTGTCGATTCAATAATTTATCTACAAAATATAATCATCAGAATGCATACATTAGTGATGAAGGTAAAGTTATGGTTGGATAGAGATGAACTTTATGAAAGGAGACTTAATGTTCAACTTCAACCCACTAAATCATTCCAATTAGAATTACAAGCTAACACTTGCAATTCACTATTCACATACATTATCAATTTCATACCCAGCCAAAACCTTTTTAAAATCTTTATAGCCTCTCCAAATAAAATTTGTAATTTATGAAACCATCCGACATTAACAAAAATAAGAAAGTAATCCATAATTTCATACTCTCGAATATTATTTGTTAATTAAGATATAGATCATAAAATATAAAATATGAAAAATATTTCATATTTTTGTCATTTTAAATATTTTGTTAAATTTATTTGATGGTGCTTAAAAAAGAAGTCACGTGACTTCTTATCTGTTATTTTTTTAAATATATTTATCTCTTTTTCTTTAAATAAGTATGTCTTAAATAACGTATATGTTTTTCAATGTATTCCAAAAAATATGACAAAACAGTTTGATAAAAATCTTATAATGTTTTTCAACATTATTTTGATCATTTTATATCTTGATTTAGAAAGTATTACAATTTTAATTTAATAAAATCTTATTTTACTTATTTAAACAAACGTTACCTCAAAAAGGAAAGAGACATCTTTGTATCATATTATGAAAATAAATTGACTTATAACTTGATCGATGGCTTTAAAGAATAATTTGAAAAGGATTGACTTAACAATATTTCTGCTTAACTTAATGAACTTCAATTACCTAACCTACTAACAATGTTCTAGAAATTCTTTTCTATTGATTAGAAATTTGCTCAACTAAGAATAATTTTAGAAGGTTCTTACCCACATTGAAAGGGGAAAGACAAATTTGAGTACTGAGAGGGGAAAGAAAAACTTGTGTTTTTTCTTTATTTTGTATGTTACATTGTGTATAAATTTAAACTAATTATTCTAAAATTTAGCATGAAATTCATGTCACTATACACTTATCCAAGGCCTGTGATCTCAATTATCCCAATTCATTTAATGTTAAAATTAATGGTGACAGAACATTATTTCATCAAGTAGAGAATTCAAATAATGGTGATTTGCTTATTATCCCTAATATGAAGGACCATCTTGAACTCCTATGAAATTGAGGCTAAGTTTGTAAATGTGACTATCTAAGGTTTATAGGGTATCAAATTGGAATCTTCTTATTTTTCAGTCTCTCAGTTTCACAATATTTTCAATATTATCTTTTAGCCTTTATTTGCATATTAATTTCATCATTGAATGGTCTTTCTAAAAATAACCCCAAATTTATTTGAAACAAAAGGTAGGAGAAGAAACAATATTATTCGTAATAACGATTTTTTTTAATTTTTTTTTAACTAAAGCATATTGTGTCGAATAACTCTCTTGTTTAAGGAAAAAAAAAACAGAAAAATGCATGATTTTGGATATTGAATTAAGGCTTTTGCAAATTCCTAATAATAGCCTTTAAAATCTTCTTGCTCATGACTCTGTCCATCGTTGTTGGAAGTTGGAACCCTAGATTTTAGCGGATGTTTATTATGCATATAAAATTTGTTTCATAATTTATAAAGAATAAAATATTTTTGTGCCAAAGTGATTAAAATACCAACATTTCAATATTTTTTATCACTATTTTAATTTATACAATATACTAAGCAAATTGTTGTTACTTTCCGAAGAATAAAATTGTTGGGAATAATATTTCCAATATCACATTTCAAAAAATTTATTCTCTGAGTAAAATAAAACATGCCACAAAAATTTCTCTTAATAAATTTTATTTCAAAGTTAAAATTAGAAAGTCAAATAGTGCATTCTTTTTTCGATCGTTATCTCCATCTCTAACTATATTAATAATTTACTTAATTTTTGATTTTTATCTCTATCTATGAGTGAGTGTTTATCCTGCATCTTAGATTTTTACTAATATTTAAAAAATAAGATAATGCAAAAATAAAAATAAAAAACTTGATAGATTTAAGTAAATTTGAATATTCTTAAAAAAATAATTTTGAATATAAAAAAATAAAAAATACCATTTAATAAATTATCATAAACTTAAAATTGGAAATGAGAATGAGCAAATTTACACAGAAAAAAGGGGAGCAAATTTATTGATTAAAAGAACTTTCTTTTAGATAAAAAAAATATAATTATATATAAATAAAATAAATATTATTTAAAATTATGTGCAATCAATGACCGGTCAAAGACTGCATATCTATCCCTTGTTCATCCGATTTTATTTTTTTAATATACATAATGTTTTAAGGGAGTGTCCATTTTAACCTTTGACAGATATGTCCAATGCACCATTTTTTAAATGGAACTACATCTTAATTTTTTGAAGCTAATGATAAAATTATATTTAAAATTTCTGTATTTGACCTAATTACTTCACTTTTTCTCCCATAAAATTAAATTAAAGAAAATATTTTCTGCCCATATCTGACATCTCTACCTAACTAAACATAGAGAAATGATAAATAAATACTTCACTCTCCTTCCCTTGTCTACATTTCCTCTTATAATTTACATTCTATTCAATAGTCATTATTCAACTTCTTTTATCATTAGATAAATAGAAACAAATCATACAAAATCAAAGGATAAGCTTCTTCTCGCTGGAAAAAGTGGAAATGTATCTTTCAAGAAACAGAATTAAATAAACCGTATGCAAATGCAGGGCCGGCTAGGGCTCACTTGCTTCCTAAAGCCCACCCCACTAACTCGACAGGCCTCATGATTTCACTCGGCCCATTTCCATTCTTACTTTCTATTTTCTTTTCAATTGTAACTTTCCCTGAAAATTTTGGCTCAAGTACGTGAAGAAGCAAAGGCCTCAGAGCATCAAGCCACAACAGAAATGGGATACTTTGTATTACCCACAGTTAGGAAAAAGGAGCCCTCTTCAATCACCATCAATCCATCTTCATTGGGTCTGCTAAGGTGCTCACAAGGGTTCAATACAAATTCAATCTCTGTCCTTTCCCCTGCCTTCAATCCCACACTCTGGAAACCAACCAACTGTTTCTTTGGACTTCCATTTCTTGGCTTTGCCTGCTTTGCAAATATCATTACTGGGTGTTTACCGTCCATCTCTCCATGGTTTTCCACTCCAACAACGGCCAAGAACTTCGCCTTGTTGCACATTTCTGTACCAATGTCTTGTATTTGCAAGGAATGAACTGAATCGGAGCCTTTAAGGGCATGAGAAGTTGATAATTGGTTTAGATGGAGCTTAGTTTGGGTTACAGAGACGAACTTGTATGAGTATGTTGAGTAGCTAAGGCCATGGCCAAACTCGAAAACTTTTCTCCCAGTGTAGAATCTGTAAGTCCTCCCAGGGTAGCCTGAGTTATCCGGGCGCATTCTCATGTCTGTCATTGGTACTTTGGTGAATTCTTGTGGGTACCAAGTCATAGGCAATTTTCCTCCTGCAAGACAACATGAACAAAAAGCATTTCAGTTTGGTGCTTATACTTTATTTTTTATATTCAAAGCAATGGACAAAAATTGGTTTTTGGGAGAATTTTGGAGAAACTTGACCTGGGTTGTGGTCACCAAAGATGATCTCTGCAAGAGCAATCCCTCCAGCTTCTCCAGCATAACCAGCCCACAAGATACTTCCTATTTTCAGGTTCTTTTTCGCAAAAGAAATGTCAACTGGACCTCCACAAAGCAGCACCAACACGACTGGCTTCTTTGCAGCTTTGGCCACATTAACTATCAGACTCTGTTGGTTTCCCGGCAGCACCAAGTCCTCTCGATCATGATACTCCGTCTCCTGGGTTTGATCCAACCCCATGAACAACACCACGTAATCTGCTGCTTTTGCCATTTCCACAGCCTTGTCAATGTCAGCAGAAGAACAGTTTACTGCATTACAACCAGAGTGATACTTTGTGTTGCTAACATGCCCCCGGAGTGCATGGAGAGGTGAAATGCGTTTGCATGGAGGGCCTTGATAGTCTCCGAGCAATGTCTCCGCTGCATCGGCATTGGGGCCAATTACAGCAAGAGATGTGTTCTTGGAGAGAGGGAGAAGCCTCTGGGAGTTCTTGAGGAGGACAATACCGTTCTTCGCAGCTTCAAGGGCTAGATCTTGGTGTTCTTGGGAACAGACCTGTTTTGCACCGATGTTTCCAAAATGCTGGTTGCTTGGATTGCCATTGAACAGTCCTAGTCTCATTCGAACAGAAAAAAGATTGTGCAGGGCTCTGTCTACTTCAGATATAGGTAGTTTTCCTTGTTCAAGGGCAGATTTTGTGTAATTGTTCAAGTAGGGCTTTTTTCCAGCAGCACACTCAACATCCATGCCTGTGAGTTTTTTTGTTTCACAAATATCAAAATATATAGAATTCAAGGTGCATAAAAGAATTCTCTGTTACCACTATGGTGATAGGCTAGCGATTGGGGAGGCACCCTCATTGCTGGTGGTGCTTGCCTTAACAAGCAGTAGCTATAGCTTAAATTGGACATTTTCTAGCAAGAGGGGGTTGTTATGCTCATGCCCAGAGAGGATTGCTATGCTGGTCACTTCATCTCTCTCTTTTACTAAGGAAAAACAAAAAAAAATCTTTGCTTGTGCTGTCTCTGTGTAAAACAATGTCCATGAGAAAGACAATGGACTCATGACTTTAGTATGAGGCGTATTAAATTAGTGACATTTCTTGAATTATTACAATAAGTTGAAAAAAAAAATGAACAAAATATATTATGTTTCTCAGACTAAAATGGACAAAAGAACCCAACCCTACCAGTTTATTTGAATCGCAACGTGGAAAAGATGGGCGTTAATGGTCATAGAGGCTCATTTTATGAGGGTCAGGGGAGGGTTTTATTTATATGCAATCTTCCCCTTGCTATTTTGCGAAGAGGTTATTTCCATAATTCAGAACCTGGACCTTCCAATACTTCACCGTTGCCATCAAGATTCACCTTCTGACCTTTTCTTCTTCTTCTTTTATTTGGTTGGTTCAAGACAATAAGGCAAAACTAATACAATCTCATCTATAAAATTAATTTCTTTGACTAGCAATCCATAAAAGATGAAGGAGAATAGTAAATCATTTCTCTTTATTTTATTTCATTTAATACCCAAATATAGCATAAGATTTTAAAATTAGATGAAAAGATGAGCTATACACCTTCAACTTCTATAAACAAATAGAATTAGAAAAGATTATCTACAACTCCTGTGCAAGAGGAATAATTTAGCTAAAGATAAGGGGGCAAATAGTGAGGTTTACAAGAGTCATAAACATACCAGCTTTAAGAACATCAGCGACAGCATCTTCTGGTGTTTTAGCATATCCTTGAGCCTCATTGATCATAACAACCCCGTCGCAGTCTGATGTGATGTACCTGATCATTCAGCCAATTCAAAAGGATGCGAAAATCAGAGAATTATGGATTAATGATTACATAATTCCCTCTAAGTTTCAATTCAAACATGGATTTAATTCACACTCCATGTTTTGGGCAATTATTTACCATATGAAAAGAAGAAAAAATGGACTACTTATCTAAATAAACTCCTTCAGGAAGGACAGATGTCTAGAATCTCTCATCAACAATGTCTTTCCAAACACACATTCGGATTCAGTGCTTCTTTACTTTGATAGGATACGATCTTTATATCTTTTTTGTAGGTTGTTTACCTGCAGCTTTGTCCCATCCAATGGCTTTAAGACTTGTGATATTGTTGTTGTTTACACCTCATAACAACTAGTTCTTTCTGTCAAATTTTAATCTATAATCAACCGAATTCTTTTTTTTTTTCACCCTTTTTTGAGATCTAGTTATATTTTTGCATTTTAGTACTTAAAAATAAGCAAATAAACTAGTCATAAACTATTTAAAAAAATCAATAATTAAAAATACTTTCTTGTTCAATTTTGATCTCACCCTTGAAAACCCCAATCTCCACGAGCGGTCTTGGTCAAGAGATTGTAATCAGCACAGTTTGGAATTCCATTCACCTGGTTATAAGCACACATTATCCCACTGGCTCTTCCTTGTTCTATACAACTATGAAATGGTGGTTGGTATGTGTCTGCCAAGTCCTGCTTAGTCACCTACCCACCAAGATCAGGAGATTCAAACTTCAACAAATTGGAAAGGAGAGACATCCCCAAAATACACAGAAAATTTACATAGAATAATTAGTCAAATATTTTCTTTTCTTCTAGCAAAAATATACATATATATATATATATATATTATCTGGTTTGAGTTTTTTGTATAGACCTACAAGATGCTACTCATTAATATTTACGCATAGAAAAACACACAAAGAAAACCCATATAAATAGCTTTCAATTTGAAAATAAAAATGTTATTCATATAGAAAAAGCTTATATGCATGTTATTAAAGAGATCTACCAAGGACTTGAAACATGTGTTAGAATACGTGGAGGAGATACTAAGGCTTTACCAATTGCAATTGGATTACATCAAGGATTTGCATTAATCCTTATCTCTTAACATCAGAATGGATAACTCAGCAAACATATCCAAGCAGGGGTGCCTTGGCATATGCTATTTGGATATGACATTGTCTTGGTGGATGTGACAAAAGAAGGCATGAATACTAAGTTCAAGACATAAAGGAACGATTTAGAATCTAGAAGTTTCAAGTTAAATATATTGAAAACCAAATATATGAAATTTAAGTTTAATAAAAATACGAGTGTGGATGATGTCATGGTAAAGCTTGAAGATTAAGTCAGCTCAATAAAAGATCAATTTAGGTATCTTTGATTAATCATCCAAAAGATGGCAAGCTTAATGAGGATATTACCCATAGAATTAATATAAAATGGTTAACATGGAAAATTACATCTAGCATTTTATGTGATAGTAACAATCTATTAAAGCTAAAAGGAAAATTTGATAAGATGATCCATGACCAACTTTGTTGTGAGGAATTGAATGTTGGGTAATAAAGCACCAAATGGCAAAATGTGAGTGTAATAGGGATAAGAATGTTACATGGATGTAGCTATACAAGAAAAGAAAATTTTATGCGTAATAAGGTCGAAGGGGCTTCTATTAAAGATAAGATGCATAAGAATGTTAAATGTTGGATAATAAAGCACCAAATGGGCAAAATGTGAGGGTAATAGAGATAAAAATGTTACATGAATGTAGCTATACAAGAAAAGAAAATTTTATGTGTAATAAGGTCGAAGGGGCTCCTATTAAAGATAAGATGCATAAGATATGATTGAGATTATTTGGTCATGTAAGAATAAACAAATAAAGGCTTTTGTAAGGAGAATAGACATAATAGAATGTGTCTTTAGCAAAAGAGAGAAAAATACCAAGAAAAAACTTGGTTGGAGACTGTTAGATATGACATAATTTAATGAAGATAATACCATAGATAGAAATGAAATAATTGGAGAGCTAGAATTCACATGTCCAACCTCACATGGTGTGGAATTAAGACTTGATATGTTCTTGTTGTTATATGGAATTTTTGTATGGAAAATCATAAAGAATGAGCAATAAGGTGCTTGTACAATTATGAGCTACTATGTTTGGTTCTTCCCTTTTTCAATATATGGATTTTAATTAGTCATAAGAGTCTACATGAAAATTCTATTTGCATAACATTACCTCCATAAAAACTGTCATATTGCCAACTCATTCTGTATGAATTTTCAATAAGAAAGTTCTTTGTAGGTGAGGAAAAGAATCAAATAATCAAATTCCAACAGAAGAATCTCATTTCTTATCCCACAATTCAACTTGAAACCTTTATTTATCAGCTTAGAGAAAAATGCTAAAAAAAAAAGACCTTGTAATTGTTAAAAAATGTCATTGTTAGCTCGTTAGATATGAGATTTCTTGCATTGAAGTTTAATATGAATGCCGTGTTCTAAACTTTCCCTGGTAGAAGGGAACAAAAAAAAATCAAATGAATACAGGAGAATCTTACTCACTTAACCCACTAAATTCAGCTTAAACCCTTACGTCACCATTTCAAAGACAAATACCATGAACAAATGCAACACAAACAAAGAACCAAGAAAAAAACATTCAAGCATTTGTTAAACATCAAACAGAAAAGGCACTAATCATGCCAATATGGGATCTTTAAAGATTCAAACTAAAATTTAGGGTTAGACTTTGGAGAGACTACTTACGATAGCATTGAAGCCAAAGCGATTGAAACCCTTCCAATTATCCAAATCATAGGCAGTGAAGTGCTTGCAGCAGGCAGAGGCCATAAGGTGGCCATCCTTAAGCTCCCCACCTTCAAAACTGTCCCCTTGAACTCCTCTCACAAATGAAACTGCATATTTAGCTGCAACCGAAGGGTCCTCTCCAGGGGTCTCTTGCCCTCTTCCCCACCTTGGGTCCCTAAACACATTTATGTTTGGTGTCCAAAATGTCATCCCTGTTGCTTGCCCCTCATTGTACAATGCTCTGGCCTCTTTCCCAATTGCCTATAACAAGCATTCAACCATAAATACAAATCAAACACCAATGAATGTGATAAAGCAATATAAGAAGAATTTTTTATACAAAAATTAAATGTATAGAGTAATATATATTGATATACTATGCCATATTGATTTATATTTTGAAAACCCATCATAAGGATTCGTATTTATGAAAATACCAATATTGTATTATCATGGTGATATTTTTTGTATAAGAATTTCCGTGAGAATATCATTTCCTAAAAAAATATATATTCACAGAAAGCATAAGTCATTAATACATATATAAGAAGTTAATCTAAGTATATACTTGAATTGCCAATCTCGGTGACAATAATAAAGTTGTTTATTTGAAACAAGAAAAGTCATCCTTGAGTTGTGAATTTCTTTACAAAATAAAAAAAGAATATGATTGTATGTAAAAATGACCCTTTCTTAGCTTCCACACAATATGAGAATGGATGTCCTTTATTTTGAGTATGTACTTTTCCTAATGAGATTAAAAGAAAATGTATCTTCAATCAAATATATTGATGTGATATACCATGTATCATACAAGGAAATATATTTTGTGGAATTTTCTTGCATCTGAAAATTTGTGGAATTTTCTTTTTAAATTTTGTTGTTTTTGATACAAACAATGAAAATTTTGCAGGTAATATTGTCTTTAAATAATTTTCATTTCAATGTAAAAATGATTTTTTGAATAGAATAAAAGGTCAATTTAGTGCCTAAATTTTTTGTGATTTCTCACTTTAACCCTTGAACCTTTTTTGGTTCAAATGTACCCTTATACCATACAAATTGGTCTATTTTGACCGTATAACTAATAGACCGTTAATCATAGAGTCAAAAAAGTTCAATTCATAAAGTACAAGAATATATTTGAGTCAAAAACATAAAATAAAATAAAAAAAGTCAATGATACATTTGAGCCAAATTGAGCTTTTATCCATTTTTTGAGCCAGTAATTAAAAAATATTTCTTAAAATTGGAGTGGCTTAAATAAATTCTCTAAAAATATTTCTTCATAAATCAGGCTTAACTTTTAAGCATTCAACTTACTAGATTTCAGATGAACATAGGATTTTGGTATTCATTTTAACTGGCAACGCGTAGAAATGCTGTTAAGCCCGGACCATATATGTGGGCCCATATATCTATAATATTCAAATGGTTTAGGTGGGCCTTTTAGATTATTGGGCCCACAATGTCCAGTCCAAATATAAGCCCAAGATGCGATGCCTGAAAGATAGTACTGAAATCCAAGGTCACATCTGACACATTGACCCTTGTGGGTGATCACGTGCATTTGTCAGCCACACCACATGAGCCAATCCCCGTGACTTTGCCCCCATATCTCTCAACCACCAGTTTTAAAATACTTTTAGCCTCTTAACTTTATTTATTTAACCCATTTCCGATTAAATGAGTTTTCAATAATAAAACTGGCACTCCTACCATTACTATAACTATGGGAAGTGTTCTTTATGTTTTATATATTTATACAGTTTTTTTAGCATCTGTTTAACTAATGAAAAATCAATACAATTTTCAAATCGCATTCGCTGTAATTTAGCACAGTATTAAAAGTGTAGTGTACTTAATCTTTGTCTAATTAATTCATCCAAACTAAAAAGTAAAAAGGCCAAAAAAAAAAAAATCTAAACTGGACTCGCCTGGCCAATGCGGTACCAGAGTTGGGCATCGAAACTGGCGGCAGTGACGATAACTTGGGGGAAGCTGGTGGCGGCGCGAATCGCGCCATCGAATCTGATGCCCTGCGCCACAGCGCCGCCGCCAATACTCGCAACGCCGTGCAGAGCTTCCGACCACCACTCGTAGGCCGGCACGCCGAGTCTCGGAATCGCCGGCGCCGAGTCGACGAGCTGCGACACCTTCTCGTCCAGCGTCAGGCGGGAGACCAGGTCCCGGACTCGTTCCCCGATCGACAGCGTCGATTTGCAGAATGCGTAGGATTTGGTTGCTGGATCGGATGAGTCGTCGCACGCGAATGGAGGCCGAGTCGACTCAGCCGGCGGGACTCGGCACGAAGCGAGCAGTATAATCCATGTGACGACGAGATTGATGAAAGCCGCGCGTTTTCCATGGCTGCCGCGGCTTCTCATCTTCTTCCTGAAGAGCCAACGAAATTCCAAACTTCTCTTCTGCAGCAGAGTGGGTGGCACAGCTGTCTCTTATATGGCAATTCGCAGGGGCTAAAGGATGGCAGCTTGCTTTTTTTTTTTTTTTTAATTTTATTATTATGTAATGATTACTTGCCTCCATGTTACGTTAGTACATCATTTTCGTTATCAAAATTATTATGCAAAAATATCATTTTTATTTTAGATAAATATTTATTGTATTATTATTTTTTAAACCTAATTTAGTGTTTTTTTTTTTTATAATGCCCATGTTTTTGCTTGGAAAGAGCACACAACTCTTTTAACTAGATTTTATGATATTCGTATCATATCGTAATAAAATAAAAGTAATTTTATTATCATATTAAGATTTATTATTAATTAAAATATATTTTAAATAATTAAAATATAAATCAAGTGACAAATAAGTGATACGTTGAAGTTAATATTATTAGATCACGAATTCGATATTCAACTTAGACAAGAGTTAAAAGATCGCCTATAATTTATTTTCTTTATTAAAATTAAAGGTACAAATAAAAAAAAATTATGCAAGAGAAATAATCCCAAAAACCAATCTGCTAGCCATAAGTCAAGGTCCATAATTTGGACAGTTGTAATGTTGAGATAATAATAATGGCTTTTGGGTATTATTTTAACGTCAAATATATATCCTAGTTCAGATACAAATCCCCAATGCGTTATGGGTCTCCATTTGGGTAGGGCCATTTGACATTTTCATGTGCAATTTTGAATTATAAATTTTATTATTTGGATGCTGTTTTGTTAAAATCTTTTGCCTTTGGGTCCTGACCAATTCTATATTTGAAAAAAAAAAAAAGGAGAAGAATTTGAGATGACTGTAACGTTGTGTTTGGACAAGGGGTTCATCCGTTGATATTATATATAAGTGTCATTTTATATCAAAAGAGAGAGATAGAGCATGTGTAGGCAACCCAAAAAAAAACCTTGTAACTGTTCTGAAAATTTGACTCTCATACCATTATTATATCTACCGCCTCAATTATGCTTTACCTTATTTGGAATGCTATATATCTTGCAAGACAATATCAAGTTTCTAATATCTTATGTGTCATTGTTTTGTTGAAATAATTGGTTATGGAGCCCGTGAGTTTGAATTCTACCAAATCTATTATTTAATATAAAAAGCCTTGGCCTCTAGTAATGTGAGAGAGAATGACTAAAATCTGGCATAGTACATCATGTTTAAGTGGTAAGACTAATATGTCACATGTCAATTTTCAATCAATATAATACATATATATTTTTATTAGTTAAAAAAAGTCGTTTTCATAAGAAAATAAAGACCACTCAATTTCCTTTTATTCTCAAAAATAAAATTCAAAACTTTTGAAGGGCCATTTATTGAAGAAAAGTAATCCATCTTGATTATTATTAGTGAGATAATTGATTTGTATTTGGTGAAGATATAAATTATTGGTGGCCCGGCCCACTTGGAGGCGAACCCAGTAGCAATAGTAGAATCCATGTGCTAGGTCGGGCAGGGGCCCAACCAAAGCACCGTCATATATGACAAAATTGGCATGATGCTTCCATGTGATGTGAATGAGATCCATACAAGGCTTTTTGTGGAAGACCCAACTACTACGAACCTGGAGTATGAAATTGGCTTGGACTAAGTCAAAAGCTTAAAAAAATAAAAACAAAACAGTATTTCTCAATCTAAAGATTCCAAATAAAAATACCCTGTTAAATAATCTAACCACCGCCCCCCCCCCCCCCGCCCCAACAATTAGTTGGCTTCCAACCAACAACCTCCCATTAGTTGGCTTCCAATAAACAACTTGGCGTCTTAGGGGTAAGGGTGCACGGTGAGGGCGCATGGTAGAAGACTGCTTGGGAATTTGACTACGAAGTAACCAAGTGAGGTAGGGGTGCGCATTCAGTTATAATTGAATCGAATCGTCCAAAAATTAATAATCAAATCAAACCGATCGCCAACAACGATATAACCGAACTAACCAAAATCAAAATAACCAAACTCTAAAATGTCCTAACCGAACCGAAACTATAACCGAAGTTTTGCCTAAACTACTAACCAAACCGAGAACCGACTACTATATAACCGAACCGAATCGACCACTATATAACTAATGTTTCTAGTGTTAAGAATTAGAGTTTAAACAATTTAGACAGCAAGAGCCAAAATATGCAGCTGAAGAAAAGTAAGCAGTGAAACACCTAGTGCATATGCCAAAAATTCTGACATCTCAATGTTGAACTCTATTAAAGTTATACCACTAGAAAACTCTTACACGCGCACACACACATATATCTCCATGAGCCCATAAAACAGTAGCAATTCCACTTCCTTGAATATAACCAGTTCACTAGTATTAAAATATGATAATATCTAGTTTAGTACCCTGCTACAGAGGGCAAAGGAAGACCAACTCACTTGTGGGTAAGGATCGGAAGATGCCCAATTCCTTCACTGCGAAAGGTAATCTCTCTCCATCAGTAACCTGAGATGAAAAAGGAATAATGAATTTCAATGTCACATTAAGCAGAAATTATTGTAATTTATTACATTCAGGTATAGATAAGAAGCAATTGAATCAAACCTCATAATCTGCTCCAACACTCTCAATGTTAATAGTCTGTATTTCATAATGCTTAACCTATATGATTTTTTCACTATTGTCCATACTAGCTACAGGGACTTCTCGACCAATTTTTACCATAATGGTTCCTTCATCATAGTCAATTACAACCATGTCAAGAAAGTACAACAGACAAAAAATAAAGTTATAGTTAGACAAGTGTTAAACACCCTCAAGGATAAGGGCATCAAATTTAGCACGAGTAGTTAAAACTTTTACATCCTAATTATTTGCTAGAAATTGCAATATACTATTCAATAAAAGGAATAACACAATTAAAAACCAAGAGGTCTTGTAGGGTTTAGTTAATGAGTATCTGATAATTTAAGCATGACTTCAAGCCCTCTAATGCCTGATATACCAGATTGGGAAATCCAAAGATAGGAAATTGAAGATTCTGAATTAAACAAGTTCACAGATGTACTAGTAAGACAATTTCACTAAATTTCAAATTTGTAACATATCACAATTACAATGACACCCCCCTCCCTAAAAAAAAAACATGTGGATGTGGGTAGGAAAAGAGGGAAGCTCACCTGCCAAACTCTTTCAAGACCATAATTCAGAGTGTTCTCAATGTTACAAATCAATAAAACAATTTAGAAACAGTAGAAAACATTCCAAATACTTATAGAGTGATAGAAATTAAAAACATATTTTCAGAACAAGTTATGGCATAGAGTATTGACTGCTAGTAATTAAAAAAAACATCAAACATAGTCAACCAAAGCAAACCAAATAACCAATAGATATTGAAATACTGAGAAGTTCAAATTCTTTTATTTACAAATGCATGAGTCTTCAAAATCTAAATTTCCATAGGTGCGGGGTTGTCAACAATAACCTTTACCAATTCTAAAATAATATATAAAATTAATTAAATAATTTAAAAGTAACAAGTATTGAACTAAATTTTTTTTAAAAAAAGAGTAACAATGAGTTTACCTTCTTCAAGTTGTTCAACATGATCCAAATCTTCTTCAACACTCATTGGGGTGGTAGATGACTGAAGCTAATCTTGCGTACAAATCAGACTTTCAACCACTTTAGGAGAAAGAGAACTTCTAAATGGATTAAGTACTCGACCCCTTGTACTGAAGGCAGACTCGAATGCAACGGTAGAAATTGAAATTGCCAACACATCCCAAGCCATAGAAGCAGGGCCGGCTGAAGGGGTAGGCTGGTGAGGCAATTGCCTAGGGCCCATCCCTTCAGCTCAATAAATAATTATTTTAATAAAATAAATTTTTAATTTTTTATTAAGGGTTAGGGCCCCTAAATTAGTGATGGCTTAGGGCCCCCAAAGCCCTTGAGCCGCTCCTGCATAGAAGATAGAATAAGAAACTGATGACAATTAACTTTCCATCAATTCAAAATGTTAAAGTCATCAGTTTCCTTCTCACACACTTCACTTAAATACTTATCCCATTCTGAAGGTACAGTCGTAAACCCACTACCACTGGCATACTTTACTTTTTGAAACGAGAACTAAACAAGTTTGATTTGTCAGATTTTCCCTTCTCGACATTCTCCACAACAAGTGGAGTAGACACTTGAGATTGCTTTCCTACTTCACCTTGAGGTGCCAATTTTTTCTTATATTCTTCATATAAAGCATATATGATATTTTTTAAGGACAAAACTGTAAGAATCCCTTTCTCACCTGGATACATTTCCTGAAGTGCATACTCCATAAACTCTAATTTGTGCCTAGGATCAAGTACCACAACAATGTAAAGCAGGTGATTTATTTTTTCCGGATCCCCCCAATATTTATCAAACTTTTTTTTCATTTTTTCAACCATCTCACTCAACTCAAGATCATCACCCTCCTACCACTCATGTAAGAGATAATAAACAGTACTAATCTCGTGGAAAAAAGTATTGGAAGTAACATATGAAGTACCTAAAACCCGTAAAGTAAGCTCATAAAATTGTTGCTACACTTTAACAAAAATTCTGACTCTCGTTCAATCCTCAGGCTTGGGTCTCCCATCAATAGTAATAACCTGTTATACATCATTATTCCAACTACTTATACCAAAATCAAGCATAAAACATGGCTCTTCCTCATCAAATCTTTCAAAAGCCATCTCAAACTTTTGAGCAGTCTCTAATATCAAGTATGTGGAGTTCCATCTAGTTGCAACATTCAAAGACAATAGGCCCTTAGATTCGATTTTTTTCAACTTCCACATATTCTTTGAATTTTTTTAGTTTTGCTGGAGATTGTCTAATATATCTGACTGCATTCCTAACTCTTGTTATTGATTTATCTAGCTCTTTCAACCCATGTTGCACAACCAGATTTATTATATGAGCCACACACTTAATATGTAAATAATTGTCACTCATAATGCTAGCATCCCATTTTGTCATTTTTTTCTTGAAGTTACTCACAAAAACATCATTTGAACTAGCATTATCTACTGTCAAAGTCAAAACTCTATCAAGTTTCCATCTCATTAGACACTTCTCAATTGCCATAGCAATAACATCACCTTTGTGACTATATAGTGGACAAAAATTTAAATTTTTTTTCTTCAATGTCAAATTATTGTCAATATAATGCGCTGTCAAGCACATATAATTAATCCTTTGAGTGAAGATCCATGTATCAGTGGTTAAACAAACTCTCTGACATGAATTTTTTACCTCATTCATCAATTTCAACCTGTCTTCATTGAATAATTCAAAACAATCACAAGAAATTGTCCAACATAAAGAAATTCGAAATTTTGGACAAATCACATTAATGAATTGCCTAAACCCCTCATGCTCGACAAATTTGAAAGGCATCTCATCTACCATCACCATGCGAGCTAAAACCTTTCTAGTAAGCACTTGATTAAATTTTCAATTCACCAATCCCATACTCTCATATTCTCTCTCACCCAATGTTGAAGATTGTTGCAAGTTTAATTACATTTGGTGGGTTTTCAAAGCATGAGGGTGTTTTTTACATGTTCCCATATGATTCCTTAAAGTCGTAGTCTCATTTTTTTTTGGATCACAATGAAACTCCCTAAAACAATAGTTACATCTCCCTTTAATCTGACCCTTTGAATTTGTAAACTTGGTAATTAAATGATCCAACACATCTGACCTAGCTCTTATTGTTTTTCTCTTTACCTTTCCTAGTGATGTTGCACCTCTATCATGTTGAGATTGACTACCTTGGGTTGGTGCCATTGGTATTGGTGTAGGCATTGAACTATCATTCATACTAGGGATGTTTGTGGTATGACTCATGTCTTCTTCTTTTGCCATCTAAAATTAATACAATTATAATTAATATTAATATGTATTGCATTTAAAGAGTGGGAAAATGACCACTTCCTATAGAACCAGAACAAAAAATTCTATCCCTGTCCTAGACTCCTAGTACTAGCACTAGATCATGAGAAAATGGTCATTTCCTATAGAACCATATAACAACATAACAGAAAGGAAAATGACCAAACTAAAATCTGAAAACAAGGAATGCATAATAAAGGAATTTGCAGGTCATTATTCCATAAGGTATAATCAATAGCAAATGATCACATAACAGATCAATAAGTCCCATGCCTCTAAGACTAAAACAACATTTTAGGTGAAAAATATCTTATGCAAGTTTACACTTCTATATACACATCCATAACTTCAATATCAAACATATGAAAGCAATTGCAAACTACCCCACAATCATAGTTATAAATAGTCTTAAATTGATAAATTAAAGCAAAACTGGAGGCACAAAATAAACTCCATTTCCTTCTATGAAGAATACTACTAGTCATAAAAGGTTTTAAAATTAAGGGTTGCAATTAAAATTCAATAGAAGACAAAGTCATAGAAGAGGTAATAAATAGACTATAGTAAAGATAAAGTATGACATAAACCCTAAAATATGATAGAATAATATATAGACTAAACATGACAGAATAGTATATAGCCACTCAAGCCAACCCACATACAGCTAACAGCTCTAAAAATATATAGACTAATTTTTTTTTAAAAATGAACTAACCTGGATAACAATAGCAGCAGTAGCACGAAATAGATTTGAACGAACAAATTAAACCTAAACTGATGTTTTACCCTTGTGTTTAGTTTTGATGATGAAAAATAATACTTTGTTCTATCCCCAAGTAGTCATGAGTCAAGTTTATGGTTTTCAACAAAAATCAATTTCAAATACTTTGTTAAAATGAAAACCAAAATGATTTATGATTTTCTATATTAGTTGGAGATTTGGAAAGTCAAGTATTTAGTCTTAAAAGAATCTCCTAAAATGATTTTCAAAATAAGTTTTGAAGTCGTTGGTCAACATAGAGCTAAAATTGTTCGAAGACAAAAGACCAACTTGAACATAAATGTGCTTGATGAAAATCCAATCTTAAGTATGAAAATCATTTATGTTAATCTCATATTTCAAAATAAGCTTTCATATTTTGAAGCATGCATGAAAGGTTTTGACTTGAAATTTAATCGTATGAAAAATCATTTAGTTCATGTATCACTGTCTGAAACTGAAAATCCTGTTTTTGGCTAAGTCTGGGAGATTAGCACCTTATAAGGAGAAGTTTAAGAAAGAGTTTTCTTTTAGAAAACAAACTCCTGGTAATTTGATATCTATCATTCATTAGAGCCAAAACGATTTTTAACGAATTTTTCAAGAAATGAAAAGCGTATATCTTGGAGGTGGTAAAATCGCAAATCCTAAGTTTGTACTAAAACTCAAATTCTACTTTTTTATTCTTATGGATTTTGATTTTCTAAGTATTTTTATTGAATCCAAATGGGGGGTACTTCGTTATTTATATTTATGTATTAAAGTAAATGGAGGTAAAATATAAATAAATTAAAATGTGGACATTCTTAAGGAATGTCCACATTTTAATTTATTTATATTTTACCTCCATTTACTTTAATACATAAATGTAAATAAGTTGTGTTGTATGTATGTCCTGAAGGATGGCTTTATCTGTCAACAGATGTCTCACCATCTGTCGACCGATTCTTCATTTTAGACCATCTGTCGACCGATGCTCTTGCATCTGTTGACCGACAGAATATTATTTCGTGATGCTTCAAGCATCTGTCGACTGGCAGAATGCGTGCACAAGGAACTGTCGACCGGCTCAAATGATCTGTCGACCGGATTTTAAAAATCTGATAATCTGTCGACCGATGCCTTGCATCTGTCGACCGTTTGTGTCGCAGAAACCCCCAACGACTAGTTTTTCCACTCACCCAAAGTGGCTTTCCCACTACCAACGGCAAGATTCGTCCATGGGCTTTCAAGAGACTATAAATACAAGTCAAATGGATGTTTCAAGCTAACCAAGAGATTACATTACAAGCTCCCAAGTGCCAAGATCATGGTTGTGCTTCATTGGTAAATTCGTTCTCTTTTCAAGGCTTTGTATTCAT
Organism: Diospyros kaki; assembly: GCA_036245055.1. Classification (NCBI taxonomy): domain Eukaryota; kingdom Viridiplantae; phylum Streptophyta; class Magnoliopsida; order Ericales; family Ebenaceae; genus Diospyros; species Diospyros kaki. The sequence goes on along the minus strand of BSEG01000015.1, from coordinate 14,362,294 downwards.
TTGGTTAAATTCATTATCAAGCCTTGTATTTATTTTTGAGAGAGTTTGTAACTGAGAATATTGTTTCTCAGATCCTCTCCAATCTTATATCTCATTGTAATTTTCCTATCTTGTTTTGCTATAGAGACTACATTGCTTGTAGGAGGATTTTGATTCCTAGCTTGTTGTGCTAGAGGACTTGCTTATTGAAGCAAGGGGTTGAATACCTAGCTTGTTGTGCTAGAAGACTTGCTTGTTGAAGCAAGGGGTTGTATTTCCTATCTTGTTGCTAGAGGGCCTATCCGGAGAGATAGGAGGTTTTTAGTGGATTGATTGAAAAATCCTTAGTGAAGAGCTAAGGTAGTGGAGTAGGCTTGGTTTAAGCCGAACCACTATATATCGTTGTGTCTCTTATATGCTTGTGCTATTTGTTTCATTTATTGTTTCAAGCATTTCATTAATCCTCACTTTCACTAAAATCACATTTTTCATTAAAAGGATTTTCAAGTTCAATCAATTTTTTAAAACAACTCAATTCACCCCCCTCTTGGTGTTGGTGCCATAGCTATTCAAATCTAACATAAACAAACAAGTCAACAACAGCAATGAAGAAGAATGGCAACAAGAAGAAACGATAAAGAGAACGAGAGACTCCTTACAAACAACAATGCTTTCGTAACTAAAAAGTCTCCAAATTTGAGAAACCCTAACATAAAAAATAAATAAATAAATAACTGAAACTAACCTATGCCAATAGTAAGTGTGTCGATCGTCGAAGCACACAAGGGAAGGAAGTCTGTCGGTCGTCGGTGGGGTATGGGTCGATATCGTCTAAAAAATCGAAACTAAGTGATTAGGATTTAGGATTAGGGTTTGATTAGAAGTAAGACGAAATGACCAAGGAAGCAAAGAGCTTACCGACGGGCGATGGTGACTAACCAATGATAGGATTTCTCTGGCAATGGTGAGGGTTAGAGTTTCTCTTGATCTCTTTCTCTCTCGGCTCGTCGAATAAGGTGTGAAGTGTGAGTGATTGTGTGTGAAGAAGCCTCGTACTGGTTCGCTCAGGAATACACAGGTGGGTATTTATGAAACGACGTCGTTTTATGAAGAAATAAATGACGTCGTTTTAAATGTTGGTCAGTTCGGTTTTATCGATTATTCCGACCCAAAAATCGATAATCGAACCAATAAACCGAATCTTTCTCATATGCTAACCAAATCGTTCTTCCCTATACAACTAATCGAATCGAACGGATCAGTTTGGTCGGGTTAAAACCATTGCACAGCCCTAACCGTGGGTTCGAAATGACGTTAGGGAATGGCACCAGGGACACCCATTACCGGATTCCAGCAACACTGGGCTTTCTTCCCTTAGAATAATCTTCCACAATTAAATTAGTATTCGAAAAAGAAATAGTACACGCATTTGAATATTATATAAGTCAAAGAATATCTGTGTGTACCTAGGGTAGGGCCGAGACAGAAAAATCTTTCAGTGAAGGTGAAATTTATTATAAAAAAATAAAAAATAAAATAATAATATAAACATATTAAAAGTTAACGTAATTTATTTTATATTTTATAATATTTTTTATGTTGATTTAAAATTAGATTATCATAATTTATAATTTTAATTTTTTTTTATAACTAAAGTAGTTAGACTTTAGTAAAAATTCAGCCTAACATAAATGAAGACTTGTTAAAAATTTTAATTCAGTATAGATCTCAATGAGTCACCGGCCAAGCCCTCACTCAGCCTTCACTGACTCTGCCCCTGTGCATACCAGTTGACACTGTAATAAGTGTGATTTATAACATTATTTATCAGGAATGATCCTTGACAATAACTAACCCTAGATTCCTAGGTCGTGGAACGGAGTATCTAGGGTGCGGACAGTAGCTCCGAGCAATAGAAAAGAGAATATGATATGTGACACCCTCTAATAGATAGGACATGTGTCACACAAAAATTAGCTCTTTTTAGAATTAAATTTTAAAGGTGGCTTCGTAAATAAGGACACTTCATCAACAGACTTTAAAGATTTTGAATGTACTGTATAAATTAGAGTCACATTTTACCAACGAATTTCTTTCTTGTTTTTTTTTTTGCTTAATACTAATGAATTTCTTAAAATATATTTATCCAACTACTTTTAGTATACAAACTCAATATGATGAACTACTGTTTAAACATTTCACATATTTCCTCTTAAACCCAGCATTAAAGAGTTTCTGTAAAAGAAAATTCATATAATGCTCACAGGCATTCTTATATTGCCCGACGCACCCCTCTCCACCATCACCCAATTATCCCCCACATACATATAAATCCATGCATGCATGCATATAATTTTTTTTTTTAATATTATTATAATTTATTATTAAATAAATTGTTAATTCTAATATGTTAAAGTTACAGTTACTTTAATAATTATAATTATAATCATAATTAATAATTTATTTAATCAGAACATAATTTATACATATTTTATGTCTTTATTAATTGTGTCTGTCAAATAGGAGTGTAACTAAATTGATCAAATTATTCAGAGGGGTCTGATGTGATTTAATTTGGGAGAGGAGAGAGAGAAGATGAAATAAGGGGTTTAATTGGAGGGAGATTTTAAGTTTGTTACTAGCCAAGCTACGTTAGTGTAGGGTAATATAAACGGTTCAATATTTTTAATATTTTTTTATTTTTTAATCTGTTCGATTTGAGTATCTATTCGATCGAACTGATTCGATTTTAGAAAAAAAATTGATATGTTCAATTTGAGTAATTCAATTGATTTAGTTATATCCATATTTAAAAATATCAAATCGTTAAGATTATTTAACATTGACGTACTCCAATCAATAATAGACTTAAAACCCCCCTCTCTAATTAAATCCCTCATTTTGTCGCTTCCTTATAACTAAATCACTCAAGCTTCTCTGAATAATTTGATCGAGGAGAGAAGAGGGCAAGGTTGAAATTGGGTGATGGTGGGAAGGAAAATCTGCATTGAGGAACATAAAAATATCCAATACGGACAACATATCAATCCTCTTCAAATACAATGTATTAAAGGGTTTTCTTCTGTTAATAGTTTGCTTTGTCTCAGGTGCAGAAACATCAAAAGATTGGAACAATCTTAAAACATTGTTTGGCTACATGATCCTTCCTAAACAAGGGCTACATGCCACCATAATTTGCACTTTCCCCTTTCTTTGTATTAGCCAAATTTATAGTTTTTTCTATATTTTTACATTTTTTTCGTGTATCTATTTAAATTTTTTATTATTTCAATTACACTCTTGTGTCTATATTTTTTACTTAATTTAATCTTTATATTTTGATTTTTTGGTGTAAAAACTCAAGTTTTTTATTATTTTAATTATACACTTGAATCTATATTTTCAGATTAATTTAACTTCTATACTTTGATATAATTAAATAGAGTATAATGTTTATTTTGTCATCTCACTTTATATATATATATTTTATACATAAAAGTATAGAGATTAAATTAATTCAAAAATACATATCAAATAGTATAATTAAAATAACAAAAAATTTAAGTTAATACAAAAAAATATGTCAAAGTAGAAGAAGGGCAAAAATTAGTTTCGTAGATATGTAATAAAATGAAATCTCACTGCTTAAAAGGTCAGAAACAGTATTACCACATGAGATTCAAATAAGTTCATATTGACAAGGCAGGGACTGAAAATTTGGAAGTTTTAAGTTGAAGTCCCGTCAGATATAGATTTTTTATCCAACTTATTTCTAACTTGTATTTGTATTTATTATTTATGAGTTGTAATTTAAATAATTTAATAATTATATTTATGTCCTTCATATAATTATCAATTACAATATACTTATCTATTCTATTATAAAAAAACAAACAAATTAAGAATTTGGTGTTCCCTTATTATGAAGCTTTATTAAATGTCCCATGGAAAATTAGTATGGAAATTCTATGAAAAATGTCTGATCTAAGAGATTGAATTTTATTTTTGTTATTTGACATACTATATTTTTTATAAAATTAAATTTCATTATACAATTATTAAAGTATCATTTGATTTCTTTTTTATGAAAAATTATATCAAGGAGACGTAGCTTTTATTTTTCATACAAATTAAAAAATATTTTTTTTAACTAAATACGATCAAACACATTCTAAGATATCTTTTATTGATTTTCTTAAAAAAAAAATATTAAGAGAACAAGTCAAAGATTTTCTTACAATATTTAACTCCACAAGGAGTGAAATTATAAACTTAATAAAGGAATAAAATCTAAAGTGACAGAATAGAAGGCATCAAGCTATTGAAAACTTCTAAATTGTTTACTAAATTGAAAACTATTGCAATATATTACTAAATTGTTTTTAATTAGGATAAAGTGTTAAATTAGTTGTAATGCTATGAGATCCTAAGATCAGATCTAAGAAAGGATTTTAGAGAAACTAGTATATATAGAGAGAATAATAAGGAATTAAACAACACTAACTAGATATCTTTTGGGCTGAATGTAGATAAAGAATTCTTAGAGTTAAGCGTGCTTGAGTTAGGGTAGCTTAAGTATGGGTGACTCTTGGGAAGTTTGCATAGCCCATCAGGGTAAGTTGACAAATGTTAAAAATGAGATTTTGGGTGTAATTTTAAAGTTAATAAAGTTTGAAAAATTGCTCTAAATCCACTTAGGTGTTAATATTTATAAGTTACAATTAACATTTCACATTTAACTTTTAGCATATAATCGAGCAATCAAAATTTGATACCTAATTTGGGTTTGGGAACTTGCTAGTTCCCTAATCACTATTATTGTCAAAAATATAATAATAGAAATTTTTTTAGGGTAAAGGAAACCGTCATCTGAAACTGAGTAAGATGTCGATATTTGAAAGTACAACCGCTGAAAGAGGTCTCTTGGAATTAAGGCTTTCTGAGAAAAGCGAGTTATAAAAAGGATGGGTTGGAGAGGAAGTGTCTCTCAAAGAGAGATGGACCCCTTGAAGAGGCAGCGTTTCTCAGAAAGAGATGATCAGTCGGGAACTCGGATTTGGTAAAAGGCTCTCGAAGGGGGTTTGATACACCTCTTGAAGAAGAATTGATTGGCTTTTGAAAAAAGAAAGATCTCTTTTCGAGAAGGTGTTTCGAGGGGCCTCGGGGAGAATTGAAATTCTTTCGGAGGAACAAAGACAACCTTGGCCTAGTTTTCGGAAGAACTGCAACACATGATATAGATTAAAAGGCTTGTGGCAAGGATCTCCTCTGAAGATCCTCCGACGGTTAAGTTAGTATGCAGGAAAAAGCAAAACTGCAAAAAGAAACGTAAAGGACTTCGAAAAGGAAAATTTGAGAAGATTAGGATCGGTTATTAGATATTCAGATCCCTTCAATCATATTATGTCTTGCCTTTTATTGAAGTTCAGGTCTCAATAATTGATTAGGACACGTGTACAATGCCTTGCTGGTCTCTTAGAGAGACTCCCCCAGACCTCTACTGCCTTTTCCCTGAGAGAAGAGAGAGGGCACGACAACTATCTTTTTAGAATTAGGGTTTGATTAAGTATATAATTGACGTTATTAATAAAATTAAAATATCGTTTAATAGTGTTAAAGAACATCTATTATAATAGTTAATGTGATTATGAGTTTGAAAGTATAATGATTTATTTAGTCTTTTCTAAAATATAGTGATTAATTTGATAGCTTTTTCTTCTTCTTTTTTTTTTCGCTTAGTAAAAGAGAAAGACAAGGCGACCAACATAGCAACCTCTTGTGAGCTTGACCATAAAAGACCTTCCTTGCCAAGAAAGGTTTAGCTTGAGCCATAACTATTGCAACCTTAGTCTGCTCAAGATCAAGCCTTGCATTTATCATTTATTTTAACGTTCTGAGTTTAAGTTATCTTGCAAGTATGATGAGTTTAATATTTAAACCCCAAATTCAAGAAATATAGGAGAACTCCTTAACCATTGGGCCACTAACAAAGTGGTTGCCAATTTGGTACTTTACATTAATAAAATTAACAATAATTTAATACTGTCAAGACAACATTTGTCATAATTACTAATGTGATATTGAATTTGAAAATTCATTGATTTATTTGGTCATTTTCAAAATATATCAATCTATTTTACCATTAACCAAAACAATAACTAATTTAGTGTTGGAATAACAGTACAATAGTGTAGCAAATTCCAGAGTTAAATAAGCCCCAAGATTATGCAAGTAATGCAAAAGCCTTAACGTAGCCAACAGAAACAACGTCACTACAATAAATTTTGGATTAAGAGACATTTAACAATATCTTAATAGATAGTTTATTTAGACATTTTAACTATTAAGGCACCAATAATAATACCACGTGTAATTGTGTCCTAAAAACGTATTGAAACACTTACAAATGTCTCAAAAACAACTATAAATTTAAATTTGTTGCAACACTTAAAAATGACTAAAAAATTACTATAAATTTATTTTTCATATCCACCACAAGACCTTCTCTTAACTCTAACTTACTTATTCCTCAGGTCGAACTCTGAACCTTTCATTCTTCTTCCACACGTGTGATCACCTAATCTACACATCATCTTATTAATATATGTGTCTATGTTTATTTTATAGTATATTTAAGTTTCATTAGAATTATTCTATTGAGACATTTAAGATTTATCTATTAGGGCACTTCATCAGAGTTTCTTGTTAGAATTATTTTAATGGAGCATTTCAAAAATTCTGCCATATTAGATTTATCTATTAAGACACTTATATTTGTCTATTATGACATTTTATTGTCGTGCCTCATTAGAATTGTTTTATTATGACACTTCTTTAAATTGTGTCTTAAAATAATATTTTATAGGGCACTTAATTGTTGTGCCTTATTAAAGTTATTATATTGGAGCACTTTTTTAGATTGTGCCTTAAAATGGTATTTTAAATGATACTTTCTAAAAAGTCCTAAAAAAGATGCCTCAACAAATCATTTTTGTTATAGTGCATATATATTCAGTTAATCAATTATAGTAGACAACAACACAAGTAATCACAGCAATAAAATCAAAAGTAATAGCAACTTAGTAGGGAATGACAGAGACTTAAACCTAGAGTCTGGAAATCGCAAATCGCACAAGGGAAGAAGGCGTTGATCGAGGCATGCTTGGAAGCGCCGATCTGAAGATAGATTCGCCCTGCTCTGATCACAAACAGGCTCCGACGATTGTCAAAACAAGATACAATGGTCTCGCTCTGACGAACGATGACCTCGATCGGCCAAATTTGGTAGAACCTGGAAGGCATTGACTCTCTGTGACTGACTGAACTCGGTGGAGGAAAGAACATATGAGGGCTATGAAAACTCGAACTCGATGATGGAGGATGAGGCTCAACTAGCCTTTTATAGGCGAGTCGAGGGCACCAATGAGGCAATGCAATGAAGGCTCGTCATTAAGCTTCAACGCTTGGGACAACCAAACAGACAGAAAGTTATTAATGCAAGCGTCGGGCATCTGAGTCGTCTATGAGGAAACCAAAATAAAAAAAATAAGAATAAAGAATATAATTTTCTTTATATAAAACTATATATACATACGTACCAACCTGCCCATGGTGGTGACAGTGCATGAGGGCCAAGGGGTTCACCCGCTCACAAAATTTGGATATCCCTTAGGATCTAAACCCAAGTGAGAAGGTGAAGTATAAATACCCACTCCCATCTCTTTACACAACCAATGTGGGACAACCACCCACACACACTTACACTCATACACTATAAAACACAACATTTAGCACATTACACTCATAAATTTAACAAAAATACATGTTATTTCTTTTAACAAAAGAAAAGACAAAGATGAGACCACCAATTTTCAATGAACTTTAATTGCAATAAGTGGAGTTCATTCATATAAAAATTATTGAGTAAATTGTACTCAAATCTTTTGTGGTTTGGACTATTTATATAGAGATTCTTTCTATTTTAGAAATGATTCTAGAGGTATTTGTAATTTAATTTTTTGGCCTAATCACTTTATCCGTTGCTAACTCTATTAATTAACCCTAATTAATTTAAATTAAATTAATACAATAACAATTAAGTTAAATAAAAACTAAATTTAATTAAAATAAAAGTATAAAAACAAAAAGAATAGAAAAAAGTATGCCATTGGCATGGATTGTTGGTGGGTTCTCATGGATTCCTAGGACACTTAATTTGGACCATTGTCTAGATTGTCCAAATATAGGTTTGAGGAAGAGAAATGGGCGGAAGGGAATGGGGAAAAGAAATATGAGGAACATGAGGAGGAGGTGGTGGTGTAGCTAATTAACAAATAAGATGAAGCAAAACTAGCAAAGAAGAAGAATAGGGAAAGAAGACAGGCACTTCAAATCCAAGATTTTAAAAAAGTACTGTTGTTTCTTTTTTGATATGGTTGACATTTTTTTTTTTGTTAACGACGAGGTTACAATCAGTAGATGTCAATTCTTTTTTTTCATTGTTAATTCAACTTTCCATTTTTTCATCCCTAGCTTCCCATTTTTTTGTTGCCCTCAAAAGCCAGATCTAGATTATTTAGAACCCAATAGTGATGAACCAAATCACCTCTGCGTTATGAAAATTTATGGTTGATGGGCTCTTGCAATCTATTGATAATAGACGAGAACCCATCACTGACTATGGGTTCATGTTGATGATATATATATTTTTTTGTTTTTATTTTGACTAAATTTAGTTTTAATTTAATTTAATTATTATTTTACTAATTTAATTTGACATAACTAAGGGTTTATTAATGGAGTTACTAAAGAAAAGGGCATTTGAGAAAAAACTAAATCATAGAGATTTTTGGAGCTATTTCTAAAGTACAATGGGTATCTATACAAATGATTTAAAATTACAAAAAAATGTAAGTGTAATTTACACAAAATTGTAGCATAAGATATCATGTCATAAGTGGTAGAATTACAAAATACAGTTTATAAGGGCTTCTCTAGTTGTGAAACTACTTAAATGAAAATTTATTGAAATACAAAAATTTTTCAAATGAAAAATAGAGATTTGAAAATTAAGATTGCGTTCGTGTTTCAGTTTTTAATTTTAAATTTATTTTTAATTTTATATTTTGAATATCTATTTTAAAATTTTTAAAAATAAATTCTTTTTATTACTTTGAAAAATTATTTATTAAAACAAAAAATTAAAAAATACGTTTATTTTGAAATTTTGAAAAAAATTATTTTATGATATTTGATTCAATGAATTTGATTATTAAATAATAAAATTAACTATTTTTAATGAAATTCTACTACTAAAATAAAATAATAAATTTGATTAATGAATTGCTTAATATTATTATTATACATAATGTGTAATACACTTAATAATATGCTATCTTATATTTTTAATTATAATATAAATATACTACAATTTTAAAATTTTAAATAAATATATAATTTTATTTTCAAACTTTAAAAATAATTTTTTCTTTTTTTTTCTCTTATTTTCTTTTTTTTGTTTGCCTTTTTTTTTTTCTTCTTCTATTCTCTCCGACACCTTACATCTTCTCCATCGCCAACAACCACTGCTAGTCGAAGATTTACATGATCAAAGCCTATCATTAGAAATGTCAAGCTAAAGAGGTTAATATACACAAAATGAGCCAGATTTAATGACTGAATTTTTATATTTGATTTTTAATTTTTGGCCAAAACTGAACAACACACTGTCAATCACCACTGGCCATCATGGCTGGTGGTTTCTGGGGATTAGAGATCTCTTTCACATCGTTGGCGGTCAGTGGGCATTATGACTATGGGTATTTTTTTTTTTTTTTACTGTTGCGATGTCGCCAATAAAAGGATCAAGGTCATCACCATGGCCAATAACGTGTTGTCAGTAGTCGAAGGCTCCATAGTTGTGAATTTTGTCTTTCGTCGTTATCGATTGTTAGTTTTATTCTTTGTTGCGTCATCTCTTACCACAACCTCTTGAGTGCCTCCGCCATGTTCGATTGACTATGGCCTTATGCATCATTATAGCTGTTGGTCTTTATTGCTCTATCATGACCATTCTTTTTTGCCCTTGCCATGGCAGTGGATGTTGCTTGACCATCGGTATCATCAAGCCACCATCGTCAGCTTCATGTGGCCGTTGGCAATGGAGAATGAAATAGAAAAGAAGAGTCATCATTAACAGTGATTGAGGAGAAATGTGAGAAGATAGGAGAGAGAGAGAGAGAAAAAGGGAAAGATAAAGAGACAAGAAATCTATGCGAGATTAGGGAGGGGATGCTGTTTTTTGTGTTTTGGTGTTTTCAGTGTGTTTTGGCTGAAAATACCAAAAACTTGAATTTTCTTTATAATTTTTTTTATTTTCTAAAATAGCAAAATAGATGTGTTTTTATTATTTTGAAAAATTGAAAATTCAAAACGAGATAAAAATGGCAAAAAAAACACGGCCTAAGGGTTTTCAAATTTGAACTAATCTTAAAAACCTACTAAAATGAATTTTCTGACTTTTTTTTGGTTAATTTGAAGATTTGAAAAATATTAATTTTCAAAATTTTTGTACAAATCATCTCCAACTCATTCTTTAACAGAACAGAAATTATATAAGAAAAAATTAAAAACGTCTCTCTTTTTTAACATATATTTTAATTTTCTAAACTAAAATAATTAAATTTTATATTTCTAACGTCTGAATACTCATCAGATTTTTTATAAAAATTATTTAAAAAAAAACTGAAATCACTTCCCACGAGTAAACAGGCACTAACAATTCCCGTGAGTTTACGTTTCAAGGCGGTGTGGGTGGGACCCGATCCAACCCCCAAATTGAAATGGAGAAAGACTGAAAGAGAGAGCGGCAGGTTTGAATTTTCCTTAAAACCGCCGTTCGACAACGCCGTTTCACCAAACCAAATGCAGCCGTAGAGTGGACGCGGGGCGGGGGCTCCACAGTAACGCCGGGCAACCGAAGCTGCGCGACGGGTAACGACTTGGCGGCTTTAGTATACTTTCAACGGAGACTAGAGACTTGACAGCTGTCGTCAGCTACGTGGCTTCACCAGCTGAGCCAACGCCTTACAGCGTGGGGCCTCCAGAGCACACCACGTGGCCTCTGCCAACAACTCGCCCCAGAACCCTCCACGTGGACTTCCAGCTGGCGGATTGCATCTCGATAATTGAATTGAAAATGGGGAATATTCATGCACCAATTTTCTCCTTCTTAAATCGGTTATTATTATTATTATTAAAAAAACAACGTCCGTTACAGAATAGAATAATTAGTTTAGTTGCTCGAGCTCCTACTGTAATATATTACGTTTTTGCTGAGAATTTTAAAATAAATTCTCAGCAAAAACATTAATGAGGAATTATTTTATTTTGTTAAAATTATATTAATAATATAATTGATTATCTTTTACAATAATCCCATTATTAATAGTGGTCCATTTAATTGATTAGTGGGCTATGCATATTAATTTTGAGTTTTAAATATGATTTGAAGAAGAGTGTAAGTTATTTAATTAACTCGTAATGATAGATTATTAGATAAATATTTTAACTATAATTAAATATTTGTAACTAACTTTTGTACACTTATACCATTAAAAAGTTGCCTGCCCAAAATGTAGTGAGAGAAAAATTTGAAATGTCAAAGATGTATTTTATGTGGAATCATCTCCTAAAATTGGAAACATCTGCCTTTTGTCTTGTGTGAATTAGTAAATTACAAAAATAGGCAAAAAAATTGATACCAATTATATTGTAATTAGTTTACCCTCAGTCTTTGCTTTTAACATCCATATTTTTGTTTTGCGGTACTTATCATGTGACTCGGTAAAATTTAACGTAAGATTTTATAAATTAAGAATATTAATTGAGCACATTAAAATATATACAAGTCACCCACATGACATAAAATTGGACACCCATATTCGTCATAATGATAAATCTATCGTAATATTTCATAAATTATACAGCACACATGATGCATGCCATCTATATATATATATATATATATATATATTTTGTACCAAAAATATATGTACGTTACCGAAAATTACGTTATAAGTAGTACACTTATCTATCGCTCTTCCCCTCCGATGATGTTCATCTCATCTCATCTCTTCTCTTCTCTCATCTTGCTGTCTTTTTCTCTGACATAATCTTCTTACCGCGCTATCCCTTTCGCTTGGACAATCGGACGCTTATTCATACTTTTGTGCAGCAGATTGTTCATTGCCTTGTCCGGCTTTTGACATTCTACTCAATTTATTCTAAGATCCGTAGGTAACTGCGTTTTCTTTCTTCGATTTTGTCTTGATCCATTCGTCCTCTATGTTCTATCATCTGTTGGTTCTTTAAGTTTGCATTATGGTTTTCCTCGGATGCCTTCTATTCTTGTGATTCTTTTTTTTTTTTACTAATTTGTGTACTCCCCTTTCAATTTGGTCGAGAACTGTGAGATAACCACTGTTTTGTTTTGAGATTGGTTTTAAATTAGGTTTACAAATACTTCTGTTCACATTTTTTTAATTTTTTTCTCTATAGATAATTTTTTTCCCTTGCGTTTTTCCTCGTTTTCTCGGTAGAAAGTCCTGAATGATCTTGTCTATACATTTTTATGTATTTTATATTGTGTGATTTGGTTGATCAATGTTTCCAATTTTTGATTGTAGAACAATGGCGCAAATGCTCGGATACATTACGGAAGAAATCTACAACGGGAATGGTTTTGATGATAATGCCTTTCACGCCACCAACTCACACAGAAACCATGTTGATGAGTTTTCGGACTCGGACTTTGAAGATGACGCCGAGGAGGTATGTTTTGATTTTCCGTCTAACTGGAAATCATATGGTTTTTTAAGTTTTGAATCAATTATGTTGTTATGCAGAATGATGCAAAGAGTGATACTTCTGCTTTGGAAGCTAGAAACGGAAAAGATATTCAGGGAATTCCTTGGGAGAGGTTCAACTTCACCAGAGATGATTACCGTGAGAAGAGATTGTCACTGTACAAAAATTATGAGAACCTTGCACGCTCTCGCAAGGGGCTGACAAAGGTCCATTTTTGGCTTAGCCCCTCTGTTTCCAATGTTGGCTAAATTATTATTATGTTTGTTATGATCATTGATTGTTATAAGAAAGAAAAGAAGAGGGAAGGGTAGAGATTGAAATTCTAGTAGTTTGATGGTTTTCTCTTGTTCATCCATGAAAACATGATATACTAAACCGATGTCCTGAATGTATAATTTTCTCACTGTTAACCTGAATTTTGTAGGAAAATATTTCTTTCCCATATTTTTCGTAATGAAATTTGAAAACGGTGTTGAAACTTTATCTCATCATTCCTTCACTAGAGAGTTGTGTCAAGAAGGACATCCGGCATAAAATTTTTCCATAATATTTTTTTTGTATGGATTTATATTATCAATGTGACTATTAGAAGTTAATTGGCATTATGAATGTCATGTCACCGACCCTAACTTGGTTAGGACAAGGTGCAACTCATGATGATAATAATGATGTAATGACAGATTTCATTAGATGCTTTCAGTATTGGCTAATTCCCTAATATTTTTTTTATTGAAAGCCTGTGTTGCTTTCTTATGTAGAGCATGGTTTCTCTGTTGGGCATTATCATAGCTAAAAAATGTAATTTCTGACAGGAGTTCAAGGAGGTGAAGAAGGGCCATAGCTTCTATGACTTTCAGTTCAATACAAGGATTGTCAGAGCCACAGTTGTGCATTTTCAGGTAGAAATACTCTCAACTGATTCTAAGGCTTTAGTATTAATCTAGGAGGTGAAGAAGCACATCTTATTTAACTTTGATTTTTATGATCTTTTCATGTTTAGCGTAATGATTATTGAAAAATTAGTTGGTGGCAGTATCTTTTTGAAGAACTGCTACACCTTTTTGAAGAAATCAGTTTATATTTATATATATATATATCTCAAAATTTGTTCATTCCCTTGTTAATCTTAATCAATCAACACTAGTTAAGTCTAAATAGTAATTATTTATGCCCTTGAGCTAAAACCTCCTGTAATGTCTGCTTTAAATTCTTCCTGGCCTCTATTCATATCACCAAAATTTACATAATCTTGTTTGTTAACAAACTTTAGAAATTTCAGTCCTGCTCATGAATTGCCCTCTCTTCCTTTCTGAGTCCACTTTATTATAGGCACAAAGTTGGGGGTAATATTTTCAAAGGATTTGTTCGTATATTGTTTGAGTTTTTTTGTGTAAACCTTAACTTCCTTACCTTTAATCTCTTTTCTTCTGCCGCATTTGTTAAGATATTGATTTTGTGAGTGAGTTTTTATATTGACCTTTTGCAGGGGTTTTATCAATCTACTAATAATTTATGTCAGGATATTTAATAGCTTTCTACCACTGTGAATCCTGAACAAGATTAAATAATATTCTATTGAGGGTATTATGCTTTTGATAAACCTTGTTCTGGGTTGTAGGCTCGTGCATCTTTGCCTTCCCTGATTTAAAAGATCACAACTATTCTAAGTTTTCTTCTGACAGATGATTCTGGGATGCTATTTATAGTGTTATCTGCCTAGGTTTTTGTGATTGCTTATATTGCTTCCTGATGGGTAGGTGGAAAATTTTTACCTAAAATTTCTTCAAGCAACAATATGGAATGCACTCTGGCCCCTTTCATTGTGTATTAGCTTCATATCTTGCTATTTTTGGTTTCTACCCGGTTCAAGTAGCATTGGACCGGGTCTTGTATTTACACAATACTTTTTGTGCAGATTCTTTACCCTTGCCAAGTTTCACATGCAATTATTAGACTACAAGACCTGTACTTGGGAGGTATATCCTTGAATATATATGAATTGTTGTGAACATAGTAGTTATTTTGATGCCCAAGGTATGGATGGAGAGGCATTTTGGCGAGAGATATGACTTGGCTCTACTGAGAAATGCAATTTGTTACTGATGTAGATGTAGCTTAATTATTTGTTATGTTCACCAATACATGCACACAGCTATAAACTGAGAGTATATACATTTATGCATGCATTTGGCATTGGTTTTTTAACTGTGCTTGGAAACATATGCTATCTCATTGTCATGCTATTCCATTTCTTTTGATGATTTCTTTGGATATTTATTGTTAAGAACTCAAGAGATAGTCAGCAATGTGCATATGTCTTGGGTTCAAGTGAGTGCTGAAATTGTGTTATGTTTGTTCCACTTTGTTGTTGTATTCTTATGCCTACTGCTGTATTCCCTAGATTTATATGATTCCTCTCATTGTTGTGACCCAAATGGAGTTTGTGGTATTTGTGAGGTGGCCACCCTATATTTCAGGAGTTCCTCTTATTGACGGACCGCTCTTCTTCTGTCTTGCTGTTATAGAAAGTGTTGGGCCAATATCTCGACGTACTATGTTGCAACTGTTATTGATAAATTTCTTTTGGTAAAGATAAAAGCTAAACATTTTGTACATTTTCCCTTTGTCACGAGCAAATATGCAGTATACCCTTTCAGTGGAACTATACTTAACTTGTTCTAATAAGCCTTTTTAGTCGTACATGAGATATAATAGTGCATGCTGGTTCTCTGTCTATGGCTTGATATATGCTTTATATGGTTAAATTAGCTTAGGATCTTAGGGAGGTTGGATGCCTTACAGGCCCACCTAGAATCTTTTTCTATCTAAGAACAACCATCCTTTCATTGGGAAAACATTAACTCTTTGTTCTTTTTCCTGTTTACTGGTGAAACACAAGTAGTTGTTTTCCTATTCAAAGAGTTATGGAATCATAAAGCTGGCACCAGGTGATAATTTTAATGCTCCTCTCTGGGGTTTCTAACTATTAGGTTGTAAAGATGGTAGATTGTTGGTGGTTGCTTTGTCTTTTCATTGACCGGTCGATGACTCAATAGTTTTACAATTTATATGGTTGGTCACTGTAGTTGTTTTATTTTTTAACCATTCTAATTCCACCGCCACCTTTTTTTTTTTTTTTTTAAATGTTGGGTTGGCTGTAGGACTGTAGCTTGTTGTTCCTTCCTGGTGGCTTTTCAATGGCTGTCATCAGGCTTACAATCTGTATGGTTTGTCACTATAGTTTTCTTTTCTGCATTCTGTATATAGTTGATTACTGTAGTTCTCTTTCTGCACCTGTTTGTCATATTCTGACAGATTCTCTATGATACTTGACTTTCACTAACATTTTTGGGTTCCTTTTTTGGGGTTGTAGACTTTTTCTTTGGTGCTCTACTTCTTGCTGACACAAATTTTGGATTCTTAATATGATTGTTGTACAACTATGGAAAAAAATACATTGGTTTCTCCTTATCTGCTAATTGTTCATTTTAACTTCTAGCTTGAGTTGGTCTATTGTTGCCAAAACTCTTGGTCATGTGCAGAAGTTAATCTGTCCCTGGATATTGAGATTTGGTTTCAATTGTTTCAATTTCTAGCTGTTAACTTGCTTTCATAATATTATTCCCGTGGCATTTGGGACTCCTATCTCATCTTTATTTCAGCTTTAAAAGCAGGGTGGCAGTTAAATCTGAGCAGCTGGCGCAATAAGGATTCCATTTCATATGGTATGACAGGGAATAATTCTTGCGTTTAAGAGGCCCATGTAGAAATATCTCCACTTAGTAATGATCTCATTCTCATTGTGCTAATTAGAGCTATGTCTTTTCATGTTCATCATCTGAATGTGCATCATGTTAGATTCACTTCTTTTGTCTTATCTTTGACATAAGTGATTTTTATTGGTGAGGAGAATTCCGTGATTAACTTGGGTCTCAAATAGTCTTCAAATCTATCATTGATTAGTATTATATGCCTTAACGTTGTGGATTTTTTTTTTTTAAATTGTAACTGCTAATATTTACAAAGAGATGGGGCATATTTCCTTAGTTATAATGCACCTTCTGTACTAACCATTTTGTTATGTTATGTATCACTGGGGGGTTCTTTCAAGCATGCTTTAACTTTTCAATGCGGTATTAAGTGGTAGACTGATCTTAATTTTTGCATCTTTTCTTTCCTGGCCTTTTTGCTCTCAGTAGCTGATTGGCCTGGTGGAATTAAGGCTCAGTGTTAATGGGTGCTAATGTTTACCAAGAGATGGGACTGCATATTTCCTTGTTATCATGTACCTTCTTACTAACCTTTTAGTCATGTAATGTATCACTGGGGAATTGTTTCAAGCATGGTTTCTTCAATATGGTATTAAGTAGTAGATTAATCTTAATTTTTTTATTTTTGTAGATTAATCTTAATTTTTGTATTTTCTTGGGTCTTTTGTCTCCCTGTACCTGATTTGCCTAGTGGGATTTATTATTGTTGTCATTTTTCTTCTTTTTGCTTCCAGTAATTTCCTTTTTTTCCCCCCTCCCTTTTTATCTCATAGCATGCCCATGTTGTACCAAGTCAGGGCACCGAAGTTTCTGTTGGCAACTATTTGCCAAATATGCCAACTATCTTAATGTGGATAGGTTCTGTTATTCTCTTGTTGGATGCGTCCTTGTTGTAGGATTTAGGCTTCCTTGAGAAACATTCACTTTTTAGTGCTATTAATTCTGTAAGAACAACCATCAACAAAGTCAATTGTGTATCCTTGAACTTTCTGAAGCACGGAAATTCCTTGCCATCGTGTCTGTGTTTGTCATTGAATTTAGTCGATCAAATTTATCTGTTTTGTTTTATGTTTGGCAGTGTCATATAATCATGGTTTAGAAATTCTTAAATTGGAGTATTGTGAGTAAACCTAATCATGTGCATCTGTCTAGTGTCTGACCTGTTTTCACATGTATAACTTCCCTTCTTCTGTGGCCTGTTCCATGGTTGGTTGATTTCTTGCTCTTAGTGTGGGTTAGCATGATGCTGCTCTTTCATCACGTGTCCTGTAGGATGGAAATTTAGTGATAGATTTGCTTATTTTCAGAATGATCTCTTCCCTAAATTAAGCTGAACTAGTACCATGTATCACAAGGCACAATTAGTATCATCATGCTGAAGTGGCTTGCCAATTATCATTTTTTTGTCATTGAGGGTGAAGTCTAAATAATGGCACATATATAAGTAAAATGTCCTATGGGTTTTAGCTATGGATTGTTGAATAGGTTGTCAGCTTGCAGTAGGCGATTAAGTTCTGATTGTTCACTACTTCACTTTAAACTATGGCAATAATTTCACTGCATCTTGTAATTTATTTTTTTCCTTTCCTCTCGTAATCCCCTAACTATTTCTCTTTTTTTTTTCTCTGTTTTATTTTGGTCCGCTGAGTAGATTAAGAAACTCCCCTAACTATTTCATTACTCCCATCTTTTTTTCTTCTTTCTTCCCCCTCTTTCTTTTGGACGCCTCTTAGGAAAACTTTAAAGTTCATACATGCAATCATGAGAATGGACCATCTTTTTGAAGGGGAACTAGTGCCGGGGTAGAATGTTTTCTTGATTCATGGTTTTCTTTTGAGTTGAAGAAAACAGTAAATCCATGCAAGAATTATACACCAGACTTTATTTTCCCTTTCTGCCTTGTCTTCTCTTTACTAGATGGTCTAGGTCCTGCCACTTACTGATTTATTGAATTGATGGAAACAATAGTCACGGTATGCATTATGTGACAGTTGAATATTGTTAATAATGTGCTCTCATTCTTTTCACAGTTGAGGAATCTTCTATGGGCAACCTCGAAGCATGATGCATATCTTGTCCAAAACTACTCCCTAATGCACTGGTCCGCCCTTCTTAGGAGGGGCAAAGAAGTCCTAGATGTTGCCAGACCTATCGAGCCAACACTAGTAAGTATCATTGTTTATATTTACTTGCCTTATTATTTGCCTATTCTGATGATCTGAAGGAATTAAATTTTCTTTTTGTAGCCGTACCCCAGTTCCCCGACACAGACCCTGTCCAGAGTCCAAGTAAGCTCCATGGCTGTTAAAGATAATTTACTGGTTGCAGGTGGTATCAAGGGGGAGCTTATCTGCAAGGTATAACATAAAAAGATTGACAAAAAGCGTTTTTTTTTTCCCTTTTCATGTTTAAACCATTCTGTTTTGGCATTCTCATGTTCTCTGATTCTTACACTTACAGTATTTAGACCAGCCTGGGGTTGCCTTTGGCACAAGAATAAGCACAAGGGAATTCGCTATAACTAATGCAGTGGACATATCACACAATCCCAGGTGAATGTGCTGTAGCTAGGCTTGAGGTATAAAGCCTGTTTCATTCAGATCAGGCACCTTCATTGATGTTTCTATTCTGCTCTACTTTCGTTACAGTGGCACAGTACGAATTATAGCTGCGAACAACGATGCTCATGTGAGAATATATGATTCTGGGAATTTCACATGCCTCAACACTTTCTCCTTTCCTTGGTCTGTCAATGTGAGTTGGCATCAACACTTCTTGTCCGACACAGTTTCTCATAACCCGCCATATTTTCCAAATTCCTAATCCATGGATTGTCACTGTTCCTTTTGTTTGCAGAACACTACGGCCAATCCTGATGGTAAATTACTGGCAGTCCTTGGTGATAGTACAGAGTGCTTGATAGCCGATGCTCAGTCTGGAAAGGTTGGTTTCCATTCTTAATCTCAATACTGGTTTGGTAATGTTCAAAGCTGTGTTACTAGAACAAATTGAGGCGAGTTACCTAGCAATAGTGCATTTTCATTATGAAATAGCAATCTGTTAACTTATGTTACAAACAGGTCGTAGGGAATCTGAAGGGGCACTTGGATTACTCATTTGCTTCGGCCTGGCACCCAGACGGGCGAGTCCTGGCAACAGGAAACCAGGACACAACCTGCAGATTGTGGGACATCAGAAACCTCTCCCGGTCCTTTGCTCTGCTCAAGGGGAGAATGGGCGCGATCCGAGCCATACGGTTCACCTCAGATGGCCGGTTCATGGCCATGGCTGAGCCCGCAGACTTTCTCCATATCTACGACACACAGTCCGACTACACCAAGGCGCAGGAGATCGACATTTTTGGAGAGATTTCCGGGATCTCCTTCAGCCCTGATGCTGAAGCACTATTTGTTGGCATTGCGGATCGTACTTATGGTAGTGTAATGGAGTTTAACAGGCGGCATTGTTACCGTTATTTGGATCCCATATATTAGGACAAGGATGGATTTCGCATTTCATGGATATTGTACATTTTGAAGGTTTGGTGTATTTTCAAAGGGTAAGCCTGGAATTAATGGACCCTTTTTGAGCCTGGACAGGAAGACTTGATTTACAAAGTTTGTTTGTAACCGAACCGGTTGTGTATATATTTCGTACCCAAATAGAGAGAGATGGTAATTAGTGACTTCATTAATTTTGGTACATCTTTTCTCTTTTTTAACTTTTGAGGTATAATAATAATTATGCTCTGGGTCTGGTTATTTAAGTCAACTTATCGTCATGAATTTTAATTGTCCTATTTCACGATCAAACTATTTTAGAAATCTGTAATTTTACAAAATTTTTCTTTGAAGGCATCGTTACATTTTTATTATAGATAATTTTATTTTTGATTTTGTATTTCTGAGTAACTTTGCGATTTACTTCCCTTATAATCTATTCTACCTTCAATTTTTGAACAACATTCTTTAAGATTCTAAAAAAATCGCATCATTGCTACATTTTAGTAATATTTTGTAATATTATAAAAGTAATAATTTTTTTTTAAATTTTTATAAAAATCACATTCTTTAATATTGAGTTCTCATATTTTAAAAGCATTATAAAATCGCATCATTATAAATATTAATTATTCAATACATAATCAAACACTTATTCACCAAATTGTCTCTATTCCCATTCAATATCACAATCTATTCTTTGATTATTTTTATCCAACTAGTAGTAAAATCAAAGTCATTAAGTAATTTTATTCTAAGCAATAGATATTATTTTTCTAAGAATGGTAAAAAGCTATAAGCTATGGCTATCTTACTTATAACCCAAGTAACAACCTCTCTCTCACACTGTATACAATAACATAATACAATTCAACTTAATACTTCAAAGGAATGCAGAGTGAAGAAGAAACCTCTACTAAGAAATGATATTTTTCCCCCAATGTCTTTTAACAGTTTGTTTGTAATTCTAAACTCTAAGTACATTTTTAAGAGAATATTAAATACAAACTCAAATGATTGAACCAATTGCAAATGTCAATTTTACTTAAACCACTTTTTTTTTTTTTTCTAATTCTCAATTTAGAAGCGTTAATTAGAGATTTTTATTTTTTAAAAGAATAAACTATAGTTTATCTCTAATTTTGTATATAAATTATAAACTAAAAATAAAAAGGATAATTTATATTGTCTCCCAATGTTCCACTTCCTAATAAACTGATAACTATACTTTAATTTTTTTTTTATCATAATTATAAAAACTTTGGTTTTTTTTTTAAATTCAGTTTCTCTTTTAATTTTTGGTCAAATTTTGTTAATTTAAAATTAACATGGTATAAGGTTTAGATTAATTTTAATATTAAGTGATTTTAAAATTTATATTAATATATATCATGTCAGTTTGACAAAATTAAATTTTAACAAAATTAAAGTTTAATAACAGTTGTGATAAAATTTAAAGTATAATAACCAATTATTATAAAATATAAAATATAAAATTTAGAGACAATGTAATTTATCCAAAAATAATATATATAAGCAATTATTGTAGATATGCCCCTCTTTAATCCAGAAATTTATAAGCAATTCTTTTTTATTCTCCAAAATCATTGACAATGAACTGATTTCTTTGACTTTTTGCAAATTTCTAAACATTATATACAAAATTATAAATGCCGTTAATTATTGTGAATAAAGGTTTGGCCTTTCTATAACTTTATGAAGATTTATTTATTTTATATAATTAGACGTTAAGAGTTTAAGATATTGTGATGAACATGTAAAGTAATTTACTTTGCCAACAGAGCCCGATTCTCATTATCCGCTCAAGTCCAAGCCCAACTGTAATCTTCAAACCATCCCCCCGAGCCCAAGAGAAAATATGAGCCCGACAAGACAACGATCCCAAGCCAAGAGAAAACCTGGATTTTCCGGGAAAGTGCGAGAAAAAAAGGGTGCCGACCCAACACCGTAATATAACAGGTTTATGTTGTCGATTTGCAGCGACCCCACCCACAAATAGTTCATTTGTGGGTGGTTTTTATGATAATGGTTTTTACATGTTTTTATGATAGGTATTTTGTATGTGAAGTTTATTTTAATTAAAATATATATTTGATGATGCTAAATTGTACATCACTAAAGACTTTGGACCATTGAAAGTCATTACAGTTATATTGACATTACAATGTGTGGGTTTTCTTGGTCGTTTACAAATGTCAGAAAAAGTCCTCAAAATTTTAAGAATTTTATTTTTGATATTTGTCTTGACACTTATATTAACTAACATTTTAATTAATAAATACTGATAAATTTAATTATAGGGCATTTAAAAAAATGTCACTATACTTTTAAGTTGATTCTCGAGATTTGCAAACCCGAGAGATGTCAAAAACAAATGTTGTTGATCTCACAACATTTGCCTTTGTTCCTTACATTTTGGGAAGCATTGTTAACTATAGGAGTTCATGCACTTTTTGAAACATGGGAAGAATACTAAAATTAATGTAAGATTTCCTGAAACCTCAAGTTTAAAAATGCCAGAGATAAAGAAAAAAAAAACACTAGGAAAACTTGAAGAATACCATTGTTTTAAAATGCTACAAAATGATTATATAACTGTTGGAAAAGTAAAGAGTTAAATAGCATTTTCAATAGGTCGGGAAGTGGCTCCAAATCAACATTTTACAAACATTATTGCTAAGAGTTACAAATGCCAACAATGTTCCCTGTGGGTTTCCATATTATCATTATGCACGTGTTCCCGCATTTATAAATGCCATGAATTCATTTTGAAGCCCTAGGAATTTTTTTGAAAACTCCAAAAATTATAAGAAAATACCAACAATACTTGTATAGTTTTGTATCATTTAGCATACACCCTTCTATTTCATAACTTGTATATACTTTTATTACCATCCCAACTAATCAAATCTAAAGAAAAATAACCTTCAAGAATGTCCAATTCACCAAAAACAACTACAGTCAATACAACCTATATATGTTCAACGCACTTACATTCATCGATGACAAGAAATTAAACAAAAGTATTGAATTTATTGAATTCTCAAAAAGTTAATTACAAAATCTTTTCACCTTGTATGGTTTTTATTGTTAGAAAATACCTTATATACATATTTCAAAATAAGAGTAAAAGTTCTCCAATGAATACATTGTGAGCGTTGCAATTGTTTTTCAAAAAAAATAACCTATACACATTTAATTTAGTATCAACATTATAATTGCTATATCTCTAAGCATATTCATCAAAAAAGTACAAGACAATTTATCTATGCTTACATTTTATTTTCAAATGAAAATGAATTTTCAAAAAATATGGCATTAACCATCCAAAAGTAAGGCTGACATGTGGAACATTACCAGTGCCTAATTCTCTTCGTCAACTCTCCCTAAAATAAGAATATCTTATGTGAGATAAACTACAATAATAATATACATATTCATTAAAAATTAATGAATTTATTAAACTTGCTACTAGCAAAATAAAAAAAGAAAAAAATAAAATAACAAAGAAGACGACACACAATCGACGTGGTATTCACCTAATAGGTTAATTATTGACGCAAATGTTGTATGTATATATAAATGAATGAAATAACCATGAAAGCTTACTATTTTAATAATTTTACCCATAGTTTATTGGCTCAAAGACGAGCATTTACCAATCATCCATAGTGTTATGGGAGAGAAGAACCCCAAAAGAGAACTTGTGGAGTGCAAATGTATTTATAATGAGGCTCAATTAATAATACAAGTACCAAGATGTTGGTGAACTATAGTTGTTTCCCAGCAACAATAAAAGTCCCACAAAGAGAAAGGATAAGAAAATGATGAAAAATAATTAGGGGGTGGAGAGAAAGTGGGCAAATGTGAGCACATTTTGAGTTCTCATTTGGTGAAAAGGGGCCATAAATAGCTAACAATAAAGTATGAAAAAACATTAAACCCATACTTGAAGTATTTGGATAATTAGTCTACTTAAAAAAAATCTTGAACCTTCCTTAAGTAATTCCCTATCGTTGACACAATAAATGTGACGAATTGGGTCAAGTTGTTTTGGAGAATCATTTTGAAGAGGTTGGTGATGCCAATATGTACATATAGATGAATCTTAAGATTGTAGAGAACTAATTAGAAATTTTAGTGATTAATCAAGCATATTTGATTGGAATGAAGAAGATGAATTTTAAATAAAACGATATTAAAGAAGTCATAATTTTTCAAGTTGTAGTCTCATGAATTTTAAATAAAACGATATTAATTAAGCATTTTGTTTATTATATACTTTTAATAATAATAAACGCAATATTGCATTTAGCTGTCAATTTCATTAATATTATTTTTATGACACATCCACGACATTGCCTTAGTTCGCAAAACATTGACTGACCATTGAAGCATTCCTTTTTTTTTTTTTTTTTTAATTCAGCCTTCAATTAATTTAGCTGTGACTTGGAGCGCCAACCACGCTCACGGGCCGAATATTGGCCCATTTCGGCGCCGTCCGACACGGCCCACCAATTCTTCGCTTGCGGATCGTCAACTTCATCAACGCGCTGGTGCCCTTCCTGGAAGAATGGTTCCTTTGATTTCTAGTAAACGCGCTCCGAACTGCGTTTTATCCACTTTCTACAATAGTAATACTTAGTTTAAATGAAAGTTATATAGTTTATTTTTAATATTTTTAGATAAAATTTTAATTAAAATAATTTTTTTGTGGTAGTTAAATTATTTAAGAAATTAGTTATTATTTAAGTATCATAAATTAAATTTTATTATAGTAATTAAATTTATTTTTTAAAATCAAATATATAGAGAGTTTCATATTCTTAAAATTCTCTATTTGGTTATACAATAGAATAGATAGATATTTAAATTTTATCTATTCATTTTAAAATTTTAAAACAATTCCTCTCGAATTAAACTCAAAAAGGGTCCTTTTGTCATTTTTCGGCGTGCCCCTTTACGTCATATTGTTCTTGTATTTTAAAAATTGATGTATAAATTCTCATATGTATTATATTAAAATGAAATATAATATATATGTATATATAATAAATCAAAATGAAATTTAAATCATTTTATAGTAGGTATTTAATTCATCACTGTTTGTTTTAACATAAGATGTTTTACATTGAAAAATAATTTTCAATGAATATGTTTTATACAAAAAAAAATATTATCCCTAAAGTAAGACTAAATTCAAGGGACATTCTCCCCATTTGGACAAATTATAATGATCTCCATTAATGATGTTATATAAATCATATATAAAATAATTTTCTAAAAGTATATTTTTGGTATAACTAAAAATATTTAACATTAAATATCTATCCAATTCGATTTTACTAAATCTTTCTCTCTTTTTGTACTTATGTTTAATATAAAATTTTAAAAAATATATACACACATACAATGATTCAAACTTAGAGGTATAACAAGCAAAACAATAAAACTCATCATTTGAATCACAGGTGAACACAGAGCCACTTTGAATTAACAACTATGCAATACTAGACCATGCTTGATAGTAACAAATTAATTGTAATACCTCTTTCCATTCAAACAGAAATTTAAAAGTGTCACCCCCAAAATATAAGTCAAGTAGTGAATAAATGATATGTTAGAATTAGTACTAGTATCACGAGTTTGATATTTGGTTTAGATAAGAATTAAAGACTTATGTACGATTAACATCATCTGTCAAAATTGAGAGCATGAGCGACTGAATACCGCACAAAGAAAATAATTTCAAAAAATCGAAAAGTGCCAACAAGCTCTATTTTGCACCATCAAGGACCCAAAATCAACTGGTAACGTCAAATTTCATCTAGTATTGAAATTTAAGTAGTTTTGAAGAAATTGTGAGAAATAAAAATTATAATAGACTTTTAATGGATTGTAACACTCTAAAATTTTATTAATAGTAAATTTTTATACACTAATATATCTTGACGAGTTTTTGATTGTATCTCCCATGCTTAAAAATTAGTCTTAGAAACTATTTTTTTATTTTTATTTTTCTTTTTCTTTTCAATGTACCCTCTTTGTTAGTTTTAAAAGTTAATATGGTCTCTTTTAAATCAAAACAATATATACCTACTAAACTTTAAAAAAAATTAAATAAACTACTATATCTATAGACTCAAACTACAATAACTATGTATGGTAGATGTTGTCTTTAGCATCATTAACAATGTTAATGTTTCAACTCTGTTAACCTTATTCCTAAGCAAATCCGATTCAATCGTGATGATGAAGAGTTGCAATCACTCAAATCAAAACCAAATCTAAATTCAATGAACAGAGTCATCAAATTTCAAATCCAAATTTGAAAAACCCCACATAGTCAAAGCAACTCACAACCAAAAAATCTTAGGGTGCGTTCTCTTTACTTTTTAATTTTTATTTTTGATTTTTGAATTCATTTTCAGTTTTCTATTTTGGTAGTTTGTTTTTAGAAAATTGAAAACGTGTTCTCTTTGTCATTTTGAAAAACTATTTTTCTAAATAGAAAATTAGAAAATGCGTTCTCTTTCAAATTTTGAAAATATTTTTTTAATAATATTTTATTCAATAAATTTGATTATTAAGTAAATTATAAATATTTAATGTTAATATATTATTAAAAAAATATATACATTTTAAAGTTAATGAATTTTATAATATTTTTTTCAATTTCAATAATAAAATATGAATAAATAAATAAATAAATAAATATGTTTTGAGTTTTGAGTTTGTTTTGAATGAAAACACTCAAAACAACTTTTTATTGTTTTGAGTTTTTTTTGTAAATTTTTTTTTGTTTTCAAAAATGTGTTTTCAAAAACAGTAAAGAGAACGCGTTTTCATTATTTTAGAAAATTGAAAACTAAAAATGACTTAAAAATAGTGGGGAGAACGCAACCTTAGATTGCAGTCACAAAATGCTCTTTTCCCCTAGTGTGTTTGAAGTCTGATTTTGGATTCAATTTTCAAATTAAGGTTTGATTGAGATAAAGTTAACGTTATTAATAAAATAAAATAAAAATATTCATGATATTAGGATGATATCAATTACAATGACTAACATGGCACAAATTTAAAAATATAATAATTTATTTAAAAATTTTAAAATGTAATAATTAATTTCACTTCAAAACTAAAAATTATTGTTTATTTGATACTTTAGCGGGAAGTGAAATAGAAAGACAAAAATTTATTAAAAAATTTACATATTTTTTAAAGTTAATACATATTCCGTGTAGAGAAATGAAACTGTTCAGAATAATTTGATATTATTTTTTAATAATAGTTTCTGAAGAAAAAACTTTTCTACTTACCGGATGGAGCGTGGGTTTGTTGGGAGGCAGAGGAGGCGCCGCAATTAAACAGCTGTCCGGTGGGCGCAGCAATCACTCGAGTATTTGTCGTCATGCCGTAGGACTCACCCCCCACGTGACGACCTCTCCTTCCTTTCACGCTTCGCCGCCGTAACCTCCGCCGTAATCAAACCCTTGGTTGACTATAAAAACTATTCCAAGTGGGGAAAGGATTGCACGTGACACATTCTCTCCACTTACATTTTCCATTGTCTCTGTACAACTTATCTATATTTTTTAATTTAGACAAATATTACTTAACCTCGTGTAAGTTAATATAAAAAATGATATTTACACATTCAATTATAATATTTTTAATAATATTTATATACTATTTAAAATTTAATATATATTGAAGTATATAAATATAAATTTTTTACATAAACAAATAAAGTTTAAAATGATGTTTAGATTTAGACCTTGTGAAAAGTTTCAGATTAGTCGAGTATTGGTTAAGATCTAATAAAATTATAAATAATCAAGCTTTTACTTTAATTTTAAAGCCCATTCTAGCTTGAGTGCCCAAACAAACTTAGACAAAGAACAAAATAAATGAGTTTGAGACTTTATTAAGTCGATTTAGTATAACTTAATTTGAATAATTTATATTATTAAAAAACATATTATGCAAGGAAGGTCACAAATGAATTGAGTTGCTCGTGCTCAGTTTTGTGTTTGACTTGATAAATATTCGTTCGAATTCGTTCATTAAGATATATGAGTTGAATTTAAGTCTAATTACCAACGATATATTCTTTATTATTATTCAATCAAAAGTCAATTTTATTATTTTTTCATTAGAAATTAGCAAAGAAAAATCTTTCTTTTCTTCTTTGTCATAGACTGTACACACATATAAATAAATAGATATAGAGAGAGACTCAAATCTAGGTTCGATTATTGCTATTTTCACCATCTATGTTAAAATATATATACAAAGAGAGAGAGAGAGAATATCTAAATAAATTGAACCCAAATGATTTGTGTTCAAGCCCTTGCTTAGTTTCTTGATGAGCTGAGCTCAAACCAAACTTAAACTTGAGCCCATACCTTTATTCATTGAGTCGAGACTGAGCTTAGCAAAGTTTGATTCGTTTAGACTTGATTCTAATCCTATATGTAAATTTTCTATAATTTTGATTGAAGCTACATGTATTATTAAAAAAAATTAAAAAATATTACATATTTTTTAAAATAATCGATGCTAAATAAAAATACATTTTTTCTTATAATTTGCTCCGTCTTATCACCTAATCACATACGACGCTTAACAAATTTGACGGGCATAAAAATAATAGTCTCCTACCCTATCATTTATAATTACTCTAAAATTTAATGGATTCTTTTAAAGTTTATAACTTAAGATATATATTTTTTTTTATAATTTTATCTTTGATAAATAATTTTATTTGGCATCTTTTTTTTCAGTTAAAAAGTTAAATTTAGGTGTCAAAAAAAAAAAAAAAAACTATAATGTCCCAATTAACCTGCGTGAAAGAAAGTGGTGTCAATTGATAATTTGAGAAATAGATAGATAAAAAAGTAAAAAAGATTATATTATTTTATTTTTTGT
Source organism: Diospyros kaki (assembly GCA_036245055.1). Taxonomy (NCBI): domain Eukaryota; kingdom Viridiplantae; phylum Streptophyta; class Magnoliopsida; order Ericales; family Ebenaceae; genus Diospyros; species Diospyros kaki. Next base: position 14,333,226 of record BSEG01000015.1, on the reverse strand, counting down.
TCTTTCTTTCATTAATTAACACCATTGTTCTCCACTTAAGCAAAAAATTGGTATTTTTATTTAATTAACAATAGGATTATATGTAATTGTTTATGATTAATTGAGACATTGTGATTTTTTTTTCTTATCATGTAATCTAATTCTTTTGGTCGAGAAATGATATTGAAGAGAATTCTCGATCAAAAAAAATTATAACAGGATTAAATATTTTAAATTATAAATTTTAAGAGAATTTAGTGAATTTTATCCTCATAATTATCTATGCATTGATTAATTAGCTGTCCATTAGATCATGGAAGGGAATGGACTCTTTTTTTTTTAAATAAAAAATTAAATCAATGTCAAAAGACTCTAAGCCTCTATATAAAATGAGTCTTTTCCAACTTTGCTTGTAGATGAGATTATATTTTAGGATGGTAGTTTAATATTTTATTATTCATGTTATATAAAAAATTTATTTAGATCATTAAATGGATAATATTCAATTAATTAATAGCGATAATATCATCAGCTTAATTACTTATTTTTAAAATTTATAATCAGAGTACAACAACATATGCAAATGATATTGCAAACAATTTAAGAATTTCATGACTTTTAGCTTACCACAAGACAAGACAACCTTCATTCCAACTTTTAGCATAAGGGATTAAAATTAGGCCATAGTTTGATTTAAAGAGGTAAAAATGACGAATTATTCATCATCATCGACGCCAATATCATAGAAATTGGGGAGTGATCCAGTGTCCGTCCATCCCCCCTCGAAACAATTCATTAATAATTGCTCCTACCTAGCTCGTCTACTTCTTAAATCAAAGCAATAATTGAAAGAATGGGTCAAAGTCAAACTCTTGCAAGAGAATGAAAGAATTGAAACTATATATTTTAATTCAGTTCAATTCAATTAATCACCCAACTGCCTATTTGTCTTCCCAGTCCCTTGCAACTTGCAAGTTGGCAACCACTTCCCATTTTCAACCTGTAAGTTTCAGACATATCTGAGCTTCACTTACTGTATGCCCATGCCTTTATTATTATGAAGCCGAAATAGTATTTAAGTTCTAAGACAGTTGATGACATTTTTGAGCAACCAAGTCATTAGGTTAGGCTAGCAATTGGGGTTTGGTTGGGATATATGGTATTGTCCTTCTGAGAATTTTGAAGAGATCTACATAAGATATTGTCTAAAAGGGCTAAGCCAATTGTGATGTAGCAAAATAGTAATGCTACTGGAAGAAGTTAAAAACTCAAAAAGAAAGAAATTAGACTTCTGGCATTTTGTCACCATCCTTCTTATTTAACATGAATTGGCAACGAAAAATTTTATTGGCATCCCGACAAATTACTCTTCATAGTCCGTTTCATGTAAAATTATACATTAATTTTTAAATTCTCATTTTAACCCTAGTCCACTACCTCCTCCGACCACCGCCTCACCTCTCTCTTTTTCTCCCACACCATATACACATATATACACACAAATACATACACCAAATACACACACACACACACATATATACACACACACACGATTTCATGGCCGTGGCCATGGCAGCCGCAGCCATGGAAACCAACTCACCTCGCGGGGAGAGAGAGGGGGGGTTGGCCATTGCTGACTCAGACACACACACATATATATATATATATACACACACACGCATGGCCGCGACCATGCGTGTGTGTATATGTTGGGAAACTAAAGATTCAATAAGCAATGAAAGAAGAGAGATACTGAGAGAAAAAACAATCTATTACTCACGAATAAATTTACAGAAGAATTTCAGATAGAATTCTTTCACAAACAAAAACTCTCAAACGATCTCTCACTCTCTCTGGATCCTTTGATCCTCTAACTTGGGATACAATTACAAGAAGAGAACATGGCCATTTATAAGAGAACGAAGGTAAGCAAAAGTCAATAAGGGTAGGCTGATTTGCCTACCCCGCCTGATGCAACCAAAACATGCTGCCTGCAGGCAGAAAGAAAACACTCTTCTTCCAGCCATGCCCACGTTACCTGATACAACCAAAGCTACCTAATAGTGGCGTCTGATACAGCCTAGGGTTGTCTGATAGTGGCTTCACTTCTACAATTCTCCTTCTCAAGTCACATCTGGATCTATTGTCATCTGACAAACATCCCAGCTATGTCTTTGCATAGCTCTACCTTTTCTCGAGTAACCATTTTAGTTAACATATCGGCTAGATTCTCCTTTGTATGGATCTTCACTAGTCTCAACAGCTGTTAATCCATTACTTCGCGTATCCAATGATAGCGAATGTCAATGTGCTTTGTACGAGAATGATACATTGAGTTCTTGCTCAAATCAAGAGCACTTTGACTATCACAATGTATCTTGTAGTCCTCTTGCATGATCCCAAATTCTTGGAGAAAACGCTTTAACCACAATATCTCTTTCCCAGCTTCTGCTATTGCAATGTACTCAGCTTCTGTTATGGATAAAGCAACACACTTCTGCAATTTTGATTGCCATGACACAGCTCCCCTTGCAAAAGTGTAGAGAAATCCTGAAGTAGATTTTCTACCATCAAGATCACCTGCCATATCTGCATCCATATAACCTTCCAAGATTGGATCAACTCTCCCGTAACAAAGACATGTTTTCGACGTACCTTTTAAGTACTTGAGAATCCATTTGATTGCCTCCCAATGTTCATTTCCAAGTTTAGAGAGAAAACGGCTCATTGTACCAACTGCATGAGCAATATTTGGTCGGGTACATACCATTGCATACATCAGGCTTCCTACTGCTGAAGAGTATGGTATTGATGACATCTCCTCGATCTCTTTCTTGGATGAGGGGCATGAACTCTTATTCAACTTAAAGTGATTGGCTAATGGAATGCTCACCTGTTTGGCATTTTGCATATTGAACTTTTTGATTACCCGTTCAATGTACTTCTCTTGAGATAGCCATAGTCTTCTGTTTTTCCTGTCTCGAACAATATGCATTCCTAAAATTTGTTGAGCCGGTCCTAAGTCTTTCATGTCAAAGGACTTGGAGAGTTCCATCTTCAGCTGTCTGATCTTTGTTGCATCTTGTCCCATGATCAAAATATCATCTACATATAGTAGAAGAACAACGAAGTTCCCATCAGGAAATCTCTGAATATACACACACTGATCTGCAGCAGTTCGCTTGTACCCTTGACTCACCATACAAGAGTCAAACTTCTTGTACCACTGCCTTGGTGCTTTCTTCAGACCGTACAAGCTCTTCTTCAGCTTGCAAACAAGGTTCTTACCTGACATCTCAAAACCTTCTGGCTGTTGCATGTAGATTTTTTCATTCAGATCTCCATGAAGAAAAGCTGTCTTGACATCCATCTGTTTAAGCTCTAGGTTCAACTTGGCTACCAAGCCAAGAATAACTCTTATTGAAGTCATTTTTACAACTGGTGAAAAAATCTCATCAAAGTCAATTCCCTTTTTCTATTGGAATCCTTTGACTACCAACCGAGGTTTGTGCTTCACCACCTTTCTGCTGCCATCTTTTTTCAGCTTGAACACCCATTTATTTTTCAAAGTCTTTTTCCCGTGTGGAAGATTGACTATCTCATAAGTGTGATTCTTCTGCAGAGAATCCATCTCATCTTGCATTGCAAACATCAACTTTTCTTTATCCTTATGAGATACAGTTTCTTGAAAATTTTTTGGTTCTCCATCTTCAGTAAGCAAAATGTACTCGGATTTTGAATATCTCGTTGACGAAATCCGACCTCATTCAGATCTATGAACTTTTGGGTTCAAAGGTTCACCATTATCTGACGCTCCAGCAGCTTCTGGTAGAAGGGATTGAGTCTCTCCCTGCTCAACACCCTCTGCTTCTTCCTTCTTCTCTTCTGCTTCTGGCAATTCCTCAGGCACCAAAACGTCATCAGTAGCAAATTGTGTTGGTGCTGGTCTTGAAATGTCTTCATGGGTACTAGAATCTGGATTCTGAGACATTGTGGGCTTTTCAATGTCTGTTATGGTCTGGCTTTCATGGAACACAACGTCTCTGCTTCTGATCACCTTCTTCTTTTTTAGGTCCCATAACCTGTATCCGAATTCCTCGTCTCCATAGCCTATGAAGGTACATGGGGTTGTCCTTGCATCGAGCTTTTGTCTAAGCTTCTTGGATACATGTGCAAATGCTAAGCAACCAAATACTCTTAAGTGAGAATACAAGGGATTCTTACCAGACCACATTTTCTCGGGAACTTCAAAATTCAACGGTGCTGACGGTGACCTGTTGATTAGGTAGCAGGCGGTTCTGACTGTTTCTCCCCAGAATGGCTTTGGCAGCTTACCCATACTGAGCATGCTTCTGACTCTTTCCATAATGGTCCGATTCATTCTTTCGGCAACACCATTATGCTGTGGGGTGCGTGGGATTGTCTTCTCATGTCGGATGCCATGTCTCTTGCAGTAGGCATCGAACTCCTTGGAAGTGTATTCGCCTCCATTATCTGACCAGATGCACTTCAACTTCTTTCCTGTCTCATGCTCTACCATGGTATGAAATAGTTTAAAGTAATGAAATATCTCGTCCTTTGTCTTGATGAAATACACCCACACTTTTTGAGAAGCATCATCAATGAATGTCAGAAAGTACTTGTTTCCACCTAATGATTCAGCTTCTAGGGGATCGCAAACGTCAGAGTGTACCAGACTGAGCAACTCTGATCTTCTTGTTGAAGAGTAACTGAAAGATACTCTGTTTTGTTTGCCAAACAAACAGTGATTGCAAGGATCTGGAGTAGTACCTTTGGCAACGGTAATAAGCTCATTCTTTTTCAGGGTTAACAAACCCTTCTCACTCATGTGACCAAGTCTCTGGTGCCACAGATGCTGAGAAGTCTTCGTTTCAACTATGTTGAGACTGTCTGTACATATCTTCACATGAGTCTTGTACAATGTGCCACAAATATGTCCTTGGGCAATTACCATAGAGCTTTTTATCAACTTCCATATGTCATTGCTAAACTGACTCTCAATGACTCTCAATGCCACAATGGTGGCATTTGTAAGTCGACTTTCTTCCATTTGTGGATTTACCCCTACTCTTGCTTTTTCCTCTCCATTTGCCTTGATTACTTCCTTGTTGTCTTCCTCGATTTTCTGTTACAAGGGCATGAGTCTGGTTCGTGCTCATGTCTTTTCTTCTGGCCTCCTCGTTGAACAGGGCATCTTTAACCATTGTCATGGTAAGTTTTCCTTCTGGGGGCAAATTGCTGAGAGAAACTACTAGCGTCTCCCAACTATCAGGAAGAGAACTGAGAAGTAAGAGTGCTTGTGTTTCATCCCCAAGCGATATATCTATAGACGACAACTGGTTCACCAGGCTTTGGAACTCACTGGTGTGCTCGGCAACTAAAGTTTCACTACCGAACTTCAAATTAACTAACCGCCTCATTAACAGGGCTTTGTTCCGAGCGGTCTTTGCTTGGTACATACCTTCCAGCTTCTTCCATAAGGCATGTGCGTCTGTCTCTTGTGCGACATGGTGAAAGACACTATGATCAATCCATTGTCAGATCTGACCGATAATTTTTCTGTTTAATTTCTTCCATTCTGTTTTTTTAGTAGGATTAGGGTTGACACCTAATAATTCCAGGGGATCGTACAAATCTCTACAACTGAGAAGATCTTCCATCCGAGGTCTCTATAGTGTGTAGTTGGTGGATGTGAGCTTTATCATGGCCCCTGATGATGTTTCTTCATCTATTTTCAAAAACATGTTCAAAAACAAAGTTGAATCTTCCAAAACGGAGTACACCGTTGCGTCTGGAAGGGTCGAAAATGGTAAATTTGACTCTTACGGGGTCAAATTCTAATTTACAGGAAATCAGGGGGCTCAAAATATAATTTCAAAAAGTTTAGGAGGCTAAAGTGCAATTTTTGAAAAATATAGGGGCTAAAATGCAATTTCTAAAAAGTTCAGGGACTCAATCGTAATTTTCAAAAATTCTGGGTCAAAATGTAATTTCTAGAAAGTATAGGGGTCAAAGTGTAATTCTAGAAAACTTTAAGGACCAACTTGTAATTTTTTCGAAGTTTATCTGTGTGATGATGTGGCAGATGACGTGGCATTGACCAGATAACGTGGATATTGACCAGATGACGTGTCGGATGACATGGCGCCACGTGGTCGTCTTCAACCTCCAGACGGCGCGTATGGCTCGTGTAGCGCGTGAATACCACGTGCAGATCTTCAGGTGGCGTGTGCGAGCGTGTGCTGTTGTGTTTCGGCCTCCGAAAAATTGTTTTGTGCTCGTCGTGGCACGAGGAGTCTTTTGGTATATTCAAAATACCGATTCGACAAATTCGAAAAAATCGAGTTTGAAGAACAGAGAGCTGTTCTTTAAAGTTCCTCCAATTTTCTCTCACTAACACTCAACTTGATGCTCTGATACCACTTGTTGGGAAACCAGAGATTCAATAAACAATGAAAGAAGAGATATACTGAGAGAAAAGACAATCTATTACTTACGAATAAATTTACAGAAGAATTTCAACCAGAATTCTTTCACAAACAAAAACTCTCAAACGATCTCACTCTCTCTGGATCTTCTGATCCTCTAACTTGGGATACAATTACATGAAGAGAACATGACCATTTATAGGAGAACGAAGGTAAACAAAAGTCAATAAGGGTAGGCTGATTTGCTTATCCTGCCTGATGCAACCAAAACATGCCGCCTGTAGGCAGAAAGAAAACACTCTTCTTCCAATCATTCCCACGCTACCTGATACAGCCAAGGTTACCTAATAGTGGTGCCTGATACAGCCTAGGGTTGTCTGATGATAGCTTGACTTCTACAATATATATATATATGTGTGTGTGTACATATATATATATATTGTATGTGTTTGTGTGTATATGGTGCACGAGAAAAAAACGGGTTGATTAGTGGAGGTAGTGGGCTGGGTTTAAAATAAAAATTTAAAAATTAATGCATAATTTTGTGTCTCAATATTGACATAAGGGTATTTAAGTTGATTTCTCGCTATCATCTACTGTTATTCTGAATTAAATAGAATTATCTTTCTCAATTATGGTTATCATTAGTTTCTGTTCCTTCTTGGAGAAAGGGATTGAATGCCGAAACTCGTCCCTCAATTATAATAACTATTATTGAGGTTGCCTTAATTGCAGAAATACCTTGACATTTTAAAAATAGGATTTAAAAATGAGATAAAAAGACCATTTACCCTTGCTTTTCTCTCTTATTCCTTTCTTGCCAAAACATATTTTCTTAATTAATATTTTTTCTGATGGTAAAACATACATTTTAATAGCAAAAATATATTTTTCTACATTTATATAGAATATATATAATGTAGAAATTAAAAAATATCGGACATTTCGGTGGAAAAAAACCCCATAGCCAAGAGGGATTTTGACCATTCTAAGAGGTAATTACATCTTAGTTAATGATTTTTACAATCTGTTTTTAAGAATGTATTTTTTTTGTATTTTATTTAATTTACGTTAATTTCCATTCAAACGGTGATATTGATTAAAAATTGAGAAACCGTACAAACAAAGCAGCCATTTTCATTTTCACACTAGATCACCCTCCTTTCCATTCCATTCCTTTTCTCTTTTCATTCCGTAGAATAATAAAAAAATAATATTTTTTTAAGATAATATTTATTAAAATGAGTAGGATAAAGGAATATAAAAAAAAATTAAAATATTTTTTGAATTAAGATATAAAATAATCAAGATAAGACTGACAAATATTTCAAAATTTATATCAAATTGTTTGTTACATTTTTAAAATCCGTTGAAAATTATACTTTTTTTATATATTTATTAAATACATATGATAAGTACTCATATAAGAGTTTTTTTATATTAAAATATCTCTATTATCAAATTCATTTAAAATTGTATGTTAATATCAACAACAAATTTATGATTAAAATAGTATTTATGATTAATGTGAATTGTCAAAAACAAAATAAATAAATAAAATTAAAAATAGTGTTTTATTTTTAAATTCATTTTCAAAAATACATTTTAAAAAACTCAATAAGTAAAAATAATTATTAGTGGAATTACAATAATTCGACATAGATAATTAAAAAATATCAAAATATATTTTCATAATAGATAATAAAATATAAAATTAAATAAAATAATTTAAAGAATCAATGAAATGAATTTGTATTAGATAATAAAATATATATATATATATATATAGAGGGAGAGAAATTTAAATTTAAAAAATTGGTGAAGGGAATAATTTTATTTAAATTTCAAAAATTGTCAAAATATATGGTAATTTAAAAATATATTAAATGACATTAATTATAATATTTAAATAAATAAGTTCTTTTAAAACCAACTTTATTGTAAAAATAAGGCTTAATAAAATTAAATCTTAAAAATATATTAAATAATATTAATTATCCTACAATAACATATGGATAATTTATACTTATTTATAAAATATCAGATAAATTTATCTGGATGATTGTCAGATAAATTTATATGTAAAAAGTGAAATAAGAAATTACATGAGAGTTTTTTTGAGAAATGTCAGATAAGTTTAACAAATGCATTGGAAATGACAAACATCTAGAATGGTTCTCATATATAATTTTTTCCACCTTATATATTAGTTAACAAACATTATCTAAAAAGATAATAAAAGAAAACGTAAGGTAAAAATATAGCGATATTTTTGTAAATATAATTTTAATATAAAAATTATAAAAAAATAATTATTCAATTTAAAAATAAACATAAATTCATTTCATAATGCATTTAAACAAACATAAATATAAAATCTATAATGTATTCAAATAAACATAAATTTAAAGTGTATAATACATTCAACCAAACATAAATGTAAGTTCTATGAACTTATAGACATGAATTACCTAAGTAGATTCAGAGTGAGCAATTCAGTAATGTACGGTGATTATCGAGCAATCGGGATGAGAATGAATAACAATAAAGGACGTGAGAATAGAATCGACAGCGACACAAGTATTGAGTATTAAGCAATTGGTAATGAGAAGGAATGATGACAATCAATATAGGGTGTGAGAATAGTGACCAGAGAATTGAGTTGAATTTTAAATTTTAGAAAAGAAATTAGAATTAAGGCATGAATGAAAGAGAAGAAGAACTAGAGAAGTATATACTTATTAGTTAGAGATGAAGTTAATTTGGTTTCTGATTAGCTTTGGTCCTAGAAAACTTGTTTTCAATAATTTAGTTTAATTAAAAAGCATCTCTCGAAATATTTTTAAAATGATAAAAATAACCTAAAAAATATTTCACTTTCAATGTTTTCAAAATGAGAAAAGTCTCGAAAACGTCGAAACGAGCCCCGAATAAATATCGTGCATCACAGCCTAGCAGTGTTTACCGCGTGCGAAGACTTCCAAGGGTCAACCAGGAAACCAATTCGTCATTGGCTAGTTGAGGAAGGACAGCTGGCGGTGAATGGGACACGTGTCTGTGGGAAAGCCGTTCAAGCGTACTGGTTTGACGCAGAGACTTAAAGCTGCTGACCGGTCACCCAAAATAATGCAGAAATAAATGAAAATTAGAGAGAAACCTAAAGAAGCTTCAACATTACTCAACAGCCCCCCACATTCTCTCTATAAATTTCCAGGTGGCTGCCTCCTTCCTCAATCAGCTCAAAGCTAGCGAGCGAGAGAGAGAGAGAGAGTGGTGTGTCGACAGCGTTCTGAGTCTGCAAGTCTTCGTCTTCTCCCCTCCCCCCCCTCTCCCCCCCCCCCCCCAACACACACACACACACTGAAATCCCGCTTCTCTGTATCCCTTTCTGCAAATCATCTGCTTTCAAAAAGTTCTGGTTTTTGGGTTTGTTTTTAAAAAACAAAAGAAATGGATCGAAAGCAAACTTAGACTGAGGATCCCTCGAAAGCCAGGTGTTTTCCAGAATACAGTAGATCCACTTTTCTGTTTACACGTGTTCTCCGTTGTATTCGTTTTCTTTTTCTTTCTTGGAATTTAATTGATTTCTCTTTTTCTTTCTTTCTCCTGATCAACCGGGTGGGTTAATTTTTGTGTACCCAAAGGTTGGTCGACCAAAGAGGCTACTTTTTTTCTCCTAACCTCTTTGTTAATTTCCTTGCAAAAAATGAAAACATTAATGAATTGTAGTTGTATTTCTATGTTACTGTGTTTTGTTTAGGATTATTAGCACCTGGGTCTTAGAATTTTGGTTAAGAAACAGGTGGGTCTTTTTGTCATATAATTTTTATTGGATTTCTGTGACGTTGAATGGCAGCTACAATGGAGTTTTGGAGTAGCGAAACAGATTTCCTAGAAGAGTCCCATCCGGTTATGGCCGGCGGTGAGCTCATGGAAGCACTTGAACCTTTTTTCAAAAGTGCTTCCCCTTCCTTTTCTTCTTCTTCTCCTCCTCCTCCATTTCCTAATTTTGTCCAAAGCCCTCTTCCAAATTCTGCTTCTTCTTCTTACTCTACAGTTCAATCTCTCCCTCCTCCTCCCACTTCCCCCTACTTTACTCCTCTCTACAGTTCTTGCAATTCGTATTCCTCCATGGCTATGTCAAGCCAGCCCATGCCAGGCCCAGACGGTTGCTCTTCATCGCCGGCCCATATGTTTTTTCAAGGGTTTCCGGCCCATGAGCAATCAGGCCCATTTGGGCTTGGCGGGCTTGGTCTAAATCATACCCAACAGAATCATAATCAAATCAGCTTCCAGCAACAGCAACCGGTAGCGCTGGGCCTAAGGCCCGTTACAATGAAGCAAGTGGGCTGTCCTCCAAAGCCCACAAAACTCTACAGAGGGGTTAGGCAAAGGCACTGGGGCAAATGGGTCGCCGAAATCCGGCTGCCCAGGAACCGGACCCGACTCTGGCTGGGCACCTTCGACACAGCCGAGGAGGCCGCGCTGGCGTACGATACCGCCGCGTACAAGCTCCGGGGCGAATCCGCCAAGCTTAACTTCCCCAATTTCGGCCACTCCGGCGAGCACAACCCGCTGCACGCCACCGTCGCAGCGAAGCTCCAAGATGCCTGCCGGAGCTTGGCCGAAGGGAAGAGCCTCGACGCCAAGAAGAAGCCGCCGTCGTGGTCAAAGCTCCCTCCAGAAGCAGCACCGGCGAGGGCGGTGGTGGAAGGCGGCGAGAATGCAAACTCGTCTGAGTGCGAAGAGTCGTCGAACGGGTCGGACCTCGGGCTCCCGGATTTTACGGACGAGGACCCGGCTTGGAATTCGTCGCTAGTATTGCAGAAGTGCCCATCTTCGGAGATTGATTGGGCTTCTCTATAGAACTCTCTTATCTTATGGCCGATGCAATGAAATTTTTGACAATTGCAGGGCTTATCATTCTCCATGTTTTTTTTTTCAAATTTAAATGTAATTTAATTGTGGGTAGTTTTAGTTTTGATGCTTAGGAATTTATTATTATGTTATTAATATATAATAATTGATATGAGGATAGTATCGTAATAATGTCCACCAAGGTCAGCTGGTTTTTTCTTTGCTAGGCCAGGGTGTGGGTCATGTCTAGCTAGGTTCTATTTTTGGTGTAATTGATTTTTATTAATGCTATTTATTATTTTACTTGAAGAATTTACATTGTATTGTCTACTCCATTTTGTATCTTGTTAGTTGCAATGCCAATACACACGTGGGATATGTTTTAATTTCTAAACAAAAATGTAAATTCCATTCAAAATATAATAATAGGTGTGATAAATCATAAGTACAATCATCACAAAACAAAATAATGTAATATATTAAAAAAATTCATAATATAACATGTTTTTTTTTTTTTCTAAATAAGAATTTCATTCAGAACAATCAAAAGTGTATATACAACATTAAGATTAGAGGCCCAATCAAAAATTACATTAGAAGATTGAAATAATTAAAAAAAAATATACAAATGTACAAGTCTTCTAACATTAAAAGAAATATACAATTGTCATTCATCGACACCTTTTGAACACATTTAGAAAAAATAAATTTCTTAAAGATTATGTTAATTTTGGTCATCAAAGTTTTAACAATTGTGCTGCCACACAAAAATAATCACTTAGTTTGAATAAGTATATTCATAAACTCCAGTCATCATTTAACGTGAATGTTGCCATTTGTAATATTGACCCCTAATTACTAATTAAGTCAAACTAGCAAAGTAGACAATGAACACTAAACTGAACTATCAATTCATGAACTTCCCTAAAGACTTTTGTCGTCTAAGGTTAATAGTTTTGCTGACAACACCAAGATATTCACCAAAATAATCACTTAAGGTGACTAACTATACTTGTAACTCAAGCTACCATAAGTGATTCAAATTTGTAGAGTAAATAAGATTGGTTAGTTGAAAGTCGCCAGAAAAGTGGTAGAGCTCGACTCTATAAAGTAGGAGAAAAAGAAGTAATAGCTAACTTCGTCTCTAAAACATTTATTGTTGCGCTCTTGCCACATAAAATAAACTATTGCTTGCAAGACCAAATGATCAACAACTTGCCAAGGGACCTTACCATTCCATCTTGTTGTTGCTCACAATACACTTGTCTCTTATTGACGCCAAGGCCATCTAAATCTCTTTGAATGACAAAAGAAAGACAACAATTTAGGGAATACAGAAAGAAAATGTGGTTATGTTGCTCTAGTGCCACCTTGCAAAAGAAGCATCTATTTGGAAAAAAAAGGTAAATAAAGGTTAATACAATCAAGATTAGATAATCTATCCTTAATCACTGACCAAAATATAAACATATGTGAAGAAATAACCAAACTATGTCATACTAAAAGATATTAGGGAACATGCAAACACTACATCATAAGGCCTTGCAGGGTAGAGTAAATAGAACCCATTCGAGGTTGACAACCACCCAATTCATCCTGATACCCAACTTTGAGAGGGCTAGGCATTTGGTCTTGAATAATTTGCACAGATGGTGATAGTGTCATCTCTGGCCATCGCCAAGATCTATGAGCAATGATTTTTGATACTTGAGCATTAATAAAGATATCTAACTATCGAGGCAAATGGTGGAAAAATTGGTCTATAAGCATCCCAAGGGGATGCCATTGATCTTATAAATAAATGACATTATAACAAGATATCGATCTAAACTAACTAGGTGACTTAGGATGGGGAACTTTTGGGATGAGGCTAATGATTATAGCATTGATCTCTCCCAAAAGATGACCCATGAAAAAGAAATTTCAAACAACCTTAACCAAATTAGAACCCACCACATTCCAAGTTATTTTCTGAAAAATTTAGCAATAAATTCATCTAACCTAGGCATTTTATCATTCCCCATACCAAATAAGGATTGTTTGACTTCCTCAAGGGTCACAACCATTGTAAGCTCGTAAGCCTAGGCCATTGGTCTTGCGTCACTTGCCTATTCACAAAGGAAATAACATTTTCAAGCTGTAAACTAGTCGGATCAGCATTACTTCCTAGGAGATGCTGATAGTAGGACAACAAATAATTAGATGATAAAGAAGAAGGGATTCTCTTGAGCGATGAGAGAACATTGACTATCGTGTGGCGGAGGAGCAAAGGAAGTAAAACGAAACAGAGGCGAGAGGCTATGTTGCGCAAGAAGATGAACAGATTGACAGTGAGGTAGAGAGAGAGAGAAACTCATGGATTCATATGATTCATGTGTTGAAGAACTGAGGCTGCGTTTGATTGCAAGGGTAAAATTTGAGTAGAAAGAAAATGAATTTCAAGTAATTAAATTATCTAGAATTAAATTTTAGAAAAAATATCAATTGAAGGCGTTTGATTAGCTTAATTTTTTACTTAAAAATTACCTAAAAATAAATTAAATATATTATACAAAATATTCAAAAAATCAAATATATATACACAAATATACATACACGTAGTTTTAGGTTGAATGAGCTGTCGCTGCCATTGTTGCTGCTACCATCGCCGCCGTCATTGGTCGTCGTTGTCGCCCTCACCGTTCACTCCTCGGTCGCTTACCATCGTGCTCGCTCACCCTCTCTCTCGCTCAGTTCGTCGCTGCCATCACTGGCCGTGGCTGCCATGCCCGACTGCTGACCGCGCTTCCCCTCCTTCTCGCGACCGCCAGCCATGCTCCCCCTCTTCTTCTCGTTCGTGCTTCTGCTTCTGCTTCTCCTCATCTTCTTTTTCTTCTTCAAATGTCTGGAATTTCTTTTCCAACCCCCTTAAGAATTGATTTTTCAACAAAAGTGAAAATTGAGTATCACATGAGTAAAAATGGAAATTTGAATTACCCAAAAAATGTGACCTATTAAACACTACCAAAATTAAAATTTACATAAAAAATAATTATTTTTTATAAAAATATCATCAATCAAACAGGCCTCAACCAAATAGTCTAAAAGTAAGAAAAATAAGGAATAAACATATAACTTTCTAGAGACTCATGGATTACGCTGTTGCGTTTGGTCAAATTAATATGCATGGAATAGACACCATTCGAGGTCTTGTCATATCGAATGTCAAGAAGATAAATTCTGACTCTTTGAGGGCCTCACGCTGTGTCGAGTTCACACCAGCAGACAAACGAGGAAGAAAGAAGCCCACTGGGAATAGCATTTCTTTTTAAGCTTGAGTTGACGGCACCTACATGCGATTCGAAAAGTTGCTGGTGATGTGACGCTTTTATGTTATTTCGCGTTTTTATTGTGTATGGTTGTTGAGCATGTGGGCGGGGCGGGTGTTGTTATTAATGCTAAAAGTAAGTCACAGTTATTATTATTATTATTATTATTATTATTATTATTATGTTATAAATTTATAAAATGTTCAAAAAAAGATATTATTATTTATTTTAAAAAATAACATAATTATGAAAAATATAATGATTAAAAAATAAATAATCTATTAATGATTGCAAATCTCATTAAAAAAAATTATTGTGTTTCTGTAAAGGAGCATGAGATCACTCACTTTTGTTTAAATGTAGCTTAATCTATTTTTTTTTTTTTTCAGAAGAAGAAGCAACTCTACTTTGAAAGCAAGGTTATACATCACCAGATATTATTTTTTTCTAAAAAATTGATAAAACTCTTGTGCTTTAAAAGTAAGACAATATTAAGCTAATTCGAAATATAAAAAACACAGCTACTCATGTTGATGAATACGTACTTATTATATTGTGTTATTTTGTTACATCTTTTTTAACATTTTTTTCTAAAAGCAACCGTTGAGAGGGTGAGGTAAAAACTAAAAATCAATACACAAAATACTTCAATCATGAATAACCATAACCATAATCATAATCCTTTTTCTCCCTACTCTCCTTCATGCTAAAAACAATCAAATTAATCCTCAAGATATAGGTCGAGTAATCGGACAAGTAATATGCCAAGTTTGTACTGATAAATCATGAGTTCAATCATCGCCTTACGCAGTGAAATAAACCTCACACCTACAATTTACCTCCTCTATCTAAATCGAGAACATGAGTGGTGAAAATCACGCAAGAACGATTATCCCAAAACAACCAAACTACAACAAACATGTCCTAAGGGCTCATCTCTGTAAACAAATTTTAGAAGAATAAGTCACTGTCAAATTCATACAAATGCTATTTTGGTATTTGAATATATAATGCATAATTCAATTATATGTTACACCCAACGTTCGGAAAAAATATATTTGTTACAAATATTTTATATAAAAAGTTAATTTTATCTTATTTTTTCATAAAACATGCTTTTATGTAAGCAATAGAAATTATTGCAATATTTTACAAGTATGTATAATTTCATGAAAAATGAGTTACCCAAACTTTTTGGTAAGTTATTTTTTTATGTTTTTTGCATAAAGAATATTTTCTTCAATTTTTATTATTCAAACACCAAAAAATAAGTACAATATTTAAACAATGACTTCAAAAAAGAAAACAAAGACTTAAACTTGACATCAGATAAAAATTTGTTCAACTAGTGTCCAAAATTGTTTCAGAACTCCTAATTGGAAAAAAAAAAAAAGTTTAAAAACATCATAGTTTGAATTAAAAAAATATATCTTTTTATTAGTTGCCAAACTCATTGTCATGCAAGAAGAAAAACTATATTAAAACAGTGAAAATAAAAAACCATAACTGAGAGTAAGGATATAAATGGATCCCAACAGGTTACAATTAAATCTATTTAAAATAAAACAAATATAAAAATAAAAATTATTTAAAAATTTATTAAAACAAAATGCAAATGAAGTAATTAGAACTATTCGAATCCCTAGCAGAGAGTTTTGTGTAAAATTGGCTGACAGGTTGAATAGAATTTAGTGTAAAACGGGATTTAAAATCTTGTCCATAATTTCAAGAATCAAAATCATTCAATTACCTAATAAAAGAAGAAAAATGAACCCAAACCAAATTAATCCACGATTTGTTCAACGCCTCCTCCAGTCGCCTAACAGGACATAAGCCAAATTATTCAGGCAATTTAAACAACCTTGTGATATTGCCAAATATATTCCAACGTTTTCCTTCCTTGAAATTATGGGGTTCCTTTTTGACGTTCCCAACCTAATAAATTTCTAGAAGTTTTAAGATTAGCAATGAGAAAGCCCACAAGGGCCACAACGACGTGAATACTAAAAACACAGATCAATGATAAGTTCTGCACCATAGTAATTGTAAAACAATAAAAAGAGAATCAATTATCTAATTCATTGATGAAACAGAAGATGACAAAATATGTGTCCAAAGCAGCCCACCAACCCCCCACCCCCACCATGGAGAGCCCGTTTTCTCAGTTCTCCTGCGACATTGATTCTTTCCAGATACCATTTTTGCTGGGGAACCCACTAAAACAAAGTAGCAGTTGGTACATACCAGGTGGGCAATCTCTCAGCTAAACTTGCCAATTTCCATTTTCTTCTTGATTGCCCTTTGACCGTGATATATGAAGGAATCTAATATCCCCGAAACTGTGAAAACACCTGAACAAAGTAGCCAGCATAAAATTTCATTGTACCAAAATGCAAAGACCACGGAACAATGTAAGTAAAGCATGGTACAGAATAACGCAAAAATGTTTGAGCATAGAAGGAATAAAACAATAAAAAACAACAACAGCAAAATCCAGCCTTAATCTCACTATGTGAGGTTGGCTACATGAGTTCTAGCTCTCCCATTAAGTTTTTCTTGGTTTTTCTCTACCTCTTACTTGTTCCATTCCATCTACTCTCTTTGCAAGAGCTTATTAATCTACTTCTCATGTAACTGAACTACCTTAATTGTGTCTCATTCATCAATCTCTGGTAGAAGTCAATTTGACCTTATTACTTGTAACACCATTTCTAGTTTTACCTCATCTTAATCTTTGCTCAACCACAACCTCCCAATGTTTAATAGCTTGATTCCTCTATAATTTTCAATACTTTGAATATCTCCCTCATTCTTCTAAATGGACACTAAAGTGATCTTTGTCCACTTGCTCAACATCCTTTTTTTATGTAAGCATCATATTAAATAATTTTTTTATTTGAAAAATGTCATATTCTTCCATGCATTTCCATGTTTTATTATCTGGTCCAACTGTAATACTATTCTTCATTTTCTTTTTCAATGTTTTATTTCATTTGGACACATGCATCTATTGAACATGTAATTCATGTTGTCTTCAAGATTACTATGATGTCCCAATATAACACTTGTTTTCCGCTTGCTTTGAATAACTTCAAGAAATAATCTTTCCATCCGTTTTTCATAGACGATCGTCCCTCATTTACAAGTACTTTTTAATTTTTGTCTTTTAGGCTTTTTTTGTTTTTTTTAGCTAAATTCTTTTATGCATTTCACTTGGCTCAAATTTTTTGTTTTTCTTTCTATTGCTTTAGGTAGTTTATATGTATCTCTCTTCCCCATCTTTGGTATCAAATCTTGGTATAAATAATTTTTCATAAGCCTTTGACTTTGCTTCACTATCTTTTTTGCTTCTTTTTTGGCCAAACATACCTCTAGTTTTTTTTTTTTTCATTATGACATTTATGTAAGGTACTGTAGTAAGCTCTCTTAGTTTTTATTTTTTCTTGTTCCTCTTCATTTCACCAATAAGACTTTGATTTTGGACTTTTCCCTTTTGACTTTCCTAGGAACATCTTTTTGCCATATTTTGAGTAGCAGTAACCATTTCAATCTACATTTCATTAGTCTTTCCTTCTACAGTCTGATCTCTTTTGACACACTTTTTCCTTGAAAACACTTTGTTTTTCACCATTTAAATCACATAATCTCTTGGTTTTTTGTCCCCATTTTTGGATATGAACATTGATGACCATAAGTCTATGTTGAGTGTTTGGGCATTCTCCCAATATAACTTTTGAATCCTTACAGCATAAGCATTCCTCTTGTCTCATAAAAAAAGTTTATTTGGGTAATTGATAAATTATTTTTATGTGTGATGAAGTGTTCATCCTATTCTTAAACTTTGTGTTGGCTATGCTAATCTCATATGCCATGGAAAATTCAAAATAGCTTCACCCTTGTCATTTCTTTCTCCAAATCCATATTCTCCATAGACATCCCCCTTCCTTCTCTACTCAAATGATCATTGAAGTTACCTCCTATAACAATCTTCCCTCGTCCAGGTATTTCTTGTACCAACCCCCTAAAATCTCCCCAAAATTGTCTTTTATCTCCTCTCTTAATCAACTTGGGCGAATAGACCCTAAAGTTCATAGTCAGATTTTGTTAATATTTTATCCTTCTCTCCAACCCATCTAGTCTTTTGGAGACACAATATTATTCTTTCTCGTAATCATCACTTCCCCCTCTTCCATGGATCTCCCTGTTAAAGTTTTGATATTCCAAGATCTAATCCTTAAGCGATAATCTTGGGCTAACTTCTTTAATCATATCCATCCATGAAAATGTGGGAATCCTTGCAATTTAACAACTACATTCATCAATGCAACAACCCTAGCTCATTTTTCACTATACTCAAGCAACACAGTGTATCATTAAGAGAGTTATGCCCCAACATTTTGCTCATTTGTTTAAAATTCATATTTTTTTATCTGACCAGTTTTATGTTGGCTGTTGGCTACCTGTAAATAGGAATCTACAGGGGGATCTTTCAAAATTGCAGAATACATTCCATTTTTCTATGTCAATACAACAACAAAAATGAAAACTTCTAGGAATTTGTATGTAAAGCCAAGGTGTTCTTGGCTAGCTGTTAGCTTCCAGCCATAGTGTTACTATAGAAAAACCTTGTCTCTTCTATGTAAAACCATGGACTTGCAAGAAACAAAAAGAATCCCCAAAAAAAACCCACAAATCACAAATGTTTGTTTCCAACTATGATGGAAATGATAAAGTAGTTAACCCTACATGGTGGAATTAAAGCTTGAAATTCATATATTATTGTTTTATGGTGGAAATGATAATAGGATTTATTTGTTCAAGGCAGGTATACATTATTAATTAATTTTTCAATTGGGAAAAACATTGCCCCAGAATAATAACCGATCTAAGTGAAGACAATATAAAAAATATAACCTAGTGTGCAACAATACGGCAAAGTTATTTATCATTCATTACTTAATTTATTTATTTTGGGGAGTAGGGGAAGAGGTACGGTGAAAGAAATGTTACCTCCAATTATGGCACAGACATTTGTCAAGAAGTGTAAAAATGAAACGTGTTCCTCAGTGAAAGTCACCTGTACCATGAATTATAAATAATTGAGAATAATTATGGCATGCAAGGTATTTACACAACAATACCCCAAAAAGAAAAAAGGAAAAGGAAAGGAAAGGTTGATATAATAAAATCCTTATCATTTTATGTTCTAAGTTATCATAACTCCAGTTCTCTCCTGGCTTTTTGGCATGGTCACTCTTTTGGTCAGTAAATAAGCTGTATTAAATAAAATTATGGCATAAAAATAATGAGCCAAAATGAATGCCTTTGGATAAACTTTAATCACCCAAGGATGTGTCATATAAGATTGCCCAAAAATTGGGAGATGTCCAGCACATGCAACCCCAAAAGAAAAAAAAAAAAGAAAGAAATGGTGGCCAGAGGAAACCCACCTTGATAGGAGAAAGCTCATAAAAGAAGAAAATTCCTGGAAGGGACTGAAGCTGGCCAACTCGTGCACCCTTAAAATGTTCTGTTACAGAGAACTGTGGAACACATGCTAATGATGTCAACCCAATATTATTAAATACATGATAGAAGCCAAGAACCAAAAATAGGCGATAACTAAACCTGATTTGACTGGATAGTGTGTCCATTGACATCCGTGTACACAGTAGGTACCACCTGTAGAGCAAAATGTCATACATAACCACTATACCTGAAGCTAAGTGTGAAATTACTTTCTTTCATATCCAAATTAAAAAACAGGCTAAAAGCTCAAATGCCAATGTTAGGTTCTAGTCCCACCCCATTATTGCGATAACCTTCCAAAGCCATTTTCTATGCAAGTTGTCACCATTTGACAAATGAATTCTACATTATTACAAAAATTGTTGTAATGCAGCTCTTGTTTTTACCCTTTAATCTTAGTTTACGGTATCCTAAGAAATCACCATTTGAGTTAGTAGGATACTCTGATGTTGATTTTGTTGGTTCCAAAATGGATAAAAGGAGTACACCGGGAATATGTCAAGTACTAATCTTGTGGTTTTCAAGGAAGCAAAATTCAGTAATATTATCAACTACCAGAGATAAATATATGGCAACAAATAATTGTTCTGTAGATTTTGTGGATAAGACAACTAAAAGATTTTTGGAATCAATTTCAATGATGTTTTCCCCAAGGGTACAACCCAAGATTTTCATGATAACAAAACAACTCCAAGGACTGATAATTCTACTTGAGTGCATGAGCAGCTTAAAAGAGTAATTTAAGTGATGTTTGCACAAACTCAAGTGGATAAACTTCAACGATGCATCAAAGATTAAGGTTCATTGAGGTTTTGGAAATGAGAAACATTGAGCTCAAATGACATATCTTATCAAATCTCTCATCTTAAAATCTTGTCCAAAAAGGAATCATTTCATGAGCTTAAAAAGACACATTTTTTCTTTTCAAATGAAAAAGCCTTTTTTACTTGAAGAAGAATTCAACATTTTTTGCAATTCAAACATATAAACGAATGAAATTTTTCTCAAATTCTTTCAACTCTTGTTTTTGATCTTAAAATGAAAATAACTTTTCTGTTGAAGGCAGGAAATACAAAATATCTACTGCTCTACTGCCGTGTGGTGAAAAGAAGAGATTGGAAGGTGGTAAAGGAGATAAGATGACAAGAAGATACTGGAAAAATTTTTAAATTAAAGATGGTTGAGACGATAAAGAAGGAATAAGAAGTTAGAGATAAAATAGTTCCATAAAGATAGAATAGAACTATCACTTAAGTTTGAATCCTATCTCATCTGTTGTACCATATTTGAATTTGTATTTTGTATTCCTATATTCTAGGAGCAAACCGGGGCCTGCTCATGTATAAATACCTCATCTAAGTTGAAATACAAGTGTGAAAACAGTTTGTTTTGTTCACCTCCAATTATACTTTGAGTTTACCTACTTTAGGTCTTCTATTTGTTCATGGTATTAGAGCTACCGACCTAGTGGCCAAATATCCTATTTTTTCTTCACCAAACAGTAGTTTTTAAGATGGCTAGCAATCCACCAACAAGTGAAACCTCCACTACCGGTCCTGCACCCACCAGAACCACACAAACTCCAGCTGCTCCTATTTCTCTAGACAGCCATACCCTTCAAATAACACAGCATAAGCTAAATGGGACTAATTTTTGGGAATGGTCTCAATCAGTTTTGTTAGTCGTTAAAGGGAAGGGAAAAGTGGGATACCTGACTGGTGGTACTCCTATGCCAGATCATGAAGCTGCTAATTATGAAGTCTGGGATGCTGAAAATTCAATTGTTATGGGTTGGCTCATTAATTCAAAGGAGCTAAATATAGGCAAAACCTATTTTTTTGTTTTCTATAAAACAACCAAGGAAGTATGGGAAGCGCTGCACTCTACTCAGATATAGAGAATACAATTCAATGTTTTGAAATCAGGTTGGCCATTCGAACAACTCGACAAGGTGATCATTCAATCACCAAGTACTATAACATGTTGACTCAATTATGGTAGGAAATTGATTTGTTTTATGATATTCAATCGGAGTGCACTGAAAATGGAGTTAAATACAATAAAATGGTGGAGAAAGAACGAGTGTTTGATTTTCTTTACGGTCTCAATTTTGACCTGGATGAAGTTAAGAGGAAGACTACTGGGAACTAAACCATTCCCATCGATCCAGCAGGCATTTGCAGAGGTAAGAAGGGAGGAAAGCTACAAGAAGGTAATGATGAACTCGTTTTCTACAAGTGAAATAACACTTAGAATTCAGCCCTTGCTACTTCTAAACTAAAAACAGTACCAATGCAAGGTGAATCACAACGAGAGAACCAGTGGTGTGATCACTGTCATAAACCCTATCATACTAGAGATACTTGCTGGAAAATTAATGGAAAACCAGCACACTAGAAGGGAAAAAATCAAAAGAAGATGACTCAGGTAGCCTATGCAGTAGAGGCTAAAAAGGGTAAAATTACTAACCTCACCTTAACAATGGATCAATTGGAGCTACTCCAGCAGGTATTGAATTAGACAAAGGTCACTAAGCCATCTGATTTAGCTAAATCTCCTAAACCAACTGTGTCACTTGCCAAACAAGGTACTTCCTATCAATGTTTCTTCTCTAAAACATCCACAAATGATTGGATTGTAGATACAAGAGCTTTAGATCATATGACAGATTTATAACATGAATTATCAACCTATAAAATGTGTGATAGGGCTATAACTATGACAAGGGCAGATGGGGCAGTATCCTATGGTAGGAGAAGGATCAGTATATATAGCTGACATGCGTTAAATCTGTTTTATATGTGCCTAATTTGAAGTGTAATCTATTGTCCATCAGTAAGTTAACAAAGGATATGTACTGTAAAGTGACATTTCTTCCATCTCACTGTGTTTTTCAGGACCTAACTTTGAGGAAGATGATTGGCAATGCTGAGGGAAATGAAGGTCTTTATTATGTTCATGGAGCAACCTATATTCCCACCTCATCTAGGTTTGTGAGAATGAAATAATTTCATTCATATCTTACACATATCTTACACAACAATATAACCCTAGTTATAGGGTTGAGGAATTACAACATAGGAAAGATTACAATAGTTAAAACTAGAAAAGATTTCCTATACTAAGTTGAGGAAAGTATCCTAAACTAATTTTAGCAATTTATAAAAACCAAAGATTAGATCACCTTCAAATCCTAGAATGGATAATTAGTCAACCTTTCATAAACTTTCCTTTGTGTATTCTACGGGAATCAACACTCCCCCTCAAGCTAGTGAATGAATATCTATCATTCTCAGCTTGCAGACCAAGTCTTCAAACCTTCTAGCAGCCAGCCCTTTTGCCAATAGATCAGCTAATTGTTTTTCCGAAGGAATATAGGGTATATGAATCAGACCTGCTTACAACTTCTCCTTTATAAAATGTTGGTCTATCTCTATATGTTTTGTCCTGTCATGTTGTATAGGATTATGCCAATATAATGGTCAATTGATTATCACAAAATAACTTGATTGGCCCATTAGTGATAACTCTTAGATCCTCTAGAACAATCCTTAGCCATAACAATTCACGTAGACCGAGTGCCATGGCCCTAAATTCTTCTTCAGCACTAGATCTAGCCCCAATAGTCTACTTCTTATTTTGCCAAGATACCGAATTCCCTCTTAGGAACACACAATACCCAGTTGTAGACTATCTACCAGCTAGGGAGCCTGCATAAACAACATCTGTGTACCTTCTAATATCCAAATCATTTCCTAACTTAAACAAAATTCCCTTGCCCGGTGTTGTTTTTAGATAGCCTAGGATCCTCTTCACTGCCTACATGTGTTCCTTAGTTGGACTATGTATGAATTGGCTTACTAGGCTAATAAGAAATGCAATATCTGGTATGGTATGTGAGAGATAGATCAAACGACCTACCAATCTCTGATATCTCCCCTTGTCCACCGACTAACTGTTAGGATTTTCTCCCAACTTGATGTTAGGCTCTACAAGGGTGCTAGCTCCTTTGCCTCCTAGCAAGCCTGTTTCCTTTAACAAATCTAAGATATACTTGCATTGGGACAAAAAATACCTACCTTAGAATATGCCACTTCTATTCCCATAAAGTACTTAAAGTATACCAAGATCCTTAATCTCAAAAATTCTAGCCAGACTTTCCTTAAGGACTTTTTGTTATTCAATATCATTACCTGTAACAATTATATCATCCACATAAACCAATAAAGCTGTCACCTTTTCCTTCATTGAGTTCTTAATGAATAGTGTATGATCTGCCCTGCTTTGGTGATATCCCAACAATCTTGTTGAGGCTCAATGATGTTGGAGGTCTTCGATGGTTGAAGATGTTGTTATCGCTTCTGATAGTCTGCATATTGTTGTTTTAAGGATTTTCTGAAAGTTTATAGGGCAGCAAAGAATTCTAACAGCTTTTGATTTCTGTTAGAAATTCTCAACTCCAAGAACTCAAGAAAACTGATGGTTGCTACTAGGAAACTAGATGCTCTGATGAATTCGTTGGCTTTGTTGAGGATGATTTGGTGATGTGGAACTGACGGAAGTCAATGAAAACTCAGAATCAAGTTTTGTTCTGATACCAAATTTGATGCAGGATAGTGGGAAAAATAGCTGAAAACAGAGAAGAAGAAGAAGAAGAAGAAGAAGAAGAAGAAGAGAATGTAAAGACGAAGCAGCAGCTTGAGAAGGTGAAGAAGCGGGGAGAGGATTTCCAAGGGAAGAAAATTCTGTATTGTTGTGCTCTAATTTTTCATTCAATCTTTTAGTTTATATACACAACAAATTAGAAGGATTCAAAGAAGAAATTAAAAGCATTAAAAAGTTCTTAATGAGTCAATTCACTGAGTTGTGGAAACAAACTCTTTGCAAAGCAAGGAGCCTCATGCATTGAGAATGCCCTTTACTCAATTTACCACTCTCTTGAGTCAAACCACAAATTAAGGGACCAACATCTTGTACAACAATTTAAGTTTAATTACAAGAAAACAAGGGAGCATTAATAGCAAAGTTACCATTGAGCATTAACATAAACCATAATAAGAGAATATATGAACAAAATTGAGGGGGAAACATTGCCACTATCATTGCTCTCAGAAAAGTATACAGAGCTGTCAGATCCTTGAATCTAATTCTCGACCGAATTGGTGAGAATTGGGAAGGGATTAGGGGGAAATGAAGGGAAATGAAGCGAGAGAAAACAGAACAGGGAATGATAGAGGGAAAAATCGAGAGAAGGGAGAGACAATTTGGAAGTGGGAAATCAGAAATATCTCAAATGTACTAATCAATGCCCTTGAATTAGCTGGATCAGTTGTTATATACTCATCCTAGCCACCGAGAATGGCACCAAAAGGCAGCCAAAATCAAATGGGTACAACTGCCCAAGCTACTATCTGAGTACAATCAACCACAGCCATAACTACCAATACAAAGTATAACCCCCTATAACAGTGGGTACATGAGAAGAGCCTGCAAAATCAATAAGGTTTCCAAAACTATGCTCATGAGTACTGTTCTCTACAACCATTTCCAGATACCACAGCGAGATGCGATCTTAGCCAAGGATTATACCAAGTCCAACAAGGTCTCTCAATCTTCACCAACCATCTCTAGGCCATATGATGACTTCATGAATAGCTCTTTGACCATTAAACAAGCCAAGACTAGTGTCCCCACAGCAGGGTCAAGCTCCTTTACAACTCAACCTCCTCCTAGGGACAAAACATCAACAAAAAGCTCTAGAATTTTTGTATCACTTCTACATTCATACTCCCTCCCCCATTTGGTTAAATATACTTTTCTTTTTTCCCTACACTACAAAACTCGAGTCTTCAAAGTTCAGCTAGGTCTTAGAAGGATGAAGTACCTCACTCCTACTTTGTTTTTGAAACCACTGGTTTCAAAAGACATCAGGAAAGGAAAGAACGAAATAAATATCTGTTTTAAAGAGAAAAAGAAAGAAGGCCACATATACCACATAATCTGAGGAGAGTTCAATGCTTCTACAGTTAGCAGAGTACTATCGGAAAAAAAATGAGAGAGATATAGTACAGCTGTAGAGGCACCCATCTAGAATGCTGACCTTGATAAAATATTGATACATCCCACTTGGAGACTGTTGTGTCCAACGCACACTGCAAGTTAAAGCCATAAGAAAGAAGAAACAGGTCCCAACATGTGAATAGAATAAAAAAACTGGGCATATACACCGACTGAACACTCAAATTATGATGGAATAATACCCATCAAGAGGATTCACAACGCCAGGGAAATAGTCTCCAAAAGCTAACCTATTGATTGTGTGACTTAACTGTATCACAAAAAAACCAATCAAATAAAAGATGGGAAAGTTATTGACTTACATACGTTGCAATACTAAGAATAAATGTACACATCTCTTACTGGTAAGCATGGCTGTAACTTACATTAAAACTATCCATCTGAAAAGCTAGCAGATCGTGCACGTGGACACCTGACTGATGAAAACTTTTGCCAGGTGCAAAATGGAAATTTCCAGCCACCTTATTAACCTCCAAGAACCCATATACATTACATCCTTCACCTTCTTCAGCTTTGATCTTGTCAAGGAATCCTTCTCTTTTGCACTAAACATCAAGTGCCAAATTAAAGAACTCTATAACATCATCAAGTCAAAATCATGGAAAATGTAGCAAACATGTACAGAAAAATCAAGGGACAGTAATGGCCAGTCCATAATGTCAATGAGAAGGAAGAAAAGTCAATCATCACTTTCAAAGGTATTGCGTCAAAACATTATTAATAAACAACATGTCATAAACTGCAGTAAAAATAAAAAATCACAAGAAATTTGGGGCTTATTGCCCGTAACATACTAGTTTACGGTAACATACATCCAGAGCCAATTCAAAAGCATGGGGGGTCTCTGTGCAAATGATCCAAATGACAGAGGTTTGAGTGCAATTTACCCTATAAGTAAACAATTGTCATTGCAGCTGTACCACCTCCAAGCCAAGGTCAACATTAAGGTACATTTTGTATTCTTTTTAACAATTATTAATGAATCTTTTCCTTGACTGTGCATAGATAAAGTTTAAGCTCCCTTCAATCATAGAACTCTCAAATAAGTAAGCAAAAAGGCTTAACCTTTTTTTATTGGTACTATCATTTAAGAGACATACACTGTTTTTAAGTTATTTAAGCCACATAACCGTCTCTCTGAGTAGCTTTAACACAAAAAATACAAGGTTGTGCACAAGGCTGCCGCATTGCAAGCTCTCGGAAAGGTCAATCGTATGCAGCTAGCAAAGAGACTGGTAAAGACTTTATGTGGCCATATCATACTAGAACATAGCAAAGTCAACGCTGTAGGCCAGATAGAGAAAGCTGTCATTTCATCTTAAGCAGCACAACACATAAACCTTATTAGTAAAAAACTAAGCCAAATGAAAGTGTCATAAATAGAAGGGTCTATAAAGGTGGACTGCTCTATATTCTGCAACAGCACAGGATGCCTGAAGCAATCTCCTTCCGCGGAAGATGACAGCAAATTTGCCAGCTCTAAATAATGGATGAGCAATAACCTCAGTCTTAACAAGTGTAACACTTGTCTGCATCCTGGGATATTTCTCATATTCAGAAGCTATAAAGTAAGTGGCTAGCACTAGAAAGAGTTGCAGGCAAGTAATCTATACTTGTAATACATTAGTGCACCGTTACTTCCTAGGATATTTCTCATATTCAGATGCTTGTTCACTTAAACCAAGCAATTGACCTTTCCGAGAGACTGCACGGTTACTTCCTATATATAATTGACTCAATAGTATCAATAAGAAACTTACAATCTTGTTGTCTCGTGTGGTTTGGTTTATGAATTCTATACATTTTATTTCTGTTTCATTTGTTCTTGTTTAATCCTATCTATCTGTGTGCGCACATGTGTTTCCAATCATAAAATAAGTGCATTCTAGTGCTCCCGGGCTAACATATATATACACTATTCTAATACACCCCCTCAAGTTGGGGCATATAGGTCATATGCACCAAATTGTTACAAATGAAACCAATGCGAGAATCTTTGAGAAACTTAATAAAGATATTGGCTAGTTGGTTAGCTAAGTTGACAAAACTAGTAGCAATACATTCGGACAAAATTTTCTCTTATAAAGTGACAATCAATTTCAATGTGTTTAGTCATCTCATGGAAAACTAGATTAGTGCCAATATACGATGCCACTTGATTATCACAAACTAACTTCATTTGCACCACCTCTCCAAACTTTAATTCTTGAAATAATTGCCTCAACCATATAAGTTCACACGTTGCCAAAACCATAGCACGATATTTAGCTTCTGCACTTAACTTGGCAACATCTTGCTTCTTACTCTTCCAGGATACCAGATTGCCACCAATGAGGATACAGTACCCTGAAGTAGAGCGTCTATTTGAAGGAGACCCTACCCAACTTGCATCAAAATAACCAATCACTAAGGATGCCCCTTATCTTCATACAACAGTCCTTGGCCTGGTGCTCTTTTGATATATCTAAGGATGCGAATCACAACACCCCAATGACTGTCACATGGAGACAATAGGAACTGGCTAACTACACTCACAACAAAATAAATGCCTGGTCGAGTGATAGTGAGATAGTAGTTTAGCTTTCCAACAAATCTTCGGTACCTTCCAAGATCTGCCAAAGGCTCCCCTTGTCTGGGTATGAGTTTAACATTTGGGTCCATGGGCGTATCAACAGGTCTGCAATCTAACATGCCAGTTTCTTCAAGAATATCTAAAGCATATTTCCTCTGCAAGATGACAACACCATTATTAGATTGAGAAACCTCAATACCAAGAAAATACTTAAATCTACCCAAATCTTTAGTCTAGAAATGATTAAAGAGATGCTATTTTAATTGCATAATACCATCTTGATCACTTTCGCTGATGACAATATCGTCTACATACACAATACAATAAATGCATATTCTATGTGATGAATGACAAAAGAAAACAAAATGATTAGCCTCATAGCGAATCATGGCAAATTCCCGAACAACAGCACTAAATTGCCCAAACCAAGTTCGTGGAGATTGTTTCAATCCATAAAGGGAGTAGCAGAGCCAACATACCAAACTAGACTCCCTCCCTAAGCAACAAAGCCTAGCAGTTGCTCCATATAGGCATCCTCCTGAAGATCGCCATGAAGAAAAGCATTTTTT
Source organism: Diospyros kaki (assembly GCA_036245055.1). Classification (NCBI taxonomy): domain Eukaryota; kingdom Viridiplantae; phylum Streptophyta; class Magnoliopsida; order Ericales; family Ebenaceae; genus Diospyros; species Diospyros kaki. The sequence continues at coordinate 14,303,885 of BSEG01000015.1, read as the reverse complement.
ATGTTTAGCTGATAAAGAGGCCAATGACACATAGCAGCTATGGAAAGAAACAACCGAATAGAAGCAATCTTGGCCACTAGAAAGGAAGTGTCGCCATAATCTAATCAATGGATTCATTCATACCGTATCCAGGATTCCTATTTCTGGTTTCTCTCAACCCCCTATTCCTGCCCTTGGTATTGGCGTAAACTCCTCCAACTTAAAGGTTCAGTTTGTCAGTACTTTGGTTGGTTTGTGGCTGACAAGAGTAGGATATTTCTATAGAATGATCACTGGCACCCCCTGGGGTGATTACTTCTCACGACAACTTCCTTGTCAGCTTTCTCTCCCCTCTTTAGCTAGGGTGTTTGCTATTATGGAGCAACGAGCCTGCCGCTGGCTTGAGTTAGGCCCCTCTCAGGCTCTTTAGCTCATTCTCTCTTCTATGTTGGGTCCTCCTCGAATCACATCCCTAGATTTCCCATGGTGGCTCTCAACTTATGATGGTGTTTTTCCAGTGCGATTTGCAATGAGGGTTTTACAACCTCATCGCAGCAAGGTCCCTTGGTTCCGTCTGGTTTGGCATGGTTCAAGTGTTCCCTCTTATACTTTTATTCTTTGGTTGGCTATCAGGAGTGTCTGTTTACCCTCGATAGGATCAACCTTTTTTTACCGTTCCCTAATGGGTGCTATTTGTGCAAGTGTGCCTCGGAGCGCCATAGCCATTTTTTCTTTACTTGTTCCTTTTCTTGGCAAGTTGTTTCCCAACTTCGTCGTCAAGTGAAGTTTATGTGGCCATGGAAGTGCTAGTCTCGTGGGATTTTCTAGGCCGCCCATAAATGGGGTGGTAAATCTCCATGGACTGTGACAACCCGTCTTACCCTTCAAGCAACTATTTATTTTATATGGTGTGAGCACAATAATCGATGCGTTCGGGATAGTGAGCGTTCCCCTTCTCAGATTACTTACCAAATCCAAACCTCTCTTTGGATCCACTTGTCTTCTATGCGATTTCCTCGCACATCGCAAGGTTTGGCCTTTGCCCACTATTGGCGTCTTCTGCCTTCTTGTGTGCCTTAGTTGTTTATCTGGTTTTCTTTCCTGTCATGAAGTTACAGATACTACTGATCATCTTGTATGTGAGTTTGTTTGCTATGTAGGTTTTCTGGCTAGGCATTCCCTTAGCTCCTTTCCGTCGTTATGGGATCTATCTTTGAGATTGTATGCATAAGGCCATCTATATTGTTGGGATGCTTGATGTTGTTCTCCCATTCTTATATGTTTCTTTCCAATGTTACTTTCTTCTTTATGCCTTGCATGTTTGAGGCCGTAGCTATGGTGTTTCCTATCCTAGCGAATGTGTTGTAATGTTTTTGTTCTTTTCACAGGGTTTTCCTTGAATTGTTTCTTGTAGACGCTTATGTGCTTTTTCTTGTTTATTGCTTACTTCATTTACACCAAAAAAAAAAAAAAAAATCTAATCCATAAATCTGAGTATAGCCCTTGGCAACTAGACGAGCTTTAAGGCGATCAATCTATCTGTCAAGACCAACTTTTACAGTATAAATCCAACGACAATCAACAGTAAACTTGCCAAGAGGTAGGGGAACCAATCCCAAGTGCCTTTAGAATGTAAAGCAGTCATTTCATCAACCATTGCTTTGTGCCACCCGTGATCTGAAAGTGCCTCACGAGTTATTTTAGGAATAGACACAGAGGATAAAGAAGACCTAAACGCATAATAGGGTGAAGCCAAATGATGATAATTAAGGAAAGTGTAAATGGGACGAGGATTGCATGTAGAACGATTACCTTTCCAAACAACATCAGGTGGAGGGTCAAGAGGTGGCAGGGCCGTGGTAGGTGAAGATGCTTCGAGCAGGAGGTGAGTCATCTAGAACATCCATAGTACCTGCAAATGGGTTAGGATGCGAATGACGATGATAGACTTGTAAGGGAGGAGCAAAATAAGGAATAGGAAGAACCTCAAACATGGCAATGCCCTCAGTAGTAGGGAAGGTGAAGAAGGGAGAAGACTCGAAAAATGTAACATCGATTGTTGGAAGAATAACACCTATATCCTTTCTAAAGGCGAGAGTAACCTAGGAAGATTCACTTAATGGACTTGGAAAAAAGCTTGTCTTGCCCAGGGGTCAGATCATGAACAAAACAAGTGTAACCAAAGACACGAAGGGGAAGAAGATAGGTGTTCAGAGTAGGGAATAAAATGGAATGTGGAGTTTTGTGCTCCAAGATAGATGAAGGCATATGCTTAATCAAATAACAAACAGTAAGAACTACATCAGCCTAAAAACGAGAAGGGACATTATTATGGAGCAAAAGAGTGCAGGTGGTTTTAATGAGATGACGATTTTTACGCTTTGCAACTCTATTTTGTTGAGGTGTGTGAGCGTAAGAAAACTAATGAAGAATACCATGAGAAAACATAAATGTAGTGAAAGGAGTAGAAAAATATTCACGGGCATTATCACTGTGCAACACACGTATCGAAGCTTTAAATTGGGTCTAAATTTTAGCACAAAAAGCTTGAAAAATAGAGAATAAGTCAAAACGATTTTTCATTAAAAATAACTAAGGGCATAGAGAATAGTCATCAATGAAGTTACAAAATATTGAAATCCGAAAACAGAAAGGACAACTAGGACCCCAATCATCGGTATGAACCAATTTAAAGAGGGACGCAACTCGATTATTGACTCGCTTGGGAAACGAGGTATGACAATGTTTACCAAGCTGACATAACTTAGAATGATTTTCATTAAAAATAATCAAGTGCATAAAGAATAGTCATCAATGAAGTGACAAAATATTGAAATCCAAAAACATAAAGGACACAACTAGGACCCCAATCATCGATATAAACCAATTCAAAAAGGTATGCAGCTCGATTATTGACTCGCTTGGGAAACGAAGTATGGGAATGTTTACAAAGTTGACAAGACTCACAATCTAAAGAAGGCAAACTAGGAAGACTTGGAACCATCTTCTGGAGTTTGTAAAGGCTAAGATGCCCCAAGCGATTGTGGACAAGGGCTGGAGACTCAATTGAAGTGCATGTAATTGGTGACGAAGGCATGGAAAGATAGTAAAGTCCCTATGACTCACGCCCAATACCAATCATTCGTCCCGTCCTGCACAAGAACAAAATTATCAACAAAGGTAACAAAACAATTAAGAGCACGTGTTATTTTACTAACAAAGACAAGGTTAAAAGGACATCTAGGAACATAAAGAACAAAATCTAGAGTTAATGAAGGAAGGGGCTGAACTTAACCAATGCCCTTGGCAATTGCTTTAGAGCTATTGGCAAGAGTGACATAAGGAAGACATGTGGAATGATTGAGATGGGAGAAAAGACGTTGATTACCATAGATATGGTCAGATGCACCGGAATCAAGAACCCAAGGGCCAAGTGAGGAAGACTAAGTGAGGCAAACAATAGAGTTACCAGTGTGAGCTACCGAAGCAACAGAGGATGTGGATTGCTTAGTGGCTTGATACCGGAGGTATTCTTCATAATCAACTCTAGTTAGGAGAAGAGACGGCGATGATTGACCCTTTGATGCGTCAGATTGAGAGTCAACATTAACAGCCTGGACCACATTAGCAACACGAGGAGATCGACCATGTAATTTATGATAATTGTCTATAGTGTGACCCCATCGGTGACAATAATTGCATTTGGGGCAGTTTCCTCTATTTGAATTACCATTTCACCCTCCTTCTTGCACACTAGCGTGAGAAGCCAAAACTGAAGAGTCTATAGAAGGGCTCTTTGGCACTGTGATTGGAGAAGTGACGCGGAGTAGTCGAGCAAAAACATCCTCTAGAGAGGAAATGGTGGGACTGGCTAGGATCTAATCTTGAACTGGAAAGAGATCAAGTCTAAGGTTAATCAACCCCAGTACCATAAAGAACTTGTCTCTCTGTTGCAACTGTTCCTCAACATTAAACTCCTTTTTAGTCCCAGCGGATATGAGAGAATTAAGCTCCTCTTTAAGAGATTCAAGTCTGCCAATAAACTCAAACATGCCGAGATCATGCTACTTCAAGTGAACCATGTTAAACACAACATTATAGAACCGTTGTATATCATTAGTGTAAAGAGTCTTAGCCTTGGTCCATAATTGATAACAAGTCTTATAAGCTTTATAAATAACATAAAGTTTAGGGTCAATAGATTGCCATAGTAAATTGTAAAGAAGAGCATAAATTGTCCTCCAAAAACCATAATCCTCATTCAGCTATAGGAATATCATCTACCTTTTTACTCAAACAGTCCTCATATCCTTGACCCAAAAACTATAATTCAACAAATGTAGCCCAAGACATATAGTTGGCTCTACCAATCAACTCTTTAGAGGTAATGGCTGGAGAGGGAGTTATTATTAGAGAGAAAGTACCAGATTTGGAGCTCGAATCAACAGAGGAATTGGTGTTGGACATGATTTGGATGGAAGGTAGATCTAAGTATGCTGGAGCAGCAAATGACTAAAAATTGATGGTCGTAACAATGTCACCAATGAACAAACCAATGAACAGTCACCAGTGAATGGACCAATGAAGAATTGCCAGAGCAGCCTCTCGATTTGGATCAGCGACGCCGGAAGGGGGGACCTCAGAAAGCAACAAAAGGGGGATGCTGACACTGGATTTGGTGAAGGCTGCGACGGACAGGGGACATTGATGTCAGATTTGGTGAATGTGCCGGATCTAGGGCCAATGGTGTGGTCGAAGTCATGAGATGACCACTGAAAAGCGAGATCGAAGGTTAGAGTCGATGGATCTGGAGTTGGATGATGTGACATCAGCAGCGGAAGCGAAGACGCATGGCGACGATTTCGACAATGAGCTTCTAGGGTCAAGTCGATTAGACCTTGTTGAGCATGATGGTGTGGTTGGATTTCTCAAATGGCATCGAGAAGTGGGTGAATGAGCCTGGACAAGTGTGGGAAGAGAGAGAAAATCGGGTTGGGATGCCACTGGAGAGAGAAACACCCTATGGGTGAATGATTTGAATGTTTCTTATTGATATTGCTAAGTTAATTATATATAGGAAGTAACCGTGCAGTATAAGTGTAGTATGTGTAGTACAAGTGTACTAATGTAGTACAAGTATAGAGAACAATATATATACTATTCTGACAGATAAAAAGATGAATTTGAAGCCAAAACTCCAATTGTACAACTAGGGCCAGTCCATCTCCAATAATATAAAATATCCAATACCAAAGCTGGCATCATCCATTGGACACCAGAGATAGAAAAAGATACACCAGATGTCATGAACTATTGAACAGTGAAATAGTTTGATCTAATGTCCTCCTCACAAAGATAACACAGGTTAGTCACAAAGAAGCCCTCTTTCTCAGATTATTTGTTGTATGAATGGTTCAAAATGAAGCAGTCCACACAAAAATTGTCACTTTGGAAGGAGCTTTCCATAAATTTCCAGGTGAGCTTCCATCTACCCTTTTATCACAAAGAGCCATACAGAAAGAAACAACTTGAAAAGGTTCCCTAACCCATTTGTCCCTCTCCTGTCCAATCTAAGAGTAAACGTGAAAATTTTCCAACTCCAAAAGCAGTCCACACGATACTACCACTGTTAAGGCCCAGTAATATTTCTGGCAAAACAAAAGAGCTACCCTGGCAATCTAGCCAAATCATTCCAATCTCTCATAATTCCTCTTCATTTCCCCACTCCAAGAGGAAATATTATTGGACCTGTAGACCAACCCCCAAAAGAGAACCATATTTCATTCAATGGCCTTCTTTTTCTTCCCCCCAAAAATACTGTTTTCATTAGCAAATTTTGTTAAAAATTATCAAATTTGTCTAAACCCCCTTTTGACCTAAGGAGACAAACCATAACCCAGCTAACCAAATAAAACTTGAATTCTACACCTAAACCTTCACAAAAAAAACCACTTTATAACTTTTCTATTTTCAGAAGCATGGAGGATGGTATCAGCATTAATGGCATAAAGTAGGGATATCAAAATGGTATTCTTAACAAGGGTCAATGATGCAGAACCAAGAGGAAGAACACAACAAAAAAGAAAAAAGAAAAACTCAGTTGAGAACTCAACTCAATATCTCAATATCAAAATCAATAACTAAAGTCTCGTTCCAATTGCATACTAAGCAACTGTAAATAGGCAACTAATAGATATAATCCTACTCTAAATAGGATTTTGTCACAGATAATCCCAATCAAATTAGGATGCTAATGAAACCTAATAGCTAAAAGATTAACTAAAAGATAAACAAAAGAAATTAGGAAATAAACAAAAGAAATAAACATTAAAAAATCTAATTCCTATTTGTAAGCCTAGACTAATATTTAGCAAAATATCTACTTCTTGGTCCTACATCAAACTCCCCTAATAGGAGAAAACTCATCCTCAAGTGCTGGGGATCTGCCTGCTCAATCTAGAGATTCACCCCATGAATAAGAAAACATTGAATCTGTTCATCCCTGGCAAGAATATCATCAAATTTATATGTGTGTGATTTTGATGGGATCTTAGAACCTAAAGCTAGTTCACCTAATGGGTTAACATCAGGTTTATTGAATGGAAGGATCACTTGTGAAATAACGAAGGGAGGTTGAAGAACTGACAAAGGGCAAAGAGGCTTTGGGAATTCCTCGGAGACAATATCATTAGATTCTTCTACTGGATAAACTTCTTTCTGAGGTTCCTTAACAGTTTCCTCAACTTTCCTAACAATATCTTCTATTACCTCCTGCTTAGGCTCATCTTGGGTAGGAATCTAAATTCTTGTTCTTCTATTACCTCTTGTTCAGAGTACTCCACGGGCTCAATTACTTGAACATCATGAATAAACCCTAGAATGAGCAGACCCAAATGACTCATCTCTGATAGGTTGTATCCCAATAGTTGCAGGAGTTGATCCAACTGATTAGAAAGTCGTCAAACAGTAAAAAGTTCAGTTCAATACCTTTTATAGATTTGTGCAAAGATTGGACATCAATGGCTATACTGGAGGAATTCTGGTCGTGTTTCTTTGGAGCCATTGTTGGGCAAATAAGGTTTGATATGTTGGGTTCCATGGCTAAGGCGTAAATAAGTCAATGAAAATCTAAGCGCTCAAATTAAATTAACATTACCTTAGAAAACAGAATATCAATTGGTCTTTGATACCAATTGATGCAGAACCAAGAGGAAGAGCACCATAACAAACAAAAACCCAATTGAAAACTCAACTCAATATCTCCATATCAAAATCAATAACAGTCTCTGTTGAAATATTGTCTCGAGTATATGGTATAAGAAGAAGAAAAGTGAAAGCAGTGAGTGATGACAGTGCACTAGAGGGCCATTGAAGAATTAGATAGAAGTTTATATCCCAAACTGTAATTAATGGAAATTGGGAGGGGGGGTTAAATTGTAAATATCTAATGTCTTCTCTTGGGATAACCGCCCACTCTATAAATAGTGCTAGGAGGTGTGTGTGGCCATTCTATTCTTTTCTATTGTAACGAGTGCATTGTATTCTCTAAGAGGAAGGCTAGAGTTTTGTTTTTAGCTTTGTAATCTTGGGAGAGAAGTTTCTGTTTTTGTACTCAGGAATAGGGGGGAGATCTTGCTGCTGTACTGGTCTTTCTTCTCCTTAATAAGACTGCTAGGAGGGCTCTTTGAAGGCTGGATGTAGATTTCCTCAAAGGAAACCGAACCAGGATAAATCCGCTCTTATTGCTTGTGGTTTGATTGTTTCTTGTTCTTATTTTCATTCTGTTTGATTGCTTATGTTTTTCTGTTTCAATTCCTATTATTGCTGAGAGGATTTGAGAGTGTTAAGAGAGACATATATCATCTAAGGGTAATTTTGCATAGTCTTAGGATAACAAATTGGTATCAGAGCTAGTTTTTAGGATCAAGATTTGTCCAAGAACTTTCAAGATTTCATCTGTTTTGAATTCTCTATCATAGAACAGTGTCATAATGGCTGCAACTAGGTATGATATTGAGAAGTTTGATGGCCAGAATGATTTTGGCCTTTTGAGGATGAAAATGAGAGCATTGCTAGGGAATCTAGGACTAGAAGAGGCTTTAGATGAGGAAGAAACATTGCCTGAAACCTCTTTTGAAGAATAGAAAAAGGAAAAATCAAAAGAAAAGAAAGATATTGACAAGAAAGCTTTTAACACCTTGATTTTAAATTTAGGAGACAAAGTCTTGAAGGAAGTGGCCAAAATGACCACGGCATCAAACCTTTGGAAAAGATTGGAGACCCTCTACTTGATTAAAACCCTGTCTACTAGGTTGTATTTGAAAACCAATTTTTTCTCCTTTAGAATGGATAAAGGTAAGAAACTGCAGGAGCACATAGATGAGTTTAACAAGTTATGTTTGGATCTTGAGAACATAGACATCAAATATGATGATGAGGATAAGGCTTTAGTCTTATTACACTCTCTACCAAAGTCATATGAAACCTTTGTTGACATCTTAAAACATAGTAGAGACAAGTTGTCTCTAGATGATGTGACTAGAGCCTTAAGTTCTAAGGAATTACAACATAAGGTTGAAGGAAGGAACTCTATACATGATGCTCTTACAGTTGGGGGTAGGTCTAGGTCAAAGTCTAGGAATGGCAAGAAAATGATAAGATGCTATCATTGCCATGATGAAGGACATATTAAGAAGAATTGTCCCGAAAGAAAGAGTGAACTCCTAGAGAAAAACCTTGGAATTTCTTCATATGTGTGTGAGGCTGACTATGATAGTGCAGATGCCCTATAAATGTCTAGAAATGCTGGAAATATAGCATAGTTTCTAGGTTTAGGGTGGACTTATCATAGGAAGTGGTTTTATCAATTTATAGAGTCATAGTAGGTGATAAGGTGTTAGTAGGCAATAATCAAGAGTAAAGTATCAAGCCCATTAGAAATCAGTTTCTAGGATCTAAGGGGACCTATCTAGGCCTTGTCTCATGGTGGAGCGAGGTGAGGTGAACCTAGTGAAGATGGTGTGTTCCTAAGGAATTCCCAAGCGTATATGAGCTTGCAGGAATTTAGGAAGCTTGCTGGAAATTGCTTCTGGTGTGAAGGGTTAGGTGTGTGGAGTTGTATAATAGGTACACCTAGGTCTCCTAAAGCTAGGGTTCTTACCTATGAGGGAAAACACTACTAATAGGACATGAAATTAGCTGATGCTAAGGGCAATGGATGAAATCTGGGATGCTGTGTAAAGAAAACAGCAAGGAGAAATCTTTGGGAATGTCCTAAACTAACCTATGAACCAGGGTATAGCAATAGGGAAATCTGAAATTTTTTTGGTCATATTCATTGTGTAAGCTTGGGCTAGATTGTGAGAGAGAGGAAGCTAGTGTTTAAGATAGCTTTGGCTCTTGCAGTGAGGGTCCTTGTGAACAGCAAGGAGAAATGGTGTGTGCAAGTGTTGTCTTGTATGAAGTAGCCTATGTTGATCAAAATATGGATTAAGCAAGGAAAGGGAAATAGAATCATCTTGTAGATAATGAGCAAGAGAATAGAAGGTCTAGTGTTGCCTAGGATGGGTAAAAGATAGAACCACAAATAATCTACCAGTGAGGTATGGAAAGTTGGGTTTGAAGGATGCTTAGGCTCAGGTTTTGAGTGCTAAGGAATAGGCCGGAAAATAGAATCTCTATATAAATAGAAGAGGGATGCACTTTTGTCCAAATTAATGGCATGGAGCCATGTAAATTTGGGGAGAAAAAAAAAATTAAACTTGGACTTAAATGGAATATCCCTTAGGTTAAAGGGGTGGAGTACTGTTGTAGTGTCTATTTGTAAATTAAGGAAGTGCTGGGAAATGGGAAAAGTCTAGGGAAATGGCTAGACATGGCCATTGGTTATAGTAGCACATGAAGGCTTAATTTGGGTTAAATAGGTGTCACTAATCAGCTAGTATCCATGAAAAATTAAGAGAGAAAAATGATCTTATAGTGTAGCCAAGGGATAATAGGCTAGAGGGAAAGGTAAGCAAGGATTGGTTGCTTAGAAGGTCTCTCTAGGTGTGATTATAATTCCCTAGGTAAGATATAAGATTGTGATAGTCTAAGGGGTAAATTGAGTGCATGGGGTAGCTGTGTCAATTTCAATGGTATGTGTAGGAAAAGTAAGGCAGCTTCATTGATAGTTATCCAATGGGAAACTCAAGGTGTAGCTGAGGTGGTAGTTCAGTGTTTGAGATTGTTGTAAGGAGGAGAAGCTGGAAATCTAAGGCATGGAGATTGGAATAGATTATGGTCAGCTTAAGGCAGCCTAGGCCTCCCAATCATAAGCATATCTTGGTAGGCTAGTAGTTAGAAGAGTCAAGAGAGTTGAGCAGTTCTTTGAGTTTGAAGCAAACATAAGTTTTAAAAACAGTGGTAAAGCCTAAGAAGCCAGATATGGGAGCTAGGAGTAAGTCTAGCAATAATAAGGCCTATCCGGGTGGGGTATATTGTTGTTGTGATGCTCTGTAATATTTGGACTCTTTGGTATTAACGAGTAACATTGAGTATGGATTTGGTTTATGGTGGAGTCTATGTAGACACCATGTAGAGTTCAATCATATTGATGTTAGGAATATATTCATTAGGAAGACCCTTGAGGAGGTTGATAATTCTAATGAGAGTTGCAGGTTTAGTTATTGCAGCTGAAATTTATCCAAAGGTGATCCATTGTTATGTTTTTTCAGCATTGTTTTGTTTGATATGTTTGTTTTATGTCTTGAGTGATCAGGAGTAGCAGGTCATATGAAGAGCAAGATGAGAGCAGGAGAAGTTCATCTATTGAAAGGCCAAGGCCTGATGGATGAAAGTTGAAGTATACTCGAGACAATGGGGGAGATTTGTCGAAATATTGTCTCGAGTATATGGTATAAGAAGAAGAAAAGTGAAAGCAGTGAGTGATGGCAGTGCACTAGAGGGCCATTGAAGAATTAGATAGAAGTTTATATCCCAAACTGTAATTAGTGAAAATTGTGGGAGGGGGGGGGTTAAACTATAAATATCTAATGTCTTCCCTAGGGATAACCGCCCACTCTATAAATAGAGTACTAGGGGGTGTGTGCGGCCATTCTATTCACTTCTATTGTAATGAGTGCATTGTATTCTCTGAGAGGAAGGCTAGAGTTCTGTTTTTAGCTTTGTAATCTTGGGAGAGTTGTTGTTTTTGTACTCGGGAATAGGGGGGAGATCTTGCTGTTGTACTGGTCTTTCTTCTCCTTAATAAGACTGCTAGGAGAGCTCTTTGAAGGCTGGATGTAGGTTTCCTCAAAGGAAACCGAACCAGGATAAATCCGCGCCTACTGCTTGTGGTTTGATTGTTTCTTGTTCTTATTTTCATTCTATTTGATTGCTTATGTTTTTCTGTTTCAATTCCTATTATTGTTGGGTGGATTTGAGAGTGTTAAGAGAGGCATATATCATCTAAGGGTAATTCCGAATAGTCCTAAGATAACAGTCTCATTTCAATTACATCCTAAACTATAAATAGGCAACTAAGGGACATAATCCTACTCTAACTTTTGATAGAGATAATCACAATAAAATTAGGATTCAATGAAACCAAATAGCTAAAGGATTGACTAAAAGATAAACAAAAGAAACTAGGAAACAAAAAAAAAAAGAAATAAACAAAAGAAGTAAAATAAATAATGCTAATTCCTATTTCTAAACCTAGAATAATATTTTTCAAAATATTTACTTCTTTGCCCTACAGTGAACCTCCAACCCTATGCTAATTATTATCTTTTTCAAGATGCCAAACTCAATTGACACTTCAGTTCCATCATCCCAAAATTTTTTCTTTTAAGAAAACTCAAAAGCTTCATAGGCAAAGTCAAAGATCTCTCCTTGCAAACAAGGTTGCAAAACACACATATATCACTAATGACTCCCACAATCTCTCAACTCTAAAAATAAATTGACAGAAAGCCTTCACAACCATTATGAACAGCAAAGTAGATAATGGATCTCCTTGCCTTATGTCACAACCCCAAGGATCCCCAATGATAGATTAGTAAATATAATAGCAGTTAGCTTACATGCATTACTATATTGTACAACTATTCTGAGAGTTTACTAGGGCAGTAATTGTAATTTTCTTTCCTTTTCTGTTATAGATATTTATCCTTAGCTATAGGCAGTCATGCTTATCGTTGTACTGCACATGGGTGCATGTGGGAGGCTGTTAGGCTATATATAAGCCATAGCTAAAGGATGGGAAGGCATGTTTTGGAATGATAATTGAATTCTCTCATTTCCCTCTCATGAATTCTCTCTCAATTTCCCTCTAAACTCTCTCCCGATCCCTCAGATTTTCTCTCTAATCTCCCCCTCCTTGCTGTTCTGTCTGTAATCCTTCCCAATTTCTTGCTGCATTTCCCTCCCTTTCAGTCTAATTCACCATTGATTTCTTCCAATATCCTATCAAAACCCTAGGTAAACCCTAGGTACATGACACCTTATACCTCTTCGGTAGTTAAAAAAGCATTTTAGGTACACCAGCAACTAGCACAAAAATTTTACTATCAGCAAACAGAACTTAATCCAGAAAAAACATTTAGTCCCAAATTCCATTCTGTTCATAAAGTAAGAAATTCCAACAAAGGTAGAAGCCTTTTGCGAAGTACATCTTATAAATCAGACCTGAAATGCCATCCTTGTAAGCAGTCATTCCCCACCTATGTAGCACCAATTTTGGGAACTCCCACAAAAACAATCTCATGAGACAGAAATCATATTATGAATAATTGATCTCAACTTTTTTGATAGAATTTTGGCAATGATTTTATAAATACCTCCAATCAAGCTTAGGTTCTAAAGTCTTTAAGCTCATCAGATCCTCCTTTCTTAGGAATTAGACAACTACTAGTCACATGCATCTGTGAACATTTTGCTATGTGTTCCACAAGCCTAAAGGGCCTGAGGACTTTAAACATCTCACCGAGGAAAAAAACACCTAATCCAACTCCTCCATCTAACAGGAAGCACATCCTTGAAATATGCAACAAGAAATACCAAACATGTAATCATTTTTTATTAAAAAAAATAAATTACCATACTAACTTATTGAAATAGAATAAAATGAAAGTAATTTTGAATTTTCCAATACAAAACATAAGCAAAAAATACTTAAAGGGAACACTATTTTGCAGAGCGATTTTTACTTATTGAAAAAATAGTAACAACATTGCCAGTCCATTAAGGCATTAAAAGAGTCTCCCACACAGCCAGTTCTATGCAAATATTAAGAATATCCAAGCACCAATGCCCTCATTTATGGAAATGAAACGGCCAATTTCAATACTGAATAACAAACTCCAAAGTTATGCAATAGTGCTTGAAGCAATGTTATGCCCCAGAAAACGGAGGATTTCTTAGAAATAAATCAACAAAGAGCAAACAATAGCACAAGCCTCTTGCTGGGACCTATGAAGGGTTAGATACACAGCCTTAAGACAGGATGCAGAGACACCATATTTCCATGCGTACAACAATAAAATGAAAAATGAAAGCAAAACACTAGCAGACCTGGTCAATCAAATCAGGATTTGATAGTCCCCAACCTTTCTTTCGATATGCTTCACGAACTTCTTCACAAGAATTACAGCAATCATCATCTGACTGCAAAATAGCAAGAAATGCTGGAATCCATTACCAATAGAAGTAGCAAAGTTCTTGGCCCTACTGGATTTTGGGCATAATATAATGGATACCAAAAATAATGAAAAAAGGAATAATATTGATGAAGAAATTGAATTTATATGCGGTAATAACTAACAAGAGGAATTTATATGGAAGGGTAATGCATGAAATCTTCTATTATAACTTGAAGCAAGGAGATAGGTGTTAAAATTATGTCAATATTGCAAGTATACTTGTCCCGAAGCTTAATTCCTGATTTTTAAGCATTTCCTTTGAAATGTCTATATCATTTCCTATGTTAAAGTTATGTCTAAGTTGTATTAATGTCCTGTTTGTAAGTTCAAATTCCTAGTCCAAGAAAAAAGAATACCCCAAAGGAAAAAAAGGTGTTTTTTCTAAATTAAAACATAAGTAGAATAACCAAATATGTCATGTGTAAAATCTATAGGCTCCTATGGACATTGAAATAATAAGCTTCAGAAGAACATGATTAGCTAAGCACAAATGAATAAGGCACCAGAAATCATACCGCTTCTGCACCATAGCATGAACCACAGTATGTCTCATTGTGTTCAAGCCTCCCACCATGTCTTTGCAGAGGTTTGTCAATCTGTATATTTATGAAAATGTAAGCAAAAGATCTGGATTATATCAAAGAAAATAAGACAAAAGATGAAAGATAAGCAGAAAATTTTGCCCAGTAGGCATAAAAGGGGGAAACTTTTTCAACATCAAAACAATGATCTAAAGCAGGCTGCTCTGTGAAAATGCAACAGAAAGATCCTGATGATTTGAAGTAAACATGTTGTCTCAACCCAAACAAGCCCCTTCTAGCATGAGGACCTCCAAAGAGTTTCACAAATCCCCCTTGCACATAAAGCTCGGATGGGTATGCCTTGTAATGGAAGAGTACACATTCCATTGAAATCTTATTCTGCTGATCATTTTGTTGGAGGCGCTTATGACATTCTTGAATGAATAAAAAGGAATCTTTCAACTTTGTAGAGAGCTTTTGTAAAACAAGTACTTTATAAGCTTCTCTTTTGTTGCATAAAGGTAGCATGCCCTTGATCAGCTTTTCCAAAAGCATAGTAACTTGGTGGTGCAATAAAACCACAGTATCCAATGAAGAAAGGTGGATGAAGGGTCCGCTTTTTCATTTTTACCCTCACCTCCCAAAAACATTGAAAAACACAGAAGAAAGCCATAATACATAGAGAGGTAACAAATTTAGGAATTGAGAAACAAACTTATTACTGACCTTGGGAGCACCAATACCATCCTGTTTTGATTCTATTACATTGCCATGGGCATCAATTCTTTTCTTGAAAATGTCATGTTTCTGCAAACAAATATAAATGTGAAGGGTTAAATGTGTTTAGGAAAGAATTGCAATTGAGAAAAAACCCCATGCACAAGGTCTTCGATTTAGTGTAGGGATGGAAATTTCACCACTATTCTTAAGCAAACACCTTCTCCACTGCATGACCTTTTTATTTTTTTATAACCTCTTTAGCTTATCACCCAAAGGGTAGACAAGGTATTTATTTATATCTCTAAACATAACACAATCAGCAATAAACCCATTCTTTATGCATATTTAATGCAAGATAAAGGAAAAGAAAATGTCATGATAGTTGTGAACAAGTAATATGTGTCCTTTATTTTTGCATGAAATGTAGAGTTGCTTGACATGATTGGACTGAATTTTCTGCCTAAATCACAATACATCCAACATCAAGATAATATGTACCACGTCAAGATGTTGCTCCCCGCTGATATCCATGGCATCAAGGCTGAGAATTGAACATTGAAGGGCTGGAAAAGTGACATCGAACTGAAATTTTGAACAGGACAGAGAAAATGCATCAGCTATAGAAATACAATGCACCAATGAAATGAATAAGTTAATTATGGAAGAAGCTACAGCCATAAATAAACAGTCTGAATGCACATTTTGAAGGACAAGACTATGGCAAAAACATCATCTGACGCAACTTATGTACAAAAATTATCCAAACAAGACACGAAGAATCATTTCACAAGTTAAAATTACTCAAGATGCATAACCATGAACATTATAGAGTAATTCCAAAAACCATGTAAATGGTTTAAGTAGATGTCACGTACTAGGGTTTACCTAGGGTTTTGATAGGAAATTGGAAGAAATCGAGGGGGAATTAGACTGAAAGGGAAGGGAATGCAGCAAGAAGTGGGGAAGGATTACATATAGAACAACAAGGAGGGGAGATTAGAGAGAAATCAGAGAGATCGGGAGAGAGTTCAAAGGGAAATTGAGAGAGAATTCATGAGAGGGAAATGAGATAATTCAATTATCAATTCAAACATGCCTTTCCATCCTCTAGTTGTGGCTTATATATAGCCTAACAGCCTCCCACATGTACCCATGTGCAGTACAACGATAAGCACAACTACCTATAGCTAAGGACAAAGATCTATAACAGAAAAAGAAAAAAAAATTACAATTACTGCCCTAAGAAACCCTCATAATAGTTGTACAATATAGTAATGCATGTCAGCTAACTACTATTATATTTACTAATCTATCATTGGGGATCCTTGGGTAGTGACAATTCCCCCCTCCTTGAGAGAGTTCTTGTCCCCAAGAACTTACAGCAATTCGCCCTGCTCTTATCCAATACTAGCTTTCTCTTTTTGTTTTATTCCTTTTTCTTTCTTTCTCCTTTTAGGCCTCTTCTTCTTCGTTCTTAGGTTTTCAAGATCAATTCCAGGCATAAGTCAACCCAGAACTTCAATAGAAAAAACCTTATTTAGTTCAAGCCTAATATAACCCCACCTCCTGCAATAGTTGTCCAATCAAGATTGGTCTCCAATTTAAGAACATGGTCAGCCACTCCCAGACTGACATAGTTAGTAGCTAAAACTTGGAGTCTAGAGGAAGAACTAATTGTGTCCGTGACTTCCTTTAATAGTTCATCACCATCTAATACAAGGATGGCAAGCATGCATCCATAGCTGCAGTTAATGTATTCCCAAAAGACCAACTGTTATTCTCTACTACAAAAATATCGGCAATAACTTGGAGATGCAGCAATGGCGAATTGTAGACTCGCCTTGGATACTAAAAAAAAAAGGTTGTCTGTGAGCATCAGAGTTAGGAGCTGCAGCGACACCAACCCCAACCATTGGTCCATTCTTCAATACAATAAACAAAAATTCGAATTGGCCAACTGGAGTAAGTATCAAAGATGAAGGAGCTAATCTTGTCTCATTCTTGGGAAAGATCATATCAGATTGGTTGTTATTTGTTTACCTTTTCTTTCTAAAACGTGAGTGTGTATCTTCTAGAAGATAGATTGCTGTAACTTTCTATAGTTTGTTGTATCTTAAATTGTATAGGTTTCCAAATTCAAATTTGGAAACTTTCTTATTCTGTTTTTCATAAACTTCCTAGTTTAGCAGGAAGTCTTGTATATAATTCCATCTATCCCTTCAAAGGGAAATAAGATTGAAAGCCTTTTCACGTCTTTCTTGACATGGTATCAGTCTATCAGAGCCATAGGATTGTAGTCACTATTCTTTGAGACTATTGTGGCCTTCATCAATCTTCTGGACAATATGTCTAATACTCATAACCCTATGCTGGATTCGGCTGATTTCAACAATACAACGGAGATTTCGTTTGCTGGAACCAATAGTGGAGGCTTAGTGGGAGAATTGCAGAATCTTCAAGTAGCTTACTGGTTGAACGGTAAGAACTACTTAAAATGGTCCCAATTGATCTGCACGTTCCTAAAGGGAAAAGGGAAGCTAAGCCATCTTTTGGGAACGGGTCCTAAGGAGGGAGATGCCACGCTTGCAGCATGGAATGAGGAAGATTCCCTGGTGATGTCTTAGCTATGGAACTCCATGTTCTTAGAGATTAGTGATACCATGATGTTCCTAACAACATCCAAGGATATTTGGGAGGCAGTAAAGCTTATCTACTCCAAGGTTCACGATGCATCACAAATCTATGAGATAAGGACTAAAGTGGCAGCCACCAAGCAAGGTACAAGGTCCATAACAGAATATGCAAACTTGTTGTAGACCCTATGGCAAGAATTGGACCATTACCAATGCCTGAAGATGAAGTGCAGTGAAGATGTTGCATTATAGAAGAGGTTTGCGGAGAAGGAGAGGACATATGACTTCTTAGTTGGAGATATGGAGTTTGATGCGGTAAGAGTACAAATCCTCGGTAAGGAGGATTTACCTTCCTTAAATGAAGTTATTTCTATAGTTCATGTAGAAGAAGGAAGAAGGGGAGTTATGTTGGAGAATTTTCCAGTAGAAAGCTCTGCTCTGGTGTCTCTGAAGGCTCCTAATTAGAGTAAAGGATCTAGAGAGGAAAAGAAGGTTATGGACATGGATTCCTTATGGTGTACCTATTGCAAAAGGCCCTGGCACACCATAGAAAAATGATGGAAGCTCCATGGAAAGCCATCCAAAGGAGGACAATCGATGGGCTAAGGGCAAGGACCGGCGTGCATGGTCAATAGCCACCAACAACCTGAGCAGAAGGGTCCAGAACAGGGAGATGCCCTAGAGCTTAACAGAGTTGAGATTGAAAAATTGAAAAGTGTTAAGATTAGGAGCGCTTTTGATTACTCAATCAATACTTTTGTTTGTCAATTCTCTCAACACTTCTCACCCAGAAATCAACCAATGTAGAAATATAAAACTGTAATCGAAAAACAGTAAAGAGATTAAGGAAAGAGACAACCAAACCACAAGAAGAGACAAAGATTTATCCTAGTTTAGATTGCAATTTGCAATCCTACATCCAGCCTTGGTCCGAGAGCCATCCACTAGAAATCCAATGAGAAATCAATACACAAGAAATCCCTCTCACACGAGCACTCCAATCATGAGATTACAAAGGCTATCTACGTAGGCTTTTCTCTCTGTTTTTCCCAACGCTCGATTTCAATGAATGAGTGAATCAGTTTGAATACCCGACTGTCTTGCCCTAAGCCTTCTATTTATATAGGCACATAGGCAATAATTACAAGGCCTTTTATTTTAGCCTATACAAAGACTAAACTAACCCTTATAATAAAACACCTAAGCTAGCTTCTCCCTAACTTAGAATTTCCAGTTGCTTCCATTCACTCGAGGGGTCTTCTGATCTCTTAATCTTCTAGACAAATTTCTCAATGCAAAACATCAACAAAAAGTTTTTTGGAATCCCTCAACAAGAAGGCTGAGAAAGGTACCTGCTATTGTACTCATAGGTATTTCTTCCGCTTCTTTTACTGTACATGCTTTAGAAATTGTTCACCATAATTCTTGGATCCTAGACTCTGGAGGTACGAATCACATGACCCCTTTCTCCCATCTTTTTATCACCTATAACCCTTATTCAAGCTCCAAGAAAATTACAATGGTAGATGGTTCTTCAACCATTGTTGCTGGTCAAGGGGATGTTCTTCTTAATAAACATCTCACCCTAAAAAACGTCATTCATGTTCCTAAATTATACACCAACCTCATCTCTATCCAAACACTCATCTTGGACACTAATTGCAGTGTTATTTTTCATTCAACTCTCTGTGAGATTCAAGAACAGGGCACGAAGAGGATGATTAGGCTTGTTAGAACTTAGAGCTAAGGTTGAACTTTACTACCTTGAGGAACCTGGTGAGCAGGATAAAAAGGAGAAAGTTCCCCTTGTGTCATACCTAGCTTAGTCCAACAAAGATCAATTGTGGTTGCACCATTATCGACTCGGTCACCTTCTTTTTTGACTCTTAGGGTGATGTTTCCATATTTATCTAAAGGCTTAGATGTTAGAAATTTTCATTGTGCTGTATGTGAATTTGCAAAGCACAAGAGAGTGTCATTTCCTTCATCTAATAAAAGAGCTAATCTTCCTTTCTCTCTAATTCATAATGATGTTTGGCCTTCAACTATTCCCAATATTTATGGGGCACGTTGGTTTGTTATTTTTGTGGATGATTGCACAAGGGTAGTGTGGCTATATTTGTTGAAAACTAAATTTGATGTGGGCAACATTTTCCTACATTCTACAACATGAATAAGAATCAGTTTGGGGTAGAAATAAAAAGATTTAGGTCTGATAATACCAAGGATTTCTTCAACTAATCCCTATCTGTTTTCTTTCAACAGAAGAGCATCATTCATGATTCCTCTTGCCCTTATACTCAATAGAATGGAGTGGTTGAAAGGAATAATGGCCACCTCCTAGCTGTTACCAGAGCACATTTATTCCGCCATAATGGTCCTAAACATTATTGGGAGAAGCAACTCTAAAGCTACTTTTCTTATCAGCAAATTGCCCTCACAAACTCTTGAATCTCACAGCCCAGATCAACTTTTAACCAAGCACTTTTCTGATGTTCATGTTTCTAGTTGTTGGAAACCTAAGATGTTTGGGTGTGTATCCTTTGTTCATGTCTCCACTACTAACAGAGGGTAAATTAGACCCTCGTGCTCTAAAGTGTATATTCATAGGATACTCCTATACTCAAAAAGGCTCTCGGTGTTATCACTCTCCTTCCAAGAAATTTGTTATCTTGGGAGCACTAGAATGCACTCTAGTGGACTTCAAGAACACACACACACACACACTTGCACAATTGTTACAGAATAAGAATTAATAAAACAGAATAGAAAATTTAAAGAACAGAATATCAAACACTCACATGACACCAAGAGATTTATCTTGGTTCAGATCATCAAGTAATTGATGATCCTACATCCAGCCTTAAACCGAGAGCAATTTTCCTTACGATCTTGAATGAATCAGTACATCAAGGCAGTCTCACTCGAGTACACACTTTACCGAGATTATAAAAACTATCAGTATCTAAGCTTTCCTCTCGAATTGCACTCGTTAATTTCATGCCTCTAAACGACTACCCCGGCCCTCTATTTATAAACCATAGGGGCGGATTTTACAATGTCTTGAACACTGGCAGTTATCGTTAGAAACCTAACTAACTAACTAACTACTACTTGAGGCTTTAACTGATCTCGATCTGCTCTATTTGGGCTTTACTCAATGCAAACACATAACAATATTCTTTGTGTCAGCTAATGTAACATTTGCAGAGAATATCCCTTATTTTGGCCATCCTAATCCTCAGGGACAGAGTCCATTTTTTACTAATAAGAATCAGTTTCCTACTCTTCTTGATCCTGATCTATCATCCTTCTCTCTCCCATCAACTATTCCAAAGGATTCACCAGGTATGACACCAAAGGAGCCTTCACCAGATATTCCTCATCCACTGCAGGTTTACTCAAGGAGAAAAAGGTTAGCTCCTTCCCTTATGTAGGCCTCGGCATCCAATTCAAGTCCTAATCCTGCTACTGCCAGCACTGACAACTATGATAGCCCTCTTGACAACTCACCAGGTAATTCATTTGCAAAACCTTTAATACTTGATGATGAGCCTATTGAACCTATTGAACCCATACTTAAAATAGAAAGCTCTAAGGGTGATCTTGATTGGCCTAGTGCACTTAGAAAGGGTACTAGAACCTGCACCAAACATCCCTTACACTTGTTCTTATCCTATTCCAAATTATCATCACCACACAAAGCCTTTCTCACCAGTCTTCATACCATTCCTATTTCCAAAACTTTTTCTGAAGATATATGGAATAAGAATTGGAAGAATGCCATGGAGGCCAAGATGGCAGCCCTAGAAAAGAACCAAACATGGGAGCTTGTTCAGTTCCCTAAAGGGAAACACCCAATGGGATGTAAGTGGGTTTATATAGTGAAATATAAGTCTGATGGGTCATTGGACAAGTACAAAGCAAGGCTGGTGGCTAAGGGGTACACACAAATGTATGGGGTAGATTACCTAAATACCTTTACACCAATTGCAAAGTTGAATACAGTCAGGGTCCCTCTATCCTTGGGTGCTAATCTAAGCTGGCCACTACAACAATGTGATGTAAAAAATGTATTTTTGCATGGGGATCTAGAAGAGGAGGTTTACATGGAATTACCACCAAATTATAGCCTAACAACACAAGAGCAGGTAGTGTGCAAACTTAAAAAAGGCCCTATATGGACTAAAATAGTCCCCAAGGGCTTGGTTTAGCTGGTTTACAAGAGTGATGCTTAGTATGCGGTATAGGCAAAGCCAAGGGGATCATAGCCTATTCATCCACCACTCTCGACCACAGGGGGAGTGACAATGCTAATAGTATATATGGATGACATTGTAGTCACCGGTAATGATAAGTAAGGCATGAATAATCTAAGAGAGTGTTTAATCAGTGAGTTTGAAATTAAAGACTTTGGGAGATTGAAATATTTTTTGGGCATAGAAGTGGCACATTCAAAAAAAGGAATTTTTATTTCTCAACAAAAGTACATAGTAGACCTCCTAACTGAAACTGGAATGATGGGTTGTAAGGCAATAGACACTCCCATTGAACCTAACCACAGGTTGGGGGAAGTTTCAAAAGATAGTGTGGTTGATAAGAGATCCTATCAAAGGCTGGTTGGAAGGCTGATTTATTTGACTCATATTCGGCCAAACATTGCCTATGCAATGGGTGTGGTCAATCAATTCATGCACAACCCAAAAGAGACTCACCTAAGGGTAGTGTATAGGATACTACACTACTTGAAGGGAACACCCGAGAAAGGTATTCTATTTAAGAAGGGAGAGACTATGTCACTTGAGGCTTACATGGATGTTGATTATGCAGGATCCATTGCGGATAGGAGGTCCATATCAAGCTATTGCACTTTTCTAGGGGGTAACCTTGTGACGTAGAGAAGCAAATAACAAAGTGTAGTGGCTCAATCAAGTGCAAAAGCTGAATTCAGATCTATGGCTATGTGTGAGTTACTATGGCTGAAAATATTATTGGATGATCTTAGAATCAAGTGGACAGCTCCTATGAGGCTCTACTATGATAATAAATCAGTAATAAGCATTGCTCATAATCCAGTCCAACATGACAAAACAAAGCATGTTAAAGTGGATAGACATTTCATTAAGGAGAAATTGGACAGTGGCCTAATTTGTACCCCATATTATATCTCCTCAAGTGACCAATTGGCAGATGTGTTAACTAAAGGATTACCTGCAGTTGTATTTCACAAGTTGATCAGCAAGATTGGAATGTATGACATCCACTCACAATCCTGAGGGGGGGTGTCAACGATGAAGGAGCTAATCTTGTCCTCATTCTCGAGCAAGATGAGATCAGTTTGGTTGTTATTTGATTACCTTTTCTTTCTAAAACAAGAGTGTGTATCTTCTAGAAAATAGATTGCTATAACTTTCTATAGTTTATTGTATCCTAAATTGTATAAGTTTCCAAATTCAGATTTGGAAACTTTCTTATTCTAACTTTTAGAAACTTCCTAGTTTAGCAGGCAGTCTTGTATATAATTCCATCTATCCCTTCAAAGGGAAATAAGATTGAAAGTCCTTTCACGTCTTTCTTGACAATAAGAACAAAAAAAATCAGCCGGAGCTTTGTTTCCCACAGCAAAACTTTTGATTTCTTCAACTATCTCTCTTAGCTTTCCTCGAGCTACCAACTATCCCCAAAATTCCTTACCAAATCCACACATCTTCACAACATTAGAAGATATTTCAGCTGAGGATGTATCTCCAATCATACCAATTCTAGTAATAGTAAGGAACTTAAATTTCTTTGCCAACCAAGAGCCAATCTGACACTGTCACTCACCAATTGGAATTTGAACAAATAAAACAGCAGAAAACTCTTCCTCCCGAGCTGTTTCCCGCTCACTGCTGTACACCCAAGATTTATCTTCCACAATCTTCTCCTCTAATGGTGTCCCAGTGTCCATCCCTACAATTTCCCTTCCTGTCCAGACATACTGATTACATAGGAAGGGATGAGAAAGTTCCACAGGTTCCTCAATGGCTGAAACATGGCCTCCATCATGACTTCATCCCTAACATGATTTATAGCCGGATTATCTGATGAAATAATATCCCTGCTAGGATTATCATATGCATGAAAGCCATCTTCATAACATTTCGTCTCCAATTTGATTTATAGCTTGCTTATCAACCAAATCATAAGCTTCCTGCCCTTGTAAAATGTGGTCTATATAGATCTCCTTATCCAATCTCCTTTCATCTCCGGAATCCTAAGTTTCCATTGATAGGTTCACTTCAATTGATTCCTCGGATCCTTACAAATCAGAATCTTGCAGAAGGACTCCAACGCCAACTTCCTTAATATTGACTGATTTTTCAATCAAAACTTCCTAATTCCATGCAAATAATTCAGCACCACCTTTTTCTTTCTATTTGCCGCAATATTGCTTTACATGAACTTCTTTTTCAAAAGGATCAAAGGGTTCCTTTGGATTTGCTGCCCTAGCAACCTGATCGTTATAGTTTCCCTTTGGAGAATGCATTTCATCGCCAATATCATCTTTAAGATTGCAGTCATCCTTCTTGTTAATACTGCCTAAATCAAAATACTTCTTCTGCTCAAACTCGGAAGCAAGCAATGAATCATTTTCCCATAATCTTAACTTCTCCTTAGACTGTTGCATTTTAAGGAACTCCTGAGGCTGTAATGCTTCCTTAACCATGTCCTTCTTCCAGAACTCTCTGTTACGGTCATTCAATCTTGATGATTGATTGTCTGAATCAATCATCTCTTGGTTAGAACTTCCGAGATAATCATCAAAAATGTCTCTTCACAGGCTATCGAAGAATTCAATTGGAATGCTAACTTGATACCTCTTAGACAGCATCATTGCAAACTCCTGCAGCTGCTCTCGTAACATACGGCCTATTTCCTCACACATTTTGTGTATCACATGGCTTGTTCCCTTGTGCATTTGACTGAACTTATTATCAAATTTATTTTCCCATGTCTCATGATTCTGGCCAAACTCCTCATGATTTCTGTTGTATCCAACTGAGACCATAGCATTCTTCTGCAGCAACTTGTCACGACCCTAAGGTTGAGCTAGGGTCTAAGAAGGAATTGGGAAGAATTTGGGAGAAAAACGGAGAAGAACTAGAGGGAGATATAGAGCAAAAATTAAGAGAAAGGGAGGGAAAACAAGGAAGAACTAGAGAGAGAAAGTAAGGAGGGAAATATGAATTCACTAAATCATTCCAACATACATTTCTCTACATGCTATGGCCTATTTATAGGCTGTTCAACTGATAGAATATTGTAGAACAACACCCATGTGCACTTTAACATAATGAATAGCATCTCCTAACCAACAATTGTAACTAATAATAGCATTGCCCCTCTAATTCCTTTTGGGTCATGACAATTCCCCCTCCTTGAAAAGTTTCTTGTCCCCAAGAAACTTATTACCATTGACCCGTTGTTATTCATCCGATGCCCATCTTCACCAACTGATTTCTTCTTCGCCTTTTCTTGTTCTCCTCTCGTATTACCCTTTTCTTTTGCTTTCTCTTTCTCTTTCCTTCTTCCTTAACAGTACTACGACTAGCTGTAACCCCAAGTCCAGCCATCCACCTCTTCCTTATTGCCATTAAAAATGGTTCTAATGGAGTTGTCATTCTTGTAACCATCTCGTTTCCAATCATAGGAAGAAATTCAAACTTCTCTTTAAACAAATCAACCCTTTTTGCAGCTGTTGTCCTGTTTTGTGTGCCCATGCCGATGAAATACGTATGAGATGTCCCAAACAAGGTGCCCGGTGCAATCCTTTCCTCCGTCATCTCAAGTACTTGGTAAAGAGGCTTTTCAGGCTCCTTCCTCTACTGCTTCTGGAGTTCAATAACATCAGGAGTCTCAACACCAGTGGGAGTGCTTGGGAGGCTGTCAACTGATTGAATGCCATCCTCCAACTCCTCTTCCTCAATCTCTTCTACAACAATTGCCTTTTCTTTCTTGTGATTCTGAATTGCCTTATTCAATTCAGATTGCTCCTCATTCTTTGCAGCTACCATTCCCATTCTTAGGACCTTATCAGCCTCATACTTCTCATCAGCTGCATGAACACCATTGTCCTCTTCCACTGCCACTTCATTAGCTTCTTGCACTACTTGATGAGCAGCCTGGGAAACTCCTTTGATAACATCAGTTTTGGTCCTTTCTCAAAATCGGGTACATAAGTCAATCACAAACTGTGGCTAGCTTAATTCCACCATCCTGTGGCTCCAATTCTTAAACCAAGCATCTGCAAAGCCCTCTAAATAAGCTGCAACCATGTTCACTTTCTCCCTTTCAGCTACTCGGTATTAGTAGAACACCCGTTCACACTGCCTAATCTATCATTTAGGCCTATCTCTTTCAAATACAAGAATGTTCATCCACGAACCAAGGGGTGTGGAGTGAGTTTCCCCAACTCCTCGTCCCAAGTTTTCCTCCTTTGCATCATCCATTCCTAATCTTAGGGACACATTAGCCTTAGGAATACCTCCAATTTGCTGGTTGCTTTTAATATAACCTTTAGGCTGTAGTGCATGCTTTTCGTTGCAACTTTCATCTCCAATCTGATTTAAGTAGGCAGAATATTCTTTTGAAAAACATTCAGTTGGAATACTCACTTGGAATTTGTATGAAAATAGGATCAAAAAATCATCCAACTGTCTACTAAGGTCCTTAATTCTTCTTCTTGTTGCAGCACGTAGTCCTTCGGCCATCTCCTTAGTTCAATTCCCTAAAAAATTCACCACTACAGCAGCCTCTTGATCAGTTTCCAAGGACCACTCTGGAAACTTATTTCGGTACTCAAATTCAACAACCTTAGATTCCCAAAAGGCTAGATCTGAATCAGCCTTTAGTTGCTGCTGACAGTGTTCTAAAACGCGCTAGGCGCTAGTCGGGCGCCAGGCTGGGGCCTAGCGCCTAGGGCGCCTAGGCGGATCTAGGCGGCCTAGGCGGTTTAGGAAAATTATTAATTTTTTTTAATTTTGTGATGTGTCTTGATATTATTTTTAATTAAATTAAAGTTGAAATAGGTATAAAAATATATATATCTAACATATAAATATAAAATATATATATATATCTAATATATAAATAAAAATAAAAAAATATATATTGAATATATTTAACATAAAAAAAAGAAATATATATATAACATATAAATAAAAAATAAAATCAAATAACATAAATCCTAAAATCCTAACATCAGAGACAACGCGCGCGCGAGAGAGAGAGAGAGAGAGAGGTCGGAAGCGAAGTGGAAGCGGAAGCAAAAGCAGAGGCGGAGATGGAGCTTGACAGCGGCGGCGGCGTTGATGCAGCGAGGACTCGGCAACGAGGATGGAGCTTGACGGCGTAGAGGCGGTGAGGAGGTCGCGATGGAGCTGGAGGCAGCGGCGGCCTTGGGCTGAGATGGAGCTTGACAGTCGGCGGCGGTGCGGGCGAGAGAGAAGAGGAAATCGACGAGAGAAAGGGGTAACGGGTAAGGGATACAAAACCCTAATCAATTAATACTAAGCTTCACGCGGCCCAGGCGGCCGATTTGGCCGCCTTGGCCAGGCGATTCACGCGGCTAGGCGTCCGCCTTGGCCGCCTAGGCGCCGCCCGGTACCGATTAGCCGGGCCGGCGCCTAAGGTGGCCGATTTGGCCATAATCGCGGCGGCCAGCGGCCGCCTAGCGCCTCGGCTCCGCCTAGGCGGCCGCGTAGGCCGCGTTTTAGAACACTGGCTGCTGATTGCCTCCAAATCAATTACCTTCACACAACCTGCTGGCTCTGGATAATTTCAGAAGACAACTATTCTAATCAGTTTCAGAAATCTGTCTGCCACTTCTGAAACTAACACTTCCGTTGCGTAACTCTATGACCACAACTTCTGCTGCGCAATTACTTTCGAAGCTTGATTGAATCTGTTTGGCCTCTAAATTCACCGGAATTCAGTCACTGAAATCGCTTCGATAAATTGCCAAGACCTATTGATAATCGATTGCTTCCAAATCTGCAATCTTAGCCGCTTCAAGTTCAGCCAACCTAATTTCGCCTCAAACGAATTCCACAGAGATCTGGATCTAGATCTGCTTGATTAACTTAAACAAGAGTTAGCGGCCAAGGAACTGCTCGATTAATTCAATCAAGTCAGTTGAGAATTTCTCCAGACTGAATCGCACTCCGATGCGCAGTGATTGCTCAATATCCACTTCCGACTTAACCTTCCTTCTCGCCTCAACCTCACCTCGGCAATCGAGGATCGAATTTGTTTGGCCTTCAAGTTCGCCTATTCACAGCTTCCAACTTCACCAGAATTCCATCACTGGAACCTCACAAATCTACCTCGATCAGCCCTATCCTAATTCGCTTAACTCCCAAGCAGCAACTGAGATGCAGCTGATTGATTGCACCTTCAACAATTCCGAGTCTCACCGCGAAGAGCTGCTGGAATCACAATCGAATCGCTGCTATCCATTTCCACAGCCGAGTTTCCAGCCATGAGGCTACCACCTGCTTCGTTTTCAACTTCTAGATTGCCTGAATTGCCTAGCCTTGTTTCGCTCCAGGCAATTGTTCCGTAATTGACAGCCTTCCTTACTATTGGAGTCTCAGTTCCACGCTCGCCCAGACCTATTCCACCTTCTATGTTGGTCGATTCTGCCGCAACCCATAAAATGTGCCGGAATCATGTCAGAATTTGTCTAGAACTCACCTCTCGCTCAACTTCCAAATCTGAGTTGAGAATCACAATCAAATTTGAGGCAATTGAGAATCGCCGCTTGCAGAATTAACTTCTGAACTGTTTCTGATCGCGCCTTCCTTCCCACCTCGATCACATGCAATGACCTAGAGTGGTTCCGAGAGTTGCTCGCCTTGCGTTGCCTGGAATTTTGACCCTCACTGATCTGCCGAGGACCATCGGATCTAAATTTGCCTCTACTTCACTTCTTGAATCGCATCTTCCTTCTCACCCAATCACCGCTAACTTCACCTAGTACACAATTCAGTAACCTCGAGAATCAACTGGATTCGAGAAGCTATTGGGTCTGTTGTGACTTCCTGAAATTACCTTCAAAACTCAAATCGAATCGGATTACGAAATCGACCTCTCCTACAATTCGGCAAAAATCTTTGGTGTTGAATTGCCTTGGCTAACTACTACAAACTTCTAAATCATGGCCAAAGCTGTCGGAATTACTTGACCAAGAGAACTGTTGAGAAACGAACGACTTTGATACCAAATGTCATGGCCCTAAGGTTGAGTTAGGGTCTAGGAAGGAATTGGGAAGAATTTGGGAGAGAAACGGAGAAGAATTGGAGGAAGATATAGAGCAGAAATTAAGAGAAAGGGAGGGAAAACAAGGAAGAACTAGAGAAAGAAAGTAAAGAGGAAAATATGAATTCACTAAATCATTCCAACATACATTTCTCTACATGCTATATCATATTTATAGGCTGTTCAACTGATAGAATATTATAGAACAACACCCATGGTGCACTTTAACAGAATGAATAGCATCTCCTAACCAACAATTGTAACTAATGACAACATTGCCCCTCCAATTCCTCTTGGGTCATGACACAACTAAGACTCTAATTGTTTCATGCATGCACTGCTCCCCATGGCCAACATCTCACGAACAAGACAAGTTGAAAACCACAGAGCAGGAGTTCTATACATACTAAATCCAAAACCTTTTGTGAGATAATCAACTTTGAATTAAAATTGCCTCTGATCTGTTGCAGTCTTAGAATTCACCAAGATCTGACGGAAATTAGCAACCTAGAGTGCTAACAATCAACGAGCAGGAGAAGTTGGAAGAATCTGCCTCTCAGACGAAATCCGCCTCTAAGATTACTTCCGTGCTGTGTTTGCTTCACAGTAATCGCCTTAGGTTACTGCTTTGCTGTTCAATTTTTCTTTGAATGAGACTCATCGGATTTCACAGCCAAGAGTTACTCGTAGCTCAACTTACTAAATCACTTCTTGAATTGCCTCTAGCTCATTTCCAAGAATTGCTTGCTTGATTACGATTTGTCTCAACTAGCTTCAAGTTAACTCGAAAAGTAATGCAGAAATTATTAGTGTTGGAAACACAACAACCTATTATCGTCGAACATTAATAGCCGAGGAACACCGGCTTTGCTTTGCCTTCACACACTGCTTGATAATTTCTATTGAATCGGTGGTTAGAGTCACTGCTAAGAAATCGCTTCTAGAACCGTCTCCTAGAACCGTCTCCTGAATGGATCGACTCCAATCGCACCACCTGCTTTGGATCGACAATCCACAATTCCAAGCCGATCGCGGTGGGTCACCGCAATTCGTTAATTCAATCGTGATTGATAGGATCCTGATGACTCGAATCTGCCTCCAATTCGTGACTTCTTACTCACTGCAATCTTAACCATTAGCCGGTGGTCACTCATCTTCGAAATTCAAACAAGAATTTCTAATCAATCAAAACTACTTCTTCAATGCCGAGCTGATTATTGTTGTGCTCTGCTTCTTGTGACTTGAGTTGAATTTACTATTAAAATCAATAGAATCACAACCGAGAATCGTTGGCTCTGATACCAAATTGTCATGTACCTAGGGTTTACGTAGGGTTTTGATAGGAAATTGGAAGAAATCGAGGGGGAATTAGACTGAAAGGGAAGGGAATGCAACAAGTGGGGAAGGATTACAGACAGAACAACAAGGAGGGGAGATCAGAGATAAATCAGAGGGATCGGGAGAGAGTTCAGAGGGAAATTGAGAGAGAATTCATGAGAGGGAAATGAGAGAATTCAATTATCAATTCAAACATGTCTTTCCATCCTCTAGCTGTGGCTTATATATAGCCTAACAGCCTCCCCACATGCACCCATGTGCAGTACAACGAGAAGCATAACTACCTATAGCTAAGGACAAAGATCTATAACAGAAAAGGATAAAAAATTACAATTACTGCCCTAGTAAACCCTCATAATAGTTGTACAATATAGTAATGCATGTCAGCTAACTACTATTATATTTACTAATCTATCCTTGGGAATCCTTGGGTTGTGACAATAGAATCTCAAAAAAAACTTTCACAATAAGACAAATGACCAAAAAAGTACTTTCCAATTGAAAATTTGCAGCAAAAAAGACATAATAGAAACAGAGGCAAAATTACATTGATGCGTAATGTTTCTCCCCTTGAGGTATCTACTACAAGCTGCGTTTCGGTAACAGCATGAAGATATAATCCTGCAATGAAACAAAATTTAAATGACAAACTAGTACAAAAATAAAAAGGTACACTTTAATAATGGGAAAAGGTAAGAAATCAGAAGAAACCAAATGAAGAAATATGGTACTAGAAACTCAAAAGTATCATATAAGGCGAGATAGTGCATATGCTGGGATGAACTTCTACAAGCAAAACATCCTACAAGAAAACATGACCATAAAAAATATGTTCCATAGAAAGAGAGATTTTCTCTCAAATTAGCCTATATTGTTGTTAATAAGTGAAAGATGCGCAATGAGAAAAATGTTGTTGTGGGTCTAGGTTGTGCTTAACAATAGTAGATAGAGTACTCCTTTAAATTTTTACATCCAAGATGTTAGATTGGTTATAAATGTTAAACAAAGTTCCATACCCACAAGCAATTCCTTTAAAACTAAGTTTTATACCAAGATGGCCTAGTTCTGAACCCAACCACAAAAAACTGCTCTGTTTTCCAACAGAAAGATTCAGATACCCTCTTTGTGGCAGTACATGAAACGTGCTTCAACCTGAAGCAAATATCTCAACTGTAACATCAAAAGATTCAGAAACTCATAAACCTATGATAATTACCTTGTCAACCAAGAAAGTTAGTTGCCTCAATACAAGCTAAAACCATATGTATTAGGGAATTGTTCAATGTGAAAGTTGCTTACACATAAAAACATCACAAAGCTTGAAGTACTTAACATTTCTATAAATTTAGGAAAAGTTTTAAAAGAGCAATAGCTAGTTTCGTAACTCCAACATCACCCAAAAGGCCCAAACAGACTAAGAATGGACTGCAGTATAGGACATCGAGAAACAAATACCTCACATTACAGAAAACATTAGCACCATCTCTTGTGCTAAAAAATTCTCCATGATTAAGCTTGCAGAGAGTCTTTTAATCTCATCCCTTGTGTACGGTGTTACCACGTGTAACATCCTTATTAAGCAGGTACAATGAAAACATTCTGGCAAGGGAAAGATCCCTGGGTTACTATTTTACCCAAGCAATTTGGACTCATTTCCTCCCTAAAACCCTCAATAAGGCTTCTATAGGAACTTTGTTATAAGCTTTTTCTAATCTATAAACACCAGATATAATTTTTTTTTTATTTTTTGTTTATCCCTATACTTTTCCATTAGGCATCTCAGCAAGTATATAGCTCCCATTGTTGACCTACCAAGCATAAAACCAAATTGGTTTTTACTTTTATTTCTCTCAATCTTTGCTTACTCACTCTCTCTCAAAATTTCTTAGTATATGTTACAGCTTTCCTCTATAATTTCCACAACTTAGAACATCTCATTTATTCTTGAAAATAGGCACTAAAAGTGGTATTGGTCCACTCATCCAGCATCCTTTTTTTTACTTAAAGATCACAATATAATTTTTGTTAACAAAAAAAAAGGTCCTCTTCTGCCATGCATTTCCATGCTTCTATAAGGATATTATCTAGTCCAACTACTTTACCATTCTTCATTTTTTTCAGTGCTTGCTTTATTTCCTCTAAACATATACGCCTATAGAACATGTAATTCCCTCTCAAATTCTTTTAAACTCTCCCTCCAAACTCTCTTCTCTCTCCCTCGATCCTTCTAATTCTCTGATAATTCAAGTCTCATCCGAGAGACTTGACAAGCTAGTTTGTATATATCTCAATCTGCATCTTTTGAATAAAGTTGTTGGCATAAATTTTCATAAGCTTTAGACTTTACTTCACTGACTTCCTTTTTTGCTTCTTTTTTGACCAAACTATGCCTCTTTAAGTTTTCTTCATTATGACATATGCGTAAAAACTTGTAGCAAGTTCTCTTAGTTTCGATTTTCTTAGACCTCTTCAATCCACCACTAAGACTCTTTTTGAATTGGGACATTTCCCTTCAACTCTCCTGCACCATTTGTGTTCTATTTCAAATAGCAATGACCATTTCAATTCAAGTTTGGTTTTTCTCCTTTTCTACTATCCAATCTCTTCTGCCATACATTTTTTCCTTGAACATAGTTTATTATTCATCTTTTAAATCTTATCATCTGATTCTTGGACTTCATTTTATATCATTTTTTTCTCCTCCAATTTTCAATATGGGCATTAATGACCATAAGTCCATGTTAAATGGTTACGCATTCTCTAGGTATAACTTAACAATCTTTTCAACATAAGTGGCTTTCTTGTCTCATAAGGAAGTAGTCTAGTTGGGCAATTGATAAACCATTTTTATATGCAATCAAGTGTTCAGCCCATTTCTTAAATCTAGGGCTATTAAGAGCTCATGTGCCCGTGACAAACTCCAAAATAGCTTTACCCTCATAATTTCTTTCTTAAAATCCAAAACCTCCACGTACACCTCTACACCCATTCCTTTATCTACCCACATGACCACTGAAGTCACCTCCAACAATGATCTTCTCTCCTCTAGGTATTTCTTGTACCATCCCCTCTAAATCTTCTCAAAGCCTTGTCCCTCTAATCTCCTAACCCAACCTATGGTATATAAGTACTCACAATATTTATAATCTCCTCTCCTAAAATAGCTTTAGCTGTAATCATTCTATTTTCTTCACATCATTACCTCATCCTTTAAAGTACTATCCACAACAATTTCCACTCCACTCATTGCCTGACCCTTTCTTGAATACCAAAGTTTATATCTAGATTCTGTCAACAATTTAGCCTTTTATCCAACACATCTTGTCTTTTAGATGCACATAACATTAATTTTTCTCCTAATCATCACATCCACCACTTCCATAGATTTTTCTTGTTGAAATACCAATATTCCATGATCCAATACTTAGTCTATAATCCTTGACTAATTTATTTACTCGCATCCGTTGATGAAAATGTGAGAACCCTTGTCAATTTAACACTATGTCTGGGAACCAATGCTGCAATGCTAAATCATTTTTCACTGTACTCCGGCAATTCAGCAAGTAGCTAAGAACGGTTACATCCCAACGATTTGCCATTTGTTTAGAATTCGTGTTGTTTGATTAGATGGAGTTTACACTGACTGTCAACTGCCAGTTATGAATAGGAATCCACAAGCGGAGTTGCCATCTAGAACCCAATAATAATAATAATAATCTAGTGCAGCACTAATAAGATACAAAGTGGACGTTCCTATTGAGCTAAAGTTAACCTTTTTATGCAACCTCTCTGAGGGCATGCAACATGGACGCCATAAGATACACTGAAACAATTCTCAAAAGAAAAATGTAAGACAACATTCAAGAACCTATAAAAATCTATGTATTTTCATATGTTCTTTACAAGTCATGTTTTTATATTTTATTCAAAGAAAACTAACAAAATCCAAGATGATACTTAATCAAAAAACCATGTATTTTGCAACTTAAAATCCAACATAGCAGTCGCTAACCACAAACGCTTGTTCCATCAATTCATACATTAAATGTTATTAGAATGCATCAAATGGAAGGAAGTGTCAACACGACATCCATACAGATCTAGTAAAGAAAGAATGCCCCTTCTAGAAGTTTGCACTGCTAGCCTGAGGAGACACAGTGCCAATAAGGAGGGTCGAATTCAAGTTGCCTTTTAAGTTCAACCCTACAGTTGTGGCTTTTGAATTAACATCAAATGTCAAGAGTATAATGTAAGCAACCAATCTTTACAATTCAAGAAACTAATTCTAGCAGTTCTCAAATACAGCAGAAATGGAAACTGATCATACCATCATATATGTCATAAGAAGTTCCAAAAAGCAATCAAATTAAGAACCAATAGCAAGATAACCGGCCAATCCTAATTCACACACACAGACATATATAGGGAGTGAGAGGAAAAGGAACAAACTGAGTTCAGAGAGGAACAGGAGGAGCATGAGAATGGAGGAGGCGAGAGTGATGACGCCGCCGGAGAGGGTCCTGCTATAGAAATCCTCATTAATCTTAGGGTAGGCGTCGAAGTTCCGAATCTTGCTCATCACATGTTCCATCTCCTCTCGGTTGTACTCTTCAAAATCCCCCCCTCTCTCTCTCTCTCCGCGCAAGTCTACAAACCCTTGATTGAAACCAGAAATCGAAACAAAACCAAGTGTAGAAGGCACTGGACACCTCGTTGAGCTAAATTGATCTGATTTATATATTTAACGAGGCGTTTCAAAGAGTGCGATCAATCGATGTCGTCCTCTTCCTTTTCTCCCCCAGCCCCTTCTCCTCTCTCTCTCTCTCTCTCTTCCGATTCTGATCCGAATATATATATATATATAATATGTGTATATGGAACAATGAAAAAGACAAGACTCGCCGGAGAACAGCGTCGCCCGCTATTCTTCCGCTGTTGAATCCAACGACGTCTACGGATTGATTGATGCGCTTGGGTTTCGCAAATGTTTCCGCCGCACACTTGTTCGTATTTACATTTTGGCCCTAATTGATCTTAATTATATAATAAAAATATTTCGTTTTACCATTAATAAATGCTAAACGTTTGTATCGTTTGATTTAGGGTGAAGAATCATGCTGGATGTATATCATTTTTGTACATTTTAGATTATATAAAGAGATATTATGATCAAAATACCTCTCATCTTTATGCGTCTCACGAAGGACTTTTTTATCATTAGTACACCTTTGTGTAGTCCAAGATGTACACAAAGATATACCAATAACATTTTCTTAGGGAAAATTATAAATTTGATCCATGAAAATTAGTTTTTTACTTTTAAAAATGTAATTAAGTTTTTTAATTTTTATATTACTAATCACCTTAATCTTGTTTATTTTATAATCGATTAAATATAAAATGACGATGTATCAATTTTGTCAATTAAATCATTATATTTTTAGGCTAAAAGCCATATTACCTTTGATCTAGATGATCAACACCATTTAATCTATGAATTAAAGATAAATTTAGGTTTCCAATCAACCTTTAAGCCCCAAGTCATAACCAAATTGCACTAAACATAATTTATTAAGGTCTTTTAATTGTGATCAATGAAGTGAAATTAATAGATTATGATGAACTATTCTAATCTATTAACTAATATGTAGATACATTTATAGAGCAGACGATTAACTAGATCTCCTGATATTGTGGAGATGAGGTGAACTTATCTCCAAAAGATTAGAGATATGAAAACTCAAAACTAAATTATAAGAATCACATGGGATAATCCTAAGTTGTTATCCTAACATCCCCCCGTAAGCTCAACGGGGTAGGGAACATTGTGAGCTTTGACTGAAATGAAATTGAGCAGAGCCAAGAGGCTTGGTAAAAATATCCGCAACTTGTTATTCCAAATGAATGTACTAGACACGTAAGTCCTGACGATGAACTTTTTCTCAGACAAAATGATAATCAACCTGAATGTGCTTCGATCATTGATGGAACACAGGGTTTTGTGTTATATAACCAACACTAAGATTGTCACAAAACAACACAGAAGAAGTCACCAGTGGAATATGAAGCTCATAGAGCAGCTGTTGCAACCATACAAGTTCAACCATAGCAAAGGCAATGCCCCGATATTCTGCTTCTATACTAGAGCGTGCCACTACAGACTACCTGCGAGAAAACAACTAATTAAGTTACCTCCATAAAACATAGCATAACCATGAGTAAAGAGGCGATCATCAAGACTATCTGCCCAATTAGCATTAGAAAAGACTGTAAGATAAAAACGACGAGACCTTCGAAGGTGCAAGCCATGGGTAGATGTACCACAGAGATAGCGAAAAATCCGCTTAACAGCCTTCCAATGAGTGACTATGGACCGATGCGTAAACTAACAAACACGATTTACGGTGAAAGAAATATCAAGGCGAGTAATTGTTGCATACTGAAACGCACCAACAACACTACGATACAAGGTAGGATCAGGTAAAGATTCGCCAGAAGACGAGAGCTGAGATGAGGATTCAGCAGAAGAGGTAACTGGCTTAGCTTTGTGCATTGAGAACTTCTCCAGAAGATCCATCACATACCGATGCTGACTTAAGTGGAGCTGCGAGTGACTTCCAAGCCAAGAAAGTAAGAGGGAAATCTGAGATCCTTAATGGAGAAAGACTGATCAAGATCACCAATAAGTTGCTTAATAAAGTTAGAGTCAGTATCCGCAATAATAAGATCATCAACGTACACAAGAATATATGTCCGAGAGGAACCAAAACACTGTTAAAATAAAGAATTGTCAGAATGGTAAGTAAAGAAACCAAGTTGTAATAAACTATCTTTCAATTTTTCAAACCAGGCACGGGGTGCCTGCTTAAGCCCATAAAGTGCTTTTTGAAGTTTGCAAACATGACTGGGATTGGAGATGTCAACATACCCGGGCGGTTGACGCATAAAAACATCCTCCTTGAGGTCACCATTCAAAAATACATTATTCACATCTAATTGACGGAGGTACCACCCATGAGTAACAGCCAAAGATAGAATGAGACACACCGTAGTCAGTTTGACAACGGGGCTAAAAGTCTGAAAGACATCAATACCTGGTCGTTGACTAAAACCTTGAGCCACCAACCTTGCTTTATGACAAGAAATGGAACCATCTGCATTATACTTCACCCGAAAAATCCATTTATTGCCAACAATGTTAGTGTTGGGAGAAGGCGGAACAAGGCGTCAAGTGTGATTACGAAGAAGAGCATTGTATTCATCATCCATAGCATGACGCCAAACTAGATTTTTTAAAGCCTGAGTTATATTTTGGGGAAGGGCCTGTAGAGAAGAGAGTGACGCGAGAAGGACACAAGGCTTGAGACAATTGGTTCGAGCTCGAGTGAGCATAGGATGGACCAAACTGGAAGCAAGACGAAGGTAAGATGGGCCAGGACAGGACTTTGGACTGGATTCAAATGGTAAAGGAAGACGATCAACAGATCGGGTAGTAGGTGAAGGCATAGGAGTGGAAGACTAAGAAGACCTGGGAGCAGCAAGGGAACTCAACGGAATGTGTGTGGGGGCGGGATGAGATAAGCCACTCGACAATGGATTCCCAAACATGGAAGCAACATGGTGCAACAGAGTTGTGGGAATCTGAGGTGATGGAAGTGACTTTGGTGGCACAGTAGGAACAAGGGATGAGTAGGGAAAATGTGTTTCATGAAAGACAACATGCCGAGCAACATAAACCCAAGAACCCGAAGGTTAAAAGCAGAGATACCCTTTGTGTTTGGAACTATACCCTAAAAAGACACAGGGAACTGATCGAAACGCCAATTTGTTCTTGTTATATGGTTGTATATAGGGAAAACATAAACACCCAAACACCTTGAGGAAAAAGTAATCAGGGATAGAGTGGTGCAATAATTGATAAGAAGATTGTTAGGCAAGGGTGGGAGAGATTGTACGATTGATAAGATATGTTGTCATATGAAAAGTATGTTCCCAAATGAGAAGTGATAAGTGAGCATGAGCTAAGAGGGATAGACCTTTCTCGATAATGATCCTATTTCGACGTTCAACTGCCCCATTTTGTTCTTGCGTGTGTGGGCATTGCACACAATGACCAATACCCAAGGAAGTAAGAAATTGTGACACATTGCGATATTCCCCGCCCCAATCTGTTTGGACGAATTTTATGGTAGATTGAAATTGCGTTTACATTTTAAAGATATCAAACACTTGAGATTTTGTGGACATAAAATACACCCATAAATATCGAGTGCAATCGTCAAGAAATATAACAAAGTAATAGTTTCCATTGAAAGAGGCAACTGGAGTAGGGCCCCACACATCATAATAAATTAAATGAAACGGAGTAGTAGAACGTTCATGCGAAACAGGAAAATGCAAATGATGAGTTTTTCCCATTTGACAAGAACTACAAACACTTGACAATTTATTCAATGAAATAGGAAGCGAAAACAAGGAAATTAATTTCATAGTGATATCAACACTAGGATGGCCTAACCTATTATGCCAATCTTGAAGACTAGTTTTGACACCAAAAAACGCAACTGGAGATGGGAAATGAGAGTCCAGGGATGACGAAAACTTGTAGAGGCCATTTTCAAGCCGACCCTGGAGAATGGGAAGACCCTGTGAGGATTTAACAACACACGAGTCAGCAAACAATTCAACGAAAACATCGTTATCTTTCGTTAATTGAGATACACTCAGAAGATTCTTTACAATGTGAGGGACACATAACATGTTGGGCAATAAAAGTGACTTAGCAAGAGAAGCTAAAATAGATGAACCAGTATTAGAAATAGCAAGTTGCATACCATTACCGATGGACACCTGATCATTGCCACTATATGCACCATGGATAGAAAGATTATTGAGATCTGCAGTGATATGATTCGAGGCGTCGGAATCAACATACTAAGATGGATCAACAATAGTGTCAGGAAAGGCTAACAGTGCTGTGATCTGGGAGGCAGATTCTGCAACATAAGAGTGATCAAATCGGTGATGACATTGAAGAGCAGTGTGGTCGTATATGTTGCAAATTTGACATTAGGGCTGAGTACAAGGATTACTTGAACCCTATTGGGAGGGGCGAGCAGAAGATGATTGTTGGTTAGTATGGGACTAGTGAAAGCCATTCCCACGGCCACCACGAGTGTGCCGGCCTCTACCGCACTGAGGCGCAGACATGTGGCATTGAGGCACCGAACCAGCAGACCCTGTTCTCGCAAGGTTGGCCTGGAGCAGAATTTTACGGGAACGAGCCAGACGTTCCTCCTCTTGCAACAGCATTCCAAGTAAAGAATCAACACTAAGGGGCTCGGATCGGGTGAGGATAGACATGTGAAAAGCAGAAAATTCCTCCCCAAGACCCATGAGAAGATAAACAAGCATATCTTCCATAGTGATGGGTAACCAGTTGGCCACAAGAGTATCAGCAATGCGACGTTTTTCTTCAACATATTCAATGACAAATTTGGAACCTTTTGTGAGTGTTTGGAGTTGAAGACGCAGCGACATGGCATGAGCCAAAGATTGGGACTTGAAAATATTCTCAAGGGTAGTCCATGCCTCAAAGGTAGTATGGGCATCAGTGATAGTGCCCAATAACTGGTCAGAGATGGTGGACTTCAACTAGAGAAGGACGAGCTTGTCCTTGCGATACCACTGTTAGACATTCGACTCAGTAGTAGAGGTGGGCGGTGCTGAGGTAGCTTCTGCATCATCAGCATTGATGGTGACAAGGGATGACTTAGAGGCTGAAGCAGCTGGCAGAAGATGGCTCTCAAGATTGAAAGCCTCCAGCACAAACTGAATGGTGGAACTCCAAACATAGTAATTGAAGTAATCAAGTTTGATGGTGATTGCTGGAAATGAGGAAGCAAGAGGCGTGACAACTATTGCTAATAGGTTAGAGTTTGCCATCATCACAAATCTAGGTGCTACAATGGTGGTGGCTGGAGTGGCGGAAATAGGCAGTGGCAGCGAAAGCGAAAGCTTGAGAAGTAAGCCAAATCAGTGTGGACGTTTAGT
Organism: Diospyros kaki; assembly: GCA_036245055.1. Lineage (NCBI taxonomy): Eukaryota > Viridiplantae > Streptophyta > Magnoliopsida > Ericales > Ebenaceae > Diospyros > Diospyros kaki. The sequence goes on along the minus strand of BSEG01000015.1, from coordinate 14,263,658 downwards.
CCTTTACGTGCTCTGATACCATAATAGATTATGATGAACTGTTCTAATCTATTAACTAAAGTGTAGATACATTTATAGAGTAGGGGATTAACTAGATCTCCTGATATTGTGGAGATGAGGTGAACTTATCTCCTAAAGATTAGAGATATGAAAACTCAAAACTAAGTGATAAGAATCACATGGGATAATCCTAAGTTGTTATCCTAATAGAATTTGTGATTAGTTTGACTTGCAATCAGTTTTACTAGGATCATCACTCAAATTGATTGTGTTTTTGCTCATCTCATCACAATTAGAGAAAACCTAGTGAATTATGTCTACTGCAACTTGGTTATGATTTGGGACTTAGGGTTTGATTTGGAATTTAGATTTACCTAGATTAATAGAATATAAATAGCATTATACATTGTTCAAACACTATTTGTCTAAAGGCCTAACGTGACCAAGATAAGGTTGTTAAAACACTATTCACATCCTTTGCCATTTGCTTCTACTGTTTTGTCTGTTCGCCTTCATCGTTATCCCCTATTTTTCGACTATCCGTTTTCGTTTCTCCACCCATTTACCTCTTCCTATTCGAAAAATTATCCTATTCCCTTTTCCCTCCCATCCCTACTCCTTCACCTCTATGCCTTTGGTCATTGTTGCTTCACCTATCACCTCCGATTGCCACTACTTCATCCATCTCTAAGAGGCACTACTCCTTTGCTGTTTACCTCTACCTTTCCATCCATTGTTGCTCCACTGTCACATTGCTCATTTGTTTGCCACTGCTTCGCCCATCTCTTCCACTTGTCTCCGCCCATCACCTCTGCCTATTAGTGCCTCTGATTCAAGTATCTCTTTTTTCCCTTATTTCTCACATCCTTAAATAAAAACTCTTCTTCTCCAACATTGTGAAAAATTCCTTCCAACCACACCACTTCTTTCACTTAGCCTCTTAATTTGTTTGCCATGCTCTCTAATTTTTTACACAGACTTTGCTAAAATATTTTGAAATTTTTTTTGAGTTTGATAATTTCTTAATTAACATGTTTGTATATGAAACTGAAACTACCAGTTTTTTAGTTGAATTAGGATGATCTTACATTCTTGTCTTCTAGTTTAATTTATGAACTTAATTAGATTTTGTGGGTTTTTAATTTAACCTTTTTTCACATATTATTACAGTACTACTAATTTAACTTTGATTACTTTGTTCGTTCAATAGAAATTTTGCGTTTCCCATTTCTAAAATATGCAATTTGCATCATCTCAAATAACATCAATTATGTAGAGTATATTACTTATAATGATTATATTGAAACTTCAAAAGGACATATGGACTGGGTAAGTAAAATTGATGGTGGTAGTGGTAATAATGAAAACAATTATGTTGGGTGGGATGATGATCATGCTTAGCCAAACATAGGGATGGAGATAGTTATATTAGATGATGGATACGATTTGTATAATAGCTATGCACTAAGAAAAGATTTGGGATTCGCATATTTACACATATAAATCTAAAACTGGCAGTGGAACATATAGGAAGGTATATGTATACAGCAAACAAGGATATGAAATTCTTTTAGATAAAAGGCAAATTGGAAAAGACACGAAACATCATGGAGACACTCGAATGAGTTATGAAGCAGATATAGAAGTGATTTTAGTAGTCTAGGAAGTGGATTCATTACAAGAATTTCGGATTTTAGCGACGGAATATTTCCGTCGCTAAATTCAAAAATCCGTCGCTAAATCAATTTAGCGACGGATTACCGACGGATTTTTTCCATCGCTCAAACAATGGTCGCTATATTATTTTGCGACAGATCCGTCGCCAATTTAGCGACAGATTAGCGACGGAAAATTTTCCGTCACTAAATATATTTTTTTTAAATTTAGCGACGGAAATTTCCGTCGCTATTTTAAAAAAAAAATTTATTAAAAAAATTAAAATTTATTTTAGCGACGGAATATTCCGTCGCTATTTTTAAAATTTATTTTTTTAATAATTTTTTTATTTTTTAAATATAAAATTAAAAATTAAAAAAATGTTAGCGACGGAATATAATCCATCGCTAACTCATATTTATAAATAAAAAAAATAAAAAATAAAAAAATAATAATAATTAAAAAATAAAAAAATTATTTACAATAAATATACAATTATTAAAAAAATAATTAATTAATACTTAAATATTTAAATTTTAAATATAATCAAAAACAAAATAAAATTATAATACTAACAAACACTTCTAATACTTCTAATAATTGACTGAAAATAAATAAAATAACACACAAAATAAAAGAAAAAAGCATACAAAATATATGAACAGCAAAAAAAATCTAAAAATAAAAAATAAAATAAATATCTAAAAAATAAACATCTGAAAATACTTTAAATTTACTTAAATTAAACTGAGCTACAAACAAATTTTAAAAATAAAAAATAAAATAAATATTTACAAAATAAAAAATAAAAAATTAACATTTTATCTAAAAAAAATAAAAAATTAACACAAAATAAAAAATAAAAAATTAACCTGGCAAGGGCGAGGGCGAGGGGCTGCAACGCGGGCGAGGGCGAGGGGCAGCCACGAGCGAGCAAGCGAGAGCGAGAGAGCGATGGCGAGACAGCGAGGGAGAGGCCGCGAGCGAGAGGCGAGATCGAGTGAGGGCGAAGCAGGGACCGAGAGCGAGAGCGAGAGAGAGCGATGGCGAGACAGCTAGGGCGAGGGCGAGGCCGCGAGCGAGAGGCGAGATCGAGCGAGGGCGAAGCAGCGATGGAGAACGAGAGCGATGGGGAGACAGCAAGGGTGAGGGCGCGAGCGAGAGCGAGACAGCGAGCGAGAGGCGAGGTCAAGCGAGGGCGAAGCAGTGACCCAGAGCGAGAGCGAGACAGCGAGGGCAAGGCCGCGAGCGAGAGGTGAGATCGAGCGAGAGCGGGGGGAAGGCGAGGCAGAGAGCGAATGTGGGGGCGAGAAGCTAGAGAGAGGTAGAGAGAGTGAGGGTTACAGATTTGGGGGAGGGGGGACTTAGGGTTTTTGGGGGGAGGGGAAGGGGAAGGGGAAAGGGAAGGGGGAGGGGGGATTTGGTTATGAAAGAGGCGGGGAGTTTCCCGCCTCTTCAATTTTATTTTTAATATTTATTAATTAAATAAAAAATAATATAATTTATAAAAATAATGAAAATAATTATTTAATTAATAAAAATAATATAATTTAAATAAAATTTTATTATTCAATAATTTCAATAGAATATTATTGTAATTATCTAAAAATTTAATTATACTATAAATCGAATAATTATAATAAATTAATTTTATATATTGAATTATTTATTAATTGTTTGTTATCTTAAAAAATTAATTTGTTTTGATAAATACAAATTATACTAAATGAATTTTAAATTGCTGAATTTCAAATTATACTAAACGAATTTCAAATTAATTTGAATTATTTATTAATAGTTTGTTATCTCAAAAACAAAATTAAAGAGTATAAATAATAAAGTGATATATTTATTTTTTTTTTGTCAACATTAATGTTTTATACATAACACTTAAAATTTAAAAATAAAAATTAACCCCTATAATTTTTTTATAGTATAACTATTAAGGAGGAAAACCATTCCATATCTTCGTTCGAAAATCATTCCGAATTTATCTTGATACTCTGTTATCTTAATCAACACATTTCACTTCCCTAATTGTTTATTATGAATGACTTAATTGTATATTTAATTGTGTTACAATGTCTATATATTAGATAGTGACATATGATATTGTTATAAGACACAATATCATCCATATATTATGGTTTTAAACTTTTTAGTTTAGCAAAAAATTCTCTTATTTATAAAGAAAAAGAAATTAACAAATAGCTCCTAAACACCTTCTTATATAATGTAATCCCTCAATATTGTTTTATTTTTATGATTTCTAAAATTTAAAATAAAGAAAATTTCAATAATATTATGATTTTTAAATTTTTTATTTATTTTTCAAATATAGTGTTTGTTTACATTTTAAACACATTTAATAAATATTACGGTCTTATACACAATGTAATTCATATATTATAGTTTTAAACTTTTTAGTTTTGCAAAAAATTATCCTCTTTATAAAAAACAAGAAATTGACAAATAGCTCCTAGACACCTTTTTATATAATATAATTCCTTAATATTGTTTTATTTTTATGATTTCTAAAATTTAAAATAAAGAAAATTTCAATAATATTATGATTTTTAAATTTTTTATTTATTTTTCAAATGTAGTTTTGTTTATATTTTGTACACATTTAATAAATATTACAAATAATTAATTATTATACATTTAATATATTTTTTATTTTATACACATGAAATATATTAATTGATAAAGTTAGAATTTAGCAATATTATAATTTTTAATATTAATATATTTATTTAAATTTTATAAATTAATTTTTTTACATTCATCTCATGTTTAAATGTATATTTATTTTTTTATAAAATTTAAATATTTATATATTTAAATATCCATCCCAAATTTAAATATTTATAAATTAATGAAATAAAAAAAATTAAAAATTAAAGCGACGGATTTGGACAATCCGTCGCTAGCTTTAATTTTTTTATTAAAAAAATTTTAAATTTTAAATTTTTTATTATAAAATTGAGCGACGGAAATCTATTTCCGTCGCTAAATTTTAATAATAAAAAATTTAATATTAAAATTTTATTTTAATTATTTAAATTAATAATAAAATTATTTTTTTATTTTTAAATTTTGCGACGGAATTTATTTTTCGTCGCTAAAATTAGTGACAGAAAAAAAATCCGTCGCTATATATATATATTTTTTGTTTTTTTATTATTATTAAAATTTAGCGACGGAAAATTATTTCCGTCGCTAAAATTAGAGACGGATTATTTTTTTTTTCGCTAAAAAATATTTTTTTTATTTTTTTATTTTTTTAGGGACGGAAAAATATTCCGTCGCTAAAATCCGTTGCTAATTCTAAAAAAAAAATAAAAAATAATCCATCGCAAATCCGTCACTATTCCGTCGCAAAATAGCGACGGAAATGTCCGTCGCTAAATCCCGTTTTTCTTGTAGTGATTGTTAATAAGTTTTTTTATATCCATAATCATGGCTTATTAACACCATCAAAAATGATTAGTCATCACTCTCACAATAAATTTTATCGTTCAAGTGCATGCAAATGACTAATATATGAGGTAAACCATGTAAGACTTGAGCCTTGTCAAATTAAAAAAGTAATGAACTCTATTAATGGTACTCAACATGCAAATGTTGTTACGTCACAATATATTCGTGACCGTTTGAAATATGTAAGACAAAATAATGTTAGAAAGAAATGTATTGGTATAATTAAACATTTTCAACATATGGCGGAAGCTGATGGTGATTATTTTTTCTCAATTAAATTAGGATCAAATGGAACATTAAAAAATGTATTTTGGGCTAATGGGAGATCACAATCATATGCATTATTTAGTAATATTGTTGTGTTTGACATGACCTATATATAAAATGAACAAGTTTAAATTACCTTTTGCACCATTTGTGGGTGTGATTATCACCATAGACAAACAATCTTGTTTGGTGTGGCATTATTAGAAGATGAAATTAAAGCAACAATTTACATGGTTGTTTCAATAAGTTCTCAAGTGCATGTGGAATATGACACCCAAAACTATTATTATTGATCAAGATCATGATATACGAAATGCAATTGAGAAGGTTTTTCTCATGACTCATCATTGATTTTGTTCATGGCACATTAGTGAACATTTTATTGAGCATCTTCGACGTTTAGAAAATCATTACAATGGCTTCAAGGAGACTTTTAGAAAATAGATGAAAAGTAGTACATTAAAAGAATTTGAGTTTGGATGAAAGAAGTTGAAGGATAAATATCACATTGAAGATAATAAATGGTTAACAAATATATACTAGCAACGAGACCATTGAGTAAACATATACATGAATGATACATTTTTTGTTGGCAGACTTCAAGTGGCCAAAGCAAGAGTATTTATTCATTTTTTTAATGGTTGTGTGAACTCATATACAATGCTCAATGAGTTTGTTATCTAATATGATAGGGCAAAAAAGGATCATCCCAAAGCATAGAAAATTGAAGATTTTATGACTTTAAATTCTAAGGCTATCACTAATTCAAGTCACTTATAGAGCAATAATTTGGAAAATGTTACACCAAAAAAAGTGTATGATAGATTTTTAAAGCAATAACACAAAGTATTGAACTATTTTTACCAAGTAATAGCAATTCAAATAATGTTGAAACATTTAAAGTTGGTCATTATGGATTCAAACCATACAAGTAATAGTAGAGTATGATTCACGTGGAGATGTAATGTTTAAATTTGGTTGCTACAAATTCAAGACAAAAGTGATACTTTGCAAGCACATATTGTGTCTCATGATAATGAAAGGAGTGTAGACCATTCCCTCTTATTATATCTTGTATAGATGGACAAATAATGCTAGATTTCAATTTAATAGAAATGAATACAATGCAACCACACCAGATGTAACGAAAATTAGTCCGCTAACTTTGTGGGGTGGTTCGATCAATATTTAACAAGTTAATGAATAATGTAAAACACTTATCTGTTGCTATAAAAGAGATCACATGTATTACTGCTTTATATGAGAAATTTGGTGAAAATAAAGAAACTAATCATGTTAAAGAAATGCATGTCAAAGTCAAAATGCAAATATGTTTTGCGAGAATATATCTCAGATAATTGTTCGTGATCCTGATGGCCTAGCAAAAGATAAAGGGCATCTTAGAATTGTGACACGAGAAATCTAGTCTTTGATTAGCGGAAGAAACTATTATGATTTTGGATCGAAACAAACTGCAATCAAACCATCAATCATATAAACAAACACAAAATTTAATGTGAAAAACTCAAATTGAAAAAAATCATGGGTAAAAAAAACAAAATATTACTAAGCAAATATTGGTACAACAAAATTGATATTGTCACACTAATTCCAAGGCATTGAACACTTATTTATACGCCTAAACTCATTTGTAGATGTACACAAGAAATTATATTCTGATCAAAAAATGAGTTAAGAGGATATTTCTCCATATAAGATAAATCTCAATCAAAATTAAATTTGATATCCTAATCACAGTCAAATTTGAAGTCTTAATCATGGTCAAATTAGGAATTCCAATTACAGATAAATTTAAATTTTGGGTCACAATTATCACAATCTCCACCTTGATACAAAATTCAAATATGAAATTATCCAAAATTCTTTCTTCCAACAAAATCAAGGAGAATTAATCAACCTGAAAAATACCAACAAATCCACACCACGAGGAATATCAACTAAATCCACACAACGCTCACTACAGTGGAGTCTTTAGCCACACCTAAAGCATGGGCAACGAGATCAAGCTCAGTATACCTTTGAAGGGGTTTAATATTTCTTTTGGATCTATCCATAACAATACAATATCATGATGAATCGACACTTTCTTTCAAGTTTGACTTAATTTGAGATGATGACTTAGATGTATGGCTTTTATCAATTTCAAGTTCCATTGGAATATCAGAACTCTGTGACCTGTAGGGTTAAATTTTTTTGCAGACAAATCACGAAACATAATAATTTCATCAAAAATAATATTTCTGCTAATTACAACTTTAAATGCTTTTGGATCCCATAACTTGTAACCTTTAACATTAGATTTATAACTAATGAAGAGACACCGTTTAGACCTTAGTTTAAATTTTTCATCATTAACATGAGCAAATGCAAGGTATCCAAAAATTTTCAAATTAGAATAATTTGCAGGTGTATCAGACCATAACTCTTCTTGAGTTTTCTTATCAATAACAAATGAAGGAGATTTATTAACCAGAAAACATGTCATGTTAGTTCCCTCAGCCCAAAATGACTTAGATAAATCAAAATTAGACAGCATACACCGTATATTTTCCATTAAGGTTTTGTGTATTTGCTCGACTACACCATTTTATTGTGGCGTATCTAAAACTGTTAAATGTCTTAAAATTCCTTCTTTGTTATAAAAATCATTAAATTTATGTGAACAAAATTCTAAACCATTATCAGTGTAGAGATCCTTATCTGTCTTTCAATTTGTTTCTTGATTATAGTATTTCACTGCTTGAAAGTAGTAAAAACATTAGTCTTCTGTTTTAAAAATAATACCCAGACTTTGTTAGAAAAAATCATCAATGAAAGTCAACATATATCTGACACCACCTTTAAAGAGTACTCTGCCAGGACCCCAAAAATCAGAATGGACATAGTCAAGTATACCTTTTGTATTATGAATGCCTTTATTAAATCTAACTAGTTTTTGCTTACCGAAGATGTAATGCTCACATAACTTTGATTTTCCAATACGTTACCTTTCAATAAGTCCTCTTTTGTTCAATTTAGCCATAGTTATTTCACTCATATGTCCAAGACACATACGCCACAATTGAGTGATATTGGTATCAAATAAAAAGAAGTAGAAACAACAGCACCACTTATAACAGTAGAACCCTAAACAACATATAATCTATCATATTGTTTTTTTACCTTTCATCACAACAAGAATGCATTTACTAACTTTAATAACTCTACATTTACCAATAAACTTGTATCTATTTAAATCAAGAGTACTCAATAGAATAAGATTTCTTGTAAGATCGAGAACATGTCGAACATTAATTAAAGTTCTAACAATGCCATCAAACGTCTTAATTTTAACTATTTCAATACTACCAATTTTACAAGAAGAATTATTTTTCATCAACAGATCATTTGAAATCAAAGTTTTATATGTCGAAAACCGATACCTATTAGGAGACATATGAAATGTGCATGTTGTGTCGATGATCCAATCTTCACTAGATTTGGTAATTTCATTTGTTACCACTATAAGTTTGATAAGTTTTAAATGGTATGGCACACATCTAAGAGGAGGTGAATTGGGTAGTTTAAAATTTAGTTTGAAACTTGAAATTCTTTTGATGAAAAATAAAAATTCAATGCAAGTGAACATTATTGAAATGCTTAGAACAATAAATGAAACAAAAAGCATAAGCAAGAGATGGATATAAGAATTTATAGTGGTTCGTCTTAAACCAAGTTAATCCACTACCTTAGTCCCTTACTAAGGATTTTGTAAATCAATCCACTATAACCTCATACTTGAACCCAAGTAGGCCCTTTAGTTTAAGATTAGGAATTAAAAGTAGGCCCTCAAGTTACACAAGTTAGAAAATACAAGAAATGTTTAATAGAGAGATTCTAAGAGTATACACTCTTAGTTATAATGTCTCTCAAAAAGATAGAAGGCTTGAAACAATTAAATACAAATGAAAATCAAAGCCTTTGAGAGAAAATTATGAAGTACAAATACAATTTGAGAAGATGTAAATAATTTGTAAGTTCACTTCACTTCATTTCCATCCATTAGCCTCTTCAAAATAATCCTTGATTTGTATTTATACACCTCTCAAAAGCTTCAAGAGAAATATAGCCGTTTGTGATCGTTAGAATTGAAAAACTAGTCGTCAGAAGAATTCTGCATAACAAATTGTCGATAGAAGAACATAAACTATCGACATAATAAACTTAGAAATGAAAAACTATTGAAAAAATAAAGAAAATTGTCAACAATTTTGTTGTAATAAATGTAACTATCAACAGATGAAGAAGAAATTGTGGACAGCTGCAAATGAAAATCATTTCATATCACTATATAATCTTCTTTGTGCATGAAAATAAACAAGGAAGGTTGCAGCTGGAGCGGTTGTGTGCGTGTGCCCAAGATCTTAGTTTGCTGGAGGTTGTACGTTCGAGACTTGGTAATCCTTTTATTTCATTAATTTATTATAAATCTGTTATGAATATGTTTGAGCACATAAATAAATGAAGAGACTCCTAGATGGAGTGATTCCTTGTCATTATATAAGTGCTTGTGTGTCTTGGAACGTGGGTTCCAGACTTGGGGGTAACACTTTACATAATAACTTTTTTTTTTTTTTGGCTTTTAAACAATTTTGGTATAACAATATTAAATAATCTTTCATAAGATCATTGGCATTAGATTGCTAAAAAAAAAAAAATAATTCTCATTCAATATTGTTTAAATCAATTAAAAACATAATATTCTAAATGTCATTAAGAAATTTATCATTAGATATTTTGGTATTAGATTTAATTTTTATTAAAAAAATTTGATAAAATAAAAATATAACATTTCAAATGTCATTAAGAAATTTATAACAATATTTTTTAAATTTAATTGTATGATTAATTTTTATTTTGATACTTAATAAATCATTTAAAAGAAATTTAGAGCACTAAGTTAATAAAAATTAATAAAATAATTCCATCATAAAATACAATTGAATTTCATCATTAAAAATCATGTCAAAGACAAAAACATCAATCCATAAAGAGTATGCTTTTGAAAATATTTTACTTCATTTATCCAATGATTCAAAACTAATTTATGAAAATCATTTAGGAGATTTGTTTAAATCAAAATATAAGTTGTTGCAAATCTTCATACTTAAAATTGATTTTTGTTTGAAAACAATATACTTAACTTAGGATATAAATTATTTATTTTTCATTATCAAAACCAATACAAGAGTAAAATATCAAAATTCCCTATCACTACTGTTATCTTCAACAATATAGGTTTTACTAGAACTTTCTGGTTGTTTTATTTTCTGATTAGATTCTTGTCTCTCAAGTTTGTTCTGTACCTTATAACACTCATTCTTTATGTGTCATTTCTTCTTACAATAATTACATATTTTTTTTCTTTGTTTCTAGACTTGGATCTACTTTTCCCTTTACTGCCAAAATTTTTATCATGTGTTCTCCCTCTAATCAACATACCCTCTACCTGATTTTTAGAATTTGCTAAAAATTTCTTATTAATTTTTTCTTTCGAGAACAAAGTATCATAAACTTCATCTAGGGTGAGAGTGTCATGACTATAAAGTATGGTATCTCTAAAAGTTGAATACAAAATCGGTAGAGAACATAACTGAATTAAACCCAAATCATCATTACTATATTTAACCTCCATACTTTCCAAGTTAGAAATGATTTCCTTAAAAGCTATTAATTAAGTGGCCTTCAATAGACCTACTTTCTGTCATTTGATGAGAATATAGCTTTTGTTTGAAATGCAACTTACTGGTCAAGTTTTTCTTCATCTATAGTTGTTCTAGTTTCACCTGTAGAGTAACAATAGTTTTTTCTTTCAAAATATGTTACAAAATTTGATTTAATAAATGTAGATGTATCTGAGATAATGCCTTACGATCCTTACGTTGTTTTTCTTCAGTACTCCATGATTATGGCATTTTTTTAAACCCCAAAAGTGTATCATCTAAATTCATTTGTGCTAAAATTGCACACATCTTAATCTGTCATAGTTAAAATCTTATATTCCAGTTCAACAATAGAATATCATACTTCAAAGTAGCTATTAAATAACCCCAAATAATATCAAATAGTTGATAAATAAGGAACCTAATTGAAAATAAAAGAAAATACCCAGCAATTTTGGGCAAAAATGGATTTGGATATGTCAAACATGGGTTGGCAGATCTGGAGTGGGCCAATGGGTCTTAACAGATCTAGGTCGAATATGGACTAAGATCTAGGACAAGAAGCTTGAAGCTTCGTTAATGGCTGATCAAAGACCATCGGTGGCAAGGAAGATCGACGACGGACGAAGGAAGCGGTTGGAAAAGGAAGGTCGATGGTTGTCGGTGCTGAGTGAAGGTGACAAAGGTGTATTGGGGAAAACCGACAATCGACGGTAAGGCGACGAAGCAAGCTTGATGACGGTTGAGAATTAAGGAGCAAAAGTGGCTTGAGAAGTCGACAATGACGATGACAAAAGTCGTCAATGAAGACAAAGCCGTTTGGGTCCTCGATCGTTGCTAAGTTGAAAACTTGTGGCAATCGATGGCAAAGAAAGACCCAAACAAATGGTGATCGATGAACGGACAAAGAGGCTGATTGACAACAAGGCAGTAGAGATCATCGATAAAGGCAACCAGGAGATAACCGATAGCAATGGATTAGAGACAATGATCGGTGATAGCAATGAAGACAGTGACAACGGTGGAACAATGGTTGCAGCAGTAGTTGGGCAACTAGAAACCCTAGCTGAAAAGATGTTGGAATTTCGTATCCAATAGTTGAGATTTGCCAATAATTAATGGTTTGATCTAACGACTTTGGTTGTCAGGGCTCGTTCCCAAATTACCCGCTACCATAGGAAATCTAAGAGAATGTCCATTCAAGATGGATACAAATACAAACTCACTTAAAATTTACAAAAAATTTCTTTTCATTTTCATATTTGCTCATTATCAATAAGAGCCATAATAAATATTATACATCATTCTTTACATCATAAGCTTGGGTTTACAACCCATACCTTTAAAAATAAAAGGGCATCAAGGCTTTAAATACAAAATGAAACCCTTTAATTAGACCCTCAAATTGAACCCATGGATGTTTGAGGCCGGGACATCTCTGTAAACATCTATTCAGAACTCGCCCCAAAATAATTAATTTCCTTTTATCCTAGAATATCAAAAGAAGCAAGGGTAAGCCACAAAGCTCAGCAAGCATATATCAAAGGAACATTATGACAAAATCAATATATGAAGACATGAATAACAAAAAGTCAAGTAAAAACTCACTACCCGACCACTAAACCTTAATTGAGTTCATGCCTTTCACACTTGACAACATCATCTCCCAAGAAATTATAGCTCATTACATTTCATCAAAACACATTTTTCAAAGTGAGCCATAAGGCTCAACAAGTGTATAAAAACAATGAAAACTAGATATGACCAGACTTACCCCGAGCATCAAGCATAAATGACACACCAATCCATGCTTTCTTTATTAACCACGATTCAATTTATATATGCCATGCTTTTTTTTCTTACCAAAAATTAACACACTTTACCATGGGAGATAACATTCACCTCCTTAGACCATAGCACAAAGCCATTTTATCAACATAGTTTATAGTATAAAAATAATGCGGATACACTGCCTTTTGCGAATACGCTGCCTTTTGCGGATACATCGCCTTTTGCAATATATTTACGCAATGTAATGTGACACAACCCTAAGCACAATTACAACGAGTAACATTCACACACTTGATGCCACAGTGCAATGCACTTTGTCAACATACCTTATAGCATAAGAAAATACATAATGCACATACAAAATAAATGCGAACGAGATGCCTTGGTAGGATATCCCCATTTCTTTCATGCGGACGAACCACTTTTTTTTTTTTCTATATTTCTTTCCTTGCGGATGAACCGCCTTTCTTGCCATGGCATGCCTTGGGGATATCCACTTACTTTCTTCAGCGCAAAATAATAGGTGTGCTAAGACAATATATATACATACATATGCATACATATTTAAGCATCCTCTCAACTTCACAATAACAAGCCTAAAATCACCCATTAGGATTTCTAGGCCACATCACATCATGATCATGCATATGACTTCATTCACATCCATTTATGGCAACCCCATCATTTAAGGGCAATTATCCATATAATGCTAGCTATGCATCACCCATGAGACTCCATGGACATACCAACCAAGAACATTTCTTAACAACCTCTCAATTATTATTATTATACTTCCTTGTGCAAGTTAATTATATTTTTAACTCATGAATCCCATGAATTTACATCTATATATATATATATATCTTCAAACACATCTTACCATATTAGAAGATTGAGGGATATCAAAGGAAGCATTTAAAAACGATTTATTTTAACAATCTTACTTAATTTAAATTAAGAAAAGCCTTAACTAACTCAAATCATAATCAAAATATATAATATTATATATCAAATCGAAGATCTTGAAGTCTAGTTTATGACTCTTCAAACGGATCGCAATTCCGAGTTTTATATCAAAAGTTATGGCCGAAACATCGAAGTACAAGCAGTGTAGTCAAGTCGCAATCGAGTCGACTCAGGGGACATCCGAGTCGACTCACCCAAAACCAAATCGACTTGGGCCGAGTCGACTTGACCTCCTAAACGAGTCAACTTGTCTGAAAACGGGAAAAAATTTCCAAAAGAAACCAGCTTCGGCCGAGTCGACTTAACTCACCAACAAGTCGACTCGACGCAACCCGAAATGCACAAAATGAATACAAAACCACCCATGGCTAATCCCCTAACCCCCAAGTTGCCATTCCATGAATAAAAGATGGGGAAGAACAAGCCCCATGGAGACCAAAAACAAGACTCCATGACCTCTTGAAGAAAACCCACATTTTTAGAAAAAGTTGAAAACAACCCACTCAACTCAAGTTTTAAAAACACCACTTGGAGATTTGAAAATATCAACTTGGTTACACATGAGGACGTAATCTTGCATTAAAAGATAGAAAAGGAGAAGATGGATGCTTGCCTTTTTGATGAAAACTAGGGGAGGAAAACCACTCCAAGAGCTTTAAATCTCCCCACCTTAAGCTTGATTCTACCACACTTAATGGAAGAAAAAAAAAAAAAAAGATGAAGATGAAGGTGAAGATGATGAAAAAAATCTGTCAAGAGAACCAAGGAAAAAGATGAGGAAGAAGAAGAAGAACGGGAGAGGAGTGGCCTTCACGTCAACTCCATCTACCCCTACCTCATCTTCCTATTTTGCCCCTCCACAGAACACACACTACACAAAATATCAAGGGCCCATTTGGGCATTTTGCAACATTTTCATTTTTTTTCTCTTTTTTTTATCAAACCAATTATGCAAATCTCATCTTTGCCCTCACCTTTATTCATAAAGCATGCCCATTTTTGACTTTTGGCTTTATTTCATTTTCTTATCTTTTTTTTTCTATATTCACAAATTTTACACACACAAAATAATGCGCGCGCGCGTGCACACACACACACACACATATATATAATGTCATGACCCACTTTACTAATTGCCCAAACCCAATCAAAAACTCAATTCATTTTAGGCCCATGGGATTTCTTTAAACCCATCACTTTCATTGGCTTTAACACTTGACCCAAACCCACTTTTATTTAATTTAAACACATCACAAAACGTGTGGTTTAGGTCCAATCAAAATCATTCTTATTTAATTAAAACACAACCCACTAATACATGGGCTTAGGCCCAAATGGGCAACCCAAGCCATTAATTTAAATACATACATTTTGACACATAAAAAAAAAATTCTCACATTTATTCTAATAGGGTAAAATTTACAATTCCCATAAATAAAATATTAGTAAACTCTTAGACCCATTAACGGATCGTTACATTGGCAACCATTTATTATGACTTTGGATCGAAAAAAAATCATAATCAAACTATTAACCACACAAACGAACACAAAATTTAACATGAAAAACCCAAATAGGGAAAAACTATTGGGTTAAATTAGATCATACGTTGCGAAAAATTTAATTTTAGATGTCACATTTTTCTGATTTTACAATTTATTAAACGAGAAAGAAAGCGAATATATACCTTTTCGCCACAATCGATTGTAGCGTATATTCACCCATTGTATAATCCTCCAAGCATAGAATACCAAGTCCATCCACTCGAAATCACCTTGATCCAAGAGGGATCCAAGAAGGAAGAAGAGTGGAAAAAAAAAAAAAATTTCTCAAAAGTTTCTAAAAGATTAGTATTTAGGGTTATGTGTTATATTCCTATTTGTAAGGAACCCACAGAAAACCTTAGGGCACATTTGGTTTAGGATTTACTGTGCTAGTATTAATCCTAATCCAAGTTTGAATAATATTAGTAATTTTATTTATAATAAAATTATTTTATTATTCTTATTTCTTTTAAAATAAACGCTCCAAAATTAGTAATTTCTAAATTATTAATTTACCATTATTTTCTTGTAAAATAATTTCTTTTGGGTGAAACTTTCCAGATTCACAATTAAATTGGCAACGAGAATAATATCATATTAATTTTCATAAGTCATGAGTGATATCTAGTAATATGTTATGACTGTCCAATTTAATATAAAACGGATATAGTAAACCTTTCTACTACGACTCCATGCAATACGGTCCCTCCATCATCTTATATATCACCAAAATATGAGATCATGGATAGCAGGTCAAATCTCTCAATCTTATCATATGACCAAATCCAAAATCTTTTTTGACTAATATGACAAAACTCATGGAATATATATATATTTTTTTGTAGTCATAATACCTTGGCTAAGAATTTATCGTCAAATGATTATTGGAATGCATATGATATCTTGCTAGCATGTCTCGAGATGATAGATTCCATGTTTGATATACACATACCACATGCACCACTAGATTACGTACATAGATACGCATAATTGTTCTTTATTAGAATAATTATATAGCATCATTGATTTCCTAATCCATCAATACAAAGGCATTTGTATCATCTTAGGTCTAAGTACTAGTTGCACATACGCAGTTAATATTAAATCATTGACCCGTGTGGTTTAATGTTAATAGTCTCGTTCAATGAACTCGTTCATGTAACGAGTACCTACTCATTTTCCTTCCATATCTTATATAAAATGACATGAGACTCACTAACTTTTATCTTCAGCATCTCATGCTAAACAAAAAAAAAGACGATGTGCTAGCTTTTATAAGTTGCTATTATCCACATTAAGAATTCTATAGCTAGGAACATATTTATACCATAACAAACTGTGGATTAACCACCACTCATATTTTGAACTCTTAAGGATCATATTCACTCCTTGTTATACTAATGAATTTATATTTTAATTTAAACAATATTGCAATTTAAATTAAAACATAAACTTGCATTTTTATTAATAATTAAATAATTACAAGATCGAATCTCTTTGTGTCACTAAGAATTGGTCTTAAGAGCTCATATCTAACAAAAACTATAGACAGAAAGAATAAAATATTACTGAGTAGATATTGGTACAATAAAAATAATATTGTCACACTAATTCAAGAGCATTGGGCATCTATTTATAAACCTAAACTCATATGTAAATGTATATAAAAAATTATATCCTAATCAGAAGATGAGCCAAGAGAATATTTTTTCATATGAGATAAATTTTAATTAAAATCAAAATTGACATACTAATCATAGTTAAATTTGAATTCTTAATCATGATCAAATTAAAAATTTCAGTCATAGATGAATTTAAATTTTAAGTTACAATTGTAGTCATTGGAGTGGAAAAAGGACATTATTGAAGTGGATGCCAAAAGAGAAAGGTATCATTTAAATAATTGGACTTATTTTCTGGTTACTTATAATATTTTGGTCTTTTATATGTTTATCATTGTCATTTTGCAAATAAATGAAGAAAAATTAACTTGAAAGTAGTAGCTCTTGTTGCAGTTGTCAACTTATCTGCTTAGACAACTGGGAAAGTTTAAATTAGCCTTTGTTGTATTTAATTAATTTTTTAATACTTAAAATTTTTGTTACCAAATATTCTAATAATTAAATGGTTAAACTTTTCCTTAATATTATGGTTTTAGGATTTCAGCAGAACACATGTTATTGAGTCATAAAACATGTTGTTGAGCCGGGACTTCAAAGTTATTATGTGAACTTTGATGATATTGCTTGGTCAGTCTCAACAATTTTTGTCTAATGGTTCCTAGTCTGTTGTTGGACATGTATGTGCAATCAAAAATAATATATTCCATTGAGGTTTCTGTTCACGTAGTTGATTCAATGGGATAAATTTTTGTGTTTGGTTACAGTTTAGGATTGTAATATTGTTTTATCACTTGGGTTTATTTTTATTTTTGTTTATTGAATTTATTAATATACGTAAGTAATTAGTTTAATCTTATTGTGTAGAGGCTACTTTTGTGGTTTAGCTATTTGTCTTAGTGTTTCCAATTGAATCAAGGCTGAATAGACAAATATATTCTAAATTTTAGATTAATTTTTAATTTTATCTTGTTTTAATTTGATCATTGTACTTTCAATTTTGTTTCAATTTTATTATCGATCTAGCAAACATGTGCCCAAACTTACATGACTGCTAATGTGACAAATAACTACCAACTAAGCTAAAACAGCGTCATTTATGTTATTTTTATCATTGAGCACGGCCAAAACGATGTTGTTTTGGCTATACTATTGCACAGGCCAAAATGACGTAGTTTTGGTTGTGCATCAAACACCTCCCAGCCTCACCATTTTTTTGCGATTGCTAACTAGGGTTTTAAAGAGGACCACGAGACCAAGCCGACAATGATGGAGGAAGCTCACTGAAATCGAAGGCGACGCACAGGTCAACAATGTCGGGGAGGGTGTGAAGGGTTCGATAGTGACAGAGAAGGCGACACACAAGATTCAACAGTGATGGAGAGGATGCGAAGGGTTCAATGGTAACCAAATCGACGACGACGCTGGAGTCAATAGATTTGGAATCGAAGGCCACGACAACGATCAGTACTGACTAGGCATCGACTTTTCTTTTTCTCGGGTATGAAGGTTCTCTCTCTAGGCTGTGGTCTATCTCTCGACTAACCCATTTTTTCTCTCTTGCTGGAATCAAATATTGGTTCCTTTATTTTATACAATCAACACAAATTTTTGAGTTGGGGGAAGGGTGTTTTATACACGACCAAAACGATATCGTTTTAGTTGAATTGTTAGTTATTTGACACATTAGCAGTCATATAAGATTGGGTACATGCTTGCTAAATTGAGGATAAAATTAAAACAAAATTGAAAGTTTAATTACTAAATTAAAATAAAAATCAAAACAAAATAAATTTAAAAATTAACCTAAACTTCATAATATATTTATCTATTCCGCCTTGAATCAAACATAAATTGTATATATTGTTAGAGCTAGTAAACGTGGTGTATTTTGATATAACCTAGTAATTGCTTGTGCACTGACTTCATAACCTGTGTTTGGGAATAAGTGAAAATTGACATTTGTTGGGAAGAAAGTAAAAAGTGTAAAAACACTTGTATTGCATTCACCACAAAATTTGTCTCATTTTCATCAACGCGTATTCCATGCCACTCGACAAAAAGGGACTGTAATATGATGTAACATTTTTTTTAAAAAAATTAGGTTTGATTTTTTATGTTTTGAAATTCATGTGTTTTTCTCTTTTAATTGAACGGATAAAATACACAATTCAGTTATTTCACTTGAAAATATGATAAAAATATATTAAAATTATTTTTTCTTTATCCATATATTATGATAAAAATGTTTAAAAACACAAAAACATGTCAAACTTTTCTCTCATTTCTAAAAATGTTTGAATACTATAATAAAATACATATATAACTACACAATGCAACCTAGCTGGTGATTCGGCCATCACCAACATCTAGTATTTTTGGTACATTATGGCGGATAATGTTTCCTTTGGAACTTTCATCTAAATAAGTGCATAATAAAATTAATTTCCAAGTAACACCCCCAGTGGAAAAATATCCTTGAAAAATTAAGATTCTATTCTCTTTACTGTTTTCAAACCATTTTCAATTTTTAATTTTTCAAAACAGTAAAAATGTGCTTAATTATATATTTTCAAAAACGTATTTTCAAAAACAAGGAAAAATTTGTAAAGAAAAATTAAAATAACAAAAGGTCATTTTGATTATTTTCATCACAAATATGTTCAAAATTTTCAAAACGTGGAAAACATTACAGACAAAAAGAATCATTTTCAACAATCTTAAAACAAACACTCAAAACACAAAATTAAAAATTGAAAATGAATTCAAAACTTAAAATTGAAAACTAAAATAGAAAGAGAACATCCCTTAAATGTTTTTGCTTCTAGTAAGACCACCAATTATGTCTACTAGGTTTTTTCGCAAAGAATTGATTGTTTTATGGCCTTCTTGTCTGCAAATTCATTCTCAGTTCATAAACTTATAGAATTGAGACATTTTAGAAAATAATATATCATTTGATAGGAGGACTGATCTATTACGAGCGTCGAGCAACCTTATTTTGTCGAACGAGGGCCCCACGAGGAGGGGCAGTTGCACGAGGTGGGGCGATGTGGGGGGGGCGACATGCGCAGGTAGGGGGAGTTTGGGGTGGGGGTGGGGCCCTCATCAGGCAACATAAGGTTACCCGACGTGGGAAACATCTCAATTCTGCATTTGGTAGATTAGTTAAATGAGTTCAATTTTATCATTCTGAAAAAAATTTAACCTAAGGACTAATAAATCCAATGTGGAGAAAAATCAACATTTTTAGCAACAATGAATGGGCAGAGGTAAATAAGTGGAGGGAAGAGGTGAACGCATGGATGGGTGGAAACAGACAAAGGAGACAGACAAACCAGTGGTGAGCTGAGGCAACGGGAAAATGAGGGGCAGGGACAGGTGGAAAGGTGAAGGCGCAAGGGTACAAGTGAAGGTGAACGGCGGAGGAGCAATGTCACTTAGAGATAGGCAAAGTAGTGGCGATCGAAAACGACTAAAGCCACAGGGGCGAAGGAGTAGGGATGGAAGGGAAAAGAGAGAATGGAAAAGGATTATTTTGGAATGAGATGAGGTGAATGGGTACTAGAGTTAAGGCGAACAACAGAGGAACAAGGGCTAACGATAAGGGTGAATGGGCAAAAGAATTGACGCAGACAACAAAGGAATAGAGGCTAATGGTGGAGACAAATAGGTAAAGGAGCGAAGGCAAACAACAAAGGAGTAGGGGCTAATAATAGAGGCGAATAGGCGAAACAACAGTGGCAAGTAGTGAAACAGCGAAGGAGATGAATGGTGGAGGGAATGAGGAGCGGATGAGGCAAACAACGAACATGTGGAGAAGATGAATGGAAAAACAATAGAGTAGGAGGTTGTTTGGCTTACCCTTTTTTATTTTTTTATATATATAGCTTATAAGCATTTACACTTATAAGTTGCATAAAGTTTAAAAGTTGGGTAGCGTTTAAATTGATAATATGTTTGAATAAATGTCATTTAAGATGTTGTTTATATAGTTATGTGTTTGGTTTGCAAAATTTGATAAACTATTAGAATTTAACAAAAAGACAAAAATGGATATATTGTTGAATAATACAAATAAAATTCATAAAATATTAATTTTTAATAAAAATAAATTATGAATTGATGTCCAACTGATAAAATTTTCACCATTAGATGTTGATAAATTATATACAATTATTAAAAATATATATTAATATAATGTTTTATGTTTAAATTTAGGTTTAATTTATAAAAATGTTAAATATATTAATTCAATATACATTAATATATATATACAATGAATGGAGGAGAAGATGGGGGTGACAGCAACGACGAGAAAAGGAAGCGATAGAGGCAACGAATGAGAAGATGGAGGCGACGTGATGGGCTAGAGGTGACGAGTTAAGGCAACAACGATGAAGGCAGATGACGAAGATGGGCAAGGAAGAGACGGCTATGGAGGCTGGAGGCAGTGACCGATAGAGATGGGTCTGGCAGTGGTGACAATGACGATAGAGAAAGAAGAGAGATGAAGAAGGGTAGAGGTTGAAAATATGTGTTTTGTTTAAGGGCAAATTTGTCATTTACTTGATCAACTAAATAAGCTACCAAAAGCTAATTTGAAAAAGTTGGGGAGCAACTTATCTCAAACTCTGTTAAAACAACTAATAAGCTCGGCAATGTTTAAACTCTTAAATTTTAACAAATGCGTAACTAAATAAGCTGTGTAGCTTATAAACTAGAAATAAAACTTATAAGCGGTCAAACTAGTAAGCCAAACACCCTTTGAGAGGGTTATAACTTGGAAAATTCTATTTGTAGCAAAGTTTTTTGCTCTCTATAGTCACTTTCTACTAAAATTTAATATGACTAAACTAACCAAATGGGAAAACCCATTTTCACCCTTCTAAATATGTAACCACCTTATACTCACCCTAAAAGGTATGCATTTCAGGAATTTTTCGAATAACCAGTGCCGGAAACAACTTATCTTCCCGCATTCTAGAAATTAAAAAATTCAATGCATCCCGAATGCCATGGTTTGGGAAGCTTTTCCCTAATTCTAGAGTTTGGGAGTTTTGCAATCTTCCTAACTATAGAGTTCGAGAGATTGGCTTTCTCTTGAACTCTAGCAAAATTCTCCTCAACTCAACGTACAAGCCCCTCATCTCCAACTACGCATTCTACCCTCTCATCAACAACTCCAACACCGTTCGTTCCATGTTCGCTTTCAAGTTGTCGGAAGATCTTCTTAACCAATATGTCTCCTTGAAGAGTGACATCTATTGCTTTGGCATCGTCATTCTTGAAATCCTCATCGGGAAATTACCGTTGCAGTACGACGATGGTGGCATTGACATGGTGTAGTAGGCATGGTCGGCGATGGCGAAAAAGAGGGAGAGAGTGATGATTGATTCAGAGATAGTGGGGACTAATTTGGTGGGAGAGATGGAGAAGCTCCTACAGCTTTGAGCTTCTTGTATTAAGAGTATTGTGAACCAGAGGATTGACATGGAGGAAGCCATTAGGAGGGTGGAAGAGGTGCAAACTTGAAGGAAGACGATCAACTGTGATTAATTAAGTTGTAGGAATGGAGATTAACTGGTACGATTCATTTCTTAGAATTTTGTCATTTGGGTTACATCATTTTGAAAAGAAAAGGTTCAAGAAGATATGGTTAGTGATCAGACACATTCATAGCAGATCCATTACAATATATGTCCCTCTATTTATTTGTTTGTTTTGTTGTGTTCTTTCAGTTCCATGGCATCTTTATTTAATATTGTTGTTGTCAAAATACAACAATTAGAATTTGTAGAAGTGGGATGCTTGGGGATGCCAATGGTCTCAAGATTCGATCAAGGTTCAGTCTGTTAGGGGTCTTCTGAAGGGATGCTTCCGAAATGTTCCTTTCGAAGAGGTGCTTCCGAAATGTTCCTTTCGAAGAGGTGCTTCCGAAATGTTCCTTCTGAAGGGGTGCTTCCGAAAGATCCTCCTGAAGGTTTTTCTCACAAAAGGTTCCAGGAGAGCGTTAATGAAATGGCAGTTTAACACTTCCAAAGGGTCCTTCTGAAGATCTCTCCCGATGGTGCGATAACTAGTATGGGTCTTTTGTATGAATTAGGGCTTTTCTATTAGGAGTCTTTCGAAGGAATGTTTCCAGAGGAACCAGAATGTGATACTTCCAAAGGAAAATGGCAGGGTTTTCAAGGAGCCTTGTCTCGGCATTGTCTTCCGAAAGAATGGGAGTGATGCTTCCGAAGGAACTATAAAGGGTAAACAAGGGTTAGAAGGTTCGCAGGATTTTCCTCCCGCGAAGGCCCTTCGATACTTAAGTCAATAACGGAAGGAAAAACAGTCTTACGGAAGGAAGAATAGGTTAAGTTTTTGAAGGAAAGTGATAGTGATATATCGATGTCTGGACCCCTTCTGAGGACTGTAGCTGGGCTTTTATAGGGCCCGTGTTATGAGGATGGTGGTGATTGACACGTGGGTGTGAGGTGCTTGTTTCCGGAAGATCTTAATGCAAGTTTCCGCAGGGCCCTTCTAAAGGACCTTTCCGAATGAGACTTTTTCTTACAAAGGCCCCTTTTGAAGGGCATTTCTGAGGGGGCTATTTTAGGCTTGTGTGATGCAGCTGCCTCTCTTCGCCAGATTCTTTCTGAAGGAAGCTTCGGAAGGATCCTTCCGAAGGCTCTCTTCGAAGCATCTTTCTACACTACCATGCTCGGTTTTTCTTCCTCCCGATTCTTGGGGTACAACAAATATCATATGGTTGGATGATAAAAGCAGAAAACAACATTGATCATACAGAAAGACAGGTTATAACCCAATCCTAGTAGTTATATTTTATTAACAATTTTCAATGAGAACCATGGTATTATAAGTGGTACTCAAGACCACTACTGAGTTGGGCATCTGAACCTAGGGGTTTGGATTCTGTGAAGAAATTCAAACCCAAGGGTTCGGGTGTCCTACCTCTTGTGTCTTCATGCATGTCTTTGTCGTCTTGAAGTATGTCTCTGTCATCCTCACAAAGCACCGATGAAGGGGCAAGATGTTTAAAGGTGTGTACATTAGATGACGATAGGATGGAGCAGAAGAACAGGTGAATCGATTGGGTTGTTAGGGTTTAAAGGAAAAAGTGTTTGTGGGATTGTTGTGTGTTATGATAATATGTGAGAGGGTATTTTGGAAAAATAATAGCTATAGAGAGTAATTTAATGTTGCTATGTAGAGCGAATGTTGAAAATGGTTGTAGAGAGGAAAAGCCATTACTACAAATAAAATTTCCCTTATAACTTATATAGTTATGCTAGGCAGAGAAGGGATTCTACCAAGCGGTAAAATTCATTTCCCAATATAATTATATATATATGTAATATACATAGGAAGCCTGCCCAACCTGGCCTTCCCAATTGCATGGGGTCTCTTGGCTAGGGAAAGGGATGCAAATAGCGATAGTTGCTCGCTTGTGCACCAAAAGGGCTACCTTGGGAGCCCCCCTTACACCCTTGAAGCCATCCCCTATGATGTCATTAACCCATTCCTCTTCTTTCATTCACCTATGAATATAGGTGTATTTCACAAGAAAGGTAAACATAAATCCATGATATTAATTGTCTTTTTCTTGGAAAAAATTAGGAATCCTATAAATTGAGAATAATCTCTCACTTGAAAGAGTTGAAACAAGTGCGAGAGATGAAATAAAATAGAGAATAATAGAGAAAGACTGAATGAAGAGAGAAAACTAATGAAGGGAAGAAGAAGCTTGCCATTAAGGTAAAAATGAGCGGTTGAGAAACTAGGAAGAGCAAGCAAGATCTTTTCCAAAAAGACCCCAATGTGAGTTTTTCCCCCCACACAAACTCTTAGTTCATGGTTTTTTCATATTGCATAGGAAATCGATTTTGAAAACATATTGTGTTTGGCTTTTCATTTGCATCCATAATCATGTATAGCCAGTTATTTTGTTTTGCCTTACTTAGATCTGAGATAACATGGTCAGGGACCTTCCAAGAGGCGTTTAAGGCATTGGTTGAGAAAGCTCTTGAAAGGTTTACAATACAAGTGGCACCATAGAGTAGAAATTTACATTCTCTTTCATGTACGTATCTTATATAAATGTTTTATTTGTAAAGATTTTTCATTTAGAAGGTTCATCTTTTAACTTAGACTCATTTTTCTAAAATATTTAAATATTTCAGGCCAAGTAAGCAGTTTGAAGGGAAAAGAAATCCTTAAAGCACACGTTTTGGAATCTTCATTATTTTTTAGACATGTCATGTTTTGTAAATGCTATATGTGTTCTTATGTGACACATTAGAAGCATGCATAAGTTTTATTTTAGTGATATTAAATGTATCAAACATATCAAAATCGTTGTACGAACCAAGTTTTTCATTTTAAGACATGTTATTTTATTTTAGTGGAAACGGATGACATTTATGTTCATATCTTAGGTTGTAGTGAGTAGTGAGTTAAAAATTTATTTTAAGGGTTTCTTCTAAAAACTTTAGATCAAGATGCTTGAAAAGTTTTTTTTTTTTTTTTTTAACTTGGTATTTTGAAATGAATTGCAAATTTGGACTTCTTAATACGAGTTATGAATTAAATTAGTTTTGATTAATGAAAATGAGTGTACATACAAAAATCTTGTCTTGATGAACTGAACCGAACACAAAAATTTAGGTGAAAAGACAAGGTTGCTAGAGGCAAACCTCCCTAAGCGTCATTTAGGGAATAATCTCGAGTAAATTTGAAAAAAATAAATAATGAAAAAGGAAAGGCAAGTGAATGAAGGTTTTAAAAGTAAGATGTAAATCATAAAGTTGTCAAAGGGATTTTACAAGAAATGTTTTCAAAAAAAAAAATCTCAAATTATAGCGTGAAAACACACTCTAAAGAGAAAAGTATTTTAAGTTAAGCCTCATAAAAAAATAAGGGTTAGTTTGATTTTAAAATCAAAGTATATAGGCCAATTTGATGCTTCGCTATTTTATATCTAATGAACTTTAAATACGATAAAGATTGTTTGTGTGAAAGGCCAAATTAGCTTCTATTTAAAAATAAAATGGGTTAAGTAACCCTTTTAAAAGTAGAAGTGTCAATTTTTGGCCTTGAACCAAGATATATGGGTTAATTTGACATTTTTCTCGTTACAGAACCATCATAGTATTTTTTAACTTCACCGAAAAGAAAGATGATAATTTGATCATTTATCGATATGAGTCTAATATTTTCTTTTTTTTCTCTTTCTTCTATCTATGGGAGGCAAGAGCCAATCTTATTTTAGAGCCGTATACAATGCACAAAAGATATTCGTACAGTTGTTCAATCCTATTTTTCTCTTCTTATTCTTTATCTTTCTTTTCTTTAACAATAAACAAAAATGATAATCAAATGGGTACTTACATGATATGGTTAATCATATGCCCTTTTATTTTTATTTAGATAATATATTGACGTGATTAATATGACATAGGATAATGTCATAATATACAAATTTCATTACTTGAATATAATGTATCCAGTTATCATGTACTTTCACACATGATATCTCCTTAGTCACCTAGAAAACAGAATCACCTCAGGCCAATCTCAAATGTTATATATAGAGGATAAACTTCGTTAATTTTGTCAATCCATAAAAAGATAAAAGAGATCCTTGTGACCATACAAGAAAAAAGGGAATTTATCCTAAAGAATGTTGCTGGTAACAAATTATTAGGCAATGTGGGACCCATTAAATATAAAACAATTATCCTTTACCTTATAAATGTTCAAAGGTATTTGAATTATACAATCTTACTTGTTCTAGTTCCTGTATAATCGCGGCTAATTTAGACATTAGAGAACTCTCAATGGGATTGACTCAAGACAATTATTTGTTGTAGGTTATTAGCCAAAACATTTGTACCCCTCTTTCAAATTGATTAGAAGTCTATCATTAGTTCAAAAAAGATATAGTAATTGAGATAAGAATTTTTAATTTTATTAATCTTAAATTTGTATATTTTCCAATTCTACTTCTATAACTAAGCACATAAAATATCTTTAACCCCCCCAAAAAAAAAAAATGTGCATTTGGTTGGAATGCTAGACAAAAAAAGGCTTATGAGATCGCTTTAGACCTTTATCATGTGCTGCTCCGGAAAAGCCCACTGATATCAGCCCAACTTAACTCGTCCCATCTGGATAGGGCCAGGCCCAATTTTACTTTCCCATTCTTCCAGTTAACCGCAAATAATAGCAGGAGAGAATTCATTACCCCATATAATGATGAGGTTGGGCTTAGTTTAGTGGGCCAATCGAAAATAAGAGTTGGGCTTTGAACTTTTTTTTCTTTTTCTTTTTACGCATCGAGAAATAACCTAAAAAAGTGAGTGACAAACCATCAAATTTAATATACGGAATAACCTCAAAAAATGACAACTTTTTTTAATGGGTAAAAAAATTACAAAACCTAAGTGCAATAATTCATTTTCCCCGGGAGCTTAACGAAAATATATTATTTTTTCATATAGAAAATATCATAAAAATTTTGTTCAAATTTTTTGGTTCCAATTTCATTAATAAAAATACGATACATTTGTATAAGGGAAGGAAAAATCACCAGCATGCAGCAGAATTTCTTGCTTAAATTTGGCATGGAAATGTATTTTTTATTTTCATAATTATTTTTCACGAATATTAATGCTTAAAAACTATTAAATTCTATAAAAACAAACTGAGAAAATTTCAGTATCATATTAAAGTGATTGATGGGTCGATAACATCATAAAATAGTGATAATAGTGGCGAGGTTTAGCATGCATCAGTATCCCATTGAAGTGACAGATGAAGAAAGATGGTGTTGGAATATATATCCTTTCATTGTCGCCTCCTTGCTTTGTACTCAGCCGTACGCATTCATGCTTAATCTTCAAAGCTTAATCATCATGTTCAATTAGGGTAATTAACTACATTTTGTGAGGTATATTCTTTGTTCTGAAGTGGGCAAATAATTAAAACTTATGATTTTATTATTATTTTTGGATACCTTCTTCATTGATTTTGGCCAAAAATGTTTGAAAGAAAACTACATATCTGATAACGTCAAAATAGGTCATCAATTAAATTTATAAGACTCTCACGAGATTTGGACTTTATCCTAAATTGATTTGGCTTCACACTTCTTGTACACATAAAACAATAGTGATGGACTTGACTAAGAAGATGTCCACTAGATATTTAAGTTAGTAAGAATATTGGAGGTAACCTATAGACAATTGAGAATAAATATATGATGTCATACCTTAGACTCATCTCTCAAGATTTTTATATACCTTTCAATTTGAGTTTCGCGTTAAGAATTATGATAAGAATTAGCCAACCCTACCTATATCATAAATGATTAATTGATTCTTTCTGGTTTCATGAATCTAGAAGTGATTTGAATTGGAATTGTTGGATAAGTGTGGAATATTTTGTCTCAAGTTTATGGAGATTAGGACATATGGCGCCAAGAAGGCTTGGTATGCACATCTTTTGATTCTCTTTACTAGGTTTGAATTTATTTACTTTAGGGATTATCAAGATATATTTGCCTCTGAGAGTTGATCCTATGGTAAATGTCTTTGAAAGAGGGCTTATTGGCTTAGTACTCTAAAGCCTTATACTTGAATTGTGTTTTGTGAAGATTATCCTTATCTTTTTTTGAGAGATTACTTTGGTGACTATCTGTTATATAAGAAGAATAATAACTGCCCTAGGATGCTTCATATCGCCATTAGTAAATAGGTGCCTTCTTTTCTTTCAAGTTTTAAGAAAGATCGAGCAATTTCAATAGAACCAACAATGTCAAAAGGCATTCAAGTAACTAAAGCAATATCTCATTTTATCTCTACTCCTTACTAGAATAGTTCAACAAATAATTACTGGTGTATTTGTCCACAAGGAAGCAAAGTTTGTGTGGAGTCTTGGCGCGAGAATATGGTAAACATCAACAACTTGTCTATTATATCAACAAAGTATTTCATAGAGTTAAATCTAGGTATTTCATCATTGAGAAACTAGTGTTCTCCTCCGTAACAATGGCTTAGAAAATGAGGCATTATTTTCAAGCACATATTATAATTATCCTCACAAACATGCCACTCAAAAAGGTCCTACAAAAGCTAGACCTCATATGGAGAATGCTAGCTTGGATGATTGAACTTAGTGAATTCAACATTTAGTACGAACCTCAACCAACCCTAAAGTCTCATATTTTGGTAGGTTTTTGTGTTCAAGTTTGCTAGATTTGAACATTCCTTAAGTGAAAAAACAACATCAGTGAGCACCAAAGCCTAGGTCTTAGTTGATTTTGTATGTTGATGGAGCATCCTACAAGAAAGACATCGGGGTTAGGATACTGTTCATAAGTCCCAAGGGAGACACCCTCAAATAAGCCCTCAAACTTGATTTCTCGGCAACTAACAACAAAGTTGACTATGAAACCCTTTTAGCCGAACTTAGATTAGCTCATGAACTCAAAGAAGGAAAGCTCAAAGCATGCAACAACTCTCAATTAGCTGTGAACCAAATATCTGACAATTTTTAAAGCAAAGGATCTGAAGATGGCCAACTACTTACACTAGATAACTCAATTGGTCTCTACATTAAAGCAATTTATTCTTATACGAATGAATATCACAATCCCAGGATAAGCAGACAAATGAGCTATCTCATTTGTTCTCAATGTTGAAAGAAAGTTTTCTTGATGATGTACAGGTAAAAACTCTAGCAAAGCCTAGTTTCAAAAAAGAAGTCCAATACATCGAAAAGGGACCACCTGGATCAATCCTATACGTACCTCTCTCTGCAAGGGCAAATTCCCAGAAAACTCTACAAAGGCTTAAAGATTACACATCAAGGTAGCATATTATATATGTGATAAAATAATATGAACTTTACAAGAGATCCCACAATTTACCACTCTTTTGGTGCCTCAGGCTAGGCGAAGCCAATTATACACTCTATGAAATCCTTGAGGGAACACGTGATGAACACCTTGGTGGGAACTTTCTTGCCTTCAGAGTACTTTAGTGAGGCTATTATTCACCTATACTCTTTGCAGATGAAAAGGATTTAGTTGTAAAGTGTAATAGTTGTTAAATACACCCTAATTAAATTTATCAATTGCCATAGTCGATGAAGCATCTACCATCGTCATGCTCATTCTATTAATTGGGCATTGATCTCGTGAGACCTTTCTCACAAACAAAAAGTCATCGGCAGTATCTAATTATAGCTATTGATTATTTCACTAAATGGGTGGAGGCAAATCCACTCACAAATATTATAGCATGGAAAGCAATTCCTAAACTAGTAAATCCTCTGTCAGCCTAGGTCTCAATAATTATAATTGTGGATAATGAAACACAATTTAATGGAAGATCTTTCAAGGAAATTTGCAAAGCCAATAACATCGAAGTATGATTTTCTATAATAAACCATTCTCAAGCCATCCGCTAAGTAGAAGTCACCAATAGGACCATTTTACAAGGACTCAAAACTTGACTTATTACACCAAAAGTTCTCTGGGTTGAATAACTTTTGCATGCACTATGAGTAGGGGTGTGCAAAACGTTAGTTCGGTTATCGAACTGATTGAAATCCATTAACTAATTAAAGTAAACTGAGAAGCAAAATCAAATCGAATCAATCGATTAACCCAAAAAACTGAACTAACCGAAAACTAAAAAAATCGAACCCAAACCTTATAAATCGAATCGAACTGATTAGACCTAAGAATCGCAAAAGAAATCAAAAAAAATTGAAGTGACCGATAAAAAACACACAAAACTGAAGAAAACAAATGTCGTTTTATAAACATCAAAATAATATCGTTTTAAAGTTTGGTTAATTCAGTTCTTCCAACCAAAAAATCGAATTGAAAACTGAAAATTGAATTTTTGAGAAAAAATTAACCGAACCAAACTGATGCAAGAAAAAAACCAAATTGAATTGATAAGTTTGGTTGGTTCAATTTGATTAGTTCAGGTGAACCAAACTTTTGCTTTCCCTTAGCTTTGAGCTTATCAAGCTTCAACCTAAAGAACCACTAGAGAAACACCTTTCTCTCCAACCTTTGGTATGAAGCCCTACTTTCAAAAGAAATTAACCTCCTTAGTCACTAGACAAATTTCTTTAGTGAGGAAACCAATAATGCAAATCTTTGGGCCAATATTGATATACTTAAAGAAAGACAAGAAGCAATCTTCATCAAGCAAGCTACATACCATTGAAGAATAACCTGCTACTACAATCGAAGAGTGTAGAAGTAAGATTTCATTAAAAGGGAGTGGGTACTTTGAAAAGTTAGCTCTTCAACATGCCCCAAAGAGAAAAATTGGTTGCTAAATGGGAAGATCCATATCACATCTACAAGGTCATACAACTAAACATTTACAAAATTTGAAGTCTGGATAAAGGTGCTCTTCCTCACACTTGGATTGTGGACAACCTTTAAGAAGTACTATCAATAATTGATCAGGTTTTTATGCCTTTTTATTTTTCTTGCAATTATTTATGATTTTTAGCAAGTTAGTTTATTATTGCAAAAGAGAACACCATTACAACCTGCTTTAAGGGTTAATCTTTGAAAAATGTAACCCTTTAACAATAAATATCTTACTTTAGGCTCTCGCCCTATCACCATACAAAGCGATGCAAAGTTCTCATACAACTACGATAAAACAGATTTTGTTATTTCATCCTCAAGAGCATGTGTAAACCCCAAACATGGGTCACTGGGACTTATTCAATGCTTTACACAAGCAAAAGTCTAGTCAATATCCTTCTTTGCTAAAGGAAAAACACCCAAAGCTTAACTAATATCCTCAATCATCATGGCGTTAAGCATAAAAAATTCCTAAAGACTGAAATCCCAACTCCAAAATATGAGGAATCATAAATTTGGATGAGAAAACAAAAATCTAAGCCAACCCTAACATGTCCTCAAAACAAAGCTCCAATCCTCAAGAAAGCAAGTTCTAGGATCAAGCATAATTTCTCAAAGATAAAGTCAGGCCATGCCCCACCTATTAAGGAGCTAACATCGAAACCCCTTCTTAGGGTTTGAAGTTCAATTATAAAACTCTCTAGACTTGTAAACTTTAAAGAAGGATGTGCAAAACATCCTTGTTAGCTTGTGACTAGTTAGCTATAGAACCCATGCAAGCACATAATTCAAGGGAATGTTACTCAAACCTTGATCCTAATATCAACAAAATCTAGTTCTACTAGATTCAAGTTTGGCCTTCACACCAGCATGATCAAAATGGTCATTGCACCAACAAAGCCTAGCCTTGAAATGGCCAAACAAAAATTTGGCTGTAACACAAATAAAGTCTGGGTCCTACATTGGCAAAATTGAACCTTAAGTAATGGTCTAATCCAATATTTGCACCAGTTAAGCTTAGTCCTAATACCAACAAATCCTCGTGTTCAAGGTGCCATACCACCATTCCTAACATTCTATGTGAAAAATCCATTGAGAGCCAAAAGGCTCAAAAGCTAGAAATGCTAAAAGGTGAACAACAACATATCAAGTGTTTTACCTTCAAAGAGTGTGCAACTAAAACCTTTTTCAACATTTAAACTTAACACACCAAGTGGCTCTCAGATCTAAGTTGTTTCCTAGATTAAGTTTGTAAAGGTTGGTACCTACGGTTAAAGCAACAAGGTTCAGTGAAGTAAAATAGTTGAAGTAGGTTGGTTGGAAGAAATTCGAGCCAAGGTATCACCAAGATTAACACTTAGCCTTTTGGGAATAATACCCAATCTTACCACCTCGATCGTTTGGGAGAACTTGCCTATGTTTGAAGACCTAGTGCTACACGCTAACATTAGGGGATGCACTTAGGAAGCGACAAAAGTGGCCACGATATTAGTGGGCATGACTAACACATTATTAACTTCCTAAGTCCACAAGCACTAGAACATATAAACTAAGGAAGTGAAAGAGTCCTAATGATGTCTAAGAAAATAAGAACATCCACATAAAACATATGACCACCCTAACTAATCCATGTTGGAAGTCAAGACACTAATCAACGCAGAGGTTCTGAGTGACTCAGTGAACTGAGGAATCCAGAACCTAGTCGAATTATACTCTTGAAATGCCTAGAGGTAGATAAGTCAGAAGACTTAGTCTAGATCTCGGGTGAACAAAACTTTGTAAGATATTTGAAGATAGATAGCTTGAAGGAAACCCAATCCAAATACGGTGGATGGCACATGTAGTTAGAGGTCGTGGTGTTGTCGGTGGGGAAGTCAAATGGTGGAAGACTGATGGTCATATTAGTCGAAGACGAATGGAGTGAATAGTCATTGACGGTCAATTGCAATGAGAGTTGTGGTGGTGGAGTCTACAATGTTGGCAGTGGTAGAAGATGCAAGAGCTGTAGTCAACAGTGGTGAAAAGTAGATAGACGAAAGAGCTGCTAGGAGATTAGTGCTGAGGAGACGATCAATCGCGTTGTTTGAAGAGAAAGTAAAACGGTCTATTAATGGCCGATAAAGACTAACGGAGAAGGCTATGGCGAACATGACATCGATGGTAGTGAGGAAACAAAAATAGGGTTGTTGACAGGGAAGATGGACAGATGGTAGGATAGTCATGGAGTAGAGGTGGCCAACAATGACGAAGCATAGAGTTAACGACAATGATAACGGCAAGCTAGGAGATGACTGACGGCAACAGTGACAATGGCGATAGTGGCGGAAACTATGGTAGCTAAAAACTCCAGTTGTAGAAGATGATGAAGAACTGTAGATCCAACGACTGAGATATGCCAAAAGATGATAGTTTAATTCAATGGTTTTGATACTAGTTTGTTAGAATTTAGGATAAAAAAACAAACCAAAATTAAACTATCAAACACAAACTGACACATAATTTTAATGTGAAAAATCCAAATCGGGAAATCATAGAAAAAAAGAACAAAATATCACTAAGATAATATTGTTACAATAATTTTAGGGTATTGGGCACATATTTTATCAATTGGAGATAAGTCTTTAATTGAAGATGAATCTCAATCACAGTCAAATTTGAAATCTTAATCATAATTAAATTAAAAGTTCTAGTATGTAATAAACGAATTTGAATTTTGGGTCACCATTATCACATGATATATATATATATATATGTGAATATGAACATATAAAAAATATGGCTCCTTGAAAATTGATATATATAGTTCTTAAATCATATTAAGTCCATATAAAATTGCTATAATTAATGCCATTAGCAATGCTAGCAGATTTATTGGGATAGGGCTAGATTTTGGGAGATACGAAAGTGACGAGGTAGGGTTGGTGTATCATGTGAAGGTTGAATGTTTTGACAAAGAACATTGTGTGAACCATTTGCAATATATAAAAAGATAACAAAGTGGTTGATGCATAAGGACATGGAGGGATATGGATTGGAACCTTGATATGTCACCTATGGCTGAGAATAAAGGGAGGGAGGTCACAAGGCAACTTCAAGAGAATCAAACTTTTAATTGATGTTAGTCCAATTACATGGAATTATTGGAAAGAAAGTAAGACGTACATTCAATATTTCATGTCACAATGCATCGGCCCTTTTGTCATCTATTGGAAAAAGTGGACTTTGGCATTTTTATCGTTGTTGATTTGATAGACTCCAAAATCAAAATAATAAACTCCATTTTCCCAAACAAGAATAATCACACTACACTCCAAATTTTTCATCTAACCTTAACCTTGTACCCATAAAAAAATCCTCCATTTTTTTTCCCTCCTCTTCCTGTCCTAATTTTTATTTGTTTAAAAATAATTTTCCCAACTAGGATTTATTGTACATGGTTGAGTTTGTAAATGATATTAAACATCTTTTAACACAACTGATCAAATAAAAACCTCTTAGTTTGAACTATCAATTAATTTCTTTTTTTTTTTCCTTAAACCTAAATAAATAAATATATATATATATATATATATATACGAGCGAGGGTGCCTTGGTTTTACAGTTTGGCTGGCAGAGGCGGGCGGGAGGCGACGTCTTTTCTGCCACCATGAAAGCGTGCTCCAAAAATGCACGTGAAAAATTGGTCTTAAAACGTTCCTCCCTTTTTGTCATCCCACTGAAAGCCCAAGCGTGGAGTAGAGGAATCTAAAATTCCAAACTAATGACGTGTGTGGTTTG
The DNA here is from genome assembly GCA_036245055.1 of Diospyros kaki. Taxonomy (NCBI): domain Eukaryota; kingdom Viridiplantae; phylum Streptophyta; class Magnoliopsida; order Ericales; family Ebenaceae; genus Diospyros; species Diospyros kaki. Next base: position 14,228,425 of record BSEG01000015.1, on the reverse strand, counting down.
CTTTTGAATTGGGAGGAGGGGGGAATATTCCAAAGCTGTTCAATCAATCACATATATATATATGCAACTGACTAGTGCACTTAGCCTCTAGCTACCTCATCGACGTCTCAGTAGTTCGATCTCACTGTTGAATGTTTATTACTAGCTACATGCTCGTGGAGATGGAGGAGCTGCTTCATCATTCGGATCTGGACTCCCCTCCTACGTCAACAAACTTCGCTTCTTCCACTTGCAATCCCCATTCTCAACGCCTCACAAAGGGCTGTCAATGAATAAACACACACACACACATATATATATAAATGATGAAATATTAGCACTCCCTTATCTAACAACAACCCATTAACTCTTAACTTCGCTTTAAATAAATAATATTGTCTATTGTCCCTATAAATGTTATAATTCGTGCCCTAAATTATTGTTATTCAACTTTTTATCAATTTGTTTGTTAAGAATAACAGAAAAAATAAGTTGCTTTGAGCCAGCATTGTGATATTTAATTAAGGGATAAGGGATGTTACTAGTTTTTTTGCATGGAAAATGTCACCTTAAATAACTTTTATCAAGAAAAGAGATTTTTAGATTATATACCAAATATATAGATAAGGTCACATATATTTGTTTAATCTACTTCCATATATAAAAACCAAGTTTGATGATAAATATCTTTGTTGTTGCATATTGTTAAAAGTTCTGATGGTACTCTTTGGGCTATCATGGTGTCACGCAGATAATGAATTAATATTCATCCCTAAAGACGATGATCACTTAAAAAAAGGACAACATGTAGTGACAAATGCTAAGCATGATCATACAATATAGGTATAGGTGGTACAAAGCTGTAAAAATCTTTCCAAGATTTCATTTGTTTTATGGAGCGAACTGTTGGGCATCGTTCCATGCATCATAATTCATAACCTAAAAATGTGGAAATATACTTTATAGATTTACGTGTGATTAGATATTTATTTTGCATAAAGCTAAAATATTTTGTACATCCCCTAACATTTGGTAAATACAAAAACGTACCGTTCAAATATAAGTAGTAGATTAGTTTTATAATTTGTTTTACGTTACATATATAGTGTACTTCTAATTAATATTTTATTCTTTTAATAAAAATGAAATAAATTTTTAAAAAAATAAAAATTGCAATTTAATAAAACCTTAAATGTTTCAAGTATAATTTATTCTTAAATAAATAGATAAAGCCGCGCCAACCATCCCTGTGACAAATTAGGTGTATTCTTCTCACTTAAACTCATGATCAATCTTAAATATTGGTATTTACTTTTAATTTTTCATAAACTTTAAATTATAGAATTGTGGATGCTATAAAAACTAATTAATATTGGTGTAGGCATCTAGCCTAGCACATAAACATTGCTAGGTGTCTAATAATTATTGACATTATGGTACGATCATGATGATAACTAGCAACAGTGTTTTAGTTTTAAAGACGATCAATATCAACTAGAGAAAGGGGATGACTAATGACGATGTGAAAGAAAATTAAAATCATCACGGGTTAATGCTTAACTTTACACCATAATGTAGTGTTATTTCAATAATTATGTCGATAGAATCATGTAAGTACGCTAAGAAAAAAATTCCAAAAAGAGAACCGGTTACCAAATGAGTGGTGGAATTTATTAATAATTAATGTTAAATAATATTAAAACTGTGGAAGAAAAATCTAGAAAAGGAGGGAGAGAATTTAGTAGTGGGAGGAGCACTTTGGGCCTGGAGCATGATTAGGTGGGCCCCCATGAATCACCTCCGGGCAAATGTGACATGGCCCATTTCGAATGGTTGATGGGCCCACTTGGCGTCTTCGTTTCTCCCCCCCTTCCTATGTAGGGGCCCGTCAAGAGAAGCTCTCATTGTGCAACCATCTCCACTATAAAAAGGGAACTTCCACGCCCACCTTCTAATTTGAGTTGATTTTTATAAGATATTATTTCATTTAATTTATTTTTTATTTCATATTTATCTAGTTTAACGAGATCAAGGATTCCCTTTTATTAAGCCTTTTTTTGGTTTTTTGTTTTATTTTGAATTTCTATGATTTATTTTTATTTTTTATAATTTAAATTTAAAATTAAAGACAATCTATTTAGATTATTAATAATAGTAAAACGCTATTTTCATAAAAGATTAAAATATATATCCATTTTTAAATAAAAATAAAATTTCTTATAATCGTGTTAATATACTATTCTGATCGAGAAGGGTTCAAGACAAAAAAGGAAAGGATAGGTAGGAGGAAGGTTTAGTGCTAAATCTAAGGTGGCATGGCCAAAAACATATTTTGTCTGTTTTCCATGGCCAACACAACATTGAACTCGGTCACATCCATATTGATTAACCATACTTTCTAAATAATTAAACTAATGTATTAATCTCTTTTTCTCATCTGCATCATGCCATTTGCACTTTATTTCAAAACATTATGACCCAATTCTTTGTCATTTTAATTACGGTGGTGACGCCGTCTTATTTAACATAACTATTCACTTGTTTTTAGTGTTTCTGTGCTTTATAGTATCAAAATTGAGGATGCAACAGATCGCGGCTCAGGTTTCCAAGGCCACCTGCAGGAGTCTTGGGGGCGGATTATGAAGTGCAAAACCCTGTTGAGTTTTCGATAGATTTGTATATATATATTCAACCATAGCCATAATGGATGTAGAGAATTTTGAAGTAATATGGCTAGCTAGCTGGGAAAAGTTTTTCCACTTCAAGGAATCAAATGACACACGGCTTGTTTGGTCCAGTCACGGGTCGATAGAAAAACGTTTTATTTATTTATTCTTTTTTGGGTACAATAAGAAAGAAAGAAATCATTAATATCAAACATAAAGTCGAAGGTTTCTTCACCATTTAATAATAAAGAGGAAGAAATGAACATATTATATATAAACTCCTCAAGCTTGAGGTTAATTTCTAGACTGATGATCAGGCTGTTGAAGACCTCATTAATTAATTAGCATTATTCATGCCAACCAGCCAAGTGAAGTGAAGTGAAGTGAAGTGAATGTATAGCATAATAATATATATCGTCAATGCAGAATCTACAACACATGCGCATGAACTTTGCCTAAACATTACTAATTTCAACAGCCAAAATCTGGTGGCTTTAAGCCTACGTACTATATATACATACACATAATTGAGATTAAAAATGAAAAGACTAATTAACTAGTTGCTCTCTTCTTCTTGTTCACCAAAGTCATCAAAAAGGTAGGTCATTAATTTGGTGCATGTCGCATCAATTGAAGATGGACTAGCATGTGGGTATACATTAGTTACGTTTTTAATATGAAGAAATACAACAGTTTTGACATTGGTCTTGGTATTAGCTTTTCTCGGGTGCACTTGACTCAAGTATTTGTGATAAATTATTAATCATTTGAAATTTTGACAATTTAAATTCTAATTTTTTTTTTGTTTGAAAGCATTTTATTCAAGTTATTTGAATTTAGGTTCAAATATAATTAATATGAGCCAAAATATATAATTAATTAAGCATTTAATATATATAGCATATAGAGGTGTGTTATTTCAAATCAATTGAAGTTAATTAGTGAGCTATTTAATACAAATTTTTTTATTAAAATAATTTAGAAATTTTTTAACATTTAATTAAATAAATTAATAATTTGGATACTTTTTTAATTGAGCTCTTAATACAACGTATTATATATAGAAGAACAGATATCAGGCCATACGATGTCTGAGCTTCTTTGTGCTCGTCCTACATCTCAATGTTTTGTCCATTTTATTTTCATAAAACATAATTATATATAAAGAAAAAGTTTTACGGAAATATAATTAGTTTAAATATTAACTGATACAAAGAAAATTATCACCATTAATAGAATATATTTCATAAAACGTAATACAAACTATTAGATTTAAAATTCCTTCACTTACTAAATTTAATTATCCAAATTACATTTTGATTTTAAATGTAATAATTTCTAATTGTTTATTTTGAAATATGAGTATTTTAAATTCCAAATTCCAAATTATATCTTTCAAAATTGCCCTGCGTCATTAAGTGAAATAAAGTAAGAGCATTTTGCTTGAAATTGGGATAAAATGTTTTGTATGTAACGAACATTTTATCCCAATAAAAATTAAAGGCATTTTAATTAATTACAATAAAAATTTACACACACGCACTTCCCCTTTTGCACTGGGAAAAGCCTGGATGTAACGAACTTCCCCTCACTCAAATTCACAACACCCTTGCTGTGATGACACATGTTAATCCCTAGCTAGCTACTGTATCTAAAATTGTTTTGCACGAAGCGCTTCAAACATATCTCGCCTACTCCTACGTGCCCCTCATGATGTTTGAAAACTACTTGTCCATGTCCACACTCTCATGTGCGACCGCAAGTATGACTCAGATATCACTTGTCACATACCTACTGTATTGCCTCCATGTGGCACTCTTCAAGGTTTAAAAATATCTTAATAAGTTTATATGGCCTTTTTTTTCTTAATCACCTTATATAAATATACTTATGATGCTTGAAAATTGTTTGTCTGTCCAAAATCAAAATCACTCTATGCGTACTCGCATGCTACCACAAAGTATGGCTTTAATATCACTTGTCACAAACTTCTATGTGACACCCTTCAAAGTTTAAAAATGTCTTAATAAGTATATATATATATATATATATATATATTTTCCTTAGTTACCTTATCTAAATATACTCACAAGGCTTGAAAAGTATTCAAAAATCACCCTATGTGCACTCACGTGCTACCACAAAATATGACTTTGATATCACTTATTACGGACCTAGTGTATTGCCTTTGTGTGTGGCGTCCTTCGAAGTTTAAAAATATCTCAATAGGTCTATATATATATATATATTTTTACTTAGTCACTTATTCAAATATATTTTTATATTGATGATCGAGGGGTGTTTGTAGTAAAAAAAAACAAAAACAGAATTTTAATGATAATTCTCAACTACACTAGACCTATGTGTAAGTGGTTCAAATAATTAACCATATATAGAAGAATTTGAGTGTAATTTACCAAAAAAGAACAATTGGTACATCATTTTAAATAATATATTTATGAATGAATGTCATATTTCTTCTAGAAGCGGAGAAGTTTTGAAAGCTGATGCAGGTGAAGAATTGTCAAAAAGAAGAGAGGAGAGAATTAGGCAAGCAAATTTAAAAGATGAATATATGGTGGTATCAAAAAGCAGATGAATATTCTGTTGAAGCGTATATATATATATATATATGGAGAGGAAGGTGGAATCCATTTCCGAAGAAGAAAGCTACAGGCTACAGCTGCCTCTGATTCTTCATGCAATCTCAGTAAAACCAGCATTTCCGAAGCATCTCTTCTTCTCGCCAAAGCCACCGGCTTTGACTACGTACCGTCATCTCATGAAAAAAGATTCCGAGCATGCACAAAGGAAATTGAGGAATTATAGTATATATACCCGACATTATAAATTTATATATGGTGAAGAGAAGAATAATTGAACTTTGAAGAAACCCTCTTAACATGTGATTATACATGAACGAAGAAGATGACGGAACTCTGACGAATCTCATGCTTTTGTTCAAAGTCTAAAAGCAGGGAGATTAATCTCAAAAGTCTTTGAGTGCTGTTGGGTTTGCCGCTTAAAGTTCATTGGGCACTCCATTTTTTTTTCTCGTTTGGTCGGTTGATTTTGCAGAAGCTGATTAGTTTATGGGGGGTGTGGAACAAGGACAGACATGCATGAATAATAAAGTTCGCCTTTGTGCCGCTAATTTCAACATTCCAAACACACACACACCCCACGCATATATATGCAGTGTGGATTCTTCTTAAATTTATTGCTACTTGGAAGCTTCCAAGTTGGTTCGACATGAAGGCAGTTGATTCGGCTCTGTATTTCCATTTGGAGACTAATTCGAATTTAGTCTTCCTGTTTAGACACGTACATGATTTGATTTGTTTCTCTTGATGACTTTTGGAGAAGATGCGAAATGATGAGAAAATAATAGTTAAAGATATGATGGAGGTGAGAAATATATATATATATATATATATATTAGCAAGATTGAAGAAATAATATCATTAATGATTAATAAAAATTAACTTAGATCAATAGCAAGATTTTTCTTATTTAAGAGTTGACTCTTGATGTTTTTTTAGATGATACATACTATCATGTTATTATTTAAAGTTGATTTAAATTGTTTCAATTCCATTATGTTATTTGATTCTGACAATTTTTATGTTGCCCAACATAGATAAAATGAGAGGCAAGGGATGTGAGTCCCTTGAGGGAGGGGTTTGGGACTCATAGAGCCCTCTCTCATTTCACGTTGGACGATATAAGAGTTACTTGATACAAATAACATAATAAGATCTTAAATTGATTTTTCGATACGTTAAAAAAAATTAAAAAAAAGGAATAACTTACACTTCTAAAAAAAATTAAATTGACAAAAATATTAATAAAGTAAAAAAGCCATAGATACTTGTATAATTGATGATGGGGGTAAGTCCCCATAGACTTATAATACTAATAAATCTTAACAAATCTTCTTAGATGTTTATTGCCCTTAAATTTTGTGTGATAATCAACTATACCTGACATGGTAGGGGTTGATTAATCCCCCCTCTAGGGAATGACTCCGAATTACATGTGACAATTAGGAAATGACGATGATGATTCCCTTCTTCAGCATCTCCTCATCGACGACGACTTGAATTGTTTCCTTGACTACTATTGCCTTCCCTCAGCCTTTCAGTCAAAAATACGATTTCTTTGTGGCATCGAGTGTGGGAGCCAGGCCAAAGGTTGATAAACTAATGCCTGTCCATTTGTGAAAAATTAGAATAGTTTTTAAAAAATTATTTTTAAATAAAAAATAAAAAAATTATGTTTACAGTGATTTTTTTTTTTAAATTGAAGAATGGAAAACAAGTTTTTGTTTTTTAAAATTGTATTAGACTTTAAAAAACATATTACAATACTCTCTTGAGAAAATACATTTTTTTTTAATTTTATTCTTACTTTGAATTTTATTAATAATAATTTTTTTGGTTTGCTTCTCTTTTTCCTAACATTTTATTTGTACCCACTCATTACATCTTCATCTCCTCTTTCTCGTCACCCTATGCTACTATGACGACGAATACAACTAGCTTCTTTTCTAGTCATCCTCATCTCTATCACTATAACAGTGACCACAATTAATAAGTCTCTCTTCATCTTCTTTTATCATTCTCGTTCATTGACTATCTTTCTTGTCGTCCTCATCTCTGTCACTATGATAGTGACCACCATTAATGAGGTCCTCTTTCTCTCCTATTGTCATTCTCGTCTATTGACCATCACCACCATGCCTCTCTCTATCACGACAATGACAACATCTATTTTTTTCATTAGGTCACCCTAACCCTTTCTCTTCCTTTGTCATTGATTTCTATATTTCTCTTTTGTATGATTTTGAATATATATTTTTATTTTTTAAAAGTTTAAATTAGTTTCATATTTAATAAAAATGAACACATTTTTTATTTTTTCTTAATCTTTATAAAAATGAAAACATGAGAATAGATATAAAAATAAAAAATATTCTCCACAAATAAATCAACCCTAATATTTTGTTATAGATCGAGTAGGTGTACCCTAGCAAAAAAGAGAAGAGAAAGAGTAGGAAGGCATCAGATTCAGAGATTAGAGTAGGGACAAATGGATGGTCAAAAACCAAACCAAGGCACAGCGCACGAGTAGATGATTTGTCATATACATAGAGGGTTGTAAGTTGTAATTAATATACATGGCCATTTGGCCCATTTCATTTCAGCTTACGCAGTGTGCAGTGAAAAACAAGACGCTGCTGGTTTTCTTTCAGGGGAACTAGTAGTTAGGTTTGGAGCTGCTTGTTTTTCGAATTCTTTCAAGGGGCGTTATCATCATCAATTAATTCAAATTCAATCAATCAATCAATCAAATAATCACAGCTGTAACTGATTCTTAGAGCAAATTAATTAATGATTTTCTACTTTTCTATTCAAATTAATTATTCGGCCTATTTCCTTGTACTGCATTGCCTGTTTGAAGGTTGTACAATACATAGTACATTGTAGAAAATAGACCAAATGATTCAGAAAGAGCTGAAAAGTTGTACTTCTCACTATTGATATAACGGAATGTTACAACCCCTATTAATACATACGTAGAGCACTAATATTGGAAAGATAAACAAATAAGTAAAGATAGACTATATACTATACAAAAGTTAAAGATACAAGGAAAGTAAGAATAAGAAGTATTTAAATCCGAATAATTTTCTTTTAAACCCTGCAGATAACATATGTGCTAGATTAAAAAGAATAGACCAAGACATCATAATCCAATCCTTTTCATAATTTTGTGAATCAAACAGCACTCACCCTTGATGAATGAATTTCTATTATTTTTAGTTTGTCTATAAACACTTCAAACCTTTTGATAAGAAGGTGCTTAGTAAATAAAGCGAATAGCTAATTTTTTGAAATAATAAAGGATATGCAAATATCCCCGGCCTCTAACTTTTTCTTGATGAAATGATAATTAATCTCAACATGTTTTGTATGGTCTTATTGCACTGGATTATGTGCAATGCTGATAGTTAATTGATTATCACAAAACAACTTTACTAGACCATGACTAGAGATTTGTAGATCATCTAACATAATTTTCAATTACAATAGTTCACATAAACAAAGAGTCATTACTCAAAACTCAACTTCTGCACTAGATCGAGTCACTACACTCTGTTTTTACTTTTCTAGAACACTAAATTTCCTCCTAAGAATATACAATAGCTTGTAGTAGATCTTCTATCTACAAAGGAGCCTTCATAATCAGCATCTATGTACCCTGCAACTTTCAGATTCTTTCTTGAGTTGAACAAAAAACCTTTCATTGGTGTTACTTTTAGATAATACAAGATTTTTCTCACTGCTTGCATATGTTTTTCGATCGAGCTATGCATAAATTGGCACACCAAGCTGATAAGAAATGCAATGTCAGACCTTGTGTGAGATAAATAGATTAACCGGCCCTCTAACTTTTGATACATCCTTCTGTCTACCATTTGGCCATTAGATTTTCCTAAATTGAGATTTGGTTCTAATGGAGTGCCAGCCGTTCTACCACCTAACAACCCAGTTTCTTTTAATAAATCCATGATATATTTTCTTTGAGAAAAAAAGATACCATTCTTAGAATAAGTTACTTCTATCCCAAGAAATATTTAAGCTTGCCAAGATCCTTTATGTCAAAAACTCGAGCCAAATTCTCGTTCAACTGTTGTTGTTCATCAACATTATTTCCAATGACAATAATATCATCTACATACACTAGTAAAGCTGTTAGATTGCCTTGCTTAGAATGCTTAATAAATAAAGTATGATCTCCCCTACTTTATCGTTACCCCATTTGCTTCATAGCCTTTAAAAACCTATCAAATCAGACCCTTAGGGATTGCTTTAACCCATACATAGCCTTTTTCAACCTGTATACTTTGCCTGATACATCTCTAATGAATCCTGAAGGTGGCTTCATAAAAACTTTCTCATTTAAATCACCATGTAAGAAGGCATTTTTTGCATCCAATTGCATTAATTCCCAACCACAACAACTAACCAAAGATACAAGTATCCTAACAGTAGTTATTTTTGTCACAAGTGTAAATGTTTCCAAATAATCAGTACCATAAGTTTGTGTATATCCCTTAGTTACCAACCAAGCTACCAACTAAACCTTATACCTTTCTAAGGTACCATCTACATTATACTTCACATTAAAGACCCATCTGCAGCCTACATGTTGAATCCTCTTCGGTTTAGGCACTATTTCCTAAGTTTGATTTTTCTCCAAGATTCTTACATAGCCCTATATCCAATTTTAGTTTTGTAATTCCTTATTTATTGACTTAAAAATGGTTATTGTTGTGCCATCAAAATTTAGGAAAAAATAAAATAATAATAATAATAATAAATATATAAAAAATGGTGAAGGTTGGCCGCAAGGGCTTGCCCCACCAACAAAAGTTCGCGGCAAGATAGCCGCGAGCTGGCCACAAAGGGCCCACCTCACGGCACCATGCCGCAGCTTAGCGGCTGCTAGCCTTGAGGCTCGCTGTCGTGTGGCCCGCGAGAAGTAGTCTCGTGGCTACTAGCATGAGGCTCGCAGCATGCAGCCGCGAGTTACCGTGAGGCACAGTTGCCCCGCGGCAAGGGCTGCCGCGAGGCCCAGCTGCCTCACGGTAGCTTCGTAATATTAACCCCCTTATTTTCTGTTAAATCCAACCCATTTAAAAATCGCCACGTGTTGGTTCCAGACACCCTTGAGAACCGTGCCCTACAAATACCCAGCTACAGGACATTAATGAGAATCTTTAACTTCAGTAAAACTTGTCATTTTGAATACACTTTTACTATTTTCGTGAATAATCATTGGGATCTGAGACTGACTTTGGCATCGGAGGGTCTTCGCGGGGGAAGATTCCCGTGAGCCCTCTAACCCATTTTTTGAACATCAATAGGGTCCAATCCTTGCGGCGGACCTAGCGGCGAACGCAAAGTCTTGCGGCAAACCTAGCAGCAAAGGCAAAGTCTTACGGTGGACTTAGCGGCGAAGGCAAAGTCTTGCGGCGAACCTAGCGCGCGAAGGCCAAGTCTTGCGGTTGACCTAGAGATGAAGGCAAAGTCTTGCGGCGAACCTAGCAACGGAGGCAAAGTCTTGCGGCAAACCTAGCGACGAAGGCAAAGTCTTGTGATGTAGCTAGTGGCGAAGCTTGTGGCGAAACCTTGTAGCGAAACTTGTGGCGAAGCTAGTAGCGAAGCTAGTAGCGAAGCTTGTGGTGAAACCTTGTGGCGAAACTAGTGGCGAAACTTGTGGCGAAATCTTGTGGCGAAGCTAGTGGTGAAGGCTTGTGGTAAGAGCTAGAGGCGAATCCTTGCGGCGAGCGTTCCTAGCGGCAAACTCCCTTAAGGCGACATATTTTACGGTAACCTAACCTTACCTGACAACAAGCTCGAGTGGACCCTACATCACAAATTTTAATTATTGTATTTTGCCAACAACAATTTAGCGCCGTCTGTGGAAAGCGCAGCAAAAAGCCAATTTTAACACAAGATGCCGATAGAGACAAGATCAAATGGTTGGGTGAACCCGCCTGACCCCACCCGAAGAAGCGCTCGTACCAAAATGGGAGCCATGAAAGGCCCTCATCAAACGCACTCTACAGCGCCAGAATTTTCAGTAGAACCCCTTAACCACAAAGCGTGTTCAGGGAACTTCCCGGTGCTAGAATGCAACCATACCACTGGACCGGGGGGCATGGAGAATTTAGAGCAAGAAGAAGCACACGTGGTTGGAGTGAGGAGATATGCGACAAGGCGAGAGAAGCAAGTCCCACATGCAGCGCCTTCTAGTCAGGAACAACACTCCTTTGGACAGTCTTTAATTCCAAATGGAAACCTCGTATGGACTTCAAGAATAGCTCCACCCACAGTCTTACTCTCAGATTGTGAACTATTGCGGAAGAATTTTGAGGAGTTAAAGCAACAAAATGATGAGCTCAGGATGAACAATAAGGAGAATATGAGAAGACTACAGGGAGTCACTACTTTGTTACGTGAGCTAATGCCGGACATTCACGTCCCCCACATGGGATAGATCGGTACGAGGAGGGAACATCGAAGATCCCAAGACAACACTCCAAGGGACCCCCGCAAGGGATAAGAATCAGAACTCTAGGGCTGAATAGCCAAGTCCTGGAAATATCAGACTCAAGAAGGAAAAATAGCAGGAGAGCAAGAAAAGCTCCCACGTATAGAGAGACAACAGAAAACACTTACTCAGGAGTCCCTTATGACCCAACTCTTTACCGAAATGAAGGGAAACAAGAAACACTCAACACATCTGACATTAAACGCCTCATAGAAGAGGTTCTAGAACAAAAACAGCTAATGATGGTGCCAAAGGTAACTCATTTGAAAGGGTTCCCTTTATCCGAGGAACTCCAAATGCAACCAGTGCAACCACGGTTTGAACTGCCACAGCTTTCGGTGTACTCAGGAAGAGAGGACCCTGAGAAGTACTTACAACATTTTGTCACAATGGCCGTATTACATGGATGGAATGAGGTCACTAGGTGCAGGGCCTTCCCACTCTCCCTGGAAGGACAAGCTCAGCAGTGGTTCACTAAATTACCAGCAGGACATATACGATCATTCGAGCAATTGAATAAAGAATTCCTAAATGCATTCTCCGACTATCTCCCAAAAAAGAAGAGTGCAATATATCTAATGAGCTTACAGCAGAGGCCGAATGAATCCTTAAAGCAATACATCGAGCGATTTAAAGCCGCGACGTAAGAAGTGAGGGATCTCCCAGTCGGATTAGCGGCGTCAACCCTACTGAACAGAACTACATACACCCCACTTAGAAGATCCTTAGCTTTCTCCGAGCCAAATTCTGTGATGGAGTTGTTTGACCGAGCAAAATAGTTTATCATCCAAATGAAAATTTTGGATGCAGGGGAAAGTAATAGAAGAGGAAGGGAAACCCAGCACAAAGTGCGAAAGACCTAATAGGTACACGCCACCAACACGATCAGGCGGGGCGATAGGGAAAGCTTGGAACATCGTGCACCTCAAGAAGCACTTCCCAACTTTAGCCCCAGGGGAAGGGACAAAGTGCGAGACGTGGAGTCAAGCTTGTCATCTGAAGCGTTACTTGGCTTGGCTGAAGGTCGAAATTGTCCTTAGTTTTTCATTGTTAAAATGTCCCCCGAAAAATAAAAGAATATACCCCTCTGTATTCCCGTGGAAGTAAGCAAAACTATAAGCCGAACCACGTAAAATCTCCATGGACCCAGATTATTTGTATGCGTCATGCAGGTATGGTGGCTCAAGCACAGCTCGCTTCCAATAGGTCAAGTCACCTAGCGACAATCTGGTGTCAATGACCAACAGGTCGGCTCGGGATTACCAGAACATCCGATGCCTATGCCTGCAGACTCACCTGGATCCCTTGTTTGAGTTCGGTGCTATGTTTTTTTAGCTAGACCCGACTCCTTGGTTGATCCGGTGCCTAGGTCTCCTGACAAACTCGAATGCCTGGTAGGAATCCCGTGTTGGACCACTAGCCAAACCCAGATTTCCTGAGGTAAATTGGCCCTAAAAAGGCCAAAATGAAGCAAAATGATCACCTGATAGCTCTAGCAGAAGACTACTCCAGAAGGTCAAGTCGCCTAGTGGCAATCTGGTGCTGATGACAACGAGCTGGCCCGGAATCACCCGAGGATCCGATGCCTATGCCCGCAGACTCAATCGGATCCCTCGTTTGAGTTCGGTGCTATGTCGTTTCTGCTAGACCTGACTCTTTGTTTGATCTAGCGCCTAGGTCTCCCGGCAAACTCGGATGCTTGGTTGGAATCCCGTGCCAGGCCACTGGCCAAACCCAGATTCCCTGAGGTAGACTGGCCCAAAAGAAGGTATGAAGAGATAGCAATCCTATGACAAGTTCTGTCATGACCCCGCTTATCAAAGTTGAGTCATCCAGTTGCAATCTAGTGCCTAGGACCATGAGTTGGCCCGAGATTACCAGAACATCCGATGCCTATGCCCGCAGACTCACCCGGATCCCTCGTTAGAGTTTGGCGTTATGCTTTTTTGGCTAGACCTGACTCCTTGGTTGATCTAATGCCTAGGTCTCCCGGCAAACTCGGATGTCTGGTAGGAATCCTGTGCTGGACCATTGGCCAAACCCAGATTCCCTAAAATAGGCTAACCCTAAAAAGACGGACATGGAGAACACAATAGCCCGAGCATTATGATCCATCATAGGATCACTGGATGCTCCGGAGACTGTGCCCGCGGGCTCACTAGGACCCCCAACTGAGTCCGGTGCTATGCTCAAAGCTAGACCTAACTCCTTGGCTGATCCAACGCCTGGGCCTCCTGGAAAGCTCAGACTCCCGGCAAGAACTCCTCAGTGGAAATTATCTCTCAAGGGCATGGTTGCTCAGAAGATAATTTGGTACCTAAAGCTCTTGGCTAACGTTAGATCTTCGGGCATCCCAAAACCTTTGATTGAATTCAGGTGCTAGGCCCGACTCTTTGACTGATATTTTACTCTTTAATTTTATCTAAAGACAAAACAGAAGAGTGGGGGGCAATTGTTGTGCCATTGAAATTGAGGGAAAAAAATAAATAATAATAATAATAATAATAAATATATAAAAAATGGTGAAGGCTGGCCGCAAGGGCCAGCCCCACCAAAAAAGCTCAAGTCAAGATAGCCGCGAGCTGGCCACAAAGGGCCCACCTCGCGGCACCATGCTGCGAGGCGCAGCCTAACGGCTGCTAGCCGCGAGGCTCGAGGCCGTGTGGCCCGCAAGAAGTAGCCTCGCGGCTGCTAGCCGCGAGAATGAGGCTCGCGGCATGCAGCCGCGAGCTGCCTCGTGGCACTCTGCCACGAGGCACAGTGCCTCACGGCTGTCTGCCGCCAGGCACAGTTGCCCAGCGGCAACATCTACCACGAGGCCCAGCTGCCTCACAGTAGCTTCGTAATATTAACCCTCCTATTTTCTATTAAATCCAACCCATTTAGTAATCGCCATGTGTCGGTTCCAGACATCCTTGAGAACCGTGCCCCATAAATACCCAGTTACAGGACATTAATGAGGATCTCCAACTTCGGTAAAACTTGTCATTTTGAATACACTTTTACTATTTTCATAAATAATCATTGGGATCCAAGACTGAATTTGGCATCAGAGGGTCTTCGCGGGGGAAGATTCCCGCGAGCCCTCTAACCCATTTTTTGAGCATTAAGAGGGTCTAATCCTTGCGGCGGACCTAGCGGCGAAGGCAAAGTCTTGCGGCGAACCTAGCTGCAAAGGCAAAGTCTTGCGGCGGACCTAGCAACGAAGGTAAAGTCTTGCGGCAAACTTAGCTGCGAAGGCAAAGTCTTGCGGCGAATCTAGCGGTGGAGACAAAGTCTTGCGGCAAACCTAGCAGCGAAGGCAAAGTCTTGCAGCGAAGCTAGTGGCGAGGCTTGTGGCGAAGATAGTGGCGAAGCTTGTGGCAAAACCTTGTGGTGAACCTAGTGGCGAAACCTTGTGGCGAAGCTAGTGGCGAAACTTGCGGCGAAGCTTGTGGCGAAACCTTGTGGCGAAGCTAGTGGCGAAGCTTGTGGCGAAACCTTGTGGCGAAGTTAGTGGCGAGGCTAGTGGCAAAAGCTTGTGGCAAGAGCTAGTGGCAAAAGCTTGTGGCAAGAGCTAGTGGCAAATCCTTACGACGAGCGTTCCTAGCGGCAAACTCCCTTGAGGCGACATCTTTTACGGCAACCTAACCTCACCCGACAACAAGCTCGAGTAGACCCCACATCACAAATTTTAATTGTTGTATTTTGGCAACAACAGATATGGAATAAAGAGAAAACAAGAAACTCTTGTGTTTGGATGAAAGACGATGATAAGAAATGAAATTGGCCATAAGATGCAATGTATAGATCCTAACTCCTTTTCTAATAGCAATAACTAAGTCTAAATCGCTGTGAATAGGCTCAGAATGAATAAAAGACTGAGATAGTTCCATAACTGACCTTGGAATAGATGTTGATCCTTTCTTGGCACATGAAATAGGTTGAATCCTTCGCTTGTAGACATAGGGTGAACCATTGAATCTAGTAGAAGATGACATCGCTAGTTAATTTAGAATAATAAGACCAAGAGATGATAATAACTCTCTCAATTCTCTTAAATCTGAGGACTCTAGTACAGAGAGAATAGGTAAGGTAGACAAGTCCAAAGTAGGCATAGGCAGATTAGGCAAATCATGGTCATCATCGATGCTCTCCCCCTAAGGACTAGAAAGAAAAAGGCCCAAAAAAAGATTGGGTTTCCACAAGAGTCACATCATTAGACACAGAATTCGTGAATGGGAGAATGATAACACTTATAGCCCTTTTGGATAAGAGAATAGTTAATAAAAATACATCTAAAGGCCCTATGATCATATTTGTCCCTATAGTGTTTGAAAATATGAAACAAAAGCCACACACTCAAACACTTTGAGAGGAATAGATGTACAAAGACCAAGTTTTGAAAAATGAGAAGAGAAGCACTGAAAATGACTGAGATAATTTAGCACTTTAGAAGGATCCTGGTTTATAAAATATGTTGCAGTTAGCACTACTTCACCCCAAAAAGATTTAGAAATAGAATGCTAATGCGAGAGAACTTAGTCACATTAAGAAAATGCCTTATCTTTCTTTTAACAACTCTATATTGTTGTGAAGTATCAACATGTGAGGATTTATGGATGATACCCTAATGTTGAAAGAACTAATTTAAGTGGTGATTAAAATAATATCTTGCATTATCAATTCTAAATATTTTAATAGAAACCCCAAATTGAGTAAGGATTATTCTATGAAATAAAGGTAGGTTATCACCAATGGCTACATTATCCTTTAGTAAGTACACCTAAGTCATTTGTGTACAGTCATCAATAAATGAGATAAACTATTTAACCCCAAAATAATTGGGAACTTTAGATAACTCACACATATCATAATGGAAATTAGTAACATCTAAACCCTGAAACATAGTGGGAAACATAGTTTTTAACAAATGAAATGGAGGATGTCTTAATCTAAGGTGCTGAAGCCAAAAATTCGTCTTGGTAGAGGTAGGAACACCATAAGCCCTCCTTGTTCTACTTAGAGGAAAACATATCTTTACCTTGCTATGATTTAGTCCATAATCCTCGCACCTAGTTAGATACTATATTTGACCCTTCCAGATTGTGACCATTAAACATAGTTGTCCTTCTATGTTCCTCACTGCGGACTATAAAAGACATCTCATTCAAAGATGGCATTTTTTCCCTGCTAAGAATTTGTGCTCTTACCTGATCAGACTCAAGATTAAACCCGACCAAGAATTCTACTATTCTATCTATAGAGATTAGAGGTTAGAATAACAATATCTTCACTACACACATTTCAGTGTCCTGATAATGGTCTAATTCAAGGCAAAAATCTTCATCACATTGTAGTAATTAGTTACTGACGACCATTGTTTTGTGCTACTGATTTTTATTTTTATTTCATAAACAACTGATACATCTTACACCTTAGAATAAGTTTTCTTAACCGTTTCCCAAATGTCCTTAACTGTAGATAAAAAAATATAATTTTTGCTTGTCTTGGGTAGTGTTGAACTCCAAAGAGATGACATCAACATTAAATCTTCTACATCCCAAGCAACCAACGTTGGATATGAGGCCTTAGGTACTAGACTAGTAAGGTAAGCACTCATCCATTGACCCTTCAGAATTGTTCTCACCAATTAAGACCAATGAAGGTAATTTCGACCATTTAGGTAGTATCAATGGTACATTCTCGATATCTCACCAGCAAGGGCACCACCAATTAGTTGTTCGATTGGCATAGCTTCTCTCATTGAGATGAGAGAAGTTGTTTCAAAAATTAAGACATTATGCAAGATTATAACAAAAAATAGTGAAGGGCAAAAATAGAGAATAATTGTGGCAACGAAGACTCGCAATGAATCGAGAGAATATGTTATGACTCTGATGCTATGTAAAAAATAGACCAAAACATATAAAAAGAATAGAAAAATAGAACTTCTCACAATTGATAGAACAAAATATTACAATCCCTATTAATTGTGAAGTATAGTACAACATAAAAAAGACAAACAATAAGAAAAGATAAAACTAGGCACTATACAAAAGTCAAAGATACAAGGAAAGCAATAATAGGAAGAATTTAAATTTGAATAATTTCTTTCTAAACCTTACAAATAAGATATGTGCTAAATTAGTAAAAATAGACCAAGACATCATAATCCAATCCTCTTCATAACCTCATGAATCAATCCTCTTCATAAATTGTTGTTCCTATGTGGGAGTGGCTAAGTACAACTCTTGTTAAAGAATTTTCTTGTAAAATATTGTACTCGTAATTCCAATTCTATTCATACATTAAAAATGGAAAGAAAATAACTTGTAATAAAGTAGAAAAAGAAAAGTGCACAATTCTAAGTTTTACATGCATGCCCAATCTTGTTATACATCAACAAAAAGGTGATAAGGAATTAAAAAAAGAGAGAGAGAGAAAAAATGGACCACATATTTGTGCTAATGTATGTGTATATAATATATAGATACAACATTTTTTTATTTAAAATAATTTTCTCTAACATTAAGGAATTATGAAAAATAATTTTGTAAAATAAAATCACGTGTTAATAATAATTTCATAATATACTAATATAGGGTTCGAGTTTTTGCTTTCCAAATATAAAAGTAAAAAGGAATCACGTCATTGTGTACATTATTAATGCTGTATAAAAGGAATCACGTCATTGTGTACATTATTAATGCTGTATATATGTGTCCATTATTGCTATATACATGTATTTATGCTTGGCATTAGATGGTGTTGTAAACTTGGGCATTTTTGGCATCAATGATTCATTGAGCCAAAGAATTTGAAGATGGGTGTGATATCGTCTAACTAATTCTATCAAACACCTAAAACCAAATCTATTTTTCATTTATGATTATGCTCTCCCCTTCGCAACTGCAAATTGACACCCCCCCCCCCCAATCCTTGCCATTATTTAATTATCGAGAAAATGGTGAAAATTAGAAAGATGAAATACAATATTTACCATTGATGATTATAAAGTTGGTGTTGAGGTTTCGAGTTTGGTGGATCATGCGGGCATCTTTGTGCTAATCTATCTTCATCAATGCTTGTGGTTGCGCGGCAAATATTAAATAAAAATATAATCTCTACTTTGATTTATACATATTCATTATTATTTATAACCATGCATGTAAATTAAAGACCAGCACCATATTTTCCAAAATATGGTGATTTTCATGAGAATATATTGCGCACCCGCGCGCGCGCACACACACACACACATATATATATATATATATATATATTCGTTTGTATATTCTATTTTTTATGACTATGTTGCTTCATTTATATAGATATAGTGATCAAGAATGGTTTTAGTTAGCATTTTTCATCACGAGAATGTTATTTTTGAGTATTCAAGCAATATTTTTGTTAAATAATAAGAGAGACTAATTTTTATAATTATGTATCAAACAAATTTATCGTTGTTGCTCGTTTGTTAAGTTTGGAAGTTATAATTTTAGTTATTAAAAAAATATTAAAAATAAAAAAAATATGTTATATTTTATACGCTAGACGACACGATTTGAGAGCAATAATAGTTACTCCTGTTTATACTAAAATACAAAACATAACGGTTATTAACGAATAAGTTAAACATTAGACAAAAAGACAAAAAAAATCATTCCATTATTTTGAAAAGGCATTTTTATTTTTATTCAAATATTTGATAGGCAGACAAAATGGTGAAGAACGAAATATTTTATATATTAAATGTGATATATATGTTCATATATTTTTAAATAATTAATTAATAAAAGGAGAAAAAAGAACTTTTTATAAAAAAGAACAATGTTGTACAATAAGGATCCTTTATTGGAAAAGAAAATATTAATAAAAATAACATCAAACTGGAAAAAAGAAGAAAGATAGAAGGACATTTTGCCATGTGTTAGTGCCATGACACTCTCTTATAAATTGACTCCTCTCCCCATCCCTCTGTCACTTGCGACCTCCCCTCTTTGCCTTGATTTCGTCCTCTTCTCTCTCTCTCTCTCCTTCCTCCCACCGCCCCCCCAATTCTCCCAACTCTATCTCATTCTTAATTTAACCTTTGGATTCTTCATCCAAGGGTTTGTTGCATCAGTTTCCAAGTTCCAGAGCTTGCAAAATGACCAATCAGAATGTGGTTGTTCCCGACGCCAAATCCGGCATTGGCAAGGCGGTAACCGTCCCTGCTTCGCCGCTTTTTCCTGAGGCTCTGCCTGAAGAGCCCGCTTCTCCAGCCGTCTCCAAGAGACAGCTCGCCAGTTCCTGGGTTGATTCAATGAGAGACTCTTCTCCAACTCGCAATCCTAAGCCCCAACCCGAAGATCAAACCAAAGCCTCTTGGATTGTAAGCAATTGGTTATTCTTTGTCTCAGAATCATATCCATATCAGTTTCTTTGACTCTTCAATTTTCTTTGGCCGTCTTTTAATCCTCTGAATCTTCTTGGAAATTCAAGCTTCGTCATCCTTCTGCTCTGGGCCAGTTCGAGCAGATCATAAATGCTTTCGAGGGGAAGCAAATAGTGATGTTTCTTGATTACGATGGCACCCTCTCCCCAATTGTCGAAGACCCTGATCGAGCCTTCATGACCAATGAGGTTTCCTTTCTGTTTCGCTCAACTTTCCCGGCAAATTTCCCGAGAAAATTCTCGTTAACCATGTATCATTATTCCTTGACCAGATGAGACAAGCTGTGAGAGACGTAGCCAAGTATTTTCCCACCGCTATAGTGAGCGGAAGGTGCAGAGCTAAGGTACATTTTCTTCATTAATTGCCAATCAGTGTTTTGATTTTCTATATTTATTTATATATATATATATATAGTTTATTAATTAATTGATGGATTTCTTGGATGGCTTTGAATGTTGCAGGTTTATAACTTTGTGAGATTATCGCAGCTTTACTATGCGGGAAGCCATGGAATGGACATTAAAGGACCGGGTAAAGGTGGCAAGAGCAGAAATGTGAGTTCTATATGTCAAAACTTGTTTCTCTTTTCTCTGGTTATTATTGCTTTTTGTTCTTCTCGTAGCTAATTTGGGGCTTTTGTTTTTTCCAGGGGAATGAAGGGCTTCTGTGCCAGCCAGCTAGAGATTTCTATCCCATGATTGACAAGGTACAAACTCCCCACTCCCATCTATATATATATATATATATATGAATTACGTTTCATATTCATATTAAGCAGTTTTTAAGCAAAATATAAGATACAAAAATAATAATAATTTTATCCGAGTTGTTGGATTGATGACACTAATCTTTACTTGTTGGGACTAACAAGAATAAACATGGTATTTTTACCTATTTGATAAAATTATTATGGTTCAAATATAATAATTTTATAAAAATATAAATAACCATATATACAGATGTTTGAGAGTCTAATTCGAGATTAAGATTTATGATTGTTGTTATTTTATAAATTACTTATCTTTTTTTCAACCGAATTCTGTACCACTGATATATTCTTATAAATTTATTATAAAATAATATTATCAAGTTGATTTGCACATACCATAATGACATTATTATATTATTATAATAAAGTCTAGTGGGTAAGAATCTATAATGGTAACATGATTTTTGCCCAAAATTATTGTGCATAATGACATGACTTGATAACATTCACACATTGAGAAGAAAAGCCCCGTCGAAATGGTTCATAATTAGATGCCCAAGTGTCAAGAATCGCATCGTTTAGCAAGAATTATTTCTACAAAAACTTGTAAAAGATTTCATTTTCCATGAGCATGCATATATTTGGGTGTTTTGACTTGAAAAATTGCTGGTGTTGTAGGCGTACAAAGCCCTGACGGAGAAAACCAAATCCATTTCAGGGGCTAAGGTGGAGAACAACAAGTATTGCGTATCTGTACACTATCGATGTGTTAACGAAAAGGTACCGAAACAAAAACATTTCTTTCAAATTTAAACCATCGTTTCTTGTAGTGTTGATGCTCAGTTAGTAATGTCAGTGTGCTTAATTATAATCTCTTTCTGTGCTGTGTTTTTCTCAATTTAAATCAGAGCTGGAGTGCATTAGCAGAGCAAGTTAGATCAGTGCTCAATGAGTACCCAAATCTCAGGCTCACTCAAGGCAGAAAGGTACATCAGTCCCCTATTCATTTCTTGCTCGTTTTCTCTCTCTTTCATCTCAAACCCAGATTTTCTCATGCCATAAGTGTGGGAAAAATATTTCACCACCTCTATATATATTATGAAAATCGAGGCAAATTGCTGGTGTCAGGGAAGTTTTCAATTGTAATATATATTTAAAGAACTAGTACTAGTATTGCCACATTTCTACATAAAGAAATATGGTCACTAGAGTAATCCAACTGTAATATATGTTCATAAATATAAATAATTATAATAGATTTATGTTTTCCAAATTAGTAATGAATATGTTTAAAAACAGGTACTAGAGGTCCGTCCGACCATCAAATGGGACAAGGGAAAGGCCCTTGAGTTCTTGTTGGAAGCACTAGGTGAGTTTTTTTTTTTCTTTATTTATTTTTTGTAAAGCAATATGTATGCTCTCTTCTTGTTAAATTTCTTATTTAACATTGCAAATACTCAAATCTAAGTTGAGCATCACGGATTTATTGTCAGGTTATGCAAATTCTGATAAAGTTTTACCTATTTATATTGGGGACGATCAAACTGACGAGGATGCATTTAAGGTAAATATCATTAATATTTAATTACATATTATTTATTAGTTATAATTTTTTTTATTTTTTATTATCAATAAGAACTCGTAATTATTATTATCAATTAAACTCATTGATCACATCAAATGGTGCATTCATTATATCATTTGAATATCACTAAGTGAGAGCTTTAATATTCATCATATGGACGATGGATGATAGGTATTGCGTGACAGAGGGCAAGGGATTGGGATTCTGGTGACCAAGGATCCAAAGGAAACAAATGCTTCTTATTCCTTGCAAGAACCATCGGAGGCAAGCATACCATACCATACCATAACAATTTAGTTCTTTAATTTAACAATTTCTTATTGTTTTTTGGTTAACTCAAAGGGACAAAGAGGGGATTGACTCTTAATTTTTGTATTTTTTTTGTTTATCGTATCATGTGTAGGTTATGTGCTTTCTCCGACATTTGGTGGAATGGAAACAATCTTCAGGAGGACGTGAAAGCCACGTGTCGGGGATATAGATTGAAGCGATGATGAATGATGATTTTACATTATTATTATTATAGTGCCCTTCATGTTCAAAAGTAAATTTCGGGCAAAGAAAAAATAGAGATTTGTCCAGAATATAGGGGTAGAATATATAGATCTTAACAAATAATTTGGAGAAGAAGAAATTCAGATATTTCGTCATGGAGAAGATAAATAAAATAATTTTAAGATCGATGAATCGTTTTGTGAAAGAATCAATTTTCTAATAGTTTTACATTCATGAAAAATAATGTTTTCAAGTTAACTAATCGCATAAAATTCTTTGTTTAAATTTATATAAGATAGGTTTCATCTCAAAAATTAACTCTTAAGATAAGAATTCTAATATTTACTCACCAATCACCATTAAGTCTCGTTATCTTTTTTTTAATCATCTATGACTACTTATATGTCACCTTTTACATAAGTAAAAAATAAAATATCACAAAAGTATTTATGATATTTAAGTAACACACTTAATAACAACAATTTTTTAAAGTGTTTGCTTGTTAGATATAGTAGTATTTTATTATTAGAGTTAAGCTAACATAACAAAGGTGTCACCTAATGATATAAGATTTTGAGTCAATCATGTCTAATAAAGATAAAATCTATTATATTATTAATATTTTTTGTATAATATTTTTTGATTAAGGCATCACTGCGCACACACACACATATATATGTATATGACCATCTGATTTCGTTGCCTTATTATTGCCAATCACACATCAATCATTGGCAGAAGAGAAGAGAGGAATACTTGATGGTGGGTAGTCTCCAAAATTTGATATCCGCTCGAAATGGAATTGAGCAAAATTATACTTTCCCAATAGTTCTTACAAATTATTATATGCCACCGTGATTGCTGCTGTTTAAGCAACAAAAAGCTGTGTTAGACGGATAAGCCTGAGAAACAAGCAAAGGCAGGCAGGCAGCCTTGAAAAGCGATTAGATTAATTAAGAGGCTGAGGCTGAGGCTTCTTAATTAAGATGGAAAGCATGTAAAAGTGGGTTTGGAGCAAATCCAACATTGCTCAGAGAGAATAAGATGAGGAAGCAGCATTGGGCACACAGATCTTTGAGAGCCCACCCTGCAGGGTCCCTGCCCTGGCTGGCTAGATAGATGAAAGCCCCCCCCGTCTTCTATTATTAATTTATTGATGGATTCTGGATTTGGCTTCTTCTCTAGTTTAATGGTTGTTTTCACAAAGGGTAGGTGGTGAAAGGGAAAGCCACAACAATTCCATGGTTGAGTTGAGCCAGAGTCGGATTCCACTTCCACTGCTCCATGTGGGATTTTTTTTATTAATTTTTTAAATTAAATATTTGAAAAAGAATTAGGAAACAGTTTTTAACCAAATAAACTGGATTTGGTTTTAGTGCCGGTAGGATGAGGTTGAAGTTGAAACCATGATTGGTGGCATAACCTGCATTAACAAAGGGATTTAAACTGCAATTATTGGTTAAGAAGTGGACACTTCCCCCAAGGAGACCACCCTGCCAGCTTATAATCTCACTAATAAACCATTTCATTCTAAGATTAAGAAGCTCTATTATAATAATAATAATAATAATAATAATAATAATAATAATCTTGTTTGGATTTCCTATGAAATGGCAGTGGCCTACTGGGCTGCTAAAATATGGTTCAAACTTCAATCTTTCCTCCTCCCAACAAATATGGCCACTTTTTAACTGTGTTTCTTCTTCTATTTATTTTTTTTAAATAATTGATATATCTTAATTGATGCTTTTTTTTTCTACACATTGTCACTTTTGTCCCTTTAACTTACCTAAATAATGGTCATATCATCATTCCCCTTGGATAAGGATGCAAGGCTCGAGTCACTTGTTTGAAAATAAGGTATTCACTTGTTTGAAAATAAGGTATTCAAAGATATATAGGTAAATAGAATTTGATTAACACCACCAAAATAGATAAAATTAGAATTTTCCCAAAAAACTTAAAGATGGCATATTAAGTGGTGAGAAAACACAACTTTGCAAGTGTTGGCATACATCATAAAACCCACCATAATTTCCTTTTATTTTTCTATTTTTACTTAGAGAATAGTATTTTTATAACTAGTAGCAGTATCGTACTTCATGAAAATATTTGACCAACATATTTTAAACGTTTTGTTATCACATAAAGTCAAATGGCCTATCTAGATGGCAGCAAAGAGGCTAATTTTCCCATAAATAAAGAAAGAAATTTGTGTTGTAATTGGTTTCTAAAAGGTCTACCGCCACGTTCTCCAACTTATATATATAACTGTTGGAATGAAATATTTAATTTATGTTACAGAGATTGTAGGACATGCAACATCTCACATCTAGAACAGAATTATGGATGATTATAATAATAAATCTGGATTATGTACATTCTCATCATCCTTACCAAATAAAATAAAACCTCATCTCTGAACAACTTCATTCTTATAACTCTCTTCAAATTATGTGATTCATGTCAACGGAACTTTGTTCCCTGCAGCCGTTGCAAGTGAAGTGACCGTAATACTTTTGGGCCAGGATTAGGTGGGCTTGGACTCAACTCGGTTATCCAGATTTCTTTCCTAAGCCCATCGAAATTTTAATCTTGGCCCAGCTTCTGGTGGGCTTAGTGTCCCTGGAAAACGTAGGAGACAAATAGAGTGTCTAATGGTCCCAACTCATTACATTGGTTTAATTTGATGTACTTCTTTTTTCAAAGGCAGATTTCTTTCATAAGAGTCTGATACATTTATCTCAAAAGATTATTAATTTATTGTTGCGGAATATTTCTTCAAAACAGAATAGGTTAGTGCAATATAACGAATCTAATATAGATCAAAACAAGAATGTAAAGTAAACACAATACAAACTCTATGTTTCGAACGTTCAAGACTTGGATCTAAGAGACCAGTTACCACTCTTGATAACACCAACAAATAGGAATCACAAGCCACAATCGAAGCCCTCAAACCGAAGCCCAGAAAAGCCCCAAACCCCTCTCGGCCAAACCAGCAAAGTAAACCCTCTCTCGCTCAAAAGATCACAACCACACACACAGTAGGTAGATCGGTGACAAAGACAGCAAGATCAAGGCACAAAGCAAGGAGATCGACTTACCCAAAAGAAGAACCCAAATCTGGTTATATAAGCGGTTTCCAGCGACATCTGAGAGGCTGCCTTTTGCACACAAGGAAAAGCGGCTGAATCCATCAAAGGAAACAAAACCCACAGAAGGCAAGATAGCCTTCATCGTTATCGAAGAACAAGTATTGAAGTGATGAGGCAATCGGTCAAGATAGGAAACACGAGAGAGAGAGAGAGAGAGAGAGAGAGAGAGAGAGAAAACTAGGGCTTGCCCAAAAATAGCGAATAGAGGCGCTAACAAAAGAGCCAAAAGGCTCTTTTATATGTGGGCAATGAAAGAAATGGGCTAGATCAAAGTGGGCTTTTATCCCCATTTGAGCAAATGGGCTGAGGCTCATTTCTTCTCTAAAATGAGGAGTGGGCTTGTGGCTCGACTTCTAAAATGGGCTGCCAAAAGAGGACGGTAACGGTCTTGAGTCCTTCAATCTCGGGCCGAAGCCTATGAAGACCAGCCCGAAAAAATCTTCATTGCCTTGGGTCTTATCAGGGAACAAAAAACAACAAATCTCCACCTTGTTTCCTAATAAGACCAGCAAACACAAACAGCAAAATAACATACAGCATAAAGCATAATTAGTAGGTAAAAGAAAAACCTTACCAATTCTCACGTAACTTTACCAATGCTTAGAAGTTCTAAGCACCTTTTGAATTTTTTAACAGTAAGCACCTTTGTTCCCATATCAAAGGGGTTGAAATCTGAATGCACTTTTTCAAGTCTAATAATATCTTGAGATATAACATCACGAATAAAATGCAATCTTATATCAATGTGTTTAGTGCGTTCGTGAAAAACAAGGTTTTTACACAAGTGCATAGCTGACTGACTATCAAAAAAAATAATAACATTTTCTGTTAGAACACACAGTTCATTAAGCAAACTTTTAAGCCACAATGCTTCTTTAATTGCTTCTGTAGTAGCTATATATTCAGATTCAGTAGTGGATAAAGCAACAATGTGTTGGACTTGAGAATTCCAACTAATGCATGAATTACATAAAGTAAACATATAAGATGATGTTGATTTTCTATTGTCTCTATCACCTGCATAATTTGAATCTATAAACCCCATTAAACTCATTTTATCTTAATGATGTTTATACACTAAACCTACATTAGAAATACCCCTCAAATACTTAAGCAACCATTTCAAAGGTTCCCAATGGACAGGACCTGGGTTTGTCATAAATCTACTTAATGTGTTAACTGCATGGGCTAAGTCTGGTCTAGTACACACCATGAAGTACATAACCGATCCTATTGCATTTGAATAAGGGACTTTACTCATGTACTCCTCTTCTTCTTTGTTAGCTAGAGATTTTTCTTTTGACAGTATGAAATGGGCTCCTAAAGGTAAAGAAACTGATTTGCTTTCATGCATGCTGAATCTTTTTAGAATTTTTAACACATATGAAGTTTGATGCAAGAATAACATGGAATTTGACCTATCTCTTATAATTTCCATACCTAGGATTCTTTTAGCTATACCTAGGTCTTTCATGTCAAATTCTCCACCTAAAGCAGATTTTATGTTATTGATCCTTTTAACATCAGGGCCAATAAGAAGCATGTCATCAACATAAAGTAAAAGAAATACACAGTCATCTTTATTTTTATGCTGAAAATATAGGCAATGATCAAAATCACTTCTTTTAAAACCAATTGATTTAACAAATGAATCAAAACATTTATATCATTGCTTAGGAGATTGCTTTAAACCATATAAAGATTTTTTCAAGAAACACACAAAATCTGGTTTTTTCTTATCTTCAAAACGTTTGGGTTGAGACATATAGATTTTTTCATCTAAGTCACCATGCAAAAAAACAGTTTTAACATCAAGTTGTTCAAGTTCCCAGTCAAAATATGCAACAAAAGCAAGCATGACTCGAATGGTGGTATACTTAACAACTGGTGAAAAAATCTCATTATAATCTACCCCTTCCTTTTGTGTGAAACCTTTGGCTACTAACCTAGCCTTAAATCTTATGGGGTCTTTTTCACTTGTACCTTCTTTAACCTTAAATATCCACTTACATCCCACAATTGACTTATCTTTTGGTCTAGGTATTAATTCCCATGTATGGTTTTTATTTAAAGAACTCATCTCCTCTCCCATTGCTTCTTTCCAGTTTTTAGAATTCTCACTTCTAATGGCCTCTTCATATGTTTGTGGCTCCTTGTCGGCTAGATCTTGATAACTAGCAAAAGCTAAATCAAAATTAGATTCTAGCCTTTAAGGAATCCTATGAGATCTCCTCTCCCTATCTTGGGTTAGTTGATAATTAGATAGAGGTGGCTATTCTATATGAGGCTGCTCTTCTACTATCTCATTTTTCTCATTTTCTTCAGTCTGGTTTTGTATCTCCACCTCACTTGAGGTGGCGAGAATGTTGGTGCTAATATTCCTAGACACTTCTAGGGAATCCTCACCCTCATTATCTTGTTGATTGTTACTATTTGATTGTAAACAAGGCATTTCAGCTTCATTAAATGTGACATTTCTACTTACAATTATCTTTACTCCTTTTTGACTTCTATCCCAAAGTCTATAACCCTTTACTCCTTTAGGATATCCTAAGAAAACACATTTTCTTGATCTAGGTTCCAATTTGCCTTCATTCTGATGAGAATAGGCAGCACAACCAAAGGTTCTAAGGGTTGAATAATCTGCACATTTTCCATCCCATTTCTCATAAGGAGTGTCACCATTTAATGTGGCTGATGGGGTTAAGTTAACCAAGTAACAAGCAGTTATCACTGCTTCACCCCAAAAAGATTTAGGTATATTAGAACTAATCATCATACACCTAACCTTATCTAGGAGAGTTCTATTCATTCTTTCAGCCACCCCATTTTGTTGTGGGGTGTGAGGAACAGTTCTATGCCTTGTTACACCACATTCTTTACACAAATCATCAAAATCCTTCTTACAAAACTCTAGACCATTATCAGTTCTTATATACTTTATTGTCTTGTCTGTTTGATTTTCTATTTGAGTTTTCCAAGTTTCGAAACTTTTAAAGGTTTCTGTTTTGTCTTTTAAGAGAAAGACCCACACTCTCCTAGAAAAATCATCTATCATAGACAAAAAATATCTATTCCCACCAAATGTAGGATTTGTTGCTGGTCCCCATAAATCTGAATGGATATACTCTAGAACCCTTGAGGCACTATGCACATTTGAAGAAAAGGATAATCTATGATGTTTGCCTAACACACAATGGTCACAAAAGGGGATATCGGACACACAATCCTTACCAAAGACTCCCTTATCATTTAGGAACATAAGTCCTTTAATACTAACATGAGCTAACCTGTTGTGCCATTTTTGAGTGACATCAGAATTGATTGAATCAATATGAGAGCCTGAGCTACTCATTACCTCAGTAGTTAAGGCATATATCCCATTTCTTCTAACTCCCTTACACACCATCATTGCCCCTTTAAACCTTTTAATCATTTCATTTTCTATTTTTCCTATAAATCCATTCTTTTCTAATTCTCCTACTGAAATTAGATTTCTAGCCATTTCAGGGATGAATCTAACATCTCTCAATTTTAGGGCATATCCTGATTCTAACTTAAGAGTGATGTCTACAATCCCTACAACCTTATAGGCAATATTACTACAAACTATGGCATGACCACTCACGGATTCACGCATATTTTCAAACCAATGTCTTTGAGATGTGACATGGAATGATGCACCTGAGTCAAGAATCCATTCTTGCCCATGTGCCCCAAGAGTAGCATTAATTTTAGCAATGTCAGAATCTATAAGCATGTAAACTTCACTAGGGTCAAAAGAGGTTATTGCATTTGCTTCTTCTTGATCCTTTGATTTTTCTTTTTGCTTATTTTTCTCAGCATAACAGTCTTTAATATAATGTCTGATTTTCCCACAACCAAAACACTTCCCCTTCCCCTTTCCTTTGGTCTTAGACTTAGACCTACTTCTACCTTTCTTTTTACCACCTCCCTCATGTCCCCTAGATTGAGACCTACCTCTCATCAAGTGGACCTCTCCATGTTTTTTCTCACTTTTTAACTCCATATCTTTGCTCTTAAGGGAATCTATGACTATTTCAGGTGTCAAGGTGTCTCTACCATACTTAATGGCATTTTTAACTTCCTTATATGCATCTGGAATTGCATTTAAAAGAATTATAGCTTTGTATTCTTCAGTTACCTTTTCACCATAATTAGTTATATCTTGTACCAACTTATTAAAGATATCTAGATTATCATCAAGATCCCTAGAGGAGTCTATCTTAAAACTGAAAAAACTTTCAAGCAAGAAAAGTTTGTTGGGTGTGGATTTTTTCACAAACAGTTTTTCCAATTTTTCCCATAACTCTTTTGTAGAATCAAGTTTTCCTACCTTTCTTAAAACAGAATCAGAAAGATGTAAAATGATAGAAGTATAAGCCAATTCATTAGCCTCAGTTTTCTGTTCAATAGTATAGGATTTAGGGTATTTGCCATCTAAGGCTTTAGAAACTTTCTGTTATACCAAAATTCCCCTCATTTTTTGTTGCCAAATTGAGAAATCCCCCTTTCCATTGAAAACCCCCAATTCAAAATGATGTGCAGACATGTTCACACAAAGGAATATGCTTAACACACACAAGTAGAATATTTTTAGGGTTTTAAAATTCAACCTAACAAAATAGGAATAACTTAAGGTAGATTTCAAAAGCAGCATAGTAGCACTGATTTTCTAAGCAAGACTTAACCGTATCAAAACAGTTTATGCTAGTGCAAGAAAATCACAAATAACCCTAAGTCTAGCAACAAGCAATGGTTACCACCACAGGGTAACCCCCAAACCTAATGGCCACCCCCACACGATGACCTGCTAATTGCTAGAAAAAAGGAATACAAAGAAGTTAGCAGTACAGATCTCAAGACTGAGATCTGTAGAAGATGCAGGCATAGATCTAGAGCAGAAGAGGGGCAACCCCGACCTCCACGCGCTACCTCATGCACTGCCGCCTACACGCTCACGCGCTGCTAGGAGTGAATCCCCACGACTGGCTAAGTCCGGATCTGGGGTCCTTGCAACCCACCTTACAACCTACAAGGGTTAATAGAAAAAATCGAGATCAGATCTGAAATGGAAACAAACTTACCGAGATCGGATCTGAAAACGATAGGGCTTTTAAGATCTGATTCGAACAAGGCACTATCCAGGAGCCACACAAGGCTCGATACCATTTGTTGCGGAATATTTCTTCAAAACAGAATAGATTAGTGCAATATAACGAATCCAATATAGATCAAAACAAGAATGTAAAGTAAACACAATACAAACTCTATGTTTCGAACGTTCAAGGCTTGGATCTGAGAGACCATTTACCACTCTTGGTAACACCAACGAATAGGAACCACAAGCCACAATCGAAGCCCTCAAACCGAAGCCCAGAAAAGCCCCAACCTCTCTCGGCCAAACCAGCAAAGTAAACCCTCTCTCGCTCAAAAGATCACAACCACACACACAGTAGGTAGATCGATGACAAAGACAGCAAGATCAAGGCACAAAGAAAGGAGATCGACTTACCCAAAAGAAGAACCTAGATCTGGTTATATAAGCGGTTTCCAGCGACATCCGAGAGGCTACCTTTTGCACACAAGGAAAGACGGCTGAATCCATCAAAGGAAACAAAACCCACAGAAGGCAAGATAGCCTTCATCGCTATCGAAGAACAAGGATTGAAGCGATGAGGCAATCGGTCAAGATAGGAAACACGAGAGAAAGAGAGAGAGAGAGAGAGAGAGAGAGAGAACTAGGGCTCGGCCAAAAATAGCGAATAGAGGTGCTAACAGAAGAGCCAAAAGGCTCTTTTATATGTGGGCTATGAAAGAAATGGGCTGGATCAAAATGGGCTTTTATCCCCATTTGAGCAAATGGGTTGAGGCCCATTTCTCCTCTAAAATGGGGAGTGGGCTTGTGGCCCGACTTCTAAAATGGGCTACCAAAAGAGGACAGTAACGGTCTTGAGTCCTTCAATCCTGGGCCGAAACCTATGAAGACCCACCCGAAAAAATCGTCATTTCCTTGGGTCTTATTAGGGAACAAAAAACAACATGTATATTTCATTTTAGCAACAGGTAATAAATAAAAAATAAGTATGAGTTTTCATAAAATTTTATTATGATTTTAAAATAAATTCATTCTTCAAATCACAAAAAATGTATGTGAATCAGTGAATGTATTTAACAAGTTTATTATTTCTTATCCAAATCTTTTTCAAGATTTACTTCTAAAAATAATACAACAATATTACATAAATTCCAAAAATTGCTTTCATAAAAAGAAGTTGTAAAATTACAAACATAAATGTAATTTCAAAAGTATTCAAATTATCAACATAGGAGTCTGCTATAGAATTCTTGGTGTTCTATTTATATCTCTAACTTACTTTTTCAAACTTTCCCATTAAATTTTGTAGCAAATTTTTTTTTTTATTTTTCAAAGTTTGTGGGTAAAAAAACACAAATTAACTGAAAACACTTTTTGTTGTTCCTCAAATACAACAATTAAAATTTCTAAAGATGGGACAGTCGTGGATGCTGCAGATTCCGAGATGTAAACAAAATGCCCCAAAGAAAGTTTCCGAAGCTGACTGCTGATACTTCCGAAGGTGAGCTTCCGAAGGTAGCATCGCTGGTGCTTCCACAGCTGAAGCTGCGAAGTCTTCCAGAAGCTAAGGCTTTTCAGGCTTCCGAAGCTAAGGCTCTTGAGGCTTCCGGAGGCAGGGTACCGACCCTTCTGAAGGTATGGTTTCGAGGCTTCCGAAGGTCACTGTTGGGCTTCTGAAGGCTGCAGTAGAGGCTTCTGAAGGTCACGGTTGGGCTGAAGGTTGCGGTAGAGGCTTTCGAAGGTCACGGTTGGGCTGAAGGTTGCGGTAGAGGCTTCCGAAAGAACTGTAAGAAAAAGATGGTCAAAAGGCTCGTGGGCTTCTTCTCCCACGAAGACCCTTCGATGCTCAAGTCAATGCGGAAGGGATATATTTGAAAGGAAAACTAAATTCTTCGAAAGGAAATATAGTGAGAGAAAAATACCAGTGTCCAGATCCCCTCTTTGGGGTTCAGTCTTGCCTTTTATAGAGGTCGAGAGAGAAGAAGCAGAGGTTCGAAGCAACCTTCCGAAGGGTCACCTCGGTAACTTCTGAAGAGCCCTTTCGGAAGGGGCCTTCAGAAGTCTTCTTCTGCAGCTTCCGAGTATTGGGGCACAACAATTGTCCCCCACTCTTTATTTTGGTTTACCAAGGTAAAGAGTATACTTTTCTAAGTAAATTACACCTCAAATACTCGGAAGGCTGCTTCCGAAGTCCTCTTCCGAAGTTTCTAAGGCGAAAGCCTCGGCTTCCGTCGATTGGCTATAAATAAGGCCCACAACTTCCGGGACTTTTTTACGGCCGCAATAGTTACAGACTTTTTGGCACTCTTGCGCCTTTCTTCCGAAGAAAAACCCTTCCAAAGAGAATCACCCTTCCGAAGAGAACCATCCGTTAGGTAAAACATCGAGTTCTTCCGAAGTAAAACTCGAAAAATTGCCTTCCGAAGGAACTTTTAAACCACGGCCTTCTCCATTCGAATTCAACACTCTTCCGAAGCACTATCACTTCTGAACTGTAATGCTTCCGAAGGATAAAAACCCTTCCGAAGTACAATCACTTCCGAAGCAAAAAAACTACCTTCCGAAGGGCAATCACTTCCGAAGCAAAAGCTCCCTTCTGAAGGGTAATCACTTCCAAAGCACAATCACTTCCGAAACAAGAACACCCTCCTTTGACAGATTCTCAAAAAACTTGGCTTTAAACAGACTCTTTCAGCCTCTTTTCCTTCTTGCTATGGCCAACGGAAAAATATACCATCACAATATCGATTCCCACGGGATCGAGCACTTCCTTTTAAAGGGTAAATGTTCTCATATGGACGAAAATGACGTGGCCTTTATCCACCAAAATCACCATATTCCAAGGCAATACCTCACTAGACTCCCTCGTCCTTAGGAAAATTGCGCAGTAGACGCAGAAGAGGGGTGGATGAGTGTTCACGAGGTTAGCTTTCACCTAGGTTTCCATCTCCCCCTTCATAATTTTGGCCTTAAGTTTCTTCGGCTTAGTGGACTTACCCCGGGCCAGTTACACCCTAACGGCTGGGCCCAATTAGCTGGTTTTTTTGTCATTTGTCACGAGAACGACATAGATCCTACAATCGATTTTCTCTATTGTCTCTTTCTCTTACGTTTAGTTAAGGAACTTTTCCATATGTACACCTTACAACGGATTCAAGGTGACTCTCTTTTTTCTGAGTCTCCTCCCCGAGAAGCTTCGTTCGACACTAGATGGTTTTTGGTTAAACCTCCGAACGGGGTGTGGAACGCTCCCCGCGAATGACGTACTAACCTGGAGAGGGTAGGAAAACCTGTACTGAGCGCGCCCCTTTCTGTGCTTAGGGAGAGATATGAGGATAGCCGTCGCGTTATAACTAGGGGTGGTCCCAAGCATCTCCTTGACCTCTTGACCGTGGACAGATTGACAAGGGCGGGCTGGATTCTGGAGCATGACGAATCATCTCGTCGCAGGACGCCCAGGACCTTACATCTCGATCCTCCAATAAACCCAGCACCTGATGTCACGGCGAGAGGGGGAGATGCCCTTCTCCAGGAGTAACCCTCTCTTGAGGGTGGGGACCCCCTAGTTACATTGCTATCTTTCCTTCCTATAAGCTTCACTTTCAAAAGTTATTTCATGGTATCTAACTGTGCTATGTCTTCCTTTTGCAGCCATGCAATACCTAATGAGATCTGCTAACCAACAGGCCACCCCTAGAGTCGCACAAGCCGAGGCACCTCCTGCTTTTGATCCCCAAGATGGGACCCCTGCCCCTGACGTTTACAACATCGAACGGAGTGAGGGGTAGGGCAAACCTGGGCTCCCCCTCGTCTTAGACATTGAAGTAGGAAAAGGAGTCATCGCCAAGAAGCGAAAGTACATCCCGCAACGTTCTAGCCTGTCGACGACCTCCATGCCCATGACTCGCCAGCAGAGCCTATGTGCCCTCCTACCTTTTCCCCGCTTGAGATGGATGTATCCGCGGCCGTGAGCGGGGCTCCCTGCCATACTTCGCACGATCCAGCTAGGCACAGGACAGGTCCAAAGGGCGAGGTTACTTCTTATTTGATCAGGCCGCCATTGACGCCATTCATGAGAAGGGCCGGGGTTTGTATCGTCGCGTCGTAATCAATCCTCAACGTGGCGACCACCGAACACTACACATGGAGAAGGGGTCAACTTCTAGACAGCTGACCCCTATTTTGCCTACATTACCAGATCCCCATCAGGGGGCCGTTCGATTGGATGCCAACTATTGGATTCGCGGTAGTGATGGGAAATGGGCCGGGCGGCCCATGGGCCGGCCCGGCCGGCCCGTTTCAAAGCCCAGTCAGGCCCCGGCCCGTTACTGTAGCAGATGGGCCGGGCTGGCCCGCCCAACAAAATGCAGGCCGTGCCGGGCCAGCCATATGGGGCCCGCGGCCCGGCCCATTAATTGGCCCGGCCCGGCCCACTAAAATGGCTCGTGGGCTGACTTATCAACTGACCCGGCCCGACCCGTCAAAATAGCCCAACAAGCCCAGCCCAGCAAAAAAATAATAATAATTTTTCTGTTGTTTATATCCATCATGTTGTTGTTTATATCCATCATGCAGATTCTGCATCATTTTTCTTATGTTAATTAATTGTTAAATCCATATGTATGCATGCCTCATGATGAATAATAATAATAATAATAATAATAATAATAATAATGTGATGTAATTTTTAAATAATTTTTTCTGTCAATAATCAATGTTTATATATATCTATAGTTAAGTTATAAAACAAGTATAAGATAAAATTTAAAAAAAAGTTCATAAATTTTTTAAAATAATAGAGTAAAACAGTAAAACTATTTGCTTGTAATTATTTATAAATATATTTTAAAAAATATTTGTTATATTTAAAAAAATAAAAAAATTACATTTAAAAAATAAAAAAGGCCCACGGGCCGGCCCTGCCCAGGAGGCCCACGGCCCGGCCCGGCCTGTTTTGGCCCATTTATTAAGGGCCACGGGCTGTGTCGGGCCCCAATTTTTAATTTTCTGGCCTGGCCCGGCCCGGCCCAGCTTCCTCGTGGGCCAAATTCGGTCCGGCCCACCAAATGGGTGGGCCAAGCGGGAGGCGGGCAGGGCCGGGTCGGCCCGCCCATTTCCCACCTCTAGTTCGCGGGGAGCAATTCAACATGCAACCCGGAGTGCTAAACACAGACACAATCGACATGCATGGGGTTGGAGCCCGCCTTCTCTATTCTTCCATCCTTCCCCGCGACGAGAGTCGATATTTTCGCAATTCCCCGCAGGATATGGATGAGTTCGAACGTTATCTCGCGATCGTAAGCTTTCTTACCTTTTTGTGCTTTTCTTTTCTTTTTTGTTTACCTAGCTACACGTCACTTTTTACTCTCACATGCTCTTTTTCACAAGGTGCTCAGGGCACCGTAGTGACTAATGCTATGAACCGCGCTCGATTGGCTCGCCAAAATGTGTAAATTTACGAATTGACACAGAAGTCCTTTCAATGGAAGGAGGATGAGTAGCTTTCGAACATGAGGATCCGTTATTTAGAGTCGGATAAGACTAGTCTCGAAGCCCAACTCCACGATCTCTTCCTAGGTCGCTAGGCAACTAAGGACAACGCCCGCAAGTGGGAGGAGGCGCTAGAGGTTCGCAACCGGGCTTATGAAGAGAAAGTATCCTTCCTAGCGGAGGCCCAATAGGAGGTTTCTCGTTTGAAGGAGGGCTTAGCCTATGCCGAGGAACGGGTGGCCCAAGCTCAGGTGGAGATGGAAAGAATGCGCGGGAACAGGCAGCGAGAAATTGATGAAGCAGCGAGAGATGCTGTGAAGTAGTACCGCCTTTCCAGGGATTACTTCAGTCGTAAAGATAGATACGCCAGCTGCTTCCCGAAGTTCGGTTTCTACCTCTGTCGCAATTTTATGGAGACTAGGCACCCAAGGGACTCCTTCTCAGACGTGACTTTTGATAACGCCATGTCCGCTGGCACACCCCCCGATTGGAGGAAGTACGAGCCGGACAATATCGGGCCTGAGGAATGTATAAAGCGAGCGCTGGAGGATGATCTCAGCAATCTTTAGGGTCCATGGAGCCCCTACATCCTGGATCTTGAGGAGGGCGAAGTAGGCGCCAGCTCACTTAATACCACTCAAATGATTGAGAGAGAGCTGGAAAGGGATGTGCCCGCTGATGCTTTCCAAGGTCTTCCTCCTGAGGAGGGTTCGGGCCACGCATATCGTCTTCACCCCGAAGATTAGTGTAGGCCTTTTGATTTAACTTATGCTTTTTTGTCTAACTATACAGAATGCTAGTTTTACCTCATGTAACTGGCTTTTTGATTAGTGCGGCCGTTTCAACGTGCCCCATGTAACTGGCTTGTTTACATCATTACATAATCTGATTATATGGTTTTCATTTGCTGGTTGACTATGCAACTTGCACTCATACTTCTTCAAGCTTCCATTTATCTGTCTCGGTAGTTCAATTTTTCTCTTCTTCAATGCTCTTCATCCCCGGGAAACTTGGGACAGGCCCACCCCTGACGTGGTTATGAGACTCGTGCAGCAGTCATCAATCTCCCGACTTTATCAAAATTGGGGATCATCGAACCGCCGCGAACGTTTTTGGGAGGGGTTTTCTTCTGCCATAGGGAGGCTGGATTATGCTAGGGATCCCACGTCGGATTTGCCTCGAACGTCTTATTTTGCTGGGAGACCTAGGTGCCACATTAGCCTGAGGAGTTGGGTCTAGCTTAAAAGCATTGCATCGAACTCAATCGAGGGATCTAGGTGAGTCTGCAGGCATAGACGTCGGGGCAACCGATGATCTCGAGCGGTGGCTTTCACTTTTGGGTTCGCCGCCTTTGAGGTTCGGTCTATCATAGGGGATCTGGGTTTGGTCAATGATCCAACCTGGGATTCTTTCTAAGAGTCCGAACTCGCCGGGAGACCTAGGCGCTAGATCAACTTGAGGAGTTAGGTCTAGCTCAAAAGCATTGTACCGAACTCAATCAAGGGATCTAGGTGAATCTGCGGGCGCAGGTGTCGGAGCATCCAATGATCCCGAGTTGGTCTTAGGTCATAGGCACCAGATTGCAACTTGACGACTCAAGCCTCGTGCGGTGTAGACGTTTTTCGACTTACCTCGCAGCAGCTTTGTGATCTTCCGGCTCTCTTGGGAATTAGTCTGCGCTCGATGTATTTTGGGTTCAATAACCAGTCTGATTCAGGATTCCCTCTGGGTGTCCGAGCTTGCCAGGAGACCTAGGCACCAGATCAACCTGAGGAGTTGGGTCTAACTTAAAAGCATTGCACCGAACTCAATCGAGGGATCTAGGTGAGTCTGAGGGCACAGGTGTCGGAGCATCCGATGATCCCGAGTCGAATTGTGGTTATAAGTGCCTAATTTCTACTGGGTCATCCTAATATCGTTAAGGACCCCGGTCAAGCTACAGTGCCTGCATCCTGCTTCATCATACATGCAAGTACTTTAGACGCGAGATCTTACGTGATTCGGCTTATAGTTTTGCCTACTCCATGGGAATACATGGGGGTACTCTTTTATTTATAGGGGAACTGTTACATGAGAAAATAAAAAGATTAAAGAGAACTTAGACTCTCAGCGGGGCCAGGTAGCGCCTCTTGTAGCAAACGCATTTCCATGCCCTCGGCTTCGCATCCTTCCTGGCTGGTCTCGACTGTCGGGGTGGTGAAGTATCTCTTGAGGTGCATTGTGTTCCAGGTCTTGCTCATCATCTCTCCTTGCAATGTCTGCAGCACGCAAGTGTTGGGCCCCAGCATCTTCCGTATCTTGTAGGGCCCCTCCCAGTTTAGCCTGAGTTTTCCTTCTTCTCGATGGGAGCTTGTGATTACTGTTTTCCTGAGCACCAAATCTCCTTCTTGGACCATTCGAGGTCGGACCTTCGCATTATAATAGTTGGCCATTCTCCTCTGATATGCTGCCAACTGTACAGCTGCTTTCTCCCTCAGCTCATCTATCAGATCCAGGTTTTCCCTCAAGCTGTCTGAATTATCCTCCTCATTGAAAGCCATAACCCGGGGCGAAGCGAGGTCTTTCTCTACCAGAATTAGGGCATCCGTCCCATATACCAAGCTGGAGGGCGTTTCCCCCGTGGGCACGTGACTTGTTGTGCAATAAGCCCACAAAATACTAGGAAGTTCGTCAACCCATCTGCCTTTAGATCGCTCTAATCGGGTCTTCAGCCTGTGTAGGATGGTCTTATTGCTCGCCTCTGCCTTCCCGTTGGCCTATGGATATGATACGAATGCCATCCTCAAGCTGATTCCCCACCTTTGGCAGAAGGCCCTGAAAGCCTCCGAATCAAATTGTGTTCCATGATCTGTGTTGAGAATCCGAGGTATACCGAAACAACATATTATATCCTTCCATACCATCCTTTCTACTCGTTTCTCGGTTATGGTTGCTAGGGGTTCAGCTTCGACCCACTTTATGAAGTAGTCTGTGGCCACCAATAGGAATTTTCTTTAGGTTATTGCCATAGGAAATGGGCCTAAAATGTCTAATCCCCATTGTACAAATGGTAATGGCTGGAATATCGGTCGGATAGATGAAGGGGGTAGCACTGTCAGAGGGGCATGTTTCTGGCATTTATCACATGTTCGCACTTTTCGAGTCGCATCTTGTTTCAAGGTGGGCCAAAAGAAATCGGCTCGGATGATCTTTCTAGCCAGCGCTCTGGCGCCGAGGTGCTCAACGCAGTCTCTCTCATGAACTTCTTCTAGGGCCTGTTCTGCTTCTCGGGTCCCCAAGCATTTGAGCAATGGAAAATAATACCCCTTCTTGTATAGATCTTGGCCAATAACTGTAAAGCGGGCTGCATAGGTCTTCAACCTCTTGGCTTCCGAGGGTGTGGCTGGAAGCTCTTGATTAAGCAGGTACTTCAGTATTGGCGTTCTCCAGTCGTCCACCATATCAATGCAGTGAACGCCCCCATCACTTTCCTCTATACTTGGTCATTGTAGGACCTCCATGTGGATTAGTCATCCTAGGGTGTCCCGAGAAAAGGCCAACTTGGACAATGCGTCGGCGTGCTGGTTGGAGGACCTGTTGATCTGAATGAGTTCGAAATGTTCAAATCTATGAGAGAGCTCCTTCACTTTCTGTAGATAACGAGCCAAAATCTGTTCCCTTACTTCAAAAGTGTCTTTGAACTGTTGTACTACCAACTGCGAATCGTTGTGGGCGGTCAAGCTCTTTACCTCCAATTTTTCTGTCAATCTCATCCCAGCTAGCAATGCTTCATACTCGGCTATATTGTTCGAGCTGGGGAAGATGAAACGTAAGGAATATTCTAACACCTCTTCCTCGGGGGAGATTAATACCACCCCCGCCCCGCTTCCTTTGGCATTTGATGCTCCATCTACGAACAACATCCACGTCTTTATACGAACTTCTGTCTCTGGCGAATGAGTGCACTGCATTATGAAGTCTGCCAACGCCTGCCCCTTTATTGCCTTTCTAGGTTCAAAACAGATATCATATTCACTAAGTTCAACTGCCCACTTGGGTAGCCTTCCGAAACACTCTGGTTTCTGCAAAATCTGTCTTAACGGCTGATCTTTTAACACTGTAACTGCGTGTGCTTGAAAGTAGGATCTCAATTTTCTCGCCGCCATTACCAGTGCCAAGGGTACCTTTTCGGCGTGGGGATATCGCGCCTCTGCTCCCTGTAACACTTTGCTCACATAGAATATCGGGTTGTCAACCTGGCTGAGTTGTCTGACGAGGACAGCACTTACCGCCTGATAGCCGACCCCAAGATACAGGTATAACCTCTCTCCAAATTCTGGTCGTGTCAATAGAAGGATCTCCTTGAGGTATGCTTTTAACTCTTGGAAGGCCTTCTCACACTCAGGAGTCCACTGGAAACTCTTA
The DNA here is from genome assembly GCA_036245055.1 of Diospyros kaki. Lineage (NCBI taxonomy): Eukaryota > Viridiplantae > Streptophyta > Magnoliopsida > Ericales > Ebenaceae > Diospyros > Diospyros kaki. The sequence continues at coordinate 14,187,278 of BSEG01000015.1, read as the reverse complement.
CCCCCTTTTAAAGCCTGGCAGAAAGGGAGGCTGCGTTCAGTCTGCTTTGAGAGAAAACGACCCAATGCCGTCAGATGGCCATTTAGTCTCTGAACTTCCTTTACTGTGGTGGGGGACTGTATGTCAATTATCGCCTGGACCTTTTCAGGGTTAGCTTCTATCCCCCTGTGAGTAATCATATATCCCAAAAATTTTCCTGACTTTACTCCGAATGTACACTTGTCCGGATTCAGGCGCATGTTATTCTTTCTAAATATTGCGAAAACCTTCTCAAGTTGGCTGGCTTGTGACTCGCCTTGTTTGCTTTTCACTGTCATGTCGTCTACATATGCTTCCATCACCCCCCTAATAGATCTTTGAATATTTTGTTGACCATCCTTTGATATGTTGTCCCCGCATTTTTCAAGCCGAAAGGCATCACCTGATAACAATACGTCCCTTTTTCTATTATAAAAGTTGTTTTCTCGGCGTCAGGCGGATACATACTGATCTGGTGGTAACTTGAGAATGTGTCCAAGAAACTCAATACAGCATACCCGGCGGTATCATCAACTAGCATGTCTATTCGCGGGAGCGGGTAGGAGTCTTTCGGGCACGCCTTTTTCAAATTGGTGAAATCAATGCACATTTGCCATTTCCTGCTGGCCTTTGGCACTATCACGACATTTGCCAGCTATTCGAATACTGCACCTCCCTAATGAATCCTTATTCCAAGAGTTTATCCACTTCTTCTTCCATATGTCTCAGTCTTTCTGGGGCGACATGTCTTTTTTTCTACTTGACTGGCTGAGCTTCTGCACGTACATTCAGGCGATGGGATATGATTTCGGGGCTAATTTCGGGCATGTCAGTAGGCGTCCAGGTGAATATGTCTGCATAGCTGCGTAGACATTTAATGATCCCTTCTCTTTCCTGACTTTCTAGCTGGCTTCCCAAACGTACCTGTAGACGTTCATCACCAGGGTCTAGGGGGACGGCCTCAAGTGGTTCTGCCGGCTGAGGCTTACTGGCCTCAAGGGTTTGCTCGCCAATCAGTAAGGTCTCCTCAGTCATTGCTTTTTCTTTTTTCGTGACACCTCGTGTGGAGCTCACATAGCATACCCTGGCTTGTTTTTGATTACCCCTCACCTGCCCAACCCCCTGCGGAGTAGGGAATTTCATCAGTAAATATCCCGGAGATATGGCGGCTCTCATAGCATTAATAAGCGAACGTCCCAATATCACATTGTAGGTCGAGGAGAAAGTCCTGACTACCATAAAGCTCACTTGTCGGGCAATCACTTGAGGGTATTCTCCGAGTGTAATAGGCAACTGAACCGACCCAACCACAGGGGGGAAGTGACTATCTTCAGTCGATCATGGGTGATGTGCATCTTTTCAAAGCAATTCCAATACAAAAGGTTTATAGAGCTTCCACTATCTACCAGTATTCTTTCAATTGGGTGTTTGGCAATGATAGCGGAGATAACCAAAGGGTCATCGTGGGGGAGCACCACACTCCTATGATCTTCAGGTGAAAAAATAAGAGGGTCTTCATCTTCTTGAATCTTCTCCACCAAATTAACGTACAGTTCCTGGCGCGCATATGCCTTTTTGGAAGAGGAGGAATCTCCTGCCAAATTTTTCCCTCTTGAAATTACGTGTATTCTTTCCATAATAGGCTCATTTCTGCCCTCTTCTACACCAGGCCCTGCTTCCTCCTTCCTTTGACTGTTTTTCTCCCCTTCTTTTTGCCGAGACGACTGATTATCTCTTCTGCCTGGTACATCATTCCTCTGACGCGGGGGCCTTCCCTAATTATCTCTTCTTAGGTCCTCTCTCCGACCTTGCTGATTTTTTGGCTTATCCAGTATGAATCGGTCTAGCTTCCCTTCTTTGATTAGCTGTTCAATTTGGTTTCGTAGTTCCCGGCACTACTCTGTGGCATGCCCTGTGGTTTCATGAAACTTGCAGAAAGAATCCGTGTTTCTACCTATTGGTTGGTTGGAGTGCGGAGGGAAGTTGATAAGCACAGTATGTGCAATGGACGAAATGACAGTGGCCCTCGGCTCAGAAAGGGGTGTAAAGCTCCGAAATTGCAACTTCGGGGACTCATCTCTCCTCTGTACCTTCACTGATCTGTCTGGCCCAACGTCATTTGGCCTCCCCCTTCTTTTACCTTCCCATGCTTCCAAGATTTCCATTTGGACAATAAATTGCTCAGCTCGAGCGAACAACTCAGCCATTGAGTTCGACTCAGAAAATGCCAAGGATCTTCTGAGCATGGCGTAGGCAATTCCATTGAGCAAGGCAGATGCAGCCAAACCTATTGGGAGGTCCCTTACCTCTTACGTTGCAACCCTGAACCTCTCGACATATTGCTTTAGAGATTCGTTTGGTCTCTGTTGCAAGCTCATCAAGCACATGGCACTCTTTTTCTTTGGGACATAGGCGGAGAATGCCTCCAGAAATTCTTTCTTCAACTGTTCAAACTATCGGATGTGCCCAGCAGGTAATTCAGTAAACCAGTGTTGAGCTTGCCCTGCTAGTGAGAGAGGAAAAGCCTTACATCTGGTGACTTCATTCCATCCGTGTAATACGGCCATGGCGACAAAGTGCTGCAAGTGCCTCTCAGGATCTTCCTTCCCCGAATATACCGAGAATTGGGGAAGCTTGAACCCGGGTTGTACTGGCTGTCTTCGGAGCTCTTCAGACAGTGGGAATCCTTTCGTCGGCATTTCTGCAGGTGTTGTCACAATTTGCTTCTGTTCCAATACTTCTTCTATGAGGCGCTTGACGTCAGATGCCTTAAGGGTTCCTCTCTTTGCTTCATTCCTATCGGGGGATTGGATGTAAAGAGCCCTTGAGTGAGTGATTTCTGCCATCTCCTCATACATAGGGGCTTTCCCTGGCCTTCTATCATGGTTACCTCCTGGATTCTCTATTGATGGGACTCGATCATTAATCCTGGGGTTTCCAATTCTGATCCCTCGATGTGGCATCCGGGGAGGGTCGTCCTGGGATCTCCCGTGTCCTCTCGCCCCGGTTTATACAGCTAAAATACAGCTTCGGATCAGACTGAAATATCGAATTTCATAGGGGTCGTCCGAAAATTCAACGGAACCCTGAGGAGACTCCGATTTTTTATAAAGATCAACCCTTAGGCGATTTTAGGATGAATCAATGGCTCGGTGAGAACCCGGGGGCAAAATCAGCCTTGTCAAGTAATTCTGAAATTATTAATTTTGAATTTAAAACATCGTAATGCAAATTAATGGATTGTTAGAGGGTTTAATTGTAATTTAAGATATTCTTAAGTGTAATTAAGATTAAATAGGAGGATTAATTATGTAATTTATATTATTATATTAGTATAAAATGCATATTATATATATAATGTATTAAGAATGCGCATGCGCGTGAGCGGCTTTGGGAAATTCTAGATTTTGGCAATGCATGCGTAAGGGAAGCGTGGGAGGCAGTATTGGAATTGAGATATTGGGTTAAGGAAATTGCAAGGGCCGAGAATGGGCTGTCGGGTGAGAGAAGTGGCGCCCAAGTTACTTTTATATATATATAGAGAGAGAGAGAGAGAGAGAGAGAGTTTGAGGAAGAGAAGCCATGGCCGAATCGGCCATGGCAGTGAGCTCGCAAGAGCTCGGCCGTGAGGTAATGAGGCTGAGGGAGGGAGAAAGAGCAAGATCGAGAGCTAGGGAGAGAAGCCAAGAGCTCGAGGGAGGGAGAGGGCGGAAGCAAGCCGCAAGCTCCAAGTGCGGCCATGGCCGCGATGCTAAAAGAAGATGGAAACAGGGCAGCGAGCAGGTCGACCCGTGATGGAGCGAGAGCAGCAAGCTCGCGGCTGCGAGCAGCGACGGCCGATGAAGCGGCATAAGGCGATGGAAGCGCGGCCGTTGCAGCAGCCCGCAACTGCCGTAGCTGCAAGTGTGCACTTCCAGCAAGCCACGCACAGCGAGCATGGCAACGAGGAAGCTGGTGGTGGCTCGTGATGACGGCTCGAGGCGATGGGCGGAGCAGGCAGCGCGCGGGTGTGCGCGCGAGGAAGGCAGCAGGCGGCCTCACGCATGGCAGCCGCGAGGCAGCCCTGTGCGCGAGGCATGCGCGGGTGCGTTGCAGGGAGAAGCCGAGAAGGAGAAGAAGAAGAAGAAGAAGAAGAAGAAAGGAAAGGGAAAAGAAAGAAAGAAGAAGAAGAAGAAGAAGGAGAAGAAGAAGGAGAAGAAGGAGTTGCAGAAGATAGCGGGAGGTGGAAGATGATGAATAGGAGAAGGGAGAAAAAAAAAAGGAAGAAAAGAAAAGGAAAAAAAGAAAATAGAAAAATTGGAAATAATCTCAAAAATACCGAAAAAATAGGAAATGAAGATGTAATGATATTCCGGAGCTTTTGGCCAGAAAAATAGTGCGGGTTCGTGTTTCGAGACAGTGCACGAAAATCGAGGCGACGCGCGAAAATTTAGATGTGCAAAAATCGAGGTAAATGCACGAGAAGCGAGTTAATGTGCATGAATCAAGGTAATGAGCGAGAATCGAGGATTTGCACGACAATTGAGATCAGACACGTATTTCGAGGTCATGACGCGCATACCGAGGCAGTTCGGGAGGCTAAGTTAAGGTATAAAAATATCCTAGAAATTCAGTAAATTAGGAAATTTATTTTAGGAATTGCTATTGAGTAATATTTGAAGAAAATAATTGAGGAATAATTAGTTTGAATTATTGTTGAGAAATTATTTATTTAGGAATTATTTATTATTAGGAATTATTTATTATTTATTTAGAAATTATTTATTATTTAGGAATTATTTACTTAGCAATTATTTATTTAGAATTTATTTAATGAGGAATTATTTAGTGAGGAAAATGTTTAAAGAATTTTCAGGAAAATATTTGAGGAATAGTTAGTATGGATTTATTGAGGAAAATAAGAAGAAATAGAGAGAAGTTATAAGAAAAATATGAAAAATAGATTATTGATGTTAAATGAATATGATGGCCAGGGTATGATGAGGATTCGAATTGAGTACATTAGAGGTCTGGCACGAGAATCGAGACGTTATGAGATGCGAATGAGGTAAGTAGTACTTACCGAAAATGAATTTAGTTTTATGAAAACGATTTGATGAAAATGATTTTATCATGTTGTCATGTCTTGATGTGGTTATGTCATGTAGATTGCATTTACATGTATTGATGTCGAAATGTGCATACGTTCACGATGAAATTATTGATCATGCATCCGCATAAGGGTTTGAGAGTACGGGCCGGGGCCGCTGCTTTTCCAAGGGTGCACCCATACACCTCGGCCTGGGAAGGAGGCTGTAAAAATGGAGAGTAGCATAAGGAACGGTCGGCTCAAACCGAAATGAAAGGAAAGACATTTTGCATTCATGCACGAAAATGATCTTTATACTCTTACTTAGATGGTTCATCATCTAATTGGGCTTTGCTCCTGGAACATTCAAACGTTCCAAATGGAGATTGTAGCAGGTACGAGGATGAATGAGGCATGAAATGGCACTTTCCAAGTGCACAATGAAATGAATGATGAATGAACGATGAGATGAATGTATGTGATATAACCCATGTGTTTAAGTCATGCTACTTTGAAATCTGAACGATTTGGAAGTCCATGATGTAAGGTATGATTAATGATTGACGTTAAGAAACGATGATGTAACCTTTGGGTTAATGATGACGATGTGTAACCCTATTTAGGGTTCATGTTAGTAAGAACGCATGTTATGTGTTAATGTTAAGTTGAGAACGTATGTTATGTTTTAAGTCATGTTGAGGATTAAGTTCTAGAGACGATGATGTAAAGATTTGAATTATGATTTTATGATTAAAGTAAGATGGCAGGTTCGATTCTAGCTTCCGCAATTGAGGCATGTTATGATGATTTTCTCTATAGAGAATAAATTAATGTAGGGAAATTCTGGGATGATGCGAGGAATGATGTTATTTAAGTGTTAGTAGAAAAGAAAAAAAATTATCGTCCCGGGATTGTTCCAAGATATAACGCGCCCGGGAAAATGGGGTGTTACAGTTGGTATCAGAGCTTAACCCTATTTGGTGACTTACGGATTGCTGATGGTTTAGAGGCTGTTAATTTAGAAACAAGTTTCGAGGAAGGAAAGGATAGAAATTCGAAGATTTATGAGAAGTCTGATTTGGAGACTTAAGAAAAGTTTGATTAGGAAATGAGAAACCTATGATGTTTTGGAGAATAGGATTTGAAAATTTTGAAGTTTGATTTGATGATGGATAATGAGACAAGGTGAGATAGGAATTGAGGTTAAGTAACTTTGAGGAAGGAAATTGTAGAAATTCGAGGATTTATTTGTCGATTTGAGGTTATTAGTTTAAATCAGTACGATAAAGGGTATGATAGCTGATGATTGTCGAGAATGATTGAATCATGGAGGGTTTGTAGAATGAAGTCCCTACTTAGATATTCGGGAATTGTCGATTGAGGTCATAGAAGTTATTGATTTGAGGATATTGACTTTGTTTGGTCGAATGGACCTAGCTATTGAAGATAGGATAACTGGTAGTTACTAAGAATGATGGAGTCATGAATAATTAAGTCTGATATGGCATAGCCTAGCTATTGAGTTAGGATTAAATGATAAGTATTTGCGAGGATCATTTAGTGACTCTGAAAAAGAGATGCGTGGATTAAGGATCCTAGGAATTGAGTCGAGTGAGAGACCGAAAGTGGTCAAGTGATGGCAAGTGAGTTGCATAAATTGATGAGGTGGCAGTGGTGTAACTTATGGGGCTCGCAAAGACGGGACAAGGAACCCTAACAGTGCGTGGGGTCCAAGTTTCAATAGTATAGAGTACGAGGTGTGCCGCTAGCTGGTTGAAAGAAACTGGAAGCCTTGGGAATCAACCCAAAACAAGATGGATTTGAGGGAAGCATATAGTGATTATGAGGGGCCTGATTTCGAGTCTGAGGACAAGGCCGATGCATGGATTTGGAGGTCCGTCAGTCCTAGTGACACCTAGTAGTTGTAAGAGTTTTATAAGATGTGATATCAGTAGTGTTGTATCCCAAACGTTTGAGAATCTATGAGAAATTGCTTTACTGTTAGATTAGTGATAGGTTGAATTTGGTGAAGAAGAACATTTTTAAGTTAAGGTGTGATTGAAGATAATCGTGGAAAGTATCATAACAAGTGTTACCCAATTGATAGAAACCATAGACTAAGTACCCAAAACATGATATTCAGTCCATAAGTTCAATACAGTTACAGGAGGTCAAACCATACAAAAACTCAAAAGAAAAAAAAAAAAGGAAAACCATAGAACTGATAATGTTTTCGATGCTCAGTGACGGCGATGGTTGCCAAACACGACAGGTCCCAGCTCATCGATGTCATCTGGGGGTGGCATCTGGCTACTGCTGGCTTCGTCAGGGTAAGGTGGAAGAGTAGCCTCTGAGAAACCAGGATAAGGGACGTCATCTGGGCTGATGGGAAGATCAGAACTCCAGTTCGGGTTTTGATCAGGTTGAGGAACAAGTTGGGAATATGAAGAATAGTATGCGAATAGTGAATCTAGCAAGAAAGCTCGATAAGCTTGCAAATCACTAACCTGTTGTTCAAGAGCTAGAATGTGGGATACGTAACCATAGATAGGATCCTGAAGCCGGGCTTGAGCTTCAAAGAAGAGTGTGGCGGAAGCCCAAAATCGGTCGTTGACCGAAAGCGGAGCTAGAAGGTTGACAACATTTCTGACAGTAAAAACCTCATGGATGGTAGCAAAACGAGTAGTACCATCCTCACAATGGAAGTAAGGTGCAAAGATGCACTGTGGATGACATCCCCTATTTAAGACTATGCAGGCACCACATCGAGACCGGGGGTTTAGTGTGATACACCTCGGCATGATAAATGGGTCAGATCTAAGTAGATGGGTCAAATCAGAAATGGGTCAAATCTATTGGATCGAAGCAGGGATGGGTCAAACCTGAAGCGGATCGAGTCGGGTCGGGTCGGGTCAGGCCGAGTCCGGTCGGATCGACCCAGATCTGGCAGCAGTGGCAGGGACGATGACGGTTGCGGTGGTGGCCGAGGGAAGCCGGGAGACGACCAGTGGCTGTGCGAGAGGGTTGGCAGCGGCGGCAGCGTGCCGGATCTGGACAACGGAGGGCCGATTGGGCCTTCAGAGATAGTGATCGGCGACTGGGGGCACGGAGAAGCCGCACGATGGCTCGCGACCGATGGCGGAATAGGTGCCGGTGACGGTTGCAAAAGGGGCAGCGGCCACCGTCAGGTGTGGCGGTGACACTGGAAGGCGGCGGCGTGCCGGATCTAGACGACGGAGGGCCGATTGGGCCTTCGGAGATAGCGATTGGCGACTGGGGGCACGGAGAAGCCGCACGATGGCAGAACAAGCATCAGTGGCGATTACAGAGGGGGCAACGACAACCGTCGAGGGTGGCAGCGATACTGGAAGGCAGTGGCGGTTAGTGGTTGTCCGCGCGTAGGGTCGACAGAGAAAGGAAGGAAGGAAGGAAGAAGGAGAATGAAGAATAAGAAGAAAGAAAAAAATAATAATAATAATAATAAATATAATAAAAATTAATATTAAATTAAATTATTCGAAAAAAAATATTAAATTAAAGAAAAAAAATCAAATCAAATCAAATAGTTATCATAAGTATAATTATAGTCAATTAGTATGGGATGGTACTTTAAGGATTGAGCAGAACTAAGGTCGATTGGCATGAGACGTTTTACTCGAGGATTAGTTCAAGTAATTCGAGGATCAAATAGTTAATTTGATGATATAAAATGATATTTGAGGATCACTTCGAAAAGAACGAGGATTTATTCGAGTATATGGATGAATAGGTATTAGTATAACTGCTAAGTATCAAATGTTATGAACAAGCGATACAAGGATATTAGTGTTGCTAGATTTGGAAGACACAGTTAGGTTTCGATTGATATTAAAAGTGGCAAAATGAAGATTTGGAGACATTGATAGATTTCGGGTGATATGAAAAGTTAGATTGTAAAGTGAAGATCTGGAGACAAATAGAATTTATTAATAAAGATCTTCTTGAGAAGATAGTATACGACATGATTAGAAGATGATTGTGGTCAATTAACAGAAACTTGAGATTTTATCAGGTGATGAATACCTATGAGAATGAGGAAACAATAGTTTATAAGAAACCTTGAATAAATTAAATCAAGCAAGGATTAAGTTATTGATGACTTAGGGTGAGACATAGCTAGTTTCGAGAATATGTGATGACGTGTATATGTGATGTTTGAGGACCCAAGGATACGCAAAATAGTTTGAATATTCTTTGAGGATTCATTTGATAAAAGTCAAGATGTATCAAGATCAAAGATTTTGTGTTAAGCTTGGAAAGATATCAAAGCATGATTGATAAGTACAAGAGAACTGTCGACGTGGGAAATCGACAGTAGAGAAGTGACATGTATAAGGATATAGATTAGATGATTAAGCAAATTAAAAATTGAGGATATGGATATGAGAGCCGTGGGCTTATTATGATGATGTGTATGCCGACTCAAATGGGAGCTCGAGTTGAGACTCGTGGCCCAAGGATTGGGTGCGGATTTTGAGAGAGAATTTCGAAAAGCAAGTGAGTCTAGGGATTGACGAGCGTAGTCAGCCCAAGAGTTCTGATATTTATACGTGATTTTATTCTTAAGTTTCAAATAGGATATTCTTGCCAGAGACCTTGGGATTAAGAGATGGTTATATATGGTATGGTAGGCCTGGAGATGAGACCGTCTGTAAGGAGCTATAGCAGGATTATTCGGGTTAAGATGATGGGATATATTTTCCCCTAGTTAAGTGATATGTTAGGTGTTGATTTCGGGGACAGGATTTTAAAGATTTGGAATGTGGCAAATTTCGAGGACGAAATTTTTGTAAGGAGGGGAGAATGTAAAACCCCGTTTTAGTGTAAGCTTGCCACGTCATTTAAGTGAATAAAATACCAAAAAATAGGCCAGATAGCAAAATAAATTGTCGAATCGACTAGAAAGAGTGCCCCGGAGTATAATTGGCTAAGGAAAATGGTATAATCTCGATAAGCATTCTGAGATAGGATTTATGAAAGTAAAAGAAATTGAAATTGAGACGGTTTTCAGTACAGCTAAAATACAGCTTCAGATCAGGCTGAAATACCGAATTTCATAGGGGTCGTCCGAAAATTCAACAAAACCCTGAGGAGACTCCGATTTTTCATAAAGATCAACCCTTAGGCGATTTTAGGATGAATCAATGGCTCGGTGAGAACCCGGGGGCAAAATCGGCCTTGTCGAGTAATTCTGAAATTATTAATTTTGAATTTAAAACATCGTAATGCAAATTAATGGATTGTTAGAGGGTTTAATTGTAATTTAAGATATTTTAAGTGTAATTAAGATTAAATAGGAGGATTAATTATGTAATTTATATTATTATATTAGTATAAAATGCATATTATATATATAATGTATTAAGAATGCGCATGCGCGTGAGCGACTTTGGGAAATTCTAGATTTTGGCAATGCATGCGTAAGGGAGGCGTGGGAGGCAATATTGGAATTGAGATATTGGGTTAAGGAAATTGCAAGGGCCGAGAATGGGCTGTCGGGTGAGAGAAGTGGCGCCCAAGTTACTTTTATATATATATATATATAGAGAGAGAGAGAGAGAGAGTTTGAGGAAGAGAAGCCATGGCCGAATCGGCCATGGCAGTGAGCTCGCAAGAGCTCGGCCGTGAGGTAATGAGGCTGAGGGAGGGAGAAAGAGCAAGATCGAGAGCTAGGGAGAGAAGCCAAGAGCTCGAGGGAGGGAGAGGGCGGAAGCAAGCCGCAAGCGGCCATAGTCGCAAGCTCCAAGTGCGGCCATGGCTGCGATGCTAAAAGAAGATGGAAACAGGGCAGCGAGCAGGTCGACCCGTGATGGAGCGAGAGCAGCAAGCTCGCGGCTGCGAGCAGCGACGGCCGATGAAGCGGCATAAGGCGATGGAAGCGCGGCCGTTGCAGCAGCCCGCGACTGCCGTAGCTACAAGTGTGCACTTCCAGCAAGCCACGCACAGCGAGCATGGCAACGAGGAAGCTGGTGGTGGCTCGTGATGACGGCTCGAGGCGATGGGCGGAGCAGGTAGCGCGCGGGTGTGCGCGCGAGGAAGGCAGCAGGCGGCCTCACGCATGGCAGCCGCGAGGCAGCCCTGTGCGCGAGGCATGCGCGGGTGCGTTGCAGGGAGAAGCCGAGAAGAAGAAGAAGAAGAAGAAGAAGAAGAAGAAGAAGAAGAAGAAGAAAGGAAAGGGAAAAGAAAGAAAGAAGAAGAAGAAGAAGAAGGAGAAGAAGGAGTTACAGAAGATGGCGGGAGGTGGAAGATGATGAATAGGAGAAGGGAGAAAAAAAAAAAGGAAGAAAAGAAAAGGAAAAAAAGAAAATAGAAAAATTGGAAATAATCTCAAAAATACCGAAAAAATAGGAAATGAAGATGTAATGATATTCCAGAGCTTTTGGCCAGAAAAATGGTGCGGGTTCGTGTTTCGAGACAGTGCACGAAAATCGAGGCGACGCGCGAAAATTTAGATGTCTGCAAAAATCGAGGTAAATGCACGAGAAGCGAGGTAATGTGCATGAATCAAGGTAATGAGCGAGAATCGAGGATTTGCACGACAATTGAGATCAGACACGTATTTCGAGGTCATGACGCGCATACCGAGGCAGTTCGGGAGGCTAAGTTAAGGTATAAAAATATCCTAGAAATTCCAGTAAATTAGGAAATTTATTTTAGGAATTGCTATTGAGTAATATTTGAAGAAAATAATTGAGGAATAATTAGTTTGAATTATTGTTAAGAAATTATTTATTTAGGAATTATTTATTATTAGGAATTATTTATTATTTATTTAGAAATTATTTATTATTTAGGAATTATTTACTTAGCAATTATTTATTTAGAATTTATTTAATGAGGAATTATTTAGTGAGGAAAATGTTTAAGGAATTTTCAGGAAAATATTTGAGGAATAGTTAGTATGGATTTATTGAGGAAAATAAGAAGAAATAGAGAGAAGTTATAAGAAAATTATGAAAAATAGATTATTGATGTTAAATGAATATGATGGCCAGGGTATGATGAGGATTCGAATTGAGTACATTAGAGGCCTGGCACGAGAATCGAGACGTTATGAGATGCGAATGAGGTAAGTAGTACTTACCGAAAATGAATTTAGTTTTATGAAAACGATTTGATGAAAATGATTTTATGGGAAGAAAAAAAGAAAGAATAAAAAGAAAAGAAAAAAGAAAGAAAATAAAAGGAAGGAAATATGGGAAAAATGAGGCGATTTTGGGATTGTCTTGGCATGAAAAGTAATTAGGTACGTGGGTAAAAATTAGTAGAAGCGTTATATATTAAGAATTTTATTTGGTTAAATTAATTATATTACACGGTAGATTTTTTTAATTAAAATTATGATTTTATTAATTGCTAGGAAACGTTTTATTTCACAGCGAGAGTGCAAGGGAAGTAAGAAAAAGCCGTGTAAAGGCAAGCTCCTAACCCTCTCATCATGATTTTTAATTCCCGTGAAAGACTCCGTGATTTCTCATATTTTATCCCCTCCCTTACTCTAATTCGGTACCTAGCATTATTTATTGAGTTATTGTTCATCTGTTTTAATTTAAATTAAATCCGTGACTTCTAGAATTTTAATTGTTGAAAGCCTACGGGGGTTTGTACCACCCCCATTCCTTTCAAAATGATGCTGAACCCAGCTTGGGGACTAGGTTCCTAAAGGTGCGGGATTATTTACGGTTTTCTCGGGTTTATTTATGGTTTGAATAGAGCTATCGAGCAGTAGGGCAGGGGTTAGCTGTTTGGTGACGTTGGGGTAGACTATTGTACGGTTCTGAAGTGGACCGTCGGGTGGACACTCCTAATCATTAACTATTGACTGGTGTCGGACACTACTGGTTAGCTCTGCCAGTATGTGGTTTATTGCATGATTTTATATGTTGTATTATCGTTCATGGTTTGATATGCACATGGGTGTGGGTCGCATGTTGGGATATTCATTTACTGAGTATGCTTGGACACGGACATTCTAGCATGGTTAGGTTGCATCTAACACGGGTATATGCATCGCGTGTGGTTTACTATGTGGGCGGAGCATGACCTGATGCCTGGATGTATGGGCACCAGTATATCACGTTGATGCTCATTACGCCACTGCATTTTTATATGCATTGCATGGTTACTGGAAGTTATTAGTTCTCGGACGGGAGGACTGTTCCGAGGGAGCCTATGGCTTGGGTGTCGGGAGTACTGACACGGACACACAAGTGACAAGAACACCGACCCGGGATCGCGCGCGCAGGTTTGTGGAGATATTTGTTGCCTTTCAAGGCAACGGCAAGTTGGTAATGGACTTGGGTGCTGTGTATCTTATGTGGGCCCCAAAGACCAGTATTTGTTTTAATTATGCTATACTATTGTGTGATAGCATCTCATGGTTTGTGTGTGCTTGGGGGTTGGTGTTCCGGGGAAGAGTTTATTGGATTTGTTCAGCCTGCAACCTTTTGTTTCTTTATGCTTGCTGAGTCTCTTGACTCATTTCGCTTGTCCATCATTCCAGGTAGTGGTAGCGTGGGCCATGGGCGAGAGAGCCAGCTGTAGCGGCAGAGTCGGTATGGTGTACAGGCAGTCCTATCAGTCCCCATCAACTCTAATGTTTGAGTAGGTTTTACTCCATTTATTTTTTTTTCTGTGTCAGGTCATATCTCGTGTCTCATGTTCATTGGCACAAGAGTCTGTATGTATTTATTTCTTATGTGACCGTTGTGCTAACGAGGTACCCGTAGTGCATGCATGTATATAGTTTAGCTTCCGTTGTTTCTATTCTGGTGTATGCATGTCAGGGTAGTTCTAGTCTTGTATTTCATTCTTTTCCCTTTCGTAAGTACTCTCGTTCGGGTAGTTCGGGTGATTAAGATATCTGAACGGGGGTTTTTACATATTCGATCATAGCAAGCGTCCAAAATGGTGGATTGAAATCAACATAATAAGAAATCTATATTGTTAATGGTATTACTTTAATTTAAACTTGTACTTTTTATCTTATTTTGGTCATATAAATATTTTGAGAAAGGAATATCCAACATCATTACTTTTACTAAGATTATATATACAAAACTTATAATTGTAGAATTTATTATTATTGTCAAACTTGTTTAGATGATATATGATGTTATTATAATTTAATCTTTAATGTTCTTATATGTTTATTATTATTATTTTTTTATCTTTATGTTATAAATTTGATGATGAGAAAAAAATATTATAATTTTTCAACTTCTAGCCAAACACTAAAAATAGTTTTTTAACAAAAATTTTAGGTTATATGCAAACAATAGAAAATATATCTTTAGGAAAATTTTCTTTAGAAAATTATTTCATTCAAAAACTATTTTGCCTCCCAAAACAAACAGAGCTTAAAAAATGAATTTAGGATGTGTTTGATTGGCTTGGAAAATATAAAAAAGTAAATATTTTTCAGCTAAATTCCAACTTTAGGTATTTGATTGGCAACTTTTTTTTATGGAATTTATTTCTCATCCAAGTGCAAAAGTGTCATATTTTTTTCCAAAAGAAAGAAAAATCAATTCTTTGGGGGTGGTTTTTATTTTGTAGGGAAACTAAAAAATATTTTATTTTCTACCTTGTGTAATCAAATAGCATGGAAATTTCATAAAAAATGTAAAAATTGAATTTTGTCTTTACTACTTGACACACTGTATTTTTTTATAAAATTAAATTTTATAGTACAATTCTTTAAAGTATATTTTAACCTATTTTTAATGAAAAATTAGGGGTAGTGATTTTTGTTTTTCATAGAAATTAAAAATATTTTTTTCTAACTAAATGTAATCAAACATACCCTTTCAATCTCAATCGAAATATTGTGTTACCCTAATTGTCAACAATCTTAATTAATAGTTTTATCGTCAACTTTTTTATCTTTAAAGAAATATCTTTTATAACAAATCACAAAAAAATACTAATCGTATAAAGAATAGTATGTTGAATGATTATATATTATATACTATATAATGACTTGGTATGACCGACCTTGCGTGGTCATATTATATAATGACTTGACAAATACTATTAATTAACTTTTAGAGAATAAATTTAATTGAAAACAACTTTTTTTTTAAGAGAACCATATTGTAGCATTGGAAATATATATATAGTTTCAATGATTCATTTTGATTTGAGTTATGACAAAGGAAGGTTAGATATTAAACGTAATATATATATATATATAGTATGATTTAAAAAAAAAATAAGAATCATCAATCAGCCGTAGAGGAACCAAATTAAAGTACAATATATTTATACTTAATTGACAAAAAAAATTAATTATATTAATAAGATTTAAATTCATAATTCTTAAATTGCATTTTATTTTTTCAAATAATTAATTTTACCACAATATCAAATCTAATTTTATTTAAAGTCTTATCTAAATAAATTAAAAAATATACTATATTAATTATCAAATATATCACCCCATAAACTTTTGCTTAATTTTCTTTATACTTACAAAACATGCACCACCGATCACTCCTTAATATATTATATTTATATACAAGTGTGTACATGTAAAAGAATAGAATCATTAGAGCAAATTTAATTTGAAGATGATGAATCAATGAAGGTGGTGGGGGGGTTACATTGTTCAATCTTGCTCATCATGTGTCAGTAGATGCAATGAATGAATGAATATGCCACTAATAATAATAATAATAATAATTAGTTTAATAAGCAATATAATAATTAAATAAGATAAACTAGTTATGCAATCAATCGCAGAAAGGGAGAGGAAAGGTATTCGAATCTTCTCTTTGGGCATTATTATTATTATTATTATATGCTTGTTTTCCAAGTCACTGTCGATTAATGATTGCGGCGGCTCATCCCGCCAATTTATTATTATTAGTCTCCTTTTCGTTAAGAAATTAAAAGTTTGGTATAAAAAAAAATAATTAAACAGAGAACTGAAAGTTTTATTTTATTTTGCATGAGAGAAATCAATCAGAAATGCTAATTAAGTAAGTACTCACTAACTCATAATAATCATCTTTCTTTTTAACACTTCTTTTATGCTCCTATCTCACTATATATCAAATGAGGTTATTTTTGTCTTTTAAATTTTTTAACAAAAAAGAATAACCTCATTTAGTGATAAAGTAACAATATAAAACTAATGTTAAAAAAAAAGAAAGTATTTAAAAGATGCAGTAATTAGCATTTCTCTTTTAATAATATATATAAATATAAATTTGTTCGACTCAGCGGTGGCCGGGCCGGGGTATTTGGATGGCGCACGCACCTCCTCCTCCTCCTCCTCCCTTCCTTCCTTAATGCCAAACACTCAAAAACTCACTCACTCTGTATTAATCAAAATCCCCCAACTCAAATGCCACTTTGAAAACTTTCGGCGTGCCCTTTTCTTTTCTTTTCTTTTCTTTTCTTTTCTTTTCCTCTCTTCTCTTTTTCTTCTGTTTTCCCAAGGCACAATTATAGGTATATTTGGTACTGTTGTGGTGTGAAAGGAATATTTATAAAATAGTAATATTTAATAATTGGGTGTAGAGTTGTATTTATTTATTTATTAATTTCAAAAGTAAATGATGAGTGTATAGTTAATAATTGTTTGTTTGCCTCTCTGAATTTTTTCCCTTTGTCTCGGATGTGGGGTTCCAACAATACAAAACCCCCAATGATATTTTATATATGGGGTTCTGGGACAAAACTCTTGTTATTGTTATGGGTCCACCAAAATTCATCAATTGATGAGGTTTCGATGGCCACTGATAATTATGGGTCATTGTCTTTTATTTATAAAATTAACAATTTTAAATTTAGGGGCATTTTTGTCATTTCACTTTATTAACTAAGTGGAGCAAGGGTACTCATCACTATTTTCCAAATCTAAAAAGTGTTTTTGCAATTAAATTAAATCTCAAATATGATTTTTGTAAATTACTCTAAAAAATCGTTATGCATTAAAAACATCTTTATCCATTGTTTCCATTCTTTTTTTTTTAAATTATGCACCATCATAAACGCCCCTCCCCTGATGTCCCATTCTAAGGAGGAGATAAATTCAAGATACCCGAGCAACCGAGTCCATTGTTCCCTTTCTTAACTACAGAAACACAGGCTTGTGGTGTGGCGTGGCATGTGGATGACAATATGGGCCCAGTAGAGAAGTAACTGGAAACCATAACTGGCATGGGATGGGACCATAACTATTAACTACACCAAAAATTTGAATCCCAGAGTGTTTGGTGTGGTGTGGTATTTGGACTACAATCAATCATTTTTCATGGATCAATGATGAGTCTGGTAATGATAGTAACAGTAATGTTTTTGTTTTTTTTTTCAAACACCGTTTAAGCATAACAAATTAATCACTACTTCTCATCTAATCAAAATGTTTGCAAAACTTTTAGGACACGAGTCAAGTGATTGAATTATGATAAATTGATATTTGTACCAATAAATTATAGATTTGATTTCATGTTCTGTGCAATGAGACAAAGTCTTCATCTGCGATCCAAAATAAAAAACACGAGTGACGAGAGACTGCGTGAAGACAGTAATCTCAAGATGTGTAACATCCCGCATTGAGTGATAGAAAAAATCAGATCAACTTATCTTAATGGGCTTACGTAAACTTCTCAAGAATTATTCATCTTTTAACTACCCTAATTTAAGCATACTTAATTTAGAAGTTCTTTATTTACATTCAACTCAAAATGTATATAGTTGGTATTGTTTCTTTCCTTACTATCATCGATGTATATAGTAGTTTCTCTAGAGTCTTTCTTAGATCTGGACCTTTGACTCTTGAGGTATTATAAGATGTCTGCAAATTACGTATATAATATTAGTACTATACAAATTTTACTATAAATCCAGTACATGTCTACAAATTACATGTATGCTACCAATACCATACACGTCGAGAATATTGGTATTGGATGGAACATATCTGAAATACCCACGGGCAGGGATGAGTTCCTTATCCATCGCCTATCCTACACAATTAATTCATATTTTTATTTTTTTTATTTCATAAAAAATCCCAAATCTCATCTTTTACAAAGCTCTCAAAAAGATTAGTTACTAGTCTACCAAATCATGTACCCTAAATAGTGATTTTTATTTTTATTCAAATCCCCAAAATACCCCTCCACAAAACTTTTTATTGTGGTTATACAAAAAAAAATTAAAAAAATTATGGTCAATTGATGCGATCTCAAGGAGAAACCATTTATTTTCCAAAGCTTGCACTATCCGTGGGTTTCTTCCTCAAGAGAGAGTGAGAGAAACAAAAACCTTTTATACCCATAAATAGGCTTTAAATCTAGGTTTGAATAAACAAAATCTAGATATGGGTTCGATTTCTTTGAACTTAGATTCTTCGAAATCTTTGAACTCAAAAGGTTGGAAAAAACAGAACCCAAATCTTGATTTAGAGAAGAGAGAGAGAGAGAAAGTTCTTTATAGTTAATAGTTAAAAGTAGAATGGTCAATTTGTAATATGTTAATTATAGAGAGATCAATTTATTTTAAAAAATATAAAATAATTAATTAGCACGATTTAGATAAATTATATGGGTGAATTTACCCTAATAATAAATTTTTAAAAGATTTTGTTATTAGGTACACAAATACTCATTGAATATATATTACCGTGAGATAAAAATTTAAACAAAATTGCAGAGTATGAAAACAAAAAGAGAAATCCCGACGCAGACCCATCATTAGCTCCCTTGTGATTCCATTTCAGATGGTAAAAGATGAACAGTTTTAGTAATTAACGTTGAAGAAGATGCCATTTGCCTCCAATTCCTTCCTTAATTTAAGTAGACCACACAGCTCTCAGCCTTCTTCTCCTCGGGCATTACATGCAGTTCAGAAACAGAAAGCAGAGGCGGGAGAGAGAGAGCCATGAAAGGAAGAGAAAGCAAAGCTCCGCTTCCTCCTCCGGCAGATCTATTGGTCTGTTTCCCTCCCAAAGCCCACTTCACTCTTCTGCCGAAGCCCATCCGCAGCCCTGTGCGGCCCTCTCAACCCGCCATTGCCAAGCGCCACCACTTTCTCAAGAAACTAAGAAGCAACGGCTCTATCATAGGCTCCGACGACATCGCCGACGAGCCGACGTCACCTAGAGTCACCTGCGCCGGCCAGATCAAAGTAGCCCGGCGTAAACCCCCTTCATGCAAGACCTGGCAGTCTGTCATGGAAGAGATTGAAAGGCTACACAATAATCACAGCAAATCCAAGAAGCGACCCACTTGGGTTGAATCTCTCGGATTCAAGAGAGATACAGCCCAGTCCTTGGCTTGTTTGGAGAGGGTAGGTAATATATATTATTCTTAAGATTTGAAATTTGAATTCGAGTAGGTTTATATCTCTTGAGATGTATTATTGAGTTCAAACTCTTGATTGATTACATGATCACACATTCATATTCGATCCTAATGGGCCAATGAATTCAGCCTCTCTGTCCAGACCTAACGATCTATGATAATAAGAATTCATTGTTTCGAGTCATACCTGTGTGTTTGTGTTTTTCTAAATAGGTAAGACTTGATTTTCGATGCTTCGGATCCTTTTCTGAGGCGGACGTGGCTTCTGATGACGGAGAAGAAGTTGGTATTGCAGATGTTGGTGATGACAATCGTCAAGTTTACGATGGAAATGACGATTCTTCAAGAGCCGTCTTCTCCAAATGGCTCATGCTTGTGCAAGAAGATGATGAACTAAACCATACGCTCGCCGAGGGCGAGAATTGCGGAAAGAGTGAGAAAGCTGGCGAGGAAGAAGAGCCTCTTCATCGAGAAATAGATAAAACAGGAGCTCCACCCCCAAACGCTCTACTACTCATGCGCTGCAGATCTGCCCCAGCTGAAAGCAGAGAATTAGAAGAAGAAGAAGAGATACCCAGCAGCATGTTGACAATGGAAGAAGAGAAGGGAAATAATAGTAATAAGAGCTTGGAACTGTTGATGAGATTTGATGGAATACAAGAATTCTGCAAAATTTCAACTGAAATTGCAAAGGAAACATGGGTTGTTGGTGGTGGTGATTTTCCATTCTCAGGGAATTAACCCGAGTTGCAGCTGATGCTTTGCCTTTTTTTCTTCCCTTACAGCAGTTAATGTGATCGCTCTTTTATAAATGTATGCAATTATTATAACATTAAGATGTTCTTGTAATTAATGTTATTTTATGGATGTTCAATATAATTCAAGAAAGCAAGCCTCTAGGACCATATATAATATAGGTCTGGTCAACATGTTCGTTTTCTATTGTTAAGATTTAATGTGTGACAGTACAACTAATGTGTGTTAGGAATTTAGAACATTTTAAAACTAAATAAAATTTGCATCTTTCGCTCGTCTCCGCCATTCATGTATAGTCCTTCACTTCTTTGCATCTACTCACTAGAATTTCTAAGAAGAAAGTGATGCTAAGTAGATGGTCATGGTGTGCTTATGGATTTGGATGGAGTACTCAATTAAGCACCAACTCAAACGAAAGTAATTAAATCAACTAATTTGGTCCAATTTTTTTTTATTAATTGGGTTCGGGTCTAGTTTAAAAAATTACTGATTAGCATTGTTTGGAGTTTGAGGTCTCTCAAGTCAAGGGTCGTAACCTTAGGAAGAGAGCAGTGGTTAGGGTGATGCTCTCGTGTGGCAAGCTCATATTCTTAATGTTGGGTTGACTCTTTAATTTAATGGGCTGTCAGCCCTCTCTAGATCAGCAATCAGCCCATGGGTCAGGCTAGGACTACATGTATATAAATCCTTATTATTTTGGGCTTTGGGGCCCACACTTCCAGTTGGCTTGGCTATCAACTGTGAAGCACCCACCCTCTGCTCTCAAAGTAACCATCACTTAAATTAGAAATTTTGCTTTCATTATGGAATTTTTTCCAAATTAATTTAATTAGCTTTTACACTATTTGTAGAATATAACCCTTTAAGCTACAATAAGATTCAATTATTTGTGCATGCTATGATATCGGTGCATGTAATCATATATAAGCAGAAATTGTATACATTTTCTTTTTATAAACTAGTATGAACAATAAATAACTATTTATTAAAAGTAAATTTATTAAATTTACTCACAAATTTAAAAATAGGACTATCACATCATTCAAGTATTAATATTTTTCAAAAAAATTCACTAATTTTCATATTATTATTACCATCATCTTGTACCAAGTTAGGTTATTCTTAAGATGTTCCTTCTTGTACAATTCTCGATGCTTTTGCCCTTGATTACATCACGGGAGGTAAATCGCAAGTTGGCCCTTTAGCCTTTGCGCAGAATAATGATCGATCTTATAATCCACTAAATTGACATCGACATATTACTTATTTAATCCGCTCAACTTATACACTCCCAAGTTGGCTACTCTTTCCTGTGTGTTTGATTGCTTCTCTATGTATAAACACACACAATACATAAAATCAGTCTTGCACTGCAAAACAAATTGCAGTCTTAGAATGATCATAAAACACCATTGGTTTGATCCTTCTCCTCTCCTCTCTCTCTTCTCTTCCGCTTCTCTACCACTAGGGTTAGAAGAAGAAGAAGAAGAAGCTAAGGCTACCACCCTTCCCCCGGCCGCCGTTGCTGTTCAAAATGCCAAGCTGGAAGTTTGTGGTGCAAGGCGGTTACGTACGTAACTAAGGATTGGGACAGGAGAAGAGGAGAGGAGAAGGATCAAAACAACGTCATTTTGATCAGTTCGGACGGACTGCAATTTGTTTTGTTAGTCTATATTGGTTTTATACATATATATATCAAGAATTTTAGGCAAAGCAGAAGAAAGGAAAAAATCACAAGTATGGCTTTGGCTTCCAGTCCCCCAGATCAAGATGATACAAAAGCAAAATACTAGAGAGAAGTAGGGACAAGCATTTGGCAATTGGCATGGGGATCGCCCTGTCTCTTCGTCATCTCCGGCGGCACGCAGTCACCCAAACAAGAATCCAAACAACCCAGATGGAGCAACGTTAACTAGCTAGCAAGGGCCACTTTTGGCCTTTTCACGCGACCAAGAGAGGCATATACTTTAGACAATCTCCCCAAGGTCCCATGTTTAGATCACGCACGAAAACAACTCGCTATATATGAGGAGCAAGTGAGGGGGTAGCAATGGAGACTCAACAGCTAGCACAAGTAGCGAGCAAATTATTCAAACTCAGAAAGAGAATACAGAAAAAGGGGTCGGGATGCAGTCAGTTGATTGTTCTATATATGTGCCTGTTATTGTTAAAGAAATACAATAAATAAAATCTATTGAATTGCATGAAGAATATTTATAGGCAACTTTAAGTTGTTAAGATACTGATGACTTTAACCAACTCAATCAAGAGTTTAGCTCAAACTAAAACGTAACAATAGAGACAAATTAACTCAATCTTGTCTAAGAAATAAATCCAACCATATTCAAACTCATACAAAATGTGATTAATATCTTAACAGTTATTTTTGCTAGCATCAGTAAATGTTAATTTTGGGCTGATTTTGTGCTGAACTTACATGAAATGTTTTAGAGTTGAACTGGTTATTGCAGCTCTTCAAGTGATGGTATGCAGCTCTTTTAATTTGTATCCAAATGTTTGATATATATATATATATATGTTTGAACTATGTTTTTTAAAGGTGGCCGTTGCATAGACCTTTCTGAGGGATGGTGTCAGTCGTTCCATTGGCAGTTGGTAATTTAATTGGTCTTTGATTAATTGATTAGAACAATGGCTGCTATTTGCTACATGCATGCTTTGATTTACGGATGCATTGTGTGGGATTGATTGCATGTTTCATGATATTTTTATCAGCTCAGGAACTATGTTTTTGTGTCTTCCCGCGGGATGCTTTGTCAATATTGTTTCCTAATTATATATATATGGTGTTTGTTCTAACTCATCCGAATTGGTCGTGGAGTTTTGTGCTATAGTGTATATCTGATCTGCTGTATATCTGAGTCAGTTTTGTGTCGTTTTCTAAATATATATATTAATTTGACCCTTCTCAGCAAAAAAATAATATTTGTGAGATGAGACCTGTTCCATCCCTCTTCTTCTTCTTCTTCTTCTTCATAAGACGCATCATATATATATATATATATATATTGTGCTTTGTTTAAAGTTGGGTACGTGGATTTAGAATTATAAAAAGTGGGTGTCTGAATATATTTAATTTAAATTAATCCCCTCATTACGCGATATGGTTGCAGCGAACTAGAATGTGGTTTGAACTAATCTATCCATGCACGCACTTCCATGGAAAATAAAAGCTTATTTTGGAAACTCTTAATTATTTTATATTTTATGTTTAAACGCAACCAGTTAGCAAAGTCTAATTAAATATATGCGCGCGAAACATCATGTGAACATTGTACGTGTAGATATACAAATTAAACATCTTGAACCTCATTTTTTTTATTTTGACATCATGACATCTTGTTAATCAATTGATTTCTTAAACTATTTTTATTTAAAAAATAAAAATTTATTATATGAACCTAAGACCTCTCATATATATAGTTACTATAAAATTAATTTTATCAATGCATAGAACTTATCTTTACATAAATATTTTTATAAAAAAAATTAATAAACTAATTTTTTTTTTTTTACACTTACACGTACGTGACATATATACAACAAGAAATTAAAAAGTAATTACGGAGGAGAAAAGATGTTTGTAGTCTTTTTAGAGAATGTTTAAATGGATAATAATATCATAAGAGTGACATAAGAGTATTATTAAGTTTTATAATTATTATTTTATATATAAATTTTCATTTTCAAACGGATGAATAAAACATGACGTTTGCCAAGACTACAGAATCAAATATTATTTGTTAAACCTAAGTTTAATAATAACCCACGTATGCGTGCAACCAAGACTTGGTCAAGGCATTGGATTTATTAATCCTTTTTAGATTAATTTACATGTTCTTTTCTTCTAAGGGAGTCTCAAAGGGCAAGCAATTAATCCGTCCGGAGATAAACGTTGGAGAACCACTCTGTCACCAACCTTGTCTTCCCCACACCAAACCCATCAAGACAATTAAACAAGCATATATACAACCAAAATTATAATAATAATAATAATCATAATGATAATAACATTAATTTTTTGGTGAAAATATTGAGATAGAATATATAGTAAATTTTTTAATACATATATATTGGATGTTCGTGGTAGCGGTGGCGATGGTAGTTGAGAGGACGGTGATGGCGGCGGCGGCATAGCGTTTTGTCTATTTCACGGCCACCTGAAGCTAAGGCAATGTATAGAGTTGTCTACTCAACTTGCACCTTTATTCTCCTCTCTCCTTTTCGAAATTAATCTCTCTCTCTTTCTTTCCTTTTTTTTTTTTTCTTTAATTTGTTTGTGGGGAACCCTTTTTTCTTGTTTCCTTTCTCGTTTTCACATTGTGGCATCAAGAAAGCAAAGCTTGCCAACCATTCTCTCTCTCTCTCTATCTCTCTGTGTTTGAGTTTGACCCGTTGCCACCTACCATCACAGCTCTTCACCTTCTCTCACATGGCGGTCCCACCAGTAATCTCTCCCTAGTGAGAAGGATCTTTCCCATTTCCTCTCTCTCTGTAGATAGCAGCCACAATTAAAAAGGCTTAAATATATAATCCACTTCTCTCCTTTCTTTTCTTCCTTTGGCTTCTCCAAAACCCTAAATTTACACTTCTCTTTCCACCTCTCTAGCTTTGCCTCGCTTTCCCTCTCGGCAGATTCAGATCATTCCACAGGAAAGAGAAGAAACTTCTGCTAGCAAGAGAAATGGAAATGGATGCTTTCGGAAGGCTGATATAGAAGCTCCTCTCTCTCTCTCTCTCTCTCTCTTGGTACTTCAGATTCTCCTTAGCTTCTCTCTTCTCTTTTTCAATCTTCCAACTTTGGAACTATCACCATCTCTTTGCAGGTTTAGGCCCTTTTCCCTCTGATCTTTCACTTCACCTTTTTAAGCTCAAATTAAAGCCATGGATTCTGGCAACAGTGGCAGCACCCAATCTTCAAGCGGCGGTGACGACGAGTTTGATTCAAGGCCGCCGCCGCCAACGGAGACCCTCTCGCCTTTCTTCAACCCTTCACTCAGCTTTCCTTCCATCTCCAACCACCCACCACCACGCCCCCAGCCGGCGCAGCCGCAGCAGCACCGGCTTCTCCCCCCAACTACCATGTTCGAACCTTCCCCGCCAAATCTTGGTCCCTTCCCAAATGCAAATTCCCCCTACAATCTTGATTTTATTTGGTCTAGATCAGAACCAAGATCCGAATCCAATTACACCAACCTTGAGAACTTCACCGGCTTCTCATCGTCAAGCCAAGCTCTCTTAGCCCCCGGTCAAGGCTCATTAATTCCAAGCTCATCGTCCGCGGCCCCGCCTCCGCATGGAGATGGAAATGGCACAAAAGCGGCGCAGAGGTCCGACCAAACCCACGTGGCCAAGACCAATAGGAAGCGGACCAGAGCCTCACGGCGGGCCCCTACCACCGTTCTCACCACCGACACGTCGAATTTCCGGCAAATGGTGCAGGAGTTCACCGGTATACCGGCGCCGCCCTTCGCGTCCTCGCCGTACGGCCACCGTTTTGATCTGTTCGGCGGCGGGTCGGGCCTGAAATCTGCAAGTCACCTGGAAACACTCGGATCTCTTTTCCCTTTCAGGCCATCGGCTCACAAGGTTCAATCTCCGTCTCCTTCTTCATTGTTGAACTCTTCCTTGGTTGATCCAAGCAATATTGCTAACCCCAATATTAACAATACTACTATTGCCACGTCCATGGCTGGACCTTCAAATGCTTCAAATACCTACCAACTTCCAGCAGCTTCAGATCATCTAGGTTTCCTTTCCAAGCAACCTCAAAATCTGCTAAACTTGCAAAACCCAACTCTATCATTCCAGAATCTGAAGTACCCACTAACAAATCCTCCCATTTTCAACTCCAAGCCTCAAGAAAACTCATCAATTATCCCTTCCCTAGATGTACTGGGAATGAGCCATGAACATGTGGGCCCAAATCTCGGTGGGTTTTCCAGCCATGGAAGTTCGGAAAGAGTTCAACATCAGCAACAGTTTGGGTATGGCCATAATGGAGGTGGTGACACAGAAAATTTTAAGCTCAACTGCTCAGCATCTACTTCAGAGTTCCACCCTGAAAAGGGTTTGGAAAATGCTTCCTCAAGGAGTGAAGGTACTGTGAATCCATGGATTTGTCCTTCTAATTAGGATTTATTGCAGTAATAAAGAATATTTATAGGATTCATATATATGATCGAGGAAGTTTAGGAAATGGAAGAGATCACAAGATTACGGTGGTGCATGATGATATTGATCATATCTGCTAGTTTTAGTTCTTGGTTAATTAATAACACCCGAATCATCACTTTTCAGTTTAAGATTCGGGCATCATATTATGTATATATCTATAGCATCTTTTCTTCTTTTTGTAATCTTGATTAAACACTCATATATAGAATCATGAAATAACTTTTTGTTCTACATTATTATTTTTTTTTTTTGGGTGCATCATTATTATTATTAAGCTTTAGATGATTGTAGGAACTATAATTGCATAAAGATTCACTGAATTTCACAGCCAAATCTCCTCCTTTTGCCCTTACCTAGGGGATTCAACAGGTTGGTGCTATCATGCTTGGTTAGACGGACAACCAAGTTCTTGTCACTTAGTAAAAGAAAAAAAAAACGCGGCTAAATAAAAGGATTTTCATATTAATTTGCAATCGCCTCTGAATTTATTTATGGAATACTTTGATAGGCGTGGGCTGGCTTCCATATTCGCCACATTGAGAGACAACTACTATCTATATACATACATATATATATACACACGAACATATATATTTGACAAAAGATACATATTTATTTATATTATTAACTTAAAATTATATGTTGTTAGGATATTACGATAATGACAAAGCTCATATTTGTAAGGATATGATTCCTTAATTTGTTCTTGTGAGTAAATAAGAGGTGGCTTTCAATTTATAATGTTATAGATTATATTACACATCAATCTTACATATATTTAAGAGTCATATTGTTTCTTATATATTTAACTTAGAAATTTAAATTTACTGTTAAATTATGGAATCTTGACTAGATTTTGAGGAGAATATAGTATATTATGGTATAGAGAGGGTGAGACTATATATTATGATCCCTAGCCAGAGAGTGGAAAATGATATTAATAATTAATGACAAGGATATTCACCCGTGGCCAGCACGTTCCTTGAATTCGTTGGAACTCCAATGTATTATTAATTAATATCACTTAATCCAGAAAATATATATATATATCATGATAAATTGGTGAAAAGAAATAGATAAAATAAAAAAATAAAAAAGTTAGCGATGATGATCATAATGATCCGTGAGATTTTGGGAGAGAGATAGATAGAGGGGCTCTTTCAAGATGAAGATGGAGTGACAAGTGACAGCCTTGGAATCATAGTGGCCCCTTTGCCAGGGAAATAGCTGGTTTTCAGCAATGATGCTCCTTTCTCTGCATCTTTTCATCTATCCACGTCCATCTCACTACTCCCTCGCGCACCTCCGACCCCAGGTTCACCTTCAGCTTCATGTGGGACTCGATGCTGATACTAACTTTGAGATTTTTAATTTGAGTAGTCTTACGAATTATATTTATTTTTTTATTAAATTTTAAATGCTATAATCTTTCACATTCAGAGAAAATATATAATTAAGTAGAGTTGATTTTTTACTTTCTATATATTATTATTTGGTACCGCTATTTTTTGAAATTACTTATTAAAAAATAAAATATACTTTTGCATTCATTCATTCATTAACATCACATAATTATGATAACATTTATATTACATAAATATTCTATAAAAAAACATATTGTTTCCTGTAGTTAATGCTGCGGGTCAATTAGTTAAACACAAGTGAATCCTATAAAATATTATTAATTAGGCATTATGTAACGTTTTTTTTTTCTTTTTTTTGCTAGGTAATAAAACGGGCATTATGCGACTTTACGTCGTGCTTGACTTTCTGGTTCCTTGCTTGACCATTTTGTTTTGGTTCATGACAACACAGATAGCATTATTCTTTCGACCCATTTTTTGTCTCACTAGATCTAGATGAGGTGAGGTCAACAACGAGTTTTTCATATATAAATATAAATTTGAAATTAAACAAAAATAAAAATACTCTTAAATCTTGAGAAAATAAAGCTGCATGTGTCTCTTATTTAATAGGTATAGTAGACTTTCCACTTTGTTGGGATTATTAATATATTGCGGACAGTAAAAATATCTTGGTTTAAATTAATTTATAATTGAAGTGGATTTAATAAAATTAACTAAACAATAAATCCTAACTCCCATAACTATCTTTCTCGATAAATAGATTATCTTTACCTAAAAATAACAATAATATTTCTATTAAAATTTTTTGTTAATTACTAGTAAGTGGTAGTCCAAGTGGTCAACTGTGTGGGTAGTAAAATTTTTAAAATTGGGGGTTCAATTCTGGGGGGAAGGAGGTACGTGGGGGTGGGTAGCACTCGGATTACCGGCCGTGCTCTAACCATTTGATTTTTAAGTATACCGCTATGTTACTACAAATAAGATCCTACTTAAAGACAAAGTGCAAGTCACATGTAACAATTTAAAAACTTTAGTAGTTAACCATATTCCTAGATTGTTTTCATTTTAATGAGTAATTTTTTTTTTTTTTTTTACTTTCTCCAATAGAATGAAGAAAGGACAAAATTCTGTTTTTTGGGATGAAATTGAAGTCCCTTTCCAAGAGCATACCTCACAAGGAATCAACCCATGATCTGGGCAGCAGATAGAATTACTTGCATCAACCAATTAGAGTTGGGGGCCAAAACCTAAAATAGAGGCTGCCCCATTTTGCTCGCTAAATTAAAGGGACGACAAAAATTAAAGGTGGCCTAAGCCTAATTGTCTAATACAAACACCAACCAACACGCCTTGCAAGATTAGGAGGGGGGTGGCTTATGACCAACCACCGAATATTAATTATGATTTGATCCTTGGATGTGTCTCCATCCTATAAACATATAGTTAGGTAGCACACCAGACACCAGGGAAAAGTCCATCATTCGCAACACTGCCACAGAATTATATATATATAAATTTCTATTATATTACAAAATTTACTAAATTAATAAATTATATAAAAAATAATAATTTTTTATCCATTATTTTGGTGGGTCAAGATTAATCAATTAAGATGAACATGAATATGCATATATGTACGTATGTATTGTATATGGATGTGGTCCAAGTTGGCGCCTTGGATATCTATGACCCCCTTAGACGGGTTGATTTATTCAGCAATATGATTAATTAGCTAGCCTTTCTTTTATTTCTAGTACTGATCAATTTTTTCAAGTACCAGGACACCAGTTGTGGTCCATCTTTAGCTTTTTTATTTATAGTATTATTATAAGCTTTGGGTCCTCCATTTTTTTTTATTTTCGATTAAAAAAATAAAAACTATCTTCTTGTGATAATTTTATTAATTTCAGAATTATATATAATACAGCTACGTACTACTTTTTGTTGGTCAGCTTTGAACCGACCCTTCCATTTTTTTCCATGTGAGATTAAAAGACGATTCATCAATCCAATTTTTTTATTAAGAATATTTTGACCAACGGATTCTCTTCAGAATTGAATTTGCTAGAAGCTGCAATTCGTTGACCGTTCCCAAAAATAAAAATGAATTACAAAAGTAATTATTATCTTAATTTATATTTTTAAACCTCTCCTTGCTGCCATTAGTATTAGTATTAGTATTAGAAAGGCAACTAAAAATAGAAAAAGTGTAAATCTTAAGAAATTAAATAAATTAAATTATATTTATACATGCCTGATTGAGCGGCTCTAGAATGATTTTCTTTAGCCCCACATGTCTCCCACTAATTCCTTTTATTTTTAATTTTTTTTTCTCAGCTTGTATTAGTTGTACAATTGCTTTTATCTCTTTTGTTTCAATTCGATGCCTCTGACTTGCTTGGCCATGTCCCATGTGCTCCCTCCTTATATAATTTATAAATTTAAAATTAAAGAATTTTGTTTCGACTAAAACATATTTAAAATTTAAAGAGTTAATGAAGTTACTTTGAATGATTTTTTAATAAATATAATATAATATAATTATATGTAATTAATAAAAATTAATTAAATGTATGATATACATAAATAAATTTCAATTAATATGACAATAATTTTCGACTAATGGTGATGAATAGACAATTATGGACTTATATATGTCGTAATATATAATTTTAAAAAATTTAAAAATAAAATGATAATTATAACACCTGTTCAATAGAATGTAAAGGTTTTTTTTTTTATCTATTTTGAAATAAAAAAGAAATATTTTCATAAATTTAAGAGAATTAATCATTTAATTCTTTACAACAATTAAATAACATTTGGTGAAAATATTCTCATTCTTATAACCTACATATATTCCGTCTAACCAAATATGTTTTTACTTAATTTATGAGTTGAAACTAAGTTATCACACTCCTATTGTTTTTAATTTTTTTTTTAAATTTAATATTCCATCTACATATAATTATTAATGATAATTATTAATAATCATTAAGGTAGATTCCACTTAAATGTTCTATGTTGTGCTTTCAGTGGTTTAAGTCTGTCTATGTTTTAATTCTTTAAACACATTTAATTACAAGATAAATACACTTTTGAAGTAATAGATTAATTATTTTGAAAAAAAAATATAAAGACCCTTGAAAAATAAAAGGTGAAAATTGCATGTATAAATGGTACAAATCACAAAGACATATAAAGACTTTACTTATAATATTTTGTATTATTGTAATAAGTACATAAACACAGGAAAACATAAAAAGAATTAGGACTTATATTTAGTTGGAGATAATATTTTTTAGTTTTAAATTTTTTATTAATTAATTGAATCTTCAATTAAAAATCAAGAAATTAAACTTTTAAACTTTATATCATGAATTAGAAAACATTAAAAATATATATGTTTTCAAAATAAATATTATTATTATTATTTCTTGAAACATGAAATATTAAGACATTTTTAATTGTAATTAGAGTTAAAAAATTAGAAAAACATTTTTCTTATATCTTTTAGTTTTTACATTAAAAAAATATTATTTTTTTTAGAAAAACGTTTTGAAACGATTAATAACTTTGTATGTTGTCAATTAAGTTATAATTATTCTATTTTTATAATTATTTTTTAGTCAAAACCAATGCACGTGTTAGAATAAAATATATTCTGCACATCAGTAATATTATCTCCCTGTGGTGGCATATTATTAAATTTGATAATAAAATTATGCGTTAATGATCTCACTACAGCTTCGTCCCTGAACATAAACTGTATTTTAAATTTTAAATTTTAAAATTTAAAATTTTTACTAACTAAAATATGTTAAAATCATTAATATATAATATATTATTATATTATTATAATATTACGTGCTCATGATGAGGCCATACCATAATTAGTTTAAATATTTAATTTTGACCATCACAAAATTAATAATATTTTTTTTATAAATTATTAATTATTTTTAAAAATAATTTTACATGTAATAAAAATATATATAATTTTAAAAAACAATTAATAATTTAAGGAAAAAAATATTAAGTTTAAAAAAAAAATTCAAGTATCAACACTTGCAAATCTAATATTACTGCTCAATATATTCGGAGAGAGGTAAATTGAAATACAAGGAAAAGGAAAAAGCAGTAAATGACAAATTGGTGACGCAGCGTATGACGTCATTGCACGGTGAGCTGACGGTGGGCGAAAGGCAGCCCGCGAGGCACGAAGCGCAATTGAAGGTGGGGGGGATGGGTCCACATGTACGGCGGGCACGTGGGCCCTGTTTATAAGAAATGTATGTAATATAATCATTACATCGCCTTATAATATTAAAATATATCACAAGCTAGCTAATCATGAAATGTCAAAATTATTAGCTTTGCACAATCTACTTTTATCGAATCTTATATAGAAATTTTATATAAACTTTATTTTTAATTTAAATATATCAAAAGTTTACCATTGTCTTGTTTTTAAAATTATATATGTTATATATGACGGGATATAAATTCGTTATAAAATTATGAGCCTATGATTTATATTATAGTTGTATTGAATATTTTTTTTAAAAAAAATTAATGTGAGTGTTGTGATTAAATTAAAAGTTAAACATATTTATTTTCTTATTTTTATAAAATA
Source organism: Diospyros kaki (assembly GCA_036245055.1). Classification (NCBI taxonomy): domain Eukaryota; kingdom Viridiplantae; phylum Streptophyta; class Magnoliopsida; order Ericales; family Ebenaceae; genus Diospyros; species Diospyros kaki. The sequence continues at coordinate 14,154,881 of BSEG01000015.1, read as the reverse complement.
AGTAATCTACATCATAATTAAATATTTTGATAACAAATTCTACTTCTATCCACAACCAAAACCAATATATACCAACAATCGGGTAAATCACACTAAAGGTCACAAAACTTTGACCTCTTTTTCAATTTGATCACTACACTTCAATTCTTTGCAAAGTGATCACAAAACTTTAAAATATTTTGCAATATGATCACTAAAGTGATTTTTGAATAATTTTTGGTCAAAATTGTTGACGTGGCAATGGCCACATCATCGCCACGCCAGCGCCACATCATCGCCACGTCAGCAATTTTGACTAAGAACCATAAAAAATCCCTTTAGTGACCACATTGCAAAACATTTTAAAGTTTTGTGATTACTTTGCAAGGAATTAAAGTTTAGTGATCAAACTGAAAAAGAGACCAAAGTTTTGTGACCTTTGATGTGATTTACCCACCAACAATCCATATAAATTTGAAAGCCCTTGTACATGAATGATTGATTGGGAGAGTCAAGTCATGATGTTCTTCTCCATGTAAACTCATTCCCACCGTTCTCATTGCAAGTAACACGTGATTTCCTCTTTCTCTTACTTAAATTTTGATGAATTTGTATTGAGAAAGTCTTTTCTATTTTATTTTAAAGTGTGAATTATTTTTAGCGTGCCCTATCTACGTCTACTCATCTAATGATGATGCTTAAAACGTTATTTTCTATGTTAAGATTAAGATCACCTTATGTGCACTCTTATCATGTTATAAAAAATCACTCTAATATTATGTGTTACGATTATATTTATAATATATAATATTATTATTATTATTATTATTATTTTGCACATATATATAGCTCCAGATACACTATTGAGGCATCGCCCTCCCATTCATGTTTGTGCAAGAGGAAATTGATTATCTATTTTGTTTTTATTCAAAATAAATAATTAAATAAGATTTAAAATAAAGATCTATTTGATAGGAATTGAAAATTGCAAGTTATTTAGTTTTATAATTAAGTAAAATTTTGACAAATATATAATTTTGATAAATAGATAATATTATTCCATTCAAAACTCAATAAGATAGTAACTAAGATTCATGAAATTTGAACTGAAGAGATTGGGTTCTCTAAAGACTATCACTTGTAATAATTGACTTATCTATAAATAAGGACAAACCTACATATACATTTGGACTCATAAAATTACTACCACCCCTTATGGTGTTGCATTAATTAATGTTCCGATTCTCAAAATTTTGAATACAAAAATTAAAAGTATTGTTAAATTTAATTTATTGAAAAAAAAAATAGAAACATAAATTGGAAAGGTGACCAAAAAAGAAAGCTTGAGAACATCTATTTACAAAATAATGTCAAATGATCCGAAAGGGTCATGCCACGCTGTCCATTGTTCTTATTTTTCATGTTATTATGAAATGATAATTTTATTTTTATTATATTATATAAAAAATTATTAATATTTATTATTAACAAGTAAAATAATTGATAAGTATTTTAAGTATATATCAGTACTAAAATTATTAATATTAATGAATTAAAATATTGATAAAATTATCTTAAAAGAAGACAATTACTAATTCTCATCAATATAGTATATTATAAGATAATAATATATTTATTGAAATAATATATTGATAATTAATTATATTAATGTATTACATTAGGGGTATTGTTTTTATAAAAATCAAAATACCATATGATAACTATATTAAAAATTGGAATACAAGAACAAAAATCAAACTGTGATAGAAAAATCAGATAATAATAAAATTTAAACTCATAACATCTGTTATAAATTATAATAAATTTATTAATAATTTTAACACTGCACCAACATTTATTATTATTATTGGAAATAAAAGAAATGTATGTTGTATTATGGGACACCACTTTTCACGTTTTCCGATGGTATTATGGGGTTGCAACCTGAAGCCGAAGCCGAAGCCGAAGCCGAAGCTAAAGCTGGAGATGCACTTCGCCAGGATTGACGGCCCTTTCCCTCGTGATTTTTTTTTTATAAATTTTGTTGTTTTCAGCCTTCCATTTGGACACACACCTCTGAAGCTTGAATCACTTTTATTTACTGTTCATTGGTGATGATCCCCACTATTAAAAAGTTCTGAATAGTTTAAATTTTAAAATTATGTCTCAAGTCAAAGTAGGTTCAAAAAGTTAAGCATGTCTCAAGACCTCGATGTTAGATAATTTAAATTTGTTACAAAATAGATATTAGATAATTTAAATTTATAAAAAAATATACTAGAATACAAGTTCGATCTATAACTAATTCATTTTAAGAATTATATTCGACTCTCCATATAATTTCATTTTGACCACATAAAACGGACAACTCTCCTATATAAAAGCATGATATCTAAGGAGATTTAAGTATAATATTTATTATATTATTATTATATTATTTATAAACATAATGATTAATTTAAAAATTAAGAAATCTATCATAAAATTAGACTTCACTCTCATTGCTCATAAAAAAAGTTATTTCAAAATATATTTGAACTCAAAAATTATCAAAACAGTCTCAAAACTGCAAAGAATCTCAAAAAACACGAAACATTTTATAAATCAAGTGGTAATCCATCCTCTAAACCTCATCAATCGAGAATCTGTGGTATGGGAAACTCCAAAATTCATTTGATCCCAATTTTGGTGATTGATAGTATTGCAATGTTTACTAATAGGTATGTCCCTAAATTCATGATGGGGAATGTGATTCACGATTCTATTTCTCCTTTCCTCTTAGAGAGGAGAACATTAGCAGCCCCCTCAAGTTGTTTCAAGATTAACTTTGACAGCACACTAATGGACATATATGATCTTTTTCTCTCTTCTATTTTTGATTGTTTCCAAAAAAAGTTTGCATGTTAGGAAGAGTGACAACCAATTGGTGCATTGGGTTACCCAAATTGATGGTGGATGACCAGTAACGAGTTTTGATAGTTGATTTCCCGATGCCAACTAGGGCTTTTGCTTATTGTGATCTCATGTCCCAATGGGATGCTTCTTTCATAAAATAAAAAATAAAAAACTCAAAACAGCCATATCTTTGTCTACCTTTGATTTTAATTTCAATATGTATGAAAAAAAATCAAAATTTAAGCACAATGTGCTCAATTTTGCCTACTCCCTCATCTAATAAGTTAAATCTCAACCCTCTTTATTAATTCATTGTTATTTATTAAACCAATTAGATGAAAGTGAAACCAACCCGTTACAGACAGATCAAGGAGGATGGCACAGGATTGCTCTGCTCTGCTCTCGTAACCTAGTTTTAAATCATTAATGAGATAATTAACTTTTAAAAGGCCATCTTATCTTATTTCTATGTCAAATTATAATCCGGGGTGATTTTATATTTTATTTTATTTTTTGTTTGGATAAGTTGATGAGATAATTGTGATGGGACAGGGGCCATGGGGGCATCATCATAGCCAGATTGAAACACTGCAGCAACTCTGGAGCAAAGGGATGTGATGGAATGGGAAATGTGGTGTGGCATGTGATGCTCATATGATGAGATTCACAAATTCTTTTTACTTTGATTGGAAGTTTTCTTTTTTTTTCTTTGTTTTTTACGATAGATAAATGGCAGTGGCAAGATTTCCGGGGAGGATAAATATCCTATTTAATATTGATATGTTTTGACAAATTGAAGTGATCCCCACCCCCCCTTTACAATAATTATTAAAAAAAGGAGGGGAGTAAGTGTTTTAAATACTTATCTCAACAATGAATCAATCACTTATCCAACCGTCTTTGTCTGGCCTAAGCCATACCCATCCCATTTTACTGCATAATTATTGATGAAATAATGGGTGCGGAATAATATTTGTGATCCTTCTTCACACAAGGTTTTTATATATGGAAAATACCCCAAAAGAAGTAAAACAATCTTAAGGCAGGCAGGCAGGCAGTTATTTATTTTATGTAGAGGGTTAATTGTACCAATTTTTTCAAATTGAGAGGTCAGGGAACAATAATTGGTACCGCGACAGCAGTTGGGCTCCAGCCCAAAAAGTTTCATCCAATCGTCACCTAATTAATAAATCTTGTTGCTTTCAAAATAGATAGGCCCAACCCAACCTCACCTCCACGCATTTTCCCTTTTTTCTTTTTCCTAGTCAGCTGTCAATAGCGAGAGTCAACTTGTACATGTGCAATTGGGATGTGGGATCCCTCGTAGCATATTCCATTTAAAGTTTTTAGACTCTTTCAAAGTTCAAAGAGCCCAGAAGTAGAAGACGCTGTTTGTAACCTGCAATACAACGAGACAACTGTCCATCCACAAGGTCAAGCAGAACAGAAGTTTCCAGAGTTATTATAATTTCCAACATTAAAATATATATTATTCCAAAAAATCTACCAAGTGATAAGGGTCCAATTAAATTTTGTATTGTCTTGGACTAAGTTGGCTACCTAAATGCCACAACTTTGTCTGAAATTCAATTATTCAAAGTGTCAACACTCAATTTTCTTTTCTTTTCTTTTCTTTTCTAAATTGATTAGTCAAATTAGGGATCAAATTTTCTTCCCCCAACCAACCTGCAGGCAGAGGTTAGAGGTGAATATTCTTTTAATTCAAAGAAAAAACAAAAAGAAATGGGTGATCAATATTAAATTAATTTATTTTTTTATTAACATAATAAATCAAATTAAAATTGCTTAAAACCACATTAACTGTTTTTAACTTTTCATTGAAATTTGAAATGGCTGAATTTATGGGTGAGCCAAAAAAAAAAAAAATAATAAATCACTCAAATCAGTTAAACAAAATTAATTTAAACCATCAAATTATCAAATAATGAGAGAAATGATTGATTATAATTTAGTTTTAAGTTTTAGATCGTTAGAACGTCTATATGTTAAATCTCAAATAAAATTATATTTTTTGTAATTTAATTTTAATTGATTGATAAGTAAATAATAATTTCATAAATTTTGATTTAATGACATAATAGGGTAAGACTTTTGATAAATAGTTTAAATGTCTTAACTTTTTTCTCTCACCCTCAATTGTGTAAATTAGTAATTTTGGTAGGTTTTGTTTATATTTTTTATTTTATAAAATAAAAATATTATTATTTATATATTTTCTCTTTTTTATTAATTATTATATTTAAAATCGTATAAATTGCACAAACTATTAATCTACGATTGGATAATTTGAATTATAACTCAAAATAACAAAAAAAATCATTAACGATAATTTAATTTAATTTAAAAAGAGAGGGAAAGAGAGAGAGGGAGGCCTCAACAGGTCGCCATTTGTCACTATCCAAACTTCATCTATCCCCAAATCTTCTTGACTCGCTCCGCTTGTTGCTTCTTCCGCCGCACCGGCCGACGGGAACCAATAACTAGGGTTTCCGAAAACCCAGCAGGATGAAATAGGGTTTTTGAGGTTGTTTTTCCCAATAATCCCTTGTTCTTTCCGCCAGGAATTCAGGAATGGGATCGGAGACCGTAACGCTGATACTGGTAAACCTAGCCGGAATAATGGAGAAAGCCGACGAGTCACTCCTCCCCGGCGTTTACAAAGAGGTGGGCTCGGACCTCCACGCCGACCCGATGGGTCTCGGATCCTTGACCCTCTTTCGTTCCATAGTGCAGGCATCGTGCTACCCTCTCGCCGCCTACCTGGCGGCGCGCCACAACCGTGTTCACATCATCGCCTACGGCGCCTTCCTATGGGCCGCCGCCACTTTTTTCGTGGCTTTCTCCTCCACCTTCTACCAGGTCCCTTTTTATTTTCTCTGTTCTTGTTTTTGTTCTGCTTTCTTCTTTTCTTCTTGAAATTTTAATTCATTTACTCAATTACAAACTCCGACGTTGTGTTAGCTAAAAAGATGACTATTGGGTTCGTGGAGTCAAGTAATATACTCAACGGATTACCGATGTGAGATTGGGTGGTAACATACACTCAATCTATTGAGTTTGCTGGATTGAATTTTTCCATTGCCCGGGGCATGCCATGACAGATGGTGTCTTCTAAAACAAGCAAACTGTTGCTTAACTGGGCATCTAATATTTCTTTCAAGGCTCTGTTCAGTACAATATAGTTAAGGATGTGGTTTTTGTTGTCCTACATGTGTATGTGAAAGGTTATTTTGTTGTTCCATGGAAACAAGAATACCTTTCATGTAATCGTCGTTCAAGTAATTTTTTATTATATTTGGACTAGGTAATTATGGGTGAAAAGGTGATCCCTGCTGGCTACTGGAGTGTGTTAACTCTCATAATTCATGTACATTTGGCAGTTAAACTTCCAGCTATGGATGTTACCTGACTAGGTGAAAGAAGAAAGAGAAAACCATCAGTTAGGCCACCTGGTGTTTGCTACCGGGGTGGCAATTAGAGATCAGCAACATTGTTATTATTGAACGAAGGTGAAAAAGAATACCTCGAATGTTTTTATTAAAATGAAAAAGGCTAACATGTAGAGTTTAAATACAATGAGACAATGGAATGGCCTGCGCCTGCCCTAACTAATAACTATTACTACTAACCTAACCACACTAACTGTACAAACTAATAAACCAATACAACAAATATATGTAGGATATTTGTTACTCCCCCTCGAGATGGACTGTGGATATCAAGAATAGCCATCTTGGATAACAAAAGAGATAACCTTGTTGCCAGCAGAGGCTTAGTGAATATATCTGCCAACTGATGCTGTATTCGTATGGGAAGAAGTTTAATAAAACCATCAGCAATCTTGTCGCGAACAAAATGACAGTCTAGCTCAATGTGCTTCATACGTTCATGAAACACTGGATTAGTAACAATATGAACAGCGACTTGATTATCACAAAATAGTAGAGCAGGGGATGAAGAAACAACCTTGAAATCTGATAATAGATGAGTGATCCAACCCAACTCATTGGTAGTAGATGCAAGGGCTCTATACTCAGCTTCAGCCGAAGAACGTGAGACTGTGCTTTGCTTCTTAGCCTTCCATGATACCAAAGAGTCTCCAAGAAAAATACAAAAGCCAGTAGTTGATTTTCATGAGTCCAAACAGGATCCCCAATCAGCATCAAAAAATGTTTGAAGGTGAAGAGAAGAGGAGGATGAGAAAAACAAACCTTGACTAGGAGTAGCTTTAAGGTATTGCAAAAGATGGTGAGCTGCATCAAGGTGAGGTTGTCGTGGTTGAGAAACAAATTAACTCAACTTGTGAATGGCAAAAGTGATGTCAGGTCGAGAAATAGTTAAGTAAAAAAGTCGACCAACCAACCTCCTGTAGACAGATGGATCTTCAAGTAAGTCTCCCTCAAAGGAGCTTAACTTGGAATTAGGTATCATTGGCATAGAAATAGGCTTACAAGCCAAAAACCTAGCATCTTTAAGTAATTGTAAAGCATAGCACTTTTGGGAAAAAAAAAACCTTTGGAAGATTGTGCTATCTCTAGACCAAGAAAGTATCGTAATCGGCCAAGATCTTTCAACTTAAATTGATCGTGAAGAAAAGCCTTAAGTGAGGCAATAATAGCAACATTAGGTCTCGTAATAATGATGTCATCGATATAGACAAGAAGTGCCACAAAATTTTTACCAGCCCCTTTACCTTTCCCCCTAACCAAGAGCACAAAACTAGGGCTGATAACCAAGCGAAAGATCCATATACACCTCCTCAAAAAGATCACCATTAATGAAAGCATTATTATTGACATCAAGTTGGACAAGAGACCAAGAATGAACTGAAGCTAGGGCCAGTAATACCTTGACAGTAACCAATTTTGCAATTGGGGAGAAAGTATCAAGAAAATCCAAGCCTTCTTGCTGTGTGTACCCTTTTGCCACCAAATGAGGTTTGTATCGCTCTATAGTACCATCAAACTTATATTTCACCTTGTTAACCTATTTACACCCAATGGAATGTTTGTCATGAGGAAAGGAAGTAGCATACCACGTATTGTTTTGCTACATGGCATCTAACTCGACAGCCATAGCATCCTTCCAATGAGGATATTGGATAGCTTGATGGTAATATTGCGGTTCAAACGTGGAGGATACTTGCATAAGAAAATCCTTATGACAAGAAAAGGAATGATCATAGGTAAGGAAATCATGTAAAGGATACTTTGTCTGAGCAATAGACAAAGGTAAATTGAATAAAAGATTGCAATGAAAATCTCTAAGATAAGATGGTGGTTTGATGACTCTAGTAGACCTGCGGACATAAATCAAAGGTATATCAAATGAATAAGGGCTAGGATTGGACAAAGAATTCGCAAGTACATGAGTTAAATCACAAGATTCAATAGGCAAGTCAGGAGATGGAAAAGGATGGTAAGAAATATCAGAGGTTGACTTAGGCAAAACCGAGTCAGGGAATGGATCTATCACTTCACTAGAGATAGTAATAGAATGGAAGGGAAACACATTCTCATGAAACATAACATCCCGGGAAACAAAAATGGTATTATTTGTAATGTCATACAACTTGTACCCTTTCATGCCAGGAGGATATCCAATAAACACATAGGGAATGGCTCTAGGTTGGAACTTTGTTCTATGAGCATGTAGAGTTGAAGCAAAACATAAACTCCCAAACACTCTTAAGCAACTGTAATCAATATGGGCACGATATAACAAATGATAAGGGGATTGATGTTGTAATACAGGTGCTAGAGTCCTATTAATCAAATATGTAGCCGTGAGAACACTTTCTCTCCAAAATTTTAGAGGAACTCGAGATTGGAATAGCAAATTCCTAGCCACATTAAGAAGATGTTGGTGTTTTTGCTCAACTACTGAGTTTTGTTCTGGCCTTTCGACACAGGAAAATTAGTGAACCACTCCTTTAGAGGTAAAGTAATCGTTAAACAATAATTCAAGGGCATTATCAGACCGATACCTCTTGGCCATCGTATTAAATTATGTCTCAACCAGAGAAAAGAATTTGGGGATAATATTTTTAACATCTGATTTGTGCCTCATTAGAAAAACCCAAGTGAAACATGTGCAATCATCAACCAACGTGAGAAAATACCGATGACCAGCATAAGTAGGGAGATGATAGGGACCCCAAACATCACAATGAAGTAGATCAAAAACACATTTAGACAGATGATTGTTTGAAACAAAAGACAATCACCTTTGTTTAGTTAAGGGACACATTGAACAGGGAGCACAATCTATGGATTTACAATCAGGGGCAAAATTCAATACACCATTCAATTTATTCAACTTGTCAAAAGACAGATGTCCAACTCTCTTATGCCATGTATTCCTATCTGTTTTGCTAGGAAACGTAGTAATTGAAGTATATGTTTTATCTACTATCTGTTTATTAGACACAAATTCACTAGCTTCAAGTATGTATAGACCTTCAAGAAGTCTACCCCTACGAATCATCCTCGAGTGGAGTACATCCTGTATAACATAGGTATGGGAGAAAAAACTAAGACTCATGGAATTGCTCTTAGTCAACGCACTCACTGATAGTAGATTAAACTTGAACTGAGGCACATATAATACATTCTCAAGTACACAATCAGAATTAAGCTTCATAGTCCCAATAAAAGACACCAATATTTGACTGTTATTTGGCAGTGTAACATACACATCTTGAACAGGCCTTAACCAAAGAAAAGATGATTTGTTTAAGCATATGTGACTTGTGGCATCAGAATCAACTATCCAATTACTAGGGCAACTGAGTAAGGGATTGATCAAAATTGAAAAGCAAGTACCTGACTAATCAGGAACATCAGGTTCTACACTTGTTTTAATGGATGAGAGGTGAGAACTTAGCACACTCAACAATTGTTTGTACTGTATAAGATTCAGAGACTCCATAAAGCTCCCAATGTTTGGATTCTTGGACTGACTAGGACCAGCCTCAGAAATCTGACTAACCACAACAGAGTTTACTTGATTAGTATTCACTCAATTAGGATTATGTCTCTGTTTAGGTTTATACCCCGGGGGATACCCATGCAACTTATAACATTTATCAATTGTGTGTCCATTTAATCCACAATGTATGCATATATGCCTGTCTTTTTTTCCCACAAGTAGCCCTAACAGAGAACAAAACTGGATCATTTCCACCAACAAAGTTTACTACATTCTTTTGATTCTCCTCTTGAGTAGCAAGAGCAAACACTTTGTTTATAGGGGGAATTGGATCCATAAGAAGTATTTGGCCTCTAACCTGTGACGCCCGGCCCCACTACCAGGTGTCACCGTAACCTGTGGTTACAACCTTGGCCTATCTTGAAGGACGACTGTGCCCCGTCATCATAAAGTATTAAAATAATATGGGTGTCCTAAGTGGGGTCCAGGCTTCGTCGCCTTCATCTGTCGAGAATTCGGGTTCAAGAACATAGGCAGCGAAAATTTACCCGACTAGGCCTTTAAAATACAAATCAAATTGATTATCAACATGCTCTATAAAATACTTTAACAATTAAGCATAACTAGATTACACTCGCTGAGTTACTCATAGTGAGAACCTTAACTTGGTCCAAAACAAGTTTTATTTAAATCACAACCATCTTCTATGGCCAAGTACAGAGCTCACATAATTTACAGTAAAGACACATATATGACTAACAATCTCATTGCCCGCAATTACTGTTAATCGGCGACTCTTCCACCACTACCGCTTTCCCTTTCTTAGATCCCAAGCCATCTGTTAGGTTAGTGGGAGTGAAAGGGGTGAGTCTGGGGACTCAGTAAAGGCAATATGCAATGCAGTAAATTAATGAGCATGATATCATAGATAATAATGAAGTGCAGCGTGCATATAAGCCTGTCCACCGCACCTATCTCAGGCTCTAGGTGGCCCCTAGTGGTTTCATCTATGACCCCGTCTTAGGACTCTCACGGTCTGAAACCCACTGCCCCATGCATAAGCACTTCCTCAACATCTTATGCAAGTCATGACAAAAGAAATTTACACACAAAGCACATTAACCCTTACCTTTATTTGTTTGCTACTCGGTGACCAACTCTATTTCGTTGTATAGACTGGTAACATACCCACAACGCCCTTACCACAATTATACATATACATGAGGCTAAGTAATTAATTAATTAGCCACTGACTAAATTTATTAGTTTAATTAATTTATCAATCCAACTAATTATCTTAACTAGTTATCTTACTAATTAATTAAAATAAACTTTAACTATTAATTTAATTTAACTAACTAATTAACTAATTAATTAATTTAAACAAAATAAACTTAAACTCTAATAAATCAGAATTTCGTGCCTTTCTCTGGAGCTCTTTCCTGAGAACTGCTCACTCACTTATGTCCTTTCCATTTGCTTGAATTGCCTATTTATAGGCTCAATCAACCCCCTGATTTTCTCTCAAACCGTGGTTTAATCCACAGATTTATAGCCTTGGCCACTGCCCATTTACATGGCTGAAATTTGGCAAAATTGCAAGCCAAATTGAGGCTAAAACGGACATGTGGCAAGGGAAGCACCAGCGTGTGCCACGTGGCGCGACTGGGTTGCACAAGGCTAGCACCTGGCCTCCCCAAAACGACGTTGTTTTGAGGCGCTTTGGCTGATTAAAAATCAGCCTTTTTCCTCCCAGCGCGCGCCTCCTCCGTGAATCGAACCCGCGCCACGCCCACGGACGCCCTCGCGCGCGACTGCTCGCGCCCGCGCTCACCCTCAACCTATATATGCATCCCATTTTATTTAAGCAATCTCCCAGCCTCTTTCTCAAATTACCCCAGCGCCCCAAGCTTCCGGACAATCACACATACACCCCCACACTTCATTTACTCTTATTACACTCATACCCCAAATATTCCAAAAATTCACCAAATTAATTTTATCATTATTTCCATAAATATTCTCAAATAATTTACTTAATTACCTTAATTTCCCATTTCCTCAAAATATCATAAATAAATAAATATTTTCCCCAAAACATCCAAATATTCTAAAATATCCTTAAATACCAAAATTAATTACTTGTTTGCAAATTTCGGGATGTTACATAACCTGGGCATAAGATTCATGTAATCGCATAAAAAATGACATGACATATTTAGTCTGGCAGTGATCTGCAAAAGCCCTAGTTCTGCCACAAGTACATTTTCCACAAGAACACCTAGGCCTATAATTGTTAAGTACATCCCATATCGTTTTAAGTTTTGTAAAATATGCACTCATAGAGAGTTGCCCCTAGGTTAAGTTCATTAATTCCCTCCTAAATTGAAAAATCCGTGGTCCATTACTTTGTTGATATCTTTCCTTAAGATCAATCCAGATATCATAGGTAGATTCAGAGAAAATTAAACTTGTAGATATTTCCTTAGATACCGAATTCAAAATCCAAGACATAACCATGTTGTTATTCTGAATCCAAGCATTAAGCAGGTTAGAATCATCACCTGGAGGTCGCGAAATGAAACCATTTACAAACCCTAGTTTGTTCTTCACGGATAGAGCTATAGTCATCGCACGACTCCATGAAGCGTAATTCTCCCCTGTCAATGATTGAGAGACCAAAAGAAGTCCAGGACTATCGGAATGATGAAGATAATACGGATTAGATCCATCGTCAATGGTAGAATTGAGCCTTGACAAGGAAGAGGACAGATCTTGATTCTCTGTCACCATAGAACAAATATTGACAAATGATTTGTGCAAAAGAAACGAAAATGATAGAAAGATGCAGAACAGAGGAGATCGCAAGATTCGCAATTGCCAAATGAGATAATCGATTGTAGAGCTCCGGACAAAGGAGATTCATAAGCAAAAATTTTTTTTGTAGATCTCCGAACAAAGGAGACTTGCAAGACTCATGATCATCGGAAACTAATCGTAACACGGCATCGGAATCGATGAAAGTGAAGCAAGCGGAAACAAGCTAGGGCTCACGACATCAAAGATCGATGGAGATCAACGGAGAACCCTAGGGTTTCTAGATTGCTCTGATGCCATATTGAACGAAGGTGAAAAAGAATACCTCGAATGTTTTTATTAAAATGAAAAGGGCTAACACGTAGAGTTTAAATACAATGAGACAATGGAATGGCTTGCTCCTGCTCTAACTATTACTACTAACCTAACCACACTAACTATACAAACTAATAAACCAATACAGCAAATACACATAGGATATTTGTAAGTTATATTAGAAACAAGGGCTAGTAAGATGACAATGCCTCCACCGGCTGGCTGCATGGATTTGGATTTAGAGCTTATTTGTGATATATGTACATATGTCAAGTAGAACATTATATATTAGGACAGACATATAGCTATGACATATTTGAAATCCTGAAAATGACTCCCTTGTGTTAATAATTTATAAACACATTATCTAATATAGCTCCCAACAATTCTAATTACAAGATAATTGATTGGGCATGGAGTGAGCAAAAGTTTTCCATTTTCCATAGTCCCAATAGCTATTGAGCCTACAGCTATAGACATTGGTTCTTCTAATGACTTCTAAATTCTAAGCCCAAATATGTAAATTCACAAAAAATAATAATAATCAAAGGACTCTAAAGCCTCAGATTTGATACCTTAGATTAATGTAGAAAAAATGTTTTTTTATTCTATTTTTGGTGCTAAACACTTATAAATCATCATGTTCCACCATCAGTTGTTCAGCTTTTGTTAATCAGGTGGCAGTGTCAAGAGCCTTGAATGGGATTGGGCTTGCAATAGTTGCGCCTGCAATTCAGTCCCTTGTAGCTGACTCAACAGATGACAACAGCCGTGGTATGGCTTTTGGGTGGTTACAGTTAACCAGCAATCTTGGATCAATTATTGGTGGACTCTTCTCATTGTTGATAGCTCCAGTGACTCTCTATGGAATTCCTGGTTGGCGAATATCCTTTCATCTTGTTGGAATAATCAGTGTTTTTGTGGGCGTATTAGTTTACCTTTTTGCCAATGATCCTCACTTCTTAGAGGGTGGTGCTAAATTTAGGAATCCTAAAAAGTCCTTTCGATCTGAAGTGAAAGACCTTGTTCGGGAAGCAAATTCAGTTGTGAAGATCCCATCCTTCCAGATTATTGTGGCTCAGGGTGTCACTGGTTCATTTCCCTGGTCGGCTCTGTCATTTGCCCCTATGTGGTTGGAACTTGCTGGCTTCTCTCATGAGAGAACAGCATTCCTGATAGGCACCTTTGTAGTTGGTAGTTCGCTTGGGGGACTGTTTGGAGGTTGGATGGGGGATAAATTGTCCAAGATCTTCCCAAATACTGGTCGGATTCTTCTGTCACAGATAAGCTCAGCATCAGCCATTCCTCTTGCAGCAATATTACTACTTGCCTTGCCCAAGAATCCTTCTGCAATGGCATTGCATGCCTTGATCTTGTTCCTTACAGGTTTCTGCATATCTTGGAATGGTCCTGCTACAAACAAGTAAAGACTCAACTTTCCCCGTCTTTCTTTCTATCCTGTCTTGTGTGTGTGTGTGTGTGTGTTTTTTTTTCTGTCATTTTATTCAACTCCACAGTATTAGGCAAGTTGAGAATTTTGATGATATGGTGTAGACAGTCCTATTTTTGCAGAGATTGTCCCTGAAAAATCACGAACCAGTATATATGCTTTGGATAGATCGCTTGAGTCTGTATTATCATCATTTGCGCCCCCTGTGGTTGGGATGCTGGCTCAGCACATCTATGGTTACAAACCAGTTCCTGAAGGATCAGAAGACATTGCAACAGACAGAGGGAACGCTGCGTCGCTTGCTAAGGCACTGTATACAGCAATAGGGATTCCGATGGCACTTTGTTGCCTCATCTATTATTTTCTCTACTGTACCTACCCAAGAGACAGGGAACGAGCTCGATTGGTGGCCTTAGTAGAATCAGAGATGCAACAAATAGATTTGGATGGTTGGCCTGGAAGAGGGCAATATTCGCAAGTTCAGTACTCTGGATCAAATGAGCTTTATATGGACAAACAAATGGACTTTGAAGTAGGCTATGAAGGGAGAGAGAATCTCGAATTTGATGATAGCGATGTAAATGTGTTACTTTACCCCCAGTTGTCCTTCTCCAATATGGGTAATCCGATGCCTGACAAGGAGAAGCCTGGCTGATCTATCTTGAAACTGTCATCCACTGAAGCTGCCCGAGGCATCAGAAATCCTAAAAGACTGCCTTTTGGTTAATATAGATCATTTAGGATATAAATTACTTGAAGATGTGCCGTCATTGGATACCAACCCACCATTTCTGATGTTACTGCTACTGAGCTGGGAGATCACCCAGGAGGAGGCACAGAATGCAGGTAACCAGCGCCAATTGCAGAGGCATTAAGATTCTTTTGAGCAAGTGAATTTAGTTTTTGTCATCATAGCTACCAGTATGCATTTGAAGATCCTTACATTCTTTCTTTAAGGCATACAAACATCCATCCATGTCTGTAAATTTTTTCCAACCCTTAATCCGCATTATGGCATGCAGGGCTTGAGGAATGTATTTGTAAGTTTGTATCAAGTGTTCAGAAAGAATATATGAAGTGAAAAAATGGGTAATTAATCCATGTACTTGGCTTCTAGTTTACCTGTTTTTTTTTTGGGTGATCAAATACGTTGTTGCACCCTTCAGTTCATAACGAAGAATGTAAATTGTGAGTTCGATTTTTTGTCTTGTGTAGTGAAATAAAGTTTTTATCTGTAATTTAGTTCTTTTGTCGAAATTAAGGACATAAGCGATAGGAGACCGTGTAAGAACAGTAATTCCAAGAATCTAGATTACTGTTGTTTGAAGCCATGCTTTGCTTGAACCCAAAGAAAGCAAAGTATGGCATGGAAATCAATTGTATGCTTGAGAGTATTTTGAAGGAGGCGGTTGAATATGAGGCCCCCAATTTTTGCCGAAATAAATAAATATACATTACATAGTGGTGGTGGGGATCTTTTACCTGTGTTGGGCAACAATATGTTGCTCGATGCTGATGTGGCATTGTTGGCAGCAACCCTCCCAAATTATCCCACCGCTTATGTGAAATTTTTTTGATAAATATTGTTATAATATATTTTAATATTATAATTTTATTTATCGAGCAATGTTACAAATAAATTATAATTTAAAAATATTTTATAAAAGAATATATATTTAAAAAATAATTTATAAATTAATACTATTTTATGTGTAAAAATTAAATATTATATGTAATTATTGTAGGTTGATTATGATTATCTCGATTACAATTACACTTACAATTCATTTATAGTTATTTTTTAATAATTATAATTGTAATCATAACTAACAATTTATTTACTTTTTTAATCTTAATAGAATTTGTATCCATTTCATGTTTTGAATCAATTGAATTGTTTAAACTGAATAAATTAAATTTTTTCTAAAATAAACCTAACCCAATTAAATAGGTGCTCAAACTAGACAGATAAAAAATAAAAAAAATAATAAAATTGAAAATAACGAATGATTTTTCATTTTTTTTTACTTTTTGAGTCTATCTAGTTTGAGTATTTATTCAATCAGTTTTGTTTAATTTTAGAAAAATTCGGTCTATTCAGTTTAAACAATTTGTTCAATTCAGTTACACTTTTGTCTAACCAACACGATTAAAAAAACATAAAATGGGTACAAATTTTGTTATGGTTAAAAAAGTAAATAAATTATTAGTTATAATTACAGTTGTAATTATTAAAAAATAATTATAATTATAATCGAGATAATTATAATTAATCTACAATAATTATATATAATATTTAATTTATATATATAATAGTATTAATTTTTAAATTATTATTTAAATATATATTTCTTTATAAAATATTTTTAAATTATAATTTATTTACAATATTGCTTATTAAATAAAATTATGATGTTAAAATATATTATAGCAATATGTACCAAAAAAATTTCATACAAGGGAGTGGGCCAATTTTTTTTTGGGGTGGGGGGTGGGCCACGTCGGGCATGGATCAAAACCCGTGCCTGGTGGTGGTGTTGGTTAATCGATAAAGAGTCCGTTGAGATCAAACAATGGCCAACCTTCATATATTTGATATGGAAGAAGATAGACATAGCCCGTCTAGCTCAGTCGGTAGAGCGCAAGGCTCTTAACCTTGTGGTCGTGGGTCGAGCCCCACGGTGGGCGTGGTAGGTTTTGTCATTATTTTTAATATTTTTGGCCAGCTGTGTTTATCCAGTGAGGAATGCTGGATTTTATCTCTTTTAAAGGTGGGTGTTACGGTAGTCGGTAGCTGCAAACAGCCTCGTCACTCTTTTTATTTTTCTCCTTTTATTTTGCGAATGAACAGACGGAGAGCCAATCACTCAT
This sequence comes from Diospyros kaki, assembly GCA_036245055.1. NCBI lineage: Eukaryota > Viridiplantae > Streptophyta > Magnoliopsida > Ericales > Ebenaceae > Diospyros > Diospyros kaki. Next base: position 14,137,603 of record BSEG01000015.1, on the reverse strand, counting down.
TAAGCAGTAACCACCACCCCCGCCCCCAGGGCATAGCTCAGTTGGTAAGGAGCGGGCAGATTTGCAACAAGGAGCAAGGATCGAGTCGGGCAAGCCGCAGTGTGGGATTTCCTGCTCCTCAGGGGTCCTTGTGGGCGGCTCGCACTGTTCCTCCCCGTCACCTGCCAGCTGGGTTCCTGATTTACCCCCCTCACGTGGCGTGGGGCAGTTCGTGGGGGGCCCCCGGGTGAGGGAATTCACCTTTTTTTGCAACAAGTAACCACCACCCCCACTAAACGCTGCCACCGCACCACCATCCATCCATTTACAGCTTTACCAAATTGATTTGTGGACTGGGTGGGCACTTCAATTTCAATATTTACTCTCTCAACCTATCAATTACAATGCATCTTATAATCTGCCCGCCGTTAATGTGAGAGAGACTTTGAAACAACCCAACCCGTAAGCCACATAACCCACCCCCCCCCCCCCCCCCCCACCCCCCAAAAAAAAAAAGAAAAAGAAAAAAATCATTAGAACTTTTAAAACGAAGATAAAAACTTACACTTTACAAGCGGCGGCCAATAATCCTATTTATACATGAAAGTATCATCAAGCATGGTAAGTGTCAAATTTTTTACAATTGACGAGATTTTTATCACTTGGAATAGTCTTTAACCATTAAATTAGTACTCAATAAGGAATTAAAAGACAAATACTTTTGTGTAGGTTAAAAAATGTTAAGAGAGCCATCTACTGAGACATTACCTTTATATAGGTTGAACCTCCAATGATTCAACAAAATTCTTCTTGACACAATCATCTCTCAAAATTGTCGAGTTAGATCCTTTATAATTATAATTTTTGAGATTTTCAGGTTATAAAATAGAATATTTTGGGTGTGGATTGCTTCTTTAGGTGACATAAAAGACAAATAAGGCAAGTGGCATGTTGTGATTAATGGAACACGTGGCATGTGACGATCTACTCCTTTGGAGGAAAAAAGTATCAAAGGTGGATTTACAAATAATTATAGTATAAGGTGGATTTATAAATAATCACTTTTTAAGTTAGACTACTGGAGATAAAGTGGTGGAGGTTCTTTTGCCTCTTTCTTTTCCATCTGCCTCTTTCTCTTCCTATAACTTGTGTTTTCTTCGCAAAGGAGATTAAGATGAACATCTAGATCGTGCCACATCATCAATCTAGGGAAGGACGAGTGAGATAGGCATTGATTGGCATTCTTTCTCAGATTATAAATTCTCGTCTCCTTTTCTTTACTTCATTTGATTTGCTTGCAAATCCATTGTTAGAAAGAAAGAGCTAATGTTCGGTGCCTCCTTCTCAGTAGTTAATGCTTGATCCATTGTGTCCAGTTATCCAACTAGCATCGCATCTCTTTTTATATAGATATTTTTTCTTCTACAAATTCCCAGTATTGAGAGTTTAGTGTTAATGCAGGCTCAAATGAGATTCGAGCATTTGAGAGGTTAAACTCAAGAAACAATTCTAATAGTAGCAGTGAGTCAACAGGTGACAGGCCTTTAAAAAGGCCTTAAGTAGAAATTATGGAGGAAACTAAGGAGTTGTTTTTTTTCATGTTTCAGTTTTTAATTTTGAGTTTTGAATTCATTTTCAGTTTTGTATTTTGAGTGTTTGTTTTGAGATTACTAAAAACTTATTCTTTTTGTTTGTATTTTTTTCTACGTTTTGAAAATTTTGAGCATGTTTGTAATGAAAACAGTCAAAATGATTTTTTATTATTTTGAGTTTTCTTTACAAATTTTTTTTCTTGTTTTCAAAAATATAAAAGTAAATACGTTTTCACTATTTTAAAAAATTAAAAATTAAAAATGTTCTGAAAACAATAAAGAGAACATGGCCTAAGGTTTATTCTCCATCTTGTTAAGCATGGGGCTAAAAACCTTAAAAAGGTGGATGAGTGTGAGGATCTTTCCAATGATTTGATTGAGGGCTACTCGATACTTAATAATGAAGAAATTGAGTCTCTAGTTAAGAAGTTTAATCTCCCTATCGAAGGTTTCAAAAACCTAATCATTCATTAGCTTACTAAGTGCTAACCAATAGTTATGTTGTATACGAGCATGCCTTGGAGGTGGGCTTGCATCTTCTTTTAACCTACTTTTCACCACCGTTTTCAAATTCTTTGTTTTGAGCCCCTCCCATGTTGAACCACATGGGTGGAAAAATCGATCACTTTCCACCAATGTTACCTAGTAAAATCCATTATTCCTCATGCTCAATTATTCTTAAGAATGTTTAGGGTGTCGACTTTTGATAAGAGCGAGACTGGTGCACTTTTATGGTCATACTTCAGAAGAAGTTCATCATTGATAACCCTTTCTTCAATTCAGAAGTGGAAGGAAATGTACTTCTTCACACAACAGGCGAACGAAAAGGGAAGTGGAATCCCTTTTCGACCAAGTGGTTTGTGAGAAAGATTTGTGCTCTAAAAATTAGGCTAACCAAGTCTAAAATTAAGAGCATGGTGACCCTAGTTGAGCTAGAGCATGTTAGTGCCCTTAGAGTGATTTTGAACGAGCCTTAATCCTAGGTTTCCTCACACTGGGTCCTTAATCTAACCTCGAAAAGAGATTAGAAGGTTTGTTAACCTTTTTTCTTCTTTTATTTTATGAAGTTATTTTTACTTGGTATTAACTTTCTATAATGCCATTTTCTTTCTTCAAAAGAAATGGTACACGAAGTGTGGATATAGGGTACTTCAAAGGCCTAACAGGAAAATTCTAAGAATAATTGTTGGTGTGCTTGATAGAAAGGGGGATAGAAGAGGGAATAGTTACTACTCCAAAGGAAAAGACTACCCCGTGTTCAACTTCCAAGATAACTCCCCCTAAAAAAAAAAAAATACCCCTTGCAAATCCAAAGTCAAACTTGCTTGGACTTGCCAACCTTTCATATATAAACTATTGTCAACATCTAAGTTGAGATACTTTTTGGGGGCTCGAACACCTCTAGACCTTAGCAAACCCTGGCACTCATCCATGTCTCCTGTTGAAGTATACAAGAGGACAATGTGATCAATGACAAGTTTATAGCTACCAACCCTTAGTTCTTGGTTTGATTAATTTTGATGATGAGTATTTTAACACAAAACTTTAATAAGTGTTGCTTAAATGACTTTAAAATAAGTGTTTTGAAGTTAAAGGTTTTGGACTTTAAGGTTTTGAACTATTGAACTATTTGCAATTTTGAATTTGTAAAAATGGTTATGATCTTGCACTTTAAATCAATTAAATGATGGGGATTATGAAATATTGTTAATGCTCTAAAATAGAAGAAAAGTAATTTAAACTTTGAATCCAATGGAAAACTATCGACTTATTTTATATATGTCTATCAGCTAGCTTTATAGAATTGTCAACTTCTTTTGAGTTTGTCAACTGGTCTTTTAGAACTGTCGACTATTTTCTAAAATAAGTCAATCGATTTAGTGTGTACTTTTTGGATCAATATTTCATGACTAAACAGTCAACGAATTTTTAAACCTGAAAAAAAAATTATTGATTGATGTTTTAAAATTTTGAAATAAATTGTTGACTGTCTACTAAAACTTTTAACTGTTTTTGTCAAAAAAATCATTAACTACTTTTCTACGGTCTGAAACTTGCAAGTTTGACTTCCAACAATTATATTAAATGAAGAGATGTCAACAGCTATAAATACCAAATTGTTTGAAGTTCAATAAGAGAGATCAAGAGATTTGAGAAGGAAAAAGTGTTGAAAATTTCAGTTTTCAAAAACTCATTATTTCATTGGGCTTATATTGTTTATGTTACTTTTCTCTCTCACAAGGCTTGGTTTATTCTTTGTAATTTTTTTTTCAGTCTTGGTGTTGAAATTTTTTTAGAGAGATTTATGTTGTTATGAGTTGCATATCTTATTTCTTTAATCCTGTATCTTGTAGTTTCCTAGCAGGTGTGCTAGAAGGTTAGCATGGATTGTTTGTGGTTGTATTTATTCGAATCATTTATAGTGAATTTGGAAATATTTAACTGAAAGCTAGAATAGTGGATGTAGACTGGGATAGCTGAACCACTCTAAAATTATCTATCTCTTGGGCTTTTACATTTTCTCAAAACTTTTCATTACATCGCAATTCAAATACAAAATTTCCAACATTAATACTACTCATTGTTTTTCAAAAACACTCTTCATAAAAATCTTCTTTAAACACCCATTTCATCCCCTTGTTGGGTGTGTAGTGCTGTGCAAGTAAAGGTTGTCTAACACTACTAACCAATAAATTGCTATTAACCTAACCCTAAAGACCATCAAGGTCATATTGTGTAATAATTTTATCCAGGTATATTTTTTAAATGAAATCTTCTCGGCCTCCATTATTGATTAGGCTCGATAATTAACGTCTAAACACTATTTTTTCATTACAAGGCATCACTTTCTTTTCTGCCTATCCACTTCAACAATCTTATGCCAAATTCCTAAAAGGTAATAAAGCTAGACTCAAAACAATATTTGAAAATGAAAAAGATGGAAGAAAACGAGGTCTGGCTATGAGGTAAGTCTGAGGCTAGCAGGATCCCTACCCTTAAGAAAGAACGAGTTGAGCTATAAGAGAAGCTCAAGATTTTCCTCAAGCCAAGTTGCAATTTGTTTGGAAAATGGGGTTCACCCAACAAAGGGAATAGGTCTCCAAAACCTTATTGGACTTGGATCTCAACAAGTTGTGCTTGGTAAAAAATGTAGCTCAAGAGATGCAACAATAGGCTATAGAAGCTACATTAGCGACCAAGGAGCAGCTTGGCCATGACTAAGTCACCGAAAAGGTTGGGACCCTCATAGAGGAAACCAAATGGGCCCTTATGGGGTATGGGGAGGCGTGACAAAAAGATGGAGCTAACATGTAGAGAATACTTTGTAGATATAAGATTTCTTGTTTTCTTAGTTGATTTCCTCATTTTATAAAACTTCTCCTCATTGAATGAATCAAATAAAGACTTTTTTACATATATTTAATTTGGTACTTGTCTTTGCTTACTTTATCACTTACAATGTTTCTACCTTTTAAGTTTTTGTTACTCGGTAAAATACTTTATAGCTGTATAGATTTTCAATTTCCTCTTTCTCGAAGATCAACCAAAGGGGGAAACTTAAGATTTTCAACGACCCTTTTAGATGGCTTAGAAGTGTTGAGTTTGACTGGTTGATCAGACCTCCTTCTCAAGTCTTTAAGCACCCACGCAATCAGGAATTTCCATTTCCTCTATGTGGAAGATCATCCAATGTAGAAAACATAATTTCTTCAACAACTTTTTTTGGATGGCTCAAATTTATGAGTTTGATCGATTAAGTAAATTGTCTTCTTAAGTTTATGAACACCCTACTTAATAGAAGTTTTGGGTTAATCGATTAAAGGAGGTCCCTTTATCTTCTAAGTAGATAAGATGAAATATAAAGAATACAAGACAATGAATCAAAAGCATGTTGAGCATAGCATCAAAAAATAGCATCAAAGTACATCAGACTACTAGTAAAATTTTCTTAGATTTTGTATATTCCAAGTGCGAATGATAGGTTGACCTTCCAAGTCTTCAAATTTATACACCCCTAGGTTGCGTGCTTTAGCTAGTAGGGTTATTCTCAATTTGGTTTATCTCTGCTAAGTCCCTCGGGGTTGCTGATATTACTTGACACAAAACAAGATCTCTAGATAGAAAACAACAAACTTGGACACGAGAATTATAGTACTAAGCAATTAACTGATTATAGACCGTTTACTTCTACTTATTTGCCTTCCCAAATCGATGCTCTACTCGAAAAATAGGGATCCCAATCTCCATTTATGTAATAACTTTTAATCCATAGTATAAGTTGAAAGGGGTTTCCTCATTGTCATTCAAAGGGTCGTACAATAAGATCATAAAATGCTAGGTAATTCATCAACCCAATTACCCCCTACACCTTTGACCCAATCTCACAAACCTTGCAACAACATGTGATTTGTTATCTCTATTTGACTATTAGCGTGGGGTGGGTAATCAAGGTGAAATGTTGTGTGATATTGAGCTTGGTGCATCAATCTCGTATTGAGTGATCACAAACTACTTACCATTATCTGATATCAAGATTGGGGGATGTGGTACCGACATACCAAATGTTTTCACAAAAAAAATGCTTGACTTTTTGGGTAGTAATAATTGCCATAGGTTCAACTTTGACCCACTTAGTGAAGTACTCAGTGGTTGCAATGATGGACTTACATTGACAGATTACTGAAAAAGCCTAAGTATGTTGATCCCTTAGTGGGCAAAAAGACAAAGATGAGCAAGCTAGGTCATGGTAGTTGTTGGATCATGCAAGAGGTTAGCTGTCTTTTGACATCTCTCACAAGTTCACAACAACTGCTCAACAAGTTTGCAACAACTACTCAGTATTCTAATGCATAGTAGACCGATAATACCCTTTCCTAAAGGTCTTCTAAGAGAGTGATTGAACCCCTATATTGCTACTGCAAATACCCTTGTGAATTTTTCATACGAAATAGTTAGTCTTAAAAGAGCAAACACACCAAAGTAGATCCTACATGAATGATTTCTTATACAAGTTGGGCAACAAAAAACAAACTTCATTGCTTGTTGCTTCAAAGCCTAAGCCTTTTACAAATTTTCAAGCAATTGCCCATAAGTGAGATGTGAAATGATGTCACCCATAAAGCCTCATGTGGAACTCCTACCCGGATACCCCAGCCAAGCTGAAGAACCCGAGCAAGAGATTAGAAAAGAAAAGAAACAGAAAATGAGCCACCTTGACCTGCCATGCATGCTCAACTAGCTCAACTAGGATTACATGTACTCATACAGAAGAAATGACAATGGAAGCGTAACACACATCCTAGGCATGCACACAAAAGATAATCGGCCCACAAAGTTACATGGTATATATATATACATACTCAAAACAGTGTCAAGCACTCCAAAAGCTAAACATCCATGGTATAACACCACAGGATTCAAACCAAACATGATCTGCTAAGACTGCCCTGTACACCACCTATCGGGATAGCTCAAGGATTGCTAGCCTTACCCTCATACTTAGCTTTGCCCTTACCTGGAATAAAGAGAAACAAAGGTGAGTCTCAAGACTTAGTAAGCATATAAGAAAGGAAAGGCTGACAAGAGTATGGAAGCTAAAGAGTAATCCACACCTCACGTGTAATAACCATTCATCACATGTCCATGAATCACATGACAAATATGTAAAAATGACGCATAATAAAATATGCACATACCGGTCCTTGAGACCCACATAAGATACACGACACTCAAGTCCCTATCACAAACTTGTCACTACCCTGAAAGACAATATAAATAACATCCTGAACCAAAGCTCCCTCGGGATGGCCCTACTGAAACCCAAAAATCAAACCTCGACACGGAATATTCGTCCAAAAACCTTAACATGCTAACCACGTCTGAAAACCTCGACACGACATAATCGTCCGAAAAGTAGCTGCACACACCCATACTGTGCCAGAAACCATGCAAATGCACATATAGGATGCAGTGGCATAATTAACATAAACGTGATACATAGCCCTCATAAAACCATGCATCAAGCTCGGTTTTCCCATATAGGAAATTACATACAATGCAATGCTCGTGTCCAGCTAACCTATGTATTAAAATAGCCTAGTATGCCTATGGCCTAGCATATAAGTCACATGCTGTAATACCTAAGAAATTTTAAAGGACTCAAGGGTAATTTATCTTGGGGCAAAAATGAAATTTAAGGATAAATTGAGGGTATAACGATAATTTATTACCGTATGGATGACCGAATCGACTGTCGGGAGTACCCTGGAGCTGAGATGCCTAAAGAAAATAATGTGGCATTAACCAGTACCCCAAGATAGGATTTATGGTGCCGAAAGAAATCGGATCGGGAACAGTTTTTGGTACAGCAAAATAGCAGTTGTCAATTAGGCTGCAATACCGAATTGTTATAGACGACTTCTGAGAAGTCAACAAAATCTTGAGAGGTTTCATATTTAGCATGTAGAACAACCCTTCAATGGTTTCAGGAAGAAATGAAGAGGTTTAGGGCCAAAATGAAGATTCGAACCTAAGTGTAGTTTTTCAAAATTACTAGAGAGAGGCCAAAACGATATTTTTTCAGAATCCTCAGGGGTCAAATTGATATTTTAGGACTTGAGGGTCTTGAAAGAAATTATCAAAAGTCGAGGAGCTTGGTGAAATGGGCCAAAGTGAGAAAGCTAAAGTTTAAGGGGCCAAAGCGCAATTTTAAGAAAATCTATAAACAACCATGGTCGACCGACCCATCAAATCACCGAAATTGGCCACAGGGATGGCACGAGGGTTGCTTAGGGAGCATCTTTTGTAAAGGACTTGACCGAAAACAAGCAATGGAATGGCCAAAAATTAAAGAAAAAGTGGCCGAAAGTTTGGCCACTTAGATCACGAAAATTGAGCTCTTTCGGTGGATTTTGGACTTGTTAAGGGCAAGAGGGGACATCAGAGGCCTTGATTGAAGCGAGATCTGTCATTTAAGGGCCCGAAATCGCCTATAAATAGAGGATATGGTGGCTTAAAGTTTTACAAGATTTGAGCTTCAAATCGACCTCATTTTTGAACAAATTGAGGCACCAAACCATAGGGCTTTTGTTGCCTATGAGGTGAGGATCATTTCTGAAAAGTTTGAGGAATTTTGGAGTTCATTTGAGGGGTGATCGGAGATTCGTCGGAAAAATCAAATCTCGCCAGAGCCGGACTGATTTTTGCTCGGAGGGAGGTCTTCCAAGTGTTATTTCAACCTCAAATTTGGTCAGAGTGATAAACTCAAGATAATCTATCTTTTGGTATAGTCAGTTTAATTTTTCCGATGTGCCGGGGCCAGAGAAGATGATTGGAGATAATTTTTATTATTTTTAAATACTAGAAATAAATAAAAATAGAGTAAAAATAGAAATAAGATGGATAAAATTCTGAAAAAATATTCAGAAATACAGCAAAAATGAATAGTTTACCTTTATGAATTTTTATTTGGGAAATTTGATGATAAAGTAATTATGTTGAATTTTTGAAAGGAAAATTAATTAGAAAAGAATGGGAATAAGTTTCAAAAAATTTCCAGAAAATGTATGAAGATTAGAAATGTTGTTTTAGGGATTTTCATGAAGAAAAATTAAATAAATTACCTGATTAGGTATTTATTTTGAATTTTGGAAGAAATTATGACTATGAAAAATAGAGAAAAAAATAGAAAAAAAATATGAAAAAATTAGATTATTGATTTTTCTTGGAAATGATTGGCCAGGAAGTGATTTGGCCATGGATTTTGATGATTTACATTATTTTCGAGGTTGGCACCCAAATTGAGGAAATGTGCGTTTTTCGAGAAAATTTGAGTTTACGTTTAAAGGTGAGTGATTTTATCCCAAGAACCTATATATGACACGTCTGCTTCATTATGCATGATATTTATTAAAGTTATGATCATTTTATATTGTATGGAAAGACATTATTCTTGCATAACACAATATTGTTAGCATATTGATACTCATACATGGGATGGGGATGTCGCCCTAAGAGTGTAGCTGTAATTCCAAGGGCAATGATGGAACAACATTAGGATTATCCTGCAGAGGTTCGAGATTCTACTTAGAGTTTTGTGCCAGGCTAGTAGGCCAGGGAAGTTACACTAGGACATATGATTGTTTATGTTATTGCATCATGTATTCATGTATCATGTTTTTAAACCCTCACTAGAAGATTCATCTTCTAATGGGTTATGCCCCTGAAACATTTTACGTTCCAGTTTAGACTTGCAGCTTATGCAAGGAGCAGGTTGAGATGAGACGGCACGTGGTGGCGTGGCCGATGGATTCAGTGAGCTGACTCAGATATGTTTTAGCTGATGTTTTATTGAGGATTAACCTTGTTAGAATATTTTAGAATCTCCATGTATTTATGTATTTCAATATTGAGGATATGATGTTAATGTATGGTACGAATTCTTATACTGTTATAAAGTGAAATTGATTATGTACCATATCAGGTTTCGATTTTAAGCTTCCGCATTTATGATGATTACCTATCTTAGCTTATTGATTCTTATTTAGTGAATTGAGAAGGTAAAACGGGATTGTCGGGAGATGGTTTAAAAAAAATATATATTCCTAAAATTCCAAGTTATTAACGCTCAGAAAAGTAGGGCGTTACACATGCAACCCCTAAATGCATGATCTCCAAGCCCCTGCATGCATTGGATATAACAAAAATACTGGAAATAAATTATAGAGACCACATGCATACTCTCAACCTAACAACCAGCCTACATTACCCAACGAGATCCAACCCATACAACATCCTAGTTTCATTCCAACAACAAATGGAAGTGGAAAACGAGCCCTTCCACGCTCACAAGAGAAGACCTACCAACTACTAAGGATTCAACCAAAAATGAAGGATACTAACAAGAACATGCCTATAATCCTCGAAATATACCATCTGTAACTCAATAATAAGGAAAATAAACTATTCTTAAGAGTGCAGAATCTCTCAAAGCTGAATATCGAGTGTTATAGAAATAAGAAGGGTAAGAAGCTTGCCTGAAATGAAGAATAACCAAAACCCATAAGCTACCTAGCTGAACCTCTCATTCTTCTTCCTCTTCTTCTCTTGCTTTCTTTTTCTTCTTTCTACTCTCAACCGAACTCTCTGCCAATACATCATTTCTCAATATTCCCTTTAATTATATAGTTAAGAGACAAAAAAGAATGGGTTTGGACGCATGGCAAGACAGGATGAAAAGTCATCCACCACTACATGAAAATCAGGGTTTGGGTTGAGAAAATGGCCTGGGAACTCGTTTACATAAAAGTTTATCCGAATACACTACGCGTTATCCGAATATGGAAGAGAAAATCCAGATATATGGACAACCATTCGAATACAAGAAAGCAAAAATCAAGAGGGATATCTGGATACCATGCTTCCTATCTGAATATATGACACAAGCATGCTCAAGGGGGTAACCGAATACATACACAAAGAATCCATAGGGTATCCTAATAAATGACACAAATTAGCAAAGGGGTAACTGAATATATGAAAGCATAGGGTATCCGAATACATGACCTTGTATTCAGATACATGCCATTCCAATGGAGGAGTATCCGAATATCTTACCGTGGCTATTTGAATATGAGTAACAAATATGGTTAAGGGTATCTGAATACCAAGCATGCTATTCAGATGCCATGCCTTCTTCCCAAGAGGATATCCAAATGACCCCAAGCTTATTCAGATACCTCACTAAAGAAACACCCCATCCAACTATATCACCCATATTCGGATACCATGGCACAAAACTTACACCATATCCAAATACCACATGCCATATTCAGATATCTCACTCCTATATTTGAATACCTCACTCTCCCATCCGAATATCCTTGCTCCTACTCGAATATAACATTATATACATTCAGATACTCCAAGCTTAGACGCAACACTTAGAGAATAATCACCAAAAATAATATACTACACATGAAGGCTAACCAACTCAACCTCAAGGCATGATAAAACATTGCATAACTGAATTTGGGTCATTATACCTCAGTTGCCTTTTTTATTCTTTTTTGAGGTAAGAACTCAATAAGGATTGTCTTAAATGTAGTTGGATAGGATGAGGATGCCACATTCAACAAGGCATCGACAAGTATGTTCTTGGAGCGAGAATATACATGATGTCGGATGAGCTAAATCCATTACAAGCTCCATTATGAGGCTTAGATAACAAGCAATACTTACCTCTCTTACTTCATACTAGCCAAATAACTATTAAACAACGATGTTGGAGTTTGTTTGCAGATAGTGCTTCAACTTCCTAGCTAATGTGATCACGAAGGCATAGGCTAGTTTCCCCAAGAGTAAGTATTTGGTTTCAATGTTAGTTAATTAATACCTTACTTGCATAGTAAACAGGTTTTTGTTGTCGGTATTCTTCTCTCACTAATATGGAGTTAATAGCCTTGTTACCTATTATAAGGTAGATAAAGAGTGGCTTATCTAGTTATGATTTGGTAAGGACTGGTAGAGAACTAAGTAATGCTTCAACTTGTCAAAGGTCTATTAGCGATGATAAGTAGTTTTGTACGTTACAAATGATGTTTTTTCTTAGTCCTTAAAATGTAGTAGGATTTGATGATATCATTGAAAAACATCCAAAAAGCTCATAAGTTGGCATGTCATCATCTTATCAATCATTAGTAGTAGGTAATCTTTGGGCATGTTGTAATATTCGAGAAATTTAGATTAATTAAGAAAAAGCAATTTATTAGAAAAATAGGATTTCAGAAAAAATTGGTATCTGAATAGTCCGAAAAATTGACTAAATCGACTGCCGGCAGCACCCTGGAGCCAAGATGACAAAGGAAAATGATGTGGCATTAACAAGCACCCCAAGATATGATTTATAGCATCAAAAGAAATTGGATCGGGAATAGTTTTGGGTACAGCTAAAATATAGCTACCAATTAGGCTGCAATACTGAATCGTTATAGACGACTTCTGAGAAGTCAACGGAAGATTGAGGGGGTTTTGATTTTTCATAAGGAACAACCCTTCAGTGGTTTCAGGAAGAAATGAAGAGGTTTAGGCCAAAACAGAGATTCGGGGCTAAGTGTAGTTTTTCAAAATTACTCAAGAGAGGCCGAAACGATATTTTTTCGGAATCCTCAAGGGTCAAATTGATGTTTTAGGACTTGAGGGTCTTGAAAGAAATTATCAAAAGTCGAGGGGCTTGGTGAAATGGGCCAAAGTGAGAAAACCAAAGTTTGAGGGGCCAAAGTGCAATTTTAAGAAAACCTCCAAACAACCATGGCCGACCAACCCATCAAATCACCAAAATCGGCTACAGGGATGGCACGAGGGTTGCTCAAGGAGCATATTTTGTAAAGGGCTTGGCCGACAACAAGTAATGGGATAGCCGAAAATTGAAGAAAAAGTGGCCGAAAGTTGGCCACTTAGATCACGAAAATGGAGCTCTTTCGGTGGATTTTGGACTTGTTAAGGGCAAGAGGGGACATCAGAGGCCTTGATTGAAGCGAGATCTGTCATTTAAGGGCTCGAAATCACCTATAAATAGAGGATATGGTGGCTTAGAGTTTTGCAAGATTTGAGCTTCAAATCAACCTCATTTTTGAACAAATTGAGGCACCAAACCATAGGGCTTTTGTTGCCCATGAGGTGAGTATCATTTCTGAAAAGTTTGAGAAATTTTGGAGTTTATTTGAGGGGTGATCGGAGCTTCGCCGGAAAAATTGAATCTCGCCGGAGCAGGACTGATTTTTGTTCGGAGGGAGGTCTTCCAAGTGTTATTTCAACCTCAAATTTGGCCAGAATGATAAACTCAAGGTAAGCTATCTTTTGGTATATTCAGATTGATTTTTCGGTGTGCCAGCACCGGAGAAGATGACCGGAGATAATTTTTATTATTTTTAAATACTGAAAATAAAGAAAAATAGAGTAAAAATAGAGATAAGATGGGTAAAATTTTGGAAAAATATCCAGAAATACAGGAAAGATGAATAGTTTACCTTCATGAATTTTTATTTGGAAAATTTCGTGAGAAAGTAATTATGTTGAATTTTTTAAAGGAAAATTAATTATAAAAAAATAGGAATAAGTTTCAAAAAAATTTCCAGAAAATGTATAAAGATTAGAAATGTTATTTTAGGAATTTTCATGAAGAAAAATTAAATAAATTACCTGATTAGGTATTTATTTTAAATTTTGGAAGAAATTATGACAATGAAAAATAGAGGAAAAATAGAGAAAATAAGGAAAAAGTATGAAAAAATTATATTATTGATTTTACTTGGAAATGATTGGCCAAGAAGTGATTTGGCCATGGATCTTGGTGATTTACGTTATTTTCGAGGTTGGCATGCAACACAAGGTGATGCGCGTTTTTCGAAAAAAAATCGAGTTTACGTCTAAAAGTGAGTGGTTTTATCCCGAGAACCTATATATGACACATCTGCTTCATTATAGATGATATTTATTGAAGTTATGATAATTTCATATTGCATAGAAAGACGTTATTCTTGCATAACATGATATTATTGGCATATTGATACTCATGCATGGGATGGGGATGTCGCCCTAAGAGTGTAGCCGTAATTCCCAAGGGCAATGATGGAACAACGTTAGGATTATCCTGCAGAGGTTTGGAATTTTGCCTAGGGTTTCGTGCCAGGCTGGTAGCCCAGGGAAGTTATACTAGGGCATATGATTGTTTATGTTATTGCATCATGTATTTATGTATAATATTTTTAAACCCTTACTAGAAGATTCATCTTCTAATGGGTCATGCCCCTGAAACATTCAACGTTCCAGTTTAGACTTGCAGCTTAGGCAAGGATCAGGTTGAGATGAGACGGCACGTGATGGCGTGGCCGATGGATTCAGCAAGCTAACTCAGATATGTTTTAGCTGATGCTTTATTGTTGATTAGCCTTGTTAGAACATTATGGAATCTCCATGTATTTATGTATTTCAATATTGAGGATATGATGTTAATGTATGGTACGAATTCTTATACGGTTATAAAGTGAAATTGATTATGTACCATATCAGGTTTCGATTTTAAGCTTCTGCATTTATGATGATTACCTATCTTAGCTTATTGATTCTTATTTAGTGAGTTGAGAAGGTAAAACGGGATTGTTGGGAGATGGTTTATAAAAAAAAATAAAATATTCCTAAAATTCCTAAGTTATTTAACGCTCGGGAAAAGCGGGGCATTACAGTTGGTATCAGAGCTTAACCCTATTTGGAGATTTGGGGAAAAGCAATTTGGAGACTCAAGGGTATCAAATACAGTCAAAGCTAATTAGTAAAAATCTCAAGTGGTGGCTTATAGGAAAATAGACTAAAGGTTCTTAAGAAATCCCTACTTAAAAATGGGGATTTGTCGGTTAAAGTCTTAAAGGTTACTGGATTTAAGTGTGGGGTAGTGGAAGTGCATGTTTAGGAAAGTTCTGGCTAATGAAAGACTTGGTATTTAAGTGTGTCCATTTGTGACCCACCTCTCTTTCCTGGGAACTTACCTGGTGTACTATTCACGTACAAACACTATTCCAGTATACGACTACTATTCTCGGTGAATAGTGGAAGACTGATGGAAGCTAGTACCAGTAGAATGATCTAGCTATTTAAGTTAGGATCTGATGATATGATTCGGGTATAAGGTTGACTCGGTAACCATGATTATGGATCCGAGAGATTTAGAGACTGATGATTTGAGGTCACTAGTCAAAATCTTTACGATGAAAAATAGGATAATTGTGGTTATCAAGGATAAACGAATCATGGATAGTTAGTCTGATGTGATAGGGCGTAGCTGATGAGTTAAGGATAGAATGGTAAGGATTTTCGAGGATCATTTAGTGTCTCGAAAATAAGATGAGTGGATCAGGGATCCAACGGATTAGGTCAAGTGAGAGGCTGAAGATGGCCTAGAGATTATGGCTGCGGTCCCGTCGAAGCGTCTTCACATTCTGGCTATCTAGCCCTATGCGGGGACTACCAACCCAATGGATCGCCTAGGTCTTTTACTTCCCATGTGATGGTGCAAGATGCATCCGACACAATGTGGTACAGATTCATCTCAGCAACGTTGGAGGGGCACGCGCACGCCTGGTATTTAAACCTGGCCCATCACTCAATAGCTAACTTTGTGCAGATTCAGAGTAGCTTTTTGGCTCACTCTGCATCTCTTCGGAGGCATTGAAGATCCACTATAGCCCTCGTTAGCCTGAAGCAGAACCAAGATGAATCTTTGAAGGACTTTGTCTCGCGTTTCAATATGGAAGCTTTGAGTATTGAGAACTTCAACCATAGTGTCGCTATGGTGGCATTGCAGAATGCCTTAAGGCCCGGTCCTTTTGCTCAATCGTTAGCCAAGACTCCCCCACTTTCATTTACGGATATCCTAGGATGGGCAACGAGGTATATTAATGCTGATGAGGTTATGCATGCCAAGAGAGCCGAGTACATTGAGAAGAAAGAAAAAAGAAGCATCCCGAGGAAAATAAGAGTGAGAGTCGAAGGGAGAATCGAAAGGAGAAGCATCGTCCTCGATGGGAGTCGAGTGGTTTTATCCCCTTGAATTTCCCAAGAGCGGAGATCCTTGCCACCATCGAGGGCAAGGACTATGTGAAAAAGCCCCAGCTGATGAGGGCACCATCTAACAAAAGGAACCAGAATAAGTACTACCGCTTCCATTGAGATCATGGTCACGATATGGAGGAATGTTATCAGTTAAAGGAGGAGATTTAGGAGCTCATTAATCGAGATTTCCTTATGAGTTTTGTTTCCAGGGAAGTAGATTCCCTAAAGGGGAGGGAGTGGCATTCGCGGAGTCCCTCCGCTATGAGGAACCAAGCAGAAGAGCGAGATCAAATTTGGCGTTCGCCCCGAAGGGAGAGGCCACTATAAGCAGTAGAAGATCATCCTCAGCCCCCAGTATTTCATACGCTCGCTGCTGGGGAGGTTCCGGGAGTGAGGGGTGAGGAGGTTGCAACAAGCAGCCGAACTTCGGGGCTGAAGTGGTTGAGGAAAGGAGAAACCATCTTTTTTTCGAATAATGACGTCCCCGAGTATCTGAACCAAAATGATCCGCTAGTAATAACTATCGAGCTTGGAAAGTGTGAGCTTCGGCAGATACTAGTGGACCCAAGTAGTTGTTCGAAAATCTTAAATAGGCAAGCTTTCTTAGGCATGGGATACCGAATGGAGCAGCTAAGGCTGGCTCGTGTCCCCTTGGTGGGATTTGATGGGGAAGTAGTGTATTAAGATGGAGTCATTCAACTTTTGCTAACCTTGGGAAAAGGTTCCTGAACCTCTCAAGTCGTGCTGGATATTCTGGTGGTAGACGAGCCTGCGGCTTATAACATGATTCTAGGAAGATCGGGTCTCAACGTTTGTAAGGCTATTCCTAGCAGGTATCACATGATGATGAAGTTCCCCATGAACAACGGGAATAGTGAGGTGTGAGAAGATTTGCATTCGACTCGGGAATATTACAGGGCCTCCATAGGCGTGGTAAGGAGTACGGAGACCCCATAAGGACAGATGAAGGAGAATCCACCACAGGTGTGGTAAGATTTGCATTCGGCTCGGGAATATTCTGGTCATGGGATGGACTCCGGAGGAGAAAAGGAGGAGAGACCCCCACCAGCTGTCCATTTTCTATTGGCTGGGTCGGGAGATCTGAAGACGACAGAGCCCGTGGACATGCTTGAAGAGGTACTTTTAAGGGAAGATTGCCCTGATCGCTATATAAAGATAAGCACCGAGTTAAAAGACCCTATAAGGGGGTTAAATCTTAGCCCTCATTCGACAGTATGCAGACGTCTTTGCTTAGACAGACCAAGACATGCCTAGGGTCAATCCAAAGGTCATGACGTAGAGGCTGGGAATACATTTGGGTTTCCGACCTGTTAAGTAGAAGATGCGAAGTTTTACCCCAGAAAAAGCCAGAGCGATTGACGTGGAAGTGGAGAAGTTGATAGGGGCACAATACATTCGGGAGGTTGATTATCCTAAATGGTTAGCAAACATGGTGTTGGTGCCCAAAGGAGATGGCAAGTGGAGACTTTGTATTGACTTCACTGATCTTAACAAGGCTTGCCCGAAGGATAACTACCCTCTTCCTCGGATAGATGCCCTAATTGATGGGACGACTGGTTGTTTACTAATGAGTTTTCTAGACGTCTTCTAAGGGTACCACCAGATTCCATTGCATCCCGAAAATCAGGAGAAGACGATGTTTATCACCAATAAAGCAACCTACTAGTACACAGTAATACCGTTCGAATTGAAGAATGCTGGAGCCACTTACCAGCACCTGGTGAATAAGCTTTTTAAACATCAGCTCGGTCGGAATATGGAAACTTATGTGGATGACATGCTGGTGAAAAGCCTCGTTGCCGAACATTATCCTATAGATTTGGAAGAATGCTTTCAAACCCTTCGCAAGTTTCATGTAAAACTTAAATCTTGTCAAATGTGTTTTTGGAGTTTATGCAAGAAAGTTTCTGGGTTATATAGTTCATCATCAAGGATTGAGGTGAACCCAGCAAAGGTTAAAGCCATTCTAGACATGTCAGCCCCTAGGAACATTAAGAAAGTGCAAAGCCTAACAGGAAGAATGACGGCTTTAGGGAGATTCCTCTCTCGGTTGGTGAAGAAGGGTCTTCCTTTCTATAAGGTCCTATCGAAGGTAAAGAATTTTGTCTGGGACGATGAATGTCAGGAAGTTTTTAGAAGCTGAAGGAACATCTATCCTCTCCTCCAGTTCTCACCAAGCCTTAGCAAGAAAAACCATTATATCTTTATTTGGCAATAGCCGAAGAGGCCGTGAGTTCGGTGTTGGTCAGAGAAGAAGACAAAAGGCAAAGGCCTGTTTACTATGCCTGTAAGCAATTGATAAGAGTGAAAGTTCGGTATTCTCCCATGGAGAATTTGGCCTTTGCCTTGGTGATCTCGACGAGGAAGCTTCGACCCTATTTTCAAGCTCATACCATTATTGTGCTTACAAACCAACCTTTGAGGCAGGTGCTTAGTAAGCCAGAGCTCTCAAAAAGGATGTTGAAATGGGTTATGGAGCTGACAGTTTTTGATATAGAGTATAGACCTCGACTGGCTATCAAGGCCCAAGCATTAACAAATTTCATCACCAAAGAGGTTGGGTTCCAGGAGGCTCCGAAACAGAACCAAAGACCATGGGTGCTGGTCGTGGATGGAAGCTCAACCTCGGGCGGTGGCAAAGCAGGGTTGATGATCTGAAGACCCGATGGGTAGACCTGGCCTTTTGCCGTGCATTTCGAGTTTCGAGCGTCTAATAACGAAGCTGAATACGAGGCCCTATTAGCAGGATTTAGGCTAGCTGAGCAGTTAGAAGCTCAACGAATTAAAGTAAGCTTGGACTCCAATCTAGTCGTGCAGTAAGTAAAAGGAGAGTTTAAGGCTTAGGAAGATCACATGGCAAAATACCTGGCTATGGTCAAGGAGCTGATGGTGTGCTTTCAGTTAGTGAAGGTGGAGTATATTCCTCGGGCCAGGAATGTAGAAGCGGATCTCTTGTCCTGAATCGCTTCGTCTTCCTTCCCAACGAGCTCTCGGGAGATCCAAATTGAGTCTCTACTATAAAAGAACATCGAAGAGTTCGTCGAACAACTGTGTGTTGATGACGAGCCTAGTTGGGTGGATCCTTTGCTCTTATACTTGAAGGACAAAAAACTTTCCGATGACAACTTGGAAGCTCGAGAAGTCAGAAGGAAGGCCTGAAGTTTCATAATAGTCAACGGGGAACTCTATAAGAGGTCATTCTCACAACCATAGCTCAAGTGTATCCAGCCCCGTGAAGCAGACTACGTCCTAAGGGAGATCCATGAAGGCGTATGTGGAAGCCACATTAGGGGCCGAACCCTTAGCCAAAAAGCTCTTCGGTAAGGGTATTATTGCCCGACGATGGTGAATGACTTAGAGTAACTGGTCAGGACCTGCGATAGATGCCAATGAACCTCCAACCTAGTTCATGTACCAACTATCACTTTAACTCATCTGGCTACACATTTACCTTTTCCTCAATGGGGCATCAACATCTTGGGTCCTTTTCCCCCAGCGGCTGGCCAGGTTAGATATATTATTGCTTCCATAGATTATTTCACAAAGTAAGTTGAAGCAGAACTGGTGGCTTCCATTACTGCTCGGCGAGTAAAGCAATTTCTGTGGAAGAATGTGGTATGTCGTTTCGAGATTCCTAGGGTTCTAATTTCTGATAACAACACTCAGATCATTGACCGATCTATGCAAGAATGGTGTTAGGAGTTGGGAATAAGACAACATTTCACTTTGATGGCCCATCCGCAGGCCAATGGTCAAATCAAGCTCGTTAACTGAACTTTGTTGCATGGTCTAAAGGCCCGCATGGATAAGGCGGATGGCAGCTGGGTGGAGGAGTTACCGAGTATTTTATGGTCTTACCGAACCACAGAGAAGGTGTCTGCGGGTGAGGCTTCGTTCAACCTATGTTATGGTTCGGAAGGTTTGATCCCTGTCGAGATAGGCGTGCCAACCCTCAGAGTGGAACTCTTCAGCCTGAAGACTAATGAGCAAAATTTAAGAGATAACTTGATCTTCTTGATAAACTTCGTGATCAGGTGAAGATTCGACAGGCTGCGTACAATCGACATATTGAAAGGCACTACAACCGAATGGTAAGAGCTCGGAGTTTATTTCCTGGAGATTGGGTATTACGGAGAGCAGATGTTTGAGGTGCCTGAGAAGCAAACAAATTTACACCTAACTGGGAAGGTCCTTTCAAAGTAGTGGAAGCCCTCAGCCCTAGCGCTTATAAACTCTAGACCGTCGAGGGTGTACCGGTTAAAAGCCCTTGGAATGTGCAAAATTTAAGAAAATTTTATCAGTAATGTTCTTTATTGACTATGATTTCTGAAATAAATCTATTTTTCTTTCTCAACAGTTAAATCTCCTCACAGCAAAAGACCCTAGGGGACCACCCTTGATAAAAAATAAGACCAACCTCAGGGGATCGAACTATCGATCAAAAAAAGAAAGGATCAGATGTGATCCTCGGAGGGCCTCGAACCGTCGATCAAAAAAGAAAGGATCAGATGTGATCCTCGGAGGGCCTCGAACCCTCAATAAAAAAGAAAGGACCAAATGTGATCCTCGGAGGGCCTCGAACCCTCAATCAAAAAAGAAATGATCAGATGTGATCCTCGGGGGGCCTCGAGCCCTCAATTAAAAAAGAAAAGATCAGATGTGATCCTCGGGGGGCCTCAGATGTGATCCTCGGGGGGCCTCGAGCCCTCGATCAAAAAAGAAAGGATCAGATATGATCATCGGGGGCCTCAAACCCGTGATCAAAAAAGAAGGGATCAGATGTGATCCTCGGAGGGGCCTGAAACATTCAATAAGAAGAAAAACTCCAAAAAGAATAAAATAAATGATCAGATCTGATCCCTATGAGATTTTTGTCCCTGATAAAGAGTGAGGGATATCCTCTAAAGTGTAAAAGGGCTTAGATGCAACCCCCCAGTTTTAGAATTACGATATTTTTTAAGGGGTAATTAACTAATGCAGGTAACGTTCAAATGAAGATGGTAAAACAAATGAGCAAGCAAATTTTATTGAAATATCAAGTTCAAATATAAAGACATCTATTCTGAGGAAGATAAAGTTGCTGAGACATCAAATGGGATGGAGTCCACGTCCAAGTTCGGGAAGCGCTCCTTCGTGAGTTTCTTCATATGCTCGAATCCACCCTGAATGACTTCTTCTAACTCTGCAACGTAAGCCTTAGAGCTTCAAAAATCCTCGCGACCGTTATGAAAGGCCATGCAGGCATCCTTGAGGGCGTATTAAAGCTGGGTATGGGCTATGCAAAGGTCTTCCTTACACCGAGAATAGGACTCCATTGCCTCTACCTGCCCCTTTTTGGCCTCTTTCAACTCCATGATGAGTTTCTTTACATTCTCTAGAAGTAGGTTGTTCGCACCCTTCATGGCATCCAGCTCCTCCCCGAGCCTAGAGTTGGCCTGGTGAGCCTCCAGCATATTCATCTGAGCCAACTCTAGATCCTCGCGAGCTTGAGCTTCGACTTCATTGGCAAGCTTTGCTTCCTCTTGTGCTAGCTCAACGAACTTGGTGAGAATATGCACACTGTGCTCGAGATCTGCAAACTTAGAAGAGAGGTCAAGCCCTCGGAACCTTTCAATTTCAGACTCCAAGGAAGCAATTTGGGCCTGAAACTCTGATTCTCATCAGGCGACCGAATCTTGAAAACCCGAAAGGCTCTGGAAAACAGTAACAAAGTAAAAGTCAAGGCCTATTTGTGTGAAAAGAACTCGACGAAAAAGACAAGTGGTAAAGGTTACCCTTAAAATCTCGACGCAATAATTTGGCTCGCCTGCAGTTGGCGAAGCGTTGGAAATAGCCAAGGTCTTAACAGGGGCCTTGGCTGCTTCGGGAGTGGGGGTCGCTTCAGTCGAAGACAGAGAGATGGCAGTTTCTATCCTTCATCGCTTCGTCCTTCAGGCCAATATCTTATTCGTGGATAACACAAAAGCCTTCTCTAACGAAGCTTATTCTTCGGATGGGTCTTGCGAGGGGGCGAGCGCTGCTGCAGCTGGTTGCTGAGAAGGTTGGGAATCTCTCTTATTTTTCAGGGCTCGAGATACCACGGAAGGACTTTTCGGGCAAGCCTCAGCGCCATCCTTGGACGCCTCTTGGAAGGTTTGAAAATCCCCCTTCATCGTTTTCTTTGATCAAGAAGAGGCAAAAGGTCTTTTATTCATAGTGTCCTTCAGAGCTTTCTCAGGTGGCACGAGAACCCTTTGCTTTGAGAAGGCTTGGGAGCCTTCTCGGGTGCCTTCTTGGTTTTAGCGGGGGCTGAAGGTCTTTTGCTCTCGGGAAAGTCCAAGATCGTCCCCTCGGTGATAGGAGAATAAGTTATCTCCCAGAGATTTTTAACTACACAAGAAAAATAATGAAGATCAATATCTGGTAAAAATGATGAGGTAAGGAAGAAGGTTAAAAGCTAACATTTACAGGTCTCGCCATCTAAGCCGACCTTGCTAAGTGTCGTATTTGAGAACCATCCCTCTTCCTAGTTCCGGCTGATACCAATGATCCTACTGGCTGATTCTTTGATATCCTCGACGTTCGGACGTTTGTGTTTGGTGTCCAGAGTCCATCCATTGCACACAGACCAAATTTCTTGTGTGGAACTGGATAGTTGGGGGCAGACGAAGAAAAAATACTCCTTCCAGTCATTTGAGTCTGTAGACCCCCAGAGTGCATGAATGTTGAGGCTTTGATTTCAAGTTCAGGACGCTCCTTGGACATGAAGAGGTGGCCATCCTTCACAATTCTGGGCGAGATGAAAATCCAACCTCCCGGATCGCGGTTAGTGGTAAAAAAGTAGTCGAAGAGATCCCTCGAAGGCTTTATTCGACCAAAATTGTAGATAATGATGAAGCCCATCAGATACCTCCACCCGAAAGGGGATAGTTGGGCTGAAACGATTGTGAGATTTTGGAGGAGCAACATGACCCTCCTTTGGGGGGCTAGGCGAAAGCCCCTGTCAAAGGCATACTTGTAGACACAGAGACGATCGACGACAGGGTGACATGCTCTTAGATTGGTGTTGAACTCAGCCTCCCATTCTTCGGGAATCTTGTTTTTCTCCCTGAACTGCTGGCATTCTGATTTGCTTATCCATTGGCAAGGAATGAAGGAGGCAGGGTGGTTCTCCCACTTAACAAGCTTCGCACTGGTCGAGTTAAGCTTTCCAGATCCAGTAGTTGCCATTGAAGAAAGTTGAGAAAGAGAGAGAGCGAGGAGGATGCTGGAAGAGAAGGGAATGCTTACTAAACACGACAGTAGGTTGGGCAGGAAAAGAGTCGGAAGAAAAAGTAAACAGAAGGAAAATAGTCGCCTATTAAAGCCTTGAGGGTGGAGAGCCAAATGGCAAGTAGTGATGAGCATTAATTGCCCAGAAATTGTGCAACTCGAGATGTGAAAGGTTTGGACAGCGTTTGGGGAACAAATATTGACATCAGAACAAATTGGTAACCACACCCTACGAGCATGTGCAAGAAGAAGAAACTCCCTAGCTCTTTGGACTTGACGGATCTCGACCCTTAAGGGAAAAGAAAGTGTGAACCTTCAGAGACTTTGACACTCTTTGAGCCATTCAAGCTAGGGAGCTCGAGGAGTGGAGGGGCAAGTGATAAGGAAAAATACCCTCTGGTCCATAATTACTCCATTACCCTGAGAATATAGCCAATGGTAGCAGTGGCACGCGCCCACTAAGGAGTCACTCCCTCGACGTCATCCTACTTAAGCCCAGAAAAGACACATAGCAAATGTGCCTCACCACACCGATTAACCCATTACCCGGTAAAGATTCTTCGAATTCCTCAAGATCAACCATCACACTGAGAATCATGGAGATAAGAACTACCCCGAACCCCTGGGAAACGATTATGGTATCCATATCGGTAAGATCACAGCTCCGCGAAGAATGGATTGGGATCCTGGCAATTTAAAAGAGAATCCTTACCTTGGTAAAAGGATAAAGGAAAAGAACCAACGATGGGTAAGGGATCCAATCTTTTCTTTCTCTAAATTCGAAACTGCGTGTTTGGGGCTTATGTTAATCCAGTAATTTGACTTGAATGTTGGAGTGATCCCAGGGGAGCAAGTCTCCGACTCCATTGCAGGCACCTGATTCGAGACAGAGGAAGATGATCGACTACCGCATCATTAGATGCGAAATTCACTTGCTACAATCTTTGAAACCTGTCCAGTTTCTAATAATTGAAATCAAAGATGTAAAGGAATCAGTAGAGTGCAAGATTTTATCACAGTATGAATAAATTGGGGCTGGAATTCAGAAGGAATTGACGAAATGAAGATGGTATATACGTGCATATTGATATATACGACTGAATCGAGAATGGAAATTTTCGGCTATGAAAAGCCTGCCTTCTTTTCGGTTTCAAAGCATAAATGAGACCAAACAAGCTAGAGGGTGAGACTGAGAAAAAGTTGGAGATTTGGTGGCCAAAGGGGTGTTTGATTTCCAGCGACGCAACAGCGAGGCAGCGACAGCTCGGGGTGGTTTCCGACAGGTTCAACATCTTCCAGTGAAGGAAGAAGAACGGTGGTGGTCGGCGGCGACTTCAGGGTGGGCAAACGCAGTCACTGGTGGTATTTGCAGTGGTATGGCGTGGCTGGAACACTCTTGGCGGTGAAGTGCAGTGTTGGAGAAGAAGGAAGGACACAGCTGGCATTTCTGAAAAGTTAAAACTCTTGCCAAGTGACACCTCTACCCTAAAATCTTGGATTATTTCACTTAGGCCCAATAATTTTCGGAAATTATGCACACTTCCTCTGTTTTGTTCAACCTTCTTGAGTACATTGCAAGTTTTTTTTATTGTGATTATGCCTACTTAAATTGCATATATTGTACTTGTGACATGAGATTCATGCATATTATCATATGATGTATAAATTATTATTTATTACTTGAAAATTGGAATGTCATGGTATGTGTACATAAATGGCCATATCATTACCTTTATAGCTTGACAAATAATAAGGGAATGGATTGGCTAGAAATGAGGTGATTGGCATTTTCTTTTAAACAAAGACATAAGTTCGCTTGCTAAATCTTAAATGACTATTATCATCTCATTAATCATAATAGGTATAATATAATAATACATATCATATTTCTTGTTCATGTATATTAAAAAATATTTTGGAGATGTCACTAGATGGCTCATCACTTAATCAATATATTCTCACATGCCAACACTTGATTCAAGTACATCAAAAAAGAGAAGAAGGTTGTTGGATAAAAAATTGATGCATGAAAATTTATTTTAATTCTGTGAACTATAATTTTGAAAATTTTCAAGCTAACTTTCTTTAAAGTTAAATGGACCCAATTTTTGGGGAATGTAATGAATTTCATGTAAAAATTTTCCTTTAATAGGACATTTTCTCTATATGCATGATTTATAGATTCTATCTATATCGCAATCTATGCGAAACTTTGATTTGCTACCTTAATGTTAGTTAACATGTTGAGAATGGAATTCAAAGAAATAATTAGCATAAATAGGAAAAAAGATTAAAAAAATGTTAGTTTATTCAATTTCAAGATGATAACATACTCGAAAAGACAAGGCATTATAATTGGTATCACAACAAACTTTAATAAAAGTTTGCTAGATGCGTAAGATAACCTGTGAGGTATTAAAGTTTAAGGGGAATTGCTTTAGAGATTTTGCAATTTTCTATGAAACTTCTAATGTGTGTATTGTTTTGGCTAATGATATGACCATGGCCCAAAATGAAATGAGATTTGCACTCTTCAAAATCTATCTAATGAACTATTGGGAAGAAGATTTAGAAGAACATGGTGTAATGAAGTCCAATGATGATCTCTTTGAGCATTTAAATAGAGTTGAAAAGGTTTTCTGTTGGTACCTTGTAGTCTAATATTCGACCAAGAGATAGAAAAAGATAACTAACAAGGTACGTAAAGGTGAAGATATAAAAACTTATGAGAAATTCTTTAATAAACTTAAAGAAAAAACAATTATAGAATAATGCAAAGACTTTACACAAGATTCAGTTTTGAAACTGTTGTTGTCAAAATACAACAATTAAAATTTATGATGTGGGGTCCACTCGAGGTCGGGGTTGGGTCAAGTTAGGTTGCCGTAAGAGATGTTGTCTCAAAAGAGTTTGCCGCTAGGATGCTCTTGCCACAACCTCTCGCTACTAGCTCTTGCCACAAGCTCTCGCCACTAGCTCTCGCCACAATCTTTGGCCTTCGTCGTTAGGTCTTGCAGCAAGCTTTTGCCTTCGCCACGAGGTCTCGCTGCAAGCTTTTTCCTTCACTGCTATGTTCGCCGCAAGGATTTTTTCCTACTGATGCTCAAAAAATGGGTTAGAAAGCTCGCGGGAATCTTTCCCTGCAAAGACCTTTCGATGCCAAAGTCAGTCTCCAATCCCAACGACTATTCACGAAAATAGTAAAAGTGTATTCAAAGTGTTTAGATTTTATCGAAAATTGGAAATCTGCATTAATGCTTTGTAGCTGGGTATTTATAGGGTACGATTCTCAAGGGTGGTTGTCGACACGTAACAGCTACTGAATGGATCAAAGTAAAAAAAAATAAGGAGGTTATTACGAAGCTATCGCGAGGTAATTGGGCCTCGTGCCAAAGGCTGCCGCGAGGTTGGCAATTGTTGGCGGCAACTATTTTGCCGCCAACCATCTTCATTTTTTAATAATTTTTGACTTTGTTTCCTTTTATTTTTCCATGGCACAACATAAGCGCATTTTTAAAAAAAATTGAGGACGAAATTTCTCTAATAAGAATTAGATGTAGTATTTGAAAATTAGGAATTTTTAGATATTAAATTTTTTTATTTGAATTAATTAAAATTAAATTAAAACAGGGGTTCAACGATAATTTGATAAATTATTAGGCCTTAAGAGAAAACTAAAAGGACCTAGTAAGAAGCTAAGTAGAAATAAAGTCTGTAAGTATAATTTGTTAAGATCATAAAGATGCCAATTTTGCTAACCCTGAAAAGTTAATTTAGAGCTCAAATTTGATGAATTCAAATTAAATTGGGCCAAATCTAGTATTTGGTTTTCTAAAGGGCTAATGATATGCCTATGGGACCCAATTTCATCAAAAATTGTCATGCATATTAAAAATTACTCGAATTCAAAATTGGTCAAAACATAGATCAAGTAGCCTATTTTGGACGTGCAAAAAATCTGTTTGGGCCTAGTTAAGATAAATTGAAAGACAAGTATCAAAGTAGACAAAATCAAAAACATAATGGTGACTTTGAATTTTGATATTTACAGTTGGATCAAAATAATTAAGCCTAAAAAATTACAAAAAACGAATGACGTGACATGAGAAATAATTTAGGAAGGTGACTTCAGAATTGAATCCCCAAAAAAATGATTTCGAGCTAGACCAAATAGTTTGAGGAACCTTATAAATGACAAGTAAGACGGTGAAACGGTATTTTTGACTAATGATGAAGATATGAAAAGTAAAAGAAAGAAGAAGGATAGGGGCTTGATCAAAATTCATAAGGGCACTAATTGAATAATTGAAAGAAGGATATAGGCTCCAGCAAAGTTCAGAAAAGAAAAAACCATGTAGCGTCTATGTGAAAATTATAGAGAAAACCTAATGGTCAAAGTAAGAATTCAAAAATCTCAAACGGCGGATTCTCTGCACACCGATCATTTGATGGCACATCCTCTCATGGCAAGTTAGGGCGACAATACCAAAGTACCTTATGACCTCCGCTAGGTCCCTAGCCTTCCATTTGCCAATTTGGGGGGTTGGGCAGTCGGAAGCGCCATGGTCAAAGGGTCATCACCTTGAGGTGAAATTGGACAAATTTTAGAGTGTTTTGGCCAGATTTGTGATAGGACTTTTGTTCTAAGAGTTTTGGGTAGTTGTTTGGTACCAGAAAAAAAATTGAATTTGGAGTGATTTAGGGAGAGGTCAGATCATTGGAAAAGTTTTAGCTCGTTATAATCAAGAATTTAAATAGGTGATCTATAGAGTTCCGACCATTTTTACGACAAGTTAAAGGTAGGATAAGGTAGAGGAAGTAGAGGACAAGAAAAAAAAAAAGAGATTCCTTAGTGACCAAATGACAAACGATAGAAGTGTGGAAAGTGTAGAAAACCTTAGAGAGAGAAAAATTTCTTACGTAATAATATATAAAATATTAACATAGGTCAATTCTTATTTCTCAATAATAAAACAAGGACTTTTGTGATATTCAGATCTAAAATATCTAAACCTGAGCACAAATAAAGATATATCTCAAAAATAGGTTAATGGTTTTCCCTCAAACACTTATGGCTTGTTCTCTTTGGTGTTTTCAATTCGTTTTCAGTTTTTAATTTTTCAAAACACTGAAAACGTGTTCTCTTCTTTATTTTCAAAAACGCATTTTTGAAAACAAGAAAAAAATTTGTAAAGAAAATTCAAAACAACAAATGTTGTTTTGGGTGTTTTCTATGAAAACATACAGAAAAGTTGAAAACACGAAAAACGTTGAGGCTCCCCCCCCCCAAACCCTCCAAATTCTCACAGATTTCTCTTTTCTCTCTCTCTCCTCTCCTCTTTCTCTGTCGCATCGGCTGTTGATCACACTTGTTGGGCCCATGTGAGTGAGTGTAAGTGCATTTGTTGGATTTATATTTGTTGTTTATAGAAATTTGAACAGCCACATTTAATTTCTTGAATTAAATTTGAGGCTTTTCATTTGCTCCAAGAGTCACAACTTTTAATGAGTTTTATGATTTTAATTAATTGTTGTATTGATTTTGTGGCTCTTGGGAGCCTTTGGTGCAACTATAAAAGGCTGCCCAAGTTTCATTCTTCATTATCCAAGCATTCTAACATTCTCTAGTTCCATCTTGTATTTGCATTCACCTTAGAGAGCAAGTTCCCTTATAGAGTTCTGTCAACTCCAACTGTTTGAGGCCGCCGTTCTGTTGAAAAGATCGTTTTATCCTACTGAAGCTTTCGCCATAGCCTGCCGGCTGCCAGTTGCAGGGCGATCTTGCTTTCAGGACAGCGCTAAGACGTGACTCGGTCTATTTTGTCCCTTCGATTCGGCTGTTTCAGTTGCGATCAACCTCGTCTTGTTTTAAGGCACAATTTAAAGAAGTGTTCTAATAAAATAATTCTAATGAGGCACGATAATGAAATGCCCTAATAGACAAATATAAGTGTCTTAATAGATAAATATAATAGGGTATAATTTTTGAAATGCCCCATTAAAATAATTCTAACAAAACAGTTTGATGAAGTGCCCTAATAGACAAATCTTAAGTGCCCCAATAGAATAATTCTAATGAAACTTAGATATACTATAAAATAAACATAAGCACATATATTAATAAGATGATGTGTAGATTAGATGGCCACGCGTGTGCAAGAAGAAAGAAAGGTTCAGGGTTCGAGCTGAGGGAGAAGTAAGCTAAAGTTAAGAGAAGGTCTTATGGGGGATATGAAAAATAAATTTATAATGATTTTTGATACATTTTTAAGTATCGCAACAAACTTAAATTTATAGTTGTTTTTGAGGCGTTTGTAAGTGCCTCAATACGTTTTTGGGGCACCATTACACGCGACATTATTATTAGTGCCCTAATAGTTAAAGTACCTCAATAAACTATCTATTAAGGCATTTTTAAATGTCTCTTAATTCAAAATTTGTTGTAGTGACCCCTTTGCATGCATTTAATGGTGAATGACATATAAGGTTAGTTCTCATTTCATTTGGATGGATTTAGTGTTATTCATTTCTACCGGGATGTAAAAGGTTGAAAAAAATTATTTAACTTTTGGTGTTACCTACCTTTATATGATCATGTATATAGATACATGTTGCATCTGATATGGATCAACCTTTTCTTTTGAATCCTTACTAAATGATTTAATATTTAACTTGGCATGATCAACATTATCAAATACTCTTGAATGTAGTAAGGGAAAAGAGAATGTGTAATAATAAATTTGATTATTTGATGGGCTTTTATATTATTTTAGTAATTTAAGGGCATTTCAATCATTTGCCAATTCAAGATGATTTTTATATCTATGATGTAATATGTCCATTATTTGAGTTTATCTTCTCCATGTCATGACTCATATATCTATTTCTCTTAAGTTCGAGCTTTGTATTGGGGCCCTCATGCCCTTTCTTCAAGGATTGAATATTTTTTTTCTAAAGTTGAATCTTCTATTTTTACTCAGCTTATCCATCTTAGGGATGATTATAAACTGAGAAGGTAGAGACCTTAGGCTTTTTTTGCTTTTCATTCTTGGAAGGCTTCTTCCCTTGAAATCTCTCTTAGATTCTCAATGTGTAGAACGCTCTTGCTTGTGCTGCTACTTCTACTCCTATTCATGTTCTTGTTGTATATATGAGTCTTTAAAAATGTTTTAACTCTTGAAATTAAATTTCTCCAACAGTTAGAATATTTATTAAGGCCTAACAGCTATCAATTTTTTTTTATCTTTAAACACTATCAACTCTTATATTTATTTTCCTCCAATAGCTACCAGTTACAAAGACCTTTATTATTTTCTCATTTAATCAAAAACTATCTGTTGGAAAACCTGATATCTGCTTATAAATACCTTCTTGTATTCCTTATTCTACAGAGAACAAACTAAGTTTCTCCTCCCTGTTATTTCTATCTTCTCTTTGCTAGGTTTAATATTTATTTGTTGTTTCTGTATCCCTCCCCAAGAGGACGAACCCGTTGAATCCTGAGGGATACCCTACTATAGGGAAATATCCTTAAGGACAGTGTCATCACGCCTTGGGTGTTTTAATTCTATTCGCTTGCAGGTCTCCGTTCTATTCATTTTTCTACAATCTTAAAAATATTATCAATGGACGGTGACTCAACTTTCGTTGCTGCTCCTAACGCCAATATTGTTGATACAACCATTGTTCTTGCTGCTCCCAATGTTTATGCTGCTATTACAGTCCAACTAGTTGTTGTCCCTACAATTCTTTATGCCAAGCCTTTTCTTGACATCTTTAAAATTGAAGTTTTTGGTGGTGAGAATTTTAAGAGATAGCAAGAAAGAATGTTTATAGTACTTGACATGCATGGAGTTGCATCGGTTCTGTCTGAACCCAAAAATGACGCAAATGCTAAAGCGTGGATGTATGGAAATAAGGTTTTTCGTCACTTTATACTTAGTATTCTTTCTAATGAATTGTTTGATGTATATTGTGGCTATAAGGAAACAAAAGAGATATGGGCCAATATGGTCACAAAATATATAGCCAAGGACGTTGGTAAACAAAAGTTTGTGATTGGTAAATACTATTAATGGGAGATGGTGGATGACAAAAATATCAAAACTCAAATAAATGAATACTACAAATTATTGAAAGATTTGAAAGTAGAAAAAATCAATTTGCCAGAGGAATTCATCGCCGAAATTTTGATCAAAAAACTGCCCAACTCATGGGATGACTACAAGCAACAACTCAACTACAAGCAAAGGCAGTTGTCCTTGGTCGATCTTATCACTCACATCATAGTTGAAGATACAAATAGGAAAGAATTGTAAGCTGCCAAGGCAAAGGAAATGGCTTCCAAAGCGAATTTGGTGCAAGGTAACCCACACCAAAAGAGGTATGATAACAACTTCAATAAATCAAATAATAATAATAAGTCCTACGATTACAAGTCCAATGCAGTTAAACCCAAACCCAACAATTTTAAGAAAAAAGGAAATTGTTTTGTATGTGGAAAACCTGGCCACATGCGCCTTAATGCGGGAAGAGAGTGAGAAACGACAATCCTCCTAAACCTAAGGCAAACTTGGTTGAAGGAGAAGAAGAAGTTATTGCTGCGGTTGTTTCTCAAGTCAATATGGTGACCAATAACAAAGAATGAGTTGTAGACTCTGGTGCTACTAGGCACGTATGTGCTAGTAAAGAATCCTTCTCCACCTATACACCTGTTGAGGATGGAGAAAAGGTGGTCTACCTTGGAGATTCAAGAACTGCAAATGTTCTTGGTAAAGGCGAAGTCCGTCTGAAGTTGACTTCGGGCAAAATACTGGCTTTGAGTGAAGTGCTACATGTCCCTAACATAAGGGCAAATTGGGTCTCTGTGGCTTTGTTGGGAAAGTTTGGGATTAAAGTATCATTGAATCTAACAAGATTGTAATGACCAAAAATAATGTATTTGTGGGCAAAGGATATTGTAACCAAGGACTCTTTGTACTCAATGTTTCTGAAATTATGAATGCATCTTCTTTTGCTTACTTGCTTGACTCTGTTGTTTTATGGTATGCTAGATTAGGACATGTTAATTTGTCTTATCTCAAGAAAATGCATTCACTGGGTTTAATCTCTGGTTTTAATTCCTTATACATGAGCAAATGTGAAATATGTGCTGAAGCTAAAATAACGAAGAAAACATGTGCATCTGTTAATAGAGAAATAGAGTTAGTTTAATTCACACAAATTTAGGAGATTTAAAACAAACAATGACTAGAGGTGAAAAAAATATTATGTGACTTTTATTGATGATTTTTCAAGATATACTAGAGTTTATTTGCTTAGAAATAAAGATGAACCTTTTAATATGTTATTGTTATATAAAGCTGAAGTAGAAAATCAATTGAATAAGAAAATTAAAAGAGTTAGATCTGATAGAGGTGGTGAATATATTTTGATGAATGATTATTGTAAAAATGAATGAATATTCATGAAGTTACTCCTCCTTACTCGCTCGAGTCTAATGGAGTAGTAGAAAGAAAAAATAGAACATTAAAAGAAATGATGAATGCTATGTTAGTAAGTTCTTCTTCTCCTGATAATTTGTGGGGGAAAGCTATTTTATTTGCATGTCATTTACAAAATAGAATTCCATATAAGAAAACCAGTAAGACACCTTATGAATTATGGAAAGGTTATCCTCCTAATTTGAGGTATCTAAAAGTGTGGGGGTGTCTTGCAAAAGTTATGCTACCGAAACCTAAAAAGAGAAAAATAGGTTCAAAAACTTCTGATTGCATGTTCATTGGCTATGCTTAAAAAAATGTTGCATATAGATTTCTTATTCTAAAGAGTGATATGCTTGATTGCAACACAATTATTGAAACAAAGAATGCAGAATTCTTCGAACACATTTATCCATTATTTGAAAAGATTAGTCGAGCCCCAGTTGATAATAATACAATTGATGATAATAGAGTGGAAAAAACTCATGCTGAGGAATTGAGAAGGAGTAAAAGACAAAGGAAAGAATCTTCCTTTGGAGATGATTTCTATACTTATTTTGTAGATAAGGATCCTATGACTTACTCCGAAACTATCTCTTCTTTTGATTCTTTACTTTGGAAAGAAGCCATTAAAAATGAAATTGATTCACTTTTACAAAATTAAACCTGGGAGGTTGTTGATTTGCCTCCAGGAGCAAAACCTATTGGTTGCAAATGGATTTTTAAAAAAAAATATTTCTCTGATGGTTTTATAGATAAATATAAAACAAGATTGGTTGCAAAAAGATTTACTCAAAAACAAAATGTTGATTATTTTGATACTTTTGCACCTGTAGCTAGAATTTCTTCAATTCGTGTTTTAATCGCTTTGGCTTTTATACATAAACTTTTTATACATCAAATGGATGTTAAAACCGCTTTTCTAAATGTTGATCTAGAAGAAGAGATATACATGGTGCAACCTGAAGGCTGTATAGCTCTTGGACAAGAAAATAAGATATGTAAACTGAAAAAGTCTTTATATGGTTTAAAACAAACACCTAAATAGTGGCATAAGAAATTTGATCAAGTTATTTTAAGTAACGATTTCTCTTTTATTAGTGTTGATAAATGTGTTTATACTAAATTTTTTGACAATGAGTATGTGATCATTAGTTTATATGTGGATGATATGCTTGTTTTTGGTACTAGCATGGATGTGGTGCATAGTACTAAACATCTCTTAGTTTCTAAATTTGATATGAAAGATATGGGTGAAGCTAGTGTGATATTAGGTGTTAAAATCATAAAGAGAGACAATGGTATAATGTTAACTCAAGAACATTATGTTGAGAAACTTCTCAAGAAGTTTGGTCATTTTGATGTGACACCAGTGAGTACTCCTTATGATGCCAACACTTAATTAAAGAAAAATCGAGGTGAAGCTGTTACTCAGCTTGAGTATGCTCAGATTATTGGGAGTCTGATGCATTTGATGAACTTTTCTCGACCTGACATAGCATATGTTGTGTGTAGGTTGAGTAGATATACTCACAATCCCAATCATGAGCATTGGGTGGCAATAGTCCGACTAATGAAATATTTGAGAGATACCATGAATTATGGTATTATGTATAGTGGATATCCCATTGTATTGGAAGGATACAGTGATGCCAACTGAATTTCAAATTTAGACGAGACTAGATCCACTAGTGGCTATATCTTCACTCTTGATGGTGGTGCGGTGTCTTGGAAATCAGCCAAGCAAAGTATAATAGTTAAATCCACCATGGAGTCAGAATTTATAGCTTTGGAATTAACAGGAAATGCGGCTGATTAGCTGAGGAATTTTTTAACAAAAATTCCTTTGAGTATTAAACTAACACCTCAATTCCCATGCATTGTGATTGCCAAGCGACAATAGTAATTGCAAAGAACAAATCTTTCAGTGGCAAAAATCGACACATTCGATTAAGACATGATGTGATAAAGTAGCTGCTAAAAATTGGAATTATATCAATTGATTATGTGAAGTTAGAGATGAATTTGGCAGATCCTCTAACTAAACCACTTGGTAGAAAAATTGTATCTGAAACATCGAGAGGAATGAGACTAATGTCGGTTGAGAAATCAAAATGATGGTAACCCAACCTATGTGATTGGCGATCCCATGAATTAGGTTCATATGGGTAATAACGGAGTCATTTGTGATTCTGTAGCACTACAAGATAAGTCCTTTCATATAATGTGAGAATAGTGCTAATCTGCAATAATAGAGAGGATAAGCTAAAAGCTCTTAGTGAATTTCATATTCCTTATGAATAGTGTACAGATTGTAGTGAACATTTGATGGAATCACCTATATGAGTATGGAGTGGGGCCACTCCTATGAGATAATTGGCAAGATCTCTAGAGCACTCATGAATAACCAGGTGCGCGCATGGCCTATTAGCGTAAAACTGCGTAAACAACAAGAAATTGTGAGGGTGTAATGTGATTGGTGAGATACCTAACATACAATATGAATTCTTGGTTCATAGAAGTTATAAAACTTCACCGTTGGTCTTGTAAGTTAAATCTCAATCTTTTTAAAATTTGATTCATAATCTAAAAGACACCAAATTTGAGGCATTTACACTTGCATATTTGCAACCCAGCAAAAACCTTTCTTAACCTCAATCTTTTGAAATATGTGGGGGATTGTTGTATATATGAAAGTATTTCAAAAGGTTTTAACTCTTGAAATTAAATTTCTTCAACAGCTAGAATATTTATTAAGGCCTAGCAGCTATCAGTTTCTTTTTATCTTTAAGCACTATCAACTCCTATATTTATTTTCCTCCAACAGGTACCAGTTACAAAGGCCTTTATTATTCTCTCATTTAATTAAAAACTAGCTGTTGAAAGACCTGATATCTGCCTATAAATATCTTCTTGTATTCCCTATTCTGCAGAGAACAAACTAAGCTTCTCTTCTCTGTTATTTCTATCTTCTCTTTACTGGGTTTAATATTTATTTGTTGTTTCTGTATCCCTCTCCAAGAGGACAAACCCGTTGAATCCTAGGGGATACCCTATTATAGGCAAATATCCTTAAGGACAGTGTCATCACGCCTCGAGTGTTTTAATTCTATTTGCTTGCAAGTCTCCGTTCTATTAATTTTTTCTATAATTCTTGCTCTTGATGTTGAGAGTGGTGAGTCAAGAATGTGTGGTGATATTGCTACTTTTGTTAATCTTGTATAAAGCCTTTGAGCATTTGCGTTAACAATTAGCTAGACATGCAACTGAAGATTGTCAATTCATTCAATAGTAACTTATTCGAGAAGAGAAAGAAGAGTATGAACTCCATTAATGTTAAAAGGAGCTTAGTGTTGTTGACTTCGCTCTAAGTTGAGGGTCTGTCGCGATGAAGCATCACGAAAGAGTTATTGAGAATATGAATACGCATACCATGAAGTAACTGGACCCTATGGTAGGAGCCAATTGATATTACTAGGGAGGATGACCACGTACATCAAGTGTCAGACTCTTGTAAGAGTAGGATTTTTATCTCTCGAAATAGTTTTTTTAACGATCAAGTTAGTACTCAAAAATGAGTTAAGATAAATATTAAAGTGTTTGTGTAGATAAAAAAAATATGTTAAAAAAGAGTTAACTCTTAAAATTATATTCTTTATGTAAGTTAAATCCCATAATAATTGGGCGAGATTCTCAATATAATCATTCTTAAATATTGTCAAACAAGATTTTCGACAACATCATCCTCAAATTTTTCAAATTGTGAAGCATGATTTCTCAGATGTGAATTACATCTCTATCAAATGATAGAAAGGTGAATAGGCTTCATAACAAGCTGTAATTTGTGAGACATGCAACCTGGGATGATATGCCCCTTATAAATAATTATAATATCCCGTTCCCTTATCAACGACAATAATAATAATAATAATAATAATAAAAGATACTGTGGGCGCGGAGGCGAGAAGTCTTAAACCTCGGAGGGGGGCCGGCAGCGGCAGCTGGAGACGGTGGTGGCCGTGGTTCTAATGAGTAAAAGGAATCTTGTTTAGTTTGTTGTGAATTTGCGTGCAGGTGACTAACTTGTCCATTATGCGACCCACCCACCCACACCGACACGTTGACGTTGCTCACCCAGCGACCATCATTTCCCTTCCCTTCACTGCCTCACGTTTCCTTGCTTCCTCAATGTCCCTTCCACTTTGCCTCTCCCTCAGTCTCTCCCCTATTATTTTAAACATAATAATCTTGACCACTTAGTATTTGATAAATTATAATAAATATATTTTATTTTAGTTTTTAGACATTTTCAATTGTTAATAAAATATTTTAAAATGTTTGAATGTTTATAAGTTAAAAACAAAATAAAATATATTTAACAGATAGAATAAATGACTATTTAATTAAAATGATTATATTTGTAACCTAAAAAGTCGATAACTTTCTCTAGGAGCACTCCTGCTCGGTGGGGTCCTATGGTTAGAAGTGGCCAATGATAATTAGGTGACAGCTTAATTAAATGTATCAATAGATAGGGTATGAAGAGAGGATGCATAATATTGCAATATTATAAGAATGGAAAGGTATTGGATTTTTTATTTGAGAAAATTGTGTTTGATGCTTTTGAGGTTTTGTGAAATCATTATCCTCACTTTCATATTTTTAAAATGATAAAGTTGCCTTTTGTCATTAAAAAAATTAAGTAAAGTTACAATTGAAAAACACACACACTCATTCACTCACTCACACACTCTCTCTCTCTTAAAAAAATAGGCTTATAATTAGATTCTTATTATTACTTTCTTTAATTTCATGGTCTTCGCCTAAATAATTAAAGATAAGCACTGTTCAAACTTAAAAAGTTTTTAAATTTAAACATGGTCAAGAAGTGACCCCAACTTCTATAACTACCACCAGAGACGGATGTAGGGGACTGGGACGGACTTTATCCGTGTTAGCCCTAACCAAACAATAAAATATATATATATATATATATTAAACAGTAATATATATATAAATATATAAAATTCCAAAGCACAACCCAGTCCCAAGGCTCCCCTCTGCATCGGCCCTTACTACCACTTGTCACTTGAGGTGATTTTAGGATATGAGGTTTATAATATATTTATTTATATAATTCAAAACATGATAAACCATAGAATATTATTTGATTAGTGACTTGTAGTTAATTCTATCAAACAGTATACAGTTTATTTTTTTAGAATTTAAGATCCCTCGATTAAGATAAAAGCCCAAATAAAAGCCCAATCCGTTTGCTTTAATATTTTTATTAATATAATAACTTATTTAGACTATTAACTTTACAAGTGAATGTTTAATAAAAAGAACACAATAAACCTTAAAGGTGAAATTCATCTTAATTGGAAATGATGAATTACTTAGATAGTGTTTGTTAACTAATATATAGATTGAAAAATATGAGGCATAGAAAACATCTTGTACAAAAGTATTTTTTAGCATTTGCTAATTTTTTAAAAAAGAAATTATATAATTTTTTATCTTGAACTTTTAAGATAACTTTATTTATTTTTCATTCAAATAACTTATCATGAATTTTATAAATAATTTATCTTGATAGAATCTTATCTTACTCATTTTAACAAATATCATCTTAAAAAAAAGGTGAATATATTCATAGAAAAAAGAAAAAAACATAGGGTGTGTTTATTTATATATATATATATATATGCATGAATGAGAGGAATTTTTCTTGAGCACTTAAAAAACCAAATGTGATTGTTGTAATTGTAATGGTGAATTCAATTATTACGATGCAATTAGAGACGGATCCAATGATAGATCTGACGAAGAGGTAACCCTTAAATTCATAGATCAATTCAGTCTTCTCCCTCAAATAGGCCAAATTTGTAGGGTAGATTTGGGAGATAACTGGGGCTAATACGGCCGAACTCCCCCCCCCCCCCCCCCCGGTCGCGATGCAATGCAAATATAAAATAAAAAAATATTAATTAACATCAATCATATTATAACTTACAATTCTTTAATAAAGTTGACCAGAGCAAAAATATGATTGTGTTGTATAAGATGATATTGTTTGTTTTTAGTATCTTGATTGGGTAATTTATCCTTAAAGAAATGCACTGACCCTTTGCCCTTATTTATAAATTATCTTTTTGAGTTAATATAAATGAAGTGGATTGAAGTCTGTTTTGTAGGGTATATCATATCAAAGGTCATAAAATTTTAACGTCCTTTTCAATTTGATCACTAAATTTTAATTTCTTATAAAATGATAACAAAACTTTAAAATATTTTACAATATGGTCACTTAAATAATTTTTAGACATTATCTCGCCAAAATTGCTGATGTGGCAATGGCCACATTAACGCCACATCATCACCACGTCAACAATTTCAGCTAGAACCATCAAATAATCACTTTAATGACTACATTGTAAAATATTTTAAAATTTTATTATTATTTTATAAAAAATTAAAATTTAATAACTAAATTAAAAAGAACGTCAAAATTTTTTAATATTTGATGTTATTTACCCTGTTTTACATCTTCACGTAACAACTAAGTCAAAATATAATTAATTATTTTTAACGTAAAGTATGGGGCGCACCGCTCCACGCTTGTATGTATGCCTATGTATTAAAAAAATATATATATATTTAAATTGATATATATATATATATTGTGAATTCTTTTAAAAGTGAGTTCTAATCCCTCCACTTTCTTTACTTTGTTTGACTTCTTCCATCAAAAATCAAATGCTCTCAGATTTCAAAACATAAAATAAAACATAAATGGCATAATTTTCTTTTATTTTATTTTCCTTTCTAAATCACATATCAACATCACACAATAAATATATGGATCTTTACAAGAAATATTTATGTGTACGTGTTTCCACAATTGAAGAATTTCCAGAAAAGGCATGCACGTACTTGAATTCTCAAGTCAGATAAGAAAATAAATAAATATAACAACTAAGGCATCATATAAATTAAGCATTAATTGCCAAAATTAATATTGCACAAGTAATGTTTCATTTTCGTTTTATTAATGCTTCAATTCAAGATTTATCATTCAAATTTCAAATAGTTTTATTATTATACAAAACTTACTTTTTATAATTTTTTACACACTAATTAATTTAGGTACAACTACAAATGGAATAATTTGTGTCTTTGACTCTAAAGTTAGAAAAGACATGTACATTGTACATGCTGCTAGTAGGAATATATATAATTTTTTCTCGCTCTAATCTCTATTTAATTTTATTATTTGTAAAATTGAGCATGTTTATTCTTATTACTACTAGAAGCATGTCTATTTGTATGGAGTTTGATTAAATACATATCTACAAACTTTGATTTTAATTTTGTCTTCGGATATGTTATTAACTTTAAAATTCATTCATTTATGAACTTTTCAAAATTAGCTATAACATCTTAATTAATTTTGAAATGTTTAGAGAGTTATTGAATAAATTTTAAAATTAAAAAAAACCTAAATAGCTAAAATTAATTTATTATCTTAGAAATCCTACCCTTTCTCTTTTCCTCCAAAACAGAGGAAAAACATGAGACCCCATATTTAGAAAGTATTTTTACTTTTTTTTAACTCTAATATTTTATAATTTAACATACCATAATATTTTATGTTTTAAAAAGATATAACATTTATTTAAAAAAAATCAGAAATATATTTTCTAATTCATAGCATAAAGTTAAAAATAAAAAAACGAGTTTTTTTATTTTGTAATAAAAAAATTCAATCATTCAATAAAAATTTAATTGAAAAAATAAAAAATATGTTCAAAAAATGTTGTTTATTGGAATTATCGCTCTTGCGCGGTTCTCCGCCGCTTGTACCATTGATTTTGACAGAAGAGATAAATCGTAGATGGAGACTTTATCTCACTGTGCAGGATAAGAAATCGAATCTACGATCTATTAGTGCGAATTCTAATTTATCGTGATTCAACTATTTGATCTGTACTATTGGAGTCTAAAAATGTTGTTTCTTGGGATTATCGCTCTTGCGAGACCTCTCATCGTTCATGCTCTCGATTTTGATAAAAAAAATAAATCACAAGTAAAAATTTAAAACAAAATTATTTGCTTTGCTTAGATAAAGAGGACGATGTGTAACTAGAGTAACAATTTTGTCTGGGTGTAGCCATTAGAGTTCTTTCTTGCTAAGTAATGTTCCATTTGAGGTATAACTATTATTAAGAAGGCAAACTAGTTACTTTAATTCAATTCTATTGTAGTATACAAAAATTGATCACCTCTCTTCTTAATATCTTAAATTTAAATAATCTTATAAATAAAATGAGTATGAGCTGGAAATCAAACCTAGAAGACACAAAAATAACTCTGAACTGTTGAACTACCCACGACCTTATAAGCTGATTGTTTCGATTCCCATGGAAATGTATGTATGTATGTATGTATGTATGTATGAAATTGAGCTCTAAAATGTGGAAGTCAATTTTTCGTAACAGTAGTGGCGGAGAAGCAGCGTAACGGATTGCTTTATCGTTACGTCAGGTAACGTACAATCCACAATCCATAATCCGCACTCCACACTCAACCCCATAACCACTTCTGCCCTTCCCCGTCGCCAAATTGCCCTTGCAATTATGTACTCTCTTTGTCCACAATAATAAAGACACTTAATTACATTCTATTCTATTAATTAATTAACATATTCTTAAATCTCAATATTGCTTCAGCTTTTAAGCTCCAGAAAACAATTTCCTTCCCTCCAACCACAATTTTCACAATCCACCCGTTAGCGGCCGCGACGAATATAGTCATCCATCATTGCATTCGTTGGTGGCCACGAGAAACTCGTATACAACTATTATCGCAAAGCTTCCATCGATGACCACATCACTCATTATTGTCAGTAGCCACAAAGAAGGCATCACGGTTGTCGATGAGAGTAATGCTGGTAGGAGAGAGAAAAAAAAAATAAAACTGAACATGATGATGGATGAAATGTAGAAGTTGATGGTAGTTGTGTTTGTGTTGGGTAGGGATAATGAATAGCCGTTGGCGATGATGGGTGATTGTAAGTAAGGTATGATAATGAATGACTACAAAATAAGAGTAAAAATAATTTTATTTTCTTAAGCATTTATCAATGTGAGTATAGAGAATAAAAAAGAACGAGTGCATATAGAATTTTTTTTAAAAAAAAGATATGGAGAAGCCTCACAGGGGCAATTTGGGAAATAGGACGAATGGAGGGCAATTTGGGAAATGGGAAGAAGCAGGGGCAGGTGGAGCCTCCCTGTCAGGGGCGCATGTGGTTGCTAGCGAGAGAGAGAGAGATAGAGAGAGGGGCGGAATTAAAATTCAAAAATTCGCCCTAAATCATAATCATGATCAGTTGATAACCATGATATATAAATCTAATCTCTACTACCCCTCGCCAACGGTTTTTAAACGGGCAAAAAACACCCAGAGGTTCATCACTCTACTCGTAGCCGCAGTAGCTCCAGATATATAGAGACTGTGAGGGGGCCGGGGGGCGGAAACGTCGTCGTTTCGGTGGACGGATCTCACTGCACCTGCGCGCACGGCACAGTGACCTTTTAGCAGCAGAGTGCTGAAGAAGAGAACCCTCTTCTGGACTCTCGGTACCCTTTCCTTTTTCATCTTCAGATTCGAGCGTTTTGGTGTCCTCAAGCAAGGAATCGACGATGGAGAGAGCTACTCCCGTGAGGAAGCCTCACACGTCTACCGCAGATCTGCTCACCTGGTCGGAAAATCCCCCCGCCGCCGCCTCCTCCACCGCCTCCGGCCCTCGCTCCGCCCCCCGCTCTCATCAGGTAGTTTCTTCTCCTCTCTGCCTTGGTTCAATTTTGTGTTTGATTTTCTACCTCAGGATTCGGCGATGTAGTGCTTTTTAAATTATTTTATTCCTGTTACGGTGCGGAATAATGTCAGCCATCGGATGGGATCAGTAAGGTGGTGTTTGGAGGTCAGGTCACAGATGAAGAAGTTGAGAGTTTGAACAAAAGGTAACAGATCTGGCTCACGCTTTAAAACAATTGATGAATAAGTAAAGCTTAGCATATCTGCATATACTTGTGGATGAATATGCGCAATTCTTTTTGCAATTGTTTTTCTTTCTGCTATTGACTTCCTTAATTTTATGAGTCACTGAAGAAACGCCGTCCGTTTCTAGTGGAGACTGCATCGAGAATTTGTCCGTTTGAGCTTTTATTGTTTTCTGTCTGCTTACTTGACGGTCTTCACACTATTCATGCTTCTTTCTCTCATTTGTATCCTTTGTTTTTGTTTTCCTTTTTTTTTTCTCGACGATATTCGTCTGCTGACCTTGGAACTTTTCCTTAGTCAATTGATCTCACTCTCCCCGATGCAGTTAACTGCTAACCTTGATCCTTTTGGTTTGGACTGTCAGATCTTATATTTGTTCTCCAATGTGTTTGATGTGAGATTAATTTGTACTTGTTTTCCAGGAAAAATACTATTGTTTGTTTTTGCTTCGGCGATTAGCTTATGGTAACTGAAAGTTTCTTGTGCAGCATATATAATTTGCAAATAGCCAAGAGGATCTGTTAAAGGGGATTTGAAAACACACCCTCCTAGTTTATTATACTAGAGCTAAATTAGTTTCTGAACACCAAGGAAACCAAAGAATCTCCATTTTTTGACATAGTTTGTTTGAATCAGACAGGTACTAAAATTTAATGTATCAAGTATCATCACTGACCCTGTTGTTTACTGATTAAAAAAAATGTAACAATAACAGAATTTCACTGGCATGATCAAGATTAGGGCTACCATGTTAAGGAACAAGGGCATGGCTTATGTTTTCGGCTCACTTTCAAGCATCTGAAGAAGAAAGCTAGTTTTTTTTTTTTTTGGGGGGGGGGGGGGTTGTTAAGTAAGAACGCTAGTTCTTTGAGAATGCTAAACCACATAGTTCTCGATCCTACAAATACTCAAAATCAGTTATGTTTTGTTCTTATATTTCCACTAAATTTTATGTTAGGACATGGTTAGCAGGTAGTTCAGGTTTCATGTGAATCATGTCTAATGTATGTTCTGGAAAGGTGTGATTTCATTATTGCAGTTTTGGCTTTTTTTGATGCAAATCTTTTTACTGTTCTCCCAAACCCTTCTTCAACCAGTTAGGGAGTGTTTACTGATGAGAAAAGATACTGCAACTAGAGGATTGGTTTGTCAGATGTTCAAATACAAATCATTGTTGTTTGTATTTCTAATATTCCCTTTTGATTTTTTGTTTCTAAATATCAATATTCATTTACTTCAAGATTATAACTGGCTAGCTAAATTGGATTTCTTTTTAAAGGAAAAAAGAAGTCAGAAAATTGGATTTGTTCATCAACTTTGAAATAGCATGATGTTTTACCAGGCATCTTGAACTTTCTGGAGATCATTCAATTGCTTTCATATTTACATGTGGAGAAAAAGAAAAAAGTCGCAGCAAACAAATATTTCTAGTGAGAGAGATCAATTAACTCAAAACAAAATATTGAGTTTCCCTATCTCGCTAGTGGTAGACTGCTAGTGCATTTTTGTAGTTCACTTATATGGTTGACGTGTCATTTTGGGTTCTTTTTGTTTATATGGTACTGCTGAAAATGATTGGCTATCCATACTCCAGGAAACCTTGTTCGGCAAATAAATTAAAGGAAATTACTGGTAGTGGCATTTTTTAAGCTGAGTCAGAAAACGGTACATTAGAATCTGATGCCAACCCCACTCCAAATAGCAAAACCGGATTGCGTACGTACCAGGTATGTTTCAAATCATTGCTATTTTCTAGAAGGATCAATATAG
Source organism: Diospyros kaki (assembly GCA_036245055.1). NCBI lineage: Eukaryota > Viridiplantae > Streptophyta > Magnoliopsida > Ericales > Ebenaceae > Diospyros > Diospyros kaki. The sequence goes on along the minus strand of BSEG01000015.1, from coordinate 14,092,836 downwards.
GATCTTAAATTCTGTTTTCTGTTATTTTAGCATGTATGCTGTGTTATTTGTCATCATTCAGTTTGTATACCTCTGTAATGGTTGGTTTTGTAATCAGCAAGCTGTCGCTGGAATCAGCCACATTTCATTTGGTGAAGAAGACGCCGTTTCTCCCAAGAAGCCTGCCACATTGCCTGAGGTGGCGAAACAGCGTGAATTGAGTGGGACGCTGGAAAGTGAGTCTGAGGCAAAGTTGAAGAAGCCAATTTCTGATGCTAAGTGCAAGGAACTTAGTGGACATGACATTTTTGCCCCGCCTCCCGAAATTCAACCCCGCCCCTTGGCTACTCGAGCATTAGCATTGAGAGAGAGTATAGAAATCGGAGAACCTGCAGCTCGTGATGTAAGTACATGCTTCATAACGTCTAGTGTATGTGCCATGTTTATGACAAGGTTGGCCTTGAGAGAATTTGTAAGACTAGCATACTTGTGTTTGAAAGATATACTGAACAAACGAAACAATTCACGCTGAAACATAGATTCACCTGATCGTCCAAACTGGAAATTTTACAATTTCACTTGAATAACCGTAGTTTACAATTTCACTTGGAGAAATTTTATCAGGCATGCTGTTGTATTAATTTGTTTGTTCATGGCTCAAGGTCTGCCTTTGCCTCACGTGGTTCTTCTTGCTTGTTTAATTGCATGTATTTTCCTAAGCTTTACTGACACCATTCTATGCTGTTAATAAACAAAGCCTGCTGGAGGTCAGAGTAACGATATTGTTAGTGAGGAAACAGTTGTCAAGACAGCAAAGAAGATCAATAGCCAGAAATTTGCAGAGCTGACGGGAAACAATATTTTCAGGGGCGATGCTGAATCAGGATCTGCTGAGAGATCCCTGAGTTCTGCAAAGCTGAGAGAAATGAGCGGCAATGATATTTTCTCTGACGGGAAGGTAGAATCTCGAGATTACTTTGGCGGGGTCCGTAAGCCTCCTGGTGGCGGCAGCAGCATTGCCTTGGTGTAAAACACGTTAGGTCTGACTCAATAATTTTACATGGTTACCTTGCGTCTGTTTTTAATTAATTTCCGAGGAGAGTTGTGGGTTTTAGTATGCCATAGGTTTTAACATGTCAACCAGAGAGCGTGGACGACTGGCTAATTGGGTTGGGTTTCATTCATGTCCATGATCTTGTGTCCTCCCCTGGTGTTTGTCTGAAGGAATTGCATGGGTGTTTCATGTTCTGTTTTGTTGCTTTGGAAATCTCATGTGTATTCATTCTTGTAGCAGATTCGGACTAGCTACACATTGATAATTATCTTCCTTTTTGAGGTTTGGTCGTGTCAATTATTTGATTGGGTTATAATCCTACTATGCAAAGCGGTTTTAAGAACTTGCATGTTTCTCTTCCTTGCCCAGGGTGGGATTTTCTGGATCGAAGATGCACTGAATCTACTAGAGGTTGGAAAAATATGTTTCCATGTCTTCCTTGTCTTTTCTGAACCCATTACTACATGTGTTTGCTTATGTAGTTAGTCATATTAGAGCCTGCATTTTATTGGGCTAGATCTAATCTCAATTTATTGGATCCAGATCCAATAAATAAGGATCCAATTTACATCTTTATTATTTGTTTTTTATTTTGTTATATGTTTTGTAAAAGAAATATGTATACGTAGTCTGACCCGGCCAATTGAAGGAAGACCTTACCAGATGGGCATGGATAGGAGACAAAGAGAGACGGAACGTGGCCCCCCCCCCCCCCCCCCCCATTAGTTGCCACAACGACTGGGCAAAAGATTAAAAAAGCATGTAAAAGAAAATTAAAAACATGAAAAGACATCATGGTTCAATTCCTTGGGCACCAAGCAGCAGCAGCAGCTGCTGCGTAACCAACCTGCCTGCACATCCACTGCAGTACGGACAAATATGATGGAGATGGCATATGTTTCCAAAGTACAATCTTTAGAAATCAGCTCCCCGCTATTAGCTTTCCATTCAATTTCTCTGATTCTCCTTTGTCAGTGCATGTTTCTTGTCATTTGCCCGGAATACCCTCGAGCAGTTATAGGTATCTTGTTTTTTGTTTTCATGTCAATTATATAACTCTACCCAATTTCTTTATACAGAATATTGGTTAAAGGGTGATTTATGAATTCAAAAAAATAAACAATATATTTAAGATATATATATATATTTCAAAATGTAGAATTAGGTTGTTACAAGAGATATGTGAAATTGTTGCTAAAAATGTGTGTTATATTCCAAAATTCAGCATGGGTGTGGCACAGAAACGGGTCATTATGGTGCTTGCAGAGGGAAAGCCTGCCAAAAGAGGAACACATTGATCATGGCGTAAGAGCGAGCGCCTGTAGCTCTTGCAAGGGGACGATGGAGGTCCAGTTTTCGTGGGACGGTGTGTGAATCTAATAATTGCTTCTTCTGTAACGCATCTAATTTGCTGCGTTAATGATCTCGTATATATTGTAACTAAGAATATTTATTCAAGTAACGTAGAATTATAAAATCTCATGAGAACATTTTTTTATAAATGAATTTATAAAAATGTCCGGGAATAGCTAGCCTAGTTGGTAAAGTGTCTCATCAGTTGCAACCCAAGGCGCAGTGCTAATTGCACTAATAAAGCCAAAGGTGCCATGGTGTCAGTACCAAAAATTGCAATTTGGGTCTTAGAAGAATTCGAAATCAGGAAATAACCTCTTAAGGTGTACGTACAAATGAGAGACTGCACATGTCTAATCCTTATTAATTCTTATGACATGGAACTCGATTCTTTGATAATAACGTTAAGGGGGGTTTCATGGGAGTTTTAACATATTTACAATTACCTTGATTAATTTTTATTAACCCCTTTCATATACACTTAAGTAAGATTAATCCATCCAAAGAAATGGTAATTAACAAATGTGGTTGCTAATTCTGATTTTGCCTTATTTGAAAGAAAAAAGGTTTTAGGATAATAAGAATGCAACTTGGCATTAATACATTTGTTATCATTACCATTAAGATGATCACTTAGAATGAATCATTCCTTCTAGTGTTTATAATAATACTAACCTCTCCTATAATGATGAGTTGAAATTTATTTACATGAAAATGGGATTTTTAGAATCACAATAAGATATAATTTTGAATTTTTTAGTTAAAAAAAAAGAAGATATTATATTCTCCAAAAATATCAAATGCTGGAGGAACAAATTAAGTTTACCAAAAGAAGAAAAAAAAAGAAGAAAAATGAAGGAGGACACTCTTCTAAAAAGAAAAATGTCTCCACAAAACTTGCACTGACAGCAAGAGGGTATGGACGGAAAATTATGAGGGGTAGTTTAGTCCTTTCAGACCATATCGATTTCAAGGAAAATGGAGGTGAGTCTTCTGTGAAAGAGATTAGCAATCTGTTTCATTCATCGACAAAATATCAAAAATTGATTATTTAAATATTATTTATTTTTCTTTTTATCAGTATCCAAATATTATTTCAACATTTTTTTGTTCAAATAATAGTAAAGAACTCTCCAAAACAGAAAGAAGACTCCTAACAGTCTCTCTCTGTCTCTCTCTCTCTCCCCCCCCCCCTGTGTGCGCCTTTTGCCTACTGCGACTTGCTCTTCATTTCAATGGCGTGAGCCTCAACAGTCACAAACCAGTCTCCATAAACCGTCAATATCAAAACCCCATTTGTCTCTTTTTCTCTTTCTGCTCTCCATCTTCCTCGTTAACCCCAAAACCAAATCAAACCTTGTAGCATAGTCGAATGCAACCCCGGATTTCTTCTTCTATACAGTCTCGTACCATCTTTGCCACGCTGAATCTCTCGATGATAAAATGCATCTCCGGATTGATATCTGATTTGGGTTTCGGATCTTTTGTATTTTTCTGATAAATCTCTCCAACTCTCTGTTGTATAGATATAACTGTGTTGTGTGGGTCTGTGTTTTCTTTGTTGGAATTGGAAACATGAATGGCGATCCAGAGTTGGAAATGTTGTTGAGTGAGATCCCTCGTGTGGCGTCTTTTGATCACAATCATCATCACCTTTTCCTGAATTCTCCACTTTTCAGTTCAAGCTCTTCCTCTGGCGCGTTGTGCTCTTCAGACGACGGGTTGCCTTTTGTGAAGAACTCGAATGGGTATGTGTGTGATGAACTTGGTTTGTGTGAAAATCTTCGTGGACTGAGTATTGGAAATGCAAATAACGATTATTCGGACGCTAGGCGGGTTCTTAGTAGTGATTTTCATGGCTACGAGGGGTTTCAGCGATCAATCCCTGGAAATTCTATGAGTCCTTATAATGCAGGTAAGTTAATGGGGGCAAATCTTACTATTAATAACTCCAACGCTTTGTATTCTGAACCCATTTGGTACAAAGACAGGATAGATTGTGTTATGGACCAAAGAAACCATAGAGAGCTTCAATTATATAATCCATCCACCAATAGGCCTTATCTGAATGATGAAATGTGTTACTCGCATCGATTAGGGATGGAAATTAACGGGGATATGAGTCTACTGAATCCTGTGAATTCATCCCAATTTGTGTATCCCAATATACTTTTCAATGAGGGGAATCCATTGTGTAACAGTTCAATGTTAAAAGAAAGGTTTAGAGCAGTCTCAAATGGCCGAGTAGTTACCCCATCTATTTTGTCGACGACGAATAAAGGGGATGTTGAAGCTTTCAGCTGCGAGGATAGTTTCATTATAGAGGGGAAGGGTTTGAGATATGTTGTTGACAAGGGAGTTGATCATTCCAGAGGTCAAAAGAAGAAGTTACACCATGATATTGTAATGCAAAACCAGCAAGAGAAACAAAGAGGCCTACATGGTCAATCACAATTGCAAGGGATTCATGTGAAGAATCCAAGTCCGAGGAATAATAGTCCATTTCTTTTGCAGCCAGCATTTAGTTTACTGGCTCAGGAACCGGGCTATGTATGCTGTATGGCAAAGGATCAGCATGGTTGCCGGCTTTTACAAAAGATGTTTGATAAGGGAAATCAACAAGATCTTCAGATGATATTTAATGGAATTATCAATCACGTTATTGAACTTATGATGAATCCATTTGGAAATTATCTTATGCAGAAATTATTGGATGTATGTAATGAAGAACAGAGAACGCAGATTATACTCATGGTCACTGAAGAACCAGAAAACCTTGTTAGAATTTCTCTAAATACGCATGGGTAATTCCTTTTTTCTTCTTCTTCCTTAGTGAACTTATGATACTTTCATAGTCTATTGTTTCTGAATTAAACTATTATGGTTGCATCAGTACTCGTGTGGTGCAGAAGTTGATAGAGACTCTCAAAACCAGGCAGCAGATTTTATTGGTTGTATCAGCTGTCCAACCAGGTTTTCTTGATCTTATTAGGGACCTGAACGGAAATCATGTCATACAGCGTTGCTTGGAATACCTCAGCAAGGAAGATAATGAGGTAAAGGTTTTCTTTCTGTTTGATCTGTGACCATATGGTACTTTTCTTCTCAGGTTTCTTTAGTATGTTTTCTAAAATTTATTTTCTTCCTATTTAATTGATCAATGACCATACATTGTACCACACAATGGGAGTTCTTTTCCTCACTTCATTACGTTTCTTTTTATTTCTGGAAGTTGAGGTTATGGTGGATGTGAGGCCATGAGAAACAAAAATACTAAATTAGGAATGAGATTATTTATAATAAGGCTGGAGTCACACCTATTGAAAATAAGACATTCAAGATGCAATTAAAACAGTTTGAAAATGTGACAAGACCAATAGACTCACTTGTGAGGAGATTATGGAATGGTATAAGATACAACGAGCTTACAGAAGATATAGCATGGATAGTGACAATTGGAGAGACTGAATCTCTATAACCAACTCCAGCAAGTGGGATTAAGTGTTGTGAAGTCAATAATGCAGCTTCACCTTAGGTCACAAACTTAATTATGTGTACCCTCTCAAACAACAGTGTGTTATGCATATATTATCAAACATTCAACTGATTGGAGATTACTCCTAATTTATAGTAGTCAGCTAACATGAATCCTTGTAAGCCATTTTTCTTTGAACTGTAAAAGGTTGAGGCTATATGCAGTCAACATATTACAACATATCCAGCCGTTATCCCACTATGTGGGGTTGGCTACATGAATTCTAGACTTCTATGTGGGTTACATCCCAACAGATAGTTTGTCTAGAATTCATATTTGGATCCGACTAGGTTTTACGCTGACTGTCGGCTACCTAACGCAACCCTCCTTCTTTATCCGGGCTTGGGACTGGCAGTGGATAATATCCCCTGGCGGAGTAATGATGAGATGAAGTTTGAACACCATCTTCACATGGAGAAATTTCATGAGATGGTGGTGAATGAAGATAATTGATATAGTTGTGTTCCATAACTTAGTTGACATGGTGAAACCAACAAGTACAATATGGAAACACAACTCATGCAGTCAACATATTATGTTGTCAAATTTTTTTCTTGTAATATTTACAGGTCAATCAATACTCACACAGAACATTCTGGTATGCATTATTTTTCACTTGTTTAGGGGCACTGAGTAGAATTCTACTTTGCTACCTAATTCATCAAAAGCCATAGCCAAGGGCTATATATTCGACCTTGCAACAGCTCCTTATAGTACCTTAGGAGTTCATCTCTATTTGCATGGATCTTCAAATGTTTCAATTAGTACTGCATCTATATTGTTACTATCAGATCTTATATCTATGGTCATCTTTCCTATAACATTCAGTTCATCACCTCAACATGTTACGTAAAAATTGCTTATTATTGTGATCCATTACTCGTCTATTCTTTACCACATCTCTGGTTGGCAACTTTCTTGAAGTTTGTCTCCCTTGTGGAATACGTTACTGGAGTTGGACTTTTAACAGATATGAGAAAGCTTTCCTGGAGTTTGCTTCTTGCAGGATCTTGTATGAGCTCTACATGCATTAACTTGAACTAGCATATCCATAATGCTTTCAAATCTTGTAAGATGTTCAAGGGTAGTTCTGTAGGATATCCTCATGTTGGCAGGCATCAGATACACCTTAAAAGCTCATCCACCCCCCCAGCCAACAACACACCCGTGGGCACAGGAAAAAGAAAAAAAACTGTTTCACTGTCAATTCAATTAGAAAGTTCTGATTATAGTGATTCCATGCCATACTAGTTTGGCACCAATATGGGGTAATGGACACGATAATTAACAAAATAGGTTTTGTTTTGTACCTAATGAGGATAAAATGATCATTACCTGATTATGATCCAAAGGCTTGGATCATTATAAATTTGACATCATTCTGCTGCTGCAGAACATAACATCTGATTGCAGAATATCTCATACAAAGGTAATGAGCATTAACAAATGGTTCATTCAAATGCTGTACGTGGATTAAAATATATAAATCTATGGAAAAACCTTCCATCAAATATTGTTCCATTAAGCCTGTAATCTGATTCTCTTCCCAAATGTTGTTAAGAATTATACATAGCGTGTTATTTCTAGCTATTAATTTGGTTTCAGTTGATTATTTTTTTCCTGCTACCATAATTTTATACCTGTTTCATCTTTTCTGTTGCTTAACCTTTGCAGTTTATATTTGATGCTGCGGCAAAGTTCTGTGTTGATATTGCAACTCATCAACATGGATGTTGTGTTCTAAATCGATGCATTACTCAGTCTGCTGGGAAGCATAGAGAAAAGTTGGTGGCAGAAATTGCTGCCCATGGGCTTTTCCTTGCTCAAGATGCTTTTGGGTAATTATTTTTAGAGATTTTTTGCACCATCTTTGCTATGTGATTATGAATTATGGACACTCTTGCACTGGCATCTGTGAGTTAATTTGGGTCAGACACCTTAAATTGATAGGATAATATGCAGAGAGATAGATATGTGGAAAGATTATTTTTGTTATCCTTAGCCCCCTCAAGATTTACATTGGAATGATGTTTGGGGTGGATTAAACTGTTCATTGACTAATCTGGCAAATCAGCTCTTTTTTCTTTTCCTAGTTAAGCACATTACAACTTATTTGTGAGTGGGAAGTTGATTGTGTAACAACTATGTTGATAATGTTACTCTCAACGATTATTTGTTTTTCTAAAAAAAGAAGGGCATCCCAAATGCATGAGGCTCCCCACTTTGTGATTGTCAGGTGAAGGTTGTTTCTCTATGTAATCTTTCCCCAACTTTGCAAAGAGGTTGGGTTCATAACTCTAATGTCGAACCCATAATCTTCCAATTACAAAGGAGCCACTTTATTGTTACTACCAAGGCTCTCTCTCTCTCTCTCTCTCTCACACACACACACACACACACACACAACAATCAGTTATCATTAGTAAATTAATTTAAGATGTTTTTATTGCATAATAATAACTTGATTGGTTATCAATGTAACTTGATGAATATTAAGGTAGAATGGTGCGTGCAAACTTACAGTGTGCTTGGTTTTTTAAAGGATGGTAGTATGATCCATAATAGGAGGACGTGGTTGCATGTATTCTTATTTTAAGCTTGAGGGATAACCCATCTATGTGCATTCAAGTATAAAAATAGAAGATTTCAAATGAAGGTTTACCTTCAAGGGGTGGTGCTTGGCGGTTGCAATTTAGTTTTTGTTAATTTTTAGGCAGATTTTAAATGAAGTTGAACCTTGGCAAAATAATAAGGTTGCTCTTGCTCTATTGTGATCTAGAGGTCATAGGTTCATGTCAACAAACAACTTTTTTGGTGTTTGTGTTTTTTCTGTTAAACAAAATATACTAAAGGCATTTTATGAAATAAAAAACCTGACAAGGCGTTGTAACACCAAATCAGTCTTTGTTAATATAATGGAATAGATTGGTCGTGTTTTGGTTTTAACCTTCTGGCTTCTGATCCATTTCTTAAGCAGCTCAAATATCTTGGTTGAGGGTACGCACGTTGTTGGTGCTAGTCCAACCTAAACCTATCCCATCATAACCCCTGTTACTGAATGGAGAAATAGGCCACAACAAAGGATCTAGCAGTAAGCCGAGCAAGTTGGATATCAAGCATTTTAAGCAAGGGTGTTGTGAGTGATTCTTCCATTCTGGGTAGAGCAGCATGGCTAGTGTATCTTACTTGCACCTTTGACTTGATTTTTCAATTTAACTGGCAGTGCAACTCACCAATTGATTTTTCACAATATTATTATGGTCTTAAAAGACCTTGCACCTTTGAAATAGGAAATTTCCCATTAGGTTTGTGCAGATGAGTTGAGGCTCGGGCTAAAGCATGTAGCCTTTGTATATTTCTTTGCTTCACTTGTAAAACATACGAGTGCATCTAATTTTGGTAGTCCTCTATTTTCATTTGTTGCTAGACTGATATATCCCGGAAGAAGGTTCTTTCCTTTTTTTGTTTGTTCATATTTTGCTGTTTAGAGGTGGAAAGTTATGTAATTAGTGTGTGATGGAAGACTAGCCACTGTGTATCTTTTTCATTTTTTCCCCAAATATTTGGTCTCAAAGTTTAGAATTGTTTAGATACTGACTAACTTGAACCCCAGCTAATTTGCCTAGCAATTTTTGTCATTTCTTGTAAGCTAAGCCTTATCTTCTCTTAATGCCATCACATATTTGCTCTAGCTAAACTATGTTTGTTTCACATCCTCTTTCCCTCTTCTTTCTTTTCATATTGTTGTTTTTGTAGTATCATAATGATCATCATCTATATTTGATTTTTTTAAGTGGGAAATCCATGTTCCCTAATCCTTTCATCTTCAATGATGATAAGCCAACCATTCGGCAGGTGGAGTCTTTACAATATGTCCCATACCCGGATTGATCAATCAATTTCTTACTTTGCCACCTCTCTTTATTCTTAGGCTGCTGGGGTTGGTGCTTTCTATGGTCTCCATATTGCCTAGTACTCCCACAATCTATTTCACCATTCACATTATGGCTCTAATAACCATATTATTCTTAAAATTGGGGAAGCTATGAGTTGGTTACATCACTTAGTTATTATTCCATCATTTTCTTGCATTGTATTAATCCCTCTAAATCTAGAATCTCTACGCAAGAAGTATTTCTGTCATGCAACTGTTTATTTATCAGGGGCTTTCTACCACATCTAATTTGCATTTTGACTTGAAATTTGCCTCTTGTGTCCCAGTAATTATGTGGTGCAATATGTTATAGAGCTTAAGATCCCCTCAGCTGTTGCCAGCTTGATATCTCAGTTTGAAGGCAACTATGTGCAGCTCTCAATGCAAAAATTCAGCAGCCATGTGGTGGAAAAATGCCTTGAATGTCTTGAAGACAGCCATTCAAGAATCATCCATGAATTGCTTTCAGTACCTCGCTTTGAGCAGTTGCTGCAAGACCCTTTTGCAAACTATGTCGTCAGATCTGCCCTTAAATTTTGCAAGGTGCCAAACCCTCATACTTAAATTTTATCATGATGCTTTTATAATTTTTAATTTCATTTGGAAGCATCATCTGAATTCTTATTTGACTTTTTGGTCTTAAAATCCGCATTTACATAGGAATCCTGTTCCCCGTAATTCATCCAACTTGGCCTTAGTTTAGGATTTCTGGCTTGCATAATTCATCATAATTCTCCTTGACATTTTTCCTAGTGTTTTTGTTGAAGCAGGGGATTCTGTATGATTCACTAGTGAAAGTAATTCGGCCTCACAGCATCCTGCGGACTAGTCCATATTGCAAGAAGATTTTCTCACGCAACCTCTTGAAGAAGTGATTTCTGATTTGCTGTCGTGAGAAGTGTTGTTGTCATCCCAAGGCTACTGCCATCTTCACGAATAACAACCAGTCTTATGTATCTTGGAGCTTCCATTTGTAGATTATGGTAGTCAGGATTTGGTGCTGATCTACTACCAAGAAATTCAGAACCTGCTTGCATGATGTAAAGAAGAAAGTTTTGGACCTGCTTGAATTGTGGATATGAGTTGTAATATTCTGCTTTTGTTGTTCTAATACTTCAAAATGTTGGGAGATTGTAGAGGATCCGAATGTTGCTGCTTTTGCTTCACTTGGATTAGATCTGGATGCTTTGTTTATTAGACAACTTTGCTGTTTCATCCTTCTCAAGTTGAGATGCTACTGATGGCCAACTCTTTTGCCATGTATGCTTACTGAAACTGTACATCTATGAAGCAATATAGATGAGATGAGAAAATATTCAATACAGCTATAATATCATGTCATTTTAGTGGCGATGTAGTAGTAATCATAATTAAGCTAGCCATGTATATAAATTTGAAAGACATGGCAACGAGGATGAACTCTATTTTTATGTCGATATTGGTTGTATTAAATATTTATATTGAGACAGCAGTATCTGATAGGAGGCCTTGAGACTGGGGCCTGTTTGGCTGTCTTGCCATCCGATCTTTTTTCTTTCCTACAGGCTGCAGCAGCACAATAGCAGCACATAATCTTGAATTCTGCCCCCAATTAAATTCCACTCCTTGAGCACTCTAGAATTAGAGAGTATTTTGAGCGGCGTTCTTCTACCTCGGGCTCGGCTCAGGAGTTAAGAGCATGTTGTTAATGTGAGACTCGATATGGCGGCTTCATTCCAAACAATCCCTTGAATTAGGCACATGAAATTCGAAAGAATCCGTTTTATTCTAATAAGGGCACGTACACGTTGTAATGGGAGTAATTAGAAAACTAAAGAAACTGATGGGGTGATACGATTAAAGCCAAAGCCTGAAAACTGATTAATTTTTAACAGTTGAGGACATGCATGCATAGCTTGATTAATATATATTTGCATCTCTTCTCTGGAGTGGTTCCACCTTGAATTCATGTAAAATACTCTTTTCTTTTCTATACCAAATAATTAATACAAAATCACTTATCAATTTTAAATCTGAATATCATTTTTCTATTTACACCAAAATTAATAAATTACTTTTTTTTTCTATAAAAACATTTACATGTATGTAGAAACGAAGCAACCAACATCGATTAGAGATGTTCACAGGGGTGACGGAGTATGTTGGCTTCAGTATGTAGAAAAGAAAAAAGCCTAATTAATGCCATGAGGTAGCAAATCGTGGTTAAAGTTAACTAATTAATTTACTCTTGATTAATTGGCTTCAATCACCCCTTCGCTCAGTTGGAGCTAACAGTTTTTCCTTTTCAAAGCCAAAGGTGTGATCTAAATCGTCCAATTTATTTTATCAAGTTATGTTCATTGTCATGGTATTTGTGATGTCAATTGAATTTTAAAAATTACATTCACAACTTAAATTAATGCAAAAGAATAACACTGTAAAATTTTAAGTTGGGTGCCCTTTATAATGTAACTTTGTATGAGGGAATGATCAAATATACTTTTAACGCCTTTCATATGAAAATGTTTATGAAACAAAGGTGAATATAGCTAGGTAATTGATCTAGTCCAATTAGTGTCTTACCTAATTGGCGTCAAAGTTGCAAGTTTGTTTGATAACTTAAATTTCGGTAAGAATTTATCAAATTTACCATAAGAGAATATTGCAATAACAACACATGTCCTCAAGTTTACTTTAATTGCAAAGACACCACTCTTTTTTTAAAAATAGAAATGACCTCAATTGTTGTTAAAAAAAATGCAAAATAACTAGTATACCTTATTTCTCTCTTTTTACTCTAGTCTCTCTTTTCTTGTTGATATCATCTTAATTTCAAACCAAAATAAATAAATAAATAAAAAACATCCTTGATGCCATCGAACCATCAAGGATTATTGTAGTTTGATTGAACCTAACAATTACTAGTGTTCAACAATGACAACCAGATTGCTAGGGTTTTGCAATGGAAGTCTCAAAATCTTGGGTTCAATTAGGGTTAACGTTAGAGGAAAAATAAAAGAAGAGAGAAAGAGATAGAGCCTAAAAATATGCAAGGAGAAGTCAAACAAATTAATGTGATTTGAGGCATTATCCAAGCCCACCATGGTGGTAAGGAGAAATTAGGTAAATAGGTGTGATTTAGGGGAATAGATTGGAATGATGAAGTTCGATAATACCCAATGACATCAAATGAAGTTGATAGTAAATAGTGGTAGGGATTATTGGCAAAGTCGAGAAGTCACCAGGTAACTGCTAGAGTTGAGAGAAAAACTATATTGTGAGTGACCAGAAATTGCTTGAGTGATTGCTTGAGAACTGGTGCAAGCATCAAATCTTTGGTTAAACACCTCCACGTCTTTTTATTTTTTATTTTTTATAGTGATTGATAAATGTGTTATACAGGTAAAAAGTCAAAAATTTGAATTATGTGACCTAACAACTTGAAAATTAGTTAAAATAAAAATTATAGTCTTTTAGAAATAGTCTAATAAAAGGGGCAAGAACTCTTCATTTCGGGATACTCGAAAGAAGAGTAATAATTGTTGTGCCGAATAATGAGCCCAAGCCCAAGAAAATAAGCTCACAACCCATCTTGAGACTTCAACCCATAACTCATCGAGTAACGTGGGCGAGTGACTGATCATGAGGTTATTCATGTAACCCGAGAGGTTAGTTGAGTGATTTGAGAAGATAGTCAAGTAAGATCGAGAAATTATCGAGAAACTGATCAGGGATTAATCGAGAAATATCAACGTCATTGAGGGATCATTCTAGGAAGAGATTCATAGGTCACTTACTCACAATAAGATTTATGTGCAAGAGACTCTCGTGAGTCATCCAGAGTTGAAAGATTATTTCTAGACAATGCGAGAGACCTTTTTAAGAGACTATAGACTTTGAAAGACCAATTCTCTAGTTATTACTTACATGAGACAGTAAAGAACGAATCAAACTTACTGTTGATGTGTCTGCCTATAAATTCGAAAGGGTTTCCAATATATTTGTATGTGATTTTCTTAGTATATTCCTCTTTATAAATAAGAGAACTCATTTGGTTGAGGTATACTCATAACTTTACATTAATTACAACTCTATTTCCTTTACATTTTAACTTTTATTTAGAAATTGACTTAAATATCAGAGGACTCACACGAGAGGTTACTTACTCTCCCTAACTAATTTCTTCCATGCAAGTCATCCACATATTTTGATCGAGATACTTTCTCACTATGAATAAATTTATTATTGTATTTAGATAACAATAAAAATAACATTAATTAAATTAAGTTAAAATTATTTCATATATATGTTTAATGAACTTTGTTGCTTAAATAAAAGGTGTAGTGGTCATTTTAGGAAAGTTTTGAGAGTAATTTGGAGAAAATAAAATTTCAAAAATGTCTAAGCCAAGATCCAAAGTTTAGGAGGTAGATGGTCAATTTACGTAGTGTTTTTAATAATAGAAAGTGTTGTGGTTAACTATAAAAAGTTTAGGGAGTAATAAGACAAATTTTAAATTTCAAGAGATATATTAACTAAAAGAGGTTAAAGTTTAAGAAGTGTGATTAATTTATTTAAAATATAAAACAGAGATGAGAGAGAAAATATAGTTTAAGAAAAAAGAAAAAGTAATGTGAGAGAATTTTTTTTCCAAATTATTAGGAAATTTTTGGTTACTTGAAAATATTTAACTATGGTCAATAGATCTTAAATAGAAAACCGAAACATAATATCAAAGTATAAAAGGTATTCATTATAATTTGTAAAAACTAACGATATTACTTGCATTTACTCTAAACATTAAGGGTCTTAAGCGCATTTTTTTCAAACTATAAATATTATTCACTATTATATTATTAAATAGAAAACAATTGATTAAAATAAAATAAACTCTCTAAATTAGAAGATTACTCTTTTAACAGCCTCGCTCTCTCTCTCCTTTGTGTGCGCCTTTCGCCTACTGCTGCGACTTGCTCTTCATTTCAATGGCGTGAGCATCAACAGTCACAAACCCGTCTCAATAGACCGTCAATATCAGAAACCCATTTATCTCCTCTTTCTCTTTCTGCTTTTCATCTTCCTCGTTTAACCCCAAAACCAAATCAAACCATATAGTATAGGCAAATGCAACCCCGGATTTCTTCAAAGCAATCTCGTATCATCCGTGCCGGACAGAATCTCTCGATGATAAAATGCTTCTTCCGGCATCTCCAGATTGATATCTGATTTGGGTTTTTGATCCTTACCTTTTTTTTTTCTCCATAAATACTCTGCAACTCTCTGTTTGTATAAATATAACTGCGTCTCTGTGTTGTGTGTATTTTTCTTTATTGGAAACATGAATGGCGATCCAGAGCTGGAAATGTTGTTGAGTGAGATCCCTCGTGTGGCATCTTTCGATCAAAATCATCATAATCTTTTCCCGAATTCTCCACTTTTCAGTTCAAGCTCTTCGTCTGGCGCGTTTTGTTCTTCAGACGACGGGTTTTCGCCTTC
Organism: Diospyros kaki; assembly: GCA_036245055.1. Taxonomy (NCBI): domain Eukaryota; kingdom Viridiplantae; phylum Streptophyta; class Magnoliopsida; order Ericales; family Ebenaceae; genus Diospyros; species Diospyros kaki. The sequence goes on along the minus strand of BSEG01000015.1, from coordinate 14,077,506 downwards.
TGTGAAGAACTCGAATGGGTATGTGTGTGATGAACTTGGTTTGTGTGAAAATCTTCGTGGAATGAGTATCAGAAATGAAAATAAAGATTATTCGGATGCTAGGCGTGTTCTTAGTGGTGATTTTCATGGCTACGAGGGGTTCCGGCGTTCAATCCCGGGAAATTCTATGAGTCCTTATAATGCAGGTAAGTTAATGGGGGAAAATCATACTATTAATCAGTCCAACGCTTTGTATTCCGAACCCTTTTGCTTCAAAAATAGGATAGATTGTGTTATGGACCAAAGAAGCCATCAGAACAATGACTCTTACAATAGAGACTTTCGATTAGATAATCCATCTACCAATTGGTCTTATCTGAATGGTGAAATGTGTTACCCAAATGATCAAGTAGGGATGGAGTTTAACGAGGATATGAGTCTGTTGAATCCTGTGAATTCATCCCAGTTGGTGTATACTAATATGGTTTTGAATGAGGGAACTCCATTGTGTAACAGTTCAATGCTAAAAGAAAAGTTTAGAGCAGTCTCAAATGGAGGAATATTCCCCCAATCTATTTTGTCGATGACAAAGAAAGGGGATGTTGAAGCGTTCAGCTGCGAGGATAGTTTCATTATACAGGGGAAGGGTTTGAGATATCTTGTTGACAAAGGATTTGATCATTCCAGAGGTCAAAAGAAGTTACACCATGATATTTTAATGCAAAGCTGGCAAGAGAAACATCGATGGCGTCAATCACAATTGGAAGGGATTCATATGAAGAATCTAAGTCTGAGGAATTATACTCCATTTCTTTTGCAGCCAGCATTTAGTTTACTGGCTCAGGAACCGGGCTATGTATACTATATGGCGAAGGATCAGCATGGTTGCCGGCTTTTACAAAAGATGTTTGATAAGGGAAATCAACAAGATGTTCAGATAATATTTCATGGAATTATCAATCACGTTATTGAACTTATGATGAATCCATTTGGAAATTATCTTATGCAGAAATAATTGGATGTATGTAATGAAGAACAGAGAACGCAGATTATACTCATGGTCACTGAAGAACCAGAAAACCTTGTTAGAATTTCTCTAAATACACATGGGTAATTCTTTTCTTCTTCTTCTTCTTCCTTAGTGAACTTATGATGCTTTCATAGTCTATTGTTTCTGAATTAAACTATTATGGTTGCAACAGCACTCGTGTGGTGCAGAAGTTGATAGAGACTCTCAAAACCAGGCAGCAGATTTTATTGGTTGTATCAGCTGTCCAACCAGGTTTTCTTGATCTTATTAGGGACTTGAATGGAAATCATGTCATACAGCGTTGCTTGGAATACCTCAGCAAGGAAGATAATGAGGTAAAAAGGTTTTCTTTCTGTTTGGTCTGTGACCAGATGGTAAATTTCTTCTCAAGTATGCTTTCTGAAATTTGTTTTCATTCTATTTAACTGTTCAGTCACCATAGAGTGCACCACAAATATATGAATTATTTTATTCTCTTCATTGCGTTTCTTTTTATTTCTGGAATATGAGGTTATGGTGGATGTTAGGCCATGAAAAAAAACTAAATTAGAAATGAGTTATTTATAATAAGGTTGGAGCTGCATCTACTGAAAATATGTTATGCAAGATGCAATTAAGATGGTTTTTACATGTGAGAAGACCAATAGACTCACTTGTGAGGGGTAGGAAATGGTATACTATAGATACAACGGGCTTACAGAAGATATAGCACAGATAGGGATAATTGGAAAGGTAGAATCTATATAACCAACTCCACCAAGTGGGATTAAGGTTTGCAATGACGATAATGAGGCTCCACCTTAGTTCATATTACTATACTTGATTTTGTGTTGCATCTTCACCAACAGTGTGTTACATTTATTATCAACACAATTCAACTGAATGGAGATTACTCCCGATTTATCTCTGAAAGGGTAAACCATTTTTCTCTGAACTGTAATTGGTAAAGGCTATATAACATATTATGTAATCAATTTTATTTCTTGTAATAGTAGCATGTCAATCAATATTCATATAGACCATTCTGTTTTTCATTATTTTTCAATTGTTTAGGGCCACTGAGTAGAATTCTACTTTGCTAACTCCTTCAAAAGCCATAGCTAACAAGGGCCATGTCTTCTAGCTTTCTACAGCTCGTTATGGTACCATATTAATTCATTTCTATTTGCAGGGATCTTCAAATGTCTGGATTAGAAATTTGCATAACATTTCACTATGTTGCTACTATCAGATTTTATTTCTGTGGTCATCTTACCTAGAAAATTGAGTTCATCACCTCAACATGCTACTTGTCAACATGTTATGTAAGAATTACTTGTTATTGCTATCCATTACTCGTTTCTTCTTAAGGAAATCTCTGGTTGGATTTTTTCCTGATGTTCTCCCTTGTGGAATTCTACTGGAGTAAGTACGCTAAGAGATATGAGAAAGCTTTCCTGGATTTTGCATGATGCAGGGTCTTGTATGAGCTTCACATGCATTAACTTGAACTAGCATATTCATGATGCTTCCAAAGCTTCTAAGGGTGGTTTTGTCGGATGTCTCATGTTGGCAGGCATCAAACACAGATACACCAAAGCCCATGCCCAACACCATCTCCACCAACCAAACCCCCCCCCCCCCCCCGCTCCCCCGCCGCGGGGAACCCACACACACACAGAGGAAAATAAGAAACTGATCCAGTCAGTTCTTACCATAGTGATGCATTCCATGTTATGCTAGTGTGGCTCCAATCCGGCGTTGTGGACATGATACTCAATGAAATAAGTTATTTTTTGTAACTAATGAGGATAAAATGATTGCTACCTGATTATGATCCAAATGCTTGGGTCATGTTAAATTTGACATTCTCCTAACATAACATCTGATAGCAGAATATTTTATACAAGGTAATGAGCATTAATACACAGTTCAGTCAAATGCTCTATATCGTTAACCCATGAACTACTACGTAAATCTATGGAAAACCTTCCATCAGATATGGTTCCATTAAGACTGCAATCTGATTGTCTTTCTGAATGTTTTTAAGAATAATACTAGAGTGTGATTGCTAGCTATTAATACTAGAATACGTTTTCAGTTGATTATTTTGTTCCTGCTACCTTGATTTTATACCTTTGTTGTCTTTTCTGTTGCTTTGCAGTTTATATTTGATGCTGCGGCAAAGTCCTGTGTTGATATTGCAACTCATCAACATGGATGTTGTGTTCTGAATCGATGCATTGCTCAGTCTGCTGGGAAGCATCGAGAAAAGTTGGTGGCAGAAATTGCTGCCCAGGGGTTTTTCCTTGCTCAAGATGCTTATGGGTAATTATTTTTAGAGATTTTTGCACCATATTTGGTATGTGATTATGCATTACGGACACTTATGGAATCACACATGTGAATTAAGTTGGGTCAGACACCTTAAATAGATAGGGTAATATGCAGAGAGATAGATCAGTGGTAAGAGTGTTTTGGTTATCCTTGGACCCCTCTTGATGTACATCAGGAATGATGTTTAGGGGGATTAAACTGTTCATTGACTGGTCTGACAAAGAAATTCTTTTTTCTTTTCCTTGTTAAGCACATTACAACTTATTCATGAGTAGGATGTTGATTGTGTTACAATTATGTTGATAATGTTACTCTCAACAATTATTTTCCTTTTGAAAATGGGCATCCCAAATGCATGAGGCTCCTTGCATTGTGAGAGCTAGGGGAGGGTCGTTTCTCTACACCCTTTGCAAAGAGGTTGGGTTCATAACTTGAACCATAATCTGGTACTTGGCAGGGCATTGCAATCGTACCCTTCTAGGGTGATACTTGGCGGTTGGAATTTAGTTTTTGGGCAGATTTTGAATGAAGATAAACCTTGGTGCAATGGTGAGGCTGCTCTTGGTCTGTTACGATGTGGAGATCATAGGTTCAAGTTAGCAAACAGCTCATTTGGTGGTTGTGTTTTTCATATTATGCAAAATATATAAAGAAAAACCAGACAGGGCTTTGTGACACCAAATCTGGCGTTTGCTTATTAATAGAATAGAAGGGTTGTGTTTTGGTTTTGACCTTCTGATCCATTTCTTAAACAGCTCAAACATCTAGGTTGAGAGTCTGCATGTTGTGATTGGTGCTAGTCCAAGCTAAACCTGCCCCACCATAACCCCTTTTTACTGAATGGAGAAGTGGACCACAAAAAGCATCTGGCAGAAAGCTGATCAAGTTGGATATCAGGCAATTTAATTGGCAGTGTTGTATGTGATTCTGGGTACAGCAGCATGGCCGGTGTATCTTACTTGCTCTTTTGATTTGATTTTTCAATTTCATTGACAGTGCAATTTGTTAATTTTCACCATAATATATGGTCTTAAAGCACCTTGAGCCTTTGAAATAGGAATTTCCTATTAGGTTTATGTATATGGGTTGAGGCTTGGGCTAAAGCATTCAGCCTTCGTGTATTTCTGTGCCTTCACTTGTAAAACATGTGTATATCCAATTTTGCTGATCCTCTACTTTCATTTGTTTCTGGAGTGATTGCAATATCAAATCATCGAGGAAGAAGGTTCTTTTCTTCTACTGTTAGTTCATATTTTGCTACTTGGAAGTGGAAATTATGTGATTAGTATGTGATGGAAGAATAGCCACTTTGTTTCTTTTTCCTTTTTTCCCAAATATTTAGTCTCTCAAAGAATAGAATTGTTGATCAACTTTAATCCCAGCTAATTTATCTGGCAATTTTTACCCTTTTTTGCCGCTACATTTTGCTCTAGCTAAACTCATGTTTGTTTTGCATCCTCGTCCCCCCTTTCTTTGCATTGTTGTTGTTTTTTTCACATCTTCATAATGATCATCCACATTAGATTTTTTTTTAACTGGAAAATCCCTTTGATGACGATAAGCCAACTGAGGTGGAGCCTTGCGATAATTGCCATACCCTGATTGATCAATCGATTTGTTCTTTGCCACCTGTCTTTATTCTTTGGCTGCTGGAGATGTGCTTTTTATTGTCTCCATATTGCCTAGTACACCCACAATCTATTTCACCATTCACATTATGACTCTAATATCCATATTATTCTTAAAATTATGGAAGCTATGAGTTGCGGATATGTTGCTTAGTTATTATTCTATCATTTTCTTGCATTGTATTAATCTCTCTAAATCTAAAATCTCTACCCGAGAAGTAGTACTGTCAAGCGACTGTTTGCCTTGTTATTAGGGACTTTCTACCCCATCTAATTTGCATTTTGACTTGGAATTTGCCTTTCGTGTCCCAGTAACTATGTGGTGCAATATATTATAGAGCTTAAGATCCCCTCAGCTGCTGCCAGCTTGATATCTCAGTTTGAAGGACATTATGTGAAGCTCTCAATGCAAAAATTCAGCAGTCATGTGGTGGAAAAATGCCTTGAGTGTCTTGAAGACAGCCATTCAAGAATCATCCATGAATTGCTTTCAGTACCTCACTTTGAGCAGTTGCTGCGAGACCCTTATGCAAACTATGTCATCAGATCTGCCCTTAAATTTTGCAAGGTACCCAACCCACACACTTGCGTTGTTATTTTGATGCTTCTCTAATTTTTACTTGAGTTTGCAAGGATAATCTGGAAGGTTGAAGACTCTTTTAGTCAAAATTGTCACACTTGCATGGGAATTCTGTTCCATAATTCATCAAAATTAGCCTTACTTTAGGATTTTTGGCATTGCGTAATTCTCCTAGACTTTCTTTGTTTTTTTTTGGGGGGGTCTTATTTCTATTTTTGTTGAAGCAGGGGACTTTGTGTGATTCACTAGTGAAAGTAATTCGACCTCACGGCATCCTACGGACTAGTCCATATTGCAAGAAGATTTTCTCGCACCACCTCTTGAAGAAGTGATTTCTCATTCGCTGTTGTGAGAGAAGTGTTGTTGTTCTCCTAAGTCTGCTGCCATCTGCCCAAATAACAACCACTCTTATGTTTTTTGGAGCTCCGAGTTGTAGATTATCGTACTGTCAGGAATCGATGCTGATCTACCCACCGAGATATTCAGAACCTTCTCGCATGACGTAAAGAAGAAAATTTTGGTACCACCTGCTTGAATTGTGGATATGAGTTGTAATATTCTGCTTTTGCTTTTCTAAAACTTCAAATGTCGGAGATTCTAGAGGATCCAAGTGTTGCTGCTTTTTGCTTCACCTGGTTTTAAATCTGGATGCTTTGTTTATCATATAGTATTTTGTTTGTTTCTTCCGAAGTTGAGATGCTACTGATGGCCGACTCTTTTGCAAGTTTACTTACTGGTACTGTACATCTATGGAGGAGCATAGGTGCGATGAGAAAATAATCAATGCAATTGTGATATCATGCCATTGGTGTTGGCATCAAATATTTTCTCGCCATTTAGCGAGACAGATAGCTGAGCTGATATGACATAGTAAGATGTATCTGATAGAGCCTTTCCAACAGGCTGCAGCATTACCTAGAATTCTGTCAAATCCCACTCGTGCACTAAAAACTAAAAAATTAAGAGTATTTTACCTCAAGAGATGATGCATGTTGCTCATGATTACTCGATCTGGGCTTGATTCCAAACAATCCCTTGAATTAGTTACATGTGATTAGAGGAGTTACATATGTGACCGTGCAATGCTCATTTTATATGACATTACATCATATAACAAAATCTATACAGTTGAAGATTAGCATGACAATACTCTCCAATAAAGGGTAACTAGGACTGCTCTGCTATGTTAACATGAAACAGGTTTCTAATATACGAAAGAAAGCATTCTCTACTTAAATTTAGGTGGTTGAACCAATGGGGTCAACTAATTCATAACAACTTTTACGAAGTCCAATAAAAGAGATACGGAAAGAGAGAATTCTAGCATATAAAATTGATATTATTTATGATATTTATGGCTTCTTACTGTTCTTAATTCAGGAGGTGGATAACAAAAACACAAGCGAACAACTCAGAACTCACTCAACCAAAAGGATAACACTCAAGCAATAGACAGCCACAATAATCACAAGGAAACTGAACGAAGCAGCACAACTGCTTCTTAAGCATCCCCATGTCCTACCAGGGCAAGGAGCATTTTCTCATAGTCTCCACCGGTGTCCTTGGCGATGGCACGATCCAAAGGGACACTGTTCCTCCTGTAGTACTCGTCTTTTATGATCTTCAAGTCGACCTCGGCTCTTGTTGCAACTACTCTAGTGACAGCCCATTCGTCAGTTCCTTGCTTGTTTATTGCCAGGCGAAGAATCCTCTCAAAGTACTTCTCAGGATAGGTCAAGCACTCCACTGTTGCTCTCAGAATCGAGAGGAACTCATCTTTGGGATCACCTTCCAAGTCCTGTGCCATGCATTTTTTCCAAGTGAACATCAGAATCGTAACCTGAATACTTACACTCCGTTTTATGACTTATATTGTTGACGAAGAGGCACATTTGATTAATTTGAATGGCCAATACGTGAACGCGAAGCCACCAGTGAGTCAGCAACTAGGGTTGTATTACTTGTATATATCAATTGGGTTGGTGGACAACACTAACAAAATTATTTTGGACCAGAACCTTGCTTCCGAATAAGAGAATAGAGTAAAAAACTAAAGAAAGTGATGTGATACGATATAATGGAAAATTAATGCCAGCCTGAAAAATGATGGTTTAACAGTTCACGTGCGTACCTTGATTATGTCATGCCCAAATGCGTCTCTGTAGCGGTTGAGAGTTGCATTGATCTGCGCTTTGCTCCTTGTAGCCAAAATCCTGATGAGATCCTCATCACTGTAAGCCTTCTTAGAGATGCTCTCATGGAGTATCTTGGCCTCATTTTTTGCAAGGGTCATGTTCACCTCTTCCCCACCATAGCGATATGAGCAGACAAGAGGTAACAAAAGCTAGAAGAATAGGAAGTGGAACAAACAAATGAGTTAACCAAAATCTCCGGTCTTGAGTTTGGAGAACCTAAATATTCATTATGAAGATATAAAGATCCATGAAAAATGCCATCTCAACCCCACAGAAAATAAGCGAAAGATAAAAAAGTAGCATACTAAAAAGAAAAAAAGGCCTAATTCCATGTGGTGGCAAGTCCCAAGCAAAGCTAATTTCGGCCTTAACATTGTCAGTCACCATCTCTCTTACTTTTAAAGTATAACCTTCAGTTTGGGCTAACAGTTTTTCCTGTTCAAAAGATGTGATCCAAATCAATCAATTAAATAACAATCTTGGTCCTTTATTTTTGAGAAGCATGTCATGGACCATTAATTCTGCAGTAGAATGGTTTTCACACTCTCAATCATATGGCTGTCTATTAGCCAAATTTAAGTTATTAACCAACTTGCATACTCGTCACTAGGGAAACAAACCTCCTTTCTATGCCTGGGAATAATTTATCAAAATTAACTATAAAATACATTTAATTTTAGAATGAGCTAAAAGCCTTACCAATCAAAGTATACAAGTACCAAAGAGTGTGTAAATTCCTCACAGAGGGAGTACAGTTATGACATGACCATTGATACGCAGTTAGACCATAGAAGTACCTTGCGGAAGTCCCCAGTTGTGTGCTGTGCAACATCTTCTTCAAGAGATTTCTTATAGCGAGCATGATAAGCTTGCCTTGCATGAAGTAGTTCCTGTGGAGACCTTGCACAAGCTATTTCCACTAGAACCTGGTTGCTTGCAGTCCACTTCTTTGTTGCTTCATTGGCCAAATATGCATCGCGTTCAGCAGGATCAAGGGTCCAGATCACTACCAGCCTCTGAAAGAAAGAAATATGATAATCTATTTACTTTCTCTAATAAAGAAAGAGAGCGACTAGTAAAAGATCACTCACTATGCTGGAATTTGGTTGAGGAGTAATCTTTCTTAATGCACAATAAATATGGGCGTGAGTGGGCAAGAACCTACCTCAAAGTCATCTGTAAGTTCTTTGTCAAGTGCTTTAAGGAGATCTTCTTTGTAAGTTTCAGCATAAGTTTGTCGTATCAACTTGCGCTGAGCAGCATTTCTATGTGCCAATATGGATATGATTAATTCTTCATTAGTTCCCCATCCTGCAACCAGTATCATGAAGTATAAAAAGATGTCACAGCCCATGGATATGAATATTCAAAGAGCTACTATGTGGTGATAGGGATTAATATCATCTCAGGAATGAGTATAATGTTCAAGACATTAAGATCTGAGAACACCTTATTCAATCACTGGATAGAGTAAATAAACTTTTGGTACATATGGACATATTGTCAACCATGCCCCGTTTCATGATTTTATCTATTATGCCTTTTTTTTTTTTACCCTTTACCTCTGGTCGGCATTGTCTAAATATTTACACAATTGAAGTACGATGATGTGATCCTGAAAGGACAGAGATAATACAAAAAGTTTATTTGGAATATCTAAGCCCACTTGATCTCCAAAGATTTCTTTGCTACATGCATATTTCAAAACCGCGACTCTTTTCAATACCAAACAAAAAACTTTTGAAGGCCAGCCTTCTACTAAAATTGAACCAGAAACTTTATAAATAGATTCCATGCCCTTTTGACAAGTTCCTCTTCCAGATGATCCTAGGATAATCAAAATCCATTTTGAGAAACAGGAGAGGAAAACAGAGCGAAATTGGTAGTCAAAAACGGGCAGCATATCCATCAACAAATACAAACATTACATAACGCTTCTGTAAACGTCAAGAACACGAAGATCATAAGCTCGGATCAAAGAATCTATGCGACGCAGTGCGACAGTCACTCAAAAGAGATAGCGGATCTCCCACAGAGATCAACATTCAAAATATCAACAAAAATCATCAGGAAAGCCAAAATCATTCACAGATCACGAGATCCATCGCAAAAGAACACGATCGTGCCACATATCAAGCTCAATCGCGTTAGGTCAAGTCACAGGCTACCCAAAACACGAACTCTTGCCAATCTAACAAACTACAATACACGGACATAAACGTGCAAGCAAGCAAGCAAGCCCGCGCAAACGGAGATGATCGGCAGAAAATGAGCGCACAGAAATCGATCTGATTAGCGATCAGTGAATTATCTGCAGATGAAATCAATCATAGAAGACACCGAGAGAGAGAGAGAGAGTAGAATGGGGACCTGCGAAGGCTTTGTGGAGTTGCTCGATGTCTTCGGTGGCGGAGGGGACTTGCGCCGGAACGGTGAGAGTGGACATTTTCTTTCGTTCCCTATCTGCAATTAGTTTTGCTTCTCTCTCCCTCTCTCTCGATAGATATAAGAGTGAACTGACGACTTGACTGATCCGGTGGGTGAAAGGGAAAAACTCGGAGGCGAGAGAATAACAATGATAATCCCCACTATGGAAAGAGACAGACACAGACAGCTGGATCGCCTTCTGTATTTATTTGCTGCCAGACGCTGAGATAAAGGCACCGCGATCGCGACGTTTTCTCTCTTGCAATTATGAATGCCACGTGGCCGGTGCATACTCCGTTTTCGCGGCATTTGAAGATCTCTTGGCCATGGCCGCGCTCTACTAATCAATTCAGGGACGGACCACACATGCTCTGAATTCGTTCCGCCTGCGCAACACGTGGCCTTGTATGGCCTCTCCATCACATTTTTTAAAAAACAATAAATTAAGAATAAAATTGTAAATTAATAAGACTAAATCAAAGTTACATAATCCTAGTTAGTATTTTAGGTCTAATTATTGTGCATTAGTAAGTCACTTGTTAAAGGGTAAATATATGGGCATGTACAAATTGGGTTATCGAAAGAATAACCGAAATGAAAAAATAACCATTTTAACCTCAACATTATAAAGACCAAAATACCCTAACAATTACAAAACAATCCCCAACACATTTGAAATCCCACAGCTGTGAAGCCCGATCGAATTTGTCTCCATAAGACCTGAAGTGCAATCGTCGTGCTATCGTTGTGAGTCATCATCATAATGCAAATTATTGCCGTGCTATCATTGTGCTACCGTTGCGAGCCGCCATCACACCACAAACTATCACAGTGCTATCGCTATGAGTCGCCTCACCACCAATCGCCATGCTACCACACCGGTGTGACCCAACCGCAACCCGTACACCAGGTAGGTAAGAACTATCTTCTTCTCATTTTTGTGCGTTTTTTTTTTTAATGATTTTCCATTTGCATATAGTTTGGGATGAGATTTAAGCATTTGAACAAAAGTTTTTGAAATAGAAATGGAATTGGATTTCATCCCACGATAAAGTTTGATAGGATAGAACATCCATTTCATCCCACGATGAAGTTCGAGTTCATCACAGGATAAATTCCGATCAAACTTGATCATCATGTCATGAAGTCCGATTGGACTTTATTCCACAATTAAGTCCAAATGAAGGCTGATCGGACTTAATCCCACAATATAGTCCAATCAGACCACACGAATGAATTGATGAAGCCTGATGGATTACTAAAAAAATTTGTATTATTTTTTCTTTTTTGTAAAGATTGATGATCAGCAGTAGCCCACCAGGCAATTTACTTATGTTCACCATAGTCAGGTACTACCACCTAGAACACATGCTACTACTCATTGTGCGATCCACTAGCTTGGGCTAGTTCGTGAGACTCTCACCCATTATGGAGTGTTGGATAGATTCGTGGAGGGCCCACTATGACATTTCATGCAGATCCCTTTGTCCCTTCAAATGAGTGCACCACAATTGATCCATCAAGTTCTTCTTAGGGAGGTGAAATTTCCTAGTGCCCGCCACGATGAAATGTGGTTTGAGATTGGCGGTGTGACATACAAATATGGGACGCAAGAGTTCATCCTTATTAGTGGACTCCATTTTAGCCCTATCAATAAACAAATCTTGTAAGCGAGGCCCATTGGTGATGATAGTTTACAGGGGTGACTATTCCCACAACAGCAAAGGGTCAAGTCTGGAGATGACATCAAGGTACTACTAAATACCAAACTTGATCTGGCCACAGATAATGTATTCAAGCTGGGTTACCTTGTCATTGTGAACATAATATTATTGGGCCATGATGATCAAGCTTATGTTGAGGATTTCCTCAAGACTTTGATAGAGGATTTAGAAGCGTTTATGTTGTTCCCTTGGGGATACACTTATAGTTAAGGTCTACATTACCTTTGTTTGGCAACTAGCAATAGGAAGATGAGTGGTCAGGTTGGGAAGAAAATAAACTTGTATGGTTTTGTTTGGGCGTTTCAAGTACAATTAATAATTGATTTGTGTATACTAACTGAACGTTTGTTTTTTTTGGTTATGTTTTAAATGTTAAACTTTTTTCTTTCTACAGTGGTGGTTGATCAAGACATTTCCATGGATTGAGATTTGATCATTTCCATGGATTGAGAGTAAGTGAGTTATAAAACTACCCGACCTAGCCACGATTCCTAGGTGCAGGAAGTGGTTATCTAAAAAGCGCCCAAAACAAATAAATTACATTGAATGCCTTATGAATGTATGTGTGTAATGTCACCTAATTTCGTTCAAAATTTTAGTATATACTATCTGTCTAAATAATAAAATATTTTATAGGCACAAGGATCAAGTATGACTCTTGAGCCCATTGATGCGGAGCGGCAAACGAATTTTTGGAGGTCCTTTAACCCTCTGCACTTGGTTGGTGTCGACATCCACAAGCATAGGGTGGAGGGGGGACGATGAGGAAGAGATGGGTAGAGGTAGGGATGGTGGGGAGGAGAAGGAGGCAGGTGGGATGGACATGGATGTAGACCCAGACAGGATGGGTGGGGATGAGGAGTTAGGTAGTTTGGACAGGGAGGGAGCGGATAAGGAGGACAAGAAAAAGGAGGGGAAGTCTATGCATAGAGAGAGGAGATCAAAGGTTAAGCACGAGGCAAGACTCCCTTCGAGTATGCAACATGGGCAGAATAAGGCTGGGGTATGATTATTATAGTAATGTGTTCCGTTATACGAAACCTAATCATTTGTTTGTAAATGTTTTTGATTTTTACTTTTTACATTTTATAGATCACTAGGATATTAATTGAGGCACTAGAGTTATTGCGGAGTTTGGACACATGGGTGAGGGGACTAGAGAGGAACCAGGTTGTTTGGTTAACTATTTTACGCATCTTAGCTATTCCAGTTTGCCCAGATCACACCGATGTTGGTGACGATCAGCATCGAGATGGCTTTCAATATGAGCGAGATGGTGGTGATACGATCCATCCTGATCCTATTTATGGGGTGGAGAATCAAACATCTCCATATGTCGTAAGCTCCAAATTCACTTTGATAAGTTTACATATCAATTAATACAACCATATTTTTTTGGTAAATTATTTTTGAGTTATAGAAGGAAGTGGTTAGGGTGGACAGATGTACTATTAGAGACCGGTTACCATCCTAGTTTTCTTGTCCACCTTACACTAATCTCACTTGACGAAAGAGGATCAAGAAGGATATCGTTGCGGAGGTCATCGACGTGGGGACAATGCCCCTAGTAAACAATTTGGAGATGGTGCCATTGTTGAGAGTAGAAGGGACATGAGAGCATATTACCCCATCGGACAGTCTAGCGCTTGGGGTGATGCAGATAGTAGAAGAAGTACTGGAGCATCACCCTGATCAAGTGGGGGACGATGATCCTAACTCTTTTGATGGCTACACCAAGTACATACGCTCCCAAGATGAAATTAAGTATAAATAGGTAGTATCTTTTCTACTTACATCAGTAATACATTTTGACCCTTGTAATAATTCTTGCTTATTGTAGGTGTGTCATTAGGCACATATTCCATCTATTGTCGAGTCACCTCTATTCGATAGAGAGCAAGACGACACGGTTGAAGGCACATCATATTGACAACTATTTATGTTGCCTCCAACAGTTAAGAGCTACACAATCTAGTCCTATATATGATGAAAATTACTCAGTTATGTTAACTTTCCTTTTTGTGAGTGCTGAACACACATTACATTGCTTGTTTTTTTATTTTGTCGATTTGTCCACGATCAATGTAAAACATTTTTTTTAGGCGTATATGCAAAGATTGTGGAATGAGAAATACGACGGTGTTAGGAGAATTTTTTCGCACCTCATAAGGTGATTGTCCCCAAAGAATGGGTAAGATTTGTCTCGGGGACAATTGACGATCATTTCCCTTGGTGGACCATTGACTATGTAAGTATCATTTCATTTTATTGATCGATGTGGTCTCGCACATTTAACATAATTTATTACATGCAAGTGTTGCTCTTGTGTACTATACAGAATGAGCACTAGGTCCTTGCAAAAATTTGCTTGAAAGAGAGGAAAGTAGTGATATACGACTCCATGTCGTTGTCTGACGACAGTAGGAGGTCAAGGGTCAAATCCATCAAGCCAATGGTGAGCCTCTTACCCATTCTCCTGATGTGTAGTCCATATTACGAGCATACTTTGATGCCTTTGCATCCATACAAAGAATAGGAGCTAGAGATTCTTCATCTGTCGATAGTGCCTCTGCCTCAGCAACTAGATGGGTATTGCATAATTTTAATTAAAAAATTATAGTGAATTGAAAATATTAAAATGTTGTGATTTGATACTTTGACAATAAATTTCGTTATAAATAATACAGGAACAACTACGGATGCTACATAATAAAGTACGTCAAGGACATCTTGAGGCACATGAAGGATCGATGGGTGTCCCAATAGATGAAAGAGTATGTCAAAACCCTCCGGAAGCAGATTGCATTTTATTTGTATAGACATAGTAGCAACGTATTTGATAGTCCAGTGTAGAATTGTTTCACCGATGATGGTGAAATTTTTTTTCCTCAATATACTTTTATAGACAAGAGGAAGTCTTATCCAACCCCAATACAATATGACCCCAATAAAATTTTCTTATGATGATCACTATTTGCTCCAATAATAATAATTCATGTTATTTATGGTTTCCATTGTAGAATGTGGAATACGTCTTGGGTTCCCTACTCATGTTCGTAGGAGAGCCATGAGTGTACTTTAGGGGCTGTACGAGCATGATATTATTTAAAGATAAATATATTTAAGCACACCTGTTATAGGCAATCAGAAAAACAGCCAGGTGGCGGAGTGATAACCAGCTACATGGTGGTGGTAGAGCAGTAACCATGATGCCCCAGGTGAGGGGCACCCCCGAGTAGGGGTCACTCAGGGGTAGGAAAAGTCATACCCCTGAGTGACTTGCACTTAGGGGGTGTGGTCGCGCATGGCCCCCTTTGGGCATGCGGCACCCCAGTTGGAGGGGGCCATTTCCCCCAGCCATATGTGGCCTCCCTACAGGCTGCACCATACGACGCCATGGATGGGGGGACCATCCCCCTATTTACAACCCTCGAGTGGGCCCATTTAGGGGTGAGGCACCCTCAAATGAGGGCTACTTGAGGACGCTGCGCCTTATTGGGCGCAGCCATGCAACCGCGTGCTGACATGCCAGAGCGCATCCTCTAGTGGGCCCACTTGAGCGTTGCCTCGCACACCTATGCACATGCGGCCCTGCATGCCCCACATGCTTGATTCGCCTGTGCCCACATCATTGCTCGAGCTTACACAAATGAGGGTCACTCGGGGTACCATGATCACATTCGTGTGCCCCACGCTCTCGCACCAACACCTCCTAAAGAATCAATTAAAACTACTCGCGCGAGACTCAGTCAAAGCCTCTTCAAGATTCTTGTTGAGGAGATCGGGCCACTCGACACATGGTTGCCCCTCTCATCGCTATAAATAGAGGGTCTCTTTGCCTCATTTTATATGGAATTTCTCACTCTCGTACTTACCTTTTGCCTTCAAGAATTTCACTTCTATGAGGGTCTTACATAAGCATTGGAGGGTTCGCGCGAGGATTCTCACCCACATCCCTAATCAATTTTCTTTCCAATAGGTCATCCATCCCCTGAGGGAGTCCTCTATCCCCCGAGTAAGTCACGCATTGCTCGATAAGCCATAAGTGGGTTATCCATCGACAATTTCCCATCTAAAAATTTATTGTTGTAACCGTGCAAAAACAATTGGTGTCATCTGTGGGAAACTAACAAAAAGCTATATAACAAACTCCCTCATCATGGCACAAACTTAAAGCAATCGTTAGACTCGCTCTTGTGGTGCCTAATTGCCCCTATGAGAGACCCTCTCTCGTGTGGAAGATCAACATCAATCTACTCATGAGGGCCAGGTGCCCCTCATCCATGGGGGCCAGCCACCCCTCACCCATGAGGGCCAGTTGCCCCTCACCCATCAGTCTCTTTGTGAGGGTCATCCATCCCTCACTCATTAGCAACCACCCTTTCCAGGGCCTCTTCACCCATTGTGGTTTCAACTTCAAGTGCCGCCCCTTAACACCTCACATGTCCTTTCAAGACCCTACTTAGGTATACAGATCCAATCTATAGTTTCTTAGGCTGAGTACGAGGCCTTACGACAACAACATACCGAAAGGGTGCAGGCTCTTTATGAAATGGATGGTATTTTGAAAGGCTTGGTTCCTTATGGGTCAATCCTAGCCACTTTGAGAAAGTTTATACCTGAAACAACTCCGTCCCATAGGGCTTGTCAGGAGGTACCAGGAAAAAGCCCCTATCGGGAAACGACCCTTGAAATCATGCTCAATCTATCCCTCCTCGAAATAATCAACCAAGGTCTCATCTGAGAGAGGCTTATAGCCAAACTTCTCCCCATTGAGGAAATCGAGAAGGAATTGATCTCGAAAGGAAGAAAGACGAAGCCCTCAAAGGGGAAGATATTCCAAAACGGTAGCCAGCACTTCTTGTAACCAAGTAGAATGATGAGCCTGATGACAACCCTACTGCATTTAGTGCTCGGGAAGTAGCTAGCATGAAGATAATGATTGAGCGAGTGCTGCAACAAAATAAGTTATTACCAGTTCCAGAGGAACAATCCCAAGGAAAATTACCATTTGTGATAGAGGTAATGGAAAAACCCTTGCCAAGAAAGTTTAAGATGCCTCAAATAACCCCTTATTCAGGCAAGGATGACTCGTATGATAACATGCATAATTATAAGTCTTTAATGATGTTCCATGGATGGGACGATGAGATAATGTGTAGGGCCTTCTCATTAACCCTAGCTGGGCACGCTCGGGCCTAGTTTAACGGTTGAAATGAAGCGTCCATTTTCTTATTCAGGTAGTTAAAAGTAGAGTTTATTAAAGCATTCATTATCAATAGTTAGAGGAAGAAAGATACAACATATCTCCTTAACATTTGACAAGAGAGCAAAGAAACCCTATGCCATAATGTGGACAGGTTTCGAAATGCCACGCTTGAGATTTGTAATCTACCTATTGAAATAGCAATATCCGCCATGTTCCAAGGGACACGACTAACTTCTTTGCAAGAATCATTGTCTCTAGACCCTTTGAAATCTCTAGTAGACTTGTTTGTTAGGGAAAATAAGTATATACTCCATACAGAAGTAATGAGAACCATAGGAGGGAATGAAGATGGGGAGAGAAAAAGAAAGGAGCGAGACAAGGAAGAGGGATCAAGTCAACGAAAAGAATGAGCCAGGAGACTGAATATAGTCGGACCTCAATTCCATCATCATACTAGACTCAATCAACCCTGATCAGCTATATTAGTGGCCATAGAAGGATTGAGTCTCCTCCACCTTTGGAAAAAGGTTGACTAACCCGTGGGAAAAATTAAGAATACTACAGATATCATCGAACTTGGGGCCACTCTACTGATCAGTGTAGGGAGTTGACAAATCAGATTGAGGTGCTCATCCGAGAAGGATACCTACAAAGGTATGTAAGGGGTGAAGGAAGAAATGACAAAGAGCATCAAAGGAGAGAAGATAGGCTTGAGGGTCAAGACAGACAAAACCCACAACAAAATGAGGGAGGATTACAAATTAACAATTCCCCTAGATAATGAGCCTACGCACCAAGCCATTCATGTTATCTCCGGCGGTGAGACCTTAGTGGGGGATACCTCCTCTTCTTGAAAAGCCTATGCCCATCAAGCCTATTAGGTGAACTCTGTGATGGAAGTACAAGATAATGAAGAGCTGATTGTATTCACTCTCACTGATAAAGGAGACGTGATTACACCTCATGATGACCCAATGATGCACATCTCTCATGATCGATTGAGAAAAGTTTCATCCCCATTGTATAGTTTCACTGGGGAATCAGTGCTCGTTGCTGGTTTGATTCAGTTGCTAGTCATGCTAGGCTCCGATCCACTAAGCCTGACCTACTTGGATAACTTTATGGTGGTGAAAGCCTCTTCAACTGCCTATAATGTGATCCTAGGACGCCTTTTGCTCAATGATATGAGGGCAGTTGTATCATCGTGTTACTTGTTGATGAAGTTCCCTATGCCCTAAGGGGTGGGCCAAGTCTGTGGAGATCAAAGAAAAGCTCGCACTTGTTATGTCTCTTCCACAAAAGGGAAGAAGAAAGAAGAGACCCTATCAATCGATGACCAAGCCATAGATAAGTCACTTGTCGGATAGGCAATATATAAGCCACAGCCAGTTGAAGAGTTAGAAGCTGTACAACTTAGTGAATCTGAACCTAGAAAGCTTGCTTATGTGGGCTCGCAACTCCCAGACAAAGCAAAAAGGGAAATTACAAAATGCTTAAAAGATAATATGGATATATTCACTTGGACACTAGTAGATATGCCCAGAATTAACCATATGTAATTTGTTATCATCTCAATGTTGATCCACAGTTTAAGCCCGTTTGCCAAAAGAAGCGAAATATCGCTCCTGACATATTACAAGCATTAGAAGAAGAAGTAAACAAGCTGTTGGATGCCGGTTTCCTTTAGGAAGTGCAATACCCTGACTGGTTAGCCAATGTTGTTGTAACACCCCGTCCCATCGAAGGGCATGTCACTATGCTGGGACCCATCATATACATACATAATCCCTTTTCTTATACATCAAATGCCGTATGTCAAAGGGAAACCCCCCAGCAAATCATTCACAATGTGGAAGCAATAATCGAAACTTGATACGGTACATACTTGAATTCACTATATTTAAAACAATATAAGAATCCGTACCATATATTACCATCATATCCTCAAATACATAATTACATTGAGACACATCTCCTGAGATAATCTCTAACACCTTAGGTGCAAATCATATGAAACCTCGAGCATACAACAGATACATTTCTCATCAAATAAAATACTCGATTCACCTGCTGAATCCATCGGCCACGCCATCACGTGCTGTCATATCTCAATCTACTCCTTGCCCTAACTGCAAGTCTCAACTGAAACGTTGAATGTTCCAGGAGCATAACCCATTAGAAGATGAAACTTCTAGTGAGGGTCCAAAAACATATATATGATGCATGATGCAATAACATGAATAAACATATACCCATAATGTAACTTTCCAGGCATCCCCAGCCCGGCTAGGAATCCTAGGCAAATCCCGAACCTCTGCGGGATATGCCTAATGTTATTCCCTCAATGCCCTAGGGGAATTATGGCTACACTCTGAGGGTATCATCCCATCCCCATGCACAAGTTTCAATATGACAATAAACATCGTGTAATGTAAATATCACGACTTTCAATGCAATATGACAAATGAATATTGCAATTCATAAATAGCATGCATATAAACAATCATATCATAATTAGGATAGGACAACTCACCTTTTGAGATAAACTTACATTTTTCTGGAAAAGCGTGCATTGCCTCGATATGTGTGCCCCACCTCGATTCTCGTGCCAACTCTCAAAAGTTGCACCAATCTCATCATCTCGATCTCCTCAATCATAAAATAATATTTAATTACTAAATATCCTCGAAATTCTATTTATTTCCTATTTCCTTTCATTTTCCTTCATTTTTCCTTCATTTTTCCTTCTAAAAATCCCAATAAATATACCGAGACTATTTCCTCAAATCTAACTTGACAACAATTTATTATATGCTATGAAATTTCAAGGAAAAATACTGAACTTACTTTGATATTGCGTTATCACGTAAAATGAGGCACTTTGGTGTGAAAACCGAGCATCGAGAATCCCAATCTTTTTGCACAAACCTCCATAAAATAATTTTCTCTTATTTTCCAAGATTTTTCCAGAATTTTTCACCATCACACGCGCCCCCACGCGCTCACACGTGCCTAGGGCGAGTGGGGCGCGTGAAGGCCAGCGCGTGCATGCCACGCGCCGGTCGTCTTCTTCGACGATCCGGTCGCCGGCGATTTGAGGCGGCTCCACCATCTTCTTCCTTTCTTCCAGTCGATCCATTTGGCATACCTTGGAGCTCGAAAGGACCACTGGAAGGCCGTCAACCGATGGCTCAAACTCTTAGCCTAGGCGTCCGTCTCCTTTTTTCGGCGAAGCTTGAACGGCCACCAAACGACAACGAAAATGCCTATAATTCTCCAGATCGATTCTACTCTTCATGGGCTTCAAAAGCCCCTTAAAATGGAGCACCAATTCGTTTGATTTCATGAGCAATTTGAAGCTCAAAAACCCTAAATTTTCAGCTACTTCATGCACTTATTTATAGGCAAACCCAAGCGACCCAAAGCCCTTGGCCGCCTTGCCCATCACGTTAGGGGTTAAACTCTACCTTGGATCGACCTTGAGCGAGCTTGAGGTGACCAAAATCACGACTTGCAGGTCGCGACAATCCGACCAGTTTTCTGGTCGGCTTTTCCTTCAAAATTCGACCACTCCGGTGGTCGTTGTCCCCCCAAGCCTTTACAAACATTGGTCCTCGACAAGCCCTTGTGCCATCCCCATGGTTGGATCGGCCGAAATCGATGACCAAAGACCCCATGGTCGATTCTCATTGGCCAAAACTTTGAAAAATTACAGTTTAGCCCCTCAACTTTTGGGCTATCTCATTTTGGCCCTTTTCACTAAACCCCTCAACTTTCCATAATTGCATTTAAGCCCAAAAAGTCCTAAAACATCATTTTGACCCTTGAGAATTCTGAAACAACCTCGTTTCGGCCTCCCTCTAGTAATTTCTAAAAACTGCACTTAGGCCTGAATCTTCGTTTTGGCCCTAAACCCATTCGTTTCTTCCTGAAACCTATGAAGGGTTGTTCCTTATGAAAAATCAAAGCTCCCTCAAGCTTTCGTTGACTTCTGAAAACTCGTCTATGATAATTCGGTATTGCAGCCTATTTGGCAGCTGCCTTTTTAGCTGTACCGAAAACTGTTCTCGATCTCATTTCTTTCTGCACCATAAATCCTATCTTGGGGTACTCATTAATGCCACATCATTTTCCTTTGGCATCTCAGCTTCAGGGTATTCCTGGCAGTCGATTCAGTAATCCATACGGTAATAATTATCGTTATACCCTCAATTTATCCTTAAATTCTATTTTTACCCTAAGGTAAATTACCTTTTAGTCCTTTAAAATTTCTCGGGTATTATAGTTGTGATGGTAAAAAAACCTAATGGAAAGTGGCGTGTATGTGTTGACTTCACTAACCTTAATAAGGCCTGCCCAAAGGACTCGTACCCTTTACTCAGAATTGACCAATTAGTGGATGAGACGTTGAGATACCAATTGTTAAGCTTCCTTGATGCCTTTTTAGAATATCATCAAATCATGATGTATCCACCGGATTAAGAAAAAACCTTCTTCATCATAAAAAAAGGAACTTACTGCTACAGGGTCATGCCTTTTGGGCCAAAGAATGCTGGAGCTACATATCAGCGAATGGTGAATAAGGTGTTCAAAAGCATGTTAGGTAATACAATGGAGGCTTATGTAGACAATATGATTGTAAAAAGTCTAGAGAAAGAATCCCATGTTGAAAAACTAACACGTGTATTTGAGATATTCTAATAGTATAACATGAAATTAAATCCTACGAAGTGCGCATTCGGAGTCCAATTAAGAAAGTTCTTGGGGTATATGATTACACAAAGGGGAATTAAGGCTAATCTCGAGAAAATACAATCCATACTTGACATGGAATCCCCGTTGACTATCAAGGAAGTACAGTAGCTAATGGGAAGAATTACTGCCCTAGACTGATTTTTGTCTAAGCCGACCGAGAGAAGCCTTTCATTTCTCCAAACACTAAGGGCCAGAAAGGGGTTTGAATGGACATATCAATGTTAGAAGTTGTTTGAAGACCTAAAGGAGTATTTAAAACAAATTTCCCTCCTCATGCAGCCTAGAACAGGGGAATCATTGTACATATATATGGGGGTAAGTGACAAGGTCATAAGTGCAGTGTTGATAAGAAGAGAAGGACAACTGATCGTTCGGTTTATTATGTCAGCAAGGTCTTGTAAGGGGTGGAGACGAGGTACCCCTTCATAGAAAAGGTAGCCTTAGCCTTAGTGAATGCCTCCAGAAAATTATGCCCATATTTTCAAGCTCACTCGATCATTGTTCTAACTAACTAACCATTGAGAAATATCCTACAAAAGCCAAAATGTTTAGGTTAACTTACTATATGGTCCATATAACTAAGTGAGTACGACATACAGCTTTAGCCCAGGCAGGCCATAAAAGGACAAGCATTGACAGATTTTATTGTTGAATATACTCCCTTTAAGGAAGTCGAAGAAAAGAATGGGACAAAATGATTGCTATTTGTTGACGGGGCCGTTACCAATTCACAAGGGAGTGGGGCTGGAATAGTGCTTGTCCCTCCAGAGGGGGAACCCTTTGAATACTCTTTGAGATTCACTTTTCCTACCTCAAATAACGTGGCCGATTATGAGGTGCTAATTGTCGGTCTGAGATTGGCTCAAAAACTTGAGGTGGCACAATTGATAGCCCATAGTGATTCTTAGTTGATTGTCTAGTAATACCATAGGCAGTATTGATATACCACATATTTTTATACTATTTAGCCCTCATATTTAGTCCTTTCTGCACATTAGTTGTGTTATTTCATTCGTCTTGATTTTATTTCATTTTATTTTTTAGGAATTGGGCTTCACACTATTTTATTTTATTTTTCCAGGTTTAGGGCTATGGGAGCATGAGATGGGGCATGAGACATCTTGATGGCAATGAGATATCTTGGAAATTGGAGATAGAGAAGTAAGGGCAATTTTAGCAGATTTGACCTCCTGCACTTCCTTCAGTATTTTGGCCAAGATAAAATTCCAGAATGAAGATGATGTCTTCATAGATATTGTAGGGGACTTATTGAGATTTCTGGAATGATATGGTTTGTCCAAATCCGAGTTCGTTTGGGCCTTCAAACAGCGCTTCAAAGTTGGGGCCAGAAAGTTGGGTCGAATTAGGAAAGCTGCACAGATACTGATTCTTTAAAAGGCCATATCTTGGGCGTCCGATATCCAAATAAAGTGATTCAAAAGCCCAAATTAATATACTCTTCTTGATCTACAATTATTATGAAGAGGCCGAAGCCCAGAACGCAGGTTAACCTATCCAAAATCGGCCGTCAAGTTGCAGTAACCTAGGGTTTCCTCCTTAAGCTCTACTTAAGCACCTTAAGAGGCCATTAAAGATTCATTCTTTTTAGAGGGCGTGAACAGTAGCCAACTTTCCTTCTCTTCTCTCCATTGTTCTTGTGAAGATGAAAGGCTAAGGATTCTGTAATCAGTGGCAATACCATCCTTGTTCCCGGTTTGAGTCTTTGGTTTTAGTGGAAATCTGTTTGTTTTAGTTTTAACTTTGTTGTTCTCTTGTTTCCGTTCTCTCTTAAATCTGTGTATGTGTTGATACCGGTTGGATGAATGCATGCATTGTCTTTGTTTGAGAATCCAAGGTTTTTGTGCTCGGTTGAGGCTTTAACTGGAAGGAAGAACAACCTGTTTGGAGGGTACTTCAATCAGTCTTGAATCTGTGAATCTGTTTATTGGTTTTTCCAAATCTTTGGCGGTCGTTAAAGAATTTTCTGATTTTTGATTTGAGGATTAAAACTAAACAAATTGTTTATTGAGAAGGTGATGAAAACTGGGATATAAGGTTGGTTTGCAACTGATTGCATCTCGATTTATTGTGTTCTTGCTTATCTTGTTTTCTGTTTTTTATCAAAAACTTTCCCCCCCCCGTTTAGCCTTGTTTTGACAGATCCGCTTGAGGTTCGTTGGGAGACAACTTTGGGTTACACCCTATTGCAAATCCGAATCATCATACTATCTAATCTATCGGTGTTCGACAGCCCCGATCAAGTATGAAACTACAGAGCTAGTCATGGGACAGTATTTACAAAAAGTTAGGACCCTTGCATAGTTGTTCAAAAGTTTCCAACAAGTGCAGATCAACAGATCCCTTAATGGTCATGCTACGCCTTATCCAAATTGGCATCCACTAAAGAAACCACCAGAAGAACAGTGTTCATGGAAGTCCTTCATCCACCAAGTATAGAAGAACTTGAGGTAGCATGTGTTGAGAATAGCAATGATTGGAGAACCCCCTTTTGCAAATACCTAACTATGGAAGAGCTACCAACTGACCCAGTGGAGGCCAGGAAAATTAAAGTCAAAGAAGCCCATTTCACAATGATTGAGGGAATACTTTACAAGCAAGCTTTTATTATGCTGCTCCTCAGATGCTTGGGTCCTTAAGAGGCCAAGTATGCCTTGACTGAAGTTCATAGTGGAATCTGCGGTGAACATCTAGGGGGAAGGGCCTTTGCAGCCAAAATCCTAAGGGCCGATTTCTTTTGGCCCACATTACAATAGGACGCTCTAAGGAAAGTCAGGGAATGTGATAAATGTCAAAGGCATGCTCTGATTCAGTCTGCTCCGATATCACAATTACAACCCATATTCCAACCTATCCCTTTTACTCAATGGGGCTTGGACATTCTAGGCCCATCTCCACAAGCTACGAGTCAAAGGAAATTTCTTCTAGTTGCAATGGATTACTTCACCAAGTGGATTGAGGCTGAAGCTCTAGCCATTATCACTGCGAAGACGGTGGAGGGCATGGTTTGTAAAGACATTATATGCCGATTTAGAGTCCCACGAATCATTAACACTGATCACAAAAAGCAGTTTGATTGTGATTCCATCTGAGGATTTTGCGAAGGTCTGGGCATTCAATTAAGGATTTCTTCAGTGGCATATCCCCAAGCCAATGGACAAGCCGAAATGAGCAACAACACAATCTTACATGGCTTGAAAACCCGACTAGACGGTGTAAAAAGAGCATGGGTGAATGAATTACCTATTGTCTTATGGGCCTACCGAACAACCAGTCGAATCTCAACGGGTGAAACACCCTTTAACCTAATGTATGGAACAAAAGCCTTAATTCCGGTAGAAATTTCAGTCAGATCACCCTAGTTGGATGCTTTTGAGAAAGGTGGTAACTCAGACAACTTTGAGTCATTGAGAGAAAGTCTTGATCTTATCGAGGAACAAAGGGACAAGGCGGCTATGCAAATCGCTGCTTATAACAAAAGGATTGCTAGTTATTACAACTCTCAGGTAAGGAACATGCCCCTGAATAAAGGTAATTTAGTCCTTAAAAAGTCAGCTATCACCATTACACTCCAAGATGATTGAAAATTTTGAGCTAATTGGGAATGGTCGTATCACATCTTGAAAATGATAGGCCCGAGCACATGTATCCTCCAAACGCTCTAGAGTAAAACCAGGGGTAAGACCTGGACCACAAATCATCTAAAATTGTACTCTCCCCCTGACATATAATGCAATAATAATATAAGCCCGAGGAAGGACCATGGACGTAGGCACATTTGCCTGAACCACGTAAAAATACTTGTGTAAGTTTGTTTTTGTATTCCAAGCCGAAGGGTAAAAAGAGTGACTAATTACGGGTCCTCACCTCACAAAAACTTTCACTTCATTGTAAAACAATAAGACAAGTTTCGCCCAGTAGTGAAAGAACTAAATATTGGTATCCCCTGAACAATGCAATTTGTTTAGCCTAATGGAAACTAAATCAATGTCCCACTAGTAGGACATTC
This sequence comes from Diospyros kaki, assembly GCA_036245055.1. NCBI lineage: Eukaryota > Viridiplantae > Streptophyta > Magnoliopsida > Ericales > Ebenaceae > Diospyros > Diospyros kaki. Next base: position 14,051,636 of record BSEG01000015.1, on the reverse strand, counting down.
TACTAAGCCCGACAATAATATAAAAGGCCTTGCCACCCTATAAGCTATGAAAAAAGCACAACTTAGTGGACCCCACGACTATGGTAATTGTTCTGCCCTGAAGCCAAGTGGCCCGGTCCAATGAAGGGGTGAACATGCTTGGCGCAACTCATCGATAGTAAAACCAAAAGCTATCTTGCCAGCTTAATGATTGGCTTAGCATAATATCAAAAGGTCAAGGAATCGCCAAGGGACCGCTAAGGGCCTAAACGCCCATAGTTTGCCACATAAAAAACCTAAATCCTAAGGTTAAAATAAGACCTTCGATGGGCAAGGATAATAAAGAAAATCAGTGGGATTCTACTATCGTCAAGGAAAAGAGATTAATTCACCAATCTTATTTATGCGAGTGAATTTACAAAAAAAAAAAAAAATCGCTACTACATTCAACTAAGAAGAAGCAAAAAAGAAGTAGTCTTCACGTTTTCTTCCTCCTTCCAGAGCTGGTAGAGGCGCAAGGGGGAGCATTGCTGCTCGGAATGAATGGGACTTCGCCCTTTTCTTGACCATAAGAAGGAAAAGTTATGTCATCAATTGTGGGGAGGGCATCGATCATTTCCAATTCCTCTGAGGCAAAAGCATATGGCTCATTGAACCCTACAAGTTAGACTCCTCCACATCATCCGTGTAGACTAACTCTAGAAATTGCTCTCTTAGGCGCTTGGATTCTAGGTACAAATGCGTAAGATAAAATCTATACTTGGTAAAGTAACCCCCATAGTGAATTTTCCTTTCTTGGAAGTTTGTCAAAAGGCGATAATCACTCATGGCCTCTTCCTGTGCTGCCGAAAGCTCCTCATTTTGCTGATCCTTGAGTGACCTATATTGCTTCTTCTAGCATGCAAAGTCATCCACCCTCAAGGAGTGCTCCTACAAGAGGTTCTCATGAACTTCCCGGACTCTTACAAGCTCTTTCGCTAATGACTCCTTAGTCTTTTAGAGCTCTTCTATTTCCCCTTTCATGCCTGAAGACTTAGCTTAAGCTTCTGTCATCTTGGAGCACATGTCTTCCACCTCACGACCCATCTTTCTGAGGTTCATCTAGTAGGAATGCTCACGGTCCTTCCATCTTATTTAATTTTCTCTCGTCTTTGCCTTCTCTTGCTCTGCCCGGTGATGATAGGCTCTTCCAATGGCATTGGATGTCACCAATCCTTGAACTCCCTGGACATAAATATTGCAATAAGAGAACAAGAACAAAGTCAGAAGGAAAATACGATATATAGACACAATAATGGTCGCCTGCCTCTATAATTTTTTGTTTGGGAGCATTAACGATGCTAGGCCAGATGCCAAAGAAACCTTGTTCGTCCTGGGGGAGCACAGTAGCATATATCATCCTGGTACTAACCCTAGGGTCCTTTACTGAGTCCATGTTAATCAGCCCAGGGTGTACATTGAGGTGGTCTCCTCTCACTCAAGTGCTATTAGGGATTGGTATAAAATTTTGTCTAGGCTCAGCAATGGGAGGAAGAATCAACTGAAAATCTGGGAGCTTAGCCTTTAGCTTCTATTGATCCCTATAAAAGGGGACAAAAGACTGATGACTCTCTCCCTGATTCTATCAAGATCATTGCAAAAAGGCGAACGAGAGTTGGCAACTTCCCTTCTTTGAGAGGCAAAGACATCGGAAGGACGCTCAGGAGCACCTTCGAGGGTAGGAGGGTCTAACAAAGGTACATCTGATGTTAGGGGCAGGGATTCAGGATGGGGAAGGTTGGATGAAGTATTTGCCACAAAATTCTTCATTTTAAGGCACCTTCGTTATGAGTTAGGAATTGGGTGGGGGAAGAAGGCCAATATCTTGCATGCTAGATGGCGGCCTTTGCAATGAGTCAGCAGCTGCTAGTGGATCTTGCTTGCTAGGTGGGCATGAACTCCTACCACGTCACTTGAGCGTTTGTTCCCTAAATAGATTCATGTTTGCAAAACAAGAGATTAAAAGTACCAGTCAACCATTGATATTGGTAAATATAAAGCAATCTCTATGATATTAAGGTTCTACCCTCAAAGGAAAAGCACATAGGAAAGACAATAATCCTTAAAAAACTCCTATTTTCCTCTTCCTCGGGGCCCTCGTCCCCTTCCTTGCTACCATTTTCCTCCTCCTCGGGGCCCTCGTCCTCTTCCTCAACTCAAAAGGCATCCTCGGGCATAGTCGATGGTGGCACAAATGCGAGATTGGAGGTCCCAGGCATGTCCTCTAGCCGAATGCCTCACCTTGCAGCTGTAATATTTTCTAGGGTAAGTAGGTTGGGTAGGTTACAAGTGCCAAGAGCACATAATCTCTCAATTACTCGGCGATAGACAACTCGGGAAATCCTGATGTCATCAAGCTTCTTTGACCATATGTCCCGCCCATTATCCCAACACCAATGAAGCGACGTTTTTCAACTAGGAAGAGGCTTGATCACAATCCATCGGGACTCAAAGTCCACTCTTATTTTAAAGTTTTTGGAAGAGGCGGGGTAGACCTACAATTCTTTGAAGTGTAAAAAAGACTCCCCTTCATTCGACCCTTCTCAACCTATAGAAATAGCCAAACAACTCGACCAAAGGAGCTACATGGATCATATGACAAAGAACAATAAAACCAATCAACTGAGCCCAACCATTGGGATGAAACTGTGCTGGAATAATACAATGGTAATCTAACCATTCCATACCAAAATTAAACAAAGGAAAATGAAGACCTACTCTTAGAGAAGCTAAGTAGACCCCAAAACCATGTCCTCTTACCAAGGTGGTACTTGTCTCCTTCGACGTAGGGAGCCTAATATGGTAGTCAATGGGAATTTGGAAATGAGACTGGATCCTGACTAGTTCTTTCTCCTTCACTGAAGATCGCTATCCAAGGGATATATATACACTGGGAGCAGGAGGCAGAGGGGGTATAACATTCTTAAAACAACCCATGCCAAACTAGAACTCCTATGGATGGTGTCACTGATTCGTGGTCAATTTTGTAAAATATTTGTTATAATTTCACATTTATTTTGATCTTAAAATAGTTTAAATTGAATATTATTATGCATTTTGTGATTGCGTGCATGTTTAAAAATATTAATATAAATATATATATATAATAAAAAAATAAATATAATTTATAGATTAGAAGCCCAACACAAGGAAAGCCCAAGTCCCACAAGTTACTTACATCATCGCTTGTATCGTGTGTTGGAATGATGTCATCGCTTACATCAAGTCACGAAGTTTCAAGAAATACACTTTGGCCCGAACTTTTTGAGTAATTAGATATTTTATTTATCTTTATATTTTTAAATTAGGTATTTTATTTTTTTATTATTAAATTAGATATTTTGTATTATTAAATTATATATATTGTGTGGTCTCCATTGCATCTTGTGGGCCATAAATAGATCACTTGGGGTGCATTTGTAACCATCTAATTTCTCATATAATGAAAGTATAGTTGTGCTTTTAGAATTTCTTTCTCAAATTTTTAAACTTTAGTTTTTTTCTATATAGTTTTGTTCTTAGAATTTCTCTCTCAATTTTTCAAACTTTAGTTTCCATATAGTTGTGTTATGTTTTTCTTATTGTCTTTCAATTATGCATCGCCTATATGGCCGGTTAAAAAATTATCTTTTAATTATATACCTCCTATATGGTCGGTTAAAAAATTATCTTTTAATTATACACCGCCTATATGGTTGGTTAAAAATTGTCTTTTAAATATTGTCTTTTAATTCCCGTCATTTAAATTCCTATCAATTTATTTTCAAATGAAGATGACTAGCTAAATCCAATCTTAGGTTAAGGCAAGGATAGTGTCCAACGTCAATGATTTCTAAATAAAGCTGCGCTTCAAATGTGTAATATTAATCTGATTTAATTTGAGCAATGTGCGTATAGTGTATCTTTGAGTTTGGATTAGAGCATAAGCCTAATTTAGAATTTCCATGCCACGTATGGAGATTGCTAAACCTAGAAATGTTTTCATACCCAAGCCCAAATGATTAGTCTATATCTATAAATTCTGTTTATGGGATATAATTCAATTTATGATAATTGCTTAACTTAGAATTTTCATGTCATGTATGGAGATTTCTTAAACAAGAATTATCATTATCTTGAACTAAAATTACTGACAGATCTGCAAAACTTAATTCAGATGAATATTGTTGATCTTTTTTATTAAATTGGGAATTAATTGGTTTTGACACTGAAATTGTCTTGACCCAAGCTGCTTAAATTCAGTGTTAGTTTATTTTTAATTTTTGCTTTTAGATCATCTTAATTACCTCATAAAATCAAATATTCAATGATTTTTATTTTAATCCAAAATAATCTCCCTGTGAACTGACTCGGGCTCATCGAATTATAAATTTAAAATTATATTACACACACACTCGCGCACTGGCGAGTATAGTCGCCCTATACCTGCTTTAACAAGAGGATTAATGTTTGATAAATTTGGTTGTTGTTTTGATAAATAAATGTGCAGGGTAGCGTAGCAGTCAGTCACATAAAGGTGAGGTTAACGGAAAGACCTATGGAAGAGGGTAGCACGAAGGTGAGGCTGACGAAGAGACCCATGGATGAGGGTCCCACGAGGGTAAAAATAACGAAGAGACCCATGGATAAGGGACACATAAGAGTAAAGCTAATGAAAAGACCCATGGATGAGGGTCATGCGAGGGTAAAGCTAATGAAGAGACCCATGGATGAAGATCACTTGAGGGTAAAGCTGACAAAAAGACCCATGGATGAGGGTCAACCAAAGAGAACCGCCAGAGGCACCTATGGATGAGTCACTCAATGGTATACCAAAGAGCTCCTATGGGTGAGGGTTTCTCGGAGGTGTCACAAGACCATGGATGAAGAAATATACCATACAAAAGTCGGGATGCCAAGGAATTTTGAGAGAATTCTTGCAAGGAGTAATAGGAGTAATGGTCAAATAGAGGGCTAAGGCTTCCTTTTATAGTAGTCCCTGGGAGACATTATAAGATAACTATAAGAAACATGAAGATGGAGGAGATAGATATAGAAAAATTTTCTCAGATCGAAAATGGCTTCTTAAAAATAGAGTAACAATGCAAGCAAAATACTCTTCCTCTCGGGACACCTGACAAAATAGTAGGGAGCAATTGTTATAGGCAATTAGAAGAAGCGCCATATGGCGGCGCAAGGAACAACCACGTGGTGGTGGCAAAGCAGTAACCACGATGCCCCGGGTGAGGGACACCCATGGTGGCTGCTACCCCTAAGTGGGGGTCTCACTCGGGGGTAGCAAAAGTCTTACACCTGAGTGACTTGCACTCGGGGGTCTGGCTGTGCATGACCCTCTTTGGGCCATGCGGCACCTCGGCTAGAAATTGACCATTCCCCCTAGCCATGTACGACCCTCCCTTTTGCGCCGCGACACTATGGATGGGGGGGGCATCCCCCTATTTACCACCCCCAAGTGAGGGCCACTTGGGGGTGTTATGCCTCATCGATGGCGACCGCACAGCCACTCGCATCCTCTGAGGTGCCCATTTGTGTAAGGCCTCACACGCCCACACATTGCGACCTCGCGTTCCCCATACGCACACCTGCATGCCTAATTCGCCTGAGCTCACTTTCACCCTCGCTCGCGTCATTGCCTTTGCTCGCACACACCCTCGAGTGAGAGTCACCCAAGGTACCACGATCGTATCTGTGTGCCCCGCACTCTTGCGCCAACACCTCCTAAAGAATCGGTCAAAACTACCCCCGCGAGACTCTGTCAAAGCCTCTTTGAGATTCTTACTGAGGAGATCAGGCCACTCGACACATCGCTATCCCTTCCACCACTGTAAATATGGGGTCTCTTCCCTTTATTCGATATGTAATTTCTCACTCACGTACTCATCTTTTGCGTTCAAGCATTTCACTTCTACAAGGGTCTTACTTAAGCATCAGAGGGTCCTTGTGGGGATTCTCACTCACACCCCAAATTGATTTTCTTTCCAACAGCTCATCTATTACCCGAATGAGTCATCCATCCCCCGTGGAAGTCATCCATCCACTATAAGAAAAGAACAGTTTAAAGATGGATTTTTTCATCTCAAATTAGAGACAAATTTGAGACAGATTTTGAGACGAATTTAGAGACAAAAAAAAAATCTGTCTTTAATTTGAGACGAATTTAGAGACGAAAAATAATCTGTCTCTAATTTGAGACGGATTTAGAGACGAAAACTAATCCATCTCAATTTGAGACGAATGTAGAGATGGAAAAAAAATCCATTTCTAATTTGAGACAACAAAATTTTTGTCTCAAAAATTCGTCTCAAATTTGAGAAGGATATAGAGAAGGAAATTAATTCGTCTCAAATTAAAAATGGATTAATTTTCGTCTCTACATCTGTCTCAATTTGAGACAGATTTTTGAGATGAAATTTTTTCCGTCTCAAATTAGAGACGAATTGTTTTTTGTGTCAAAATCCATCTTAATTTGAGATATGATATTTTTCGTCTCAAAATTCCTCTCAAATTTATAAAAAGTAAAATTAATTTATAAAATATAAAATTTTTATCTATAAATGTAGAAATTAAATTCTAAATATATAAATTAATATATTTCATGTGCATAAAATATAAAATAAAGTATATATACATGTAAACTAATATATATAAAAAATTATAAATTAAAATATCTATTAAATGTATAATAAAATTTTTCACACACACCTAATCCACTCTTCTAAGGTTTAATCACTTTTGGGGTTTCACTAAATTAAATTCACCAAGGTTTCAACATATCTCACATTGGAAACTAGATACACACCTAGATTATAATGGGTTCTAAACAATCTACAATAAAGCCCATTGTAATCCACATATACAATATGATAAAAATATGAAAGAGCAGTTTAGCTAGAATGACAAAAAAACAATAATAGAGCCCGTGAGAGACATTTACCAAGCATAATCCACACATACAATATGATAAAAATATGAAAAATTAGTTTAGCTAAAATGACAAAGAAACAATGATTACATTCCAACCATAGATCTAAGATTACACAACATCTAAGAAAGTAATCAAAGAATATTTGAGGAGTACAATATCATTACAGAATCTACAAGGCAATAATCTAATTCACCCACATTGATAGTTTTGGATTTAACCGATGCTCAATGCTGATGATGGTTGCCGAACATGACGGATCCAAGTTCATCGATATCACTTGAAAATGGCCACTGGCTGTTGCTAGTTTTTACTGGATAATGTTGCGAACTATCCTCTTTGGAAATAAGGAAACGACACATTTTCTTCTTGGATGACTGTGTTTTTAAAATTCCAAATAGGGTTTGGATCATCCACGAGGAAAGATCCATTGTCATAATATGGGTTTGAATTAGTTTCTGGGTGAAACCAATTTTGAACATTCTGAGGGTTCGCATAAGAGTTCGCAAATAGTAATTCCTCCAATAAAACTAGATGAAATTGTAGATCGATAACCTGCTGTTGGAGGGAAAAAAATATAGGAGACAGTCATAAATGGGATCTTGAAGGCTAGCTTGAGCTTCATACAATAGTGTAGCGGCAACCCCATAACAATCATTTACCGGAAGCTGAGCCTGGAGCTTAGAGGCATTACTGGCACCAAAAATCGTGTGAATGGCTGCAAAATCAATGTCCTCATTCATGGCAGAAGCAAGGGGTAAAGACACACAATTGGGTACATTTTCTTCTCAAGACTTTGCAGGCACCGCACAGAGAATCGTGTCTTGACATGATCTTTTAGTTTTTTTTTTTTTTGAAGACTAGGTAGATCTAGTCGGATCTAGGTAGATTTAGCTAGATCTAGGCACTGGATAAATCTGATCAGATCTGGATAGATCTGGCTGGATGTTGGGTCTGGGTAGATCTTGGTAGATCTTGCTTGATTTGGGTAGATCAGCCCGGACAAACAGATGGACGAATAGACGGAAAGATTTGGAGGCCGGATCTGGATAGATTTGGTTGGAACAATGAATAATCGGAGAACCAGAAAACTATAGAAACTCACCATGATCTAGGTAGCTTTCGGTGCAGATCCGGGAGGCGGTAATGGCAGCAACGAGCACGGACTTGGGTGGCTGTCGGCATGGAGCCGGTGGATCTGGATGGTGGTGCAGATTTAACGGTGCGCTGCGATTGGGAGCGGCTGATGGATCTGGAAGGTGGTGTAGATTTGGAAGGCGGAACCGATGGATCTGGAAGGTGCGCGGCGACCGGGAGCGACCGATGGATTTGGAAGGTAGTGCTGGTGAATTTGGAAGGTGCAGCAGACGAACGAGGATGAAGAAGACGCAAGGAAGAGGGAGAGAAGAAGGAGAAGAAAAGGAAAAATTCTAAAAAAATATAGACGAATTTAAAGAAGAAAAAAATTCTAAAAAAATTTAAGATGAACGAGGATGAAGAAGACGCAAGGAAGAGGGAGAGAAGAAGGAGAAGAAAAGGAAAAATTCTAAAAAAATATAGACGAATTTAAAGAAGAAAAAAATTTCGTCTTAAATTTATAAAATGTAAAATTAATTTATAAAATGTAAAATTTTGAAATATTAATTTATAAAATGTAAAACTTTTATCTATAGATATAGAAATTAAATTCTAAATATATAAATTAATAAATTTTATGTGCATAAAATAAGAAAGAGGAGAGAATCTCCCTACCTTTTTGCCAAGGCCAAAATCCTCATTATGGATTTCAATGATGATGGTGCATTAAGTTGTGGGCTGCCAACTTGACATTTTTTCTTCTTAAAACTATTTAAAAAATTTAGAAAGTGTGAAAGTGAGGGACAAATTGCATTGGGCGGGCGGGGGAGAAAGAGTGACAAATTGCATTGTCCAAAAATTAAACTCACTCACCTATTCTACCCCCCTTTCTTTTTCTCTTTGTGAACTCGCTATCGCCCATCTGCCTTTGCCTCCAAATTGGCCTTTGTTCCTTTTTCTTCAGCTTTGTTGACCGACTTTCAAGAACTCTTTTATGTCATATTCACCTCTATTGTTAAAATCCCCCATTTATGTATTTTTAGTGACCAATAATATAATAAATCATACAAATATATAAATATATATACACTAAAAGATTGAAGCTCTCTTTTTCGTTTTTATTTAATATAACTATTTGGATTCATAATGAAGTTGCAAACGAAGAGAGGAATAGGCTGGGGAAGTAGCAAAAATAGGTGGAATAGTGAGTCTGCCTAGAGTAGGAAAAATTAATAATATTTTTAAAATTTTCTCATGGATCAACCCTACTCTATTTCCTGAACTCTTCATTGACTTGGAAAAGATGAGAAAGTGAAAGAAGAATAAATTCCACGAGAGGTAATTGTGAGGTATTGATTTAATCAGTTTACTATTGTTTAGAAATTTTAACAATAGTAAACTAATAGCAGAGGAAAAGTGTTAAAAAATCATTAAGGTTAAAGGGAAATCCATATTATTTTTTAAAACACAAAAGCATTCAATACCTTTTATTTTTTTTGACTGAATTTCAAAAATATCACATGAAATTACCCTAAAAGGAATAATTCATAATATTTTACTGATAAGTCAAATTATTTAAAACAAATCTCTTCTTTTTATCTAAATTTTAACTAATTTCAATGGCATGAATGTTAAACGATTACTTTATTAAGTTAACAATAAAAAAATAATAAAAGAGAAAAATCTCCAATAAAAAAACTAGAGATGGTGTGTGTTTGGGGGCGTGATTGATGGATGGTTGAGGGGCTGGCAATACAGCCTTTTATTATCATAGTTAATCATAGATAAACAATCTTTAACTTTATCTATGGTAGTAGGCCCCACATATAGCTACATAATGACGATGCAGATTATAACCCCAGCATTAATTAATCTTAGTATTCTTAATTACATATATATTATATGTATAGAATAATTAGAAGAAATTTAGTATTATATCTTTAACTTTAAACACGAGTTCATGAATATGATCAGGATAAGACCATGTGCAACATAGACTAAGAAGGTTTTTTTAGTTATTATTATGACTAATAATTCTTGATGATTTTATTATTTAATATATTTATAATCAACACTAAAAAAATATGTCTCTTTATTTTCATTTTTCCACTTTTCACCTCCACCCACATCCCCTTTAGTTTTTTTTTAAATATTAATAAATATTTTTATTCATTCATCCCATACATATCTCTTAATATTGTGTTTGATGATTTGTTTACTTATTTAACAAGAATATAATTGTGTATATATGAATGAATGTCTTAACAATGAAACCATTTATTATTTACTTATTTTAGATTTGTATAGGTAGTAGGCAGTTCCGAGGGAAGGTGATTGTTTTATTCCAAAGAAATATGCTTAGGTGTCCTATATATAATTATTATTACATATATGATTATTATTACTATTAGAGTGAAGATTATAATTAACTGATGTAGATGGATATGGGCGTTATGATGGGGGTGGCTGGGTCTCAAGAGTGCATTCATATACATATAATGATGATAGCAGTAGATATATATATATATATATAGCCACATATAGCTACGTCATGATGATGCATATCATAACCCTAGTATTAATTAATCTTAGTAGTCTTTAACACTACAAGAAAAACGATATTTAGCGACAAAAATATCTATCGCTAAAATATCAAAATTCGTCGTTAAAAAATTTAACCACGGAAAACTTTTCATTGCTAAAAATGACGTCGCTAAATTTTAGTGATGGCACAAATTAGAGACAGAATTTTTCCATAGCTGATCAAAAAAATAAAAAACAAAAATTATTTAAAAAATTAAAATTATTTTAGCGACGGAAAGTTCTCCATCGCTAATACACAAAAAAAAATTAAATATTAAAAAAATTAAAATAAATTAGAATTAGCAACGAAACTATTTTCGTCACTAATCAGTGACGCAAACAGTTTCGTCGTTAATCAGCGACGGACGTTTTCGTTGCTGATTTTTATTTTAAAAACATTAAAAAGATCATGGCACTCATCGGGAGGAAGTGTGCCCTGCAGGCGGCAAGTGACTTTACTTTTACTCGTCAAGTGGCCCCCCTTAAGCCGCCATGTGTAGCGCTGGGAAATTAATCCTAGTACACTCCTCTTTCCCTCATCCCAGGTCCTCCGTGCGCACGCACGACTGTCCGAGCTACAAGCCTCGTTAATACATATACTGCAAATATTAGTTATATACTACATTTAGTTGCCAACAGTTTTAATTTTATTTTAAATTAAGATCTTAAATTTTAAATCTTTTAAATTCATAAATTAATACTTAAAAAAATAAATATTATAAATATTTAACTCAACTACTGTACCACTTAAATGTTGTAATTAATTAATCTCTTAAATATTTAAGTTTTATTTGATTAAAAATTAGTTTAATACATATTTGTTATTATAAATTTACAATATCATGTCAATTTACATATTTTGTTTGGTAAATAAAATACATAAAATATGAATTTAATACTAAAGAATTTTAATTGTTTAGCTATGGGGTTCCGCCGTCGCGAATAAATTTTAATATTTATTTAATCTTTATTTAATACATAATTAATAAATTTTATTTTTTAATTTATTTTTTATTTTTTAGTGACAGATTAGTACCGTCGCTAAAGTTTCTAATTATTAATTTAATTTTTTTAATTATTTAGCGATGAAATATTTCGTCGCTAAATAATTTTAATTTAATTAAATAAAAAATATAAAATTTAACGACGAGGCTACACTTGTCGCTAAAAAATAAAAAATAAATTAAACAAAAAATATAAAATTTAGTGACGGAATATTCCATTGCTAAATTAAAAAAAAAAAAAATTGACGATAAAATATTCCATCGCAAATTCGTCACTAAAATTTAGCAACGGAATATCCACCACTGAGACGTCTCTAATTAGTGACGGAAAAATTTCGTCGCTAAATCCGTCACTAAATTACGAATTTTTTATAGTGTAATTACATATATATTTATATATTATATGTATAAAATAATTAGAAAAAAATTAAGGGCATGTAAGTATGCTAAATAGAGGCAACATACCCCAGCACCAGTAGTAATTGTTGCTTATTTGACTAGATTTGATATCTTTAACTTTAAACAAAGATAAGTTGACTAAATCAACCCAAGTAATTATTTTGGGTTCTATGATAAGTTGGCCACATTAACGATAGGGGTTGAGAGTTTCGATGTGGGCTAAGAATTTATGCGAATCTGTTGCAAATCATGGACATATGTGAGCAACGGGCATGGATGTATAATAGAGTGGCACCTAATCGTCGAGGGTTAACAAATGAGTTCTTATGTGGAGTTGAGAGTTTCATACATTATGTATGTGCCAGACCACTGTTCATGCGGGACAATGAGACCTTAAGGTGTTTGTGTGTTAAGTGTCGATGTAGAAAATTCTTAAGTATGGATGATGTGAAGTTGCATCTTTATCAGAAGGGATTCATGACCCATTACTATTACTAGACATGTCATTGGGAATAAGAGCTGCCCATAGAATCCCAGGTGCGAACGGAGGCTAGTGCATATAATGAAGCACAAGGGGTTTACGAGGATAATTCAAATGCATATGATGCAATGGTGATGGATGATGCAGGTCCTTCTATTAGAGCCCATATTTTGGAGAACAAAGAAAAAGAGCCCAATGTAGATGCGTAAGACTTCTATGAAATGTTGGATAATGCAAGAACACTTATATATGATGGTTTCATTACTCACACCGAACTTTCTACAGCGATGAGGATGATTAGCATTAAGGCTGATTTCAACTTACCTGAGCAATGCTATAATGCTTGGGTGCAACTAATAAATGAGTTGATGTCTGAAGGCAACCAGATGCCCAAGGACTTTTACAAGACAAGGAAGATGGTTTCTAAGCTGGGCCTTGGGTTCCAAAAGATCGATTGTTATGTTAATATGTGTATGCTCTATTTCAAGGATGATACTGATGCAATCGAGTGCAAGTTTTTTCATGTCCCATGATATACAAGCCGCAAGGTAGGACCTGGGAGGCGAAAGGATGTTCCAATTAAACGGATGTGGTATTTACCTATAACACCCAAGCTCCAGAGGCTTTACGTGTTGAAGACAATAACTGGAGAGATGAGATGGCACTATGAAAACCCACGGGAGCCAAGTGTGTTATCGCACCCATCTAGTGGAGAAGCATGGAAACACTTCGATAATGTGCATCCTGATTTTGCTTATGAACCACACAATGCCAGGCTTGAGTTATGTGATGATGGCTTCACATCGTTTGGTCAATCTGGAAAAACCTATTTATGTTGGCCCTTGATTGTCACTCCTTATATTCTTTCTCCATGGATGTGTATGCAACAAGAGTATTTATTTCTTACAATAATCATCCCTGGTCCTCACAATCCGAAATCCAAAATAGATGTGTTCCTACAATATATCATAGACGAGTTAAAAATGTTATGGGATATTGGCGTGCCAACATATGATATTTCACTAAAACAAAACTTTCAGATGAGGTTTCACTGATGTGGACTATTAATGACTTCCTCGTCTATGGCATGCTATCAGGTTAGATGACTGTAGGTAAGTTAGCATGCCCATATTGCATGGAGAATTCAAAAGCATTCCTCCCAATTGCACTAAGAGCACTCCTAGACGCTATATGGAATCCTCTAACAGAGTTGAGTCAATTCTTTAGGGAATTGTGTTCTTCAAGTTTTAGGGTCAATAAGCTAGAAATAATAGAGGAAAACATTAAGATAACCATTTACAAGTTGGAGCAAATTTTCCCACTTGGGTACTTTAACTCAATGGAGCACTTACCTATACATCTAGCTTATGAGGCACATGTTAGCTGCCCAGTGCACTATCGTTAGATGTATCCATTTGAGAAGTAATTACAATGACAACATTACACAATATCCTTTTTTATATGACTTATAAACTTGAGTTAATATATTTTTATTTACCCAATAGGTTTTTACACACATTGAAGCGTAAAGTTAAAAATAAGGCACGTGTGGAGGGTTCCATTTGCAATGCATACATCACAAAAGAAATCTCCACTTTTTGTTCGCATTATTTTGGACCTAATGTACAATCAAGCATCAAACGAGGTCCACGAAATGATTATGGTGTTGACCGATCACCAGATCATTCAACTTTTTCCATCTTTAATCATTCCGGTCGACCATCAAGTGCATACAAAGATCGATTACTGGATGATTGAGAAATAGACCATGCCACATTGTATGTTCTTCTGGACTATGATGAGGTCCAGCTATACATTAAGTAAGTAATCACTCACATCCTTGATATTACCAACTTTAGGTTCCTCATTTGCATGTATGATTAACATGGCCTCTGTAAATATAGTTTATTTGTGGATTCTATTAAAGCGGATGCACCACACATGACTGAAATTGATATAGATAAGAGGATAGAGGTTGATTTCCCGAAATGGTTCAAGGAATACGTAAGTCTATCTTAAATTACTGAACTTATTGTCGTTGCAAATAGAAGAATTATGCCATATATTTCATATGCGTAGGTGCATGATCCAACTAATGAGATTAATGATCAACAAATACGTAACATGTCATGGAGGCCCTTGAGAATGGTGCGCACATGGACTATGAACATCATCAATGGGTACAAATTTCACACAGATTTATGGAGTCAAGGCAAGTTAACAAGAAACAGCTGAGTTTGCACTATAAGGTTAGTATACGAGCAACCCAAAGATGACTATTATGGTATACTTCAAGAGGTAATCCAATTGGAATACCCAAGATTACCAATCAAACAAGTGGAATTGTTTAATTGCACATGGTTCGACCCGACCCCTAGACGTGGGACTCGAATACATCATTAATATGGAATAGTTGATGTTCGAGCTAACAAGAAGTACAATCGGTATGATCCTTTTATACTTGCCTCTCAAGCGCATTAGGTTTATTATGCTCTGTATCCATCCCGACAATGAAATTTGATAGACGGGTGGGTGGTCATTCGAGTTAAGGTTAGGAGCATAGTTTACACCCCAACTATGGAAAGACAGATGAGAAAATGCCAGTGCAGTCGGCTGTAGTTGGAAACGAACAACTTGACACCCTTAGAGATGAAGTTGGTGAATTCAAATGGGTGGATGAGTACTCCTTCAATCAGAACCTTGCTGCGAGTGATGAGGAGCTAGACGATGAAGAAGTCGAAGATGAAAATGAAGAGGAGTATTACGACGAGCAGTCAAAAGACACAGAATAACTATATAGGTGATAGTGAAAAATTAAAATCTTATCCTTACATTTAATCTGTTAATTCAAAAACACAATTTTAAACACGAGTTCATGAATATAATATAAACCATTGTTCTACATGATAAATCATATTTTATTTTGAAATTATTTAAAAATTGTTATCACATGTCTACTAACTGTTCTTTGCCTTGTATGACAGAATATGACACACAGAGGCCAATCTATGTGACATTGCCAGTTCAAACAGAGTGATGGCGAGGACCACATTGGTACACCCTACACCCTATCTTTACCTTATTTATTACTTTGTATGTCGAACCTCTCACAATCATATATATATATATATATATATTTGTAGGGGGACATTCATCTCCGTCGATCGATATGAGATTTGATTCCCCTAGCCCACAAACACCCCACCCCAGCTTTGACGGGCCTTCTTCCATGCTCACGGCTACCTTCAAAACCGTCACATGATATGTCCGTTGGATTCCTCGTAAGTATTCCTTATTTTACTAATCAATTTTTACTATAACAAAGGAATTTTCATTTTAGACATGAGTTCACAAACATATGTTTTAACAAGTTTGATAACAATTTTTGCAAATGGGATATTTCCTGAATCATCCAAAGTAAGTTTGAGGGGCCATATCGAAGTTGGAAAAGACAAACACTGTTGTCAGAGAAATGTGGTTTGACGAGTTTAAGGTAATGTGTTGCTCTAGTATATCTATGATTGATGGTTTACTTTAGTAATGTCTAAATTTAATTTGGTTTACAATCAAGTGAATGATATGGTTATGACTTGTAAAAAAGTTATTCATATTCACAATAAAACAACCCTCTTGTCATTAGTAGTATAGATTTAATGGTATATCTTCATATTATTAGTAGTATGCAATATTTGAATGTTTTTTTATTATCTGTATCTATGTTTTTTCTAATTGTTGTATCCATTTTTGTATGTCTGATTGTGTCAATGCTTAGAAATAGATGTCCCACATATTCTATTCGAGAATTTTTTTTAGCACGTGTATTATATGAGTGATCTGCTTCCTATGGAATAACCCTTGCATTAATTTTTTTTTTGTTTTTTTGTAACTTTTACTTTGTCTTAACATTACAGAAGAACTGGTTTTGGGATAGTGAATTGAGACATCAAATCAGGAGTAATTTTGAAAAAACTGCCTCTGACCGTATGACGGACGTATTGTTTCGTGTCCGTAATGATTTAACTAAAAAACTAGGTTGGATGTGTCCGTTTATATTTGAAGCCCTAAAAGAGTATTGGAATTCTGCAGAATTCAATGACAAATTTGAAAAGGCAAAGAAAAATCGAGCTTCAAATGTCGGGGGCAGTATGCATTCCTGTGGTTCCATTCCTATGTTGGAGCATAAGAAAAAACTGGTAATATTTGATATTTTTATTATTTTTATTTTACTTAATTATTTTTAAGAAACAACAATTTTTGCATGAACACCTTTTTTTTTCTTTGCAGTCGAAGCAATTTGGTCGCCCACCCACACAGGCTGAGTTGTTTCTCACGACACACAGAAAGAGAGACAGTTTGGTATTTGTGGATAGGAGATCCGAGGATACTTATGTAAGTATACATTATTTGTGTCTTTTTATAGTATTCTATTATGGTTAATTGACTTTTTGATAATACAACTTATTTCATGTATCTATGATGCTTGCAGGTTGACTTTCAAACGCGATAACATGAGGTATTATCACTAGCATCTGCATTTGGCTAGTCAGAAGATAATGATGTTGTCCAGCCCTTGCAGCCAGCTTTTGACGAGAGATCAATATGGTTGGAGGTTTTGGGGGACAAGAAAAAGGGTCGCGTTTATGGGATGGGGTCAGAAGCCTATGTCATCCCTGATTCCTACTACCTACCATCACCATCACCACCGTTGTCGAGCTCATTGGCAGAGTAGATTCAAGAACCTGTTAGGACAACTATTGAACTCTTTCACGATTGTCTGTCAACCCTTGAAGATAGGTTGCCTCCCCTGCCACCGTCTTCATCATCACCGCCCCTGGATCTTTCGGATCATTAAAAAGATTTATTATTTATATAGATGATAGAATTTATTATGTATTTTTACTATTTATGGATGTGTTATTAGTATGGATGATAGATTTTACAATGTATTTCTAATACTTATCGATAATGTGTATTACTCTATGAATTTATTGTATGGTACAGATGATTTTTTTTTTCAGTTTGTATATGTGTTTATTAGGTTGAATTTGAAATTTTTTAAAAGAAAATTAATTTTTTTAATTATATTTAAATTTGAGATAGATTTAGAGACGGAAAAATCCATCTCAAAATCTCTCTAAAAAAATTAATGGAGTGGAAAAATCCGTCTCAAATTTAAGAGGAATTTTTTCGTCTCTAAATTTGAGACAGATTTAGAGACGAAAAAATTTGTCTCAAAATCCCTCTCAAATTTGAGACGAAAAATTTTGTCTCAGAATCCCTCTTAAATTTGAGATGAAAAGATCAGTCTTAAAATTCTACTTAAATTTGAGATGAAAAAATTCATTTTGAAACCCCTCTCAAAATTGAGACGGATTTCAAGACATTGCCTCGAACCAAGTACTTGCAAGGGCGGGACTTTAATCCCTCGGGAGGACTCCGACGCTCAAGTCAGTAGAAGAAGATACCCGAAATGAAAAGTCACTCAGTAATCAGATACCCATACCTGTAGAAGTTGATCTCTATTTATAGATGACGAAAAGCTCACTCCAAAGAGATAAAATAATCTTTGAAAGATGACGTTGGAGAGAATCTCGGTTGACTGGGTCTCTCTCGTTCAAATCAAATTCGGGATGGAGATTCTGAGGACACGTGATGCTTCTTGAGATAGACATGTGGCAGTACCAGGTTGGTGGTCTCTAGGAGTAGTAGAATAAATTTGCCCTCAGTAAAATATCTGCTCACCAAAATCCATACCCAATTCTAAATTTTTAAAATTAACAGGCAATGGGCAAAATGCCAAGCTCCACCATCAAAGACACGCATCATATTATCCTTAGAATCAACGGGCGATGGGCACAAGGAATTATATATTAATTGCCTACAATTAATAATGAATATAAAAGAAATTCACCCAAATTAAATAATTTTATAGATTGACATGAATTGTACCATTGAAGTGGTTTTGTTGATATCTATTAATTTGTTAAATAAGGATTCTAGGATATGTTTGGCTATTTGAATTATTGTATGCACTGACTCACTCCAAAGGAAATTATTATTTGCTTTTTAGTTGAATAGTATGAGTGATAGTAAGGATTATTTTATTAATTTTGAAGATTTTTTATCTACCTAAAGAGGATAACTCTCTTTAGAATTATTCTCACTTTCACTTTAGGAGTTTAGAGTATATTCTACATGTTCTACCCCAAAGGGAATATATAATCATATATTTTAAACTCTCGTATAAATACTTTAGTGCATGTTTATTGTATCATTAATTCAAAATCATGTTTTTTTTTTATTATAACAATGTTCTTATTAATAATCAAATTTTACTCCACTAAAACTTTGATTGGGAATAACTATAAGAAATAAAAGAGTGGTGTTGTACTTGCTTTTTACCTCTTGACCTTAACCATTCGTGAGGATGAGCCCCTTAACCTCACGGATACTAGCACTATTGAGGAAAAACCCTTTATTAGAAATAGGATAGGATAAACTGACTTAATTTAATGGTTATTAAAAAAATCATATCTATATCGTTCCAATGGAGGGTGCCTACAGAAACTAATGCTAAAATTTTTCCTGAGGCCATAAGAAAGTATTTCAAAGAGTCTGTGTTATCATCGAAGTTACAATCCATATCTTTTTTATGGTAACAAAACAAATCACTTTAGATTTTTCCAAAATACATCCCTAGTAAAATTATCTTAATAGATTTCAAATCTCAATTTATTAAAGGATTGTATCGATTTTTTAAAATAATTAACAATTAAAGATTTGGTTGCTAAGATGGTGGGCAAAATTCTATTAATGAATTAATGTTTTCTTTGAAAAATTCAAAAATTCTCAAGTTGGTGAGTTTGGTCGACCAATTAAATCTAAACAGAATACGAAAGATATCATTGTGCACTAAGTTAGTCAACCACTTTGCCTCTTTTAGTTGACCAATGCTTTCAAGAATGTCAAGCTGTACATTAGTCATCATTTAGTTAACCAAAGTCTCACTTTTCGTTGATTAAATGTGTACAAAAACTTTTAAATCATTCCAAAAAACCTATCTAGTCGACCAAAGACTATCAATTTATTAAAAAATTCTTTTAAAAAACACGTGTTTTGTAAACCTTCATTTATACAATATTTGGCATATTACATCTATGATACATTTTCATTAATCTATAATGTATTATCTTAAAAATTCTAGTCAAATGTGAATTTTTCCTCTTTTGGCATTGAAGACAAACTTGTGATTCTTCCCTGAACATTAATGCTTTTCACTAAAATAGTCTTATATAGTTTGTTTCATTTTTTTTTCTTTGTTTAGAATTATTAATTGCTTTTAGAACTGAATTCTTTCCATTTTGCTACATATTCTTTATTTTCTAAATACAAATTAACACAAAATATATTTGACCATCCATCTAAAGATGCAGTCACATTTCATACCTGCATTTTTTTGTTCTCCTTGTGTCCAACATTAATTATTTTTTACTTTTATGTGTTTTATTTTTCAAAAATCAGTTTTCTCAACACTGCAAATAGTTTCCTGTAAATCTATTCTTGCTTCTTTGATACTGACATTAAATGTGCCAGAATTGCTTTTATTAACTAACTCTATTTTTAAGCTAAGTCCTTTTTCCTGCAAGGCTGAAACGAAGTTTCTTACAAATTAAAAGTGACTAATAAGAATTTCAAGATTCAAATTGATCAAGGATGTTTCTCTCCAATGGCTGGAATCCTTAAAGGAAGAGCATAAAAGACACTCAACCACCAGTATCAAAGATTAATTTATTTAGTTCTTTGTGCATTTAAAGCAGATGGTGTTCAAGGATTCTTAATGCATTCAAGCATGAAATACTGCTAATGTAAAGACTTCTTCTTTGTTTTGATTTAAAATGGTTGTAAGTTTGTTTTATATTTAATTCACTTACATTTGATTGTAGTTTCACTTTGTGAGGCTTCTTATTTGTTACAAGTGTGGTCTTATTAACAAAGTAACTTTTAATAAGTTATTCTCATTCATTTTAGTGGAACATTCAAGTTTTTAACTTAAAGATAAAGGATATAGACTCTTAAAGTCGAAACTTTATAAAATCTTGTATTTGTACTTGATTGTTTTATTACTTGCAATTATTTATCTATTAGTAAATCAAACATTAAACTCAGGTCTAAAAATATGAATTTGAAACAAAATTTGTAAATCTTATAAAACCAAATTCACCCTTTCCCCTTTTGAGTTATTTTTCTAGGCAACAATCTAAAAAGGCTGAATTTGAGAAACTAATGCAAAAGCTATGTAACATAAAGTATGATGAGGTTAGTGGGTTAATGTAACATCCCACATCGACTGATAGAAAGGACTGGGTTAACTTATCCTGATGGCCCTACGCGAACTTCTCAGAGGTCACCCATTCTTGAGTTACCCTAACTCAAGCACGCTTAACCTGAGAGTTCTTTATCCACATTTATTGCAAAATGTATCCAGCTGATGTTGTTTTTTTCCTTACTATCTTTGATATATATATTAGCTTCTCTAGAGTCTATTCTTAGATCTGATCTTGAGCTCTTTGGGTATTACATTCTTCCCTCCTTGAGCACATGACGTCCTCGTCATGTGACCTTACAACTGACCCCAGATATTCTCCCATTTGGGGGCTGCCATTCTAGAAACATACCAGGAGCCGCTCTTTATTCAGGCCTTCACTCCTCGGTGCCACTCCCCGCCCTTATTGGATCGCTTTCTCCAAGGGTTGACTCTGATACCACCTGTAACATTCGGTATCGAGCGATAGGAAAGACCGGATCAACTTACCCTGATGGGTCTATGCAAACTTCCTAGGAGTCATCCATCCTTAAGCTATCCTATTTCAAGCACGCTTAACCCGAGAGTTTTTTATCCACATTTAGGCCAAAAGGTATCTAGTTGGTGTTGTTTCATTCCTTACTATCCTTGATATATATATTAGCTTCTCTAGAATCCCTTCTTAGACCTGACCTTGGGCTTTCGGGGTATTACAGTTAAAGTCTTTATCCTTTAGATACAAGACATAGTTAATCATCTCACAAACCCTGAAGTGACCATTGTTGGTGCCTTAGTCATCAAACTTTGAATTCTTTCCTTGTTTTTTCCAATCCTTAGGATAATTTTACAATACCCAAAAGGAGACATGGATTGTTAACCAAGTTAATAGGGTTTGGGTAACGGCCCGCCTCCTGGTGCCCCCGTGCACAAAAAGGATTCGTGAGAGGGTCATTATTTGAATGATACAGAACAATAATGTAACTACAACTCACACACAACCCTTTTAGAAATCATAACCTTTTACATTACATTACATTTCACAACCATTTTTACATAATCATTCACAACGTGGGTCCACCTGGGCTTACATAACATACACCCACCTCAAGCACATAAAAGTATTACTCTGACTATACACACAACACCCAGGATCTAGTTTCGGGAGAACTCTGCACATATTATCATTGCTCGATGGTTTGGACCCAACTCTGCTGAGCGAACCTAATATCATAGACAAATCCCTGACCTGGAATGATGGAAAACAAACGTGAGTCGCGAGACTCAACAAGCTCATGAAAGAAAGCCAACTGGTTACGAATAGGACTCTTCCCATAACACCCCATGCAATTCATGCTAGTGCAACGACACAACATGCCATGATCATTACACGCCTTAATCCTAAATGCATATCCATAAAGTAAACTGCACATAAACGGTCCTTGAGGCCCACATAAGACACACATTGGCACCTAAGTCTAACATACAAACCTGTTAGCAGCCCGTGTAGGCTATTTTATCATTATTCCATTGTGGGTCGTATCCCACTTCCCATAATCGCTCACACTGTGGGTCGCACCCCACTTCCCATAATCACTCACATTGTGGGTTGTATCCCACTCCCCATAATCACTCATAGCCACACATCCTCACCATGCAATGCAACAAATAGGAAATGAAATGGCTTTTGTAGCATAAACGTGATGACAAGACCCCCATAAACCAAGCATCAGGTCATGCTACGCCCACATAGGAATTCACACATGTGTTATGCTCTAAATGCATCGGCTTACCTAAAGAACGTAAATTGGCTTTTAGACCAACGGGGTCATGCAAATGCTCACATATCCCGTCACACACAAAACATGTCCCACAAATGCATGCAACCCAGCCCCTTACGACACACACATCATGATATGCAGAAACCAAGGCGGGAATCTGACAGTATTAGCTCTTCTGGCCAGTCTGGTGCTTATACTAATAGCCGATGACTGGCGTTCATACATCTAGCCATCAACGACCACGACTCATGATCGACAATCAGTGGCTTTGTACCCCATACCCTTAGACACACATAGACACCATTAACTGTATATCTTCTAGACTTAGCATTACATAACATTACTCCACAACTCTTCATGTACATAGCCACATAGACATCATGATACTATTCTCATTCTCGCCTCTTCTCAAAAGTAGGAAATTGTCTCGATACACATTTTACTGATCACTACGCTTTTCCTCATTAAAACTCCCTACATAATCTCATGAAACCATACCCAACTCTTTTAAGAACCTAGCCCCAACGAGTTCGACATCATTCCGAAAGGAAGCAGAGCAATACAAAGCCTCGTGACGGACGTAATGAAAGACACCAAGATATCATTGCTAAACTCATTTCATTAACAATAAACCCATTTAATAAAATATAGGCCACAGGGTGGTTGCCACGTGGATTTGCATTATTAATGCGTGGAATTGAGTCACGGTGAGGGAGGGAATAAAATATGAAAAACCTCGGAGACTCAAGTAAAAACTAAAGAACATAGTGTGAGGGTTAGGAGCTTGCCTTTACACAGTCATTTCTTGCCTTTTTTACGCTCTCGCTGCAAAGTAAAACGTTCTATGGAAAATAACAAGTTAATGGCTCAAATTAATTAAATTTAACTGCATAATCCACATAATCTAACCATCTAAAATATTTAATTTAACCTTGTAAAATTCATAATCTAAATATAAAACGCTTGTATTAATTTTATCTGCATACCTGACTATTTAACAACAAAATAACTCTAAAATCCCCTTCAATTCTCTCTATTTTCTTCCTCTTCCTAAGCTGCTCATGACCCTTCTTCTTTCTCCCAAAATCCCCTCTGTTTGCTACTCAAAATGGTAGTCGAAACTTGCTGGACAGAGGCTTAAATAGGCAAAAACATGCAGTTGTAAGTGAGCCACGTGGTAGCCCCGCATACACCACTGCCTCCCCGAAACAACATCGTTTCAGGGAGCCCTTTGCTCATAAAAATCAACATTTTCTTCCCTTGCACGCACCTCTCCCCCTTGCTTGAACTCGTGACCACTTGCCTCCTCTCTTGCGTATGTGCCACTCGAGCTGCTGCCTCCTTTAATATATATGCACGCACCATTAAATTTAAAGGGATCCTCAGTCCAATTTTTCGAATTTGCACAACACCCCAAAACTTCTGGGAATCCCACTTACACCCAAATTTTCAGAAATCCAATAAATTAATTTATTATATTATTTTCATAAATACTCCTAATTAAATTAATTATTTAAATTCTCATTTTCTCAAAACAACATAAACAAATATTTTCTTTCAAATCCTCAAATATTTCATAATGACTTCAAATACAAGAATTAATAATCACTGATCATCTCCAAAATTTCAAGACACTACAGTTTGTGTTTAAAAGAAAAAGAAGATGAAAAGGGAGAATATGGAGAGTGAATTTGGTGTCTTATGCACACCAAAACAAGGGTCATACTGATAAATCTAATCCCCACAACAAAAAAGATGGTCTAATGACAAGAATAAGAGCAAAATCAAGAAAAACATTAAATAATAACAATCTTGGGGGCCTCAAGCTTGAAATCAAGAAAGAGTTTCTAGGCTGGTTTTGCAAAGTAGATGGTCAGAGGAAAAAAAACTGTGTTGAAAATAAAAAATGGTTAGAGAAGAAAGAAAATAAATGTAGTTGATTTTTTTATATTTGTTTTAAATCTTCTTTGATCACTATTTCACCAAATTCATAATGGTTTGATAGTGGTACATTTATTCATATTATTGTTTCCTTTAGAGAATGAAAAATAAATGCAAGGAAAATGAAGATATGAGGGGAATTGTGTCTGTTCGCCCCTTTAGGAATGACCACCCAAGAGAGGGGGGTGAATTGAATGATTAAAATTTATTAATTTTAGAAAAAAATCTTGAATAATGATTTTATAGAAAATATACCTTCTTAAATATGTATAAGTGATGTTTGAGATTTTAATAATATACACCACAAGATATAGTAAGACAAATAAAAATGAGACAATAGGTAATGCACGATATATAGTGGTTCGGTGTTTCTACACACACCTAATCCACTCTTCCAGAGTCTAACCACCTTTAGGGTTCTATTAAATCCAACAACAACACCAAGGTTTCCACACTAGCTCACATTAGAAACTAGATACACACACCTAGATTTTGAGGACTCTAGGCAACCAACACAATCCACAACAAATTCAATAAATACAATGCTTTTCCACACTTGGACACAAATGAATCAACATGTAATATCCCAAAATTTTGGAGACGATAATAATTATCAAATTTTGGTATTTGAGGATTAAAGGTAACAAATAATAGTAGAGATAATGTAGATAATAACAATAATCATAATAATAATAAAGAGTAAATCAAATTAACTTAAATTAAATTAATATGTTTATATTTATGTGGCTGTGCGCGGGTGCTTGGAGGCCAAGTTTTGCATAGTGGCCTTTTTTCTCTGAAGCTAAAACAAAGGAGAGAGAGAGAGAGTGAGAGCTCGTGAGTGAGTAGGAAGCCAAGAGATTGGGAGAGAGCTCGGCCAAGTGATGGAGGTAGGGAGAGAAGGAGATCGGGAGAGAGAGAGTTGGTGGCCAAGGGTTGGCCGGAGGCAGCTGGGTGAGGTCGCGGGCGGCCATGGAAGCTGACTGAGTGAAGCTCGGCCATGACAGCTGAGTGAAGCAGCAGCGGCGGCTAGCTTCGGGGGGGGGGTGTGATAGAGGTGGAGCAACTGCAACCGAGGTTTGTGGCGAAGCTGGTTTGTGGGGGCATGAGGAAGCGACTAGGAGTTTCAGCAGCAACCATGGCGGACGACCATGCTGTGCGTGCGTGCTAAAGGCGGCTGGAGGCGCAGTGGTGCTAGGTAGTGGTGGCTCACAAGGGTTGCTGGGCAGGCGATGTGGACGTGATATGGTGGTGTCGCTAGCAACGGCGGTCGGTGGAGCTCGGTTGTGGCAGATGGCTGTTGGTGCACAAGCAGGGGAGAAGGCACGAGGAAGAAGAAGAAGAAGAAGAAGAAGAATAACAGAAGAAAAAGAAAGAAAAGAAAGAAAAAAAAAGAAGAAAAGAGAAAAGGAAAAAATAAATGGGATTTGGGATTATTTCGGAGTGAAATGTAATCAGGTACGTGGGTAAAAATTATTAGAAGCGGTCTATGTTTAAGAATTTTATTCAGCTAAATTATTTATATTACACGGTAGATTTATTTAATTAAAGTTATGATTTTATGAATTGCTAGGAAACATTTTACTTCGCAATGGGAGTGCAAGAAATGAAAGAAACGACTGTGTAAAAGCAAGTTCCTAACCCTCTCCTCATGTTCTTTAATTCCTGTGAGAGTCTTCGTGATTTCTCGTATTTTATACCCTCCCTTACTTTAATTCGACTCCTAGCATTATTTATTGAGTTATTATCCATTTGGTATCATTTAAATTAAATCCAGAACTTCTAGAATTTTATTTGCTGTGTGCCTACGGGGGTTTGTACCGCCCTTATTCCTTTCAAAATGATGTTGAACCTAACTTGGCGATTAGGTACTTAGTGGTACGAGTTTATTTATGGATTTTTGGGTGTGGGTCGGCTAGGGCTATCGAGCAGTAGGACAGGGGTCGGCTGTTTGATAAGGTTGGAGTAGACTATTGTACGGCCCTGAAGTGGACCGTCGAGTGGACACTCTAGTCACTGACTGTTGTCCGGTGCTGGACGCTACTGATTAGCTCTACCATTATGTGATTTACTGCATGATTTGATATATTATATTATCGTTCATGGTTTGATATGCACATGGGTATGGGATGCATGTTGGGGTACTCATTTATTGAGTATGCTTGGACACGAACATATTAGCTTAGTTAGTTTGCATCTGGCATGAGCATATGCATCACGTGTGGTTTATTATGTGGGCGAAGCATGACCTAATGCCTTAATGTATGGGCACCAGTGTATCACGTTGATGCTCACTACGCCATTGCATTTTTATGTGCATTGCATGGTTACCGACAGTTGACAAGTCTCGGACGGAAGGACCGTTCCAAGGGAGCCTACGACTTGGTTATTATGCAACTCGGGTGTCGGGAGGACTGACGCGAGCATCCGGGTGACGGGAGCACCGACCCGGGATGGCACGCACAGGTTTGTTGGACATATTCGTTACCTATTAGGGCAGCGGCAGGTTGGTATGGGACTTGGGTGCCGTGTGTCTTATGCGGGCCCCAAGGACTGGTATGTGCTTTCATTATGCTATACTTTTGTGTTGTAGTGTCTCATAGCTTGTGTATTCTTGGGGGTTAGTGTTCTAGGGAGAATTTATTGGGTTATATACAACCTTCAGCCTTTTCTTTCTTTATGCTTGTTGAGTCTCTCAACTCACTTTGCTTTCCATCATTCCAGGTAGTGGTACCATAGGTCTGGGGCAAGGGAGATAGCATCTAGCAGCAGAGTCGGTACGGTATACAGGCAGTTCCCTCAGTCCCCGTCAACTTTGATGTTTGAGTAGGATTTACTCTATTAGTTTTGACTATGCCAGGTCATTCCTCGTGTTTCCTGTATGTTGGCATATGTGTCTGTATGTATTTGTTTATCATGTGATCGTTGTGCTAGCGGAGTACCCGTAGTGCATGCAGGTGTATAGCTTAGCTTCCGTTGTTTTAATTATTATGTATGCATGCCAGGGTAGTTCCTGCCTCATGATTCATTATTTCTGATTCCGTAGACGCTCCTGTTTGGGTAGTCTGAGTGGTTGGGATATTCGAGCAAGGGTGCTTACATAACAATACAAGGCAAAGAAATACAAATATAATCACTAACCTCAGTTTGATGGAGAAATTTGGAATATATTTGAATGCCTTTTCTCCACTTGCCTTGTGGCTATTTGATAGATGATCAATGAAGCTTGAGAGTCTTTTGGATTGCTTGGTGAATGATTGAGAGCTCTTAGAAGGTTGGGGTATGCTTTAGTTGTTCAAGAGTGCTAAACTTCTTCATTTTGAGCACCATATATTTATAGGCAAGATTGAACGATCTACATAACGTTCAAAATTTGACCATTGGGCTCGGGTAGTCGACTTTCCTAAAGCAAGAGTCAACTATCATTTGAACAGGAGTCGACTGCCCATTCCTAGAAGTTACCCTTGCTCCAAATTTTGGAAAAAAAAAAAAAAAAAACTAACCTTAATATCTTATATATATTTACTTGAAAAAAAAAATGTCAATGGAAAATGACAATTTTGATAATAAATATATTATAAAAAAATATTTTATAATTTAATAAAAAATAATTAAGGGCTACAATTATACATTATTCAAAATATCATTTTTGTTAATTATCAAAACTTGATTAGAGGTTAAATAGAGCAAGTTAGGTCAACATTCTCCCCCTTTTTGATGATAACAAAAATATAAATTTTGAAAAGATTAATTTAAATGAAGAAATTTGAATAAATTTAACTCCCCCTTAATTTTGCACTAAAAAACTCCCCATTTCAAAAATAGTAATAGCATAAGTAAATAAAATATTTTCGATATAGTTAATAGATAAAATATTTTGCAGAACTTTAAGGACCAAAACTGATTTCCTAAATACTCTCATTCTGTTCATCTCTCATACTTTAAGGACCAAAACTAGTAGTTTCATCAATTTTCAAGTATTGTTTTTGTGTAAGGATTTCATCTCTTTCTACATTTGTAATCTATCTCTTAAAGTTAGCACAACTAATTATTTCAGAATAAGTGGAAGGCTCTTTACTATAGTCAATATCTTCAACCACACTCAAAGTATAGGCAACAAGATTAGGTTCAACATACATTTGAGGATGTATGATATTTCTTCTAGGTCTATCCTTAACAATACAATAATATAATGGACTGACACTTTCTTTTGGGCTTAACTTAGTTTGGGACGACGATGACTCCTATGTTTGACTCTTGTCAATTTCAAGCTCCACTTGAATATTAGAACTTTGATGACCTGTAGGGTTAGATTCTTTTGCAGACAAACTATGAAAAATAGTAATTTCATAAAAAATAACATCTTTGCTTATTACAACTTTAGACATTTCTGGATCCCATAACTTATAGCCCTTAACACCAGATTTATAATTAAGGAATAAACATTGTTTAGACCTAGATTCTATTTTTCTATTATCAACATGAAAAAATGTAGGACATCTAAAAATTTTCAAATCAGAATAACTTGTAGGAGTAATTGACCATAGCACCTCTAGATTTTTCTTGCCAATAGCAAATGAAGGAGACCGATTAATTAGAAAACATGCCATGTCTGTAGTCTCGGCCCAAAAAGACTTAGATAATAGGAGTTAGATAGCATACACTGTACCTTTTCCATCAAGTTTTTCTTTATCCACCTAGCTACACCATTTTGTTGTGGCGTACCTGGAACTGTTAAGTGTTTTAGAATTTCTTTTTTCTTGTAGAAATCATTAAATTCATAAAACCAAAATTCTAAACCATTATCAATGCGGACTGCCTTAATCTATTTGTCAGTTTGTTTCTCAATTATAATCTTCACAGCTTGAAAGTAGCAAAAACATCTTTCTTGTGTTTCAAAAAGAATACCCTAACTTTCCTAGACAAATTGTCAACGAAAGCCAACATATATCTAGCACCACCTTTAGAGGATACTTTGGCGGGACCTTAGAGATCATAATAAACAGTCTAGTATACCTTTTGTATTGTGAATGTCTTTATTGAATTTGACTTGTTTTTGCTTACCAAAGACGCAATTCTCGCAGTCCTCCAGTTTTCCAATACTTTTCCCTTTAAGAAAGGTCTTTTTTGGTCAATTCATCCATACCTATTTCACTCATATGTCCAAAATACATATGCCATAATTGAGTGATATTGATATCAAATAAAGAAAAAGTAGAAACATTAATTAACATCACCTATAATAGTAGAACCCTATAGGACATATAATCTACCATATTATTTTTTACCTTTCATCACAACAAGAGCACCTCCATTGACCTTAATAACTCCACATTCACCAATAAACTTGTACCCATTTAAATTAAGAGTATTCAATGAAATAAGATTTATTTTAAGATCGGGAATATGTCTAACATCGATTAAAGTTCTAACAATGCCATAAAATATCTTAATTTTAACTATTCTAATGCCAACAATTTTATAAGAAGAATTATTTCCCATTAACACATCATTAGAAGTCAAAGTTTTATATGTTGAAAACCAATCCCTATTAAGAGACATATGAAATTTGCATGCTGTGTCGAGAATCCAATCTTCACTAGATTTGGTAATTTTATTAATTACCACCATAAGTTCTCCATCACTACTATTATCTTCAACAATATTAGATTCACCTTAAGTTTCTGCTTACTTCTCTTTCTGATTAGATTCTTGTTTTTTAAGTTTGTTCTGTAGTTTATAACACATTTTCTTTATGTGTTCTTTGTTCTTACAATAATTACAGGTTTTTTCTTTGTTTATAGACTTGGATCTACTTTTTCCTTTACTGCTATAATTTCTTTCTTGTGTTCTCCCTCTAATCAATAGACCTTCTCCCTAATTTTCAGAATTTCTCAATAATTACTTATCAATTTTCTCTTTTAAGAATAAAAAATCATAAACTTTATCTAGGGTGAAAGTATCACAACTATAGAGTATGGTATCTCTAAAAGTTGAATATCAGGTTGGTAGAGAACATAACATAATTAAACCCAAATCCTCATCATCATACTTAGCCTCCATGCTTTCCAAATTAAAAACAATTTCCTTAAAAGTTCTTAAATGGCTTTCAATGGATGTACCTTGTGCCATTCGATGAGAATACAACCTTTGTTTGAGATGTAACTTACTGGTCAAGCTTTTCGTCATACACAACTGTTCCTATCTCAACCATAGAGCAACAACAGTTTTTTCTTTCAAAATATCATGCAAAATTTGATTCGATAAATGCAGATGTATTTGAGATAAGGCCTTATGATCCTTATGATATTTTTCTTCAATACTCCATGATTTTGTCATTTTTTCAAAGCCTAAAAGTGCATCATCTAAATCCATCTATGCCAAAATTGAACGCATCTTAACCTACCATAGTGAAAATCTAAGCTGGTGTTTTCTTTGTATTTCAGTTTTTAGTTTTGAGTTTTGAATTCATTTTTAGTTTTGTGTTTTGAGTGTCTGTTTTGAGATTTTTGAAAATGCATTTTTTTTGTCTTTTTGAAAAATTGTTTCTTAAAATAGAAAACCGAAAAACGCGTTTACTTTGAAATTTTGAGAAAAATTATTTTATGATATTTTATTCAATAAATTTGATTCAAAGTAAATTGTAAACATTTATTAGTAAATTGTAAATTTTATTTAAAGGCTTTAAACTATAATACAAGAGACAACTGATAATCTAATCATATGTAATACAATAAAATTGCAAAGTGTTTTCTAAAGCAATTTCCGATTCGACTCAACTATTGGTTCTATGATAAATTTATTTTTGCCTACAAATTGAAATCTGATATTAATTTCACGATTTAGATTACCCATAACATGAGACAATTAATAAAGGAATTATAAATCACAAAACAATAGAACATTGATTTATCATAGACAGAATCCAAAATCTTAGAAATATCATTAAAAATGAAAATTTGATGTAATTTTTGAGATTTAGATTACCCACAACATGAGACAATGAAAAAAGGAATTATAAATCACAAAATAATAGAACATTGATTTATTATAGATAGAATCCAAAATCTTAGAAATATCATTAAAAAGGAAAATCAATACAAAAAAATTATATTGCATATTCAGTTTAATATTCAAATAAAACAAAACTTTAAAATTTGCATACATATTTCTGACTCTCCTTCATTGCTATTACATAAGATTATTTCAACCATACCAAGCTTATAAACCATCAAATTAAACTCTAATTCCAAAATTGACCGAATCTTAATTCCAAAATAAAGCCCCAAATCTAAAACCTGAAGTGAGGAGTCACAACAGTAAGAAATCAAATCACAAAAGGAAGAAATGATCGGTGAATGGGAGGCGAGTTGCTATTCGAACGGAGATGATGGCTGGGGTTGTCGGTCGCGATGCAAGGGGAGCGACGAGGAGCAGTTGATTGCGGTGGGTGGTTGTAAGCACTCCCGCCTGGATATCCTAACCACCCGGACTATACGAACAAGAGGGCCTATGAAAGAACAAAGAATGAAACACAAGACAAGAACTACCCTGGTATGCATACACAAGAATTAAAACAACGGAAGTTAAGCTATACCCATGCATGCACTACGGGTACTCCACTAGCTCAGCGGTGACATGATTAATAAATGCATACAAACTCCTATGCCGACATACATAAAACACGAAGAATGACCTGGCACAATAAAAAATAATAGAGTCAATCCCTTTCAATCATTAGAGTCAACTAAGGCTGACGAGGGAATTACGAGAGACTGATAGGACTACTTGTACACCGTACCGACTCTGCTGCTAGATGCTGACTCCCTTGCTCTTGACCCATGTTGCCACTACCTGGAATGATGGAAAGCAAAGTGAGTCGAGAGACTCAACAAGCATAAAGAAAGAAAGGCTGTAGATTGAACATATCCAGTAAACTCTGCCCAGAACGCTAACCCCTAAGCACACACAAGTCATTAGACGCCCAACACAATATAAAAGAGTAACTAAAAGCACGTATCGGTTCTTAGGACCCACACAAGACACACGGCACCCAAGTCTCATACCAACCTACCGCTGCTCTGAAAGGCAACATATATCTCCAACAAACCTGTGCGCGCCATCCCGGGTCGATACTCCCGTCACTCGTGTGCTCGTGTTAGTCCTCTCGACACTCGAACTGTAGAATAACCAAGCAGTAAGCTTTCTCGAAACTGTAACACCCCGTCACTCCAGGCGTGTCACTATAAGGGTATTCCCGGGATTTCTTTTTTTTTTTTCTCTTCAAGTTTAACACGCGCGGTATATCAAGAACAATCTTCACATGCAAATACAAAACCCCGCGAACCCCAGCCTTGCCCGTTTAACTATTAAGATCAATAATCTTAAACTAAACGAGTCTTAATACAACGCAGCGGATACATTAATACCAAAACACCATAGTTCTTACATTGTATTTCCATAACAAAATACGTAATACAGATTAGATGACAACAATGCTACTATACATTTGTTCATTTACAACCTGAAATACATACTAAAAACGTCACAATGACTATTAAACTAAACACCATTGGCCTTCAACCAGTCACGTCCTTACCCTTGCAGCAGTCCCTGGCTAGAACATTAAATGTTCCAGGGGCATAGTCCAAGTTAGATGATAAACATCTAAGTGACGACATAAAACAGTTTATACAATGCATGAGGGACACACGAGCATGGCATACTCAGACAAACGTAAATATGCAAGACACGTCTAACTTGAGAAATCACCCTGACATACTTAATCCCCGGATGCCCTACCGTGTCACTCGGTTACCAGTCCCGGATGCCCTACCGTGTCACCTGATCACCAGTACCGGCCCCGGATGCCCTACCGTGTCACCCGATCGCCAGGACTAACCATGTCCCATTCTCAAGAAGACCTCATCCCGTCCCATACAGAAAACAACATTGACACGAATATCAATACCCCGATGATATGAGAATCACACGCCATGCACAGACTCTTTTGTAAGTAAAAACAGTTGATGCAATATATCACATGTACAATATGCAAATGATGACATGAACAGATAAGTGAAACGCGTTCGCAGAACAACCCAAGTTCCGGAGGGCAAAACCGCTCACTAGAACTGGCCTCATTTGCGTGTAACCTAAGTTCGGGAGGGTAATACCGCCCACCTGAACCCACTACATACCTTCTAACACATTTTCGAGATAAAGTAAAGATAGGATTAGACCACTCACTTCGAATGTATTCAGATCGCCTTGATCCTCGTGCAACGCCTCGGTTTGCATGCCAAACCCCAAATGCTTGAACTTATACTCAACCTCGAGTCACAATACTTTCTAAACACCATATTTAATTAAGAAAACATTAAAATCTATTTTCCTCAATTATTTCATAATTTCCTCAATTTTTTTCCTAATTTTCACCCAGATAATTCCAAAATAATTATCTCCTCAAATATTTTCCAAAATATTTTAACATGTTAATTCCTAAAATAAATTAACAAAAATACTGGAATTGGAATTACCGAAATGCCCCCATCCACGCTCCCTCACGCGCCTAGCGCGTGGGTGCGAGTGAAGACTAGCGCGTGCAGCCACGCGCCATCGTCTTCTTCCTTAGATCCGGCCGCCGACGACTCATCCGATGACCAAAATAAGGGTAACGCCTTGAAGCCCTTCTTGAATCGATCCCATTGGCACCGGTTTGAGGCCGAAAGGCCACCAGAAAATGGCCCAAACGACCAGTTGCGGGTCGGCGGTGGCGGACCGCCTCCGATTCTCGGCCGAACTTGAACAACCCTCAAACTCACACAAAAATGCTTCAAATTACTCCCAATCTCTTCTCCTTGATGCAGGGATCAAAAGCCCCTTAATCACTATCTCAAAAACATCCAAAAACACGATCGATTTTGAGCTCCAAAAGTCGAAACCCTCGGCCCCTATTTAAACTAAAAATCTGATCATTTTCTGGCCAATCATCGGCCATAGCTTGGTCACCAAGCATCCTCCTGCCGGCTACCACCTCCCCCAGATCGCCCTTGGCCATCCCTTCATCGAGATCGGCCTCCACGTGCAAAGATTTGTGGCGGCCGTTTTGCTGCGCATTCACACTGTATAATTTTCCATTTTTTTGCACTTTGACCCCTGATTTCATCAATTCTCAATTTGGCCCCTTGCTTGGCACCCCTGATCTTTCTGAGACCACCACTAAGGCCCACAAGACTTGCACTCTTCATTTGGTCCTTGAAACTTTCAAAAAATTACTGTTTTGACCTCCATCGGGTAAATTTAGAAAATTACACTTAGGCCTGACTGATCGATTTGACCTCAAATCCATTTGTTTCAACCCGAAATCACTTAAGGGTTGTTCTATACATAAAATATTAGTCATTGACGCACTCCGTTGACTTTTCGGACGTCTCCTACGTCGATTCGATTTTCTCAGCCTGGTCGACAGTTGTACTGAAAACTGTTTCTGATCCAATTTCTTTCATCACTAAAAATCATAGTTTAAATCGCTCGTCGATACGATACCATTTTCCTTGGCTATCTAGGGTTTAGGGTACTCCCTCAGACTAATTCGGTCATCCAAAGCTGCGTTAGTGTCTCCTATAGTCTTATTTTTCTACAACTTCCATTTATACCCTTCACTAAATACCGTTTATATCCACAAATAATTCGTGGGTTTTACAGAAATGGTCCTCCCGTCTGAGACTTGTGAACTATCGGTAACCATGCAATGCACATAAAAATGCAAAGGCGTAGTGAGCATCAACGTGATACACCGGTGGCCATACATCCAGGCATCAGGCCATGCTCCGCCTACATAGTAAACCACACGCGATGCATATGCCCATGCCAGATGCAATGTAACCATACTAGAATGTCCATTTCCAAGCATACTCAATAAATGAATACCCCAATATGCACCCCGTACCCAAGCACATATCAAACCATGAACGGTAACACAACATATCAAATCATGCAGTAAATCACATACTGATAGAGCTAGTCAGTAGTGTCCGGCATCGGTCAATGATCAATGACTAGGAGTGTCTACCCGATGGTCCATTTCTAGGAACCTAGTCCCCAAGTTGGGTTCAACATCATTTTGAAAGGAATGGGGGCAGTACAAACCCCTGTAGGCACACAACAATATATTCCCAATGAGTCTCATATTTAATTTAAATTAAGTCATGCTAATAAAATCCCCATTTCGTATAATTAATACACGAAACCGAAACGCATTAAGGGAAGGCGTGGGGTTCACAAAATTAATAAAGCCCACAAAGGTATTTAACTCCAGAAGTTTCCTAATTAAATTAATTAAAAAAAATTCACACAATAATCGTTTATAACAAACGTAATTAATTAATGAAACCAAATTGAGTTAAATGAGGATATAAAATTCATAAATCGAATGAGAGTCACGAAGGGAGTAAAGAGCTTGCCTCGTTTTAACATATTACAGTGTCTTTACGCCCACACGCCATCAAATTAATACACAAATAAACTTCCAAAATTAATAAAATCGAACCTAAAATTAAATTTCAACCATATAGAATGATTAATACATATTCCTCTACCCACCTGGCTAATTAAATCTTCAATTAAACCTTATTTAATCCCCAATTTCTCTCAAATTTCCTCCATTTTTATTCTCGACGTTCCCACTCCTTCTTCTTCAATTTTGCTCACTGGATTTGCTGCTTGGAGACGCCCGAATTGGGCTTAAAATGGTGCAAAAAGGAGTGACTGAAGAGGGGCCACGTGGCAGCAGCCGCTAGAAGGCATCACTACCTCCCAAAACACGTCATTTCGAGGAGTATTTTGCTAATAAAAATTAGCATTTTCTCCCCACCAGCCCACACACCCCCTTGGCTCGATCCCGCGACCTATCGCAAGCCCCTTCACGCATGCGACCACCCGCGCTAGGCAGCTTCTTTTACCCTACATGTGCTTCAATTAAATTTAAACTGAATCGCTGCCACTTTCGCAATTCACATTTCAGCACCCCCAATTTTCATTAATTACACATGTAAGCACCCCCGCCCCCAACCACCCAGTTTATCCGAATGGAAGCGCTTACGGAAGGGAAAAGGAATAAACACAAGACAAAAAAAATACCCTGGCATGCATACATAAGAAATACAACTGCGGAAGTAAAACGGTAAACATGCATCCCCACAAGTACCCTGCTGGAACAGCGGTCAAGGAGTATATAAAAATATACAGACACCTGTGCCCACAAATAAAAGATACAAGGAATAATCTGGCACAGTAAAAAATGAAAGACAAAAATACCGACAAAATATCAAAGATAATGGGGGCGACTAACTGTACACCGAACCAATGCGACCGGCTGCTAAATGGAACAATCTTTGCCCTCGGCCCTCGCTTTACCTTTACATGGAATGATGAAAAGCAAGGTGAGTCGTAAGACTCAGCAAGTTTATAAGAATGAAAGGCTATAAATAGAAGAAGTGATCATGCCAAACACAGTCCCACACGTACACACAAGCCATAAGATGCTACAACACAATAATGCAGCATAATAAAAGCACATATCGGTCCTTGGGGCCCACACAAGACACCTGGCACCCAAGTCCCATACCAACCTGTCGCTGCCCTGAAAGGCAACAAACATCCTCAACAAACCTGTGCGCACTGTCCCAGATCGGTACTCCCGTCACCCGTGTCCATATCGGTGCTCCCGACACCCGAGCCATAGGCTCCCTTAGAACGGTACTCCCGTCCGAGAACTAAATACTACCAGTATCTATGCAATGCACATAAAAATGCAATGGCGTAGTGAGCATCAACGTGATACACTAGCACCCATACATCCAGGCATCAGGCCATGCTCCGCCCACATAGTAAACCACATGCAATGCATATGCCCGTGCTGGATGCATCATAACGAAACTAGGATGTCTGTGACCAAGCATAACCATATCATGAAAGCCTCGACATGCAGGCCGTCCCCATGTGCATACCAAGACATGCAACAATTAATAAATGATACCAGTCATGCTATAATCACGCAACGCAGAGCTAGTCAACAGTGCTTGACACCGGTCAAAGGTCAGTGGATAGGAGAGACTAGCCGGCGGCCTAAGATAGACCGTATGAGAGTCACTCCATCACCGAACCGCCGATCCTAGCCCCCACTGTACAACCGCTCTAGTCTGTAAATAACCAAAATCCATAATAATACCCGAACAACTAAGAACCTAGCCCTGGGTGAGTACGACATCATTCTCATAGGATTGGGGGTGGCACAAACCCCCCTAGGCAATCAACAAATAAAACCCACGAAACTAGTTTAATAAATTAAATTTAAAGCAACCCATTCAAAATTCCATAATTCATAAACGGTCGAAACAAACGAAGGGAGGTTAAATAAATCGACAATGAAAGGGACGATGTAGAGGGTATAAAGAACTTACCTTAATGGAGATATCCTTAGGCCCGTTTGGTTCAAAAGCAGTAAAAATTATACAAACTGCAATATCCCAATTATTTGTCAAAATTAATAAAATTGGACTCAAAACGAAATTCTGACCGTACATAATATTAATTACTAACTTCTCTACATACCTGGAAAATTAAATCCTTGAATTAAACTTGATTTAATCTGAATTTTCCACCCAAAATCTCCAAATTTCGAGCTCGCGCACGCATTGACTCTTCCTAATTAATTTGCTGCTTCTGTTGGTGAAAGAAACGCTTGAAATTGGGCTTAATTAAAGGCAAAAAGTGATATTTTACTCTTAGTATTAAAATAGTTTTGATAATGACTATATGAAAATCAATCCCTACTATATGGATTATATGAATGAGAAAATAAATTTTTAATATATAAGTTTTGAAGCAAGGTATGAAAACCTATAGAAGAAATATTGAGTATGGTTGAGAGTGATTTGTTTCAAAATATACTTTTGATAATCTCAACTTACTTTCAAAAGAATCAAAATGAGGATTCAAAAGAATCAAATGAGAATTTGTTAAGAATTTGATATTTTCAAATGGATAGTCGACTATGTAGTTCATTCTGTTGACTATGCCTGAAAATAGTCGACTATGCCTGAAAATAGTCGACTATGCTGTTTGATCTGTCGACTATTCAAGGCTTCTGTCGACTATTTTTGCATCTGTCGACTATCGAGTAAGGATAGTCGACTATGACTTTTCATCTGTCGATTATTTTTGTTCATAAAATTCAAATTTTTCTTCACATTTCTACTCCTGTCGACTATGCATGTGTATCTGTCGACTATGGGATTTTTGTGTTAGAAATAGTCAACTATCATTTTCTGTCTGTCGACTATGCTTAGCTTTATTTGATGAAATAGTCGACTAACCTATTTTCTCTGTCGACTATGTGTTTCACAGAAACTTATAAGGGCTAGTTTTTGGCGCATTAAATGCTCGCCCAACCACCCACAATGGTCCAAAATTCAAACTTTCCCACCATCAACTATAAATAGGTGGTTGAAGATGCATTAAAGGTGGCTGAAGAACTATTGAATATCTTGAACTACCGTGCCTTCACTATTACATCGAGCTTTTAACTTTTTCTCTCTGTATTTCCATTTAAGAGGCTTTGATATCTTACTGTTCTATTACTTTTAAGCCTCGATCATTCATTTAAAGAGAGAGCTTGTAACTAAGAGTTGTACTCTTAGATTCTCTACTTCATTTTCTGTATTTTTCCTAGCAGTAGCTAGAGGGCCCATTAAATTGGGAGGTTGTACACTGCCTAGTCAAGGACTAGAGGACCTGCTCTTATTAAGTAGGGGGTTTAATAGTTATATAGGTTTTAAAATCCTTAGTGGATAGCTAATGTAGTGGACTAAGCTTGGAAGGCTAAACCACTATAAATTTGTGTCTTCACTGCTCTTCATCTTTTATCTTTTACGTTTGCATCCTTGCTCTATTGACTTTGCTTATTCATTGATAAGATTTCATTTTTATTCTTTTCCATACGAAAGTTTTTTCACTTCTCAAAAGAATTTTTTTTTATTATACCAATTCACCCCCCTTTTGGTGTGTGCTATATCAGTTCAATTCTATCAAAAAGAAGCGGACGAGAGGGCGCCACGTGGCAGCACACGAGCCAGCCACTGTAGGCCACCGCCTCTAACAGAAACGACGTCATTTCGGACGCCTTTGGCTGATTAAAATTAGCTGAATTTCCCTGCCTCGCGCGCGCCTGACCATGGATTCGATCTTGTGCCTCGCCCACGACTGCCCTCGCGCGCAACCGCTCGCGCCTACACTTACCTTTAACCATATACCGCGCACCATTTAATTTAAAGGAGCCTTCGGTCCCATTTTCTAAAATCGCTCCAGCCACCCCCAAACTTCCATTATTCACACAAACACCTCCTATAATAATTACATTAACACCCGAGACTTCTAAAAATCCCACAATTTAATTTATTTCAATTTTTTTCTTATTCCAGAAATGTTCTTAATTAATTAATTAATTACCCTAATTTCTTATTTCCTTAAAATCACATAATTTATTATTTTTATTTATAACAACAAGTTAATTTTTAATATTTCTTTTTAAATTAAAGTACCCCGATAATACATAATTAAATTAAATCACAATTTGCGGGTCGCTACAACACACATGCCTGAACTTCCATTTCCACTTATTCCACTAACACCCCAGGTTTCTAGAAATTCCACTAAATTAATTTATTTTACTATTTCCATAAATACTCTCAAATAAGATTATTAATTGCCTTAATTTCTTTTTAATACAAATAATTTAATATTTCCTTTAAACATTAAACACTCAAGAATTTTTGGGATATTATAGCGGTGGTGGGTGTGATGCTTGGCAGTTTGATAGTCGAACGATGGGGGGCGGTGATGTCGGATGCAATGTAAGGGGAGCAACGAAGGGCAGTGGGCAGTGGCGGGTGTGGATGGCAGTGGTAGTGGCGGCGAGCCTTGAAGAGAAGAGAAAAGAGAAGAGAGAAGAGAGAAAAAAGAGAAGAGAAAAACCAAAGATGATTTTTGCGTTTTGGATTCAAAGTGGTTGTTTTGGCTGAAAATAGCCAAAATGTGATATTTGTGTTTTGAGTTTTGTGTGTATTTTTTTTTTTTTTTTTGTGTTTTGGAAAATTCATTTTTGAAAATGGGTAAGTAAACGCGTTGAGTATTTTAAAAAACTGAAAATAGAAACAGAAGACGTTCATTTTTGAAAGTGAACAAACCCTAATGTTTTGGTGTAACAAAGGAATATTGTATTTCAAAGTAGCCATCAAATAACCTCGAATAATTGATAAATAAGAGATCCAAATGAAAACATGCCAAAATACCAGATTTTAGCAAAAAATAGATCTGGATCTATTGGATTTAATTGACTAGATCTAAAACGGGTTGAATCCTCGCGAGTTCGATCAACCCAAATTTAGGTCAGATTTGGGTGCGCTTGAAACAAACAACAATGGTTGAAGCACTTCTATGCGTTGCAACGATGGCCAGCGAAGCAACTTAACTAGTGATGGTAAAGAAGAAGACCAAAGAAGATGGCAGTCAGTGATGTGTGTTGATGGTGGAGCTCATAAGTAGAAATAATGGTGAAAATTGACGAAGAAGACAATTGGAGACAGTTGATGATGGCGAGATTTGTTGGTCGCGATCGACTAAGTGGAAGATGGACAGATAGAACAATTGATCTATGGCGATGGCCGAAGACATGAAGATTGAC
The DNA here is from genome assembly GCA_036245055.1 of Diospyros kaki. Classification (NCBI taxonomy): domain Eukaryota; kingdom Viridiplantae; phylum Streptophyta; class Magnoliopsida; order Ericales; family Ebenaceae; genus Diospyros; species Diospyros kaki. The sequence goes on along the minus strand of BSEG01000015.1, from coordinate 14,010,387 downwards.
GACTATGATAAAGGGGATAGGTAACAGTCACGATTGATAGTGGCTACTCCAGAAGCTAAAATCGATTGTAGTGAGGAGAACTAGACTGACGATGACATACGTGATAATGGTCGCTAGCGACGTGGGTGGTGGCAACTAGTGGTAGTGATGGTAGCAGCGACGACAACAACTAGACAATCTAAAACCCTCGTTGAAAGATGATGAATATCTCTGCAGATTCAATGGATGTGATCTACCAATAGCTAATGATTTGATTCAACAGCTCTGATAACATTTTGTTATGATTTTGGATTGAAAATAAACCAGGATCAAACCATTAACCACACAAATGAACACATAATTTAATATGAAAAACCTAAATCAGAAAACACCACGGGTAGAAAGAACAAAATATCACTAAGCAAATATTGTTATAGCAAAGGTGATATTGCCACACTAATTCTAGGGCATTGCACACCTATTTATAGAACTAAAATCATCTATAAAAGTACACAAAAAATTATATATTAATGATTAGACGAGCCAAAAAGGTAAATCTTCAATTGAGATAAATTCCAATCACAACTGAATTTGACATAATTAAATCACACATACCAAATTGCAAGAAAATACAATTAATGACATATATATATATATATTCAGCTCATAATGCTATCTTAATTAATGCATAAAATACCAAGAAGGTTTCAGAACCAGACCACAATTTTATTATGAATTCTAAAATAATTAACGAGGTATAATTAATTTGCAAATATTATGGGTATTATGTACCATAAGGATGTCATTAGCATCACTTAATTGTTATTTGGAAATGAAAATCTATATCTCAAATTTTTATGGGAGAGTTGACGTAATGAAATAATCTACAAACTTGACACATTAGGCTTATAATGACTTACTAGTAATTTCAGGTTAGTTATTACATCTTACTTATAAAAATGATTTTTTATTAATACAAAATTAATTATGTTTTTGTACATAATTTTCTTGTAATTTAAGACATGATATCAATACCTAATGCAACATATTATTTGTGTTGTTGTGAACTTTAACATTATTGATGATGTTTTTAATATGGCTTAATTGATACAGTGATCTCTCAATAATTAAAAAATACGACATTTAGTCTCTGATGTGCAAAACTGATTCGATATCTTAATTATTAAAAATTATTATTTTAAATCTTTATTGTGATGAAATGTTAGCATGTGCATATGAACATGCTTGTTTTCATGAGTAAACACAACGTCATTAAACGTTATATAAGCGAGATACATTAGAAAAGACTACCACAATAAATACAATAATTTTTTAAAATGTTTTACAACTTATTATTTTTAATGATCATTGTATCATAAATGTGATTTTGACTCATTATTTATATATATTTACTAAGTGTGTGACCTCATATAAATCGATGGCCTCTACACATTAGACAACCCCCTTGACCACAATTCTAACCTTTAGTGAAGAGAACAATGTGCATAAAGTTCATTTAACACTACAACAAACACCTTTCTTCTCAATTTCCAATCATGAAAAAGTGTGTAGATTTGTAAGTTTTGGACCTTTGGCATGTATGGATTTCCTTTGACAGCCTAATCATGTTGAACATTCGAGATTTGGCTAAATTCAACTAATGATGTTTGATAGTATTTGTTTTTCTTCCTTATCTTTTAACAATAAAGAAGTGTGTATATCTATAAATTATGATTTTACAATGAGTTTTAACAAACACATTTTGACACTTTCCAAACTCTTTACTCATTTTCTGCAACCTTAACAACCTCTCCCCCTTACTCCTCTATGTCACGATATAAAATTTTCTTTTATTAATTTGTTGCTTTTTTGGTTTTATTTCCTAAAAATTGTAAATATTAGGTAAAATTTTGATATATGTGAAAAAAATTATATTACATGCACTTACTAAATTTGCATCACTATACAAAAAATAAAATATAAAAATTTATCAAAGGAAAGTTTTTGTTTTGTTTTTCAATTTTTCAGGTATGAATATGTTTATAGACTCTAAGTGATTATTTTGATGTGTATCATGGGGTTGCCAGTACAACCATTACCCTTAAACGACCAAAACCAACATAATCTTTAAAAAAGTTGGATGAATTCAGAAGGTGATATTGATAAAGATCTCCCATGACACTTATATTTTTCTTTTCATGTTATGAGGACTGAATACATTTAGTAGTTGTTTAGATCTTCTAATTTGGTCTTTTGTTGCGAGATTTGATGTATGCTCTAACTTAATGTGGTGGACACTTTTTTGGTTAATTAGCTTCAATGAAATTCTTATTTACAGAAAAAAAAAATGGCAACACAAGATTAAGTTTTTATTTTTCCAATTGAAAATAGAAATTGAATACAAAAATATAAAGATGAAAACAAAATCAAATGGACCCCTAATTAATTAATTTTAAATTAAATATGTATTAACTTTTTATTTTATATATATATATATGATTTTTCTCTTTGCTTAATAAGCTTTTTTTGCTTTTCATTTATATTGTGGATATACAGCTGCTACATCTCAAGTTGTATTTGTATATGCTTCCTTTACTTTGTTGTATAATAACATGATATGCAACATGGATGCCAAGATACAACTCATTAAGTTGTGTAAATAAAAATTGACAGCAAACTTAATTTTAAGGCCTTGTGGACACCAAACATAACCAAAAACAAAGCATAATCTAAATATAGTAATTCTCGATTCTTTGGGTTGATGACATTTGAGTATAGTAAAAAAATGTTAGCTGCTAGAATACAATTTGTCCTACCGAGCCTAACCTTATGAGTAGAGCGATTTTAGAGGTTGGATTTGCTTATTCGCACGTAAGTATACTTCGACTTTTAGATTTACCCCTTTTATTAAAAATAAAAATAAAAATGAAAAAAACAACAAAAACATGAGAAGGAGATATTTGCCTAAAAGCCATTTAGAGGTTTAGGGATAAATCAAGTTCTCTAGAGCCATCCTCTTTATCACTCTTATGCATCTCAATCTCTTTTTGATGAATTTGTTGATACAATTTAGAGTTAACGCATGATCTTTTGTAACCACCAAAAGATCCCACATTTGGCAAAGGATTAACTTCTTGAGAATGCGACAAAGATGGCATCCACAATCAAGATGCTTGATTTTTCATCGAATATGGCCAAGAAACATTTTTTTTTTCTTTCATAATGAAGAATGGTTGGAGTTTTTCCTCTTCTAGAACTAGGGTTTTGATCCCTTTTCGAGTGATGCACCAAGAGATGGGCATTCTTTTTTGCATTTTCTTGAACATTCTAGGATGATGACAAAAAATAGGGTTGCATAGGATTGGATACTCGAGTTATCTTGCTAGGGTTAGATTTAAGACGATTGTCTTCTTTTAAGTAGCACAGTTCAAAGTGCATCATCAAGGCACGAGCACCCATCAAAGCAGTGTTACAAACTTGACATAAGAAAAATGTTTTTAATTCAAGATTTGGGCTTTGATCATTAATATCACCATTAAGATGATGCATCTTGTTGCTCTCCAAAAAGCAGGAGCAAGAGTGAAGAAAGGAGGTCTGTGGCAAAGTCTTGCCACCATGATAATTTTATAGAGCCTCAATTACACCTTGTTTGGTTTCAATTCCAAAATTTTAAGTTTGTAATAAGAAAGAAAATGTGGATTTCAATATTAGGAATTCAATTCCATGGAATTAAACATAACTAAATGGAATTCCATAACTTATTATATCAAAAAATATTTTAGGAAATAAAAGTGAACAAAACTTCAATTTTAAATTTATTTTAAATATAAGTTTGTGAAATTTAATTAAGTTTCTTATTTTAAGTTATGTCACGACAAGAAAAATAGTTTTTAGCAACGAAATTATTCCGTCACTAATATTTTTAAATATTGTTTTAATTTAGCGATGGAAAGACCCGTTGCTAAATTTAGTGCAAAATTAGTGACGAAAACTCCATCACTAAATAATTTTTAATAAATTTAAAACTTTAGCGACAGAACAAATTTGTAGATAAAAAAGGAAAAAAATTAAATTAAAAATTTAAAGCTTTAGTGACGGAAAAAATTCTGTCACTAAAAACAAAAAAAAATAAATTAAAAATGTAAAAGTTTAGCTATAGGGGTTATACTGTTGCTAGAAAGAAAAAAAAATAAATTAAAATTTAAAACTTTAGCGACAGAACAAATTCATTGCTAAAAAAGAAAAAATGTAGGGCCCCGACCCAGGTCTCCCAGGCTAGCCATAGAACCCGAGTAGGTGTCCCAAATATCGAATACAAAACCTGTCATGCATGCACCACACATTCGAATATACCTGATCATGAATCTGAAAATCTGAAACAAAATCCAAAACACCGTATGCATAACAAAACACTATAGGCCCAACAAGGTTACATTTACAATCCCTGGCTAAAGACAAATCCAAACAACAAAACAAACCACAACCCGCCACAGAAGACGTTGTAATCCCCAAAGTCTCAAAGGACAAAAAGCCATAACATAAAGTTAACTCGACCTGCCCTGTACACCATCTACGGAGAAGTTAGACTTCACTGGGATCATCCCCAATCTTGCCCTTGCCCTTAGCTGGAATGAAGAGAAGTAAAGGAGTGAGTCACAAGATCCAACAAACTCATACAAAAGAATCGGACAACAAGAGTAAGCACTGCAGAGTACCTTGCACCTAACATGCAGTATCCATGCAAAGCATATCCATGTCAACAAACAAATGCTAGGTATCTCGTGTATAAAAAAAAATGTGCACATACCAGGTCCTAGGGCCCACAAAAGAAAACAATGATGCCCAAACCCATGATATATACCTGAGTGAACCAGTGCAGACTGAACCTGCAATTTGTAAAGAAAACCTCAAGTGGGAGTGACCTCACCGAGTCACAACACGCTAACCCAAAAGAACTTGCGTGTGTGGAAATATTAGCAGCACGGTGTACCCGACACTATCACAGCTATGGTCTCAATCTCAATCAAAAGTCGGCATCAAACAACTAGTAAATGCACACATATAAATGCAGTGGTACATGGGCAAAAACCTGATACAAGGTCCCCATAAAGCCAAGCATCAAGTCACGCCCGCCCACATAAGCAAATACACTCAATGTAGTGCTCATGACTAGCTAACTATTGGATAAAATAAACAGAAATGTATGCACGTGGCCAAACATTCAGTCACATAAGTCCCCCAGTAGATGCAGACCAAATCCCGGCACACAATACCTTGATAAGCAAAATGTCAAAAAGGTGGGTGACTGACAGTATTAGCTGTCTTGGCTCGTCTGTGGCCAATCATGATAGTCGATAGTTGGGCCCATATCACCAACCATCATCTACTAGGACGTAGCGGTCGACAACCAGTAACTTAACACTCGTCACCATAATAGACCGCCCTCTCGGAGGGAGAACATGACCACACCTAGAGACTTGACTAACTCTGAAACCAAACTCGGCCCTAAGTTGGATACTACCCCGAGGATAACCTAGCTTCATTTCGCTTAGCAAGTAGAGAGTGAACAAACTCTCTAGGGACACAATTAAGTATGTGGAGTAATTTCTCATTATATCTAATTTAATATTAATGTTAATATAATAATAATATACTTATTTATTCCCTTACACATGGCCAAAGCCATTTCCTTTAATATTTTATACTCACATACTCATAGCTCACACACACACGGTGATAATAATAATAATAATAATAATAATAATAATAATAATAATAATAATAATAATATATTTATTAATTTATTCCCTTACACAGATGGCCAAAGCCTTTTCCTTTAATATTTTATACTCACACACACAGCCAAATTAATCCATACACTGTGTGCTACTCGTTCACTGCACCGAATAAGTACTAATAATATATATATATATAAGTCATCACTTCGTGTATCGCAACAGCACACACACACCTGTGGACTCACGGCCAAAAGCCATTTTTCACAACTCACTATCCAAACTCAAACACGCACACAGCAAAGTCCCTCACCCATGGTCACGTTGCTGCCCGCTGGTACTTATATAGATATATATATATACTTGCACTCCCCAGCCATGGCAGCCACCTGAGAACCCATCGGAACTCCCATTCCCAACTACCAAACACCTTAGCATACCTCACAATCACTTGCACGAAGGCCACATGGACCATATATACATATGTATTTAACCATCGATACCCACTGCTACACGAAGATATATATATATATATATATATATAACCCACTACTATATAAAACATCTAACAAACAAGAGGGAGGAGGCAGGCTGCAAAGAGGAAGAACAAAGAGGCTTGGAAATCAAAGATAACTGGAAGGAGAAGAGGTTACACACTAGAGGAACATGAGAGGAGAGCTTGCCTGAAAATTACTTCTTCTTCTTCACTGTTCTTCTTCCTCTTCGTCCATTGGCCGAACACACTGCTTTCTCTATCTCTTTCTCTATCTATTTTCCCTCGATCTCTCTCTCTCTCTCTCTCTCTCTCTCTCTCTCTCTCCATATAGGCGAAACCACCAGCCTCTTGGCCGACAAACCCTCTCTCGACGTTCACATTCCCAGCCCAATGCCTTCAAGTGGAAACCAATTCCAACATGCTTCTAAATTGCCGCCCATGCCTGCTGGGCACGAACACATAATACATATATATAATATACATTTTACACATTTAATCCCTACTTCTCATTAATTACACTTGAGGATTCTATTGATAGCACTTAAGAAATTCTTAAATTGCATATACACCCTCTAATGATCAATTAATTTGCATTACGATGCTTTAAAACCAAAATTAATAACTTCGATTTTACTCAATAAAATTGATTTCGCTCTTGGGTCCTCACTGGGTCCTTAATTCATCCTGAAACCACTGAAGGGTTGATCGTTATGAAAAATCGGAGCTCCCTCAAGATTCCGTTAACTTCTCAGAAGTTCTTTATGAAAATTTGGTATTTTAGCCTAAAATGAAGCTGTATTTTAACTGTACCAAAAATTATTTTAATTAATTTTTCTTTTACTTCCATGAATCCTATCTCAGAGCGCTCATCGAGATCATACCATTTTCTTTAGATAATTTCACTCCGGGACATTCTCTGCAGTCGATTCGACGATTTATTTTGCTATCAAGCCATTTTTCAGTATTTTAAACTCACTTAAAATACGTGACAACTTTACCAAAAATACGGGGTGTTATAAAAGAAATTAAATTAAAATTTAAAACTTTAGCGATGGAACAAATCTGTCCCTAAAATAGAAAAAAAATTGAATTAAAAATTCAAACTTTAGCGACGGAACAAAATCTATTTCTAAAAAATAAAAAAGAAATAAATTAAAAATTTAAAACATTAGCGATAGCACAAATCAGTTACTAAAAAAAAATCAAATTAAAAATTTAATATTTAGCAAAAGATAAAATCTGTAGCTAAAAAAAAAAACAATTAAATTAAAAATTAAAAATTAAATTTAAATTAATAAGAAAATTAAATTAAAAATAAAAAAAATTAAATAAAAGATTTAAAACTTCAGCGATGAAACAGATTTGTAGCTAAAAAGAAAAAAAAATTAAATTAAAATTTTAATGTGAAATTTATAAAATATTTAAATTAAATTTAAAATTTGATTTGATAACAAAATTTTTCATAATTAAATGTAAAATTTATAAAAATTCCAATTACATTTAAAATTAGTGACTGAAAATTTTGTCGTTAAGTTACAAAATTAATAAAATATGAAATTACAAATTAAAATAAAATAAGAACATAATTTTTTGGCTACTAATATAATAATTTATAAACTTCTATTTAAATTAGTGATGAAATAAAATTAATAAATATTAAAATTAAAATTAATATTCATGTCCCTCTACTAACATTAATATTAAAATTAATATTCAATAAATAAGTTTGAGAAATTTTGGAGTGTAAATATAATTCTAGAAAGTTTAGAAGAAAATATTATAAATATAATTTTTGTACATTAATAATCAAAGAGGCTTTCAAATCGGTTGGCTCGCGCGTGCACATATAGGTGCTTGGTCCTTAGAGGTGTTGGGGGTTTGATTCCAAAGTGTAGTGTTAAATTTTGAGACAATAAATTTTTTATTTCAAACTTAAAGCTAAATGATATCATTCCTCTTATCCATCCTAGAATTTTCAAATATTTTCTCGAAAGAAAATCATTAAACACATCAAATGCGGAAGCAAGGATTGAACCTGACATCTTAACATAAACAAAAATTCAGTTCTTACATTATCATTCCTCAACTTAATACAAAGCATAAGTTTTCAACTAACATTAACCCTAAATAAGATTATACATCATCATTCCTTAAAACGTTCAGATTTCAAAGTAGCAGAACTTAAATACATGAGCTACATTACATACATTTCATTCATCATACACTTTGTTAAGTATCATTTCATGTATCATTCATCCTCGTATCTGCTACAATCTCTATCTGGAACGTTTGACTATTCCAGGGGCAAAGCCCAAGTTAGATGATGAATCTTCTAAGTAATGACACAAAATGTTTTATCATACATGTATGCAATGTCTTACTTCATTATAGGAGTCAACTGCACCTTTCATACTACTCACTATTTTTACGGCCACATTTTTCGAAGTCGGGGTGTATTAGGGCACCCTTGGTAAAGAAGCGAGGCCAGTTCGTACTCCCAACGGACAACATACGCGTGATCAATGATATCAATGTGTATTTATGCATTTTATAGTCATGAAATGTATGCACTCTACGTGCTGGATATATATCAGAGTATGTCAATATGATGAAAGAATCTCCGAGGATTGGGGTTTGAAACATAAATCACCTACAAACTAAGCATTTTTTATAAAGCTAAATCTAGTTGAAGAGTACCACTTATTTTCTCAAGCTTATCGGCTACCTTGATATGCGCTCTTGTCTTAAAATTCGTGCATCACCTCGATTTGCGTGCTAACATCAAAATTTGCACAAATCACTTCAATTTAAGTCTCAAAGCATCATAATCACCATATTTGATTAAATAAGCATTAAAACCTATTTTCCATAATTTCTTGTATTTTCTTTATTTTCTCTCAATTTCTTCCTATTTTTCCTTAATAAATCCAAACTAAATATTTCTCAAATATTTCATTATAAAAATTCATAAAATAATATTCTTGAATTTCTGAAATTTTCTAGGGAATTTTACTTACCTTAATTTAGCTTCTCAGGCTTCCTCGATGTGCATGTCATACCCTCGAAACGTGTGCTCGAACCATTATTCTTGCCAAAATCTCCAAAATATTACTAAAACATAATTTCCTATTTTTCAGAATTTTTCTAGAACTTTTGTTTGACATTTTCCATGTTATTTTTCTTTTTTTCCCTTTTCTTTTCTTTTCTTTTTCTTTTCTTTTCTTTTCTTCCCTTCTTCTTCCTCTCCTGCCTCTTGCTACATGCACTGCTATGTGCGTACACAGCCCGGCTCTGCCGGCGCTCCAGCCTACCTCTACTGGCCGCTTCGGTGGCTTGTTGCGCCGCCTTTGGCAGTTTCCGACCTCCTGCCATCGTGGCCTACTTCGCCGCTTCTACTGCCTACGACCATGGCTGCACCTAGCTGCTGCAACAACAGCTTCACGGTTGCCATGGCCACGTCTTCGACCTTTTTTTTCGCTTCCGAGCACTTCGAGGACCTCCACCGAGCCCATCGATCACCGCTTTGGCCACCACTGACCTTCCTCGCATGTTGCCCAGCTCCGCCGAGCTTGCTGCCATGGTTGCTCAGCTTGCTCCCGTCTTGCTGCTTGCAACTTCCTCCTCTAACTAGCCATTGATCGACCTCCACCTCTCCCTCATGATCTCTCTCCTTATCTCTCGCATTCTCTCGGCCATTTCTCTGCCTCTCTTCTCTTTCTCTTGTGAACTCTCTCTCTCTCTCTGCTTCCATTTCCATTCCCTTTTCGTTTGCTTCCTTCTTTCTCACATGCTTTATTTATAGCCCCCAGCTGCTCCTTCACCTTACTTGGCGTATGAAACACTCAATTGCAGCCATAACAGGGCATGGCCATGAAATTGAAGAGGAATGGCCACCACGCGCATGCACTGATTCGCACATATATATATATATAACTATAAATTGCACCATCAATTAAGAGAAATTACACGTTTGAACCCCAATTTCCATCTTAATTTCACTTGGTTAATTCCCTCATTGCAAATACGCCCTCAAACGCTGAATTAAATTGCATTTCAATATTGAAAATCCAAAATTAATAACTTTAAGGTTACTCGATTTGGATGATTTTGCCTCAGTGTCCTCACCAGACTATCGTTTCATCCCGAAATCATTGAAAGGTTGCTCATTACAAAAAATCAGAGTTCTCTTAGACTTCCGTTGAATTCTCGGAAGTCCTCTACGACAATTCGATTTTGCAGGCTAAATGGCAGTTGCATTTTAGCTGTACCGAAAATTGTTCCCGATTTAATTTCTTTCAATACCATAAATCCTATGTCATGATGCTCATCAATTTCGTATCAGTTTTCTTAGACAATTTCACTCCGAGGCATTCCCTGTAGTCAACTTGGTACTTATAACTACTATCAAGTCAATTTTCGGTATTATAAACTTATCGAAATTACGTGGCAACCTCATATGAACATGGGGCATTACAATTATTATCTAAGCGCGGTCACGTGGCATGCGCATAAGGGGAGGGCGGGCGCGTGCGGGGGCTGGCGTGTGTTGATTTTGCAGGCATGCGCTAAATTTAGAGACGAAATTATTTTTTAGCGAAGGAAATTCTGTCATTGAATTCAGCGACAAGGGTTATACCCATCGCTGTATAATCTCATCGCTAAAAAAATCTGTTGCTAACCCTGTCGCTAAATTTCAGTGACACCCTTTTTAGTGACGAAAAGGTATCTATCACTAAATCCGTCGCTAAAAAATTTAGCGACAGATTTTGATGTTTTAGCGACAAAATTTTTTATCGCTAAAACGTTGATTTTTTGTAGATACCAAATATAAAGCTTTGTTCCAAATATAGCGTTAATCTCTTAAAATGTGGTTTCTTACTTGTTTAGGAGACTCAATGAATTGTAATTAATATTCAAAGATTTGGGACTCATTATATTATAATTTGATTTTTAAAAGCACCTTAATAATGTGTTTGAGTTCAATGTACCAACTAATTAGATTCAAATTCATTTACGAATTGCTAGAGGTTTTTTTTAACCTCCTTAAAAGAAAAACATTGTGAATATTTTCTTTTTCTAAAAGAGAATTTTAGATTTCATATTAACTATTCACCTATTTTGTGATAGATCATAAATCTTAAATTTCACATTTTTATTTGATTTTGCAAAATCTACTAGTTGATCAAAGCTGAAAAAAGAGAGCAATAGTCATAGCAAATAATTATTAATTTGTTGCATAATTAATCGTTGTGTTTTAAAATTGTTAGAATTTTTTTTTTTTTTTCTAAAAGTCATTCTTGAGATGATCGACAACGCTTGATATATCAAGATTTAATGATCTTGAGCATTATTTTGTCAATTTGTTTCAACATTGTTAGCAAATGTATAAAGTTTTCTAAAATTCATATTTTGTCCATAACACATCAAGCTATAACATTGTTAAACAATTAATCAGAATGTTTGTTTCAACATTGATAGAAAATATGAGTTTTCTAAAAGTCGTTTCAACAATAACACGATATTATATCAAATCTTAATCATAATCATTTGACCATTTTAATAATCTATAAGATCATTTTAGTTAACTAACCCACTTTTAGAAAATCAACATACTTTAAAAGGTGAATTTTATGACTAATACACGATTTAATAACTCTATTCTATAATTAATTGTACTTACTAATCTTTAGTCTACTAGATGAATTACAACTTCAATTTACTTCATTATGACCCAAAACCCTATTCGTGTGGATCTCTAATGCTCACCTTGATAGGGAGTTTTTTTTACCCTATTTTTTTTTTGGTTAATGCATCATCATAAACGTCCCTTGCTGTTCAGCCTCATGATATTAGCAAGAGATGTAAATCAGAGGACTTAGCGGCTAGTTCAATCCCTAATTCCACCACAAACGTGAGGGTGGCAAACGGTTTTCAACTTTTAGGATCGCTCTGATCACTGCTGAGCTTCCTCCCTAGTTAGATCTCGAACATTGAGCCTGAGGGCCTAAAGAACAACACCCCAGAGTATACTTCATCATCATCATCATCATCAGTTTGTTTTTCTTCTTTTTTTTCTCTCTATATTTTAATGGTTTCATTTTGTCTTTGGTGCAATTGTCGTGTTGTAGTTTTGCATTTGGATAATGCTATTTGGCCAGAAGTAGTGCTCGAAGAAGTGCCACCCCAAGATGGAATTACCATTTTACCCATAGTTTAATTTACAGAAATGACCCCATTTCAACCTTCCCTATCCGGCTCAATCTCTCAGTCTTTTCTTTCTCTTTCTCACAGCCCCCTTTCTCTCTCTCTCTCTCTCTCTCTCTCTCTTATATTCTCTGCCTGACCCATGCTCCTCTTCGAAGAGGCTTGTTCCTCCCTTCCTCTTGTTAAGGCCATCTCTCTCTCTCTCTTTCTCTCCTGCGCGTCCGACCGAGCCTCCCGTCTCTCTTGGGCTCGTTCCAGCCATCTCTCGCTTTTCGGCCCCTGCTACAGTGTCCAGCATCCCTTGGCTCGATCCTTGTTCAATCTATAATGAGGTATGTCTCTAGTTTTACAAAAAATGATTTTCAGCAAAGGTATATGTTAGTGTTGGGTTTGGCCGAAGATTTAAGTTTAGATCTATGGAGATTCGGTCGTTGGATCTTGTTGATTTTTGGGTATGTTTGTCAATGGGCATAAGAGTGTTGGGTGGTTGCCTCGGATTGCTAGAAACCACCGGCCACGGTGGCCGGTGGTGACTGGCAGTGTGTTTAAATGGGTTTTGGGTTTGGCCGGAACTTTGAGCTTAGATCTACGGAGTTTCGGCTGTTTGATCTTGCTAGTTTTTTGGTATGTTGGTTGATGGGCCCTTGGGTATCTGGTGGTTATCGCTGATCGCTGGAAACCACCGGCTACGGTGGCCGGTGGTGGCTGGCAGTATATTTTTAAGTTTGGCCAAAAATTAAAACTCAGATCTACTAAAATCTAACCATTAAATTTGTCCCATTTTTTTGTATGTTAACGCTCTTGACTTGGTGTTTCTGATGGTAGGCTCTGATCGTGAAAAGCGTCGGCCGGCGATGGTCTTGAGAGGCGTTGGTGGCGACTGTTACATATATACATATATTTATATATTTTCTTTTCTGTTTTGTAATTATTTTAATTTATATTATAAATGTTAATATTTAATTATAAATTTGTATTGAAGATGTTGAAGTTAATATTTAATTTGTATTGAATTGATGATATTTAAATATTGTGAAGGTTAAAATTAAATTGAATTGGTTTAAATTTAAATGTTAATAAATTCAATTGGTTTGTATTTGTTTTGTGAATATTTGAATTGAAATTATTAAGTTTATTTAAGAATTGAATGTTATGTAGTTATTGTTAATTTTATTTAAATCTAAATATTTATTAATGTGTATATATATTTTAAAATTAGCTCAATATCAAATTTAAATTTATATTTATTAATGTGTATGAAGTTAAATTTAAAATTTTATTAATCTGAAAATTAACAGTAGAAATGATTTTTTTGTAAATGATGTAATAATATACAGTAAATAAACACTTAATGTACTATATATTTTATTAAAAAGAAAATTCTTTACTCGTACAAAATACGAAAAAAAGTCACTTAACATGGCTGAATTCATATTCACATCCGCCAATTGGATTCATCTTTTTTTTTTTTCAATTTAAAAATAATTTCCTAATTCTCTTACTTTAAATCAAGGTAAAGATGTTTGTAAGGCGTATTTTTTTCTTTTACTCTATCATCAAGGTTGGGGAATGAGTTAGTAAGTCCATTATTTACAAAAAGTGTCTTATTTTATATTTTTTATGATTTAATAATACTCATTATGTATATATATATGTAATTTATGGATCTTATTACTAATAAAATTTTTTAAAAAATAAAATCTTAATTAAGAGAAATGCATAATTTGTTTGATAAATTAAAATAAAACTAAACTCAAATGAACAAATTTTTGAACAATTAGTACTTCACGTGATGTTTCTCCATTTGGTTAAAAAAAATTAAAAAGGTACAATTCAATATCTATGCATCACGTGAAATTATTTGAATATTTTTTAAATTTTATTTAACATAAATTTCAAATATATATAAACATTAATAAATATCTAAATTCTAACAAACTTAATAATTTTAATTTAAAAATTCACAAAACAAAGACAAACTAATTTAATTTATTAACATTAAAATTTCATCCAATTCAATTTAATTTTAACCTTCACAACATTCAAATACCACCAATTTAATACAAATTCAATATTAACTTTAACATTTTCAATATAAATTTATAATTAAATATTAACATTTACAATATAAATTAAAATAATTACAAAACAGAAAAGAAAATATATAAATATATGTATATATGTAACAGTCGCCACCAACGCCTCCGACGACTACTGCTGGCCGAAGCTTTTCATAATCAGAGTCTACCATCAGAAACACCAAGTCAAGAGCGTTAACATACAAAAAAATGGGACAAATTTAATGGTTAGATTTTAGTAGATCTGAGTTTTAATTTTCGGCGAAACTTAAAAATATACTGCCAGCCACCACCGGCCACTGTAACCGGTGGTTTCCGGCGATCAGCGATAACCACCCGATACCCAAGGGCCCATCAACCAACATACCAAAAAACTAGCAAGATCAAACGGCCGAAACTCCGTAAATCTAAGCTCAAAGTTTCGGCCGAACCCAAAACCCATTTAAACACACTGCCAGTCACCACCGGCCACCGTGGCCGATGGTTTCCGGCGATCCGAGGCAACCACCCAACACTCTTATGTCCATTGACAAACATACCCAAAAATCAACAAGATCTAACAGCCGAATCTCCATAAATCTAAACTTAAATCTTCGGCCAAACCCAACACTAACATTTATCTTTACTGAAAATCATTTTTTGTAAAACTAGAGACATACCTCATTGTAGATCGGACAAGGATCGAGCCAAGGGATGCTGGACACTGTAGCAGGGGCCGGAGAGCGAGAGATGGCTGGAACAAGCCCAAGGGAGACCAGAGGCTCGGTCGGACGCACATGAGAGAAAGAGAGAGAGAGATGGCCTTAACAAGAGGAAGGGAGGAACAAGCCTCTTCGAAGAGGAGCATGGGTCAGGCAGAGAATATGAGAGAGAGAGAGAGAGAAAGGGGGTTGTGAGAGAAAGAAAGAAGAGAATGAGAAGAGAGTGAGATATTGGGCCAATTCTCCAGGAAAGGTTGACTGGGGTGGGTCAGGCAGAGAGAGAGAGAGAGAGAGAGAAAATAATTTGAAATTTGAAATTTTGGCCACCCTCACTTCATTGAAAATAGCGCGATATTTTGGAGGTAATTTCACGATATCTATGGGGTGGCACTTCTTCAGGCACTACTTCTGGCCAAATAGCATTATCCTTTGCATTTTGTCCCAATTGTTTCACCTTCGAAGTTTCTTGACCTGAGTTTGTCTAAAGGCATTTGTCCCTCTTGTAAGTTGGCGTTTCAGTACTATACCTAATGGGTTGCTATATTTGTAGATATTTTGTCGTCTAAAAAAATTACAAAAACCTTTTTTTTTTCAATAAGAAAAATTACAGAAAACATTAAGAATTCTCTTAATATAATCCTGACTTTATTGCAACAACAATTCAAGGGGAATGCTACTTATAAATGATTATAATAATAATTTTAACGTTTTCCTTTAATAAATAACATATACCAAATAGTGAACAAAGCAGCTAATAATGATATACATGTCTAACTTATAATGTGGTCTTAATTAATGAAAATTTTAAAGATGAGGTAAAATATTAAATTGATGCACACCAATGGCATTAATATATATTAAAAAGAAATTTTTTTTTCTTTCTCATTTTTAGTGTCACAACTCGAAATATGGCCATTATGGGAAGCTCGTAAATACAAATCTTTCCACTGGCCATAGCAAGGGTGCAATTTTATGAATTCCTAAAGTAATTAATGTATTGTTAATTTGCAAAAAGTATGTGCATTATGTACAATTAAGATTTCATCTATTGCTTTACTATTTGCAAAAAGTTATGATGCAAGGAGATTACCAGTAGTAAATACAATTTGAGTTAGATGAATGGTTAAGTAATTAATGTTTTAGCAGTTATTATTACCTTTTGATTAACAACCATTGCTTTGTTAATAGTTATTAGAATTAAATTAGTTATCATGGAGGTACATTCTAGTGTACTGTTGCCACTATAGTGGTTCACTGATCTAATCACTTGTTCAAAAAATTCATATGTAAAATATAATAAATTATTTTTAAGAAATTCATATTTTTAAAGATTTGGTGTTTTTTCCCTATTTACAAAGACTAATTCAATATATCATTAAAGAAAAGAAATGTTTGTAATGATGGGCTATATATTCAACACTTTTTTAATAAAATTTAAAATCAGCTACAGAAAAAGGAATAGTTAGTGACTGGGTGAGTAAACCAAAAAACAAAGAAAAGAAAATATTCAACTATTGAGATGGAGACAATCGACGATAGATACAACCCCTAGAAAATCCCAGAGAAAAAGATAATCAATGAACGATAGCCAACACGAGCAATGGACAATGAGTGGCAAGACACATTTTACCTTAGATATAGTTTTTTCAATATAATGTTTATATATTCATTTAATAAATACCAAAATTTAAGAATATATATAAAGGTTATCTAATGTTTGAGAGAAGAGTAAAATGCATGCACCATCGTTGCTCCCCCAATCATCAAATACTGCTATTGGTTCTTGGATCAATGTTGGTTGCCTTCTTCTCCTTATCCTAACCTTCCATCTCTTAGTGATGCCTCTGCCTGTATCCCGTTGCCACCTCACCTACCACCTTTCTCTTTATTCTCCAATTAATGTTCTCGTCACTGCTCCTAACTGTCACCCATCACCGCCTTCCTCTATCGCACATCGCTTTAATCTTCTCAATTCTCGCCTGATTTCGTTGCCCTATTGCCTTATCCCTTATTGCCTACAGTTTCTACCATCTCCCATATTCAATGCCAAAAAGCTTAACTCTCTTATTTGTTGATTTTCTTGTCTTTTTCTCTACCTAGAGCCTCGTCTCTATTCCTTATTCTTGGTTTTTCCCTTGCTCCCTATTCTTGGTTTTGCCCTTCCCTCTATTTGAACCTTTGCCTTTCTATCACTTCTTTTCTATCAATTACACCAATACTTCCATAGCCCTCTCATGATGATGATTCACTTTGGTTACCTAGTAAACTATTAATTAGCTATTGCTGGAGTCTCTCTTAAGAGTATGCAAATTATCATATATTATTTTTAATGATCATTCCATTCACTAAAGCAAAAGGCCTTATAGGCAACCAAGCAAAAGAACATAGGCATATATTTGTCTAAAACGAAAATGGAAAAACATTAGATTTAAAGCTTTAAGGACAAATCAAGTTTTCCATTACCATCATCTTTATCACTCTTTTTCACCTGAATCCCTTGCTGACGAAGTTGTTTGGCCAACTTACATTTAGCACAAAAATAATCAACATCATCATTAACAGATCCTGCCTCTGGCATAAGGTTGACTTCTTGGGAACGCGATGGAGTAAGAATCCATGGCTGGGGTGTATGGCTTGTCATCTGAACTGGGAGAGATGATTGTGATGGGGTCAGGGACGCTGAAAACGTCCCAATATTAGGCTTTGGCTTTCGCACCTGCTTTGTATGAGATGCCAGCGATGGATATGGCCAAGCAGCATAGTGGTTTTTTTTGGAGTGAAGAAGGCTTGGAGCCTTTCCTCCAGAACCAGAACCAGAACTAGGGTTTCGATCATTTGCTACTCGTGGTCCAAAAAGATGATTGATTTTCACGACACTTTCTGTCATTTTCCACGATGATGTTTGTGATGGGAAACTGGCCAAGGGTGGTGGTGTGAGAGGAGAAACTTTGGTTGGCTCACTAGGGTTAGGTTTAAGAAGGTGATCACAACCATCTTTCCTCATGTGAGCCAAATCAAAGTGCACAATCAACGCATGAGCATCCTTGAAAACCTGATTGCAGAGCCAAGATGAGAAAAATGTTTCATTGTTGTTGCCGCCTTGCGAGCTCCCATATTTCCCATTCATGGAGGACGCCATGACCTAGAATGCAATTTCAGAAGTAGAGAGAGAAAGAAGAAATGGATATGATGAGGTGTGTGTTAAGGCCTTGCCATCATGGCCAATTTATAGAGCACCAATTAATATTTTAAAAATTGAAGTGAATTAATATCAAAAGATTTGGTATTCGTTACATTAAATAGGTTTGTGGGTTCATGCATTTGTTAGTAAAATGACATTGATATGGTATTTGATTTTTACTGCCCTCCAAAAATGGGCTCCTCGTAATTATCTCATTTGAGGAAAAAAATAATATAAATATTATTTTCTTCAAGGGAATTTAGCATCTGGCACTTTGCATCTCATGGTATTTATATATTGTTCATGCATTACGGGTGGCGTCAAATTTAAATCTTATATTTTGGGTTTCATATTTTTTTATTTTTATGGAATCTAATAGTTGAGTACAACAAGGAAATGCATGCATTTGTCTTATTAATGAATAATTATTAATTTGTTGAGCAATTAATTGAATAAGACTTCAGATTTAAACGAATAATTATAATGAATAAAGTTTTTAAAAATCATTTAAACAACAATATAATAATATATAATAATAATCAACTCTTTAATTATTGTTGTTGAATAACTAATTGATGTGTTTTTTTTATTATATATATATATATATCATGATCAGTACAACTCTTGAAATACAACAATATAAATCAATTATCAACAAGGAGTTAGAGAAAAAATTCTAAGGAAAATTTGCACATAGTAGAAGTCAAACTTGAGATCTAAAAAATCTTAAAAACCTCTGGCCAAAGCTTCATTAACTCTAATTATGTGCTTTAACATTGTTAGAAAATGAATAAGGGTTTTAGAATTAATTTTGACAACAACAACACATCAATCTTAACGTTGTCGAGTAATTTGTTTTAATGACATCCTTTTGTTAAATTTTTCTAAGTGTTTATCTCTATAGGGTCATTTAATTTGATCATTTCTCATTTAAATTTTAAATGATTTGTTTAGATACTAATTTGGATTTGGATTGAAATCTACCTATAGATTTGGATTCTAAAAATATAAGAATTTAAAATATCATTTAAATGATATAATTTAAAATATAGACATTTTAGGTTATAAGTTTCAAATAATATCATCTGCATTCATTGTATCCAAATGCATTCTAGAAATAATTATATAGCTAACAACCACCCCACAATTAATTATTCAGCCAAATATCAATTGTGGGGTGGTTGTTAGCTAAATAATATCATCTGCATTCATTCTAGATATCGCTTGGTGATTGTAATTTAGTTTTATTTTTTAAATAAATCTTAATTAATGATGAACGAACTAATTTAAATAAAATGGATCAAAATCCATGATTTTAACATACAATTAATCTTAATTTTGTTAGATCATTTTGAATTTTTTTTAAGTATCTCATAAATCTCCACATCTATTATATGTTTTAGAATCTCAACACAATTTAGTCCCATAAAAATTTACATAATCCTTTAAAGCCTATTTGGAATCAATTCCAATAGAATTAGTGGATTTTTATAGTTTTAATAATTCAATTAAAATTAATTCTCTTTGGACTCTAATTAATTAGAATTGAATTCCAATTATTATGTTTGTGTTTTATACAAGATGAGAATGAAATTAAATAATTGGTTTTGTTATATTCTCTTTAACAACCCAAGAAATAATTATTTTTAATTTTTAAATATTCTCTAAAAATAGATAACACCATATTACATATTCTTGTATTGGAAAAAAATTTAATTAAGATATTAAGTGTTAAAAATAAAATTATATCTGGCTTATATAACCGTGACATTTCATCATTAAAATATAATGATTAAATTAAAATGCTACCTGAAATAATGTCAAAAATACAATTTCAAAAAATATTCTTTCACAACTTCTAGAATAAGAAATCTTAAAAAGACCCAGAAAATCCTATATACATTACAAATAAGTTTAGGAAGGGTACTTGTGAAAATAAAATAAATAAATAATTGACATTTAAGAATTTTAATTATTTTTTAACAATTTCGACCAACATTGATTGAAATTTTAATTTTAGAATTTGGAGATAAATAAAATTTCAATTCCTATATTTTATTAATTATTCAACACACAAAAAGTCATTAAAAGAATTAAAATTTCAATTCCAGAATTTTTTGGAATTGCAAGCAAACTGATAAGAATTTAAGTCAATGGAGTCCTGATTTTATTGCCAGAACCATTTAACGAAATTCCATATATTAGTGATTATAATATATTTTATTATTTTAATGCTTTTTCTAGAAACCCTATTCCCTTTTAGGGAGGGTAATTAAATCACAGATACCAAATTGTAAGAAAATAGGTAATTATGGACTTATATATATATATATTCAGCTCAAAATATTGTCTTAATTAATGAGGTATAATTAATTTGTAAATATTATGTATATTAAGTACCATAAAGATATCACCAGCATTGCTTAATTACTATTTGAAAATGAAAAATCTCTATCTCCAATTTTTGTCGGAGAGTTGATGTAATGAAATAATCAACAAACTTGACATATCATAATTATAATGACTTATTAATAATTCCAGGATAGTTATTATATCTTATAAAAATAATTTTTTATTAATACAAAATTAATTATATATTTGCACATAATTTTCTTGTAATTAAAGACATTACATCAATGGCTAATGCTACATATTATTTGTGCTGTTGTGAACTTAATTTATCATTATTGATCATGTTTTTAATATGGCTCAGTACAAAAGCACAATTATTTAATAATTAAAAAATATAGCATTTTGTCATTGATGTATAAAACGTCAAAATTTAATATTTTAACTATTAAAAATTATTTCTTTAAGTGCTTATCGTGATAGAAATGTTAGCCAATGCATGAACGCACTTGATTTCACAAATGAGTATCATGTCATTAAATGTCATGTTAGCGAGACATGTTAAATTAATTAGACTTAATGCATAAATATAACATTTGTTTAATGAACAATTAAAAAATTTGACATTTAATCACTAATATGAAAAAAACCAAATTTGATAAAAAAAAAAGGACCAAAATTTCATAAAGAGACCAAAAAATATTTAAAAGAAGACCTAAAAATATTATTTGTATTGTTGTGAACTTTAACATTATTAAAGATGTTTTTTGTAACATTCTGGTATTTTGAGAACATATAATAATTATTTATTTATGTATTTGAAGTGATTTATAATTTATTGAAAATTTGTGGTTTTGAATAATTTAGCAGGAATTAATTATTGTATTTGAGGTGATTATTGAATATTTATTTATTTAAGAATAAATATTAATTCATTTGATTTAAAAGAAATGAGTAAGTAATTGTTGAAAATTTGGGATATAAGTGGTATTATTAAGTGGGGTGTGTATGCTAATTCTCGAAAATTGTGAGTGTTAAGTGTAAATCCTAAAAATGGGTTGTGGGTCACTTTAAAATTAATTGGGTGTATATATATATATATATTGAAGGAGTAGCTAGGCGAGATGGCACATGCGCGGGTGGCCATGCGGGAGGTCTTGGGTTCGAGCTAGCGCAGACACACACAATTGGGAGAAAAATGGTTGGATTTTTCCAGTCACAACTGAGGCGGTGGCACTGCTAGCTGCCATGTGGCTAGTGCTTAGCTGCCCCACCTTTTTGCTATGTTAAAGCCTCAATTCATATGGGAATCATGCAGTGAAAATTGAGAACAAAGAGGGGAAAAAATTGGAGAAGAAGGCGCACAGTGGCTGTGAATATGGGAAGAAATCTAAGGAAAATTGAAGGAAAATTTGTGTAATTGAAGTTTAAAGTAACCAAGTAAGTGGGGAAAAATATATTAGAAATTTCTTACGATTGGAATTTAATTTTAGTATGCAATTTTATTAATTTTGGTAAAATTATATTATTTTACAGCGTGTATTAATTTAACGACATGTGAGTAAAAAAACACTGAAATTCGCTGTTAAAAGGCAAGTTCTCTACTTCCTTTGTAAGGGCCCACTCTCGAATATTCCCGTTAGTATAGGATATTCGAAATGAGGTTATCACAGAGATGATATATAACAAATCATAATAAAACCAACAACTCATTTCATTAATAGTAGCGGAAACTTAATTAAGGTTTAGTTACATTTCCAATATATCATGACTCTAGGCTCGATGGCCTTACAAAATAATGAGAGGCTCAAGTGCCAATAAACATAATAAATTCTCCTCAACTGTAAGTCTCACCAAATCACTAACTAGGATCTTCAAAGTTATGATGCGTCTCCGTACACCACAATCCCTAGGCTGCAGTCCTACTGGATTCACCCCCAATAATAATATTTCCTTTATTTGAAATGACAAAGAAGATCAAGTGGGCCATAAGGCTCAGCAAGCTCGAGAAACAATGAACAATGTATAAGATCCAAGAACATAATGATATCAAGAAGAGTAATCAAGGACTCCATAGTTATATACAAGATTCATAATTCATGAATTTATTAATTTAAGTCAAATATATCATATCACCATGTACCACTATGCAAATGTGCATAAAATTTCAATGTCAGTATCAAATCTCGCAAGCTCACAAGCCATCAATCAATACATGCAAAAGTGCATCATTTCAATGTCAATATAACATTTTCCAGGCTCTCAAGCCATCGATCAATACATGCAAAAGTGCATCATATAAATAGAATCTCACCAATAAATATGGAGCCAACCTGCCGGGCTATGGTCACCTCGTCCAAAACCAGGTGCTCTAAGGTACCCATTTCCCCTTAGCGCAAAATAATAGGTGCTCAAAATATATATATATATATATATATAACATGTACATGTATGCATTTGCCAACCACATACATTTAAATTCTTGTTTCCTTAATATTCATACTTTCAACAGCACTTACCCATACTGGGTATTTTACTATCATCAGATAAATTCAACATGTCTTACTTCATAACATTTACCACATTCAAGATGTAATTTATGACACATAAATGATTGATGTAAATTATAACACGAGAATAATTTTGAGAGATGTTATTTAAGGTTAAATCTTGATTCACCAGTTGAGGAGTATTATAGATTTAAATAACTATTTTTCCCATCATATAATTTTTGTGAATTCATTTAACCAGTGTCAGTATGCATTTACTTGTATTCGTACTCATAGCTCAAATTCATGATTAGTCCCCATGCAATCAAAATGACCACACCACATGTGTTTGTTCATTGACAAGCTGGTATTGATCTTTTACACAAACAATGGGTGTTTAATTTAATGATCATATTTTGAGGAATATTTAGAAGGAATTTCACTGAGGCATCTCATAATTTAAACATATTTGAGATCATTTAAAATAGATAAATCGTGTATTCAATACACTTACAATGGTCACGCTTGTGTATTCTTATCTACCATCAGAATCAACTTTGATTTGTTAAAGGAGAGTATTGTTCAAGGCAATTTGATTTCCAAAAGATAACTGAGGTGGAGGCTTGCGATAAGGTTGGAGCTTGCGGCCAAGAGTTCACGGCATGAGCTCGCAACAAGGACTCGTGGCAAGAGCTCGCGGTCATGAGTCTTACGGCAAGAAGGCATATAAGCATGAGCTCGTGGCAAAGGATCACAGCACGAGCTTGCAAAATGAGTTCGCAGTAAAGGATCGTGAGTAAGAGCTCGCAGTAAAGGATCACAGGCAAGAGCTCACAGGAAAGAGCTTGCAATAAGGGATTGCGGGTAAGAGCTCGCAGGAAAGAGCTCACAGTAAGGGATCGCGGGTAAGAGCTCGTAGGAAAGGGCTTGAAGCGGATCTCATAGAAAGAGCTCACGGCGTTGATTTGAATAGATATACATAGGCTATTTAAAACAGAGGGTATCTACACCAAGTTGTTCATCTCAGATATATATATATATATATATATATATATGAGGGGCTATTTGAAGCAGGTCTTATATATGTTTGTGAATATCTTGTGTCTGACATTTGCATGTGAGAGATGGCATTCGGATGGTTCATGCCTATTCGGATGTGTCATTTAGGCTTCTATGAGGTGCATTTGACCATGTATACACGATTAAGCTCAGGAAGATACAGAAGCGAATAGAGCCTCGTATCTATATCTAGATAAATAAATTGCCATTCACTGAAGGAAACTTAGGGTCGAAACAAACCCCATTTTGAGACCACAATGAGACCTCAATAGATACCCAGATATGAAGACTCAATGAACATCAACAAAAAGAGAACCATACACAGCAACATGCATATATATATATATACATATATCATCCCCCACAGTAACTAAAATGAAGAGACTGACAGGGGAACTCGCACAAGAATAGTAAATAAATAAGGGAGCTTGCACTAAAAATAAAAGAGGAGTGCAAGAAGAACTTAAATTGAAAAACAAAATATATAAGAGAACTCGCACTGAAAATAAAATGGGAGTGCAAGAAAAACTTGCATTGAAAAACATAATGTATAAGAGAGCTCGCACTGAAAATAAAGTGGGAGTGCAAGGAGAACTTGCCTGATGACTTAACGATGTAGAAGACTCTCATCTCCTCCTGAACTCCTATAAACCAAGACGAAGATACCAGGACACGAAGTCTGAGGGAAGGAAAAATATATGGAAGAAAGTTAAAGAATGAGATGATCAAATGTAGCAAGAGTATAGGAGGGCGTAGTTGCAGATGGAGCATGAAGAAGGAAAGATGCACAGTCTGTAACTGTGAATTGGTAGGAGGACCTGACTGTCGTTCTCTTCCAACAATGGACAATGAAAGACCAAGGGTAAAATTGACATTTGCTGGCCAATTTAATTTTTATTATGATTTTCTTTTAAAAATTTCAAATCTCATTTCTCAATTGGGCTTAGCCCATGCCGTGGGTCATTCCATGGCCTAACTCACTGATCCAAATAATTCTCCACATCTAAGCCCATTTTTAATATAATTAAAATTCTAAACACATCTCAATGGCCCAATTCACTTGGACTTTCCCCACAAATTCTGGATTCCATTTAGATGGGTTACCAAATTCTCATTTCCACTTACTCTACATTCCATAAGCAAAGAAAGATATTTTCAACCCTCAATTAATTAAAGTAAAAAATTTTAGCCCAAAATAAAATATCCGAAAACGCCTAGACCCCCTAACTGGTCGTTACATCCTTTGTAAGGTTCCTTTGCTTTACAAATTTCATTTCCTCCCTTAATCCGATTTGGTTCCAAATATTATTTATCTGAGTTATGGATTTCTTATGCGTAAATTAAACTAAACTAAATAAGAGACTTCTGAGATTTTATTTGTTAAATGTTTACGAGGTATTGTACCTCCATTATTCCCTTGGGAATGATGCCGAACTAATTTGGTGATTAGGTTCCTAGAGGTTGGGATACAGTTATGGGTCTCTTGGGTGTGAGTGGTCGTAATAGGAGACAGAAGCTATTGAGCGGTAAGGCAAGTGTCGATCGTTCAGCGACGATGGAGTAGATCGTCAACTGGCCCGAAAAAGGCTGTCAACCGGTGCTTGGTCACTGTTGACTAACTCTACCATTATATGACATACTGCATGGCATTGTAGTGCATGAGATTGGACTTGTATCATTGGGGAAAACATAAGTTATGGATGCTTGGACACGAACATTTTAGAATGACTAGGTGCACAAGTATTGTATTGGATGTGTATTTCTATGTGGACGAAGCATGGTCTGATGCCTGGCTTATGAGGGCCAATGTATCATGTTGAGACTTACTACAACATTTTATTTATTATCTATTGCATTGCATGGTTATGTTATGATGTGGTACAGAATTTGCCTTTGATAACTATGAGTGGAGTTGGGCTTCGAGTAGCTATGACTTTGGAACTTCGGCATGTGGATTATGTTATGAGGGCCTCGGGCTCATGTGGCTTATCTTAGCCAGTCATGGCTGTGGCAGGTTTGTATGCCTGGAGTTGAGTGTAAGGTTGTGCATTTCTTATGTAGGTCGCAAAGACCATTATGTACATTAGTATATTTTGGTTGTGAACTGGATATCTTGGTGCATGGACCATTATGTGCATTGTAGGGTGTATTTTGGGTGAGAGATTTGTCCCTAGCCTTATCATTATTTTTCCTGCTATGCTTGTTGAGCCTTGTAGCTCACCTTATTTTAACATTATTCCAAGTATGAGAGAAACTCCTGAAAAGTGTATTATAATTTTTTTGCTTTTGTTGTTGTATAATTATGGGACAAAATTTCAGCCTAAGTATTCGAGTTATCAGAGAATTTGTAGATAATAATTGAGAATATTTTGGGTCATTACATTTTTAATATTATTATTGTTAGTATTTTTTTATGAAAATATTATTTAGACACTTAAATTTAATATTATGTTTTGATATTTTATATGATATGTTATATCAATACCAATGAAAAATGCCACTTCAAGTGTTAAGATTAAGCATTCAAATAATATTTTTTTGATTTTTTTTCATGCCAAACATCTCTTAAAACTCAAAAAACACAAATATGTCATCACTTGACCAAGCTTGAGTACCTAATTTATTTATTTTAGGGTAAGAACCTAATTATTTTTTATTTTTAATAAATTTACTATTGGGTTTCAAGGAATGGAACACAACCAAAATTTAAAATATTTTTGATCAACCAAACACTTTGGTTGATCATGAAACCCAAAAGACTAATCTAGTTTGTAACTATATAATCTTTTTAAGAATAAAAATAAAAATAAAAACCAACCTTTTGATTTTTTTTGACACGGGAAGATCGAATCTTCGTGCTGTGAGGTGTCATCCACTCTCTACAAGTGATCCACACTAAAGACAAAATTCATGAATGTGAACGAGCACACCTTTTGAGACTTCTTGTGCCAAGAACGCAAAATCTAACCAAAACTTTCCAAAAAATCAGGTTTCTCTTTCTAAAATTTCTTAAAAGTCATTTTTTTATTAAGAGACAAAGGCATTAATGGCCTATTTATAGGGGAGGAGGCCAAACCCTACTCTAACTAAGGTTTGGAAACAAGTCGCGGCCAACCCATTGGTGGGATGACAGTGTGGGCAAGGCGCACAGGCTGCATGTGCTAGCTTGGGCTGGCCGCATGGGTAGGGCCTCACGAGTGTGCCCATGGGCCACGTGAGCACCCATGTGTAATACCCAAGAAATTATTTGAGGTTATAAACGGTATTTAATGAAGGGCATAAATGGAATTTACGGGAAAATGAGGCTATAGGATATACTAACGCAGCTTTAGGCTATCGAATTAGACAAAGGGGGTACCCCAGACCCTAGATAGCCAAGGGAAATAGTATAGTATCAATGAATGATTTGAGTTATGATTTTTAGTGATGAAAGAAGTGGGATCGGGAGTAATTTTCGGTACAGCTAAAATGCAGCTGCAAATTAGGCTCAGAAACTGAATTGTTATAGGAGACTTCCGGGAAGTCAACAGAAGTCTGAGGGGGCTTTGATTTTTCATAAGGAACAACCTTTCATTGGTTTTGGGATAAAACAATAGCCCAATGAGGACATTGGGGCGAAATTGTCATTATCAAGTAATCTTGGACTATTAATTTTGCATTTTCAGTAATTGAAATACAAATTAATTTGATGTGTGAGGGCCTAAGTGCAATAAATAAATTGCCCAAGTGAAATTAAGGTCAAAATTAGGGGGTTAATGTGTAATTTCTTTATATTAATAGTGTATTATATAGTTATATATATATACATACGCATATGTGCATGTGTGCTATCTGTGGCAGTTTCGGAAAAGCTTCATGATTGAAATTCCTTGGAGTAGTGGCCAAGTTTTGATGCAAGTGGGAGCAAGGAGTGGTGGCCAAGGCAATTGAGTCGGTGCTTAGCCTATAAAGAGAAGAGAAATGAAGAGAGAAGGAAGGATGGAATTGGAATGGAATGAAGAAGCTGAGAAGTTGCAGCAATGGCTAAGAGTTTGAGTGACTGGTCTAGAGCTCGAGGGATCAAGAAAGAGCTGGGAGCGGTGCTAGGTGGCCAGAGGTAGCTGCGAAGATGTCCGAAAGAGGCTGGGAAGGACCGCAATAGCAAGTGGTAGCCATGGCCGCGAGCTGTTGCGGCTAGGCAGCGAACAAGGAGGCCAACAACGACCCCGGTGATGGCTTAACAGGGTGGGTGGTGATTGGCGGGCTTGATGGAGGGCGAAGGAGCTGCCGATGTGGGCGGAGATGGCTGGCTAGCGGGGTGTGGCAGCTGCGCATGGCTGTGCGCAGGTCGGATGCAGGGAAGAAGAAGAACAGGGGAGGAAGATGAAATGGAAGAAAGAAAAAAAGAAAAAAAAGAAAGAAAAGGAAAAATAGGAAGAAAAATTGAGAAAAATTGGAGAAAATTTCCAAACAAAATCTTAGAAACTTCTGAGGATTAATTTGAGGCTAGAAGAGCGTGCCAAAGCCAGAAAATTATTCAGACGCATATTTTGAGGCTTAGCACGCATTACGAGGTAAAAATTGACTTTCCGAATTTAGGTGAGTGGCTTGACTCTAGTTTTACCCTTAGCTTGAAAATATGTTGAAATGTGTGTTGTGGGTTTAGGTGGGCAATGTTACCCTCACGAACTTAGGTTACACGCAATTAAGACCAGTTTTAGTGAGTAGTTTTTACCCTCCGAAACTTGGGTTGTTCTGCAAAAGCATTTTACTTGTGTGTTTGTGGCATCATTTGCATATTGAACATGTGGTATATTGCATCAACTATTTTTTTTTTTACTTATGAAAGAGTCAGTGCATGGCATGTGATTTTGATATCATCAGGGTATTGATGTTCGTGTCGGTTTTGTGTTCGTGTGGGACGGGATGGGGTCTACTTGAGAATGAGACAATGTTAATCCAGGTGAATAGGTGTCACACTGGGGCACTCGAGGGAATAATGTTAAACCAGGTGAACGGGTGTCACGACGGTGCACTCGAGGGATTAATGTTAAACCAGGTGAACGGGTGTCACAGTGGGGCATTCGAGGGATTAAGTATGTCAGGGAAATTTCTCAAGTTAGACATGTCTTGCATGTTGTCGCTTGTCTGAGTGTGCCATGCTCGTGTGTCTCTCATGCATTGTATAAACTGTTTCATGCCGTCACTTAGATGTTTTATCATCTAACCTGGGTTATGCCTCTGTAACGTTTAATGTTCCAGCTAGGGACTGCTGCAAGGGCAAGGACGTGGCCGGTTGAGGGCTAATGGTGCTTAGTTTGATAGTCGTTGTAACGTTTGGAGGCTTTATTATGTATTTCAGGTTATAAATGAATAGTTGTACAGTAGCAATGTTGTCATTCTGATCTGTATTACGTATTTTGTTAAGGAATGACCATGTAAGAACTACGGTATTTGATGTTAATATATCCGTTGCGTTGTATTATGTCTCGTTTAGTTTAAGATTACTGATCTTGATAGTTAAACGGGCAAGGCTGGGGTTCTCAGGGTTTGTATCTGCATGTGAAGATTGTTCTTGATATATTGCGCGTGTTAAACTTGGAGGGAAAAAACAAAAAGAAATCCCACAAATACCCTTATAGTGACACGCCTGGCGAGACAGGGTGTTACACCATGGCTGCCTCTAGGCCATGTTGGGCACCCACTGGGCTACCCGCGGGCAGGCCCCAGGCTATGCCCGATGCAACCTGTTGTAGTTTTCTCCCTCGATTTCTTTTGCTCCTTATTGACAAACCTGTGGAATTTTCTATGAGTGCTAGCTCACCCCAAAAACCCAAAAATTTGTCCAAACCCAAAACACTTTTCGGTCCTATTGAATTTTTTCATAAAATTTCTCTTTGTTTGTGTGTGACCTTATAGGTTCACTATGAAAATGGCAAAGGACAATTTATAGAATCTTACTCCTAATCAAACTCTTTGATTATGATTTGTAATTTATGTGATCTCATGACAAAATTATCATTTTTCCCTTAGACCAAGATTGATGTCTAGCAACATATCATGACCCCCATATCATAATGAAATGCAAACGACACTTTAGATGAATCTTTTCGTGACGATTCCCAGTGCTATTTGATCCATCTATCATAATGCCCTGGTACGATCTATAAGTATGGTGAAATGTCAAACTTCCAATAACCGACACTATGTATAAATGCTAAGTCCACAACTCCTATAGTTGAATTAATAACTTTTATTAATTCTCAACTATCCATGTTGGCTAACGAGTTCTTGAGTTGTGACTTCATCATTCACATAGGGAATATACCTTTTATGATTCTTACTAAGGTCAATGGATTCCATCTTGCGTATTCATCTACCTTTGTATGATTCATATCATACCCAATAACCACCCTATTAGAGATCCATCTTATTGAACCCTGAATAATGGCATCAAAGCATGATCCTCCTCATACAAGATAACCGTGGTATCTCAGAAAAAGAGATTACTAGCACCTATCACCATAGAGAACTCCCAATTAACATTTAGTAAGAGTTACCATTTGAGTGTTCTCGGGTTAGGTCATTCAGTGAACTAATTCACCAATGAGCACCTACACACTTGCATTAGTGTTACCACAGAAGTAGTCAATGGAATCAATTACCCTCTTCACGAGCATGCATAGTGTAAGGGCTCATTCTCGAATATTCTCGCTAGAATAGGATATTCGAAATGAGGTCATCACAGAGATGATATATAACAAACCATAAATAAATAGACAACTCATTTCATTCACTAGCAGCAGAAACTAAATTTAAGTTCAATTACACTTCCAATAGCTCAAGAGTTTGGGCTCAACAGCCATACAAAATAGATAAGAGACTCTAATGTTAACTAACAAAATAAGAATCATTTCATTTCATGCCTCACCAAAATGCTAAATAGGATCTTCAAGTTAGGACGCGTCCCCGTACACTACTATCCTTAGGCCTTAGTCCCACTAGACTCACCCCCAATAATAGTTTTCCCTTTACTTGGAATGGTAAAGAAGATCAAGTGAGCCACAAGACTCAACAAGTTCTAGGACAATAAACAATAACAAGAACCAAGAATAAGGTGACACTAAAAGAAAGTAATCTGGAACTCAATAGTTGTATACAAAATTCACAATTTAAGACTTGATCAATTCCAAGTTAAATGTATCATGCCACCATGTACTATTATGCAAATGTGCATATAGATTTAATATCAGTATCAAATCTTATAGGCTCGCAAGCCATCAGTCAACACATGTCAAAGTGTATCACATAAACAAAACCTCACAATAAATATGGAGCTAACCTACCAGGCTATGACCACCTCGTCCCGTGCTAAGTGCTCTAGGGTACCCTTTCCCTCGGCACAAAATATTAGGTGCGCAAAGATAAATAATACTATGCCTCATAATATAATTATACTGAATGTTTATGAAACGTGTCATGCATTCACTTCCACATAAATATAAACATCATGAATTTCATCTCACAAGCTGTTGCCATACTTATATATATATATATATATATATTATGCTCATCTCACAATACTGGATAGTTTTTCACTCATATTAAGTGTTATTTTGTTCAAATGAAAACCAAATTATTTTCATTCTTATACATATAAGGAGCTTCAAAGACATTTAAAAGAATCTCCTAAAATGAATTCCAAAAATTAGCTTTGAAATTGCTGGTTGAAATAAACCTAGAACTTTTCTAAGGCGAAAGACTCAATGAACCTATTTTTGTAAATATCTTCTTTTTGAAAAACTAACTCCCGATATTTTGATAACTAACATTCATGGTTGTAAGAATGATTTTTGATGAATTTTTCAAGAAACAAAATCTATGTATTTCGAGGGTAGTAAAATCATAATTTCTTAAGTTTGTACTAAAACCAAAATTCTATCTTTTTATTGTTATGGATTTTGATTTTTTTTGATATTTTTATTGAATCCAAATAGGAGGTACTTTCTTATTTACATTTATGTATTAAAGTAAATGAAAGGTAAAATATAAATTAAAAAAAAATGAAGTAGAAATGTAAATGGATGGGGTGTGAGCAAATGGCTCGCATTCAAAGGCTTATGGGAAGAACTCGGGACAAGCTCGCTAGCAAAGGCTTACAAAAAGAGCTCAGGAGAGCTTGCGGTTAAAGTTTATGGGACGAGCTCGGGACGAGCTCGAGGTCATGAGTTTGCGGTTTACAGAGAAAGAGCTCGAGATTATGAGGTGAACAAGAGTTTGCTGAATAAGCTCGCGGTCAAGGGGGTTGAGTAAGAGCTCGCGAGGCAAACTAGCGCCAAGAGCTTGAGGAATGAACTCGCGGCTAAGGCTTATGGAGAGAGCTCAGAGGGAGCTTGTAGAAAGAATTTGAGGGAAGAGCTCGCTGGAACAAAAACGAAACTGAACGTGTATACATATATATATATATAGGTGGGTTGGTCGAATAGAACAAGGGCATTCGAACGACTGTTTAAGCACGAATAAGGTGGATTGGCTAGGCAGGGCATGGCTCGGATAAACTTTTCAAATCAGTGAAGAGTAACAGCTCATTACGCATGTATGTATATGTGTATTTATAAGTGGGTTTCATATATAGGTGAATAGTATATATTTTCAGTTGAGGCTTTTGCTGTTTGTGCGAGACCTCCTAATAGCTCAATGAAATCATTCGAATGGTGACTTAACATTTTACATTCAGACTCAACACAAACACACACACACACACACACACACACACACACACACACACATATATATATATATATATAAGAGGCATTTGGATGGACAAGGAATATTCAACTATGGGTGGGAGCTTCCAAATATGATGCAACATGTACATATATAAATGTCTGAACAGAGAGCAACGAGCTAAACAAAACTCCGTTGTAACTAAGGAAAAAAGCCATTCACTGAACAAATGTTAGGGTGAATCAAATCCCACTTAAGACATCAAATGGACTTCACAACAACTAGGGAATTTATACACAAAATAGATATAGTAGAAAACACTAACAGCGAGGTGACACAATAAGCGATAGTTTGCAAACAAGGAATCTTGCATTGAAATAGAGAATATATCTAAAAGAGAGCTCGCACTAAAAGATAAAGTAGAAGTGCAAGAAGAACTTGCCTGTTGAGAATGCAAAAATCAGAGATAAGTTCCACCAGCGCCTAGGAAGCAAATAACAACAGTGAATAGGATGGAGAAGGTGAAGAAGAAGAAGAACACGAAGAGGGACTAAAGGAGCAATGGAATAATCCATTCAAAAAGTGAGAATACGCATTGTACTGAAATAAAAGATTTACGCACAGAGGCTGTTGGGAAAAAAAAGTGTGTACAGATCTGCACGCCAGCTCTAGAATTACCGAAATGTCCTACTTTTCATATTACAAACAAAATATCCAGGGACTTGATTGACAAATACTACTTAATTTATTTTTTTTCCCCATTTTCTTATTACACCATCAAGCCTATTATTTCCAAATTATTTCTCACTATAGGCCTAAGCCCAAATCACATGTATCCCATATATATATATATATTCCAAGCCCACCAGGCTTAATTTTTTACTTGGGTTAGATATCTCATTAACTATATAATTAAGGCCCTTTCACTTAAATTTCTAATTTCATGTACTATAAAATAAAATTATGTAATCTAAAATTATTTGTGTCACCAAAGAAATTTAACATTAAGTATTTAAAAAAAAAATACTTAGACCTACATTTTAATTGCTATTACACTGACATCAATTATTAAAACATCTAGACCCACTTTAGGGTCGCTACACATAGTGTGTTCCAGTCTTGAAGTTACTATAAAGGCTCAACTCTATAGTCTTATGACTAGGAATAGTTTAGAAATGAAGTATCAGTCATTTGGTCTCATTAGTATGATCTCATCATAACCCGATTGATATTACTACACTTTTTGGCTTTTATCTAAATAAGAAAACATTAAGATGAACACATTGCCAAATATTAAAAGAAAACTATTTTTATTAATCAAAATATGTCCAAGATTTTTAAGAGACACAATCAACTCACAACTCTTATAATTAGCTCCCAGGTTATAACTCTATCATTTTTAACTTCTATTTACTTGAATATCTAAGATTAACGGTATCCTTAATAATACAAAAAAATATGATATATAATATGAAAAATATATTATATAAGACAAATGATCTATTGTACGGTCTCAATATAATAGTTATATGATATACATCTATATTGTAAACCGCACCCTTTGCAATCTACATGGTACAATACCTATAAATATCATAGAATTACTCATTTTAACAAGGAAAATTATATGATATCTAAGGGTACTGGTACATGAAACAATACAAAAAGTGTGACGTACAACATATAGGATATCAATGGGCTATACAATGGGAAACCCTATGGTACCTATGGTATCAATACCCCCATACAATCCTAAAAGTGTTATGTACAATATATATAAATATATATTATACAAATGAATAGTCTCTACAAAATAGCTATATAGCACACTTTTTGTGTGTACAATATACTATTCATGTTGTATATCAGTCGGTTTACATTATACAAGGTAACGATACTTACATGTATAATAAAATTTTCTATTTTTATGAAGTTTTGTGGTACCCAAGAATACCAATATTGGGTAATACACAAAAAATACAATATATAACACAAAAAGTGACAGGTCCCTACACAATAATAATACATCTTTTGTGTATAATATATCATGTGCTATACATCACACTTTTTGCAATGCATCATATAGAAAATCAATACCCATAGGTACTGTGACTTTTTCTCTTTTGACAAGCTAAGTTCTATGAAACCTTAGGGTAATGATACTCTAAGATACATGTAGATGTTAATATCCTGTACGATACAAAAAAATATAATTTATAACACAAAAAATATATTATACAATATAAAAAATGTATTATGCACATAAAAAACATTTGCATAATAACTATATAGCATATTTTTTGTACGTATAATACACCTTTCGTATTCTATATCACACCTATATTATATAAGATACCAGTACTCACAAGGACCATAAACTTTCCCAATATATTTGCAAGAGTGACGCGGCGTAAGAAGCGATGTTAACAAAGACAGCCCGCAGAAAGGGAAGTGAAGGCTACATAGATTCCATTATTCGAGGACAGGCCATGCCATGCCATCCGAGCCCACATTCTGAAGTTTCTCTTTCCTCTTAGTAAAAGGCTATAATAGAGAGCTCATGGCAAGTAGCCAAGGACAAGCTGGTCACCAAACCTAAAGCAACTTATTACAACCATCTCAAAGATATTAACATCTCTGCCTCAACTTCTCTAGCATAAAACTTTCACCTCCTGTTCTACGATGAGCTTAGAAGAATTTGGTGAAAGATGTTTCTGGGTGTAAACTAAAATTTGAGCTTAAGCTCTGAGTAGAACTTTTTTTCAGTATTCGCACATACTTAGTGATAGAGTTGAGATCTTTGAGCCCTTGAGAAAAACAAAGCACTTGTGAATCACAGAGCTCCGTTTCACTTCCTCTTTCCGGTGCCAATAGTTAGCAGCTCAAAGCTCGATCCGGAAAGGATCATCACGGCTGCCCCTTGTGGCTCCAGCACGGCTAAAAGATGACTTGGACTCCAACCCCGGTTGGAGCCTTTGGGTAGTAGACGAACGACCGTTGCCTGTACCCAACCGAGTTATTCGAGTCTCACCTACTTCACCAGATGAACTTGGTCGGCTGCTTGGCATGACAACCCTTTTTGAGGTATTGCCATTCCGGGAAGATCGGACTCTTTCAGAGTCTGCTTGCTGAAAACAGAGAAACAAAGAGAAATCGAGATTTCACCTTCCAGAGATGAAGGGCAGGCGCAGTGAGAGAACTAAACGTAAGTTACTGTATTAACTCTTACCACGTCCTTTGAAAATGGTATATCATCCGATCTACGCCTAGACTGATCTTTGTTCCTGGAGTTTTCACCATGCAATCCAGTACCAGAACCATTCCTTCTAGTAAATACCTCAATTGCCCCTGAGAATCTATCTGGAATCTCTTGCCTTACTAAAATGAGATAATTAAACGGTAAACAGTGAGAATCAAGCTTCAGTTCATTGTATAAATGAAATATATCATATATATTCTTAGAAGATAAAAGCACACATTTTATTACTCTAGCTGACATAAACCTAGACCCACAGGAGTGAACCACCAAGACACTACTCCAATTCTAAATTCCAAAGCTTCACCAACTAATCTCAATCCACCAAAATGAGAGCCAAGTCTGAATTTGCTTCTACTTCTAAGTCACCAGGTAACATTCACCTTTCTAATTCTGAATCCTTTGTTTTTTCCCCGACTACATTTCTTTCCTTAATAATATCTCTTCTGTTCTTGAGCCATGTACTTTTCATCAAACATCTCATGATCCTAATTGCGTTGCAGCAATGGAACAAGAGCTGAATGCTCTTGAACAAAATGGTACATGGCGGATTACTGATTTACCTAATTAAGGGTAAGAAACCTATTGGATCCAAATGGGTATATCATGTGAAATATAAATCTATTGCTGAGGTTGATCATATTTACAAAATACGTTTAGTAGCCAAAGGTTACAATAAGATAGAAGGGCTGGATTAAAAGATTGTTTTTCTCCTTTGGCCAAACTAGTAACGATCCATTTGTTAGTTGCTGGCTTGGCCTATCAATCGGGTTGATATTAATAATGCTTTTTTACATGGTCATTTCTTGATGAGGAAGTTTATATGACACCGTCTGATCATGGTTATTCTGTTGCTCCAAGCAAGGTGTGTTTACTTAAACGGTCTCTTTATTGCTTGAAATAAGCTCACACCAATGGAATTTAGGATTCAGTGGTTTTCTTCTTAAACTTGTGTTGTACGTATTTCTCGTATGGACCAGACTCGATCTGATGGGGCGGCCCAATCATTCGAAACCAAGAAGGCCCGTATGACCTCACCAAAGGGAGTCTAGCCACTATCAAAATCCGAAACCTATAACGCGGACATTTGACGAGCTCCCGATAAGCCTCCAGATGAGCTCCCAGCAATCGACTAACGAGCTCCCAAAGATATCCTTCAGATCGCCGGACCACCTAGGCCGCTAGTCTAAAAACAATTAGCTCGCATAAAGTGATAAAAGCTATTAAGGAGTCAGAAGTAGGGACCGTTCACTGCAACAGCCCATGCTCCTCGAGATGAAGATCTCACTTACAATTTTGTACAGATGATAAGGACTGTTTGTCTCCCATTATATCATCTTTTTACTTCTATATGTTATCTGAATTGTAAAAGCCCCCTCAATTATAAATAAGGGGCAGAGGTAACATAAGGAACATAGAGAATAATCAGAAAATTGTCATTCTGAAGGAATAGTCAAAGTACGGGCGTGGAGTAGGCATCGTTCTGGCCGAACCACGTGAAAATCGTTAAGTGTTCTTCGTTAGCATCCGAAAGAAACGTTCTCTCTTCTTTTTTCCTCTCCTAACCGTGACTCATAATCATTCATTGCAGCCCAAAACGAATCACACTCGACTGAAACTAAACTTCGACAACTTGGTTTTGTTCAATCACTGTATGATCATTGTCTCTTCATCCACAAGACTGATTCTCATTTTGTTGCTCTATATGTCTGTGTTGATGATGTCCTCATCATTGGTGATGCTATTGATTTTATTTACTTCACCATCAAGGACCTCAATTTTCTTAAGTATTTTCTTGGTCTTGAGGTTGTTAGGTCCTCCTCAAGGACTTTTCTTTGCCAATGTAAGTTCATCATGGACCTAGTTACTACTACCGGTTTGCAAGATGCCAAAGCTTCACCCTTTCCTCTACCGTGAAGGCTATAGGATAAATTTGAGAAGTGTAATGAACAAGAAATATAACTGGAGAGTAGTTTAACTTCTTTTTCTCAATAAAAACAATGTTTGGCTTATATAGCCGTTACAAGAGAAGTCTAAAAGACAAGTAAATAAAGCATTACATTCTCAAGATAATTTACTTCAATTAAAAGACTTTTGGTTTTTCCAAAATGTTGAACTTGGGCTTGACAAAATCTTTTTAACCAAGCAAATTTGGTTTAGAGTTCCATCAATGCCTCCCCTAAACCAAACTTGCTTTTCATTCCTAGACTTGCTGCAATTTTTGAGAAAGCTGGCCCTCCAAGTGGTTTAGTGAAAATGTCAGCCTTTTGTTCACTGGTCCTGCAATACTCAACAACAACAACACCTTTATTCACAAGCTCCCTCAAGAAATGGTACCGAATTCAAATATGTTTTTTTTTTCCCATGAAGAACTGGATCTTTTGAAATTGAAATAGATGAATTGTTGTCACAGAACAAGGTTGTTGGACCTATTTGACCATGCTCGAGATTCTCCAAAATACCATATAACCAGATTAGATGACATCTTGTGAAAGAAGCAGCAATATTGTAACACCCCACTTTTCCGGAGCGTTAGGTAATGTAAGATTTCGGGGATATTTTTTTTTTCCAATCAACAGAAACTCAACATAAAACCGTTCCCTGAAGATACTGTTACACCTTCTCAGTATATCAACTATGAACTATCAATAAACTAAGACAGGTACATCATCTCAAATGCGGAAGCTAGATCAAAACCTCAATAAACCATAATCTAACCCACTTTATTCATAATATAAAGTCGAACCAACGTTTACATGACGTCATCAAAATTAACAACATAATTGAAAACGACATAAAGTAAACTATCCATTAATTGCTATCACTTCTTGGTGATCCCTTTCCATTTCGCACCGCTGTCTTCACCTGGAACGTTTGAATATTCCAGAGACATAGTCTATATTAGATGATGAATCATCTAAGTGAGAGTTCAAAAACACATTTTTCATGAATGAATGCAAGCCATGAAATAAATCAATACACCCGGTAAGCCCTAGCCCAAGAGAATCCCAAGCGTTTAACCCTACCATGGGAAAGGAGTAATCTCTCTAAAAGCTATGCCACCATACTGACACACCGACACGACGCGATTCTAGCTTAAGAAGGGAAAGTCAACGCATCTCTCCAACATCTCAGGAACAATCGTTACCAACTCCCAGACCAGGAGGGTCACATCAACGCAGGAACTAGGCTCACCACATTTACATTAGAGATTACGTTCTCACTCTAAGCATCCAGGAACCACCACACAATCCTAACTTCAAAATTTCACATGGACCATCTAGTCATCCTAGTGCAACTTCCCTGACCAAACGGCCTGGCACAGAAACCAAGGCAGCTATCCCGACATACTCACCAGCACAAGATACCCCTATTATTCTGTCACGCCCTTGGAGAATTATGGCTACACCATCCAGACAACATCCTAAGTTGACATCCCACATGAACAACATAATATGGACCACCTAGTCATCCTAGTGCAACTTTTCTAACCAAACAGCCCAACACGGAAACAATGCGACTATCCCGGCATGCACACTAACATAAGATACCCCTATTATTCCGTCACATCCTTGGAGAATTATGGCTACACTATTCAGACAACATCTTAAGCTGACATTCTATACGAACACACAAAATACAAGACAATGCCACATTTCAAAATTCAATGCATCATATAAACAACATTTTATAAAATGTAATGCACAAGTTCAAAACATTTAGGGACGAACCTCCCTCATAAACCAACCATCACCGATTACCGTTTACATGCAACAAAACCATTTTGCATGAAATCACAACACGTTTAGATAGAACAAACACCAAGTTTTTAGGATAGAAACACCCACAGTAAATCAAGTTTTGGGTAAACTACTCACAAGTTAAAACCAAGTTTTACGGTAGAACACTCACAGTAAATCAAGTTTTGGGGGCGAACGCTCACCTCGAATGAATTCGGATTGCCTTGATCCTCGTGCACAACCTCAATTTGCGTGCCAAAACACAAATACTAGTATTTGTACTCAACCTCAACCCACGACACTCCTAAAACACCATATTTAATTAAAGGAGCATCAAAATCCATTTTTCTCAATTTTTTCCATAATTTCCTTTATTTTCTCCCAATTTTCATCTCGATAATTCCAAAATAATTATCTCCTCAAACATTTTTCTAAATTTTTCCACATGATAAATCCTAAAATAAATCAAGAAAATAATGGAAGAAGAAATTCCAAAAATGCCCTTGTCATGCGCCTAATGCGTGGGTGCAAGTGGAGTGTGGCGCGTGCAGCTCACGCGCCATCGTCTTCTCCGATTTCCAGCCGCCGGCGATAGCTCCGATTCCAGATCTGAACCCACCTTCTTCAAGCCCTTATTCAGTCGATCACAATGGCACAAATTTCAGGCTGAAATGACACCAGAAAGGCCATTGAAAATCAATTTACAAGTAACCCTAGGCGGTCCACCTCCCACTTCCTACTCCCGGCCAAGCTTCTAATGGTCTCCAAACATGATGAAAAATCCCCAAAAAGCTCCAGAATTGATCTAACACCTCCAAGGATGGAAAGCCTCTTACCAAATCTCCCAAAATTTCACTAAAACGTGGTTGATTTGCTTGCTAACTTTTAGTCGAAACCCTCACTATTTATAGGCGATTTTCGGCCAAAATCTAACCAATCAGCAGCCAATCCTTGGCCTTCAAGCCAGC
Organism: Diospyros kaki; assembly: GCA_036245055.1. NCBI lineage: Eukaryota > Viridiplantae > Streptophyta > Magnoliopsida > Ericales > Ebenaceae > Diospyros > Diospyros kaki. The sequence goes on along the minus strand of BSEG01000015.1, from coordinate 13,969,446 downwards.
CCACGCCGTATAGCACCCCCCAGCTCTCCCTCGACCACCCCATCGCTGGAAACAGTGGCCACGTGTGTGGAAGGCAGCATCGATTTTCCCTATTGCGTTCACACCACCATTTTTCCTTATTTGCACTTTAGCCCCCCTAGTTTCTTCAATTGGCATTTCTGCCTTCTCTATAACACCCCTGATAAATTCAACTATACCAAGCCCACACTTTTTAATATCCATTTCTTCCTCGAAATTCCAAAAATCTATCGTCTTGAGCTCCCTCACGTAAATTTAGAAAATTATACTTAGGCCCGACTGGTCGATTTGACCTTAAATTCATTCGTTTCAACCCGAAATCACTCAAGAGTTGTTCTATACATAAAATATTAGTCCCCAACACGCTTCATTGACTTTTCGGATAATCCCTATGTCGATTTGCTTTTCTCAACCTGGTCGACAATTGTACCCAAAACTGTTCCCAATACTACTTCTTTTGATGCCTAAAATCATAACTCGTATTACTTGTTAATACCATTACATTTTCCTTAATCATCTAGGGTCCGGGGTACTCCCTTCGATTGATTTAGTCGCTTAGAACCATGATAGTGTACCCTACAACCTCATTTTTTCAAAAATTTCACTTATACCCTTCATTAAACACTATTTATAACCTCAAGAATTTTCTCGGGTATTAGAAATATATTCTGCTTCTGTGGTAGAGAGTGTGACCGTTGGTTGTTTCTTTGAACACTATGCTATTGCTCCACTCCCTAGATAAAAAACATAACTTGAAGTACTTTTGCTATCATCAATACTTCTTGCTAAGTCACTATCAGTATAGCCAACAAGCTTAACATGCACATTTGCTTGATAGAAAATGCTATAGTCAAGAGTTTTTTTAACATATCTCAGGATTTATTTGCTACCTCCCAATGATTAGAGAATGGTTTCTCCATAAACCTGCTAACCAAACTTACAACATACATAATATCAGGTCTTGTAGCTGTCAATTACATCAAGTTTACAACCAAACTTCAAAACATTGTTGAATTAACCAACTTCCCCTTACCATCTTTGCTCAATTTCAATCCTGTAATACTAATTCTAATTTTTTTTAAAACCTTCTTTGCATAACTCTCTTGGGTGATAAAAATGCCATGTTTGGATCTATGAACTTCAATTCCAAGGAAATGATGTAATTCACCCAGATCAGTCATTTCAAATTCATTCTTCATTGAGAGCTTAAAATCATTTAGCAACTTTAAATCATTACCAGTGAAAATAAGGTCATCAACATAAAGACTTGCAAATATGAAGCCTCCATGTGGACTGGTTTTGGCATAGAAGGTGTGCTCCAATGGACATTTCTGAAAACCATTCTTCTCGAAGTAGGAATTGATGTAATTGTACCAAGCTCTTGGTGACTGCTTTAGCCCATATAAAACTTTTCTCAACTTGTAGACTTTATCTTCTTCTTCTTTTTTTTTTTTTTCACAAAACCAGGAGGTTGTTCAAGGTAGACTTCTTCCTTTAGCACACCATTTAGGAATGCTGATTTTACGTCCATTTGTAAGATCCTCTAATTGTTTTGAGCTGCAAGAGAGATCATTAATTGAACTGTATCAAGCCTTGACACAGGAGCAAAAACTTCTGTAAAATCTTCTCCTTCTTTTTGCTTGTATCCCTTTGCTACAAGCCTTACTTTATGTTTTTTGAAGGAGCCATCTGCATTCATTTTTGTTTTGCATACCCATTTAACACCAATGGATTTTTTATGTGGAGGAAGATTTGTAAGCTCCCAAGTTTCATTTTTTTCAATAGTTGTTATTTCCTCCTGCATGGCTCTTTTCCATACTTCTTCTTTATTTGCATTATCAAAAGAGATTGGATCTTCTCCTGCATAGAAAGCAAAAAATACAAAATCATCATATTCAACAGGCTCTGTTGAATCTAAAAGTTATTGTACACTTCTCATTCTTCTTGGAGGACTTGAAGAAGATGTATGTGAAGATTTTGATAAAAATTTTGAAGGAGTCCTTGGTGAATAAGAAGGATTTTCTTCTTCTGAATCTTTTTATGTGGTTGAAGGAATGTCCAGCTCAATTGCTTTATCTTTTGTATCTTCAAAGCTTGAATTTTCATCAATACGAACATCACGACTTATCATAACCTTTTTGGTCTTTGGATTATACAGTTTGTATGCTTTGCTTCTCTCGTTGTATCCAACGAATATGCATTTTTCAAACTTATCATCAAACTTATTTCTTTTTGCCTGTGGAATGAGTGAGTAAGCAACGCTTCCAAACACCTTTAAATGTTGAATATTAGGTTTTCTTCCATACCAGGCCTCATGTGGTGTGCAATCTTTCAAATTCTTTGTTGGAGACCGATTAATAAGATAACCTGCACAAGAAACAGCCTCTGCCCAAAATTTGTTTGGTAAATTTTTCCTTTTAAGCATGCATCTCATACTTTCAACAATAGTTCTATTTTTTCTTTCGCTTACACCATTCTGTTGTGGTGTAAAGCTGGCTATCAACTCATGCCTTACGTCTTGTTCTCTGAAATATTTTTCTGCTTCATTTGAAATATACTCGCCACCATGGTTCGCTCTCAAGGTTTTCATACGAAGCCCAGTATAGTTCTCAACTTTTGCTTTAAAATCGTTAAATACTTGAAATGCCTGTGACTTTTCTTTGAGAAAGTAAATCCACACCTTTCTTGTGAAATCATCAACGAAAGTAATGAAGAAATTGTTGCCACCAAGAGATTTAGTTGGCATTTTTCCACAAAGGTCAGAATGGACAAGTTTCAAAGGCCTTTTTGCTCTCCAACTTGATTGTTGTGGGAATGGATCTCTGTGTTGCTTTCCAAGTTGACATGCTTCACAAATCTCTTCAACTTGGTCAATTTTAGGCATCCCTCTAACCATCTCCTTTATTGATAATAGCTTCAAACTTCCATAATTCAAGTGCCCAAACCTTTCATGCCATAGCTTGGGAACGTTTTTTTTCAGCAGTAGCAAAACAAGATAAATTTGTGGTCTCAAGTTTGAGAAGAAACAAGTTATTTGAGGCCACAACAATTTTTGCAATAACTTCATTTCCTTTTAATATAGTGCAAGCATTATCATGCATTTGTAAATTATATCCTTTCTTCATAAGATGTCCAGCACTAAGCAAGTTAGTTTTCAAACCCAGAACAAAATAAACCTCAAACATTTATCTCAACATTTCTAAATATTGTTTTAAAAGAAACCTCACCAACAACTTCAATTTTATGAGTACTGGCATCACTAATCATTACTTCACCGTGATCAATTTTAGATAAATTAGAAAATAATTTTTTGTTACCTATCATATGTTTGCTAGCACCACTATCAAGGTACCACACTTCATCATCCATGTTGTCATGAGAAGCAAGCAACAGAGTCTTTTCATTCTTGCTTTGATGAAAAAAAATTGTTTCATGTTTCTTGTCATCAGCTTGTTTATGCCAACAATCTGTAATTTTGTGTCCAGGCTTGTGGCGGTAGTCACATTCAACATAACGACTTTTCTTGTCATCTGCTTGTTTGTGCTAGCAATCAACAACTTTGTGTCCAGGTTTATGATAATAGTTACACTCAATATATCCACGTCCTTAGCCTCTTTGATAACCACGATCTCCTCTTCCTCTTTGTTGAAAATTTTCATTATTGTCATTCTCATTACTATCATTGTGCTGATTATTTCTTTCTCGTCTGCGAGAACTCAAATCACCACGTCCTCTGAAATTTTTTCCTTTGCCTTGATTTGATGATTCACGACCTTTTGTAGTTGTAACTTGAGATTTAAGAGCTTGGTCCAGTTGTTTTGATGGGGGATACAACAAGTTAATCTTTACTTCATGGGCTTTCAAGACTCCTTACAAATCTTCCAAAGTTAAGCTTTTGAGTTCTCTTGTTTATTCAATGACAGTAACCAAGTTGAAATATTTTTTTGGAAGAGAACGAAGAACCTTTTGAATAATCCTGAGATCATCCAAAACTTCACCATTTGAGGCCATTTGATTCACAACAGAACCAACTGTTGTAAAATACTCTGCAACACTTTCATTTTCTTTCATCTCCAGTTTTTCAAACTCTAATCTCAAAATTTGAAGCTAAACATTTTTTACTTCTTCATCGCCTTTGTAAGCCTTTTGAAGAATCTCCCAAGCCTGTTTCGACATTTTTTCTTTGCAAATTCTCTCGTACACCACTTTTTCTGTTGCGAGATTAATTTGATTCAGAGCATTTGCATCCTTCTTTCGGTAATCTATCAAAACTTTCTTTTCAACATCACTTAGTTGTTTTCCATTCTCAGGTTTAACAAAACCTTTATCGACCATATTCCACAAGTCGAATGCTTTCAGCCAAACTTCAAATCTACTGCTCCAATAGTGATAATCTTCTCCATTGAAGATATATGGAAATGGAGTGGCTATATTTCTGGTTGTCATTTTTTTTTGAACGCTCTGATACCAATTGAAGGCTATAGGATAAATTTGAGAAGTGTAATGAACAAGAAATATAACTGGAGAGCAGTTCAACTTCTTCTTTTTTTCAATAAAAACAAAGTTTGGCTTATATAGCCATTACAAGAGAAGTTTAAAAGACAAGTAAATAAAGCATTAATGATGGTGTTGTGACAAGCTTGCTATCACTGTAGGAACAATCTTTTTGATTAAACTAGATGTATCTAGATACTTTTGACAAGTTGTGAAGCTTGATTTAAGCTTATTTTTTTGTAAAAGGAGTGAATGAGCTTAATTTAAGCTGCATGTCTACAAATAGGAGTTGGTAGAGTTGGTAATGTATTTAAAAGTCTTGGTTGTAATCTCTATAAGTATGGTTTTGAATAAAAAGAAATTAGTTCTTCCAACCTTTGTGTTTTGTTTTTCTCTACGTTAAAACCTACATTTGGGATCAGAGCCCTTTGATCTTAAAGGGGCTGTGAGAGAAAGAGAGAAAACTAGTAAGGTCCTCCACCCTTCAGAAAACCGAAACACAGAACCTCTTTGCAAAAAATTCCAGAAGTGAAACCATGGTAGCTAACAGTCTTTCCATTTCACTACCACCACAATTTGCAAGAGAGAACTACCAAATCTAGAGTGTTAAAATGGTAGCCTATTTAAAGGCATATGACTTGTGGGAAGTGGTCGAGACAAGTAGGGATCCACCACCATTGCCAGACAATCCAACCATAGCTCAAGTGAAACATCATAGTGAGCAAGTTGCTAAGAAATTTAAGGCTCTGTCATGCATTCATCAAGCAGTCTCAGAGAGCATTTTCACAAGAATTATGGCTTGTGAAACAACTAAAGAAGCCTGGGACAAATTGAAAGAGAAGTTCTAAGGAACTGAAAAGAATAAGCAGATCCAGCTCTTAAACTTGAGAAGAGAGTGTGAAACTCTCAAAATGAAGGATTCTGAATTTGTAAAGGAATACATGAATAGGGTAGTGAAGGTAGTGAATCAAATTAGACTGCTTGGAGATGAGTTTCCTGAAACAAGGATAGTGGAGAAGGTTCTTGTCACTCTTCTTGAGAGATTTGAATCAAAAATCTTTTCATTGGAGGATTCCAAAGACCTTTCAAAACTAACTCTCTCAGAGTTAGCTAGTGCTCTTCAAGGAGTTGAACAAAGAAGAGCTCTAAGGAAAGAAGAGGCTTTTGAAGGTGCACTTAGGGTTGCTCATAAAGGAGGAATGTAGTCTAATAAAGGGGAGAGGAAGCAAGGAAGCAAGCCAGTGATATAAAAGAGAAGAAAGAATCAGAAGGAAGCAAGGGAAAAGGAAGAAGAAAATATCCTCCATGCTCACATTGCAAGGGAACTAGTCATGCTGAGAGATATTGCTGGTACAGACCATGAATTCAGTGTAGATCTTGCAAACAATTTGGTCACATGGAAAAAGTTTGCAAGAACAAAACTCAGCAATAGCAACAACAGAGCCAACAAACTCAAGTAGTTGAAGCCAACAACAATAAGAAGAAAAGTAACTTTTTGTTGCCTGTTATAACAACAAATTTAATACAAATGTTTGGTTGGTAGACAGTGGATGGATGCATCATATGAGTTCAAATTTAGCATCATTCAAGGAGTTGGATAGGTCTTATGTGTCCTCTGTTAAAATTGGCAATGGTGAGTTGGTGGATGTTAAAAGCAAAGGAACAGTAGCAGTGGAGACAAAATCAGGTACTAAATTCATTCCTGATGTTCTTTTTGTACCCAAAATATATTAGAGTTTGCCTAGAGTGGGTCAACTGCTAGAAAAAAAATTATACTCTGTTGTTCAAAGATAAATCATGCACTATCATTGATCCTGCTGGCTGTGAACTTATCACGGTAAAAATGAAAGATAAAAATTTTCCATTAGATTGGAAAATGACAAAAATGCATGTGTTTACTGGTGTTGTTGATGAATTTGTCCTATGGCATAAAAGATTTGGTCATTTCAGTTATGCTTCACTTAAACACATGCATGAAGAAGGTTTAGCTATAAATATGCCTGCAATTCATGAATGTGTTGGTGTGTGTGAGGTGTGTCAGTTAGGCAAGTAAAGCAAGCTGCCCTTTTCAATTAATAAAGCCTGGAGAGCAACTGAAAAATTACAATTGATTCATACTGATGTTTGTGTTCCTATGAGGACACCTTCTCTGAGTGGCAGTAGGTACTTCATTATTTTCATAGATGACTTTTCAAGGATGTGCTAGGTTTTCTTTCTAAAGGAGAAGTTAGAAGTTGTTGTTGTGTTTGTGAAATTTAAAGCATTAGTGGAGAATGAGAGTGGCAACAAGATTAAAGTGTTGAGATCAGATAATGGGAGTGAATACACGTCCAACGAATTCAATCAATTTTGTGAGGAAGCTGGCATTCATCATCAACTTACAGTTTGCTACTCTCCTCAACAAAATGGTGTGAGTGAGAGAAAGAACATAACTATTATGGAGATGGCAAGATGCTTGTTGTTTGAAAAAAACTTCCTAAGGAGTTTTGGGCAAATGTAGTCAACACCTCTGTGTACCTCTTGAACAAGCTTCCAACTAAGGCACTTAAAGGAAAAACTCCATTTGAAGTCTGGAATAGAGTTAAACCAAATGTGGAGCATCTATGAATTTTTGGTTGTCTATGCTATTCTCTTGTCCCATAGGTAAAGAGGGATAAGTTAGATCAAAAGGAAATTCCCAGTGTCTTCTTGGGATATAGCAGCAATGCCAAGGGTTATAGAATTTACGATGTCCAGATAAGGAAGGTTATCACCAGCAAAAATGTGAAATTCGATGAGTTTGGAGCCTAGAATTGGGACAAAAATGTTGCTAAAACTTCACAGCGGATTCTTTTTGAAGGGAGTTCTCCCAATGAACAAGATGCAACTATAATTCAAGAGGAATTAAGTTCTAATGAAGAGTTTTTAGTGAGAGGAAACAGATCACTTGTTGACATTTATGTGAGATGCAATGTTGCAACAATTGAACCCAATAGCTTTCATGAAGCAGTTAATTCAAGTGAATGGAAAAAGGTCATGGAAGAAGAATTGAAGATGATTGAGAAAAATCAAACATGGCAGTTGGTGAAGAGGCTAAAACACAAGAAAGTTATTGGAGTTAAATGGGTGTATAGAACCAAACTGAATTCAGATGGCTCTATTAACAAGCTTAAAGCTAGATTGGTGGCGAAGGGCTACTCTCAACAATTTGGAGTGGATTTCTCAGATACTTTTGCACCAGTGGCAAGGAATGATACTATTAGACTTTTGCTTGCTTTAGCTGCTCAAAGAAACTAGAAAATATTCCAATTAGATGTAGAATCTTCTTTTCTAAATGGCTATTTGGAGGAGGAGATCTTTGTTGAACAACCTGAAGGATTTGTTGTTAAAAGCCAAGAAGATAAAGTATATCTGCTCAAGAAAGCTTTATATGGCTTAATGCAGGCCCCAAGGGCTTGGTATAGCAGAATCAATGATTACCTCTTGAAGTTGGGGTTCAACATGAGCAATAGTGAAGCAACTTTGTATGTGAAACAGTAAGATAAAGAAACTTTGATAGTTTCCTTATATGTTGATGATCTCTTGGTGATAGGGAGCTGCATCCCTTTAGTACAAAAATTCAAGAAGCAAATGTATGAGATGTTTGAGACAACTGACTTAGGAGTTATGACTTATTTGCTTGGCATGGAAATTTATCAAAGCCAACAAGGAATTTTCATTTGCCAAAGGAAATATGCTAGAGAAGTTCTTAAGAAGTTTGGAATGTTGAATTGTAAACCTATTAGCACTCCTTTGGCAATAAATGAAAAATTACTTAAAGAAGATGGAGTTGAAAAAGTTGATGAGGGAATATATAGGAGTATGATAGGTTGTTTGTTGTATTTAACGGCAACAAGGTCAGATATTATGTTTGCAACAACCTTATTATCCAGATTCATGTCGGCACCAAGTGAGGTGCATTTAAGAGCTGCAAAAAGGCTATTGAGGTATGTGAAAGCAACTGAAGATCATGGAGTTTGGTTCAGAAAAGCTTTGGAATTAAAATTGGTTGGCTACACTGATAGTGACTGGGCAGGTCAAATGAAGATATGAAGAGCACATCTAGTTTCGTATTTCTAATTGGTTCGGGTGTGTTTAGTTGGAGCTCGAGGAAGCAAGATACTGTGGTGTAATCAACAGTCGAAGCTGAGTATATTGCAGTTGCAGCAATAATAAATCAAGCTATTTGGTTAAGAAAGTTATTGATTGACTTCAAGCAAGAACAAAAGAACTCTACTGAGATTTATTGTGATAACAAGTCAGCAATAAAGTTCAAATATCATTTCATAAGAGAAGTAGAGAAAGAGAAAGAAGTTGATATTAGCATTGCAGCTCTAAAGTTCAAATGGCTAATATACTGACCAAGGCACTACCAAGATCTAGATTTGAACAACTAAGATTGATTCTTGGAGTTAGCAGCAAACTTACCAAGGAGGAGTGATGGTGTTGTGACAAGCTTGCTGTCACTGTAGGAAAGATCTTTTTGATTAAACTAGATGTATCTAGATACTTTTGACAAGTTGTGAAGCTTGATTAAAGCTTATTTTTTGTAAAATGAGTGAATGAGCTTAATCTAAGCTGCATGTTTGCAGATAGGAGTTGGCAGAGTTGGTAATGTATTTGAAAGTCTTGGTTGTAATCTCTATAAGTATGGTTTTGAATCAAAAGAAATTAGCTCCTCCAGCCTTTGTGTTCTGTTTTTCTCTACGTCAAAACCAACAATTACATTCTCAAGATAATTAAATTCAATTAAAAGACTTTTGGTTCTTCTAGAATGTTGAACTTGGGCTTGACGAAATCTTTTTGACCAAGCAATTTTGGTTTAGAGTTCCAACATACCCAAGGGCTTGTATTTACAACTAGATCAAGGCACTCGTCTTCCTAACCCTGATTAGTACCAAAGACTTATTGGTAAACTATTTTATATCAATTTTACAAGGCTAAACATCAACTATGTAGTGCAACATCTTAGTTAGTTTATGGCATCACCTTGTTAGCCACATCTTGATGCAGCTCTTCAAGTGATCAAGTATCTTAAGGGAATAGCTTTTCAAGATCTTTTCTATCTTGCTTCTACCAACTTATCTCTTTCTCCTTACTGTGATGTAGATTGGGCTTCCTGCACTTTCTTCTGTAGATCTTTAACAAGGTTTTGTATATTCCTTGGTGGTGCTCTGCTAAGGCTGAATATCATAGCATTATTGCGAATCCTATTTTTAATGTTCAATTTCCATTACCTATTCCTTTTCACTATGACAACAAGGTTTCTCTTCACATTATTGTGAATCCTATTTTTAATGAGGGTACTAAACATCTTGACATTGATTGTCATCTTATCTGAGATTATCTCAAACAAGGGTTCATTGCATGGACTTTTGTATCTTCTTCTAGCTTGCAAATATGTTTACTAAGCCTCTTTTAGCAACATCGTTGTATGTTTGTCAAGTTGGGACTATGTACTCCTGAGTGATCTCCAACTGAAGGGGGAGGGGGGAGGCTATTGACTATTAGTCAGTTAGTTATGATAGTTTTATTTAGTTTAGCAAGTTGGTAGTTAGTTCAATCAGTTTAGCAACTTGTAAAGTAGATGTAAATAGCATAACAAAAACAGACCAAGTGATAGGTGTGTATATAAGTAGCATAGTATAAACAATTACTACAAAAAAATCAGCATTTAGCGGCAATTTTTTTTGCATTTGCGGCGGTTTAAACCGCCGCTAAGTCAGCCGTCGCAGAGCGTTTAGCGGCGGCTTTCAGCAACCACTGGAATAACCGCCACAAAATAATTGATTTAGCGACGATTTATATAATATTTAGTGGCGATTTTGAAACCACAGCAAAAAATTTAAAAAAAATTAAATTTTTAATTTTAGTGGCGGTTTCAAAAGCACAGTGAAAATTAATTAAAAAAATTAAATTTTTTATTTTTAGCGGCGGTTTCAAAACTGCTGCGAAAATTAATAAAATAAATTAAATTTTTAATTTTAGCGGCGATTTCAAAACCGCTACAAAAATTAAAAATTTAATTTTTTAATTGATAGGCCCGTGTGGCCAACTCGGCCTGCACCTGGCCGCCCGGGCCTAGCCTGCTTGAGCGCCATGTGGCGATACTGGAAATTAAATCCCAGCACCTTCCTCTCCCCAAGTTTCGAACCCAAGATCCCAAGCGCACGAGCACGCACGCAAAACGCCTGATCTACGAAGCCCACTTGATATATATGCGCACACACACACACATATATATATATTATATACTAATCTAACAACTAATTTTCATAATTATATTTAATATTTTTTAATATATATTAAAAATATTTATTAATTGGTTATTTTTTAAAAAAGAATAATGGAATAAATTAAAAATAAATTAATTGAGTCAAATTAAATAAATTAATTGATTAATTTTATATATTTTTAAAAATTATTAAAATTTAGTTAAATTTATTTTTATTTTTTTAAATTAAATTTTTAATGAATTTTTCTATCAATTTAAATTCAATTTTAAATTTATTTTAAAATTTTATATTTGTTTTTATTAATTTAATTTTTAATTATTTTTAAGCAAATTTTAATTTTTTTAATAAATTTTGCGGCGGTTTATAAAAGCCGCTGCAAATGTTAATTTAATTTAATTTTTGAATTATTTTATTTTTTGAATTTAACGAATATTTTTTAATTTTAATTGTTTAATGAATTTTGCGGCAGTTTTTGAAAACCGTCGCAAATATTATTTTAATTATAATTTTAAATTATTTAATTTTTTTGAATTTAACAACGATTTTTGAAAATCATCGCTAAATTTAATTTTTTAATGAATTTTGCAGTCGTTTGTGAAAACCACCGCAAATATTATTTTAATTTTAATTTTTAAATTATTTAATTTTTTGAATTTAGTAGCAGTATCTCAAAAATCGCCACGAAATTGAATTGAATTTTTTATTTATTTAATTATTTTTGAAATTAGTGATGAATTTTTAGAAATCGTCACAAAATTAAATGTTTTTCTGAATTTTGCGGCGGTTTTATGAAACCATCGCAAAAAACATATTTTGTGACGGTTTCTAAACCGCCGCAAAACACCATGTTTTGCGGGTGTTTTTAAGAATGCCGCGAAAATACCGTGGCAAAAAATTACTTTTTTTGTAGTGAATGTAGTGGTGATGAGTATGAATTAAAAAGTTTGCTTTTGTTCTTCCTTGCTAGGTTTGTTTTCTTTGTGAAGTTGGTTGTTCAACAAATATCACATATATCTAAACAAAAATTAAAAATTAACATATATACGTACGTAAAATAATTTTGATTTCTTATCGATATAAAAATAAATAAATTACAAAGAATATCTTTGAGGTTTGACGAAATTGTAAAGAATTTTTTTGACATTTGAAAAATAACAATAACTACTTCTACTGTTAGAAAAAGCCTAAGTGAATATTTTTCTCTTCTTTTTTTCCCCCTCTTTATTCTCCTTCTCATGTTTCTTATTTGATTTTAAAATAAAAATAAAAAAAATAATTGGCAATTGCCAACCGCTAAAGGCCATTTGAAGAGAGAAAGGGGGCCAGGGACGATGAACAAAAACTAGATTTGGGTTAATTGTGATTAACACAAATTCATCATGCATAGAGAGATGATGATGATGAGAAGAAGAAGAAACTAGAGAGAGAGAGAGAATTAAACTATTCATCTTAAATTTATATTTGAGTTCAAAAAAGAGAAAGAGAGAAAGATTAAGAAAAATGAATTAGAGAGAGAAAGATATACATATATATAGAGAGAGAGAAGGAAAAGGAGATAGTGAATACTTCATCTCAAACACAAATCTAGGTTTAAAGAAGAGAGAAAAAGAAGAAAAGAATCAAAGAAAAAGAAAAGAGAGAGAGAGCGCACTACAACAAATCAACATTTTAGCGACGGAAAATTCCATCGCTAAAACATCAAAATTCGTCGCTAAATTTTTTAGTGATGGATTTAGTGATGGATACATTTCCATGGCTAAAAAGGGGTTCGCTGAAATTTAACAATGGATATTATACATGTCACTAAGTTCAATGCGCACAAGCCCCCTCATGCTCGCGCCTCTGCTTGCCATGTGGTAGCGCTGGGATATTAATCCCAGTAACATTTCTAAGTGTTGCACCTTGGAATCGAACCACCAACCTCCCAAGACCAAGAACCTTTATACGCGCGCGTGAACCAGCCGATCAGAAAGCCTACTTGGTTATTAAAGTGCATAAATTGTATTTATAGCATTTTCCTCCAAACTTTCTAGAATTATATTTACACTCCAAAATTTTTTAAATTTATTTAATGAATATTAATTTTAATATTAATGTTAGTAGAGGAAAATGAATATTAATTTTAATATTTATTAATTTATTTCATTACTAATTCAAATAAAAGTTTATAAATTATTATATTAGCAGTGAAAAATTCTTTTCTTATTTTGATTTTAATTTGTAATGTCATATTTTATTAATTTTACAAATTAATGAATATTAATTTTAATTTTACATTAAATTTTTAACTTAATTTTTTTTTGTTTTTAGCGACGAAGGTAATCGTCGTTAAATTTTAAATTTTAAAATTTGAATTTATTATTTTTCTGTTTTAGCTATAGGTATGTCCCAGTAGCTAAATTTTGAATTTTAAATTTATTTTTTTTCCTTTTTTAACTCTAAATTTTTAATTTTTAATTTATTTTTTTTCTTTTTTAGCAATAGGTGTACCCCGTCGCTAAATATTAAATTTTGAATTTATTTATTTATTCTTTTTTAGTGACAGGTGTACCCTGTCACTAAAGTTTTAATTTTTAATTTATTTATTTTTTCCTTTTATGTGACTAGTGTAACCCTATCGCTAAATATTAAATTTTGAATTTATTTATTTTTTCTTTTTTAGCAACAGGTGTACCTCTGTCACTAAAGATTTTCATTTTTAATTTATTTTTTTCTTTTTTAGCGACGGGCATACTCCCGTCGCTAAATTTTGAATTTTAAATTTTTTTTTCTTTTTTAGCTACGAGTATACCTCCTTCGCTAAATTTTGAATTTTAAGTTTTTTTTCTTTTTTAGCGACTAGTGTACCCCCGTCGTTAAAGTTTTTCATTTTTAATTTATTTTTTTTCTTTTTTAGCGATGGGCATTCCTCGTCGTTAAATTTTTAATTTTTAATTTATTTATTTTTTCTTTTTTAGCGACGAGCATACCCTTGTCACTAAAGTTTTGCATTTTTAACTTTTTTTTTTTAAGAAATGAATTTTTCTGTTGCTAAAATTTTAAATTTATTAAAAAAATTAAAAATTATTTAGTGATGGGTCTTTCCGTCGCTAAATTAAAAAAATATTTAAAAAAAATTAATGACAGAATTTTCGTTGTTATTCGTCGCTAATTAGGGATGAAATTATTCCCTCACTAAATTTTGTTACTAAAAATTGTTTTTCTTATAGTGGAGAGAGAGTAGATGCTCTTACTGTCGTTGTTGCCATTATTGTCGTGAACAAGTTTTGTCGTTGTGGTGATCAGATGCCCTATTACTGCCACTACCAGCATCTACCATTACCACTATAAATTAAAAGTGAAAAAGAGAAAATAAATAGTTGCTTCTATGAATGCCTTTGTTGTTGTTTGTTTGTCATTTGTCACCATTGTTGTCATCGTCATTATCACCGTCACTATTTGTTGTTGTTTATTTGTTGCAAATAGAGAGATAAAACAATAAATAAGATAGACTGAGAGAGAAAGAAAAAAAAGAAGAATGAGTTAAAATATAAGAGAATTTTAATTATTTTAAAAAATTTAATAGTGATTAACTAAGGAAAATGAAAAATTTACAACATAACATTAAATTTCAAAGACACTCTTTAAATTTTTTCAAATATCAAGGATACATTTTGTAATTACTTTAAATTCAAAGTACCACATATAATTTTTCTTAGTGAGAGCGGGGAGAGAGAACACCCACATGCAAAGTGCAAGTGCAAATCCAGAAACGGCATGTGGTAGTAGCGAAAGAATCAGTGAGCGGCAATTTTATTGAATGTAAGGTTGAGTCATGGGGGTATCCTAATTTACAAGACTTTGCAATAGCAACCTCCCTTGCTGGTCCAACTCTTGGCATACAGAAGAATGTTTCATGTTTTGTCTTTTTGTACATAAGAAATATAAATAATATTCACACATTAAGAGCTATAAAAAGGCAACTCCAAACTCAATTCCTGAATTTAGGCCTGCAGAAGCACAATGCCGCCTTTCATCATTATTGAGCTGCCAAAGATTGTGCCATAGCATATTGTTGCACAAACAGAGTGCAAATCATACACATACGCACTGTAACGGTCTGTTAGTGGGTCTAGACGTTATGAGTATTTTATTTTTGAACATTGAAAATTTTTCCTTATTAGAATAAATATGGACAATATTTTTATAAGCCAAATTTATATAAATAAATTTTGTGGATAAATTATAAGTGTTATTATTATTTGTGGGAAGCTAAAATAAGCCTATCTCTAATGAATTAGGGCTTTGAAATTGGGTTAAGCCCAAGTGTAAAAATTTTCATATCAAATTACTTATGATGGAAATAGGTCATTATATTTAATTGGGCCAATAAGTTGGGTTTGGGCCCGTGTATTTATATGAGTGGACTTTTTGATTTGGGTTTAAGCCCATGTGTATAATAATGAGAGATGGAATTAAATAAATGGAAAAGAGATGGTAAGTGGTGAGAAATGTCCAAAAGAGGCATAGATATTAAGTGGGGTGTGTGTGTAGTGGAGGGTATATTGGTAAAAGTAGAGGAGAGAGTGGTTGGCAGACCATTCCCTCCCCCTCACCTCTCCATACCTTGTTTAATTTTGATTTCCTCATTTTTCAAATCTCTCTTTCTCTCGTGGCTTCCTTTTTCTTCTTCTTCTTCTTTTGTATTTCTCTCGTTACTGGGAGCTTTAAGGTTGCAGTTGAGGAGGCCTTTTCTTTTCTTCGGTTTAAGCATCTTTCAAGGCAAGTTTTTCTTGCATTCTTATTTTATTTGTGCAAGCTTCCCTTATTTTTCATTGTGATGTTGTAATGTTTCATGGTTCTTGGTCCCCTCGTTGATAAAAATGATTTTTGGAATCGATTATATATATATATATATATATTTTTTTAACTGTATGTTATGTCAAAGCTTGTGTCGGGTTTTTGTGATAGTCTCGTTAGGGCTTGTTCACCCCATTTTTCATTCAAGGAATGACATTTGTAGCTTAGGAAGCTAGTGGTGTTTTTTTTGGAGTGTTTTGGGTCCATTTCGTGTGTTTTGTGTGCGTTGAGTCGACTATTTTTGGGGCTTAGTCGACTTAACAGAAGCCTGTTTTCTCAGATTTTTGGTGCCAACCTCGGCCCAGTCAACTAATGGGAGTTGATCAGTCGACTCATCATAAGTCTACTATTTCTTCCCCAAAAGTCGACTATTCATTCTCCCAAAAGTCGACTAATCAACTCTTTTCAACACTGCGCATGTTGTGCTATTTTGACCATAACGTTTGATGTAAAACTCAGAATTTCGATCCGTTTGAAGCATCATAAACTAGACTTCGAGAGATTTGATTTGATATGTAATATCATATACTTTGGTTATGATTTGAATTGGTCAAAGCTTTCCTTAATCCAAATTGAGCATGATTGTTTATCCAAGTTGCTATTAATTGCTCCCTTTAGCATCACTCAACCCTCCAAAATGCTAGGATGTGATTGAAGATATGCATATGTGCATGCATGGGCTCATGAGTGAATATGTTATTGACACATTTAAATGTGCATGATGTTCACAATGTGTGCATTTCTATAATGGAGCATGTACATTATACTTATGTGAGATCCCATGAGCATTGCATGGCATTATGATTTATGCCCCTATTACTATTATTTTGGTGCGACAGTTATGTTCCGCAGATGGGAAAGAAAAGGATATCCTAAAGAGCGCCTGATGCGAGTGAGTTGGCCATAAACTCAGTAGGCAATACTCAAGCCAATGAGTGACAAATTAATTTATATATATGTATGAATTCATGCATGTGAATAAAGGGCTTTGAGAGCCAATGTGATCCATGTATATGGAAGGTTGTGTGAGCCAATACGATGTTTGGAGATCTATGTATTCATGAGAAATGAAACGATGCATAAAATGCATAATGGCAATGGCATGTGAATGATTTGAATGATGGGAACTAATGGGAAATGCTACTCGTACTTGGGAAGTCGAGTCCATTCCACTTTGATCTATTCATGACTTAACCCTATTGCTCCATTTGTCGTAATATATGCTTACTCATGGAATAGTATTATTAATAAGAATTGAATGATGGGTTTAAATTGTATTAGGGAGTCGAGTGTATGATATTTTGTTATCTATCCCTTCATTCGTGTTTCCGGTATTATATATGTTTACTTGTCAAACCTTATGGCTCACTTTGCAATATGTGTTTTGATGAATCATAAGAAAGTGTATTTCTTTGAGGATGTTGTTGTCCAGTCTAGAAGGCATGAACCCAATAGGTATATAGATGTTGAGTAATGATTTTTTTTTTACTTTGAATTATTCATGCCTTCATATATCGTTCTATGGATACCTTTCTTTGTTATATACTTGCTGAGCCTCATGGCTCATATTGTTTATTTTGTCATTCTAGGTAATGGAAGATAGATATTTTTGGGGAAAATTCTGGTTAGATGTGTATAGAGATGTCCCGGCTTCAAAAATTCATCAGTGTATGTTGAGGGTAAGAAGTAGAGGGCTTATTTTATTTTTAAAGCCTTAGCGCCCTTTTATTTTCAAAATGTATAGGCGGTAAGCCCAAGATGATGATGTAATGAATGTTATGTAATTTATTCTGCCTCCTATTGTTAGTGAACAAATTCGGAAGAGAAATTTCTTGAAAATTTTGAGTATATGTATCCATCTTGAGTGGACCTTTTCTCGGACTTCCTATGCTAGCGGGAAAATCCGGGAGCAGGCCCTGACACGCGTACTTTGGAATCATTGGAAGCCTTTAGACTAATTAACAAGACAAAATCGAAAAAGCAAAGCACAACCAGTAAACACAAACAAAAAATTATGGAAAGAAAATAACATGAGAGATTTACCGTGGTTCACTCGAAAGGGCTATGTCCACGTTGAACTTTGGTGACAAAAGCTCACTGCACTATACGAGAAATAAAGATTACACCTTCAAAAAGGCTCACTCAAAAATCAATTTGTACAACACTGATTTGATAACCAAAATCGCCCAAGAATCACCAATACAGATTAAGGCATAAACTATGAAATCAGAAAATACATATAGAACATGTACAAAGCTTACAAATCAAAATGAGGGAAGCCACAAGGCACCCTCAAGAGAAGACTCCCTGTAGGTTTTATAACCAACCTATTTCTCAGCCAAACATAGATCAAGCGTAGTAAACAAAATACAGAAATGTAAAGTACAACCACAACTCACACACATAAACCAGCGACACAGCGAGATACGTGTTTGGATCAAAACAGATCCTACTCATGACAGAGGCTCCGCCTCTAGTCAGTCCACTAAAATCTCAAAGTTACAATCGGATTACAAGACCTTTTATTGAAGTAAAAAATAGTATTGCAAACAAGAAGAAAACTGAAATAGAACACAAAAACAAGAACAATCGAAGTTCTGTTCAAACCAATCTCATGATCAAGGTCAAGATCTGTTCTACCAGCCTACTAGTCTCTCACGCCTCAAGTGATTAAAACACAAAAGAGATTAAAAGCAATATCTTTTACTTACTGACAATCTTACCATGGAAACAACCAACTGATCGAACAAGAGAGAAGGATTCACAGAAAATGTCTCGCTTCAATGAGGCGTCGGTTTAAGATTTTAGAAAGTGAGCGAAAGAGATAATGTGAACATTCTAGAGATTAGGGCATCAAACTGCCCTTTTATAGCAGCGCCAAATGGACTGATGAATGGGTTGGGCCAACAGCAGATGTAACACGAAAATGTATATGGACTTGGGCTCGACCCAAAGCTAATATCAGCCCACACAACCAAAAGGCCACATGACATATATATCAACAATATATATATATATAGCATTTAAATTCAAATCAAATGGAACTTAAATGCAACTCAATTTCATATAAAAATTATGCAATCAGATTTGATAAATCAAAATATAAATGAAAAATCATTTAAGTAATTTTGAATCACACAAATCAACACTCCCGAACCAGTCACCTTTCCTTCTCCTTTCCTATCTGATCCTTGACCTTACCTCTCTTTTGTCGTTGGTGGGTGTATTGATCTGATGGTCCAAATCCCAATGACATGATAAATAGCAGCTTTGGACAATTGAGATAGGGCTTCGCAAAAGTAAGATGGAAGGCTGAGATTGAATCGTGTACGTAGCACGATATTTCTCAGCATGGAAGAGAATAATTAGGTGCCATCTGTAATTCCTGGATGGTTGCCACGTGGCCTTCCATTAGGCGCCATAGGAAGCTCGAGGTTGCCGATCGAGGCCCTCCAAATTCTTAGCATAATACGACATCGTTTGATGCTTCATTAATAACACATATGAAAGAAAAACCATATTATAGTGTTAATACAATACAACCAGAATCGTAATTATAGGGTTAGTTCCCTCTAGTTTTAAACTCAAATTTTAAAATTAAACATGCTTTAATATTCTGTATTTCAAATAAGTAATAGTATTCCCTTTTAGAAATTTTAGAAACATCTTTTTAATTGGTTTTCATTTTATAGTATGAAGTTAAAAAAAAATAGAAAATTGAGTTTTTCTGTTTTTAATAAAAAAATCAATAATTTAATACAATTAAAAAAATATATATTTTTTACATAAAATTTCCCCACAAATATGAAATATACTAGGAAGAAGATACTATTATTAAATACCTCTCATAATCTCATACTCGCCGAAGATCCCTTACTTTTATGCATTCTTATTGTAGTCGCGTAAATCTTTTTCTCATTATAATTTGGATCTGAATCATATTTTTACTTAATAATGAATATCTATAATTTTTAGTTTAGATGAATTATTACACACTTATCAGAGACTAAAATAGCTAATATTCAGGCCAATACTTAATTTGTCTGCCTACGGTACCTCTTTTAAATTTTGACTCTAAATTTCTTAATTATTTTTCACTGCTAGAAATACCTACAAATGGTATGAAATTTTAGTCTTATATTGAGGAGATTTTAATCTGTAACACAAAGTCAAATTAAAATGATATCTGAATTTTACAATTTATTTTTTTCTTATAAACCATCTCATATCTATGCATATACTTGCATACTCATCTTATCAAGGTTATATTGCTTAGGTGCAATTAACTATGCTTTTTTGTTCGAGGCATAGGCTAAATCACATACTAAGAATAATCAGATTTACCCTATGCCTAGAAAAAAAAAAAATCAGATTTAGTTCTTACTCCATCGATCGTGAAATTAGGTTCTATAGATTTGTGGTAACTAGTGGAAAGCACTAGTTAGTAAACATAGCTTACCATATCTATACTTACTAAAAAAAAGTAAATTATACAAGTTACTTTTAAAATTTATCTAAATTACACGAATTATCCCATGTTTTTATCGCACTGACATCCTTTGAAATTAACAAAACATTGAATCACCATTTTATCCTCGTATGTATATCTTCTCCTCTCGCTTTCTCCTCCCATCCCCACTTTTCTCCTTTGTCGCCTCTAAAACTCATTGGAGGTCATCATGTGGGTTTGATGAGTTTTTTTTTTACAATTATGCCATATTCCTTTCCTACCCCCTTTCTCTCTTTGAGTCTTCGTTCATGTCCAAATTTAGAATAATTAAACAATTCTCTCTTTTTCTTTGGTTTGGCAACAATAGAGATTTGGAGATCACGTGGTGGCAATGGGACGACAACAACAATAATGTTAAGTCTTTCTCTCTCCTTAACGTAGAACCAAAACATAAATGTCAGTTTAAAGTTTTAAACTGAGATTTACATCATTTTGGGTGAGAAAGCATAAGGGCAAAACTCAAATGTATAAACTTGATTGGAACCCATATGCAATGTTGGGTTCCAACCATTTTTTTATTTTTTTATTTTTTGGTTTTTTTTAGAGCCCCACCAATATTTTATTTTTTTTTCTTGTTTTTGTGTAATTACTAAGGGTATTTTCTAAATTTTAACAAAATTGACTATCATTAATGACAAGGAATATATATGTTGCACGATTATTTACGTCAAAAACGTTGGTGTCATCTTTAAAAACACATGAATAGTTAATACAACTTACACAAACTTAAAGCATGTGAAATTTACCTTTTAGAAAAACAAATTTAAAATTGTGGCTTGTATGGTGCAGTGTCGTGAGTCTTTAGTCAAAAAGTCCATTGGAGTTGACTATTAAGTTCATGAATCAAGTAATACACCCAACTTTCCCAGTAAATTATCTGTACAAGATTATATCATGACAAATTCTCTTTTATTTAATTTCATATGTTTTGCCAATGAACATAAATCTATATCTTAAATCTAACCTAAATCACTCTTAAACCATTTTCCTAGCTCACATCCCTTAGCAATGATTTTCACCCAAAAGTGTTATAGTTGAAAGTGATTATTGGATTTATTAGACTAAATAATATATAGAGTAAATTACACCATGCAACCAAAAGATTTATCCAAAAAACAAGCGACACTGTTGCATTTTCAAAAGTGATTTGAGGCTTCTTTTGAATTTTGAAAACCTATAAATTTGCCCTTCCCTGTTAGTTTACTGCTATTAACTTTTGAAAATGTCTAAAAAGAGTCGCCCATCACCTTAGAAAATAGAAGAGTGCTCTCCCAATAAATTACCCACGTGGGATCAGATAAAATGACACATATTTAGGAAGAAACCCTATGCGCAGTACTAAAATCTGAAAACAAACCTGTCAAATGTGCTAGCTCCCCGTGATGTCACTACCCTAGCCCTAGGAATTAAATATTATATATATTATTCAAGGACATTCATACTAGGTAGAAAGTAAAATATTGTGTTTTATATATAATATATATTGCATAATAGAATAAGTGATGTATAATAAAAGAAATATGATATATTCTTTTATATTGTATAAAATTATTAAGAATACGATACTTTTCAAGTATCATAACATTATCGGTCAGCATAATTGCATCCAACAACCAACAATATGTATAACTGCACCTGCTGCTGTGTACAGGATTGCAGAGGTCCTGACCCCAACCCAGGGTAACTAAAATTGCTGTAGGACCCTTTTGATTTATCTATGCCGCATTACTCTAAAATAGACAATCAATCAAGCACCCATCAATTTACATATATAACCAAAATTTACGGAAAATCTCTCATTTGACCATTGAAACACATCCTTTGGTCCCCCAAATTAAACCATATATCGGTATTTAAGGTCTAGTGGCCCACTTTCGAATAGTTCCGCTAGCATAGGATATCTGAAAGAAGATCATCGCAAGAGTGATATAAAACAATAACATACAACATCATAATACTATCTTTAGATAAATTCAGCAGAAGCTAATATAAAGGTTTATAATATCTTGGACCATAGCCTACACAAAATGAAATACAAAGGCACTGACAAATTTTACAACATAAAATTTCCTCACACATGCCCTCATCACAAGCACTAACATAGACCATCTAGTTTGAAAGGTCTCTGTACACCTCTAATCTTGGGCTTTCGCCCCATTGGGCTTGCCTTCAACCACTGCTTTACATTTACTTGGAATGACATGAGAGTAAACAAAGTGACCACAAGACTCAGTAAGTATATTTATAAAGCATAGAGATATAGAATCAAAGGCATGAAAAGTCGAGATAAAGTAAACAACTCTATGAGAAGATATCAGTATAACACAATTCATAAGTTTTCTATTTACGTCAATTTCTCGTGCTCTGATTATTATATATATCATGTAGTCATTTTCATAGTCATGCACATGCACATGCACCAATAGTAAGAAATTTTTCACATAATTTCCAAGGTTCCAACGACCAATATATCCATACATGAATATATATGCATCACGAAAATATATTAACAAGCAATAACAATTTGAGCCTCGCCTATCAGGTTGATGGCCACCTCACCCGCGTCAAGTGCTCATAAGATATCATTTTCTTACCCACGGATATAGCTGCTACACAAAATAATAGGTGCGCAAATCAATATAATCATGCATCACATATGCATATCCCAATTTCCTATCAATCCTCAATGATTAAAAAAAATCTCAAATCATGCTTATCATGCACAATTACATAAATTAAGGTGTGCACTATCTCATGATCACATGGTAAATCTCAATACATTTATTTACTCATATTTATAGAAATGCCCAACCAATATTTACGGTATATTTTTACCTCAACAACAACCGCAAGAAAACAAAATTTATACATGCAAGAAACACCAAATCTTGTTAGTCTCTAGAGCTTAATCAATAAATGTGTTATTTCTTAAGAAATATAGGGTGATACAAAAACCTATCGAGGCTTTTGAATAAAATACTTCAAGTATTTAAGAAGAATGATCAAGGGTAAACATCACCTTGATAGCAAAATTTGTTATGGGTCCAAATCATAACAAAAAATTTCAAATCTTATATCAAATCGAATCCTATGATGTCTAGTTTACATAGAAATAAATAGATCACAAATCAGATATAACCAAAAAACATTATACCCCAAAAATTGAAGCAAGGACAGATTATCCAAAAATAAAGCAGAAAATTTTCAGATTCTAGACAAGAACTAGCAAGGCTGCTGTAGGCTCTAAATGCAATAAAAAATTACAAAAAAAAAAAATTTAATGAAACTTATCAAGTCTAGTTTACACTAAAACAAACAGATCTTGAATCGAATATAACCATAGGGAGTTATACCCTAAAAACCAAAGTAATGTCAGATTACTCAAAAATAATAAATTTTCCAGACCTTAGCAGGGATTTACAGGGATATGATGGGATCAAATATTAATAAAAAAAAAAGGATTATTGTGTTTAAAATGAAGTTTAAGATGTCTAGTTTACAACTCAACAAACGGATCTCAAATCGGATATTTCTACTGAAAGTTATGCCCAAAATAATAGAGCATGCGCAAGCTGCCAAAGCTGAAAATGGACATACAGGAATAATGCAAAATAACCCAATAAATAATTGTTTTACTCTAATCTAATCAAAAATATATTATTCTTTGAAGGATTTTGGGATAAATCAAGCCCCAAATGAAGATCCAACAAGATCCATTAATTTTGAAGATTTTGTTTTACAAAATATTTGTAATAAAAGAAAAACTCATTTTAAAAACAAAAAATTGTGGTTTTCTCCATGGAAAAACAAGATCTACTCAAATTGAGGGGAATTAAACAAGAACTTATACATCAAAATAAAGAGAAATAATCTTGCATAACAAGAGAGATGCAATGAGAACTTGCCTTAGGAGATGAAACCCAAAGAGGAACTTGATGAAGCTCTTGAAAATCTCTTTGCTTGAAACTCCAATGAAGGTTAACAATGGCAGAGGAAGAAAAAAGAATGAGGAAGAGAAGAAGATAATTGAGAGAGGGATAAGGGAGCAAAAAAAAAAGAAAAAAAAAAGAATGAGGAAATGGGGGAGGAGCTGTCTCCCAATTCTCTCCAATCCAACCCTTTTTTTGGCTTCCTTAATTTGCCCCTTACATAACACACAGAATTCAAATATCTCTTGCCCTATTGGTCATTTTGTCATTTTCTTAATTTTTTTTTTTAAATTAAGATACCATTCTCTATGCCCATAGTCCAAGCCCAAGTTCAAATATATGGTCCAATCCAACTAAGGCCCAATGGACTTTTCTTGAAATTTGAACTCAACACAATTCATTTACACTCAGAATTTAAATACTTATAAATAACTTATTTCAAATAAAGCCCAGACCCATTTAACCCACAATTTTGAGACTTTTCCACACAAAATATTATCTTCATTAATTTGCTTCATTACCAATACATATAATATTTCTAACACTTAATTCAATAAGGACCAAAAATTCTAATGCTTGAAAGAAAATATCACTCATTATCTAGACCCACAAATGGGTCGTTACATAAGGATATATATACACGCCACTTTACTCGTTAGTACTTCAATTCTAACGCTTTAATTTTTCTCTGAGCATGCATGGTTGATGATCAAGTTGGATGAGACATAAATGTGGCCACGAGAACTCCCAAGTGAAATAGCTTGTATTTGAAGGAGGAGGATAGAACGAAAGCAAATAAAACAAAATTAATTTTGAGCATAGTAATTTTCATTTAAAAAATTTATATTAATTTTTAATATCAAAATATATAAATATAGCTTAACGATAACATGCATTACTCGAAGTCTAAGCTTTAAAGTGAATTTGTCTGGACATTCACTTACAAGAAAAAAATAAAAGACAATAGAACTTAACACTGCGTTCTCTTTGTTATTTTTAAGTTAATTTTTAATTTTTAATTTTCTAAAACAATAAAAATACATTTATTTTTTTATTTTTAAAAATATATTTTCAAAAATATAAAAACAATTTGAAGGAAATTCAAAAAAATAAAAAGTTATTCTCTAAATACAAAACATAGAAAACACAATCTATTTTCCATGTTTTGGCTCTAAAAAAGAAAAGGAAAAAAATATTTTTAAATTTTAAAAATAAAATTATATATTTATTTAAAATTTAAATATGTAGTATATTTATATTATAATTAAAAATATAAGATAACATATAATATATTATTAAGTATATTATACATATTATGTATAATAATATTTAATATAACTTATCACTAGATGTCAATAATTTATTATTTTATTTTAATAGTAAAATTTTATTAAAAAGAGTTAATTTAATTATTTAATAATTAAATTCATTGTATAAAAAATCATAAAATAATTTTTCTCAAAATTTTAAAGTAAACACGTTTTTTAATTTTCTATTTTAAGAAATAATTTTTTTAAAATAACAAAAATAACACGTTTTCAATTTTCTGAAAACAAATTATCAAAACAAAAAAACTAAAATTAAATTTAAAACTCAAAATTAAAAATAAAAAACTTAAAGAGAACGTACTCTAATTTTTTGTTATGATCACTGTGTTTTTTACTTTTTGTTTTCAGTGCAAATAGCCATTAGTGCAGTGCTTACCAATGTTCTTTATAACCAAGAAAAACACAAAAATATAATTATAATATGTGCTTTCTTTATATCTCGTTGTAGAAGTCAAATAAACAATTGTTTATCCAAAAAAAATATAAATAAAAAATTTATAATGAATTTAATTACAAAAATCCGTAGATTTTTTTTTTGTATAGATATTCTATAAGAAAGTTATATTTTTGCTATAAATATAATAATATAGAAATAGAAATTTTTTATAGAATAGTTTGACTTTCTAAATATTAATTCTTATCTTAAGGAAGGCAACAACTCATATACAAAATTGAAGTGCTTATTATTATTTATAAAATATAAAAACCAACTAACTCATAAATTAATATTACAAAAATAATTGATGATACTTGAGATTCAACTTAATTAGTACATGCACATCTTACTCCATCACACTTTACCTTGATATTTTACTTGGATTTAGTTCGATTGAAGAAGATGTCTTCCTCATATTCAAGGACAAATACATTCTATTATGAATTGCATTACCTACTATGATTAGAATTCTCACCTAGAATTAAGTGATAAGCTCGATCATGATTTAGGATTACTTTTTATAATTTAGTGATAAATCCAGATAAAGTCACAAATGAGTCGAGCCATTCGCGAGCGGTTTAGTGTTTGGCTCAATAAGAATTTATGCAAGTTTGTTCATTAAGGTAAATGAATCGAGATTGAGCGTAACTTTGAAACTTAATTTGTAAATGAGATGAGTTTGAATTCAGTAAAGTTTAACTCATTAAAGTTCACAATCATGTTCGATTAGAATCTCATGAATACTAATAGAGTCGATTAGAAGCTCATAAACACACTCAATTAAAAGTTTGTGAATAGCTTGCAAACAAGATCTGTAATACTCTAAGTGTTATAAATTAAAGTAATGATTTATTAGATATGTAATTAATTTAGTTAATTAAAAGTGTATTTATAAAAATACAAATAAATATATAAATTTGATTTAGGATTAAAAAGAATTAAATGAAATTATAATGTAAATGTGTATGTATGTTGTAAAATATTAAACGTGTGTATATATATAGTACTAAGTGTATTAAAAAAAAAAAAATCTGGAAATCAGATTTTTGCAGAAGCAGCGCGCGGCCAGAGCATGGCCGCGCCTGCAAATCCTTGCTTAAGGGTTAAGGAAGGGTTTTAATGGTTGAAACGACCGGAGTACGGCTCCCAGGACGCGTGGCCGACGGTGGTGAGGCAAGGCACGTCGAAAATGGGCTATAAATAGCCTAGTTTGCGTTGCCCATTTCATCCGAAAGTTGTGAAGCTTAGATCGGTCATTTGAGAGTGATTTTGTGAGATTAGAGAGTGGGGTTCTGGTCTTCGAGTCTTGGGCTTCGTTTCTGGAGAGTTTGGAGGCCAATGGAGCAAAGAAGAAGGCGAATCGAAGCTTCGTCGGAAAGTCGCGCCTCGCTGGAGCCGAGAGTTCAAGCGCCAAAATCGAGGTAAGTTTGATCCTATTTTGTTGAAATTTTTGTACCAATGTGTTCGTAATGTTGTGATATAGAGTTTAGGAGTAGAAAAATTAAGTTTGGAAGTCGAATGGCCGGCCGACGGTGAAGTTCTCGCCGGGGAAGACGAACTAGTCGGGCGCGTGAGCTGCACGCGCCCGCGAGTGGGAAGACGGCGCGTGCAGCTCACGCGCCCGCCAGAAAAGAAATAAAAAATAAAAAGAAAAGAAAAGAAAAGAAAAGAAAGGAAAATAAAATAAATGAAATAAAATTTTGAAAATTTTATTTCTAAGTTTGAAATAATGTTTGTGATTTATTCAATGTGTAATTTTCTGGAAATGATAAATTAATTATTTAAGTAGATTTTTCTATTATGAAAATAAAGAAAAAATAGGAATTTAATTCTGAAAATTCCAAAGAAAATTTTAGGATGTTAGAAGTATTATTTAAGAAATGTTAGTGAGAAGAAATGGAATAAAATGAAATATTAAATAATTATTATGTAATTTAAGTAGGTTTTCTATTTTAGAAATAAAGAAAAAAATAATATTTTAATTCTGAAAATTTCAAGAAAATCTCAGAATGTTATATGTGTTATTTAAGAAATGTTAGTAAAAAGAAATGGAATAAAATGAAATATGAAGTAATTATTATGTAATTTAAGTAGGTTTTTTCTATTTTAGAAGTAAAGAAAAAATAAGATTTTAATTCTGAAAATTTCAAAGAAAATTTTAGAATGTTAAAATAAGTATTTAAGAAATTCCAGTAAAAATAAATGGAATAAAATGAAATTTTAGGTAATTATTATGTAATTTAAGTAGATTTTTCTATTAGCAAAAAAATAAAGAAAAAATAGGATTTTGATTCTGAAAATTTCAAGAATATTTCAGAATATTATAATTGTTATTTAAGAAATATTAGTAAAGAGAAATTTAATAAATTGAAAGATTAAGTAATTAATTATACATATTTAACTATTAAGGGAAATTAGAGTTATAAAATTACAGGAAAAATTTCAGAATGCTAAGGATATTATTTAAGGAATGTTGGTAAAAAGAAAGTAAATTTTTATGAAGCCAATATAATTACTATGTAATTTTGGAAGAAATAAAGATTAGAAATAAAAGAAAAAAAATGGAAGAAATTATGAAAAACTACCAAATAGTATTCTAAAAATAAATTTATGTTGTAGGAATCTTTGTGAGCAAGGAAAAGCCACTCGACACGTAATTTGAGACAAATTAACTGTAAGTACGCCGCCTAAATTCAATACAATTGTAAATGTAAATGCTTTTATCATATTGACATGCTATGATATGAATCATCACGTAGGTTGCATCAATTACATGGCTATGAAATGCATACATGCACGATAATACTGTTGATCACAAGCATATGAGGCCGTAGGGAGTACGAACTGGCACCGCTGGCCTTACCAAGGGTGCACCCATATACCCCGGCTTCGAAAGAGGTGGCCGCTAAAATGGTAGGCAGCATGAGGGGTGCAGTTGACACCTACGAGGAAAGACATTGCATACACTCATGACATTGCATTGGTGTTCTTACTTAGATGATTCATCATCTAACATGGGTTCGCCCCTGGAACATTCAACGTTCCAGCCGGGGCTTGCAGAGATGGATCAGAAATGGGCGATGTGTAGTGACACAGACATCGAGATGTAAGAAAACGTACCATGTTGTAATATGATTAGTTTAAGATTTGTGAATATTGTTTGTAATCAAACGCTTTATGTATTTGTATTTAATGACATGTACAGTTATTAAATTATGCATTTCCATGAGCAGGTTCGATTCAGCTTCTGCTTACGTTTATTTCTAGTCTAGATATTTTATCTGGCACTAGACACAGCCTTAGGGAATTTTAAAATAATGTTTAAAAAAAAAATATGTCCAAATTTCCTAAGGCATAACACGCCCTGAATAAGTATGGGCTGTTACAGTTGGTATCAGAGCTCAACCTAGGATAATACCTAAGAAGGAAAATTTAGAGTAAGCCCAACCGGTGAAAGTACCAACTCAAAGACAGTTAGGGGTACTAACAGAAGTTGTGATGGCAGATGGCTGGCAATTTTTCAGAATTACTGGTTGATCACTGGGCTCATCGCATAGCGCACCAGGTCCCTGAGCCAGACGAAGGAATTCTGGAACACCTTGTCCGGATGGAAGAGATTATCGATGATGTGCCCCCGAGTTATCGACTTTGGCCCAATCTCACTCAGTTCCAGATAGATATGATGATTGGTATATTAGAAGGTGGGCTGCAGGAATTCGCAGAGTGGGTCCGGCATCAAGACGAGCAGTTCCCAGATTTCCATCATTACTGTATTCGGGTTCGTGAGTTAATGGTAGAAATGTACGAGCCAGTGCCTGCAGATGAGTTCGATGAAGACATGGAAGAGCCACTCGAAGAGGGAGAGGAGGAAGAAGTGGAAGACCCAGCCGAGCCAGAAGAAGTGATAAATCCAGTGAATGCAGAAGAAGAAGAAGAAGAAGAAGAGGAAGAAGACAACGATGATGGCATACCTGTGTTCTGGGCCGAGGATGACTTTGAGGCCTCAGACTCGGAGGACGAGGAGGAGGTTGAGGAAGTAGTGAACGACCCTGAGGCACCCCCATGTGACTCTGAAGATGAAGAGAATGTGTGGATCTGGAGGTCGTCAGGACCCAAGTAGATCCATCTTAGAAACACTCTACCACTTGCATGACTTGTATAATGTTATGTATAATCTATGTAAATATGTAACATGTACATACAACGTTTTGTAGTTGAATGTATAACTAATCGGATGGTAAGATCTCGTTGGCTAATCTCGAGTGTTATTTCTTTTCAGATGGTGAACACTCAAAGAAGGTTAGTAGTTGGGCCTGGGACGCCCAACTCCCATGCTGGTAACACCGAGGGAAATACCAGCAGACACCCAGAAGGCGACTCCAGCCAAGATACTGGGAGTAGCAGACTGGATCAGATGGAGCGAATTCTGGGAAGTGTAGTGGGTTTCATACACGAGACTCACTCCAGGGATAGCCACACGGCCAACATGCTTGACTTATATCGACGACAGAACCCTCCCGTCTTTCAGGGAAAGATTGGTACCGATCCCAGTGAAGTGGAATATTGGATCGAGCAAACCGAAAAGTTGCTGGACCACCTTCACTGTGGTGAAAAAGAGAAAGTTAACTGTGCCACCTTTATGTTGGAAGGAGAGGCAGACAAATGGTGGAGAGGAGTCAAAAGATCAATGACCCCTCGAGCCAGGGCACCTTACGTCACTTGGGAAAGATTTAAGGAACTTTTTAACGAGAAATACTTCCCTCTGAACTTAAGAATGAAGAAAGAAAGAGAATTCATGGAGCTGAGACAGACTGGGGACATGTCTGTTGCCGAGTACGAGGACGCTTTCAGTCGTTTGATCCGATACATGCCGATTTATGAGGGAGACGAAAGGATCAAGGCTCAGAAATTTTTGGGAGGGCTAAATTTGAAGCTTCAGAGAGCGATGAGTAGTGCAAGTACCCAGACCTATGCAGAAGCGGTACTACAAGCCTACAACACCGAGGCTAATCTGAGCCGGATCGACGCTATCCAAGGAGAAATTCAGCAGGGAAGCAGCCACAGGGCAGGCAAGAAGCTAGAACCCCAGAAGCTGAAGTTCAAACCCGGCACCCCATGCGCAAAATGCCAGAAACAGCACCCTGGGAAGCTGTGCCGGTTTGGGACAAAGGGTTGTTACAACTGTGGGGAAATTGGGCATCTCAACCAAAACTGCCCAAAGAAAGGAATTACTTGTTTCAACTGCCAGCAGACGGGCCACTTCGTGAAGGACTGTCCCAAGCCGCGACTGATAAGTCAACCCCAGGAAACGTCCGGGAATGCCAGAGCACATCAAGGGAGAGTGTTTCATCTGACGCGACAGGAGGTGGCTGAGGATCCAACAGTAATTGAAGGTACTATGTTCCTATCTGGTATCCCCATGCATGCATTAATAGATTCAGGTGCAAGTCACTCATTTGTTTCGCATGCATTTGCTAAAGTAGTATGAGACAAACCAGAAAATTTGAATTGTCGAGTGATTGTCGCAACCCCAATGGGGAAGTCTCAAGAAACTTCGTCAGGGTACAAAGATAGAGAGATTCAAATAGGAGAGGTGGAGTTTTCAGTGGATCTAATTCTTCTGGAATTTCAGGATTTTGATGTAATTCTAGGAATGGACTTCCTAACTAGGTACAACGCCACATTGGACTGTAAGGCTAAGACAGTCTACCTCAAGAATGGCGACTTGAACGTCAAGTTTCGAGGACAAAGAAAGGTAGGTGAACAAGAATTGATCTCAGCTCTGAAGGCTGAGAGACTATTACGTCAAGGGGCACAAGGATATTTGACCTGTGTTCAAGAGAAAAGCAAGGAGCCCTTAAAAATCGAAGAAGTGCGGCTCGTTAAAGAATTCGGGGATGTGTTTCCCGAAGAATTGCCCGGATTACCGCCCCAGCGAGAGATCGAGTTCTCGATAGAAATCGTACCAGGAGCAGGTCCGGTATTGATACCCCTGTATAAAATGGCTCCTGCAGAATTGAGAGAGTTAAAGGCCCAACTTCAAGAGCTGTTAGACAAGGGGTTCATCAGACCAAGCATGTCGCCGTGGGGAGCACCAGTACTTTTTGTCAAGAAAAAGGACGGGAGCCTGAGGATGTGTATCGATTATCGACAGCTCAACAAGATAACGGTCAAGAACAAGTACCCACTCCCCAGAATCGAGGAGCTATTTGATCAATTGCAAGGGGCCAAGGTCTTCTCAAAAATTGGCCTAAGATCAGGATACTATCAATTAAGGATAAAGGCCGAAGACGTGCCGAAGACAGCATTCCGTTCTCGATATGGGCATTACGAATTTTTGGTGATGCCGTTCGGACTAACTAATGCTCCAGCAGCTTTTATGGACACTATGAATCGAGTCTTTCGGCCATTCCTGGACAATTTCGTGATCGTGTTTATAGACGACATACTGATATACTCTCCTTCGGAAGAAGAACACGAATCACATTTAAAGATAATATTGCAAACATTGCGAGAACATAAGTTGTATGCCAAGTTCTCAAAATGTGAATTTTGGTTGTACCAGGTGGCATTTTTGGGACATGTGATATCGGCCGAAGGACTATCAGTTGACTCAGTCAAGATCGTAGCTGTGACAAATTGGAAGCAACCCCAATCAGTTACTGAGGTTAAGAGTTTCCTGGGACTAACAGGATACTATAGAAAATTTGTGGAAGGATTTTCAAGGATTGCGACACCCCTTACCAAGTTAACTCAGAAGGGGGTAAAGTTCGACTGGAACGAGCGATGCGAAGAAAGTTTTCAGAAACTTAAGGCTAAGCTGACAACTGCTCCAGTCTTGGCTATGCCGAACGGATCGGGAGGTTTCATGGTCTACACCGACGCCTCAAGAAACGGTTTAGGGTGTGTGCTGATGCAGCACGAGAGAGTCATTGCCTATGGATCTCGTCAGCTAAAGAACCATGAAAGAAACTACCCGACTCATGATTTGGAACTGGCTGCAGTAGTATTTGCTCTAAAGATTTGGAGACATTATTTGTATGGTGAGAAGTTCGAGATTTTCACTGATCATAAGAGCCTACAATACGTCTTCTCACAGAAAGAGTTAAACATGAGGCAACGGAGATGGATGGAGCTGTTAAAGGATTATGACTGTACTATTCAGTACCATCCCAGTAAAGCTAACGTGGTGGAAGATGCCTTAAGCAGAAAAGAAACCACTTATGTAGCCAAAATGATGGTAGAAGAATGGAAGCTAGTCGAAGCATTTAGCTTGATGACGATAGGAGTAACTTTCCGAGGAAACTCAGCCTATACAGCTAGTCTCACGGTCCAACCAGAATTGATGAATCAGATACGACAAGCCTACCCCGAAGACTCCCAAATCAAAATGTGGGTTGACGAGTACGGGCAAGCAAAGAAACCAGAATTCGAGGTAAGAGGAAACATCCTTTGGTTTTAAGGAAGAATTTACGTGCCTCGTGTGAGGGAATTGCGACAAACAATTTTGGGAGAAGCTCATCGATCCAGGTACTCGATCCACCCCGGTGCCACCAAAATGTATCAGGACTTGATGGTTGTGTATTGGTGGCCAGGAATGAAGAAAAGTGTGGCAAGGTACGTCAGTCGATGTGACACCTTCCAGAGAATTAAGATCGAGCACCAAAAGCCTGGTGGAAGCTTGCAACCATTGGAAGTTCCAGAATGGAAATGGGAGCACATCACGATGGATTTCGTGACTGGACTGCCAAGGAGCCCTAAGGGAAACGATGCTATCTGGGTGATAGTTGACAGACTATCTAAGTCTGCTCATTTCTTGGCCATAAGGGTAAGTCAACCAATCAGCAAATTAGCTCAACTGTATGTGAATGAAATTATCAGACTGCACGGAGTGCCAGTAAGCATTGTGTCAGACCGTGACTCAAGATTCACTTCTAGGTTTTGGGAAAGTCTGCAAGAGAGTTTGGGAACTCAGCTTAGGCTAAGTACAGCTTATCATCCCCAGACAGATGGTCAATCAGAAAGGACCATTCAGACCCTAGAAGATATGCTGTGAGCTTGCGCGATTGATTTTTCAGGTAGCTAGGAAGAGCATTTACCATTAGTAGAATTTGCTTACAATAACAGCTACCACAACAGCATTGGAATGGCTCCCTATGAAGCCTTATATGGCCGAAAATGTAGATCCCCAGTATGCTGGACTGAAATAGGCGAACAGCAAATTTTGGGCCCCGAGATAGTTCAGAAAACGACAGAAAAGATAAAAATCATTCAAGAAAGAATTAGGGAAGCTCAGAGTCGCCAGAAGTCATACGCAGATACAAGGAGAAGGAAATTGGAGTTTCAAGTAGGCGACAAAGTATACCTGAAGATATCTCCACTAAGAATGGTGACTAGAAGCAACAAGAAAAAGGGCAAGTTAAGCCCTCGATATATGGGGCCATACGATGTATTGGAAAGAATTAGACCTGTCGCTTACCGACTCGCTCTACCCTTGGCTCTATCAAACCTCCATGACGTGTTTCACGTATCGCAACTGCAAAAGTATGAGCCAGATTCTTCTCAGATAATGCCAGCTGAAGCTATCGAGATTCAAGAAAATCTTTCGTACGTAGAAAAACCAGTTAGTATTTTGGATCGCATGGATCAAGTTCTAAGGAACAAGTCAATACCCCTGGTGCTAGTTTTGTGGAGAAACCCCGTAAGCGAAGAAATAACTTGGGAACGAGAAGAAGACATGAGACTCAATTTTCCATACTTGTTTAAGGACCCTATAGTTAGTATGAGTGAAGAATAATCAAATTTCGAGGACGAAATTTTTGTAAGGAGGGGAGAATGTAATACCCTAAGTGTTATAAATTAAAGTAATGATTTATTAGATATGTAATTAATTTAGTTAATTAAAAGTGTATTTATAAAAATACAAATAAATATATAAATTTGATTTAGGATTAAAAAGAATTAAATGAAATTATAATGTAAATGTGTATGTATGTTGTAAAATATTAAAGGTGTGTATATATATAGTACTAAGTGTATTAGTACTAAGTGTATTAAAAAAAAAAAAATCTGGAAATCAGATTTTTGCAGAAGCAGCGCGCGGCCAGAGCATGGCCGCGCCTGCAAATCCTTGCTTAAGGGTTAAGGAAGGGTTTTAATGGTTGAAACGACCGGAGTACGGCTCCCAGGACGCGTGGCCGACGGTGGTGAGGCAAGGCACGTCGAAAATGGGCTATAAATAGCCTAGTTTGCGTTGCCCATTTCATCCGAAAGTTGTGAAGCTTAGATCGGTCATTTGAGAGTGATTTTGTGAGACTAGAGAGTGGGGTTCTGGTATTCGAGTCTTGGGCTTCGTTTCTGGAGAGTTTGGAGGCCAATGGAGCAAAGAAGAAGGCGAATCGAAGCTTCGCCGGAAAGTCGCGCCTCGCCGGAGCCGAGAGTTCAAGCGCCAAAATCGAGGTAAGTTTGATCCTATTTTGTTGAAATTTTTGTACCAATGTGTTCGTAATGTTGTGATATAGAGTTTAGGAGTAGAAAAATTAAGTTTGGAAGTCAAATGGCCGGCCAGCGGCGAAGTTCTCGCCGAGGAAGACGAGCCAGTTGGTCGCGTGAGCTGCACGCGCTCGCGAGTGGGAAGACGGCGCGTGCAGCTCACGCGCCCGCCAGAAAAGAAATAAAAAATAAAAAGAAAAGAAAAGAAAAGAAAAGAAAGGAAAATAAAATAAATGAAATAAAATTTTGAAAATTTTATTTCTAAGTTTGAAATAATGTTTGTGATTTATTCAATGTGTAATTTTCTGGAAATGATAAATTAATTATTTAAGTAGATTTTTCTATTATGAAAATAAAGAAAAAATAGGAATTTAATTCTGAAAATTCCAAAGAAAATTTTAGGATGTTAGAAGTATTATTTAAGAAATGTTAGTGAGAAGAAATGGAATAAAATGAAATATTAAATAATTATTATGTAATTTAAGTACGTTTTCTATTTTAGAAATAAAGAAAAAAAATAAGATTTTAATTCTGAAAATTTCAAGAAAATCTCAGAATGTTATATGTGTTATTTAAGAAATGTTAGTAAAAAGAAATGGAATAAAATGAAATATGAAGTAATTATTATGTAATTTAAGTAGGTTTTTTCTATTTTAGAAGTAAAGAAAAAATAAGATTTTAATTCCAAAAATTTCAAAGAAAATTTTAGAATGTTAAAAGAAGTATTTAAGAAATGCCAGTAAAAAGAAATGGAATAAAATGAAATTTTAGGTAATTATTATGTAATTTAAGTAGATTTTTCTATTAGAAGAAAAAAATAAAGAAAAAATAGGATTTTGATTCTGAAAATTTCAAGAATATTTCAGAATATTATAATTGTTATTTAAGAAATATTAGTAAAGAGAAATTTAATAAATTGAAAGATTAAGTAATTAATTATACATATTTAACTATTAAGGGAAATTAGAGTTACAAAATTACAGGAAAAATTTCAGAATGCTAAGGATATTATTTAAGGAATGTTGGTAAAAAGAAAGTAAATTTTCATGAAGCCAATATAATTACTATGTAATTTTGGAAGAAATAAAGATTAGAAATAAAAGAAAAAAAAATGGAAGAAATTATGAAAAACTACCAAATGGTATTCTAAAAATAAATTTATGTTGTAGGAATCTTTGTGAGCAAGGAAAAGCCACTCGACACGTAATTTGAGACAAATTAACTGTAAGTACGCCGCCTAAATTCAATACAATTGTAAATGTAAATGCTTTTATCATATTGACATGCTATGATATGAATCATCACGTAGGTTGCATCAATTACATGGCTATGAAATGCATACATGCACGATAATACTGTTGATCACAAGCATATGAGGCCGTAGGGAGTACGAACTGGCACCGCTGGCCTTACCAAGGGTGCACCCATACACCCCGGCTTCGAAAGAGGTGGCCGCTAAAATGGTAGGCAGCATGAGGGGTGCAGTTGACACCTACGAGGAAAGACATTGCATACACTCATGACATTGCATTGGTGTTCTTACTTAGATGATTCATCATCTAACATGGGTTCGCCCCTGGAACATTCAACGTTCCAGCCGAGTCTTGCAGAGATGGATCAGAAATGGGCGATGTGTAGTGACACAGACATCGAGATGCAAGAAAACGTACCATGTTGTAATATGATTAGTTTAAGATTTGTGAATATTGTTTGTAATCAAACGCTTTATGTATTTGTATTTAATGCCATGTACAGTTATTAAATTATGCATTTCCATGAGCAGGTTCGATTCAGCTTCCGCTTACGTTTATTTCTAGTCTAGATATTTTATCTGGCACTAGACACAGCCTTAGGGAATTTTAAAATAATGTTTAAAAAAAAAATGTGTCCAAATTTCCTAAGGCATAACACACCCTAAATAAGTATGGGCTATTATAAGATCGTTTATAAATATATTATTTAACTTAAAGTTATCAAACATTAAATTATTATAATAATATAATTAAATTAAATATGTTTAAAATTATTATATATATTAATTTAATTATTTAACATAATATAATATATGTATATATAATAAAGTAAAATAACAAATTAGGTTTAGACAAACACCATATAAATAGTTGTCTAAATTAAAAACCCTAAAAAGTGAAGAAGATTAAAGATTGAATAGGAAAGAAACCAAGAGCAAGAGGCAAGCATGGACATTGCCCACGATTAGCACCTGTCGTTGCTACTATTGCCGCTACAAGCCTCTATTTGAAGCTGAACTACCACTAGTTGCCGCCTTTTGCCACCATTGATAAGCTTATATTTATATCATATTTTATATTCATATTTACTGAATATTGATTGATTTCTAGTCTATCTTACTCTAAAGATGACCTTAATTCGATTATATTTTACTTTGTAGGTAAAAGGGTAATTTTAGTAAAACAAAATTAATTAAAAATGTAATGCGTTGTTGTATTTATTTCTTGAAAAGCTAGGAAATAAATAAAATCAAGTGGGCCTTAAAGAAATAAAGTAAAAAGGAATTTGGGCCGACCAAAAGGTTGGCCCATGAAAAAAAATTAAACCTAATATTATAAATTAATCAGTTGAAGGAAAAGAGGGCTCGACTATATTCATGTAATGAAAAACTAGAGTAGAACAACAAAGAACAAAACTGCGAGAGAGGACAAAAGAGAAATAAAAACATAGAAACAAATAGAAGTTGTTTGAGAGAGGAGAAACAAAGGTTGTTCGAGAGGCGAAAGGTTGTTTGAGTCAATGTCGGAGATAAAGTGAGATCAATCGGCATCGGAGACGAAGATAGGGTAGTTGGTGCAATACGACAATCGGAAGATTGATAGTGAGGCAAGGCAAAAGTGAGGGAGTAGATTTGAAACAAATTTGGAGCACTATCGTCGTCGCCTCTTTGAAGCATTATCCATTTCCATAGCTTGTTGCTGAGCAACTTCCTCCCCCTCTGCAATCGCACACCCTCTCAATCTCTATTGCCACTACCACACAACCTTCTTTTTATTGGTTATTTAATTAATTTCTAGCGAGCCTAAGCTCGGGCTCGGGCTCTCTAACAAGTACTCGAGCTCAAGCTCGAGCCAACTTGTCAAACTTTTAATGACTTGAGCCAAAGCTGAGTTCGAGCTCGAGTGGAGCTTTAAGGCTCAAGTTTGAGCCTAGGAAATGCCTCTCCGAGCCAAGTTTGAGCCCAATAAAGCTCGACTCGACTTCATTCGATTGAAACCCTAAATCTAGATATCAATAAACTTGAGATAAACCCCTTTTCTAAAATCATAGGAATACGATATTTAGAGATAAGGCTAATATCTTCAAATTTGTCTAGAATCACTATTCCTAGATAATATCTAACAAGGAAATCTAATCTCATGATTATCTCTAAACTACTATAAATAAAGGAAAATCTTTCATTGAAATAAGTATTCTCAATTTGTAGGAACCCCAAACCAGGAACCCACAAGAAGAGGACAAGATGACATGTATGCCAAAATCAATTAAAAGCATGACACATACTCCTTGATTATTAATAACGAAAGCCACACTTATACATTTTTACTCATAGGCTAAGACATTCGGGTCCACAAACATAACTTAATATTACACACCTTATTAGGGTCCACAAACCCATCATATCCCCTCAGGGGTACACCCTAGAACATATCGAGCGTAACTTAATATTACACAACATAAAACAACCCCCCAAGGATCTTTAGGTTGAGATGACTCTGTACACACTACTACCCCAAGACTCCTGATTCACTTGACTCGCTCTCTACTTTAGTCTTACCCTTACCTGGAATGATGCGAGCAAACATGAGCCACAATACCCAGCAAGTATAACTGGAAGAAAGCTGTAATACCCCAAAAGCCCAGAGAAGTTAGTATATATCGAGGATAGTGTAAGAAAGGAAACAACACCAGCTGGATACCTTTTGGGCTGAATGTTGGCAAAGAACTCCCAAGTTAAGCGTGCTTAACCTGGGTAATTCAGGGATGGGTGACCCCCTGGGAAGTTCGCGTAGGCCCATTAGGATAAGTTGTTCCGGTCCTTCCTATCGTTCGAACGGGACGTTACAAAAGCGAACATAAGAGTCATGGGTATCAAGAAGCATAGGAGACATGAATGCCATTTAAGGTACATTCATAAGATAAAATGATGATACATGCATCCATGCAGTACTTTTTAGAACTATAAACATGGGACTGAAGTCTGAAACCTTGGGACCGAAGTTCATAACGTAAACTTGGGACCGAAATCTAACTTTGAGCTCAACTCTTTCTCTGTGGATATATCTTGCAGACTTTTTCGCTGCGCACATCATGAGGCCTTTACACATTTATTTGAAAACCATTTTCATGCACATGTTTCATGTATCCTCATAACATGCATATTTGTAATAACTTCTCATATATAATTGGCATGTAATTAACGAAACAATATACACAATGGGGCAACATTCATGCAAGACAACATCAAACTCTTGCATGTCGATAATAAAACATCATTCCCAAGGAAAGATAGGGTGATACAAACCATATTTGAGATTCAATAGGCATAAATGTAAATCATGGAATAACATGCATATTCATAATAACTTCTCATATATAACTGATATGCTATTAACGAAGCAAGATACAAAGTGAGACAACTTTCATGCAAGACAACATCAACCATTGCATGTCCACAATAAAGCATCATTCCTAATGAAAGATAGGGTGATACAAACCCTATTTGAGATTCAATAGATATAAATGTAAATCATGGAATAATTTACTAGTAAAGGGGAAACAATACGAAAATATCATGGAATTTAGAAAATTAAGAGGTAGGATCTTGCAATGACAAGAGTTGGAAAATAGAACTTGTAATTTAAAACATATATTGAGAAAAAAAGAACTAAACTTTTAAAATAGGTAAGGAACTTGCATAACAAGGACTTGAACTTACCAAAATAGAAATAAGAACTTGGGGCTTGCATATTAATAAAATAACAGATATCTTGCCTCTTAAATAGAACAAAGAGGAAGAAGAACTTACCTTAATAGGAATAACAACTTGCGAATTAAAAAAAAAAAAAAAACATGAACTTGAGAAGAGGGAGAAACTGAACTCGCAAAAACTAAGAAGAGAACTTGTCTTAAATATCTTCTTAATTCTTGCAGTATACCGGGGTTGTTATGCCACAACCCAAGCTTACACGAACAAAATTTCCCTTAATTTCTCTAAAATTTTCCATAATTTCTCCCCAAAACTTTCCCCCAAAATCTCCCATTTTACTCAATGTTGTGGCCTATTTATAGGCCAAGGGAAGGGAAGGTCGTGGGAGAAAAATCCCTTTTTTTTTTTTTTGAAAATATCAATGCTGGACATATGGCTGCAGGAAGCAGCCACGTGGGCACGCTCGGTCGCGTGCATGCGGGCTACATGACCGCGTGCGCACCTGGTCGTGCGTATGCGGCCCGCGTGGCAGCGCGCATGTGGCCCGTGTGGCGCGCGAGCGCGCGCCTGGCCTGGGCTGCTCCGAAATTTATTTATTTATTTTTAACACCATAAAATATTTATTTTCTTTCAAATTTTCCCATATCCAATAGTATCCTCAAATAATTATTTTTAACCCCAAAAACATATCAAACTTAATATTAATCTCCGTAAACCTCACATAACTCGATAAATTATCTTAAAACCCATAAATTAATTATTTTACTAAAATCATCAAATCACTTCAAATGCTAAAATTAAAAATTGTCAATTATCTCAAATTTCGAGATGTTACACAATTACTATCTCCTGTTTACTTATTTTATTTTATCTTTACTATTACTCTATGTCTGACTTAGACATTGGAGTGGGTTTCTCGACATGTTTTGAGGTAATCCTTACAATCATTGTTTTACGAGTCCTTTAACGCAAAGTTCTACCTATGATCTAAGCCAATTGTCGTAGTTTCTGAACAAATATATTGATGGCTAATCTTTTTAGTCATCAATAGGCACCATTTGTGGGAATCAAAAGGATTTTTTACGAATTAGATAGCTAGGCGTTGGATCAACTTCCATACTACAACCATATCACAACTGTAACCATATGCTGGACTACCTTGCTAACAAGAGGTGAAGCTAACTTGGTTACAAGTTGTTAGAAGGGCGAATGGCTTTTAGCATAAGGAGTAATCCAACTAACGAATGTATATTTATTCCACGTTTCAATGAATATTTTATGAAATGCAAAATCTTAGTTTCCAATCAGATAAGTATTCTCTTCTCTACCACATTGACTTGATTTTAAATTCCCTATTCATGCTCGAAGTCACATTAAGCACTAGTTTTTAATATTCATTCTACTTGAAAGTTTCTGCATGTAACGATTGGGTCATGTGCACATGCTTGATAGATCTACCCCTATCTCCCTAGAGAATTGCAAGTTTGCCCTCTCCTTTGACTAATTTCATCTAATCTTCTACAATGAGGTCTGGCTCCAACTTGACCAACTAAGTTTCTCTTCACATACTTTATTTAAATTTTTGTTTCAAATTTACATATCACACTAATTCAATGATCATACTATTGATAACAAAGTTTCAAATTTACATATCATGCTCTTTTTAAGCATCACTTTTTGGAATTAATGTAGGCATACTAACCATATTTGAGATAACACACACATGGACTTTGGACAACTTTAAAAAATACAACTAGCGACTTATAATTTTCTTTATTGCATTTACTTGTACTCCTTCTAAATTGTGTAGTCTTTTAGTTTTTATTTTGTTGAGATAGTCCCATAACTCACACCAAGGACAAATCTCCAAATTCTGTAATTCACAAAGTCTGGCCAATAACCTATTCCATTGAGAGGCCAACAAAAAATTCTTGGTTGATTGAGGTCCTAAGACTCCAAGGAAAGAACCCAAGGCTTCGGATAAATAGAAAATGTAGAAGTTCATACTAGTGCAACTTCACAATAATTTGTCTCCTCTTAGAAAATTGAGACTCACCATGATTTTCCATATTTCATTGATTTCCAACACTTGGCAACAACATTTAAAGAATCCACGTTATTTGATAAGCCTATTCCTTGAGACTAAGGTTGGGTTTTAGGTCACCTGCGACTTTAGAATTTAATGGTCATCCTCGAACATGACAATTTTATTTTCTTTAACGAGGAATGAGTGTAACAAACCTCAACATCTGAAAAATCAACCTCAACCTCGAGTGTAAGAAACCTTGACAACTTCTTGGCAATTTTAAATTCTTTAAGGGGGATCAAGTGGAACATATCTTGGCATTTAGAAACTTTCAAAGCTCGAGTTTAATAAACCTCAATAATTTTTTTTTTGGCAATTTTAAATTTTTTAAGGAAACACAAGTGTTATGAAATTGGATCAAATACAAATCACAATCAAACCAATCAACTACACACGAATATAGAATTTAACGTAAAAACCCCAAATCGAAAAAAAACTACAGGTAGAAAGAACAAAATATCACTAACCAAATATTGGTAATACAAAAGTGATATAACTTCAACTAATTCTAAAACATTGGACCTTATTTATAGACCTAAAATCATCTATAGATGAACATAAGAAATCTGATTCTGATAAGAAGAATATGCATGATGATATTTCTCAAGATGAAATAAATTTCACATAAAATCGAATTTGATAGCATCATAATCATAGTCAAATTCGAAGTCATAATCGCGGTCAAATTAGGAGTCACAATCTCAATCAAATTTGAATTCCGGGTCACAAATGTAACAATGTCCACCTTGACACAAAATTCAAATACGGAATCATTCAAAATTCTTTCTTCCAAAAAAATCATAGAGAATTAATCTCTTGATAAATACCAACCAAAACCACCATAAGAAATATCACCCTAATCCACACAAAGTTTATTGTTGTGGATATCTTTAGCTTCACTTAAAGCTTAGCCAGAGATCAGCATTAGCATATCTTTATTGATCTTAATAACTTCGCATTTATCAATACAAATCTCTATTGATAACTCCACCTTCATTTAAATCCATCCATCCAAAATTGCATGCATTTCAACCTGCAATAGTGAGAATCAAGATATTTCGATCCAATAATGGAATATCATACTTCAAGGTAGCCAGTACAAAGATCAAATAACCCCAAATAATGCCAAACGATTGATAAACAAAATCCCAATAGAAAACAAACTAGAATATCGGATATGGGAAACAAATCAGGGTAAAAACAAATCTAAATCTAGGTTGGCAGATTGGCTGGTCAAATATGGCCTAATTGGTCAACCCTAGGCTGACCACCTGAAGCAAGTCTGGACCTGGTGGTTCAGATCTAACTAGATCTAGATAAGGATTTGGATGTGCTGAAACAATGGTCTTCTGCAATGGAGAACCCAATCAGTAATGGCAGCTGTGTTGATGGACTACAAGTAGCAAGGAAGGTCGATTGCCAATGGTAGAGGAGTAAGGCGACTAAGGCTAGCCAACAATTGATGGTGGAAGAGATAGCAGATTGGTAACAAGAAGCTTGACAATGACCGACGATGTTCCAATCAATGAAATGGCGAACGACGAAGGGTA
Organism: Diospyros kaki; assembly: GCA_036245055.1. Lineage (NCBI taxonomy): Eukaryota > Viridiplantae > Streptophyta > Magnoliopsida > Ericales > Ebenaceae > Diospyros > Diospyros kaki. The sequence goes on along the minus strand of BSEG01000015.1, from coordinate 13,925,547 downwards.
AATAATAGAAGAGGTGGAGGAAGACTACCGGATCTAAAGAGATGGTAAGGGCAAGGGTGGTTGATTGTGAAGGAAGAGTCATCAGCGACGGAGAAAGAGGCAGACATACAGCGACGACAAGGGTTGAACGTGCTAGGCAACCTGAAACTAGCTGATGTAGATGATGATGTAGATCCAACGGTTGAGATTTACCAAATGTTGATAGTTTGATCTAATGGCTCTGATACCAGTTTGTTACTAAATTAGATCGAATACAAATCACAATCAAACCAATCAACCACACACGAACATAGAGTTTAACGTGAAAAACCCAAATCGGAAAAAACTACCGGCAGAAAGAACAAAATATCACTAACCAAATATTTGTAATACATAAGTGATATAGCTGCAACTAAATCCAAAACATTGGACACCTATTTATAGACCTAAAATCATCTATAAATGAACACATGAAATCATATCCTAATCAAAAGATGATGCATGAGGATATTCCTCCAAATGAGATAAATCTCACATAAAATCAAATTTGACAACATCATAATCACAATCAAATTCGAAGTCATAAATATCATAGTCAAATTAAGAGTCCCAATCTTAGTCAAATTTGAATTTTGAGTCACAATTGTAATAACAAGTGTAACAGACATTGTTGTCATGAAACTTTCTAAGCCCTTCTGTAAGAAACCTTGACAACTTTGGATTTTTCATAGATGACTTGAACTTGTCAAACCTCAGTTACCTTCCCCACATAGTTTAACACCTCAAAATTTTGTGCTAGGCTTAAGTGTCCAAAACCTTGGTGGAGCATATTTTCTAAGTCCTGAGTAATGAACTTTAATGAAACATGTATTTTCCCCAAGTCTTGATGAGTGAACCTTAGCAAGCTATATATTTTTTAATGTGCTCAGGTAAGAAAACCTTAGCATCTTCACATTCTTTGTTAAGGCTTGGGCATGGTAAACCTCGAGTCCCAGATCCTTTACATTTTTAAGTATAGCCAACATGGGTTGCACGCAACTCGACAATTCAATCTCAACGCCCTTAAACTTCATGTATAGCCCAAAAGTATCAAACGTTGGTTGGTTTCATTTTAATAGCATAACCATGTCACTTTAGATTTTTTATTTTTTTTCATAGATGCCATCAAAACATGGGTACTCCCCTGCAATAGTTGCTCGAACATGGGTTCCAACTAGATAATCACTTAAAAGTGCCACTAAGATGGCCCTTATGGTATCCATCGAGCCTTGAAGCCATTGCCCTTCTTTGAGGCAACCATTGTCTCATTTCAGAGTCATCATTCGTCTTTGGTACCACTGTTATCTAAAACTTGGTCATTGTCTAGATGGCAACCCAAAGTGTTAACATACCCTTGCTCATTGGTGCCCTTAATAAATTTGAAAAGCATCTTCTCAGGCAATGATGATTATTGTTTCATCATTTATGGATTATACTTTCTCCGTATGCAAATTATATTCCTTGCTTTAACTCATGGATCTACGTTGGTAACACCAGAACGTGGATGGGTTTCTCAATTTGATCTTGGTGAGGTTAAAACCCTACTACGAATGAATAAAATTAATGTATATAAATGACCATCACCATCTTGGCAGTCCATGCCAAGGATATAGTTACACTTCAATCCTTCGAAATCCACCACAAGTAGAAAGAGCAAACAAGAAAAATCTTTCTCTAAAGAAGACTTATTATTTGATTCAAATTGATGATACAACTATTACATAGTATCCCTATTTATAGAAGGACGTCCTAAACTAAAAAGGACAATATTTCTAATAGGAATAGGAATCCAACCCCAAATAAGAATAAGAATCCAAAACCAAAAGAAAATAAAAAATATTAAATCAAAAAGGAAATAAAATATATTTATTAAACATTTAGAAATCCTAAACCGTATCAAGCTCCCTTGGTTGGAGAAGACTCATCCTTGAGTCTTTGCTCGTCTTCATCTCCATGGTATGGTGACAAATTAGCAACAATGAATGTAGTAGACATACTATCGTCTCCTAGAAGCTTAAGTTTGTAAGCATTCTCATTAATCCTCTTGATGACCTTAAATGATTCATCATCTCGATGACTAAGTTTCTTGTAAAGACCTAGAGGAAATCTTTCTTTCCTTAGATGAATCCATACCAAATCTCATTCCTTGAAAGTGGCATGCTTGTAAAACTTGTTTGCCCACTTTTGATAATGCTTATTTTTCTTCAAAACATGTTCTTTGACTTGCTCATGTAGCTTATTGATCTCTTTAGCCATCTCATTAGGATCTTCACTAAATTGTTGCTAAGTGGCTTTTAATGCAAGTTCAATAAGAGTGATTAGATTTTATCCATAGAAAATCTCAGAAGGACTTCGATTAGTAGTTTGACTTGGAGACCAATTGTAGGAAAACTCTACTTGAGCCAGTAACAGATCCCATTGGCAACTATTTTTGCTAATAAAGCTTCTTAATAGATTTCCCAAACTTCTATGTGCAACTTCAGTTTAACTATCAATTTGTGGATGTGTTGCTGAACTAAACTACAATTGTGTCCCCATTTTTTGCCATAATGTTCTCCAAAAATGACTCATGAACTTCACATCATGATCAGAAGTAATATTCTTTGGAATTCCGTGTAAACACAAAATCTCTCAAAAGTACAAATCAACAACTTGAGTAGCATCTAGAGTCTTGTTAGATGGAACAAAATGAGCTATTTTTTAAAATTGATCAACAACTACAATAGCAGAATCTTTATTCCTTTGAGTTTGAGGTAGCCTAATAACAAAATCCATGCTACACCCTCCACAAAGCTTTGGAAATTTGCAATGGTGTGTAAAGACTTATATTTTGTCCACGAGTTTTTTGTAATGTGATAAGTCTTGCACCTCTTGATATGATGATCCATATTTTGTACCATATGAGGCCAAAAGAAATTTTCTTGCACAAGTGCTAAGGTCTTGTCTCACCTAAAGTGTTTAGTGAGACCACCATCATAACATGCAATTAATATTTGTTGAGAAATTTGTATTTTGATTTATTGAGAAAATATTTCCAGTAAAATTGGTTTATTGATGATTTCCAAAATATTTTAATTTTCACTTAAATTGAAAATTTTCATACTCAAAATATATCTTCAAAATAGTTGAGTATACTTTTGTATTAGTCAAGCATGTTATAAAATTTATGAGAAAACTTTTATGAAAATTGACTAAGTATAAAAAAGCCTGTCTAATATAATCAATCGAGTATTGCTCAACATTCTTTCAAAAACAATCGAGTGTATGAATTGGTCCAATCGACTATCATAAGTTCCTACTCAAGTATGTTATGAAAAGTTATGTTATCTTGTAGCTAAATCGAGTAAGGATGAAAAAGCTAATTGTAGAGGTTACAACTGATCTTGTAAAAGTTGGGGTTCCTATATAGCCCATGAAAAATGGAGGTTTTAGTTGAACCTGTTAAACCTATGTATAGGTTGTAGTTGATCCCTAATAGCTAAAATCCTTTAATGAATGTTTTCAAAATCCTTAGTGAGGAGATAAGATAATGGACTAAGCTTGTTGGTTGAACCACTCAAAAATGTTGTGTTCATATGGTTTGATGTTTATGATACTATTTTTCTCCTGCCATAAAATGCTTTCTCATTTGATTTAACTTCTTTAGCATCATGCAAAATTGCTCATCTTTTTCATAGCATGAATAAATGACTTTTAATCTTTCTAGTTTCATGTTTCATCTTTACCTCTCAAGTACATATTTGTTTATAAGATTTGTATATTGAAATTTAGAAAAACAAGCAGGATACTTTTGTTGTCATCACAAAAAAAATTGTTTTAATTTTCATTGCATGCATAAAAGATTTACTAACCTCTCTAATTTCTTGTTTATTTCTCAAATGCATATATTTGTTCTAAGATTTGTAGATTAAAATCTAGTAAAGTAAGCAAAATGATATTGTTGTCATCAAAACTGTTTTCTTATACTTAGCTTCAAATGTTGCCTCTCATCTATACATATATATATTTTATGGTTGAAATATGTTTAGATTAATCTTTTAATGCATATAATCTTATATCAATCTACTGCAACCTTTATGTTATGAAAAGTATCATTTCAAATCAGCTTTGATCTATAATATTTTTAATATTCAAAACACCCAATTTACCCCCCTCTTGAGTGATCTTTCAATATTGCTTCTCTCAAAGAGCATTGAGGAACACAAAATCTCTTTCCCAAGAATAAGCAGTTATCTTGAAGAAGATATTGTTTATAAGGACTATTTTAACACTTCTTCCACATGACTCTAAAATTTGGATCATCCTTGTATAGCTCATTAATAACTTCAAAGCCAATAACTTGCACTTGAAGAGTATAAAACAAAGTGTATCTTTAGCTTAATGCATCAACAGCCTTATTTTGGGCACCCGATTTATGCTTAAGGACATATTGGAATGATGATAAGAATTCACTCCACACAACATGACATCCCTTGAGCTTGTTTTGACTACTCAAATACTTTAATGCTTCATGGTCTGAATATAACACAAAGTCCTTAGCCAATAAATAGTTAGTCTAATGGTTTAAGGCATGCATAATAGCATGGAACTCCTTATCATATGTTGAGTACTTGTGCTTGGACTTGTGAAGCTTTTTGCTAAAAAAAAGAAAAAGAAAAAAAAGAAATAGGGCTTTTTGCTTGGCTAAGAACGACACCAATTCCCACATTAGAAGTATCACAGTCAACTTCAAAAACCTTGTTGAAGTCAGGTAATGCTAAAATCAAGGCTTCATTCACCTTGTTCTTTAAAGTGTTAAAAATTTTTGAGCTTCTAGTGTCTTTTCAAACTTTTATTTCCTTAATAATTATGTGATTAGAGTAGTAAGAGTGCAAAGTTCTTGATGAATCTACGATGGAAAGAAACTAAGCCATGAAAGCTACTAACTTCATGACGTGAGAGGGGTGTTGGCCAATTGTTGATAGTTTTCACCTTGCTTGAGTCCATCTCAATGACATTATTTGATTCATAAACGATTTCACCTTGCTTGAGTTTTCACCTTGCTTGATAGTTTTCATTATTTGATAGTTTTCACCTTGCTTGACATTATTTGATCCATTATTTGATAGTTTTCACCTTGCTTGATCCATCTCAATTGTTGATAGTTTTCACCTTGCTTGAGTCCATATCACCTTATCCATAAAAGAATGGCATTTCTTGAGATTCACATATAGCTTTTGCTCCCCTAAGATGTCAAAGACTTGACAAAGATGGGCCAAATGTTCTCTTTGATTTCAATTATACACCAAAATATTGTCAAAATAAACAACAACAAATTTGTCAATTAAAGGTCAAAATACCTAGTTCATAAGTCACATAAAGGTTCTTGGGGCATTGGAGAGACCTAAAGGAATCACCATCCATTCATACAACCCTTCTGTAAGAAAAGATAGCCTAAGAAGAGGGTGAATTGGGTGTATATCTGGACAAAATATGTTTTACACTTTTTATACTTTTGAAAGGAATGTTGTGAGCATCATATGAATACTGAAATGAAAGTGTAAGTGTTGAAATAAAGTTTCCCTACAATAAAAATCAAAATAAAACAATACAACACCGAATATTTATAGTGGTTCGACACAATCTGGCCTACTCCATTACCTTAAATTCTCAGTAAGGATTTTCAGACAACTTACTATTTAGCTTTTCACAGAATCAGCTAGAAGCTCACAGTTTTTACAAAGAGTAGCTGAAACCTTCTACACATTTTTTACAAATAGTAGTTGGAACCTCAACTTTTACATACTAAGTTGGAACTTCTGTTTTTTCAGGTCAAGCAATAACCTTTACAAGTCTTTTACAAGGATAAGGTGACAACCTTACAATACATTTGAAGAAAAAATGGTTGAGCAAAATCTCACGGTGAAGCACAAATGATCCTTTAAAAATATGAATGAATGAATGAACAAGAGGGATCTTATAATAGAACTAGAGAAAATTGGAGAAAATAAAAAGATAGGAAGAAAAAGCACTTCAATCTCTCTCTAATTTGTAATGAACAAAGGATGTATCCTTTAAGCTTCTTTGGCTTGAGATAAATATTAAAAGAATTTAGTTTAGTGTCTACTTCTTCTTGAGTCTCCTCTACCCTTTCATAGCTTTTCCACTTCAATGTTGTTCGCCTTTTTGTTCTATGGATAAAAGCATATTTCTTAATTTCTATAGATATTCTTTCGTTCTTTGCAAAATAATGGTTAATTTATAAATTAAAATTCAAATTTCATGTCATTTTTATGAGAGAATCATCAGAGAGCATTTAATGTGACTGGTACATCTTAAACAGAGAAAATTGTGTGCATTGAAGCTTTGTAATGGCTAATTTTTCAAATCTCAGCACAACATTAATCGAGTAATTTTTGTCATTACTCAAGTGATATCTATAGTTAATATCTATAGTTACTAGAGTAAACTTAAAGATAAATCAATTAATCTAAGGTTTTCCTTGATGAATTAATTTTTATAATCAATTAATAATTCAGATACATAGGCTCACTCTTTGTCCAATAATCCTTACTCGAATAAGACATTTAATTAATTAATATATAACTTTACTCTATTTTCTCTCATTAGTCAATTAATAAATAAAAACCAAAGGCTGACTCTTTGTTCAACAATTGTTACTCAACTAATCTTTTTGGTTACTTGACAAAGTTAGAACCTTGTCTTGACTATGATAATTTGTTACTCGATTAAAGCACAACAATACTTGAGTGTAAAAATTACTTAGTTGATAAATAATTGAATTACAAAGGTTTACACTCTATTTAGTAAATTATACTTGACTAAGACATCAAGTTACTCAACTAAGATAAAAGTTACTCGATTAAGCATAACTTCTTAGTTGAATATCATTTTCAACTAATTGTAACTTCAAAATATTACTCGATTAATCAATTATGATACTCGACTAATTCTATTTCATTACATACTCGGATAATACAAGTATAAAATGAACTAATTCAAGTCTTACTTGATTAATATCATATATAAGTTAGTTGAGTATAACACCTATTATTTCAACTTAAATATGTTCTTACTTGATTAAAAAGACCACTATTAAGCTCATACTTTACTCGATTTGAACAATGGTTACTTGATTACACATATATGTTTTTTTTTTTTTTTTTTTTAGTAATCTTCAAGCTCTAACATATCTTAGTCGATTGTAAATATTTAATACTTGAGTAATATTTGAAAGTTAGTTACAACTAACATTCCCAAACATTATTATTTGATTACAATTAATTGAGTTTTATTCGACTAAAATGTATGTTAATCAATTACGTTAGCCATGTTACTTCCATTAATATCCTGATGTTTTATAAACTTAACAAATTTGATTATTGATTCCAAAACTTGATTATTTATCATTAAATACTCGATTATTAGTCACTCAATACTCGATTGACAAATTCAAAATCTTTGAATAACTTGCTTGTCAAGTAACAAGCAAATAACCTTCAAGTGCTTTAAGTGTTCTTAAATTTTAGAACCTTAGGCTGCGTTCTCTTTGCTTTTCAATTTTCAGTTTTAAGTTTTGAATTCATTTTTTGTTTTTTGTTTTGATAGTTAGTTTTTGAAAAATTGAAAACGTATTCTCTTTGTCTTTTTGAAAAACTATTTTTCAAAACAGAAAATTATAAAACGTGTTCTCTTTGAAATTTTGAAAATATTTTTTAATAATATTTTATTCAATAAATTTGATTATTAAGTAAATTATAAATATTTAATGTTAATATATTATTAAAAAAATATATATACATTTTAAAGTTAATGAATTTTATAATATTTTTTCCCATTACAATAATAAAATATGAATAAATAAATATGTTTTGAGTTTTGAGTTTGTTTTGGATGAAAACACTCAAAACAATTTTTTGTTGTTTTTAGTTTTCTTTACAATTTTTTTTTTTGTTTTCAAAAATGCATTTTTAAAAACAACAAAGAGAACGCGTTTTCATTATTTTAGAAAATTGAAAACTAAAAATGACTTGAAAATAGTAAAGAGAACGTACCCTTAAATATTTGATGTTTTTCTCTATCAAATAGTTAATGTAAACTCTATGGTTCAAAACTCAAGTATCATCACTAGGGTATATATTCATTCACTCAAGGATTTTATGTTTGCAACCTAAACATCAGGTATGTATTTGAAATAGATTTCTCTTAAACCTGGAGTAAACTCACTCTGTGTGTTCCTTGATTAACACTTGCTTGAATAGTTAGCATATCATTCTAAGCTATTCAAGTATACTCTAAGTTCCACAAGCCATTTGTGTGCCTCGAGTAACATATTTAGAATAATCTTATTGAGGTTCATTAAAGTTTTGCATTTTGAAACAACCTCAAAACATCCTTAAATGTTCATTAAAGTTTTGTATTAAATATTTATCATCAAAACATCGTCAAAATCGAACTCAACACTATCTTTTGTCTTGAAAACAATCTTCTATTCATCTCTTGGTTGCATTTGAATTTGATGGCAGGTCTAATAGATTGGTTTATCTTGAACTTATGGTTATTTTACAATTTTATCCTTTTCTAAGCTTTGTTTCAATTTAGTCCTCAAACTTTAACATTGATTTCAATTTTATTCTCAATCGGCCAAGCGTGAGCCCCAACATACGCAGCGGCTGAGGTGACGTACTGATGTGTCCAATAATTTACACATTAGCAAAAACGGGTAAATGGGTTAAGATTTGGGTTGGTTTTATGTGTAAATTAGGTTTGGTCAGGTTGGGTCAGATCTGAGCTAGATTTAGGCAAGATCTGGGTGTGCTTGGAATGACTGCTTTAATGGCAGACAAAGGTAGGGATGGACAGTGACGAGAAAGCTAGAAGCAACACGGGTGGTGAGGGAAATCGACGATGATGGCGAGCAAGTTGATCAGGTGCCATGAATAGGAAGAAGATCTCGGCTGATGGCAATGGATCTAGATCTTGTCGGTGAATGCATTGCAGGGAACGAGATGAAAAAGACGACCATAGCATGGTGGTTGACTTAGATGAAAGGCTAATCTGTGGTGGTTGGCTAAGAAGACAATTGACAAATCAAAATTGAAAAGTCACCGGATGGTGGCCAACGCTGAAATCGAAAGTCAAAATTGAAATTGGTGGCAAGAGAGAGAATCAGATCACGATGGCCGATGTAGAAATCAAAAAGTCGTCAAATGTTTTTAGAGGCCCACTCGATCAACATTTGGAGAGGCCCACTTGATTGACGATGATGGCAAATGGACACAATAGTACATAGAGGTTAACTGTTGGTGATGGAGACGAAGACGAAGGTGGCTAAAGATGGTGGCAGTCGATAATGGTGATCGAATCTGAGTTGTTGTCGGCAGTTGAGTTGCAAGAAGTACGTTTTGCCTTATGGTTTGTAGCAAGAGAAAGGTAAAACAACATCATTTTGTTAATGTGTCCAATAAGGATAAAATTGAAACTAATGTTAAAGTTCGATGACCAAATTGAAGCAACACTCAAAATGAGATAAAATTGCAAAATGGACCTAAGTTTAATACACTAGGATTTATAATGAAGCTTTAATACCAATTTGACATTAGAATGTGGGTGGGTTACTCAATTCGATCTTGGCGAGATTGAAACCCTACTACAAATGATCAAAGTTAATGTATATGAATGGCCAAAGTGCCATCTTAGTAGGTCGTGCCAATAATATAGTTACACTCCAATCCTTATGAATCTTTCACAAGAAAAAAGAATAACTAAGAAAAATCTTTCTTTAAAGAAGACTTATTATTTCATTCAAATTGATGATAAAACTATTACTTAACATCCCTATTTATAGAAGGAAATCCTAAACTGAAATGGACAATAATTCTACTAGGAATAAGAATCCAACTCCAAATAAGAATAAGAATTCAAAACCAAAAGAAAATAAAAATCCTAAATCAAAAGGAAAATAAAATATATTTATTAAACAATTAGAAATCCTAAATTGTATCAGTTGATCCCTTGGTCTTGTAAGCAACGAGACTGGATTATAAATTGTCTTTGGCTTGGGAATTTACAGGTTATCCCCAGCAACTTTGAATTCTTTAAGAAGGCATGAGTGTAACAAACCTCAATGCCTTGGACTTTCAAAACCCAAGTATAACAAACCTCTACAACTTCGGATTTTCCTTACAAGCCCCGAGTGTTTGGGACATCAATCGCTTTTGCTTTGCGGTCTCAAAATTTTAAATTTTTCTACTTGTGAGTACTAGGAAACATGCAGAAAAAGTTGTTCAAATCTGGCTGCAACTCCAGAAGTCATCCGAACTTATCATTCTCAACATCACCCAAGCTCATTCTAGGCACTATCACCATTTTCTATGACATTGCCTTACCTTGGAGTCACTACCTCCCTTCGTTAGCATTTCACCTAGGCTCACCCCCTAGACACTCTCAACTTTGGTCATACTACTTCAACTATGGATTCAACAAATGTTATGCTCATAAATATCAAGAATCGAGATAGCTTCTTAGAAGGCCTAAACTAGAGGACAAATCTCATAAACAATCTAGACAACAATTGTATTGGGACCCAAGAACATCATGTATCCTCATATATACTTGTGTTATTTTTCATAAATGAATGTCTTACCTAACTTGTACATGCAAGAAGAGAGTGAAATCTTATGAGTAACATAGGACTTAAACCCCTTAAACTCAACGTCCTTGAGGCTAATGCTTCTTCTCAGTGTTGTTCAAATTCAGTGCTACAATCATCAAGCCTTGAAGCTACTACCCTTTTTCCAAACAACCACTACTTTGTGTAGGAATTTTCGCCCTTCCTTAGTGCAACCAATGGTTTCCTTTAGAGTTATCACCTTTCCTTAACACTACAACTACTTAGGCTCTCCTAGTCTTAGTTAATAATATTATTACTCTACTTGCATAATCTTGTTGTCCCATCAATGAAGAATGGAATGAGGACCATCTAACGGATCTCATTGTTCTAAAAAAGAGGTATTATTGTAATACCCTGAGAGCCCAATGTTAGGCCTAATAAGGGACTCTAGAAAAGCTAGTATATATATTGAGGATAGTAAGGAAGGAAACAACACCAGCTATATATCATTTGAGCTGAATGTGGATAAAGAACTCTCAGATTGAGCGTGCTTGAGCTAGGGTAGCTCAAGGATGGGTGACCCCTAGGAAGTTCGCGCAGGCTCATTAGGGTAAGTTGATCTGGTCCTTCCTATTGCTCGATATGGAATGTTACAATTATGATGTTAGAATAGTTCAGATTGGAAGTTCATGAAAGATGCACAATGGTTAACCAGCTTGCACCAATTGTAAAAATTGAAAGCACGCATCCTAAAGTTGCTAGCACCATTTAATGTCCTAGTTGCTCACAGTTGTGGACATCTCCATATAATTCTGATAAGCTCTTTCTCATTATTTACTTAGTTAATATTTGATCATCTTAACCATGAGCCACCCTAAGCATCAAACATTGATATACATCATGTAAGCCCATGCTATGTGTTTCACACATCAATAGTAGACAAATTTATACCTATCAGGAGATGTATATTTTCCTCCACATATGTGCTAACAAGTGCATGTAGACAAAAATTGAGGCCTTACAAACTCTTTAAATTGGGTCATCAAACTTATGTATGTGCTCATTGTTTTATAAATATATTTTTTTTCTCATGTAACTAATGGATTCAAGCATATCCACTAGTCTCACAATAGATCGAAGCTCAACAAAATACTACTTTCCACCTCAAAGTTAGCAAGTTGTCCCCATTTGCCTTTGCTTTACAACAATAATCACCCAAACATGGGTATCATTATGCTACTTAACCAAATATGAGGATAAAATTATGTTAATTGTCTAAACACGGGTATCGTGGAAAAATAATCTAGCATGGTTTAAACCACTTGAACATAGGTGTTGTCTCAATCTAAATGGTAGCTTAAAACATAGGTTCTACTATAATAACCACCCAAACATGAATGCCAATGTGATAATTATCCAAAATTGGGTGCAGCGACAAAGTTGTGATCATGATCAATCACAACCTTGGTTGCAATTATTGCTTTAATTATATTTCTTGCTCGATCAATAATAATCTTTGTGCCCTACAAACACCAACCAAATGAAGGGACTGATAACTGGGTAACTAATATCAAGACACATAGCATGCAAATATGATACCTCCCTTCGTAAAATATAACCCCTTTTTCGAGATCAAATAATTGGCTAACAAGTACCAACCCATACACTTGAATATGTGTGCATGGGATCACCTTAGAAAGATGAATGACATACAAAGAGCAATCTAGTAGAAAAGAGGTGAGGCTAATGAAAACCAACAATAGCTAAGGCATTTGAACCACCTTAAACTACTAGGTAACTCCCATAGAATCTCAGGAGTCAGATTCCCTAAGGATTATTAATTAAACCCTGTTGGGGTTGAGCCGTAAGCTTAACCCTAATCAACCCTTATAAACTCAAATAAAAACGACCAATCCCTTACACAAAAGAACGGACAAAAACATACACAAGGATAAAACAAATAAGCAATATCAACACAAGAGATTTACCATGGTTCACCTGTTAAAGAGGGCTACGTCCACGTTGAGCTCCGACAAAGGGAGTTCACTACACTATAGGGATAAAAATTTACAGCCACCGATTACAAACCAAAAACAACTCTCTGATCTCACTATACAAAAATAATCCCTCTGAAATTTAACTCCGCCCCATAACCACAATCTAAGGTTAGAAGCTTACAACTTAGAGAATAGAACAAAACAGAACATCGAATCAGAGAGAATGAGAACAAGAAAATGATCAGAACAAACCCTAGGTGCAGCGGATAATTGGAGGCCGTCTCTTTCATCATCCCGAGGAGACTGTAGCTAATATAAAGGAGACTCAAGTGATGGAGATCGAGTCATATAAAGGAGAGAGCAGAGCATCGATAATGAGGAGAGAGAAGCAAGCCAAAAGACAAAGATCAGCACGCTAAATGAAACGGCGAGGGGGGTTGCCGTTTTAGCCTTCCATCTAGGGCCCAAAACGCTATCGTTTTGGGCAGCCATAGGGGTTTCCAAAATGACCCTCCTTCCCCTGCCAGAAATGGTGTCGTATTTGAAGCTTCACTTACAACAATCTCCACCTTAAAGCTTCAATCATTAAAGGGACAATCCGCTAACAATGCAGCAAGTTACAACCTATGCCATCATCACTCAAGATATTTTGTCTTTTAACCAACTGTGACATGCAGCAAGTCCAAACAGTGTTTGAACTTGGCTGCAGTCACAATTTTTGTCCCCATATCAACTGGGTTGTTTTTTGTTGGGACCTTTTGAATAAGAAGATTTTCTTTGGCTACTTGGTCCCTTACAAAATGAAATTTTACATCTACATGTTTGGTTCTCTCATGATATACAGGGTTCTTACATAAATGTATGGCAATCTGACTATCAGAAAATACTACAACCTTACCTTGCAACATATGAATCTCTTTTAACAAACCTTGAAGCCAGATGGCTTCTTTGAAGGCATCAGTGACAGCCACATATTCTGCCTCAATGGAAGACAGTGCAACCAAAGGCTGTAGCTAAGACTTCCAACTGATGGAGTTCCCTCCTAGGGTAAAGAAGAAAGAAGTTGTAGATTTTCGAGAATCCCTGTCACCAGCAAAGTCAAAGTCCAGATATCCAACAAGATTAAAAACATCACAATTCCTTTTATAAATTAACCCAATATTAGCAGAACCATTAATGTACCTTAAGACATACTTTAAAGCTTCCCAATGAATTTTACTAGGGTTAGACATGAATCTACTAAGTAGAGAAATTGAAAAAGCTAAATTAGGCCTAGTACTAATCATTGAGTACATTATGGTTCCAATGACATTAGCATATGGGATTTTTTCCATTTTAAGCATTTTAGAATCAGATGTTGGACACTGTTTTTTAGATAAAATGAAGTGACCAGCCAATGGAACATTTACTGGCTTACAACCAGACATGCCAAACTTTTGAACAAATTTCAACAGATAATCATGTTGATGAATTTTTAGATAAGAATTACTCCTATCCCTTTCAATAATCATTCCTAGAATTCTTCTACCAGGACCTAAGTCTTTCATATCAAAGTTGGTGTTTACCAATGATTTTAACTCACAAATTTTAGACTTAGACTTGTTAATTAATAAGATGTCATCCCAGTTGCAAAATTGTCAAATTTTTTATACCATTGACGTGGAGATTATTTTAACCCATACAAGGACTTTTTTAACAAACACACATGATTAGGATGTTTTTTGTTAACATAGCCTATAAGCTGATCCATTTAAATTAATTCTTCTAAGTCCCCATGTAAGAAAGCAGTTTTAACATCCAGCTGTTCTAATTCTAAATTATACTGAACAACTATTGCAAGCATCATTCGAATAGTTTTAAATTTAACAACAAGAGAAAATATTTCAGTATAATCAATGCCTTCCCTCTGGGTAAAACCTTTAGCAACTAATCTAGCTTTAAACCTTAAAGGATCAGAGGGTAACATACCTTCTTTAACTTTGAACAGCCACTTACATTTTATCAGTTTCTACTTCTGAGGTCTTGGGACCAGTTCCCAAGTGTTGTTTGTCATCAAAGAGTTCATCTCTTCGTCTATAGCTTGCTGCCATTTTAAACAGTCATGAGAGTTGACAGCCTCCTCATAGGAGGTAGGCTCACTACTCCTCATCTCTAATCCTACCACTAAGGCACAGTAAACTAAATCTGACTAAGAATATCTTGTAGAAGGCCTCATAGTCCTCCTGCTTCTATCCCTTTCCAGCTGGTAGTTTCTTAGGGTCTAGTGTGGAGAGTCATATTGCTCTTCCTCACCTCCAGGAGCTACAAATGGCTCCTCATGATCACTTTCATGATCAGAGGGTAAGTCAACTTCAGGGTTTGAAACATCTGAGGAGGAAATAGCTGGCAGATCAGGAACATCTGCCGATTGCTCCACCTCATTTTGGGTATTACCAATTATAGGGAGGTCATCTGGGGTGCTAGGTGTGGGATAGTCTTCCAAACTTTCTGATTTACAAGGGAAGATAAATTCATTGAATATAACACTCTACTAATTATTATCTTAACTCCACCTGCACTCCTATCCCACAATCTATATCCTTTTATTCCATCTTGGTACCCCACAAAAACACACTTGATGGATCTAGGATCCAATTTTCCCACTGATTGGTGGGCATATGCCTCACAGCCAAAAACCTTGAGATAATTAAAGTTTAATTTTCTACCTGTCCATTTTCTTCAGGGCACTTTAGGTTTAACACAGTGGAAGGGCAACGATTTATTAGGTGAGCAGCAGTGGAGAGAGCCTTTTCCCAAAAGGTTTTAGGCAGGCCAGATGTAAACAGAAGGCATCTAATCTTTTTTAACAAGGTCTTGTTCATTCTCTCAGCCACCCCATTTTGTTGGGGTGTGTTTCTCACGGCTTTATGCCTAACAATGCCATGAGAGTCACAGAACTCATCAAAATCTCTATTATAGAATTCTAAACCATTATCAGTTCTTAGAGTTTTAACCCTCTTGTCAGACTGGTTTTTTACTAAGTCTTTCCATACTTTAAATTTATCTAAAGTCTGATCCTTAGTTCTAAGAGGAAAGACCCAAACCTTCCTTGTAAAGTCATCCACAATGGATAGAAAATACCTGTTCCCACCAAGAGTAGGCTTTTGAGAGGGACCCCACAAATCTGTATGCACATACTCTAAGCATACCTTTTCCAGGTGAGTCCCTTTGTGGAAACTCATCCTATGTTTCTTGCTTAGGATGCATGACTCACAAAAGTTTAGAGGATCTGTAGGCACTGAACCAAGGTAACCTTGGTTTGACAGAGCCTTCAAACATTTCTGGCTCATGTGACCAAGTCTCAAGTGCCAAATATCTGTCTTATCAGCTTTAGCCATGCATGTAGTTGAAACATTAACAGGGAATAATGAATAACCATTTAAAACATATAGACCATATTTTTTAATACCAGTGAGAATTAGGTGTTTATTCTTAAAGACATGCATATTCCCATTTTCTGCTTTATAAGAATAACCTAATTCATCTAAGGTTCCAAGAGATATGAGATTTCTTTTTAATCCAGGCACGTATCTTACATTTGTAAGAATCTTAATCTTGTTATCATGCACTTTCAAAGATATATCACCCATGCATTGAACACCACAAGTTTGATTGTTACCCATATAAACGGTTCCTATTTCTTTGTTACTAAAATTTTGAAACCACTCAATGTTTGGGCACATGTGAAATGAACAACCAGAGTCCATTATCCATTTATTAGCAATAGTTAAACTAAAAACAGTAAGGACTTCAGCTAGGTTATTGGAGTTGCTTGCAGCTACCGATACATCCCCCTCCCCTTGTTTTTGTCTCTTTAGCAAGTCATAACAATATTTCTTTATGTGACCTTCTTTCCCACAATGGTAGCATTTCCATTTAGGATTTTGTTTACCCTTTTTACCCTTACCCTTAAAACTTGAACCTACAGTTTGGTTACTATTTCCTATGTTATTTCTCTTATCAGGTTTGCCTTTAACAAACAAGTTGTTAGCTGGTTTCTTAGATGCATTTAATTCTAATTCTTTTGCCTTAATTCCTGAAACAACAAGGTCTAAACTAGGTACAATACCAGTATATTGTAAAGCATGCTTAACCACATTATATTCATCTGGTAGAGAATTTAAAAGGATCATAGCCTCACTGGTATCACCAAGGGCTTGATCAGTTCCTCTTAATAATAAACTAAGTTTGGTAAACTCATCTATGTTTTCATCCATAGATTTAGAAACATTCATCTTAAAGTTAAATAGCATACCCTTTAAATAAACTAGATTTGGAGCAGACAAAACAGAGTATAATGAATCAAGTTTATTCCATAATTCAAGAGGGGTATTCATGCCATCTACTTTACGTATAACACTATCACCAAGATGCAAAAAAATAAGATTGAATGCTTCTTTCCTTACCTCAACAGCTCTTATGAGTTGTTATGCTGTCCATTTCTCTTCGTTGGATTCAAGTGCAATGAGCACTTTATGATGAGAAAGCAGAACTCTCATTTTTTTTCTTCCAACTACCGAAATCGCTTTTGTCATCGAATGTACCGATTTCAAATCGGGTTGATGTCATCTTCGCTTTGCACGAAGGTACCCTAGAAACCATAGACATTGACCAGACTCACTAAGTAAAAAATAATAGGCCGACGAGAGACTTACAGTAAACCCTAGGAATCCAAAAAAAAAACCGACACCACAGTAGTAAACCCTAACTGAGACAAACCTCAGTTGAAGGTACTGCGAGTATAAACGCTTTGATACCACTGTTGGGGTTGAGTTGTAAGCTTAACCCTAATCAACCCTTATAAACTCAAATAAAAGCGACCAATCCCTTACACAAAAGAATGGACAAAAACATACACAAGCATAAAACAAATAAGCAATATCAACACAAGAGATTTACCGTGGTTCACCGGTTAAAGAGGGCTACGTCCACGTTGAGCTCCGACAAAGGGAGTTGACTGCACTATAGGGATAAAATTTTACAGCCACCGATTACAAACCAAAAACAACTCTCTGATCTCACTGTACAAAAATAATCCCTCTGAAATTTAACTCTGCCTCATAACCACTATCTAAGGTTAGAGGCTTACAGCTTAGAGAATAGAACAAAATAGAACATCAAATCAGAGAGAATGAGAATAAGAAAATGATTAGAACAAACCCTAGATGCAGCGGATAATCGGAGGCCATCTCTTTCATCATCCCGAGGAGACTGTAGCTGATATAAAGGAGACTCAAGCAGTGGAGATCGAGTGGTATAAAGGAGAGAGTAGAGCATCGACGATCGGGAGAGAGAGGCAGGCTAAAAGACAAATATCAGCATGCCAAATGAAACGGCGAGGGGGATTGCCATTTTGACCCTCCACCCAGGGCCCAAAATGTTGTTGTTTTGGGCAGCCATAGGGGTTGCCAAAATGACCCTCCTGCTCCTGCCAGAAACGATGTTGTATTTGAAGCTTCATTTACAACAAAACCCTTGGGTTGAACCTCAAGTAATGCCTATCAACAACTAGTAAGAACATGACAAAGTGTCAAACCACACTAACTGCAAACATAAGCCATTTTCAACCTTAGCATTTAAAAGCCACCTTGAGCCTCGACATTCAAAGGCTACTATCAACCTCGACAATTAAAAGATCACCGTCAGCTTTGGCATTTAGAGGGCATTCTCAGCCTCAGTAGTTATAGGCCACTCTTAATCCTGGTTATTTATAAACCATCTTTGACCTTAAAATTTAAGTAAAGAGGATGACACTACTTCTACTTCCTCACTTCAATTACATTGAACTAAGGAAATAATGGACATTTGATGATACCCAAGATCCAACTCAATTAACACATATACATCTTACTTGGGCCATGCTTGGACTTAGTATTCCATGGACTTGAGGGTAAATCATTTCTACTTTGGATTGGACAACCTAATTCAACTAGAATTCTAATCTAGAATGAAGTGATAAACTCAATAATGACTTAAGATTACTTTCTACAATCTAAAAATCAATCAAAATCTTCATACACTTGGGATAAACCCCTCATTCTAAATCTTAGGAAGACGATATTTAGAGATAAGGTTAATTTCTTCAAATCCATCTAGGATCACTATTTTTAGATGATATATAAGAAAGAGATCTAATCTTAAGTACAAAATTATCTCCACTCTACCATAAATAGAGGAGGATTTCTCCTTTGAAGTAAACATTCTCAAATACAATCTCTATGTTACTTATTTTACTTTATTAGTAGTCCCTGACTAACTTAGGCATAAGAATGGCTTTCCTGATAAGAGCTAGGATCGTCTTTCTGAACCTTATTTACAGGTTCATTAACTTGAAGTTCTTTATGGTCCAAGCCAACTACCACATTCTTCGAACAAATATATTGATATTCAATTTTCTACACATCAATAATACAGAGAATTAATATTTATGAATTGAAATTTTCTCCTTTTTTTCTTTTGTAAATAAGTGATATGATTCATATGAATGTGATTCTTATCCTTTTATGTAAGTGAAATATTATTTTTATTATTTTTTCATATTTTAAGGCAGTAAAGCATTCCCTGTGAATGCTTATTATTTCCATTAATTAGTCAAGGCATGTGTTTTAATTTTTTTCTACATAGCTCAAATTGATGTAGCCTTGTTTGTTTAAAAAGAAAAAAATTGTGCTTAACAAGGTAGTTAAAATTAGGATTTTAAGTGGGATCGAAATAAGGTCCATAAAATCATATTGTAAAATCGTAAGATGTTAGAGATAATTAAAATTACTCTTTAATTTTTGTAAATATATTTTTAAAATAACATAATTTTATAAAAAATAAGTTAATATTATTTAATAACCTAATTATTTATTATTATAAATGAAATGCATTTACCTGTTTCAAAAGTAACTCATCTTGCTTGGAAGAAAGAAGACATGTCTCAACTGTCCCCATTGATTGAGGGACAAAGGTGAGTTGGCACCTCGCTCTTAGCCTTCCGATCGATTGCCTCACTTACTAGCATGGCAGTCTTGAAAGAATTCCTATCCTCATTTCCATTTTTCTCTAGAAGATCCTCGGATGATTGACAGATAGAGTCTGACACTGTAAAATTGTCCTTAGTGGATGAGAAAACTTCTTTAGCTGAGCCGGGCAGTTCACAAGTATAGTCTAACACTCTTTCTTGGTCTTCTTATTCGTGCACCTAAAATAAAAGAGTAGAGTAAGCTGCCGCAGAAAAGAAAGACTTTCCTTGCCTCTTTCTCATCGATATCTAAAAGATCTATCATTTCAGAAAATACTAAATAATATAAAATTTTTAAATATTAAGTCCATCATTTATCATCATTCATCCATCCATAATCAAAACATAGTTAAAGTAATCACAAAACAATTGTTAGTTTGCATAATTTATGCAATTTTAAAGTTATCACAAATCAATTATTAGTTTACATCAAAACATGGTGTTCAAAATTTAAAGCATAAATAAAATCTTGATTTTATGCTATTTTACCCCAATTCTAATTTTGCATGTGATTTGAATCATTTAGGAGCCTTTGACTTGTAAAATCATAAAATTGTACGTGTTGAATCGGGATTTTAACAATAATGGTGCTTAAGCAATTTGACTTCAAATGTTTTACAATGCTCCATTCTTTCGTCAAAGAAAAATTATTGAGGAATTTTTTAAAATCATGCCCAACCCAAAAATAAACTTTAGTTCCACAAAATTTCTTTATCACCCTTTATTTAGCATTTTAAATAAAACTTTAGGAATTAAACAATAAATATAGAGTATCGCACATAATGTAGTTTAGATTGAACTTAATTGACCTGCAATAGCTAAAAAAGTAATGTCAAATTAAAATTAACACATGTCTGAATTGGACACAGTCAATTA
Organism: Diospyros kaki; assembly: GCA_036245055.1. Taxonomy (NCBI): domain Eukaryota; kingdom Viridiplantae; phylum Streptophyta; class Magnoliopsida; order Ericales; family Ebenaceae; genus Diospyros; species Diospyros kaki. Next base: position 13,904,999 of record BSEG01000015.1, on the reverse strand, counting down.
AAGGAAACTAATAAGAATTGTGAAAAATTTAAGGTAAGAGAAAACAAAATTAAATAACAATCTTTTATCTAGCCACCTTTTTATTTTCTTGATATGCTTGGATCACATGTTGCCACATTTGAATATGTCCAATTAGATAATGGATCACCTAGTGATGCCTCCAAAATAGTTTTTTTTTTTTTTTTACATATGAATAAATACATGATATGTACAAACTACCTATACCCATCATGATAAATGAGATGATAATTACTATTTATTATTTATCAAATGAACCTACATTGTCTAGTTTTGGGTGAAATGCCAATCACCCTTTGATAACAATATATCCTTTTGTTTATCAGTGAAGTCATATAGGACAATATATCCTTTTGTTTATTAGTCGTTGCCTAACACCTTTGTTTTTAGTCAATCACCTTTACTAGTAGTTGTGTCAACCTCTTGCCACCCAACCACGCATGCCTGCCATTATCACCAACGTCAAATAAAATTTACAATTTAATATATACGTGTATGTGTAAGACAAATTTCATCCATTTTTGTTCATTTTTTTTGGATTTTAGACAAGGTTCATTATCATTTTGATCTTATAGAGATTTCCAATCAAATCCAAAGAATGAAACTTAGATTTGACCAAGCTTATGCATTACCTAATGAATAAATTGGTGATTTTTTTCAATTCATTTAGGTTGTTTTGAAATTTTTTTTCCAATATCTTGCTTCTCTGTAGTTAGAAATTGATGTCGAAAGCACATACACATTCTCTTCCATGTCGTCTCCTAGCATTGCAAAGTGGTTAGATCCAGTTTGTAACCATTTGTTCAAATTTTTAGCTCAAACCCAAATTATTTGTTGTGTCTCATACAACATTTTCACAATCTTTTTAAGCTCAATTATTCTTAAGACCCGCTCTCGAATTTTTCTGCTAGCATAGGAAGTCCGAGGGAAGGTTCATTTAAAATGGATACAGATACAAAAAATTATTTAAAATTGTCAAAAATTTCTTTTCATTTCCATATTTTCTCACTATCAATAAGAGCCAAAATAAATATTACAACATTTACATCATCATCTCGGGCTTACCGCCCATACATTTTTAAAATAAAATGGCACTAAGACTTTAAATACAAAATGAAACCCTCTATTCATGGCCTCAAAATTATACCCATAGATCTTGAGGCTAGGACATCTCTGTACACCTCTAATTGAGGCTCGCCCCACATAACTATCTTTCCCTTTCCAAGAATGAAAAAAGAAGCAAGGGTGAGCCACAAGGCTCAGAAAGTATATAGCAAAAGGAAACAACAATAGATCAATATATGAAGGCATGAACAACTCAGAGCCAAAGGAAAATCACTACCCGACATCTAGACATCAATTGAATTCATGCCTTCTATACTTGACAACAACATTCTCAAAGAAATACAATTTATTATATTTTATCAAAACACATTTTTCAAGATTAGCCATAAGCCTCGGCAAGTGTATAGAAACAATGAAAAATAAATACGACTGGACTGTGCTTGAACATCATGCATATCATGTCGTATATGGAAACACACGCCAATCTAATATACGTAAACGATACACAATCTATGCCATGTGGTTATATAACACGATACCTAGCCATAGTCGAATCTAGCTATTGTGGGACTCAACCCATAGTCTTACGCATCACAATCACAAGCCAATTTCTACCACCATTACCACCATGCAACGCAACACATAAGGAATGCAATGGCTCTTGCAACATTAACATGACAGTAAGGCCCCCATAAGCCAAGCATTAGGCTATGCTACACCCACGTAAGAATTCACACACGTGAATGCTTTAATGCATATGCTCGCCAACATATACAAGTCAGCACTCATAAGCCAACCGTGTCATGCCGATGCTCACGCTCCCAACACATACAAAGCATGACCCCCCAATGAATGCAATCCATGATCCAATGTCATAATGCGAAGAAATATAGTAACATAATGCAATTCATGCAACCACAAGCAATGTTATAACAAATAACATTCACACACCCTTAATTCATACCCATTAAGGTTCTTGACTATTTCACACAATTCAACCTTTAAATAGGTTCCACCACATCAATTAAGTGAAATTATTTGATAATACTAATAACCGGGTCAAGGTGGAAGTATTTGATTACAGAATTTAAGATTAAACGAATTTTAAGGAAGGATAAAGCTATGAATCAAGCATACATTTCAAAGAAAGCCCACAGGCTCAATAGTTGTCCAAATGGTTCAAATCCTATACCAAATCGAATCTTATCGAGTTAGGGTCACAAAAAAAAAAAAAAACAAACAAACAAATCTTAATTCCGATATCAGGACAAAAATTTATGGTTTAAAGAATATAAGGTGCGAAGTCTGAAATGGAAAGTTGACTTTTGAAATTGGAAAGTCGACTTCTTAAAGAAAAATTCAACTTCTACATTAAATTAGTCGACCTAGCCGAGAGCTTAACATACAAAGTCGACTTTTACACAAAACAATCGACTCCTACCTTATAAAGTGGACTTTAAAGAACCCAAAAACAAGAAATAAGAGCAACAACACACAAAAACCCCCATGGATGATTTCCTAACGCCCAAGTTGCCATTCCTTGAAGAAAATATGGGATGAACAAGCCCTAAGAGACCAACAACAAGACCCGACAAGAACTTTAGACAAGCCACAAGATTTGTGAAAAACAATGAAGATAATCACATAACCAATACAAAAATAGTTTTAATAACAAGAATACGAAGAATAAAAACATTTTGACATTCCAACCAAAAGAAGGGGAAACTTGCACAATATGAAAAAAAGCACAAGAGAAACTTGCCTTAAGTTGGTTGGTACCCAAAAAGAAGAAGAATCAGCTGCCACCTCCACTACTTGGGCTCCCAGCAGCAAGAAAAAGAAGAAGAAGAAGAATATGAAGATGAAGAAGAAGAAGAAGAAGTTGTCAAGCGAAGCAAGAAAAATTGAGTGAAGAAGAAGAGATTGAAGGAGAAAAGCAAGGAGGCATGGCTCTCCCGTGAGCCACCTGCTCCCACCTACTAACTTGTTTTCCAATTTTGCTCTCCAATTGCACACACACATACAAATATCCAAGACTTTTTTTGGTCTTTTGCAAATTTCTCATTTCTTTCACATTTTCTTTGTTCCACTCACTTGCAAAATTCCCACATTACCCTTACTTTTTTCACACACAATACAAAATATAAACCCCTTTTAGTTATTACACCATCTTATTTTTTATTTAATCAAAACACCACATTTTATGCACATGGGCTCAACCCCATATCATTGGCCCAACCCATTTGTTGACATGATCAACCCAATTTATACTTCATTTTAATTTTCCACTTACATTTCATTTTCCCATGAATTAACATTTTCATTAATTTTTCTTTTTATAAACACAATATTTTGACCCATTTAATTTGGACAATGTTCGAAATGCATCATACATAATAAAACCATATTTCTCATAAAATTCTAGACCCATTAACGAGTCGCTACAATTATTTTGTATTCGATAGTCAATTGTGAAATCCAGAAGTACTATCGTGGTCTTGATCATGCTTAATTCAATGCCTATCTTTTGGTTCATTTCAAGCGAAATTGTAAGGGCCCACTCTCGAATGTTCTCGCTAGCATAGGATATTCAAAAGGAGATCATTACAGAAATGATATAAAATTAAACCGAATTAAAATAAACAACTCATTTCATTACTAGTAGCGGAAACTAAATTAAGGTTCAGTTACACTTCTGATATCTCATGATTTTAGGCTCGAAGGCCATACAAAATAACTAAGAGACTCTAATGTTAACCATCCAAATAATAATCAATTTATTTCAAACCTCACCAAAACACTAATCAGGATCTTCAAGCTAGGACGCGTCTTTGTACACCACTATTCCTGGGCCTTAGTCCCACTAGACTTGCCCCCAGTAACAACATTTCCCTTACTTGGAATGGCAAAGAAGATCAAGTGAGCCACAAGGCTCAGCAAGTTCGAGAACAATGAATAGGATCCAAAAACATGGTGACACCAAAAAGAGTAATCAAGAATTCAACAATTATGTGCAAGATATGAATTTATCAATTCAAATTTAAATATATCATGCCACCATGTACGACTATACAATTGTGCATAAAATTTCAATGCCAGTATCAAATCTCATAGGCTCGCAAGTCATCAATCAACAGATGCAAAAGTGCATCATTTCAATAATAGTATCAAATCTCACAGGCTCTCAAGCCATCAATCAACATATGCAAAAGTGCATCATGTAAATAGAACCTTACAATAAATATGGAGTCAACCTATTGGATTATATCCACCTCGTCCCGCGACAGGTGCTTTAGGGTACCCTTTCCCTCCGTGAAAAATAGTAGGTGCACAAGATATATATATATATATACATGTAACATGTAGATGTATGCATCATGTATGCCTTTGCCAACCACATGCATTTAAAGTCTTGTTCCTCAATATTTATACTTTCAACACCATTTACCTATACCGGGTATTTTACCATCATCAGAATATTCAACATATCTTATTTCATAATATTTACAATGTTCAAGATGTAAATTATAACACAGAGATAATTTTGGGAGATTCTATTTAAGGTTAACGCTTGATTCAACATTTGATGAGTATTATAGATTTAATATACTATTTTTTCCATCTTATAATTTTCTTGAATTCATTTAACTGGTGCCAATATACAATTACTTGCATTCATGCTCATAGATCAATCATAAGAAAGAATGACAATCCAAAAAGAATTTCATATCATCGACTCGTTAGATTTTAAATTTGTTTTGGGGTGATTTTAAAGGATTGGTTCGGGTTCGATATTTGATCAATTGTCCCAAAAAAAAATTTGAAATTTAAATTCAAGAAATCTAGTTTCGAGAATATCAAACGAATTCACAATCGGAACTATCCACCAAAAGTTATCCCACAAAAACTAACACAATAAGGAATTCAAAATAGTAAAATTCTAGATTTTTTTGTCAAGATTGACGGGGCCATTATGGACTCAATATGAAGCCAAATAATGTGGGTAATATATCAAAACAAATCTTAGGATTTCTAGATTACATTCCAATAAATGGATCTCAATTCGAAGATGGGAACAGAAAATTATAAGCCAAAGAACACCAAATGGTCAGACTACACAAAAACAGAAGCTACGAATTTCTTGGCAAAAATTAATTGGGTCGTTACAGACTCAAAATGCAACCAAATCATTTGAATAATACATTAAATTGAATCCTATGAAGTCTAGTTTTCAATGCATCAAACTGATTTTAAATCAGATGTCATCACAAGGAGATATACCTAAAAGAATGAAATATGGTCAGATTCGCTACAATAAATCATGAATTTGAGAAGCACATTCAGATGATATAAGAGAGTGATTCGAATCAATCAGAGGCTATTAGAATGAGGCATATGCATATCTGGTGAGTGTGATTCAGATTGGGGGTGTGTGATTCGAATTGAAAGTGGGTGATTTGGATTGTTTGAGTTTCTAATGTGCACATATCCCATTAAATCCTGATTTTGACCATGATGCAACTAGAATCTCATAAAACTCAAAACATGAAATTTTTAGATCTTTCTCTTTTCATTCTATATCTTCTTTAATTACCTTAATCGGAGCTCAGACGAGAGAATTATGACCAAAATTCAAAAGGATGTCAATTCTGCCAAGAATATGCGTTTTATGTGTGTGTATATTCATATATGGTTCGAATGGAACACGGGGTGATTCGAATCAGACATGGGGGATTCGAATGGCTCTAGTTCGTATATGTATATATATATGTGATTCGAATCAAGCATTATGGGATTATGTGGGTGATTCGAATCAGAGAGTATACATATGATAGCTTATTCGAATCAAGGAATGGGGGATTCGAATGGTACAGGGGCCATTCGAATCAATCAGATGGCATATGAGTAGCATTTGGCTGATTCGAATCAGGGGTGTTCGAATAGCTTAAGGTTGATTCAAATAGGAGATGTAAATATATATATATAGGTGGTTTGAATGGCAGGGGCATGATTCGAAAACACTTGTATGCATATGTGTGAGTGATTCGAATCATTCTAAGGGTGATTTGAATGGTTTGATTTGAATAGGTCATGAGGCATTCTATTAGTCAGTCAAGGGGTATATATATATATATGGGCTATTCTAATCAGGTATGTATATATATATAGGAGAGAGAAACGTTGCGTCTTGAAATATAGAGACGAGCAAGGTGTCGTATCTCCATCAATCTAAAAAATATACCATTCACAGAAGGAATTTGGGTGTATCAAGACCCATTTGAGACTACAAGGAGACCACGAGAAGGAAAGCAAGGTATCAAGTACACTTTTAGAAACTCACAGTTCATTGGTATATATACACATATAGATATACAAATACATAGGTTACGCAGTAACTCAACATAAAGGCAACAAATAGAGAAAGTCCAGCACAATAAATGGTTTGAGAAGAATTTTGTAGAAATAGAGAGGTATATGGGAAGGAACTTGCCTGATGACTTGTGTTCTTGAGACTCCTCTACTGAAGCTCCAGTCACGAACAGATAGTGGGAGAAAAGAAGAAGAAGATGGCGAAGAAGAAAGGATAGAGAAGAAGATGAAGGCAATGGAATAGTGGGGGGCAAAGGGAGATATGCAAATTGACACTAAAATGGAAACAACCACAGTGCACAGAAAAAAAAGGGGGGGGGTTGCGACACCAGGTCTATACACCAGCCCTCAAAAGACTCAATTGCCCCTATTTTTTCTAATAACAAACAAACTTTTTAGGGCATTTCTGACATTTGACACTTATTTTTATTTTTATTCTTCTTTTTCTTATTTCACATAATTAAAAGTTAAATTTCCTTTACCAGGCCAAGCCCAACCCCACAATTTATTGGCTCACCTATAAACCCATGAACTCATTAACTAATTAATGTGGCCTATTACATCATTTCCCAAATTTCTAAAAATCAGACCCATACACTTATTTTTTTCACGATCACATGAACCATAAAATAAAATTGTTCAACCCAAATTATTTACATTCCATCAAAACAATTTATCATTAAATACTAAAATACTTAAACCCACATTTAAAATGTCATTAAACTGACATTAAATAATAAAACATCTAGACCCATTCATAATGTAATTAAAATTCTAAACACATCTCAATGACCCAATTCATTTGGACTTTTTCAATATTTTTTAATCCCATTTAGATGGACTACCAGATTCTTATTTCCACTTACTTTTTATTTTAAAAAAAAAATTCAATCCTCAATTAATTAAAGTAAAAATTTTGAACTCATAATAAAATATCTGAAAACACTTAGACCCCCTAACGAGTCGTTACGAAAATATATTTGAATTTTGTTTTGGTTCAAAATAAACTATTTAACCAACCCTTCATGCAGTTCAACTATCTCCAAACTTGAATAACTTTTGATTTGTTTGGCAATTTCTGATGAACTTGAGTCCCTCAACTTTGTCGTAGCCTCACCTATAATGTCTAATATTGGACTCAACCCAATTTGATTTGATTTGGTTGAATTCAAAGTTTAATTTAGTAAAAAAGACCTATGTATTTTTTTGGAGAATTACACATAGATCCTACTTCTCTATAAATTCACCTTTGGCTCTTTAGATTCCTCTAAGAGTCCTAATAATTTTTTCAATTATAACCAAGCCCCATTTTTAGTCTGTCTAATTTTAATTTAATTATTATTATTTCTTAAAATTTTTAAATATTACATGTTTGGCCTAATCAGATATTTTTTATCTTCTCAACTCTCATGCCACTATAAAAATATAGAACTATCCTGCATTCTAATGGTGATGGGTATTTAAGGATAGGGTCAATGGGAGACCAGTTATAACTCAATTGGTTGGTTGATGAGGCATTAATTAACACAGGAAAAGTTTGAGAAATTAAATGAATTCCTCAGCTTTAATTAGCGTTTAATAAATTTTAATATTTAACATATATTAGACTAACTAAAAAATAATATGTAGTTGCCACCCCCAGAATTTATGAACTCTAAGAAATTCAATAATAAATGTCTTTTTAACATATTGATCCAGTGGCAGTGGATGGAACAAGAAAAAGAAATAGTATTTAAATATTTAATTTTGACATTTTAATTAATATTTTATATATTTATATTAATATCATATAAAATATTATCATAAATATTAAAATTATTTTCTAAATAACAGTTCTTGGTGATAAAAAGATGTGCGGGGAAAGCAAGGTGGTGCAATTGGATGCTCACTCCTTGAATTCAGCATTTAATTGAATTCAAGATGAATAAGGCAGTTGCACTTAAACGCCGCCTCTCTCTCTCTCTCTCTCTCTCTCTCTCTCTCTCTCTCTCTCTTTCTTGCACTTAAACGCCGCCTCTCTCTCTCTCTTTCTCTCTTTCTTAATGACTTCCCCCTACCTCTTAGCAATAAACTCAAGGTAGCTCAGTTGGTAATTAGAGTGAAATGAATTTGAGTTGATTTAAATTTCATATATGAAAAGTACTCAGTTAGTGTAATTTTTGAAGTTATGAATATTATATTTTGGTTGAAATCTTATTTAATTTATGTGTGTAATATTGTTTACACAAATTCATACTAAATTAGGTAGGCGAAGTGATGGGAATATTTTGGTTTAGAAAAGATTATAAAAATATTCTTCTTTTAAGTTAGTTAGGCACGACACATATTTTAACATATTTAAATTCGAATAAGAGTCTAACCATACTTAGCTCACCTAATTACATTTGTCTTGATCCAAAACCATATTTTGACTTCTTCAAATTACATTTGTCTTGATCCAAAACCATATTTTGACTTCTTCAAATTGACTCTTAAGACTTATAATTTAATTATACACACGAACAATCATGATTTTTTTTTATCTCACAATATATCTATAAATAGATCTGAATTTTAAGAGATAATACATAATTTATTATTTGTATTATTATTTAGTTCTACATCTCAAATTGAGGTTGACTTGATCATCAAATGATACATATACAAGGGGACTAAGCCCACTTTTACAAATCGAGTAGACTTAGGACAAGTTTGGTGTCGAGAATAACTACTTGAATCGCATAGTTCCAGACAACTCCGATGGTGGTCGATTGCGACCACCATCGTGAAGTTTGAAATCTTTGTTTTATCAAAAAAAAAAAAAAACTAAAAAAAAGAGTAACGATAAGTGGAGTATGCATCCGTATCCATTAATTCCTAATTCCTCCTGTACATATTTCTCTTATTTTTCATTTGGTAATTGCTTATAATTATAAGTTATTTTTATACATGGATATTGTTTTAAAATTTATACCCATTAACAATTAACAAAACTTTATATAAAATTCTATGTAAAATATCCATTATTCATCTCTGTCACCCTTTTATCCAAGATCAGTGTATACAAAAATAAATAAATAAAAAAGTCATGGAACCATATGACAGTAAAGCTTTCATAAATGCGAACATATAAGTAAAACAAATATATTAACTTCCAAATGAATAGCATTACAATTATTAATTAAAGAGATCCATGTGATCACTTCATATATGAAATGAAATTAATTGTATACAAAAATTCTATTCCATTATATAAGCATTAATGGGTGGCTATATCGATCTCACATAGCTACAAGCATATATACCTAGTCTTTTTATAGCAAAGCAGTGAATTTATATTGCATGGCTTAGCGGTTGAGTCATCTGCTTCTGCCATTAATCCATATATGCGAGGCCCCTCACCCTATTTATGTGTATTGTTAGAATTGGTAGTTGACCATGGAATGCTCATTCATGACCCAGATCTCTTTAGCTTGCATCCGGATTGAGAAAACTAAAAATTCAAATGAAACTAACATGTCCAGTTTGGTTTGTTTTCGATTTATTGTTTTGGAAAATCGAGGATTTTAGTTTGGTTTGGTTTAACTTCAGTTTTTTTACACCTTTAGTTTGGTTTTGGTTAGATAAATTAGAAAAATTAAACTATTCAATTGGGATTTTTGGCACCTCTGCAATCTCATTTAACATATAACAACAATCTAGAAGTAGTTGATGGTCCAAATGGTTCGACTTTTAGATAAATTTGGATTTAAAATAATTTTAAATAAGTTTGAAATTTTGAATTCAAAATCAATTCAATTATATAAAACAAAACTAAACCAGCTCAACCTAATCCAATTAATTTTATTTTACATTGAGTCAGTCTTGATTTTAAATTTTTATAGAAATATGTTTATAATCTAAAACTTGTGAGACACTATACATAAAAGTAATCTTATTATAAATTTTAAAATAAGCTTGAGCACTTGAAGGGGCATGGACACAACATTTTAGTGATTTCACAACATGGAAGAAAAGGGGTTAGGGAAAAATAAATAGATTTGAGATTGATTGAAATTAAAACAGATATATGTAATTTTAAAGATATGAACTTAGTACTAGTTTGTTTGAGATATAATAGAGTTGATTATTTGACTTAAACTTGATCCGAGGTCTATTGTGTTAAAAAAATAAAAATAGAACCAAATTAGGTACAAAATTAAAATAATTAAACCAAACCCAAACAAATTAATTTGCTTCAATTCTTAAGTCTACTATGAACATAATCTTTAGTCACCACAAAGCTCTCAATGAGCCATAAGGGCTACAATAGCGTTTTACCCTCAAAGGAAAGGTTCCATTCCACCATGGCTTTAATAAAATTAAAGAGATTAGGATCAAAGTAATTGAATTAGGAATTATAATCCAAAATGGGTTAGGATTAAGATAAAAAAAAAATCACTTGAAGCCGATTTCGATCTTCTCATTAAGATCAAGATACAAGTCCCAAAGCCAACTGCCCTTTGCCACCCCTATACGTGCAAAGCAAACAAATTTTTTGTAAAACAAAATTCCAAACAAACAAGATGTAAATTTCTGATATATATATTTACACTTTGGAAACAAAAGGAAAATGTACTATATATGCAAATGCAAGGAGCGATGCATCCAATATATATATATATATATATATTTTTTTTTTTGGGCGGGGGGTGGGGGTGCTGGCTGGTGAGCTTGTAATTAAAGTCTTGTAGCTCCGAAAATGAGGTGGGGATTTTAATGGGAGGGCGGGTGTGAGGTTTAAAAAGATTGTAGTTCAAAGAGAGGGATATATTTTATGGGCAGGGCTGATAATGAACCGTTTTAAATATTTAAATTATATATTATGTTTATATTTTTTAAATATTAAAATTTTATTTTAATTTTAAAAAAATCATTAAAAATTACTTTAATAATTATTTAAATAAGTTTTTTATTTATTAATTTATTGTTATCCGTGATTGGACTCACTGGAACTGGATGTCTTAAATGGCCGATCGATAGATGGATCTCTATAAAGGTGGTCTCTCTGGGGTGACTTAATTGCGGAAGTTGGAGTTATTATATATATATATATTAAAGATGGATAGGCATTGATGAAGAGCTAGCCTACCAAGCTTCCGTTCCTTCAACTGTGTACAGTCTCCTCCATTAATGGCGCTTCCACCCTCCCCCCGTCCCCTCGCTTTAAGGTCACCCACCTGTATTAACAACACCAACCTCATTTCAATGCTTTTCTTTCTCTGGCTTTGGCCAGCTCTCCTAGCTTAGTTACTACATTTGTTGATGCCCATAAATCAATAATACGTGAGATTATTTAGTTTTATTATTATTGAATTTGTGCGTTTGGAGTGTGGTTGTTGTGTTTTCATATTGTACTTGTTGGTTTCACCATGTCAACTAAGTTATGGAACACAGCTATATCAATTATCTTCATTCACCACCATCTCATGAAATTTCTCCATGTGAAGATGGTGTTCAAACTTCATTTCATCATTACTCCGCCAGGAGATACTATCCACTACCGGTCTCAAGCCCGGATAAAGGAGGAGGGTTGTGTTAGGTAGCCGACAGCCAGCATAAAACCTAGTCGGATCCAAATATGAATTCTAGACAAACTATCTGTTGGGATGTAACCCACACAGAAATCTAGAATTCATGTAGCCAACCTTATATAGTGGGATAACGGCGGGATATGTTGTTGTATGTGCGTTTGGAGTGTGGGTGTTGTTACTTTATTATTGGAATCTTTAAATTGCACATGAGCAGTTATTTGGAATTGTGCGTTTTGAGATTATTCTTATAAATTTTGTTTGTGTAAAGATTGTATTGTAGAAGGGTTTTGTAGTTTATTCATGTAGAAGTATAGATTGAGTGGATTATCCCATAATATTGTGGGATTATATATATAGGTACTGAAGCCAAATGCTATATTTGTTATATATGTCATATTTTTCTTAATTTTTGGGTGTGATAATGCATAATCTAATCTTATAAAAATAATTTAGTTATCTACACTATAAGGTTAAAATTGTGTCTAAAATGATCTTTCTTGACTATCACACAATATATGATCGATTGAGCAAGTTTCATTTAAAAATAAGATGAAATGAAGTGAATTTAATTACATATAATTATTTGATATTGAGTTAAGTTTTAATTATAATTATTTGATAAGATAGTAAAATTTATTTATACTATAAAGGTGGATAAAGATAAGAATTATTTATTAAATTTACTGTTAAATTTGACATAAGACTCATCCCAACACAAATATAAAATGACAAAGTGGGCTGAAGGGTTGGATTAGACACACCTAGCCAAGCATAAAAGAGGAGCTCGGAGCCAGCTGCCATGGAGTAACTGAACAGCCAACTTCACTTGGAGATCACGTCATGGAGCGGCTGGCCTTTCAATTTCTAGTTTTAAATCTTGGCCTATTAGATTCTCTCCTTTGCAGTAGCGTTGTGCCATAAATCTGCGCCCCTGCCTCTCCACTCTTCACTCCTGTATTACACTCACTCTGTAACCTCTCTCTACAAACACTTTTCTCCCCCACGAGAGAACATGGTTTCCCTTCAAGCCCCTCTCTCACCAACTCCAAGAATGCCAATTCCAGGCCCTGAGAATTCATCAAGGAAGAGAAAATGGGAAGAACAAAGAGTTACAGAGCTTCTCGACAAGCCATTTGAACAATCCCAACCTTCCAATTCCATATTTGACACCGAGCTTAATCTCGAGACCCCGTTGCCAATGGATTGGCAACGATGCCTCGATGTCAAGGTAACACCTTTTCTAGTCTTTAACTAAATTATAATAACTTAATAAATGGTATCAGAGCTGACTATGATTATTCTTTTTGTTGCAGTCGGGTCAGATACACTACTACAACACGAGAACCCAGAAGAGAACGTCAGAGGATCCGATGACAAGCCCGGAGCCGCCAAATCCCGGCGGTGGCCATATAATCAGCCTGGACCTCGAGCTCAACCTGCTATGTGGATCAACGAAAGCCGACAATTCCAGCAACAAGAACACCAAGAATTCGGGTGGTTTATTAAGACGGTCCCCGTCATGGCTGGCGTTCGACAGGGCCGCTGAGAAGGAGATGGTGACGGCGGTGTGCAACAAGTGCCACATGCTGGTGATGATGGACAAGTCGGCGCCGGAATGCCCCAACTGCAAATTCCGGCACCCGCAGGACCAAACCATTCCGCAGCTATTCAGGGCTCGGCCTCTTATGTTGGGAAAGTGAAAGTTGGTAGTATTTAACATAGATATATGCTAATTAGAAGGTTTTAGTGTTGAAGCTTCAAGCCATGGAAGGACTTATCAGCAACTGCAAGCTTTGTTATGATCAAACGTATGATCCGTCAATCACTCTTGTCTTGAGCCATCAATCGCTGCAAGAGCGATGACACCTTCTGTCAGTCTTATATATAGTTGGGACTGTTTATGTTCAGTGATCAAAGACTTCAACGGGAATATGTGTATACTGCCGAACGATATATAATATTGCCTATAACTTTGCAAATATCAAAACAACACACCATGACGTGTATGTCTTTCCATCAAGTTAATGTTAATCCACACATTGAGAAGAAATAAGCTTGGAAACAGATGCTAATCATGAAAGGGTCATACTATTTATGCAAGGGAGAATTTGACATGCGAGTGTGCAGATGATATATCGTAATATTTTGATATCGTAATATTTTGATATCAAAATATCGCAATATATAATAATTTTTATTCATCCCCTTCTCTCTCCCCCCTTCCCTCGCCGCTACAACCGACTACCCTCCGCCGTTCTTTGCCTTAGTCGTCTCGCCTACTCTTGTCACCTCCTCGCATTCTTTCGCCATTGCAACCTTACTGCCTCACCTCCTCTCGCTATTGCAACCTCTCCTATGTTTGATGCAACAGCGAGAGGCAAGCTGATTGCTGAAAGGTGTAATAGTGAGGAGATGAGATTGCAACTGCGAGAGGAGGTAAGGCAACAAGGCGATAAGGTTGCAGCGGTGAGAGGATGCGAGGTAGCGACGAATGGTCGGTTGCAACGGCAAGGATGCAATGACGGCAATGAGAGGAAGAGAAGAGAAAGGAGAGGCTATTGGAGGGGAAAGGGGCAAAATGGCCATTGAGAGATGAGAGAAAGGGACAAACTAGTCTTTAAAGCCACCTATAAACCCATATGTAGAAACCTTATCTATATAAATAACGTTATCCATCATGAAAATATTGGATTCTTCATTGATTGTTTGGTTGGTATGAAAGGTTCTCCCGTTCAATAACTTGAATGGACATATTATGCTATATGGATCATCATATTCATTGTTGTTCTTGGGATTGCCTAAAAACCTATAAAAAATTTAGGTTCTTTTTTGTGTTGTCTCCCAAAACAAACAGCATCGTCAAGTAATTCCTGGCAAGCACCTTGTTTAGAATATCAAGGGCAAACTTAAAAGTTAATTTTAATCCCCGTGTAAAATGTTTTCTTAGAATTTTCTTTTTTATTTTTTAGCGTTTGGTTGATAAAAAAATAGAAAATATTTTCATAATAAAATATTCTTTTAAATAGATGGCTACTAAAGTTTATTTAACTCATAAGTCATTGTATTAAAGAAAATTTTAATAAAAATATTAAAACTCAATTAATATTGTTAAAGTGGGAGAACGTTATAATTTTTCTGTAACTGAGTTACAATTAATTGAAATTTTAGGTGATGAAAAATAAATTGATATATCATGGATAAAACTCAATCAAAGTGATACAATCATTTTTTTTAGGTCTAGTCTAATCTAGGCATTTAATTATGTGTGATATAAAAAATTATAGAGAGCTTGCAAATTATTGTAATTAATGAGAGAGAACATATTAAAGAAATTCTAGGACTGTCTCTTTTTTTCATAGAAAATTGTGATTTTTTGCTTGATTGATAACCATCCTATATTGGGACAGAGAAAGAATAATTAGTCAAAACACTTGGGATTATTGCTCTTGCGCAGTCCTTCGCCGCTTGTGCCTTCAATTTCTACAGAAAAGATAAATCGCAGGTAAAAACTTTGTGTAAGGGTCCACTCTCAAATATTCCCGTTAGCATAGAATATTCGAAAGAAGATCATTACAGAGATGATATAGAATAAACCATATTAAGCAATCAACTCAATTCATTACTAACAGTGGAAACTAAATTAAGTTTCAGTTACATTTTCAATATCTCATTAGATTAGACTCAAATGTCATATAAAATAAATAGAAGCTCTAGTGTGACTTAACAAAATAAAATCATTTCATTTTCAGCCTCACTAAAATGCTATTAAGGATTCAGTCTCACTAAAATGCTATTAAGGATTTTCAAGATAGGACATGTCTCCGTACACCACTACCCCTAGGCCTTAACCCCACTAGACTTACCCCAAATAACAATATTTCCTTTACCTAGAATGGTAAAGAATATCAAGTGAGCCATAAACCTTAGCAAGTTCTGGAAATAATAAATAATGAATAGGATCCAAAAACATAGTGATGCAAAAAAGAGTAATCAAGGATTCAACAGTAATGTACAAGATTCATAGTTTATGAATTTATCAATTCAAATTTAAATATATCATGCCACCATGTACCACTATGTAATTGTGCATAAAATTTCAATGTCAGTATCAAATCTCGCAGGCTCGCTAACCATCAATCAACACATGTAAAAGTGCATCATTTTTGTAACGCCCCGTCTTTCCAAAGGGCATCACTATGCTGGGACCCATCATATAAATACATATTCTCTTTCTTAAATACATTTCTTAAACCTCAAATACCGTATTTCAAAGAGAAACCCCCCAACATATTATTATAAATGAGGAAGCAATAATCGAAACTTGATACGGTACATAATCAACTCACTTTAAAACAATATAAGAATTAGCACCATTACATCATATCTTCAAAGCCTTAATACATAAATACATGGAGACTCAATTTCCGAGATAACATCTAAACACCCTAGATGCAATTAAATGATACCTCAAATACATAGCCATTTCCTAACTCCTAAAACATGTCCAGATAGACAAATTACCAGAACCATTTGTTGAATCCATCGGACATGTTACCCCGTGTCATCATATCTCAACCTGCTCATTGTCTAAACTGCAAGTCTTAACTAGAACGTTGAATGTTCCAAAGGTATAACTCAAATTAGATGATGAATCATCTAAGTAAGGGAATAATAAACATATTTTGTGCATGAATGCAAAATACAAAATGTCCTTAACATATCATTTCGGTTTAAGTTGACCGCACCCAATCGCTACTTCTCATTTTTACAGCCTCCTTACCAGGCCGAGATGTATGGGTGCACCCTTGGTAGAGCAGCAGTGCCAGTCCTAGTCTCAGAACCCAATATGCGATGCATGATCAATATATCATCGTGAACATAAGCTCATTTCATCATCAATACATGTAAATGTAATCTACATGATATATTCACATCAAGACATGACAACATAATAAAAACATTTACTTAAAATTGAGTTTTGGGTTGAACCACTTACAAACCAAATATTTTTCATAAAACTAAATCCAGTTGGGAAGTACCACTTACTTTTTCAAGCTTATCAACTACCTCGATATTCGTGCATTACCTCAAAATACGTGCATTGCCTCGATTTGTGTGACAACCTCAAAATTCACACAAGTCACTTCAACTTTAAGCCTCAAAGCATCTTAATCATCATATTTGATTAAATAAGTATTAAAACCTATTTTTCATAATTTCTTACATTTTCTTTATTTTTCTCTCTATTTTCTACTCAATAAATCCAAACTAAATATTTTTCAAATATTTCACTATGAAAATTTGTAAAATAATATTCCTAAATTTCTAAAATTTTATAGGAAATTTTACTAACGTTAACTTAGCCTCTCAAGTTTTCTCGGTATGTGTGTCATATCCTCAAAATGCGTACCCGAACCATTTTCTTACCCAAAATCTCTAGAATATTAATAAATATCTATTTCCTATTTTTCTAGAAGTTTCTAGAATTTTTTTGGCATTTTTTTTCCATTTTTTTCCTTTTTTTTCTTTTTATTTTTTCTTCTTCTTCTTATTCTTCTTCTTTTTCTTCTTCTTCTTCTTCTTTTTCTTCTTCTTCCCGCCTATTCGTGAACCAGCTTCTGCACGCCGCGTTCTCGGCCTTGCCACCGTCTTCTCTAGCCGCCATCAGCCTTGCTGAGCGCTGCCCAGCTCCGCCTAGCTTCTTGTTACCATCATCCCTACAAACAACTGCCATTGCATAGCAACTTAAAGCTGCCCATTGCCATCGCCATGGTCGAAATCGGCCCAAGATCTCTCTCTTTCTCTCATCTCCCTTACGACTATCAGCCAAGCTCTCATGAGCTCTCTCCCTTTCTCTCATTTGATCTCTCTTCTTATCCCTCTCGCATTCTCTCGGTCGAAGCTCTCATGGGCTTACTGCCATTTCCTTCTTCATTTGCTTCCCTCAATCTCTCCACTCTTAGTCTATTTATATGCTCACACCACTGCCTCGGCCATTCTTCCTTGCGTGCAATGTCAGCGCCCGCTTCCGAATATACCCACTAGCATAGGATATCCGAAAGAGATTCCATCCAAAATGGAATTACATAAGCAACCATAACCAAAAATTTCATAAAATAAACGACTCCCTTCTACTAGGAGCAATAATCTTTCTTACAAAATTTCTTTAAGCTTACAAGCCATACAATTCTCAAAATAAACAAAGGCGTCATTAACATATAAAAGAAATAACCTTCTACACTGGCCCTCCTCACAAGTCCTAAAAATCTTTAGGTTGGGGGAGATCTCTATACACTACTGAAACTCAACTTCAAACCCTACTAGATTCCCCTTCTGCTATCGATTTTCCCTTACCTAGAATGAGAACAAGCAAACAAGTTAGCCACAAGGCTCAGCAAGCATAAATATAACAAAGGGAATAAGATAGTTAGATCCCTGAAGGCATGTATAAGATAAGAGTCAATGGAAGACTTATACCTGACATTTAGAACAAAGCATTAAATCATGCCTTCTACATTATTAAAATCTCAATAATTAGTATCTTTACTTAGAAACAAGGCACACATGCCACTCATAGAGTGCAATTTGCACAATTTAAATGTTGACATAAACCCATTTTTTTCCATATGTGACTCATAGCACAAAAAACCACCAATTCATGCTCATACAATTTTTATTTCATGGTAAAAATACATGTGCCACATTGGCCCTCTAGGCCTGCACATCCATGGCTAGAAATGCATACATATGTATATATATATATATTAAAATCCATCAACCACCATGGTGGCAAGAGCATCACCTATCGGGTTTATGGCCACCCTACTCGCGCCAGGCACTTAATGGGATATCCCGTCTCACACTTGCGGAACTTAGCCGCCCCGCCAAAATTATAATAAGAGGCACAAAGGTAATGATAGCAATGACTCACATAAGATAAGAAATTTCCGTGGACATGCCACCCAAAAACATTACTTAACAACTTCCCCAAACAAGCTCGATATGGTTAGTATAGATTTAAGAAAGCCTTAACTAACTCAAATTATATCAAACATATATTATATTATATATCAAATTAAATCCCTCGAAGTCTAGTTTATGATGCTTTAAACAGAATGAAATTTTGAGTTCTACATCAAAAGTTATAGTCAAAATACCACAACTTGCGTAGTGTTGAAAATGTTGATTAGTCGAATTTTATGAGGGAATAGTCAACTAAAGCTTAATCAACTTAAGAAAATGCACAGTCGATTGATGCTTAATCGATTCATGAACACCCATTAGTCGGCTAGGCTGAGGCTAGCATCGAAAATATGAGAAAATAGGCTTCCGATAAGTCGACTAAGCTCCAAAAATAGTTAACTCATCGCACACAAACACACAAAATGACCCCAAAACACCCCAAAACAAACCATGACTAATCTCCTAACCCTCAAGTTGTCATTCCATGAAATAAAGATTAGGAAAACAAGCCCCAAAGAGACCAAGAATAAGACTCAATGAAGCCATTAAAAGAAACCCACATTTTTGGAAAAAGTTGGAAACAACCCACACAACTCAAGCTTTAAAAACATCACTTAAAGATATGAACATATCAACTTGGCTAAGCAATAAGATATAATCTTGCAACAAAAGTTGTGAAAAACAAAGAAGGATGCTTGCCTTAAAATGGAGAGACCAAGTAAATGATGAAGACCCTCCACTTGAGCTTACTTCCCAACCAATAATGGAAAAAGAATGAAGGAAGAAGATGAAGAAAATGAAGCAAGAGGCTGCCGAGAGAAAGAGAGAAAGAGAGAGAGAATGAGAGGAAAATTGGAGAAGAAGCAAGAAGGCATGGCTTGCCTTCTCACCAGCCCCAAACCCACAAAATTCCCATTTTTATTTCCTTATTTGCCCTTTACACCACACACACACATATAACTTTATGAAGCCCCTTATGGACTTTTGCTTTTATTTCCATTTTCTTGTTCTTTTTCTTTAATCTCCCATTTACACACACAATATAACACACACATATATATACAAAGACCCACTTATATTAATGGCCCAAGCCCACTCAAAAGCCCATCCATGCTAAGCCCATGAAGCTACTTAACCCATCACTTCCTTTGGGCTACAAACCCTTGGTCCAAGCCCATTTCATAACACATTTATACTTTAATTTTTCACACTCAAAATAATTTACTTTTAAGAAAAATTTAACCAAAAATGCTATTATTAATTTAATTACAACTAACAATTAAGGCCCACATGACATGCCCTACACCATAATGCAAATATTATCTAAGACCCATTAAACGGTTTGTTTCATGCAAAATACTCCATTTGCAAGCATGTAATTTATAGGGCATTGGGTGAAGGTTGCAGGGCATGCCCATTTCTCTTGCGTGCGCATACACGCATTGTATATATATATATACATATATAACACTATATAGTACATTATATATAAAAAAGTTACATCTTTAAATTCCAATTTTCGTCTTATTTCACTTGGGCAATTCTGTAATTTCAATTATATGCTCAAATATTAAATTAAATTGCATTTCGATACTAAAAATCTAAAATTAATAATTCAAAATTACTCGATAATGACGATTCCGCCCCAGTGTCCTCACCAGCTATTGTTTCATCTCGAAACTACTGAAGAGTTGATCATTACGAAAAACTAGAACCCCCTCAAGCTTCTGTTGATTTTTCGGAAGTCCCCTACGATAATTCGATTTCTTAGCCTAATTCGTAGCTGCATTTTAGCTGTACCGAAAATCGTTCCCGATCTAATTTCTTTCGATACTATAAATCCTATCATGGGATGCTCATCAATGTTGTATCATTTTTCTTAGAAATCTAAGCTCCAAGACACTCCCTACAGTTGATTCGGTATTGATAACTACTATCAAACCAATTTTTCGGTATTCTACACTTACTTAAATTACGTGATAACCTCACGAAAATATGGGTTTTTACAATTTCAATGTCGGTATCAAATATCTCAGGCTCTCAACCCATTAATAAACACATGCAAAAATGTATCATTTCAATTAAACCTCACAAATAAATATGGAGTCAATCTGTCGGGCTATGGTCACCTCGTCCTGCGCCAGGTGCTCTAGGGAACCATTTCTCTCCAAGCAAAATAATAGGTGCGCAAGATATATATATATATATATATCATATACATGTATGCATTTGCTAACCACATGCATTTAATTTTCGTTTCCTCAATATTCATATTTTCAACACCACTTACCCATACCGAGTATTTTACCATCATCAGATAAATTCAACATATCTTACTTTATAACATTTACCATATTCAAGATGTAAATTATAACACAAAAATAATTGATGTAAATTATAACACAGAAATAATTATGGAAGATACTATTTAAAGTTAAATCTTGATTCACCATTTGAGAGGTATTATAGATTTAATATGCTATTTTTTCTATCATGTAATCTCTTTAAATTCATTCAATAATTATGCTGAGTTAACATTGATATGCATTTTTGGGAAAACATATTCGGATGGCGTGCACATTTGGATAGATTTATTAAATTGAATGCAACATTCGAATGGGGTATAAATATATGTATATATAGTGATTCAAATAAGGTATGTATACATTTATATAGGTGATTCGAATGGCATACGCATATTTATATAAGTGATTTGAATGGTATATGTATATATACATATATATATAGGTTATTTGAATGGAACATGGGTCATTCAAATGGTGTGTGTGTGTATATATATGGATGATTCGAATAAGGCAAAGGTGATTCGAATGGACTTATGCATATACAGGAGTGTGATTCGAATCACTCAAGAGGCAATTCGGATTGCTCAAGAGACAATTCGGATTGGGCATGCATATACATATATATAGGTCATTCAAAGTAGTAAATTTTAGATTTTTTGCCAAGATTGATGGGGCCATTACGGACTCAATATAAGGCCAAATAATGTGGATAATATATAAAAATGAAGCCTAGGATGTCTAGTTTACATCTCAATAAACGGATCTCAATTCGAATATGGGAACAGAAAGTTATAAGTGAAAGAACATCAGATGGTCATAATACATGAAAATGGTAAGCTATGAATTTCTTGGCAGAAATTAATCGAGTTGTTACAGGTCCAAAACATAATCAAATTGTTTGAATTATACATGGAATCGAAACCTATGAAGTCTAGTTTCCAACACATCAAACAGATCTTAAATCAGATATCATCACAAGGAGATATACCTAAAAGAATGAAGCATAGACAGATCTGCTATAGTGAATCACGAATTTGAACAACACATTCAGATGATTTCTAGCACATTCGAATGATAGAGAAATTCATTCGGATGAGGGAACTGTAGCATCTGAATGTTAGACAAAAATCAGAATAATTTGATTAACTTACATGCAATTCATTCGAATGTGGGAGGAACTCAATCGGATGAGGCTCGGTATATATTCAGATGAGGTCATTCTGGCAATTTCGACATCATTTGGTAATCCAAGCATAACTTTCTCGTTCGAGCTCCAATTGAGATGATTCAAGATGATATAGAACGATAAGAAAATTATATATAACTTTCATGTTTTAAGTTTTGAGAGATTATGGCTTAATCAAGGTTAAAATCGAGCTCAAAGTTGTTGCCATTGTGATTTATCTGGATATGACTATCTTTTGAGTATAGCATTCAAATGGGTTTTATATATATTCAGATGAGGCTATGTGTTGAGCCAACTTGCTCCATTCAATCTAATTCTAGTTTTGATGGATAACAAAAACATATTTATGTATTAAAACCCTATTTGAGGCCCCTAAATGTTATTTAATTAATTCACATGATTTTATCTAAGTGTTATATAAATGTTAATATAGTTTTTCGTATTACAACATTTTTATAAAGCTTGTATAGCTTTTCTTTAAGTGTTTGTCAAATTTTCTAGACCAAAAGTCGACTCCTATGTGGGAACAGTCGACTCCTCGATTGCCAGTCGACAGGGGATTAGCCACAGTCGATATAGTCAAAGCTCGGGTTATACAAAGTCGACATAGTCGAGAGCTATGTTTCGACAGTCGACTCCCTTTGAAGGGAAGTTAACTCTAGGTTTTCCTGGAGTCGACTCCTTTCAAGTTGCAGTCGACTATTAGATAGGACAGTTGACTGTCCTGGTCCAACCTTCAGATTTTTAGCCTAATCTCTGCTCGTTTCTTGTTCCATATATATATATATATATATATATACCTTTTGCCTAGAGAAAAAGTAACAACGAAAAAAGGTGCTCTTTCAAGATCTATCTTTCAAGAAAAGCAAGCAAGTGCTCAAATCTTTCAAGCCTATTCAAGAAGCACTCAAGCTCATGGATCTACACTGTTCATTTGTTCTTGGGCTCTTGCAACCAAGGGATCAAAAATCCATCTTGCAAATCCGCTTGAGGTCAACTGTATTTGTTTAATTTATGTTGTATTTTGTATAGTACAGTTGTATCTTTGCATCTTGTTGTGCTTCATTGTGTTGTCCAAAGGTGGACATCGTTGTAATACTCAAACTTTATCCTTGTGGTCATTGGTTGGTTTCCTGGAACCATTACAAAATCTAGGTGTAATAGTTTCCGAGGTTAGCTACGATAAAATCTCGGGGTGATTGAGAATAGTGGAACCCTAAGGGTTGTGGATACCTTAGGAGAGTGAAGTAGGCATGGGATCGTTGAACCACTATATGTGCTGTGTGCATTGCTATTTTTATTTTTGGTGATTCTTGCACATTTAAATTCTCATCTTGGAATTGGTGGAATATACATGTATATATCAAAGTATTTTTATGTATAATGTTTATTCAAGAGTTTTCAAAATAAATTGAAATAAGACCTAATTTTTTATCAACTCAATTCACTCCCCTCTTGAGTTGCCATTATATTGTGTTAAGGGACCAACAATTAGTATCAAAGCGGGATTCTTAAAATAGTTGAATCTTTCAATTGACAACTAAAGAAAAGATCAATCTAGAATGGCATCTTTTACTACCCAACCCGTGTCTGAAGGACCATCTACCTCTAGGCCACCTTTCTTTGATGGATCGAATTATGGTTATTGGAATATGAGGATGGAGTCGTACCTATTCTCAATAGACTATCAGTTATGGAAGATTGTTAGGGATGGAATCACTTTGTCTAGTGAAAAAGAAGAAGAATGGACCGAAGAAGACATTAAAAAGAAACAAATGGATCATAGGGCTAAGTATATAATATTTTGTTCAATACTCCCATGTGAATATGAAAAACTCTCTGCATGCTCTACCTCTCATGAAATTTGGAGGAAATTGGAAGTAGTATATGAGGGTGCTAACCAAGTTAAGGACACCAAAATAAATCTCTTGATGACTCAATATGAGGAATTTAAATTACTCAATAATGAAAGCATAGGTGATATGAATGATCGTTTCCAAAAGATCATAAATGCTCTCAAAGATACTAGGCAAGACAATTATCGAAGTAGATCAAGTTGAAAAGATTCTTAGGTCATTAACAATGGAGTGGCAACCATTAGTCACTGCCATAACTCAAGCAAGAAATCTTAAAGAATTAAAATGGAAGAGTTAATTGGAAATCTCTTAACACGTGAATTGGTCCTAAATAAAATAAATGAAGATACTAAAGGGAAAAAGTCATTAACCCTAAGAGTAAATGAAGATAGTAGCTCTACTGAGGAGAATGAAGATGATGAGACTGTTATGTTGTCTAGGAAATTTGCAAACTTAATGAAGAAGAGTAAGTTTAGCAAAAAGGGTCCTCTTACATGCTTTAACTGTAAAAAAGTAGGTCATATGCAGTTTGATTGCCCTGAAAAGAAGAAAGATAAGATAGAGAAGAAAGATAGGCAGGAAGGTAAGAAGAAGTTTAGGAAACCAAAGAAGTAAGCCTTTGTTGCTTGGGATCCGAATGGCTCTAGTGAGTCTTCACAATCCAAGGATGAAGTAGCCCATATGTGTTTCATGGCCCATGAACAAAAGGAAGAAGAAGAAGAAGAGTGTATGGAGTTCAAAGAGCTTCAAGAAGCTTTCAAGGAATTGTATAAGGAGTACCAAGTAATTAAGAAAAATCTCAAAAATAACAAGAAACTTCAAAAGGAAGAAAATGAATCTAACAAGAATGAAATATCCAAGCTAAAAGAAGAAAATCAAAAATTAAAGAAAGAAACTCAAAAGGTTAAACAAGAAAATGAAAATGATGATAATGTGATTAATCTTCAAGAAGAAATTAAATTGTTAAAACTTCAAAACAACAAATTACTAGTAGAGAAAAATGCAATAGAAAAAAGTCTTGCAACTATGTTGAGTAAGAAAAATTCAAGACCAAAACCTAGATATAGACATCATCAAAGGGAATGGAGAAATCCTAGATGGAAACCACAACAGAAGAGGCCAAATGAAATAAAAATGTGGGTACCCAAATGTGTAGCTCACACTATGAGGAGTTTAGAAACAACTAGGCCAAAATAGTTTAATGAATATACTACAAATGTGCCTTATGGTAATGATCATAGAACGAATGCATTGAAATTTAATGATGTTGGATTTAATGAAGCAAAAATCAAAGGATCCATCTAAATCAAAGGACCCATCTATAGGTGGGTACCTAAAACTAAAACTTAATCTTTTATGTGCAGATGTGCGTGAGGACCACAATGGGCAATAAGTGGTACATGGATAATGGATGCTCACGGAACATGACGGGAGAGAAGGATCTTTTTATAGACCTTACTCCCAAAGATGGCAGATATGTCACATTTGGGGACAATGCCAAAGGTAAGGTTGTTGGAATTGGTACAATTGGCCAGCCACAACTTACTACTATTAGAAATGTTTTACTTGTTGATGGTCTGAAGCATAACCTTCTTAGCATTAGTCAATTTTGTGATGACAGCTTTAAAGTGATCTTTAAGCAAGAACATTGTTTAGTGCTTGATTCTAACCTTGATATAATTATTTGTGCTAATAGAAGAGGTAATGTATATGTTGTCGATATAGAAGAAATTAATGCAAAATGCCTTATGGTCAAAAATAATAACTCTCTTTTATGGCATAGAAGGTTAGGTCATGTAAATCCTGAGCTAATCAAAAGAATAGCTAGAAAAGATCTAGTGATAGGCCTTCCTAAGATTAATTTTAGTGAGGACATGTTTTGTGATGCTTGTTGTAAAGGTAAGCAAACTAAAGCATCATTTAAGTCTAAGGATGAGATTTCGTCGTCTAGGCCATTGCAACTTTTACACATGGATCTTTTTGGTCCCACAAAAACTAGAAGTTTGGGTGGTAAGCATTATGTGTATGCTGTAATAGTTGATTTCTCAAGATTCTCATGGGTTATGTTTTTAGCATCTAAAGATGAAGCTTTTAAGTTTTTTATTAAGCTAGCTAAAAGAATTCAAAGAGAAAAGGATGATAAAATAATCTCCATAAGAAGTGATCATGGAGGGGAGTTTGAGAATAAATCCTTCATGGAATTTTGTGAGGAAAATGGGATTCTTCATCAATTCTCCACTCCAAGAACCCCTCAACAAAATGGCGTAGTTGAGCTAAAAATAGAACTCTTCAAGAGATGGCTAGGACCATGATTTTAGAAAATAATTTGCCATCCTATTTTTGGATGGAAGCGGTCAATACTGCATGTTATATTCAAAATAGGTTCAACCTTAGAAAAGGCATCAAGAAAACACCATTCGAGATTTTCTATGGAAAAAGACCAAATGTGTGTTATTTTCGTGCTTTTGGGTGCAAATGTTTTATCCTTAACACCAAAGATAATTTAGGTAAGTTCAATGCAAAAAGTGATCAAGCTATATTTCTAGGATACTCTGGTTCAAGTAAGGCTTATCGAGTCTATAACCTTAGGACAAATTCCATGGAAGAATCTATCCACGTGAAGTTTAATGAATATCCTGAATCTAAAATTTTAAGGAAGATGAAGAGGATAAGATTTTAGAATCATCTAAGAAGCTAGAAATTCAAGAAAATGTAAAAGAAGGGACTTCTATGACCCAATCTCAAAATCATGAAAAGCCACTTGATGGAGGTGATCTAGATAAGCTTCCAAAGAGCTATAAGTTTATTTGAAACCATCCGAGTGAGCAAATTATAGGAGAACCAAGCTAAGGTATAAGGATAAGGGCATCCTCATAACATTATATGAATAATGTAGCATTTATATCCAAAGTTGAGCCAACTTGCGTAGAAGTAGCTTTAGAAGATAGTTGTTGGATTAATGCTATTCAAGAGGAATTAGATCAATTTAAAAGGAATGAAGTTTGGGAATTAGTTCCAAGGCCAAGCGATACATCCATAATTGGAACAAAATGGGTGTTTGAAAACAAGCTAGATGAGAATGGAAAAATAGTTAGAAATAAAGCAAGATTAGTAGCAAAAGGCTATTGTCAAGAGGAGTGTATTGACTTTTAGGAGTCATATGCTCTGGTGGCTAGATTATAAGCAATTAAGATGCTTTTAGCTTTTGCCTCTCACTTGAAATTCATGTTGTATCAAATGGATGTGAAGAGTGCTTTTCTAAATGGATATATAAATGAAGAGGTGTATGTTGAGCAACCTCCCGGTTTTGAGGATCCTCATTTTGAGGACCATGTTTTCAAGCTAAGGAAAGCCTTGTATGGTCTAAAACAAGCCCCTAGAGCTTAGTATGAAGGTTAAGCAAATTTCTTTTAGATCAAGGTTTTTCATGAGGGAAAGTTGACACTACACTTTTCATAAAGAAAGAAGAATCCAATATCCTCATAATTCAAGTTTATGTAGATGATATAGTTTTTGGAGGATCAAGTGAAAAATTGTGCAAAAAGTTTGCAAATGTAATGCAAAGTGATTTTGAAATGAGTCTTATGGGAGAATTAAATTATTTCTTAGGATTGGAAGTTAAACAATCAAAAGAAGGCATATTTGTAAACCAATCCAAATATCTAAAGGAAATGCTCAAAAAGTTTGGGATGGAAAATTCTAAAAATGCTAGCACACTTATGAGCCCTTCCACCAAGCTTGAGAAAGATGATCAAGGCATTAGTGTAGATCAAAAACTCTATAGGAGCATGATAGGGTCCCTACTCTACCTAACAGCAAGTAGACCCAAGATTATGTTTAGCGTGTGTCAATGTGCTCGTTTCCAAGAAAATCCTAAGGAATCTTATTTGTTGGCTGTAAAAAGAATTTTCAAATATCTAAGAGGATCTCAAGATGTAGGTCTTTGGTATCCAAGTGGGGATAATATTAATCTTATAGGGTATTCCGATGCTAACTTTGCCAGATGCAAAGTGGACCGGAAGAGTACTTCTGGCACTTGCCAACTCTGGGGAACCAAGCTAATTTCGTTGTTTTCCAAGAAACAGAACTCTATTGCATTATCAACTGCCGAGGCTGAATATATTACCGCCGGAATTTGTTGTGCAAAAGTTTTGTGGATCCATCAAGAGTTAAGCAATTTCAAGATTTCATTTGATATAACCCCCACTAGATGTGACAATACAAGTGCAATCAATCTGTCAAAAAATCCAGTCTTGCACTCTAGAACGAAACACATAGAAGTACAACATCATTTTCTTAGGGACGATGTGCAGAATAATGAAATTATTCTTGAGTTTGTCCCAACAGAACTTCAATTAGCCGATATTTTCACAAAATTGCTTCTCGAAGAGCATTTTAATTTTATTCGTAGGGAATTAGGAATCATTGTTCATCCATAATTATCTTAAATAAATATTCATTCAAATCTTCAACCCTTTCATGACAATATATTCTACAAATATTTTTAGTTTTTTTGATTTTTTTTTTCAGTTTGTATTCTCCAATCGACTGACTATCCATGATAGTCGACTTCTATTCAATCGACAGTTGACTCCCCAAAAGATGACAATCGACTCCCCGACGTCAGTCATGTTTAAACCGACGGTTCCTCTCATTCTCTCTCATTTTCTTCGTTTGTTCTCTTCTTCTCTCAACCCTTCTGCTCATCTCTGCCTTCGTTCTCGCACTTCCACTCTCCGTCTAAGGTAACTCTTGTTTCTTTTCACTTTTCTTCTCTCTCTCATTTTTGTTTCTTAGTTGTTTTAGTTTAATCATTTTTTTTTAACATTGGTTCTAGTTTATGCTTTTGCTTATGGTTATTATTCTTGGTTTTGTGTTGTCTTTGTCAAAATATTCAATATATCTATTTGTTAATAAATATCTCTATTTTTTAAAAAAAAAAAAATTCCAGCAGTCGACTTTGTTCTTCATCCAGTTGACTTGTATTCATCCTCAGTCGACTCTTCGTTCTCTTTCCAGAATATTTCATCATCCTTGCCATACTTTATAATGTCTTCTCATAAACGCCATCATTTATCATCCTATTCTTCTCGTCACACTCCCTCGGAACCTCAACCTCAACCTACCTACTTCCAATCTAAAACCCTCGAAGAAACTTTCCATAAATTATTCCAAAAATGCCCAGTGCTTCATGGGAAAACCCTTTACCGCAACTGGTTTGAAACATGTGGTTTTGAATTTCTCTGATGGTTTTATGAGGATCGCCCCTGGGGCTCCCTCATTGACATTGAGTGCTCCGTGTACCCTTTTATAGTTCGCACCTTTTACTCAAACCTTGATGTCAAATCTCAAACATTTGTTAAGGGTGTTACAGTCCATATCACCCCTGAGTTATTTTCCAACCTCTTAAATATTCCTCTCGATGACGATACCTCTAACCTGTCTTATCATCATGTTCCATGGAAGACCGTGATGCAAGACATTACAGGTCGAACTAATCTAATCTTTGAAGTTTCCCAACTATATTGCACAGAAACGAAAACGGAAAACGTTTCCGATAGGAAATAGAAACGTGGAAACGGACGTTTTTCTAAAAAATAGGCATAAATATGGTCCGAAACGGAAATAAGAAACGTTTCAGAAAAGGGGAAACGGCACCTATGAGGTGTTTCCATGCAACATAGTTTCTCAATTTGTCACTCTTCTTAAAGACATTAACCTTCGACTTGCCCATAATATTCTATCTCGCACTATTCTACCCCGGAAGGGGACTTTAGATCAATTCACTCCTAATGAGGCCCGATTGCTTTGGGCCCACATACATCGTCGTCCTATTAATCTTCCCAGCCTAATCTCAAATCACATCCACAGTGTTTTTGTTCGTAGTTCTTCGTCACTCCCATATGGACGACTTCTTACTTTCCTTTTTACCAATCTCAACATTGACCTCTCTTCTGAACTCTTCGAGCCTCTCACTCGTTTTATGACCATAAATGACATTACAGTAAAAAGAATGGGTTATGGTTTTTAGAACAAGGTCTGGGTTTATCAAGGTAAGGCTCAACCCTTTGCTCCCGCGCCAGTCTCCTCGCCATCAAACTCTAAGGAAGATCCGACACAGACCCCTGTCCATCGACCTGGCGAATCCTCTGCTCCTCCTCATTCCCACATCTCGTCTTACTATACTATTCAGGGTATTGGAGAGCGTTTGGAGCTTGTAGTTGCCGATATAGCGAAGATAAAGACTTCTATGCAGACCTTGCAAGATCAGCGAACCGTCGAGTTTGCTGCCATTCGTGAGATGCTTCAGAGTCTCTTTCCTCAACCTGAGGTACCACCGTCATTTCAAGATCCGCCTGCTGATTTACCTCCTAGAGATGCCTAGGAATATCTGATGTACTTTTTGACTCTTATTTTAGAAGCATTTTTTTTGTGGTTGTTGGTGTACAACATCTAATGATTAGGTTGTTAATACTCTTCTATCATCAAAGGCAAGTTCTCCTTGCACTTTTATTACATATTATGCAAACTTCTTTCTCCTTTTCTCTTATCTTTTAGTGCAAGGTATATCCTTTATATTTAATCAAAGCTCTTGCTATCATCTCTTTAAAGGTGGTTTTTGAAATCTTGTAGTTAAATGTATTAGTTCCATGTTTTTCTTAAATCTTGTGGATTTCCTTCAAAGGTGTCATTGAGTCTCCCTTTGATTTCTATGGAGCTTGTTTTCCCTATCTTTTATTCAAGGAATGGAAACTTGGGGGTTAGGGTTTCGTTTGTGGGTGTTTTGGGTGTTTGTCGTTCTTGGGTTTTCAGTTTCGTGTGAGGTTGGTCAACTATTCGAGCTGAAAATTTTGAAACCTAATCACTATATTTCGAAACTTGCTCAAATAGAGCCTTTGATTTCGAAACCTAATCCCTATATTTTGAAACTTACTCAAATAGAACCTTTGATTTCGAAACCTAATCCCTATATTTCGAAACTTGCTCAAACAGAACCTTTGATTTCGAAACGTAATTCCTTTCTTTCAGAATGCACACCTTGTACTCTTTAAACCATAACTTTTTGTCCTAATATCGGAATTAAGATATGTTTTTTCTTTTTTTTTTTTGTTGCAACCCTAACTCAATAAGCTTTGATTTGGTATAGGATTTGAACCATTTGGACAACTACTAAGCATGTGGGATTCCTTTGAAATGTATGTTTTATTCGTAGCTTTCTCTTTCCTTAAAATTCATTCAATCTAAAATTCTGGAAACAAATACTTCCACCTTGACCTAGTTATAAGTATTATAAAATAATTGTACTTAATTGATGTGGTGGAACCTATATAAATGTTGAATTATGTGAAATAGCTAAGAATCTTAGTGGAAAAAAATTGAGGGTGCGTGAATATTATTTGTTATAACTTTGCTTGTGGTTGTGTTGCATTGCATTGCATTGTCTCACTATATTGCTTCACATTATGATGTTGGGTCATGGGTTGCATTCATTGGAGGGTCATGCCTTGTATGTGTTGGAGGCATGAGCATTGGTATGACACGATTGGCTTATGAGTGCTGACTTGTGTATGTTAGGCGAGCATATGCATTAGAGCATTCGTGTGTGAATTCTTATGGGGGTGTCACATGGCCTAATGTTTGGCTTATGAGGGTCTTACCATCACATTAATGGTGCAAGAGTCATTGCATTCCTTATGTGTTGCATTACATGGCGGTGTGTTCGCATAATTATACCACATGGTGGTGGTGGTGGTGGTGGTGGTGGAATTGGCTTGTGATTGTGATGCATAAGACTAAGGGTTTGAGTCCCACAATAACTATATCTTGCAATGCATAAGATTGAGGGTTTGAGTCCTACAATAGCTGTGTCTTGTGATGCGTAAGACTGGGGTTTGAGTCTCACAGCAACTTGTGATTGTGATGAGATAGTGAGTGCTTTGGCACATGATGGCGACGGTGATGGATATGATATCTATGGAGGTGGTATGAGAGCCTTGGGCTCATGTGATTGATTTGGTAGCCTGTCCTTGGCTGCTGCCAAGTTTGTATACCAGGTCTTGGGCGCCAGTGTATGCATTTATATGGGTCCCAAGAACCATATGTGTGCATCTATGCATTTATTTTATGGCTAGTTATGGTTGGGTATCGTGTTATATAGCCACATGGCATGGATTATGTGTCGTTTATGTAAATGAGACTAGCGTATGTTTTCATATACAGCATAATATGCATGATGTTCAGAGAAAGTCTAGTCGTATCCATTTTTTGTTATTTCTATATACTTGTTGAACCTTGTGGCTCACCTTAAAAATGTGTTTTGATAAAATTGTAAGAAATTGTATTTCTTTGAGGATGTTGTTGTCAAGTGTAGAATGTAACACCCCACTTTCTCGAGCGTGTTATAACTTGGGACAATTCTGAGATAATAATTTTTTCTTTCAAACTAATATTAAACCATATCATTCCTTATATCCACCCCAAAATTTTCATACATTTATCACGAAAGAGAATTATCATAAACATCAAATGCAGAAGGTAGAATCGAACATAACATCTTAACATTGATCATAAATTAATTCTTACATCCTCATTAACCATAAATAAGGTTATACATCATCATTCCTCAAAACGTTCAGAATTCAAAGTAATAGAACTTAAATACATGGGCTACATAACATACATACAATGCTGCATTTAATTCATCATGCACTTTGCTAAGTGTCATTTCATGCCTCATTCATCCTCGTTTATGCTACAATCTCCATCTAGAACATTTGAATATTCCAGGGGCAAAGCCCAAGTTAGATGATGAATCATTTAAGTAAGAGAACAATAAACATATTTCGTGCATGAATGTAAAATACAAAATGTCCTTTTCCATTTCATTCCATTTTGAGTCGACCGCATCCAACTATTGCTCCCCATTTTTACAGCCCTTACATCGGCCGAGGTGCATAGGTGCACCCTTAGTAAAGCATCGATGCCAATCTTAGTCTCAAACCTAACATGCGATGCATGATCAATAATATCATTGTGAATATATGCACATTTCATTATCAATACATGTAAATGCAATCTACATGACATATTCACATCAAAACATGACAACATAATAAAACCATTAACATAAAATCGAGTTTTAGGTAGAACCACTTATCTTACAAAAAGACAATTTTGCCCCTAGCATAGGTTTGCCTCAAAATTCATGTCGAACTTCCAATCATACTCAATTATGAACCTTAACATACCCTGGGCATCATAATTACCTAAGAAAATCATATTTCTAATTTTCTTTAATTTCCCTAATTTCTCCCATTTTCTCCTATTATTTCCTCAAAATTATGAAATAAATGTTTTCTCATAAAATTTTTTCAATTTCTATTCACAATAATTCCTAAAACAATATTCCTAACCCCCATAAATTTCCTCATAACTTTCAGAATCCATATTCTATTTATTTCTCATTTTTCCTTTGATTTTCAAGCATCTATTGCCTCAAAAATCCATAATAAATACCAATCATGCATTTCTCTTCCAATTTCATTATCAACAATTCTAAAACATCATTCTCATATTTCTGGAATTTTTGAAAGAATTTTCAAAGATAACTCACCTTCATGCGGAGCGATTCGTTATTCCTTTCTACTGCGACGAAACCTCGATTTGTATATCCAACGCCTTCTGCCACAAATTTCCATTCGAACTACTAAACTCAACCTATAGGATTTTTCTAAGAATTTCTGGTATTTTCTTTATTTTTTTTCCTATTTTCTTTATTTCTTTTCTTCTCTTTTCCTTTTCTTTCTTTTCTCTTTTTCTTTTTCTTCTTCTCTTTCCTTCTTGCACGAACAGCCCCTGCGCATCATGCCCAGCCGCCACTTCGCCTGCCTTCCTTTGCGCCCGCCTCCACCATCGGCCATCGTGACCTCATCGGCCCCACACCCTCGTCGACCTTCTGCTGGTCGCCGCTGCTCCAATTGTGCGCCGCCCAACGGCTGATCGCAGTTGCTACGACTGCCATGGCTGCTGCCCATATCATCTCTCCCTCTTTCTTTCATGCTTCTTCCTCCTTTCTTCAATTGCTCTCAATACTCCATCTATTCATAGGCTCTAAGTGCCTTGGCCATCACTCTAGAAATTGAATAATTTAACTTGCAGCAAAATGAAGCTTCACAAAAGCTGCCATTCATGCACACACGCGCATGAATGTATATATATATATATATATTGCACGTCACATTTAATTGCTCAATCTCTCAAATCATCTTGCCCTATGTACTCCATGTCTCTTAGAGATTTTTTCCTCATTTCATGTTGCCAAAATCTCTCCAATTTGCAGCCAAAATCTCGGCCATTAAAGCTTCAGAGAAGCTGGCCTCACCCACTCGCATATATACATTTATATATAATTATATATTACATTAATAATAGAAAATTTTCACATTTAAACTCTAATTTTATCTCTATTTCATCTATGCAATTCCCTAATTGCAAGTATACCCTCAAACGCCAAATTAATTCGCATTACGGTATCGAAAACTCAAAATTAATTTTTCACGACTTACTCAATAAGGACGATTTTGCCCCAGTATCCCCACCAAACTATCGTTTCATCTCGAAACCATTGAATGGTTGCTCATTACGAAAAATTGGAGCCCCCTCAGCCTTCAGTTGACTTCCCGAAAGTCTCCTATAATGATTCAATTTTGCAGCCTAAATGGCAGTTATATTTTATTTGCACCGAAAATTGTTCCCGATCCGATTTCTTTCGATACCATAAATCTTATATCGGAACGCTCATCGAGATCATATCATTTTTCTTAGATAATTTCACTCCGAGGCATTCCTTGTAGTCAATTCGGTACTTATAATTGCTATCAAACCAATTTTTCGATATTCTAAACATTCTTAAATTACGTGACAACCACATGAAAATATGGGTTGTTACATAGAAGGCATGAATCCAATTGATATTTAGATGTTGGATAGTGATTTTCCCTTAGCCATGAGTTATTTATGCCTTTATATATCGATTTATTAATGATTCCCTTTATTATATACTTGCTGAGTTTTGTGGTTCACTCTTACTTCTTTTGTCATTCCAGGAAAAAGGAAGATAGTTATTTGGGGCGAGTTCTGATTAGATATGTACAGAGATGTCCCGACCTTAAGATCCATAGGTATAGTTTTGAGGGCGTGAGTAAAGTATTTCATTTTTGTATTTGAAGTTTTAGTGCCCTTTTATCTTGAAAATGTATGGGTGGTAAGCCCGAGATGATGATGTAAAGAATGTTGTAATATTTACTTTATCTCCTATTGATAGTGAGTAAATATGGAAATGAAAAGGAATTTTTAGAAATTTTGAGTATCTTTATTCATTATGAATAATGAACATTCTCTCGAACTTTCTATGCTAGCGGAAAAATCTGGGAGGAGTCCTGACAAATGGTGTGATGAATGTCAAGCTGCGATATTAACTCTTTCTTTAAATGAGATTTTAGATTGAAATATTTTAAATATATGACCACTAAAGTTTATTTAATCTGGTAGATATTTTGTTAAATAAAGTTTAATAAAAACATTAAAACCCAATTAGTGTTGTTTAAATGGGAGAATGTTAGAATTTTTTTATAAATGGGTTATCATTAATTAGAATTTTTAAGTTATAAAAAACAAGTTGATCAAACTCATAAAACTTCTTTAAAGTGATCCAAAAACTTTTTTAGGCTTATATCCATTTTAATATTTAATTGTGTGTGATATGAAAATGTATAGAAAGCTTACAGGTTATTGAGCCGTTTAATAGAATGACCCATTACAGAAATCCTAAGGTTGTGTCACTCTCTGCCATCCAAATTATAATTTTTTATTTATATAGAAAATTGTGATTGTTTTTCCTAATAACTACTATTCAAATATTGGAGAGACAAAGAAAGAGAGGGGGGAAGCATACAGTGAGAACATGTGAATCTCCCTTTGTAAATTTGATCTATCCGTACCTGTCAATAATTTACTTAAAAGAATGATACTAGTATTTTCTTTAATTCCCTTTCGATTTTGTGTTTTATTGTTTATTATATAAATAGAAAATTAAATCAAACTTTTGGCTCAAATGCAATGCACCCACGTTGGTTATCTCCTTTCATAATATAATTAATAACTTGAATTTTCACTGCTTTTAATGCATAAATTCTCTTCTTGGGCAATTATAAGATGTATTTTGAAATTATTTATTCAATTAAATATATATATTATACTATGGTGTACTACACCCAAAAAGAGAGTTGTTATTCCACAATATTATTTATTAGTACAAAGAGTGAAGTGTAGCTAATAATAACTGAATATTAACCTATAATAAATACACAATGTTTTCGGTTAAAATGTATTTTATTATATTTCATTTTCAATTTCAAAATAATTTTATTAATTAATGAAATTTTTTAAAACAAAATGTATTTATCACTAATTAATCATAGTGTTTTGGGACTAAAATATATTTATCTCACCTTAATCATTATTCTAAAAAAATTAGTTAGTAATTATCTATAAAATAATTTTGACCAACAAAGTTAAAGAACACAAAATGATCATTTTAAGGCGATTTTGGTATTGGTTGTTGGGAGACCGAGTGCTTCTAATTAAATTGACAATAAAGTTTACCCTTTCCTTTTTATACAGTTTTGTCAACAACAAGCAATATTTCTATATGATAATAAAAATTATTTTTCATCAAGAGAGTTGAAATAGTATTTAAAAATATTATTAGAAAATGATATAAATAAAATCAAAATAAAGGAAGAAGTAAATAAATATGGAGTATATTTTTTATTTTATCAAATATTTTAAAAATAAAAGATATCAATAGGTGTGTTTTGTAATTTTCCAAATATAAGTAAAGTTATGTTTGATTTTTATGTTTCAAGATCTCTTTATTTATTTTTATTTCCCAAACACCTCTTTATTTGTTTTTTAAATAAACAATATTATCAAATTAAGTTTAACCAACCTTTTCCTAATCTCACTATTAACACAAAAAGAAAATTACAGGTGGTACCCCTAATGTTTGGTGTAATTATAAAAATTACTCTTGATATTTGAAAACTATAATAAGTATTTTTGAGATTTAATACCATGCTGCAAGTTTTTCCTTACCATTAATTAACTCTATTAGACATTTTAAAAATGACCAAATTAACCTTATATATAAAATTATTTTTCTCCATCTTATCTCTCTTATTTTATTTTCTCTTTCCTCTTCTTCTCACAGCTATTACCTTTATCAGTGACCTCCCTTCACCATTGACTGCCACCAACCTACCTTTACTAGTGTCGATCGACAAAATCTCTTGGTAAGTTTCTGCCCTTAATTTCTCTCTCTAGGTGTTGTGCCATGAAAAAATAGGGAGAAAAAAAGTTAAAAATTATAGAGAAAAAATTAAAGGAAAGATAGAAAAGCTAACGGCAAAATGATTGCCGCCAGCTGCCTAGCGGTTGCCAACCTCGCGGCATGGGCTACCCGCGAGGGCCTGCCTCGCAGCCACATACCGCGAGCAGCCTCGCGGTAGCATGTCGCGGACACCCTCACAGCTAGGAGGCAAAAACCTCTTCCCAACGAAGCCAAAGCTCTACTTATTAATCGTCACGTCTCAACACTAGCCACCTTTGAGAATCATGCCCTATAAATACGCAGCTATAGGACATTGAGGAGGACTTCCAATTTGGCTAAAATCCAGACACTTTGAATACATCTTTACTGTTTTCATGAATAGTCATTGGGATCCAAGACTGGCTTTGGCATCGGAGGGTCTTCGCGGGGGAAGATTCTCGCGAGCCTTCTAACCTATTTTCTGAGCATCAACAAGACCCAATCTTTACGACGAGACCTAACGACGAAGGCAAAACCTTGCGACGAGACCTTGTGGCGAAGGTAAAACCTTATAGCAAGACCTAGTGATGAAGGCAAAACCTTGCGACTAGACCTTGTGGCAAAAGAGCTTGTGGCAAAGCCTTGTGACGAGACCTAGCAGCAAAGGCAAAACTTTGTCACGAGACCTTGTAATGAAAGAGCTAGCAGTGAAGCCTTGTGGCAAAAAAGCTTGTGGCGAAGCCTTGTGGCAAAAAAGGTAGTGGTGAGACCTAGAGGCAAAGGAAAAAACCTTGCGACAAGACCTTGTGGTGAAAGAGTTTGTGGCGAAACCTTGTGACAAAACCTTATGGCGAAAGAGCTAGTGGCGAAGTCTTGTGATGAAAGAACTATGGTAAAAGAGTTAGTGGGGAAGTTTTGTGGTAAAAAAGCTAATGGCGAAACCTTGTGACAAAGCCTTGTGGCAAAAAAGCTAGTGGCGAAGGAGTTTGGGGCAAAGACCTTTGTGGCGAATGAGCTTGTGGTAAAGACATTGTGACAAACGAGCTTGTGGTGAAATCTTTGCGGCGAGCATCCTAACAGCAAACTCCCTTGAGATAGCTTTTCTTACGATAACCTAACTTCACCCGACACCAAGCTCGAGTGGACCCCATATTACAAATTTTAATTGTTGTATTTTTGCCGACAACACTAGGTTTATCAAAACCCAAATCATCTAGGTTTTGTCAAATCCTTTTCCTTATTCTTCTTCTTCTTCTTCTTCTTCTTCTTCTTCTTCTTCTTCTTCTTCTTCTCATCATCATCTTCTCTCTCTCTCTCTCTCTCTCTCTCTCATAAATCTAGATTTCATCAAACCCTTTGTCTTTTTTCTTCTTCTTATTCTTCTTATTCATTTCCTCTTATTCTCACCATTATAGGTTTAATGAAACCCAGACAAAGCTAGGTTCTGATGAACCTTTATTCTTCTTATTTTTCTCCATTTTCTCTACATGTTCTAGGTTTGATGAAATTTAGATGAATTTGGGTTCAAACGAACCCAGATTATTTGGGTTTCATTGAATCCTTCTCCTTATCCTTCTCTCTCTCTCTCTCTCTCTCTCTCTCCCTATATATATATATATATATGTATATATATAACTTTCCATGTGTTATGGTTTTGACATAACCTAGATTCCAACGAACCCTTTTTCTTTTTTTTTTCTTTTTTCCTCTCTATTATAGTTTTCAAAAATTGTAGAATCATTTGGGTTCCATCAAATCCTTCTTCTTCTTCTCCTCCTCTTTCTCCCCCACCTCTCTCTCTCTCTCTCTCTCTCTTATGGGTTTGACAAAACCTAGATGGTGAAACCCTTTTACCAATGAGGTTTGTCAACAAGGGTTTTACTCTCTTTCTCTTTCTTTCTCTCTCTCTAACTTCTTCTTCTTCTCATCTCTTCTTCACACTCAAATATAGGTTCAGGAAAAAGCTAGCTAGGCGATGAACCTAGATAGGTTCATTATAGTCTACTACAATAAATCTAGATGGGTTCAACACGTGCCAAACAAAATCCACTAGATCAATTACTAATACCAATGATAAACCCATTGGGTAGTTCCATACTAACGTTAGATTATTTTCTATTTTTTTATTTTTATTTTTTATTTTTCTATCAAAGGAGAATGAGAGAAAATAAAGGATAAATTAGTTATTTTACCATTTTATTTAACATTAATGGTGACTATTACTATTTCTCAAGCATTAGGAGTTTCTTGTAATTTCACCAAATCTCAAAGTGTTCTTTTAAATTTTCCATACAAAAAAAAAAAAAAGGCCTAAGGAACATATATTTTCTTTAGAGAATGCAACAATGGCACTATAAGGATAAAGAGTGATCGCTACCAACAAATGTATACATGCGCGTGAGAAAAAGAACAAAGATAAGTAGAAGGAGGAGAAAGGACCTCTTGCCAGAAATGAAGGAAAAGATCTCCATATTGATTTTTTAATTGGTTGAGATTGTTCTTGATTTTTTAATTGAGGACTAAAAGGCAACCATTGATAATTTTTGAAGTAAAAAACCATCAAAGTACATTAAGGGCAAAGAATGGATTGCTAATTGAAGAAAGCCTTCCTAATTGCCATTATGTAAAGATTAAGGGGAAAGAGAACCCTTTGAGAAACTCTCATAGGTTATAATGAACCAATTGAACCCGTTGTTGGATTTGAGCGATTGAACCTATCGATAAGTTCTAGATCGGAGAACTTAATGTAGCTCCCAACTAGGGTTCCATGGTTAACCAAGCTTTTGCCAAGGAGATCCAAGAGCAATGTTGCTTTCCATTGTTGTTCTTAGAGGAGGAAATCAAAAGTCTTACCATCATTGCTATTGGAGGTTAAAAAACACAAATACCACTTGTTAGAATATAGAAGGGATTGGAATAGGGTAGAGGTTGTGACAAAGGAAAGAAAAGAGGAACAGGGATAAGCAAAGTATAATAGAGATTTAAGACACCTTAAGGAATGGGCGATTGGAATTTATTGGGTGAAAGGTAACAAAGGAAATCAGACAAAAAGAGCAACAAAGGCACAAAAAAAGAAAATATCAAAGCTCTTACGGGCATGGTGTAGTAGTAAAGCACTTAAAATTTTACATGGAGTATCAAACTTCGAATCAGTGCGGCGACTTTAAAGGTAAAATTATTATTAAAAGACAAGA
This sequence comes from Diospyros kaki, assembly GCA_036245055.1. Lineage (NCBI taxonomy): Eukaryota > Viridiplantae > Streptophyta > Magnoliopsida > Ericales > Ebenaceae > Diospyros > Diospyros kaki. The sequence goes on along the minus strand of BSEG01000015.1, from coordinate 13,864,120 downwards.
TTTAGTTAGACTATACCAGGAAGACAAGTCTCACATGGATTGCACTGAATGTTTAATTCTGAGAGTGTATAAACTGTGTTCACATTCAAATTTACTCTGAATGTGTATCAGGGGAGAAGGTTACTCACATTTGGGGATTAATTTAACAAAACTCGAATACTTTAGGTGAATTAAAAAAAAAATCAAATGATTGAAGGGAAATGAGAGAGTTTTAATAGATAATTTTGTTTATACATCAATGCTCATGAAGAAAAAACATCAAATGGGTGAATATGGAGTGAGCAAAGAAAGAGAAAATTGAGTAGACACCATTGAAAATGAAAAAGTCACAAAAGCAACAAACAAATAGTCTAACACGTAGAAAATCTTAGGATTTTTGAGAAAGAGAGATAATGGGCTGTTTGTTGTAGGTTAAAAGTTGTAACTTTTAGTTTTTAGTTTCAAAAAAATAGGAATATAATGTTTGTTCTAATTTGTAGAATTGTAGTTTATAGTTTCTACTAGTTTTTAGAAATGGTAGAAGCTGGCTTTTTTAAAGGTGGGGTACCTCATTTTTTATAACTTCTGATTAAACCGTCACATTTTAATGACATTTTTGTGATAATTTTGCCCCTACTTTTAACAAAGAATTATCCTCATATTCACGCAATCAAACGTCTCTCTTCTCCACCCCCATCTCCATTTTTAGATCTCTTCCTCTCTCTCGCCATCTCCCTCTCTCACCTAGTTATAACATTTGAAACTTATACATATACACTAATTAATTTTTAAATTATCATTCTATAACTACTAAGGGTATTATGAACAATTATACAAAAATAAGCTATTTTACGTTTTATAGTATCAAACACCACAACTGCTTAACTATAACTTCTGAGAAGTTGTAGCAAATAGGTTCATAACTTATTCTAAGTTTTAGAAGCTATAATCTGAGAAGTTGAAAATTATAATTTCTCTAATTAAGTTACAACAAACGAGGTCAATATGAAACGAAAATTATGCTTAATATACTATTATAATATTATTTTATTTTTTCAAGTTTGCGATTAAAAAATATAAAATAACTTATAGAAATTTTGTTGTTTAAATCAAAACAAAGCAGACCAAATTAATTTTACTTTTTCAAGTTTGTGATTAAAAAATATAAAATAACTTATAGAAATTTTGTTGTTTAAATCAAAACAAAGCAGACCAAATTAATTTGTGTCAGTTTATGATTTGATTTGGAATATACGCAAAGTTTATAACTTATTAACATTGTTTTCAAATTCTTACAAATCGAATCAGAACCAAACAATAAACCATATTTAAAAAATAATATAAAAAATCTCGCAACGAGACCGACCGAGCAGCCAGCCAAGCACACCAGCGGTTGAGCTACTTTCACCTTCACTAATGATTCATCGCCTTCAAAACCTTCCCACCAAGATTCTCTTCCACGAAGATTTTTCTCCATGTCTTTCTTCATCCCTTTCCCCAAACCCTAGCTCTCTTCCTCCACCATGTCACTCTCCGGCGGCGGGCCACTCACCGCCGCCTCCTCATGCTCTTGCTTTTCCGGCGATAATGGAGGTGATCCCCGCGACGGTAGTGGCAAATTGAGCAATTGGAGCTGTCCGCAGTGCAGGCGATCTCATCTTCCCTCTTCCTCGTCTTCTTCCTCTTTGCTTAGCTTCGAATCAGTTCCACTTAAGGACTATGACAAGCTATGGAGGATCGTCGCTGCTTCGGTCAAAGGTTTCGCCATTGGAGCTGGGCTCAAAGGTGGCCTCGCTACCTTCGCTGTCCTTACTCGACTAAGACGGCGGCGATTGTCCACTGCGAAGTAAAAATATTTTTGAATTTTGATATTCTGGGTCGTTATTTGTCTATCGCACCCGGACCTAATTGAATTGAATTATGTGGTTCAGGAAGGTTGAAATGGCTTCAAGCAGCGACGATCTGATTTTAGCAATAAAAGATACTCTCAGATACGGTCTCTTCCTTGGAACCTTTGCTGGCACATTCGTTTCGATGGACGAACTTATAGCTGCTTTGGGAGGAAACCGCAGGCAAGCCTCACAAACTTTGTCTTCCTTGCATTTGTTAACGAATGATTTTCTGTTGTTAGTTTTCAGAATTTTAGTATAGTTCATCTGGTAATTGGACCTTGCTGTATTCAATTTGTGATTTGAATCCTTATTGGTGATTTGATTGGTGTTCGACTTCAGAACTGCGAGATGGAGAGCTTTCTTGGCGGGTGCTATTGCGGGCCCTTCAATTCTTCTTACTGGATTGGACACACAACATACAAGTTTGGCCATTTACATCCTCATGCGTGCTGCTGTCTTGGCATCCCGTTGTGGAATTAAAAGCAAGAAATTCGGGAGCGTCTGCAAACCTCTTACTTGGGCTTATGGAGATATTTTCCTCATGTGTCTTTCCTCTGCACAAATTTTGTATGTTCATCTTTCTGCTTTCTAGCTTTTTTGTTTTTATTATTATTATTATTACTTTGCAGAGTGTTTTTTTTAATTTTCTATGTAGTAGAAAATTTCACCTGTTTTTTTCCCTTCCACATGTTCAGTATATGAAATGTGTGAGATAGCCATCTGGTCAAAATCGTGATTTGAGTGGGGGACCAGGGTTTACCAAACAGGACGATGACGAGAATGACAATGGATTGCCTGAATTCAGCAGACTGCATGGCTTGTTGACCTCCCTAGTTGAATGACTTGGCAAATGATGGAATAAATAGAGTGAGCAAATTAAGGACAATCCAACCTATACAGACAAGGCTTAGGCTACTGTATATGTCTGCTTACACCATGGGAATCATGGGGTCTTGTCGATTGATCACTTAAGAGAGAGTTCGTCTTCCTATAGTTACTCAAATGTGTCTTTAGTCACATGAACTTATTTTGACTTGGAGGGGACATTTCCAAGGACTCTGAGTGAACTCTAAACCTATTAGGAGTGTGTTTTGTAAAATAAGGCTCGTTGCTAGATTGCTTAGCCCTACTCAAGTTCTACCTCATCTTAAATAAGGTCCAAAGCTGTTTTTGTTTTGGCTGGTGATATCTTGGGAGGAATTTACTTTCATCTTCTATAAATTGGAGGGCTGAAGCCTCAATTGATAAACCATGTGCTAAATGCAATGAACTTGTGAATGCCAGTTAAAAAATTCTAATGTTCCTCGAAGTATTGTGGAGTGAGACTCTTTTTCTATGTGGGGCTGCTCTGTACATTTTTTCAATCCCCCACTTGAAGAACTTGCATGTCCGAAGATTTCCAGGAAACCTAACTGCAGAACATGGTCTGATATTTATATCCTTTAGAAATCACATTTATTCATTTCTCACTACGTTCTTGACATAAAGGATACTGTTTTCAGGTCTGCTTACATACTGAAGCAGGACAGCTTGCCTCCTTCATACAAGTCTTTTCTCAATAAACATGGTGGGAAGGATCCCATTCTCCTTGAAGGTGCAAAAAAGTTATTATCTGGATTGCCTTTAACTAATTTGGAGGCAATAGAGAAGTATTACAATGCCAGACATGTTGATATTAAGCTGGATCCACAGATGAAAGTGCCATGCTCGGTATGCTTCCCTTATTTTATCTTTCTTCTGTTCTACTTGATGTTAATAGATAGATTCTTGTATATGATTTGGTACTTCTGTTTGTCCTGTTTCCGTGTCATTTATAAAAAGGACGCATTATATTCTATCAATGCAACATTCATATGTAGGAACTTCTGAAGTTGATACTACTTAGCTTTCAATAGAAAAGTGGAAGCCAAATGCAAGAGTCTCCCATAACTGCAGATTGTAGAGAATGCTGCTAATGTAAGAAGACTTCTTAGGAACATCCTTTTGTCTAATTTTGGTACTTGAACTGAACACTTGTTCCATGCACTTGTCATATCTGTTTATGCTAGTACATTAGGGGAACAAAAGAGCTCATGCAGATGCCTCATAAACAGTTGCATGTTGATTGTCATAATGATCCATTGAAGAAACTTTGCTGGTCACTGTAGCACAGCTGGTTAAGTGCCAGCACGGTATTTAAAGGTGGAATTTTTATTTCACTAAATTATTTCGATGAATGTGTCCATCCACATATCCCAGTTCAGAATAATGATAAAGGGGCTGACCCAGTAGCGCCAACTGGGTCAAATGACCCATTACCCTTACTAGATGGTAAATGGGTCATTTGACCCAGTCGGTGCTCCTAGGCTGGCCACTTTAGCAGTTTCCCCAGTTTATTGTCGAGTTCTATTAGAATCAATCTAATATTTATTTGCATCTTCAAGTTGCATTTCTTTATAGCAGAGAGTTTCCCATTTGGAAGTTCTTTCTTTCAGAAATTCTGACCTGGTCTGTTATCTCACCTGTAGAATCCATTCATTTATGCTTTTGCAAGTACAAATACACATAGGTCCAAAATGTTCCACAGCAGTTAGATCTCAAAATTGCTGATCGAGTTTCTTAATTTTAGGTGAAGATATCTGAATCTGTAACAACCTGTCCGCTATTGTTGTGCATAATGCAAGGGAATAATTTGATATATTCTATTTGATGGTGCATTTGTTAATGGCTTGGGTCTTCTTGAAGCAATATCTAGTATTCATCAGCCCACCTAAAACTTTTCATCTCATTTCTGGTTTCTTGCATGAATGCATATATTCACTTCATGTCCACTATGATTTCTAGCTTTCTCTGCTTGCTAATTATTGTATATTATTATGTCATGTTGTATATTTTTATAGAACCTTACATTACTCACATCAATTGTTGTTGCATTCAATTTTCTATAATATTCAGGAACTGTACTTATGTTTCAGCAAATTGGCAGATTCTTCATGGAAATCAATCGTGTAGTTCACATTCTATTTCATTTATTTTCCAAGCCTACAGAAGAGCTTTACCAGTTTATATCCCAGTTTATTTGATCCCTGCACTAATAGTTCACCGACAAGACCTCTTCAAAAGGTAGTCTTTTGTACTTTTTCTTTTTCTCTTGCATGATTCTCTCTCTCTGTCTCTCTCTCTCTCTCTCTCTCTCTCTCTGCTAGTATGTGTTGTTTTTTTGGTCTAAAAATACCAAACAAATATAGGATTGAGTTGAATTGGTGCTGAATTCAGCTAGAAGCATTAGCTAAAGTGGTTTTATGGCAAGCACTTTGACCACCTTAACATGTCATCATTATTTGGCATGCTACCAATCTTTGTTAATCATTGTTTAGCCCTCCCATTGTAATGAATCGTGCATAGGTTCACTCAGATAGCTAATGTGCAAAAGGGCTGGAGGGTACCACCTGCAATTGCTTTCTTTCCCCTTTATTTGTTTGTTGCTTTTGATTTTATCCTTGGCATGAGTATTTTTGGAAACTAATAGCTGATTTACAGAAAAAAAAAAAAAACATTTTGGGTGTTGAAACACTTCTATAGGAGATTTGTTCTGCCTGTCATGTCTTGAGCCATTTTCTTTCTATCAGTCCGTTAAAATCTTAACCATTATTATTGGGAGTACATTCTCTAAGAATTGTTCTTCTATGATTTTAACAACACTTTAGCTCCTCTTATTCAGATCAAATTTCAATTTTTGTTCGGTATACTTTTGGTCCTTGGGATGATAGATTTTCTTTCTCACATGTAGTTTGAATATTGCAGGCCTTACACAATTTTGGGGAAAGGGCTTCTTGGAACTGCAAGATCGAGCTTATTTTTGTCCATGTATTGTTCATCAGCTTGGTAAGCATTAATTTAGATCGCAGTTCAATGTTACTGTGAATGATGGTTTCTCTTTATGCACTACTGAATTCACTTTTGAGTTCTTGTCATTGGAGATGCATTGTATAGTTAAAATTCTGGAGATGGATATTGTTTGACACTATTGGGAGTTGTGTCAGATGTGCCAAATGTTATTACTTTTAACTCTTTTTTATTATCAATTACTTTTGTTTTTGGACACATTTAAGACATGTAATATACACATGATATTTACAGAAAAAAAAAATATACACATGAAATACATTTTGAAGACATAATCGAATTTTTTATGGTTTTTGATTTTTTTTTTTTTAATGAAACCTACAACTAAAATAAGTGTTTTGAGTGGAACATTAGAAAAATTCAAAATTGAGCCCAATACCAATTCTAACAAAAATAGCTACTCTTTAATGGTTTCTTTTTTTTTTTTTTTGGTAAATAGGATTTGATGGTGTCTTTATGATGAATTTGTGGTATGTTTTCATTAGTTCTATATATAAAATAAACGAAAAATTAACAATGGGTTAGTGGTAACATTTCAATGTTTTTCACTGTTTTCAGTTTAATCCATGAACGCTGAACAACATCCCAAGCATTTATCCCATTATGTGGGATCAGCTTACATGAATTTTTATATCGTCCATTCTATATGAACACTAATAAATAAAAAATATTATTTTTTCCATTTTCATATACAACATATATCCAGCCGTTATCCCACTATGTGGGGTTGGCTACATGAATTCTAGACTTCTATGTGGGTTACATCCCAACAAATAGTTTGTCTAGAATTCATATTTGGATCCGACTAGGTTTTACGCTGGCTGTCGGCTACCTAACACAACCCTCCTCCTTTATCCGAGCTTGGGACCGGCAGTGGATAATATCCCCTGGCGGAGTAATGATGAAATGAAGTTTGAACACCATCTTCCATTTTCATATATTTATCAAAATTTTATTCCATTTATATTTTTGTTTCCATGTTCATACATGGATCTTTACCCACGCTTCTTAAGTTATAAACATTTAATTATTATTGTTGTTGTGGATTTAACGGTATCTTTATGATGGATTAGTGGTATGTTTTCAATAGTCTTACATTCAGTGCTTTTGGTTATTATGCCCGTAAATGCTACTAATAAAGATATTATTTTGCCATATTCATATATTTGTTAAATTAGTATTCTGAATATATTCTTATTTCTGTGTTCGTACCTGCATCCTTAATTACCGGTGCTTCTTAAGTTATAATATCATGTAATTATTATTATTATGGATGAATACTAGCTAGTTTTGTGTATGTATATTCCTTCTTCACAGGCGTTTGGCTGCTGAACCATCTTTAGTTTTAGTTGTTAATATCGCTATATGTTGAATAAACTAGGCGACCCTTAACCGAAGTTTTTTTTTATTTTATATCTCTGTTCATTAGGATTTGGACATGCCTGCTTTTCAAACTATGCAAAAGAAGCAACATTCCAATCTTGGCCATAGGAACGGTAACAATGGATATTTCTAATTAAGTTTCTCCTAGATTAACAAGAAAACATTTTGTTCTCGTTCTGACTATAATTATGCTTCTGCCAGTTCCCAGCAGGCCTGGCATTGGCCATTGAGAAGAAAAGCAGACGGATGGAGATTTCGCTTTACTGTCTTGCACGAGCTATTGAGAGTTTCTTCGTATGCAGCCTGGCTAATTTAGGATATTTACCGTCATCGAAGAGACTGAAGAGAGCTGATGTGGTGATTTTCAGCATTTCTACTGCAATGATCATGCACTGCTACGCAATAGAGAGGGATGTCTTCCGTTCAAAGTACCTAAATGTCCTTGATTGGGTCTTTGGTGTGCCTTTACCCCATTCTGAGACTGTAGGTAAGAAAGCTGAACTCCACTGAGCACTGAATTAAAGAAAGGTTATTAATTTTGTCACAGGCTTCTCCTGAAATGAAAATCAGGTGAAGTTATATAAACCTGATAGCATGAAGTTTGAGATTATAAAGTTATAATTCATTCCTGATTCAATTGGGGTATTGTATATAGAATAGCAAGCAATTTTCACCCTTTTGTTGTTAGACGAAAGTATGGGGATTGGATAAGTGGTTTTTTAATTAACTCTAGCGGTGCCATTGATTAAGCGAAAAAGATTGCCTTTCCATGTGTTGGAATAGGGTGAGACACATCGCTCTCAAAAATCAAGAGAAAAAGGACATGAAAATTTAATGTCTTGTGTTCACGATTTCAAAGTAAAGGGATGAACTTCATTAAAGGCAGTGTAGTTTTTTTGAATGGAAATCTACAAACTCTTGCGATACAGAATTAAAAGACCTACAAAACTAGAAATTCTCTCAAGACAAAACAAAAATGTAAATCTTTGTAATCCTCATGCGAGGATTGGTCAACGAGGTGGGCTTTTCTAGAAGGCTTGTGTTTCAACTTAAGATCATTAGTCGCTGCTCTTAGTCAAATAACACCTGTTATTGAATTGTGGCACTTATATTGGACACACCCCTCGTATAATTGTTACGTTCTCTCTCAAATTAATAATGTGAAGTCATTCAAAACCTATATGCTATAAAGCCTATTTATAGGCAATGATTATTCCCATTAGGTTTGCTAGCTAGGGAGGCTGGAATACAGTTCCAAGTATTTTTAGTACACATCATCCTTGGATATGACAATCCATATCTCTCCATCATATGTGGCGAATTATGGGTTACCCAGATGAAGCAATTCCACTAGCTTGATACGAACATCCACCACTTGTAAAAAGCAAAGCCGTAAACTGCAGTGTAAACAACCATTCTGATGGGGTAAATCTTAAACCTGCATGAAGATAGAAATCTAAATTTCAGAGACAAATAACGCATGTTTTTTTTTTGTCTGGAAATGTGAGAATGCCTTGACTACCTCGAAGAACATGATGCAAGACTATTATGGCCTCTAACTATGAAGCTTATTCTTCGGGTGAGAACTATTATTTGAATTCATAAGAATTAATAATAGAGAGATTTTGAAAATATAAAATATAATTAATTCTTGAACTATTATTATATACGAAAATAATTTCCCTTAACATAAGATTCGACCGTGCGTAAACAAAAAATAGAAGAAAATTAAAAAAAAACAGAACAAAAAATAAAAAAGAAGCTTAGTTAAGATTCTAAAGAACAGATCTCCATCTTACGAGTCAACAGAGTGCACCGCATCCCCAAAATATGAAAAAAAAAATATGAATAAGTAAAACCACAATGACATCGTACTACTATGGAATGTAGTGCCAATTTAATCATCGGCTCCCATAAAATGAACGAAAAACAAATTCAATCTCAACTTCAGTTGAGCGCGAATTTTTACTCTCAAATCGATCGGCAAACTAATTAACAAGAAGGGGAAAAGTTGGGAAGAGGGGGTGACCTGGAGGGAGTTGTTTGGGGTTGAGCAGCAGCAGCAGCAGCAGAATGATGAAGCGAAATAGGAGAGCACCAGTGGGAGACATCACGGTCGAAGAAGTCCCAATCGGGCAAGAACACGCCGGCTATTGCGAGCATGCCGATCAAGTATGTGGCCGCCATCTTCTTCAACGACTGCGTGTACAGCCCTACAGCCACCACTGTGGCGCCCAGCGAAACCAAGCACCACCGGAACACGGCGTCGTTCGGCATCGCCACCACCGTCTGAACTGCGACTGCCGCTACGATTGCCCATTGAGATAAATATATGTAGGACGGAAAGGAAGCTACTACAAGAGAGTTAGTTGGGACCGCCATTAATATAGGGCAAGGGCACCCTCAACCGTGTGTCTAAAACACGATGTTCGTCAACGAAATTTTGAAATAAATTTCAAGTTGGTTATTAAAACTTTAACTTAAAATTAAATTAAATCACTAGACTTGTGTTTACATCAACATGAGAGTGTCACCGTCTGGTCCATCTCCCACGTCGAAGCAATATAGTTTTAATCGCACAGGGTATTTTATCTATTTTAATTGAAGGAAATCAATATATAAAAGATTTGAGTTTAAATGGTAATGCAACACCCTGTGTTGCTTGTAAGACTTGGGTCGGGATTATGGTAATATGAATTTTAACACAATAATATTGTCTCTATAATATGTCAATGTTAATTTGATAGATTGCGAGTTCGATCTTTACCTTGTACAAGAGTTAAATGTTTAATTTATAATTTATCTCTTTTAACATAATTAAAAGTATAAGCACTGCAAGTTACGCAAAGACAATCATCTTAAGAACACAACAATATTATTATGGTAATACTTTTCATAAAGTGAAAGATATTATTTTCACGCCATCGTTGTTCCCTTCTGGGTACTTGCAACTATAATGGGCTTACATGTCAACTCTCAGACCAGAGAGGTCCAATTGTAGCCCAATTCATCCTCAAACTGTTTTGGGCCTGGATTAGAATGCTTTCGACGAGGCCCAAACGAAAAATACCTGAACAAAACTTATGCGAATAGTTTACAAATGTATTTTTTATTTATAATTCATCAACATATATTATTAGTTATATATATTAAGAAAAATAATTGATGATCATAAAAAAAAACCAAGAAATTCAAACGTTGTAGCGGTCGCCGAGAGTAACAGTTAAAGGTGGAAGGAGATTTGAAGAGGGAGAGAGAAGGTGGATGGAGTAATAGCCGCCGACAATGATGGAGGAAGAGGTGACTTAAGAGATAATTGATGGTGGTTGACAATGCTATTAGTTGAGTATTGGTGTGTAGGTGAGGAGTCAAGAAGTAAAATAAGTCAAGTTGTAGGGAATTATTCAATTTCGAATAATAATTCTATTAGATTTATAACATTAATTCTGATAATAATTATTTTAAAAGTTATAACACGATTAATTTATAATTATCTTGCAGTCATTCTATGGCTAAAAAAGTAAATTGATTGAGATATACAAAATATATCATAGTTTAAAAATAATAAAATAAAATAAGATTGTTGTTCAAGACTCACGGTGTAATATTCCTGTAATTTAGGAATAATTAATGATTATTAATTTAATTAGAGTAGTTGTTAATTATTAATTTAAATTGGGAGCCGTTGATAATTAATAATTATTGTATTTATGGCGATTATCAATTATTTGTGAGTTTAAAGAAAATATTAAATTATTTGAGGTTTGGGAAAGAGGCAATTAATTATTAAAAAAATCTTGAGGGTATTTATGAAAATAAGGAAAGATTAAAATAAATTAAATTAGGAGATTTTTAAAAATTTTGGGGTATTAGTGGAATAAGTGGAAATGGAAGTTCGGGTGTGTCTGTAATTAATAGAAGTTGTGGGTGCTGAAATGTGATTTACGAAAGTAGCCGAGATTCATTTTAAATTTAATGATGTGTGCATATATAATGAAAAAGAAGCTGGATCAGGCAGTATGCGCGCATGGGAGAGAGCAGGCGGTCGCTGGTTCGAGCAGAGGCATGCGCGCGCGCTGGGGAAAAATGGTTGATTTTTAATCAGCCTCAGGCACCCAAAACGGCACCATTTCGTCATGAGGTGATGGCCTCCCAGCGCAGCCCAGCGGTTGGAATGGAGGAATTTGAGGGAAAAATAAAGATTAAATGTGGTTTAATTAAGGTTTAATTAGCTAGGTAAGTAGAGAATTATGTATTAATCATTCTGTACGGTTGAAATTTAATTTTGGGTCCGATTTTGTTAATTTTGGGAGATTGTATTATTTTGCAGCGTGTATTAAATTGGTGGCGTGTGGGCGTAAAAACATTGTAATCTGCTAAGACGAGGCAAGCTCCCTTTTGTCATTACGATCTCTTTCCATTTTATGAATCCCATGTCTTCTCTTATTTCGTTTCGATTTCGCGTATTAATTATACGAATCGAGAATTTTATTTGCATGAATTAATTTAAATTAAATATGAGACTCATTGAGGTTTTATTTGTTGTTGCCTACGGGGTATTATGTACCGCTCCTATTCCTTTTGGAATGATGCTGAACCCAACTTGGGGATTAGGTTCCTAGATGTGCGGATTTATTTATGGATTTCTCGGGTATGGATTGGTTAGGGCTATCGAGCAGTAGGGCAAGGGTCGGCTATTTGGTAACGTTGGAGTAGATTATTGTATGGCCCTGAAGTGGACCGTCAGGCGAACACTCCTAATCATTGACCATTGACCAGTGTCGGACACTGCTGACTAACTCTGTCATTATGTGATTTACTGCATGATTCAATATGTTATATTATCGTTCATGGTTTGATTTGCACATGGGTATGGGATGCATATTGGGATATTCATTTATTGAGTATGCTTGGATACAGACATTCTAGCATGGTTAGATTGCATCTAGCACGGGCATATGCATCGCGTGTGGTTTACTATGTGGGCGAAGTATGGTCTGATGCCTGGATGTATGGGCGCCAGTGTATCACATTGATGCTCACTACGCCATTGCATTTTTATGTGCATTGCATGGTTACTATTTGTTCAATAGTCTCAGACGGGAGGACCGTTTCGAGGGAGCCTACGACTCGGTTATTCTACAACTCGGGTGTCGGAAGGACCGATGCTAGCATTCGAGTGACGAGAACACCAACCCGGGATGACACGCACAGGTTTGTTGGAGATATATGTTGCCTTTCATAGCAGTGGCAAGTTGGTATGGGACTTGGGTGTCGTGTGTCTTGTGTGGGCCCCAAAAAATAATACGTGCTTTTATTTACACTTTTATTCTGTGTTGGACGTTTCATGGCTTATGTGTGCTTGGGGGTTGATGTTTTAGGGAGAGTTTACTAGATATGCTTAGCCTTTAGCCTTCCTTTCTTTATGCTTGCTGAGTCTCTCGACTCACATTGCTTTCCATCATTCCAGATAGTGGTAGCGTGGGTCAAGGCAAGAGAGTCAGCATTTAGAGGCAAAGTCAGTATGGTGTACAGACAGTTTTGTCAATCCCCATTGTTCCCCCGTTAGCCTTAGTTGACTCTGATGTTTGAGTAGGATTTACTCTATTAGTTTTGACTATGCCAGGTCATTCCTCGTGTCTCATGTGTGTTGGCACAGGTGTCTGTATTCTTCTATTTATCAAGTGACCGCTGTACTAGCAGAGTAACTGTAGTACATGCATGTATATAGCTTAGCTTTCGTTGTTTTAATTCTTGTGTATGCATGCCAAGGTAGTTTCTATCTTGTGTTTCATTATTTCTCCTTCTGTAGGTGCTCCCGTTCAAGTAATCCGAGTGGTTGAGATATCCGAGCCGGGGTGCTTACACACGGGCTATTTGAATAGCTCAACCCATCAAGATATGGGTCAATCTAGGTCGTTATGTTAGCTTGTTTGATATTTCTAGTGAATAGTAAATCGACGATAATTATTGAGTATTAATGTGAGTGAAACATTGAATCAAATTGAAAAGTGAAAATAAGAAATTATACACAAATTTTTTATGTGTTCAAAGTTTTGAAAACTTTTAAAAATTATTAAAAAAGGTAATCACACAAAATTTTTCTATAAATAAAAAATAAAAATAAAAGTGCAACCAAATAGACCCATTGTTCGACTACTATTAAAACTACCTAACCAACTAATTATACCTAACTAACTAATCAATTATCTTATTGGTTAATAGTTAGCTGATTTGTTATTTCTATTATTTAGTTGTTATGATATAATTTTTTGTTTTTTCTATTCATTCTCATCATAAATATGGGAGGTTGTGTACGTACCAGTTAGTTGATCAGCAATAAGATTGAATCTTTCTTTTTCCTTTATGTCAAAATACTCTTCTCTAAGCGACGAGCTCTTTGGAGTTTTTCATGGTATTAGAGAAACATTTGATGCCTTGGTTTCGCCTTTCCTTGTGATTTGATTTTCCTATTCTCCAGTTTTGTTTTTCTTGTTTGTTGTTATTGAGTAGTGCATACTATTGTTAGGATGAATGACAATGCGAAAGGTTTGAAAAAATTGTCAACAATAGAAGTATCAGTTTTGTTGTTGGAGATGCAATACATTTGCACAATGCTAATCATCCAGGTGTACTACTTGTTTCTTTTCGTCTAAATGGCACGTGTAATACCCTAGAAATTCTAAAGGACTCAAGGGTAAATTACCTTAGCGACAAAAAAATAAAATTTAAGGATAAATTGAGGGTATAAGGGTAATTTATTACCGTATAGATAATCGAATCAACTGCCGGGAGTGTCCTGGAGCCAAGATGCCAAAGAAAAATGATGTGGCATTAACAAGTACCCCGAGATAGAATTTATGGTGCCGAACGAAATCGGATCGGGAACAATTTTCGGTACAGCAAAAATGCAGCTGCCAATTAGGCTGCAATACCGAATTGTCATAGACAATTTTTGGGAAGTCAACGAAAGCTTGAAGAGGTTTCAGTTTTTCATAAGGAACAACCCTTCAGTAGTTTCAGGAAGAATCGAATTGGTTTAGGGCCAAAACGAAGATTCGGGCCTAAGTGTAATTTTTCAAAATTGCTAGAGGGAGACCAAAACGATATTTTTTTTCAGAATCCTCAGGGGTTCAAATGATATTTTAGGACTTGAGGGACTTATATGAAATTATCAAAAGTCGAGGGGCTTGGTGAAATAGGCCAAAGTGAGAAAGCCAAAGTTTGAGGGGCTAAAGTGCAATTTTAAGAAAACCTCCAAACAACCATGGCCGACCAACCCATCAAATCACCGAAATCGGCCATAGGGATGGCACGAGGGTTGCTCAGGGAGCATCTTTTGTAAAGGGCTTGGCCAACAACAGGCAATGGGATGGCTGGAAATTGAAGAAAAAATGGTTGAAAGTTGGCCAACTTGTTGTATGCCTGCAACTCGCCTTTGTGGTCGGGTAAGGCCATTTTTGGGTTGATCTAAGGGAGGTGAAGTCTCCTAAGGGCTTGGATTGAGTGGCCAAGGGCGGTTAAGGCTTCGGATTCGCCTATAAATAAAAAGCGAAGTGGCCGAATTTTCAGAGCATTGAAGCTTCAAATCGGTCACTATATCGAACAAATTGGGACTTCAAAGCATGGGGATTTTGTTTCCCATGACTTGAAGATGATTTCTAGAGAATTTGGGCCATTTTTATGGCGGTTTGATGGCCATTCGAAGCCTCGCTGGAGTTTGAGGCAGGCGATCGATCTGAGACTTCAAGTAACCGGTTGGCCGTGCTTCGGTTGTCCTTTCAGGCCCAAAGCGGTGCCATTCGGATCGACTGGAGATGGGCTTTCGAGGGGTGGAGGAATCCAGAAACACCGGTGTGCCAGAGCTGGAGAAAAAGGTTGGAGCGTGAAGCTCACTCGCGGCCTTTCATGCACAGGTGCGTGGACCAGCTTCCTTGAGCGCATAAGGGCACGTCCCTGCATGGAAAAATGTGAGAAAAGATGCTAAATACCTAGAATTCCGTGATCTTGAAGTTTGTGTAAAAAGATTGGGATTTGGGGTCCCCGATGTCTCGATTTACGTACTAAAGAGCCTCATTTTGCATGAAAACACATCCAGGTAAGTTCAGTATTTTTCCTTTGAAGTTCATAGCCTATAATGAATTGTTGTGAAATTAGATTTGAGAAAATAGTTCCGAGGTATTTATTGGGATTTTTAGAAAGGAAAAATAAGAGAAAGTGAAGGAAAATTGAAATAAATTGAATATTGAGGATATTTAGTGATTAAATATCATTTTGATGATTAAGGTGATCGAGATAATGTGATTGGTGCAACTTTTGAAAGTTGGCACAAGAATCGAGGTTGGACACCCATATCGAGGTGATGCACATTTTTCGAGTTGTATTGGTCTTTAGGGCAAAGGTGAGTTTTCCTATCCTAACTATGGTTTTGTGAGTGGTTTTCTCACAAGAAGTTATATTCATGATATGGTTGTCATATATGCATGTTGTTATAAATGCAATATTCATTTTGTCATATTACATTGAAAGTCGTGATAATTGCATGGCACGATATTATTGTCATATTGATATTTGTGCATGGGAATGGGATGTCGCCCCCAGAGTGTAGCCGTAATTTCTCTAGGGTAATGATGGAATAACGTTAGGCTTATCCTATAGAGGTTCAGGATTTGCCTAGGATTCCGTGCTGGACTGGTGGGCCTGGGAAGTTACATTAAGGGCAAATGTTGTTCATGTTATTGCATCATGCATTTATATATATATATATACGTTTTGGACCCTCATTAGAAGTTTCATCTTCTAATGGGTTATACTCCTGGAACATTCAACGTTCCCGTTTAGATTTGCAGTTTAGGTAATGAGCAGGTTGAATATAACGACACATGATGGCGTGGCCGATGGATTCAGCAAGCTGACTCAGATATGTTTTATCTGATACTTTATTGATGATTAACCTTGTTAGAACATTATGGAATCTCTATGTATTTATGTATTTCAATATTGAGGATATGATGTTAACTATGGTACGGATTTTTATGTTATAAATAAAGTGAATTGATTATGTACCATATCAGGTTTCGATTATCGCTTCCGCATTTTTTTATGATATGCTGGGGGTTTTGTTTGGAATTCGATACTTAAGCTTAAGTTATGTACCGAGAAAGAAAGAAAAAATAATTTATGCATATTTTGGACCCTAGCATAGTGACACACTAGGTAAGAGAAAAACGGGGTGATACAGCACGAATTATAGATCGTGGTCTAGAGCGATGAGAATAGCTCTAGGAGTGAAACATAAACTTGGATTCATCAATGGACAAGTTTGAGCTCCAGACGAAGGTTTAGAAATATTCGAAGTCTAGTAATGATGTGATTATATGGTGCAATCAAGGATCTTGAACACTATCTCAAATAAGCTTTGGGATGAAATAATAGAACGGTTTGGAGAAAGCAGTGGTGCTTTGGTTTATCAACTCCAACAATAGATTTCTTCTTTCTCACAAGGTAATTCATTTGTTTATGTTTATTACACACAACTTAAGAAATTATGGAATGAGCTTGCAACTTGGAACCACTACCTTCATGCATGTGTGGAACAACACATGCCATGGTAGAATTACTCAATTGAAGTAAGTTAATACAATTTATAATGGGGCTTCACGATGGATACAATCAAGTACGAAGTCAAATTCATTTACTTGATCCATTGCCTAGCATCAATAAGGCCTAATCTATGATCTTACGGGTGGAATCACAGAGGCATGTTGCCTTCCCTTTTGTTTAAGAAGGTGATACTTCTATACTATTTGCTAAGAATTATGCCTCTAGTACTTACAATCAATCAAGATAAGATCAAAAGAAAGGAAAAATGGTTAAGGGGCATTGTGTATATTGTAAGCGAGATGGACACACTAAGGATTGGTGTTTTAAATTCATTAGATATCTAGAATGGTTTAAATCTAACAAAGATAAAAAGAGAAATAAGAGGGCAACTGTAACTCATGTGATTTTTAAACAAAAAGTGCAACAAGATACATCCTTCTTAAAAATGAAGAAAATGAGTCGGGATTAGATATGGCAAATTCCTTTTTCTTAGGACTAACAGCTTATCTATGACCCTAAACAACACACTTAGATGTGCTGGTAATGTTGACCTTGGTAATTTTTGTTCTTTTGGTTATACAATAGTGATATTTGGATCTTAGATAGTGGTGCCATAGACCGCATGTGTTGTAACAAACGTTTGTTTGATTCCTTGCATATCTTAAAACAACGCGTCACAATTTCCTTACCAAACATAACCATTACCTCAGTCAATCAGGCTGGAAATGTTAGTGTTATCCCAAATTTTTCTATTCTTGACGTTTTGTATATTCCTATATTTTGATTGAACCTATTATTTGTCAGCAAACTTTTACATTATAGCAACTTATTTGTCATATTGCTTCCTATTAGTTGTCTTGTTCAAGACTTGAGGATCAGTGAAGTTGTGGTAGTTGGGTCTTTAGAAGGGAGACTTTACAAGCTAACAAGAACTAGCTTCCACAAAGACAAAATCTCTGCATTTATTTCACAACTTAAACAATATTATCCTTCTCTTGTTAATGCCTTTGCTACTATTACTTGTCTATCTAATAAAATGTTTTTTTCATACAATCAATCTGTTGTATCTACTGCACTACATACTCATGTCGATTACAATTTACGGCATGCTAGATTAGAACATACCTCGCCAACTAACATGTCTCACATTCATAATCTTCAGTATCTGGAAGCCACACAAAACCCATGTACCATATGTCCTCTTGGAAAACAGTATTGTTAAGCTCAAGGGTAGAATAAGATTTTGATAATAACAAAAAAAAAATTAAGATAAAAATATATTTAATTATCTTTTTACGAAGAAAAAAAATATTTTTTTAATGGCCTTGTATCTTAAGTCGATTGATGGTATAGCTTAAGTCGACGGAACTAAGACAATATGTTAGGATCTATCCGTATGTAAGTTCGCTCGAGCTAAGTGTAACTTAAGTCTATCGAAGTTAGTTAGAATCCTGCTCTCTGATCTTAGGTTAATGATGTTTTCGACTGAAGTTGTGCATATGGTTGCTGGACAACTTAAATTAACCGAAGTGGCAACTTCAGTCGACCGAAGTCCAACTGACTTTTTTGTTTGTTTTTGTTTTCTTCATCTTTTTTGTTGCTTATTCAAAAATATATTCAAGTAGATGTTTTTCTTTTCTTACACTTTAAAATCAAAATTTGATAAGTGTATATTTTCCTTATGCAAAAAGTAAAACATTTTTTTGAAGAAAATGTGGTTTGACTTCAGATCTATTCACTTTTGTAGATTTTGATTTTCTTGTCTCTAACTCTTATAAACTTTTTGTCTCAAAAAGCTTATATTTAAGTTTGATATCAGGTTGTCTCCTTAGCTTTCTCTAATTGATTTTTGTACAAAGCATTTTTTTTCTAATGTGTTTGTAAGCAAGGATACCCATAAATGCCAGATTATATCAGTTGGAGTCTGAAAAGCCTAGAGATTTTTTTTTTGAATTTCAAAATTACTTTTTACCCTTATTTGTAATAGCTAGTTTTCTGGAAGAGATATATTTATAGGGTAAGTTTGGAGGCTCAAGGGAGATATAGAACAAACTAATTGGAAGAACATTCAAATAAGAGTGAGAAAGTTCAAAAAGTTAGAAGTGTGCTACCTGGTGGAATTCTCAACATTGGTGACTTATTTGAATTTGTCTATATTTGTAAGTTTGTGGTTTTACTCACTTATTGTGTGAAGGATTTGTATTTACTAGCAGTGTGTTAGTGGTTTTTTCTTAGGTAAGGGATTATATGTTAGTTCTAGCTCCAATTCTCGTGTTCTTTGTGGTTGCTTGATTTTATTGTTCTTATTCGTTCTACAATCACTATTTATCTAGATCACAATTTAAGAGTTTTCAACAAGTGCTAAAATTATAATTTTTTAAAAAACTCAATTCACCCCCTATCTTGCGTATTTTTCTAGGCAACAAGCTTAGACAATCATTCCCAGATAGTATTAGCCATACTAAAAAACCTTTTGCCCTTATTCACGTGGATGTAATTCTACTATATCTACAAGTGCAGCAAGATATTTTCTTACCACTGTAGATGATTTCTCATAAGCTACTTAGACTTTTATGATGCAACATAAGTACCAAATCACTTCAATTCTAATTCATTTTCTTACCATGACTCAAACACAATTTCAGTCCAAAGTTCAAATAATTTGGATTGATAATAGTAGTGAATTTGTTAACCGTACATGTAATCAATTGTTTAAAAGCACTGGTATCATACCTCAGTACCTATGCTTACACTCCACAGCAAAATGAGGTAGTTGAGTGTAAGCACAAGCATCTTTTTGACATTGCATGAGCATCTTTACATTAGTCTCGTGTCCCTAAATTTTTTTGGTTCGAATGTATCCTTACTACCACACATATCATCAATCGCTATACAACAAGACCCTAAATTATTCTCACATGCAAGTATTTGGATGTCTTTGTTTTGCTACCAACAACAAGCCAAAAAAGGATAAGTTTGCACCACGAGCCCTGCCATCCTTCTTCATTGGTTACTCTACACAGTAGAAGAGGTATAGGCTACATAATCTCCAAACAAAAACCATTTTTACCAATTGAGATGTCTAATTCTTTGAAACTGTATTTCCTTTCCTTCATCCCAACACTTCTAGACAAGTTCCAAATCCTTCAATTCCAATTGTTCACCCCTCTCTTGATGTAGAGTTTAATGTGCCCCATACTATCACTCTTTTACCTTCAAGTACATCTTTTTCACCTATATCCTTATATCCTATTGCTGCCTCTCCCATTACTACAACCATCTCTATCAATCCCATATCTCCTCCTCCACCATTGCAACGTAACACTCGTGTCATCAACAAACCTCCTCGGCTTTAGGATTTTATCTTCCTTGCACAACACCAAGCTACACCAACTGCCCTTGTTTCACTTAGTTTAGGTATAACCTTGACTTCACCAATCTCCTTTACTTCTTCACATTCCCATACCTCGTTCATTAACAATGTTACTCGTATTCTTTAACCATCCACTTATGATCAAGCCAAATCCAATCCAAAATGGATTGAAGCCATGAACAAAGAATTATAGGCCTTAGAACAAAATAATACCTGTTAATTAACTAGTCTTCCTAAGGGCAAGAAAGCCATAGGCTTCAAATGGGTCTATAAGGTCAAATACAAGTTTGATAGGACTGTAGATTGTTACAAAGCCCGATTAGTGGCCAAGGGCTATCATCAAGTTGAGGCTTGGATTACAAGGATCATTTTTCCCTGGTTGCTAAGATGGTCTAAGTTCGCATTTTCATAGCATTAGCCACATCTAAAGGCTCACCGATCCATCAGCTAGACATTAACAATGCCTTCTTGCTTGGGTTTATAGATGAAAAGGTTTATATGGTTCCACCCCTAGTTATTCTAAGGCTCTACCTAGGAAGCTTTGCCTCCTACAGTGGTCATTTTGTGGCCTTATACAAGCATCTTGTTAGTAGAATATTGAGTTTTCATCCTTTCTTGTTGGTTTGGGTTTCACGGAGTCATCTCATGACCATTGTTTATTCATACAGACCACTGAGTCATCTTTTTTGGCTCTTTTGGTCTATATGGATGATGTTGCCATCACAGGAGATAGTTTAGAGTTGATACAACAGGTGAAGCACCAATTTGACAATAAATTTACCATCCAAGACCTTGGGTGTAATACCCTGGGAGTCTAGAGGAGAATAGTATATATTGAGGATAAGTAAAGAAGGAAACAATACCAGCTGGATACCTTTTGGGCTGAATGTAGGCAAGGAACTCCGAGGTTAAGCGTGCTTGAGCTAGGGACAACTCAAGGATGGATGACTCCCTGGGAAGTTCGTGTAGGCCCATTAGGGTAAGTTGTTATGGTCATTCCTATCACTCAATGCGGGATGTTACAAGTGGTATCAGAGACGACTCTTGGAGAAGACGGTCCAATGAAGGAGGGGAGTAGCGTCGGGGTGCGAGGCCTGATCAAGAAGTGGCTCCTAGCAGGCTTTTAGGATGACAGCCTCCAAAGGAGAGAAGGTCTGGGACCAATTGTAAGGTCGCATGATGAGGACGTCATGTGCTCAAGGGGGGAAGAATGTAATACCCCGGAAGCCCAAAGGAGAATAGTATATATCGAGGAGAAGTAAGGAAGGAAACAACACCAGCTGGATATCTTTTGGGTTGAATGTAGGCAAGGAACTCTAAGGTTAAGCGTGCTTGAGCTGGGGACAGCTCAAGGATGGATGACCCCCTGGGAAGTTCGTGTAGGCCCATTAGGGTAAGTTGTTCCGATTTTTCCTATCACTCAATGTGGGATGTTACATTGGGTTTGTCAAATATTTTCTTGGCGTTGAAGTGACTTTCTCCCCTTTAAGCACTTTCATTTCTCAATGTAAATTCATTCTTGACTTAGTAACTAAGACCAGTTTGGATAAAGCCAAGCCGTCTTCATTTCCTTTACCCAAAGGTATACACTTGCATCCTGATGAAAGGCACTGCAAGAAAATTTAAACTTAGTAACCGATTTTGTGATGGAAACATACCCGTCACAAATTAGTGACAGATTTAGTGACAGACACCCATCACTAAAAAATTTAAGGTTAGTTTTATATAAATTTAAGATTTAGTGACGGGATTGTCAGCCCCATCACTAAATTCGCTGTTTAGTGATGGGGCAGTCAGCCCCCGTCACAGATTTAGTGACGGGGATGTCAGCCCCTGTCACAAATTTAGTGACGAGCTGTCAGCCTCGTCACTAAACAACAACTTTAAAATCCTGCCCTCCCTCTCTTCTCCCCACGCTGTTTTCTTCTTCCCCATCTTCCTCTATAATTTCTCTTTTCTTCCCTATCTCCCTCTGTAATTTCTCTCTTCTCCCACATCTCCCTCCGCACTGTTTTCTTCTTCCCCATCTCCCTCTGCGATTTCTCTCTTCTCTCCTATCTCCCTCCGCACTGTTTTCTTCTTCCCCATCTCCCTCTGCGATTTTTCTCTTCTCCCCTATCTTCCTTTGCGCTGTTTTCTTCGTCCGTTGCTGCCTCTCGCTGGTGCCGTCTCTGTGCCATTACTATCGTTTTTTCAATCTTTTGGAGGTAATTTAATTTAAGGTTAGTTTTATTATTCAGTTAATAGTTATTTTATGTTAGTTTAATTTTAATTATTCTATATTATTAGTTTAGTTTAGTTTAATTGTTTAAAGTTAGTTATTTTTTGTTATTTTAATTTTAGTTATTTTGTGTTATTCAGTGTTGTTAGTTTAGTTTAGTTTAATTGTTGAAAGTTAGTTATTTTGTGTTAGTTTAATTTTAGTTATTTTGTGTAGTTTAGTTTTAGTTTAATTGTTTATATTATTTGTTACATTTAGAAATTAAAATGCAAAATTTATTGATTGTTACTTAGCAGTCATAGTATAAATGTATCTTATTTTTTTATGTAATTATATTAATAAATATTATTTTTTTATTTAAAACAATAAAAGTTTTCAATTTCAAATTTTTAATATTTTCTTTTTAATGTAAGTTTTTAATTATTTCTATAATTAATTTTAAATTTTTATTTATTATATATATACTTTAAATTTTTAAAAATGTTTCTTGTTATTTATTAAATTTTTATTTTAAAATTAATTTTAAAATTTTATGTTTTTTAATTTTTTAAAAGGATCTGTGACGAGGAATTCCCGTCACAGATTAGTGACGGGTTGCAGAGCCGTCATAGATCTGTGACGGCTCTACAACCCCGATACTAATATGTGACGGGACGTGTCCCGTCATAGATTTGTGACAGGATATCTTTTCGTCACTGATCTATGACAGGATCCAAAAATTCGTCACTAAAATTTAGTGACGCCCACTTTAGTGACGGATTCCTTACCCATCACTAAACCCGTCACTAAAAAATTTAGTGACGGAATTTCTATTTTTAGTGACGGATTTTTAAAATTAATTTTTCTTGTAGTGAGGGCTCTACTCTTTACTCCATATCAATATCATCATTTACTTGGTAAACTTTTATACATCAATCTAACTAGGCCAAACATTAGTTCTGTCATTTAGCACCTGAGTCAATTCATAACAAACCCTCGTTAGCCTTACCTCGATGTAGCTCTTCAAGTGGTTAAGTACTTATAAAGGATATCTTCTACAGGTTTATACAATCTGGTTTTTAATACTCTGTCTCGCAGAGCATATTGTGACGTCGATTGGGCCTCGTGTCTTTTATCGAGTATTGTATCTTTTTTGGGGATGCATTAGTGTCATGGAAAACAAAAAAAGAAACTACTGTGTCACGCTTCTCAGCTGATGTAGAATATCAGAGTATGGGCTCAACAATTTGTGAGCTTCTTTGGATTTTTTATTTCCTTCGAGATTTCAACATTCCACTATCTAGCCCCATTCCTCTCCATTATGACAACCACGCAGCTATTCACATCACGACAAATCCCATATTTCATGAATGCACTAAACATTTGGATATCAATTGCCATCTTGTACGTGATGAGTACAAACGTGGTTTTGTTACTCCTATACATGTTCCTTTTTCAAAATAATTTACAGATATTTTCACCAAGCCACTAAGCTCAACTCAACACCACTGTCTTATTTCTAAGTTGGGATTGTTGGATCCCCAACCATCTCCAACTTGCGAGGGCGTGTTAAATCTAGCTAAGCAACTAATCATACCTAATTGACTAATCAATTACCTTGTTGGTTAGTAGTTAGTTGATTTGTTATTTCTATTATTTAGTTGTTCTGTTTGTTATAATTTTCTGTTTTTCTGTTCATTCTCCTTATTTGTTCATTCTCATTATAAATATGAGAGGTTGTATGCATACTAGTCAGTTAGTTGATCAATAATAATATTGAATCTTTCTTTTTTCTCTATGTCAAAATACTCTTCTTTAAGCAACAAACTCTCGCGTTCTTCAACTACAACAATTTTTTTTTTCTAAAATACTGTGAAATTTCTTTTAGTGGCCTTTTTTTTTTTTGAAAATATAAAAAATCAAACCATCAACCTTTTATAGTTTTGAGAAGAAATAAATAATTTCTCTTTTAATTTAAATATTTTATATTCAAAACTGGCATGAGAAACAAAACATACTCGTTTTTAAATCTAACATATTTATTTATATTATATTCTTTCAAAATATAACATAATTATGTTTTGAAGAGTATATATTTTTTCTCCAAAATATAAAGGGGTAAAAATTAAAATGTAAAGGAACATTTCTTATATTTTAAAATTTATCTAATTAATTTTTAGTTTTCTTTTCTATATTAGTTATGAGATCCCTTGAACTTTGGCCATATGAGGGGTAATTGTGGCTATTTTTAAAAAAATTCATGGACTGGTTAGGGGAATTTTAGAAGCGGTTTACGAGAATGTTTTATGGTTTTTATTTTTAGTTTTTATCTCTGTTTTTATATTTTTATTTTTATAAAAAATTAGAAAAGTTTGAAAAACACATTCGTTCCTACCAAATATGAAACCGAGAAAGAGAGGAGATGTCAATGATTTGAGAAAATGAGAGCCTAACAATTCATGAAGAGTTTGCGAGAAGAGTATAGCCAAACAATTCATAAAGGATTTGTGAAAAAATGAGACGTCTACGATTTGAAAAGAATAGAGGCCAACAATCTATGAATGATCTACATTTAAATGAGAGCTGAACAATCCGCAATCCTTTGAAGTAGGGCTAAATCTAAAAGATATGTCTCCATGAAGGATATGCAACTTGGAGGACTCAAAACAAGAGACTTTTCCATAGAAAATCATATTTTTCCCTGCAAATATGCAGGAAAATACGATTAAATTTACAAAGGAAATAATTTTCTAAAGTCCAGTACAAATTTGCAAACTAGAAAACTTATTTTCTGTTATCTAATATAGGAAAAAAAAAAGGCATTTTGAACATAATTTTTACTTTTTTATCACTACTGAAATTTTGTTTAAAAAACTACTCTAGTTTTTTACTAATACAGCACGTTAAAGTTCAGAAGATGTACAATCAATATATCTAGAAGTTAATTATTCAAAACAAAAATAATGCGTTTCTTTAGTATTTATTTTCTATTTTTAATTTTTTAAGTATTATTTCGCATGAAATCTATCCATTATTTGTTGTAAAAACTACGATGCTAATGGTTCTTAAGGGTATAACTGGATAACAATAATTTATATAATGAATTCCTCTGTAACTAATTTTTTGTGTGCTATTTAACACATGTAGCTAGGTTGTGGGCTAGTGAACAGAGAAGCCATTTAGGAACGTTTTCTTCGCAACTATTTTTTCGTTTGATTTAGTTTGCTAGGCCTACATGAAATTCAGTGTTAGTGACATCAGACATGAAATTTTAAGCTAGTAATAACAATTTAATTATTTATATTGTTGATCTAAAGATGATTTAAATTAATTAAGTTGATTGTAGTTAATCTATAAAAATCAATGTTGGGCTTATAATATCCCCAATTTTCAACTCATGCATTAAATATATAAAATTGGTCTGGCTGGTTGAATTGAAGATAGTTAGTTCAACCAAAAATGGAAATTGGTCAACCCAACTAAATCCAATGTATCAACTAAGGGAAGATTGATCTAAAGTCTAATAATACTCCAGTAATTAATTAAATTATATAAGTAGCATAAGAAAAATATCTTTATTAATTTTTATAATACTGGCCAGTTGAGTTAATTGAATATCGGTTGACTCTATAAACTATTGTCTTAATCAATTGTAATAATTATGATATAAATTATTGTGGTTTGTTCATCTATCAACCAAAGGAGATTATTTGTTTTAGATTCTTAACAATCATGTTGTGACACATTAAGCATCAGGCAAGATCTCATAGATTCAACTACTCTTAGACTAATTAACCACACTTTTAAGTTCTAATGTGTATGTACATGCAAAATAACTAATTATATTATTCATTAAAAAATTAAGGAATTATATTATATTCCTTGCCGTCATCGAAGCAAGCTGTTTGTCTCACTGACCATCTGCTATTATATAAACTATTGAAAATATAATTAGATTGGACCGGTCGGTTCAAAAATAAAAATCAAGAATTGATTGATGAATCATTTTAATTAAAAATAAAAAAAAATAGTCCAGTTTATACTTTTACATGTTACTTTCTACTTTCATAATTTTCTTTTGAACAAAGTGTCAAATTATTCGCCCTTTTAAGTGTTAGAAAGGCCAAGTAGGCATTTGTATTCACCATCAAGATCACGTTAACCCTTATAATGGATGTCGTCTAAATATGCTTCAAAGATGTTTATATTTTGTTAATGAAATTAAGACTCAAATGAAACTCTAACTCTCGAAATTAGATTCAAATCAAGTTTTAATTGCACTAACATACTATACTCGTAGGGTTCTTGTATTCATTTTTGGCAGGTAAGATTCTTCAATTAGGAATGACTTTATAGATCGATATGGCTCTAGTGAGGTGTGTAATTTTGACTGTAACTTTAATTTATGCTCAAGTTTGAGTGTGATTTGGGTGTTAGAGTCATTATTATTATTATATTTCAACTACCTTCAACCTTAAACTTGAAATAAGAAGGCATTTAATCATTTTGAAAGTAAAAAGATAAAATAATATTTTTTATGAATTTAAAAGTATAAAAACTTATTTAACCTTTTTAAAAATAAGAGAACCAATTTAGCCCTAAAACTAATTTAAAGAGTAGGAGAGTCAAATTATATAAGTTAATTTGACACAAGTTACGTCACTACAAAAAATTTACACTTTTGCAGTGATTGTTTTAGTCATTTTACGGCAGTTTTCAAAACCACCGCAGATACAACAATCGTGAAGCATTTTACGGTGATTCTTAGCAACTGTTGGAGTAACCGTCACAAAGTTATATTTTTTGCGGTGATTAGTAACATTTAGCAACAGTTTGAAAACGTCACTAAATTTGAATGTTCGTCTGATTTTTTAATTAAATATTTTATTTTTAGCAACAGTTTAACAAAATTGCCACTAAATTTCAATCTAGTAGTGATTTTAGCGACGGTTAACCGCCGCTAAATTTTAAAATATCACGTTTTGTGATAATTTTTAAAATCGTCACAAAATAATCATTTTTTTTTTGTAGTGCATGGATTAATTTCACAGTTCACTAAATGTTGAAATATAACAATGACTTGAACATATGAGGGAAGTTGATGTCACTGTTTGTATTATCTATAGATATATATATATATATATGTTTGATGGTTCAAATTATATTCAAAATAAGGAAGACCAACAATGAAATATTTAAATTCCTTATAATTTGTGTGTTTTTAATAAATTCCATGTAATCTGGATCAATACTTGCAATAAAACGAGGAGTTCCATAACAAATATCTCAAAATCATAAAAGGTTATTTTGTTTGTCTTAGACTAGTTTGCAGGATAGAACCTTTTTCATGCTTTAATTTATAAAGATAAATTATCAAAAAATATTCAACGTTTATTTTTTAATTGTATAATAAAGAAATTTATAAATTTTTAATAATTTATTAAATTTTGTGTTTTTTTTAATTTTATAATGCTGCAATATATATTTACATATATAAACCATATAAATATATAATCAATTCCACACATCTAAATGAGGTAATTATGGTATTATAAAATTAAAGCTAAATATAATCTTCAGTATATTAATTACCTTATTAAAAAAATTAAAAGTTTGTTATAGAATAAAAAATTAAACACAAAGTTAGATATACTATTGAAAAAAATTGATATTATGATGTAAAATTGAAATAAATTCAAAAGTTTAGTTTCGATCTCTTTCGTATTTCAGTTTTTAATTTTTAGTTTTGAATTTATTTTCAATTTTATGTTTTGAGTGTCTAGTTTAAGATTTTTGAAAATGCATTTTTTTTGTCATTCTGAAAAACTATTTCCCAAAACAGAAAACTTAAAAATACGTTTACTTTAAAATTTTGAAAAAAATTATTTTATAATATTTTATTCAATAAACAGTCTAAACTAGGCACAACTGCCACCACTAGTGGTCGTCGATGACCATTGCCGATTAGAGATTCCCATAATCAGAGCCTACCATTAGAAACGCTAAGCCAAGGAGATTAACATACACAAAAATAAGCCAAATTTAACGTTTAGATTTTCATAAATTTAATTTTTAATTTTCGACCAAAATTGAAAAACGCACTGTCAGTCGCCACTGGCCACCATGGTCGGTGGTTTATGGTGATTAGAGGCAACCACTCGACACCCTCATCCCTATCGACCAACATACCAAAAAGCCAACAACATCTAACGGTTGAATCTCCATAGATATCTAAGCTTAAAAACTTTCAACTAAATCCACACCCGTGTCAACGCATTGGTAGCCACCACTGGCCACTATGGCCAGTGGTTTTTGATGATCAAAGGAAACCACCCACTACTCTCATTGTAACACCCCGTCTCACCAGGCATGTCACTATAAGGGTATTCTCGGGATTTCTTTTTTTTTTTCTTCAAGTTCAACACGCGCGGTATATCAAGAACAATCTTCACATGCAGATACAAAACCCCGCGAACCCCAGCCTTGCCCGTTTAACTATCAAGATCAATAATCTTAAACTAAACGAGTCTTAATACAACGCAGCGGATACATTAATACCAAAACACCATCGTTCTTACATTGTATTTCTATAGTAAAATACGTAATACAGATCAAATGATGAAATCGCTATTATACAACTGTTCATTTACAACCTGAAATGCATATTAAAGCCTCCAAACGTTACAACGACTAACAAACTAAGCACCATTGGCCCTCAACCGGCCACATCCTTGCCTCGCAGCAGTCCCTGGCTGGAACATCAAACGTTCCAGGGGCATAGCCTAGGTTAGATGATAAAACATCTAAGTGATGGTATGAAACAGTTTATACAATGCATGAAAGACACACGAGCATGGCATACGAAGACAACAACATGCAAGACACGTCTAACTCGAGATATCTCCCTGACATACTTAATCCCTCGAATGCCTCACTGTGACACACGTTCACCTGGTTTAACGTTAATCCCTCGAGTGCACCGTCGTGACACTCGTTCACTTGGTTTAACATTATTCCCTCGAGTGCCCTAGTGTGACACCCGTTCACCTGGATTAACATTGTCCCAATCTCAAGTAGACCCCATCCCGCCCCATACGGAAAACAACATTGACACGAATATCAATACCCCGATGATATGAAAATCACACGCCATGCACCGACTCTTTTATAAGTAAAATTAGTTGATGCAATATACCACATGTTCAATATGCAAATGATGCCACAATTACATAAGTAAAACGCTTTTGCAGAACAACCCAAATTTTGGAGGGTACAAATCGCTCACTAGAACTGGTCCCAATTGCATGTAACTTAAGTTCGGGAGGGTAACACCGCCCACCAGAACCCACAACACACACTCTAACATGTTTTCAAGATAAGGGTAAAACTAGAGTCAAGCCACTCACCTTATTCGAAAAGTTGATTTTTGCCTCGTGATGCGTGCTAAGCCTCAAAATGCGCGTCTGAGTAATTCCCTGACTTTGGCATACTCCTATAGCCTCAAATTAATCCTCAGAATTTTCTAGAATTTTTTTGAGAATTTTTCTCATTTTTCCCTATTTTTCTTTTATTTCTTTCCTTTTCCTCTTTTTTCCTTTTCTTTTCTTTTTTTCTCTTTTTTTCTTTTTTTCTTCACCCTTTCTTCTTCCTCCCGCCCGTCTCTGTTCCTTCCTGTGCACGAACCAGCGCTCGACCAACCTTCCGCGTGCGCCAGCCGCCAGCTGCTAGCTTCATCACCGGCCACCACCAGCCTCCCCCGACCCCGCTGGTCGCTGCCCCACGCTCCAAAGCCATTGTTGTGGCTGCTCCAGCAGCCATGGGTGCTGTCCAGCTGCAGCAAGCTCGCGGCTATGGCCGCGGCTTGCTGTTCCAGCATGCTTCGGTCGCTTTCGAGCTTCCTCCGACCACCAGTATTGCTTCCAGTTCTTCCTTGATCCCTCGAGCTCTCGGCCAGCCTCTCTCTCTCTCGCTAAAACAACTCTCGGCCACTCTCCCTCTTGCTGAAAACTCTCGGCCAGCTTCCTTCTTCATTTCCATTTCTATTTTTTGCTTCCTTTCCTCTTCAATTTCTACTCCTATTTATAGACATCACCGACCCTCCACCGCCTCAACTTGCCTTGGCCACTACCCTAGCAAACTTGGGCACCACCCTTTCATTCGGCCATGAAGCTTCGCCGAAACTGCCACCGATAGCACACACGCACATATGCGTATGTATATATATATATATAACTATATAATACATTATTAATATAAAGAAATTACACATTAACCCCTAATTTCTACCTTATTTTCACTTGGGTAATTTATTTATTGCACTTAAGCCCTCACACATCAAATTAATTTGTATTTCAATATCGAAAATACAAAATTAATAATTCAAGATTACTTGATAATGACAATTTTACCCCAATGTTCTCACCGAGCTATTGTTTCATCCCGAAACCAATGAAAGGTTGTTCTTTATGAAAAACCGGAGCCCCCTCAGGCTTCCGTTGACTTCCCGGAAGTCCCCTATAACAATTCGGTTTATGCGCCTAATTTGCAGCTGCATTTTAGCTGTACCGAAAACTATTCTCGATCTCACCTCTTTCATCACTAAAAATCATAATTCGTATCACTTGTCGATACTGAACCATTTTCCTTGGCTATATAGGGTTCAGGGTACTCCCTCCGACTAATTCAATCGTCCAAAGTTGCGTTAGTGTACCCTATAGTCTTATTTTTCTGCAACTTCCATTTATACCCTTCATTAAATACCGTTTATATCCTCAAATCATTCCTGGGTATTACACTCATCGCCATCGACTAACATACCAAAAAATCAGCAACATCCAATGGTCGAATCTCCATAGATCTAAACTTAAACTTTCGGCCAAAACCACAACTACATAAATGCATTGGCAGTTGCCACCAGCCACCATGGTTGATTATTTTAGAAGATCAGAGGCAACCACGAGACACCCTCATCCCCATCGACCAACATACCAAAAAACTAGCAATATCCAGTGGTCAAATCTCTATAGATCTAAAGTTAAACTTTCAGTCAAACCCACACCCACACAAACGCACTAGTAGTAGCCATCAGCCACGTGGGAAGTGCTTTCCGATAATCAAATGCAACCACCCAACACCCTTATCCTTATCAACAAACATGCCCAAAAACTAGCAAAAGAAGAAAAAGAATAAAGAAGATAAAATCAGTGGGTGGTCGAACAACAGGGGGCGGTCGACAGTGGCTTGTGGCGATGATGGCAGTGATAGGCGCGGTCAACGGCTAAGCCTTGAGAAATGAGAGAAGAAATGAGAGAAACGAGATATGCTACTATGTGCAAGATTGGGAGTGGGAATGGGAGCTAGTTGGGAGTGTTTTTCATGTTTTGGTGGTTTCAGCGTGTTTTGACTAAAAACAACAAAAACAATAAAAAGTTATTTGGGGTTTCTGTTACAAATTTTCTTTTCTTGTTTTCGAAAATGTATTTTTGAAAATAGCAAAGTAAACACATTTTTAGTGTTTTGAAAAATTGAAAATAACGTGCTAAAAACAGCAAAGAAAACATAGTCTAAGCTTTTTTTTCTTTTTAATTTACCCTTTAATAGTAGAGCTTTTACAAAAGTGATTTATATGATAAAAAGAATTTCATAGTAATGCTAAATGAACACTTAAGCTTTATATAGTTGTGGAAACAATCTCAGCTTAATTTCTAAAAAATTATTCCATAGAAAATGAAAAATCATAAAACTTATTCAAATATAAAAGTTTTCTAAAAAAAAAAAATAGAGATTTAGAAAATATGATTCACTAAAATTCAATTAAGAAAATTTGTAGAATGAGATTTCTATATTTTTCTTACTAATTTGAAACCGAGTTCTCGCCAAAATTATATTAAAATCAATTATTATGCTAAAAGTTAATTATATTTATTTACAAATTTTTTACAATTGACAACAAGAATTGAATCTCCTCATCCCCCTCTTGTTATTGCGTTTTCTCCTCCTCACAAGAAAAAGCATAATCGCAAGCGTCAATCCAAAGGGAGAACATATATACCCCCATTCCTTCCCCATGACTTTTAGAACTTAGAATATTAGGGATCTGAACCACCCAACTAAGTAGTGGGAAGCTAGATCCTTTATCCTTCATCACAATTTAGTTTTTTTTTTTTTTCACTCTCTTTGAAACTCATGTTCAAGAATGTCGTTATCTCTAGAAATATCATATCTTGTCTTGGACTGTGAATTACAACCATAGCCCTGATGGTCGTATCTAGTTTGGCTACGACCTGACCCGCTTGGAGGTGGAAGTTGTTTGCAGTTTAGATTAGTTTATGCATTTAAAATGTACTCGATTGACTAATCAGTCGATTTTCTTTTTGACTTGTGTTTATGCTAAGTATGAGGAGGCGACCTAGCTTCAGCTATGGTATCGCTTGTTCCCTTTGTTATCGTCCGTTCATTTCACCCCCTGGGTTCTCCTTGGGGATTTTAATGTTTGTCGTCATGTTTTCAAAATGAGAGGAGGTAATCCCTCGATCTCCTCTAGTATAGCTCGTTTAGTTGAATTTTTGTCTCGTTCCTTCCTCCAGAATCTCTCATTCAAGGGTTCAGTTCTTACCTAAAATAACAGGTGCTCTCGAAGTGAGAGTATATTTTGTAAGCTTGGTCATGTTCTTATTAATAACGGCTGGTTAGCTTGCAATAGGGATAGTCGGGTTATCTTTTTTCCTCCTGGCATTTCAGATCATAGCCTTATGGTTGTTGATTTTCATAAGGATAGGATTAGATTCGATGGATGTTTTCGTTTTAATAATCACCTCACAAAGCATCCTCACTTCTTTCATACTATCTAGTCCAATTGGAATCAAGAGTGTCTTGGTTGGCCTATGTATTGCCTTGTCACCAAGCTCAGAGTTAAACAAAGTCTCAAGTCTTTGAATAATATCCATGGTCATGTCACCTTAAAACTTATGAATATTCATGACCAACTTAAGGAAGTGCAGCGTCTCATTTTGGCTTCCCTATCTGACATCTCATTGAGGCATCGAGAATTGGAGTTAACCCAATTATTTTCTGAGGTTTTAGTATAAGAAAGTGAGTTTTTTCGTATTCGTGCCCAGGTGAGATGGGCTGGTGAAGAAGACCATTGCTCTCAATTCTTTTTCTAGCAAATGTTATCAAATAGAAACTATCACCACATTCATAGCCTTATCCAGCCAGATGGTTCTCCCACTTCGTTTGAGGAAGAGTTGTCCCAAATGCTTCTCTCTCATTTGCAGGCTCTCTTAGGTCCCTGATCTTTGGGGCCTACCTTCATGATGAGGTCACGATGTATGTGGATTGCTCACTCCCCTCTAAGTGTTGGTCTAAGCTTTCTAGGGATGTTACTGTCGAGAAAGTAAAACTTGCTCTCTTTTCAATGGGCGACAATAAAGCTCCAAGTTCAGATGGATTTACTATCAAATTCTTCTATTATGCTTGAGATGTGGCTAGTCTTGATTTCACAACTGGTGTGTGTAATTTCTTCCAATCTAATCAGTTGCTTGGGGAAGTAAATGCCACCATTATCATCCTTATCCCTAAGGTTTCCCACCCTGAGAACCCTAATTAATTTTGGCCTATATCATGTTGCAATGTGATCTATAAGGTTATTTCTAAGATTCTTGTTAATCGACTTAAACCCCTTTTTCCTTATCTTGTTGATGGTACCCAGACAGCCTTTGTGCTTGGGCGTTCCATTGGTGACAATATTCTATTAGCCCAGGAGATCCTTCATCGCTACCATCTTCCTCGTGGTCCCTCTCGTTGTGTGTTGAAAGTGGATTTAATAAAAGGCTTATGATTCAGTGAATTGAGGGTTTCTTCTTTTGATTCTCCAACTCCTGAATTTTCCTTCGCACTTATGTTCTTAGATTAAAGCATGTGTGACCTCATCTTGGTATTCAATTAAAATTAATGGGAAGCTTCATGGGTTCTTCTTCGAAGGGCAAGGGCTTCGTTAAGGGGTCGACCCCCTGTCGCCTTACTTATTTTTGTTCTTATGATGCAAGTTCTTCACGGCATTGTGAATTATCATTCGCAAGCTAATGATTTTCAATATCATTGGAAGTGTGAAAATTTAAAGCTTGTCATGCTTGTGTTTGTTGATGATCTCCTGCTCTATTGTCATGGGGATCGTGTGTCTGTCAAAGTTTTGAAATCCTACTTGATCCAATTTTCCAAGTTCTCTGGCCTTCAAGCTAATCTGTCTAAAAGTGATTGCTTTGTTTGTTGTTCCTCCCTTGAGTTGCGAATTGAGCTAGTTAGAGAGTCTTCGTTTTGTCATGGCTCGCTACCTATCCACTATGTAGGAATCCCCTTGCTATCCAATATCCAATAAGCTCTCATATAGTGATTGTCACCTTATCCTTGATTGTGTCCATTCCAAGGTGGGCTCGTGGTGTGGTTATCTCTCATCCTTTGTTGATCAGCTTCAGTTAGTTCGTTTTGTTCTCTCCACAATCCATGTCTACTGGGCATCTATTTTTATTCTCTCAAAAAAAGTTATTAAAGAGATGGAGCAAATTGTTTGTGATTTTCTTTGGAGTGGCTCGGATCTATCCACTAAAAGGCCAAAGTTGCTTGGAATGATATTTGTTGCCCTAAAGATCAAGGCGAGTTAGGTCTTCAGCCTTTGTATCTGTGGAATCAAGCCCTGATCACTAAACTCATCTGACGTCTTAATGCTTCCTCTGGATCCCTTTGGATTCAATGTATTCATTCGTTCAGAATTAGGGATTCTTGTTTCTAATTCCTCTTTACTCATTATTCCTGCTCTTGGTGTTGGCACAAGCTTCTCCAGATTAGGGGTAAGGTGCATCAGTTCTTTGGTTGGATTGTGGGAAATGGTAGCAAGATTTTTTTGTGGTATGATATTTGGCATCCCCTGGGAGTGTTGGTGGATTACCTTTTGCACCAGCTCCCTTATCAATTTTCCATCCCTTATACTGCTAAGGTGTCTAATATATTATTACTGATCGTGCCTGTAACTAGCATATGTCAATTCCCTCCTAGGCTCTTCATCTCATCCTCTCACTTATGTTAGAATAACCTCGAATCAATTCTTCTTATCTCTTGAGGTGGCTCCCTACTTCTGATGGTGCTTTTACAATGCGAATAGCAGTGAGGGCTCTTTAGTCTTATCACAGTAGAGTCTCTTGGTTTCACCTTGTTTGGCATAACTAAAGGGTTCTCTCATATGCATTTATCCTTTGGTTGGCTATTTGTGAGTATCTATCCATTCTTAAATAGCTCAGCCTTTATTTACCATTTCCTAACAAATGCTACCTGTGTAAGAGAGCATCTGAATGCCACTGCCTTTTTTTCTTTTTGGATTGCTCATTCTCTAGGCAGGTTGTGTCCCAATTAAGGCAGCAGGTTAAATTTATATGGCATTAGAGGAATTGGGCGAGGGGGATTTTTTGGGCAGCCCATAGGTGGCATGGAAAATCGTTGTGGAATATGGCTGGCCAACTTTCCTTACAAGTGGCTATCTATTTTCTATGGCAAGAAAGTAATAACCGATGCTTTCAGGATAGCGAGCGTTCCCCTGCTCAAATTGCTTATCAGATCCAAGTCTCTATTTGGACTCATTTGCCTTCTATGTGTTTCCCTCGCTCATTTCAAGGTTTGGCTTTTGTCCATTTCTAGCGCCTTCCGCCTTCATGTTTCAATTAACACTTTTTCATTATCCAAATGTTTGTTCAGATGCTACTAATTCTCTTGCTTGTGAGTGTGGTTTTTTTTGCAAGGTCTCTGGCAAAAATGCCCCTTGTCCCTCTTCTCCTTCTTGCAAAGTCCTTAACTTATTGTCATCATAAGGATCAAATTTCTCATGCACCATATATTTTCCTCGAGAATAGTGTTGGCTTCGATGGATGGTTTCCTTTAGACTTGACACTACAAGAAAAATCAGTTTTAGTGACGGGTTTTGTGACGGGGATGCTCCTGTCACTAATTTGTGACGGGTTTAGTGATGGAAAGCCGTCACTAAAGTGGTTTAGTGACGGTAAGAAATTACCGTCACAATTTTGTGACGGGATATCTATTTCCGTCTCAAATTAGTGACGGGATGGTGTATCCCGTCACAAAATAGTGACAGAAAATACTCTCCCGTCGCAAATCAGCGACGGGAGCGAGTTTTCCCATCGCAGAACTGCGACGGAACATCAATCCCGTCGCAGTTCTGCGACAGGGACACATGACCCGTTGCAGAACTACGACGGGACACGTCAGACCCGGGACTGACGCTCCGTTGCAGAACTGCGAAGGGAAGCGTCAGTCCCGTTGCAGATCTGCGACGGGAATGACGCGTCCCGTCACAATCAGCGATGGGACGCACCAGTCTCGTCGCAATCCCAGTTTTAAAATCCCCCCTCCCTTCTCCTTCCCCATTCTCCAAGCCCCCCCTCTTCCTCCCTTCACACTGTCTCGCCCCCCCTTCCCTCCCATTCTCTCACTATCTCCCCCCTCCCCCCCAATTATCTCACTGTCCCATTTTCATTTCCTTCACATTCTCTGGTTCTTCTTCTTCTTCAGTTAATTTCAGTATTCTCAAGTAAGTATTTTATAACTTTTTATTTTGTTTTACTTTTAATTATATTCTGTTAGTTTAATTATAATTTATTTGTGTTATTAGTTGTAATTATTTTATTTTTGTGTTAGTTTAGTTGCAGTTATTTTATTTTTGTGTTAGTTTAGTTGTAGTTATTTTATTTTTGTATTAGTTTAGTAGTTTATTTTTATGTTAATTAGTTTAGTTTTAGTTTAATTGTTTATATTATTTGTAATGCTTAAAAATTAAAATATAAATAACTATAATTAAATAATTAAACTACAACTAATTAATTATTTAATTATTTTGATATGTTATTGGACTAGCAAACTCGTGCATGTGTAAATAATGTTTATTTTTTTATTTTTAAGTTTAGATATATTTTTAATGAAAAATATTGTAATTTTAAATAAAATACATAAAAAATTATATACTAAAAATAAATTTACTATTTAAGAAAGCATATATTTTATTGTCATAAAAAAATATTTAAGTGTGAAAAAATTAAAAAAATTCTATTAAAAATATAAAAGAATTCTATTTAAAATATAAAAATTAATAAATAATAAATAAAATTTTAATTAAAAATTTTAAAACTAACATATGAAATAAATTAGATAATTATTTAAAATAAAACACTAAAATTGAAAAATAATATGAGAAATTAATTAGATAAATATTTAAATTAAAATATATAAGAAATGCAATATTAAAAATAAAATACAATAAAAAAGTAAACACTAAAAATACACTACCGAATATATTTTCATAAAAATTAAGGACTAAAAATATAAATAAAATTTAACCATGAAAATTATTAGTTTTTATAACAATAAATTTAACCTTAATATTTTTAATAACTCAACGAAAATAAAATAAAAAATGTATCAAATCAAAATTTGAATAATTGTTTAAGTAGTAAAGGTAATAAAAGTTTAAATTGTGTTAGTTTAATTTAATAGTTAATTTATTTTTGTGTTTAGTATGTATGTTGAGTTTAATGATTATTTTATTTAAATTAGTTTAGGTTTTATTTTAATTTTTTATATTATTTGTAATGTTTAGAAATTAAAATGTGAATTTTATTAATTGTTTATAAATTATTTCTGTAGTTATTTTGTTATGTAATTGTATTAATAGTATTTATTTTTTTTTAATTTAAAACAGATTTTTAATTTAAAATATTGTAATTTTAAATTAAATACATTAAAAATAAAATACTAAAAGTAAATACAATATTTATGAAAACATATATTTTGTTGCCATAAGAATAAGATTAAGTATAGACATTAAAAATTAATTAATTTTTGTTTAAAACATTAAAAATAATAAATAAAATTAAAATTAGAATATTTAAAATAATGTACGAAATAAATTAGATAATTATTTTAAAAATTAAAATGAATTTAAAAAGGTATAAAATTTAATTTTTTATTTAAATTAAAGACTAAAAATTAAAAATGAGAAATAAATTAGATAAATATTTAAATTGAAATATTTATTTATTACAATATTAAAAATAAAATACTATTAATGAGTAATATAATTTGTTGTTATAAAATAAAATAAGTACACTAATAGATTTTAAATTTCAAAGTGAGACATTTATAGCTAACTTAGAAAATATATTAGACACATTATTTTAACCATATTGTTCTTAATTACTCAAATCAAAATAAAATAAAAAATGTAACAATTAAAAATTATAATAATTGTTTAAGTACTAAAGGAAATGCAAATTTAAATAAGTATTTAAAAAAAATTCAATTCAAACATGTAGAGTTAAGTAAAAATATTAAAATTTATCTTAATTATTTATTATCTTAATTTATAAAAAAGATGTAAAATTTATCTCAATAAATTATTTATTATTATATTTATTTTTGTTCATATTTATCAATTACTTATGACAGTCTGAAATGATGAAATATAATTTGGTTAGTTTTCAGGATAAAATATCTATTAGGAATCGTGCTTGTTATACAATTTTGAATTGAAAATGGAAGCTCCGTTGCATCGTCAATGGATTGATAATCGGTGTATGCCAAGAAGGGGTAGGATCACTCCTGAATTTTATGCTGGTGTTGATGAGTTTATTCAACTTGCATCTTCTCAAGAAAGTTTCATAAGGCTAGGAGTGTTGAAATGTCCTTGTATGAAATGTGAGTGTTTGAAGTTTAAACCGGTTAATGAGGTGAAAAGGGATCTTTGTAAGTATGGGTTTATGAAAGGGTATTATTATTGGACGAACCATGGGGAAGAAATGCCAATAATGCCTCAAAATGTTATTGTAAATGAATATTATAGAGAAGATAATTTTAGAGATCAGTTTAATCCGTATGAGCAAATGGTAATGGATGCAGCAGGACCGTCACATGCGCCTACTACAATGTAAGGAGCGTTTAGCGAAAGTGGTCATGATCAGTCGTACAATATTGAGGAACCACCTAATGAAAATGCAAAAGCATTTTATGAGATGTTATCTGCTGCACAATCCCCATTATACTCGGGTTGTGATGCAGAGAGTGAACTCTCTGCTGCAGTTAGGATGTTGAGCATTAAATCTGATTACAACATGCCTGAAGGTTGTTATAATGAAATCATGCAGTTTATGCAACATACAATGCCAACTGGTAATCGTGTGCCCGATGACTTTTATCATACTAAAAAATTGGTTTCTAAGCTTGGACTTGGTTGTCAGAAGATTGATTGTTGTCCAAATAGTTGTATGTTATATTATAAGGATGATCAATTTGAGAGGAGTTGTAAGTTTTGTAGTCATCATCGTTTTAAGTCTGCAAGAAGTGGCACATAAAAATTTAAAGAAATTCCTTTTAAGAGAATGTGGTATTTGCCCCTCATACCAAGATTGCAAAGAATCTATGCTTCAACCATTACTGCTTCGAACATGAGGTGGCACTATGAAAATCGGAGAGAGTTTGGGGTATTGTCTCACCCGTCTAACGATGAAGCATAGAAATATTTTGATCGGACATATCCTGACTTCTCTGCTGATCCTAGAAATATAAGGCTTGGTTTGTGTGCAGATGGGTTCACTCCATATGGTTAATCGGGTCGCCCGTACTCTTGTTGGCCAGTAATTGTGACTCCATATAATTTGTCTCCTGGATTATGTTTGAAAAGAGAGTTTATGTTTTTAACGGTTATTATTTCAGGTCCTTCAAATCCCAAGAGTAAGATAGACGTATTTTT
The DNA here is from genome assembly GCA_036245055.1 of Diospyros kaki. NCBI lineage: Eukaryota > Viridiplantae > Streptophyta > Magnoliopsida > Ericales > Ebenaceae > Diospyros > Diospyros kaki. The sequence goes on along the minus strand of BSEG01000015.1, from coordinate 13,824,002 downwards.
ACAGCCTTTAATTGATGAATTGAAATTGCTTTGGCACGAAGGAGTGTTGACTTATGACATATCCACAAAGCAAAATTTTATGATGAAAGCAACTCTGTTGTGGACTGTCAATGATTTTCCTGCATATGGAGTGTTATCTAGTTGGATGACATCAAGTAGATTAGCATGCCCGTATTGTATGGAAAACACAAAAGCTTTTAATCTCAAGTACGGCGGAAAAACATCATTTTTTGATTGTCACCGACAATTTTTGCTAATGGATCACCCTTTTCGAAGGAATACAACTGCATTTCAAAAAAATAAAGTTGATAATTCTTGTCCACCTCCTCGTTTAAGTGGAGAAAACGTATTTGGTAGAGTATGTAATATCCCATCTATCTTAGAACAACAAAATTGTATTATGATCGGATATGGTGTGCAACACAATTGAAAAAAAAAAGTATTTTTTGGGATTTGCCATATTGGAAAGATAATCTTATCCGACACAATTTAGATGTCATGCACATCGAGAAGAATATTTTTGATAATCTTTTCAATACAATCATGGATGTGAAAGGTAAAACTAAAGATAATAGCAAAGCTAGAATGGACCTGAAAGAATATTGCAGGCGGAAGGAGTTGGAATTAGTAGAACGTGGTGGGGGTAAATATTGGAAATCTAAAACTCAATATACTTTCACAATAGAACAAAAGTTAAGTATTTTGAAATGGATAAAAGAACTTAAACTCCCTGACGAGTATGCATCTAGATTGGGCAGATGTGTTGATATGAAAAATGGAAAATTGTTTGGCTTGAAAAGTCATGATTACCATGTTCTTATGGAGCGGTTACTTCCAACGGCATTTTCAGGATTACCAGATCGAATTTGGAGTCCAATAACTGAATTATGCCAGTTTTTCAAAGAAATATGCTCAACAATGTTAAGAACTGAACATTTTGAAATTATGGAACAGAATATCCCAATCATTCTATGCAAAATAGAGCGTGTATTTTCGCCTGAATGGTTTAACTCAATGGAACATCTCCCAGTACATTTGGTTTACGAAGCAAAGGTCGGAAGGACAATCCAATACAGATGGATGTATCCATTTAAACAGTAATAAATTTTATATTCATATAATTTATTGATTTTGTCGTATAGTTTATTATGTTCTTTTTCATAAATTAAGATAACTTTAAAATGATTTAGGTTTCTCAATACTTTAAAGAAGAAAATTCGGAATAAAGCTCGCATAGAAGGATCTATTTGTGAGGCATATTTAATTGAAGAGACAGCCACATTTGGTTTATATTATTTTGAATCAAATATTCAATCAAGGAGGACGATAGCCCTTCGAAATGATGATGGGGGAGAATCTTTGCATCCACAAATTTCTATCTTCAATTATCCGGGTCGTGCAGCTGGTCCAATGAAAAAAAGATGGTTGGATGTGAATGAGTTCCAAACAGCAAAGTTATATGTCTTTCTAAATACGCCAGAGGTCGAACCTTATATTGAGTAAGAACCTAAACTTAATTATATTAATATATTTATGACTTCATATTAATAATTTTGTTCATATTATGTTGATATATATATTTTAATGTTTCAGCATGTACACAAACATGTTACGTGAATTATCGCCAGTAATCAGTGACGAAGAATTAAACAAACAAATCGAGGAGCATTTTTGTGTTTGGTTCCATAATCATGTAAGTTTGTAAAGTTTAAGATATTTCTTAATTTAATATTAATTATGTATACATAAAGTGATGAAAATATTTTGTTAGGTGAATTTGAGTGGCGAAGTTATTGTAGACCCACTAATTCAGAGCATAGGGTAGGGGCCAACTCCCAACGTGAAACATTGGCCAATGTATTTCGTTAATGGATACAAATTTCATACTGTTGAATGGAGTCAGAGTAGGTCGACAAAAAATTATGGTGTTTGCGTGTCTGCGTCAGGAGGTGGAGCTTCACATATGAATTATTATGGAAAACTTATAGACATACTTGAGTTAGAATATGCAGGCTTACCAATAAAAAGAGTAATTTTGTTCAAATGTGAATGGTATGATCCAAGTCCACGAGGAACTAAAATTCATGATAAATATGGAATTGTAGACATTCGATCATCAAGAAGATATAGGAAATATGATCTATTCATATTTGCCCAACAAGCTGAACAAGTGTATTACTCGCCTTACCCTGATTACTGTCGTGAAAAAAATGGTTGGATGGTTGTAATTAAAACAAAGACACGAGGTACAATAAATGCTCCTGAAGCTAACATGGAAGAGCCTTTTCAAGAGGATGAAATATTGCAACGGCCTGTAATTGATGTAAATATTGACATTGGAGGCACTTTACAAGATGATAATGGGCTAGTAGAGGAAGTTGATGTCTCCAATATTGTTGAGGAAGAAGAAAATGATATGTATGAAGAATCTGTTTCAGAAGAAGACGAGGAAGATATATTATCTGATGACAGAGATAGTGACCAGGAAGACATTGATGAATATATAGAAGAAGATGACTGATAGTTTTATGGTTTTTTTTTTGTGCATGCTAATTAATAACCTTTGTATTTTTAGAATATGAATATTTATAATTTCTATACCTGTCGTACTTTTAGTATGATGACTTTGATGTTAATGTAATTTTTTTTCATATATATATATATAATTATCGAAATAGATGTCAGAACATTCAACACATTCGGGTAGGGGAAGAGGTAGAAGTAGAACATCTTATAGGACCACACCTTCTCCAGATGCCAATTCCGGTTCGCAATATTCTTCTCCTGACTCCACACCTGTTCTTCAATCCACACAATTCAATATCCAGTCACCACCCCCACCACCACCCTCACAACCTTTTGCTCCCATGCCTCATCAATTTCCATATCCTGGAACCATGATGCTTCCATGGGGTTATTATGGTGTTCCACCTACTTTCTATCCACCAGATGTTGTACCACTGAGTGGCCAATATGTTGGGGGAACTTCTCATATGCCAGACAGACATTTCCCATACACTTTCATGCCGACACCGTAAGGACTCAATTCATCATCTGCTTCTGCACAACACTCTGAGCCCATTCCAACTTACCCGGTTGGCATCAGCCGAGGAGACGGTCGAAAACACTTATCTTGCGATGAACAGTGTAATCAGTGAGTATCGTATTTATTATTTTAAACTTATTACTTGCAATTATATTATACATTCAAATGAATATATATATATATATATTTTGTGTTTGACAGTTTTATCCCTGAGAGTGGCCCACCAAGCAAATTGGGAAAGATTTGGAGGGCACGATACACTGAACCGTGAATTCATTGGGATGAAGTGCCAGAAATAATACGAAGGATGTGGCTTGAAGAATTTAACGTAAGTTAATTTATAATTCTTTATTAATATAAGTTTGTATTTAAATTCTTATATATATATATATATGTTTCTTAACTTAATGTAGAAGACGTATTTCTGGCCACCCGAGGAGAATGATCGCATATGGCTCACATGGAATAAGACTGGTAGACGAAGTTTTAGGAGCCATTTGCATCGAATTAGAAATGGGGAAGACGAAGCAACGTGGATAGATCCCGACGTGCGTAAGGCACTTGATGCAAAGTGGGCAAAAGAAAGCAACAAAAAAATTGCCACACAAAATAAAAAAAATCGTGCTTCCTAGACTGGTGGTTCGCTCCACACTGGCGGGTCCATTCCATTCTCCTTGACTCGAAGAAGGCTGGTAATTACTTATGCTAAGTTATATATATTTTATAATTTATTTAAATTATAAGTTTACTATATTATTTATTAATTTCTTATACAGGCAACTGAATTGAATCGTGAGCTCAATGAATTTGAATTCTTCAGGAGAACCCACACCAGGAAAGATAACCAAGGAGAAGAAGTGTGGGTCGATGACAGATCTAGGGCCGTCGCTGTAAGTGTGTTTTACAAATTAAATTAAATTTTTTATTTTAAAATAATCTTTTAATTCATTTACATGAATATTTTAATTTTATAGGAAAAATATGAAAGATTGAGTGCGGAGGCATCTTCATCATCCGCAAGTACCGAAAAGTCCTCATCGCCTACAGTTAATGAATACGACATCTTCTATCAAGCTGTTAGTGGTCGGAATAGAAAGGGTTGAATATACAGGCTGGGCTCCCAAGCTAATTTGTTATATCCATCTACCACTAATCGTTCTAGCCAATCATCTTCACATGTGTCACCAGAGTTTGAACAAATAAGACTTAAAGTTACTCAATTAACTGATGAGTTGCTTGAATCCCGGACTGAGAATCGGCAATTACAACAGTGGTAAGAACAAATGACAGCGTGGCAGTCAAAAATGAATATGGTAATAAGTAGATTGACAAAACAATCTACTGCAGATGCTGGACCGTCGACTGTTCCAGGTGGATCTGACCCGATAGCTGATCAAGATGAGAGTGACAATGGTGAAGATGAAAATGCTAATAATAATGATGATTGATTGTAATGGAATGTTGTAAACATTGAAGTAAACGTGGGTAATCTTAATATTAATATTAAATTTTAATTTTCTTTTTAATGTTAAATTTGTTATATTTTTAATGTGAACGTGGGTAATATTAATTTTATTTAATGTTATTTTTAATATTTTATTTAAATTTTTAAAAAAATTGTTGTTATTTTCAATTTTTTTATTCTTATAAAAGAAAATATTAATTTTAATTTTAATTTTAATAAATATAAATTTTAATTTTATAAATTTAAAAATTAAAAATATATTTTTTGAAATTAAAAATATATTAATCTCATAAAAATATATTATTGATTTAAAATAATATTTATTTTTTTTAATGTTAAATTTTTTTTATTTTTAATGTGAATGTGAGTAATATTAATTTTATTTAATGTTATTTTTAATATTTTATTTAAATTTTTAAAAAAATTGTTGTTATTTTAAATTTTTTTATTCTTATAAAAGAAAATATTAATTTTAATTTTAATAAATATAAATTTTAATTTTATAAATTTAAAAATTAAAAATATATTTTTTGAAATTAAAAATATATTATTGATTTAAAATATTAATATTAATTTAATTTTTTTCAAAATTATTTTTTATTTATATTAATTTTATAAAATATTAATTATTTATTTAATATTATTTTTTTATATTTAAAAATATTTGTGACGGGTACTCCGTCGCAGATCTGTGACGGAAAAATACTACCCGTCACAGATTGTTCGTTTTTATTTTTTTATTTTAAAAATTTTTGTGACGTGTAGAGCCCGTCACAGATCTGTGACGGACAGTATTTCCCGTCACAAATCTGTGACGGCTTGTCCTGTTCGTCACAGGTTTGTGACAGATTGTTCCCCGTCACAAATCTGTGACGGGGAAGTCTCCGTCACAAATCTGTGACGGGTAGTACATTCCCGTCACAGATCTGTGACGGGAAGTATTTTCTCGTCACAGATTTGTGACGGGATGAACCTCACCCGTCACAGATCTGTGACAGGATGAACTTTACCCATCACAGATCTGTGACGGGAAGAACTTCCCTGTCACAGATCTGTGACGGGTAATACTGCCCCGTCACAGATCTGTGATGGGACATCCATCACAAATCTGTGACGGAAATGCTATCTCGTCACAGATCTGCGACGGGTAGCACTAATCCCGTCACAAAAATTCTGTCACGCCCTCTTTAGTGACGGATTTTACCCCGTCACAAAACCTGTCACAGAAAAATTTAGTGACGGATTTTATGTTTTTAGTGACGAATTTTTCTGTCACTAAAACTGATTTTTCTTGTAGTGTGATGGAGGCCTCTGTTGGGCCAACCTTCATTATCCATGGCTATTGTCATCCTTGTTTGGTAGGTCTTTAGTGCTCTTCCCATGTTCTCTCATGTCTTTATTGCTATGGGGTGTAAGCAGTTGGTCTCCCATATTTTATTTTATTTCTAATTTATTATTTTATTTTCGTATCGCATGTTTGAGGCAGTTGTGATTTTGTTTTCTTTTCTAATGTGAGTGTGGGTATGTTTCTTTGTGCTTTTTTTTGCAAGGTTTGCCCCGATAGTCTTTTGTAAACATTATCGTGCTTTTTCTTTTTAATGCATTTTTCATTTACAAAAAAAAAAAAGAATTGAATGTCATTTTTAAGTTTTAGTTTTATAAGTAAAAGTGGAATCGTGAATGCAGAAAATTGAATGATATATAGAAAACATTTTTTGTCTAGGGTTTCTCTTTGGACATCCTTTTGGGCTGAGCGGCTCTCTCCTTTAACCCCAACGTCAAATCTCTAAAGGTTGCCCTAAACCATTGATAAGATGTCCCTAGTAAATCTCGATCCATTTGCTTTATTTTCCAATCATTTGCACATGATCCCTTTTTCCAAGGCTTCTCTAAGCCATTTTAACCTCAAACTTAAATCCCCTTTGTCTCAAACCCCAACCCTACTCCTCTATATATTGCCCATATTTGCAAAACCCTTTCTGCCTTTGTCTCAAATCCCTTTCTCCCTCTTGAACCCTACTCTTCTGTTGCCCGTACTCCTCTATTGCCCATATATGCAAACCCTTGTTTTAGCTCATTGCCACCCCATGACTAATTTGATGATCTCTTCAAGTCACTGTTCTCTCTACTACTCTTGTCGAGATCAATACATATAGGTGTTCCTCCAAGGCTTCATCCATGGGCTAGAAATAAAAGCCAAAGGACTTGGCTCTTAATCTTCTTCACATTGGTAACATGAGGGTGACAACAAGCTTAATTTGTGCGACCATTTGGCTTTTTGCTTTGTGTATTTTTGTGTCATTTTTTGTTTGCATTGGACGAGGCATTGAGGGTTAGTAGGAAGAAAATGACAATGAAGATATGCTTCATCTTAGAAGAAATGCCAATAAATGGTTTTAGTTTGTTTCTTTTTATATTTGTTTTTTTCATTTTAGGCTGTAGTTTGGGATTGACTGGTTTCTTCTCTTGTGTTTGTGTATCTCTAGAGCCTTGGTTCTAGTTGTTTGGTGTTGTGCAGAGTTAGTTTAGTTGTTCATTGTATTGAGCCGGGCTAGTTGGCTGTGTTTGCTTTGTGTATTTTTGTGTCATTTTTTGTTTGCATTGGACGAGGCATTGAGGGTTAGTAGGAAGAAAATGACAATGAAGATATGCTTCATCTTAGAAGAAATGCCAATAAATGGTTTTAGTTTGTTTCTTTTTATATTTGTTTTTTCATTTTAGGCTGTAGTTTGGGATTGACTGTTTTCTTCTCTTGTGTTTGTGTATCTCTAGAGCCTTGGTTCTAGTTGTTCGGTGTTGTGCAGAGTTAGTTTAGTTGTTCATTGTATTGAGCCGGGCTTGTTGGCTGTGTTAGCTTTGTCTCTACTTTTGGGATTGTTTGCCTTGATCAGCTGGCCTAACTAAGTTCATCTTCCCTTGGTGACTTGGCCATGTGCCATGGATTGCATGTTCTTTTGATTGTTTTTAGCCAAAAAAAAATAAAATGATAAATAAAGTAAAAATGAACAATAGTAGTAATAAAAACAAAAATTAACAACAAAAATCAAACGTGGCTAAACAATCCCATATGTATTACCATCTAATTACAAGCTTTTGTGAACATTTTTATTTCTTTAGTCAAGCTCGGAACATCTACTTGGAGCAACAAGTGTCCTAATCATTTAGCTGCGTGAAAGATATCGAAAGCTCTGTTAATTCGTCTTAAACTAATAAAAAGTTGACATGTACAGCATTATATAATGAAAGTGATTAACAGTTAGAATATTTCATTTTCTTGAGTAGTTTAGTCTCCTATTCTCAACTACTGCAGGTATCTTTAGGTTAGAGCATGGAACGTCTACTCCTGCGACTTAAGCCGCTTACCTTATTTGTTACAGTTTTAGTTGAGTGTTGCAATGGATCAAACGATATACAAAATCTTCATATATATATATATATATATATGGGATTACTCATATGGACTATTAATTAAATAATATTCATATATTAAAATGAAAAAAAATTATATATTTAACAAAATTATTTGTCCAAATTAAAATACCACCAAAATGATGTGGCAATTACAATTTTGTTACAGACCATTTTGGTAAATGTATTTCTCAATATTAGAGGGGTGTCCTTCATTACTTACGTGTGAATAATAAATAGAATATTTTTAACTTCAAAATGTAAAAGTTGACAGCTAGCAGTTTATTTTAATCGTATATCGAAACAAATTTTAAAATAAAAAAAAATTCTGAAGCAATGGCATCGTTCTCTTTATTATTATGATCTATAGGTCATAAGTCCAGTCCCCTAACAGTTTTGCATGTAACACCAGGTTTAGAATTTTACTTGCATTATTCTATAAAAAATTTTGCTTGCGTAACATTACTTTGAGAAAAAAAAAAGAAAAGAAATCTGAGGCTCGTCACTATTAACTTAGATTTGACAGGACAAGATGTATCATTTGTGTAAAAATTAATTCTATACGCACCAATATGATGACTTCCTTTGCATGATATTTCTCACATCATAATTGGGAAAGGAAATTAAGAAAGAAAAATGGGGTTGAATGCACTGATTTGGTTTCCTTAAGACTGATGCCATCCTTGATAGTCTTGATTAGGTTATCTATGAAGGACTTCCCTGTCTTTACTCCAAAGCCTACAGCCATTCTGGGAGCAGGTTGTAACGGTCCCCACTCTCTCCTTTCTTCATCACTACACCACTTCAAGAAACATCCATATCTAAATGCAATCAGAGATCGATGTGTTCTAATTTATGGGCATATCTAGTTGTGTTATGTCCATCTGAATCATCATCTAAAACAAATCGTGGGCTCTAGCTAATTAAGGTTTATACATAACATTGATCATATGTACATAGATGCGTACTTGATGAAGACAATAGTGGCTGGTTTGTATTCGGACGCATTTTGTTAATGCCAAACCTGTTGTGGAAATTGGGACTTGAAGGAAGGAAAGGAATTAGCAGAAATGTAAGAAAGCTATGCCTTTGTGCTTAGTAGAATCATGCCCATCTTAGTTACTTTATCTTCTCAGAAAGAATTTGCCAGGAGATATGCCAAAACTTTTCAAGAACCGAAAATTAGAACAGTGTAAATCATCCTTTAAACCCAAAAAAAAAAAAATTAAAAATTAAAAAAAGAGAAAATCTTCCATTAAAGTCTTAGAAAAAAGTAGGTTAGTGCTAAGTACATAAATAAAAACAATTTTAAGTTGCCTTTAGATAGGGTTTTTTTTTTTTTTCCTTTTCTAGTAATGTGAGTGTTCACAATTTTGGCTCAACAAATTTTATGAGTTAATGTATATCGCTTTGTTTACGTGCACTCGGTACGATTCCACTCGAGCAGACGATGAACATAACCCTAAGAAAGAAAAAATTGAAGGTTTCTATGATTGGAAATCAAATCAACTCTATGTTTTGTGGTACCCTTGGAATTGGTTTGGATAAGATTACTTGGCTTTATATTTGTCAATTAAGATTTAAATTCAAATGACTTATTTAATTATATTATTACACATTATACTTTTATCAAATCAGAGAATTTAAAATACAGAATATTAAGGTTGCGTTCTCTTTGTTGTTTTCAAATCATTTTTAGTTTTCAATTTTTTAAAAAAAGAAAAATGTGTTTACTTTGTCATTTTCAAGAATGAATTTTCGAAAATAAGAAAAAAAATTATAAAGAAAACCCAAAATAACAAAATATTATTTTGGTTGTTTTCAGGCAAAACAATCTCTAAATCTAAAACATGAAAAACATAATTCATTTTCCATGTTTTGGCTCTAAAAAAGAAAAGGGAAAAAAAAGAAAAGAAGGAAAAAAAGAAAAAAAATATTATTCTTAAATTTTAAAAATAAAATTATATATTTATTTAAAATTTAAAAAATATAGTATATCTATATTATAATTCAAAATATAGGATAATATATAATATATTATTAAGTATAATAATATTTAATATAAATTATCACTTAGATGTCAATAATTCATGAATCAAATTTATTATTTTATTTTAATAGTAAAATTTTATTAAAAGAGTTAATTTTATCATTTAATAATCAATTTTATTGAATAAAATATCATAAAATAATTTTTCTCAAAATTTTAAAATAAACATATTTTTTGATTTTCTATTTTAAGAAACAGTTTTTTAAAATGACAAAAAGAATACGTTTTCAATTTTTTAAAAATAGATTATCAAATAGAAAATTAAAAAATAAATTTAAAATTAAAAATATAAAGAGAATGCAGCCTAATACTCTCTGTACATTGATTTAAATATATATTAAGGTTCTAATTAAGATTTTATTCAAAATTGGACAGAAAACCCGTTATTTTGATTCAAATATTTAAAATATCAAGGCTTTCCTGCATATAACTTCTTTAGTACGTTCCATGATATATATATATATATATATCATTTTCTATGAAGATTATTGAGATTTATTTTCACAATATCAACACAGGCCAATAGTACTTCACTTTTTTTCATCAACATAAGAGAGTTCACGTGCTTGGAGATGCATGTATAGGAAGGGGACACGACGCGGTAAAATTGCATTTGAAACCAATGGAAATTAAGTTGGCTACGCAGTGTGGAGTTTAGATATGCATTCGGTAGAAACCCATGGAAGCAAGCAAATAAGTCGTTTAGCTGACACTTACAATAGCGAAGACTATATCCAATGAGGCATAAAAACTTAGATCATTTTGCTTCCTCTTTACGTTCAAACCATCTATATATATATATATATATATATAGTGATCAACCCGACAACGGACCACTTCTCTCTTCCTAGGAATTTAGAGTGGGTAGAAAGAAAGGGGTGCGTGTGCTTGTTTGTGTCTAGCTGTTGCTTTGACTCTGTTGGGCAATTGATGATACATGCAATTAGACTTAAATTAGTTTAAGACTTGACTAAATATTAGTTGCTAGGTTTGACAAAGGTTGCTTACATGTCCAGCAACTTAGGATGATCACAAGTTAATTTGCCCAGCAGTCCAGAACAATTCAGAAGTTTCCCTGAAACCCAGGAATTTGTAATCTTGAATCGGACCTGGAAGATTATGTTACCAAATTAAAGAAATTAATAGAAGTTACTTAAAGAACTGCTAGGGAAGAATTTTAAGAGAAATTATAGCCATTTATATATTTAAGTTGTGTGAATTATGGGAGTTTACAATTTTGACTTTTCAAAAATTCTGCTATATATATTGGTAATTTAGTCTCGTTTTGGGATATCTGTGGATGTAGTATATTGAGAAACCAAATTATGTTAATATTTTGTGGCCTTTCCTTTCTTATCTATGTGTAATTTGTGTGATCCAATATTCACAAGATCCTTCCATCTACTTCTAAGAAGTTAATTAATGTTATTCAAGAACAGAAAATAATGAAAAACAAGGGTACGTATAAGCCTAAATTTGTTTGTCAATTTGGCCGTTGGACCTTGGACCTTGGAAGCAGATCTAAGGTTTTCACCCTTCTTCTTTGCATCAAAAGGCAGTTGACAATACCAAGTCCTTGTATTGCATTTGCAAGGTCTCAATCCCAATGATGGTGAAGCTGATATTGGGTTTGCTCTTTGGCACTTTGCTCAAGTTCCCATTGCAGGCGGTTGAGTTTTAGTTTCTTACTTTTTGGTTTGTGGCATATGCAATTGTAGGGTATTGTATGTATTGTGTTGTATTTCCTTTTGTTGTGATAGGTGATTCAAAATTACATGATAAATGTTGCATTCTATTTGCATTTTATGTAAATGTCATTTGACCTTAATTTCATCTTCATTTACATGTCATTATTCTGTTATTTGGTTGCCTCTTATATAAGCCATTGATCTCATCTTAAATGCTCGTGCAGCTTACAATCATTTTGCCTTAATATATAAGGCTACTATCAGAACCCAATCGACACTTTCATTGTTGCAATAAAAAAAACCATAAATCGACGCAAAGAAATGAGACACAACCTGTGAATCCTTCGAGCGGTAAGAACCTATGGTGTATTGTTCTATCTCCAGTCTAAATCGCTTTGTCGTGGGAGGTAAGGTCAAGAGACAATGGTGAGTACGGTGTTGATGCATTCTTGTACTTGTTTTTTGGATTATGTCTTCTTGATGCAATACTGTAATTGTTTTATTCTTTGTTGAATCACTGTAATCGCGTTGTATTCTCTTTGATATAGTGGATTGACTAGAGGCGATAACCTTTGTCATGATTAGGAACCATTTACGGATCTGAATACGTATATCTTGTGTTCTGTTGTGTGTTATGTTCTTGGTGCGATTGGTTTATTTCAATTCAATTTCTCGGCTTGGTTCTTGACTTCATTTGTTGGCTAATTAAATCGATTAAGGGAAAATTAACACCTTTGATATTCAACTGGGGGTTTTGGGTGGATTCCCCTCTTTTGTTTGTGATATAACTGATCTCACTTATCATTGAAAAAATATATGACCGATCTTAAAGCAATCGACAAAGCAAGGTAATACTTCAATCCTTTTAGGTCACCCTTCCTCCCTTACCCGAAGATTGGTTCCTTTCCTTGTAGATTCACCTAGGTTCTTCAAAAGAGTTTCTGTCCTTGGTGGGCATGTTTACTATCCTTAATTGGGTTTCTCAAGCTAAAAATTTTTAGTCCCTGTATTCAATGTAAAGATATCCTTCCTGCATGCCCTAATCAATTTGGCCAATGATATTTGTTTTTCTCTTCTTCTAGTTAGTCTCTGACCTTGATCCTAGATTATTATCTATTTTGGTTTCTCTGTTGTAACTTGTTTGGGAATGATCTATTTTCCCTCTGTCCTATATTTCTGATAGTTTTCGGTGTTAATTAATCTACATGTGATACTCCTAAAGTTTAGGATAATTATAAAAAGTACTTCTAATATTTAAAAAAATATAAAGAGTACTTCTGAAATTTAATATTATATTGTAATTTTTTCTTGATATTAGTTAACTACCATTAAATTTTATAAAATGACTAAAGTACTCATATTTAAACTCATTTTCCTCTTTTCTCATTCTTCTTTCTTTCTCTTTTCTCCATCCACTGTTGTTTTCTCCTTCTATTTCCACCGAGCGAACGACGAACAATAACAACAACAAACAAGGAACGACGATGGCAATGAATTAATGGCAACAATGACAACTACGGCAAGGGCATTCATTCAAAGTGGTACTTGTTCATTTTTTTATCTTTCTTCTATTTATCTCTCTTGCTCTTGATCTGTAGGGTAGAGATTGGTTAAGATAAGGATGGCCATGGTAGAGGCATATGGTTAGGGCGATAATAGTAAAGGTTGTTCATAGTGACGATAATGGCAGCAACAATGACGACAATAGGGGCACCTCCTCTCTCTCTATATATATATGATTTATTCTTCTTCTTTCTCTTTCTCTTCTTTGAACCTAAATTTAGGTTTGAGATGAAGGGTTTTGCTCTTTCTCACTTCTCTCTATCTTTCATTCTCTCTTTAATTTTTTTTTCTTATTTTCGCTTTATCTCTTATTTAAACCTAAATTTGGGTCCGAGATGAAAGGTTTCTGTTGCAGAAGATCTCTACAAAACAAACGAGTTAGTGCAATAACATCGAACCAGATTTAATCGAATGGAAAGAACAATACACAAAGTATCGATAACAGCAACAAGAAGATGAACACGAAGTAAAACCTCCCTATTTAAATACGTTCAAGACTCAGATCTGAAGAGTCCGTTCACCACTTTGGTAACGCCAACGAATAGGAACCACAAGCCACAACGAAACCCTCAAACCAGCCCTCAAATCAAAAAACCCAAAAAACCCCAACACCTCTCAGCCGAACACAAACGAAGCCCTCTCTCACCCAATTGATCAAAGCCACACATAGTAGGTTACCACAGAAGGTAGATCGATCACAAAGACAGAGGTTATAAAGCATAAAGCAAAGAGAAAAGCTTACCCGATAATGGATGATCGAAACCCCCCTAAATAAGGCTCACACATCACCAACAAATCAGCCAAGATCAACAAGGATAGATGCGGTCTCTCAACATGGAAAGAAGCATCAGACTGACATGGAAACGGAGCCACGGAAGATCAGCCGCAAAAGGAAACCACGAAGGAAGCAATCGGCCAAGCAAGGAAACGAGAGAGAGAAAGAGAGAGAGAGAGAGAAAGAGAGAGAGGCTAGGGTTCGACCAAAGAAAGGAAACACCAACAAAATGGGTCGCACAAAGAGGCCTTAAATATTTGGGCTTAGGGCTTAGGAGATAATGGGCTTTTGGGCTCAGAATAGTGGGCTTCCCCCTACTTGAGCAAATGGACTAAGGTTCATTTCTCCTCTAAAATGGGAATAAGGCTTGTGGCCCGACTTCTAAAATAGGCTGCCTAAAAGTGGTGACGGACTTGGGTTCTTCAATCTCGAGCCAAAATCTATGAAGATAAAACCCACTCGAAAAATCGTCGCAGCCTTGGGCCTCATTAGGAAACACAAAACGAACAATCTCCACCTTGATTCCTAATGAGGCCAGCACACACAGGCAACATGCAACAAATGCACAATTTAAGTAACAAATGCATGTATTAGCAACAAATGCCTAATCATGCAACAAAAGTCTAATCATCCACACATGAAATAAACATGCAAAAATGCATAAGATATATAACAAATGCTTAGACAAGCAACAAATGCATGAACATGCAACAAATGCTTAGACATGCAACACATGCATGAACATGCAACAAATGCTTGGACAAGCAACAAATGCTTAAACATGCAACAAATGCATGAACTTTCATAATATCCACATAGGACATGCAACAAATGCATATCATCCACATAGAAAATGCAACAAATGCATAAATATGAGCTAGTTTTCTCTCCATTCCACTTAGGTTTGGATCTCACTACTCCTCCCACTTAAGCTAAGGATCTTTCTAATCCTTCCACTTAGGGTAGGACTCTCCACCTTGCTCAAGGTGGTGGGAATAAGGATACTCAACCATTCCCTAAAATGGAACGATGAACACATAATCCTCGTCCACTAATTTTGCACTAGATTCTAGAAGCATGTATACCTCACTAACCTCACTAGGGTCATAAGGGGTCACTACATTGGCTTCTTCCTTTTGTTTGTCTTTCTTTGCATAACAATCTTTAATGAAATGTTCGATTTTCCCACAACTATAACATTTCTTACCCTTTCCTTGATTTTTGGATTTTAACCTACTCTTCCCTTTCTTGCAACCTTTCTCTCGATTCTTAGTTTTACCACTCATTATGTGAACCTCACCATATTTTCTCTCACTCCTTAATTCCAATTCCTTACTCCTAAGAGAATCTACGACAATTTCAGGTGTTAACGTGTCCCTACCATACTTAATGACATTTTTAACTTCTTTATAAGTATCAAGAATGGCATTTAACAAAATAATTGTCTTATATTCCTCCGACACTATTTCACCATAATTTATGATATCTTGAACCAACTTGTTACAGACATCTAAGTTGTCATCTAGGTTCCTAGAGGGGTCAATCTTAAAACTAAAGAAACTTTCAAGCAAATAAAGCTTATTAGGGGTAGATTTCTTAACATATAATTTCTCCAATTTCTCCCAAAATTCTTTAGTTGTGTTAAGTTTTCCTACTTTTCTTAACACTGAATCAGAGAAATGCAAAATTACAGAAGTATAGACAAGTTCATCAGTTTCAAGTTTTAGTTCCTCTTTAGTACCCTCCGAATATTTTCCATCTATAGTCTTAGAGACTCTTTGTTGAACTAAAATTCCCTTCATTTTTTGGTCCTATAGAAAAATCTCCATTTCCATTGAAAACCCCTAATTCAAAATGTGTGGACATATTCACTAAGTATATGCTTGACACAAATAAGTAGTGCAACCTACAAAAAAAACACCAAGTTTTTCACAGTGTATCCTGAACAATATGTATCCACAAAACAGATTCAATCAAGGGCAGATTTTAAACAGGGATAATATTGATATACTAGGCACAATTTTTAAAGCACTAAGCAGTTAAAAAAACAGCTACAAGAGTATAAGGAATTCGATATGCACCTACGGAGACACAAAGTTTTAATTTAAAAAAACTTAGGCAGCAGATTCACAAAGAATCAAAGACCAATTAGAAATAGATTTTTCAAACACTTAGTAATTTCAATAATCACACAGATTAACACAAGTAATCACAATTCTAGCAACAAGCAATGGTTACCACCACAAGATAACCCTAAAACCTAATGGCCACCCCCACACGATGACCTGCTAGATGCTGGAAATGAAAATTACAAAATTTAAAACCACAGAGGTTACCAGTACAAATCTCAGGGCTGAGATCTGTGAGCGATGCAAGGTCAGATCTGGAATAGAAGAAGGGCACCCTGGCCTCCACGTGCTGCCTCACAAACCGCCATATGCAAGGTCACATGCCGCTGGCCGGCAAGCGAGTGAGCAGCCACGTGCTGCTCGAGGAGATGACCCGCGACTTGCTAGATCCAGATCTGGGGTTCTTTCGACCCAAACTCACAACCTGCAAGGAGCAATCGAACCGAGATCATATCTGATATGGAACGAACTTATCATTAGATCGGACCTAAAAAATAATAGGGCTTTTCAGATCTGATTCGAACAAGGCACTACCCAAGAGCCAAACAAGGCTCTGATATCAATTGTTGCAGAAGATCTCTACAAAACAAATGAGTTAGTGAAATAACATTGAACCAAATTTAATCAAATGTAAATAACAATACACAAAGTATCGATAATAGTAACAAGAAGATGAACATGAAGTAAAAACTCCCTGTTTAAATACGTTCAAGGCTCAAATCTGAAGAGTCCGTTCACCACTTTGGTAACACCAACGAATAGGAACCACAAGCCACAACGAAACCCTCAAACCAGCCCTCAAACCGAAAAACCCAAAAAACCCCAACACCTCTCGACCGAACACAAACGAAGCCCTCTCTCACCCAATCAATCAAAGTCACACACAGTAGGTTACCATAAAAGATAGATCGGTCACAAAGACAGAAGGTATAAAGCATAAAACAAAGAGAAAAGCTTGCCCGAGAATGGATGATCGAAACCCCCTTAAATAAGGCTCACACAACACTAACAAATCAGCCAAGATCAACAAGTATAGATGCGGTCTCTCAACATGGAAAGAAGCATTGGACTGACATGGAAATGGAGCCATGGAAGATCAGCTGCAAAAGGAAACCACGAATGAAGCAATCGGCCAAGCAAGGAAATGAGAGAGAGAGAGAGAGAGGCTAAGGTTCGGTCGAAGAAAGGAAACACCAAGAGAATGGGCCGCACAAAGGGGCCTTAAATATGTGGGATTAGGGCTTAGGAGATAATGGGCTTTTGAGCTCAGAACAATAGGCTTCCCCTCACTTGAACAAATGGGCTAAGGCTCATTTCTCCTCTAAAGTGGAAATAGGTCTTGTGGCTTGACTTCTAAAATGGACTGCCTAAAAATGGTGACAGACTTGGGTTCTTCAATCTTAGACCGAAATCTATGAAGATAAAACCCACTTAAAAAATCGTCACAACCTTGAGCCTCATTAAGAAACACGAAACCAACAGTTTCACTCTCTCTCTCTCTTTTTGATTCCCCTTCCCTCCCCCCACACCCAACCCTTTCTCTCTTTTTCAAACCCAAATCTAGGTTTGAGATATTCATCTTGATTTCTTCTTTTTTGTTTTTCTTCTTTTTTTTTATCTTTTTCTCTTTTTCTATGCACATGCAAATCATTTGGGTTCATCCATGATAACCCACACAATTGGTTTCTTATCATCTCTCTCTCTTTATGCAACGGATTTGGGCTTATCCCTTCTCTCCCTCTCAACAAGATGAATTTGGTTCATTTGTGATGAACCTAGATTTAGTCTTGGTTTATCCTCCCTCCTTCTGTCTTTGCATGGACTGTGACGGTCAAAGATTGCATTGCCTGTTTTTTTTTTTTAAATAAAAGAAGATAACTCATAAAAAGAAGAAAGAAAAATGGGATGAAGAATAAAATAGTTATTTAAGCTTTTTTAAGCAACAGGGTAATTACAGTCATTTCTCAAATGTCAAATAATTTTTTCCAAATTTGTCAAACCTCACAATTTACTCACACACACAGATATATATATATATATATATATATATGAGCCTAGACCCTTTTCAATTTCAACTGGACGTTTAGTTTGCCAGTAAGAAACATCAATATCAGTCCGGAGAAAAATGCTTGAAGCAAATTAAGGAGAGGTCAGGTCAGCCAGAAAAGTCTTATACAAGTTAATGCATGAATTGATTATGAAAAGGAGAAGAATTAAGTATGGGTTATATGTTTCCAAAAAAATTGGTGAAGATTTAGGACGTCGGCCTCACCAACCCCCCCCCCCCCCTTCCTCTAGCCAGCATCTCTCTTGCAAGTCAAAACGGGTCACATCTTCAAATGTCCTTTTCCACTGGGCCCTAACCTTTCTCCTATACCCTCCATCTTTCTTCATTACCTTCCGTAACTTTTGTTTAAATTAATTTCTACATATATATTTAGCTCGAAGTTAAATATTATCATGTTATATATACAAATAAACCTTTCTCTATTAAAAGTAGATTTGGGTTCAGCCCCCCAAAAAAGAAAAAAAATAAACGAGGCATATATGGTTATATATAAACAGAAGCATATATATATATAACGTAAACTTTGAGGTGAATTAATGAGTCAATTGTGACCTGTCCAAAAATTAAACATATATATAGAAAATATTACCCCCGTAGCTAGGAAGAATGTTACTTTTCAACCACTTAAATTGATTTCCGTATTTAAGGCTGCACCAAGTGATCAATACACGTACATTTGACAAATTATTTTCCCTAATTTGGCCTTGGAAGCCTTAATATTGGTATAAAAACAAATCACAAGATTCACTCAAACGTCGCGAAAAACGTACGACATTGAAACCAAGTTAAAGTTCCCGATGTATAATAAACGCCGAATAATCACTGTGCGCAAAAAAATTAATTTTCATACTTAATTAGATGGTGGGATCGGATTTAAATATTATACTTTCTTGTAGTAGGTTAATTATTGTATATATATTCTCATCATCCACCAACTCGATCACTAAAAAGATGTAATATATATACATCGAGGCAAACGGTGGCCAATACTCTTGCTAGTATTAACTTAAGCTTTATAATTCGCGATTGACCCTAATCAAGTCTGATGAAAAAATCAACGCCTGTCTATATAACAATATTCTTTTATAAAAATTATTAAATTTTTCATTAATTTATAAAAAATCATTGTTAATGTTATATGGAAACACATATAAATATGCTCGTTACAAAAAGAATTGCAATTAGAGGCAGAGATGATAAGAGTTAAATATTATTATTATTGGCAAAAAGTAATAAACGTTTCTAAATATAATGTTACATGATTTAATTCATTCCATATATATGTGATTTTAATTTTGTTTTGCTACAAATTTATCAATTAGTATATGTATATATATATATATATATTTTACAATACATAATAAATTATCAATAAATATATAATTAAATATGCGAGCAACCAGGCCAAGCAGCCAAGCTTACTTATTGTGTGTCACAAAAAATATAGAATTAATCTACTCTGCCAGAGTCTTACTAAGAGGCTGATTGAAGGACGCCAAAGTGAAAAAAATGGCCTCATTCAAATTGTAATTTTGTTTCCTTTGCCCTTTCCTTATTTGCCTTATCTCTCCTTTCTCTCCCCTTTCATGGCCGTCTGCAGCAACTATCGGCCATCCATGCATTATCTCATTGCCTTGCCTCCTTATCGCCTTAGCCTCGCAGACTGTCACTGCATCCTCCTTCTCTGTCGAGGATGTAGCGACGATTGGCGAGGCTATGAGGTGGAGACGACGGCGATGAGAGAATGCAATGACGGTCGACGGTTGCTAGAGACGATCATGGAAGGGGAGAGAGAAAAGACAGACAAGGAAGGGGTAGGAGAAGCAAATTTGTAATTTGCGTAAGAATATTTTTGTTATTTTGACACCCTTCAATAAAGCTATTGAACAGAGTAGCATTGCTCAAAAATATATACCAACTGGAGAAAGTGTCAAAGTCCACGTAGAATTACATTTTTTTCTTAGGATATCATGAAACTTTTATTATACGTATATATATATATATATAATGTTATACTTTGATGCATGAAAATATCAAAATCAACGTAATTTCAGCATTTCCAAAGTGTTCCTTATCGAGAAACACACAAAAAAAAAATTATTTTTGGGTCATTTTAGTAATTTTTAAAACATTTGAGCTCGTTTTACAATATTAAAAAAGTATTGTAATGCATTTACGATTTGAAAACGTGTCTCTATTTCACGACCACATTAGAGAAAGAAACAATTATGTCTCTATCATCTTGACGATCACGTTAGAGAAATAGAAGTAATTTGTATTTATATTTATTTAAATGGATAATAAAATTTTTATTTTTTATTAAATAATTATTTTTTATAATTTTTATATTAAAAATTATATTTACAAAAAAAAATTTATGTAATTTTTATTTATGTATTTTTCCCACGTTTCTATTTTTACTCTTATCTTTTTAAAAATATATCATTTCTTATTTTCATTTTGTGTCGTATCCGTTTTTCATTTTTATTTTCTTGTATACCACGTAACTTCATATTTTCATTCCGTATCAAATTCATTTCTTGCTTTCACTTTCTTGTATAACATGTAACTTCGTATTTTTATTTTATATTGTATCCGTTTCTCATTTTCATTTTGTTGTATAACACGTGACTTTATATTTTGGTATTCATTTCTTATTTTTATTTTCTTTCATAACACGTAACTTCATAGATACGAAAATATGTATATTTAGCAAATAAACTGGGGGAAATTCGTTGGTAATTGGGGTTGGAGATAACACTTAACTTCAATTGGAGCCATGCAATCAATGACGAAAGGAGCCCTCCATACATATTATATATATATATATATATATATGTAGGTGTGTATATGTTGCGTGCATGCATGGACTAGCTTCACCCCAATGGGCCCTCCACGTGCTAATTAATCTCCCTACTCTCTGCAAGGACAATTATAACCTTATTACATACGCAAATGACGTTTTAAAAGGAAAATAGTATTTATAAAAGAACTTCTATTTGTATATAAGAAAACAAATATAGAATGATGTAACTTTTTTGACTGCACGAATTCTATAACAAATTTTAAAAATTATCAATTTTGTATTTAAAATTTTAATTTTATATTAATTCTACAACACCATTAAAATTTGCATAAGTATTGATTTTTATTCTAATTTTTCATACTTGACCATATACATAAATAAAGTTTACTACTATTACGTGGCCGGTTAAATTTGAAAAAAAGAAAAAAAATCATAATTAATGCATCGAAATGGTATTAATATTTATGTAAGTTTTAGGGGTGTAGAATTGATGCAAACTTAAAATTTATTTAGCTAGAATAGTTAAAATAAATAAATAAATAAATAAATTTGAGTTAGAAGAGACATTTGCATACCAATATTGGAGGTTATTTAGGTAGAATAGTTCTACACTATATAGAGGTGTTGTTCATGATTATTGATAATACTTTTTATTAAATTTTGATGACAACATCATTATTAATTATTCTCTTTCTTTTTAAATTTAAGATAATCTAATAATAAGCTACCAATCAAATTTCTGAAAAAATGTATATATACTCACAAGGAGATATAAAGGCAAAACTTTGATGAATGACTTGAAACTCTCAATGTGTAACAAATGAAGTACAAAACTTTAATTTGTTGATTAAAAAGGGCATGGGTGTATTTGTCACACCGTGGAAGAAAATGATAGTGTTGATTAATTATGATGGAATGGGTGAGAGGAAGTGTCAAATCATAAATTTTGTCAGACATTACATTAATGAAAGGCGGGAGGAAGATACAAGGCAAAGCAAGCAAGGCAAAAGTACGCTTTATATCCTTTAACATTAAAAAAAATTATATTTAATTTTTGATGCATAAAATCATTTTATATCTCAATTATTAAAAGTTATTTGTCTTAAATTTTTATCATAATAAAATATCAACGCGTGTGCAAATGCGCTTATTTCTACAAGTGACGTCACATAAATGATCAATTGATAGTATTTGAAGATACTATCTAGTTTGTTGTGCTCCTTTTATAATTAAAAATTATGGTGTTTGATCTCTAATGTATAAAATATTAAATTTTTTTATTTTAATTATTAAAAAATATTATTTTAAATTAGAGTAAAGAGTTGTTATTTATAGCACATAGGACATATACATAACAAAGAAAATGTTCATATCATAAAAAAATCATGTCAGCGAGACATATTAGATTAAAATTTTTTTATAAAAAAAAGATAAAATTACCTATAGATTAAAAAAAAAACCCTAAATCCAAAGCAAAATCACTAATTCAAAAAACATTACCTTCTTCTATTTTCAATCACAAAATATGATAGAACTAATCTCTATCTTTTCCTTTCCTTTTTTTTTTTTTTGTTGAATTCGATTTCATTACTCTATTGTTTATATCTTTTTTTACGTCTCAAGATACGGATTTAAAACAATAATTTTTAATAATTAAAATACATAATTTTAATATTTTACACATAAAAAATTAAATATTATTTGTTTTAATTATTGAGGGAACATAATAAATCAGTAAATTTATTCAAATATTACCAACATATCATTTATATGGTTTGTTACGAAAATAGGCACTTTCATACACATACTAATATTTTATTATGATAAAGATATAAAATAATAATTTTAATAATTAAGATATAAAATTTGAGATATTATATATTAAGAACTAAATATTATATTTTTTAATTATTGAAGAATTACAGAATCTATTAAGTCAGCAAAAGTAGGATATAAATAGACTCAAGTATGGTTTAGATTGTTCGTACCAAATAAGCTAGCTGGGCAGAGTAGCCAAATCATCAAGACATCCGGAAAGCAGAGTAGCTTGAAATATATAGAGAATCAATGGGGAGGTCCCCTTGCTGTGACGATGAAAATGGCCTCAAAAAGGGACACTGGACTCCTGAAGAAGATCAAAAGCTTGTTGATTACATCCAGAAAAACGGCCATGGAAGTTGGAGAGCCCTCCCCAAGCTTGCTGGTAAGGAAATATTGTTACGTACAAATATCGTTATTTTTCTTCCTAAATTGTGGTGTGATGTGTATGTTGCAGGTCTGAATAGATGTGGCAAGAGCTGTAGATTAAGATGGACGAATTACTTGAGGCCAGACATCAAGAGAGGCAAATTTTCTGAAGAAGAAGAGCAAACTATTCTGAGTCTACATTCCATCCTTGGAAACAAGTAACTAATTAACCATCTACCCGACCTTTCACTAAATTAGGTACTAATGTTTACCATTGTACTTCTAATTATTAATTTCGATCATGTTTATTGTATATGTACGTTTCTTTACTAGATGGTCAGCAATTGCGACCCATCTACCAGGGCGCACAGACAATGAAATCAAGAATTTCTGGAACACCCATCTGAAGAAGAAGCTGATTCAAATGGGCTTCGATCCGATGACCCACAGACCCAGAACAGACCTCTTTACCAGCTTGTCTCACCTCATAGCTCTAGCCAAGCTTATGGAACAACCGCCATTACTAGATCAAGAACAAGCTGCCCAATTGGCGAAACTTCAGTCCTTGCAATTTCTTTTCCAGTCATCATTGTCATCATCGACACCCACAATAAACCCTAACAATAGTAGTATTTCAGATCTTGAGCTTCTCAGTCTGCTGAATTCAGCTTCAACCCAGATGCTGCAGAATCATGCCCTATTTTCCATTGAAAATAATGCAACTTCTCAACCACTCCGTGAACAACCTTTCACCACCTCCTCATCATCCTATCTGCCAGTTGACCCACAAGTCCCTTTCTGTTTCCAAACACCCTTGAACGGCGATGATCAGATCATTGGCCAAGTGGGCAATAATTATATTAACCCGTCTAACTTTGCATGGCTTCATCACTCTTCTCCGGCGCCGGCGAAAAGAGAGAATTTCATGAGCAATCTGGGAGAAAGCAGCAGCGGCTCCAGCCATGGAGGTTCTGGAGCTTCTTCCTATAACTGGAATGAACTTCTTTTTGAGGAGCCATTCACGAATACGATTTCTTAGTTATGGATAGTTTCATGGGTTTGGCGTTGCTTTTGTTGGTTCATAATAGGATATATGTATAGACATGCATGTTTGGACAGCAGAGTTTACATGTAGTGCGTGTGTGTGTCTGTGTATATATATATATACATCTTTGAATCTTTGATGATGAGTTTAATTTTAGTTTTGGATGTAATGTATGATCTGCATTCGTGGAATTAATACTTGCCAAACTTTTGTGCTTGTGTTTCTTCTTAAGGGTGAAGAAGATGCGTAGAGACGAATAATTTGAGCACATTGGACTAAGTGATGTTTAAGGAAACTATATATATATATGTAACATATAGATGATGTCGATCATTTGAAAAGGAAAAAGTATCTTGTATAAAAATGATTGAGAAATGTATTATAGCTTGTTTTTTGGTATTTAATTTTGTATAATTATGCAAGTATATTGTTTCCTTATACTTAAAAGTAATAGGTTAAATTACATTTCAAATGCATGTTATTTGGGTTATTTGTAATTAAATAGAAACTTTATATGATTTAAAAATGTCTCTGAATATTTTTATCCCTTTCATTAAGTTAATATATTTCCCAAATAAATTGTATTTGCAGTTAGATTTTAATTATAAAAAATTAAAATAACTCACAAGAAATTTATGTTAAAATGGTCAAAATCACAAACAGTTTGTGTAAAATTTAAAATAAAACTATAGAAATTATTTTATATATATATAATTATAAAAATATCTATAATAAAATTCATGAAAAAAATTCAAACAGTAACCTCATACTTATATAGTCAAACTGGAATTGCTACTTAGAGGCCGCCAGTGAGGACAAAATTGCAGAAACTTTCAAAGATTACAGTTTTAAATTATAGGGGACTTCTTGCAAAATAGTTCAAATTATAAAAATTCTAAGTGTAATTTACCTAAACTATATAAGGACCATGCACACCATTTTAATAAAATAATGTTAAGGTTGAGAAAAAAATTTAACATAGAAAATATCACCAAAATAATATGACATGCAATAACATTAATTTTTGCAATTATGTAATTTTGTACAAATACTTTGTATAAAAAAAAAGCTTTAATCTTATAATATTATCTAAGCAAAAATTATATCACTAGTCTTTAAACTTTATATACATTTTATAATAAATTGGTCATTATATTTTAATTTTTATCATTACAATTACTAAATTATGTTTCTTGTTAAAATTTAATCAATATTTTAATTTTTTTTTTGGTCAAATTATGTTAATAGAACATGACATCATTAATATAAATCTAACGATTACTTGAATGTGGAATTTAGGTTAATTTTAATATAAAAAAATTCAAAATGATTGAGAGACCAGAAAAATTAAAGTATAATAACCGATTTATTATGAAATTCAAAATTTAAAAACTAACCGTGTAATTTCCCCTATTACCTAATAATATGAATTATTTCCTCTGAAAGTATAAATATAGATAAATTACATCACTTTGTTCATTTATATCCTTATACTGACAATGAAAAAAAATCTCTAAAATGAATTATAATCATATATATATATATATTGAACTACCCATATAGCACATCATTTGCGTAATAATTTGTTTATGTAAAGTCTTGTATGAATGCAATTTAACTTTTCCTCTGAAAGTATAAATATAATTTGTTTATGGAAATTTTATTTTTTCTGTAGAGTTCAAAATTTTGCTTTTAATGAGCCCTATATATAAGAAGAAACACTGTTTTGATCATATTTCTTATTAAACATGAATAATGGAATGGACTAACTACATATAAATGAAATCACCATGCATCTTCATCTAATTAAAATACCAACAATCTAAAATATAGTCAAGTATTAATTAATCCAACAAGTTTTGGATTAATATTAAAGAAAATTAAGATAGATAGGAAATCAAATAATTGGAGATGCCTACATATAATGAAGAGGGCTAGCTAGCTAGCTAGCTACTATTCTATTTTCCATGAAAGATAATTAAAGCGGGAGGAAAATGCTAAGAATTATATATATAGTATTTTCAACTATTCACACTTGGATGTATGGTTGAATGCTGCTTGGTGATTCCAAATTAATTAATTAATAAAATATATGGGCGACGACTTTTGGACTTTCTAAAGTCAAAAAGGCAGTACATTGATGCTCTGGAGGTCGTCAACTGCCCACAAACCTTCTTGTAACTTTAAGTCAATTTTTTTAAAATTTTTACAGATAAAAAATATAGATTAAGAAACAAGGTATAAAAAAATAAGAGTAGTGTTAGAAGAAATATCTAATTTAAAATAATAAATATTATATTATTTTGAATGGATTATCTATATGACTGCTTTATAGAATTCTATCTTCATCAGACATTAATTACTTTGAACATCTCTCAAACTTTTTTAAAAAAAAAAAAAAAAGCATCAGTATTATTGAAGACCATTTTGGGGTGAAAATCATGTAGGACTTTTTAATAAGGAACCGATAATTATTTATTTAAAAATGTGTTAATATAACCTTCAAGAACTGGCCACTATCTAAATCCTATTAGAAGGGAAATTAAGAATTCTTTCTTAAAGCTATGAAAATAGATTTCTTTTTCTTAACAATTCATATACTAAAACATTTGATTGTAAGAAATCAATAATAATAAATGTGATTTGACCTGATTCACTAATTCAGCAATTGGCTAATTAATTTGTCAAATCTGCAACCATAATAAAAATTACAAAGAAATGCCCCCAAGATGGTGCCCCACACATAAATTAGGAGAGATAAAATGAAAGGGGGGGAATGTTGAACTGCAACTAATTAAGCCGTATATGATGGTGAATATTACACTTGGAGTGGTCTAATTACTATACATATATATATATACATATATAAGTAAGAAATTTATTAGATGCTGTTTTTCAATTATAATTTAGTTTTTATAATATATGTTTTGCTAGGTTGCCTAATTGTCGTAGATTCCATCGTTGGAATATATACTCTTTATTTGTGCATGATTATCTTGTTTGTTAATGATGAATTTATATATCTATGATGATCTCGACGGGCATTCATCATAAGTTTAATGATCACCTTTAATATATGTCTTGTTGTAATTGTTAGAATGTGAGATGGAAAGAATACCTCAATTCATTATTCGGAAGGCCAACCTTGAGAAAGTCAAGTTAAATACAAAACAAAGTAATGCTCTATTTGATCACCCAAGTCGAACAACTTAACAGCCAACAATAAACAACTAACTAAAGCAAACAATAACTAACCACCAGCTATAAGATACGATAAGAAATAAAATATACAATAACAACAACCAAACTGAAAAACACAAACTAAATCTGATACTTTCCCTCAATATGGACTGTAAACATCAAGAACAGTCATCTTGTCCAATAGATGAGATAGTTGAGGTGATGATAAATGCTTGGTGAACATGCCATCCAATTGATGAGTAGATCGAATAGGCAGTAGCTTGAAAACACCAACCTATAACTTGTCCCAAACAAAATGACAATCCAACTCCATGTGCTTGGTGTGTTCATGAAAAACCAAGCTGGATGCAATATGAATTGTAGCCTGATTATCACAAAATAAAAGAGCATGAGTTATAGGAGAAATCTGCAAATCAATAAGAAGTTAATGCAGCCACACAACCTTACTAGCTGTAGAAGTAAGAGCCTTATACTCAGCCTCAGCAGATGAGCGAGACACAATGCTCTAATTCTTAGCCCTCCAAGAAATCAGAGAATCACTAAAGAAAATACAAAAGCCTGTAATAAAATGCCTAGTGTCCAAACAAGAACCCTAATCAACATCTGAGAAAGCCCGGATCTCCAAAGAAGAAGAGAGCAATCTTTGTCTAAGAAAGGCCTTAAGGTATCTCAACAAATGATGTGTTGCATCAAGATGAGGCTTCCTAGGTTTAGAAACATACTGACTAAGCTTATGAACAATAAATGTGATATCAGGGCGAGAGATAATCAGATAAAACAACCGACCAATGAGAAGTCTATAGGCAAAAACATCCTTAGGTAAATCACCCTTAGTAGAACACAACTTGACATTAGGGATCATAGGAACCATAACCGATTTACTAGATAAAAAGAACACGTACCTATTGTAAGGTATAGTGTCTCTAAGACAAGAAAATACCTTTAGTAAACTAAGCAATCTCAATACCAATAAAATACCACAAATGCCTAAAATCCTTAAGCATGAAAAAATGGACTTGAGATTGGGCTTTAGAGAGATTTATCTGGATTTAAGGCTTGAGGGATGGCCCAAAGAAATTTAAGTTGGGGCCTAAATGGAGCTTGTGAGGCAAATGGAAATAGGGTCCAACATGGCTTGTAAGGATGCAAATGAGCTGAGTCGTTTGGGTTTGGCTCGGTGTTCGACTCAATAATAGCTCACTCGAGTTTGTTCGTTAAAGTAAATAAGTCGAGTTTGAGTTTAAGTTTGAAACTCGATTTGTAAATGAGTCGAGCTTAACCTTAGTAAAGCTCGGCTCGCTAGCTCACGAGCTGGTTCAATCAAAGGCTTATGAGCAGACCTGACTAGAAGTTTGCGATTAGATATAATAATATATGTATATATAATATATTAGATATATATTTTATAAATATATTACTTGACATACATACATATTATTATTATATTATTTATTAAATTATATACTAGATATATATTTTATAAATACATCATTTAACATAAATATATATGCATACATACCAACACTATATATGTAACATCCCACATTGAGTGATAGGAAGGACCGAAAAAACTTACCATGATGGGCCTATGCGAACTTCCCAAGGAGTCACTCATTCTTGAGCTTCCCCAGCTCAAACATAATTAACCCGAGAGTTCTTCACCTATATTCAACCCAAAAGGTATCCAGCTGGTGTTGTTTCCTTCCTTACTTATCCTCGATATATACTACTATTCTCTAGACTCTTGAGTTATTACATTCTCCCCCCTTTAAGCACATGACGTCCTCGTCATGCGACCTTACAACTAGTTCTAGATCTTCTCCCCTTTGGGGGCTGCTATCTTAGAAGCCTGTCAGAAGCTGCTCCTTATACAGGCCATTGAGCCTCGGCACCACTCCCCACCCTCATCAGACCGTCTTCGCCAAGGGTCGGTTCTAATACCACCTGTAACATCTCGCATCGAGCGATAGAAAAGACCGAAACAATTCACCTTGATGGATTTACGCGAACTTCCCAGATGGTCACTCATCCTTAAGCTTCCCCAGCTCAAACATGCTTAACCCGAGAATTCTTTACCTACATTCAGCCCAAAAGGTATCTAACTGGTGTTGTTTTTTTCTTACTTATCCTCGATATATACTACTCTTCTCTAGACTTTTGGGGTATTGCAATATATATATATATATATATTTCCCCCCACATTTATCGCCCATCTTTGTTCCTCTCTCTTTCTCTCCTATTAATCCAACTTGCTCATATTAATTAAGTTTTGATAATTAACAAAAGGGGTATTTTCAATATACAAATTATAGTGTTTTGATAATTAATAAAAAGAGTATTTTTCTTAAATATACTAATTGTAGAACCAAATTATTTTTAATTAATTTATAAAATATATTTTTCATAACATATGTATTGCCAAAAATATTATTTTATTAAAAATATTTAATAAATAATTTTAAAAACATAAAAATTATTTAAAAATATTTTTTAAAAATTCTAGACTAAAAGTTGACTTTTGATATGCCAAAAGTCGACTCTTGACTGTTGTTACAGTGCCACTATAGTGAAAGTCAACTTTTTGATTTCTGAAAGTCGACTTTCGATCTAATAGTCAGCTTTTTGACCGTTGGAATAGTGTTCAAAAATACCTATAAATACCTCCAAACTCATTTTTGGAGATCATTATTTGCACATATTGCATATCCAAAGTATCCAAAAAATCCCAAACGCTTTCAAGCTAAAATCCAAACAATCCAAAGCTCTCAAAGTGTTATTACACAACAACCGAAGAGACACAAGGAAAAAGGAGAAAAAGATTTTTAATTCTACTTCGAATTTCTCCATTAAATCTGGGGTCACCAATTTATTTATTTAAATATTATTATCTTGTATATTTTGTGCTTAATTGCTTATTTATTTGTGTTCAAGTGAGGACAATTACTTGTAAACACTTAAACTATAGTTGAGGACTGCATAGGTTTCTTAGAACCGTTAAAATCTAGGTGAATCTAGTTTCTAATGTAAAGTAGAGTGGAAACCTAATTTGATGTAGTGGTTAGAACTCGTTGTAATTTAGGTGTATATCTAGTTTTCAAATTAAGTTAGTGTGAAAACTTTGGTGAGATTGGTTTAGTGGAACCCCAAGAGTAGTTAGACCTTAGGAGAGTGAACTAGGTGTGTGTAGAGACACTGAATCACTTAAAATTATCTTGTGCCTCATTTTATTTATTCTTATTATATATTGTGGCTTACATTTATTATTAATTTCAAACATAATCTATTATATTTATCAAATATATATTCTCCAATAAAATCATTAATCAAGAATATTTATTAAAATTGAGAAAAATTTCAATCACTCAATTCATCCCCTCTCTTGAGTGATCATACCCCAAGAGACCAACACCCCTAACCCAAGAAACTCACTTTTTCTCTTCCTCTCTTCTTCCTTTCCTTGGCCACCTATTACTCTTCTTCTCTAGCCCTTTTCCCTTTACTGTCTTGCCTTTCCTCGAGGGGAATAATACAAGCTGTGAAGCTTGACTGCTACTTGTCGTCGTCATCCCTTACCACTGAAGTCTCTTGTCATTGGCTTCAAAGATGAAAAGACCCATTGTTGAAGCCTTTTGCCTCACACATTGTTGTTAAAATCCCAATTTTACTCGTACAATTTTACGATTTTACGCTTCGGAGACTCCCAAACAATTCAAATCTTATGTAAAATCTTATTTGGGATAAAATCCTATAAAATCTCGATTTTAGGTGTACGATTTTATGATTTTACACTTTAGAGACCCCCGAATGATTTTACACTTCAAGTATAAATTGCAACTTATTGGAATTATTCTCTAAAGAATTTTAAGCTATATTTTGTCTCTAATTAAATTATCTATACCAACATGTTAGTTTTGAATTATATTTTGAAAGCATCATCTTTTGAGTTATAATAAGGAATAATCAGGTTATTAAATGATATTAATTTATTTTTATAAAATTATGTTATATAAACATATATTTATAAAAATTAAAGGATATTTTTAATTGTCTCTAAAATCTTACGATTTTACGATCCGATTTTATGAACCATTTTTCCATCCCACTTAAAATCTTGATTTTAACTACCTTGGTCTCACATCTCTTGCCTTGCCTCTTTCGCATCTCTCGCCGCTTTGGCCGTCGTTGACCACCTTATCTTCCATTCTCACCATTGACCAAGCTCGAGCATGGTGGCGAGCTTAACCCCGGGCTCAAGCATGGTGGCAAGCTCGACCCCAAGCTCAGCATGAGTCGAGTCCGAGACCATCTTAGTATGGCCATGATATCGACAGTGTGTGCATATTGACCTATCCTTCTTTTGAAACCTACCATGGCTAGCCTTACTCACATCATATTTAACATTAAACAAAATAGGATCGCCAGCATTAACAACATTCCTTTGTTTTTCTTCTTGAGAAATTAGGGCAAAAACTTTATTAATAAGGGGAAGATGATCCATTAAGAGAAACTGACCTTGTACTTGAGTAAAAGACCCATTTAGACTTATCAGAAATGACATAATATACTCCATTTGATGGTGATCTGCAAGTGCCTTATACCACCACAGGTACAATTTCCATAAGTACATACAGGCCTAAAATTACCAAGTCATCCCAAATAGTTTTAAGCTTGGTAGAATACACACTTGCAGACAAAGAACCTTGAGTAAAGTTAATCAATTCTCGCCTCAATTGAAAGATCCTAAGGTTGTTGCTTTGTTGGTATTGTTCCTTGAGATCGATCCACATATCTCATGCCAATTCAAAGTATATTACACTCGTCAAGATCTCCTTAGACATAGAATTGAGAATCCACGAGATAACAATATTGTTATTTTTAATTGAGGTAATGAGAAGAAATTCATCACCTGTTGGACATTGTATCGAATCGTCTATGAACCCTAGCTTGTTCTTCACAGACAAAGCTATCATCATCGAACGACTCCAAGAGGCATAATTGTCCCTTGTTAACAGTTGAAAAACCAAAAGAAGACCAGGACTATCGGAATGGTGTAAGAAGTAAGGACTCGATCTTTCATCGATGGCGGAATTGCTCATCAACGAGGAGGACAAATCTGGATTTGCTGATGCCATTGAACAATAATGGACAAACAATTGAATTCAAAACAAAGAGGGATAACACACTTTGAATAAAGAAGTGTGTTGTGTGATCTATTCACTTGCCTGAAACCTATCGGATATGACAGAGCAAACTAACAAAAGAAGCAAGTTTATCGCTCTGATACCATGTTAGAATGTGAAATGGAAAGAATACCTCAATTCATTACTCGATATGCCAACCTCAAGAAAGCCAAGTTAAATACAAAACAGAGTAATGGTTTGTTTGATCACCCAAGCCTAACTGCCTAACAACCAACAATAACAACTAATCAACAGTTACAACATACAATAGGAAATAAAATATACAACAGCAACCGAACCGAAAAACACACACCAAATCTGGTAGTAATGAAGTATGGATGGCCTATATGGCCTTGCCATTAACCTCTGTGACACCGAACTTATGTCAACGGGTTTCATGAGAACTTTTCTATTACATAGATCTCAGGTGTTTATTGTGGCTTAATTTCAACATTATCTTGGATCAACATCATTTTATTATAGATTACAAAATGTTAATTATGATTAATAATTTTTTTAGTGAAGAATTAATGCATTGTAGTGGGCTACGCATAGGGCAGTGGAGTACAAGTGCATAAGAAAGAAATTGAAATTGAAATTGAACTAGGAGTCTGGCCGTCTAGGAGTGGCCTTCTTGCTTATGTACATATATATATATATATATATAATATTCTATAATAAAAGTAAAAAGCAAGCAACAAAAGCCCATTTTTCCTCCAGGCTCCAATGCTCTCATCTACGTGCGTCCTTCTCGTCTTCTTCTTATACTGTGACTTTTGTTTGTCTATGTGGTCCTTCTCGAGTCTGGGCTCTCTTCTTCTTCTTTTGTCAGTAGCACACAGCAACTACCAAGCACCCGTGCCTGATTTACTTTGTAGAAGAGGAAGCGAAAACAATCTGATTATATATATATATATATATATATATATTGATGCATTGAATATTTACATATTATTTCCTGAACTCTTCTCTTGTATTTTTCTATTAATTTTTTTTTCAAATTTCAATTTGAATATTAAATCTAACCAAGTTCTATTGTTCCTAGTTCAATTACATTTGAATTTGATATTATATTGATTTTTGCATTTAAATTGATTTATTATGTCCACTAAAAAATATTTGTTTGGAAATTAAAAGAGAAAAAAAAACTCAAGAGTTTATTCTATCTCAAGCAAGAGTGTTGGATAAATTTGTTACTAGGAAAATTAGTAATACAATAATAAATGGAAAGTGTGATAATTTGATAGATAAAGATATTCAAAATGACATGCAAGAACAACATGAATTAGGAGATGTTGAAAATAGAAATAAGCAAGAATACAAAAATTTTGATATAAAATGCTCAACTTGCCCTTTGGACGTAACGGATCCAAAAAATTGAAAAAAATATTGATCAAAATTTTATAGACTTGTTGGTAGAAAAAGGTCCTATAAGAGTAATATGGTTGATTTTCCTAAAAATTTAGAAAATAGACATTTTTCTTCTATATATTACACTCGTCATTTATCAAATGGTGAGAAGAGTGATAGAAAATTGTTGATCTACTCTATTTCATTAGATAAAGTATTTTGCTTTTGTGGCAAATTATTTAAACAAGAACAAAACAATATTCAATTAGATACTGAAGGGATAAGTGATTGAAAAAATCTTAGTTCTAAACTGAAAAGCCATGAAACAAGTAGTAGGCATATGGATAACATGAGAAAATGGATTGAATTGGAAAAACGATTACAAAAAAATTTAACAATTGATAAAGTTTTGCAAGATCAAATCAACAAAGATATAAAACACTGGAGAGAAGTTTATGCGATAATAGTTTCAATTGTTATCTTCCTCAGTAAGAATAATTTGGCATTTCGTGGAATTAGTGAAAAATTATATGAAGAAGATAATGAAAATTTTATAGGTTTGATTGAAATGATCGTTGAGTTTGATCCAATTTTAAAAGAACACATTTGACGTATTCAAGAAAAAAAAATTCAGTATCATTATATGTGTCACCAAATTCAAAATGAATTCATATTCATGTTGGCAGGTGAGATTAAAAGTGCAATCATTAAAACAGTTAAAGAAGTAAAATATTTTTCAGTGATACTTGATTGTACACTCGATATAAGTCATGAAGAATATGTGTCTCTAATCATGCAATGTGTAAATGTCTCAACAAGTCCAGTTAAGGTAGAAGAGTTTTTTTAAGATTCTTTAAGATAGACGATACTTCCGGGCAAGGACTATTTGAAGAATTGATAAATTCTCTACAAACACTTGAAGTTGATATTGGTGACTTAAGATATCAAGGTTATGATAATGGTTTTGATATGAAATGAAAGCATAAAAGTGTGCATAAAAGAGAATTAAAAGTAAATCCACTAACTTTTTACACTCCGTGTAGTTGTCATAGTCTCAATCTTACACCATGTGATATGACAAATTTTTGTATAAAGACAATCTTTTTTTAGAATTATGCAATGCTTATATATATTGTTTTCATGTTCTACAAAGCGATGAAAAGTTTTGCAAGATAATGTGAAAGGCCTGATACTTAAGCCATTATTACAAACTCAATGGGAAAGTCAAGCTGAAAGTATTAAAGTAATAAAATTCCAAACTCCACAAATAAAAGTTGTTTTAACTCACTTGATGGAAACATGTGATGACCCTAAGGCATTTCGAGATGCTAAAAATCTATTACAAGATATTATGAATTTTGAGTTCTTGTTTGGCATGGTTATTTGGTATAATATATTATTTGCTATTAATAAAGTAAGCAAAATATTGCAAAGTAACGGCATAGTCATTGATGTTGCTATAAGTCACTTGAAAGCACTCATTTTTTTTTCTAAAACTTATAGAGAAACTGGATTTGAATCTGATATGATTATTATTAAAGAAATTGCTACTCAAATGAAAATTGAATCTACTTTTCCAGAAAAACGTATTATTCGTAGAAAGAAACAATTTGATGAAAATGCCAATAATGAGAACACATTCAGTTAAAGAATCTTTTAAAATTGATTATTTCTTATATGTAGTTGATCAAGCTCTTTTTTCGCTTAAGTGTAGATTTGAATAATTTCAAGAATATGAAAATGTTTTTAGATTTCTATTTGTTTTGAAAAAATTATATTTTACAAAAATAATTGTTTAAAGAGATCGTGTGATAGGTTAGAAAAATTTTTGACGGATTCAGGTATTAATGAACAAGAGTTATTCTCTACGCTAAAAATTGTGAGATGTTTGCCAAAAGAGATCAAGAAGGCAATTCAAGTGTTAGACTACATGAAGACAATGGATTGTTGTTTTTTGAATGTGTGGATTGCGTATAGAATACTTCTGACCATACTAATTACAGTCGTCTCTACAGAACGAAGTTTATCGAAATTGAAGTTGATAAAATCTAACCTTCTGACAACAATGTCACAAGAAAGGTTGAATTGATTAGTGATGATGTCTATTAAAAAATATATGTTGGAACAAATTAATTGTAATAGTTTAATTATTGATTTTTCATCTAAAAATACTATAAAAGTAAATTTAAAGTAAAATATTATGAATTTTAAACTATTATTGTGATCAATTTAAATATTTTTATATAATAAAATTTTTTATTTATATTCGTTATATGTAATTTTATTTTTAAATATAAAAAATCTCATATAAAATTTCGTTTAAACTCCCTAAAATTTCAAGACCGACCCTAAGCATAGTGTATCTCTTAACTTCATCGTCAATAAAAGTTTGTCTTATTTTCAAAAATTAAAAAAAAAAAACCATTTGCACGCTTGTAATGATTAATTAAAATATCCATGACATATAGGACTTGTTAAAATTGTAAAAAACAGAAGAGCGGTGCACGTCAGAAATGGAAAGAAATGATGAATGTGTATATATGTATATATGATCTATACATATATATAGATCTATATATATATATATATATATTGCGTGCATGATGATACACCTCAATTACATAACAGAGATAAAAGTAAAATCAACGCACTTACATGGGATAATACTTTGTATATTAGAGCACATTATCATCTCAACTGTTCAAATAACATTTCAAAAAATCAGGGCGGAGCTAGAATTTTAACTCAGTGAAGGAGAATTTAAATATAAAAAATATAATTTTAAAAATAAAATAATAATAATAATATTAAAATATAAAAAAAAATTACAATTGTTGTTTATGGTTTTTTATATTATAAATTATAATTGTTCAAAAAAGTTATTTTGATTATTTGAATCTTTAGACTTGTTATGATCATGAAAAACTAGTCCTTACCGTAGAAGAAGTCGAACATAATCAATTGATTTATTCAAACGAATTCGATACTCACACCGTGTTTGTTTTAACTGTCTAAAGAAAACTATCTCAATATTTTACTCTTGATTAATTAAGATCTCATATTTGTTTCGAACTTAATTGTGTGCATTATTGACATCTCCAACATGAACTTGTAGTTTATCTTTCTTTTTAAAATTACAGAACCTTTATTTCACAAAAAAATCACCACATCCTTGTTTCCTATTATTTATTTTAAAAAGAAAATAGTATAAGCAAAATGCGACATCTTTGCTTATATTATATTTAAAATAATCACCAAATTTATTGAACCAAACTGGAATGAATCGTCTTGATTTCGAGGTTGACATAGACCTCTTTGCAAGTAGGTTCTTTTAATTTGATCTCGAAAATTAATATTGTAATCCCGAGATTCATATGAAGTTGTGCATTATCAATTTGCTCAATATTTGCTTTGTTAACTTATTTATTTTCTTCAATATAAATTTTCTCTATACTTGTTTTCTTTCCTTCACAATTTTCTTCAATATTTTGCTTTCTTAAAGATAAAATTATGAGCAAATTGTAAAAAAAATGTTATTACTGAACCATTATATATTTCCTTTCTTTAATACTTAAATTTTTTATTTATAGTAGTAAACTATAATATAATTTTCTTTATTTTTAATTGTAAATCATTATAAAAAATAAAATTAAAAAAAAAATCTGTCCGGCCCTACTGTGCCTTACGTGGCTCCGCCACTGCCAAAAACTAAAGCCCAATGCTTGTCAACGACCAACCTCCAAATAACCCTCAAATGAGGTTCTTGCATCATTTTTTTTGTTTAGTAGATGCTATTCAACCGTACGGTCTCATGTAAAGTATTTGGTTAAAGTCAAAAGTGTGAGAGAAGAATTTAATGTGATGAGGTTAGGTTTCCTCTTAAATTTTCTCGTAGAAACGGAAAGGAAAATTATTTTCACCACCTAATCGTTGAATATTATTACCCCTAAGACTGTTTTTTATGTCACGCAAACGATGTTTTATTACATGATGTTTTTTCTTTTCTTTTTTTTTGTGGATAATTGGCCGTTACATCCAGGGGCGGATGTAGAGGAAGCTCTGGGACTGGGCTATATAATATTTAGTTGGGGTTTTGCTAGGCTTTTACATATATAGATATATATAAATATATATTACTGCTGTTTAGCCGTGCCAGCCCCCCCTACATCCGCCCATGGTTACATCAAACAATCATTGAATATGTAGCAGTTGGCGGCAACCATTTCAAAACTAATGACGATTAACTGGGAAAGGAACGTCAGGGAAATGTTTTTACAATTTATTTTTTTTTTTATCTTGGGAATCATAAAAAATTAGAAGAGGAATTAATGTATGTGTGCTCCAAAAATTGTGCAAAACTAAGTTTGTGTTCTCTTTACTGTTTTCAAGTTATTTTTATTTTTTGATTTTTTAAAATAATGAAAACGTATTTTCTTTATTGTTTTTAAAAATCTACTTTTAAAAATTAAAAAATAATTATAAAAAAACTCAAAATAACAAAAATTATTTTAATTGTTTTCATCCAAAACAAACTCTAAACTCAAAAAATATTTATTTATTCATATTTTATTATTATAATAAAAAAAATATTACAAAATTCATTAAATTTAAAATGTATATATATTTTTAATAATATATTAACATTAAATATTTTTAATTTATTGAATAATCAAATTTATTGAATAAAATATTATTAAAAAATTATTTTCAAAATTTTAAAAAGAGAATGTGCTTTCTAATTTTCTGTTTTAAGAAATAATTTTTCAAAATGACAAAGAGAATACGTTTTTAATTTTCTAAAAATAGATTACCAAAACAAAAAACTGAAAATAAATTCAAAACTCAAAATTAAAAATTAAAAAGTAAAGAAAACGCAACCTAACTTGTTTCATGAGTATTAACACGCTAAGAGGTGTTTTTAACACATTAAAAAATATGTATATATATATTTAAAATACAAAATAAGTATCAGTTTTTAAACATTAGAATTTTATGAGTTGCATGTTGATTGAGCATTGAGACAACATCACCTTCTGGAAAGTTTTTCTCACTGGTTCAAACCAAATGCCTACATCATTGGTCCCCCTTTGATATCTCTAACAATTTCTTTCCTGCGTTGAAAGGTGCCTCTAGGGGTTTGCATAAACCTTGAAAATTGTTGTAAATTTGGGGGTATGAATCGATTTATAAAGTTTATAATAAGCCTTTTTGAGGGTCACTAGAGAGATCCCCGAAACTTCTCAAACAAATGGATAAGCCCTACGCCTTGAAACAAGCGTAATGGGTTGGAATTTTTTAGCCTAGGGAGGCTCAGCCAAGGGCTGCCATTAATTAAGTCTTATAATGCTGAATTCTGATTAATCTGGGCTTCATAGAGATTTATCTGGATTTAAGTATGAAGAAATGGACTTCAGATTGGGCTCAAATTAGAACTGAAATGGGGTTGGAAATAAGGCCTGAGGCATGGGCCCAAAGAAATTTAAGTTGGGGCCTATATCGAGCTTGTGAGGCAAATGGAAATTAGGTCCAACATGGCTTGTAAGGCTGCAAATGAGTTGAGTCATTTGGGTTCAGTTCGGTGTTTAGCTT
This sequence comes from Diospyros kaki, assembly GCA_036245055.1. Classification (NCBI taxonomy): domain Eukaryota; kingdom Viridiplantae; phylum Streptophyta; class Magnoliopsida; order Ericales; family Ebenaceae; genus Diospyros; species Diospyros kaki. Next base: position 13,784,452 of record BSEG01000015.1, on the reverse strand, counting down.
AATAAAAGCTCACTCAAGTTTGACTTTAACTTTAAAACTCGATTTGTAAACGAGCCGAGTTTGACCTCAGTAAAATTCGATTCATTAATTCATGAGCTGATTCGATTAGAGGTTTGTGAGCAAAACTGATTAGAAGTTTGCAATTAGATGTAATAATATATGTATATATAATATATTAAATATATATTTTATAAATACATTATTTGACATACATATATACATACATACATATAATTATTATATTATTTATTAAATTATATATTAAATATATATTTATAAGTATATTATTTAACATAACTATATATACATACATACTGTTGTTGAACGATTATAACAATAAATTTGTAGATAGGAAATTGTCGATAGATGACCCACGTGTGGTTAATCCGAGCGATTGATGACTCTCGTGTGGCGTATTTGAGCGATAGATAACTCTCTTGGGGGATTGATAACTCCTTTAGGCGATGGGTGACATGTGGATTGTCCAAACGATGAGTAATTATTAGGAGAGATGGGTGAGTCTTCTAGGGTGGAGCGACAGCGATGGATGAGTCTCCCGGGGGTAGCAGCAACGATGGATGAGTCTCTCGGGAGTAACAATAGTGATAGATGAATCTCCTGGGAGTCACAACAGGGATGGATGAGTCCCTTGGCTAGGTTAAGAGTGATAGATGGCCTATTCAAGAAAGAAGATCGATTAGGAGCGCGGGTGAAGATTCTCGTGTAAACCCTTCGATGTCTAAGTTAGTCTCTTAAAAATGCAAAGTAGTCGAATGCAAGAGAGAGATGTGAATGTGAGAGATCACATATTGAATGAGGGAAAATAGCCCCTATTTATAGCGATTGGGGGGGGCATTCATGTGTCGAGTGGCTCAATTTTCTCTACGAGCATATCAGAGGCAGTTTTGACCGAATCTTGCGGGGTTATCGGTGCGAAGTTGCATGGTCGAGCGAGCACACGAGCATACGTCGGTGCACGAGCAAAGGCACGCATTAGGCACCCCCGAGAGATCTTCCTCAAAGGTGTGAAGTACCCCCGAGAGAGGTCTCTCGGGGGTGGGGGTGGAGGCCCCCCTTTTCCTTAGCCACGCTATTACATGGCAGCGTGGGAAGGAGGGAAGCTCCCCCTCTTTCCCTAGCCACGCTGCTACGTGGCAGCGTGGGGAAGGGGGAAAAGCCCCCCATTTCCTTAAGCACACTACTACGTGGCAGCGTGGGAGAGGAAGGGAGGCAGCCATAGTAGCCGCTTCCATGCGAGCTGGGGATTGCCTCATGGCTGCATGAAGCAAGCAGGTAGCAACTTGATGGTTTGCCACGTGGCAGCTCTTAGGGTTGCCACATGGCATTTTTTTTCTTGGATTATTTATTTATTTATTTTTTATTATTTTAGCAGGCATAACACATACCAATACTATATCTATATTTCCTTCCACTTTTATCTCCTTTCTCTGATCTTTTCTCTACCCAAGAAACCCACTCTCTCCCCCCAACCTATTTTTTCTCTTTCTCTCTCTCTCCTCTCTTCTTCCCTTTCTTGGTTGCCTGTTGCTTTTCTTCTTCAGCTCTCTTCTCTTCACCACCTTGCCTTTCCTCGAGAGGAATAATACAAGTTGTGAAGCTTGATCGTTGCCTATCATCGTCGTCCCTCACCGCTGAAGTCTGTCGTCGCTGAAGCCTCTCATCACCGGCTTCAAAGACGAAGAGATCTATTGTTGAAGCTCGTTGCCTCACATCTCTTGTCGTCGCCTCATCTCTCTCATATCTCTTATCGCTCTGGTTGCTGCCAACCGCTTCATCCTCCATTCTCGCCGTCGACCGAGTTCGAGCATAGTGGCGAGCTTGACCCCGAGCTTGGCATGAGTAGAGCCCGAGCCTAAGGTTAGATTTGCCGAGGCCGGCTCAGCTCAATTGCAACCCTAAGCTTGAGCATAAGTCCGAAGTAGATGTAAAGGCTAGACACAAGAGGGCCCAACATCTGTAAATAAACTTAAGGCCCGTTCTTAATGGGATTTGAGGCCCAAAAAGGATTAAATTATGTAGAACTAAAACATATGTATGGCCCAAGAGTGTGAATGAGCCTCAATTTGTTAACCCAAATAAATAACACAAGGTTGAGACTTGAGAAGTATTACCCCAGTGTAGCTAAATTTACCTGAGATAGATTACTGGTTCTGTTTGGGTTAGGGGTTATGGCAGATGGAGCCAGGAATATTAAGTGGATAATTCAATAATGATAATAATAAATAAAAATATACAAATAATATAATTTTTAACTAACAGTGGTATAAGTGTAACTGTGGGGACAATTTGTCAAAAAATATATTTATTAAATGTGAGCCTTAGTACCCATTAAAAGGTCTAAATTAAAAAAAATATATTATCATCCCTACAAGTAAAAAGCTTTGTAAAAATAGACAGGCGTACACATGCAACTTTCATTTTATAAAACTTTGCCCTTAACCCATGCCCATGCCCATGGTGTATGAGCAGCTATCCTTGCTGGTTAGGAACTTTTGATGCCTTCAAAGCAGCACCACTTATGAAATCCCCTGCAAATTATTGTTGCAAGGATAATGTTATATTTGATTTAGTGACTTAAACTTCTTTACCTGTCACCTTCTAAGTTTATTAAATCTTTATTATTAAAATTAAAATTTACTAAAGTTAACTGGTAGGTTTTTCAAACTTTTTTTCATGCAAATTGATCTTAACATACAGCTCTCTAATACCAACAACGATTGCCGCGCTTCCTGGACCCATCCCTAAAGCCTGATACGTGTGATGTGATAATTACTTACACTAATAAGCTTGGAAAAGTTTTTAAATATAATGTTATTTTTTAAAATTATTTAAAAACATTACTAACTTCAAATTATTTAAGATAATGCTATAAACTTACCGTGTTACACCGAGGGACTGGGAAGAGGGAGAGCAACCTAATGAGTTTTTCTCACCTAGTTACACTTGCCAAACAAAGATTGAGTCTCAATAACTTATCGAGAGAGGGGGTAGCTAGACAAGGATAACTCCCTCCGAATGGAAATGAGTTAGAATTCGCTACTTACGGAGCCTATATATTGCTAGGCTCTCCCAACATTCGTCTAAGCGTTAAGGGTTGATTGTTTAAACTTCATTGTTAGAAATACATCCAACCACCATGCCTAAAGTTTCTCAAACAATTGAATGGTCTTATTGAGAGGCGCATTATTGGTAATCTTGAAACCTCGAGCATGCTGACTATATTGTAACTTGGCCTCTAATTGGATATTATACTGGTTAATGTCAATTGTTGTTATATTATAAACTTAAGCTATGAAATCATCATATGTGGTTTCCTGATTCACCTCAAACATTGCACTATCTTCATCATATGTGAAATTATCTTTGGAATCGACCTACTATTATAATAACATTGAACTATAAAGGGTTACTTGTCCATACCTATCCAAATCCCCCAATAAAACAACCATAAATTGAATCCCCAAATCAAACAACTCCAAATGCAAAACCTAAATCAAATAATCCTAGTTACAAACCCTAAATCAAATACCCAAAGTGGAAACCTTATATCAAATGACCCTAAATCAAAATCCCTCAATTGCAAAACCCAAATCAATTTCCCAAAATGCAAACCCTAAATTTGACTTTAGTAACAAAAATAGGCAGGAAGAAACCTAACTTTAGCAGGGGCAACAAGGAATGATTTATGGCTGCAAGGATGCTGACACCAAGTCCACGACAGTCGTCGACTAGAGATGATGACAAAGTGACTATCGTTGTAGTTTATCTAGTTGTTGTCACTGTTGTTTTCTTCAAATTACCATTATAGGGTTGTGCCTTCAGTCTAGGTGTCAACAAAAGTAAGGGTTGCAATAGTCAATGAGATCGAACACGCCCTCTACAATCATTGACAGTATTAAAGACAGAGAGACGTGAGCCTGAGACTGAATTCGACCCTCAGTCTTGCAAGTTTAAATGCTGGACGATGAAGTCGTTTTGATGTAGGTGATCTAGCTATAGCTAGTAGTGAGATGTTTAAACTTACTACTCTAAGTAGCGAGTTACTAAGCCTCAATATCAATTTGTAAGTGTAAATGGACAAGAAAAACTTGCTACTCCTAGTAGAAACTTTTCCTTGCCCAACTGCCCCTTCCCGCGTGACATAGCAAGTTTATAACATTATCTTAACTAGTTTGGAACTAGTAATATTTTTAAAATTAATTTAAAAGATAACATTGTTTTAAATTTGTCTTTGTAAGTTTGGTCTCTTGCGTCCATGTGATTTAAAAAAAAACTATTTATTTAATTTTAGGTTTAAGAAGTGAAGCAACTAATTAATGATGACTAAGAAAATGAGAAAAAATACACGATGAGAAGTGCTAGGTCAACAAAATCATTTTGGAAGTCAAAGAATCCAATTAATTTATAGGTTGGCCTCGAATGCCCCATTATCACGAGGAATTTAGATATACTCCTAAAGTGCCAAAGGATAAACAAGCTAGAAGAACCCAGTCCAAGTAGAAGATGGGCACCAAAGTATCATTTAGGCTAAGAGAGAGATAACCTTCACCCAAAGCAAAATTCAAGCCAAAGAAAGTCTCAAAATACTTATTTATTAAGCCTTCGTCCAGAGCCAATTCCTATAAAATAAGCACTCAGCAGGAGGCAATACCCAAGATCCCGTGAGCAAATAAACCCAAGTCTAATGTGGAGAAATACAAGATAGGTATTCCAAGTCCTCTTGATGCCACATGTCCTAATCTCCCTAAGCCCAATGCAAGGTAACTTACACTTATCAAATAATCCATATCCAAATACCCCTAGGCTCACGAAACTAGGGGGAATCAATTAATTCTTCACAACATGGGTGAGCTCCAAAGCTCAACCCAAAAGTTAAGAAAGACCTTAAGGGGTAAGTCAAAAAGTAGGACATTTTACACTACTCCTACCAGTTTATAAGCTATCTCTAGAATTTTTTGTTGACTTAAGTATCTAAGTGGCACCGTCCTTGTTTCACAGGCGCAAGAAGCTTAATGCTAGATTAGTTTGAGATGAGGTTTAAATCTCACAAGAGTCTTACAAATTCAATTTGTGACAAATTTCGATGTCATCAATTTGGAACTATTATAGGAATTGAAGGTTTTCCCTTAACTCAAGAGATAGAAAGCCTAGCAATTAATCATTCCATATCAATGACAATCCATTTAATCTAGAAACCCAACCTAAAGAAAGGAAATCAAACAATCCTCCCATAACCATGGACTGCTTGGCCCTTCTTATGCAGTTAGATGAGTTAAGGAGGCAAGTCCAAATCCTTGTCAATAATCAAGGAGTAAGCAATACTAGGAACAATAATCAACCTTAAATAAAGCAAAGCATTACGGGTTTGGTAATCTTTGGAATTATGTTGATGGTGACTAAGCTAATAATAGAGGCAACTCGTCTTCCTATTCATCTCTACCATGCAATCAAAAAGACCAACAGTTGAACAACTGAGATCATAGAAACGAAGAAGTCGCCCAAAACTAAGAGTGTCAAATATGAAAAAGACTGAGATTACCACCACCAATGAAGTTAATCACAATCCCAAAGTTGAACCTTAGATGATTAGGAAATTTGGAACGTAATTAGCAACCTCAAATGAGGTCTCTAGGGAAGGCGAAGATGCCGAGTTGTTTGGAACAAAAGACCTTACCAAGGCATTCTCTACATGTGCCAATGATGGAAGACATTTCCTAGAGGCAATACATGCAACCACAAAATTAATGGGCACAATTGGCAAAACATTTATTTCCTAAGTTTAGAAGTGCTAACATTTAAACTAAGAAAGTGAGGGAGTCTTGATAATATTTAAGAAAATGGGAAAATCTACCTAGGACAAAATGTTAGTTCATCAAGTTCAAAGCATCCAGTCAACTTATGGGTTAACCTCGAATGCCCTATTACCGCGAGGAATTCGAATCCAAAGAAAATTATACTCTCGAAGTGTCAGGGGTGAGCAAGCCAAAAAAACCCTACTTTAGATAGAAGACAGGCATTGAAATATCTTATGGACAGGATAGAGATAATCTTTATAAAGCACAATTTGAGTGGAAGATGGTCATGAAGTACTTATCTGCTAAGTCCTCATTTAGAGGTAATTCCTATAGGATAAGCCCTCAACAAAAGACAATCCCTAAGATCTAGGGAGCAAATAAACCTAAGTCTAGCATGGAGAAATATAGGATAGGCATTATAAGTCCTTTTACTGCCATATGTCCTAATCTCCCTAAGCCTAACACAAGGTAACCTATGCTTATTCAATCATTCATATCTAAATCACACCCAAACCCACGAAACCAGGGAAAATCAACTAATTCTCCACGACATAGGCAAAGTCAGCTAAGTCTTATTCCTTGTCATAAAACTCAACCCAAAAGATATAAAAAGAGCTTAAGGAGTGAGTGAAAGATTGGACATTCTACACTACTCTTAGCAATCTATAAGCTATTAGAATTCTTTGTTCACTTAAGCATCAAAGTAGCATCTTCCTAACCTAACCCCAAGGCAATCATTCTTATTTCATGTGTGTAGAAAGCTTAAGGCTAGATCAGATTGAGAGGAGAGAAGGTCTAAATCTTATAAGAGTCTTACAAATTTAATTGATGATCGATTCCAACATCATATCACTAATGAGAGTACTACTATCAAATTCTAGCAAGGTACTGGTAATGTCATGGATGATCTTGGGGTATAGGTAGACTAAGTAGTGTTTTTTGCTAGTGGTTAAAAGCCTGCCAAGTCTAACGTAAGTAAGCTGAGGGTTAAATTTAATCTCACTTGTATCATAAATTCCTTAATACCTCACTAATCTTTTCTCCACTCCAAAGAATAAAAAAATAAATAAAATTTGACCACGATGGAAATTCTTTTTTGTTATACTTTTAGATGAAGGTTTGGGTTGAGTGGCTACTTATTTTGTTCTCCTAATATCATCTTTTCTTTTTCTATCTTTGTCTTTATCTCCATCGATAAAGAATAACTATTATTTTTTTTATTTAATTTATATATAATCTTTTAAGAAATATTTTAATGAATAATTTATCCCTAAAATTATTTTGCATTTTTTATTATATTTTTATATTTTTCTAACATAATGACATCTCACAGTTCAAAATGCTACTAAAATTTAACAAATAAAATAATAAAAAAAACATAGTGATACATAAAGTAATTTTACAAATAGAAAATACAAATAAAAAGTTTAAAAAATATAATATAACTGAAACTTTCCATATCTAGATAAAAAAATTATAAATATATAAAATAAAATAAAAATTTATTCAAAATGACGTGTAAGAGTCAAAGGACCACATATTTGTCTCCAACCCGTATATAGGTGGAGTTTTATTATTTTATCCTCATATTTTACTTTATTAAAGAATATTTTGGCTAGGATCTACTTGCATGAACAAGTACCATTGTTCTCCTACTCCTAGTTTAGTTGTATTTTAGGCAAAAGAGTTGGATTAAAGGCGATTTGGCCAGTCTAAGAAAAACAACATAATGGAGCATTTGGGCAGAGGGTTGAATGAAAAATAATTAATTTGATTTTTTTTTCAAGTAAGCAAATAAGAATTAAATTAAAATTTTTAATTGGTTGGTTAGTGCATTAGCGGGCTACTTTTAAGGATTGAAATGATTTGTTTTATACAACTTTTGTTAATAGTCTATTAAAAATATAACAATAACATATCCAGCCTTTATCTCATTATGTAAGATTAATTACATGAATTTTAGACTTTCATATATTTTTGTCTTTTGTCATGTTTAGTAGTCTTTTAAAAAATATTTTATTAAATTTCATAAGCACATGTGTTATTTATAATAATCATTTTTGAATGAAAATTCATTATATCATTATAAAAACAATTTCAAGAGTTAACATCAAATCACTGTAAAGTGAGTGATTAGGGAGGGAGCAAGGCCAGGCCAGGCCGGTTAACTTAAAGATATTTTCTAATTCATAATTAAATCATTAATTTAGAGATTTATAAAGAAGTGTAGAAGGTGGCTCTCTCCCGCGCTAACTGCTAACCACGGGTGGTGGTTACCTTACCTCAACCTGAAGTTGAAATGTCACGCTCCTGTCATATTTTGTATTTTGTAACAGGCTGTGACAGCAGCAAAGTCAAGCCGAACCGAGGAGAAAGCTTGAAACAGTAGAAACTGCAAAGCAGCCAATGAAAAGACGAAACGGTAGAAACTGCAAAGTCAACAATAACCACGCTTCCTTTTCTGCCCTTCTGCCGTTAGTCAAAGAAACATAAAATAAAATCCTTCTTTCCCACGAATCCTTGCTGCTATTCTATTTTACATTTAACACGAAATCGTCGCCATCAATTTTTATATTAATGGGTATTCGTTGAGGGTAGACAGGGTTTACACGTTCAACATTTTGCCTCTTCTTTCTCTTTCTGCCAACTCAACAAGTCCACCGTTTGAGCAACAAAACCTTTCGGTGCTGGAGCTTCCGTGGAGTCTTCGCGATCAGTAAGAGAAAATCTCGCGTCTCTCTTACAATTCCTAAATTCCCAATTGTGCTTTTTGCTTCCGCTTTCTGGGATTAAGGGTCTTTCTTGTTCAATTCCTTTGTTCTGATTGTAAGGGTTCCTCCTCCGTGATGGTTTAGTTTGTGAATTTTGGGGAGATTCGTTGTCTTTTGAATTGGGTTTCGTATGGCTGTTCGATCAGAGGAAAGCAACTCCTAGATGTTATTTGTCTTGGGGAATTGCTAGTTTGTTTTGGCAAATTCTTGATGGAGAAGCTACTCTGCTTCAGTACTCCCTGTTTGAAGGTAATATTCTCACCTCGTTATATCTCTTCCATATCTTTGGCGTGTAATCTTCTCACCTTATTCTAGCTCTTTGATGTCTTATATTTTTTGGCGAGGAATTTTATCCCGGGTGTGAAAGCCAGCAATGAGGTATCGCAGTAAGGAGATGTTTTTGCACTTGATTTTTGAGGGTTTCTTTATGTGTATTACAACCCTTTTTGGCTCAAGTTCTGTAGTCCAAACTTCTGCCTTGAAAAGGGGTAGCCTTCAAGAGGCCTTAAAAGGTTGCTCGTCTGCATACAGGGGTAGGGTTGGTGGATATCATTCCCTCCCTGACCAGACAACGTCCGCCGTTTTTATACTAAGTTCTGCCCTAGTAGAATTCTGTGTAGATTCTAGGCTGTTAGGTTAGTTGATTCTTCCTAATCTTAACTTTATAGTTGACCATCAACATTCTGTTGTGATCTCATAATTTCCAAGCTTTTGTGCGGATTACCTGTAGAATCAGTTGATATTGGAGTTAGGCGCTCAATGACCATTAGTGACTGTCCACATACTTTTCAATTCCCTTTTGAATGTTGGTTTCCCCATTGCACTTCCATGTCATCTGAAGTAACATTCGCCAACTAAAATGGAATTGCTAAGGACAGATGAGCACTTTATATTATGATTCTTGGTGTGCACCGTATGTTTCAATAAACTAAATAAATGCAAAAGAAAGAAAAAGGAAGGGAGAATCAGAAAACGACAACTATGTTTTGCCAGTTTTCTACAGTAGGGTATATTTTAGAATAATTTGTGCCGTTATTAGGTTGTCAACTGTAAGATTATAGTTGTTTAATCTCAAGCTCCATTCAAGTTGAGACCCTTTTCCGTGAAATAGTATAAAAATGTCAATAGGCCAATTTACTTTTCTGGTAAATCCAAATAGGTCCAGTGCCTAAACCAACCATAGAGATCCTTTCATATCAAGTGCAAGGTAAATCCTGAATGAGAACTCCTTAACAATGGGGATTGTGTTTGCAAACACAAGAACTATGATAAGAATCAATGAATATTTGTTACAGGGATTGCCAGCATATCTGCAATACTGTTTCCCACATCTGTGCCTGTACTATCTTTTTCAGCGTGATTAGAATGCTAAAATTTCTGTTTACAGAATCTTGTTGTCTTAACTTTCACATATAAGGTGTTCACTGCATAATTTCCTCTGAAGAGTGATTTATTGTTTGGTTTTAATCTCTAGCTGATTTTGCCTCATTAACTGTTTTTTAATGAACTGGGAGACCAGTGTCCAGAAAATCATTCCTCTTGTAGCTCGGGTCAAGGAAAAGGCCACAGAGGTAGCATCAAGTATGGTTATAGCCTAATTAAAGGGAAGGCTAATCATCCCATGGAAGATTACCATGTCGCAAAGTTCATGAAGGTAGCAGATCATGAGCTTGGTCTGTTTGCCATCTTCGACGGCCATTTAGGGGATGATGTGCCTGCCTACCTCCAAAAGAATTTGTTTACTAACATCCTAAAGGAGGTAGGGTGATTCAGAATCCTTATAATTTGTGGCCTGTTTAGCTTGGTTTCATACAAAAAAATTAGTTTCAATTGACGTTAGATTTCATTATGGATTCTATTGTTCTAGGAAGAGTTCTGGATGGACCCAAGTAGATCTATCGCAAAAGCCTATTTGAAGACCGACCAAGCAATTCTTTCACAGAGTTCTGACTTGGGAAGGGGCGGGTCTACTGCTGTTACGGCAATTCTGATTGATGGCCAGAGGCTGGTGATAGCAAACCTTGGAGACTCACGAGCAGTTCTTTCAAGACAGGGTCAGGCTGTACAGATGACCATAGACCATGAACCCAACACTGAACGAGGAATCATTGAGAATAAGGGAGGTTTTGTCTCAAACATGCCAGGTTATTCACAGTAATCATTGTTCTATGGCGCCTAATTAAATAAGTTCCTTTCTGAGTTTACATGTGGATATATTTGTTTTTCTATTTTGGGAATGATTTGTTGGTCGATTAATTGATCTGATCTTATTAACTGATTCTGTAGCTTTTCCTTTTTTTTTTTTTTTTCATAAAAGAAAAGGCCATGGATTGAGATGATTGGGGGTCTAGACTTCATGTAGCCGACCCCACTAGTAGGATTATGGCTTGTGATTGTTGTTCTTGTTTTTTTTTTTATCCTTTTCTCCTATTTGGCACCTGATATCAACAGGTTGAGATGGAGGAAAAGAACACTAAGTCCATGGTGTTCTTATCCTCTTATTTCTTTGCATTTAGTTTCCAAAAAACTTTAGTGGAAGTATTGCTCATGCATTACACATATTGTATGATATTTTCTTTAAAGAATATATAATTCCAAGTAGTTTAGGAAAGACCTAGTTGAGTTGGATATTTGGGCATATTGATTATGCATAAGATTGAAGGTCTTATTTATTATCTTAAGACCAAACACAAATTGATTGTAAAATTCTTTTGAAGCTAAAAAGGAAGTTTTATTGGATGGCTACAAAACTGTTTTTGTTTTATGACTTAGAATGTTGGACGGTTAAGTACCAAAATATCAAAATATGAGTATAGCTGAGATGAGAATGTCACAGTGGATGTGCAGCCATGCAAGAAAAAATAATAAGAAATAAGATCATAGGTAATGAAAATAAGATGTGAAAGTCATGATTTAGATGGTCTGGACATGTGAGAAAAATCAATAGATGCATTAAGACAATGGATGAAATGGAGAATATTTGGTACAAAGGAGGGACGAAAAACCAAAAAAAACTTTGTGGGCAGCCTATAAATATGATATAGGATATAATGACCTTAAAGAGGATATGACTATGGATAGAGATTATTTGAGGTCTAGAATTCATGTAGCCTCACCTAGTAGGATTAATTCCTGTGATTGTTGTTTGAAGTAATTGTTTTTTATTTTTTGTAAACATAGTTATTATTTCTTAGCAAAAAATTAAAAAGAATAAAAACGCAAATGTAGTTATTTTTATTATGCTTCACAAGCATTGGGCTAATGTCATTGGATTCCTAACCTTCATTTTCAGGGAGGAGATGGGTATCATTGTTGTCAGTTTGCTATTTTTATTATGCATGGAGATGTGATGTATTTTGTAGAAATGTTATGTTACCCACTAAGAGACTAAACTTAAATTGGTTCTCATAGTACTACAAAGTTTAAGTTCTTTTCCCCATATAAAAAGCTGCTAAAGGAAATTGACTAGATTGCCTATATGAAGCCTATGTATCATCCATCTTGATTGACAAAAGTTTACGTTCTGCAAAATGTTAAATTTCTCTTTTCTGAAACCATTGAAGAAGAGTTTTCTTTTTCCTTCTGTCTTTTGTTTTATTGGGGTCAGGGTTTTTTTTTTTTTTTTTTTTTGGGGGGGGGTGGGGGGGGGGGAGGGGGAACAGGGGAGATAGCAAATGCTCTATTGGAAGAACACAAGGAAAATGATTGAGTTGGCTGCTTCTGCTTCCATCAATATACAAGGCCTACAAAAGGCATCTGTGTCTCTTGTCTTGAAGGGAAATGGACTGTCCACTCCCTGACTAAGGGTTATCACAACTTAAGTTATTAACTAATTGATGCATTGGCCAAAACAAAACACTGCATGACATTTTTTGTTTACCATCAGTTGTTGAATAACATTAAGAAGGTACCATAATGGGGCCAACATTGTAGAAGGCAAAATGAAAACAAAACCTGCCTACATCTATCTTTACTGTAACTCGCAACAGTAAAAGCAAAGAGGGTAAAGAAAAAAGAGCAATCCTCTTTTTGCCCCAAAAAAAAGGATAGAAAAGAAAAGCATTCCTTCACAAAATTGCCTTGGTTAACCACCCTAGCACTAGGGTTAGTAACTCTTTTCAAGGTGATGCAACCAACCAATTATTTTTTATGTACAAAATTTTGGCCACATAAGAACAACAAAAATATATCAAGCCTTAATGTAGATCCTTGATGTAATCCAATTGTGACTAGAAAAGCCTCATTATTTGTTTTACATGTTTTGACATATGTTTTTGCTCCATGGCACATATCTTTAGTAACCTGTATATAAGTTATTGTTGTCGAACTACAATAATGAATTTATGTATGGGAGACCGTTTAAGGATGGCACGAGAGTGGCTATTTGGAGTGATGGATGACTCTCCTGGGGTAGAGCGATGGGTGAGAGGTGGTTGGCCCTCATGGGTGGATTGATGGGTAAGGGGTGACTGGCCCTCACGGGTAGATTGATGGATGAGGGGTAATTGGCACTCATGAGAGGATTGATGGGTGAGGGGTCGCTGGCCCTCAAGGGTAGACTAAGGGTGATCTTTGACATGAGAGAGGGTCTCTTGTTGGGGTGAGTGAGCATCACGAGAAAGGGTTTATAGGCTACTTCAGGTTTGTGCCATGACGAGTGAGTGTTTCTTAGCCTTTTGTTGGTTTTCCACAAATGACACCAATTGTTGTTGCTAAACTACAACAATGAATTTATGTATGGGAGATCGTCTAAAGATGGCACGAGGGTTGCTATCTGGAGTGACAGATGACTCTCCCGAGATGGAATGGAAGTGATGGATGACCCTCTAAGTGATGGATGACCTGTCTGGAAAAAAAATCGATTAGAGGCTCAGGTGAGAATTCCCGCACAGACCCTCCGATGCTAAGAGGGATTCTCACCTGCGCTCCTAATCGATTTTTTTTCCAAACAGGTCATCCATTGCTCAGAGAGGTCATCCATCTCTATCGCTCCACCCAAGGAAAGTGATCTATTGCTCCAGATAGCCACCCTCATGCCATCTTTAGACGATCTCCCATACATAAATTCATTGTTGTAGTTCGACAACAACATAAGTAATTCGAACCCTTCTTTTCCAAGACCCTCCATAAGACTTTGCTAAGTACTTTGTCATAAGTTTTTTCTAAATCCATAAGCACCATGTATAATTTTTTACTTATCTCTACATCTTTCCATTAGGTGTCTTAGCAAGTATATAGTTTCCATTGTTGACTTAAATGAAATTGGTTTTCAAACTCCTTCATTTCTCTTCTTAACCTTATTCTTTACTAAAGTTTATGGGTGTGGTTCATGTCACAACCCTTAGGGTAAACATGTATTTCGTTAGAAAGATATAGCCACTTGTATTAACAATTAGATGGGTGTTAATTGGTTAGAAGATTGGATAGCTAACAGTACAACAGATTACCTCCTTTCGGTTATGATTCGGTTAGAAGACAGGTACTACATAAAGGCCTGCAGGTATGAGGATGGGGATATGTTGAGCAATAACAGAAAACTCTTTCCCTCCAATTCTCTTTCTCTCTGATATCTACCCCTTTTCTCTCTCCTCTCACTTTCTATTTCTAATCGAGAACCAAAGTACCAGAATTGTCATGACCCAAGGGTAATTAGAAGGGCTATGCTGTATTTCTTTTACTTTAATTGTTGCATCTATATTCCAGCTATCAATTCTGTTAGAATTAGGAAGGCCACATGTGAGGCCTTAGGAAAAAGACAAAATAGTTTGTTATAACTGCTGGAGGGAAAATGATCTGCTGCATCCACACCCACACCAAGCACCTATATGTATTCATCCCATTCCATGAGAGTAGGCATGCAAAAAAAATAGAATACAACATTATCCTATTCTCTCTCTCTCTCACTCTCTCGTCTCACTCAATTCTCTTTTCTCCCTTTGTTCATTTTATTCTTCCCTATTCTTTTCTAAATTCTCCCTTCATTCTTCCAATTTCCAATCCAACCCTAGGCTAAACCCTAGGTTCATGATGAATGGTATCAGAGCAGTCCATCCTTGGTTGTGGTTTTGATTCAAGTTGAAGATCAGTGAAATTACTTTCAGCGATTGAGGCCCAGATTGAGGAGGCTTGAGGTGATTCTATTGATTTTGACTTGACAAAGTCACATAGCAGATCGGGTTGGCGGTTGTTCCCTAGAGTCTGGATCCAAGTCGTTGCATAAAAGGCGACTCAGCCCAGACGATTCCAGTGGCCTGGTGAATTCAACAAAATCAGAGTTCTAACAATTGAACCAACCATCTTTTAGAAACGATCCAGGCAAAGTGCTGGAATTCCGTCAAATCCTATTAACTATTCAACGAGCAGGGTCAGCGACCCAGGCCAATTCAAGGAGCTACCATCTACCGGTGATCCTCGGCTAGTCATTAGGATTGTAGTGAGTACGGAGTCCATCGAAGGTGTTGACGTGGACAGCCAGAGGGTTGCGACTGTCCAAGGCGAGTGTGAGTCCGTTGCAGGTGAAGCGGACGACCAAGAGAGTTGCGACTAGATCGGAAGACTAATCCAATAAGCTTCCTGTGGGCGCAGCTGGGTGTTGCAATTTTGATTGAGAATTCCGACCAAAGTTTTGTGGGGTGTTGTCGCTTGATAGGTCGGCAAGTCTAACTCGGATGTTGAGAAGCGAATCTAGGCGATTTTGAATCCATCGCAGTTACTATCAAATTTCGGATGTACCAGGCGAGAGCAAATCCAGGGCCGTTGACTCTTTCTGCTTGAGTTAATCGAGTGGCCCTTCTTCGGTTGCTTCACCCTTCTCCCTCCATTCCCAAAGCAAAGCACTAAAAAACAAGCTTCCCTACTAAAGCTACTTCAGCAAGGAGTACTATTGTGATGCCCTAGCGTTGAAGGCTGCTGAGCCGGGAAAATTTTGCAAGATCAGCAATGGCGAGAGCAACACGGATGAAGAACCTTGAGTCCCAGGTTCAACAATTCCACTCGGCAGTCACTAATCTGCAGGCTCGAGTGGAATTACTGAAGATTAGATCCAATCGCACCCATGAAGCAATCATGGCAATGGATCGGAAGTTGGATTCCTTGCTAGGGGGCTTGGAGAGAGGATGAATGGAATCATAGATGAAGTGAGAACTCAATTCAGAGATCAACTACATAATTTAATGGCCGTGTTCTCTCACCAAAATCAGTCATCTATGAATGGGTCAACTTCAAATATTCCAAAAAGTACTGGGAGGTCTCTTGCCACATTATTCTCTACCCAATCTGGTGCTGCATTCCCTGTTTTTCATCATGCAGGAACCATTCAAGGAGTTCAACAACCTATTGGGAGCCTTTGTAGTGGTCGTTTACCCTCAAACAATTTCCCTATTGCTCTTTCTCAAATATCTCATGGCAGCTCACATGATCATTCAAGGGGGTAGGACACTCACTGAAAAGAGAGATGCTCATTTCTCTTTCAACCAAGGGAAATTTTCTATGAGTTATGATCGTGAAAGAAGTTCTCTCCACCGGCAACAAATTCAAAAGGGTGAGGAATTTTGGAGGCTGGTTGTAGCTAGAAAAAAACTAAAGGAGGTAGTCGAAGAAGTCATAGGTTTTGCCGAAGGGAACAAAATTTTTGCTACTGTATTGGTTCCTCCTCCAGTTGGCAAATCCAAATGCTGGTCTATTGCATTGAGGGATAAACAGATGGTTGAAGACGATGTGACAGCAAGTCATGATGTTGTTACGATTGAGAGAAAAGAAAAGAGGAAAAAGCCTAGAAGGATAAAGAAGGAAAGAATCATTAAACTGATAGAGAAAACTAGAATTGGATGAATAAGAACGACTCAGTGTAACAAGTTTCTTGGGGACAAGAAACCTTTCAAGGAGAGAGGATTGTCATGACCCAAGGGTAATTAGAAGGGCTATGCTGTATTTCTTTTACTTTAATTGTTGCATCTATATTCTAGCTATCAATTCTGTTAGAATTAAGAAGACCACATGTGAGACCTTAGGAAAAAGACAAAATAGTTTGTTATAACTGTTGGAGGGGAAATGATCTTTTGCATCCACACCCACACCAAGCACCTATATGTATTCATCCCATTCCATGGGAGAAGGCATGCAAAAAAAATAGAATACAACATTATCCTATTCTCTCTCTCTCTCACTCTCTCGTCTCACTCAATTCTCTTTCTCCTTTTGTTCATTCTATTCTTCCCTATTCTTCTCTAAATTCTCCCTTCATTCTTCCAATTTCCAATCCAACCCTAGGCTAAACCCTAGGTTCATGACAATTGGATAGCTAACTGTACAACAGATTACCTCCTTTTGGTTATGATTCGGTTAGAAGACAGGTACTACATAAAGGCCTGTAGGTATGAGGATGGGGATATGTTGAGCAATAACAGAAAACTCTTTCCCTCCAATTATCTTTCTCTCTTATATCTGCCCTTTTTCTCTCTCTTTCTATTTCTAATCGAGAACCAAAGTACCAGAATTGTCCAACCCCAATTCTGGGGCTTGACACTTGTGGTATCGAAGCAAGAACGTTTCTGGCTGTGGGGTAGTCAGCGGGAATCCATCACGAAGAGTGGCAGAGGTCAGCAATTGCTATTGATAGCAATTTCGGCATGTTCGGAGCGGGAATTGTGATTCGACTGATCACTAGTTGCAAGTCACGATGATTGGATAGCGGCAGATGGCAGAGAGCACCAGAATAAAGCAACTGGAGGTCAGGATGAAAGCTTTAGAGTTTGGGATGTCACAAACTCATGAAGCGATGACTTAAGAATAGGGAAGATTTGGTAGTTGTAAGAGAGACTTTATGCGGTGAGTTAGAGAAGAACAGGGAAACCATGGAGCAGTACAAGGAGACCATGGAGCAATATGGTCAGAGACTTAACAACATGCTTAGCATGCTATCCTCATTGCCCCAATTCTGGTTGTCCTCAAATTTTCCTCCATAGACTAATACCGACCCAATTTTGTCACACTAGGGCAGCCTCCCTAGATCCAACGAAATTCACGATACAAAGGGCCAATCGACTATGGAACCAAAAGTTTAGGTAAGGAGTTTCCACCCTTATACTAGTAACCACACACCTATGCCACGATGAGAAATTCCAATGTTTGATGGGGTGAAACCAAGGTGGTAGATCTGACATTGCGAAAGGTTCTTTCAATTCTATCGGGTGTCCGAAGTGTAGAGGGTAAATCTAGCCGCTGCTTGCTTGAATGATATGGCCGATTCTTGGTATCAAGGTTGGATCCAAGATGAGGGAAATGATGTGAATTGGTTAGAGTTTGCAGAAGAGTTGTGTGAACGATTTGGAGAAAGAAGCATGACTGATGTAATTGAGGATTTTAGCAAATTAAAACAAGAAGGATTGGTGGTGGAGTATTAAGCGAAATTTGAGGAGTTAAGGTCCATAGTATGTATTGTGCAACTAGGGTTGACGGAACAGTACTTGGTATCCAGCTTTATTAGTGGATTGAGGGAGGAATTAAGATCAATGGTGAAGATAATGATGTCCACATCAATGAGGCAGGTGACTGAAAAGGCATGATTACAGGAACTTACATTGTAGGCCATTTTTAAGAAGCACAAACCCTTGTAATAGGCCAAGCCTTCCGATTAGACAGTAGGTAGGAGGAAACTTTAGGCCTATTCTCACAAGACCTAATCAGGCAACACCTAAATCCTAGCCCAACAACAGTGCCCCTAAGAACAATACTATGGAACAGAGGAGACAATTGGGATTATGTTACAGATGTGGGGATAAATATAGCCCTAGGCACCAATGTAAGGGAGTTGTTGAACATGGAAGGGTCCATTGAGGAAAAGGAAGCGGAAGAAGAAGCTGTGGAGGAAGAAGGCACTCTGGAGGAAGTCTAGGGGGAGGAAGGGGGAGAAATCTCCTTCCATGCCTTAAAAGGGAGTCCAATGGGTCAAATTATTAAGGTGAAGGGCCAAGCAGAAAAGAGGAGACTGATGGTATTGATTGATAGTGGTAGCACCCACAGCTTCCTTAGTGAGGCCACTGCTACAAGTCTAAGGTGTCAACTAATAGCTACCACCCCCCTATCGGTGACCGTAGCAAACGGGAGAAAAATGTACAGCCACTACAAGTGTATAGGGTTCAAATAGTTAATGCATGGGCAAGAGTTTACAACAAATCTAAGGATCCTTGAATTAGGCGGTTGCGACATTGTTCTTGGGGTAGATTAGATGAGAACTGTAAGTCTTTTGACCTTTGACTTCAATAAGGGAAGAAAACTAACTTTGATGAGCAGCCTTGAGCAAGGGGAATGTAAGATGATAGATGGAAGGAAGTTACATAAAATGATGCTGAAGAAGGGCAGGCAAATAACACAATTATATTCTATACAAACTGTGGGTGGGTAAGAAGGAGTATTGGATGAGGAACATCATCCTGCTACTAATTCTACTACTTTCCAGCTTCCCACTAAGGTACAATTTTCAGATGACTTGCACTTACTTTTGAATGAATTTAAGGACTTGTTCAAAGAGCTAAATTCTTTACCACCCCAACGACCCCTAAATCATTCCATACACCTCAAGCCCAATTCAGCTCCTGTTAATATAAGAGTTCACAAATATTCCCTGATACAGAAAACAAAAATTGAAAAACAAGTCAAGTCCATGATAAGTG
Source organism: Diospyros kaki (assembly GCA_036245055.1). Classification (NCBI taxonomy): domain Eukaryota; kingdom Viridiplantae; phylum Streptophyta; class Magnoliopsida; order Ericales; family Ebenaceae; genus Diospyros; species Diospyros kaki. The sequence goes on along the minus strand of BSEG01000015.1, from coordinate 13,765,195 downwards.
CAACCATCATTCAACCTAGCCAAAGCGCTTATGCATCTCCAATCCTTCTTGTCAAAAAGAAAAATGGAATTTGGAGATTTTGTAATGATTATCGTCAACTCAACTCTAACATCATAAAAAACAAGTTTCCCATACCCCTAATTGAGGTCCTACTTGATGAATTGTTTGGTGCAAAATCTTTTCTAAACTGGATCTTAGGTTCGGTTACCACCAAATTTGCATGAAGCCCTCCGATATTCCAAAAACAGCCTTTAGGATTCACCAAGGGCTATATGAATTTATCGTCATGCCCTTTGGACTTACCAATGCTCTAGTTACTTTTCAAGCATTGATGAACCAGATCTTCAATCCCTACTTGAGGAAGTTCATACTTGTTTTTTTTTTTTTTTTTATTACATCCTCATTTACACTCTCAACTTTGAACAACACGTATCATACCTTTGAACTACTTTTGAGGTTTCTAAATCTCACCAATTGTATGTCAAGCTCTCTAAATTTACCTTTTACTAAAGAAGAAGTAGAGTATTTGGGTCATATAATTTATGGTGAGGGTGTTAAGATTGATTCCACGAAAGTGGCAGCAATGGTGGAGTGACCTAGGCCTACTACAATAAAGGAATTGAGGGGTTTTTTTAGGACTGATAGGGTATTACCGAAAGTTCATTCAGCATTATGGTATGATCAGTAAACCCCTAACAGAACTGCTCAAAAATGATAGTTTCCCATGGAACCCTAAAGTTGAGACATCTTTCTTAGCTTTGAAGAAAGCCATGACTCAAGCCCTGGTGTTGGCATTACCAGACTTCTCCAAGCCTTTTATAATGGAAATAGATGCATGTGACAGTGGGATGGGGGTTGTACTTGTGCAAAAGGGTAGGGCATTGGCGTATATCAGCCAAGCCTTGTCCCAAAAACACCTGGGACTAAGTGTGTTTGACAAGGAACTACTGGTTGTGTTGGGGGTAGTGGATAAGTGGCGTCACTATTTGGAAGGGAGTTCTTTTGTAATCAAAATGGATCACAAGAGCCTACAATTCTTATCACAACAAAGGTTGCATACTCATTTGCAGCGAAAGGGGGTTTCCAAATTAAAGAGATTGGACAACACTATCCAATACTAGAGGGGTAAGGAGAATATTGTAGCTGATGCACTATCAAGGAGGGAAGAAAAAGGTGGTTGCTAGGCCATTATAGCTGTGGTTCCAAATTGGGTTAAGGAGTTGGCGGGGAGTTATGAGCAAACAAAGTGGCTGAAGGAGCTTGTAGCTCAATTAATTTTGCAGCCTTCAGGGACTTCTGGTTACACACTTTCAAATGGATCGGTACGGTTTAAGGGAAGATTAGTGGTGGGAGATGACAAAGCCTTAAAGGAAATGATCGTAAAGGCACTTCATTGCTCAACATTGGGGGGTTATTCCTGTGTACGGGCTACATATCATAGGGTGAGGCAACTATTTTGTTGGCATGGACAGAAGAAGGAAGTCGTGGAATTTATGTTGTCATGTGTAACTTGTTAGCGTCATAAATAGGAGCAAGTTTCTTGTCCAGGGTTACTACAGCCCTTAGCCATCCCTAAGCAAGCATGGGAAGGGATATCTATGGATTTTGTGGAAGGTTTGCTAAGATCTGAAAGGAAGGATGCTATAATGGTGGTGGTCTATTGACTAACTAAATTTGCCCATTTCATCAGCTTAACCCATCCCTTTATAGCTTAAGAGGTGGCACGGATGTTCCTAGATTCAATGGCAAAAATTCACGGGGTACCCAAGTCCATTGTATCGGACAGAGATAAAATCTTTACAAGTGTCTTTTGGCAAGAATTATTCAAGAAATTGGAGGTGGGATGCATATCACCCACAGACAGATGGCCAAACTGAGAGGGTCAACTAGTGTCTTGAGGCTTACCTAAGGTGTATTCTGTTTTGCCACTCCTAAGAGCTAGAACAAATGGTTGTCCCTAGCAAAATGGTGGTACAATTCCAACTGCCATAGTGCTATTAAGAGAAGCCCTTTTGAGACAATATTTGGGTATAAACCTTCACTATTGCCTGCCATTTCTGATTCCCCTCCTACTATGGCTGCTATGGGGCACTACTTACAACAAAGGCATCAAATCTTAACAGATCTTAGGCGAGAACTGGCCATAACCCAAAATCGTATGAAGCAGGTAGTCGATAAAAAGAGGAGAAATAGATCATTCAACGTCGGGGACAAGGTCTACCTTAAGGTCAAAAGGTTCTTACAACACCCCTATACATCAATTCCAGCTTCCAAACTAAGTCCCAAATACTTTGAGCCATATCTCATCGTGGCTAAGGTGGGCAAAGTTGCTTATAAGTTGCAGCTTCAAGAGGGAGTGAACACCCACCCCGTATTCCATGTCTCACTACTTAAGAGATCTAAAGAGTCAAGTGCTTCTACTAGCCAAACTCTGCCACCTGTAGCGGAAGAGTTAGAGGAAGTGGTAGAGCCTTGTGCCATTGTGGAGAAACGAGTCGTGTACCGAGGGTCTTTACCCTTAACCCAAGTTTTGGTGCAATGGTCCCATCTACATCCTGATCACACCACCTGGGAGTATCTTCTTGATTTGCTAAAGCAATTTCCAAGGGCTGCCGAACTACTCTAATTCTTGAGGACAAAAATTGTTTGAAGGTGAGGGGATTGTCACAACCCTAAGGGCAAACATATATTTTTTTAGAAAGATATAGACACTTGTATTAACATAGCTAGGTGGTTAATTGGTTAGAAGATTGGGTAGCTAACTGTATAACAGATTACCTCCTTTTGGTTATGATTTAGTTGGAAGGCAGGTACTACATAAGGCCTACGGGTATGAGGATGGGGATATGTTGAGAAATAATAGAAAACTCTTTCCCTCCAATTTTCTTTCTCTCTTATCTCTCTCCCTCTTCTCTCACTTTTTGTTTCTAATCGATAACCAAAATACCAGAATTGTCCAACCCCAATTCCGGGACTTGGCAGCTCATTAGGTTGATTCCTCTAGTTTTGGGCTACATAAGAACACAAGGGAATATGTTGTTTGAACCGTAGAACTACTCTCTATATTTGAAATGAAAGTCAAAATCTTAGAAGTCTGAAATCCGAGATATCCAATATAACAACAAACCAGATAGACTTGTTGCCAAGTTCTGTTTTTAATTTAGAATATTTCCTATTTGGCCAACACCCCACCATTACTATATGTGGAGAATTAGGGTAAGAACGTCTCTGTGTTTCATTGAATGGAATGGAGATATATATACAGTTGAGAATTTACAGATATGGAAAAGGAGCAGATTTTCCTAATCACCTAATTAAGGTAAGATTCTATATACAGGAGGCTAATTACATCCTTAATTCTAGCCTTAAATCTCCAGGCTGAATTCCAGAATTCTCAGCCTTGATTCTTGACAATCACAGCCTTGATTCTCGACACTATAGATGGATGCTATTTGGAATTCCAAAACAACCAGACAGAATTTGATTAATCAGCGGTAGTCCAGTTGTTTTCAGCAAGCTGGAGATGCTATACACAACTCTCTGGTCTTGTTAAAGGCTTAAGGAGAGACTAATGCCATTTTAGTTATATACTCGCTACATATATTCATTGCACAAGTAGCAACAGTATTTACTAGTTTGTAGCAACGGTAAGGGGCTCCGTGGTGATTTGTAAGTAGGTTGCAACATCAAGTTTTGGAAGCATTCTCTTTCCAAAGCAAGGATAAGGCTGCATACAAAAACGACAACCTCTTGACCCTTGCAAAGTGGGAAGCCTCGTGGACTGAAGGCATCCTTTTGTCTAATGTTATGTATATCCTCTAAGCTATTTTTTTTCTGGAGGCAAATAGTAATAGTAATAAAAATAAATAAATAAAGAGGATCAGCCAATTTCAATGTCAAAATTTATGGCTCTACTGTTAATTAATTTTATTTGTGTGTAAGGATCTTTGATATACGTAATATGGGTTTTCTAATGGCATAAGATTCCTTGATTGGACTTCTCTGTCCAAATGAGATATCTTCTTTTTTGGGAAGATTGGGTCACACACCAGAGATATTTGGAAGCCATCCCATCCACCCTTCCTCTTTCCTCCTCCCTGGCCTTATTAGTAATATCTGTTTTTTTTATAATTTCTTAGCAAGACTCCTTCCCGTTATTCTGGTGCTAGTATCTTGATTTATTTTCTCGTCAAAATATACGTGGCATTATGTTCCCATTCTACTTTTCTTGTGCAACACTGTGCACTGGGACACAGGTACAGTCATGAGCTTCATTGTCTTATATAGCATTTAAAGGTACAAATTCTTTACTGTAAAGTGGACCTCTAGAAATAGCAGCACCCAATTCACAAAGTTGTGATTGTGGTAGCCACCTAGACAGGCTAGATTGCAGCTGCACTACTTTTGGAGTTCGCGGACAATTTTGATCAGTGGATGGTCTGAAATTAACCTGAAATTTGACTGAGTGTTTGTGACTTCACAATTTTAACCCTCTTTGGAATAGTAAACGCCCTCTACACTTCTAGCGTTGAAGGGGTTCCGCCTATTTATAGCTGGTTTGAAGCCTGGATAAAGAACAAACAAGGGTTGCATTAAGCAGCTCATAGCTAGTGTAAAAGTTATTGGATCAAACATCATGAATTCTAGGCAAATGACTGGATCCCCACCTAGTCGGATTAAGGCTTGTGATTTCTGTAGTTGTTTAACTCTTTTGGAATGCAACATTATGCAATGTCTTTGCCTGATGGATACAAAAATAAAGAATGAAAAAAGAAAGGTAAATAGTATGTACAGTTTGCTACCTCTTGCCACAATCAGAACCTATGGTATTTTAGCTTCTAGCAACAAAGAAAAGTCAGGACCAAAAATTTAAAAAATATTAAATAATAATTGAGTAGAAGTGAACTTTCATTTTGATAAATAATGAGTATAACTGAATTTGCAGAGCTATTCGTTCTTATTTAAGTTTTGGAGTTGAACTCGGGAAGCTAATTCTGGCTTGTCTTGAGGAGAGCAATGGGATGGATGGGTTATCATATGCTTCAGGGGCTCTTCTAACGTGGAACAATAGATGACGTGGCAAATTGGCAGTTAGCGCCGTTTTTTTTCTTAAATATTTTTCTTGGCAATTTTTGGCACTTAAAATAAGTTTGCAGTCTATTTTTACACTACATTCTTTGCATATCCAATTTTCTTGTATTGTTAATTGCACGCCATGCAGCCAAATGGAACATACATTTATGATTTATGTGAATAGGCATATATAATTCTCTTAGTTGAAAGAGCTTAATGGTGCGTGATCAAAAAACAAGTCTCCTAGCATGTATATATCGAGACTGATCTCTGCTGCACCTGCGCCTTATTCACCTTTCTATCAGGGGATGTTCCTCGAGTGAATGGACAGTTAGCTGTGTCTCGTGCTTTTGGGGATAAAAGCCTTAAATCACATCTGCGCTCTGATCCCGACATTCAGGAGGCAGCCATCGATTCCAGCACCGACATTCTCATCCTTGCAAGTGATGGCCTTTGGAAGGTAACGATTCTCTCCCCTCTAAAACCTACCTGTTCCTGCTTCAACATGACTACCGTCTCTCCAGATAAGTGTGTGCATCCAAGAATAAAAACAAAAAATCCTGTCCAGGTACTGTCGAACCAGGAGGCAGTTGATATCGCCAAGACAACCGCAGACCCACGGAAGGCGGCGAAGCAATTGGTTGCAGAAGCGTTGAAGAGAGACAGTAAAGACGATATATCGTGCTGCGTGGTTAGATTTGGGGGGTCAAAGCTGTAGATTGAATCCGTGTTTGGGTTGCTGGGTATAGTTGAAAATTTGAATTAAAGAGTTTCCGAATCATGCTGACGCTGGGAGTACAACCCAATTGGGATGAGGATCGCCCTCGCACTCGCCCTCAGGTTCCTATGCATTTGCAAATGCAACTCCAACAACATTGCCAGAACCCAGAAAAGAATAGCAAAGGAATAATGAAAAGCATCTGCCGCCGTATAAAATTTCACTTTTTTTCCTTGTTAAAGTTCCTTTGAACGCAATGTGTTTAGTTTATTAATTGTGAGTAAAGGTTAATAATAAACAAAAAAAAAAAAAAACTGCCTTAGTTGATAAAAGAAATTCCCAGTGTGGTTAGGGTTAAATTTTAAGGACAAAGCTATTCCATCAATTTTGATTTCAACAGCACTACCGTGCTGTCCGCGTCCTTTATCAAATCTGTGATTTAATTACTTTAGCAGCCAAGAAAATGCGGAAATTTGGAGCCGCTGTTATTATTTTCTTGAGATCGCATTTCCTCAGCTGGTTAATTTTGCGCAATTTTGTCGGGTTTTTATTGAACTTCAGTATACAAAAACAAATTAGTTATTAAATAAATTGAATTGATTGACATATATGATTATTTTACAATTTCTAAATTATTTACGAAATTGCTATATTATCTAAAGTTGGGTTTATGTCTATTATGATAATTCATAATTTTACTTGCTAGTACTTTAAATTAGGTTTATGTCTATTAAATTCTCATCTTTTTTTTTCTCAATAAAATTTGATTGTTTTTATTAAAATTTTTTTATCATTCCAGTTATTTTAGTTTATAGCCTAATAGTATTGTTGTGTCTAAAAAAGTGGATCTGGATCCAAGATATGTCAAAGAGAAAGAAATCCAAGGAGGGAAGACTTTTTTAATAGAATAGTTTCGAGGAAACTCTCCCAAAGACCATTCCTAGGTATTCCCAAGAGACTCTTGGCGTCTCTCCTAGGTCTAAAAATAAGTCAACTCACTTTCGATCCAAAACAGATAATTTCAAAAGATATTGGTACTCTTTCACTCGTCAACTTCAATCTTTATAAATAAGGAGTAATCTCTCTAATCGAAATACAATTAAAACTCTATTTAAATTATACTTTTCTTACTCTTATATACGCTTTTGTACAGACACGCTTAAGAATCAGAAGGCTCGCGCCAAAGACACTTTGCACCTTTGATTATTTTCTCTTTTACGAGTCTTCTGAAGACTAAAGGCTCAAGATGATCATTTTCTTACAATTACAAATTTATTATTATATCTCATCATTGTATCTCATCAATAACAATTGGGGTCGTTTGTAGAAAACGATTAAGAGGCCAATTAAAAGACTCAAAACAATCTGAATCATCCAAATCTTTGAGAGAGATTAATGAAGGTCTCCATTAGAGTGGACAGTCTCTAGGAGACCACCAAAGGTAAGGAAAAACTTACTACAAATCTCTAGGAGAGTCAGGAAAGGTTTCTTAGATTGATGACAAAAGACTAGTTCCTCCTCTAGAAACGAGTCTCCTTGACTAGTAATTAAAAACTGGTTGCTCCCTTGAAGGCGAGAGTCTCTTGAATGGACAAGAAAGATGAGGCCTTGTCCCAAAGTCCTGTTTAGGTTACAAATTTAGCGTAGGCGTCATTAATTGAGTCAGACCCCACAATGCCAAGAAATAAGTACTAAAACAAAACAATGATGGCTTGTAAAAGGTCACAAGTAGTCAGAAATCTACTCTCTTAGAAAGAACCAGAGACTGCAAGAAACCCTTTCACTAGGTGTCTTGAGAACTTCTGGATCAGCTTCTCTCACTATTCCCCTCACAAACTATGAATCCCTCTAGAAACAACATGAGGAGAGTGTACAAGCTCTCCGGGAGATGGCAGGCTTGTTGCAAAATATTATGTTGAATACCCCTTTCTCGCATACCTTATAAAACCTTATTATTGGGAAACTTGGAAGGTCAGTCCAAATTACTCTCCCAGGGATACAAGAAGATCCAGTTTTCTTGGAGATCCCTTCTAGTAAAAGACTATCAGAACATTTTCCTAAATCTAGCCTCGCTTCGAGAGAACAAGCAAGCCACCTAGAAACCTCCTACTGAAGAATAACCTCTTTGGAAGGAGCAATGTCTGGAAATGATGGACAACATGACTATTGGAGGAAGTTGAGCACCACTTAGAGGCCACCATAGGAGGGTACTTGAAACAAACAACTTGTCAACATTTAGTGGTCAAGAGACAACGGACATGAAAAAGATGTCTAATTCAATGGCTTATTGAGGAATCCATCTCCTCATTTGATCAATTAATGGTAGAATTCATCAAGGTTTTCATTATTAACAGCCACAAAAGGAAAGATTGTATATATCTACTTAGCATCCTACAAAGTGGCAAAGAAACCATCAGACAATATGTTGATCATTTTAGGAACGCAACATTGGAAATACAAGACTTGTAAATGGGTATGGCAACAATTGTGAAGCTCCAAGGGATGAAATTTATACCACTGAAAGAATCCCTAACTCTGAATTTGCCTGCATCGTTGGCAGATTTGTTTACTCAAGCCAACAACTATATTCTACAAGCTGAAGTAATGAAAATAGTAAGTGGAAATGAAGAAAGAGATAAGAGGAGAAAAGAAAAGACTCTAATAAAGAGACAAGCCAGAGGAAACAGAAAGCCAAAAAATATGATGGCCTTCCTCGACTTCAATTCAAGGGCTATACCCCACTCAGAGAGTCACTCTACTGTTTTGGCAACTATTGAAGGGTTGGGTCTTATTCAATTCCCTAGATTGACAAGCCTATAGAGATAAAAATGGATGTCTTCTACCAATTCCACAATACTCATGGCCAATCCACTAAAAAATGCCATGACTTGATGAATCAAATTGTGGCTTTAATCATGGAATGGGAACTAGGAGAATTTGTGGACATAGAAGCTTTAAGGGATGAACAGACCAACTACCCTAGAGGCAAGGTGTAACAACCCGTCCTCTTAAGGTGTGTCACTATTTTGAGATTTTTTTTTTCTGTAACCATTTCAAAACTCCTAACATACCATATTTGAAATCCCTTAAATTAAGGAATGGTAAAATAAATACTTGCGAAAGTAGAATCAAAACCTGATGAGATATTATAATCACAAATGAATTCAAACCATACAATATTGTTCTCAATAACTATAAAAATTACAATACCTATTAGACAAATCAACATATAATAACATGCCTAATATTATCAGAAATCTCATGACTCGTTTTGTTATGGGTGTAGGACAGAAATACAATTGAAATCATGTCTCGGCAATCTCCTTTCCCTTTTTACTACTCGTTCCACTTGGAACGTTGAATATTCTGGGGATAAAGTCCAAATTAGAATATTCATCTTCTAAATGAGGGTTTAAAATAATTTTCATGAATGTATGATGCGTAAACATAAATGACTAGACACCCTAGAACAGCTTTCGTTAGCATTCCATCCTCAACATGGAAACCTCGATAGTCACCCCAGCAATTACACACAGCACGGGATACTTCTATAGTCATTCCAACAAAACTCACTTGGGGAAATGTAGGTCATGCTAGTACGACAAACTCTCATCCCACCATGATTAACATGGATGACACAATTATCGATATACCAATAATTTAATGCTTAATAGAATATCATAATTACCAAGGCAACATAAGATGCACATATATGATGAGATGCTCATAAATCACATATATTTTGACAAATCCTCGTGAAATTCATGTTCAATTTAAGCAAAACATATCACGTATAAATTTTTTAGAACAATCACTCGCCTTGCTTTAGTTGTTTAAGCTTTCTCGAAATTCGTGCACTGCCTCGAGATTTGTGCCCTGATATTTTGTTTAACCAAATTTTAGGAAAAATTAATAAAATTAAATTCTTTAATTTTCCCCCTTTTTTTTTTTCTATATTTTTCCTTTTTTCTATTTTTTCTTACTTTCACACGCCCTCGCACCCACGTGCCTAGTGCATGTTTTGCATGCGCCTAAAGTCGATCATCTTCTTTGGTTGCCTTATTGTCGCTAGTCACTAGTTTTGCTTTGATTCCTTGGTTTTCTTTCTCCTTCTTGCTCTATTCTTCCTTTCGAACACAATGGGCTCACTGGTGGCTCAAAAATCTGGCTAAAACACCCTCAAATATGCTGATTTTAATGCGTCTTCGGTGGGTCTTTCGATTTTCTGGCAAAGCTTCGAAACCCCTTCAAAGCAACACCAATATCCCTCAAACTCTCCAAAAATTCTCTCCCTTACTTGGAGAACAAAATCCCTCTATTACTTTCCCCCAATTTTTCCCCGAATGCTCGAATTTCTTAGTTAAAGTTTGGTGAAAACTCTCGGCCATAACCCACCTATAGCCATTTCCGACGAATTTTCTATTCAATCCTATCACTTCATTGCGCCGATCATCTTTCCTTAGGCCTTGATGGCCTAGCCTCTTTCTCGAACGTCAATTTGACGTCTATTGTTGGTGGCCACAGTGCGGCCGTTGACTGTTTTGCAGTGTTCACACTGCTATTTTCATTTTATCCCTTTAGCTCTTTCCTTATTTCACTTTGGCTCATTGCCCTCAAGTCCATAAGTTTCAAAAATTATGCTTTAGCCTCATAACTATGAAAAGTTATATTTTTGCCCCAATAATAATTACACTTGAGTACAGTAAAAATTTTTGAGTATTACACAAGGGGAATAACTCAAGACAAGAAAAGCAATAAGAGAACAAAAATTCTTATTGATCTAATAAAAGGTTAGTCTAAGAAGCATGTTTCATCTCTCAAATGCCTAAAGCCCACAAAAGAATTCAAAACACGTATGTATGCTTCAAGAAAGTATCACAAATAAGATTAAGAGTGTTAATTGTTATATATGTCATTCAATAATGCCTGAATAAAGTGACTTTTACCTTGTTGCAGTTTTTTTTTTTTTTTGTATATATTTTGTTTTTCAAGATAATGAATACATGAAAAAGGTTCAAAACTCTAATAAACAAACAAACCTAGCATCGAAGCCTGGAATGGGCGAGAACGATCTAAGGGTCATTATCCAAAAACCTTAAGTGCAAAAGTGTGAGCATGGTCCAAAATTTGAAAATTGCAAGAATAATAGAGGAAAAACTTAGCATCAAAAACACAAAATACATGAAATTGGATTAAAAATTGAAAATGCAAAAACACGAGAAAAATCTAGGTTAACTTAGAATCAAAAGCAATAAATGTGTAAGAATGACCTAGAAAAACCTATAGTCAAAAGCATAAAATGCATGAGACGAATTAAGAATTTAAAATGCAAAAGCACTAGAATGATCTAGGATTACCCAAAATTAAAAGCAAAAAATGCATAAGAATGATCTAGAAAGACCTAGAGTCAAAAGCACAAAATGTGTGAGATTGAATTAAAATCAAAAAACACAAAAGCATGAGAATGATCTAGGGTCCATCATCCACAAAAGATTGGGGAGCAAGCATAATACTTCTATTCTAAGAAAAAGAAAAGTTTAAGTTTCAAGGCAAGTAAACCTTGAAAGTTTTGAATGATTTATGATATGTGAATTACTAACATGTTATGTAGAGAAACAAATACAAACTTATAATCAGAAGCCTAAGAAGCATGAGAATGGTATAAAAAATCCAAACGTAAAAGCATGAGGATGATGTAGGGCAAACCTAACATCAAAAGTAAGAAGATGTGCAAACATGATCTAGGGACCATCATCCAAGACAAATGGGGGTCATGAGTACCAATGGATTATAGAAAATAAGGACCCACCAAAATTACTAAATATAAGAATCCTAATCCTTTGATAGAGAAAAGTCCTTCCAAAAGATTGGAGAGCAAAACTTAACTCTAGAAACGAATAACACAAGAATCAATGAAAGAGAAAATGATTTTTTTTGTTTTCAAAACAAAGAGACTTAAAAGTTTATTCAGCCATGTTGGAGGAACCTCCAAACGAAAGAATGGGCAAGAACTCCACAAACGAGATTATTGTATCAGCATTATGGCTTCATCTCTCTAAAGATAACTAAGTTCAAGTTCTCATCAATTAACATGAATTCTCAACATCCAAATCCATCAGTCACCCTAGGGTTCCCTTAACCGCTTTAGTAAGGCTTTAAAGAACAATAGATGTTCTACAAGTCATCAACCAAGATGGCAATAAGCTTTCAAACTCTCAAACTTTGGATCATAATGCCACCAACCTATAACACTAAAATATGTAATTGTAGGAAGAAGAAAAATAGAAAGCCCACAAGACAAAAAAAAACTAGCATCAGGGAAGAACCCTCGTGAAAGTCTCCTAAAGAAGGTAGGTCAACAATTACTTTTCCCTTTAGAAAACCCAAAGGAAAGAGTAACTAAAAATTTTAGTGTCCAAGAAAGTATTCCCAAACCCAAGATGGGACCAAGAGGAAAAAGCCTAAAAAGGGAAGCTTAAGAGACATTCCTGATATAATAGTCTTCAAGAAACTCTCTCGAAGGCCATTTTTGGTCTCCTAAGGGCCTCTCCCTAGTCCAAAAATATGTCAACTCATCTTTAATATCTATATTGAGAAATTTGCAATATATGATCCTGAAAAATGTAGATACTCTTCCACCCATCAACTTCAGACTCTATAAATAATGAGTGATTCCACTGATCAATGTATGATCATAACTCTATTTAAATTATACTTCTCTTGTTGTATATATTTTTTCACATAGACTAATTAAGTATCGAAGGGCCTATGCAAGAGATGCCTCTCATACCTGACATGTTTTCTCTTTTACAAGTCTCCTAGAAACCAGAGGCTCAAGACAAACACTCTCATAGTTACAAATTTGTTGTTATATTTTGGCAATAACAATAGTTGAATTAATTTTTTTTTTATAGAATTACAATTCAATTTGATTTTGTTGTGTTATATATAAACTCAATTAATTTAGCTAGTTGCCGAATCATATAACTGGTCGAAATAATCGGCTACTCGCCCAGCCCAGTATTTGGGCCGCCATGGGCTCTCACGTGGGCCGACCCGGCATTATAAACCTTCTTGAGGGGGACTAATTTGGGCGATACCCAGACCCACTGGAGAACCTTCGCGCATAGGCCTACGTGTGTAATAAATTGAGAATCTATCCAAAATTGTAATGGGATTTGTATTCTACGATGATTCTATCTAGATGCCCCAAAACAACTTTTTAATATTCGAGTTTGATATTATCATATATATCTTGTTTTGTTTCTCCAACTTCAAGATTTACAGAAAAATCTCTCTTCTTCTCAAGTTTTGTCATTCGATCCCACCATGGCAGTTGCTCTCGAAGCTCTGGCCATGGCCGGAGTTGATTGCTCCCACTGCAACATCACAATTGAAGAATGGGAGAGAGCAACTGCCATCAACGTGCTCAATCCGCCACCCCATCTTCTGCCCCCGCCGCCGCAGAAGAAAAAGAAGAAGAAGATATCAAAGAAAGATACCCACTTTCCTGTACCTTCTGGGATCCTAACATTCATCAGCAAAGTAAGGGTTTGCGATGAAGTAGAAGGCGGCGGCGGCGGCGGTCGTCGAGGTGAAACCGCCATTGAAGTGGAGGAAGAAGAGGGTTTCAGGGGAAGGAAGGAGAAGAAGACGAGGAGAACCATGAGATCATCAATTGCAATGTGGATCAAGAGAATGGTGAGGAAGGTGTCCTTGGTGTTCCGGATGGCCACGAGAAAGAGGAAGGAAACTTTTCCTGCAGAACACGAACATACAAACGTCTGGTAATCGCGTAGAAATTCCTTTCAGAAACTGATGGACGTTAAATCCTCCTGCATCTGCATCTGCTTGCAGAGAGGAGATGTAAATATGAGGAGTATGGCGAGCTCTTATCGCTAGCTGGCGAGTGATCGAGTCGACGCCCGAGGTAGTATTTAGAGTTTCTCTTATTGAGTTTTGTTTCAATTTTGGAATTTAAGGCGATCGACGACTGTTGTTGTATCTAACAAATTGATTCAAAGTTTCTTCAGTGGAGATCTCACCTGCACTGCATGTCCCCCTCGATCCATATTGATCTATCCATCCATCTATGCTTCATGGATGGATGGATATTTTTTGTAGACATTTTTTGTTATAGATCGTTTACACAAGAAACGCCTCCAAACTAAGCACGGGCAAACAAACCTAGCTAAAAATATTTTATGAAAATGCTACTTGTACAAATAACTGGGTTATCGAAAAGATGATCGAATACGCTAAATAATAAGATATATTTACCTAATTTTTTGTTGTTACCTCTGAATGAAGTCCTAGGTTTCATAAAATAAGTCCGATTGGATTTTATGAAGTCCAAACTTCATTTGTAATGCTTTAATGATTAATAATTGTCATTCTATCGTTACATGTAATACATTTCATAAAAAAAATAAAAAAAAAATAAAAATAAAAACGAACACCAACACCACAAAGAAAACGAAAACAAAAACTAACACCAACACTACGCACGTACTAAAAGTTCAATATTATTATTGCACTAAAAATTTTGTATTCTCTATTAGATGGTTTTGTTTCAAAATTTTTATTATTTGTAATTTTTTTTATATAAGTACTACACGTTTACCATTATTCCTTTTTTAGCCTAATCATATGGAATCATTTTGGATTAAATATAAAATTACATCCATCTCATACAAGCCATTGAAACCATTTGTACCTTTCTATTTCTATCTACTATAAATTAAACACAAATAATTTAATTGATATACATGAAAATCATTTATTTTATTTTTTCTTTTCTTCCAAATCAAAACCTCCCAATTCTACGATTTAAAGATAATAAAAAAAATAAAAAAATAGTTTATTTTCTTATTTTTTTAATTTTCCTAATTTATAGTACAACCAAACAGGTTGTTATGACCTAAAAAAACCTGAGTTTAACCCTTTTATTAATAATTCATATAATATTAATGTATAAAATATTATCACTTATATCAAATTTAGAGTTTATAATTAAGGAATTGAGATTTAAAAAAAAAAAAAAAAGGAAAACTAAGCAGAGGGTAAGGCTTAAACCTGGCAGCTGCCCTGCCCTGCCAGTGGTGTGGACGAGAAATTTCCAGTATCTTCTTGTGGGCACATTTGGATAGGGATCTAATCTGGACCATAACATTTGGATAGGGATCTAATCTGGACTATCAGTCCATCATAGCACACCTTTTACGTATTATTATACACTGAATATAAAATTGATGACATTTATTTCTTACTAAACGAAAAAAAAAAATAGCACGACTCTCTTAATTTAAGTAGTTTATGAATTAAATTGAGGAGTAGAATAGTCATTGATACCTCACTAAATTTATCAAGTTGTATTGAGTTATAATATTAATTAAATAATTAAAAATGATATACAAGTATATAATTAGCTATTATTTGTAATATTTAACTTGATATACAAGTATATAATTATCACACACATATATCAATCGAGCCAAATAAAGTGCTTCCAAGTACAAAGATATCTTCACAATTTCGAGCATAACATGAGCTATTAAAGTTTCTGTCAATTCGGTCCAATTGACAGTGACACCCCGTCAATTTGAACAACATCAAATCAATAATGTAAAATATATATCTCTTTAATAATAATATAAGCTCTTAAATAAATTGATAATTAATCATTTTAACTTAATATCAAATTTTTATTAACAACCTAATATTTAGAGCCCGTTTGAAAAAAAATCAGTTTTTAATTTCTAATTTTATGACTTGAATTATGGTTTTAGTTTAATTTTTTTAAAAAAAAATTGTTTCATAACTTTGATTTATTTTAATCTTTGCTTCTGATTTGGTGTTCTTTTCGGGCCTTTTTCTTTCCTCCTCCCTGCCCCTACCGTCCCGAAGTCACCAGAATTTTAAAATTTTCTTAACAATTCCTCTGGCGATGATCATGACGGTGGGGTTGCTGGCAGATGACAACACTAACGGGTTATTATCGAAGGAAGGGAAGAAAAATCAATCGAAATGAAGTCCAAACGGATCCTCTTCCTCAAATTGCAGCACATGTTTAGATTAGTGTTAAACTTGAAACGTATACTAATAATTTAGAGCCAGTTTTGCCAGTGCTGAAGTTGAAATGAAAGCCCATGCTTTAGAAGATAATATGCGTGCGTGCGTGTGTGTGTGTGTACCCACAAAAGCCAGCCAGCTAATGAGCAAATGAGCCAAACATCAAGAACAATTTCAATTTCATGGTGCTGCTCTGTCTTCTCTCTGGGCTACTGCTCTGCTACTACCCACTGACATCCACGGCTCCGTTTTCCACTGCCCAAATTTCAAAACCCACATCTCACCCTTCTAATATCTCCCAATTTCTGCTTCTGCCTTCATTTGATGGCCAAGTGTTTTAGCTTGACGGCCGCGAGGGACTGGTACTACAGATACTCCTTCTCGAACGCGGGGCTCCAACCAACGGTGAAGGACCTCGGCGACGGGACGGTGATGCACTGTTGGGTACCCAAGACCCGGAAAGAGACTAAGCCTCACTTGGTGCTGCTTCACGGCTTCGGAGCCAACGCAATGTGGCAGTGGGGCGACATGGTTCGTCTGTTGGCGCCCCATTTCAATGTCTACGTGCCGGACCTGGTGTTTTTCGGGGGCTCGTACACGACCCGACCCGAGCGATCCGAGTTGTTCCAGGCCGGGTGCGTGATGCGGGTCATGGAGGCCAACAAGGTTGGGAAGATGAGGGTGGTTGGTTTGAGCTACGGCGGGTTTGTGGCATACTGCATGGCGGCACGGTGGCCGGAGGCGGTGGAGCAGGTGGTGCTGTGCGGCGCTGGGGTGGGGTTGGAGGAGAAGGACTTGGCGGAGGGGATGTTTCCGGTGGCGGATTTGGAGGAGGCGGCCGCCATTCTGCTGCCGCAGACGCCGGAGAAGATGAGGGAGCTCTTGCGCTACGCCTTCTTCAAGCCCCCCAGGGCCGTGCCTTCTTGCCTCCTTAGGGACTTCGTTGACGTTAGTATGCCCTCCTTCCTTCTTTCTTTTTCATCTGAAAATTGGCCTTTAGTTTGTAGGCGTACCCAAATTACATATCAGATAATAAGATTTCTAGTTTCTATTTTTTTTTTCTCTTAATAAAAAAATAATAAGTTTGAATTTTAAAAAGCAGTTTTGTCTACTGAAGATGTAGAGGTTGTTCACTAAAACTGGATTCCCAACTTATGACTGACTGACTTATCTCCTCAAGAACGCAAAATTAGATTTTACCATGACAGTGATAAGCTAGAATTGTATGAAATTGATCTCTCGGCATATTGCAGGTAATGCATAAGAAGCACTTAGAGGAGAAGAGAGAACTGATTCGAGCCATTCCCAAGGACAGAAAACTCTCGGACCTTCCCAAGATCACTCAGGTACGTCACTCTCAGGAACTCTCTTCCATTTCATATTACAGTGTGACCTCAAATTCAACACGTCGTCCTCTCGTTTGTAATTATCTCATGAACAAATAAATAACCCTTGCGTTTGATTGCAGCCTACACTAATAATCTGGGGAGATCATGACCAGGTATTCCCATTAGAACTCGCTTATCGGTTAGAAAGGTACCTCAACAAAACTAATCTCCAGCACTTTTTTTTTTTTTTTAACAAATTTTTTGCACAGATATTATCAACTAAAGTGACTTAATAGTTTATAATGAAAATAATACGATAATAAGAACCTCTAGGATGGGTGATTCTTGGTTTTATGCAGGCACTTGGGGGCCAATAGTGAGCTAGTGGTCAAGAACACAGGTCATGCCTTCATTGCAGAGAAGCCCAAGGAAGTGTTACGACACTTGAAATCTTTCCTAATTGATTCAGCTCCTTCCTTCAACAAGCTCTCTTCCGGATCATCACAAACCACAACCACAGCTGATTACTGATTAATTAATTGCAGAAGATGATCCACCCACTAGAATCCATATGAAATTGTTTTAAACGATTTGTACCCACAACAATATTTTTGTACCTAACTACAAGAAAACGAATTTGATGTGGCATACCTTTGTTCAGCTCTGCGATTTTGGGCAACATGCAATTTGACTTGGTATTAATGTTAAGCTCTGATTTTGCCCCTGCGGAGACCATGCTACTTCCATGTAACATTCCCAAGTCTTCAATTCCTTGTTCTACGACTCAATATTTGTACGAATTCATCAAGTACTAGACATTGGGACGTGTAATACGTTTCTTGTATGTAGAGAGTCGATCACCCTAGTTCACAACCACGAGCTCATACAAACATTGTGTAAAATAGCGACAGTGATTGGTCTTAAAGGATTGTGCATAAAATAAAAGCCAACATTCCATAGCAGCAGCAAACAAGAAGGCGATTTTCAATTTTTAAAGAGAATTCATCGAGGAATAATGAACACAGCAGCTATAAATGGTAAGGTTATCAAGATACACCAAACCACCAAAACACAGGTTTCAGATGCTAACATCACTACTCCTAGCTCCATTATGCCTGATTTGCATTAAGCCGGAAGGGACAAGAGACCAGCCAATACAGAGCACATTAGAGCAATCACTGAAACCAAATAGACGATCATATAGTTTATAACCGAACATAGATGATTCATGAGCAAGGGATTCCTGAACTCATCCATAAAATGGAAAATCAAGATAGTTATAAGCTATTCACAAAATTAAAACCAATTTTTTATTTGTTGGAAGGTGATTACAAAAATCTATTCTAGGTTACATATAAATGGGGCAGGTTTGCTGCAACAGCAAAACAAATTAAACTTTAGCACCTGACCAGATTAACTGGTTAGACTCAAATGAAGACCCAGTCGAATTGTCTAGGTCTTCTAGAGTACAAACTTCCAGTAACAAGAAATGTTGCAGCTATGAAGAAGCAATCATAACAAACAGTAAGCAAGATCAACTTACTGACACAATCAACTGGTGCTTGTGTCCCCAAAAGAAACTGAAACCAAGGACTTTGAAGCCCATGCTTTAGCATTCATTGCTCCTCCTTGCAAATTACTTTTCTTGCAGGGTTCCTTTAGGGAACGAAACAATTGTATTGCTCGATTCAGATAGGCCAGAGGATGCTCCAGTAAACTCCTTGACCTTATGCCTAGAATGCATCTTCTCCAAGCCAATTGAGCAAATTTAAACACAGTTGGGAAAATGAAGTAGAGCAACCTCAAAAGAACAAATGCAGTAGCCAAGGCCAAATATGTCTCATGCTGGAGCAAATTCTCAGGAGATCTAGCCCATGAAAAAGGGCAGCTTTCTTGCTCGCCATTATTGTATTCCTCATGATCATATTGGTGTCCAATTCTTTCCATTGAGAGTTCATCCAGATGTGTAGCCTTAAAGCCTTCAACAGTGAGCTTATTTTCATTAAATATCCCTTGAAAAGTTTACTAGAAAATTAATAGAAATCATGAGATGCAGTCCAAGATCTTTGTAGATAATGTGACAAGTTACACATTATTATTATACATGCTCAGGCAGGCAATTTCCTGTGCGAGGACACTAGTAAAAATTTACTTGCAGACATATACACAGGTAAAAACATGTATACTGGCCAGAAGTGCAAAAGATAGGGTGCACATGCAGCAAGCATGCACAGATGAAAATGAAGTCAATAAATGTATCAGATTAAAATGTCATGCTCAAGTTTGAGACTAGATTCTAGAATTAGAATATAAATAATAATAGTGCAGGATAAAAGTTATTTCTGCCTTAAAAGTTCCTTCATGACCAATCAGGAGAAGGTAAAAGGGGGGAAAAAAGAACAGATTTAACGTTCAAAATCATAGTATCCAAAACAAGAAGACATTCCAGGGGAAAGGCCTTACCTGTAACATCATTGTAGAAAGCAACAAGAGAGCCAAGGCTACGGGATCCATGGTAGCGCATACGCATGGTAGAATTTAGAAGAAAAAGAGTAGGAAACCCGTGAACTCCATACTTTGACAGAGTGCTGATAAATACAATATCAATGTTATTTGGACATGTCAATATGGATATACACATATCTAATATACATAAAATAATAAACAGAAAGAAGGATAATGTTCCCAAACCTTGGCCTGATGGTTGATTCTTCAATCGCAAAATGAGGGATGGAGGGGTACAGTGATGACAAAATAGATAAGGTTGGTCTAATCGTTCCAGAGAAAGGACACCAAGACGCATAGAAGAGCAAAGCAACATAATTGTGACTATCTTTGTGAATCAAACTCAGTGCTCTTTGCAATGAGACCTCATCTCCCTTCACAAAAAGATGCATGGCATCAGCATGTTACCAGAAAACTTGATGCAAGAAAGAAACACCTGATGTTTGATATAGTTTCTGTCTAAATTATAGATTAAAAAGTTAACCAGATCACACCATCTAGGAGAACCTTCGCGATTTGCTGAGGACAAGAATTGTTTGAAGGGGAGGGGATTATCACGACCCTAAGGATAAACAAGTATTTTGCCAGGAAGATAACCACTTGTATTAGCAGTTAGCTGGGGAGGTTAAGTGGTTAGGAGGTTGGGTGGTTAATTGGTTAGGACAGTAGCTAACTGTATAACAGACCATTCCTTCATTGTTATGTTAGTTAGAAGGCAGGCTCTATATAAAGCCTATGGGTATGTGGATGGGGGATATCGAGAATAATACAAAGCTCTTTCCTTCCAATTCTCTTTCTCTCTCTTATCTCTCTCTCTCTCTCTCTCTCTCTCTCTCTTTTTCGCATTCTGTTCTAATCAAGACCGGGATTACCAGAATTGTCCAACCCCAATTACGGGGCTTGACAGTTTGTTGATAGATTTCAATGCCTGATTTGCCGTGAATTCAAGTAAAGCGGATTGAATAAACTTGTTAACAACATTATAAGTGCATTGTAAATTAAAAACTATCAACTTGAAATTATCTTTTTAATATTTGGATTTTACTGTATTATAAGGCCTATGATTGTGTTAAATGAAAAACTATTTATGTCTATAATTTAATTAATAATTTTATTGCAAAAAAAATGTAATAAAATTTTATCATTAAAAATAATGTTAATTGTACATATTAAAAGCATTTTTATATCCAAACAATATTAACTATGATCTGGCCAAATACATATAACAACATTAAAAGCACATTTTTAACAACATTATTTGATTGTTAAAAGCACTTTTTCCCAAGCACTGGCCAAACACATATAACAATTGGGTTGTTCCATATTGTGCCTAAATTTTAAGAAAAGTGTAGGATAAGGCCTAAAAATGATGCTTTTAAATCTAAAATTTTGAAACAATATTGAAAATATACAAAAATAATGTTAAATACTTCAGAATATTTTTATTTTCTTAAAATAATATTGACAAATAAATGGTCACAACTAATGTAATGTACGCATAACAACCAACAACAACAACACTATACTATTATGTATAGGCCTTAATTCTAGTAGGAAAGTTAGCTATATAAATTCTAAAACACTAATTTTTTTCTATCATATAATCTAAGGGCACAAGGTGTTTATAAATAAAACTTATTTTCAAGCAAAATGTGTTTTTCAAATCTTATTTTTATGACCTAAACACTTTTATTGTTGGTGATAACCAACCAATGCGATTGTATAAGTCTTGAGAATAAAGTGCAATAAATATAAAAAATTATTCTCTTATCATGTGCCCTAACAACGAGGATAGAAAAACTCGACTATTCAAGATAAGAATTTAATAAAATTTCTCTTTATTTTTCATTATTAAATATTCTTATTTTGACTATAAAAGATGTTGAAGTAGCATTAATGGTTATTATTTTTCCATAAATGCTACTAATAAATAACTAATGTATATATTATTAGGGAAATTAGATGAGTCAAACTCAAGGAGACTTGTGCCGTGTTGTGACTAAATTTCAAGAAAATCATTGGGCACGATTGGAAGACATAATATTTTAAAAATCACTGGGGCACAATTTTGGGATTTTTACATTTTGAACATATTTTGGTTGATTTTACGAATCTAAGAGCATAAATAGAAGCATTTCTGGGGAAAGACCTAAGTGAGGATTTTGCATTTTTGCTTCTTAATTTTAGGCGCATCTGATTCTCAAGAACAAAAAAAAGGGAAGAAACACATGATGGACAGCTCCCATTATTAGGGCATATCAAAAACCAAATTTTTACTTATCGTCGCTGAAAAAAAAAAAGAAATTTTTAGTATAAATGGGACATACATTCAATTTATAGTCATGTGTCAATCCATGAGTGAGAGAGAGAGGGTTCACGAATCAATCCCACTGAATTGTTAGATAGCAAGGAACCCACATTACAGCCCAATTTTTCAGCAAGAACACCCAAGTAATCCACCAAAACCACCTGACTTTTAGCTAGGTTAATTCAATTATTTAAAAACTTTGAAGTAGCTTCAAAGCAAAAGCGAAATGTCTCAGGTGGCACATAACTGCCCAGTCCCTAGTCCCTAGCAAGAAACACCTAACCACCCATAGAGTCTACTGTTTTAAGTCTTAACATAAGTTGAGGGGCTCCATTATTATAATAATGAACAGGGTGAACATAAGAGGATCCCATTGACATGGGCATGTAGAAGAATCAAAAGGAACATTTGAGACCCTGTTAATCAAAATAGAGAACTTCATCCTGGAAACAAAAAAAATATATATATATATATATAACTGTGGGTACTTGTATCATTGTAAGCTATGAAATCCTATCAATGTGGTTCTGTGTGCGGCATGAGCAACCCCAAGTACTCTCCCTCTAAGATGAGTATATATCAATGACTATCTCCAATTACAATCCCATCTACATGACCTAGCCAACATATCGTGTTGTGCTTCACCAGTTGGACCAAGTTTTAGGTACTCCAAGGACTTCTCTGTCTTACTATGCCCACTCATCATAAAGATACTTCAACCACCCCTTGGCTCAACCACAAGCCTCAGCAACTTACCAACTGAGACCAGTAGCTACTGCTTGGAACATTATCTCCATGCATACTCAAAGGTTCTCACAAGCTACTCCTACATCATACCTATAACCTATACATGACGAGCCCCAGAAGCTCCACTACACCTACAATGGTGCATACATCTTTAGTAACTCCCAACAGCAACAACATAGGCAAGGCAGGGCCTAAGTTTCCAGTAACCGAGGCCTTTAGGGGTTTGTGGAACGGAGGCCCAGGGTTCAACTTGTTCATTACCTCAAAATAAATAAATAAATAAAACAGAATAAAAAGTTTAATTTCTTACAATCTTAACAAAATCATAGATTTATGATTTTAACCATGGTTACCAAGTTTAATCCCCTCCCATGGAACCACTATTCAATTCGTGTAACCCAAAATGCAGTTCCATTGTGATTCTGCCATCCTGGAACACATGTTATACAAATTGAATTCTCAGAATTTGGGATCCAAAATCAAATAACAGAGAAACAGACCAAAAAGAAAAATAGACTCAATTCTAAGACTGGAAGACAAGGTGGAGGTCATTAGATTGCAACCATGTTGGCATCCCAAAAGCAAATGAAGAACTACAAGATTCATCAATATCAGCAAATGGAGAGAGAGAGAAAATTATTCTTTGGGCAAGGAGTTAACCAGGGACAGATACAAGATTGCCAAGGAACATTACTCCTGACATGTAGTTTACCACTTTGTTGATGAGATTACCATATTAATAGTTACATTAATAAGTTTGGCCATTTTCTATGAGGCTTGCCACTCTTAGAGCTCTCAATGATATTGATATAGGATTTGTTTATCACCAAAAATAATAAAAATAACAACATATCCAGCCTTTATCCCACTATGTGGGGTAGGCTACATGAATTCTAGACTTTCATGCATTTCTGTCTTTTGTCATATCTTCATTTAGACTCATATACTTCATATCAAACTTTAATGTCTCTCCCAAAGTTTTCTTGAATCTGTCTCTATCTCTTTTTTTGACTAATTGCTCTATTTCATCAACTCTCCTCACAAGAGCGTCTCTTGGTTTTCTTCTCACATGACTAAACCATCTTAGTCTAGTCTCTCTCATCTTCTTCTCGATTGGCACTACTCCTACCTTATTACGAATAACATCATTTTTAATTTTATCTTTTCTTATATGGCCGCACATCTATCTTACTATCTTCATCTCCGTTACGCTCGTCTTTTGCTCGTACTGGTATTTGATTATCCAACATTCTGAGTCATATAACAAAACTGGTCTTATAGCTATCCTCTAGAATTTTTCTTTCAATTTTAATGAGATTTTACCATCACATAACACTCCTGATACATTTCTCCATGTTAGCCAACCTACCTTAATTATATGCGTGACAGCCTTGTGAATTTCTCCATCTTTTTGAATCACTGATTCCAAATATCGAAAATGATCTTTTCTTTGTATGATTTGGTCTTCCAATTTTATTATAACATCCTCCACTCTTGCATTCTTACTAAATTTACATTCCATACATTCTGTTTTCCTTTTACTTAATTTAAATCTCTTAAATTCTAAATTGTTTCTCCACAACTCAAGCTTAGTGTTCACTCCCTCTTTTGTTTCATCCACCAACACTATGTCATCTGCAAATAACATACAGCATGACACCTCTGTCTGAATGTTTTTAGTGAGTTCATCCATTAATAAAGCAAATAAGTATGGACTTAATGCAGAACCTTGATGCAGTCCCATTATAATTTTAAACGGTTCAAAATTCCTTCCGCATGTTCTGACCATTTTCTCTGCACCGTAATACATATCCTTAAGGGATTATAAATAGGTTATTCGAACTCTTTTCTTCTCTAAAACCCTTTATAATACTTCTCTATGGACCCTATCATAGGCCTTTCCCAGATCTATAAACACCATATATAGGTCCCCCTGATGATCCCGATACCTTTTCATTAGGCGCCTCAATATGTATATAGTTTCCATTGTTGACCTACCAAGCATGAAACCAAACTAATTTTCCAAGGCATCTGTTTCTTTTCTGAGCCTCTGCTTTATTACTCTCTCTCAGAGTTTCGGTATGGCTCATTAAATTAATTCCTCTGTAATTTTTACAGTTTTGAACATCTCTTTTGTTCTTGTATATAGGAACCAAATTACTCTTTCTCCACTCATCTGGCATCTTTTTTGATTTAAGGATCGCGTTAAATAATTTTTTTAACCAAGAGATGCCCTCTTCTCCCATGCATTTCCATGCTTCTATTAGTATATTATCTGGTCTCACAGCTTTATGATTTTTCATCTTTTTTAATGCTTGTCTTATTTCTTTTAAACTTATGCGTCGATAAAATGTATAGCTCACGTTCCTTTCAGAGTTACTAAGATGTCCCAATGAAACTCGTGTCCCCACTATCATTGAATAATTTTGTCAAATACTCCTTCCATCTCTCCTTAATCGCTCTCTCATTCACTAATATATTTTGATTTTCATCTTTTATATATTTCACTTGGTTTAGATCCCTTATTTTTCTTTCTCTTGCTTTAGCTAATTTATATATATCACTTTCTCCATTTTTTGTATCAAGTCATTTATATAGGTTCTCATATGCTTTTGACCTTACTTCACTAACACCTCTTTTTGTTGCATTTTTCGCTTCTTTATAATCTTTTAGGTTTTCTTAATTGCTGGATTGATATACAGCCTTATAGCAAATTTTCTTATTTCTAATTTTCAGTTGTACCTCTTCATTCCAGCACCAAGACTCCTTAAAGTTTAGGGCTCTATCATTTGTCTCTCCAAAGACTACCTTTGTCATTCTTCTGAGGGCAGTAGCCATTTCCCTCCACATTTGGTTTGTCTGTCCTTCTCTATTCCATTCTCTTCTACCCTTTAATTTTTTTTTGAAGATTAATTGTTTCTCCCCTGTTAAATCCCACCACCTAATTTTTGAATTTTGTTTTATGTGATTTTTTCTCTTCCAATTTCTTACTTAGACGTCAAGTACCAAAAGTCTATATTGAGTAGTTAAACACTCCCCTGGTATCACCTTACAATCCCTACAACATAACCGATCCTCTTGTCTCATGAGGAAGTAATCTATTTGAGTGCTTGATGTGACTTTTTTATATGTGATTCAAGTGTTTATCCCTTTTTTTAACCTAGTATTGGTTATGATGAGCCCATATGCCATAGTAAAATCTAGAATAGACTTACTCTTATTATTAATTTCCTCGAATCCATACTCTCCATATACCTCTCTATAGCCGTTTTCGTCTCTACCCACGTGACTATTTGAGTCACCTCCTATAATGACTTTCTCTCCTCTTGGTATTATTTGTATGAGTCCCTCTAGGTCCTCCCAGAATTTTGTTTTTATCTCCTCACCTAACCTTGCTTGTGATGCATATGTACTAAAGATATTCATAGTTATTCTTCCTAGACCAACTTTCACCATAATAATCATATCCACTATTCTCTTCACATCCACTACCTCATCTACTAAACTTTTATCCAAAACAATCCCCACTTCATTTTTCGCTCGATCATTACTTGTGTACCATATTTTATTATTATCACCAAAAATAATAATAGTAACCAAATACCAAGAAAGGGAAAAAATTAAGAACCTAAATACTTTGAAAGTTCCCAAATTTGATAATTATTAACTAACATGAATGTGTTGATATGCTAAATTATTTATCAACATGTAATCTAAAAGCTTCTGTTGTTAAAAGAGAGCGACAATTTCATCGATATGTTACTGTTTCTACTCTTGACACATCCCATCACATCCAACCACATTTCACCACACAATTAAGCCAAGCACGTAAAATTATTTAAATATTATGCTGGAAATGGGATTTAAACACAGCACCTTTACTGTTGGATAACAAATTAAACACATCACCTTTACCTTCACCCTCGTATATAGAGACATCCTTAAATAGGAATCTATTTGAGATGTTAAGATCCTTTGGACTAGTTAAATCTGCTCACATTGACATGGAGACCCTAGCTCTAGGGCAACTGTATATTAGCTTTAAAAATTTAATGTAACATGTGGCCTTACCCTAAAGTGATTATGGAGTTTCTTTTGTAGGAATGATGAATATTATCGTTCAACTCCAAGTTCTTCTCGGGCGAGGGAGAATGATGAAGGGCATGGAAACAAATATTTTGAAAGATATTATTCTACACATAATTATAGAAGGTAGCATGTTTTATTCATTTCCTAGTTAATAGTTTATTTGTTTCCATCAGAGTCCTAATCAGGGATTACTTGAGGTTTCCTAACTAGGATAGCATTAATAATCTATATAAACTGTTTTTTATGTATTTTGGAGGGTGTCAGATCCCAAGGATCTGATAGGGTTCTATCACCAATTAGCAAGAATTTGGGGAAGAATGAGGGGAAAATTTAGCAAAAGTGTAGAAAGAATCAGAAGAACAGGAAGTGAGGGAGGGAAAGATCGAGAGAGAGATGGAGAGAATTTGGAGGAGAGAAATCAAAAATATTTCAAATGTATTCGTTATGCCTATGAATTATGCAGGATTAGTCTTATATATTGATCCAGATAGCAGTGATTTGTCGCCAATAAAGCTGCCAAATATTTAAACCAAGCCTTCTAGGTACAACTGTGAGCTACTTCTAAGTACACCTAATTCAATCCAAATTAACAACAGGTACAACAAAAGGAATACATCTATTATCTATTACTACAATACCCTTGGAAACATGACAATTCCCCCCTATATGAGAGAGTTTTTGTTCCCAAGAACTTATAGCAATTAGCCACAGTTCTTATCCAATACCAGCTTTATCTATCTATTTTATTCCTCTTTCTTTCTCCTTCTAGGCCTTTTCTTCCTCGTTCTCAGGTTCTCAAGATCAATTACAGGCATAAGTTGACCCAAAACTTCAATAGAAGAAACCTTATTGAGTTCAAGCCTAATATAACCACCTCCTGCAATAGCTGTCCAATCAAGATTGGTCTCCCATTTAACATGATCAGCCACTCCCGAATTGACATAGTTAGCAGCTGAAACTTGGAATCTAAGGGAAGGACTATTTGTGTTTGTGACTTCCTTTAGTAGTTCATCACTGTCTAATACAAATAAGGATGGAAGACACGCATCCATAGTTGTAGTTATTGTATTCCTGATAGACCAACTGCCATTCTCTACTGCAAAAATATCACCAATATCCTAGCGATGCAGCAATGGAGAATTGTAGACTTGCCTTGGATACTTAGACAAGGGCTGTCTGTGAGAATCAAAAGTAGGAGCTATTGTGACACCAACCCCAGCCATTGGTCCATCCTTCAATACAGTAGACAAAAATTCAAATTGGCCAGCTGGAGTAAGAACAAACAAAGTAGCAGAGCTTTGTTCCACACAGTAAAACTTTTGACTTCTTCAACTATCTCCCTTAGCTTTCCTCCAGCTACTAACTGTCCCCAAAATTCCTTACCAAATCCACACACCTTCGCAACATTAGAAGATATTTTGGATGAGGATATATCTCCAATCATACCATTTCCAGTAATAGTAAGGGACTCAAATTTCTTTGCCAAGCAAGAGCCGATCTAACACTGCTACTCACGAACTAGCATTTGAACAAATAAAATAGCAGAAAACTCTTCCTTCTGAGTTGCTTCCTACTCACTACCGCACACCCAAGATTTATCTTCCACAATTTTCTCCTCCACTGGTGTCCCAATGTCCATCCTTGCAATTTCCCATCCTGTATGGACATATTGATTGCATAGGAAGAGATGAGCAAGTTCCACAGGTTCCTCAATAGCTTAAACATAGCCTCCATCACGACCTTCATCCCCAACATGATTTATAATCAGATTATCTAATGAAACAATATCCATGTTCGGCCTATTAGATGCATGAAAGCCATCTTCATAGCAGTTTTCATCTCCAATCTGATTTATAGACTGCATATCAACCAAATCATCAGTTTCCTGCCATTGTAAAATGTGTCTACATAGATCTCCTTATCCCATCTCCTTTTATCTCTAGAATCTTGAGTTACCATTGAGCAGTTCACTTCAGTTGGTCCCTCAGATCCCTGTAAATTAAAATCCTGCTGAAGGACTCTAGCACCAACTTCCTCAATGTTGACTGATTTTTCAGTCGAAGCCTCCTAATTCCATGCAGACTATTTATCAACATTTTTTTCATTTTGTTCACTGGAATATTCTAGAGGCTCACTCTCAACAGTTTTCTTCTTCGAGAGTTCTCTATTACGGTAATTCAATCCTAATAATTGATTGCCTAATCCATCATCTTTTGATTAGAACTTCAGAAATGATCATCTAAAACATCTCTTCTCAACTTATCGAAGAATTCAACGGGAATGCTAACCTGATACCTATTAGACAACATCATCACAAACTCCTACAGTTGCTTGAATAACATATAGCCTAATCCCTCGCACGTTTCGTGTATCACACTGCTTGTTTCCTTGTGCATTTGATTGAACTTATTATCTAATTTCTTTTCCCATGTCTCATGATTGTGGCAAAACACATCATGATTTTTGTTGTAGCCAACTTAAAATGTAACATTCTTCTACTACAATTGAGACTCGTATTGTTTCATGCATGCACTGCTCCCCATGGCTAACATCTCACGAACAGGACAAGTTGAAGACCAAGGAGCAGGAGCTCTGTACGTATTGCATTCAAAACCTTCTGTGACCTAATCAACTCTGCTTCTTGTGACCCGATCTATCTCAACACCTGATTTGCCCCTGGATCAACTTCACTATTATGCTATAGTAAATGTGAATCAACTGCTCAAATTCCAAAATCCAACTACGAACCGTCAAAAGTTAGCTAAATTAAATTTGCTTTCCTTGTTCGACTGTAAGATTGCCTAAAATCTTCGTCAAAACCAATTGCAACTACAGAGCCAAGAGTTACTTCTCCCTTTCAATTATAATCGGTCTTGATTTCAACAGTCGAGACCAATTGAACTCATTGGAATGCTTTGCTTTGCCTTCCTAAACGCACATTGCAATAGCCTCAGAAAACTCAGCTAAAATCACCTTATGTTTTGCTTGTTTTAATAGTTCCTATACTCATCGGAATTACCGTCGAAAACATCTAGCCTGCTTGCCTCCAAAAGTTGGACAACACTTCTAAATTTCACAACCCCGAGTCAACTGTTGGCTTCGTCTTCAAGAAACAGACTCGGATTCGCCAGAACCACTTAAATCCACACTCAAATCACTTCCGCTAAGAGTTATCTGAACTTCTAATTGGAAGTCTCCTAAATTACTGCTCAATCAATACCGATAATGGCTAAGGTCACCTTCCTAAACTGCGACTACAGCAGCTCGAAAAAATAACAGTGAATCAACCCATTGCTCTGCCTTCAGCAGTCGAACCTTCAACTTTTCCTCCAAGATTCAAACCAAGAGTCTTGCGTTGGAAATTAACCACATCGAGCAACAACAGCCTAGAACCGTTCGGAATTCTTGGCTAGATCGTCGTCAAAATCTGCCTTCCAAACTCCGAACCTAATTGCTACAACAGTCGATACCTTCAAAATTAGATTGAAAGCGACCGCCTATCAATAACTCGCTACAATTTGTCGAACTCACGCAATAGTTGAGAACCGATGCTTTGCAGTGGATGCAAGGATTCGACTAGATCGTTTTCTAAATTCCGCCACTAGGAAAGTCGAAATTAAGGAATCAACTTAGATCTTCCAAACTTGTCTGCTGCTACAATTTTTCCTATACTCGCCTTCAAATTTTGAGTCTCAGTTATCAACCGTCAATCACCTCCATGCATCGGAATCAAATTCCAAGAATCAATCGTCTCCTGTACTCGAATTAGATTCCGAGTCTCAACTACTTCAAGTTGCTTCGGAATTCAAGTGACTTTGCCTAAATCGTTTCTAGAAGTCGCCTTGGTCAATTGTTAGAACTTTCGAATCTGTTGAATTCACCAGACCACTAGAATTTGCTACTCAAATATTCACCGATAATCGAATCAAAATCACAGCCAAGGACTAACTGCTCTGATACCAAATTGTCAAATCCCAGGGATCTCACAGGGTTCTCTCACCAATTGGTAAGAATTTGGGGAAGAATGAGGGGGAAATTTAGCATAAGTGTAGGGAGAATCAAAAGAACAGGAAGTGAGGGAGGGGAAAGATCGAGAGAGAGATGGAGAGAATTTAAAGGAGAGAAATCAAAAATATTTCAAATGTATTCATTCATGCCTATGAATTATGCTAAACCAGTCTTATATATTGATCCAAATAGCAGTGATTTGGTGCCAATAGGGCTACCAAATATTCAAACCAAGTATAATTGAAGGTCGTTGCCTTCTAGGTACAACTACAAGCTACTTCTAAGTACAATTGGTTCAATCCAGATTAACAGTAGGTACAACAAAAGGAATACATCTATTATCCATTACTACTATACCCTTAGGAACATGACAAAGGGTAACTTTGATATTGATTTGAGATTTCCCAATTGAGTTCTTCGAATTCATTCTTGTTTTGGTGATTCAGCATCGGGCCTACTTCCAAATTTAGATCTAAGGATATCACTATGAAGAACGACATTATAGAACATTTTGTAAAGTCATTACCTTAGAAGTCATAAGACAAGCTTAACATTGTAATTTGCTTATTTATTTTACTAACCAACATTAATATTATAACTTAAAAGGCTTTAATAGATAAACAACACATTCCTAGAAATTTCCCAATATGCACCACCTCTCCATTGTTTAAACTCGAGTGAATCTCTCTAGGAAACTATATATTTCCATCCCTTGAGAAGTGTCCCCTCCAAATTCTTCAAGAAACAAACACTAGTAATATACTAATATAGTTCAATTGGATTGGAAAAACTGCCCCCCAACACTTAAAAGAGTTGTAGAAAGCGATCTTTTTAACCAAATGGTTAATCAATATCGTAACAGCCTTTCATTGCATACCTTCATCCCATATAATATTCATCATCATATAGCCATTCATATCAATATCTAGCACCAATACAATAATTCCTTTATCTAATTCTCCTTAATCAAAGAAAAGGACTTCAATTAGAAAAATTTGTCACGATCCCAAGAATATAATCGTAATTATATATTAGATGCATTTCTTTTGGTTGTACTTTGTTGTTGTACTTGTTTGTACCTTTCAACCATATTGTAACTGAAAGATAGAAAAACCTATAAATAGGCTAGATCAGTTAGAGAATAGACGATAATTGTTGAAAGATATTAGAATTTCAATCATCTCTCTCTACAATTATCTCTCGATTTCCTCTCTGATTTCTCTCTAATCTTCTCTTTTCTTTCTCTTCTTTCTAAATTTCCCCTCAATTCTTCTGAATTCTCCCTCGCTCAGTTTCTTTCAATTTCCTCTTAAAACCCCAGGTTAAACCTAGATCCCCGACAATATCTTGCCTTTGATTATGAGGAAGGGCTAAGTGATAAGTCTCAGATCTGAGACTTAGAGCAATTCCGAAATATATTGTAACAATAGGAGAAATTTGAATAGCGAGAGAATTTGAAAGGAGGGGGGAGAATTGAGAGAGAAAAGAGAGGGAAAGAAGTTTTGGAAGGAAAGAATTAGTGTATTATCTCACATAATTCTCATCCTCATACATCTGATTCCTTTTATAGGCTTCTAGGCACCTCTTCGGTTGTAACTTCATAACTGAAAGAGTACAAGCTACCTAAGCCTCAACTGCTAAGTACAATAGCTACAACCGTTTTTTTTATTTACTAGCACCAATTACAATTATACCCCTTGTAGCCCCTTAGGATCATGACATTTTCCCCTCCTCTTAAAAGCTTTCTTGTCCCCTAGAAAGGACAGAAGATAAGTTGCTGCATGGGAACTGTTTTAGCAAGTCTGGTAGATATTCCCAGGTAAGGAAGAGCAAAAGTTCGATTTACCCAAACTAACCGAACCGAACCAACCGAACTTGTCGATCCAGTTCAATTTTTTTTTTTTTTTTGGCATCGGTTCGGTTAATTTTTCTCAAAAGTTCTATTTTGGGATTTTAGTTCCATTTTTTGGTTGAAAGAACCGAACTAACCAAACTGACTGAACCTTAAAACAATGTTGTTTTGATGTTTATAAAACATCATTTTCTTCGATTTTGTGTGTTTTCTATCGATTACTTCAGTTTTTTTGCGTTTATTCGGTTTAATCAGTTCAGTTCGGTTTACACAATTTGGGTTCGATTTTTTCGATTATCGATTAGTTCAATTTTTCAGGTTAATCGGTTGATTCAATTCAATTTGTCACATTCCTAGGGTTAGCTAAGGTTATGATTGGAATTACGGGGAGAAATCATAAGAATAGAATTAAAGGAGCAAGAGAAATTAGCAGAAAAGGGAGGGAGAATTAGAGAGAATTGAAAGAGGGATAGAGAGAATTAGAAAGGAAGGAATTCAATTTCATTTCATATGATGCCATCCTCTTCAGTGTTCTAAAAATCGGCCTAGGCGACCGCCCCAAAATTGCCCTAGTCGGGCCTCCTAGGCGCCAGCCCGAGTAATCGACCAGCTTGGGTGCCTAGGCGGCGCCTAGTCGGCCTGCACGCCTTAGTGCCCAATTCGTTGGCTCAGTCATTTTTAGGGTTTTTTTTTTGCTAAATCATTAAATCGAACCTCTCAACATCTCCCCATTTCTCTCTTCTCAGCTGAACGTTGTCCCCGCCTCAATGCTATCGCCTCAACACCGCCAAGCTTCATCGGCCTGCCAGTAGCTCACCACCGTCACTGCATCCAGCTTGATCCTCGCCGCCAAGCTTCATCGTCACCGCCTCTTATCTGTCGCGTCCTCGTCGTCCTTATTGCCTCAGCGTCGTTCGTAGTCGCCCCCGTCCTCGCCGTCGAGCTCCATCTCTGCTACTACAAGCTCCATCTGTCGTAACCTCTCTCTCTCTCTCTCTCCGTCTCTCTGTGTGGTTATTGAGGCATTTGCTACGTTTTTGTTTCTGTTTTTGTTTTTTGTTTTTTATTTTATTTTATTTTTCTTTTCTATTTAATATTTATATATAATTATAGATTTATATTTAGTTTTATTATTAATTATATATATTCTATAATATTTTCAAAAAATCCACTTAGCTGCTTGCTTATAGTATTGATTGTATGACTAATTAAAATGCTTAATTCTATATATTATTGGTTTATGTTGCATTATTAATGTTTTTCAACTTTGATTTAGTTGAAAATAACATCAAATTATATCACAAAGTTTAAAAATAAAAAAAAATAGCAGTTTTCTTAAGCGCCGCCTAGGCGCCCTAGGCGCTAGGCCCCAACCTGGCACCCGACTAGCGCCTAGCGCCTTTTAGAACACTAATCCTCTTACAAGTAACCTTTTTATAGGCCTAGCTAGTTACTAACTGATTTCTTAGCAGCACCCATGTGCTCCTAACAACTTACAAACTATCTCCTAACAAACTATTATAACCCTATTACAATATTGCCCCTCTATTGCTCCTAGAGTTATAACAATTTCCCCCTCCTTGAAAGGTTTCTTGTCCCCAAGAAACTTATTAATACAGAGCCGTTGTTTCTTCATCCAATTCCCATTCTCACCATATGCTTAATCTCTTTTTCTCTCTTTCTCCTTCGAGGCTCATTCCTTTTTGTTGTTATGTTCCTTCTCTTTTGCATTTCCATTTCTTTTTCTCCAAAAGCAATAGTACTATGATTTGTTGCAACATCTAATTCATCCATCCACCCATTCCCTGCTGCTATCAAAATTAATTCCAATTGACCTATCATACCTTCAATCATATCATCTCCAATAGTAGAGATGAATTCAAATTGCTCTACAAGCCAAAACTTGATTCGATGCTGTCGCTCTCCCACGAAAATATGAACAAGCAAAACAGCAAGGGTCTCGTTCCCCTAAACAAAAAATTCCTCCACCATCTTCCTTTCGTCTCGTTTCGCTTGTTCCTTTTGCATCCTCTTCTGCTCCAAATCAAGACTATATTGCTAGAAGGTTTCAATGTGATCAATTTCTTTCAAACACAAGCATCCTTCATCAATCTCTACCCAACCTTAAACTATACTCCATTGGTCATTCACTTTGATTAAAGCATCGATTGCCTCACTATTGACTGATTTTTTAGTCGCAATTACCTGATCCAATGTGGGTAATTTAGCAACTTCTTCTAATCCTAATGATTGCTGGTCAATGACTTTAAGAAAAACAAAATTAAAATCATCGAACTCTAAGGTTGGCGTATCTTCTCCCATCTTCACAACCTCTTCTCCTTCCTTTTCTTCAGTAGAGACCTCCTCAAGTGGAGTATCTTTTACTTCCTAATTGTTGGTGTACACCAAAGGCTCACCTTCAGCAGATTTTTCCTCCAATAGTAGCTTCTTCAGCAATTACCATTCCTTTCTTGTCCTTCTAAATTGCTTGATCCAATTCAAGTTTTCCATCATTCTTTGCAACTACCATTCCTATTATTAGGACCTCATCAACCACATACTTCTCATCAGCTACATGAACACTATCTTCCTCTTCCAATGCGCTACTTGATTAGCAACCTTAGAAGCTCCTTCGGTTTGTTGGTTGCTCTTAGGGTAACCATTAGGCGGCAGCCCCCACTTTCTGTAAATGGCTTCCAGCGCTAACTCTTGCAGCCTAGCCTTCTCAACTGCTTGTTGGCAGGAAACGTCATTCTCACCATAGGCCTCAACATATTATTGAGACCATTAATGAATCTCAATAAAAAATAAGGCACAGTCAAACTTGGATGGGAATTGAGCACAAGTGATTTCAATTTCTCAAACCTGACCAGGTACTCCATAACTGAGACCTCTTGTTTCACCTTGTTGAGCTCCTCTTTGTAACTCTTATCTCCCGATCTGATTGAAGGAAACAAAGTATTCCTTAGAAAAACATTTAATCGGAATACTAACTTGAAATTTATGTGAAAATAGAATCAAAAAGTCATCCAACTTTCCACTGACATCCTTGATTACTTCCCTCGTTGCATCACATTCTCCCTTGAATCTTTTCCCAAATGGCGATGCACTTTCAAGAAGTCCTTTGGCCATCTTGACAAGTTCAGTCCTTGAAAATCCACCACTATAACAGCCTCTTGATCAGCTTCCAAGGACCTCTTTGGAAACTTATTCTGGTACCAAAATTCAGCAACCTTAAACTCACAAAACCTAATTCAGAAAACCCAAGCCACTGCAATTGTTGCTTCCAGTTCAGCAACCCTAATCCGCTTTAGACATTGCCACTAGCAATAGTCTAGATTTGAATCAGCCTTTAATTGTTGTTGAACGTCCTCCAAATCAATTTCCGAGTCAACCTCAAACAACTGGTTGGCTCTGAACAGTTTCAAAAGACAACCTATTCTAAGTAGCTTCAGAAACCTACCAAGCAACTTCAGAAATCAACATTTCCACTTCGCAATTACTTCTGTTGCGCACTCTGAAACCAAAACTTCTGTTGCGCAATTACTTCCAAAAATCGTTGATCCGAATAGCTTCGATCAGCTTCCAGGGAACAATAGGCTTCTGCAATTCGCCTAAGAATTTATCACGCTCTCCGTCGCCTACTCTCAGTTTCCAAAGTCACCCAAATTCCATCTGAAATCGAAGCACATGCAGCAACCTACATCCATTGGATAGTCAATCGCCTCACAGCAATTGTCTAGGAGAATCACCAAGAATTCCTCCTGCTTCGCCTTCGCAATTCAAACCTAGAGGTGCTTAGCCCGCTTCGCCTTTCAAAACTAAGTTCGAACCTCTAGCTCACCTTCAAATCTAAGCCTCAATTATAACCCAAGACCAATCATCAAGTCCGGATTCTTCTTCGATCGGCACTGACACAGATAGAAAACGTCGCTAGAATCACCTCCAGACGTCGCCTGACTTTGCTTTGCTTTAGTAGCCAATGTCCACCTGAAATCTCAATCAATGACCATCGGCTCTGATGTAACCTTGTGAGAATTCACCTAGGTGTTGCTTAAACTCTCCTGCCTGAGTCGCACTCGCCGATTTTCAACAATTGTTCCTTTGGTTCGGTCTGACTCGTGCTTTCTAATGGAAAGCTTCACACCCATCAATCGACAAATTTACTTAGCCTCTCGTCTACTTCCTCTGCTTCCGCTCCAATCACGATCACTTCCAGTCGTAAACCCCTTGCCTATGAGAGCCCAACCAATGATGCATCAATGCTTCCTTCCTCGAGTTCTGCCTATTCACTGACTGCAATTGACAACGGCCACGACACCCACTTCCTCATCTAACCAAATCGCAATCGCCCGAAACCCACTACCAATCGCAATCACTTTAGATTCTAAATGCGATTGCAGTGATTCGGCAATCGCTTACAAACTTGCTTCACCTCAATGTCACAACTATCGTGGACAAGGCCGGAATGCCTCACTCCACTTCACAACTCTAAAACCAGCTTTTGATAATCGTTGACCTGCTACAATCCTAAAGATCGCTTATCTACGATCAGCTTCCTGAAATCGATAGGTGTAGATGTTCCAAGAATCAATGGCTCTGGTGCAGTTAATAGAAGTCACCAGACTATGCTGTATCGGTGATGGAAATTACGACCGAAAAATCGACTAGCTCAATTACAACTTCTAGAGAACGATCAAATTTTCAACCGAGGAACAATTGGCTCTGATACCGTTTGTCACATTCTTAGGGAGGGTTAGGGTTGTGATTGGAATTAGGGGGAGAAATCAAAATGATAGAATTGAATGAGGGAGAGAAATCAGCAGAAAAGGGAGAGAGAATTAGAGAGAACCGAGAGAAGGATAAAGAGAATTAGAAAGGAAGGAATTTTGTTAAAGTGTTGTCTCGAGTATAAGATAAAAAAATCAGTGAAAGCAATGCATTTGTGGGCCAATGAAGAATTAAATAGAAGTTTATATCCCAATCTGTAATTAGTGATAGTTGGGGGGGTGTGGTTAAACTGTAAATATGTTTATGTCTTCATTGGGATATCTGCCTACTCTATAAATAAAGGGCATGGGGTGTGTGTGCAACACGATTCATTCTCATTCTCTATGTTCGAGTGCAGTGTGTGAGATAAAGACTTGTGTCCAAGAAAGTTCTTTGTAATCTCCAAGAAGATTGTACTCAGGTGGGATAGAGATGGAAGATAGTGATTGATCATCTTCTCATTTCTATTGTTATTGAGTGCAATTTCATTATGAGAGAAAGGCTAGAAAGGTAGCTTTGTAATCTTGCGGAATGAGGGATTGTTGTACTCAAGTATAATAGGAAAAGGGTTGTCATTGTACTGATCGGTTTTATCAATAAAGAAAGACTACTCTGTGGGGGGTTTGGACATTGGATGTAGGGTTGCAACTGGTGCAATCCGAACCAGGATATATTGCTTGTCTCTTCTTGTGGTTTGATTGTTTCATTTCTATTTTCATTCCTTTAAATGATGTTATTTAAATTTCAGTCTTATTTATATTGTTTGGTTTTGATTTCGGGAGGAGTGTTGAGAGAATTGGCAAATAAAGTATTGTTTGAGTTATCAAAAGAGCTCCTAATCATAACAAATTCAATTTCATTTCACATGATGCCATCCTCTTACAAATAGCCTTTTTATAGGCCTAGCTAGCTATTAACTGATTACCTAACAGCACCCATATGCTCCTAACAACTTGCTAACAACTTTGCAAAATATCTCCTAACAAACTATTATAACCTTATTTCAATATTGCCCCTCTATTGCTCCTAGGGTCATGAAAAGTTTTACTCCTCGATTTGATTTAATCAGTTATTAGATTTCAGGTGGTGTTATCTAGGCGTAGGTGACTCCATTGGACCAAAACTTGCATGAGTGGGACAGTATCCTTGAAAGTGAACCTCTTGCCCACAATGGCCTGAGGCTCCATTACTACTTCAATGTCTTCATCCACTAGTGGCAGATTTGGGCTGATAGTGGCTTCTAGTTCCACTGCTTTCTTAAGCAATGATACATGGAACACTAGGTGAGTTGGTACTCCATCTGGCAACTACAATTTGTAAGCTACCTTTCCCACTTTTGCAATTATAGGAAATGGCCTGAAGTACTTAGGGCTTAGTTTAAATGCTAAGGTAGCTGAGAAAGAGTGTTGGAGGAACCTTTTCACCTTGAGATAGACTTTGTCCCCTTCATTAAAAACTCTTATCACTTCTCATCTCGTCCGCCACTTGTTTCATTCTGTTCTAGGCCGTAGTGAGGTCTTTCTTTAACAATTGTAGCACCTTTTAGCGTTGTTGTAGGTAGTCTTCAACTGCTACCACTATTGTGGGGGTATCTATCAAAGCTGGTAGAAGGGGTGCCTTGTACCCAAATAATGCCTCAAATGGGACCCTCTTTATGGCATTGTAGTGGCTTGAGCTATACCACCATTGTGCCAATGACAGCCATCTATTCCAACTCTTGGGCTTGGCAAAACACAAACACCGTAGACAAGCCTCTAAGCATTGATTAACTCTTTTAGTTTACCCATCAATCTCGGGGTGATACGTTGTGGACATGTGCAACACAACCCCCAAGCTTTTGAACATTTCTTGCCAAAAATGACTCGTAAAAATCTTGTCCCTGTCAGATACTAATGATTTTGGGACCCCATGAATCCTTACTACCGAATCTAAAAATTGTTCGGCAATTTCCTAAGCTATGTACGGATGAGTAAGGCTTATGAAGTGTGAGAATATAGTCA
Source organism: Diospyros kaki (assembly GCA_036245055.1). Taxonomy (NCBI): domain Eukaryota; kingdom Viridiplantae; phylum Streptophyta; class Magnoliopsida; order Ericales; family Ebenaceae; genus Diospyros; species Diospyros kaki. The sequence continues at coordinate 13,725,726 of BSEG01000015.1, read as the reverse complement.
ACATGTTCACAATCACCATAATCACATCTTTACCTTCTGACTTAGGAAACCCTTCTATGAAATCTATCGATATCCCTTCCCAAGCTTGCTCTGGGATAGCAAAGGGTTGGAGTAAACCAAGGAGTGCCACGTGCTCATGCTTGCAATGTTGACAAAGTGGGGACAAACCAACACAAAATCTACCACTTCCTTTTTGAGACCTAGCCAAAAGAAAAGTTGCCCTACTTGGTAATAGGTGGCTCTAATCCCTGAATGTCCTCCTAAGGGAAAGTCATAAAAGGATTGCAAGATTTTGTTCCTCAACAACCTATCATTCCCCACCACAATTCTTCCTCGAAATTTGATTAGCCCATTAGAAAGTGTGTAACTTCAACTCTCAATTAGCTAGACAGCTAGCTGCCCTTGTTACACCTTAAGCTAGTCAGTGTTCTCATAGTTTTCAGTTATCTTCTTCACCCAATCTGGTATGATGGCTATAATGGCCTGACACTTATCTTCTCCTTCCCTCCTAGATAAGGCATCAGCCACCTTATTCTCCCTTCCTTGTCAGTAGTGTATAGTATAGTCTAAGCCCAATAGTTTGGAAACCCCCTTCCTTTGCAATTGGGTATGTAGTCTTTGTTGTAACAAAAACCTCAAGCTTTCATGATCTATTTGTTTGTATGCCAAAATGAATATTCTCCAAGTAATGCCTCCATTTGTCTACTGCCACCAACACTACTAACAACTCTTTGTCATACACACTCAACCCCAAGTGTTTTGGGGCAAGAGCTTGGATAATGTACACCAGGGGCCTCTCCTCCTACATGAGCACTACTCCCACCCTCACATCACATGCATCTATCTCCACCACAAACGTTTTTGAGAAATCAAGTAAGGCTAGGAATGGGGTTTGTGTCATGGCCTTTTTGAATGTTAGGAAGGCTACTTCTGCCTTAGTCTTCCATTAGAATTTGTCTTTCTTCAACAACTCTGATATGGGTTTGCTAATGATTCCATAGTGTTGAATGAACCTCCTGTAGTACCCAATCAATCCAAGAAACCCCCTTAACTCCTTAAATATAGTAGGTCTCAGCCACTCAGTCATAACCGATATCTTCTTTGGGTCGGTACTAACCCCCTCTCCCGAAATCACATGCCCCAAATACTCTACTTCTCTTTGTGCAAATAGGCACTTAGATAGCTTAACAAACAATTGATTGAATTTAAGAATCTCGAACGTTGTTTTTAGACAGGTACGGCATTGTTCAAAGTTCAGGTTGTAAATGAGTATGTCATCAAAGAAAACTAATATAAACTTTCTCAAGTAGGGTGCAAACAGTTGGTTCATTAAAGTTTGAAAAGTGGCTAGGGCATTGGTAAGCCCAAAAAGGCATGAAGAGGAATTCATATAGGCCTTGGTGGGTGCGGAAAGCTATTTTAGGGGTGTCGACCAAGTTCATTCTGATTTGATAGTATCTTGACCGTAGGTCTAGTTTAGAAAAAATGGTTGCTCCATTGAGTTCATCCATCAAGTCTTCTATGATGGGAATAGGGAATTTGTTCTTGATTGTAAGGGTGTTAAGTTGGTGATAGTCCACACAGAATCTCCATGTGCCATCCTTTTTCTTAACAAGTAGGACAGACAAGGCAAAAGGACTTTGGCTAGGTTGTATAATTGAGGAAGCTAGCATTTGTTTGACTTGTTTTTTAATCTCGGTCTTTTGTATAAGAGATTATCGATAAGTTCTGATGTTTACTTGTTCTGAAAACAATACAAAAGAGAAAATAAAGTTACAATTATAACCGCTTTCACTTTCAAAATAGAAAAACTAAATTTTGATCAGCTCTCTCTTTCTAGTTCTTTATTTTTTTTGAAAAAAAAAAAAACTTTTTCTAGTTCTTCATCCCTATATTGTTCTCAATAGTAAATCTTGTTAGGTCATCATCATGCCAGGCAATACCAGGAAAATTAAGTAATTTGTGAAGTGCATAACGAAAGACACGACTGTAAAAGTTGTTAAAAATTTATAGAGTAAATAAATTGCTTCAAGTTCATAAGAGTCCAGACTAGAAACATGGAGCTAGGGGACATTTAATGGAGAAGGCAAAGAGATCCCTTACACAAATAGAAATCTAAGTATCTAAACCTCAATTAGACTCATTAATAGCCTTTACTGTAACTGAATATAAAATAATAGCCCTTATTCTAACCAAAGACAAATTCATTAAATAAGCAAATAACTGTATCAAGTGTAACACATGAACATAAGCAACAATATTAGGACATATATTTAAGGGGATGATGGTATGCAATAACAAGACATTATGATACTGTAGGCATACAATGGAATTTAGCCAACCGGCATTAAACATGTTCCTTCCTTGCAAAATTTGAAAGGAATATGATTTGTAAAAATCCTGCCTGAAAAGCTATTCCCATTCCCAATGATCACATTGAATGTTAAAATCATTTGTATTAGATTAGTTGAGAGTCTCGGGTGGGTAGTCATGTCAGAAATATATTCGGTAGTTCATTTAGTTAGTCTTATTGTTAGTTGGTTAGTTATAACAGTCAAGGCTGTTGGTTCGTTAGGTCTTGTTTGGTCCGCCCTTATGTTCTATAAATAAGGGGTCGGAAGCCATTAGTTCTCAATTTCGGTTTTTTGATTCTATCTTGGGGAAATATGTGCGAGTATGAGCTGTGTGAGAGGAAAGCTATTTAGTGCTTTGTAATGTGTTGTAATCTCTATATAACCTAGGTATAGAGCAATGAGAGAGAGTTTTTCAGTACATGTAATCGTTCTCATGATTCAAGATAGTGGAGAAAATGCCTAAGGCAGTCAGGATGTAGGTTTCCGCAAGGGAACTGAACCAGGATAAATTACGTGTCTTCTTGTGTGTGTGTGTTCTTCTATTTTGTTGCTTTCATATTCTGTTTTTTCTTTTCTTTCGTGTGTGGGGTATTTCCGATTATCTTGAGGGCAGAGTGTTTGATTAAATGAGGCGAAAGACTGGGACAACAACTTGGTATCAAAGCTTAGGCGTCTCTGCCGATCAAGAAACTCAAGAGGAGGAGATGATTTCCAGAAGAAAGAATGGTGTCAACTTCATCAAGGTATGATGTAGAAAAATTTGACAGTAACAATGACTTCTCCCTCTGGAAGATTAAGATGGAAGCCCTCCTCAGCAATCTTGGCCTTGAGGAGGCACTGAAAGAGGAGAAGGAAATGTCAAAGACCCTCATAGCATAACAGAAGCAAGAGATCACCAAGAAGACCTTCAATACTCTAATATTGAGTCTTGGTGACAAAGTTTTCAGGAAGTATCCAAGATGAAGACAACAGAAGAAATATGGAAGAAATTAGACAGTCTATACCTAAAGAAGATCTTATCCAACCGTCTCTACCTTAAAGCCAGGTTCTTTACATTTAAAATCCAAGATCATCAAAAACTTCAAGGTCACATAGATGAATTTAATAAACTCTGTCTAGATCTTAAGAATATAAATGTAAAATACGATGATGAGGATAAAGCCCTGGTTTTACTTAACTGGTTACCTAGGTCATATGAGACTTTTGTAGACATTCTGAAACATGGTAGGGATAAGTTGTCCTTAGATAACGTTGTTGGTGCCCTTTAACTCAAAAGAATTGAGGTTTAAGCTAGATGAAAAATCCTCCTCTGGAGATGCCTTGACTATAAGTAAAATCTAGAAGCCTTAAGAGAGACTAAAGGTAAGGAAAAATCTAGATCGAAATCTAGGACGGGAAAAAATCCTATAAGATGTTACTATTGTCATGAAGAAGGCCACATTAAGAGAAACTGCCCCAAGAAAAAGGACATTCATGATAAGGAGAATGTTGATGGGGGTGTAAATGTGTGTGAACTAGGGTCTAATAGTGCTGATGCACTTGTAGTTTCTAAAAGAGCAGACAATAATTAGTGGGTCATGGATTCTAGCTACTCATTCCATATGACACCCAAGAAGCATTGGCTGCAAAATTATCAAGTAATAAATGGGGGAAAGGTCTTGCTAGGCAATGACAATGAGTGTAAAGTCCTAGGAGTGGGTGATGTAAGATTAAAATTGCATGATGGATCCTATAGAACCCTTATTGCAATCAGGTATGTTCTGGAACTCAAGAGAAATTTGATTTCTCTTGGTGAGTTAGATAGGAACATCCTAAAATTTAAGGGTGAGGGTGGAGTCTTAAAAATATCTGAAGGATCATTAATATACATGAAAGCAGTGCTGCAGAATGGTATATACCTTCTGCAAGCAACCACCTTAAGTGGTGAAGCTACAATAGTAAGCAGCAACATCCAAAATCAGGCAAGGCATTTAAGAATGTCACATATAAGTGAGCAATGGCTCAAAGAACTTGCCAAACAAGGAATTTTGGGTCAAGGATAGGTCACTGAATTAAGTAAGTGTGAATCTTGCATTTATGGCAAAGCTGCCAAAATAAAGTTTAATAAAATAGCTATACACTCAACCAAATCACCCCTAGACTATATTGTAACACCCTACTCCCACCTACGGGTGTCACGAGTGAATAATCAACCAGATTATTCACCCATCAACTAGATTCGGAAGGGTTTACATATATTCACTCAAATTTGTGGGGGTCAGCCCAAACCATAACTCATGGAGGCTCTCGGTACTTCCTGTCAATTATTGATGATTTCTCTAGAATGCTATGGATTTATGTTTTAAAGTCCTTATAATACCTTTGAAGCTTTTAGGACACGGAAAATAATGGTAGAAAACCAAAAGGGCAGATCTGTTAAGGCAATAAGAACTGATAATGGGCTCAAATTTTATAATAGAGAGTTCAATCAAATGTGTAAGGATAGTTGGATTGTAAGACACTTAACTGCCCCTAGAAACCCTAAACAAAATGGGTTAGCCAAAAGAATGAATAAAACCCTATTAGAAAGGGTTAGGTGCATGCTTTTCCATGCAAATCTACCCAAATCTTTTTGGGGAGAGGCAGTCTCAATGGTCGCCCATGTGATAAATAGATCTTTATCAACAGCCATTGACTTCAAAACTCCCTATGAAAGGTGGACGGGTCATAAACCAAGTCTAAATCACCTTAGAGTGTTTGGGTGCTCAGCCTATGCTCACGTGAAGCAAGGTAAGCTTGAACCTAGAGCCAAGAAATGTATGTTCATTGGTTATCCCACTAGTGTAAAAGGCTATAAGCTATGGAACCTTAAACCTAAAGGGCCTAGAACAATAATCAAAAGAGACGTGACATTTGATGAATCTTCTACCAAGAAACAAGGCACTAAGAAAACCCAGCATGATTTAGAGGAAGAGAGAGAGAGAGAGAGACCATAGATGTGAAAATCCCTAGAATAGGGGCTAATAACTCCATAGAAACATCTAGAGATGATCAAGACCTGAATGAACAGGTTCAAGACGGAAATCAGGACCAAGACTCAACTCAATATGAGGAGAGTGAAGGAGGAAGTGATGAAGACTCCAGCCTAAGGGACCAGCCAGACCCTTCTAGATATAGTGTAGCAAGGGATAGGCAGCCCAGGACCTAGAGGCCTCCACAACAATTTGGCTACTCAAATTTAGTAGCATATGCCCTTATTAGTGCATCAAAAAGTGTAGGAGATGAACCCCTCACCTATGAAAAGGTAGTGGCCTCTAGAGACTTTGAAAAATGGATAAAAGCCATGAAGTCAGAAATAGCATCCCTTAGGAAGAACCAGACCTGGGATCTAGTTGATTGGCCTAAAGGACAACGTATAGTGGGCTATAAATGCCTGTATAAAATCAATGAAGGAGTTGGAAACAACCCTAAACCCAGGTATAAGGCTAGGTTAGTTGCCAAGGATTTTAGCTCAAGTATCGGGAATAGATTTCAATAAGGTTTTCTCACCTGTTGTGAGACATACCTCAATAAGAGTACTGCTGACCATCACTGCTCATTAAACCTAAAATTAGAGCAAATGGACGTCACAACAGCTTTCCTTCATTGAGACTTAGATGAGAATTTTAATGGATCAACCTAAAGGCTTTGAGTCTAGAGGAGAGGTAGAGAAGGATTGTTTGCTTAAGAAATCCCTTTATGGGTTTAAACAGTCTCCAAGTAAGAAATTTGATACTATTATGTTGAAGTAAGGGTATCTTAGAAGTTCCTATGATTGTTGTGTTTACTTTAAACATATCTCACCTAACATATCAATTTACTTACTTCTCTATGTGGATGACATGCTCATAGCAAGTCAATCTGAGCAAGAGATTCAGCAACTAAAGCTGAGACTGAAATCTGAATTTGAGATGAAGGAACTAGGTGAAGCAAAGAAAATTCTAGGGATAGAAATCTCTAGAAGTAAACAATAAAAGAAAATTTACCTATCTCAAAAATCCTATCTAGAAAAGTTGTTATCTAGGTGTGGAATGGCAAATGCTAAGGTAGCGAGTGTGTCATTTGCCTCTCATTTTAAGTTGTCCTTGGAACAATCTCCAAAGGATGAGGAAAATAGGAAGGAAATGGAAAATATTCCATACTCAAGTGTTGTGGGAAGTTCAATGTTTAGTATGGTATGCGCTCGACCCAACTTAGCTCATGCAATGAGTGTAGTAAGTTAGTTTATGGCAAATCTAGGAAAATCCCATTGGAATGCAGTGAAGTGGGTATTTAGATACCTAAAGGGATCATCTAAGAATGTTTTGTCTTATGGTGGAGCCAATATAGGAGATCAAGCTAGGATCCTAGGGTTCTCGGATGCAGATTACGCTGTCGATTTAGGTAAAAGGAGATCCACATCAGGGTATATGTTTAAGTTGTGGAACTCTACAATTAGTTGGAAGTCTAGTCTACAACATGTGGTACCATTATCTACCACTGAAGCTAAATACATAGCTATATCAAAAGCTATTAAGTAAGCTATGTGGCTTAAGGCTCTAGTTAGTGAGCTCCTAGGGATAGATATCAAGGCAACTTTGATGTGTGATAGTCAAAATGCCATTCACTTGTCTAAAAAACAAGCACATCATGAAAGGACTAAGCATATAGATGTTAGACACCACTTCATTAGGGAAATAATTGAAAAACAAGATGTTATTCTAACCAAAGTTTCAGGTGAAGAGAATGCGGCTGACATGTTTACTAAAGCTATACCAATCGCGAAGCTAGGGCATTGCATAAAGATACTGCAAGTTATTCCAGATGATGATAAAAAAGGAGTAGCATGGCAGTAAGGAAGGGTGCAAGCAGCAGTCCTGAGGAAACCTAATCTAACTCAAATGGGTGGAGAATTTGTTAAAATCATTTGTATTAGATTAGTTGAGAGTCTCGGGTGGGTAGTTATGTCAAGGATGTATTCGATAGTTCATTTAGTTAGTCTTACTGTTGGTTAGTTATAACAACCAAGGTTGTTGATTCATTAGGTCTTGTTTGGTCCGCCCTTATGTTCTATAAATAAGGGGTCGAAAGCCATTAGTTCTCAATTTCGGTTTTTTTTATTCTATGTTGGGGAAATCTGTGAGAGTATGTGCTGTGTGAAAGGAAAGCTATTGAGTGCTTTGCAATATGTTGTAATCTCTGTATAGCCTGGGTATAGGGCAGTGAGAGAGAGTTTTTCAGAACATGTAATCGTTCTCATGATTTAAGATAGTAGAGAAGAGGCTTAAGGCAATCTGGATGTAGGTTTCTGCAAGGGAACTGAACCAGGATAAATTTCGTGTCTTCTTGTGTGTGTGTGTTCTTCTATTTTGTTGCTTTCATATTCTGTTTTTTCTTTTCTTTCATGTGTGGGGTATTTCCGATTATCTTGAGGGCTGAGTGTTTGATTAAGTGAGGCGGAAGACTGGGATAACATTGAAATTTCAGACTCGGAAAAGGCTACTCACATACACATCTAGGAACAGGCTAGTCACATATGATGTTTGGTCATCAAAGTTCTTCAGAACTTAAAACCAATACTACAATAGAGTTATAGGAATTTTGTCATTATAACAAGACTGTGTTGTAGCCACAGCAAAAGAGTACTGATGACACCATATTTAGGTTTAGATGTAGACTAAAGGGGAAGCTGCTCAAGAAATAAATAAGGCAGCACTGTAACATCAGCTGAGTGGTTTATACATCCTCTCAAATGAGGGGAGTAAAAAGTTAAGAATGAAAATAACCTGACTATGAAATCAAAACTAATGTGTGTGAAAGTAAATGATAATGGTATAAACAAATGCATTTGAAACATGGTAGCACCATATACAGTACATTAGAAAGGAGATATTGGATGAAGCCAATGATAGGAGATGATATGAGTAGTATGAAAGTGCTCGAAAATGACAAAGAGATGAAATGGGAAATAGCTATAGATAAAGTAAAATGACAAAGGACCATCTGGCCATCACAAATCAGAGCTTGGGTATTCAAGTAAGCTGCACTGAAAAAGGAAAAAAAAATATGTAGTTTTATTTCAATTTACCAGCAAAATAAGTCTACTGATTGACAACCTTTTGAATGGAAAGTATCTACTGGTCAACATTGGAAGTTTGCATATAATGACATTATCTTCCCATAGACTTTACTTATTCATTCTCAAAAGTCAAAGTAAGAGGCTATAGAACTTTTCCCTAGAAATGTTCCAGTGGCTGGGCTAAACTCAAGTCTCCGGAAAACATTATTCCTGCCAAGAGATCAGGTGATAACAATCCTAGAATATAAAATTGCATCTTGAATTCCTCAAATGTCCTTGCAAAGTAGATAACACCGATTGTTAATATCTCTAGACGTCCTTTACCCGAACTATCTAACCAAGTAACAATCTTAGCCAAGCCCATATTTCCGTGATAAAATTATAAAAATTAATCATTAGCGATATGAACTCAGAAATTCAGAAATACTTAAAAAGCATAACCTCGGAATTTCAAGCGATAAACTATCAGGGAAAAACCCAACCTATCCCGTAAACAAACGTAATCGAACAGAGGCACGACATCCAATTGACACACAAGCACAATCATGTCCAAAAACAGAAAAAGAAGACAAAAAAATTCAGTTTATTGGATTCGGATACCTCCGTAACACCAATAGAGCGGACAGATTGATCCCAGTCTCTCGGGCAGGTCGAGTCTCGCATCCTTAAAACCGAGTCCGTAACCGAGCTCGCAGGACACACGGGAGGCGAAGGAGGAACCCTAACGGATTCACCGAAGGTTGGGCTCCCGAGCAGCGCCAACAGAACCAACGCCGCCTCCCAAACCCTACCGGCCATAATTCGATGATGAATCAAGGGAAACGACGACGAAGACCCGCAGAGAGACGCGAAGAGGCTCGATCGGAAGCTCGGAGAAGGGAAAACCTAATGAAACAGGAGGAAAGAGGGGCGAGGGTGAGGTGGAGGGCGCATTTTAGCGCGGAGGAAATGGTTATGGTTGGGGGCCAGCCCGGGTGGACGATAGAACAGAGGATTATCGTCCTGGGGTTTGGATTTCCCGTTCTGTTTTACGATGGATTTGCTGCGATCATTGATTGATCAAGCCCCAGCCCCAGCCCCAGCCCCACCCAAAATCAAGCCTCTCTCCAACGGTTGGTTCTCACTCCCCTACCTTGTATTTGGATTCAGCGTCAGCGTCTACGTCTACGTCGTCTATGCCCCCCTCCTGCTCCCTCCTCCTCCTAAATTTTTAACTTTTTAAGGTAAAATTTAAATAGTAATAATGTGTTTGGATAGAGTAGTAAAATAAAATAATTAAGTTTAAATCTTATTCACAGCATTAACAAAATAATAAAGTAATTTTGTTTATATTATAGAATAGATAATTAGCAAAAGCCAAATATAATACTTTTGTTTGACAAGACCACTGACCACCCAGATGCTATTTGTTTGTTTTGCAAGGAAGAAAAATATGTTAGGACAGTGTGTGTGCTTTCACCTCCCTCAAACCACAAAACAAATTTGTGCTTTGATATTTAGATATTTTGAGAATATCCGCATGCTGCCCACCTTTAAAAACGTAAGCTGACATTGAAATAATTTAAATCAAATTCCTTGCAACTTGCCTAATATATGCCTAGTAGCAACTAAGATAAACATTGAAGACAATTTGTCACAAGTCACAAAAGTTGATGGACTCCCAAAACCATTAAATAAATATAAATATAAATATAAATTGTTTTCTTTTGAAAACAAAATTAAATATGATGCAATAGAACAGAAACAAACAAGATCCGTACCCCTTTTTGGTTGTTATACCACCAGCAAGACAAGACAAGGCTAGGGCCATGACGCACCCCCCCCCCCCCCCACCTTATCACACCTTCTTGTCCCAATTAAGATATCAATCAACGTTAAAGTTGAAGACATGACAATACATTCTTCGAGAAAAAGGATCTCAACTCAAAATCTATCAACTAGTACATTACGAGGTCTTAATATCTTAATATAAGGTGCCCAACCTTGGACTCTATTTCACTTGCTACATGGTAATGATGTGTGTGTGTGTGTATTTATATATATATATATATATATATATATATCCTTCTTTTACTTGCCTTATTGCAATTTCTAGCCTCCTCCTGGCTCTCTTTCTCTCTCGCCCCATACACTGCCACATGTCTTTCCTGCACGGTTCTGGCTTCTAGCTCTTTCTGCAATCTGCCACTGCGTTTATCTTTCAATCTGGGTATGCTTTTGCTTCTGGTTTTGCGCTTTCAACATGGGTTTCCGTTGTGCCCTCTTGTTCTTTATTGACTCTTATGATTTTCCAGGGAAATTCCTGTTGAAGCTTGAGGAGAAAGTCACTCTGGCCGACCGTCCAGTGAAATCTCGTTGCTTGGCTTGGCAACTTCCCACTGATTACGGCTAATTTTTAATCCAATGTGAACTCATCTTTGCAAGAAACCTCTCTTTGGTAGTGTAGTTTCAACGCTCTAGTTTTGTTCTGTAGAGAAATTCTAGAAACCCGTATGCCTAAAATGTTGAGATTCAATTGCTTCTCTGCCTTGGTTGAGAGGAAGAAGAAAGGCAAGGTAAGAACCATTTGTTCTGTTCATAGTTGTGTTCGACAATTGTTCTGTGTTAATTTCCAAACCTTGCTTGTTTATAGGGGCATGAATCATCCTCGAAGACTGATAATTATAACAAGAAGATTGTTAAGAACTTGCAAATTAGCGTAGAAAGGCTAGTGAAGTCCTCCAAAACTGAAGGGCTGGAATCAGCTTCTTTTGGTCTACCATTATCGTTTCATTCCTCGGGTAATTCTAGGAGCAAGGTTAAGGTAATGAACCATGAGAGTCATGTCGAAGATGAGGGCGAAGAGAACTTGTCGATGAAGAGGGACAACTCGAAGGAAGAGAAGAATCAATTAAGAAACAAGAAGATGGAACTTAATGATTCCTTTGGTGAGCAAATTGGGGATGTCATTGAGAATAAGGAAGAGAGAGGCATTGAAGAAGCATCAGCACCAAAGCTTAAGCGCTCCTGTTCTGATTTGGAAACAGGGGACTTGCTCAAGAAGATGGCTGATTGGCTGCCCCATTTCGAGTCTGAGTCTTTCAAAGAGCTGCAAAGATTATCCGAGAGATTGGGGGGAAATGTGCTTCCTCAAAATATTGGCAGTCCAAGCTCTGTAATGTCTCATTCTAGTGCTGACAAAGTTATGTTGAAGAAGCATTATTCTAGCCAAGTACTTCCCTCCAGGAGTAGAAGATTGTGGTGGAGATTGTTTCTCAGAAATATGCAAACGCCACGAAGTTCAAAATCACAGACGGTTCCAATGAAGCCTGATTTCAGCCAGCCAGGTGGATACTGCTCAGATTACTTGGAACCAAATAGAGTGTTCGAATCACCCAGATCATTTATTGGTGAATCGATGAAAAGCAGCGACCATAATGATAATGGCAACCAGAGCTTCAGTGGTTTCCATCCCCAGAACCAGTCAGAATCACCGATAAAAAGAGTGGATAGGTGGGTTAAAGAACTCGCAAACCAACCTCCACTGCTGGTTGATGAAACTGATGATACTAACGATGGAATTGTCTTCCCGCCATCCCCGGGCACTGGTGAATCGCCTTCAAGAAGCACGTCTCACTCGACTCAGCATCCAAACCTGACCCTTTCTGGGAAGATTTTGCACACCAATGGCATTATCCAGTCAACAGTGGCTCAATTTGCAGGGATCGGATTAAAAGTCATCCCAAATCTTTCAGGCTTCTCCACTCTCAGATCAATCACCTTATCAGGCAATTCCATATGTGAGTAACCAAATTAGTAACTGTAGTATCAGTACAGATGTAACTAGATTGCTGAATTGTTGTTTTTGATATGCAGTTCACGTTACTCCTGGCCATCTGCCAAAAGGTCTCCACACTCTTAATATGTCCAGAAACAGGATCAGCACAATCGAAGGCTTCAGAGAATTAACCCGGTTGCGTGTCCTAGATCTTAGCTACAACCGCATTGCTCGAATTGGGCATGGTAAGTTCCTTTGTAGCCTTTGAACTTGGATTGATTTCCTGAATAAAACGTTCAGATCAAATCCCCTTTTAAGTGACCGACTGTCTTAAACAATTAGGATTGTCAAAGTGTACACTTGTTAAGGAGCTTTACCTTGCCGGGAACAAGATTAGTCATGTTGAGGGGTTGCATAGACTTTTGAAGGTCACTGCTCTAGATTTGAGCTTCAACAAGATAACTACTACAAAAGCACTAGGGCAGCTTATGGCCAACTACAACTCCCTGCAAGCTCTGAATCTGTTGGGGAACCCAATCCAGAAAAATGTCAGCGATGACCATCTGCGCAAGGCGCTCTGCAGTCTTCTCCCGAAACTAGCATACCTGAACAAGCAGCCGATTAATCCAATGAAGGCACGAGAGGTGGCCACAGAAAGCATTGCCAAAGCCGCGCTTGGGAGCAGCAGCTGGAGCTCGCGTAGAAAAGCAGTGAAACGGGGTAACCAAGTCAAGGTGTGGTCCTCCAGCTCGCATAGGAGCAGTGCCGGTGTTCAGCAAAGAAGCAGGCATGCAAATAAAACCCAAACTCACCGCCAGTCGGGCCTAAGGATGAAGTGATCTTAACTTGGTTCATCAGCCCATTAGATGCACTGGGATTTTCCCTTTAAAAACAAAGGGAATTTTTTTGGTGCCCGAGTCCAGAGCATGACAATTTCGGATTAAGCTTTAGCTTTTGGTATCAAGTTGTTGCTAGTATTTGCTGTGATGAGATTTCTTTCAGGGTTTGACAAATTGTTCTAGTTAATGGCAGGTCTTACTCAGAACCTGCTCTTCGCAATGTTGCCAATGATTGAAGTTCCCTTTCAAAAAGAAACCATGTCAACGACCCTGCAGAACGGAGTCGTAAATTTCATTCTGAACCGTCATATTTCAGAAGAAATTATCATTTTAACCAAGTCCTTTTTCTGAGAAGAAATTGTGTTATAAAATCAATGACAACTTAAAAGGCTACTTCCCACAAAATAAACTAACGATTTGGTCAACAGGAGGAATAAATGAAACCTTCTTGACTTAGAAAAAGAGTATTGTGTGTTGTATAACATAAAAAAGAAGTAACCTTATTCTGTGATGATCTTCACAATCTAGTCCATCCATTGGTTCTATTGTCATAACAAGATATCACAAGGTAAAATTGAATATGATCCTATACTTTCTCATCCTTGCCTCAATTGTGTAATTACATGGCCCTATGTACACCTTACGGCTCCATAGGAGTTGTATTGTTGGCTCCATGTAGAACGACTTGTTTCTTTCTGCTTTTTGCGCTTTCCTTTTTATCTTTCCAAACCTTTGGGTTCATTCGTCCATCGAATGGTGGTACTCTATGATGCAGAAAATGAATATAAATTTAACAATCAATCCATCCAGGCTCTCGTCCAAAGTTCATTGTTACTTCAGTTGTCTCTTGAAGAAAGGTTTCTGGCAAACGAGCAGTCTTTCGTCACTGTTACTCTGAATTTCTACGACTCGTGAATCCCATTTTAACATTGTAGTCAAAGTTCTAGCAGTTTCAATGAGAGAAGCAGAATCACGAAATATTACCCACCCCTGCATAGCACCGAGATTAGTATTTACAGAAGGGCACGAAGGAGAAGCAGAGTTGGAGCATGCTTAACAATTCTAGGAAAATAGCAAACCAAATAAATATGGACTTGGCAAGCGTATAATGCATGTATTTGTCAGGATTCAAGAGCGTTACTCTTCCAGTTGCACAGATACAAACGACATAATAATAGATGTAGTTTTCAAAAGATTGACATGGTAACATTAAATTTAAGCCTAGGAGAAAGTAATGGTTCAATAGACTACTGTATGATGCAAACGCTCATCTTCAAGAATCTAGCCCTTTTCAGAGGGCTGAAACCTTGAACAACTGAGAGTTAAATGAATGACCATAGTTCAGATAACCATGTTTCAAGAAAACTTTTTAGCATAATGCAAAATCAGCCCAAAATACTAGGACATGACATTTCTGACCCAAACACAAAAATGCCTTTGAATACACCATGCAACAAGTAACCAATTTTAATCTCCAAGGAACATCCCCAGCCACCTATAGTAGTTGAATGTTCAAAAAGTAAGCACCTTAGCATTCAACTGATTGAAATTCAATCACCTTAATTTATCATTGTTTAATGAGTAAAGGACTTACCAATCATTTCTTCATTAAAAACACTTGTACATCACAAATAGTTTGAATTTCTCACTTCCAACTTACATAATTTTTTTGTCTTTTCAAAATAGATTCACGCAAGTATTTCACAGTCAAATTTGGTAAGTTGAACGACCTAATGAGGATTTTCTTTCTTTCTTTCATTATATTTGCCTTCTATATTGGGTGGGTATAGCCTCAGTGTTCAATTTGACACAGAAAATTTGTCTGTGTGTAATAACTCTGTGAAATGTAAATTTCTCCAACTTCACCTGGTTTTGCATTCTTTGTCAATATTAACAATTTAAGGCTAATCAGGAGATTAAAAGTTGATTATAGTTTAACATTCATTGCCAATACAGTTTATTCGAGAGTACCATGTAAGGATACCAGCCAGTAGCTGTTCTGCATTGGAATGTTTAGTACCCCTGAATCTTGATCATATTTAATAGACAAGCATCCTAACGCTATATTTATTTAGATTCTTGCTCTAATTCTGTTATCCTATTTTAAAAATTAACACAATAACTTTGGGAACCAAGATCAAGAGTATTTTGCTAGTAATATGCTTCTTAGAAAAAAAAAAAAAAAAGATGAAGTGCTAAATAAACCACTGTACTTAGTCTTGGGGCCACATTGGCCATTGTAATTTAAAAAGGGCTAAACAAGCTACTATACTTTAAAAGTTGGGGTCAAATTGGCCACTATACTTTAAAAAGACAAACTACAACTTCATGGGTTCTACGAATCTGAATTTGAGATTGTCTACAGTTATTTTGATTGGTAATAGATTTGGTGCTTTAAATAGAACTAAAACTTTGTTGGACAGAGTTAAAAAAAACTTTTAGCAGTCAAAATTGGCCTTATGTGAACCCGAATTTGAAAGTACAGTAATTTATTTGACACTTTTTAAAAATAGCGGTCAAAATTGGCCTTTAAGTCTAAAAGTATAATAACTTATTTGACCCTTCTTAAAGTTTAATGGCCAAACTGGCCTCAAGGCCTAAGTATAGTGGCTTATTTGGCACTTCCCCAAAATGTGTGTATATATATATATAAATGCATCTTAAACTTGCTACTGAATGTCCAACATGATACAGAAAGGTGTTTTGAAACAGATTTGCAAGAAAATCGGTAGTATGGTTAACAAGTTTGCTTCCCCTTGGAACAATAAATGAAAAGTACAGGCAGTCTCATAAATGATACCCTACTTTGGACAAAAGCCTACCTGTTCTAAGACGTCCTGAAGAATTAAATCCTAGAACTCTGCACAGAAGACTAGGAATTGAAGCTAATATAAGTGGGAAGCATACAAAAATGAAGAGCTTTACAATAATGAAGAAAAAGAGTAAATAATCGCTGTTGTTTTAAGCAGGACATCTCAGAATAAATACCCATGGAACAGGAATAAAGGCTAAATACCTCTGGACGAAGTAAACGATCAATCTCAGAGAAGAGATCTAGTGTCATGCACCGCCTCTGCTGATCAGTTTGAAGTGATAGAAGTCCTTCAGCATGCACCATGTCATATGTTCTAGGGTAGGTTGGAAAGGCTTCACACCTAGAAGAGAAAAGTTCAAATGACATAGTTGTCATAGAAACATAAAAAACCAGGCACATGAAGCTCAACATTAGATAAACCTGAGATTTAGTCCTAAACTATAAAAAGATAGTGAAATGCATAATCTGTTATTTCTTATTCCTTCAACCCAGTGTATGTGACCAGTCTTATACCATTATAATTACCAAAAGAAAGCATATCGGCTGTAATAAACAATTTCAGTGGAAATTTTAATATTAGATAATTAGAATCACAGGAAGATTGGAATATTGTTTTGAAACTTCTAAGCACAATATTTCACAACTGCCTTATTTTCATCCGTCTCACATTATCATGATGTTGTATGGACAAGTATTCTGATTACACTATAAAGATTGTTTTCCTGACTTGATGATTTTAAACGTGGAATAGGCACATTTAGGCTACAAATTAG
Organism: Diospyros kaki; assembly: GCA_036245055.1. Lineage (NCBI taxonomy): Eukaryota > Viridiplantae > Streptophyta > Magnoliopsida > Ericales > Ebenaceae > Diospyros > Diospyros kaki. Next base: position 13,709,112 of record BSEG01000015.1, on the reverse strand, counting down.
ATTGCAGAACAAGAAGGGAGAGATGCCATTTTTCTTGAATATGGATTTCAACTATAGCTGCAGCACAATAACAAGAATGGAGGGGCAAAGTACTCTTGATAATACTGCTTAGGGTTCTATCATGATAGCAAATGGACAAATCATTCCCTTTTCTGAGAAAGTAAATTTTGAGCCTTAAATCAAACAAATCAACAGCCATGTAGTCTAGCAAGAGATCTAAAATAGAAAATTCCACTGTTATTTCATATTTTCAAGGTAGGAAGGCAACAAAACAATGTCTTCCCTTATCCAGAATGAAGGTAAGTGCACTATTCTTCTTTTATGACAAGCAAGAACGTCAATGTGGTACAAGTTCTCATAGGACAAAATGGAAAGTATGTTATTGGGGACAGAAGGATGAAACTAACCAGTCATGCAATACTCCAACAAAACCTCTGTCAAGGATTAAGGGAAGAAAGTTGGGTCCACTTGTAGGGACAACATTCATGACCCAAACAGATTTCCCAGTTTCCAATAAAGCAGCATTGAGACCACCAAAGTGGGCATTCATGTCTAATACATTTCTGAGCATGTTATAAGGAGGAGATGGATCCTCATCTCCGGGCCTCTTTGGATGATCAGAAAAAATTATTGGTGAGAGAAGAGACCAATAGTTACGAACGGCTAAATTCCAGTTTTGGGCATCCTCGGCAAAGTCTTCTGGGTGTACACCTGGAAAACACATCAACCATTTACACCATCATGAGGGCATACCCAAGACAGACGAATAGAGAAGGTTTTTATGCTTGGCTCCAACAGTGCCAAACTGATTCTCTAACTGCAATATTAAAATAAGTCTCTGAGCAAAAGATCATCTTCCAGAACATAGAAATTACCATAAATTGCAAGTTCACTTGATTTCAGTTGGGCCCTAGAAGGCCAGGTTGGCCTTTGGTCAATAGGAATCCAGCGACGGCTTTGAATTCCTCCAATGCAGGATTGTAGTGGTCGATAGTAAGGTGATTCAACATCATGGCTTTTACTGCAGATGGAAGGGCTAGGTCCAGATTTCCTAGAACCAAATTAGGACCACTTATCAGATACAGGATCATCAAAGAATGTGATATAGTCCTAACATGAATGCCAACAGAGAGATAACAAGATATTACTCAGTGTGCTGACCTATTACTATAACAATTCTTTGTACTTGTCTTTCTCCAGACAACAGTTTCATCTTGTTGTGACAACATGTCCCAACAGAGACTTTCTGCCAAATTGTGGACAAAGCTCCATCTTTTCTGATTCTCTTTGTTGTGACGAGATCCTTGAGCATTGGTAAGAGGTGACGTCCAAACAAAGTATCCACCAGGTCTCAGTACACGATCAACTTCAATCAACAGAATACCCTCTGCAGCACACAAAGAAAGAATACATCCAAAATCAGCATTATCAATCCAACAAAAAGATTTATCAGCTCATATACTAAAAGGCCCAACTAAACCCTTTGTTTTTAGTATTTAACATGTGAACTACAGCAAGACGTTTTTTCTGCCAAAAAAGTTTATCAAGAAATGAAGGTGATAATAAGATGCATTTTGCCAAAACCAATTCCTTTGTATGTTCAGAAAAGTTTAGGTTGGTTTGGGCTTTAAAAACCTGTATAGAGCTTATCAGTCTCTTTGGTAAAATTCCAGACAACAGGAGATATAAATCTTATTCAGCAAACAGATGAAAATACGAGGTGTTATTTATGATTTCCTCAGTGAAAAATTATGAAGCAACCAGAATCTAATAGTAGGTTCAGAACAGTTCTCAGGACCAAAAAGTCAATGATACTGCCCAATTTTCCAGGTTACAGGTTAATACTGTACCACAAGCAATGCATCTGTGACCCATACAAGCGACATATTATTGATGTCATTCAAAGTTTATAAATCTGAAATACAAGAAATCTCTGTGGAAACTGCAGACAAACAGGCGGGAACAACCCTTTTTCAAATTTGTTCCTATACAGGTATCAACAAAACCATATTGGAATAGCTATCATCAGATGTATATCTTGACAGAAAGGTGGGCAAAATTAGACTCTAAAACATAACTCAGAAGAAATGTGAGGCACAATGGAACCTAGTAATCTTTTAGCTTTTGCATTTTGGAGGAGAGCATAACAACCATAGGAAATAAATCAGACATCTACATGATAAATCTATCAGACATCTACATACAATGTAAAGTACTAGAGAATGATGCTTGGGTATGGATACGAAGGTCATGCGGAGGACACATCCAACAAAAAAAAAAGAAAATAGGGTTATTTCCTTTTGATCAATAAACCAGAACATGCTTTGAGGAAATTGTTCTAATTCCTAATTACAAGAATTAGAATAATAAAATTCCAGGTCCAACAAATTTGAAGAAATAACCATCAGAGCAAAAAGAAACTGAACTGGAAAAGGGGCAAAAAAAGAAGAGAAAGGATAGGTATCTTGTAAATGATAACTAATTAGAATGAAAGTACAAAAATAACGGGTCACTTGGTAAATTATTTTAAGATGAGAGGAAGAGAATACCACTGGGTATTTCTTGTTCTAATGGTGCAAGTCACTCTTAGCTTTCCCCCATCTAGTAAATTGCACAAGAATAGAAATCTTAAATAGGACTTGCTGTATGCATCCAGTATGCATGAGTGTGCTGCATGAGGTATGTTTGTCAACGGTGTGCCTCAGCTGAGGCCACCTCACTCTATGAGGCATTCACCTAGGCGCTATGGAGCACCTCACCCTAATGCACAAGCCTTTTGCTTCTATGTATTTTTTTTTTTTTTCTGATGACTTGTTAAAATATAACCAGTAATAACCAGAAAATAATGAGAAAATAATAAAACACCCCAATTATTTAGTTAAATAATGTTGGTTATGTGTTATTTATGATTTTATAAGTTTGCTTTTACCTCTTTATAGGTGTATATGGAACATAATGCTGTATAAGTATAAAAATACAGATTTTTTAAATGTGAGCCTTGCATCCAAAAGGTTTGCACCTAGGCTCCAAGCACTCTTGTCCCTCAGTGTGCCTTGAGCCTTTGACAACTATTTCACTTAACTAGTTTTCAACTCATACCTTTTTGATCCCAGTCGATGCCACATCGTGCACAATGCACCATATCAAAAGAGAGTGATGGATATGGCAACTGTTTCGAGGCAAAAGAACCAATCATTGCAGGAAGACCTCTTTCAAGAGTCAGCTGAACTTGACTGCCTGAAGACTCATAGTTTGCAATACACATGGTTACCAGTTGTTTTGAAAAGAGATGTGCCCCAAAGCTACCATAACCACATCCTATATCCAAGATGGTCCTCACCTGAAACATTGAGAAGAAGTATTAGATTTGTTAGATTCTTTTTTCTTCTACAGAAGCACCAGCCCAGTAGCACCTTTTCACCATCAGAGCAAATATATAATAAGACCTTTGGCATATCTCTGAAGTTCAATACTCAATGGTGCCAGACCAATGCAAGATGCATGTCACTTGTTCTTGCAAAACCTTTAGTTGTTACTCATTATTTGGTGTGAGAATAGTTACCAATTAATTGCAAAGAAAGGCTGGCATCTGCTTGAAAAGTCACAACATGGTAACAAGCAAACATCTTGCTTATTCAACACACCAAATATTACTTGAAGAAATAGCCTCTATCGGTCTTTTTTTGAAAACTTGATTGCAATAAATATGAGAAGAATGTTATAAGAACTTATCAAAAAGTAATTATTCTGAATTATTACTTGCAATTATAGGTGGAAAAAAGAACACATATTTACGATGTCTATGCATAAGGAGTGCAAATAGAAGAAAGGAAAATACAGTTTCCATTACATTTGCCAATTTTTGCAAAAGCACTTATTCTGAAAACTTGATTGCAATAAATATGAGAAGAATGTTACAAGAACTTATCAAAAAGCAATTATTCTGAATTATTACTTGCAATTATAGGTGGAAAAGAGAAAACATATTTATGATGTCTATGCATAAGGAGTGCAAATAGAAGAAAGGAAAATACAGTTACCATTACATTTGCCAATTTTTGCAAAAGAATAAACTAATAATTGGATAGGCCATTGAAAAATAATAAAAAATTATAAGAATTCTACTAAATTGCATGACTCCAGCATAGGATATTTCTTGTGGCATATAAGGTAAAGAGATAATTGAGGGAACTACCTAGACGCTCAAGGATGAAAAATCAGAGTAATGAAACAATTGATACCAATTTCACAAGACAATTTATGCATACTTACTCCAGCTTGTAAAAAGTTAGATTCGTTTCTCAACCCAATCATTTCTGCAATTTGATGAGAGTAGTCTTCGACACTGTCTAGCATAAGAGATTCTGAACGGAAGGAAATCTGCTCTTCCTCCAACATCATCATCCTACATCCAGGATAAATAAAGAATCAATAAGAAATATATGACTTGATGTTCTATAGTTTCTCAATAGAAGTAATTGCACCTCCACTCACCTCTTGGTCATGCTTCCAGAAGAAAGTACCTCTTCTGCAGTAATTTTAACATTTGCAACCCAAATGACATCTTTCCCAGTAGGCCATCTAAGAGGAATTTTATAATTGAATGGTGGAAGAACCAAACAATTTTGCCTTGACCCTTGCCCGCAATAGCGGTCATGTTCTTTGCCTTCAGAAAAACCCAAAGCAAGAGTCTCTGTAACGTTGAAGCAGGGAACATAATTTTCAAATTCCTGGGGACAGAACTCCAATTCTTTCAACCTTGCTGAACTAAGAGAAATTTCCCCAATATCCCACAGGTCTGATACAAGTTGCTCTTGGAGACGCCTGTATCCATGAGATATCTGAGCTCTTGATGAGGACGTGATTGAAATTGTCCACCAGAAAGATCCAGTAAGAGCTAGAATTAAGATCACAACTAAGCTGAACCTAATAAAGAGCAAAGTTAACTTGTAGCGACTTCTCAAAGTTCCAGTGCTGAAGGGATCAGATGAAAAACCATTCTCACTACCACTGTGTTTAGAAGGTGAATTTTCTGGAAACAGATACCGAAAAGGTAATCTGAGAGATAAGTATGTGGGATCAGAAGGGGAGTGATTTCTTTCAACTTCTTCCTTCTCTGTTCTATCCTTCATCTGATAATCATTCCATAAATCATTGCTGTTGCCTGAAACGCGGCCCCCTACAGATGTACCTCGATGTAGTGGCCTCGACATGTTTCAACCTGAGAAAACGCATACAGACAAATTGAAGAAAAGCAGAGAAATCCAGAAGAATTCTTCACTGATATGGCCCAAAATGGGGAAAAAGGGATCAGTTACGAGCTAAAACATGAAAAATAAATAGTGTATACAAATTTCCGCGCCCCAGTATGAGATCCGTTTCCATTTTTGTACTAGATCCATAAAACTCAAATGCAGCGCAACATCATTTTGATCGAGAGAACAATCATATCCAAAATCTGCTCATTCTCTAAGGCCTATTCAAATGCTAAACCAGAAAAGGAAAAAAAGAAAAAAAAAAAAGTATGCGCAATTCAGATTCCAATAACAAGGTGGGGAATGAAAAAGGTGATGCGCATTTGAACAGAGAAAGCACTTTCATCACTGACAGCGAGTTCTACAATACCAGTGTCATCAAGTTCACCTTTAAATTACTGAAGAAACAAGAAAAATGAAAGCCTAGAAAAACATATCAGGAACGAAACCTACTGATTCGGAAGCCAAAAAGAAGAGAGAAAGTAGCAGCAGAAGGGGTAAACTACCTGAAATACAGAGAAGAAGAGGCGAGACCAAAGCCTGTACAAATTCAGCTTCTTATCACGGAGGCCTGTCCACGAGACGTCACCGCATCGCCTCACTCCGGCAACTCTCTCTCTCTCTCTCTCTCTCTCTCTCTCTCTCTATACCTACACAGAAGAGGAGAGCAACGCGGCGTGGCTTCTTGATCTTTGGAAGGGAGTGATTGATTGTTGAATAGGGGGGGGATCCAAACGCGGAAGAGCTGAATGTGAAACACTATCCACTCTCCATATCACCAGCAGCTACATCTACCCCTATTTTTAGAATCCTTCACTATTAATGGGACGTGATGTATTTATTAATTTAACTCTCAGCATTAATCCCTGCGCTGCTCTCCTCTCGTCAATCCCCCTTCCCTCACTTTCTATTCTGCCCCCCTCTCCGCTTCACTTTCCCGTGAACTTCATCCTCACTCTCTCTCCTCACACAGAATTTTCATTCATGTTTTAAAAAAAAAAAAAAATCACAACAATATATTGAATAATAATTAAAGTACTTTAAATTTATTTATATATATATTATTAATTATCATGAACTTCAATTCGCTTAATAATTCAGTTAAGTCATGAAAGAAATAATATTATTACCTATTGAAGAAAAGAAAAAAGGCAAATATTTTTAATAAAAAAAAATAATAGGAAATGAATAGTTGCATGATAAATCGGCATGAGTGGCGGATTGTTTTGACCCAAAACCAGACGTGATCCCATATGTATGTATGGGTATATTGGTGTCTACACTATTCAAGCAGTGGCCAGTGGGCCACCACACCACATCCTGATAATTCAATTCTTAATTATTCAGAGATTAAGATTGTTCGTTACCTTCCAATTACTTGTTAGAATTCGCCCACATTTACTGCCCACCCTATGTTCTTCTTGGGAGTTTGGGACCACATCACCCCCCCCCCCCCCCCACCCCCGGCGTAATTGCTTCTCATCATAGTGTGGGGTGGGGTGGAGTTCAAATTTCAGGAAAACAAAAATTGTCAATTTATTAATGGAACATAAAATTTATTAAGTGCACCGGAAAATAAGATTTCTTAAAAGCCTCCTTATGAATGAATGTAAGTACGCAATGCAATGCAATGGGTCTGAATTAAATTACCCCCACCCCAGGCGTAGATCTACCGGGAAAGGGGACAAAGGGCAGACATTTAAAAGTTTGATAAATACCTTCTATTATATATTATTAATGTGACAATAACATCATCATGTGCCAGAATTACTTGGACTGTGAGAAAATCATTCTACACCGACAATAATAAATGTGAGCATAAGACAGACAAAGCTCTTAGTAAAATACAAGTCTTTAAAGCCCCTGATCTGCCATTTCCCTCATCCTCATCTACTGTGTTATTCCCTCCTTCGCATCTCGCATCTCCTCCCCTTTTACTCATACGTTTTAGCCAAATTCTTAAAATTATTTTTTAATTCTTCAAATTAGATCATTTGTTTCGCCATTCCCCTTTTGTTGTCCGTTAAATCACATTACTTCTTAACCCTCTCACTAATTTTTCATTTATAAAAATGCTCCTTTTTTTTCAATGGATTATAAAAATGGTCTACTAGTAAAATAATTATGTTTCCGCGTGAATTTTAATCTATATTTACAATAATATTAAAAAAAAAGGAAAAAAAAAAGGCGGCTCAAGTGATTAGAATAATAGAAAAAGTGTGCACAGGATGATAGATAAGAATATATGGAGGGGGTCACATGCAGTTTTGACTTAAATAGAAGAGGGCAGGTGGGGTCCACTTTTCACATTTCCGCGTTTATCCGTCGGTGGTGGACTTCCGCTGTCACACGGCGGCTGATTCATTTTCATTTATATTTAGTAGTATTTATTACGAGTACTAAATATTTATATAAATAAACAAAATGGGATATAAAGTGACCAATCTGCAGTTTAAAATACTTCTAGTATTATTTTGAGATCAATTATAAAATATTCATTTCATAAAATTTAAGATAAAATAGTATTCTTTTTAAGTTTTTAAAATACTTTTAAGACCACAAACTATTCTACTTAAACAATAAGATATATTATATTTAACAAAAAAATTTCTTTTACAATATAAATCATTTTTAAGTAATCATAAGCGTATCTTCTTTTCAAAAAAAATTATTTATTATTTTTAATATCTAAATGATTTTATTAATTGATAATAAATATATTATATTTTGAACTATTTAATCAAAAAATATAATTATTTAATTGTTATAAATAAGATTAACAAAGTAAAATATTTTTTTAATATAACAAAGTATATTTAATAATAAATAATAAATACATTACAACCCATTAGATAATATTGCAGTGATGTTTATATTTAATTGAAAAATATATATATTTGGTATTTGTAAGTATTTATTATTTAACACCATAAGACATTTTTCAGTATAATTTATTTGGGTGCAAGGCAAGCCGATTAAGGTTAAAAAAATAAATAAAAAAACAGAGACAGGGAAGCAAATGAACCATTGAACCTTAAATCGGAGACGTACGACACAGAGAATCAAGCGAGCAGGCACTTTACGACCCACACCGCTGTCCGCTGATTACTCGTACACGTGGCAGCTACCTGCCAGATCTTTAAATGATTGGATTGAAAGGCAATTCGTATCCGCCTATGTAATATGCATACATTACTTAAATAATTTACCATGACCACATTACAAGTTTGGGATTATAACATTATTTTTTTTATAATTTTATTAATATCAAAATTATCCAGTAATATAGTATTTATGAATTTAAATAAAGGAATCAATAAAGATATTTGAGAATGAGAATTGCCGATATAATATCTTTTAAGCACTTCAAAACTCTTCTTGTTAGCATTCAAGAAAATAAGAAATGTTATATTTATAAATAAATTTGATAAATAATTCATGTAAATAGATATGACACATTTAAATTTATAATAATTTTATATAAATTTATAATTTTTAATTAAAATTAATAATAAATCTATTCCTCACTATAAACTATTATTAATTTTGAATAAAATTATTATAAATTTGTGTATAAGACGATAATTTGTAAAAAAAATATTTATTAAATTTATTTGTGAATATAATAACTCGCATAAAAAATTATTGTCAAAATGGGTTTGGTAATAAATTTAAAATTCTAGCATTGAATTAATATTGTTTCACCAATTTATATCTACAATTCAATTTCTTTTTTTAAAAAAAAAAAAGATGGTGATTTTCTTCAAAGTCATATAATTGCTTATTGAGTTGGCAAAATAATCTAAATCCGCAAGGACCTACCCACCTCGCCCTGCTTGGGGCGAGATTGATGATTATTTGACCAAAATGGAGACATGTTCATAGAGTCTTTGATTATTTTTCAATTGAGGTTGGGGTGAGAATGGTACTGTGGCCCATCTAACTTCAATAATATAGATATATTATCTATTTTAAAATTTTGTATATAATAATAAAAATATACATAAATATTACATATTTTATTAATTAAATTAATAAAGTTATTTTAAAATTATAAAACATTAAGGGATATTTTCTTCGTGTTTCAATTTTTAATTTTTAATTTTGTATTTTAAATGTCTATTTTGAAATGGCTAAAAATGTATTATTTTTTATTATAGTGTTTTTGCGTTTTAGAAATTTTGAGCATATTTGTGATGAAAATAGTGAAAATAACTTTTTGTTATTTTAAGTTTCTTTTATACAAATTTTTCTTATTTTTAAAAATATAAAAGTAAACACGTTTTCACTATTTTGAAAAATTGAAAATTAAAAATGACTTGAAAACAATAAAGAGAATATGATTTTATTTTTTTAATTTATTTTATTTTATGTACACATACATAATATGAGATATATATTAATATTTAACCCATTTCATAAACTATTTACATATGTATAACATGATATTTAAAAATTTTAACAAAAAAATACATTAGATTCAAATAGATCTGATGAGAGATACGAGGTGAGATACTAGGGTTCGGGGTGAATTTTAACATAATTTAGCACCATTATATTACATTACATGACATTAATAGATATTACTTATAATTAAGTTCCTTTTGAAATGAATGAATCTTAAAATTTAAATTTTATTTATAATAAATTTTATATAAAATTTATAAATCTGTGTTTGGTTTAGAGTGAATTTTACAAATTTATTTTTGGACTAAATATAAAATTAAAATTTTACTTATTCTTACTTTTTAAGATGTCCTTTATATATTAACTTTGTTGAAATAGAGAAAATAATATTTGTTCAACAAAAATAAAAAAATATATATATACACAAAATTATTATGTTGGCCGCGTTGAAAATATAATATTTACCTAACATTGACAAAATGAGAGATACGATGTGGCCTATCCTCCCATCCCTTTCTATGCCCACTTTAAGAAAAAGACCATTTATATATATATAATTTTTTTATTTTTTAATATATACGTATATAAGAAATTTCAAAATTAAAACTCAATTTAGAATTAACTAAATATTATATTTAATAATTTAAATAAAATAAATAGTCAAATTAAAATTAAATCTAAAATGACTTAACTTGCAATTTTCGATATTATAATTAATGATATCAAAGTGGTGATCAGGGTAACAAAGATTAGTGGTGAGAAGAGGGATTGGAGACAGATGATATTTATATCCATAAACAATTTTTATTATAAAGGTGATTTTCAAATCTTACCAAACATAAATTGTTAAAATTAAAAATAAAATCTACAATACTTTATAAAATGTATTCACTCCAAACAGGGTAAAGTGGTTCACACCACGTTGTATAATAATATATGTGAAACATGAAATGAGAAGGGACCATACATCGGTCGGATCCAATTCATACGCTAACGTAGTGCTTGGGGATCCAATAATAATAATTAGGCCGAATGAATTCATACAAATTAATTAATTAATTAATTAATTAATCTGGCCACTCGCATGTTTAAGTGTACAAACAAGTCAACACAAACACGCCCCCCAAATCCCATGGAGTGGATCTTGGCTTCGCTTCCTTCTTCCATTTGACTTTGAAAACTGAGATTCCTTTAATGCCCCCATTAACTCCTCCACCAAATTAGTCTCTGCTTTGAGATTTGAGATTATCGAAGCTAATTAAATTAAAATAAGTTGATAATCCGAGGGGCCGGCCAGGTGGATCAATTTGGGCAAGGCTACTAGTGAGGTTGGCTTCTGCTGACCAAAGTCAATATGATTGATATCTTCACGAGTAAGCCTGGGCTTAAATCAGAGACCACATCTACCCCCTACACGTGAAGAAAGATCATCGCCAAGCTGTCCCGTCCCACAATTAAACTTAATAAAGCCAATTTGATGACCCCTTTTTTATATTTTTATTTTAAATATAAAAATAAAAGAATGTATTACCCAAAAAAGCAAATTATTTTAAATAGCACACACATATATAAAAGAATGTATTATATTATATTGTTACTAGTCTTTAAAGTTAAAGGTACATTAAATAACTTTCAAATTTACGCAATATTCTACCAAAAAAAAAAAGAAAAGAAAACCAATTGAAGATGGCGTAAATTAGGGATATGGATGAATTGGAGTTGTCTACGTTTGTGTAGTGGGCCGGACGGGTAGCACCTGCCTCGTTCATTCTGTACTTTTGCTAAAGGACAGGAGCCAGCGATTTCCCATTATGCTTCCCTAAATTGCATTTTCCCCTCTTTCTTTCCTTCTTCTTTCACTTTTGCCCGTCCCCACCCAACCAGCCCAAGCTTTTATTATTCTTCGGGGGCACAAAAACGTGAACCAAGCAAATCATGGCTGATTTGGATTATTAGCGAGGAGAGGAGAGTCACGGGTCATAATTATGTTTCGACGCTAGTAATGATACACAAAGTCTGTCACGGACAATATATCAAGTTTAATTCACTAAAATGATAATTTTAACTCCCACCCAAACAAGAAATATATATATATATATCGTATTTTTAGGACACAGTTTGTAATCGACTGGTAGGTATTGAATCCTATTTAATGATGAGATGTTTCACAAAAGTTGCTTACGCTTGGCATCAAAAATAGAACAATCATAATGGGATGAATGGAAGGCCCATTAATTATGTGTGGTGTTTAGGGCAGTTTGCCACCCCATTTGTTCTGCTTTAATTTATTTATTTATTTATGTTGTAGTTATTAATCAGTCGGCATCGTTGTATGCATGTGGATGGGACCATGCTCTCGCATCAACGTGACACAGCCCCCATTCTAAATTATTGCCTGCTTCGTTGCCGCCCTATTCCTGCTATTAGTGTTAGCCATGAAGACGATAGATCGATCGATGGGGGTGGGGGGGTTAGGGGTTAATTGCCACAACGTAAGGAAGTCTAATACAGTTTGTACAATTTATTATACATAAACTTTTATTACACTGTGCATTTATATTGAATAGGGTTGCTTTCTCCAATCTCCATCCCATTGACATCTCTCCTTCCAAGGTCTCTCCAAAGTCATCGACAGCAAAGATACGTGACAGCCGGGCTCTCAACATCCATCTGCCCCAACCCGACGTCTTCCTCACTTCTCAACCTCGTCCACAATATATATATTTTTTTATTTTAAAAGCTTTTTATAATAAAAATAATATGACAATCATATTTATTAATTTCAAATTTTTGTTACAACAAATTTTAAAAAAAATTAAAGAAATTACCAATTTAGGACAGTGATTGGCAACTTACCAACAAACAATTATTGAAATTGAAAAGGAAAATTCAATAAATTAATAGAATGATTAAAATTCAAAGAGAAATAATTTAATAAATTTATAAAATATATCAAATAAGTATACCAAACTTTGAGCGAGGGTTGATTCTTCACCCATGCCTGCAAAGACTTAAAGAAATATTATTTAATCTGTAACAAATAACAATAACGTGTATATGATATATTTACGTATTTATAGCTTTCATCTTTAATATTCATGTATTTATATTATATATTTTTAATTTATCTATATTTATTCATCCATTGGGATTGGATTTATAAATTTAAAGAGTTGAATCCAGAGCTGAATTGATTTCCATAATTGGACCCGGAATCAAACTGATTTATTAAAAAAATAAATCACACTAAAATAATCACATTAGTTTAATTTGATTTAGTTTGTTTGGATTCGATTTGAGTGTCAATCTCTACTAAATTAAAACATAATATATTATGTTTTTAATTAAATAAATTTATTAAAATAAAGACATATTTGACTATTGTACTATTGACAGTTTTTAGATTATGGACCCATAGAAGAAAAAAAAATCATTCTTATTTATATTTTATTTGATAATTTTTATTTTAGTAATTTATATTTTTTTATTTTATTATTATAATTTAAAATTGGCCGTCACTAAATATAAATATATATATATAGAGTTAAAATATCCATAAAATAAAAAGAATTGAAGAATAAAGTGGGCAGTCGCCATCAAGTTTGTTGCAATAGTGGGTAGTATAATTAGAGGAGAGTGAGTCTCCAATTCTAATATTATGTTGTTGACTCAAACCAGTTTCCACTAACAAAGTGCCAAGTTGACTTAAAATAAAAGGGCTTAAAAATTAAAATGTGCTCTCCAAGAAAAACAAAAAAAAAACATTTAAAACTCAAATGAGACTGTATATATATGTGTGTGTGTGTGTGCAATGCCAATCAAAGTTATATTTTTGTTTTTAATTTCGGGGGAGGGGCCCCGGGGGGGGGGGGGGGGGGGGCGGGGGGGGGTGTTACTTTTTAGTCTAACAATCTTGAATTAACCAGCACCCTAAATCTACTCTAATACTTAATTGTTTCCCATGCCACCCCCACCAGGCCCCAGCCTAAGTAATAAATGCCATATTCAAATTAATTTTACCAATTAGTCACTCCTCCAAGCCAACCACACGTCCCTCATTTCATGGTCATCCAAAGACATATCTTAAGTTGCTTTCAGCATATAAGTGAATGTTTGATAGCTAATTTTTCTTATTAAAAAAGTAAAATTTTTACCTAATTTCTTACTTGTGCATTGTTTGACAGTCATTTTATTTCAAGAAAATTATTTTTCTTACAATGGTCACATGAGGTCATTTTCCTTCAAATCATGAAAATTAAATTCTTTAGAGGAAAAGATAGAATTTTCTAGACAATTAAGAATAGGGGGTGGGTGGCGGCTGGGGGATGAGGGAGAAGGGCAAGTGGGTTGGGAGGGTTTATAAATTATTTATATTTTGTATTTTTAATAATTAGTAAATATAAATATATAAAAATAAAAAATATTCTATATAAATTATTTCTTTGGAAAAAAAATAATTTTGTAGTTTTATTTCTTTGAGAAAATAATTTAATTAATTAAAAATACAATATTATTTTAATTTTTTTGTACAAAATTTAATATTTTTCAATACAATTTCACAATTGAATTTCATGAAAAATGACTAAATTATATGAAAAATATTACCAATCAAGCACCGAAAGATGGAAAATAATATCATTTTTCAGATAGAAAATTATAACAATCAAACAGGTTAAATTTTTAATTTTCAAGAATTCATTTTCCCTGCAATTCAATTCTCTGGAATTCATTTTCTTTCCACTCAAATTCCACTCTTGCAATCAAATGGACCCTAAGTTAAATTATGAATCACATTAAGTTGAGATTTGTACCAGTAGATCGTGAGTTCTATTCCTTGTCTTACACAGTGAAATAAAGACTCTACCTGCGATTTATCTCTTTTATAAAAATTAAGAACACAAAAATACGGGACATTGCGCAAAAATGGTATTCTCAAGACACATGTTAAGTGAATGGTTTTTTTTTTTTAAGAAAATATAACTTAATTGTATATTTAAATATATAATAAAATACATAATACTTTTAACAAATATTGTTTTCTTTTTAAAAAATTTACAAAACAAGAACATTATTAGATTTTTATTTTTTAACAGATGGTGCAAATAAACAAAATATGTATATATATATATACATAATGTTCCTTCCTGATCAAAGGAAGTAGTCGAAGACAGGATCACAACGGCAGGGAGCGAGCTCTGGCGACGGGTCCATTCGGGGAACGACTAGCACTTGCAAGCACTCCGACGCTCGAGTGAGTGAGAGAGTAAATAAATGACAGGGTATCGGTTGTTTAGAGAGCAGAACATAATTTGCCGATGAAAAAAGCTGGTTGATATAAGACAAGGAGACGTCCTCTTGCATGCATGCGTTGTGCACTTGCAGGTGATGAGACTGAGTATCCAACACCGGTGGGGGTTCCCAGGTGGTAGTATGGTGTCGACGGGACCCTCATTAATGTGGATGTGATCAGCCATTAATGAGGATTTGATTTAAACGAACGTGCAGATACCTAGTATAGGGGCTACAATGATGCTGTTGCAGGCTGGCGCAGGGCCAGGCCGAGATTGGGCCATTGGAGATGAACCGAGATTGGGACATGAGAGGTGGGTCGAGATTGGGACATGAGAGGTGGGTCGAGATTGGGCCAGGACAATTCACAGCCCCCAGGTCGGATGCTAGAGAAGCAAGTGTTCGAGCTAGAGAGAAAGTCCAAGTTTTGTTATGTGTGTGTGCCATCTTTTCAGAGCTAGATTGTTGTTAGGACCCTGTCAAGACTGGTGGCCGAGCTGACACATGGTTGTGTGGGTGGATTCCAATTCTAAGGACACTTGAAGCTAGCTTGGCCTCTATGGTAAAACAATTTTCTTTGTGTGTTAATCCGTAATGCGCGTGATTTCGGGATTCAAGGCATTTTACCTAGGACATGGGGCAGTAACTGATAACTCTTTAAATGTGCGGCAGGTGGCGATTTCATAGCGGTAGATCTGTGGCGGATGGTTTTTGATTGTGGGATGTGTCGTAAGCGCTATTCAGCGATCTTTATAAGGATCTATTTGGAGCCAGGGTTTTTTCGATTTCTTGCGTTTTTTTCGAACTCTTAGAGTCTTCGGGGCTTCTGGTTGAGGTTGTGTCCTTACAACCTCCTGATCTGCATATTCTTTTCCGTAGGGCAAAT
Organism: Diospyros kaki; assembly: GCA_036245055.1. Lineage (NCBI taxonomy): Eukaryota > Viridiplantae > Streptophyta > Magnoliopsida > Ericales > Ebenaceae > Diospyros > Diospyros kaki. Next base: position 13,693,275 of record BSEG01000015.1, on the reverse strand, counting down.
GGCATTCCTATTTCGTAAGAAGGATATCAGGGAAGAGCTGGAGATAATTCACAATGAGGAAAATAAAGTTGTGTCAGGCTCTGCTTCGGCGGATAAAGCAACTGGGAAGGCTTTAGTTGCACCAGCGTCGGGCTCTGTGCTGGCGGACAAGGCAACTGGGAAGGCCCTAGTTGCGTCGATGTCGGTTGCTCATGTTGCGCAGCCTCTTACTATGGTCGTTACCACCACGGCTCTGGGACCTGGTTTTGAGGAGCCTACCATTTTTTAGGAGCTAGCCCGACACAAGAAGCATTAAAAGGGTCCTGATACGAAGGTTCAATCGCCCAGTGGTTCGAGTCCTGCTGGGAGTGTCAGCTACTTAGTTTCGTTTCAAGATCTGGAGTTTTAGAGCGACCTTTCCATCGACGCCTATCTTGACCCATTGTCAAATTGGAAAAGGTTACTCAATTTTGGCTCATCAGATGCGTTTCATCAGGTTGAGCACTAGGTACTCCAACTTGCTGTGGATTGTCGCTTGCTTGAGGCAAGTATGGTGACTTGGCTTACTAAGATGAAGACTAACCATGAAAAGGAATTGTGCTAGGTTTTGGAATCAGTAAGAGGAGAGGTTAAGAAAACTATAGAGGTTGTCACTGTCGAGGCTAACAGGTGAGTTGACGAGGCCGATCGCATAGTTGACGATCTTCAAAGCTAACTAGATGTTGTCGACGCGGAGCTGAAAAAGTTAGAGGCAGAGGTGGCATTAGCCAGATCTGAGGTGACGGTGAAGGAGATGAAAGCGAAGACTGAGATGGCAGTTGCTAAATTTGAGATGGTGAGGGTGAAGACAGAAGCGAAGGAGTCAAAAAATGAGGGGTATGAAGTGGCCCTGTCTCATGTCCGAGTAATTTTTCTAGAGCTAGATTTTTCAGCCTTTGGCTTTTTCATGGAGATTAAGGATGGCTTCCTTATAAACTCAACGGAGAAGAGTCGAGTCGAGCCGTGATTTTGTGTGGTAGCATAGGTTTTGGCGTGAGTCTTGTAATCTTGTTGGGTACTCCTTGCTTAATAAAAAATTGTTTCCTTTTTTTCTGTAAGCACCCTCGCCCGAATATCCCAACTGCCCGGACTATCCGTACAGGAGCACTTACGGAAGGGGAAAAATGAGACACACAAGACAAAGACCACCCTGGCATGCATACACAAAAATAAGAACAATGGAAGCGAAGCTAAATACATGCATGCACTACAGGTACCCCGCCAGCACAACGATCACATGATGAATAGATAAACACAGACTTCTGTGCTGACATACACGAGACCTGAGGAAAGACTTGGCATAGTAAAAATAACAGAGTAAATCCTACTCAGACATCAGAGTTGACGGGGACTGACGGGACTGCCTGTACACCATACCAACTCTGCCGCTAGAAGCTGACTCCCTTGCCCGGACCCACGCTAGCACTACCTGGAATGATGGAAAGCAAAGTGAGTAGAGAGACTCAGCAAGCGTAAAGAAAAGAAAGGCTAAAAGGCTGAACATAACCAGAAAACTCTCCCCAAAATAAACCCCCAGGTACACATAAGGCATGAAACGCTACAACACAACAGTATAGCATAATAAAACACATACCGGTCCTTGGGGCCCACACAAGACACACGGCACCCAAGTCCCATACCAACCTGCCGCTGCCTTGAAAGGCAACATAAATCTCCACAAACCTGCGCGAGCGATCCCGGGTTGGTACTACCGTCACCTATCCATGTCGGTACTCCCGACAACCGAGCCATAGGCTCTCTCGGAACGGTACTCCCGTTCGAGAACTAAATACTAACAGTAGCCATGCAATGCACATAAAAATGCAATGGCGTAGTGAGTATCAACGTGATACACTGGTGCCCATACATCCAGGCATCAGGCCGTGCTCCGCCCACATAGTAAACCACACGCTATGCATATGCCTACGCTGGATGCAACCTAACCAATCTAGAATGTCCGTGTCCAAGCATACTCAATAAATGAATATCCCAACATGCATCCCGTACCCATGTGCATATCAAATCATGAACAATAATACAATGTATCTACTCATGCAGTAAATCACATACCGACAGAGCTAGTCAGCAGTGCCCAGCACCGGTCAACGCCCAGTGACTAGGAGTGTCCGCCTGATGGTCCAATTCAGGGCCGTACAATAGTCTACCCAAATATCAGCAAACAGTCGACCCCTGCCCCACTGCTCAATAGCTCTAACCGAATCATTAATAAACTCAAGGAAACTGTAAATAAACCCGCACGTCTAGGAACCTAGTCCCCAAACTGGGTTCAACATCATTCCGAAAGGAATGGGGGCGATACAAACCCCCGTAGGCACTCAACAAATAAAACTCTAGAGGTCTCGGATTTAATTTAAATCAAAACAAATGAATAATAATTTAACAAATAAGGTTAGCTGCTGAATTAGAGTAAGGGAGGTGATAAGATACAGGAAATCACGGGGTCTTTCACGAGAATTAAAGATCAAGAAGAGAAGGTTGGGAGCTCGCCTTTACACGGCCGTTCCTTGCTTTTCTTGCACACTCGCTGCGAAGCAAAACGTTCGCTGACAATAAATAAAATCGCAGTTTTAATTAAATAAATCTACCTGTAATATAAATAATTTAACTGTCTAAAATCCCTCGTAAGTGCACCACAAATAAAATCCCAATAAATCTCATATTTAATTTAAATTAAATCACACTAATAAAATCCTCGAAGCCAGCTTAATAAATAAAATTTAAATCAAACGACTGAAAGTTCTATAATTAATAAACGGGCCAAAACAGACGAATGGAGGGTATAAAATACGAGAAATCATAGGGTTTCTCACGGGAATTAAAGAACGCGAAGAAAAAGATTGGAGCTTGCCTGAAATTAGTTGCTTTCAGCCTCTCTTGTACTCCCGATGCGAATTAAATCATTTCCTGACAAATAATACAACCGAGGCTCAAATTAATTAATTCTAATCGCGTAAAATTTATAATTTAAATATAACATGCTTCTACAAATTTTTACCCACGTACCTGATCACTTCTCATGTCGAAAAAATTCCAAAATTCATTTATTTTTCCTATACTTTTCCTTTTCTTTTATTTTCTTTCTTTTCTTCTTTTTTCTTCTCCTCCTCCTCTTCTACTTCTTCCCGCGTCTTCTTCCTCCTGCAACTAGCTTCTTCTTCTCCCTTCCTTTCCTTCTTCTTCTTATTTTCTTCTTCTTCCTTTCTTTTTCTTCTTCTTTCTCTTCTTCCTTTCTTCTTCTCCCTTCCTTTTTCTTCTTCCTACAACCAGCGCACCAGCGGCCGCCTGCCGCTGCAACCGCCCGTCCCTGGTTGGCCACCGCGTGCCACTGCGCCTGCTGCCGCCACTACTCCACCTCCGCCACCGCTGCTGGTTGCTCGGCTGCCATGGCCGAGCTTCACTCGACAACTTCCATGGCCAAAGCTACACCACGTCTCCCTCTCTCCCTCTCTCGATCTCTCTATCTCTCGTGCTGCTCTCCTTCTCTCTCAGTCTCTTCTCTGCTTCATTTTGACAGAAATGGCTATTGTGCAAGGCGTAGCCTCCAAGCATACACCCACAACCACATGTTTTAAACAAATTAATTGATTTAATTAATTTAATTTCATTTATTATTATTATGATTATTTTATTATCTTAATACCTTAAACCCTCAAATACATAAATTAATATATATATATATATTTTATCATTTCCAAAATGTTGGGATACTACATTTTCCTTTCACGATGCTCTGCTTCTGTCAAAATTTCCGTGCGTATCTTGCTCAGTCCCTATGGTTTTGATGCTTTGTCGGGCTTGTCATGCCCGGGATGTTGGTTTATGGGGCAAGGTCGAGTTATCATTTTTTCTAGGGATTTGATGTCTCGATTTTGGGTTATCGTTTTGGCACCTTTATTTGATTGTGCGGGGGATCCATGAGCTCCGAGAATTGAGGCGTCTATCCGAGGATGTGAGGCGCCACTTGCAGGCATGGAGTGACTTGTTGCCCCAGGTGGGGAAAGTTCGTCAGGGCACTCATCGTGGGACACGTGGCTGAATCTCGTTGGCCACTGGTCACCCATTGGGCGTCTCGTGCGATGCCTATTAATATGCATCGTCTTCATGTGTTGGCATCTTCTGTATTCATTTTTGAACTATTCCCCTATCTTTTCTCATCCTTGCATTTCATTAGTCTGGCTAATCGTCCTTCAGATCAGTTAAGAATGGTGTGCTAGTCTGCTTGTCAATGGTTGTCGCAATCTCGAGTTCCACTCGTGTTTTTGACTGGGTAAACGAAGAGGTTGCTCAGATTGCCTCGAGGTTTTCTACCAATTCGTCTTTGGGGGTGGTGAGGGAGAACATCACCTCTTGGAACGGGGACGGGGAGGAGAAGGAGATTCGGGAGGAAAAATTTGTCTGCCATCCCTGCGACAGGGAAGAGCATGTTTTCCATTCAGTCTCGGACCCCGAGTTTCTTTATATGTACGAGGTGCTTTTTACGAAGCTACGGTTGCAGCTTCCTCTAACCAAGTTTTAGGGTTTAGTTTTGGAGGCGATGAACGTTGCTCCGACGCAACTGCACCAAAACAGTTGGGGCTTCATCTGCGACTTCGAAGTGTTGGTTGAGTTTCTTAGCCGCAAACCTACTAAGGCGGTCTTTTTTCACCGCTATCATTGGAAATGAGTCTACCGGGGTGGTTGGATTTCTCTAACCGGTTGCATGCTGAAATCGGTGCTGAAGGCTTTTACCTCGTCCCTTAAACATTTTAAGGACGACTTCTTCAAGGTGGGCTCGAATGAGAATGAGCTCAGTTTTTTCCTAAACAAGAAAGGTGAGGAGCAATAACCCTTGTGTTGGCAATTGAAACTGAACCCGCATATGTAGGTAGAGTATGTAGGTCTCGATTTGGGAAATCGGGCCCTAACGGATGCTTTTGCATTTTCTCCCCAGCTCGAGTATGTGAAACTCGTGGAATTCGGGATGGATCCTCGGGCTTTATTTGAATATATGGGTATGTTGTTGCTACGCATCTTTGTTTTGGTTTTTGCTAATCGATGGCTCTTATTGGGACTTCGTGTTTTAGGGCGAATGGCGCTGGGTTTGACGACAGAAAAGGTGGCGAAGCACATGGCGAAGAAGAGCATTGGTGTGTCTTCCGAGGTGTTTGTAAGCCAAGGGAATGTCGTTGCTGCAAATTCGAATGGTCCTATTTACACCTGACCAATTTTTGCGATTGTTGCTGGTACTCCCTCCCAGCTGGAGGTCGAGGAGGTGACTCTTCAACGGAAGAGGCGTCAGGTAGCTAATGAAATAGGGCCTTCAAGCCATGCTCCTAATGCGTCGGGTTCTCAAAGCTTTGAGCTGGCTATCGATGTTGCTAATTCCTCGGGCTCAATCTCAATTGTTGATGCTCTGATCCCCTCGAGTTCAACGCCCTCTCAAGCGATGCGCGGGCTAAGTCCAAGCTTGTGGGGTTGTGATGACGCCGAGTTCAATCCTCAAAGCCTCTGAAGCCACGACTTCCGGCCAGGGAGGTTTGTCATAGATCATATCTTCCTGGATGCTGATCAGAAAAGGCTTGCCTCCCTAGGAGATGAGGGGTTGTACTGGTGGGTAGAAATACTCCAACTGCGGACTGCTAGTGCTACTCATTTGTTGATGTTGGAGATGAAGCTGCGAAAGGTAAGGGCTAAGGAGGTCGAGCCGGATTTGAAAGTGGAGAAGTTACGGGTCGATAGGGCCTTTGAAGTTGCAGAGGAGCGGGCCGAGACGCGATTAAGGGTCAAATCAGGTGACTTTCTTGGGTGGATCGCATCACTCAAGGTAGATACTATGCGGGCAAATTCTTGCCTTTTGCGAGTGGTCGACCAGAGGAATGAGGCTCGATAGAAATTGGGTGAGCTAAGTGAAAGGGTTAAAGAGTTGGAGACCGAACAAGATGCCTCTCGTCAAGAAGTTGCCTATCTGGAGGTTTGTGCGAGGAGGAAAACTCTTGTGCAATATTTTGAGGGCTTCAACACAACATTGGCGCAGGCTCAGTTACTTTGTCTAGAGGCAGATCTTATAGGCTATGACCCTTCCAAGGAGGTAATGGGCGGCTGTCTCATAAACCTGGGTTTGAAGGATTCGGTCGTTAAAGGCAAAGCCTTGGGGGTGGGGGAGGGGCATAGGAGGTGGTTAGTCAGTCAGGGTAGAGCGCAGAACAAGCCGATGAGGCCCTTAGTTCCACCCAGGTGGATCAACATGTCATTGGTCCCTAGAATGGCCTATGTTTCTTTTGCTTTCCGTGCAATGTAAATGGTTGAGACCGTCACCCTAACACGATTATTTTAATAAAAGATAAATTTCTTGACATGGTTCGGCTTTATATTTCTTTCTTTTCGTCTTGCTTGTTTTTGTTGTTGATTCGTTAAGGTTGGGATAGGCTCGGGGTCAGGGCTCCAGGGTTGATTGGAACCAATAGGTCAATGAGATGTGAGATGGTAGTGTCTTATCTTCAATTTTTCTTGGGATGCCTAAATGCAGTGGTCTAGGTGTCATGTTTTGAGGACGTGTGTGACATAGAGTCAGGAGCACGTGGCTACGAGGGTAAAGTAACGTTTGTCGATGCAGGACACGCCGCTTTCCCAAGAGGCACGTTCAAACGACGAATGGAAGTTTTCCCACGTGAGGTGTGTCGCTTCCCTAGGGCATGGTATTAACTGCTTGGGTATGTGGCCTTATTTCAACGGTAGCTCTTTTGTTGTTGGATACAGGGCATTAATGCCGAGGGCAGGTGGCACTACCCTAGGTGGGGGTAGATAACGCTACATGTTCCCCACTGTGGCTATAAAAAATGGGCTCATTTCTCCGTTTCATGTATCCTGCATTTTGCACTTGGGTGTTTTCTTTTTCATGGGAAGTTTGAGGGTCTAGAATATGGAATCCAACTGAGGCCTTACTAGCCCACAGTAGCATCTCTGGCATTGATGTTGCTAGTTTAGGTGATGCGTCGATGGCTGGAGCTAGGCGTGATTGGTGGTTTTTGGGTAAGTACGTTACGAGGGTGGACTTATTCTTTAGCTTGGAGAAGTTCACCCTCTATCGCCCTTGCTTTTCCTTTTTCCCTACAATTTTCAGGCCACGAGCTTGCGACCATCGTGCTAAGGGCTTTGCCATTCTCTTCTGGAATTCCATAGCTCTGCCAAGGAGGAAAACAATAGCTATTGCCTTCTCGCGGATTTGCATCACTGTGATGTAGTCTATGGGTGGCTCCGTCAGCCAGGGCATAGCCGAGTGTCGTTTTGAACCCCCTTGTTTCAGAGATCATGTTGGTTGTACCTATAAGGGGGGTTCTGTGGATGGTGAATGTTCAACAGCCGTGTAGGCCTTGCTGTGCTAAGATTTGATTAGGTGTGTTGGTCTTGTTGTGCTAAGACTTGATTAGGTGTGTTGGTTTTATTGTGCTAAGACTTGTATCTTGTAGTATTGTAACTTGACCCTCGAAAACGTATCATCGTTGTATGTTGTAATGAAATGAAGTAATAAAATGAGAATTTCTTTCGAGTACCTTGTAGCTTGTGCTTTCTTTATTTCGCGTTTGAGAGCTTTGGTTGTGGCGAGTACCGAATAAATCAAGGTTGCTGGACCTACCTATTCTGGGGCGTGGCTCAGCAAGACCGAGGAGGCTCATAGTCTGCTAGCATTTGTATATTCTCAGGGCCTTTTAAGTAATAAGAAGGGGAAAATACTCAGGTACCTTGGAGCTTTCTTTATTAGTATTGGACCGAGATGACTCGAGTTTTGTTAGGGGGAGACTGAGAAGACTCAAGGTTTGGCGATGTCTGTCTAGCACGGGTTATGGAAGGATAAGACCGAGATGACTCAATGTCTGTTAGGGCAAGGTCGAGAAGACTCGAGGTCTGCTAATACCTGTCTAATATAAGACGTAACTTGGATATGACCGAGAAGACTTGAGGTCTGTCGATGACTGTCTGATATAAGGCATAACTTGGATAGAACAGAGATGACTCGAGGTTTGCCAATGCTTGTTTAATTCAAGGCCTAGCTTGGATGGGGGAATTCTTCGAGGTCCACCCACCAAGGTAGATCCTGGGGTTTTAGGGTGAACTGACCAATGTTTGTTTTGTTGCAAACCTTTATTGGAGAAAGGGCGAGGTTACTCAAGGCCAAAAGCAACAGACCGAGGTAACTTGAGGTTTGCCAGTGCTTGTTTGTTACAAAGTTTTGTTAGAGAGAGGCCGAGGTTACTTGAGGCCAAATATAGCAGACCGAGGTAACTCAAGATCTGCCGGTACTTATTTGTTGCAAAGCTTCGTTGGAGAGAGGTCGAGGTTACTCAAGGCCAAAGATAGTAGACTGGAGGTAACTCCAGGTTCGTCGATACTTGTTTGTTACAAAGCTTTGTTAGAGAGAGGCCGAGATTACTCGAGGCCAAAGGCAGTGGACCGAGATAACTCGAAATTCGTCGGTACTTGTTTGTTACAAAGTTTTCTTGGAGAGAGGCCGAGGTTACTTGAGGCTAAATGCAGTAAACCGAGGTAACTCGAGATCTGTGATAAAAGAAAAAGAAAAAGAAAAAGAAACATTTGTCTTTAAAGGAAACATATTTATCTGAATGATACAAGGAAATAGTTGCTTAGTTATAATATTTTCGTAGGCTGGTCGCGTTCCATGATCTGGTCAAGGGTCTTCCTGAGAGCTCGACCAAATGGTAAGCTCATTTGTCGAGGTTGTTGGTGACTCGGTAAGGGCCTTCCTAGTTGGCATCGAGTTTTCTTTGTGTGGGTTATTTTCTTGGGCCTTCAATCTTCCTTAGGACCAAGTTTCCCTCTTGAAATCGTCTGGGTTTAACTTTTCTGTTATATTTCTTAGCCATTTTTTGCGCAGTAGCCTGTTCGTGAATTTGGGGCTAGTCTCAAATTTCCTGGATAAGATCAAGGTTAACTCGTTTTTCTTCATTGTTGGTGTCTTCTAGAAAATGCTGCCGCCTAGAGCTAGGTTCCTCAATCTCAACCGAGATCATGGCATTTGACCCGTAAGTGAGTCAAAAGGGCGTTTCCATGGTTGAGGTCTGAGTTGTGGTGTGGTATGACCACAACACCATGAGAAGTTATTCTGGCCATGCACCCTTAGCGCCCTTGAGTTACTTTTTTAGGCAGGCTAAGATGACTTTGTTGGTGGCTTCTACTTGGTCGTTGGTCTGAGGGTGCTCGACCGAGGTGAAAACTTGGCGGATGTCGAGCTCTTAGCAGAGGTCCTGGAGTTTGTTGTTGATGAACTGAGTGCCATTGTTTGAGCTCAGCACTCCAAGAAGGCTATATCGGCAGACGATATTCTTCCAAATAAATCTCTAGATTCTTTCGGAGGTGATAGTAGCCAGGGGTTCGGCCTCGATCCACTTGGTGAAGTAATCGATTGCTACCACCATGAACTTGAGTTGTCTAGCTACGGTTGGGAAGGGCTCGAGGATGTATATCCCTCATTTATAAAATGGTCGAGCTACCGAGATAATGGAGCTCCTTTGGCGGGGAATGATGTGTGTTTGCGAACCTTTGGCACTTTATCGCAGTGTTTTGCATAGGCTAGGCAGTCACTCCTCATTGTTAGCCAATAGTATCCAGCTCCTACTACCTTTGCTACCAGGGATCGTCCACCAAGATGGCCTTCACATACCCCTTCGTGTACCTCGATCATGATGTATGTGGACTGATTGAAGTTGACACACTTGAGAAGCGGTGTGGAATAGCCTTTTCTATACAACTGGTTCCTGAGTAAGGTAAAGTAGCAAGCCGACCTTTTGAGCTTCTTGGCCTCTTCAGCATTGGCAGAGAACGTCCCTTTTTGTAGGAATCAGATGATGGGGGTTACCCAGAATTTCGGTGCTGCTTTCACCGCTTGTGTGTCGGGGAGGTCGACAATGGGTAAGTCCAAGGTCTCATGTATGACCAACTGGTTTTTCTCGGGTTTTTTGGTGCTAACGAGGTTTGAAAGCAGATCTGCTCGCGTGTTTTGTTCTCTAGAGATATATTCAATTTGGAAGTAGTTAAAAGGATCCGGCTAAGGCTTTGACCTTGTTGAGGTATTGGCCGAGCTGTAGTTCTTTTGTCTAGAATTCGCCCTTGACTTGGTTGGTTACCAGCTGGGAGTCGCTTTTGGCGATCAACCGGGACGTTCCCACTTCCTTTGCTAAGTTTAACTTGGCTATGAGAGCTTCATACTCTACTTGGTTGTTGGTTGCCTTGAAGTTGAAGTGAAGAGACTGTACAAGTGTCAGTCCATCGAGTCTTTCTAGAATGATCTCAACCTCGCTTTCTTTTACCATCGAGTAAAGAGACGGCCATGATGAACTCTAAGAAATGATAACTTGGTAAATATAAGGACGTGGAAGGTGAGGGAATAGGGGTGTGGGTGGCTTAATAGTGTTGGTTGTGACTATCTTCTGCGTCATAGTCAACTCGTTCATTGGGTTGGTCATGCTGCTGGTTTCGGCTCAACTCAACAACTTGATTCTGGAGTTGTTGGACAATCTAGAGGACGATTTCTATGACAGTTGGGTTTTGTGGGAGACGGTCGGCATTGTTTGGCTCTTGGGCAGGGACGTTTCTAGCTTGCACCATGGTAAGGTGATGAGGTTAGTTTGAAAGGCTCTAATGAGATTATGTGGTAGGTAAGTTTTACTGAGTCCCACGATGAGCGCCAGATGTTCATTCTTGACCAAAAAGAGTGATCGGAGACGAGATCGCAACAGTAGGGAACGGGCTCCAGCGACAGATCCGTTCGGAGGACGGTTGACACATGCAAGCACTCCGATGCTCGAGTAAGTAAAAGTAAAAAAATGATAACGTATCGATAGGCCAGAGAGCAAGATTTGAACCATTAAAAATTGATAAGAAAACTAAATATGCCATTTGAAAGCAAGATTTGTTACAAGGTATAATTAAAAGAAACATAGATGATATTTACTATATAACCTACAGTTTTTATTTAATTTTTTATTAAGCTTAGAATCTTACTTCAATATTTATAATGAAAAATTATTCAGAAATAGTTAATAAAATTTTCAAATGTTAATGAAATTGTCATTAAAATTCTAAGTTAAAAAAAAAAAAATCATTTAATGGGTTTATGCATATTGTACTTCAGGGGTAAACGCATTTGAAAGTACTTGAACCCCAAGGATATCATTTGATTTGAAAGAGACAAAGGGACTATTGTAGATGAGATGACACAAGGCATGGATGTCAATTCATGTTAGTTTGGCTCGACATGGCTTCCATTAAATCCCATCTTCTTTTGTCCCCTCCAGTATCACTTTATGTCAATTTCTCCCCCAAAAATTTCCAATCATAACTTGCCATTTTTTAGTCCATATGCATGTATGTATGGGTGTGAAGGCACTGCAGTTTATCCATCCAAATGGGTCTCACCAACATTTTTCTAGGACCACACCCACCTTGACAAATTAAGTTCGTTACAATTACTACTTTACAAGCACCCTTATGTCATCCCCCGTCACCAAATTCAAGAACTACCTCTCTCTTCAACTAAACCCACTCTATATTGTATACCAATAACATGTTGATGTATGAATAAAGAAATGTCTTAAATTTGTTGAGAGTGATAAAATGAATTAATCACGATGATTTTGGCTATCCAGCACCCCCACCCACCCCATATATGACAAGTCAAAGATAAAAAATTATAAAAGATGGTGATAAAAGAGTATTAGGAGGTTGACAATATCACGAGTAGTAAATATCAACATAATATTAAATAGTGGTGACAAATCCGAGTATCTTCCTTTATGAACACTAAGGGCCGAGAAGCCCACAAATATTACGTCTTCAGCGAGCCCGGTCAGTGATGTTTGGGCCACTGGGTAGTGTGGATTTTAAGTGTGGCCTGTGGGCTTGGCATCGGCTATGTCAGATGCCATGCCTTTGGAAATGTAGCATACATGTTAGAGCAGTGATATTTATTTTTACTTCTTCTGTAAAAACATAAAAAATAGAATGGGGTGAGAGAGGCTCGAACTCTCGACCTCAGGATCACTTAGAAGCTATGAGACCTACGCGCTAGCCAACTGCGCCACCACCCCGGCGTTTATCTGCGTCCAACTTTAAATATATCTACCCACTACTTTCCATTTCCAAAGCCACATATTTATAAACTAAAAAATAATAATAACAATTAGTACTAAAAAAAATATTAGGGTTGATTTGACATAGATTTCAATTCTCAACTTTATTTTTTGATATCTTGCGTTCAGTTTTTTGTTTTTATTTAAAAAAAGAAAAATTAAATGTTGTTCAATAATATTGTGTTCACTTTCAATTTTGTATTTTAATTTGCTCCAACCCTAAAGTAGTTGCCAGCGAGACCATTTGGACCTTCTCTGTAATATTTGACTCCCAAATCCGAGATCCAGGAGTCACAGTTACCCTTGACTTGGCAGCAGTCAATCAAAATTAAAATATATATATATTTATTAATTTATTAAGTGGTCTATATTTCCTGTAACGTTATTTCATTAAATATATATATATATATACTATTTTTATGTTAAAAACACGAATAAGGTGGGATTGTTTCCTTTATTTGGTAAGCAATAGGCAATAGGCAACCAGGATCGATGTTTTAGCATCTAGAGTATTAATTAATTAATAAGTATAAAATATGGATTAGGTAAGGATGGTGGGGGTTTAGTAGATTGGAATGGCAGCAAGCCAACTGCAATTAAAACATTGTTAATTAGTAAAGGAAATGTCTGAAAATGACGGAACAAAGGCAGCAGCATTAGACATTAATTAGCAAATTAGCAATAGCAGTGATAATGTCCAGCTGCGTTGCACTTGCACCTACCCCCACACCACACCACACCACACCAGACACGCTCGCTCTCACTCTCTCTGCTACCATTTGTAGCAGGCTTCCTCTACTCCCGGGGCATATCATATCATATGCCCGTTGCAAACAACTGGACGCCTTGTTTTCCTCAAACCTTTAATAAACAACCCGGGAGGGGGGGCCCCGGGGGGCGTGGCGTTTCAAATTGGTATTTGAAATTTGCAGGCTATTCTCATAGATGTTATCCATCCAACTTTTATATCTACAGGATGCTTGTTAACTATTTTTCGCAAAAATTATAATAGGATTTAAATTTATTAATGTGTATTTAATATATTTTATTTTTAATACTTAAATAATTTTTAAATTAATAAAAAATTTTAAACACAATATTTTAATATTAAAAATAAAATACATGAACGAATATTTTTAATAACAAGTGGCAACATGGGTGCGGGTGAAAGGATGACGTGGCGATACAGCTGTGAGGGTGAACAAAAAGGCTTGATCCAGCTTGCGTTGCCCCCCACTAACCCCGCGTGACGCGTCTCATTGAACGGATCACGAGCACCTCATGTTGGAGCAAGCTTGTCTGTCTGTCTGTCACCAACAATCTTATCTCCTTGATTCACTTTCCATTTATTTGACTTTCAACGGGCAATAGAATATTATTTGACCAAAGCTTTATTTAAATATGTCTAAATAATATTTTTTAATTATTTACTTTTATAAAAGTGAACATGTTAATTTATGTTACTTTTTTGTAATTTTTTTAATTAAGAGTATACAAATTTTAATAACAATAAAACAAAATATACAACAAATAGCAGTTGATTAGAAGAATAATATTATTTATTTAAATTAGAGATGACATATTTTTATTAAATAATAAAAAAATATAAATGTTAATATTTATTATATATATTTTTATTATCTAATAAAAAGTATTTTCTAGACTGAATGCCAGCTGGGAGTGGCTGTCTCTTCCTGTCAGTACCTGCAGTCAGCAGAGTCCAGGCTGTCTCCCTCGGATTCCCCTGTCCCCGTGTTCCGAGGACATTTTCGTCATTCACTCTAGACCGTTTCTGTGTTTGTTTTTCTATTGGTGATTTATGGGCTGGGCTTTATTACTCGGAGTAGCACACTCACTCCCATTCCACTTCAGAATTCAGATCAGAAATTATTTTAACTCAAAAACATCAGAACTCAGAAGGGGCAGGCAGGCCCCTCTCTCTATTTCTATATAAATATCGTTCTTGCCTTCTCCGTCACTCACAATTCACAAATCTGAGTGAGGGATTCCCTTTTCGTCATCCAGAAAAAATGGCTTCCAGTTCCACTCATCCCTCCTTCATTCGTCCTCTCGCCTTCTTTCTTCTCTCTCTCTTCCAACTCTCCTTCGCCGCAAGGCAACTCACCCAGGTGGCTCAGCAGCAGGCCACCCTCCTCCACTACCACAACGGCCCTCTCATCTCCGGCAAGATCTCCGTCAATCTCATCTGGTACGGCAACTTCAAGCCTTCACAGCGCGCCATAATCACCGACTTCATCACCTCTCTCTCCTCCTCCTCTCCACCTCAGGCCCAACCCTCGGTTGCCACGTGGTGGAAGACCACCGAGAAATACTACCGCCTCGCCAAATCCAACCCCTCTCTCTCCCTCTCCCTTGGCTCCCAAATCCTCGACGACAAATACTCTCTCGGAAAAACCCTCACCCAGAAACACATCGTCAATCTCGCCTCACGGGGCGGTCGCCGGAACGCAGTCAACGTGGTGTTGACGGCGGCCGACGTCGCCGTCGATGGGTTTTGCATGAGCCGCTGCGGGACCCACGGGTCTTCCAAGAGCGGGCGAATTAACGGCAAGAATTACAAATTTGCGTACATATGGGTTGGGAACTCGGAGACTCAGTGCCCGGGGCAATGCGCATGGCCGTTCCACCAGCCGGTGTACGGGCCGCAGACGGCGGCGCTGGCAGCACCAAACGGCGACGTGGGGGTTGACGGGATGGTGATCAACCTGGCGAGCCTCTTGGCGGGCACGGCCACCAACCCGTTTGGGAGCGGGTACTACCAGGGCCCGGCCGGGGCGGCGCTGGAAGCCGGGTCGGCTTGCGCCGGGCTATACGGGAAGGGAGCGTACCCCGGCTACGCCGGCGAGCTGTTGGTGGACCCGGCGACTGGTGGGAGCTATAATGCGCATGGTGCCAATGGGAGGAAATACCTTGTTCCTGCGCTCTATGATCCCACCACTACTTCCTGTTCCACTTTGGTCTGATTTTGGGAGATGAAGAAGAAAAGGAAATGAGATGGGTCTTTAATTAGGAAGAAGAGATTGTTACTTTGTCGTTAGTGAGCTGATTCATTCATTTGTTGTATTGTTAATAATATACGAGCAAATTGCAATTGCTCATTGCTGGCATTTTGCTTTTATACCACACCATGAGACAATGACATGCAAATCCAACCAACCAACCAAATCTCCAGTTTAATTATAAGATTCAGGAACAAGGATCATAATTTTTGTCAATCATAATGCTTTACATATCAAACTACTATTGAAATTTAAAATAAAAATAAAATGTCAAATACAAAAAAAAAACACATTAATAAATATATAAATGATTTGGAAGATTAAAAATTAAAAATTAAAATTTAAAAACACCAATGCCTATTGGCTCGCTACGGGAGATAATACAGTATTTGCTTAAATATGAAGCCTCCGTCCCAATATTTCTGTGATATATATTAATAATTATGAACTACAACCAGTGGCGGAGCCACGCTGCCAAGGGTGGGTGGGCAGTTGCCCACCCTTGATTTTTTAAAAAATTATTATATATAATAATTTAATATTTTTTATTTTATTTTTTTCAAAATGTCCTCTGAATTTTTAAAAAATTTTGAATTTTAAATATATTGATCAATGGAAATAAGGGTGTCAGGTGGTTGTCTTAGATTGTCAAAAACAACCGGTCATGGTGGTTGATGGCAATTGTCAGTGCATTTACACCTGTTGGGTTTATCCAAAAATTTAAACTTATATCTACGAAATTTGGCCGTTAAATTGTACTAATTTTTGGGTATTTTAGTTGGTGGAAATAAGAATGTCGAGTGATTGCCTCTGATTACCGAAAACCACCGCCCACAGTGGTTGGTGGCGACTGCGAGTGGTTTTTTCAATATTGGCTGAAAATTAAAAATAAGATGTATAAAAATTTAACTCATTTTTCTTTTGTGTATGTTAACCTCTCTTGACTGTTTCTTTAACTATGTTTTAATTAAATAGATTAATTTTTTTTATTTTTTGTTACAAATTTATCAAATATATATTTGAAATTATGGCAAAAAAATATATTTTTTATCATGAAATTTGTCAAGACTCAACTACGTAATTGAATTGGAGATCAATAATTAAACGACAATCTATCATAAAACTTATCAAGATTTAGCTATGTAATCGAATTAGAGATTAATAATTGAATAATAATTTAGTTGTGTATATTAAAAAATAAATATTTAATAAAATTAATAATACTGTTATTATGCGACATTATTAAAATATGAAAATGCTTTGATTGTATAATTTATTGATATATATTTTTTAATATTATATTATTTTAATTTTTTATATTATTTAATTTTAAATAGAGTTTATAATTTAAAATTTAATTTTTGCCCACCTGATCAAAATCTTTGGCTACGCCACTAACTACAACTTATTCTTAAAAATATTTCAAGTATATGACAGATCCTTTTGTATCATCACTTCTACTTATTTAACATATTAAGGCAATGTTTATTAAAATGAATAAGATAAAATTATATTAAGATAAAATTAATTTTTTTTAAATTAAGATAAAATTGAGAAGTATTTCAATATTTTTATGAGAGACATATAAATTTTTTTTTTATATATTTTTTTGGAAGGAAAGAGATAAATTTATCTTACTTAATTTCTTTTACAAGATTGTTAAATAAATTTATTAATACTTTTATTTAAAATATTTTTTATATCCCCCACCTATACTTAATAAACATTACCTAAAGATGTCAAAATTCAAAGCAAGATTGAGTCACCCACCCACTGACCACTGTTCTGAGTTGTGACTAGAGCAATTGGGCTCGTTTCAGCCCACAATAGTTTGGGCCGGAGCTGGGTTGCCGCTCATCGGTCCAATTTCCAACGTAAATTCTTTCCCGTTTCAAGTAATTTTAATTTTAAGGATATAAAACATATTTTTTGCCATTAGTAAATGAAGTTTAGGTTAGCAATGCGCATGACAAGTTAACTTTAGCAAAAGTCTATTTATTTGAACTTTTCACTGGATCGCCAAACCAGTTAGTTAATTAGACTGACTCCAATGGTGGCAAGTCAAAAATTGAAGAGCCAAGTTAAAAATTGAAGAGCCAAGAGGAGAAAATCAGGCTCCAACAAAGCTTGATATATCTATTTTCCCTCACCAAAATTTTGACAACTTAAAAAGGCTCGCCAGTGTTATCGATCGAAACTCACGTAGCCTTCCTTGCCATCTCTCTCTCTTCCCCCCTTCCCAAATGGCCATCAATGTGAGAAGATGTCAACTAGAGAGGCGAAGGTTGAATCGATCGGAGAAGACGAGTTACAGGTAAAAGTGAAGGTAAAATTGACTGGAGAAGAAATACCAGATTCAGTGGATGAGTTGCAGTGATAGACAAGTTGCAGACTCCAAATTTGGCAACAATGGTGATGAGTAGAGCTAGTGATGACGACAAGAAGTAGATCAGTCTGATTTGTGATTTTGAGAATTTTTTTTGTATTGAATGAGTGATATTACGTGTATTTTATTATTTTGTATATTTAATTATTAATTTTTTATATGTGTATATCTAATTATTTTGTATATTTGATTATTAATTTTGTATATGTGTATTTGATTATTGATTATGTTTATGTTAATTAAAATAAATAAAATTAAAATTTATTAATAAATAAATAAAATAGAGTGGAGGAGAGACTATAGAGTATTGTTCAAATAGGTATAATTTTTAAGATAAAATTAAAATAAAGAGTAAATTATTTATAATATAATAAAAAATAAAATAGAGAAAGATGATGGAATGAAAGTGCCCGTCAACAATCAACAGCTTGAAAGACTCAAGATTTAAAGAATTTGTATAGTTTATTATTGATGTCACTTAAACTTTTAGTTTCAACTTTTTGAGCACCTTTTTGACAGATATAGGGTAATAACTAATCATTTTAACTCTTCTGAGAATTTCTGTTCAGTCCCTCCACAGTCTCACGCTATCTGCGATTGTTAGGACTTGGGAGGATAAAGCTTTCTTCTTCCTTGCCTTACCTTACCTTACCTTACCTTACCTGTTGAACACTTTCTTTATTTTTTATAATTAGTAAGAGATTAGGATGGACTTGTTAAAAATTTAACCTAACAAATTGGTAAATTAAGAAATTCTTATAAGGAAAAATAAATCTCCATTGGCTGGCAGGCAGGCAGGGAATCAAAATGGGGGGAGCTGAGGCTGACTGGCTGAGGCTGGGGTTCACGCATGTCTAGTGTGTCGGGTACGCCACGGCTTCAGGCAACCGTATTTTTGAAGTTGAAAATGACTTCTATCTATGTTCATACATACATGACTTGGAATATGACTCCAAGAATGGCCGGTGGCGGCGCTTCAAATGAACCACGGTATCGGTTGTTAAACATATGAATTTAAAGAATAGTGTGTGAATTAATTATCTTATATATATATATATATTTATACTTGTAAAATTGATAAAAATATATATATATAATTTCTATTAAAATGATACTATAGTATACTCTAATCCAATTTATTGTAAAATTTTTGTTGTCACGAATATCGTTTTTGAAAAATATATTATTTTTAAATTTAGTTATTAGAACAATTCGTGCATTTGGTTAAAATAATTTTTGTAAAGAGGGAAAAAGAGCACACAGAATGCAGACAACCTTTCAAATTGACTTATCAGACGACTTTGAATATGAAATCTGTTCAACTTGCTTTAAAAAAGTTTGGTTTCGCTTCATCCGGATCATTGATATTGATAGATAAATATTTAATATATAAAAAATATAATTCACTACAACAATATCAAAAGAAAGAAAAAATCACTAACAACTCTACATTTTCTTTTTTGTTTTCGCATCATTTTGTTGACCATAAACAGCAGTACTCCCCACTAACTTTAATTTATATATGCTACAGTTATAATTAAAGGTTCCGAGATCCCGAATTTCTGTGGCCTTTGTTTTTGGTATGGATTGCTTCTCGA
Source organism: Diospyros kaki (assembly GCA_036245055.1). Classification (NCBI taxonomy): domain Eukaryota; kingdom Viridiplantae; phylum Streptophyta; class Magnoliopsida; order Ericales; family Ebenaceae; genus Diospyros; species Diospyros kaki. The sequence goes on along the minus strand of BSEG01000015.1, from coordinate 13,674,110 downwards.
TCGGAGGTTGCAGAAGGCCTTAATTTGTTTTTATATAAATTGTTGTTTGGAAACAAGAGAAACACAAATACCTAAGACATATATTCTTCAAGTTTGACATCGTAAATTATTTCAAATTATTGGAGACCAAGTTTGGTAAAAAATATGCGTAATTTTCGTGTAACACATATATACGTATAGGTACGTGAGGAAGCCACCACCTTAGCTTTTCCTACTTTTTTTTTCATTTTATTTTTGTGAGTCCCACCAGAGCCGGCCCTATAGTAAGGACAGCAAGGCGGCCGCCTGGGACCCCTAAATTAGGAGGACTCCAAAATTTAAAAATTTGTTATTTATATATATTTTGTTTTTAATAAAAAATAATTTATTAAAAAATTAAATATAAAATATAATTTGATGAAAATATCAAGTCATATTTTCACTTCGAAATAGGATTGAGTAATTTAGAATGTATGAAAAAAAAAAATAGATTTCTATGTAATTTTAAGAAATTAAAATCAATGGATGAACATGTTTTAAAAGGATATTGTTTGAATCTTAAAAATATTCTTAAATTTGATGGTCATTATGATATAGATGGTTTAGATTTATTTTTAGAATTAAGAGTGTTAAGAGAAACTTTTTAAGAGAAAAAAATAGTACATTGAAAATTCTTCACTACATCAAAATAGTTGATTATTTTCCAAATGCATATATTGTTGCTTATAGAATATTATTCTCAATTTCAGTTTCAGTAGCTTCTGCTGTAAAAAAAATTTCAAAATTGAAATTGATAAAATCATATTTGAGGTCAACTATGTTGAAAGAAATATTAAATAAATTAGCTATATTGTCCATTGAACATGGTTTATGAGATAAACTTAATTATGGAGACTTAATCAACGATTTTATATCTCAAAAGGCAAGAAAAATTAATTTTACATAAAACTTAATATAGTTCAACGCATATTTGTGGAATAAAATTTGCTCATTATTAGTGAACTTTACCTTTTTAATGTTATAAGTTTAATGCTTTATTTTGTTTTCTTCTATAGAAAAATCAGGAATGTATAGTTTTTTACTCGAGTTGTACTAATCTTCTTAAAGTTTCAAGAAAAAAATTAGTTTTGTTTTTTCTTTATTTATTGTAATAGGTTGTTTAGCATTTTTTAATCTCTGAAATATTATATTTTAGTTAAAAATTCACTATTATTAAGAAATTATCAGATTTTGTAGTTGATTGAATTTTAACTTTTTTTTTTAATTTAATGAAATGATAAAAAAAATTTAGTAAAAAAATATATTATTTATTTTTTTATAAAAAAAATTAATATTCTTGAGAAGGTCTCGATAAATTTTTTCGCCTAAAACCTCCAAATTGGTTGGGCTGGCTCTGGGTCCCACCACATGGGCCGGGACAGTCAACAAATCTTCTCTTCATGCCCATGCAAAGAGAGTTGCCATGTCTGTTGCCTTTCGGCAATGGACAAGTTTTAGGCCAAGATTTGATCATCATATTCTATCCATTATCATCGATATAGAGTTTCTCAATGTGAAACTTTTTCATCTCTAATACATCTCGAATCCAATAATATCTCATGTTAATATGCTTTCATTTGAAATGAAAAGTTGGATTCTTGTTGTGATGGATGTCACTCTAATTGTCACAGTACAATACACATTTTTCGTGCTTTAGAATTAACTCTTGTAGGAGCTCTTTCATTCATAAAAGTTCCTTAGCAGCTTTTGTGATGGTAATATATTCTACCTTTGTAGAAGATAAAACAACACAAGTTTAGAAGGTCATCAAGTACCCAAATGTAGACTTTTTAGAATCAATAACACCTACTATGCTTGCATCTGTGTACTTATCCAATACAAGTTTACCATTATTAAAACACAAACAAACTCTAGCAGTGCATCTGAAATACCTTAATATCCACTTGACAACATTTCAATACTTATTTCTAGGGTTAAAGAGGAACTGATTGATAACACCAATGGTATAAATAATATATGGCCTTATACATATCATGATATATATACACCAAACCATCCACAACTGATGTATAAGGAACTTTCTTTATTTCCTCTATTTCTTTCTCACTTGAAAGACACTGTTTGCAACTTAACTTGAAATGACTTGCAAGTGGAGAACAAATTGGTTTGGACTTATTCATGTTCAACCTCTACAATATCTTTTCGATATATCTTTCTTGAGATAACCAAAGCTTCACATTCTTTCTATCATGAGTGATTCTCATGCCAACAATATGTTTTGCTAGTCCTAATTTCCTTCATTGCAAATGACTTGTTCAGTTCACCTTTCAAATTCTCAATTTTCTCAATATCATGGCCAACGGTCAACATTTCATCCATATATAGCCAAAAATAATGAAATCACCATTAAAAAATTTCTTCATAAATATACAATGATTAGAGATTGTCTTATCATACCTGTAATTTGTCATGAAGGAATCGAACTTCTTATACTAGTATTGAGGTGCCTACTTGAGCCCATACAAGCTTTTTTTTTTTCAATTTGCATGTCAAATGCTCTTTTCCCTTGATAGTAAACATTTCTAGCTATTTCATGTAAATTTCTTTCTCTAAGTCACCATGAAGGAAATCTATCTTCGCATCAAGTTGCTCAATCTCCAAATTCATGGTTGCTACTAAATCAAACACATCTCTAATTGAGGATATCTTGACTATTGGAGAGAAAATTTCTTTAAAGTTAACATTTTTCTTTTGACCAAATATTTTCACAATCAACCGTGTCTTAGACCTTGGTTGTGTGTTGTTTTTATCTGCCTTTAGCTTGAAAACTCATTTGTTCTTTAATGCTCTCTTTCCTTTTGGCAATTCCACCCTTTCAAATGTGTGGTTTTCATGTAAGGATTTCATCTCATTTTGCATGTTTTTCAACCACCCCTTCTTATTTTAGCTAGGTATAATCTCTTGCTAACTTTATGATTTTTTCTCTTTAGTGATAGACACATAGTCATTGTATGAATATCTTTGAGAAGGCTTTCATTCTTTCTTTTATCTTCTCAACTAAGATTGTACCGGTGGCTTTAACGAAATTGGCTCGTCATGATTATCTAGCAAGTCATCATCATCAAGTGTTGGCTTATTTATTGTACCATTACCACCATCATCTTCCTCATGTGCATCTTCCTTATTATCGTCATTCAACATGGAATGAGACTCTGGATCTATAATTGATTACTTTCTTACTGGTTTAGGCTTTTCTATTTTTTAAGGTTTTTAACAGTTTGATCCTCAATGAACACAATATCCCTACTTTTAACAATTTTCCTGTCCTTTGAATCCCATAACCTACAGCTAAACTCATCATTTCCAGACTCGAGGAAGACACACTATTTTGCTTTGTCATCAAGCTTGGATATTGCATCTTTCGAAATGAGAATAAATGCCCTGTGGCCAAACACTCTCAAGTGAACATATGAAACTTCTTTTCCTATCTAAACCATTTATGGCACATCACCATTCAAAGGAGTTGAAGGAGAAAGGTTGATTAAGTCAACTATAGTTCTCATTGCTTCACCCAAAAAATCTTTTGATAACTTTACATGAGAGAGCGTACATCTGATTCTTTCAACAATGGTGTGCTTCATTCTTTACACCATTCCATTCTATTGAGGTGTCTTAGGCATTGTCTTCTCAAGCCTAATGCTATGGTCTTTGTAATATTTCTAAAATGGACCTCTATACTTATCACTATTATCTGCTCGAAAACATTTCAGTTGCCTTCCAATTTCTCTTTCAATGTTGACATGGAACTGTATAAATGTCTCGAGCACTTGGTCTTTACATTTTAAGGCAAATGGCCAAACATTCCTAGAATGATCATTAATAAAAGTGACAAAATATATTGTACCACTAAGGGTTCTAGTATCCATGGTGCAAACATTAGTGTCGATCAAGTCTAAAACATGAGATTTTCTAGATGGTGGGGATTTGTTAAATATAATTTTGTGTTGCTTGCCGATAAAATAATGAGTACAAGTACTTAAATATATGTACCTTCCACTACAGGGAGTTTCTTCTTAATAAGGATGCTTAAACCCTTCTCACTCGTGATTCAGCCGTTTATGCCATAAATCACTAAAGAAATTTTTTACTACCACATTTGTTGCTAATACTTCATCAATGTATATATCATCTCAACCTTTTCTCCTCTATTTTATTTTTGTCTGTCCCACCACATGGGAATGACAATTAACACAAAGTTTTTTTTAAAATTTCTATTTTGATCCCTTAACATAATATCCTTGTTAGTCCCTTAGGGTATGGCCACTTAAGATAAGAGGTGAATTGAGTGATTAAAATTTTTCTTGATTTTAATAAATATTCTTGATTAATGATTTTATTGAAAAATATATATTTGATAAATATAATAAATTATATTTGAGATTAATAATAAATTAATATAAACCAAAGATATAATAAAAATAAATGCAATGAGGCACGATACAATTTATAGTGATTTGATATTTTCACACACCTAGTCCAGTCTCCTAAGGTCTAACCATCCTTAGGGTTCCACTAAAATAATTTCATCAAGGTTTTCACACTAGCTCGCCTTGGAAACTAGATACACACCTAGATTACAACGGGTTTTAAGCTACCACTACACCAAGGTTTTCTTCATAGCTTACATTGAAAATTAGATTCATCTAGATTTTAATGGTTTTAGAAAACCTATACAATCCATAATGATAATTTAAATGTTACAAATAATTTGTCCACACTTGGACACAAATCAATAATTAAGAACAAATTATATAAGGCAATAATATTTAAATAAATAAATAAATTTATAATTTCAAATGGAGAATTTCGGATTTGTCGTAGAAGACTTGAAGAACTTTTCTCCTGTTGTCTTGTGGCTCTTCGGTGGATATGCAATAATATTTTGAGAGTCTTGGATTGTTTGGATGTTTTCCTTGAGAGCGTTTGAGAGTTTTCGGGTGTTTTAGATATGCAATAGAAGTACTTGGATACTCAAAAAATGAGCTTGAAGGGTATTTATAGACATTTTAAGCACTTTTCCAAACGTAAAAAATCTGACCGTTATAGCAGAAAAATTTAGTATAAGTTAAAATTAATATGTACACTCAAATACTTAAGAAGACTTGTAGATCAGTTGGTAAGGAAAGGCTTAGAATTTGCTAGAGGTCTTAGAGTTCAAGACATGTTAGGTGCAATTAGTTTGTTATATTTTTTTTGAGTTACATATGTTATAAAAACATTATATAAATTAATCTAAAATATATTTAAAAAATATTTAATAAATTAATATTAAAAATATATTTAAAAAATATTTTTAATAGAAAATAATATTTTTGATAATGCATATGTTATGAAAATATTTAAAAATATTTTTAACATAAAATAATATTTTTAATAATACATATGCTATAAAAAAATATTTTACAAATTAATAAAAAATAATTCGGTACTACAATTAATATATTTAAGAAAAATACTCTTTTGTTAATCACTAAAAATATTATAATTTGTATATTAAAAATTCTCTTTTTGTTAATCATCAAAATTTAATTAATATGAGTAAGTTGACTCAACAGTTCTCCATAAAATTAAAGTTAAGGTAAGTAATTAGGATAACACATGTAACGCTATCTAAATCAAACCTAAGTATAAATTTTTTAGTGAATGTTTTTTATATATACATTGGAGTTGATTTCATGTAACTGTCTGAATTTATTCAAAATATAACATAAATAAAAGTACAAAACCAAAACATTGCATGTAAATAAGAAAATGAATTTAGAACTCTAATGAGCAAATTTGTTATTTTCTCAATGGATCATGTAATACTAGTATTTTTAAGATAATTTTGAAAAGTTTGAATTATTATTTTCCAGATAAACAAAAATAGGCTTAATGGCAATTTCTTATGATCTAAGGGCATGCTAGTAATATTGCAAGGCCTTGAGACTTTTTATTATGACTCAAGGGAATTTCTGTAACTTATTAACAGGTTTTATTAAAATAGTTTTTCAAAGTATGGGGCTCTAGTGTAATTTTTTAAAGATCATTGGGTTTTAACATAATTCTCATAAATTTTTTAAAGATCTTAAACAAATATTGTTTATTAGAAGTTTTACACTTTGTTCTAGGTTTGATTTAGATCACGTTTCATGCTAAACTGTGATTATTTAACTTAACTTTATTTTCATTGAGGTTATTATGTTAAAGGAGTAAAAAAGGGAATTTTGAAGAACTTTAGAGTCAAAAAATAATTGTTGAAAAATTCAAAATTCCCTAAATTATAAAACAAGTTAAAAAGGGTGGTGTTACAAATCATCCGTGCAATGATATTTTATCAAAATTAAAGTTATTTTACTTCTTAAAAAAATTTAAAGACGACAGATTTATAATTGAAGATGTGACTCATGTTATATATTCAATAATAGTTGAAGTTTTATTTTTTTTATTTTTAAATAATATTTAAATTAAGATTAATTTGAGTATTGTAAAAGAAATATTAAGTTAATTTTACATCTAAGATTAAAAATCATAAATTTAAATATTATTTATACAATTATTTTATTAAATAAATTTTCATAATATTAAAAAATCTTAATTATGTAATGAATATATATACATAGCTTCATTCTCTTGTTTGCGTCGGGATTGCTCGATGTGAACATATAAGAGAGAGGAGTCCTCATCCCCCTCTAATATTACTTGTGTCAGATAAATTTTATATGACTTAAGTTAAATTATAAAATTTTTTAAGTTGAGTTACATGTGCTATGATATAAGTTGAGTTACAAAAATATCCTTGCTCAACTACCACCCCCCACCTTCCCTATCCTTACCAGACACCCTTCCGTCAACTTCCTCCACCTAAGAAAAAACCCCTCCCATTATAAAGTCCCCTTCCCTTCAACTTCAAACCGACCGCCCCCCCGCCCAACGCGTCTCTCCCTCTCCCTCTAGCCCATAGGCCAAATCCAAATCCAAATCCAGAAATGGCTCTCACAAGCTCAAGTTCTCTTCTCCCCACCAAAACATTGGGTCTGACTCCGACCCAAACCCAGCTCCAACCCACCAAATCTTTCGGATCTCTCAAACCCATCTCCGCCGTCCACGCTGCCGAACCCTCCAAGAACCCCATTGTCTCCGCCAAGCCGGAGGCGTCCGCCGCCGTCGTGACCAAGCCGTACACGGTTCCTAAACGCTGGACGGTCGACAGCTGGAAGACCAAGAAGGCGCTCCAGCTTCCGGAGTACCCGGATCAGGGGGACCTCGAGGCGGTGCTCCGGACCCTCGAAGCCTTCCCGCCGATTGTGTTCGCCGGCGAGGCGAGGAGCCTGGAGGAGCGCCTCGGCGAGGCCGCCATGGGCAACGCCTTCTTGCTTCAAGGCGGTGATTGCGCCGAGAGTTTCAAGGAATTCAACGCCAACAACATTCGTGACACCTTCAGGATTCTCCTCCAGATGGGCGCCGTTTTGATGTTCGGCGGGCAAGTGCCCGTGATCAAGGTCACATCTTTACCCCCCATTTCTCTGCGTTTTATCTGGTTTTGATGCTCTGAGCTAGTCTGTTGTGGTGTTTAATTGAAATTCAAGAGCGTATGGATTTTGGATACTCGTTAATTTGGCTATTTTTCCTTTCTGTTGTCTTGATTTGGCATTGTTTTGGTGTTTACGTTTGAGATTGGAACAAAATTTTGGGTTTTGAATTGTAATGAATGAATTTTTGTCTGTCAAATGTGTTCGCTTGATTTGAGCACGTTTTGGTATTCAGATTGGAAGTTAACAAATGTTGGAATTTGGGCATGGGGTATTGGCTGTTTAGGTGGGAAGAATGGCGGGTCAGTTTGCGAAGCCGAGATCAGAGCCGTTTGAGGAGCAGAATGGTGTGAAGCTTCCGAGTTACAGGGGGGACAATGTCAATGGCGACGCGTTTGATTCCAAGTCGAGGATTCCAGACCCGCAAAGGATGATTAGGGCCTACTGCCAATCCGCAGCTACTCTCAATCTCTTGAGGGCTTTTGCCACTGGAGGTTATGCTGCCATGCAGAGAGTCACGCAATGGAATCTAGACTTCACCGAGCACAGCGAACAGGGAGACAGGTATGCCCTTTTCTGTAGCATTCACGCTTTGAACAAGTAAGAAGTTTTGAATTTATGTTGCTTACCCGAATTTTGTTGCTAGTTATGGATTGTTGTCGGATTATGTCATATGGTGAATCTTTTACTCATCAGACTTCCATCACTGTCATTGATGAATTGTCTTTTGGAGCTATCCGGAGTATTGATAACTTTACAGTAGATGTTTATAGGCTTCTTCTCCTTGTGCTTTTATTATTAGTTCTTGGGAATTAAACTAGGTTTTGATGGGCTCTTAATTTATGTTTGAGCTAGGGTGGGCTAGGTTTTCTGTACTTGGAAGATTTATTGTTTTCATGGCATGTCAGGTACCGGGAACTGGCTCACCGGGTTGATGAGGCGCTTGGTTTCATGGCTGCTGCTGGACTTACCGTTGATCATCCAATCATGACAACCACCGAGTTTTGGACGTCACATGAGTGCTTGCTCTTGCCTTATGAGCAGTCTCTTACAAGGATGGATTCTACTTCTGGCTTGTACTATGATTGTTCTGCCCATTTCATCTGGGTCGGTGAACGAACACGGCAACTGGATGGTGCCCACGTCGAGTTCTTGAGAGGAGTTGCCAATCCCCTTGGAATCAAGGTAACTGCTTGGTTTTGATGTTATTTCCAGTGTCTACTCAAGTTGAATGTTTCTTTGCAGTTGTGCCTGTTCTTGTTCTTTTTGGTCTTCCCCTTGTTATTTTATTAGTAATATGTGGAGTAAATTTGTCAGACTAATGAAATTGCTGTAATTAACACAGGTGAGTGACAAAATGGACCCTAATGAGCTGGTTAAACTCATAGAGATTTTGAATCCTCATAATAAACCAGGGAGGATTACAATTATCGCAAGAATGGGAGCTGAGAACATGAGAGTGAAGCTTCCTCATTTAATTAGGGCAGTTCGCAGGGCTGGGCAAATTGTAACTTGGGTTAGTGATCCAATGCACGGGAACACAATCAAGGCACCTTGCGGTCTTAAAACTCGCCCCTTCGATGCCATCAGGGTAAAGCACTCACAGCTTGCTATCATTTTCTGTTTCTTTTCCATTGCCTGGGTCTTTTTGTTCATTTTGCATGCCTTATGCGATTTAGCCTTCAAAATTGGTGCAGTTGGTGGAAATGGGGTGGGCATTACAAAATTTGGTTATTTGGCCAATGAGATAAAACACTAATTGATTATGAAAAAGAACCATGCCAAACCAAGGGGTGCATTTCAACCCTCCCCCTGTTTCGGCAAAAAAATCATTTTGCCAAAAAAAAAAAATAAAAATGCACTAGCTGCAAATTATACTATTCACGTTTAAACATTTTCTTGAATGGAAAAAGGTATAACTATTTTTGTACACTGGAGTTGCCAGAAAGGCATTCAAATCTTATAAGATGCATTTGTCATGTATTGAGTTATTTCTAATTTCACTTGCTGGTTTTCTGCAAATATGTGTGAAAATTCTGATTAAGGAGTTTCTGCCATGATCACACTTTTATTTCTTTGATAAACAAGTCAGAGCCCAAAAATCACTGCATCAATCAATGCTCGGTTCTCTACATCATAATCCTTTCTATGTGCATGATCTTAGGGACAGGGTCCTTTGTTTTGTACTCTCTTTTTCCCTAACCTGGCTCAATCCTTTAATGGGGGGCCTACTAGTTCAACCGGCTTAAATTACTAGTATAATTCAGCTTAAAAGAGCGATGGTCATTTCTTGGAAAGAAACTTGGACAAGATTAGAGGTGTGGTAGCTGGGAGTTGACAACTTGAAGATTTGTTTAGGTGAAATAGTGAATACAAGATTCCTTAAAAACTTCTACTCAGTGTTTCAACTGAGATATTTCTTAGGTAAGTTGGTGGTTATGTGTCCTTATCTATGATCTGGCTTTAACTTGGGACTTGGGGGACGAATTTTGAATTCTGCTAGTTTATTTGAACATTATTTTTGTACTTGATGCATACAAGCAAATTTAGTTTGCATTGAGAAACATGTTGCAGAAGATAAGGCCATAGATATAAATGAAGCAAATATGTTTCTGCTCAAAATTGTTAAACTGTTGTGCATCATTGGGACAGGCTGAAGTAAGAGCATTCTTTGACGTGCATGAGCAAGAAGGAAGTCACCCGGGGGGAGTTCATTTAGAAATGACCGGCCAAAATGTGACAGAGTGCATTGGCGGGTCACGAACAGTGACATTTGATGATCTGAGCTCACGCTACCACACCCACTGCGATCCTAGGCTTAATGCTTCACAATCCCTTGAGCTTGCTTTCATCATTGCAGAGCGTCTGCGGAAGAGCAGGCTTGGAACCCAGCAATTGTTAACGCCTGTAGGGATGTAGAATGGCTTAAAGACCCTCCAATAAGTTGGTTCTCTTCTTCGAAGTTACATCTGTGTCAGTATTGGTATATGTATGTTTCTTTTGGCTATTTTAGCACTACTAGTATTTCGTGTATCAGCGTATCTGTATACTGGAAAAATTCATGGTTTTGAGACTTTGTAGAGATGGGAATAAGGCATAAAGTTGTGGCTCCATTCTCTACTTAATAAACTGCTGTATTTGGCGTTATATATTAAGTTGGCTTTCATTATGGACCATAACTTGATATGTTTTCACGAGTTGCCCCTGCTTATCGCCATTTGATTAAGGGAAATTCTATCCGCAACTTGTAAAATTACTCTTCACTGCCTATATCCTATCAAATCCTCCAATAATTTTAAAATACCTATTTTAGCCCTCACATAACGCAACCCATTCTCTTCTCTGATCACCCTAGCTGTTGCCTCACGTCTCTCTTTCTCTCTCACACCATATACACACACACAAACACATACATAGATATATAGAGATGCCATTGCTGGGTCGACCACACACACTCTCTCTCTCTGTTCTTCGAATACACACACATATATAAACACACACAGATATATATATATATACACACACACAAACACATGGCTGCAGCTATGGAACTAGCTTTCCCCAACTGCTGGGAACCCGACTGTTGAGTTCCCAGCAGTCAGGGAACCCAGGTTTAAGATGGTTTTATTTTTTTTATTTTAATTAAATTTGTTTTATTATAATAAATTAAAATAAATAAATTAAAAAAATAATACAAATAAATAAATTCTAAATATCTATATTTTAAGTAATTATAAATTAACTAATTTTAAATTTTAAATCATCTTAATTAAGTGTCGAATTTTTTATACTTAAAAAAGTTTAAAATTAATTAATTTATCTTATTGAATTAGGTAAAGATACATATATTTAAAAAGAATTTATTTTAAATGATGATGGGATTTTTAGTTATGTGTATTTTTAAGTAATTCAATGAGATAAATTAACTAATTTTAAATTTTTTTAAGTATTAAAAATTTAACACGATGATTTAAAATTTAAAATTAGTTAAATTATAATTACTTAAAATGCATATATTTAAAATTTATTTATTTGTATTATTTTTAATTTTATTTTATTATAATAAAAAAAATAAAATAAATAAAAAAAAAGGTAGTCAGGGAACCCAGGTTTCCCCAACTGCTAGTAGTCGAGGAAACCCATAGTTCCTTAGCTCGGGCCAATCGAGGAACCCTGGGTTCCTCAATTGTTGCCATGACTGTGGCTGCCATGGCCACGACCATGCTTTTCGTGTGTGTGTGAGAGAGAGAGAGAGAGAGAGAGTGTGTGTGTGTGTGGGGGGGTCGATCGCCATGGCCGACCCAGCAATGGTGGCCACATGTGTGTATATATATGTGTATGTATGTGTTTGTGTGTATGTGTGTGCGGGAGAGAAAGAGAGAGGAGAGGTAGACGCTGGGATCGGGGGTGGTTGGTAAAGAAAGTGGGTTGTGGGCTGTGAGTTGTGGAAATGGTAAAATATGAATTTTAAAATTATTATAAAATTTGATGAAGTATGGGCTGTGAAGAGCAAAAATATAGACTGTGAATAGAATTTCTCTTTGATTAAACTAGGAACGTCCCGGTGTTTAAGAGTACACAACCATTGCCTAGTGGAGCCCAGATTTGCTATCCCAAAAGCATGTCCCCTTTGCTGTCCACCCAATCAAATACTACCACATTACCCATTTTCAAATAGTATTTTTTTTAAAAAAAGTAATAAAATCAAACCAAAAAATTATTTATAATTTTTTAGTTTGATTTTATAACTTTTTAAAAAAATTACTATTTGAAAATGGGTGATGTGACAGCATTTGATTGGGTCGGATAGCAAAGAGGACATGCTTTTGGGACAGCAGATCTGGGCTTCGCCTAGTGAACCTCTTGCTTTATTATTATTATTATTATTTTGTTATTGATGATAACTTACAACTACTACCATCCCGGTGTGTATTGGGTAAATTTTTACCAGATACGCACGATAGTCTACAAATCCTGGTAGCAGCCATACTTCTGGTTCAAATTCATGACGCCAAGCTGCATCACATGTACTCTTTTTGAGCATCTCTTTCATCTTTCATCCTCATAAAACCCTTAAACGCAAATCATAAAACCCTTCTCAAGTTTTCCGCTAATTACTCTCTTAAACTCAAAACCACCGAAAGTAGTCGAGAAAAAGACTCCATATCTCAATCCTCGAGCTCTGATTCTGATACAATACCTGAACCTGGCATTATCGCTAAACCGGGCTTTGAGACAACCTCAATCGACTTGGTTAATCAAAATCAAGCTAGGAGGGTTAATTGGGCAGACAAGTTGGTAGGTTGTTTTGAAGAACAGGTGAGAGTGTATGGTGATGGCTGATGTATCGTCTTCATCTACCAGAGAAGCTGTGTGGTTAGGTGCAGAGCTGAATGCAATCTACCCATCCAAGACGGTGACTCACAGACGAGAAGAAGAGGCAGGTTGGGTTGGGTGTCCAAACCCTGAATAATGCTATTATTATGTTGGAGTGGGCATCTTCTTTGACATGCAAGAGAAGATGCCACGTTTATTCCAGGTGTTCGCTCAAACAACATGCATCTCCACATGTTTCCTACCTAAGTCTCCATTCCTAAACCCAACTCTTACATGACTTCTCAAATTTCAACCTCCATGATGTTAAGGTTTCTTGGAAAAATCAAAAAATCAAATCTAGGTATGTACGAAAAATATATTTTAGATGAAAATTAGATAATTTCATACATAAAATTGTCTATACAGAGATTTTTCTTAATATAGTTTTAAATTACCATAAATCATTAATAGGAGAGAGATTTTTCTTAATATAGTTTTAAATTACCATAAATCATTAATAGGAGAGAGATTTTTCTTAATATAGTTTTAAATTACCATAAATCATTAATAGGAGAGAAAATGTAATTGAATTATGAAAGTTGTATGTTTATTATTGTGCCACGATTGATAACCAAAGTCATCAAAGCGTGAGTGACTAGATAGATATCTTAGGGCCGAAGATTGTGAAGGTTTTATAGTTTTTTTTTTTTTTTTTATGCAAAAAAAAAATGTATATTCATTGATCGAGCAAATTTAAATTATTTTTATAAAATCAGATTAAATTTCTATTTATTTTCTTAATTTTTGTGAGTACATATGCACTTGATTCCAATACTAACTAAAAGCTTTGGTTGTACCATCACAAACCAATTCCCCTCGTTGTTGCTTATCACAACAAATTTTAAGAAATGGAAAGCACAAAGCGAGAAGTTCAAGCATCTTAAGTTTTAGAAGATATTTTAAACTTTTAACATCATTATTATTCATTATTTGACGATGATGTGTGAAAAAGAAGGCTTTGATTAGGACCAAACACGTCAGCACGTTGAATGGAATGGATAATGGTTGATAAACTCAAGTTAGATTTCATCAAATTAATCGAAACCATATAATCAAATTAATTAATTGTATTTCTTTTCATGTATTTAATTACTTGTATGGTTTTTGGGACCAAAATTTGGGATTGATTTCCTTCAATTTGGCTTTGGGTTCCAAACCATTTTCTTCCAATACCAACATCACTGTACTGCCTGCAATTAGAATGCAGAATACAGACAGTTCCCTACTTAACACCCTCCCCATTTTTACAAAATTTTGAAAGAGTTATTATTAAAAAAAATTGAAAATAAAAATTTTAATATATATATAAGATGTAATATTTGAAAACTTTGGAAAATTTAGATATTAAAATTTATTTTTCAATTAATTGAAGGGAGTTTGGTGATAAAGGTGAATTACTGGGACTTTGGAGTGAATTTAGGAGAGAATCAAAACATGAATTGAGGAAGAATAGTAGGACAAAGTGTAATTTTTTTTAAAATTATAAAACATGCCGAGGGAAGTGAACTTTTGAAGTTGAAATTCAATCAAATGGAATTAAATTAAGTATACTGGTGGAGTTTGTACTTTGTAGACGGGATTGAGATGGAGACCTAATTGCACAGAAAATTGTTAAGTGGATTTTATTTGAGCTTTGAAGTTTGTCGTAGCACATAATAAGGTAGTCTACTTTTTGAGTTAAAATAAAACTCAAAAGATTCAAGTTTAGACAAAAGGGATTCTAGATTGCATTATCGCCTGTTAAGTCGAAAATAATTGAGTTCTGGAAATTGTAGAAAAACTCATTGGAGATGCAATAAGCTTTGGGGAAATTATATTGACAGCCACTATTTTCCTCTCCATAGCCACATTTTAATATATCTAAAGTATCATTTTTTAAAAATTCATTTTTACCCTCATAACCACTTTCTCCCTCAATCAATTACGCGCCGGTCATACGCTGCCACCCACCCATTCATAATAAAGACAACGCAACAAAAAATACCAGATCTGATGCAGTTGAAAACGAAAAAATAGGTGAAAATATAAGAGTAGAAGAACACACATATATACACAAACACATACACATATATATATATACACATATATACATTGACAGTCACATATATACATATGCCAACATTGCATACACAAACATAAATATATGTATACACACACATATATATACACGTACATATATATATATCTATATATATAGGAAGCGACATCCATGGGGGTGGCCATAGCCGTCGGAGGTGCCAACTTCACGGCCCCTTGAATCCTGGGGTTTGGGCGCCTTGAAGGTCCTCGAACCCCAGGGTTCAGGGACTTCAGTGCGCCCTGAACCCTGGGATTTGGGGGCCATTAAGGTGCCTCGAACCCTACGGTTCGGGGGGCCGTGAAGTGGGCACCTCCGACGACTATGGCCACGCTTCCTATATATATATATGTATATGTGCGTATATATATAATATCTATATGTAAAAAGAATTAAGTATGTATGTATTAGTGTATGTTGTAGAAGGTCGGGAAGTTAGATTCGAGAAACTTCAAGATTCCCAAACCCTAAGGTTCGGGGAAGTTGGGCTTCCCCGAATCCTAGGGTTTTGGGAAATTTCAGCTTCCCTGAACTCTGGAGTTCAGAGAACATGGTGTTTCTCGAATCTCAATAATTTTCCCATATATTAAATGAAATTTATGAAAAAATATGCATTTATTTTTTTTAAAAATTAAATTATTCAAGTCCAATACTTAGATAAAAAAATTAAGTATAAAAAAAATATGTTAATATAAAATATAAAATATGTTAATATAAAATATGTTATATTAAAAAAATATGTTAATATAATTAAATAAAATATAAAATATAAAAAACTAAAAGTTGTGTTCCCCGAACCCTTGAGTTTGGGGAACCATGGATTTCCCCAACTTACGGGTTCAGGAAATCCATACTTGCATAAAAAAATAAATAAAAAAAATATGTATTTGTTTTTTTTAAATTAAATTATTCAAATTCAATACTTAGATAAAAAAATTAAGTATAAAAAAAACATGTATTTGTTTTTTTTTAAATTAAATTATTCAAGTGCAGTACTTAGATAAAAGAATTAAGTATAAAAAAAACATGTAATCAGCACTATTTAATTAAAAATTAGGTTTGTCAAATATTTGTATAAAAAATAAAAATATAAAAAAATTAAAGATATAAGGTTCGGAGAACCATGAATTTTTCAACCGTTGCGTTTAAATCTCTGAACTTAAACCTGTTGCAAAATTGAAAATCTAAATTCATTATTTGAAAATTCCAGTAAGACGAGATAACTCCGGCGACAAACAAACAGCAGGCAATATAGTAGAAAAGGCGACGAGTAGAGAAGATGATGTGTGGGTTGTGGTTGTGCGGAGGTACGAGATATGTGAGAGAGGGCAATTTTAGAATATAAGTGGCTGCGAGGAGTAATAAAAGTGATTGCTAAGAGTAAAAATAAATTTTTGTTTACTTATGACTGCAAAGAGCAAAAACTTGGCTGCGAATAGAATTTCCCTAAGCTTTGAGCAGAATATTTTGGATTCAAATTCTAAATAAATGACTTCAAATCGGATTGAATCAAATATGGGTCTGATATGAAGGATGGTAACTATTTCGATACATAATTTCAATTATCGATAATAAAGATATAGGACAAAAATGACTCTAAATAACATAAATAGTCACTGAACTTTATAATAAGTACAAAAAAAGAATGAGGTTAAATAATATAAAGAGCCACTGAACTTTATAATAAGTACAAAAAAAGTCACTGAATTTCAATTTGTTACTAAAAAAGTTAATGAATTTTAATTTAATATATAATTTCATAATTACCATTAATTGTCATTAAAAAAGCTGACGAGATATTGATATGGCTAACAATGTGGACGGCTAAATAGTACAAAGGATCATTGAATTTTACACAAAAGTATAAAAAAAGTCGATAAACTTTGCAGTTAAGTATAAAAATGTTAGCATTTTATTAGTCTATTTTAACGACAATTGATGGTAGTTATAGAATTATATACTAAATTGAAATTCAATGACCTTTTGGTTACAAATTGAAGTTCAATGACTTTTTTTATATTTTAATATAAAGTTCAATAATCATTTATATTATTTTGCTTCACAATAATAAAGCAAATGAGAAAAACAAATAGGAAAAATAACGACCCATGGCATCAAATCTTTCCAAAACTTGCGAAAAAATCACAAGCCCTGACATTTAAGATTGATTTGGAGCAATAAAATATCGAGTTTGATGAAAAAGGTTGGAGATTCGGTTGAAAATTAACAAGAAATCGTGTAAATATATGATCAGATATGCATTTTTGTATATGGCGATCATGAAAGTAAAAACAAGAGGCATTATTTAGTTCCAAACACACCAAATTGAGAAAAACAAAGCAAGAGATGGAAGAAGAAGTGTAGCAAATTCAGGTTATGTATTGGTCTGCCCATAACGGGCTTTGGGTCTAAATTTAAATCTAGATCTGGATTTGCAACCGCTATGTGCGGTTGCGACGGGAGAACTGCCATTTAGAAGTTGAGGCCACTTCCTCCATACGTAGATGGCAAAGAAGCATGCGTGGGCATGCTAGTAAATATATGTGATATATACAATGGAAATGGCTGCTGATGAATGCATGAGAGATGGCCCACGAGTAGAGTAGAGGTTCCAACTTGCGTAGAAGGAACGAAAAGAAAACTCTCAATTTCTGTAAGTGAGGCTTTCAGGTTGTAGATTGTAAAAGATTTTCGATTTCTTTGATTTAGTTTCTGAACCAGTGATTCAACCGAGGATCCCTTTTAATTCCACTGGGAAAACAGGCAAGTTTTATTGCATTTTTATGGTTTTCGTATACCATTTACATTCAGTTTTCCTGACTTGATATTAGAGCAAGCAAGGTTGTTTTCTGGTTTGTTCATTGCATACGTGTGTGCAGGGCCGGCTCAAGCATATGGGGCCTAGGCGATAATTAACTTTGTGGCCCTTTAAAAAGTAATAAAAATTATTAAAAATTTATTTTTCTTATTTTTTGAGATGCAAAGTCATTAATTAAATTTTTATATTCTAATTTAGAAAGTAAATCTTTTTCAATTGATAATATAGCCAAATTACTTAATTTTTCTTCTGACATAGTTGAACGTAAATAAGATTTTATTAATTTTAGTTTTGAAAATTTTTTTTCTGCTGAAACTACAGTAACAAGAATGGTTAATAATATTCTATAAGTTATCCACGTATTTGAAAAATAATTTACCTTTTTTTATAAAATTTAGTATCGCAAGTGGTGTTTTAATTTCTATAGTTATCATTTCTTTTAAAATTTTTAATTCTGAAAATAAATCTAAATCATCAATATCAGATAGCATATCATGTTTTAGAAAATTTTCAAGATTTAAACAATTTATCTTCAAATTATCATCATCAAGCACTTTTAACTTTTCTGCATTATAAAGAAAACCAAAATTATCATCATAAATTTTAAATTGTTCAAATCTATTTTGAAGAGAAGAAATAGCATGATCAACTAAATATGTAAAACAATTAATTCTAAAATATTCTTCACTAGATAATTTAATCTCTTCATTTTCATTCTCATCAAACTGTTTTTTTCTTCTTATTGTACGTTTTTCACAAAACTTTGGTTCTATATTCATTTACTCTGCAATCTCTTTAGCAGAAATCATAGAAGATTTAAAACCAATTTCTCTATAATTTTTTAAAAAAGCAATAAGACCTTTCAAGTGATCTATTGCAATAGTAATGTCTATATCTTTATTTTGTAAATATTTACTAACTGTATTAACAGCAAACAACATATTGTACCAAATAATCATACCTAACAAAAATTCAAAATTCTCAATATCATGTGTTGCTAAAGAAATAGCTTCACTTTTGTTTTAGGATCCTCAGTAGCTTCTGCTAATTGATATAAAACATCTCTTATTTGTGGAGATTGAAATTTTATTGCTTTAATGCTTTCAATACGACTTTCCCAACGTGTTTGTGATAATGGTTTAAGTGTCAAATATAAAACATGATCTTGTAAAATTTTCCATCTTTTTGTAGATGAAGAAAATAATGTGTATATGCGTTGTGTGACTCCAAAAAATATCATAGCATCAGCACATGAATTAGCCATATCACAAAGCACTAAATTAAGACTGTGACAACCCCATTGTGTATAAAATGCTCTAGAATTTATATCTAATAATCTTTTTTGCACACCTTGTTGTTTACCTTTCATATTAGACTCATTATCATATCCTTGTCCTCTTACATTATTTATATCAAGTTCAAGATTTTGTATTTTATTTGTGAGTACATTAAAAATACCTTGACCAAATGTATCATCCACTTTTAAAAAATCTACAAAATACTCTTCTATTTTTATTGGATTTGTTGAAATATCTACACATCTTAATATAAAAGACATTTGTTCTTGATGGCTTGCATCTGAGGTACAATCAAGTATAATTGAAAAATATTTTGATTCTTTGATTTTTTTAATAATGATATTTCTTATTTCTAATGCTAAAATATTTATCAACTCATTTTGTATATTATGACCAAGGTAATGACTATGAATTTCTCCATTTTGTATGCGTCTAAGGTGTTTTTGCATTATTGGATCAAATTTAGCAATCGTTTCAATTAAACTCAAAAAATTTCTATTATTATCTTGATAAATCTTCTCATTTGTACCACGAAATGCCAAATTATTTTTTGAAAGATTTTTTACAATAGCAATAATTCTTATTAGTACATTATTCCAATGTCTTTCTCTTTATTTATTTTCTCTTGTAAATGTTTATCAATTGTTTTATTTTTAACTAATCTCATTTCACCATCAACCCAAGTATTCACATTTATAACATGCTCATTACTTGTTTCATGACTTTTAAGTTTAGTACTAAGATTTTTCCAATCTCCACATCCTTCATTTGCTAATTGACCTATATTTGATTTCAAACTAAATAATTTACAACAATAACAAAATACTTTATTTAATTCTTTTGAATTTACTAACCATTCTATCATGTTTTTCTCTATTTGGTAAATTTCGAATGTAATGAATTGTAGAAAAGTGTCTAGAATTTTTAATTTTTGGAAAATTTAAACATGTCTAATTGGACCTTTCTCAACTAATAAATCAATTAATCTTGAGTCTAAATTTTTCCATTGTGCTGGATCATAAATATTTTTAATAGTTATTTCATTTTTATTCCCATCGATTAGAACATCTTCTTCTAAATTTTCTTCATATTCTTCACTATTTTTTGGTGAATTTAAATTATTATCCTCAAAAATTTCTTCACAATTTTCATCTAATTTTTCATTTAAATCTTCATTTGATTTTTCTAACATTTGTTGTTTAGTATTAATAACAAATCTATCAAGTGCACCTTTTTGGGATTGAATTAATTCTTCTACTTTTCTTTTTTTCTTACGTTTTTCAAATCTAGAATCATACTTTCTACCAGACATTTTTATTCAAACAATATTAATTTAAACCCTTTAATATTATTTTTTAAAAATAAAAATAATTTAAAAAAATACAAGAAAGTAGGAAGGGTAGTACCTGACTATGCTCTTTTAAATGTACTTTTTGATGAAATAGCAATAAAACTTGATATAATTACCTGCAAAAAAAATAATCAAAATATACACCATTAAAAATTAATCATAATATTAAAATAAAAATAACAGAAAGAGAAATACAAAAATAAAATCAATTACCACATTGCTAAATTATTAATATTCTGTATTCTGTAAGCTGTAGAAATCGTATAGAGAGAGAGAGAGAGGTGGGTGAGAGGTTAAATGAAGCTCGCTCACGCTGAAACGATGAAACCTTTTATACTCTCAGGCTGTTGAAATTTCAACGGCTTAATTTCTTGTCGTTGCCCTCAAATCCCAATCTCATAAGTGATAAGTGATGGCTATATATATTCTGTAAGTTTAGAAAAGCTAGCTATGTCAGCCAGCAACTATGAGAAGAGCGCAGCCCACACATTTCTCTTTCTTTCACTCATTTCACATGTCACTTAGAAGTCAAAATGTCAACACACATTTATTGCATTTATTGCTCTGCATCTTCACATTAATTATTGCATTTATTGTTGCTGCGCTCTACTCTTCTCTCATTCTCTGCTTTGTAATTTTTGCTTCTTGGGGCCCCTCTCTTTTAGGGGGCCCTAGGCATAGGCCTTATTAGCCTATGCCTTAAGCCGGCCCTGCGTGTGTGTGTTGTGTAATGTATGAATACAATATATATATATACATACAGTAGATATGCATACATTCATTTGTTTGTACAGGAAAAAGGAAAATACGTATTTTTTGTGCAAGTATACAGTTGTGTGTCAGAATGTATGAGAATCGAAATACAATGGAAAAGAGAAAGAGACTTATCAGAGTAAATACTAGGGGCTTGTCAGAATCTGGCTAGCGATAATCGACAATGAGGACACCAAAGAGAGAGAAAGGTTGGCGGTGGCTGTTCGAAACACCGAAGGAGGGAGTCGACGATGAAAGGCCGAACAAAGACCGTTTCCAACATTGGCCATCTTTTCGATGCCGAAAGGAATTTTGATGTGTCATCTTGACCACACCATACTAGATCTTGGCATAGTTACCGAATTCAGTGAATTTTGTTGTTTTGAGGTTGCAACAGAAAACAAAGACAATTTTGAAGGAAGGAAAAAAAGATGAAGATTAAGGAAAAAAACGCACGAGATTATGTCGAAGGAGGAGGTGTTTTAATAAACTCTTAAACTTACATTAACTAACCACTAAGATCATGGTCTTAAAAATAAGCCCTGATCACATATGATTAATCATAAAATAACAAACTCCTAAACACTAGGAAACAATATTTTGAAATATTTAAAACATGACAACTTGGCAACAGTTTTAAACACATTAGCTAACACTCTTCCTTGCTTTAGAGACTGTAAACACCAAGTTTCAATTTCAAAAAATCTAACTTGCTAATTGGTAATGGTTTAGTAAAAATATCAACTATTTGCTCATCTGTTCTACAATAAACGAGAGTTACAACACCATTCTTTTGCACTTCCCTCAAGAAAAATAGCTTAATGTTAAAATGTTTAGTTTTTTCATGAAAAATTGGATTGTGAGGAATAGCTATTGCAGCTTGATTATCAACAAATATCTTTGTGTCTTCTTTCTACTCAAAATGAAGATCACTCAATATCTTCCTCAACCACAAAGCTTGATTTATAGTAGCAGTTACAGCAACAAACTCTGCTTTAGTAGAAGATTGAGCTATTGTTTCTTGTGTTTTAGAACTCCATGAAAAAACTCCTGATCCAAAACTAAAATAATACCCTATGGTACTTTTCATGTCATCAATGGATCCTACCCAGTCACTGTCAGAAAAATCAAACAGATTAAATTCCTTTCTTTTCTTGAACTTAATGCCATAATTGATTGTGCCTTTGATGTATCTAACCACCCTCTTAGCTGCTTTCAAGTGCATTTAACTTGCAGAATGCATGAATCGAGATAAAATACTCACAACAATCAAGATATCAGGTCTTGTTGTTGTGAGATACATCAGGCACCCAATCATACTTCTAGAGTGTGCCTTATCCACTTTTTCAGTTCCATTTTCCTTGCTTAACTTTTCCTTTTGATTCATAGGAGTGCTCATTGACTTGTAATCTTCCTTATGAACTTCTTGAGAATTTCCTTTGCATACTTCTTTTGACAAATGAAAATCTCATCTTGACTTTGCTTGATCTCTATTCCGAGAAAGTAAGTCATCAATCCAAGATCAGTCATCTCAAATACTTTCATCATATCCATCTTAAATTCATCAATCAAAGCTGCATTGTTTCCAGTCACCAAAATATCATCTACATAAAGAGAAATAACAAGAATATCAACCTCAAAGTGCTTGGCATAGAAAGTGGACTTAGGCTTTTTATGAAGCCTAAACTTAGAAAATGATCATCAATTTTGTTGTATTAGGCTCTTGGAGTTTGCTTCAATCCATAGAGAACCTTCTTGAGGAGATAAACTTTGTCTTATTCTCTTTTCTTCACAAAATCTTCTGGTTGCTCAACATAGATTTCTTCTTGCAAGAAACCATTTAAAAATGTTGATTTTACATCCAACTGGTACATTTTTCAACCTTTTTGTGCTGCAACAACAAGTAGTAGCCTGATAGTGTGAAGTCTAGCTACTGGGACAAATGTGTTTGAATGGTCTATACCAAAAATTTGAGCATATCCTTTAACAACAAGCTTGGCTTTGTGTTTGTTGATGGATTCATCACCATTATTGAGATTGATTTTGAACACCCATTTGAACCCAATGATTTTTCTATCTTGAGGTCTATTAACAAGCTTCCAGGTCTGATTTTTTTTAATCATGGACAACTCCTCCTGCATTGTAACTATCCACTTTTGATCTTTTTTTACATCCTCGTATCTTGTAGGTTAACATACAACAATGTTGCACCTCTGATAGATATCAGATAACAACGTAGTGCCTCTGACAAGAGAATCATCCACCAGATAATTTGAATTCTCATTCTGATTTCCCTTTGAATTTTCCCAATTCCACAGCTTATTCTTCATGAAATGCACATCTCTACTTATCGCCATGTTTCTTGTTTTTGGATGAAATACTTTGTAAGCTTTGGATATTATACTGTAACCCACAAATATGTTAGGAACAACTTTTTTTATCAAGCTTATCTTGCTTATCCTAAGGCACATAGGTAAAGCTTAAGCAATCAAAAATTTTAAGAAATTGCAATGAAGGTTTATACCCATGCCATGCCTCAAATGGTGTTTGATCCTTTACTACTTTTGCGGGTAGTCTATTTTAAAGAAAAACAATAGTGTTTGCTGCCTTTGCCCAAAATTCCTTTGAAAATTCTTTCTCATGTAGCATACACCTAGTCATCTCCATGATGAATTGGTTTCTCCTTTCACTAACTCCATTTTGTTGTAGAGTGTAGGGAGCAGTCAACTGATGTTCAATCCCCGCTTCTTCAGAAAACAAATTGAATTGTTCTAAGGTATATTCCTTGCCATTATCAGACCTCAGAACTTCAGTATTGGAGCCACTTTGGTTCTCTACATTTGATTTAAACTTCTAGAACACAACAACAACTTCTGACTTCAATTTTAAAAAGAAAATCCAACACATTTTGGTTAGATCATCGTTGAAAACAATATAATAGAGGCTACAAAAGGTTTTCTCTAAGGTCCTGCCACGTCTGTGTGAATCAACTTCAATTTTTGAGTAGCTCTCCAAGATGTTTTAGGAAATGGAAACCTGGTTTGCTTGCCAAACTGGCATGCTTGGCAACTTGGTAGATGTTCTTCTAGAGGTGGTAAATCCTGCACAAACTGCTTTCTTTGCATGTACACCACACCTGTGTGATGAAAATGACCAAGACTCTTGTGCCAAACCTGTGTTGTGCTTTCTGAGATGGGGAAGACAGCTTGTTTCTCCTCCATTGGATCTAGAGAGAAGCTCTTGCCTCTCATTTTGACTTTGAACATCTCTTGACTAGTTGTGTCTGTGATCAAGCAATGTTTGTCTTTAAAAATCACTTTCAAGCCATTTTCTATCAACTGACCAACACTTAGCAAGTTTTGATCAATTTCTGGCACATATAAGACATCAGAGATGGTTTTTGTACCTAAGCAGCTTTCAATAGCTATAGTACATTTTCCTTTGACAACAATGTGATCACCATTGCCAATTCTGACTTTTGTGATTGTAGTGCTCTCCAATTTTTTGAACAGTTCTGTGTCATGAGTTATATGATTAGTACAACCACTATCAATGAGCCAACTTTCACTTGAACTGCTACTTGCAAAACATGTTACTACAAAGAGTTGATCTTCAACCTCTTGATCTGCAACTTGGGCTTCAACTTTCTGCTACTGAGCATTTCCTTTGGAAATCACAGCTTCATGTCCAAGTTGGTTACACTTGCTGCATTTTTCATCTGGTCTCCTCCAGCATTTGAAAGGGGGATGACCCTTTCTACCACAATGTTGGCATGGAGTATGATTTCCCTTTGTACCTTCAGTCTTGTTCTTATTGTTGTTTGTTGTAGCATCGCCACTTGTAGCAAAATTCCTCATGTTCTTATTTCTCATTTTCCCACATTCTTGATGCTTGACTGGCAGTGCTCTTTCAACAACACCTTCTTGCCTCATGACCCTTCTTTGCTCTTGCGTCTGTAAAGCATTTAAGAGCTCTGCTAAGGTAATCTTGGAGAAATCCTTTGTGTTCTCCAAGGTCATAATGGTTGCCTCAAACTTTTCAGGCATCGTTACTAGGATTTTTTCAACAATCTTCGAGTCATGTAGATTAGACCCAAGCAGTCTTACCTTATTGGAAATGCTTAGAAGTTTGTCAGAATACTCTTTAATGGTTTCTGATTCGTTCATTTTCTAAAGTTTAAAATCTCTAATCAAATTCAGCACTTGCATCCCTTTGATCCTCCCATTTCCTTTATACTCCATTTTGAGATAATCCCATATTGCTTTTGCTGATTTGAGTGACATGACTTGGGTGAAGATAGTCGATGAGACAACATCAAACAAATAGGCCTTTGTTTTTGACTTCCTCATTTTCTGTCCTTGTGATTCTTGATGTGGGCCATTGTGGGGTTATCTGGCAGAGGAAGAACTTCGTAATCCTCTTCTACAACTTCCCAAAGATCCATTGCATCCAAGTAGGTCTCCATTCTCACAACCCAAATCTGATAATTTTCTCCGTCGAACACTAGAGGAGCAATCGATGAAAAATTGGCTTTTGCGTCCATGGCGTCCATTTGAATTCAATCTCAAACTCCCACAAGTTCCTTAAGAAGAAAGCTCTGATACCAATTGTTGTTGTTTGAGGTTGCAATAGAAAACAAAGACAATTTTGAAGAAAGGAAAGAAAGATGAAGATTAAAGAAAAGAACACACGAGATTATGTCGAAGGAGGAGATGTTTAATAAACTCTGAAACTTACATTAAAAAGACTTGAAAATAAGCCCTGATCACATATGATTAATCAAAAAATAACAAACTCCTAAACACTAGGAAACAATATTTTGAAATATTCAAAATATGACAACTTGGTAGCAGTTTTGAACACATCAGCTACAAAGTTTAATCAATCCATGGCTTCCACTTGATTCAGATGTCAATGAGTGGAATGATTATAGTGGACAATAATCGAAAGCCCTAACAGATTCATTGAAGTATTGACTTCATTGCCATTGGGATCGTCCTAACATTATATTAAGAGGTCACTTGGGACCTTTTGGGGTGCTGTGAGAAAATGAAGAGTTTCTCATAGTAGACTGCAATGTTCGGTCAGCGTCAAAGAGTTTGACATGTTCTGATTGCTACATGATGTTGAACCTAGAAGGTCACACACATACTAGGTAACATATTGACGGAAACTATTTGTGACCAAAGGAGTTTAGATTTGGGTGTATCACAGAAGAAATCGACGACGGCATCTCAATGCAGTGAGGTAACAGTTACTTCATTTTCATTTTGATGTATTCATTTATGCATATGGTTGTCTATACCTAGTCTTGCAATGGTTTTTTTGTATCATTTCTGCTACGTATGTGTGTTTTTGAAAAAATTTTGAAAACCAAAGTGACTCCCTTGCATAATACACTAAGTTCTGGGGCATTCCTTTCAAAACTATTAGATGATGCATGGACAAAGCATATGTGAGCACATAATTATTGTGTATGATATGATGTAAGAGCTCATATTTGCTTGTTATTGGAGTTTATGAACTCAAGAAGCAAAGTATCAGTCTTTGCTCGCCACGTTGATGCCACATGACAAGGAATTAATGAGCAACATTTGGGAATCAAATTACCCAAATAAGTGTAATACCCTTGATGAGTTATGATAGATTTTATCTATTAAGAGAACATTGGTATATGGAAAATTCCATAATTGCCCTTGAATTGAAGAGAAGGCACATAATGTATTGGATGTCTCAGGAGAGGCAAAATGGTAATTTGGAGTTCTGTATGAATAATTAGTAAATTTAATTGGAAGCCAAGTATGGTTAGATTTGTGACACTTGGCAAAATCTCATGGAATGAGATTTAATTAAATTTGGAGAATAAGGATTTTTTTAATTAAGAGAAATTGGTGACACATGGCATGATCTTAGGAATCAAGAGATGTGTTTAAAATAATGCAAAAAGAAAAAGAAATTAGTCTCTCAAGCATTAAATGAGAGCCATGATGGAGGGAATTAAAAGAAAATCCATATTAAAAAGAAATTAGTCATGCATTTATGTGGGAAAATTGTGGATTTAAATAAATGCTAAAGTAAATGGATTATGTCTTTCAAGAGCATTTAAATTTAAACAAAAAAGAAAATATTTTAGTCTCCATTAAATGCTTGAAAAATTGTGGATTTAAATTAAATGGAAAAATGAGAAATTAGTCAATCTTGAAATTAGTCATTGTTTATTTATTTGGAAAATAGAAGAATTATGGGAATTTGGGATTGATCCAAGGGATGAAAATTAGTCTCCAAAGAAAGATTAATGGATGAGATTCAAGGAGACAAAGCCTTTTGGATTTGTGTTTCCTTTGAGTCTAGAGAAGGGTTCTCCAAAAATCAATGGCTAGGATTAAATTTGGGAGAAGCACAAGGATTGTGCTAGTGTTTAAAGGTGGAGATTGAGTCTCTTGAATTAAGAAGAAATCAATGGCTAGGATGTAATCTTGAGATTTGGCATGGATTGAGAAGAAATGTTCTATAAATAGGGAGTGGGGAAATTGGTTCAAAATTTTCCCCACATGTGAAGTGAAAGAAGCAAGAAGGAAACCAAGATTAAGAGAAGGAAGAGAAATGCTAGCAAAGGTAAACCTAGTTCCCTCTCTTGATGTAGTTTTAAATGCTTGCGTATAAGAGCTAAGACTTCATTTATTATTTTTCTTTAAGGGTGATTAAAGTCTAAGGGAGTCTTGGCTTGTGGAAGTGTTGAAGCTTCAAAGGAAACAAGGTAAGGGATAACCCCAAGTGGTGGGGTTTTGCTTGCATTTGTACATGTTTTGAATGAGTTACATGTAATGGTCTTATTGCATGCTTGTGTTCTAGTGGACCTATGGCCATAAGGAGGACTAGTGATGAGAGAGGGGTTGGTTGGTGCCTTAACCTAAGTGGTTATGAGGGCATGGAGGACTACCCATAATATGCATTGCATTTGCATTACATGTTTATATTCTCATATTACATATACATTTGCATAGCACCCTTACTGAGCATTGGCTCATAAGGTCCTTTGACCTCTATGTAGGTGGAGAATCATCTAAGGGAAAAGGAGTTTTGCAAGGTTGAAGGTATTGAAGCAAGGGAGAAATGCATGTGTAGTTGTATGTATTTATGGTTTAGTGGTTAATGTTGTATTATTTTGTTAAATATGTAATGAATGCTTAATGTGGGTGAAAGATGGCAAACTTGAATGTTTTGGAATCCTTTTGCAGTATAAAAGCATTCTGGAAATTTTGGGTTTTAAAAGAAAAAAAAATATATATTTTTTTAAATTAAAAAAAAGAGTTGAGACAGTGTGCTGGGCGCCAGGGCGCGCGGTCGGGCGTGCCTGGGCGCGGTCGCGCGCATGGTAGGCGGCTAACGCGCGCGGCCCTCGCGCTGGGGGTGCGACTAGCTGCTGCTGCCCGCCCCCTCTTGTTGCTGTGATGCTTTTTATTTTATTTTAATTTCTATTTTCTGTTTAATTAATTATTTCTGACATTTTGAGAAATTCTGAAATAAATTATTTTTTAAATAAATAAAGGAGTATTTTGGCCTTCAAATTAATTATTAAATTAATATAAATTTGAGGCAATTGTGGGAAAAATTTCTATATTTTGGAAAATAAATAATGGAGTATTTTCCTTAAATTTTAGAAATGGATGAGGATTCCTTGATGTTGTATTTCAAAATTTATTTCCTAAGTATTGGGAAAATTATGGTATTTTGAAATAATTAAAGGGAAAAAGCAATGGAGATTTGATAAGGAAAATTTTGCTAAATTTTTCCAAAGAAAGATTAATCCAAATATTTTCCAACGGATTTGGAAGTGAGATAAATGGGTTAATGGTTGGGGCAAAGAAAAGAAAAATTACTTTCTTATAATTAAGGCATTATGCCATAATTTATATGAAACTAGCGAGTTAGTTTATTTCTTCGATCCTGGGAAGTCATCCTTAGCTCTTCATTAAGAGCTTGAGAAGGGGTGGCACTTTACGAGGTTTTGGGTTTTAGTTTCACGGGGTTGTTTCGTTATTTCTCGAATCCTTGAGTGGAGCAAAGAGAGGGCAAAGCCTAGTTCCTACCTAGGCCGTTTCTCATTGAAATGTAGCCGTCTCTTCATCTTTGCCCTAGCGTGTGAATAGTAAGCTGGCTATTTGTGAGTAACACCCGTAGGTGGGAGCGGGGCGTTACAACTTGGTATCAGAGCATGGTTTTCGTTTGAGATGGGATTTCATGATTGTTGGGCTTTATAGTTATGTTGATATGATTGTTGTAGTGGTGATGTCTTGGGTTGATATCTATGGTGTGGTGTTTCGTGCGTAGGTATGGAAAGACGGACCCCGTTTCGGTCAGTGTGGCTAGTGCGAGATTACATCCGGAGGCTGAAGGCCCAATGGACATTAGCCCTATTAGTGATGAGACCCGGTGAGTCCATCCAACGCTACCTCAGCAGGGTGGAGGACGTCATCGCGGAGACTCTGGGCATGGCCTTACCTCCTGGATTGTTGGGTGAAGTAAAGGTGCATTATGTGAAAGAGTTACTCCATGGCAAATGGAGGCGGTACGCGAGGAGGATTGCTAGGCGTCCTAGAGTGTCCCAAAACTTTGCCCTATTCATTGAGATGATTCGGGAGACAGACGTGTGGTATTCTGGAGAAGTCACCCTGGGCATGCAGGACTAGATGAAGAGAGTGTTGGGAGCAACGAAACCATAGATGATTCAGAGGAAGACCTTGATAGGGAGGTAGATTCTCCCGAAGCCCCTTATGAGGACCCCTTGGAGGAGTCCGAGACCTAGATCGACACCTACTACAGCGACCTGGTCAGTCTGAAGCTTTGAGGCAGGGTGATCCTGGGCATGTCTCAGAGTAGTTATGTGGTTGATGGGCCATGTTGGCCTAGTGGCAAGGGTCGTGATGTAGAGGCCATGGGTAGGGCCAAGTCATGTTAGGTGACTGGTGAGCTCTGAGGGTTGTGTGTTATGGGGCTGGTGGGGAGACATGATGTATTTTGTTTTGTGTGGTTTTGATGTGATTATAAGCTTTTCCTCTCTTTGAAATCATTTTGTAAAAGGGGAAAGCTCTCTTTTGTAAGCCTGGATCTTGTTTGTGTAAATAAATAAGTCATGTTGGAAGAATTTCATCTTGTATGGCATTGCTCAAACTTGTGTTATGCATGTATGTGTGGCTATGGTGTAGTAGAAAATGAATGTCGCTTGTGCCATTGTGCAGATGAGCCGTGAGGAGCGACTTCACAGAAGAAGGGGCCAGGCCCAGTCGTCATCTCAAGACATCCCAGAAGGAAGTGGCTCAGGGATGCCAAGTGGGGACAGGTCATTTGAAAGGTTTGTGGAAATGATGATGAGTTCAATGAACAGATCAGAAACCTCGACTGTTAATTGGATAAAGATGTTTCGGGATTTACATCCACCAAGCTTTAAAGGTGACCCAGAAGTGGACCCAAGCGTAGGAGAGTATTGGATGGAACAAACTGAAAAGCTGCTGGGACACTTAGAGTGCCCTGAAGAGCACTGGGTAAGATATGCCACATTTATGTTAGAAGAAGAAGCAACTATATGGTGGAAGTCCATGTCAGGAGTCTTAAGGACTCGAAATACCGTCCAAGAAAACAGAGATGTGCGGGTAACGCCTATTACATGGTAGCAGTTTAAGACTGCATTTAATGATAAGTACTTTCCTGAGTACTGGAGAGAGGTGAAGAAGCAAGAGTTCTT
Organism: Diospyros kaki; assembly: GCA_036245055.1. Classification (NCBI taxonomy): domain Eukaryota; kingdom Viridiplantae; phylum Streptophyta; class Magnoliopsida; order Ericales; family Ebenaceae; genus Diospyros; species Diospyros kaki. The sequence continues at coordinate 13,643,145 of BSEG01000015.1, read as the reverse complement.
GAAGCTGACCCAGTCAGATGATATGTCCGTGGTGCAGTATGAAGCCAAGTTTTCCAAGTTGATTAAGTATGTACCCATGTACACCATTGACGAATTTGAGAAGGCCCAGAAGTTTTTCCAAGAACTTAGAAAAGATGTGAAGCAAGTTTTGTACGCGTGGAACATTCGCACTTTTGAAGATGTAGTGGAGAAGGCCATTACCATTGAGCGAAACATGATGGCTTAAGGAGTGAAGCTCTGTAGTGATTCGAAAAAAGAGGTGGAGAGCAAAGGCAAGTCAACGGACCCTCCAGTAGCCGAATTCAAGAAGCTGGAGGGAGCCAAATTCAAAAGGGAAAGGTATTGTAAGAAGTGCCAGAAAAGACATGCTAGAAATAAGTGTGGGACCAAAGACAAAGGCAAGGGAGCATGTTGCTTTGTTTGTGGAGAAACTGGACACTTCGCAAGAGATTGCCCTTCAAGGAAAACGTTGAAGATTGAGGAAGCGCCCAAAAAGGAGGTGACGTGCTATGCTTGCAAACAGCGGGGACATTATGCATGGAACTGCCCCCAGCGAGGCAAGTCTGACCAAGGAAAGAAGCCAGAAGGAAAATCAGGCCCGCAACCAGCTCGAGTGTTTCAGCTGACAAAGGCGGAGGCAGATACTGACCCGAGCGTGGTGGAAGGTACGTTCTTCATCCACACTACTCTTGTACATGCATTGGTGGACCCTGGTGCCACTCATTCATTCATAGCAAATGAGTCTGCTAGGAGTTTGGGTCTTGAACCCTCAACAATAGGGCATGGAGTTAGGATTCAATCTCCGATTGGGGAGACTATGGAGACAAATTTAATAGTTCGAGATTGTGATGTGGATATTGAGGACGAGAGGTTTATAATAGATCTGATACTTATGGAGATGCATGATTTCGATGTCATCCTAGGTATGGATTTTCTGTCTCGATATTGTGCTAGTATGGACTGTTTGTGAAAGACAGTGGAATTAGGATGTTCGGGGGGGAAAGGTGGTGAAGTTTAAGGGACCACGGTTTGGTAGGCAGCTAAAATTTGTATCAGCCTTGAAGGCATGCAAATGGTTGAAAAATGGAGCATATGGATTTATAGCTCATGTTATGGTGGTTGACGATAAGTCAGAAAAGAAGCCAGAGGATGTAGAAGTAGTGAGGGAATTCTTGGATGTTTTCCCAAAAGATTTAACAGAGCTACCTCCAGATCGAGAAGTGGAGTTTGTTATTGAACTGTTGCCGGGAACAACACCAATTTCTATACCCACTTATCGTATGGCCCCGGCTGAGTTGAAGGAGCTTAAAGTACAACTTCAAGATTTGGTGGATAAGGGATTTATTCGACCAAGTATTTCCCCATGGGGAGCTCCAGTTTTGTTTGTAAAGAAGAAAGATGGCAGTTTGCGATTGTGTATCTATTTTCGAGCACTCAATAAAGTGACAGTGAAAAATAAGTACCCATTGCCCAGAATTGGAGAGTTATTTGATCAATTGAAAGGAGCTAGAATATTTTCAAAAATTGATCTGCGCTCGGGGTACTATCAACTGAAAGTTAGAAGTGAGGATATACCGAAGACGGCATTTCGGTGTCGATATGGACACTTTGAATTTTTGGTGATGCCGTTCGGGTTAACCAATGCCTCTACAACTTTTATGGATCTCATGAATAGAGTGTCTAAACCATTTCTAGACCAGTTTGTGATCGTCTTTATTGATGATATCTTGGTGTACTCCGCTAGTGAGACGGAGCACTGTGAGCATTTGAGGTTGGTGCTAGAGAAGTTGCGTAACGAAAGGCTAAATGCCAAATTTTCCAAATGTAGCTTCTGGTTGAGAGAAGTAGCATTTCTTGGCCATGTAATTTCGAGTGACAGTGTATCAGTGGATCCATCCAAGATAGAGGCCATTAAGAATTGGCATCGACCGAGGTCAGTGTTCGAGGTGAGAAGTTTTCTGGGGTTAGCTGGATACTATCGACAATTTGTTAAAGGATTTTCAAAAATTGCTTTGCCTTTAACACGTTTAACTCAAAAGAATGTGAGGTTCACTTGGGACGACAAGTGTTGTGAACAAAGTTTTGAGGAACTAAAGAAGCGGTTAACCACAGCGACAATTTTGACCCTACCTGAGGTTTCTGGAGGATTCGTGGTCTACAATGATTCTTCAGGATCGGGATTAGGCTGCGTGTTGATGCAGGATGGTAAAGTGATTGTTTATGGGTCGCGTCAATTACGACCTCATGAGAAGAACTATCTTGTCCATGATTTGGAATTGGCTGCAATTATCCACGCCCTGAAGATTTGGCGACATTATCTGTATGGTGAGAAGTTTGAGATATTCACCGATCATATAAGCCTAAAATATATCTTCTCCCAAAAAGAGCTGAACATGAGACAACGTCGATGGATGGAGTTCTTGAAGGACTACGACTGCACCATCCATTATCATCCAGGGCGGGCGAATGTTGTGGCAGATGCCCTTAGTCGTATGGATCTTGCAGTCGCAGCTGGGATGATGATGCGGGAATGGCAGCTGATAGAGGTGTTCAGTAGCCTAACGGTGGGTGTAGTGCCTAGGAACAGAATGTCCATGGTGGCTAGTCTGCGAATTTAGCCAGGTTGGTGGGAAGAGATACGACAGGCTACTGGAGAAGATCAAAGGCTTCACTAATGGGTGGATGAGAAGGGTCAGCCAATGAAGATAGATTTTGAGTTCAGAGATGGAATCTTGAGGATGAACGAGCGAATTTACATTCCTAATAATGAAGAATTAAGGCAAAGGATTCTGGATGAAACGCATCAATCAAAGTACACTGTTCATCCAGGAGCAACCAAGATGTATAAGGACTTGAGAGAAGTTTATTGGTGGCTTGGAATGAAACGGAATGTGGCTCAGTATGTAGCCAAGTGTGATGCATGCCAGCGTATTAAGATCAAGCATCAACGGCCAGCGGTATTGTTGTGACCATTAGAGATTCCAGAATGGAAGTGGGAGCACATTTCTATGGATTTCATCATGGGATTGCCTAGGACAGCAAGGAAAAAAGACTCGATATGGGTTGTGGTCGACAGGCTGACAAAGTCGGCTCATCTTATACCTGTTCGAACTGGTCAAGGTGTAGAAGAGCTATCGCAGATTAATGTTCAGGAAATTGTGCGGCTGCATGGGACCCCAGTCAGCATTGTGTCTGATAGAGATTCAAAATTTTTGTCGAGATTTTGGACGTGTTTGCAAGAGGAATTGGGAACAAGATTGAATTTCAGTACTGCATATCACCCCCAGACAGACGGCCAGACTGAGAGGGTGAACCAGGTTTTGGAAGACATGTTACGGGCATGTGTCCTGGAATTTGGAGGAAGTTGGGATGAGTACTTGTCGTTGGTGGAGTTCTCATATAATAACAGCTATCAGAGTAGCATTGGCATGGCGCCGTATGAAGCATTGTATGGCAGGCAATGCAGATCGCCTTCGTGTTGGCTTGAGGTGGGTGAAAGGCAGTTGGCCAAGACGGAATTAGTGTAGCAAGCCTTTGAGAAGATTGATGTGGCGAGAAAGTGTATGAGGATTGCTTAAGATCGCCAAAAGCATTATGCGGATCACCACATGCGGGATTTGGAATTTCAAGAAGGGGATAGAGTATTTCTTCGGATTTCGTCACAAAGACCGTCAATGAGGAATCGAAAGCAAGGGAAGCTTAGTCCGAGGTTTATGGGACCATACAGAATCATTGAGCGAGTAGGTCCTTTGGCCTATCGATTGGCCTTGCCCAACGAATTAGCTGGATTTCATGACGTGTTCCATATGTCTCAATTGCGGAAGTTCACACTGGATCTAAGAATGGAAGTTCTAGAGGAAGAGGTTGAGGTTCGTCAGAACCTAACCTATATTGAGAGGCCAGTGAAAATCTTGGACCGTAAGGAGAAAAGGTTGAGAAGCAAATCAATTCCATTAGTTAAAGTTCAGTGGAACCATCACTCTGATCGGGAAGCAACATGGGAGCTAGAAGAGGATTTAAAGCGTCAATTTCCCGAATTATTTGTTGATGTAATGGAGGAGTAGCTTTGATGTATTGATCAATTACATTAATGGAAATGAAATTTCGAGGACAAAATTCTTTTAAGAGGGGTGAAATGTAATACCCTTGATGAGTTATGATAGATTTTATCAATTAAGAAAACATTGTTATATGGAAAATTTCATAATTGCCCTTGAATTGAAGATGAGGCACATAATGTATTGGATGTCTCAGGAGGGGCAAAACGGTAATTTGGAGTTTCCTCCCATAAGTAGATAAATTATTTTTTTGGAGAAATTAATTATATTGGAGAATTGATTTTTGGAGAATTTAATTCTTGATTAAGTGTATGGATAATTAGTAAATTTAATTGGAAGCCAAGTATGGTTAGATTTGTGACACTTGGCAAAATCTCATGGAATGAGATTTAATTAAATTTGGAGAATAAGGATTTATTTAATTAAGAGAAATTGGTGACACATGGCATGATCTTAGGAATCAAGAGATGTGTTTAAAATTAATGCAAAAAGAAAAAGAAATTAGTCTCTAAAGCATTAAATGAGAGCCATGATTGAGGGAATTAAAAGAAAATCCATATTAAAAAGAAATTAGTCATGCATTTATATGGGAAAATGGTGGATTAAATAAATGTTAAAGTATATGGATTATGTCTTTCAAGAGCATTTAAATTTAAATCAAAAAGAAAATATTTTAGTCTCCATTAAATGCTTGAAAAATTGTGGATTTAAATTAAATGGAAAATTGAGAAATTAGTCAATCTTGAAATTAGTCATTGTTTATTTATTTGGAAAATAGGAGAATTATGGGAATTTGGGATTGATCCAAGAGATGAAAATTAGTCTCCAAAGAAAGATCAATGGATGAGATTCAAGGAGACAAAGCCTTTTGGATTTGTGTTTCCTTTGAGTCTAGAGAAGGGTTCTCCAAAAATCAATGGCTAGGATTAAATTTGGGAGAAGTACAAGGATTGTGCTAGTGTTTAAAGGTGGAGATTGAGTCTCTTGAATTAAGAAGAAATCAATGGCTAGGATGTAATCTTGAGATTTGGCATGGATTGAGAAGAAAAGTTCTATAAATAGAGAGTGGGGAAATTGGTTCAAAGTTTTCCCCACATGTGAAGTGAAAGAAGCAAGAAGGAAACCAAGATTAAGAGAAGGAAGAGAAAGGCTAGCAAAGGTAAACCTAGTTCCCTCTCTTGATGTAATTTTAAATGCTTGCGTATAAGAGTTAAGACTTCATTTATTATTTTTCTTTAAGGGTGATTAAAGTCTAAGGGAGTCTTGGCTTGTGGAGTGTTGAAGCTTCAAAGAAAACAAGGTAAGGGATAACCCCAAGTGGTGGGGTTTTGCTTGCATTTGTACATGTTTTGAATGAGTTACATGTAATGGTCTTATTGCATGCTTGTGTTCTAGTGGACCTATGGCCATAAGGAGGACTAGTGATGAGAGAGGGGTTGGTTGGTGCCTTAACCTAAGTGGTTATGAGGGCATGGAGGACTACCCATAATATGCATTGCATTTGCATTACATGTTTATATTCTCATATTACATATACATTTGCATAGCACCCTTACTGAGCATTGGCTCATAAAGTCCTTTAACCTCTATGTAGGTGGAGAATCATCTAAGGGAAAAGGAGTTTTGCAAGGTTGAAGGTATTGAAGCAAGAGAGAAATGCATGTGTAGTTGTATGTATTTATGGTTTAGTGGTTAATGTTGTATTATTTTGTTAAATATGTAATGAATGCTTAATGTGGGTGAAAGATGGCAAACTTGAATGTTTTGGAAGCCATTTGTAGTATAAAAGCATTCTGAAAATTTTGGGTTTTAAAAGAAAAAAAAATATATATTTTTTTTAAATTAAAAAAAAAAGTTGAGGCAGTGTGCTGGGCGCTAGGGCGCGCGGTCGGGCGCAGCCAGGCGCGGCCGCACGCATGGCAGGCAGCCAGCGCACCCGCGGCCCGCGCGTTGGGGGCGCGGCTGGCTGCTGCTGCCTGCCCCCCTTGCTGCTGTGATGCTTTTTATTTTATTTTAATTTCTATTTTCTGTTTAATTAATTATTTCTGACATTTTGAGAAATTCTGAAATAAATTATTTTTTAAATAAATAAAGGAGTATTTTGGCCTCCAAATTAATTATTAAATTAATATAAATTTGAGGCAATTGTGGGAAAAATTTCTATATTTTGGAAAATAAATAATGGAGTATTTTCCTTAAATTTTAGAAATGGATGAGGATGCCTTGATGGATGTTGTATTTCAAAATTTATTTCCTAAGTGTTGGGAAAATTATGGTATTTTTAAAATAATTAAAGGGAAAAAACAATGGAGATTTGATAAGGAAAATTTTGCTAAATTTTTCCAAAGAAAGATTAATCCAAATATTTTCCAACGGATTTGGAAGTGAGATAAATGGGTTAATGGTTGGGACAAGGAAAAGAAAAATTACTTTCTTATAATTAAGGCATTATGCCATAATTTATATGAAACTAGCGAGTTAGTTTATTTCTTCGATCCTGGGAAGTCATCCTTAGCTCTTCATTAAGAGCTTGAGAAGGGGTGGCACTTTACGAGGTTTTGGGTTTTAGTTTCGCGGGGTCGTTTCGTTATTTCCTGAATGCTTGAGTGGAGCGAAGAGAGGGTAAAGCCTAGTTCCCACCTAGGCCGTTTCTCATTGAAACGTAGCTGTCTCTTCATCTTTGCCCTAGCATGTGAATAGTATTTTTTCTGTAAGTAAGAGATGTATAAAAAACAAAACAGGCAAAAAGCTACAAACCAAGGTCAGGGCATACCCCGGACCGCCAGGAAAACCAGAGGCGACAACACAACAACAATCACCTCCTAAGCCAAAGGGAGGAAAAAAAGAAAAGGTAAAGATAAAAGGCCAAAAACATAAAATATATATAGCATAAAAACCCTAGCTAGAGGATAGACATAAACCAACTCAAATTGACAATGGGACAGAAGAGATCTCTGACAGTTCTAAGACTGATGGACAACGCAAACCCAGATGAGCTGGGCCTGAACGAAGCATAAGCACGGGATGATACGCCATGGACATCGCATCCTATCCCCATAACAGCACATCTCATCAGGGAGGAGTGGTCTGGTCTCTCGGAAGCCTCCAAACGTGACGAAGAGCATGACTCTGAAGGGAAGATCTGAAGGAAATGGTCGTCAGACGGGCCCACACCGCACCCTGAATCAGATGAGCCAGCTGAAAGGTTGATGTCTCATGATCACGAAAACACCTGTTGTTGCGCTCTCTCCAAATGAAGTAAACCATAGCATGAAGTACTAATCTGTTTGCCTTCTTTAGGTCGGCTTGAACTCCACCAAACAGTACGGCGAGAAGTTGTACAAGGCGGCGGCTCTGGTGCAAGCTGCTGGTGAAGAGATAGCAACCCAACTGGGTAAGGCCCAGGCCTCGAACAGTGCTCCTCACCGAGCACCCACCCACTTTCAGCACAGGTCTGACCCTCGAGGTGGTGCTCGGTCACTTCCGTCGTGGCGCACTATCCGGAACAATCACGCTGCTGCAGGCCGACCGTTGCAGAAGAACACAGCAACTCCACCTCACGATGATGGCCGACATCTTCAAAGCTAAAGTGGCCCACGTGACTTGGTCTCCTCCATGCAAAAGCAGCAGCAGCAAGGCACCCAGCGAGCAGCCTCCTTCATTGAGGTGGGCCAGCCGATCGCTGGGCTTGTTCGAGGAGCCCAGCATTCGGTTGCTGGGCCTTCTTCTCTTGGACAGCAGTAGGATGGGCGTGGCTTCGGCCGAGTTGGACCAAAGGCCCAAGGTAATTTTAAAAGACATCATCCGCCAACCCAGCAGGCTGTCGGCTCAGTTCAGCCCAACAGCAAACCCCTATTGCAGCCCAACAAATCATGGGCCAATGTTGTGGATGTCAGGGCCCATCGAAGTCCCACGCGATTGGATTTTTTCCCGCCCTCAGGTACGCAGTCCGAAATCCCTCTTGTTAAGTTACCTAGCGATGTTATTGATGAATGCACTGAATATTGGATGAATACGTTGGTTGGATATTTTATTGAAAAGCGGTTGCCTTTCCCCGTTGTTCAAAATATTGCCAAGAGATTATGGCAAAGTCATGGTCTTATAGAGGTCCTTTCGAATAATAGCGGATTTTATTTCTTTCGCTTTGATTCCCAAGAGAGTATGCTGGAGGTTTTTGATGAGGGTCCGTACCATTTTGCGGGTCGCCCATTTATTATTAAATGTTGGGAACCAGGAATGAACTTAGCTAAGGATTCTCACTCTTCCATTCCTTTGTGGATTAAGATTCATAACCTGCCCTTAGAAGGCTGGTCATTAAAAGGAATATCTATAATGGCAAGTCAAATTGGAAGACCATTATATGCTGACCCAATGACAGAGGATAGATCAAGATTAGGATATGCTAGGGTGTGTGTTGATGTTAATGCCTGCTCCAAATTTCCCAAGTTTATAGATATAGACCAGGGCTATGATGAAGCCACTGGTGAACGTCGTATATCTAGGCTCCCAATAGAATATCAGTGGATTCCTTCGATTTGCTCACATTGTAAGGTTTTTGGTCACTCAGATTCTCGATGCCCAAATAAACCTAAAACAGACCCTAATAATGTTGAAAGTAGTAAGAAAATCGATGAGGGAGATGGCTTCACTAAAGTGCAATATAAGAAGGGAAAGGCTCAAGATAAGGGTAAGGAAGTAAGCTCATCATCTAGGCCCAATGCTCCTGATTATGCCTCTATGACCATGGTAGAGTGTCTCGAGTTCCATACCGTCACAGTCCCTTATGACCCTAAGGATATCGACACTCAAATTAAAAATCAATTTTGTGCTCTAACAGAGGATGATAAGGATGTTCCATCTCCTATGGAGGCAGATGGAGAGGTAGCAGAAGAAAACAATCGAGGAAATTTGAGTGAGCAAGAGGGTAGTGAGGAACAGATCTTAGAGCCTGAGCGCGGTGGTAGCACTAGCGCTGAGGGGCATCAATCTAAGACCAAAGCTCAGGCTAAAAGGGAGAGGAAGAAGAAGGGTGAGCGTGGAGAGCAGATGCCAGGGTCCGCGAGCTTGGACCCACCTCCCCAAGAGTGTTAATTATGCAGATTGCTGCATGGAATGTTAGGGGTCTGAATCAAGCCCCAAAGCAATTTGAGGTGCGGTCCTTTATCTCTTCTCAGAAGTTAACGCTTGTTGCTCTTTTAGAGACTAGAGTCAAAGAGAGGCATGCGCCGGATGTCTCTCACAATGTTATGCCTTTCTGAAAGTGGGATTTCAATTATGATACTTGTGATGGGGGTCGAATCTGGATAGGTTATGATGCGAACGTCCTTAGTGTGCAGACCTTATTCAAGTCGGACCAAGTCATCCATTCAAAGTGACGAGCTCGGAGATCACTATCCCTTTTATCCTGTCTTGCATTTATGCCAGGAATAAGAAGGTGGACCAAGCCAGATTATGGAATTCCATCACTAGCATTAGGGTGTCAGCTTCGTTCGACCCTTAGCTCCTGATGGGGGATTTCAATGTGTGTCGCAATTGTGCTGAGATGAGAGGTGGCAACACCTCTTTCTCTTTGGGTATGCGTAGGTTTAATGATTTCCTTTTTTCTGGCTCGCTTCAGGATCTGGCTTATAATGGCCTTAAGTTGACGTGGACCAATAAGAGGTTTGGTGATGAGTGTATTCTAAGGAAGCTTGATAGAGCCCTGATTAATGATGATTGGCTTGTCCATTATCCGGAAAGCAAAGCCCTCTTTCTCCAGCCAGGGATTTCTGACCATAGCCCTGTTGTGGTGGCTTTGTCTGGAGATCTTCAGCATAAGGGTAGTCCGTTTAGGTTCCTTAACCATCTTGTTGATCACCCTCTCTTCTTGGATAGGGTGGAAGCCAGTTGGGATAGGTGGATCCTTGGAGCTCCTATGTTTCAGGTTGTTCAAAAACTCAAAATAGTCAAGAATGCTATGAAGACTCTCAATCGGTCAAGGGGGCATGTTTCTGACCTGGTCTCGTCCCTTAAAAATCATTTACTTAGTATCCAACAACGATTGCAGGATAACCCCCATGACCCTGTCCTTCACCAGCAGGAGCTTGAGTTGAATAGGGACTATTTAGTGGCTCTTGCGCAAGAGTCTGGCCATTTCCGCCTTCGAGCTCGGATTAGGTGGTCAGCTGAGGGAGATCGTTGTTCTCGATTTTTCTTCCAATCCATGCTCGCTAAGCGTAATAATCACCGTATTTTGAACCTCCTGAAAGAAGATGGCACCCTCACCGAATCAAAAGAGGAGACTGCGAACGTTTTGGTGTCCTACTTTCATAATCTCTATGGTCAAAGTTCTCGGAATTCTCCCCTTAACCCTGTTGATGTGGCTACCTTCATAGACAAGCGTCTGGATTAAGACCAATGGGTTAGGCTAGTTGCTGAGGTTTCAGCTGAAGAGATTAGGGCTGCTCTCTTTAGCATGGGTGATGATAAAGCCCCTGGGCCCGATGGTTTCACTGCTAAGTTTTTCAAAAAGTCTTGGGAGATCGTGGGTGCAGATGTGGTGAGGGCTATTCAAAGCTTTTTCGCCTCTGGTCGCCTCCTGGGCCAGGTCAACGCAACCATTATTAGTCTCATTCCCAAGGTACCTCATCCTGAGACGCCATCCCAATTTAGGCCTATTTCTTGTTGTAATGTCTTGTATAAAGTCATTACTAAAATCCTGGCTAACAGGATTAAGCCGACGCTCTCTAGCTTGGTGGATATATCTCAAGTAGCCTTTGTGTCGGGGCGTTCGATTGGGGATAATGTTCTACTTTCCCAGGAGTTGGTTTTTCAATACCATCTTCACAAGGGGCTCCCCCGTTGTGCCATGAAAGTCGATTTGGCTAAGGCTTATGATACTGTCAAGTGGGACTTTCTCCTTATGACTCTTCAGTTGATGAACTTCCCTCCTCAATTTTGTGGTTGGATTCGAGAATGCATCTCGACCCCCCGTTATTCGGTTAAGATCAATGGTCAGTTAAATGGGTTCTTCCCCGGGAGAAGAGGGTTGAGGCAAGGGGATCCCCTATCCCCTTACCTCTTTGTTCTAGTTATGCAAGTCCTGCAAGGCATTATCAAGCACCACTCAAGGGCTTCATATTTTCACTACCACTGGAAATGTGAGCAGACTAGTCTGGTGATGCTCATGTTTGCAGACGATTTGCTCTTGTTCTCTCATGGTGATCCCTCCTCAGTTAGCATCTTGAAGTCGTGCCTGGAGCGTTTTTCCTCTTTGTCGGGCCTAGTTGCCAATCCTGCCAAGAGTGATTGTTTCGTCTCTTGCAAGGACTCATCCCTTCGTGAAGCTATTTATAATGCTTCTGGGTTTCGTAAAGGGAGTCTGCCTATGCGATATTTGGGGGTTCCTCTGCTTTCCTCTAAGCTCTCCTATGGAGACTGTCAGCATGTTATTGATAGAGTGAGGAACAAAATTTGTGCTTGGCGTAGCAGGGCTCTCTCGTTTGGGGGCCGATTGCAGTTAGCGCAATCGGTTCTTTCCACCATCTATGTGTACTGGGCTTCAGTGTTTATCCTCTCGAAGAAGGTGATTAAAGACATTGAGCAGCTTATTCGTAACTTCCTTTGGAGTGGTAATGAGACGGACCCCCATAAAGCGAAAGTTGCATGGGGTGACATTTGCTGCTCGAAGAGTCAGGGTGGTCTTGGCCTCAAGCCTCTCTATGTTTGGAATCAAGCCTTGGGAGCCAAACTTATATGGCGCCTGCTAGTTGGGGATAGAGAATCCTTATGGGTGCAGTGGGTGCACACTTATCGGGTAAAAGGAACTTGCTTTTGGCTCCTTAAGACTCGGTATGCCTGCCCGTGGTATTGGAGGAAGCTTCTCTTATTACGAGGAATCTTGAAACCTTTTTTTGGGTGGAGGATTGGGGATGGTAGTAGTACGTTCTTTTGGTATGATCAATGGCACCCATTGGGAGTGCTCATTGATCGTTTTTCTCGCCAATTACCTCGCCAATTAGGCATCCCAATTTTGGCTAAGGTCTCGGATTTTATTGAGGATGGTGTATGGACTCGGATGGAGACCCTTAGTTCTATATCCCCTGATTTCTGTGGGACCCACCTTCCTAGGCTGCCTAGCCCTGGCCGCCATGATGAGCCTTATTGGCTTCCGGCCACAAACAGGCTCTTCTCAGTTAGGAATGCCTTCCACGCGATTCAAACTCAACGCCCCCAGGTTCCTTGGTATCGTTTAGTTTGGTCGTCTGTTAGTATTCCAGCCCACTCGTTTATCCTTTGGCTAGCTATTCGAGAACGTTTATTTACTCTTGATCGTATTAACCTGTTTTTGTCTTTGCCGAATAGATGTTTTCTTTGCAGGGCGGATGCTGAAAGACATAGCCACCTTTTCTTCCAGTGTAGCTACTCGCGAGAGGTGCTGTCATTTTTTCGTAATTTGAAGAAGTTCAGTTGGCCTTGGCGCAATTGGGATATTGGAGTTCATTGGGCTGCGGCTAGATGGAGCGGCTAGCGTGTGAATAGTAAGCTGGCTATTCGTGAGTAACACCCGTAGATGGGAGCGGGGCATTACAATAAGTCATTTGATTGGTTAGTGTGTTCATTTTGATGTGAACATAGAAGAAAAAGGTAATATATGTGATGTACTTGCATAGCTTAGCAGTAGATATCACTAGGGATATTATTGCTAGAACTTCAGGATACATCTTTTATGATGTCATACACTCTCCTACATGAATAACAAGAATTATTTATTGGTAATTCTTTATTTAATCTTTGTATCTAGCTTAATTTTGCCTTTGTAGCAAATTTCTAAACTATATGTTTATTATTTCATTTTTTTGTGAAATGAATTGCCTTAGTCTTGACTATTCAATCTTTGTGATTAAATATGTTTGCTCTATTATTGGTTATTAATCTTTGTGATTAAATATGTCACAATAATTCCTAAATAAATGGGATTAAATGATCTCAAAATTTATTTTTAAGGTAAAAAAAAAAATATATATTTGGACAATTAGAATATGGGAGATGATTGTCAATATAGTAAACTTTTGACCTTGTGTCTAGTTGAATATTTATTATTAATTTTGTTTAGTAAATATGTCTAAGGTATGACATTAATAAGAAGAATTTCATGTAGATTATCTTTTGAATATGGTGTCTTCAAAAATATCATAGCTAATTTGATAAAAAGTGAAAAATTGAATAGGGACAATTATGAAATTTAGAGTATGAAGATCTAATTCGTCCTTGAGGAACAAGAGTCGATAAAAGCTCTAAATCAAATTATGATGGAACTTGTTGAAGGAACCACCACACAATAAAAGAGTGATAAAGAAGCTTACAATGCTTGGAAGAAAATGAACTCAACTACTCGCACTATGTTGCTTAGTAGTATGGAGGCTGATATGATGATAAGTGAGTTCAGAAAATAAGAGCTGGAGAATGAAATGTGGATTGCTCTTAAATAACAATTTGGCGCGACTTCAGTAGCAAAGGTAAGACAACTAACCATCAAATTTGACATATACAAAAAGCGTCTAAACACAATTGTGAACCTTACTGATGAACAATAAGTGCAAGCTATTATCAAATCCGTACCCTATGATTGGGAGCATGTAAAAACATATCTCACACATAATGTGAATGAACATCAAGACAATGGTTGATGTTTTACGACAATTGGAGTTAGAGGATGATTGTGATGCCTTAAGGCTTAACATCGACATCTATGTGATGAGATCTAGCTCCAAGGTGCTCTCTAGTTTAAGCAAAAAATTTCTCACAAAGGAAAGATGGTAAATTACTTAAAAAAAAAAAAAAAAGGTGCTCATTTTGATAAAATTGTCACCATAGAAAGGGTAAGGGACCAGCTCGCAATCTCTCGAAAAAGAAGAATATGGTAAAGGTCAAATGCTACAATTGTGGCAAGAAATGACACTTTGCACATGACTATAATGAACCTAAAATGGTACATGCCCTAAGTGTATTTTTTTTTTTTTCGAATGCCATTCATGTTTTGAGTTTTGTACTTTAATTGAATCTAATCCTTTGTGGACTCTTGATTCAGAAGCCACAAACCATATAGCAAGAGACAAAATTACATTTGTGGAATATCGTCAAATACCATATGAAACTAAGTGGATCTATGTGGGAAACAATACAAAGGTTGGAGTTAAATGAATTGGCACCTGCAAGTTTTGCATGCGTGGTCGCCAAACCTTATACCTATATGATGTATTGTTTGCTCTAAAAATTCAACGAAATTAGTCTCTATCTCTATTCTTCTTAGTTGTGGTTTTAATTTATATTTTCATGATTCAACAGTTGAATTATTTTTGAATTCAATATATTATAGATGTGGAGATTTACGAGATGCTTTTATTGATGTAGATTATGCTTTTAGTAGTGACCTACAAAGTACCAGTTTTTCCCTTACCACTTTTTCTAGAAGTTTTTTATGAAGATGTGAATATATGATATGCAAGATTAAGTCATATAGGATAACATAGATTGGATATATTAGGAAAAAAAAAAGGTTTTATTGGGTCAAATTATAAAAGTAAATCTACCAAACTGTGAAAGTTGTCTAACAAGAAAAATAACAAAAAACCCATTTTGACAAAGCGATTAGAGTTGAAACTCCATTACAATTAAGACACTTTAACATATGTGGTCATATGAATGTAAGGGCTAGTTACAGAAAGTTAACCAACAAAAGTATACTTGTAAGATACTCGGCACACTCAAAATGATATGTCTTTATCGGTGATCAGGCAAGTGCGAGTGTTACTGAGTTTGAATCTCGGGATATATTTTTCTTGGAAAATGAGTTTTCTAGCAAAGGTGAGATAAATTAGAATTTGCCTTTTTATGAAATTGAGGATCAGGGTGATTCTATTGTTTAAGGTCATCTAATACATTTATTTAAAAATGTGTCTAAGGAATCTAATCTAAGTGGAAACAAAATGAGGGTTCTTGAATTTGTTTAATGAGAATCTCAAATTAAAAAAAGTAGTCGTAGACGTATACCTCGATGTTGTTTTGATCTTGAGGGTGAAACTTTTCAAATTGTCCCATATGACTAGGAAGACCTAACACTGTACAATAGTCATTTTTGGATGTCCTTTAAAAATGGAAAAAGCCAATAGAAGAAGAAATTGGCTCAATGAAATCAAACCAAGCTTGGCCATTAATTGATATCTCAATAGGAACGAAAGGCTACTAGAAATAAATGGGTTTTTAAAATCAAGCAAAAGACTAATGAAACCATTTAGAGATATAAGACACGTCTAGTAGCAAAAGGGTATAGTCCATGGGAAGAAATTGATTATGAGAAAACATTTTTTCCTGTTGTAAAATTACTTCAAGTATGTCTTATCCTAACAATAGTAGTCAGTTTTGATTTGAATTACATCAAATGGATGTAAAAATGACATTTTTAAATGGTGAACTAGAAGATGAAATTTATATGGAACAACCCATAATTTTTTAAAGAAAAAGGGTTAAGAGTACAAAGTCTCTAGACTCATGAGATCTATTTATGGGTTAAAACATTCTTTCAAACAGTGGTACTTAAGATTTCTGTAGAGTTATGTTAGCTTAAGAGGGGGTGAATTAAGCTTTTTCACCCTTAATAAAAATAAGAACTTGAAGCAAATAGAGAAATGCAGCACACAAAGATATATAGTGGTTTGGCTCTGCCTACTCCACTACTTTGTCTCCTTACCAAGGATTTAGTCAAACCAACTTAATTGAGTAGCTTTTTAAACAAGGCACAACTGTAAACCTTTACATACAATGGTTTTTTAATAGAATTAGATCCAACCAATGCCTTTTCAAGGGTAAGGCTTAACCTTTATAATTTCACAAATAGAAATGTGAAAAGGAATTCAAGAGAAGGAATAAGGTCAACAAGATTATACACTCTTATTTTGGGTATATAAGGAGATAGAAAAATATGCTAAGGTAAGCTTAATCTCTCATTTTTGAATAAAGAGAACAACAAAACTCTTGATTGTAAGCTCTTAGAATTCAAATGTTACTTAAGTACAAATCTATGTTTACTCAACTAAGTTTGATCTTTACTCAAGTATATAAATTTGTAATTGATTATTTTGACAACTTACTCAAGTACAAACTACCTTTTTCTCGATTAAATTTTTGACACAGAAAAATTCAACATATACTCGATTATAAAAGGCTATTTACATGAGTACGTAAATATTTTTACTCAAATACAAATTTTCATACTCGATTAATCTTATGATCCAGAGACCTGGCATATTTTAGACACTTATTTACTTCATTACAAAAATAATCTATTCGAGTACACAAGATACGTTACCCGATTATAATTTCAAATACTCGAATACAAATACGATCCAGAGACTAACTGACTTTTCAAAGATATATATTTGATTACAAAATATGTTTACTTGAGTACATATAAATCATTATTGGATTACAAAAATTAATTACTTGATTAATTTTGACTTGACAGAAACTTGTATTACTTACTTGAATACAAACTCTTAATTAGTCGAGTACATTGAATCTTTACTCGAATAAACCTATATTTGTAATCAATTATCTATGGACTTAGCTGTTGCTTACTTGATTACAAACATCTTACACTCGATTATACGAACATACTTACTTTGAATTTGGCCTAGGCTTTTCTGACCAAAGAATTACTCGATTATACAAAGAAATTTACTCAAGCGTGAGAACTAGATCAAACTTTTACTTGATTAGAAAGAGCTTATTACTTGATTAAAACTTGATTACTATACATATCATTCTAGATTATATGAACACTATTTTGGTCATCATTTTTTAACCAAATTTACTTATTTCCTCATTAAATCAAAACAATAAATTTCTCAACAGTTTCATCAATCAATTATCTCATATGATTTTTAAGTGATTGATGAAGACCACTATGTGTATGTCAAACGATCTAATGATAAGTTCGTGATCTTATCACTTTATGTGGTAACATATTTTTATCGAGGAATGATAAGAAGTATCTCTTGAGTATCAAAAAATGGATGTCCTCCAATTTCAAAGTGAAGAACTTAGGCAAAGCAAAGTATACACTTGGTGTTTAAATTGAGAGAGATTGTTACGAGAAGTTGGATCTTTCTCAAGAGTCTAACATACAATAGATTTGAAGAACTGCAACCTTGTAGATACTCTAATTGTTAAAAGGCGAAGGCTTAACTAGAAGAATGTGCCCTAAAACTCCATGAGAAAAGGAACAAATGGTAGAGTTCCTTATTCTAATGCCATATGTAGTCATCTATATGATGTGCACAAGACCTAGTTTCATGAGAAATTCTTGAGTAGATTAAAAGTCATTCAAACTCAAAGTTGGTTAAAATATATGACAGATTAGTTTGGTAGCCTACTTTGGATTCAAATAAAATCTGAATGGTTCAGGTTATGTTTAACCAAGAAAATACATCTAAGTAGGTATACCTAGACATGATGGTGCCTTTTGAATGTACTATCTGTTGTTAGATAAAAAATAATTGAGTTTTGAAGATAGCGAAAAAGATCATTTGAGATATGACATATAGTTTGGCAGACCAAACCATTTCATGGGTCTTACAAACAACATGAAGGAAAGTAACCCAATATTTTTGGTATAGATCTCCAATCTTCTACGACAAACATACAAAAGGCAAAAAATAGCAAAGCAAATAAGTGAAACAACCAAAACAACAATGACCCACCAAAACTTGTAAAAACCACAAACCAAAGATTTAAGATTGATTTGAAGCAATTAAAGATTGATTTTAATGAAAAAGATTGGTGATTTGTTGGAAATTGACAAGAAATCGTGTATGTGTATTGGAAATAGGCTTTAATTGATCAAAAGATGACTCATTGAAACAAATATGACTCGTGGCACCTACATCCACTATCCAATATCTAGGGCAATTGAGTACTGGACTAATAGATACTGAAAAACAAGAACTTGAAGCCTGATTAGATGCATCAAGTTCTGTACTTGTCTTAACAGATGAGAGATCAGAACTCAACACATTCAAAAGATGCTGGTACTAAACCTGGTTCAAATATTACATGAAATTCCCAATATCCTAATTCTTGGCCTGACTAGATGAAGAATTAAGCACAATATAATTGACTTGATTAGAGACCACTGGATTATTAGGACTATTCCTCTGTTTAGATTTGTAGCTCGGACAATAACCATGTATCTTATAGCATTTCTCGATAGTGTGTCCATTATACCCACAATGTGTACAAATAGGCCTTTCTCTTTTCTGAAACCTGCAATGACTAGCCTTATTCATATCATTTCTAACAAAGAATAATACAGGTTTACTCTCTCCAACTGAATTCACAACATTCCGTTGGTTTTCCTCTTGAGAAATAAGGGCAAAAACTTTATTTATAGGAAGGATAGGATCCATAAGAAGCAATTGACCCCTTACTTATGCATAAGACTCATGTAGTCCCATAAAAAATGACATCACAGATTCAGTTTGATAATGCTCAACAAGAGCCCTAATTCCACCACACAAACATTTCCCACAAGAGCATACAAGCCTATAGTTACTAAGTTCTTCTCAAATTGTTTTAAGCCTAGTAAAGTATGCACTGACAAATAATTGTCATTGGGTTAAATTCATCAATTCATGCCTCAATTGAAAAATACGAGGTCCATTACTCTGTTGGAACCTCTCCGTAAGATCTATCCAAATATCATGAGCAAAGTCAGAATATATCACATTCGTTGAGATATCTTTGGATACCAAATTCAAAATCCAAGATATAACTATGTTGTTATTCTAAATCCATGCATTAAGAAGGTTAGGATCATCACATGAAGGTCGTGAAATGGAACCATTTGCAAACCCTAGTTTATTCCTCACGGATAGGGCTATCATTATCGCGTGGCTCCATGAAGCGTAATCCTCCCCCATCAATGGCTGAGAGACCAAAAAAAATTCAAGACTATCAGAATGATGAAAATAATACGAACTAGATCCATCATCAATGGTAAAATTGAGCATTGACGAGGAGGAGAATAGTTTGGGATTTTCCATCGCCATAGAACAAATATGGACAAATGATTTTGTGCAAAAGAAACAAGAGTGATTGTAAAACTCAGAACAAAGGAGATCACAAGATTTGCGATCGCCAAAAAAGGAGATTGATTGCAGAACTCCAAACAAAAGACATCACAAGCGGCCATCGAAGAAAAAAAAATTGATTGTAGAACTCTGAACAAAGGATTTGCAAGACACGTGATTGTCGGAAAAGAACTGTAACACGGCATTGAGAATCGATGGAAAATGGAGGCAAGCCTAGAGCTCACAACGTCGAAAATTAACAAAAAAAAAAGAAGCGAGCCTAGGGTTTTGATTTGTTTTGATACCAAATTGAACAGAGAGGGTGAAAAATATCTCAAGGTTTTATTAAATGAAAAGAATTGTCTTGCAGCCTTTAAATACAATAGGATGCCCTACTCTAACCACTAATTAATTGTACCAACCATATAACAAAAACAAACAAGTGTTAACTAAAACATACAATACCAAAATACAAATAGTTTGTTAATGTGATCATATGTGGAAGCCAAAAATGGCAACAAATGACTATAAAATAGAGACATTTTTCAATTTCTAAACATACCAAATCGAGAGAAAAAGAGCAAGTGATGGAAAGAATAACGACAAGAGGTTCGACAGTTTTGGTGGTTGAAAAATCTGTTCTAGTGAACTAGTAGTCAGTAACGAGAGGCGATGATGGCTATTTCTAGGTATGTGGTAGTCGATGATAAGCAATACATGACGCTTGAGATGTGGCTAGAGGTGATCGCGATTGCCGAATGACTGTTTCTCGTGAGTTGCAACGACAAGTCACTTGAGGGAGCAATAGTTTTAGGTGGCTTTCTCCAAATGATTTTGACAAGTTTCGACAACAGGTGACGACAAGGCCTTAAGTGGCATTTTCCGATGGCGATGGCATCAAACGGTGGTGGCAAGTGCACAAGCGGGCGATGAAATGTCAAATGGAAAGGTCATGCAATTCTTAGAAAATTTGAAACTTTGACTAGTTGACACTTCTACCCTTAAACTTCTAAGTTATTACATTTTGACCTGATATGTTCTTTTTATTATATATGTACCCTCTATTTTTCTTAAATTGCACCTAGACCGTACAATATATATGCTATTGCATTTATTTTATGACCATTAAATTTGCATAATTATCATGAAATTTATGCATGTTGGATGTTAATATTCTTGCTTTATACCATAAAATCTATTTTATGACACGCATAGATAGATAGTCATCATTGCACTTTTATGATATGGTAGACAAATAAAAAAAATCATTATTATCAAGGAAATGATTGGTGTTTCATCTCGAAGCAAGCAATGTTGGTTCACTTGATAAACAACTATTATCACCTCATCTATTATAATATATGTATATAATTAATGCATATAATATAATTGATTATATACACACAAAAATCATTTTGAGAATTTTTACTAGGTGATTTATTGGCTAATTCAATATATTCAAACATGTCACAAGTGATTTAAAAACATCAAAATGAAAGGAAAAGATGATTGACTAAGAAAACAGTTTTTTTTTTTTTTGTATTTAAAATAAATTCTCACTATATTATTAAGTTTATTAAGTAGGGTGACCATTGGAATATAAGATGTAATCACATAAAACATTAATTTAGTGTTTATTTTCTAATATTGCACAATAAAGTTTAATCTAAATTGCATTTAGTGTAAAACTCTGAATAACAACCTTAAATATTGTTAAGTGGGTTAAAAAAGAGATTCAAAAAAATTTGTGAATATAGATATATATATATATATATATTTAAAAATCTTCAATTCATTAGGTCGTGCATTACACTTTAGTAAATCTATATTATGTTAAAAATAGTTTAAATAAATTTCCAAAATATTAAAAAAAGGTTTAGATAAATTTCTAAAATAATTTAGAAATATATCCTGTACCAAGAATGCACAAATAGAAAAATATATTTCAAATCTTGTTCATATAAATTTTTATTTTTAAAGTAAACTAGCAAGAGATTTTGAAATTCACTTAATGACATCGTTTAATGACATGTTCGATTAATAAAATAAATAATATATTTATAATTTTTTATCTATACATACAATAAAAGTATTATAAAGACGAGTCAAGATAAAAATGTTAAATACTATCCGTACGCAGACCAGAACTGAAAATAGTCACAAAATACCCAACCCTAAGTCAAGATAGAAATGTTAAATGATTTCCCAGTACTAGAAAATTTATAGTAACCACGTTTTCGCTCATTTGGTGAAAAAACAAAAGTACCAATTAAAACTAATTGAAAAAGAACACCCCGATATGAAAAAGCAAACTCCAAAGAACCATCAACATTCTTGAAATGGACTTTTGGACGACATGGTAAGGCAATTTGTTGGGAGTTATGAGTGCAGTTTTTTTGAGAGCTCGCACCTAATAAGCTAAGCTGCTGCAACAGATGGCTTTGAAGCAGCAGAGAGCCTGGATCTCTTCTTAGCTAAGCTTTCGCTTCGCTTCTCTCTCTGTTCCTTCATTCTGGTAGCAAGGAGTTTCTGGTACTCGGCAGCATCAGCCTTGGCCTTGGCAATTCTCTTCTTTTTATCGGCAATTCTAGCTCGTTTCCTCTGCAGAGTCAATGGAGTAACCAATCTCTGAATCTTAGGAGCTTTGCTAACTTTTTTCCCTGCCAAATACAGGAAGGTGAGAACAATGCTCAAAAACAATATCTCAAAATGAACAAACAAGATGCCGTGATTTCATGTTCTAAGAGTGTGCTTTAATCCAAAACGTCACAATCGTTTCCAGCACAACACACCAGTAAATAACAAATTAGAGAAAAAGCATGACATTAACTATTTCTTTAGACTGTAGATTAATGAAACTTGAGGTTGCATCTCTTTACTGGCAAGCCCAGCAAAACCAACAAGGTGCCTAAATGCCACCAAAAAGGAACAAGTATGAGAGACAACGTAAAGAGTCTGAGATTGATTGCAGCCTTTTCAGAATTATGATGGGGGATGAATTGGCACAAACACCATGGCCAAAGCTAGGAAGAAAGAAAGCTAAAGGCAGTACAGAGAGATTATTACTGCTAGAGTAAAAAAAAGGTATTGCCTGTATGTTGCAATCATCTTTGATGGAGGCCTAAACTCCATACTTATAGTAAAGGGAGAGCCTGCACATCAGGGATGTGATGACAGCCTGAAATCTCGTGTATTGATGACCCCATGTTGATAGTGAAAGAGTAGCAATTGTAACGAGGAAACTAGTGCTGGCAATGAAATAGTGGTACTTGTGGCTATAAGATCATGGTGAGTAACCCAAGGCATATGTGGAATAAGTGGGTTGGATGTGTTTGTCTCCATATTCTCTCTCAAGAAAAAAATTTAGGTAGGGATCCTCTGGAATGGAGGATCCATCCTTGACAAACTCCCAACTCCAACCTCCATTCCACAAAGACTTGAAGGTCTCGTTCTAAGAAGATCAATCCTAGCCCTTGCCTGAGACTAGGTGCTACTGCCATTAGAGCCATTGAACTTTCTGGAGCACAGCAGAGTGGAAGACAACAAGAGGCGCTCATAGATGTATATAGGAACAACAAATACAATAGGAGGAGAGCCCTGTGGTGGGAGAGCATATGAAAATATGCTCTATCCTTGTACAGTAAGCCTTCGGAGATTCTCAGGTGGAGAGCCTATAAGGGTATGCTCACATGCCTTGCACAAAGCCATGCCCGTGGTAGTTGATAGCTCTAACTGATACAAGTAGTAACAAGCATATGAACTTTTAACTACCATATAACCACAGTCCAAATAAATTGAATAACAGACCATACAAATCAAGCACTAAGATTTAAAACAAAAAATTAGAGATGGCTCCATACAAAACACTACAGAAAAGTAACCTATTATCAAATGGAAGCTGGTGGCTGACCCTTTGATCTAAAAATACGCTACCAGCTACATCTATGAGAAACCAACTAATTACCCCACACCCACCTGAAGATATTGAAACTTTATAAAATTGAGAAATGTACCAGTTTTTGTTGTAAATGATCGCCGATATGTATTGACATACTTGCGTACATCATCCTCCTTGGAGAGGTTGAAGAGTTTGCGAATTTTTGATGCCCTCTTTGGGCCCCTCATCCTTGGCTTCTCTGTGTCTGTCAGCCCTGGAAGGTCATTCTCGCCTTTCTTCACAATAACCAAATTCAAAACAGAAAGATCTGGGCTCACAATGCACCCACGCACAGACTTCCTCCTCCTCTCTCCATTTCTCCTACCATATCCACGAAAGCAAGGTGTACCTGCCCAGCCATATTTAGAAGGTTTGAGGTCAGCAAACAACATATAAAGCTAAAAGCAAAATATACTTCTAAGAAGCCCGTGAAGCATGGTGCACCCACCTCTGTGGAGCAGGAGACGAACACGGCCAGGTGTTAACACTCCCTGCTTCATTGGGAAACCTTGCTTGTCACAGCCTCCCATGATCTTGAAAACATAGCCCTTAAATTCCTGTTGAATATATGGAAAACAAAATCCGTTGAGATAAAAACTATAGATCCTAGCGTAGAGTATTCAGATTAATCATGATGTTCAGTATCCATACATCTCCAAGGGAATCTCCGCTGACCTCCTGTGAGATCCTCTTGTCGAAAAAAGCCCGGCTTTGCAGTTGAAACGACAAATGCAAAAAGTAAGACAACTCAATCAAATAAAAAATACGAAAGGAAAGAGGAATACTTGAAAAACTATTCCTTAAGTTGCTGAAGATACAATGCATGGAACCTAAATCTGATAGATGCACTGTCCACATAAATTCAACATTACAACAATTCGATAATGTGCATTCCATGAAGATTTCATGTCGAAGCAATTATCTCAATAGATTGAAGTAGATACTTCCAGAAGTTAAAAAGTGCAGGCTCATATACAATGATCACATTCAGAAGCTCAAAGTTATAGCAGTAGGGATAGTAAAAATCAGGAAGACGTCTGCTTCTGCAAGTCCAGGAATAACAGAAAACAGAAAACACGTGATGTTCAGAGAATTTGAATTGCCGTCCAGCATTTTCATGTATCATTAGGTCAATTCATAATCTCTACTGAGACCAACGATGAAATGGCAGCCAAGATTACCCTTGATTTATGTAACCCATTTTCTGTTCGCTTGAACCAATTATTTTTCGACGTTAGACCAATCCCAAAAACCAATACCACTGCCTATTTTAACTGTCACAAACAATTCCAGGAAATAGACATTTTTAAAGAGGTGCATTTGGTAAAAAAAAAGAAAAACAAATAAACCTATTCAGAAGATGTAGATTAAGGAAACTGGATGCAATAAGGAGGGGAAAAGTTAGTTTGAGATGGGAACTCACAGCTTCTGATCATCGTCAATTTCAAGCTTCTTCTGGCACCCTGTGGTTGGGTTCGCGATATTGAACTGCAAACGAAGAAGCATCCAAAAGACGCATAAGCATACAATAAACATCTATACATATACATATATACATAGGGCAGCGGAGATATAAATGTTTAGATACATACATACATATATGTGTATATATATATATATAGAGAGAGAGAGAGAGAGAGTAGAGATATTGCACCTTCATCTTGGGCGGGGCAAAGCTTCAGCTTCAGTTTCAGGCGAAACGGCGACAGACGAGAACAGAGTGGGAGGTAGCTCAGCGTTTTTAGGGTTTCGGCCGGTGCTCGCTCCCTCTTTGGTTTTATAGGGTAAATTAAACTTAGACCTGTATGGTTTAAGTTATTTGCACTAGAGACCTCATGTATGATTAAAAATGTATTTAAGTCATTATAGTTTATCTGTTTACTTAAATACTCGTCAATTTAAAAATATGTTTACAGATTAAGTCACGAGAATCGTCAATTTAAAAACACTGTTAAATTGCACGGATTTAAAATTGTCTTTGAATAAAATATTTAAACAAAAATCTTAAGTCATAAAAATTTACAGAGACATTTTTTAAACAGCAGATAAATTCTTTATGAATGATCAAAATCAAATAGTCTTTATGTAATTTATCCTTAAAAATGTGTTTAAATGCTCTAGACTACTTAGGATAGAAATATCGGAGAAATTCTATTCATACTTAACATTCTACGACAAAAAATTTAGAGGTTAGTCAGAATATTAATGATAAGATTAAATTTGATAAAAGTGTCACAAAATTATTTTATTTGGCTAGTTTGGACATATGAGTCGAGATTGGTTTGGAATTTTTTTGACTGGTATATTTTATAAATAATTTTTGTTTCAATAAATTTTACGGTCACTCTTGAGGTTTTATTAAATTGCATCAACCACACCTGTTAACACCACCAACCTCTCTTGACTTTTATGATCTTGCAATATTTTTTCCATACCATCTAAAAACTACCATTAGTATTTTGTAAATAACAAAAATACTCTCATATTTATATCTCATCATCTATTTTACTTTACACACTCTTTCATCTTTATTTCCCAACCTTGCAAAACCAAATTTGGGTTGTTGCTAATGATGTCGATAAGCATCGTCGTTGACGGAAAGCAAGATCCAAATAAGTCACTTTTCATTTATCTCTATTTCCCTCACATATCTGTAATTTATATTGCAATACCCTAGGTCACCGTAAATAAAAATCATAATTTTAAACCCTAGAGAATTATTAAAAAATTTTAGTGGATATGTATAAATTTAATAGTTAAATTTATAATTAAATGAGATAAGGTATATAGTAAAAATATCATAATTTTGTTGAATTTGGGATTTTGTATTACTATATGTATAATTATACTCGTATGTAAGTATGTATGTATATTATATATGT
The DNA here is from genome assembly GCA_036245055.1 of Diospyros kaki. Taxonomy (NCBI): domain Eukaryota; kingdom Viridiplantae; phylum Streptophyta; class Magnoliopsida; order Ericales; family Ebenaceae; genus Diospyros; species Diospyros kaki. The sequence continues at coordinate 13,617,161 of BSEG01000015.1, read as the reverse complement.
ATGAATATATATGAATATGTATATTATAAAAAAAAAATCACAAAAAATCTGGAGCAAGCGCGCGGCCATGTTCTGGGCGCACCTGCAATTGGCCATCAGAGGTGAGGGGGGCATTAATGCCCCAAATGACGGCGATAATGGCCTCTAGAACTCGTGGCGCCCTTGATTAGACGTTTCACGGCAGAGCTTCAACTATAAATAGCCACGTTCCAGCAACTTTCTTCATCAACTTCTTTTACTTCTTAGATCGAGCATTTGGGGCAACGTTTGCGAGTTTTGAGAGTAGGGTTTTGATTCTTGCTTCGTGGGCAACATTTCTAGTGAATTTGGTGGCCAACGAAGCAGCGAAGAAGGAGAATCGAGCACTCACCGAAAAATCGGGCCTCGCCGGAGCCGACACTTCAATCGACAATTTGAGGTATTTGCTGTTATTTTTTTTTAATTTTTAAGGCTGAAATAGAGGTCGAGGGGTCGGAATTAAGGGGATTGGAAGCTTCTTTTGAAGCTTGGAGGTTCGACAGCGTCGCCGAAGAAGATGAACCAGACGGGCGCGTGGCTGCACGCGCCTACAAGTGGGAAGAAGGCGCGTGCCCTCCACGCGCTCGCAAGAAAAAAAAAGAAAAAAGAAAAGAAAATAAAATAAAATAAAGAAAATAGAGAAAAATAAAAATAAAAGAAATAAAATTTTGCAAAAATTTCCATTAAATCTGGAATTTTTTTTATGTCTTATTTTGTGAAAAATATTCTGGAAAATGCTAAATTAATCATTTATTTAAATAGTTTTCCTATTATGGAAATGAGGAAAAATAGGAATTTAATTTGAAAAATTCCAAGAAAATTCCAAAAGGCTAGAAATATTATTTAAGGAATATTAGTAAAGAGAAATTGGCTTATATGAAAGTCTAGATAATTATTATGAAATTTTGAGGAAATAAGACTTAGAAAATGAAGAGAAATTGTAGAAATTATGAAAAATAGTAAATTGATATTCTGAAAATAAATTTAATGTTTTAGGAGTCCTAGGGGCAAGAGGATTGGGAAATAGCCTGCTCGACACTGTTATCGAGGTTAACACGATTCTCGAGACAACTTAGCAGTAAGTGTGCTGTTACGAATTAATGCGGTTATAAATGTTTATATTCAAGAATGTTTTCATCATATTGACATACTTTGATATGTACCCATCACGTAGGCTACATACATGACATGACTATGAAATGCATAAATACACATTGATATCATTGATCACTCACATTGAGGCCGTAGAGAGTACGAACTGGCACTATTACCTTACTAAATGGTGCCCCCAGACACCCGGACTTCGAAAGAGGTGGCCGTAAGAACGGTAGGTAGCATAAGGGTGCAGTTGACACCTACGATGAAAGATATTGCATACACACATAATATAACATTATGTACCCTTACTTAGATGGTTCATCATCTAACTTGGATTTCGCCCCTGGAACATTCGACGTTCCAGTCGGGACTTGCAGTGATGGTACAGAGGTTGAAGATGTGTAGTGACGAGAGTCGTCAAGAAACGAGCAAATGTGCTATGTTATGTTGTGATATGAATAGTTTAAGAATTATGTATGTTTAATTTATCTTCAGAAGCTTATGTATAAACTTTGTAATAAAAACCATGTTCAATTATTTATGTAATGCCATGAGCAAGTTCGATTCAGCTTCCGCTTTATAAGATTGTATTTATCTCTAGTGTATAAATAATTTCGTCAAGCATAGATAGGTGTTAGGGAATTTCGGAAATAATATAATTTAGAAAAAAAAAATAAGACCCAAATTTCCTAAGGCATAACACACCCTGAGCAAGTAAGGTGTTACAATTGGTATCAAAGCCCAACCTAGAAAGGAAAACTTAGATTGAACTTAGCACTTATATCGAGAATCTAAGAAGGTGGGAAGTACCAACTCGAGGACAGTAGGGGTACTAACAGAAGTTGTGATGACAGGATGGCAGGAAACTTCTCAGAGCAGGTCTTAGTTGATCATTGGGCACATCGTCTCGACATTCGGATCCTGGAACCGAATGAGGGTATCATGGAACATCTAGTTCTAATGGAAGAGATCATCGACGATGTACCCCAGAGTTACCGACTCTGGCCTGACCTAGTCCAGTTCTAGATAAATATGATGGTGTTTTGGAAGGCGATCTGTAAGACTTCGCTGACTGGGTCCGGCAGCAGAGCGAGCAATTCCTCGAATTTCGCCTTTATTGCCAACGAGTTCGCAAACAACTGGTAGAGCCATATGAGCCGGTGCTAGCAGAGGAGCCTGACGAAGAAATGGGAAACCCGATCGAGGCGAAAAAGGGAGAAGAAATGGGAAACCTGATTGGGGCGGAAGAGGATGACGACAAACCCATATTCTGGATCGAGAATAACCTTCTCGAGTTTGAGAACACAGACTTCGAGGACGAGGAAGAGAACAAAAAGGTTAGGGACGATCTTGAGGGACCACCCTATGAGTCTGAAGACGAAAAGAATGTCTGGATATGGAGGTCGTCTGGACCAAAGTAGAGTTAGCTAGAAATGCTTTAACTATCTACGTGACTTATGTAGTGTGTTGCCTATGACATTTTGTAAACGAATGTATAATATCTATAGAATCAATGAAGGACTAACTTTATCGAATGGTAAGACCCTATTATCTAATCTCGAATGCTACTCTCTTTTCAGATGGTGAACACTCAAAGGAGGTTAACAGTAGGACCTAGGACACCCAATCAACGAGCTAGCAATACAGAGGGAAACACAAGTGGTCACCCAGAAAGCGACTCTAGCCAGGAGACTGGGAGTAGTTGACTTGACCAAATGGAGCGAATACTGGGAAGCATGGTGGGATTTATACAAGAAACCCACTCCCAGGATGGTCATGTAGCCAACATGCTCGACCTCTACCGTCGACAGAATCCTCTCGTTTTTCAAGGAAAACTTGGCGCGGACCCTAGTGAGGGGGAATTCTGTATTGAACAAACGGAGAAGCTATTGGACCACTTACACTATGGAAAATAAGAGGAAGTCAATTGTGCCACCTTCATGCTTCAAGGTGACACAGACAGATGGTGGAAAGGAGTTAAACCAGTAATGACCCCTCGAGCTAGGGCACCCTACATCACCTGGGAGCGATTCAAAAAACTCTTCAACGAGAAGTACTTTCCTTTAAATGTGAGAATGAAGAAAGAGAGAGAATTTATGGAGTTAAAGAAAATCGGGGACACGACCGTCGCCCAGTACGAGGATGCTTTTAGTCGATTGATCAGGTACATGCCTATTTATGAAGGGGATGAAAGAATCAAAGCTCAGAAATTCTTGGGGGGGCTGAATCTGAGGCTTTAGAGGGCCTTGAGCAGTATAAGTACTCAATCTTATACAGAAGTGGTGTTGCAAGCCTTTACCACTGAGGCTAAGCTAAGTCGGATCGAAGCTATCCAAGGGGAAAGTTAGCAAGTGAGCGGTCATAAAGCATGCAAGAAGCTGGATCTCAAGAGGCTGAAGTTCAAGCCTAGTACTCCATGCACCAGATGCCAAAAGCAACACCCTGGGAGGCCGTGTCGGTTTGGAACAAAAGGTTGCTACAACTGCGGAGAAGATGGACATCTCAACCAGAACTGCCCTAAGAGAGGAATCATTTGTTTCAACTACCAGCAGACAGGGCATTTTGCAAGGGACTATCCTAAGCCGCGGCTGATAAGTCAACCTCAAGGGACGTCAGGAAATGCCAGAGTGCAGTAAGGAAGGGTATTTTATTTGACACGGCAAGATACGACAGAAGACCCAGCCGTAATTGAAGGTACCATGTTATTATCTGGTATTCCTATGCATGTTTTGATAGATTCAGGCTCAAATCATTCATTCATTTCGCATGCATTCACTGAAGTACTAGGAGAAAAACCAGAAAATTTGAATTGTCGTATGATCGTGGCAACCCCGATGGGGAAGTCTCTAGAAATCTCTTCAGGATACAAAAATTGGAAGATTCAGATAGGAGAAATTGAGTTCCTGGTAGATTTAATCATTCTGGAATTTCAGGATTTTGATGTGATTCTAAGAATGGACTTCCTAACCAAATATAACGCTACATTGGATTGTAAAGCTAAGACAGTCTGTCTCAAGAGTTGAGACTCAAATGTCAAGTTTCAAAGGCAAAAGAATGTAAGTGAAAGGAAATGGATCTCAACTTTAAAGGCTGAGAAACTACTGCGACAAGGGGCTCAGGGATACCTGGTGTGTGTTCAAGGGAAAAACGAGGAACCATTAAAAATCGAAGAAGTACGAATCGTTAGAGAGTTCGGGGATGTGTTTCCTAAAGAATTGTCTAGATTGCCACCCCAGAGAGAGATCAAGTTTTGGATAGAAATTGTGCCAGGAGCTGGTCCGGTTTCTATACCCCCGTATAAAATGGCCCCTGTAGAATTGAGAGAATTAAAGACCCAACTTCAAGAGCTGTTGGACAAGGGGTTCATCAGACCAAGCATGTCACCATGGGGTGCACTAGTACTCTTTGTCAAGAAGAAGGATAGGAGTTTGAGGATATGCATAGATTATCGATAGCTGAACAAGATAACTGTCAAGAATAAGTATCCACTCCCTAGAATAGAGGAACTGTTTGACCAATTACAAAGAGCCAAGGTCTTCTCGAAGATTGACCTAAGATCAGGGTATTATCAATTGAGGATCAAGGTAGAGGACATGCCCAATACAGCTTTTGGTTCTCGATATGGGCATTATGAATTTTTGGTGATGCCGTTCGGACTAACCAATGCCCTAGCAGCTTTTATGGACACTATGAATCGAGTCTTCAGGCTATTTTTGGACAAGTTCATGATCGTGTTTATAGACGACATACTAATATACTCTCTCTTGGAAGAAGAGCACAAGTCGCACGTGAGGGTGATATTGCAAACATTGCAAGAACATAAGTTGTATGCTAAATTCTCGAAATGTGAATTTTGGCTAAGTCAAGTGTCATTTTTAGGACACGTCATATCGACCGAAGGAATATCGGTCGATCCTGCAAAGATAACAGCTGTGAGGAATTGGTAGCAACCTCAGTTTGTCACAAAAGTCAAGAGTTTCCTGGGATTAGCTGGGTATTATAGAAAATTCGTGGAAGGATTTTCCACGATTACAACACCCCTCACCAAGTTAACTCAGAAGGGGGTGAAGTTTGATTGGAGTGAGCGGTGCAAAAAAAGTTTTCAGACGCTTAAGGATAAGCTGACAACTGCTCCAGTACTAGTTATGCCAAATGGATCAGGAGGATTTATGGTGTACACTAACGCCTCAAGAAATGGGTTGGGCTGTGTGCTAATGCAGCACGGTAAGGTCATTACTTATGGGTCCCGACAACTCAAGAACCACGAGTGGAATTACTCGACCCATGAGCTAGAGTTGGCCTCAGTGGTATTCGCCTTAAAGATTTGGAGGCATTATTTATATGGCGAGAAGTTCAAAATTTTTACGAATCACAAAAGCCTACAATATGTCTTCTCGCAGAAAAAATTAAACATGACATAACGAAGATGGATGGAGATCTTAAAAGATTACGACTGCACTATCCAATACCATCCCGGTAAAGCTAACGTTGTGGCAGATGCTTTAAGCAGAAAAGAAACCACTTGTGTAGCTAGAATGATGGTGGCAGAGTGGAAGTTAGTTGAAGCTTTTAGTCTGATGACAGTAGGAGTAGTTTCCTAAGGAAACTCTACCTACGCAGCTAGTCTCATGCTGCAACTAGAATTAATGAATTAGATACAACAAGCTTACTCAGAAGACTCCCGAATTAAAATGTGGATTGACGAGCATGGACGAGCAAAGAAACCAGAATTTGAGGTAAGAGAAAACATCTTTCGGTTTCAAGGTAGGATATATGTACCTCGCATGAGGGAATTACGATAGGTAATTTTGGGAGAAGCCCACCGATCTAAATATTCGATACACCTTGGTGCCATTAAGATGTACAAAGATTTGAAGGTTGTGTATTGGTGGCCTGGAATAAAGAAAAATATGGCAAGGTACGTTAGTCAATGTGACACGTGCCAGAGAATTAAGATTGAGCACCAAATGTAATGGCCCGCCTCCCAGAGCCTCCTCGTGCACAAAGAGGATCTGTGAGAGGGTCATTACTAAAATAATATCGAACAATAACACAATCCTTATTTAAATCATAATCTCTCTTTTTTTTTTTTTATTATAACATCTCATAAACATCTTTACAAAAACCATTCATCACTTGGGCCCACCTGGGCTTACATAACATACGTCAATGTCAAAAACATAAGCATTAACCTTAACAAAGGCACAATGACACCCAGGATCTAGTTTCAGGAGAGCTCTGCACTTGCTACCATGACACGACAGCCTAGACCCAAACCCCGTTGAACGTACCTGCTATCACAGGCGTTTCTCTTACCTGGAATGATGAAAAACAAACGTGAGTCGCGAGACTCAGCAAGCTCATGAAAGAAAGGCTGAGGGTTTAGGATAGGACTCTTCCCTTAACACCCCATGCAATTCATGCCAATGCAATCACGCCATGTCATGAGCTATACGTACCTTACTTCTACATGCATAATATAAAATTAACTGCACATAAGGAACCAGGAGCCCACATAAGTCATACATTGGCACCCAGGTCCCGCATACAAACCTGTTGCAGCCTAACATAGGCTACCATATCATCATTCTCTTAGACTAACTTTTTCCTGACATGGTCGACTTTTCCTGACATTCAATATTTGTCTTTTCCTAATACTCGTTATATGTTTTTCCTGATACCCATCATACTCTCATGTGTCCTTCATGTCATACATCACATAGTCATATACTTCCGCGATCTTGGTCTTCCCTTGGACTAACCCCGAGCTAATATCTAAACCGAGCCGAAGCTCACCTGAGTCGGTACTCCCGACACCTGGTACGGTACTCCCGTCCAGAATAATAGTAAAAATAGAACCATGCAATGCAACACATAAGAAGTGCAATGGCTTCTGTAGCATAAGCGTGATGACAAGGCCCCCATAAACCAAGCATTAGGCCCTGCTACGCCTCACATAGGAATACACACATGCAGCATACTCTAAATACATATGCTCACCTAGGATACCCAAATTGGCTCTTAGACCAATCGGGTCTTGCAAATGCTCACGCATCCCATCACACACAAAGCATGTCCTCACATGAATGCAACCCAGCTCCCTGTAGCACACACATCATGATATGCACAACCCAAGGCGGGAATCTGGAGTACCAGTTCTTCTGGCCCGTCTAGCGCTTATCGTAACAACTGATGACTAGCGCCCATACATCTAGCCATCAACTGCCACGACCCACAATCGACAGTCAGTGGCTTTGTACCCATACCCTTAGACACACATAGACACTATTAACTTTACATCTTCCCAGCTTAACTTTACACAACATTTCTCCATAGCTTTTCATGTACATAACCGCATAACATTGTGATATCATTCTCATTCACATAAAACCATCTCAACATACATAATAAACTCTTAACATATTCTCATAATCCTGACCATAGCCAATTTTCTAAGAACCTAACCCCAATGGGTTCAGCATCATTCCCAATGAAAGCGGAGCAGTACAAGGCCCTATGACGGACGTAATGAAAGACACCAAAACATCTCTGTTTAACTCTTTCCATTAACAATAATCTCATTAAATAAATAAAAATCGTAGGGTGGTTGCCACGCGGATTATCATTATTAGTACATGGAACTAAGTCACGGTGAGGGAGGGAATAGAATATAAGAAACCACGAAGACTCTTACAGGAAATAAAGAACATGAAGGAAGGGTTAGGAGCTTGCTTGAAAGAGGTTGATTCTCGACTTTTCTATGCTCTCGATGCGAAGTAAAATGTTTACTGCAATTAAAAGAACCATGGCCTAAATTAATTAAATCTAACTGCATAATCTAACTGTAAAAAGCTTATAATTTAAATATACAATGCTCAGTACTAATTTTATTCACTTACCTGGATATCTTAAACACTAATTAATATCAAAATTACCTTATTTTTTTCCTTATTTTAGCTGTTGGCCGCCCAATCTTCTTTTTCTCCCTTCCTTTCTTTCTTCTTTCTTTTCTTCTTCTTCTTCTTTTTCTTCTTCTCACGCAGCCGTAGCTTCCTTCTTCTTCTCCATGGCGCGCGCACCAGCTCTCTCACGTGATCCCTCTTCTTACTTCTCTGTTTTCATTTTCAACAAAATTAGCCCCTTGCTTGCTGCCCAAGCCTCCCTCAATTTATATCTAATTAAGTGGCCTTTAAACCACAAAATAAGAAGGCCAAGAAGTGGCCACGTCGCTGCCAGGCTGCTGCCCAATTCCTAATTTATTAATCATTTTTAATATAATATATAACTTATTTTCCCTTATTATCCCTTATTATATAATATATATATTTATACACCATATTATACATATATATGTACATGCAGCCCCTTAATTTTCCATATACCTTCATTTCAATTGACTTATTAATCTATTATTTTATTATTTTATTGTTTATATAAGCATATTAATATTTTATTTATTTTAAATACTTAATAATAATCTAAGTTCTAAAATTCCCCAAACATCCAAGTACTTTCTTATTCGATAATATAATAAATTTAATATTTTTCTTTAGATTTCTCTAAGTCATAAATATTCCATAATCACCAATCAATCTAAAATGTCAAAATTAATAATTATTATTTATCTCCAAAATTTTGAGATGTTACACCAAAAACCCGGTAGGAGTCTGCAACCATTGGAAGTCCCAAAGTGGAAATGGGAACATATTACGATGGATTTCGTAATAGGATTGCCAAGAAGTCCCATAGGGAATGATGCTATTTGGGTGATCGTTGATAGAATATCTAAGTCTTCTCATTTCTTGGCCATGAAAGTAAGCCAACCAATCAGCAAGCTAGCTTAGTAGTATCTTAATGAGATTGTCAGGTTACATGGAGTGTCGGTAAGTATTGTGTCACACCGCGACCCAAGGTTTACATCTAGGTTCTGGGGAAGCTTACAGAAATGTTTAGGTACTCAACTTAGGCTAAATACAGCTTACCATCCCCAGACTGATGGCCAATCGGAAAGGACCATTCAGACCCTAGAAGATATGTTGCGAGCATGTGCTATCGATTTTCCAAGGAGTTGGGAGGAACATTTACCATTGGTGGAGTTCGCTTACAACAACAGTTATCACAACAGCATTGGAATGGCTCCATATGAAGCTTTATATGGACAAAAATATAGGTCCCTGTTATGCTGGACTGAGGTAGGTGAACGATAAATCTTGGGACCCGAGATAGTTCAAGAGACGATATAAAAGATAAAGCTCATTCGAGAGAGAATTAAGGAGCTCAGAATATTCAAAAGTCCTATGGGGATACGAGAAGAAGGAATTTGGAGTTCCAAGTGGGTGACAAAGTGTATCTAAAGATATCTCCACTAAAAATGGTAACTCGCAGCAACAAGAAAAAGGGCAAGTTAGGTCCCAGGTATATAGGACCATATGATATAGTAGAAAGAATTGGACCAATTGCTTATCGACTTGCTCTACCCTTGGCTCTATCAAACCTCCACGATGTATTTCATGTATCGCAACTCCGTAAGCATGAGCCAGATCCCTCCCAGGTAATGCCAGCTGAAGCTATTGAGATTCAAGAAAATCTTTCGTACGTTGAGAAACCGATCAGAATTTTGGATCGTAGGGATCAAGTCCTGAGAAACAAGTCAATTCCTCTTGTACAAGTTTTGTGGAGAAATCCGGTGAGTAAGGAGATAACTTGGGAGCGAGAAGAAGACATAAAGCTCAATTTTCCATACCTATTTGAAGATCCTATAGTCAGAATGAGTAAGGAATGATCAAATTTCGATGACGAAATTTTTGTAAGGAGGGGAGAATGTAATACCCTAGGTCACCGTAAATAAAAATCATAATTTTAAGCCCTAGAGAATTGTTAAAAAAATTTAGTGGGTATGTATAAATTTAATAGTTAAATTTATAATTAAATGAAATAAGGTATATAGTAAAAATATCATAATTTTGTTGAAATTAGGATTTTGTATTGTTGTATGTATAATTATACTCGTATGTAAGTATGTATGTATATTATATATGTTTGAATATATATGAATATGTATATTATAAATAAAAAAAATCGCAGAAAATCCAGAGCAGGCGCGCGGCCATGCTCTGGCCACGCCTACAATCGGCCATCAGAGGTGAGGAGGGCATTAATGTCCCAAAGGACGGCAGGAATGGCCTCTAGAACGCGTGGCACACTTGATTAGACATTTCGCAGCAGAGCTTCAACTATAAATAGTCACGTTCGAGCAGCCTTCTTCATCAACTTCTTTTACTTCTTAGATCGAGCATTTGGGGCAGCGTTTGCGAGTTTTGGGAGTAGGGTTTTGATCCTTGCTTCGTGAGCAACATTTCTGGTGAATTTGGTGGCCAACGGAGCAATGGAGAGGGAGGATCGAGCACTCGCCAAAAAATCGTGCCTCGCTGGAGCCGACGCTTCAACCGACAATTTGAGGTATTTGCTGTTATTTTTTTTTAATTTTTAAGGCTAAAATCGAGGTCGGGGGGGTCGAAATTAAGGGGATTAGAAGCTTCTTTTGAAGCTTAGAGGCTCGGCGGCGAGAAGGCCGCCGGAGAAGATGAACCAGACGAGCGCGTGGCTGCACGCGCCCACGAGTGGGAAGAAGGCGCGCGCCCTCCACGCGCCCGCAAGGAAAAATAAAGAAAAAGAAAAGAAAATAAAAGAAAATAAAGAAAAATAAAAGAAAATAGAGAAAAATAAAAATAAAAGAAATAAAATTTTGCAAAAATTTCCATTAAATCTGGAATTTCGTTTACGTCTTATTTTGTGAAAAATATTCTGGAAAATACTAAATTAATCATTTATTTAAATAGTTTTCCTATTATGGAAATGAGAAAAAATAGGAATTTAATTTGAAAAATTCCAAGAAAATTCCAGAAGGCTAGAAATATTATTTAAGGAATATTAGTAAAGAGAAATTGGGTTATATGAAAGTCTAGATAATTATTATGAAATTTTGAGGAAATAAGACTTAGAAAATGAAGAGAAATTGTAGAAATTATGAAAAATAGTAAATTGATATTCTGAAAATAAATTTAATGTTTTAGGAGTCCTAGGGGCAAGAGGATTGGGAAATAGCCCGCTCGACACTATTATCGAGGTCAACACGCTTCTCGAGACAAGTTAACAATAAGTGTGTTGTTACGAATTAGTACGGTTATAAATGTTTATCTTCAAGAATGTTTTCATCATATTGACATACTCTAATATGTACTCATCACGTAGACTGTATACATGACATGACTATGAAATGCATAAATACACGTTGATATCATTGATCACTCGCATTGAGGCCGTAGGGAGTACGAACTGGCATCGTTACCTTACCAAATGGTGCCCCCAGACACCCCGACTTCGAAAAATGTGGCTGTAAGAACGGTAGGTAACATAAGAGTGCAGTTGACACCTACGATGAAAGACATTGCATATACACATGATATAACATTATGTACCCTTACTTAAATGGTTCATCATCTAACTTGGGTTTCGCCCCTGGAACATTCAACGTTCCAGTCGGGACTTACAATGATGGTACAGAGGTTGAAGATGTGCAGTGACGAGAGTCGTCAAGAAACGAGCAAATGTGCCATGTTATGTTGTGATTTGAATAGTTTAAGAATTATGTACGTTTAATTTATCTTCAAAAGCTTATGTATAAACTTTGTAATAAATGCCATGTTCAGTTATTTATGTAATACCATGAGCAGATTCGATTCAGCTTCCGCTTTATAAGATTGTATTTGTCTCTAGTATATAAATAATTTTGTCAAGCACTAGATAGGTCTTAGGAATTTCGGAAATAATGTAATTTAGAAAAAAAAAATAAGACCCAAATTTTCTAAGGCATAATACGCCCTGAGCAAATGGGGTGTTACATATATGGATTCATTCATCACGAATATCTTCATATCTATGTTTTGAAACTCTTATCTATGTTTCGAAACTTCTTACTTTGTGTCAATAGAATATCTTCAAAACCAAGTAGCATGTGAGCTGAATGTTTGTTTAATAAAAAATATTTAAATATCTTTTTTAAATTAATCTACCCATACCCTGATGTTCAAATTTCAGATATGTTTTAGTGGAGAATAAAACCAAATCATTTTGTTTTTTTTTAAAGTGAAGTCCTCCACTCATTGATGTCTCTTGGTGTATATCCAGCTGTAAAGACTGTATGTTTCGAAACATGAGGAGTATGTTTCGAAACCTATGTGTAAAATTGTGATGTTTCGAAACCTATTATGTATGTTTCGAAACCTACTTTTCTATCTTGTCTCTAACAGTTATAATTAGCCAAAAGTGTACCTATTTATTATATATATCAGCTATTTGAAGACAAGAAGATCTCTTTCACAAGCATGCACAATTTTTACACAACTACAAGAGATTTTTGCCACAAGAACAAGTAAACAAAGCCTTTCTAGCGAACACTCAAAGAAGTTACTTTCAATCATTCCTTGGTATGCATTGTGGTACAAACAAGAGAAGTAAGCCAAATCCAAAGCTCTTATTTCTTCAAAGCTCTCCTCACTCCATACCAATAGGTTTACTATAACTATTTGGTAAGGTATTTTTAATTACATTCAAATTGTTGGGTTGTAAAAGATAAGTGTTATTTATCTTGTTGTAAAGTTTGAGTTGAGCCTAAAACTCACAAGTTGTAAGATTCGAGTTTATCCCGAAAAAGTTCATTATGGTAAAGGTTTGAGTTAAGCCATAAAAACTCACCGTGTGAGGTTTTAGGGTGGACCATGATAAAACCCTTGGTGTGTTGATCACTAAGTGAAAAGTGATTGTGGTTGAAAATCCTTCAAGTAGGTAAGCTTGAAGGTAGTGGAGTAGGCGGGTGTCAAACTACTATAAATCTCGTGTGCTCGTGTTTTGATAATCTTATTGATTTATTGGTGTTATCTGTGTATTCAAAAGAAACGTTTTTTCAAAAGTAAAAGAAGTTTCAAAATAAGCAAACCAGATAACAAGGTTTCGAAATATACTACAGTTGATTTCGAAACATACTCACCTGTGTTTCGAAACATACTTAACAGAGAGGTCAGTTTCGAAACATACTTCTTCAAGTTTCGAAACCTGATATCCTGCTTAGCTAAAGTTCATCAAATTTCGTTAAAATCACCTAAATCCTAATTCACCCTCCTCTTGGGATATATTTGTCATTACATAGAACTAACAGAAAAGATGAAAGAGAAAAAGATAATAATGATTAGTTTGACATTTATGAGAAACGAAAAAGAGATTAAGAAGAGAATGGAGGTGAGAGAAATAGAGAAAAAAATAATTTAAATAAAATGACAAAATGGTTAATTCAAAGATTATTACAATCAATTGTGTTATTTTTAAAATATAGGGGTAATTAGTGTAATTTAGACAAATTTCATAGTGATTTATGAAATTTAACCTTTTATTGTATTTAAGTACACATACAATTCTATTTTATTTTTATCTAGATATACAGTTTTTTTTTAAATAATTAATGTTTAAATTTATTCCTCATTATCAAATTAGATATTATAATATTTTATCTATAATAATTATTTTATAATTTTTATTTTTTGAAAGACAACTGATTAGATATGAATTGGAAGTACTTTTATCAGTACCTAAATCCCTTTTTATTATTCATACTGTTAAGTTCAAGAGTAAGTAAATATGATTTTGATGATAACAAAAATATTTTTATAATTAAATGTATTTTTTACTTATACAAAAAATAAATTTATTTTGAATTAAAAATGAGTACAAAAAGTAAATTCATTTTGAATTAAAGGTGAGTTGTCTTTAGATATGTTTCTTTGTTTTGATAATTTATGTCTCAAAACTTTATATTTGAATTTTCATATCTTGATAAATGCATTTCTTATTCATGTAAAAAGTAAATTTATTTTGAATCAAAGGTGAATTGCTTTTAAATATATTTTCTTGTTTTAATCATTTATGTCTTAAAAGTTTATATTTGAATTTTCATATCTTGATAAATGCATTTCTTACTCATACAAAAAGTAAATTTATTTTGAATTAAAGATGAATTGCTTTTAGACATGTTTCATTGTTTAAATAATTTATGTCTCAAAAACTTATATTTGAATTTTCATATCTTAATAAATGTATTTCTTTCTCATGCAAAACAAAAAAAATTTAAAGGTGAATTGTTTTTAGACATATTTGCATATTTTAATCCTTTATATCTCAAAAAAATTTTGCTTGTCTTTAAACATGTTTGTTTGTCTTACTCATACAAAAAGTAAATTTATTTTGAATTAAAAATAAATTAATTTTATACATGTTTTATTGTTTTAATCATTTATGTTTCAAAAACTTATATTTAAATTTTCTTATTTTGATAAATGTATTTCTTTCTCATGTAAAAAAAAAAAATTAAATTAAAGGTGAATTATTTTTAGATATGTTTGCTTGTTTTAATCATTTATACCTCAAAAGCTTATTTTTGAATTTTCAAATCTTGATTTCTCATACAAAAAATAAATTTATTTTAAATTAAAGATGAGTTAGTTTTAGACACGTTTACTTATTTTGTTTCTTATTATTTGAGAAAGTCTAAACATTTTTTTAAATTTCAAATTTCATATTAATTATTTCTTTAACGGCTAGTTTGTTTGGAAGATCTATATATAGAGTAAGTATAGAGGCTCAAGGTAGAACAAAATTGATAGTACATTCAAACAATAGTGAGAAAGTTCAAAGTAGTGGAAGTGTGCTAGCTGGTGGAATCTCAACTATTAGTGACTTGTTTGTAATTGTCTTTGGTTATAAATTTGTTATTTTTACTTACTTGTTATATGAGGGAATTGTATTTATTAACAGTGTGATAGTGGTTCTTACTTAGCTAAGGGTTTATATATTGGTTCTAACTCTAATTAAAATGTAGTGTTGATTCTTATTAGTGGAACCTCAAGCTATGTCTTAAAAAGAGGATTAGGCTCTTTAAAGCTGAATCTCTATAAATTTCTCTTGTTTTTTGTGGTTATATGATTTTATTGTTATCAATCTTACTACAATCACTACATATTAAAATGACAAATTTAAAATTTTTCAAAAGAATTAAAATTATTAATTTTTAAAAAACCTAATTCACTCCTTCTTAGGTATTTTTCTGGACAACACATACTTTTGTTCACACCCAGCAAAGAACGTATTAATCTCATTTCATCCCTATATTTGTCAAGTAATAGATATCAATTATATATTCATACCAGTTTAATTTAAATTAAGAATATTGTTATTGCTCAAATATAACAATTAAAATTTTTAAAGGATGGGATAGTCGTGGATGCCGTAGATTCTGAGATGTGAACAAAATGCCACTCAGAAGGCTATTGCAGCTAACTGTTGGTACTTCCGAAGGAGAGCTTCCGAAGGAAAGCTTCCGAATATGGGACGTCTTCCGAAGCTACAAACCGTCAGCCTCTTGATGCTGCCTTGTTCGGTCTTCCGAAGCTACTAAACACTTGTCTTCCGAAGCCACCAAGCAAATTGTCTTCCGAAGCTACCAGACACTTGTCTTCCGAAGCTACCAGACACTTGTCTTCTAAGGCTAGTGAACTTATATGTCCTGAAGTTAGGGGACTTCAGCCTACCGAAGCTACCACTTCCGAAGATCCCTATAAGAAAAAGATGGTCAAAAGGTTCGTGGGCTTCTCTCCCACGAAGACCCTCCGATGCTCAAGTCAGTGCGGAAGGAATATAATTGAAAGGAAAACTATGCTCTTCGGAAATAAATATAGTGAGAGAAAATACCGATGTCTACATCCCCGTTTTGGTGTTGAACTTCTCCTTTTATAGGCTGGGAGTAGAGAACAAAATGGCCTTCAGACATGGACTTCGGAAGAGGGTCTTCCGAAGATATCTTCCCTAGCTATCAAACTATCTTCGGAAGGTACATCTTCGGAAGATATCTTCGGTTGGCCTCTTCCCCAGCGAGCCTTCGTCCTTGGGTTTCTTCCTGCGAATCTTGGGGCACAACAATTGCCCCCCACTCTTTATTTTGATTTATCAATTTAAAGAGTATTTTTCTAAGTAAAATGCAACAAGATTCGGAAGGCCTCTTCCGAACTGATCTTCGGAAGCTCACTTCCGAAGCCTTTCACGCGAACTCTTCGGCTTCCGCTGGTTTCCTATAAATAGGGTCCACCACTTCCGCGCCTCCTTCACTTGCCGCTCTGGAAACCCTCCCGTGTCTTTCTACCGAAGAATTTGACCCTTCCGAAGATACAATCTCTTCCGAAGAAAAAACCACTTCCGAAGATAAAATCTCTTCCGTAGGTAAAATCTCCACACGAATTTCCTTCCGAAGCTACCATCCTTCCGAAGCACATTTGCTATATACCGCCTGGGTCTTCAGAAGATAGCACTAATGATTTGCCCTTTATCGTCCGCTACGCTTCCGAAGCATCAATCATCTTCCGAAGCACTACCTCTTCCAAAGCATCAAACACTACCGATTTGTGACCCTTCCGTAAACGACAATGCTTTGGAAGAGTTAAACATCTTCTGAAGAGTAAAACATCTTCCGAAGTTCTGCTTCCGAAGCCAAACACACTTTCAAAAATTTTCTCAAACTTATCTTTAGACAGCTTCTTCAACCTCTTTTCCTTCCTGCTATGGCCAGCGGGAAAATATATCACCACGATGTTGATTCCCACGGGATCGAACACTTCCTCTTAAAGGGTAAACGTTCTCAAATGGACGAAAACGACGTGGCCCTTATCCGCCAAAATCACCGCATCCCTAGGAATTACCTCACCAGACTCCCTCGTCCTGAGGAAAATTGTGCAGTGGATGTAGAAGAGGGGTGGATGAGTGTGCACGAGGCTAGTTTTCGTTTAGGCTTCCATCTCCCCCTCCATAATTTTGGCCTTAGGTTTCTTCGCCTTAACGGACTAGCTCCGGGCCAGCTACACCCTAACGGCTGGGCCCAATTAGTTGGCTTTTTTGTCATCTGCCGCAAGAATGACATAGATCCTATAGTCGATTACCTCTATTGTCTCTTTCTCTTACGCCTGGTTAAGGAACGTTTCCATATGTATACCCTTCAGCAGATCAAGGGTGAGACTTTTTTTTCTGAGTCTCCTCCTCGTGAAGCTTCATTCGACACTCGATGGTTTTTGGTTAAACCTCCGAACAGGGTGTGGAATGCTCCTCGTGAATGGCGCACTAAACCAGAGAGGGTAGGAAAACCTGTACTGAGCGCACCCCTGTCTGTGCTTAGAGAGAGATATGAGGATAGCCGCCGTGTTATAACTAGGGGTGGCCCTAAACATCTCCTTGACCTCTTGTCCGTGGACAGATTGACAAGGGTGAGCTGGATTCCGAAGCGTGGCGAATCGTCTCGTCGCAGGGTGCCCAAGGCCTTATATCCCGACCCTCCAGTCGACCCAACTCCTGATGTCACGGCGAGAGGGGGAGATGCCTTTCTCCAGGAGCAACCCTTTTCTGAGGGTGGGGACCCCCTAGCTGCCTTGCTATTTTTATTTGCTATGAGCTTTATTTTCAAAGCTATTTCATTGTATCTAACTGTGTTATGTCTTCCTTTTGCAGCCATGCAACATCTAATGAGATCTGCTAACCAGCAGACGGCCCCTAGGACTTCACAGGTCAGAGCGCCTCCTGCATTTGATCCCCAAGATGGGACTTCTGCCCCTGACTCTCACAACATCGAACGAGGTGAGGGGGTGGGAGAAACCTGGGCTCCCCCGCGCCCTCGACATAGGAGGAGGAAAAGGAGCCGTCGCCAAGAAGCGGAAGTAGACCCCGCGACATTCCAACCTGCCGACGACCTCCAGGCTCATGACTCACCCGCAGAGCCTATGGGCCCCCCTACCTTTTCCCCGCTTGAGATGGACGTTTTCGCAGCCGTGAGTGGGGCTCCCCATCATACTTCGCATGATCCTACCGGGGATGGGGCAGGTCCAGAGGGCGAGGTTACCTCTCTATTTGATCAGGCCACCGTTGATGCCATTCACGATAGGGGTCGAGGTCTTTATCGTCGCGCCATGATCAATCCTCAACGCGGCAACCGTCGAATACTGCACATGGAGAAGGGATCAACCTCCAGAGGGTTGGCCCCTGTTTTGCCTACATTACCCGATCCCCACCAAGGGGCCATTCGACTGGATGATAACCACTGGGTTCGCGGGGAGCAATTTAACATGCAACCAGGAGTCTTGGATACAGATACAATCGACATGCCTGGGGTTACAGCCCGCCTTCTCTACTCTTCCATCCTTCCCTGTGACGAGGGTCGATATTTTCGTAATTCCCCGCAGGACATGGACGAGTTCGAACGTTATCTTGCAATCGTAAGCTTTCTTACTTTTTTGTGCTTTTCTTTTCTTTTTCACTTGCCTAGTTACACGCCATTTCTTACCCTCACATGCTCTATTTTCACAGGGAGCTCAGGGTGCCGTAGTGACCAATGCTATGAACCGCGCCCGATTGGCTCGTCAAGAGGCACAGATTTACGAATTGACACAGAAGTCTTTTCGATGGAGGGAGGACGAGCAGCTTTTAAACATGAGAATCCGTCACTTGGAGTCGGATAAAACTGGGCTCGAAGCCCAACTTCACGATCTCTCCATAAGCCATCAGGCAGCCGAAGACAATGCCCGCAAGTGGGAAGAAGCACTAGAGGCTCGCAACCGGGCCTATGAAGAGAAAGTGTCTTTACTGGCAGAGGCCCAGGGAGAGGTTTCTCGTCTAAAGGGGGATGTAGCTTGTGCCGAAGAACAGGTGGCCCATGCTCAGATGGAGATGGAGAGGATGCGCGGGAACAGGCAGCAAGAGGTTGACGAAGCAGCGAGAGAGGCTGTGAGGCAGTATCGTCTTTCCAAGGAATTCTTCAGTCGTAAGGATAAGTACGCCAACTGCTTTTAAAAGTTTGGTTTCTACCTCTGCGGCAATTTTATGGAGAGTAGGCACCCGGGGGATTCCTTCTCGGACGTGACTTTCGATAATGCCATGTCCGCCGGCATGCCCCCCGACTGGAGGAAGTATGAGCCGAATGATATCGGGCCTGATGAATGTGTAAGGCGAGCGTTGGAGGATGATCTCAGTAATTTACAGGGTCCATGGAGCCCTTACGTCCTGGATCTTGAGGAGGGTGAAGTGGGCGCCGGCTCGTTTAGCACTGCACAGATGATTGAGAGGGAGCAGGAAAGGGACGCGTCCGCCGATGCTTTCCAAAGCCTGCCTCCTGAAGAGGGCTTGGGCCATGCGGATCGCCTTCCTCCTGAAGACTAGTGTAGGCTTTTTGATTTGTCTTATGTTTTCTGTTCGATCATGTAGAATACTAGTTTTCCTTCAAAGTGTTCTTTTTAGAATTTCTGACGTTTTGCTTGGGATGTATCATATTTTATCCAAGTTTCAGAGAATGCAATGTTTTGGCGATCGCTTGAACATGGTCCATGTAATTGTCTTATTTACATCTATATATAACCCCTTGGTCATATTATTTTCATTTGTTTGTTGGCTATGTGACTTGCACTCGTACTTTAATTTATCTGTCTTGGTTATTCAACTTTTCTTTTCTTCACTGCTCTTCATCCCCGGGAAACTCGGGGTAGGCCCACCTCTAACGTGATTACGAGAGTTGTGTAGCAATTATCAAGTTTCTGACTTTATCAAAATTGGGGATCATTGGTCCGCCACGAATGTTTCCGAGTGGGGTCTTGACCTGCCACCTGGAGGTTGGATCATGCTAGGGATTCCACGCCGAACTTTCCTCGAGCATCCTATTTTGCCAGGAGACCTAGGTGCCAGATCAGCCTGAGGAGTTGGGTCTAGCTAAAAAGCATTGCACCAAACTCGATCGAGGGATCTGGGTGAGTCTGTGGGCATAGGTGTCGGGGTAATTGATGATCCCGAGCGGTGGCTTTCATTTTCTTGCTCGCCTCCTTTGAGGTTCAGTCTATCACAAGGGATCTGGGTTTGACCAACGATCCAGCCCGAGATTCTTTCTAAGAGTCCGAACTTGCCGGGAGACCTAGGCGCCAGATCAACCTGAGGAGTTGGGTCTAGCTTAAAAGCATTGCACCGAACTCAGTTGAGGGATCTAGGTGAGTCTGCAGGCACAGGTGTCGGAGCCTTCGATGATCTCGAGTTGGTCTTAGGTCATAGGCACCAGATTGTAATTTGACGACCTGAGCCTCGTGCGGTGGGGGCGTTTTTCAACTTACCTTATAGCAGCTTTGTGATCTTCCGGCTCTTTTAGGAATTGATCTGCGCCCGTTGTATCCTGGGTCCATTAACCAGTCCAATTCGGGATTCCCTCAGGGTGTCCGAGTTTGCCGGGAGACCTAGGCGCCAGATCGACCTGAGGAGTTAGGTCGAGTTTAAAAGCATTGCACCGAACTCAATCGAGGGATCTAGGTGAGTCTGCGGGCATTACCGTCAGAGCATCCGATGATCTCGAATTGGTTTCAGGTCATGGGTGCCTAATCTCTACCGGGTCATCCTAATATCGTTAGGGACCCCGGTCGAGCTACGGTACCTGCATCCTACTTTATCATACACGCAAATACTTTAGACACGAGATCTTACGTGGTTCGGCTTATAGTTTTGCCTACTCCACGGGAATACATGGGGGTACTCTTTTATTTATAGGGGGGCTATTACATGAGAAAATTAAAAGATCAAAGAGAACTTGGGTTCTCAGTGGAGCCAAGTAGCGCCTCTTGTAGCACATACGTCTCCCTGCTCTCGGCTTCGCATCCTCCTTGGTTCGTCTCGGCTGTCAGTGTGGTGAAGTATCTTTTAAGGTGCATTGTGTTCCAGGTTTTGCCTATCATCTCTCCTTGCAATGTCTGCAGCATGCAAGTGTTGGGTCCCAGCATCTTTTGTATCTTGTAGGGCCCTTCCCAATTTGGCTTGAGCTTTCCTTCTTCCCTATGGGCGTTTGTGATTACTGTTTTCCTGAGCACCAAATCTCCTTCTCAGAACATTCGGGGTCGGACCTTTGCATTATAATAGCTGGCAATTCTCCTTTGATATGCTGCCAACTATATAGCCGCTTTTTTCCTCAACTCATCTATCGTATCCAGGTTTTCCCTCAAGCTGTCCGGATTATCCTCCTCATTGAAAGCCATAACTCGAGGCGAAATGAGGTCTGTCTCCACTGGAATTAGGGCATTTGTTCCATATACCAAGCTGAAGGGCGTTTCCCCTGTAGACACGCGACTGGTTGTGCGATAAGCCCATAGAATACTAGGAAGTTCGTCAACCCATCTGCCTTTAGCTCGCTCTAATCGGGTCTTTAGTCCGTGTAAGATAGTTTTGTTGCTCGCCTCTGCCTGGCCATTGGCCTGTGGATATGATACGGATGCCATCCTCAAGCTGATTCCCCACCTCTGGCAGAAGGCCCTAAAAGCCTCTGAATCAAATTGTGTTCCATGATCCGTGTTGAGGATCCGAGGTATACCGAAGCGGTAGATTATATCTTTCCACACCATCCCTTCCACTCGTTTCTCGGTTATGGTCGCTAGGGGTTCGGCTTCGACCCATTTTGTGAAGTAATCTGTGGCCATCAATAGGAACTTTCTTTGGGCTATCGCCATAGGAAACGGGCCTAAAATGTCCAATCCCCATTGTGCAAACGGTAATGGCTGGAATATCAGTCTTAGAGACGAATGGGGCAACACTGTCAGTGGAGCATGCTTCTGGCATTTGTCACATGTTCGCACTTTTCGAGCTGCATCTTGCTTCAAGGTAGGCCAAAAGAAACCAGCTCGCAAGATCTTTCTAACCAACGCTCTGGCGCCAAGGTGCTCACCGCAGTCTCCCTCATGAACTTCTTCCAGGGCATGTTCTGCTTCTCGTGCCCCCAAGCATTTGAGCAATGGCAAGGAGTACCCTTTCTTGTATAGATCCTGGCCAATGATTGTAAAGCGGGCCGCATAGGTCTTCAATCTCTTAACCTCTGAGGGTGTGGCTGGAAGTTCTTGATCAAGCAGGTATTTCAGTATTGGTGTCCTCCAGTCGTTCACTATATCGATGCAGTGGACGCCCCCATCACCATCTTCTATACTTGGTCGTTGCAGGACCTCCATATGGATTAATCGTCCCGGGGTGTCTCGAGCCGAGGCCAACTTGGATAATGTGTTAGCGTGCTGGTTGGAGGACCTGTTGATCTGAATGAGTTCAAAACGTTCAAATCTATGAGAGAGCTCCTTCACTTTCTGTAGATAACGAGCCAAAACCTGTTCCCTTACTTCAAAAGTGCTTTGGAACTGTTGTACTACCAACTGCGAATCACTGTGGGCGGTCAAGCTCTTTACCTCCAGTTTTTCTGCCAATCTCATCCCAGCTAGCAATGCTTCATACTCGGTTGTATTGTTTGAGCTGGGGAAGATGAAGCGTAAAGAGTATTCTAACACCTCTTCCTCGGGGGAGATTAATACCACCCCCGCCCCGCTTCCTTTGGCATTCGATGCTCCATCTACGAACAACATCCACGTCTTTGTGCGAACTGCTGTCTCTGGCAAATGAGTGCACTCCATTATGAAGTCTGCCAACGCCTTCCCCTTTATCGCTTTTCTAGGTTCGAAGCAGATATCGTACTCACTGAGTTTAACTGCCCATTTGGTTAATCTTCCCGAACATTCTGGTTTCTGCAAAATCTGTCTCAACGGCTGATCTGTTAACACTGTAACTGCGTGTGCTTGAAAGTAGGATCTCAATTTTCTTGCCGCTGTTACCAGTGCCAAAGCTACCTTTTCGGCATAGGGATATCACACCTCTGCTCCCTGTAACACTTTACTCACATAGAATACCGGGTTGTCAACCTGGCTGATTTGTCTGACGAGGACGACACTTACCGCCTGATAGCCAATCCCAAGATACAGGTACAACTTCTCTCCAGTTTCTGATCGTGTCAATAGAGGGATCTCCTTGAGATATGCTTTCAACTCTTGGAAGGCCTTCTCGCACTCAGGAGTCCACTAGAAATTCTTATCTCCTTTTAAAGCCTGGCAGAAAGGGAGGCTGCGTTCGGCCTGCTTTGAGAGAAAGCGACCCAATGCTGTCAGATGGCTATTCAATCTCTGAACCTCTTTTACTGTTGTGGGGGACTGCATGTCAATTATTGCCTGCACCTTTTCAGGGTTAGCTTCTATCCCCCTGTGAGTAATCATATATCCCAAAAATTTTCCCGACTTTACACCGAATGTACACTTATCTGGATTCAGGCGCATGTTATTCTTTCTAAATATTGCGAAAACCTTCTCAAGTTGGCTGGCATGCGAATCGCCTTTTTTGCTCTTCACTATCATGTCATCTATGTAGGCTTCCATCACCCCCTAGTAGATCTTTGAATATTTTGTTAACCATCCTTTGATACGTTGCCCCCACATTTTTCAAGCCGAAAGGCATCACCTGATAACAATACGTTCCTTTTTCTGTTATAAAAGCCATTTTTTCGGCGTCAGGCGGATACATGCTGATCTGGTGGTAACCTCAGAATGCATCCAAGAAACTCAATACAGCATACCCGGCCGTATCGTCAACTAGCCTGTCTATTCGCGGGAGCGAGTAGGAGTCTTTCGGGCATGCCTTATTTAGATTAGTGAAATCAATGCACATTCTCCATTTTCCGCTAGCCTTTGGCACCATCACAACATTGGCCAGCCATTCGGGGTACTGCACCTCCCTAATGAATCCTGCCTTCAAGAGTTTATCTACTTCTTCTTCCATATGCCTCAGCTTGTCTGGGGCGACATGTCTTTTTTTCTGCTTGACTGGTCGAGCTTCTGCACGCACATTCAGGTGATGGGATATGATTTCTAGGCTGATTCCGGGCATGTCAGCGGGCGTCCAGGTGAATATGTCTGCATAAGAGCGTAGACATTCGACGATCTCTTTTTTCTCCTGACTCTCCAACTGGCTTCCCAAGCGTACCTGCCGACGTTCATCATCAGGATCCAGGGGGACGGTTTCAAGCGGTTCCACCGGCTGAGGCTTACTGGCTTCAAGGGTTTGCTCGCCAATCAGCAAGGTCTCCTTAGTCATCGCTTTTCCCTTTCTCGTGACACCCCGAGTGGAGCTCACATAACATACTCTAGCCTGTTTTTGGTTACCCCTCACCTGCCCCACTCCCTGCGGAGTAGGGAATTTCATCAGCAAATATCCCAGAGATATGGCAGCTCTCATAGCATTGATGAGTGAACGTCCCAAGATTACATTGTAGGCCGAGGAGAAAGTCCTGACTACCATAAAGCTCACTTGCCGGGTAACCACTTAAGGGTAGTCCCCGAGTGTAATAGGCAACTGAACCGACCCAACCACTGGCACTGCTTCTCCCGTGAAGCTATACAGGGGGGAAGTGACTGTCTTCAATCGATCATGGGCGATGTGCATCTTCTCAAAACAATTCCAGTACAAAAGGTTTACAGAGCTTCCACTGTCCACCAATATTCTTTCAATCGGGTGCTTGGCAATAATAGCGGAAATAACCAAGGGGTCATCATGGGGGAGCAACACACTCCCCTGATCTTCGGGTGAGAAAATAAGGGGGTCTTCGTCTTCTTGAATCTTTTCCACCGAATGAACGTATAGTGCCTGGCGCGCATATGCCTTTCTAAGAGAGGATGAATCTCCTGCCAAATTTTTCCCTCCTGAAATTACGTGTATTCTCTCCATAATAGGCTCATTTCCGCCTTCTTCTATGCTAGGCCCTTATTCCTCCCTCCTTTGACTGTTTTTCTCCCATTCCTTTTGCCGGGACGGCTGGTTTTCTCTTCTGCCTGGTACTTCATTCCTCTGACACGGGGGCCTTCTCTAATTATTTCTTTTAAGGTCCTCTCTCCGACCTTGCTGATTTTTTGGCTTATCCAGTATGAATTGGTCTAGTTTCCCTTCTCTGATTAGTTGCTCAATTTGGTTCCGCAGTTCTCGGCACTGCTCTGTGGCATGTCCCGTGGTTTCATGAAACTTACAAAAAGAATCCGTGTTTCTACCCATTGGATGGTTAGAGTGCGGAGGGAAGTTGATGAGCCCCGTATGCGCAATGGACGAAAGGACAGCGGCCCTGGGCTCAGTAAGGGGGGTGAAGCTCCAGAACTACATCTTCGAGGGCTCTTCTCTTCTCTGCGCCTTCACTGATCTGTCTGACCCAACGTCATTTGGCCTTCCTCTTCTTTTA
Source organism: Diospyros kaki (assembly GCA_036245055.1). NCBI lineage: Eukaryota > Viridiplantae > Streptophyta > Magnoliopsida > Ericales > Ebenaceae > Diospyros > Diospyros kaki. The sequence goes on along the minus strand of BSEG01000015.1, from coordinate 13,591,855 downwards.
CCTTCCCATGCTTCCAAGATTTCCATTTGGACAATAAATTGCTCAGCCCAAGCGAACACTTCGGCCATTGAGCTCGCTCAGAAAACGCTAGGGACCTTCTGAGCGGGGCGTAGGCGGTTCCATTAAGCAAAGCAGATGCGGCCAGACCTACCGGGAGATCCCTTACCTCTTGTGTTGTGACCCTGAACCTCTCGACATATTGCTTCAGAGATTCATTTGGCCTTTGTTGCAAGCTCATCAAGTACATGGCACTCTTCTTCTTTGGAACATAGGCAGAAAATGCCTCCAGAAATTCTTTCTTCAACTGTTCGAATGATCGGATGTGCCCAGCAGGTAATTCAATAAACCACTGTTGCGCTTGCCCAGCTAGTGAGAGGGGGAAAGCTTTACATCTGGTGCCTTCATTCCATCCATGCAATACGACCATTGCGACGAAGTGTTGCAAGTGCCTCTCGGGGTCTTCCTTCCCCGAATATAACTGGAGCTGGGGCAGTTTGAACCCAGGTTGCACTGGCTGTCTTTAGAGCTCTTCAGCCAGTGGAAATCCTTTCGTTATGTTTCTACAGGTGTTGCCACGATTTGCTTTTGTTCCAACACTTCTTCTATGAGGCGCTTGACGTCAGATGCCTTAAGAGTTGCTCTATCTGCTTCGTTCCTATCGGGAGATTGGATGCAAAGAGCCCTTGAGTGGGTGCTTTCAGCCATCTCCTTGTACATGGGGGCTTTCCCTAGCCTCCTATCATGATTACCTCCTGGGTTCTCTGCTGACGGGACTTGATCATTAATTCTGGGGTTTCCAATTCTAATCCCTTGATGTGGCGCTCTGGGAGGGTCGTCATGGGATCTCCAATGTCTTCTCTCCCTGGTTTGTCCTGTTTGGGGAATGTGGATGTCAGGCATCAATTCTTGTAGCAGAGCAGTAACCCCTTGCAATTTTCTCGTATTCTCCTCATTACTTGCTTTGAGATCGTTATTCTGGTTCTTCAACTCCTCAAAATTTTTCCGTAACTGTTCATAATCCGATAATAAGACAGTGGGTGGTGCTATTCCAGAAGGTTCTAGAGGTACTAGGATCACTGCAGGGCTTCTTGTCGGAATTGAGGATTGCCCTAGGGAGTGTTGGTCTTGATTTGCTTGCATTATGGGCGGGGTTTGTCTCCCTTGTCTTATCACTTGCCTCCCTACCCCAATAGCATGTACCTCTCCTTGTTCTGAATGCTCCATACAACCCAATCCTGCAGTTTGACGGCCTTCCAGTGTCGGTATGTTACCTGAGGGCACGTCATTGTCCAGGTGATCCCTTATAAGTCTGTGCACATTAGGTAGTGTCTGGATGGGGTCCCCTGTCCGGCTACGAGTGTTCCTTCGGTTTAGGTTAGGCGGGTTGGCCAGACCAGTTGACTTTGTCCCTCTCGGCATTTTGTAGTGAAATGAGCTTTTTATCTAGATTCCCACAGACGGCGCCAAATTGTTGTTGCTCAAATACAACAATTAAAATTTTTAAAGGATGGGATAGTCGTGGATGCCGTAGATTCCGAGATGTGAACAAAGTGCCACTCAGAAGGCTATTGCAGCTAACTGTTGGTACTTCCAAATGAGAGCTTCCGAAGGAAAGCTTCCGAATATGGGACGTCTTCTGAAGCTACAAACCGTCAGCCTCTTGATGCTGCCTTGTTCGGTCTTCCGAAGCTACTAAACACTTGTCTTCCGAAGCCACCAAGCAAATCGTCTTCCGAAGCTACCACACACTTCCGATGCAACCAAGCAAATCGTCTTCCGAAGCTACCAAACACTTGTCTTCCGAAGCTACCAGACACTTGTCTTCCAAAGCTACCAGACACTTGTCTTCTAAGGCTAGTGAACTTATATGTCCTGAAGTTAGGGGACTTCAGCCTACCGAAGCTACCACTTTCGAAGATCCTTATAAGAAAAAGATGGTCAAAAGGTTCGTGGGCTTCTCTCCCACGAAGACCCTCCGATGCTCAAGTCAGTGTAGAAGGAATATAATTGAAAGGAAAACTATGCTCTTCGAAAGTAAATATAGTGAGAGAAAATACCGATGTCTACATCCCCGTTTTGGTGTTGAACTTCTCATTTTATAGGCTGGGAGTAGAGAACAAAATGGCCTTCGGACATGGACTTCGGAAGACATACTTCGGAAGAGGGTCTTCCGAAGATATCTTCCCTAGCTATCAAACTATCTTCGGAAGGTACATCTTCGGAAGATACATCTTCGGAAGATATCTTCAGTTGGCCTCTTCCCCAGCGAGCCTTCGTCCTTGGGTTTCTTCCTGCGAATCTTGGGGCAACACAAATATAAATTTATTTGATTTTATCTCAAAATTTAACATATATGATCTAAGAAAATAATATATATTTACACTTCTATATAAACAAATACCATGCTTTTTTAACATTATGGAATTCTGTCAGTAAAATATTTTTTAAAAATAATCTTTATATTTTATATTTAAAAAATAAAAATTAATTGCATTAGATCTTATAATTTTTAAATAATAACTAGCTTATCAAATAACTTTACCACTGAACCAAAACTTATTTTGTTTAAAATTTATCAAAACTTATTTTGTTTAAAATTTACCTAAAAAACAAAGAATAAGTTGTAACTCTCAAATAGCACTCAACAAAACTTCCATATAAGATTTTTTATTTTTTACACGAGCTACCCATAATATATAATCATACAATATTTTCAAATTGAACTACAAAAATTCATAAAATACAAAACATCTCCTCACAAAGCATAACGTCAAACTTGGTGATTCGGTTTCGTTTTCTATTTTATTCATGGAAAATTCTATTTGCAACCATCTATTTTACTTTTTACAGCCATTAAAAATTTATTTTCCCCTCTTACTCTTTGCAACCACGTTAATAACTCTTTACAGCCAAATTTTTTCAAAAATACCATCTTCTATCACCATTAGACATAACCATTCCTAAAACACATTCTCAAACTTCAACACCTTGAATCGTCAGCCGGTGTTTGCCGATCGACTATATGGGTGTGGGTGTGGGCCGGCTCTACAAAATTAGAGGCGACATCACGACCTCCACCATCACGATAGACACACACACACACACACACACATATATATACACACGCAGATACATGTATATATATATACATGCACACATACATGTATAGTTATGCACCCCTTTTTAATTTGTCCTCCCAAAAGAATGGGTTTTTCTATCTTCAAATGTTATATTTGTTTTGTAACTTCGGTGCCTCTCTTATTTTCCTCCATCTAGAATCCAATCCTTTTGCACCTGATCATATTGTAGGTTATTAAGATAGCTCTGTTCCTGTCTATTTTAAGTGATGTGTTATTCTATGAGTTTATGTTTTAGGCATGAGGTTATACACAATGTATAGAACCTATTATGTGATCTCATTAGCAGAAATACTTGGTATGTCATTCACTTTTGTTCCACAGCATCATCCTCTATGCTATATGTGTGTAATTCATTTCATGTTCTTGATCATATTGTTTGTGCCAAATCATCCTTTATACACACACAAATACACACGTATATATATATATATATGCATGCACACATACACACACACAGACACTGACCATGGTAGCCATACTCGCTGGCAGTGACCACACTCGCCAGCGGTACCCCATGAATGGCCCTCCGAACCCTGGGGTTTGGAGACTATTAAGGCGCGGTTCTGGGGGTTATTCATAGGGTACCACCGGTGAGTATGGTCATTGCGGGCAGGTATGGCTGCCATGGCCAATTCCTAGAATCTGTGTGTATATATATATGCATGGGATAAAATTAATAAACAGTCATTGAACTTTAAAGTTGTAATTATTTACTCACTGAACTTTAAATTATGACTAGTTACTCACTGAACTTTACTCAATGTCAATCATCCATCACTCGTTATAATTCTGTCAGTTATTACAAATGAAAAATGCTAACAGAATCTGACGTGGCAAAAATTAATTAATTTAACATATTCACTAAATTTTAAAAATGTAACTACTTACTCACTGAACTTTGTTCAACGTCAACCATCCATCACCCCATTACATTATCATCTAATCTTGAAACATATTAAAAGATTTTCATATGCATTTGAGATCACTTACTTCTCAAACCAAAAATCAAAAACTAAACTAATTATTCAAATTTAAAAAGCTACTGATGCAAACCAAAAGTAAAAAAAAAATGTCTGCTTAGATTTTTTTACCTCCATTACGAACAACGAAATTCAACATATTCAATAATGAGACTAAGAGCCAAAAATTGAAGGTATGTCGATCACCAAATATGACCAATTTGGTCACTCACTGAAGGTATGTCGGTCACTGGATATTGTTGCACCCACAATGATGTATTATATCAAATTGGCATAGATGTAATGAGTGAACTTGGTGACCACTATTTAAGATTGAGTTTTTATTTTCTTAAGATGGTCATAGAGTCACATTGTTTGGACGGGTAAGTGTTTTGTTTGAGGAAATGATGGATTAAAGATTGTTGGTTTTTGGCATAGTAATCAGTTTTTGGCTCTTGGCCTTATTATTAAATATATTTTTTGTAAATTTCGTTGTTCGTAATGGAGGTAAAAAAAATGTAAAGAAACATTTTTTTTACTTTTGGTTTGCATTAGTAGTTTTTTTAATTTGAATCATTAGTTTAATTTTTGGCTTTTTGTTTGAGAAGTAAGTGATCTCAAATACATATAAAAATCTTTTAATATGTTTCAAGATCAGACAGTGATGTAACGGGGTGATGGATGGTTGACGTTGAGTAAAGTTCGGAGAGTAAGTAGTTGCATTTTTAAAGTTTAGTGAGTGTATGTTAAATTAATTTTTGCCACATCAGATTTCATTAGCATTTTTCGTTTGTAATAGGTGATGGAGTTATAACGAGTGATGGATGGTTGACGTTAGGTAAAGTTCAGTGAGTAATTAGTTACAATTTAAAATTCAGTGAGTAAATAATTACAACTTTAAAGTTCAATGAGTGTTTACTAATTTTACCCTATATATATGTAAGTCTGCTTGTATATATATATGTTTGTGTGCGTGCGTGTGTATATGTATATATTTATGTATATATATGTCTATGTATACAGGCATTGCGCGTGTGTATATTTATGTATATATATATATGTTTGTGTATGCATTCTTCTATTTTTTTTATTTTCATTAATTTTTTGTTTTCGTATCGCATTTAGCATTCTTTTCCGCATCTTTTTTGGTGTGAATGGGTGGCCGCATATGTCTGGCGGGCAGTTCATTGAAAGAGAAAGTGGTTGAGGGTAAAAATGAGTTTTCAACATAAGGTATTTGAGATATATTGAAATGTGGTTGTGAAGAGCAAAATGGTGGCTGCAAATAGAATTTTCCTTTATTCATATAGCTTTTGTTTCATTTCACAGATCGCATGAACTCCATGAGCACTAAACACTAAACGGTGAGCTTAAATTGGTGATGACTAAATGGCCAAATTCTATTCTATTAACTTGACTTTCAATTATTAAATTATATATATTTTTTGTGATTTATATATAATATAAATTCTATTTTTTTTACCTTAAAAACTATATTTATTCCACGCACACTCCTTGTTTTACTTTTTATTTGACTTTCTATTTCATTTATTTATTAATAAACTTCAATTTTATTAATAAGCAAAGTACCAATATTTGCTCATGTTGATGCCACATGACAAGGAATTAATGAGCAACATTTGAGAATTAAATTCCCCAAATAAGTCATTTGATTGGTTAGTGTGTTCATTTTTATGTGAACATAGAAGAAGATAGATAATATATGTGATGTACTCGTGTAGCCTAACAATAGATATCACTAGGGATATTGATGCTAGAACTTCAAGATACATCTTGTTGACGTTCGGAGTTAGTTGACCGTGATTCGTAGGACCACAATGAGAAAAGTAGCACAAAGGCAAAGAGGAAACAAATAAAACGAATAATAAATCACACGCAGGAAAATTTTTACGTGGTTCAGCCAGAATGATGCCTAGTCTACGACTATTATATGGTTATTCTGGCAGAGTTATAGTGTATCATTATTGTTCATTCTCATACAATGGTTTTTAACCTCTATTTATAGTGTGGAGTGTTTACAATTTTTAGAAAATTCATAAATGGAAGGATAATGTCATAGGGGACAAAGTGTCCTTATCAACTCCATAGAATCGGGAGTGAGTTCTGTATTATCAGGGATCTAGCTTGCATCGGATAAGACAGGTAGACATCGCCTTTGATTATTCTGTGGTCTCTTAGTTATGCTAGCTGAATGGTTCGGCGACGTGCGACCTTGCTTTGCAAACCTCAGTCTTGGGCCCGTTGGGCTTCGAGAGGTTAGGCCGGTCTGCTGGGCCGAGCCCAACCCATAAGAAGTGGCCCGAAAATACCCATAATACATCTTTTATGATCTCATACACTCTCCTACACAAATAGCAAGAAATATTCATTGGTAATTCTTTATTTAATCTTTGTATCTAGCTTAATTTTGCTTTTATAGAAAATTTCTAAACTATATGTTTATTATTTTATTTTTTTGTGAAATAAATTACCTTAATGTTGATTATTTAATCTTTGTAATTAAATTTGTTTGCTCTATTATTGGTTACTTAATCTTTGTGATTAAATATGTCATAATAATTCCTTAATAAGTGGGATTAAATAATCTGAAAATTTATTTTTGAGGTAGAAAAAAATAAAATAAATAATATTTAGACAATTAGAATATGGGAGATGATTAGCAATATAGTAAACTTTCGACCTTGTATCTAGTTGAATATTTATTGTTAATTTTGTTTTGTAAATGTGTGTAAGGTATGGCGTCTTCCAAAATATCATAGCTAATTTGATAAAAAGTAAAAAATTGAATAGGGACAATTATGAGATTTAGAGTATGAAGGTCCAGTATGTCCTTGAGGAACAAAAGTTGATAAAAGCTCTAAATCAAATTATGGTGGAACTTAATGAAGGAACCATCACACAACAAATGAGTGATAAAAAGGCTTACAATGCCTAGAAGAAAATGAACTCAACTACTCGCATTATGTTGCTTAGTAGTATAGAGGCTAATATGACAAGTGAGTTCAAAAAATATGAGTTTGCAAATGAAATGTGCACTGCTCTTAAATAGTAATTTGGGACGACTTCAATTGCAAAGGTAAGACAACTAACCATCAAATTTGACATATACAAAAAACATCTAAACCATAATATAAAGCAACATCTTAGAGAGATAACCAATATTGTTAATGAATTCAAAGATACAATTGTGAACCTTACTAATGAACAACAAGTGCAAGTTGTTATCAGATTCCTACCCTATGATTGGGAGCATGTAAAAATATATCTCACACATAATGTGAATATCAAGATAATGGTAGATGTTTTACGACATTTGGAGTTAGAGGAGGATTGTATTGAGGCCTTAAGGCCTAATGCCGACATCTATGTGATGGGATCTAGCTCCAAAGTGCTCTCTAGTTTAAGCGAAAATTTCCTCACAAAGAAAAGATGGGAAATTATGTAAAAAAAAAAAGAAGAAACAAAAGGTGTTTATTTTGATAAAATTGAGAGTCACCATGGAAGGGGTAAGGGACTGACTCGCAATCCCTCAAAAAGGAAGAACATGGTAAAGGTCAAATGCTACAATTGTGGCAAGAAATGACACTTTGCACACGACTGCAATGAACCTAGAAAGGTACATACCCTAAGTGTATTTTTTTTTTCAAATGCCATTAATGTTTTGAGTTTTGAACTCTTAATTGAATTTAATCCTTTGTGAACTCTTGATTTTAGAGCTTAAAACCATGTAGCAAGAGACAGAAGTACATTTGTGGAATATCGTCGAATATCATATGAAACTAAGTGGATCTATGAGGGAAACAATACAAATGTTGGAGTTAAATGATTTAGCCCTGCAGGTTTTGCATGCATGGTGACCAAACCTTATACCTATATAATGTATTGTTTGCTCTAAAAATTTGACAAAATTTAGTCTCTATCTCTATCCTTCTTAGTTGTGGTTTTAATTTGTATTTCCATGATTCAACAGTTGAATTATTTTTGAATTCAATATATTATAGATGTAGAGACTTACAAGATGGTTTTATTGCACTTGATGTAGATTATGCTTCTAGTAGCGACCTACAAAGTACCAGTTTTTCCCTTACCACTTTTTTTTAGAAGTTTTTCATGAAGATGTGAATATATGACATACAAGATTAGGTCATATAAGACAACATAGATTAGATAGATTAGAAAAAAAAAAGTTTATTGGGCCAAATTGCAAAAGTAAATCTATCAACCTATGAAAGTTGTCTGACAAGAAAAATGGTAAGAAAACCATTTTGGCAAAGCAATTAGAGTTGAAACTCCATTGCAATTAATACATTCTGACATATGTGATCAAATAAATGTAAGGGCTAGTTACAAAAGGTTTGGTCCTTTAACCAACAAAAGTATATTTGTAAGATACTCTGCACACTCAAAAAGATATGCCTTTATCGGTGATTAGGCAAATGGGAGTGTTACTGAGTTTGAAGCTCGGGATATATTGTTCTTGGAAAATGAGTTTTCTAGCAGAGGTAAGATAAATTAAAATTTGTCTCTTTATGAAATTAAGGATCAAGATGATTCTATTGTTTAAGATCGCCTAATACATTTATCTGAAAATGCATATAAGGAATTTGATTTAAGTAGGAGTAAAATGAGAGTTCCTGAATTTGTTTCATGAGAATCTCAAATTAAAAAAGTAGTTGTGGGTGTATACCTTGACATTGTTTTGATGTTGAAGGTGAAACTTTTCTAATTGTCCCATAAGACTAGGAAGAACCTAACACTGTACAAGAGACACTTTCTGGACGCACTAAAAAAATGGAAAAAGGTAATAGGAGAAGAAATTGGCTCAATGAAATCGAACCAAGCTTGGACATTTGTTGATATCTCAAAAGGAAAGAAAGGCTATTGGAAATAAATGGATTCTTAAAATCAACCGAAAGGCTGATGAAACTATTAAGAGATATAAGACATGTTTAGTAGCAAAAGGGTATAATCCATGGGAAGAAATTGATTACGAGGAAACATTTTTTTCTTGTTGTAAAATTACTTCAAGTATGCCTTATCCTAACAATAGTAATCAGTTTCGATTTGGAATTATATCAAATGGATGTAAAAATGACATTTTTAAATGGCAAACTAGATGATGAAATTTATATGGAACACAACCCATAGTTTTTTAAAGAAAAATGGTCAATAACACAAAGTGTACAAACTCATGAGATCTATTTATGGGTTAAAACATTCTTCCAGACAGTGGTACTTAAGATTTCTGTAGAGTTATGTTAGCTTGAGAGGGGGTGAATAGTAGTCAGTTTTGATTTGGAATTACATTAAATTAAAGTAAAAATAACAATTTTAAATGGAAAACTAGAAGATAAAATTTATATAGAACAACTCATAGTTTTTTTTTAAAAAAAAGATCAAGAGCACAAAGTGTGCAGACTCATGAGATCTATTTATGAGTTAAAATATTCTTTCAGACAGTGGTACTTAAGATTTTTGTACAGTTATGTTAGCTTAAGAGATGGTGAATTAAGCTTTTTCACCCTTAATAAAAATAAGAACTTGAAACAACAAATAAAAAATAGAGAAATGCAGCACACAAAGATATATAGTGGTTCGCTATGCCTACTCCACTACCTTGTCTTCTCACCAAGGATTTAGTCAAACCAACTTACTTAGATAAGTTTTTAAACAAGGCTTAACAACAAACCTTTACATACAATGGTTTTTTAATAGAATCATATACAACCAATACCTTTTACAAGGGTAAGGCTTAACCTTTACAACTTCACAAATAGAAATGTGAAAAAGAATTCAAGAGAAGGCATAAGGTCAACAAGATTATACATTCTTATCTTGGGTATACAAGAAGATAGAAAAATATGCTAAGGGAAGCTCAATCTTTTTTTTTGAATAAATGAGAACAACAAGACTCTTGATTATAAGCTTTTAGAATTCAAATGTTACTCGAGTACAAATCTATGTTTAATGGACTAAGTTTGATCTTTACTCAACTATATAAATTTTGTAATCGATTATTTTGACAACTTACTCGAGTACGAACTTCCTTTTTCTAGATTAAATTTTTTACACAAAAAAATTCAAAACATACTCGATTACAAAAGGCTATTTACATGAGTACATAAATATCATTACTTGAATACAAATTTTCAAACTTGATTAATCTTATGATCCAGAGACTTGGCATATTTTAGATACTTATTTACTTTATTACAAAAATAATTTATTCAAGTACATAAGATACATTACTTGATTACAATTTTAAATACTTGAATACAAATACAATCTAGAGACTAACAGATTTTTCAAGGATATATATTCGATTACAAATTTGTTTACTCGAGTATAAATAAATTATTACTCGATTATAAAAATTAATTACTTGATTAATTTTTACTTGACATAAACTTGTATTACTTACTCGAATACAAACTCTTAATTAGTCGAGTACATTAAATCTTTACTCGAATAAACCTATATTTGTAATCAATTATATATAGACTTAGCTAATGCTTACTTGATTACAAACATCTTACACTCGATTATACAAACATACTTACTTTGAATTTGGCCTAGGCTTTTTGACCAAGGAATTACTCAATTACAAAAAGAAATTTACTCGAGTGTGAGAACTAGATTAGATTTTTACTTGATTAGAAAGAGCTTATTACTCGATTAAAACTTGACTACTATACATATCATTCTTGATCATATGAACATTGTTTTGGTCATCATCTTTTAACCAAATTTACTTATTTTCTCATTAAATCAAAACAATAAATTTCTCAATAGTTTCATCAATCAATTATCTCATGTGATTTTTAAGTGATTGATGAAGACCACTATGTGTATATCAAATGGTCTAATGATAAGTTTGTGATCTTATCACTTTATGTGGTGACAAACTTTTGCCTAGGAATGATAAGAAGTATCTCTTGAGTACCAAAAAATAGATGTCCTCCAATTTCAAAGTGAAGAACTTAGGCAAAGCAATGTATACACTTCATGAAAATTGAGAGAGATTGTTTAGAGAAGTTGGATCTTTCTCAAGATTCTAACATACAATAAATTTGTAAAACTACAAACTTGTAGATGCTCCAATTGTTAAAAGGCGAAGGTTTAACTAGAAGAATGTTCCCTAAAACTCCATGAAAAAAGAAACAAATGGCTAGAGTTCCTTATCTTAATGCCATGGGTAGTCATATATATGATGTGCACAAGACTAGATATCTGCAAAGCAATTGGGACGTTGAGTAGATATCAGTTAAATCTAGGTTAGTCCCATTAGAAAGCCAATAAGAGGATAATGAGGTACCTAAATAGTATAATGGACTATTTCCTCTATTATCAAGGGAAAGATCTGCGTCTTGAGGGAAATACCGTTATTGATTGGGGAGGAATTTTAGATGAAAGAAAATCCATCTTTAGATATATTTTTCTACTTGACAATGTAACTATCTCCTGTAATAGCAAAAAACAAGCTTATGAAGCTTTGTTTACCATGAAAGTTGAGTTTGTAGCATTATCAGTAGTAGTACAAGAAATTGTTTGATTAAAGTGTAGTTAAGTCTAAACCAACTTAAAGTGGTCAATGTGGAAAAATGACTGAGTTGAAAACTAAAGGAACATTATCCAAAGTGGCCAACATAACAGCTAAGGTAAAACTGAGGAGGTGTAGCACAAGGTGGTTACATCGAGTGACGTAAGAAGATAAAATGTTTGTGTTGAAGACTTGTAGTGGATAATATAAAGGTTTTGGGTTATAAACCCAAAAAGATTTTGATTTTTGAGAACAAAATTTCTTTAAGGGGAATTGAATGTAATATCTCGAATGTTTACAAACTTGGAAGAGGTAAGTCTAAGGAAATTTCAAAGACAAAATTTCTTTAAGGGATACTAAACGTAATATCCAAATTTAAAAAAAATGATATTAAAAAATATTTTTGAAATAATTAAAATTAGACTCATAAAGGGGTATGGTGATAATTTGGTGAATTATTGGACCTTTAAAGAAATCCAATAAAAGCAAAACGGAATCAAAGTAGGTAGAGCTCAATTCTAGACTTCCTTGGAAAGCTAATTTTGAGTTCAAATTTTGATTAAACAAAATCAAATTAGGTTTAGACCAGATTTCATTGGGCAAGGTTGAGATGAACATATAGGACCTAGTTTCATGAGAAATTCTTAAGCAGATTAAAAGTCATTCAAACTCAAAGTTGGTTAAAATATATGATAGATTAGTTTGGTAGCCTACTTTGAATTCAAATAAAATCTGAACGGGTTGAGGTTAAGTTTAACCAAAAAAAATGCGTCTAAGTAGGTATACCTAAAACATGATGGTGCATTTGGATTGTATTATCTGTTGTTAGATAAAAAATAATAGATTTTTAAAGATTACGAAAAATATCATTTGAGATATGGCATACAGTTTGGTGGACCAAACCATTTCATGGGTCTTACAAACAACATGAAGGAGAGTAACCCAATATTTTTGGTATAGATCTCCAATCGTCTACGACAAACATACAAAAGGCAAAAACTAGCAAACCAAATAAGTGAAACAACCAAAACAACAGTGACCCACCAAAACTTGTGAAAACCACAAACTGAAGATTAAAGATTGATTTTGATGAAGAAGATTAGTGATTTGCTAGAAAATTGACAAGAAATCGTGTATGTATATTGGACATAGGCTTTAATTGATCAAAAGAGGACACACTGAAACAAATATGACTCGTGGCACCTGAATTCACTATCCAATATCTAGGGCAATTGAGTACTAGACTAACAGATATTGAAAAACAAGTACCTAAAGCCTAATCAGATGCATCATGTTTTGCACTTGTCTTAATAAATGAGAGATGAGAACTCAACACATTTAAAAGATGCTGGTACTGAACATGGTTCAAAGACTGCATGAAATTCCTAATATCCTGATTCTTGGCCTGACTAGAAGAAGCATCAGAGACTTCACTAACCATAACAGAATTTACTTGATTAAAGACCACTGGATTATTAGGACTATTCCTCTGTTTAGATTTGTATCCTGGAAGATAACCATGTATTTCTCGATGGTGTGTCCATTATACCCACAATGTGTACAAGTAGGCCTTTGTCTTTTCTAAAACATGCCATGACTAGCCATATTCATATCATGTCTAATAGAGAATAATACAGGTTCACTCTCTCCAACTGAATTCACAACATTCCATTGGTTTTCCTCTTGAGAAATAAGAGCAAAAACTTTATTTATAGGAGGGATAAGATCCATGAGAAACAGTTGACCCCTAACTTGGGCATAAGACTGATGCAATCCCATAAAAAATGGCATCTCATATTCAATTTGATAATACTCAGCAAGAGCCTTAATTCCACCACAAGAGCATACAAGCCTATAGTTACTAAGTTCTTCCCAAATTGTTTTAAGTCTAGTAAAGTATGCACCAACATATAATTATCCTTGGGTTAAATTCATCAATTCAAGCCCCAATTGAAAAATACGAGGTCCATTACTCTGTTGGAACCTTTCTTTAAGATCTATCCAAATATCATGAGTAGACTCAAAATATATCACCCTAGCTAAGATATCCTTAGATATCGAATTCAAAATCGAAGATATAACTATGTTGTTATTCTGAATCCATACATTAGGAAGGTTAGGATCATCACTTGGAGGTCGCGAAATGGAACCATTTACAAACCCTAGTTTATTCTTCACGGATAGGCTATCATCATAGCGTGGCTCCATGAGGCGTAATTCTCCTAGATCAACGATTGAGAGACCAAAAGAAGTCCAAGACTATCAAAATGATGAAGATAATATAGACTAGATCTATCATCAATGGCAAAAATTGAGCATTGACGAGAAAGAGGACATATCGAGATTTTCCATTGCCATAGAACAAATATGAACGAACGATTTTGTGTAAAAGAAACAAAAGTGATTGCAAAACTCAGAACAAATGAGATTGCAAGATTCACGATCGTCAGAAGAGAAGATTGATTGCAGAACTAGGAACAAAAGAGATCGCAAGCGATCGTCAAAGAAACAAAATTGATTGTAGTACTCCAAACAAAAGAGATTTGCAAGATACACGATTGCTGGAAAAGAACTGAAACACAGCGTCGAGAATCGATAGAAAATAGAGGCAAGCCTAGAGCTCACGACGTCAAAAATTGATGAAAAATAGTAAGTAAACCTAGGGTTTCGAGTTGCTTTGATACCAAATTGAACAAAGAGGGTGAAAAATACCTGAAGGTTTGATTAAATGAAAAGAATTGATCTGCAGCCTTTAAATACAATAGGATGCCTTGCTCTAACCGCTAATTAATTGTACTAACCGTACAACTAAAACAAACAAGTGCTAACTAAAACATACAATAACAAAATACAAATAGTTTGTTAATGTGATCGTATATACGTGGCATTTGTGGAAGCCAAAAATGGCAGCAAATGACTATAAAAATAGAAACATTCTTCAGTTTCTAAACACACCAAATCAAGAGAAAAAAAACAAGTGATAGAAGGAATAACGACAAGAGGTTTGATGGTTTTGGTGGCTGAAAAATCTATTCTAGTGAACTAGTAGTCCGTAGTGAGAGGCAACGATGGCTATTTCTAGGTGTGTGGTAGTCAATGACAGGCAATGCATGATGCCTGAGAGGTGGCTAAATGTGATCGCGATTGTCGGATGACTGTTTCCCGTGAGTTGCAGTGACAAGTCAATTTGGAGAGGAATAGTTTTAGGTGGCCTTCTACAAATGATTTTGACAAGTTTCGAAAACAAGTGATAACGAAGCCTTAAGTAGCATTTTTTGATGGCAATGGCATCAAACGGTGGTGGCAGATGCAGAGGCGAGCGATGAAAGGTCAAATGGAGAAAGGTCGTGCAATTTTTAGAAAATTTGAAACTTTGACTAGTTGACACTTCTACCCTTAAATTTCTAAGTTATTTCATTTTAACCTGATATGTTCTTTTTATTATACATGTACCCTCTATTTTTCTTAAACTGCACCTGGCCCAGTACAATATATGTTATTGCATTTATTTTATGACCATTAAATTTGCATAATTGCATCATTATCATGAAATTTATGCTTGTTGAATGTCAATATTCTTGCTTATACCATAAGATTTGTTTTATGACACCAAGTCTCATCACACTATTTATGATATAGCAGAAAAATAAAAAAATTCATTATTATCACAGGAATAATTAGTGTTTCATCTGGAAGCAAAAAATGTTAGTTCACTTGATAAACAACAATTATCACCTCATTTGTTATAATATGTGTAAATAATTAATGCATATTATGTAATTGATTGTATACACAAATTATTTTGGAAATTTTTACGTGATTTATTGGCTAATTCAATATATTCAAACATGTCACAGGTGATTTAAAAATGTCAAAATGAATGGAAAAAATGATTGACTAATAAAACATTTTTTTTTTGTATTTAGAATAAATTCTCACTATATTATTAAGTTTATTTAAGTAGCTTGATTATTGGAATGTAAGATGTAATCACATAGTATATTAATTTAGTGTTTATTTTCAAATATTGCTCAATAAAGTTTAACTGGGTTAAAAAAGAAATTCATAAAAACTTGTGAATATAAATATATATATATTTAAAAATCTTCAATTCCTTTGGTAGTGCATTACACTTTAGTAAATCTATATTATGTTAAAAATAGCTTAAATAAAATTTTACAATATTAAAAAAAAGATTTAGATAAATTTCTAAAATAATTTAGAAATATATCCTGTACCAAGAATACACAAATAGAAAAATATATTTCAAATCTTGTTCATATAAATTTTTATTTTTTAAGTAAACTAGCAAGAGATTTTGAAATTCACTTAATGACATCGTTTAAAGACAAAAAAACAAAAGTACCAATTAAAACTAATTGAAAAAGAACACCCAGATCCGCAAACATTTCAAGCATGAAAAAGGAAACTCCAAAGAACCATCAACATTCTTGAAATGGACTTTTGGACGACATGGTAAGGCAATTTGTTGGGAGTTATGAGTGCAGTTTTTTTGAGAGCTCGCACCTAATAAGCTAAGCTGCTGCAACAGATGGCTTTGAAGCAGCAGAGAGCCTGGATCTCTTCTTAGCTAAGCTTTCGCTTCGCTTCTCTCTCTGTTCCTTCATTCTGGTAGCAAGGAGTTTCTGGTACTCGGCAGCATCAGCCTTGGCCTTGGCAATTCTCTTCTTTTTCTCGGCAATTCTAGCTCGTTTCCTCTGCAGTGTCAATGGAGTAACCAATCTCTGAATCTTAGGAGCTTTGCTCACTTTTTTCCCTGCCAAATACAGGAAGGTGAGAACAATGCTCAAAAACAATATCTCAAAATGAACAAACAAGATGCCGTGATTTCATGTTCTAAGAGTGCTTTAATCCAAAACGTCACAATCGTTTCCAGCACAAGACCCCAGTAAAAAAAAAATTAGAGAAACAGCATGACATTAACTATTTCTTTAGACTGTAGATTAATGAAACTTGAGGTTGCATCTCTTTATTGGCAAGCCCAGCCAAACCAACAAGGTGCCTAAATGCCACCAAAAAGGAACAAGTGTGAGAGACAATGTAGCCAGTCTGAGATTGATTGCAGTCTTTTGAGAATTATGATGGGGGATGAATTGGCACAAACACCATGGCCAAAGCTAGGAAGAAAGAAAGCTAAAGGCAGTACAGAGAGATTATTAATGCTAGATTAAAAAAAGGTATTGCCTGTATGTTGCAATCATCTTTGGTGGAGGCCTAAACTCCATACTTATAGTAAGGGAGAGCCTGCACATCAGGGACGTGATGACAGCCTGAAATCTCTTGAGTGTATTGATGACCCCATGTTGATGGTGAAAGAGTAGCAATTGTAAATAGGAAACTAGTGCTGGTAATGGAATAGTGGTACTCGGGGCTATAAGATCATGGTGAGTAACCCAAAGCATATGTGGAATAAGTGGGTTGGATGTGTTTGTCTCCATATTCTCTCTCATGAAAAAAATTAAGGTAGGGATCCTCTGGAATGGAGGATCCATCCTTGACAAACCCCCAACTCCAACCTCCATTCCACAAAAACTTGAAGGTCTCATTCAAAGAAGATCAATCCTAGCCCTTGCCTGAGGCTAGGTGCTACTGCCATTAGAGCCATTGAACTTTCTGGGGCACTGCAGGGTGTAAGACAATAAGAGGCCCTTATAGATGTATATAGGAAAAACAAATAGGAACAATAGGTGGAGAGCCCTGTGGTGGGAGAGCTTATAAAGATATGCTCTATCCTCGTAGAGTAAGCCTTTGGAGATTCTCAGGTGGAGAGCCTATAAGGGTATTATGCTCACATGCCTTGCACGAAGCCATACTCGTGGTAGCTGATAGCTCTAACTGATACAAGTACCCATAACAAGCATATGAACTTTTAACTACCATATAATCACAGTACAAATAAAGTGAATAACAGACCATACAAATCAAGCACTAAGATTTAAAACAAAAAATTAGAGATGGCTCCATACAAAACACTATAGAAAAGTATCCTATTATCAAATGGAAGCTGGTGGCTGACCCTTTGATCTAAAAATGCGCTACCAGCTACATCTATGAGAAACCAACTAATTACCCCACACCCACCCGAAGATATTGAAACTTTATAAAATTGAGAAATGTACCAGTTTTTGTTGTAAATGATCGCCGGTATGTATTGACATACTTGCGTACATCATCCTCCTTGGAGAGGTTGAAGAGTTTGCGAATTTTTGATGCCCTCTTTGGGCCCCTCATCCTTGGCTTCTCTGTGTCTGTCAGCCCTGGAAGGTCATTCTCGCCTTTCTTCACAATAACCAAATTCAAAACAGAAAGATCTGGGCTCACAATGCACCCACGCACAGACTTCCTCCTCCTCTCTCCATTTCTCCTACCATATCCACGAAAGCAAGGTGTACCTGCCCAGCCATATTTAGAAGGTTTGAGGTCAGCAAACAACATATAAAGCTAAAAGGAAAATATACTTCTAAGAAGCCCGTGGAGCATAGTACACCCACCTCTGTGGAGCAGGAGACGAACACGGCCAGGTGTTAACACTCCCTGCTTCATTGGGAAACCTTGCTTGTCACAGCCTCCCATGATCTTGAAAACATAGCCCTTAAATTCCTGTTGAATATGCGGAAAACAAAATCCGTTGAGATAAAAACTATAGATCCTAGCGTAGAGTATTCAGATTAATCATGATGTTCAGCATCCTTACATCTCCAAGGGAATCTCCGCTGACCTCCTGTGAGATCCTCTTGTCGAAAAAAGCCCGGCTGTGCAGTTGAAACAACAAATGCAAAAAGTAAGACAACTCAATCAAATAAAAAATACGAAAGGAAAGAGGAATACTTGAAAAACTATTCCTTAAGTTGCTGAAGATACAATGCATGGAACCTAAATCTGATAGATGCACTGTCCACATAAATTTAACATTACAACTATTGGATAATGTGCATTAAGTCAAGATTTTATGTCAAAGCAATTATCTCAATAGATAGAAGTATTACTTCCAGAAGTTCAAAAGTGCAGCCTCATATGCAATGATCACATTCAGAAACTCACAGTTATAGCAGTGGGGATAGTAAAAATCAGGAGGAAGTCTGCTTCTGCAAGTCCAGGAACATTTAATAGGAGAAGCACCCCTACCTAATTTCAGCAACAACAGAAAATATGTGATGTTCAAAGAATTTGAATTGCCACCCAGCATTTTCATGTATCATTAGGTCAATTCATAATCTCTACTGAGGCCAACGATGAAATGGCAGCCAAGATTACACTTGATTTATGTAACCCATTTTCTGTTCGCTTGAACCACAAATTTGTCGACGTTAGACTAGTCCCAAAAACCAATACCCCTGCCTATTTTAACTGTCACAAGCAATTCCAGGAAATAGACATTTTTAAAGAGGTGCATTTGGTAAAAGAAGAAAAACAAATAAACCTATTCAGGAGATGTAGATTAAGGAAAGTGGATGGGATAAGGAGGGGAAAAGTTAATTTGAGGTGGGAACTCACAGCTTCTGATCATCGTCAATTTCAAGCTTCTTCTGGCACCCTGTGGTTGGGTTCGCGATATTGAACTGCAAACGAAGAAGCATCCAATACATCCATAAGCATGCAATAAACATCTATACATATACATATATATATAGGGCAGCGGAGATGTTTAGATACATACATATATATATCTATAGAGAGAGAGAGAGAGAGAGAGTAGAGATATTGCACCTTCATCTTGGGCGGGGCAAAGCTTCAGCTTCAGTTTCAGGCGAAACGGCGACGGACGAGAACAGAGTGGGAGGGAGCTCGGCCTTTTTAGGGTTTTGGCCGTCCCTCGCTCCCTCTTTGGTTTTATAGGTTAAAAATAGGGTAAATTAAACTTAGACCTGTATAGTTTAAGTTATTTGCACTAGAGACCTCATATGATTAAAAATGTATTTAAGTCATTATAGTTTGTCTTTTTACTTAAATACTCGTCAATTTAAAAATATGTTTACAGATTAAGTCACGAGAATCGTCAATTTAAAAACACTGTCAAATTGCAGGGATTTAAAATTGTCTTTGAATAAAATATTTAAACAAAAATCGCAAGTCATAAAGACTTACAGACATTTTTAAACAACAAAGAAATTCCTTATGAATAATCAAAATTATATAGCGTCTTTATGTAATTTATCCTTAAAAGTGTGCTTAAATGCTGCTAGACTATTTAGGATAGAAGTTTTTTACTGGTATATATAGGAGAAATTTTGTTCGTACTTAACATTCTATGACAAAATATTTGGAGCTTAGTCAAAATATCAATGATAAGATTAAATTCGATAAAAGCATCTAAAACTATTTTATTTGGCTAGTTTGGACAAGCGAGTCGAGATTGGTTTGTGATTTTTTTGATTGGTATATTTTTTAAATAATTTTTGTTCGAGTCAATTTTTACACCCACTTTTGCGGTTTTGTTAAATTTTACAATCATTCTTGATGCCACTAATCTTTTTTTACTTTTACACAATCTATCATCTTTATTTCCCAATCCTACAAAACCAAATTTGGGTTGTTTTTAAGAATGTCAACGACCATTGCCGTTGACGAAAAGCAAAATCTAGATAAGTATTTATTCTTTCTTTTCTCTTTATCTTATACACATATATATATATATATATATATATCTTTAAACTTGGATTCATTCATTATGAAGGTAAACTATCATAACGAAGATGAATGTGAACTAATGAAAATGTTTTGAATTGATTGCAAAAATCTTTGTAGAACGGAAAAGATAACAATAGTGTTGATGATTTTCAAAGATGAAAAATTTAGGTGGTATTTTCTTCGTATTTCAGTTTTAAGTTCAATTTTGTATTTTGAGTGTCTGCTTTGAAATTTTTGAAAACGTATTTTTTTTATCATTCTAAAAAACTGTTTCTGAAAATAGAAAATTAGAAAACGCGTTTACTTTGAAATTTTGAAAAATTATTTCTTTTTTGTTATTATGATATTTTATTCAATAAATTTAATTATTACATATTAAAATTAACTATTTTTAATAAGGTTTTATTATTAAAATAAAATAATAAATTTAATTAATAAATTACTAACATACATCTTAACAATAATTTATGTTAAATTGTACAGTTAATAATATAACATATGTTATATTTTTAGTTATAATATAGATATATTACATTTTTTGAATTTTAAATAAATATATAATTTTATTTCCAAAATTTAATAATAAAATTTTTAATTCTTTTTTCTCTTCTTTTATGTTTTTTTTCTTTCTTTTTTTTATCTTTTCTTCATTTTCTTTTTTTCTCTTTTCTTCTTCTCTGGTGCCCTACATCTTCTCCGGCAACCATTGTCAACCAAAGATGTAGACGATCAGAATCTATCATTAGAATTTCCAAGTCAAGGGGGTTAACATACACAAAAATGAGTCAAATTTAACGGTTGAATTTGCATAGATCTAATATTTAATTTTTGTAGACAAATACAAAATGGCACTGCCAGTCACCACCGGCCACCGTGGCCAGTGGTTTCCAACGATTAGAGGCAACCACCCGACAACCAAGGGCTTATCGACCACCATATCCAAAAACTAAGAAGATCTAACGATCAAATCTCTTTAGATCTAAAGTTAATCGTTCGACCCACCTACCTATTGCATTATTAGTCGCCATCAGCCACCATGGCCAGTGGTTTCCAGCGATTTGAGGTAGCCACTCGACACCACCTATCGACCAATATACCCAAAAACAAACAAAAGAAGGAAAATGAGATAGGAGCGAAGAGATGAGAGATGAAGAAGACCAGCAAGATCGAATGGCGGGGGCCGTGAAGGGCGTAGTTGACTGCGGTGATGGTGATAGGTGGTGGGTGTAGTCGACGATGGTTCATGGCAGTTACGGAAATGGCAGGTGCAGTTAATGACCAAGCCTGCAGAATGAATGTAAGAAAGAAGAAATGAGAAAAGGAATGGAAGAGATAAGAGTGTTCAAAAAAATCACTAGACCACGGTTTCCAGCCAAATCGGACCGAACCGATCGATTTTTTAGAACTAACAGTCCGGTTCGGTTTGGAGAAATTCCAAACTGCACGGTTCGCAGTTTGGAAGACTAGCTGTTCAGTTCAAAACTGAACCGCTCGCATACATTTTATAAAATTGAAAAAAAAAATAATATAAACTATAAAATGGCAGAAACCCTAAAACTCACCCAAAGGCCAACGCCCCCTACTGTACCCTCTTGCTCTCCTCTTTGCCATTTCCATCGGACCATCGCTGATCGGCCCCAACCTACCGACGGCCCCACACTATCGCAGTCGGCAACACCTTTTCTGATCCCTTACTCTGACGTCGATTGACCCCAGTCCCACTTTAGCCCCTTGTTGTCGCAGGCTTGAGCGCCCTCTCGGTTCTCCCATTCAGATCACTCGTCGCTCCATTTTCTTCCTCCTCTCATTCCCATCTCTGGTCGCTGGTCGTATCGCTATTTGAATCGCGGCATAATCGCAATAGGTTTGCTCTCTCTCTCTCTCTCTCTCACTTTCTGTTGATTATGCCATGTTTGGAACACAGTGAGTGCTCTGGCCTTGGGTGAGTTGTAGTGTGGGTCTTCAACATCATGAAGTTGCTAAGTTCAGTAGTATCGATCTTGTGTTGTAGGAAACCACAGAAACCAAATCGCAAAATGCAGTGCGATTCAATGCGGTTTTTCCACACCAAATCAAACCGCTTAGTTGATTATGAAGAAAATTAACCTTACGGTTCGGTGCATTAAACCGACTCAAAATCGGTCAGACCGAACCGCAAACACCCCAAGAGAGAGAGAGAGAGAGAGAGAGAGAGAGAGAGAGAAATGAGTGATTTGGAGATGAGAGGCCGAGATAGGGGGGTAGGGGGGTTGCGTGCATTTTTCGTGTTTTGGTGTTTTTAGTGTGTTTTCACTAAAAACACCCAAAACAATAAAATCTTGTTTTGGGTTTTCTTTACAAATTTTTTTCTTATTTTCGAAAATGTATTTTTGAAAATAAAAAAGAGAACGAATTTTCAATATTTTGAAAAATTAAAAACTCAAAATGGGTTGAAAACAGTAAAGAGAATGACCTATAGTTTCCACCAATAATACATCTCTCTCTTGATTTAACTTTTCTCACTTTTTCTTTCTATCTCCATATCTTTGTTTTTTTATCATTCGAAAAAAAAACCCTAGGCTCATATTCAAAAACAAAACCCAGACAAACGATTTTTGTCTTTTATTTTTCTTTGAGAATAAAACTCAAAAAATAAATGATTTTGCATTTCTTATTGAACAATGATGAAATAAGAGAGAAAAATATGAGGATAGGGAATGAAAGAGAAAAAGACAATAATGATTAGTTTGACATTTATGAGAAATGAAAAAGAGATTAAGAAAAAAAGCGAGGGGAGAGAAATAGAGAAAAAAATAATTTAAATAAAATGACAAAAATGGTTAATTCAAAGTCTATTACAATTAATTGTGCTATTTTTAAAATATAGGGGTAGCTAGTGTAATTTAAATAAATTTTATGGTAATTTATGAAATTTAACCTTTTATTGTATTTAAATACACATACAATTCTATTTTATTTTTATTTAGATATAGAGTTTTTTTATAAAAAAAAATAATGTTGGAATTCATTCCTTATTATCAAATTTGATCTTAAAATATTTTATCTATAATAATTTATTTTACAAATTTTATTTTTTAAAAGACAATTTATTAGATATGGATTAGAATTAGTTTTATCAGTACCTAAATCCCTTTTTACTATTCATACTTATTGTCCACACCCACCAAAGATTGTATTAATCCCATTATCAATTACACCTCTAGAATATAGGTAAAGCGGTCAACTGAGCAATATGTGAGGGTCAATCTAGTGAGTTGCTAGTTTGATTCTCTTCTTACGCAATAATCAAAGGCCCAACCTGCAATTTACCTCTTTTAGAGCAATCAAAGTCATGAACGACAAAAGATCGAGTAAGAACAGTAATTCCACATAATAGATACAAATTACATATTCATACTGGTTTAGTTTAAATTAAGAATATAAATTTATTTGATTTTATCTCAAAATTTCAATCAAAATTTAACATATATAATCTAAGAAAATAATATATATTTTTACTTCTATATAAACAAACACTATGTTTTTTATGTTATGAAATTCTGATGATAAAATATATTTTTTTAAATAACCTTATATATCTTACTTAAAAAATAAAAAATTAACTACATTAGATCTCATAATCTTTAAATAATAACTAGCTTATCAAATAACTTTATCACTAACCAAAACTTATTTTGTTTAAAATTTACCTAAAAAATAAAAAATAAGTTGTAACTCTCAAATAGCACTCAACAAAACTTTCATTTAAGATTTTTTTTAATTTTTTTTACACGAGCAACGCCTAATATATAATTCATACAATATTTTCAAATTTAACTACAAGAATTCATAGAACATAAAACATTTTCTCACATAGCATTACGTCAAACTTGGTGATTCGGTTTTGTTTTCCATTTTATTCATAAGAAAATGCTATTGATATATTATTGTGTACACTTTAAACTACAAAATAATGTACCAATGTCTAAAATACCCTTATCCAAGAGGGTGAAGCACAGTGAAATAAAGAATATTTATGTCATTTATGTGTTTTATGTAGATTAAGATGTACATAAATAATGTACAAATAGCATTACCCTTATTCATAGGACTTTTGTTTCACTTCACAGATCACATAAACTCCACCAACACTAAACAGTGAGCTTAAATTGGTGATGACTAAATGGCTAAATTCTTTTCCATTAAGTTGACTTTAATTATTAAATTATATATATTTTGTGATTTATATATAATATAAATATAAAGATAAAATAGATCACAAAATTTCTATTAGGATATCTCCAACCACACTTCCTATTCTAGTCTCTATCATATTATAAATAATTTACTTCATATTCTTTTTTTACCTTAAAAACTATGATTATTCCACTCACACTTCTTATTTGACTCTCTATTTTATTTATTTATTAATAAATTTTAATTTTATTTTTTTACCTTACCTATTGTTGAGCCAATTTGCTTATATTAATTAAGTTTTAATGATTAACAAAAATATTTTTATGATATAAATGTTTTCTCTTACTCATGTAAAAAGTAAATTTATTTTGAATTAAAAAATAATTATTTTTAGACATGTTTTCTTGTTTTAATAATTTATGTCTCAAAAGTTTATATTTGAATTTTCAAATTTTGAATTAAAGGAGAATTATTTTTAGACATGTTTTCTCTTACTCATACAAAAAGTAAATTTATTTTGAATTAAATGAGATTACTTTTAAACATGTTTTCTTATTTTAATAATTTATGTCTCAAAAACTTATATTTGAATTTTCAAATCTTGATTTCTCATGCAAAAAGTAAATTTATTTTAAATTAAATATGAGACATGTTTTCTTATTGTTTGAGAAAGCCTATACTGTAAGCACCCCCGCTCGGATATCCCAACCACCCGGTTACCCGAACGGGAGTGCCTACGGAAGGAGAAAGAATGAAACACAAGATAGAAACTACCTTGGCATTCATACAAAAGAATTAAAACAGTGAAAGCTAAGCTATACACATGCATGCACTACGGATACTTTGCTAGCACAACGGTCACATGAAAAACAAATTAATACATACAAACACCCAACATACATGAGACATGAGAAATAATCTGGCACAGTCAAAAATAATAGAGAAAGTCCTACTCAAACATTAAAGTTAACTAGGGCTAATAGGGGAATAACGAGGACTAACGGAACTACCTGTACACCATACCGACTTTGCAGCTAAATGCTGACTCCCTTGCCCTTAACCCATGCTGCCACTACCTGGAATGATAGAAAGCAAAGTGAGTCGAAAGACTCTGCAAGTATAACGGAAGGAAGGTTGTAGGCTGAACAGATCCAATAAATTCTCCCCAGAACACTAACACCCAAGCATACACAAGTCATGAGACGTCCATCACAGTACAAAAGCATAAATAAAAGCACGTATCAATCCTTGGGGCCCATACAAGACACACGACACCCAAGTCTCATATCAATCTGTTGCTACCTTGAAAGACAACATATACCTCCAACAAACTTGTGCACGCTGTTCTAGGTCGGTGCTCCCGTCACCCCTATGCTCGTGTTGGTCCTCCCGACATCAGAGCTGTAGAATAATTGAGTTGTAGGCTTCCTCGGAATGGTCCTCTTGTCCGAGACCAGTGAACTGTCGGTAACCATGCAATGCATATAAAAATGCAATGGTGAAATGAGTATCAACGTGATACACTGGCGCCCATACATCTAGGTATCAGGCTATGCTCCACCCACATAGTAAACCACATGCGATGCATATGCCCGTGCCAGATGCAATCTAACCATCCTAGAATGCCTGTGTCCAAGCATACTCAATAAATGAATACCCCAGCATGCATTCTGTACCCATGTTATAATACTCGAAAAATCCTTAAGGGTATAAATGGTATTTGGTGAAGGATACAAATGGAATTATTGAAAGAATGAGGCTGTAGGGTACACTATCGCATTTTTAAGCAACCAAATTGACCGGAGGGAGTATCCTAAATCCTAGATAGCTAAGGAAAATGGAATAGTACCAATGAGTAATTCGAGTCATGATTTTAGGTGATAAAAGAAATAGGATCGAGAACGATTTTTGGTACAACTGTTGTAACATCCCGTTTGAGTGATAGGAAGGACCAGAACAACTTACCCTGATGGGCCTACGCGAACTTCCCAAGGGGGTCACCCATCCTTGAACTGCTCCCAGCTCAAGTACGCTTAACCCCGAAGTTCTTTGCTTACATTCAGCCTAAAAGGTATCCAACTGATGTTGTTTCCTTCCTTACTTATCCTCTATATATACTATTCTCCTCTGGGCTCCCGGGGTATTCCAACTGTCGACTAGGCTGAGAAAACCAAATTAACGTAGGGAACATCCAAAAAGTCAACGGAGTATGTTAAGGACCAATATTTTATGTGTAGAACAACCCCCTAGCAATTTCGGGTTGAAACAAAGAGACTTAGGGTCAAAACGGTTAGCCAGGCCTAAGTGTAATTTTTTAAA
Organism: Diospyros kaki; assembly: GCA_036245055.1. NCBI lineage: Eukaryota > Viridiplantae > Streptophyta > Magnoliopsida > Ericales > Ebenaceae > Diospyros > Diospyros kaki. Next base: position 13,565,051 of record BSEG01000015.1, on the reverse strand, counting down.
TTTGCCCGAAGGAGGTCAAAAGGATAGTTTTTTGGGAATTTTGCGGATGAAATGAAAAATATAAAACTTGTGGGCCTTAATGGTATAGTTGATAGATCAGGGGTGCTTTTGAAAGGGGCCAAAGTGACATTGGAAGAAACAGTGGGGTTGAAGTGTAATAAGTCTAAACTATAGTGTGAACATAGAAGAAGAAATTGGTCGTCGCCTTCCACTGCACGTGGAGGTTGTTTCAGGCGATGGGACAACAGAGGAAGACCTGGGAAAGGTCGTATACAACGGTGGGAAGCTTGAGGGCCAAGCCTTGGCCGGTGATTGGCCGAGATGTGACCGGTTTTTGCCTGTAAAATGAGGCCGAAAGTTTCAAAATTTTAGCATCAAATTCGTTGAGTTTGAGAATAAATGAAGGGAAACTAATAGAGGCTTTTTGTTCCTTGGTGTGTGAGAATCATTTCTGGAGCATTTGAAGGTGTTTGGTGTGGGTTTGGAGGCTGTTCGAGCATTAGCCGGAGATGCGAGGCGGACGCTTAAGGTTAACCTGCAACTTGCGATTTGGGGGCCTTTCCGGTGTCCTTTCGGTCAAAAAGTTATACCATCTGAATTGATTTTGAGAGGGCTTCAAGGGGGTACCCTTAGATCGGCCATTTGAGACATTGTCGATGGTCAAAAAGTTGAGGAAAGAGGTGGCACGTGGCTACACGTGCCACACTTTGCCCGCAGCCACGCACTAGGCGCGTAAGAGCGCGTGAGTAAGGGCATTTTCGATATTTCTCTTCTAGTATTTTTCTTAAATTATTTTAGAATTTATTGTATTGAAAAATTTAGAAAAATGTTTGAGCAGATAATTATTTTGGAATTATCGAGGTGAAAATTAGGAAAAAATAGAAAAATTTATGAAAAATTGAGAAAAAATAGATTTTGATGCTCTTTAATTAAATATGGTATTTAGGAAGTGTCGAGGCTCAAGATTGAGTATAAGCATGAGTATCTGTGATTCGGCACGTGAATCGAGGCCGAGCATGAGGATCAAGGCAATCCGAATACGTTCAAGTGAGTGGCTTGACTCTAGTTTTATCCTTATTTTGGAAGTGTGTTGGTGTGTGTGTAGTGGGTTCAGGTGAGCGGTTTTACCCTCCAGAACTTAGGTTGCATGTGATTGAACCAATTCAAATAAGCGGTCATCCCTCTAGAACTCGGGATGTTATGCATATAGTTTTACTTATGTACCTGTAGCATCGTATGCATATTGAACATGTGGTATATTGCATCAATTATTTTTACTTATAAAAGAGTCAGTGCATGGTGTGTGATTTTCATATCAATGGGCATTGGTTTTCATGTCGTTGTTATGTCCTTGGGGGATAGGATAGAGTATTCTTAAAAATGAAACAAGGTTAATCCAGATGAATGGGTGATACGGTAGGACACCCAAGGATTAAGTATGTCACGGCAAGGTCAACCCCAACGATGTGTGGAATGGATTTTCCACAGGAGGTTGAGTATGTCAGGGCGATTTCTTAAGTTAAACGTGTTGCATGTTGTTGTGGACTGTATATGCCATGCTTGTATGTTTTTCATGCATTCAGTAAACTGTTTCATGCCATCACTTAGATGTTTTATCATCTAATCTGGGTTATGCCCTTGGAACATTCAACGTTCCAGCTAAGGACTGTTGACAGGGCAAGGACGTGACCAGTCGATGGCCAATGGTGTTAAGAATGATACTCGTTGTATCATTTTGAGGATATAGTATTACCTTAATATATGTATAAACGGTTGTAAGATAATGATGTTATCATTTGGTAGTTTGTAATTCGTATTTCGGTGTAGAAACACTTTGTATGAAACTTGTAGTAGGCCACAGTATTTTGATGTTAATGTATCCGCTGCATTATAATTTGTCTCGTTTAGTTGTTAAGATTATTGATCTTGTTAGTTAAATGGGCAAGACTGGGGTTCTTGGGATTTTTATCTGCATGTGAAGATTGTTCTTGAAATCACCGCGCGTGATGAACTTGAAAAAAAAAAAGAAGATTCCCGAGAATTACCTTATAGTGACGTGCCCGTGTAAGGCGGGGTGTTACACATGTGCATATCAAACCATGAACGCTAATACAACATATCGAATCATGCAGTAAATCACATACTGAGAAGGCTAATCAACAGTGTCTGGCACTGGTCAACAGTCAGTGACTAGGAGTGTCCACCCGACGATTAACTTTAGAGTCGTACAATAGTCTATTTCAACATCACCAAACAACCCACATTTGCCCCACTGTTTGATAGCCCTAGCTGAACCATACCCAAGAATCCATAAATAAACTCGTGCCTCTAAGAACTTAGTCCCTAAGTTAGGTTCAGCATCATTCCAAAAGGAATGGGGGCTATACAAACCCCCGTAAGCTTCCAACAACTAAAATTCTAGAAGTCCCAGATTCAATTCAAATTATAGCAAATGAATAATGCTCAATAAGTAATGCTAGGCGCCGCATTGGTGTAAGGGAGAGAATAAAATACAAGAAACAACGAGGACTTACACGAAGATTATAGGGTTTATAGAGAGGGTTTAGAGCTTACCTTTACACAGTCGTTTCTTGCCTTTCTTGCACTCCCACTGCAAAGTAAAACATTTCCTAACAATTAATAAAATTATAGCTTACATTAAGTAAATCTAACCGTGTAATATAAATAATTTAACCGTATAAAATTCTTAAACATATAACGCTTCTAATAATTTTTACCCACATACCTGATCACCTTTCATGCCAAGATAATCCCGAAATCCCTTATTTTTCCCATATTTCCTTTCTTTTTTTTTTTTTCTTTTCTTCTTCTTTCTCCCGTCTTCTCCCTTGCACACGCACCAACAGCTACTCGCCGGTACCTGGCTCTACCGGCTGCCGTTGCTAGCCACATCGCCATCGCCGGTCCACACTGTCAGCCCTGTAACCATCACGAGCCACCACTGCCTAGCACCACCCCGCTACCAGCACGCACGCACAACACAGTCGTTCGTCACGGCTACTACTTTAGCTTCGCTGGCCTCCACTTCAAATGCTTCAAGCGGCCACTATAGCCTCTCGGTCATCGTTCATCATTGTCGTATGTCGCCCCTCAACCACCGCAGACCGCCTCTCCCTCAACCACCGCAAACTGCCTCTTCCTCAACCATCCGCGCTGCCATCGTCCTTCATCGCCCAGCCATGGTCGAGGCTTTGCTGCTTTAGGCCACCACCAGCCGCGCCCCTAGTTGGCGCCGATCATCGCTTTAGCCACCAGCCACCATCTCTCAAGCTCTCTGCTCTCTCATGAGCTCTCCCTTATCTCTCTCTCTCTCTCTGTTTTAACTTCAGAGAAAAGGCCACTGTACAATACTTAGCCTTGAAGCACATGTGCACAGCCACACATACATAAACATATTAATTAATTTAATTTAATTTATGTTAATTTGATTTACTCTTTTATTATTATTATGATTATTGTTATTATCTCTATTATTATTGACATTATTTTTACTATTATTTTGTTATCTTAAATCCTCAAATATTCATTACGGACCTCAATACTAATATTTATAATTATTATTTATCTCCAATTTTGAGATGTTACATAAGCATTTTTTGAATTTCAAACTCTATGTTAATCCTTTATTTAGTGGTTAAAATGCTTATAAATACCCCCCAAACTCATTTTTTGAGAATTTAAGTGCTTCCATTACATATTCAAAGCACCTAAAAGTTCTCAAACGCCCTCAAGCAAAGCATCCAAACAATCTAAGACTCTCGAAATATTATTACACATCCATCGAAAAGCCACAAAGCAATGGGAGAAAAGTTCTTTAAGTCTTCTACGACAAATCCGAATTTCTTCATTTGAGATTATAAATTTATTTATTTATTTAAATATTATTGCCTTGTATAATTTGTTTTTAATTGTTTATTTGTGTCCAAGTGTGGATAAATTATTTGTAACATTTAAATTACCATTGTAAATTATATAAGTTTTCTAGAACCATTAAAATTTAGGTAAATATAGTTTCCAATGTAAGGTCGGAAGAAAACCTTGGTGTAGTGGTTGTCTAAAACTCGTTGTAATCTAAGTGTGTATCTAATTTCTAATGTGAGTTAGTGTGGAAACCTTACTAAAATTATTTTTGTGGAATCCCAAGAGTGGTTAGACTTTGGGAGAGTGGACTAAGTGTATGTGAAGACACCGAACCACTATAAATTGTCTTGTATCTCATTGTATTTATTTTTGTTATATCTTGTGGCTTACATTTATTATTAATCTCAAATATAATTTATTATATTTATCAAATATATATTTTTCAATAAAATCATTAATTGATAATATTTATTAAAATTAAAAAAAATTTTAATCACTCAATTCACCCCTCTTGAATGGTCATACCCTAAGAAACCAAAACCTATAATTTTCATTACTATAAAAATTTAATGTTTATTTTATAATTTAATAATAAATATTAGTATATTAAAATTTAATATTATTTAATATATTTTTAAAATCAATTTAATAATAAATACACAAATCAATAATCAAATACATAAATCTTATCAATCAATGTGGAACATGCCGTTGCGACTGTTCACCTTCCGCACGCTCCTTCGCGGTTGACTCTGTTTTCTCTAGATGCAAGCCTCTTCCACTCGTTGTGATCGCTTGGACTTTTTGTCTCCAAAGCTATAGGCAAATCAATTGGGCGATGGCAGTAACTGTGGCAACAATTGTTGGGGGGGCACCAGCTATTGAGATGCTATTATGGGGAGAGATGGTGAGGGTTACAGTGACGAACTCGATTGCCAAATCTGCAAAGTGATGGCGAGTCGCTATCAATTTGGCAATAGAGAATAGTATTGGAGTTGAGAAATTGGAATGTCATCCTAAAAATTTATTTTGCCAAAAGAAATGCCGATTGGTTGGAGACAACCATTGGAGTTGAGAACACAACAAAACTTGGTTTTGGTTGGTTTAGCGAATGTTATTGTAACAGGGCTGGCGATTTAAATTCGGATCTCAAAATTGTTAACCCACTCGATCCATCAGCTCTCAATAACAGTACTCTCTTGCCGCTGCCAAATTGGAAAATACAAGTAGAAGTGACGAGGGATTTTGGTTCCATCCGAATCAGGATAGAAGAGATAATGAAGGAAGAAAATGACAGACCAAGAAGTGTGTAAACCAAAAGTAACACAACACCACAATTAGAAAAGATAATGAATGAAGAAAAGGACAGACCAAGAAGCGTGTAAACCAGAAGTAACACCACCACAATTTTGGTTCACACATTTTTGCCATCAAGAAAATAGTTTTTCATTTTTTTTTTTCCTTTTACTCTCTCTCTCTCTATCGTATTACATAATATCACATCATGTCAAGTCTTTACTCTCCTTCAATCAAGAATCAACTATGACCTACAAATGATCCTTACATGATAATCCATCTGCTCGTGGTACAACCCCAGCACCCCTTCAACAACAAATTCAAAACGATGTTCAAAACGATGCTCATGGCAGTGGAAACAAATACATTCGTGAAGTGCAATTGGTATACATGTACACAGCTTAAGATGGGCAAACAAAATCACCACTTGTTTCCAAATCTTCTACATCTGCATCATCCAACTCATCCAGATCCATGCTGCTGCTGTCGATAAATTCATCCCTAACCTTCAGCTCCTCGGAAAGCTTCCGAGCCTCCTGTATGATTGCCAGTACCTCTTCAATGCTTTGGGACGGGTTATTCACATCGTTGCTTTCATAAGCTCCTCCTTCCATCAATTCTACCGGCAAGTTCTTTAAGAACCAGGGATGCCCCTTAATCTCTGGAATAGTTATTCTCTGCCAAATAGAGCAACTCCTTAAGAGGCCTTGCTAGGGGAGAAATTTTTAAATTCTTAGAATTCATGATTTTTGAAAATATGAATTTATACAATTTTATGTTTAATTAAATTTAAACATTCTAAGAATGTTAGGTATTATTTTCTGAAAAGCTTATATTTTTATGTTTGGTTTAAATGTAATATTCCTAGAAATTCATATTTTTTTTTAAAATTACTCTTATTTGATTTTTTGTTTAAAAATGATAAATTCATTCTAATATATAAAATATTAAGACCCACAACTTTTTAGGAAATTAAAAAATGTCATTTTTTTACATATTATGTATATATGTGTGTGTGTATATATACATAATATATTATACAAACATACGTGTGTGTGTATAATATATAACACACGTATGTTTGTATAATATATTATGTGTATATATTTGTAAGAAACAAGTTATAGCAAAGATAATGTGAAAGGGCTATGCAGTTATAAGAAAGTAAGGGGTGCTTTAAACTTTTTATTTGTTAAAAACTTTCCCAAGTCTATGGGAATCTCAGATTCCCAACCTTCCCATGAAAATCTTTATGTGGGAAAGTTGACTAAAAATAAATCCTAATAACGTTATTTTCTCATTTTTTTTTTAAAAAAAGTTGTGCCAAAGATGAAAATATAGATTCTCAACCTAACATTCCCAGAAATCTAAAAACTTCTTCTATATCAAACGCCAAATGTTAAGCATACTCAAGGAATATGCAAGCTTGAACAACGCTTGTTTGAAGGCTTGATATGTTGTTGTATCTCATGGTGGGAAGACAACATTTGTTGGGGTGCATTATAGGAAATGACTTGTTCAGAAGAATAAACAAGATCTATTCCGACAAACAAAAATTCCTTTTGACACCAAGTTTTACCTTTTCCGGGTCGGCCACAAATATCCTGGATAAAAGATGTCTACACTCGATGGTTGTTCGGACATGATCTGGGATCGAGTAATGGACACCAAGTATCCGCTGCATGTGCCAAAATATTTTGATCAGTTAAAACAACAAACCAATGGACATACCAACTATTTTTCCATTCTAGAGGAAATTCCGATTCTTACGCTGATAGACTTCCTCAAGTTCTTAGGATCGGCAGGATCTTCAAAGGGATAAGCTCCGACAAGCATCACATATAAAGTGACCCCACATGACCAAACATCTGCAAGCTACAAATCTTGAGGATTAGATATAGAGAAGGTCACAAGCAACAAACAAAAGTATTGAAGTAAAACAGAGACATAGTTTACTAGTATCACCTTTCCATTGTATTCTTTTCTTGACAGGACTTCGGGTGCAATATAGGCCGGCGTTCCTACAGCTGATTTTGGTTGGGAGTGAAACACGGATGACTGCAAGAGAAGTCCACAAAATTGTATTAAGCAGATCTCTCAAGCAAGATGGATTTGGTGTACGGGGTAAAATCAATTACCTTAGAGTACCCAAAATCACATATTTTGACCCGTGGTGCTGGGCTTCCATCTAAAAGTGTATTTTCCAACTTAAGATCTCTGTGACAGATTCGCTGCAAGATGTGAAAAGATGTAAAAAAAATACTGATGAAAACAAAGGAAAGCCACTACTTCTAATGAGGAGGAAGATCGAGTTAATACCATTGAATGACAGTAGCTGACCCCTGATATCAGTTGTTGAAAAAAGAATCTTGCCTAACATAGATTAACATCAGAAACCAAGGAAAAAACTATTCAAGGAAAAAATTATCTTCTTCAAAAAGTTAAAAACATACAAATCATTTGGTGTTTATTTCAATGTTATTATTTCCTTTCTGATGGTAACAATTTCTTGGTTTCCATCAATGACATACCAGAAGTTTTATTTATGCTAATTACTATATTCACACTTTTTCAGAATATGACCATAGAACCAGAAAAGGACATCAAATGAGATGATATCATAAAAGAGAAAAATAGTGTCTCAGTATAAAAATGTTTTAACACAAAATGTTAGTGTGAGGGGCATTAGATACCGTTCAAGGAATGAGTAATTTTCTGCCCAATGGCTATCTGAGCAAAGACCTCATCTATATCGAGTTTTACCACAAAACTCCCTCTTTCTTACTTTACCTCATCCTCATTGAATCGGCCTGCATTGCATATCCTCTGGAATAATTCTCCTCCTGCAGCATACTCCATGACTATGGCTAGATGAGTAGGTGTTAGCAAGACCTGCAAAGAATGGCCACCCAAATCTCAAATCACATTAAACCCATTTCACTGCAATGGAAAGAACTCACCCTTATATCTTTTAATTTTGCTACTCATATAAATCTATAAGAGTCAAATTTATAAATCCATAAGAGTCAAATTAGAGCAAGCGTGGAACTGTGCTAAGCATATTGGGAAAATCCAAGCTTGATAAAGTGATTGCATTACCTGCAAATCACGAGAGGTTGACCATTGAGTTTTAACATAACATTCAGATTGAGGCATAATTCCAAATCACAACAAGCTCTTCAATTTCCCTTGATTGGACATGATATGAATCTCAGAATTCAAACTGTAGGCCTTTCAGTTGCAATTCCTAGTACTCTATATCACCTAAGATTTAAAATTTAATTTGGAGAATGGAAGCAAAACTCTAATAATTTCAGGCAATATTCTCTGAATCCGACCTATTTATTAGATTGATTAACAAATATTCCCTGGAAAATCATTCTACAAAATAAGACCATTAAACTCGAAACAAAAGTCACGGGGATGTAGCTCATATAATAAAGGGCTCGCTTCACAAGAGAGGCACGGGATTCGATTCTCTGCACTGCACCTCCATTCAGTGTTTCAATTTTCTGGCCATGAATAGATATGGCTAGAGATCCAGGACTCATGTAGCCAATCTCACCTAGTGAGATTAAGGCTTGCGTTCTTGTACACATGGAAATAAAGAAGGAAAATAACAGAGACACATCAACTTCAAATATGAAATATGCACCATTAACCTACAGTCCAGGCACCCGAAAAGCCCATTTGTAAGGGGCCTAATTCCTAACTTCAAAATTGCACAAGAAAAACACAATCTGTGCAGAAATACTACCCGGCTACAAAATTTAATAGAACAAAAACTAAACTAGGATTTCCATTCTTGAGCAGAAGGGCATTGATGAATTGTCCAGCATACAAAATAAGACATTACAGATTCTTATAAAATTAATAAGAGTGAACAACAAACCTCTTTAAATCTAACTATATTGGGATGCTTCAACGACCTGTGATTCATGATTTCCCTCTGCACATGTTCATCAATCTGCAGCATAAGAAACCTCAGGACTGATCCCAAACAAACAGAAAAGAAGCATGAAATTAAAGATGGAATTTACCTTTTGGCCTCTCTCAATTAACTTGACTGCAAAGAGCTCTCTGGTGCAGTTGTCTCTCACAAGCTTGGCGACCCCAAAGTTGCCAGAACCTATATCCTTCACAATCTCATACCGCTCCATTGATCGATGCAAAACTATCTGAGGCACGAAGTTGAGATACCCTCTTTTCTCATATGTAAATTGCCTGTAATTGGATCGAGTGATTTCTGCTAATTTTGGTACTGAAAAATGGGATGATTTTCTGGGGTTTGCGTAATAGGCTGTTTGGCAGTGACTACCACGGACTTGGTTTATCAAGTCTTCGCTAAAATACAAGAAAGTGGTTGGTGAGGGGATTGACTTTAGGAAAATGCTAGACGGACACTTTGACAATTTGGTGGACAACCCCAGCTGAAATTACAGAAATATCCCTAAATGCAATTACAAATCTACCCCTGGTAATATTGACAAAGCTCGCCCACGGTGTTCCACGCTCTCTCTCTCCACCATTGCCGAGATCTCCTCCGCCCGGTTTACAAGCTCAGACGCCCAGTTTACAAGCTTTAGATTTATCTGTTAGAATAAATATGGGACTCGAAGTAGTGAATATGATGAATTATATGGGTATTTATAAATAGACACCTATAGGTGATTGAATATATAAGAGATAAATATGAATCTATGGGTTAAATTAAGGAAAATTCTATTTACAACCAGATTTTTATTCTTCGTAGTTATAAATAAAATAAATTTAATAATTACTCTTTACAGTCATTGTTATTACTTTTTGCAACTACTTAGCTTTCAAAATTACCCTCATATATTTCATACATCGCTGTCGTTCCTTCTCTATAGCCTTTGACTGTCTGCAACCCCCATTCATCGCTGTCGCCTTCCCTACAGCCGTCGTATCTGCTCTGCCTCATCTAAGGTAATTTTTACTGTACATTCTTCTACATTTTTGTGTGAAGTTGGAGGCTAGAGTGTGCCTCCTAGCGAAGGGAGGGCGAAGGCGGTGGCGCCTGGGTTCAGAGGCGATGGCGGCTGCCTCCGAACCCTAGGTTCGGATCGGTCACCACCACCGAACCCGGAGGCAGCATCACGCCTTGGGTTCGGTGGCGTGGTTGTGTCTGAACCCAGTTCAGAGGCTTACACCTCCAAACTCTGGAGTTCGGAGCCGCTGGCCATCTCCGAACCCTAGAGTTCAGAGGCTTGGGCCGTCTCTGAACTCCAGGGTTCGGAGGCCAAGCGGGGGCCGTTTCCAAACTCTAGCCTCCGAACCCTGGAGTTCAGAGACAGCCAAGCGCGCGATGGTTTAAGGAGGCACCAGTGGTTCGGTGGGTTCCTTTAGGGTTCGGTAGAGGCGGGTGGGTTCCTTTAGGCTTCGGTGGGTTGGTGGATTCAGTGGTTCCTCTTAATAATTTTTTTATTGTAATTATAGTGTTCATAATTTTTAGTTTTTTTATTGCAATTATAGTGTTGATAATTTTTTTTAATATTTTTGTATTATTTTGTAGGTATGGTACGTGGTAGAGAAGGTGAAGCTTTTTCATCTCGCTAGCCTTCTTCATCCTGGGAGCATCCTACTGCCTCGATTAGAAGGAGAAGAAGGCTCGAGAGTTCTAGTCAACCACCTATTTCAGAGGCAGTAGAAGCAAACTATGCTTCACCAGTTCAAGAGCATCCCGGTATTGATCAAGACCAACCATCTCATCAACCATCTTCTTCTCATCAGGATGATATTTCTGAACCACTACTCGGGGGTCCTCAAGATCTATCTATTCTAAAAAGTTTTAAAAATTATGTTGCATTTGCAATATGGGCAGGAGAGGTAAGTTATATTAATTTTTTTTAAATTTATCTTTATAATTTAAATAATTACGTATTTTAATTTTTTAACAGGAAAGAGACATATTAAAATGTAAAAGTCATGGCCTTAAAATTCCTAAATGGCCATTGGATAATCATTCACGTGTTCGTGATATTGTTATAGGGTCTAGTTTGGTACCATTGCTAGAGTGTACTTATCGATATACAAATCATGCTATAGTTTCAGCATTTACAGAGAGATGACAACTTGGGACTAATACATTTCATTTACCATTTAGAGAGATAAGTATAACATTGTATGATGTTGCTACTATTTTGAAGATTCCAATAACTAGAAGATCTGTATCTGTGCCTCATTATTTGACAGCTAGTGAAGCTAGTAATTTATTATGTAGGTTACTTGGGGTTTCATTAGATGTAGCAGTACAACAAATTAGAGAAAATCGAGGACCATTTGTAAAATTAGATTGGTTGAAAAGAACATTTATGCATCTACCAAATGAGGTTTCGAATGAAGAGATTGAACATATTAGTAGAGTATATATGTTATTTTTATTAGGTTGTACCTTATTTGTAGATAAGAGTGGTACATTAGTTCCAGTGGCGTATTTGACATTATTAGATTATTTAAGTATGATTGGTAATTATGTATGGGGAGCTGTTTGTCTTGCATATTTATATCGACAGCTTGGCATTGCTACTAGACGAGAGGTGAAGAGTATCGCTAGATATCTTACCTTACTCGAGGTAATTATTTTAATTTCATAATTTTATATCATATATTTATATATATTTAATATAATTGTTTATATCAAATTTACAGGCATGGGTATACGAACATTTTCCTTTTACTAGAATTAGATGTAACTTGTTATATAGTGACGAGCAGCCACGAGCTCTCCATTCGATGCCTGTTCGTGATATTGATTCTTTACAATCCATTAGAGAGCAAATTGATGTTTTATCCCCAGATGAGGTATTTCCTATATACTATCATTTGCAAGTTATTTAATATATTCTAAAATTAAATTTCAAAATAAATAATATTTACAAGTGATTTAGACGCCGTATCGGAGGGTTCATGCACATCACCCATTACCAGATATTACATTTTTCTCAAGTTGTTTGAAATGTGGAAGTATTATAGAACCATATCATCCTGAGAGAGTTTTACGACAGTTTGGGTATGTGCAGACTATTTCTCCACCCCCATTATCACCTGTTGAAGCTAGGCAGGGTGCAGGTACGACATCATATCGAATAATTTATACATTTATTAATGATACTTGGAATCGGTGGGATATGCATTTTTTGCCACCAGATCGACGTGATAGACCTTCTGCATTTCCATGGCATTTTACACCTGAATATTTAACGTGGTATACACCTATTACACATTCATTTGTACAAAATCCGATACATCGATCAAGATTTGATAGAGGTGGAGAAGATATACTTAGTTTTTTTGAAGCAGTAAGTTTTTAAGTTATATTTAAGTTATTATTGAATTTAGTTTATTTAAATAAAAAAATTGATATAATTATTTTTTTTTAGCGTAATCGACTAGCATTATATACTCTTGACCAAACAATATCAAGTACAGAGTCTGTATCTACTGATGCATGGAGAGAAACGTATCTTCAAGTAAATACTATTCTAGGCTTTCAGTATGGCTTCAATCCTGATAATGTTGATAATGTTGGAGCGTCAACATCTGGTACATCTCCCCTTGGTACATCTGCCCCAAGATAATCAAGTTCAAATTCACTTTGCCATCAAGACTAATTATACCAGCGAGTATCGATAATTGCTTATAGTTGTTGCTTATAGTTGTTATTCGTAAATTATAATTTTGGATTGTGTATAACTTGTAATAATATTTTATTTTAATACTTATTGTTAAATTTTATTATGATTTATATAATTTTAATATGATTTACACAAAAATGAAAGAAATAAATTAGTGAAACAAAGAAATATAACTTTAGATTGTGAAATATTGTGACTTGTAACAAAGAAATATTACAAACAAATAATGTAAAACATACACATTTATAAATTGTGATCATTCATCAATAAAATAAAAAACATACATATTTATAAATTGTGATCATTCATCAGTTAAATAAAAAACATTCTTTGTAATAACATTTTTGTTAATAAGAGACAGAAAAGCTTGAATTCGACTTATATATGGTGTTTCCCATTCATGTGCAATATCATATCGATATTTATGTTAGTTGCGTGCAACCGGAGGAATTGGTGAGCTTGATCTAAGAAACACCTGAAAAAATCACAAGACAAAATTGTTAATATATTAACATAATTATATAAATATACAAATAAATTATTAAATAATAATACCTGCACAAAATGACAATCATCTACAAAACCAATAGTAATAATCCTATGTTGTATCATTGAAGGGGCGACTGATCTCAATGGAAGGTAGGTAAGACACTGCATTCGAGACAAATGAATTAAGACAACATTATATTTTGAAGCAATCAAATGCCCCATGTCTAGTAAAGTCATCCAATGTTGGCGAGGTTTAACACACTCAAAGCAAGAAAGTGTGTGCATTAACTCATCTACACGCATAGCAGATCCGTATAACTATATATACTTATCATGAAATGTATGCAACTCTTTAATCAGATTCATACGAACATCCCTCCAGTTGTGCTCGCTCATTCCAAGTAACGCAGCAACAACACGAAACCCACAATGTCCATCCAACTCCACATTAACAATATTGTGTATAAAATGTTGTATATTTGATAGGAATGAAGCATCATAGCCTAGTAATCTGTGTTTGACACTGGTACAATAAAGTTTACCTTCATTCGGTGTCTTAACTGAGCTCTGTGTTGTTGGAGATGTACTGTCATGAGTAGACTGTACTATTTCAAAATATGATGGATTGCGTCGAGTGGATGTATCAACCTGAGTTTTATTCTTTGATGATAGCTTACCTTTTGTCCAAACTTTCACACTTGGTGGCATCAATGAAGTGGTAGCTGGATCTATTAATTTTCTCAATTTCTGTTTCAATACGATTTTACCTCTTGCTGGTTCTGGGTTCTGACTGAAATATATTATATATACTTTCTAACTCTAGATAAATAGTTAGCACAGATGAATAAGCAATCTACACCAAATTTAATTTTGTCCAATGAGGGTGCAGAAATGATAAAGGAATTGGTTGTCCCTCCATCATCAATTTTGTAATTTCATGTGCACAAGGTAAACCATGTGTGCTTCTTATCACACATCCACATGCAACCTTATCCACCCCAATTTTTTGAGCTATCTGTATTTGCTTTAACACCATATTCATTGCATTTCTTGATATAATATTTCTCAATATTAAACTCTTCTCAAAAGACCCCTTGATCTCGGTATGTTGCAACTCAATAAGAGAGTTGATAATTTTCCATGATGACTTAAAGTCACCTCGAGATGATCCCAGATATCTCTTCAGCTTCGCATGTGCACTCTCAACCCTTAAATAAAAGTATAAGCATATTGATGTATTAGATTAATTAGAGATTAATTGGAGATATTATAATAAAAATAATAAGAATAACATTTGAGTTTATTAAAGAATACCTGTTAGTAGTAACATTGCCAAAATGTAATACTTTATTTGTCCACGCTGCAATAAATTTTTCTTTATAATTATTCAGCCATGTCTTTCTCACATAATCAAGTGCGTCCTTATATGCATGGTACTCAACCATTAAGTCACAAAGCAGACATTCATACTCAATCTCAGTAGAGGCAAAAACAAGAAGATTCCAACCTAACATAAACTTCTCCCATGTCTCTTTTCTATCAAAAAATTTCTTACACTTAGCAAGCACATTTTTTTATATATGCCACCTACATAATAAGGTGGTCGTAGTTGGAAATACTTTATGTATTGCATTCATCAATGCTAATTCTCTATCAGTGACAACTACTCCTGGAAATATGTTAGGTCCCATCACATTCTTTAATCTCTCCATAGCTCATGTGTAGTTATACTCGTATTCATGATTCATAAATGCAAATGCAACAGGAAAAATTAACTCAGTGAATGTCACACCAACAATCTCAAGGAGTGGATACCTATACCTGTTAGTTTTATATGTACAGTCCATTATTAAGACATGTGAAAATACTTTTAATAAATCTATAGACATTGGATTAGCCCAAAATAAGTCTGCAATACAATCTATTAATCCATCATTTCTATGTCACTCTACATAATTACATTCTCTTAATTTCTTCATCAACTGTTGCATTTGTGATCTACCACCTTTCTCTATAAGTTTGTATCTTTGATGCACATTATATATAGTTTTGATAGTAGTCACATTATCCTCATCCTCTGCCTTTAGGGTCATCAAAATATTTCTAGGTTTCACGAGATTTTCATACATTATTTTTAAAATTACTTTCTCTTTTTCTGTAAGTCTGCCTACATATGAATGACCCTCCAGTTGAGCTGATGGTGCATGATTGTGCAGTCCACATACAACTTTCAACTCCAACTGCTCAAATTTCATAGCAAGTAATTCAAATAGACATTCATACTTTTTTGAACCTGTCTACTTGCGTTTTAATTCTCTTAATTCTCATATTATTTTTTTTTCATTTTGGACAGTCTATACTTCCCACTACATTTACAAGCAAGACGAATTCTAGGTCTTTTTCCAGGATCCCCACATTCTGAACTCTTGATCATAATCACAATTCCATTTTCTTTTCTAATTTTCTTAACCCATCCAATGAGTGCTTCTCTAGTATTAAATAGCTAATACAAGAAGAAAAAATATTTAGATATATTTTCTCTAATTAAAATAATTATTTCAAAAAAATTATTAAAAATCTATCATATCTGATTAGTAGTAAACTGTTGAATAACATCAAATTGCTGAATTGTACAATCGGATTCCTATAAAAAAAATTAATAAAATAAAACTAAGATTAAAAACCCTAATTCAAAAGTTTGGAAAAACATCTTCCCGAACCCTGACATTTGGGAAGCCATAGCTTTCCCAAATGCTAGAATTTGGGAAGGCTAGCCTTCCCGAATGTTGGGGTTCAGAAAGGCTAGGGGAAAGATTCGGGAAGCACTAGCTTCCCCGAATCTTGATTCAAGACAGTCCATGCTTCCCGAATCGCAAGTTTCAGGAAGAAACTTCTTAATCCGTTTTTCAACAGATTCCATTCTCAATCCCACAACACTATTATAAATACAAACACATATTACATTCTTACAAACACAAACACATATTACACTCTTACAAACACAAATTTATTTACCTGTGCGTGATATTCTTTTTCTGAATAGTTGTTTTGTTCTTCCTCAAACTCTTCCTAGTTATTCGTCAACATTTTAGTGTAGTAATCCATGATGGATCATAAAATGATTGAGTTGCTGATATTTTCAAGTGGGTGGTTGAGTTTAAGGAAGAATAGAGATTCACCGGCGGAAGACAGTGGGATGTTAGGTGGGTGGTTGAGTATTGAAGATGAAGGGTAAAATTGAATTTTTATTTAAGGGTATTTTAGGTATATTGAAAAGTGGTTGCGAAGAGTAAACCACGTCCTTGCAATCATACATAATCTTGCTAGTAATGGTGGATTTGGGTTTATTGGAGAATGCGAGGTCGTTGGTTTTCATGATCTCTTGGGTGGCAAGCCGGAGGAGACGACAAGAATCGGGTTGCTGCCGAAGTGAAACAGCATCAGTGGACCATGTTTCTGAGCCAACGAACGGAGCGAGTGGCAGGGGAGTATGCCAAGCTGATGCAGATTTTCGATTATCAGAACCTTTAAAGGAGATGGCAGAAGGTTCTTTCTGGGATTTCGAATGGTGATCCAACATTTGAGAAGGAAGATGAAGAACAGAAAAATGGAAAGAAAAAAGTAGAAGGATTGATCTCTCGACCACATTTGTGCATTCTTGGATGTATAGGAAAGATGATCCAATTTTTGGAGAGTGAGAGGCCGACGGTGTTGGGGACGCACGGGAATCGAAGATTGTTGGTGGTCAGGACCAACGGCGACAGCACCGTGACATCACGCCTGAGGTTTTCAAGCGGTAGAGAGACAGAGAGAGAGATTTCCAGTGGAGAGAGGGAGGGGAAGAATCTAGGTCATTCGAAGAGAGATAAATAAGTGGGCGAGGATTCAAATAATTTTACTTCCAATTTATCATAATAAATCGATCCTAAAATATTGCGATAAATTAGATTGTCATAAAAATTGTCACAATATAAGGGTAAAATTCATAAAGACTCGTTGAACTTTAAAGTTATAATTATTTACTCACTGAATTTTAAATTATAATTAGTTACTCACTGAACTTTACTCAACGTCTACCATCTATCACTCGTTATAACTCCATCAACTATTACAAACGAAAAATGTTAACGAAATTTGACATGACAAAAATAAATTTAACATATACTCACTGAACTTTAAAAATGTAACTACTTACTTACTAAACTTTATTCAATGTCAACCATCCATCACCTCGTTACATCACCGTCTGATCTTGAAATGCTCGTTGCATCACTGTCTGATCTTGAAATATATTAAAAGATTTTTGTATGCATTTAAGATCATTTATTTCTCAAACCAAAAGTCAAAAACTAAACTAATGATTCAAATTTAAAAAGTTACTAATGCAAACCAAAAATAAAAAAAAATGTCTGCTTAGATTTTTTTACCTCCATTACGAACAATGAAATTCAACATATTCAATAATGAGACTAAGAGCAAAAAATTGAAGGTATGCCGATCACCGAATATGAGCAGTTTGGTCATTCACTTAAGGTATGATGGCCACCGGATATGACTAATTTCGTCTGATTATTAAATGCATTTTTTGTGAATTTCATTGTTCGTAATGGAGGTAAAAAAATTTAAGCAAATATTTTTTTTTTTTACTTTTGGTTTGCATTAGTAGTTTTTTTTAATTTGAATCATTAGTTTAGTTTTTAGCTTTTGGTTTGAGAAGTAAGTGATCTCAAATGTATATAAAAATCTTTTAATATGTTTCAAAATCAAACGATGATGTAACGAGGTGATGGATGGTTGACGTTGAGCAAAGTTCAATGAATAAATAGTTACATTTTTAAAGTTCAGTGAGTACATGTTAAATTTATTTTTGCCACGTTAGATTTTGTTAGCATTTTCCGTTTGTAATAGTTAACGGAGTTATAACGAGTAATTGATGGTTGACGTTAAATAAAGTTCAGTAAGTAATTGGTTATAATTTAAAGTTCAGTGAGTAATTAATTACAACTTTAAAGTTCAATGAGTGTTTATTAATTTTACCCCACAATATAATTGTCCATGTAGCATTGTTTGATGTAGGACAACGGGATCGGAGCTGGCACCCATTGGGCTTCAGATCCAGGCCCCTAATGGGCTTTAACCACAAATCGAGTCCAATTCCAAATCAAGTTAGAAGGATTCTTTAAAACAGTAAATACTTTTTTTGGCTAAATTTAGAAGATATACTTCACTCTAATTTTTTATGCATTGTAGCTGTTGATGACGAATCATCGACATTAGCTCACAACCACAGATCAACTTTCTCCCTCTAAAGGACAAGAGCCCCACCGCACTTATAAGCTCAGTGGTTGTCCTCTGGGCAACCGATATGGGATTGAGAACCGGTGCTACAACACCACCTTCACTACCTCCCTTTCTAAGTGTGGTGGCGCTCGTGGGCTTGGACCATCTCAGGGGTGACAGAGGGTGGTTCGGCCAGGGCCTAGGGTTTCCCACAGATGGTGCCAAATGTTTATGACGAATGATCGATATTAGCTCACAGCCACGGATCAGCTCTCGCCCTCAAAAGGATAAGAACCCCATCACACTTATAAGCTTAGTGGTTGCTGTAACACCCTGCTCTATCTGAGGGGCATTATAAATGCGGAATAAATAAACATCATCATGGATTTCATGATATTTTTTTTTCCCACAAATATACTGGAATAGTGTCTGTGCGTGAATAGTACACCAAGTAAGTTCCCAGGAAAGAGAGGTGGGTCACAAAGGGACACACTTAAATACCAAGTCTTTCTTTTGACAAAACTTTCCTAGATATGCACTTCCACTACATCACACTTAAATCCATAACTTCCCCGACAATCCCGATTACCTTCTCAGCACATCAAACTAAAATTATCAAATTAAGACAGGTAATATCCTTATACAAATGCGGAAGCTAGATCAAAACCTGATATAGTTACATAATCTGAAATCACTTCATCCATAATATCCAAAATTGTACCATCGTCTAACATGACATCATCAAAATGAAAAGCATATAATCCAAAATACATGCTATGATCCACCTACAAGTTGTCGTCAATCCTTGGAAATTCCTTTCCCTTTTGTATTGCTGCATTTACCTGGAACGTTGAATATTCTAGGGATAAAAGTCCAAAAATTAAATGCTGACTCATCTAAGTGAGAATTCAAAAATATTTTCATGAATGTATGCAAGACATGAAACAACAGAAAATCATGACAAATCCCAGCCCAAGAGAATCCCACATAGCACTTAACCTTAACCGGGAAAAATGCAATCCCTCTAAAGGCAACACAACCACATTAACACATTGGCAAAACACAGTCCTAACTTAAGAGGGAACAACGTCAATTTATGATCCCGGGAATCACCCCACCATCATTATGTTCACACTCAGAAGCTTACGGAGCACGTCAACACAAATCTTGACCAAATGATGATCAACACCATCCTGGGAATACACGTTCACCTCAGAAACAATACTACCGCTCAAAGGCCTCATGGGGTGGTGTCCACTCGCAGCCCCGCCATTTGACAATTCATAAGGGTAGTGTCCACTCTCAGCCCAGGTCGCAAATGAGTATTTTCCTTTGCCACACTTCCTTAGTGCTGTTACTTCAAGTGCCACATCATAAGTTGACATCCCATCCCATATGTACAACTTGTCACCCTAGTGTAACTTCTTGGCCACCCAACTTGGTACGGAACATCCTTCATTTCCATCAATACCCTTGGGGAATTACGGCTACACTATTGGGGCAGCATCCCAATCTGACATCCACACAAAAACACGCCAATGCCACAAACCATGATTTAATGCATCATATGAAATAACTTTTCATGTACATAATTTATCAAACAAATTCAATACACATGCATAAAACATTTCAGGAAACACCCGTATAAAATCAACCATCACGAGTTAAAACCATTCACATGCAACAAAACATTTGCATGTATCAATCAAGTTTAAGATAGAATCAAACAAATTTTTGGGGTTAAAACTCTCACCTTTGACAAATAGGATACCTTGAAAATCGCGCACCACCTCGGTTTGCGTGCCCAACCTCGATTTTCATGCAAAACTCAAAATTTGTATAAATTACATCACTTTAATCCTCAAGACACCGTAATCAACATAAAATCATCAAAAACATATTTTTCTCACAATTTCTTTATTTTCTCAATGTTTTTCCCATTTTTGACTCTAAAATTCCAAATAAATATATCCCAAACCATTTTCTCCAATCTTTCTTCACAACAAATCAAAATAACCTATAAACTTTAAGAGAAAATTACTGAACTTACCCGAATACTGCATTTTCACGCTAAACGAGACTGTTCGATGCTAAAATCGAGACACCGAGAAGGCCAAACTAAATATTTTTGCTCAAGCCTCTAGAGCTCGATTTTAGAGGAATTTAGTAATTTTTTTCATATTTTTATGAGCCTGGACGCGCCTTCACGCGCCCCAACAAGTTACTCCATGAGCCCCCACTCGCGGAGCCCAGCTAGATGTAACACCTAGTGTTACTAGTGTTAAGAAGTGAAAAACTTTCAAAAATGCCCTTAAGAAGGTGATGGATACTTGAGAATAAGATGCCCTATGAGAGGGGCATTTTGGTAATTTGGATAATGAAGTCCAATAAAAGGGTAATTTGATAAATTGAGAATGATTCCTAGGTGGAATTAAGTATGGAAGTGAATTAATTTCTCATTTTTGTATCTATGTGGAGATATATGGGATTAATAATTCACAAAGGGCATTTTAGTAATTTGGAGTGGAATTCAATAAGGGAATTAAATTATGAAAAATTGTGAATATTCAATTATGTGAGAAATAATTTATTTTTCCCTAAATTGATGAATTAATGTGGTTATGCCACATGGATGGTTAAGATGGAAGTTTGGAAGCCCATTTGTTGTATGTGCTTCATGTGTTGTAATTTAATGGTTGGTAATGACTTGTTAAGACATAAGACCATGGATGTATTTTATTTTGGAATAAATCTTGAGTGTTGGAGAAAATGATTTTTGTTGGAAATGTGTAGATTTATGATGCATTTTATGGGTGTTTAATTTTTGAAATATTTGGGCTAGGAAGTCCAAGAAAAAGAAAAAAAAAAGAATGAGGTTAGTAGGTGGCAGTAGCCAGGGCTGGCAGGGGGCCACAGCGGACAGCAGGCGAGGCCCAGCGCGCGGCCAGCACACGATGGGGCCCCGTGCGCGCCAACAGGCCCCGCCATCTAATTTTTTTTAAAAAATGAGGATTTTTAGGGCATTCCTTGATTGATTTTGGGTCCCGGGGAAATTTCCAAAATAAAGGGATTTTTTGGGCATTTTTGGAGATAAATGTCGAATTTTTGAAAAATGGAAATTATGAATTTTTCCTCAAATTTTGAGAAAATCAGTGGGATGATTGGAATTTTGAATGTCATGGAGCCCGGTGGAATTCTTGAAAAGAAGAAGAATAAAAAATGATGATTGGGCAAACTTAATAGAAATTAATTAACTAGATGTGGTATGGTTAAAGCCCAAATCTGCTAGTGGATCTTGGGATTGAGGGAAGGGAAGGACGAAACCTAATTCCCACCTAGGGTGTTTCATGTTGAAATATAGTCCGCCCTTCACAAATGGTCGATCATGTGAGCAGTTCGGATGATTGTTCACGAGTGGCACTCGTAAGTGGGAGCGTGGCGTCACAATTGGTATCAGAGCGTCGAGTAGAGGATGCTGGGAGTAATATGGAAGAAGGTTGATCGGAAGACCTTGGAGGTAGGACCACATGTTCGAGGACCCTAGGAGTTGGGTCGAGGCATTGAGGTTTATGGTGATGTGAATGGTGTGCTCGGATATTCCTGTTATAGGAACAAGAAAATATCATGGGTTGAGATGATATTCTGTAAGAGGTATACGGGTCGAGCAAATAAGAATAAAAAAGCCCAAGTATGGGTGTTAGTGTCGAGAACCCAAATATGGAAATTTGGGGGAATATGAAGCATTCTAAGGATGAGAGTTCCTTGTGATTAAAGTGTTAAGGCTCGTCAAGGGATACGAAGTCAAGTCATGACAAGAGTCATGAAGGGGCAAGGAGAGCCTGGGGTATATCTAATATGGGAAAGGATTAGTGGAGCATCCCTATGTTGGGGATATGGTCAAACAGGTATAGGGAATGGAGTTGTTCCCTTAGAGGTGGTGTGACAAGGGTTGTGTGCTTGAGATAGAGTGAGCTAAGGTGGAAATTAGCTCAAAGCTCAAGGAAATGAGTCGTCGATGGGTTGTGTGACGAGCTCAAGAAAGAGAGTAAGATAATGTTGCTTGCAGTGAGGCTCTAGGTTGAGCGAGCAGGTGAAGCATATGCATGTCATGGCCAGGGTAGGCATGAAGTTAGTAGCTTGCAGAAAGACTTCGAGGGGAGTCAGGTGTAAGGTATGCATGATAAATGTTTATGGTACAAGGTGATCGTATTGTTATGGCGATCCCGAAGGGGATGTGCCTAGGGTATGGGTGCACCCTAGTTGGTTTCATGATGAAACAAGATTATCCTAAGGAAGGATATGTGTGGCAAATGACCCTAGCGGGCGTGTCAATAAGATGGAAAATCCCTAGTAGGACAAGTTGGGATTCAAGGGAATCCAGGTTGGGGATTAAGGAGTTGGGCATGCATTGATATGCGTGTGAGAGCCATTGGATTAGAAGTCTTAGTTGTGTAGGGCCAAAAGACTGTTCATGTGAATGATAGATGATGGGTTAATTAAACTCTCATTGTGACGCTTGGGGTTAGGCGGGAAGCCTAAGGTCATGAGATGAGAGGTGAATAGACCCTCATTGTGATGCTTGGGATCGGGCATGACACCTAAGGTCATAAGATCTTTGTTGGGGAGACGAAGAGGTCACCCAATAAGGGGTATAAACGGGTATGTGGCCCGAGAGCAATGAGTGTGTGGCAACAAGACATCCACGGGCTATACGCGCACAAGAAATGCCAACTTTGGATGCTGAGTGGGCAGGGGAGTGGTAAGTGAAGTAGAGACCCCGAGTTTGAAATTCCAAGTCATGGAAGCCCGAGTGAGGTGTGCTGGAAAGCCAAGCCCGGCATAGTGAGTGAATGCATTCATGAGTGTGCAAGGAGAGATGAGAGGTCTCGATTGACTTGAAGGGTAATGGTAGGTACTCTAGGTTAAGGGTGCCGGTGCTTGAGGTAGGCTCAGCATGTTGGTTGTGGATTGAGAGATCGTTGATAGTCAAGCTCTGGGATGAGTTGGGTGGAAAAATGAATCATGATGGACTTGGATCCATTGTTAGGGAAAGTTGGAACTTTCAAATGTTGGTTGAAAGCCGTGAGATATGATCTCGTGGGGTAAGATCATGAGGCCTCAAGAGGTGAAGTGGTCTGAGATTCTCTTAGGTGGTAAGAGATGTAGAGTCTTGAGGGGCGAGGCTCATGGTGTGAACTTGAGGTTGTTGGTTGAGGGTGGTGGAACCATCATAGCTTACGGAGGCTTTATAGTAGCATAATGCTAGGGTGCAAGGCTCACAGTGACGGATCTGATGCTATGGACCACGTGGTAAAGGACTAATGAGTTGGCTCGCGATGAGGGCAGGTGGCCCATGGGCCAGAGCAACTTAGT
The DNA here is from genome assembly GCA_036245055.1 of Diospyros kaki. Classification (NCBI taxonomy): domain Eukaryota; kingdom Viridiplantae; phylum Streptophyta; class Magnoliopsida; order Ericales; family Ebenaceae; genus Diospyros; species Diospyros kaki. The sequence continues at coordinate 13,541,073 of BSEG01000015.1, read as the reverse complement.
GAACTGCAAGTGACTATTAGATGCCGAAGATCTAGAGCAACACCTTAGGAAGTTTGGTCAGGTGATAGTCTCCTGTAAGGGATAGGACATCTAGAGTAGTCCGATGGAGGAATTGAGGAATGCGGTAATGTTCCGATGGATTAGTAGTCGAGTAGAAAGCTTGGTAAGGATAATGGCTGAGAACGTGGTGCGGTAGCCACGCCAGGTTCGATATTAGAGGTGGGACCGGAATGCCTGGAGTCATATTACAGGTGCAAAGCAAATTAATGATAGACCTGAGCCATGCTATTGGGAACTAGTGTGGGGCCTCGATGTGCTGGTAAAAGAGCAACACGGTCATGAGGACTTAAGGTTGGCTCACAGAACACACAAGGCAACACAATGATTGTACGGATGGTCAAGGGCCGAATATCAGTGGCTTGCACGGTAAGGGTGACGAAGGCTATGGTTAGTCCCACAACTTAGTTGTGAATAATGAGAGATATTAGGGCGTTGCACCCAAATAGGGGGTTAAGCCCTTTGTTTCAGAAAAACGGTGATGAAACGGTTTGGTGAATGTTCAAGTGTGGTAGCGTCTCGAGATGTTCGAGAAAGAACCAGTGGGAAAGAAATGGGTTTAGCGTAGAAATAACGCTATGGTTGATGCTTACCAGTGACGGGTTTAATGCTAGGGACCACTGGATACAAATGATTAGTTCATAGAAGGGACTACAGCCCTTTATGTGGCGTAACCCGTTTACGATGGAGATGATTAGACACCGAAGAGCTGGGGTGTGTTGTAGGTTATGTTTGGGCTAGACCTAAATTTTTGTGAGGGTTGAAGTATCATGGTAGTGCCTTTATTTGTCATGGTAGTTATAAGATTTGTGAATCAATTGGGTGATATTTTGTGGTGTGATATCAAGATGCATGGCAATGCTCCTTGTTAAAGGATGCTAGCGCTGTTGTGGTTAAATTTGATCGAAATGGATATGGTAAATTTGGATGATGGACCCAGTATAACCTTGTGGTAATGCGGGAAGATGGGTTGATTGGAGGAGTCGGTAAATGGCTCCAGAATGTTAAGTAAGTGCCGTGGAGGGTAAGACTTATGAGATGGAAGCCAACCATGAGATGGAAATACTGAAGCGTGCGAAGGTTTTAAGTAAGGGGATCTCTAATCTTGTGATGTGTGTTGTGGCAGCCTGAACACGTGGCTAAGGCATGGTTCGAAATCCATGAAGGCTCGCAATTACACAGTTTAGTGTTAGTACTGAATGTGTCGATGTGGAAATGAGGAAGTATCCTCATGTAGCACTAGATAGGTCTTTCAGTAGATGACACATGATCAGTTGTTAGGTGGTAGCACCTGATGGTAATGATAGGAGTTTGAGGCTCGAGAATTGTGATGTAAAGCCTTGTTGATTGCTGTGTATGGCTTTAATATAAAGGTTCAACGGGTTTTGGTGTCTAGACCATGCAGATTTTGAGAAAGAGATCCAAGGTTAGAAGATGGTTGGATAGGGCAGAATTGTGCAGCTTGAAGGAGTGTTACTCTGTAACGAGGGTTATAGATAGTAGTGTTGAAATGTGGCCTGGGTAGAACTTGAGATGTTCTCCCAAGAAAAGTTGAACATGGGGCAACAACATTAGATGAACTTTTGAATGCACTACAACTCTAACAGGATGGATCACCCGAGGAAAGCCAGTGTGATGGCAAGTGCCTGAGTAGGAAGGTGAGTCCTACGGCATCGAATGGAAGTGTGAGTTCTGCAGGAGTGGCAGGGGTGATTTCCAGTGGGTGGAGTTTAAATCGAAGTGATAGTCGATGATGAAAAGTGTAGTGCTTGGAGGAAGTTGTGTTGGTTGTGAGTCGGGCGATCTGCCTAGAGCTAATCGAGTTGGTTAGATAAAAGTTGAGGGAGAATTTAAGATATTGCCAATGGGTGACGAGAGCTCGAGGGAAGAGCTTATGGGACGAGATTGGTTCCCAGGAATGGTGTTGAGGTGATGAGATCACCTGATAGCTGTGATTGATACAGCTAGGGGGATGCCCTGGTGCAGGGCCAATTGATGGGAAATTAACCTCATGTCTAAAGGTTAAAGATTGTGAAAGGAAATTAGCTAGTGGAGCTGTTGTGGCATTAGAGCCAATGGGGTTGCTTACCGAGTGATGTGAGCTGATTGAAGCAGAAGGTATAAGAAGAATCCAAGAGAAGCCGAAGTCTTTCAGGGGATTAGTAAGCCATTCGAGAAATGGCAAAGTGGTAGAGAAAAACTAATTCAAGATTAAGGTTGTGTGGGTTAAGTTGACCTGTAAGAGTTGAGATGGAACGACCGTGAAAGAAATTCGTTATTGTCATGGTATTGTCCTTGTCGAGGAGGACAAGGGGAATCATTATACATGGTTTAAGTCAGGTGTCTATTGTGCATTGAGAATGAACCTGATTTATGATGGCCAAAAGGTTTCGTACCTTTAGAGGATGAGCCTCTGTCGAGAAATGGTGGAATTCGAAAAGTCCTAATGAAATTGAAGTTCGGCAAGTGAATTTGACTAGAAGATCGCTACAAGGGTAGGGGGTGTAACCATGTTAGCTTGTTATGGTATGGGACCAAAGGCACGAGTCATCCTACAGGTGTTGTGCAATAAGTGATTGTGTAGATGGTAAAGAGCCGATCACTTATGCCACGCACCGTGGGTGATGACAAAGGTCAGTTAATGGTTCCGCGCCCTTAAGCGCAATGGTAGGATCCCTAACTCGTGGAAGGGTTTAACAACCAAGGTAAGGCCTAGCATTGAACATAATTGTGAAAGCTAAAATTAGTTGAAGAATTGAAGGGGGTTGCTCAGTGAAGAGTTCCCTAGTATGGATATGATACCCTTACTAGCGAGTAGTATCGGCCAGTAAGAAAGGCCTAGGTATCTCTGTGTGCTTAAGCGAAGAACTCCTGGTTGGGAGAAGGTTGTGGCCCGAGCATGGTTAAGCTCAAGGTGAGATTGTAATGGTGCATGCATCACCAAACTTGAGGTGGACTCGGGTAGTGCACGTAGGGTTGAAATGTGAAATTACCTGGCATGGTGTTGGGTATGTCGATTATGCTTAATCATAGTGATAAATGAAGGTCGACTGGTCAAGGTAGTAGACCATGTACTGAATGGTCGAATTTGGTTGGATGGGCTAAATGACTGCTTCCCATGTAGTGCTAGCATGGTTAGTTGATCGGTAATGAGAAGTTGTCATAAGGATCTACTCAAGTTATGCATGCATGTGATTAATGGCTGTATGACATGGTGGAATGGATGAATGGGTGTTAGAGTGTCTTGTGGGCACTAGAAGTGACATTGCGGCAGATGGTCAGTGCTAAGACGTTGCTGGTTGGACCAGCGTAAAATTGTGGCCATGTGTGATTGGCAGTGGAAAATGTTGTCGTGTGTGATTAACGTAAAATCGTAATAGACTGATCAATGATGCAATGTTAGCGAGTGTTTGTTTCGATTGAGGAGAAAATGGGAAGTGGATTGCAAAGCTATGCTTCGAGGCAGAGGAAATCCATCAGGAGATGGACATTGTTGCAATAGGAATGACTAGCGATGAGGTCAAAGCAGTTTTTGGTTAATGAATGTTCTTGAGCGTCAGAGGAGCAAAAACCTAAGCGAATCCTTGAGGTGGGAATAGCCCGAGGTAAAGTAGAGAAATGGTTAAACTATGAGATTCTCGAGCCTGGGAATTTGGTGAGTACCTTGAGAATTAAGTATGGAAGTGAATTAATTTTCTATTTTTGTATTTATGTGGAGATAAATGAGATTAATAATTCATAAAGGGCATTTTAGTAATTTGAAGTGGAATTCCATAAGAGAATTAAATTATGGAAAATAGGGAAAATGGTGAATATTCAATTATGTGAGAAATAATTGATTTTTTCCTAAATTGGTGAATTAATGTGGTGATATCACATGGATAGTTGAGATGGAAGCTTGGAAGCCTATTTGTTGTATGTGCTTCATGTGTTGTAATTTAATGGTTGGTAATGGCTTGTTAAGGTCTAAGACCATGGATATATTTTATTTTGGAATAAATCTTGGGTGTTGGAGAAAATGATTTTTGTTGGAAATGTGTAAATTTATGATGCATTTTATGGATATTTAATTTCTAGAAAATTTGGGCTAGGAAGCCCAAGAGAAAGAAAAAAAAGATTGAGGTTGGTAGGTGGCAACAGCCTGGGCCCGCAGGGGGCCACAACGAGCAATAGGTGAGGCCCAGCGTGCGTGGGCAGTGACCGGGCAAGCCAACAAGCCTTGCCAGCTAATTTTTTTAAAAAAAATTGAAAAATGGGCATTTTTGGGGCATTCCTTGATTGATTTTGAGTCTCGGAGGAATTTTCAAAATAAAGGAATTTTTCGGGCATTTTTGGAGATAAATGCCGAATTTTTGAAAAATAAAAATTATGAATTTTTTCTCGAATTTTGGGAAAATCAGTGGGATGATTGGAATTTTGAAAGTCATGGAGCTCGACAAAATTCTTGGAAAGAAGAAGAATTAAAAATGATGATTGGGCAAACTTAATGGAAATTAATTAGTCAAGTGTGGTATGGTTAAATACCAAATCTGCTAGTGGATCCTGGGATTGAGAGAAAAGAAGGACGGAATCTAGTTCCCACCTAGGGTGTTTCATGTTGAAACATAGTCTGTCCTTCATAAATGGCATGTGAGCAGCTCGGATGATTGTTCACGAGTGGCACCAGTAAGTGGGAGCAGGGCGTCACACTGGACACGCGCCGATCATCTTCTTCCTCAGCTTGCTAGACAGTTGCGACGACCTCTAGTTTTTTTGCCATAACTTCTTTATCTGACCTCTGTTTTGCCCCTCGTTTGAACCTACGGTTTCCTATTTTCGCCCTCTACTAGCTTAAAATCGATTGATTGAAGCCATTTTTGACTGCTCAACACGATTTTCCAGCGAAACTCATTTTCCCAATAAGGCTTCAGATTTCCCTTATCTCTTAACCAAAATGGCTTAAAATTTCCAGAAATACTCCTCTGAACATGGGCAACAAAAGCCCCTTATCCGATTCTCCCAATTTATTCACAAACTTACGGATCTAAGAAATTAATTTTCCAAAGTATTCGACCACTTCTTATTTATAGGCAACCCGAACTTCCAAACGCTCAAGGCTTGCTAAACCGACCCCTCTAAGGCTTTTACCGCCCCTAGATCGACCCAATTGTTGCAAAAACCGACCGCAATGATGACTTTTGAAGCTTTCAAAATCCGGCCAAGAACTTGGTCTGAAATCTTCAAAATCTGGCCAACCCGAGCTCCTTTGTCGGCCCAAACCCGACCCTGATACATCCTTGACCCATTTGCTCCAGTTCCCAATGGTTGGTAGGCGCTGGTCGGCGACCAAAACCAGCTGGTTGGCCATGGCAGGTTACTTCCAGCTTCATCTTTGCTAAATTGCACTTTTACGCCACCTATTTTGTCTCTTATGCCTTGGTCCATTTTCACAAAGCCCTTGAACTTTTCATAATTGCTATTGAGACTCTCAAGTCTTAAAACTTCCATTTCACCTTTGAAGATTCCGAAAAATAGCCATCTCGACCTTCCTCCGGCAAATTTAAAAAACTGTACTTAGGCCCAAATCTTTGTTTTAGCCACATACCCTTTCGTTTCTTCCAAAAACTACTGAAAGGTTGCTGTCCATATCAAATATGAACTTCCTCGGGGTTTTGTTGACTTTCCGAAAGCCCCCTAGAATTATTCGATTTTACAGCCTATTCCATAGTTGTATTTTAGCTGTACAGAAAACTATTTCTAATCCAGTTTCTTTTGATACCATAAATCATTCCTTTAAGTAATCGGTAATAACATATCATTTTCTTTAGGCATCTCGGCTCCAGGGTACTCCCTGTAGTCAATTCGGTCAATTTCTAGGGCTATTCTAATACTTATTTTCCTCAAATCCCATTTTTTTTAATAAAATACTAATTTCTCAATTACCCAAAGTTCTCGGGTATTATAGTTGTCATTTGGGTAACCGATGTGGGATTAAGAACCGGTGCTACAACACCACCTCCCCTATCTCCCCCTCTAAGTATGGTGGCACTCTTGTCTGCAGACCATTTCAGGGGTGATAGAAAGTGGTTCGGCCAGGGCCCAGGGTTTCCCATAGATGGAACCAAATGTTGATGACGAATCATGGATATCAGTTCACAGCCACGGATCAGCTCTCACCCTCTTAAAAATGACAAGAGCCCCATTACACTTATAAGCTCAGTAATTGCCTTATGGGCAACCGATGTGGGATTGACAACTGGTGTTACAACACCACCTCCACTACCTTCCTCCTAAGTGTGGTGGTGCTCGTAGGCGCGGACCATCTCAGGGGTGATAGAGGGTGGTTCAGCTAGGACCCGTAGGGCCCAGGGTTTCCCACAGACGGGGCCAAATATTGACGACAGATCATCGACATCAGCTCACAACCACCGATCAGCTTTCGCCCTCAAATGGACAAAAGCCCCACCGCACTTATAAGCTCAGCGGTTGCCCTCTGGACAACCGATGTGGATTGAGAATCGATGCTATAACACCACCTCCACTACCTCCCCCCCTAAGTCTGGTGGCGTTCGTGGGCGCGGACCATCCCAGGGGTGACAAAGAGTGGTTCGGCCAGGGCCTGTAAAGCCCAGGGTTTCCAATAGATAGCACCAAATGTTGATGATGGATCATCAACATAAACTCACAGCCACAGATCATCTCTCGCCTTCTTAAAAAGGACAAAAACCCAACTACACTTATAAGCTCAGTGGTTGCTGATAAGTGTCTTTTATACACTTATTTTGGTTTATAAACTTAGCATTTATACATTCAATGAGCATGATTTCTACTTGATTTGGTTCTATATATGGTTATGTAGATGTGGAGCATGTGTTAAAGCGGACATGGAGCAAAAATAGTGATTTTGGTGCATGATGGGAGTGAAATGAAGCTTGGAGGCATGGTCGGGTTTCGAATTAAAAGAAAGCAAAAGAGTATCGAGAGCAAGGAGTTGAAGATGATAAAGCAAGAGGCTAAAGAATAAGGCTAGCGGTCTTACAGCAGAATGCATGCCGCTGTAGCACCGCTATAAGGTTTAGTTTCTGGAGCTCACGGTCCTACAGCGGAATGCATACCGCTGTAGGACCGCTTTAAGAATTACTTTCTGGAGCTCACGGTCCTATAGCAGAATGCATACCGCTGTAGGACCGCTTTAGGAATTGCTTTCTGGAGCTCACGGGTCTGCAGCAACAAGCATACCGCGGTAGGACCGTGGTAGGGATCAAAGCTTCATGAAAAGGCCGTTTTAAGCCCGTTTCAATCCAAATAAAAGAGAAATAGACTCCTTCAAGGTATAGGACTTTGATAACCTAAAGAGAACTATATAAAGACTTATTCTTGAGTCTTTTGGAGAATCTTTTGGGGAGAGAAGAGAAAGCGGATGGAAGATTGAAGACTACTCTTGGGTTGTATTTTTCTTTTCTTTTATTTTCTTTCTCAATTCTTTCCTATGGATTCCAACTCTTTTCCTTTTCTTTTGATTGAGAGCATGCATAGCCAAGTTTTTATAACTAGGGTGAATGATGAAACCTCGACTTCTAATGGTTTGATTTAAAGTTATTCGGTTTGTTATTTTCTTATCCATTCGGGTTGATTGTTTGTTATGTTCATAATGTTGTTTTGATGCTTGATCACCATTGGAACATATTTGTGATTTGTATTGCTTTCGAGAGATTTAATATGGATTAGACATGGTAGCAAACAACATAGGGTCCTATAATAGGTAGAGATACCGTTATGCCCTATGAAATCATTTTGTGATGATCTCCATGATTGAATGCATGTTTATATGTTCGAAGGTTGACTAGAGATAGTTAATCTCATATATATTCATAGAACTGAATGACCATCGAGAGAGGCTTTTGGTTGTGATTGGATCATTGATTTTCAACCTAAGATAAGGAATAGCAAGACCTGAGTAACGAATAATTGAATCATAGAAGGCCGACGGTGGATTCACAAACCCTAGTGCCTTAGTCTTGTGAGTTTTAAATCAAAAGAATTATTTTGTTTGCATCTTTTATTCATAAATTAGTTTTCATTACAGTTGAATTCTTTGTTAATGTGTGTGTTAGGTTAAAGTTAAATCAGTTAGAGTAAACGTCAAAAGTTAGTCCTCGTGGGTACGACACTCTATTCATCACTGTATTACTTGTCACGATCCATCCACTTGGGGGATAGAATTAGGCGGACAGTTGCCTTCTAGGCAACCGATTAAGGATTAAGAACCGGTGCTACAACACCACCTCCACTACCTCCCCCCTAAGTCTGGTGGCGCTTGTCGGCGCGAACCATCTCAGAGGTGACAGAGGATGGTTCGGCCAGGGCCCGTATGGCCCAGAGTTTCCCACAAACGACGCTAAATGTTGATGATGGATCATCGACATTATCTCATAGCCACGGATCAGCTCTCGCCCTTAAAAGGACAAGAGCCCCACCGCACTTATAAGCTTAGTGGTTGCACAGGGCAACCGATGTGGGATTGAGAACCGATACTACAACACCACCTCCATTAGCTTCCCCCCTAAGTGTGGTGGCGCTCGTGGGCGCGAACCATCTCAGGGGTGACAAATGGTGGTTCAACCAGGGCCTGTATGGCCTAAGGTTTCCCACAGAGGACGCCAAATGTTGATGATAAATCATCGACTTCAGCTCACATCCACGAATCATCTCTTACTCTCACAGCCACGGATTAGCTCTCGCCCTCAAAGGACAAGAGCCCCACCGCACTTATAATAAGCTCAGTGGTTGCCCTCTGGGCAACCGATGTGGGATTGAGAACCTGTGCTACAGCATTACCTCCACTACCTTCCCCCTAAGTATGGTGGCGCTTGTGGGTGCGGACTATTTCAGGGGTGATAGAGGGTGGTTCGGCCAGGGCCCGTAGGGCTTAGGGTTTCCCACAAAAGGCGTCAAATGTTGATGACGGATCATCGACATCAGCTCATAGCCACAGATCCGCTCTCGCCCTCAAAAGACAAGAGCCCCACCACACTTATAAGCTTAGTGGTTGCCCTCTAGGCAACCAATATGGGATTGAGAACCGATGCTACAACACCACCTCCATTACCTCCCCCCTAAGTATAGCACCGTCTGTGGGTAACCTTGGGCCCTACGGGCCCTTGCCGAACCACTCTCTGTCACCCTTGAGATGGTTTGTGCCCACGAGCACTACCACACTTAGGGGGGAGGTAGTGGAGGTGGTGCTGTAGCACCGATTCTCAATCCCACATTTTAGGCAACCACTGAGCTTATAAGTGCAGTGGAGCTCTTGTCCTTTGAGGGCGAGACCTGATCCGTGGCTGTGAGCTTATGTCAATGATCCATCATCAACATTTGGCGACATTTGTGGGAAACCCTGGGCCCTACGGGCCCTGGCTGAATCACCCTCTGTCACCCCTGAGATGGTCCGCGCCCACGAGCGCCACCACACTTAGGGGGGAGGTAGTGCAGGTTGTGATGTAGCCCGATTCTCAATCCCACATTCGTTGCCCAGAGGGCAACCACTGAGCTTATAAAAGCGGTGGGGCTCTTGTCATCTTGAGGGCAAGAGCTGATCCATGACTGTGAGCTGATGTCGATGATCTGTCATCAACAGTAGCATTTTTTATATTCCTTATTCTTTATTTTTATTTTAAATACCTATAATTTGTTTAGTTTTAAAACAATTCTCTCTTTTTTTTTTTTTTGGTTAAGTCAACAATTCTTTGATCTAAAGTCGGATTCGTTAAGATTTTATTTTTGTATTTCAGATTCATATAGAATATTCTTATATTTTGTAGTAAGTCCAGCACTAAGAACAATTCATTTAGATTATCCAAAAAAAAAATAAAACAGAAAATAAGGCTGTTAACTAAATAGATGACGTTATTTAAAACTAAAAATGTTATTTAAATATTCAGATACTTTTTAATAATATTTATATATTATTATATTATAAATATATAATACATCAATAGATAGTGTTATCAAACGTATCACAACTAAGTATATAAATAATATTATAATTAAAAAATATAAATTTTAAATATTTAAAATACTAAAAATAAATATGTAAATTACCCAAAAAGATAAACTTTTAGATTTGTTACAATTTTAAAATATATTTTTAATTTTAATAATCCACTAATTAGATTTATCAATTTATTACAATTATAAAATAATATTAAAAAATATTAGTTTTAAGTCAAATAATAATTTGACAAATGAGTTAGATAAAAAACAGAACAATGCTACTTAAACAACTCTCTTAGACAACTTAGTTAACAATCTCAATTTATTGTGATATTTTGATACCAAAATATCGTGATCAATTAAATCCAAATATCAAATTATTTCTCTCTCTCTCTCTCTCTCTCTCCCCTTTTTTCATTATCTCTCCCACACAGTTTCTCTCAAACCTACCATTGCCATGAGCATCATTTATCGTCGCCTCCCGAGCCTCGAGTATCGTCGTCACCCCCTACCATTGTGAGCATCGCATCGCCTCGCCCCCACCACAGGCTACAAACCGTCGTTGCCCCTGCTAGCCGCGAGCGACTGCTTCGCCCCTACCTAGTCACGCCCACAACCTATGTTGGGGTAAATGTGTAATTTTTACAGAGTTGTCAACAAAGTTGTCAAGAGAGTTGTTTAGGATAATGTTATACGAACAAAATAGTTGACAACTTTGTTGACAACTCTTAATGAAATTACAAGTTCACCCTCAATGTAAATTACAAAATTACTCTTCACTAGATCAACAACAACCCTTACTCTATGACTTTCTCTCACACTCTCACTCTTTCTTTCACTCTTACCGTTTTTGTGACCCACCGGATCTCAGATCGACGGAGATCCTGCCTTCCATTAGCTCACTTTCTCTGTCTCTCTCATTCTTTGACTCTCTCCCACACTCTTTGTAACACCCCGCTTTTCACTTACCGAGTGTGTCACTATGCTGAGGCCCAAAATATACATAAATTGTTTTTTTCTTTCTTTCACGGTACATAACTTAACCTCAAGTACCGAATTTCAAACAAAACCCCAGCAATTCATTAAAAATGCGGAAGTGATAATCGAAACCTGATATGGTACATAATCAATTCACTTTATTTATAACATAAGAATCCGTACCATAGATAACATTATATCCTCAATATTGAAATACATAAATATATAGAGATTCCATAATATTCTAACAAGGCTAATCATCAATAAAGCATCAGCTAAAACATATCCGAGTCAGCTTGCTAAATCCATCTGCCACACCATCACGTGCCGTCATATCTCAACCTGCTCCTTACCCTAACTGCAAGTCTCAACTGGAAAGTTGAATGTTCTAGGGGCATAACCCATTAGAAGATGAAACTTTTAATGAGGGTCCAAAACATACATATGAATGCATGATACGATAACATAAACAACATTTTCACCCTTTAATGTAATTTTCCAGGCCCACCAACCCGACTAAGAATCCTAGGCAAATCCCGAACCTCTGTAGGATAAGCCTAAACGTTATTCCCTCAATGCCCTAGGGGAATTACGGCTACACTCTGGGGGTGATATCCTATTCCCATGCACAAATATCAATATGACAATAATATTGTGCAATGCAAATATCACGACTTTCCATGCAATATGACAAATAAATATTGCATTCATAAATAGCATGCATATATAACAATCATATCATAAATATAAGTTCTTGTGAGAATACCAGTCATCAAATCATACTTAGGATATGAAAACTCACCTTTTAAGATAAACTTGCATTTTCTCAAAAATCGTGTATTGTCTCGATATGCGTGTCCTACCTCGATTCTCGTGCCAACTCTCAAAAGTTGCACCAATCACATCATCTCAATCACCTCAATCATAAAATAATATTTAATCACTAAATATCCTCAATATTCCATTTATTTTATTTTTCCTTCATTTTCTTTCATTTCTCCTTTCCGAAAATTCCAATAAATACCTCGGGACTGTTTTCTCAAATCTAATTTCACAACAATTCATTATAGGCTGTGAACTTCAAAGGAAAAATACTAAACTTATCTGGATGTTGCGTTTTCACGCAAAATGAGGTTCTTTGATGCTAAAATCGAGACATCGGGAATTTCAAATCCAAATCTTTTTACACGGATCTCCATAAAATAATTTTCCTGAATTTATAGGAATTTTTGCTGATTTTTAGGAAGCTCCACACGCCCGCACGTGCTAGGGCGAGTGGCGGCGTGTGAGGAACAGCGTGTGCCGGCCACGCGTCGGTCATCTTCCCCAGCCAACTTTTTCCGGCGACGGCCGATCGCTCCACCAATTGAAAGACCTCTTCAAGTTGATCATTTTGGCATATTCTATGGCATGAAAGAACAACCCGAAGACCCTCAACCAAACGGCCAAAGCTTCGGTTTGGCCGTCTGCTTCCTTTTCCAGCGAGGCCTCGAACGGCCATCAAACCTCGACCAAAATGGTCCATTTTTTCCAGAAAGCTTCATCTCCTCATGGGCAACAAAAACCACTTAATTGGGACGGCCAATTCATTCAAAACAAGCCTCGATTTGAAGCTCCCACTTCTACAAAATTTGGCCTCTTCGAGCCCTATTTATAGGCGATTATTGAGCTTCGAAATGGCCTTGGCTGCTTTACCCATCACCTTAGGAGGCTAAACCTCCCCTAGATCGACCTTGAGGCTTCCTTATCCGATCAAAATCTCGATTTGCAGGCATCGACCATTCGACCGAATTTTATGGTCGGTTTTTAGCTTTTTTCAGCCACCATGATGTCTGTTATGGGCCAAGCCCTTTACCAAAAGTTATCCTCGACCAACCCTCGTGTCATCCCTATGGTCAAAGTCAATGATTGAAAGGGCTAGCCAGCCATGGCTGTTGGAGATCTTTTCTGAAATTGCATTTTGGCCCCTTTAAGTTTTGAGTTTCTCATTTTGTCTTTTTTCACCAAGCCCCTCAACTTTTCATAATTGCATTTAAGACCCTCAAGTCCTAAAACATTCATTTCACCCCTGAGGATTCCAAAAAAATATCGTTTCGGCCTCCCTCTAGCAATTTCAAAAAACTACACTTAGGTCCGAATCTCTGTTTTGGCCCTAAACCCTCTCGTTTCTTCTTGAAACCTCTGAAGGGTTGTTCCTCCTAAAAAACCGAAGCCCTCTCAAGCTTCTGTTGACTTCCCGAAAATCGTTTATAATAATTCGGTATTGTAGCCTAATTAGCAGCTGCTATTTTGCTGTACCGAAAACTGTTCCCGATCCAATTTCTTTCGATGCTATAAATCATATCTCGGGCTGCTCGTTAATGCCACATCATTTTCCTTTGGCATCTCGGCTCCAGGGCACTCTCGGCAGTCGATTTAGTCATTCATACGGTAATAAATTACCCTTATACCCTCAATTTATCCTTAAATTTTATTTTTGTCTCAAGATAAATTACCTTTGAGTCCTTTAGAATTTCTCGGGTATTACATTGACCCCTCCTTAAAGAAATTTTGTCCTCGAAATTTTCATCAGACTGTTAAGGTAACTAAGACATAACATAGTTCATTACCTGAATACATCAAATCAAACATCTATTTGATCCTTGACAAACACTTCGGTTTGCGGTCTTTACACGTCTAATGCTTACAAGCATATCGTGTCATTCACATCATTTTCCTTTTGTGGCTCTTTTCAGACGACCACATATCTTTCAATTACTTTAGGCATGCGCATCCTACCCCGAAACCTTTGAGAATGCCCTCTCGCATTTCAAAAATCATAACTCTTGGACTGGCCATAATCATCTTTCCATATACAAGTACACTTGTCAATCACACATGCCTTCGTATCTTGTTCACTAGATCCAGCTAAACAACCAGGCTAGCCATAAAAATAGACGATCTCTTCGGCACTACCATCATAGTCAGCAGGCCAACAAGCCTCCAACTTCATCTAACACTCACAGCTATCCACCAGGTCCTACGTTGGGCACCTTTCTGCCACGCGCCCGGTGATACGAAGTAGTGCAGTCGTAGTCCTTAAGGAACTCCATCAACCGTCGCTACCTCTCGTTCAGCTCTTTCTGTGAGAACTCATACTTCAGGCTCCTCGTGGTTTGTGAGCACATCAAAATGTCCCACCATTCCGTTTCGGTAGTGTCTCTATAACTTTGAGAGCACATATCACATTTGCCAACTCCAAGTCATATATCGGGTAGTCTTTTCTGTGCCTTGGCGTGATCCGCACGCCATCATTCGGTCATGTTGCACTAATCATGCAACCCGATCCTTTGAGCTATCATAAATTCTTACTACACCCGGCAGGTTATTCTTATTAGGCTCTTCTCATGAGTCCTATTGTGGACATAATTATTCCAGAGTGTTCCATCACTGTCTTCTGACAATAGCTTGCCAAAACACCTTATTTTGAAACATCTTAGCACTCTATTTCTAAATTTGGTTTGCAAAAAATTCATTTCGAACCCAACGTTACTCCATGTTTCTAAACATAGGGTCGGGACTATAAATACCCGAAAAGCCTTGAACTCAACTTTCGTGCGTCTAGATAATTTTTTTTTTCTTCTTGCCAAAATTTTCGGAATAATAAAACACGTTTTTCCCATAAGGAAGAGAAAAATATTATTTTATATATATATTTTCTTTTCTTTTCTTTTTTTTTTCCCTTTTTCTTCCTTATTTCTTCTTCTTCTTCCTCCCTCTGCCGACACTGCGCACGAACAGCCACTGACCACCGCTGGCTTCCAGCGTCGCCGCCACCCCCGACTGCCGTCGTTGCTCTTTCTGCAACCGCCACCAGCGCTTGCTCCATCATCGGCTGCAAGCCACTGTGGGGCTTCTCCGCGCCCCCCAGTCGCCGATCGTCATCTCCGACGGCCCAAACGGCCCTACGTCAGCCAGATCCGGCATACCACCGCTGCCGCTGCCTACTCCTCGCACAGCAATCGGCCATTGTCCGGCTTCCCTCGGCCGCCACTGCGAGCGTCGCCGTCCCTGCTGCTACTGCCAGATTTGGGTCGATAGACCCGACTCGGTCCTACCCGACTCGATCCGCTTCAGGTTTGACCCATCCCTGATTTGACTCATTAAATCTGATCCATATCTGTTTTGACCCATCCATTTAGATCTGACCCATATCTAATTTATTTAGATTTAGCCAGATCTAGATCTATTATGTCGAGGCGCAACACACTAAACCCCCGGTCTCGATGTGGTGCCTGCATAGTCTTAAATAGAGGATGCCATCCACAGTGCATTTTTGCTCCTTACTTTCGTTGTGAGGATGGTACTACTCGTTTTGCTACCATTCGTGAGGTTTGTACTGTCAGAAATGTCGTTAACCTCCTAGCTCCGCTTTCGATCAATGACCGATTTTGGGCTTCCGCCACACTCCTCTTTGAAGCTTAAGCCCGACTTCAGGATCTTGTCTATGGTTGCGTATCCCACATTCTAGCCCTTCAACAACAGGTTAGTGATTTGCAAGCTTATCGAGCTTATTTGCAAGATTCACTATTCATATATTATTTTTCACATCCCCAACCTGTTCCTCAACCTGACCAAGACCCAATCTGAAATTTTGATCTTCCCATCATCCTAGAGGATGTCCCTCATCATAATTTCCCAAAGGCTACTCTTCCACCTTACCCTGACAAAACTAGCAGTAGCTAGATGCCACCGCCAGATGACATCGATGAGCTGAGACCTGTCGTGTTTGGCAACTGTCGTCCTCACTGAGCATTGGTATCATCATCAGTTTTATGGTTTGCCTTTTTTCCTTTGAGTGATTGTATGGCTTGATTTCTTGTAACTGCTTTGAACATATGGAATGAATATTATGCTTTTGGATACTTTTAACATTTCATTCCCTTGTCTTACCCTCGATTGGATTTTGATCATAAAATATCTCAGCCTCTTACAGCTGTTTAATAATTCATCAAATCGAGGTAAAATATCAGCTCTTAATTATCACATGATAATTCACGTCCTTAATCAAGTCACACATAACCAAGCATCCAATAACCTCAAGCTATCATTGGCAATTTCATCATTAAGAAATAATCCAATTAATTCTTCCAAGAATATACCCTGATATTTTTCATTTTTCTTATGGCTTTTCACTGACCGCAAGTGCCCGTACCATATCTCGACAGGCTCCTTATTTCCATAACTTGCTGACATCACTCAGTAATACATCTCCCAATTTGCCCATCAAGGCTACCTAGACTAACTGTCTAGCCATACGAGAGTTCTAATCTCCCAAAATTGAAAATCTTGGATCCTCAATCAATTTGGGTTTGCAGTTTCTCCTACTACGTCCTATTATCTTGGCACATCTGTCATCATCTTGATTCGTTAAAGATTCGCACAATTTTCAAGACATCAATCCATAGCTATGCTACCAGCTAGAGCAGGTAGGTACTTACATTACCCACGGTACTCCCATCCTCGCTGGATTTCTTTCTGAAACTCCAAAGTTCCATTACGAATCCCTAGATCCTCAATCGATTCTTTCAAGGAAATTCCTCCGGAATCTCAAATCAATCTATCCTCCAAGATCCCAAATTAGATCACGATATCTGGTTCCATTTATCTTCCAAGAACTCGATTTCCTTTGCCATCACGGCTTTCTATCCATCATTCATCGTGGTGCTTTTAAGCTCTCCTCGTCGAGTTTGACTACCGACAACTTTACCTGATTCTGCAAGTCCATTTGACACACTAAACCGTAGTCACAACCTCTGTTGACTAGGTCCCTTTATCATTCCTTTACAGTCAATACGACCATCAAGCACCTCTTTCCTTTTTAGTACCCGAACTCTACTTTGAGTCGAGACTACCATCTCACAACTCATCGTCAAGGTTTTAGATTAGCCGTGCTCCGCTACCTGAAATCTCATTTACCGAGAATCCACCGACTCTTGCTTTTCGTTCTTCAGATTCAGTTGACTATCGGCACTCGATCATTAAATTAGTTTTTCTTAGGTACTACACTTACTGTCAGCCAGCACACAACTGTCATCATCACCCCCATCATATAGTAGGCTTACTCATACATCATACGTCGACCCCCACATGGGTACATCTCGAGTGAAACCTACACGGTTTCGTCGTAGTCCTCTAAGAACTATCATTCGTTGTTGTTGCCCTGAGCCTAACTCCTTCTGTAAGAACCTTCATTCTAGGTCTTCATCATGGCCTGGTGATTCCATCACCTCATAGGTAGCGCCTACACGACTCACGAGCATGCATCTTTCCTTTCCATTTCATACGTCAGGTAACTTTCCCTTTGAGCCACCCAACACGACTATCTCATGATTCCATTGTCATACTAGACATCGAGGTATTCACTCCTCGAGTCTCGTACTGTTCGTCGTGTCATTTACTCCCAAGATGACCACAAACCCCAATGTAATTCTTTAAATAGGACACACAGTCCATATTCAATCCATCTCATTTCGGTTCATAAGGCTTCCAGCCTCTATTAATCACAGCTAGTGGCACACCTCGCATCTTAGACCATTGGGACTTAGATCTCCCTAACAAGGTACAAACCCTACTAGGCTGCCCCATATTTTCAGCATCTGATCGTCTCCTTGGCAGTTTACTAAGCAACTTAGACCCTGGGTCCTTGATCCATACCGCGAGACAGCCAACTAGCTTCCCCGGTACGTTGATCATAAGCTCATCACAAGTTTTTTGCCTTGGTCCCTAGATCCAGATCTGTCACTGCGAACACCAACCAGTAGTGCCGTCACACTTTTAGGGTTTCCTATCCCGTCTTTGCGAGTCATATCGATTGCACTACTTTCAGCTCATCAATTGACGTACTCACGCGCCATTATTTGGCCATCTTTGGCCTCTCGTTCGATCCAATCCGTTGGATCCCTTATCTTATTTCTGAGATACTAAATGACCCTCGAAAATCCTTATCCTTCGATCCTTAACTTGACAGCTAGACCATGTCACATCAGACTGACCGTTCATGATCCGATCATCCTTAATAACCATAGTTATCCTATCTTTTATTATAAGGATTTTGACTAATGACCTCAAATCGTCAGTCTCTTAATTTCTCGGATCCATAATCACGGTTACCGAGTCAACCTTACACTTGAATCATTTCATCGGATCCTTATTTTCATAGCTAGATCATTCTTCTAGTAGTAGCTTTTATTAGGCATTCTATTATTCACTGGGAATAGTAGTCGTTTACTGAAATACTGTTTGTTCGTGAATAGTATACCAGGTAAGTTCTTAGGAAAGAGAGGTGAGTCACAATGGACACACTTAAGTACCAAATCTTTCCTTAGCCAGAACTTTCTTAGACATGCACTTCCACTACACACACTTATACAGTAACTGTCAATACCCAAATCTTAGGTGGCTTTGCTTATCTAGCCACATGCGACCCTTTTCCTTAGGTTTGCCCTAATATCGACTACATCCTAGTCACTTAAGGTTCTTCCATCGGACTTTTTTTTTCAAAAATTCGCTCTGATTCCAACTGTAACACCACGCTTTTCTCTTACCAAACATGTCATTATGCTGGGGCCCAAAATATACATAAATTATTTTTTTCTTTCTTTCACGGTACATAACTTAACCTCAAGTACTAAATTTCAAACAAAACCCCTAGCAATTCATTAAAAATGCGGAAGCGATAATCGAAACCTGATATGGTACATAACCAATTCACTTTATTTATAACATAAGAATCCGTACCATAGATAACATCATATCCTAAATATTGAAATATATAAATAAATGGAGATTCCATAATATTCTAACGAGGCTAATCATCAATAAAGCGTTAGCTAAAACATATCCAAGTCAGTTTGCTGAATCTATCGGCCATGCCATCACATGTTGTCATATCTCAACCTGCTCCTTGCCTTGACTGCAAGTTTCAACTGGAATGTTAAATGTTCTAGGGGCATAACCCATTAGAAGATGAAACTTCTAGTGAGGGTCCAAGACATATATATGAATGCATGATGCAATAACATGAACAACATTTTCACTCTTTAATATAACTTCTCAGGCCTACCAGCCCGGTTAGGAATCCTAGGCAAATCTCGAACCTCTACAGATGCCTAACGTTATTCCCTTAATGCTCTAAGGGAATTACGGCTACACTCTGATGGCAACATCCCATTCCCATGCACAAATATCAATATGACAATAATATTGTGTAATGCAAATATCACGACTTTTCATGCAATATGACAAATGAATATTGCATTCATAAATAGCATGCATATGTAACAATCATATCATAAATATAAGTTCTTGTGAGAATACCACTCACCAAATCATACTTAGGATAGGAAAACTCACATTTTAAGATAAACCTGCATTTTCTCGAAAAGCGTGTATCACCTCGATATGCGTGCCCCACCTCGATTCTCGTGCCAACGCTCAAAAGTTGCACCAATCACATCATCTCGATCACCTCAATCATAAAATAATATTTAATCACTAAATATACTCAATATTCCATTTATTTCATTTTTCCTTTATTTTCTTTCATTTTTCCTTTCTGAAAATTCCAATAAATACCTCAGGACTATTTTCTTAAATCTAATTTCACAACAATTCATTATAGGCTATGAATTTCAAAGGAAAAATACTGAACTTACCCGGATATTGCGTTTCACGCAAAATGAGGTTCTTTGATGCTAAAACTAAGACATTGGGAATCTCAAATCCAAATCTTTTTGCACGGATCTCCGTAAAATAATTTTCTTGAATTTCTAGGAATTTTTACAGATTTTTAAGAAGCTCCACGTGCCCGCACGTGCTGGCCATGCGCCGGTCATCTTCCCCAGCCAACTTTTTTCGGTGACGGCCGATCGCTCCACCAGTTGAAAGCCCTCTTCAAGTCGATCCTTTTGGCATATTCCATGGCCTGAAAGAAAAACCTGAAGACCCTCAACCAAACGGCAAAAGCTTCGGTTTGGCCGTCTGTCTCCTTTTTTGGCGAGGCCTTGAACGACCATCAAACCTCGACCAAAATGGCCCATTTTTTCCAGAAAGTTTTATCTCCTTATGGGCAACAAAAGCCCCTTAATTGGGACGACCAATTCATTCAAAACAAACCTTGATTTGAAGCTCCCACTTCTACAAAATTCGGCCTCTTCGAGCTCTATTTATAGGCGATTATTGAGCTTCAAAATGGCCTTGGCCGCTTTACCCATCACCTTAGGAGGCTAATCCTCCCCTAGATCGACCTTGAGGCTCCCTTATCCGACCAAAATCTCGATTTGCAGGCATCGACCATTCGACCGAATTCTTTGGTCGGTTTTTAGCTTTTTTCGGCCACCATGATGGTTGTTATGGGCCAAGCCCTTTACCAAAAGTTATCCTCGACCAACCCTCATGCCATCCCTGTGGCCAAAGTTGGTGATTGAAAGGGCTGGTCGGCCATGGCTGTTGGAGATCTTTTCTGAAATTGCATTTTGGCCATTTCAAGTTGAGTTTCTCATTTTGCCCTTTTTCACCAAGCCCCTCAATTTTTTATAACTGCATTTAAGACCCTCAAGTCCTAAAACATCCATTTCACCCTTGAGGATTCCGAAAAAATATCGTTTCGGCCTCCCTCTAGCAATTTCAGAAAATTGCACTTAGGCCCGAATCTCCGTTTTGGCCCTAAACCCTCTCGTTTCTTCCTGAAACCTCTGAAGGGTTATTCTTCATAAAAAACCAAAACCCCCTCAAGCTTCCGTTAACTTCCCGAAAATCGTTTATAACAATTCGGTATTGTAGCTTAATTGGCAGTTGTTATTTTGTTGTACAAAAAATTGTTCTCGATCTGATTTTTTTCGATGCTATAAATCATATCTCGAGGTGCTCGTTAATGCCACATCATTTTCCTCTAGCATCTCGGCTCCAGGGCACTCCCAGCAGTTGATTTAGTCATTCATACGATAATAAATTACCCTTATACCCTCAATTTATCCTTAAATTTCATTTTTGTCCCAAGATAAATTACCTTTGAATCCTTTAGAATTTCTTGGGTATTACACTCTTACTCTCGCCGCCCTTCACCAAGCCTTATTTCTCATTCTCTCTCTATTTCTATCACCTACTTGAATGCCCAAGCCTTCTTTTATTGCCGGTGTACTTTCTCTCTCGTTCTTATTCTCGCCCACGGCCGACCAGACCTTCATGGCGTAGTGCGTGACTGAACCTCTATTGCGCAGTACGTGACCGAACCTCGATCGTGGCCGACCGGACCTCCATCATTACAGTTGTTGGCATTCACCACCCATGCAGCCGCCATTGTTCGCCACTAACGCAATTGTCACCGTCGTCATTGACGCTACCTCCGTCTTCTTCTATCTTTCTGGGTCTTCTATTAAACCAACACATATATAAATATATAATATATTTATTGAAATTGTATTTTTATATAATTTTAGCTTAAATATACATATTTTCTAAATAAAAATATAGACTAAACAACTATACAAATAAATAATATACTTTGAGTTAAAATATATTTTTATGTTATTATTTATTTTCTTCTTTATTTATATTACTTGTATAAACCTAAAATATGATATTAAGATTTTGCTTAACTTTAAATATAATTTTTGACTTTTGTGAAATATAATATTAAAATTTTGTATAACTTTACATATAATTTTTTATCTTTCAACTCAAATAATACAAATAAATAACAACATAAAAATATACATAATTATTTATAGATAAAATAATTACAAAATTCATAAAATTTTATATTTTGTATGAATGATAAAAAGAAGAAATATAATTGTATTGTGTTGGATATATGAATATATCTTTTTATTAAAATAAATATTATAATATTATAGTTTAAAATTTGATTTTCATTTTATAATTTAAAAAATAGAACAAAATTACAAAATATTTTTTTAAAAATAACAATCCAAACTATATTCTTAAAAATTACAACACGTTGCAAGCCAAAATTTTTAAAAAGTAAGTTTAATTTGGTCTAGATAATTTTGTATAATATGTTTTTAATTTATAATTATATTTAAAAAACATATTTGTATATATTCATACATATGTAATTTTTTTGTGTAATATATATATATATTTAGCTGGTGTATATATATATATATATTTAGATAGCAGTAAACGGCGACGAACGATGGAGATGGACGATAGAGTCGTCGTCGGCAGAAAGAGAGAGAGAATGAGGAGATAAAGGTGTCGGCGGTGGCAAACGGTGACACGAGAGAAGCGACAGGCGAGAATAGAAGACCTAGAGAGAGAGAGACGTAGTAGAGAGAGACACCCTGATCGTGCCAATAATGGGTGTGACTGGATGGGGGTGAGGTGGTTGCTTGTAATTGGCGAGAGGCAATGGTGGTTCAAGTGGTGGTGTAGGGGGCGACGACAATCTATACCTGGTAATGGGGGCAAGGCGGTGTAGTGGGGGACGATGATGAATGGTGCTCATGGTGGCGGGGGGGCAACGACAGACAATGCTCGCGGCAGCAGTGGGCTTGAAAGAGACATTGAAAGAGGGAGCGAGAGAGTGAAATAATTTAATTTTTTGAGTTTAATTTATTATGATATTTTAATATTAAAATTAAAGTTGTCAACCAAGTTCTCTAAGAGAGTTGCTCGTGTACCATTGTCCTTATATGAAATATCTGAAATCGAACGTACACCAATTGCTCTTTCAAATCAATTTTTACCAGTTCATCAGATCGTATAGCTTTTCAACGTTCAAAAGACTCAACAACGCCCCCTTCCCTTTCCCCACGCTCTCTCCAATCACAAAACTCAGAGACCTCACCGAGAGATCCGATCCGATCCCGATCGAACCATGGAGGCGGCACCAGTGGCGCGCGACGAGAACGTCTACATGGCCAAGCTGGCGGAGCAAGCCGAGCGCTACGAGGAGATGGTGGAGTTCATGGAGAAGGTCTCGGCGGCGGCCTCCACGGAGGAGGAGCTCACGGTGGAGGAGCGCAACCTCCTCTCCGTCGCCTACAAGAACGTAATCGGCGCACGGAGGGCGTCCTGGCGGATCACCTCCTCGATCGAGCAGAAGGAGGAGAGCCGCGGGAACGAGGACCACGTCGCCACGATCAAGGACTACAGATCCAAGATCGAGTCCGAACTCTCCTCTATCTGCGACGGCATTCTCAGGCTTCTGGACTCCAGGCTCATCCCTTCCGCCTCCGCCGGTGACTCCAAGGTGTTTTACCTCAAGATGAAGGGAGATTATCATCGCTACCTTGCGGAGTTCAAGACCGGTGCGGATCGCAAGGATGCCGCCGAGAACACTCTCACTGCCTACAAATCCGCGCAGGTTAGATTCTCACAACTTCTTGCGGCTTAGATTCTGATTTTGTGTTTTTGGCTTTTGTATGAGTTTAGATTTATACAGTCATCTCGCTTAGGATGCTGAGTAGGCATGGGTCACAGTGTAGACTCATCCCTTTACTTTAGATTTATATCCAATTAGGCTGTTCTAATGATGCGGTGGAGCTTAGGATCTACTTGATGCAGATAGGTTCAGGTTAGAATGTAGATTTATTTACAGTAACTAATTTAGATTCATTTCTTGAAATTTCTCGAAATTTGTGTATTTTATTAACATTCACTATTGTCAGAAGGAAATCATATTTATATGCCTGTTAGGATTTGGTTGGCATGGAATTGTATCCGGCATTTGTTTACTTTAGTTTCTGAGGAAGATAATTGTTTCAGGTTCAAAGTTAAATGCATGATAGTATACACTCTTGTAGTGCTGATAAATGTTCCTAGGTATAAGATATTGGATATACTGATTTTCATTTTCTTAATTTTAAAGGAGAAGTTATATTCATGTTCATCAAATTACTTCCTTTGTAGAAATTTTTTTTGCCAAAAAGAAGTATGTTAGGTGTATATTGCCTGAGAATTATTTTAGGTGTGTTGGCAATGGCATTGCCTTCTAGGCAAATTTTTCCCCATGCCTGATGCATCAATCATGATGAGAAGTTTAATGAAGAAATAAATAAAATAGGATATTCATGCACTCACTATGAGTTTCTGGGACTTCTTTATGAACTGAAAAGTTTAGAAATAGAAACAAGCGAGTGATATGGATTTGACGACCATACTGTTGACATGCAAATTTTTGGGCTGTAAAATTGCCATGTCTTGTGAACATATAATTCAATAATATCCATTACAAATAACTTATAGTCGCATGTGTTTCAGGAATATATTAAATTTGCACCTGTAGACAAATCAAACGGTGCCAAGTGCAAAATAATGCAGTTCTCATAAAAGCATGCTTTACTTAATTAAATTGAGTCAGTAATATGACAACAACAATCATCGCAAAGAATTTATGAGGGTTAGGTGGGTTTGGCTACATGAATTTTAGACCTAGATCCGTAGTTATATTCTTTGCACTTACTCTTCCTCTTTTACTTAAAACTTCCTCCTTTTCATCCACTTACTTCACAAGTGAGCCCATTAATCTTCTCATCACATGTTCATTTCATCTTCATTGTAAATCTCGCATCTTTCATGCAACCCTCCTATATACAAGCTTGGGATTGGTTGTAAATAGCAACAAACCTTCCACAGTATAAGTATTAATGGAATTACTCAATCCATATACATGCTTTATGAGGATAAGTGCAGGGGCTCACTATGGGGCTTGAACACATGATGACAAGGTTAAGCCTTGTGCTTTACTGATTAAGCTAAGCAAGCATGTTAGTAGGACCCACAAAATAATTTCTCCAATCACATTTGGTCATGTGTTTCTTTTGATCATTGTCTCTTATTGAATTGGATAATTGTCAAATAAGTATCTCTAATAATTACACCAATGTAGATATTAAGTCTCAAACACGCTAGGTGGTTACATGAATTTTAACTTGTCAATCATATCTATCTATGACCGTATCTTCTATAGGAATTTTATAACTCATATCATACCTCCTACCAAGGGTTTTATTTATTTATTTATTTATTTTTCTTTCTTTGCTTATTTTGCTAAAGACTTATTCCATTGGATCCACTTTCCTTATAAGAGCTCTATTGGTCCTCTTCTCACATAATCAAACTATTTTAATTGTCTATCACTCATCATATCTTTAATAGAAGCCACTCCAACCTTAGTAAGAATAACTTTTTTCTATTTTTATCTTTTTGTTCATGACTACATATTTATCGTGACGTATCTATCTTTGTTATGCTTGTGTTTGCACACCTTGGTACTTTCTTGCCCAAGGTTTTGTGCCATACAACATAAAGTTGGTCTTATAGTTGTCTCATAAACAACATACCAAACCTCCAACTATCTGGTCTTACAGCCGCCTCATTTTCTTTTTAATTTTAACAAAATCTTACTATCACATAAAATGGTGGGTGCCTTTTTTCATTATAATCATCTTACCTTAATTCTATGAGGAAATAAGACAGGTAGAGATATTTATTATCTTCAAAATAAAGTAGACAGATATTTAATTAGGGATATAAATATTCTAAGGATATCTTATAAATGCAAAGATATTTCAAATAAATCAAAAAATAGTATTTTGTTGAAAAACTATATGTAATAATGTAAAACAAAATCTAAATTATAATTATTCCTTAAAAGTAAATTAAGGAATAACCGTCATGAAGGTGCATCCTCCTCTATAAATAGGGGTGACTTTTGTGTGAATAATTTTTTTTCCAAACAATAAGTGTTCTAAGGTCTTATCTCTAGTAAAGGTGTTGAAAAACCACTATAGACACAAAAAAGTTCTAATTATCAAATTGATAAGTCCCTAAAGAACTAAAATACTATTTTTATCAAATTGAAAAAATATATATAAAAAAAAATCCACTAAGGCCCCAAGAATTTATATTCCACTTCATACATCGAGCTCAAGACTTCTGAAAATTCAAAGGATTTTCTTATTTGATTATCTTAATTCACATAAAGTGGAGAAGAATTCATCATGTAATGTGGAAACAAATGTCTAGTGTTAACGTTGTCATTTTTCAAGAGAAGAATTAGAAATTTTTTTCTTTGGTCTGGAAATTCATCAAAGCTTGTACTCTTCTCACTCAAGATTACAAAAAAAAAAAAAAAAAATCCAATTTGAGACATAAAACTTTGTAAAATTTTATTTTAAAGGATTTTGCTGTGGAGTGACCCCATGATTTTTACCTCCACACTGATGGGATTTTCATGTATTTTTTTCTTGTCTTGAATTTTATAACTCAAGAAACTAGTGTAAACAGATACTGTCCAAATTCAAAAAGAGATTTGTTTCTGTTTCTGAGCCCTTTTAACTCAATTTCATTTTCTGTTTTTCCAGCTTTTTCAATTAGATTAGAAATGAGTTATTACCTCATTACTTTGTGCATTGTACTTTTTAACCAATCTGAGTGGTGATAAAAGAGAAATATGAGTAAAAACTTTAAACATTCTAGTATTAGTAAAATTTCAATTTTCACCAACCATGGTTATTGGTTTTCCAGACTTTATATTAACTGTGGTTATATTTACTACAATTTTGTTTCCAGGATATTGCAAATGCAGAACTTTCTCCAACACATCCAATCCGACTTGGACTTGCTCTTAACTTCTCTGTCTTTTACTATGAGATTTTGAATTCTCCTGACCGTGCTTGCAGTCTTGCCAAACAGGTGACCTATTCTGTATTTGATACTTGTTTCCTTGCAGAACAGTGATCCAAGATGATAAATGGATCTTGATAAGATTTTTTTTTTTTTTTTAAATTTTCTCCTTTTGTCATACCTAAGTCTAAAAGTAAAACGGTCTCTCCCATATTGACACACCAATTAACCATTCCATGTTCCCACCTGTTGCACAAATTCTACTCACATAACATGGAAAACCAAATATCCTTATTATCTATTTTGATTTGTGCTTCGCTCATTGTTTATTTTCTACATCCTTGACCAGGCGTTTGATGAAGCAATTGCTGAATTGGATACATTGGGAGAGGAATCCTACAAGGATAGCACCTTGATTATGCAGCTTCTTCGAGATAACCTCACCCTTTGGACCTCTGACATGCAGGTATGTCTGCTTCCATGCAATGTCCTATTCCATGCCTCGCGCTTCCTATCATCTTATCAAGTGCTTGTATGTTAATAATTTCCACTTGTGTATTTGGACTCATCTCTTGCATGATTAGCCTTTATGTCAGCTGAAGTGGCTCTTTTCTTGTTTTCCCTAAGGCAAGAAAGTCCAGTTTTTCACATGTTCTTTTGCTTTTTTACTTGGTGCAGGATGATGGGGTTGATGAGATTAAAGAAGCTTCTAAGCCCGATGATGACAAGCAGTAAGGGCGAGAATCATTGAAATGCATTCTCCCTTCTCCGATGGTTGTTTTTGCTAGGAGAAGAAGGTGCTTGTTTCTTTCTAATTTTCTTTCAAGTTTTTAGGTGTTCTTGATTTTAGTGCTGAAACTTGAAGGTGCTTAACATTGATGTTCTCTTGCTTGTAGTTTTCAGTTTTATTTGGTTATGGATGGTTTATTTATCTTAAAGAAGCAGAGCTCAAAGTCTGCATTTGGCTATGTAAAATCCTATTCCTGCCGTTGGTC
Source organism: Diospyros kaki (assembly GCA_036245055.1). NCBI lineage: Eukaryota > Viridiplantae > Streptophyta > Magnoliopsida > Ericales > Ebenaceae > Diospyros > Diospyros kaki. Next base: position 13,513,438 of record BSEG01000015.1, on the reverse strand, counting down.
AGAAATTTTCAGCTTTTCATCTTTTATATTCTGGCAATGACCTAAGCATCTGATTTCATAACGCAGTTCAATTAGATGGTGTTATATAGTTATATATTCAAGTCATGAGTATATGACAGTTGATTAAGATAAATTTTATTTTAATATTTAGAGTCGTATAAAAACACGAAGTGTTATGAATTTACGATGATTTAATAGCATGGTTAATTGAACGTTTTGTCGCCACGCCTTTTTTATATGGCCAAAACGTTCTATGTTCTTATCCGTATTCCATGCTATGTTTTACTGTGTGTTATTGGCTGAGCAGTTTTTATATTAAGCATTTGTTATTTTTTTTTTTATTGTGCATGTTAATGATTTTAAAGATATGACTGAGAGTGAGCATCCAACACTTCATGGATGGCGTCTTCAGCATCTGTCCTCCATAACTTTGATGAGAATAAATTAGAGCCTGGGTTAGATATAAATAATATTTTCCAGTTTCTTATTTTCTATTTTTTACTTCATTTGTATTTTTTTTTACATTAAATTTGAAAAACTTGTTCAAATGTTAAATATGTAAAAAGTTGTTTTTATCTTAAAAGTTAAAAGTTATATTAAAAAATAAATATAGAACAAGTTCGATAATTGCACAAGCGTAAGTGGTGTTTTTGGATCCCAGTAGACTTGGGAATGGTATGGTGTGAACGTGATTGGTTGGATTGATTTGATTCAATTTTTTTTCTCATTTTCATTCAGTTATGCCAAAAAGTCTTTGAGTGGATTAATATAGAATTGCCTTAAAGTTTGACCGTTGAGTCCCTAGTCCTGACCAAATTAAATCCAATTAAAAAATAATAGCTAAAATGCAACAAACTAGACCAATAATCCCCTCCCTCTACCTTACAAGATTTAAGGGGCAATTTTTCACTTTCCTCCCATCGTTCGTCAAACCTGTTTTAAGTGCTCGAAAAGCAAGACAGCCGCAACATATTGTTTTTAGTTGCTGATTTTGAAAACGCTATTATTTTATTCTACTTTAATTTCTTATCATATTTTAAGTTGTATCGAAGAATAATGATTACTTGTTCAAATATCTCCCATCCAGACCAAAACATTCGCCCTCGATTTAAACTGTATATAAATGCTAATTTACTCCCCCCCCCCGCCCCAAAAAAAAGTTTCATGATATCATTGTATAAATTTTGGAACCGCCAAATATGAATTTAAAGTTGGTTTAATTTTATTAAATAGTTAAATTTATTCTAAATTTAATTTTACAAACTCGATTATGACTTATTTTATCGGAGTTGATAATTTAATATCAACTAGTTATTAAACACGCACAGTGCATACACAATTCATATATCGTCACGAATATTATTAATAAAATTAATTACTAAAAGTATAGTACTAATAAACTTCATGAATAGGAAATTAACAATATTTTAAGATTAATATTATTGATAACACATTCATGATATATATATATATAGCTAACAGTTGTCGGAGATTGTATTGATTGAATATATATATCTATATATATATATATGTGTATGAACGTTGTTTTCCCCTTGAAAATGTAACCTGTGTTTCCTCAGAAATAAAATCCAACCACCAATCAAATTTTTTTTTAATCTAAAAACACAGAAAACTAAAATCGATAGTAACACCATCAACCCGAAAACTTAAAATGAAAGGCTAGCAAACAGGTCCTAAGCGATGAAAAAATAGAGCGAAGAAACAAGCATCCAATTACCCAACTTTAAAAATCATAGTCAACGCTAACAAGTAACAACATTTCCTTTCCCTTCAAAGGCGCAACTTTAATACAAAGACCATATATATATATATATTTTAATTTAGGACAAAGCTTGGAGTATTCAGGAGTGTTCCCAAACTCATTTGTGTTTTTTTAATACATTTTTAATATTTAACAGTTAAATTTTTAAGATTTTAACTTTTTGTCATTTATTTGGTTTAGGTCGATCAAAATCTGACATCTGGATATGAGAATTCACTGACTTTTCCAATCACTACCCATTAACTAACTTATATTTATCACAAAGAACAATTTAAGGGATAAGTAAACAAATTTTCTGATACAATCCTAGTAATTTGGCAAACTTTGATCTACTTGTGAGTTAAACCGTACGAAATCCCTTTTTCAGAAGAAGAACACACAAAGACAATAAGAAAGAAAAGCAAAAACTGCTTTTTGTAGAGAGAGAGGAGTTACTTGTCCATATTGCTAGGCTTGTGAATAGGCTTTGTAGATTCCCACTTTCCAGTGGAAAAGAAAGTTTCAACGTGGTCAAAAGAAACACCACGGTTCAAAGTTCATATGGGGCCGCTATAAATTAAAAGCACAAACTCTCCTCTTCTATTACTCACTGGAAAAGTTTAAATTCCACAAAAGCATGGAATAAAGATCCCCCCCACACACACAAAGAGAGAGCGCGAGAGAGAGCTCTAGAAATGTGTTGCATTGGGAAACAGTAAAGTTATTTCAGAATGAAAAGTCTCAGAATCAGAGACAATTTTGGCAGAACTTATTTGACATGGCCATCCATCTCCCTCCACAATAGAGTACCAAGATCCATTAAACTTATGTTCAAAGCAGACAACGTAAAAAGTAAAATCATATGGGTTGGGGACTAAGAACTTTAGGCGCATACTTGCACCACGCCCCATTGATGCAGCGACACAATACATGGACAAACTTGGGAAGAGAAACCAAGAGGAGAAGCGAAACAGAGTATCGGGGGATTAAAGGGGAGAGAGCAGTTGGGGGCGGGGGAAGTATTCACCGAAAGACACGGACCCCTAACTGATGGACAGATTACCACAAGCAAAAGTACACAATAAATTTGTACATCAGACTTGATTAAATGAATATACATAACTAAACAAATATTAGATAGTGGTCTACTCTAAGTCTTGATCTAACATATAACGTCAATAAAACTTCTGGATCTGTTAATAATAATCTTCCATTTTGTAATCACATCGTGCAGCTGCGTATCACATAGGAGCGCACGATGGAGAAACTTGAAAGATCTATAAAACAGGGATAGGGGTTAATATGCAAATGCTCTACATACTGAAAATTCCATTAAACCTAAGACAGAGCTACCCAAAACTTGGGGTGCAGCAAAAACAGTTTTGGATTCCCTAGTGTAAATAACAAAAGTAAATCAGAAGACATTAAAGCCAAGGATCTTGGTAACAATAATTTCGTCACTGCTACCTCCTCATTCTAAAGGTAATCAGTAGGTACAGCTAGCATAAACAAGATTATAAAAAAATAGCAACTAACACACTGTTAAGTGGTAAATTCCAACATATCTAAAGTGTGCAATGCAATTTTATATGGTGAGTCCTGCCATGTTATAAGTGTAGTATTGCAATTTCAGAAAAAAATGTATTACCAAGTTTGGAAGATTGTTAAATCATACTGCTGTCGCATTGTAACATAATCATGGCAGGTTGCCACCATTTTGTAGTTGAGTAAACCTGGAAGGTTGTCTGTCAAATATAAAACCCCACAACGAACAGCCAGAGTATGTATTTTAAGATTGCATTCACTCTACAACAATGTTATCCCAACTAGAATATTCATGTGTCGATGAGAGTTTATAACCAATATAAGAACATACCCTCCAGCTCTGGACAACCTCCAGCAGCACTAAATGACTTTAAACAAGAAGTTTAACTTCAAGAGGATATGAAATGGAAACTCACTATTACTGGTGTGTCATCATATCATCACTACACATTGCCATCACATTGGATCAATTTGCACCTGTGTTAGGATGCAGGTAATGAATGTGCCATGTCGGTTGGAAGCAGCAACGTAATTTTACCACAGTACCACAGGCTTGAAGGATTTACAAACTGAATTCAATTAACCATCATATTCATATTCACTTACTTCATTGAAGATGCATGATCTAACCAACAAAATTTTCATTCTTCTACAAGCTTTAAAACCAACAATGTGAGCACTGACATGCCTAATGGCTGACCGATCACACAACACATGGAAAATACCCAAAAGTCTAGTAAATCATATGTTTGGCAAATATCCAATCCAATCCAAAAATTATACAATGAACTACAAATGTAATTTCACTTCTCTAATATAAGCTAAGACTTTAAGCATACATGTCTAGACTGATCTGAAGTACTTGCCCAAATACAAAGGAATTACAAAGTTCATGACCATGCCTGAAGAAAGGAACTACCAAGTACTAGCCTCTATATCAAACCAAAACTAAAGAATTTCTAACATTTCTCTCCCCCAAATCTCCAATCAAGGAACATAAATAAGAAGCAAAAAAGAAAACCAACCTAGGGTTTTTTTTTTTTTCTCACATATCTATAACAACCATTTACAGTTCAAGTTCAGGGCGTCATCTACCATTTCTTTTTCCACATATGACAATTGAATATCTATCCCATCCCCCAAGATTTATAAATACAGATATATGCAACAAACCCATAAAAAAAAAAACCCTAATTCTTACCTTCTTTTTCATCTTTCAATGATTTTTCCACCTCGGGCTTGGCACGGGCAGCGTTGGAGAGACAGGGAATTGTTGAAACCCTAATTGGCCGGCGGTCGAAGGCGAAAAGAGTAGGCTTGGCGAGAGTAAAGGGTACGGCGACCGCGGTGATGGCACACAACCGAAAGGCAGCGGAGATGTCGGAATTTGGAAGGAGGCCGATGCGTTTGAGGGAACAGGGTTTTGCGGCTGCAGAGGAAGTGGTGGCTGGTGATTCTGCGGCGGCTGAGCGAAATTGCTCCATCTCGGAGAGACCAGCGGCGACAGTGGAGAAAGCCCTGGGAATCGCTTGGGGTCGGAATCGGCCGCCGAAATTGAGCTCTGGAGGTAGCGCATGTAAGCAGAGATCGGCGATTCCGCCGCCCCGTGCACCGCCGGAAGCGGCGGCAGAGGCGATAACGGCGCCGACGGCCTCCCGGCGGCGGTTATGGAGCTATTTGGCGGTGGCATGACGTTGTTTAGAGGGCCAGGTGGGCGGCTGCTAATCTGCGCCAGGGGGGCGTTATTTAGCAGGGGAGGCGGGCGATTGCTAATCTGCGCCAGAGGAGGCGGGCGGATCCGTTGCAGCCGAGAACTCGGCGGCTTCTGAGGCTGTATCGGCGGCGGCGTCGAGAAGCGCTCGTGGGCAGGCGACCCAGTAAGTTTCTGCACCACCTCCCTGAAGTCGCTCTTGTTAATATTGTAAACTGGCGGCTGGTTCTGCTGCTGTTGCTGGAGACCCTGCGGCTGTTGCGGTTGCGGCGGCGGCGGAGGAGGAGGAGGAGGAGGCGGGTGTTGCGGCGGGGGGTGGTGGTGATGATCAAAAGTCGGGGGTCTTCGGATGGGCTTAGAGATCTTGTGAGAAATCTTGCTAAGGTGCCTGAGCTGTTGGCTGTATTGATGATCATCCCTGTTGTTGGTCCCAGTGCTACTGTTAGCACTTGTAGTGGTAGACTCACCAGAAGAATGACAGCTTTTATCCATCTCTCTCCGTCTCTCCAAGATCTATATATGTATGTATGTATATAACCCCCCCTCTCTCTCTCTCTCTGGGTGTTTGTGGGTCTCCCAGTGCTAGTGCTTGTGCTTGTGGTGGGCAAGCCTTTTGCTCCTCTTCCTCCGTCTTCTTCTTCTTATCTTAGCAGGGACTTTGAAGAGTCGGTGAGCGGTCCCTTCCATACATATTTAAGTCAGTGGTGAATTCCCGGTGAAGAAAATGAGGGCTGCGTTTGGATCTTCTGCACGTAAATTGCAAAATAAGCCAAATTACCATATGCGTGGGTCTCCCTCCTCATTTGGGTCTTTATTGGTTGTTTATGATGAGATAGATGAGATGAGATGATTTACAGTTTAAATCATGGACCATGTTAATTTCATTGGGCTCAGCCCAATGGAAGGTTCGTAACTTGATAATGGGCTCGATCCCTAGGTCTAATCTTAGCCCAACGCCAACTCAGTAACATCCCCATCCCATCAATGTCGTTCGTGATTCTCGCACCTGCAATAGGCCTCAACGACCTTAGGATTCTCAGCCTCTCATTCCTTGGGGAGGCCACTACATAGGAATTGGGGCGTTCCCTCATTTTTCCCATATAAACCAACATTATCATCATTCGAGGTATATTCTTTTCAATCTTACAAAAATTCTATCACCTTAATCTCTTACTTGAGCGTCGAAGTGCTTGCAGGTGCCACCCTTCTTTCTGGCCGTGTAGATTGCTGTTGCCTCAAGCTCTTTGGTCGATCATCACTTCGGACTAGAAGGAACATTTGGCATCCACCGTGGGATCCGATAAAACTTATTTGTCCCATGAACTCACCAAAGCATCCCAAGTCGTACCCAACAATTATCCAGGGCCAAAACTAAAAGCCAGAACAACAAAGTCCCCATCGAAGAGAACCAAAACACTAACCCTCACCAACTAGAAAACCTTACAACCATGGAAATCCTTCTCCAGACCATTTGGCAGCTCGAGAACCAAGTCGTCGAGCTAACCCACAATCAACAGCGCAACCAGCATAATGGGCAAACTGATGATGACAAAGAAGCCAACAACCACCACTAGCCCAAAACAACTCATACTACCACATCTTCTATAACCCTATACACACTCAATCACCCTTTTTCAGAGTTCATCATATTCGTACCCCTACCAGATGGTTTCCGTCTCCCTGACACCTTAGAGCTGTACGATCGAACCACCGATTCCTAAGAGCACATAACCATGTTCAACTTCTTGATGTTGTTGAGTGGAGGCACTGACCCTATCATGTGCCGAGCGTTCCCTAACACCCTCAAGAAATCCGCCTTACTGTGGTTTTCCACCCTCGAGCTAGACTCCATCCATGACTTCTCCGAGCTTGCCACTAGTTTCCTCACCTATTTCTCCACCAGCTGAGCTCACCACAAGACCTCGGCTAGCCTCATCAATTTGAAGTAAAGTGAAAACGAGCCCTTACGAGCGTTCATGAATCGGTTCAATCAAGAGGCCATCCAAATTTGGGACCTCAATCTTGTAGTTTCTTTGCATTCCATCATGGTAGGGTTAAAGCCTGGGCCCTTTGCAGAATCCCTAGCAATAAAACCTCATACCAACCTCGATAACCTCAAGCTACGGGCAACAAGTTACATAAACGTCGATGAGGTCTCGACTGCTAGACTCAATAACTCTCAACCAAGAGCTCAGCCCTAGCTAGGCCAGCTGATAGGGCCTTTGGTTGAACATCCACATCGGCCTGATATGAGCTCCGGTTGAGGAAGAAAAAGTCAGATAGAGTAAACTGGGAAAAGAAGGAACGAGAATGGGTGCTTGAACCTCTCCGATTGAGATACAACACATACACCTTGCTGATGATTAGGAGAGATTGGATCCTCTGAGAAGTTTGTAACTCGAGGATTATTTGATTCCTCGACAATCAAAGACGACAAAACTCACGCGCTCGTGTCAATACGAGCAAGCGTTGTGACTACCACCGAATGTACGATCACACAACCGAGAAAATGTGTTGCATTGAAAGACTAAATCTAGTGGCTAGTTAGCAAGGCCACCTTGGCTAAAATGTCTAGAGAAGGAAAAGCCAAAATGGGGAATCACGAGGAGACCGGGATCAAAGAAAGAGCCGCAGCCCATGGAAGAGGCCGAGAGCTGTGGAAGGCCAGGATACTAGGGCGACTTCTGTGGATCAGATAAAGGGAGTCATAGACACCATTTCCAGAGGCTTCACAAGAGAAGGAGACTCTAACTCAATAAGAAAGCGACACCTCATGGCAGTGATGTCGATTAGTAGTATCGAGTAGAGATAGGAGATGATGGCTCGACACCCGATGATCTATTTCATCGACAAGGACTTCGAAGGAATTGACCAGAACCTAGACAATCCCATGGTGATATTCGTCGTGGCTGCCAACTACGTTATTAGGAATATCCTTGTTGATCAAGGAAGTTTGGCTAACTTATTATACCTGTCGACCTTGAAGAGGCTAAAAATCCTCGAAAATAAGCTTAAACCATTCCACAGGAGTCTGGTCGGCTTTTTTAGGGAACACATGCACGTCAAGGGATACATCGAATTGCTGTCCATGTTTGGGAAAGCTCCCTTCCTCAAGACCATCAGCATCAAGTATCTGGTTGTCAACTGTCAGACTCCATACAACGCTTTGCTCGGCTGCTCATTCCTCAATGCGCTAGACGCGGTCATCTCCACTCCTCATCTAACGATGAAGTTCTTAATATCAACCATCGAGGTTGGAGTTTTCCATGCCAATCAGAAAGAAGCTTGACAATGTTATAATGACAACTTGAAGATCCAAACTCCTAAACCCAACAGAAGCATTGGCAATCAAGCTCCCTACCATAATGTTGACATGGCTGGGTTAGACCTCCAAAGCGAGCTCCTGATAATCGACCACAGGCCATAGAAGAGCTGCACCCTGTGAGCCTGGGACCATTACCAGGGCAGATTACCAAGATCAGCTCCACACTCCCTCCTGACCTAAAGGAACAACTAGTCGCCCTGTTCTAGTAAAATGCTAATCTTTTTTCCTGGGCCCCCGCGGACATGCTCAGGATCGACCCATCCTTCATATGCCATAGGTTAACGCTAGATCCAAGCGCCAAATTGGTAGCTCAAAGAAAAAGGAAGTTAGGGGAAGAGTAACAAAAACCAGTGGTCGAGGAGACGACAAAGCTCCTCAAGGCCAGGTTCATTAGGAAAGTACCATACACTACTTGGCTGGCTAACATGGTCATGGTGAAGAAATCTTCAAGCAAATAGCGAATGCGTGTTGATTTGACAAATTTGAACAAGGCATGCCCAAAGGACTCTTACCCTCTATTAAACATTGAGCGACTTGTGGATGGAACCTCCAGATACAGATACCTCAGTTTCATGGATGCATACTTTGGGTACAACCAAATTTGGATGCATCTTGACAACGAAGAGAAAACAACCTTCATCACAAAGAATGCCAACTTCTGCTACAAACTCATGTCATTCGGATTAAAGAATGCAAGGACAATTTACCAGTGGTTGATGAATAAAGTTTTTGTGGGAAAAATAGGCCGGAACATCGAGGTGTATGTGGACAATATGGTGGCCAAGACGTCGAAAGACGGAGACCACTACTCAGACCTAACCGAGGTTTTTAGGCAGTTCTGATGACATAATATGAGGCTCAACCCGGAGAAATGTGAATTCGGAGTACAGGCCAAAAAATTCCTCGATTTCCTATTGACAAGGCAGGGCATCGAAGGAAATCCTGACAAATGAAAGGCCGTCTTTAACATGCACAACCCCTGTAGTGCGAAAGAGATTCAGTGGTTAACCGACTGAATTGCAACCTTGTCTCGATTTCTGTCTAAGTTGGTAGATCGAGCTCTTCTATTTTTCCAATGTTTGAAGAAACCAACAAAGTTCCAATGGACAAAGCAATGTGAAATTGACTTCCTAGAGCTGAAGCGTTTCTTGACAACCCCTCCTATCCTGACAAAGCCAAAATCGGGCGAAGAACTTTTGCTTTATCTTTCCATAACTGAAAACGCACTCAGCTCCGTTTTGGTCAAAGAGGAAGGCAAGGCACAACGCCTGATATACTTCATCGGTTGAGTTCTACAAGGGCTTGAATCCACTATCAAAAAATTGAAAAATTGGCCCTCGCCCTGTTAACAGTAGCCTAAAAACTCATACCATACTTCCAGAGTCACCAATTCACGGTTCAAACCGACCAACCAATCTGACAGGTGCTCCAAAAGCTTGAGCTCTCAGCTAGTGACGAATTAGGTAAAGGGTGAATTCCAGACAAAGGATCCTTAGCTCGATCGATATCTCAATAGAGTCAAAACCTTGGTCGAAGCATTCAAATCCTTCGACATTGAGTACATTCCACGAGAACAGAACTCAAGGGCTCACCTGCTTCAAAACTCATCAACATTAAGAAATCGGGGAACAACCAGTTTGTTATATAGGAGACATTGGACTCACCTACCATCGACTTGGTCGACGTGCAAGCCATAGAGACAGACCCTAGTTTCTAGAGATCCCCTATCATCCAGTTCTTTGAAAAGGGGGTGCAACCTACTAACACCGAGGAGGCAAAGAAACTGAGAAGAACGACCGACTTCTATGTCTTGATCAGCAACATCCTCATCTCATCAACGCCGTCTGTGATTCCCGCACTCGTAATAGGCCTCAAGGGCCCCAGGATTCTTTGCCCCTCGTTCCTCGAGTTGGCCACTACACAAGAATTGGTGTGTTTCCCCCTTTTCCCCATATAAGCAAACATCATCACCATTCGAGGTATGTTCATTTTGATCTTACAGAAACTCTATCACTTTAAACTTTTACTTAAGCGTCGGAGGGCTTGTAGGTCTACCCCCGATAATGCAGATTGTTGTTACCTCAAGTTCTCTGGTCAATCATCAGTTTAGATTGGTAGAAACAAATCATAAAATAAAAATAAAAATAAAAATAAAAATAATATTATCATTAAAATGTGTCAAAAATACCGACTGTGGCATGAGTAGCCTCCCCTAGATGCAGGTGTCACTAAACCTACTTAAAAGCAGGGAAAAACGTGTGTCTTACTCTTATTACACATAAACGTCTCTTAAGTCCAAATCTACCTATTTTCACTTAGAAAATAAAAATGGTAATTTACCTACCTACATTCGTTATTATTTTATTTGAAAACCAAAATTGATTAAAATCTTAAAAATAATGTAACATAATTTAAAATTTGTTTGGCTGTAATTCGTCCAAACGGGGCCTTAAGCAGCGATGTTGAGAAAAGGGGGGAGGGAGAGCACGACTAATCAACCGATCTCTAGTGTGTCTGTGGCTTTAGTGGCTTTTGATGGCTCAAAAGAAGAGACAAACGGGACATCACCCCGTAGAAAAAGCCTATTGTTATTCTCTCTCCCTCTCTCTCTCTCTCTCTCTCTCTCTCTTCATTTTAGTTTTATTAATTAATTAATTTATATTTATTTATTATATTCATAATAAATATTATGTGTGAGCGTGGTGACTGGTGATTGAGAAAAACCATATTCACTGCTGAAAAGTGAAAATTGAAATTAAAAAAAAAGAAAATGGATATCCATCCGTTAGATAAGGCGATTGCGTCAACAGGTTTTGTCGTCTCCTGAGACGTGGCACTTCACGTGCTCTCTGGCCCCACACTCATTAGTCATTGTGAACCAGTTACCTAGTACAATTCATTTTTTTTTTATTTAAAAAAAATCGGATTGATTTACTCTTCTACTTAATTCGATTCGATATTTTACTTACATCGGCTTGCTTTGATTTTGATATATATATATATATATATATAAACAATGGTATTTTGCATCATCACGAACGCCTCACCAATGTCTCATTTTGAGTGAAGAGTTAAATCAAGAACTAGCAGTCAGATTGGATCCCAAATACATCCACTAAGATGAAATACCCATTGTTAGATCGCCCGTTAAGTTATTTCCTGGAGGCGAATCAAATATATTTTCAAAAGTAGTAATGCTGATAGAGAAGAGAGGCAAATGAATAAATAAATGAATGAATGGCGTACAATGGTCAAAGTTGAACGTTGAACGTTGAAGAGAGAGAGAGAGGAGCAGTGAGTGACAAAGTGACAAGTGACAACAACAACGCCCCATTTCCCTCCCTCCCTCTTAATTAGTCTTTGATTACAGATTTATGTCGGCTTCTTACCCAAAATAACCCCCCAAAAAATCCAAATTACTTTTACATTTTTTTCTTCTTTTACCTGCAAATTGGGTGGGTGTTGACTGTTGAGAATGTGAGTCAGCCTCAGCCTTGACCCTACATCTTATCCCACCTCACCTGATTGAAACTCCGTGACAAGGCTGCCAAATTTGAAGTGGACCCCATCATCATATGATTCAATTTTATTTTAATTTAGTTATATTAGCAAATGCATCCCATTGAATTTATTTATTTATTTATTTTTAATTAATTAATATACCTTACAATTGACATTGATACAATTACTTCACTTTAACAATATAATAATAATATCTGTTTTTTTAAATAAATAAAAAAGATAATAAAATACAATTCACATGTATTCGTAATATATGCAAGCCAGCCACCAGCCATCATCCAAATCTAATTTCAGCTTCATTAGAATTTTCTGACTTGCCTGCCAAACAATTTTGACTATACATTTTAAAGTATCAAATCTTGGTGGTAAGGTGATTTGGTGCCAATACAACATTATTATTAGAGTATTATGACATGTTTTAATCAATGATTTTATGTTAATATAAGAGGGGTGAATCATCACTTGAGTCATTTTTAAAAATTAAAAAAATATAAATTTAAAAATAAGAGAGATGTAATTTTCAAAAATATAATATAAAAATAAAAAAATACAATGTAAAAATAAAAGAGAGAATGTGATATAAAAATTATGATAGAACATAACCGAATCAATCAAAATTTATTAATTGACTAAATCAAATTTAACAAAATAATAATTCAAAAAATTAAATTTAAATTATATAAATTGAATTAAATTTATCAAAAAAATAAAATAATTAATAAAAGACACAAAAAACGACGCAATTCTATTATAAATATTAAAATAACATGATTTGCTTTAAAAGTTGGAAAGAGCGATCAATCAACATCGTTTGCTTCAATATGATGATCACATTGAATGTTTTATTTCTATATTTTTAGATATTTTTTTTTGTATTTTTATTAAAAAGTTGAAAAGACCGATCAATCGCGTAACCTGCTAATTCATTCATAAAATTAACTATGGAGACGCGCTTCCAGCGTTCAGAGACTGAGACGGGACTTATTTTACTAATTATATATTAATCGGGGATTGAATAAAGGAGTATTCTTGTCAATCATATATATATATATATATATATATGATTGATTGAGTAAGGTGGCACTACTTAATATCATTGTTTGTTTAATTGTGGCACTACTTAATATCATTGTTTGTTTAATTGACTTGTACAACGAGAAATATATACATATATATATATATATCATTATCACAGACCTACACCTTGTGTACTGGCGAATGGGAATCATCGCTATTCGCTGGCCAACTTGTAACTGTTTATTCTTTTTAATTATTATATACTAAAATAAAATAAACCTCACAACCAAGACCAAATGAATAAGAAATACACGTGTTCGAATTAAAATTTTTTACTCATGATAAGGGTTTCGTTTCTAATCAATTCACTATATAATGTATGACATATTTACATGATATTTACAGTGATTATATAAGTCCATCTAAAATTAACAACGAGATCAAAAAGATAATACAAATTGAGAGTACAACGCTAAATCAAACCAACGATTACAACACTCTCACAACCAATCTTCTAAACATTTCTCACACTCAAATCCCATGAGTTAAGAGCATACTAGATTTCAGATTACTTCAGATAGATAATCCAATTATTCTGCGTGTGCACTGTCCTTCCTTTTTTCAAAATTAGAGCTTTTGTTCAAGCCTTCTCTTCCGTGATTTCAATTTGCTCGCGTGTCTGGCAGATGCTCCCAATTCCTCCATATATATATGTGGGGCAAGGGACACAGTTGAAATTAATGCAAAAGAACAATAAAGCAAACTTGGGCTTGGACTTTTAACACCAATGGCCCAACTCAATATATATATTTATTTATTTAATTGGCCCAATACATTTTGAGTCACATATCAACACCTCAGAATATGAGAAAAAATAGTGTACAGTAAAGGGGCAGTCAGTCATTTGAGAAGGATGAAAGCCATGTTCTCAACAGCACGAGGGGCTGACTACAAACGCAACCCGCAAGACGCCATACATAACGAAGAGATGATCAGAAGACACTCATGATTACAATTAATTAGTAGTGTGGAGAAGTTTGGATTACCTAAATTAATCGAATTGAATTGAATAAAATTATTAATTTAATTTGTTTAAATTTTAAATTTATTTAGTTCCAATCAATCGAAATAACTATATATAATAATAACATAAAAAAACACTAGTATTTTGAACTTAATGTATATGTACTAATTAAAGCCTAATTCTAAAGCACACCGTAACCTAATCTACGACTCTTACAAACCTACTCTCTTTGTGACTCTGCCTTTCTTGCTTCTTTGACCCTCATTACTCACTAGTCACTCAATTTTTTCATGCATGCTCTCGGCTCTCCAATTCCCCCCCCGGGCGGTTTTTGCCCCTCTTTTGTCATGGAAAGCAGCCACTCCTCGTCTCCTCTAACCTCTAGTCTCATCTCTTCGTCTTCGGCAACAAAAAGCAGCTTGACTTTAGGTTAGTTTTTAATTTCAGTTTTCATTATACTAGTTAGGGTATTGGACTACAATAATAAATTTATACTATGAGAGATTGTCTCAAGGTGACACACAGGTGATCTCTCAAATTATGGATGACCCTTCCAAGTGATGGATGACCTCATGACGAGTGATCTATCAAGAGAGAAAATCAGTTAATGGTACAAGTGAGTGTCCTTGCGAAGACCCTCCGATATCTAAGTCAGCCTTTGCAAAATATAGAGAGTACTTGAGCACAAGAAAGAAAATTGAATATGAGAGTTAGCATACCTCAATTAGGGGGATGACCCTTTATTTGTAGTGATGGAAGGGGCTCATATGTGGCAGAAGGCCTCGCCCTTTTCAATGGGCATCTCGAAAGTCTTTTTGATCGGGTCTCACGGGGTTCACAGTCTCCTATGAGGGTCTCTCGTATGGCTTAGAGAGAGGCTCTTGGGTTTAGGTGGACTGTGAGGTCGCCTAGGCATCTTCAGGGGAGTCGAGTAACTTGTGGTCTTCTCAAGAGAGTTTCTTGATGGTGCCACAAGAGAGTTTCTTGATGGTGCCACAAGAGAGGCTCATTGGGGGTCACTCGGGTGTCTTCCATGTGTCCCATGGTTTTGGCGTGATGCAAGGCTTGCATGAGCATGGTGGTCTTCACTCATGTTGGCTTGGATGAGAGGTCCTAGGATGGCACGACCTTGGTCATATTGTTTGTGCACGGATGGCTGTCAGTGGCCACACGGGGACCTGGCTTAGGGTGCAGATTGTGCAGGGGACATGTCATGGCACAACTAAGAATATGGGTTGCATGTAAGGGGTATGGTATGGCACAACCGAGAGTGCAAGTTACGCACGGGGAGGTGAGTGACCTTTACTTGGGCATACCCCCAAGTAATCTTTACTCGGGGGGTATCAGAGTGGCCCTTTCTTGTGGTCACCTCTTGGTCGTAAACTTGTGGAGGGGGCCTACTTGTGGCCACCTCTTAGCCACGTGGTGGCCTATCTGTGAGCTTGCGAGAAGGGCCTCTATTCTCGGCCATTTCTCAGCTATGTGGTGGTTGAGCCTTGAGCTTATTTGGGGGGGGGGGGTTGCTTGTGGCCCTTCTTGGCCATACCACTGAGTGACCCTCACTGAGGGACACTCGAATGGCCTTTGAGGTAGCCACGAGGTGGTTGGGCCACGAGCTTGCAGAGAGGGGGTGTAATGATTTGCCTTTCCAAGGCGTGTCACTGTGTTGGGATTTTTTTTTCCCTTTAAAAAATATTCTCTCTTCCCATGATACCATCTCTTAATGTCTCAAGTATCGTATTTAAAAATCCCTAACAGATACATATTTAACATTCCCAATGATAAACTAAGGAATGATAACTTAAACACTTGTAGGAGCTAGAATTGAAACCTGAAAGATATCTTAATTTCATACAAACACGATTGTGCACTACTGTTCTCAACAACCAATAAACTACAATATTTGATAGACGAAATAACATATAAAACTATTTTAGACATTGGAAACATCATGAATTGAAGCTAAACTACGCTTCGACCATTCTTTTTCTCTTTTTATTGCTCGATTCACTTGGAACGTTAAATATTCCAGAGATAAAGTCTAAATTAGAAAATAAATCTTTTAAGTGAGGGTTAAAATAAATTTCATAAATGAATGATGCATAGATATGAATAAACTGACACCATAGTGCAACTTTCACCAGTATTTTAGCCTCGACACAGAACCCTAGGCAGTCATCCCGACAATCAGCCTTGGGGAAGATCCATCCCCGGCACGAGAGACTTTTGCGTTATCCGGCAAACACCGTTGGAGAAATGCGACTACACTACTAAGGTAACTTCCCATCCCAACACAGATGACACAAGTACCAATATGCCAACAATATCAAGCCAAATGAAATATCACAACTATTAATCCAATAAAACATGAATAGATATGACAAGATGTACATAAATTGTATATGATTTGACAATCCTTGTGAAAATCATGCTCAATTTAGGAAAAACATATAATGTATAAATTTTCGGAGAAAACCACTCACCTTATTACAACTCCTTGGGCTTTCTTAGTATGCACACTCTAGCCTCGAAACTCGTGTTTGAATAATTTCTTAGCCAATTATTTTAGGAAAATTAATAAAACATAATTTATTATTTTTCCACATTTCTCTTTTTCTCTCTTTTTCCCCCTATTTTTTCCTTTTTTTTCTCACATCTCACCCGCTTCTCACGCGTCTACAGTCATTTGCTAGCGCATGCATCTCACGCACCCGTGCTTTGATCATCTTCTCCAGTGCTTCCTTGTCGCCGACAACTGGTCCAATTTGTTTTCCTTAGATTTTTCTCTTCTTTCTTGGCCTACTCAATCTTCCGAACACCATGGAATAGCCTTTGGCTTGAAACAACCGGCCGAACATTCTTGTTTTAGCCGTTTAAGGCTCAGCTCTGGCAAAGCTCTCAACTTTCTTGCCACACCTCAAAACACCTTTAAATCAACACCAAAATTCGCCAAAGTTTCTAGAAACGATCTTCACACCTTATAGAATCAAAGCCCTCTGACAAAACCCTCTAATTTCTCCAAAAATGTACGGATTGAAAGACTGAAAATTTAATGTAAACCCTTGTCTTCTTCAGGCTATTTATAGTCGTTTCTGGCCTCGTTATTGTCCAATCATAGCCTCCCTTGCATCGCAAGGCCTTGGCTTAGGCCATGATGGCCCTAGGCAGCCTCAACCAGTCGTGATACGACCTCTTTGATGGTAGTCTTTTGAGGTTAACGGCCATGGCAGGTTTCACACCTGCCTTTGCCATTTGGTCCCTCAACTTTGCTTCTTTGCATTTTGGCCCTCTTTCCCCAAGCTCTCAAGTTCTCCAAATTTTCACTTCAACTCCACAACTTGAAAATTTACACTTGAGCTTCCAAAATTTAGGAAAATTTCTCCTACGCCCCAAAATTATTATACTCGAGTCCTTAGGAAATTCTCGAGTATTATAGGGGGGAGACGAGTGGCCTCACTTGGGCATACCCCTTAGTGGCCCCTACTTAGCCCAAATGCCCTTTTCCTCATGCCCTTGGCCTACCTTGGAACATTTTGACTGACTTTTGGCTCTTTTGGCCTACTTTAACTAATTTTTTATTTGGCCTATTGCAGATTTATTTTTTTAGGTGCAACAATTGCTTCCTACTCTTTCAGTCGGGCATCCTAAGAGGAAAAGTATTTTTTCTGCGCCATTGGTCTATTATCAAGAGAGAATTTTTTTGGGTATTTTTCTCTTAATTATGTGCAAATTTCCCCCAACTTCATGTTTCTCAAAGTTATCCGTTGCGAATTTCTTTGCACTTTGGCCCCTAGGAACCACTATAAAATGAGACACTAGGCCCTTCATTTGGTGATTGCTTAGACAAATCTCACATGAGAATTCTCCCAAGCTTCACTTGCACCTAAGGCTTCATCTCAACACACGTTACATAATCCCATCACTTGTGTGTTTGTGATACCTACGAGTGACTGTCACTCGTGTATTCCTAGCCACAAGAAACCCCCAAGTGGCCCTCACCCATGCATGTCTCAGTTATTAATAGGCACAAATGACCCTTGTGTATTTCTGCCATTTGCATGACCCATGAGTGACCTCTCCCATGTGTATTTCAACCACAAGCATAAGTGACCCAAAAGTGACCCTTACCCTTGTGTATTTTGGCCACTAATAAACACGAGTGACCTTAACTCATGTGGCTTAGGTCACCTTGATTTTATTCCTCCACCTTGAATTTCACTTCATCATTCACGTGATCTTCACTTTTTCAAGGTGTTTTTGACTTTGTTACTCTCACTAGTGGGCCTTCCAATTTAACAACTCACTTGAGAAGTCTTCTAGATAATTATTACTCCCAAGTTCCCTTATTTAACCTTGAAAGACCCTCACTTGTTGTCTTTGAGTTTACCGTAGTTGACCCTCTCTCGGCCTCTATCTTTTGCCTCTGTCATCCCATAAGGTATTTGTCATGAGTCGTAGAAAAAATGTTGCGACCCCTCCTCTTCCTACTCTCGGTGTTTATGTATCTTTTGGAAAGCAGTCCTAAGTAAAAGAGTGGGAATTAGCTCGAATCTAATCTCGTTTCTAAATTCCTAATGACTACCACATTAAGGTCCCCACACTAGAAGAGTCGGGCACTACCCTGGTAGAGGGCCATGGTATTAGGGTTTATGTAACTTTTTTTCGTGCAGGTCTTCACTTCTCTTTATCTAGTTTTGGCATAGAATGGTTGGAATATCATTGTATCATCCTAGCCCAACTTCATCCTAATGGATGGGCTTAGTTGATTAGTTATACCATATTGTCCATAGAATTGGTGTTCTCTCATCTGTCCACCTATTCAGATGCTACTATAGGTTAATGAGGGTGGAATGATAGGGTGTTTTTTTACCCTTCAAAGGATCGTAGGAATATCCCCACTCTTCTTAAAACTCCAAAACAAAGTGGATTTTCAGTCTCGATGGATTGTGGTTGAGCCTTTCCTAACAGGAATGCACCGCTCTGTTGGTGTTGGGACAACGAATGGAATGTTTTGAAGGAGTAACTCCTTGATATCGGGATCGCCTGGACTGTCTATTGTAGAGTAATAGAAAGATTGTGCGCTATTGGGCCTTGCAATCAACCTGAATTTCTTACCCTTGAGAATATTGTAGCTACAAGTCGGGGCGTTCGACTCGAGGACATGTTCGGGCCATCCGATCTCACTTTTATGCCACCACTAGCTATGCCCAAGAATACCTTTTAGGTTGGGGGAAAAGACGAGAGCTAGGAGGATGAGGGTAACGATGAAGATGATGAGGGTTCCAAGGAAGAAGATAAGGGAAATTCTTTAAGGGTTGCTTTCTCCTGACATATTTTCATAGTTTCACATGAGCAACCCCCTCCTGAGGGTATACCTTTAGTATTGTGGAAGTTTTTTTTTCTTTTTTTTTTTTTCATTCACTAGTGTCAATAACTAAATTATAGTTTGCTCTAATCCTCTACTTTGTAGGTATGCATCATTTTAGAGAATAGATATACAAAGGGTGTGCTGGGTGTTCTCACCCACCGAGTAGGAAAGATTCTCATCCCCTCGTCTACCAGTTCCAAAGGAAAAAATTGGCAACTCATCTCGTAAGCACCTACAGCTTAAAAAGTCAGGAGTAAGGACCTTGATGAACCCTCCTAGGATTGAAAAATCAACCCTGTCAATAGGAGTGCTTGTGGCGGACCCACCACTCTTTGAGGGCATTGTCAGACACCCTCTCAGTGCTTTTGGCTCCCAAAAGGGGAAAGCTTCTTGCTCCTATACCTCCTTTAACGATGATTTTTAATAGATCAAGGATGAAAGTTGACAGCCTTTCATCCCCTATCGTAAAGATCAAAGAAACTTAAGAGAAGAGCTCTCAGACTACCCCTTCTCCCCAATTCTCACTCCAATTGCTGATCTTTCCTTAACCACTGTACCTCTTCCTAATTACATTCGGCTAAAAGGCAACCATTTCTAGCTTTACCCTAGGTTGATCTACATGAATTTTGTAAAGGACCTTGGGGTTGACGCTCAAATGATATATGCTTTCGTGCTACCCTGGGATGAGCATGAGTTCTTTGGCATTTGGCCCAATATCGTAAATGGACCCAAGCAAAAGCTAATTGAGGTACATTGGCTTTATTGCACTTGCATCTTTGTCTCGTTTTTTAATACCATTCCTGATTTTCTAATGTCACAATTATGTCTACGGGGTCCAAGGGTTAATGATCTTTAACTCCATTAGAAGGGCATACCATAATAGAGTGGAGAAAGAGAAGAAACAATGGAGGGAGACCTAGGTCCAATGGATGGAACACGAGCGCTATTTTCAAATGAACATTCAAAAGATGGGGCGAGAGAATGACAATTTACGCTCCAAGCTAAAGGAGGCTTGTGCCAACTCTTCAAGCATGAATATGGAGATTGAGGAGCTCAGTAAAACTAGGGAAGCGCTGGAGAAGGAACTTTGCAAAGTGAAAGGGGTACACTAGAACCTCTTGTAGGAACATGCCTTGCGGGTGGATGATATTGCTTATTACAAGAAGAAAATCAAGCTCCTCAAGGCTCAACAAGAAGAGGAATTCTCTATGGCTAGGATGGAGGTAGTGAAGGACTATCGCCTCTCAATGGATTGCCAAGCAAAGAGAATACGCTACGGGAGCTGCTTCACGAAGTATGGCTTCTACCTTGCATGTTTTTTTCTAGAATCCTAGCATCCCATGGAGCAATTCCTTGAGCTAGTCTTTACGCGAGAGGCAGAGGAATTCGAGGCCCTCGACTGGTGTGCATATAATGATCTAGATCCTACGAGCTTCGAGACTTATTTGAATTTGAATCTCGAGGATGATTTAACAAATTTAATAAGCTCGTAGGAGCCGTACTCCTTGGTGTCGTAGGAAGTGGAAATGATTGATGCCTTCTAGGGGACTAATAGCCAAGAGGGGATTAAAGAACCATTGATCAAAGATGCTCCCCCTTCTTTTGGCTTAAAGGAAGGTGAAATCCTATCTGTCCTAGGTAACGTTGCTCCCATTTTCGGCTCCAATGTAGCTTTAAAGAGAACATACCCTTTCTCCTTATTCTCTTTAGCTTAGATATGTATTTTTTCCTTTACATGAATGCAATTAAGATTTTGGTCTTTTATTTCTTCATTCAATTCAAATTTTAATCTTTTATTTCTTCATTCTATTGGGTGCCACTATTTATGGATGCTTGCAAAGAACATGTAGAGATAGGTTGATAGAGGTTAACATAACCTCCCATGCTGATTTGTCTAGGAGGGGTTTTCCCTTAATTCAGGGGCTTCATTGCTTGGCATATTACCTAACCACGGGGCGGACCATGGGTAGTTTCATCTTGTTTAGGTTCGTGGTGGGCCCTTGGCGATTTTCTTTAGCTTTAACATTATTGGGCTAATCAACTCAGCTTGCTGGCAAGACAGTTGTTAGTTTCATAATCGCTAAGCTAGGCGAGTTATGCTTTTTGTGGGACAATTTAAGGTTCATTGCCATGCCAAGAATAGTGAGTTACTGGTGGAATGATTTTTATTTTACTCTCGGGCTTAATAGAATGTCCTACTAGCGGGATAGTAACTAAATTGTTGCTGGGCTGAGCAAAATGCATCACTCACAGGACAACGAACATTCCATTCCCTCATAGTCGGGCAAAGCTCATTTCATCATTTTGTGTTGGAGTGAGGTTCTTTGTAAGGCGGGGACTCATAACTAGTCAACCTCTCACCTTTTGCCCTGAAAGATAAAGCGGAAAGAGACGATAAATTAATAAGTAAGCAATAATACCGTACAAATATTTTTATGTGGTTTGGCCCCT
Source organism: Diospyros kaki (assembly GCA_036245055.1). NCBI lineage: Eukaryota > Viridiplantae > Streptophyta > Magnoliopsida > Ericales > Ebenaceae > Diospyros > Diospyros kaki. The sequence goes on along the minus strand of BSEG01000015.1, from coordinate 13,491,713 downwards.
TGTTAGCGATTCGACGAATTATTCACGTATTATACGCGAATTATTCCATATTTTTATTAAAAATATTATACTTGCATATTTTTGAAATATTCAAAATAATTCGTGTATTTTAAATCTAAAAAATATAAAATGTATTAGTTAAATTTTGTAACAATTCGGCTGAAAAATTCGTTTTGTGCTCCCAGAGCCAGACCATGTGCAGAGCAAATTATGATACTTGATCATAAATATTTTTTAATTATTACTATAGCTAATGATAGCTCATGATGACCCATTATTCTTCCCACTTTCCACTCAACTCTCCTTTTGTTTTTATTATATATTAATATTCAATTCCATCCCCTATACATGTCTCTATTCTCTCATCTCCTCTCTCTTCGACGAATTTGTTCTTCAATCCTCAACATCTCATCAGGTTCAATAACTTCAACTCATCTTTATCTCTCTGTATGTTGCTTCATTTTATTCCTTGTTTTATGGTTTTCTCAACATTTCTTGAAGTAATTTTTTTGTGCTGATTTTTCATCTTTATCTTCATTTTTATATGCATGGAAGATTATTAAGGGCATATTTTGTTACATTATTTAAATTAATTTTTAGTTTTAAAATCAAACAATGTAAGATTGATAGATTTGAAGAACTGATTTTTTAAATTGTTTCTAAAATTAAAATTTAAAAATATTGAGCTTTAATAAACAACAGAAAATTTATGGAAAAGACAAGTAACAGAAAAGACTTTAGGTATATAATCTGCACTTGACCAGACTTCACATGGCATGGCAGCTCATAGACTGCACCATCAGCAGCCATCCCTTATGGGGTTTCTTAAAAAAGTTTCTTTACTCTCTCTCTCTATAATTTTCTTGAGCTTTTTATCAAATTAATTATAATCTTTTTAACTTTGGTAAACATGCTAGCAGTATTAGACCAGAACACACTGAGAATAAATATGAGCTCCACAATTAATAGGAAGAAAACATGAGTAAGTGCAAGTAGCAGATGGATCATTTGGGGAATACACATAGAATCATAGAGATCCAACAAATAAACCCAACTCTAAGGGCAAAAGAAGAAGATAGGGATGGGGAAAGACAGCAAAATGAAGGAAACAAAGCAATTCAGAAATTTTTCTTTCAAAATGAGAATAGGTTAACAACATACCATTTTTTTATTTCATTTACAAATATTTTGAAAATAAAAAAAGAAAATTGAAAATGGAAGTTCTACCAAACAAGCCCTAAATCCCTTGACTAGCCTCGGTGGGACTCATACAAATATTTCGATTCACCAATCTTCCAGAATAGCATCTATAAGAAGAAGGCCAACATAATGATGCAATACTCACACCTGCTTAGCTTATTTATTCTATTTGGTTGAATCTATTATTTTTTTAATTATATAAGTTTTAATAAATTTATTTCTACTTATATATGTTAATCTTTATTAATTAATTGTTATGCATATTAGTAAATAAAATTAAACTATATGTAGGAAATGAGACAAAGAGACAAATTTTGGGAGTATGCTGATAATTTAGATCGACGATTTAAATGTAAATTTTGTCAAAAATAGTATCCTGGTAGTATATCTAGAGTAAAATCGCATTTATCTGGCCAAACAGGGCGTGATGTTATGGTTTGTCCAAATGTGCCAAATGAGGTACAAGCTCTAGCTGTTATTGCTATTGGAGGTGGTAGTAAAAAGGCAAAATTATCTACTGAAAATGTTGAAACTAGTCAAGAAACTTTGTCAAGTTTACAACAAACTTCAATACCTATCATATACAACAAAAAGGATAAGGATATGGTGGACATGAAAATAGCTCAGCCTTTTTTTTGAATAATATTCCTTTCAATGTTATTCAAACACCTGCTTTTATTAAGATGATTAAGGCTGTTTCTGACTTTGGTATTGGATATTCATTACCAAGTTATTCTACTCTAAGAACTAAATTAGTGATGAATAATAAAACAATGGTTGAAGATTATGTAGTTAAAGTGAAGGAATCGTGGAGTTTATCAGGATGCACATTAATGTCTGATATTTGGATAGACATGAAAGGTCGCTCATTTATCAATGTGGTTGCTTATTCTCTGAAAGGGTCTGTCTTTTTAAAGTCTTTTGAAAGGTCGAGTCATAGAAAGGGTGGTTCTTTTCTTAGAGATCTACTTGTATTTGTCATTGAGGAGATTGGATCAAAGAATGTAGTTCAAATTATCACAGACAATGCTTCAAATTATGGACTTGCTAGTGATATGATAATGGGAAGTTATCCTCACATATACAAAACAAAGTGTGCAGCCCATGAAGTTCAATTACTTTTCAAAGATATTTATAATCAAGTTCAATGGATAAGCAAGGTATTTGATGAGGCAAAGGAGATTGTGGATTATATGTATAGACATACCATTGTCTTAAGTTTAATGAAGGAACATACACACAAGGATTTGAAAAGGTATTCCAAAACTAGGTTCATTAATGTTAAAGAATTCTACTAATTTTGAGATGCATGACGGAAAAGTAATTGATCTTGAAAATATTGTAGAGCTTGATGAAAATGTTAATGAAAGACTTGAGGAGGTTGCAGATGAAGGTCTTGAGGAGAATGCAATAGATAATATTAATGTTAGTGATACTTTATGGCTTGATAGAAGACTTGGCATTGGATCATCTATATCTCGATCATTTAATTATGATTTTTTTTTAATTCAATCAAGGAACTGAACTGACTTGAGTATTTAGATTTTGGACTGTATAAAATTTTTATTTTGTGATATTGGGTAGCTTATAATTTTAAATTGTGCAAATTTTATTTCTATTCTTAAAAAAAAAATTAAAAGGCCAACCCAGATCCACAGTGTGGTTCATCGTTCCATCAGATCCTCTCTATCAGCCTCCCTATTTCAAAACCCTATTTGTTTTCTTTGGTATCAACCTGTCGTTGTCGCCGTTAGGGGAGTTCAAAAAAATCAGTGCACCGCGAAAACCAGCCAGACCAAACCGAACTAGACTGAACCGATCGGTTTATTTTTTTGGCTATCGAAAACGATTTGAAGGCTGTCCAAACTGTGCGGTTCGCAGTTTGGACAGTAGGCAGTTCGGTTTTAAATTGAACCGCCCAAGAAAATATAAAAAAATATTTTTATAAAAATCACCTGCAACAGTCAGCAATCCTTATTATTATAAAAATCACCCTATATTTTTTATAATAATATATAACAGGTTTATAACAATATATAACTATTATAATTGCCAACAAATTATAATAGTTTATAATAATATATAACTATTATATCCAATATTTTTATAATAGGTTATAAATTTTAACAAGTTATAATAATATATTATATGTTGCCAACAGGTTATTTTCAAACAGCGGTAAACCACACGCAAACCAGACCGCGGTCTGGTTTGGTCAAAAAATTGCACCTGCGGTTTGACGTGCTAAAAATGGTTCAGACTGCCCAAACTGCATCGTGCACACCCCTAGTTGCCGTTCTCTCAATCTCTTCTCATCCGAATACCCCTTACTCTCCTCTCACACGATTTTCTCCAACCCCTCTCTTTCAATCTCATTCATCTCCGCCTCTTATCTGTCGTCTTGTCTCTTTGTTGTCCCACCGATCGGATCCAAGTTGGCATCTCCTTCATCTCTTCCGATCTACGTCCCCGATATCTCCCTCAATTGATTTCACAATGAGCCCCAAATCATTTGCATCTTTATTTTATTTTATTTTATTTTTTTATTATTATTTTATTTTTTTTTATTTTTTATTTTTTTCTCTCATGAATCTCACCACTCTCCCACGTCCAGTCCTTGAAAAAAAAAAAAAACTCCGAAGTAACTAGAAAAACCATGCCAGGATCCGGTTTACCATGTAGTGCTTGCAAGTTCTTGAGGAAAAAATGTATCCAATGGTGCATCTTTGCCCCTTACTTTTGCCCTGATCAAGGATCTGGTCATTTTGGGGCCATCCACAAGGTGTTTGGTGCCCGTAATGCTTCAAAGCTCCTAGCCCAACTTTTGAAAATGATTGTTATTGAGCTGCATTTACACTTCGGTATGAAGCCCAAGCTAGGCTTCATGACCCCATATATGGTTGTGTTTCCCACATGTTTGCCCTCCAACAACAGATTATCTATTTGCAAATTCAGATCGCGTTATTGCAGGAATTTTTGTTTGCTAGCTCGTGTTCAATCCTGCAAGGTGTTCCAAATTGGGTTCTTCCAGAACCCAGTTTTGAACATATTCCATATGGTGAAATGGATCATTCTTCGTGGATGATCCAAACCCCGTCGATACTAGTAGCAGCCAGTGGCCATATGGAGAACTTGAATCTGTTGATGAGCTTGGAGTTGTTGTGTTTAGTCGAAATCATCAATGAGAATATGGAGAATTAGATTACTGTGTTGTGGATTTCATGTGTGTATTTTATGATTGCCTTTTTCAATGTTGTGTAACTTGTGATTTCTAATTATTATGACTTTATGTATTTCTAGTTTATGCTTTATTTTAGTTCAGTTTGCAAAATCTTAACAATTCTTATTTTATAATATTAGTAAAAATATATAATTAACTTTTTATGTTTAATGAGATGTTTTTTATTTATTAGAAATATGTTTGTGTATATATATAATATGCTAGATTTTTATTGCCAAATTTATTCAATTAAAACGTATTAAACACAAATTAAGTCTTTACCAAATATTTTCTGAATGACGAATATTTGACCGAATTTTTGATCGTATTTAAAATATATCAAACCGAATAATACTCGTACTTTTAGCGTTCTGAATTTTTCCCGTTCCCCGAATTGCTAACAAGGGTTTGACCAAATGTGCCTACCTCTATGGTCCTTTCTTGTGCTCATATCATTATTCGCAATCATCATTCATACTTTACGTATAAGGGGAGAAGTACAATTTTAAATGATTTGTGTTCCAAGTCTTACCTATGGTTTTGCCTTGGAGCATCTAGACGACGTATGTGTTTGGGCTGATCATTTTTTAACATGATATGGTCCTTCCCAATTAGCCTGCAATTTCCCATCCTCACGGAGTGCATTGGTGATGACTGATGCTTTAAAGACTAAATCACCTTCATTCAAGGGCTTGTTGTTGGAATTTGAGCAAATACTTGTGTACGCACAAGTTAAACTTGATCATATGGATCATGAATTGAAGCTTAGTAGCAATGTGCTCGTGAGTTGTGAATAGCTCACGGTAGCTTAAGCTAACTCACTCCAGCTCACCTAGCTCACTCTAGCTCAAGTCAATTCAAGGTAGTTGGATCCAGCTCGAGGGAGTGACACTAGCTGAGTGATAGTAAGGTGGCAGTGACATGTCATCAGGTGATAACATGGCAGCTTACATGGACTACTAGCCAATTGACATGTGACTTTACAGCGTGCTGACACATGGCAACACATAAATCTCTCTCTCTTCCTTATGGATGAAAGGTCACCATTATGGGTGGTTACACCAAGTTAGTTATGGGTGGTTACATGGAAGGTTCCATGAACCCTTTCTCCAAAGACAAGTCCTTTGGGAAGGGGTGGCACTCAAATATAAATAGAGCACCACCCATTTCATCCAAATGATCTTTTTGATAGTGTTTTGAGGATTAAAGGAGCATACAAGTATTCTTATAGTGAGAAGAATAAGAGACTAGCAAAGAAGGCATATTGGGTTGTGAAAGTATTTTGGTTGCTACTTCTTTAAGTTGGCAATCAAATTACCCTTGGTGTGGAGTTGTGTTTTACATGAAATCGATTCTAGCATTTAAAAGGTAGAGTTATCTATCTTGGAGCTTTCAAAGTAAGATTTCTATTCCGCTATTTTTTCGTAAGAAATCTTTTAGTGGTATCAGAGACAAGGTTATATGCCTTTTGCTCTCTCTTCTACTTTTCTTTTGTGTCATCTTATTTGGCCATGACTAAAGCAATATTATGAATTCATATTTTTACTTAATTGTTTTAGTTTTATGATACATGTTATTCTGTTATGAAGTATCATATATATGTGGTTGTTTTTAAGATGAAAATCCATGCTTAAAGAAAACTGACTCAAGAATGGGCTAGGCTGATCTTTGTATCGGTAAGACCCAACTTGAGTGAATAGGCTGATTATCCTTGGTATTGATCTACACTTGTGACTGATTATCATACCTTGGATCTATAGCAAGTCATGATTGACCCTTGAGTCAATAGGCTCATTATCCTTGGTATTGATCTACAGTTGCCACTGATTATCATACCTTGGATCTACGGCTTGAGTCAATAGGCTGATTATCCTCGGTATTGATCTACAGTTATAACTGATTATCATACCTTGGATCTATAGCAAATATATAAAAAAAAGGTTGTATTGTCCTTCACAGATTATATTAAACACCCTAATCACATGCATGCATATGAGGTTTTGATTATATGATAAAAACATACTTTTAGATTGAGTATGTATGTTATTTGATTGGTTGTTTTGTATAATGCTTTGAATGAAAAGTTATGGACAAGTTGCTAATGGGTGCATGTGCATGTAGATGGCTAATGCTACTAAGGGCATAATTGCTGAGCTCAATAAAGATTTGAAGCTTGATGGTGACAATTATGTTATATGGCAACAAAGGTTCAATTCATACTAACTGAGCAAGAAACCCTTGAGATGATCACCGAAACCATGATAGATCTCAGTGATAAGGCAACGCCCCAGCAAAAGATGGATTATGTCAATTTCAAAAAGAAAGATACCATGGCGAGAATCACTTTGCTAAGTGCAATGATTGATGACATCATGGTGGATTTCGTTGTGCTCGAATCAGCCAAAGCCATATGGGACAAGGCTAAGGAAAAGTTTGGTAGCATCTCTCTAGAGAGGTAAAGAGCATTAATTCTCAAATTTGAGAATTATATGAAAAAGCCTGATCATACAATGGGAAGGCATTTACGAGAGATGTCCAAAATGATCACTGGATTAAAGGCTGTGGGACATACTCTAATTGATGAACAACAAGTGCAGGCTGTCATTCGTTCACTTCTCGATAGTGAGTGGCAATTGATAAAGATCAATTTGCGACACAACACTGAAATTAAGACCTTTGAGGATATTGCCTGTCATTTGCTTTTGGAAGCAAAAGTGATGGATATTATGAACCCTAAAGCTTTTGTAGCTGAAAGTAATACTTCTAAAAAGAAGAAGTGGACCAAAGGTTTCAAGAAAGGGAAAAGAATGAATGAAAAGTTGTCTATAAAGAAGGGCAAAGATAAGAAAGGAAAAGATTCCAAGAAGGGAAAGGATCCCAAGAAAATCAAGTGCTTCAACTGTGGCCATAAGGGTCATTTTGCACGTGATTGCACTATACCAAAGGTACACTTTACTCCTTTTACATTTGATGCATTAGTTGCATCATGTACTTTCATGGTTAATTCTAACTTAGGATGGGTTCCAGATTTAGGAACAGCTAGTCACATCGTAAAAGATCGTGAGTTGTTCATGCATTTCAGGAAGATTCCACCAAGTACCAAGTGGGTATATGTTGGAAATAATGCACGACTTGAAGTACAAGGAATCGGGATTTGTGAAATTTTGATAAAGGATGGACATAGTCTCCATTTAGTAGATGTACTCTATGTACCTCAAATTAGAAGAAACTTGATTTCTGTATCTTGTCTTTTGTATCTTGGTTTTGCATTAACATTTCATGGAAATAAAGTTGATTTATTTTCTAATAAGAAGTTTGTTGGTTCTGGTTTCTTACATGATGGTTTCTTTATTTTGAATTCTTCAAATGAAAATTCAAACACTCATTGTCTTATAACTAAAAGGAAAAATGAATATTTATGGCATTCAAGATTAGGGCATGTAGGAGAATCAAGAATGAAAAGGTTAGCCAAAGAAGGCTTACTTGGTTTTTTGAGAAATGTATCTCTTCCTACATGTGAGTATTGCCTTGCTGAAAAAATGAGTAGGAAACCATTTGGGAAAGGGTCCCGAGTTCAGTTTCCATTAGCTCTAGTACATTCTGACATATGCTGTCCCTTGAATGTGATATCTAGACAAGGGTTTAGATATTTCCTCACATTTACTGATGACTATACTCACTATACACATATGTACTTGTTAAAGTTTAAAGGTGAAGCAATGAGTTGCTTCTTGGCATATGTGCAATTGGTTGAGAATCAACTTAATACTACGATCAAATGTCTAAGGATAGATCGTGGAGGTGAGTACATGTCTAATTTGTTTTAAGAGGTTCAATGAGCAAAAAGGAATAGAAAGACAGCTTACTATTCCTGATACACCCCAACAAAATGGAGTAGCCGAAAGGAAGAATCGCACTCTCTTAGACATGCTGGGATATATGATGGCTCAAGCCAACTTAGATATGTCTTATTGGGGAGATGTGTTGCTAACAGCAACATATGTGCTCAACTGGATGCCCTCCAAATCAGTATCTTTTACTCCTTATGAGTTATGGACTAAAAAGAAGTCAAATTTGAGCAATCTAAGGCCTTGACGCTGTGCAGCCTATGTCCATAACACCAAATTTGAATTTGGAAAGTTAGGACCAACAAGAAAGAAATGTGTTTTCCTTAGATATTGCGAACACTCTAAAGGCTATGTGTTTGTTGATTTAGAGGAAGGGAGTAAAATAGTTGAATTTGATTCAAGGGATGTAGTATTCTTAGAAAATGAGTTTCCAAGAAACAGGAATGTTACTACAGGAGTTTTCTTTTATGAAATGTCTGAATCACAAGTTGATAATCACAATGTATCAACTATACCTACACCACAAGGAGTGTTTGGGAATGTTAGGTCGAGTGGGAGCGTTGACCATCCAATTGAAGTTGGTCAAGATGTGACTAATAATGATCAAAATGTTGATCAAGATATGCTTACACAAGAAAGTGATCAAATAGATCAACATGAAGAATTGGTCAAAGATGATCAACCTCCTAAACAACACGATGATGTAGTGCATCATGAGCCTTCTCCTAGTGTGCGTAGGTCTTCGAGAATATTTAGAAGACCAAAGAAGTGGTGGATTCTAAATGATGAAGTGAACATGGTTTCACCTAAGGTGGATAATAAACCTCGCACTATTAAGGATGCACTTAGTAGTCCTGATTCAGATAAGTGAAAAATGGCTATGGGAGAAGAACTAAATGCTATGAGGGATAACCATGTCTGGGACTTGGTTGATCTTCCACAAGGGAGGAAAGCAATTGGGAACAAATGGGTTTTTTGAATCAAACGAAAAATGGATGGTTCCATTGATAGGTACAAGGCACAATTGGTTGCCAAAGGATACACACAAGTAGAAGGTGTTGATTATCAAGACACTTTCTCACTTGTTATCAGGTTTAACTCTGTTAGGGTAATACTTGCAATAGTAACCCATATGGATTTGGAATTACATCAAATGGATGTTAAGACAACCTTCCTCAATGGTGATTTGAGTGAAGAATTCTATATGACACAACTAGCGGGTTATGTCATTAAGGGTCAAGAACAAAAGGTATGTCACTTAATAAAGTCGATATACGGCCTGAAGCAAGTTTCTAGGCAGTGGTACCTAAAATTCCATCAATCGATTTTGAGATATGGTTTCAAAATGATGGATGAAGATCATTGTGTATATGTCTTGTATTCCAAGGATAACTTTGTGATCATGCCACTATATGTAGATGACATTCTATTACTAAGTAATAACAAAGGGTTTTTGAAAGTCATCAAAGGATGGTTATCACCAACCTTTGAAATGAAAGATATGGGAGAAGCTGCATATATCCTTGGAGTTCAAATTCTAAGGAATCGGGTTACAAAGTTGCTAGCTCTATCTCAAGAAACTTATATAGATAAGATTCTTGAACGCTTCTATATGAAGGATGCTAAACAATGAATACCCCGATTGCCTATAATGCCAAAATTAGTGAGGCAATGTGTCCACAAAACCCTCAAGAGAAACATGAAATGGAACAAGTTCCATATTCAAGTGCTATAGGGAGCCTAATGTATGCCATGATGTGTACACAGCCTGATATAAGTCAAGTTGTTGGGTTATTAACCAAGTATCAATCCAACCCTAGAAGTCAGCATTGGAAGTGTATTAAAAGGATTTTTCGTTACCTTAAAGGTATGAAAGATTATTGTTTATGCTGCCAAGGTGGTAGTTTACAGTTTGTTGGATACATGGATGTTGATTGGGGAGGTGATAAGGATAGATGTAAATCTACATCGGGTTATCTTTTTCTGCTGAATAGTGGAGCTATCTCTTGGAGTAGAAAAAAGCAAACTTGTACGGCTTCATCCACCATGGAGGTTGAGTTTATGGCGAGTGCTGCTGTTGTACAGGAAGCCATATGGCTTGGTCGTTTTATTTCCCATTTAAGTATAATGCCTTGCAAGAATGAGCCTATCACAATATGATGTGATAGTCAAGCAGCTTTGGCTTATACAAAGGATCCAAAGTATCATGGGAAAACCAAACATATTGGGAAAAAATATACTTTTGTGAGATATGCACTTGAGTCTAAGGATGTTTGTTTGAAATATATACCTACGACAGCTATGGTGGTAGATCCTTTAACTAAGCCTATACCACCTAATTTATTTGCTCGTCATGTTCAAGCAATGGGGCTACGTAGGATATGATTGTACTTCCTTATAACATGCAAACCATATTGTATTCAAGGTTGTTTTATTAATGAAATGAGTAGATGTATTCTTTTCATTACCATTAGCATATTCCATAACACTTAAAGGATATGTCAAGTATAGGTTGAGGATTGGCTCTCTCACACGGGCAATCCGCCCTTAGTTTGTGAACTAAGGATGAGACTTACTCAAATAACAATACAATCATGAGATGATTGTTCGAGGTAGTCACATTATTTTGTGGATGTGCTTTTGAGTATGATAGTCAACTTGATGAGTTTTTTGTGTTAGAACCTCAAGTTGAGGTGATGCAATTCACCGAGCATATATGTACCCCACATCTGTTGCTCAACCTATGAATCATATAGTACTTCCTGAAGAAGTTCAACCAAAACATGTGTGTTTTGGTCAGTGTTTGCACGGTATTTATAATTCAAATCTTGACATACACTCTAAGTTGAACGAGACCATTTCTTTGAGTGGAAGTACACTTGGTAGAATTTGGGTGGTTCTTGAAGTAAATCATTTAAGTGGCTTGTGATACTGTGGCACATGTTTCATACCATGTGTGTACATTTAATATAGTGACCACTGAGAAGTAACTAAGAGTGATCCCTATCTCTTATGTTGTGTGAGCTTCTCATTTTTGTATGTCTTTAGTGACTATTGACTACTATTTTGTGATTATGAGTTATTTATGTTGCTTTGATGGGTTATCTATGACCATGAGAACATGTGGTCTGTCGGTTTCTTTGTTGGGCAATTAAATAACTTGTAGTTGTAAGATAGTGAGTTCAAAAGGAAAGACTTTGTTTGAATACGCTGTCGCTTGCATATATGTGGAATCGATCCGGATCATATGTTTCTCAATGAAACAAGACTCTACTACATAGCAGTTTAAAGCATGAGTACTCATTGTTTGGTACGGTTCATGAGTTTGAATTAGTTACAACTCACAAAAGGGATTGATTGAAAATAGCCAAACATGCGTAACAACAAGTCTTAGGTATCAGGCAAACTTAATTGCTATAACCATTAATGCTAATGACAGTGGGAGTCATTTTGATGATTATCTATTTAGGTAGGTAGGTCACATCGATTTGAGAAAATCTGCTATGTCTAACTTAACAGTTACATAGTAAGAAAAACTCTCAACTTTCGCCAAAGGGTCACGACTCATATGCCTTGTATGAGTCTGCATTTGTTTTTATGTGTTTTTGATGTGTTACTGATGATTGGTTCAAGTTTACCATGTGCGAGTGGGAGTTGTTGGAATTTGAGCAAATACTTGTGTACGCACAAGTTAAACTTGATCATATGGATCATGAATTGAAGTTTAGTAACAATGTGCTCATGAGATAGCTAGAGAGAGCTCAACGTGAGTTGTGAATAGCTCACAGTAGCTTAAGCTAACTCACTCCAGCTCACCTAGCTCAAGTCAACTCAAGGTTGTTGAACCTAGCTCGGGGGAGTGACACTAGCTGAGTGATAGTGAGGTGGTAGTGACATGTCATCGGGTGATGACATGGAAGCTTACATGGACTACTAGCCAATTGACATGTGACTTAACAACTTGATGACACATGGCAACACATAAATCTCTCTTTCTTCCTTATGGATGAAAGGTCACCATTATGGGTGGTTACACCAAGTTAGTTATGGGTGGTTACATGGAAGGTTCTATGAACCCTTTCTCCAAAGACAAGTCCTTTGGGAAGGGGTGGCACTCAAATATAAATAGAGCACCACCCATTTCATCCAAATGATCTTTTTGATAGTGTTTGGTATGCCCATAGAATGGTTGGCAGGTCATTGACCCATGCTCCTCTTGCCCCCTCTAGACAAGTCTTGTTACTGAATTCAACTTACCCATTGGCTTGGAGATAGGCCATTGAGGTAAGTTGTAATTGAATTTTCAAATTCTTATGGAAACTTCAGAAGGAGTCATAATCAAATTATTTTTTGTGATTGGTATTGATGATTCTTAGAACCCCAAATCTACACACGATGTCCTTCCAAACCATAGCCTCAACCTTCTTTGCAGTGTCTTGGCCAGAGTTTTGGCTTCAATCCACTTGGAAAAGTAATCTGTTGCAACCAAAAAGAATTGCCTTTAACACGAAGCTTGAGGGAATAGGCCCAAGATGTCTAATCCCCACTGTGTAAAAGTGATGGGTTGGAATGTAGGTTGCAACTGTGATACAAGAGCAAGCTGAATTGGGGCGTGCCCTTGGCATTTGTCTCACCCTCATACCTTTCTTAAGGGAGTCTTGTTGTAGTGTGGGCCAGAAGAAACCGCTCGTAGTACTTTGGTCGTGAGAACCCTCGCTCCTAGATGCTCACTAGATGTCCCACTATGAACTTCAGCTAAGGTATATTCAGTTTCTTGAGAGCCCAGGCACTTGAGGAGCGGCATAGTGAAAGCTCATTTATATAACATCCCATTGACAATGGTAAACCGAGCACCCCAGATTTTTATTTTCCATGCTTTTGTTAGATCAGTAGATAGCTTTCCTTTAGTCAGGTATCGATAAAAAGGTGTGCTCTAATCATTGTCACTCTTAACACATACCACCTCACTTTCTTGTATGTTCGAGTGCTGAAGAACCTCCACAAATACTGTTCTTTCGATGGTTTCTTTAGTGGATGCTAGTTTGGACAACACATCAACGTGGCTATTGAGGGATCTATTGATCTAGACCAACTAAAAATTTTTAAACAATTGGGTGAGGGCCTTTGTTAGGGCCCACTTTCGGATATACCTGTTAGCATAGGACATCCGAAAGAAGGTCCTTCCAAATTGGAACACAAAAACATACATATCCAAAAACTTCATATTATAACCATGCTCACTTCTAATATGAGCGATAACCATTCTTACAACATTTCTTAAGGCTTTTAAAACCATACACTTCTCAAAATAAACAAAGGGCCCCATTAACATACAAAAATGATTAACCTTTAACACCGACCCTCCACACAAATCCCAAAATCTTTAGGTCGGGGGAGATCTCTGTACACGTCTAAAATCAACTTCAAGCCCCACTAGACTCCCTTTCTGCTATAGATTTTCCCTTACCTGGAATGAGAACAAGCAAACAAGTCAGTCACAAGGCTCAACAAACATAAATATAGCAAAGGGAATAAGATAAATGGATCCTTGAAGGCATGCATAAGATAAGAGTTAAGGGAAGACTACTACCCGACATTTAAAAACAAATCTTTTGATCATGCCTTCCTCATTAATAATACCTCAAGAGTTGGTATTTCATCACTTAACAACAATGCACACATTTAATTCAGAGTGATATTCGCACAATTTATGCAATGGCATAACACCCTTTTTCCATACATGACTCATAGCAAGAAGTCATCAACCCATGCTCATGCAACATTATGTAATGATAGAAATGCATGCACCACTCTGGCCCTCTAGACCTCCACATCCATGAGACTATGTGAATACATATATAGCAAAATTCATCAATCACCCACAGTGGCAAGAGCATCACCTACCGGGTTTATGGCCACCTTACCCGCATCAGGCACTCAATGGGATATCCCATCTCACACTTGCAAAACTTAGCTGTTGCACCAAAATAATAATAAGATGCACAAAAATAATGATAGCAATTCATAACACAAGGGAAAAGATTTCCGTGGACATGCTAACCAAAAACATTACGTAACAACTTCCCAAAACGTGATCGTTATGGTTAATATAGCTTTAGGAAAGCCTTAATCAAATAAAACCATAAACAAAGTATATGATATTAGATATCAAATTGAAACCCTATAAGTCTAGTTTATGAAGCTTTAAACAGATCGCAATTTCGAGTTCTACATCAAATGTTATGGTCAAAATAGCGAAACACACGCAGTGTAGTCAAGTCGCAGTTGAGTTGACTCGCCCGAAATCTAGTCGACTTGGGCCGAGTCGAATTGACCTCCTGGACAAGTCGACTTGGCCGAAAATGGGGAAAAAAGGCCAAAAGAAACTAGCTTCAGCTGAGTCGACTTAACCCACCAACAAGTCGACTCGGTGCAACCCGAAATGCACAAAATGAATACAAAACACTCCAAAACCACCCGTGGCTAATCCCTTAACCCCCAAGTTGCCATTCCATGAATGAAAGATGGGGAAGAACAAGCCCCATGGAGACCAAAAACAAGACTCTATAACCTCTTGAAAGAAACCCACATTTTTAGAAAAAGTTGGAAATAACCCATGCAACTCAAGCTTTAAAAATACCACTTGGAGATTTGAAAATATCAATTTGATTACACATGAGGACATAATCTTGCATTAAAATATAGAAAAAGAGAAGATGGATGCTTGCCTTTAGATGGAGAGACCAAGAAGATGGTGAAGACCCTTCACTTGAAGATTTATTCTCCACCAAGAGAAGAGAAGAATGAATGAAGAAGAAGATAATGATAATGATGAAAAAGAAGGAGAAGAAGAGAGAGATTGTCGAGAACACTAAAAATATGAAAGAGAGAAGGAGAAGATAAATTGAAGAAGGAGCAAGAGGGCATGGCAAGCCCTTCCGCCAGCCACCTAAGCCAACCACTTTGTCCCATTTTTCCTCATTTACCCCTTATACAACACACACACAACACTACTTTATTAAGCCCATTTTAGACTTTTGGCTTTATTTACATTTTCCTTATTCTTTTTTCTTTAATCACCAATTGTATACTCACAATATAACACACACATAATTTATGCTAAGGCCCACTTTCACCCATGGCCCAAGCCCATACAAAAGCCCATCTTATGTTGGACCCATGGAATTATTCAACACATCACTTCCTTTGGGCTACAAATTAACCCTTGGTCCAAGCCCACTTCATAACACAATTTTATGCTTTAAATATTACACACACAATAATTTATTTTCAAGAAATTTTTTATCCAAAATCATTATTTTATTTTTTCTTTAATTACATCTAACAATTAGGGCCCACATGAAATTCTTTACACAAAAAAATGTAATTATCATCGAAGACCCATTAAACGGGTCGTTACAGCCTTGATTTTTTACAAATACTATCGCATAATCAGTTCCCTAGTTTCATATTGTCCGGTGTACTATTGGATAATCAACTAGGAGTTGTTGTGGGCTGTCAGTATGTCACTTCAATCTCTCAAGCCAAACTCAGTCCGACAATCAATGTCTCATATTTATCCACATTGTTCGAGCTAGGGAATGCGAATTGCACCTAGTATTCCAGAGCTTCCCCCTCAAGCGATATGAGAACTATCTTGGCCCCACTTCTTTGTGAACTAGCTGCCCCTTCAAAGAATGGTAACCATTCTACCTCATTATCTCCTTTAGCTTCTCTAGCGGGGGTGCATTCAACAATGAAATTGTTTAGGGTTTGTCCCTTTATAGCTTGCCTTGGTTGGAACTATATATCACACTTACTCAGTTCTATGGACCATTTGGTGAGATGACCTGAACATTCTGGCTTCTACAAGATGTTTCTCAATGGTTGATCAATCATAACAATGATGGAATGAGCTTAAAAATATGATCGTAGCTTTTTGGAGGCATTTACCAAAGTTAAGGCTATCTTTTTGGTGCCCCTTCAAGAGGAAAGGCAGTGCCACTCACAGGATAATATTTTATAATAACTAAGTAATTTCTTATAGTGCTCGTATTCCTTTTTCATGTTGGAGTCGTAAGGCTTCATACTCTGCCCGTGGCACCACGGAAAGAGTTTGTCCGTTAGGTCTGTGACTCTCATGGGATGAGTTTCCTGCCAACCCTAAAAGTGAGTCTCTGGCTGATCCTAAGAGTGGTTCCCCAGCTGGCCCTAAGGATGGATCTTCAAGTGTTCTTGATAATAAACTCCCAGTTGGCCTTGAGAATGAGCCCTTAATTGTCCATAGGAGGGGATTCCCATCTAGTCTTTAGAGTGGCTCCTCAGTTGGCCCTAGGAGAGGATTCCCACCTGGTCTTGAAAGTGAGTCCCCAGTTAGCCCCAGGAAGGGATTCACAATTGGACTTAAAAGTGATTCCCTAGCTAGCCCTAGGAATGAATTCTTAGGTGGTATTGAAAGTGAGTCCTCAACTTGTCCCGAGAAGGGATTCTTAACTGGTCTAGAGAGTGAGTTCCCAAATGGCCTTGAGAGGAGATTCCTATCTAGTCTTAAGAGTAAGTCCCTAGTTGGCCTTGGGAGGGAATTCTCAACTGGTCTTTAGAGTGAGTCCCCAGTTGACCCTAAGAGAGGATTCCCAGCTAGCCTTGGGAGAGAGTCCCCGGATGGCCTTGGGGTTGAGAATCTCCAGTGGTGTGAGGCAGACTATCAGGTGGCGCTCTCGTGGGGTGTGTGGGATCTTTTTTTTCTTTGAGTGAATGCCTCAAGGACTAAGTCTCCGCTTCTTTTTGACTCTATTGATTGGTGGTGCTTCTTATTTGGGCCATTGAGAATGATCATTGGCTTTTTGTATGTTTCTCATAGATGACACCAATTGTTGTTGCCAAGATACAACAATAAATTTATTTGACTGGGAACGTCGTCATCTAGCCGACTGAATCTGTAAGGAAGAAAACAGTTAAAGGGCGCGAGGAAGTCCCCGTGTAAACACTCTGATGCTTAAGTTAAACACTAAGTATGTTGAAAATTGTAGAGCAAAATTTCTATTAGTTTCAGAGATATACCTTTTCTAGAATGAAAGCCTGCTTATTTATAAAGGAGAATGTGGCAATCCGAAATCACCTTAGTTTCAAATTTTTTATAGATGATGTTTATCCCAATATTCTAATATCTTATTAGAATTAGGATTTTTAATAGATAATAATTATCTTTTTTATACCAATGTTTTATTTGGATTCCTAAATGATAATATCTATCCTTTTATGGGACCTTTGAGGGGATTTGCAAATGTTGGAGTATCTAGTTTGCACGTTGCATGGGATCCCTCTCCCCAAGTAATGGAAAATTTACACATTTGTAGCCCAAAATGTTATTTTGGGCTTTTAGGATTTTTTAATTTTTAATGAGTTTTTGCCTATGACACGACAATATTGATTTCAAATATCAAGATAATGAGATATCAAAACAACCTTGCTAATAATAGTAGTTCAAGATCTCCACTAAGTGAAGATGATACTTGTGCAACATCAGTTGGCAATACTATAATACTTGGAAAGGCAAAGAGGAGTGATTAAAGCAAAAATAGAAGTTTGGAATCATTTTACTAAATTTACAAAATCTGAGGTTGAGACAAAAAATAAATGAAATGATTGTTTTAGAAAGTTTCATTGTGATTAGGAAAAAAATGGGTTTAGCTATTTAAGGAATCATATGGGATTTTGTTAAAAAAATACCCTTATGCTATTTGAAACCCAACAAATACAATTATGATTGCAACCAACTTCAAAAGGAGGGGTTAGGAAGAGGGTGAGAATATGAGTACACTTAACTAATTGAAAATTTTATCACATTTTTTTGTTAAAAAGTCTTTAACTCATATGGTAATGGTAGATGAGTTTTCTTTCAAATTTTTGGAGCATGAGGGATTTAGACATTTTATGTTAGTTGTTTATCCTAAATTTTGGATACCTTTCCTTTCAAGTTTCTTGTGATTGTTTTGAACTATTTAATGAAGAAAAATTGAATTTGATGAAAGAGTGGAAAAATTTTTGTTAAAGAATTTTCTTAACCACTAACACATGATCCTCCATTCAAATGATTAATTATATGTGTTTGATGGCATACTTTATTAACAACAACACAAAGTTGAACAAAAGGATCTTAAACTTTTATCCAATTTTTAGTCATAAATATAATGCAATTTCTCTGGCAATTGAGAAGTGTCTAATGGTATGTGAACTTGATAGGGTTTTTCATTCTAATGATTGATAATGTTAGTTCAAATAATGTTGTTGCAGTTCAATTCAAGAAAAAAAAATGACTAAATGCGCTCTAGCATTATAAATGGGCATTATCTTCATATGAGGTGTGTGATCACATAATTAATCTAATTGTACAAGATGGTTTGAAAGACATTAGTGAATCAATTACAAAAGTTAGGGATGTAGTGAGATATGTTAGGCATGTTGAGCCAAATTGCTCTAATCAACCTATTGTGTGTTTTGATGATTAACAAAATATAATTTTAGTAAAATCATTTTTGGTATATTTAAAACCTCTAATGTATTTTTGATATGTCTTAAGTATTATATTATTTTGTGTATCAAAATGGACAAGGTAGTGTTTTTTTTCTAAGTCTAGAATATTAGCACGCTATAAGGAAACATATTAGAAAATATTTTCATTTTGAAAAACTAACTCCCAGTATTTTCATATCTAATATTCAATAGTGTTAAAATGATTTTTAACGATTTTTTTAAGAAATAGAAGGTCTATATTTTGGGGGTGGTAAAATCGCTAAATTCGGATTTTGTACTAAAACTCAAAATCTACTTTCTTATCTATTTGGATTTTGATTTTTTAGATATTTTTATTGAATCCAAATTGGGGGTACTTTGTTTTTTATATTTATGTATTAAAGTAAATGGAAGGTAAAATATAAATAAAATAAAATGAGAACATTTACTTAAACTAAAGAAATGGAAATAACTTATAGTGTATTTATGTTATATGAATTATGCCTTCAAACAATTGCTATATGTTTAAAATCCATTTTCTATAAAATCTAGCCTAAGAGTCGACTCTTATATATCTAGAGTTGACTCCCTTTCACCTGGAGTCAACTCTTGCAAAGTGAGAGGCGACCCAGCTGAGAGCAGTTGATGCAGAGTCGACTCTAGCATTAGAAAAGTCGACTCTTGTATAACTAGAGTCGACTCCTACTTCAAATAGGAGTCGACTCCTGTTTTAGAGAAGTCGACTCTCAGCTCCAACGGTCGAATTTTTCCTAACCGTTACAGATCTGTTGGAAGCTCTACTATAAATATCAATGTGGGATTTTTGGAGAAGGCTAATGCACAATCAAGATCTATCATCCTAAAGCACTTTCAAGCTCTCAAGCATTCATTTCAAAGCAATCCAAGGCTCAAGCTCAAAGATACATCCATTGGAGCCCAAGGCAAAGGAGAAGAATATATTCTATCCAAGTTGGTAAAAATTGTATCATTGTATTTGCATATTTGTCTTGTATATTGTTCTTATATTGGTATCCATTTTAGACCAAGTGTGTTGGACATAGGATTGATTATTTGTATTTATTGTGGATTGTGAGTGGCCTCCTAGAGCTCAAGTAATCTAGGTATATTTTGTTGTATTAGTTTCCGGGGTGAGTTAAGGGGAAAACCTCAGTGTTGTGTAAAAGTTCCCTAAGTGAGCTTGTTGAAAACCTAGGTGTGGTTTTAGTGTAACCTCAAGTGTCGAGTTGACCTTGAGAGAGTGGAGTAGGTGTTGGAGACACGGAACCACTATATTTCTTGTGTCGATTATTGTGGTTATTTGTGTATTTATATTGCTATCATTTTCAAACAACATATATATTTATAACAAGGGTATTTTGTTTATAAGAAAATCTCAAGAGTTTTAAAAGGAAAGAATTTGATTCAATTAATTTTAATCACTCAATTCACCCCCCTCTTGAGTGGCCATTGTGTTTGTCAAGGGACCAACAAGGCAATCATCTATTAGATTGAAGAAATTTAAAGAATGTCTTGAGTTTGAAAAAAAAAATGAATGTAAATGTTTGTTGTCTTTAAATGATGCAACTAGATGGAACTCAACATACTTAATGTTAAAAATTGTACAAAAATTTGAGAAGTCTTTTGAAAGATATAATAGGCAAGATTTTGGTTTTAAAATAGATCTTAAAAAAACTAAATGGAATAAGGAATTGTTAAAGCTTATTATTATTGATGGAACACCTAAGATCGAGGATTGGACAAAGACTAAAATTTTTGTTACAATGTTACAATACGTTTTTTAGCTCATTTTGCTAGTTTCGAGGTCATTGTATGTCAATTCTAATACCTTTTTTTTTCATAAAATTAGTACAATTTATTGTTTCTAAGAATGGCAAGATGGTGAATATATTGAGTTTCGTGCAATAGCAAAAGAATGAAAGAGAACCTTGACAAATATTGGGGAGATTCAAAAAAGATGAACCACTTACTTTACATTGTTTTGATGCTTGATCTTAAAGACAAACTAGATTTTATGGAGTATTCATTTCAAGAAATAAAACCTGGCGAAAAGGGTGGTGGTGTAGTTTTGTTAATGAATAATGTCATTTGTGCTTGCTTTATATAATGTATAAACAAAAGTTAGCACCTCAAGGTGAAGAATGAAGGGAAATCTGTCAAGTTTCTACTCCATGTATTGTAGGGAGTGTTGGGAAGGAAAAACCTCAAAGAATGAGAACAAAACTATTTATTTCCTGTTACAAAAAGCATAAGTCTGTTAGTGTTGATATTGATGATACTCATTTAAAGCTGGATAAGTATTTCAATGAAGTGTGTGAGGAGGATAAGAATTATTTTGACAATTTAGAATGGGGAGAGCTAATTATTATAACTTTCCTATTCTTTCATCTACGGCTTGTAATGTGTTAAGTCATTCTAGTTTCCATTGTTGCATCCGAGTCTTCTTTTAGTACTAACGGTAGAGTTCTTGATCTATTTAGAAGTTCTTTTACTTTTAAAGTGGTTGGAAGTTTGATATGTACTCAAGATTTGTTCCAAGTATCAACCACCCCAAAAAATGTTGAAGAACATTTAGATGATTTTTTTTAAAAATTTTGGTTCAATACTTTTAAACAAATTAATTATTTTTGTTTATTGTTTTTAAAACTAGCAAAGATTACCATAGACACCCTACACTTATAGAAATTTAGAATTTTGAAGATCTCATTTATAAGTATATGCCTTTTACTATATTATTATTTATTTTTAAATTATATTATTGGATTGGTAGTTTTCATTACTAAATTTTGCACAACTTGATTACTTTGTAATGAATTAAAATCTATGCGATAGAGTTCTTAATCTATTTAGAAGTTCTTTAACTCTTAAAGTGGTTGAAAGTTTGATGTGTACTCAAGATTTGTTTCGGATATCAACCATCCCAATAAATATTGAAGAAGATTTAGATGATGTTAAAAAACATGAGAGGGTAAACTAATTTTTACTATTCTTTTAAATTTTGGTTCAATACTTTTAAATTGTTGTTGCTAGAGTATAACAATTGAATTTGTGTGTAGGTGGACCTTGACAAACAATCGATAGGGCCAAACGAGAAGGAAGAGTAAGGAGTCGCTGGAAAAGATTAGTAGCCTGGGGCTTAACCCATTGTCCGGGGGAGCAGAAGGATGGAGCAACGGAGAAGAGAGGCCCCATATGGGTATATGGAGTGTGCCTGTAGAGTCCACAGATGGTGCCTGCAAATGAGTCTTCTAGATGGTCTGCAAAATAGAAGACAGTCAAAAGGCAAGCAAGGATTTCTCTCTTACAGGCCCTTCGATGCCTAAGTCAGTAGATATCATGGAAAAGTAAGGATGTAGTCAGGTGTAATATGATTAGATGTGTCATGCAGATGAGGTCCATGAGTGCACTATGAGGAGGTGCATGGGTGAGCAATATAAGTGAGCAGTGTAGGTGGACCTTTTGGGTAAATGATATGGAAGGATAGAGAGAGAAGTTATATGGTCAGAATGGCTTGCTTGAAGTCAAGGGGTCAGCGGATATTTATAACAGTCAGTCGTGACTAGCACATAACACGCAAATGCAGGGAACGCATGACTTTCCTCCTGCATCTGGTGGTCCTGAGGTTAGGCATGTATAAAGGGA
This sequence comes from Diospyros kaki, assembly GCA_036245055.1. Classification (NCBI taxonomy): domain Eukaryota; kingdom Viridiplantae; phylum Streptophyta; class Magnoliopsida; order Ericales; family Ebenaceae; genus Diospyros; species Diospyros kaki. The sequence goes on along the minus strand of BSEG01000015.1, from coordinate 13,469,273 downwards.
ACCAAGTGAGAAACTCCTCATCTCCCGGGGAAAGCTCCTGGGAGGAATGAAAGCCTTCGAAGGCTAACTTTATTGACCTAAGGCGACGAGGGATGATATCTTAAGGGTTTTCGAGTGACTTGGGGGGTTATCAAAGACTTTGATTGAATGTTTATGTGGATGTCTGGGAGGGCCACACATGGCATAGTGCTAAATATGGCGAGGCACGTGGCATGGCTTGTAGGTGCATCTAATGAATTGTGTGCGACAGGTGTGGTCACATGGGCATGGAAAAGTGGTCGTGGGTAGCCACGTGGGTGCACATGGGCCACGTGGGGCACGTGAATGTGTCATTTACGTATGGAAGGTTCATTGTGGGAGAACGAGCCACAACAGGCTACAGAAGGCCTCGTAGGGTGTGTGGATGGCTGCCTAGGGCACATGATGGCTCCCAAAAGTATGTCCTCTTTGCTATCCACCCAATCAAATGCTGCCACATCACCTATTTTTAAATAGTAATTTTTTTTTAAAAAGTTATAAAATCAAACCAAAAAATTATAAATAACATATATATTGATTATATATGTGTTATTATTTAATTTTATAATTTTTTAGTTTGATTTTATAATTTTTTAAAAAAATTATTATTTAAAAATGAGTGATATATGACAACATTTGATTAAGTAAGACAACAAAAGAGACATGTTTTTGAAACAGCAGATCTGGGCTCGTGTGCGGTAGGCAACAACGCAAAAAAGTCATTATCGTGACTATGGACGAGGAAGGTTGCGGCCCACGCTCACAACCAAGTATGCGTGCATGCCCACACGGGGCCAAGAAGCCCCAAGTCAACCCCCCTATGTGTGCGGCCATGAAGCCCCAAGTCGGCACATCCCCTTATTTATAGGGAGGCCCTGCTTGTTGCTTGCATAGCCTCCCTACTTTCTTTTTATTAATTTTTATTTTATTTTCATTTTAGCTTCGTCTTTTAAAAGATGCATTCTGGGTGCCCATACTCGTACGGAAGTGGGCATGTCCTTCAAGATTCTTTCCGGAGACTTCTTCAGGGAACTGTCCTAGGGCTAGGCTACAACATAAAACAAATTAATTATTTTTGTTATTATTTTTAGAACCAGCAAAGATTACCATAAATAGCCCTACACCTATAGAAATTTAAAATTTTGAGCATCTCATTTATAAGTATATGCCTTTTACTATATTATTATTTATTTTTAAATTATATTATTGGATTGTTAGTTTTTATTACTAAATTCTGCACAATATTATTGTTTCGTAATGAATTAAAATTTATACACTTGAAGAATGAGAGTTTGAAATCTACATGAAAAGAAGAGAGTAACATTATTTTTTTTTATCGATAAATAAATTATGTATAGATCATAAAATGTACAATATCACTGGATATATTCAGACAAAATAGTAAATCAGGCTACTAACTAGTGCGACGTACAAGCTTCTAAATAGATTAAAAGATGTGGATACAAAGAAAATAATATTCTGTATACATGTATTTTAATCCTAAAGACAGTAACGCTAACAACCGGATCTAAGACTTCAAAAATCCTTCGGTTTCTAGCCAACCATATCTGGTAAATGGTGCTGGCTAATGCTATTTTCTTCATTTTGCTTTTCCACGATGAGCCCCTCTCTTCTTTCTTAATCCATTTTAAGGCACTAGCGATGGTAGACATGGATCTGGTAATTCCCAGCCAATATCTAATGTGGGACCGCACTGCTGCACTGAATGGGCACTGGAAGAAAATGTGTGGCAAAGTTTCATCTCCCAAATCGCACAAGCTGCAGCTACGGTTAATATCCAAGAACGAGAGTTTGTCCTTGGTCAGCAGCTTTGATTTAATGCCAAGCCAAGTTACATACGCATGTTTGGGCGTAACACAAGAGTTCCATACGTCCGCTGCCCATACCACCGGAGTCCCTTTCGGTCGGAAAAACTCATAAGAGTTAAGAGACATTGATTTAGCCCCCGATGTCCCATACAAGAACCTTCAGCTTGGCAAACAATGTCCTTGATAGCCAAAATCCTCTTAAATAGCGGGGAGTCATCATGCTTTGGAGCTCTGTCCCAAAGAGAAACATTCCTAAGGTACTCATGATTAATCCATCTGATCCACAGGGAATCCCTTTTCAAATGGATATTCCATAAAACTTTGGAAATGAGGGCAGAATTCCAGCATGTAAGGTCTTTAAAACCAAGGCCCCCTTCCTTTTTAGGGAGGCACACCTCTCTCCAAGCAAGAAGGGGGTGCTTGGACTGCCACAAAAATAATCTGCTAGCCTCGATAATTCGGTCAATAACAGCAGCAGGAACGGGTAAAATAGACAGCCAAAAATAGTCAATACCTTGGAGGACGGCACGAATGAGTTCCACTCTTCCTGCGTAGGAGAAAGAGGAACCAGTCCAAGAGCAAATACAAGCAGTAATCTTGTCTAGAAAAGGGCGTAATGCATAACCTTGAGCTTGTTAGCTGCTAGCGGAATACCAAGGTACCAGAAGGGCATTACACCTGTTGGAAAATTCACCACCGGTTGGATAGCATGCAGCTTGTGGCCCGTAATGCCTGCTGTGAATAGGCTGGACTTTAAGTTATTCACCTGCAAACCAGACTTAAACCCAAAATTATGAAGAGCTTCCATCAAAATGCTCACTGAAGTTAAATCCCCTCTAGAAAAAAATATCAGATCATCTGCAAAGGCTAAATGGGATATACTCAAATTAGCACACTTTGGGTGATAATTAAAATCTGAATTTCCGATGACAATATTGAGGGACCTCGATAAATACTCAAGGCTAAGAACAAAGAGGCAAGGGGAAAGGGTGTCCCCTTGCCTAAGGCCTTTCTTGCCCCTGAAATGGCCATGCAGGCTGCAGTTAATCGAGATAAGAGTATTGAGGCCGAGGAGACACACTTTATAATCCGTTGAATATTGATTCAAAGCTGCTGATTTAGTGTGTTGATTGGGTCAAAATTCTGTTTACTGATTTAGTGGGTTGATTGGGTCAAAATTTTGTTTACTGATTTAGTAGATTGAGATAATTTCGTTTTTTTTTTTTAAATTTAAGTCCAGCAATAAATCATATTTTCTTGTTATTCAGTTGACATGTATTGCCTATTTAAAGGCATGATAATATGAATAAAAATAATGAGGTTATAGCCTTTCACATTCCTGTTTTTTTTCAGCTTTTGTTCGTTAACTTCATAGCTACCAATGTCTTTAAAATTTTAACAGTGGTATCAGAGCATTCAATGATCTTAAGGGGTCTGTGAGAGAGAACCCATCAACGCCTTTTTTATTTTTATGGCTTCCACCAACACATCATCTCTTTCACCACCAGTTTTTGATGGAGAAAATTATCAAGTATGGGCTATCAAAATGAAAGCACATTTGAAAGGTCTCAGTTTATGGCAGTGGGTCGAAAGTGAAAGGGAGATACCTCCGCTTGGCAACAATCCTACACTCAATCAAATAAGAACTCATGAAGAAGCAGAAGCTAAAGCTCCGAGGGCTTTGTCTCAAATACACGTTGCTGTTTTCGAATCAATTTTTTCAAGAATCATGGCGTGTGAAACAGCTAAGGAGGCATGGGATGTCTTGAAAGAGTTATATCAAGGGAATGCTAGAATGAAGAGAATACAAGTGTTGAATCTCAAAAGAAATTTTGAGATTTTAGAATAAATGAAAATGATACAATCCAAGAGTTCTCTGAAAAACTAATGACGGTGGTGGATAAAATCAAACTTATGAGAGAAGAGCTACCTGATAGCAGGATCGTAGAGAAAGTTTTGATAAGCCTACCTGAAAGGTTTGAGGCAAAAATCTCCTCCCTTGAAGATTCAAGGGACATTAGCCAAATTACATTGACAGAATTAATCGGAGCCTTGCAAGTTCGGGAGTAAAAAAAGATTATGAGAAATGAAAAAAGTGAAAAGACGGTGAAGGAAGCTTATCTTGCCTAGGGGAAGGCCAACCCATGAAGCACATTTATGAGAAAATCCCAATTAATTGTGTCATAAGCTTTCCTCAAATCAATCTTTATCAAACAATGCGGGGAAATGCGTTTTCTGCAATACTTCCTTGATAGCTCTTGAGCGAGATGGATATTATCCGCCATACTTCTACCCTCCACAAAGACGAATTGGACCTGATCCACAATTGATCTAAGAATGGAAGAGAGCCTAGCAGCCAAAATCTTAGAAATTACTTTGTACACCACATTATGGCAGGAGATAGAACGAAAATCCCCCACTGATTAAGCATGACTTGACTTGGGGATTAAGGAAATGGCAATATGATTGAACTGCCATAGAAGTGAGACGGATGCAAAGAATTCATGCCCTGATTGGGAAAACCTGAGGAGAAGCCATCGGGACTGGGGGACTTATCATCCCCAATGCTCATCAGGGCCTCCTTAATTTCTGACTGGGAAATCGGACTAACAAGGCTAGCAGCTTGCTCTTGGGAAACCACCGGACCCGCAGCAAGGACACTTGGATTAATCGCTTCACAAGGGTTAGCTATCCCCTGGAGCTTTTCAAAAGATTGAACATATTCATCCACCACTTCCTGATATACGAGGCAGTAAATTATCCATCATCTTTACGAATGGTTGCAATAAAGTTCCTTCTCGCATTCCTTTTGACTAGGGCATGAAAGAACTTAGTGTTTCTATCACTGCTCTGAATGTAAGCGCTCTTAGCTTTCTGGGCATAGAACTGGTGCTCAGCTTCACTTAAGTTTATCACTAGTTTCCTTAGAGCAATAACTTTGCTTTGCAAATCCGCATCATGGGGACTGTTGTGAAAATCCAGTAACGGATTTCAACTCCTCATTAGCTTTGTTTGCACAAGCTGAAATGTGGGCAAAGTGATGGGTGTTCAACTGCTTAAGGGGCCTTTCAACCTCTGAAGCTTTTTACACAAGGCAAACTGTTTAGACCCATAAATGAATTGGCTGCACGAATCACTGACAATAGACTGATAATTTTCATGGGAGGCCCACATATTAAAAAACCTAAAAGGTTTTCCTTTCAAATCGGCTTGATTGAGCAGGGAGACGATACATGGAGAACGATCGAATAGGCAGCCTGGTTGGAGAAAGTTAGATTGCCCGAGAAAGCCTGCCGAGAGCCAAGCATTATTCACCATAGCCCTGTCCAACTTAGACCAAACCGTGTTATTGCTCCTGGTGAAGAAGCAGCCAATATAAGGCATGTCAGGTAGCCCCGACAAAACGCAACATTCCTGCAGATCCGCCGAGACGGCCAAACCATTACACTTCTCGTCCTTTTTAAACACACTGTTAAAGTCTCCGAGAATGAGCCATGGAGAGTTGCATTGCATGCCAATGTCACAAATATTATCTCCATAAAGATCTCCTGCTAACAATAGAGTGAAGGCCATAGATAAAACTAACTCGGAATGAGATAGATGTTACCTTGCATGTGGCTACACAATGGATGGCTTGAGGGGAGCCATCCAGAAGCTCAATATGAACTTTCGAGGGGTCCCATAAAACCACAATTCTTCCTGCAGAGTGGAGCTGGAAGTTGTTAATTTCCTGCCATGTTGAGAATTTATTAAACATAACTTTCTGAAGCCTGGACCGATCCACTTGGATTCCAAAATGCCGACAATATCAACCTTCTGTTGATTAATGAGGTGCTTAATCCCATTTTGCTTCAGGGGCCTATTAAGGCCCCTGATGTTCCAACATGCAATCTTCATGGGGTAATAAGAAGCGAGTGACCCTTCTTAACCAATAATCTAGCTGGAATAGTAGCGATCTCCGAGGCCTTCTTTGCCCTTCCGCACCTTAGCATCTTTTTGCAATATAATTTCGAAGGCTTATATGTTGCCTTACCCTGCTGCTCAGACATTAAAATAGGCTGCATGTTCGAAGCATGGAGATGCTGCTCGACTCCTTGATTAGACTGCTTGGAAGATTTATTCTTCTTTCGTTTGATCTCCTGAAAGGGAAGCTCAGGCTGAGTCCCCTTGCACCCCTCCTGCCCATGCGGTTGTAGAGGAATTGGAATAACTGCTGTAGGCATACCCTGAAGAATCACAGAAGGCATACCCTCAGGATTTGGGGCCACTTCCTTTGCCTGGGATGGCACCTGCCCTGCTACCTCCTGGATATCAGATGCCAAACCCGAATGGGTAAGATGGGCGATCTCAGTTGTCCGACCAACAGGTTGAATAATGGTGTCAGTGGGAACTGGTGGCTCCATTGCGATCTTCTCCCTACTGTTTGCCCTTTGGAACTTTGCATTGCACCCTTCCGTTGAGTGGCCCAACATTTTGCAATCCGGGCAAAACTTTGGCTAGAGAGTAACATTATTGCTTGTCTGTTGAATGTTGAAACTTGAAAATTATTTATTTTTCTTAAAATTTAATTTTGTGTTGAATGTTGTAATAAAATTTGGTTTGTTATTTTCTTTTTTGCTTAGAATTTTTAATGTTTTGAATTGTTATTGACAAAACATCATGATTTCATTTAGCTTGATCAAATTAAAAAACAAAAATATGCATCTTTTTTAAATTTCAACTTGTTTAATTAAAATTTTCTTTGGTCGGTTCAATTTATTTGATCAACAAAAAACCTTTGATCTATTCGACTCAATTAGTAAAGTCAATTTAGGTCTATTTAATTTTTGAATTTTAGTCAATTTGATTTTGAACTGAATGAATGTTTACCCCTAACAATAATAGCTAAAAGAAGCAATTGGGAATCATTCTAGAAACATTCTTATAGGGCCAAAAAGCCCCAAGTACTCGGGCATTAACAAGAACTAATTGGGAATTCCAACCTTGAGTAACAACAGGAACTGCAGATATAATGTTACATTTTGCTGATAAAGTATTATTAGGCGACGCTAAACCCTTCCACGATATTGCATAAATAGATCCAACTGGAAGTACATTTTCATTATAACCATATCATCGAGCGCACCTTACCTATTGGCAAGGCATTCACATTGCCACATATTAATAAGACTTCTAGAACTTCACATTAACACTACATATCCATATTCAAACAAAAAAGATATTCTCTTATCTTTTTATGCAGGAACAATTTGACTCATAATTTAACCACCAAAAGGTGGAGGAAGCATTACCAGCCTTAGAGTTGCTTTACATATAGAGGTTTCCACACTACAAACAGTTCTCTTCATGAAATTCTGTAAATATGAAGTACAATAAAGAGAAATCATAATACCAGCCTCCCTGAATATAGATATTGTGCTCCAGAGTCCTTGCGCTATCATGTTTTCCCCAGTATTTTCAAGTACCACAGAATTGAGTTCTATCACTTTGAAACTTCATCCAGCAGCACGCTGCAGGCTACGATTTTCCCATTTTCCTCAGTTTCAAACCATCTTTTTTCACTTTCTTTTGCTTCTTATACTGTTCGTATAATTGCAAGGACTGTGTTGTGCGGTCCAACTCGCCCCTTAATTGCTTATTTTTGTTGATATCATGAATTAAACAAAAATGTTCCGAGAGTTTCTTCCTGACCATACCTTCATCACCCAAATTCGTCGTACCAGGGTTCATCCCATTAGTATCGGACATGCCAGATCCAGATCCTCTTCTTTTATTGTTTAGCTTCCCTGTGTCAATCTTCGGGTTGAATGACTCTTGTTCGAGTGATAATTCAAGGAAAGCTTGTTGAGGTGACATGTTGGAATGATAAACATGGTTATGAGCGGTGCTCATGGTTGAAATGTTCGATGCTAGTGTCAACACAGCTGGATGGTAATGCTTAGATAGAAGGTTGAGTTCCCAAAGAACCGAAGCCAGGGCTCCGCTAAGGTTTGGGTCCGAAGCATAAGGCTGATACTTCTGCATGGTGAGTTAAATTGTTCATCAGTAAGATCTCAGGAAATTCAAGTGAAGCCAGCTTCATGACAAGAATAGGAAAGTCAGTTTTAATGGGACAATGAATTTTCTGTATCCAAACAGGATTAGCACGAAAGCTTTACCGCAATGGAACCAGAAACTGAACCCCCTCCAGCATCATTTTCTAACAGATTCCGACACTTGACATTTTTCTGAAGAAGATGCCTTACAGTCACCAAAGCTGCAGCAGTTTAAAAAGAAGAATCACTACTGTTAAGACATCTAGAACCATCATGAGCAAATAAAAATTGGCAAGCATAAAATTGCATGTTAGTGGCATAGGATACCAGCCATGGACTCAGCCGATCCAAAGCATAAAGAAAAGGTAGCCAAACGCTTTACGAATGCAGCAGTACGCTGCATGTCATGTTGTCTATCATCACACAACATTATCTTTAGAGTTTCAGCCAACACTTCACCCTGATCCCTGCTTCACAAACACATGGGAAAGGTATAACCACCCATGCACAATGCAGTGAAAAATATTATTTAGCTGTTTTAAAATGTCAGCTCCAATGTACAGATAGAATATAGGACATCTCCAAAGGTAAATGAAGAGAGTAAAAGAATGAAGACTATATTGCACACCACAGAGAAAGAGAGAGCAACCAAAAACAAAATTCATTCAAAAACTGCTAAGGAATACAACAAGAAGAAGGACAAGCCTTAATCCCACTAAGCATGGCAGGCTACATGAATTCTAGACCTCTGGCCTGTTTAAATAGCCTAGAAGCAATGCATGCATACAAGGTTATTAGTGGCACAAAAACTGACCTTTGGATTCAATGCAGAAAATATTGAACTGGCTACTAAATAGCATAAAGAACAGCGTGGAGTAGATATTAGAAAGCATGGCTACCAACCTTCCCGGTCTGTACTCCATTATAATGCTGTAAAGCTGAACAAAGAAGTCCTGTAAATCAACATTTAAGGCATCTAGATTGTTCCTCATCACTTTAAAAGCCACACTGCAACATTGCAGCCTTTCAGAGACCGTCAGTTGTCTCAAACTTTTCTCTGAAGAACTAGCTGAGTTGCTACCTCCTCCAGCAAGTTTCCGTAGATAATTTATCAGATCCCCCATAAAGTCTAAGTCAATTAGATGAGAGAAATTTCCAATTCCCTTTAAGCAAGGTGCAAGCAGAGGGTGACCATCAGATGCGCCAGCTGAAGAACCTGAAATCCCTTCAGAGCTAACCAAAAGAAGGCGGCAAATTAAGCAGAAGAGATAAAATGAAAGGATAAGAAGATTAAACTGGGCCCTTGCTTTTTGAATGAATGCAAGAAGTGTTTTACAGATTAGCAAGAATCTATCAACACTATGCCAAGTAATGAAAAATAGGAGAGGGAGACTGCTTGAGGGGGTCTGGGGATGCCACGTCCTGGGGCAGAAATATATTCTTCATTTTATTATCTTCCTTATTGTAATTTATTGATTATTTATTTCATACTTTTCAGTTCTTATTCTTTTATTTTTCTCTGGCACATACTTTGTTCAGTCAAAGAAGCAATTATCCAGGTAAATCCTCCTTGTGTGTGTCTCTCCAAGCAGAAGCATTTCTCGTAGAGAATTAAACAGACAAAACAAGCACAAAAGGGACCCCAATTTGAATTTCTAGTAAAACATTGACACAAAGTTAGGAACACAGTAGCACATCCCTAATCCCAGCAGACAAATCTGTCAAAAGCACCCTCATATAAGGAATAAGAGAGAAGGCCTAGAATTGATACTACTAAACTCCAGTGGACCTGTGCACTTCCCCTGAGAATGGGACTAAAAGAAACATAGAATTCAGGAGATAGGATTTCAAATACCACCACTTAGTATCAAAATGTCTCCCCATACCATCTTCGACCACTACCCTGCTGGCATGGTATGGTGTGTATACACAGCAGGATTTTAGAAAATGGCCCAATAATTTATAGCTCTCCCCTGGGTCTACCCCAACCTAGCCGGATTTTAGCTCCTACCTTTCAAAGGAAAGGGGCGAGTTTCACTTTGATTGGCTTTATGTTCAGCCAACTGTACTACATATCATGCCACAAGCAAGAAGAAATAGAGCACCCAAGCTTGCTTCTTTACTTATGCCTCAGGTTCGGCAGATCCAGATCTAGCTAGTTCGATTGGAAACTTTGAAAGGTAGTCTCGTATCAATTCCAGCAGTTCAGTAAGACTCTTGTGAAAATTACTTAGTCTAGATATAGAAGGAAGACTCCATTTGCTTCCTTCCCCACCTCCCCTTCCCTCATAACCTCCATAGTTATAAATTCAAGGTATAAACACTTGCACATACTCTGGTCACTTAAAGCTTCCTAAACAACGCCCCCTCCCCCAACCCCCCTCTCCACAAAAAAAAAAAAAAAAAAAAACAAACCTTTTATTTTATACTTGATTATTGTAATTAGGATCGTCCATGTTCATAATATTTATGTCCAATGTGCCTATACTTAACACCATAAAGAATTCCTAATCTCTGCTCCTGCCCCCCAAAAAAAATAAATAAATGTAATGCTGATAGATACCTTGCTGCAGTCAACTGCATAGCATGCTTCAAGATGCGAAAATATGTTTGAAATACAGCAGAAAGTGTCTCAGTCTGCATCCTTCTCCGTTCCATGGCATCTTGGGTATACGAAGCAGCCTTAAAGTCAGCATTAACCTACGCAATACATTAAGAACCTTGTGACAAGCAATGAACAGAAAGTAACCTATAAAAAGACATCAATATTTCTGGGGTATATAATACCTCGTCTCTTGTTTTTGACATTAATTCCTTTCGACTTTTCTTTTTGTCATTCTGTTGCAATTGACTAGGCTCCTCAAAATTCTTTCTCTTTTTATATTTCTTGTTTTTCACTTTGTTATCCACATTCTCCATTTCATTCCTTCCAAGATCCTCATCAAATGACAAAGACAAGAAAACCTGAGAAAGCATCAAGAAAGAAGTAGTGAATACCACAAATGAAAATCAAATAAATTACAAGGAAAGCTTGATAGTCGTAATACTTGTTAGAATATTGCATTGACTCGTTAATCTCGGGTTCAGTTCATAGATGTACATATGTAGCTACATCAGACCTTTCTCCAAAAAAGTACTTCAGAATATGCATCCAACACCACTCCAGACAAACAAGTAAGAATCGGGAAAATGCCATGTTTTTAAAAAGTAAGAAATGGAAATGCGGGGGGAACGTGTAAAGAAAAAAAATATAGGAGGCTTTTTGTAAATATAATTTTTAATATAGAAAATTATAAAAAATTGGTTATTCAATCTAAAAATAAACAAAAATTCCATAATGCATTCAAACAAATTTTGAAAACAAAATATAGAAAAAATTAAAAATTTCAAGTTAGAGACGGAAAATTTTTTATCTCTATTTGTGGATAAAAATGAGTTTCCAAATTGGAAACACATTTTTTATATTTTCTTAATATTACAAAATAGTCACGAAAAGTTTCTAAAATTGTAAAAGTAGCCCTGAAACGTTTCTTTGCATTTTAGAAACAAAAACGTTTTGAAAACGCCGAAACGACGCCCCCAAGAAGTTTCCGTGCATTATAACATTTCACTAATATTTGTCAACCAATGGATTAAAGCTTCAATATGTTAAGATTAGGAGCACTAGGATCCTCTCAATTCAATGCCAATCTCTCTCACTCTTAGTTGGAATTAGAAACAACAATAGAAATAATAAACTGAAATGCAAGAACAGAATTTAAATGAAATAGAAACAACCAAACCACACAAGTGAACATGCCCAAGTTATCCTGGTTTGGATTGCTTGAAAGCAACCCTACATCCAGCCTCTTCGATCCAAGAGTAATCCACTAGAATGAACGAAACTAGTACACAAGAGCCCCTCTCACACATACACACGAATATAGTCAATCTTGGAGATTACAAAGTCTACCTTTCTTCTAGCTTTTCTCTCACACACTGCACTTGCACATCAGAATGAATGATCACCCCAAATGGCTGCCCTATGTCTTTTATTAATAGAAATTTTGAGCAGATGTTACAAGGGAAATAAAAGACTACACATTTCCTATTATAACCCCCATACATAAGTACGTAACTATACTTAGAATATTCTGCCACTTGATACTATGGACTTCACTGGTTTCTTCTAAGGCTTAAACTCGATGCAAACTACAACACAATATGTTTTTCTTTTCCTAAAATGACCTCTAAAATGCTCTTTTAAACTTGAAAACTACATGCTATGAATATTCAAACACACATACACCTTGATGATCCATTGAAGGCATATCACAACTAAAAGAATTGAAAAATTCATGTCAAGTTGCTTCCCATATTTGCAACAAAATTTCGACAATGCTTCTTTCTTAACAAATTATGTGATAGATAACCGAGTTCCTAGCCGAAAAGAACAAAGTTGTTCACTCTCCAGCATAAAACCATAAAACCAAATTATTAACCTCCTAACACATCTGCCACCACTAAAATCAGTCAGTTTTAGAGGGCATGTGGCTTGCAAGGATGCAAGATGGTTAAAAGGAGGAAAGATATAACATGTTCAATGGGATGAAACTTAATGACATTATTATCCACCCTGGGAAACACTATGTCATCTAGCTTTTTCAAGGAATAACACTTATACTAGTGTCTTGAGTTGGAAAAATCCTCTTGAAGCTCAAACGGTCAAACAATAGACAGTACCAAGGACCACAAAGCCGCATTGTTTCTTTTTTCTATCAATTAGTCTTAACGCGGATGGAGTTTAAAAATACAGCTTCTTCCTATAACTTTCATCTTATAACAAAGTCAAAGCCACTCAACATGAAATTATGCAAAGAGTCATTTCAGTATTGGTAGCATAGCTTAAGAATTCATTTAGGTTGTGTTTGGATGGGGTCATGCGACCACATCATGTGGGATTTGGGATTCGAAATCCCAAATCCAATGTTTGGCACATAGTTACCCGATTTGTGAAACACTTGATACGTGGAACATGGTATAGGGATGTGGTAGTCATTTTCCCCGAAACATGGTACAAGGGGGGTAGGCTTCATTGATTTGCCAAAGTGGAATGCCTCCAAAACATATAATATACATTCAGAAACTATTTTTGAGAACATTTTGGATTGTCTTTTTCTTGGTGGGGGGTGTTGTATTAATTTTGATGATGATCATTGCTTTCACAAAACTTTAATAAAAGAGTTTTGAAACATTCATTTAAAGTCAAATGTCAAACTCACCTATCAAAACTATCGACCATATGTTTAAGACTGTCGACTAGTTCTTATATCTCCATCTTTATATAATCTTCAAAGTAAAAACTGTCAACCAGTTATTATAAACTGTCAATTGTTCTTTTGGCATGCTCTCAGTCCCCTGCTATCAATGGTTACTGCATCATTTCCAGTCAAAAGTTCTACGAATTGTCGACCGTTTTTTAAAAATTGTCGACAAACCCAATTAAAGTTTTGAAAATCAGTCGATTGATTTTGTCACAAAATCTTCCACAGCTAATTGTACTTGATCTCTACAAGTCGGATTTCTCAACTTTTTTGTCTCTGCCAGCTATATCTTCTAGAAGGGACAACAAAACCTATAAATAGAAGAAGATTTGAAGCTTAAAGAGAGAGATTGAAATTTGGGCTTTCAAGTTTCACATTATACATTCTCAAAGCATTCTTGTGCTTTATCTTTCACTCTCATTTTATGTCAAGGCGATTTCTCTCATTGTAAAGTATTTTCAAAAGCCTTGGATTAGCTTGTTAACTTAGAGAGTGGTGTGTTTTTTAGAGTGGTTGTTCTCATTATCTTTATTTATATTTCCTAGCGGGTTGAGCTAAAAGAACTAGCAAGGTTTGCTAGTTGGAGTAAAAGGTTGTGCTTTGCAACCTAATAGTTTTATATTAGATTTCAAAATCTCTAGTGGGGAGCTAGGATAGTGGATGTAGATTGAGTTGAACTGAACCACTCTAAATTCTGATGTCATTTGCATACTGTGATTTCTACCTTTTTGCTTACTGCTTTCATATTTCTCTTGAAAACTTTTACAACATCGGAAAAATTATTAAACACCCAATTCACCCCTCCCCCCCTTAGGTGTGTGGTGCCATTCCATTACACAAACCTTATAGGGGGAGTTTCATTGTTTTTCTTATTTTATTGTTAATTTGTCTTTCTTTATTTCCTGCTTAATTTTAGGCTTATCTCCTTTCTTCCAACATTATAATAACTTATATAAAGTTATATATTTGGTGTTGTTCCACTAAAATAATTTTTACATTTTTCTCCATTATAACTGAGCCCACCAATTTTTTTAGCGCTTAGAAAAGAAAATATTACCAAAAGCTTTTACCATCCCTCTTGCAGGAGCCACCTTCCTGTCCCCTCCTCCCTTTTTTCTTTTTCGCCTGACATTCCTTTTCTCTTTCAGGCCATTATTCTCCCTTTCCCACTCCTTTTTTCTTTCCTCTTTTACCCCACTCCCCTTTTCTCTTCCCCAAACACCCTTTCTTCCTTCTCTTATCAACATCTCTCTCCCTTCCTCCATCTCCCACTTAATATTTTTTGTTTAGTTAAGATGACACCACAACTCGAAGACAAGACAACAAAACCCATCACTGCAACATCTCTCTACCATTCTCTTTAGTCTAGATCCAGTTTAAGTGAATTGGAACACATTCTATGGTGTTCCAAGATGCCAAAGCACCATTTTTTGGTGCACGGGAAATGGAATGTGGTTCGTTGGGGGAGGGACAAGGGGAACCATTTGGGTCCATATCCATCATGGATTTGGACTTAAGAAATGGGAGGATTTCAAATGATATCACAAGGGGTGTCATTTGGACTAAAATATTTAATTACACATTAATTATAAAATATTGTATTCTCATTCATTAATAACAAATGCTTCTATATGTATACTTATTAAAATATTTACATGTGCATATACATACAAGTATGTATGTACATAGATGTATGCATAGATATATATATGTATGTATACGTATGTATAAATATATGCATGCCTATATACATATATATTCACATATGTACATATATGTATTATAGGCACATATATTATGTGCATATATTAATAAACATATGCACATACACACACGTGTGTTATACATATGTACTATTTACATATATACGTACATAAGTATATATATATGTATATACATGTACTCACGTACATGCATTATATATTATACATATGTCTGGCCAAACTCATATTTTTATCCTTGTACTTTCATGTTTTTTTGTGTGGCAACCAGAACTTTTCGTTGTTTCAATTATACCATTAGACATGCATTTTTAAGTGAATTTAACCACTATACTTTGACATTTTTTCGTGTGATAATCCAAACTTTTCATTGTTTCGATTACACCCATGTACCTGCATTTTTAGTTAATTTAACCCCTATATTTTGATGTATAAAAACAAAAAAAATGTAAAGCAAGATGAGTCAACACTTTGGCTCTCTCTCTCTCTCTCTCCCTTTGTTTCTTTCAACTTACTCTCTCTTCTCCATCTATTCTCTGGAGAATTAAAGTAGCAATTCTGCTAACCCAAAGTTGGATTTGGCAACCATTAACAGCAATGGAGAATAATCAAACAGATTAACCCATTACCTATCATTGTGGGGTAACTGCACAATTAAAAGTGTCCTATACTGAGGCGAATCCCTAGAGGAGATTCTACGATTGTAGAAATTACGGGGTAATTTCAGCTTGTATTGTTATTCTCATATTCTATTAGGGTTTTGACTATCATAATTTTGTATACTCCATTTTTGTAAATTTAGGATTTTTTTATTAACAGATTTGTAATCTTGCAAAAAATGCAGAAAAATGGTGCTTGCAATTTCTTTCAATGGGTTGATGCTTCCTTTCTTGATCATGTCCAAAGGATCATAATATGTTTGGTAAAGAAAGTAAGAGAATACGAGAACGAAAGAAGACAGATGCTGATAATGTTTCCAACTCGACAAATCAACCAAAGTTCCCGCCCAAAGTGCTAACTCATTTCACATTACCTTTTTTTTTTTTTTTACACATCAAGGTACAATAGTTAAATTGGTTCGAAAATGCAGGTACAAGAGTGTAATTGAAAACAATGAAAAGTTTGAATTACCACATAAAAAAAATATTAAAGTACAGGGATTAAATTGACTTAAAAATACAAGTACAGAGGTATAATCGAAACAATGAAAAGTTCATGTGGCCACACGAAAAAAAATGTGAAAGTACAGAGGGCAAAAATATGGGTTTTGCAACATATGTATAATATGAATGTATTTACATGTACGCAAACACATATATACATATATATATATATATATTAGAGTGATTGAATTTGAAATTCTCGTGTATAATACTTATCCAAACAATTACATTTCAAAGAATATCATTTTAAATAACAATTTGAAATGCAAGCATTTCAGAAGGCATTTCAAATTCAAAATTTCAGAAGGCATCATTTGAAATACCTCCATCCAAATGCAACCTTAAGTAGAGCAGATACTATAAGCATCTGCTCTGGTTATAATGAAAAAGTACTGAAATATACCTCAAAGCTCAAACATAGCAAACATATATATAGTATTATTATCTGCAGTCACAAGAAAGGGCTTTCCAAATTTGACCATTGCACCACACACCAGCACAAAAAGTTTTAGTAGAACAATGATGCAAAAGGTGCAAACCCACACATGCACACGTGAATTAGCAAATAGAAGGATAATACAAATATACAATAAGGAAATAGATGCAAGCAATCAGGAGGTCAAAATGTTCTTCAAAGCAAACATAAAATGGAATGAGTCAGCAAGGGTGCTCATCTTCTTGGACTCCTTTCAACAATAAACTAGCAAACCTAAATGATGCAGAGACAGAATCTGGAGTCTAAATCGCAAAAAAGAGACAAGAACATTCATATAAAAGCAACCAAACAAGAAATCTGATACCTCAATGGAATCAGGATGTAACTGGCACTCGTGAGCTTTTACATATTCTGCTATCAACTTAACTGCCTCCACAGTAGCCTCACCACCATGCTTCCCCTCACTGGTAAAAAGTGACTTAACAGCCTGAGAACATAACTTCCTGTAAACAAATGGAAAACATTGTTATCTGAAGAAAAAGTCATCATGCTCACAATAACGGCACCAGGTATTTCTTCCCTTTTTATAGGATATAATCCAAGGGGGAAAGGGAAATTAACAGCCAAGAGAATTAGAACACAGCCTAAGTACCATCTTCAAAAGGGAATGAATAGCTTGATCTGGTAATTGAACCTCATGTCCCTGTGGGGTTCTATACCAGCTACATTGTGGAAAAGCCATCTTTTATTTTTTCTGATTTTCCCACTAAGCCACAATACAATGTAGAAGGGAACAATTTAAACCCCATCAAATGACCAATTAACCTTACTTATAGGAGATGGATTAGGGGGAAGAAATTGAATAGGAAAGGACAGGGGATTCCATACATAAGGAAAAAAGTTAGGAATAAACATGAAGAAAAGGTAATAAAATTAACTTTAGAAAATACGGCAGAGGGGCATTAAGTCTTCATAAGTAATTAAAGGAGTGTTGATACACTGCCAATGAGAATGCATCTACAGATGGCAGGACATGGTTTAGCTTGATGTTACGATCCTAGGGTTCACCTAGGGTTTCAGCAGAGAATTAGGGCAGATTTTAGGAAGAATTAGGGCAGAATTAGAGAAAGAGAGGGAAAAACAGAAGCAAGCGAAAGAAACAGGGAGATTGAGAGGGAGAATCAGAGAGAATCGGGAGGGAGAAAGAGAGGAAGAGAAGCTGAGGGAGAGAAAAAGACAAATCCGAGAGGGAGAGAGACTTTGGAGAGAGAAAATCAGAAGATTCGATTGATATATTTCTGAATAATGCATCTACAACAGCCCTAGTAGCTTTATATAGCTACTTCAACAACTTAACAGAAATACAAGCAGCAAAATAATTACTGCTAACAACTTAACAGAATTAACTACTCCTCCTGAGGGATAATCTGCTACACTCAACCCTATTGTAAGCTATTATACATCCTAGTGTCTTGACATTTCCTCCCGCATTGAAATATTTCTTGTTCTCAAGAAATCCAAAGCCTCACAAGACAACTCTTAGGGAGATGGAGCAGCAATGCTGTAAATAGCTTAGGAACGCTACAGCTTCCCAATCTTAGCTCTTTTTTCCTTCTCTTCCACAGCTTGGATGGAGAAATTTTGAAAAACCTCTGTAAGCATAACAAGTTGTCAATAGCTCTCTTGTAATCATCGACTAGGACAAAACCAGAATCGATCACTCTCTGTTTGTAAAAGTTAGCAGCTGAAACTTGCCAACTGCTATTCACACAAATTTTCCCCATCACAGCTCCTTCGATATTGGTTGTTTGGAGTCCAGAGGATTGACTAACTGTGTCTGTGACTTCTTTTAATAGTTCATCACCATCTAGTACAAGTAAGGTTGTCAGACCATCCATAACTACAGTAATGGATTTTGAACAGACCAACTGCCATTCTCTACTGCAAAAATATCTACAATAACCTTCAAATAAAGCAATTGAGAAATGTAGACTCGCTTCAGATGCTCAGAAAAAAGCTGTCTAAGAGCATCAAAACTCAAAGTTGCTACAACACCAATTCCAATTGTCAATCCATCCTTTAGTACAGTGGACAGAAATCCTAAATGGCCAACTGGAGTAAGAACAAAGAAAGCAGCAGGAGCTTTGTTCTCCACAGCAAAACTTTTGGCTTCTTCAGCTATTTCACTTAGCTGAAATCTCATTAGAGATTTACTTGTTGAAGCCATGCTCTCTTGCATCTCCAGAACAGTATTTTGCTTTACTGACACAAAATACCATAACCTTGCTTGAGAAATTGAATTGTCCAACTCATGTAAAACCTTGTTTCCAACCGTAAAGCCTACTTCAGTTCTTTTCCATGGTTGTCCTCCAATTACATGTTGTCTCTATATTTCCTTATCAAATCCACACACCTTCACAACATTGGGAGATATCTCAGCTGAGGATGAATTCCTGCAGCTTAAAGTAGCAATTTCTACTTTGAAACTTTGAATTTGTTCATCAAGGAGAAAATTAATGTACAGATTAGAACAAACAGGAGACCTTCTCGTAGCCTCCTCCTGGACCAAGAGCAAAGAAGCCATAGGCAAAAGAACAATATTTTGAGGACCTCCTCTGTTGAATATTGATTCAAAGTTGCTGAGTCAAAATTGTCAGTTATGATTGGATCTTTGATTTTGTTTACTGATTTAGTGGGTTGAGATAATTTCGTTTTTTTAAAATTTAAGTGTAGCAGTAAATCTTATTTTCTTGTTATTCAGTTGACATGTATTGCCTATTTAAAGGCATGATGATGTGAATAAAAATAATGTGGTTACAGCCTTCACTTTCATGTTTTTTCTTTCTACAACTTTTTTTTGTTAACTTCATAACTACCAATGTCTCTAAAATTCCAACAATGATATCAGAGCATTCAATGATCTCAAGGGGCCTGTGAGAGAGAACCCATCAACGCCTTCTTTATTTCTATGGCTTCCACCAACACATCAACTCTTTCACCACCAGCTTTTGATGGAGAAAATTATCAAGTATGGGCTGTCAAAATGAAAGCTCATTTGAGAGGTCTCAGTTTATGGCAGTGGATCGAAAGTGAAACGGAGATACCTCCGCTTGGAAACAATCATACGCTCAATCAAATCAGAACTCATGAAGAAGTAGAAGCTAAAGCTCTGAGGGCTTTATCTCAATTACACGCTGCTGTCTCTGAATCAATTTTCTCAAGAATCATGACTTGTGAAACGGCTAAGGAAGCATGAGATGTATTGAAATAGTTATATCAAGAGAATGCTAGAACGAAGAGAATACAAGTGTTGAATCTCAAAAAAAAATTTGAAATTCTTAGAATGAATGAAAAGAATACAATCCAAGAGTTCTCTGAAAAACTAATGACAATTGTAAATAAAATTAGACTTATAGGAGAAGAGCTACCTGACAACAGGATCGTAAAGAAAGTCTTGATAAACATACCTGAGAGGTTTGGGCAAAAATCTCCTCCCTTGAAGATTCAAGGGACATTAGCCAAATTACATTGGCAGAATTAATCGGAGCCTTACAAGCTCAGGAGCAAAGAAGGATTATGAGAAATGAAAGTGAAAAGACGGTGGAAGGAGCTTATCTTGCCAAGAGTTCATCGTCAAAGAAGAAAGGAAAAATTCCAGAATGTGACCATTGCAAAAAGTCTGGTCATGAAGAGAAAGATTGTTGGCACAAGGGGAAGCCTCAATACTTCCAGTGTAAAAGATTTGGGCATTTGAAAAAGGATTGCAGATTTAACATGAAAGAACAAGCAAATACAGTGAAGGCGGTTGAAGGGGCAATTGAAGAGAAAACGCTCTTCTAGTTGGTGAGAAGTGCACCAAGAAGAATTTTTTGGAGAGAAGTGCTCCATGAAACTGAATTGAGTTTTTTTTCAACATTTGAAGGAAGTATTGATTGTGATGAGAAGTGCATCAAGAAGTGAAGAGAAGTGCCTCACAATTCGGATGAAATTTGGAGGGAAGGGCTCCATAAAAAGTTGAAGTTTTGCAACTTTGAATCAAGGAGGAATGTTGAATATTGATTCAAAGTTGCTGAGTCAAAATTGTCAGTTATGATTGAGTCTTTGATTCTGTTTACTCATTTAATGGGTTGAGATAATTTCGTTTTTTTTAAATTTAAATCCAGCAGTAAATCTTATTTTCTTGTTATTCAGTTGACATGTATTGCCTATTTAAAGGCATGATGATGTGAATAAAAATAATGTGGTTACAACCTTCACTTTCATGTTTTTTCTTTCTACAACTTTTGTTCGTTAACTTCATAGCTACCAATGTCTCTAAAATTCCAACATCCTCTACCATAATCATTCCTTCCAAGGTCCTAAACTAGGACATTAGCCGGCCCCTTAGACAATGGACTCGACACCAGGGATGATGTAATAAACATTCCTTTCCTCTCACTAGGCACATCATTAGTTTTGACAACTACAATTGGTGCCTTCGCTCAATTGCTTATGGTAAAAGATTGAAATGATTTCAACTTCAAAAGATCCAAATGTTATTATCTCTATCTTCAAAAGTTCTCTATTATCTTCTTTCAGTTCTGGGAATTGATTGACTGAATCAATCACCTCTTGATCATCCAAACTTCCAATAATATCATCTCGAATATCCTCTTCAGCAACTTCTTTTCCAAAGGAATCAAGTTGTTCCTTTGGATCTTCTATCCAAACAACCTGATCCTTATAGTTTTCCTCTCGAGAATGAATTTCACCACCAATATCATCTCTAATATTGAGTCATCCTCCTTGTCAATACTTCTTAAATCAGAATACTTCTACTCAAAATCGGAGGTAAGCAGTGAATCAACTTTTCACAATCTTGACTTCTCCTTAAATTGCTTCATTTAAAGGAACTCCTAAGATTACAATGCTTCATTAACAACGTCTCCATTTCTTCGAGGATTTCCACCAATCACTGGATATGGTCCCTTCCTTATCATAAGTGGATCAAAATATTATCTAGAAAGCAAACAAGTAGGTAGTCTAACCTGATTATATCTAGCGATTGTTACCATGAAATCCTACAACTGCTCGCTTATCACACTACCTATTTCCTCATGCATTTCACGTATCAGTATCACACTGCCTATTTCTTCATGCATTTGACTAAACTTATTATCAAATTTCTTTTCCTATTGTCTCATGATTCTGGTTGAACTCCTCATGATTTCTGTTATATCCAACTAAAACTATAGCATTCTTCTACTATAGTTGAGACTAGAATTTTGTCATGCATACGCTGTCAGCCATGGCAGAAATCTCACGAGCAAGACAAGTAGAAGGCCAAGGAACAGGAACTCTGCCGACGCAGTCTTAGAAGTTGCCAAGAACCGACAGAAATGAGCAGCTTAAAGTGTTCGAAATTAACAAGCAAGAGAAGTTAAGAGGAATCTGCCTCTGAAATTGCTTCTCTTCTGTATCCGCTTCACTAATTCGCTGTTATCACCATGTAGCGACAATGGATCAGCGTCAGAAATTACAACACAATAGTTGAGGATCATCACTTTGTAGTAGACTTAGGAATTCGATTGGATTGGTCTTTTAAATTCCACCACTAGGATAGTCAGAATCGAGGAATCAACCTAGATCTTTTGAACTTGCCTACTACTACCGTTTCCCATACTCGCCTTCAAATTCCAAGCCTCAGTTATCAACTAACAATCAACCCCCTTGCATCGGAATCAAATTCCGAGAATCAACTGTTTCATATACTCAAATCAAATTATGAGTCTCTACTTTCAAGTCGATTTGAAATTCACTACATCAGAAATCAACAGCGTAGATCCGTCAGAAATTAATCAACAAAGAAACCACCAGACATAAACTATCGAGGGACCATAGCTTTGTGTTGCCTTCCAATTCAAATCGAGAAGTGATCGAAAATCGCTTGGCTCGGCTTTGTAGGATGTACTAAAGACGCCTGTCTCCACAACTGAGGCCACCTTCCTGAACACACTGCAACAGTCTCAGAAAACAACCACAAATCAGCTTGTTGTTTCGTCTTCAATAGTCAAACCTGAATCAAGAGCAGGCAAAGTCGAGGGTCACGGAACAAGCTGAATCTGCTCCAGAACTTGTTTCTATGAGTCATCAAACTTCCAATTGAAATCGCTTGGCCTGCTCGTCTGCAAATTCTTATCAACTAGAACTACTCTAGGAGTCGTCGGAATCACCTGGCCTGTTCACCTTCAAAAGTCGAACAATAATTTCTAATCAGCTGCTCTGCTTCACCTTCAATTCCGTGCCGAGTATTGCTACGCGTTGCTTCTTGTGACTTGATCTATCTCAAACGCCTGGTTCGCCAGAATCGCCTGACCTTGCTTCATTGTCTCAATTGCAAGAATTCACCGGAGTCCACTATAGTAGCCGAGCATCAGCTGCTATGAATCCGCCTCTTAGAATCGATCGCCTAACTAGTCAGCAATCTTCAATTTTTTATTGAAATGAAGTGTTACGCGATAGATCCGATTCCACCTCCTAAAATTGATAACCCTAGTTGCAGCTTCTTCGAAATTTGCTTGCAATCAGCTTTCGAGGATAGCATGGCTCTGATACCAAATTGTTAGGATCCTAGGGTTAAAGCAAAGAATTAGGGCAGATTTTAGGAAGAATTAGGGCAAAATTAGAGAAAGAGAGGGAAAAACAGAAGGAGGAGGAAGAAATAGGGAGATTGAGAGGGAGACTCAAAGATATTGAGCACTTGAGCGTCCCACACGATCCACAATCTCAAACACACACCACAGAACTTTGAACAAAGAAAATAGAACACAGGAGACCGAGAATTATCCTAGTTCAGATCACTAATTTCTTAGCAACCCTACATCCAGACTGAAGAAGGGCAGAGGGCACGATTCACTATCTTAAATTCAATTAGTACACACTCACAACTCTTGAATGAGCTATCTCTCAGAGATTACAAAGTCTAATCTCTAGGTTTTTCTCTCACTCGTACACGATTACTGAAGATATAGAAACAACTCAAACCAATCGTCTATTTATAAAGGATAGAGGCAATTATTACAATGACAACAAACTCGATAGTTACCATTAAAAGAACTAACTACCTTGTGTTTCTGAGCTTCCTCTTGCTGGAACTCTCTTCTATAGATATTATATGTTGTAGGACTAACTTAGTGCAAACTTTAACAAAAGGGAATCGAGAGGGAGAAAGAAAAGTTGAGGGAGAGAAAGAGACAAATCCGAGAGGGAGAGAATTTGAAGAGAGAAAATCCGAAGATTCAATTGATATATTTCTGAATAATGCATCTACAACAGTCCTAGTAGCTTTATATAGCTATTTCAATAGTTTAACAGAAAATACAAGCAGCAAAATAACTACTACTAACAACTTAACAGAATTAACTACTCCTCCTAAGGGATAATTTGCCACACTCAACCCTACTATAAGCTATATACATCCTAGGGTCCTGACACTTGAGCTATGGTAAAGAATGCAAGTTGTGAAAAAATCTTGAGGACATGGGGTAGAAATTACCAAGGAATAAGAGATGGAGATTGTAATAAAGCCTCTTATGGATTCACTATTTGCAGCCTTACCTATATGATGGCAGTATAACAGAAAACAACAAAGTATATTGTCAGACATCCATTCTTCTCCAGCTGGAACAAGTCTAGCAGAGAAACTACAAAGACGGTCTGAAGTTGAAGGTAAATTTGGCATTGCAAGAAGCGGGATAAAGATGTTGCAAATGCTCACAAGTTTTTTTGGTTCCAAAGTTGGGGTGTTTGAATGGGACAATACCATCCACCCCCACAAATTCTGATGTGAGGTTCTCCTTTTTATCTGAGAAAAATAATGAACACTAAAGAATCCAAGTTAATCTAGCAACAGAAAAGGAATTCAGTTGAGGAAATGTATGTATATGGTAAAGATATTTCATTATCTGCAAACATAGGAGAACAAATTGACCGACCCTATATCACAACCGTAACTGGTTTATCCCCAACCACATAATATTATTCACCATATAAAAGAAAAAATGCCAGCTTAACTTCAGCCTGAATTATTGATATATATTAAATGTTGAGACTATAACGGCTCTGATAGTTGGAAGATAATCCAAACTGATAACATATAAAGTCAGGACACAAACCAGATTCATAAATCTTATGCATCAAATTGAACTCTAAAGCTACAGTCAATATTGCAATAAAGCAGTTCTTCAGCAATTTTCTCCATCTTTTTGTATCTCATAATGAAATTGACACATAAAGGATAAAGATCAGATCAGAACCTTATAACTTCATCTGGGGAACTTATGCTCTTAATAACAGCAGCCAACAGGCTCTCACGAAAGTTGAAGTGGGGAACTGCATCTAATAAATTGCAGATACAGCGAATAGCCACACGATGAAATGAGGCATTCTTTTCCGAGGCTATTAACCTCTGCAAATAGGCCTGCTCATGTACATTACGAAAAACATCAAAACAGAGTATAAAGTTCAAATCAAAATTAACAGACCATTCACAAAATGACAATTCAAACCTTGTAAGCAGATAGGAGGGTGGATTCATAGTACCGCATTTTCTTAACAGCTTTTGAAACAACCATTTGCTGCTCCTTCTCAGTGGGCAGCCTAACACGATAACTGTAGCACACATTCAAAAATGAGTCAGAAGGACTGAGACAATAACTCAAAGACAGAACACTGCAATAGAAACATTACAAAATGAAACAAAATAGTTTACCCAGGAATAATGTCTTTGAAAACAGCCAATAAAGACTTCAGCCCAAGAACTGCTATAGTGCGATCCGCATCTTTAGAGATCTCCAGCATCTCTTTAAGGGATTTAATGTTGGATTCTGGATCCGTAAGCAGGGCTGTTCCAAGTTCAGCAAGTTTAAACTTTTTACTTTCATTGGCTTCTTCAGCTGTGAGTTCTTTTTCCACCTCAGCCTGTACAAAAGAAATACTAACTTTATGCCACATGCAATAACCACAAAAAGGCTTGGAGAGAACATTTTTGGCTGCCGGAAGAGAACACTATACAAAAAGGAATACAAAGGTCAGAGTTGATAAAGACAGACCATAAAATAGTGAAACTACCTGCAAAACAATATTTCAATCAATGTCCTTATAATGGCCCAAGCAATGAACACAATGTATTAGGCGGTTTACGCATCTCCATAGTATAATGAGGAAAAAACAAAACAAAGGGAAGTTTTTTGGTAATCAAACTGCAAGAATTATTCCTTTTTTTTTTTTTTTTGGCTTGTCAACTGTAAGAATTATTCACAACAATCACAAGCCTTAATCTAACTAGGTAGGGTCAGCTGCATGAGTTCTAAACCTTCAGCCATCTCTATCCTCAGTGATCTCCCACTCCCATTGCATCTGAGAGAGAGAGGTGGAATAAAAAATAGATAGAAGAGGGTTTTCCTTGTCTGGAAGAGAGAAAATAATAATGAAATAGAATGGAAACGGATGGAATCCATCCCTTGTCCTCCAAAAACCTACTTTTTGTCTCCCCTGAATTGGGAGAGAATGGATGGAACCTAATGTTGTGTGTTGGCAACATTAACCTTAATGGTGTTTAAAAGGTGAAATCTACTCTAAAGTTAATAACAATCTTTCCATTAAAAGGATATTAATGGTTATTTGACATTTAATATCCTTCAATTCAATCCATTTCCATAGTACTCCCAAACAAGCAGGAAACATTTTACATTACTTTCCATCCCATACTCTCCCAAATGACAAGAAAATATTTCGTATTCCATTCTGCTCTTTTCCATTCCATTACTAACTTTCTCCAAACAAAGCCTCCCTCTTTTGCTACAAAATATTAAACCATCTTCCCAGAGGCAAATATTAACATAGCATAACATCTCAAGATTAATACGTATTGATCCATCAAGTTTAAAAGTCGAAGAAGATTAAAGAAAAAAAGTCTATTACAAATAACTCAAGCACATTAGCATTACCATAGACTTTTAGTGATTATGTTTAAGCCTTTAGTCTCTTATGGGCTGTTCAGCATGTTCAAGCCTTTTAGTGTTCAAGTCACACCTTGTTTTTTTTTTTTTTTTTTTTTTTTTTTGATTCACTTGGGTATCCAGACTTACGCCCAACTAATCCCTAAGGGACGATGACCTTCCCCCCTGATGCACACCCAGGTAAATCCGAATGCGGACCCAGCCTATACACACTCAAAGTGGACTTTCGGGAAACGGCTACCCTCCCTATGGACCCCCTTTACGTCATGCGGACGGGACCCCCGGAGGGGAGACAGGGCGCACCAAGACCCTCTCTCCATAAGGGCAACAAGCCAACAAATAAATGCCACCAGCTGCCGCTGAGATTCGAACCTCCGATGCTCCTGTTAACCTTACAAGTGCTTTACCGCTGGACCATGCCCGTGGGGGCATCACACCTTGTTTTTTGATAAATCACAATGCGTATTTGTTATGTATGCATGTGGACATTGTCCCAATTTAACAAAAAAGCATCATTACCAACAAGGTTCATTTGGATAAATACCAACACTGCAGCTTGAGGGTTTTGTTGCACTTCCTCTTCTTCAGCCACATTTTTGGCTTGCTTTTTCGCCTCTTTCCTCATCTTTTTTAGCTTTGCCCGTTTTTCTGCTTTTGTGAACTTCACTAAACTTTTATCTACACCATCAGCTTCATTGTTAACAATGTCCTGATCTCTACTGGTTGCATTTTCAGACTGTTGTGACATCTTTGGCACTGCATTGAAATAACAAATACAAAATATGTTAATTTTCCTATAATAAAGGTAATGCAAATGACAGGTGCAAATATTGAAACATAAGAACAACCCACCTGTCCTGTAGTAAAGTTTTCCATCCAAAGTCTTCACTGGAAGTGCATCTACACGATCAACTTCAAGGCTATTTTCCTCATTTTTTTCCTCTATCAACTTCTTTTTGAACCTCTTTTCATATAGAGACTCCAAAGCATCTTCTTTTACATCAGCAACACGAGTAACATGCCTTTGCAAAAAGAATGGCATTAATCAGTTGAGGATGAGAATCTTCTTTTATGGGAAACCCTTTGTTAGACCACATATAAGCTATGGAAAGAAAAATGATATGACAACCAAAACTCAATGCATGCTGTTAAGGATTGTCTAGAGTTGGTGATAGGTTAAATATGCAGTCTTGTATGCGGTTCTGATTAGTTGATAGGCTGGGGGCTTTCTTGTAATAATTAGTTATTAATGAAGGGCAAAACCGGTAATATCATATCCAGCCCTAGAAAATATCACCCTATTCTCTATAAATAGGGCAGGGGGGCTGAGGGATAGAGAACCGCATGTTCTCTTCTGATTTCACGAGAGCTTTGAGAGTGAGAAAGCTGTGAGGTATAGTTTTGTACTCTTTTGAGAAGGCTTGTATTGTGAGAGAGATAAGAGATAAGTCTTGTACTGTTTTCATCAATAAAGAAGGCTACGCTCGGTGGTGGTTTGAAGGCTGGATGTAGTGCAATTCAATTGGCATGAACCAGGATAAATTCTGTCTTCTTGTGTGGTTTGAATATTTTCTTTCTTGTTCTGTTCTTGCACTTAAATTCTGTTCTTTTATAGACTGTTGTGTTGGTTGTGTTGCCGGTGAGTTAGGAGTGTTTGGAGGGTTGTTTGATCGGTTTCTTGGAGGTTTTAAAGGCTGCTAGTGTTCCCAATTTCTAACACATGCACATATAGATATTTGTAAACATCCATAAAATTTGAATTTAATAAGAATTGTACCATTCTTAGAAAGGGGTAGATACTCTGTTATGGCAGTTCAATTTTCAGTATAATTTCATTTTTTTATGGCAGTTTTTTTTTTAATTTCAATTTTTTAAGTCAGTTTCACTTTGCTATGTAATCTCTGTTAAGAGTAAAAATGATAATATAAAAGATAAAATTAACCCTCTATCTAACAGGTTAAACTTTTAGATCAAATGGTTAACAATTCAACATGGTATCAAAACAGGCAAAGGTCCTAAGTTCAAACCCCATATCTAACCAAATATTAAATTGTTGCACATGTTTAGATCAGTTATGGAGTTAAACTTGGCCACACATGAGAGGGTGTGTTGAGAGTAAAAATGATAATATAAAGGATAAAGTTAACTCTCTATCTAACAGCTTAAGTTTTTAAATCAAATGGTGGTTAACAATTCAACAATATCCATGTGTACTATAAATATGGAAGTATTTTTTGAATTCAGTTATACTCAAAAAAGGAGGGGAAATTAATGAAAGTATTAAGTAGAAATTCCTTCAAGGTTGAGTTCCTTAAACTCGGAGATCAAAGAGTTCTCTACAACAAGCTCCCGTTTGCAGTTATCTATAAATTGAAAAATAGGTCATAAGGATAGGAAAACACATAAACACAATCTTTCAATTAATCCTTTCCTTGAAGTTCAAGTACATTGCCGTATAACAAACTTGGGACCATAACATACTCAAAATGAAGTTTTTACTAGTATTAATAGAGCCAAACCAAACCAGACAAGCCGGTTCAACCAGGAAAACTAGGAAGTGGTCTTGTTGAAAGCAAAAGGCAAGCCAGTTAACTGGTGACCCCACCAGTTGAAATGAAAATTGCATGAACCGACCCAGTTCATCCAGCCTTTACTTCACATTTTGGTATTTTATTTTTAAAAATGTTAGAGAATAACAATAATTTGGAATACCTTAAAGGAATTGAGGTCAACTCTTTGAATTATCGATAAGTTAGACGGTTCAAATCCTATTTCAAATAAAGAATGACAACACAATGAAAATATTTATAATGACATGTAATTTGAATATCATTGATTTATGTCAATTTGTAATTTAGATATGTGATCCTTTTTTTTTTTTTTTAATCCTAACTTGTGTTAATACTGTTGTATGGACTTTTCCAATTGTAGTATAATGTTACTTAATAAATTTTTAAATTTATTATAGTATTGTGGGATGAATTTTATTATTTTTTTTTATATCCAAGTTCTAATTATTATTTATTTATTTAAAATAAATAAATTCTGGTTCAACCTCAATATGACCATTGACACTTGACCTTCTTCCATTTATGGTAAAATAACCCCGTTTGGGTTTCAAAACGTTGGTTTTTAAAAATAAATTTTAACTACATCTACAAACTTAAAAATATAAGCATACTTACATACATATAACCACTATTAGCAACAGTTTGAAAACTGATCCTTATTTGCTTAATTCTTAGAAAACACTCTTTTAGTGCCAAAGAGCCCCATTATTTTAAAAGTCCATACACCAAACAAAAATAATGATAAAAAATAATATTATCCATGCATAATATTGTTTAATTTCAATTTCATATTTTATTTAAATTAGTAACTCCATGAGTATCCCAAATTATAGTTGTTTAATTATTCATGCTTTTCTTTTTCTTCTATTTGTTAGGTATCATTCACACTTTCCAAATTACCAAGTTATGTGCATGTTTTACAAATGATCTAGAAACCAAACATATTATTATGTACACTAATCTTGTTAGTGCATTTGACAATAACATCCAAGCAATATAATAACTCATGCATTCCATCTCTAGAGTTAAAAGTAAAATTGACTTGAAACTATTGGTTTGTAATACAGGTAGACAAATATCTTACAGTGCAACCAAAGTCATTTTTAAAGAAATTTTCAACAACTCAACATAGATTTGAGTGCTATACTATTTTTTTTTTTTACTAGGCTGTAAATCAATTAGGTTGTACCACACACAAACTATATATTTATCTAATTGAGTCTTTTTCCTTCATTTAGTATTTAATAGATCTTATTATTACTTTTAGTTTTTCTTGCTCAATAAAAAATAAAAAGGTTGAGGTTTATCAACTGACAGTTAATTCCCTATTTGGTCATCATTTATTTTGCTTGTATTAAAATCATTCAATTAATTCTTATTTATATTACAAAATTTTTTTCTCAAAATTAATTAATGACGGTACATCTCCCATGCATCGCACAGGTCACCATCTCATTGGTTTTTAATAAAAGACCCTTCTAAAATAAATTTTAACTATATCTACAAACTTTAAAATATACGTATATATACATAAGTATAACCACTTTTAGTAACACTGGTGATCCTTATTTGCTTAATTCTTAGGAAATATTTTTTTAGTGCCAAAGAGTCCAATTATTTTAAAGACTGACTTCAGTGCATAAAGGTTAAATACTCAAAATTAGTCGGAAATCCTATTTTCCATCATAACAAGAGGAACTTCGGAAATCCAACCTTGAGTAACAACAGTAACTGTATAATGAGTTTCACACTGACCCAACTTCTATGTGGTACATGTTACTTTTTACAAATCAATTATTATTAGGTAGATTCTAGATAGAAGTTGTGCGCTTACATCCATATTACATAGACTTAAATAAAGTGTCATGCCGCTGCAAGTGTTCTGAGCTTCCGTTTCGATATATTGATTGGATAGCAGTGGAAAATTCCAGAATTTAAATCTAATACAAAGTCAACAGTTTCGATAAAGAAAAAATGAATGAATAAACATTACCTGGTAATTGAATGAGTGTCCAAGTTAGAAACTCCGCTAGCGTACTCCGGATTCTGAACCACAAACTGCACGTCCTCGTCAGATACTTCGATTTCTTCCTCAGAAACCTCCGGCGGAAGCTCCGGCGGCAGCACTATCTTCTGCTTCTTCCCCATTGGACGCGCACTATCGACCAAACAACCCTAGGGTTTACACCCAAATCAAAGAACACAAACGGCAGAAGATACAGATAGGTACTGAACCGGCAACCTCTGGTAGGTCAAGCTTCTTCTCTGACAATGGCTAGCGAATGCAGGAAGATGCTGTAGAAGGCCTGGCCTATCTTCTTCTCTCTTCACATCATCTATTAGCTGCGGCTTCCTTTCAGCAGACGCGTACGCAGAGGCAGAGAGAGAGAGAGAGAGGGGTTTACGAGTTTTCAAAAGAATATCAAAAATCTCAATCCGCAATGGCAGCCCTGGTGAGTTTTGTTTTCCTGTTGTAAAGTGGATTGAGAGAGACGGAGGAAGGCGAAAAGCCCAGCAAAGCCCTAGCTTATAATTTCATTTGGGCCCCCCACTTAATGGGCCGCCACGTCCACATGCCAACTTTCGAATTGTCCAAATTTATTTATTTTAGATTTTAACCCCCATGCCCAAATTTTTAAACTCTTTTTAAGTGCTTTTTCCTCTGCTCCTAAGCAAATGTGAAGGTCATGTTTTTTTTTTATTGTTTTCAAATTACTTTTAATTTTTAATTTTTTAAAATAATAAAAATATGTTTATTTTTATATTTTTAACAATATATTTTAAAAAATATAAAAAAACTCAAAATAATAAAAAATTATTTTAACTATTTTTATAATAAACACGCTCAAAATTTTCAAAATATGAAAAACGTTACAGACAAAAATAACGCATTCTCAACAATTTCAAAACAGACACTCAAAATACAAAATTCAAAATAAATTCAAAATTTATAAAAAAAATCCCTAATTTTTTCTTTTATCTATTGTATTATATTATATAGGCTTTTATGATTGGTCTCAAGCTATGATAATTTCGGCGCGCAGAGTTTTAGAGTTAAATTATATAGGTATCAGAAAATTGTTCAATAATTTATACATTTTTACTGCAAATTTTCCCCAGAAATATAATAAATTATGGCTTCTTCTTCACTTATATCGAAACCACGAAGAAGGTACAAATTTCTTACATCTCAACATTAGATTAAATTTAAAAGCTTACTGGTTGGCCATCCATTATAGTCATCCATGACTGACCCTCTTGTTTTGAAAAACCATCTATTTTTATTTGTTCAGTAGATTAATATTTAGTTGTTGAAGCTCATGTCAATATGAAAATACTATTTTTTGTATTTTTTAAATAAAAACTGCAATCACTTTTTTTGAAAACAAGAATTGTAAAATAAAAAAAAAATAGTTGTATGCTAAATATCATTTTCTATTTCGTCCCCTAAAAAGTAAATATAACAATAAAAGAATACATTGCAATTTATTAAACATAAATGTATCAATTAAATTAAATGAGTAATTCTAACCATTGCCGTGCATATTATTTTTAGATATAAGATGACATTTAACCAATCAATTAGATTGATTAAATGCTAAAAACAAAGTACATTTATTGCCCCTTAACCATTGTTTGCTAAACAATGATTAACATTACCCATTAATCATAGATTGAAATCATAATATATGTTATCCTTCTTATTACCAAGGATAATTATAAAATATAATTAATTTTATTTTTTATTATAATTATTTTTTAATGAATTTATTTACAATTTTTCATAACTTACAATAAGTTTTTTTTTTTTTTACTAAACACATAATTTTATAACTAATAACTCAAAATATTTTTTATCCTATCACTATCACATGCATGGGGCTCACCCCCCTCTTTTTCAGTCGGGCAACAGCTATGTTATCTGAGCAACATAAGAGTTGTCCTATAAGTTAAAGGAGTTCTTCTTCAGAGCCAGAAAAAACTGACAAACGGATTTACAGAAACGAAATCTCACGATATTTGCCTAACATAAAAATCTCATGTGAAATTGTTCTTTTATCAACTCGCTGATTCAGTTGCCTCTCCAAATTCGTGGGATACATGATTATTCAAAAGCAAATTACCTCATTCTCTGAAGCTTCCACCTCAGAGTGGCGCCAAGCAACATCTCCGGCATACCGTTCAAACACACAGAGAACGTCTGGGATTTGGACTGGGTTCCCATCTTGGTCGGCGTAGTAAGCATCCATGAACACAGCGTTTGCAGGGCAATCAACAGTTCTTTGGAGTGAAACAGCTGACAAGATGAAACCGAATTCGTCGACGTCGAAGAAGGTCCGCTAGTACCACTCGTTTGTAGGATCCATGTAAGGCACAAAGAGCTCGGAGAGATGCCCTTTGTATAGGACTCTCCGGCTCAGGCCTCTGTTGATGTCAAATATTGAAGCCAGAGAGATGACGATGCCCGCCCGAACGTCATGCCGGAGGTGGAAACTCCAGTCTGCCCAGCTATGTTGTAAGGCAAATGAGCCAATTAATTATTCTTTCAAATTCTTATTCATAATGAAGTTGCAGGAGTTAACGCCCATTTTGTAATAAATTTATGGGCTCTTTTCATCCAAAATTAAGATCAGATTAATTATTACACATCTCATTTTAATTTTAATAATTTTTATTGGTTGTTGTTAAATAAAGACATTTGTTTATAATAAAAAATTCAATAAAAAGTGTTTATCCTTATAATTTAAGTGTCACGTACTATAGAGTACATTTATTACACATAATAATGAAATGAAAGTAGCTTATAATTTTAAAAGGAGGTATGTAACCATTACTCTTATGCCAATAAAGCATATTATTTTTGTATATTTATCATATTTTATTTTTAATGGTAAACAAATTTTTTTTTTTGACCGATGATAGATGAATGGTATATATATTTTGAATTATTTAGTCAATTGTTAGAATTATTTGAAAGAACAAAGTCTTTCACAAACCTCATCTCTTGTCCTGAAACTCGGAAGCTGTGGCCATGGGGCTGAACAATGGTTATCGGCTTCACTGACGCTACAAATGGCGGCTTCAGCCGCGACCCTCGATACTCCGTCCCTTCGCCCTTCGGCACCACAACCTCTCCTTCATCCGAATAATGAACAATCTCCATCTGATCAAGATCAACGACTATGATTATCCCCTCAATCGGCCTAACATGGATGTTAATTGATCCGCCTCTGTGAAAGGAGGAGAAGGGGGTTTCGGGCGGGAGGATAAGGGGCTTTCCGACAGGGCCACCACTACTGAAAGGAGGAGAAGGGGAACTGGAAGAGCATAGAGGAAGGGGGCCACCCGGCAGTTTCGAGCGGAAACTGGAAGAGCATAGAGGAAGGGAATTCAGAGTTTCATTGGTTATTTTGGAATATTCTGACAATGTGAGAGATAGTTTTGTCAAATTATGGTCTTCTGTAAAGCCGTCTGGCAGGTCTTTCTGGCTCTATAGGTTTTTCCAAGTTAAAGTGAGCATTTAAAAGGAAAATACAAACATACAAAAAGATTAGGAAAATTAGTTTGAATCTTCACACGCACATAGAGAACCCATAAAAGTATTGGCCGGACATCAATATAAATTGCAAAACCCATAATGCAGAGCTTTAAATCAACGAAAAAGCTATTGTACAGGGGAGGTTTACAGGTCCTGTACAGGTGTTATAAATGATAAATTGAAACAAATTCTCATGATAAATTGATAATATTTTAGAGACAGAAAGGGAGAAAACATGATTTGCTCCTTCTTTCTTCTACCCAAACCCACCGACCACTGGCGACGCCTGTGCTCTCCACCGACGCACACAAACCCATCACTGGCAACGTGACCAACATCATCCAGTGAGAGAGAGTTGAGATTGGATTTTGATTCTTTAAGTGGAGGATTTTGATTCTTGAGTGGCGATTGTTTCGGTGAGAGAGAGACAGAGAGAGATTTTACAAATCTCCGATTCAAACAGATGAGAAGAAAAAGAGGGGCAACAGCAAAATGATCATTTCAGAAACTGCCAACTCATCTGTAAACTTACCTGTAAACCGTCCCCTGTACCAATAGCGGAATTGTTAAATCAATGACCTAATCGCCACACCATCCCATGTCCCTCAAACCACCCGATAAATCAGACACTCAATCATCACATACAAATGGAAAGAAACCAAGATACACAGTTTGCGGACAGACGAGATGAATACATAGACCGCGCATATATATACATAATATGCAAGTTAAAAGATCTTTCTCCCCTTAGCAATTATCTAAAATAAAAGAAAGAAAAAGAGCTTCCTCCAAATTAGCAGACAGCACATTCATGTATTGTACGGTATGGCTGTCCTCAATTCTTGCTTCTCCTCAATTTCTCTCAGCTTCTTTTCTAGATTTTTGATGCATTAGTAATAAATAATCTAACGAGAGGCATAATTTATCACATTAGATTACTTCTTCATGATGTGTCAAAAATTTAGAGAACTCGAGGGGATGGAGGAAAACATAGAAGTCAAATCTACTTTTCATTTTTATTAATAAATGAGAAAATTATGGATTTTCTTAAATAAATATTAATCATAATTCTCATATCTCTCACCTTTGTCCGGTTGTATATCGAAACCATTAATGTTTATTTTGAGAAATCTAATGATTTCCCTTATAGTTGTTTGGTCACATGACTGTGTGAGACTAATATTTAAATTTTCTTAGATCTAGGTTTAAATATGAGAGAGAGATATTTCTCTAGGTTCGTTTATCTTTATCCTAAACCCAACCTAGATCTAGGTTCGAAAATATTGTGTGCGCGCACAAGTGCATGTGTGAGTGTGTGAGTGAGAGAAAGAGATAGAATTTTCTCTTTGAAGGCTATGGCCACTGGCAACCTAAACCTAAATCTAGTTTACAGGTTTCAAATATATAGATGTGAGAAAAAGAATGGAGTAAGGTATAGAGGAGGAAGAAAGAGAGATATGGAGATATAAATATGTGAGTATTTTTTATTATTTACAAAATATTAATAAAAAACAACTAAAAGGAAATTGATGCAAAATCATAAAAGTTAAGAGAGATCAACCTCGTTTAACTTAAGGGTGGTTGGTGTCTTTTTTTTAAACCTCAAGATGGTGTGTGAAATTTATTCTTTATTTTTATTTTTTTCTTCCAACCTAAATATGTTTTAAATTTATTTAATTATTCTCGAATTAGGAGATAAACTTATGATTCATACACGAACAATGTTCATACATACAGTGTTCTAAAACGTGCTAGGCATTAGTCGGGTGCCAGGCTGGGGCCTCGTGCCTAAGTCAATTAGGTGGGGCCTAAGCAAGGCACAAAAAAATTATTTAAATAAAATTTATATTATCCTAAATACACAAATATACATATATATATAAACAAATTATATATATATATAAAGTTATAAACACATCATATATATGATATACATATATATTAATAGAATTATTATATTATATATAATATTGTGCATATATAAACCAAAGAGGCGAGAGAGAACAAAGGTTGAGACTCAGAGAGAGAGAGAGAGAGAGTGCACAACCAGAGAAAGCAAATCTTCCTGCAAGCGTCGATGGCAGCTGTAACTAGAAAGAACAAGCAGCGGCGACAGCGGCTAGAGAGAGCAACAAGAGAGGCTGAGACAAAAAGAGAAAGTGACGAGAAATAGTCGGCAGCGATGGCAACAGAGAGAGCAAGCGACGACGGCGAGACAAGAGAGAGAATGGGTAAGGGGAAAAAAAACCCTAAATCAACTTATACTAAACTTAATGTGCGGTTGAGGTGATTCATGGGGCTAGGCAACCGCCGTGGCCGATTAGGCACCGCTCGACACCAATTAGGCAGGCCAACGCTTAATGGGACCAATTAGGCCAAAATTGCAGCGGCCAAGGGGCTGTCTAGGCCAATTTTTAGAACATTGCATACATATACTCTTTCCATGTTATTCACACTAGGGCATTTGCTAAGGATAGGGCTACTCAACGAAGAATCAAAGACTATTTACAACCAAAAATTTATCATTCGGAAAGGAAAAAAAACACCTATAACCAAAATCTAAAAAACAAAGGTAGAGTAAAAAAAAACAATGTCATTCCTTATAGAAATCTATCTACTTAATAGGAGATCTAACGTGGGTTAACCAAAAGTTACCAAGTAGTCATATGATAAAAGAGATGAAAAATCACTAAATTGACGTCAGATTTTGCTTCAAAATGGCAAGTATTCTCTCAAACATGTATCTAGTTCTACATATTTCAAACTTATTCTCTCTCAAGGTCCCGTGGTTCTCTCCATTCAATGTATTAAAAATCAACAATCTAATCATTTTGTCTCTCTTACTCATTTTGTTTCTCCTCTATTGCGTTAAAAATCACATGCCCATTCATTTTCCCCCTCATTTCTCTCACAACACGAAGGAATCCTCGCAACCTGAAAAACATAGTTAGCTTAAGAGGGGGGTGAATTAAACTTCACCCTTAAAAAAAACCTTCAATTTAACTAAAGAAAAATATAAAAGGGAACTTAAACAATATAGCACACAAAGATTTTATAATAGTTCGGTTAGCTACCTACTCCACTACCATGGCTCCTCACTGAAGATTTAGTCAACCAACTCACATAGGTAGATTTAATAAGAGGATCAGCTACAAACCTTCTTACAAATAATTTAATCAGCCACAACTATTGTCTTTTACAAAGATAAGGCATAACCTTTACAACTTACAAATGAATGTCGATAAAAGATATACAAGAGGAGTTTTGAAAGAAAGATAGTTGAATACAATCACTTCTCTTGCATTACAGAGATGAAAAAGGATAGAAAATATAATCTCGATCTCTCTTTTCTATGAACAAAGCACACTTGAGGTAAGTTCTTTTGAGAGTGCAAATTAACCTTCTTTTTTTTTTTTGCTGCTTATGTTGTGTTTCCATATTGTACTTGTTGGTTTCACCATGTCAACTAAGTTATGGAACACAACTATATCAATTATCTTCATTCACCACCATCTCATGAAATTTCTCCATGTGAAAATGGTGTTCAAACTTCATTTCATCATTACTCCGCCAGGGGATATTATCCACTGCCGGTCCCAAGCCCAGATAAAGGAGGAGGGTTGCATTAGGTAGCCGACAGCCAGCGTAAAACCTAGTCGGATCCAAATATGAATTCTAGACAAACTATCTGTTGGAATGTAACCCACATAGAAGTCTAGAATTCATGTAGCCAACCCCACATAGTGGGATAACGGCTAGATATGTTGTTGTTGTTTTTTTTGCTGCTTCTTGGCTCTTCTATTCAGTTCTTATCTCTTCTTCATTCTGCAACTCTTTATATGGTGTTCTCATTTTAAATGCTCAATTATTTTTTCTTGAACAAAGAACTTCTTTGTAACTGCCATATTTTCACTCTAAATAAACTTACAAAGAGATTAGAAATAGATATTTTAATATATAAATCATCTCAAAATGATCAATCAACATTTAATGAACTAATCATGATCTGAAAAGCAGAAATTGCACACATTAAATGCATTGTAACAACTATAAATGCAAATACAACAAGAACATAACCCGAGTAAAATTTGCAAATTACTTGATTAATTTTGATAATTACTCAAGTGTATACAAGTTGTAATCGACTAATTTTGAATTTTACTTGATTATAAAACATTTGTATTCGATTACATTTCTGAGACAGACTTTAAATGATTACTCGATTGCATTTCTGAATTTAGTCGATTATGCTTCAACATCTACTGATTACAAAATTGAACACTCGATTACACTAAAAGTCTAGAGACTTGACAATTCACTTGAGAATTAATACTTAATTACAATTTGAATTCAGTCGAGTATGTCGAGATATTTACGCAATTATAATTTTGAGCATTTAATTACACTGACACTCCAGAGACTTAACATATCTCTTGCGAATAAATACTCGATTACAAAAATAAATTTAGTTGAGTATTCTTTAATACTTACTCGAATATAACATGATTTTACTCGATTGTCTAATAAGCATACTCAATTGAGTTTGATTTAGTTTACATCTTGATTACAGGATAGAGTTCAGAGATGAACTCGATTATAATTGATTTTATACTCGATTGAAATGGTGAATACCATCAATATTTTACTTGATTAATATTAAATTTGTACTCGATTAATATTCTGATATACTCAATTGATATTATGCCTTACTCGATTAAACCTCTATCAACTTTCATCTTTAACATATTGTTTTGCACATCATCAAAATCATTATCTCATCAATATCAAAACCTAATATATGACTTAACACAACCATCCACAAGCAGTCATGTCATTTGGATGATCAACAAGTTAAGATTTTGCCAATCTTATTATAGAAGTTGATCAAGATCTATCACTGATCAACTTCACTAATTATTGTTAAACCGAGGATCAAGCACCTATCACCGTACCAAAAGCTATAGCTGTTAGCAGAAACACAACTTTATTTTCTTAAATCCTGAAAGCATAGAACCTCCACGGCGAGCACCTAGAAGAATTCTGGGTTCCAGGGACCCAACAATTATTTGAACTTCTAAAGAGATAACTTTAAGTAATTTTTTGAACCTCTAGTTTGTGAAAGCTTTTCTATTGTTGGGATGTTCGAGATCCACAAGTAGACACTATTGATATTCCTCAAATTTTGCATGTATATTTTGAAGTTCGATCAATTAAAGAAATTAAGTTCTAAACCAGGTGAAACCATTTTAGAGTTATTGGGTTACACATATATCGAACTTGGTCTAATTTCTTTTTAAAAGTCTTTTGAGTTAATTTTTTTTTTTTAAATTATTCATTTAAATTATGTAAATTGAATATTCATATTGTCATTTTATCAACAAAGAATTTTACAATTTATTTGACAATTTATAGTCCCCTTCATAAATTTTGATCTCTAAGACCCATATCTAATGAATTTTCACGCCTTCAATTGATTAGCTTCTTCTGTTTACTTGTGTATTCTAATTATTCCTCTTTGGGTTTTGCATCTCTTTCTGTACGTGGGTGTTTTAATTTGAGGAAAAGGAACTTATATTCCTATTTTTGCTTTTACATGATTTGATTAACAATGTAAGACATGAGATTGATAGAAATATTTTGGTAATATGATGTATCATGATGCAGGTTTTATATGAAATGGAAATAAATAGAATATAATTATATCTAAAGAGGTATTAAAATTGTTAATTAAGTGATAATTTATTATTTATCAGCAACCACATAACTATAATCGCTAACCATCTAATTAATTAATTGTCCTTTACCAGGTTTAGCATCCTTAATGATTGTATAGGTTTTTAAAGTCAAACATCTCAACATGAATTATATGGACAATATAAGATGCATAAGAAATCATAAACAAATTCAAATCTCTCACCAATAATAAGTTTTGACCCATATGATATACCCAGGACCGAGGTCATAACAGTCAGCAAAACTGACAGCTAACACAACAATTTTAATAAAACCACAAACATCTATATTTGGACAATGAAGGATTGGAGATTGGATCAGTTTTGATCTTTGTTTGATAAAAACTCGAGTAGTCATTAATCAAACATAGATCTAACTGTAATCTTTTTTCAATTAATTATTTAGGATCGATCCAATCACCATTCCTTCATCATTTGGATACTAATATCTGTCATTTTATTGAAATTATTGTGTTGGTTGCTAGTTTTGATTAATGTAATGACTTCGGTACTGGGGATATCATATGGGCCAAAACTTACTTGTGAGGGATTTGAATTTGAATATATTTCTTATGCATATCTTACATTGTCCATATAAATCATGTAGAGATGTTTGGCTTAGAAAACTTATATGTTCATTAAGAATGCTAATACTTGTAAAGGACAAATAATTACTTAGACGGTTAGTGACTCTAACTATGTAATATTAATAATTAATTATGATTAGTGATAAATAGGCATAAATAATAAGTTATCATTTAATTAGTAATTTTTATACCTTTATGGATAAATTATTTATCTTCGCCATATAAACATGTGTGATTATATCCATCATATTGCTAAAATGTTTTGAGTAATCTCATGTCTTACACTGATAAACAAATCATCTAAAAACAAAAATGGAATTACATGTTCTTTTTCTCAAACTAAGGCACCTACATGCAAAAAGAAGATAACAAAAGCCAAAGAGAAATAAGTATAAATAATAGACAGGCAAAAGATAGCAACAATAGTAACAAAATAGAAAAACAAACCAATTGAAGGCGTGGAAATTCACTAATTTAGATTTTGATTTAAGAGATGTGATGTTTAGCATTGAGTATTAAGAATCTAGAAGGAAGAGATAGAGAGATCCCAGTTGGATCCCTTGCAGCCGTTAATGACCGTTTAGTGCTTTTAACGGTGACTGTTAGTTGAGAGTATTTTAGGTATTGTTATATTTTTAATTTCCTTGATGTAACCGTCCTATTGGCTATATATAGGGGGCTCGAGTCAGCGCTTAGGGTATCATTCATTATTTACAAAGATCTCTGTTGTAAACGAGTAGAATGTTGTGTATTGAAAGGAAAGGCTTTGTGTCAAGAAAAGTTCTTTGTAATCTCAAGAGAGAGCAGTGTTCTCGTGTGCGAAAGGAAGCATGGGAACTCTTGTATTTGATTTCATTCATATTGGATTGCTCTCGGTACTACTGGATGTGTGATTGATTCTATCAGTTCAAACTAGGATAAATCTCGATGTACTAGTGTGGTTTGATTACTCTTATCTTTATCATTTGTCAATTCTTTAATTTTCTGTTTATGTTGTTTTGTTGAATCGGTCAGAGAGTGCTAAAGAGTAATTATATTTGTTGGTTTATTGGGTGGTTTCTTGAACCGACAGTGCTCCCAATTGTAACAAGAGACAAGTTATGGAGGG
The DNA here is from genome assembly GCA_036245055.1 of Diospyros kaki. NCBI lineage: Eukaryota > Viridiplantae > Streptophyta > Magnoliopsida > Ericales > Ebenaceae > Diospyros > Diospyros kaki. Next base: position 13,427,234 of record BSEG01000015.1, on the reverse strand, counting down.
GATTATAATTTGTAAAATAAATTGTAATATTCTTTGTTGACGAAATGACATTGACAATATCTAATTCACAAACTTTGAACCAATAATCACTTTCACAACAATTTCACTCAAGACTTTAAAAAAAAAAATTAGACCAAGCTTGATATATGTCATAACCCAATAACTCTAAAATGGTTCCGCATGGTTCAAAATGTGTTAGGATAATTCCTCAAATTCTAGTTTAATTGAAATTGTTATCTTATCCTATAAGATTAATGTGATGGAGAATTGCCTCCCAAATAATCTTTATCATGTGATTATTTTAAATAGAGGATTATGATATGTTTGGAAAACCTGATCTTGTTGTAATTGTGATTTGTGCTTATAAATAGCCAACCTTAGTTTAGTGATTGATGTGCCACTCCGACTAATATGAAGAGAGATATACCTAGATTATGGTAGTTATGTCACACATGTTCCACAATTTGATAACCAGAATCCTAGTGTAGTGCAACCAGTTATCAGAAAACGTGAGGTTAGTTTGATTTAGCTATGGATTATAAAGTTGTGGTGAGATCATGACGTAGATTGTTGAGTCGAACCACGTTAATTTTTTACGCATTGTTATTTTTCTCATTTGATTCTTGTCCATAGCTCAGTTTGCACGATTTGATTATAGCAAGTGCTATTAGAGCCTTGGCTAGGTTGGTTGTGAGATATAGATTTTTCAGAAATCACCGTTTCACACACTGTTACGTGTTTGAGAAAATTTGTGATAGAAAATTTAATGAAAATTAAGGATTTTATTTGGTGTGTTAAGAAACACCATTTGTTGCAGATGTCGCTAATTAGGGAAAGAGTTGTCGACCATTGCTAATTGTCGGAGGAGGGCTGGAGGAGAGAGCTACCACATTGCCATAAACGACACTGTAAGACCCATTTAAGATCGTTGTGACCTACCACCTTGAAGTAGAAAAAGGGTTCTGCTACTTTTACCATGAGGATGATGCCATTGCAATTATTGTTGTCTGATAAGAATACAATTTAAGGGAGGATGCAAGTAGCCATTGAAGAGAAAATTGTCGCTTAAAATATTTGTTGAACTTGATCAATGCATCATCAATTGGAAATTGATAGTTAGTGTGTTTGCAAATATATGTCTTGACTTGTTTGGATATGCATTATTCTTGGCTCATGATCTGTGTTCTGGGTCCAATTGTGGGAATTTGAGTCGAGGGAGCAATTGTTAGATCCCCTTGTGGTAGGATCGTGGATGTAGATTGTTGAGCTGAACCACGTAAAATTTTCTACATGTTATTTTTCTCTTTTGATTTCTATTTATCATTCTTGGTCTGTGCAAAACATATGCATGCAAAACATACTTAAATAGATCATACTTCAAAACATACTTAATAGATCAGATTTCTATTTCTTCAATAGATCATACTTCAAAACATATGCATGCAAAACATGAAGAATATCCACAAGATCTACTTGTGTATTTGAACATCCCAACAATAGAAAATCATCCACAAACCATGAACTGGAAAAATTACTTAAAGTTACCTCCATGCAAGTTCAAGTAATTAGTGAAGCAGATCAATAGTAGATATACTTCTACAATAAGATTGCCAAAACCCTAACAAACTTGCTGATCCAAATTAGAGTCACTGACACGCTTGACCGTGGATTGTGGCTCGAATTCCTTCATAAGGGGGAGAACGAATAAGCATGCCATTTGTAAGGCATTGAATGAATGAGATGGTGGCAAAATGCATAGAATGTGCAAGAGAATGAAGTGCCTTTGAGTGTGAGAGATTAATTTTTTTGGTGATGAAGACAAAGAGAAAACCTAACAAATAGAGAGGAAGAGAAAAAAAAAATTAAAGAATAACAAGTAAAGAAAACCTAGAAGAAGAACAATTAGTAATAATGAAGGAAAAGAAGTTAAGGGGAAAAAATATCCAATAATTTAATAATCTAAATACAAATAATTCTTACATTTCTAAGGTACTTATGTTTACATTTCTAAGGTACTTACATTTTTGTTTTGCCTTATAATCTATATATTAAAAGTTATCCAAGGTACATTACCACCTTGTCCCACAACTTTTCTACTCAGAAAGTTAAGGTTCCTGTAAGTTCGCAACTAATACTAACATAGTCAGTTTGATTTCAGCAGTAACTCCAACCTCAATGGGGGCATCCTTTATTTAAAGGTCAACAAAGCCAACTAAAATTCTATGAAGCTGCTAACATAGACAAATTCAATAAGATATTGCAATTTATTATCCTACTACTAATACTCAAAAAAGAAAAAACTAAATTATCTTATCACTGAAAACTAAATTCTAAAGCCCAAATGAAGAAGAAAAATAATTTATCCTACGCACCTTTTTGCAATGAAACAACAAGCAGCAAGGATATCTATAATATCTACTTCAACAACGGGCAAGGATATTTATAATATTTACTTCTACATAATTCTTCCCATATTGCCAAAAATACATAAAAAATGAACCCTCAATTCTAGAAACCGAACATGATTTCAAACAAAACTCAAATAGTAGAACCAAGTAAAAACCAAACCAACCCCTCAATTTCAATAATACACACATAGGGGTTATGTTTCTCGAACTCCATGCTATTGTAAAGTTTTACATTTTTATCAAGAAAATGCAATGAAATAAAAAAAAAAATCCACACATTAAAATGGAGAAATTTTATCATTGTATGTGAATAAATTTCCCTCCTCTCAGATGAGCATTAAGAGCATTTAGTATTTTCCTATCTTGTTTTTCATGAACAAAATCCAATTAAATATCATATTTCTGAAAACATTGACAGAAAAAGGGAATCGTAGTTACCGATAGAGGGGATCTGAGCGTGATGGAAATGAAAAGGGGAAAAGCTAAAAACCTTAATATCTCCAAGGCAAAGGGAAGCTCGTCGAGGCCTGTGGATGGGAAAATATGTGTTTTTTAACACAGAGATCCTAGAACAAAAAGATAGAGAGAAAATTATATATATATAACACAATGAGACGCAAGAGAATGGAATCTGAAAGAGAGATTGAGGTTTCTTATCTTCTTGTTTTCTAGAGAGCAAAAACCCTCGTATTCTCATTTTTCATCGAGTTCTCCAGTTGATTGTTGTCTTCTCTATCGCAACAAGAATAGGGGGCTTTTCTTCAAAGGCAATACAGAAAATGAGGGACTTATCTCGAATGTGCGAGGGAGAAACTTGGGTTTTCATTTTAAGGGTTTTCTTCCAATCAAAATGGCGTCGTTTTGGTGGTTACTACTCAACTATTTATTGCAGTTTATAAAGATTCGCAAAAAATTGCTAAAAATATTGTAACGTCCCGCTTTCTCGATCGCGTCATAAATTAGGACAATTATGAGATAATAAATTTTTTTTTTCAAACTAATACTAAACCATATCATTCCTAATATCTATCTCAAAATTTCCAAATATTTTATCAAAAGAGAATTATTATATACATCAAATGCGAAAGCAATAATCGAACCTGATATCTTATCATTAATCATAAATCAGTTCTTACATCCTCATTAACCATAAGGTTATATATCATCATTCCTTAAAACGTTCAGATTTCTAAGTAGCAGAACTTAAATACATGGGTTACATAACATACATTCCATTCATCATGCACTCTACTAAGTGCATTTCATGCCTCATTCATCTTCGTATCTGCTATAATATTCATCTGGAACGTTTGAATATTTAAGGGGTAAAGCCCAAATTAGACGATGAATCATCTAAGTGAGGGAACAAAATATTTTATCATGCATGTATGCAATGTCTTACTTATTCGTAAGGGTCAATTGCATTATTCATGCTACTCACCATTTTTACGGCCATCTCTTTCGAAGCAAAGTTGTATGGGGACCCTTAGTAAAGCAGCGGTGCCAATTCGTACTCCCAACGGATATAATGCGACTGATCAATGATATCAACGTGTACATATGCGTTCATAGCATATAAATGCAATCTACATAACATATTCACATCAAAATATGCCAACATGATAAAATCATTTACTTAAAATCAGGTTTTAGGTGGAATCACTTGCAAACCAAACATTTTCCATAAAACTAAATCCAGTTGGAAAGTATCACTTACCTTATCAAGCTTGTCGAGTTACCTCGATATTCGCACATTGACTCGAAATTTGTGCATCATCTCGATTTACGTGCCAACCTCAAAATTTATACAATTAACTTCAACTTTAAATCTCAAAGCATCCTAATCACCATATTTATTTAAATAAGTATTAAAGTCTATTTTTCCATAATTTCTTACATTTTCTTGATTTTTCTCTCTATTTCTTCATTTTTTTCCTCAATAAATTCAAACTAAATATTTCTCAAATATTTTCTCACATAATTTACTATGACAATTCATAAAATAATATTTCTGAATTTCTGAAATTTTCTAAGAAATTTTACTTACCTTATCTTAGCCTCTCAAGCTTCATCGGTATGCGACCATATCTTCGAAATGCGTGCCTGAACCATTTGCTCTCCCAAAATTTTCGAAATATTAATAAATATCCATATCCTATTTTTCAGATTTTTTCCCACATTTCCTCTATTTTTCTCTATTTTATTTCTTTGTTTTCTTTTTCTTTTTCTTTTTCTTTTTCTTTTCTTTTTATTCTTCTCATTCTCTTTTTCTTCTTCCTCTCGCCTGTGCGCGAAACCAGCCTCAACTCGCCGTCGCCGGAGCACCAATCGCTTGCCTTGCCACTTTCGCCACCTGCCGCCAACCTCTCCGGCCGTTGCTATGACCGCCGGGCAACTGCTAGCAGCCACTCGCGGTCGCAGCTAGTCGCTGCCTTGATGCAGCAGCTTGTGACCATGGCCGTCGCTACTGTGCAGCCAGCTTTGGCCCCCTTCGACCTCACCGGTCGTCACTCTGGCCTCCACTGAGCCCGCTGCACCTTGTTGCCATCACCAGCTGCGCCTCTTCGCTGATGTTTCTTCTTCCTTATCCGCCATGGTTGAGCATCGAAGCTTCTGCTTCACGGCCATAGTCGCTGGATGTAATACCCCGTTTTGGTGTAAGGTCGCCATGTCATTTAAGTAAGGTTTGAATACCGAAAATTAGCTTAATAATGGAAATAAGCTGCCGAATCGACTGAAGGGAATGCCCCGGAGTGTAATTAGCTAAGGAAAATGGCACGGTCTAGATAAGCGTTCTAAGATAAGATTTATGGAAGCAAAAGAAATCGGAATCGAGACGATTTTCAGCACAGCTAAAAACGCAGTTTCGAATCAGGCTGAAATACCGAATTGTCACAGGAGACGTCCGGGAATTCAACGGAACCCTAGGGAGGCTCCGATTTTGCATAACGATCAACCCTTTAGTGGTTGCGGGATGAATCGAGATCTTAGTGGAGACCCGATGGCGAAATCGTCCATATCGAGTAATTTTAAAGTTATTAATTTTGGATTTGAGGCATCACAATACAAATTAATTTGAGCATTAGGTGTGTATTTGCAATTTAAGATATTTCTCAAGTGTAATAAGGATTAAATATATATTTTTCTTATAATTATATTAGTATAATAATATATATTATAAGTTATATATATATATGTAATGTGCATGTGTGCGTATAGGCGTGGGGAGCAATTTGCAGAGGTTGGAATTGGGCCAAGAGAATTGCTAAGTTCTGAGAGGTTGTCTAGAGGGAGGTGGAGTAGCAGCCAAGACTGTCGGGAGGTGCTCGCCATATATATACATATATATATATATATCGAGAGAGATAGAGAGAAAGAGAGATCGCGGGAGAGAGACATGGCCGAATTCGGCCATGGCTGTGGCTGTTTCAAGAATGGCCAAGCATGGCCGAAATAGAGAGGTAGAGAGGGAGATCGAAAGAGAGCTTGAGAGAGAGCAAGAACGAGAGCGCGAGAGAGAGTAAGAAGCCGAGAGTGCGAGAGGGGAAGATGGCCGAATGAGGCAGCGATGGGGACGGCCATTCATGGCCGACGTGAAGCTCGAAACGAGCAGCGACCAAAGGGGCAGCAGGGGCTGCCATGGCGGTGCGTCGAAGCCGGCAGCGAGCAGGCGGGGGCGAGGCGTGCGTGCGACAGTGTGCGAAGGCGAGGGTGGAGTCGGCCGAGGAGGCGGTTGGCGGTGGCTCGGGCATGGCAGTTGCAGGCCATGCGCATGTGCAGGCTGCCGTGAAGAAGAAGAAGAAGAAGAAGAAGAAGAAGAAGAAGAAGAAGAAGAAGAAGAAGAAGAAGAAGAAGAAGAAGAAGGAAAGGAAAGAAAGGAAGAAAGAAAAGAAAAGAATGAAAGGAAATGAAGAAGAAGAGTTGCAGGAGGGGAGCATCGTGAAGAAGAAGGTGAATAGTAGGAGGCAGAAAAAAAGAAAAATAGAAAAGAAAAGAAAAAGAAAAGAAAAGGAAGAAAAAGAAAAGAAAATCGGGAAAAATGTCGAAAAATCTCAGAAAAATCCTGAAAAATAGGAAATGAAGATGTAATGATATTTCGGAGACTTTGGTGAGAAAAATGGTCCGGGCATGCATTTCAAGGTGGCGCACGAAAATCGAGGCGATGCGTAAAAATTAAGATATTGCATAAAAATTGAGGTAAATGCATGGGAAGCGAGGTAATGTGCAAGAATCAAGGTAGTAAGCGAGAATCGATGATTTGCACGGCAATTGAGGTCAGACACGCCTTTCGAGGTCAAGGCATGCATACCGAGGCAGCCCGGGAGACTAAGTTAAGGTAATCAGAAGTCCCTAGAAATTTTTGTAAATTGAGATAATTATTTTAGGAATTGCTATTGAGAAATAATTTGAGGAAAATAATTGAGTAATGCTTAGTTTAGATTATTTAGGGATTATTTATTATTAGAAATTATTTATTATTTATTTAGGAATTATTTACTTATGAATTATTTATTGAGAAGAATGTTTAAGGAATTATTGAGGAATAATTAGTTTGAATTATTGAGGAATTATTATTTAGAAATTATTTAATGAAGAATTAATTAGTGAGAAAAAATAGAAAAATAGAGGAAAGTTATAAGGAAATTATGGAAAATAGATTATTGATACTATTGAACGAACATGATGGCCAGGGTATGTTGAGGAGTTGAATTGAGTTCGTTAGAAGACTGGCACGAGAATCAAGATGTTGTGAGAATGCGAATGAGGTAAGTAGTATCACTCAATTGGTTTTAGTTTACGAAAAATGCTTGATGTGTAAGTAATACTTACCAAAATGAATTTAGTTTTATGGAAATGATTGGTATGAAAGGGGTTCAACCCAAAACCTTATTTGATGAAAATAATTTAGCATGTTGTCATGTCTTGATGTGATTATGTCATATAGATTGCATTTACATGTATTGATGTTGAAATGTGCATACATTCACGATGATATTATTGATCATGCATTGCATAAAGGGCTTGGGATTATGAACTGGCACCGTTGCTCTACCAAGTGTGCACCCATACACATCGGTCCAGGAAAGGGACTGTAAAAATGGGGAACAACAGTTGGGTGCGGTTGACTCAAGTCAAAAACTACGAGGACATTTTGCATATTGCATTCATGCACGAAAATGATTTTGTACCACTTACTTAGATGGTTTATCATCTAATTGGGCTTTGCCCCTGGAATATTCAAACGTTCCAGATGGAGATTGTAGCAGGTACGAGGATGAATGAGGCATGAAATGGCACTTTCCAAGTGCATGATGAAATGAATGATGAGATGAATGTATGTAATGTAGCTCATGTGTTTAAGTCCTGCTACTTTGAAATCTGAACGTTTTAAAAGTCCATGATGTAAGATGTGAGTTATGATTGACGTATGAGGAACGATGATGTAACCTTGTGGTTAATGATGACGATGTATAACCCCATTTAGGATTCATGTTAGTAAGAACTCATGTTATGTGCTGATGTAAGTTGAGACGTATATTATGTTTTAAGTCATGTTGAGGATTAAGTTCGAGAGACGATAATGTAAGGATTTGATTTATGATTTATGTTAAAGTAAGATGTCAGGTTCGATTCTAGCTTCCGCAATTGAGGTATGTATGTGATGTCTCTCTTTCGAGAGTAAATTAATATAGGAAAATTCTGGGACGGATGCGAGGAATGATGTTATTTAAGTGTTAGTTTGAAAGAAAAAAATTATCGTCCTAGGATTGTCCCAAGAAATAACGCGCCCGGGAAAACAGGGCGTTACACTGGAAACGGCCACTCCTCGGCCCATCATTCTCTCTCGTGATCTTTCTCTCTCGATCCCACGAGCTCTCTTTGTCTCTCTCTCGGCCACTGCCACAGCAGCTTGAAGTTGCTACACCATGGCCAAATTTGGCCTTCTCTTTTCTCTTCCATCTTGCTTCAATTGCTCTCAATTCTTTATCTATTTGTAGGCAACATTTGGACTCTCCTCATTGCCCGGCCATTTCCTATTGCGTGCAAAACCTTCTAAATCTTGCAGGGCATGGACGACCATCACTCACACACGCACACACAAACGCAAACGCCGCATATGTATATATATATAATTATATATTACATTAATTTATACATTTAAACCTCATATTTCATCCTAAATTCATTAGGACAATTCCTTAATTGCAATAACATCCTCAAACACTGAATTAGATTGCATTCCGATAATGAAAATCCAAAATTAATAATTCAAATCTTACTTGATAATGATGATTTCGCCCCAATGTTCTCATCGGGCTATTGTTTCATCTCGAAACCACTGAAGGATTGCTTATTACGAAAAAACAGAGCCCCCTCAAGCTTCCATTGACTTCCCGAAAGTCTTTTACAACGATTCAATTTTGCAGCCTAAATGGCTGTTGCATTTAGCTGTACTGAAAATCGTTCCCGATCCGATTTCTTTCGATACCAAAAATCTTATGTTGGAACGCTCATCGAGATCATATCATTGTCCTTACACAATTTCACTCTGAAGCATTCATTGTAATTAATTCGGTACTTATAACTACTATCAAGATAATTTTTTGGTATTCCGAATTTATCGAAATTATGTAGCAATCTCATACAAATATGGGGTATTTCAAATATGACAACCCAAAATGTTAGGATTGGGTTGCACAAACCATAAACAATAACAAAGTGAAACAAGAAAATAACAACTTACAAAAAATTAATATAGTTTGACTTAATAATCTATGTTTACGATTCCACTACAACAGAATAACTTATTAGTCAAAATAAAATAACTTTACAATATCAAATAATTGGTCACATCATATATCAAGACTCTAGTTATTAAGTTGTGAAACACACGACAAACAATCACAATAATTTGAATATATGAGTTCACAAATTATTGAGAGCAATTTATTAATAACTAAACCAAGTTTACTTACTTATAGACACCAAATTACAATCACTGTAAAAATAGGTTGTCCAAACCTATCATAATCACCTAATCAAAATCACCATCTAATAAAGATTATCTAAAAAACAACTACTCCATCAAATTAATCTTATAGAAGAAATAAAACAATCCTAATTAATTTAGAATTTCAGGAGTTATTTTAATAATTTCACCATTGACTCAAACTCCCCAACATATCGACAATTCAACCCAGAACACAAATCATAGAAGAAAAACAATGCAAATCCAAGTACAAACACATTAACAATGGAAATCCAAGTCCAAACAAATTAGGTCACACATAACCAAATCACACTAACTATCCTCAAGTTAGTGCGTCCAATCAAGCTCTCTAGTGAGTATCTTCAAGAATGATTCCATGTCCTCCTTTCAACAATGCTAAATGAAGTTTACAAGAAATGATCAAGTCTTGGACGAATTTGAGAGATAAAACAATGATAATTCAATGAAATGGTAAAATCAGAAACTTTGTAAGTTCAATCTATTTCTTCTCTTTCTTCTTGAATGCCTTTGAAAATTAAAATTTTGGGTCGGGCTTCCTTCCTAGTTAGAGGATGGTCCGATAATAGTTGGGTATTTTTGATTTCCTTCACTAATATTTTTATCTCATGAGACTAAAATACCCCTTAATGAGATTAGCATTTTTGTGCCTCTTATATTTTAAAAGTCATGCATAATAGGTGAAAGAAACAGAAGAAAAAAGGACAAAGTTCTTGGAGAAATCCAGATTTCTGTTTTTGCTACACAGTTGTGATCAAACAGACAATCAAACAACGTTTTATGCTCCGATTAAGTTGAAATTTGGAGAGTACGTTCGAGACTCATAGTTGTTGGATCTGAACGATGGAGATTTGATTTGGAGGTAGGAATCCTTAGGAATTGAGCCATTTTTGTACTATCTTGATGTTTTTAATTTTTATCTACATAGTTGTGATCAAACAAACAATCAGACGGTGTTTTGTGGTCCATTGAGCTGAAATTTGGATGGTACATTTTAGACTTGTGATTCTAGGATATGATGGGTGGGGATTTGATTTGGAGGCCAGGATCTTTTGGAATCAAGCCATTTTTATATTGCCTTGTGCTTTAATCTATTCTTTCCTAACTCCTTTGTTATTTCAATGATTTGAGATAAGTTTGATTCTGTGTTTTGTCTTTTTCCTCTTGTGATTGTTGAGAGGATTTTGTAACCCATATTTGATAATATTAATGAAATTTTTGGCTAGACTTAGCTCTTATATATGGTTTTCACTCCTCACATTAAGGGGGGATTTTCAAATAAATTAATTATCTCCTTTATTTTTGCAATTGCACTTGGTACTTGGCCAGTTGTTTTCTTTCCTCGAAGGTTTTTACAAATTAGAATTTGGGTGTATTGATCCCAACAAAAATGGATTGTATTTATAGGCTTGATCAACTCTTGTAGATTTCTAGCCATTGGCAAACAAGAATAGCAAAGAATTAGACTGCAGAAATATAGTCGTCAATAATTTCTTGAACTGAAATTGTTGACAATTTCAATATGCAGTAGACCATTTATTTTAAAATTTGAAAAACTAGTTAATAATTATTCCAAGTTTGAAAGCAGTCGACTATTTGATCTTAAAACATTGATCTAGAATACATGCACTAAAACTGATCGATTTGTTTTAGGAAGCAGTCAACAATTTGACTTAATTAGTTGAAAGTTTGACTTAACCAATTGACAATATTAGAAAATAAGTCAATAGTTTTACTACTAGATTCAGTGTTTAAATAATTTTTCTTCTATTTTAGGAGTACTTTCTTTACCTTTTAAAACTTTGGTCATATTTCAAAATTCTCACAATATTTAATTTATCTAAAAGATAAGTTCAAAACTATTTTTAGAATAGTTTAAAATTGTAACAATCACAAAATGGGTCTGGGTGTTTTAATTACTTAATATTAGTTTAATGGCATTTAAATGTGGATCTAAGTACTTTAATATTTAATGATAAACTACTTTGGTGGCATAGAAATAATTCTTGGGTTGTATAATTTTATTTTATGGTTCATGTGATCATGAAAGTAGGGGTATGGGTCAAATTTTAAGAAATTAAAAATAATATAATGGGCTGCAATTAATTAGTTAACGAGGTCACGCATTTGACTCGGGTGGAAAATTAAGCCTAGTAGGCTTGATATATATATATGGGGTATATGTGGCTTGGACTTAGGCCATGGTGATAAATAAATTGAAAATAATGAAATTGGTGGTGTAATAAAAAAAATAATAATAATAAAAAGAAGAAAAAAATAAATTAAGTTAGCATTTGTCAATAAAATCCCTAGATATTTTTGTTTATAATATGAGAAGAATGACATACATTTTGATAATTTTATTGGAATGGTGTGTAATCCGTACGGGTTCCCTTTTCTATGTGCAAATCTCCTAATTCCGGTGTGTATCATCTCCTTCTTTTTCTACTATTCCATTTCTTTCCTTATCTCCTCAGCGTCTTCCTTCTCCTTTTATTTCTATTCAACTCATTGTTGCGTTGCATTTCATTTGCGTTGGTGGAACTTCTCTTGCTTGCATCTTCATCAGACAAGTTTCTCTATTCATAATAGTACTATTCGGGTTATTGACGTCTCTGTTAATGTTGTTGCTGCAAGTTTCTTATTTTTTTAACATTCTGTAAGCTTTTTGCTATTAATTACATATACACACAATTTGATTGAGTTGCCAGTGGGGACTCGCATCCCCCCTATTTCTTTCTAGTGAATGGCACCTTGGTAGGTAAAGATGCAAACCTTCGTTCATTTGTATCCGTAGCAGCTAAGTTATATAGAGATTTAACATCTATCGTCGAACATCGCCCAGCTCATGAGCCTGTAAATTAATTTGCTCCGCCTGCGAATTTATCTGCTCTGACTGCACTTTTAATTTCTCTGTCATTTCTTGTATAACTGGGTTTTCATTAAGACCAGATGAGACAGAAGATGAGCTGCCAACGTCAGAAAATTTTGATTGGGATAAAGATCCCGTGCCATAAATCCTCTTCTTCTTATTTTTCCCCCCAGCAGCCTGGATGAATATCTGATCGCAATTTGGCTGCTGAGGCTCCTCAGACCCTTCATTTGATTGAGTTGCTTGCTCTAGCAACTGTCCATACATTTCCTATAACAGTTTAATGAAGAAAATAAAATAAATCAATTATGAATATTAAAACTTATGTTAATTATAAAAATGATATTACTTACAATTAAAAAATACTTACAGCGACACTCGAAGAACGTCTGTCGACATACACCATCTGTCCTTCCTCAGATTTTTTAGAATGAGTTCGTTCAAACAATTCAATCAATGTAGGCTCTCTCCCAAACTCATGTGTCTAAAAAAAATGATATAAAATTAACCATGTTAATAAAAAAAATTTAAATATTAACAAATTAAATAAATTAAATTTCTCACCATTCGTCTTTTATGCTCTGCTGAAGATATAGAACCCCCAGTATGACGGGAAGGACCAGCCCCAAGGCCACCTGTCTCACTCAAACGGTTCAGCGATGCTTGTGCAGACCGTTTCTTGAAAGCTTCATCTTGTTTCCATTTCTGCATCCAGCTATCCCAAACATCATCTGGCACAAAGATCGGTTTTCCATTGGCATGTCACTTACGAATGTTGTCGATATATCGTTTCGCTGCTTTTTGTGCCCACTCTCTTCTCACTAATGCATCAATTGCAGGATCCCACTGAAAAATTTTCTGTAAAACAAAAAAAAAAGATTAAATAATTTAAACATTTTTACATTAATAGTTGAAATATATATATATTATTAATTTAAATTGAATACCGCAAATTCATCCCAATACATGCCCTTTATCTCCGAAGGCATTTCTTTCCAAACATGACCTTCTTTATGAAGACGTTTCTTGAAGATTGTCAATATAATATGGGAGATATTTATTGTACGACAAAAGATGCTCCTGTATACAAATAATAATAATTAGTATAAAAATTAATACATGTCATAATGTGAAAAAAAATTAAAAAAAAATTAAAGTTACCCATCGCCGTCTCGCTCTATAACATGTAATGACTCGGATGTAAAATGGCTGGCAGTCGAGTGATGAGATGATGAATGTACTGGTGACTCTGCAGGAAGGGTCGGTGAAGAAGCAACTGCAGGAGTAGCAACAGGAGATGCTGATGGGAGGGAGGCCGGTGAAATATCTCCCGAAATATGTGGTGCTGCAGTAGATGACGTGGAAGCAGCATTAGACCCAGACGAGTCAGGTCTAGAACCACTGCGTCCTGCACGATATCGTCCTCTAACACCTGTCATCTATATACATATTATAACGAAAATGCCGTCAAATTTTTTTTCCGCCCATTTCCACTTTCTATTTCAATATTTTATTATATTTTATTTATTTTTTTCTTACCCAAAATAAATTTTTTATAAATCATTAATTAAATATAAATTTGTTGAAAATGTGTAGTTCTTAAAACCTGTAGTTGGTTTTTTCATAATTAAATAGTATTTGGAGAATGTATAAACATGTTAGTATATAAAGAAGTAAAATCTAATCAATATTATTAATTTTTAAATAATAACATAAAATTTTAATTAAAATAAATTACAAAAAAATGAGATTTTTTTAAATCAACAAAAATCTTGAGATATCAAATAATACCGTCAAATACCGACTACCAAGTAATTTTTTTTAAAAAGTAAATTTATTTTTTTATTTTATTTTCTATAATTTACCTCTCATTCTCTCTCAATAAAGCCACTATTGAAAACTCTAAAACCCTTAATGAATTTCAGAACCATGCAAAAAAAATACAAATCTTATATATGTTTAAGTTATTACTTAATTTTAAAAAATAATTAGTTTGTAGGTTATGTTAAATTAGTTATTTAGGTAAAATTGAATTATTTTAATTAAATTATTTAAGTTATTTTGACAAAATTAATATTTGTATAAGCTATTTATATTTATCATATGTTGTCATGTTTTTTTTAAAAATTTTATTATATTTTATATTTTAATTATTTATGTTACTAATTTATTATATGTTGTCATATTATTTATTATTTTGTATAAACTATTTATATTTATCATATGTTAAATTAGTTATTAGTTTGTGAAAAATGTATAGTTCTTGAAATTTGTAGACTGTAGATAGAATTTATGATTGTGAGGTTACTAATTTTAAACAAATTCAATATATATGAACTTTCGTGCATCGCACAGGAGGTGAATTAGTACCTATAATGAAATAAATCAATTAACAAAATCAATATCATTAATAATTAAACATAAGTATTTAAATCATAAAATTCATCTCTAATCACTATCATATAAGTCTATATCTGTGTCATTAGATTCTAAGTCGTCATCAGAATCTAATTGAAGAACTTGTTCATCCTCTGATTCAGAGTCATATTCAGAGTCTGATCGCAAGACTTGCTCATCATACGATTCAGACTTATCTTCAGAATCAGATCTCAAAATTTGCTCATCATTCAACTCTGGGGCTTCATCAAATTCTGATTCCAGAACTGGCTCATCATTTAAATCAGCGTGGTCACCATCATTCACTGTCTCAAGGATTTGGGCATCATCAACTGCGATATCGTGTAGTTCCACGTCATCCTCTTGGTAAGGCAACGCTTCACGTGGAAGAGTCGCCTCTTGATTATTAAAAAATTGTGGAACCTCTACTGTGAACCTTGGTTTGACTTTTGTTACAACCAACCAATCACTTTTGTTACGCCTCAAACTTGGATATTCGCAAAAATATACTTGAATTGCTTGAGAAGCTAATACAAATTGCTCGTTTGTATTCCATTTCTTCTTTTCATTGACCTCGACGATCTTATATGCATGATGAATCTTCACCCCCTCGTTCAAAGTTGGAATAAACCAATCACCCTTGAACAATACAACTTTCTTGAATGACGATACTGAAGGATACTCAAGCTCGATAATCTCTGTTATCCGACCATAATAGTCCTTCTCGGGATCATCGTAGTTGGATCCTTTAACGCACATGCCACTATTTATAGTGCCTTTATTCGAACCATGGCTAATCGTGTGAAATTTAAATCCATTAACAAAGCAGCCAGGGTACGTTGTAACAGTGTTAAAAGGTCCTTTTGCGAGATCTCTTATGTATGAATTTGTCACATTGTTCGTAGGATCGCGAACCTATTAAATAAGACAGATATATAAGAAATAATTAAATAAGAAATTGAGTGAAATTAATATTTTAATTAATCAACTCACATAATTATGGAACCAAGAAGGGAATTCCTTATTTGTTAATTGTTTAATGATGTGGTCGCCAATGCCGAGATTACGTTGCCTTAGCTCAGCATCGTAAATTCTTGAAAAATTAAAAAGAAAAATGAAAATAACTACATTAGACTATTCAATTTAAATATAATTTAGAAATTAACAACAATTAATTAGCAAAATCTTACTGCAGATACGGTTCAATTTCTAGACAATTCATCAAAATATATCTGTGTGCAACATCATATTCTTCACCGAATAACATTCGTGACTTTTTACATCCAAATGGTCGACAAAGATGCTTGAAAATTGATAACTTCCCCTCCTGGTCATCCCCTTCATTTACAACACCAGCATCGTTACGCGGCACTCGTGTATGCCTTGTAACAACATGGTCCTCAAAGTAATAAGAACACAACAATGACGCTTCTTCCACAACGTATGAATTAGAAATAGAGCCTTCCACTCGAGCTTTATTTCTAACTGTTTTCTTCAACTTTCCAAGGTATCTATATAAAATGTATATAATAATTAGATAAGTGAACTACAAAATAAATTATGTTTCTTATAAAATAGGAAAAAAAAAATTATCAATCTAATAAATAGTACCTTTCAAACGGATACATCCATCGATATTGAACTGGACCTGCTATCTTTGCTTCATAAGCCAAATGGACTGGAAGATGCTCCATAGAGTCAAAGAAAGTTGGAGGGAATATAAGCTCCAACTTGCACAAAGTGATGGGGATGTCGTTCTCTAATTTCATCATATGCTCACTTTTAATAGTGGTCGATGTCAAATCTTTGAAGAAAAGACTCAACTCAGTCAATGCCTCCCATACTTTTTGCGATAGTAATTCTCGAAATGCAATGGGCACCAACCTTTGCATGAACACATGACAATCGTGACTTTTCATCCCAAACAACTTAAGCTTCTTTGTGTCAACACATCTAGCCATGTTCGACACATACCCATCAAGAAATTTTAAATTTTTTACCCACGCACACATGACAGCTTTTTTTTCTTGTTCAGAGTAAAAGTTGATTGAGTAATGCGGCGAGAATATTGATTCAACTCTTCTCTCGACTTCACTGTGTCCTTAGTTTTGCCCGGTACATTCATCACTGTATTGAACACATTTTCGAACACGTTTTTCTATATATGCATAACATCCAAATTGTGTCGAATAAGTTGAGTTTTCCAATAAGGCAAATCCCAAAAAATGCTCTTACTCTTCCAACCACTACCATGACTGTTATCCGCATTAGTTTGTGCAGCATTGGGTTGTGTCACCTTCACTAAACCCAACTCGTCCAATGAAGCAAGTATCTCAGGTCCAGACAGTACAGGAGGTGGTGTTTTTTTTACCAAAGTATTTTTACAAAATCCATACCTATTCCGTCGATACGGATGATCTCGGTGCAAGAATTTTCGATGGTTATCAAACCATGAAATCTTTCGACTCTTTGACAGGTAAAATGCGTCCGAGTGAATCGTGCAATAAGGACATGCCAGCTTTCCTGCCGTGCTATACCCCGAGAGCATTGAATATGCAGGAAAATCACTAATGGTCCACATCAAAGCCGCTCTCAGTTGGAAATTTTGTTTCAATGAGATATCATATGCATGCACACCAACATCCCACAAATGTTTCAACTCTGCAATAAGGGGTTGTAAGAAAACATCAAGTTTTGCCTTAGGATTCTCTGGTCCTGGCACTAGCACTGTTAAGAACATTGTTGTATCCTTCATACACATCCAGGGTGGTAAATTATACACCGTAACAATGACAGGCCAACAAGAATATTGCTTCCCAGATTGACCAAACGGCTGAAACCCATCAGTACAAAGACCAAGTCTGACATTCCTTTTCTCGGCAGCAAATTCCTTATGAGTCTGGTTAAAATGAATCCACGCAGGGGAATCCGACGGATGACGCATGACGCCATCTTCGACCACATGATCTGCAGCAAATTCCTTATGAGTCTGTTGAATTAGATGCATACAATCTCAAAAGCCGAGGAGTTAAAGGAAAATAATGCATCTTCTTATAAGGAACACAAGTTTTTTGTCGTTTTCTACTGTCAGCTTGATCAACTTGCTTGTACCGATTCTCATGACAAAACTTGCAGACTGTTAAATCACTGTCATCACCCCAAAAAATCATACAGTTATTTCTACAACAATCAATTTTCTCAACAGGAAGGCCCAACCCTCGAACCAGTTTTTTAGTACTATAAAAATTATCAATCACCGTATTAGGTTCAGGAAGAACCTCCTTAAGTAATTCACAAAGTTGATTAAATCCCCTCTCAGATAGATGGTATTCTGACTTAAAGCTAAGCAATCTAGAAACAAGCGACAACTGCGTATGCTTTTGACAACCAGGATATAACTCTTTTTTTGCAGCACTAAGCATGTCATAGAATGCTTGAGCTTCCGGATTTGGAGGTTCCTCCTCCATATTCGGATTGAAATCAGGCCCAGTAGCATCCATTACCATAGTCTCAAATAAGTTGCTTGACTCTGCTTCAAGTGTTGATGCTGAGTAAGACATATCGACCGAATCTACCGTAGCAATAACTTCCCCATGAAGTGTCCACTCATAATACCCCGGTACGAAACCTTTGGTGAGCAAGTGACTTGTCACGGTATCCTGGTCACGAAAAGCCGTGTTCCTACACTTTGGTTGATTACAAGGACATTTAATCTTATTCCTATCCATCCACTCTGGTTGACTCTTAGCAAAATTAACAAACTTCTCAACACCCTTGATAAATTCCGTAGAAACATAACCATCCTCTTTACGCCTGATATACATCCACTGACGATCTGATCTCATTTTTTTCCTGTACCATTAAATAATAAAAAATTACAAAATTATAATTATAATATTTTTTTATTTGAGTTGTTTTAATATTATTCCACTAAACTATTCCTTATAACTCCTCCTTAAAATTTGAAGGTTAGGACCTATCCCATCCGGAAATGAATCGTGATATGACCACTAACGGACGCATTTACTCACGATACGAAATTTCGGCAGCATCTCAGCACAGTTCTCCAGATGCACGATAAAGATTATGTGTTGATTCATACAAGTTAAACTCAATTTGAGTCAATTGCATGAATCAAAACATATTCTTATATGCAACCGGAGAACAACAAGAAATGCTACTGAATTTTCGTACCATGCATGAGTAAATTAATGCGTATTCGCTGGGCACACAACACGACACCAAATTTCCAGACTGTCCAACTGGACAATTCAGTGATCTCCTCGCTCTATCGAGGAAGTCACCGAACGGGAATCTAAGGTTAAGTTCCAACAAATTTAAATAAATACCTAAAAAAAATTTAATTAATTATTTTTTTTATTTAATATAATTTTTAGAGAAAATTCGACAAAATCTCTCCTATAAATGGACTACACCCTATAGGATACACATAATCAAATACACAATTAGATACAGACATACACATAATCAAATACACTAAATTAACACACATATTTGTATACATAATCAAATATACATTAATACACACACAACTTTATACACACATAATAAAATAATAAAAAATACCTCCCATCAAATCACTTACATTGCAAACATAAATATGTATGCGTATGGTATGGTACACGGAAACTTCTGATTTCCACGTTTGTAAAATATTTTTGTTTTTTAAACGTTAAGACTATTTTTATAATTTAAAAATATATTTTTATCTACGAATAGATAAAATATTTTTTGTCTATCACTCAAAATTTTTATTTTTTTAAAAATGTATTTAAATATATTATAAATTTTATGTTTATTTTTAAATTAAATAATTATTTTTTATTATTTTTATATTAAAAATTATATTTACAAAAAAAAATTCTTATTTTTTTTATTCATGAATTTTATTCACATATTAATTTTTTAAATAATAATTTTTTATTTTCATTTTATATCATACTTATTTTTTATTTTATTTTTATTTTCATACAACATATTATATATATATACACTTGACTGAAAACACTTGACTGAAAATTGGAGAAAAATAAGTGTTAATTATTAAAATATATATATATATCAAACTTTTTTAATAATTTTATAATATATTTTAAAATTTATTAATTAATTTTACATTTAATTTTTAATTATGTATTAATTCTATAATACTATTAAAATTTACATACTTAATGCTTTTTTGAATAGTATTAATTTTTAATAGTATTAATTCTATAATACTATTAAAATTTATTAAATTAAACTAACAGTAAATTAAATTAATTTACACTAAACTAACACAAAATTAAATTAATTTACACTAAACTAAGGCTAAATTAAATTAAATTAAACTAACACAAAATTAAATTAATTTACACTAAACTAACACTAAATTAAATTAAATTAAACTAACAGTAAATTAAATTAATTTACACTAAACTAACACTAAATTAAATTAAATTAAACTAACAGTAAATTAAAATAATTTACACTAAACTAACACTAAATTAAATTAAATTAAACTAACAGTAAATTAAAATAATTTACACTAAACTAACACTAAATTAAATTAAATTAAACTAACACTAAATTAAATTAATTTACACTAAACTAACACTAAATTAAATTAAAGTAACACTAAATTAAATTAATTTACACTAAACTAACACTAAATTAATTTAAACTAACACTAAATTAAATTAACACCAAATACAGAAAATTGCAAATAAATATATATATATATATAGAGAGAGAGAGAGGACCTTCTGGAGGCGGCGGCGGCGGCGTGGCGGGGGGCGACGGCGGTGAGCAGCAGGGGCGACGGTGGCGTGGGGGAGACAGTGAGCGAGGGCGAGGGAGAAGAGGGAGATAGTGAGCGAGGGCGAGCGAGGGCGAGGGGGAGACAGTGAGCGAGGGCGAGGGAGAAGAGGGAGACAGTGAGCGAGGGCGAGGGGGAGACAGTGAGCGAGGGCGAGGGAGAAGAGAGAGACAGTGAGCGAGGGCGAGCGAGGGCGAGGGGGAGACAGTGAGCGAGGGTGAGGGGGAGACAGTGAGCGAGGGCGAGGGAGAAGAGAGAGACAGTGAGCGAGGGCGAGCGAGGGCGAGGGGGAGACAGTGAGCGAGGGCGAGGGAGAAGAGGGAGACAGTGAGCGAGGGCGAGGGGGAGACAGTGAGCGAGGGCGAGGGGGAGACAGTGAGCGAGGGTGGGGGAGACAGTGAGCGAGGGCGAGGGGGAGACAGTGAGCGAGGGCGAGGGAGAAGAGGGAGATAGTGAGCGAGGGCGAGGGAGACAAGGGAGACAGTGAGCGAGGGCGAGCGAGCCGCGAGAGGTGAGAGCGAGTGCGAGATCGAACGAGAGAGAGGAGAAGAGGCGGGACGCAGGCGATGCAGAGGATCGAGGGAGAAGAAAGAGGGAGACAGGCGATGCAGAGGGGTTTACGGGCGGAAGGGATGGGGGGGTGGGTTTTACGGGAATGTGTGAAAGAGGCGGACTTTCATTAATAAATTATTAAAAAAATTTAAAAAAATAATTATTATTATATAATTAATAAAATTTATAATAATGAATAAAATTATTAAAATTATGATAATTATTAAATCATTTTATTAATAATTTTTATAATCATTTAATATATCATAATAAATTAATTTAAATCATTGCATTTTAAATTAATATTAATTTAAAAAATACTTATATTATAAATCTAATAATTATAATAAATTAATTTGATATGTTATAAATACTATTTTAATAAAAAATTTATTAAAGATCAAAAAAATTTAAAAATATTGTAACAATATTCTTAATATATTTTGAATGTTGAGAGGTCAATTTTTTTTAAAAGAAAATTTTGATTATTTTCTCTTTCATATTCCTTCATTATTAGGAGAACGTGATCGGTTTAATTATCAAATTAATCAAAAAATCAATAAATTGAATTGAGAAATTAAACTAAATTGACTTGACAGATTAAACCCAATAAACTAAATTAGATAGAAAAAACTAAATATAGATTATATAAACTAAACAAATTCAATAAACTAAACAAACACATAAAAAATTTAATTAAAATTTAATTAACTGATAAACCAAATAAGCTAAAAAATCAAACAAGCTGAAAAATTGTATGATAGGCCAAAAACGACGTCATTTTATTATCATAAAAACATCATTGTCTTAAAATCCAATCGATTCGATTTTTTTTAATTAAAAAATATAATCGAAAACAAAAACTAATTTTTTTAAAAAACATTAATTGAATAGAAACAAATTTTTTAAAAAATTGATAATTTTTATTAATTTGATTCAATGAATTTGATTATACCGAATTTTAATTAATTTGATTCAATAAAGTAGTAAAAACCAAAATAAAATTAGAAATCAAAAAATAATACATTTTAAAAACTAACGATATATTGTCATACAAACAAAGAGTTTATATCGAATTTTAATTAATTTGATTTGATTCAATAAAGTAGTAAACAACAAAAATAAAATTAAAAATTTTAAAAATCATAAGTATTTAAAACTAACGATATACTATCATACAAACAAAGAGGTCAAACGATGCATAACAAAACAACGAAGATATAATATTTAATAACATGAGATAATTAAAAAGAAAAAATTATACAAGTTTTTAATTAAATATACATTAATATATTAAATTTCTTATAGAATTTAATATTTATATATTTAAATATTTATAAATTAATTAAATAAATAAATAAAAATTAAGGTTTGCGACAGATTGAAAGTTCCGTCTCTATATCAGCGATGAACTCAGACAATTCGTCACTAAATTTTTTTATTTATTTTTTATTATCAATATTAAATTTTAATTTTTTATTTTTAAAATTAGTGACGGAAAAAACTTTCCAGCTCTATATTTGAAAAGCAAAAAAATTACAATTAAAATTTAATTTTTTAGCGACGAAAATTGTTTTGCGTCGCTAAAAGTAGTGACAGAATATTAAATCTGTTGCAAAATTTAATTTATTATTATTTTTAATTTAAACTAATATATTTTTCTTATTTTAAACTTTAGGGACATAATTTATTTTCATCTCTAATTAACGATAGAAAATAAATTCCGTCTCTATCTAAAAATATATTTTTTATTGTTTTATTATTAACATAAATTATCGTCTATTGAATTTATTTATTTTTAATATTTTAATTATATAAAAAATAATATAACTTATAAAAATAATAATAATAATTATTTAATTGATAAAAATAATGTATTTTAAATATAATTTTATTATTAAATAATTTAAATAAAATCTTACTGTAATTATCTAAAATGTGATAATAAAATAATTTAAATTATTGTATTAATATATTGAAATATTTATTAATAGTTTGCTATATTAAAAATTTAATTTTTTTATAAATAAAAATTATATTAAACGAAATCTATATAATATTTAAAAAAACATTAACTAAACTTAGGATTCTCAATTATAGAATAGAACAATACTAATGACAGAACCCATTTGATCAACACAATAGGTTTCAGATTGTTGAATTTCATCTATAATTCAAAGACAAAATTAGAGAGGATAAATGATAAAGAGATATATTTATTTTTTTTCTTGATCAACATTAATGTTTTATATATAACACTTATATTAGATAGTGACATATGATACTGTTATTAAGTATAAGATACAATGTTGTTCAAATATTGGCCCTATTTGTTGCAGCTTAATTAAATAAATTATACCTCATAACTTCTTAGTTTATAATTTTTAAAACTTAAAATAAATTGTGAACTTGTTTGTTGCAACTTCTCAGAAAAATGTACAAGTTGGGGTACCCTAACTTTTAAAAAGTCAGCTTGTACCCCTTCTAAAATCTAGTAGAAGGTATAAGTTATAATTCTACAAGTTAAAACAAACAATACATTACCACTTTTTTAAAGTTAGAAGTTAAAAATTACAGCTTTTAAGCTACAAAAAACATGCTCATTATGGTTTTTAAACTTTTTAACTTAGCAAAAAATTCTCATATTTATAAAGAGAAAGAGATTGACAAGATAACTCTTAGACTCCTTTCTATATAATGTAATCTCTCAATATTTTTTCATTTTTATGATTTCTAAAATTTAAAATAAAAAAATTTCAATAATATTATGATTTTAAAACTTTTTATTTATTTTTCAAATATAATATTTGTTTACATTTTACACACAGTTAATAAATATTACAAATAATTAATTATTATACATTTAATTGATATAGTTAGAATTTAACAATATTATGATTTTTAATATTAATATATTCATTTAAATTATATAAATTAATTTTTTCATATTCATCTCATGGTTAAATGTAAATTTAAATATTCATTCTAAATTTAAATATTTATAAATTAATTAAATAAAAAAATAAAAATTAAAAATTAATGTTAGCGACGAAAAAGAAATTATTTGTTAAACTAATATTAAAAATTAATTAAAAATTATTTTTTAAAATTTAAAATTTTATTTTAATTATTTAAACTAATATTAAAATTAATTTTTTATTTAAAATCTTGCGACGGAAAAGAATTCTGTCGCTCAATAAAAATTAATTTTTATGTTTTTTATTATTATTAAAATTTAACGACGGAAATTATTTTCCGTCGCTAAAAGTAGCAACGGAAAATTGTTCCGTCGCAAAATTTTAAAATAAAAAAATTCATTTTAATATTAGTTTAAACAACTAAAATAAAATTTTAAATTTAATTTTTTATTATTAAATTTTAGCGATGGAATATCATTCTGTTGCTACTTTTAGCGACGGAAATTATTTTTCGTCGTTAAATTTTAATAATAAACAAATTAAATTTAAAATTTTATTTTAATTATTTAAACTAATATTAAAATTAATTTTATACTTTAAAATATTGCGACGGTAGAGAAGTTCCGTCGCTAAAAACAGAAACGGAAATTTTTTCCGTCGCTAGAAAAAATTTAATTTTTATTTTTTTTATTACAATTAATAGTTAGCGACGGAAATATAGCAACGGATTTTATTTTCCGTCGCAAAAAAATTTAAAATTATTTTTTTTTGCGATGGAATATTTTCCGTCGCTAGAATCCGTTGCTAATTGTGGGAAAAAAAATTAATCGCAATCTGTCGCAATTCCGTCGCTGTTCCGTCGCAAAATAGTGAAGGAAGTATCCGTCGCTGAAAATCCGTCGCTAAATACCAAATTTCTTGTAGTGTATATACATAAATACGCGCTCAATTTGGCTCCCCTATTCCAGCCGAGCAACCCATATATACATATATATATATATATACATGTTTAGCCATTGGATGCCCCTGTTCCTGTCGAGCGACCCACACACACACACACACATATATATATATATAAACACGATCAGTTTCATTACTGTTCCAGTCGAACAAACTCACTTATTTATATATATACACATTTAGCTTTAGTCGAATGCCCCTATTTCTGTTCGACCAACCCACTTACATACACATAAGTATATATATATGTATAAATGCCTCGTAGAGGAGCTACTCGAATGGGATCTGCCTCTCTCCCTCACTGTTTCATTTAAATCCCTCCCTTGTCATATTCGAATCACCCATTTATATATACAAATATATATATATATATATATATTATAACCATCCTAATTCCCCATGTCCCAGCCAACCCATCATTTATAAACTCATACATATATATATATATATATGCGCAGCAATGCAATTGCTCGGTTGAAAGTTCTCTCTCTCTCTCTCTTAATCACTGTTATTACTCGTATAAACCCCCCTCCCCGATCGAGCAGTGTATATGTTTATTACATGCACATTGTTTGATTTTAATAACCTTTAAATAAGTATTTTTGGACTATGTTCGGATAGCCTGCCAGACTTGAATGGCCTTATGCGTATATATTATATAAATTCACCTGCACTGAATGACTCTATATAAGCCTCTGTTTTCTTTTAATAGCCCTTATATGCAAATAAATATGTAGACCCACTATAAATTGAAGGCACACAAATAATATATATATATATATATATACACACACATGTTTAGCACCCACGCACCCATTGTATGTTGCCACGGGCATAATTTATTTATTTAAATAATTTTCAAATATGCCTGATTTTATGAGAATTCATATCAAAATTTTCCCTACATTTCTTTTTAAAATTGTCATTAGAATATGGCTAGCAAATTAAATGTCACTGTGTGTAAAGATCAATAGAGCTAATGTGCTTAATGTGGTTCTTTTAGTTGCATGGGAACTCTAATCATAAATTTGAGGCTTTTTGTGGAGATGTACTTGTCAACAATACGTGATATTAAACTATGTGGATTCTTATTTATGCATTTGAGAGCATGGCATCAAGGTTGGTAACCTTGTATGATTTCATAAATGATATGTTAAAATATGATATATACTATTATTATTAAATTTTGCACACCTATTATTTTGCGTGGAGAGAGGGGTACCCTAGAGTACCTGGTGCGGGATGAGATGGCCATAGCCCGGCAAGTTGGCTTCATATTTATTTGTGAGTTTTTATTTACATGATGCACTTGGACATGTGTTGATTGATGGCTTGCGAGCCTACGAGATTTGATACTGACATTAATTTATATGCACAATTCCATGGTGATATATGGTTGCATGATGCATTTAACTTGGAGTTGATCAAGTCATAAGTTACAAATCTTGTATATAAATGTTGAGTCCTTAATTACTCTTTTTGGTGTCTCTATGTTTCTTGGATCCTGTGCATTGTTCCTTGTTCCTCGAACTTACTGAGCCTTGTGGCTCACTTGATCTTCTTTGTCATTCCAGATAAAGGGAAGACCGTTATTGGGGGCGAGTCTAGTGGGACTAAGGCCCAGGGACAGTAGTGTACAGAGACGCGTCTTAACTTGAAGATCTTGATTTGTATTTTGGTGAGGCTTGAGATGAATTGATTTTTATTTTGTTAGCTAACATTAGAGTCTCTTATCTATTTTGTATGGCCGTCGAATCCAAACTCATGAGATATTGGAGTATCTGAACTTTAATTTAGTTTTCGCTACTAGTAATTAAATGAATTGTCTGTTTATTTATAGTTTGTTCTATATTATCTCTGTGATGACATCCTTTCAAATATCCTATGCTAGAGGGAATATTCGAGAGTGAGCCCTTACAAAAATAGTTTAAGCTCAAAACGTTGAAGGCTAAGACCTTTAAATTCAAATCACTTATTTCAAAATTATTTAAGCAACACTTGTTAAAGTTTTGTATTAAGATACTCATCACCAAAACATTATCAAAATCAAACCAACACTAACTTCTTACAAATCAACCACAAACCCAAATCGTACAAATTACCTAAAACCAAACTCGCCAAACTCAAATTCAAACCCAACATAAGCACAAAAATAATATAACCCTAAACAAATTCACCCAAAATTGCCAAAACAATATGCCTTAAGTCATTTACCAAAATTATTAAACCACACACATTCAATTAACCCAAGCCTAGTCAAAGCCCACTCAGGTGGCACTAGAAAAAATCTAACTTTTAGGGACGAAAAATTTCATCACTAAAACTTCAAATTCCGTCATTAATTTATTCAGTGACAAATTTTATAACATCCTGCATCGAGCGATAGGAAAGACTGAACAACTTATCTTGATAGACCTACGTGAACTTCTCAAGGGTCACTCATCCTTAAACTTCCCCATCTCAAGCACGCTTAAGTGGGGAGTTCTTTGCCTATATTCAGCCCAAAAGGTATCTAGCTGGTATTGTTTCTTTCTTTACTTATCCTCGATATATATTACTCTTCTCTAGGCTTTTAGGGTATTATATTCTCTCCCCTTGAGCATATGACGTCCTCTTCATGCAACATTACAATTGGTCTCATGCGACCTTACAATTAATCCTAGATCTTTTCTTTTTTAGAGGCTGTCATCCTAGAAGTCTGCTAGAAGTCGCTCCTTGTTTAGGCCCTCGCGCCTCAGCACCACTCCCGGCTTTCATCGGACCGCTTTCTCCAAGGGTCGGCTTTGATACCACCTATAACATCCTGCATCGAGGGATAAAAAGAACGTGAACAACTTATTCTGATGGGCCTACGCGAACTTCCCTGGGGATACCCATCATTGAATTTCCCCAACTCAAGCATGTTTTACCCGAGAGTTCTTTGCCTACATTCAACCCAGAAGGTATCCAGTTAGTGTTGTTTTTTTTCTTACTTATTCTCGATATATATTACCCTTCTCTGGACTCTTGGAATATTACAAATTTAGTGAAGGATAAATTTCGTCGCTAAATTTTAATGACATAATTTAGCAATGGATGGATTTAGAGACAGAATCAGCGACGGATATAATTTCATTGCTGATTTAGCGACGAAAATTTAATTATCAACTAGGGAAATTTTCGTTTCAAGAAAAAAATAAAATAAATAAAAATTTAAACATAAATAAAAATATAAATTATATAAATAGAAATTTAAAAGTAAAATTTTATATTTATTTAATATAAATATATATAAATAAATTTGAATAGAAATTGAAAATTTATTTATATAATCATTAATTTAGAGACAAAAATAAAAATTAAAATATTTTAAATTTAAATTCATATAAATATGTAAGATAATAAAAATGAATATGAAATTCAAGTCGATTAATTTAGTTAATAAAATATAATCATAAATATTCAATTACAATTAACAATTATCATTATTGATATATACATTTTTTCCTTATCACCTTCATCTTCATAAAACGGGTCTCTACCTAATGAGACTATAGACAATCTAGTAGTAGTTGTAGATTGCTTTAATATTATGGACATCATTATATTCGTATGATCTTTTCACGCAATTATCTCTTGTTGCCACTGACGTAGTTACACATTTTCAGTGGTCGTCTGGGTGACCGTTTCTGTTAGCTCTTGGTTCCAACTTTGCACCTCGGTCATCGTCTATCTCATTTCTTCATTCTCGTTCCAAGTGGAGCAGCTCCTCATTAATCTGAGTGAACCTCAGTCTCATTTGCTCTAAATCATATGACATGGACCCATATAAACTACTAGAGATGCTACCGGATGCAACCAGGTAGGACTAATTAGCTTGAGAGCCGAGACTGTAAACACGATCTTTCTTGTTTTTACCAGAGATAGTCTGCTAAAAGATATAGTGCTCATCGACTATAGTTGAAGAGGGCAAATCGTTACCGATTAATACTGAAGAAATAAAATTTGTAACCTATTTTATAACATTATATTTGTACTTCTAATTTTAAAACTTATATTTAATAAATAACTAACTCACCAATAATATTTATAATATTATATTTGTACTTATAATTTTAAAATATAAATGAGAGCTAATTAAAATACAAATATTAAGATTTTCATTTAAAATCACAATAATATATTTAATAAATAACTACTTAAAAATAATTTTTACAAATAAATTGTACATTTAATTTATTTTTTATATATAATTAATATTTCATTTATAAAAAAAATTGACATAATAATTTTTTATTTCATTTACACATTTTCTAATGATTTTTTATTTAAAAAATCAATAATATATATATAATACACAATAATATATACAGAATATACAACTATATAAATGTAAAAAAAATAATAATATACATGCAATAAATATAAATAATAGAGATATTAAAATTAACAGTTAATCATTAAAAAGTAACTAATAGAGATATTAATCAAGTAAAAGTTAATTATTATAAATTAACAGCTAAAAAGGATGCATTTAAAAAACATTCAGTTAATTATTAATCAATAATATATTATATTTTTATTTGTTTAACATATCAGTTAAAACGAATCAATCTATAACAAACATAGATATCTATCATCTAAAAAACATTCAAAGATGCATTTAAAAGCTAAAATGACAAAATATTAAAAATATAATATACAAAGAAAGGGAAAAAAAAATAATTTACAAATCTTGGTGACAGGCATTAAATAGCGACAGGCATTCAAATATATTTTTTAAAAAATAATAAAATATACATATTTTTATTTTAAATTTTCTTTCATTTTAGCGATGGAATTGTTCTATTGCTAAAAAATTTTAAATTTTTATCACTAAAAATTATTTATATTATAGTGACGAAATCATTCTGTCGCTAAAACTTATAATTTAATTTTTAATTTTAGCCATGGAATTATTCCGTTGCTAAAAAAATTTAAATTAAGTTTTAATTTTATTTTTTTTAGCAATGGAATTATCTGTTGCTAAATTAAAAAATTAATAAAAATTTTAAATTAAATTGAAATCACAAAAATTATTTAGTGACGGGCGTATCCGTTGCTAAATTTAAAAAATATTAAAAATTATTTAGTGATGGGTCTTTTCGTCTCTAAATTTAAAAAATATTTAAAAAAATTAATGATGGAATAAAGTATCGCTAATTCGTTGCAAAAATTTAGCCACGGCTATTTCGTCGCTCACTTGTCACTAATTAATGACTGAAAAATTTCATCGCTAAAATGTGTTTTTCTTATACTGTGAGACTAAATAAGTCAAGTTTACACAACCCACTTACTACAATGTTTTCTTTGATAAGTGACAAGCTAGGTGGTGGTGGTTTGCAGACAGTGTTTGTAACAGCTCGCCTTCTTGGGCATGTTATGCCTTAAGAAATTTGGTCCTTTTTTTAAAAAAAAAAAAAAAACATTATTTTCAAAATTCCCTAAGACCGTATCTAGTGCTAGAAAATAATTGCAAAGCGGAAGCTGAATCGAACCTGCTCATGGTAATGCATAATTTAATGACTGTACATGACATTTAATACAAGCTAATACATAAAGCGTTTGATAATAAAACAGTATATACAAGTCTTAAGCTAATCCTATTACAACATGGTACATTTACTCGCATCTTGATATCTCATGTCACTACACATCACCAATCTCTGAACCATCTCTGCAAGTCTCGGCTGGAATGTTGAATTTTCCAGGGGCGAACCCAAGTTAGATGATGAACCATCTAAGTAAGAATACCAAATGCAATGCTATGAGTGTATGCAATGTCTTTTATCGTAGGTGTCAACTACACCCCTCATGCTGCCTATCATTTTAGCGGCCACCTTTTTCGAGGCCGGGGTGTATGGGTGCACCCTTGATAGGCCAGCGGTGCCAGTTTGTACTTCCTACGACCTCATATGCGTGTGATCAACAGTATCATTGTACATGTATGCATTTCATAGTCATGCCATTGATGCAGTCTACGTGATGATTTCATATCATATCATGCCAATATGATAAAAGCATTTACATTAATAACTATATTAAATTCAGGTAGCATACTTATAGCTAATTTGTCTCGAACTACGTGCCAAGCGGCTATCCCTTAATCTCCTTGCTCACAAGGACCCCTACAACATAGATTTATTTTTAGAATACCATTTGCTAGTTTTTCATAATTTCCTCCATTTTTCTTTTATTCCTAAGCTTTATTTCTTCCAAAATTACATAATAATTATCTAGGCTTCATAAAAATTTACTTTCTTTTTACCAACATTTCTTAAATAATATTCCTAGTATTCTGGAATTTTCTTGGAATTTTCTAACTTAAATTCCTATTTTCCCCTTATTTCATAATAGCTAAATGTGTAATTATTACATAATAATTACCTAATCTTTCGTTTTATTCAATATCTTTTCACTAATATTTCTTAAATAATACTTATAACATTTTGAAATTTTTTTGAAATTTTCAGAACCAAAATCATATTTTTCTTTATTTCCATACTAGAAAAATCTACTTAAATAATTAATTAATTTATCATTTCCAGAAAATTATACATTAAATAAATCATAAACAATATTTCAAACTTAGTAATAAAATTTTAAAATTTTATTTCATCAATTTTATTTTATTTTCTTTTCTTTTTTTTTTATTTTCTTTTCCTATCGGGCGCGTGTGGGCCACGCGCCTTCGCCTAAACCGCGGGCGCGGGCGCCCACGCGCCTGACCCCCTCTTCGCAATTGTCTTCTCCGGCGGTTATTTCGCCGCCGGCGATGCCTCGGTCGCTCCAAACTTCAAAAGAAGCTTCCATCCTCGGTGATTTCGACCTCCTGAACTCGAATCTACCCTCAAAAATTGGAAAAAAGCATTAAAATTACCTCGATTTGGCGATTGAATTCTCGGCTCCGACGAGTCGCGATTTTTTAGCGAAGCTTTGATTCGTCTTCTCCCTTGCTCCGTTGGCCACCAAATTTAACAGAAACGATGCCCACGACTTGGAGATCAGAACCCCACTCTCAAATCTCTCAAACCCTTTCTCAATCGACTGATCTAAGCCTCGCCACTTTCAGATGAAATGTCTTGCGCGAACTGGGCTATTTATAGCCAAAAAACCCCGTCGAAAATGTCAAATCGAAGCCTCACGTGGCCGGGAAGGCCTTACCTCCGGTCACTCGGCCATTAATGCTCCCCTTCCCTATTAATTTCCAATTTGCAGGCGGCCATGCGCGCTGCTCTGCAACTTCCGAATTTTTCGAATTTTTTTTTTCTTTATATATATTATATATATTATACATACATACATACTAGTATACATACATACATACGAATTTACATGCATACACACACATATATATAAATATATATTTAACAGACTATACACACTAAATATATTTGGCAAAAATCCTAATAAAATACTTATATTATATTTACCTATTTATCCATACTTATATACTTTTACATAATTATATTTATTTCCATTTACATATATATTTATTTATATTTCACATACCTAATTACATACTTATATGATTTCTAGCATAAACATACTTAAGCTAAATTAATCATTTAAACCGAATAAAAATAAATTGTTTACATATCATATAAACTAAATTGATTTATTCAATGTGGCTTAGGGTATTACATTCTTCCCTCTTTACAAAAATTTCATCCTCGAAATTTATTTATCCCTCACTCGCTCTGACTATGGGGTCTTCAAACAGGTATGGAAAATTGAGTTTCATATCTTCTTCTCGTTCCCAAGTTATTTCTTCGCTCACGGGGTTTCTCCACAAAACTTGCACCAGGGGAATTGATTTGTTCCTTAGGACTTGATCCCTGCGATCCAAAATACTGACCGGTTTTTCTACATACGAGAGATTTTCTTGAATCTCGATAGCTTCAACTGGCATTATCTGGGAAGAATCTGGCTCATGCTTTCGCAGTTGTGATACGTAAAACACGTCATGGATGTTTGATAGAGCCAAGGGTAGAGCGACTCGATAAGTGACTTGTCCAATTCTTTCCACTATATCGTATGGCCCTATATATCGAGGGCATAACTTGTCCTTTTTCTTGTTGCTTTTAGTCACCATTCTCATTGGAGATATCTTCAGGTATACTTTGTCGCCTACTTGAAACTCCAATTTCCTTCTTCTTGTAGCTGCGTAGGACTTCTTGCGATTCTGAGCTTCCTTAATTCTTTCTTGAATGATTTTTATCTTTTCTGTCGTTTTATGAACTATCTCGGGTCCCAAGATTTGTCGTTCGCCTACTTCAGTCCAGCATACCGGGGATCTACATTTTCGGCCATACAAGGCTTCATAGGGAGCCATTCCAATGCTGCTGTGGTAGCTGTTATTGTAAGCGAATTCTACTAATGGTAAATGCTCTTTCCAACTACCTGGAAAATCAATCGCACAAGCTCGCAGCATATCTTCTAGGGTCTGAATGGTCCTTTCTGATTGACCATCTGTCTGGGGATGATAGGCTGTACTTAACCTGAGCTGAGTACCCAAACTCTCTTGCAGACTTCCCCAAAACCTGGAAGTGAATCTTGGGTCACGGTCTGATACAATACTTACTGGCACTCCGTGTAATCTGACAATCTCATTCACATACTATTGAGCTAATTTGTTGATTGGTTGGCTTACCCTTATGGCCAAGAAATGAGCAGACTTAGATAGTCTGTCAACTATCACCCAAATAGCATCGTTTCCCTTAGGACTCCTTGGCAGTCCAGTCACGAAATCCATCGTAATGTGCTCCTATTTCCACTCTAGAACTTCCAATGGTTGCAAGCTCCCACCAGGCTTTTGGTGCTCAATCTTAATTCTCTGGCAGGTGTCACATTGACTAACGTACCTTGCCACACTTTTCTTCATTCCTGGCCACCAATACACAGCTTTCAAGTCTTGGTACATCTTGGTGGTTCCGGGGTGGATCAAGTATCTGGATAGATGAGCTTCTCCCAAAATTGTTTGTCGCAATTCCCTCACACGAGGCACATATATTCTTCCTTGAAACCGAAAGATGTTTCCTCTTACCTCAAATTCTGGTTTCTTTGCTTGCCCATACTCGTCAACCCACATTTTTATTCGGGAGTCTTCGGGGTAGGCTTGTCGTATCTGATCCATTAACTCTGGCTGTACTGTAAGACTAGCTACGTAGGCTGAGTTTTCTCGAAAAACTATTCCTACTGTTATCAGGCTAAATGCTTCAACTAGCTTCCATTCTGCCACTATCATTTCAGCCACACAAGCGGTTTCTTTCCTGCTTAGGGCATCTGCCACAACGTTAGCTTTATCGGGATGGTATTGCATAGTATAGTCGTAATCTTTTAACAGCTCCATCCATCTCCGTTGCCTCATGTTTAACTCTTTCTGTGAGAAGGCGTACTGTAGGCTCTTATGATCAGTAAAAATTTCGAACTTCTCACCATACAAATAATGTCTCCAGATCTTTAGAGCAAATACCACTGCAGCTAATTCTAAATCATGAGTCTGGTAGTTTCTTTCATGGTTCTTTAGCTGTCGAGAGCCATAAGCAATGACTCTCCCGTGCTGCATCAGCACACACCCTAAACTGTTTCTTGAGGCGTCAGTGTAGACCATAAAACGTCCTGATCCGTTTGGCATAGCCAGGACTGGAGCGGTTGTCAGCTTAGCCTTAAGTGTTTGAAAACTTTCTTCGCATCGTTCGTTCCAGTCGAATTTTACCCCCTTCTGAGTTAACTTGGTGAGGGGTGTCGCAATTTTTGAAAATCCTTCCACAAACTTTCTATAGTACCCTGTCAGTCCCAAGAAACTCTTAACCTCAGTAACTGATTGGGGTTGCTTCCAATTCGTCACAGCTGCGATCTTGACTGGGTCGACCGATATTCCTTCGGCCGATATCACATGTCCTAAAAATGCTACCTGGTATAACCAAAATTCACATTTTGAGAACTTGGCATACAACTTATGTTCTCGCAACGTTTGCAATATTATCCTTAAATGTGATTCGTGTTCTTCTTCCGAGGGAGAATATATCACTATGTCGTCTATAAACAGGATCACGAACTTGTCCAGGAATGGCCTGAAGACTCGATTCATAGTGTCCATAAAAGCTGCTGGTGCATTGGTTAGTCCGAACGGCATCACCAAAAATTCATAGTGTCCATATCGAGAACGAAACGCTGTCTTCGGCACGTCTTCGGCCTTGATCCTTAATTGATAGTATCTTGATCTTAGGTCAATTTTTTAGAAGACCTTGGCCCCTTGCAATTGATCGAACAACTCCTCGATTCTTGGGAGTGGGTACTTATTCTTGACCGTTATCTTGTTGAGCTGTCGATAATCGATACACATCCGCAGACTCCCGTCTTTTTTCTTGACAAAAAGTACTGGTGCTCCCCATGACGACATACTTGGTCTGATGAACCCCTTGTCTAACAGCTCTTGAACTTGGGCTTTTAATTCTCTCAATTCTACAGGAGCCATTTTATACGGGGGTATCGAAACCGAACCTACTCTTGGTACGATCTCTATCGAAAACTTGATTTCTCGCTGGGGCGGTAATCCAGGCAATTCTTTGGGAAACACATCCCTGAATTCTTTAACGAGTCGCACCTCTTCAATTTTTAAGGGCTCCTTGCCTTTCTCTTAAACACAAGCCAAGTATCCTTGTGCCCTTTGGCGTAACAGTCTTTCAGCTTTCAGAGCCGAGATCCATTTTTGTTCACTTACCTTCCTTTGCCCTCGAAACTTGACATTCAAGTCGTCGCTCTTGAGGCAGA
Organism: Diospyros kaki; assembly: GCA_036245055.1. NCBI lineage: Eukaryota > Viridiplantae > Streptophyta > Magnoliopsida > Ericales > Ebenaceae > Diospyros > Diospyros kaki. The sequence continues at coordinate 13,391,506 of BSEG01000015.1, read as the reverse complement.
CTGTCTTAGCTTTACAGTCCAATGTGGTGTTATACTTAGTTAGGAAGTCCATTCCTAGAATCACATCAAAATCTTGAAATTCCAGAAGAATTAGATCCATTGGGAACTCAACCTCTCCTATTTGAATCTTTCTATCTTTGTACCCTGATGAAGTTTCTAGAGTCTTCCCCATTGGGGTTGCGACAATCATTCGACAATTCAAATTTTCTGGTTTGTCTCCTACTATTTTAGCAAATGCATGTGAAATGAATGAGTGACTTGCACCTGAATCTATTAATGCATGCACGGGGATTCCAGATAATAGCATGGTACCTTCAATTACCGTTGGATCTTCTGTCGCATCCTGCCGTGTTAGATGAAACACTCTTCCTTGATGTGCTCTGGCATTCCCGGACGTCCCTTGGGGTTGACTTATCAGTCGCGGCTTGGGACAGTCCTTCGCGAAATGGCCCGTCTGCTGGCAGTTGAAACAAGTAATTCCTTTCTTTGGGCAGTTCTGGTTGAGATGCCCTATTTATCCACAATTGTAACACCTCTTTGTCCCGAGCCGGCACAGCTTTCCTGGGTGCTGCTTCTGGCATTTTGCGCATGGGGTACTAGGCTTGAATTTCGGTTTCTGGGGTTCCAGCTTCTTGCCGACTCTATGACTGCTCCCTTGCTGACTTTCTCCTTGGATAGCGTCGATCCGGCTCAGGTTAGCCTCGGTGGTATAGGCTTGCAGTACCGCTTCTGCATAGGTCTGGGTACTTGCACTACTCAACGCCCTCTGAAGCTTCAGATTTAGCCCTCCCAAAAACTTCTGAGCCTTGATCCTTTCGTCTCCTTCGTAAATAGGCATGTATCGAATCAATCGACTGAAAGCGTCCTCATACTGGGCGACAGACATGTCCCCAGTCTGTCTCAGCTCCATGAATTCTCTTTCTTTTTTCATTCTTAAATTTAGAAAGAAGTACTTCTCTTTGAAGAGTTCCTTGAATCTTTCCCAAGTGATGTAAGGTGCCCTGGCTCGAGAGGTCATTGTTCTCTTGACTCCTCTCCACCATCTGTCTGCCTCTCCTTGCAACATGAAGGTGGCGCAATTAACTTTCTCTTCTTCGCTACAGTGAAGGTGGTCCAACAACTTCTCTGTTTGCTCGATCCAAAATTCCCCTTCACTAGGGTCGGCACCAATTTTCCCCTGAAAAACGAGAGGGTTCTGCCGTCGGTATAAGTCAAGCATGTTGGCCACGTGACCATCCCTGGAGTGAGTCTCGTGTATGAAACCCACCACACTTCCCAGAATTCGCTCCATCTGATCTAGTCTGCTACTCCCGGTCTCTTGGTTGGAGTCGCCTTCTGAGTGCCTACTGGTATTTCCCTCGGTGTTACCAGCTTGTGGGTTGGGCGTCCTAGGCCCAATTGCTAACCTTCTTTGAGTGTTTACCATCTGAAAGGAAAATAGCATTCGAGTTTAGACAACAGGATCTTACCATCCGATTAGTTCTATATTATACATTCGGTTGCAAAACGTTAAATGTACATGCTACATATTTACATAGATTACACATAGCACTATACAAGTCATGTAAGTAGTTAGAGTGTTTCTGAGATGGATCCATTTTGGTCCTGACGACCTCCAGATCCAAACATTCTCTTCATCTTCAGAGTCGTATGGGGGTGCCTCAGGGTCGTCTATTACTTCCACAACTTCCTCCTCATCCTCCGAGTGTGAGACCTCAAAGTCATCTTCAGCCCAGAACACGGGTATGTCATCCTCTTCCTCTTCTTCTTCTTCTTCTTCTTCCGCATTAGCTGGATTTCCCATTTCTTCTGGCTCGGCCGAGTCCTCCATTTCTTCTTCCTCTCTCTCTTCGAGTGGCTCCTCCATGTCTTCGTCGAACTCGTCTATTGGCACTGGCTCGTACATTTCTACCAGTAATTTGCGAACCCGAGTACAGTAATGACGAAATTCAGGGAACTGCTCGTCTTGATGCCGGACCCAATTTGTGAATTCCTGCAGCCCATCTTCTAATGGCCCCGTTTGTTGCAGCTTAATTAAAGAAATTATAGCTTCTAACTTTTTAGATTATAGCTTTTAAAACTTAGAATAAGTTGTGAACCTGTTTGCTACAACTTCTTAGAAGTTGTAGTTAATTAGTTGTGGTGTTTGATACCATAAGCTGTAAAGTAACTTATTTTTGTGTAATTGTCCATAATACCCTTAGTAGTTATAGAATGATAATTTAAAAATTAATTAGTATATATATATAAGTTTCAAGTATTATAAAAAAATTAATTAGAATATAGAGAGAGAGGAAGATGGCGAGAGAGAGGAAGAGATTTGAAAATGGAGATGGCGGTGGAGAAGAAAAACCCATGATTGTGTAGACAAGAGAGTAATTCTTTGTTAAAAATAAGGGTAAAATTGTCACAGAAATATAATCATTTAAGCAAAAGTTGTAAAAGCTGGGGTACCCCAGCTTTGAAAAAGCCAGCTTCTACCTCTTCTAAAAGCTAGTAAAAGCTATAAGTTAGAATTCTATAAGTTAAAACAAATACTACATCCCAACTTTTTTGAAGCTAGAAGCTAAAAGTTACAACTTTTAAGCTGCAACAAACAGGCCCAATACACCGACCATCATATTTATTTGAAACTAGGCGAGATCGGGCCAAAGTCGGTAGCTTGGGGGCACGTCGTCGATAATTTCTTCTATCTGGACGAGGTATTCCATGATACCCTTGTTCGGTTCTGGAATCCGGTTCGCCATACAATGAGCCCAGTGATCAACCAAGACCTGCTCTGAGAAATTGCCAGCCATCTGTCATCACAACTTCCGTTAGTACCCCTAACTGTTTTCGAGTTAGTACTTCCACCTGCTAGGCCTAGTCCAATTTTCTTCCTAGGTACTCTTCTAAGTTGAGCTCTGATACCAACTGTAACAACCCGCCTTCTTGGGCATGTTATGCCTTAGGAAATTTGGTCTATTTTTTTTTTTTTAAAAAAAACATTATTTTCAAAATTCCCTAAGACCGTATCTAGTGCTAGAAAATAATTGCAAAGCGGAAGCTGAATCAAACCTGCTCATGGTAATGCATAATTTAATGACTGTACATGACATTTAATACAAGCTAATACATAAAGCGTTTGATGATAGAACAGAATATATAAGTCTTAAGCTAATCCTATTACAACATGGTACATTTACTCGCATCTTGATGTCTCGTGTCACTACACATCACCAATCTCTGAACCATCTCTGCAAGTCCCGGCTGGAACGTTGAATGTTCCAGGGGCGAACCCAAGTTAGATGATGAACCATCTAAGTAAGAATACCAAATGCAATGCTATGAGTGTATGCAATGTCTTTCATCGTAGGTGTCAACTACACCCCTCATGCTGCCTATCATTTTAGCGGTCATCTCTTTCGAGGCCGGGGTGTATGGGTGCACCCTTGATAGGCCAGCGGTGCCAGTTCGTACTCCCTACGGCCTCATATGCGTGTGATCAATAGTATCATTGTGCATGTATGCATTTCATAGTCATGCCATTGATGCAGTCTACATGATGATTTCATATCATAGCATGCCAATATGATAAAAGCATTTACATTTACAACTATATTAAATTCAGGTAGCATACTTACAGCTAATTTGTCTCGAACTACGTGCCAAGCGGCTATCCCTTAATCTCCTTGCTCACAAGGACCCCTACAACATAGATTTATTTTTAGAATACCATTTGCTAGTTTTTCATAATTTCCTCCATTTTTCTTTTATTCTTAAACTTTATTTCTTCCAAAATTACATAATAATTATCTAGGCTTCATAAAAATTTACTTTCTTTTTACCAACATTTCTTAAATAATATTCCTAGTATTCTGGAATTTTCTTGGAATTTTCTAACTTAAATTCCTATTTTCCCCTTATTTCATAATAGCTAAATGTGTAATTATTACATAATAATTACCTAATCTTTCGTTTTATTCAATTTCTTTTCACTAATATTTCTTAAATAATACTTATAACATTTTGAAATTTTTTTGAAATTTTCAGAACCAAAATCATATTTTTCTTTATTTCCATACTAGAAAAATCTACTTAAATAATTAATTAATTTATCATTTCCAGAAAATTATACATTAAATAAATCATAAACAATATTTCAAACTTAGTAATAAAATTTTCAAAATTTTATTTTATTTTCTTCTTCTTTTTTTTTTCTTTTCCTATCGGGCGCGTGTGGGCCACGCGCCTTCGCCTCAACCGCAGGTGCGTGCGCCCACGCGCCCGATCCCCCCTTCATGGTCGTCTTCTCCGGCGGCTATTTCACCGCCGACGATGCCTCGGCCGCTCCAAGCTTCAAAAGAAGCTTCCATCCTCGATGATTTCAACCTCCTGAACTCGAATCTACCCTCAAAAACTAGAAAAAGAACATTAAAATTACCTTGATTTGGCGATTGAATTCTCGGCTCCGACGAGGCGCGATTTTCCGGTGAAGCTTTGATTCGTCTTCTCCCTTGCTCCGTTGGCCACCAAATTTAACAGAAACGATGCCCACGACTTGGAGATCAGAACCCCACTTTCAAATCTCTCAAACCCTTTCTCAATCGACCGATCTAAGCCTCACCACTTTCGGATGAAATGTCTTGCGCGAACTGGGCTATTTATAGCCAAAAAACCCAGTCGAAAATGTCAAATCGAAGCCCCACGTGGCCGGGAAGGCCTTACCTCCGGTCACTCGGCCATTAATGTTCCCATTCCCTATTAATTTCCAATTTGCAGGCGGCCATGCGCGCTGCTTTGCAACTTTCGGATTTTTCGGAATTTTTTTTTTCTATATATATATTATATATATTATACATACATACATACTAGTATACATACATACATACGAATTTACATGCATACACACATATATATAAATATATATTTAACAGACTATACACACTAAATATATTTGGCAAAAATCCTAATAAAATACTTATATTATGTTTACCTATTTATCCATACTTATATACTTTTACATAATTATATTTATTTCCATTTACATATATATTTATTTATATTTCGCATACCTAATTACATACTTATATGATTTCTAGCATAAACATACTTAAGCTAAATTAATCATTTAAACCGAATAAAAATAAATTGTTTACATATCATATAGACTAAATTGATATATTCAATGTGGCTTAGGGTATTACAGTGTTGGTGGTAGTAAAGGTAGTAGGCAACAACATGCCTACTTTTTTGGGAAAATTTTGGAGCGATAGTGGGATTGATTGGCTTCTCCCATGATAATGAGATCCTGACTATTCTTTTTCATGAGTATTAGTGGAGGGTAATGATGGTTGGGGTTTCTCTAGATAGCAACAACTATCCTTCCAATGGTCGTGGTGTTGGGGAACTCATATAGATGTGTGTATTTTAAAAAATTTATCTCATGAAACACAATGGAATTGCTACAACAAACATATGAATACTTGGATATTTAAGCAATGCATTATTATATCACATGTAGTAAACTGAATGGTTCAATACATACCTGGTTAGAAGATACTGAGAAGGTGTACAAACAATTTTTACGTGAAGACCTCATCCTCCTCAAGTCGTTGAGGGCCTAGTTGGTCCACACCAAACTAGTCTTCCAAAACCAACTATAAATCTCTGTTAAGTGCTAGCTAGAACACCCCAAGCTACCAATACTTAGTTTTCTTTTGGTCTTTAAGGTATGCTCAACACTTGAGTAAAATCTGTAGCTATGATGTTAGAAGAAGAAGAAAAGAAGTAGCAAGAAGAAGCAAGTAGCAACATAGTTGAAAGACAACTTAATCTTCTATTTCTTTCTTCTAATCTCTTCTCATCAACTGAATTAGAAGAGCCAATAGGAGCACAACAAGTCCCCACAACATGCCTTCAAATGAGTGACAACTAAAAACATGTGTGTGGAAAAACCAATTTTTCTCAAAATTTTTGCACACAATCTGACGAACAGAACCAATCGACAGTTTATGTTGAGCAATTAATAGTTTTCCCAACTTTTGGAGAAACTTTCAACTGACTGTAGAAAGTAATTGATAGTTTTGTTTGCATGATGCATGGTCTTTCATATATTACGTGTGATCCATTAACACTTAATGAATCTAGTTATTAACTCTTAATAATTTTATAAAACCCACCATTAAATATTAATAATGTTGAAAACATTACAAGTGACATAGATTCGATTTTGGATTCTTCCTTTTTTGGCATGTGGCTTTCTAGATTCACTGCTAAGTAGCAATCAGACAACATCAAACACCTTTAATGTCGATCGAACACTTCAACCTATCTTAAGAATCCCTCCATCTTCTAAAGACATTCTGACGATCCTGAGTGACATCTAGCAACATATTAAGATAATCTAAGTGGCAATGAAGTCTATTCATTATGAACCCATTATATTCGATGATTACTGCGTCATACAATCCTTCTATCACATGTCTTGATTGAGCGAAAGTCATAGAGTGATAAATTCGCAAACTCAGTCACTATGTGATTGACCTTAATCAATGTGATTAGATGACACATAGGAAAACTCTTTTTCGATCATTAATGCCTTGTCCAAGGACTTCTTATATCACATTAACAGAAGATCGAACAGGATGTTCACTTTATCATAATAAAGGTAATGGATCCTATCGACAAGCACTTATCTCCATATACCAGCAATACAAGACCACACAGTGAGCATTCCCATTTTGCAATTAGATGAGTTCGCTCATCAGCAAATCTCATACACCAATACATAAGAAAATTATGTTGCTTTAAATCAAAGAATCAATTACACAATCACAACTTGATAACAAAACCATTATCCACTTTGCTATGTGATTTGTTAACGGCGTCACGTTTAGTGTGTTGTTCAACTAACAACCACTCATTTGTTTACTATAATCATCACATGCTTTTTAGTACATGACTCACCACCATTTATTATTAGTATCACATACTAATCAGAGTAGTAAACTTACATAATAATAGATAATTGATTAATCAAAGTCCTCATTTGAAAAATCTAAGGAGTAGGAATATTTAAGAAATCTTGTTACCAAAAAAATCTCGTCAACATATTTTTAATAATGAGATCTTAAATAGAAAATCTAGGAACTCATTCATACAAGAATCTCTTCCTCCTAGGTATGGTTGTGGTAACTAGCCTTGTGGTGGACTTCAATCAACGGAGATCTTAGCTAATTGTTTACAAAGCAATCAATGCACACTTATGCACCAGATCTTAACCTTCTTTTTTTCTTTTTAATTTTCTTCTAAACATTTTCTCAAACACTAATATTTTTGAAAAACACGATCTCACAAAAAAAAAAAAAAACCCAACCAAGAGCTCTAATACTACTTTTTAGGATCAAATCACATAAACCATAAACATAAATAAAAGTTAAAAAAGAAAATAATGACACATAGAAAATTAATGTGGTTTGACTTGACAACCTATGTTTATGATCCTACTATTAGGAGATGATCCACCAGCCAAAGCAAATTAACCTCATGGCTTCAAATAACTAGTCTAACCATACATTAGGACTCTGGTTATCAAGTTATGGATCATGTGACAAACAACCATAATAATCTAGATATATCACTCCACAGATTATTAGAAAATGATTTATCAATAACTAAACCTAGGTTACCTACTTATAAGCATTAAATTACAATGATAATGAAATTAGGTCTCCCAAACCTATTTTAATCACCTAATAAGAATCACCATACAATAAAATGATTATTTAAGAGAAGTCTTTTACATCAGATTTGTTGAGTTTGATTTTGAGAATGTTTTGATGATGAATACTTAATGCAAAACTTTAATGAAAATTTGAGAATGTTTTGATGATAAAAATCTAAAATCAAAACTTTAATGAATCTTGATAGGATTATCCTTAATATGTTACTCTAAGATTTCAAGGGTCAACCTAAGTGTCCATAATACACAAGTTAAATCAAATGACTTGTGGTACTTAAGAGCATACTTGAATTGCTTAAGATAATATCTTAAATATTCAACCATGTGTTAATTGAGTAACACATAGAGTAAGCTAAACTTGTAGCATTACTCCAATAATCATCTTAAGATTTAAAGTTTAAAAAAGAGTTGAATAACATTACTCTAGTGCTTACATATTTGTAAGCGAGTAAGATATGTTTGGACTTAAAGATCAATCAACTAACATTAATTTGAGGATAATAGAGTAATGTTCTTAATCGAGTCAGGAAATATTTTAGTTGAGTAATAAGTGTTGTACTCGATTAATTATCTTTTTAATCGAGTAAGACTAAGAATATTCAAGGGATTAATCGATTTTACACTTATATTACTCAAGCAAGTGATTGAATAATCTTAATCAAGTAATTAAAGAGTTAATTAACAAAAGTGATACATTAGTTGAGTAACTATATTCTTTAACAAAATAACAAGTCTTGATACTTGTACTATTATTCAACTAAGAAAAAATATTAATCGAGTAATTCATTCCTTATTCAAGTAATCAAAAACCTTAATCAAGTAATAATTCTAAAGCAAAATGTCAAGTCTCTATATTTGAACCATTATTCAACTAAAGTAATGTTTGTTAATCAAGATATGGGGTGAAAAATATAAGATATGGGAAACATTCCGGGCTTTTGTCATTTCCAACATGTTTGTTAAACTTATCTGACCATCATTGAAAAAACCATCTTGTGACTTCTTATCTGACTTTTTATAGATAAATTTATCCGGCTTCCCTCCAAATAAATTTATCCGATATTTTACAAATAAGCATAAATTACATATATGCCTTTGTATAAAAGGACTTACTGATTTCTCATTGTTCATCTTCTTCCTCCCACTGTCCGTCCGACCACCAATCTTCATCGCCTTTCATCCTCTTCTTCGCCACCAAACTGTTTAGCCACCATTGGTCTCCCTTTCCCCTTCGCTTCATCATCCGATGACCGCTGGTCTTCTCTCTTGGCTTCTCGTTCGTTTGTCCGCTGGTATTTTTTCAATCTTCCTTTGATCTCCTTGGCTTCACTGATCTTCTTCTTCTTCCTCTTCTTCTTCTTTCTTCTTCTTATTCGATCTCCCATCGTCTGTTTTTTTATTTTTTATTTTATTATTTTATGTTTTGGCCATTTTTAATTATTTAAGTAGAATTATAGTAATTCCACCAGTAATTGTTTCTACTTTTTAAGTCTTTTTAAATCTATTTTTAAACATGAATTTAGAAAATAAAACATTATTTTTATTTTTATTTTTTGACAATTCACATTAATCATTGAATACTATTTTAATTATAAATTTATTGTTGATGTTAAGATACAATTTTGAATGAATTTGGTAATAGAAATATTTTGATAAAATAACTCTTATCTCAGTGCTTATCATATATATTTAACAAATATATGGAAAGAAAAAATACAATTCTCAATGAAATCCAAAAAAATTAAAAAATAGTCTAATAAAAATATTGAAATATTTTCTGGTCTTATTTTGATTATTCCATATTTTAGTCCGAAAAATATTCTAACCTTATCTTAATATTTCCTTATCTTGCTCATTTTAACAAACATTACCTAAGAAGTTAATATTAATCATGTAACTTTATACCTAGTTAAGTAGTTATATGCAGTAATCGAGTAAAAATTATTAGACATAGAATGAGTCTTTATATTTGAATTATTAATTGACTAACAAAAAAATTTAATCGGGTAATGATACTCTTTAGTCAAATATCAAAATGACTTAATCAAGTAACAATCTCAAATCTACAAATGAATGAAAGGTTAATCAATTAAGATATGCTTTTAATTGAGTAATATCATTCTTTAATTGAATAACAAATATATTAGTCGAGGAATGATTGTTGGTACCTTAGGGTATGGCTACTCAAGAGGGGGGTGAATTGAGTAATTAAAATTTTTCTCTTTTTTAATAAATATTCTTGATTAATAATTTTATTTAATGCAAGCCATAAGATATAACAAGAATAAATGAAATAAGGCACAACACAATTTATAGTAGTTCAGTGTTTTTATACACACCTAGTCCACTCTCCTAAGGTCTAACCACTCTTGGGGTTTCACTAAATTAATTTTACCAAAGTTTTCACACTAGCTCACATTGGAAACTAGATATACACCTAGATTACAACGAGTTTTAGGCAACCACTACACCAAGATTTCCACCCTAGCTTACCTTGGATACTAGATTCATCTAGATTTTAATAGTTGTAATACTCCAAAAGTCTAGAAAAGAGTAGTATATATCGAGGAAAAGTAAGGAAGAAAACAACACCAGCTGTATACATTTTGAGTTGAATGTTGGCAAAAAACTCCCAAGTAAAGCGTGCTTGACCTGGGGTAATCCAAGGATGGGTGACCCCTCTGGGAAGTTTGCGTAAACCCATCAGGATAAGTTGTTCTATTCCTTCCTATCGCTCAATGCGGGATGTTACAGGTGGTATCAGAGCCGACCCTTGAGCCTCTACGTGTGATGGTGGGGCAAATCTTGGCGAGGTTGCTGAGTCCCTAAGGGGGGGTGCGTGTAGGCACCTTAGGCAAATCCCATATCGGTCATGTAAGGGGGGAGATCTGGGACCAGTCGTAAGGTCGCATGACGAGGACGTCAGTGCTCAAGGGGGGGAGAATGTAATACTCCAAGAGCCTACAAAAGAGTAGTATATATCGAGGATAAATAAGAAAGGAAACAACACCAACTGGATATCTTTTGGATTGAATGTTGGCAAAAAACTCCCAAGTTAAGCGTGCTTGACCTGTGGTAATCCAAGGATGGGTGACCCCCCTGGGAAGTTCGCGTAGGCTAACAGGGTAAATTGTTCCGCTCATTCCTATCGCTCGATGCGGGATGTTACAATAGTTCTAAGAAACCTATACAATCCTCAATGATAATTTAAATGTTTATGAATAATTTGTCCACACTTTGACACAAATAAGCAATTAAGCAAAAAAATATATAAGGAAATAATAATTAAATAAATAAATAAATTAGTGTCCTCGGAGAAAGTCAAAATAGACTCGAAAATATTTTTTTCCTCTTGCCTTGTGGCTCTTTGGTTGATGTGCAATAATACTTCATGAGCCTTGGATTGTTTGAGAGCGTTTGAGATCTTTCTAGTGCTTTGAATTTGCAATAGAAGTACTTGATATCTTAAAAATGACATTGGGAGAGGTATTTATAGGCATTTTAGACACTTTCCCAACGATCAAAATTATGACCGTTATAAAAAGAAGTAGCTTAGAATTATAATTTAAAATTAATATGTGTACATATATGATTGAGGAAGCCTTTAGATCAGTTGGCACGCGCGTGAGGAAAGGCTTGGGCTGATTGGAGGTTGTGGGTTTGATTCAAGGGACATGCGTGAATAGGAGAAAATGTTGGAATTAATTTCAGCCAAGGGGCACCAAAACAATGTCGTTTTGGAGGCCTAATTGATATATTTCCATTTTTTAATATATATGCTATGAAAATATCTAATAAATTAATCTAAAAAATATTTAAAAAATATTTTTAATAGAAAATAATTTTTTTGGTAATACATATGCTATAAAAATATTTTATAAATTAATAAAAAATAATTCAGTACTATGATTAATATATTTAAGAAGATATACTATTTTTGTTAATCACCAAAAATACTATAATTTGTATATTGAATTTTTTTTTATTAATCATCAAAACTTAATTAATATGAGCATGGTATCAAAACTTAATCAAATAACAATCTCAAATCTACAAATGGTTGAAATGTTAATAAATTAAGATATGCTTTTAATTGAGTAATATCATTCTTTAATCGAATAACAAATATATTAGTCGAGTAATGAGTAATGTAGCTAACAAGCTTAATCGAGTAACATTAATTAATAGTCGAGTAATGTCTGAACTTAATTAACTAACTATTAAGTTTATTCGAATAACTGTGTGTCTCACTTGAGTAAAACAAATTTTACTAGCATTAAATGTGTATAATTTTTAATTTCAGACAAACAAATCTTCATGAAAAGATGTATGAACAATATTTCATCATTATTAACTATATTTGAACTTCAAGATACATATTCTAATCATTGGAATGGAAGAAAATAGAATATTATTTATAGATCTTATAAGAGATTATAGTTTTTATCCTCTGGGCAATCAAAAAGTGGATTGAACAAGCTAAGACTATATATACCCAAGTCATGCATAAGATTGAAAATACATATTTTCTGAAAAAAGAATTCTCTTAAGAAAAATGAAAAAGAAGAGTTGTGATAAAAGCCAACTTCTATTATTCACCTATCCCCAAATTTTTTATACCAAGAGAGTGAAGAGCTTTCATTTCCTATCTTTTAAGTCTCTTTGTTTGTATTTAAAATCTATCTTGATCTTTCATTCATATTCTTTTTTTGGGTCATTTGCCTTGCAAGCTTTTGCTCATAAGTCTTTGAGAGTTGTACAATTTCTATGAGCTTTTGCTCCTCATTTTATTCTCTCAAATTACTATAAAGGTTGTGGTTAAGCTTTATAAAAACTACTATAAAGGTTGTAGTTGAGCTTGAGAAAAGTTACTATAAATGTGTGTTTGATTGCATTATCTAGAATTTAATTCTAGGTAATATTGGCTAGAAAACAAAAACCATCTCACCTCCTTGGAAAATGAATTCTATGGAAAAAAGTTTTAAAAGCTTGTACCTTACACATTTTTCTATAGAAAAATTAAGAGTGTTTGATTGTTTTCTATAGAAAATGTGTAATGATTATATATTTTTCATGGTAAATATGTGCAATCAAACACACTCTAAATGTTATAGCTGAGCATTTGAAAAGTTATCGTTATAGAGGGTAGTGCTGGCCTCTCTAAACAGACATTCCTTAGTAGATTTGAGAAAATGCTTGGTAAGAAATCAAGGTAGTGAAGTAGTTCAGATTGTGTCGAACCACTATAAATTGTGTGTGCATTGTCTCTTGTATATTCTTTTACATTTAATTTTCATATTTTATGCACTTTTCAGCATTGATTTTGAAATCACAAAAGTCTTAGCATTTTCAATCTATATTCATACCATTATTCTCAAAGCTATTAAAAAGCAAAAAACAATTTTTGAGCAAAAAACAATTTTTGTGCAAAATTTGCATCAAACCAAAAAGTTTTAAAATATCCAATTCATCTCCTTCTTGGGTGTACACTTATCTATTACACTTTCAAAATTAATCTTATCAAGTGAGATTAGACAATCTTAGTTAATATGAATTTGAGGAGTTATCTCAACATAAAATTTAACTCTTGAAAAGATAATACGTTATCACTACAAAATTATAAACAACTAAAAAAATCTTCAGAACAAACTACATTGTAATGACCTAATCTCGCCTTGAGTCAACAATCAAATGATGATTATTCATCAAATCCTCATTATAAAATCAACAACTACACTGTCATGGAAGAGAATTATATCCCTCGATTCAGATGCAAGATGTCAAAATATCAAGCCAAGTAATTAGTTTTCCTGAATTAACTCACTAGAGATTAAATTCATTATAATGGGAAAGATAACATCTAAATCCCTAGTGAGACTTATCTTATATTGGATTAAAAACTAAAATCAAAGCAAGATTTTTAGGCATTGTGAAACAAAATGAACCCATACACATTAACATAACTATAATAACAAACATGCAAACTCACAAATGATAAGATTGACACCATAGCCTCCAACTATGTACACTACCCTAGCTATGAGATGTGTAATTAGTTCTAAATGATCATACATCCAACTTAGGTACATTAACAAGAAAACATATATGCTCGCTAGCCTTTAGCTAGTAAACTATTACATACATTCAACATATATCTCAAATTAAAATAAATAAGTTTTTGAGTTGATACAATCATTCCAAATAAGTAACTAAACCTAGCAAGAAGCTTAGAAATAAAAATTACACATTATGACATGTATTTTACATTTGACCTTATAAAAGTAAACCTTCTATGGCTATCATTCCATAATTCTTTTACCTTTCTTCTTAGGCTAACCTACATACATTAAAAACATATATATAGGAAAGGAAACTATGAGTGTTCACACTTAATATAAGGCATACCTATAGGAATATGTGCAAAAACTAAAGTAGTATGACAAGATCAAAGAAAATGATCATTATCAGGCTATAAGCCTTACACCAAGAGTTTAGATGCTCAATAAAATCCCAATATCAATCAAACATGGTAATCACTAGGAACTAATGAGGATTGTCATCTAGCTACATACCAAACTAGATCTAGGTTTCTAGGTAAGCTATGGATAGCTCCTTGAATACCCCAATTACCAATTAAATGTAGTGTTTATTGGGAACTAAAGAGGACTACTTATTTGGCTGGCCACCGAACTTGTTATATTGTGTGAGATTCATGGACTAAACACTAACATTGTAATTGTGCAAATGAATGCAATGCTAACTCATACTACATGCATCGTCTCACTCTAGACTATTGCCTTAAGTTTCTCTTACATCTTTTGCCTTTCTTTATTCTCCTTGCTTTCTTAGGTCGCCACCAACTGTTAGAAGCATATGTAATACATAAGTCATATTTTCGATGACTAGATCATAGTAACTTAAACCTTCTTTTCAATCATTTACTTAGAGTCGACATGGCTTTTAAGTCATTCCTTAAACTTAGCATGGACCCTAAGTAACTCGATTTCATTTCTTATGTCACTTTTAACCTTGTATTTTACTCAATTCATACTATATGTCACTAAGAGTATGAACATAAAGATGATACCTTTCTTGGCCAATTGTGGCTCTAATTCTTCAAGGCTTGTTTCCTACTTCCCATGCTCACTTCACGATTTATAACAAATATTGAGTCATAAGTTAAGACACTTGTATAGTTCATAAGTGACTCATAACCATAAAATCCGAACTCTTAGGGCATACACCAACACATGCAAGTATTTAGATGACTATAAAATGACCCATTAACCTCAACATGCCATGATAACATTATTCAAGTCTTGATTTTTACCTTCAAAAAGTACCCTTTGGCTCTAGGGTAACACTAGCCAATTAATAGGGCTCTTCTTACTTGGCTCGGTTTCTTACTTCGATCTTGCATATTTTGAAGCCCTCAAAACACCTAAAACATGATTTAAAAACCAATTAGTTACATTCACCATAACCATGCTCACTAACTTTCCCTTAAACTTACATGTGGATCATCGAAGCACATCCATCTACATATATAAAATTTAAACCCATTAAGTAGTCTATATATGCAATGAAATGACCCAAATCATGGAGATCAAATACTCAAGACAAAGCCCTCATTCTTGGTTCATTATAGTCAAGACATGTGCATGTCCATTAAACCTATTTTTTGTTATTTTCTTACAATAAATCAAACACATACCATGGCAGATCTACATTCTAGGTTCTCCACAGAAATACTTTACAACCAAAAACTAAAGATCAAAAGAGATCTTATTGCCAAAATCTCCCTCTTATGTTTGATTGAACTAGATGAGTGGAATGCCACTTAACTTCTAAGTTTTTCTCTATTTCTAGCAAAATTGACATGTGCAAAGGCACATTCAAAGGTTAGAGACTTGATTCAAGAAAAAATAGTGATTGATTGTCGAAAAAGTTAAAAATGAAACATACCAAGTCTTCCTTAGCAATCGAGTAGCTAGCTGAGCTCCCATTGGGGCTTTCTCCATGTAAGCACCCCCGCACGGACTACCCGAATGGGAGCGCCTATGGAAGGGAAAAAGAATGGTACATCGAACAAAGACCACCCTGGCATGCATACACGAAAATAAGAACAGCGAAAGCGAAGCTAAACACATGCATGCACTATGAGTACCCTGTTAACACAGCAGTCACAAGATTAATAAATAAACACAGACTCCTGTGCCGACATACACGAGACTCGAGGAAAGACCTGGCACAGTCAAAAATAAAAGAACAGACCCTACACAACCATCAGATTTGACAGAGATTGATGGAATTGCCTGTACACCATACCGACTCTGCTGCTAGACGCTGACTCTCTTACTCGGACCCACGCTAGCACTACCTGGAATGATGGAAAGCAAAGTGAGTCGAGAGACTCAGCAAGCATAAGGAAAAGAAAGGCTGAAAGCTGTACATAACCAGAAAACTCACCCCAAAATAAACTCCCAGGTACACACAAGCTATGAGACGCTACAACACAATAGTAGAGCGTAATAAAAGCACATACCGGTCCTTGGGGTCCACACAAGACACACGGCACCCAAGTCCCATACCAATCTGTCGCTGCCCTGAAAGGCAACAAATATCTCCACAAACCTGCGCGCACGATCCCGGGCCGGTACTCCCGTCGCCCATCCCCGTCGGTACTCCCGACAACCGAGCCATAGGCTCCCTTGGAACGGTACTCCCGTCCGAGAACTAATAACTACTAGTAGCCATGCAATGCACATAAAAATGTAATGGCGTAGTGAGCATCAACGTGATACACTGGTGCCCATACATCCAGGCATCAGGCCATGCTCCGCCCACATAGTAAATCACACGCCATGCATATGCTCGCGCTGGATGCAACCTAACAAAACTAGAATGTCCATGTCCAAGCATACTCAATAAATGAATATCCCAACATGCATCTCGTACCCATGTGCATATCAAGTCATGAATAGTAATACAATATATCTGATCATGCAGTAAATCACATACCGGCAGAGCTAGTCAGCAGTGCCCGGCACCGGTCAACGGCTAGTGACTAGGAGTGTCTGCCTGACGGTCCACTTCAGGGCCGTACAATAGTTTACCCCAACGTCACCAAACAGTCGACCCCTGCCCCACTGCTCAATAGCTCTAATCAAATCATAAGTAAATCCAAAAAAAAAAATCATAAATAAAACCCGCACGACTAGGAACCTAGTTCTCCAAACTGGGTTCAACATCATTCCGAAAGGAATGTGGGCGGTACAAACCCCCGTAGGCACTCAACAAATGAAATTATAGAAGTCTCGGATTTAATTTAAATTAAAATAAATGAATAATAATTCAACAAATAAGGCTAGGTACCGAATTAGAGTAAGGGAGGTGATAAAATATAGGAAATCACGGGATCTTTCACGAGAATTAAAGATCAGGAAGAGAGGGTTAGGAGCTTGCCTTCACACGGTAGTTCCTTGCTTTTCTTGCACACCCGCTGCGAAGTAAAACGTTCGCTGGCAATAAATAAAATCGCGACTTTAATTAAATAAATCTACCGCGTAATATAAATAATTTAACCGTCTAAAATCCCTCGTAAGCTCACCATAAATAAAATCCTAATAAGTCTCGTATTTATTTTAAATTAAATCATGCTAATAAAATCCTCGAAGCCAGCTTAATAATTTAAATTTAAATCAAACGATTCAAAATTTCATAATTAATAAACGGGCCGAAACAGACGAAGGGAGGGTATAAAATAAAAGAAATCACAGGGTTTTTCACGGGAATTAAAGAATACGAGGAAAGGGATTGGAACTTGCCTGAAACCAGCTGATTCCGACCTCTCTCGAGCTCCCGATGCAAATTAAATCATTTCCTGACAAATAACACAATTGAGACTCAAATTAATTAATTTTAATCGCGTAAAATTTATAATTTAAACATATCAGGCTTCTACTAATTTTTACCCACGTATCTGATCACTTCCCATGCCGAAAAATCCCAAAAATCCTATTATTTTTCCTTATTTTTCTTTTCTTCCATTTCTTTTCTTTTCTTCTCCTTTCCTCCTCCTCCTCCTTCTTCTCTTTCCCGCGCCCCTGCTCCTGCGCGCTGCTTCTCTTCTTCTTCTTCTTCTTCTTCTTCTTCTTCCTCGCACCGCCTCTCCTGCTTCAGCCGCGGCCATGGCTGCCACACCCATGCACGCACGCGGCTGCCGCTGCCGCTGCAACCGGTCGTCCTTACCTGCCGCCACCGCGCCGCCCCGACCGTCGCGAGCCTGCTGCTCTGCCTTCGTCGCTGCTGCAAGTTGCTCGGCTGCCATGGCTGAGCTCTCGGCCAGCTCCCATGGTAGCCACCCCCCATCTCTCCCTCTCGAGCTCTCTCTCTCTCTCACTGCTCTCATTCCCTCTTTCTCGCAAGCGCTCTCTCCTTCGCAATCTCTCTCTCGGCCGATCTCTCCATCTCCCTCTCTCACTCTATCTCTCACTCTCTGCTCACTCTCTACTCACTTTGAAAAATATGGCCACTGGCCATCCCATGGCTTCCACGTACACGAGCACAGCACACACGTTTAATCAAATTAATTAATTTAATTAATTTTAGCTTCATTTATTATTTTTGTAATTATATTATTGTTATTTTCAATTTGTTTGGGATATTACACTCCAAGTTCTTCTCCTTCCTGTTGCTTGAACTTGAAGATTATAAACCTTCATTTCAAGTTTATCTTAAAAAATTCTCTAACTCACACTTTCATTTCTCTTTACATTCTCTTAATCAATAGGGGTTCAAATAAGCCAAATCTTTGCTAACATCCCCTTTTTATACTCTCACATAAGGCTTTAATGCCTTTTTCAAGCTAAACATGTCCTTAGGTTCTTCCATCTTTTATTTTAAAACCCAATACTAAATCTCATCTTAACTTATTAGTTTACCCTTTATTAATTTTTTAGCCTTGATTGAACTTTTGATTCTTTAGTCTCTCAGGCCCTCGAAATTGCTTAAATGATCTAGGTTTCATGTTTGGGGTTCCTCTATAATTATTTTAAGAATCGTGAACTATTTTCATTAGTAACTAGTTAGATAACTCAGTCCCCGTCTTTGTACTCTTATGAGTCATGTATCACTTAAAACCACTTCAAGGTTGCTTCGTATACCATTTTATGTTGCTTGTCATATACTATAGACTTTCTTAGTCTTTTTTGATAGTTCGATTTTAAAGTTAGTGTTTTCATTGTTCGAATTTTACTCCTATTTCTTGATCAAATAACACCATTAAGTTTACCCTCAGGCTTACATCAACACTCTAACTTTGTTTTCAGATTTCCAAATCTTGAGGTGTTCTTTGCAACAACTCAATAGTTTCTCAACTCATCGATTAATTAACTTCCTAGCATCAAGCTTTTAGGCTTCTAGTCCACTTGTGGTGTTCCAAAACTACAAGAAATTTTTTTTTTTATTAACTTGTCCTAAAACAATATGTAATGTTGGGTATTACGTGTAGCAAATCATTATCACACATTTAACAAGAAATTTTTTCTATCACTGAAATCAATTTTTAGCAACAATTTGTGCAATCATTGGGAAAAGGATTTGTCGCTAATTCCTCCAAATCTTGTAGTGGAATTTTTGCTCCACCACAGATACTTCCACTATACTAGTCTTGTTTTTTGGTTTTTACACAATAAATATCTCTCCCTTTATTATATTTCTCTATTCTTTTATTTGTATCCTAATTTCCATTTTTCACATTCAGAAAAATGTCTTATTTTACTCTTGTAAGAAGTATTTTGATAATGACAAGTTATATGCCAAAAGAGTTCATGTAATGACCCTGAATTAAGTTTAAGTGTTTTTAATATTTAATTTTAACTCAAGGGCATTCTAGATGCGGGTCGAAGTATTTTAACAAATTATGATAAATTGTTTTGATGGCATAATATGACTTTGGATTAATATGAAATTTTCTTGATACATAAGATCATGAATTTAAGTGTATGGGTTTAATTTTTAATAATTTATGAAACTAATGTTTTGGACTCAATTTAGTTAGTGGAGGAGTTATGGGCTTTTAGATGGCTTAATAAATTGTTAAGTTGGGCCTGAGTCCAATGATAAATAAAATTTAGATTTTATAAAAAAATATAATAATAATAATAATAAAAACATCTATGCTTGAAATACCCTACAAAATGCTGTCCATTAGAAGGGCAGATCTGCCTATTTCTAAAAATAGGCACAACTTGCAACTTTCTCTCTCACTTTATCCTCCTTCTTTTCTGTGCACCTAATACTGTACCATTGTTGTCTCCTATTTCATTTGGCCGTCACTTTCTTTTCTCCTTCCTTGCCTTCTTCTCTCATTTTCTGTTGGCAACTGGAGCCGCGAAGGAGAGTCACAGCTGCTTCTCTTCCGTTGGATCGACTCAGGCAAGCTCCTTCCCACATTCTCTTTATTGTTCATCAAATTCTTGGGCAAGCGCTTGGTTGTCTCTGGACGTTTGCAAATATATCCATATATATATAAGTATATACATGTTCTCTCTCTGCAAGTAATTTAATCTTCTTCTTCCTCTTGTTATAGCATTTCTTTCTTTCTTTTGAAATTTCTTCTAAGCATCTTGTTGTCCCTTGATGTATCGAAATGGGGTTTGATTTACTCCTAAATTTATTTTTGGAATGGCCACTTATAATTCTTTCAAGAGTCTGTTCTTTCGTAAGGTAAGTAAGTGTTATATATATATATATACATGCTCCGGCTCCATCTTGTTCTGTTCTAAGCTAAACCCACCTATATACATATAGATATATATATGCGAACAGCCTCCATGGTTGCCCAGCCAAGTGACCCACGTGTATATCTCTATATATTCATGCATAACCCTGTTCGGTGAGTCCTTATATTAGCCAAAATCAGAGACCCACTTATATGTATATATGTATACATACTCCGTTAGAATGCCCTGTTCCAGCTGAGCAACCAGTGACTATATATATATATACACATATATACTCTGTTCGATGTATTGTGACTATGTGAACTGTGACCCATATTTA
Organism: Diospyros kaki; assembly: GCA_036245055.1. Taxonomy (NCBI): domain Eukaryota; kingdom Viridiplantae; phylum Streptophyta; class Magnoliopsida; order Ericales; family Ebenaceae; genus Diospyros; species Diospyros kaki. Next base: position 13,370,718 of record BSEG01000015.1, on the reverse strand, counting down.
TATATACATTCATGCTATCCAAAAACCTCTTATGCATTGTTTGAATCAATTACATATATATAATCAGCACCATGCGTTGCCCCTGTTCAGCTTACTGGTGACCCACTTATGTATTTATATATATATATATACTCATATCCAGTTCGACTGTTTCCTCATCCCAGCTGACCCATTTATATATATCCATATATATTTATATATATATAAATGAGAAAGAGTGGCCGGATGGGAGTTTTCTTCCCCTTACTGTTACATTTGACTATCCTCCCTAGCCATATTCAATCCACCTATTTATGGGTTCATATACGTGCACACAGTAGAGAGAGAAAGTGAGGCATTAAAGCCCAAGAGAAAATAGGATTATTAGGTCTTATTTTATTTTAATGTATTCATATTATAAAGGTGCTAAAAGTTCAGAAACTTTCCCTTTCTTTCTTTAATTAAATAACATTTATATATATAGAGAGAGATATATATATATATACACATGTTAAAAGCACCCACGCACCCTCTGTAAAGAATTGAAGTTCAACCCAAGTAATATATATATATATATACATAAAATAATTCCGTCTCTTAATAATCTTTGTAAAAGGGAATTTTTTTTTATTATACAGAAGACTTTTTCTGGTTTTTCTTTAATTATATTTATATATATATATTAGAATATATTCTATTTGATTTTGATGTCTTAAATGGAATAATTCAAATTATATGTATAGAATTATAAATATATAGATGTTTGGTATGCATACAAATAAATTGTAAAGAATTCATTAGTAAGTTGATTAAACTAATTCATAAGTAAATTATTATATTTGGTGTGCATACTTGATATAAGTGGAATAACTATTTAATATTGTGAGATGGGTATAAAATATATATATATATGGCATCGGTTTGTGAGATAAAATTTATTATATTTATATAAATATGAAAGTAAATGCGTGACATATTTCACACATATTCAATATGATCATATTATGTGGCACGATATTATTTATCTTTGCGCACCTAATATTTTGCGCGGAGGGAAAGGGTGCCCTAGAGCACCTGGTGCAGGACGAGGTGGCCATAGCCCGGTAGGTTGACTTCATATTATTCGTGAATTTTTATTTATATGAATGCACTTCGGCATATGTGAATTGATGGATTGCGAGCCTACGAGATTTGATTCTGACACTTAATTTCATATGCACATTTGCATAGTAATATGGTGACATGATGCATTTAAATTGAAATTTATAAAGTTATAAATTTTGAATTTTGTATAAAGCTGTCGAGTTCTTGATTACTTTTTTTGGTGTCACCATATTCTTGATTCCTGTTCGCTATTCATTACTTTTCGAACTTGCTGAGCCTTGTGGCTCACTTGATCTTCCTTGCCATTCCAGGTAAAGGAAAGACTGTTTTCGGGGGCGAGTCTAGTGGGTCTAAGGCCCAGGGATAGTGGTGTACGGAGACGTGTCCTGACTTGAAGATCCTATTTAGCATTTTGGTGAGGCTTGATGAAATGATTTTTATTTTGTTAGTTAACATTAGAGTCTCTTAATTATTTTGTATAGCCTTCGAGCCCCAAACTTATGAGATATTGGAAGTGTAACTGAACCTTAATTTAGTTTCCGCTGCTAGTAATGAATTGAGTTATTGTTTTATTATGGTTTGTTCTATATTATCTCTGTGATAACCTCCTTTTGAATATCCTATGCTAGCGGGAATATTCAAGAGTTGGCCCTTACAGTTCAAACTCAAAGTACTTGCTTCTAAGTGTCTCAAACATCAGTTTCAATGTTTTCCTATGGTATACATGTTCAAAGAGTATTTGTTATGTTTCAAGAAGTGTTTGTTTTTTTTTTTACCCCTCAAAAGAGTTTTTCAAATAGTATCAATCATGTATTTCAAAGAATGCATCAAGTCATGTTTTAGGAAATTGGAAAAACAAAGTATTATCATTCAAATTATTCTTAAATCATAAGAAATAATGTTTCAAAGATTTTTTCAAGAAACATAAATCTTCAAAAAGAGTCAAGTTAAAAGAATTTTTTTTTTTAAAAAAAATAAGCTTTCTCTAAAAGTTGTCGACAAATGATCTACTTTTTTAAATGGCATCTATCAACTAAATAATTCATTCTGTCGACTAACAGAAAGTAGGTGTTCAAAACTATTTTTATTTTGTCAACTATGCTTTTATGTTATCGACTATCAGTATGCCTAAATCTATTCTTTGCATTGTTTTGTCGACTAAGGCATTGGTTCTGTCGACTAACTTGTGTTGTTGTCGACTAAACTCATTACTTTGTCGACTAAGTCTATTGCTTATTTTGAATCTGTCAACTAATAGTTATCATCTGTTGACTATGTTTCAAATTTGTGTTATATATCTGTCGACTAACCATTTTGTATGTCGACAATTTTTTTCTCTGAAACATATAATGGTTAGTTTCTAACACATTAAATGCTAGCCCAACTACCATCAACGACTCGATTTTTGTCTCTAAGCACCATCATCTATAAATAGGTGGTTGAAGGAACATTTAAGGTTGCTGAAGCACAATCAATTTTTTACCTACTGAGCATTCAAGATACATCGCACTTTAAAATTTTATTTTCTCTCTATTATTCTCTGTTTGAGGCTTTATTCTTAATTTGTAATATTCACTTTAAGCCTCTTATTTTCTATAGAGAGAACTTGTAACTAAGAGTTTTCACTCTTAGAATCTTTTATTTCATTGTATTGAGTTTTATTTAACAATTGCTAGAGGGCCTACGTGTGTAGGATGGTTGTATTTCTTTCTAGTCGTGGACTAAAGGACATGCTTGTTTAAGCAGGGGGTTTTATAGAGATTTGATTACAAAATCCTTAGTGAGAAACTAAGGTAGTGGACTAGGCTTGGAAAGCCGAACCAATATAAATTTTTGTCTCCTGTTATTGCTTCCTCTTTTCGTTTCATCTAGCATTGTCTTTTGATATTCACCTTAAAATCATTTTACATCGTTTTCAATCAATAATTTTTGCAAACTCAAGTTATTTTTTTTAATAACCCAATTCATCCCTTTCTTGGGTTTTGGTGCCATTACTATACATTTATATCAAAATAGTTGAATAAGACAAATATGTTTTCTACAATTTGGAAGCCATCCTAATAAAGAAAATAGAACCAATAAAGAGAAATATGCTATTGGTTGATATGTCAAAACCTAGCAACATAATACCAACAACATATTGTGAAATGTACTTGGATAAATGAATTTAACCATTAAAATGTATGTGACAATTGAAAAATCAAACCCAACAACATATTGTGAAGAACTTGGTCGCCAATCTATCATCAAGAAATGTACTTGGAGAAATCTAGACGTCTTTCTTTTCCCCCACCCCACCTAAACCTAATGACAAACTAGAAAGGCAGTGAAAAATATAAAGTAATCAACTACCACAACCCCTCTTATTTATTTTCAATGATCTATAATTGTTTTAGGTGTAGTTTCTTCTAAAGGCAAAATACAAAGGGTATTATGTGAAATTAAAAAAAGTAATAGGAGTATTTTAGACAATTACTTTATTAATAAAATTTCATAATACCAAAAGTTGATGTTTGCATATATAATATAATAGATAGACATTTATCAAAAGTCTTGTTAATTTTGGATAGTGCTATGTTAGCAAATCTTTTATTTTATTCTTACTAAGGTAGTGTTTGTTAATTAAGATATAGGCTGGAAAAAAGGTAAGATGTAGAAAACATTACAGACTTTTATCATTTTCAATGTGTTTGTCAAGATTTATCTGATAACTCTTAGAAAAAAAGTCATGTAACTTCTTATATGACATTTTCTAAATATACTCATCTCTTCCCCATTGAGATATGCATATCTTGAATCTTATAGATAAGAAAAAAAGACACATATGTTCTCCAGTGCATTTCAAAAAAATTTAAAAATCAATTTGATGAAAAATTTGAAATACTTCATAGTTTTATCTTAACTGTTTCATATTTGGTTTGAAAAATATTTAAATATTTTCTTGATACAATTTTATCTTATTCATTTTAACAAACACTACATAAGTAACAATTTTTTTTTTTTGCAAAGTTGAACTAAAATCATAAAGAAAATTATGAATTTCAATAATATTGTTACACAATATTTGTAATTTCTTAAGTGATTTAAATTAGTGAACATAAATAAAATTCCCATTTTACTCCTTCTATTTATTTGTTCAAAATAAGGATTTAAAGAAAATATCCACTCTCTCAAACCATTGAAAGAATTATCATTGTCTCATTTACAAAATTATTAGTTTAATCTCTAAAGATAACTGTGATAAGAACTATCACTTCATGATAAATAAAGAGTTAATATAACCCCCACGAGCATGGCGCGAAGGTAAAGTAGGCGGGTACTTCGTGGAGTATTGGTGGACCAATTTTTAAGATTTTTGTGTCACTGGAAGAAGTTAGTCAAATGTTTAGCTCAAGTATGTATAAACTGTGTTCGCATCCAGATTTATTTGAGGGCGCATCTGGGAGGAAGATTACCTATCTTGAGGATTAGTCGGGCAAAGTTCAGATACCCCAAAATAATAAAAAATAAATAAATAATTAATATAGATTAAAACCTATTTATGTTCTATAATATAGGCATTTATAATTATTTCTCATATAAAAAATATTAGTAACGCTCTCTTAAAACACCTTTTTTTTTTATCACTTTTCCTTATATACTGCAATCTCTCATTAAAATTGTTAAATAATAAAAATAATCCCAATGAACTCTAATAATAGGGCAGGAGTGATAAAAAAAGGAGAATATAAACATAGGGGGTTCGGTTCTTATCAATTCCGAGTTCTGGCCCGAGGACTCGCTGGCTCGTGGGGGTTCACGAGACGTGGCTCACTGGGTTTGGCCGACGGGCTCCCTCTAGTATAGTCCCCTGAGTCACTGTATATCTCTAAAACCTAATACCAGAGGTCGTCCTCTTTCTTTTCTCGATAGCCGCATCTCTCGCAGCCGAATCTTCCTCTCCAGTCGTCCATGGCGGAAATCTATACCGCAAAAACCCCAAGCCTATCTGAGGTACTTACTAAAAGCACGTGTTTATGGTTATGTATCCAATTCTTTCAGATATATTTGTGCTCTTTTCTCTTCTCTGTAATGTTGCAATCCTTTTGGGGGCTGAGAATCCTGAGATTTCATTCCCTATCCAACCTAGCTACTTTCTAAAATATTATGTTCGTAGTGTTTGTTCTTTACTTGTGATTTTCTTTTGATAGTTGTAGTGCTTTCAGTGAATTTGCTTCAAACTGAACATCGATCTTTGCTTTCCTTTGTTGGGCTTTGATTGGAGTAGATCTGATGCCTTAGAAAGGTAGATTGATGTATGCCCAAACGCACATGGTCGGATCTTCAGATTTCAGGGTGATGATCTGATCTTGTGAGGTGCTTTCAAATATTCTTATTTATTTATTTATTTTTGTTATGATTCACTGGTCTTAAAAGGTAAACTGTTATAATCTGGCTCCCTGTTCGTGTCTACCACGATTGGGGGTGGGGCTAAATTCACTCTCCTAGTTGATGCATTATCTATTTTCATGAGGTTGATTAGTCTTATTGAAGGCGCTCTCTCCTACCCACTTATGTCATGCCCATTCTTGTGATTGCCAATTCAGTGGTCGATTGACTTCAGAAGTTTCATAAACTTCTTTTCTGGGTGTTGTTAGGAATGAATTTAAGTTTCGTTTGAGATAAGTTTGCACCTTCTTGGCCTGGATGATGTTTGGCTGTTAGGATCTCGGGTCTTTTCAAGGAAGCTCTTCCTGAAGTAGCCATGGAATTGGTCATTTTTCTTTTTCTGTTATTGCCCCATAAGTTGTGGTTGGTACTTTTTTTTTACAGAATGGATTTGAGTAATGTAATTTAACTAATAATTTAACATCCATTAAAACCAACTCATTAACCCTTTGCTGCATTAAATGCAGAATGTAACAAAAGAAGATGCAGATTATGATTTTAACATAATTTATGCTCCATTCTTCTTAAATGTGAGTTCACTAGCCTTTATTGCTGGGCTTTGCAGCAATGGCCTGTAAAAACAAAACATAACGAAGGACATATTCATTGATGCGTTTATGATTGAAAAATAATGAAATTGTAGGCTGAGGATTAACTTGCTCACTCAAATTGGTTGGTCAGCAGCTTTTGTCCTATTGGCCAAAATGTCTTATGTCCTCTCAAGTTGCTACTATAGACCACACCACTCGATAGTGATAATTAGCCAGATGCAATATATGAATGGGGTACATTGGAGAATATTTTGTGGAATTGCTCCTGTTTTTGCACCCTTTATAGCAGTATTTTGGGCATTTGGAGGTTAGAGATCTTCTATCCGTCCTTTCTGAAAAATGTTGGGGGATCTGATTGGGATAGGAAGAGTCTTTCATGTAGAGGGAAGAACTAGGCAATAGACATAGGGTTTCTCTTCCCATCATTAACCGCTGGAAAGACATGAAGATTGGGACCATACTTGAGGTCTGTGTCAATCACATGATTTAGTGGCTGTGATCATTCCGTACACCACAAACTAAATTAAATAAAACACCTGAGATAGATCATCTTCTTTTGCATTGTGTAGTGGCCTGAGGATTTTTGTCCCTTATATTGGTTCAACTTGAGTTGCATTTGGCTTTTGCCCATAGTTTTGTCTTGGAGAACAGCTCCTATTAGTAAGGAAATGAAGAAGGCTTGGTTTTTGGTACTCCATGCTCTATTTGGATCTTGTGGAGTGTGTAAAGGAGATTGATTTCAGCAACACTACTGCAACTTAATTCTATTAAGTGGGTTTCATTTCAATCATCTGTATTCATGACCATATCTTTTGTAAGATTATTATATTCCATATCATGCCTAATAGCTTCCCACAAACTTTCTTTCTTAGGCTTCCTGCATTTCTTTTGATATGAACTTTTTCCATTTCATCCCCCCCCCCATCTTCTCAGATGTTCTAATAATCTGAAATGCATTTCATGCATTTTATCTTGAATGGGTACCATTCCAGCCTTGTTAAAAAAGACCAAGGAAGAAGTGATGAACACCTTTTCTAAATTGGAGGGTAAAATTTGTCCTCTTTGTACTCATATCAATTATTCTATTTTTTCAATTTTTTTGAATGATACAATATATTAGGGAGCTGGGTTCTAAGTTATGCCCATGATCCCTGTGCATGTTTTAATCTTACATCTTTGAATCCAAAAAGAAAGAAAATGAGAGAGAAAGATACACCACTTTCTCTTCCTAAAAATATAAAAATCACCCATGGATATGAGTCTATTTCCCTAGATATTACTCAATTTGAATAATATGAAATGTTTAATGGCTTGAATCTTCAGTTTGTGATTTGAGGTTTGTAAAGCATATGGACTGAGTATTTTTTTTCTGTCTTCTTATGTACTTCTAGAATATGTTTTGACTTTAAATTATAATGTATAAACTCTTTTTCCTAATAGTTTTACTCTTTCAGAAAGTGCTCCTTCTCATTAATTTCCCACTGCATTTGCATTTCTCTACATTCCTCATCCTATAAATGTTGCTGGACCTTATATTTGTATGAAGACTTACTGCTGCGCATATCTTTTTCAATATATATTTCTGTGGGCTACAATATGTATTTCCATTTGTTTGCGCTCTCTCTTATGTTCTCACTGCATCAACTTATCTTGATGTCTTCCTCTTTGAATTTTAAGTTGATTTTGTGGTTTCTCCCTGAGCAGGCAATTCGTGGTGAACAGTAACTTATGTTGTATGTTTAGTTCTTAGATGCATTCAACACCCCCCCCAAAAAAAAAAAAAAAAAAAAAAAAACCCACACACACAGATTAGAAGAAAGAAAAGAAATATATCTTTGCAAAGGGTAATTTTGCTGCTCTCTCATATTTTCTGAATTTTGTACTACCTGCATGAATAAATCTTAGTCTTTTTAGCTTGTAAGAATTGAGTTCATGATATTTGAGATGGTCATGTTATCATCTAGAAGTGGTGGTCAGCTGACAATGAGAACTGATTCCATGTTAAAGGTGGTCATGTTATTGGCTGGAAGTTGTGGTCAGCTGACAATGAGAGAGCCATTCTAACTTAACATCTCCTGTGGACTTTTATTATCGAATTGTCATGTTAAAACCTTTTGCTTGATTCTTTGAACGGCAGCAATATTTATTGAAGGAGAAAGAAGAGAAGCTGGATTCTGGTTTGCAGCCTGCAGAAGAACTTGAGGTGAAGATTGATGCAAGTGCCACCACTGAGGAGGATGTCACTCCAAAAACTGAGGAAAACTCTGTTACTGTTGGTAGTGATGAAGGTAAACCAGCTGCTGCTGATGAAAGTGCAAGTGCTTCTAGTGTTACTGCTGGAGAAAGCACTGAAGCCATTACTAGTGCAGGAGAAAATAGTGTTGCTGAAGACACCCAGGTTGCTGCTGAGGAAAGCACTGTAAGTGCTGAACAGGAAGACTCTGGAGATCAAGAAGTTGAAGAAACACCAGAGGTTAAGGTAAATGTGATCTTATCATAACTTTTCCATCCAGCGTCAGTGACAATGACAGTTCATCATCTTGATTTCCACTGCTCCCTATCCTGTGGTTGGATGCCAGCTTGAGACAGCACCAGCAGATTTCCGCTTCCCAACTACAAATCAAACTAGGCATTGCTTTACCCGATACATTGAGTATCATCGGTGAGAAAATGTGCATCCGGATGTTGCCTATTTGTGTGTTCTGCAATTTTTCCTGCTTATGAACTTGGCAATAAGACTTTTTATGACAAAGTAAAAGTACCTGTTTGTTTACTTTTTAGGTGCGTGGCTGCAAAGGGGGAAGGTGCTCCTGAATGTGATAAGTTTGCAAAATATTATCGGTCTCTCTGCCCTGGTGAATGGGTACATACTTTATTCTTTAACACACCCTCACAACCTAATCTCTTGTTGGAATTTGTTTTACTCATTAGCTATATTGATATGATTTTATGCATTTTGCACCTGCTCTGCTGACCATTTGTGACGTTCCTAGGGTTTTCCAAGGATGTAGAATGGAATTATGGAAGAATTTGGGAGTGAGAGAATAGAAAGCGAGAGAGAAAACAGGAGGGGGAATTTAGAAGAATGGCAGGAGAATTAGAAGAATGGAGGGAGAATTAGGAGAATTAAGTGAGAGAAACAGAATTCAAATTCATTCATAAGCTGACATTCTCTACTTCTTTAGCCTATTTATAGGTTGTTACGTCTCTTTAGTTAGTAACTAACTGTAGGTACAATACTATAACAGACTAAGGTACAACAAAGAAACATACATGTAATAGAAGAATTACTCCTATGCCTAGGGGTGGGCAAAAAAATTGGCAAATCGGGAAAATTGCACTGCACAATTTTTTGGGAGGAGTGGTTCGGTACGGTTTGAGAAATTCCCAAACCGTGCAGTTTGTGGGTTTCTTGGTTTGGTTAAAATCGAACTGGCCAAGTAGTGTATTAATAAAAAAAATAAATTAAAAATATATGCTTGCTTAACTATGAATTATGTTGTGAATTTTTGTGTTATTTTTATGTTATGGACATGTGGTTATGTTGTAGATTTTGAACTTTTAAGTTTGTATTTTCGATTAGATCGTAACTTATTTTACTTTTGAACTCTAAGATACTGTAAGAATCTAAAAACTATGATTTTATGCATTGGTTTTATTGTTTTAATTAAAAATTCACAAGGCAATAGAGGAAGCACCAAATGAAGTAGTAGAGGAAGCACCAAATCGCGAAAACTGCACAGTGTTGTCTCTGCACACCAAACCAGACCGCGCGGTCTAGTTTAACGCCAAACCGCATGTGCGGTTATGCGGTTTGGCGTATTAAATGCCCCCTAAACCACCCAAACCGCATTGTGCCCACCCCTACCTTTGCCCTTGGGGTCTTGACATTGCCCCCCTTTTTGAGAGGTTTCTTGTCTCTTAGAAACTTATTACAAATGTGCATTCTTCATCACCCAATTCCTGCCGGTTCTTCTTCTTCATTTTCATCCTCTACTCCTTCCTTGTTCAGTACTTGTCTTTGGCATCAATGGTCAGGACTGAATTTATCTCCACACTTATAACATAATCCTAACTTCATTCTCTGCTCCATAGTAGATGATTTATCTGCATCTGGGTTTGGATGAACCTTAGAATTCACATTTACTTTTATCTTCCAATGGTTGATAAAACGAAGGCTGAATTTCAGTTGCGATCGTGTAATTATTGAAAATCGCTTCCAATGTAAGCTCCTGTAACTTTGCCTTCTCAGCAGCCTGCTTGACATTAGCAGGCTGCATCATTTTTACAATTGGCCTTAGTTCATCCTTAAGGCCGCTAATGAAACTGAAAACAAAGTAGTGCTCTGTTAAAACTGGCTAGGAATTCAACATTAGAGATCTTAGTTCTTCAAACCAGATCTGATACTCCGTCACAGATCTGTCTTGCTGAAGTTTGTTAAATTCTTCAACCACGTTGGTATTTTCTTCTCCCCAAACCGGTCACATAGATCCTTCACGAACTCAGTCCAATTGGCCTCATGCCTCCTTATCTCCTTCCAGCCTTGATACCACGAATTAGCAGTATCACTTAGATAGGCTGCTGCAAGGTTAACCCTCTGTCCTTCTGGCATATTGTAATGCTGGAAAAATGTCTCGCATCTGCGGATCCACCGTCTCGGTTTGGATCCTTCAAAAACCGATATCTCCAACCTTGGCATGGGAGTATAATGGGTGGTTTGAGAAGAACCTCTTACCTGGACTGCTGGCTCTTCAATTGGTTATTCCTCGATTGTAGCTCGGGGAGGAAACTGATCACCATGCAAGACTGGATCAAAAGTGGATCTCTGCAGAAACTCCAACTCAGAAACTTGAGGAAGAAGTCCATCACCAGACAAGATTGGATCGAGAACTAACCTCGGTGGAAAAACTGCTGATGAACAAAATTGAGGCAGTAATGTTGACAGCATGTTTAACATGCTGTATATTCTCTGACCATATTGATCCATCATCTCCCGGTGCCTCTCTAATTCCCTCTGCAATGTCTGCATACTCTCTCGAGATGCAACGAGATCCTCTCGCAAGTTCTCCCTTATCGCCGAGATGTCCTCCCTGCTGTGGGTCACGTTCTCCCGAGTCCGTAACATCCCCATTTTCAGCGCCTCCATCCTTGACTCAAGCTGTTTCATCCTTGTGCCTTCTGCCATTTTACCTCCTCCAAAGAATTGTTTCTGATCTGCTTCCAAATTCTAATTCCAAATTCTAATCGAACCTCAAAATTTGTTGCCGATCTATTTCCAAGGATTGCCTCAAATCAGCAATTTGTCGGGTCCTCTTCCTTAGAGTTTGGTTAGAACTGTTGCAGCAAATAGAAGTCGCCTGGATTGCTGGAATCACCGCCAGAAGTCGTCGGTTCTGTCGCAGTCTGAGAATTCGCTGAGAACCAACCACTCTCAAGATCTGATTTACCATGAACAATCCCCTGAGAATTGAACAACTGCTGTTATCCTCCGGAATGAGAATTGATCCCCAGACCAGCCAGCAACCTAGGATTGGTTGCTCTAGATGAATCACTTCGGATTGCCTAGATTGCAGTTGCCTATGAATCTGCTTCCCAATTTGCGATCGGCTTCTGTGGATCATCCGCCTCCTCTGTTGATCGATTCTGATGCAGCCAATAAAATCCGCCAGAATCAAGCCAAAAATCGCCAGGAACTCGCCCCGCTCAGCTTCCATAGAACTGAGCAGATCTGCTTTGCTAGGATCACTTCTGATGAGCAATTCGCTGATGTTCAACAATTGCGTGGGAGATTGTTTCCTGCAGTCGCCTTTCTGATTTGCTTCAGTCCAAGGACTGCCTGACTTAGCAAGCCGGAATTCGCCTTCAAATTTCAAACCTAACTGCTACGAGTTTTGCGGGAGTCACAACCGATGATTGATCGGCTCTGATACCAAATGTGACGTTCCTAGGGTTTTCTAAGGAGTGAAATGGAATTATGGAAGAATTTAGGAGTAAGAGAATAGAAAGGGAGGGAGAAAACAGGAGGGGGGGGGGAATTCAGAAGAATGGAGGGAGAATTAGGAGAGACAGAATTCATATTCATTCATAAGCTGACATTCTCTACTTCTTTAGCCTATATATAGGCTGTTACATCTCTTCAGTTAGTAACTAATTGGAGGTACAATGCTATAACAGCCTAAGGTACAACAAAGAAAAATACATATAATAGAAGAATTACTCCTATGCTCTTGGGGTCGTGACAATTTCTTAGCTTTTAAAACCATTCTTGAAGCTGTACTGATAAACTCATCATCATTCCATGTACCTTTTAGTTTTCTATATTTCTCCTCTATTATTTTACTTGAAGTGAAAGTTGAATTCACTATATTGCTTGTGAATGCAGATTGACAGATGGAACGAGCAAAGGGAGAATGGTACCTTTCCAGGTCCGCTATAAATGGAGTCTGCTGAAGAACCCAAAAATGGTTTAGTTCCTCCGCTCTATCCAGGTTGCTTGGACCTGCCATGAATTTCTTGAAATGATAACAATCGCAGGAGAGAGCCCTATTTCAAACTGGTTAATAAATTTTTTTTAGCTTGGATTGGGACTAGTTTAGTTCCAAATGCATATTTGTTCTGCGTTAAAGCTATTTGGCAATCATCATTTTATGGTACTCTCTTTCCACTATTTTAAGCTTTGCCAGTTTTGTAAGAGTAATATAGGTCACTGAGTAGCTTAAACTAAAGCGGTGGCCTTCATTTTCTATACATCACTTAATAAGATACGAGTGCTTGTGGATCAAATTCTTCTCTTGAATTGGCATGGTAAAGTATGTTGGTACATATATGGTCTTTAAATATGCAATTAGCCTCCTAATTTCTGAGTAACCTGGTGTTAAGATATTATATTGACACCGCTGATATAGTATTTGAGAAATGGTAGAATAGCAATTTTCCCATTACTAGTTAACACATGGTGATTCATCGTTATCTATCAAAAGTTATTAAATCCCAACTGCTTTTTACTATTTTTGAATCATCATGGACTGTTTATTTAGCTACGTGTAGACCTGTTGAGTTACATCAATAACTTTGTTACTTTTAATGAAGCCTTTCGAATTTCATATGCTTGATTTGGATAAAATGCATCTGGAGAGGATTGCTTTTTGGAATGAGTGGATTGTTGCCTGCCTGCCTCCCTAGTCTGTCTTATTATGTAACATTCATACAGAAGCTTTCCGAAGCCTGAAAATTTTATATTTTGTGGTGTGCTGTTTCACAGTTTGATTCAGTTCTCTTTTCCAGATTGGCAGTCATTGTTTACTTGCAGCTATCTCACTATCCCAAATTCAGAACGGACACTAATGTTGGATGAGATTTTCCTTTAGGACTGAAACATCCAGAGTGGAATTAGGTTTGTGCCCCTGAAGGCATTATTCTGATCTTGGCAATTGGCATTTGGCATTTGGCATTGCATTATTCATTACCTTGGTTTTTAAATTTTTAGGGAGTTTAGGTTGTTTATTTCCTGGTTGGATGCATGAAGTAATTTGAACAGAACGTCAATGCTTTATGCTTCTCCAATGGCAGCAGGCTGAGATATCTGAGGAATAATACTAAAATCATGGCCCATAATGTACATCAGTAGAATAGGTAGATTGATGAGTGATAATCTAGGCAATGTATCACCGTGGCAACTAAATAAAATGGTCATTTCTTGGTAATTCGTGCTAGAACTAATTTGAATTTCATAGGGGCTAAACCACAAACCATCAGCAACATAAGCTCTTCTCGATGCCACCTTTATGGCTTGAGTTCCATTGCTGAATGTTTATTTGATCGTACATGCTTTTGAGTGACAGCAAAAGCCTGCAACAGCCAAGAAATGGTTCAATTTTCTCTAGAATTAGAGATTTAATCAAAAGCCAGTTAGAATTATTGGATAAAAAAAAAAATCAGAATTCACAAGTCCACTTATCCACATATTTTCTTGTATCGAATAATTGTAACAATATAATATTGAATTTGCGTATTTGTTGTATTCACAAAGATTACCTTAATTCCTGGGGTTATCATAATTTTACTTAATTATTTTTACGATAATCACCTCTAAAATTTGTCTTAATTACAAAGAATAACCCTTCCTTTTTGAAAGAGACAATGACCTTTTGTATGGGTTAAAAATGAGATACCTTAAAAAAAAAGTAGAGCACTACAAGAGTAATATAGGAGTACTACAAATGTAAAATGATTTAATAAAAGTATATGATTTTACTTTAATTATCATATATTCATACTTGATAATTATATACTAATATATGATCATACATTGTATATGTTTGTGGACTGTGGAGTATTATAATATATAATGTATTACAGTATATAATAGTATCTTAATTCATAACATTATAATTTTGTGATATTATGTATACCATAATATATAATTTTGAATCATAATATATATAATATTATCTGTAAATATGAGAATACCCAAGTCTAAAATGAAGTACTGCATGAGCAAAATGAAAGTTCTAAGGATTAAAATGAGAGCATTGCATGATCAAAATGAAAACACCGTAAAATTAAAATGAGAGCATTATGAGATTAAAATAGATTCATCAAATAAAAAAAAAAAATAAGTATCACAATAGAAACATTGCAACAATAAAAGAAAAGTATCGAAAGATTAAAATAGGAGTATTGTAAGAGTAAAATGAGAGCACTACAATACTAAAATGAAAACATCATAAGAGTCAAAGGTACTTTATAAAAAGAAAATATTGTACATCTTATAATCTAAATAGGAGTATTCTAACTTTTGAGATTTATAATCTACATGATTTGATGTCAAAGTAATAATCAAATATTACACATTTTATAAAAAGACAAAATTGTACGTCATATAATATATAATATATTAATTCTATTAAATACATAAATATTAAATTTAATGTATAAAATAAAACCCTATAAAACATTAATTATTTCGAAAATATTCTCCACTATTTTTTAAGATAAAGGTTTCCTAGACACGCGAGAGTTGACATAAAAAGTGGGGGTCATTGCCATTTGTTCAACAAACTAAATTAAGAGAATAAGTTTATATTAAAATAATTTTTCCAAATTAAAAGTGATCAACTGTCGAGCAGTGCTGTACCTGCGTGGATTGCAATGTGCTGTATAATATTTGATCTTTTCAAATTTAATTTTTAATATATTAGGTATGCAATTTGTATATAAAAAAAAATTAAGATAATTACATATAAAAATTAAATATGAGACTTAAGACAAACTAGCAGTTTATTTGTTATTTTTGAGGTATTACCAAAAAATTCAAATATAAACAAAATTAAAAAATACACGAAAGAAATTTTTAGCCTTCTGAATGAAAATGATGCTATATATCTCAAGGCTTCATGATCTTAAAAAATACACGAAAGAGAAGATGGTTTTAGTTATTTATAATTGTTATCTATGATGAAAATCAAAATCTTTTTAAGTGGCTTTATTGGAAAATCAAAATCTTTTTCCCAAATTAGATATGTAGATTTTTTTTTTGGTTATATGTATGTCCCTATTTTTGTATTTTGTCTATTGCATATGAATTTTGACCACCTTTTCTTCTTTTTGGGCCTCATCAAACTTGCAAGCATTTCCTTAAGATTGTTGCCATTTCTTTTAGCTATATATATATATATATATATATATGTAGGTTGTGGATATTTTATTTTTTGAACAAAAATCCAAATGTCTCCTCATATTTTTAAAATTGTTCAAATCTAATTTGAAGTGAAGAACGAGCCTGATCAATTATGAAGAGAAAATAATTTACTCTAAAAGAATCTTCTACTAATTGTGTTACCTCATCACTACCATCTTCATCAAATTGTTTCTGTCTTCGAATCATGTGTTTTTCTCAAAATACAGCTTCAACTCTTATTTCATTTGCCATTTGTTTTGTGTCAATCATAGTTTTATCAAATTCAGATTCTCTATAGTCATCAAGAAACAAAAGAAGTCATTCTAAAAGACTGATAATAACATCAATATCCTTATTTTCAGTTTAAAGAAATTTACTTGCAATGTTAATTGCATGCAACAGCTTGTACCAAATTACCATGCCAAACAAAAATTCAAAATTTTGAAGTTCATATGTTGTTAAGGACTTAGCTTCGCTCCTTGTTTTAGAAACTTCACTAGTATTTACCAAGTCAAATAAAACATCTCTTATTTGTATAATTTGCTCTTTTATAGGCCTAACACTTTCAACATGACTTTCCCAACGTATTTGTGACAATGGCTTAAGTGTAAGACCTTTTACATGATCTTTGAAAATTTTTCACCGCTTGGTAGAAGAAGAAAACAATGTATAGATGCGTTATATCATTCCAAAAAATGACATAGCTTTAGGACAACAATTTGCCATATCACATAATGTCAAATTAAGACTATGACAATCACATGGAGTATAGAAAGCCCTCGAATTTATTTCAAGTAGTCTTGTCTGTACATCTTTATGCTTCCCTTTCATATTAGATCTGTTGTCATATTCCTGACCTCTTATATCATCAATATCAAGCTCAAGATTGGTCAACATGTTTTTAAGCTCAGTAAAAAGTCCAAACCCTGATGTATCATCAACTTTCAAAAATTCTACCCAATATTCTTCTACCATTATAGAGTTTGTTGAATCATCCACACATCGTATTACAAGAGACATTTGCTCCTCATTGCTGGTATCTAAAGTACAATCTAATATGAATGAAAAATATTTTGTTTGTTTAACCTTTCTAGCAATTGAACTTTTCGCCTTATTTGCCAATATTTGTATCAATTCATTTTGAATTTTAGGGCCTAGATATGTATAATGAGTCTCAAATGCTTGAATACGCTAAATGTCCTCTTTAACACATGTCTCAAGCGTTCTCTTTCTTTATTGATTTCAATTTACACACTTTGATCAATTGTTTTATTTTTCTGCAGTCTTATTTCTAATTCAATCCAACTAGTCATGCAATCTATATGCTCTTTACTTGCTTCATGATTTTTAAGACTCCGACTCATATTATGCCAATCTTTGTATCATTCATTTCCCAACTGACCAATTTTACTTATTATTTTTTTAATCTTGAATAACTTGCAGCAAAAGCAAAAAATCTTATCCAAATGAATTGAATATACTAGCCATCTCCTATCTTTTGTTTCTCCATTGGACAGTACTCGCTTATATTGTGATAATTCAAAATGCCTACCAATACTATCTTTAGAAAACAATACTCGATCGGCTCTTTTTAGACCCCTCTCTACTAAAAAATCTCTCATATTTTGGTCAATTTTATCTCAACACCCTAGATCATAAAAATTAATCAACAAATCTCTATGTTGAACATTGTCTTCTTCTTCCTCATTCAATTCATTCACATTAACATTTTCTTTTTCTTCTTCATCGTTTAATTCATTGACATCAACGTGATCATCTTTGTCTTTATTAAATTCATCAACCTTTTCACGGTGTTCATTGACGTTGTCATTCCAAGTTTCTTGTTCCTCCACCAAGATTTCATCCAAGTTTTCAACTATTTCTGCCCTCTTTGTTATTTTGTTGCTACTAAAGTATTTAAACATATCACCGGCTTGACATTGAATTAATGATTCTTCCCTCTGTTTCCTTTTTCTTTTTTTAGCCCCAGACATATGTTTGGGAGACATGATTTGCAATTATTGCTTAAGCCTAACAAAGGAAAAAAAAAATTATAACAATACACAACACGCTTAAGCAATAATAACATTAAACTTAATTTTTAAATTCTAAAAATCGTAAAAAAAATCATCAATAATCCAACAAATCAATAACAATTCACAAATGAATTAGTGGTTAATAATTGAGTTTGGAATAGCAGCATTCTAAAGTACACCAGAACAAATATTTGAAATACTATTTTAAAAACAGAATATTTGAAATATTTACACATATTTGGTCCAATAATATAAAGTGTCACATGAGAATATATAATAATAAAACATAAATTCTCTACATATTGCTTTACATGTTGCTCTACATATTCTCAAAGTTCTTTAATTTTTCCACCATTGATCTCAACAGGGAATTTACTCTCAATACTTTCCTACCGTTGGTGAATAATTTTTTTTTCTTTTGCCAAACCAATGAATGCATAAAATCCTAGTTATCCATAACCCATTACCAAAGCTTCTAATTCACTAAGATATATATATATATATATATATTCTATAAAAAATAACAAAATTATAAATATCTCAAGAAAAAAGATCTCACTGGCAGACCCCATTGGCCACCGTGACCGATGGTTTCCGGCGATCAGAGACAACCACCTAACACCCTTATCCCCATCGACCAACATACCAAAAAATCAACAAGATCCAACGGCTGAATCTCTATAGATCTAAGATTAAACTTTCGACCTAGCCCAAATCGTGCTTATATACCATGGATCTATATTGAAAATAATTGTTGATAAAACTAAAAGACTTATCTTCTTGTAGATTGAGGCCACTTTGACAGTAAAAATACGATTGAATCGAAGATCAGACGATTGAATTTCATAAAATCAATGATTTAGAGAGTTGTTCTTGAGAGAGTGAAAGAAAGGAGGAGAGAGAGAGTTTGCGAGAGAGAGAGAGAGTTGCGTTCTGCAGAATTTTTTTTTTGGGAGGGGGTGAGATTTATTTGGGGACAAAAGGGTCACTTTGACACAAGGACAAATAGTCAATTTCCTCTCAAATTTATGGGCCCCCCTAAATTGACATAATTATGGGCGTTAAAACAATGGGCTCTTGGATTAGTCTATAGGTCTGGGCCTGGGTCCCTACTAGAGAGATCACAGATATTATCACTCTCTCCATTCTCTCTAAGTAGTTTTTGAAATTGGGGCTATAAATGAAGAAGGTGTGTGGTGATAGAAGAAACAAAAATCTAAAAACTCTTGCTAGAGTATTTAGTGCTCTCAAAGCAAAGAAAGTGTGCTATTTATGTTGGAGCATTAAAGGATATCTTCATTTACAGCTTCTTTGTTTCTGCTTCATTCAAAACTCTATAAGTTGTAGTATTTTTTTGTTAGTGTAATTATTCACTTAAGTGAGTAAACTCTCACCTTGGTGTGAAAGACTTGTTGTTGCCTATAAGAAGATTTTCTTGATTTGATAAAAGATTTGTATTAGCTTCTAAATCTATTAACAACTAGGAATTCTACTCAGTAGAACCTTTAATTTTTTTCTTAAACAATGAGCACATAGTCTTGAAAAAATCAAACTTCTATAAATTCTTTATGTTCTTGATTGTGTATGTTGAAAGAAAATGAACATAGGCGGACAACAAGTGACTGAAGCTTGATGCATGACAGACATCACTGACTTTAAGGATAATTTCCACCCTTCAATAAATGGTGCAAAGGCTCATGTAGCTATCCCTTAGAATACAACAAACTCTTCCAAACTTGTGTGCACTCGTTAGTTTTGGGAACAAAAGGAGAGCAGGAGATAATGTATGAACCCAACAAAACAACTATAAAAGAAGCAGCAAGAGGAATGAATAGAGAGGAAGGGCAACAGATTTCGTGACTCACAAGTGCAACAAGAGGCTACTTTTATAGGTGAAGAAATGTAAACATTGAGAAGAAAAATCGATAGCTGGAGATTGGTTCAAAATAGATAAGAAAAAAAATATAAGGGAAAAGGAAAGATAAAGGATAAGCAGAAAATAACTAGTCAATAAAGACTCGTTCTCTCTTAACGATTGAAGACCAATTCAGGGCATTCTCAGGTAAGGCCAGAAAAGAAAAAAGCAAATCCAACAAAAGGTTGCAATGTGCGCTCTAACTCGCGTGTAGGGCGGTGCAAATCAACGATTTTGCCTTGAATTGACCCAATCTCATACACGTTGAGACCCAACTTTTTCACAACTTTCACGAACCTAAGTAGACTCAAAGTATATAAAAAAAATGAGGAAAGCTTTCCTTCCAACAGTACATGCACTCTATTTTCATATTTGATAATTATCTCAAACCACCATATAATCATTTTAAATTAAATCAACTATCTAAGTCAACTTTTCTTAAAATAAAAAAATAAAGCAAATTCACCCCTCTTAGTTAATACAATTTTTAGTTCAAACTTGGGATAGTAATGATTATAACCACACGAAAAATGATTTACCTAAATTATTGACTGTTTTTCTTGAAAGTTGGCCAAACTTGATTATATTTAATTATTTTAAATTTAATTTATATGTGAAATTTGAACTTTTTTGGTTAATCAAAGTGTGGGATTTAACCAGTTGTACAAAATTATTGTATAATCATTTGAATGTAGGAAGAAATACAATATTCAAAATAATAACTAATTGTTGAATTTAAGAAGAGATAACATTAATATCACAAGCTTCATCCTTGATTTTTAAAGGTTGCAAGTCTTTATTGTTGAATTTGACTCACATGTGCACGAAAAGATCTCATTTTATTTGTGAGAGATTTGACTTACTACAAGAGTGTTCTTGTTAGAAAATGAATTATATCAACGTTCTAGCTCCTAAATAAAAGTTAAGAATTGTATCGAAGTTCTAACTCCTGAATAAATGCTAGAGTGGTTATTGTTCCATAGTGAAGTCTTAAAGTTTTAATTTGAAAAGAGATGATGTAGTATCTTAAAATTAAACTACTATAAATCATTGTATATTTGTGTTTAATTGAGTTTATACCTATCTATCTATTTCTATTAACAAAACATGTTTAAAATTAAATTCATTAAATAAAACAATTAGGTACAAAAATCTAAAATTTTATATAGAACCAAATTCACCCCCATTATTTTTCTAGGCAATAATTATATATGAGAATATTTTATATACAGTATTATCAGACTAAAATAATACTATGGCTCCATTTGTTTGCTAGAAAACATTTTCCAAGAAAGTGTTTTTCAAATTTTCCTATATTTGGCACCAAGAAAACATCAAAGTCAAAAGAAATCACTTTTTAGTCTATGGAAAGTGATTTCTTACATGAAAGATCACCCAAGAGGGGGATGAATTGAATGTTTTGATAATTTTTACAATATTAAAGAAAAATACGCATTATAATTGATTTGAAAAGATATTTTTCATAACATAAAATGAGTTGCAGCAGTTCAATATAAGTTTATATAAATTAATACATTTTTTATAAAAAAAAATTATTCCAAACATATTTAAGACATATAGTACATATAGAGAATATATATATACAGAAATGTGGTTGCATTTGAAAAGAATAATGAAGAAACTGTTATGATGCCAACAATAAGAATCAATTTGCTTTTCTAAAATTTATTCTTCAAATCTCATGGAAAACATATACAATTGAGAAGTATGTATGAAAGGAGTGATGTTTCAAAAATCTTTTATGATTGCAATGAAAACTAGAACAATTATGCTTGATACTAATAAGCTGAATTCAGATGAGTAAATGTTGTATGTCAGGTGAAAAACAATACCAACAAAACATAAGAAACAAACCACAAAACACAACAATTTTAAATGGTTCAACCAACAAACCTAATCCACTACCTTAACTCCTCATTAAGGATTTTTAAAAAACATTCATTAAAGGATTTTAGCTTTTAAGGATCAACAACAATACATATACAGTTTTTACAGGTTCAACTGAAACCTCCACTTTTCATAGACTGAGTATGAACCTTAGATTTTATCAACTGTAACCTCTACTTTTGCAGGCTAAGTAGTAACCTCTGCTTTTAAAAACAAAGTAGAACCAAAACATACCTTCTAAGGGCCAAGGTAGAACCCTTACAAGACTTGTTGGAATATGAAATAAATGTTAAGTTCACAACAAGAATTTCTCTCAAAGAATAAGATGTACAACACATGAGAGAATAGACAAGTGAAGTGAGAAGAATATGAAAAATAAAACACTCCACTCTTTTGTTCCTAATTTCTGGTTCAAAAAGATCTACATGAGACTCAACCAAATAATGGCTTGAAGTGAAGGAAAATGATCATGGAAAACTATCACTTAAGCAATGAACTTTAGCCAAAAAAATGCATTCAGCTTGGTTGTGTCTAAGTTTAGGTTAGCTCGACATTACTGGACAACAGTTACTTGATCTCTTGCAGCACTTGACCTTTTATAGAATATTTGAGACTTGAATTTAGCACTTGTTATCTACACATACTCACAATTTCTTTTGATTTGACTAATAACAGTCAAATTAATTAATAAAAATCTGCATGATATTAAGATAAAGCATTTTGCACACCATATATAAGCATATTTATTATTCTATTATAAGATAACATAATTAGACCCTATAAAATAATGAAATAAAGCCCAAATGGTAAAAAATGTCCTCTTTAACATCTCTGAGTAACGGCTATAAAATTAAACATCAGACAGAAAATACTTGAGTATATTTTAACATTACTTGACTAAGTTTGATCCTTGCCTGATTGGATATATTATGTAATCAATTATATATTAAGCTTACTCGAGTATAATCAAGTCATTACTTGATTAACTTTTAAGCCTAAAAAATTTATATTATCTACTCGATTACAAAGCTAAATTTACTCGATTAAATTTGATCTTTACTCGATTAATTTTGAGACCAGAGACTTAGCCAACTTTCAGATTATACTTACTCGATTACAAAGGATATTTACTCGATTATGATATAACATTACTCGATTACAAAAATACTTCACTTGAGTAAAATAAAGCTCCGAAATTTTAACTAGATGATACTCGATTACAAAACAGATTTACTCGAGTACAAAAGATTATTACTCGATTACTGAAAAACCTTACTTGATTGATTTTGAGATAATAGACAATTCATGACATACTCGAGCATAGGAAATCAGATAGTCGATTATATCACATCTTTACTCGATTTTACATATGTATGTAATCGATTATTTTTAAAAATTAACTATGCATTACTCAATCACTCTCAATACTTACTCTATTGATTTTTGACAAAAGGCTTTCATATGCTTACTCGATTTTCACAAAAAGGTTTATTCAATTGGCTCTCACAAGCTTGATAAAATACTGGATTAACTTATACACGATTATTAGAACATATACTTGATTAAAAGATTATTAATCTTAAGAATATCTTAAAAGATTTTGAGCATCATCAATGATCCAAATTTACTAAGAAATATTTTCTCATTAAAATCAAAATACAAATTTCTCAACACTACATATATAAGAAAAATGGGAAAGTGAATTCCCAAGTTGAAATTGGGAATTCACTTTCCAAAAACATAATCGAGCTTCTTCTCTTCTATAGATATCACAACAAGTTCTACACCTCCGTCGAGCTTCATTAGCATCGCCACCACCACCGTCCATCGACTCCTGTTACATCGCTGTCATTCGTCGTGTCTTGCTACATCAACTCCGTTCATCGACTCTTGCTACGTCATCGCTTATTTCCATTGACTCATCCTGTGTTGTTAGTGTCCATCAACTTCTTTTGTGTCGCCATTGTCCCCGTCTGTTAACTTGATCTCCATCTAGATCCACCTTTCTGCATCGTCGTCCCTATCCTTCTCTACTTATGTTTGTCGAATTCAACTTGAATTGTTGACTGCGTCGTTATCTCTATTCGCTATGGCCAAATCCGAATTTCTATGTTATCGTCACCATCTTTCTATGTCCAGATCTGCCTCTTTGCATCACTATTTCTGTCTCAATTCATCTCTCCCTAGGTCTCCATCATTGTCATTGTATGCCATATGTCCGACATGTTATAATGATACAATAGTATGACATCACATACTCAAGAGGTTGGGTGAATTAGGTATTTTAAATAAAATTGTTTGTTTTGAAACTTTTTTGAAAAATATTAAGATTTTGTCAATAGAACAATAAATTTTGATGTGAGCCAAGTAATGCCAAGATAGAAAAGATAAAAATGCACAAGAGAGACAACAATTCTAGAGTAATTTAGCTCAACCCAACCTATATCCATTACTTTATCTCCCAGTTAGAGATTTTGAAATCCACTAAATAAACTTCAAGTTACAAACCACGACCTATTACACCAACTAGCACACAAGGTAGTTTTTCTAGCAAAACTCATTAGGAAGTATACAATACAAGAAAGATAATGAGAGTAACAACTCTTAAAAGTACACCACTCTCTCAGAAATCTAGCTAATATAAGGCTTTGAAAAGAATTTACAATGAAAGAAAGAGCCTTGACAAAGTATTTGAGTGAAAGATTGAAGCATAATGTCACTTGAGAGTATATGATCCAAAACTTAAAAGGCCAATAGTCCACTTGTCTTCTGAGTTTCAAATCATCTCCTATTTATAGGTTTTCTTGTCCATTTGAGAGTTCTAGCCATTGGAGACAAAAGATGGGCTTAACCTAATCTACAAAGATTAAGTATAATTAGCTGTTTAAATTTCTATAACAAAAACAGTCGATTGATTTTGACAATCGATTAACAGATTTTTAAATTTGTGGTCAAGCCAATCGACAATATAGTAAAACCAGTCAACAATTTAATGAAGCTTTCAACTATAAAGTTTATAGAAACGATCGACAACAAATAATTGAAAGCATGTATTTTGTATGGTTAACAAATTCAAGAATTGGTCGATGGTTTTGGAAATCTGTGGATAATATGCAAAGATTGGTTGACAATTTTAACTTTGATAAACCATTTTTGACATTTTACTTTGAAATACAAGTTATCAAAATGAATGTTTCTAGTCTACTTATAAAAGTTTTGTGTAAACAATGTTTATCATCAAAATTAATACAACACATCACTTTGATCTCTCTTTGTCCAAACACTAAAAAAGGTTTTTCGAAAACATTTTTAGATTATAACCAAACAACAAAAAACACATTTTAGAAAAATTATTTTCCCTTAGAAAAATATTTTCCTGCAAACAAACAGAGTCTACATATTACTTTTTTTTTCCTATTTATCCCTCTAAAATATTATATACTATAATATTATCCCTTAAAAATATTTTTTGCTATTTTTCGATGTTTTCTTCTATTGTGGGGTGCCCTAAAATTCTCCTAAGTTTCAAAGTTCATTCTTCCCCGAATAGTCTCCGAGACAGAAGCCTCCCGGATCCCCAATGGTTCCCCCGAGATCGGCCTAGCAATTTTTGCCCAAGTCCAATGACACCTTTCGAGGTGTCCCGAACCGAAGCCATCCGATGGCCCGCAACCCTCTTCGGGGCCATACAAAGATAGCCATCGTGGTGTCCCGCCCCGAAAACTTCTCTAGGCCCTCTGGTCTCCCTAAGGCACCCCTTGAAAGAGTCTTTCGGCTCAACCGCAGGTCCCACCACTTCGTCTATAAATACTCACCTCCTCGAAAGCAAACTGACTTTTTTGGATCTCTTGGCTCCATAGACACCCTGGATTCACTTCATATCTCTGTCCCGACACTCAATCTTTCTCTCTAAAACCCATCCAAAAACGCATGAATCCCTTCGAGACAATCTTTCTCTCTAAAACCCATCCAAAAACGCATGTATCCCTTCGAGACAATCTTTCTCTCTAAAACCCATCCAAAAACGCAAGTATCCCTTCGAGACACGTAATAGACATACACTTGCATCATACATCATACTCCGGACTATTGTCTAACTTTGGCATCAAAGGGCCCGTGTGGGGAAGTCTCCTATGTGCCTTTCATTTGTGGTCGTAGGCTAAGTCCAAGCTTACTTCACTCAAAGGATTGGAAGCCTTGTCTCCCGAAGACCCATTGAGATCCCTTTCCCTTAACTCCCTTAAGGCTCTCTGGAATCCCCCGAGGACCTATTAGGGTTCCTGCCTCATCGAGTTTCGGCCCCGACCCATTCCAAATTTTTTTTACCTCGCTCGTAGCATCTCGGACCCTTTGTCGTGGTGAAAGACTCTGTTCTGGCTAATCTCAAGGCAAATAAATTTAATTGTTATAGTTAGGCAACAACATCTTCTTTGTTTTTATTTTTTATTTTTTCTTACTTTTCTTTTCTTATTGCCTTTTCTCTTTCTTTTTCTTCTTCTTCTACCTCCCAACTTCAACCGCCACTACAACTCATTGGACCTTCTCCTATGAGTTCTTTTGACAACTCTTAATCCTTTCGCTTTCCTAAAAGTGCCACGATTGTCACTATTTTAGCGACAAGTAATCGTTGTGACCAACTGAACTAGTTCTTCCAGCGTCTCTACATAACTAAGACTATATTTCTTCCTTATTTTTCTCTCTTTTGTTATTTCTTTCAAAATCTCACCCAATCTCTCATCGGGTTCCGGCCTTAACCCATTTCAAATCTATTTGACCTCGCTAAAGAATCATTGGGAAATATTTTGAAGGAGAGAAGAAAAGAGAGCAAAATAAGGAAGAAATATAGAGTTTTAGTCACGTAGATACGCTAGAACAACTAGTTCAATCAATCGCGACGACTACTTGATGCTAAAATAACAACAATCGTGGCACTTTAAGGAAAGAGAAAGGGTCAAGAGTTGTCAAAAGAACTCATAGGAGAAGCTTCAACGAGTTCTAATGCCGGTTGAAGTTGGGAGGTAAATGAAAAAGAAGAAGAAGAAGAAAGAGAAATAAGAAAAGAAAAAGTAAGAAAAAATAAAAAACAAGGAAGATGTTGCCTAACTACAACAATTAAATTTATTTGCCTTGGGATTAGCCAAAGTAGAGTCCTTCACCACGATAAAGGGTACGAGATGCCATGAGCGAGCTCGAATGAATTTGGAATTACTTAGGGTCGGAACCCGATGAGGCAGGAACTTGGATGGGTCCTCAGGGGCTTCTGGATGGGTCCTCAGGGGCTTCTGGATGGGCCTTTGGGGAGTCAAAAGGAAGGGATCCCGATGCGTCTTCAGGAGAAAAGGCTTTCAATCCTTTGGGTGAACTAAGCTTGGACTTAACCTGCGACCACAAATGAAAGTTAGAAAGGCACGCGGGAGACTCCTTCACACAGGCCCTCCGATGCCAAAGTTAGATAATAGTTCGAAGTATGATGTATGATGCAAGTGTATGTCTATTAAATGTCCCGAATGGATACTTGTGTTTCCAAATAGGTTTTAAACAAAGAGATTAAGTGTCGGGAAAGAGATATGAAGTGAGTTTAGGGGGTCCATGGAACCAAGAGATCCAAAAAAGTTTGTTTGTCTTCAAAGAGGCGAGTATTTATAGAGGAAGTGGTGGGACTCACAGTAAAGCTAGAAGACTCTTTTGGGGCCAACCTTAGGGAGGTCGAAGGGCTTAGAAAAGTCTTTGGGGTGGGACACTCAGATGGCTATCTTTGGGTGGCCCCAAAGAGGGCCAAATGGCTTCAATTCAAGAGGCCCCGAAGACCCCGAAAGGTGTCTTTGGACTTGGGAAAAAATAATGCATGCTAGGCTAATCCCAGGGGACTCGTTGAGGGTCCAGGAGACTTCTTTCCTGGAGATTGTCTGGGGAAGAATGAACTTTGAAACTTACAAGAATTTTAGGACACCCCACAATAATAGCTCCCCACTTTTGCCTTGGGTTGAAAGGCGAATGGATGAGTAAAATATAAGTAGGTGCCTGGTGGCTCATCGGGGGAAAGTCTCTGGGGACTCATGATGCTTGGCCTACCGATCGAAGGCCACAACTATAAATAGATGGTGGTCCTAAATAGGCCACACTTTTACCCCAAAAAGCCTGAGTCTTTCAGAAGTAATGGTATACCTGTCAAGGCAATAAGGAATACCCGACCCTAAAACATATAAAATTTGAGATAAATATTCGTAGGTCCAAAGTAAAGTGTGAGACATCCTGCATCAAACATCTTCCAGGAGTACTACTGTCGCCACTTGTAACTAGGGGTGTGATGCGTGCTTGAGTCCACTAATCGCCTTTTACTCTCCAATCTCGTCCGTAGTCGGGAGGTTGCCACTGTGCCCCGAGGCCAATCGAGAAGAAAGACACCGACCCATAAAGTCCCTCTATGGAAAGGTTTGGTCGCAATGAGCGATACATAATCCTAGGCACCCAAGTGCAGTAGAAGGGGTAAGTACCAGTGGACCTGCACAACGAAAAAACAATTTCTTACGACTTCGTTTCTTCCACCAATTGGTGTGTCGATGCACAAGGCCAGTGGAGCAGTCATTTAAGGGAGCGACCCTGGTCTTTACATCCAAAAATGATGGGACTATCCGAGATGCAAGAGTGTTGGGCTCATAAGAGAGTTTTGGGTAGAGACATTGACCCTAATGGCACGAGACAAGCCAAGGGGCACTTTATTTTGGTGACGCGGTTCAGTGAAAATTTTCCTAAGCCACTTACATCCGTGATCAAAATATTAATATTTTGTCGAAGCGGTTCAATGTAGTGCCTATTTCTGCTATGATAAGGTTTTGTCAAAGCGGTTCGACGGAGTGCCTATTTCTGCTATGATAAGGTTTTGTCGAAACAGTTCGACGAGATGCTTACTTCTGCTACGATAAGAATTGTGTCGAAGCGGTTCGATAGGATACTTACTTCTGCTATTATAAGGTTTTGTCGAAACGGTTCGACGGAGTGCCTACTTCTACTATGATAAGGTTTTATCGAAGTGGTTCGGTGGGATGCCTACTTTTGCTATGATAAGATTTTGTCCAAGCAGTTCGGCAGGATGCCTACTTCCACTATGATAAGATTTTGTCAAAGCGGTTCGGCAGGATGCCTACTTCTGCTATGTACGAGAATTTTTTTGGTTTTGGCAGTTTGACAGAGTACCTACATCCGCGAGATGTATCAGGGCACGACTCTTGTGGCCTAACATATGAAAAATAAAGATGTCATTTTCTAGCAATCAAGGTTTCGATGTTTTTGTTTTAGTGGTTTGGATCCTTTTCTAAGTGCCATTTCATGCCTTATTCATCATCGTTTCTGCTACAATCTCCATCTAAAACGTTTGAATATTTTAGGGACAAATCCCAAGTTAGATGATAAATCATCTAAGTAAGGGAACAAAACATTTAATACTCATGTATGTATGCAATGCACATAATATCATAACTCTTTGTTTGGATCGACTGTACCTTAAGATTACCTGTTATTTTTACAATCTCCCTGCCAGACCGAGATGTATGGGTGCACCCTTGGCAAGGCAACAATGCCAGTTCCTAATCACAAACCCATGCAACGTATGACCGCAAATCTCATCGTGCTCATATGCATATTTCATCATTAATACATGTAAATGCAATCTACATGACATACTCACATCAAGACATGAAAACATGATAAAATCATTTACGTAAAATCGGATTTTGGGTAGAATCACTTACCTTTAGTACGAAGTTAGGAATACCTCGAAAAACGCGCAGCACCTCGATTTGCATGCCCGACCTTGATTTTCGTGCCAAACTCTAAAAGTTGCACCAATCACTTTATCTCGAGCACAATAATCCTATAAGTCATATTTAATCACTAATAGTCTCAAAACATCAATTTCCTCATTTTCTATGCATTTTCTTCCATTTTTCCTTCTAAAAATCCAAATAAATACCTTCAAAAGTATTTTCTCTAATATTTTTCCACAACAATTCATTAAAGTCTAAGAACATCAAAGGAAAAATCCAAATAAATACCTTCAAAAGTATTTTCTCCAATATTTTTCCACAACAATTCATTAAAGTCTAAGAACATCAAAGGAAAATTACTAGACTTACCTCAAACCCTCATTTGCATGCAAAACGAGGCTGGTCAGGGCAGAAATCGAAACATCGGGATGGAAAACACCAAAAATTTTTGCACAAACCCCCATAACAGATTTTTCTACATTTTTTTCACAATTGTCTAGGCCTTCACGCGCCCTCACGCGCTAGCGCGTGGGCTGCGCGTGAGATCCGCGCGTCTTCTTCTCAGGCAATTCCTTCGTCGCTGGCCACCTACAACAAGCCTTGATGCTCGTTTTGACTCCACCATCATGAAGCACTCATTGAGTTGATCACCATGGCACCATTTGGTGCCCAAAAAACATGCTAGAACCGGCCCAAATGGCCGATAAACAGACCACCTCTGGCGCCATTCGCGTTTTCCAGCCAGCGTTTGAAATCCATTCAAATGGCCACCAAAACTCACCAAATTTTCTAGAAATCATCTACTCCTCATGGGTAACAAAAACCCCTTATTTTGGTTGCTCAATTCGTTCAAAAAGGGCCTCGATTTGAAGCCAAATACCTCTCCAGATTTGGCCTTCATTGACGCCTATTTATAGGCTATTTCGATCATTTAAAAGCTCGAGCTCGACCAACCCAAGTCTCCTAGAGCCTCTACCTCCCCCGAGTCGATCCAAAAACCCACCAAAAGGCTCCAATTTCGTTATCTCAGTGGCCAAACTTTCGGCCACTTTTGACTGAAAGTTGGCTCGATTCTGACGAGTTTTAGGCCATTTGTCGGCCAAGAAACTTGTCTTGGTGTAACGCCCCGCTTTTTCGAGCGTTAAATAACTTGGAATTTCAGGAATTTTTTTTTTTTTTTTATAAATCATCTCCCGACAATCCCGTTTTACCTTCTCAACTCACTAAATAAGAATCAATAAGTTAAGACAGGTAATCATCATAAATGCGGAAGCTTAAAATCGAAACCTGATATGGTACATAATCAATTTCACTTTATAACCGAATAAGAATCCGTACCATACATTAACATCAAATCCTCAATATTGAAATATATAAATATATGGAGATTCCATAAAGTTCTAACAAGGCTAATCATCAATAAAGCATCAGCCAAAACATATCCGAGTCAGCTTGTTGAATCCATCGGTCACGCCATCACGTGTCGTCTCATCTCAACCTGATCCTTGCCTAAGCTGCAAGTCTAAACTGGAACGTTGAATGTTCCAGGGGTATAACCCATTAGAAGATGAATCTTCTAGTGAGGGTTTAAAAATATGATACATGAATACATGATGCAATAAACAATCATATGCCCTAGTGTAACTTCCCTGGCCTGGCACGGAACCCTAGGCAGAATCCCGAACCTCTGCAGGATAATCCTAACGTTGTTCCATCATTGCCCTTGGGAATTACGGCTACACTCTTAGGGAGACATCCCCATCCCATGCATGAGTATCAATATGCCAATAATATTGTGCTATGCAAGAATAACGTCTTTCCATGCAATATGAAATAATCATAACTTCAATAAATATCATGCATAATGAAGCAAATGTTTCATATATAGGTTCTCGGGATAAAACCACTCACCAAATCATACTTAGGATAGAACAACTCACCTTTTTGAGATAAACTTGCATTTTCTTGAAAAGTGTGCATCGCCTCGATATGCGTGCCCAACCTCGATTCTCGTGCCCACTCTCAAAAGTTGCACCAATCATATCATCTCGATCACCTCAATCATAAAAATGATAATTTATCACTAAATATCTCAAAACTCCATTTATTTCATTTTTCCTTCATTTTTTTCCATTTTTCCTTCTAAAAATCCCAATAAATACCATCGAGACTATTTTCTCAAATCCAACTCCACAACAATTCATAATATACTATGAATTTCAAAGAAAAAATACTGGACTTACCCGGATGGTGCGTTTTCACGCAAAACGAGGCTCTTTTGTACTAGAATCGAGACATCGAGAACTCCAAATGCAAATATTTTTCTACAGGACCTAGATCTCGATTTTATAGGAATTTAGCAATTTTTTTTCAGAATTTTTGGAGCTTGGACGCGCCCTCACTCGCCCATACAAGTTACTCCACGCGCCTCCAGTCGCGGGCCCCAGCTGGCGCGTGTCCCACACGCGCCGGTCGTCTTCTTCCTCCAGATTCCGGCCAGCACGCAACGCCTCTGGTTTAATGGCCATATCTCCTTCATCCGACCTCCGATTGACCCCCCGTTTGAACCTATGGCTTCGTCTTTTCGCCCTCTACAAGATGACACCAAAAAATCCCACAAATGAATCTATTTTCAGACTGCTCAAGCACGTTTTCCGGAGAAGCTCATTTTTCCGACGAGCCGTCGGATCTCACTCATCTCTTAACAAAAATGGCTCAAATTGTACAGAAATGAAGCTTAGGATATGGGCAACAAAAGCCCCTTATCCACTGCTCTCAATTTTTGCCCAAACTCTCGGATCTGAGAGTTTAATTTTTCACTTCATTCGGACAATTCAAAAACCTCTATTTATAGGCGATTTCGGCCCCATAAATGACGAATCTCGCTTCAATCAAGGCCTCTGATGTCCCCTATTGCCCTTCACAAGTCCAAAATCCACTGAAAGAGCTCCATTTTCGTGATCTAAGTGGCCAAACTTTCGGCCACTTTTTCTTCAATTTTCAGCCATTCCATTGCTTGTTGTCGGTCAAGCCCTTTACAAAAGATGCTCCTTGAGCAACCCTCGTGCCATCCTTGTGGCCAATTTCGGTGATTTGATGGGTTGGTCGGCCATGGTTGTTTGGAGATTTTCTTAAAATTGCACTTTGGCCCCTCAAACTTTGGTTTTCTCACTTTAGCCTATTTCACCAAGTCCCTCGACTTTGGATGATTTCTTTCAAGACTCTCAAGTCCTAAAACATCAATTTAACCCCTGAGGATTCCGAAAAAATATCGTTTCGACCTCTCTTGAGTAATTTCAAAAAATTGCACTTAGGCCCGAATCTCCGTTTTGTCCCTAAACCTCTTCGTTTCTTCCTGAAACCACTGAAGGGTTGTTCCTTATGAAAAATCAAAGCCCCCCAAGCTTCCGTTGACTTCTCGGAAGTCGTCTATAACGATTCGGTATTGCAGCCTAATTGGTAGCTGTATTTTAGCTGTACCGAAAACTATTCCCGATCCAATTTCTTTTGATGCTATAAATCATATCTTGGGGTGCTCGTTAATGTCACATCATTTTCCTTTGTCATCTCGGCTCCAGGGTGCTCCTGGCAGTCGATTTAGTCAATTTTTTAGACTATTCAGATACTAATTTTCTCTGAAACCCCATTTCTATAATAAATTGCTTATTTTTAATTAACCCGAATTTCTCGGGTATTATACTTGGCCTTGCCCCCAGGCCCCCCAATCACTTCCTCGGGGCCTCCCGTGGCCGAATTCAGCGACGGGATGGGCTGGTCAGCCATGGCTATTTGGAGATTTCCTTGATATTGCACTTTGGCCCCTCAAACTTTGGTTTTCTCACTTTAGCCCATTTTCACATAGCCCCTAAACTTTGCATAATTATAATTAAGTTCCTCAAGTCCTAAAAATTTCATTTGACCCCAAAGATTCTAAAAAAATATTGTTTCGACCTCCCTCTAGCAATTTCAAAAAATTGCACTTAGGCCCGAATCTTCGTTTTGGCCGTAAACCTTTTCGTTCCTTCCTGAAACTGCTGAAGGGTTGTTCCTTATGAAAAAATGAAGCCCCCTTAAGCTTCTGTTGACTTCCCGAAAGTCCCGTACGACAATTCCTTTTTGCAACCCATATAGCAGCTGTATTTTAGGTGTACCGAAAATCGTCTCAATTTTGATTTATTTTGATACCATAAATCTTATCTCGAAACACTCATCAAGATCATATCATTTTCATTAGACAATTATGCTCTGAGGCATTCCCTGCGGTTGATTCAGTCATTCATAGCGGTAAGAAATTACCCTTATACTCTCAATTTATCTGTAATTCCACTTTTGCCCCCAAGAAAATTTACTCTTGAGCCCTTTTGAAATTCTCAGGTATTATAGTTCAATATAGACACCTACATCTACAATTTACAAGAAGTTAGTAATGTCTTCACTTGGCAACTTATGCTTGCAAGCTGGCGATATCTGACCTACGACCTAGAACAACTTGGTTCTGCGTCTTCAGATATGGCATTCTTGAAGCGATCAATATAATGCTATAGGCACTTACGGTGATCCCTTTGCCTTTGGAATATAGTGAAGGATCATGAGAAACTCTCGTCGTAGCTAATCGGGAGGCTCGAGTGAGCCAGGGCGAAACGCTAAACACCTTTCGGCAAAATGGGAAAAGACTAGTCCAAGAGTGGTTGTAGAAAAATGTCACCACAGAGTTATCTTCTTAGACCGACAGTCTAGTTTCTACGAGGCTGTTGTAGAAGGCGTTGATAATTAATCTCCTTTCATCAGCACTTCATGCAGCTTTACCAACTCTTACCTACCTCACTACCCTAGAATCTCCTTGAACTCGAAAAAAATATCTGAGGAAGTTGGGAAATTTGGGGAGACGCCTCTTTTAGCATGGAAGGAACATATATGAGGGAATTGGCATACTAGAGGGGTTGCCTCCTATTCATAGAATTCTCTAGAAAACACATCTCAAAAGATCTTTTCCCATGGAAAAGGTCCTCACATTCTTCATTCTTCACAACAATTCTCCTCTACGAGCGCCAACATTGCTATGGAAGATGACCCCTTGGTCTTCAGATATCCTCAGGGAGTTCATCCTCACTTCCCATTTACCTAGCCTGGATCACTATTTTGATGAATAGCATGGACGCCTAGCAAAGATATAAGGTAGAGAGGTGTGTTCTTCTCCCGAGGGCTGACGTAATAGCGGGAGAAGAACATTGAGAAGCTCATAATAGCAGAAGAAAAACTTCGCAACAAGATCCCCAGTGCCTTCCTAGAGGATTCAGAGCGTGACTCGTTGGGAGGCATTGTAAGATGAAGCGGAAGCATAGCATTTTCACACAATTGACAATTATGGTGGCAACTAAGCGATGGATTTTTGCTCCATTCTCACAAATGGCACCAAATTGTTGTTGCATAACTACAACAATCAAATTTATTTATCTTGGAATTAGTCAAAATAAAGTCCTTCACCACAACAGAGGCTCCGAGTTGCCACGAGCGAGGTCAAAACGAAATTGGAATGGGTCCGAGCAGGAACCCGATGAGGCAAGAACCTGGATGGGTGCCCGGGGGCTTTTGGATATGCTACCCGGATAGGCCTTCGGGGAGTCAAGAGGAAGGGATGCCAATAAGTCTTAGGGAGACAGGGCTTCCAATCCTTCAAGTGAACTAATCTTAGACTTAGCCTGTGGCCATAAATGAAAGTCAGAAAGGCACGCAGGAGACTCCACCACACTGGCCCTCCGATGCCACAGTCAAACAATAGTCTGAAGTATGATGTATGATGCAAGTGTATGTCTATTACGTGTCTTGAAAGGATACTTGCATTTTTAGATGGGTTTTAGAGAAAGAGATTTTGAGTGTTGAGACAGATATATGAAGTGAGTCTAGGGGGTCCGTGGAGCCAAAAGATCCAAAAAAGTTTGTTTGTCTTCGAAGAAGCGAGTATTTATAAACGAAATGGTAGGACCCACGATTGAGCCGAAAAACTCTTCTGAGGGCTGCCTTAAGGAAGTCGGAGGGTCTAGAGAAGTTTTCGGGGTGGGACACCCCAATGACTATCTCTAAGTGACCTCGAAAAGGGTTTCGGGCCATCGGATGGCTTCAGTCCGAGAGACCCTAAAGGGTGTCCTTAGACTTAGGCAAAAATTATGCATGCTAAGTCGATCCCAAGAGACCCATCGAGGGTCCAGAAGGCTTCTGTCCTGAAGACTATCTGAGGAAGAATGAACTTTGAAACTTACGATAATTTTAGGGCACCCCACAACAATAGCTCTTATCTCTTGCCTTAGGCTAAAAGGCGAATGGGAGAGTAAAATATAAGTGGGTGTCTGGTGGCTCATAAAGGAAAAGTCTCCGGGGGACTCATGACACTTGGCTTGCCGAAGGTCGCGACTGTAAATAGATGGTAGTCTTGAATGGGTCGCATTTTTACCCCGAAGATCTTAAGTCATCCGAAAGCCCCCAATGACCCATTTGGGTTCCGACCCAAATCCTTTCCAAATCCATTTGACCTCACTCATGGCATCTCAGACTTTCTGTCGTTTTGAATGACTCAATTTTGGTTGATCCCAAAATAAATAAATTTAATTATTGTAGTTAAACAACAACAATAACCAAAACATTACCACCCAACTTCAACCTATCTCACCACGCAATCAATCAACTATTTTTAAAAGACTACAACCAATCTACCCCTCAAGAGCTAGGGTCGCTTCTTTTGTATTTGATGAAAGCACGTGGACACACTAAGAGTCAAAATGAAAAAGAGGGAGAGAAAAACTAAGAGCATGTTTACTTGTGGAAAACTAGAATAGTTTTCTCAAAAATACCTCTATAGAAATAGAAAATTGAAAATTGCATTTAACACTATTTTTTTTTCTAAATTGGAGAATAGAAAACAATTTTTTTGTTTTTTAGAATTATACTAGACTTTAGAAAATATTTTAAATATGTTCTCTATGGAAAACACATTTTTCTAATTTGAGTCCTACTTCAAATCCTATCAACAATAATTTTTTCCCTTTTGCTTCATACCCACTAATTACACATTTCTCTCTTCTTCCTTCCAACCCCCTACCACTACAAGGACAAGCACAACTTGCCTATTCTCTTGTCATTCTCATCTACAATAATTTTTTCCCTTTTGCTTCATACCCACTAATTACACATTTCTCTCTTCTTCCTTCCAACCCCCTACCACTACAAGGACAAGCACAACTTGCCTATTCTCTTGTCATTCTCATCTATGTCACTGCAATGGCGAGCACCACATGTGCCTTCTTTCCCACCGCCCTCTTCATTTCCTCCTCATCCTCATCCTCATCCCTCAACTAACACCACCATGCTTTCCTCTGTTACCATGAGAGCGACAATTTTTCTCTTTATTAGGTCACCCTGACCATTCAGCTCTCTCCTCATTATCGATTTTTATATCTTTTCTTTTACATAATTTTGAATACATTTTCTTGTTTTTTGTAATCTAAAATTGATTTTATATTTAATAAAAATGAATTTGTTTTTTAATTTTTTTAATTTTCTCTAAAAATAAAATCATAAAAACTGGAGATGAAAAATAAAAAACAATCTCCATAAATAAACATTCCCTAAAACTTGTGAGAAATATCATTAACCCCGAAATAATTGAAAACTACAAGACCCAAGCTAAACTTACCCACTAAGCAGGTTTATCATTGCAACAATGACGATGAGAGGAGAGCCATAACATGAGATTGTGTTTTACTTTCACACCACAGTGCATGCCCAGTAACCAATGGCAATAGCTTAAGTTACTGATGAGGCTCCAATGAAAGTGCATAAGCTCGTTCTAAGAACTTTTCAACTAAGTCTCAAGCCTTTTACGAAATTACACACCAGTATTATTAGTATTATTATTTTCATTTTAACTCTTTTCGATGATAAAGAGTTCATTAGACAAGAGATGATCTTATGTAATCTTGTTTTTCTACTTTTAATTTTAGATTTGTGTTCTTCTATGATATTAGGAGTATACAACTCCATAATATGATAAGAATAAAATCTTAATAATTAGAATTAATTCCATCATAGAGTAAAACTAAAACATTTATAATTATAATTATAATTAGTTTTATTTGATTGAGATGTTTATGATAAATAATATGACTGAACTACTTTAATCTTTATTCCTAACTTATATAATCATTAGAATTCGATTCTTATTTTGTAATTTGTTCAAAATTTATTCCTAACAGATTAAAAAGTCTCAAACATACAGAAGCAAGCAGGCCACTCAAATTTGTGTAACGAAGATTTGTAAAAGTCAAATAACAATAATATTCTATATGTATTATATATAATTGTATGTATATGTCATTTTCTTTCTTTTTCTCGTCCCATTCAACACCCCCCAAGAAACAAACGAAAACAAAAAACTCTTTGTTTCAAATATAAATTCATGGCAGAGGCTGAATTCATAGTTACAATATCCTAACACACTTTTACAGTTGACAGTATTAAGAATTTTGTATCCCTAATAAACACTTTTTCAACATGCATGCAAGGAAGAACATCCAAGCGGGGGATTCAACAGAGAATTTCAGCACAATGGGTTTGGACGCATCAGACTTGGCACTAAAAAAGCAAAAGACTGTATCAAGGCATATAAACCTATGTACACAATCCAATCCATTGCACCAAACTTTTAGTTTCCACAGGGAATGACAACATAACTATATGGTTTTAATAAAGAAAACACTGCTAAAAAGGTTACCATTAGCATCACCAAGAACAATTAACTTTGCCTCACATAGCCTCACCACCTACAAGCTTAAGCCCTCTCCCCTCTAATTCTCCTTGCAAGCTGAATGTCTTTAGGCATTATAGTGACACGCTTTGCATGAATTGCACAGAGATTGGTATCTTCAAACAACCCAACAAGGTATGCCTCCGCTGCCTCCTGCAATGCCAAGACTGCATGGCTCTGGAACCTCAGGTCAGTCTGCATCCAAACAACATTACACAAGTAATAAAGAATTAGTAAATCCCATTGCAAAAAATACTTAAGAGATCTATAAATACATTATTTTTAAAAAAAAAAAAAAAAGAAGCAAACAAAAATCTATCAAGAGATGCACATATTGTATTCCACCAAAGAGAAAATTGATATAACCCCCTATTCTATGATGATCAATCTAGGCTTCTATCATCCACCAATCCAAGTTTCCATTAAAAGACAAGGCCACTCAGCACCCACAATCATCCACGATTCACATACCCAAGTGTACTATCAATGGTCCATGGTCCTCCAGGTTGCTTACACTTATTTTCAATCCATAAAATGTGAAAACTGGAGTCAAGGCTCTACTATATTGTAGTTGCAACAATAAAGGAACATTCTGTACAATGGCAAATTAAATTATCCTATTATAAGTTTCATGCGTTGGGCCTAAAACAACAATAAACAGAAGAAGCAGAGAGATTAAACACCTTGAAATCTTGCGCAATCTCACGAACAAGCCTCTGAAACGGAAGTTTCCTGATCAGAAGTTCAGTACTCTTCTGGTACTTGCGAATTTCACTGCATCACACATCGCTCGAATTCAGAAAAAAAAATTAAAACCGAAAATAAAATTCAGGTACGTTAGAAATTAGAATGGAGTCTAGATTGACGAACCGCAGAGCGACGGTTCCAGGTCTGTATCTGTGAGGCTTCTTCACTCCGCCAGTTGTCGGAGCAGACTTGCGAGCAGCCTGAGAAAAACCAACACCATAATTCATCAAAAGGAGAAACAATAAATAGAAAATACTACAGAATAAAGAGCGATGTATTGAATGAGCAAAATAACAAACCTTGGTGGCAAGCTGCTTCCTCGGCGCCTTGCCTCCGGTCGATTTGCGAGCGGTTTGCTTCGTACGAGCCATCTGAATTTTCAATTACGAAATCAAATACCACAGAAGCCACCAATTACAATTCAGCCATGACAATGCTTATCCTAATTCCTTCCGTCTAATTTCGCCCTAAAAGTCGATTGATTTCGTAGTCAAGAAAACAATTAGAATCGAAACCCTATGAATCTAGAAATTCGCGTGCTAGGGTTTCCATAACTCGGATACAAATTTCAATTCGAAACAGAAAAAAATTAACTACTGAAAATTAAGATCCATGAGCACAAGAAAACAACGAGGTGAAGACCCATACCGGATTTGTTGGCACAAGAACGAAAGGGTACGAGAGAGCGAGAGAAAACTATTTTCCCAGGAAACAAACAGGAAAAGCAACTTGTCTCTCAACGCGGGGCTTGGGAATCGTACTGGTAGCGAATATATAGTAGGCGTAGTTTGACTTTTAATTATGGCGGCTCAGAACGAAATATTACGGTGGAGATTGGCTTATGTTGTGTTTTCTTTGACTTGACTTGACGGTTGAGATCTTCTCTGTGACTTACACTCGGATCGTGAGACTAAAACTCTCCGTTCTTATTGGTCCGCATCATACAAGCTCTGTTTATTTTGCCAATTTTGTTTTTTATTATTTAAGTCAAATAGCAAGAGTTGGCTGCTTGCTTTAACATAATTATTTTCAAAATATTCTTACCTTTTTTTATTGAAAGTTTCTAAATATTTTTACATATCAGAAAAAAAAATAATGACTTACCTAAAAAAGAAAAAGTTTATAAAATATTCTACCCAGATTAGAATATTATAAAGTATAACACTCATAAACCTTATATGTATTGTAAAATAATTAAAATTATACCTTTATTTTTCTTTCTAAAATGGGACTAAATTGAATCAAATTGGGATCAATTTATTCACAAGTATTAAAGATCAG
Source organism: Diospyros kaki (assembly GCA_036245055.1). Lineage (NCBI taxonomy): Eukaryota > Viridiplantae > Streptophyta > Magnoliopsida > Ericales > Ebenaceae > Diospyros > Diospyros kaki. The sequence continues at coordinate 13,330,530 of BSEG01000015.1, read as the reverse complement.
ATCAAAATGTGTTCGGTTTTGGATCAGATTGGGTTTTTGTATTCGACCAGATTAAAATTTGAAAACTCTTACTTAAAATAGTCATTAATTCAACCTAATTTTATTAATAATATTATACACATTAAATACAAACTTGTGAAAATAAAACATCTATATTTTAACGTGAGTTTGTCTTAACAAACCTACATTCCCGATCCATGCTAATGGGAGAAATTCATTTTAATGAATGGTACTATAGTCTTTTAACAATAAAAACTACAACTTTTCGTCACAATTTTAGGTTGAATAAAATAATAAATTTTTATGATTTTCACCACTATATAAATTGGTTACTTTCTAATTTAAATGATGGTGTTATTGAGTTGTGACATTTATTTTAGTCGACACATTTGTAATAATCAATTGCATTATTTTTAAAATTAACAAGGCATGACCACTAAAAACTTATGCTGAGATGTCAATTTACATACAACTTATTTGAGTTATCCTAATCTCATATATTTTGTAATTTGATGAATTAACCCAAGAGCCCTAGCCAAATTACATGGAAGCATATTTGATTAATTATTTATGATTTTAATAAAAATTGATAAGATATATGAAATATAGTTAAGAATATTGGATTATGTGAGATAGGAATGGATGTAAGGGAGTTGGCACAGACTGAAGTTCGTGTTAGCCCTAACTAAACAGTAATATATATATATATATATAAATATAGTCTAATTCCAACTAAACATTAATATAGCTCAATCCTAGACCCCTTACGTTCACCCTTGATGTGAGAAAAAAGTCAATGAATAATCCAATGATGAGGAAATGAAACATGTAGCAAAACAAATACACGAACATTAAGAAAAACTAAATTAGAGATACTTTTAAATATGCTAAAAGTTATAAGACCTTATGGAAGGTAAGAGAATAAATATGACAGATGAAATAAAATTTATGTAATCAACACAGGGGATGGCTTAAACATTTGATACGCTAATTCTCCTTTACAAAAGTTATAGATTCAAGGACGATTCATTAATAACCTACTTTCCTTGAACGCGAGTGTTCAAATGGTGGATCTTTCTTCTTTCAATTTAATACATCAGAAATTGTTGTGAGTACATTACTATAATGAAAGAATTATTTGTCCTTGCAGGCAGCTTGAGTTGTTTACTGTGGCATACAAAATTAAGGCTCTGTTTTGACTAAGTGTGCTGAATTGTAGCTTTTAATTACTCAATTTTTATGTAAGTTTTTAAGTTAAATAGCGTTTAAACTAATAACGTATTTGAATAAATATACTTTTAAATTATTAATTAATAATTATGTATTAAATTTGAAAAAACTGATAAATTATTAGAATTTAATAAAAAAATAAAAATAGACATATTATTGATTGTTGAATAATATAAAAATTTGTCATTATATATTAATAAATTATACATAATTATTAAAAAAATATATTAATATAATATATATACACTTTTTATTTTTCTCCTTCAAATATATTATAAATTAATATATAAACAATATATATATATATATATATATACACACTATAGAAACTCAAAAGTTTTGCCAAACAAGCAAGACAATAACAATGGCCACAACAAGCAACAAGCAACGATGACGGTGAGATGCAAACGGTTGGGGTGACGATGACAAGTTGGGGTGACATGTGAACGTCTGGGGCGATGGCGGCGATGACATGCTGGGGTGATGGCAATAGCTGAAAATGGGTCTAGTTGCGGGAGATCAATTGATACGGAGGATGAAGATGGGAGATGGTTGAAAATAATTTGAAATTATGAAGGTAAAATCGACATTTAATTTGATCATCGAAAATCAGCTGAGGCAGCGTTTTGGAAAAGCTGAGGCTGGAGAGCTTTTAGAAAAAGTTGGTACGAGAGTTTTTAAGCTATTTAACTTTTAAACTCTTTAAAGAATCCAAACACATACCAGAATAAGTTTAATAGCTCATTTAGCTTATAAGAGGTCAAACCGCTTATCCAAACAAGGCCTAAATATAAAGCGACTGCTGCATCTCTGATTTGATCATCCCAAATGAGCTTCTGCAAACCTTGAAGCCTCCAAAGAGAGCAAAAAATACTAATCCATTAACATCCTACAGTTTCAACTTGCTCAAATCCACCTTCTGAACTGGATATGTGTATGCCTCATAATTGATTTGCTGGCCCAAAGAACTCAATTTTGTAAGGGCAGTTATCAAATCAACCTGAAAACACAAACCAATATTGCAAAGTTTAGCAAATAAGGTTTTTTGCAGAAGGTTGTCGAAACAAATAGGGCGTCCTAGTGCACGGGATTTCCCACTTTGCGACGGTTGGAAGAGGGTTGTGTTTGTACGCTGCCTTCCCTTGCTTTTTTGCAAACATATATTCTGTTTCTCTTCCAAAAATAGCGTGCTAGGTATTTGCTTGTCTAGTTTTACTAGTTTCTGCTGTAATTACCGGAAGAAGATAAGAGAATGGAACTGACCTCGTAGTCAGTTTGGGAGATTGTTTCTCGGCTTCTTTGGTATTTGTCAACCCAAGGAGCAACATCTCGATCTGTGGCCAGTAGGGCCTCAGTGGCCACTTGATCGGGCCCCAAGAATGCAGACATAACGGCTAGCTGTTAAGACAAAAACAAATAAAAAGAAGAGAACAAGGTTAATGAACATTTTAGCAGATCACTCAAAAGAGTTCTTAGTAAGATGGATTTGGCATCACTCAGTCAATCATTTAACAATAAAAAAGGCAAAATAAAAGCCAAGGCAGTGACAGTTGAAGTACTATTGCTGTGAAATGTAAAATCCCAACCATTCTTGTCAGAAACAATGGCTTGGCTTCTGAATCTTGGAAGAGAAGGACATTTTAGGCCAGAAAACATCTCAACTCTGAAAATGCATGACCAATTTATAAATTTTTTTCCAAATGGTAATTCCATGTCATTTGTCGCCTCCAGCTTTGAAGAGCTGGGTCAGTTCTAAGTTTGAATATACTGCAGTTGTTGCTTGTAGAAAAGCTTTTATGGGTATGGTTCCCGCCAGTTCAGAGTTTCAGTTTTAGTTACTTTCATTTTGGTTACGAAATCCAACTCTGATCTGGGTTTCTTGAGAAACTAGTGTTTTCAATTTTTGGTGCCTAAGTTCTTGTGCACTGTGTGAATGCCGTGCTGGAATAAATGCAACTTCAATGTCACAATAATAGAACAAATTACCTGACGAGGACCGAATCCTATAGCTGAGAACTTGTCTTTCATTTCCTGAACACTTGCTTTATCCCACTGGGGTATCCTTCCCTCTGGATCTGTCTCTTCGGTATCTGACCTCCCAAATTGCTTATCAAACAATCCCCACTATGGGCACCAAAAAAATTGTATGCAGCTTGTCAGACTTCACCCACAAGTATCAAGATACAGTTCAATCTATCATTTCAGTTAACTCAAAAGTGAAAATGTTTTGGAAACACACAGAAATGATAAAAGAGCTGGAGAAGTAATAAAAGTGTTTGGAAATAGAAACTGATATTTGTATAAATGTTAAATAACCTCAATAATTAAACAATTGAATTTTTTTATGGAAGATAATGAACACTCAAAACTGAGGCACTGTCTTAGCAACTGACATGATGCAATAACCTATGTTATTCAGTTACCGAAACCCAGTGATAAGAATTTAAAGCTGAATTGACACAAGAAACGTTTCACATTCTAGCCTAGTTTTTTCACGGCCGCTAAACATCTGTACTCTACCAGAGATGTAAAAAAATCTTAGAATTTCAGGGTTTGTAAATCGGTCTGACCTTGAGATGTGAGAACTGCAAGATAGTGGAGGTTAATTGCAAAGACAACAGAACAGCTGATGGTAGGGAAGGGAGAGAAGAATGAAAATAACTAAAAGAAAGATGATAGTCACAGAACAAGAAGACTAATGTTGTGAACAATTAATCTTATACAGAAGAAACCAACCTGACCAATTGAACCATATGCAGTATACAGTAAGGCTCCTTTCTCTTCATTCCCACCACATTTACGGATGGCAGAAGTAAGAAAGGTAGACTTTAGAGCACTTTGTGCTGCATTGTATGAAGAAAATTAGGTCAGGAGCTTTCGAACACCAAATAAGAAAAAACAAATAAATTCATTATTTCACAAACTTTTGCATAAATTCACTTTCCTTAGCAGAAATTTAAAACGTTGTTGGACGAGTGTTTTAGTAGACTACCTGGTTCACAGTTTCATTTTCTGCTGTTAAGTCTGCAATTGGTTCCATCTCAAATGGAGAACTTGTGAGTCAAAATATGCTAGTAAACTACTATGGAACCAAGTCTTCAGTACTCAAAGCTTGTGGTAAGACCATCAAAAGCTTGAATTTCACATTTAAATAGAGAAGGATGGTGTAATGATATTATTTCAGAACAATATATAGAGATATCTCATATTAGAAAGTGGCCAGAGAGTGCAAAGGATGAATAGAGCTTTTGTCTTCTAATATTCTGTTGACCATAAAATCATCAGTATTGATATAACAGCAAACCACCCCTTAGATAAGTTTATTCATGATATTCTAGTACACTTTCTGACTGAACCCTGCTAGTTTTATGAGTATGCAATAGTGCAAGCAGCCCATTAATCTGCTATTACGAATATACTCTACTGAATTGTGATGCCTAATTCCAGATTGAGGATGAACTTTATCATAAACTCAACATGCTGACCTGCATATTGGATGAGATCTGCAAATGAAATAGGACCTCCCTTGGAATATGAATCTATTTCCTTCTTTGCTTCCTCTAATAAACTCAAAGCTGCAGAGAGGCCCTTATTCTCTGGTCTGCTAATCTCTGAGCTTCAAGCAACAAAAACATAGGGTAATCTCAGGAGAAAAAAAGGGAGTTAAAACAGTCATGCAAAAGATGCAAAATAAAGAAAAATTTGAATCCTGAACGTATTAAACCCATGATCCAAAACCCACTACAAAATTAAGAATTTAGAATAATTGCATAGATAGCCTCAACTCATCCACCTTTAATGCATTGAAGATGCTTATTGTGGGAGATGTGCCATATGTCCCAGGTGGCAGGCAGAGTCATCTCAATATCTGCGGATGTTTACATATATCTCTAGAAGCTCTCAGACGAGATTGAGATTCCTTGTGTGACTCTTTGTGCCAACTTTCTCAGGTGACATGAAGATATTTGCAATTTTAGTCTGGCCCTAGATTACAGGGGTTCAAGACTCACTTAAGCAAAGCACAAATGGGCCACTACCATAAGAATCTTGTGCCACCCGCTTAGCCCGGCTGATGGCAATCTCTAAACTTCCCCACTGTAAAGTTGCGGCACACCCGTGGCTCACAGCAAAGCAAGTTCTCTATGTTGTCCACCGACTGCAAAGATGATTGTAGCACATTCATGACCTAGCTAATAGAACTCTCTTCCCTTTCCATGAGAGTGCTCACCATGGAGGCTGCTCATAAACCATCGGGTTTGCCTCACCAACAGAACTTGCCCATTGCTCTACTCCCATATATAGTTGCTCACCATTTGCAGTACTTCTCTGGTATATGAAGATAAGGTCTATGTATATGCTCTGTCAGCCCTGTGGGACCCGTACTCTCAAAGATCTCTATAATTTGTTAGTCTCCATCTATGAGATTACTCCAACAACCTAGGTCAGAAAACAAATCTAGGTATCTCCTTCTTAGGCTTCCGAGGGTTTTGAATGCTTGCCTTTCCTTGCTCGAGGGGACATTGATCTGAGAGGTTTGCAAAATATAAAATGTTCTTCAAACATGATCATCTACCACCTACATATCATGTCTCTTACAAGTTTGATAAGTTCAAGAGACAACATGCCACTGGCCCACTGCCTTCTCCATTATCTTCACTACCCCACTTTCAGCAACAAATGATTCGCTAATGGAGTAAACCATCTAGGTCAACACCTCAACAAACAGTGATTGTTTATCTATGAGCAGCACAGAATTTCCTGGAACAGAATTGAAGCCTTCACTTGCTCCATAGTAAATTAAGCTGTCTCCCAGTTAATCAGTCTTTCTCTCTTTGGTGTCTGCCTAGATTTTTCCTTTCCAAACTCCTTACAGTCTCCATGCCAAATGCCAACCATGATTTTCAGAAAGCATCCCTCTGCCCGCTAACCTCTGATCATGGCCAGCCCTGAGGGTGTATTTTTAAGGTAGCTGCCTAGGGCCCCCCACCAGGGCCGATTCTGGGCCTAGACGGGATGGACCCATCTCATAAATAATGGAAAGAAGGCAGGAAGACTGTATAAAATAATGGAAAGAAGGCAGGGCTTCCTACCTTATACAGTCTCAATTATAAGGTAATCTCTCGGCCTGGGCCCATCTCATACCATGGTAACCCATTAATTATGTTATAATGGAAAGAAGCAGCCAAGGAAGCCCATATAAAATTTTAGGGCCCCACTTAGATATATATAATATTATATAATAAAATATATAATATACTTAGATTTTAGGGACCCCATATAAAATTTTGCTTAGGACCCCTCAAATCTCAGGGCCGGCCCTGCCTCTGATTGATTCCACACTATATTCCACTGAAAGTGGTTGATTGAGGGCTTGCTATAAATCAAGAGCCTACCATATGTTCTGAAGCTCCCATTAGCCCACTGGCTCCCCTCAACAAAGAATCCTCTGTCTGCTTATCATACATGACAATAGAATATTGGGTTGTTGCAAATTGGCATTTGAAATCCTCAAATCAGTAGGAACAAGAATTTTAGGACATGATATTTGAGTCAGCTTGGGGCTGGAAGGTTTTCTTTCAGAATGTAATTCTGATTATTCTGTGATAATTAATACACATTTTTATTTTCAACTAAGCTCGTAATTTTAACATGCTTTTGCTTCATTGCTGTTGTATATTGTAGGCATTTCTTTATAATCTTAAAACAGCCTATTTTTGGTAAGAAATTTGATTTGGCATCATATGGTCTATTTACTGATGGCACAGGGATCTCCTTTTTGCTCATGGTATGTAGATGATCTATATCCCTTTGTTAAAAAACTTTACTTCTGCATTGTAATGATACATGTTTTTAAGTACCTGAACCGTATAGAACCATTTGGGCCTCCAGATTTTGTAGCCTACAACATTAATTAATTCGAAACAAGTCAACTTTTCTGACATATACAAATGATAGAAAATTCTATTTTCAGCATGAACAGGTAAAGTCTTTGTCACCTTATCATAAGTCATAGCGTCATTCAGTGCTAAAGTTAATATGGATGGAACAAGATCTGTGTTTCCCTGTAATAGAGATAGGACTTGTAAATAACAGGATTGCAGGTAGAAATCTGACAAACAAAATTAATTCACCAAAAAGCAGGTCTAAATATGTAATACATCAAGGTCAATCTCATGACTAATGATGGTGGGATTTACCTTTATAGCTGTAGAAAGGGTCCCCTTTACTTTTGCTGTTGCAGAAAACACATCAATGCAGTTCAATAGACACCAAAAAAATAATGGAAAGAAAGAAATTTATTGTTTCAAGATCAAGACTTTACACTGAAATTCAGATCGTTGTCTGCGTTGTATTAGATCAGCAGCATTAGCCTCTTCAACAAATGAGCTGGAGCTTGCTATGACTCCCTATGGAGACAAGAACTGGCAGAAACTCATCATCACATAACCCAACTCAAGGAATTGTGTTTATCTAGATATGCATTTATGGATAAAAACATTCATTTGAAAAGTTTGAATGATTGAAAAAGCATACATTGCGATTTCCATTGTTTGAGATTACTCAAGTTATGATCCTTCTTCCCAGGATTATTTTCCTCAGAAACGTTCTTGATTTTGGAGTCCATTATCCATGTATGTACCACATAAGGTAGATTCGAACCAAACTGGAAATTAAGCTCCAATTGGTGCACAAGCTACATGAATTAGTAAACATTATGCAATGTACCGTAGGAATACTATTAGCTTTATGGCATGGTATATGATGTTCAAGTTGCACAGGAAATCCCAATTTACTTTTTTTAGAAAGTAATCTGCAAGTTTATCTGGTTGCACACATGCATTGGTTGCCATTCTATGATTAATATTGTTAATAGGAAGAAAACCAATGTTCGTGAATTTGGGTATGGCATTTACCGTAACTATTTGTTTCATCATGATCAAGCTTCATTATCTCCTACTGACTGAATTCACTATCTTCTAACTGGCCCCAAATTCAAATACAACATCTTCAATCTTCAGAGACGCATTCGGGTAACAAGTTTTTGGAACTTGGCCATTGGTTTGATCACTATCCATTTCCAGGAATTCATCCTTTTTTTGAGCCTAACTAAACTAAATATTCGAAAGAGAAGACATGGGTTTACTAATAGCAACTTCCATAAGCCATAAATCAAGCAGGGAGAAAAGAATGTATTTGGTCTTACGATTCCAATGGTCGCCCCAAAGCATTTGAGAATCTCCCTTCGACCAAATTGATCCTCATCACCTTCAATCTTACAGCAAATTGTAGTCTGATTTCACATACAATTTTTGAAAATATCTTAACAAGACAGGAAGAAGTTACTTGATATAAACATACAGAAAGCACAAATGTGTATAGTAGAAGAGCAAGGACTGGACTTACACCATGAAAGGGGTATCTACAGGCAGCAAGAGATCTGCTGCAGGTGGCAAAGGAAGGAGACTGAAGAGAAGCAAATGCAAGAAAAGAAGGGACAGTTGAGATGAAAGACACCATCACCATTTCTGGGTCGTCTCTCTCTGTTGAAAATTCAAATGTGGGAGAGAGAGAAAGAGGTCCTCTTTCCTTTTATTGTTGGGTTTAGAGAAACAGGAAGAAGAGTATGAAGTAATCGTGTGTGTGGAGAATGGGATTGAGTTGCTGATTATGTGTTATCCTTATCCATCCTGGAACAGAAAAGTTGGGTTTCAGCTGGTTCCATGTGTCTGGTTCCTGAGGCTTCTGAATTTAGATCTGAACCCGATGGAAGATCCATTACATAATCAAACGGGCCAGGCCATTGTCAGTTTTAACCACCAAATTTGCAAGGCATTTCAATTTCACATTATCTAGAGATCATGGCGAAGATGGGATGAATATGTGACAGCTGTGGGGCTCTAAAATGCGATGAGATTTTCATCTATTTCACATAAAGATCTAAAGTTCACTATTAGTAGTTCTATGTAACAATTAATTTCAAATTAAATAATGAAAAAAATTAATCATATTAAACAAATGTCCCTCCGTCTCTACTTCTAAATTCTCTCACTATCATTTCACTGGATGTTTAATTTAATATTAGTAACAATTAATTTACTTCTAAATTACCTCACTATCATTTCATTGGACTTTTAATTTAATATTAGTAACAATTAATTTATTTCTAAATTATCTCACTATCATTTCCCTGGGCGTTTAATTTAATATTAGTAATAATTAATTTTAATACATGAGATAAAAGTAATAACATTTTACTTATATGATGGTTGAACAATTAATTTTATTACAACAATAATTTAAATCTTTATTTCACTTTGTGTAGTCAGCCATATTAATTTTAATTTGTCAATCATTTTTATCATACATTAAATGTCTCTTGCTGAGCTTTATTATTTTTTTATATATTCCTCTTTAATTTTATTGCTAGATAATTATTTCATTCTACTCACCCTTTATATAATAGTCTATATTAATCTTCTTCCTTCTCATAACTAAATTAGCTTAATTATATTTTACAAATCTTATTTTTAATAAAAAATATTTAAACGTTATTATAAATAATCTCATTTTTAATTTTATTTTTTCTTATTTAATCATACATCTAACTTAAAATCTTTTACTCCCCCAACTTTGCATTCCATAACCACCATACAAAGTTATCTTATAAAATATTCTTTTTAACTTTAAAATAAAACACCACAAAATACACTAAATTGAGAAGCGAAAAGAATGAATTCTTTCTATTTTATTCCAATGGATGCCCAGGACTTTGATACATGCATCAACAGATCATGTTAGTGTAAAAACGACACTAACGCAGTAACTGTATCCCCATTGAATCTCCATCTCCACCTCCATCTCTTCTGGGTTCTAATTATCCTTTTTTAAGAATTGGAGGAGAAGCCTTGTTCCAGTAAAACCACTCATCTTTCTACCACAATGCCTCATCTTATTTTACCTACACAAGCATAGAAGGAGCCAGCTCTCAGATGAAGGCTGTCAGCAACCTGAAACTCCATTAATGGCGGCAGCAGCTTCCTTGGCTTCAATAAATTATAAGGAAGGAACATTGCCACCAATCTGCTGGTTTGAGTTCATTTTAAGCATGGTACTTGTTCAGCTACTCACTCTGATCTACCTGATGCTGACAGAAGTGTTGAAATTTGCTGTTTCCTTCTGACATAAACAATCTGGCAAAGGGTTCACATAAAATGCTTCTTCGGATCGAAACCGATCCATGCCTTTTGTACCGGAAATGGGGCCTTTTCTCTTCCTTGGAGAACCTTGCCTATACAATTAAACAAAAGGAAGCAGTGAGCAAATTTAGGAACCAAGATCACTCTGGGGGATTTGACATAATGAAGTTGGAACAATTCCATATAATGATCAAATGCCCCAAATTTCCCACGAACAAAGGGTAAGATTCACGCTTTGTAGATTCCTGCAAATATCAATTGACTTCTATGCAAATGAACAATGTGACAAGATATATACAAGATGCCGTTCTCAGAGCAGCCATCTGGCGAGAGAATAATGATATAAAGTTCCAACACAACTTTCATATGAAAAAGTTTCAAAAGATGGCAGTAAATGAAAATAATTGATATATGCATGTTCCATAACATATTTGCTACTGTGAAACCAATCTATACAACATGGAAACACAACTTTCCTACAAATATTCATGCTTGTAGAATTTTATTATGCTTCTCTCCAACTATGAACAAGGGTAATACAAGAGAAAAGACTTGGCATATATATTAAGCCCATAGACATCCAATCTAATAATTGGAATCAGGACAGCACATCTAGATGTCATTGATCATTATTTCATAAAGTATAAATGCATAACATTATAATAATTTTCGCATTCACATACCGTCTCCTGTGGATTTCAATAACACGAGTGGAAAGTTTTTTGCCTTCTCTCAGGGTGCCCCTCTCTATTTTGTCAAAAAGGTGGACAAGGGCTTTCCTGAAGACAAAGGGAGGAAAAATTGAAATAATATCAGAACTGCAGAGAGAATGACCAGTACATACATCTTACTGAAACCTGTACACATGCTCCAAAAACTTGTTCTCTTGCCTGTCAGGAGAAATGGTCTTCCTATGTCCCAAGAAACGACGATGACCCTCAACTGCCCTTGCCATATTTCCAGAGTACGAGGAAATAAATATATCACTCTCAACTGACACAATGTAGTCTAGAGCAGCCATTTGAGATGCATAATTGACAAAAGGCTCTATCTCCTCTGCCGATGCTAGTTTTTCCTGCAAAAGTGATGGTGGCAATGACAAAACAAATAAATGATTATTAGAAGAAAATAAACTCCAAAATGAGGAAGTGTCTGTTTTAAGTAGGTTCGACCAACTAGCAAGTGGTCCTCATTTATAAAAGGTAATCCATGTTATATCTGTGGGGTTTTGACCCCTCAATTAAAACTTTCAAGTTCAGAAGATAATAAAAGATGGTCACTGTGCTATAATATGAATGAAATCATCTAAACCCAAGTCCTTATTACTTCTAAGCCACATCCACTACTCCAAAATAATGAAAGAAGTGGAAACCAGAATCAGCATAAGATTACGTCCCTTCTGAATTGCTCCCACTTGCTTCAGATGTTTTTCTTGTTAATTCCCTCCAACAGACTTAAGTATGCCGTTTTAATCTTGCAGTCTTTGAGGTGAGACGTACCATGGTATCCCTCAGCCCATTATTAATAATAACAAATAGTATGATATTGCTCGGCATTGGTGGTTGTCCCTATAGTGTAGCATCATGCAGATCCTACCGTCTCTCTACATGTGTAAAACCAACAGGGTAGATTAAGAACATGGAAAGAAATTCCCACATTGCATGGATTACCAGCTTATGACACAAAGCCACCATTAATTTCTAGTTCTCTTTTTCTGGGTCCAGGATCAGTCACATTCATGCCAGATCATACTTGGCACAATATATGTTTCTTCTAGATTTACACATGTGCAAGGCCCTTAAAGTTTTCCCTTCAAGCTGAAAAATATATCATTAACATTAAACACTACAATTTAATCTGTCAGAGAAATTAAAGGAAATCATCAAACAAATGTTTGATTTCACAGCATACCTTATCCATTAGAAGGGGATAGCGCAGTCGCAAATCAGCCATACGAGAATCTCCACCATATATCTCTCCAGCAGCGATATATATGGGGGTTTTTGACGGGAATCCCATCGCAGTGAGGAATATGCCAACCTCCTTTGGAGTCAAAGGGCAGAACCCTTTGGCTCTTTGTTCTGTGGAATTGATATCTTTTACTTTCCAATATGCAGTGTTCTCCCTACAAGTTCAAAATAAAAACACAAAATGGAAGTCAAAAGCGGATAGAACAACCATTAAAAACAGTGCAGTCAATGCAACAGATGACTAATTATTGTATGTAAACCTGTAGACAGATCTTTTATGAACCCACCTGATTATCTTCAGTTCATCAGCTTCCTCTGGGGATAAATCATGCGTGCACCCACTAAAGGCAAGCATGTCCTTTTCATAACGTAAATGCAATGCAATGTACGGACCATGAGACCTCATTCGATCCACCAACAACTACAACATGAGATAATAATTCTGCATTAATGCCTACATAGATATAATCACTCTAACAGTCAAGGTTATTTATTTGAAATGCTACTTTTCCCATGGCCTCAATTGGTGGTGAAAAGCGCAGCGCTACATAACAAGCACGACAGCGCAGCTTCTGAATGTCAGGAGGCAGATTATTGTTTGCCAGTCGAGAATCAGACTTAGCTGCTCGAATAAGCTACAAATTTTATGAAATTTCAAATGTCAGCTATCTTTCTATAGCCTATAGGTTTAATATTTCAATTGAATGCTCAGGTGGTCCAAATACCTGATAATCTTCCCACAAGCTAGCAATCTCATTCTGGTAATAATCAATACCAGACCAGCTCCTAAAGTGCTTAATTGCTCTGGTAGCATTTGCCAGTTCCTTAGGTAGTTTTTTAATGACTTTAACATCATTAGCCAAGGAACTAATAAAATGATCTTCATCAAATACATCAGAAAAGTTGCTGCACGTTGAACATGTAATGTTCAGAATAGCATCAAGCATGCACAAATGTAGATGAAAATGTAAAAGCATGAAATTGGGAAATGGTACCTGATATCCTGCCAAAATGAGCGTTTATCAAGTTCTGGAATTACAAGTGTGGCATTTATAATATGAGAAACAGCAACCATGTCACATATCTGCAAGTCATAAGACAATTCCTTAGCTGCACATAATAGCTGTACTGAGAACTGCATGATACAGTAATAGAGCCGAAATGTAGAAGAAAGACATGGCAGTTCTGTTTTCTGCAGGTCTATGGTGGTATCACAGATTGCAGTATTGCAAATTGTTACAGTATACATAATCAACAATAATTGACAGAGAAACAGAACAAGTGCATGTTATTAGATTATTCATACTGTAATGTTGGGGCAATTACTTGCAAAGGCCAGAAAAAGGTACCAAAATAAATGGAATGAGCATGTTACAGGAAAAACTAAAATTGGGAAATGGATTTACCTAACATCTAAATCCATGAATTGGCTCAACTAAATCAAAAATTGATGAAGAACAAGAGTTTGAATCATTTTAGAATTTTATAATTCTAGTTATCTCATATTTTAGTTATTTAGGAGTTTTAGAGGTTAAGAACTTTATATTCTTGATTGGTACATTAGATTAGATTCCCAGTTTTGTGAGGCTTAGGAACATTATATATTCTTTTTTTTATTTAATTATACATAGCTTGCGAGAGTAGGAATTATTCAAATTGAGATTATTGATTACTGAATATGTAAAATTTTTCCATCTCTTTCCCTTCTTGGTTTCTTAATCTTCTATTCTCCTACTTGTGGAAATTGAGTCTATAAAAAAGCTTTAACAAATTTTAACTTTTGGTAATTTCTTTGGTTATATTTTTAATTGCAATTCTATGGCCTATATTTTATCAATCAAACTGCCAAAAAGAAAAAAATAAAAACACAAGAAGTTTATAGTGGTCCAATGTCACGCACACCTACATCCACTATACAAGGTATTCAACTCATTCTTTAGGAGGGCATATTTATAGCTTATGGCCTTATTTTAGCCACCCCCAACGATTCTATTGAAAGTACAAGCTTGAAAATGACAACTTGCAGAAAGACAAAACACACGGGAAACTAGCTGTTGGGTGACTGTTGACTGACGGATCAAATTAGACAAGAAGTTCAAATTTAATCAAAGATAGAATCTCAAACTGCTATCCTTGATAGGCAACTCTCAACTTGACTCTCGAAGCCAAAATGTAAAACAAAAAACTGGGGCAATGGGAGTAAGATCAACTGCCAATTCCAATAATCAGAATCTCAAAGGCTTGGGTGATGGTCAACTATCCTAGTTGACTGCTCTGAGCTATGCCAAACATCAACTTTTATATTGCAGTCAATTGTGAGGTTGACTACTGAATCCAAAATCCAACTCTGATCAACCGGATCCTCCCAAGTCAACTGAAGACCAACCAATGACCATAAAAGGTCAATTGGGCAGTTTGCTTAAGAAACTGCCAGAAACAAAATCTATAAAACTTCGACTATCACACTGAGTGACTGACATTTGACTCTTGACACTTTATTTAGCATCCATAAATTTCAAAAGGCTTCAAGGAAAAATATAATTAAATCTCACAAGTTTTGTTAGTCATACTATCATCTCTCTTCTCTTTCTCACTCTTATGGGTTTCTTAACTTTCTCGTCCACTTATCCTCTTTCTTCTCTCTTCTTGGTTTGTTAAGCAAATTGTGGTCAGCATAATGCCATGATAATGCAAAACTATTCTCAACTTCATGCCCAACTGACTGCTGCAATCCTTCACCAATTTGGTATAAAAGATCATAGTGTTTGATCAGTAATAGTTTACAGTGTTCGGGCAGCAATTCTCATAGCCATACTCGCTGGTCATTCCAGCAGCCTGCCTAGGATTCTTCCATCTGTTGGCCATGAAAAGGACAATTGAGAGGCAGTGTTTTTAACACTGTAGACCTGTAGCCACCTTCAAACCCAGCCCAAAGTAATCCTTATGTTTTTCAAAACCCTTCACGATTCATTCGGCTTGAGTCCTTTTAAGACATAAACCAATTGAATCAAATCAGTCGAGTATCAAGGGGAACCTTATCCCTATTTTAACCTGACCATAATTGTGACAACAAGCAGCAGCTTGTGCTCCAGCCAAAAACAGATCCAGTGGCAAGAAAATCAGTATAACACCACCATCAAGCCTTAATATCACCAGGTGGAGTAGAGTACATGCATTCTAGCTCCCTAATTACCTCTATCAATAAACTTATCCATCTTTTGTAAAACTCTTACATCCAGTGTTATGCCTAAACATTTCTCACCAAGTTTTCATAGAGCCTCTACTCTTTTGTTACAAATTTCTTCCATTTCATGAACTCTCTTCATGAGTGCATCTATTAGTTCTCTACTCCCATGTTCAAACTCAATCCCGCATTGCACATTTTATCTTCAATAAGTGCCAGTCCAACCTTATTATAGATAATCTTGTTTATAATTTTGTCTTTTTTTTTATAGACATATATCACTGTTACATTTTTACCTTAGTTATGCTCATATTTTGCACATGTTGATACTTAACCACCCAATCCCTTCTAGCTGCAAAAGGCTTATACAATTACATAAAACATCATAAGCATTTCTTCACATTAACCATCTAATTTTGATTCTACAAGTAATATCTTTCACTAATCTCCCTTTATTTTTAAACAATTGATCCAAGATAGATAAACCAATCTTTTCTTATAATAGTTTCATCTTCAAGTCTTTTCAGATCATCATCCACACTTCTATTTTTTCTAACGTTACATTTTAAATATTTGGCTTTTGATCTGCTCAAGTTAAAGACTTTGAATTCTAAGGCATCCCTGCATAACATGACATGCAAATTCATATCTGTAAATAACCTACACCAATGCACCTCTGCTTGAATGTGCTTAGTCAGTTCATCCATCACTAGAGAAAATTGTACGATTTAGCATAAATCTTTGATGCAATCCCGTTATAAATGAAAAAATCTCAATATCCCATTTATAAGTCCCAATATGTTGTCTACTTCATTATACGTGTCTTTAATAACCTATAGATAAGCATTTTGAATGAACCCCTTTCTTCTTTGAAATCGTTCACTTTCAGAAGATTTGCCTAGGAGATCACCATATTTTGGTTAATAACTATATTTTTTTTCATTATGTACCTTAGTAAGTAGATGGCTTTCATTGTTAACCTATCAAGCATAAAACTAATAAAGTTTCAAAGAAATTAGTTTCTCTTGAGGGAAAGCTTGGGTGGTAATGGTAGAGTGGCTCCTTTGTGACTAGTCGGTCACAGGTTTGAGTAAAAGAAACAGTCTCCTCACAAAATAAGGGAAAGGGTATCTACAAATATGACCTTCCTCTAAACCTCGCAAGCAGGGTGTCATGTACATTGGGGAAATCATTTTTCTTTTAGTTTCTCTTTTTAATCTTGGCTAAATCACTCTCTCAAAGTTTTAATGTATTGACTCACTAAATGAATTTCTCTCTTTAAATGTCTCATTTGTTCTAGAAAATCTCATACTAGGATGTTTTTTCTCCACTTGTTAAACATTTTCTTCTTATGGCTTACATTAAATAATTTTGTTAACCATAAAATGTCTTCCTCACTCATGCATTTTCTTAATTCTAAAAGGATATTACTTGGTCCAACAACTTTACTATTCTTCTTCTTTTTCATGGCTTACTTCATTTCTTTCTAGCAAATACAGCTATGGAACATGTAATTTTTATATTTTTCAGAATTATCAAGATGCACCAACATAATATTTGTTTCTCCACATTAATTAAGAAGCTTGGAGAAATACTCCTCCATAGTGATTTACAGAAAAAAAAAATACTCCTCCATAGTGAAAAAGTGCAGTTTTCCTGGGAGATGCAAGGAAATTCTTGAATAGATTGTTATTCCTTCCAGATTTATCTCACAAGCATTGGAGTGTCAAAATTCACCACTCAAATTTTGAAGAGGTTCTATTTTGTCAAATCCAGGGTAACTCAAAATGAAAGCATTATTGTAACTTCCTGGAAGAGAGTTCTGTTCAACTGAGAAGAACGTGGAGATCAAGAATTTTTAATTGTTTCAGAATTTTGTAATTCTAGATATGTAGGGTTTTATTTAGAAATGTAGGATTTTTGGAGATACAAGGATTTTGATTTGTACTTCACATTAGATTCCTAGTTTAATAGGGATATTAAAAAATGTTGTGTTTTTATTTTCTAGTTCAATTAGGATTCTAACTTGGTAGGAATTTGTGAGTTTTCAAATATCTCAACTGTATGAATTATTTAGATCTGGATTACTGGTTGATAGATAGAAAAAATTGACAAGCTATAATTCATATAGTTGATCCCATCTAGTGGGGATTAAAGCTTGATATGTTATTGGATTACTAGTTGATGAATATAGAATATTTATTATTGAGCTCTTTCTCTCTCTTCTCTTCCTGTGCCCTCTCTTCTCTCTTCTTCTTTGATTTTTTCTTCTTCTTCTTTGGTTCTATTTCTATATGAAGGTCAAACCATCTCAAACTTGCAGCATCTAGGTCATCTACTATAATGACTACTGGGATCAAACTGGCAGATGTTGGATTAGATCATGCTGTATCTTGCAACAATAGAACCAAACTCACAAAAAGTTATTCTAGATTGGTTTGAGTCCAAATCAGTCAAACTTACAACATCTGATTTATCTACTATAATGACTAATGGGATCAAACTGCTTCTATATGTTGGATTAGACCATGCCATATCTTGCAACAATAGAACTGAACTCACAAAAAGCTCTTCAAGGTTGGTTTGAGTCAAATCGGTCAAATTTACAGCATCTATGTCTTCTCCTATAATGAATACTGGGAGTATACTGGTTCTAAATGTTGGATTAGATCACAGAACCAAACTCAGGAAAAGTTGGTGAATATTGATTTGAATCAAAACTGGGACCCTGAAGGCCTTGAGTTTGATAAATTAGCATATTGCACAAACATGGAAGCAATGGCAAATACAAGATGTTTGTATAGAAGGGGACAACATAAACTATCTTAAGTTTTGGCGCAGCTTAGAAAAAATTTCTCAAATTCTGCAGGGGCTAATACATGGTTTCTTCTACAATTCTAAAAAGTACTTTAGGCTCAGGTAAAATTTGAACTTCAGGGCCCTATCCATGCCCCCATTCCACCAATGCATAGAAGTTCCATTAATTTGAAAAAAGAAGTTAATTATGCAACAAGACATAGTATTCCTCCTGTGAAAGAGGATGTTCACTTCCAACCATAATCCATCCTAATCATAGGGACATTTTCATCTCAGTGATCTCACTACTCACAGAGGAAGAATTGGGGTCAGTGCCCCTGAAATGCAACAATAAGGAAAAAATAACATTTCATGATGTACATGTAAAATAAGAAAAGCACCATCTGTTTCATGCAACCTTTGGCATCAGTTACATAGCTGACCTGGGAACTATTCCATTGTGTAAAGGAGAAAAAGGCTTGACATTTTAACCAGTTAACATCACCTAATGTATGTCAGGACCCTACAGTGGTTAAGGGTAGTTAGGGGGGTTAAACAATGTATGGGAGGTTGTAACAAGTAGAGGATAGTTGTAACAGGAAGCTGTTAACAAAACAACAGTAGGCGGTTGAGGGCAGGTAGAGGATAGTTGGATGTTGTGACAAAATAACAGTAGGAGCTGGGGGGAGTTAAATGGTTGAGGGCAGTAGGTGGTTGTAACAGTTGAACCTGCCAATGAGGATGGGCCTATATAAGGGGCTTTCCCTCTCAATAAAGGATATCGATGCATATTTTGATAAACTTTCAGTTCTCTCCATCTCTCAATTTCTCTTTGTTCATCCTTCCCCTCTCATTCTCTCTCAAACCCAACCCCAATTCCCCTCACACGAGAAGAATTATCCTTGTCAGGCCAAGACCATGACAATTTGGTATCACAGCATGAGCCTTGGACCAGTTGGCGATTATGTTAAGGGCAATGGCAAACGACACAAGGTTGAAGCAGATGGAGCTTCAGATTTAAAAAGTCAAGGCGGCGATCGCGGATGTTCAAGGAAAGATAGCGGCTATCGATGATGTGATCGAACGAAAGATGGAACAGAGTCAACAAACCATGGAGCGCAAGTTGGATCATGCGATGGCGCACAAGCAAAAGGAAGTTTCCGGCCAAATTCGAGAAGTGAGGGACCAGATTTAGAGCTTCATGCTCATGTTCGCGGGGCAAGACTCAATAAGATTATCACCTAATTTCCCTCCAAGAGAACACTAGAAACCGATTCTGTCTATAAGATTATCACCTAATTTCCCTCCAAGAGAACACTAGAAACCGATTCTGTCTGGGCATGGAATGGGACCAAGGAAATCAGGAATGCTGAGCAGGCCGGGGGAGATCAGTCACGCCAACCATGGAGCCAGAGAAAGTCGCGAACAACTAAGAAGGCCGTTGGAGGTGAGTGGCGCCATCAGTCTCATACCTTTCCCAATTTCCGATGCCCAAGCTGGACGTGCCGATGTTTGAAGGACAGAACCTGCGATGGTGGGTTCGGAGGTGTGAAAAACTATTTAGCATCTATCAAACCTCGAAAGAGCAGAAGATAACGTTGGCAGTGGCCTATTTGAACAACATTGCCGATTCTTGGTTTCAAGATTGGTACAAGTCGCAAGAAGGCAACAATTGGTCCCGATTTGTGGAGGATTTCTGTACAAGATTTGGAGACCGAAATTTGGCGGATGTTCTGGAAGAATTCAACAAGCTGAAAAAGTGGGGGCAATGCAGCAATACTAGGAAAAATTTGAAGAATTCAAGTTTGTGATGCGCACATTAAATCCGGGATCAAGCGAAGCCTACTTCGTTTCAAGTTTCATAAGTGGGCTGAATGATGAATTAAGGCCAGTAGTGAAGATGAAACGGCCAAAACAGTCAAAGAGGTAGCAGAAGGAGCTCGGCTGCAAGAAATGATGGTAGAGGCCCTAATAAGAAAACAAAAGTTTTCCTTTTGAAGTAACCAGGTGGTTTTTAACCGTTGGGGTGTTAATGAGGCAGTGAAGGTGGGCCCCATGGTGAAAAACAGCATGGTACCGCCAATGGCTGGAGGAAATCAATCGTTAGGGGGCATGTCGAGAACACTAAAGCGGCGAAGGCAGGCTGGTCTATGCTATAAATGTGGAGAAAGATATGCACCAGGCCACCAATGCAAAAAACAATTGTTGATGTTGGAAGGAGACGAAGAAGTACTAACAGCTAAGGAAGTGATAGAGGAGGAATAGGTTATGGAGGCCGAAGAAGGGGATGGGCAAATATCCCTACATGCACGAAGGGGTTTGGTGAATAGGAAAACAATTAAAGTGGAAGGGCAAGCGAGGAATCACAAGTTCATGATCTTGATCAATAGAAGAAGCACTCATAGCTTCCTAGATGAAAAGACAGCAAAGTGATTGGGATGCACGGCCACTAATGTACAGCCATTGACAGTAACAGTGGTGAATGGAGAAAAGATGGTGAGCAAATTAGCCTGCACAAATTTTCGTTGGGAAATGCAGGGTGAAATATTCTTGATAGACTTAAGGCTATTAAAGTTGGGAGGAAGTGATATGATATTGGGAGTCGATTGGATGCGGACAATTAGTTCCATCAGCTTTGATTTTAATAAGACTATCACAAAGGATAGAAAGGCAGTGACTTTGAGTGGGAGTTTGGACAGTGGGGCATGCAAACTCATCACAGGAAAAAGGCTGGGAAAGCTGCTGAAATCAAGGATCAACCAGGTGGCACACTTGTTTTCATTACAAGCCACGGACAGTCAATAGCCCGGGCCAACCACTATGGTAGGTACATGAATCTGACTCTTTACATAAATTGTTGCAAGAATTTAAGGATCTCTTTGTAGAACCCTCATCCCTACCTCCTAAACGTGCATTCGACCATGCTATACCTCTCAAACCTAATTCGGAACCCGTCAATGTCCGTTCCTATAGATATCCACCCAAGCAAAAGACTGAAATAGAAAATTTTGTTAAGGAAATGTTACAGCAGTCTATTATTTAGCCTAGCCACAGCCCATTCGCTTCTCCCGTCCTTCTTGTTAAAAAGAAAGACAGTTCGTGGCATTTTTGTATTGATTACCGTCAATTGAACTCAATAACCATTAAAGACAAATTCTGTATACCAATAATAGAAGACCTCCTAGATGAACTCAAACATGCAGCCATCTTTTCGAAACTAGACTTGCTGGCTGGTTATCACCAAATCCGTATGAAACCCGAAGACATTCACAAAACTACATTTCGGACACATCATGGGCATTATGAGTTCAATGTTATGCCTTTTGGTTTGACAAACCACTTTCCAAACTTTAATGAACTAGATTTTTTAGCCTTATCTCCAGAAATTCGTTCTGATTTTTTTCAATGACATACTGATTTACAGCCCATCTTTCAACCAAAATCTCAGCCATCTCCGGACTGCAATTGAGATCCTTAGGTTTAACCAACTATATGTAAAGAAGTCAAAATGTGCTTTTGCCCAACGGCAGGTGGAGTATTTAGGCCACATCATCTCTGCCCAAGAGATAAGTATGGACCCAAACAAAGTGGCAGCCATGCAGAATTGGCCTAAGCCTACAACAGTTAAGGCAGTGTGTGGGTTCTTGGGGTTGACGAGATATTATCGATGCTTTGTGCACAACTATGGGATCATAAGTAAGCCGCTAACAGAGCTGTTAAAAAAAGATATTTTCAGTGGAATGCACAGGCGGAGGAGGCATTTCAGCAGCTGAAAAAAGCTATGAGTGAGGTTTCGGTTTTGGCCTTACCCAATTTCAATTAACCCTTTGTATTGGAAGGGGATGCGACCAGTGTTGGAGTCGGAGCAGTTATTGCTTGACCCATCTAGTAACCCGGGGTATTCTATTTCAGGTGGGTTGATGAGATTTCTTGGGCAAATTGTGATTGCGGACTGTGCTCAGCTAAAGTACAAAATTTTACAAGCTCTACATGGCTCACTGGTAGGGGGACATTCGGAGATTCAGAGCACCTACCATAAGGTCAAGCAACTGTTCTATTGGCCTGGTCTTAAGAGGACAGTACAGGACTACGTGCTGTCATGTGATGTGTGCCAAAGATGTAAGCATGAATCGGTGGCGACCCCCGGTTTGTTGCAGCCCCTGGAGTGTCCAGAACAGGCCTGGGGCTGTTGTCCATGGATTTTGTAGAGGCGTTACCACGGTTGGAAGTCTCAAGAAGTGGCCCAAATATTTTTGGATCAGATCATCAGTTTGCATGGGGTGCCGAGGACTATTGTCTTGGACCGGGACAAGATTTTTTCTAGTCTCATGTGGCAGGAATTGTTTAAGTCATTGAGAGTTCGCTTACATATGTCTACCGCCTACCATTTGGAAACGGATGGTCAAACGGAGAGGGTAAACCAGTGCCTTGAGAATTACTTGTGCTGCCTTTGTCTAGCTCATCCCTAT
Organism: Diospyros kaki; assembly: GCA_036245055.1. Taxonomy (NCBI): domain Eukaryota; kingdom Viridiplantae; phylum Streptophyta; class Magnoliopsida; order Ericales; family Ebenaceae; genus Diospyros; species Diospyros kaki. The sequence continues at coordinate 13,307,684 of BSEG01000015.1, read as the reverse complement.
CAGTGGCACAAATGGCTTTCTTTAGCGCAATGGTGGTATAATTCCTGTTATCATACCTCTATTAAGATGTCCCTGTTTCAGGCCCTATATGGCTACAAGCCCTCTTATTTGTCTGCCACTATGTCTTCATCGTCAGTAGCTGCGGTGGACGAATTCCTCCAGCAGCAGCAGGAGGTGCTGCAGATCCTTCGGAGGGAGTTGGCTTCAGCCTTCCGCCCAGCATCGGATGAAGCAATTTGCTGATTGCCAACGCAGTGAGCGGGAGTTTTCTATTGCAGATTTGGTTTACTTGAAGTTAAGACATACTCACCTGGAGCCCCCACTAATAGTCCAATTTCCAAGTTGAGCCCTAAGTTCTTTGGACCTTTTCTGATTGTGGCCAAGTTTGGATCCGTTGCTTATCAGTTACAGCTACCATCTAATTCTCATATTCATCCGGTTTTTCATGTGTCATTACCCAAGAAATCGATTGGCACACAGCAGGTTTCTTCTACATTGCCCAACTTTGGTTCCAAATCTTTTCCTCAGTCGGAACTAGTATTGATACTAGATAAGAGGGTGATCTACTGGCATGGCACCCCTATTACCCAGGTGTTAGTGCAGTGGACACATCTCCACCCCGACAATAATACTTGGGAGTACCTCCCTGACTTGTTGCAGTAATTTCCGCAAACAGCCAGGCTCTTTTCACTTTCTTGAGGACAAGAGTTCTGAACGAGGGGGTAATTGTCAGGACCCTACAGTGGTTAAGGGTAGTCAGGGGAATTAAACAATGTATGGGAGGTTGTAACAAGTAGAGGATAGTTGTAACAGGAAGTTGTTAACTACAGTTGGATGGTTGTAACAAAATAACAGTAGGAGCTGGGGGGAGTTAAATGGTTGAGGGCAGTAGGCGGTTGTAACAGTTGAACCCGCCAATGAGGATGGGCCTATATAAGGGGCTTTCCCTCTCAATAAAGGATATCAATGCATATTTTGATATACCTTCAGTTCTCTCTATCTCTCAATTTCTCTCCGTTCATCCTTCCCCTCTCGTTTCTCCCTCTCTCATTCTCTCTTTCTCTCTCAAACCCAACCCCAATTCCCCTCACACAAGGAGAATTACCCTTGTCAGGCTGAGACCCTGACAATGCATAGGATTTTTTTTACCCAAAAACAGAAACCTGTATTAACTCCATTAAATACAAATTGCATAAAGGATTTCAGCCATGTTCCTATAGTCTCATACTTCTTTGACAAAAGAATATTGCTCCAAACCCTGACAGACTACCAGTACATCTATCCTTCTGCGTTGATGTAATCCTTTAACTTATCAGTGAAGCAGCAGAAACAAAAATACAAACACGTATGAGGAGCATGGCAAAAGATAAAATAGAGCTGGCTTGATAAAAAATTTACAGTAGAGAGACAGATAGGACGCAGACCCCAGCTCGCATCTGATTAAGTCCTCCATTTGCATGAACAAGGAGGTAACCTCGAGACTCTTCAGGCACTGATCAAACAAAATCATTTAACACATAAATCAAGGAATAACAGTTACCAATGAGTTCCATATAGCAAACTAGAAACAGAAACCACAACTTCCTTACTATTGTAGGTTGAACTTGGCTGCACGCAGGGCAAATAGTCCCGGTTTGGGGGTCGCTTCCACAGCTTATCTAGATCCTCAATCCTACTGGCACCGTTCACCTGTCAAGTCTAAATGAGTGAAATAAGAAAGATGTCTGACTATAATGTACCAAAAAATAGACAAAAAAGAAATAATGCCATTACATCAATGACACTCAACTTGCACAAGATAGCAGGTTAGATTAACACAGCCAGCCTCTTGATGACTGAGTAAAGAGAAAATTCTTAAGAACTCAATTGCTTAAAATGAGATATCAGAAACAAACCAGGAGGCATAATGGCATAAATACTAAGATAAGCACAAAACCTTGTGAGCAGGGAGAGGTGTTCTTAACAGATGGGGCGGCGCCAGTTCCAGCTTCCAGCTTGTCTCTCCTCCCAATTTTTGGTACCCGATTTCTTGTTGCTTTAAAATTGAACCAAACCCATACGAATAAACAATCTCATTTCACAACCAACCCACTATATAATATAAGATGTCGTAACACTAAAAGAAGAACACACTCTGCTATTGCGTTAACGAACAATAACCCAAAAAAGGTAACCTTGATGCATTGATTGATATATAAGATTCAAAGAACTCAAAACCCCCAAAAGTCGAAAGAATCAATAATCAAAAACCACATTAGCCCAGTCCACTATTTCTTGCACAGACCAAAAACAAAAACAAAAAAAAATCTTTTTTTCGAGTTCAAGATTTTCCAGACCCAGAACAGTCCAGAAAAAATGGATGAAAGTGAAATCGAGGAGAGGCTCTCTAAGAAATTGAAACCCAAGAACCAGACAGCATTTGCAATCAGTTGAAGACGAAGAAGAAAAAGATTGCGGGGTCACCATGGATAGCTTGTAAGAGTCTGGCAACTTGGGGACTTGGGAAGGGCGTAGGTGGGCATAGAGAAGGGCCAGTAGGCCTATTGAACCTATGGCGCATGTTAGCAACCTCCTCAGTAGTCCCAGCGTCTTCCACCTCCGCCTCTGCATCTCCTCTTTCTATTTATCTCTCTCTCTCTCTCTGAAAGAAGAACCCTCTCTCTCTCTCTCTCTCTCTCTCTCTCTCTCTCTCTCTATATATATATATATGCAAGTATATGATATGTATGGGTTTCTCTTTCTCTGTCTAAAGCAAACCCAGTCGGCTGCCTTGATTCCTTCTTCTTGCGAGTCTTGTGACTGAACTTTGGTTGGATCAGTTTTGTGAAGGAAAGGGAAAAGAAGAAGCATTTATAATTGCCCAACAGCGCGGTACTAAATGAGGCACCAATTGGGCTCAGCTTTCAGCTTTCATGAAAGGGAGACAAAGATAAACATCGTGCTCATGGGTTATGATGATTGATTGTCATCATACGCATCAATTTACAATTTTCTACATGCTTTTTTTAAGTTAAATTGTGAGAATTTTCATGATTTTTAGTGTCAATCCTGAAAACAGCCAACATAAATCGTATCCCGTGTGTCAACTAAAATAATTTTGGGTATAATCATAAAATACTCAAATTATTGCTTGCTCTCATTAATTAACCAAATTATCCTAAAAGTAAGGTCAATGGAAACTGTGAGAACCAAGTGTCATTAGTTTTGACCTTTGACATTGCCGAAATTAAACCAAAAAAAAAAAACCAATATTTCAACAAACCCACCCTATTCTAATTGAAATCTGTATGCAATTAATGTGAAAGTTTGAAGCAAAATTGTGGCCGCCCTCCAAGTGTTTGATGAAATCCGGAAAAAAAAATGAAAAAATATGAGCGTGGATAGCACATAGCATTTTGGACACTGAATCGTTGAAGGATCTCTTCAAAAACTTGTGTGTGGAATCGTGAATGAAGGTAAGGGAATGTGAAATGTGAAATGGCAAGTGCGTCCATTTCAAGCACCGTTGTGAAGAAAAGATGCTATGCTGTAGGAATTTATGAATGTTCACTTGCCTTGCCCTGATGGTCGAAAGCATTGAGGATGATGGAATAGATTTGATTGATTTGAAGAGTGAAGTGAAACTACTGAGGGTCGTATAAATGTTGTATAATATTATTAGCCATTAGGAGGATTCAAATCTTGATAAAAATAATTTTAAATTTGTGGACTTATGTTATTGAAATACAAAAATGCAAACTATAAACCCGTGTACTAAGAAAATTTGTGGGCTTATGTTATTTACTATGGCAATTTAAGCACCATGTGCTACCCCATTTCATTATAAATTTGCATAATGAAATGTCTCTCTCTCTCTCTCTCTCTCTCTCTCTCAAATGTCTCTCTCTGGTCCTTTTGTCTTTTGTCGTGAATCGCATGATGGGAAAATTTACCCATAGCCATCAACTAGTAGTGTTTGGTAGGCCAGAAAATTCTCTTCTCAAGAGAAGGGATTTAATGACTTGCCATAACATAAGCAAGCTGCATCTTTATAGTTAATAATCTCTTCAATTTGCTTCGTCTTTTCCTAAACATCATCAAGTGTATGCCTACATTTGACTAGAGAATTAATTAAATGGACCGTATAAAAAACATCAAAGCCCAACCCAATTATTTGGTAGTTGCATTTCTTTTAAGACCAGATGCATAAAAGTCTTTTTTATTTTATTTTTTTAAATTAAAAGTATTTGGTAGCACATGAACGAAGAAGGGTGAAGCCACCCGAAAAGGAGCAAAAGCAAATCGACAACAGGTCAAGTGTAAAATCTTTATTCTTCTCTTTAATTAATTAATCTCAATATTTCTTTGTCATTCTTTCATGGTGTTTTTTTTATTATTTTTTAATTCTTTGAAATATTAGTCTGATCAATAAAATTAAGAATCCCATACTGCAGTCTGCATCAACTGCTGTCCGGCCTGCATTGTCCTGTCACAGTTGATTGTCTTCTTCTATGAATATGAATAAAATTAACTTTACTAATATATTTCATTACTATGATTATCTGATACAAACATTGGCTTAGGAGGCGTGACTTACGCTTTTTTAACATTTTTAAAATTTGAACTTAGATAAATGGAATTGAAAAAAAAATGTAAAAAGGAAAGAACAAATATAGTACATTTGATGTAAAGTGGTTCAAACTCAATGCTTAATCTACTACCTTGATTCGCAATCAAAAATTTTGCACACACAAAGTGTATTTTATTATCTTATAACTTTTACAGACTCAATTACAAACATTTATAGTTGATTTTTTCTCACAAAACTCAGCCACAACCACTATATTTCAAGGATAACAACAAAAACATATAAAGTTTACTTTTTATATTTGACTCAGTCAAAACTAATAGATTATCTTTCAAATGACCAGACGTAACCTTTTTACAAGTTTCACAAATAATATAAAAGAATTTTTCAAGAGAAAATATATAAAATCAAATAGTAAGCATTTAAGTTTTTCTCTTTAAAGAGAAAGGTACAAGATTTTAAATAAATATCACTCTCTAATAAAAATCTTACTGAAAGATATTGAAGGATAAGCTTGTGAAAAGCAAGAGAATTTTGAAAGACATCACTGAAAGTTTTTGAAGATAGCTCACTGAATTTGTAATAAATTCTTACAATATTCTTCAAATAATTTTATCTCCTATTTATAGATTTACTATATTGAATGTTAGCTAACATGACAAATAACAATTTGAATGTTTCAATTATCTCACAACTATCAGTTTTTGTCTTTGTAAGTATTAAACAATAGATATTAATTCTTAAAAGTATGACCATGTTATCTAAAATGCATTTAATGAACTGAAAGTTGAAATTGACTAGCATTCAATGCATTCAAAAATATATTTTTCGAAATATAACAGTTAATACTTGACTATTATATAGGCTTACTCGACTATTATAGTATCTTACTCAATTGGACTCTTCATGTAATCGATTATATGACGAATTTAATCAAATATGATCAAATCATTACTTAACTAACACATAACCCACAAAAACTTACATTACTTACTTGATTACAAGATTAAAATTACTCAATTATTGTAAGATTTCACTTGAGTACCAACATTTATTAATTGATTGCATTTAGGTCTAGAGACTTAGCCAAAAAACCAACATATTTTCACTCGACTAATACATATATTTACTCGATTAATAAAATACATTAATCGATTGAGAAATAAGCTTCACTCAAGTAAAAAAATGCATAGATTATGTAGCTCACTCGAGTGATAAAAGATCTTTACTCGATTTTAAAAGTTTCATACTTGATTTAACTTCAAGATAACAGAATTTTGCACAATATACTCGAGTAATAATTTATGATAATCGATTGGACTAATTCACATACTATATTATTTTTAAGAGTATGTTGAGTAATACTCAATTGAGTTTTATCAAAAAGTTTGTTCATACTTAATTGATTTTTGTAAAAGTTTTATTACAATCTTTATAATATGCTCGACTAATGCAAAAGTATACTTGACTATTTTGAAAATATATCAAAATATGAATTTTTCAAATTTCAGAGAAAATTAAAATGTTTTAGAAATTATTAATAAACTAAATTTACTAAAAATATTTAATCACTACAAAATATTTTCTCAATAAATCAAAACACAAAATTATCAACATCATATTTTTTGTTTTAAAAAATAATATCTTATTTATGCATCTTATATATATCATTTACATAAATATACTTTTGAAAAAAAGTGATGCGTAAATAATATTTTATATAATGTAATAATGTATGCAGATAAAAATACTTGATTGAAGTGATTTATAATTACAAAAATGTTAAAATTGAGTTATCTTAGTGATATTATATATTTTATTTAAAAATAAAAATTTATTATGTAAATAAGATTTAATTTGAGACCTATCACATTACCTTCGAGGCGTTTAGTATGCAAAAATTTTTAAATTCTTGAAAATATTAGATTGAGAATCTATATTCTCATATTTGGTACAACTTTTTAAAAAAAAAATTATAAAAAAATAACATGCATAGAATTATTTTTAATCAACTTTCCTATACAAAAATTTTATGGGAGGTTAGGAATCTTGGATTCTTATAGAATAGAGATAGTTTTTAACAAAAATAAAAAAAATTAAAATACCTTTTATCTTCTTATAACTCTACAGTCATTTCATGATTATCTTCACCATAACTTTATTTTTGTTGTGTTCCTCACACGTCGTAACTCTTAGCTTCTATTTTGTGGGTCCTAATATTTTATATACTAGAAAAAATTTATCAATTTTAAACAAAAAAATCAAATAAGGATAATTTTTAAAAAATAACGTAGATTCCTAAGAATGTTGCATTTAAAACAAATATAGGGATGTAAAATTTTAAAAAAATAATATTTAATATTTTAAATAATATTTAAAATTAATCAAATATAAAATTATATAAATCTTAAAAATTAAATATTTGTAAGAACATTTACAGTAATGATGAATCTCAAAAATTTAAAAATTAAACATCCTTAGCTTAAATTCATCTTGATATAAATATTACTGAAAATAATTACCACTATAATTACCGGTACACTTAAATTCATTATAATTACCACTACACCAAAATTCATATTTATATAAATATTATTTAAAATAATTAAACATATTTTTAAACTTGTATAAAAAAGCAGTAGCACAAATCCCATCCTTAGCTTGTGTGTATATATAACTATGGAGGATGATGGCGTGGCGGAGGAACGTGATCGTAGATCAGTCACGTGGCGGAAGATCTCTGAGACCGAGAGTGTACGGCACGACGTTGATTAAAGTTGACCACGTTGCCTTCTTCAGTTCTGCTTTATTAGGGCCTCAATCAGTGGACTGGCTTCAAAGAAGGAATATACATTCAATCCAAAAAACAAAACCCATATATATAATAATATAATATTAAAATTAACTTTTCAAATAAATTGGTTAGTTAATCTTCTCCAAACATAAGCCATCTCATAATTTGTCCAAAATAAGCCCATTTTTTTAAGAGTAGAATGTAAATTTGAAAGGTAAAGTATTGTGAAGAATGATATTATTGCAACCACTAAATGTCACCCCTTAAAATTAACTTTTAATAGAGTGACTCTTAACAATTTATTTTAAAATATATTTATAAAACTTCAAGAATACCCCAGCTAACATGAATCTAACTTTATGGGATAATTGACATAAATTTTAAATTGTAAGAATAGTTAGCAATTTTTTTTAATATATATATATATATATATACTCTTTATATTTATACCAAATTTTAAGGATATCAAATGTACCTTAGGAATCTACCTTATTAAAAAACAAAAAACGTAAACCATATATATTTTGATTGTCTGCCCATGTAAAGTATATCAACAGAAACCTGATACAGGTGGCTTCATTCTAATTGATTGCATTTTGTGCCCATCATCATCAGTCAAATACGATAAACCCTTGGTTGGACGACAATGTACGCACTGTCGAGAATGGAACCCTTCAACATCCACCTACAGAGACCTCCGCGTGGCATTCGGTTGAAGACTTGGTGCATCTCAGAAGCTTGCCCATGACCAGACTTGAAGAATGATGCCAATTCCATGAGAAGAGGTTTGGTTGAGGAATTACATCGAACACTTGTCCTGCTTAAATTAAATTGCCCAACTTGTACTACTACTACTATATGAAATTAATAAGTCTACGGGTTTGTAATTGTTTTGGTTGCCGCCGGCGTAACTTTTTACATTTATATATAGTTTAGATGTTTGTTAATAAATATTCATATATAGTATTTGACGTCAATAGTTTTACTTTTTAATTTGAGATGGCTGTCAAATAGTAAGAACAGTTTTTATTAATTAAAAAACAACAGTGTAAAATTGAACCAATTTTAAAATGGGATGTTGCCATCAATATATTTAAAATTTCAATTTTATTTTCAAAATTTAACCTTTATTTTTCTAAAATATAGTTTTGAGAATTTTTTTTTTTTTTAAACATGTTATTACTCATAACACATACCAAAAAAAAAAAAAAAGGGGTTTAAAACACTTGAAGAATAACTCTCAATACACATTTCACAATGACATGTCAATTCCCTCCCCCTTAAACTAGCGGGCCCAAAGCTCATACTCAATAACTGTAACACGCACATGAAAGTATGCTTTGATGGAATCTTAATATAATAATACCACAACGGCACTTAATGGTGTGGTGGTTGTTGATAAAGACTGCAGGGAGGGAGTGCGAACAAGGCCTCAAGATTCTTTCTACCACCAAATCAAGTTCAATTTGATCCACCAAATACGCATATATATATATGTGTGTGTGTGTGTGTGTGTATAATAATTAAGATGTGGAAAGTTTAAGTCCATCGCTGGTGAGCCAGCAAGCAAGGCCCAGTCAACTGTCAACAGCTTGAATGCGCATGGGCATAGCCATTACCCGCTGCTATATATTTTTAAGGCAAAAAAATGCAAATGCTTACCGAACGCACACAGCCACAAGACTGAGGCAGGTTGCAAGTGAGCTGATGACACCCGTTATATATAAATGGCCAAGACCGTAATTTAACAACGAACTTTGGAATAAATTACACAATAATGCCTAAAAATTATAGTCAATAATGCCTTTGAGAAAAGAAATTATGTAAGGGAATTATTTTTCAAATGGGTATTGACTAAACTGGATACAGGCATCAATTCGCACAAGTTTGTTTCATAGATGGAATGATTTAGGTAGTGGGTTTGTGAAGGCGAAAGGGCAATGAAAACGTTTACCTAACATGGAATGTGGGTAAAGGCCACCATTGTTGGGTTGGCTAAATATACTTCTCTTTTGTAGGATGTTTATTTTAGCTAGTCTTTTTGGCCGGCCCTAATGGTCTTCGTGAAGAATTATTAGGTTTTGTCTTTGGTGCACATAAAACTATGTGGGAGGCTTTGCTTGGGTGGTAAGTAGTAACACATAAGACAACATTGATGTCACTCTTAGGTCCAACAACCATGTGTTGCCTCCCAACCATCCCCCTGTCTGCACCAATATTTTTCTCTTTTTTTTATTTTCCTTCTCTTCACAAATTCTACTTCCTAACAAATTAATTTTACGAAAACACTATCAAAATAATGTATCAGTAATACTTCTATAACTATAAATTAATTTTTTCTTTTAGCTAATAAGCCACCTTGTCTGAGAATTTAAGTGGATTAAAAATGGCCAAATGCATATTTTTTTAACTAAATTTTTACATTTTTTTTCTTTCAACTCTTCAACTTTTTAAATGTGTCTTTAAATTTATAAAATCATTACATTTAAACATGTTTTAAATATCTACAACACTACAACACACACATCTTATTTGAGCACTTGCGAGGCAATAATCAGTCGATAAAAGACAACAAACAGACAAAATAGAAATCCAAAAGAAAAAAAAAAGGAGAAAAAAATAAAGTGGGTTACATAATTATGATAATAATCACACCAAAAATTCCCAACCTATCTCATCTCCTTTAGTATGACAAACAGAATTGATAAGCATGAAGTTGCAGTGTTTAAATTTTTCTAAAGTCTCTCAGTGGCCGTGCTCATTTTGTAACGAGCTTTATATTTGTTTGATAATGTGATGGGCCTCACCAAGCCTTGTCCGGACTCAAAAGAAGTAATCGGCTAAAAGGCCACAGATAGCTGCTTAATTTGTCAAAGAAACAAACTAAGAAATTTGGATAGAGAATCCATCAAACCTTACGTGCCAAATTAAAACATGAAAAATAAGAGGAAATTTATCAACCCAAAGTTATGAATCAATGATTTTTATACCATTATTACATCAATATGGATTAATGGTACGTACTGTTGAGAACCCATGGTTTTAAGATTTCGAGAAAAGAGAAAAAATAAAAATGAGAGGTTGAAATAAAGAGTAGCCATAGACGGGGAAGCATAATATACTGTGAACAAAATAAATACAACATAAACAAATATACTATGGGTTTCTTCATTCTCATCCTTAAGTGTATATTAAATTGGTATGATTCAGATTATATTTTATTATTTAAATTTTAAAAAGGAATTTTTTTAACCCAATTATTTGTTCAACTTTTCAGGGAAGGAATTGGGTTCATCATTCTATCACAAGAATTTAAAGTGAGATAGAAATTCATGAAATATTGCGACGGAGTCACTGCCTTAAATTGCAGGATCAATAATTTAAATATAAATAATATATATTGTAATATCTCAATTATTCGGGAATAATTAATAATTATTTATTTAATCGGGAGTAGCTGATAGTTATTAATTTATGATTATTTGTGAGTTTAAAGAAAATATTAAATTATTTGGAGATAAATAATAATTTATGTTGTTTTCAGAAAATAAGAAATTAAGGATAATTAATTAATTTATTTGAGAACATTTATGGAAAAAAGAAAGATTAAAGTAAATTAAATTGGGTGATTTCTAAAAATTTTGGGGTGGAAGTTAAGATTAGGGGTGTATGTGCTGAAATCGGAAGTTGTGGGGGCAAGAGTGTCAATTTCTAAAAGTTTTGGGCATTGTTGCAATTTCAGAGAAAGGGTCGTGGGTCACTTTAAAATTAATGTAGGGCATACATATGTTGAAGGTGTGTGGTGGCGCGAGCAGTCGCATGCAAGGGCGTTCGTGGGCGAGGTGTAGGTTCGAGTCGCGAGGCATGCGCGCGCTGGAAAGATTTTGGCTGATTTTTCAGCCAAAATCTTGCCCAAAATGACGTTTTGGGTAAGGCGGTGGGCAGCCAGCAGTTGCCATATGGCAAACATTGGGCCACCCAATTCCTTGCCTTTTAAACCCTGATCTCAGCCGTTTCGGGGAGCAAAAATCAAGCAATTCCAAAGAGCAAAATTAGGAGAAAAAGATAGCGCGCCGAGGTTGAGAATAGAGGGAATTTGGGGGGAAAATTCAGGATTAAATGTGGTTTAATCGTAATTTAATTAATCAGTTGAGTAGAAAAATATGTGTTAATCATTCTGTAGGGTTGAAATTTAATTTTGGGTCCGATTTTGTTAGTTTTGAGAGTTTATGTTAATTTGTAGCGTGTATTACTTTGTGGTTTGTGAGCGTGAAAACGTTGTAATATGTTAAAATGAGGTAAACTTCCTTCTACCTTTGCGATCTCTTTCCATTTTATAAACCCCACGCCTTCCTTTAATTCGTTTTAGTGTCGCATATTAATTATATAAATTGAGAATGTTATTGGCATGATTTAATTTAAATTAAATATGAGACTCGTTAGGGTTTTATTTATTGTGTGCGTGAGAGTGTATATTACCTTGTCCGTGTAAGTGTGTGTTGCTGTGAGTGTGCCGATTTATATATACATAAACACAGTGTAAGGGTGTGTGAATATCACTGTATGTGAGTGTAAGGGATTTAAATAAAATAGAAAATGGCCCGTAGTCGTGAGTGCATATTAGTGGTGATATGTACATATGTTATTAATAATAAATATATACTTTCCTATTTGTATATTCTAAAAAAGAAGTGATATTTGCATATTAGTAAGCATTAAGTTATTATTATATATTATTACTTCTAATGTATCAATATTGTTACCATTATTATTATTGATATCAAGATTATGGTTATTATGAATGTATTGTTGTTATTATGATAATGCTATTATTGTATTACTATTATCATTAGTGTTATTAATTTGTGTAGTGGGGGAACAATTCGGGGTGGAATCAGCTAGCAAAAGGCAAGCTCTAAATCCCTTTTATAAACCCTACAATCTTCATGTAAGTTCTTGTTGTTTCTTGTATTTTACCCCATCTCTTACTCCAATTCGGAGGGCGGATGATCGTGCGAAGGCCAGTGGCAGTCGTCCCAGTGGCTGAAGGCGGCAGAGAGAGTAGCGATGGTGGTCGGAGGCGAGAGGCGACTACATCAGGGACCATTTTTGCAATGACGTTGGGCGGAGAAGGAGGCTGCGGTGGTGGCCGCCATTATTATAGCCAGGTATTCCCTTCCCCCACCCTTCTCTCTCTCTTGCTCTCACTCTCTCTCTCTCACAATCCCACCCACCCACCAGCGCCGTCATCGCTCCTCCCTCCATCGTTCGCTGTTGCGACCATTGATTAGCAATTAGAGGTATGTCATTTTTTCTGTGTTTTGTTGTTGCATTTTGCTGTGTATTTTTTGTTGTTGGATTTGTTATTTCTTTTGTTGTTTCTGGTTGTTGCAAACAGAAATTTGTACCACTGTGATTTGATGATCTTTGCTGTGGTTTGTTGTTGTCAATTGATTTTCTATGATTTTGTGTATTTTTTGTTTTTGGTTGTTGATTTTTGCTGTAAACAAAATTTTATCATGTGTTTTTAGGCTGTGTATATATATAAATTGGGATATTCATAAGGCTGTGAAATCAAGGAGTCCCTGAGCCCAGATCTCACGCGTGTGCGACGCATATGGGGTGAAAGAGTGATTCAAACTCTTAACAGGTTTAAAAGGAGATGGGTTAAGCCCAATGCCAATGGCTAGGGCAATCTCTTTTCATTAATTATATTTTAATCATTTTTTAAATCCAAAGTATCTTGAGTTTACACTAAGTTTAAATGCGCGTGTGCGCGCACGCATATATATATATATAAATGTATATGTGTGTGCTGTGTGTTTATGTCTATATGTGTGTGTTCTGTGTATATATATCTATATATATATATGGCTCCACTGTGAATATTGGCATGTATATAATGGCAGGAGAAAGTGACTCTGAAAAAAATAATTCATGTAACACACATATATAAACATGGCTACGCGAAGTAATATTTGGACTTCATGTACTAATAGTGTTTTCAATTAAAGTTAATTGAGGCATTTTAAATTATGGCTACGCGAAGTAATATTTTCATTTTAGGGTAATTTAGCATTTTCATTTTAGGCATTTTAGGGTAATTCCACATATGCTTTCTCATGTTTAGCATCAAATATTGATTGTTGAATTAGTTTTAAAAAAATTTTAAGGAGTCTAATTTTAATTAAACCAATTAGCATTAGACATTGTCTTTCTCATGAAATGAATTAAAATCCCCAATTCCAAGCTGTATTATTTTTTGCATTAAATTCAGTCCTTATATATTGAAAGTAAAATTGCAACAAAAAATTTATGTCAAATGTTATTTAGCCCTTATAGTAGCCAATGTCATATTTTTGTGAAATGTTGTCAATAACTTATTTGTGCCCTTCATGTTTCAACTTAAATCCTATTAAAGGGGTTGCACACAATGCATTCCCATATAGTTGAGAGTGATAATTATGCCCTTAACTCCTAACGTGTAGCACATTTCTTTGGTATCCGAAGGCTAAAAACCTTTATTCTATTCTTAGATTCTTCTGCAGCTCCCCAATCCATCTTTTATCTTCAACGACTACTCCATCAATATCATTGTGAATAACCACACATGTAAATATCATCTTCACCATATCTCATATCTTTGATGAACTCTCAGCCACATTTTTAGCACAAATATAATCATTAAGCTAATGGAAAAGTTTTTGTGATTTTGATACTTTTGATGCAGATGGCATTAAAGATATGAGAAGGCCTAGAATGTGTATTGGTATGTATTTAAGATTTTATTATAAAAAAAATGTTAAATAGAAAGAGAGTTTATGTTTTTTTTTTGTACCTTTTTAAGAGAGTATAATATTCTATGTTGTATTTCAAAAAATTCTGATGAATGTATATATGTGTATTACTTAAGTTGCATTCATGAAATAATTATCCATTATAACTTAAAAAATAACTTTGTTATCTGTTGATTTTTTTTTTTTTGTATAAATTTATGTTTGCTTAAATAGTGTTGTATTTCAACCTTTTTATATTGCTTTAGTTGTCTTCATGAAATAAATTTACTCCTTGAAATAAATTTACTCCTTTGTGCCCTTCATGTTTCATTATTGCTTATACATTTATTTTTTTTATATAAATACTATTATATTGAAATAATAATATTAAAGTATAAAGTAAAATTAAAACATTACACTTGTAATATTTTTAGATAAAATATTTAAAGTTAGAAACATTAATAGAAAGTAAAAATATTTTTAGATAAAATTATCTTAATTGATATTTAAAATTAGAAACAATACATTTATAGTTTTGGTCTATTTATATATGTCTGTTAATAACATAAAATTACAATTATAATTTGTGTCTACTCGACCACTGTAAAATAAAGAGTATCATAGATTACGAGTTTTTTTTTTCTTAAAGAGTCATTCTAAATATTCTAATTTTAAAAGCATTTAATACTTAATTTTAAAAGTCATTCTAAATATTCTAAGTATTCTAAATATCAACAGTATAAGTTTTAATGTATAAGAATTTGACATTTAAATTTTTGACATGGATGATTCAATTTTAAAAAAAATAAAATTATCTTTTTTAAATCATTGATGATCAAATGTTGTTTTTAGTGTAAAATTTTATTCAAATGATGATATCAAAATAGGAAACTTAATTCAAATTTAATATTTTTATCTTTAAGTGTTAAATCTTTAATATTTCTCGACGTCGAACTAGGGTTCCCTCCTTTTTCTGGTTGATGGTTATAGCCATGGTGGCTGATGGCAATTGGTATGTATTGTTTGATATTTAATTTAATTAATTTAATTTATTCAAATTGTAGAGCACTTATTGATGTGTTTTATTATATAGATTTAATATTTTTTTCTTTTTATTATAAAACGTTAACAAGTATATAATAATTTTTATTTTTATTTTTTGTTCAATATTTATAATATTTTTTTTACTTGCTCTTATATTTTGATTTGCAATATATTAGTGAATATTATAAATTTTATATGTTTGTTTATTATTGAAGTTTTGTAAAGTGTTTAATACAAATAAAATTATTATAAATTCTTTATAAATTTCAACTTAATATGTATAAATTATAATTATATTTTAATTTTAATATTATTTATATCGTGTCTTTAGGCACGGGCATACGCTAGTATATAAACACAGTGTAAGGGTGTGTGAATATCACTGTATGTGAGTGTAAGGGATTTAAATAAAATAGAAAATGGCCCGTAGTCGTGAGTGCATATTAGTGGTGATATGTACATATGTTATTAATAATAAATATATACTTTCCTATTTGTATATTCTAAAAAAGAAGTGATATTTGCATATTAGTAAGCATTAAGTTATTATTATATATTATTACTTCTAATGTATCAATATTGTTACCATTATTATTATTGATATCAGGATTATGGTTATTATGAATGTATTGTTGTTATTATGATAATGCTATTATTGTTTTACTATTATCATTACTGTTATTAATTTGTGTAGTGGGGGAACAATTCGGGGTGGAATCAACTAGCAAAAGGCAAGCTCTAAACCCCTTCTGTAAACCCTGCAATCTTCATGTAAGTCCTTGTTGTTTCCTGTATTTTACCCTACAATCTTCATGGAGTTATTATTCATTTAGTATAATTTAAATTAAATCTGGGACTTCTAAAATTTTAGTTGTTGAAAGCCTACGGGGGTTTGTACCTCCCCCATTCCTTTCGGAATAATGCTAAACTTAACTTAGGGACTAGGTTCTTAGAGGTATGGATTTATTTATGGATTTCTTAGGTGTGGTTCGATTAGGGCTATCGAGCTGTGGGGCAGGGGTTGACTGTTTGGTGATGTTAGAGTAAACTATTGTACGGCCCTAAAGTGGACTGTTGGGCAGACACTCCTAATCATTTACCGTTGACCGGTGCCGGACACTGCTAACTAGCCCTGCCATTATGTGATTTATTGCATGATTCAATATGTTGTATTACCGTTCATGGTTTGATATGCACATGGGTACGGGATGAATGTTGAGATATTCATTTATTGAAAATGCTTGGGCACGGACATTCTAACATGGTTAGACTGCATCTGGCACAAGCATATGCATCGCGTGTGGTTTATTATGTGGACGGAGCATAGCCTGATGCTTGGATGTATGGGCGTCAGTGTATCACGTTGATGCTCACTACGCCATTACATTTTTTTGTGCATTGCATGGTTACCGACAGTTCACAAGTCTTAGACGGGAGGACCGTTCCGAAGGAGCCTACAGCTTGGTTATTCTACAGCTCCGGTGTCGGGAGGACCGACACGAGCACACGGGTGACAGGCGCATCAAGCCGGGATGGCGCGTAGAAGTTTGTTGCAGATATATGTTGTCTTTCAGGGTAGCGGCATGTTGGTATGGGACTTGGGTGTTATGTGTCTTATGTGGGCCCCAAGGACTGATACATGCTATTATTTACGCTTTTATACTGTGTTGGATGTTTCATTGCTTGTGTGTACTTGGGGGTTGGTGTTATAAGGAGAGTTTATTGGATATGTTCAGTCTAAAGTCTTTCTTTCTTCATATTTGTTGAGTCTCTCGACTCATTTTGTTTTCCATCATTCCAAGTAGTGGCAGCGTGGGTCAAGGGCAAGGGAGTCAGCATCTAGTGGAAGAGTCGATATGGTGTACAGGTAGTTCCGTCAATTCCTGTTAAGTCTGATGTTTGAGTAAGATTTACTCCATTACTTTTTGACTGTGTCAGGTCATTTATCGTGTCTCATGTATGTTGGCACATGAGTCTATATTCATTTATTTAGCATGTGATCGCTGTACCAGCAGAGTACCCGTAGTGCATGCATGTGTTTACTTTAGCTTTCGCTGTCTCTAATTCTTGTGTATGCATGTCAGGGTAGTTTTTGTTTTGTGTTTCATTCTTTCTCATTCCGTAAGCACTTCTATTCGGGTAGTCCGGATGGTTGGAATATCTAGACGGGGGTGCTTACATATATATATTATAATTTTTTGTGCCAATTAGCGTCAAGCAATACTATTTTTCTTGGTTGTTGTGATAATAATGATAATAATTCTAACTTGTACCAAGATATCTAACAATGAAAATGAGTTAAGTAGCGCAATCAATAACAACAACTTAGATTGATTTGAATGCAACTTCTTATTTTATTTTTTATTATATTATAAATAATTTATTTTTATTTTTGTTTTATCTAAAAAATTATAACTGCTCTAAGCACATTTTTTTATTTCACTCCTTATTTTATTTATCTATTTATAAATTTTAATTTTATTTATTTTACCTTACCTATTATATTCACACATACACAAAATAAATAATCAAATACACAAATTAATCAGATACATGCATAAATAAAATAAATAATTAAATATACAAAATAATCAAATACAGACATACATAAAATTAATAATCAAATATATAAATTAATAATCAAATATACAAATACACAATACCACTCGATCAATATAAAAATAAATAAAAAAATTCTCCAAAAATCACAAACTCACCTTTGTGCTCGATTTGCTCTCAGGGCCGGCCCAAGGCTTAATGGGGCTCTAGGTGATAATAAATTTTGTGGCCCTCCAAAAAATTATTAAAAATTTATTTTTCTTACGTTTTGAGATACAAAGTCATTAATTAAATTTTTGTATTCTAATTTAGAAAGTAAATCTTTTTCAATTGATAATATTCCTAAATTACTTAATCTTTCTTGTGACATAGTTGAACATAAATAAGATTTTATTAATTTTAATTTTAAAAAATTTCTTTCTGCTGAAGTTACAATAATAAAAATGGTTAATAATATTTTATAAGCTATCCATGCATTTGGAAAAAAAATTATCTTTTTTTATAAAATTTAGTATCGCAAGTGGTGTTTTAATTTTTATAGTTATAATTTCTTTTAAAATTTTTAATTCTGAAAATAAATCTAAACCATCAATATCAGATAGCATATCATGTTTTAGAAAATTTTTAAGATTTAAATATTTTTTTTTCATATTATCATCATCAAGCAGTTTTAACTTTTCTGTATTATAAAGGAAACCAAAATTATCTTCATAAATTTTAAATTGTTCAAATCTATTTTCAAGGGAGGAAATAGCATGATCAATTAAATATGTAAAATAATTAATTCTAAAATATTATTTCCTAGATAATTTCATCTCCTCATTTTCATTCTCATCAAATTATTTTTTTCTTCTTATTGTACGTTTTTCACAAAAAATTGATTTTATATTCATTTGTTGTGCAATTTCTTTAACAACAATCATAGAAGATTTAAAACCATATTCTCTATAATTTTTTTTTTAAAAAAACAAGACATTTCAAGTGATCTATTATAATAGCAATGTCCATATCTTTACATTGTAAATATTTACTAACTATATTAACAGCAAATAACATATCATACCAAATAATCATGCCTAACAAAAATTCAAAACTTTCAATATCATATGTTGCTAAAGAAACGACTTCACTTATTGTTTTAGGATTCTCATTATTTTCTGCTAATTGATATAAAACATCTCTTATTTGTGGAGTTTGATATTTTGTCAGGGCTCCATTCCGGATTACTCGCTAGCATAGAAAACCCGAGAGAAGGTCTATACAAGATGGGTATAGATACAAATATTACTAAAAATTAGCCAATAAATTCTTTTCATTTCCATACCATTGCCACTATACATTTTATGCATCGCTTCATTTCTCATAAATACATAGATCTCCATACATCGCATTGGCTCACATTGCCTTCCATATACATGGATCACATTGGCTCTCAAAGCCCTTTTTTCACATGCATGAATGTATACATATATATATAAAATAAATTTGCCACTCAGTGGCTTGAGCATCGCATACCGGGCTATATGGCCACCTCACCCATGTTAAGCGCTCTTTAGGATATCCATTTCTCACCCCACGGTTGTAAAACCCCGTTGTTGAAATAAATGAAAGAGACAAATGTTCCATAATTCGCGTCCTTAGAATAAGCTAAATTAAGGTCTTGTGTAGCAAACTTTTAGTAGAAATTAACCGAATAAATCGGAGGGAGTATCCCAAAGGTCGAAAGATCAAAAGTAAGATCACATCACCGATTCTCAAATCAAAATAGGATTTTTAGTGCTAAAAGAAATCGGATCAGAGATAGTTTTCGGTACAGCTTCAATTCGGACTGATAAAATCGAACCGTCAGAGGAAGCTTCCGAAAAGATAACAGAACCTTTAGGGGACCTCAATTTTTCATATAGAATACCCCTTCAGTATTTTTGAGTGGTAACGAGAAAAGTTATGATGAAATAAGTCAATCGGGCCTAAGCGCAGTTTTCTGGAAATGCCCGAGGGAGGTCTAAATGTCATTTTTCTAAATGTTTGAGGCATGAATGTAAATCTTGGAACCTTAAGGTTATAGTGAAAGCAAGGAAAACCTCAGGGACTTGTGCGAAAGGCCAAAGTGAAAATTTCAATTTTGGAAGGGGCTGAAGTGCAAATAGCAGAAAATGAGAACTGCCATGGCCGACAGCAGCTGGCCGGCGATTCCTTTGACGATTTGACCATGGGAACTTCGAGGAAGCAGGCTGGGGAAGCTTTAGCATCGATCCAGGCCTGCAAAGCTAGCACGCGAAGGGCTGAAATTTCAAAAGATTCGGCCATGGCGTGACCGAACTGCAGCGGCTGTAAATGGGCCGTTAGGGAGGCGGTCAGACGTCGTTGAGGTCGCCCAATGGGAGGATGAGGCGTGAGGGCATCGGGTGAGTCGCCATGGGCAATTTCGAGGCTCGGTTTTGAGCTATAAAAGAGAAGAAATGGCCGAGGGTTTCGCCAACTTTGAGCTCAAAATCGAGGGTGTTTAAGGCCGAATCGAGTTTAGGTTTTAAGGGGCTTTTGCTCTAGAGAGGGTGAGGATCGATTCTGGAGAGTTTGGAGAGTTTTCGCGTGCGTTTCGTGAGGTTTCGAGAGGTCGCCGGAGAAGGAGGCGGACGCATCGGCCGAGACTTCGAGCTTCGATTTGGACGGCTTCCGGACCTCCTTTGGAGATCATTCAGGTACCATTTGGATCGATTCTTCATAGGCTTTCATTTGGCATAAGTTTCGAAATTTTTCGGCGAGGCATTGGCCGGAGAAGACGACCGGCGCGTGGGCTCCACGCGCCAGTCTCACTCGCTCTCCCACGCGCCGGCGCGTGTGGGCGCGTGCGGCACTAGAATTCTGTGCAATTTTTTTTAAATTGCTTAGAAAATTATTTTAGAATTTTTTGTATAAAAAGATTTGAAAAAAAATGGACTTGGGTATTTATTTTGGGATTTTAGTGAAGAAAAATTGAGAAAAATGCGAGAAAAATGTGACAAAAATTAGTTTTGGTATTTATGGATTAAATGTGATGTCTAGGGTGCATTAAAGCTTGAGTTTAAGTGTTGGTTCGAATTTCGAGGATTTACACGCAAATCAAGGCAAAGCACACGTCCCAAGGATCGTCAGATTTGACCAAGGTGAGTGAGTAGTTCATACCAAATATAAAAATGTTTAGTGAATGGATTTACTATGAGCTTTCCTACCCAAGCTTAAATTTCATGAAATGATTTCATACCATGTTGACATGCCCTGATATGCTATGCATCACTTAGGTTACATTACATGTTATGATGAGATATGCATATTATACACAATGGGATTATTGAGCATGCATCCGCATAAGGGTTTGAGAGTACGGGCCGGGGCCGCTGCTTGTCCAAGGGTGCACCCATACACCTCGGCCTGGGAATGAGGCTGTAAAAATAGAAAGTAGCATAAGGAACGGTCGGCTCAAACCAGAATGAAAGGAAAGACATTTTGCATTCATGCATGAAATTGATTTATTATGATCTCACTTAGATGATTCATCATCTAACTTGGGCTTTTGCCCCTGGAATATTCAAATGTTCCAGATGTTGATGTAACAGAACCAGGTACTGACGGAGTATGTGATGGCACCTTGCAAGTGCCCGATGAAGTATGATTATGATGTGTAAATTGATGTATTTAAGTTCTGTTGCTTGACATGTGGACATTTGAGAGACGCTGATATATTTTCAAAGTTATGGTTATTGTAATATTAGGTTCGATCTTTAGCTTCCGCATGTAATGTTTTGGGGACTACTTTCGAAATGAATGAAATTTTGGTGGCTAGTTAATGTGATTTAACATTTAGTTAAAAAATATATATATATATATTATCCCCAGATAGTCTTAGATATAACATGCCCAAGAGAGTGGGGTGTTACAATGGTACATAACCACCGCACAAAATAATAGGTGTGCAAATAATAATGCCATGCAGTGCTCATGAGATCTCATATAAATATAACACACATGCTCCATTATAGAAATATACACATCATGAACATCATGCACATTTAAACATCTCAATAACATATTCACTCATGAGCCCATTCATGCACATATGCATATCTTCAATCACATCTTTTTTATGGCCATTCCATTTTATTTAAGGGCAATTATTCATCTAGAGTTATTAATGCATCCCCCATAAGACTCCATGGACATACCAACCAAGGATATTTCTTAACAGTCTCCCAATTGATTATTATTATACCTCCTCATGCAAGTCAATTATATTTTTATCTTATGAATCCCATGTATTTACATATATATATCTTCAAACACATCTTATCATTTTAGAGGATTGAGGGATATCAAAGGAGGCATTTAAAACAATTTACTTTAACACTCTTACTTTATTTGGATTAATATAAGATTTAATCAATTCAAATCATATCCAAAATATATTATATTATATATCAAATCAAATCCCTCAAAGTCTATTTTATGACGCTTCAAACGGATTGCAAATCCGAATTCTACATCAAAAGTTATGGCCAAAACAGCGAGACATGCGCAGAGTAATCAAGTTGCAGCCGAGTCAACTCAGTAGAAATCCGAGTCTACTCGCCCAAAACCGAGTCGACTTGACCTCCTGGATGAGTTGACTTGGCCAAGAACGACGAAAAAAGGCAAAAATCCCACAGAAAACCTACAAAATGGCCACCAAACATTCCAAAACTTCCATTCTAGCTTCTTAACCCATCAAAGTCATTCCTTGAAGGAAGAATGAGGTGGACAAACCCCAAGGAAACCATCGACAAGACCTAACAAAGGATTGACATGACATACGGATCAAAGGAAAAAAATGACGAAAATATACAATCGATACTAACATACTTTTTGAAATTGAGAAAGAGAAATCATGAAGCATTTCCTTGCTACAATGGAAATGAAAGCTTGCACAACCATTAAAAAGAGATGAGTGTAAGAGAACTTGCCTTTTGAAACTTAGACCGAAGAAAAGAAGCCTCCTCCTCCAAGTTGCAAATCCCTCCACCTTTGAAGCTTTAGTTCATTTAAGCATAATGGAAGGAGATGAAGAAGAAAATGGAAAAGAAGAAGGAGAAGAGGAGCAAGGTCACGAGAGAGGGAGAGATTGAGAATAAGGAAATGGAAGAATTAGACAAGTATAAAGAGGAGAGGGGGAGAGAATGGTCTGCCAACCATTCTCCCCTTGGAAAATTACCAAATTGCCCTTACCTCACCCACACACATACATAAATATCCTAACCTATTCTTGTCTTTTTTCATTTCTATTTTTCTTTCCTATTTTATTTATTCAACCCCATTATGAAATTCCCTAATTGCCCTCACCTTTTTCAATAAAGTAAGGACCATTAGGTCACTTTACATTTTCTTTCTTCTTTTCTTTTAATCCACATAATACACAAAAAATATATATAACTCCATTTATTTAAAAACAAACATTATGCACATGAGCCCAAGCCCAACACATTCTTAATTCCAATAGGGCATTCTTTCACTTGGGACACAACCCATTTCATTTCAATTCAATTAAACATATCACAATACACATGGGCTTAGCTCAATTAAATAAAATGACCCACTTCCATTTTAGGCCCATGGGTTTTCTCTAAACCCATTACTTCCATTAGTCTTAAACACTTGGCCCTAAACACTTGGCCCAAGCCCACTTCCATTTAATTTAAACACATACATTTATTTACATATTTTTGCCACATAAAATATTACTCATATTTAATTTAATAGGACAAATTTCTCAATTCTCATAAATAAAATATTAATAACTCCTAAACCCATTAATGAGTCGTTACATATTTTATTGCTTTAACACTTTCAATACAGCTTTCCCAACGTGTTTGTGATAATGGTTTTAAGTGTCAAATTTAAAACATGATCTTGTAAAAATTTTCATTTTTTTTTGTAGAAGAAAAAAATAATGTGTATACGTTGTGTGACTCCAAAAATTGTCATAGCATCAGCACATGAATTTGCCGTATCATAAACAATTAAATTAAGATTGTGACAACCACATAGTGTATAAAATGCTCTAGAATTTATATCTAATAATCTTTTTTGCACACCTTGGGTTATACATATTTCTACACCACTTCTTATGGGCTAGATTCAGTCCAATAGGCCGATCTGATCACCTAATAGCCCAATAGGCCCAGCCTAGTTCATTAGAGCAAGTTCATACATCGCTGAAATCCGAGCTCAGATTGCGAAACCAAACGAGCTCCTAGCAAGCTCCCAGCAAGGCTTCCAACGAGCTTTTAGCGATATACCCAACGAGCTTCCAACAATACTTCTACCTCGCTGGCCTAAGCATTCAGCTTGTTGGTCTAATCCTTTAGCTTATATAGACAACAAAGCTGCTGAACAACCAGAGGCAGGGACCCATTTATTTTATCTAAAGCAAATTAGATCCCTTGTATTGAGGATCTCACTCTCGATTTTATGTAGATGATAAGGACGACTTGTCCCTTCATTATATCATCTTTATATTTTTGTATTTTATACAATCGTAAACACCCCTCACTATAAATAGGGGTCAAAATACATTTGTAAAGGGGGGAAGACAATAAGAATAATCACATACTGTTACTCTACCAGAGTACCCAGAGGACAGTCATGGAGTAGACATCGTTCTGGCCGAAACACGTGAAAATTCCTTGTGTTTATTCTATTTTGTTCTTCCTCATTGCATTTTGCCTTATCTATTCCCTGCGTGTAACGACTCGTTAGGGGGTCTAGGTGTTTTCGAGTATTTCATTTTAGGCTTAAAATTTTTGCTTTAGTTAATTGAAAATTAGAAATATATATATATTTTTGAAATAAAGTGTAATTGGAAATAAAAATTTGGGAGCCCATTTAAATGGGATTTAAAGATGTGGGAAAAGTTCAAATGAATTGGACCATTGAGATATGTTAGAATTTTAATTATGAATGAAGGAGGATTGGGCTTTGGAATTGAGTTAGGCCCAAGTGTAAAGTTGATACAAATAAGTGAAGGTTTAAAGAAGAACCGTTGGGCCTAATTTATTTGAGATGGATAAATGGGTTGAGCTTGAGCCCACTTGCAATTAATGATTGAAATTTAATATGAAATTGAAATGAAATGTAAAATGTCTAAAATGGGTTAATGAATGGTTGTGCATGATAAAAAGGTAAGGGCAAGTGTGTAATTCCAATTGGGTTGAATAAAGAATATGAGAAAATAAATAAAGAAAATGGCAAATGTTAATAGTGCCCTTGGACCTTCGTTTGACTGTTGTTAGGTGAGGGTTAGTTCTATCAATATAAAGGTAGGCGTAGCGTGCAGCCTCTTCCTCTCCCTTTTGTTCTCATTTTTCTGTGCACTGATACTCTTGTACCTTTGCAATGATTTGCTGATGATTTTGTCTCCTGTTCCATTGGCCATCGCTTTCTTCTCCTTCTTTAGCTGCTACATAATCTTCTTCATCTCTTTCTTTTACTTCTATTCATTGTTGTTGCTACATTGCTGTTGTTTTTCTTCTTCTTCATTACTGTGGCGGAGTAAGTTCAGTGGAAAGAGGCTGGTGATGTTCTTTTTGGATTTCTTCTTCTCTCAAGGCAAGTTCTTCTTGTACTCACCCTTTATTTTCAGTGCAAGTTCTCTTGTTATTTCTTGTTCTCATGCGGGTCCCCCTCTCAAACTTTTTAATTTAGTCACTGTGAGGGATTATATATGCTTATATATATATGTCAGTTGCTGTATGTGATTCCCCTTTGCTGTTGTGTCTTTGAATTCTCTACTTGTTTTCTCATGGTCTCATTGATATCTCTTTGGGGTTTGAATCATCCCAAGTCTCTTTCAAGAACGGCATTTATATAGCTAAGGAATGATGAGGAACTTTGTTCGTTCTACATTCGAAGGAGCAGTGTATTATATGCATATATATATACGTGTACCTTATTCGAATAATTCTTGAGAAGTCATGTGAGTAACATCTGGATGAGTGTGTGTCTCATCCGAGCGAGTTTGTATAAAGGTAAAAGAATGTGCATAGCCTCATCTAAATATATATAAAACCCATCGAATTCTACACTCAAAGATAGCCATATTTGGACAAATTGCAATGGAAGTAATTTCGAGCCTGATTTTGACCTTGGTCAAGCGTGAATTTCCAAAAACTCAAAATACAAAAGTTGTATATTTTTTTCTTGGATTTCCATATCATCTTTAATTAGCTCAATCAGATCTCAGATGAGAAAGTTATGCCCTAATTACCAATCAATGTCGAATCTGTCCAGAATAGTCCCATTCGAATGAGTTCCTCCCACATTCGAATGAATTTCATGTAAGCTGATGAAGTTGCTTTGATTTTTGCCTAACATTCGAATGCAGCAGTTCCCTCATTCGAATGAATTTTCCTATCATTCGAATGTGTTAGAAGTCATTCAAATGTGCCTTTCAAACTTGTGATTTGTTGTAGTAGTTCTGACCATGCTTCACTCTTTTAGGTAAATCTTCCTATGATGATATTCGATTTAAGATCCGTTTGATGCGTTGGAAACTAGACTTCATAGGCTTCAATTCAGCTTATTATTCGAATGATTTGGTTATGTTTTGAACTCATAACAACCCGATAAATTTCTTTCAAAAAAATCCGTAGCTTGCTGTTCGTGCAATCTGATCACCTGGTGTTCTTTAGCCTATAACTTTCTCTTCCCATCTCTAAATTGAGATCTGTTTGTTGGGATATAAATTAGACACCCTAGGCTTCATTTTGATATATTACCCATATTATTTGACTTTAAATTGAGTCTGTAATGGCCTCATCAATCTTGAATGAAAATCTGAAAATCTTACTGTTTGAATCGTCTATATATATATATATATATCATAAGCCCATTTGAATGGCTGGATTGCCATTCGAATGGTGTGCCCTTAATCCTGAAGATCCATTCGAATAGTAGTTGTCCCATCCGAATGCCTTTGACTTATCTGAATGATACCCTCATAACCTATTTGAATTGATCTGAATATATACATATAACTCATTCGAATGCCTCTTGAATCATTCAAATCATACTCACCTATATTTATATTCGTCATTCGAATTGCCTCACTATTTCATTTGAAACCCCTTGCATATGTACCTTATAACCATACGAATAAGCCCAAGTGTATTTGAATACCATGCCTTAAATCCAAATACCCTTGCTGGCTTTTGAATACCACTCCAAATTTAAATGAACTTTATCAACATGCTCATATATATATATATATACCTATTAAATAACAACTTAGAACGGTCATCTTCTGGAAATCAAATTGCCTTAAGCTATACACTCTTTTAGCAAATCAAAGTCGAATCTGATAGTAAATAAGAATACACAAGCGTGACCATGGTAAGTGTATTGAATGCACAATTTATCTATTTTAAATGATCCCAAATATGTCCAAATTATGAGATGCCTTAGTGAAATTCCTTTTAAATATTTCTCAGAATATGGTCATTAAATTAAACACCTACTGTTTGTGTAAAAGATCAATTCTAGCTTGTCAATGAACAAACACGCATGGTGTGGTCATTTTAATTGCATGGCGACTAATCATGGATTTGAGCTATGAGCACAAATGCAAGTGAATGCATACTAGCCCTAGTTAAATGAATTCACCAAAAAAATATTATGATAGGAAAAATAGTTATTAAATGTATAATACTCCTCAAATGTTGAATCAAGATTTAGCCTGAAGTAGCATGTCCCAAAATTATTTAGGTGTTATAATTTACGTCTTGAATGTGGTAAATGTTATGAAGTAAGATATGTTTAATTTATCTGATGATGGTAAAATACCCGGTATGGATAAGTGGTGTTGAAAGTATGAATATTGAGGAAACAAAAATTCAAATGTATGTGGTTGGCAAATGCATACATGATGCATACATATACATGTTATATATATATATATAATTTGCGCACCTATTATTTTGTACAGAGGGAGAAAGGGTACCTTAGAGCACTTGGCGCAAGACGAGGTGGTTATAGCCCGATAGGTTTGCTCCATATTTATTGTGAGGTTTTATTGAAATTGTGAAATTTTGCATGCATTGATTAATGGCTTGAGAGCCGGGGAGATTGATATTGATAATGAAATGATGCACTCTTACATGTGTTGAATGATAGCTTGCGAGCCTGTGAGAATTGATAATGACATTGAAAGTTTATGCACATTGGTTGTAACACCCCGCCTTCCAGGGCATTAGTATATGCTAGGATTTTTTTTTTTTTTTTATTTACATCGAGCATAAACCGATAATAAATCCTCAACATAACATTTATTTAGTCACTCCCAAATATAACAAAGGAATGAAACATTTATTTTACATAAGCGGAAGCAAGATCAGAACCTTAAAAACATAACTTATGCGGGTACATACATATTGTTCACCCGACATAGCATTACAAACAACATAAAATTCTAAACGATACATCCGAATAAAATATATAATTCTAGTCCCACATGGGACCCTCAAAATTTCCACCACGATCATGCCTCGACCACTTCTTTGCCCTTCCGGCCGCTTGCCTCACCTGGAACGTGGAATATTCCAGGGACACAGTCCAATATTAGAAGATGAAATCTTCTAAGTGAGGGTTAGATAAACATGTATGAATGATGCATGATGCACTTATATGAACAATATATACCCATAATGTAACTTCCCAGGCATCCCCAGCCCGGCTAGGAATCCTAGGCAAATCCCGAACCTCAGCGGGATAGGCCTAACGTTATTCCCTCAACGCCCTAGGGGAATTACGGCTACACTCTGAGGGTATCATCCCAACCCCATGCACAAGATCAATATGACAAATAAATATCGTGTTGTGCATACATCACGCTTTTCCATGCAACAGTATATGAATGAAAATGATCATATCATAAGAAAATATCATGCATGAATAGGAAACCATATCATATAAGGGCTAATAGGACAAAACCACTCACCTTTTTCTGATTTTGGGTTACCTCGAAAAATGTGAAACTCGCCTCGATTTGCGTGCCAATCTCGATTTTCGCACCAAATGTCTCACCTTACTTCCCAAAGCACCCTAGGCAAGATATTTATTTATTTAATCAATAAAACCTATTTTTCCTCAATTTTCTTGCCTTTTTCTCTATTTTTCTTTTATTTTTCCTTACTAATATTCCAAATTAAATACCTACACTTAATTTTTTTCAAATATTTTTACATAGAAAATTCTAAAATAATTTTCCAAGACATTTAAAAAAAATTGCACAAAAAACCGAGCTTGCACGCGCCCACACGCGCTGGCGCGTGTTAGGGCGAGTGAGACTGGCGCGTGGGGCCCACGCGCCGGTCGTCTTCTCCGGTGAAGGCCTTGCCGGAAAATTACAAAACCGATGCCAATTGAAAGCTTATGAAGAATCGATCCTAGGGGTACCTGATTGGGCTCCAAAAGAGGTCCGGAAGCCGTCCAACGAAGCGATTGAAGACTCGGCCAGGCGGTCCGCCTAGGGTTCCGGCGAGCTTCGATTTCCCCTTCAAACCGCAACCAAAACGCCTGAAAATCTCCAGAAATGTCCTTCAAGCTATGGGCAACAAAAGCCCTCTATCCTTTCCTCTCAATTTGTTCGAAAAACAGACCGATTTGAAGCTCCAAATTTGAAAACTTTCGGCCACTTCATCCGCTATTTATAGGCAATCGTTGGGCTACCAAATGGCCTTGGGCAGCTTGCCCATTGCCTTAAGCTTCTTCCCCTCCCCCGGATCGACCCAAAACCATCGTCACCCGACCAAAACATCGGGTTGCAGGTCGCGACATCGCGACCTGCATTCTGGTCGGATTTTGTTTCCAAAATCCGACCAACTCGAGGCCCAACGATGGCACTCGAGTGATCCTTGGCCTTCCCCGACCATCCCTCGTGAATGCCCATGGCTCATTTTGGCCGGTCGGCGACCGTGCGTGGCCTGGTCGATTTTCATGGCTGCCACTTTTGATTTTTTTACAGTTTTGCCTCATCAGATTTGTTTTTCACGATTTGGCCCATTTCCTCACAACCCCTAGACTTTTGGTAATTGCCATTAGGTCCCTTAATCTTTGTTCTTTCAACTTCATCTTTGCAACTTTTTCAAAAAATGACATTTTGACCCCCCTCGGGCAACTTTGAAAAATTATACTTTGGCCCGTTTCTTCGTTTTGGCTCTAAATGTACTTGTTTCTTCCTAAAACTTTCGAAGGGTTGTTCTACTCGACAAACCGAAGCTTCCCTTAGCTTCCGTTATCATTTCGGGAGTCTCCTACGAAGATTCGGTTTTATAGCCTAAATGGCAGCTGCATTTTTGCTGTACCGAAAACCGTTCCCAATTCCATTTCTTTCAGTCCTAAAAATCACGCCTTGGTATGCTCGTTAAAGGCGTCCCTATTTCCTTAATCATTTAAGCTTCAGGGTACTCCCTTCGACTGATTCGGTAAATTTTTCAGGCTTTTCTGATACCGAATTTCCCCGAATTTTCGATTTTCTTTCAAATTAATAACCCAAAGTTCTTGGGTATTATATTGGTATTGATAAATTCATGAATTATGAATCTTGTATATAATTGTGGAGTCCTTGATTACTCTTCTTGGTGTCATCGTGTTCTTGGATCCTATATATTGTTCATTGTTTCTCGAACTTGCGGAGCCTTGTGGCTCACTTGATCTTCTTTACCATTCCAGGTAAAGGAAAGATTATTATTGAGGGCAAGTCCAGTAGAACTGCAGCCCAGGGATAGTGGTGTACGGAGATGCGTCCTAACTTCAAATATCCTAGTTAGTGATTTGGTGAGGTTTTATAGTGATGAGAATCTATTATGTTTATTGGCATTTGAGCCTCTTATTATTTTGTATGGCCATCGAGCCTAGGGTTATGAGATTCTGAAAATGTAATTGAACCTTAATTTAATTTTCGTTGTTAGAAATGAAATGAGTTGTTAATTGAGTTAAGTTTTGTTCTATATCATCTCTGTGATGACCTCCTTTTGAATATCCTATATTAAACGAAAATATTCGGAAGCGGGCCTTACACTGCAGGCCTACGAATCACGGTTGACTGAATTTGAACATCGACACCTTAGTGTTTACTTTTCATATTAGATCCATTATCATATCCTCATCCTCTCACATTATTTATATCAAGTCATGTGTGAGTACGTTAAAAATACCTTAACTAGAGGTATCATCCACTTTTAAAAAAGCTATAAAATACTTTTCTATTTTTATCGAATTTGTTGAAATATTTACACATCCTAATATAAGAGATATTTATTCCTCATGACTTGCATCTGGGGTACAATAAAGTATAATTAAAAAATAATTTGATTCTTCAATTTTTTTAATAATGATATTTCTTATTTATATTGTTAAAATATTTATCAACTCATTTTGTATTCTATGATCAAGGTAATGGCTATGAATTTCTCCATTTTGAATACGTCTAAAGTGTTCTTACATTATTGGATCAAACTCAACAATTTTTTCAATTAAGTTTAAAAAAATTTCATTATTATCTTAATAAATCTTTTTATTTGTACCACGAAATGCCAAATTATTTTTTGAAATATTTCTTACAATAGCAATGATTCTTATTAATATATTCTTTCAATGCTCTTTCTCTTTATTTATTTTATCTTGTACTTGTTAATCAATTATTTTATTTTTAAGTAATCTTATTTCAACATCAACCCAAGTATTCATATTTATAGTATGTTCATTATTTATTTCGTGACTTTTAAGTTTGGCGCTAAGATTTTTTCAATCTCCACACCTTTCATTTGCCAGTTGACTTATATTTGATTTCAAATTAAATAACTTACAACAATAAAAAAATACTTTATCTAATTTTTTTGAACATACTACCCATTTTCTATCATATTTTTCTCCATTTGATAAATTTCGAATATAATGAATTGTAGAAAAGTAACTAGAATTTTTATCTCTTGGAAAATTTGAAACATATCTAATTGGACCTTTCTCAACTAATAAATCAATCATTCTTGCGTCTAAATTTTTTCATTGTGCCAGATCATAAATATTTTTAATAGTTATTTCATCTTCATTATTAATGTTTTTATTCTTGTTGATTATTACATCTTCTAAATTTTCATCATATTCTTCACTATGTTTTGGTGAATTTAAACTATTATCCTCAAAAATTTCTTCACAATTTTCAACTAATTTTTCATTTAAATCTTCATTTAGTTTTTCTAGTATTTGGTGTTTAGTATTAATAACAAATCTCTCGAGTGCACCTTTTTGGAATTGAATTAGTACCTTTCTTTTTTTCTTACGTTTTTCAAATTCAGATTCATACTTTCTGGTAGACATTTTTATTCAAACAATAATTAATTCTATGCCCCTAATATTATTTTACTAAAATAAAAATAACTATAAAAAATACAAGAAAGTAGGAATGATAGCACCTGATTACACTATTTTAGTTGCACTTTTTGGTGAAATAGTGATAAACTTGATATTATTACCTAAAAAACAAAATCATCGAAACATATGACATTTAAAACTAACCAATGATATTGAGATAAAATAATAGTAAGACAATATATTAGTCACCGATATCGATCGAATTGGTAAGATAAATAAACTAACCAGATGAGGATTTACTGTTGCCGATAGAACTAGTGTGCGATGCGGCTGTCCGACAAGTGGCAATAGGTTCAAATGAGAGTCTAATTAAAACAATAGAAATTGTGTATAATATATATATATATATATAGAGAGAGAGAGAGAGTGTGTGTGTGTCTGTCTAAATGAAGTAATAGAAATCATGAGAGTTAATTGCAGCAACAAATCGTATTCGTATGTAGAGAGAAAGAAAGAGGCAGAGCATTTAGTAGAAAGAGAGAAATGGATGTGGGCGAGGGTCTAGTCCTTTTTTATCTATTTTTCTCCACTCCACTGTTCAGTTCGTTCCAAATCCAAATCAATGGTCTAATAAGCTGATTAATTTCTTCTCGTTATTTTTCACTTTAAGCAAAATAGCTTCTATTGTGTTTTACCTTCTGAAATTAAATTATTAAAAGCTTAAAATAGGTATTAGGGACTGCTAGCTCAAGTAGAGAGGCTCTGGCTCAATGTTTCATTATTTGTTTCTTTTTTCAATTTTTTATTGTACTTCTCTCTCTCTCTCTCTCTCTCTCTCTCTCTTATGCCTCTCAATAGTCAAACTTCAAGTCACACCTCACAATCACATTTATTGCGACGACACTATAGTGGTCAACCATCAACGACGCTACTTGCTATTCGTCTTAGTGAGCGTCGTGCTGGGTGGCTTCTGTTGTACCTGTATTTTTTGGGGCCCCATATTGATCAACATCTGCTATATATTTTGGGGGCCCTAGGCATAGACCTCAGTGGCCTATGCCTTGGGCTGGCCTTGTCTGCTCCTCACTAAAGAAGACGTCGCTGTCGTTCTACTCATCATCTTCGCCAATGGATCTGGTGGTCGCCATTCAAATATGTTTGTCACCGTGGGCTCGCTTTCGCTATTTACAACTCCAAATCTAGCTGAGTTTGTCTTTCGCTACTTCTAGTTAGGCCTTTTTCGGCATTGAGATGGCCATGGGGGAGAGATGACAAGGGTGGCCTGGCTGAAATCACTCGCCAGATTTGGCGAGGGGATTGGATTTCGCCAACATTTTGACGATGACAAACAGCGTTGGAGGTGAGTTTTTGTGTTTGACTTGATAGATTTTGACTTGACGAGCAATTTGATTTCTTGATTGGAGTCAACTTTGTGAGAAAATGCATAGAATTGTGAAACAAAATTGTAAAAATTATCAACAAATCATATTTTGAGTTTCTTTGAGTGGTGTGATTTTGAGTCATTGCCGTAACAAACAATAATGTGTAAATAGATACGAATTATGTAGAAATAATAACGAATATAAACACACATATGGTTTTTTTCCACCACATATACAAGTTCTTGACTTATTTCAATCAATTAACACAAAAGAAACTAATTTGCAGCACACGTAGCAGCAAATAAATAAAAATATATTCATACAGTTTTTACCTGATTATAAATAAAAATATAAATTATTTCTACAATATATAATATAAAAATATATATTATGTAGCAAATAATTTGTTTCTAAAATATATATTATTTCTTTCTATCAAAACAAAACAAAGTTAGGAGGGAATCAAAAAGAAACCAAAGAACTAAAATACAAAACATAAAAAATAATATATATATATATAGCATTACATAAAGGTAGCGTTAATTTATCTGCAAAATCTAAGATAACTTATTTGAAGATGAGAGAGATAAATTTATCTGAAAAATATAAGATAAAAAGTCACATAACTTTTTTTCAAATAAATTTCACAAAAACAATGAAAAACACTTTTGTTCAAAAAGTTTTTCATATTTTACTTTTTTCTGATCTATATTTTAATTAACAAACGTTAACAAAGAATAATACTTACAACAATTACATAAAACAAACGTTACAAAGAGAAATAAAATGCTTATAGGATTAGAGAAAACTGTCGGCTTGCTGCATGGCCATGCAAACAAAAATAACAGCTACAATAAGTAAAGCATAAACGCAAATGAAAGTAGAGAATAAATTTAGTAAACCAAAAAAGCTAATGGAAATTCAAATGAATTTTACCTCAAATGCAAAGAAAACGAAGGTGAATATGTAAGTGTAGAAGCTAATGGAAATTTATAGTTCAATATGAGAAAAAGAAAGATTTCTACAATAAATTTAAGGGTAAATTATATGAAATCTTCCTGCACTTAGGGACATATGCAACTTACCCCTGTACTTTTGATTGTATAAAAAAACCTCATACATTTTTAAAATATTGCGATCAGTCACAATTTATTGTTATTTTACATATTTTTATGCAATCTATTGATTGATTAATATAAAATTTTATATTTTTGTGATATATTGAAATTATATATATTGAATTATGTATTTTGTATGTAGATTATTATATAAAATTATATAAAATAACAATAAATTTTTGCTGATTGCAACATTTTGAAAGTGTAAGTAGGTTTTTTGATATAATCGAAAACATAGGGGATAAGTTGCATATAACCCTAAGTGTCTAAGTGTAGGAGATTTCATATAATTTACCCTAAATTTAATGTACCAAATTAAGGTAGAGTTAAAAGAATTATAAATATTCAATTTGTTTCATTCACAATTTAGTATGGCACATGAAATTGTTTTTGTATAATATATAGATAGATGAGTTGTCACCTTCAAAGTCTAAGTCAGTCGCCATGTACACGATTGGCAACCAAGAAAACGCGGGAAATTAAATAGGCCATGGCACCATGTCGGGGGAAACGGGCCTTAATATTAAATTTAAGAGTTTTAATAAAATTCGACATGGGCCTTAATATAACTCATCTTTTAAAATTGATCAGTTAAATGTTTATTTATAAATTAACTTTAATATTTTATTAATGAAATCAAATTATTTTAGTACGAAACAAATAGTCAGAGGCATTTTTAAAATATTTTTTTTATGGGTATTTCTAGAAATTTTAATTTAAAAAAACCCTGAAAACTAAAAAATATTAAAAACAAATTTCAGTCTCTTTCCCCCCAATAACTCAAGACACATGAGCGGCGGCATTAGACTCAAACTTTGACCAAAACGCACATGAAAATGAAATTACTTGGAAAAGGAACTCTCCCAGCTGTCAAAAGAGGCCTTTATTATTGTTTTCCACAGAAAAAGCATATGACAACCAACTCTATTTTATTATGTCTTCCCAATTCCCAATCAACATTTATATATATATATATAAAATACATATTAATTGCTGTGGACCTTCTTAGTTCTGTGGTGGATGAAGGAATAATTTTTACAATTTTTTGGGATAAGATTTCCTAATTTATTAATAATTATACTCAATTTCAAAGTGGAATTAAAGAAAATCATTGTCTAAATAGCTGACAGATTAAATTTGAGTCTCAGAAGTTTAAACCATGCCACAATCACATTATACATGACATAATATTCTCTTACATTGTCGCTTCTTATCTTGAGAATTCATCAACATTTGAAGTCTTTTCTATCAACCATAAATGCTAGTCTTTTTTTTTACAATATTTGTAAAATAAAGACTAAAAAAAATTACTTGAAAATTTTGTCTCATTTCCTACTGAATAAATAAATTATTACACATTAATCAAATTAATACAAAGTTTTTGTAACATTCATTCATTCACAATCAAACTCATGTTACTCATGTTTAGGATTGTTCATCTTGAACATTCATAACAAACATTCCGCTTCCGCAAAATAATTTTTGAAAATATCCATGCATACATCAAGAGTTACATTCATGCATTCATAACTACACGCTTAACATCCTCACATTATCGTCCAATGTGATAACCCACACAAGCAATAACATTTGGCATGTAAAAACATGTTACAACATATTTGATAGAAACGGTCGACCGGGATAATCCAGGTGATTGATTGATTCTACACTACATGAAACTATCGATCGTGTCACTAGGCGATCGACCGACCTTGCAATAACATGCATCCACATAATCGACCGGTTGTAGCACTAGTCAACCAATTTTATGCATTTATTGTAAAATCAGCCAACCAAACCTTACGCACAATCAATTAATTTCAACATCTGACCAAATGCCTAAATATATCATAAAACTTGACACATACAATCTCGTATATGCATTAAATACCAAGTTAAGGCTTTAATACAATTGTTGGAATAGACGTATGGCAGTTTAAGTAAATTTAAAAATTTTTGTACATCAGACATGCACGACAAAAGTCATAAAAACACACACACACACACACCATACACAGTTTGGATATTTAAGCAACGCGATATTTTATCATATAAAATATAATAAATAACATATCTGTAGTCTGATATTAGGTGGGTGTAGCACCTGTTTTTACATTGAGACTGAATCCTCCTCACCTCGTGGAGAGCCTAGTCTATCAACACCTAGCAAGCCACCCAGTGCCACATCACGGTCCTCGTCTTGTGCTAGCATGAGGACTTTGATTCACCCTCACCCATGTGTCTCCTCAGACTTTTTAGAATTTTTCGCGCGTAATAATTACACAGTTGTAAATTTCTCATAAACAAGAGCAAAAGAAGAAGACTGAGAAGCAGAAGCCAAGCACCATACCACCCCTATGCAATTCCTTCTAGTTTTTACCTCCCAAACTTGCCACCAACACTCTCCAATTGAATGAGACGTGGAAGGCACTATTGACTTGTTCCTTAGAAACGGTCGACTAATTTCCACCAGATGGGAAAATGGTCGAGCGGCTCCCTCAACCTATCGACCTCTTGGAGGCAATCAACCAATTGTCTTGAAGCAGTACATTTCCTACAATTTTTGACGAAACTACTATTTGATTCGCCAACTTTTAACAAATCAAGTCAATAACACTTAATGACATAATTATAAACCATAATTAACTATTAATGATGTCCAAGACAAACAAGAGTATAGTGCCGATACCAGATGCTACATTATATGGCGTGAGACTTTTTAGGGTTGTTGTTTAATAGCAATCAGATAACGCCAAAACTCTTTTGATGTCAACCAAAACACCTCGATCTACCACAATAATCTTTCCATATTTTGATGACGTTCTGAGAGGTCATGGGAAATTCATAACAGCAGTCCAACACAATATAGAAGGCAATGAAGTTAAACTTTAAGTGAGCCTATTACAGTTGATGACTACCATGTAATAGAATCATTCCGTCACTCAATGTTCTGACTGAGCAAGAGTCATGGTACAATAAACTCACAAAGTCAGTAGTTATGTGTCAGATGTTTTCAGCGTGATTAGATGACACTTCAAGAAACACTTTCCTAATTAATCATATTGCCTTGGTCAATAACTTTCCCGTCACACTAATAGTAGACCACATAGACGACGAGGGTGACATATCCTATCCCTAAGTACCTGCCTCCATGCACTAGCAATACGAAATCATATAGATGAACATCCCTACCTCGCAATTGGATGGTTCGATGCATTAACAAATCTCGCACACCAATACATAAAAGAATTGTATCAGTTCAAGTCTAAAGATCAGTTATACAATCATAACTTGATGACAAGATCATTATCCACAATGTCATGTGATTAATCATCAGTATCACATTCAGTGTGTTATTCTTCAACAACAACTCACGAGTTTACTAGAGACATTTTTATATCATATGGTATGTAACTCACCACCCTTAACTATTAGTATTTCATACTAATCAATGTAGTAAATATCGTGTCAGTTCATAATTGACTAATAAGAGTCCCCATTCGATTAATCTAAGGACTAGGAATATTTATGAAATCTCATCACTAGAGAATCTCGTCACATATTCTTAACATCTTAAGAATCAGACTCTTAAATAGGAAATTTAAAAACTCATTCATATAACAAATTAGAGAGTTTAATGAATGATAATAAACTTGCATTTTATTAAAATATACAAAGATATATCAAATGTATTTTACAACACATGCTAGACGTAATCTAAATATAGCATTAGGACAGAACACTAACAGTCCGCCGATGATGGAGGTAGTCAGTCAAAGAAGACGATCTGACTCTCAAAGAAATCGAAAGTGAACCGACAATGTTGAAGGCACTAACGTCAATAGCGAGATGAGATGTTAGAAGGCCGACGATGGTAGAGACGATCAACGTTGAGCGATGGTGGAGACTAAAGATGGCAGTCGAGCAAAGAGTTGAATGGTGGTGGCGTTAGTTGACGATAGCTACAATGGTAGAGACCGATTATAGGGGAAGGCCAAGGGACTGTCTGCAATGGCTGCTCCAAAAACATAAATCGAAGGTAGCAGCTAGACAACGACGGGAGGCAACTTGGTAAACGACGACGATGGTTAGTGGTAGTGGCGGTAGCTAGTCAACCTGTGTTTTGGTTGAAAGATGATGAAGATGTGCAGATCCAATGACTGAAATCTGCCAAACGTTGATGATTTGATTCAATAGCTCTGATATAGTTTGTTAGGATTTTAGATCGAAAACAAAGTACAATCAAACCATTAACCACATACACGAGCACATAATGTAACGTGAAAAACTCAAATTGAGAAAAACACGTACAAAAAAAAAATAAAATACCACTAATATGATATTTGTACTTAAAAAATGATATTGTTGCACTAATTTCTAGACATTGGGCATCTATTATAGACATAAAATCATCTGTACATATATACAAGAAATTATATCCTAATCAAAGATGATTTAAGAAGATATTTTTTCATATGAGATAAATTTTAGTTAAAATAAAATTTAACAATATTTTAATTACAGTTAAATTCAAAATCTTAATCATGGTCAAATTGGAAATCCAATCAAAGTCAAATTTAAATTTTGGTTCACAAATCAATGGTTATTTTTTATCAACCAAGCTTAAATCTTTTTATTTGAATTTAATCGTATCGAGAATTGTAATTTATTTATTTATTTTATTTCGTGGTATTTGATTTAATATTTTAAAAAATTAATATTAAAATTAATTACCCTATAAGCTGAATATCCAAATTTTGTGAAATTATATATCTTTTTGTTTGAGCTCAATTAACCCACGAGTCAGAAGAACTTTCGCGGATGGGGCCATGCACCAGCCAGGCTCTTTCAACTGCAAGCCAATGCTATATTAACAGCCTAGCGCCTGTTTGTCTCTTGGCTGTCACATCTCCACTGTTTGTCTGCTTTATTGCAGGAGACAAAAATCAGTCATTTATCTTATAAGTACATATATTAATATTGATTAACGATAATTAAAAGGCAAACGTATATAACCAGTTCCTCTCTTACTCTTCCCCCTGACGAGTAAAGACTCCTTCAAAGTTCAAAGTTTGAAAGAAGGGACTTGTACCAAGTCTTTGGTCTATTTCCTTTCCTCGTTTTACAGTCAAAATTTATCAAGACAAAATATAATAATAATATATAACTAATTAGCGAATCAAGAGAAAAGCAGAAAAACAAACATTAATGCATGCAAATATTTCATTTCAATAATTTGGTAGGATAAATAATAATCTGATATAAATAAATGCCCCCATATTATAGTATTTTTACAAAATTTTGATTTGTGTAGTTATGCATAGGATTAACATAAGAGATAATTTCTTTACCCTTTAATTAATTTTTCATATTCGCCGGATGGATCAATTTTAACAAATCCAATCGTATGCAGGGAAAATTATCAGAGTCATTCATATATAAAAACCAATTATATATACAAGAGATAAATTAGATAAGCTAATTGTAGTCGGTCTCTAATCAAAATCAAACTCAACCTCAAACCTCAAAATTAAACTCAAACGAGTCTTAATTCTTAAGATCTGAATCCTTAAAATGATATATATATTAACAGTTACCATCACCAAAGAATTAATTAAATTGCAAAAGCAAAGCATTAATTCCTTTATATAACTTCCAATATTCCAAAGAAAAATTACTCAACTGATGATACATGGAGAACATATGACGATTAATTAATCAAACAAGCTTCCATGATCTGTATCTTTCTTTCGATTGACTGTTTTTTTCAATTTTAACACTATGTATTGCAAAAAACCCTAACTTGTACAGTTTATACAAAAGCAAAAATGAAGCCAAACCAAAGATATGAATATTGCATGAAAGATCTCCATTAATGAACCCTTAATTCTCTCACAGTACTCGAGTGCACCAAATCGCCACGATCCATCTTCTTGCTTCTGGATCGAAACAACTTCGCCCAGAACCCTTCCTTCTTCTTCCCATCTCCTTCTCTCCGATTATAAGCAGCCACCATTGATCTACTCTTCCTGAGCACGGAAAGGAACCCTTTTCCATCCAATTCCATTCCACGCCGCTCGTGGACCGGCGAAGCCTCGGACGAAGAATAATGGGAAGACAAGGACGACAAAGAAGAAGAAGAAGAACAGGAAGACGCCGTAGCAACGATGTTATATTTACTACTTCTTTTGGATAGCTGAGAGAGTTTCTCAGACAGGCAAAGCGAGCAAACACCTCCGGCAGGCTGGCGGTGCTTGGGGTGCTTCCGGCAGCGGAACTCCGGCCTGGGGCGGCGGATTTGGCGGCAGTTGGGTTCCATGGATTGGTTTGGGTGGGGTGGTGGGAGAAGCAGCTTAGAAGGTATATATAGAGAGAGAGGGAGAGCGTGCGTTTCCTTGAGAGTTCAAGTGAGCTTCGTTGCGTGCTTCACAAAAGTGGCTTTTTTGACGGTTTGCGAGTTTGAAAAGTCGGTTTTTGAGAATTTATTAGGTAAACGGTTGGGATCTGAAGGGGCAATGGAGTCGGTGGCTGAGATTTTGTGGGTGGCCTCATTTTATATTTAGAAAATACGTGTTTGGTCTGGTTGAATTAAAAATAAACTATATTTTATTGTGGGGAAGGCTTTTGAGCTCTGTGTTACTTACTGTTATCAACCCAATGCAGTAAAAACACAGAATAAAATCATTTTTATACAAACCAAACTAATTCCTATACAAAATCGAACAGCTCCCCCTCTAATAATTAAAAAAAAAAAAAAGGCATCAAAAGATTCAAAACTCAACAAACAATTAATTTACACCTAAATACATTACATGATATAATTAACAATTTACTTTAGCCAGGACAAGTCACATAATTAAGATACCAAGTTAGATCAATAAATGAAGTAACTAAAATCTATCAATAATTTTTCACTGAATTATAACTTTCAATCTCTCAAATATATAACTTCTTATGTATAAAAAATCAAATTTTCTGTAGCAATAAATTATAATTTGAAAACTTGATTACTAAAATACGTTAGTAGCTTATGTCGCTGAGGCACGAGGAGGGTGTTTAATGAGAAGTTTCTGCGAGTGAGTGAGAGAGAGAGAGAGAGAGAGAGTTTGAGAGAAGGAAGATCGAGACAGTGGTGTGACAGGGGGCTGGCAACTCAGCTTTTTGCGAGTCTAATATTAATAATTGATTAATTGCTATATATACATCGCTAACTCAATCAATCAAAGGTTATTAAGCCATTCCACGGCCAAGATAGAGAGTACGGCGACAATATTCCAGCATTATTATTATTATAAGCATCGAATATTCGTTGCCACTGAGCTTCCAAATATGCGATTTTTATGGGCATTGGGTCGTTCCCCGTGTTTTATTATGTTATTGCCAGTGAAGCCTTGTTTTATCGCCAAAACACAAGTTTTTTAAGAAGTAGGGTAGGGCCTAGGGGGGAGAGGTTTTAAATGAGAATCTTTCTAATATATATTGAGTTATAATTAATAGGAGACTAGGAGTGAGTGTTTTAATGATTATATTTTGCATGTAACTAACCAACTATTAATTCAGAATGAACTTTGTATCAGAAAAATGTTTCATATATTAGTAAGTGGTTCAATTCTTAGTATCATTCTATCAACAAGGGTCTTTGAATTAATTTGGTGTGAAAACGAAGACAATTAACTATCATTCTGAATGATCGGAAGAATTCCTAATGCTAATAGCAACCCATCGGATGCATAATCAACACTAACAGCCTGCTCTTGCTTGTCTTATATATATATATATATATATGGAGTTCCACAACTTAAAAAAACCACTAAATTTTAATTTATTGCCTTAAATAATGAAACGATTTCCTTGCACTTAGGATGTGAAGCAATTTATCTTCTTTGACGAGATAGTGCCGAAATATCTTGCAAAAAATACGAACACTTCTCCAAAAACTAGCTAATTAAAAATAAGATGGAAGATGAGTTTTTTTTTTTTTTAAATTATATTTTTATATACAAAATTATTTTGTATATAATATTTAGCAATTATTGACAATTAAACAAGGCATATGAAGTGATTTTAGAATTCAATTGGAGAATACTACTGAAAGATTACCTAAAAGGGGTGACTTGGAAGTATTGAAATTTTTTTGTAATATTAAAAAAAAATATGCATCAAGATTTGAAAATATATGTTTCATAATATAAAATAAGATACAATAGTTCAATATAAATTTATATATATTAATATATTTTTCACAAAGATTATCTCAAGCATATTTTAGACATAGAATATATATATATATATATGAGATGGTGATTGTATTTGAAAAGAGGAATAAGAAAACTGTTATGATGGCATCAAAAAGATTTCGTTTACTTTTTAAAATTTTAATCTTTTAATCTCATGAAAAACATATGCACTAAAGAAGTATGCATACAAGTAATGATTTTAAAAGAAAGTTTTATGCTCGCAATGAAAACTGAAATTGTTATGCTTGAAACTTATGAGTTGAAAACAAGTATTTGAACATTGCATTGGCAGGTGAAAAACAATACTATCAAAGCATAAGAAGCAAACTACAAGACACAACAATTTAGAGTGAATCAGTCAACAAGTCTAGTCCACTATTTTACCTTCTCACTAAGAATTTTAAAAACATCTATTAAGCGATTTTAGTTTTTAGGGATCAACTACAACTCATGCATAGTTTTTATAGGTTTAATTGAAACTTCTACTTTTCATGAATTAAGTAGGAACCACAACTTTTATAGGAACAACTGTAACCTATGTTTTTGCGAGTTAAGTAGTGACTCCGGCTTTTTCAAGAGACTCAACCATAACCACTGTCTTTCAAAGATGAGGCGTGACCTGTGATTTTATGGACAAAACAGAAACCAACATACTTTTTCAAGAGATAAGGTAGAACCCTTACAATTACTTGTTGGAAGAAAAAGTGACAAAGAAAGTTCACAACAAATATTCCCTCAAAGAATAAGAAATACAACACATAAGGGAATAAACAAGAAAAGTGAGAATAAAATCAATAATAAAGCACTCCACTCTTTTGTTCCTAATTTTTTATTCAAGGAGATCTACTTGAGGCTTGGAACTGAAGGAGAATGATCATGTAAGACTATCACTCAAACAATGAACTTTGGCCTA
This sequence comes from Diospyros kaki, assembly GCA_036245055.1. Lineage (NCBI taxonomy): Eukaryota > Viridiplantae > Streptophyta > Magnoliopsida > Ericales > Ebenaceae > Diospyros > Diospyros kaki. The sequence goes on along the minus strand of BSEG01000015.1, from coordinate 13,263,921 downwards.
AAAATGAATTCAGTTTGGTGTGTTTAGGTTTAGGTTAGCTCGACATCATCTTATGCTCACTAGATAATAATAACAACTTGATTTCTTGCAGCATTTGGCCTTATATAGAAGTTTTGAGATTTTGGTCTTGTCTTCTTATTTGTACATACTCGCAATTTCTTTTGATTTAACTAATAACAATTAAATTTATCAAAAAAGATATGCATATTATAAAGATGGACATTTTGCACATTATATAGGCATATTTATCATTTTTGTAACAAGAAGACATAACTAGACTTCTTAAAATAAAGAGATAAAGCTCAAACGGTCAAAAATTAACATTTCCTTCTTTACTGAGTAATGGGTATAAAATTCAAAATCTGATATAAAATACTCAACTAAATTTTAATCTTACTTGACTAATATGAACTTTTACTTGATTGAATACTTAGAATAATCGATTATATTCTTAACTTACTCGAATAATGACTTAACATAGAAGTTTTAGAAACTTGTATTAATCACTTGACTACAAAGCTAAAATTACTAGACTAATAGAGATCTTTACTCGACTACAAATACTTGATATTCAATTAACCTTAAGACTTGAAACTTAACCAACATCCCACCTATCTATACTCAATTAAAAAGATTATTCACTTAATTACAAAATTACATTAGCCAATTATCAAGAAAGTTTTACTCGATTAAGAAGATACTCATATCATAAGATTTGACACAAAAATATTCAATTATCAAAAGGATTTACTCGAGTACAAATGATTGATATTCGATTAGAAAAAATTTTTACTCGATTAATTTTTTGAGAAGATAGAAAATTGCATAACATATTCAAGTAAAAGATTATGATAGTTAATTATAAAATATTTTTACTCGATTAAACTAACACGTGTAATTGACTAATTTGAAAATGACCTAAGCATTACTCAATTAATCAAAGCATACTCAATTGGATTTTTCACAAAATATTTTCAAAAGGTTTACTCGATTAACACAAAGAGGTTACTCAATTGGTTTTTACGAGTTTTATGAAATACTTGATTAATATAATCATATATTTGACTATTTTGAAAATATACTTGAATATAAAATTATCAAACTTAAGAGTATTTCAAAATATTTTGAAAATTATTAATAAATTAAATTTACTAAAAAATATTTTTTAAAAAACTATTTTCTTAATAAATCAAAATACAAATTTCTCAATAATTATCAATCATCAATGGGGCTTACTTCTAGCCTTGTCTTTCAGCTTGATTGTGATGGCAAAGACAATTGTTTTCTATGAGAACAATATTGAGGGCGACGATATATTATTCCTCTCTCTATATTCTATCTATCTATCCCTTTGTCTTTTTTCTCCAACTGAAAATTCATGTCTTCTTTGCTAAAACTAAGAACTAAGGGTGCGTTTGATTGCAAACACAAAATTTGAGTAGAAAATTTTTTTTTTCTAAGCAATTGGATTGTTTATAATTAAATTCTAGAGAAAATGTCAATTAAAGGTGTTTGATTGCCTTAAATTTCTACCTAAAATTATTATATTTTTTTAATTTTGGTATTTGATTTTCATACATATAGATACATATATACGTGTATATATATATAAATACGGTTGCAGGTCAAATGGTGGTTTAATGTTGACGGTGATGAGGAAGAAGTCGGAGATGGTGACTCCAGCGGGGGTGACGTTATGCAAGTACAAATCGCAGGAGAATCGAAAGAAGGTTGAATCGGAGCTCAGATTCAACGGAGACGACAACAAAGACAAAGATGAAAGGGAAGGGTCGTCGTCACTGGCCGCTACTGCCATCGTCGCTATCATTGGCTGTCACTGCCAAGGTTCCCCTATTGCCATCGTCATTCACCCCTCAGCCGCTGCTTCTTGCTTGCCCTCTCGTTCGATTGTCCTCTCTCTCGCTCAGACCGCCGATCGAGCTTTCCCTTATTCTCGTCACCGCCAGTCGCACTTCTCTTCTTCCTCGCGATCGTCGAGCACTCTTCTTATCTTTTTCTAGATTGAGGCATCGAATGATTTGCATAGAGGAAGACTTGAATTGATTTTCTATTTTTCTGGAGAATCTATTCTAGCCCCTCATAAAAAATTCTTTTCCAACAAAAGTGGAAAATGGGTATCACGTGGCTCAAAGTAAAAAAAATAATTTATTTAAAAGATTTAGTCAATCAAATACCTTAAAAATGAGAATAAGTGAACTTTTTATAAAAAAGACGTGACACCCCACCTTAAGTGATTTGCGTTCACGTCTCTTGAACTTAGAGAAAGTTAGGTGGGCAATGACTAGCCATGGTCGTAGCTACTGACAATAAGTACAGGGGTAAGGGGAGTGGGGAGAAAAAGAATAAAGGTATTTTGGTTGTCATATATTTTTTAAATTGTTACATGACATCGTTATTATTTTAAAAATATAAAAAATAGTTTTTAAAATTGAAGTAAACTTAGAACATCCCGCATCGAACGATAGGAAGGATCAGAACAACTTATCCTGATGGGTCTATATGAACTTCCCAGGGGGGTCACCCATTCTTAGATTACCCCAGGTCAAGCACGCTTAACTTGGGAGTTCTTTGCCAACATTCAGTCCAAAAGGTATCCCAGCTGGTGTTGTTTTCTTTCTTACACTATCTTCGATATATTCTAACTCCTCTGGGCTCCCGGGGTATTACATTCTCTCCCCCTTGAGCACATGACGTCCTCGTCATGCGACCTTACAACTGGTCCCAGACCTTCTCCCCTTGGGGGCTGTCATCCTAGAAGCCTGCCAGAAGCCGCTCCTTGTACAGGCCCTCGAGCCCCGGCGCCACTCCCCGCCCTCGTCGGACCGCCTTCACCAAGGGTCGATTCTGATACCACTTGTAACATCCCGCATCGAGCAATAGGAAGGACCAGAACAACTTACCCTGATGGGTCTACACGAACTTCCCAGGGGGGTCACCCATCCTTAGATTACCCCAGGTCAAGCACGCTTAACTTGGGAGTTCTTTGCCAACATTCAGCCCAAAAGGTATCCAGCTAGTGTTGTTTCCTTTCTTACACTATCCTCGATATATTCTAACTTCTCTGGGCTTTCGGGGTATTACAAAACTCAAAAATTGATTATTAGAATTTAAAAAAAAAAAATCAAACTACACAATCAAAAGAAGACAATTGGCGCCACGTGAGATGATAATCATATTGTAGCACCTGTGGAGAAATCAAGTCAAAATTATCGAAGACAATTGAACAAAGGCCTTACCTGTTGGCAGGCAGCATGGACTCCAAGAAATTAGTCGATGTTACAAAATCCGATAAAATCAAAATTTGTAAAAGGGGCCCAACTAAAAAATTGTTATTAAGGGCTAAATATATATATTTTTTCATTAAGGGTTAAATATAATTTAATAAATATAAATTAAAATGTCTTACTTTCTGCACCTAATTCGGCTATGGGATGCACCCACACCTTCCCCAACTTATTGAGTTAAGCTTCAAAAGATGTTCTGCATGGGCTTTTATCATCACGGATTATAGCATGAACCTTTTTGTGGGGTGGATTGGATTGGATTGGATTGGATTGTTTTGGCCTTATAAAGGGTGTACATGTATCTACACCCTTGAGGATGGAACTAATGGAAGATCCTTCTCAAAGAAAACATTACTGCATAGTCAATTGTAGGAAATATTTTTTGTAACTTTTAATTTTTTATTAAATAATTGAATCTCTCATTAAGAAATAGAAAACTCAATTTTTTTTTTATGATTTTTCCACTTTGTGCTATGAATTAGAAAATATAAAAAATTCTTCATTTTCTAAAAATAAAGGCTATAGCATTTTAAAATATTAAATGTTAAAACATTTTTAATTATAAAATTAGAGTTAAAAACTGGAGGGTGTTTTCTGAAATTGAATGGAACCTTAGGTTGCGTTTCCTTTACTTTTTAATTTTTAATTTTGAGTTTTAAATTTATTTTTAGTTTTCTGTTTTGGTTGCTTGTTTTTAAAAAATTGAAAACACGTTGTCTTTGTCATTTTGAAAAACTATTTCTCAAAACAAAAAATTAGAAAACGCGTTCTCTTTGTCATTTTAAAAATAATTTTTTAATAATATTTTATACAAAAAAATTTGATTATTCAATAAATTAGAAATATTTAATGTTAATATATTATTAAAAAAATCTATACATTTTAAAATTAATGAATTTTGTAATATTTTTTCCCACTACAATAGTAAAATATGAATAATAATATAAATAAATGTATTTTGAGTTTAGAGTTTGTTTTGGATAAAAACAGTAAAAATAATTTTTTGTTGTTTTGAGTTTTTTTTACATTTTTTTTTTGTTTTCAAAAATGCATTTTTAAAAACAACAAAGAAAACGCGTTTTCATTATTTTAGAAAATTAAAAAATAAAAATAATTTGAAAACAATAAAAAAAACGCAACCTTAACTTTCCACTTCAAGTAGTGGTATAGGGAATAGTGCTGCTGCATGCAAGATTTTTTTAAAAATTTTATCTACTTATTGTTGGTTTTAGTAAATTTGTATTTGTTAATGATTGTTGTTATGAATTTGAATCGAAAATAAATCATAAATAAACCATCAATCACATATACGAATACAGAATTTAATATGAAAAACTCAAATTGACAAAAATCAAGGAAAAAATATAAAATATCACTATGATGATATTAGCATAATAATAGTAATATATTGCTACCAAAATATGATTATGTAATTAAGATTCTACCAAAATATCACTAAGATAATATTTATACTACAATAGTGATATAGTTGTAACTAATTTCAAGACATTGAGCACATATTTATAGACCTAAACCTATCTATAAATGTATACAAAAAATTATATTTTAATCAACAAATGAGTTAAGAAGATATTTCTCCATATGAGATCAATCATAATCAAAATCAAATATGACGTTTTAATTATAATCAAATTTAAAGTTATAATTACGGTCAAATTAAGAATCTCAATTTCAGTCAAATTTGAATTATGGTCACAATTATAATAATTGTATTTGGAGTACTTTAATGATTGCATATGATTATGTAATTAAGATTGAAGTATACTTGTATCTATAAAAGAAAAGTTATTTTTTTATAAAAATTATATGGAGTCTTCTTATTGTTTGAATAGTCTCAATCCAAATGTTTATGTAAGGAGATTGATGATATATGATAAGAATATTAGGGTCAAGTCATCATAAAATGAATGCTAACAAGATAGTCTTTAAGTCTTTTTATATTCATGCGGTTAGACATGTAAATAATACAGTGAGTTAAGTTAAAAAGACTAATGATGTTACTATGAACGAGTTTAAATAACTAACAAATTATAAACCTTAACAAACTAGTTTTTAAGTCACATTATATCTTTTAAATTTGAACACACAAAAAAAAAAAAAAGATGCATAATAGTAGCTCACGTAATTCATTTAAAAATGGGGTTGTTTAATATCCATTTGATAAGATCTATTGATTTAAATATAAAAACTAGGGATATTAAGATTGGTTAGAGTCCCCATGGGTTGAATCTATAAAATAAGAGCTAAAAGGGTATGGTTGAGGTTTTTATTTATACACTTCTAATTGGGAAAAACATAAAAAGGAGAGAATATACTAACTTTCATAATTTTTGTACCAAAAAACTAAATAAAAAAGGCCATGACCTTAAACAAGTCACCCAAGAGAGACTTGAGGTTCAACCTTTTGATACTAGTCATTTTCTTAAGGCCTCATCCAACCCCTAATCCCAAATTTTGTTAATCCAATTCTTACTTTTTCATGAAATATTATATCATTACACGTTTTAGCTCTACTCAGGTAATTGGGGATTAAAGTGAGTGGATGAAGAAGATTTCAGTCGAGCCATGTCTCCAAATGAAAGTGCTTAGGAGATTAAAAACGTTAAGATATAGTTAACACAACTTATATCGTATATATAATTAATTATGCGTCGAATTTCTAAGCCAGCGTATCGCGTGTAAACTCCGCCCGCACCGTCGCATTAGTATCATCATAAATATTTTATCAACGACTTGGAAAACAATGGGCGAGCGTAGGGTACGATGTCCTAATCATACTGTGTCCCACCAGAACAAGAGTCCAAAAGGCTCATAAAACAGGGCATGGACCGACCCTCAAATGGAATCACTTCCCCCCAGCTTTTCCTTATGTGCCCTTCACCATTGAAACAAAACTATTCCTTTATATTTCTTTATGAACCGACTCACTCATATGTGGAGGGCACTTTGTAATGCCACTTTGAGCAAGGTGCTCCTCATAGACTTCATATGCATTTAATATTACCAAGTTAATGTCAGTAGTTTGCATATGTTATTATAAATCCTTTCTTTAAAATAAAAAAAAAAATTAAGCAGTGGCGGATGTACAAGTGGCTTCAGGCAGGTCAGTTCACAATTAAAATTTATTTTTTATATTAAAAAAATAATTTTTAATAATAAATTAGTCAAAAAAAATTATAGTCTACTCCAAAATCTGCGATGTACAATTTTATGTCTTAAAAAAAAAAATTAGCCTCCCCTTATATATATTTCTAAATTCACACGTGCGATGCACGAATATCGCAAGAAAAAAAATAATTGTTAAAATGAAAGTTACATAATTCAGTAGTTATAACAAATGAACATCACAAAGAAGAAGTAAAAAATAAACAAAATAATCGTGTTGCAATCATGAAAAATGAACAAATATACAACAAAAGGATTACAAGTTTTGAAAGACTTCCTTATACACTATATTTGTCGTTGAATTCGTTGGTCGTCCGTTTTTATCACAAATCAGTATCCTCAGTCCATCGCGTGTTGTGACTCTTGACATAACAACATATAATTGTTCATGATTGAATATCGGTTTTTTCAAATACAATCGCACATGAGATACTAATTGTCCTTAAATTTTGTTTATTATCATTGCATATGATACAATTAGAGGATACTATCTCCTTGTAAATTTGAAAGATAATCTAGGATCAAAAGGGGTCAATGTCATTCCAAGTTTGAGAACAATATGTCCAACATTACTTTCAGCAAGATTTTTTGCCTCAAGGACATGTTTTCCAAGTCTTGTAATGACTAATCTATTTCCATTGCACAATCCAACTGAATGATCTATGCTCCTTAGTAGCATGACATGAGTGCCAACTTTTAGCTTCAATTCATGGTTTGGTACACTAGAACACTTAATCCCATTTAAAAACTCAAGCGTGCAGAGATCCTGTAACAAATCTACATTTACATCTGATCTGCATGTAGAATCAAAACTCAAATAAGTATTCATTTCAGTTGAAGTAAGCGACATCATGTATTCAGTTATGGATTCGACAACATTTAGCGTTGATGTTAAGATAACCCTTTCCAGCAGATACGACGTGTCACGAACATCGTCTGTAAGGGTCGAATTAGTGCTGGTTACAATCGCATCTACTGGAATATTATACTCAATAATCAAAAGATCATTTAGTATCTTAACAGCTGCATGACCATCATTAGAACTGCCTATAGTACCATCTCTAATGTTGGAAATCTGTTCGGAGAACACCTTCAACTGGGCACATTCATTATTTGATTCAAGATTCTGGAGCCTCATATTCATAGTCAACCTCAAAATTGTACAATCTCTCCACAAATACGACGAATTGATAGATGTAAGGACAATATCTTGTCTATTTCCTTTAGGAATTATAGGTAAGATTTGTCGAAAATCTCTTCCAAAAACTATTATCTTTCCTCCAAATGGTAATTCCATACTCGTTGGATTACTGAATCTCAAAATGTCTCTCATGCTCTTATCTAATGCATTGTTGTTAAAATCGTGAGTCGAGTCGTACGATTTTACGAGTTTGGAAGCATAAAACGAGTCAACTCGCATGTAGGATTCAATTTTGATATGAGTTTGCCCAGGATCGCAAGCCAATTTGATGAACGGTAAAATCAATAAAAACGAACCGATTTTATCGAGTTAACTCTCAACCATGTTTCCATTTTAGAGACGGTGATATTTCCATCTCTAACCAGAGTATATATACACATATTATCCATTTTCCCCTTTTGTGCAATCCCTAAACCCATTTTTCTCATAAGCGATCGATGATCGTGTTTCCCCTTATTGCATATCATGCAGGGCCGGCCCTGAGATGTTAGGGGCCCTAAGCGAAATTTTATATGGGGCCCCCTATATTTAAAAATAAAATTACATGTAACGAATACAAATAAATTTATTTTACTTAATATAAAAACATTCAAAATTCTCACAATAATAGTTTAAAATTTACAATATTTCACTTTAAATTTACTCTTCTAACATTTTTAGATGAAAAATCAACAATTAAACTATTACAATTAATTTGTTCTAACATATGTCTTTTAATAGACACCATCGCCAATCCATTCAATCTTTCTTGTGACATTGTTGACCGAAGGTAAGATTTTATCAACTTTAACTTGAGAAACTTCTTTCTGCAGAGACAACTGTAACTGGTATGATCAAAAGTATTCTATAGGCAATCCACAAATTCGAAAAACAACAATCTATCGTCTTAATGTAGTCTAATACTTCAATTGACTTCTTAGTCTCTTCTAGCAGACATCTCACAACTTTTAGCTCAAAAAATAACTCTCATCCATCAATATCTGAATCCGACTTATACCTTGAAAATTCTTCTAACTTATCACACGATCTCTTCAAACAATCATCATCTGTAGAATATAATTTTTTCAAATCAAATAGAAATCTAAAAACATTTTCATATTCTTGATGTTGGTCAAACCTACACTTAAGTGAAAAAAGAGCTTAATCAACTACATATAAGAAATAATCAGCTCTAAAATATTCTTCAACTGAATGTGTTATCTCATCATTAACATTTTCATCAAATTGGTTATTTCTATGAATAATACGCTTTTCTTGAAAAGTAAGTTCAATTTCCATTTCAGTAGCAATTTCTTTAGCAATAATCATGTCAGATTCAAATCCAATTTCTCTATAGGTTTCAAAAAAAAAAAAAAATTAGTGCTTTCAAGTGACTTATAGCAACATCAATGACCATATCGTTACTTTGCAACATTTTGCTTACTCTATTAATAGCAAACAATATATTATACCAAACAACTATGCCAAATAAAAACTCAAAATCCATAATGTAATGTAATAGACTTTTAGCATCTCGAAATGCCTTAGGGTCATCACATATTTCCATCAAGTGAGTTAAAACAACTTTTATTTGTGGAGTTTAAAATCTGATTGCTTTAATACTTTCAACTCAACTTTTCCAACTTGTTTGTGATAGTGTCTTAAGTGTCAGGCCTTCCACATTATCTTTCAAAACTTTTCGTCATTTTGTAGATGATGAAAACAATATATATAAGCATTGCACAATTTGAAAAAAAGATTTTGCCTTTATACAAGAATTTGCCATATCACATAGTGCAAGATTAAGATTATGACAACCACACGGAGTGTAAAAAACCCTTGAATTTACTTCTAATACTCTTTTCTGCACACCTTTATGCTTTCCTTTCATATTAGAACCATTATCATAATCTTGACCTCTTAAGTCACCAATATCAAGTTCAAGTGTTTGTAGAGCATATATCAATTCATCAAATAATCTTTGCCCCGAAGTATCGTCTACCTTAAGGAATCTTAAGAAAAATTGTTCTACCTTAACTGGACTTGCTAAGACATTTACACATCGTATGATTAGAGATATCTGTTCTTCATGACTTATATCTGATGTACAGTCACGTATCATTGAAAAATATTTTGATTCTTTAATTGTTTTATTGATTGCACTTTTGATCTCACCAGCCAACATGAGTATGAATTCATTTTGAATTTTATGACTCAAATAATGATAGTGAATTTCCTTTTCTTGAATATGTTGAACGTGTTCTTTCATAATTGGATCAAACTCAGCGATCATTTCAATCAAAGCTAAAAAATTCACATTATCTTCTTCATATAATTTTTCACTATTTCCACAAAATACCAAATTATTCTTACTAAGAAAGCTAACAATTGAAATTATTCTCGCAAAAACTTCTCTCCAGTGTTTTATATCTTTGTTTATTTGATTTTGCATAGCTTTATCAATTGTTAAATTCTTTTGTAATCGTCTTTCCAATTCAAACCATTTTCTCATGTTATCCATGTGCCCATTACTTGTTTCATAGCTTTTCAGTTTAGAATCAAGATTTTTCCAATCACTTGTCCCTTCATTAGCTAATTAAATATAGTTTCGTTCTTGTTTAAATAACTTGTAACAAAAACAAAATACTTTATCTAATGAAACGGAGTAGATTAACCATTTTTCATCACTCTTTTCACCATTTGATAAATGACGAGTGTAATATGTGGAAGAGAAATGCCCATTTTCTAAATCTTTAAGAAAATCAACTACATTACCTCTTACAAGATCTTTTTCTACCAATAAGTCTATAGAATTTTGATTAATATTCTTTCAATTATTTAGATCAGTTACATCTAAAGAGCAACCTAGCATTATGTATTAACATTTTTATGTTCTTGCTCATTTCTATTTTTAGTATCCCCTAATTCATGTTGTTCTTCTTTATCTACTACCAAAATATCGCACTCTTCATTTTCTATTGTATTACTAATATTTCTAGTGACAAACTTGTCTAAAACTCTTGCTTGAGATAGAATAAACTCCTGAGTTTTTTTTTTTCTTTTTTCATTTCTAGATAAATATTTTTTAGTAGACATAATAAATTAATTTAAATATAAAATTAAAACAATATCAAATTCAAATGTAATTGAGGAACAATAGAACCTGGATAAATCTGATAATTGAAATTTTGAATTAAAATTTGCCTGCAAAACAAAATATTAGAAGAACACAAGAGATAGAATAAAATATATGTTATATGTAGAGATTAGAGTAGAGACAGAATAAAAAATGCTGTAAATATATATATATATATATATATTATATATAATATAATCCTTCTTATTTTCAAATCCGTCGCCGGACCGCTGGTGCTAAACAGCCTAAACTCCTAATGTGTTGTGTGCTAAATGTTAATGTTGTGTATTGGTAGTATTGCTATTTGCTATGTCGCTCAATAGTTAATGGTTGTGTCTGTGTGCTACTATCACTGTGCTTAACAAAAATTATCATACAACAAGAAGAAAGAAGAAGACAAGAGGGATGCTGGATGCAGCAGTTGCACTCACACACTAGAGAGGCTAGAGCAACAACAAAACCGAAATGAAAGTTCTTTATGAAAATTTCATTTATTACTTATAATATTACATATATATATATATAAAAGTGGCACTTGCAGTGGCAGCCTGAGGAAAAGAGGGGCGAGGGTTCAAATTTCTTCTTGCAGGCGATGATTGCACCTGCCACCTACATCAAATTAAATTATTGTCTCCTTTCATTAGTTTATTTTTTTAATTTAAAATCAATTAAATATAAAATGAGTCTAAACTAATTTTAGATGGGCCCATGCGTATAAGGCCATCTAGGCCCACGTCAACAAGGCCAGGACCGACTTTGGTGAGAAGCCCAAGGCAACAGCCTTGGTTGCCTACCCTAGGGTTGGCCCTCTGCGTATGGCAATTGCGTTCGCCCTTGTCCTTGCTACTCTGTGTCCGATTGCTGGTGGTTGGTGTTGCGTCCGATTGCTGGTGCTGTTCTGTGTTTGTTCCGATTGCTGGTGCTGTTTTGTGTTTGTTCGTTCACCATTTCACCTTCAAAGTTCAAAGTTCAAAGCCTCAAAACCTAAATGTATATATTATATTTTATCTGTTTGGCTAACTGCTAAGTCCGATGGTGAAGTTCCATATATTATATTCTATATGGTGAAGTTCTGGGAAACATTTCATGGTTATCGCTTGTTGTAACTTGAAGTTTAAAGCCTCAAAGGCCAAAGTTATATATTATATTCTATATGTTTTGCTAACTGCCAAGTCCGATGGCAAAGTTTTATATTTATTATATTCTATATATTATATTCTACATGATGAAGTTCTAGAAAACAATTCATGGCTATGGCTTGTTACAGCTTGCTTTAATTGGCGTTGTGATGATTGTGGGTTTTCCTTCCTAATTAATTAATTACTATGTGAATGGATAATTAATTACTATATTCATGTGTTTATGTTTTAGCTAAAAAATTAACTACTGCAATTTGTAAAATCACTTTGAATTACTATGTGGATTGGGTTTGAGTTTTAGCTAAAAGAAAATTAATTACTATGTGTTTGAGTTTCCATTATATTGCTACCTAGGGAACAAATATTTGTTAATGTAGTATTTTCAAAATTAATAGATGAAGTGATTTTGAAATAGGTATATGTATATTATTTGTATTAAGAATTATGTCATTATAAATATATATTTACATAAATTAAAAGATATTTTTAATTATTTGTAAAATTTTTCGGTTTTACGATCCGATATTATGGATCCTCTTACAATCCTACTTAAAATTTTGATTTTAACAATCTTGATTTAATGCTTCAAAACAATACTTATTCATCATAGATGATTCACCTCAAATAATGAGTTCACACTTTATAATTAATTCTGCAAGATGACTCCTCTACTTATTATTGCACATTGAATTTTTATTTGGATTTAGTAGAATTGCAAATCTAGAATGAGTTATTCTACCACCAAGAATAAGAAAAAACACTATTCCACTTGACCCCACATTAAATATAATCTCTCCCTTTGATCTTAGACCTGCAGATAAACTTTTTCACACAAATGTTTTCCCTGTTCCGTCGTAACCATATAAGAACACGCCATCTTTGTTAAATTCAACTTCCCTCATAATTGTATCATATGTGCGATGTTGTTTGTCATTTAATTTAGAAACCAATATTTTGTGCTCTATGCTCAAAGATTTTTGGTCATATCGCAGCTCATCTTCTATAAGTCTATTCCGACAACTTAAAAAGTATTCAGAACCTAGAAATCGCATTGAACGAAACTCTTGTAGACTTTTCTCACTGCTTCGTAATATCTTTTCAACTTCCACAAGAGAATAATTTATTATTTCATCAGCGCTCAATTCTAATTCTACATATATGCAAAAATAATAAATATCTTTTTTTTAAAAAAAATCATAATTTCTAAATTTTTTATGATTTTAAATAAACTATTTTGTAATTAATATAATACCTTGATGTTGCAAAACGTTTCTTCGCATGTTTAGTATATCAACTGATAGATACTCCCAACATTTTTTCAAAATATACTCGAGCTGTGATAAAGATTCAGACAACAATAGAGTGGCAAAAAGTCTTCACATACTATCTGCATCTCCTAATGGCTCGCCTCGACATGTCCATCAATGTATTCTTTGTTGTCATCTAATAAACCTAGGGTATAACAAGCATTTCTAAACGAATCGTGTCTAAGCCCGTTTACAGTTTTCATTTCATCATAGTTAGTTGGTCCACGGACTATGTTCATAATACTCCTCAAATAATACTTCTCTCTGCAGCCTGGAGAAACAAAGAAGATATGTCCAATAGAGAACCTGTGTTGCCTAGGCTACCATTCTCTTAGCCTGTGAAGCACGAAAACGACTCGGAGATGTCGTTTTGGCATTTTCGAACCGTTTCCTGTTTCGAAAACGGGAAAAATAGCTCAAAATATTTTTTGGGCTATTTGTGTAATTTTAAAAAAAAATTGGGTCATTTTAGAATTTTGAAAACTTGGTTGGAAACGCATTTTCGGCGCACGATTACATGAAGCCCTAAAAAATTGACCTGTCTCTTTCCTTTTTCCCTCTCCTCTTCTTCTTCCAGCCCGATCGTCCTCGCCCTCGCCGCCATTATTTTCTAGTCCGATGCTTCGTCGCCTTTGTCGCCGTCTGTTTCCACAACCTCTCGCTTCGGTGCTCCCTCGGTTTCGGTCGCCTTCATCGCCTACTTTTAGAGCCTCTCGCTTAGTCGCCCTTGTCACAATCTACTTCAATGTTTCTTGGCCGCTGGTCATCCCTTCCCTTTTGTTAGCAACCTCATCGCCCTCCTAGCTTCATTTGTAGAATTTTGTATGTGCTTTTTGTGGTTGTTGTGATTTTTTGTGGCTATTGGTAGGGTTAGAGTTGGCCTTCACCTTCTCAAGCCCATGTAGTTGTTGAATTTCTTTGATAATTAAAAGGCATTGATAGTTATTTGTTGATCTTCTAGTATATTTTGACCATGAGCACACCCATTCATTATTGTGGTGTTTTTACCCCATTACAGACAAGTGGGGCTGTCTACATTGAAAGTAGAAAATACCTTTTGATTTTGAAATTTACTTGGGAGTTGAGACTAAAATCGAGTTTGGATTATGTCACCTTATCGGTTAATTCAATTGTATTAGATACAAGGTGTTGATGCTGAAGTATAGGTTTTGAATTCAAAGTGATTACATTTGAGAAATCATAAACACCCAAGATGTTTTGTTGAGTGATAATACAAAGGGTAAACCACTTTCAATTCTATTCATAGATGTAAAACTATCAGCAATAGCTTAGTAAAAAACTTGAATGAGGATTAAAGATTTCAAATTTAAGTGTTCTTTCCCAGCTAACAATCTACATGGGTTCTGGTGTTGGTCTATTGTGGTTTGACTCAATATGACCTTTTTTTTATTGCTAATGCATTATACTACAATTTCATGCTTTGAAAAATCTATTGGTATTTTCTATCTCTAATTCCCTACTTTTCCATGTATAATATGATTTAATATATCAAAGTTTGTTTATTGCATGGATTATAAATTTGGTGGAATTTGATCTTATATTATGAACCATATATTTGATCATCTATTGATTTATTAATAGATTATGAAACTTTCTAAATATTGTTGATGGTTGTTTAAATGCATTATGGACTTTATGTTTATGTTTGTTTGAATACATTATGGAACTTATGTAATATCCCAGTATTTTGAGAATAATAATAATAATTAATTTTGTATTTAAAATATTTTTTGACATCAATTAGAAATTATAATTGAGAAAACTAATGGGCTTGGAGTTAGTGGGCTAATTTGAAAAAAAAAAATAAGTAAATGGGTTTAGAATTAGTGGCCTAAATTAAAAAAGAAAAAGATTAAGTAAATGGGCTTATGGTTAGTGGGCTAAGTTGAGAAAATAAAGGTTAAGTAAATGGGCTTAGAGTTAGTAGGTTAAGAAAGTGGGCTTAAATTTATGGACTAAATGAAAGAATAGCCCATTCAAAATAAGGTTTAGTTAAAAATAATTAAAGTAAAAAATAATCAAAGATAATGGGTGAATTAATGTGGGAGACAAAACATGGTGTGAATAAATAATCAAAGTTAATGGGTGAATTAATGGAGAATGTGGGAGACAAAATATGGTGTGAATAAATAATCAAAGATAATTGATGAATTAATGGAGAAATGTGGGAGACAAAATATGGTGTGAACAAATAATCAAAGATAAAGGATGAATTAATGGAGAAATGTGGGAGAAAAAGTAGAGTGTGGCAAAAAAATCAAAGATAATGGGTGAATTAATGGAGAGATGTGGAAGATAAAGTAGTGTATAGACAAATAATTAAAGATTATGAATGAGATTTAGTGAAAAATTAAATAAAAAAAATGATAAAATAATAAAAGATAGTGGATCACTACAATTAAACTAAATTTAATTCAACCTCTATAAATAGAGAAAACTTGAAAGGTTTGAGGACATGAATTAGAAAGAGAAAGGTTGTAAGAAAGAAATTTGAGAGTAAGAAAGAAATTTGAGAAAGAGAGAAAAATATAGAGAAAAATACCAAAAATTTTTAAAAAAATCTTATAGGTTGGGTTTAGTAGTTCGTGCAAAGATTTGTGGCAAAAGGCATTGTTGGATACGCAAAACGAGATTTCATCACAATATAGAAGAATACCGAATTACTCCACGAGAAGGTAAGTTATCTTCAAAATTTTCTTTAAAAATTTTGAAAATGTTAGAATGATATTTTAGAATTTTTGATAGTGAAATTGGAAGAGAAATACATTATTAGTATTTATTATGGATTTTTTGAGGTAATAGGTGCTTGAGAATGAAAGAGAAAATAAGAAATAAATAGAATATGGATTTTAAAAATTATGAGAAAATTTCTAAGGCTTGGGAATATTGTTTTAGGAATTATTGTGAAGATAAATTGAGAAAATTTTATGAGAAAGTATTTAATTCATAATCTTGAGGAAATAATAGGAGAAAATTGGAGAAATTAGAAAAATTAGAAAAAATTAGAAATCTGATTTTCTTAAGTAATGATGATGTCAGGATACGTCAAGATTCATAATTAAGTGCAATTGAATGTTTGACGTGGATTTCGAAGCAAAATTATGCTAGGGGCAAAATTATCTTTTACAAGGTAAGTGGTACTATTCAACTGAATTTAGTTTATGAAAATGACTTGTAAGTGGTTCCACCAAAACCTGATTTTATGTAAATATTTTCATCATGTTGTCATGTTTTGATGTGAACATGTCATGTGAATTGCATTTACATGTATTGATGATAAAGTTTGCATATGAGCATGATGAGATTCACGGTCATACGTTGCATGGGTTTGGGATTAGGTACTGGCACTGTTGCTTTGCCAAGGGTGCACCCATACACCCCGATCTGACAGGGAGATTGGAAAAATTGCTGGTAATCTTAAGGTGCAGTCAACCCAAACATGAGAGTTATGATGTTATGTGCATTGCATTCATACATATGCATTATGATGTACTCTTACTTAGATGATTCATCATCTAATGTGGGTTTTGCCCCTGGAACATTCAAACGTTCCAGATGAGGTTTGCAGCGAAGACATAGAAGTGGACGAAATATAAAGATGCAAGACATTATGAAGTTATTTTCTGCATTTAGTTTCCGTATGAGGATTCTAATATGTACCAGCTATGTTATGTTCGAAGTCATGTTGAGAAACTTATGTTTTGTTTAAAGTCATATTGAAAAACTTATATCATGTTGCAAGTTATGTTTGGAAGACTTTTGTTAAGATAATCTTGTATTATTAATTATGTTGAGACAATCATGTAATATTATTAGCGTTTGAGGTATGTTGAGGTTCGATTCTAGCTTCCGCATTCAATGTTTATGTTGATTCTCTTTGAGATAAATATATGGAAATTTGGGATGGATAAGAGCAATGATATGTCGTAGTTTTTTTTAAAAACAATATTATCCCACAATTGTCCTAAGTTATAACACGCTCGGAGAAAATGGGGTGTTACAACTTATGTTTATTGTTTATATTTGAATATTTTTTTATATATTTATATTTACAAAAAAAATCATATATTTTTTAAATTTAGAGTTTATCCCACGTTTCTGTTTTCTACTTTTTTAGAAAAATGTCATTTTTGTGTTTTCGTTTCTAATTGGAAACATCTCCCATTTTCGTTTCCATGCAACCTAACTCTTAGCGACAGCTTCCATACGAACTTTGTGGGGAATTCAACATAAGTCGGTTCCTTTACTTCATCATATTTCTTATTTGCATCCATCCACACAAGAAACACACTCTGGTTCACAGTAGGTCTACTAAGTACTTCATCAATTGGATCCGAGTCTGAAAAAATGACGTTTTGCTTGTTTGAAAGATGGAAGACGTTCAACTAGAGGGTCTCTATACTAAATAGCAAATCCAAAAATTCTCCAAGCATCCTCACAAGGTTATATGTACCTACAGTCATAATACATATTTATTTTGTCGACATTTTTTCCAGAATTGTCATCCACAAAACTCTTGTAAAAAGTTGTTATAACGCGATTATGTCTCTTTTTAACATATTTGAATAAATACTTTATCGATCGAGACTGATTGCACCACTCAACATTCGTATGAGCACCGTATTTCATCAACAAATGGTGATTGTGAGGAACCACAAATCTGTTATCAAGCTCAACACCATTTTTTGTAATTCATCTTCCATTATCCTTTCTTCTATGCACCGGATAACCATTTTCATCAATACTGGTAAATTCAACAAATTACTTTGGAAAATGTTTGGTACAATAGTCGTTTGCCATGCATGGTGAAAAACTTCTTGCAATGCCATATGGTCTGAGCACCATGAAATCTTTCACAACATTATAATAATAGGGATCCAAGAGCACATCAAGAATTTCAGCCAAGATTATCCGATCAATATCATCTGTCGTAGGATATTTATCTTCTGATGAAAGGAATAGCAAAATATGTGCATGCGGTAGCCCATGTTTCTGAAACTCTACGGTGTATATAACTACATCAAAATTCATATGTGCAACGATGTAAGCAACATTTGTATTATATATGACCAAAACTAAATAACATTAAAAAGTTTATAAAATTCTTATTCAAAATAATAGATATTATACCTGATCTGATTGTTCCAAAATTTTTATTTTACTTAAGATCCTTAATCAAACCATCCAAATTCATTTTGAAAATCCAACACACAATATTAGGTTGGTCATCAAGTCTCAAACCCCTACTTCTTAAAAAACATATTATCACCGACCAAATTGGATTACACGTAAAAGTGATGAACATATCAGGATAACCAACCATTGGGATATAGCCATCGTGTCTTGGTAGTTCTACACCATATATCATGCTCCACCAGTAAAAATAGATGGCAATATAACACGTTTGCCCTGTGTCAATGGATTAGTCTCTCATCTCAGAATTGCATCAGCTAGACCTTTGTAAATATCTGATCTCACCTTTTTTTGATGACTTCACATGTAATCTAACCAAGACGACTCAACCATCGTGTAAGCATCCACCACAAATTGTTGGAAAAGCCTTCTTTAGAATAAAAGTATTGGCGATTCGAACTCCCTTTCTTGCAATCTATATGCAAAATACTCTTTCATGCTAACTTTTTTCTCTTACTCAATTTTTTCGTACTTGCATTTGTAAGCAGAATATTTTTAAGTATAATTATCTTGATCATACGAGAAAAGCAAAGGATATTGCAAGTCAAGATAAGAAGGAAGTAATTTATTGATACGTTTCAATAATCCAGTCCAGGTTTCTATTACAATATCTTTGTCACCAAAAGATGTATCGAAATTGCCAAGAAGTAATCCTGCAACTTCATCGATAGTTGGCATATTATACCTCCTTGCGTCACAATCCCTTTTCCCAATCAATTTGAGTTTAGGTTCGAACAATCCTCATCTTGCATTCTATCCCTAACCATCCTGAACGAGTTCACCCATACATTATTCGCATCTAACATAGACTTCAATTCTAATACAATCTGGGCGTGGAGCATGTTTACATCACTGTTCTACCTGCAAGAATGCAATCACTTGAATAAAATTCAAAATCGAACACAGAAAGTGAACCCCATATAGGAGTGACAAAAATGGAAATTGTTTTTAATAATTCAAGATAAGAGAAAGAGTTATTCACCTAACAGATTGCATTCTATTTGTGACTTCGTTTTCAGTGTCGTATATATACAACTGAGCAAATTTTGGGTTTAAACCTTTAGATGGCAATAATCTTCCAATTAAATAATAGTTTTGGCCATGCAGCTTGAACACAGGAGGAGAATTTCCCATGTTTATACTCAGATCTATATTCCCTCCCATCAAAGTAAAGGAGAACATGTTGTACGATCGAATGTTATCAATAAAATGTATGCTCTTCTCACTCTTTCTTAACAACAATTTATTAAGAACTTGAGGTGAACTCTGCATACGTGGTAGTTGAACTTTTCCTTGCATACAACATAAAGGAAATTTTGGCTTTAATGATTTGTAGTGTCGATCTACTCTGTCGTTGTACCAAAACATAGCTCCGCAAAATTGACATTTGTGGATAGGATCACCAACATTGCAATAATTTGAAAATATTTAAATATATTATAGATTATAATTGAAATATGCACATTATAATTTTGGAAAGTATATCTAAAAATAATATTAATATAAATTTAGAAGATTAATTGTTTGATTGAGTAATGAAAACATATGATTGTAGATATAATGAATTGGTATACATATCACTTCAAACTGCTATATAAATCACTTTGGCCTGAATGCTCAAATGAATAAATTGTAACAAATTTTAAAAAATAAAATGTACCGCACTTGTTAAAAAAAAACTTAATAAAAGCTAATTTGTTTTGTGAACACATCATGAGATCAAAACAAAAAAATAAAAAGAAAAAAAAATCACAACAAATACGAATATCTGACATATATAAAAAGTCAAAAATATGGCCCAAAAAATAACAAAATAAAATAGTACAATGCATTTAGAAAACTATTCCCAACATTACTTTTCAAGCCCTCTCCTGTAAAATCGAATATTAAAAATAGTTATATCATATTAAATAACTAAAAAACCAAAATATAAAACCATTATGAAAAGTATAGGTTGGTAAGCCTGTACCATCGACATTAGTTTCATCATCGAGTGTGATATCTAACATAAAAAGAAAACACCATAAATGAATAAATATTGTTAATACTACAATTCAATTTCTTACTATAATTATACAATGATCAATTGAGTTGCCCAATTAAGGATAAAACTTATAATCATCCAATCTGCCAACTTGTAAAAAAATTATTACAGTAAAATAGCAAAATAAAAATCTTATTTTGAAAACTCCGAGATAGATAACTCTACATTTTAAATGCTATGATCGATTTGATGTAAAAACACAACTTTACACCAAGGGCAATTTGATTACCAACTTAAAGAAGCAGCAACCAAAATACTTTCACAACTTAATATGTCTTCCTTGCTAGTCTCTTATTCTTCTCACTAGAAGAATACTTGTATAATCCTTCAATCCTCTTCTCTTACCTTTTACTTTGTAATATATAAAGAAAAAACTCTCAAATTAATACCTTGGATGAAATGAGTGGTGCTCTATTTATATTTGAGTGCCACCCCTTCCCAAATGACTTGTCTTTGGAGAAAAGATGCATGAAACCTTCCAAGTAACCACCCATAACCAACTTGGTGTGAAATGATTCATGGTGTCGTTGGTGTAACCACCCATAACCAACTTGGTGTAACCACCCATCATGGTGACCTTTCATCCATAAGGAAGAGAAAAAGACTTATGTGTTGACATGTGTTAGCACGTGGTTAAGTCACATGTCAATTGCCTAGTGGTCCATGTATGCTACCGTGTCATCACGTAGTGACATGTCATTGCCACCTCAATTGATGACGCGTCACTCAGCCAGTGTCATTCCCTTAAGCTAGGTCCAGCTACCTTGAGTTATCCTGAGCTAGGGTGAGCTGGAATTGAGTTGGAGTGAGTTAGCTTAAGCTACTGTGAGCTATTCAAAACTCACATTGAGCTCTTTCTAGCTATCTCGTGAGCACATTGTTGGTAAGCTTCAATTCATGATCCATCTGATCAAGTTTAACTTGTGCGTACACAAGTATTTGCTCAAATTCCAACAGCTCTCACTCGCACATGGTTAACTTGAACCAATCATCACTAACACATCAAGAACACACAAAAGCAAATGCAGACTCTTACAAGGCATATGCGCCGTGACCCTTTAGCGAAAGTTGAGTTTTTGTTACTATGCAACTGTTAAGTTAAACATAGCATATTTTCTCAAATCAATGTGACCTACCTATCTAAATAGATAGTTGTTAAAATGACTCCCACTGTCATTAGCATTAATTGTTATAACCATTAAGTTCGCCTGATACCTAAGACTTCTTGTTACGCATGTTTGGCTACTTTCAATCCTTTTTGTGAGTTGAAACTTGTTCAAACTTATAAACCATACCAAACAACGAGTACTCATTATTTAAACCGCTATGCAGTGGAGGGTTGTTTTGCTGACAAACATATGATCCAGATCGATAAAGAACAAATGGCTAGACATGCATAACAAGACATGACACATGCACCCAACACAGAAGGCACCCGATAAAAACCCTTAAAATCCATCCTTAATAGGGCGAGGTTCATCATCCACCTCAGGTGAAACCATGTTCACTTCATCATTGAGAATCCACCACTTCTTTGGTCTTCTAAATATTCTCGAAGACCCACGCACACTAGGAGAAGGCTCATGATGCACATCATCATCGTGTTTATTCAGGAGGTTGATCATCTTCGACTAATTCTTGATGTTGATCTATTTGATCATTTTCTTGTGTAGACATATCTTGATCAATATTTTGATCATTGTTAGTCACATCTTGACCAACTTCAGTTGGATGCTCAACGCTCCCAGTCAACCCAACATTCCCAAACACTCATTGTGGTGTAGATATAGTTGATACATTGTGATTATCAACTTGTGATTCAGACATTTCATAAAAGGAAACTCCTGTAGTAACATTCCTTTTTCTTGGAAACTCATTTTCCAAGAAAATTACATCCCTTGAATCAAATTCAGCTATTTTACTCCCTTCATCTAAATTAGTAAAAACATAGCCTTTAGAGTGTCCACAATATCTAAGGAAAACACATTTCTTTCCTTTTTGTCCTAACTTTTCAAATTCATATTTGGTGTTATGAACATAGGTTGCACAGCTCCAAAGCCTTAGATTGCTCAAATTTGGCTTCCTTTTAGTTCATAACTCATAAGAAGTAGAAGATACTGATTTGGAAGGCATCTGGTTGAGCACATATGTTGCTGTTAGCAACGCATCTCCCCAATAAGACATATCTAAGCTGGCTTGAGCCATTATAGATCTCAACATGTCTAAGAGAGTGTGATTCTTCCTTTCTGACACTCCATTTTGTTGGGGTGTATTAGGAATAATAAGCTGCCTTTCTATTACTTTTTACTCACAGAACCCCTTAAACAAATTAGACAGATACTCACCTCCACGATCTGTCCTTAGACATTTGATCGTAGTATTAAGTTGATTCTCAACCAATTGCACATATGCCAAGAATCAACTGATTGTTTTACCTTTAAACTTTAACAAGTACACATGTGTATAGCGAGTATAGTCATCAGTGAATGTGAGGAAATATCTAAACTCTTGTCTAGATATCATAATCAATGGACCACATATGTCAGAATGTACTAGAGCTAACGGAAACTGAGCTCGGGACCCTTTCCCAAATGGTTTCCTACTCATCTTTCCAACAAGACAATATTCACATGTAAGAAGAGATACATTTCTCAAAGAACTAAGTAAGTCTTATTTGGCTAACCTCTTCATTCTTGATTCTCCTACATGCCCTAATCTTGAATGCCATAAATATTCATCTTGCCTTTCAGCTATAAAACGATAAGTGTTCGAATTTTCATTTGAAGAATTCAAAATAAAGAAACCATCATGTAAGAAACCAAAACCAACAAACTTCTTATTGGAAAATAGATCAACTTTATTTCCATGAAATGTTAATTCAAAACCAAGATACAAAAGACAAGATACAGAAATGAAGTTTTTTCTAATTTGAGGTACATGGAGTACATCTACTAAATGGAGACAATGTCCATCCTTTATCGAAATTTCATAAATCCCGATTCCTTGTACTTCAAGTCGTGCATTATTTCCAACATATACCCACTTGGTATTTGGTGAAATCTTCCTTAAATGCACGAATGACTCATGATCTTTTACGATGTGACTAGTTGTTCCTGAATCCAAAACCCATCATGAGTTAGAATCAACCATGAAAGTACATGATGCGACTAATGCATCAAACGTAAAAGGAGCAAGTGTACCTTTGATATAGTGCAATCACGTGCAAAATGACCCTTTTGGCCACAGCTAAGGCACTTGATTTTCTTGGGATCCTTTCCCTTCTTGTCTTTGCCCTTCTTTACAGACAACTTTCTATTCATTCTTTTCCTTTCTTGAAACCTTTGGTCCACTTCTTCCTTTTAGAAGTATTACCTTCAGCTGCAAAAGCTTTAGGATTTGTAATATCCATCACTTCTGCTTCCACAAGTAAATGACAGGCAATATACTCAAAAGTCTTAATTTCAGTATTGTGTCTCAAATTGATCTTTATCAATTGCCACTCACTATCGGGAAGTGAACGAATGATAGCCTGCACTTGTAGTTCATCAGTTAGAGTATGTCCCACAGCGTTTAATCAAGTGATTATTTTGGACATCTCTCGTAGATGCATTCCCATTGTATGATCAGGCTTTTTCATATAATTCTCAAATTTGAGAATTAGTGCTCTTTGCCTCTCTAAAGAGATGCTACCAAACTTTTCTTTAGCCTTGTCCAATGTGGCTTTGGCTGATTCGAGCACAACGAAATCCACCATGATGTCATCAATCATTGCACTTAGCAAAGTGATTCTCGCCATGGTATTTTTCTTTTTGAAATTGACATAATCCATCTTTTGATGGGGCGTTGCCTTATCACTAGAATCTATCATGGTTTCGGTGATCATTTCAAAGGTTTCTTGCTCAATTAGTATGATTTGAACCTGTTGTTACCATATAGCATAATTGTCACCATCAAGCTTCAAATCTTTATTGAGCTCGACAATTATGCCTTTGGTAGCATTAGCCATCTACATGCACATGCACCCATTAGCAACTTGTCCATAACTTTTCATTCAAAGCATTATACTAATCAACCAATCAAATAACATACATACTCAATCCAAAAGTAAGCTTTTATCATACAATCAAAACCTCATATGCATGCATGTGATTAGCGTGTTTCATATAATTTGTGAATGACAATACAACCTTCATTTTTTTTAATATTTATGATGACCGTAGCTTGCTGTAGATCCAAGGTATGATAATCTGTTATAACTATAGATCAATTCAGAGGATAATCAGCCTATTGACTCAAAGGTCAATCACAACTTGCCATAGATCTAATGTATGATAATAAGTTATAACTGTAGATCAATACCGAGGATAATCAGCCTATTGACTCAAGGGTCAATCACAACTTGTCGTAGATCTAAGGTATGATAATCAGTCGCAACTGTAGATCAATACCAAGGATAATCAGCCAATTGACTCAAGTCGGGTCTTACCGATACAAAGATCAGCCTAGCCCTTTCTTGAGTCACCTTTCTTTAAGCATGGATTTTCATCTTAAAAACAACCACATATATATGATACATCATAGTAACAGAATAACATGTATCATAAAACCGAAACAATTAAGTAAGAATATGAATTCATAATATTACTTTAGTCATGGCCAAATAAGATGACACAAAAGAAAGGTAGAAGAGAGAGCAAAAGGCACAAAACCTTGGCTCTGATACCCTAAAAAATTTCTTACGATAAAATAGCAGAATAAAAATCTTACTTTAAAAACTCCAAGATAGATAACTCTACCTTTTAAATGTTAGGATCGATTTAATATAAAAACACAACTCCACACCAAGGGCAATTTGATTACCAGTTTAAAGAGGCAGCAACCAAAATACTTTCACAACCCAATATGTCTTACTTTCTAGTCTCTTATTCTTCTCACTAAAAAAATACTTGTATAATCCTTCAATCCTCTTCTCTTACCTTTTATTTTGTAATATGTATGAAAAAGCTCTCAAATTAATACCTTGGATGAAATGGGTGGTGCTCTGTCTATATTTGAGTGTCACCCCTTCTCAAAGGACTTGTCTTTGGAGAAAAGGTGCATTTTGAGAAGAGGTGCATGGAACCTTCCAAGTAACCACCCATAACCAACTTGGTGTGAAATAATGCATGGTGACCTTTGTGTAACCACCCATAACCAACTTGGTGTAACCACTCATCATGGTGACCTTTCATCCATAAGGAAGAGAAAGAGACTTATGTGTTGCCATGTGTCAGCATGTGGTTAAGTCACATGTCAATTGCCTAGTGGTCCGTGTACGTTGCCATGTCATCACGCGATGACATGTCATTGCCACCTTACTTGATGACACGTCACTCAAGTAGTGTCACTCTCCCAAGCTAGGTCCAACTACCTTGAGTTGTCCAGAGCTATGGTGCGCTAAAGTGAGTTAGCTTAAGCTACCGTGAGCTATTCAAAACTCACATTGAGCTCTCTCTAGCTATCTCGTGAGCACTTTGTTGGTAAGCTTCAATTCATGATTCATCTGATCAAGTTTAACTTGTGCGTATGCATGTATTAGCTCAATTTCGAACAACTCGATCATTTACAATTTCTTCAACACTAGTGCTCAGCAATTCAGATCCACAATTAGCGTTATTCATAGTCCTTCCATTACACAATGTGCTAGCTATCGAGGGATTAACACTTGCATTTACATTAATTGAATTCATTGAATAGTGTTTGTTAGTCACTATAGTATTTGATTTGACCACACTATCGTGCGCAAAATGACTCAAAACATAAAATCAACCCACATCTACTACATTGAAAAATGAGGGTAGTTAATTCATAAAAAATAAACAATTCTGTAAATATTGAACTCTCTTTGTAAATACACAAAAAATACCATTAGTGATATCACTTAAAGGCGATATAGACAATGGACTTGAGATATTTCCACATGAACTTTGCATTTTAACCGTGTGCAAATTTTTATCTTTCACATATTCGTTTGTTCGCTTTGTAAGGGCTTAGAATTCTCTGCAGATTTTATAGCATACCACATTATTCACGTGCAGTAAAAAAAGGCAAAATTAAAGTATGTAGTATTATTTGAGTAGAGACATTGTTCTTTAAAGACTTAAAAGGTCCAATTCTAAATTGCTTAAGCACCAATAATTGGAGAAAATAAACATTTTACAACCAAATGCCAACTACATTTTTTCCATGGTCCAGCAATATGAAATGCAAAAAAAATAAATAAATAAATAAATAATAATAATAATAATAAGGCCCACACACATGTACAAATGGGCCATAGAATCAATAAAAAAACAAAAAATCAGAAGCCCAAAATAGAAAAAAATAAAGAAAAAAAGAAAAACAGAAATGGCCTACACCCATTTATGAAACCTACACATCAATACAATATATACAAACTAAAAAATCCTAAAATCTAAAGAAACCCACACCTCAATGTTGGCTACCACACAGCCGCATATCCAAAAATTTTCATTCCCAACCAATTGCTCGTAAAATTCGCAAATAATTCAAGCCAATAAACGATTTTCTTGCATGCATAATCAACATTTTTCTTTTGATTCACCAATACAATCTTAACTAAGAAAAATTTATCCTAAATTATCTAGAAATTCCTCCAAATTTCTCTAACTCTCTGTAGATGCACCGATACACTTCTGCAACGTTAGAATTCTTCAAAAATTTCTCTAAATTTCGCGATGGCATTCATCGAACTTCAAAGAGAAGGAGCAGCTGATGTAATACACTCCAAATTTTAAGAGCACAGGAAGGCAGCAGCTAGATCTGGCACAAAGATGAGTATTTTTCGTCTATGTTTTTTTTTTTTTCCTTTTTTTTCACCCAAAAATACTAGATATCTGTGTCGATTGAGTTTATCAAGCACTTTTATAATCGAAACATTCAACATTTGGTACTTTTTTTATTATAATTTTTCAGAAAATAAGCTATCTAAGAAAATTAAATAATGCGTGTGACGTGATATTTTTTGTTTTAATTTTTTTAATTTAATTATTTGATAACACCTGAAAATGGAAGATCTGTGTATTGTGAGTCACCTCAATATGCATATAAATAATTTACAGTTTTCTTAAATTTTTTCTTGGGGAGAAACATTATGGAAAAAAAAGAAACATTCAACCCATGTTTATCCTTTTTTTCTTTTTTATTTTCGTTTTTTCATTTTATTATTTTACTATTATTATTATTTTTTTCAATTTGGAACGAAACCACACATAATACTGTGGTTATCTAATTTTTCATCTTATAGTACTATATTATCCAGAAGGACTACTACAAAAATTCTAGAATTATACTTTATATTCTATGTAACTTATTCTTCATATATTAGTCCAATTATTTATTTTAGGTTAAAAAAATTGTGTGATTTATGCTTAAATACAAACTTTATTTTGAGGAGGAAGCCCGTTGATTTACATTTAAAACTAAAAAAAAGTGAAGAATTAATTTATTTTTGATAGTACA
Organism: Diospyros kaki; assembly: GCA_036245055.1. Classification (NCBI taxonomy): domain Eukaryota; kingdom Viridiplantae; phylum Streptophyta; class Magnoliopsida; order Ericales; family Ebenaceae; genus Diospyros; species Diospyros kaki. Next base: position 13,235,889 of record BSEG01000015.1, on the reverse strand, counting down.
AATATCAGTAATTGACAGTTAATGAACAGGATGATATGTCAAGCATAGATAAACACAAAATTTGTATACAAAAAAGAATTAAAAGAAATAATCACATAGAAAGAAAATATTTTTTTCCCATACAGAAACAATTCATCACAAATACTGAATTTGAGTGATATCATAATTATTATCATGTGTTATACCATTAAAAAACAGGAATAAATATTTGCCTCATTAACCAATTAATGAATTCTACTTCATACTGAATCAATAACTTGGAAAACAATGGGCGAGTGTAGGGTACGATGTCCTAATCATACCGTGTCCCACCAGAACAAGAGTCCAAAAGGCTCATAAAACAGGGCATGGACCGACCCTCAAATGGAATCACTTCCCCCCAGCTTTTCCTTATGTGCCCTTCACCATTGAAACAAAACTATGCCTTTATATTTCTTTATGAACCGACTCACTCATATGTGGAGGGCACTTTGTAATGCCACTTTGAGCAAGGTGCTCCTCATAGACTTCATATGCATTTAATATTACCAAGTTAATGTCAGTAGTTTGCATCTGTTATTATAAATTCTTTCTTTTGAAAAAAAAAGATAATAATTTAAGTGGCCACAGCCATAACATGCTAGCTTCTGTTTTCATTCAAGAAAAAAGAAATGTCTTTATGAAGTAATTAATTTGATGTAGTTGTATTCTGACGCTTAAAATACAACTAAAATACATGGTGATGGTGTTTGAATTTAAAATCTCAAATTGATTCGTGACCACCCGGACTTGTTTGTGTAATGTAATGTAATGTATGAATCCAGAAATCTCAAAGTTGGCTCTGTTAAGCTGAGGAATGGGGGAACCGAATTTTACGAACTAATTTTCACTTAAACATGAAAGAGGCCGAAACCTATATATAATGTCACAAGCACTATTTACTAGCTAGATGCCTACCCTTCTCAGAGAAATTAGCGTCTCTCTCTTGGCTTGAAATTCCATAATAGTCTTAAAATATTGCTGTGATATTAGGAAAGATAACTCACCCCTTATTTTCTTGCGGGTTGACATAGTTGTCGTAGAACCAATGAGCTTCAATGGCGCCAGCAGTGAAGGGACAGTCCTCTGCACTGAACAAACTCTGTTCTTCCATCTTCATAAATTGCCGAGGAATTGATTCAACTGAAACCGCTGTTGAATCCAAGAACTGATAGCAACTCATCCATGGCGGATACATGGAAGAACTCTCGTGTGTTAGGGAAGATGAAGCAGCTGGCTGAGCATTTTGATGACGATGGTGATCACTCTCACTGAGACCCACATAAGAAGCTTTGTTCAGGACTAAGCTCCCATTGTTGGCACTGAGAGAGAGCTTGCTTTGTTCTGAAACGTTATAGTGTTCAGCTTCCATGATTAGAGCTTCTTCTTTGAATGATTGGTTGCTGCTGTGTGTGTTTTCCTTTCCAAGCTTGGCTCTTAGCTCTTTTAGCTGCGCTAAGAAGACTACAGATAAATCAACTGCTCTTGAAAACTGTTTCTAAGATAAAGAAGCGTACGTTTGATGTGAAATAAATCGAAGAGAGACCCATATAGGATCAACGTAAGAGACTGGCAGAGATTTACGATGGTTTGGCAAAGCACCTATATCCACAAGGGACGAATATAAGCAAAAATTCACAGCTATGGACGTTAGTGAAATTGGATGTATACATTGAGGTTGAGAGCGGGATATTTATCTCTTTGTAAACTCATTATTTTGCTCGTAGATAAGGGCACACTAAATATATACGATATATATCTATATATGTCTTTTATTTTGATTCGTATTTTCTATCAAGCGGCCAATGATAACAATGGTATCATAGCTGATTATCTGAAAAAACAAACAGTGAAAATGAAGCTAAATTAAGGATGGTTGAGAGATTACCTCTGCAACACAAGCCTCTCTATCTTTTTCAAGCCTGTGATAGTTAAGCTTGAGAGCTTCATAATTGGCCTTAAGAACGCCATAGTCTCTCTCCAGTTGCTTCGTCTTCCAACGCGCTCGCCGGTTCTGAAACCAAATGGCGACTTGCTTCGGCTGGAGGCCTAGCTCTTGGGCGATTTTCTCCTTTTGCTCCGGCTCCAGCTTGTTGTCAACCTCGAAAACCTTCTCCAATGCCTTCACCTGGTCGAAGCTCAATCTCCTCTTCTTCTCGGCTCCTTGTCCGCCGCATTCCTCCGCGCTTTCCTCCTCGTCTAAGCTGTCCAACATTTGCTGAAAGTCCGCGCTGCAAAGGAAGTTCTTCTTCGGATTCTTCTTCTCTGCTCCAACAAATAAAGAAACAGAGAATGGAAGTGAGGTGCGTTGGTTCCTGTTTGGTTGCCTAGAAAACTAACTAGAGAATTAAAGAACACGATCGCAGGGAAACAAGAAGCTAGCTAGCAGATCATATCTAATTTGTTGTGTTTTACGTACGAATAATTACCTTGAGGTGGGTATACCAAAGCAGCCAAAGTTTCTGGGCTACTGAAACGTTTCATGGAGTTGTATTTTGTTCTATATATCTTCTTTGGGCAGGTTTCAGAGAGCTTCGTCTCAGAGAACTGGTGAAGGAAATCAAATGGGGACGACCGACGGACCGACTGAAAAGGAGAGAAGCCTGTGGCTTTGCTTTCTGCATTACCCGGTGATGAAGAAAAGAAAGAGGATCGATGATGTGGCTTTCACTTGTGCCCTTTAACTGAACCGAAGAAATGAGGGAATTAAATTGTTTAATGGAAAGAGAGACAGATCTTTGATCTTTCCTCTTGCCGGCGCCCGCCGGAAGACTGAAATGTACTACCAAATCCCGATGCATGACGACGACTGCTCTCCTCTCCTCTCTTCTTTTAATTAATTAATAATAATAATAATAATAATAATATATTATGCATCTCTCTCTCTCTCTCTCTCTCTCTCTCTCTCAAAACTGCTGCTATATATTCTATTTTATATGGAGATTCTGTTGCCACGACTGTCTGTCACTGTACTCAGCATAAATTCGTAAATGTATATCAACGGAATGAAAGTACTATTTATTATTTATGTAGTGGTAGTACATAATTATTAGTAACACGAGATTATTTGCACTCGTAAGAATTTCAAGACTTTGGATAATTGGAGAGCCAAGCCAAGTTTTAGAATTAGAATGAGAAAGCTAAGCTCCCGTTGTAAGCTTGCAAAAAGGAAGAATTGTGATGAATGTTTTTTAAGCAGCCTCTTCCGTGTTCATGTTTCAATTAGAATATGTATATTTGTATTCGGAGTTGAAGACAGACAGAGAGTGAGAGAGAGAGAGAGAGAGAGTTGAGAGTTGTGTGTATGATATATTTTGAGAATTAATTAACTATATTATACTCCCAAGAGTCCAGTCTTATATAGTTTGGAAGATGGCTTTCTTTTTCTTCCAATTTCTAAAGGACTATCTCCCAATTCTTGTAAAAGGACTTTGTCTCTGCTAGCGCCAATGTTAATCACGTTTGAGCTTGTTTACATATTTTGGATATTTAATAAAAACCATGAGAACAATAACGTGACTTTCGGTTGTCTAAATTGAAGATGATGTGACGAATGAGCGAACCCCATATCAGGTCTATCAGTGTTAGAAAATTACTAAATATTTCGAGAGAATATGGTAAGAGTAATAAATTTGATCACTTCTCAATAAACATCCTGTCAAAATCATTGTAATCATGACTCATGATTAAACAAATTGTGCGTTGCTGCTACCCAATGGCTTTAATTATATAATAATAAATTAATTTTATATATAGACAGTTTCTTTTTTTTTATATAAAAAAACATCGCCCGCAAAGATGTTTTTTTTTTTTTTACTTCCAGTTTTGCTCAGCCTGTGTGAGAGAAAGGGAGAGAGAGAGAAGGCCAGGCTGGTAGACACAGTGATGGGAGAGAGGAGAAGGCAAAAATGTAGCAGACTGAAAAACTCTGAGCCCCTAACTCACTACATACAATGTATTCTTGCCTAGATTCATTCCTTCATTCATTCAATTAATTAGTACGCAACTGGGGTTGGTTGTTTCCTGATCTGGATGCTGCTGCTATCCCTCCCGCCCTCTCTCTCTCACATGATCCCACTCTCACTCTTCTCTTCGTTGCTTTCTTTCTGTCAACATTTCTTTTCTTTTTTATGTTAATTTCCCAATCTGAAAATTAATTCTAGAAACTCTCAAATCAAAACTATTTTATGATCAGTACTCCAATGGTCGGACCACAACATTATTAATTTATAAATTCAATGACTCCGCTGAATTAATTATCATTATTCATTTTATATCAATGCCACAATTATTGGTTTTTAATTTGAATTGGTGAAAGTACGTATAGTTTGTGTAAATTCAAAAAGAAAAAGTCAATTAAAGTCCATGATGACTAATTAAATGGTAGAGAATATGTGTGTGTGTTGGGGGGGGGGGGGTGTGGTCCATGCTGTGACAGAACACTACCAAACAATTGACTGATCAAAATTAACCTTTAATCAATGATATCCCAAAATATTGTGGTTGGCAGACAGGCATGCAGCCCCTCTACTTTCCATGGAAAATAATGGACTGTCTTCAAGTTGAGCAGGCAAGCAATTTAGAGCCTCTGAAAGCCTTAGCTAGCGTCATTAATTATTTAAATAAATAAATGGGGTTACTGCTTTATTTGACTTCCCATATGCAGCAACACATATTTCAGCTTCAGCTTTTTGGATCATCACTCATCAGCTCCGGACTTTGCCATTCAAGTACATGTACCTACTCTCTAATCACATGCATGTATAATGCATAATGCATTCCTGATTCCCCCCACCCCTCCACCCCTCCCTTTCAAATTAGACAATTAACCAGGGACCTTGCACGTATATCCCTACAGCTCACACAAGCTATGTTTTTCACGTTATCTAAATGGAGAATCATGCAAATGTAAATACCATTTCTTCATCAAATTACCCCCCCCCCCAACACCACACACACACACACTATAGGTATATATAAGTGGTTAATTGCTCTTGATAAAATTTTCAAAGTCAGACTTTGAATACTTTCACTATTTGTTATAATTTGATAGTATTCTAACTATATAAATCACAAACTTAACGGGATAAGAGTCTATGATATTACTAAAAAGAAGATGCCAACACAGTGAACACACCCCATAAACAATCCAACACCTATTTTCTTGAATAATGAAAGAGAAGTCTCATTAAATTAATTATACTCTAATTATTTTATTTAACTGAAAAAAGGGGAGTGAACTATGTCCTCTTGGGATGCCCTTCCTTATAGGACTCCCATCGCTCGATCTCATAATGTTTTATAAAAAAGATAAATTTGAGTTTAGTCCACAATAATTGTGTAAGAAATAGATTTGAACTTGAAAACTCCGGTCGCCCACTACGCCCAATTGACCACTCAAACAACTTAGAGCACATGAGCTATGTTCTCCTTGAATCATGATAAGATGGTTTCCTAACCCAGATCGTGCACTTAATTTGTTGGAGAGGGGAGCCGCTAGATTGAGCATGGAATAGATTCATGGTGATGATGTAAAATATAAATTTTGGAAAAATTAGAGTCCTATTTAATTGTATAGAAATTAAAGTCCCTATTAAATAATTGAATTTCTAGAAAATAAAAATTTTAGTTTTCTAATTTTTCAAGTTTATAGCATAAATTAAAAAATATTTTTTTTTGTATAAACATGAGATTGATACATAAATAGTAAAAAAAAAATGAAATTAATAGATCACTTAGACATAGCATTTCTATACAAAGATTATTGACAGATGTCTGTCCCTTTCTTGCCCTATTATACTTAGTATTGCTTACTCCTATATATGCTTTAATTTATGATCAGTGTTTATTTACATAAAATTTATGTACAACCACCTACAAAATAGGGAAAAAAAAATCTGTGCGACAAGTTAACATAAAATGAATTAGTAATGCAAATGATTGGAAAATATCATGACTTATATCACAGTGTGGGTGACCAATCTCATATTATATTAAGAACTTGTTATCAGAATGTTATTGATTCTTTTATTTAAACTCGCGAGTAAGATATCTAGAGTATTAACTAGATTAAAAATTATAAATTAAACCCATTACATTGAATTTACAATGAGATATTTCTGAAATTTCCTACTTACTATATGCCATCACTTTTTGGGGGGGATTGATTCATTGAATGAGTGGTAAGGGCCAAGTTTACAACTAAGGTAGTTAGGCAGCTGTCACTGGGGCTAGATCCAAGATCAAAATCTATCAAGAAAAATTTGGTCGTGGCATTAATGTGGTTGACTTGAAAGAATTAAAATTTAGCGGGTTGCTGGCAACTGAGAAGACAAATTAACCAGAGGGAAACAAGCAATGGCCCCCAATGATTTGGGAATCTACCCTTAAAACAGAAAAGAGAAGGGGCGGCAAGCAAGGGATAGGGTTGGGCGGGAATTGGGATTGTATTCGTACTATACTTGACAGGCAAAACCAATCGAAAGTCCACATATATCAAGAACGATTAAACAGGAGATTTAAAAGAGGCAGCACATGGCCATGGCAAAGCCTTTATTTTTCTGTGAAGGGGACTGATATGTTGGGCGCCTAACAAAGACTCTTTTGGCTGAGGATTGTCAAGGGAGGAGGACTAAGATTGATCGTGCGGCATATGGATGGGCCTCAACTGGAAAGAAGAGCGAGCAAGGGAAGTTGCTTTTGGGCTCTTGGACCCTTGGGGGAGGCAGTTTCATGCTCTGCTTCATCCGTGCCATCCAGACTGTTGGGTTATTCAACTGTTGGGTTTGATTCTATACTGTACTGCCCCACTGGTATTCAACCAAACGTGTATTTGATATGCACTAAAGTTTCAGCTGCTTTTCTCTTTACTCGCACGTTGCCACATTCCACCCCAATTTTGCCCAATGGAGATTTGGATTAGGCAAAACACTTCTTAGTGTTGTATATTATGTAAAGTGTGTAGAATACTCTAGAGGATTTTAAAAAATTCTAGAATATTTCAGGATACCTAGGAATGTTCCAAAAAATACTAAAAATGTGTAGACTAGCCTATAAAAGTCTAAATTAGTTTAAAATAGTCTGAAAAAATTTAGAACACCATGAAACATTATAGAATTGTGTAAAATATTCTAAAATATGATAAAGGTAGAAGAAGCTTCTGGAGGAGCTATAATCATCGTAGAATCAAATTGATCTCCATCGTTCATTGAAAAGGTGAAAGATTATAAATAGGAAGAGACATTCATTTGTAGGGAGAAAGCCAAATTAGAAGTCTTGTAAAGCATTCTTTAAAGCAATAGAAGTTCTTTACTTTTCAAACTTCCTTTCAAGTGTCTTTTTTTGCTTCCACATTTCCTCTCACCTTTTAAAGTTTTTTAGCTATCTTTATAGTTTGTTGGGAGAATAGGCTAACTTGGTTGCGACGAATTGCAATCAAGTATTGCATAGTCGTTGGTAAAAAGTCCAAGCTTGTGACAACCTACATAAGACTATACCTTCTCAGCCCAAGCTCTATAGTTGAGATTGTACATAAATGGAATTTGGTATACATGTATTTCCCATAAATATTGTCATACAATATGGTCATAAAAAATTTTGAACGAGTTCCTTACGGTAAATTAATTGATACATTTGATGAACAAGTTCGATTTGAACTTGTTTATATTCATTTGTTAAGTAAACAAATAAATTAAAATAAAAAATCTTGACTCATTTAATAAACGAGGTGAGATTGAATAAAAATTTGTCTAACTTATTTATTATTCGTTTAAAAGTCATTTATTGTTCGTTTAAAATCTTATACATTTATACTTTATATATTAATTATAGTACATATTATAAATAAATAATTATATAATTAATTAATCTTTCCATTTCATCAATATTTTCTTTTTCTTTTTTTGTCAATGAATATATTTATCTTTTAAATACACAAGTTTATTGTTTATAAACAAACTCATTTATCATGTTCATTTATTATTCATGAACAAACTCGAAACAAAGCCAATTTAAATTAAATGAATTTGACATAAGCATAAAAATATATAAATAAACTAAGATCATGTCCTCTTTATTGTTTTCAGTCCGTTTTCAGTTTTCAATTTTTCAAAACACTCAAAACGTATTTACTTATTCATTTTCAAAAATACAATTTTCAAAACACAAAAAAAATTATACACAACTCAAAATGCCAAAATTACGTTTTTGCTGTTCTCAGTCAAAACACACTCTTTGAGTCCAAAACGCAAAAAATGTGCTCTATCTTTCCAATAACCAAGTTGGACTCTTCCTTCTCTTTTTTTTCTTCTCTTTTTTTCTTTCTCTCTTCTCTTCTTTTCAAGGCTTGATTGTCAATCGTGCCCCTCATCGCCATCATTATCGCTAGCCACCGTCGACTGTCTCTTGTCGTTCGACAACTGAATAACCAAGCATTGCGACCGACAACCCTAATTCGCCATTGAATAACCATTGTCATCCACCTCCAACCACCACCGTCGTTTAAATCGCGGCCTCATCTCGCCTCGCCTTCGTCAATTGTTTTTTTCTTCTACGATTTCTTCCTCCTACGGCTCCTCTTCTTCATGGTCTTAGATTTGGGGTTTCTAATTAAATTTTCAATTTTGGAATCAAGGTTTAATTTGATGGTTTATAAAGTTGATGTGGTTGTAATAATCTTGTGCAATAGCAATGAAGGGGAATCAGAATATGTATGCAAGTTTTTTTTGTTTGGTTTGGTTTGGTTTGAATACTAAACTAAATATGTAACATGGATTTTCTCTATTGATTTTCCTTTCCAATAACATTTTCAAGATTTTGTCCATATGCCATTTGTGTTTGAATGTTTTTGTTTTGGATTTGAAATATTAATGGATGATATATGATAAATTAATATTTTGTTACTTTGTGATTTGCTATTCTTTCCTCCAACGTATCTATATCTTGAAATTAAAGTCAAATTTCAATTTATATGTAAAAATAAATTTATCATGAGACTAATAATTGGGACAAATCAGAAATAGATTTAGAAAACACAGTTATCTCGTGTAATACAGTTTAAAGTCTTTGAATCAAATTTACAATTTATTAATAAATACTTACAATTTACTTTGAATCAAAATCATTGAATAAAATATTATAAAATAATTTTTCTTAAAATTTTAAAATAAAGGTGTTTTTTTATTTTCTGTTGTGAGAAACAATTTTTTAGAATAACAAAAAAAAAAACATGTTTTCAACAATTTTAAAGTAAACATTCAAAACATAAAATTAAAAATAAATTTAAAACTAAAAATTAAAATACGAAAAACACCACCTAAACGAGTTGAATTTGACCACATTCAAATTTAAATAATTTCACCACCTAAACGAGTTGAGTTAGACCACATTCATGCTTAAAAAATCCCACCTGGGCTCATTTATACCCCATTGAGTATGAATGTTACATGCACAATTTTGCCTCAAAAGGGCCTTCATGAGAAAGATGAGTGATCCAGGAGCCAGATTTCTATTGTAAAATACAATAAAACTAAATCGAATTAAATTAAACTGATTTGTTTAAGACGTATTTGAATTTGTTGGGTTAGTTTTTATGTGTTTGTTTTTTTTTTTTTTTTTTTTTGTTTAATTTTCATTCGCAATTAGAAAACTCAAAATTGAACCAATCGTTTGATTTTTGTTGTCAGTCGTAACCAATCTGTAGGTAAAAACAAAAAATATTATTTCATTTTTGTGTTTGTTTTAATTTTTAAACATAAGTTATAGTATTATATCAATATATAATTACTGAATATATTATTTTATAGCAAGATTCTATTATCCATATAATAAATTAATAATTATTTTATTTTAACAAAATATATAATTTTGTAGTCTTAACATATTGTTAATATAATTATATTACTATTATGCTAATTTTTACATAACTATATTATAATAAAATAAATTAATCTTAATAATAATATTATCGTTTATATTCAATTTTTAGTATACATATATAATTATCAAAAGGAACAAACTTCTACCATAATTTCAATTTTGCACCAAACTTTTAGTTTTATCAATAATAGCATTTAAGTTTTATTTTTCTTTTCTAGTTTTGAATTATTACTCTCTTTTGGCTAAAATATACTAAATCCCCTCAAAATAATCATAACGTCTCGATTAATCTTAAACAATTATAAATAATTCTATAATTATAAATCAATTAAAAATAAAAATACCAAACTTACTTTTAAGGGGTGTTTGTTAATCAAGATAAGAGAGAGAAAATATTAGATATGGGAAGCATTTTGAATGTTTGGTCTTTCTAAGGTGTTTGTTAAATTTATCTGACTATTTGCAGAAAAGTTTCACGTGACCTCTTATCTCCCCCTTTCAAGATAAATTTATCTGACCTCCTTCTCGGATAAATTTATCTGACTCTTTCAAAATAAGGCTCAATTCCTTATATGCCCCTTGTAAGATAGTTAATGTCATTTAATGCATTTTAAAGATTTAAATTTATTAAAAAATTTATTTATTTAAGTCTTATAATTAATATTATTTAATACATTTTTAAATTGTTATATATTTTGACAATTTTTAAAATTTAAATGACATTATTCATTTCATTGATTTTTAAAATTTAAATTCCTCTCTCTCTCTATATATATATTGTATTAACTAATATAATTCATTTCATCAATTTTTAAATTATTTTATTTAATTTTATATTTTATTATCTATTATGAAATTATATTTTGGCCATTTTTAATTATCGAGGTGGAATTATTGTAATTCTAATAATAATTATTTCTACTTTTCAACTCATTTTAAATTTATTTTTGAACATGAATTTAGAAATAAAATATTATTTTATTTTTTATTTTTTTGTAATTCATATTAATCATAAAATAGTATTTTGGTCATAAATTTAATAATATAAATATTTTGATAAAAAAACTCTTATCTTGGTACTTATCATATGCATTAACAAACACATAAAAAGAAAAAATACAATTATTAATGGATTCCAAAAATTTTAACAAACACTCTGATAGAAATTTTGGAATGCTTTCCAGCCTTATCTTAATCATTCAATATTTTGATATAGAATGCATTTCAACCTTATCTTGATACCTCTTATCTGGCTCATTTTAACAAACGCCCCCTAAGTGGAAAAAAGTGACACCAATTGATAATTTAAGAAAAAATAAAAAAAAATGAGAAAATATAACCACTAACCCAAAAAGAAAACAAGAAATTTATAACTTTTGAAATTGAAAAAAAAATATAGTGTTTGAAAATTCAATCAAAAACCACATTTATGTAAGAAAAAAAACAAGAAAATTCATAGAATTAGGTGTTTAAAAAATCAATCAAAAATTGTATTTATTGATAAAAAATAAGAAAATTTAATTTGTTAGAGATTATTTTAATTCCATGATTCAAAAAAAGAAAAATTGAGAATAATTTTTTTTTATAATTCAAAGATGAATTAAATTTCATTTTGATTATAGAGTGATTAGCTTTGGCATTTCTTTGAAGATAATACTAGGATTTTGCTTTGGCATTTTTGCGGTTAAGCAGCAACGAGACTTGTAAAATTAGCTCAGAGATAATGACTTTGACCTGTGATGAGATTAGTGAAATTACACTTTTATATCATTATATTTTTAAAAATTAAAAAAACATCTCGTGATACTAACTACTCATAAAATTTATTATTTTACTTCTAATTTTCAAACATCCATTGTCTCTCTAAACCTGTCTCCTTATTATATTATACATAATTCACTATCTATTTTTAATTTATCTCAAAAATTATGCGTGTTCTAACTACATTCCATATTCTCTTTTCTATTTTACTTCTTATTTTATTTATTTATTTCAATAAACTTCAATTTTATTTATTTTATATTTTTTTATAATTTTTACACAAGCATAAAATCAATAATTAAATACATAAACTAATAATCAAATACAAAATATCAACCATTCAATACAAAAGTAAATAAAAAATTTTCACAAAATCACAAGAAAACTTGCAATCATTCTACTCAAAGAAGACGTCACTGCTGGAGGTGTTCGTCGCTATCGCCTTTGCTACTGCTCGCCGCAGCAACTGATGCTTCTTGCTGCCACCATCACCTGATCTAGTTTCTGCAAGTTGGCCTACAATGCTTGTTTTTCTCCTTTGCCACCACTGCTGCTTGTCACCGACTATCTTTTTCTTATTTTAGATCTGTGTTCGCCGCCATTTGGTGGGGGAGAGAGATAATGGAGCATTTTCGCTCAACAAATTTGTTGAGAAATTTGAAACTCAACAAATATTTGACTAATGATAAGATAAATAGAGAACAGTGTTAGAGCAAGAAATTTGGAAATGACTCTCTAAATTTTGGCTTGCCAAGCAATTCTTGCTCGCGTTGGAGATGGCATAATATAACTCTCATATCTCTCATTCTTAATAGAAAATACATTTTAATTAGAAAATATAACAAATAAGCTAAAATATATATTTTCTAAAATACAAATATAACCTATATATATAAATAGATTTACACAAAGTTAATTGTTTAATTACAAAAATGATCTTCTATATTTATAAAATAAAAATAAATATATATAAATATAATCTGAGAATTAGTGATTGTTTTTTATACTAAGTATTGTCTATTTGAATCTTCACAAAGGGTTTGTTAAATAGTAGGAATTATCTCTTATTTATATAAGTTTTAACTCTTTCTTAATTTATACACATGTGAAATTATTTTTCTAAACATGAACTCTCGAGTGTAATGACCTGTTAATGGATCTAAGAGTTTATTAATATTTTGTTATGAAAATTATAAATTTTGCCCTATTAAAGTAAATGGGAGAAATATTTTTATGTGGTAAAATATATGTAAGTGAATTATGTGTTTAATTTAATAGATTAGGCTTGAGCCCAATTACAAAATTATATTTTAAATTAAATGAAAGTGGTGGGTTAGAGAAATCCCATGAGCCTAAAATGAATTGGACTTTTAAAATTGGGTTGAGGCCAAGTGTAGCCTTGCAGTAATTTATGTGAAATGAAGTTGTATAGCCCATAAGGGCCTATGATAAAAATGAGTCATTCTTTTTAATTGGGCAATTGAAATAGGTTTTGGGCCATGTGTATGAAATGATATATATTAATGAGTAATGAAATAAATGAGAAAAGAAAGAAAAATGGCAAAAGTAAAAAATGAGCATACTTTATGAATAAAGGTGAGAGCAAAAAAGGGGATTTGCATAATTGGTTGATAAAAAAAAGAGAAAAAAATGAAAATGTAGCAAAATACCCAAATGGGCCTTTGATATTTTGTGTAATGTGTGTTGTGTAAAGGGGCAAAATGGGAAGATAAAGTGGGGGTATATGGAGTTGGCGTGAAAGCTACTCTTCTCCCATTTCTCTTCCATTCTTCTTCTTCTTCTTCTTCTCTCTTTCCTTGGTTCACTTGGCAGATTCTTCATCATCATCTTCTTTCTGTTAAGTGTGGTGGAATCAAGCTCAAGGTGGGGAGATTTAAAACTTTTGGAGTGCTTTTCTTCCTTTGGTTTTTCATCAAAAAGGGAAGCATTCATCTTCTCTCCTTCTATCTTTTAATGCAAGACTATGTCCTTATGTGTAACTTAGTTGTATTTTCGTATGTCTAAATGGTGTTTAAAATGTTTGAGTTAAATGAGTTATTTTTCATGTTCTCCTAAAGTGTATGGGTTTTTTTCAATGGTTTCATTGAGTCTTGTTCTTGGTCTCTTTGGGGATTGCTTTTCCCATCTTTATTTAATGGAATGGCAATTTAGGGGTTAGGGGATTAGCCATGGGTAGTTTTTGGGTATTTTGTGTTCATTTCGTGAATTTCGGGTTCTGTCGAGTCGACTTGTTTATGGGTTAAGTCGACTTGGCCGAAACCGATTTCTTTTGGTTGTTTTTCCCCGTTTTCAGCCAAGTCGACTTGTCCATGAGGTCAATTCGACTCCGCCCAAGTCGACTCGCCCGTGACTTGACTACACTGCGCGTGTTTCGCTATTTTGGCCATAATTTTTTATGTAGAAGTTAGAATTGCTATCCGTTTTAAACGTCATAATGTAGATTTCGAGGGATTCGATTTGATATATAATATAATATATTTTGGGTTTTATTTGAGTTGGTTAAGCCTTTCTCAATCCAAGTTAAGTATGATTGTTAAGATAAGTTATTACTTAATTGATGGGCATTTGTTTTTCATGATGTAACTTATTTAAATGATTGAATTTCTTATCATAACCATGTTGAATCCACTTAACCATTTGGGTATGTAAGTTAAGTATAGAGGACTTTAGAAGTAACAATGTGATTACATGTGTGCTTGGGTTAAATTATGAAGTGACCTAGTAATGCCCTAAAATATCTTTCATGATAGAAAAGAGTCTTCGAGGAGGAAATACACCTATAAAACACTAAGGATATTATCCACAATATGTCTTATGGATCGTCCGGGCCTAATCTTGGCCCTCCCCTTGTACCCAATCTCAATCCTCTCTCTGAGCCTAATCTCAACCCAATGCCAACTTGCCACGACATCATTGCAACCCTCGCTGGGTATCCGCACAATCGCCTCAGATCCCATCCTCATTAATGGCGGATCTCATCCACATTAATAAGGTCCTGTCGCCACCATGCTACCACTTGGGAATCTCCACCGGCACTAGATAGTTAGTCCCATCACCTGCAAGTGCACAATGCATGCATGCAGGATGACGTCTCCTCCTCCTATATCAGCTAGCTCTTTTCAGAGCCAAGGTATGTTCTGCCCTCTGACCTACTGATACACTGCCCATTTTCTTATTCTTACTCACTCGAGCGTCAGAGTACTTACAGGTGCTAGCCGCCCCCTAGACTGACCCATCGCCGGAGCTCGCGCCTTGCTGTTTTCAACTCCGCCTCCAATCACCCCCCATTTTTTGGTCAGGAAGAAACATCTTATGATTTGAATTGGATGTATGATGGTGGGGTCGTGTCATACATGAAATATGTTAACCATGGCATGGTAATTACCATTGGGCACTCATAGTATAAAGAAGGGCATGCAAGTATTATATATAGTCATATGTATACACTATGTGTAAAGGGCTTGCATGTATTATGGTGTTCACTCATGATGTGGCATGTACTTTAAGTTGCATATGCATGCTTGATATTATAATTTGTGTCACTATTATTATTTTGGCACGACAACTACGTCTGCGTGTGTGGAAAAGGGTACCCTATGAGTGCCCGATGCGGGTAAGGTGGCCATTAACCCGGTAGGCGTATTTAAGCCAAGATTAGCTAGTGGAATTTTGATTTATGTGCGTATATATGTATGTGTTTGCATGGATGTGGTGATTTATTGAGTTATTGTGATGCATGTGCATTGCATTCCTTGTAAATTGTGACATGAGTATGAAACGATTTTATAAAGGTATGACATTCAGTTGAATGATGAGTATCTTTCATGATATATGCATACATGCATGGTAGTGATGGCCTTGAGAGCCACGTGGGTTTCACTATCATGTGCATGATGATGGAATGAGTGCATAGCACATTAATGATCATGGCTTGAAAAGAGGAAATTAGTGTCTATGTATGGGATGCATGATGTGGTACATGTGGTTTGAGGGGCCTTGTGTGCCAATTTGTTATGTATGGGCATGGTTACATTATGAAAATTTAAAATGTGTTTTGATAAATCATAAAACAATTGTTTTCTTTGAGGATGTGTTGATGAAATGTAATGAATTATAATTTCTGTGAGATTATTGATGTCAAGTGTAGAAGGCATAAACCCAATCAATGTTTATATGTCAGGTGATGATTTTCTTTTGCCTCCGAATTGTTCATGCCTTCATATGTGAACCTATTGATTTTTCTCTTTTGTTATATATTTGTTGAGCCTTATGGCTCACCCTTACTTATTTTGTTATTCTAGAAAAGTGAAAGATAATTATTTGGGGCGAGTTTTGGATAGATGTATACAAAGATGTCCCACATTCAAGATTTATAGGTGTAGTTGGGAGGGCATGAGTAGAAGGCTTCATTTTGTATTTAAAGTCTTAGTACCCTCTTTATTTTACAAGTGTATGAGTGGTAAGCTCGAGATGATGATATAAAGAATGACACATAATATTTATTTTGGCTTTTATTGATAGTGTGTAAATATGGGAATAAAAATAATTTTTGATAAATTTTAAGTGATATTTGTATCTGTATCAATTTTGAATGGACATTTTCTTAGACTTCCTATGCTAGCAAGTAATCCGGAAGTGGGCCCTAACATTGAGAGTGAATTATACGTAAGTGGGAGTTGGTATGAGTTATCGTACCAAATAAAATCAGTTAATAAGATTTTATTTGTTTTTTATGTCTATTTTTAATTTCAAACAAGATTATATTGTTATATAAAAATAATAACATTTTATTTTATAACCTGATTCTGTTTTAACAAAAATAGAATCTTTTATTATGTTAACTTATTATTAATTCTAGAAGTGTAGCACATGTTATGCAAGTAAATATAAAATAAAAAAATTAAATCAAATTATTTTGAATATATTTGACATTTGTAGTTTAGTTGTTACTTTTTAGGTAATTTTTTATAAAAAAATCTCTATGTAATTGATAAAATTATTCATAAATTTATTATAATTTTGAGAGCTTATAAGTTTAAATTTTGTTGATATAATTAATTTTGATTTATAGGTAATATATTCGAAAGTATTTTTGAAATAAGAAAATTTGACATAATTTCACACTCTAATTATAGTATTTGCATATTTAATAAAATAGATAATTATATTATCATTATAACATATTAATATACTAATTTTTAACATAAATATAAATAATATTATTTAATATTCAATTTTTAAAACAAAATTCGAATATTAGCATTGCTGCGATTTGTGAATTTATCAAATTAGCAGCCCAGGGAGCAATTTCTATAGCCATCCGGTCCGGTCTATTCCGAATAGGTCCGACCCATATCCCTCCTCCTGGTTTTTCCTGCTCCTCGCCTCTCTCTCCCTCTCCCTCTCTCTCCATAGATTGAAGCGATTGTTATACATAGAGGGAGGGGGTTAATACGAATTGCGGAATGCCCGTTTCTGATACTAGCCGCGCAATCTGGAATGACATCGAACGTTCCGAGAGGTCAATTTCCGAAAACTTTGTTCGTTGCTACTGAAATTCCATGATTGGGTATTTCTGTATATTTGTTTGCAATCCCAACATGATATAGTAACGTACAAGTTCCAAAATTTTCAGTTTCAATCCCGCTTCCCATATTTGCTTGTCTAGAAAAACAGGGAAATTAGATGGGTTTTCTCTAATTTGGGTGTTTACTCGGAAACCCATTAGCGGACATATTGTTTATTGCTCAAAGCTATGTGGATTGAGTCTGGAGTAGGGTTACAGATAAGCAACAGTAAAGTGCCATGCCATTTAGCTCTCTGGATACTTAATGTTGGTTTTGGAAATTATTTTTTGCAGTGTAAAAATATTCGTCGCTACATTTTCAGTTCACAACAGCACCATTACCACGTCGTTGTAATAACAACAACAACAATAATGATAAAATAATGTTTGTGGTTGTTCTGATTTTGCAGCTACCTTGTTTCCTGCATGTATGAGGAAGCGGCATCAGTGGCCTCTTCTGCTCTGAGGGATATAAGGCCACGGCACAATAGCTTTGTTGAAGCTGGAGAAGAAGCTCAATTTAATGACATTCTGGAATCATCCGGTATGGTGCTAGTTCAGTCCCTGAAGGAACTTGGGAGGTGACTGGTTTTCCTATGCATTTCTCTTCTAGAATTGTCTCGAATCCTAATGATGTCGTAATTCGTATCTATATGTAGTGTTATGTTCCATTATAAGTTCCTTGCTCTCTAGGAGCTCACCAGTCTTACTGTCCCTTTAAGTTTTAACCATGTGCTGAAACTGCAGTACCCCATTGCTGGTTCTTTACTTTTGCAGTTTCTTGCAATATTCTCTCTAGTTCCTAACTTGAAGGTTAGAATGTAATCCTGATGGTTTTTTGTGTACTTAGATAGACAGGCAGGTGGGGTGGAAACATGCATGATTCCATTTTTTTCTTTTTAGGAGTTTCCTTGTAAAATCTTTTGGCATTGAAGGTATTTCCCTTGTTAGAGTCAGTCCCAAACCTAGAAGAAAGAGTAGGGTTGTGTTAGATAGCCAACTGCTAGTGCGAAAACTGTAGGATATATTTAGTTTTTTAACACAAGTCTTTTAACATGAATCCTAAACATTAGCATATTTTGTTGGGACACAATCCTCTCAGCAACTAACTGTACCTTTAGTGCACCGAGAAATGTTCTCATATTTTCATGAACAAAAGTGAGTTCAAAAGTTATCCAAAGACCCTAGGCTTAGGATTGGATCATAGAGTATTAAACTTTTGATGGAAAAATCTATGGAAGGAGCGAATGTGATGACTAGGAAAAGAATCAATATTATTTGCCTTAAAGACACGAGATGGTTTGGTAAGAAGGGTTGTGAACTTGTGGGGACCTATGAAATGATAATTAATGATATTTCCCTTTTCCTTTGAAAATTCATATTGTGCTGAGTTTGCTAGAGTAGATACACTGGTTGAATTTACTCTAGCAAGGGAAAGTTTAGTGGATGGTGGGATTGAGAATATGGAGGAGGATAGCTATATGAGTGCTTGTGATACTTAAAATTTGAAATGCCTCCTAAAATTGTTTGTGAATACTCTGGAGCAAGATTGTACTTTTGTTGTCATGTTATCAACCTGTTACAAACCCAGGGGTAGATTAGACCTTTGGAGAATAAAGCATAGGCCACCTGTACTAATTAGGCAGTTATGCGGTTGTATTCTTTCAGTTTTACATTTTTGCCTTTCAACTGAAAGGAGTAGGCTTTAAAAGATTACTTGCAAGAAGTTGGAGGTTAGTTTTTGAGTAATAACAGAAACTTCTCTCTCTCCAGCTCTCTCTCTTCGCCCTCGAATCTCTCTCTCAATTCTCCCTCTTTTCTCTCTGTTCCTACCCCAATTTCTGTTCTTGTTATTGGAATTCTTCTTGAATTCCTGAATTGTCCAAACCTCATCTCGGGGCTTGACACAACCTAGGGTAATTGTGCTTTATACAAGACTATGGGCACTTCCCTATATTACCTCATTTACGAAAACTACTTTGAGACAAATACAAGTAGTTCAACCTTCTTAAGATGTGATTATTTTGATAGGGGATGGGGAGGAAAACATGTTCGAAGATCTTGGCACGTAAGGCTGGAGTGCTTTGGCTTCTAAACTATAGTTTTGACACTTTATAATTCTAATATTTATATTTTGTGCATTAGGAGATGAAAATTTGTACTCAATGTTGACACTAATTTTATGTTCCTAGTGATCAATAAAATGATTACTTTAATCTAGTTATTTTTTAGCAAATACCTACTCTAGCAAAGTATATTTTAGAGTCGGTTGTACCATATAGAAGATTCTTGGTTGGCCTCCTTGCAGTCTGGATTGGTTACCATTGGCAACTTGACTATGTTATCATGTTAATTGTTGTTGTATGTGTAAGCTTGATTGGTAGTTGGTTAACCATCTTCTAATGCATTGTTGGCTGTAAGAGGATTGTGGTCTCCCTTGCTTAATGATTTTTGACCTTCATGGATGTCCTTTAGAAGTGCGTTTGAGGTTGTTGGAGCTTGAATGGGCTTGTTAGTAAGAGAAGGCGAGCTTGGGTGGTTGGGGGTGGGGGCAATAAGTGAATCAAAGTTAGATTGTTGGAATACAACATTGTAGCTTGTTGTAGTTTGAAATTCAGCACATAACCTGCTTAAAGCATTGAGTAAAGTACAAAATGGATGGTCATTAACATAGTTGTTAATAGAGACCTCCCCTAATGGGACGTAATGATCTTGATTTGATGATCTGTACTGGACTTGCTCGATGAGAATTAAGGAACAAAATATAGTTTCTTCTCCATCAAAATGGCCTAATGTTTTCCTAGTTGTTTTGTCATTTATTTGGAATATCTAATAACATTTATTCCTGTTTACCGTTTTTTTATCAAAATAAAACAACAGAGGATAAATAGAATTTAAAGTTGATTTTCAAGGAGAGGTCGAGCAAAGAGGGTTCTAAAGACACTTGCCCTCTTGCTTTCAATCTTTAGATACCTCCTTCTTGTAATTGGTACATTTTTGTTCTTACTATTACTTGACCCTAACATTTTTATCGGCCCATTTCTCTAATTAATTGTTTAGAACTTTTTATTTGTGAGTGTCTTGTATTTTATTGACTTGTATTATATCTTATTCTTGTTCTTGTTATACTTGAGCCTAACACTCTTATGAGCCCATTTCTCTACTTAATTGTTTAGAGCTTTTTATTTGAGAGTACCTAGTATTTTATCAACTTGTACTAACTCTTTTTTTTGTTATAAAAAAATGAAAAAGTTATTAACATTTTTTTTCAAGGATCTCCTAAATTTTAGAAACCACTTGAACTTTGTTTACTTCTAACTTCTTAATTTTTGTTGTTTCTAATAACATGGTACATTTTATGTTGTTGGAACCTACATATATGATTGTGCTTGAGAAATGATGCAATTTATTGATTTGTATTGAATTATTTCCAATTATTACTTGTGAGCTTATTATGTACCTGATATATAATCTTAAAGCATGTTGAATTATTCAATAGTTGAATTGGTACATGATGTTTGATGATATTTAGTTATATTCCTAACAGTTTTTTGTGTTTCCAATGTCTTTCATTGTTTCCCTGATGTTTCAGAAACATTTCCAAATTGTTTCCATTTTTGAGCTAACTGAAACATAACAACAAAACGAGATTTTGATCTTGATGAGAACTAATTATTGGAGAGAGACAGACTAGTAAAAGTTTGGTGCTGCAGTAGCTAATGTGTTTTTTATGCAAACTATAGTATGGTAAAGAATAATTTCCTTTCTTGATATCATTGATTTTTTGAAGTAAATGTTACGTCATGGGTATAGGTCTTTTATCTTAATACTGATTTACATGGGCAGTACACTCATGTTCCCTTGCCCTATACAATGACATGTACTTGCCAGAGGAAGGAGGAAAAAAAAAAAAAAGCTATCGGTGCCTTTTGGTGCTGCCTCAAATTTCTCACTCTGTCTTTAGACATTTCTGTTCTTTCTGGACGTTTGTCTTTTATATCCCAGTGTTTCCACACCTCTTATTCTTTCTTATGCAGTTTTTGGTGCCAACCTGTTAGACAAAGGGAATCACTATTCCTTTACCTTTGATGGGGTGTACTGTTGAAGTGACAGTTGGCAGTTACAAAGCACATTTTTTTTTTTTACCTATTCCACTCTAAATTTGTTATGTATTTTCTTTTTCTTGAGGCTGCTCTCCATATGAAAGATAGTAGATGAACCAATCAAAGGATCATCTTGACGGAATTAACTATCTTTGGGGCTTTGTTATAGTAGTGCACATGTGCCTGTGCATGTTTCTGTGACTATAGTCTGTGTGTCGCAGAATAGTTGTGTTCCCATGTCCTTGTCCACCATGCATTATAATGTTTCAAGTTGTATAGAGAATGCATAACTTAAGATCATATCCTGACTATTCTTTTGTATTTCTTTCTAATGGCAGGACTCAGGATATATTAAATGAGCTATCTATGTTGTTTGGTTCAGTCACTGGCATCCCTATTGAAGTTCTTCTAACTGGGTACTGTTATCTCTATTACATGTTAGTTTATGTACTTATACTGTTGAAGCACTTTTACTGATCATACTGCATTTTACTTATAAGTCAAATTTATTATGGATACTTCTGAAATTTGGTCATCAGGAATAGATGATTAGTAAATTTATAGAGCTATGCGTGATTTGAATCAACTTGTAAATATAACCATCAATGTAATCATTATTTTGGCCTATAAAATTTTTGTTGGCAACTTTTGGCATGTTCAGGATTGCTTCTTCCTTTACTGTTATCTCACTCCTAACTTACTAACTTGACAATAGAATTGCTTGCGAGTAAAAATTCAATGAAATATTGTGAGGAATAAGATGAATATATCCCATTTAGTTCTATTCGATGTGGGAGTGTGCCTGTGCATGTTTCTGTGTGACCATAGTTCAATTGGGATGAATAAAACATTTGAACAGAAAGGTTGTATATCATGAACATGGACAATATAAGCTCTCCAAACTGCTTCCTTGAAGCCTTTCTTCTGTTCAAATGTCTTGTTGTTGATTTACTTGTGACCAACCATGTGTCTTATTCTGTTCAAACTTTATTTTTTAGATTATTATTTTTACTCTCAACAAAATATTAATGCAACCATCTTATCTACCAATTAAATTTGTTGGGTAGTTTACCCATGTTGTATCAGTGGATATAGATATTAGGACTTGAAGCTTTATGTAAACAGCTTGTGCTGGAAGAATGTTAGAAAAGTGAATTTGGACCATCGTGGTGGTAGTCCAGTGGTTCAGGAGTTCTCCTGTGTCCCTTGGGTCTGGGTTCAAACCTTAAACCTGTTTTGCTTGTGGGATGACCCAGACCCATGGCGCCAAAAAATGAGTGGTGGATGTAGGGCCTAACCCTATGCACTGTGGTAAGGCTAGCGTGGCGAGCTTGCCTTCATGACAGTAACTATTTCTCAAACCAGACATTCCCTAGCGAGAAAGGGCTTTCATGGTCACGCCCAGAGGGGATTACTATTTTGGTCACCCCACCTTCCTCTTTAACTTAGCAATGGAACAGGCTTATCTTCTGGAAGAAGTAATTTTAGCCAGTTGGATGTGCAACTTGTCACGGCTTGGCAGTTGTGAAACCGTATCCTAATTCCCGTTGGAACTAGGTTAGTGTGCTGCTCGCTTCTGGGCAGCAACTTAGTGAGAAAGAAGAAGAAGAGAGGGAGATAATTTCAGGAAGAAGAAGGAGAACAGAGAGAATAGTGAGAACGAGAGAAATGGGAGAAGGACAATGGAAATTCAGTTGTTCATTTCATCCATTCACTAGCTGAGGCAGGCGGATATAAGGACACGCCTAAGGACGATTCTCTGCCAGGTGGGGTCCATTCCCATAACAACTTGGGATTCCCCTGCCTGCGGTAACTAACTTCTTCTAGAAGCTCATCCGACTAACATGCTCTAAGGAAAATAATAACAGTAACCTAGCTAACACAATTGAACCACATGAAAAATTTAAATTCTAAACTTGAGCCGACTGCTCCCGACACAACTGTACAACTTGTTTTATATTTTACTTTGCAGGATATGCTTTCAGATAAAGGACGGTCCTTGTTTGGGTACTCGAGAATTTCTTGAGGAATTTCTAAGCAAATGGAGATTTATGGATGGGCGATTCTATGTTCTTTCTGGTGCAGAATCAGATGTGCATTATATGGAAGGTTCTGGTGGTCATTTTGTGCTTGCAGTTGATAAATACTTGGAAGTTGCTGAGATCTATGCTGTAACACTACTTGGGATGGTTTCTGGAGAACTAAGCCATGCTATCTCTTGGGTTGAGAAAGCTGAATTACCTGAGGAAAAGCAACAGGTAAAATAAGTTTTCCCTCTTATGTATAATTTGATTACACTCCCCACCCTAAAAAAAAAAAAAAAAGGTTATGTACAATGTTATGATATCTTTACTTATGAGTAGTTTGTAACCATTGTTCTTTCCCTTATTTAAAGTGTCTTAGAATCCTGGCTTGATATCTCATTCAGGAAGTAATTAAAGGCCTTCATTACATTATTTCCTAAAAAAATATGTTTCTTCTTAGGAAACGCAGGGAGTATGGGTTTACTGGTCAAATTCCAATTTGATGTATCTGAATGTTCATCTTTGACAATCTTTTGTCATAGTTGAGTTTTGGAAGAATTGAGCAATGCTGATGATTTTAATATTGAATTAAAAATTATTTATTTATTTATTTTACTTTGTCCTGTCATTATCTTCTGAGATGACAATTTGTTGATCTTCTGAAGATGTATAAGCGTAAAGGGGAAATTGTGTGGAGATGTTTGTTTCTTGTCATCTTTTAAACAAAGGGACTGGAGGACATAAACAAATTGATTTTTTCTTTTTTATCCTCTCTGCATTTGGATACATTTCCAAATGGCTGTCTTGTTCCGCCAGTTAATTTTTGGCACCTTTTGCATGGTAACTAGTAACAAGTTGTTGGAGAATCTCGAATTAGTGGGATTGATTGCAGTATTTTTAGTAGTTATCTTCTAGTTATCCTTTCCTATTGTATTCAATTTATAGCTTAAGAATAAGAATTATTTCCAATTTTCCTTATAGTCAACATTCTAGATTAGGAAATATATCCCGTAGATATTACAGCATCCTAGAATAGGAAGCCACTTCTGTATATTCTATAGCATCTTAGATTAGGCAATGTCTTATGTATATACTCCTTGGAGAATAATGAAATCGTGTAAAGTTATTCACCTCCAAATCCTATCTTGTTCATGGTATTAGAGCTCGGTTCTACCTAGTTAGAATAACCGGTCACAATGGTTGAGAATGCAGCCCAGACAACTGCAAAATCCGCTACCATCTCCAACTGCTCTATCAACTGACAGTCATTCCTTGCATATTACTCAACATAGATTGAACGGAAAAAACTTCCGAGAGTGGTCTCAATTTGTTATTCTTGTAATCAAAGGCAATGAAAGTTTGTCTATCTTTCTGGAGCAATTTTGACTCCACCAAAGGATACAACAGATTATCAAATATGGGAGGCAGAAAATTCAATGGCATGGCTTATCAACTTGATGGAGACAAAAATTGGATGAACCTACCTATTTTACAGAACTGCTAAAGAAGTATGGGAGGCAGTTCAAGAGATATATTCTGATTTTGAAATCACAGCCCACTGTTTTGAGATTAGGTCTGCTATTCACACTATGAGGCAAGATACTCTTAGTGCCATTGAATACTATAATACCTTGATGAAATTATGGCAAGAGATGGATCTTTTTTATGATCCTAGTTGGGAATGTACCACTAACAACCAGAAGTATAGTAAGATGCTGGAAAAGGAAAGGATTTTTTATTTTCTTCGATGGCTCAATGCTGATTTATATGAAGTATGTGGCCGATTACTAGGCACTAAATCACATCCAACCCTCTAGGAAGCGTTTGTGGAAGTCAAAAGAGAAGAAAGCATAAAACGTGTAATGCTCAATTCTTCTATGGACTCAAGTTCAAGCTCTACCCTTGCTACGTTTAAGCGTGAAGAACATCCCTGGGACAAACAGTGATGGGAGCACTGTAATAAACCCTGTCACACGGAGGAAACTTGCTTGAAAATACATGGTAAGCTAGCAAATTGGAAGCCAAAAAATAAAAGGGAGAAAAAGCCTGGCTTATACCACTGTAGTTGCCCTTGAGTAACTGAAAGAGGGACAAGCGTGACCCTGAACAGCTAAGTCTCTTGCACAAGTTGTTGAGCAGTACACATCTGACTAAGGGACCAGACACCTCAGCCACTAATCCAACAATTTCCATGGCAGAAAAAGGTAATATGAAATACTCCTTATTATCTAGAAAAATAAATGTAAATTGCTGGATAGTACATATAGGAGCCTCCGATCATATGACAGGTTCTATGACTACAATAAACTAACTCCAACCCAATGATAAAAACTTGACAGTCTTAATGGTAGATGGTACTATGTCTTCAGTTATAGGACAAGGGACAATTTATGTGTTTGGTTTGCAACTAAAATCTGTTATATATGTGCCTAAGTTAAAATGCAATCTGCTTTCTGCGAGTAAGATAACTCAAGACATGGACTGTATTGTGACTTTCTTCCCTTGTCATTGCATATTTTAGAACCAGTTTTCGGGGAAGATGATTGGCAGTGCTAAGAAAAATGATAGGCTCTATTATGCTTCAGGAGATGATCCTTTCCCGAGACATCAGTCACCACATAAGCTTTCTCTAACTATTTTTGTCATGTCCCCGAGGATTCCCAAGGATAGAGTAGGAAATATAATAGTATTTAGCTTACATGCATTACTATACTTTGTAATTTCCTTTCTTCTTTCTGTTATAGCTATTTGTTTTGGCTATAGGTAGTTATAGTCACTGTTGTAACTGCACATGGGTGCATGTGCAATGCTGTGAGGCTATGTAAGCCACAGCTAGAGAGGATGGAAGGCATGCTTGAATTGAATGAATTCTTAATTCTCATTTCTCTCTAAGACTTCTCTCCAAATCTCCCTCTCTTTATCTCGTTTCCCCCTAAATCTTCTTCTCTATACTGTTCTCCCTTAATTCTCTCCCTCAATTCCTTCCAATTCCTCTTTTAACCTATCACAAAGCCTAGGTTCGTGACAATTTTTTCCAATTCTGATGTTATTTTGTGGCACAAACGCCTTGGTCATCCAAGCTTCTCTTATCTAAGACTATTGTACTGTCATTTGTTTATCAATAAAGAGAAAGTATCATTTC
The DNA here is from genome assembly GCA_036245055.1 of Diospyros kaki. Lineage (NCBI taxonomy): Eukaryota > Viridiplantae > Streptophyta > Magnoliopsida > Ericales > Ebenaceae > Diospyros > Diospyros kaki. The sequence continues at coordinate 13,209,378 of BSEG01000015.1, read as the reverse complement.
AATGTGAGCATTGTATTCTTGCCAAACAAACCCACAACAATCATTTGACCCATCTTTACGCTCCTTCCAAACCTTCTCACTTGATTCATAGTGTTGAGACCTGCTTGAACCCCAAACTTGTCTGGTGCAAGATGGTTTGTCACCTTTATTGATGACCATACTAGGGTTTGTTGGGTATATCTTATGAAAGAGAAATATGAGATTTGTGCTATCTTCCAAAGCTTTTATAAACTCATTGTCACGAACCTAGTGTTCGTGATGGGTTAGAAGAGGAATTGGGGAAGAATAAAGAAGAAATGAAGGGGGAGATTGCAGAGAATTTGGGAGAGAAGGAATGGGATAGTGCTGAACGAGAGAGAGAGAGAGAGAGAGAGAGAGAGATTCAATTTCAATATCAATTTCAGCATAATCCTTCTCCTACAACAGTGGCTTATTTATAGCCTCACATCCATTGCACCCATGTGCAATACAACTATAAGCCTAACAAATACTATATCCTTATTACAATATTGCCCTTATACTACTATTAGAGACATGACAATTCCCCTCGCCTTGAAACATTTCTTGTCCCCAAGAAATGCCAAACCTCCACAGCTTCCATATCCTTTTTCCTTCTCTTCCACAACTTGGATGGAGAAGTTTTGAAAAAATTCTGTATGCATAATAGATTTGCAGTGGTTCTCATGTACTTAAATTCTTCGTCACTTTGCGCAACAATATCCGCAAATGCCTTAAAATGCAGCAATGTAGAAATGTCAAGTCTAGGAGTTGTTGCAACATTAATTTCCATCATCACCCCATCCGTCATTGTAGTAGGCAAAAATCCCAATTGGCCATCTGTAGCAATAATGCACAAAGCTGCAACAACTTTGTTCTCCATGGTTAAGCTTTTGACTGCTGCATCTATCTTCCTTAGCTTTCCTCTCGTCACAACCATTTGCCAAGATTCCCCACAACTTTGAATCTGTTGCTCTATTCCCTCCAACATGAAAAACTGGTTTGCACCTTTTGCATTTTGGTTTACATCTTTGGAAATGGCAGCAACATGGTGACAACCATTAAGACCTACGAAACTTTCTCCTGCTAGTGCTGTCTTCACCCTCTCGTTAGCTAAGGAATCCTTAGCATTATCCGAAACCATAGGCAATGGAAAAGTATCCTTAGAAGCTCCACCATTAATTCCATTTCTGATAGAATTCTGATTTAGAACACCATCTGATCCTTCCATCCTTGCTCTAATCACCAAAGGTAACGGATCGGCTTTAGCTTCCTCGATCAGTTCCTCAAAGGCTGCCTTATTACTCTGTTCATCACAGATGCTCTTGGGATAATGCTATTCACCACCAATATCATCACTAATGTTGCATTTCCCCTTGATAATTCTGCTGGAATCGGTACACTTCTTCCACTCCACATTGGAAATAGGTAGTGAATCCGCTTCTCGACTTCTTGTTTTCTCCTTCGGCTGCTCCATTTTAAGGAAATCTTCTTTGTTAAAACTCCCATGATAATCCTCAAAGTATTCGGTGGGAAAAGGGTAATGATACTCCTTAGATAGTATCATTGCAAACTCTTGCAACTTTTCACGTATTATTTGGCCGAATTCTTTGCTCGATTCATGTACCACACTTCTTGTTCCTTGGTCCAATTGGCTGCTCCCCATCTCCAACTTCTTTTCCCATGCATAAGGCTTCTGGCCAAACTTCCCCTGATGTCTATCTCTAGTTGAACATGCAACATCCTTCTGCTGCAGGTTAGGCTCCCATGGTCTCATGTAAGCTTTGCTCGTCATGGCAGAAATTTCACGAATTGGACAAGCCACAGGCTAAGAAATCGAAATGCTGTCCATCCTGAATCCCCACACTTCCCTTTTGTAGCTGCCTCACCCAATTACCTCTTAAATTGATCCAATAAGTGGCAAATTGCAGCCACTGTTATGCTTCAAGGTAAGTCTATTTTAGCAGCAGAAAAATCACACACTTACAGTGATTTGATCGGCCTTCTAGAGTTCCCTAGATCTCCATCCGAAGTGTGAATCAATTGCTACAGTGGTCACCTTCACAACCAAGATTGCCGAAGTCAGGGAACTGATCTAGATCGCCTGCTGATCCTGGTTTCCGTAATCGCCTTCAAATTCCGAGAGTCAAGCTCCTTGCGTCAGAATCAATTCTGAGATTCCATTGGCTTCATTCCCATGTCATTTGCCATTAGAATTCAGATCGCTGGTGGATAATCGATCACCTCAAGGATCGATAGCTGGGAAACCACCTCCGCTGGAATCAGGGAGATTGAATTTGCCTGAATTCAGTTCGCTCCACCTGCAGCTTGCACCACTTGCAATTGATTGACTCATTTGTTCAATCAATCCTGCAGCTACTTCCTGAAACTTCTATTGCAACTTGATCAGCCCCCTCTAAACTGCCATTACTATCTTCTTTGATCTGCAATTGACAATCGATCAAGACTAACAATAGTTGCAATTTCAACGATTTCCCAACCCAAGCTGATTGCCGGAAATCACTGCACCCGATCACTATGGATCAACTACCGTTCAAGATTTGCTTCACTATGGATCAGTGAGCGTGGTTAGCATCTAAACTTAACTGCTTCGGACGTCAAATCTGAGATTCAACCAGAGATCATTTGGTTGTTTCTTGGTCTCGAATGCTGAAATTCACCGGAAGTCGGAATTGCCTGGCCTAATCACCTTCAAATTCTGAACTAAAATTACAGCCAATTAATCAATCGGAATTCTCTGCTCGTCTTCCTTGCTTGGTCAACACTCTTCGAATTTCTCAAGCAGGACGCCAGTCCTCCTGCTTCGTGTTCTAGGATAGTAGATCTCACAGTTCAATCACTTCATCGAAATCACTAAAATTTCAATCACTGGCCGTCTTCGTCTTCAAAAGTCGAATAGAAGTGCCCCAAAATTTCCAGGCAACAATCGCCTCTGACTAGCCTAGGAGAATCGCGCACCCAATCACCGACCGCAATTGACAACGGCCGCGACACCACTTCCTCGTCTGACTCACATGCATGGCTTCCTTCCCGTTGTCTATTCACGATTGAAGTGAATTCAATATCGCCAGCGTAGTCGTCTTCCAATTTCGAACAGTATTTACTGGAATATCATTCAAGATTGCGTTACAGCAATCGCCCTTTCACATGCAACGAACTAACTCTGGACTCACGACGGAGATCGCTTCACCGAGAGTGTCGGATTTCCACTCAAAGTTGCCTGGCCTGCTCGTCTGCTAATTCGGATCAGCTGAAATGACTCCAGGAATTATCGGAAGCACCGTCAGAACGGCTTGGCCAGGTCGTTTTCACACGCCTTCACAATCTGGACCTTGATCCAGATCCTCAATCAAGAATTCCGCCAACGAAATTACTGAAGCTGATTTAACAAACAAAAACTTGAACACAGCCAAAAATTCACAACTTGAATGGACGACTCTCCTCAAATCGAATCAAATCACAGCTAAGGATTGGTTGCTCTGATACCAATTGTCACGAACCTAGGGTTCGTGATGGGTTAGAAGAGGAATTGGGGAAGAATAAAGAAGAAATGAAGGGGGAGATTGCAGAGAATTTGGGAGAGAAGGAATGGGATAGTGCTAAACGAGAGAGAGAGAGAGAGGGAAAAGAGAGAGAAAATAGAGATTCAATTTCAATATCAATTTCAGCATAATCCTTCTCCTACAACAGTGGCTTATTTATAGCCTCACATCCATTGCACCCATGTGCAATACAACTATAAGGCTAACAAGTACTATATCCTTATTACAATATTGCCCTTATACTACTATTAGGGACATGACACTCATTCTCATTGTTTTTTAGTCCCTATTTGTATTCTTAGGACTAATAATGGCCGGAATATTTTTCTCATCCCTTTACCTAGTACCTCACAACTCATGAGATTTTCTACCAAAGTACTTGTCCCTACACACCTCAACAAAATGGGGTGGCTAAAAGGAAAAATCACCACTTACTTGAAGTTGCTTGCTCCTTAATGTTCACCAATTCTATCCCTAACAAATATTGGGGAGAAACTATTCTGACTGCTTCTTACCTAATAAACCATTTACCATCCAAAATCCTTAACTACCAGACCCCTTTAAACGCCCTTCTAGCTAAATTCCCTCATGTCTGGCTCCTAAGTTCTCTCTCCCAAGGTGTTTAGTTGCACTATGTATGTTCACAATACCAATCCTACTCACCACAAACTTGAGCCAAAAGTCCTCAAATGCATCTTTGTTGGGTATTCCCCTACTCAAAAGGGATACAATGCTACTGTCCACTCTCACAAAGTTCTTTGTCTCTTATGGTGTGACCTTTGTTCAAGACCAATCCTTTTACCCAAGGGACTCTCTTCAGAGGGAGATATCAAAGGAAGAGTGTCATTAGGATCCCACTATTTCTCTGCCTATCTCTCTTTCACCTCTTCCAACTCTTGACCTAACCAAATTTGCTGCTCCTGACCTAACTTAACCTATTGCTCCTAACCTAACCAAACCTGTTGCCTTCGATCCATCCCGACAACCAACCCAATTAACTGAACTAGTGGTGACTAGTCAAGGGGGAGAATCAGACTTAGAAAAGCCTACTCTACTTTATTCTGGTAGACCCAAAATTCCTTCTCCTGAACTCAGTCAATCCTTGGAACCAAAGGCTTGTCCATCAAGAGAAGAACACAATGAGGCTTATGACTTGGATGTTCCAATTGCTCTTTGAAAGGGGGTAAGTTCCTATGTTAAGCATCCAATTTCTAATTACTTAACATATTCTAGATTGTCTCCACAATTCAGGGCCTTTACCATAACAATTGATAACGTGAAAATTCCAAAAGCTATTCAAGATGCCTTAAAAGATTCAAAGTGGAAAGAAGCTATTATGGAAGAAATGAAGGCATTGATTGGAAACCATACATGGGATGCTGTAGAGTTACCTAAAGACAAGAAAGTAGTAGGGTGCAAGTGGGTATTTACAGTCAAATGCAAGTCAGATGGGAGCATTGACAGATATGAGGCGAGGTTGATAGCTCAAGGGTTCACACAAACTTATGGAATTGAAGGAGACATTTGCTCCCGTGGCAAAGCTAAATTCCATAAGGGTGTTGCTTTCTCTTGCTGTTAACTTGGATTGAAAACTTTTTCAACTAGACATCAAGAATGTTTTTCTCAATGGTGAGTTATATAAGATGAAATTTACATGAAGATTCCACTGAGTTTTGAGAGAGGAGAAAAGGTTGGAAAAGTATGTAAGCTGAACCGTTCACTCCATGGATTAAAATAGTCACTAAGAGCCTGGTTTAAGAGATTTAGTTCTACTCTTACTAGGTTTGGGTACAAGCAAGGGGAAGTTAATCACACTTTGTTTACTAAACATGCAGCTAGGGGAAAACAATCAATTTTGATTGTGTATGTGGATGATATTATAATCATTGGTGATGACATTCAAGAAATTGCTAAACTTAAACAAGGGTTGAGAGCTGATTTTGAAGTCAAAGACTTGGGCACCATGAGGTATTTTCTAGGAATGGAAGTGGCTAGAAGCAAACAAGACATTCTAATTTCCCAAAGAAAATATACTCTTGATATCCTAAAGGACACTGAATGCTAGGGAGTCGTCCAACAAGTACACCACTGGAAAGAAACTGGAAATGGAGGATAACTGAGAATGACCCCCCTATTGATAAAGGAAGATGCCAAAGGCTGGTTGGAAGACTTATCCACTTTGTCATACACACACCCATATATTGCTTATGTTGTGAGTATTGTAGCTAATTTATGCACTCACCCACTCAACAACATCTAGATGCAGTATATCACATCATAAGGTACTTAAAGGGGACACCAAGAAAATGGCTAATGTTCTAGAAAAATGAAGCCAGAGGAGTTGAAGGTTTTGTTGATGCTAACTGGGCAAGTTTTGTTACAGATATTACATCAACTTCTAGTTTTTGCACTAAATTATGGGGAAATCTTGTCACTTGGAAGAGTAAGAAGCAATCAGTTGTGGCGCGTAGTAGTGTAGAGGCAAAATTCAAGGCTATTGCCCAAGGAATTTGTGAGCTAAATTGGTTGGAGAGGCTAATGGAAGACTTACGGGTGCCTCTGACTTTACTAACAATGTTGTATAGTGATAGCCAGTCAGCTATCAGCATTGTCAATAACCCAATCTAACATGATAGGATGAAGCATGTAAGGATTGATAGGAGTTTTATAAAAAGAGAAATTGAACATGGTGGAATGAAACTTACCTATCTTCCTACAATTAGTTAAGAGGAAAATGTATTGACCAAGGCCATGCCAAGATTAGGATTCAAATCACTTATTGGCAAGTTGAGAATGGGAGACATCTATTCATCAACTTAAAGGGGAGTGTTGAAAAATCTCGAATTAGTGGACCCAAATTAGTGGGATTGACTGCAGTATTTTTAGTAGTTATCTTCTGGTTATCCTTTCCTATAGTATTCAATTTATAGCTTAGGAATTATTTCCAATTTGCTTTACAGTCAACATTCTAGATTAAGAAATATTACAACATCCTAGAATAGGAAACCAATTCTGTATATTCTATAGCATCCTAGATTAGGCAATGTATTTTGTATATATTCCTTAGAGAATAATGAAACCGGTGAAAGTTATTCACCTCCAAACCCTATCTTGTTCACAAGTCATATTAGAGTGGACTTGGGAGCATTTAGGTAGAGACAGCTTCATAACATGTGCAATGGAAGCCTATTGCCAAAAGGATGATGGCATGGGGGTCTAGGTGAGGGAGCTCATCATGGAAAGTCGTGGGTGTATTGAGTCCTAGTCCCACATCATTAATAATGGGTAAACAGCTTTCCTAGTAGGTTACATTCTTTGGTTGGATGGTAAGCCCCTATCCTGTGAAACAAGGATAGGAATACTAATTTATTATATCCCATCAATGTTATATTTGTTATGAAAGAATCCCGTTTCTACAAGGATAAAAATACTGGCATATAATGAGTATCTCATTCCTATTGGAAGGGATAATAATATCATTGCCATTTTCATTCTTCCCCTCACCACCAATTCTACTGCTTCCATTTTACTCAAACCTGGGCATGTCCACATGAAAGATGGGAATCTTAAACTACCATTATGTAACACCAAGTGCACAGTTATTTTTTTTTTCCAATTTAGTTTTCTTTTTATTTATGATCTATTGAGGTTGTGATACTCATGTAAGAGCTAGAGTTTTGTCTACTATGAAAGTGAATCATGTTGGTGACAATTGCTAGTGGTAGAGAGACTTGAAGCAGAACAAGAATTTGTCATGAACCTAGGGTTCATGACAGGTTTAAGAGGTAATTGGGGAGGAATTGAGAGAGTTAGATTTGAAGAAATGGGAGGAAAATTAAGGAAGAACAGAACAGAGAGAGAGATTAGGAAGAACCAAGAGAAAGAGAGGGAACTTAAGAGAGATTAGAGGAAATTTGGAGGGAGATTGAGAGGATTCAAGAGAGGGAAATGAAAGTATTCAATTATCGATTCAAAAACATGATTCTTCCTTCCATCCTCAGTTGTGGCTTATATATAGCCTAACAGTCTCCCACATGCACCCATGTGCAATGTAACAAATAACCCAATTGCCTATTAGCTAAAGACAAAGCCCTATAACAGAAAATACAAAAGGAAATTACAATTATTGTGTAATGCATGTAAACTCCTACTATTATATTTACTAATCTATCTTGGGAAATCCTTTGGGTCAAGACAGAATTGTACAACTAAAGGTTTAGTTTTAATTTTAGGGATCTGCATTTACTTAATCTTTGCAAGCCTCTTGTAACTCACCTATAAAAAAGACAAAAGGAAGTTCTTTGTAATTTCATGAAAATTTGGCTTTAAAGCTAGATGGTTCTTTTCTCATTAAGATAAGAGCCCTGGTTGATGTGGCAGTTTTCACCCAGTTGAACAAAGCATATCCACTTTGGAAGCATTAAAAACATTCCGCTGGAAGGTAATCTTGATCTAGATGAAAGTGTTTATAACATGTTTTTAGTTTCTTCAAACTACTTCCTACTGGTTGCATTTGTTTATATTTTCTGATTTTCTGGGAGTTGAGTGCATTAATGGTAATTTCTTTGTTGGATTTGGGTTTTCCAGTGAATCAGTAGTATGGATGACATGTTTGCTTTCTTATTGCTTTTTTTTGGCTTCTCATACGTGGTCTATGATAGGCTTAGAAATCAAAGCCTTTTAGTTCCTAGTTCAAATCATAGTTACCAGGAATGTGGTACATTCCTGGTTGTTGTACGAGAACAGGTATGAGGAACGTTATGTCAGATCCTGGGATTTGTCAATGTGAATTCTCTGCCAATTGGCCTGAACTAGGGCAGAAAGTAAGAAGAAATTGAGAAGAAAGTTGAGAGAGAGAGAAGAACAGAAAGAGGTGCGAGAGAGAGAGAAGGATTGAGCAGGAAACAAAGGATTCTGGAAGATATTTCTTCAATAGATTTGCATTAGGCTGGATTAGCTTTATATACTAATCCAAGCAGCAGTTAAATTGGTGCCAACAAGGTTGCCAATTACAAAAACAAAGTACAACTATGAGTATCTAGTTCTACGTACAACTGCTAAAACTAATGCTGTTTACATGACAAATTAAACCCCCCCCCCCCCCAAAAAAAAAAAAAAAAAATTATTGTCCTCTAGAAATTACAACAACTGCCTCGTTGTTTCTTCATCAAGTCCCTATTTTCACTATCTGGTTCATCCTTCGCCCTCTCTTGTTCCTTTCTCTTTTCTTTTTCCTCTTTTTCTTTCCCCTTCTTGGCTTTTTCGCTTCTTCCTCCTTTTCTGTTTCTTTCTCCTATTGATCTGTATTCTGAGCTCTCCTTAAAAATCTCTGTGCTTTCCTCCCAACAGAAGTTCCAATGATTTCCTTGATCTTCATGCAGTCATCCATGCAGTCATTACGCCTATCCTCAGCCGCCAGCTTCTTTCTTTGGTCAAAGTACTCGTTGAATGCCTGTCTACAATTATCAAAAGTTCTTAAAGCCCCATTCCTCTTGTCATCGATGATTACTCGCTTTGCCTGCTCCCAGGTCCAGTTGGACTCAACATTTACAGACTTCAACAGTGCTTTTAAAGCATCTGTTGCTTCCTGCTTGCTAGCGTACACCAAAGGTTCATTTGTAACAAATTTCTCCTCCAATATTGTTGTAGTGACTTTTCTTGCAACTGCCATTCCTTTCTTGGCATCCTGATTGTAGAAGAAGAGACAAGAATGTCCTGCAGATGTCATGTACCTAGGAGTATAGGAGGGTCAATGATGTAATAAGAATAAAATAAAGGGGTAATGTAGTAATAGGCTTATTAGGTGATATTGTAGCAATTAGTTAGAAGCATGGGGGGGGTGGTTATGCAATTTGTTATGCCTATATAAGGGGCTATTGTAATCAGATGGAGATATCCAGATTTTGATATTGAATATACTCATTTCCTCTCTTAATTTTCTCTCTCTCTCTCTCACGTCTACTTTTTCTTCTCTTCCTTTCCCATCTCTCTTTCTAATTCAGTTCTAAACCTCCCTCCTTGCTGCCTTCTCTTCCCTAAATCTCTTCTAATTCCTATCACAACCCTAGCCAAACCCTAGGATTGTGACAATTGATATCAGAGCAGTCAATCCTTGGCTGTGATTTCAATTAATTCTAGTTTGAGACTTTAGCAATTTTTATCCGAAACTCAAAGGCCAGGCGAGCTAGGCTAATTTCCGGCAGTCCGCGTTCACAGTTGCGATCAAAACAAGCAACGTTGTTGCAGTCGAACAAGGACGGATGGAGAGGCAGAGCCGTGATTCAAGCGCATTCTAGAATTGTTAAGGCGTGCGATTGAGGCAAGCGATTGCGGTTAGTCCAGATTCTTGAACGATTGAAGATCCGTGATTGCAACTTCAGTTCCAGACTCAGCGGAAGTGAGTCTTGAATCGGCCGACTTGGAGTGTTGGACGGTGATTGGGTGCGCGATTCTCCTAGGCTGGTTAGAGGCGATTGTTGCCTGGAAATTTTGGCGCATTTCTGTTTGACTTTTGAAGACGAAGTCGGCCAGTGATTGAAATTCAGTGATTTCGATGAAGTGATTGAACTATGAGATCGACTCTCCTAGAACACAGAGCAGGAGGATTGGCGTCTTGCTTGAGAACTTCGAAGAGTGTTGGCCAGGCGAGGAAATCTGAGAAGAAGGTGCGAGTGTAGGCTCTGGTCGGCAATTCGATTGCAGGCCAGAGGTTTCGCATTTCAGGAGAGTCGAAGCAGAGCAACGGTTCTTGGCTGTGGTTCTGATTCCTCTCGAAGGCTGCTGAAATCAATTTCAGCGATTAAACGGAATAGGCAGAGTTCCGAGGTGATAGCGAGTCCGACGAAGGTGAAGCAGAGAGCCTTGGTGTGTGCGACTGAGGCGGACGACTACGCTGGCGATATTGAATTCATTTCAATCGTGAGTAGACAACGGAAAGGAAGGCGTGCAAGTGAGCCGGACGATTCTAGTAGAAGAAGAACACGTCGGTTGGTTGCTGTGTTTGATCATGTAGATAGCAAGAAGGAAGACGGCCTTCATCACGTAAACGAATCTGATCGGCCATAGGTGCGGTCCGTGATTGGGCTGCTAGGCGAGCCAAGATATCAAAACTTCCGAGCAATCCTTGGCCTTCGTCCTCTTCCGCTGGTGCAAGTCCAGCAAGTGGTGGAGTCAAGACTATTGAATTCGGAATTGAAGTCAGATCTGGAAGGTGAAGTCGAGCGAAGCGAACTCGGATTTGGAAACCGAAGCCGAGCGAAGCAACTTCGGCTCGGATTGGAAGGCGTGTGAAGGCGGATCTGATTGGTGCTTGGCGACGTGCTGCTCACATTGATCGGAAAGAGATTCCAATCTCGTTAGGTGAAGTACCTGACTGGAACGCTGTGGTGTGCTGCCAATTCCGACGGGGTCTGCGGCGATAGGAGGACAGGTGCGGTTGGTTGTGTCACCATCGCTCAAGGAAGGCGAGCAGCCCAAACGACTCTCAGCCGTGTGTGCGAATTTCTAACGCGTAGCAGGAGGAGGGGCTTTCGGCTTGAGAAATCGGGGAAGTGTTGATCGAGCAGCCAAGGCAATTTTGCTCGTGAATTCCAATCCATTATTGGCTGTAATTTCTGTTTGGAATTTGAAGGGGACTGGGCCGATTTCGACGGAGCTTCCAGCAACTCTTAGAGCGGTTCAGGTTGATCAAAAATTGCAGACGAAGAAGAATCAGGGAGTTGCGAGAAATTCCGATGATTGTTGCGGCAAGCTAAGACAGGAAGTTTCAGCAATTTAGCCGATTCCAGTGAGCTCCGGCAATTCCGACGGATCCGAGTTGAAGGCCGGGGCAATCAATTTCAGCGATTAGAAGTTCAATGACTAATAGCAGCGAATCAGTGAAGTGTGTGGTTAATTTTCATGCAAGAGAGCAGCCTCAATTGCAGCCGAAGGATGCTGCATTTTCAATGGAATGTCCTGCTCATGAAGCCTTGGGAAGTGGCGCACGAGGGAGTCTAATGGAGTCTCAATTGCAGCAGGAGAAAGTTTCCTTTTCAGCTGGAATGGAGCCTCAATGGCGGCCAAAGGAGGCTGCATTTTCAGTTAGCAGCCAATTGGACAAAGGAACAAGAAGTATGGTACATGAATCGAGCCAAGAATTCGGCCGGATGCTACATGAACAATTGCAAGAGTTTGCAATGATACTTACAAAGAAGTATCATTATAGTTTCCCAGCAGAATTCTTTGAGGATTATCATGGGAATTTTAATAAGGAGGAGTTCCTTGGAGAGGAGTGGAAGAAGTGTACAGATTCCAACAGAATTATCAAGGAGGAATGCACCATTGGTGATGATATTGGTGGTGAATGGCATTATCCAAAGGGAATCTGTGATGAAGAGATTAATAGAGCAGCAAAGGCAAAGGAACAATCTGAAATGGTTGAAAGAGAAGTTCATTTAGAGGGAAATTCCAGCAAACACAAGGAAGGAGGGGCTGTTGATGTGGAGGAGAAAGATGTTGAGAGTGAACTTCAACAAAATTCCAATGAATGGGACGAAGATGTGGCAGAATTTCAGACAAGGGTAGTTGGTTTAATTGCTGAGGAATCTCTTGAATCCCTTGAGGAAATTGAGGCACAAACTATTGGAAAACCTTCCCTTAATGGCGATGACTCACTGTTGGGGGTGACTGATGGGGTTGACTATGTGCCCCAAACTAAAGAATTGGATTTTTTTGGCAGTATTGGAGAATTGGACTTGGGAAAAGATAGCTTCCTTTATTGTCATTTTGGAGGATCTATTAATTTGGTTTATGGAGAACATCCTCATGGGGAACAACCATCTCAAACTCTATTCATAAGAAACATAGACAACAATGTTGAGGGCTCTAAGCTTCGTCTGCTATTCAAGCACTCAGATTTGAATTTGAAGCCATTGAGGTCAATTTGGCTGCCACTATTGAAGTGCTGGTCCAAGTTGTGCTGATAACGATTCTTGGAATCCTAAGAATAAAGAAGAAGCAGCCTAGAAGAATAAAGAGAAAAAAAAACATTGAACAGAAAATGAAGGTGGGAATTGGATGAAGATAGAGAAGTGGCTCAACGATAATAAGTTTCTTGGGGACAAGAAACATTTTTAGGCGGGGGGAATTGTCATGTACCTAGGAGTATAGGAGGGTCAATGATGTAATAAGAATAAAATAAAGGGGTAATGTAGTAATAGGCTTATTAGGTGATATTGTAGCAATTAGTTAGAAGCATGGGGGGGGGGGGTTATGCAATTTGTTATGCCTATATAAGGGGCTATTGTAATCAGATGGAGATATCCAGATTTTGATATTGAATATACTCATTTCCTCTCTTAATTTTCTCTCTCTCTCTCTCACGTCTACTTTTTCTTCTCTTCCTTTCCCATCTCTCTTTCTAATTCAGTTCTAAACCTCCCTCCTTGCTGCCTTCTCTTCCCTAAATCTCTTCTAATTCCTATCACAACCCTAGCCAAACCCTAGGATTGTGACAGCAGATTCCTGATTGGCTGAAACATGACCTTTATATCTAGATTTAAACCTCTTGTAATGATTTTCTAAAGTCCAGAGGTCCAAAATTCCTGATCTTAGGACCTTATCAGCCTTATGATCAGTTTCCTTAGGGCCAATATAAGATTCCTCTGGTTTGAATTGCTCAATCAGAACTTCTTTGTCTGCATGTGGAGCATCAAAAACTTGATCCAGCCTAGAATAGATGTCACAGGCTTACATCTCAGCAGATGCATGAAAGATCTCATCGCAACTCTCATATTCGACCTGATTTATAACCGGCATATCTAATGGATCAATGTTTTGTTCCAATTCAGATTGTTCCTCAATTTCCTGTAAGTCAGAAATTTGAGGAAGGACTCCAGCACCAGTATCCGCAGAGATGATGATCCTTTAGTCGGAATTGCCTAATACAATGCTAATTCATCAGCATCCTGCAAACTGGAAGCATTAGGTAGGAGTCCAACGCCTGCTTGAATCGGTTCTACAGTGGAACTTAAAAGAAATTCCACTGGTAGACTGATCTGAAACCTCTTTGAAATCATAATCATTAAGTCGTCCAGCTTTTGGTTGAGGTTAGTGAATTTTTCCGTGATTCCTTTATCCAGTGTCTGCACTCTCTCATGAATCCCTTCGGCCATCTCCACACTATGAACAACAAATGTCAATCACCTGGATCTGTCTCTGTAACTGCTTCCAGAAATTGCTTGAATCCTCAACTTCCTATGACTCAATTAGCTCTGTTACAACTTCTTGATAATCGCCTCTGGATCGGCTTCACTGAATCGCTTATATCACAATGCAACAACCGAAGATCAGCTGTTCTGCTTGGTTACGATCTGTCTCTGATACCTTCAAAGTCGGATTGGAATTAACTGCTAGGAATTGCCTATCAACAGCTGAGAATCATCGGAATCTGCCTCTGAATCTGTCTCCAAGAGTCACCTGGCACCTAACTCCTGAGAATTGATTTGCTCTGGACAGTCTCCTGAGAATTGATTGACTCTGAAACAGCTGCTGTGATTTGCTTGAATGTCAGCCAAAAATTGATCGCCTCAATCAACAGTTGTAATAGAGGAATCAGCAGCTGAGAATTGCCTTGCTCTGCTTCACTTCAAAATCTAAATTCAGCTGCTAAGAATTGCCGGAATCACAGCTTAGAACCGTTGGCTTTGATTCCAAATTGTCAGATCCTGGAATTTGGCAAGGTGAATTCTCAGCCAATTGGCGAGAACTAAGGCAGAAGTAGGGAGAAATTGAGAATACAGTTCAGAGAGAGAGAACAACAGAAAGAGGCACAAGAGAGAGAAGGATTGAGTGGGAAACAGAGGATTCTGGGAAATATTTCTTCCACAGATTTGCATTAGGCTGGGTTAGCTTTATATACTAATCCAAGCAGCAGTTAAGTTGGCGCCAACAAGGCTGCCAATTACAAACTCAAAGTACAACTATGAGCAGCTAGCTCTAAGTTCAACTGCTAAAACTAATGCTGTTTAGGTACAAACAGTTAGGTGCATGACACGTTAGTATACTGGTTTATTTTATGAAGAGGGCAGGCTTAATTGGTTTGTTATTTCGGGTCATATTATGTTATAGTTGTACTTGTGTCAAAATTAGTTAAATTGATACTTTGATTGTGTCGAAATTGGTTTGGTTTGTTTTGTTTTGATTTTTTTGCTATGTTCTTGTGCAACTTGTGGAATGAAGTGACCTGATCAGACGAAGTTTGGTTTGAATATAATTTAAAATGCAATAGAATATACAAGAAAGTGAGGTAGGCAAGCTTTCTTTACTCTAATCTTCTTTGAAAATTATTCTAACTTAAGTTTCTTCCCTATTGTGTTTCCATATTGTACTTGTTGGTTTCACCATGTCAACTAAGTTATGGAACACAACTATATCAATTATCTTCATTCACCACCATCTCATGAAATTTCTCCATGTGAAGATGGTGTTCAAACTTCATTTCATCATTACTCCGCCAGGGGATATTATCCACTGCCGGTCCCAAGCCCGGATAAAGGAGGAGGGTTGCGTTAGGTAGCCGACAGCCAGCGTAAAACTTAGTCGGATCCAAATATGAATTCTAGACAAACTATTTGTTGGGATGTAACCCACATAGAAGTCTAGAATTCATATAGCCAACCCCACATAGTGGGATAACGGCTGGATATGTTGTTGTTGTTGTTAAGTTTCTTCCCTAATTGTTATTTGTTTTAACTAAACTCATGCACTGCTTGGATCCCTAAGAAAACGAGTTCCTTGCAATCTCAGAACGTAAAAGAGCCACGATGCAGAACACGTGATTCGTATTGCGGTTCCATGGGGTAGGATGGAACTCGATAACTATGGTGCAAATTCTAGTCACATTAAAACTAGAAGGAGTAGCAGCTTACATGCCCATACTCCTTTTTTAAAATGAATAGTTGAGTTTCTAGAGAAATTCTAGTTATTGTTGGTGAATTTGCTCAGTCCTTGTAAGGCACCACCTTACTTTCCTTCTCTGTTCTTTCTCCACCTTTCTACATGGTAAGCAAACTACTGTTCTCATATTGTTAATAGTCTAACAACACTCAGCTTTCTAGTCCCATGACCTCCTGCAGTTGTGCATAAGTCAATCCTAATCCTTTTCCTTGCCTTTTTTGTCTCCTTTTAGTTACTACCAAAAACTCATATATCTTTGCTGTTCAAGACTCTCATACCTGTTTCCCAAAATCTCTATGCCAAACACTTAATAAAAGTTAAGCCGAAACTAACCCATTTAATCTTTGTGCTAAACACTTAATAAAAGTTAGACTAAACTAATCATTTTGGCTGAGAAATCAGAAAAGCCTTCTTCCACATTTTAGAATTGTAACTCTTAGCTACTTCTGTTATACCAGAACCCACCACCGAGTTCAATTGTCTGTGACATTGTGCCAAGGTTCTAAAGTTGTCCCTTCATCAAAGACATTTTTGCTGAATGTGATAGTTGAGTATTCCCTATTGCATGCATCTTCTTCACCTTCATGCATGAATAGATTGCTTTAAGATATTGCATCATTTGCTCAATGTCCTGCATTGTAGGATGCTCTCAAAATTATTGTCTTCAAGTTGTTTACTGTCAAGCTTGTGGGTGCACGCACTACTATTGCTACATGGCAAGCCCTAGAGGATCAGTGTTGGCTTGACTGTCCTCCTTGACATGGCATATGACTTGTGACAATGCCAAATTAAAAATGATTTGTTCAGCTATAACGACTCAACCTTGTGAAGTGACTCGTGGGCACTCACCCTCCCTTCCTCAAGTTGCTCCTCAAAATGGTTTGCATTGGCTGGGGAGAAGGGTGTTCTGTCTTTGGCCAAAGCCATTGTATTCTCCCTAGGTCTAGAACCTCTTGTTAACATTCTTTGGTAGGGGACCTCCCCTTGGTTAATCATCTTATATCTTATGCCTTAAATGCTATGGGTCACAAGCAAGACCCAAAAACCATCAACTTCTATTTGGGGTCGCCAAGGACCTCTGGACATCGAACAACAATGTCTTTGAGTAAACTAACCTTTGATGGACAATGCAGTTTGTGTTTGTTTCATCTTATTTAGCTATTGGATCACATAAACAAAATACTCTACAAACCTTGGGTAGGATCAAAATGTAATGTCCAGCCTTGATCACCATATTCACACAGAAACTAGTGTCAAGCCCTCTAATTAGGGCTGGACAATTTTGGCAATTCGAACAAACAGGATACAAGAGAGAGAGAGAGAGAGAGAGAGAGAGAGAAATGATCTTGATTACTATCTTCGATGATACTTTCTTCCCATAGCCACAGGTCTCTTATAGGCTTCCAACAACATAACATCTTCTACAGCATAACAACAAAGACTATTCTAACTAACGTAATAGCAAAGGTTGTTGTATGGTTATCCAACCCCCTAACTACTTAACCCCCCAGCTAACTAACACAACTAGTTATCTTCCTCGATAAAATACTTGTTTACCCCTAGGGTCATGACAATCCCCTCCCCTTCAAACCATTCTTGTCCCCAAGAATTGACAGCGACGGCTATGGTTCAACCAATCCCTGCCTTCAAACTTGCTGCCTCTTTTTCTCCTTATTGTTTTTCTTTTCCCCTTTGAGTAGTAGAAGTGTAGCAGCATTCACAACCTCTGGTTGTTCTACCGTTGCCTCAGCCTTTCCTTCAAACACTTCAGTCTGCATAAAATGCAGTTGTGATTCCTCCCTGATGATCACCTTGCACTCACCAGTTTCCTCATGGGACACATTATTTTCTTCTTCTTCCTTTTCCCCATCATAACCCTACATATTCACCAGTTGCCTCTTACATTGATGGCTGAGGCTATATTTGTCTCCACATTTAAAGCATAGCCTTAGTTGTCTCCTTTGCTCTATCAAATTACCCTTAGTGCCATTATTATAGGAAGGTGTTTTGGCTGCCTCTTGATTAGGCCTTGTAGCAAAAGCCTAGAGTTACCACCCCCGTACTGCTCGGTCAATAAACTCGGCTCTTAGGGAACATTATGCTTCTTAAAAATGGCTTCTAGTGCCAGCTCTTGTAGTCTAGCATTTTCTGTCGCTTTCCTCACTGATGTGGGCATCATCATCTTTACCATGGGCCGTAATTTTTCCCTCAATCCACTAAAGAAGCTGGACACCAAGTATTGTTTAGTGAATCTCAGCTACACAGTGCACACCATGGACCTCAATTCCTCAACCTGGTCTTGGTACTCCACTACGGTCCCTTCTTGCTTCAATTTGCTAAATTCCTCTACTACATCCGCCATACTTTTCTCCCCAAAATGCTTACATAACCCTTCAACAAAATCTGTCCAACTCCCCTGCATTCCTTCATCTTGAACCCACCCTTGATACCAAGAGTCTTCTACATCATTCAAATAGGCTGCAACCATATTGATCTTCTGTTCTTTTGGAATTCTGTAGAACTGAAAAAATCTTTTGCATCTCCTTGTCCACCACCTTGGTTTCTTCCCCTCAAACATTGGAATTTCCATTCTTGGCATAAGGGTATGGACGTGAGTTAGGGGTTGCGCATGCCTAACCTAAGTTCTTGAATGGTAAGCTGATCTTCTTCTTCAAGAAGCCCTTGAGTTCTTGATCAGTTGCCCTGCTGCGGTAAAATGGGATCAGAGGCTTGCTTTGGCAAAAATTCCGGCAACAACCGAAATTGAGGCAGGGAGGACAACATGCTTAGCACACTATCGATCCTCTGCCCTTGCTACTCCATCGTCTCTTGGCATCGCCCAATGGCTTTTTGTTGCTTCTCCGCCACTACCTGCATGATTTCCCTTCATTCTGCTTAGTCCTCCCGAGTTTGGAGCATCGTTTCTTGAGTGTGAGACAACCCATGCTCCAGAGCCTCCATCCTAGTCTCCAATTGTTTCAATCTAGTCCCTTTCGCCATCTACCTGGATCTCACTTCACCACTTCGGTTGCTACCCTGACTTGCGTTCTTCCTTCTACCTCTTCTTAGAATGCGCCTTAGGTCGTGCTCTTGTTGGCGTCCGTCGACCCTGTGATCACTACTCTTGTTTGCGTCGACTTTGCATTTCCCTTACTCGCTGGGATCATAGTGGCAATCATTGTGATTCCACGATTGCCCACCTTCAGAATCGCAAATGAATAGTGATTAGGAGGAGTCAGAAGCCCAATCACCATCCAATGGCCACCTCCTACTTCGCCTTCAACATTCGGCCAAGTCTGTTGAGTTAATGACACTGAATCGTCAGAATAGTTTGTACTACCGTGACCACGTCGGAATTGCTATTGCTAGCAAGTTTTGATTGCTTGCCCTCATCGTGATGCTACCCGTCAATCACCCCATAGCTGGTTCGTCCAGCTCTGATACCACTTTGTCAAGCCCTCTTATTAGGGTTGGACAATTTCAGCAATTCAAACAAACAAAATGCAAGAAAGAAAGAGAGAGAGAGAGGGAAAGAAATGATCTTGATTACTATCTTTGATGATACTTTCTTCCCACAGCCACAGGTCTCTTATAGGCTTCCAACAACATAACAACATATTCTACAGCATAACAACAAAGACTATTCTCACTAACGTGACAACAAATGCTGTTGTATAGTTATCCAACCCCCTAACTACTTAACCCTCTAGCTAACTAACACAACTGGTTATCTTCCCCGATAAAATGCTTATTTACCCCTAGGGTCGTGACAATTAGCCCTAATTATACCAGAGTTTTGCAGGTTTGAAATTTCCATGCTTAAAGACTTACTCAAACTAAATGCGTTCTTCTCTCTTGTTCTGTGCCATAGTTGCTATAATTCTCAACTAGCCATAAAAGCTGGTATTTCCCTTTCTCACTAGAGCCAAGTCTTTCACAGAAGACCTAAATTCATCTTTGTCTTTCTATGATGCGTGTTTTATGTGTATATAGTCGATTATATTGGATATGAATATATTGTAGTTTGTTTATGTTATCTAATTCTACTTTCTGGCTAAAGTAATTATTATTTATCTTTCATCAGTCACTCTTCCCTGTTCCTACTTTTCTGGATGCTTCCCTTTTTTCTTTGATTTTCCAATTATATTTACCATAGAATAGTTTCGATGATATAACTATTGTGGGAAGAGGATGCTTAATGAATTGCTATATTACATTCAGTTGTATCTAATTTATTTAATACAAATTTGGTTTCCCTTATTTTCATCAACCTTACATTTGGTATTAGTAAATTGCTATTTCACATTCAGTTCTGTGTTCTTAAAAAATTTAATTGGTCATCTATTTCTTCTTGTAGGATCTTTTGAGGAAATTACACTCCCTTTATTCTTCTAAGGCCCTTGAGTCATCAGAAATTGTTGTACCTTTGCCAGCAAATGAAGATGAGACTCGTTCTTCCTCTCTAAAAGAAAAGAATGTTTCTGAGGGATCACCAGAATTCTCAAAATCTTCGTACCAGTTCAACAGAAAGAATGAAATGAAACAAACCGTTCTAAAATTATCACAACAAAAAGTTCCATGCCTTTGGTGGTTCCGTACCTTCATTTTGAAGTATGGCAATCATCAGCTAGTCATATCAAATGGAAAAATTGTGCTGAGCTGCTTGATAATTCTCATATATTATGTTTTCCAAAGGAAGCAAGCCATGTTGAAGAGGTGAGTAGTGCTTTCCCAATTGGTTTCTCTGCTGATGAAATACTTTTGACTTGTTCTATGCAATCCATTCATTGTCAATGGTTAAAAATGTATTTATGAACTGCTTTTTTGGATTTCTGACCTAGTTTTTTGGACTGTCCAACAACAACATGGTATGAAGAGCATAGTGAGCAGTGAAAAAGTGGTTCAATCTCTTTCTTACCATGCGTGTTCAAGCGAGAGACAGTTGTGTCTCTTGTGTTTGAACCATGCCCTATTTTATAGACACTGAAAAGGAGATAGAGTATGTATGTTCACATGCTGTTGATCAATATTGTTCTTTGGCTGAGGATTTTTGGTGCTAGGGCTTGCACAACGATCATGTACAACCCAGGACTTGAGGTGTTCCTGATAATCTGACCTTAGTTTTGGTCTGCTTTTGTTATATCACAATTTGCTTCTGAGTTTCTAACCTTTTCTTCGCTAAGTAAGCACATGGGTTTCTAACCTTATTGAGTTTTGAAGGTAGGTGTTACCCCTTTGGTTTGGTTTCCAGGCCCCCCTGTCCTATCCAATATGTAGAAATAAGTTAACTTATCTGGATAAGAACCAACCTTTCTTTTGGATATCCAGAATTATCTTTCACCTCCACGTATGATTTCACTGCCAATTTGGCTACTACCTCTGGTGCAGCTGAAGGGTCACGGAAAAGGATTGTAGCTCTCTTGGCAGTGTGGGATATCAAGAGAACAGCAATGGGAACATTTTAAAATTCCAGGTGAAGGAAAATGTTTTTAAACTAGTTGGAGTTTAGGCAAATATTTTTATTTGAGACCATAAAATCATTGTGTTAGCTAATGCTATTTTCTTTAACATGAAATATTAATTGGAATAAAGAAAAGTGAGGACCCAGGGATCAATTGGTTATGTTAACTTGTTGTCCATTGTTCTCCACATCTCACTAATTTGTATAAGAATGTTATATATATGTCGCCCCTACATTTGTCACCCCAGGAACTTCACTTCCTTTCAGTTTACTTAGTTTCTCTACCTCAAACTTTAGTTCTGAACAATGCCAAAATCTTGTCATGACACTGCACCGATGATATTAGCATGTTTTTTTAAGTAAAAGAGTAAAGGACAGCCATCTGTATATATACAATCTGCAATGCCCACTTTTACTCCTCAGTGCGTGCTAATACTTGGCCGGGAAACCATGCTTAGGTCATATGTAGTGACAATCGTTATTCACACTTCTGGAGCTATGGTTGTAATGCAACCTAAAGGACAAGTTGTGTCCATCAAGTAGAATGTGATATTTCAGTAGTGTGCTATAATATGGAGGTATGCATATTTGAACATAAACTCATATGTGAGATTTACCATGTTTTCTGGAGATAGGCATGTTGTAATCGCTTGTATTAGATTAGCTTTGGTTATCTCGGGAGAGTTTCTTAGACTATTAGCATTTGTATATCACTTATTTTATTCTAGAAGGATTGTTTCTAGAAGGGTTAGTTAGCAGATTTGTTAGTTCGGTTAGTTGGTTGTAACTATCGATTTTTAAATAGCTTTCTATTTTACTGCATCTATGTTGTATAAATAGATGTCGGGTGTGAGGTTTTAGAGAGAGCTTTATTCTGTCTTAAAATGAGAGGGTAAGAGGAGTATGCACTCAGTTTACTTGAGAACTAAGAGGGTATATCTTTGTTTTCTTGGGTAGGGAAATTCTCAGCAGTTCTGGGTATAAGGCTGGTGAGTATGTTGATGCATGTAATCTTTTAAGTTTCATTGGGCAGTCTGGATGTAGGTCTTGTTAAAAGACCGAATCAGGATAAATTCTTGGTGTTCTTGCTTCTCGGTTTGTGTTCTTATTTTCTAAGTTTTTCGTTAATCTTGTATGTGTCATCAAGGTGAGTAATTCTGAGAGAAGTTTTCGTTGTGAGTGAGAGTGTTATTGAGAGTTAGATAGCTGCGGGATTATTCCAACAACGTGGTATCAGAGCCTTCAATCTCAGTGGCATTCAAGATTCTTCAAGAAACCTCAGAAGGCAGAATCAAAGACTCAAAACGAGATGGCGCCAACTGCATCAAGATACGACATCGACAAATTCGATGGGTCTAACGACTTCGGCCTATGGAGGATCAAGATGGAAGCATTCCTCTACAGTCAAGGCCTAGAAGGAGCGCTGGAATCAGAGGTACTCGAGACATCAATTGAAAGCCAAACACCAGTTCTAACTACCGCACGGAAAGAGGCTCAGGCAGAGATCAAGAAAAAGGCTTACAACCCTCTGATTTTAAGTCTTGGAGACAAAGTTCTAAGGGAGGTATCAAAGTTAAAGTCAGCGGCTGAAATCTGGAGAAGACTGAAAGATCTTTACCTCAAAAAGACCCTATCCAGTCGATTATTCCTAAAAGCCAGGTTCTTTAATCTTAAAATGCATGATAATCAAAAACTTCAAGAGCATTTAGATGACTTTAACAAACTATGTTTAGATTTCGAAAACATAGATGTGAAATATGATGATGAAGACAAGGTCCTAGTTCTTCTATATTCATTACCTAAGTCTTATGAAAACTTTGTGGATATTGTCCAACATGGTAGAGACAAACTTTCTTTAGAAGATGTTATAGGGGCTCTAAATTCTAAAGAATTAAGGATTAAGATGGACTGCAAATTAACATTGGTGA
This sequence comes from Diospyros kaki, assembly GCA_036245055.1. NCBI lineage: Eukaryota > Viridiplantae > Streptophyta > Magnoliopsida > Ericales > Ebenaceae > Diospyros > Diospyros kaki. Next base: position 13,186,492 of record BSEG01000015.1, on the reverse strand, counting down.
GGCCTTAACAACAAGATCAAGAAGCACTAAAAGAGACCAGAAAAATAAGGGAAAGTCAAGGTCTAAATCTAGGAATGGAAAATGGCCAATAAAGTGTTACTACTGTCAGCAAGAAGGCCATATCAAGAGGATGTGTCCAAAGAGGAAAAAGGATTTAGCCGAGAAGGAGAGTTCAGGAGGAGGGGTAAATTTTTGCGATAGTGGCTATGATAGTTCTGAAGCTTTAGTTGTAAGTGAAAGTGCAGAAAGCCAAGAATGGGTTTTAGACTCTGGCTGCTCCTTTCACATGACTCCTAAACGTCACTGGCTACAAAACTTTAAGAACTTTAATGGAGGTAAGGTCTTACTAGGTAATGACCATGAATGTGAGGTAAAAGGGATAGGAGACATTAGGCTAAAATTGCATGATGGTTCCCATAAAACCCTCACAGCCGTTAGGTATATTCCAGAATTAAAGAGAAACTTGGTTTCTCTTGGGGAGCTGGATAGAAATGGCTTAAAGTTTAAAGGTGAAGGAGGAGTAGTTAAAATAACTAAAGGGTCCTTGGTATGTATGAAGGCTGAGCTAAGAAATGGAATTTACCTTTTGCAAGCTACCACATTATGTGGAGAAGCTACAGCCATAAGCCCTAAACCCAAAACTAAGGAAACTCTATGGCATTTACGAATGTCTCATATCAGTGAGCAGGGCCTTAAAGAGCTTTCAAAGCAAGGTATATTGGATTTAGGTTAGACCATAGGTATAGGCAAGTGTGAGTCTTGTATATATGGTAAGGCAACAAAAGTAAAATTCAGTAAAAATGCTATACATTCATCAAAAGAACCCCTAGACTATATCCACTTAGATTTATGGGGTCCAGCTCAAACTGAATCCCATGGTGGCTCAAGATTTTTCCTATCAATTATAGACGACTTTTCTAGGATGTTATGGGTATATGTCCTAAAGTCAAAAGATAACACATTTGAAATTTTTAGGGCATGGAAGGCTATGTTAGAAAACCAGAAAGGCAAGAAAATCAAAGTTATAAGAACGGATAACGGGTTAGAATTTTGTAATAATGATTTCAATCAAATGTGTAAGGAGGGGGGGAGTATTAGACAGTTAACTGCACCCGGTAATCATAGGCAAAATGGTGTTGCAGAAAGGATGAATAGAATCCTCTTAGAAAGGGTTAGATGCATGTTAAACTATGCAAATTTGTCTAAAGAACTCTGGGGGGAAGCTGTCGCAACAATAGCCCATGTAATAAATCGATCCCCATCTACAGCTATAAATTTTCTAACCCCATATGAAAGATGGATAGGGCATAAGCCAAACCTTGACCACCTTAGAGTGTTCGGATGCCTTGCCTATGCTCATGTAAAACAAGGAAAACTAGAGTCTAGAGCCAATAAATGCTTGTTTTTAGGATATCTATCTGGAGTAAAAGGTTATAAGCTATGGAATTTGTAATTTGAAGGACCAAGGATTGTAATAACTAGGCATGTGACATTTGATGTGGATTCTGCCATGAATGCAAGTAAAGATAAAACTCAACTAGATGAAAGACAAAATAGAGAATCAGTCCCAGTGGAGTTCTCAGAAATCTCCCCAGATTTGCCCGAAAATATCTCTGAAGTTGAGTTTGATTCTTCTAAACCTAGTCCTAATCCAGATCCTGAAGATAACCATAACCATGAATCATCTCAATTTGAAGGAGATGAGGATGACAGTGAGGTAGGCTCAAGCATAGTAGATCAACCAAATCTAGATAGGTATAGTGTGGTTAGGGACCGACAGCCTAGAGCCCGTAAGCCACCTCAAAGATATGGCTACTCAAATTTAGTAGCCTATGCCCTAATTAGTGCGTCTGAAATAGCAAGTGAAGAACCTCTATCATATGAGCAAGTAGTGTCTTCTAAGGATGTTAGTAAGTGGATAGAAGCTATGCAGTCCGAGATAAATTCCCTTAAGAAAAACCAGACTTGGAAGCTGGTGGAGAGGCCTAAAGGGCAGCGGGTAGTTGGCTGCAAATGGCTGTTTAAAATCAAGGAAGGGGCTGGAGATAATTCTAAGCCTAGGTACAAAGCTAGGCTAGTTGCTAGAGGCTTTACCCAAGTCCCAGGAATAGATTTTAATGAAGTTTTTTCTCCTGTAGTAAGACATTCTTCTATAAGGTTGTTGCTGGCCATTACAGCTAAATTGAACCTTCATTTAGAGCAGTTGAATGTTACAACTGCCTTTCTTCATGGAGACCTTGAAGAGAGAATTTATATGAACCAACCTAAGGGGTTTGAAGCTAAGGGAGAGGTGGAGAAAGTGTGCGTCCTTAGAAAGTCATTGTATGGACTTAAAACAATCCCCAAGATAATGGTACCGGAAATTTGATTCGGTTATGATAAACCAAGGTTATCTAAGGAGTTCCTATGATTGTTGTATATATTTTAAACATGTCACACCTAGTATTTCTATCTACCTATTGTTATATGTGGATGACATACTTATTGCAAGTCAATCCACAAGAGAAATCCAGCTTCTCAAGCAAAGGCTGAAAGCTAAATTTGAGTTGAAGGAATTAGGTGAGGCAAAGAAAATCCTAGGGATGGAGATTTCTAGGGATAAGCCTCATAGGAAAATATATCTATCTCAAAGAACATACTTAGCAAAATTGTTATCAAGATTTGGAATGTCAACTGCAAAGGCTGTTAGAGTGCCTTTTGCATCACATTTTAAATTGTCTTTAGATCAGTCTCCAAAGGATGAGGAAAGTAGGAAGGAGATGGCCAATATTCCATAATCAAGTGCAGTAGGCAGCTTAATGTATGGAATGGTCTGCACTAGACTCGCCTTGGCACATGGAATGAGTGTCATAAGTCGATTCATGGCTAATCTAGGAAAGCTCCACTGGTTAGTTGTTAAATGGATGTGTAGATATCTTAGAGGATCAATTGATTATGTTGTGTCTTATAGTGGTGAAAGTCTAGAAGATCAACCTATAATCCTAGGGTATGTTGATGCAGATTATGCTGCTGATATTGATAAGAGAAGGTCCTCAACTGGCTATGTGTTTAGGTTATGGAACTCTACTATTAGTTGAAAATCGAGTCTCCAACATGTGGTAGCATTATCAACTACCGAAGCAGAATACATAGCCCTTTCGGATGCATTTAAAGAGGCTTTGTGGCTAAAAGGATTAGTAGGAGAGATTCTAGGTGTAGATGTTAAGGCCACTTTGATGTGTGATAGTCAAAGTGCAATCCATTTGTCTAAAAACCAAGCTCATCATGAAAGAACAAAGCATATAGACATAAGATATCATTTTATCAGACAAGTTATTGAAAATAAAACTGTTATTCTAACCAAAGTTTCAGGTGAGGAAAATGCAGTAGATATTTACAAAGGCTATTCCAGTTTCAAAGTTAAAGCACTACTTGGATATTTTGAAATTGATTCCGTCAGATCTGAAGCAGAATCAAGACAGCATGTCAAGATACAGGTAGCAGAAAAGAACTCGAAGGGTTAGTTAGCAGATTTGTTAGTTCGGTTAGTTGGTTGTAACTACCGGTTTTTAAATAGCTTTCTATTTTACCGCATCTATGTTGTATAAATAGATGTCGGGTGTGAGGTTTTGGAGAGAGCTTTATTTTGTCTTAAGATGAGAGGGTAAGAGGAGTATGCACTCAGTTTACTTGAGAACTAAGAGGGTATATCTTTGTTTTCTTGGGTAGGGAAATTCTCAGCAATTTTGGGTATAAGGCTGGTGAGTGTGTTGATGAATGTAATCCTTTAAGTTTCATTCAAGATAGTGAAGATAAAGTGCCTTGGGCAATCTGGATGTAGGTCTTGTTAAAAAACCGAACCATGATAAATTCTTGGTGTTCTTACTTCTCGGTTTGTGTTCTTATTTTCTGAGTTTTTCGTTAATCTTGTATGTGTCATCAAGGTGAGTAATTCTGAGAGAGGTTTTCATTGTGAGTGAGAGTGTTATTGAGAGTTAGATAGCTGCGGTATTATTCCAACAAGGCATTCTTACAAGAAAAGGGGTCACTCCATTTCATTTTTTGGAGTGTAAACCTGTTCTTTGCATTTTATCAATTTTGCTAGGTCCACAATACAGGCATTTAGATATGAGATTATGTCTAATATCAAAATTGGCCTTAATGTCGCTAGGGAGAAAAACCAACATACAATAACATATCAAGCCTCATTCCCACTAAGGTGGAATGTGTGGTTCTCTTTTCACTAGCAAGATAGAACTTTTGAGACAGTTATTCAATATAACAGTGAAGGATCTTTATGCATTTCAGGATACTCAGAAGACGAGCTTTGTCCATGAAGAAGGCTTTGGTGGACTTTTGGCGGCTTGCATTTTCTTACCAGGTGAACCCTCTTGCTGCTGTTCAACCTGTCCCTTCTGCAAACCGTCTGAGACAATAACGGTGTCTTGCCGTTGCCTAGTTCTTCTTAAGACTACGTCAATCAGTGCATATAAGAAGAGAGAGCCTATACCCACATTGTGCTGTTTGGCAATTATGATGGGCTCTCAATGTCGATAATCTCTGTTTGGAGTTTGCCTTGCTATTTTGTTCTTGGTTTCATTGTATAATAACATCGACTGGTTTCTTAGTTCTAAAAGAAGTGTAGTGTAGTTATCAATCGCATTCTTGCTTCATTCTATAAGAGTTCATTGATGACAATGATGGGTGTCAAGTGAGCGCGATCCTTGTTGTAACTTGTTAGTTTCTCATTTGAAAGTTCCATTCCTGTTCCTGGCAAAGCAAATAGCCTTCAGGACTTGCAGACCATCTGTTTGATGAAATTGCTGAAAGGACATTTGGGTAAGCCTGCTTGAGTTATGGTTTTGCCCACTAATTTTTTCAAGGTTGTTCCTTTCTTTACTATTAAAACTGAATAAAAGTCGATTTAGTTAGCTGCATATATAATAAATAAAATTCAATTTCTTCTTCTTCTTCTTCTTTTTTTTTTTTTGGGCCTTGACAAATACAATATATTGCACACATGGCACGGCCAAAACTTAAGATTAACCGTGGGTAAATGATGTACCTACATTGAATGATTTCTTATCCATTTTAGTACATTGAATTAGCTTCCTCCATTTTGCAAAAGCCAACCCCCATAACTCCCTGCTGAGGCATCACTCACGATAGATTGCTATGACTTATAATCACCAAATATCATGCATTAATTATTAGATGAATGTTGTGACTTGCAATGGTCTTGGATTTAAGTTTCTTGTCAGCAATCTCCTCTCACCCTTAAGTCTGAGTGGTCGCCCGTTTAGGAGGTTATTATGGATTTAAGAAATGAATGATTAATAATGGTGTTATTGAAGTTTAATAGAGATACATTATTTGTCTTGTCAAGAAAGGTATTTGAGAGTAGCCAGAGAAAATTAGTCATTAAAATGCAACTACATGGGTGGGGCGACGAGTTTGGTCTACTCTTATAATCCAAACTTACCTCCTTATTCAAGAAAAAAATAAAATAAAAACTTAAAAGATGCATGTCAAATAAATATATAAAAATTTTAAGTATAACTTACATAAGATTTATGATAACATAACATGTCATTGTGATCCAAGCATTTGACATGAACTTTTTGTTTTTTAAGAAAATTTGTGCGTATTGTTAATGTATGTGTGTGGGCATATCTATTTTATATATATATATTGGTTGATTTATTGGTTATGCATTCGTATTATTAAGAATTGCATAGAGTAACATCTAATAAATTTTTTTACAATTTATTATTCATTGTTTGTTCTTTCTTGATATTTTTCAAGTTAAGTTGTAAATAATACTGATACGATCATAGAATTTAGGTCATCATAACGCATGAAATAAAAATTTAAGTATCATTATATGTATCTCAAACTAACAATTACTTGATAGGTATGCTAACAAGTCTTTTATGCAGTTGACAAGCCTTGCTTTGACTTGAGACACAGAGAAGGTTGTTACTAACCCTTATGTTATAAAAGTTATCCCTCAATTTTGTTAATCACTTTACTTTGATTCTGCATCGAATACCTTTTATCCTAAAACTTTCACTCAACTATGTAGGTGAGTTTACCCTTGTCTTAGGACACTGACCCTCATCTTAAGTCATTTTCAAACAAGAGTAAGTTTTACCTTCGTTTTAATCAAAATAATATTTTAAATTAGAAACACATTAACCAAAGAAATTCACTAATAGTGACTTTTTTATTATTAAATCAAGACAATTATGATTACATTTCAATTTAAGTGAAATCTCACCAATCACATGTAATAACAAATGAGACAAAGGGAATTAATAATTTTTTAAAATAAGTTAACTTGTATAAATATTTTATAATTTTGTTAATCTTTTTATTCTTATCTAAATTTCCAACCACTAAAATAATCTCTCACCTTTATATACAACTTGTTAGTCATGCATTTTGTTCTTCTTACATTTTTCTTGATCATCTAGACACCTTTTACCTTTTTTTTGATAGTTAATAGTCTTCTTTAGACAAATTTATATGCAATTTTAATAATTTATTTTGCCAACAAAGAAACTAGTTCAATCAAAGAATTGATGTGACGTTAGCAAGCCAGTAACATCACTACAGTTCAAGTCATTGATATAATTTTTTAAAATATCAAATTACAAATATAGCTGATTTATTAAAATTTTGTATGAAAAATGACAATTTAACGCTTTTTAAGACAAGGCTGAGACATAGAGAAGGTTAATTAATATGGTTTTCACTATCTAATGTCGTTAAACAGTTTAATTAACATAATAACATATTTATTTATTATTATGAAAATTCAAGTCTGCGAGTCATAAAAATAACTTAATTTTTTGTTTATTAGGTGAATTGAAATATGTTCGTTTTTCAAGCTGGTCGAGGGCCGGGACGTGAATAGAAAAGCCGCTGCAGCGCCACGGCGGTGAATGCAGCTTTCCTTGTGTTTGATCGTTGGTGAGTCTGCAAAATGGAACCCGAATCAACAGTTTACCAACGACCCGTCGGCGAGAACGAAAAGGTTGGGACCCACTGATATGATTCATTCAACCCCCGCACATGAAAATCCAGCTCCCTTCTTCAAACCCCCCAGATCTCCACCACGATCTCCAGCTCCCAAACCCTAGCTCGATCCCCCTACCATTTCCACTTCCATCTTCGTACAATTCAGGTAAATCTCTATCCCCTTCCCACCTTCTTTTTCCCGGTTATTGGTTTCCGTTTCGTTTGGACTTGGGGACGGGGTTGATCTGTTTGGTTGGTTTGAATTCTCTTGATCGTTTACCGCCGCGATCGGTTGATTTGCAGAGTAGTGGTGTTGTTTGAGGTTAGAAAGGTGCAATGCAGCACGCTCCGGCGACGGTGGAGGACCAGCTGATGCTGAAGGCGATCAGGGAGGAATGCCCTTGGGAGAGCCTCCCGAAGCGGCTGCAGGCCACTTTGGGTTCTAAGGAAGAATGGCACAGCAGGTTAGTTTTTGTTTTTGGATTTTGTATTAGATAAACTAGAATTTGTTCTGCGCAAAATTCAGCTAAAACTGTTGTGTTCTTATGCTAGTGTTTATCATTCAGAAACTGAATCAAACATTTTTGGCTTGGCTTAGTTGGCCAGTTCTAGACCGAGGCTGTTACTTATTTTCTTAAGAATTTACTTTCTTATTATTGGAAGTGAAGTTTAAGACATTCGTGGGTTATTTTAGAATTACATTTGATGTTACTTAACATGCTTGGTTTCTAATTTCTGAATTCCCTGCGTCTGATCCAGCCAAGAACCTAGTGTTCTACCATAGTCCACGGAGCTGACCCCGACCTTGTGGGATGGCCATGGATATAGATGGTTGGAGCTCTAGATTTCATGTAGCTGACCCCACCTAGTGGGTTTAGGGCTTGTGATTGTTTGTGGTTGTTGTAAGGTTTGTGAATCTCTTTGCTTGGAGATTTCTCTCGATTTGAGCTTGTTTAATGAACTTCTATAACTGTAATCATCAGCAAGGTACTTAGAATTCTATTTTCTTAATAGCATGCAGGAAGAGAAATCCCTAACTAATATTTGGTTGCGTAGAATTCTATAACCAAGACATGATAGTGGAATCTTCAACTTTGTATTTCTCATAATTGTAGTCACTAACCTGGTGACGTTTGATCCTACCATTCAAGGAACCCATTCGTCTGGTACTTTTGATATACAATAAAGTGGAGTGTGACCAAGTCAAATAATTTTGCATATTTAACTTGACACTGGTGACGTATTCGGGAAATAAAGGGGGGTAGTATAAGCTGAGTGCACATGCTTGGTGTGAGTTTGGCATGGGTTGGTTATGTGGTTATGTGTTTTGGCGGGAACGCTCCCACTTGATTTTGGATGGTTATGTGGTTATGTGTTTTGGCAGGAACGCTCCCACTTGATTTTGGATGGTTATGTGGTTATGTGTTTTGGCGGGAACGCTCCCACTTGATTTTGGAGAGATAAGTATAAATAAGAATTGATCTCACCTGGTAAAAGGCATGCAATGAAACCATTATCCTTCTGGAATTCTCTGCTACTCATAGAATTAAGGCAGGTAGTTAAAATAGAAATATGTGTTTGGCATTTTATGTGATAGTAAAATTCCATTACAACTCACAGTAAAATTTTAAAAGACAATGGCTAGAAGACCAGTTTTGTTATATGGCACAAAATGTTGGGCAACACAACTTGTGCAAAATATGAATCTAACAAATATGAGGATGTTATAATGGATTGTGGTAATAAAAGAAAAAATAAAATTAGAATTGAGTTTATTGTATTAAGGTCAAAGTGACTTTTATTGAAGATAAGATGCACGCGACATGATTAAGACGGTTTGTTTATATTAGAAGAAGACTAAGCAAAAGAGGTAAAGGAAGACTAAGGAAAACTTGGTGCAAAACCCTTGGATAAATGTCAGATCTCAAGATCTGACCGGCAAGCTCTTCCAGAATTTAGGAAGAGAATAGGTGGGAAGAAGGAAATACGAAGGAGAGAGAGAGAGAGAGATTGAATTAGGAGGGAAAGGACATGTGGATTAATCTTCACATATCCCCATCCTCGTGAGCATCTTCTTATTTATAGGGGTTGGTTACAACTAGAGATTTCCTCTAACTACTTCTCTAGAACCTCCAAGTGGCCATGTGCCAAGTGGGCTTATTACAGTTACACTAATCTCCCCTTATACCCTTCTATATTCCTCTAATTACAGGCTTGCCCTTGGGCTGTGACACCCCCCCCCCCCCTTGAATTATTTCTTGTCCCCAGGAAATTAGAGGAAGTTAGCCACCTTGGGATGTCGCTGAAGAAGTTCCGGTAGGTATTCCCAGGTGGTGTCATTTAGATGCGGGTGTGTCCATTGGACCAGAACTTGGGTGATGGGCAGGGAATCTTTGTAAATGACTCACCGATCTATCACTGCCTTAGGCTCGACTTCCATTACTGTGTCATCTTGCAACTCGGGTATGCCCCAGCTAGTATCAGTAGTATTCCCCATTGCCATCTTGAGAAGAAACACATGAAAGACCGGATGTAGACCCACACCTTCAGGCAACTGCAACTTGTAGGCCACAGTTCTGATCTTGGCCAGTAATCTTGAAAGGACCATATTATTTGGGGCTAATTTTAGTGATAGGTCCTTGTCACGACCCTAGCGGAGTAGTATGTAATATTGTAAAATGTAGGGTCTAATGGGGAAATAAAGGAGCTAACAGTATGCTGTAAATGGTTTAACAGTTGGGTAGTTAGAGTTTGTTGAGATAGGTAGAGGTCTTATAAAGCATGGACCTACGGCACACTTGAGGGTATCTTGGAAGTTAATAAACAGTTCTCTCTCTTTCTCTCTTCTATCTGTTGTTCTCCTTCTTTCTATCATTACGTCCTATTCCACCAAATTGCAAGCTGTCATGACCCAAGATTCCATAGAAGGGCATTATAGTAATAGATTTAGCAAGTTGTTAGGAGATATTTTGTAGTTTGTTACAGCACATGAATGCTGTTATTTTTGTTAGAAGAAGCCTATATAAGGCTGTTGGTAGGAGAAGGGAAGGATTATTATGAAATGAATGAAATCTGATTTCTATCTCTAAATTCTCTTCCTCTCTCTCGTCTCTCTCTCTCGTTCTTCTGTTTCTTCCCCTTCTTCTTCTAATCTCCCCTTTCATTTCTTCTCAGTTCTTCCCCAATTCCTCTTCTATCCTTTCACGAACCCTAGGTTCGTGACAATTGGTATCAGAGCAGTCCATCCTTGGCTGTGGTTTTGATTCGAGTTCCGACGGTGAATATCGGTGAGTTCCGACAGTGGCTCCAAGAAGATTGCAGCAGAGCCAGGGTTCTTCAGCCATATCAGTGATTGGGTGATTCGATTCTAGGCGATTTTTGGCTGAACCTCGGAATTTGATTCCGCTGCCTGAGAAGGAAACTGTGGCAGCTGGTTCGGCTTGAAGAGGAACAGCATTTGCAATTCGCCACTACTAGAACCAGAGTCGAAGGCGAGTTTGGTTGCTGAAGACGACTTTGAAGGACGATCAGGTTAGTGAATTTTCATATCCGACCGTGATAGAGGAGGTGAGGTGCGACCACGATTCTCGGCAACCCAGGCGAATGCAAGGAGCTATTTGGTAGTGGTCCTCGGCCCAGAAGGTCACGATTGGAGTGGGATTCCAAGTATTAGCGATTATGTGGGTGTCGTTATTCGAACTCGGGAGTGACGCAATACAGTGGGTTGGAATCGAGTGCGTCGCGATACAGTGGGTGTAGCGATTGGAGTAGCAGAGAGTTCTAGTGATTTCTAGAATCAGAAGCGGTCGCAAATTGGGCTAGAAATCAAGCAGTCATCGGCCTTACCCAGACCTCCAGGCGAACCCATTGAACATCAACCCGATCGAAAACACCAACCAATCGGGTTGGGAAGGATTCGAGTACCGGAAAGAAGCAATGGCTAGGTGGGACACGAACTGAGGAGCACTCGTGATTGGTGTGGGAGTCCGTCGAAGGCAGTGACGCGAACGACCAAGAGGTTCACGAGTGAGTCGGACAAGGAAGTAGGAGACGCGACCGTTGTCAATTGAGGTCGGTGGTTAGGCAAAGCAGGTTCGGCGACTCCAGTGACTCTAGAAGGCGATCAAGTTGCTGTAATTGTGCGACTTCTTCCGCTGCTACAATAAACCTGACCTTGAAGCAGAACAGTGGCTGCAATTTGCCACTTATTGGATCAATTGCTGAGGCGATTGTTGTGAAGTGGAAGAGCAGGTTGATTGCGGCTATTTTCTGAGCTTGTGGACGGTGATTGGGTGGCGACGGGTGCAAGGAGGAATTGGACTGGGATTTATCGAGCAGCGATTTCAACGGAATCAACGCGTTCCAGCATTTCAGTGAGTCTGGGTGGGCTCTCGGCGGAGGATTAACTCTCAGCCTTCGTGATTTCAATAAATTTGAGTTGGAGTATTGAAAACGAGTCTCCCGTGCCTTTTAGTCGCGAAATTCAGGAAGCGTGACTTGCATCAGAGTCGTGCAACGTGCCGAGTGGCGCCGACTGGATCCAAGTTGCTGTGTGGTGGTGATAGAGGCAAGCAAACCCAGGCGATCAGGGTTGTTGCTCCTTAGCAGCGGATCTAGGCCACTGCCCAGCTTCCGAGTCCTCTTACTGCCGCTGAATTCTGTGAGGGTCTCGGCTAAGAAGCCCAGCAATTTCAGTATCTAATCCTTAGGCGTGGAGTTTTGAAGGCAGTCCTAAGCCGGTGATCCTCAGCCATTGGGTTGCAGAAGCGTGACAGGGTAGTTTTGTCTAGGGGGTAGTCCGATCAATTGTTGGCTGTATTTGGAATCTGATGGCGACTTCAAGGATGTCCAGAGCTCCTTTTTATTGGCCGTCGGCTTCTCCGGCTCGTGAGATTTCTGCCATGACAAACAGTGCACCAATGAGACCAATGGAGTCTCAATTGCAACAGAAGAAAGCCTCCTTTTCAGCTGGAATAGAGCCTCAATGGCAGCCAAAGAAGGCTGCATTTTCAGTTGACCAGCAGCATCAAACATGGGGAAAGGAGTTGGAGAATGAGGCTAGCCGAAGGGACAAAGGAACCAGCAGTGGGTTGGATGAAGAGTGCAAGGAATTTGTTCGAATGTTTCGCGAAAAGTTGCAAGAGTTTGCAATGATACTATCTAAGAAGTATCATTACAATTTTCCGGTCGAATACTTTGATGACTATCATGGAAGTTTCAACAAAGAGGAGTTTCTTAAAATAGAGAAGCCGAAGGAAGAAAAAAGTGAGGAAAAGGAATTAGAGGAAGGCAATCAATCAATTGACAACCTCTCAAGCACTCTTACTAGTGCTAAGACACTTGGCCAGGTGTCAATCATTGAACAATCATTGGATGGAAGTGAAGTTGCAGCATCTCCTGATGTTAATGCTCACAAACAGCCTTGGTATGAGTATTCAAGGAAAGAATACAAACCTCCATTGCTGCATTTTGAGGCTGCTGTTAGTATTTCTACAGCAAAACATGGCTGCAGGATGAATGGATCTACTTCAATTATTCCAAAGAGTACTGGGGCGTCTTTTGCCACATCATTCCCTACTCAATCTGGTATTGCATTACCTGTTTTTCATCATGCAGGAACCATTCAAGGAGTTCAACAGCCTGCTGGGAGTTTTTCTAGTGGATGTTTACCCTCAAACAATCTCCCTATTGCTCTTTCTCAGATATCTAATGGCAGCTCACATGATCATTCAAGGGGACAGGATACATTCGCTGAAGAAAGAGATGCTGATTTCTCTTTCAGCCAAGGGAATTTTTCTGTGAGTTATGATCATGAAAGTAGTCCTCTTGACCAGCAGCAAATTCAAAGGGGTGAGGAATTTTGGAGGCCGGTTGTAGCTGGAAAAAAACTAAGGGAGGTAGCTGAAGAAGTTGTAGGTTTTGCTGAAGGGAACAAAATTCCAGCTGTTGTATTGGTTCTTCCTCCTGTTGGAAAATTCAAATGCTGGTCTATTGCATTGACTGATGAACAGAGGGTTGAAGTCGATGCGGCAGCAAGTTATGATGTTGTTACGGTTGAGGAAAAAGAAAAGAGGAAAAAGTCTAGAAGGATAAAGAAGGAAAGAAGCATTAAACTGATAGAGAAAGCTGGAATTGGATGAGTATGAATGGCTCAATGTAATAAGTTTCTTGGGGACAAGAAACTTTTCAAGGGGAGGGAATTGTCATGACCCAAGATTCCATAGAAGGGCATTATAGTAATAGATTTAGCAAGTTGTTAGGAGATATTTTGTAGTTTGTTACAGCACATGAATGCTGTTATTTTTGTTAGAAGAAGCCTATATAAGGCTGTTGGTAGGAGAAGGGAAGGATTATTATGAAATGAATGAAATCTGATTTCTATCTCTAAATTCTCTTCCTCTCTCTCGTCTCTCTCTCTCGTTCTTCTGTTTCTTCCCCTTCTTCTTCTAATCTCCCCTTTCATTTCTTCTCAGTTCTTCCCCAATTCCTCTTCTATCCTTTCACGAACCCTAGGTTCGTGACACAAGCCCTAATCCTAGGGCTTGACAAAGTGGTATCAGAGTCGATCGGTCCGGCGGTGGGTAGTAGCGATAGTAGTGGAAGAAACAAGCGCAGACTAGTGTAGGTGAGGATCACAAAGCGATGGCAAAAGGAACGCGCTTGAGACAATTGGAGGTTACATTGGAAACCATGGAATTTGGCGTGAATAACACCCAGGAGGTACTGCGCCAAACGAGGGAAGAATTGACGGAATGGAAGGAGCTCATGCAAGCGATTGTGGAAAAGTAACAAGAAATAGTGGAAAGATGCCAAGAATCGATTCAAAAGTGTCAAGAAACAGTGGAACAACAAGGGCAAAGGATCAACAGTATGTTAAATATGTTGGCCTCTCTGCCCTAGTTCCGGTTATCACAGGAATTCCCACCGTGACAGAAATCAACACCAATCTTGTTGCATCGCGACGATTGATCGAGCGTGGAAGGAGCCGTGGAAGAGGTAGAGCAGCATCTAATTGGGAAGAACCGGACAACCAATGTTGCACGACCATGCACCTACGCCAAAGTTGGAAATACCACTGTTCGAGGGAAAGAGTCCAAGGTGGTGGCTAAGGCGGTGCGAACGATTCTTCTAGCTCTACTAGATGATGGAAGATCAGAAAGTAACTCTAACGACAACCTACTTGAATGAAGTAGCAGATTCTTGGTACCAAGGGTGGGTCCAAGATGGAGGGCTGCAAGCGGGGTGGAGAACTTTCGCGGATGGCCTTTGCGAACGTTTTGGAGAGAAGAAGATGACGGGCGTGATTGAAGAATTTAGTAAATTGAAACAAGAAGGTACTGGAATGGAGTACCTTGCCTGTTTTGAAGAATTGAGACCCTTGGTATGTATGATTCAACCTGGACTTACCGATCAGTATGTAGTATCAATTTTTGTGAGTGGGTTGAAGGAGGAGCTACGGCTCATGGTAAAGATGATGACTCCGACAGTGGGTCAGGCGGTGGAAAAGGCTAGGCTTCAAGAAATGACCTTGAAGCCCATTTTCAAGAAACATAAAGTTTCTTACAAGCCAAGTATTCTGGCCGGATAGTATGGGGGAGGAAGTTCTAGACCATTAATAACATGACCTAATCAAGCAACGACCAAGCCAGTAGTAAACAACAATGGAGGAAAGGACAGTTTGATGGAACAAAGGAGGTAACTGGGGCTGTGCTTCAAATGTGGCGACAAATATGAGCCGGGTCATCAGTGCAAAAGACAATTGATGAAGATAGAAGGCATGAGCGAAGAGGAAGAAATGGAAGAGAAAGTAGAACAAGAAGTGGCAAAAGGAGAAGCATTGCAAGAAGATGAGGAAGAAGTGAAAAGGGAGGAAGGAGGAGAGATCTCCTTTCATGCGTTAAAAGGCAGCCCGATGGGATAGATAATCAAAGTTAGGGGTCAGGTGGGAAAAAGAAAGCTAATGGTGCTGATCGATAGTGGAAGCACCCATAGCTTCCTTAGCAAAGCAACTGTTGCAGACCTAAAGTGGCCTTTGATAGCCACGACTCCTTTGTCTGTTATTGTAGCTAATGGCAATCGAATGTTCAGTCTCTACAAATGTGTGGGATTCACATGGATTATGCGGGGGCAAGAATTTGTGGCAGATCTCAGAATTCTAGAATTGGGGGGGTGTGACATTGTTCTTGGTGTGGATTGGATGAGGATAGTGAGTCCCCTTACCTTTGACTTCAATAAATTGGAAGTCACGATAGAAATTGAAGGAAAGAAGTTGACCTCAATGGGCAGCCTAGAGAAAGGAGACTGCAAGCTCATTGACGGAAAAGGCTGCAGAAGATGATGGGGAAGAAATGGGGGCAAATAGCACAGCTCTATTCTATAAGAGCTGTAGAATCGGAAGATGACAATCAGCCCAAGGAAGGAGCACCACCTACAGACTCGTTGGAGGTACAAATCGCAAAGAAGGTACAAAATTTGGATAGTTTACATTCAATTTTGGTAGAGTTTAAGGATCTCTTTGCAGAACTCAATTCCTTGCCTCCCCAAAGACCCTTGGACCATGCAATCCACCTCAAACCTAACCCTATCCCTATTAACATTCGACCATATAGGTATCCCCCTATCCAGAAAACTGAAATTGAGAAACAAGTAAAAACCATGTTAGACTCAACCATCATCCAGCCAAGTCAAAGTTCCTATGCTTCTCCAGTTCTCCTTGTCAAGAAAAAAGGATGGAACTTGGAGGTTTTGCATAGACTATAGACAACTCAATTCTAGTACAATAAAGAACAAGTTTCCCATACCTTTGATTGATGACTTATTGGATGAGTTGTTTGGTGCAAAAATATTCTCTAAGCTGGACTTTCGGTCTAGTTACCACCAAATTCGAATGGCACCATTCGACATATCTAAAATAGCTTTTAGAACTCATCAAGGCCTCTATGAATTCACTGTTATGCCATTTGGCTTAACCAACGCCCCTGCCACCTTTTAAGCATTGATGAACTAGATTTTCTTACCTCATTTGAGGAAGTTCATCCTAGTTTTTTTTTATGACATCCTCATTTATAGTTCCACCTTTGACTAGCACCTATCACACCTTCGGACTGCATTTGAGATCCTTAAATCTCATCAATTGTTTGTTAAGCTTTTCAAATGTACTTTTGCTGCTAAGGAAGTTGAGTATCTGGGCCATATTATCTGTGGTGAAGGGGTGAGGACAGATCCTAAGAAAGTGGAAGTTATGTGCGAGTGGCCTAGACCTAAAACAGTAAAGGAGTTGAGAGGATTTTTGGGCTTGACTAGTTATTACCGGAAATTTGTGCAGCACTACGGAATGATTAGCAAACCACTTACTGAGCTGCTTAAGAAGGAAGGCTTTCAGTAGAATCCGAGGGTCGAAACAACCTTCATTGCCCTCAAGAAGGCCATGTCTATGGGCCCGGTCCTTGCTTTGCCAAATTTTTCCAAGCCTTTTACAGTGGAGACTGATGCATGTGACTCAGGAATTGGGGTTGTGTTGGTACAACAAGGGTGACCCTTGGCCTTTATAAGCCAAGCCCTTTCTCAAAAACACTTGGGCTTAAGTGTTTATGACAAAGAACTTTTGGCAGTGTTAAGAGTTATTGATAAGTGGCGTTATTACTTAGAAGGCAGTCCATTTGTGATCAAAACGGATCACGAGAGCTTACAGTTTTTAGTGCAACAGAAGCTGCACACACATCTCCAGCGGAAGGGAGTTTCAAAACCCATGGGCCTGGATTTTACTATTCAGTATAGAAGGGATAAGGAAAATGTAGTGGCCGATGCCCTTTCTAGAGGAGATGAGAATGCAGTTTACCAGTCTATTGTAGCTATAGTGCCGGAGTGGATGACAGAGTTGGCAAAAAGCTATGGAAAAACGGAGTGACTCAAGGAAATATTGGCACAACTGGTAGTTAATCCTACTGCAGTCCCTAATTATACCTTAGTGAATGGATTGATGAGGTACAAAGGACAGTTGGTGGTGGGAGATGACACTACGCTAAAAGATAAGATTCTTAAAGCCCTACATTGCTCCCTAATAGGCGGTCATTCAGGAATTCATGCCACTTATCAAAAAGTAAAGCAACTCTTCTTTTGGCTGAAACAGAAAACGAACGTATTGAAGTTTGGGATGCCATGTATAGTATGCCAGCAATGTAAACACGAACAGGTGCCCTATCCTGGTCTACTACAACATCTGGCCATTCCACAACAAACACAGGACAACATTTCTATGGACTTTGTAGGACTCCCTAAATTAGAAGGTAAGGATGTTGTTATGGTTATAGTCGATTGATTCACTAAGTTTGGGCACTTCCTCAGCTTATCTCATCCATTTACAGCCCAAGAAGTGGCTAGAATAGTTTTGGATAGAGTGGCCAGCTTCTATGGAATCCTTAACACCATCATATTGGATAGAGATAGAGTTTTCACAAGTTCGTTTTGGCAGGAGTTATTCAAGAAGCTGGGAGTGGGATTATGTATGTCAACAGCCTATCATCCTCAAACGGATGGCCAGACAGAACGAGTGAACTAGTGTTTAGAGGTGTATCTAAGGTGTATGTGCTTCAGCCACCCCAAGAGTTGGAATAAGTGGCTACCATTAGCACAATGGTGATATAATTTCACTTATCATAATGCCATCAAAAGAAGTCCCTTCGAAGATATGTTTTGATATAAACCCCCATTACTAACTGCTCTATCAGAATCGCAACCTACTATGGCTGAAGTAGAGTAGTACTTCCAACAGAGACAACAGCTGTTAGGGGTCCTAAAAAGGGAACTAGCTACTGCCTGCAATAGAATGAAACAGGCAGCGGACAAATGACGCAGTGAAAGGACTTTTGAGATAGGAGATCGGGTCTACCTCAAGGTAAGGAGGTTTTTATAGCAACCCTATACATCCCTACCAATCTCTAAACTAAGTCCAAAGTATTTTGGACCGTATCTAGTTGAGGCCAAGGTGGGTCCAATGGCATATAGGTTGTAGCTGCTGGAGGGAGTGAACCAACATCATGTATTTCATGTATCCTTGCTAAAAAGAGCAAAAGGAGTAGTTGTGTCTGCTGGACAGGACCTACCATCTTCTGCAGAAGAGGAAGAAGAGATAATTGAACCCCAAGCAGTGCTGGAGAAACGGGTACAATACCAAGGACAACTACCCTTAGTTCAAGTGAGGGTGCAGTGGTCTCATTTACCGTCGGATAACACCACGTGGGAGTATCTCCCAGATCTACTGAAGCAGTTTCCTCGAGCTGTCGGCCTTCTTTAACATTCTTGGGACAAGAATGATTTGAAGGGGTAGGGATTGTTACGACCCTAGTGGAGTAGTATTTAATATTGTAAAAATGTAGGGTCTAATGGGGAAATAAAGGAGCTAACAGTATACTGTAAACAGTTAAATCGTTGGGTAGTTAGAGTTTGTTGAGATAGCTAGAGGTCTTATAAAGCATGGACCTATGACACACTTGAGGGTATCTTGGAAGTTGATAAACATTTCTCTCTCTTTCTCTCTTCTATCTGTTGTTCTTTTCTTTCTATCATTTTCTTACGTCCTATTCTACCAAATTGCAAGCCCTAATCCTAGGGCTTGACAGTCCCTTGTGGAATAAGTGTTGTTGGAACTGTTTTACCTTCAAATATACTTCATCACCTACTTCAAAGGTCCTATCCGTGCGATGCTTGTCTTCCCTCTGTTTCATCCTCTGTTGGGCCATGCTGAGCTCCTTCTTTATTACTTGTAGAGTGTCCTGTCTTGCTTGGAGGTAGTGGTCAGCTAATGTTTTTGCAGAGTGTAGTGTATCATTGCGGGAGTTATAGGAGGAGGATAGCCAAATAAAGCTTCAAATGGGGTTCTTTTGTGGGCTGTATGGAAGTTGGTGTTTTACCACCACTGAGCCAATGATAACCAACGGCTCCAACTTCTGGGTTTTGTAAAATAGAGGCACCAGAGGTATGTCTCCAAGCACTGATTGACACGTTCAGTTTGTTCATCGGTCTTCGAATGGTAGGCAAATGACATGTGCAACCCTATCCTCAACCCTTGACACAAGGTTTTCCAAAATTGGCTTGTAAATATTTTATCACGATCTGAAACCATAGCCTTCGGTACTCCATGTACTTTAAAGACTCTCACGGAAGGGAACCTAGGACTGCTACATCAGATAGTTAAAGTCTTGGTTTATTTTTTACTTACTATTGTCATTTCCTTATTGCTATAATTTTGTTGCTGTAATTTCCCAAGTGATATTAGCTGGAAGATTCCCCACGTGGATGGAAATTAGAATAGGACAAAGAAGCGGTTATAACCGCATGGAGAAGGGATCTGTTGTAGCAGTCCCCACCCACCGAGTGTTTATATATTTCCAGCTTGTTGGAGAAAGGACTATCGAATGAGAATATCAAAATTGATTCTCCTCCATTGCTCCTATCTCTCTTCTTCTTCTCTCTCTCATTCTTCACTCTTGTTCTCTCCCTCCCTTGCTTTGTTCTGTTTTGTGTTGGTCGAAACCCACTCCTAATCCAATCGGGGCTAGGAGTAGTTGCATTCATGGGTGTGCTGTGACAAAGACTCCATCCATAAGTTTCCTGGCCACTTTAGTGGCTGTAAAAGGGTTGGGAAGGAGGAGGAAGTGATTGAACTTAATCAGTCTATCTACCAGTACCAGGATGGTGTCAAATCCCTCAGACTTAGGTAGGGCCTCAATGAAGTCCATAGAGATCTGTTCCCAAGCTTGGGAGGGAATTTCCAAGGGTTGTAATAGGCTGGGGTATGGTACTTGCTCATGTTTGCATCGTTGGCAGGTGGTGCATTGCAGCACATATTTATTGATATCCTTCTTTAGGCCTGGCCAATAAAATAGCTGTCTTACCTGGCGATATGTTACGTTCAGCCCCGAGTGCCCCCCTATGGGTGAGTCATGTAGGGCTTGTAGGATTCTATATCGCAGTTGATCATCTTCCCCTATGACCACCCGGCCTTGGTATCGTAGCAAGCCGCCTTGGAATGAATATCCTACCTCTCCGTGAGGATGTATTGTCGGCCTAGTTATCTTCTCCTTAATCCATGTTGTGTGCTCGTAGCTGTTAGTTATCTCTTGCACCCAATCTAGTACCAAAGCAGAGATGGCGTGGCAGCTAACTGTTTCCACCTTCCTTGATAGTGCATCTGCCACTAAGTATTCTTTACCCCTCCTGTACTAGATGATATAGTCATACCCCATCAATTTAGTGATCCCTTTACGTTGCAATTGGTTGTGTGCCCTTTGTTGAGACAAGAACTTCAAACTTTCATGGTCTTTTCGTATAACAAACCTCCTGCCCTTTAGGTAATAACTCCACTTGTCCACCGCCACCAACACAACCAATAATTCTTTATTGTATATGCTGAGGCCTAAGTGCTTGGGTGCAAGGGTTTGGCTCAAACAAGATACTGGTCTACCTCCTTTACTTAGCATAGCCCCTGTTCCCACATCACAAGCGTCCGTCTCTAACACAAATTCTTTTGAGAAGTTTGGAAGGGCCAGCACCGAGGCTTGAGTCATTGCCTCCTTTAATTCTGCAAAAGCCTTATTTGCCTCGCTACCCCAATGGAAGTTATTCTTTTTTAGTAAAGTTGTCAAGGACTTACTCAAGACACCATAGCCTCTGATTAATCACCGGTAATAGCTGGTGAGCCCTAGGAAACCTCGCAACTCCTTTTATGTTTTAGGTTTGGGCCAGTTCTCCATAGCTGTCACCTTCTGGGGGTCTATACTTACTCCCTGGCTAGTTATTATATGGCCTAGGTATTCCACTCTTGGCTTGGCAAAGGTGCACTTAGACTTCTTCACAAAGAGTTGATGGCTTTTGAGAATTTTGAATACCTTTCTGAGGTGGGTTACATGTTGGTTTAGGCTGGGGTTGTAGATTAATATGTCATCAAAAAAGACCAGCACAAATTTTCTAAGATAGGGAGCAAAAATGTGGTTCATGAAGCTTGAAAAGTGGCAGAAGCGTTAGTAAGGTCGAAAGGCATTACCAAGGACTCGTAGTGTGTCCTTGGTGTGTTCGGAAGGCTGTTTTATGGCAATCAATAGGGTTCATTTTGATTTGGTGGTATCTAGAGGTAAGGTCTAGCTTTGAGAAGATGGCTGCTCCTGTTAATTCGTCTAGGAGGTCCTCAATGATAGGAATTGAAAATTTGTTTTTGATGATTAGTGTGTTTAACTGCCGATAATCGACACAAAACCTTCATGATTCGTCCTTTTTCTTGACTAGGAGGACTAGAGAGGCAAAAGGACTTTGGCTGGGTTGAATGAGGGATTTGTCCATCATGTCATTAATAAGTTTTTCAATCTCTGCCTTTTGGATAAGTGAGTATCAGTAGGCTCTTAGGTTAATCGGTTCAACATTTGGTTTGAGGTGAATGGAGTGATTAAGGAATCGGTGTGGGGGTAGGCTTGTAGGGGTGGTAAACAAATCCTCAAACTCCATCAACAATAAGTGAATAGGGTCTAGAGAGTGTACTTGAGTGTGGCTGAGCTCAGACGAATGGACTGTAGGTTGGCCACCTTTCCTTAGCTTATCAGAGGCATTGCCCTCCCCTCAGTAGCTGCCCCTCTCTAGGGTATATAAGGAATGCAGTTGTCCTATCGACATTCCCCCTTGATCTAGTAGCTTCTGCAATCTTTTGCTTGACACTGCCTTGCACTCCCCCTGTCTCCTGACACCCCTTTAAAGTAATTTTCTGGCCTCCCTTATCAAAAGTGACCTTTAGGGTGTTGAAGTCAAACATGAGAGGCCTTACCGTTCTCATCCAGTCCACTCCTAACACAATGTGACATCCCCCAAGCCTGAGGATCCTTAGATCCACTGCAAACTCATGACCCCCCATCTTCCACTTGAATTCTCTGCACTTGTAGTGGCTTACCATCCTGCTTCCGTTTGCAATCATTACTGACAAAGGGGTTGTCTCCTGCATTTCACACTGGAGGGCAGAGGTTGTCTCCTCATCAAGGAAACTGTGGGTGCTCCCGCTATCAATGAGCACCACCAGACTCCTCTTCCCTATTATTCCCCTTACTTTCAATACTCTACTTGATGCATGACCTTGTAATGCGTGCATTGATATTTCCTCGCCTTCGTCTTCTTCCGTTTCCTCCTCAAGTTCCTCCCCTCCTTCATTTTCCTTCTCTTCCTCTTGGTGGCCTTCCATAGTAAGCAACATTCGTTTGCATTGGTGTCCTGGGCTAAACTTCTCCCCACAACAGAAGTAGAGTCTCAGCTGTCGCTTTTGATTTAGAGTGAGGTCCTTAGTCTGGTTTGGCCCGAGTTGAGACCTTCTCGCAATCCCATTCCTCTACCATGGTGGATTGCTGCCCTTGTTTGCAGTTCCAAACAAATTCTCCTCCTGGCCCCTTTAGGAGACAACCTATGCTTCTTGGCGAAGGTGTCCAAGGCCATCTCATGCAGGTACACTTGTTTAGCGGCTTATCCCATCGATGTAGGATAGAGCATCTTGATTGTGGGGCGGATCTGTTTATCCAACCCACTAATGAAGCTAGATACGAAATAAGCCTCATCCAGGGAGGGGTCAGCTAAGGACAATAGCGATCTCAATTCTTCAAATTTCACTAAGTACTCTTCCACCGATCCCTTCTGCTTTAGCTTATTGAATTCTTCTATGACGTTGGTCCTTGTCTTCTCCCCAAACCGGTTGCATATGTCATTCACGAACCGTGGCCAACTCAGCTCCTCTCTTCCCTTGCTCCAATTTTGGAACCAGGCATCGCCTACATCATCCAAATAAGCCACATCCATATTCACCTTGTCCCTCTTTGCCACTCTATACTGGTCGAAGACCCTCTCGCAATGTCTCACCCACCATCGAGGTCGATTGCGTTCGAACAATGGAATGTCCATTCGCGGCCCCTAACGATTGAAGTGGTTTAATCCTCCTCCTCGGTTTGTGATACCGTCCTCTGTTTCCCCCCCGTCCCCTGCCTCTACTAGGCTATCAGGCCCCTACCTCACCCTTGGTGTAGTCAAAATTGGCGCCGATGAGGCCCTCGGGGGAAAATCAATTGGCAGATTGGCCTAGGGCTGCCTAGCAAAGATGCTTAGAGCAGCACTCACTTGCTGGCTTAACTGTTGGCTTAACCTTGCGAATTCCTCCTTGATTCCACTAATGGCTTGATCTAAGTTGGCCGCATACGCTGCAAATTCCGATCGAATTCCACTCGCAACCCGATCTAAGTTAGCTGTGTATTTGGATCAACTCCTGCTAATCTCCTCTTGGGTGTTCTAGATGCCTAATTCTAAAATTTCCAGGCGATCCTCTACTTGTGCCTAGTTCTGGCGCAGCTCGGCTTCCATGGCATCCAGCTGCGATTCTGCCTGCTTTGCTCGCGTTCCTTAAGCCATTCCACGTTTTGATTGGTCGCCGACTCTGATACGAAATGTTAGATCTCAGGATCTAATCGGGAAGCTCTTCCAGAATTTAGGAAGAGAATAGGCAGGAAGAAGGAAATAAGGAGGAGAGCGAGAGAGAGATAGAGAGAGAGAATAGAGATTGAATTAGAGGGAAATGACTTGTGGATTAATCTTCACGTATCCCCATCCTCGTGAGTAGCTTCTTATTTATAGGGGTTGGTTACAACTAGAGATTTCCTCTAACTACTTCTCTAGAACCTCCAAGTGGCCATGTGCCAAGTGAGCTTATTACAGTTATACCAATTTCCCCCTATACCCTTCTATATTCTTCTAATTATAGGCTTGCCCTTGGGCTGTAACAATAAATATGAGCTATAAGGGCCTTATAGAGGATATGAGCATAATTCAAATGATTAGCGAGTTAGAACACTTAGTTGACTCATCTACTGGGATTGAGGCTTGAATGTTGTTGCTATTGTTATTGTTGTTGTTGTTTTTTTTTTTTTTTCCTGGTGTACCAATAGCAGTCGCCCCCTCCTTTTTGTGTTATGTCTATAAAACTGACACCCACACACCCATTTCATCCCCGCAACTTCACAATTACTGTACGGACACACGATCTCTCCTTCCACCACTTTCTCTTCTTGAATAGGTGCATCACTCTCCTCTGCTAGTCAAGATGCTTCTTGGGTGGTCCTTACTAGAGAGCCATCAATATCTCAGTATTAGGATTTTGTGGAGGTATTTGAATGATTGATATATACAAGGTGCAAGCATTTCTTTTGATTGCTCCTTTTATACAGGATTGGTGCCCCCTTGGTACCTCTTATGCATTTATATATTTGTTTATGAAAAAAACAAAAAAATAGAGCCGTATAGATATTTGTAAAATTTCAAAATTCATACTGGTACATGGTATGAGTTTAGATGGAAGAAAGAAGGAGGTTAAGTATTCCATCTGAAGCACTCAAAAGTTTTTCTCCTGTGGCCTCCTTATATATTCCTCTAGAAGAGAAGTGTTGAATCTTATGGAAGAGGAGAAAGGTAAAGAGTGTAGAGTCCCTTATGCTTTGGGAAAATGTGGAAAGAAAAATTATCACCCTGCTTAAGGTGTGGAAACCTGGAGACACTCTGAGAGAGACATAGCTATGAAGAACACAGGTGCTCTTCTGAAACCCTGATGATCTATCCAATTATATTAGGGGTTGCTTATTTTTTATGGATAGAGCTCATTCTATGTAGACTAGGAGTTTTGGTTCCATCAACGTCTTCTTCCTTGTTGAAATCTTCTTGCTTTTGCATGTGGATGCAGGCTGGCAAACACATGAACCTTGGTTGCTTATTGTGTGATTGTTATTTCATCAAATTTCTACTCTGCATTTAAATTTAAAGTTATGCTTTCACTGCATATGAATTGGCCATATGACAGATATTTTGGTCTCACTGTTGTCTGTGGAAGGTTTACCTTCACTCTTCCTACTCTAGTGTTTTTCTTTTTTATGCAGGATAATTGAACACTGTGTAAAGAAACGACTCCAGTGGAATACCTGTTTTGGACGTAAAGTTATCAAAGAAGGTGAATATTATGAAGAGATGATGCGTTATCTGAGAAAGAATTTAGCGGTGGGTAATACAGGGAAAATTCTAGTTGATTTTAAGTATGTAGAGAAATTGTTCATATAGATATAGATTTTTATCTGTTTGTGCTCTTGGTAGCTGCAATATTTCATGTTTTCTTTATTTCTTCCACCTGGAGGGAAAATGAATTAGTATATATTCAATGTAGCACCAGTAAAGTCTTGATATTGGGATTTTAATTTCAGATCTGGTCTTCGTTGTCAATTGAATGTCATTTGTATCTATCTTTGGCTGTGTATGGATGTTTGCTGTGGCATCCACCCATTTTTACTAACAAGTTTTGGTTCTTTCCTGCTACAAGTTTTTGATATATCATTTCTTTATTTTGTTGGATAAATAGAAGTCAGAAACAGTGAGGGAGAGCTGTAGATGGAACTTAAATCTCCTGCTTTAGTGCACCTTCTTTTCTGTTATCTTTAGGTTCATGCAATTTAATTATTAATTTTTTGTTTGCAGTTGTTCCCCTATCACCTTGCAGAGTATGTTTGTCGTGTACTGAGAGTTTCACCTTTCAGATATTACTGCGACATGATTTTCGAAGTCATGAAAAATGGTACTTGGTTATTCTTTTATATGATACAGTTCTGCTAAAGGTGAAGCCGCTATGTTGGTTATAGTAATAATACTGGTGCTTGACCTGTTCAATGCAGGGGAGGAAAGAAATACTATTGACAAAATAAATTTTATCAAATACTATTTCAGATTGTAATTCACTCAAAAAATTGCTGTCCACCATTAATACATTCTAATGGTTATTCGTTATTACATTACATTAGTATTGATGATTTTGATAATCATTACATATAAAAAATGTTTATCAAACCTATGAAACTGGAATGATTGATTATATATGTTCATTCTATCAGGTTACATTTATTCTCTCTCTAGTTATAAATCTTTTGACTCCCTACACAAAATGAGGTCTTATGAGAGTCTTAATATATGAATAGATTGAGAAAGAGAAACAAAGACTCGTGAGAGTAGAGATTCGGAGTTTGTCTTTTTTGTCATCTTTATTCCATTATTTTTGTCTTTTGAACGGATACTATATCTTCATTGTTCAACATGTCCTTGTTTCTTCTTGTATATAGCTGTTCTTAGGTAGCTTGTTATTCACATGGGTTCATATTATCTGCAGAGCAACCCTATGATAGCATCCCAAATTTCAGTGCTGCAGATGCTTTGCGACTCACAGGAATAGGAAGAAATGAGTTTATTGATATCATGAACAGGTGCAGATCTAAGGTATTATTATGAGAAATTTTTTTGGTAATTTGTTTACAAGCTCCTTTTGCCTACGCATCTGTAGTTTCTGTATGTCTCTTTCAGATACTTCTCTCACTGCACAAAATAATTGCATTTGATGTATTTGCAACTAAGTGTAGTTATTTGGATTCATGTTTTACAGTTGAATTCTTGTGTCAGAATTGTTATTTTGATTCTTTTATTCTGCTGCATTTATTTGACCCATTTTAAGAATACTGGATCTTGGGCTATTTCTTGATCTTTCACATCATAATTCTTCCTCTCTATTCTCCTTGGGAACTCTTACGTCCTTTTTCCTTTTTTCTTCCCCTTGAGATTTATATTCTTCTTTTACCCTTGTGCATGTGTTTTTCTTTTTCCTTTTTTTTTTTTTCTGATATACGTACATTTTTGCTTATTTCTTTTTGGAACTGGGGAAACTCTCAGGTGTAATATGATTTATAAGGGCCTTACAAAAGAGAGGCCATAGATAGGAAAAACTGGCAAACTAGAATTCATGTAGCCAACTCATTTAGTGGGATTAAGCTTGATATGTTCTTGTTGGAGGCAGGGTAGGGAGGGTTAAACCAGCTGAAGACTTGTGCTATTGCTGTAATTTTAGGTGTTGTAAAATGGATCCTTGAATATTTTCTTACACATGATCTTGTGATGTGATGACAATTGTTTTGGATGTTGTTTTCTCCAGTTATAGAATTCTTATTACTCAAGTTCGCCAGGAGTTTAAGATATTTATAATGTTAGGGATTTTCTTTTGTGACTTTGTGACATCTAATTGCTTTTCATTTCATCATGTAAGTCCAATTAGTGCCTAATTAGTGCCTTGTGATTCTTGTGGTTGCCAATAGCAATAACATTGTGTTTTCTATGCTCTCCTTTCTGCTAATATGGCAAACAACATGCTTACAGAGAAAAAGCATATGACTACGTGTATGCTGAGTGATTTGAACTATGCCTCAGATAAAAAAGGAACAGTAACGAAAAAGAAGGATACAAATTTTAAAAAAAGTTTTGATAAGATTCCCCTAATTTTTAAATAAAGTCTTCCATAGACAAACTGAGATATGACATCTTTGCCATTGCCATTGCCACTGCAGAAGATCCTTTCCTTCCTGAGGTAACAAAAATTGTGGTGGTAAAGAGAGCAGCACATGAGAAAAATTGTGAACCTTTACTTACTAAGAAAGTGTGACAGTTCACTTGATTGATTCTGAAGCCCAAGTTGGTGTTTCATTCCCAGTGTGGTTGGTCATCCAGAAAGACTAGCTAAGCCTTCACCTGCCCAGCCGCCTAATACTGGGCTCATTAGTCAGCTTTAGTAGGATTTGGCCTGAACCCACTGGACACCTCCAGTTAATCTTGGTCCTTTGGCCTATATATGCCAGATGCTATTTTTCATCACTGTGAACTAATGATGCATTTTCTATTTTATGGACAAACAACTGTAAAACCATGACCATCACGTTGCTTCCGTCTTTGGTACTCCAGTGGTTACCTAAGTAATTTTAGTTCTTTGTTATGAGCTTTATATATTTTAATCATACGTACCATGGGTAGTAATTTTCCTATCATGCTAAAAATCTTTTGATTTCAAAAAGGAGAATTTCTTGTTTCTTTTTCTTTTTTATTTCCAAAATTAATGATTCTGTTGTTCTGTAGTGAGTTCTAAGCAAAAGGAGTAAATGCTTAGTATTTCTTGCTTATCTTTTACTCTTCTGAATCCATCCAGAAAATTATGTGGAAACTAAATAAGTCAATCGCGAAAGAGTTATTACCTACACAACCTGTGGACTTTGTGATTGAGCCTTGGTGGGGAGTTTGTCTTGTCAACTTTACATTGGAAGAATTTAAGGTAAGCTGTTCAGTCCTTTTGATAATAAAATGGAAGTACAGATTAATCAATCCTTATTTAATCTGTAGTTAGGGAAACATGGACATATAGCTCACGACTGTGCATACTTGAGAAAAAGGGTTCTTAATTATGCATCTTTCAGTATTGTCTCCATGTCAAGCTATATGTGAATCATTTGAGAGGTGATTCCTACTTCTCCCTCTACCTGTAGAAACTTTCAGAGGAAGAAATGGCAACAATTGATAAAGTTTGTAAGGAGGAAGCAAATTCATTCATCCTTTTTGATCCCGACATTGTAAAAGGCCTTTATCGAAGGGGATTGATCTACTTTGATGTTCCTGTTCATTCGGATGATCGTTTTAAAGGTAATTATTACTGGACATTCATAATTGTTATGTCAGAGTTGCTATAATTACACACTGCCTACCCATTGAAAAGAAGTTGTGCTTATTTTTCCTTTTTTGGGGAGTCTTTTGTATTGTCCTATTTCATTGACTATTATGTACTTGAAAACCTTCAAATTAGAAGGTTTATATGTTTACCCTTTTTTGCTAGTCCATGCTATTATGCATGGTTTAGTTGATCCGCATTTGTTATCTCAAGTATAAGTGTTTATGTGCCCCTAGTTATTATGATTTTTTCCTCTTGGTCTCTGAAAGGTCTCGCCGATGATCATTTGATTGATGCTCTGGAGAGGGGACATCATTCTTGATGCTGCTTTTTTGCTAATGAGTTTGTTAATTTGTGGAGGGCTAGCAACTTCCTTGGAGTTCTTTGTAAACTTGTTACTGGAAATGTGTATGATCTTCTAGCTTGGCCTTTCTGAATTGTGTCTTAGGTAGGATGGATTTAGGTGCCAAGTGGAGAGACTGGATCCTTGTGTCATAAAAGTGAAATTCTCTATTCTTGTTAAGTTCTGGTTGAATGGGCCTCTAAAGGTTATAATGCAACCTCTAGAGATCTTCACCAAGGAGATCTCAGCCTTATGGTTAATAAAGTAAGAGTTTTTAGGATTGATCAAGGACTTTTCTACTCTTTCTAGAGATGGCATTGTTTCTGTTTCCCATTTTCTCTTTGCTGACT
This sequence comes from Diospyros kaki, assembly GCA_036245055.1. Lineage (NCBI taxonomy): Eukaryota > Viridiplantae > Streptophyta > Magnoliopsida > Ericales > Ebenaceae > Diospyros > Diospyros kaki. The sequence continues at coordinate 13,157,220 of BSEG01000015.1, read as the reverse complement.
ACAATATTCTTTTATGCAGAGTTGTGACTAGAGATTTATGCATTTTGAGGTCTGTCTTCATTTGTTTTGAGGCCGTATTTGGGCTTTGCATCAGTTTAGCTAAGATTGAGTTTGTTCCATTGGGAGCTTGGTTAACAAAGATACTCTTGGCAATATTTTAGGTATGAATTGGCCCTCTCTTGACTACTTAATTAGGCCTCCCCATTGGCTCCAAGTTTAAGTCTATAGTAGCTTGGGATAGGGTTGTGGAGAAATATGAAAAGATGCTGACTTGAGGGAAGAGATAATACAATACCTCTGTAAGGGAGGTATGTCAACATTTATCTTAAGTACTTGTCTAGTATTCTTACTTGAAATATGCCCCTCTTGCTAGCTCCCTTCCCAATTATTTACAGATTAGAGACGCTTAAAAGAGATTTCCTTTTGAGTGGAATTGTTGACAAGTTTAAGTACAATATTGTGATTTGAAACAAACTTTATGATCTTTTAGGGAATGTGGCCTAGGTAGTAGAAAGCTTGCTGATAGGAAATTTGATTTATTTTGATTTTGATATTAGAATTTAGATATTTTAGATTTTATTTTTAGTAGATTTATTTGAGTAATTATTACTTGAAATTTTATCTTTCATAGTTGAACTTTAGCCTATAATTAGGCATTAGTAATATAACCAAGATATAGTTGATTTTGGAATAAAAATTTGGTGACTCTTTGCTGAATTTTCTTCTTCTCCCTCTCTCCTTCTTCCCCATCCCCAATTTTGTCTTCCTTCTCTCAAATTCTCCTCTTTCTTCTCCAATTTTTTGCAATCCTACTGCTGTCCCGCATCAGTTGGCCTCTATACCAAAGCTCTTCTTGGAAAAGTGATTTTAGGAATTCACTTTTGATACTAATTGTCTTTGGAGAAGAGTTGAGGCTGACAAGTATGGTTGCTCTTGGGCAGGTGATCTATGATTGGCTCCAGGTCACTTTCTGGCATTGAGATTAGAGAGGCATTGTGTGTGCGTGTGTGTTTTGGATAGCTTGTCTTTCAGATTTATATTTAAGGATGGGGGTTAGAGTAAAGTTCTTAGTTTGATAGTTGAGGTGGGTATAAGACTTTCTGTGAAGTCTTCCTATATCTCTTTGATATTGTTTAGGCAAATCTCTAGTTAGGACTGGGAACTTGACTCCTTGAATGCCTTCTTTGGTTTAGTTCATGAGCATGTGATAACAGGGTAGGGGAAGGACAATTTAGTATTGCCTCATTGAGGTAATAGATGTTTACTATTCATTCCTTCTATGAGATGCTTAGATGGCAGGGTATCAAGTTTTCTTGAAAGGCGATTTTGAAAGTGAGAATGCCTTCTGAAGAGGCTTTCCTCGTATGGATTACCCCACTTAATTTTATTCTTTCCATTACGAACTTGAACAAGACAAGGCATATGGTAGCTGATACATTCTATATGCATAAGGCAGGTGGGAAATCAGTGGACTGTCTTCTTCTTCGTTTCTTGATGGCTTGGCTGTTGTGGAACCTGGTTTTGTCTGTTAGTGTTTCTTGGGTGATGCCTACCTCCATTGTGGACTTTCTTCTCTTAGACAAGGGGTTTCCTAAGAAGGAGCTTGAGATTGGTGCAGGACTTCACTCTTATTATTTGGTGTACTTGGCGTGGGAGAACAATACAGCTTGAAGGTGTTCAAAATTCTTTGCATTTTTTTTTGGAAGGAATACTCCTTGTTCCCCCCCCCCCCCCTCTTTTTTTTTTGTGGTTGAGAGAGGATACCCCTTTTCTCTATCTTCTTGTGCTTTTTGTTGATGATCCATTTCTAGATAATCATGATGTCAAGGTTTGAAACCTCCTTGCTTTTATGGGGTTCACTCCTTTTGGTATTTTCCTTATGTATATTTGCTTTACTTATCCAAAATAAATAAATGAATTGTTAAATGAAATAAGTAAGGAGTATTAATGTAATTAACTTAAAATACTTGTTATATATATATATATATTCTCTTGTATTATACGTTGGAGGGATATACACATTATTTTATTCACATGATATTAGAGCCTCAACCCTAACCCTAATCCCAACCGCTGCCGTTAGGCGATGTCATCCCTGTCGTCGTCGTTAACCACACTGCATCTGCCATAGTCAACGCGGCCTTCCTCCTCCATTTGGGGCTTCTCCTCCGTCGACGGCCTTTGGTTGTTGGTCGAACAATTGCAACCTCCCCTCATCGTACATCTGTCTTCACTGATCGTTTCTCCCTCGTTGTCGCCGTTGCCTTCCTCGTCTCTGCCTGTTGCAGTCACCATTGCTGCCTAGATTCTACAACACATTCGCAATGCATCTCTCTCACGATACAAATTTAGCCGTTTCTTTTTGTATCATGTCTTCATCTACAACACACTTTTCATCCACAAGCCTTTCCACCATGTCTACAATTGTAACTATTCCCATTTTTCGAGCACACCAATTGTTACCACAGAGAAATTGAATGGACAAATGTATTTTGCTTGGTCAGGAGCGATCGAAATTTAGTTTCTTGGACATGGCCTTGAGGATCATTTATCAAGGACCATCTCAACTATTCTCGAGGAAAATCAACCTCTTTGGTGAAATGTGGATGCACAATTACTAAGTTTGTTGTAGCAAACTATTGAGTTGACTTTGATGCCAATATTTCAACCTCTTCGTGAGTGTAGTGCTCTATGGACTTGGGCTTGTGAGTTGTAAACGAGTGACATCACTCGTATTTATGATGTGATTGGTGCTTTGTTTAGTCTACGGTAGATTGATTTAGAGATGACCACCTATTTTGGTAAACTCTAAGCTTCCATTATTGATTTTAACGAGTTGATGCCCTTTGATATAGATATAGAGAACCAACAAAAGCAACCTGATCAAATTTTTATTGTTCTCTGTCTTCATGGGATTCGACCGGAGCTTCAATCAGTTAAGACAAATTCTCGGCAGTGCCTCTCTACCTCCTTTGACAGAGGTATTTGCCAGGTTACTTAGAGCCTCTTTTATTACTACTGATCTTGGCACTTCTGTACCTAGAGATCACTCTACCCTTGCTACTACCCAGATTGATTCTCATCCTAGTCATGGAGGTAATTGAGGTGGACGTCCTCGACCCTATTTCTCCTATTGTAATTGTCTTGGTCACACTTAGGAGACTTGCTATCGCTTACAGGGTCGCCCACCTCAAGTAGCTAGTATTGCTAACATTGTTGTTGGCACTTTAGAGGATTAGGCGTCTATCACACCCTGTGATTCCTCACACCGGTAACCCTACTACTGTCATGTGCTTATTAAATAAAGGGGCGAGAAAGTAGAAGTAGCCGTAGCACATGGTAGTTAGCGATTGTATAGAATCTTGGTGGGAGCTATTCGAATTGCCCACTTGGTTGGGGAGATCAATATAAATACACATTGATCTCATTCGAAAAGGCATGAATGAATTGAATCTTGAATTTCCCTTAAAATTCTCCCCCCTTCTCTCTCTCTCTCTGATCGAGTTTTTTCTACATAATTCTCTAGAATTCCTTGCGGAATTCTTGAGATAAACTTGTCAGTTCCGTTAGATCTGAAAATTTGGTATCAAAGTGATCCAGGCTAAGCGAAGCTGCGAGAAAGACTGGTGATGGAAGACAGCACAAGGATGAAGAACATGGAGGCGAAACTACACCAATTCGGATTGACGGTATCAGACTTGTAGGTAAGGGTAGATTAGCTAGAATTGGGATCGAACCGTAATCATGAGGCAATCATCTCCATTGATTGCAAATTGGATGGTGCGGTCAATCAAATCCAAGAAGAAGTAGGAGTGCAAATCCATGAGTAGCTATAAGGCTTCATGGTCATGTTCGCGCGACAACAACTGGTAAGCCTCTCCTCGGATTTTCCTCCTAGAGAAAGAGCAGATTTGATCCTTCTTGGCCATGGGATGAGTCAGAGGAGGCCGGGAACCTTTGAGGTTGGGGAGGAACTGGGGGAAACGGGGGAGAATGTGGTTGGTTGAAGGCAGGGGTTGAATGGATGCCTTGGCCACCCAGGGATACCAATGCCAAAATTGGATATCCCTATGTTTGATGGAAGTACACCTTGGTGGTGGATTAGACGATGTGAGAGGGCCTTTGAGTGGTTTGGAATACTGGAGCATCAGAAGGTAACCATGGCTGCAACCTACCTTAACGATGTTGGGGATGATTGGTACCAAGGATGGGCTAAGACAAGGGGGGAATGCCCATGGGAAGAATTTGCTACAGAATTTTGTGAAAGGTTTGGGGAGAGAGGAATAACGGATGTGGTGGAGGAGTTTAACAAGGTCAAACAGAATGGGTTGGTGGCAGAGTACCAGAGGAGGTTTGAGGAGCTGAAGGCGTTAATGCTCAACCATAATCCTTACCTCATGGAAGCTTTTTCGTCTCCAGTTTTATTAGTGGATTAAATGAGGAATTAAGGCCCATGGTGAAGGTGTTGCAGCCACAAACCCTTAAGCATGCCATTGATAGTGCTTGGTTGCATGAGCTGATGGTGGAAGCACTCATGAAGAAACAATGAATCATGAACAGAGGTGGAACACATAATGTGTTAACTCCAGTTGGAAAGATTCAAGGAAGGGAGAATTGGAAAGGAGTACAAGGGGTGAGGAGTTTACCAATTCAGGGCCCTAAAACACAAGGGGAAATGTTGATAGAGCAGAGGAGGCAGGCTAATCTTTGTTTCAAATGTGGGGATAGGTACTTTCCTGGGTACCAATGTAAGAAGCAATTGCTTCTACTGGAAGGAGAGGAGGAGAATGTAGAAGAGGAAGACATGTTGAATGTGTCGGAGGAAGGGGAAGAAGACAATGGAGAGATCTCTCTACATGCCTTGAGAGGGCTGACCAACAACAAAATCATCAAGGTGGAGGGGAAGGTAGGAGAAAGTAAGTTGATGATCCTCATTGACAGTGGGAGTACCCATAGTTTTTTGGATGAAGGTACTGCCAAGCGGTTGAAGTGCTTACTAATTAGCACACAACCACTTTCAGTGATGAGCAAGTCAGCTTGCGCTAATTTTCGTTGGGAGATGTAGGCTGAAGAGTTCGAGACATACCTGAGGTTATTAAAATTGGGGGGATGTGATGTGGTCTTGGGGGTAGATTGGATGAAGCAAGTGAGCCCCATTTGCTTTGGTTTTAACAAGATGGAGGTGACTTTTGAGAAAGAAGGGAAGGGAATGACATTGGTGGGCAGCAAAGAAGTCGGCATTTGCAAGATGATCACAGGGAAACGTCTACAGAAGATGCTCAAGCAAAAGCTAACTCAAGTGGCCCAATTCTTCTCTATACAAGCAGTGGAAGAAGGGGAGGAGGATAAAAGTGTAGACAGTGAACTCTTGTTGGTGGTCAGCAACCCCTCTCAAGCAAAGTGGGAGGTAAATCAACTCGACCTACTTCATATGCTTTTGTTTGAATATAAGGATCACTTTAGGGAGCCAACAACTCTACGTCCTCTTAGAACCCATGACCATCCATCAATTTGAAACCTAATTCTGAGCCCTTTAATGCAAGAGCCTATCGATACCCCCCAACCTAGAAAACACAAATAGAGCAAATGGTGAAAGAAATGTTACAACAGTCCCTAATTCAACCTACCCACAATCCTTATGCATCCTCGGTATTGTTGGTAAAGAAAAATGATGGATCATGATGTTTTCTGTATAAATTACGGCCAGCTAAACGCTATGACCTTCAAAGACAAATACCCAATTCCACTCATTGAAGACCTCTTAGATGAATTAAGGGATGCAACCATTTTTTCTAAGCTTGATCTAAGAGCTGGCTATCACCAGACTTGAATGAGCCCTAAAGACATACCCAAAACTATTTTTCAAACCCACCAGGGCTATTATTAGTTCTTGGTAATGCCCTTTGGCCTTACCAATGCCCCAACTACTTTCCAATCTTTGATGAACCACATTTTTGAACCTCACCTAAGAAACTTCCATCTTGGTATTCTTTGATGATATATTAGTGTGTAGCCGTACTTTTGATCAACACTTGACACACCTTAAGGCCACCTTTGAGATCCTTAGAGTCAACCAATTGCATATTAAGAGGTCGAAGTGTGCTTTTGCTCAAAGGCAGGTAGAGTATCTCAGGTACATTATTTCGGGCCAAGGGATCAGCACAGTGGCCATGCATTCTTGGCCAAGACCTAACACCCTTAAAGCCTTGAGGGGGTTTCTAGGCCTAATGGGATACTATAGAAGGTTCATGAAGAACTACGGGATCATTAGTAGGCCTCTAACTCAATTATTGAAGAAGGAAGGTTTTAAGTGGGGTACTCAGGCTGAGGTAGCCTTTGAACAACTTAAGAGGGCTATGAGTGAGGCCCCAGTGTTGGGCCTACCTAACTTTAACAAAACTTTTGTGTTGGAAACAAACGCCTACGAGACTGGAATTGGGGTAGTGTTAATGCAGGAGGGGAGGCCCTTACCATTTCTCAACCAAGCCTTAGCTCTTAGACATATGGGGCTAAACATTTACGAGAAGGAGTTTATAGTTGTATTGATGGCAGTGGACAAGTGGAGGCACTACTTAGAAGGGGCTCACTTTGTGATCAGGATTGACTATCAAAGTTTAAAGTTTTTGCTTTAACACAAGCTACATACTCAACTACAAAAGAAGGGTATGGAAAAACTGATGGGTCTTGACTACACTATACAATACGAGAAGGGAAAGGATAATGTAATGGCCGATGCATTGTCTAGATGTTAGGAGGAGGGAGAAGCAACACCCATAACTGCCTTGGTACCAGATTGGTATCAAGAGGTGGCCACCAGTTATGATTCCAATGAGCAGATTAAAGGATTACTAGAGCAGCTGATCTTGAGCCCTGCCAGCAAACCAAGATATACACTTAAGAATGGGATGATTTGATACAAAGGAAGAATAGTGATTGGGGACAGATAGAACATCAAGCAAAAGATAGTCCAAACCCTCCATGAGTCCCCACTTGGAGAGCATTCGGGAATTCAAAATCCGTACCATAAGGTAAAGCAACTCTTCTTCTGGCCTAAATTGAAGGAAGCTATGGTTAAGTTTGTTATGGCATGTGATACGTGCAAGAGATGTAAGCATGAGAACGTAGCTACCCTCGGATTGTTACAACCTCTAACTGTTCCTGGCCAAGCATGGGGGAACTTATCAATGGGTTTTGTGGAAGGTCTACCTAGATCAAAAGGGTAGGATTTCATATTAGTAGTGGTGGATAGGTTCACAAAGTTTGCTCACTTCTTGAGCCTCTCTCACCCATACACCACCCAAGAAGTCACTAGAGTTTTCCTTGATCAGGTCGTTAAGATACATGGGATTCTAAGAACCATCATCTTTGACCATGACAAGGTATTTACCAATCTACTATGGCAGTCCTTACTGAAATCCTTGGGGTCTAAGCTAAGTATGTCATCGGCCTATCACCCCCAAATGGATGGATAAACAAAGAGAGTCAATCAGTGTTTGGAGAACTACCTAAAGTGCTTATGCTTTCACCACCCCACAAGCTGGCACAAGTGGTTGTCATTAGCCCAATGGTGGTACAACTTCAACCACCACACTTCTATCATGATGTCCCCATTCGAAGCTCTATTTGGGTATAAGCACCCCTTACTTTCTGCTATTCAAGAGATTACTAATGTGGTAGTTGTAGAAGATCATCTCCAACAAAGGTAGGAAATTTTGGGACAGCTAAAGAGGGATCTAGCTATGGCCCAGAATAGAATGAAACAATAGGTTGATAAGAGAAGAAGCAAGAGGGAGTTTGTAGTAGGGGATGAGGTCTATCTGAGACTAAGGCTAACCCACCTCCGGGCATTGACTTCAACACTAGTGTCCAAGTTGAGCCCCAAGTACTATGGCCCTTTTCCTATTGAGGCTAAATTGGGTAAGGTGGTTTATCAGCTATGGCTACCAGAGAATTCCCGTATTCATTCAGTGTTTCATATATTGCTATTGAAGAAAGGCATTGGAGGACAACAGGTGAGTGCAAGTTTGCCTTAGGGTACCAGCAGCAGTATGCCTCAGGCAGAACCCGCAGCTATTCTACATAGAAGGGTCATTTACAGGCATGGAGCCCCCATAACCCAGGTGCTGGTGAAGTGGTCTCATCTTCATAATGACCACAATACATAGGAATACCTCCCTGATTTGCTCACACAATTCCCGAGGGTAGCTAGTTTACTTTGTATTTCTTGAGGGCAAGAAATGTTTTAGGGGGTGGGTAAACTGTCACATGCTTATTAAATAAAGGGGCTAGAAAGTAGAAGTAGCCATAGCATATGGTAGTTAGCGGTTGTATAGAATCTTGGCGGGAACTATTCGAATTGCCCACTTGTTTGTCTACTTGGCTGGGGAGATCAGTATAAATACACATTGATCTCACTCAAAAAGGCATGAAAGAATTGAATCCTGAATTTCCCTCTAAATTCTCTCGTTCTCCCTCTTTCTCCTTATCTCTCTCTCTTTCCCATCGAGTTTCTTCTACATAATTCTCTAGAATTCCACAAGGAATTCTTGAGATAAACTTGTCAGCTCTGTTGGATTTGATAATTGCTTATTTTACTAAGTCCTTATCTTCTCTTGCCCCATGGATCTTCGACTTCGGTGCCACCAATCACATGTCTGGTAATCGTTCTCTTTTATCCCATAGTCAAACTTTGAGGTCTTTATCTCCTGTTACATTGGTTGATGGCTCTCATGCCTTAGTCGCGGGTATTGGCATAGCATCACCCTTTCCTACTCTTACCATTTTCATATGTTTTACATTTACCACAATGTCCCTTTAATTTATTTTTTGTCAGTCAACTCACTCGTAGTCTTAATTGTTTTATAACCTTTTTGTCTGATTCTGTTCTTGTTCAGGATCGGGGGATCGGGCAGATGATTGGCATGGGGCTCGAGTCTCAAGGACTCTACCATCTGTCTCACCTTGCTTCATTAGTGGTGTGCATGATGATTGCTTGCCCACTACAGGTCCATTGTCAGTTAGGGCACATGTCTCTACCCAATTTCAAGAAGATGGTTCCCAGTCTCTCTAGTTTTTCTTCCTTAGAGTGAGAAACATATTCATAGTTCTTTCCTCGAGTAGAGTCAATAAACGTGTTAGTTCTCCTTTTTCAGTGGTCCATTCGGATGTATGGGGTCCCAGTCATTTCAGTTCAAAACAAGGTTTTCGTTATTTTGTAACATTTATTGATGATTTTTCTCGAACTAAATGGCTATATTTAATGAAAACTCTTTTAGAATTGTTTTCTGTCTTCACTACATTTTGTCCTAAAATTAGAATTCAGTTTAATGTACCTTTCCGTGTTCTCCGTAGTGATAATGCCCTTGAATATTTGTCCTCACCATTTAAATCCCATATGTCATCCAATGGGATTCTTCATCAAACTTTGTGTCCTTGAACCCCACAACAAAATGGAGTAGTTGAACAGAAGAATCGACATTTAATTGATATTGCTCGCACGATTCTTTTTCATATGCATGTTCCACTTCAATACTGGAATGATGTTGTCTTAACTGCATGTTACTTAATTAACCGAATGCCATCTTCTATCCTTAATGACTAGATTCCTCATTTTATTCTTTTTTCTCAGGTCGTCTTATATTCTCTTCCTCGTTGTATCTTTGGGAGTACCTTTTTTGTTCACCATCTTGCCCCAGGTCGTGATAAGCTATCCGTTCATTCCGTCAAATGTGTATTTTTGGGTTATTCACGCCTTCAGAAGGGGTATTATTGTTACTCTCCTCAATTAGCTCGCTATTTTGTTTCAGCGGATGTTACATTCCTTGAGTCATCTCCTTATTTTCTCTCTTCGTCTAAGGTCTCCGAGTCTGTGTCTATTGACTTACCTTTGCTTATTCCTTTTCTTAACCTTTCCTCTTCTCCTTCTCCATCACCCTAATATTTAGGTTTATCTGCAATGTCCTTGACCCTTGGTCCAACTAGCAGCGCTTGTCGTCGCTTGTTTGAGGGAGCCATCCACTAACTCATCCTCTGTGCCCGTTAGTTCTTCCTTCTCTGGTCTGTCACCCTTGGTTTCTAATCTTAGCTTACCTATTGCTTTTCGTAAAGGTACTCATCTCCATCCCATTTCACATTTTGTTAGTTATAATTCTTTGTCCCCTTGATATTTTGCTTTTGTTTCTTCTTTATCTTCTGTTTCTTTTCCTGAATCTTTTTCAAAAGCTCTTTTCCATCTAGGGTGGCAGAATGCTATGGTTGAAGAAATGTATGCCTTACATTCCACTGGGACTTGGTACATCTTCCCAAGGGTAAGTCTACTGTTGGTTGGGTTTACACTATTAAAGTTGGTCCTGACGGCCAAATTGATCACCTTTAGGCTTGCCTTGTTGCCAAATTGATCACCTTTAGGCTAGACATCAAGAAGGCCTTCAAAAATGCCTTGCTACTTATTTTCACTAGCCTCTTCATCAGCTAGACATCAAGAATGCCTTCCTTCATGGCGATTTACAAGAAGAGGTGTATATTGAGTAACCTCCTGGTTTTGTTACTTAGGGGGACTCAGGGTTTGTGTGTCGTCTTCAAAAATCCTTACATGGCCTAAAATAGTCTCCTCGAGCTTGGTTTGGTTGATTTAGTTCAGCTATTCTCGAGTTTGGGTTAACTTGTAGTGGAGCTGATCATTCTGTTTTTTATCACTCTCAGTCTGGCTGTCACATTCTTCTAGTGTTATATGTTAATGATATGGTACTTGTAGGGGATGTTGATGTTGGTATCACTGAATTGAATACACATCTTCACCAATAGTTTCAGACTAAAGATTTGGATCCCTTGAAATATTTTTTGGGTATTGAGGTTGTTCGGTCAAAGCGAGGCATCTATATTTCCCAAAGAAAGTATGCCTTGGATATTCTAGAGGAGACATGGTTTTTGGATGTAAGCCAATAGATACCCCTATGAATATGAATATTAGATTGTTACCAGGATAGGGGGAGCCTTTTTCTGACCCTGGGCGCTACCGTCGACTAGTTGGGAAGCTTAATTATCTTACAGTCACACATCCTGATATTTTATTTGCTGTGAATGTGGTAAGTTAGTTTTTGGTTTCACTTTGTGATAGTCACTGGGATGCAATGATTCGTATTCTTCGGTGTATTAAGGCTGCCCCTGGTCGAGGTGTATTGTATCAGAATCATGAATACAATCAGATTATGGGATATACGGATGCTGATTGGGCAGGATCACCTAGTGACAAGCGATTCACATTTGGATACTGTGTATTTGTGGGTGGAAACGTAATTTCTTGGAAAAGTAAGAAACAAACTGTTGTTGCTAGATCCAGTGCAGAAGTTGAATATAGGATAATAACCGTAACAACTTGTCAGCTAATGTGGCTGAAACAATTAATTGAGGAGTTAGGAGTTGCTCAAGTCAACTCTATGCAATTGATTTGTGACAATCAGGCTGCAATGTATATTGCTTCTAATCTTATTTTTCATGAGAGAACCAAACACATTGAAATTGATTACCACTTTGTTAGAGAAAATGTGTTTTCTAGGGATGTAGTTACAATATATGTGAATTCTAATGATCAGTTGGCTGATTTACTCATTAAGTCACTTAGAATTCCTCATGTGAATTACATTTGTAACAAGTTGGGCATGCTCAGTATATATGCTCCAACTTGAGGAGGAGTATTAAATAAGATAAGGGATATTAGTGTAATTAACTTAAAATACCTGTTATATATATATATATTCTCTTGTATTATACATTGGAGGAATATACACATTATTTTATTCACATGAATGATATAAAACTTTCTTATATCTTGATTGAGACCTTCCCACACATCTTTTTCTATCTATACTGTTCTCCCGATTACATGACATTAGTATACATGGGTCAAGGGAGGATAAAAGCTCAATGATGCAATCTATGATAAGCTATCTACTTTTGACTCTTCTGAGTGGTGAAGCCCCAAAAATTTATGAAAAGAAAAGTAAAAAAATTCTGATGGATGCTTGCTTGTGCTGATGGTCTATTGCTGAAGGAATATCACCTAGTTGGATGAAAACTGGGGATTCGTAAAGTTATTTGCTGAATCATTAGGAAGATAAAGTCAACTTAATGTTCTAACTCATATGAAACCTTTAGATTCTAAGGTATTCCTCCATAATTCAAGCTTTGATATTTCCCCCTTTTTATCTTATCCCCTAAGACAGTATCATCTGTAAATAACTTATTCCAATGTACTTTTTGTATTTGTTTTGTCAGTTCATCCATCACAAGAGCAAAGAGCTAAGGGCTCTATATAGGTCTTTGATGTAATCCAATCATAATTGGAAAAGTCTCAGTATCTCCTCTACAATTGCTAATACACATTTCTACTTGGTAGTATGTCCTTGATAAATTGTGCATAAGCAGTCTGGACTCTTTTTCTTCTTTAAAGTCCTTCACAAGACATCTATGAGAACTGTCATGGGCTTTTTCCAAATATCTATAATTACCGCCAGCCAATTCTTCTATTTATAACTTTCTATTAGACTCCTCAGTAAGTACTTAAGTAGATAGCACTTCCATTGTTCACCTACCAGGCATAAAACCAAATTGGTTTTCAGAATTGTTTTTCCTAGGAGAGCTTATCCCAGGAATGGTCAAAAATGGGAAAAGTTTCACTTCAAAACTTGCATTATCTTGTTTTGGACCACCTACTTTTGGACTAGTTCTCATAGTAAGGGGGTGTTCCCCTGAAACCTACCTTGGAGTTAGGAATAGTGAAATCGGATAATTACTGCAGCGTTTATAAAAAGCTTACTTCCTTTTTAAACTGGGATAGTTAAGGTCACATGACATCCATCTGGGTAGCCAGACTTATCCTGAGAAATTAACATATTACTCAAATAAATTGAAATAACTGCCAATTTCATGTAAATTGCTTTCTTTTATTGTTTATGCTTGTTTGTCATCTTGTCGACTTAATTCTCTGTGTTTTAGACTGGCTTGTATTCTACTAATACTTGTTTTTGACACTAAAAGATATAAAAAAAAAAAAAAAAGAGAAAAAAATGATTTCATCTTGGGCATGTTCTTGAGGTGGAGCTAGATAATTTATATTTTATGCTCCCCCTACCTGATTTGTGAGTTTGGGTTGTTAATACTGGTGGCAGTTCAGTTTGCAGGCTTGAAGGGTTTGTTTCTAACAGGGAGCAGTCATATGAAGATCCTATTGAGGAGTAAGGCAGTTATTTTATTAAACAGATACTTTGTTTCTAATTTGATTATAGCTTCCAAACAGATATTAAGGATGATAACAAGATTAAGTCTATTACTCCATTGTCCAGGTTACTGTATGCCGTTTTTGTGGTTTCGAGTGAGAATTCAACTGTGGCTGAATTGGCTGCCACCTTACAGGCTGACCTCTCTCAGCTGCAAGCTGCAGCATCATTTGCTTGCCGATTAGGTTGGGCAGTAAAATTAATTGATCCGGCATCTGTTCTTCATGATTCAATCATACCTTCCATTCCCAACATCAATCTTAGTGATGATGAAGATTGTTCTCGGGCTAGCATGAGCTCATTGAACTTGTCAACTGAGGCCACTACTGTGCTGCAAGGAGAAATTTCGGGGACAGAAAACCATGGGCCAACTTCTGGATATACTCGTGTGGCTTTTGTCATTGATGCTAACATAACGTCATATCTTATGATGGGATCTGTTTCACCAGGTTTGTTTTCTCCTTTCTGTTCTGCGTAAACTCACCCCTATTCTTTTCTTGGGCAAACAATTGCACCCAGTCTTGTCCTCATTACTAACTTTTGAATTTACTCCTTGTTATTATGAGTGCCTTTTTTTTTTTTTTTAAATACCAAGTTTCTACTATTGTACTTCTTGATTTGATAATCCACATGTATGATCAAGGAACAAAATTCATTTTGTTTCGATTGGAGCATCCAAGACATTTTTGTTTCCTTAGACACCAAAAAAACATTACCTACCACCACTCCTAAACAATAAGTTCCTTTTTGATGCATTTAATATCCATCATAAATGGTGTTCTGGTATGAGAAAATCCAAATTGCTTTATTTTACACTTCTGCTAAGTCATTAATACAACCCCATTTGAAAACTATTTATGGCTACGATTCTTATTGTGGTTTAAGTGAAGTTTTGGTATTATTTTGTTGGATCTTGCACACCTTCAAAATTATAGAAGTTGTGGTTTATGAAACTGACCACTATAAATTAGTCAAGAAAATTTGTTTAAAAAAAGTTTAGAATTTTTTTTTCTGTAAGGAAGAATTATATAAAACAAAACCAGCACAAAAGCGTATACATCAATAACTGGGGCATACCCCAGCTCAGAAGGAGAATGAAAAAACAAAGAGCTAATAACTAAAACAATCGTCTGAACCAAGGAGGAAAAGAAACAAGAAACTATATACAATAAAATACAAATGTCAGAGGAAGACTGCCAAATAGAATCACCAAGAGAACCAAAACTCCAGCACAATATTTAGAAATCTTACATGTCGTAGGGGAAGAGTTATCTTTGTTTTCTTAAGCCTTATGGTGATATTTCAGTGATATATAGAGATCTTTTTTTTAAAGACTTTTAAGTTGTTTGGGGTGTCTGCTAGAATGTCATTGAATTGGCAAGAAGTGGATTATACAGAAATCCATAACTAGCTACTTTTTCTTCTTCCTTTTTTTCTTTTCTTTTTTACAAGTATTTGAGAAAAAGTAATCCGAAACATAAACTTCTTTGTTAATTCATTATTCAGCTAAAAGACAGAGTACAGTTAGAAAGCTGTTTGAAACTGTATGATTTATCAGTGTGTTTTTGAAGCTTGAAACAAGGCATTCCTTTTGAATTACGTCCCAATGCTTGCAGATACTCATGTGAGGGTAGATGCTCTTTATTGTCAACTTCTCTCTGTAGGTTCATAGCTTTGGTTATAAGATTGTATTTATGACTTAGGCCATATCATGGATTTATAGTTTCAATGGACTATATGTTTCAGACTTGTGCAATAAATAATTGAATTTGGATGTTCTTTGCCAGTTAAGCACGATAAGGGTCCACTATGCTAGTTTGCTTCTTTAAAGCGGATCTAAGAGTGGATGTGGATATGCTAGATGAAGTGTGTTCTGGGAGGAAAAACGTAGAGGTTTCTTCTTTCTGGGATGAAAAGACAACTTAGTAATGAAAAGTTGACGTGATAGGTGACACTGGTACTGCCTATTATTAGCAATCTGCAAGAATGAAGGAGAGAGATTCTAGCTAATAAGATTTATTGAAGGGCCAGTCCAACAATGTATGGCCATTTTTATTATTGTACAAAATTCAAAATACTATGACTTTATTTACTTATTATTTATTTAAAAACAGACAATTTCATGCTGCAGCATTAATGAATGGATTGGTCAGTGATTATGTGAGAGAAATCCTGTTCTCTGTCTACCCATTCTGACACCCTTGACTATGAGAAGCTAACAAATGGCAATGACCTTTCTTTTATATCCTTTTTTTTTTTTCAAAAAGTCTTCATCTTGGAATGTCTTTTGGTAATGATATAACTTCCAGTTATCTTTTTTGTCTATCTATTAAGATGTGCCTTATCTTTACAGATGGCCAGAATTTGAGCCCTTGGTTGAGTAGTCGGCCAAGTACATTGGTCTATTAATTTTATTTTGTTGGATCTATTTGTTGAGAACTGCATCCTGGAATTTGATAAAGTTTCTGATGAAAAATGAGCAAGTATTTGGTATTTTGTTTTCAACCTTTTTTTGCTTCAGCTACGTTAAAATGATTTTAGATGTTTTTTGCTTTATTCTTTTTTCTGCAAATAGTTTCTAGTTTATGGTTGTCAAATTACCTGAGTTTTCACAAAATTTGCATCTTGGTGTATCACACCCCCCTTTCCCCCCCCCCCAAAAAAAAAAAAAAAAGTCCAAAAAAAACCCACCCCCACCAGTTATATCTATTATGTTACCTTTTGATTTGGATTGTGAGAAGAGGATAATAGATGCACTTGTGAGGTGAGTGGATGAATGGAAGAAGTTTTTATGAAAAGAGGTAGAGGAAGATCAAAGAAAACTTTGATGGTGAACCCTTAGGCATGATATGGGATCTACAGGCCTTGTCATCACTAAGAAACCTTGTTGGAGAGCTAGAATTCATTTATCCAATCTGAACTAGTGGGATTAAAGCTTACTATTGCATTACCTTTTTGATTGTCTCTATTCTATATCTGACAGCATGCACTTTTTCTTTAATGTCTTTTGCAGGCTTGAAATCTCATGCAGTCACATTGTACGAAGCAGGAAAACTAGGTTATGCTAGCATTGCAGATCTTTGCAAGGATTTGAGTACATTAGAGGGAACAAAATTTGAAGGAGAACTACAAGAGTTTGCAAATCATGCTTTTAGTCTCCGATGTGTTCTAGAATGTTTGGCATCTGGTGGCGTTGCTACAGATGAGAGTGTAGTAGTATCTTCAAGCAATGAGGAGGCCACTTCTTTGATAGCTGATATCAGTTCAGATGGCAAATTAGGATGTTCTGATAGAGGTGAAGCTATCCTAAATACTAATGGTTCCATGCATTCAAGAAGTGATAATGATGCCGCTCTTGCAGAACCTATAACTGGAAGTTCTGATGATGACAGAGTTGCTGCCACTATGGCTGAAAAGGGTAGTTCCCTAAATGAGGATTCAAAATCAGATCCCAGTCTCCAGAATGATGAGAAATTAGTGTCTGATGAAGTTTTAGATGGTGAGAAAGGACCTAGGAGAAAAAGGACTGTCAGGGTGGATATTCTCCGCTGTGAAAGCCTGGCTGCTCTGTCTCCTGCAACTTTAGATCGGATGTTTCTTCGTGACTATGATATTGTTGTATCTATGATTCCTCTTCCTCATTCTGCTGTTCTACCTGGACCTAAAGGTCCCATTCATTTTGGTCCACCCTGTCATTCAGCTTTGACACCGTGGATGAAATTGGTACTGTATTCTGCTGTGGCTAGTGGGCCTCTATCAGTTGTTCTGATGAAAGGACAATGCTTACGCTTGCTTCCAGCACCACTCGCTGGTTGTGAGAAAGCTCTTATATGGTCTTGGGATGAATCTACAATTGGAGGTTTGGGAGGCAAGTTTGAAGGGAATTTAGTGAAGGGAGGCGTTCTCTTACATTGCTTAAATTCACTTCTCAAATACTCAGCTGTGCTTGTGCAGCCCCTTAGCAGGTATGACCTTGACGAGCATGGGAAAGCAATTACTATGGATGTTCCCTTGCCTTTGAAGAATTCTGATGGTTTAATTGTTCAAATTGGGGAGGAATTGGGACTACGGTCAGAGGAAAGTTTAAGATTAAATTCTTTGTTAACTGATCTGGCAAATAAAGTAGAGCTGTGGGCCATCGGTTATATTCGCCTATTAAGGCTTTTCAAGGAAAGGGAATCTGAGGTCTTTTCACCTGACGATGAGAAGTATGAATGGGTGCCATTAAGTGTGGACCTTGGGGTTCCACTCTTTAGTCCAAAACTATGTAATGATATATGTAAAAGAGTGGTTTCTTCGCGATTACTTCAAACAGATCTACTCCCTGAACATCATGATGCAATGCAGAACTTAAGGAAAAGATTGCATGATATTTGTGCTGAGTATCAAGCAACAGGACCAACTGCAAGATTTCTTTATCAAAGAGAGCCACTGAAGAATCCATCTCAACAACTTATGAACTATGCAAGTGGAAGATGGAATCCTCTTGTGGACCCTTCATCTCCCATTTCTGGAGCATCGAGTGAGCATCAGAGGTTAAAACTTGCTAATCGACAACGTTCTCGGACAGAAGTTCTGAGCTTTGATGGTAGCATTTTGAGGTGGGACATAACTGATCTTCTTTTGCATGTTTGCATGTGAACCTTTATCCACTAAGAAGTCATAATCTTAGTCTTAACTTTTATATGATATATCTAATTATCTTTTGATGCACAAGTATTTTCTTATGTTCCTTTGGCTTCTATTTTTCTTTCATTCCCTGTTAATTCACTATCCTGGTAGAGTCACTTTATTAAGTAAAGAAACAGGGTAGAAACAATCCTTCAAAGCAAATATGTACTGTTAATAGCCTGAAATTTTTTTGATACCAATACCATGCTGGCATTCGGTACAAAAATGTTGCAACAGGAGTCTGTGGGTATGATTTGTCACACCTCATCCTATTGGGTTGTGCTCCTGCGGCCCTTCTACTAGAGATCGCAAAGGAATCTGCCTATAGTATAAACTTATTAAAACATGATGATGATGTTCAGATTTCGAGTCCATAACAGTTAAAGTGTTTTTTTTTTTCTCTCCCTTTTGGTGAAACCCTTGCTGAAAATTATAGGATTACTTTCTTTCCATCAGATTTCTCACTTTGGGGTCATGAAGGGTATCAAAATCCATTGAAATACATTATCTTATAAACTATATACCTCAGGTGGTGCATCCCTGTTATATCCAACTGTTTAATTTGTAGCCAAATAGGTCTTAGTAGAAAGCGATTCAAATCAAGGGATCTTTGAGCTCTGGTCCCACTATAATGAAAGGTCTTAGTAGAAATTGATTTAAATCTAGGCTTTTGAGAAAACATTGATTTTTGGAAGTCTGGACAAAAGTTTTGAAACAGTCTGCCTGCTGTCAAAATCTGAGAATTTTTCAGGACCTTTTTGCAGCTAGTGTACCTTTCAAACACAATACATATTTTCCTTGGGCTATACATGTACTCAATCCAAGTGTCTAGACTACTGTTTGTATCAAATTCCACAACTTTACCGTTTCATGTAACTAGCTAAGCTACATTTCCACATTATATCTTCCTCTTTGTAAACCAGCAGGTGACTTACTCATAACATGTTGATACACTAACTATATTCACAATAACTGAAAATTCACACTTGATTTCAAGGCACTTGGATGCAGTCTATATGCATCAAATATACATCAAGTTTAAAATTACAACCAACGAACCTAGCTTGCTCCTGGCTTGCTTGCCTTAGCTAAAACTGACAGGACATTGGGGGATTCTTTTAAATAAGGTTAACCACTACTATTGAACAGGCCACTCCTTACTTCTTCATACACAGCAGATTTAAACATTTTAAAAAAGAGTCAAAACCAACACATTCCTACAAAAATTTCAGCTTTTCTAGAACTCTGTCTTGTGGCAAATATAACTGTGACAGAACTTGCTGCTAATGTTCTTCGGAAGCCTTCAAAATCTCTCTTTTCTTGCCTTAGCTCTGCATATCCGAGTGATATAAAAATATACCACATGGGCTCTGCATATCCAAGTGGTATGAAAATGTACCACATCAATCCTTTGATTCAATAAGGAAATTATGCAATCTAACCCTAGCACACCACTACTATTTGTGCTATGCAATTTCAACAAGATTTTTTCATGCCAAGTTCACATAATCATATAAACACGTAGCATGTAACAAATCTCTTTTCAGCCAGTTCATTTAATTGCACCATAATTGCAGCATGTCCATGAGAAATGATAGATATCATGAATTTTAGCTACACTATTGCCTTTATAAACAACCCATTCTTAAGGTACTATGTTAAAGTTTAGGCATGATAAACACTTTTCAAATCAACAAATATAGGCATAAAAGGATGCATTTCAGAACTTGTACACGATTTCCTTATCTTTCTGCAGGCATTTAGGCTAGTTTTCTTGCTTGTTTAGCCACAGTTTCTGTATAATTCAAGCTTGATTTCAGCTTCCTTTTCAGCTCAGTTCCAAGCTGTCTTTTTCAACAAATTAATCTACCTTACCAAGCAAGATTTCAGCAAACTTTTGCTCTTAATTTGGCTTTGATTTTACTCCATTTAAAGAGCATTATTTCTCCTAATTTTTGTTTGACAAGAGTTGCACTTTTAGCTTGTATATACATACATATGTATAAACATTAGGTTAGGAGGTCAGTAGCTGCCTGGAATTAAGTGTGGAGATAAACTCAAATTAGGCGTATGCATCCATTTTTTCATTCCAAATGTCCACCTATTACAAATTTGTTACACAATTGGTTAATCTCAAAATTTATATATATGCGAAAAATAGGTGAGGTAGAGAGGATGAGGAGCAGCTTAGAGAGTGGGACTCTTTTATCACAGAGTTTGGGAAAATGATCCCTTTACCTCACATACAGAGAAGAGTTTCTGCATCTATAGTCCTATTTATTGCTGATATTCAATGATATATGATAACATAGACACCTTCTTTTCAGTACCTAGAAAATTTAAATTGCAAGGGCCATCCTTTCATGTTTTAATTTTTATAAAATAGCTTTAGACAATTAAAGGTATACTGCTCCCAGAAAAAGTATAACAATAGACTTAATATGTTTGTTATTTTTCCGTGAACTTCTAAAATGACCATTATTTTCAAATTCTATCTGCAGATCATATGCCCTTACTCCCGTATATGAGGCTGCTACAAGGCCAATTGAAGAATCACCTCCAGTCAGTACTGGAAAAATTGAATCAGATGATGCTGACGGCAGAGATGGAATACTTCCTGGTGTTAATCTTCTTTTTGACGGATCTGAGTTGCGGCCATTCGACATAGGTGCTTGCCTGCAGGCTCGCCAGCCAGTCTGTTTAGTGGCAGAGGCTTCTTCAGCTTCTGCAGCTTCAGCAATTAAATAAGGCTTTGAGCTACAATTTTGCAAGGGTACCACAAATTTCTCCCAATACCTAACCGATGGCAACTATCATCTACTTTATGTAGTTATCTGGTGCCGCTGGTTTGTTGATTATGCTTCACCTTTGGGCTGGTCATTGTGCACAAGCCAAGGCTGCTATTCAAGGTAAACAACAATCTCTTTCATGGGCATCTTCCTGTACATAATTTTTTTTGACCCCCTTGGCTTGGAAACCCTGAATTAAAATGGATCACCTGCTATTTTTTTTAACATTTTCTTAAACAAAGAAAAAAAAGTGTGCAAACTATCTGCAACTTTTGGTGGTGTTGTGGAGCAGATGTTTATGTGGATAAACAACTGTCTCCTTAAATGGTATCAGATCTTCTTGTTATGTTTGTTCTTTTTCCTCATAAAGAATGTTAGACTTTGATTTGTTGGTTCTTTTATCTATTTGATTGTGAATCAGCATGGACCTATTCAAGTTTTAAGTCATTCTCTGAATGCTTAGATGGTTAAGAAGTAGTTGTTTTGCTCTGCAATTGTATCCTCAGGTTCTGTAACAGTAACTACATATTAAGCCTTTATTTCACTATCTGGTGTCAGCTATATTAATTCTAGTTCATCAATCATTTGAATCTATGGTCTTATCTTCTATAAGGCCCTTACAACTCATAACATATCTAGGCTCATAGTTATCAAGAGTCAGGGTGCATTGGGGCACCGCAGTGCTTGGAGCCTAGATGCGAGGTGCCAGGCAAAGGTGCGAGCCTTTTGGATGTGAGGCACACGTTTAAAAAATGTGTATAAGAATGCTTATACATCATTATTTTCAATATACACGTATAAAGAGGTAAATGCAATCTTGTAAATTCGTAAATATCAAATAAGCAACACTATTTAACTAAATGATGGGGTGTTTTATTGTTTTATCAAATTTCTTTAATTTTTTCTGGTTATTAATTGTTAAATTTTAACAAGTTCGTCAAAAAATAACAAAAAATTGCACAGGAGCAAAAGGCATGCTCCTTGTGCCTTAGGTGAGGCGGACCTTAACGCTAGGCATGTGCCTCATAGAGGGAGCCCCTCAGTCGAGCCTTGAGCCTCACATTTGACAACCATGTCTAGGCTGCAAATAAAATAATGTGT
The DNA here is from genome assembly GCA_036245055.1 of Diospyros kaki. NCBI lineage: Eukaryota > Viridiplantae > Streptophyta > Magnoliopsida > Ericales > Ebenaceae > Diospyros > Diospyros kaki. Next base: position 13,135,385 of record BSEG01000015.1, on the reverse strand, counting down.
ATTATATCCAAAAGTATATAATACAAGGAAATATATACATACAAGTATTTTAAATTAATTATACTAATACCCATTACTTATCTTATTTAACACTCCCTCTCAAATTAAAGCATATATATTGAGCATGCCCAGCTTGATATAAATGTAATTCACATAAGAACCTCTAAATGACTTGGTGAGTAAATCAACCAACTAATTGTTGGAACCCACATATGTTGTAACTACATCTCCAAGAAACATCTTTTGTCTAACAATGTGGCAATCAATTTCAATGTGTTTGATTCTCTCATGAAACACAGGATTAGAAGTAATATACATTATAGCATAATTGTCACAAATCAATTGCATAAACTTGACATACGTAACTCTTAACTCAATTAATTGTTTTAGCCACATTAGCTCACATGTTGTTACGACCATTGCCCTATATTTAGTTTCTGCATTTGACCTAGCGACAACAATTTGTTTCTTACTTTTTTAAGAGACTAAGTTTCCACCCACAAATATATAGTATTCAAATGTGGATCGCCTATCACTAGGTGGTCCTGCCCAATTAGCTTTCATATATCCCATAATCTAACTGTATCCATGATTCTGATATAATACACCCTGACCAGGGGTAGCCTTAATATACTGAAGAATACGAATCACTGCATCTTAGTGACTATTACAGTGTAAATCCAAGAATTGACTTACCACACTCACAACAAATGAAATATCAGGACGTGTGATTGTGAGGTAATTAAGTTTCTCAACTAGTCGACAGTAGCATCCAAGGTCAGAAAGAGGCTCCCCTTGTCCCGATAACAGTCTGATATTCGGATCCATAGGAGTATTTGTTGGTTTACATCCAAACAACCCTGTCTCATCTAGCATATCCAAATTTATTTGAGAAATATTTATGCCTTGCTTTGACTGAGCTACCTCAATACCTAAAAAATATTTCAAAGAAACCAAATCCTTAGTTTGAAATTGTTAGTGAAGATGTGCCTTTAATTCGGTGATACCAACATCATCATTCCTTATAAGTACTTTATTAATAACATATACTACTAAAAGAATGTAGTAGCTAAACTGAGAGCGATAAAAAATAGAATGATCAGCTTCACTATGAGTTAATCCAAACTCATGAACAATTGAATTGAATCAACCAAACCAAACTCAAGGAAATTGTTTTAGGCCGTATAAGGATTTTCAAAGGCGACACACCAGCCCAGACTCCCCTTGAGCAACAAAGCCATGAGGTTTCTCCATATACACCTTTTCTTGTAAATCGCCATGAAGGAAGGCATTTTTTATGTTCAGTTGATGAAGAAGCCAATGAAACATAGCAACAAAGGACAAGAAAATGCGAACAAATGAGATCTTAGCAACAGGAGAAAATGTATCGCCATAATCAAGGTTAAAAAGCTGAGTGCATCATTTGGCAACAAAGCGAGCCTTAAGGCGATTAATCCGGTCATCAGAACCAACTTTAACAATGTAAATCCAGCGACAACCAACAGTAAACTTACTCTTGGGAAAAGGTACCAAGTCCCAAGTCCCAATGGAATGTAAGGAAAATATTTCTTCAACTATAGCAGCGTGCCACGCTAGATGGGAAAAAGCTTTGAGAATAGATTTAGGAAGAGAAACAAAAGATCGAGAAGAATCAAAAGTAGAATATCCAAGGGACAAAGAATTATAACTAACAAAATGTGAAATGAGATGGAGAGTGGTGCAATGACGAGTACCTTTACGAAGAGTAATAGGTAAGTCAAGATCAGAAACCGAGGGTGACGAACCAAAGGAGGAAGAACTAATGGGCAAAAAGGATGAGTTAGTGGACGACTCCCTTAGACAAGCGATAATAGGCGCTGTTGGTTAGACCATAGGCTAAGGACGTTGTTGATAGACCTGAAGATCAGGGCAATCAAGGCAAGAGGTAGAGGGTGGTGGAGAAGGAGAAGAGGAAAGGTCAAGAAAATAAATAGGTAAAGGTAAGCTAGTAGACACAAACTCGGAGACCTTAAACGAAGAAAGAGAATAAGAAGATGACTCAAAGAAGGTAATATCCGCTGAAACAAAATAGCGAGCTAATTGAGGAGAGTAACAACAATACTCTTTTTGAAGGCATGAATAACCTAGAAAAACACAATTGAAGGAACGAGCGAATAGCTTATCACGACCTGGGGCAAGATGGTGAACAAATGAGGTACTCTCAAGGATACGAGGAGGAAGAGAATATAAGACAACCCAAGGAAAATGAACAGAATGAGAAATCTAGTCATTAAGGATATAAGATGGCATTCGGTTAATTAAGTAACATGCAATTAAGACAACATCATCCTAGTATTGAAGCAGAACATGCATATGAAGAAGAAGCATGCGGGTAGTCTCAATTAAATGACGATTCTTTCGTTTAGCTACCCTATTTTGTTGTAGGGTTCCAGGACACGAAGTTTGGTCAAGAATCCCATTAGATGCTATATAGGATTTAAATGGTGAGGACAAATATTCGAAAGCATTATCACTACAGAGAACACGGATAGGCTCATCAAACTGAGTTCTAATTTCAGTACAAAAGGTAGTGAAAATAGAAAACAATTCTGAACGCATTTTCATTAAATATAACCATGTAGTTTGAGAAAAATTATTAATAAAGGTTACAAAATAACGAAAATTATCTTTTGAATTGACACGACTTGGATGCCATACATTCGAATGGACCACTGAAAAAGGAGAACTAACACGTTTATTGACTCTACTTGAGAAAGAACTACGACTATGTTTCTCAAGTTAACAAGACTCACACTCTAAGGAAGAAATACTAAAGAACCATCTTCTTGAGATTGGGTAGAGACATGTGCCCTAACCGACAATGGACTTATAGTGGGGAAGCAGTCGTCGTACGCGCCATTGATGAAGTAGGGTGAGACAAATAGTAGAGTCTTTGAGACTCTAGGCCCGTGCCAATCGTTCGTTTGGTCCTCCGATCCTGAACAAGAACAGAATCAGATAAAAAGGTTATAGAGCAATTAAGACTACAAGTGAGTTAACTGATAGAAAGTAAATTAAAGGGACACTGTGGTAAATGTAAAACAGATGAAAATGGTAAAGTAGAAAGGGGTGATGATGTGCTCATACCCGTGACTGAGGCATGAAAGCCATGAGTCAATGTAACAGGAGGTAGAGACTTCAAAGTTTGAATATGAGATAGAAAAGAATGATTACCAGACATGTGATTGGTGGCACTGGAGTCGAAGATCCATGGACCAAGAGAAGATGAGGACCTAGTAAAGCAAACAGTAGGGTTACTGGTGTGAGCAAGGGATGTGACATGTGAAGTGACCTGTTGTGTTGCCTGGAACTGAAGGAACTGAGCATACTCCTCCTCGGAGATAGTCACTGGTGAGGAATCACTAGGTGTGATAGACGTTTGACCCTCAGAAGTGCCAACAACAATGTTAGCAGTACTAGCTGCTTGAGGTGGACAACTATGCTAGTGATAGCAAGTCTCCCAAGTGTGACAATAGGAGTACTAGGGTTGAGGACTCCCACCACCACGACAACCAACACGACGTCCACAATCAGTCTAGGTAGTAGCAAGGGTAGAGTGATCTCCAGGTGTAGACATGCCACAATCAATAGTAATAAAAGAGTCTCTAAGTAACCTAACAAATACCTCTGTCAAAAGAGGTAGAGAGACACTGCCAAGAATCTGTCTTAATTGATTCAAGCTCAAGTCGAATCCCATGAAGACAGAAGACAATAAACATTTGATCACGTTGTTGTTGTTGTTGTTGTTTCTTAATATTTGTATTAAAGAGCATTAACTCGTTAAAATCAGTAATGGAAGCTTGGAGTTTACCCAAATAAGCGGTCATATCTAAATCAACTTGTTGTAAATTGAATAAAGCACCAATCACATCATAAATACAGGTGATGTCACTCGTATACTTCTCACGAGCCCGAATCCATAGAGCACTACACTCACAAAGAGGTTGAAATATCAAAGTCGACTTAATAGTCTGCCATAACAAATTGAGTAACTGTGCATCCACCTGTCGCCAAAGAGGTTGATTTCCCTAGGGACCAGTTGAAATGGTCGTTGATAAATAAGCCTCAAGACCATGTCCAAGAAACCAAATTTCAATGACCAAGCAGAATAATTTTATTCATTCAATTTCTCTGTGGTAATAACTAGTGTGCCCAAAAAAATGGGGAATAGTAAAAAATTGCGGCCATGGTGGAAGGCTTGTGGAAGAAGAGTGTGCTATAAATGAACACATGATACGGGAAGAACACCCCACTGTTCTGGTTAACTGGATCTAGAGCAGGTCAGATCTGGGCTGGGTGAGAAACTTGAAGATCTGGAAGCAAGATCTGGGTGAGAAGCTTAAAGCTTCTTCAAGCTTGAACGGGGGTTGGAGACGCACAAGGAAGGTTGATGGCAGAAGGTCGACGGTTGGTCATACGGTGACTAGGTGAGGTGACGGAGCAAGACAAGATTTGAGCAAGGCTGCATGATCGACGGCGAGGCATCGCTGAACACAAGTAGCCGATGTCTAACACGAAAACTGACAGAAGAACGCACCAAATCTAAGAGAGCACAATCGACGGTGAGGCATGACCAAACAGAGGCGGCCGACATCTAACACAAACTAACAGAAGAACCTCTACTTCTGAGGAGAAAGACGCACGAGATGTTGCCGGAGATATACGCAAAACCAACGTTGGATAACGGCGACTGGATCTAGGGTTAGGATTTGTCTAGGGCTCTAATACTATGTGAATAAAATAATGTGTATTATATCAAAAAGTATATAATATAAAAGAATATATATACATACAAGTATTTAAGTTAATTATACTAATCCCTCTTACTTATCTTTTTTAACATAGACTATGTTAATTTTAGCTCATCAATAATTTCTATCAATAGCCTCATCTTATATAAGATCCTTGTAACTCGTATCATATCTAAGTGTCTCTTATTAAGTTTTTTTTAGTCTTCCTCTTACCTCTTTTGCTAGATATTTGTTCTATTTGATCCACCCTACTCATAGGAAACCTCTTGTGGTCTTCTTTTTGTATGGTCAAATCATCTTAATTATATCTCATGCATCTTATTTTCAACAGGGGTTATTCTAACCTTATTATGAATAATTTTGTTTCTAATTTTATTTTGTCTTCTATGACCTCATCCAACAGCCTCATCTCCATTACACATATTTTGCACATGCTAGTTCTTTACTGCCATCTGTGAATATGTGTGATACAAGTTAATCTTATAATTGTCTCATAAAATTTTCCTTTTAACCATCTTATCTTAATTCTATGAATAACATCCTCATTACTCATCTTTTATAATGATTGATCCGACATATCTGCATTGTTTTTTCCCAATACGATTTTATCTTCCAATTTTACCATAACATCATCCACCATTATATTTTTACTAACCTTTCATTCTATATATTTTGTTTTCAATCTATTTAACTTAGAATCTCTAGGTTTAAAGTGTTTCTTTATATCTTGAGCTATTTACACCTTTTATCTTATCCATCAACTTGCTAGCCACTCCCCTTCTCGAGCTTACCCATTGTCTCATCCACCAGCTTACTGTCCTCAAGTTCTTTTACTAGCAATTATTGGAACTTCAAAGAGTTGCAGCTATGTGATATCCTCAAAAGAAATTGAGAAAATCTCACAATCAACATTAAGAATCTCCGATTACAAGCCAAGAACAAAAAAAAAGAAAGAAAACAATATAGGCCTATTCAAGAGGGCCTTTTCTTCCAAAACTTCTTTAGAATTCTCTAGCTACCTCTCTCTCCTTTTTCACCTATTTTTATACCTCCTTGGCTCCTCCTTAGTCCATTGCAACCATGTGGGTTGTTATTCTCCCCTAACCGAATTTGACCATTCTGCCCTTATGTCCTATTCCTTGGTTGCCCCTACCTCTGGTAAAACTTACGAGTTAAGGGATCTAACATTACTCCCACCCACGAGATTCACCTTGTCCTCAAGGTGAAACTCAAGAAATTAATGCAGTAATAGTTTGTACAGTTCCCAAGTGGCTGCCCGCCGGGGAAGGGATTGGAACCATTTCCATTGAATAAGAATGTCAAGGCTCCTCAAGTTATTTCCCATGCCTGACTTTACCCCCAGTAGTCTAGTTTCAGCTCTGCAGTTAGTTAGTCAGGGATAGTGGTGGCCTCTTGCACTGCTCCTTCAGCCTTTCAAAGTTGGAAGATGCGAATTACGAGGTGAATTGCACTGGAGGGTGGTAAAGACCGCTTGTACGCTACCTTGTTGATGATCTCCACCTTGTTGCGAACAATAAGTTTCCCCTCTAGGTTGAGAATCTAGTCAACCTCAGCAACCATGACCATCAAATGGCATATTTTTTAACTTTGGAGAAGAGATGGTCTCGTTCATAAACTATAGGTAGTATATCTAGAGAGTCTATTGCCACCATAATCATGATCCACACTTTCAAATTTCTTAAAGCAGCAGTCAATCCTCCATAGATAACTTTCATGTCCATAACATTACTGACAGATGACCCGTTTCTCCCAATTTCAATCAGATATGATTTAATCACCACTCGTTTCCGGGGCTGATAGTCTGTAGTGAAATCTTCAGGGGTTGCTTTGCCATAGACTCCAAACTGGGAACAGGAACTCAACAACCAGTACGGTGGTTGTCCCACTCGTGTTGGCCACTGTTTTGGCCATTTAGATCCTCATTCTGTTTTAGTAACAGGAATTCTGTGCATTAGCACATTCCAGGCTGCATTAGGGTCATTATATTCTTGACAGACACGAGGTTCATTTTGTGCTCTTTCTTCATAACACTCATTTGTAGTAGGTTTTTGATTTACAACAATTCCCATTCCAATTACTACATCCCTGGTTATTGATATAACTTCCCAGCACCTTGACTTTGTCAGTTGTTTCATGGTTGGCCAATTCTCAACCTTATCATGAAGTTCGCCCAAATTCTCTTCATTATTTAAGATCTTTGGGTCTATTCCATTGGGCTCCACAACAGAATGTAAATTGAGCCCTTGACTTCTAGAAACATGTTCCCCTTCCACCATCATGACCTACTTGGACAAGGCACCCACCCCCTCATGATGGTGAGAATACATAGGGAACCCTCCATTATCAACCCACCCCATGTGAAATCTTTGAGAAATCGGGCTAAGAATCAAACTAGCTTCCCAGACAACATGGACTATTGATGGTGCCCTAATCATCGGTAAGATGCTCTCCTTGGATGTCTCCAGATCGACAGTCCTTGGCATTTTAAACGGACCAATCATTGGCTGCCCTTCTGCCTCGCCGGTGAACTCCCAAACACCATCGTCGTTGGCAACCATTCTACCTCGCGACACCATGTTCTGCTCAACCACCAATCCCTCTTCAATATGCCAAGGGACCTTACAACGTGCACAGTGGACAACATCAAAGACTTTGCTCGAAAACTAAAGTCTCTTAGTGCCCATTATTGCTAATATAGTAGGCATTCCCCTTTCTGCTTCATGTTCATCTTTTGGGGCAAATGACATGGTCAAAACATCTCTTTCAAACAAAAAGCCTCCAAAGCTAGCAACTCCACATCCAACATCTAATACAACATGGGTTCGTTTTCCCCAGGCAATATTAGGGATGGCCTTGTTTATAGCTTTGCAGTCCACATGAATTCGCCACCCACCATCATTCCCTTTTACCTTCATCGTCTGTTGTGGAGTTAGGCCTACCACGGATAGCGACAATTCCACCATCTCACCCTCCTTAATCGTGTCGCCCAACTCGTTCGACTTCTCCACGATGCCTTCCTGCGTGGATCCTAAGCAATTCCTCAACAACCCCTTTAGCTCTTCCCAGCTTCTCACTCTGTCTTCGTTGCTCCCACTGGAACCATAAAAGTGCAGCACCCTCCCAACACACTGCTGCTGTGTCCATCTTCTCCTCGTCAGTCAGCCCATTCACTGCAAAGTACCTATCAGCTCGGAATATCTAGTCATCAGGATCTTCGCCTTCAAAGAGGGGCATCTCCAACCGTCGCCCTCAGATCTCCGGCCGTTAACCCCCCTCGAAACCCCCTGTTTCAACTCACCGCACTCCTATTTCCGGCGTCGCCTTGAAATCCTAAATGAATTTCGAAGGCTGGTCTCCCAACTTCTCTTTGTTCTTCCTCTCTCGTTCTTGCTCTTCCCACCTCGTTCTTATCCAAGTGAACTGTTCAAGCAAGCTCGCTACATTCTTCTCCACCGATTGAACCTCACCCCTCAAAGCATCAACTCTCCATTGCATGCCTTCTATCCTCCCTTCCAATTCACCTACTCAGTCCGTCAAGTTCACCATTAGGATTGGTGATGCTCTAATACCAAATTAATAGGATCCTCGCAAGAAATTGATAAAATCTCACAGTCAACATTAATAATCTCCGATTACAAGCTAATAACAAGAAAAAAAGAAAGAAAACAATATAGGCCTATTTGAGAGGATCTTCTCTCCCAAAACTTCTTTAGAATTCTCTGGCTACCTTTCTCTCATTTTTCACTTGTTTTTATACCTTCTCGACTCCTCCTCAGTCTATTGCACCTATGTGGGTTGTTATTCTCCCACAATCGAATTTGACCCTTTTGCCCTCATGTCCTATTCCTTAGCTGCCCCTATCTCTGGTAAAACTTATGAATTAGGGGCTCTAACACTATGTCAACCCATTTTCTTGAATGGTTGAACTTGCCAGTTACCTCCCCCTTCTTTCTTCTTTCTTTATTGAATCTTGAAACTTTCTTGAAATCGACATATGGCGATTTTTCATTCCCGTGAAAGTTTCCCAGGAGCAACCTAGAATAGAAAATTTTCTACCTTGACCCAGTTAAAGAAAAAAGAAAAATTAGCCATGAAAATTTTCTACCTTGACAGGCATTAATCTGAGCTGCATTAAAGCATTCGTACACTGCCATTTTGTCGAAAGCTTTTGAGAAAGCCCCTTCCGAAACATAATCATATCAAATATCTTCCAAGTTAACTATAAATAAAGTCTGAGTGAAACTCAACTTTTACTTTCTCCCGCTCCTTTAGCTTAAACTGCTTTGTTTCGCTCACCAATTTAGCTGTTTTTCTTTGTATGCAGATGGCACTTTTGCTTTTGTAAGATCCTGTTGTAGACCACAAGAAAAAGAGAAATTAAAGAAGAGTTTACTCTTTTTTTAACATTCCGCTTTGAGTTTATGTGAAGTAGTGCTGGGGATTCATTGCTAACAAAGCAGGGCATATTGACCCAAGACAAGACTTGCACATAACATACGATAATGAAAGTCAATAGGCGCATATTCATATGAACTAACTGACATGGTTTTTGGCACATTGTTTGTGGAGTAAAAGGAGGAACATGAACATGGCAACCTTCTATATGGGCTTCATTCATTCCATCCAATGCTTTGTAATAACATACATATTGAAAAATCCCTTTTTTAAGTCTGGATGTTCATATTTTTTGTTATCTGTCCTGGCACAAACTGGCCAATTTGCATTGGAACTAATGATTCTTGCAAGACAGGGCAGATTTTTATTTGTTTTTGAATCAAAGCGAGAGGGTGTTGCAAGGAATTGCAATCTGTTCCAGCGATAACTTAGATTGCTGAATAACGAAGTCTTTCTTTACTCTTCTTCGAATAAAGTGTCTTTTAAAATGCCTAATCCTTTCAAGACGGTGTGTGTGAATATAACATATCAGGGCATGGGCATATATAATATATAATAATACCGAGAAAGTGAAAAATCTCGCTTTAAAACGTGCTTTTTTTAACGGTATTAGTTGTGTCAAAACTTTTCCTTTAGGTTCTAGGTTTAGATTATAATAAATATAAAAGTACTATTATTTGCAGGTTAAATTATACTCGACATTTATGATATTCACTAAATTAAGTTATAGCAGCATGTCATTCCCATTTTGAAAGTTAAATGAACTTATGTAAAACGAACTTAACGTTGAGGTGCTCTGATATAGCTTTAAAACAATAAAAATAATGGTGTTATCAATTTGTATGGGTAAAGCAAAGCCATGACAAACTGGACCTGTCAATGTTGACCTCTCCATTGCTAATGTAACTCCTACTCATTTGTGGTGACATTCCAATCAAATTTTGTTTCAAACTTGCCAGCTGCCAGACCCAGAGGATTATATTATATCACATGTTAATATAATAATTGGGAACCTAATTTATAGATGGGTATATATTATATATATATGTTGATTATATCTATATATATAATACGTTGCAATAACCAATTGAAATCTCAATGGAATATCAGTTGTATTGCCCCCAACTAACCACCTTAAAAAAAAAAAAAGTAAAGGCAACGAAGTGTTGCTTGTTTCTAGAGCCATAGGTGGTACACCTGGTGGCGGTGGTGATTTGTTGTATTGTACCCTTCAATAGATGACACAGCTGTTCCAGCCTGCAAGTGCTACAATCTCACTCAAACGTCCCCCACCTAATCATAGAGAATGGAAACCTCAACTAAAGGGAAAGTGAGAGAGTGGGGCCCCATAAATATATATATACATATACATACATATATATATATGTATATATATTCTCTTGTTAACATATATTAATCAAACAATAAGATGTGAATTTTTATTAAAGAGGGTAAAATTAAAAGATAAAGAGTTATTTATGCTAAAATGAGAGTGGTGCTTATTATACATAAAACAAAAATATATGAGAAAAATACTTGAATAACTACAGCGTTAAATTATAAGTTAAAAAAATACAAGTAGATGTACCTATGGGATGAGTGATGGGAAACATGTAGCAAATATGATAGAAAAATGTTAAAATAAAATAAAAATTTTATTAATCACAAAGTTTTAATATTTTGTATAATACTATTAATAATCAGTCATTAATTGGTGATTATTTGCCAGCAAATAAGAATCACTAAAAAGTTATTATCTTTATGTAAAAATATTATATTACTCACATTAGAAAATGTTATGTTACTCAACATGACTTTGTAAGGGATAAGTGTGTGAATCTTACTTCTTATGGCCACGCGTCCTCTTCTTAATTACTCGTATCGAATAAATTTTATATTATTTAAAAAAATTCTCTATTTTGGTATTATACAAAGTGTGAAAATTAGTTGTTTAAATAAAAGTTTTAAAATTAAAATAATTAAAAACTTTTAAAGATGAAAAGATATAATAACCTTGTTAATTATATGAAAAATTAAATAGTTAAAAATTATATAATCGATTTCACTTATTACGAGGGTATTATATTTATATCTACATATTTAATTATATATAAATATATTATAGTTAACGGAGAGAGAGAGAGAGAGAGAGAGAGAGAGAGAGAGAGAGAGAGAGAGAGCACAAAAAATTTTGAGGATGACCTGTAATTTGCCCGTTGGGGCCGTTCGCACAAAAAATTTTGAGGATGACCTGTAATTTGCCCGTTGGGGCCGTTCGTCGAAAGAGACGGTTCCGACCAACGAAACAAAGCAACATAAACAATGTTCCCCGAACGTGCCAATCATAACGGTACACTTCTTCCAGTATTTTATTTTATTTCACGATCCAACGGTCTGGAGAATCGAATCTCAGTACCCCAATCAACGGTCCTCCACAGACTCAACCTGAGAGCGGAGAGGGCCCATTCAGTGGCAATCATAGGTCATTCAAATTCCCAATTTGGACGCTCCTGATATCATCAAGATCTTTCACTAGGTGGACGGTCCAGATCCTTTATATTTGATGCCGTTGGAGACATGGCTGGCTGTGGCTGGATTTCACGCGGGTTTAGACTAGAAACACGTATATCATCGTATGTATAATTTTATTTTTATATATAAAAAATAAGTAATCTCATTCGTGATCATAATTTATTATTGACGCGTATTAATTAATTAATGTTAAATCTATCCATGTGATCAAGACAAGAGTGAATTATGTATATAACTGAGAGAATATGAAAATTTTCACAAATAGTGCATAATTGTGTAAAGAAATAAGCTGTGATTGTGTGCTTTTTTTATTTACTTGTAAATGAAGATGACAATATATCATCCATTTATTTATTCTAATAATATTTAAATATATAACAAACCTCAACAACAGATCATAATCATGGGTTTATTTATTTAACTTAGATGATTTGTATTTCCACCGATTTCCATTTAATCTGAGTTTAAGTAGAATTAAAGAAATTACAACTTAAAATGATCTTTTTAAGTAAAGGGAGAGTTTGCGGAACAGATGTAGGAGTGAACGGTTAGGATGGAGCCAGGGCTGTGATTGTCTGTAGGTGAGTTGTCGATCAATGATTAGACAGACAAGACTTCAAGCATTACCAATTAATTGAATTCGAAATTTTAAGTCCTCGAACCGACTCTCTCTCTCTCTCTCTCTCTATCTCTCTCTCTCCACCTCTTCTATATATACCGTCTTCCCCCTGCCGCTTTATCCCCCGCCGTCTCCATCGCTGCCCAACTCTCTCTTCCTTCCTCTTTCTTATTGTTTCTCTCGAACTTTCCTCTCTCTGTCTGTAGTTCTCTCTCTCTCTCTCTCTCTGCGGTGTTAGAAATAGAGAGGACGACCGCGAGAATGGCGTACTCGACAGTTGCGCTGGTGTTGATGTTCGCTTTAGTGGCCGGATCGGCCATCGCTCAATCTCCAGGAGCCGCGCCGACTACTTCTCCAGTTGCTTCGCCCCCCAAGGTGGCGGCGGCGCCAACTCCGTCCGTGAAGCCGCCGACCTCCTCTCCAACCTCTGCTCCGACCATCTCGCCGCCGACCGCGTCTCCTGTTTCCTCTCCCCCTTCTCCTCCCAATGCCCCCTTCTCGTCTCCCGCAGGCGCGCCCCAGCTGCATCCGTCCTCGACCTCTTCTCCCGGCCCGTCCCCGACCTCCACTCCCGGTAACTCGGCCGTCCTGAACGGAGTCACTCTCTCCGGCTCCGCTGCCGTGATGTTCTTCGCCGCGACGTTGTTGCTGTAGATCTGATCTGGAGTTCCTTCGCTCCGGCAGAGTTGAAGAGCTAGGGTTTACATCTCATATTTTGATTTCGATTTTATTTTTTTTGTTTGCCACTTTTGATATTTGATTACAGTGACTGTTGATGATGGCGGTGGTGTGATTTTCACTATTGTTACGTTACATTTGGCAGATTTACAGTTGATTTGCTTTATCATGATGAATTATGATGAATTCTTTTATATATATCGTTATTTCTTGTTATTCCGAAGATAGTCTCTGGCCGTGCTGTGTGATATGCTCTTTTAATAGCATCCGTATTTCGGATCAATCTTTGTTATTGATTCACTTAATGACGTATTAAAGCATGATAAAAGGAGAGATCCCATGTGAGAACGACTGTAGAGCGTAGGATGAAGAAGGTGAAGTGCTGCTCTTGAAAAAAGTGAAACTAAAGACAAGAGAAATATTTGTCGGCTAGTGCGGGATGACGGTGAAGAAGGGTGTGGGAGAGAGGGAAAGCCAGCTGTGGGTTGTGTAATAATGAGGTGGTGTTGTATTCTAGTCTACTTTTCGGTAAGACTGGAAAAAGAAGACAGGTGTCACGTGGTTTACAGTCGCCGTTGAACTCTCCCCGTCTCAGTGCTCCATGTGCATTGCATGTGGCTGAGTGAGAAAGAGAGAGAGGTGGTGCGTGAATGTGGTGTGTGTGTGTTTCTTTCCAGTTTTTTATTAGCTGGCCTAAAAGCAAGCTGGAAGCGGTAGGGTAATCTGATTTGAGGAAGAAAGAAAAAAGAAAAATCAAATGCTGCTGCTGCCTTGCTCTATTCTTTTGTGGTTACACTTGCAGATTGTGTAGGCCGCAAATTGAAGAAGAGGGAAGCAAGATGCAGGCACTTATGATTATTGTGCTATAATATAATAGGGCGGGCTTGAACAATTGTGTTTCTTCTTTTAGTAACATAATGGAGAGGTTTTTACATTTAAATTAAGATATTAGAACTCTTAATTCAAAATCTCAAGCTCGCTGGCATTTAGTATCTACAAAAATTAAACTATCAACTAGCAAGAGTTTGAGGGTGGTTGGCATCCCGGTTTGAACACTTATAAGTTACTTTTTTTAGTTTATAAATTATATGATTTATTTTATTTTATGTTTTGTCAAAATTTAAATACTACTGAACTTATAAGTTATTTTAGCAATTTATTAAAAAAGTTGAAGAAATTAGTACCTGTTAGTTTATTTCATTCACCGAACAAATTATAAATTTATCTTCAAATATTTTAATTCTCTATCCTTCTCCTTCAACTCTCATGTTGTTGCCTCTCACTAACTTCTCCATTAGCATCGCCTCCAAACTCATTCCTAGCGGCCACTCTTCCAATCTCCATTGTTATTTCCTCCATGTTCGTTGTCGGCGTCCGTTTCCTCCATCGTCAATGTGCTTCCCTATCGTTGTGTATATATATATTTATATTATATTTATTTTTATTAAAAATTAATATTTGTATAAATTTTATTTATATTATTCAATAAAATATCTATTTTAATTTTTTTGTTAAATTTGGATAATTTATCAATTTTTTTAAATTAAATATATAACTATATAAAAGGCAGTATAAAACATATTTATTCAAATATTTATTAATTTAAATATTAATTAATTTTTAAACTTACACAATTTATAAGAATTTATAAGTTGTAGGAAAGTGCATAGAGAATTTGTTCTCAGGCATATTCACGTCTAGAGAAGTGGGCGAAGCGATGAGGCTGTCAGATGCTAAACGTAGAGAATTTGTTCTTAGTGATGTAAGTCTAACATTTAACTCGATTACTCGTTAAAGCTGCACTTCCACTTCCACTTCCACTTCCACGCTCACTCCTTGTATGCCCTGGCTCTTCCTCCTTTACCTAAACCCATCGTCCAATGGAAGTAATTAACCACCAAACACTTCATTGGCCCCTAGATATTTACTTGAGCTGTACGAAGGGACAAACACCAACTCCCACTGATGTTTTTACCACTGTCTAGCTACTACAATCATTAGATACAACTTGAAAAGCTGAGTTTTGTAGCAGCTAAGTGGTCTACCAATGTCTTAGTGAGTCCCGGGGTGGTGTGGGGTGGCTTTCAACCAGATTCCCTCTTTATATTAATATATATATATATATATATAAATACTATGAACCCATTACACGAATCCTTAATTGGGTTACTAGTCGATTAAGGAAGGAAACTTCTATCCGACAATTAACACACAATTAAGATAACAAGTCCTTCTCAAATAAATAGAAAAAGTCCCACCCTAAAGTAGGGATATAAATAAGTCTCAATGACCTCTTTTATATATTTATTTTAACAAATTTTAAAATAAAATTTTATACTTATGCTTATCTTTACTTTAAATAAAATTATTTAAGACCTATTAAAAACCCATTTACTTCTCTGTCCACATGTTCAAGCAACAATCAATTTCCTGAACTGCATAGAGGCGTTAAGATGGTCGGGACAGGTGGATTACTGACCATTGATCTTGGGATGGACTGAAACCCTCTAGGATTGGCTTGTGTTATTAAAGGCGCGGCGCTGGAAATGCTTCTATCAAGGCGGGCTTAGGTGAGGCGTCTTGGGCTTATGTGCGCCTAAGTTTTTTTTAACTGCTTTTTTTAGGGTTTTATTTTACTATTTATCATTTTATTTAATTTTTATATTATTTAAAATTTAAATTTATTAGTTGAACTACAAATTCGATAATGAGAAAAAAAACTATCACTTCAAATGCTCCAATTAAATTTGAATTAGATGAAGATGGAGAGAGAGATGATGTGGAAGAAAATATTAGAGAAAATGTTCCTAATGATGAAAATATTTAATTTTGATGATAAGTATGATTTTTAGATATTTAAAATATATAATTAGTTAATCTTGATAAGATTTAAAACTTATAAATTGTTTTAAGATTTAATTTAAGTTGACATAAAGACTTTTACATTGTATCTTTTAATATTTTTTTATTGTTCTTTTTATTAATATATGTTAATTTTTTTAATTTTCTTGATAACATGCTTGTGAATATGTTATTAGAAATTAAGACTTATTTTATACTTTATTCTTCAAGTAGAATATATATATATAGATATATATTATTAGTTAGCATGTGTCTAATTCTATCCAGTATGCACCTCACCTTGCGCCTTACACCTTAAGCTCCAACACTCTTTTGCGCTTTAGTATATCGCGCCTTTAATAACATTGAAATTGTCAATATCTAGTCAATTTACGTAAAAAAAATTATAAAAACTTTTATATAATAGTTTTTCTTTGAAAAATATTGTGTTCTCATTTGAAATAAAATAAAATAATTCAAAAAACACGTTGATAGACAAAATAAATATGAAGATTTAAAACATTAAAAATAAAAATTTAAACAAGAAAAGATAATTCATAAAGCATTATAGGCTCAAATTTGGCCCTAAGAAAGGGCATATCTAAAATTTAAAAAATATTTTAGATACAAAATCCTATATATTAAGATTGAAAATTTGTTTTAGGGTAAAAAAAAAAAAAAACTATTTAAAGTTAGGAACCTTATTATATACCCCTCGCCCTACTTATCCTCAACTGTGAGTTTTTTTTTTTTTTTTTCCCCTTTTGCTTCGTTGTAAAACTTTTTACATCCAAACCCGTTTCTGGCCTTATTATGGCACGGCCTGCAGGCCGCGCTGGCATGGGGCAGTCATGGCCCACATGTGCAGGGCCATGTCGTGCCCCACATGCAGCCTGCAATCTGGGCTGCATCAGAAGCCCCTACAAAGGCGGGTTCTTAATAAAAAGAATTATCCTTTTTTTAACAAAAGGTGGGGGAAAATAGCCTGAAAAACGATTCAGTCCGAGTCCATTTTACACGCCTACTGATGGTGCCTTGACATCTTCAATCTGGGTAATACCTACAGGTACAAGCTAATAGGCTGCCTTAATTGTTAAAATATTGATGGGCCCTGGGCATTATAACAGGAATGCTACTAAATTCGATTTAGTACAATGAGAGCGAGCGAGGCGAGGGGGGGCCTTTTCACAATTGTGAGATAGCAAACTGAAACAATGCGACCGACAAAACAAGAACAGGTACAACACGAGAGAGAGTCCCGGCGGCTGAAGATGACTGTAGAACAGTGGCGGGAGGCGTGGTAACCACCATTGTCGGTGGTGTTGGGGCGGCGGTGGCTGTGGCGGTGGCGTTACCAGGAGGCGGCACTGCAGCGGCAGCGGCTCCACCGGCCACGGTGACTGCCAGCTTCATGCCACTGCCACAGTGGCCAATTACTCCACAAATGTAGTAATGGGTGCCGGCAGCCTTGAGAGCTATGGTGGTGGAGCCACTATTATCTGTGGTGATGGAATTCCCCACAGTGCAAGTCTTGTAGTCGCTTCTACTCACTTCATCCACGGTATGCCCACTTCCATAATTAAACACTACCACAACACAATATACATACATACATACATATACGATAACTAAATCATCACCATCTAATTAAGAAAAACGACTGGCTTACGAAAATTAATATGATTATTATCCATAGAGATGGTTAAAAACTAGAACTCATACAGCTAATTCTACTGAAGACTGAATGAAGTCCTAGACTTCTGATCTGAATCTGAGTATAGAGTGGTGATAAGAGGTATGTAGTAGGAACTCACCTAGAGTGTCACCAAGCATGAAGGTCTTTCCAGTGGTCCAGGCGCTGTAATCAACGCCCATTGTCCATCCCGTTAAGTTCCCAACTGCGTAAACTGTGGCCAAACTAGGCACTGCTGAACACACAACCATCATCAGCAGATTCACAATTCCAGCACCAAAACTTGCCATTTTTGTGCCAGTATACATGTCAATGCCAGAGAGAGCGAGAGAGAGGTGATCGGGGATGGTGAATGGGAAAGTAGGTGTATCTTATGTAATGAAATAAAGGGTATTTGAAGCAACCGCTTGTGTGGCCAAATTACCGAAAAGTGCATAGTTGTAAGGGACGAACTTCCTCGCAGATCACTTGGGTCTATGCCTAATGCCCACAGCTGCCCAAAGGATTTTTACTTAAAAAAAAATTGAGTAAAAAGTTAATTTAGGATCATCTTATTAAAAGAATTCAAAAGGAGTAATAAATACCATACAAGTTTTGCCTCTCGTACACTAAGATCCTGTTGATAATATTATTAGTCGTCTTCATTTTTTTGTCTATTAGGTAAAGAGTAGAGATTTAAAGAAAACCCATTCATTGGTAAGGGGAAGGAGAGAAGGCTTTTCATCTATTGAGCAAACCATAGGAACAAACCTTGAGCTATTTTTTCCCTACTAGCATTACGTACAAAATACAGTATGAATTACTTATACACGTGTAAAAATAGATATATACATAAGTATAAGCATGTTTTATATTCTTATTTTATTCTCATCATAATAAAGACATTTTGACTTTCAGTTGAGGTTTTCTTCATACCATTTCCTTCTTCCACCCTCAATTGTCACAGTGACTAATTGAATAACAGACTTCAGAAAGAATATGAGATGAAACTTCCCATATATCCTAAGACAGTTGAAGCATGGATTCGATGTCATTCTTATGAAACCCACAAGACAATTTGTAGCCAAGACATGAGTTTTTGCAGACATCAAAACAGGATGTAGAATTTCCAACATTTTTTAGAACATCATGCTTGAGTAGAAAGAAATTTGAGAATCAAGAAGATGAAAGGGATGCTCTAATCTACACGTGCCTAGGATTTATCTTGTTATTTTGGTTTGTTTCTATTTCTATTTCTATTAGATGATTATAGATGACATTAGAGGATTTTGATTGGAATCCTATTAGAACTTAGATTCTTAATCATGCTAATAATTAGTTTAGTTTTGGCTCATTATGTAACTTTTTATTCACCTCTTGATTATTGAATACATTGGTATTGATTCTCTCTTTCGCTATTCTTTCCCTTCTCTTCTCTTCCTCTTGGCTTTTATTTCTTCTCACACTACTACTACTACTACTACTACTTCTTTCCCCACTTCCTACACTTTTTGGTTGCTGTCCTGCATCATGCTTATAATTCACCCCAAACCTTATAGCGTACCAGCCACGTTCTTGGTCAATAACTCATTTCTATTTTCGTTTCTCTTACATCTGATGTCCTGGCCTAACACATGGAGATCAAGAAAGTGAAAGTTTCGTAGATAATCATCATATCATGTGTTGCTAATCTTTCAAGTGTTCTATTCAATTGAGTGCATCTTGCAAACACATGCGAGCTCCTGCGTATGCATATTCTTGTCAGGACCCTTTACGTTGGTTAAGGGTAGTTAGAGGGATTAATCAATGTATGGGGAGGTTGTAACAAGTAGAGGGTACTGTAACAAGAAGTTGTTGATGATAGTTGATATAGTTGGAAGGTTGTAACAAAATAACAATAGGAGCCGAGGGAGTTAAGCGGTTGAAGGTGGTTGTAACAGTTGAACCGCCTATGAGGATGGGCATATATAAGGGGCTTTCCCTCTCAACAAGAGATCATCAATGCATATTTTGATGAATTATAATTTCCTTCTCTCTTAAATTCTCTCTGTTCATCCTCTCCCTCTCATTTCTCTCCCTCTTGTTCTCTCTCTCTCTCTCTCAAACCCTAATTCCCCTCACACGAGGAGAATTACCCCTTGTCAAGCTGAGACCCTAACAATTTGGTATCGGAGCTCGAGCCTTGGACCAATCGAAGATTCCATTTGGGCAATGGCGAACGGCAAACGATTGAAGCAGATGGAGCTTCAAATTTAGCAAGTCAGTGCGACAGTGGCAGACATCCAAGGGAAGATGGCAGCCATCGATGGTGTGATTGAACGGACAATTGAGTAGACCATTGATCGCAAGTTGGATCATGCAATGGCGAACATGCGGGAGGAAGTTTCCGACCAAATTCAAGAAGTGAAGGACCAAGTCCCCAGCCAATTTCAAGAAGTGAAGGACCAAATCCAAAGCTTTATGCTCATGTTCGTGGGTTAGAATTCTGTCAGATTATCTGGCCTGACAATATGCTATCTCCCAATTCCAATATAAATTAGGAGAGCTTAACACGCGAACAAGAAGCAGTAACAGAGAGAAGAGAAGAGTGGGAGTAATCCAAAAGGAAGAATATATAGAGAGAGATAGAGAGAACTGAGAATTTGGAGGGGAGAACAATAAGAATTTTGATTTTTCATTCATGCCTTTCTCTCGTTGAGGGTAGGCAAATATATCCCCGGCTCCTGGGAGAAAAGATTCTCCTGCCAGGTGGGTCCTACTCTCATAACAAACTTTGAGATTTTCTACCCCTTTCTACACATGGCAATAACTGCCTCCTTCTAGAACTTACAATAGAAAATAAAGGCTATTACTACATAAGAAATTATAGCAACAAAACAGTAAATAGCAACAACAATTAACAAAGTAGAAAATTTAAAAAATTAGGCTCGGAAAGTTCTTCTCGTGACATTTTCCCTGCCTTAACAATTTTCTTGTCCTTAAGAAATATTAAAGAGATTAGTTGTTCTTGGAAATTGCTTGAGGAGATCCGGTAGGTACTCCCAGGTTGTCTTCCAAGGGTTTTCCCTACCACCTGACCAACACCTACATGAGGGGAGCTCCATGTTTGTAGATCACTCTTTGCTCCAGAATAATCTCGGGTTCTACTGCTTGTCCAGCCTCCATGGGAATTGAGGGTAGAATAGCACTCACTTGTTGTTCTCCCACTGCCTTCTTAAGGAGAGACACATGAAATACAGGGTGAATGAGTGATCCTGCCGGTAATCTCAGTCAGTATGCCACCTTCCCCACCCTGACTTCTATAGGAAATGACCCATAGTACTTAGGACTGAGTTTGGTCACCTTTCCCCGAGTGATGGACTTGAGGTGAGGATACCTCAACCTCAAGTATACTTCGCTCCCCACTTCGAACTCTCGTTCGCTCATCTTCCTGTTCGTGAACTGCTTCATGCGGTTTTAAGCCGAAGTCAGTTCTTGCTTCAGTTGTTGTGTCACTTCTTTTCTCCTTTGTAAGTAGTCATCTACCAAAGCTACCCTGGATTCTTCTCCTGCTGTAGGTAGAACAGGGGGTTGGTACCCAAACAAAGACTCAAATGGGGTCATCTTAATGGAGGAGTGGTGGGAAGTATTGTACCACCATTGAGCCAAGGCCAACCACTTGTGCCATTCCCTAGGCTGCATTAGGCAGATGCACCTCAAATAGGTCTCAAGACTTTGGTTCACTCTTTCAGTTTGGCCATCCGTTTGAGGGTGATAAGCAGTTGACATGCTTAGCTTCGTTCCCAGTGATCTCATCAATTCCTGCCACATCGTGCTGGTGAAAATACGATCTCCATATGAAATTATGGTCTTGGGAGTTCCATGCAATTTAACCACCCGATCCAAAAAGGCCTTAGCCACCTCTTGAGCTGTGTAAGGGTGAGTTAATCCGATGAAGTGGGCAAACTTGGTCAGCCTATCCACCACTACTAGGATGCTATCCTTGCCTTCGGACTTCAGCAACCCTTCCACAAAGTCCATCGATACACTTGACCAAGCTTGATCGGGGATAGACAAAGGTTGTAGCAATCCCGAATAGGCTATTGTTTCTGACTTGCATCTCTTACAGGTGTCACAAGCTTGCACTAACTCCTTAATCTTTGATTTCATTCTTGACCAATAAAAAACCCGTTTCATCCTTAAGTATGTTTTTTGTTCCCCTGAGTGGCCCCATGGGTGATTCATGCAAGGCTTGAAATATCTTCCTCTTCAGGTCTGACTTATCTCCAATCACTACCCTTCCTTGATATCTCAACATCCCCTTGTTTAAAGTATACCCATTTCCCACGTCGGCCCCCAACGTTAACCCTTCCAGCAAGGGCTTAAGCTTCTCGTCCCTTTCATAACTATCAATCACCGCTTGATACCATTGGGGCACTACTTCGGTCATGGCTGCCGAACTACCTTCTTCATGGCACCTTGAGAGTGCATCAACAGCAACATTTTCTTTTCCTTTTCGGTACTGAATAAGATAGTCCAACCTCATGAGCTTGGCCTTTCCCTTCCTCTGCAGCTATGTTTGAAGTCTTTGTTGCAACAAGAACTTCAAACTCTCATGGTCAGTCTTAATTATAAGTTTTCCTCCCTTTAAATAATGCCTCCATTTTTCGACAGCCATCAAGACTGCTAGGAACTCCTTCTCATATATGCTGAGCCCCGAGTGCTTAGGACCTAGCACTTGGCTTAGGAACGCTAAAGGTCTTCCTTCCTGCACCAAAACCGCCCTTATTCTAGTTCCACTAGCATCGGTTTCCAAGATGAAGGCCTTATTAAAATCTGGCAATCTCAGAGCTGGTACCCTACTCGTGGCCCTTTTTAGTTCCTCAAAAACCTCTTCTGCCTTTAGACCCCAACTGAAACCTCCTTTCTTCAACAATTCCGTTAGGGGTTTGCTAATTATCCTATAGTCCTTCACAAATTGGCGATAATACCCGGTTAATCCCAAAAACCCTCTCAAGGCCCTTACTAAATTTGGCTTTGGCCAAGACACCGTGGCCTCCACCTTTCGGAGGTCGGTACTCACTCCTCCTTGGGATATAATGTGCCCCAAATACTCCACTTGCCCCTGACCAAATGCGCACTTAGACTTCTTAATAAATAGCTGGTGGGATTAGAGGATGTTGAGGGTGGCTCTAAGGTGGGATAGATGTAGTTCAAATGAAGAGCTATAAATAAGTATGTCATCAAAGAATACCAATAAGAATTTTCGAAGATAGGGTTCAAAAATTGTGTTCATAAGGGATTGAAAAGTGGTTGGGGCATTGGTGAGTCCAAAGGGCATCACCAAGAATTCGAAATACCCATGATGAGTTCTAAAAACTGTCTTATGGATATCCTCGGGCTTCATCCGGATTTGATGATAGCCCGAGCGTAGGTCTAGCTTAGAAAAGAATTGAGCATCGTGTAATTCGTCCAAAAGGTCTTCTATCAAGGGTATAGAAAATTTATCTTTGATGGTTGTAGCATTTAATTGGCGATAGTCCACACAAAACCGCCATGTTCCATCTTTCTTTTTAACCAAAAGGACGAGAGAAGCAAAGGGACTTTGGCTTGGCCTAATGATGGCTTGTTTTAGCATTTCCCTCACCATCTTTTCAATCTCATTTTTCTGGAGTGGGGGGTAACGGTAAGCTCTAATGTTAATAGGCTCAGTGTGTGGTTTTAAGTTAATAGAGTGGTCATGTACTCGGGTAAAAGGGAATGATTGGGGTTCAAGGAAGAGATCCTCATACTCATCCAACAATCTATTAAAGAGGTCTAAGTGACGTACCTGATCGGGTCTCCCTTGGGGTGCACTCACCATTAGGCATATCTCCCCCTATAGTGCTGGACCTGCTTGGACCTCCTTAGCTGCCACGATCGAAAAAAGGTGTGGCCAGTGTCCCCATTTCCCTTTGATCACCCTTTGTTATCTCTTCCCATATATCACTTTGCACATTCCCATTTCTTTTCCCTCGGGCAATGTCATCTTCCTTCCCTTCTCAAATGATACTTCCAACAACAACAACAAACAACAAATATCCAGCCATTATCCCACTATGTGGGGTTGGCTACATGAATTCTAGATTTATATGTGGGTTACATCCCAACAGATAGTTTGTCTAGAATTCATATTTGGATCCGACAAGGTTTTACGCTGGTTGTCGGCTACCTAACGCAACCCTCCTCCTTTATCTGGGCTTGGGACCGGCAGTGGATCTCATTTGGATCTCAAATGATACTTCCATTCTATTAAAATCAAGACTGATGGGGTTAACCCCTTTCATCCAATCTACTCCTAAAACCACATCACAGCCCCTTAGTTGCAATAGTCGCAAATATGTTTCGAATTTTTCTCTTTGCATCTCCCAACAAAACCCGTTGCAGGTTGATTTGCTCAACACCCTTTGGCCATTAGCCACCATTACACTCAAAGGTGGAGTCCCTGTGAGTTGGCACTTCAGTCTCTTTGCAGTGTTTTCATCCAGGAAACTGTACCCAGTATCTATTAAGATCATGAGATCGTTACCCTTAAAGTGCCTCTCCACCTTAATGATCTTGTTATTAGTCATTCCCTTCAAAGCGTAAATGGAGATCTCTCCATTGTCCTCTATTCTTTCTTTCTCGCTATCTCCTTCTATTTCCTCTTCTAGGTTCTCCTCTTCGTCCCTTTCCAACAAGAGAGTCTGCCTCTTGTAGGGCTGCCCTGGGTGGTATTTGTCACCGCATCAAAAACAAAGACCAACCAACCTCATTTGTTCCCTTAATTGTTCCCCATAAGGGGCAGAGCTCGATCCACCGACACCCTTTACTCCCTGGTTACCTCTTGCTGCATCTCGGGGGTTACTTCTTCCTCCAATAGGGTTGGCTCCAAGATTCACCCCTCGTTATTGTTGTCTCTACTTCTTCATCAATGCCTCCACAAACATCTCTTGTAATCAGGCACTTTCAGAGGCTTGCCCCACCGTCCTCGACCTCATCATTTTGACCATTGGTCGTAATTCCTCATTTAGGCCGCTCAGAAAGCTTGACACAAAATAAGCCTCTGATAAATGTGGGTTGTGACATATCATAAACGACCTTAACTCCTCAAACTTCTGTAAATAAGCCTCAACGCTCCCTATTTGTTTGAGCATATTGAATTCTTCTATCGTGTCCGCCATACTCCTCTCTCTGAATCGCTCACACAACTTTTCCGAGAATTCTTCCCAAGTGCAATCTTCTCTTACACTAAGACACCCCTGAAACCAAGCATCCACCACTTCATTAAAGTAAGCGGCGACCAACAACACCCTCTTCCCTCTGGGTATGTTATGCCAGCTGAACAACCTTTCGCACTTCCTCAACCACCATTGAGGATTAGCTCATTTGAACACCAGTATCTCCATCTAGGGCATGGGGAATCCTGGAGGATGGCCGTGAGGCTGCTCAATCCTTTCTTTAGCCACCACTCCTTCTAACCCTTCCTCAAGCTCTACCTTAATCTCGAACGTACCTTCCCTTCTATGCATTCTATTTCTCAGTAAAATGGGATCGTCCCTCTCGCGTGGGGGAAAGTCAGGAGCTATCCTTACCGTATTCTGGCGCATAAACTGCTGCATCTACGCCCCCATGTCCTCTTGTAGCCTTGTCATAGACCCTTCCAGTCTCTGCTCCATTCCTTCCAACGATCCTTCCAACTTGCAATTCATCGCTAAGATCGCCTTATGGTTCCTTTCCCCTCGAATCTCCAGGTGGTTGATCCTTCCTTGGAATTCTGACACAGTTGAGCTAACCTGCTGCAACTGTCTCAAAATTCTTCATGCGAGTTCCTTCCGCCATTACACCAAGTTGATAGCCTCGGCCAAGAACCGATGCTCTGATACCAAGATTGTCACGACTTGGCCTGACAATATGCTATCTCCCAATTCCAATATGAATTAGGAGAGCTTAACATGCGAACAAGAAGCGATAACAGAGAGATGAGAAGAGTGGGAGCAATCCAGAAGGAAGAATATAAAGAGAAAGATAGAGAGAACTGAGAATTTGGAGGGAAGAACAATAAGAATTCTGATTTTTCATTCATGCCTTTCTCTCGTTAAGGGTAGGCAAATATATCCCTGGTGCCTAGGAGGAAAGATTCTCCTGCCAGGTGGGTCCTACTCTTGTAACAAACTTTGATATTCTCTACCCCTTTTTGCACATGATAGTAACCGCCTCCTTCTAGAACTTACAACAGAAAATAAAGGCTATTACTACATAAGGAATTACAACAAAACAATAAATAGAAGCAACAATTAACAAAGCAAAAGATTTAAAAAATTAGGCTCGAAAGGTTCTTCTTGTGACATTATCACCCGAATTTCGTCCAAAAGAACGCTTGGAACCAGTCTTGTCCAGGCATGGAACGATGCCAAGAATCAAGGAAACCACAAATTTGGAGGCGACAACATTGGCGGCGAAGGAAGTCGGAATTGGGCGAGCAGGTTGGAAGGAATCGGTCATGCCAACAAGAATCACGAAAACTGCAGGCTTGGAGGCGAAAGCACTGGCGACGAAGGTCGAAAATGTGCGAGCAGGTCGGAGGTTAGTGACGCCATCAGTTTAATACCCTCCACAATTTCCTATGCCCAAGTTAGACATGCCGATGTTTGAAGGACAAAACTCGCGATGGTGGGTTCGGAGGTGTGAAAAATTATTTAGTCTTTGTCAAACACTGAAAGAGCATAAGATAATGTTAGCAGCAGCCTACTTGAACAGCATTGCTGATTCTTGGTTTCAAGATTGGTACGAGTCGCAAGAAAGCAATAGCTGGTCACGATTTGTGGAAAATTTCTGTATAGGATTTGGAGATCAGAATTTAGCGAACATTGTGGAAGAATTTAACAAGCTAAAGAAAGTAGGAACAATGCAGCAATACCAAGAAAAATTTGAAAAACTCAAGTTAGTGATGCTCACGTTGAATCTGGGAACAAGCGAAGCCTACTTCATTTCAAGTTTTATAAGTGGGCTGAGTGACGAATTAAGGCCAGCAGTGAAGATGCAGCAACTAAAAACAGTCAGAGAGGCAACGGAAGGAGCTCGACTACAAGAACTGTCACGAGATGGGGGAGAAATTTGAATTTTTGCGACTAAAGTTTGTGTTTAGATGCAGATACTACCTATTTTGTATTGCCTAGTATTTTATTCCCTTGATTGTATTTCTTTTCCAATTGAATAGTTTGTTAAGGCAGTTCTCCCAAGTGTCTAAGCACTAGAACAAGACAAATTAATTGGTTAGAGAGGGTGGGATCTCTTGTGACAACACCCACGGAACAAACTATATATGCTTGTTCCTTCTTCTGCAAAAGCGATCAGAAAATTCAATCAAAAACTCAGTTACTCTCCCTTCTACTTCTTTTCCTCTTTCTCTTTCTCTACAATTCCCTCTCCGTTATTCTTTTCTGTTCCAGCACACTCATCTGATTCTCGCTGAATCAGGAGAGCTGCTAATTGTCACTGCACTGCCGTGACAAACTATTGGTAGAGGCCCTAATGAGGAAGCAAAAATTTTTCTTTTGGAGTAATCCGGTGGTTTTTAACCATGGGGGTGTTAAGGAGGCAATGAAAGTGGGCTCAATGTTGAAAAACAATATGGTGCCAATGGCTGAGGGAAATCAGCCGTTAG
Source organism: Diospyros kaki (assembly GCA_036245055.1). Classification (NCBI taxonomy): domain Eukaryota; kingdom Viridiplantae; phylum Streptophyta; class Magnoliopsida; order Ericales; family Ebenaceae; genus Diospyros; species Diospyros kaki. Next base: position 13,108,173 of record BSEG01000015.1, on the reverse strand, counting down.
GTGGCAAATCTGGAACCATGGAGCAACAAAGGCAGGCTAGTCTATGTTTTAAATGCGGAGAAAGATATGTACCAGGCCACCAATACAAAAAACAATCATTGATGTTGGAAGGAGACAAAGAAGTTCTAACAATTGAGTAAGTAATAAAGGAGGAAGAGGTGATGGAGGCCAAAGATAGGGATGGGGAGATATCCCTACATGCGTTAAGGGGTTTGGTGAACAGCAAAACAATTAAAGTGGAAGGAAGGGCGAGGAATCACAGGTTGATGATCTTGATCGATAGCGGAAGCACTCATTGCTTCCTAGATGAAAATAGATTGGGATGTGCAGCCACTAATGTACAACAGTTGACAGTAACAGTGGCGAATGGGGAAAAGATGGTGAGCAAATTGGCCGGAATAAATTTCCGTTTGGAAATGCAAGGGGAAATATTCTTGAGACTTGAGGCTCTTAAAGTTGGGAGGATGCAATGTGGTATTAGGAGTCAATTGGATGCGGAAAATTAGTCCCATCAGCTTTGATTTTAATAAGCTAGAGGTGACTATCACGAAGAATGGAAGGACAGCGACTTTGAGTGGGAGCTTGGACAGTGGGACATGCAAACTCATCACAAGAAAAATGTTGGGGAAGCTACTGAAAGCAAGGATCCACCAGGTGGCACACTTGTTTTCATTACAAGCCATGGAGGAGGAGGTGCCAATATAAGAGGGCCAACTATCGGTGACAGTCAGTAGCTTGGGCCAACCACTATGGCAGGTACATGAATCTGACTTTTTACATAATTTGTTGGAAGAATTTAAGGATCTCCTTGTAGAACCCTCTTCCCTACCTCGTAATCGTGCATTTGACCATGCTATACCTCTCAAACCTAATTTGGAACCTGTTAATGTCCGTTCTTATAGATATCCACCCAAACAAAAACCTGAAATTGAAAATCTTGTCAAGGAAATGTTATAGCAGTCTATTATTCAGCCTAGCCACAACCCATTTGCTTCTCTTGTCCTTCTCGTTAAAAAGAAAGACGGTTCGTGACACTTTTGTATTGATTACTGTCAATTGAATTCAATAACCATTAAAGACAAATTCCCTATACCAATAATAAAAGACCTCCTAGATGAACTCAAACATGCAACCCTCTTTTCAAAACTAGATTTATAGGCTAGTTATCACCAAATCCGTATGAAACATGAGAACATTCACAAAACTGCATTTTGAATACACCATGAGCATTATGAGTTCAATGTGATGCTTTTTGGTTTGACAAATGCTCCTGCCACTTTTCAATCCTTAATGTACCAGATTTTTTAGTCTTATCTCCGCAAGTTTATTCTGATTTTTTCTGATGACATACTAATTTATAGCCCATCATTCAACCAACATCTCAGCCATCTCCGGATTGCATTTGAGATCCTTAGGTTTAACCAACTATATGTGAAGAAGTTGAAACATGCTTTTGTCCAACGACAGGTAGAATATTTGGGCCACATTATCTCTACTCAAGGGGTAATTATGGACCCAAACAAAGTGAAAGTTATGAAGAATTGACCTAAACCTACATTGGATAAGGGGATGATGGGTTCTTAGAGTTGATAGAATATTATCGATGCTTTGTGCGCAACTATGGGATCATAAGTAAGTCACTAACAGAGTTGTTAAAAAAAGATAATTTTCAGTGGAATGCACAAGCGGATGAGGTGTTCCAGCAGCTGAAAAAAGCAATGAATGAGGTGCTAGTTCTAGCCTTACCCGATTTCAGTCGTCTCTTTGTATTGGAAACGGATACGAGCAGTATGGGGGTCAAAGTTGTTCTTATGCAAGGGGGCAAACCTATAACCTTCCTAAGTTAATCTTTGGGGCCAAATCATGTGGGGTTAAGTATCTACGACAAGGAGTTGCTGGCTGTTTTGATAGCGGTTAAGAAATGGCAGTATTATCTAGAAGGTGGGTCTTTTATCATCCGTATTGACCATGAGAGCTTAAAGTTCCTTTTATAGCAAAAGTTGTAGACTTAGCTGCAATGGAAGAGAATGAGCAAGTTGATGGGGCTTGATTATACTACCCAATACATACGGGGGTAAAGAAAATGCAGCTACAGATGCGTTATCCCGCTGTTTTGAGGAAGGATCTGTGGCAGCCATAACTCCCATCATTCCTGACCGGATGCAAGACATTACGGAGAGTTATTCGTTAGCTAGATAGACTAAGGAGTTGCAAAAGCAGTTATTGCTGGACCCATCTAGTAAGTTAGGGTATTCTATTTCAAGTGGACTGATGAGATTTCATGGGTAAATCGTGATTGGGGACTGTGAGCAGCTTAAGTCCAAAATTTTACAAGCTCTACATGGCTCACCAGTAGGGGGACATTCGAGAATTCAGAGCACCTACCATAAGGTCAAGCAACTGTTCTATTGGCTTGGTCTTAAGAGGACAATACGAGACTATGTGTTGTCTTGTGATGTTTGTCAAAGATGTAAGCATGAATCGATGGCAACCCCCGGGTTGTTGCAGCCCCTAGAGGATCCAGCACAGGCTTTGAGTTGTTTGTCTATGGATTTTGTAGAGGGGCTACTGCGGTTGAAAGGTAAAAATTGTGTGTTGGTGGTTGTGGATCGGTTTACTAAATTTGCCCACTTTATAGGCCTCTCCCAACCCTTTACGGCTTAAGAAGTAGCTCGAATATTTTTGGATCAGATCATCAGCTCGCATGGGGTGCCAATGACTATTGTCTCAGATCGGGACAAAATTTTGTCTAGTCTCATGTGGCAGGAATTGTTTAAGTCATTGAGAATTCGCTTACATATGTCTATTGCCTACCATCTGGAAACGGATGGCCAAACGGAGAGGGTAAATCAGTGCCTCGAGAATTACTTGCGCTACCTTTGTTTAGCTTATCCCTGTTAGTGGCATCGATGGCTTTCTTTAGCACAATGGTGGTATAATTCCTATTATCACACCTCTATTAAGATGTCCCCGTTTCAGGTCTTATATGGCAACAAGCCCTCTTATTTGCCTGCCACCATATCCTCATCATCTGTAGTTTTGGTGGATGAATTCCTACAACAGCAGCAAGAGGTGTTACAAATCCTTAGGAGGGAGCAGGCTACTGCCAAGCATAGGATGAAGCAATTTAAGGATTGCCGACACAGTGAGCGAGAATTTTCTGTTGGAGATTTGGTTTACTTGAAGTTAAGGCATGCTTATCAACGAGCCCTCACTAATAGTCCAATTTGCAAGTTGAGCCCTAAGTTTTTTGGCCCTTTTCAAATTGTGGCTAAGTTCGAATTCGTTGCCTACCAATTACAGCTACCACCTAATTCTCATATTCACCTGATTTTTCATGTCTCATTGCTCAAGAAATCTATTGGTGTGCAACAGGTTTCTTCTACGTTGCCTGACTTTGGTTCTGAATCTTTTCCCCAGTCAGAACCTGCCTTAATACTAGATAAAAGGGTGATCTACCAGCATGACGCTCCTATTACCCAAGTGTTAGTGCAGTGGATACATCTCCACCCTGACAATAATACTTGGAAGTACCTTCCCAATTTGTTACAGCAATTTCCGCAAACAGCCAAGGTCCTTTAGCTTTCTTGAGGACAAGAAAGTTTTGAATCGGGGGCTATTGTTAGGAGCCTTTATGGTGGTTAAGGGTAGTTAGAGGGATTAATCAATATATGGAGAGGTTGTAACAAGTAGAGGGTAGCGTAACAAGAAGCTGTTAATGATAGTTGATATAGTTGGAAGGTTGTAACAAAATAACAGTAGGAGCCAAGGGAGTTTAAGCAGTTGAAGGTGGTTGTAACAATTGAACCGCCTATGAGGATGGGCTTATATAAGGGGCTTTCCCTTTCAATAAGAGATCATCGATACATATTTTGATGAATTCCAGTTTCCTTCTCTCTTAAATTCTCTTTGTTCATCCTCTCCCTCTCATTTCTCTCCCTCTTGTTCTCTCTCTCTCTCTCTTAAACTCAACCCTAATTCCCCTCACACGAGGAGAATTACCCCTTGTCAGGCCGAGACCCTGACAATTCTTTTTTGGTTATTGCTTAGAAACCAAGGGATTTCATGCATCACAACCACCAGAAGGCCAAAATACAACGATTGTAACATGCAGTGGACAGAATGGATAATTTCTTTCTTCTATGGTTCCTTAAGGCTGTTCATCGAGCACAAAGCCAAGGGAAAACACACAATAAACACTAATGAGAAGCAGGTACATTTATGTTTCAAGAAAACCAAGCATATAACTAGTAATTCACAAACTGAAATTACGGAAACAAATCCAATAGGTGTCAGCTTCTTTATGAGTAAGTTAAGAAAGCAATGGTATGTGTATATTGAAAAAGTCCTGGAAAAATATGTTGCTCTAATCAAGTTTTAAGTTTATGATGGAAAGGTGGCTTACCTCAGCAACCTCATAAAAAATCAGAATCTCAGTGAGGAAAACAAGTGTTGAAAAAAAAAAAAAAAAAACAACAAATGGAAGATTAGAAGTTTGGACATGCAGTCTGTGTCGGTAAATTTCATATATTGCTACCAAAATAATCTGTTTTCAATTAGTGAGGAGGTCTGAATCATTTAAGCAATGTTCATTCTTCACTCCTTACATGATTACAGACACTTCTGAATAGATTGGGTAAAGTCATACATGCTGAAACATGCAAAATAGTCAAACCAAATATGTTCCCCCTCCAACTAATTCAGCAACAGGAAAAATGAAGAATCAATAAACTATTCATCACTATTAAAAACAATGTGAATACAACTTAGAGAAGGTAGACATTAACGCTTGAGAACTCAATGTGCAGCTCAGATCATCAAGAAATGATTGTTCCAGGTGCCACAGGTCACATTCCCACTGGTCGTAACATCTAGACAGAAAGTTAAATTTCTTCTTGATGAGTCAATACGCTATCTTAGGAACCAAGATTTGTACAAGGAAAAGAAAATAAACGTACTTATGGTCTTGTAGTTTTGATTTATATTTTATCCATTTCATTTTCCTTTCTGCTCAAAGATCCTAGATCCGAATATAGCCCTTTAGTTCTTGCTTTTCATCAGGCAAAAATAATAGAAGACAAGACATATGAACTATGCAGGTAACCTTACTTTCCTTTACGAAGAGCATACCGCAATCAGAAACTACAGGTACCTAGCTAGATGATTGCATTCAAATATTGCAGCTGCCTGAGTAGATTAATTGGGCAATTGTCATAAGGAACTCAGAAAATGCAGGGGGTTATCAAGTAAATATGGCTTAAACCTGGGCATAATACAAAAAAAAAAATAACATTGAAATGAGGATGCTGTTAGTCCATGTCATGTTGCAGGGATTCTTTTTCATCATGTTGACGTGAGAAGATTCAAGAGGAAGGAAAGCAGCCAAGAAAGGAAAGCAGCAATCAATGATTGCTTCAAAGAGAAAGGAAAGCAGCCATCCGTGACTGCTTCAGAATGCTAAAGTTTTTTAGAAAGTTTTTAAATCTTGTTTGGATAGTTTCCTAATTTCAAATTAGGATACTTTCCTAATGTGTTGTATTGTAATCTTTCCTTATTGTAATTTTGCCAAAGCTGTAAATATCTAACCCTATAACTAGGGCTGCATGTGAATAAAACAGGATGCTTTTTCCGTCCAATTTCACACATCAACATGGGAATCCCAAATAGCGGGCATTATGGAATCATGCTTTATTCCTCTAATGAGCTCATAAAGAGAGTGAGACATGATATACATATGCATAATTTATGCAAGGTAAACAACGAAATCAGAATAATTGAAATGATTGACCTATAAAAAACAAATTATTTATCACTAGGCAATATGATAACTAGTAATAAGTGTAACTAAATAAAAAAGAAGTTTAGAGAATAAAGCTTGGAAATTTAAAATGCAGCCAGAGACTTAGAAAAATTGTTTGATCTATCTTTATTTTAAAAAGGACTAATCCATGTGCAAGGTACTTTTCCCTGAGGAGATCAGAAATTATCATGATAGTAATTTTACCCTTTTGCTCCAATCATGTATATCAAACAAATATACACCCCTCCCACCGCCCCCACACCCCCCGTGTGCAAGCGCGCACCCTTCTCCATATGTACATGCACAAGCATGCATTCATGGGAAGGGGGAGGTGGGCATGGAAGCAGGGATTTCTACAGGTAAAGTTTGCTTCAATCAACAGAACACTGTAGCTATACATAACATTTTCATGAAGCCTGTCAATCAAAATGCCCATTTTTTGAAGCATTTTGTTAATATTTTGTTCTCCATTCTTATAAGTACTACATAACCTATGAAGCAATATTTTAGCAAGTATGAGTTTCGACCTGATTCCCCTTTGGTTGACATGGAACTATAAGATTAATGATGTACTGAAGAATATTTGGTGCAAGTCAAAACTGCTTAGGACAGGATAGCATTTCTGTTCTCTATGCTAAAATGAGGGAACGCTGGTGGTCCAGAGATGGAAGTAAACCCAATAAGCCAATGATTCTAAAGCAATGGATTCAAGTCTGCAGTTTAGATTTTTGAATGTGAACTTGCTATAGGTTAATTTTAGGACCCAAAATAAAATAAAAACAAAAGAAAACAAAATGCTCCACAAGTACTGCTTGAGATCCACACTCAAACCAAAAGTAAGAGCTCCAAGTTCGTCCTTTAACAAAAGAAAAAAAAGGAAAACAAAATTCCACCACTCTAAATTCATAATACAGAAAAACATAATTTATATAATATACACAATCAGAAAAGCCCTAAAGGCATGAGGAAACTTTATAGAAAATGGCTGAATAATTTGACAACCATAAAAAACTCAAAACCCTACAAATCAGGTGTTTCTGGTACAAAATTCCAAGCCAAGAAACCACTCCAATGGTCTAACCAACTTGAGAAACATGCTTACGATGAGGCGTACAAGTACAATGGAAATTTTGAAACCTATGATTTCCAAGAACAGAAATTGTCAGCAAAGTCAACTTTTAAACCTCCTATAAGTACCACTGACCCTATCAAGAACAAAACAATGACCCATGACCACATAAATTTGACAATATTTGATAGAAAGACAACTTCATCTTCTAAGCAATTGCATTTTGTAACTAACAAGATCCACAAAGCAAATGCGAAGTATTTCCCACTATCTCTATCATGAGACTAGAAGGCAGTTGCAAACTAGGCTTCTATTAGGTAGTTTGGTTAGCATCTTCCCAAAAGATTACAAAAGTCAATTTGGAAAAATGTTATTTGGAGTTATATAAGTTTAATAAGTTTCAGCTTTTTCGTATTTCAGGCCTTTGTGCATGGCCATGACATGATGATAGGGCAGGTAGCCTTTTCTTAAGTGTGACAGTATATGCATTCAGAAATTCATCAAGAAACATATAAAGAATCAATCTTCAACCAAGTTAGTTGCCAATTATGAGCTTGCATTGCAGTTTTTACTCTCTCTTTTTTTTTCTTTTTTTTCTTTTTTTTTTTTTTTTTGGGGGGGGGGGGGGGGGTATCATGAAAGAACAAAAACTAAGCTAGTTGTTTTCTTGCATTGAGTATTGTCAAAGTAAAGACTGAAAGCCTGTATCAGCATTGTTAGATCAGGTTTGCCAATGAAAAATTAGGATATATCAATAAACTCCTATTGTTCTAAATCTACATGAAACAACAGCTAAAGGGTGCATCTGTGACGCATTAATGTTCCAAACTACTTGACAAACTCTAGCATAACCAGAAAAATATACCATATGTCAAATTACTAATAATAAAGCAAAAAAGAAAGTTAACTCAATCTAGACAGAATATTATATGAGATTTCAATTAACATGCTCAACGTTAATGACAGTACATGGAAGTATACCCCTCAAAAGAAAAAATTAAAAAACCTAACTGTCCCAGAAAATTCACCATCAAGCTTCAAGGGCTTCTGCTTGTTCAGCATCAGGGTTTGGTTTATTTGCTGCATTCTCCAATTGAGTACTCGCTTTTGTTGCTTCTCTCAAGAATCTTCTGCTACGAGCTACTCGAATTGGTCTTCCCATAAACAGCTGTTACAGAACAGGTGCTCAGGAAAAAAGTTTTGCACAATAGACAAAGTCTAACATGCTTTGAACCGACAATCCAACACAACCCCCCCACCCCCCCGGCGGGGGAAAAAAAAAAAAAGAAGACAAGCAGCACAATATAGGGAAACGGCAGCTTATAGAACAAATTAGGCAAGCACAAGTAGCTTCTCCAAAACATACCTTTCCTTGAAAAGCAGCGAGAGCCGCTTCAGCCTCCTCCTTGGAATTGAAGGATACAAATCCATACCCAGCAGACCTCCTTGGATTTTCATGGAATATAATTTCCGCAGAAATAACATTGGCATTTTCAGAATTGAAAAACTCCTTAAGATCCTTAGCCCTGGCTTCATATGACAAATTTGCAACAAACAAGTTGTGGATAGGCACGGGCTTAGGCTGCATGGCAGAAGAAGGTTTCGTCTTTCGTGGCCTCGCCCAATTGAGCTTTAAAGCACGACCTTCAAATTCCTACATGGCACACACGCCAAACAATAAACCTAACTTCAGCAGCAAAGAAAGAGACCCCAACAATTCTTTAGTCCTTGAAAGCAGATAATGCAGTAGAAATACCCAAAAACCATTACATTTTTCGATATATACTAAAGGAATTCTAAAATGCAAGTCAATCAAATATCCTTACATAAGACTCCAGATTGTTGAGAGCTGCGCGAGCTTCCTCGGGCGAACCCATGGTAACGAAGGCTAATCCCCTGTTTCTAGTTTTGTTATGCATAGAGAGCTTAATTTACAACCAATAGAGGAAAAACAGAAAACACCCAATTAGAAAACACTAAAACAAGGCTCCACATAAAGCGAAATGAACATCAAAACCGGGGGGAAATTTTGATAAAGCAGAACCTCTATATCAACAACGGTCCCGTATTGCTCGAAGAGGGGGCGAATGTCATCGACAGTGCTCGTCCAGGGGACATTCTGGGCCAGCAATCTGGTTCTAGAAGTTTCGTCATCTTCTTCTTCTTCTTCGCCTTCTTCTGGTTTTACGGTCTCCGAGTCTTCAACTTCCGGGGCTTCAACGGTGGTTTGGGCTTGGATTGAGACGGAGGAACGGAAGACAAAAGGATTAGAATTCTGGGTTTTAATGAGAAGTGCGGGGGAGAGACGGAGAGAGGAAAAAGGAGGGAAAAGAGCGTGGTTGAATTGGAGAGGCTTTGACAGAGAAGATGATAAGGGCGCTGTTTGGGAGAGAAAGAGTGCTTGTTTGGGGTAGAACTGAGAGGTGGATGGAAAACAAAGAAGGCGAACAAACGCCATTGATTCAACCAAACGAGGGATTCAAATCAGAGGTTTTTCTTGTGCCTCATACATAGACATGGGAGAAGAACACTGCAGAAAGAGTGTCTCTCAACTGGATAAGGAAGGTCGAGATTTTTTCTACTTCCAGCGAAGAAAATAGGGAAATTTGCAAAAATAGGACTGCAGGCAAAGAACCTTACAAAAATAACATTCTTAATTTTTTTTTATAAAATTAAGACTTTTAAGAGTTGAATAGATTAAAATGTCTTCAATTTAAATTGACTTATGATCCCTTTATCTTCTTCCTCTCACACGCACATCCCCAATCACCTGTCGATCAGAACATCTTTCTCGCTCGTCTTCTTCGTTATTTCTCTCCCTTGTCCTCTGTTCTAAGCATCTAGGGTTGCTGTTTTTTCGTCGGTCTTCTATATATATATATCTATTATTTTTTTTTCTTTTATCACTCTCTATAACCTAAATATATATGTATATATGGTTCATGTTCAACAATTGGATTCAAGAGATGTGGGTCTCTCTCCTTCTCTCTCCATTGTGTATACATATATTATACATGTACTCTGTATATTTGTGTTGATCGGAGAAAAGAAAAGACAAATGGCAGCCATGTACAAGAAAATGAGAAAAACGATTTCAAATATTTGCGTATTTGCGTTAATATTTCACTGCGACTGTTTTAGTTTATTGTCGTGGTCATGACAGATATCTTTAACAGATAAGTGTTACAGATATTTGTTATAAACCGATATCTTTAACAGATATCGTTGAACTGATATTTATTAATAACCGATATCTTTAACAAATATCTGTTACAGATATCCTTAATAGATATCTTTAACACTTATCCATTAAAAATATCTGTCATGACCACGACAAGAAACTAAAATAGTCACAGTGAAATATCAGTCACGACCATAATCAGCGATGCCATGCCCCTGCTATGATCGTTTTTCTCATTTTTTTGTATATGGCCTTCATTTGTCTCTTCTCCTCTCCCATCAACACAAATACACACAGTACATGTATAACATATGTATACATAATGGAAAGAGAGGGAGAGAGACCCATATCTCTTGAATCCAATTGTTGAACATGAACCATATATACATATATATTTAGGTTTCAGAGAGTGGTAAAAGAAAAAAAATGATAGATATATATATAAAAGACCGACGAAGAAGCAGTAACTTTAGATGCTTAGAACAGAGGACGAGTGAGAGAAATGACAAAGAAGATGAGCGAGAGAGATGTTCTGGTCGACGGGCGATTGGGGATGTGTGTGTGAGAGGAAGAAGACGAAGGGATCATAGCCAATTTAAATCGGGGGCATTTTAGTCCATTCAACTCTTAAAAGTCATAATTTTGCAAAAAAAAATTAAGAGTCGTATTTTTGAAAAGTTCTTTGCTAGTCCTATTTTTGCAAATTTCCCAAGAAAATATTATTTAAAAAGATGGTATTAATTCCTAAATTTTATATCTTATAACAAATTAGTTATTATATTTTAATTTTTGTTAGTATTTATTTTTTAAAATTTTTTTGTTAAAATTTATTAACAAAAATTAAAAAGATATACATTAATATAATTTCTTAAATTTTTGATTGTAGGAGTTAGGATTTAGATTAATTTTAACTTTTTATGGTCGGAGTTTATATTAATGTATATTTTATTAATTTTATTAATAAAAATTTTAAAAAACAAAAAAAAGTAATTTTAATAAAATTAAAGTCTAATTATTGTGGTGACAATAATTAAAATATAATAATTAATTTATTAAATAATATAAATTTTAGGAACCAACGATATATTTTACTCAAAAAAAATGTCTTACAATTAAAATTTCAAACTAAAAAAAGTTCATATATACAATTTTTATCAAGTAAACAAAAAGGGTATTGTAAGTCGTAGAAAATTTTATAACTGAAAATTGGAAGGAGGTACCCAACCAAAAGAGGAAAATAAATGGAAGGAGAGAGAGAAATATTGTTTCAGATCAAAATGGAAAATATTAACAAAGGGATTGCCAATTTTTACAACCCAAATTAGGGAAATAGTAAGCTAAATTTTCTTTAATAGAATTATAACCCTTGCTAGATAATAAAAAATATTTCATAATTTAAAGAGTGTATGTAGTATCTCGAAACATAGCCATCATAATCTTTAATTTTTAATAGATATCGTGAATATAGTTTCTTAATTTTTAACTTACACACTAAAATTTGTGCTTACTCATACTCACATATTTATCTTTGGTGGTAGACATACTCACAGCCATTTAGATTCACATATAAATAAACATGGTGCACTAATGACTAACCAATACTACAATTAACATTCTAACTAATTATTACCATGTGTTCTAAGGAATTAGTTTTTTTTTACATTTAGAATAGATAATTTAATGTATTTTTATTTTTTTTATTCTCAAAGCATCATACATGTTTATGACAATATGAGGATATAGGGAATCATATTATGTCTTCTTATTTCCCTATTTAAATGCAATTAAAGTAGAATGTTGTGAAATTTATAAATTGAACAAGTATATGAATATGGTAAAACCAAAATAATATAATTCCTCTTGGACTTTTCTTTTTCTTCAAAAAACTAGATTTAAGCTTGTCTTTAAAATATAAGATTAGGCTTAATTAAGACTAAGCCTTTTTTTTTTTCCAGAAAAAATGTAGGGGTTAGGCTTATTTTAAAAAGATTAGATTTGGGGTATTTAAAATACAAGTTTGGGCTTAATTAAAACTAGGCTACAACATTAGGATTAAATAATTTCTTCTTATTATTACTTTTTAAAATTAGGCTCAACCCAATTGTTTATTATTTTCTTAAAGTCCAATTGAAATTAAGAATTCGTTATATATTAATTTATTTATTGAGCTTGAATTTGAAATAACTTATTATGGAATAAAAACTTAAATAGGAGTAACTTATCATAATTTAGGATTAGTTTGGAACCAAGCATATCGTTCTAAATCAAACTTTAGGGTTTCAATGAAACTAGTTATAGTTGTCGATGTGCGAAAAACACACTGCAATGAGCACGGAAGAGATCTTGACTGGTGATAGCGACTAATGACTGTCATTTGGTTGTAGCCAAATTGTCTTGTTTGGAGGTTGGGGATATTGAAATGGGAAAAGAGTGCAACAAACTCAAATCATACAAGAGACGTATTTAGGGTTTCCTTAATAAGAAGAGGAAGAGGCAAACTATATGCAAAAGGCCCCAACTCAACTAAGGGCTCAATAGCAAATGGAGCAAATTGAGAAGAATCAAGAGGGATAGGAGGATTGAAGACTAGAAACTAGAAGTTTGGCCTCAACTCTCATCCCACACCCCAAAACAAACAAGAACAAAGAAAAAGATAAAGGGTCGACATTTATCTTATTTTTTCTAATGATTGCTTGAGTTTGTCAAAGCCAAACAACCTCTTAATTCACAAACTCATCATAGACGGAGTAGTTTTTTTGTATGTATTTATAAGAAGGGAGAGGACTAACAATCACTTTAAGAGGTAAGAACAAATAATTCTTTCCATCAAGATGACTACCGCCAACCACTACTCTTTAACTTAGCCCATTATCCCATTTTATTGGGCTACAAAACAAGTGGAGAAAATTTCTCTTGCAACCACATCCAAGCAATTGCTTTACATCTTCAAATTTATATGAATAACTTAAAACACTGTTTTTGCTATTACCACCGTTGAGCTAAAGATATTAACAATTGAAAGGAAAATATAAAAAACTAAAAACAAAAAAGCACAAAAATTAGGAAAAAATTAACTACAATGAACGAAAGAACATAAATCATCAAACGTAGCCTGTTTTCGAGCCCAGCTCCGCATCCGTCCATAGAGAGGATATACTTGGAAATGTCTCTCTTAGGAAGCATTCATAGTGCATCAAGAAAAGTTTCAAGTTCTTCAGAGATTAAATCGGCCATTCTAACAAGGGGCAAGATGAATGAATAAATGCGAGCTAGTTAGATGCAGATCGAACGGTACCTTAGGAACACCAAAATGGATAATACTTGAGGTAAAAAAAAAATCAAATTCTTTTAAATGCATTGAATAAGTTGCCAAGAATGTGAGCATCTTGGATACGAGACAAGTTATAGTCAGATGCAAGAATATTTGTTTTGTTATTTCTTGTACATTCTAGACTCGGGAGAGTTTTGCTGCAAGGATGACAGGGGCTTTCTTGGCGAATCATCATCAGTGAAATCGAGTTTCCCCTCAATCAGGCTGCACAGCCTGGGGCTAGATTTTCTCTTGCTCCCCTGCACAGCAAGCAAATGATGCGAACAATAATTTTAGCATGCCAAGCAAGTTATATGAATCTTAGGCCTGCGACATGAATACATGTGTGCATCTAATGAGTAATATACTCTTTTCCTGACTCACCTTGGCAGACGTGCTGCTGGCATTGCGTTTTTCAGCAGATCCAGGATGGGATCTTTCTTTGTGCCTCATCAACCTTTCGTTCTCCTTATCCAATATCTTGTTTTGTTCAAACAACACATTCACCTAAGCATATATAGAGTTGTTATGTCTACTGACATTCCATGTAAGTCAAAACAAAATAAAGAAAAAAACAAGTGCAATTAACCTGCTTACCTCCTCTTCAGCTCTAGTAAGATTAATCCTTAAATGTTCCTTGTCTTCCTGTAGAGATTTGACTTGAGCAGCCAGTGCAAGAACCTTCTGAGTTGAAGGCCTTAGGCTATCCATAGCAGAGAAAGAAAATTAGCAGAAATAGGGATTGGATAGAACTTCAACCTAGAATTCTGCAGCCCTCAATGGCAGCAATTTCTGAAGATACACATATCATAATACCATAACATGTCCACATAATAGAGAAAATAATCCAACCTATTCCACATTTTGAGCAACTTTTGGCATGCTTCTACTCTGCCATTTGCCTCTAGAAAGGCATGTGCAGTTGGTGCAACTTCATCATTGCCCACCAAAGTTGTTACCAACGACTCAAGTATAAGTTGTTCCATGACTGAACCTTCTGCAGATGAATCAACCTTTTCAGATAAAAAGAAGAAAAAAGGAAAAATGTTCAGATTTTCATCAACTACCACTAAGAAGCGTATCAAACCATCAAGTTCACAATAGTTATTTGCAGACAAGTAGAAGGGATTGGGTTCACAACCTGAATATGAAACTAGCTGTTAAACAAAGATATACTTGTAAAAGACCTGAGTTGTGTTAAAATGATTTGTTTACCTCTTATAAATTAAAACAGTAAAATAACTAGGAAGTAGGACACTTTTCATTTTGTGTGTCGTGTGAGACAATGTGTAATAAAGAAACATTTTGGGCATCCGCATGTTCTAATATTTTATTATTATGTTAGTTTCCGAATGTCTAAGACACGTGTTGAACGGATAACAAAGTTCCTTTAACAAAACTAGAACTCTCAACAAAATAGTTTTTCAAACTAAAAATCCCCCTAAATTATTTCCCATAATAAAACTCCCCCGCCATGTCAGGCAAAAATAACAGATGAAGCCAAGGAAGAACCACTGGCTCAGACAACAGTTTTATTTGGGAACCAGTCCTTTCCATTCTAATGAATAGTGGTTATCATATTAAAATGGGAACCACAACACACAGTTCACATTTTATTAATGGGAACCAGTCCATTTTATTTATAAGATGGGAACCATTGGCCCAGCTGTTCCCAGTTGAAGCTGCTAGTTGAGTCAGGGGTTTCCAATGGGAACCACTGGCTTGCCCAACAATTCTTCTCTGAAACTGCTGGCTGAGCCAGCGGTTCTTCTCTAGGTCCTGCATCTCTAACGATGCACCTTCTGATATGGAAAGAGGAGTGTTATATTTTGGAAAATAATGTAGAGAAGTTTTAGTTTGAAAATTTATTTATGTGGAGTTCTAATTTTGTAACAAAACTCCACAATGAGCAGGAAAGAGTACCTCCCCCAATTAGTCCTGAAAAAGATAATGCCATTTCTTCTTCTTCATATATCTAGAATCTATGGAATCATCTTAGTTTGATCAGGTGCTCCTCCCCAGAGCTGCAGAGAGCAGTGACTGCTGTTTGATGCTTCTTATTCTTCTTTTACTTCATATATCTAGAACGTATGGAGGCCATAATAGTTTGATCAGGAGCTACTTCCAAGAGTTACAGAGAGGAATGACTACTGTTTGATGGGCCCCATTCTTCACGAATGAGCCTTTTATCTTCTAGTGCTTCACTCTCTTGTTGAATGGCCAACAAGAACAGGAATGAGCACTTTACCAAAGTTCTTGGTTCAAGCCCTCCGTTTCACAAATCCCAGGGTCCCCATCCAGGACCCTTGGGATTTGTCTATCAACCCAAGGTAGTTTAGATGAGGAGGGAGCAAGGGAGCAATAGTCTCAAGACGGAGTAATTTGTGGGGTCAAGCCTGTAGTTGAGATGTTGACAAGCAAGTGTGATCAACCCCCCTGGCAAGGGGGAACAGTAGAAGGAACTTTGAGGCTTTAATGTAGGTAAGTGACTGTTGCTTGTTTCCTTAGGTTGAGCCAACCATTTCTGAGGAAAGGCCCTAGGAAGGGGGAGTAAACTGCTCACAGCAACCTTATGAGGAAGGCTTTGCAGCATTCCATTGGATGAAGATTCCAGAGATTTAATGTTGCCACATGGCAAGCACATGTGCTATGTCATGGAGGGTTGTTAAGCTAGTGGGGAACTGTGGCTTCACCTATGACAAGTTCAACTTTCCTGCTTTTCTATATGTGTGAACGCCTATAGCCATAATTTTATTTCTTGCACTCAAATCTTTTGTCTTAAATTCACCATTAAGTTGAGCCTGTCATCCATATATAATAATGAAAGCCAACACCCATAGCCTATCGACTACAAATAAAAGCCATCTAGAACCTTCATAAAGACAAGACTCTTATCACACTCACTTTAATCATTCTCAATCATTATTGTCTCAGACCACTTATACCACTACCTAGGTTTTCATCGCAACCCATAAAGCCATTTCTTTTAAGAAACAAACAAGGTTCTTTTTGCTTGGAAGATCAAAAGTTGCATCCATATTATACCTTCAAGCTCATAACTTGAAAAGGCAATCTTGATATTTAGTTGCTCTAGCTAGAATTCATACGTAGCAACTAGCAACCAATACAGGGAGAGAACCATATCTACAACTGGTGAGAGTACTTTATTGAGGTACACACCTTTCTAACCCTTTGCACCAAGTATGTGTTATACACCTTGCATCTTTGGTTCTTTATGTTTCTTCTTTCCTTTTTACTCATTTGCAACAACCAACTTTTTTTACCCTTACATGGCACAAGCTGACCCGCTTAATATTGCATTGACCAAAAGATACTACAATAACAGATTTCTGCATTCATGTACCAAGAGGTCATAATTTTGTGTTGTGGAAACATCTCTTTACGAAAAAGCAAGGGAAATATTTGTCATGTACCAGCTATGTGGGGGGGGGGGGGGGTACCTTTTTGAAGGCTACAAACGATGAGTAGTTGTTACAACATTGAGGGATTGTACCTAGTTAGTTACTGCTGTAAGAGCTTGTGCCTAGTGAAATAGCTTAATTGCTTGTAATTCCCAGAACGTGGAGGCGGTTAGCCAGACATGGGTGGATGGACCAGCTTATATATATACAAGCTGTCCACACCTGAGGAAAATATCTAATACCAGAATTCTGATATTCTTTTGAATCTCTCTCTCTCTTCTCTTCTCCCTCCATTCTCTGTTCTTCTAATTCCTTCTAAACTTCTTAATTCTTCCTCCTTCTCTAACATTATCACCGAATTGGTGAGAGAATTGGTCAGATCCTTTGGGAGCTGACAATATTGTGTACAAATAGTTCCTCACAAAGCGGGGAGTCCCATGCACTAGAGACACCCTTCATGCTCATGCATTCATCTATGGCTTTTGGCAAAACAGACACAACAAAAAAGCATATAAAACATAGCAAGATTAAAAAAGAAAAAATAAAGATTATCAGAGCTTTATGCAGTACAAATGGTCTAATTCTATTAACAGGACAAATTTTGTCTATATTCTATAAGTTCCTAGGCCAGATGGAGATATACCCAAAAAGAAGCAAACAGAAAAACCTTGTGGTGCCATCAACATAATGATATCCAGCTGCTGCTGAAGTAGCTTTAGTCGGGCGTGGTTAAACCCATTGCCCTAATACCTTTTGACTCACGAATCAACTTTTCTTAAATCGAGGCCATTGTTGCAAATGGGATAATTCAGGTAATTTAGTAATGATTGTTACGCAGAGACTAATAAGATTTTTATTGGCCTTACAAAATCCCTTCCATTAGTTATTATACCATTGTTAATGTGCGATCATTGTGCTACCTATTTCACTTTCAATCAATAAATCTGTGGCTTATAGTTGTAGAACAACAGACATCCATCCCTCCTATGTTTCATGATCATTGCATACTTACCACATACATGACCAAATTTAGCATGTATAGTCCAACCACAAATGACATATATGCATCAGTTAGTACTGATAACTCACACCAAGATATAAAGATTCATAAGGAAAACATTCAACTATAGCAGTTTAATAACTGCAAACACGGGCATATATTTTTTAAATACTTTTCTGTTTGATCAAAAAGTAGATGCATCCTGACAAAAATAACCATCACGACCACTTGAAAGCTATAATAGAATTATTAATGTCACTAGAGGTTGATGCACTTTATCAATTAAAAAAACAGAGAAAAAGGCAACAAAAATATAAATATACTCTCATTTAATTCTTAATTACTATCTGTTGTTATTCAATAACTAATAGCTGTTATGTCCAATTTTTCAAGAGTAATTATTAACAGTGTGTCATGTACCTGGGGTATACTGTAATAAATAAAACAGTGGGGAGGAGATGATATAAGCAATTGCATAAGGGTAGTAGTGAGCTGTGAACTTAGGTGGTTATCCTTGGCGGGAGATGTAGCATGTGAGGAAGGCTATAAATAGTGGCCAGCCTTATTGTTTTGGATGTGGAATATTTTGAATGAAATCTGAATTTCCCTCTCATTCTATTTCTTCAATTCTCTCCCTATTCTTCTAATTCTTTCCTCCCTCTTACGAGATCCTTCTCGTTCTTACCGTGGTCTCTACCATTCGGAAGGGGTCAGTCTTAGAACACTGCCAGATCCTTGTGAATCTAACACAGTGTCTCTTATATAGAGGTGAGAAGATGTTCAAGGGAAGGCATATATAGAACATTAAGTGGAACAGAGGCAAATTTCCTAATGCAAAATTCTTAATGAGAACAATTCATTTTTCATATCTTGGAGTCTTTATTATTATTTTTTTGGCTAAGAAGGAGTCTAAAAATTAAGCTAGCAAAAAGAAAAAATCTCATGCCACATGTAAATTATGAGATTGGAATAACAGCGTCATGCCTCAGGAGTATAATGTTATGATATGATAGAGTTACAGCTGATTTACATCGTATCATAGAACTTCAGGATAAAAGAAGCAGAAATCACTAACAAGCATGTTAAACTGAGCTTTATATAAGGAGACATCTCTGAATGAAAACATGTAGCATTTTAAAGAATCTATAGAAAAGCTTGATAAAATTTTGATAGTACCACTCCAATCGTCCAAATAGACCAGAAAAACTATCCATTTCACCCATTCTTCAGTTCAAGTAATCAAATTGACAAGATAATTTGACTCTATTATCATTTCATCCTTGAGGTATTCAAAAACTAATAAATGTTCTGAGAAATGTAATGACGTACTGAAATATGAAATAGTTCTAAAGAATACCACCAACAGTTTTTAACTTCAAATTAAATATTTGTCATGGTACCCAACCCCCCAAAAAAACCAATATATATATACCTTGTGAATCTCGCATTGATGCCTGTAGAACTGTAGTTCTTCTGACAGGCTTCGCAACTTGTCCTCCAATTCATAAACTCGAATCTCGGCCTCTTTGGCACGTTCATCGGCCTCATTTCCAAAATCCATCAAAGCTTCTCGATCATGATCATACAAAGAACACTCCTTTTCCCATTTCTTGCACTGGTTCAAAAGATTCGTGCACTCCGCCGCCAATTTCTGATTTTCCTCCACAAACTTCTTCAAGGCGAGGGCGTTCATGCTCGATTCAGCCTAAATCCAATCAACCACACAAACAAAACAAAAAAAAATCATCATACAAAAACTAAAGGTATGAACATAATTGAAATTGACTTCGGGATTACAAACCCTGGAGCGTTCAATGGCCTCATCTTTCTCTTTCAATCTGGATTGTAGGTACAAGTTCTGGCCCCGGAGATGGATGAGGGCTTGTTCAGAGGCTCGAAGCTTTGACTCGAGAGTATGGCTGGATACGGGGAGGCCAAGAGCGTATTCTATGGATTCTTTGATATAATCATCGATTTCTGGCGGAAGATCCATTCCTGACCCTCAAAACCCTAGAAATTGAGGCAGGCTGCACGAGAAATTTGCGCAAAATCTCAAAATGGCGACAGAATCGACTAGACAGAGAGAGGAGGGGGGAGGGGATTTGTCTGAAACATTAATATTCTTTTGGAGGGCTAGCCGTTGTAAAGGGTCCTTGTTTCAAATTGAGAGAAGTACTCAAATCATTTTTTGCTAAGCCCTGTTGGTCTACCGAGGCAAGATGACGATCTCGGGATCGGCCCGGCCCAGGAACCAGGCGGGCCTGCCAAACCGGCCAGGCCAGATGGGCCCAAGGGGCCTTAGCTTTTTTGGGAAAATAATACTTGGCTACGACTAAAGAAACCATAGAAGACGCTCATCCTTGATGAATCGCGAACTCTATCGCCTTATTCTCCATATTCTGTTAACCTTTTAAAAGTCTAACAATGTTCACTTTATTAATCGATTGTCAAATTAATAGAAACTTATAATAAAATAATCATTCTCTTTTCAAGGTGGTGGGGGGATGCCCAAGTAATTGCATGCAAATTGAAATGGCCACATCTAGGACTCCAAACAAATTTGAAGTCTTGTTAGGCTAACAGAAAGCAAGCAAGAAACGGACACAGAGAAAGAGAAGGATATATTGTTGGGGGGCTTTTACTTAGCTTGAATAATGGAATCAAGATTACATGTCAAAATTGATATTTACTTGAGAAATCCATGGATGGTTTGTGTTTAGTGATTGACCACAACATAGAATCCAAAATCAGAGTGTAAAACTATTTAACCTGGACCCAATAATTTAATTTAATTTCATCTATCACGATTGGAGCCTTGATTAGATTCTTGATTCAATCATACTCGACTCGCTTGTTTTGAGCCATAATCATCTAACATAAAATACAAACAAAATGAATTCCCACCATCGTAAGCCCCCCACCCCAATGCGACGATTGTCTCGTTATAGAGATTTTAAGGTGACAACTGATGGAGATTAAAGAACAAATTAAGAAAACTACAATTGATAATGTGTTAATCACTATTCATTTTAAAAAAGTGATAAAAGATGAAGAATAAACAAATCTAAAGAAATTCAAACAGTAAAAAGTAATTATAAAGGACCGGAAGACTCTCCTATTTAGGTCTCCCAAATACTCCTTCAATAACTTTTATCCAAGAGTTAACTGAAGACTTTCCAATAGAGTGATAAATTTCCTAAAGACCCTTGAAATGCGATCTTAGTCAAAGAATGCCAACTAATTTTCGAAACTAATGTCTTGAAAGTTAAAACAAATGATCTTGAAAGATGCAAATACTCTCTTATTTATCAATTACAGTATTTATAAATAGAGTTTAGGGTTTAAAGTTTAGCCTCTATAAATAACGTAATCTTCTACTCTCCAAGTATGCAAAAGCTCTTACACAAATTATATGAATATTTCTCTATTTTTCAGTTGAAACTGACTTAATCATCGAAAAGCTCGTGAGATAGACACCATGCGCTTTAACAATTTTTTGTCTTACAATCTCTTGAAGACTAAAAATCATATTGTAGTTATAAATGAATTATTGTATCTCAGCAACACCATTGGAAATATCTTATATTCGGTTTTGGTGTCATTAACAACAACGTAAAATGTAAGTTTGCAAATGGCACACCAAACATGAGATTTAACTAACTTTGCATCACAATGTTCGAGGGATCATCTGTGTCTGGGTTCATTATATATTGGTCGTTACCAAAAAACTCTACCTTCTAGCTTCAACAAAGAAAGTTAACAATATGATTTGGCCAGCTAATGATTAAGCAGAAAGGACGAGGGGTCTAAACCTTCTGCTAGACAATAAAACCACATTAATCCAGTAACTAATGTAGCATTGCAATATGCTCTTAACTTCTTATGCCAAATCAAAAACTCTATTCCATATCCAAATGTAAACCAGATGAAAATTTAGTGACAACCCCCACTACAAAAGCATGCCATCTTTCTCTTTCTTTATGCCAGCAATGTCTGCATTTCTCCTGCACTTTATATATCAAAACTTTTAGGAGTAATCTTTTATAAGGATTCTAACAAAATAAAATTATTCAACAATGTTTTTGCATGACAAACACACACACACACACACACACACACACATAGCATATCTATAATTTAGATTACAACGATGAGGTGATTGAACAAGACCACCGGCATCCATTAGGTTTTATCAACAAATAAATGAAAATTCATTCTAATTTAGATGGCAAGGATGACAACTGACCAAAAATTGCGCATCAACACTGCAAAATTTCACTTCTTTAAAGATTTTTGTGACAAGAATTAATCACTAATTTTTTGATGTGCTACATGAAAAGGTCGAGATGAACATGGTTGAGGCTACAAAGTCGGCAATCACAAAAGAGGAGGCTGATGTTGGGACTATTGTCTAGAGTGGCTAAATAGTTTAAACATACGGAAGCCATGGCATTATCACGACCCAAAATCAAACCAACTTAATCCAATTAATTAAAGTTAGGAATAGGTAAGTCTTCAGTTTGAAGATGTGGAGAAGATGAGATGGGTTTAGATTGTTTTGTTGCAATGGTAATAAACCAAGGACAAAAGATGAGCCTTATATTTACACAATGTAGACATTCTTAGAGATTAGAACCCTGACACCTCGTAATAAGAAGTGTGACGATGAGGTAGAAATGAATTACCACATCTGAAGGAGTGGTAATTGCATATGTTAAACCAAAAGAAAGACTCAGAAAGGCCACAACAAAGGTGACAAATGTTTCATTTGCCTAAGCATTATGCAAAGAACTGTTTAGAAAGGAATCCACCTAAGAAAATCATCTTCTCTGTCCAAACCATTACTCAAACATTTCTTCAAGATGATGACTTAGAATCTCTGTTCTCCAAAACCAAGGAATCTAATCCCCAGGTTGTTTTTGGCATCTCCTATGAAGAAGATTTAGAGACAAACTTTGATTCAGAATCTGAATAATCTCTACAGTATAAGTTAGCCCCTACATATACAACTCTTCCAACTCCCTTCTTGTAGTTACAAATATTCCCAAACATATACTCCAAACCTATTACAGTGATTGGATCATTTGACACTGGTGCAGTCACCTCTATATTAAATCTTGTTTTCCTTCCATCTCCATATATTGGAAACCTCATTGACAATATTTTCAAGCTTCCAATAGGGAAATGTTTACAATCAACTTGTGTAGAAAGCTTGTGTACTTGTAGTTCTTTCCTGATTTTTGTATTCATCACAAATTTCTTGGCTCTACACTACCTGGTAAAGACTTAATCATAGGATGGAATTTGATTAGCTAGCTCTAGAAAAAAAAAAAAAAAATCCGTCCCATGCAAATGGACTCCTTTATAAGGGATCTTATTTTCCTTTTATCACTTTAGAAATTTATTTAGCATCCAACAACTGACAAACATCCAGGCCCAACTTACCTCTAATTGCTATTCCGAAACTCATTTTGAATTCCTCCAGAAACGTTCTTCTCCCTTAAGTACTAATACCAAATTCTTTATTCGGTTGCCCTTTACGAAAAATGAAGATATCAATCCTACAAATGCTAGTCATGCTGGCATGAACCCAAAACATTACAAGTTTGCAGTGAAAGAACTATCTCAGCTCAAAGATGAAGGTCTCATAGAAGACACATTCTCTCAGTGGGCTTGTCAAGCATTCTACATGAACAACAGAGCTGAACAAAGATGGGCAAAACTAAGGCTTGTCATCAATTGCTAACCTTTAAACCATTTTCCTTTACGTACCCGTATCATACTTTTCTCCTAATTCTCCAATGCAATAATATTGTCAAAGTTTGATCTCAAAACTGGATTTTGGCAATTGGTATTCACCGAGAAGATAAACCTAAAACCGTCTTTTGCATTCCCAACCATCACTACAAATGAACTGTTATGCCTTTTGGATTAAAAACTACATATTTTCTCAAAAAGTCGTGACCAAAATTTTTAAACCTATCTTGTCTCAAGCCTTCATCTTCATTGATGACATCCTTTTGTACTCCTCTAACATAGATGATCACATCAAACTCTTGGAACAATTCCACTCTTTGCTGAAACAATATCGAGTAATGCTCTTACCCAAGAAGATGATTCTAGGAGTCTCTTATATCAACTTTCTTGGCATGCAAATTCAGTGTAACGCCCCAAAAATTTTCTCAATTATTTTTTGATGCAGTCACCAATCAAGACCCGTCCCAAAGTCGACCCGACTACGCTGGAACAATATTTTAATACTTTTTAAGTTTTAAAATTCTACTTTATGTTTGATTAGAGTTTTATTTTTATTAGGATTCTAATTGACTTTTACTTAGGATTTATTTCTGTTAGGATTCTAGTTGGATTTTGTTTACAAATATCAGATGGATTTGGCTCAGCCAAACACTATAAATATGCCTAGAATCTAGAATTTGTAATTAAGTTTTTCTTAGTACAAATTTTAGCAACCTAT
Organism: Diospyros kaki; assembly: GCA_036245055.1. NCBI lineage: Eukaryota > Viridiplantae > Streptophyta > Magnoliopsida > Ericales > Ebenaceae > Diospyros > Diospyros kaki. The sequence goes on along the minus strand of BSEG01000015.1, from coordinate 13,083,916 downwards.
TTGGGTTTTCTTAGCAAAATAGTCTTATTTTTGCGTCTTCTTGAAAGCCAAGATTCGGCCATTGAAGTTTGTTATTTCAAGAGTTATTTTGGTGTGTTTTCTTCACACACGCGCTGCACATTGTGTCAGGTGGTATCAAAGCGATTCATCAACCAATCAGATGGTCAATCTTGAAGGTAACAGTAGCAACTAGCCTCGTGACAATGATCAGGGGTTATCTGCGATTTGGAGAGCAATCGAAGAACAGCGGGAAGTATCTCATACCATCCAACAACGATTAAAGCAAATCAGCAACCAATTGGGCACCTTACTACGAGTTAATGATGATAGGAACCTGAATAATATGGTGAATCAAATCGGAGCGGGAAAACCACCCATTAATCATGTCCTTGTTAATCCTAGAAGATCAGTGATTGAAGATAGCGATGAAGAGGATGATTTTGGTTGAGCAATAGCTAACCCTAGTGGTAAAGGGGTTAGGTAGAATGCGCATCAGCACAACCATTGGGGCAACGATGAATATAAACTAAAAGTTGATATTCCTACCTTTAGTGGAGATCTTGATATTGAGGGGTTCCTGGATTGGATCATTGGGATTGACTATTTTTTCGAATACATGGAGATCCCAGATGAATGACAAGTAAAGTTAGTGGCTTACAGATTGAAGGGCGATGCATCGATTTGGTGGGATCGATTGAGAGAAACGAGATTGAGGGAAGGCCGACAACCAGTTTAGATATGGAGATGAATAAAACAATTGTTAAGAGGTAGGTTTTTACCCCCTAACTATGAACAATATATGTTTAAAGCTTATCAAAGATGTGCACAGGGAATGAAGAGTGTGAATAAATATACCTATGAGTTTATGTGATTGGCGGAGAGAAACCAATTGTCAAAAAGTGACAATCAACAAGCAGCTCGTTACTTGAATGGATTGAAGCTTGCTATTCGTGATAAAATTGGAGTTTAAAAGGTTCTGAGTGTACAAGTATCAAGAAACTTAGCTTTAAAGGTTGAGTTAATGTTGAGTAAGAGAGTCCGTAATGACAACTATCGTCAGTATAGTGGGAATGGAAATAAACAATCAGCTTTTAATAAAGGTAAGTCAGTTCAGAGAGCATAACCTTCCAATCCACTTCATACAGTCAACCCTAATAAGGTTACAACGGGGGAAAACATTCGAGGTACTACTTCTAATCTTCCAAAATCCCTTAATCCTTATGCAAAGCCTATTTTTTTAAAATGTTTCAAGTGCAATGAAGTTGGATATAGATCTACTGATTGCCCAAGGAGGAAAACAGTTAACATTGTAGAAATGGAGGATGAAGATGTTGCTGAAAAGGAAGTATATTGTCAGCTTGATGGGGAGGATGACGAAGAAGATTATGGACATGGGGAGTATACCTGTGTAGTGAGGAAGTTAATGCTATATCAAAAGAACGAAAATACTACTCAACGACATAAGCTTTTTCACATGAGGTGTACGGTGAAAGGAAAAATTTTTGAGTTAATTATTGATAGTAGAAGTCAAAAGAACATCATAGGAAAAAATGTGTGGTGAAGATGCAATTAACTCTTGAAAAACATCCAAGCCCTTGCATGATTGGATGGATCAAAGAAGTTGGTGGCATACATTTGGATGAACGCTGCAAGGTGCCTTTCTTTATTGGTAAGTACTCCGACGAAGTCTATTATGATATTGTTGATATGGATGCTTGTCATATTTTATTTGGGAGGCCTTGGCAATTTGATGTGGATGCTAAGCACTCGAATAGGAAGAGCACATATCAACTTGAGAAAGAAAGTGTGCGTTATAATTTGTTACCTATTGTGGAAAAGAACCAAATCAAAACTTCTAAAGTGGAGGGGCAAAATTTTCTTACCATTACACATAATAACACTGAGTTTGTTAGGGAGTGTAAGCATACTCGAGAGGTTCACTTATTAGTTGTCAAGGGAGAGAACGTGAGTGAGCCATTGAAAGTGAATCAAATTCCAGTGGAGGTGCAGGGATTGCTGTAGAAATTTCATGATGTGGTTCCTGAGGAGTTGCCTAATGAGCCATCTCCTATGAGGGATATTCAACACCACATTGACTTGATTCCTAGTGCTAACTTGCCTAACCTACCACACTACAGGATGAGTTCTAGGGAGAATGAGATTTTGCGTGAGCAAGTAGAGTAATTGTTGAGAAAATGGCACATTCAGACTAGCATGAGTCCATGTGCAGTGCCAACATTATTGACACCAAAGAAAGATGGGAGTTGGAGGATGTGTGTTAACAGTAGAGCCATCAACAAAATTACTATTGGGTACAAGTTTCCAATTCCTAGGCTCGACACGATGCTTGATCAACTTGATGGGGTTGTGATTTTTACCAAAATTGATCTCAAAAGTGGTTATTATCAAATCAGAATTTGACTTGGAGATGAGTGGAAGACAGCTTTCAAGACGAGAGATGGGTTGTTTGAGTGGTTAGTCATGTCCTTTGGATTAACCAATGCACCAAGCACTTTCATGAGACTAATGAATCAAGTATTACGCCCTTTCATTAGTAAATTCATTGTTGTGTATTTTAATGATATTTTGATATGCAGTAAGTCTATTAATGAGCATGTGGGGCATATTCGAGATGTATTTGAGCGTGTTGAGGGAAACAAACTTTATGCTAATTTGAAGAAATGTACTTTTATGAGTGAGAGCGTATTATTCTTAGATTTTGTTATAAGCAAAGAGGGCATAAAGGTAGATGAGGAAAAAATGTGAGTTATTAGAGGGTAGCTAATCCTTAAAAATGTCAGTGATGTGCAGAGTTTCCATAGGTTAGCAACTTTCTGTAGGTGGTTTATCAAACACTTTAGTAGTATTGTAGCTCAAATTATAGAATATTTTAAAAAAGAAAAGTTTCATTAGGATGAAAAACAAGAGCAAAGTTTTGCCTTGATAAAAAAGAAGTTGTGTACCGCTCATGTCTTAGCTTTGCCAAGCTTTGACAAGTTGTTTGAAGTTGAGTGTGATGTGAGTGGAATGGGTATAGGTGCGGTGTTGTCCCAAGAAAAGAGACCTATTGGATTTTTTAATTTAGTGAGAAGTTATGCGAAGCCAGAAGAAGTTGGTCTACTTATGATAAGGAGTTTTATACAGTGGTGAGGGCTCTTAAGACATGGGAACATTACTTGATTGCCAAAGAATTTGTTCTTTACATGGATTACTAAGCTCTTAAAAACTTGAGTAGCTAAAGGCAATTGAGGAGTGATATGCATGCTAGATGGTCTGCTTTTATTGATAAATTTTCATATAAAATTGTGCATCAGTCGGGACAGCATAATCGAGTGGCAGACGCTTTGAGTAGGTGCGTGTGGATTTGATCAAGACCATTAGTGTTGAGATTGTTGGGTTTGAGTGCTTGAAAGAATTATATGCGACAGATGAGGATTTCAAACTCGTCAGCAACCGTTAGGAGGTTTTTATGTGCATGATGAGTTTCTCATGAAGGGAAATCAATTGTGCATCCCTTGCACATCCATTCATGAGAAAATTATTCGGGATTTGCATCGTGGTGGTTTAGTAGGGTATCTTGGCATAGACAAGACTACTGAAGCTGTTATGGGAAGGTATTATTTTTCAAGAGCAAGGAAAGATGTTTCTATTATTGTGGTGATGTGTTATATATGTCAAACAGCTAAGGGACAATCTTCTAATGCTAGTCTCTAAATGCCATTGCCTGTTCCCAATGCTATTTGGGAAGATTTGTCTATGGACTTCGTGTTGGGTCTATCGCAAACCCAATGAGGTATGGATTCTATTTTTGTAGTGGTTAGCAAGTTTTCTAAGATGGCACACTTTCTTCCATGCAAGAAGATGGCAGATGCAATAGCAACAGCCAAACTATTTTTCAAGGAGATTGTTTGACTACATGGAGTCCCTAAAACTATTACTTCAGATTGTGATACAAGGTTCTTAAGTCACTTCTGGATTACCTTGTGGAGAATGTTCTATTCATCTTTGAATTTCAGCAGCACAACACATCCCCAGACTGATGGACAGAGAGAGGTGGTGAATCGTACCTAGGGAAATCTGATTCGTAGTGTTTGCAAAGATAAGCAAAGATAATGGGACCTAGTCATCGCTCAAGTTGAATTTGCCTACAACATCGCCGTGTATAGCTCAACAGGAAGATCACCATTTTTCATCGTATACATGAAAGTTCATAATCATGCATTGGATTTGGTAAAATTGCCAAAGGTATCAGGTTTCAGTGTCGTAGCTAGTGACTTAGCCGAGTATGTTCAAGCAGTTCAGGAAGATGTCAAGCAAAAGTTGCACAAGATGAATAAGAAGTACAAGGCAACAGCTGATAAGCATAGGAAGCACAGGGTATTTGAGGTTTGAGATGAAGTCATGATATTCTTGAAAAAGGAACAAATTCCAACAGGACAGCAAAACAAACTCAAGCCAAAAAAATGTTGAGTTGTCATACCCAGATCATAATTCGAAGACGAATTCTTTTCAAGTGGAGGTGAATGATGTAGTCACCAATCAAGACCCGATCCAAAGCTAACCCGATCACGTCGGAATAATATTTTAATACTTCTTAAGTTTTAGAATTTTACTTGATTTAAGATTCTACTTCATGTTTGATTAGGGTTTTATTTTTATTGAGATTTTAATTAACTTTTATTTAGGATTTATTTCTATTAGGATTCTAGTTGGATTTTGTATATAAATATTAGATGGATTTAGATTAACCAAACACTATAAATATGCCTAGGATTTAGAGTTTGTAATTAAGTTTTTCTTAATACAAAATTCAGCAACCTATTTAGGTTTTCTTAGCAAAATAGTCTTGTTTTTGCATCTTCTTGAAAGCCAAGCTTTGGCCATTAAAGTTTATTCTTTCAAGAGTTTATTTTGATGTATTTTTTTCACACACACTACACACTGCGTCATTTTTATACAAGCTTTGATAACTCAAATACATGGATTGAAATTTTTACCCACAATTATACAACAACGGAAGCAAAATACATTATAAATCTTGCAAAACACAACATCCGAGCCCTTGTTTACAACTCACTCCCAAAGATCATTTCAATCAAGAGAGCCCCATACACATAGCTACCTAGAGAACAACACGCCATAGGATCCCTCCTCGATCACCAGCTCCCATACCTGAAATGATGTTAAAGAAAAATGAGCCACAAGACTCAACAAGCATAATAGAAGAATAAATATAAGGTTGGGGATATATTTCTCACACTAGATACACCTCACTAAATGCTGTGCAATAAATTAAAATATCACACCATACCATGCATCAAGATATCCAATACTCAACATAAATATACCAATGCATATAACGGTCCTTGGGACCCAAATAAGAAATGCACATCCAAGCACCAAAGTCCCAACATACAAACCTGTTACAGCCATGAACTGACAAGCATAATCCATATGAGCCTGATGCCCTCATAACATAATCCACATGTTGGAGTTCCCGAGTCATAGCTACTTGGAACAAAGCTCCACACATAGCTATCGAGGGTCACTCCAGACCACATCATAAGAACCATGCAATGCAACAAATAAGAGATGCAATGGCATAGTAAGCATCAACGTGAAATATTGGCCCCCATAAGCCAGGCATCAAGTGATTATTATAATGAATATTTGTGGACTTAAAGGGAAATATTAATTTATTTTGTTTTAAAAAATTGGGCAAGTATTTGGTAAAATTGGGGTATAAGTGATATTGATGATGTGGGGTGTGAGTGTTAAATTCTGAAAATTCAGGTTCTAGGTATAATTTTTGAAAGTAGCAATGAGATGTCTTTAAAATTAATTAGGTATGTATATTAATTGAAGAAGTTTGTGGATTAGGCAGCACGCGCCCAGGCATCCATGCTGGCGGATGCGAGTTCGAGGCTAGGGGTGGGCGCACAACATGGAGGAAATGGCTGGATTCTTCCAGCCAAAGCCAACCCAAAACGACGTCTGGGCTGGGCGGGTGGTAGCTTGGCCAGCTTTCAGCCACCTTTTTTTGTGGCTTTTAAGCCACAATTTATGCCATAAATTAAGGTGTAATTCGAGCAGCAGTAGAGGCAAAGAAGAAGACAAAATTGGAGGAAGCAAAAGCACGAGTAAGCAGCGAAGAAAATGAAGAAATCAAAAAAAATTTGCGAAAGATCTGATTTAGTTGAAGTTTGAGGATATCACGTGAGTGGGAAAGATAAGTTAGGAATTTTATATGGTTGGAATTTAATTTAGAGTGTGATTTTATTAATTTTGGCAAAAATTATATTGAAATCCGCTATTAAAAGGCAAGCTCTCTACTCATTTTTCAAGTTCCCTTTGCTTTACGAGATCTATTTCCTCCCTTAATTTGATTCGGTTCCAAGTATTGTTTATATGAATTTTAGGTTCTTTTAGTGTAAATTAAGTTAAATAAGAGACTTTTAGGGATTTTATTTGTTAAATGCTTATAGGGGTTTGTATCGCCTCTACTCCTTTTGAGAATGATGTTAAACCAATTTGGGACTAGGTTCCTAGAGGTTGGGGCATAGCTTTGGATTTCTCAGGTGTGAGTGGTCGTAACAGTAGGCAAGAATTGTCGAGCGGTGAGGCCAGTGTCAACTGTTTAGCGACGATGGAGCAAACTGTTGACCAGCTTGAGGAGGGCTGTCGATCGATGCCTGGTCATCATCAACTAGCTCTGCTATTATGTGACATACTATATGGCATTGTAGTGCATATGATAGGGCTTGCATCATTGAGGGATCATGACCTATGAATGCTTGAACACGAGCATTTTAGAATGACTAGGTGCACAATCATTGCATTGACTGTGTATTCCTACGTGGGCGAACCATGATCTGATGCCTAGCTTATGGGGGCTAATGTATCACGTTGATACTTCGCTATTGCATCTATTATTTGTTGCATTCTATGGTTCGCATGATGTGCTATGGAGTGACCCTCAATAGCTATGAGTGGAGCTTAGCTCCGGGTAGCTATGACTGAGGAACTCCGGCATGTAAATAATGTTGTGAATGCCTCGGGCTCATGTGGAATATGTTATGAGAGCTTCAGGTTCATGTGGATTATGGTATGAGGGCCTCGGGCTCATGTGGATTATCCTAGCCAATTCATGGCTGCACCAGGTTTGTATGCTGAGACTTGGGTGTCAGGATGTGCATTTCTTATGTGAGCCCCAACCTCTAGGAATCTAGTCCCAAATTGGTTCGACATCATTCCCGAAAAGAGTAGGGGTGATACAAACCCCCATAAGCTTTTAACAAATAAAATCTCAGAAAGTCTCTTATTTAATTTAATTTACACTAAAGGAACATATAACTCATATAAAGAATACTTGGAACCGAATTGAATTAAGGGAGAAAATAGATCTCGTAAAGTGAAGGGAACTTGCAAAGAGAGTAAAGAGCTTGTGTTTTAATAGCGAATTTCAATATTTTTTTGCTTACACGCCACAAAAATAATACATCCTGCAAGATAATATGATTTTTACCAAAATTAGTAAAATTGCATTCTAAATTAAATTCCAACCGTACAGAATTGATAACTTATCTTTCTCACTCATCTGGTATTCTCAAATTAACTTCAACTAAATTGGATTTTCTCCAAATTTTCTCCATTTTTCATTGATTTCTTCCTCCTCTTCACTGCTTGCTCATGCTTTTGCTTCCTCCAATTTTGGCTTCTGGTTTGCCTCTACTGCTGCCCGAATTGTACCCTAATTTATGGCATAAATTGTGGCTTAAAAGCCACAAAAAAATGGGTGGCTGAGAGCTGGTCGCGTGGATAGCCAAGCTGCTGCCTACCCAACCCAAAATGATGCCGTTTTGGGCTGGCTTTGGATGGAAAAATCCAGCCAGTGCGCCCACCCCAAGCCTCAAACCTGAGTCTACCAGTGCGCATGCTGGTTGATCCACCAACTCCTTCAATTAATATACACACCCAATTAATTTTAAAGAGATCCCATAACTACTTTCGAAAATTACACTTAGATCCCTTAATTTCCAAAATTTAACACACCCCACATCATCAATATCACTTATATCCCAATTTTACCAAATACTTGACTGTTTCTTTAAAACAAAATAAATTAATATTTCCCCTTAAGTCCACAAATATTCATTATAATAATCACCTCAAATACAATAATTAATTCTCTTGTTAAATTATTCAAATCCACAAAATCTCAAAATATCATAACACAAAACTTTAATAAATCATAAATTGCTTCAAATACCGAATAATTGTTATTTGTTTCCGAAAGATAGGGATGTTACATTCTGGATGGTTAATTCTCTTTTCAACCCTATATCTTCACCATGCCTACATACAGTGAAGGCAAACAAGACAAACCAAACTTACTACTAACAACACCACGTGAATATTGATAGCTTAATACAGACAAATAAATACACAGAAACTATCTTTCAGTGCATACAAAAGACCTAAATTATTTGGCACAAACAGATAATACTGCTTCAAATTCCTTGAGCATAATGTATCTAAGAAAGTATCATGGGCTTAACTAGGGAGTCCTTAGATTAACTTCAAGTCCTAGAACATCTGGATCATCAAAATCAAAAGGAAGATCCATGGTTTCCACCAAGGTTGGTTTAATACTTCTGTACTAACTAGTTTTAGACTAGCTGAATCAGTTGGTTCGAGATTATCTGTGCAAATGGAGCTTTGGTTAGAATTAAGATAATCTATTTGAGCTTGATGGAGTTCTTGAGAATAATTAACTAGGTATTACTCCCATGGAACATCATCGGTTAGCTGAGGCCATATTTGTGGGGGAATCACCTGAATGATAATCGATATATGCCTTTAGAATTCTTTTATTCATTTGGATATGATTCCCAATCAATATGAAGACTGACTGGGAATGTTGCATATTCCTAGAATGTTGAGGTGTGTCTGACAAATCATGTTGAAGGTGTTCTAGATGCAAATCATTTCTATTAAAAGGCATTTGTACTAAATTAGGGTTTGCAATGTAAGAGAGATGTCGAGGTTTATTTTCTTCTAGAATGCTGACTAGATTTGTTTTAATTGCCATTTAGGGGTAGTTGGTCAGGTGGTTACTCCCGCCCCTATAGCTTATAAATAAGGGCCGAGAGGTAGGCTTTGGGAGAGCTTTTTCATTGTGTATTCATTATATCTTGTGCGAATATGTGCTGTGTGTTAAAAAAGAGGGTATTTCTTTCAGTTTTAACTCTGTATAGCTTCCTGGTTTTAGGGTTGTGAGAGAGTTGGGTGTTTAGGGCATATGTAATCGTATATCATCATTCAAAGATAGTGGAGAAAGCTAAGCGCAAAGCCAATCTGGATGTGGGTCTCATATGAGACTGAACTAGGATAAATCCTTTTGTGTTCTTTCCTGTTCTTGGTTAAATTCTTGTATGTTTTTTTGTTTTACTTTTGTTTTCCGAGAGTAGGAGATTCTACGGGTGTGTTTGAGAGTTGGGCAATCATATTAAGAGGTGAGATCTAGGCTAACAACTTGATATCAGAGCTAGGTTATCTTTGGAACTGATCAAGAATTCAAGAATCTCAAGACAAGGGAGACAATCTCAAGGAAACAGGATGGCACCAATTGCCTCCCGATCAGACATTGATAAGTTTGATGGCAACAACGATTTCGGGCTATGGAGGATCTAGATGGAGGCACTCTTTTATAGTATTGGTTTGGATGGGGCACTGGAACAAGAAGATATGACCGAGGGGGCTCCAACTGGGAAATAACCACAAGTTCTAACCGTAGAACAGAAGAAGGCCCCAGTGGAGATTAAGAAGAAGGCTTACAGCCTTCTTATTCTGAGCCTTGGAGACAAAGTGCTCAGGGAAGTATCAAGATTGAAGTCTACAGCAAAAATCAGAAAAAGGTTGGAAGATTTGTATCTCAAGAAAACACTCTTCAACTGGTTATTCCTCGAGACCAGGTTTTTTAATTTTAAAATGCATGATCATCAAAAACTTTAGGATCATATAGATGAGTTCAACAAACTATATTTAGATTTAGAGAACATAGATGTCAAATATGAGGATAAAGACAAAGCCTTAGTATTTCTCTATTCATTACAAAAAACCTATGAAAATTTTGTAGATATTCTTTAGCATGGTAGAGATAAACTCTTTCTAGAAGATGTAATAAGGGCTCTAAGCTCTAAAGAGTTAAGAATTAAAATGGACAGTAGATCCTCACCTGGTGATGCTTTAACAACAAGATAATAAATTCAATGTTAATTCAGGTTTATGTAATGTATGCCACTTTTTGAACCATTAACATCTCATGTTAAGCCTCTTTTGGTTCTACCACTCAATGCAATGTCAGTGCTTTTAGACGTCCATCAAAAGAATGCAACTGGCAAGCTAATAGTGTTCATAATGGTCTAGTATTTTTAGTAGTGTTATAGAAAACAGTCGATTAGTTACACAAACCTATCAATTGTTCTCCTATTGCAATAAGGCCAAATAGACTGATATATCCTGAACTTAGTGTTAATTTTCAATTTTATCCTATTTTGACTTTTGCTTCAATTTAATCATGGAATTTTTACTTTTGTTTTAATTTTATCCTCGATCGAGCAAGCATGTGCCGCTACTTTTGTGGTGATTGATGTGGTGGTTGATATGTCAAATAACGAACATGTCAGAAAGAAAGGTGTCGTTTCTCGCCCTGCTCGTCAATGAACATGGCCAAAACGACACCATTTTGCCATGTTGTTCTTTATCTTCTGTAAATCTGTTATTATTTTAGTGGAAGAAGAATTGAAACAAGGAGAGTTGCTTTCTTGGAAGAGAGCAGCCAAAGCCTACCTCTGTCCTGGAGACCATTGGAAGCCCAAGCCCATCGACTTCCTTCTCAACCATGTCTTTCTCCTTCGACAGCAACAACTGGTCCACTGACACCACAGGGGTCGCGGCGATTTTTGACAACCATATAAAAAATGGCAAGAACCCACCACCAGCTAATGTCAAGGACTTGACTCGGAGCTCTACCCACTCTTGCCACTACTCAGCCTCGCCTTCGCCGTTGCTGCCACGCTGGAGAAATGAGGGCTAGGAATCAATAACTGAAAGGCATGCTGTCTGAATAGATCTCTGCCTTGCCGACCCAAGAGTAGTCCATTCTCTAATAGATCATAGGCAACATGGATGACCCCTTAATGGGCCTCAACAAGCTGTTCCAAACCGACTCCCTTATATTTGTTCTTCCTCTTCCCCTTCATTTTCTTGTCTCCCTCGTCATTGGCTTCTTTCTCTCCAAAACCCTAATCGCGAAAGGGATGGGGGTTTTATGCACAAGCAAAATGACGTTGTTTTTTCTTTTGCAACAACATAACAAAATGACGTCGTTTTGACCATGCTCATTGACGAGCAAGCCCAGAAATGACATCATTCTTGCTGATGTGTTCGTTACTTGACACATCAACCGCTACGTAAGCAGTAGCACACGCTTGCTTAATCGAGGATAAAATTGAAACAAAAGTGAAAATTCGATAATCAAATTAAAGTAAAGATTAAAACAAGATAAAATTAAAAATTAATCCTAAATTCAGGATATATCAATCTATTTAGCCTTATAACAAATGGTCAACCATTTGTTGAAGATTGTCAACTATTTTACTAGGTTTAGTAAAATCGATTGATAGTTTTTCTAAGTCTGTTAGAAATAGTTGAGCTATGCCTATCTTGTCTGTGACCTTCTAAGTTCATAGTCATGTAGCAATCAGGACACATAAAACTCTTTAATGTTGATCAAGTACTTCAATCTACTATAAAAGACTTTTCATTTCCTTAAAACAGTCAAAAGGTCTGAAGTGACCTCTAGGATAATGTCAGGATGATCCTAATAGCAATGAAATCAGACTTTAAGTAAATCTATTAGAGTTTTTGATTATTGTACGCTATAATTCTTTCATTGACTAACATCCCGACCAATTAAAAGCTATAAACTAATCAAACTCACAAGATTCGATAACTATGCCAAGGTTCAGTATCGAATTTTACATAATAATTTATTAAAAGGAACAGAAAATCAAATTGCATTAACAGAGAGATTGATTGAGCACATATCATGCTATATATATATATATACACGCAGATCAAAGTGGGCAGTCACATCGATGGTGGTTGATGCCCATCTATCCCTGAGTCTGATCAGTGCCTTGTTTGGGGGTGCCACTGACTTCACCACCATCGGCCCTTTCCATGAACGATTCCACCTCCTCCTCCACTTTTTCAACCTGCATTAACCCTTTAATTAGAAACGCATTCTATGTCATCATATGTTCTGTTCTTTCTCAATTTACAACAACTACGGACATGAAAGTTTAATGGACTCTTTAATTTAAGGTTCTAAAAGTTTAGTGGGGGTCTACCCTTATATGCCTGCTTATTTGTAAGTTATTTTCTTTCATGATTAGCAAGAGGAAAAACATACACCAAAATTAAATAAATTATTTTTTAAAATAAAAAATATAATTTTAATATTTTATATAATAATACTCAATATTAATAATAAATTAATTACCAACGTTGTTAATAATCACTAATTAATGAATAATTATCTATAAAACTACATGGATGTATATCATTTCCATTATGGTCAACCTTGTCAATGATGTCTCCGGCCAAGTGGGCATCTTTAGCTGTCTCCTGGGCCACGTTTTCGATGAATTCAACAGCATGGCCAAGCCGTCCACCTTCCGGGAGCTCACCGGCCACCTCCTCCGCCACTTTCTCCACTCCCTCCGCCACGTCTTCGATAACTTCCGCCACATGCTCCGCCGTCTCCACCACGGCCTCAGCTTCCTCTGCACAACACAGTTCAACGACAAGTTAGAAAAAATCATCTCAAACCAAAGCTTATAATTCAATAAACTAGAATTGAATACTGATCGGATCCTTACTGCTGAACTTGAAAAGCGGCCCCCATTTGTGTCTCAGGAAGGGCAAGCCGAGGGTCATCATCGCGGCCAGAATCCAAGTCGCCGTGCTGAAAACATCCATTAATATAATCAAAACGATATAACCGCAACGCTTTTTGCAATTCAACGCCACTATAAATGGATATGTGTGCGTGTCTATATACAAGTCAGAATTTGTTACTTTAGCCACGAGCTTGGAGGTGGTTCTGAAGGAGGAGGGCCTCCTGATTGGAAGCCACCATGGACGACCAAGCCCCTGGTCTGAGCTCTCCGGCCATTGCAGATATGCAGAAGGCCATTCTGGGGCTTTGAGAATGCCAAGCAAGAACTGGGTTTGAAGATCTGGGCTCGAGATTGGCAATTGAACTTTATCTGCAGGCTGTTCAAGCTAGAAGGGGTGATCAATCTTGATGTTGACATGGGAGTTGGTTCGGAATTGTAGATTACAGCTTTGTAGTATGGTGAATTAAATTTTGGGGAAATCACAAGGCAAAATTAATGACTGATTTGAGAAGGGTATTCTTGAGATGACCGCCCTGTTAAGTTTATATTAAGAAAAGTCAAGTTAGAGAAAGTAAAGCTGCAGGTTAGGTGATAATTAATCCACTATTGCGACACCCTTTTGTAAAGTCAATTAGCGTGTTTTTGATGAGAAGGATTTCTCATTTGGGGTCAATTGCTTGTTCCACCGGATCACTGTTGCTTGTTAGAGAGTTTTTTATATTATTGCTTGGATCGGTCAAATATAAATTCTATGTAAATGAGTATATGATCATTTGTTAGGGTCAAATTAGAGTTTTAGCATTTGTTGTGGTTAATCACCTATTATCTCTTAACTAATTAATCTAAAAGTGTCAATAGAGATAGTTTAAGATTTATAAGAAGATCATAAAATTTTAAAAAATTTAAATTTTAAGTTTAATTCTTGACAAAAGTATTACGTTGCTCGCCTCGGATAATATACATTGATGTGACAACAAAACACTAATATAATTCTTAATATATTCAGGTATTTTTTTTAACTTAATATTCTTTATTTGTTATTAGTGATTTAATGAATTACTTGGTTATATTAATTATAAGAATTATTTATAATTTGTAATTTGAGACCTTCTTTTTTAATCTATTCAATTGTACTCATAAAAAAAATACCTATAATTAAAAAATATTGAAGGGTAAACAAAAGAGAATAAATTGTGAAAAGGTAATTTTGATTTATTTTAAAATGGTAAAGTCTTCATGTTGTTTTACAACTATATGTACATTCAACGAATCAGTACAATATCTTATTGGAAATTAGTTCATATATATATATATGTATGTATGAACAGGTGCATATGAGAAATGAAGAAGTGACCACAATCCTGCATCAAGTGAGGGAAGAAAACCAGAAGTTTTCTGCATAGAAGAAGCAAAGATAGATCTGGTTGGAGGCGGCTAGGGGTTTTTCACGTTGAAGAAGACATGGGTTGATGGTCGAATAGGTCGATTTGTCCGGTTCCCAACTCAGCTCCAACTTTCAAAATATCAGCAAAAAGTACCAACTTTAGATTAATTAATTATTCAAAATCAAATACAATATTGCAATGCGACACACAAGTTCTAATCTTTTGTAATTAATAAACTCAACACAATGAAGTCATGCTAATTTTAGTTTGGAGGAGGCCGGGCCTTGAAGATGGGCTGCAACTCCCTTGGATTTAATTTGAATTGGGGTGATGTGTGTGGATGGGCCGTCTGAAGTTCCATTTCCCCAGCTTTTCAGTGCTCCATCATGTATGTTCTTGTGCAGCAGCATGGGCCCCAAAGCAAGACCTTAATTATTCGCTTTATTTGATGCAATTTGAAATTTCTGCATTCGTAGCTAGCATGGATTTGAATAAACAAGACGGACTCGATCCAAATCAAAGTGTTTAGTTGAGATTGATTCGATTCTCCTGTCGAGTTGATTTGGATCAAGGTCGATCGAAATTCTAAAATTGACAAACTCATTGAAGTGAATCCTTCAATATTCTTGGATCCATAGACCTTGTATAAAAGTTTACTACTTTTTATCATCATAACATAATAATGAAATAGAATACTTAAATTCTATTTCATTTCATCTCACCATTCTATTTCCACTGCAACGTTCTTTAACAGTAATGGGCTCTAGAAAATTTGTCCTAATTAGCTCTTAAATTCTTTATCATCTGGATCTAATCATACAAAAACTCAAGGGATACACATATTTATACTTGGGATTAATTATTTATTTATTTTTGACAGAAGTTCATGTGCTTCCTTCATATGTATGTATATATATATACATATAAATATGTTTGAATATATTCAACACATATATACTCAAGGCCAGGCGTGACTTCTGTGAGGTGAGGCAGCTGCAAGAGTTGGTTCGGTTATTGGGTACATTTGGAACTGGACAGACAACCCTAACTTATGTTTTTGTGTTGGTTTTATTTATTAATAAACTTTGGAAAAAACTCTGTTCTAAAGTAGTTTTCATTTCCCTGTCCCACAGCAAGAAAAACAACAAAAGGACGAGCATCGAGCCGATGGAGACCAGGACAGGAACTGGGTTAGCAGATAGATTTTGATCATTGACGTGACATCAGTTAAGATAACAACCCATGTAATCTAGCTAGATGGTGCGATGTATATATGTATGAAAGGTCATTGTATAATATATATAATGTATAATTTTTTTTTTTTTTTGGTATGTTATATATCACATAAAATAGAACGATTTTGGGGTAACCTTTCCAAATGCAGTGCATCATTTTTGTTTTACTGTACTATTTCTCTTTATCTTTGGACTAGAATTAATTCTTAAATTTCAAAACCTAAAACTACGGTAGCAGTGAAAAAGTCGATTGACAAAAGCCTTACCCTGCAAGGCTGAGGCTGGCTGTGGCTGACCAGCAAAAAGCAGAAGCCCTTTCCGGCGCTGGACACGAGACGAGACGAGACGAGAGGCCAGGCTAAAAGCAGCCAGCGCCCCACCGCCGGTCATCCCTGCCTTGCCTTTGCACGTAGTGGATGTATCTCCTCGCGAAATTAATGAAATTTAATCATCACATGCGCGGAGGAGGAAGGAGGAAGGAGGCAGTCATTTGTCCGTGTCCTCTCATCTCTTAATCAGATCACTTTTTTATTTTTTTAATGTTTTTTCTTTTCTTTTCTTTTCTCTTCTCTTCTCTGTCGACCATCCATGAAACTTCGTGGACGCTACGCTTCCAGGTGCGCCGGTGATTCTTCTTTCTTTCTTTATTTCTTTCGGGGGAAAGCACGAGAAAGAACGAATCTCTTCTTTTCGCCCTTTTCTGGGCCTTGTCGCCTTGTTCAATCACCTCATCATTGTGTAATCTAATAATAGAATAATATTTTTCCAATTCTTTATGCAAAAAATATATTCTCCATTGATTGATTGACGTTACAGTATTTTATTACTTAACAAAAGCCCTTGTTTTAACAGCAAAACCCCTTTTAACTTTGACCAAAGGGAGGAGAAATGGAGAGAGCTAGATTGCAGTTGCAGGCTTAAAACTTATAAAAAGGTTGAGATTTTGAGAATATCAATGGTGGAATAAGAGAGAAGAAAGGAAGCTTTTAAATATGATCTAAAGCTGATCATGTCTGTTGATGATGATGATGATGGCAACATTGGCAGGAAGGAGAGAGGGAGAGAGAGAGGCTGAGGCTGATACGTAGCTCTTTCTTGCTCTTTCGCCTTTTTCCCCTAAAGTGACAACACAAGTTCATTGGATGATTGCTGCATCGATATATATATATATACATTATATGGTACGGATTCACCACCCTATTTCTCCCCTCATTATATTATTACCATTCTACTTCCATTAATTATTATCCCACCACTAATTCAGTTTCATGCTTATTATTTATTAGTTTTTCTTAAGCACCTTAATGATCGCTCGTTTAAGGGTTTTTTTTTTCCTTAAGTTGAAAGGGGGCACAACAGCCTAAAAATATATAAAAGAAGTTGCCTTCGAAAAGGATACATAAGCAAAACTAATCAAATAGTTATAGAGCCAGGATAGATATAGCCTTTGTGACGAGATGGGGCTTATCCTATCTCCAATATCAAATTTCACTATCTTATTCTATACTCCACCTTAGTGGGGTGTGGGGCACTCTAAACATAACTTTGTTATTAAAATTTTAAAGTAACATTATCAATGTTGGTAATTAAAAGGGCAGGGCGGGTTGTTTAAATAAATAGAATAAATAATATTTTTTTCATATTTTTATATCATTTTAGGTTTAACATAATAGATAATATATATATATAGAGAGAGAGAGAGAGAGAGAGACAGAATATTGGGTGGGTAGGTGGGTGGGGTGCTGAATTATAATTTTACTGGATCAAAATCATAGAACAACTATATATTTGATTATAAGGGACGTTTAAGGATTGTTTTCCTTCTCAAATATATAATTAATTATTCAGATTACTAATTAGTTACACTGGGGTTTCTACAAAATTGGCCTTAATTACCATCCACCCACAATAATGGGTGGTCGCAATCTATCCGCTGAGAAGTTCAACTCTAGTTCTTTTACGGTGGTTAGCAAGAACAAAGCTTCATCACGTGTTGTCAATTACGTACATGATGTGTTCCACAATCTCAATCAATGCTCACTTGTTCCTATACATTACAATCACACAGACAACTACACGAGGAGGTCATGATTAATGAACCATATATATATATATATATCAACACTGCGTGAATCATTTTTCTAAGTACAAAATCTGAAAATCAACAATTTATACCTAAGAAGATACAAAAATCAAATAAAAATGATTAAGAACATTCAATTCCAACACTTAAATCATCTTTACTATTGCATAGAATTGCGCCCTTTATTACTTCATGATATCTTGCCGCCATGAATGGAAAGCCTCGATGGATACTGGATAGGGAAGGGCCCTAATAATAATTAAGATGAAACAGAAAAGGTTCACAGAATAAAAGGTGGCGCTTGACTTGGGAAGTCTAGAAAGCTAGATTGGATGAATATATATATAAAATGGTACGTAGGCAGTGATCATAATATTAATTGTAGGGTAAGTGGAAATCCAGTTGTATATGAGGTTAAAAGTTTAATGGCCAAAAAGAAGCGATGGATTGAGATAGCAGCATTGATGGAAATTGGCTTCATTGTTAATGTTCTTAAGTTCATCGCGCCATGATTGTGTTTCTGAGGTTGGATTCTTGGCTAGCTAACACAACTTGACTAAGCAAGATAACTAATTTATTGTCTCTCTCTATATATAAATTTCACCAAGGCCATTTTATTCTTAATTTTGTCTCTTTCGAATGATATTGTCCTCCTCATAATACTAATAATAATAATAATAAAAAAAAAAGACTCTACTCTCACCTCACAATTTCTACTAACCAAATCTGTATAACTTAGCAGAAAAACACTATATATAATTAATAGTAAACTTTATTTGATTTGTTTGATTATAGAGACCTAAATTGTTGTTGATCTACGTACGCATGCCAAATCATGGTTGTTGGAAGTAGTTGGTCATGCAAAGAAATGAGCAAACCGGTCTACGTACCATCTCCACCGACCAGCTTGCTAAAAGCCAATTAATTATAAGCTGCCTGGAGATGAACCCCACACGCATCGCTCAAGGATATTTCTGCTTATGTTTTAAATTTTTTTTTCTTTAAGTTTTTGAAGCAAAATAATAGTCTAAAGTTGGATCCCCACTTCACATTTATGAACTGCTTATGATCATCTAACTACATAAAAATAATTTGCCGCCCGGAAATTAAGAGTACTGAATGAGAAACGGAAAAGATGAATCACCCACCCAGACCCAGTACGTACTCCATTATATTGAATGGATTTCAGCATGTTATATACAAATAATGCTTCCGATTGTCATGTAACATATATAAAATTATAACACCCTGTACATAACTTACTAACGCAGCATCCATAATTAATACCTCATGGATCTGTAAAGTTTTGGACCCAAAAAAAGGAGCCTAAATTTGGTCTCGTGGGTTAGTCAGGCTAGTCAAAAATTAATTAACCATGTCTGCTGCAAGTAAAAGACAACCCACCAGCAGCAGGGATCCACCTATATATTTGGCTGCAAAATTTGTCAGCAATTTAGCTACTTCTTCAACCACACTCTCTTTATATATATCATGTGCTCTCACGCATCAAAGCCATCTTCAATCACACATGTCTATGTATAATGCCTTCAGCACGTAATAAATTACTTATTATTAATTATTCATAGTCAGCTAATTATTGATTAATTTGATAAGAGAGGTCCTCGCGAAACTACTGATCCATTTGAATTACCCAAAATGTTTTTTTTTTTATTTTTCTAGATGTAAAAAGGTAGACTTAATAAATTATTTTTTTCTTGAGTGCTGAAGAATAGTTTAAAGATTGTTAATAGAGAGAAAGGGTTTGGTCTGCAAAACTGAGCCGATTGATTAAATAGAAAATACTTGAACATTGCACGAATCCTGCAATGTTTTTAGCGACGATGACATTGACACACACATGTATTTTCACACAAAGCATCAATAATTGCCAGGTGAATTAACTTGAGATTATTATTAATTAATTGGTCTTCAACAAATTAAATGGAATGAATTGGGAAAAATCGAATTAAGAAGATTAATTAATTAATTAATTAATTAATGCTAGGATTAGTTCATTAGGGCTGTCCTGCGATCAACATGGAAGTGGAATTAAAAAGTTAAAATGTTGTACAGAATATTCCAGAAGATCACAAAAAGATAAAGAAAAGAGAACAAAACCACTGAAAGTCATTCTAACATCCCGAAAGAAAAGAAGAAGAAAAAAAAAAAAAAAGAGGATAATTATTTAACCCATCAGAGCAAAACTGTCTTTAGGGTTTCATTTCAGCTCATAGCAGCTTCTTCTTCGATTCTTCCTAGCAAGTGGTTAACGGCGTCAGCGATCTCATCTACTGTACTCATTTGGCACCCATCTTCAATCTGCACCAAATATGAAAAGAAAATACATAAGAAAAATGAGTTATTTAACGAAGAACAAACTGCCGTTAACTATATAATCTTCACCAACCTTAACGTTGAGAGAGTATAGAACCATTTGATCGACTGTGGTGACGTTGAGATGAAGAACAGTGAGCCGGAGGCACTGAAGCCCGGCCACCATCTTCAGCAGCTGCCTCGGCCGCCTCTTCGATAGAATCTTCAGGTTCGCATGGCTCTCAACCACCGTCACCTCTAAGTTCGCCATGGCCGCCGGCCGGTTCTCCGCCGCCTCATCCGTATTCACCGACGAACTGTTGGGGCATGTTGAGTACTGGGGGAAGGTGAAGAAGTCGACGAACAGCGGCGGGAAGCCATTGTTGGGCTGTTGAGTTCTAGGACTAGCAGTACTGCTAGTCCTCTTCTCAGATTCCAGTGTTTGAAGCATCTGTTCGAGCTCTTTCACGTAATTAATGGCGCCTCCAATAATCGAAGCTTGGTCGCCCTGATAAAAAATTATGATATCAATTATATATAAGAATATGTAAGATAAGATCTTCAATAAAAAATAATTAACAATAGAGATAGAATTTTTTGTACCCCACCCTTTGAACATAGGAAGGAGGCATGAGAGAGCGGATAACGGAGAGGTACTCGTTCATCTGCTTGCGGCGGTTGCGCTCGACTGCAATGTGGGTCATCCGCTGGTTTTCCAGCTCCTCCTTGTTCTTGCAGCTTCTGGTACGCCGGCGCTTCCGGCGGCCCGAGCTAGTCGCTGGCGCTTCCATGGGAGCCGTCCAGGCCTGCTCAGGGGAAGGATTGGGGTCCAAATGTGAATGCTCCGTCACATTTTGCAAGGCTGAAGAAGATGAGGTGTCCGGATTCGGGTTTAGGACATGGTCCATCATATTCTTACCCGAAATCCCAACAAGAGGCTTGTCTTCTTCTTCCAAATCAAAGCCATCGCCATAGCCCCAACCAGAAGCTACACCCCCCAAGCTGTACAGCTCCTTGAAGCTGACATAGCCGAATGGCTCTTGTGGGTACACTACAGCTTCTAATGCCATGTCTTAGTTTCTCCTCTCTCTTTCTCTCTTCTCTATCTCTCTTAATCATATACACCTTATAGCTTCGTGCACTTGCTAGCTGGCTTCACTCTCTTAGTTTCTGCATCTGATATCAGAGTGGAGAGAGAGCAAATTAAGAGAAGGGTTAGAAGAGAAAGAACTCTTTTCAGCAAAGAAAGTTAAGAAAGCCACATGAAGGAGAAGATTTGAAGGATAAGAGAGCAGCGAGCGGATGGATATCCAAAGAGACTAAGAAAGGGGCCTTTTTATCCCCCTGGATCTGGAATGGAGAGTATCTTACAACTCTTTAAGAACACCCCCAACCAAACTGCGCTACAGAAGGTTGCACGTGATCTGGCAATAGCCTCCGGGAAAGGGCAAATAGTACAGCTTGTGGCCACCCCCCATTTGTGTCAACACCCCGCGCAATGTTCCACAATTTTTTATTTTTTTTTTGTAAAATTAGGTAACTCGCTAATGAACAATATAATTACAAAATTGTCACCCTTGCATCATTTTAGCATTTCTTTTATTAATCTTAAGAATATATTCTTTATTGAATTATTGTGAATAATAATTTTAATTACCCAAAAAACAACCATTGTAATTTTTTTAAGTGTTGACTGAAAATATCCTTCTAATTTCTTGAGTAAATATGGATTATTTTTTTTAATTAGACTTGCGTTTGATAATATAGTGTACATGAAATAATTTAACATATTACTTATCTGATCACTCGACTTGTACCCTAAAAAAATATGTGTAATTATCCTTAAACTTTGCTCTCTAATATTGCTTATTTTGTAATAAAATAATCATAACAGATTTTATTTTTAATAAAATAAAATGTATAAAATTTATTATATGAATAATTAAGGTGTTCATAAAAGAAAAATCTAATAACCCAATCCGTACAAAAATGTATAAAAAATTTAATTAAACGCACTAAATTCTAAATTAGTTATTAAAAAAATCCTAAAAATATTATTGAGAAAAAATAAAGTGAAAACAATGTGAATAATCAGAATTACCATTCAATGGATGGAACAGAGGAAGTAGGCAGGGAGAAGAGCTTTTGGGGGGGGGGGGGGGGGGTGGGGTTTGGGAATTTCTGTAGTGGGCCCTTCCATCTGTTCGGGCACCTGACGTTCAAACTGTTTGCACTGCACACATGCTCAGCATACGGTGGGGTATAAGAGTCACAATTTTTTTTATTTTTATTTTTTTATGTTTTTATGGAGTCAGCCACATCTGGACATAATTTTAAAATCATTTATTATATAAGCGAATTGTATCATTTATTAATAAATAATTTTATATAAATTTAGTATTAAAATATAATAACTCATTATTTAAATACTTTCATTTTTATTTTTCTTTCAATATAATAATAATATTATGAACGTGGGGGATGAGTCCTCCACTTTGGGTACGACAGTTCCTGTGTACAAAATTTTAATTTAATTGAAGTAACAGAATAAATTAATGAAAATTGTTGGTTGGATTAGATTTTTGATAAAATTTTGTTTGATTTGATTTTTTTTAAAAAAAATTTGATTAATCGATTTTGATTCAGTTTGAGAAGAGTTTTTGACCTTTCTCGCCTTTGGCCTTTGATTGACGACTGTTATCCTCGTCTCTTGTTGACGTAAACGAAGAATTATTTGCACATTTTTGCAATTTCACTTTTGATATTTCAAATATTTCGTTGAGTCTTCCCTTTATTTTTTGCGCTTTCGACAGTTTGACTAACGATAATTGTCCTTGTCTTTAACCTTTCTTTTGTTTCGCCAACTATCAAGATAGACCCACATTCCTCTTCTTTGATTGGCAATCGAGACCGATCACACGCAATCAACCCATCATTTCGTATCTTCCTTGTTCTAATTCGCGACTTATAGAGATGAGTTTTAATTAGGATTTTTATTTTTCAATTATTTTACAGTTTTGGTATGGATTTCTTTGCTACAACTTATCCTCCATTATATTCCGGTCATTTTTTTAATTTTTTTTGGCTAGTTTTTTGGTTGTGTGGATTTTTTTGATTTGTTGGTTTTGTTAGTTTTTTGATTTTTTTAATTTATTCGGTCTTTTGGTTTGTTTAGTTTTTTTTGTATTTGTTCAATTTATTCGATCGATTTAAATTTTTCACTTTTTATTTAAATTTTAATTTATTTATTTTTTTAATTTATTTAGTCAATTTAATTCAATTTAATTATTTATTTTTTTTAATTATTGCATTTGGGTCGATTCCATAAGGGAACCGACCGTTTGCCATGAAGGAGAGGGCATCTTTATCGGTGTGGAAGGACACTCGTGTCGTATCCACCGGCCTGTTTTCCTAATAAAATCAACTTATATTATTAAGTCTACAGCACGTTGGACGAATTATTAAATAGATTTTTATGATGTGTTTTGATTCTTGTTTTTAAAATAAAATCACTTTCAATTCTTGTTTTTTATCATTTGAATTATGAAATATTTTAATACAATATTTATAAATAAAACGTTGTTAACATTTCATAATAATAATAATTCATATTACAAGAACAAATACATCATTTTAGATTAAAAAATATCACCTCACCTCACATATATATATATATATATTTATTATAATTTATGTGGTGGTAATTGTAATTAAGAATGATTGTGGAGGGGTAGTACGGTGATTTGAGGGGGGGGCACATCTGTTGATAACATGAGAAGGTGTGCCCATGGATGAAAACACGAAGCATGGAAATGGGGTGGGTTGGGATTTGATTTGGTAATAATAGGGGGTGGGGCCAGCGGCTAAGGCCCCGACGACGATATTGAGACCTGTCAGAGAGAGATTCTATCAGCAACTCAAAATGAAAAGGCTAAAGGCATATTCAGCCCCCTCACCTTTCATCATTTAATCATTCAACCCCCTCACCTTAAATTTGAACCTATTAGCCCCCTCAACTTTCAATTTTAAACATATTAACTACCTCAACAACTAATTTTATAACAAATACATACCTTCTTGCAGCAATATCTGGGCGTGAGTTACACGCGGTGGGCCCCACCTTAATCAAGCCAATGGGAGCATGCCACGTGTCTCCATCTGCAAGAGAGGAAGAGGCCGGCGGGCGGCGGCGGCGGATAGCCGCCTGAAACGACAGAGAACGAGAGAGCGAGCGAGAGTGGGAGAGCGAGAGATACAAAGAGAGCGAGAGCGAGAGATACAGAGCGAGAGATACAGAGAGAGCGAGGGAGAGAGATACAGAGCGAGAGAGAGAGCGAGAGATACAGAGAGAGCGAGAGAGGGAGAGCGAGAGATACAGAGAGAGCGAGAGCGAGAGATACAGAGAGAGCGAGAGCGAGAGATACAGAGCGGGAGAGCGAGAGATATAGAGAGAGAGAGAGAGATACAGACAGAGAGAGAGAGCGAGAGATACAGACAGAGAGAGAGAGCGAGAGATACAGAGAGAGCGAGAGATACAGAGCGAGAGAGACCGACACAGAGAGAGCGAGAGCGAGAGAGGAAGAAGACGACCGCGGAAGAGGAAGACGCCATCGCCGCCCCCCGACCCCAATCGACGCCCAACACCCAGATCTGCCCGCGACCCACCTCCCACGCCGCCCTCCGACCCCAATCGACGCCCTCGCCCTCTACCCGCCCACGCCTGGCCGCTGCTATCGACGGCCCCAACCTCGGTCGACGCCTCGGACGCTGCTGGCGACCACCGACAGAGAGAGCGAGAGCGAGAGAGAGGCAGCGGCCGGGAGAAGAGAGGCAGCGAGCGGGAGGAGGTCGCCGGAGACAGCAAGGAAGAAGAAGATGATGTGCTGCACGCGCCTCAATTGGGTGTGTAATACACGCGTTGACTAAGGTGTGTATAAGATTCAAAATTGGAAGTTGATGGGGCTAATAGGTTCAAGTTTAAGGTGAGGGGGCTGAATGGTTAAATGATGATAGGTGAGGGGGCTGAATATGCCTTTAGTCAAATGAAAAAATAAAGTGAGAGAGAGACAGAGAGAGATGAGTCCATACATACATCCATTCATACATGCATGCATGCATAGAAGCGTACGTGAAAACACATCTTCATCTTTATCTTTTATCTTTATCTTCTTGAGAAGAGTAGATAAATAAGAAAAAATTAATTTAATTTGATAAAAATTATATTAAATAATGTATTTCTTACATTTATTTGGTGTAATGTAAATGATGTCTTACTTAATTTAAAATAATATAAAAATTAAATATAAGAATAGATAATCATGGTTATTGGCGATGTGAATGATTTAAATTAATAAATAAATTTAAAATTATAATTAAATAAATTATTATTATGTTATATTTATAAGTTAAATTTATTATAATTTATTATCTTTTCTTAAAAATTGAATGAGATATATTCAATTTTTAACAAATTCAAATTTATATATTCCATCTCTCATATAACAGTTATGGTTTAACTTTTGGTGCAAATAAATACAATCTATTCATAGAATTGAATCTATTGTTCATGTAACACTTAATTTAGTTAAAGTATTTTTATAATTTAAAAAAAATTATTTAAATATTAAATTTTTTAAAATATGGCATACTTTTTGATATTGATGATTTAGATTTATTTTTAAAATTAAAAATTTTAAAAGAAATTATAACTATAGAAATAAAAACATCATTTATGATATTAAATTTTATAAAAAGGATAAATTATTTTTTAAATGCATAAATAATTTATAAAATACTATTAATCATTTATGTTATTGTAGTTTTAAAAGATTTTTTTAAATTAAAATTAATAAAATCTTATTTACGTTTAATTATATTATAAAAATGATTAAGTAATTTACATATAATATCAACTAAAAAAATATTTTATAAATTTAAATATAAAAAATTAATTAATAATTTTATATCCCAAAAAAATAAAAAAATAATTTTTAATAATAATTATTATTTATATTAATAAAAATCGTCAAAATAATTGTCGCCCTAGCTAGGATGACCACAGCTCTCTGTGTACTACTGGTTTACATAGCTTCCTTTCCCAAGGCTCCTTGTACCCTCCGCCTCAGTCCTCACCTTTTTTTTAATGGATTCCATTCTCTGTCTGTCTACGAAACTTTTATTATATATTTTACACTGTAAAATTTATGTTATTCTGATAGTCCTCACTTTTATATAAAATTTATGTTATTTTGAAAAATAAATAATTTAACAATTGACCGACTATTTTTATATATATATATATAAATATATCATCAGAGAAACACATTTAGGGTAGGGTTACTTTACCGTATGCTTGGTTAAAGATTAAAATGTTTGTGTTATTTTATTTATTTTTTCAACCAAACATTCTCACAACGCCCGTGTTTCTGACAAATATATATATCTATATAATATGGCAGAACAGTATTTGAAATGTCTCAAAATGTATAGATATTTCAATGACTGAGATTTATTTTGAATATTTCAATGGGTGAGATTAAACATTTTCCCGCCCAGCAGCATCTCACTGTCTCTTTCCCTCTGCCTTTCTCTCTCTCCCTCCCACCCATTCCCCTCTCCAGCGCATCTCATATACATATACACACACATACCCACCCATCCGCCCAGCAGCATCTCACTGTCTCTCTCCCTCCCACCCATCCCCTTCTCCAGCCCCTCTCATATAGATATCCACAATGGCCAGACGGTGGTCGGTTGGGCCGAAGCAGCGACTGGGTGTGGCGGTCGGAGGCGTGGTCAGATGCGGCGCCGTGGGAGGTCGCCCGCGGCGGCGAGCGGCGAGCGGCTGATGGCGGTGGCCTCTCTCTCTCACTGACCCATCCCCTCACTCACGACCTTTCTCTCTCCCTCTCTCTCACAGACCCACCCCCCTCCCTCCGCCATTCGCTGTTGCGGCCTTGCTGTGTGTGTGTGTGTTTGTGATGTTGGTTGTGTATATGTATGTGTGTGTGTGTGTTTGTGATGTTTGCTGTGTATATATATGTGTATATACACACCAAACATCAATTGCTGAGGGAATAATCTGGGATAGAGTCTTTTGGTCTGTTTCCTTGATTACAAATTGCGGGTTAAGAAAGGGAAAAATCTTCAGTTGTGATGATTGGCACTCCAAATCCTCAACCAGTTATGTGGCTTTCATAGTTTGTATGCATCTACTTTGTAGTGTCTAAGTTTTTGCTGTTTCCTTTTATGTTCTTTTCCTGTACCTATTTCTGTTCTTTTATATTTATGTGGCTTTCTGTTGTTTTGCATCCAGTTGGGGTTGGTGAGCTCTATTGAGCTCATGGGATTCAAAGTTTGCCACGTTGTTTTGGTATGAGTAGCATATTTAATCTTAATATTTGTTATATGTTTGTGTGTGTTCTGTGTACATGTAAATGGGTGTGCGTGTGTGCTGTGTATACATGTATATGTGTGCGACGGCCGCGAGGAGTGTGTTCTGTGTATTTGGTTTTGGCCTTCTTGCTGTAGGCATTTGGAGGCTTGGAGCAGATAGGAAAGAAGTTAGAGCCACACATCCTTGAGTCAAACCGGGAACAATTTGGACTTCTTGCTGTGTGCGTGCGTGTGTTCAGTGTATACAGTATTTGTAATTTTTTTTTAATCTTAATATTATTTATACAGTATCTTTGGTCTATTGAGCTATTTTGAGTAAAAATAATTCTCCTTTCATACTTAAATGGTGCTTTTATTTGCCTTTATTGAACCATTGAAGGTAAATAAAATCTGTAACTGCAGATTTTGATAATTAATTCTCTCTTTTATTTCGTCTAGATTGTATTGATTTTGGTATGGTTGGTATGGTTAGAAGCTGCATATTCAAAATCTCAATAACATGAATTGCAACTAGGAGCAGAAAATGGTGGGAAAAATATTTTAACACATTCCTACATTCATGATAAAATCTATATAATGAGGAATGAAAATATAATATTTAAGATCGATGAATTGCAATTATGATTAAGATCGATGAATGAAAATATAATGGTTGACATTAATTCTTTTTTTCTCCTATGCGCATTTAATTTTTTTGCCCCATGCCACATTTATCAGAGAGATACATTCTTTTTTTTCTGCCCCATGCCGCATTTAGTTTCTCTAGGCGCACTCATGCGCCTCTGCCACCCCTATAGAAGGCATGAAGTCTCACCTCACTCCCTAATTGAAGAAGGATTGTTGGATTAGACAAAACTTGCAGTTCCAATACGAGTGGAGTGCGTGCAATGTGCATTATGAACTATAGAAATTTCTTAAAAATTTTAATTAAAATATTTGAATTAATTAAAATAAATTTATAGGGTATATTAATATTTACAATTATTAATTAAATATTTATAATTTTGTAATAAAATATTGTATATTAATTACAATTATATTTTTTTTACAGGCTTACTGTCAATAGATTAAATATATTATTTATTATATATTTATTATATTAATTTTAAAAAATATATAAATTAAATATATCCCTATCAATAGATTAACACCTCTGCTTCTCGCATCCTCATGTTCCAATCTTTGTATTTATATCTACCCACGTAGGGTAAGCCTTTATACATGAGCTTACTTTAAAATTTTATAAATTGCCCCTTTATTTGAATTAAATTATATTTGGTTTCTATAATTTTTTTATAATTGGAGAAAAATCTTTTGAAGTTAATCTTAATACATAATAATTTATATCTACCCACATAGTGAAGTTAGTGTAAACCTTAATACATAATAATTTTTTGTTTACTATATTATTATTATTTAGAAGTATAATTTTTTTGTTTAAATAATAATATTTGGGGGAATGCAATTTCATTTACAATTTCAAAGCCTATGAGGAGCGTAGGTAAATGGGTCAACTGAATTAATCAGTGTAATACATACATACATACATACATATATAAGAAATGTTACAAGGGAGAAAGATTTTTAAAAATATATAAAATGTATAAAAAAATTAAATGCGGCATGGGAGAGAAATTAAATGCGGCATGGGAGAAAAAAAGAATTAATGTCAACCATTATATTTTCATTTATCCATCTTAACTATATTAATAGTTGAGATTGGATGAGATGAATGATGTTCTTGCCCACTTACTCTTTTACTCATTGTCTCTTTCCCTCTCTTTCTTTCTTTCTCTCACAGATCCACTCACTTCGCCATCTGTAAGTGCGATGATGGTGGAGGAAGGGAGGGTCGATGGCGAGTGGGGGGCCTGCGGGTGCGATGATGGTGAGGGGGTGAGAATGATAACTGTTGGTGCGGGGCGACGATAGCGAGGGGGACGAGAGAGACGACGGTGGGTAGGGACGAGGAGTTGCGAGCGACTAGCCAGAGACGAAGACTGTCCGAGAGACTATATAAGGGGGGGCAAAGGTCGTTTGTGGCCAGTGGAAGGACAGCAATGGAGGGTTGAAGGAACCCTTAACAGGGGTTCGACAAACCCCTGACTCGCGAGCCCCCGATCGGTTGTTGTCTAGGCCCCTTCAAGCCCCTAGCCAGTAATAGTCGGGAACTCCGAAATTTTTTAAAATTTAATTTTAAAAAAAAATCTTTATATAAGGTCGGGGAGTCTTTTTCAATTTGTTTTTAGTTTTTTTAAAATTTAATTTTTAAAAAAATCTTTAAACAAGGTCAGGGAGTCTTTTTCAATTTTTTTTTAGTTTTTTTTTAAATTTAATTTTTAAAGCATTTAATACTTAATTTTGAAATATTCTAAATATCAACAGTGTAAGTTTTTGATTTTTTTTGAAATATGATGTAAGTTTTAAATAAAAAAATACCAACAATGTAAGTTTTAATGTATAAGATTTGATATTTAGAATTTGATATGGATGATTCAATTCCAAAAGAAATAATTTTTTTTTTAAATCATTCATGATCAAATGCTGTTTTTAGTGTAAAATAGGAAGTTTAATTCGAAATTTAATATTTTTATCTTTAGGTGTTAAATCTTTGATACTTAAAAATGTAAAATTAGTTAATCTATAATATTAAGTTACTCAAAAATGTAAATATTCAAAAGAATTTATTTTATTTTTTAATTCTATTTTTATTTGTAAAGCGTTTAATACCAGTAAAATTATTATAACATAATACGTATAAATTATAATTATATTTTATTACAAAATTATTTACACCGTGCCTTTAGGCACGGGTATACCCTAGTATATATATATAATCTAACACGGACTGGTCTGGTCCCATGCCCGCTTCCACGTGGGTTTGCCATTAATTTCTTTTTTTTAAAAAAAAAATTGAATAATCTCTTCTTACTCACCTTTTGTAAATTTTTAATTCTTTTTTCTAAAAAAAAAAAGAGAGTAAACAATCAATTGAAATGGCTTTACCTTCTTCAAACAAATTAGCTTAGATTTTGTTTGAGGGCTTATTCTTATTTGGACCCTTTTGTTCGAATTTAGAAATGTGCCAACCTGTGATTATCTGACATTAATGAATAGATAGATAGATATAAACACCAGCATTCAGGTGTACCAAAAGACAACTAAAATAGAAATATGAGAGTCTATCCAAAAAAAATAACAAAATTATGCCCACGCCAACACAGCAACAACTTCACGAATATTCTAATTATAGAAATATATAAAAGTTCATATTTATATATTTACAATAATATTGATTATGAGAGAATGATCTTATATTAAAATATAATAATATCATTTCCCTCTGGTACGTAACATATATTCTCTTGGGTTTTAAAGCTCTCTCTCTCTCTCTCTCTCTCTATCTCTCTTGCTGCGCTTCTCGATGGAATATTATTACGTGGGCGCTAGCTAGCTAATGTTTCTTTTAATAATCACGGTCATTCTGTTCATGACTATACTAATTGTCACTGTTTACTTATACAAAGCATGATGATTAAACTAAAGGCTGCAACTCCAAACCCAACTGGCAATGGCATGCCTTGAATGCATCAAATGAAGCTGCAAGTTCAAGAGATTCGGTGGCTGGCTAGCTTCTTAATTAAGTAGTAGTGTGATTAATTATTATGAGAATGCATGCAAGTTGATCTCCAAATTAATTAATTAATTAAGCTACTTCAATATCGTGTTGTCTTCTTCGGGGTTTCCTTTGGAAGCAATGCTTCGTTTGGAATATTGCTTGTCTTTGAGTTATTCTCTTCTTCGTCGTCAATCATATCATGAATTAATTATATATGTATGTATGTTTTACTTCCATATTCTGCATGCCTCACATCCTTCTATGAATTGAAGCCTAAATTCTATGCCCAATGCCATGTGAAATGATAGTTTAATTAATTTGCACTTCCCATTTATGTTTTTTAAAAATAATATTATTCTTAATGTACGATTAATATAATTGTTAATAAGTAGTTACCTCATTTGACATAAAAAGTTCAAGTTTATTTGTGTATCATGCATGCATTGTGCAACGAAGAGATAATTTTAATACAAAATTATTGTATTGTAGAAAATATTAATATTTTCTTTTAATTAAAATTCTATTCTTTAATTATAAGTGCCACATTATTTTAAATATTTTATTAAAAATCCTCTTAAAATATCATTTTCCTCTGGCTACAAATATATCTGTTTCTTTTTGATAACATTTAAATTAAGAGCAAAGGACAGCAAAATATACAAAAGATATATAGATGGAGGGTGCTACACCCATACATAATGCAGACACAATTATAAGCACACTTCTAGGGCGGGAATGAGCCAGGAGAGTTGGTAGTCCTCCGGACGGAATAATAAAGCACTTGTCCATGTTTCCCAAAGAACCAATTGGGAGTCCCCCCCTCCCCCCATGAGAGGAATATCAGAAAAGCAAAAGTTTCAAATGTGTGGGAGCAATGCATGAACAGGGAGGGGGTATACTTCATGCTCCCCGGAGGAACAACCCCTGCAAGGAGGGGGCGGTTGGGAGGAGGAGAAGGGAAATCTCAGAGAGAGAGAGAGAGAGAGAGAGAGAGAGAGAGAGAGAGAGAGAGAGACATGTAGATGGAAGAGATCTTAGGCGGTGCAAGGAGGGCATCCATCCATCCATCCAACCCTAGAAATTAAGTCCCTTGTTATTTAATAATTAGGGCATCCTCAACCCTAAATCTTTCATATATATTTGTATCCCTAATGATCATCTGTTTTTTCTCTCATTCACGTAACAACAAAGTGCATCTGATTATACATACACACAACTAATTATTAATAGTGGCCTAAGAAGACAGGAAAACTGATGTAGATATTAGATTGATTTGTGTTTAAGTGGGTGGATTCTCTTGCTAATTGGCACGTGTCGTCTTATAGCGCAAAGCACGGTATAGAGCCAGAAATTCTGACGTGCGCATGTGGGGCTGGGGCTGCAAAAGCCATGGATGAATTGGGATCAATATATAGATCAGCTATATATCAAATTGATTAAATTAAATTAAATTAAAAAGCTATAACCCTAGCTAGCTCATGATGATCAGCAAAATAATTCAAAGCCGCTGGATTATTATTTGTTTTGACTTGTTGAGGGAACCGTCAAATGTTGGCCATCCAGCTGCCCCTTTTCTTTTTTCTAACTTTCTTGTTGCTACTTGCAGCAGCTGGCACAGATTCTCTTCCGCTTCAACATCTTCACGCTCATCATTATTTCTTCCTCCTCTTCTGATTTGATGTTTTCATCGTATTTGTGTTGTTTTTAAGAACTAATTAAAGTTCGTCCATATATCTTGGTCTGTATAATTAATATAAATGGCTTGGCAACACCTGAGCAGCCGATCTCATAATTATGCCCTCTTGCTGCAACGAATAGAAAATATATATTAGTCCATGTATGTATATAATCTTAGTTGAAAATTTTGATGTTTTGCACAATATATAATTGATGACTGTTAATGGTATAAAATAGATGACTGTTAATGGATATATATATATATATGTTCACCATCTTAATGTATTTAGCAAATTAATTAACTTGATTAAGTTTTGATTTCATTCCTCGATCATGATCCCAGTGGACTGCTACACAGTACCAAGCTTTGATGGGTGGGTCATCTTCACCTGCCCATGGAAAGCAAATGATCATGCAGAAAATAAGGACTTTTTTTCTTTTTTTTTTCTTTTTTGGGTTTGAGGAGATAGAATTTTAACATAAAACTTATTTTTCAAAATAGATCATATTAAATATGAAACAAGTGAGTCTCCACCACCATACACATTGATAAAAGTTAAGGTGACGAATTTATCCTTTTAATAATATTTGTGGCTTAGACCGAATATTCTTAACAATTAACAATTACGAATCCTTATGATTACATCTAAAATAAAAAAAAAAATTAAAAAAAGGGGGTATATGCACGATCAATCATCTATACATTGAGTAGCTTAAAGTGGTCTATAGCTATCTCCTATGCCCCCAGGACATAGGACTGTACTTTAATATGCCAAACAATGGCATATAGAACCACATTATATACGCTTTTGGCCGCAAATTAAGGCTAATTTGTTTGTGCAAGGTTTTTTTTTAAACTAAATAATAAATAACTCATAAAAAGTGGATTAACATCAATTTAAACATGGGTATTAAAAAAGTGGGTATGTAGGAAAAGTGGGGCCACTAATGTACTACGTTTGGAAAATTACTAACTCAAGGGGGGCGGGAAGCCAATTATTTAGTTTGCTTATTCTTTTAATGGTGTTAATAAAAAGAGAGAGAAACAAAATTAGCATAATTGGATTCCTATAGTCAAAGGAGGATTAGCAAGCCATTGTTTCATTGAACTGTGAATCCGTTTGCTATATACATGATCAAATTCCAAGCAGGAGGACGTTTACGTTTTCCGTCTAATTCTATATTTTGATTTGCTTAGCAATAAGGTCGAGTCCCATTAATGATGCTAGAGCTTGAAGTCTCGACTAACTAACAAGAGGGCATGAAGCCTAAAAAGGAAAGAAGGTCTTGCATGCTGGGCTTTCGGAAGACCCTCTTAGGGTTTTTGGGAGCCTTCTCGAAGGATTTCAACGAGAGACATAAGACATCTCTAGAGGGAAGGTTTCCAATTTTTGGGAGTCTTTAGGATTTCCTAAACACCCGCATACAAGGCACCTTCTACCAAAGAGATATGCAAAGATATTGCCATGATTCCCTCCAATGATTGTTTAACCAAAGATTAATGTTAATCCCACCAAATCAGGAAACATTTGACCCCTCAATTTAGCTATAGATAACCGAATCCTTATGTCTCAAGGTAAGCCACTAATACTTGATCAAGATCGAGCTTTGCAATTTCTTTTGTGACTTTGTGTTAAAAGTTGACTTAGGCATCGAAGTATTTGCACAAGGAATGCAATGTGCCTTCTGATCGTTTTTTTTCTTGTAAAATATTTAAAGCTTGAAGACCATTTTTCCCAACAAACAAATATATTGTTGTGTACAAGAGATGACAATTGGTATTGTTTGAGGGAATTCAATCGAAAAGAAGAAACACCCTTACTAAAACAATCTTGAAAATGGTTGAAACAAGACTGGAAGTGGCTGGAAACAAGTAGCATGAAGAAAGATATGACGTTAACAATCCCTTGAATCCATGAGGGTATTGGAGACTCACCTTGTAAGGCCTCTCACAGCCTCAAAGATCATTCCATAGATCAGCCTTCTAAGCGAGTATGAAGCTCTCCAAAGGCAACATGAGAAGAGCATTAAAGCTCTAAGAGGTCATATTCTTATAGAATGTCATGTCTCATGCCCTACCATCGTCGACTTTGTAAAACTATGCAAAAAAATGGGTAGAATGACCTAATATGTAAGACTTAGTAGGAGACCTAGTTAGAGGGTCTTCAGCAGAAAGATCCACTCCTCCCACAGACTTACCAGGAGAGGCATGCCCGAAAGACTCTTTCGAAACTAGTTTAACAAGGGAAAATGATCGTTGAAACGGGAAAGGTTGAAGTAGGTGTAGGCCGACACGAAGTAGGAATTTCAGAGTCATGTAAGGATGAGTACTACCAAAAAAAAATTCAATTTTAGAGACCGAAAAAAGTCTGTCTCTAAACAATTACAATTCCATCTCTAAAGGTTTAGAGACGAAAATTTTTCTGTCTCTTAAAGACTCGTCACTAACCAGTTAGAGATGAAATTTTTGTTCTATCTGTAATTCAAAGGCGAAATATTTTTTGTCTAAAAAAAAAATTGTTTCTAAATTGGTTGTGTAATCAGTCCAAAAATGGTCAAATTTTATATTTAGGGATGAAATTTTTGTTGGCTCTAAAGTTAGAGATGAAATTTTTTCCATTTCTAATTTGGATTAGATATTGAAAAAATTATGTCTCTAAGCTGAGGTATGGAGTAAAAAAAATTTAGAGATTGAAATAATTTTGTCTCTAAATCAGTTATAGAGGAAAAAAAAATAATTTCTAGTTCTATCACTGGTCTCCAGTCACCTTCCACGGCAAATTCCAACAATCAAACTAATCATTGGAACTAATTTCTAGTTCTACAGTCGGTCTCCGATCACCTTCCACAGAAAATTCCAACAATCAAACCAATCATCGAAACTATCTTGATTAATATATCTGATACTCAAACTAAAATGATTCAATGGTCAATAGATCTGAAAATTAATTTTTTGAAAAAAGACTATCTATTTCTAGAGGGGCATCTTTGGCCATTATCCATGGCAAATTTTGACGATGGAATTCTTCATCAAAATGGGCTTGATCTGATAACCAACATACCCAAAAATCGAAATGATTTAATGCTTAAATCTGAATAAATTTAAACATTAATTTTTTAAAAAAATGCTACTTCTTTTTGGAAAGGCATCCAGCCACTGTCCATTATAGATTCTAATGATCAACATCGATCATAGGAGTGGCCTTGGTTTGGTGACCAACATACTCAAAAATCAAAATGATTTAACAATCAAATCTCAATATATCTAAAAATTATTTTTTTTTTAAAAAAATGCTATCAATTTTTGGAAGGGCATCGTCAGCTATTGTCCATGGCAAATTCTAATGATTAAAACTGATCATCAGAATGGCATTGGTTTGGTAACCAATATATCCAAAAATCAAAATGATCCAATGGTGAGATCTCAATAGATCTAAAAATTAAGAATGCGTTTCCTTTACTTTTTTCAACCTATTTTGAGTTTTCACTTTTTCAAAATACTGAAAACGTGTTTATTTTGCTATTTTTAAAAGTTAATTATACAAAATATGCATATATTCAAAGAGAAAATATTTTGCACAACATATACACATATTTTTTTTCTATTAAAAAGATAATGCAATCAAACTGCATAAAACAAAGAAAGAAAGTTCAAACGGTTGAAACTGTCATCTCTGATCGATGTCTGTAATAGCTAGTTAACCCCTATATTTTTTAATTTTTTCACACAGATATTCAAGTGAAAAATAAATATAATCAATTTAATTTAGCAAATACTCGAGTGAACATAATAGACAATTGATTGAGCACAAGCTTTACACGATTGCATGAAGACTCAGTCGATTACTTTTTAGGGACCAACTCTCTATTCAAGCTAATTCACTTGAGTAGATTATACTACATACTCGATTGAATGGATAACACTACTTGGACTCAGTCAATTACTTTTTAGGGACCAACTCTCTATTCAAGCTAATTCACTTGAGTAGATTATACTACATACTCGATTGAATGGATAACACTACTCGAACACTAGATAACCTATAATCAATTAGCAAATATGCATTAGAAAGAACACTTGATTGAACACTTTTTGGTATTCGATTAACCTTGTTATCACTCTAGTATACAATTCCTAATAGCCAATTGGAAAAAGAGATACAAAAACCTGTTCTTTGTTCTTTTCAAAGTATTCAACTATGGTATTTTACTTACTCAATTAAATGAATCAAGATACTCAATTTGGCATATACTTTAGTCAATTGCTATCATAGTCCAAAGACTTGACATTCCAAAGCCAATCTAACACTCGATTGGATGAATCTTTTAATCAATTTGAGATATAAGCACAAAAGCTTGATATTTTAGCACATTGTTTCCAATCGATTATGGAATATGATTCACTCGATTGATGACTTAAATATTCAAACACATTTTCATCACTCGAGTGGAGATCATTCGAAAGATTCTTGAGATTATCAAGCTAATACTCCATTGACCATTACCAAGCTTGTTTGGATACTCGATTTAAGTAAGTCCAAATATGTGATTACTCGATAACTTGACATAAGATCAATCAAGTAGTGGTTTAAATCTATCTTTCACATTGGATTCGCTCAAATATTTAGAAAGCTCATGTTCTCTTATTTGAGTAGGTTTGAATCATGCACAAGGGTTCACTCAATTATTTGATACATAATTAATTGAAGTTTTACATTAATAGTTCATCATTAACATTATCATCAAAACATCATTAATAAATTAACTCAACAAGGAGAAAACAAACATTCAAAAGTTTTTGGAATGTTGTGAAGAAAATTTTAGAAGATAGATGGAATAAAAGCAATACTCATTTTCATTGCTTAGCTTATTCTTTGAATCCGATGGCGAGGTGATTTTTAAATTTTAATGTGTTCTTGAAATTTATTATCTATATCATTATATGACTGCCTAATATATATATATATATATATATATATATATTGTTATGATACTCAAGTAAGGAATGGATTTTAGAAAATCCACCTCACACAAAATAATTTAGAAATTTTTAAAATGCGAAAAACTTGCTTGATATATTATTTTCTAAATGAAGAGGAATGAAGAATGGCTAATTGAGTTTGCAAAATGTTTTGGTTGCATGTAAACAAGACGCGAGATATCACTAGAGGTGCCTATGAGATCTTGAACAATGTTGGAATATTATAATTTGTAAATTTATTGTTTGATGAACCTAATTTGAGTCTGAATTATTTTCAAATGAAGATGATGTATCAACAAATCTAAAAAATAATAATTTTACACTTTCTCGTGATATTTGAATTTGATAAACAATTTGTATTTTTGTCATCATGAAAATTGAATGATGAACTCTATTTTCACTATTTTAAGTATATGCATAATTGTGTGAAATTTAAATTTATAAATTACACTTTTTACAATTATTTAGAAATAATAATAATATAATGTGTATATATCTATATATATTGTCGTGCCCGGTGTCCTTGTGGGTGGCCTATGAGTTCTCAGTTATTTGTCCTAATGAGCATGTTGTTTGTTTTTTTTTTTTTTGGGAGGAGGGTTGTATATATAAAATATGTTGAATAAAATTTTATTGAGTAATATTTGATAATAAGAGTTATTTTTTATGTTTTTAAATAAAATGAGATATAATGATAAACTTATTTACTTATATATAATATTTTGTATTAGTGTAATGTACTGTGTGTTTGATCAATCCAAGTATACGATACAACAATATAAGAGTGTCACACTAAGTGTCATTCCTAGATGTTTAAGTAGTATTTTAGATTGTTCTAATGTTTAAAATAAGATATAATAAATACACATTACCCATAAAATAAATATATATTAAAAGTTAAAGCAATATGTTTTACATATTATAAAAAACTATTGTTTGATAAAAATATTTTATTCAAATTATGGCACTTAAAAATTATTTTGCATAAAATATTTTAAATAAACTTTTTTATGACATAAGGATTAACCATTGATCGAATTTATAATAGGACTTAGAGAAGATACGGATCACATGCAAGGCTAAGTTGGGAGTGGGTGCCTGCATAGACAAGAAACATGCATGAGTACGTATAGCCTCGAGATGATAGCACTCTTATGCTTTAAGTAAGTTAAACAGTTCATGAAAACTGGGAAGTTATGATAACAGTGTTGAATATTATACATTTGGCTCATCGATCCACTCAAGTTCTTTTATGCCCTTTGGGGTAAGCTTTTGTGGTGAGAAGGAGCTGGTTTAATTTGTTTATGTTGCAATGGATTAACTGATTTCCCTGACTTAATTTGTGACTTTAGGATTGACTTGAATTAGAATTACTAGCTAGATTAGTGCAAGTTAATCTATTTGTTCCCTAAACCTATAAGGATTGCCTTGAGTTTGAGGTTTGGCACGTAGGAATTGCCTCAGAAAAAGGGGCTTAGTTGATAGGTTTTTAAAATTTTCTTCTAGCTATTTGGACTATATACTTGTAATGATAGGTAGATAATGACAATTTTTATTTATTTCTCTTTGAAGAAAATATATACTTCAGTGTTCATCTTCTATCCAAATTGAATTTTCTTTTTACCGTACTTACTTTTTTGAAAATTTGAGGTTATGCCTGGAGTCCAGGTGCATGATCAGTAGGAAGTTTAAATCAATTCAAATCAAACCATAAACTATCGAGAAATTAACTTCTAACATGATTTGAATGATGTGATCTTTTTCTTACATAAATTTTTTCTTTTTCCTAACATCATCAATTTTCTTACTATATTTTCTTGTAAAAGAAGCAAAAATGTAGAATGATGGTAATATTTTAAGTGTGGGAACATGATTACATATCGAAATAATAAGGTATTAATTCCAATCTAATGATTAACAAAATGTTTTAAATAAACTATTTTTTTTTTTTTTTTACAATTTTGATGTAAAATATTTTTTAAGAAAACTGATCTATATGCGATGTTTTGTTATTTAAACATCAAAAAAATAAATGAGGCCTAATTTAAAAAATATTTTTCTCCAAGTGAACAAACAAACTCGTGGCCTTTTTACTATTTGCAGTCTAACCTCTTGATTGTAACAGCCCATTGGTTTTGACCTACTAATACTAATAGCCTATTTTAACCATTTCCATCATATTGTACTATCATTTGTCTAATTAACGTGCCTAATAATTCAAATTATTTGTATGAAAATTGCATCGCTATCTTTAATTCCAAGAATGATGTGCCCATATAAATATAATATAAAATCGGATTTATTTAAATATATTAGCATAAGTTAAAAAAATAAAATATAACAACTAATTTATTTATTACAAGATATAAAATTTAATAAGTAGTAAGTATATGTCCCAATTTTAACCATTTCCGGAGCAGTGCTGTCGCGTGTGGGCCTTGAGATTGTAGACCTGACAGGCGGATTGGTCGGTCAGGCTCAGGCTGGCTTGGACAACCAGAAAACCATGCTATTCCATGTTGTTTAGTGGGCCGTACGTTGAGTGGGCCCAACGGGCCTGTTGGCCGGAAACCACGGCGGACCTGAAACCGCCATCTCTCAGCAACGGCCCCACCCCCACCGCCTCCTCCTCCTCCTTTCCAATCTGCGGATGCTTTGCTTGCTGCTTTCCCATTTCCAAATGTGGCTTTCTCATCTATATATACCGTCGACAATGACAGACACTTCACTCTGGTTAGCAATTTTATCCTTCTCTCCAAGCGTTAAGTGGATGTAAGTAATGATCCAAACTGGTTCTAATTGTTTTATTCCACCGATGACATTAAATGGGGCTCATTTTAGCTCAGCTCTGCTCTCTCACTGCTGCCATTTTTACTTGTAGACTTATGGACTAACAACATTAAAATTATTTTTATAAAAGTGTTTTTCTATTGAAATAATTTTTAGAACCGTAGGAATTCTCAACAATACCAAACGGAGTCTAAATCGTATCCGAACTAAAAGGAACCAATTTCAAGTATGTGAAAATGCAATCCCAACTTGATGGTGATGGGACTGCCAGATGGTTCAAGTTCAAGAAATCCCGTCACCATCTTATCTTAATTCTGTTTCTTTTCTGTTCTATTATCATTCCTTTTTGGTCTTTGCTTTTTTAGACTTTTGATAGGAACTCTCACGGACCGTTCTATCAAATCACTAGATAATGCAACACTGAATTCCTGTTTTATTAAGCCTAAATTATTAACAAATAATTAAGCTTGTGCTCTCTTTTATGTTTTAATTTTTAATTTTAAATTTATTTTTAATTCTATGTTTGAAATATTTTTTTTGAAATTTTTAAAAATGTGTTTTTTTTATTATTTTCAAAATAAAAAATTTGAAAACGTATTTACTTTAAAATTTTAAAAAATATATTTATAATATTTTATTCAATAAATAGTCTAAACTAGCAACAATTGTCGCCACTACTAGTCGTCAGCAACAACCATTGGTTGAAAATTCCCACGATCAAAGCCTACAATTGAAAATGTCAAATCAAGGGGGTTAACATGCGCAAAAATGAGTCAAATTTGACTAAATTTTCATAGATCTGATTTTTAATTTTTGGTCAAAACTAAAAAACGTACTGTTAGTTGCCACCGACCACTGTGACCGGTTGTTTCCGACGATCAGAGGCAATCACTCGACACCTCCATCCCCATCAACCAACATACCAAAAAATCAATAACATTCAATGGCCGAATCTCCATAAATTTAAGTTTTAACTTTCTCCCAAATACATACCCGCATAAAAGCACTGGCAGTCGCCAGCGGCCATCGTGGCCGGTGGTTTCCAATGATCAGATGCAACCACCCGATACCCTTATCCTCATCGACCAGTATACCTAAAAATCAACAAGAGAATGAAGAGAAGAGAAAAGATGAAAGAATATATGAGAGAAGAGATAAGAAATGAGACAAAATCAGTGGGCAGTCAAACGACAAGGGGCAGTCGATGGCAACTCGCGGCCGCGATAGTGGTGGCGGGCATGGTTGATGGCCGAGCCTTGAGAAGAAGAGAAAACAAGAGAAGAGAGATGCTGTTGTGTGAGAGATTGGGAGGGGAGGGGGGTTGGGAATGTTTCTCACATTTTTGTATTTTCAAATTATTTTGACTAAAAACACTCAAAACAACAAAAATTATTTTAGGTTTTTTTTATAAATTTTTTTCTTATTTTTGAAAATATATTTTTAGTATTTTGAAAAACTAAAAATTCAAAACAAGGTGAAAACAATAAAAAGAACGCAACCCTTATTTTCTTTGTTCTTAATTTTAAACTTAAGTTTTAATTTCATCAATTAAGATATTTAATTTTAGTTTTAGACTACATTTACTATTATTACATTTTACTGTCGATTATTGACCTGATACGTTATGTTGTTGAGATGACAAGGATATACCATCTAAATATATAGAATAAGATGTCCAAAGTCACGTGGCATCGATTAAAGAGTAGAAGCCTTTTTACCAATCCAATCTATGTTGTGTAGACTCTTAAATCAATTTCCAGCCTTTTTAATCAATTGGTACAACATACTTTGCCAAGGTAACAATTAATATTAAATGTAACAGCAATAAACAATAGTTTAGAAGTGAAAGAAAATGAAAAATTAGATATCTTAATTGGTAAAAATTAAAGGTTGAACCTAAAATTTAAAATAAGGTAAACAGTATATATATATAAATATATTTTTTTATAATTTTCCCTTTTACAAAATAATGTGATATTAATAATTAGAATAGTGACACGTGCAATAATAATAATACAGATTAAGTTGTAAAGTGCAATTATGTAAAGAAGTCCTATAGATAGGGAGATTGGCCGCCATTATTGACAGCAGAAAAGCTTTTTTAACGGGTCGCAATTGCCTTTCTTCAATTTGGGTTCATTGAACTGATTCATGAAGAGTCGTATTTCGATTCATTTGTGTCTTAAAATTCCAACTGCAATTTTTTTTTTTATTTTTTTTTTCATTAAACCTCGAAATTTTTATATAATTGTGCTTGACTTGAAGTGATCCAATTTGTTCCTTAGTGTTTCAATTTCAATAATTTAGGTTTCACTTAGCGATCAATCTTCTTTTTGATGTCCCAAAAAGAATTGTGAATTAATGAAGATTTGTTAATAAAATTCTCTTATATGATTAAATACCTTATACGTCAAACATTTTTGTATAGATTTGATAGTTTATAGTGTGGTTAAGATGATTAATGAATAAATGTATTAAGGTATATATTAGTCATTTATGGATACTCTAAGCTAGATTGAAATATAATTATTTAGTTAATCATGCAGACTCTGCCAAGTACATGGGTAGAAGAAGTGACGATGGAAGCTGGCTGGCAACAATTACCCACTAATTACAACACATGACAAAAAGGGTTACCGTCCATCTTCAGGCAAACAATTGCATCATGGGTGACGTGACGAGGAGGAAGTTTCATTCATTGTAAATGGCACGTGATAATCCTATCAACTTATCTTAAAGTATATTGGTAGGTAGTGTTTGATAAAATGATGAGGAAGGTAAGATTCTATTAAAATAAAATTAAAATATTTTTTAGATTAAGATATTGAATGATCAAAATAAGTATGAAAAATATTTTAAAATTTTATCAAATTATTTGTTAAATTTTTTAAAATATACTAGAGAATACATGTATTATTTTTTTTATTTGTAATATTTATTTTGAGTGGGAGATAAAGAATTATATATGAAAAATGTCATATAAGAAGTCAGTGACTTCTTTTCTAATGGTTATTAGATAAATTTAACAAATATATTAAAAATAATAAAAATTTTGAATGATTTTCATATCTTATTTTTTTTTATTTATATTTTAATTAACAAGTACTACCTTAATTGAAATGTGGTACGAATAACATAATCTTAACTTCTCTTACTCTTACCAACTATTCGAACTCAATTAAATCTCTAACTTACGAATCAAATGGTGTATTGTTAACCACATATGAAGATAACTTTTTATTTTTATTGTGATTGCATATACTTTGTTCATTACAACTCGAGATATTTAGTCTCTCTCATCTTAATTTACTCAACAAGTTGCACATTTCAATAATTTTTTTTTATCACAATAAAATTTTAATAGGACTTTTAAAAAAAATTATTTTACATTTTGTAAGTAGCTAGAGTCTTCTAGATAATGCATGCTTGGAGATAGATTAAAGAAATCGTTTTCCTATTCTAACCAAAGAAATCTGAGGCGGGACTTGTGATGTGGGTTTGGGG
The DNA here is from genome assembly GCA_036245055.1 of Diospyros kaki. Lineage (NCBI taxonomy): Eukaryota > Viridiplantae > Streptophyta > Magnoliopsida > Ericales > Ebenaceae > Diospyros > Diospyros kaki. The sequence continues at coordinate 13,039,966 of BSEG01000015.1, read as the reverse complement.
CTGGGCGGACCATAGGTTATGACTCCCATTAGGTTTCATTTGTTGGGCGGGAGGGAGGGAGGCCCATATAAACTGATCTGTATACATTATTATTATTATGCCCCAATGAGAAATGGGAGTCCTCTTACTTATTAGAGAGACCAAGATGCTTGCTCAACGGCAACCTTTCTGCCATCCAGGCAATAACTCGACCAGCCAATGATCCTGCGCAAATTCAAGTTCTGAAATTGGAATCTGTATAAATTTGATTTCATTTCTTTATACAATATTTTTATTTTTATTTTTTTGTTTTTTGTGTATGTTGGATGGTTGAATCTTATTTATAGTATGAGTTAAAGCTATTAGATAAATGGGCTATGGGCAAAGGTCTGGGTAACATAACAATATATATATATATATATATATTTAAGATATTATTGGACAAATATTATATCTAGTGACATAGCAGGCTATACAAATTTCATCTCAGTCTAGTCTTTCATTAAATTATTTTTTGCGATACTTTATTCTTTGCCTCGAATTTGATTAATAATTATTAAATTCTTTTTAAGATGATTGTTCTTGCACGATTCTCGGTGCTCATGTCTTCGATTACGTCAGGAGAAATAAATCACAAATATAAAATTTTACTTCACTATGAAGGATGAAAATTGAATTTACACCCACTAAATTAAAATTGATCTATCACATGCTTGACTACTCAACTTAAATTCTCCTTAATTGAGATCCAAAGTGGGTGAGCAGCTATCAATATTAAATTATCATCTCCACCCATAATTTCAAACTTAAAAAGGTCAAGAAATTCTCGCCTCTTAGCTATAGGTTATATATGTATATAATATATTGCACACTCCGATCATCCAATGACTTACCTAGGTAACTAAGATAAGTTTTGTCTATATAATCTCCAAGACCGACTTCACATTGAAATGGTCCACCCTAGACATGGTCAAAATTGAACCGAATCGGTGGTTCGAGCCGGAACCGGACCAGCCGGAACCGGACCTGGAATCGGCCGAACCAGAACCGGAACCGGACCGAACCGACAAAATTCGGTCCGGTTCCGGTTCGAGGTTCCGCGGAACCGGAACCGACGATTTTATGAAATTAAGTCTAATTCTATTTTTTATTTTTTATTTTTTATTTTTCACATTTGTAAAAATTAATTACTTGTATTACATACTTGTTTAGTTGTTTTAATTATTTTTAATGAAATTATTACTTATATTTCTTCAATTTTTAGTAGTGTTTTTTATTAAAAATATGGTTGAGAATATCTATATTTACAATTACATTTAACAATTAAAAATCGAAACCAAACCGAACCGAACAACGAAACAAGGACCAAAATTGAATACAACAATATTTAAAAAAAATTAAAAAATTCGGTTTGAACCGGAACCGGAACCGTTGACCGAACCGGTTCAAACCGTTGACCGAACCGGTCCAAACCGTTGACCGAACCAGCACGAACCTGAACCGGAACCGAATCGTCCCAAACTGCCCTTGGGCGGTTCGGTTCAGGTTCAAAGATTTCACGAACCGGAACAGGCGGTTCATGAACCGGAACCGACGGTTCATGAACCGTGGCCATGTCTAGTCCACCCCTCAATATCAATTATAAAATTAAATCTTATCGTTTTATAATTTTCTCTAAAAAAATACTATCCTTACAAATAAATATGACAAATAATTTTTATAAATTGATATGACACATACAAATTTATAATAGTTCTATTTAAAATTAAAAATTAATAACTTGAATTATCCTAAACTTTAGACCATTTTTTAATTTTATCCCATTTTGAGAATTGGTTCAATTTATGTATGATACTTTAAAATTGATTTCAATTGTATCCTATGTTGTCCCGTCGATAGCATGATGTGTCAAATAGCTTACATATCAATGAAACGATATCATTTTGTGTTTTCTTATTGACACACCATTTGACAAAACGAACCCATTTAACAAAGAACTCCCAATTTGAAATCAATTAAGGTTTCATCAACAGAAGAGAGTAGAAGGAGGAAAAGGAAGGAGAACTACATCGACGCAGGGTGAATGTAGCATTATGACAAAGGTGAACCGACGCGCGTGATGGAGGCAAAGTGATGAACAACAATGGAGGTGAAGTGAGCATGGCGACGGAGGTGAAGTGAAACATGGTAATATAAGCATGTCAACTTTTCTCTATCAGTTGCACGATGTGGCCTGATTCAGTCACCCATCTTTTCTTGATCTTGTTGCTCAACTTTGCCCAATTCCGTCACACGACTTTGCTTGATTTTGTCACACGACTTCTCTCTATTATGTTGCTGTAAATCCTTTTCCGTGAAGCAATCACAAATGCATCAATAAATCCTTCTCGCTTGTGTTGTGAAACCCTAAATCAAATAAATTTGGATTTCAAAATCTTTGCTAAATGGCGTTGTTTTGTCAAATGGTATGTCAGTAAGAAAATACAAAATGATACTGTTTCATTGATATATCACCAATTTGACACATTGACATACCACCTTATTTGTCACGGCAGTGGGGGCATATGCTTGGGTAAAATAGGATATGATTGATATTAATTAATTTTAAAGTATTAGGCATAAATTAAAGTAATTTTTAAAATAAAATAAAATTGAAAAATAACTCAAAATTCAAGATAAATGTGGCTATTAACTCCAAAATTAATAATACTTTATAGTAATTGATAAATTTATTTTTAATTTTAAATAAAATTATTATAAATTTATACGTGACATCAAATTATGAGAATTATTTGTGAAACTTATTTGATATAATATTTTCATCATAATACAATTGATTAATAATATTATATATACTAATAAATTGACAATCTCCCGTTGGGCGTTGGGCCGTCCTACATAGGCTTTTCATAGGCTTTTAAGTTTAAGAAAAATCAATTCTAATTGGTCTTCCAATCTTTAGAATCAGTTCTTCAGATATAAGTATTATTAACAAAGAGAAGATGAAGGCGGGAGAAGCAGAGCTCTTGCGCTTTGTTTCAACTATTATTATTGTTATTTAATTATATCCTATACATACATATGTGATGACGTTTGTAAATAGTCACTAATGTATTTGTGACTAGATTGATACGATTGAACTAGGTGGTCAAATTACTACTCAAAATGGCATGTTACGTCAGCAGATCTTAAACGTGGATGAATTCAATTTGAGTCATTAGATAAAATTATAATTAATTGATCAAATTGAGACTTTATTGTTAAAATTAAAATTTTTAGATAAAATCATAAACACGTGAAAATATTTACATTTTTCATACTAATAGCTTTTTTTTTACACATGTACATATGAGGTCCATTCAAAATATTTTAAAATACCAAGTGATATGTTATGTCAGTGGGTCTTGGACGCCGATGAATCAGATCTGTGCTGTAGATAAAATTATAACCAATTCATCAAATCAGGACATTATTTCTAAAATTGAAACTTTAAATAAAATTGTAAAAAAGCAAAAAGATTTAAATTTTTCGTGCTAATAAACCTAAATAATATATTTACAAAGTTATAAATAGATTTTTCATGTATTTATAAACGAGATTATTCGCGAGTTTATTCACGAACTTTTAATTCAACATATTCACGAGTCTTTAATTGAGATTGTTCACAATCTACTAATCGAATCTATTCGCAAAGCTTAATGAGTCAAACTTTACTAAATTCAAAGTTAATTTGTTTACAAATCAAATTTTAAAGTTAATTTCAAACTTGACTTATTTATCTTAATAAATAAACTTTTATTCAACTAAATACCAAATAACTTGTGAATGGCTCAACTCATTTGTGACTCTACCTAGCATCCCATTCATAATCCAAATCTTTGGACTTCCTTACACAAAAGGTTGAGGTGATTTCTTATGAGGTACCCTGTTCATATAGTTGGTTTCTAGTCTCAATGACTCTGGAGACTTGTTACTAGACCTATAACCACCTAAAATTCATGATACAGAGCTTTTAAGTTGTGCTTGGATGGAGGCATTTTCATACACACATATACTATATATATATATATATATGTATGCATACTTATGATACATATATTTATGTACCTATACATATTGTTAAGGGTACAATCAGTAGATTTTTTACTATAACCAAAAAAAAAAAAAAAAATCCTCCTTAAATGAATAATGTTTTAGAAATTATTTTTCAAATGTTCGATTCTATCTCATATGGAAACAAACATTTTAAATTTCTCCTTTAGCTTTCAATATATCAAAGTGCTCAAAACAATCACAAACTTTCACTAAATTGTTACTCAAGTTTTAATTAAAAGTTACTTTCAAATTTTATCAAAATTGACTGCAGTTTAGTCTATTAAAACTGGCCAATGAGGGTTTTCTCAAGAGAACCAATTTGACCAACCAAAGTATATGTTTAGTCGACCAAAATTGGTTAGTAAAGTTCTAAATTTATGATAGTTAAGTTTACTGGATCAAAATCTCATGTTTGGTCAACTAAAATCTTATAGTGACCTAAACAAGTTTTGTTAATAACTATTTTAATCAACTAAAGTTAAGTGTCGGTTGATCAAAGGCCTCCACTGTAGTTTTTAAATCTTTTTGTATGATAACTTTTTAGTCAAACATGGTTTACTCATTCGGCTTAAAAACACACACATGATTTTCTCTCCAAGGCATTATTATTGTCTCTCACTAAAATGGTCGCAGATAGAGACAGTCTGAAACTGCGCTTTGTTCTCAAAAAAACTTTCTTGTTTTCCATTCTTATAAAAATGATTTATTGTTGTTTTTTTCTTCTTATCTTTTCTACACCTCTTTTATTCAAACTTTTCTGAAAGACTAAAGAAATTCTTCAAACTTCTCTGCCCTCTTTTCCTCCTTAGTTCTTTCTTTTATTGTGCATGATTAGCTCAGTGTTGCTTTATTCTTAGTTAAGCTAACTTTAAATTTACAAAGATTCTTTTTGTCTGCAAAGTCTGAAAGTGTCCCAAGTTTGATGAAGACTACACATAAATTCAAAATTGATCGTCTATGGTGGCCTCTAACAAAAACAATGTTGAAAAGTTATAAAGTGCCTCCTCACCCACTAAGGAGAAAATTGATTTATCAGCTCTCAAGATTTGGCATTCAAAAAAGGTGTTTGATGCGAACCCGGTGCTCTTGCTCTGATATCAATTAATATGAACTTGGTGCTTGATATCAATTATTTCGAACTCGCGATGGAACGAAACCAAAGGAACTTATAAAAGATTGAAATGAATCTCAAAAATGTCAAAATCGAATATAAGACAAAGAATTCCCAACCCATTAATTCATGAATCCAGAACCTAGACTGTGTTAAAATCTAGACACATTGATATGCGAAAACAAGAACCAATAATTGTGTTGTTAAACATCACAAAAACTGTCCAGATTTTTGATAAGTTAAGCTCTTGAATGCTGCAAAGAAATCAATCATTTGATAAGTTCAAAGTTTTATTTATATAAGAAAAGGATAAAAAAAGAGAAATATCTCAAATTCAATTTATAATCTACTTCTCATGTTATAATGAAAAAACTTTTAAATTGGCAAAAATAATTAAATCTTAATTCTACTTAAAAACTAATAAAAATCCTAAACCTAATCATAAACTTAATGAGTTTTAGTTAGCATAATCCAACTATAAGTTGAAATAATAAAACTAAACAGAGCTAAATAAGAATCATTCTTAAAAAGTAATTAAAATTCATACAATTAGACTTCTAAACTAAAAGGGAAACAAAATCCAAAAATCTAGGAAAATAACAAATTTTTTGTCAGAATAATTAATGTGTCAATTTGACATCCTAAATAATGGAATTTGGCAAAAAATCCAATGGACTCAAGGAAGCCCATGAGTTCTTCTCAGTAACTTGTTTCTACTTGGAAAACACATACTATTAATCTAATATCAACACATTTGACTAATCCGATTGCATAATTATTAGTTGGCTCTCCTTAATTCTCATCAGTGTTGAAGACATTCAAGCATTCATTTGAGTCATACCTTTTCTATTCCAATGTTTATCTTTGATCTTTAAAGAGTTGTAAGTCACATGTTATTGTTGTATTTAATTCACTTGTGAATAAGGAGATCTCACGTTATTTGTAAGGGATCTAATTTCCTACAAGAGTGTTCAAACAAGATAATTATATTGAGATTCTAGTTTTTGAATAAAAGCTATAGCATGTATCGAGATTCTAGCTTCTAAACAAAAGTTAAGGTTGTTAATATTTCATAGTGAAATCTTTAGGTTGCGTTCTCTTTACTTTTCAATTTTTAGTTTTGAGTTTTGAATTTATTTTCAGTTTTCTGTTTTGATAGTCTGTTTTTAAAAAATTAAAAACACGTTCTTTTTGTCATTTTGAAAAACTGCTTCTCAAAACAGAAAATTAGAAAACGCGTTCTCTTTGAAATTTTGAAAATAATTTTTTAATAATATTTTATATAAAAAAAATTTGATTATTCAGTAAATTAAAAATATTTAATGTTAATATATTATTAAAAAAATATATACATTTTAAAGTTAATAAATTTTGTAATATTTTTTTTCATTACAATAGTAAAATATGATTAAATACATAAATAAATGTGTTTTGAATTTAGAGTTTGTTTTAGATGAAAACACTCGAAACAACTTTTTGTTGTTTTGAGTTTTCTTTACAAATTTTTTGTTTGTTTTCAAAAATGCATTTTTAAAAACAGTAAAGAGAACGCGTTTTCATTATTTTAGAAAATTGAAAATTAAAAATGACTTGAAAACAATAAAGAGAACGCAACTTTAATTTTTAGTTTGAAGAAAAATGATACATGCTCTTAAAATTGGACCTTTATAAAACTTTGTGTGTTTGTGCTTGATTATGTTTTTACTTTTTTATCTACATTCATAAGCAAATCACACTCAAAATCAAACTCATTAAAACCTAAAGTTATTTTTTGATGATGGTTTTTGGGACCGACTACCACGCGCCATTTCTGCGACTGGACCTCGGGAATGGTACCTCGGACTTGGCAATATCGGACCTCGGGTGTAGAACCTGTAAGATAATGGAGGGTCGGGGCTAGAATCCCCCGGGGTGGACTCCGACGCTCAAATCAGTAGAGTAAATGCAAGTAGAAATAAATGTGAGAGCTGTAGAGCTTTTTATACCTGATAAGGACCTTGATCAAGATGGAATGAGTCTCGCGATCTGGCCCGGATCTTTTGGACTCTGCACTAGATTGTTAATTTGCCACGTGTCAGTCTCTCAGGTAATCCACGTGACGAGCGAGGCCACTAACACGTAGGGGTATTATTGTAATTTTAGGTAGTGCTATATCACTTGCCCCCCACTCCTTGAGCTAAGCTGAGAATCACGCTGGGTTGAGGAGTAGCTTAATTTCTGAGGTTATTTGACTATAGATTTTTCCCAAGGTGTATAAGAGTATTTTTAGCTCGGCAAATGATGATGATGATCTATGAGACTAGCCACCACGCGTTGCCTTGACAAATGGACCTCGAGAGTGGAAGCTTCAGACTTGGGTATTCCTGGCCTCAGATCTGTAGCCTGCACTTCGGACTTGGTTATACCTGGCGCTGTTTGTGGGGATGTAACATGTAAGATAATGGAGCAATATGGCTGGTCAGGTTGGGATTTCCTAGTTAGGTTGGTCTGGCTGAGATCCTTTGGTTAGGCTAGGATTCCCTGGTCTGGTTGGGATTTCCCCTGGTCAGGCTGGGATCCCTTGGTCTGGCTGATCAGGTTGGGATTTCCCCTTGTCAAGCTAGGGTTCCCTGGTCTGGTTGGGATTTCCCCTGGTCAAGTTGAGATTTCCCTTGGTCAGGCTGGGATCCCTTGGTCTGGCTGATCAGGTTGGGATATCCTCTGGTCAGGTTGGGATTTCCCCTAGTCAAGCTAGGGTTCCCTGGTCTGGTTGGGATTTTCCCTAGTCAGGTTGGGATTTCCCTTGGTCAGGCTGGGATCCCTTGGTCTGGCTGATCAAGCTAGGATATCCTTTGGTCAGGTTGGGATTTCCCCTAGTCAGGCTGGAATCCCTTGGTCTGGCTGATCAGGTTGGGATATCCTCTGATCAGGTTGGGATTTCCCCTGATCAGGTTGGGATTTCCCCTTGTCAGGTTGGGATCCCTTGGTCTGGCTGATTAAGCTAGGATATCCTCTGGTTAGGTTGGGATTTTTTTTGTTCAAGTTGGGATTTCCCCTGGTCAGGTTGGGATCCTTTAGTCTGGCTGATCAGGCTAGGATATCCTTTGGTCAGGTTGGGATTTCCCTTGGTCAAGTTGGGATCCCTTAGTCTAGCTGATCAGGTTAGGATATCCTTTAGTCAGGTTGGGATATCCTTTAGTCAGGTTGGGATTTTCCCTGGTTAGGTTGGGATCCCTTGGTTTGACTAATCAGGCTAGGATATCATCTGGTTAGGTTGGGATTTTTCCTTATCAGGTTGGAATTTCCCCTGGTCAGGTTGGGATTCCTTGGTCTGGCTGATCAGGCTAGGATATCCTCTGGTCAGGTTGGGATTTTCCTTGGTCAGGTTTGGATCCCTTAGTTTGGTTGATCATGCTAGGATATCCTCTCGTCAGGTTGGGATTTCCCCTGGTCAAGTTGGGATTTCCCCTGGTCAGGTTGGGATCCCTTAGGCTCTTGACTCATGGATTTCAGTCACTCCCACGACGAAAAGGGTGTTGGGCTCTGAATTTTTTCCAGCCATTAGTCCATATTTGGCTTGTGGAAGACCTAGGGTACTTGACTCTTGGATTTTTTCCATTCTCACATGAATGAGGGTGTTGGGCTCTGAATTTTTTCCTTGGCCATTCGTTCACCTTCAGCTTGTGGATGGCCTATGGCACTTGACCCTTGGATTGTTGCCACTCCCCTGCGAAGGAGGGTGATGAGTTTCTTCTGGCCATTAGTCCATCTTCGGCTTGTGGATGGCCTAGGGCTCATGACCTTTGGATTTTAGCCACTCTCTCGCGAAGGAGAGTGTTAGGCTAGAGTTTTTCCATAGCCATTAGTCTACATTTGGGGACGGCCTAGGGCACTTGACCCTTAGATTGTTGTCACTCCCACACGAAGGAAGATGTTGAGTTTCTTCCGGTCATTAGTCCATCTTCGGCTTGTGGACGGCCTAGGGCTCGTAACCCTTGGATTTTAGCCACTCCCTCGCGAAGGAGGGTGTTGGGTTAGAGTTTTTCCTTGGCCATTAGTCCACCTTCGGGAACGGCCTATGGCTCGTGACCCTTGGATTTTAGCCACTCCCACACGGAGGAGGATGTTAGGCTAGAGTTTTTCATTGGCCATTAGTCCACCTTTGGGGGACAGCCTAGGGCTCGTGACCCTTGGATGAATTTCTCCGTGGCCCTTAGTCCACCTTTGGGGACGGGCTAGGGCTCATGACCCTTGAATAAGTTTTTTCCATGGCCCTTAGTCCACTTTTGGGGACGGCCTAGGGCTCGTGAGTTTTTTTCGTGGCCATTACTCCACCTTTAGAGACGGCCTAGGGCTCGTGACCCTTGGATAAGTTTTTTTCGTGGCCATTAGTCCACCTTTGGAGACGGCCTAGGCCTCGTGACCCTTAGATTTTAGCCACTTCCACGCGAAGGAGGGTGTTAGGTTAGAGTTTTTTCTTGGCCATTAGTTCACCTTTGGGGGACAGCCTAGGACTCGTGACCCTTGGATGAATTTCTCCATAGCCATTAGTCCACCTTTGGGGACGGCCTAGGGTTCGTGACCCTTGGATTTTTCTTTGGCGAAGTGTTGTCCTTTGTGAAATTGCTATTAGATGGAAAGAATACAAAGTCTTGCCATTAGTCATAAAAAAATACAAAGAGGTTCAGGGAATTCTCCTGCTCATTGATAAAACTTCCTTAAGTTTTGCACATTCCAAGTATGCTTCAAGGGCTTGCCTTCCATGTCTTCTAGTCGATATGCCCCCGGACTTAAGGATTCCACCACCCAGTAAGGTCCTTCCCAATTCAGAGTTAGTTTATTCGCATCCTAAGGATGACTCACGTCGGACCGTCGTAATTCAAGATCTCCTGGCATGAAACTCCTAGCGTGGACTCGTCGATTGTAGTACCTAGCAATGCACTGGTTAAACACGGCTTGTCGAATTCGTGCTCGGTCTTGGAGCTCATCCATCAGGTCCAAGTTGCACCTTAGCCCTTGTTCATTTATTTCAGGATCGAAATGCTCCACTCAATAGCTTGTCACCCCAATCTCAACAGGGATAAGAGCCTCCGAGCCATAAAACAATGTGAAAGGGCATTCTTCTGTAGCTGTTTGTGGTGTGGTTCGATAGGACCATAGTATACTGGAGAGCTCATCAACCAATCGGCCGACTGCCTTCTCCACCCGAGCTCGGAGTCCTTGCAGAATAGTCCTATTTGTCAGCTCCATCTGTCCATTAGCTTGAGGATGGGCCACCGAGGTAAAATGCTCCTTAATCCCCAACTCGCGGCACCATTCCTGCACCGATCGGTCCTCGAATTGGGTGCCATTATCCGTTATTATCACTCTTGGAACACCAAATTGACAGATGATAGATTTCCAAAGGAATTGTTTTACCCTTCGGCCGGTAATAGTCTCCACAGGTTCGGCCTCCACCCACTTAGTGAAATAGTCAATGGTTGCTATCAAGTACTTGTTCTATCCAGCCGCTAGCGGGAAGGGCCCGAGGATATCGACTCCCCACCTGGAAAATGGACAAGGCGAAGCCAGGTGGGTGAGTTCAACTGCCGGGATGTGAACTAGGTTGGAAGTTTTTTGGCATCTCTCACAAGTCTGGACTAACTGCCCAACGTCGCTCATCATTGTCGGCCAGTAATACCCTTGCCGAAGTGCCTTCTGGGAAAGAGACCGAGCTTCGATGTGACTACCGCAAATCCCTTCGTGGATCTCTCTTAGGATGTAGTCGGCCTCAACGGGGCCAACGCACTTCAGCAGCGGTTGAGTGAAGGATTTCTTATAAAGGTTTGATCCGACTAGTAGAAACTTGGCAGCCTGGCGCTTGAGTTTCCAACTTTCTTGTTCCTCATCTGGTAGTCATCCCTTGGTCAGATGTGCTACGATGGGATCCATCCAACTTTCTACCCCTTCCACGCAAAGCTGTTCTGCTTCTATCTCTATGCTCCTCTGGGGCAACGACTCCATGTAGACAGCTCAGGAATTCCTGGGGAAGGAAGAAGTAGCTATCCTTGAGAGAGCATCCGCCACTGCATTCTGTGCACGTGGGACATGATTGATTTTCACCGCTCGAAATCGCGCCATAAAGTCCTTGGCTATCGCCAAGTATTGGGACATGGCATCATCTCAGGCCTCAAACTCCCCTGTGACCTGCTGCACAATTAAATTCGAGTCAGAATATACCTCTAAATCCCTTACTCCCATCTCTTCGGGGAGCCATGTAGTTAGTTATGGCGAGGAGCGAAAGTCGTTTGACACTTGTGGAAAGACCGAGGTCCGAGGTGAGGAGTGGAAGTCCAAAGCGCGAGGTAAGGAAAGAAGAGGCTGGCGAGTCTGGACGTCGGCCCCACGGTGGGCGCCAAATGATGATGGTTTTTGGGACCAACCACCACGTGCACCTCTGCGACTGGACCTCGGGAATGGTACCTCGGACTTGGCGATATTGGACCTCGGGTATAGAACCTACAAGACAATTGAGGGCCAGGGCTAGGATCCCTCGGGGTGGACTCCGACGCTCAAATTAGTAGGGTAAATGCAAGTCGAAATAAATGTGAGAGCTGTAGAGCTTTTTATACCTGATGAGGACCCCGATCAAGATGGAACGGGTCTCGCAATCTGGGCAGGATCTTTTGGACTCTGCACCAGATTGTTAATTTGCCATGTGTCAGTCTCTCGGGCAATCCACGTGGCGAGCGAGACCACTAACACGTAGGGGTATTATTGTAATTTTAGGTAGTGCTATATCATTTTTATTCTAGAATATTTAAACACTTATAAAACCCAATTCACCCTCGAGTCATTTTTCTGAGCAACATGTATATTTATGTAAATATTTTAATAAATGTACGTGTAAATATTTGCTATTAATAAATGAAAATAAAATAATTTATAATTAATGTGTAATTAAATATTTTATCTAAATGAAATCCCTTTTAAAATCATTTGAAATCCTCATATTTTTTAAGTCCAATTCCATGATCGATTTGGAACAAATCCAAATTTTTCTTATAAAATGGTAGCCAAACATTAAATTTGAGATTTCAAATCTTAAATACCAAATGATGGGGTCAAATCTTCAAACACAATTGGACACAATTGAAGACTTCATTTAACCAACTTTAAATATTAAAATAGACATTTAACATAGTTTTTTTTATCCCTTTTTTTATTTTTATTTTTTGTAAAGAGTATCAACTGTTAGGATAAGAGATAACTACTTAAATTTTATTTCATATAGATTAGAGTTCATTTATTAATTTAAAATCTAATTTAATTTTGAATGGAAATTAAGATAAATATTAGAGTCCTAGTTTAATTATGATTGTAGTCTAGAAATAGATATATCTAATTTAATTGTTAATTGAACTATATACCTGTAAGATTAATTGAGTCATTAAATTTTGACTAATCAATTATCTAGAGATTGTGTGATGTAGGTGTTGCCCAAATTTTATGATTTTTTTTTTTTTTCAAAAATCTTAGTTTTAATGAATTTGATTTTGAGTGTGATTAATGAATTAATTAAGCAAGTAGAGAAAAAAAATCAAGCATTACTGCACAACACAGTTTTTTAAAGGTTCGAGTTTAAGAGTCTATCGTCTTCTTTGTTCAAGCAAAAATTTTAAAACTCAACTACAACGATATAAACTCTAACTTTTGTATAGAAGTTAGTCTCAAATTACAACTCTCTTGCAATCAAGGACAATTCTTGAGGCAAAGTTATACACCCTTAAAAATTATAATAACCCTTCTCTAATACAAGTGACTTAAATATAAAGTAGAGTAATTTATAACCCTTAATTAATATTCAAAAATAAAGGATAAATGAGCAATGATATAACAAGAATCAATATTTGAATTACTTAAGGGCCATTAACTTTGAAAATGTTAACGAATAACAATAAGAGTGTGTTTGATTGCACATGTTTTTCATAAAAAATATGTAATTATTACATATTTTTTATGGAAAACAATCAAACACTCTTAATTTTTCTATGGAAAAATGTGTATGGTACAAACATTTAAATTTTTTTTCATGGAATTCATTTTCTAAGGAGGTAAGATGGTTTTTATTTTCTAGCCAATATTACTTAGAATTAAATTCTAGATAATGCAATCAAATACATCTTAAGTGTCTTTGAATGCTAGCAGGTGAGGTCCTTGTGTAGTTAAGGGTGTTCAGAGTACAATTTGGTAAGTTTAAATCCTTTTTAATATATCAAATTATATGTGTAGTTTTTTTATTACTCCAAATCCTTTTTAATACATCAAATCATATGTGTAATTTTTTTACTACTCCAAACCATATCGTCTAACTTGATCTTCACAAATTGCACCAGACTGCAACACAAAATATGATGAGATTTTCGTAGTTTTTCCGAATAGACTTTTTATTGGGCTTGGCAGGGGTAGATTCAGAGGGGATCTAAAGAGGGGACTAAACCTCCAATTTTAGGGTTTGTGAGTGTATATATATATATGTTTTGGTTGAGGCTGTGCCAGCCCCACCCTAGATCTGCCACTAGGGCTTGGTAGATTAACAAATTGTGACTAAAACTTTTTTGGTTGATCATTTTAACATATTTTGAGTTTTTCACTTCCAAATTAATTTTTTTACCAAAAAAAAAAAAGAAATTATACTAGTAAATAGTTTAAACAAACTACAATTTAATCAAAAATCAAAATACAAATTTAAATATATTTTCAAAACATGTCATAGCTATTAAAGTCCAAACACAAAGTATAATCAACTTACTACTAATTACTAAAATCCAAACACCAAGCATAACCAATTATAGTCGAAAGGTTCGGATAAAAACTGAAATTATTTTAATCAAATCACAAACTACATGATTTAATGATTCCTCAAACTATCTCAACCCATTCCTCTAAAAAATTCATGCAATGCGATGTAGTGTGATTGATTTTCACTGTTTAATAGTTTTTTTTAACACTCCTATGTGTAGCACTTTTTATCAATCTTCTAATAGTTGGAAATCATAGGGGATGACCAAGTTTGAATTTATGGGAAGTCTTTTATCAAACACATAGCACTTTTATCAATCTTCTAATAGTTGGAAATCATAGGGGAAGACCAAGTTTGAATTTATGGGAGGTCTTTTATCAAACTTGAGTAATTTTTCAACTTTGCAGAGAAAATAAACCTTGCAAATTAATCTTAGCTTAATTTAGGATGTGTCAAAATGATTAGAGCATGCCCAATAAATGACAAATAACAAAGAAGAAAATTCAATTTGGTGGTCTGCAGAGCTTTTTCATGCATTCAAAAATGATTTTAAATAATTAATGGAGATGTAGAAGAGATGGATAAAACAGTAACCATTAAAAACTTTTATAAGAATAGAAAATGGGACAATTCTGGAGGTACATATATTGTGACCTGCAACAAAGAGAGAAAAACAATTTGAACTTAAAACAGTGCTATAAACTGTTTGTGTCCATTTCAGTGAAAGACATTAATCTCTCAAGATTGTTTTTTATATTTATCTTTTAGGCCAAATAACAAAATTTTTGGTTCGACTCAAAAAAATGCATAAACTCATTAAGTAAAATGATTTAAATATATGTAGTATAAAGAATGAAATATGTGTTTATAAAACATAGTTGATAACACACTTCTTGAAAATCAATTTTTTTAAGTTTTGACAATTTTTAATGGACGAAAGTGAAGTTTTGGTTGACTAATTAAACTACCTTCTTAAAATAATAGAACTCAATTCTAGAAAACATTAGTTGACTAACCTTTAACTTTGGTTAATTAAGTGAGTTTTGAAAATTTATCTAAACTATTTTAGAGTACTTTGATCGACCAAGCCTTACCTTAGTTAATTAAATTGAAGTGTTAAGAACTTGAAAAACATACTATCTTTAAAATTTTATGTCATTTGATTGACAAAATATTTAGAAATAAACAAGAATGATATATTGGTCATGTGACACGAACTAATAACAAGGGTATGAATCAAACCCCC
The DNA here is from genome assembly GCA_036245055.1 of Diospyros kaki. Taxonomy (NCBI): domain Eukaryota; kingdom Viridiplantae; phylum Streptophyta; class Magnoliopsida; order Ericales; family Ebenaceae; genus Diospyros; species Diospyros kaki. The sequence continues at coordinate 13,024,774 of BSEG01000015.1, read as the reverse complement.
CCCCCCCCTCCCTCCCTCCATCCTTAATGGGCTCATGTCCCTCCTCTATATTTACGTCAGATAAATAAATTGTTATTTAACGTATATAACATAATAAAATTATAAAAATAAATTTATACTAGTTACCTAAGCTTTTTAGTTGACCATACATGTGAATTAGACAACTAAACTAATAGGGGCAAGACTCAAAAGCGTACTGCCCAAATTTGGTAGACTACATAGATGACTTTGGTCAATAATACACAATTTTTTTTTTTTTTGTTTGCATGGTTATAGAATTTACTGATTGGTTTTGGTCGACTACATCATACACTTTAGTCAACCAAACAACAATTCTTGATGACTTTTAACACTTTTGAAAAAATAATTTTTGTATGGTTTATTTAACTATATTGATTTGTAAAAACAACTAGAATTAGTTGTTTCTCTTGAATATGATTTGAAGTTTTAAAACACTTTTTTTTTAAAAAAAATATTATATCAAAATTATTTGATTTTACCCTTGAAATTATTAATAAGTGTTTCACTACTTTGACAATTTGTATAGTTTGTCTATCCAAAATTAGGTTATTGAGGCTTTGTATAGTTTTTTTCAATTAAAAACTACTTTGACAATTTGTAGTAGTCTCCTTACAAAAACAAAACTATTTGAGAGTTTCGTAATTTTTTTTGTTCAAAACTATAATTAGTAAATTATCTCATTATTACGATTTTGTGAATATATGTAATTGTCTAACCATGTTAAATTTTCTATTGATGACATAGGTATCAATTACTAATTGAATTTATAAAATTTAAGTGAGATTTAGACCACGTGATAGGTTGATCTGAACTTCGGGTGTTTACAAAAACAAAATAAGAATGATTGTTTCAAGACTCAAACATGATAATGCCACCCCATGCTCAAGTCAACAAGGAATTTGAGAGAAAAGTTGGAGACTTATGAGAATAGTGTTGAATATTTTACCATTGGCTAACTTTTTTTGGTCTTTTTATATTTTTTGGGTTTAGTTGTTTGATAAGAATTACAATATTAAGAATGAGTGAGCCCTACTAGTATCATAGAGAATTTATTGATTCTTCCTAATTCCATGAATTTGGAATTGAATTGAACTACAATTGTTGAACAAGTATGAGTTGTCTCGTCCTAAAGTAATAGATATTGGGATACTTGGCATTCATGAGACTTGAAATGACTATCTTATGATTCTTTATACTATATTCGAATTTATCTATTCCCTAAATTTTTAAAATTGCCTAACATTGAGGGTTTATTGATAGAATTGCTTCTAGAGAAAGGTTTAACTATTAAGTCCTTTGAGACCTTCTTTTGCTCGGATTATGCTTGTGGATAACGTTTTATGTTATTCGAGAGAATATTTTAGTGTTATCTTCTACTTGGATTAGGATATTTTATCCTACTAATCATTGTATGATGATCCAATGATAAGCTTGGCATAGTCTGTGATGCTTGGTGGCTATGAGAAGTTTTAATTGGTTTAGGTCAAACTATGAGTTTTGGAGGAATAAAGTTTTAGTGTAGCTTTGGTGATGTGATTCTTTATCTAACATGGATCTTTTTATTTTTTCCAAAATCACCATCTATATTCCTATTTTCAATTAATTGTTGTGTTTAATTGTGCACAATGAAGATCTCTAATAGGTCCTACTTACACGATCTAGATAAGGTAATATCAAATCAATGCAAATATCAATAAAATAAAGGGTAAATTGCACCCCAAAAGCTTGTGGTTTGGGTCATTGACTAAGGCACCCCTTGTGGGTTGAAAATGCTTCCGCGAGTCTTGTAATTTACATTTTTTTTTTTTGCACAATAACCCTTTTTGTTCGTAACACTATTAATTAAATTAAATTAAAATAAATTTAACTAAAAATATATAAAAAATCAAAAAAATAAGCAACAATGGAAAACCTACCACGGGCTAGAACCATCAACAATGGTTGCTATTGGTGATGGACTCCAGCTGTTGTAAGTCATCGCTAATAGGCTCATTGTTGACATGACTAATATATATACATAGAGAGAGAGAGAGAGAGCATATAGAGAGAGAAGAAGAATAAAAAGAAGAAAGAAAATAAAAAGCGACGAGCCTTCCTGGAAAAGGGTTATAGAATTATGATGAAATAAAGTAGGACAAATAAAAAAAGTAAAGCCTGGTATCGATGGCAACATCATAGTAGCGACAGAGAAGTTTTCATGGCTGAGAGAAAGAGAAAAAATGGGAGAGAAAATAATAAAAAAATATATATATATTAAATTAATATTTATTAAAATGAGTAATATAAATTTATATTAAAAATATATATATATACTCATTTGTAAAATATTTATTGTCTATGATGGCCTCTTTCTAAAACTCACCATCATTTTATTTTTAATCTTATTTTTATTTTTATTTTATTTGAGTATTTTGATTTAATTAAGGTTTATTTAAATTAATTAATTTAATTTAAATTAATTTAACAGAATTAGTAATGGAGGGGAAACTAAACCTTAGAGACCTCTAGAAATATTTTGAAATTATAGAATGTGTCTTAGTCAATAATCTAAAACAGGGGAAATGTAAATATATTGTCTAAGATAAATATTCATAACCTAAACTTCAAGTGGTCGAGCCGTGATAAATTAAGATTCACACCAATAAGTCGTAGATTCGACTTTTTGTCTTGCGTAATGAGATAAAGTTTTCATTTATAATTTATTTTTTCTGTCGAAATCAAAAACACGAATGATAGAATATCGCACAAAAATAGTAATTTTAAAATAAATATTTATAAATATTTCATGGAAGATATTTTTTAACTGAATACATATAAGAGAGAAGTTTAATATTAATATATTTAGTGTGATATTATTATATTAATATATTATTATGTTTAATTAATTAGTAAAAACATTGCTCTTTACTTTCGAAAGTAATTTCTTTCCACAATCCCCGAAGGTAGACGAGAAGCCTAAGAAACAGGAAGACAGTGTCCATCTAGAAACCGAACACTCGGTTTCGCATCATTGGAAGGATAAGTAAAGTAAAAACGACACCATCAAAGTTTGTCTTGAAACCTACGACACCCATCTCCACACGCGCACTGTATGGCACGTCGTTTCCACCCCTCTAGCCACACCCCCCCTTCATATGCATATTCCCCCACTCAGTTAACTCGCCTAAGCTGCCGTCGCCGGCGTACTTCACCACGAATGTTCAGCCTCGCCTCAGTTTGTCTGTCTCTCACCGCGACTGATGAAGTTAAATCATAGGAGTCCTTGGTTTCCCCGCTTCTTCTGCTTCCGCCATGGCCTTACTTGGATCCTCATCTTTCTTCTGCTGCTTCGACCACCACGGGTCGCCGGACAGACCTTGTCGCCGCCGAGAGGGTACCTCTTAGATCCCAAGAGCAGGGTCACCCCGGCGACGGCGATAATACTCGCGTGCCTGCTATGCGCCTTCTTCGTCATGGGCTGCGTCTCCATCTACGTTCGCCAGTGCATTGAGCTCCGCGCTTCTCAAACCTTCGTCATCAACGAAGGCGGCGTACTTCCAGCTCAGCGGCTGGCTAACCGAGGGCTCGATCCCTCTGTGATTGACGCTTTCCCGACCTTGGTCTACTCCGAGGTCAAGGAACTCAAGATCGGCAAAGGCTCTCTCGAATGCGCCGTTTGCTTGATGGAATTCGAGGACGACGAACATCTCCGGCTGCTCAATAAATGCTGCCACGTCTTCCATCTAGACTGCATCGACGCTTGGCTCTCGTCTCACACCACCTGCCCCGTTTGCCGCGCCAACCTCGCTCTCGATCCCGGCGAACCATTTTCCTTTACATTCCCAACTCACAATATGGATTCCCGTTCTCCAAATGATCGTGATCCAGAAAACTTGAATTCCAATCCCAACCTGCCTGTTGATGATTCGGTTGTACCGACTCAACTGCCGGAGAGAAAAGAAGGGACGTTTCGGAAGTCGTTCTCGACCGGCCACGACTCGCTGGTTGGTCCCGGCGAGAGCAGCGACCGGTTCACGCTCCGGTTACCGGAAGACGTACGGAACCGGCTGGTGAGCGCGAGCCTGAACAGGACGAAGAGCTGCACAGTGGCGTTTCCGAGGGTGAGGAGTGGGAGAAAGGGTTACAGAAGCGGCAGTGGAGGGACCGGCCGGAGGCGGAACTTCGAGTACTACTACGAAGCTGTTGAGCGGGCGAATAAAAACGCGGTGGTCTATTTCAGGTCCTGGTCGGAGAAGGTGATCAGCGGGGAGGAGGGGAGGGGGAATCCGAAGAGATTGTTGAGGTCGGTGACGACGCCGTTGCAGAGGCTGTTTGGCGGCAAGGAAGGTAACAACGAGAAGGATGAGGCAGGGGAACGGTCGACGGATAGGTTGAGGTTGGAATCGGACAGTAACGCTTAGGCGGATACGGCGGAGGCCAGGATTGACTTTTTACTTCTTTTTTTTTTTTTTTTTTTCTGTTTGCAGTTACAGATAAAAATTAAATGAAAATCGCTTCTGCTCTGCTTTCACCGTCCATTTCACATTTTTATTGTTGATGAATCGCTTTGTGTTAGTGTTATAAGTTGGCAATGACACTGATTTATTTTTGCTCTATCTAAATCTTACAGCTTACAATAAATAGATATAAATAAATAAATATATATTACCCAAAGATACTTAGAAGTAATAGTAATAACCTTTATTTATTTATTTTTATTGAAAACCAGAACAACCTAATAAACAAGAAATAAGGTCAGGTCATTAAGATAAAAATTCTACAAACGATGAGAAACCACGCAAGAATAATAATGCAAATAAGATCATATCAAGTTAGGTTATGCGTTGCTTCAAAGTCATTGGGTGCCAAATATCCCAATTTTGTTTGGCCCATAATTCAATGACTCATTAATTAAGACTAGAAAGAGTATATTATGTTAGTAAGTAGTATATTCAAAAAGTTATTTTTATCTCATGTCACATAATTTTACATAATCAAAATTGATATCATAATTTTATACGAGCATTTCTTTGTGATATTCTTTTATAAAAATTCTACCCAAAATTTATAAGACCAAACATTGAGAAAAACAATATTCATTTTTTTATATAAAGATATCTATAGACAAATTTGTCAAACTTATATAAAATTTTTATACTAAGATATACTAGGATTATATAGTTCTTCCGCAGTCCCTTGAAGATTCATAAAATTTAATTTGTAAATATTTTGATGAGGTCTGAAAACTCATACCACTAAAATTTGTTATGCCCGAATTGTAAAAGTTTCTATATATACATTCCGATTCCGATTAAGTCAATAATATTTGTTTTACAAAATTATCTTTTATACTTTACTATTTTATATAATTTCTCAAATAATGTATATACTCTTGCAAAAATTTTGGAGTTTAGCTGCAAAGAGTCTTTTAAGATGAGAGATTTTACCTTTTAATTCAAAAGTATCTTTTATCTTTACAACTTAATTTCTCTGCAACCATGTTTTGACTTTCTCTATACTCATGTTTTACATCTAATTATTACATTCTTAATCCCTATACACTTGGCTTGTAAGTACCTCTTTTCTTTTTCATCTATACGGCTGTATACTTTTTGTCCTTTGATATATAATCTTGCTTAAAATTACAGAACTTTCCCTTTGCGCCAAAATATTTCTTTTCGCCTATCCCACTAATTCAACTTCCCCTCGTCCGTCCTCTTTTCGTTAAAGAACGCAAGGAATTCCTTTCAGACTACAAAATCCCTAGTGACTACAGCCTTTCTAGGCAAAATGCACTAGATATCCTTAATCATTACAGCCTTTCTACCTCCCAACTTTCTCCAAACACTTGGAGATACCTCTTTGCCCTCACCTTACTCTGCCATAAGGCTAGGGTTAGACCAAATCTCCAACTTTTCAACTACTACTTCTTTATTACTCATAATAATGAGTGGCATGCCTTTCCCTTTGGCATAAACTAATACCTTTAATTTATGAATTGAGGTAAATATTTAAGTAAGAGTGACCACCCATGGCATATGGAGTATGTATTCATCCACTCACCTCTTCAAAGGAAAGTGAAGTATGGGAAGTAAAGAATGAATAGGAAATTCTTTATCTACACCCCGTGGTGGAAGAAAGAAGAGTAAAGAAAGCCCTTAAAAATCTCGAAGAGGCAGCTGAAGACTTCTCTAATAGGTGGTTTTGCAAATCAAAATTGGTTAAAGCCCACCTAAGTAGCTTTCTGATTCATGATTCATATATTTTTCATTTTATCAAATATCATTATCATTCCCTACTCACAATTATTTGTCTATTCTCATTAGGTGGCATTGAACTAGCCTTCGTAGCTCTCAACCCGAACTAACCACTATCTTCTTGAACGTTGATCGATTTCCTCAAAAGTCAACCCTTAGATGTCTAGCCAGGCTCCCTCAACCAAATTAATCATCCACTCCTCTAAAGAAGCAAACATTAGTACTTCCATATAACCTTTAAACCCCAAAGAAGAGAAAAGTCAAAAAGACAAAATTAATAGAAAAAAAAAAAAAACTGGTTAGGCCTTTCATCGGAAACCTCTTGTTCCCTTCCTTGCCATATGACGACAATGAAGATCATAATCCCATCGGCAAACTTATCAATCCTCCAATGACTTCACCAAACTTCCCGGAACCTACGAAAGAAGCAAAACCTTTCTCTGAAACTCTTTGCTGGGAAACCGAACTTCTTTCTGAAGCTCCCCATCCCGAAGCCAAACCTTCCTCCAAAAGCTCCCTCTTATTCCAAATGAATCATCCTCAAATTTGGAGAAAAGGCTCCCCTCAAAGATCCCTCTAAACTAGGAGCTTAGGGAAATGACTTGCTACTAAGTTTCACCCACCTCCAAAGTCCAAACTTGTTACCTAGGGGTTCAAATTGAATGCTACCCCAGAAATCCATTTTTTCTCCTCCTCTGGCATTTTCAATATAGGAAAACCCTACCATTGTAGAGTGGAAATTGGCTATGATGGTAACTCTTGTTTTCCCTTGGAATATTTATACTTCACTTTTATTTTCATACCTTACACTAACCTAATATCTTTTTTTTCGTTTTCGCATCCAGCATATGAACAAATTTAGAATTTATCAAGAACAACATGATTGTGTCACTCTTAAGATCAAGAAACACAATCTTAATGATCCTAAAGCTAGATTAAAGAAGCGAGAGCAACACATCCAAATGGTAAAGAAACCACTTTTCATAGTTTAAAAGGAAAAGTTATAATCTAGTCGACTACTTCTTGAGGGTAAGAGCAACTCCAAGGAATACACAATTTACAACACCAACTTCAATTTGGCGCTGAAGAGTTCTCCAACGAATATACCATTTTGGTATTGGGCACAATTTTTAATCATCAAATTTAGTGTTGAGTGAATAGTATAACACTAAATTTGATATTATACTATTTACCAATACTAAATTTCTTTTTTTTTTATTTTATTTTCAATTTTGCCCCTCTTTGTATAACTTCAAAATAACTTATTCTCTTTATATCATTTATCACTTTTATTATATTTGTATATTTTGATTAATAATTAGAAATATAAATTAAATTATAATAAAAAATATATACCGAATGAAATATTTTATTAAGATCTATAAAATAAGTATAATATTGAATATATTTTAAAATAGATGATAGTGTGTTACCTTTTATAATAGAAAAAAATTTTAATGAAAGGTAGGTTATCATACATTAGATAAAAGTTAGTGTTATGTAGTAAACTTAGTTGTGAAATAAATGGGAAAAAAATATATGGATAAAAGAAGATAAGAAAATTAGTTGAGATATTAAGGGAAAAAAACATTTATGGGAAAAATAGTTTGTTTTATTTAAAATATTAGTTGAAAAATGAGATGGATAAATAATTAGGTGGATAAACAATTAGTTTGATAAAAGTTAGGTGAAAATAATTAATTAAAAAATTAGTAAGAAAATTAATTAGAATAACATATTTTGTAAAAAATTTAAAAAAATTATGAGAGTAATTTTTAATTTTTTTATAAAATGTGATTAATTATTTTTAATTATATTATGTTAAGTTAAATAAATTAAATAATATTTCTTTATAAAATATTCTTTAAAGATTCTCTTTTACACCAATTTGGTGTTTCGCATTGGAGACAACACTAATTTGGTATTAAAAATTTTGGTGTAAAATACTATTGGACATCAAATTGGCACTGAATTTGATGTCCAACGTTGGAGTTGCTCTAAGAAAGAAATATCAAAATTTTTACCTCTAATCGGACTGTGTTTCACCCCTTATGGTGTGAACTTTCGAAGCTTCTCTCCTACTTTTTTTTGAAATTTTTCCTTACTCCTCACTCTTTAAATTTTCATAACGCCTGATCACCCATTCCCCTCGCAGGCATCAAAGCAACTTCTTAACATAGTACACCAACTCCTACTCCAAACGAAGCTTCTTCCCCCACTTCGTAAGAAGAAATCAACACAAATCTATCGTCATTATTCCATTCTCAAACATGCCTAGCATTTCAACAGGTTACTAGAATGAAATAGAGAGTTTGAAGGGCTCAAATGCACAACTTCTGCAAGTTGTGAAGAAGCCCGAAGTTAGAAGAACAAAAAAAAATTGTTGCGGAAGAACTCCAGCTTTTAACAACTTTTCTTTCTACCAAGACCGAGATAAATATTTTACACTTAAATGAACACATTTCTGAATTAAATGCCCGTTTGAATGAAAAAACACGCTGGATTAGGCCTCTTTATATAGAGAATGGACACCTATATAATTCTAAGCAAAAATGGAAGAAGAGACAGGAGACCTACAAGCAGAGCTAGTAATGCTTAAGAGGCAATCATCAGTAACCACTAGGCCAACACAAACAACAAGAAGCCACACGCACACGAATACAGAAGCTTGAGGAGATAGTTACTTGTTTAAATAATAATGGACCTTTTGGACATGATTTATTTAAATATATAAAACCAACACATTTGGCAATCTTCATTGGACTTTTTCACCATCACAGCGTTTCACATCCACTCAGGTGAGTGAGCAAAATTGAGCACTCAAAAGCTTCTCAACTTCTTTGGCTATAGCCTTTTGCCAATTTGGGGGAAAATTTTGCCTTTTATGAACCACAAGGCATACCCTCTTATGGATCTACAATTGATGAAGAATGACGCTTGAATCAAATCTTAGCATGTCTGAGGCTTCCCGTGTAAAAATATCATAATACTCCTTCTATAGTTCAACAATATCTTCTTTGATGGATCTCTCTAAAGACTCTGATTTTAACTGTTTTTTTGCTCGTCTGGATATATTGTAATCATCTCTAACTCCTCGAGAGGCGTAAGGGACATTTGAGAGTACCCTTTCATTATCTCCATAACTAAGGACACATCTTTCGATTTAGTGTCATCAACATAGCATTTTCCTGCCACTTGTTGATTACCGAGCATCTCCCTGACTCTGTTGTCCATTAGGAACTTAATTTTAAGATGTAAAGTTGACACCACTACTCAAATATCGTTGAGCAAAGGTTTCCTAGTAATGGAATTATACGAACTAAGAGCAGAGACCACCACAAAATCAGTTATGAGTGTTTTCTGCCTTGAACTGTTCTAAATGTAACAGGCAAATGTATCACTCCTTCAGGCACCATAGACTAGCTATTAAACCCGATCAAAGGATTGTCTCCAACCTTTTCTTATCTATGTTCATTTGGTCAAAGACATGGGAGTAGATTATGTTGGTAAAGCCACCAGTATCAATCCTTTTAATATAATAACTAGCTAGGAATATTAACACTTCTAATCATGACATTAACATGTGGAAGCCTTACCCCTTCCAAATCATGATTGGAGAATGTCATAATATTCTCGTATTCCATCCGAGGCTTCTTCCCCGAGACTTTTTTAAATCTCCGCAGCAGATATAAAAGTTTGCTTATCTGCATGAGAAACAGGTCGCGGACCTCCTAAGATAGTATTGATATCTTACTTTGCAACCTGATGCTGTTGGCCTTGATGTTCACAATTCTCACCGGGAAGCTTTGGGGACTCTTCTCTTCTCACATTCCTCAATGGAATCTCATCCCGATCCCTTCTTCTTTAAGGTAACTGTTAGTTATTCAAGTTTTGTTTCTCACCACCGAAACTTCTATACTCATAACCTCTTCTCACACTTCGCTCCATCTCCCTTTTCAATTCTCTACACATAGTAGTGTTGTATCCGAACCTTCCATGATATTTGCGATAGAGTTTAGGCGCATTTTGTGAAAATAGCACCTTGAACTTTGGCCACCATGTTATTCTGGAATGGTCCCTATGTGGGTATAATATGGCCTAAAACTTCGATAAGGTTTGGGCCTCCGAGGCTCAACATGCTCCTTACGCAAAGGCTCTTTCAGCTTACTTAGATTTGCCTCCTCGAACTTCTCCTTTCTTTCAACCTTCTCTTTTCCTCGTTTCTCCAATATCTGATTCTCTAGATTAATGAACACCTGTGCACAAGCATAGAACTCTGCTAGGATTTTTGGCATTTTTTGCTAGAGGCTAGTGGAAGACTTAATATCCCAAATTCTTTCCATGAGTATAGCTGTAGTGATTTTCTCATCTAGCTAGTTGATCCAATTCTAAAGAAGCCTATTGAAAATTGAAATTGGGCTATAAACTTGAGCAAAGTTTCTCCTTTATGTTGTTTAATATGCAATAAACTAGTGCAAGATTTTATTTTTTTTTACCTTTCTATAACAATTGAAACTTGCTACAAATTAAACTTCTTAGCTACCTTTTGAAAACTCCCAATACTCCGAGGCTCTGAGGAATTAAACCAATCCTTAGCATCCTTTCTCAAGGTTTGGAGAAATCCATAACATGATAGAGCTTTAGTAGGTGTCCTCAGGTCCATCGTAGGTCTGTACCTACTAAGATGAGCAACAGGATCATCAGTCTCTTCATATTGCTCAAATTATAGGAAGTTGAAGCAAGATGACAATTGCACTTTAAAAATTTTCTCTATGAACGAATCGAGGTATAGAAAAATAGAGCCACAAGTACCTTCATCTTCACGAAGCTTACTTTCCATCAATTGCATAAGACATTGTAGCCTCACTCCCATCGATTGCATAAGAAATTGTAGCCTCTCAGCGTCTACCTCAAAAAAAGTCTCATGATGTGAATTCTATTAAAGCTAAAGTCAACAATTGAAATATTCAAAGGAGGCTAGAGAAAACAATAAAAAGAAGACGAATGAAGCAGACATGCCTTTTTTGACAAAAGGCAAAAGCAGCAGCCAAGCCTTTTGAATTTAAGGCTGCTGCTTTTGACAATGGAGTGCCGAAATTGAATTGGAGCGGCGTACACAACGCGTAAGGGATGGAGGCCTATAAATTTGCCTCCCCAACTCAATTGTTCTCAACTCCTGCAACTCATTTGTTTGAGCGAAAAATTCTCTAGCTGTATTTAGATTGTGGTTTCGTGGGTAGGGAATGTAAAAATATTGTGTATATTTTCTCACATAATAAAAATACTGCAGTAACTCCATAGATGTAAGGAAGTTTTCCAAATCACGTAAAATTCTCTTATTTATACTTTATTATTCCATCTTATTATTACTTTTGTTTCTCCTTTCCTTCTCTGCTTACTCCCAAACAAATTCTTCATTTGCTCCTTATCATGATCATCATCCTTGAGGTGCATTTCTTTACTACATGAATGTTCTCACCTATAATGGCCTCCATATTCCTCATCATGCCTTTCTTCCCCTGTCCAAATTGAATAACTTTTTACAATTAATGTTCATGATAGAGATCTTCCATCCAAGTCCTTTCTTCTTTTTTTCTTTAGTTTTCATCTTTTCCGTCTAGATTAAATCCATCACCCTCTCATGCTGTCGATTTTTCTTTTCCCATCTCCATCTCCACTAAAAGTTTCATATTGACTCCCCATTAGTACTTTCATCGCATCTTGCATCTCATCATCCTATTTTGCATTGCTTTCATTCTTGTTGATTATCATCATTTGAAGCCACAAAAACTCAATTTGGATTGGTCGACTTTGCCATTAGAATATATTGAGAAATTCACCAACAAATTTAAAAAGAAAGATTCATTCCTCGTTTCAACACAATTAGTGAAGAGTTGCACATGCCAAAACTCATAAAAACCCCAAGATAGGTGTAAATTGACGTGGTTTAAAGATTTTGCACTAATAAGATTTATTGAGTTTGAGTTGTTGCTTGAGATTTAATAATTGTCTAATCAACCCAAGAATATGAAAGTAAATTCGCACTAAAGTGGATTGCCCAAGTCACCTCTAGAACCACCCCATGATACCTAAATCAAAAAAGATAGAATGTGTGCAATAAATTTTGAGAGAGAGAATACGAAAGTAAATTTGCTCGATTAATGTTTAAAATCCCCAAGATATTTGCAGGACTTTCTATATATACATCCTACTTAAGTTGGTGATGCCTATTTTACAAATTTACCCTTCATTACCATTTTGTATAATTTATCACATGACGTGACAACCCCCCTACCCTTACCTCATCACATTTGCTTGCATAGAATTCTTAGTATAATTTTTTAGACAAAACTATAATATAAAGTTTATTTGATCAATTTTTCTTAGTTTAATTTTCTTAGTATAGAATTCTTTGCATAATTTGCTTGTATAATGCAACTCAATTTGGTTTCTCAAAATTTTATTTATGCAAATTGTTCAATACAAATAACATTGTTAATATATTTTAGAGAGTTAAACAAAGTTTTCATTTTTCGAAAAATATCAAACTTGCATTACATATTTATAATCACAAAAACTTAATTAGACAACCTTGATTTCATAGTCACATTTTTTGAAGTGTCACTTAAATGTTGACATGTTATTTAAATGTTGATGATATATCATTTAAATTACTAATATTATTTAAAATTTATTTTTATTTGTATAAGAAAAACAACAAAGATTTTAATTCCTAATGACGATTTGTTATTTAAATGCTAAAATGTAAATGTTTTTTTGACGTACACAATCTTTTATATCGTGTATTTGACATCTTATCCACTCATCATATTTAATGTCGTCATTAAGTTTTTCATTTTAATTCAATTAATTGTTGAATTAAAAATGATTTAAAATATTATTTTAAAGATAAATAGTAAGCATGAATTAGAAAAGAGATGAAATACTATATTTTTTCATATTTTGGAGAGCCACATATATATAAAGTTTTTAAAGGGTTATTGTACTTCACGCATTTTGAATGGTCCATAATTTTTGAACTTCACAACCATTAGTTTTTCGATAACTAAAGTATTAATTTGAGATATAAATTAAATGATTAACGAGATATTACACCTTTTAATAATTGAGAGAAATTCAAATTTATAAATCTTATATATAATCTATAAAAATATTATGTCATTCGTGTCGAATAATATAATGTTATATATATAATGTTTATTCGACATCCTTTAATAATTGAGAGAAATTCAAATGTATAAATTTAATATATAATTTATAAAATTATTATATTATTCGTATCAAATAATATAATATTATATCTTTATATAACGTTTGTTGAACGTTAACAAAATGAGAGAGGATATAATCTAATGAATACTCTCAAGAAATAGGTCTATATTATCACCTAATTCAAATAATTAAATAAGGTCCTTTTTCACCAAGCAGGGCGGCTGTTTCCTCACTGGGACTGACACCCTCGTCTCTCATGTTCCGAGCTTTCTCCGTTTGGGCACAAACACGTTGATTCGGCCTACTTCCTCGTTTAAGCCGGCTACTCAGCCTAACACGCTGGATACGAATTGATCAGGATGCGTTAAATTATTGTTTTGTTCGTGGATAAAATCTGGTAGAATAAAATTAAAGATAGAATAAAATAATGATGGAACTAAATACTTTTGTACGAGAAATGTTATTATAATTATATGACATTTTGTACATGAAAATCTGAATAAGATATTACTAGTATTAATGACAAATGACTAAATTTCCCATTTAACTGCATATAATAATAATATATATAAAGAGACTAAAGAAAGAAGGAGATGAAAAGGAGTTGATTTAGGTTTCATGTATTAGAAGGGTAAAATTGCCCTCACAATGCAAAATTTTATCCCAATTTGAGATAAAATTATGTATTGTTTATTTTATTCCGTTTATACAACGTTGTTAGAAATGATATTTATTAGTGTTGTATGCTTTAATGTTATATTTAGATAACATCTATTAACCTTAATTGATAATCTTTTAACTAACAAAATAATCATATTTTCATTTATATATCTCCAATTATATATGAATGAATTCGTAGATTCCTTGATAAAGATCTTATTCTTAAATTATTAAGAATATATTACGAGAATCTTTAGTACATGATTTCTAAAAGTTATTCATGATCTTTAGATTTCTTAAAAGCGAAATATGATTAATCGATTATGGATTAGCACATGAATGACTATATTTGATGGTATGAGATGCTAATGATAAATGATGGTAAGTCACATGCTATATTACATGATATGCAAATAGTAGAAATGTGAGTAGGTGTTAGTTGAACATCTGTTGAATATGATGCATATTATAGATCACATAGTTGAGAAGATTAATGATTTATTACTGACTTTGATTGTGTAAATGGTCCTCAGACCGGAAGTGACATGGTTATTTTGTATATTGGTGTCATAGATCTATCGTTGAGTGAAACCACCTAATCAGGAGGTGAGAATGTTTTCTGTGTGGTCTCTGTTCTACTAGTATATGGAGGCAAGTGATCGTTGATGGGATCCATTGACTTCTGACGTGATATGAACATCCTATGCGATCTTAGTTGGATTGTGATTGAAAAATCCATAACCAAATCATGTATGATTGGAAAAGAGTTTCTGATGTTAGAAGGAGTTTTGATGTGTCATTTTGATCGCATTATACCAGATGTTGGCATAGTTACCAAGTCATGTATGTTTGATTGGTCCATGACTTTCACTTGGTCATGATATGAGTCAATGAAATGATTGTATTGCACAGTAATCAAAAGCCTTGATAGGCTCACTTTAAGTTTGACTTAATTACCATTAGGGTCGTTCTGACATAATTGTAGTTAATTGTCACTCAAGACCTTTCAAGATGTTTTCAAGAAATGAAGAGTTTTTCATAGTAGGTGGAAGAGTTCAATTAGCATCAAAGAATTTGGCGTTTCCTGATTACTACATAACTTTGAACCTATAAGGTCACACACCATATAGACAACATTATATTAGTGTTTTTTACCTTACATGTGTTCTTAATCATCATTAAGAGTTAATGATGATAGATGTTGTTAAGAGTTAATAAAAGAATCAATAGACTGTTAAGAGTAAACAAAATAGGGAGACTATTAAGAGTTAATGGGATATTATTAAAAGTTAACGAGCATGTTGTTAATAATGGGTCTTGATGCAATATGTCAAAACTTAAAATGGAAGTAAGGAAACTATCAACCGATTTGGCAAAGTGGCTAAAACTGTTAACTGGTTATTTTTGAATTGTCAACTATTTATGTGATTGGGATTCAAATTTGTGAGCCTTCTTCTGTCACTTTCGATAATAGAGCAATTAATGTTTTGTAGCCTTTTTATTAATTGATCCTTTAGAAGGATTAATTATGGAAAGAAAAGAATGGGACAAAGTGGAGGGAAAGAGAATTGTTCTCTATCCCATTTGATCGTTTGAGCAAGCGTCTCGAGCGAGCCATTCTCTCTCGACTACTTTTTATTTGTTTCCTTGCTCCGCTTGTAGCCTTCGTTTTCTTTTTGCTCCTTTATTTCTCTTGTTGATCCTGATACCATGAGATGATTGGCTCCATCCTTTAAAAGTTAAAGGTTAGCTTGGTATCACCTTTATCTAAGACTCGACTAGCATAAGGGTCCAATGAAGGGTTTCAGTAGCTACCTAAGTGTGGATTAACTTGGTCTCCTATGAGTGTGGGGGTGGCTATGTCAGCCAAGGACAGGTTCGAGAGCAGATGTGAAGTTGGTTCGTGGGTTACTTGTGAAAGGTGTTCACAAAAGCTCAATGGGAAAAGAAGGGATAGAGTCAGAGGCACATTAGAAGCAATCGACCATCCACTTCATACCTGAGGTAACCGTTACCTATTATTGCATTTCCATTTCATGGTTTTGTTGTGTACATATGGTTGATATCAATGTGTCTTGCAAGAAACCAATCCATTTTTGCTACTTTTCTTATAGTTTTTAGAAAAACATTTTGAAAGCAGGTTTGCTTTCTTACATCTACCGCTAAGTGTTAGTGCATCTTTCAACATTAACTTCAAAGATACTAATACCACTTCTAAAACTCGAATTATACATATTGCGGCCTTCAGCTTCCAAGACCTAGATTTTTGCTTGGCATTTTCAATTGACTCCCTCAATCCCAACTTAGTAGAATTTGGGATGACGTTTTCAAGGGGTGCTTAGGAGTAAGAGGCAAAGCTAAGTCCTTAAAGGTTATCCCATGGTAGGGTTTTAAATAAGTTGAGCATCTTAGTAAGAGCCTGTTCATGTTTAGTTCATATTATAAATGATCCAAGCATGTGCTCTAATTTGGAGCTTGACTCATAAACGAGTAGAGCTTCAACAATGCAAAGTTCAACTCAATTTTGTCTCATGAACAAGTTTGTAAACAAACTCTTGAACAGGCTCATGAACAAGTTCGTGAACATACTCATGAAATAAATATTTTTATTATTATTTTAATATTATTTTTTGAATAAAGATAAAAGAAATTTTGTCTCTATTCGAACTATTTTTTTTTTAATTGAAGATGCGTCAAAAGTTTGTCTCGGAGACAAAATAAAAAACAAAATATCCATCTCTAAGCTTTAGATTTAATCTCGAATCTCATTATTTCTTCTTTATTTGTCAATATGTTCAGCAATCAACATATCTAACCTAGGTCATCTTAGCTACCTTCACTATTCATCCTCGACGCCACCTCCAACATCCATCCTTATTATTATCAACGTCGTTGCCCTGACCTCTACCATCTATCTCCATTGTTGTTATTCTTGCCATTAACACCATCGTTCTCTACCATTCTCACAGCTTTCGTGGTCCATGTCCCTCATCGTTAATGCCTTTTATTTTTTCCATTCTTGTCATCGATGCCATCATTCTCTACCATTCTCACCACTATCGACTCTACCATTTGTCTCCTCGTTGTAAACGCCTTAATCTAGCCAAGGCTCTACTCAATTCGATTACAACCACCTTATTGCTACCTAACAACATTTGGCACTCCTGACAGGCTCTAAATGTGTTGTTGTGAGGGTCTTCAAGCCTACAGTTCAATCAATCAAAGTTGTTTGTTGTCGTTTGTTGGCTATCTCCTCCATATTTGACTTTCAAGCTGAATTTTGACGTTGTAACTAATTACTATCGTAACTTACATTGTGCTGGGTTGGGGCCATTATTGGCAACCACGAGGGTAACATTGTTTTTGCTTTACACAAAAAATGGAAAAATTAGCACAAAACAAGCTAGGGCAAACCCCGAGCAAAACATACAAACTAAAGCAAACAACTTAGCAAACATCACCATAGGAGGCAACAAAAAGAACAAAACAACTACATAGACAATCTAAAGAGGAAACTATCCTATAAATTTAGTCAGTTATTGTTTGTTCTTTTGATGTTCCCTTTTGCGTTGGGACTTTGATTTTTTTTTTTAAGGGGGGGGAATCCATAAAATGCGAGCAAGATAAATCATTGGAGTTAACCATCACATTCATCAAATCTTCTAAATCATTATCTCTAGAACGATAATCCTGAGGGTTTGAGCCACTCACTACAGGGATAGATTGATCTTCCTGTATTAGAGAACAAACATGTTGGCCACTAGAGTATCATTTACTGTACCTTAGACATCACTAGAATTCAATGATTAGGCTCGAGGGTAACACCTCACTTGACCATGAAAAGGCCCTTTCAAACTACTATTCTACTGAGGAGACTTATTCTTAGCATTCAATTCTGGAGAAACATGAATTGAAGATAAACCACAATTCATTGGCCCCTATGTTGGGTTTGTTAGATCCAAACACAACGAAAATTTAAAAATATTTGAATCAACCAAACTTTTTGGCTAATCTTGAAACCCAAAATGAATGAATCTAGTTTGCAAATATATAATTTTTTCAAGCATATAAAACATATAACGAAAACCAAACCTTTTGGTTGTTCGATGAAGAATGGATGAATCTTTGTGCCACGAGGTGTTACCTACCCTCTATAAGTGATCCACATCAAAGAGAAGCTTCAATCGATGTCTAAGAGCATGCCCCTTCGATCTTCTTGCATCAACTTTGCAAGATCTAATCCAACACTTTGGAAATTATCTTGGTTTTTCTCAAAAAACCAATTTTCTCTCTCTAGAAAGCAAAAAGGGTGAGGCAAAAATGGGGATAATTACTCAAACCCTAGTTAAACTAGGGATATAAGAAAGCCCTAGCATGTTTTAGACATGTTGGGCCGCAGCCCAGCCCATTTATGCCTAGTGCGCAAGGGCTGGGCCGGTCGCAGCCCCGCGCGCGCCCACCTAGCCATGTGTTGGGTCGTGCCTTGCCTAGCCCACTGCTGTTTTTCACCCCTTTTTCATTTTTGCTCATTTTTATTAACATCCCATTGACTTTTCTACCAGTGCTAGCTTGCCCCAAAAATCCATGAATTCTTTCAGGCCCTAAAAATATTTTTTGATCCCACTAAAATTTTATGAAACTCCTCTTTGTTTGTGTGTGACCTTATAAGTTTACTATGAAGATGGAAAAAGACAATTTATAGAATCCTACTCTTAATAAAACTCTTTGATTATGATCCTTAATTTATTTCATCTCATAACAAAAATTATTATCTTGCTCTTAAACTAAGATTGACGTCTAGCAACGCATCATGGGCCCTATATCATAATGAAATGTAAATGACACTTTTGATGAACCTTTTGGTAACGAGTTACACTGTTATTCGATCCCTCTATCATTATACCTCAGTATGGTCTAAAAGTATGGTAAAATGTCAAACTATTAATAACCAACACTATGGTACGAATATTAAGTCCACAACTCATATAGCCGAATTAATAACTCTTATTAACTCTCAACTATCCGCGTTGACCAAACATTCCTCGAGTTGTGACTTCATCATTCACATAGGACATATGTCTTTTAAATCTTACTAAGGTCGATATATTCCATCTTGCGTACTCACTTATCTTCGTATGATTCGGATCATACTCAATAACCACCCTATTAGGGACCAATCTTACTGAATCTCGTACCGTGACATCAAAGCATAACACTCCTCGTACAAGATAATTGTGGTATCTCAGGAAAAGAGATTACTAGCACCTGTTGTCACATATAACTCCCAATTGACATTTAATAAGAATTACTATTTGGGTGTTCTCAAGTTAGGTCATTCAGTGAACTCATTCACCAATGAGTACCTACACACTTGCATTAGTGTCACCACATAAGTAGTCAATGAGATCAACTACCCTCCTTACGAGCATGCATAGTGTGTACCAGTATTGATGATATTATATAGAGGGCCCACTCTATAGTCCTATGACCAAGAATAATTTAAGAACGAAGTATCAGTCATTCGATCACATTAGTATGATCTCATCATAACTTGATTCATTTAAGTAGTAAAATACAAAGATGAACATATTGCCACGTATTAAAAAAGAAATACTGATATTAATCAAAATTTGTCCAAGATTAACTAGAAATTCAGCTAACTCACAACTCTTATGATTAGCTTTGAGGTTACAACTCTATCACCCTGGCTAGTCAAAGCAATGGAGGACACAACCTGCTTAGGGACATAGACTTGTTTAACTTTCTTCAAGCAATTCACCAAAAAATTACCAAAGGCTTCACATTACTTGTGAACAGATTGAAGGCATTGGTATTCGACTGAAAGTTTGGCAATTTTCAATTCACCGGTAAAAGCATCAACTCCTTGAATTAACTCAATATGACTTGGAAATGAGGAAAAAATGTGAAACTCGATACAAATTTTGGCATAATCCAATTGCAATCAGTCTTCAGTAATCGCATCAACATGTATAGGGCGACCAAGGTCACTCGCAAAGATAAATAAACCACTGCTAGTCCAACCTTCTAAAGGAATGTTATAAATTTTCACCCAAATGAGAATAGACAAATAAGACTCTTGAGTAAGGAGCATACCTCGTTTCCAAACCTTAATAAAAAAGGGGGCAACTAGCAAATTGCCAAGGCCCAGTTTCCACTATTCATCATTTGATCATGGGTCCATACTGGAAAAAATGAAAGCCCGAATAATTCCACAAGACATCTTTAAGGCCATGTTGTTTCCAAATTCTCTTAGCAATGTATTGAACACTAGGAAAAGGAAAACGTTTTTCAATGAAATAACCAACTAAAGTATTAACCCAATATTGCTTACTTTCCTGAATAATGGGAAAAGGAAATTGAATTTTGGGAATTTCGATACCACTTGATAAAGAAGGAACATATCAAAGCTTAGATGGAATTCGAAGCCATGAAAAGGCCATTACATCAGGATTACTCAAGTGTAAACTCGGGTTACCCAAGTAACCATGTGGGTTACTCAGGAAAAAACTCGGGTTATCCATGATATACTTGCCTGTTGTGCCTGCCATTAAAAATTTCAAAATCCTTTGAAATTTGCACCTGAGATAGACACAAACTAGCCATTAGATGTAACCACTAAAACTGAGAGACATCATCTTTATTGCTTGCATTAAATGAAATATTTAATGAGGCATTATGATTAGCTACAAAAGGTAGAAAATCATCCCATCCTTGTTGATTGTTGCTGCATGGAGAAAAGCCATCAACGCCATGGATCCCAACATTTACCACCATCTGGAGCCCCCAATTGCTGCTGCCTAGAGAAAAGGCATTAAATGCCTCATTTGTTGTCTTATTGACAGTAATCTTGGTGGGTCCCATCACTTTAAAAGCCCCCATGACATCATTATGGCAGTGAAGGTCCTCGAAAAAAATGAACCCTCAACCACCATGCCCACTACTTCTGACCATGGCCTTGATTGAAAGACAGCTTTATTGCCATTTTGCGAGCTAGCCATGATGTCTGACTACAACTGCCGATAGCTCACAGAACCATAAACACCTCTGATGACTTCAGGGTGCTCCATCATCAGTTGAACCAACATCCATTGAGCCTCCAACACTATTGCAAGCCCTTTGCTATAATTCGACTCTGATCCCATCTTGTTTGACCGACGATTACTTAGAGTTCTATCAATGACAACACTGTCTACATTTACCACCGACGAGTGAATGTCTTTTGGCTCAAAACCAGCAACCAAACCATTAGCCTCACCTTGCATCTGAAGAATTACATGAATAGTAAAAAATTATAAACATTAGATATACATAGCGAAAGTTATAAACACACACCACACACAGGTTGATATTTAAACAATACGTTATTTCATGACATACACTACAATAAATGAATACCTGAAGTCCAAGCTCAGGTTGGGGTATATAAATTTTTTATGTACTGAGACCAATTCCACCTCAAGCTGTGTTAGTCCTAGGTTGTTCATACCTAGCATACTGTTTGGTATCGTTCCATTCATCTTTTCCCATGGTAGACCAAAGGTTCCCTGTATCACCAGTATTCGTGTCTCAAATTCCCCACGTGACACTCACCTTCTTGTAACTTTCCATAAGCAAAAATAGAAGAAGAACGGAAGCAAAAGTTACAGAGAAAAGAAGAAGCCATAAAGAATTGCAGCCTCTATAAATCCTCTCCACGTCCAAAATTACAATTACCATCTCACCACCTCAGCTCCTCAATCGATCAACATGTGGACTGCACTAAGAAGACTGAGGTGGCACTAAGAGTCAACTCCCGTCCACTGGGCAGCAGTCGACTCCCATATAAGAGGCAATCGACTATTAGTGCTCCATCAAGTTAACTTTTGACCACCATGTCATTAACACTTAATGACATAATCGAGACACACTGGGTGTACAATGTCGATACCAGACATAACATTATATGGTGTGTGACTTTCTAGATTCACTATCCGCTAGTAAACAAATAGCATCAAAACCCATTTTGATACCAACCAACACCTTGATCCATCACAAGAATCCCTCCATATCCCCGTGATGATCTGAGAAGTCCTAAATAATACCTAGCAATGGTCACAAACAATATAAGTGACAGTGAAGTCTCACTTCAAGTAAACCTATTATAGTTGACGATTACCGTGTGCTATAAACCTTTCATCACCTAACGTCTCGATTGAATGAGAGCCATGGAGTGATAAACTCACAAACGCAGTAACTATGTGTATGACCTCGTTAATGTGACTAGATGACACCTTAGGAAACACTTTTCTTGACAATCAATCTACGTTGGTCAAGGACTGTCTGTAATATCCCAAATTTTCTAATGGGTTCAAGAATAATTTTAACGTAGACCATAAGTGAAGTTATAGAAAGATTAAGGACTTAAGTGTAATTTCTTACAATTATAAGTATCGAATCGATTGTAGGGAATGCCCTAGAGTGTAATTGTTTAAAAAAACAGATATGATCTCGACGATCATCCTGAGATAGGATTTATAGTATTAAAAGAAATCAGAATTGAAACGGTTTTTAGTACCACTAAAATACAGTTTCGATTCAGGCTGAAAAATTGAATCATCGTAGAGGATTCCCGGGAGGTCAACAAAACCTTAAGGAGGCTCCAATTTTTGGTAAGGATCAACCCTGAAGCAGTTCGGGAAGAAGCTATAACCCGGTGAGGACACTGGGACCAAATCGTCCGTATCGAGTAAGTATTGAGTTATTAATTTTTCATTTTCAATGTCGTAATGCAAATTAATTGGACGTTAGAGAGTGTATTTTTAATTTGAGTAAATTATCAAGTGTAATTAAGATAAATTATGGGGATCAAATGTGTGAAATATATATTATAAAATATATGCATGTGGGGTTGGCTCTTTAATTGAGTATTTTGTCTAAGAAATTGCAAAAGCATTGGCGAGCAATTTCCACCGAAAGGTTGCCAACAATTTCCATCGAAAGTTTGCAGAGAGATCGAGAGTTTGGTCCGGGGATTGGCTAAGGCTCTTGGGGTGGTGAGTTCTCTATAAATGGAGAAAGAAATGGGAGCAAAATGCAAAAGAGAAATGGAAGCAAATGGCAGAGAGCTCATGGCTAAGAGAGAGAGAGAGATAGCTCATTGAAGCTTGGCTGAGAGCTCGAGAAATGGCGAGACCGATGGCTGGTGGCTAAAGCAGAGGCCGAGCCTAGGAAAGAGATGGCCGAACTTGGCCATGGCAGTGAGCTCCAAGCGGCCATAGCAACAAGCTAACGTGACGTAGAAGCTGCGAGCAGAGAGTTGGAGTGGCCAGATGCGCATGGTGGCGAGGTCATCGAAGGCTGGTGTGACTGCTGGTTAGGCCGAATGTGACCCAGGTTGGCCGCACAGCAAGCTCCTAGGAGTAGCCATGGTGGATGCGCTGAAGCTGCAGCACGAGAGGTGGCCACGACAGCTCGCGCCTGATGGTGTTGGTTGCAGCGGCGACCGGCGAGGACGGGGGCGGCTGCGAAGGCCAGCGACTGGCGGAGCAACTGCAGAGGTAGCTGGGCATGGCGCGTAGGGTCTGTTCGTTGCAAAGGAAGAAGGGAGGAAGAAGATATGGAGAAGAAGAGAAGAAAAAAAAGAAAAAAAGAAAAGAAAAGAAGAGGAAAAGAAAAAAAGAAAATAAAAGAAATAGAAATTCTAGAAAAAAATGAAAAAATATTAGAAAAATTCAAGAAAGGTCGGGGAAAGTTTGAAAACAAATTTGGGCTTGAGAAGCATGCCCGAAGCTAGGAAATTGATCGGGCATGCGTTTCGAGGTCAATTCACACGCATCAAGAAGGCTTTAAAAGCTAAGTCTCGGTAAGTTTGAAATTTTTAATATTCCTAGAAAAATATTTTAAGAATTCTTATAGAAAAATATGTGGTGAAATATTTAAGTAGATATTCACTACAAGAATTTCGAATTTTAGCGACGGAATATTTCCGTCGCTAAACCCAAAAATCCGTCGCTAAATCAATTTAGCGACGGATTTTTTCCGTCGCTGAAACAATCGTCGCTATGTTTTTTTGCGACGGATCCGTCGCCAATTTAGCGACGGATTAGCGACAGAAAATTTTTCGTCGCTAAATGTATTTTTTTAAAAATTTAGCGACGAAAATTTCCGTCGCTATTTTTTAAAAAAAAAAATTTTAAAAATTAAAATTTATTTTAGCCACGGAATATTCCGTCGCTATTTTTAAGATTTTTTTTATAAAATATATTTTTTTATTTTTAAAATATAAAATTAAAAATTAAAAAATGTTAGCGACGGACTATAATCCGTCGCTAACGCATATTTATAAATAAAAAAAATAAAAAATAAAAAATAAAATAATAATAATAATTAAAAAATAAAAACAAATTTACACTACAATCTGACAAATATAAAATTATTAAAAAATAATTAATTAATACTTAAATATTTAAACATTACATATAATAAAAAACAGAATAAAATTATAATACTAACAAACACTTCTAATAATTGGCTGAAAATAAATAAAATAACACAAAAAAAAGAAAAAAGCATACAAAATATATGAACAGCAAAAAAACATCTAAAAAATAAAAAATAAAATAAATATCTAAAAAATAAACATATGAAAACACTTTAAATATGCTTAAATTAAACTGAGCTGCAAACTAATTTTCAAAATAAAAAATAAAATAAATATCCACAAAATAAAAAATAAAAAACTAACCTAGGCAACGGCGATGGCGAGGGGCTGCAACGCGGGCGAGGGCGAGGGGCAGCGAGCGAGCGAGGGTGAGCCGCGAGCGAGCGAGCGAGAGACTAGGGCGATGCAGCAAGCGAGAGCGAGAGAGCGATGGCGAGACAGTGAGGGCGAGGCCGCGAGCGAGAGGCGAGATCGAGTGAGGGCGAAGTAGCGACAGAGAGCGAGAGGGAGAGAGCGATGGCGAGACAGATAGGGCGAGGGCGAGGCCGCGAGCGAGGGCGAAGCAGCGAGGGAGAGCGACAGCGAGAGCGATGGCGAGACAGCAAGGGCGAGGGCGCGAGCGAGAGCGAAACAGCGAGCGAGAGGCGAGGTCGAGCGTGGGCGAAGCAGCGACCGAGAGTGAGAGCGAGACAGTGAGCGAGAGGCGAGGTCGAGCGAGGGTGAAGCAGCGACCAAGAGGCGAGGTCGAGCGAGGGCGAAGCAGCGACCGAGAGCGAGCGAGAGGCGAGGTCGAGCGAGGGCGAAGCAGCGACCCAGAGCGAGAGAGCTAGGGCGAGGCCGCGAGCGAGAGGTGACATCGAGCGAGAGCAGGGCCGGGAAGGCTAGGCAGTGAGCGAAAGCAGGGGGGACTTAGGGTTTTTTGGGGAGGGGAAGGGGGAGGGGGGTTTCGTTAAGAAAGAGGCGGGGAGTTTCCCGCCTCTTCAATTTTTTTTTAATATTTATTAATTAAATAAAAAATAATATAATTTATAAAAATAATAAAAATAATTATTTAATTGATAAAAATAATATAATTTAAATAAAATTTTATTATTCAATAATTTAAATAAAATATATTATATTATAAATCGAATAATTATAATAAATTAATTTTATATTATAAATTAATTGATCTAAAAATTTAATTATATTATAAATCGAATAATTATAATAAATTAATTTTATATATTGAATTATTTATTAATAGTTTATTATCTTAAAAAATTAATTTCTTTTTATAAATAAAAATTATACTAAACGAATTTCAAATTGTTGAATTTCATCTATATCTCATAAACAAAATTAAAGAGTAATATATTTCAAATTGTTGAATTTCAAATTGTTTAATATATTTTTTATTTTATACACATGAAATATATTAATTGATAAAGTTAGAATTTAGCAATATTATGATTTTTAATATTAATATATTTATTTAAAGTTTATAAATTAATTTTTTTATATTCATCTCATCTTTAAATGTATTTTTAATTTTTTATAAAATTTAAATATTTATATATTTAAATATAATCGAATCGATTCGATTTTTTTTAAAATCCAATCGATTCGATTTTTTTTAATTAAAAAATATAATCGAAAACAAAAACTAATTTTTTTAAAAAACATTAATTGAATAGAAGCAAATTTTTTAAAAAATTAATAATTTTTATTAATTTGATTCAATGAATTTGATTATACCGAATTTTAATTAATTTGATTCAATAAAGTAGTAAAAACCAAAATAAAATTAGAAATAAAAAAATAATACATTTTAAAAACTAACGATATATTGTCCTACAAACAAAGAGTTTATATCGAATTTTAATTAATTTGATTTGATTCAATAAAGTAGTAAACAACAAAAATAAAATTAAAAATTTTAAAAATCATAAATATTTAAAACTAACGATATACTATCAAACAAACAAAAAGGTCAAACGATGCATATCAAAACAACGAAGATATAATATTTAATAACATGAGATAATTAAAAAAAAAAATTTATAAAAGTTTTTAATTAAATATACATTAATATATTCGAGAGGACAAATGATAAAGAGATATATTTATTTTTTTCTTAGTCAACATTAATGTAATCCATATATTTTTTTATAGTATAACTATTAAGGGGGAAAATCATTCCATATATTTGTTCAAAAATCATTCTGGACTTATTTTGATACTTTCTTATCCGGATTAGCATATGTCACTTCTCTAGTTGTTTTATTATGAATGACTTAATTATACATTTAATCGTGTTATAATGTCTATATATTAGATAGTAACATATGATACTGTTATCAAGTATAAGACACAATGTCATCCATATATCATATTTTTAAAATTTTTATTTTATCAAAAAATTCTCCTATTTATAGAGAGAAAAATACTAACAAGATAGCTTCTAGACTTCTTTCTATATAATGTAATCCCTCAATATTGTTTTATTTTTATGATTTCTAAAATTTAAAATAAAAAAAATTTCAATAATATTATAGTTTTAAAACTTTTTATTTATTTTTTAAATATAGTGTTTGTTTATATTTTGTACACATTTAATAAATATTACAAATAATTAATTATTATACATTTAATATTTTTTATTTTATGCAAATGAAATATATTAATTGATGAGTTAGAATTTAGCAATATTATGATTTTTAATATTAATATATTTATTTCAATTTTATAAATTATTTTTTTTATATTCATCTCATGGTTAAATGTACATTTAATTTTTTTATAAAATTTAAATATTTATATATTTAAATATTCATTTCAAATTTAAATATTTATAAATTAACTGAATAAAAAATATAAAAAAATTAATTTTAGCGACGGATTAAATATTCCGTCGCTAAATGAGCGACGGAATAGGATAATCCGTCGCTAACTTTATTTTTTTAATTTAAATTAATTTTAAATTTAAATTTTTTATTTTAACGTTTAATATTAAAATTAATTTTTTATTTTAAAATTTTTTATTTTTTATTATTATTAAAATATAGCGACGGAAATAATTTTCCGTCGCTAATCATAGCGATGGATTACTGTTTCAGTCGCAAAAATATTATTTTTTTTATTTTTTTGCGACGGAATTTTTTCCGTCGCTAAAATTAAAATTTTTATTTTTACTTTTATATTCTTATTAAAATTTAGTGACGGAAATAATTTTCCGTCGCTAATCATAGCGATGGATTACTATTTCCGTCGCTAAAAAATAAATTTTTTTATTTTTTTGCGACGGAATTATTATCCGTCGCTAAAAAATTAATTTTTATTTTTACTTTTTTTATTCTTATTAAAATTTGGCGACGGAAAGAAGTTTCCGTCGCTAATTACAGCGATGGATTCCTGATTCCGTCGCTAAAAAATTATATTTTTATTGTTTTTGCGACGGATTTTTTTTCCGTCGCTAATTTTACAAAAAAAAAAAATTTCGTATTCCGTCGCAAGTCCGTCGCTGTTCCGTCGCAAAATAAGGAAGGAAATGTCCGTCGCTAAAAATCCGTCACTAAATCCCGAATTTCTTGTAGTGATTTATGTTAGAATATTAGTAAGGAAAATGGGAGAAAAAGGTAAAAACAATTATGAAAAAAATAGGTTTTGATGTTTATTTGGATAATATGATGATTAGGGCACCTTGAGACTTGAGGTGAAACGACATGTGCAAATTTTGAGGTTGACACAAAAATCGAGGCTCTGCACGCATACCGATAAAGTCTGAGAGGCTAAGTTAAGATGAGTAAAATTTTCTAAAAAATTCTAAAAAATTAAGAGAGTTATTTTATGAATTGTTATAGAGAAATATTTGAGAAATATTTAATTTGAATTTATTGAGAAAAATAGGAAAAAATAAAGGTAAATTATGAGAAATTTAAGAAAAATAGGATATTGATAGCCTTACAAAAATGTGATGGCCAAGGTATGTTGAGGATTCGAATTGAGTACATTAGAACCCTGACACACGAATGAAGATATTATGAGATACATTCTACGTAAGTGGTTCAACCCCAAAATCTGATTTTATGTAAATGATTTTATCATGTTGTCATGTTTTGATGTGAATATATCATGTAGATTGCATTTACATGTATTGATGATGAAATATGCATATGAGCACGATGAGATTCACAGTCATACGTTGCATGGATTTGGGATTAGGGAGTAGTGTCGTTGCTTTGTCAAGTGTGCACCCATACACCACGGTTTGGCAGGGAAACTGTAAAAATGTCAAGTAACAGTTGGGTGCGGTTGACCCAAACATGAGAGTTATGATGACATGTGCATTACATTCATACACGTACATTAAATGTTTTGTTCCCTTATTTAAATGATTCATCATCTAACTTGGGCTTTACCCCTAGAATATTAAAAAGTTCTAAATGGAGATTGTAACAGAAATAATGATGAATGAGGCATGAAATGGCACTTAACAAAGTGCATGATGAATTAAATGTATGTTATGTATCCCATGTATTTAAGTTCTACTATTTCGAATTCTGAACGTTTTGAGAAATGATGATGTATAACCTTATTTATGGTTAATGAGAATGTAAGAATTGATTTATGATTAATGTTAAGATGTTAGATTCGATTCTAGCTTCCGCATTTGATGTGTATGATGATTCTCTTTCGAGATAGATGTATGAAAATTTTGGGTGAATTATGAGCAATGATATGGTTTAACAATAGTTTTTAAGAAAAAAAAAATTATTATCCCTGAATTGTCCCAAGTTATAACACGTCTGAGAAAGTGGGGTATTGCACTGTCCCATCACACTAACAATATATCATATAGAACGTTCACTCCATCAGTTACAACGAGGGTGACAAATCATATTCCTAACATCTGTCTCCATATACCAATAATATGGAACCACAAATGAATCTTTCCACTTTGTAATTGGATCGTTCAATCCATTAACAAATATTGCACACTAATACACAAAACAACCGTGTTGGTTCAAGTCAAATGATCATCTACACTATCGGAACTAGACGATATGACCATTAACCACTATGCCATGTGGTCAGTTATCAACGTCACATTTAGTGCATTATTCCCAACAACCACTCACTGGTTCACGAGAGACATCCCCATGTCATATTGCATGTGACACACCATCCCCCCATCAGTATCTCATACTGAACAAGGTAGTAAACATTGTGATAATCCATAATTGACTAATCAGAGTCCACATTCGATTAATCTAAGGATCATGAATCAGTTAAAAAGTCTTGTTACCAAATAATCATGTCACACAGTCTCCACATCTTGAGAATAAGATTCCTAGACAAAAGATGTAGGGATTCATTTGTATATAAAACTGAAAAGTTTATGAATGATGATAAACTTGCCTTTTATAATTATATACAAAGATAAAATAAATGTATTAATTACAAGCCCGCTAGACGACATCCAAATTTAGTATTAGGGCACACAACACTAATATCATCAAGAAGGACCTACAAGGCGGCTGCTGTTCTGATAATGTCTAAGGCAGAGAAAAAGGAACGAGATCAAGCATGGCTTGAAGGTTCTCTTCCTCAATGTTATAATTGTGATCTGAAATTCAAATTTGACTTAGATTGAGACTCCTAATTTGATTGTGATTATGATTTTAAATTTACTATGATAAGGATGTTAAATTAGATTTTGAGTGGGATTTAACTCATTTGGAGGAATATTCTCATGAATCATATTCTGATCAAGGTATAATTTTCTGTATATATCTATAGATGATTTTAGATCTATAAATATGTGTCAAATGCTGTGAAATTAGTTGCAACAATATCATCTTAGTATGATATTTTGGTGTGGCAATATCACTTTTATACTAGCAATTATTTACTTAGTGATATTTTGTTCTTTATGTCGGTGGTTTTTCCTGATTTAGGTTTTTCACGTAAAATTATGTGTTCGTATGTGTGGCATAGAGGAACCGAAGTCTCTCCTACACCCTTGTCTTGTTCGACATTTTGAACATCAGGACAGGGGGTCCCGTTAAAAGGGTTAAGAGGGGGTGGCACTTTGGCCGAAGCAGCTCCAGGGGTGACCATTCAATGAGTAGACCTCATTAGGTGATGCATGGCTACAAGGAAAAGATACAATGTGGTTAGATACTAGAAAATAACTCGAATGCAAAAATTCGAACAAAGCAGGGTTAGCCAAAAAGGAAAGATTGCAAGCAATTAAAAGGTCCACGCCCTCAAGAGAAGGCTGCTCCTATTGAGGGATGTCCCTTCCTCTCGCTATAGCAGCAGGAGTTGGGATACGTGGTGCCCTAGGCACTCTACGATGAGATGATGTGCCAAGCTCAGGGACCCAGCCCAGCCTCATTAATTTGTCTATAATCAAGAGGTCAAGAAGATGCTTAAGACCACCACAAATAATAACACGACAACTATCCTCGTATTGCTCCTTAAGCTCAGAGATAAGTGCACTTAGCCTCGATTTTGCTACCCTTTCGAGATTGGTGCGCCGCTCACATGGAGCATTCCACACCCCATCCGAAGGTTTAACCAAAAACCACCGAGAATCGAACGAAGCCTCTCTAGGTGGGAAGTCAAAGAAAAGACAATCATCTCGAGACCACTGAAAGGTGTACATATGATCACGTTCTTTTACTAAGCGTAAATGAAAGAGATAGTAAATGAAGTCTACAGTAGGCTCTATGTAATTCTCATGGTAGATAATGAAAAAATCGATTAATTGAGCCTAGCTGTTAGGATGCTACTGGCTCGGATTTGACTCACTACAGCGAAGGAACCTGAGGCCGAAGTCGTGAAAGAGGAGATGGAAACCTAGACGAAAGCTAGCCTCGTGGATGCCCATCCACCTTTCTTCTATGTCAACTATACCGTTCTCTTCAGGATGCGGAAGTCGGGTATGGTAGGTCCCAGGAATATTATAATTTCTACAGATAAGAGCTATGTCATCCTCAGTCATTCGAGAGCACTTACCTTTTAAGAAAAAGTGATGGACTCCATGAGAGTCGGTCTCATGGTGATATATTTTCCTACTGACCATGGTAGCAAGTGGAAGAAAAGAAAGAAATGGAAAAAAAATCAAAGAAATAAACAAGTATTCTTGAAAAGAAGCGAGATTCCTTCGGAAGGAAATTCCTTCGAGAGAAATGCTTACATAAAGCCCTTTGGGAGAAAATTCCTTTGGCATAAATCCTTTCAGGAGGAACACTAACACGTGAGTTTTTAAAGGAAGGCTTCGAAAGAACAATCAGTTGGATGATGTTTAGAGGGAGAGTGATTACCTAGAAGACAATGAATCTTTCGAAAGGGGTTCATTCGGAAAGAAATGCGAGAAAATTCCCAAAGTAAATGGGCTTATTTATAGCGGAATCCCAGAAGGCCATGCGTCTCGATAATTGAAGTGTGCTCTGGAAGAATGCTTCGGAAGAACGCTTCGGAAGTGCTCTTCGAAAAGTTTAATTTTTCGATTCTTGGTGATATAAAGTTAAAAATTACTCTTCGTTTTGTAGCCAAAGAACAAAACAAAGAATGAAGGGCAATTGTTGTACCCTAATAATCAAAAGGAAGAAAGACCAAGCATTATAGAGAAGACTTTAAGTTGCTTCAGAAGGGTCCTTTGGAAGAACCGTTCGAAACCTTTATTCGGAAGGAAGCTCAAAGAATCCTTCAGATGCTTGATTCATGAGACAATGCAGCTACCTCCAATGCATGTTCGGTAGACCCTTTCGGAAAAGGCCTTTGGAAGGGTTCTTCGGAAGGGGCCTTCGAAAATGACACGTGTCTTCCCAAATCAGTGACACACTTCCCTCGGCCACTAGCCTCGAAGCTTGAGCCCTATAAAAGCCTAGCTATAGTCTTCAAAAAGGGATCTAGACATCGGCATACTACTTCCACTTTCCTTATGAAATTTAGCCTATTTTTCTTTTCGTAAGATTATTTTTCTTCTGTTACTAACTTAAGCATCAGAGGGTTTTCGCAGGAGGAAAATCCCATGAATCTTCTAACTCCTGTTTGTCGTCTATAGTTCCTCGAGAAACACCACACCTATTCCTTTGAGAGGATACCTTGAGCAGTGGATCCTCTTTCTCAAAAGCCAAGTCTATTCAGAAGACGTGCCAAGCCAAGTTCCTTCGAAAAGGACCGCTCTTCCTTTCGAAAACACTAGTCTCTCGGAAGTTCCTTTGGAAGCACTCTTTAGAAGACTCTTTCGGAAGCATCCTTCGGAAGCACCACTTTACTTTAGCCATATCAAGATATCGTCAGTTACCACGAAATCACCCTTCGGAAGGGATCTTCAGAAGGACCCTCTAAGTCGCTTCAGGAACATTGCTTCGAAAGACGCCTTCGGAAGACGCTTACGATTCACCAACCTAGCATCAATCACATATGTTCTCAGCATCCCACTTAGATAAATTTTAATTGTTGTATTTTGATAATAATAGTATGCAATTTTGGTATAGATGAATTTAGACCAAGGTGGAGTTATCAAGAAAAATTTATATTAGTGAATGTGAATTCATTAAGATCAATATTAAAAAATGTCAAAACTCATCTCGTTATCTATGTTAATACTGATCGCGGTGACTTCCTAACACCTCCACCACTGGTAGGGAGAGCTTGAACATTGGGAGTGGCACCTTTGGTGAGGGATTGAGCCGAGGATGAGGGCCGGCTGCGCATGGAGATGGGTGATCACCCTTGTGTCGCCTGGAGAGGGTAGAGAGAAGGGAGAGCACTATTTTGGTGGAACTTTATCCAATATTGTTCACTAAGGCTGCAACAGACTTAATTAGCAGGGGTGCAGCTAGCTTTGGAGATGGGAATTCAACAATTGATTCTCTCTCGTGGTTGTTTCCCAGCGTCACTATTTGGCGGGTTGCAGTCTTTTTCTTTTTGCGTTCCATTAATTCCCATCAGGCAACGGATTTGACAATTTTTTTCCGCAACAACGGCACGTTGTATCTAGCCGGAAGGTGTGGAAGAAGTCCTCCTCATGTCCGTCTATATCTATGGTTTTGAGCGATTTATAAAAGTTCTTTCTTTCTTTCATAAGAGAGAGAGAGAGAGAGAGAGAGCCTTAAAACTTATCCGCGTCTCATAAGTCGTAATTCAATGAGCATCATTTTCAAATTGGAAACAAAAACATAAAAGTCCGCGCAAAGAAGGGTATAAACTAAAAAGTCAATCCAAAAAATGAAATTATAGAAACATCCATCCAAAGCTGCCCCCACGCGTCCACTCATTCCATATAAATCAAAATTAATCTGTTAATTCCACTAAAATCATATCCCTTATTCCTTAGCTCAAATCCATCTTCTAAATCCATTTTGATCCGCCATGGATCGGCGAACCAAACTGGTGCGAGATTTCATCGGCATTCTCAAGGACAGAGCTTCACTCATCAAGGCCGCCCTCACAGTCAAACGCTCCACCTCCATCGCACGCGTCGCCGTCATCCACGCGACCACCCACCGCTCGTCCTCCTTCCCGCCGGAGCACTGCCTCGCCGCCGTCCTTTCCCTCGGTCTCGGCTCCCGCGCCACCGCCTCCGCCTGCATCGCTGCCATCATGGACCGTCTCCACCGCACCGGCGACACCTTCGTGGCCCTCAAGTGCCTCATCACCCTCCACCACGTCGTCGCCCGAGGCTCCTTCATCCTCAAGGACCAGCTCTCCATCTTCCCAGACTCCGGCGGCCGTAACTTCCTCAACCTCTCGACGTTCCGCGACGGCAGAGACGTGGAAACCTCAGAGTTCTCGACGTGGGTCCGATGGTACGCTGGTTTTCTGGAAAGCAACCTAACGACGTCAAGGGTTCTGGGAACTTACGTATCTTCTTCTTCTCTTTCAAAAGATAGATTTACGATCACATCTCTGCTGGACTTGGAATTGATGTCAGAAACGGAAGCTTTGGTGGCAATGGTGGAGGAAATAAACAGAGCTCCAGATTCAGTGGATTGCCAACGGAACGACTTGGTTTACGAGATTGTGAACCTGGTTGGCGACGATTACCGCTCGACTCAGCGCCAGATCTGGGTCAGACTGAATGAATGGGGTGAGAGGATTAGTAGATTGGGTGTCGATGAGTTGGCCAAGTTGACTCGGTGTTTGGAGAGGTTGGAGGAAAGCAGAGAGAGAATATTGGTGTTGTTTGTGAATCGAAAGCGAAACGATGCGTTTTGGGAATTGGTAAAGGAGACGAAGAGGAAGGCAGTGAAGGTGGCGGAAGAAAGAGAAAGAGAAAGAGAGAGGTGGCTGGTGGTGAGTGAGTCGACTCAGTTGGGAGAGCGAGTTGTGAGGCCGGGTCGGGCTTTAAGGTTGGCATATGGAGGTGATCAATAGGCGTGGGGCTGACCGGGTCGCAATGGCTGTTCTGCCGGCGACGGCCTGACTGTTTTTTTGGGGGTTGTTTAAACTTAATTGTTAATTATTTATTAATTTGGTATCATGGAGTAATCGTGTAGATATTGGCATTTTGTTAGACAATGTCCAGTTTCAAATCGACAACCCCAAGGTTTTGAAAATATATGTAAATTACTATGCTGTTTAATAATACGAAAATATATCAAATTAATAAAAA
The DNA here is from genome assembly GCA_036245055.1 of Diospyros kaki. Taxonomy (NCBI): domain Eukaryota; kingdom Viridiplantae; phylum Streptophyta; class Magnoliopsida; order Ericales; family Ebenaceae; genus Diospyros; species Diospyros kaki. Next base: position 12,989,571 of record BSEG01000015.1, on the reverse strand, counting down.
GTGGTTGGATTCGTAAAAGCAGATTAATACCAAACGGGCCCTTTTTATCATTCTTTGTTTGCCTTTATTTAAACCATGATTTAGGATGATGATTACTTATGCTTCCACCGTAGGGCCCTTACACTGTTTTGGCCCACAAATCAGCACTTGCCCTTCTCAGCGCGTTGTAAAAGTCACATAAAAAGCCCTGTAAATATATTTTTATTACAAGCATAATGATAAGAATTAAAGCTGTGTCCCACGTTAGGTACGTATAAATAAATAGAGTGTGTTTGATATTTAAATTATAAGTTTTTATTTTTTAATATAAAATTTAATTAACATAAATTTGAATGTAATAATAAAATTGATCTTCAACTCTCCAAAGTCTTCATCTAACAATCCTTGAAAAAGACTGCAGAATAGATTTATAGGAACCAAATGGCAGCCTCTCCCAGCTCAAAATTTTATGTGATTAGAAAAGATTATAGTGGTTTTTTTTTAAATGTGTGATTTATAAGTTATTATATGTTTCTAGTAATTTGTTTTAGTACACGTTCGAGGATAGTTATCATTTTATAAATAATAAATTAGAGTTAGAATACAGTCACAAATACAAAGTTAGGGGGGTAAACTCATACGAATAGAGCCCAAAATAGAAACAAGTTGAGTCCGGAGGATCGAGCCGAAGCAAAAGCTATAGAAAGCATCATCAAAGGCCAATAACCAAAGAGTCCGGGGAATGAAATTAGGAGAGGGAAGCCTACAGTGGACTAAAAGACTTATCATAATGAAGCTTGGAGAACCCAATGCATGGCATAGGAGTGACCCTGGTGGTCGAGACTTGGTGAAGGGTACGGAAAATAACCCAAATGGGGCACAAATTGGGAACAAGGCTGACCTCTTGAGATCCTTTCCCCGTAATCAAATGGCCAAGGGTTGAAAAAAATAACTAGTGGGCAAAACAACAAAACCTAAAGAACATAAAAGGAGCCCACAAAATAAAATGTAACAAAATGTAAAAAGGCTCAAAGATTACAACACTAAATTCAACCACTTAAAATAATAATATGAACCCGACTTTTTGTAGCACTGAGACTTGAATCCCTCGGTCCCATGTTCATTTCACCATAGAAAATCTATCATTTTATTGAACTTATTCAATTGAGGGAACTGTTGAAAAAGTTGGATATCTGGTCCAACCTTAAGTTGGGGAGTAGGAAGCTGATGATGTGGTGGTCCATCACCCTCTTCCGCCTCTTCTTATGCACCTGTAATAGAGATAGGGACTTGCTCTCCCAGTTAGTCTCCGACGATCAAGTCAAACGTATTCAACCAGAAAACTAGTATAATTACTTGTATTGTATTTAGAAGTAAAAAAAAATCTCCCCTTTCCTTACCTCTTCTTATTCTTCTCTCGAGATAAGGATCCTAGAGAGATCTTCGGGATCTCTCCTTCACTCTTCTCGAAATCTTACTGATAAGGATTTCATAGTTACACCCGCCTCCGAAGGGTTCGGGATAGCTCCTGCCCCTGTGACCCTCGGCGAGATAGTCGGTCCCTAAGAACTCGGAGACTTCCTTACTGTTGCGCCAAGTCAACTGTCGTGGTGTTGCTTATCTGCCACGCTTCTTCTAAACCCAAGCAAGGTAATCGTAGGCGAAGCTTCTTATTAAGGAACACGTGGTACGGCTGCCATTGGATGCCCACCCGGGGTATTGGCGTAATTATGGACCCGAGGACATTCCTCTCATCACTTGCCCCCTCATTCCTTGAACTCTTCGGCTCGAATGGCTCAAGGAGTGATAAAATTCTCGAAGTTCCGTCTCCTATCTTCCCGACGGTCAATATCCTTAAGGTCCGAGGAGTTAATGTGTCCTTTCTCTCACGCGTGTCTAGAGGGTACAGGTATCAATTTGTTCCAACGACGATACCCCTTCCCAATGCGTTATCCAAACTTTTCGTCTTTCAAGCCGAGCCAATCTGGAGTAGTTCATGCTCATTATTACTCGTCTTTTGGCTTCTTACCTCTATGGTTTAAATAGGAGTTTTCCACTCTTTCACTCGTTCTTCCTCTTGACTCTCCTCAGCTTTAGCCTACTCTTGCGTTATTAAATATTCCTCTTTCAGTTTTGTACATATTTGAATGAGTCATAGGGGAGATTGTGAAAATTGTTCAGTACAAGAGTTGGATGTGAAGAGCCATGGATAGGAGTTGGTTGCCCTATTGTTTACGAAGAGGGGTGGTGAATAAGGTTTTAGAGGAAGGTAGCAGTAGAAGGGCTTTAGGGGGCTTGGGATAACGGGGGATTTTAGGGGCAAAAGGGATCTTCAAGTTGAATAATGGTAGTAGGTGGTTCTCAATGATATATTTTCAGGGGATTGGGTGGTCATCGACAGGGAATAATAGGGATGTGGCGATTGTAGGTTGTGAGCGATTATCATTTATTAGCAAAGGCAACAAAATTTTAAAGTTGATGTCTGAAAAATTTAATGTTGAATAATATTAGGAGTTATGATTGATTGTAGTGCCATCAATCATGTAACACCTCCTCATTAGGAAAGAATAAGGAGATTATATATTATTATTTTTTTTTTAAACACATACTTCAATAAAAATACAATATATAACAGATAATATTATTATTAATCATAATTTTTAGTATTACTCTTAAATAAATGTTGGACTTGTGGGAGAAGACAAAGGGAGTGTCGGCCAATAGCAACCGAGAAAGAAGATTTACAGCTAATGATTGGAGCCCAACATATGTAAACACATTTGCCAGAAACCATGGGTTAGAGAGATAAGCCCTCATGCCAGTGCAACTTATTTGAATATTCAAGGATAGAAGTTGCAAGTGTTATTGCCAAAAAAAGAATATTGATTATTAAAAAAAACTGATAAAAATGTCAATTAATTGTCAGACACGCAAAATCAATAAGTTCATATAATATTACAGGGGTTTGAATAATCGATATAACGATCATCATATATAATAATTACTATTCTTTTTTGGAAATGATATTTTCTCATAACAACAAAAGTTTTACAGTAATTAGTCTTTGTTGGGAGCAAGCAACTTAATTAATTGAAGGCTTTTGTCAAATAAGATGGCCTCCAGCTGCCTTTTGACTTTGGATACCAAGTGATATTGATTGGAATTTGCCACAAGAAACTTAGATCGTACATTATAATATAAAATAAAATGACAACATTTGCAACTTGCAAGATATATATTTCAAATTCTTGTCCATGATTATGACTCGGGGCATGTTGATCAGGTTCATGTTCTTTATTTGCTAGCTGAGATTTTCTTAATTAATTACAATTAACACAATGTTTCTTTTTAATTATATATTCTCGGGCATGGAAAATTGTAATGTTACTGTCACATCATTTTCTTAATTCATTTTCCATTGAAAGACAACTATAATAGCTTCATTTTAGACCTTACAATTACATGGTCATGCATTCTGGAAATGAGACAGGAAGTTTTATACCTATGATTTTAATCTCAATAAATAAATTATATTGTACAATCTGTTCTTTCTTGATGCTATAGGCCTATATAGCAAACTAAGTAAAGTTTTCTTGACATTTCAATCAATTCTAGTACTCACTTGCCATCTAAGATAGGTCAATTCTCAACAACGACGTCCAAACTATTTGTATTATATATTAATTATTTAGCCAAGAATACTAAATCAATTTGTCTTTCATTTTTGATTATGCAACTTGGCGAATGTTATATATATATTCAAAGGGCAATGACATTAGACTGCTATATTTTTTTATCCCATATTAGTTAGTTAATATATAAAAATATTTGTTCTATCCTTTCTATTGGGTTAGGTGGATGTACATATTCATTGAAGCACGTGTGAGTTTCTTTTCCTTCTTAATTTGATGGGAATTGGGATGGTTGAAACTTTAAATTCCTTTTGATAATTATTTCAATATAGAAATAATGTTATGCTAATTAATTAATGACTATTACGTACTGAGAATAAAAATGCTCTCACCTGCTAAAAGAAGAAAAGTTTTGGTAAGCCTTGGGATTAGAGATTATACCATATTTATATATGTGTATGTGTGTTTCCCACCATTGCCGTTTTCTACGTCTCTCTGTCTATTTAGTGCACTAACGTTTTGGATATAATTGGTCACAAAGAAAGAGGCCTTCTTTCAAGGGCATTCACATGGCTTATCCCTATTATTCTCCCCCTCCTCCGCCACCACCTCCATGCAACCAAGCCTCAACACAGCCCCCACCTCCTCCGCCGCCGCCTACATGTAACCATGCCTTCGCACCACCACCACCACCTGCACGTAGCCATGCCATCAAACCTCCGCTGCCTCCCACTGCACCAAACATGGGGTGGACTATACCACCACAGCCTCCTACCCCCCCAAACATAGGATGGACGACGCCGCCGCCGCCGCCGCCTCCTCCTCCTCCTCCTCCTACTGGGAGGACACCGCCACCGCCACCGCCACCACAATTACCACCTTGTCAATGTGCTCATCATCCATCTCCCAATATCAATCCTCCGCCAAGCCATAGTACTCCATATTCCCCAGCGCCACCACCAAAGCCCCCTTCAATACCCGTCACTCCCTCCAAAAACCCTATTCCACCACCAACCATGCCAACTCAATCCTCGAGTCCTCCACCACCATTCACTCCACAGCAATCCCCCACTCCGCAACCAATCACGCCACCTCAATCCTCAACTCCACCGCCAGTCACTCCACAGTTGCCTACATCACCACCAGCCACGCCACCGCAACCCTCTTCTACACCGTCTGTTAGCCCTCCTCAAACTCCTATGCCACCACCAGTCACGCCACCTCAGTCTTCTACTCCACCACCAGTCACGCCACAATCACCTACATTGTCGCCGGCCATGCCACCACATCCCTCTTCTACACCACCTCTTAGCCCTCCTCAATCTCCAACTCCACCACCAGTCTCTCCAGAGTCGCCTCCATCACCGCCAACCATGCCACCGCAACCGTCTTCTACACCACCTATTAGCTCTCCACATCATCCTATCCCACCTCAGGCCATGCCACCTCAATTCTCTAGTACTCCACGGCGATCTCCTGCACAGCCACCAATGATGCCGTCCCAACCCCCTGTTGGAGCACCAAACAACCCACCACAATCCCCTTCGCCGCCGATCATTCCACCAACACCATTATCGCCTCCAACCACCAGTTCTCTACCTCCAACGGCACCGGTGAATAGTCCGCCACCAGTTGAGTGGCCACCTCTAGTGCCGCCGCCGCCATTTGGCGCACCAGCACCTCTTCATCCTGCTTTTCCTCCTCCTCTAGTAACCCCACCAAATTACCCTTCAATACCACCATCGTCAACTGCTCAACCACCTCCATCTGGAGGCAATAATAACCACACTGCTGTAATCGTCGTTTGTGCTTCGTTGGGCGGTGTTTTCTTCCTTGCATTTCTCGCAGTTGCTCTCTTCTGCTTGGCTAAGAAAAAGAAGAGACCAGTCATGGTCCCAGCACCTCCTTGTGTGGAGGAACCTTTAGAAGAGGAAGGCCCGCGTCTTGAGGAAACTGTAGTTGTAGCAGTTGCCGTCGAAGAAGAAATTTGTGAAGCTGGAGATATCGATGGCGGCGGCGGCGGAGGAGATTTACGTGTCGAAGAACCTCCACCTTCTTAGTTAGATCAGAACATGTTCATATCTTTGACCACAATGAAATTATTCTTTTTTTTTATTATTATTATTGTTTGCATTACATTCATGAATGCAGTTGGAGAATTCTATCTGGGGTGTAACTAAATTATTAGATTAGCTTTTATTTATTTATTTATTCGTGATGTACAAGCACAAACTTTTTATGTAAAAAATAAGACAAATTAAATTTGTATATTAGTACTCTACTTGTGATTATTGGCAATTAACATAAATTTTACTTTGTTAATTAATTATTTTTAATTTATCGTTTAGAGGATGAATTTTCACTCTTATTCTTGGAGCTTCTAACTTAATTAATTGTGATTATTCTCTTCATTTTGGTTAGAGTATTAAAAGTGTATTCATGACTTCAAAAGGAAAATAGTAATAATAATGATATATAATGACGATGGGACAAGAGAAGATGCTTAGAAGAATGCTAGCTTTGCTTGTTTGTTTGTTTGGTTAGAGTTGTTGTTGACGGTCAATCTTGAAATGAGATTGCAGAGGCTACCTCCACTTTGAAAATAAATTGCATGCAATCCCTTGAAGCCCATTTTCTTTAACCTCTTCACTTTCAATATTCTTTATTCTCTTTTATTTATTTATTTTTTTCATGGGTCTAAGCAGCCATGGAACCAGCTGGTTTAAGCTTAACCACTATCAATTTTGTCCAGATAATTCTACTTTAGATAATAAGATGTTAGAAAGAGCTTTAAGTTCAAGAGGCTCCTCTCATTTTGTAAACCCTTTGTACATCATTTTTTATTATCTTTCTTGTAATTAAAAAGATTGTTTCTACCATGCATACCCGTAATACTTTGGGCACTAATTAAGCAAAACAACTTGTTACCAAGGCTGTGGAACATTATTACCAAAAAAAAAAAAAAATTGTATAAAAAATTTGGAAAACAAAATAGTTTTTAGTAATATATAATCAGAACGTATTTGCCATTTGAAGCATATATAAAGCCAGCCTTCTCTGTCCTAATTTCCAAAGATGACTATATAAGGGGGTTGGTTAACTTTGAATTTTACTAAAGATAAAGCACTTTAATTAATTCAATGGCATTGTTGTGTTGATCAAGGGTGACAATTTAACCTTGGCCCTATCCTGTCTTGCCCTGCCTCGGTTAGAGCGGGATCAACGCTTGTGGGTTGAATGGTACTTATACGCCTTGCCCCAAACTAATTTATATACATATATATGTAGCTCACTATATATATAGTGGGCCCAAACAGAATATAATAGAATTTTTTTCTTAACCAGATATCATAGAAGTTAATTGGCTGGCTCATATCACTTCCAAATACGGGTTCTCAAATCTATTCTCACTTCTAAGTAAGCAATAAGCTTGCCGGCAAGAAAATGCTTGGTTAAGACTTAAGATTTAGTTACAATATTGAATTAGTCAATTTATTAAATAAAAAATTATCTAACCAAATCAAGACGTACGGCTTGAATGTGAATCAATTAATTATATATATATTGCTGTAAAAACAGGGAAGAACATCAGCATTGATGATGTTCTTCTTGCTGTTTTCAGCAACGTAGCTGTTGTTGCTTACAGTTGCATGTTGTTTTGAACATGCAATGTTTGGTAGAAATTTGAAGAAACAGCAATGTTGTTGCTGCAGCAAGTAACTAGAAATGCTCAAGGTTTTTTTAAGTGTTTTTTTTTTTTTGTAATTTTTTATAATTTAGGAATGGTTACATAAATACACTTGAAGTCTGTAACGATATTCACTTTCCAGTTTTGTTTGGCATGACTTATGGTAGACTTTAAGTTTAAACTTATCAATGTTCTTTGTCAAGTTATGAAAAATCCCTAGATTGTTTGGTTCATTACTATAAACACTTAGGGCATTTTCTCTTTATCGTTTTTCTGTTATTTTTTGTTTTTAATTTTTTAAAACACCCAAAACGTGTTCTTTTTACTATTTTTAAAAATGCATTTTCAAAAATAACTAAAAATTTTATAAAGAAAACCCAAAACAACAATATTAAGTGTTTTCAATGAAAACTCACTAAAAATACAAAACAATCACAAAACACAGAAAACAGCAACCCCCCACCCCTCCCAACCCCGAAACCCATTCTTGCACTCACAGAACCCATGCTCTATCTCTCTCTCTCTCTCTCTCTCTCTCATTTCTCTTCTCTTCTCCTTCATCCTCCACCACTATCGCTGACTACCCCTCTTTTCTCCTTCATCCTCCATCGTCGACCGCCACATGAAGCTGGCGATGATAGCTTGATGATGTTGAGCAGACAACGGCCATGGTAGAGCAAGCAAGCGATAATGGTTTGATGACCGCCGTCGACGGACAACCCCAGCCACCGCTCATAGCCTCTCCTTCACCGCCCACCGCTCGCGGCCACCCTTTCTTGATTTCTGTTGTGCCTCTTTTTGTATTTTGAATTCTTTTGTGATTTTTTTTTTTATTTTATTTGAATACTGAAATATATAATATGATATGTGGTATGGGTATTTCCCCTTCTACTCTATAAGGATTGGATCTAACTCGGTAGGCCAGCCCAACCACTAAAGGGCCAAGAGGCCTCAAAACTAAGCCCCTCAGAGCGAGCACGTGCATGACTGAAGCCAAGACTGGTATAATGTCCCCTAGCGAGCTCCCAGTAATACCTCCAGGTTATCAACATATCTGGGCGAGCTCCCAACTACACTTCGAGCGAGCTCCCAGCGATCTCGCAGTTTACTGGCTCGACCAACCAGCTCGTGTTAGAAGAAGGGTATAAGCCCTGATGTGCTAGTAGGCCAGAGACCGCCCCAGCTAGACAGCTCAAGCCCATTTCCTCAGCCCATCTAGTCAGCCCACACCAGTCTCATCCTAGCCTTTTCATGATAACATCATTACCACCATGCCTGGCTTTCCGCGCGTTCACCTTATGATCTCATCCTCATTAATGATAGGTTCCCTCGTCATTAATAACGAATCCCATCCACATTAATGGAGGTTCCATCGGCACTTTTCCGCGGCATAGACACCCTTCGCCGGCACCAGGTATTATGTCCCATCTCCTGCAGTAGGCATGCTGCACATGCAGGGGGACACCTCTTGTTATATATCAGCTAGCTCTTTTGAGAGCAAAGATAAGAGATTTTTTATCTACACAAACTTATCAAGAATCCGGATACCTTTACTCACTGGCTTATTGACTTGAGCTTCGGAGTGCCTTGTAGGGACGGACCAACAGCTCCAAAAATTGAACCAGACATCACATACACATTTTTCAGATCCACAGTATCATTGCGAGCCCACGAATTACGATCAACCAATTCTAAACATCGACATTTTGGCGCTAGAAGGAGGGCCCGCTTTGGTCAGACATCAATGCCGAAAACATGAAACACGAGAGGTTTCGGAGCAACTACGAACCGACCTGTGAATCATGCCGACCATTTGCCGGGAATCCCACAAGCTGGGGGCATCACGGCGTCCACCTCCAAGCCCCTTCCGACTGAACCTGCCTATGGCGTCCCCGTGCGATGCCCCTACCCGTCCGAACAGCCTTAGGCATACTCGAGATCGCAGGGGCACCGGGTCGCTCGAGCTGAAGCCTCATCACTTCTGGTAATGGTGGCGGGGCCGCAACGATGACTTCGCCACAGGTTCTACCTTCCCCAACCGGGCTCCCACCAAGATCAACTATGTCCAAGGCCGACCGTATCTCTCTCTGGCCCCGAATTCCTATATCCTCCTTTCTAATTTCTTTGAGTTCTAGGGGGGGAGCGAGCTGGTAGTCTCGGAGTAGGCAGTCAGTAAACTCGCAGTCGTCCTTGTCTGTCTTCACTTCGGAACCCTTTTCAATCCATCTGCCTCGGGGATGGTCAGCTCGAGCTTCCCACCAGTGACATCTACAAAATCAAGACATAAAGAGATCTATTAATACAAAGCAAACAAATGAATTGCGATCATTTGGACAAGCTGAAAGACCACTCACTCGGTACAAGGACAAAACTGAAATTGTTAAGATCGTGAAGAGAGGAGCAAGAAATATAAAACCACTAGGACTTGTAGTCCCCTACGTTAGACCGGCCTTTTGCCTTCCCCTGAGGCAAGAGTTTCTTACAATTGGACGAACGAGCTGCCATGTAATACAGCCCGTCCTTTGTACCCTTGAAAGAATAAAGGTACCTAAGGATTTTAGGGGTTGGAAAGGCAAGCTCATTCCTTCTGAAAAGTAAAGCCAATGAGGTTATTTGAGTGTAAGAATTGGGGGTCAGTTGAAAAAGGGCAAGTTTTAAATCATTTAGAATGGCGATGAGGTAAGGATAGAGTGGGAACCTAAAGCCAAACTCTAAATGTTGAGGGCTAACAGCCACGTATCCTGCGGGAGGGAAAGCTGTGTGGTCGCCAGGTGAGGGCATCATGAGACGAGTGCCGCAAGAAAGTCTATATTCTGAAGCGCACGACTTCAGTTCGCTAAACGTCATCTTCGAGGGATAACGCTTGAAGACCTTGCGAGCCGCGTGCTCCTTGCAGGCTCGCTGAGCCACTGCAAGGGCGACGCATTGAGGAACTCTCTCAGCGACCTCGGAGTCAGATAACGCCACACTTCGGACAGTACGCGGCAGCACCCTTTCTCCATCCCCCGACGAGCCGAAAGTGTCGTCATCTTCTACCCTGAGGTCGCGGCGCTTCTGACCTGATGTAGACATCTAAAAAAAAAAATCAGAATAATGAACCAAAAGCTCCTAGAGACACTCCCTACCTATCAGGCCGCGCGCTTTGCAATAGGGTATGACTCAAAAGAAAAGAAAACGAGAGCCGAGGTTTCTAAGTTTAACAAAACCTCTTAAGACAAGCAAGGACCAATCCTATGAGACGCACCGCCATCGTCGAATGGCATGACATAAAGGTCGAATCAACGGAAAGGACGAGGACAAAGACACAATATACCAAAGAAATACGAGGAACTTACAGTTCTCCAATGGGTGGTTGCTGAGTCCAAGGAAGAAAAAACCAGTCAAAGAATGAAGACGAAGCAATTTCAAAACTAACAGCAATGGAGCCTCAGAATTGGGAAGGAAGCGGTTTTAGGAGCAAGGGATGTCTTCAAAACAATACGATAGAAATAGGGGAAGGTAAACTCCTCTCCCCGCCCCCCCTTTTTTTTTCTTTTTATATATAGTTCAGGACACGCCACCGTCGGATGAAAAGACCGACGAGCTTCCCCAGATCCAATGGCAGTGCACAAAAGTGTGGGACCTACGGACATGATGATTGAGCGGTTATGGGAAACGTGCTCATTAAATGCGCCGCAGACAAGACGTGCTACATAAAACAATGTGATATGATACAATTGGGCGGGAAGCTGAAAAGATGTATTGATAGCTGGGATAGTCAGTACGTGTCAGCTCGCAGACCGAAGATCACACTGCGAGCTGGGGGGCTTGATGTTACGGGTATTTCTCGTTCTACTCTATAAGGACTGGATCTAACTCGGTGGGCCTGCCCAACCACTAAAGGGCCAAGAGGCCTCAAAGCTAAGCCCCTCAGAGCGAGCGCGTGCATGACTGAAGCCCAGACTGGTATAATGTCACCTAGCGAGCTTTCGGTAATACCTCTAGGTTATCAACGTATCTGGGCGAGCTCCCAACTACACTTCGAGCGAGCTCCCAGCGATCTCGCAGTTTACTGGCTCGGCCAACTAGGTCGTGTTAGAAGAAGGGTATAAGCCCTGATGCGCTAGTGGGCCAGGGACCACCCCAGCTAGACGGCTCAGGCTCATTTCCTCAGCCCATCTAGTCAGCCCACACCAGCCCCATCCTAGCCTTTTCATGATAACATCATTACCACCATGCCTGGGTTTCCACGCGTTCACCTTAAAATCCCATCCTCATTAATGACAGGTCCCCTCGTCATTAATAACGAATCCCATCCACATTAATGGAGGTTCCATCGGCGCCTTCTCGCGGCATGGACACCCTTCGCCGGCACCAGGTATTCTGTCCCATCTCCTGCAACAGGCATGCTGCACATGCAGAGGGACACCTATTGTTATATATCAGCCAGCTCTTTTGAGAGTAAAGGTAAGAGACTTTTTATCTACACAAACTTATCAAGAATCCGATTACCTTTACTCACTGGCTTATTGACTTGAACTTCGAAGTGCCTTGCAGGGACGGGCCAACGGCTCCAGAAATCAAACCAGACATCACATGCACATTTTTTGGATCCACGGTATCATTGCGAGCCCACGAATTACGGTCAGCCAATTCTGAACGTCGACAATATGTAATATGATTTTTTTGTATTAATTTTTTAATGATTTATAATTTATTAATAATTGTTTATAATTTATTTTAAATCAAATTTATTAACTAAAATATTATAAAATAAATTTTCTCAAAATTTCAAAACAAACGCCTTTTCTAATTTTTTGTTTTAAAAAATAATTTTTCAAAATGACAAAAAGAACACATTTTCAAAAATTAGAAAATATACACTCAAAACACAAAATTTAAAATGAATTCAAAATACAAAAGTAAAATACAAAGAGAACACCACCTTAATTTTTTTAAAACTTAGGAGCAAAAAATCTAATAAAAAGTGTTGTCAAAAGCCCAAAATATGGAATGAGTTTCGCATTAGAATAGTAACTTTTAAAAGTTGTACCAAATATTTGAATTTAAAATTAAATTACTCCCTTTAGTTCATCACCCTGGCTAGAGAACTTTTTTATTTATTTTTATTTTTATTTTTACAAAACTTTTTTTCTCATAAAATATATTTATATGCACCTAAGAAAAAAGAGAAAGAAGAAGGAGCAAATGAGGGATGGCTTGAAAGTTATATCTCCCTTGGCGCAGCTTTGCTCGCCAGATTGGCAAGCAGATTGCAAGCGAGCAGCCAGGTGGTCGCTGCCCCGGCCACGGAGACCCTCACGACAAGGGTGGGGCCTGGCAGGCTAGCGAATGAGCCAGCCCCTTGGGCTTCCTTTTGCCTTATTATTTTTTTATTGTTTTGATTAACTATATATATTTATATTTTATATATATTTAAGTCATATAATTCATTCTCTTAGTTAAATAAATTATTTTTTAAATTAAATTTAAATTTATTCTCTAAAGATTCTAAAAATATTTTATATAGCAATGTCAAAAAATAAAAAAACCAAGCCAGGCGGGCCCACAATTCTTATCCTTGACTCTATGGGAATAGTAAGACAGGTGTACATATCATTTGCAAATTTATATATTTCACGAGCATCTACGTCTAGAAATTTATATACAATCTGTGAAGAGGGAGATCCCATTTTTACACAATTCATATACATCCTCATACAATTTAATTAATTTTTCTATTTAAGATACTTTCTAGGTTTTGTGGGCTATTTAAAGCACTTACAAGCCCCAAAATGAATAGTGACTGGCCATGCTAGCCGGGCCCAACTACAGCCTGGGCTGCAAGTTCTTTGAAGTCTTAGTAGGCAAGTAGAGCTGCTAAATGGGCTAGCCCACGGGCCACTTGGTTTGATGGAGAGAGGCATATGGCTCCCCATTTTTCATTTATATTTTTGGTCATTTGTACGGATGGGAGACTGAGCAGAAGCTTTCTATGTTTGTTTGATATCGATCATTTTATATAAATAGTCCAGGTACATTTAATATAATTTTTTTAATATTTAAATATTTTTATTAAATGATAATAAATATATCATATTTTAAAATATTCTAATAATTAATAAAATTATTTAATGCTAAAAATAAAATATATTAAATATATTTTAACAAATACTTTATAATTAGTAAAATCCTATATAAATAAGAATAATACTAATCATTGCCTTATTAAAAATGGTTAAAGGACAATAAATTTTGGTTTTGGGTGTCATTGGCTTGGGAAAAAAAACTTAACCATACCTTTGACACTCGACACTAATACTATGATCGGTTGGGATAAAAGCTTAGTTTTTTTTTGAGAAAACAAAGTTATGAATTTGATTTTTTATTTTTTTTAGTTAACGTACCATGAGCACTCCCGTTGTTTGAGCCCACGATATTAGTAAGAGATATAAATTAGAGAACTCAACAGTCAATTCGATCTCTAATTTCGCTGCAAACATGAGAGCGACAAACTATTTTTAACTTTTAAGATCACTCTGATTATTGAACTTTCTCCCTGTTCAAACTTCAAATACTAAACTTAAAAATCCAAAAAATGACACTCCAAAATATACTTCTTTTATGAGCGGAACTATACCTGAAGGCTATGAATATGAAATTTTGACAAGTCAGAATATGGGTCCAAGATCTGTTGATTTAGGGAATGGGATCTTAAAAAGCAGGCACTACAGCTTTTTGGTGCTTGGGGAGCCCTAAGTATATTCTTTTATTTCGTGCCACTCGTTTCTCCTTATCACAACTTCAGATCAGTCTCAAATGTTTTTTTGGCCCCATTTCAACACTTGCACCATCTTGTCATATTGTGACAAGGCGATGGACTCGCTAGTCGTTCCATATGTTTCTGCTACTGCACTAAATCAATGATTGTGAAAAAAAAAATCATTTAATTTATAGGGGTATCCTAATTTTTTGATTGATGATTCTGTAAAGATGGAAGTCTGAATTGGCGGCCCAAATAAAGACAATAATGATTGATATAACATTTTTAAACGATCAATGGTAAATAATCGTGCAAAAACATGTAATTAGTGATTGATGTACGATTTTAATAGATATTAGATGGTAATATATAATTTAACATTGCACGTATTTTAAAAATTAGGAGATAAATTAACTCTTAAGTCCGAATGAAATAGTACACATCACTAGCAAATCTGTCACGTTGGGGGAAATGTGTGTTTTTTTTTTCCTAAGAGGAAAATGGTTGTTATACTTATTGCTATCTATATATATATATATATATATTAAACTTCACTAAAGAATGAGGAGAAAATATTATTAATTGAATCTAACTGTGAAGTGCCGTGTTATTATACACACTTCATATAATAATAATTTAATTAAACTAAGTCAATAGTAATTGAGTCGTAATTAATTAATTATAATTGTTTAAAATTATAAAATAATATAATATAATATTTTCTGGGTTAACTTTAGAACCCCAAACTGAAACCAAAAACATGTGATTGCGGATATAGAAACTTGACTGACACCTACTATATATCACTAAAACATTAATTTTGGAACTTTAAAGAGATGATTGTTTGATTTTTTTTAAAATTAATTATGATATAAAATTAACATATATACTTTGATTTTTTACTTTGTAACTGGGCGAATTTTTACTTTAAAATTTATAAATGGGATCATAATCGGTGTAATTAAGTAGGAGTTACCCTGACCATGACCATGGCTATGGCCATGGAGTCCTTCATTCCAACTAGCATGCAGAACTGAGGGTACGTAGGGAGAGTGGGGACGAGGACGACTAGCCTCTACAACTAAATCTTAGATACCACATGTCTTAACAATTTTTAACTTAAAGCGGCAGAGAAGTTCCAGAGCCAGAAGGATAGAGAAATTAAATTAAGCTGCTCCTTCTTCTTCTTCTATTTCTTCTTCTTCATGCTTTCTGCTAGTTTTACCTTTGCCTCTTAATTGTTCTTCTTCTTAATTAATTATACAACTAACCATGGAGATGGATCAAGGCCTCAGCAGGAAGATGAGAAGAGTTTTCCTCCTACTCAACGTCATCCTCCTCGCCATAGGAACCTGCGGCGGCCCTCTCATCATGCGCCTCTACTTCCTCCACGGCGGCGCTCGAATCTGGCTCTCCAGCTGGCTCGAAACCGGTGGCTGGCCCATCAATTTCATCCCCCTTCTTGCCGCCTACCTCCAACGCCGCCGCAAGCAAGGTTTGGCCACCAGCGCCGTCCTCATCAAGCCCCCTATCTTCTGGGCGGCCGCCGTTATCGGCGTCCTCACCGGCTTCGACGACTCTCTCTACGCCTACGGTGTGGCGAAGCTTCCGGTGTCGACTTTGTCTCTGATCATCGCCTCCCATCTGGGCTTCACGGCGCTCTTCGCCTTCCTCCTGGTGAAGCAGAAATTCACGTCGTACACCGTGAACGCCATCGTGTTGCTGACCATCGGCGCCGGAGTTTTGGCGCTGCACACGAGCGGCGACAGGCCGAAGGGCGAGTCGAACAAGGACTACTCCATGGGTTTTGTGATGACGGTGGCCGCGGCGGCGTTGTACGGGCTGGTTCTGCCGATGGTGGAGCTGACGTACAAGAAGGCGAATCAGGCCGTGACCTACACGCTGGTGTTGGAAATTCAGGCGGTCATGTGTTTCTTTGCCACTCTTGTTTGTACAGTCGGCATGGCCATTAACAATGACTTCAAGGTTCTCTCTCTCTCTCTCTCTCTCTCGCTGGCTTGGCATATTATTTATCAACATAAACCAAAATTCTTAGTTGTAGAAGCTAAGGTTAATTTTAAGTGCAATCTATGTTACCAGTTGTTAGTGGTGTTAAGTGATATCCAGATGTTAAATTGGAATATCTTGGTGACTTTTACTTGTTCTTACTTTTTACCATTACATCTTGAGTGGCATAATGTTAAATAAAAACAGATTAGTTAAAGATAAATTATAAAATATGGGTTCTGATTGAAATCTTTTAAAATGGGAATGCTGAAAATGGGAATACTTTTTACAATGTTTGTTTACAGATTGCAACATTTTTGTAACATTTTAGGTTAATTTTTGTTTACGACTACTTTTACATTTTATTTTTATTACACTTTTGTAGTGTATATGTTCTTTTTTATGTTTACAGATTGCAACATTTTTATTTCTTTAATTTTTGAATTTTATTGAGGGAAAAAATGATATTTAATTTATTCTTTATGAATTGCTCGACTAATATATATATATATATACATGCATATGCTCTAAGGGATTCAAAAATGGAGGTATAATATTTCTTAGCTAGTCTGCACTAAAGTGTAATGAATATTTCTAAATTAATTAAACTAAATCACCACACTGCAGATATAATATATCACCCAAAACAAAAGGAAAACAACAAACAAATTAAAGAAACTAACACACCATACGCCTCTCATTACTGAGAGATTTGCCATCCTACTAGTCAAGACATGCATGAATGATAACAAGTCACTAATTGCGGTAGTAGAGCAAGAAGAGATGGCCCCTTGAAATAAAACAATTACAAGTTAAAAGCACTAGTGGAAGGGGCACTGAGTCTCTTTAAGCAGCCCAACGACGAAGCTTGCCCGTGCATTTTAATCAAGATTATCAGAACTTGTTAATTTGCTTCACTTGCCTTTGCACATATTTAAATAAAATTATCTAGAAGAAGTCATTATAATTCCTTTATCACTTGAGTAACCTTAGCTCACACTCACGAGAGGTGAAGTTTTAACTAAGAAAGTTTTCTTTTTTTTAATAAGAATTCATAGCCTATGCTGTTTGGAAGTTCTGAATTGTCTTGACAACTTAGCCTCGATCTCCCATGCCATGCAGGCCATTCCAAGAGAAGCAAGAGAGTTTGAGCTGGGAGAGACCAAGTATTACCTGGTACTGTTTTTCAGTGGCATATTCTGGCAGTGCTTCTTCCTAGGCGCAATAGGAGTCATCTTCTTCGGCTCGTCTCTACTCTCTGCAATCATCATCGCCGCTCTTCTCCCGGTGACAGAAGTCTTGGCCGTCATATTCTACAAAGAAAAGTTTCAGGCGGAGAAAGGCGTTTCTCTGGTTCTGTCTCTGTGGGGTTTTGTTTCTTACTTCTTTGGCCAGATCAAACATGACAAGCAGAAGAGTACCGAAACTCAATCGCTGGAGACTGAGATGCCACAGAGCACTGTGGCCTATATCCCATGAACGGTTGGTTGGATGCTGTCCTGTCATTGAATAAGAACAAAGCCATTTAAGTTCTTAAAAGCAACTTTTTTCGAGTGTATCCTCCAACCACGTGTTTGTGGTCATATCCTCCCTAATGTAATTATATCTTTGTGGGCTATTGAAAGTACTGACAGGGCCCAAAATGAAGAGTGACAGGCCATCCTAGCCGGGGCCCAACTACAGCCTGCGCTGCAAGTAGAGCTGTTAAATGGGCTAGCCCACGGGCCACTTGGTTTGATGGAGGGAGGGATATGGCTCCCCATATTTCATTTATATTTTTCGTCATTTGTACGGATGGGAGACTGAGCAGAAGCTTTCTTTGTTAGTTTGACATCTATCATTTTATATAAATAGTCCGGGTACATTTAATATAATTTATTTTTAATATTTAAATATTTTTATTCAATGATAATAAATATATCATATTTTAAAATATTTTAGTAAACAATAAAATTATTTAATGCTAAAAATAAAATATATTAAATATATTTTAACAAATACTCTATAATTAGTAAAATTCCATATAAATAAGAGTAATACTAATCATTACCTCATTGACAATGGTTAAAGGACAATAATTACACATTACTTGTCGTTAAATAAATAAATATTGGTGTTTGGAATTTTATAAGTAACATAAATTTAAAATATCTTTTATATGTTTTGTAAAGAGTTAAAAATTATAACATTAAAAAAGCAATTTTGGACTTGAACTGAGAATATCTGTGTCACAATAAAATTGAAATTGAAAGGAATTCTAACACTACATCAAGATTGTTATAATAAAAAATAAAAAATAAAAAAATCCATTACATTAAGACTAATTTTTATTTAAACTTATAAAACGAGAAATGCTAAACTGTAACTATTAAGTATCCACGTGTCACTCTTTATTTTAAAGATAAAATCTTCGTTTAAAATCATTTTAATTTCTGCTGCACTGCACTACTCCTAATTCAATGATTGTGAAAAAATTCTTATTTAATTTATAGGGGTATCCAAAATTTTTTATTCCTTCATGATTCTGTAAAGATAGAAGTCTGATTTGGCGGCCCAAATACAGACAAATCAATAATGATTGATATAAAATAAGTTTTAAAACTTTAAATTAATAATTTCATGATTAAAAAATCTTATATATTATTTTTAAGAAAATTCAATCCGCAACCAACAAAATTACTCCTCAGAGCCCATACACCCACCAAATCCTCTAATAATTTTAAAATACTTATTTTACCTCTACAGCCCACTCTCTCCTCTAATCAGCTCTGATAGTCGGTCGTCACCTCGTATTTCTCTATCTCTCCCGCATCATATATACACATACACACATATATATACACGTCATTGTTGGCCGATCCACACACACACACATATATATATATATATACACACACACACACACCTATATACACACACAAAAGGTTCCATGGCCACAGCCATGGCAGTCGCGGCCATGGAACCCAACAGTTGCGGCCATGGAACCCAGCAACAGTAGTCGGGGAACACTGGGTTCCCCAACTGCCATCAGTCGGGGTTGTGTTCCTCGATTGATGGCAGTCAGGGAACTTCCCGACTGTTGGGTTTCATGGCCGCAGCCATGGAACTTTTCGTGTGTATATATATATAGGTGTGTTTGTGTGTGTATATATATATCTGTGTGTCTGGGTCGGCCATGATCGATCCAGCAATAACGTGTGTATATATATATGTGTGTGTGTATGTATAGTACGGTAGAGAAAAAGAGACATGAGGCGACAACCGACGATCAGGGGTGATTGGAGGAGAGAGTGAGCTGTAGGCTGTGAGAGGTAAAATAGATATTTTAAAATTATTGAAGGATTTGGTGGGGTGTGAGCTATGAAAAATAATTTTATGAACTGCAGATAAAATTTCTCATATTATTATTATGCTCTTCTTCTTGTCAAAATTAGTAAGTGGGAGAATCTCTCACTCTCTGTGAGGATTGACGTTGGACGTTTGAAGTTCAAGGATGTCGTCCGCAAACACAGATGACAAACGTATGAACCCAAAATAACATATTCAAAGCACCATAATGCGAGTAGTAGTAGTAGTAGTGTTGTTTAAATTCTTCAAGTTATATAGCATTGAAATGTGATGTCATTAATCATAGAGAGCGACGAAGGCAATGGCATCAAATGATGGAGGCACTGGTAGATTTGAACAAACGATGATTAAATAATTGTGCCCCATCTTGACCCGATCCCATCCTATCCTGTCCTGTCCTGTCCCGTCTACTATTGAGTTGGAGTGTTATGGTTCTAAATGGCCTTAATGCTCCAAGCAAGTCAATAAGGCAGCACCGCCACAATTGGGCCCATAAATGTGAAAAAATAAAAAGGGAAAAGATTGTGTATTTTCTTTTCCTTTCTTTGTTTTGAATAAAAATATTTAATTATTTCTAAAAATTGAAAATAACAAAGAATTTTGAACTGTAATTAAAGGTTTTCTTTTTTGGGATGTAGGGTGTGTTTTGAACACGATTTCTATAAGCAAGTGCTCTTAAATGCAATTAATTTCAAAATCCTTGACCCAATAATAATGAGACAAAAATGCTCCTCGAAAATTAATATCATGACCGATAGGATGGCGATGGCTGATTGTCACGACCTGACCTGACCTGGAGGTTAACAAGTGCTCGTGTCGTCTTACATTTAGCCATATTGGGCACATACAACACCTAATAGGGTTCTCTCGTGTCGTCTTACATTTAGCCATATTGGGCACATATAGGGTTTTTTCTCCCCTCCCCTCTTTTCCTCCAATCAATCTAACTAACTCCTTGGCTAGTCCATCATGAACTGCACTCCAACTCGTCTTCTTCCCAAACCACATGGCTTAGTGTTACCTGTCTTCTATCTTTGTTAGTCCCTGCATGGCTCAATGTTTCCCCAACACTGCCCCATCTGAACTCTGCCAGCTCTTCTTTGATGTGACCTCATAATACTTCAAATTTTTAAGATAAATTAGAAAATTAGGATTTTCTTTTCAAATAAACCCAAAAAAAGGGCTTGTTATAGGCTTTCCCAGCATAATTCTTTATGGGCCATACTCGATCCAATGCGCCAGCCCAATCGCCCGGAGCCTAGAAAGCCCATGTGACCTCATAGAAGAAAGTCCAAACACCACCAAAACCTACAGCTCATTAAGTGAGCTCTTCACAAGCTTCCGGTAAAGTCCTTTACGAGCTCTTCACAATCTACTAACAAGCTCCCGATAAAAACCCTCAATCCGCTGGACCGTCAAATCGCTGGTTTAACACCTCTAACTCGCACAAAAAGTAAAACTGCTGAGAAGTCAGAGGTGGGGTCCATTCACTTTATTTGCAACAGCCCATGCTCCTCGAAATGAAGATCCCACTTACGATTTTGCACAGATGATAAGAACTGTTTGTCCCCCATTATGTCATCTTTATATTTCTATATATTATCCAAATTGTAAAGGCTCCTCATTATAAATAGGGGTCAGAGATATCATGGAGGGGACACGAGGAATAATCAGACACCGTCATTCTGAAGGAATAATCAGAGTGCGAGCGTGGAGTAGGCATTATTCTGGTCGAACCACGTGAAAATTGCTAGGTGTTCTTCACTGGTACCTAGAACCTTTGTTGTTTTTTTCTTCTTCTTACCACTTTTTAGACTTACTCATTGCAGCCTAAAACGAATCACGGTCGGTTAAAATTGAACATTGACAAGGCTTAATGGCAAGTTTGCATTGATTTGATTGTATTTTTGTAATTTGTCAATGGATTTCATTAAATACAGGAGAGCATTTTGATGAAGTAATAAGTGACATTTTCACAGATAGCTTAATTGCGAGTAACCTATAAGGAAGAAATCAGATAGGGGCGTGAGTGAGCTTTCTGCATGAACCCTCTGATACTTAAGTTAGTCTTAAGATAAGTGTAAAGAGTTGAAAGAAGGTAGAATTGTTGTAGTATCAGAGTTATGACCATACCTAAACAAAAGGGATGGTTCTTCTAGTTATAAAGAAGAGAATAACAGAAAAGTCACATCTTTTGACAGGCATCTTAGACATTCATTCGGATTTATTGAGGGGCATTTTAGTGGTAAGTTTGATCTATTTTTCATGGTCTCATGCTTGGAGATCAGGTCTCACAGGATCTACAATCTCCCCATAAGGCCTCTTGCATGGCTTGAAAAGAGATTCTTGAGTTTGGACAACCCATAAGAGTCTCCCAAATGTCTTCTTGCAAATAAGTGTCTTATGAGCTATTCTGGACGGGTCTCCCAATGGTATCTCAAGAGAGGCTTCCAGGGGGTCACTCAACCATATTGAGTATTATTTAGTGTTGCTCGAGTTTCATCAACCTTTTACTCACTCAACTAGCCATCCCATAAAAGACCTCCATCAACTAAGTTATTCAAGTAGCACCAAGCCTCACTCGACTATGCAGCATCTTGGCAATCATCTCACTTGGCCATCTATCTCTTGTATAGTCACTTGGCATGGTCTTTCGCATAATCACTCAGTCATGGTCTCTCGCATAGTCACTCAACCATGGTCTCTCGGCCCAATCTTAATCACTTGGCCATAGTATCTCTATAAGTGTGCAAACAGTCAGTCCAATTATCAAACTGGTTGAAATTTAATAATCGAAAAAATAAATCATTGTACAAAATCGAACCAAACCAACTAAACAAACTCAAAAATTGAACTAACCGAAAAATCAAACAAAATTCGTAAAAATCAAACTAACCGAATAAACCGAACAAAGCCAAAAAAAACCTAATAAACCGAACTAATTTTCGGTCTTGCTATTTCCACCGGCCGATAATTCCAATGATCGAAACTGATCGTCAAATTCCCCTAACCGCAATGGTTCATATATCTAAAAATGATTTTGATCTAACAGATGATTTTTTTTAGATTTAAAAATTAATTTTATTGTAAAAAGACTCAAAACTCGTTTCTAGAAAAACATCACTTGGCTCACTATTAGGCATAACAAGTGTATTTTCCCAAAGTATTAGGCCTTAAGTGTAATTTTTTAAAGATTGTTAAGGTTTTTGTGTAATTCCAAGAAATTTTTTAGGGTTAAGGGAAAACTTAAATTGCAATGGGTTTGAATATAATTTGCAAAAGTTACAAGTGTAATATATCAAAAATAGAGGGATAAAATAAAGGGGTTGAATTAATTGGAATTTATCAAACTCAATGGGTAAAGGTATAATTTCCAAAACTTATGCAATTTGCTGACCAACTTGCACCACTATCACAGTGGCCAAATCTTGAGGATTCGACCTATGGATGATCAAAAGAGTGATGAACAGCTAGGATCTAAGGGTTTTAGCAGTGTGAAAGATGAATTTCAACTATATAAAGATAGAAGGGTTTGGTTGAAAATTGAGGAACAAATCAACCATATTTTAATTGTTTTTAAGAGAATTTGATAATGGATTTTTGTTTATAGGTTCAAAAGGGATCGATTGGGACAAAAATATGGTATTTAGGTTGAGATTTGAGAAATATACTTGCTTGGCTAGAAAATCGGAGTTCGATAGAGGCACAACTTTTCTAACAAAAATTAAGGGTTTGCGGTGGGTTTTTTAGTTAATGGAGGGACGAAGGTGATATATCAAAAGAAAAGGAAGAGATTGGGTGCAACAGGGAATGTTTGGTGAGAGTTCTAACGTTTTTGAAGGTTGTTGAAAAATCACTCCTTATTGGGAAAATAAGTTCGACAAAGCACAAATCGATGATTCTGAGGGGGTTTTCGGCCAGAAAAAAAGGAAGACGGATAGAAAAAAAGATTAGGGGAAGAAAATAGTGAAAAAGAATACATAAAGAAAAAGAAAAAAAAATGAGAACATAGAGTCTCTGATGACAAGAAAAGGCTAGAAAAGACAACGGAGATGAGAGGGGTGTCGGGCTAGTGCAACACATCTCCTAAAGGCTTAGCGTGCATGAGGCAAAAGGCATGCAATACACACACCAAAAAAGAAAATAAAATAAGAAAGAAATAGAAAAAAATAAAGAAAAAATCAAAAAATTACAAAAAATAAATAAAAATATTTGAAAAAAATAACAAGTGTTAGGAAAACATTCAAGGCTCAGAAAAATAATTTTTAGCACATCAAAGCCATAAACAAGAAACTAGAAGCTAGCATTGATATAATTTTTTTTTTTATTTTTCTCTAGGCATAATCAAGGTATAAGGTATGAACATTTTATTTGCATAATTATCGTGAAAATATGTGATTGCATAGCATTCTATTGAATAATAGGAGATAAAGTGTGAAAAATTATCTTACATGTGTCAGTTTTTGTTTTTGAAAAGGTCATGTAAATGTACAATATGTGATATTCTGATACTATTTCATTTGATGAAATTGGTTATTCATATCAAATATCTAGTACAAAAATGTGTTTGGAACATATAACTTGTAAGCACCCCCGCCCGGATATCTCAACCACCCGATCTATCCGAACAGAAGCATTTACGGAAGGGAAAAGAGGATAAAACACAAAACGAGAATTTACCCTAGCATGCATGCAAAAGGAAAACAACAGTGAAAGCAAACTACAAATATGCACACATGACAAGTACCATGTTGGAACATCGGTCATGGAGTATAAAAACATATACAGACGCCTGTGCCAACAATAGAAGATGCAAGAAATAACCCGGCACAGCTAAAAATAAGAGACAAAAATACTGACAAAATATCAAAGATAATGGGGGCATCTAACTGTATACCGAACCAACGCGACCGGTTGCTAGGCAGTGCGATCTCCGCCCTCGACCTTCGATTTACCTTTACTTGGAATGATGGAAAGCAAGGTGAGTCGCAAGACTCAGCAAGTTTATAAAAAAAGAAAGGCTATAAATAGAAGAAGAAATCACCCCCAAACACAGTCTCGCACGTACACACAAGCCATGAGACGCTACAACACAACGGTGCAGCATAATAAAAGCACATACTGGTCCTTGGGGCCCACACAAGACACCTGGCACCCAAGTCCCATACCAACCTGCCACTGCCCTGAAAGGCAACAAATGTCCTCAGCAAACCTGTGCGCATTGTCCTGAGTTGGTACTCCCGTCACTCGTATCCATGTCGGTACTCCCGACAACCAAGCCATAGGCTCCCTCGGAACGGTACTCCCGTCCGAGAACTAATACTACCAGTAACCATGCAATGCACATAAAAATGTAATGGCGTAGTGAGCATCAACGTGATACACTGGCGCCCATACATCCAGGCATCAGACCATGTTCTGCTCACATAGTAAACCACACGCGATGCATATGCCCATGCTGGATGTATCATAATCAAGCTAGAATGTTCGTGACTAAGCATAACCAAATTAGGATAACCCCAACATGCAGCCTATACCCATGTGCACACCAAACCATGCAACAAGAATAAAATGTAACCAGGCATTCTATAATCACATAACGGCAGAGCTAGTCAGCAGTGCTTGGCATAGGTCAACGATCAGTGGATAGGAGAGACCAGCCGACGGCCTAGGATAGATCGTGCGACAGTCACTCCGTCACCGGACAGCCGATCCTTGCCCCCACTACACGACCGCTCTAGCCTATAAACAACTAAAAACTATAATAATACCCGAATAACTAAAAACCTATCCCCATGTGAGAACAACATCATTCCCATAGGCAGGGGGTGGCACAAACCCCCATAGGCAATTAACAAATAATACCCACGAAACCAGTTTAATAAATTAAATTTAAAGTAACCCATTCAAAATTCCATAATTCATAAACGATCGAAACAAAAGAAGGAAGGTCAAATAAATTGACAACGAAAGAATCGACGAGGAGGGTATAAAGAACTTGTCTCAACAAAGGTATCCTTAGGCTTGACTTGCCCAAAAGCGGTAAAAATTATACAAAATGTAATATCGCATTAATTGTCCAAATTAATAAAATTGGTCCCCAAACGAAATTCTAACCATACAAAATACTTATTACTAGCTTCTCTACATATCTGGCAAATTAAATCTTCGATTAAACTTGGTTTAATCCTGATTTTTCCACCAAAATCTTCAAATTTTCTTGCTCGCGCGCGCATTGAATTGCTGGAATTTTTGCTTACTGTTCGAACTGCATTAAAAACGCTTGATTTTTGCTTTAAATTCGTGCAAAAAGGAGCGAACGAGAGGGCGCCACGTGGCAACGCGCGGGCCAGCCGCTGGGGAGGCCACCGCCTCATCGAAACGGCGTCGTTTCAGACGCCTAGGCTGATTAAAATCAGCCAAAATCCATTGCCTCGCGCGCGTGCACCCACGGGCTCGAACCCACGATCGGTTACCTCCCACGCACACCCGCAACCACCTGCACCGCACACGCCTTCATACATATACCGCGCGCCATTTTATTTAAAGGGATCTTCGGTCCCTTTTATGGAAACGCACCAGCACCCACCAACTTCCATTATTTACACACACCCTCCCCCCCTTAATTAATTACACTAACGCCCGAAACTTCTAAAAATCATGCAATTTAATTTATTTCAAATTTTTTTCTTATTTCAGAAATTTTCTAAAATAACATAGTTAATTATCTTAATTTCTTATTTCCTTAAATTCACATAATTTATTTTTATTTAAAACAACAAGTTATTTTAATATTTCTTTTAAATTAAATTACCTCGATAATGAATAATTAAATTAAATCGCAATTTACGGGTCGCTACATAACTCATCCCCAAATGTATTTTCTCCTATAAAAGTGAATATATATAAAGATATTCTATGTTGCACGGAACGAGAAATATTTCTAATAGGAAACGGAAATGTCGAAACGAACATTCTTCTAAAAAAATAGGCATCAATAGGGTCCGAAATGGGAATAGGAAATGTTTCGAAAACATTTCAGAAATAGTGAAATGGCTCCTATGAGGTGTTTTCATGCAACATAGCAGATATTAATTAATGAATACTACACAGCGACAACAAATTTGTTCCTTGGAGTTTCAAATTCAATTTGCATCTTTGTAATTTAATGTTTTGAAATTTCTACTCTTATCTTATTGTATATTTGAACAAATTTATAATTTAATGTTTTTATTGTATCTTATTGTATCTTTATGTACAATAAAAGCCGAGGTGTTAGAACTCTATGTACCAAGTGTATTGTAACACTAACGCCCTATGCGTGGCTAACTCGTCCCAAGGTGATCTCGATGGTCTATCTAGCATCCATATTATGCTCCACGACAATTTTGCCCACTCCTATGAAGTACGAAAATGGTTCAGACACATCGTTTCAGCGTTTTTGAACTATTTCTTGTTTCGGAAACGAGAAAAATGGTCCGAAACTTTTTCGAGCCATTTGTGTAATTTTCATAAACTTACGGGTCGTTTCAGCATTTTACATAATTTGCTGGAAACGCGTTTCCGCCACTTAAAGAAGCCCTACACTCCTTCATTTTTCCCCCTCTTCTTCTTCTTCCAGAAACATGTTCCCTAGACCATTTTGATTGAGACTTTTGTCAGGCAATATAAAGAAGTTCTAGAGATGTTTAACAAAATGCAAGTAGCCGGTGTCTTACCCAACAAAGCAACTTGCAATATTCTGATTCAGAAATGTTGTAAAACAGGGCAAACATGGGCAATGAATAAAATACTTCAGTATATGAAGGAAAACTCTCTTGTCCTTCGTTACTCGGTTTATCTAGAATCCCTTGAAACTTTAAAAGCCGCTAGTGAGAGTGATGTTCTCCTAAGGCAAGTCAATCTACATTTTTCTATTGAATGTGCCACAAAGGATGACATAAACAATTGCGATGCAATTGTTTGAATATTTTTTTATTTTTTATATTAAAAATTATATTTACAAAAAAATCTCCTATATTTTTTAAATTTACAGTTTATCCCGCATTTTCATTTCCTACTTTTTTAGAAAAATGTCGCTTCTGCATTTCCGTTTCCTATCGGAAATGTCTCCCGTTTTCATTTCCGTGCAACCTAGGCCTACTCAACCTGACTCCAGTTTGCATTACTTCCTCCAAACCTTGTCATCCTCCATGCCTTGGTCAAATCATGCTTCCCCATGCCCGACCCACGAGCTAGCCGCCTATTGATTCAACTCAATTATCAATCCATTGCCTTGTCAAGCACACGAAACACCACAAAATTAATAGGGGCACAACACAATGGTTACTCTAGACACTAACTTTGAAAATAATTGAGTAAGATAATAACTCAATCTTTTTTTATACAAAAAAAGAAACAAATAACCAAACACAATAACAAATGAACATGGTACGTAAGTATATCTATATATATTGTCCATAAGCATATTTAAAGAATAATAATTGATGGTGGTGGCAATACTTGTGTTGTACTAGAGTAATGATGTTTACTTTTAAAGGCATGTGTTCAATTCTTTTTGAAAGTATTGTCACTTTTTTTTCTTTATATTTTAGTGTTATTTTAATCTCGAATTTAATAGAGTAAGTGTGATCTATGATTCTCTCAAGACAATTGGTGTAAATTGGTGCAAGAAGTAATGTAAAGGGTGACTATAAAAATTATGAGAAGATGGACTTAATTAGTATATCTACCCACTATTGTCTATTGTCCATTGTCCATCTAAATACTATAGGTCACACTCACATGTGTGATTGCCAAACCACCCTTCATCTCTTTCTATGCATTTATTGCTCTCCATAAATAAATGAATAAACTATTAAATAAGTTATTAGACTTTAATTTAGAGGTTAAATTAGATTTAAAAAGGTTAAATAAATCAATATATCTAAGAGTTAGGATCAAATTGATCACTAAACTTTAAAAAAAAGAACAAATTACAATTGTATAGGTCATGTTTTTGCCTAGGTAGAATTATTTTAATTGGGGATAGAGTTGGTACTATTAATAGAATTAAAATGTTATGGGTCAATACATGCTTCGCCATGCCCAACCCACGAGCTAGCCTGTAAGGCCCGCTTCCGAATACTCGAAAGAAGGTCATTACAGAGATGATATAGAACAAAACTGAACTCAACTCATCGTTTCTACCAGTGAAAATTTAAATAAGATTTAATTACATTCCCAATATCTCATAACTTTAGGCTCGATGGCCATACAAAATAATAAAAGGCTCAATGCGCATAACATAATAAATTCTCATTATTACAAATCTCACCAAATCACTAACTAGGATCTTTAAAGTTAGGACGCATCTCCATACACCATTATCCCTGGCTGTAGTCCTACTAGACTCATCCCTAATAATAGATTTACCTTTACCTGGAATGGCAAAGAAGATCAAGTGAGCCACAAGGTTCAGTAAGTTCTAAAACAAAAAACAATATATAGGATCCAAGAATATGATAACACCAAGAAGAGTAATAAAGGACTCCACAATTATATATATACAAGATTCATAATTCATGAGCTTATCAATTCAACTTAATATATCATGTCATCATGTATCACTATGCAAATGTGCATAATATCTCAATGTCATTATCCACTCTCAAGGACTCGTAAGCCATCAATCAATACATGCAAAAGTGCATCATTTCATTGTCAATATCAATTTTTTCAGCTCTCAAGCCATAATTTGATGCATGAAAAAGTGCATAAGTTCCATAAACCTCACAATAAATATGGAGCCAACCTGTCGGGTTATGGCCACCTCGTCCCGTGCTAGGTGCTCTAGGGTACCCTTTCTCCCTCTGCGCAAAATAATAGGTGCGCAAAACATATATATATGTAACATGTACATGTATGCATTTTCCAACCACATGTATTTAAATTCTTGTTTTTACGATATTCATACTTTCAATATTTCTTACCCATACCGGGTATTTTTCCATCATCAGATAAATTCAACATATCTTACTTCATAACGTTTACCACATTCAAGATGTAATTTATGACACAAAAATGCTTGATGTAATTTACAACACAAGAATACTTCTTTGAGAGATGCTATTTGATATTAAATATCGATTCACTAGTTGAGGGGTATTATAAATTCAATAACTATTTTTTTTCCCATCATATGATTATTGTGATTTCATTTAACTAGCGATAGTATGCATTTACCTGCATTCGTGCTCATAACTCAAATTCTTGATTAGTCCCCATGCAATCAAATGACTACACCACGCGAAATTACTGACTAAACATAAACCTGAAATTTTTCTAAGGCAATGGACCAAATAGAACATATTTTGAAGATGTCTTCATTTTGAAAAACTAACTCCCGATAATTTGATAACTAGCATTCATTATTGTAAAAATGATTTTTAATGAATTTTTCAAGAAACAGAAACTATGTATTCTGATAGCGGTAAAATTGTAAATTCGTGAATTTGTACTAAAACCAAAATTTTATCTTTTTATTGTTATGGATTTTAATTTTTTTGATATTTTTATTGAATCCAAATAGGGAGTACTTTCTTATTTACATTTATGTATTAAAGTAAATGAAAGTAAAATATAAATTAAGGAAAATACAAACATTTATGTATTGGTGGAAAGATGGGTTTAATTAGTATATCTACCCACTATTTTCTATTGTCCATCTAAATACTATAGGTCACACTCACATGTGTGATTGCCAAACCACCCTTCATCTCTTTCTATGCATTTATTGTTCTCCATAAATAAATGAATAAAATATTATATAAGTTAGTAGACTTTAATTTAGAGGTTAAATTAGATTTAAAAATGGTTAAATAAATCAATATATTTAAGAGTTAGGATCAAATTGATCACTAAACTTTAAAAAACAGAACAAATTACAATTGTATGGGTCATGTTTTTGCCTAGGTAGAATTATTTTAATTGGGGATAGAGTTGGTACTATTAATAGAATTAAAATGTTATGGGTCAATTCATGCTTCGTCATGCCCGACCCACGAGCTAGCCGCCTCTTGATTCAACTCAATTATCGATCAATTGCCTTGTCAAGCACGCCAAACACAACAAAAATTAATGGGGGTAGGACATGATGGTTACCCTAGACACTAACTTTGAAAATAATTAAGTAAGATAATGACTCAATTTTTTTTTATCCAAAAAAGAAACAAACAACCAAACACAATAATAAATGAACATGGTACATAAGTATATCTATATATATTGTCCATAAGCATATTTAAAGAATAATAATTGAAGGTGATGGCAGTACTTGTATTGTACTAGATTAATGATGTTTATTTTAAAGTCACATGTTCAATTCTCTTTTAAAGTATTGTCACTTTTTTTTCCTATCATTTAGTGTTATTTTAATCTCGAATTTAATAGAGTAAGTGTGATCTATGATTCCCTCAAAACAATTCATGTAAATTGGTGCGAAGATGGGCTAAATTAGTATATCTACCCACTAATTTCTATTGTCTATCTAAATACTATAGGTCACACTCACATGTGTGATCGCCAAACCACCCTTCATCTCTTTCTATGCATTTATTGTTCTCCATAAATAAATGAATAAAATATTAAATAAGTTATTAGACTTTAATTTAGAGGTTAAATTAGATTTAAAAAGGGTTAAATAAATCAATATATTTAAGAGTTAGGATCAAATTGATCACTAACCTTTAAAAAAAAGAACAAATTACAATTGTATGGGTCATGTTTTTGCCTAGGTAGAATTATTTTAATTCAGGATAGAATTGGTACTATTAATAGAATTAAAATGTTATGGGTCAATTCATGCTTCGCCATGCCTGACCCACAAGCTAGCCGCCTCTTGATTCAACTCAATTATCAATCCATTGCCTGGTCAAGCACGCCAAACACCACAAAAATTAATGGGGGCAGGACATGATAGTTACCCTAGACACTAACTTTGAAAATAATTAAGTAAGATAATGACTTAATTTTTTTTTATTCAAAAAAAAAACAAATAACCAAACACAATAATAAATGAACATGGTACGTAAGTATATCTATATAAATTGTCCATAAGCATATTTAAAGAATAATAATTGATGGTGATGGCAGTACTTGTGTTGTACTAGATTAATAATGTTTATTTTAAAATCACATGTTTAATTCTGTTTTAAAGTATTATCATTTTTTTCCTATCATTTAGTGTTATTTTAATCTCAAATTTAATAGAGTAAGTGTGATCTATGATTCTCTCAAGACAATTCATGTAAATTGGTGCTAAGATGTGCTTAATTAGTATATCTACCCACTATTTTCTATTATCTATCTAAATACTATAGGTCACACTTACATGTGCGATCGCCAAACCACCCTTCATCTCTTTCTATGCATTTATTGTTCTCCATAAATAAATGAATAAAATATTAAATAAGTTATTTGACTTTAATTTAGAAGTTAAATTAGATTTAAAAAGGGTTAAATAAATCAGTATATTTAAGAGTTAGGATCAAATTGATCACTAACCTTTAAAAAAAAGAACAAATTACAATTGTATGGGTCATGTTTTTGCCTAGGTAGAATTATTGTAATTGGGGATAGAATTGGTACTATTAATAGAATTAAAATGTTATGGGTCAATTCATGCTTCACCATGCCCGACCCACAAGCTAGCCGCCTCTTAATTCAACTCAATTATCAATCCATTGTCATGTCAAGCACGCCAAATACCACAAAAATTAATGGGGGCGGGACATGATGGTTACTCTAGATATTAACTTTGAAAATAATTAAGTAAGATAATGACTCAATTTTTTTTATGCAAAAAAGAAACAAATAACCAAACACACTAATAAATGAACATGGTACGTAAGTATATCTATGTAAATTGTCCATAAGCATATTTAAAGAATAATAATTGATGGTGATGGCAGTACTTGTGTTGTACTAGATTAATGATGTTTATTTTAAAGTCACATGTTCAATTCTTTTTGAAAGTATTGTGACTTTTTTTTTCTATAATTTAGTGTTATTTTAATCTCAAATTTAATAGAGTAAGTGTGATCTATGATTCTTTCAAAACAATTCATGTAAATTGGTGGGAAGATGGGCTTAATTAGTATATTTACCAACTATTTTCTAATGTCCATCTAAATAATATAGGTCAGACTCACATGTGTGATCGCCAAACCACCATTAATCTCTTTTTACGCATTTATTGCTTTTCATAAATAAATGAATAAAATATTAAATAAGTTGACTTTAATTTAGAGGTTAAATTAGATTTAAAAAGGGTTAAATAAATTAGTATATTTAAGAGTTAGGATCAAATTGATCACTAAACTTAAAAAAAAGAACAAATTACAATTGTATGGGTCATGTTTTTGCCTAGGTAGAATTATTTTAATTGGGGGATAGAGTTGGTATTATTAATAGAATTAAAATGTTATTAGATGAAGTTAAAAAAAATTAATCATAATGACTAACGTGGCCATAAATTTAAAGGTACTTTTATTTATTTGATATTTTTTTAAAATATAGTAATTAAATTGGCCACAAGTGTAAAAATATAATAATTTATTTGAATCATTTTAAATATAATAACTTATTTGACACTTATTTTAAATAAAGTCTAAATCTAAAATTTGTTCTAGGCAAGATGAAGTTAATTAATTTTATCCCTTAATTGTTAAAACTTATTGTAAAAGACCTGTAATCTCTATTAAGATAATGTTTCAATTATTAGCACGAAGTTTTTAAACGACCAGTGGTAAATAATCGTGCAAAAACATGTAATTAGTGATTGATGTATGATAGTAATAAAAATTAGGCGATAATATAATTTAACATTGCGCGTATTTTACAAATTAGGAGATAAATTAACTCTTTAAGTCCGAATGAAATAGTACACATCACTAGCAAATCTGTCACGTTGGGGGAAATGTTTTTTTTTTTTTTTTTCTAAAAGGAAAATGTTTGTCATACTTATTGTTATATATATATATTAAACTTCACTAAAGAATGAGGATAAAATATTATTAATTGAATCTAACTGTGAAGTGTCGTGTTATTATACACACTTCATATAATAATTTAATTAAACTAAGTCACGGGTAATTCAGTCGTAATTAATTAATTATAATTGTTTAAAATTATAAAATATTATAATATAATATTTTCTGGGTTAACTTTAGAACCTCAAACTGAAACCAACAACATGTGATTGCGGATATAGAAACTTGACTGACACCTGCTATCACTAAAATATTAGGTTGCATTTTTTTTTTTTTTGTTTTTAAATTATTTTTAATTTTTTAATTTTCTAAAATAATAAAAATATATTCTTTTTACTGTTTTTAAAAATATATTTTTAAAAATAAAAAAAAATTATAAAGAAAACTCAAAATAACAAAAAGTTATTTTGAATGTTTTCATCCAAAACAAATACTAAATTCAAAACATATTTATTTATTTATTTATTCATATTTTATTATTGAAATAGGAAAAAATATTATAAAATTCATTTACTATAAAATGTTTATATTTTTTTAATAATATATTTACATTAAATATTTCTAATTTAATAAATAATCAAATTTATTGAATAAAATATCATTAAAAAATTATTTTTAAAATTTCAAAGAGAACGTGTTTTCAATTTTCTAAAAATAGACTACTAAAACAGAAAACTGAAAATAAATTCAAAACTCAAAATTAAAAATTAAAAAGTAAAGAAAACATAACCTTAATTTTTGAACTTTAAACAAATGACTGTTTGATTATTTTTTAAAATTATGATATAAAATTTTGATATCATTACATATACATATATCCTCCTACTCTCTACCTTCATTCTCTGTATCAAAATTGTTAGGCAATTATAATAAAATAATTATATTATTAGTTAAATAATAATAATTATATTTGGAATATTATAATTATTGTTCAAAAACATAATTATTATAATATTATATTTAAACTAACCGTATAGAAATATTAAAAAAATACAATATTGTATAAAAAAAATTAAAAATACAATAATATATAAAGAAATGATAAAATCGATACTTGTGTAACACAATTGTTCTAAAACAGATTCATTGCCTCGTTGACCGACAACTGCTGGGTCTCCTCATCTGTAATAACCCAAAATTAATAAAAGTGTAAATTAAATTTACCTAAATTAAATTTAGTTAATTAATTAATATGATATCACTTTTGTGTGGTTGTGTGCATGTGCGTGGAGGTTAAGGAATGGGCAATGGCCATGTTTTTCAAAGAAGAAAACAGAGGAGCAGAGAGTGAGAGATAGAGATCAGTAGGCCGAGAGATTGGGAGGAAGGGAGAGATCGAGAGGGAGAGATTGAGATTGAGAAGGAAGGAGGGTAGTGAGAGAGAGTTTAACCGAGAGAGAGAGAGAAGGCCAATCGGCCATGGCAGCCGCTGCCATGGCCAACAAGGGGCAGCTGCGGCTTGAAGAAGCCGCGACCAAGGTTGATGCTGGAGCAGGGTGAGGTTGCAGCGACGACCATGGGCGACACGAGAGCAGGCAACACATGCGGCTGGAGGCAGCGGCAATGGATGGTGGCCGCGAGCTGGTGCGCGCGCGCCATGGAGGAGAAGAAGGAAGCAACGACCGCTGGAAGAAGAAGAAGAAGAAGAAGAAGAAAAGAAGAAGAAGAAGGAAAGAAGGAAGAGGAAGAAGCAAGGCACAGGAAGCAGGGGCGCGAGAAGAAGAAGAAGAAGAAGAAGAAGAAGAGGAAAAAAAAAAAGAAAATAAGTGAAAAATAATAGAATTTTGGAATTATTTCAGCGTGGGAAGTGATCAGGTACGTGGGTAAAAATTAGTAAAAGCATGTTATGTTTAAATTATAAATTTTACGCGTTTAGAATTAATTAATTTGAGTCTCGGTTGTGTTATTTGCTAGAAAATGATTTAATTCGCATCGGGAGTACAAGAGAGGCTGAAAACAGCTAATTTCAGGCAAGTTCCAATCCCTTTCCTCCTATTCTTTAATTCTCGTGAGAAACCCTATGACTTCTCATATTTTATACATTCCCTTTGTCTGTTTCGACCCGTTTATTAATTATGAAATTTTGAGTTGTTTGATTTAAATTTAGTTTATTAAGCTGGCTTCAAGAATTTTATTGGCGTGATTTAATTTAAAATAAATATGAGACTTATTGGGATTTTATTGTGGTGAGCTTACGAGGGATTTTAGACGGTTAAATTATTTATATTACACGGTAGATTTATTTAATTAAAGCTGCGATTTTATTTATTGCCAGTGAAAGCTTTACTTTGCAGCGGGTGTGCAAGAAAAGCAAGGGACGACCGTGTAAAGGTAAGCTCCCAACCCTCTCTTCCTTATCTTTAATTCCCGTGAAAGATTCCGTGATTTCTTGTATTTTATCACCTCTCTTACTCTAATTCGACACCTAACCTTATTTGTTAAATTATTATTCATTTGTTTTAATTTAAATTAAATCCGAGACTTCTAGAGTTTTATTTGTTGAGTGCCTACGGGGGTTTGTACCGCCCTCATTCCTTTCGGAATGATGTTGAACCCAGTTTGGGGACTAGGTTCCTAGATGGCGGGTTTATTTACGGTTTTCTCAAGTTTATTTATGATTTGGTTAGAGCTATTGAGCAATGGGGCAGGGGTCGACTATTTGATGACGTTGGGGTAGACTATTGTACAGCCCTGAAGTGGACTATCAGGCGGACACTCCTAGTCACTGGGCGTTAACCGGTGCTGGGCATTGCTGACTAGCTCTGCCGGTATGTGATTTACTACATGAGTAGATACATTGTATTACTGGTTATGATTTGATATGCACATGGGTACGGAATGCATGTTGGGATATTCATTTATTGAGTATGCTTGGACACGGACATTCTAGCTTGGTTAGGTTGCATCCAACGCGGGCATATGCATGGCGTGTGGTTTACTATGTGAGCGGCACATAGCCTGATGCCTGGACGTATGGTCGCCAGTATATCACGTTGATACTCACTACGCCATTGCATTTTTATGTGCATTGCATGACTACTGGTAGTTATTAGTTCTCGGACGGGAGTATCGTTCCAAGGGAGCCTATGGCTCGGTTGTCTGGAGTACCGACATGGACGGGTGACGAGAGTACCACCCCGGGACAGCGCATGCAGGTTTGTGGAGATTTATGTTGCCTTTCAGGGCAGCGGTAGGTTGGTATGAGACTTGGGTGCCGTGTGTCTTGTGTGGGCTCCGAAGACCGGTATGTGCTTTTATTATGCTCCACTATTGTGTTGTAGCGTCTCATGGCTTGTGTGTACCTGGGGATTTATTTTGGGGAGAGTTTCTAGTTATATTCAGCCCTCAGCCTTTTTTTTCTTTGTGCTTGCTGAGTCTCTCGACTTACTTTGCTTTCCATCATTCCAGGTAGTGCCAGCGTGGGTCCAAGCAAGGGAGTCAGCATCTAGCGGCAGAGTCGGTATGGTGTACAGGCAGTCCAGTTAGTCCCTGTCAACTATGATGTCGGAGTAGGATCTACTCTATTATTTTGTACTGTGCCAGGTCTTTCCTCGAGTCTCGTGTATGTCGGCACAAGAGTCTATGTATATTTATTTATCATGTGACCGCTGTGCTAGCGGGGTACCCGTAGTGCATGCATGTATTTAGCTTCGCTTCCATTGCTCTCATTTTTGAGTATGCATGCTAGGGTGGTTTTCGCCTTGTGTCTCATTCTTTTTCCTATCATAGGCACTCCCATTCGGATAGACCGGGTGGTTGGGATATCCGAGTGGGGGTGCTTACAATGTTTGTATTAGAGCGTAGTTTGAGTCAATTTTGTGGGACGAGTTCCTGTACACCAAGGTTGTCGGGTGGAGTTAGGGAGGTCTAGGTAAGTCGAATAGGGTCAGGCTGCGTCAAGTTGAGTTGCTGATTCATGTGAGAGACTGCGTTCCAATTGATATTCATGCAAGAGTGATAAGTGCACGTTAGGATGTGACCGTGAGGTGGTATGTAACATCCCGCATCGAGCGATAGGAAGGACCGGAACAACTTACCTTGATCTTGCTGCTAATCTTAACTCCAATTAGCTAAATGACCATACCTCTTCTTGATCGCTAATTACTAACCTTAACCTCCTCAAGTCTTTATACGGTAGTTGGGACTCGATCTTTAAAACCAATGTTATCTACTCTGTAGCCTATGCGACTAAAAGCCCCTCACCGTATCAGTAACTGTCTAATCCCCAAGGTATCTCATAGGTCTCCTCGAAAGAAAATAGTAACTCAAAGACATGAGTTAAACATTCTTCTGGCTGGCATAACAAGCCATCTCATGTTTCTGCCGATGTATCACTTGACCAGCACCTAGAAGAGTCTCATCAATCTCTGTCAACTCTGATGGTTGTGTAGGGTCTATTATCTTATTTTTTGTACTGTGCCAAGTTACTTCTTGTGTCTCGTGTATGTTGGCACAGGAGTCTGTTTTCATTTATTGATCTTGTGATCGTTGTGCTAGTGGGGCACCGGTAGTGCATGCATGTGTTTAGCTTCACTTCCGTTGTTCTTATTTTTGTGTATGCATGCCAGGGTAGCTTTTGTCTTGTGTCTCATTCTTTTCTCCTTCCATAAGTGCTTTCGTTCGGATAGTCCGGGTAGTTGGGATA
Source organism: Diospyros kaki (assembly GCA_036245055.1). Classification (NCBI taxonomy): domain Eukaryota; kingdom Viridiplantae; phylum Streptophyta; class Magnoliopsida; order Ericales; family Ebenaceae; genus Diospyros; species Diospyros kaki. The sequence goes on along the minus strand of BSEG01000015.1, from coordinate 12,951,500 downwards.
TCCGGGTGGTATCAGAGCCGACCCTTGGTGAAGGCGGTCCGACGAGGGCAGGGAGTGGCGCCGGGGCTCGAGGGCCTGTACAAGGAGCGGCTTCTGGCAGGCTTCTAGGATGGCAGCCCCCAAGGGGTGAAGGTCTGGGACCAGTTGTAAGATCGTATGACGAGGACGTCATGTGCTCAAGGGGGGGAGAATGTAATACCCCAAGAGCCCAGATAAGTTAGTATATATCGAGGATAGTGTAAGAAAAGAAACAATACCAGCTGAATACCTTTTGGGCTGAATGTAGGCAAGGAACTACGGGGTTAAGCGTGCTTGAGCTGAGAGCAGTTCAAGGATGGGTGACCCCCCTGGGAAGTTCGTGTAGGCCCATCAGGGTAAGTTGTTCCGATCCTTCCTATTGCTCGATGCAGGATATTACATGGTATGAATAGGATTTATTTAGGACTTGTGCCTACCCTAGGTGTTTGGGTAAGAGGTTAGTCTGGCCATAATATATTTGCTCGATATTTGGTGTTGTTTGTAGATTTTGAATATTCCTAATAGAATCTGGAGGACTAAATCTCAGTGTACCCCTACCCAATTCGGATGCCCTCCCAGAATTGCATTTTGATGGTGTCGGTGGGAATAGGAGTTTGCTTCTGGATGGGGAGGCGGGCAAGACGAAAATGAGTACCTAGTGAGTTATATGTATCGGGTTGATGAGTTATTTCAAGAGACGATCCACGAGATCTTTTGGAGATTATCAGAGAGACAAGTTCTGATTGCCCATGAGCACATGAATGATGTGTGGAGGCGGTTGACTGAAGTGATGATGAATAATGTGAGCCTTCGTTCCCATTATGATGTTTTTGCCCAGAGCTGTGAGGCAACAAGCTGCCATTTGGGAGTCTTCCCAAGGATCGATACAAGACGTGCCTAGGATTGGAACATTACCTGACACCCAGTCAGTCTGAGCCACTGTGAGGGTGTTGTCATAGCCACCAGAGGGACCTGTTGGACCTAACATCAGCATAGCTAGCAATGAGGACTTAGCTTACTTGGAAGATGAAGTTACCTCGGTTGCTAGGGGTGATGAGGTGAGTTCTAATTAGTATGATTAGTAGGGGGGCTGTAAAGTACATGCGTGGTTGTAAATTACGAGTTTTGTAAGGATGGGAAGTGTGTGAGAAACATCATGTATCATATTTGAAGGTATTAGGTGATGAGATGTATTTAGTAAACTTGTGAGTTTTGGGATCCTTAGGAATCAAGTAGTCGTTGCTGTTAGCAAAGAGTATCCTAGTGACCTGATGTGATGAATAGTATGCACCTGGGAAGTCACAAGCCAAACCTGCGATGGACATTTGTGTTGCGAAACGTTTTCGCTAAGATCGAGTGAACCGGACACCTGTCTTGTGGTGGATTTGTTGGGTCCCTAATCATTGTCTATTGGTAATGTAGATTAGGGATAGCACATACCTCACTTAAGGGAGTGATTAAGGATATTTTTAAGGCTTCAATTAAGCCATACGTTGCTCATGATAAGGGCGTGTATGGTTAGATTCCTTCCTGGTTGTGAGTGAGCGAGGGATACTCTGGATTTTCTTAGAGATTTACCAAGGAGGTTGCCTTAGTAAGGGATTGACCCTGTGATTGAACCGGGTAGTCTTGCGGCATAAATGTCTTCCCTTCAGAGCAAATGATTTGTTGGGCTAATTCTAAGGTGTTTTCTAATGATTGTTTGTGGTACTCGTACGACCACTATAAGTTCATAGCCGTGCCATTTGGGCTAACCGACGACATTATAGTATTTATGGATTGGTTAGGACCGCCGACAGAGATAGAGGTTTGGAGCTCCTTTAGTCTCGCCAGGCGTTGCCGACGCCTTGCAAAGGCTTATGTCAATTTCTTGAGAAATGAGGTCGTGATAGAATGTGAGCTAGAGGTCCATGATTGAATTTTACTAGGAGTGGCACGAAAAGGTCCCACCATGTGGGAATGTGCTATAGGAGTCTGATAGTAGATGAGTAGGTATCGAGAGGTGTACATGGCGTACCGAGATGAAACCTGACGGTTGGATAATGCGGTAGCTTGGGTGTAGTTGACAGTTAAACTGTCTGCACATATTCGGACGAGAGATAAGTAATGTGATGGGGTGTGAAGGCAAATTAAGGTTCTAAGGAGTTTGCATTCCTTGGAGATTTGGCATCACTACCTTGCTAAGGAGTAGGTGTTTAAGTCTCACAGGTGGAGTAGAGTACAGGCGACGCCGCAATTGGCGTGACGAAGGACTAAGACTGTGAGATTCTGTAATAAATAGGGTAAGGCAAAGGTAATAACAGACATTTTGGGCCGTCGTGGAGCATCCGTGATAAAGTGAATTAGAAATAAGAAAACCCCTCTAAGATTGTTGTTGTGGGAGATACCTAGGTGTATGGCCAGGACCAGAGTTAGTTGTATGCCTACGTAACTGTTGGGTTCTACTGTAAGAATAGTGGTTGCTATGAGTACGCTCGGTACTAATCACGGACCACATGCCCTGGGGTCGGTTATTGACCGATTGAGGGAATGAGATTCCTCTAGGTGCTGGTCAAGTGGTACATCGATAGAAACATGAAATGGCCGGTTATGCCAACCAGAAGACCACTTAACCCACATCTTTAAGTTGCTTTTTGTTTTTTAGAAGACCTATGGGATGCCCTGGGGATTAGAACAGTTACTGATACGGTGAGGTGCTTTTAGACGAGCGGGCTGCAGAGCAGATAGCATTGGTTCTAAGGATCAGGTTCTAGCTAACTTATAGAGCCTTTGAAGAGGTACGACCCATTAGTTATTTAGAGTTAAGATCAGCAGCTGGACAAGATTGAGGGTTGGTGGTCACCGAATAAGTCCCAATTGGATGTGTCGATTCTTTTAAGGAGGGGAGATCTGGTGACATTTTAGATCTCGAAATGTATTAAGTGGCGAATGTATATTCCTTGATAGTCTTGATTAAATGACTACCGATATTTATTGACGAGACCCTGAGCATTCGCGACAAATTGTGGGAGAAAGTACTGTCGAGAAAATGTTGTGTACCTAGTTAAGAATCAGTTGGCAAAAGTCAGATTAAAGGATATAGTTGTTGAATTCTTGATTGAGTATGTGGTTCCGTCTCCATGTTCCCATGCTTTGTGAGTACGTGGCAGGTTCCAGTCATGTTACTGAATATTAAATGCTCGCCATGCAAGAGGGTGGCTCTACTCTTGTCACCACCGGTTGTATCTGGAATTAGCTGCATTTGCATAGAGCCTGGTCCTGTGAGTTAGTTTATCATTGAGATTGAATATCTCTAAATTTTGAGCTCTCATTTAGGTTGATATGTGGTTGAGATAGTATCAAACAGAAGTGCGATGAGAACATGAGATAGCTTTGAAGGGCAGTTGGACTAGGATATAGTAATAGGAAAACCTTGTTGTTGTGAGTAATATGATCGATGATGTTCCTTAAGTTGATTGAGGTATTAGTGGTCATAACGTGGTCCAATTGAAGTGCTGGATTAGGGAAGTTGTGCTGATGTAGTAAGTCAAGTGGGATACGTAGTAGACTCGGACTTCTAGGAATACTAGAAAATGATAATATGGAATGTCCTAACAGAGGTGTTAGGTAATATCATGAGAGTTGTGAGCGTATCTTGAGGACATAGACTGAACGCAAATTTCAAGGACGAAATTCTATTAAGGATGGGAGAATTGTAATAACCCAAAATTAATAAAAGTCTAAATTAAATTTACCTAAATTAAATTTAGTTAATTAATTAATATGATATCACTTTTGTGTGGTTGTGTGCATGTGCGTGGAGGTTAAGGAATGAGCAGTGGCCATGTTTTTCAAAGAAGAAAACAGAGGACCAGAGAGTGAGAGATAGAGATCAGTGGCCCGAGAGATTGGGAGGAAGGGAGAGATCGAGAAGGAGAGATTGAGATTGAGAGGGAAGGAGGGCAGTGAGAGAGAGTTTAGCCGAGAGAGAGAAAAGGCCAATCGGCCATGGCAGCCGCTACCATGGCCGACGAGGGGCAGCTGCGGCTTGAAGAAGCCGCGGCCATGGTTGATGCTGGAGCAGGGTGAGGTTGCAGCGACGACCATGGGCAACGTAGGAGCAGGCGGCGTATGCAGCTGGAGGCAACGGCGATGGTTGGTAGCCCCGAGCTGGTGTGCGCGCACCATGGAGGAGAAGAAGAAAGCAACAGTCGCGGGAAGAAGAAGGAGAAGAAGAAGAAGAAAAAGAAGAAGAAAGGAAGAAGAAGAAGAAGAAAAGAAAAAGAAGAAGGAAAGAAGGAAGAGGAAGAAGCAAGGAGCAGGAAGCAGGGGCGCGAGAAGGAAGAGAAGAAGAAGAAGAAGAAGAAAATGAGAAGAAAAAAGAAAAGAAAAGGAAAAAAAGAAAATAAGCGAAAAATAATAGAATTTTGAAATTATTTCAGCGTGGGAAGTGATCAGGTACGTGGGTAAAAATTAGTAGAAGCACGTTATGTTTAAATTATAAATTTTACGCGACTAGAATTAATTAATTTGAGTCCCGGTTGTGTTATTTGCTAGGAAATGATTTAATTCGCATCGGGAGTACAAGAGAGGCTAAAAACAGCTAATTTCAGGCAAGTTCCAATCCCTTTCCTCCTATTCTTTAATTCCCGTGAGAAACCCTGTGACTTCTCATATTTTATACAAGAAAGCAGTGGTTTCGAGGATTTTATTGGCGTGATTTAATTTAAAATAAATATGAGACTTATTGGGATTTTATTGTGGTGAGCTTACAAGGGATTTTAGACGGTTAAATTATTTATATTACACGGTAGATTTATTTAATTAAGCTACGATTTTATTTATTGCCAGCAAACGTTTTACTTTGCAGCGGGTGTGCAAGAAAAGCAAGGTACGACCGTGTAAAGGCAATCTCCTAACCCTCTCTTCCTAATCTTTAATTCCCGTGAAAGACCCCATGATTTCCTGTATTTTATCACCTCCCTTACTCCAATTCGGCACTTAACCTTATTTGTTAAATTATTATTCATTTGTTTTAATTTAAATTAAATTCGAGACTTCTAGAGTTTTATTTATTGAGTGCATACGGGGGTTTGTACCGCCCCCATTCCTTTCGGAATGATGCTGAACCCAGTTTGGGGATAATGTTCCTAGATGGCGGGTTTATTTACGGTTTTCTCAAGTTTATTTATGATTTGGTTAGAGCTATTGAGCAATGGAGCAGGGGTCGACTGTTTTGTGACATTGGGGTAGACTATTGTACGGCCCTGAAGTGGACCGTCAAGCGGACACTCCTAGTCACTGGGCGTTGACCAGTGCCGGGCACTACTGACTAGCTTTGCCGGTATGTGATTTACTGCATGAGTAGATACATTGTATTATTGTTCATGATTTGATATGCACATGGGTATGGGATGCATGTTGGGATATTCATTTATTGAGTATGCTTGGACACAGACATTCTAGCTTGGTTAGGTTGCATCCAACGCGGGCACATGCATGGCGTGTGGTTTACTATGTGGGCGGAGCATGGCCTGATGCCTGGATGTATGGGCGCCAGTGTATCACGTTGATGCTCAATACGCCATTGCATTTTTATGTGTATTGCATGACTACTGGTAGTTATTAGTTCTCGGACGGGAGTACCGTTCCGAGGGATCCTATGACTCAGTTGTTGGGAGTACCGACATAGACAGGTGACGGGAGTACCGCCCTGGGACAGCGCGCGCAAGTTTGTGGAGATTTATGTTGCCTTTCAGGGCAGCGGCAGGTTGGTATAGGACTTGGGTGCTGTGTGTCTTGTGTGGGCCCCGATGACCGATATATACTTTTATTATGCTCCACTATTGTGTTGTAGCGTCTCATGGCTTGTGTGTACCTGGGGGTTTATTTTGGAGAGAGTTTTTTTGTTATATTCAGCCCTCAGCCTTTTTTTCTTTGTGCTTGCTGAGTCTCTCGACTCACTTTGCTTTCCATCATTCCAGGTAGTGCCAGCGTGGGTCCAAGCAAGGGAGTCAGCGTCTAGCGGCAAAGTCGGTATGGTGTACAGGCAGTCCAGTTAGTCCCTGTCAACTCTGATGTCGGAGTAGGATCTACTTTATTATTTTGTACTGTGCCAGGTCTTTCCTCAAGTCTCATGTATGTCGGCACAGGAGTCTATGTATATTTATTTATCATGTGACCGCTGTGCTAACAGGGTACCCGTAGTGCATGCATGTGTTTAGCTTCGCTTCCGTTGCTCTCATTTTTGAGTATGCATGCTAGGGTGGTTTCCGCCTTGTGTCTTATTCTTTTTCCTATCGAAGGCGCTCCCGTTCAGATAGACCGGGTGGTTGGGATATCCGGGCGGGGGTACTTACACCATCTCTCCTAAACTTCCCCCGGTCTTCGGCCCGAGCTATATGAGACAGAAACTTGTCTCACGTACGGTTCGGAGGCCGAGCCCCACCCCAACAGTAAGAGTGCAGTTTAGTTCAACTAACACAAAGAAGATATAGTTCACTCAACGATTGCCTTTGGGTTCAGAACTCCATATGGGGAAGGAGCATTGTTGTTTGCGAGGTCTCGATCATTTAAATGAACCTACTTTTCATTCCATTTATGGGAATTTGATGATCTATAAACCGTCCTTAATGAACGATTAGCTCATGTTTGAGCATGACGAATCACTTCGTGCTGACCTGTTGCCAATAAACTTTTCGGCCTTATATGAGAATGGAAAACTAGAGCATCTTCTGCATCGGTGGATGAAGAGTCGCGAAGATAATAATTTATGGTTAGCCATGTTCCCAAAAAAAAAAATACTTTCGAGAAACAACGAGTACGACTGAAGTGGCTATACATACAAATCCATTTACAGATCTATATGCTTCAATTGGAATTAGAAGTTCTAGAACAGGTGGCTAGTATACCACCATTATGAAACTGCCTTTTCTTTTTTTTTTATTTGGATAGGATTTATGTTGGCTTCGTCGGGAGGTTCGCGTAGTTTGTTACGTCAGCTCCAAAACGATAAGTTGCGTTGGAATCGAGAAAGTTCTGTGGAGTTCATAATTGCATAAAACAAGTCAAAGTAGTGGTTGTGGCACGTTGAGGCACTTCTTTGATGGTCCCCGTCCGCCAGGCCTGCCGGCCCACTCTAAGGAATTCATGGGCCGGCAAACAGGTGAGACAGAATGGGTGGGCACTACTAACCAAGCTAGCCTAGTTCTCGTCGTAGGCGCTAGTAACTTGCTTTCAAGACTTGACTTTCTATGTTATTCGTAAAATATGCTCTAGCATTTTTAAGCAGCCATTTTTCAGCTTGCATTCGCCACATGACCTAAGCCTCCCTCCCCTATTTGAGTAAGGCTGGAAGGAATTGGCAGAATTTTGTTAGGTCCCAATGAAGTTTAAGAGAGATGGGGACACAGTTGTCCTACAACGATTTACAAACTGAGAAATTAACACAAACTTCAGAGTTTAACAGCAAACTAGAATATTAGTTGAACACTATTAAAACTGAAAAAGTATGAAAACTTTTAAAAAATAATTTTATTGTATATTCTCCTTTTTTTTTTTTTCCAGTGGAGGAAGCCATCTATTTATAGAGAATGAAGAAGAAAAAATGAAGAAATAAAATATAGGAGAGGCGGCTATGAGGGAGAAGCCATGGAGACTTTGCTGCCTCCCTCAATTTTATATATATTTATAATATCTTTATAATATATAATAAAGTAGACCCTTTCATATATATATATATATTAATAATTAAAATAAGTTGCCTCGCATAGTATATGTATGGTGCACCCTCATAATTCAACATATAATGCACCTTTTGTATTTTTTTTTACTTTTTATAATAATATAAATTATATATTATATTACACATGTCTCAAATAATTTTTTATTCACCCATTTCTTAATTTGGACATGTGAATATATCAAATTGTCCAACAATACTTTGCTAAACTAACCAACCAATCGATCTAATTTTAATTGGGTTGGTTAGTTAATTTTTACTTTTAAATTTATAAATGGTATCATAATCGATGAGTCCTTGATTCCAACTAACATGCATAACTAAGGGTACGTAGGGAGAGTGGGGACAACGAGTAGCGTCTACAATTAAAAAGGTGTTTGGGTGTGGGGTTTAACTGCTTATAAATGTTAATGAAACTTAAATGTTGTATAAATTATTTAGTTACACGTTATTAAAATTTAGAAAATGTTTGGTTTAGCAATTTAACCGCTTATTGTTGGAATTGACATATGGTGGTGTAGGTGAAATTTAAAAATTTTGGATATCAGACATACGCAGCGGAAGTAACAAATACACCTACCATACATACTTTGAGTATTTAAGCAATATGATATTTCATCATATGAAATATAATAAATAGTATACCTATAGCTCGATATCAGGTGAGTATAGAAACTGTTTCTACACTGAGACAAAATCCTCCTCATTGCATGGAAGGCCTAATCCGTTTACAACTAGCAAGCTATCTTGTACCACGTCGTAATCCTCATCCTGTTCTAGCCTAAGGACATTGATTCATTTGTGCCAGTCTGTCTCCCTTCGACTATCTGAAAATTTTTCACGTAACAATTACATAATATTGTAAAATTATCAAAAGCAAAAGTAAAGGAAAAACAGAGAAAAAAAGCCAAAGCAACCTCTACTAATTCCTCTTGATTCTCTGCCTTAAAAAACCAATTACAGAAGTTTCCAATTTTGCCACCCTTACCCTTTAATTTCGTGCCACGTGTAAGGCACTACATTTGGCTAAGGGGTCACTAGGAGCCGACTCTCTTCCTCAAGCCAATCCACTATCAAGGAAGTCGATTGCTTAAACTAAACTAGTCAGCTGTTAGTGTTGTTTCCAAAGAAATTGCAACCGGTTCACTAAGTTTTAATGAACTGCTTCATTAACACTTAATGATATGTCAAAAACCACCATTAACTATTAATGATAACCGAGATATGACAGGTGCATAATGCCAATACCAGATGTTATACTATATGGTGTGTGACTTTCTAACTTAACTACCTAATAGCAAACAAATAATAGTAAAATCCTTTTAACAGTGGTCAAATCACCTCGACCCGCCACGATAATCTTTCCATGATCTGGCAACATTCTGAAAAGTCTTGGGAATCACCTAGCAACTGCCCAGTACAATATATAAGGTAATGGAGTCAAACTTAAAGTGAGTCTATTACAATTGATGATTATTGTGTAATGTAACCCTTCCTTCACTCAACGTCCTAACCAAGCGAGAGTCATGGTATGATAAACTCACAAACTCAGTAACTATGTGTCAAATCTTATCAGTATGACTAGATGACATGTTAGGAAACACTTTCCTAATTAATCATATTATCTTAGCCAAGGACTTTCCCGTTATACTAACAATAGATCACATAGGACGTTTGCCTCACTAAAATAAATGTGATAGATCCTATCCCTATGCACCTATCTTCACGCACCAACAATATGGAACCACATAGATGAGCATCTCCATCTCGCAATTGGATGGTTCAACGTATTAGTAAATCCCTCATACTAATACACAAGACAACTATGTCAGCTCAAATCAAATAATCAATTACACAATTGCAACTTGATGACAATATCACACTACAAGAAAAGTAGCTTTTAGTGGCGGCCAGAAAATATTTGTCACAAATACAATTATTAGTGGCGACCAAAAACTGTTTATCAGTAAAAAGGCATGTTTAATGGCAGCAAAAAAAATTCGCCACTAAAGAGTTCATTATTTGTGACGGCCTCGATTTATGGCCACTAAAGGTATATTATTGTGACAAATCAGATGTGGCGGCCACTAAAAGTAAGCTTATTTGGAAGGGTCGGCATGGCCGGCCACTAAAAGTACATTATTAGTGACGACCATAGGTGGCGGTCACTAAAAGTATATTATTAGTGACGGCCACAGGTGGCAGCCACTAAAGATGCAGTATTTACTAACATGCTTATTTGTGACAGCCGGTGTTGGCGGCCACAAAAAGCTCATTATTAGTGCGCGATCGGCCTAGGTGGGCACAAAAAGCACATTATTAGTGATAGCTGGTGTTGGCGGCCACAAAAAAACTCATTATTAGTGATGGTCGGCTTAGGCGGCCACAAAAAGCACATTATTAGTGACAGCCATAGCTAGCGGCCACTAAAAGTACATTATTAGTGACGGCTATAGGTGGCGGCCACTAAAGATGCAGTATTTGTTATTGGGTACTAACATGTTTATTCGTGACAACTGGTGTTGACGGCCACAAAAACTCATTATTAGTGATGGTCAGCCTAGACGGCCACAAAAAGAACATTATTAGTGATGGGCATGAGTGACAGCCTCTAAAGGTAGAGTGTTGACCAAGACCTAACATGCTTTTGCTTATTTGTGACAGTCGGCCTAAGCGGCCACAAAAGGTGCATTATTAGTGACGGCCACAAGTGGCGGCCACTAAAAATGCATTATTAGTGACGGCCACAAGTGGCGGCCACTAAAAGTGGAGTATTTTATTATAATTAACTTTTACCGTCACTAATAGTAAATTATTAATAAAAAAATATAATAATGTTTTAATATAAAGTATCACATAAAATATAATTAATAATTAATAATTAATAATTAATAAAAAATATTTTATTAAAAAATATATTTTAATATGTTTTTATTTCATAATAGAACTCATTCTTCTTTTAATATTCTTAAGAAGTATATTTTTTATTTCAATATATTTTTATAATTATTTATTAATAATATACTTATTCTTATAATTAATTATAAATAAAAAATATTTGCTATAAGTCACGGGGAAGCTTCAGTATGTATATTATTAATAATAATTATAATTATTAATAATATACTAATTTTTATAATGATATTAATAATATATTTTTATAATTAATTATTAATAATATATTTTATATTTTTAAAATATAAAATATAAAATATAATTAATAATTAAAAACAAAGTATCTTTTTATTTATAAAACTTTAAAAATAAATAAAATATAGTTTTTACTAGCTTCAGTATAATTATTAATAATATACTAATTTTTATAATGATATTAATAATATATTTTTATAATTAATTATTAATAATATATTTTATATTTTTAAAATATAAAATATAATTAATAATTAAAAACAAAGTATCTTTTTATTATAAAACTTTAAAAATAAATAAAATATAGTTTTTACTACCCCTTCATCTCCCTCCCTCATCTCTCCCGCCTCCATATTCATTTCCCTCCATCTCCCTCATCTTGCCTTCATCTCCCTCATCTCTCCTGCCTCCACCCCATCGCCTTCACCGTCTGAGTACCGTAGCATCTCATTCTTCGGCTTTGGCTTCGACTCTTTCTCCATCTCTTCTCCGTCTCCATCTCTGGCTTCTCGTCACTAGCGCTACTGTTCGTGCTCTTGTCACTGGCGCTGCCGGTACTATTTCACCTCTGAAACACCATTAATCAATCTCAAATCTGTTACTTCTTTCTGTTAACATCTTGGTTATCACATTTTCATTGATCTTCAATTTGTATTTCATGATTTTACTAGAGATCTGATGAATAAATGGTTCAATCTATGCTCGTCATCTGAAAATCTAAAAAATATCTATGTGCAAAATGTGTGAACTCGCCTGATGATGTTATTCTTGTGCAATAATTCAAATTACTGTTTATGTAAAATAATGTCTGAACTCGCCTGATGGTGTTATTCCTTGTGCAATTAATTGCCTTCACGTAGATGCTAAAAACACTTCTGTTAGAATAGAAAAGAAAATAATTAAAAAGTCATTAGTTAAAATGTATATAGATGATCGAGTAGTTTTTGTTAAACATGACTCTGCTATTTGAAGAACAACTAAATTAATAAATAGAATTGATGTCTATGGTCAAGATGCTAATTCAACTTATTCAACCTTCAACAGAGACTTTACAATGGACTCTAGAATGGATTTTAGCCATAAACATTTATCTATTCGATTTTAGTACCAATATTATTGCAGTCTTGGAGTTATGGAAAGCCTTGGAGTAGCTAGTTACAGAAAGAAGATAAGCTCTGATTCCATGACTCCAAGGCTGCAATAATATTTCAGTACGTGTATGTGCAGTTGTGGAATCACTTGTGGTCCTTTTCCTTTAATTAGCAAATAAATTTATTCTTTTTTAGTTATTACGAGTCTTTGATTTATCTTATTCTATTTTGATTTTGTTAGGACTCTTAATAGATCATAAGATAGAATTTAAATGGTATTACATTACTATATGCAGTAGGATTAGTTTTAGAATAGCTGTAGGTGTTTTAGGAGCTCTATGGATGGCATTTCTTGTAAAGAAACAAGTCTTTTTCCTTCAAACTATTGCCCTCACATGCTCCCATATTCGATCAGTTTCTTTTTCAATTAAGCTTCATGGCACTAACGGAATATTTGTTTGTACAATTAGTAAAATAATGCTGCCTATTGCTGTTGTCTTATACTTGTCTTCCCTTCTATTAAGACATCTTAAGAGGCTAAGGGACAACTATTTATAAATATGTATGTACGTACATATTTATAAATCAAATTAAGGTACAGACCCATAGTTTTTAACTAGCAGAGAAAAATGAACAGGAAGAAACAGATTATTCAAAAAAGTAGTATATTAAAGACTTGAAGTCACTCCACTTCCATGCTTTTCATCATGTGGGAAAGTTGAAGGGATGCACAGAATCCAAAAGTTGTTAAGGGTAAAGAATCACATAATCATGGATGAGTGATTTGTTTGATGGATTAGGTTGCGGACCTAGATTTTCATTCTACGATTTGTTTTTGGTAAAGACATCTGGGTAATTCTCAAATGCTGAAAAAGTGTGTGTATCATCTCTTTTTCTTACTCTTGCAACTCAATGGTCATGCTAGAGATTGTCAGATGCATAGTGTCAAACTCAAACTAGGACACATGCTTAGACTCACTAAAAGAGGCAGCCATGTAATCAGCACCCTGTGTCCCTATAGTCCAAAAAAAGTTTACCCCCTTATTAAGGAGTTTAAGAAAAGTTATCAATTTCTTTGACAGGTATTTACGCACATTGAAATCTCATGTCCGTAATAAGAGTCGTCCAGAGGGTTCAATTGCAGAGGGATATCTTGCAGAAGAATGCTTAAATTTTTGTTCTAGGTACCTAAAAGGATGTGAAACGAAATTCAATCGTGTTGAAAGAAATGCTGACGAGGATGGTGTGAAAACAATTGGTGGATTATCTATGTTTACTCAAACAGGTCGTGCTTTAGGAAAAGCGACTCAATGTGAGCTTGGAAGAGAGGAATGGTCCCAAGCTAGATTATATGTCCTTAAAAATTGTGATGAAATCCAATCATTCATAGAGTAAGTGATAATTTTGACATATTCTATACCAATTAATTTATAACAATTATTTTTCCATGAAATTTCTCTTACTGCTTTTTGTGTGTAATTTAAAATAGAGAACACAAACAATTGGTGGTCCAATCTCTAGCCCATTCTCATCCCAGAAACGTAGAAAACATTCACAATAGAGAATTTCCAAGTTGGTTTGAGCATCAAGTATATTAAGATCCAATATGTATCATTTAAATGTTTTGTGGTTAGATGTTCAATGCCATCCATTTGAACTATATTGTTATTTAACCCATTTCCCTTTAAATGGATAGGTGACACAAATGTATAATTCAGAAAATGACAAAGTCACCAATCATTTGTTATCACTTGCTCAAGGGCCAAATTATAATGCATTGTCATACAAAGGCTACATTGTCAATGGTTTTCGGTTCCACACCCAAGATCGAGAGAAAGAATTGAAAACTCAAAATAGTGGAGTTTTCGTGAGAGGGGAAACTAATAGTTTTGCAACTGCAAGAGATGGTAACCCAACCCTTGGTAATGTGGATTACTATGGCGTGTTAATGAATATTATCGAATTGCAATATCTTGGTGGTTTACGAGTAGTACTATTCAATAGTGATTGGAGAGATGTATGCAATAAAGGAAGAGGAATCAAGACAGATAATTACGGGTTCACTTCCTTAAATTTTGATAGATCATTGCAGACTAATGAACCATTTATACTTGCTTGCCAAGCTAAACAGGTGTTTTATGCAAGGGAAATGGGGGAACCTAATTGGTATGTTGTTCAGCGATCACAACCTCAAAACTTTTATGATATGGATGCCTATGAAGCTACTAGTGATGAACCATTTCAACAAAATGATCTATCAAACATTGGCCAATGTTCAACCCAAGATGCGGATCTAAATGATTGTGAGTTTTCATGCCATAGAAGTGACATTCCGCTAGAGATTGCATTTGAAGAAGGGACATCAAGACAACGAAGGAAAAGAATGTATCCTTCAGTTAAGGGAAAGAGAAAGGCTAGAGGAAAAAGGAAACAAAAACCAGTTTTAAGTGATGATGATTGATTGTATATGTCTTGCTTGCTTAGTTTTGATATATTTCTTCTTTTTGTTTTCTCTCTATTTTACTAAAGCTTAGTGTATTTCAGTGTTTCTTTTTTCTTTAGTCACTTTCTATATATAAGTCTATGTTGTAGCCAATGGAGGGTATAGCTGAAACTAACGAACAAACTCTCGTCACACCCCTAATTTTGATCCATCTACGAGACAAAGTTGCGCTGGTAAGAAATAATTATCTATGTTTTAATAGTTTGGTTTTCTCATCTGTAAAATGATAAAATAATTATTAGTTTTTATTTGTCATATATTTATTGTATATGATCATCATCATCTAATGCAAGAAAAAGAGGTCGAGGGAAAACAAAGAATAAAATACTAACATCTTTGGCTCCTGGTCAAAAATTGCCATTGGAATTCAATAATTATGGTCAAGCCATTGGATCAAATGCTAATGTGTTTGCAAGTCATATTGGCAAGATTGTTAAAGTATATGAAGATGCACCAATTTCTTGCAAGCGTTGGGAAGATGTTCCACAAGTCAATAAGAATAAAATGTATTCTTATGTATTGGTAAGATCAATAATTATTCTATATTATACTTATATGATATTGCATTAAATCGTTCTTTATGATTTATAACGTTTCAAACAACTTTTTCTTTTAACTTGTGTAGGAGAAATTTGAATTTGATGAAAACGAAGTAAGAAAAAATTGGATCTTTAGAAAGATGGGAAGGGCTTTTGCAAACCATAGATATAGGTTGAAGGCTGACTATTATGATGCATATGACAATGATGATGATCGAATTAAGTTTGCTCCAACAACAATCAACCAAGGATAATGGAGACAATTTGTCAGTTGGTTGAGTTCACATGAGTTTCAGGTATTCTATACCCTTTACTTTTTTTATGCACAAGTTACTTTAATTATTTAAAACATGATTATTGTATTTGGTCTTACATATAGGTTTCTTGTGCTCGTAATAAGTCTAATCGATCAAAGCAAACAATGACTAAAACTACAGGCACTAGAAGTTTTGCTCGAGTTAGAGCTGAACAGGTATAATTTAAATCATTTATACATCTTTCTCATTAACAATTTTTTTTTTTTTTTTGTTGATTAACTTGTCTATTTAATACAGGCTGAAATATTAGGACATGAACCATCTGCATGGGAAATGTTCAAGGTGACACACAAGAATAAATACGGGTCAATGGTTGATTCCACATTAAAAGAAATAGTGGTAAATTTTATTTTGAACAGTTTATGTTGTTATTGTGATATATATTTTAGTATTATGTTATAACATATCTATTTTATTTATTATCAAATTTCAGGACAAAATTCAATCTTTAGTAACCCAAAGAGTTGAGGAAGAACCTTCTCAAGCTATTGATGAAAATGAAATTTTTTCTGAAGTAATGGGAAGAGAAAGACATGGACGTGTTCGTGGGTATGGATTCGGACCAACTCCTTCTTCTGTCATTGGAAAGATTCCATCTCGTCATGAGCTTGTTACAGAACGAGAACAAATGCGACAACATAATAATGGTTTGAAAAATGAAATGCAACTTTTGAAAGAGAAAAATGAAGCGTTGTCGACAGAATTAGACCAAGTCAAAGAAAGGCAATCAATTTTTGAAGCTTTTATGGAAGATGTTAGGGCACGAAGGATTAGAAATAACAATTGACTAGACTTAATTGTTTGATGTCTTTTTTTGATAACAATGTGATTGTAAATTGCAAGATATCTTTTTTTGATGACAATGTAAATGTAAAGTACTAGTCAATTATTAATTGACTAGAGTTGTTTTCTAAAGTTTCTTGATGATTAGAATGGTGTTTATTTTGGATACAATGTATTAAATTAATATGGTTTAAATTATAGAAAAACAAGCAGTGGGTTGTGAGAAAATTTTATAAAAATAACTTTTTGTGACGGCCAACAAAAAGTGGTCACTAAAAATGTCTTTTTTTGTGGCAGCCATGACTCTCACTAAAAGTATCTGTCAAACACTTTTTGTAGCAACCAATATAATGTGGTCACTAAAAAACGTTCATTTTGTGGCGGCCAACACTATCACTAAAATCTTACCATTTGTGACAACCAACAAAGCCGTCACAAAAAATTCATTACCTGTGACAACAGTGGCCGTCACTAAAGAGTCATTATTTGTGACGGCCATGGTCGTCACAAAAAATGAGTATTTTTAGTGACGATCAGCCAATAATTGCCACTAATACTATTTGTGATAGAGTTTTTAGCGACAGCTTGTGACCACCAACTTGGCGGCCACTAAAACTTTTAGTGACAAGTTTTTATGCTTTTAGTGACGGTCTTGGCCTCCACTAAAAATCTTGTTTCTTGTAGTGTCATTATCCAAAATACCATGTGATCAATCATCAGTGTTACATTGAGTGCGTTGTTCTCTAACAACTACCCATGAATTTACTAAAGACATCCTCATGTCATATGGTATGTGACTCACCACCCTTAACCATTAGTATCTCATACTAATCAAAGTAGTAAACATTGTATCAGTCCATACTCGACGAATTAGAGTCTCCATCAGCTTAATCTAAGGATTAGGAATATTTAAAAAATCTCATTACTAGAAAGTCTTTTCACATATTCTTAACAAATTTAAGAATATAACTCTCAAAATGGAAATCCAAAAACTCATTCATACAATAAAAGTGAAGAGTAATGAATGATGATAAAACTTGTCTTTTTATAAAATATATACATCATATATAGTTATATTAAACACGCTATACAACATCCAAATTGTAACACCCTTGATTTCCTAGGTATGTTATAACTTAGGATTTCAAGAATTTTTTTTTTCCACGCCACATTCACTGATGTACAACATACAGTTCCTAAAAATCTTAATTTCACATTCTCAGCCTATCAAACCCAACGATCAAATAGCTAAGACAGGTGTTATAATTACAAATGCAAAAACTATATTGAACCTGATATGATACATAACTATAACGCTTTATTTATCATATAAGAAACCGTTCAAGTCATCTACAAAATCAATTACATGGATATCATCTCTCGAAAACGATAATCGAACGTCTCAAACATGATTGAAAACATACTAAGATTTGCATCAACTAAAATACTTAAAGATATGCTAAAACATGCTACATTCAACGAAATAAGCTTATTCTTCAACTATCTCATTTCCCTTAAAGCCGCTTGTCGAACCTGAAACGTTTGAATATTCCAATGACACAGTTCAATTAGAAGATGAATCTTTTAGTGAGAACTCCAACATTACAAGAAAACAGCTGTTTAGAGACGGATTTTGAGATGAATTTTTGGTTTGAGACGAATTTTGGTTCGTTGCAAAAATGCTCCTCACAAAATTTGAGACGGATTTTGAGACTGATTTGAGGCAGATTTTGCCGTCTCAAATTTGAGAAGGATTTTGAGACTACCATTTCCATCTCAAATTTGAGAAGGATTTAGAGACGGATTTTTTCCGTCTAAAATTTGAGAGGGATATTGAGACGGATTTTCCATCTCAAATTGAACACGGATTTAGAGATGGATTTTTTTGTCTCAAATTTGAGACGAATATTTTTGTCTCAAAATCCGTCTCAAATTTGAGAGAGATTTTGAGACGGATTTTCCATATCAAATTTGAGACGGATTTAGAGACAGATTTTTCGTCTCAAATTTAAAACAGATATTTTCATCTCGAAATCCGTTTCAAATTTGAGAGAGATTTTGAGACGGATTTTTCCGTCTTGAAATCTGTTTCAAATTTGAAAGGGATTTTTTAACGGATTTTTCATCTCAAATTTGAGACGGATTTCTTTTGTCTCAAATTTGAGATGAATTTTTTTGTCTTGAAATTCGTCTCAATTTTGAGAGGGGTTGTGAGATGGATTTTTTTGTCTCAAATTTGAGAGGGATTTTTTCGTCTATAAATCTATCTGAAATTTAGAGACGAAAAAATCCCTCTTAAATTTGAGACGAATTTTTTCATTCTTTTAATTTTTAAGAGGGATTTTGAGATTGATTTTTTTGTCTCTAAATCTAGTTCAAATTTAAATATAATTAAAAAATAATAATTTAATTTTCTTTTAAAAAATTTTAAAATTCAACGTGATAAACACATATACGAACTAAAAAAATTCATCCATACCATAAAATAAATCCATAGAGTAATACACATTATGCATAAATATTAAAAATACATCATAAAATCTATCATCCATACTAATAACACGTCCATAAATAGTAAAAATACATAATAAATTCTATCATCTATACAAATAACGGATCTTTTTAATGATCCGAAGGATTCGGGGGCAGTGATGATGAAAACGGTGGCAGGGGAGGCAACCTACCTTCAAGGGCTAACAGACGATCATGAAAAGGTTCAATAGCTATCCTAACAGCTTCTTGAATTTGCTCTGCCAATGAGCTCAATGACGGCGGCAGTGGCGGTAGCGGTGCTAGGTAGTAGGAACCAGGGATGGCATACGCTTCTGACCCCATCCCATAGACGCAACCCTTTTTCTTGCCACCCGCAACCTCTAACCATATTGATCTCTCATCAATAACTGGCTGCGAAGGCTGGATAGCGTCATTATTTTCTGGCTAACCAAATGTCGATGCCTGTGATAATGCCTCTTGTTGTCGCATTTGGAAGTCAGCTGCAAGCATCATAGATATATGACATAAGTTTTATTATCAAAAGGTCAATTAACCATAATAGAATAATATAAAAAGACACAAATAATGTATACTTACATAAGTATCCTCAGACCTCATATCAACAAATCCCGAACTGTCTCTCTTTCTATGTGTTGCAAGAAACAACTCAGCTTGTGTGGGTGGACGACCAAATTGCTGTGACTGCAAAGGAAAAAAAATGTGTTCATGCAAAAAATATTGTTTCTTAAAAAATAATTAAGTAAAATAAAAATAATAAAAAATATTAAATGTTACCAATCTTTTCTTATGCTTCGACATAAGAAAGGAACCACAAGTATGCATACTGCTCCTGACATTTGAAGCTCGATTTTTCTTTGCCTTTTCAGACTTGTCTTTGAATTCTGTAGAATTCCAGTACTCTTTTAGGGCTTCAAATACAAACAGACACATCCAACCTGGTTTTTTAGTCAAATCTTTATGGACACGAAACAATATGTCTGTCATACGGTCAGAAGCAATCTTTTCAAAATTAATCCTGATTTGATGTTCCAATTCACTATCCCAGGACCAGTTCTTCTGTAATGTTAAGATAAAATAGAAGTTACAAAAAAAAAATAAACAAAATTAAAGCAAGAATATGTGCTAAAAAAAATTAATGTTCCAATTAACTCATATAATACACGTGCTAAGAAAAATTCTTGAATAGAATATGTTTCTAATCACTGACACAGTTAGGCATAAAAAAATGGATATAAGAATTAGAAAAAATATAGATACAGATAATAAAAAAAATTCAAATATTGCATACTACCAACAGTATGAAGATATACTATTAAATCTATACTACTAATGACAAGAGTCTTTTTTATTGTGAATATGAATAACTTTTTTACAAGTCATAACCATATCATTCACTTGATTGGAAACCAAATTAAATTTAGACATTGATAAAGCAAACCATCAATCATAGATATACTAAAACAACACATTACCTTAAATTCGCCAAACCACATTTCTCTGACCTCAAGGTTTGTCTTTTTTCAACTTGAGTACGGCCCCTCAAACTTACTTTGGATGATTCGAGAAATATGTCGTTTGCACAAATTGTTATCAAATCTATTAAAAGACATGTTTGTGAACTCATGTGCTAAAATGAAAATTTCTTTGTTGAAGTAAAAATTTATTAGTAAAATAAGGAATATTTACGAGGAACCCAACAGACGTACATGTGACGGTTTTGAGGGGTAGTCGTGGGCGTGGAAGAAGGCCTGTCATAGCTGGGGTGGGGTGTTTGTGGGCTAGGGGAATCAAATCTCATCTCTGTCGACGGAGATGAATGTCCCCCTGTAAAAAAAAAATGATTGTGAAAAGTTCGATATGCAAAGTAATAAATAAGCTAAAGATAGGGTGTAGGATGTATCAATGTGGTCCTCGCCATCACTTTGTCTGAACTGGCGAGTTCGCATAGACTGGCCTCTGTGTGTCATATTCTGTCATACAAGGCAAAGAACAGTTAGTAAGCATGTGATAACAACTTCTAAATACTTTCAAAATAAAATATGATTTATCATGTAGAACAATGGTTTATGTTATATCCATGAACTCATTTTTAAAATTGTGTTTTTGAATTAACAGATTAAATGTAAGGATAAGATTGTAGTTTTTCACTATCACCTATGTAGTTATTCTGTGTCCTCTGACTGCTCATCGTTATACTCCTCTTCCTCTTCGTCTTCATCTTCATCCTCAACTTTGTCCTCGTCTTCGACTTCTTCATCGTTTAACTGTTCATCACCCGCAGCAAAGTTCTGATCGAAGGAGTACTCATCCACCCATTCGAATTCACCAACTTTATTTCTAAGGGTATCAAGTTGTTCGTCTCCAACTACAATCGGCTGCACTGGCATTTCCTCATCTGCCTGATATGCATCCCTTGGTCTCTCGATAGTTGGGGCGTGAACTGTGCTCCTAGCCTTAACTCGAATGACCACCCACCAGTCTACCAAATTTGTTTGTCGGGATGGATACGGAGTATAATAAACCTGATGCACTTGAGAGGCAAGTATAAAAGGATCATACCGATTGTACCTCCTGTTAGCTTGAACCTCAACTATTCCATATTGATGATGTATTCGAGTCCCACGTCTAGGGGTCGGGTCAAACCATGTGCAATTAAACAATACCACTTGTTTGATTGGTAATCCTAGGTATTCCAATTGGATTACCTCTTGAAGTATACCATAATAGTCATCTTCGGGTTGTCCGTATACTGACCCTCTAGTGCAAACTCCGTTGTTTCTTGTTGACTTGCCTTGACTCCATGAATCTGTGTGAAACTTGTACCCATTGATGATGTACATAGGCCATGTGTGCACCACTCTCAAGGGCCCCCATGACATGTCACGTATTTGTTGATCATTAATCTCATTAGTTGGATCATGCACCTGTGCATATGAAATACATGGCATAATTCTTATATTTGCAACGACAATACGTTTAGTAATTTAAGATAGACTTACGTATTCCTTGAACCATTTTGGGAAATCAATCTCTATCCTTTTATCTACATCAATTTCAGTCATGTGTGGTGCATCCGCTTTAATAGAATCCACAAATAAACTGTATTTATAGAGGCCATGTTAATCATACATGCAAATGAGGAACCTAAAGTTTGTAATACCAAGGATATGAGTGAATACTTACTTAATGTATGGCTGGACCTCGTCATAGTTTAGAAGAACATACAATGTGGCACGATCTATTTCTCGATCATCCAATAATCGATCTCTATATGCACTTAATGGTCGACCAGAATGATTGAAGATGGAAAAAATTGAATGATCTGGCGATAGGTCAACACCATAATCATTTCGTAGACCTCGTCTGATCCTTGATTGTACATCAGGTCCAAAATAATGCGAACAAAAAGTGGAGGTTTCTTCTGTGATGTATGCCTTGCAAATGGATCCCTCCACACGTGCTTTATTTTTAACTTTACGCTTCAATGTGTGTAAAAACCTATTGGGTAAATAAAAATATATTAACTCAAGTTTATAGGTCACATAAAAAAGGATATTGTGTAATATTATCATTGTAATTACCTCTTAAATGGATACATCCAACGATAGTGCACTGGACTGCCAACACGTGCCTCATAAGCTAGATGTATAGGTAAGTGCTCCATTGAGTTAAAGAACCCAGGTGGGAAATTTTGCTCCAGCTTGCAAATGGTTATCTTAATGTTTTCCTCCATATTTCCAACTTATCGACCCTAAGACTTGAAGAACACAATTCCCTGAAGAATTGACTCAACTCTACTAGAGGCTTCCATATAGGGTCTGGGAATGCTCTTAGTGCAATTGGGAGGAGGCGTTCCATGAAAACGTGACAATCATGGCTTTTCATGTCATGCAACTTTGCTTCTCGCATGTCTACACAACGAGCCAAATCAGATGCATAACCATCAGGAAGTTTTAATTGATATACCCATTCGCACACTGCTTTCCTTTGTTCCACGTCAAGAGCATATTTGGCCTTTGGCTTTAAGTGCTTGCCATTGCCTTGTGCCACTAACTCAAGTTCCTTACGTCGACAATACTCTTTTATGTCCATCCTAGCCTTAATGTTGTCCTTTGTCTTGCCTTTGACATCCATCACGGTATTAAAAACATTATCAAATGCGTTCTTCTCAATATGCATTACATCCAAATTGTAGCGAATGAGATTTGTTTTCCAATATGACAACTCCTAAAAAATGCTTTTCCTTGTCCAATTGTGGTATGTCCCATAGCCTTGCGTGTGAATTGTCCTGTTTCAATTATTTCAGGTAATGCCCAAACTCGACCCCATATGTCATCACCGCTCAAACGTGGTGGAGGCCCACCCTTCTCAACCTTATTCTTAACAAAAGCATCTCGGTTCCTTCAAAACGGCGATTCATGGGAAAAAACATTCGATGACAATCAAAAAATGGTGTCTTCCGACCATGCTTAAGCGTGAATGCTTTTGAATTCTCCATGCAATACGGGCATGCTAACTTACCTGCAATCATCCAACCTGATAACATGCCATAGGCGGGAAAGTCATTAATAGTCCACATCAGTGCAACCCTCATCTGAAAGTTTTGTTTTAGTGAAATATCATATGTTGGCATGCCAATATCCCATAACATTTTTAACTCGTCTATGAGAGGTTGTAGGAACACATCTATTTTGGATTTTGGATTGTGAGGACCAGGGATGATTATTGTAAGAAACAAATACTCTTGTCACATGCACATCCATGGAGGAAGATTATAAGGAGTGACAATCACAGGCCAACATGAATAGGTTTTTTCAGATTGACCAAACGGTGTAAAGCCATCAGCACACAACCCAAGCCTGACATTGCATGGTTCCCAAGCAAAATCAGGATGCACATTATCAAAGTGTTTCCATGCTTCTCCATCAGATGGGTGGGACAACACACCTGGCTCCTGTGGGTTTTCATAGTGTCATCTCATCTCCCCAGCTATTGTCTTCAACGCGTAAAGCCTCTGAAGCCTGGGTGTTATAGGTAAATACCACATCCGTTTAATTGGAACATCCTTTCGCCTCCCAGGTCCTACCTTGCGGCTTGTATATCATGGGGTATGACAAAACTTGCACTCAATTGCATCAGTATCATCTTTGAAATAGAGCATACACATATTAACATAACAATTGATCTTTTGGAACCCAAGGCCCAACTTAGAAACCATCTTCCTTGTCCTGTAAAAGTCCTTGGGCATCCGGATGCCTTCGGCCATCAACTTATTTATTAGTTGCACCCAAGCATTATAGCATTGCTTAGATAAGTTGAAATCAGCCTTAACACTAAGCATCCTCATCGCTGTAGAAAGTTCGGTGTGAGTAGTGCAACCATCATATATAGGTGTTCTTGCATTATCCAACATTTCATAGAAGTCTTGCGCATCTACATTGGGCTCTTCTTCTTTGTTCTCCAAAATATGGGCTCTAACAGAAGGATCTGCAGCATCCATCACCATTGCATCATATGCATTTGGATTATCCTCAGAAACCCCTTGTACTTCATTATATGCACCAGCCTCCGTTCGCACCTGGGATTCCATGGGGGGCTCCTCTTTCCCATGGCATGTCCAATAATAGTAATGGGCCATGAATCCCTTCTGATAAAGATGCAATGTCACATCATCCACACTTAAGAATTTTCTACATCGACACTTAACACACGGACACCTTAAGGTCTCATTATCCCGCGTAAATTGTGGTCGGGCACATACATAATGTATGAAACTCTCAACTCCACATAAGAACTCATTTGTTAGCCCTCGACGATTAGGTGCTACTCTGTTATACATCCATGCCCGTTGATCACGTACATCCATGATCTGCAATAGATTCGCATAAATTCTTAGCCCACATCAAAACTCTAAACCCCTATGGTTAATGTGGCCAACTTATCTATCTCATTAATTAAACACATCTAATTAACTCTCATCTCTTTATCTCATTAATTAAACACATCAAATTAACTCTCCTCTCTTTAATATCACTAACAGAGAACATGTATTATAAATATATTATTATTTAATTTCATGATTTAAATATTTAATTATTTTAACATGTATTAGCGAATGTTAGTAGGTATTCATTCGTTATTTCAGAGTCAGCAAGTCTGACCACTTAATTATATGAAATTGTAAGGATTAGAATAATTTATAATTTCTTTATTTAAAGTTAAAAATATCAAAGAAATGTGAGAGGTTATGATCTGCATCATCACGAGGTAGCTATGTGGCTATGTATATATATATATATCTATTGCTATCATCATCATCATCATCATATATATATATATGCGTTATTTTTTTAATATTTATTTTTTTCATCATCATCAACCCCTATGGTTAAGGTAGCTATTTTTTTAATATTTGTTTTTCTCTTTCTTATTTCTCCTGTCCTTCTTCTTTCTCCCTTGTCCTTCCAGATCCATGATTAATTACTCATGATGCATTTTTTTTTCTTTTTTCTTTCATCAATTCTAATTACAAATTACATAACATAAGGAAAATAACAAGGACATATAGTTCAATTAATCATTCTCTTAAATTTGAAACGAAATTTAACAAGAACAAATTGGTTACTTCTAGTTATCTCAAACAGTTCAATTAATTTAAAGGCAAGAAGGGAGAGGAAAAAAAGAAAAAAAAATAGAAAGAAATAAACAACAGAATGATGAGCTGCAAGCAAAATGTAGCCCACACAAAACAAAATGATGAGCTGTAAGCTGTGGTGGGTCATGTGACATAGTATATATTATTATAATATAATATGAACTCTATTAATGAAACTCACTTTCCTATAATATAATAATATCTATATGCCTTTATAAAATATTTTATTTTCATTCATTAATAATAAAAACAAATCTTTAATATGAGAAATTTAAAAATAATGACACATTTTATATAATTAATGACACGTTTAAGACTAATTTATAAAAATAAGTTAAAAATAATTATAATATTAAAAAAGACATATGTATGGGATGAATGAATAAAAATATTTATTAATATTTAAAAAAAACTAAAAATCAGGAGACATGTTTTAACATCTAGCCATGTCTCTTTGTCGTTTGCTATTTCTCTGAGAAAATCCACTCATTTTATTATTTCTTTTGTCTTTTATATGGTAATGATCACAAGGTAATGAGCTTTTTTTCAATTCTTTTAATATTAAATTATCAATTCTTTTAATGTTGTCATTGTTATTAATATTAAAATATATTAATGTTATGGCCCTGGCGAGAAGATTCTCAGCAATGCCTATTGCCAAATCAAAAGTTGGCTTATTTTAATTAGAGTTAATTATATAAATTTAGTAATATGTCAATATATAAAAATATATAAAAGAAATATAATTTTTGCAATCAATTTTTAAAACAAGAACAATGAAATAAAAATACAAAAAATAATAGTCAGACAGTGACGTGTATGATGGAAAGCTCATGTCGGTTGCCCCAAGTGCCATTGTGTCAATTATATATATTTATATATATACATATACATACAAATACGGTGCCAAGTGCCAGTGTGCCAATTATGGTTCCATGCTTTAAGGGCTGGATCCAAGTTTCATTGCCAGGCTATTGTTTAATTAACAAGCGCAAATTAGTTACTTCTAGTTATCTCACCACATAAATAATTAACTAATGAATAAGAATACTTGTAATTAAGATTAGAAAAAATTTTAAGATAGTCTCTAAGTTATGCCTAGTTTTCATCATAAGATCAGATAAATCTAGGGAACAAATGAAATTACGGATAAGGAAAAGAGTGCCTGAGTCAGTTGACAAAGTTGGAGATGGAGGCGGCGACGGATGGGCAAGAGAGAAAGAGCAGCGAGGGTGAATTCAGAGAGATGGAGGGAGATGGAGGTAGAAGGCAACCCAATGTATTTTATCTGCCCACCCAATGCAATTGAGTATTGCTATTAACCCACTTTCATATTTTTTTAATATTTTATTTACCTGCCCTCTTCTCTCTCTCACCGTTCTTTCTCTCAACTTTTCCCTTTAGGCTATCAACTTTTCCCTCCCCCCAACACCCCCTTTCCCATTTGGGCTATCAACTTTTCCCTCCCCCAACACCCCCCTCATTTAGGCTATCAACTTTCCCGCCCCCCAAAACTCGGACATTCCCCTTTAGGCTATCAACTTTTCTCTCCCCCAACACCCCCCCATTTGGGCTATCAACTTTTTCCTCCCCCAATGCCCCCCTCTCATTTAGGTTATCAACTTTCCTGCCCCCCCCCCAAAACTTAGACATTCCCCTTTAGGCTATAAACTTTCCCCACCCCTCTAAAACTCGTAGTTTAGTTTAAATATTTTTAGTTTAGTTTAAATAATTAAATTAAATTTAAATATTTTTATAACTTAATAAAAAAATTCTCATTATTATAGCTATCAACACTAAAATGTAAAGACAAGAAATACTTAAAAACTGCAATGGTATGATACAAGAAATACTAGGTATGCCTAAAAGGTTGAGTGATTGAAATACATAGAATACATAAAAAAAAAAAGACAATCATAAAATACACACAAAGAATCCACAACGTAGTAATGTAATTCTCAAAACGTAAGAATTTAAGTCTCCAAATGCTCATTGATAATTTCGGCCAAATACAACAGCTCTCAGCTCATCAACGGCTTCAAGTTCTCCATCTGGTCGAGGGTTGTTGCTAGTGTTGACAGGGTCTAGATTATCCACGAAAAATAATTCATGACCACTATATAAAAGATGTCCAATACTGGTTTCTGGGAGATCCCAATTTGGAACAACTGGCGTGATTGGACATGAGGTAGCAAGCAAAGATTCCTGCATCAACGCAAGCTGGGATTGCAAATAGATGATCTGCTGTTGGAAGGAAAATAAGTGGGAAACACAGCCATATATGGGGTCGTTAATCCTGGCTTGGGCTTCATACCAGAGTGTAAATGCAGCCCAAGCACGTTCATCTTCTGGAAGTTGGGCCAAGATCTTGGAAACGCTACTAGTACCAAACACCTTGTGAATGGTGGCAAAATGCTCATGTCCTTGATCATAGAAGAAGTAAGGGGCAAAGATGCACCCTTGGATACATGGTCTTTGCAAAAACTTGCAAGCACCACATGGGGAGCTATTTCTTAGCATGGTTTTTCTAGTATTATTATTATATATATTTATAAAAAATAATAATAAACAAGATAACGGCGTGATTTATGAGAGAAAATAAGAAAGAAATAAACAACTAAATAAAAGTAAGAATGCCGATGATTTGGAACTCACCGTGAAGTTGATTGAGGGAGATATCGGAGACGTAGATTGACAGATGTGGATTCGATCGGTGAGACGACGAAGAAACAAGATAACGGTGAAGCAGTGGAGATGCAGATATTTGCGGGCAAGGGTTTGGGGAAAATTAGAGACATAGATTGACAGAGAGGCAGTGTGAAACAGAGGAGATATCGATATAGATCTGAGCGGCAGGACGGCGAGGAGACAAGACGATGGAGAGACGATAGGACGATGAGATTAGAACTCGTTCAAATTTGTCAAATCGAAGCATTAGGGCTTGGGAGTTCGGGTTTAGGGTGATTCACATGTATGAATTAATAGTTAAATTTAGGCGGCGACAAAATCCATTGAAGAATTTTTGTGGGGGAATGAGCCCACTAAGGTTTATTTTTTTACATAGTTTAATTACACAAATAAAAATGCAATCAAACTTTAATTTTTTAACATATTATGAGAATTTCGAACTAAAGTTGATAGTCTAAAGGGGATAATTTATATTTTATGTTATATATTATATTTTTATTTAATAATATTATAATTATGTTATAAATAATATTTTACAAAAATTTTTACATTTTATATATATATACATATACATACAAACACGATACCAAGTGCCAGTGTGTCAATTATGATTCTTGCTAACTTTCCTTTGTTTATGACCCATATGATATTTAAATATATATATTTTGAAATGGAAAGTGGTTGAAGCTTTACTGGAAATAAATGCCACTTTTAACAGCCAAAGAATCCGATGCCACTAAGGATGAATGATGTTGTCTCAATTTGTCACATCCTTTTCTAGTTTAATAGTTAATCCCAACAATTTTCAGAAAAAACAACCACCTTGTAATCTTATAAAACAACCACCATGCAGTAGTATATAAAAAAATAATAAAATAAAAATTGAGGAAAGACAATACTTTAATGTTTAAAATTTGAATTTGTTTAAGATATAATAAAAATACTTTATCCAAAAATAATGAATGTGCAATTATTTTCAGATAAATATTTTTATTATATCTTATTTTAAAAGGTCTAAATAATCCATAGGTTGGTTAATTAATAATAAAAATACCATACATTTATCATTAATCAATCAAATTATTCAAATACATCTCATTTAAAAATAAAATATAAAAACAATAATTAACATTACCCTTAAATACGTACTAGGTCTCATCAAATTAACTTCTATTGTTTATTAAATTTATATCACCAACGGGAAGAAATGTCAAGAAATCAACCATTAATAATGGTGTGTTAATGCGCACACAAAAATAATGCAAGAAGGAAATAGAGATAGAATAATATGACATCTTTGTATTATCAATAAATAAATAATATATTATTAATTATAATAGTTTAATAATTATATTTGTGCATTTGGAGAATTATATTAAATAAAAATGTAACAAAAATAATTTAATGCATAAAAATGAAAAATATTAAAAGATTAAGATTAGCGATGAAAAATGTTTAATAAAAATTCATATGATTGTCAAAAGATTATTTTTAATATAATGTTAATATTTTTATAAGATTAAATTCATATTTGCAAGATTCATATTCGCATATTATTCTTCACATTCTCAACCTGTTCCTCAACCTACTCAAGACCCAAACTGAAATTTCAATCTTCCCATCATCCCAGAGGACATCCCTCATTCTAGTTTCCCAGAGGCTACTCTTCCACCTTACCCTGGTGAAACCAACAGTAGCCAAATACCACCCCCAAATGACATTGACGAGTTGGGACCTGTCGTGTTTGGCAACCATCGTCGTCATTGAGCATCGACGATGTTGTCAGTTTTATGATTTGCCTTTTTTCTTTGGGTAATTGTATACCTTGATCTCCTGCAATTGTTTGAGCATATGGAATGAATATTATGTTTTTGGGTACTTTAACATTTCATTCTCTTGTCTTACCCTCGATTGTATATTGATTATCAAATATCTCAGTCTCTTACAGCTGTTTTAATAATTCATCAAATCGCGATAAAAACATCGGCTCTTAATTAATTTGAAGCGAATTTTAACAAGTGCAAATTGGTTATTTCTAGTTATCTCAAATAGTTCAATTAATTTAAAGATAAGAAGAACTTTTTTTTTATTGTACTAAATAATTAAGCTGCACCTAATTAGGATGATTAATATTCATCTATCATTCTCTACACTAAATTACAATTGCTAATTAATTGATTGGATATATATCCATGAATTTTAAAATAAATAAATATTTTTAAAATTTTGAAATAAATTAATTGATTAAAAAATAAAAGGAAGATTTGTATCTATTTTAAAAAAATTAATAATATTCTATATTTAATATTTATTTTAAAAATTTATATTTAATATTTACTAAATTAATTAAAAAGTAACATGTTATGGCCACCTTCGTAGATTTGTAAACTTAATTAATATAATAATAACTTAACATTTTAATATATAAATTGGTTTAAAATAAAAATTTATTTATTTGCTCACCCTAATTGTACATAGCTCAGTTGGGACCGTAATATTAATGTTATTGTAATTCTAATTTTTTTAATAAAAATTAAAAATATTATTTTATTAAAATTTTTTAAAATAATAATTTTAATTAAAATTTAAAATTACCAAAAAATAAATATTATTTTATTATTTTTCAATATTTCCAATCAATATTGACACCAAAAATTTGGCATTAATATTTTATGACAAAATATATTAATATTAAACAAAAGTCAAATTTTCAAAATTTTATTCATATTTTATTATTTTAATGGGAAAAAATATTACAAAATTCATTAGTCTTCATCTTATATAGTTAATTATATAATAACATTTGTAGTGGTTGTTTATTACCAATTGTGTGGGTAATTGTTTAAAAAATTAAATTAAAATTTTAATAATAAAATAAAAAATAATAGAATAAATTAATTGATTAAAAAATAAAAAGAAGAGTTAATATATAATTTTAATTTTTTAATATATTTTCTAAAATTTTGCCATGGCTAAAATTATTTTTTTATTATTAAATGAATAAATTTTTCGATAATTTATAAATTTTTATATATATTAGTTTACATGTATATATACTTTATTTTATATTTTATGCACATAAAATATATTAATTTATATGTTTAGAATTTAATTTCTATATCTATAAATTAAAATTTTATATTTTATAAATTTGAGAGAGATTTTGAGACGGAAAAATATCCATCACAAATTGAGACGAATTAATTTCCGTCTCCAAAAGTCCTCTCAAATTGAGATTGAGTTAGAGATGAAAAAAATCCGTTCCTACATTCGTCTCAAATTGAGATGAATTTTGAGATAAAAAAAATTTCATCCAGAATTTGAGACGAAAAAATTTTCATCTCAAATTCCTTCTCAAATTGAGACGGATTTAGAGATGGAAATAAATTCGTCTCTAATTTGAGACAGATTAATTTTCATCTCGAAATCTGTCTCAAATTTGAGATAGATTTTAGAGATAGAAATTTATTCGTCTCAAATTAGAGACGAATTTTTTTCGTCTCTAAATCCATCTCAATTTGAGAGGGATTAGCTTCAGTCTCTAAATCCATCTCAAATTAGAGAGGGATTATTTTCGGTCCCTAAATCGGTCTCAAATTAGAGACAGATTTTTTTTCATCTCTAAATCCGTCTCAAAAAAATCCGTCTCTAAATCCATCTCAAATCCATCTCTAATTTGAGATAGAAAAATTCGTCTTAAAAAATTCGTCTCTAAACTGCTGTTTTCTTGTAGTGCAAAACAGTTTATATACATGCATGAACATATATAAAATGTATGAGGAAACAACGAAGACTATTCCAAAGTGCCTCATGAATATGCCAACCTCTTCTAACGAGAGTTTTCTCAATGGCGTGTGCATAGCGCCTCACGGGAGGTCCCTAACTATGTCACCTTGGTCCAACCTCACAGAACTCATGCACAACACTACATTCGTTATACCTTAGACTCACAATCTTCCTAAAAAGAACTTTCTCACGGTGCACACATAGCACATCTCGAGGGATATCTAGACTTTTGCCTTCAGGAAACAACAGATATGTACAACAATATAGCCACACAGATTTTATGAATGCAATAGTTTGAAAGCTAACAACATATATTTTTTAAGAAAAGACATTTCGAATATGCCACACGATTTCACGTAAAAAAGACAATGGGAATTTAAATACAGGAGTTTTTACACAAAACACATTTCATGCACTAGGACTCTCACATAAGAAAAAAAATAGAGTTTGGAGTATGGGAGTCTCACCTTGAAGGTTTACCTTTGGAAGTTACTGTTTACAGCCAGCGAGTCTAAGTTTCTGCAAAAAACACAAGTTTCGATAAACCAAACCCCTAATTTTTCTACATAGAGTTGAAGGAGATTAAATGAGGGACATAACTACAAAATTTCAAGGCAAGGAGACCCCACACGCCCCCT
This sequence comes from Diospyros kaki, assembly GCA_036245055.1. Lineage (NCBI taxonomy): Eukaryota > Viridiplantae > Streptophyta > Magnoliopsida > Ericales > Ebenaceae > Diospyros > Diospyros kaki. Next base: position 12,919,098 of record BSEG01000015.1, on the reverse strand, counting down.
CATGTGCCCTGGGAAGTTTACCCACGCGCCTTCAAGTGCAGCCTCTTCCTGGCGCATGTATTACATTCGTCACTCTTATATTTCGGAGAACTTTGCACAGTTTTCGTATTTCGACCATAACTCCCTCATTTTAACTCCAATTCGACCCCTCGTTCGAATCTACATGTCCTTTTCTTCCCCTTCTTTAGGAATATTACAAAAAATCGAGCTTACCTCACCATTTTTTTGATTGTTTGGGACGAACTCCGGCGAAGACCCAAAACTCCGACGAGACTCGTTCTCCTTTGCTTCTCCTATATAATTTCTTCCATTCTTTTTGGCAGAATTTCTTCATCTCTCAATAATAAGATTCTCACCTTAGAATTCCTCAATCCTCAAATTCACTTGGAATGGTTTCTAAGCAACCCCATGACCTTATTTATAGATTTTTCAGGTCAATCACGCGTTGCCACTTATTCCTAGACTTGATTTAAATAAGGTTTCAACTCCAAAGTGATTCAAAGCTATAATGGAATGTTGTTTGAAATCCAAAACTATATTGGAATGAGTTTTGAAATCTAAAGTGATTCAAAACTATATTGGAATAGATTTTGAAATCCAATGTGATTTGTTACGCTAATACCCCAAGCTTCTTCCCAATGCCATTTTTGCCTTTATTTCAAGTTCTGAAACTTTTATATTTTTACCACTTGAACCCCTAAGTCCCATGCTTCTCAATTGGACCAACAAATTTAAAAAAATATCATTTTCAACCATTTTTCGACTAGAATCAAAATTATACTTAGGCCATAAATGCATGCTTCGATCAGAAACCCTTTTGTTTCATCTCGTAACCACTTAAGGATTGTTTTATTCACAAAATTAGAGCCTCCTCAAGGTTCATTGAATTTTTTGGAAGCCCTTTACCATCATTTGGTCTTTCAGGCTATAGCTTAGCTATATCAAGAACTATCTTTCTTCCAACTGCTTTCAACTTCATAAATCTTATCTTGAGACACTCATTGATGCCATACCCTTTTCTAGACATCTAAGTTCCATGCCACTCTCTACCGTCGATTCGTCAAATTATTTTACTATTAAACCAATTTTTCAATATTACAAACTCGTTTAATTTACATGACAACCTCTTGAAAACACGGGGTATTACACAACTCTAGCATTATGGCACATCACTAACACTTATAAGCTGCCCCTTCAGGTTAAATGTTCTATAGATTATTTATTTACACGTTTATTAAAAATTAACGAGGTTAAATGCTACCGAACTTAAACGCTATTTTAATAGAGTTTTAGAAAATCTCCCCCTCCCAACTTTTCTCAAAACGTTATTACCATCTTATTTCGTTGACAAAATATTTTACGATTTTACCCTACAAGAACTCTAATATTTCCAACTCTTTTTTCCCTTAAACATTTTCCAACCCATTGTCGCCTCTAGCTTCCATCGTAGCATTGCCACTTTCAACCCATCGTCGTCGCCTCTATCTTTTCCTTTGTCACCTCTATTGCCGTCTCCAGCTTCCATTGCAGCATCACCATCTCCATCGTCGCCATTTTCTATATATATATATAAAATATATATATATATATATATTAATATCTATTGTATTAATATATTTAACATTTTTATGAATTAAACCTAAATTTAAACATAAAATATTGTATTAATATATTTTTTAATAATTATATATAATTTATCAACATCTAATAGTAAAATTTTTATTAGTTGGACATAAATTTATAATTTATTTTTATTAAAAATTAATATTTTTATGAATTTTATTTGTGTTATTAAGCAACATATCCAATTTAGTTTTTTTTGTTAAGTTCTGATAAGTTATTAGATTTTTTAAACTAAACACATAAATATATAAATGTCAGCTTAAAACATTTATTCAAACACATTATTAACTTAAATACTAGCTAACTTAAAAGTTTTACCTAGATTTTAAGTAGAAAAGTTTATAAGTCATCTTAAAAAATGCTAAACCAAACACCCTCTTAAAGAGCTTAAATATTATTTGACAATGTTTTAGAAAAACTCCCCCTCCCCCCTCCCCACCCAATTTTTCTCAAAACATTGTGCATAGTTTATTTAGTTAACCAAATATTTTATGATTTTGCCTTCCAACAATTATCATATTTCCAACCTTATGCATCTCTTCCTTCTCTTTCCATCTTTTCTCTCTCCATATTTTTCAAAACTCTCTATACCTTTCCCCCATCTCCTTCTCATCACCATCTCCATCTCTTTCATGGCCGCCGCCACCTCCAACCCCATCCCCATCATCGTCGCTTCCATCTTCTTCCATCGTCATTGCCACCTCATTGCCATCGCCACTGACCCCATCTCCATCACGATCATTGCCTTCATCGTCACCTCCTCCATTCCTTGCCATTCTCTATGTGTTTATATATATATATATTAATATATCAACATGTACATTTAATATTTTTATAAAATAAATCTTAATTTAAACATAAAGTATTGTATTAATATATTTTTAATAATTATTTATAATTTATTAAAATCTGAGGTAAAAAATTTATTAATTGAACATCAATTTATAATTTATTTTTAATAAAAATTAATATTTTTATAAATTTTATTTGTATTATTTAGTAATATATCATTTTTAGTATTCTTGTTAAGTTTTGATAATTTTATTAGATTTTTTAAATTAAATACATAACTATATAAATAATAATTTAAAACAAATTTATTCAAATATATGATCAATTTAAAGCCAATTTTAAAACTCTACAAAACTTTCAAGCAGAAAGACTTAAAAGCCCTCTAAAAAAAAGGGTAAGGCAAACGCCCGCTAAGCATTAGATCCTACATGTCTTGAACAATTTTTAACTTGAAGCCGCAGAGAAGTTCCATAGCCAGAGCCAGGGGGATAGAGAAATTAAATTAAGTCCCTCCTGTTCTTCTGCTTCTTCTTCTTCTTCTTCTTCTTCTTCTTCTTCTTCTTCTTCTTCGTGCATTCTGCCAGCTTTACCTTTGCCTCTTTATTGTTCTTCTTGTAAACTAATTATACACTAATTATGGGGATGGATCAAGGCCTCAGCAGGAAGATGAGAAGAGTTTTCCTCCTACTCAACGTCATCCTCCTCGCCATAGGAACCTGCGGCGGCCCTCTCATCATGCGCCTCTACTTCCTCCACGGCGGCGCTCGAATCTGGCTCTCCAGCTGGCTCGAAACCGGCGGCTGGCCCATCAATTTCATCCCCCTTCTTGCCGCCTACCTCCAACGCCGCCGAATGCAAGGCTTGGCCGCCACCGCCGTCCTCATCAAGCCCCCCATCTTCTGGGCGGCCGCCGTCATTGGCGTCCTCACCGGCTTCGACGACTATCTCTACGCCCACGGTCTGGCTAAGCTCCCGGTGTCCACTTCGTCGCTGATCATCGCCTCCCAGCTGGGCTTCACGGCGCTCTTCGCCTTCCTCCTGGTGAAGCAGAAGTTCACGTCGTACACCGTGAACGCCATCGTGTTGCTGACCATCAGCGCCGGAGTTTTAGCTCTGCACACGAGCGGCGATAGGCCTAAGGGCGAGTCGAACAAGGACTACTTCATGGGGTTCGCGATGACGGTGGCCGCGTCGGCGTTGTCCGGGCTGATTCTGCCGATGGTGGAGCTGACGTACAAGAAGGCGAAGCAGGCCGTGACCTACACGCTGGTGTTGGAAATTCAGGTGGTCATGTGTTTCTTTGCCACTCTTGTTTGTACCGTCGGCATGGCCATTAACAATGACTTCAGGGTACTCTCTCTCTCTCTCTCTCTCTCTCTCTAGCTGGCTTGGCATATTATTTATCAACACGCACCAAAATTCTTAGTAGTAGAAGATAAGGTTAATTTTAAGTGTAACCTAGGTTACTAGTTGTTAGTAATGTTAGTGATCTCAAGATGTTAAATTGGAATCGTTTCATAGGCATAGTCTCGTGGTTTTAGTGGCTCTCGTGCATGTCTGCGTCATTTGCGTGTTGCGCTCGAGGTCAAAATGGAAAGTCATCAAATTCTTTAATTCATCTCCTGCACTATTCATTTGGATTCGGTGGTGGGAGATATCCGCAAAGGAACATAATCCCAATATGTTAAAAAGGAAATTCTATTTAGAACCCGTGTTTTTACTCTTCATAACCCAAACTTCATAAAATTCTACACTAATTTTAAAATTTCTATTTTACCCCTCCCACAACCCACTTTCTTCTCCAATTGTCTGCCTTTAGCTGCTGGGTCGGCCATGGCAGCCGACACCTCCCAACACACACACTCTCTCTCTATCTCTCTCTATATATATATAAACCCAGCACACACTTATATATATATATATATACAGTAGCCATGAACCCAGCACCACACACACATATATATATATATCACACACTCACACACAGCAGCCATGAACACACCACCAGACACACTTATATATATGTATATATCACAAACTCACACACACCTATATATATATATATATACACACTAACACACAAAAGCACACACTTATATATATATATATATACACACTAACACACAAAAGCACACACTTATATATATATATATATATACATACGCACACACTAACACACAAAGCCTGGCCGCGGCCATGACAGGCGCGACCTGGAAACCTCCGCACCTCGCGGTGCGGGGGTCTTTTAAATTTTTTATTCTTTTTATTAATATATTTATTTTTTATTTTTTTAAGTTTAGACCTTTTAAAGTTTTTTACTTTTTTTTTTAAAATATCATTGATAGTAGAATTTATTTTTTTTTAAGTTTAGACCTTATTTTAAATGATAGTAGAATTTTCAGATATGTGTATTTTTAAATAATTTAATAAGATAAATTAATTAAGTTTAAATTTTTTTAAGTAGTAAAAATTTAATACGATGATTCAAAATTTAAAATTAGTCAAATTATAATTACTTAAAATGTAGATATTTAAAATGTATTTATTTGTATTATTTTTTAATTTTATTTTATTATAATAAAAAAATTAATTAAAATAAAAAATAAAAAAACTAATTAAAAAAAGGAAACCTAGTTTCCCCGACTGCTTTAAAGGGAAACCTAGTTTCCTCGACTGCCAGCAGTCGGGGAACCCATCATTCCCTGACTTGGGCCAGTCGGGGAACGTTGGGTTTCCCAACTATTGCCATGGTCGTGGTTATGGTTTTTGTATGTGTGTATACACAGAGAGAGAGAGAGAGAGAGAGAAAGAATGTGTGTGTGTGCGCGTTTGTGTTTTGGGGGTCAGTCGCCATGGCCGACCCAGTAGCTAGGTCGACCATGGTGGCCACATGTATGTGTATATATATATATATATATATATATATGTGTATGTGTGTGTGTGTGTTTGTGTGTGGGAGAGAAACGGAGAGGCGAGGCGGAGAAGAAAGTGGGTTATGGGAGGGGTAAAATAAGAATTTTAAAATTGGTGTGAAATTTTATGGGATTTGGGTTATGAAGAATAAAAACCTGGGTTATAAATAGAATTTCCCTATGTTAAATTGGAATCTTAGTGAATTTTACTTGTTTTTAATGTTTACCATTATATCTTGAGGGACATAATGTTAAAACAAAACAGATTAATTAAAGATAAATTCTAAAATATGAGTTCTGAATGAAATCTTTTAAAATGGGAAATGCTGAAAATGGGGATACTTTTTACAAATTTTGTTTACGGATTGCAACATTTTTGTAACATTTTAGGTTAATTTTTGTTTACAGATACTTTTACATTTTATTTTTATTACATTTTTGTAGTTATATGTTCTTTTTTATGTTTACAGATTGCAACATTTTTATTTCTTTAATTTTTCAATTTTAATGAGGGAAAAAATTATAACAAATCACTAATTGCAGTGGTAGTGCAAGGTGGGATGACACCTTGAAATAAAACAATTACAAGTTAAGAGCACTAGTGGAAGTGGCACTGGGTGTCTTTAAGCAAGCCCAATGGCGAAGCTTGCCCGTGCATTTTAATCTAGATTATCAGAACTTGTTAATTTGCTTCACTTGCCTTCGCACATATTTAAGTAAAATTATCTAGAAGAAGTCATTATAATTCCTTTATCACGTGAGTAACCTTTGCTCACACTTACGAGAGGTGAAGTTTTAGCTAACACAAAGTTTTTCTTTTTATTAATAAGAATTCATAGAGTTTTGAATTGTCTTGACAACTTAGCCTCGATCTCCCATGCAATGCAGGCCATTGCAAGAGAAGGAAGAGGGTTTGAGCTGCGAGAGACCAAGTATTACGTGGTGTTGTTTTTCAGTGGCATAATCTGGCAGTGCTTCTTCCTAGGCGCAATAGGAGTCATCTTCTCCGGCTCGTCTCTACTCTCTGCAATCCTCATCGCCGTTCTTCTCCCGGTGACAGAAGTCTTGGCCGTCATATTCTACAAAGAGAAGTTTCAGGCGGAGAAAGGCGTTTCTCTGGTTCTGTCTCTGTGGGGTTTTGTTTCCTACTTCTTTGGCCAGATCAAACATGACAAGCAGAAGAGTACCGAAACTCAACCGCTGGAGACTGAGATGCCACAGAGCACTCTGGCCAATATCCCTTGAATGATAGGTTGGATCCTGTCCTGTCGTGTCATCGAATAAGGACAAAGCCATTTAAGTTCTTAAAGCAACTTTTATTTTTTTTTTTAGTGTATCAGAAGTGTGTTCCTCCTTTGTAAATTCAAATGGAATAATGTTATTTGTACATAAATAATTTTATAGTGAGTTAACAGAATTATAATATCACAATAAATTAAGAATTTATCGCGAGAAATTTGTGACTTCTCTTCTCTTCTATCCTTTGATCTATCTCTCTCTCTCTCTCTTTCTTTCCCCTTCAGCCACTGCCTCTGCCTCGTCGTCTATCGTCCGTTGTTGTAATACCTCATGTTTGTATGAGGTTATCACGTAATTTAAGTAAGTTTAGAATACTAAAAAATTGATTTAATAACAATTATCAGTACCAAATCCACAGCAAGAGGTGCCTTGAAATCGAGATACCAAAGAAAAATGATATGATATTGACGAGCGTTTCGAGATAAATTTATGATATCGAAAGAAATCAAGTCGAAAACGATTTTCAGTACAGCTAAAATACAGTTGCTATTTAGGCTTTAAAATCAAATTGTCGTAAGGGACTTTTGGGAAGTCAACGGAGGCCTGAAAGGGCTTCAATTTTTTGTAATGAACAACCCTTCAATGATTTCAAAATGAAACAATATCTCGGTGAGGACACTAGAGCGAAATTCTCATTATCGAATAATCTTGGATTATTAATTTTGCGTTTTCGGTATTGTAATGCAAATTAATTTGAAGTTTAAGGGCATAATTGCAATAAAGAAATTGCTCAAGTGAAATTAAGAAGGAAATTGGGATTTATGTGTAATTTTCTTTATTTTAAATATTAGTGTAATATATAATTATATATATGTGTATGCACGTGCATGAGGCCATTCACAGCCATCCCTCTGCAACTTATCCATGCTTGGCAACTCCAAATCTCTATGCCTTGCAACATTTGGAAAGATTTGCATGTAAGGAAAAATGGGCGAGGTAGGCATGAGACTATGGTGTGAGCCTATAAATAGAGGAAGAATGGAGAGATTGAGGGAGACAAGAATGGAAATGAAGAAGAAAGCAAGCGGTGACTTCTCTTTGAAAATCAAAATGGCTGAGAGAGAGGTAGAGAGTTGTAAAGAAGAGAGTGGCCGAGAATGAGAGTTGGGCGAAGGCAACAAGCTCGGCAGGCTCGGTGGAGAAGGCGGTTGACGAAGCAAGCTCAGCCATGGAAGCAATGGTCGCAGGCGGTTGCGCCGAAGCAGCAAGCATCCGTTGCATAAGGCGATCGTAAGCTATTACCAGCGGCGATGGCACGGTTGGTGCAGCGGCCGACGGAGGCGCCAACAACCGGCGAGAATGGCGACAAGGCCAGCTAGAGGGCGAGTGGCGGCGGACGTGAAGCTGGTTCGTGCGCAGGCGGGAGGAAGAAGAAGGAGGAGGAAGAAGAAAGAGAAAGAAAAAAAAATGAAGAAAATAAAAGAAATAAAAGAAAAATAGAAAAAAAAATGAAAAAAATTCTCGAAAAAATCTCAAATTGTTCTAGAAATTTATTTGGGACTAAAGGCGCATGCCAAGTCAAGTAAATTATTTGGGCACGCATTTCGAGAATATGCACGCATTTTGAATATATAGAACGTATACCGAGAAGCCTGAGAGGCTAAGTTAAGATAAGTAAAATTTTCTAGAAAATTTTAGAAATTCAGGAATATTATTTTATGAATTATCATAGTGAAATATTTGAGAAAATATTTGAAGAATATTTAGTATGAATTTATTGAGAAAAATAGCAAGAAAGTTATGAGGAAATTAGGAAATATGGAATATTGATATTAATATGATGGTCAGGGTATATTGAGATTCCAAATTGAGTACATTATAAGTCTGACACGAGAATCAAGATGTTATGAGATGCGTATGAGGTAAGTGATATTATTCAACTGAATTTAATTTATGAAAAGCACCTATAAGTGGTTCAACCCAAAACCCGATTTTAAGTAAATGATTTTATCATGTTGTCATACATTGATATAAATATAACATGTAGATTGTATTTACATGTATTGATGATAAAATATGTATATGTTCATGATAATATTATTGATCATGCATCGCATAAGGGTTTGAGATTATGGACTGGCACTGTTGTTCTACCAAAGGTGTACCCATACACCTCGGCTTAGTAAGACGGCTATAAAAATGGGGAGTAGCAATTGGATGCGGTTAACTCAAACCAAAATGATATGGAAATGACGTTTTATATTTTGTATTCATGTACGAAATATGTTTATTGTTCCTTTACTTAGATGATTTATCATCTAATTTGGACTTTGTCTCTAGAATATTTAAACGTTCTAGATGGAGATGAAATGGCATTTAGCAAAGTACATGATGAATTGAATAATGAATAAAATGCATGTAATATAGCCTATATATTTAAGTTCTGTTATTTTGAATTCTAGACGTTTGAAAGAATAATAATGTATAACCCTATTTAGGGTTAATGTTAATTGAGAACTTATGCTTTGTATTAAGTTATGTTAAGGAACAATGATGTAAAATCTAAATTTTGATTAATATTAAGATGTTAAGTTTGATCCTTACATTCGCATTTGATGTGTATAATGATTTTCTTTCGAGAAAATGTATGAAAATTTTGGGATAGATTTGAGGAATGATATGATTTACCTTTAAGTTTTAAAGAAAAAATTTTATTATCTTGGAATTGCCCTGAATTATAACACGCTTGAGAAAGTAGGGTGTTACAGTCGTTGTCTCGCCTGACCGACCGCCGCCTGCTGTATCCTTGCTTGGCCGCCTCGCCTCTCGAGACTGTAATCCGCTAGGCGAAGCAGTAGTGGATGTCGGTGGCAAGTAGCGAGCGGCAAGGGTGAGGCAGGCTGCAGTGGGCGGTGCTGAAGAGGGAGGAGAAAAGAAAGAGATGAGAAGAGGAGGGGGAGAAATGATAAAAAGGGGTAAAATGGTCATTGAGATAAGAGATATGAGGACAAAATAATCTTTTTCGCTTACTTATAAACTCACCTGTAAATAAGTTTTTGTACAAATAGCATGATCCAAATTATAAAAAAAAGATTAATTAAAGATAAATTCTAAAATATGGGTTCTGATTTAAATCTTTTAAAATGGGAATGCTGAAAATGGGAATACTTTTTACAATTTTTGTTTACAGATTGCAACATTTTTGTAACATTTTAGGTTAAATTTTGTTTACGGATACTTTTACATTTTATTTTTATTACACTTTTGTAGTGTATATGTTCTTTTTTATGTTTGCAGATTGCAACATTTTTATTTCTTTAATTTTTCAATTTTATTGAGCGAAAAAATGATATTTAATTTATTCTTCATGAATTGCTCGACTAATATATATATATATATATATATATATATACACATGCATAAACTCTCAGGGATTCAAAAATGGAGATATAATATTTCTTAGCTAATCTGCACTAAAGTGTAATGAATATTTCTAAATTAATTAAACTAAATCACCACACTGCAGGTATAATATATCACCCAAAACAAAAGGAAAACAACAAACAAAGAAACTAACACACCATACGCCTCTCATTACTGAGAGATTTGCCATCCTACTAGTGAAGACATGCATGAATGATAACAAGTCACTAATTGCAGTGGTACATAGTGCAAGAAGAGATGGCACCTTGAAATAAAACAATTACAAGTTAAAAGCACTAGTGGAAGTGACACTGGGTCTCTTAAAGGAGCCCAACGGCGAAGCTTGCCCGTGCATTTTAATCAAGATGATCAGAACTTGTTAATTTGTTTCGCTTGCCTTTGCACATATGTAAGTAAAATTATCGAGAAGTCATTATAATTCCTTTATCACGTGAGTATAACCGAGTTATGCTATTTGTACAGATGAGCTTTTACAGATTGGGTTATAGGTCAGGATATTTCACGATAAATTGAAGATAAATTAGAGCAATTTATCGCGAGAAAATAAATTTAAGTGAAAAAAGGGAGACGGGGGTAGGACAAGCGGGAACGGCCAAACCCCTCTTCTCCATCAACGAAGCCACCATTTTTCATTGGCAAAGCCACTGCTCCTGTCTCTCGCCGTTGGATCAACGCCATCGTTCCGACCAATCTGCCTCCCGCGATTACTCTCGTCTCTACCATTCCTCAACCTTCTGTCTCCGGCTTCCCTGAGACCACTTCCCCACCGCGAGCTATAGCACCACCGTTCACCTCCCAATATCTCCATAGCCACCGCCTCCAAGCTCTCTGTGAAAACGTCCCCGTCAACCAAAAAAAGCCCACTACCCTCAGCAATAACTTTATGGGTAATAGCTTCATGGGTATCTGTGATTCCAGCTAATGGTAAGTAGCAAATAGGGGTTTTAAGAACTGAAAATAAATGGAAATATAGGAAGATAGTTCACATCAGCAAAGAAAGAGGAAGTCAATTGTATCTGCATGTCTGATACAGAAGGGGAGAAAGAGAGTGTTTTGGGTCATTTTCACAGAGGCAAAATAGTCATTTTATCACAACTGTAAACAATATGTAAAAGTGTAACAGCCCACCTCCCGGAGCCTCCGCACGCATAGAGGATCTGTGAGAGGGTCATTACTAAAATGATATCGAACAATAACATAACTACACTCTTAATAAAATCACAATCTTTCTAACATAGCGCATCTCATAATCATCTTTACAAAACCATTCATCACTTGGGCCCACCTAGGCTTACATAACATACGTCAATCTCCAAACATATACATCAACCTTAACATAGGCTCAGTGACACCCAGGATCTAGTTTCGAGAGAGCTCTGCACTTACTATCCTGACTAGTCGATCTGGACCCAACTCTAACGTACGCACTTGCGATCTCGGGATACTCTTACCTAGAATGATGGAAAGCAACGTGAGTCATGAGACTCAGCAATCTCTAGAAAGAAAGGTTGAAGGGTACAGACAAGACTCTTCCCATAACACCCCCATACAATTCATGTCAATGCAACGTCATGTCATGTCATGCCAAATACCTGTCTTACTTCTAGATGCATAAACATATAATAAACTTCACATAACGGTCCTTGGGGCCCACATAAAACACACACTATCGCCCAAGTCCAATATACAAACCTGTTATCAGCCTCTTATAGGCTACCATACCATTTCTCTTACATGTCTATTTTCCTGTCACTATCATCTTATCATGTCGTTGTCGTGGGACTCTAACCTCCGGTCTTATTGTTATCGTGGGACTCTAACCCCCGGTCTTACCATGACTACATCCACCACCCATACTCAACACTTAAAACCGCACATTCTCACCATGTAGTACAACAAATAAGAAATGCAACGGCTTTTGTAGTATAAACGTGATGATAAGACCCCCATAAATCAAGTATCAGACCATGCTACGCCTACACATAAGAATTCACACATGCGAAATGCCTCTAAATGCACTCGCTCACCTAGAGAACCCATGTTAGCTCTTAGACCAACCGGGTCATGTAGATGCTCACACATCCCATCGCACACAAAGCATGTCCCCAAGTGAATGCAACCCAAGCCCTATGTAACACACACATCATGATATGCACAAGCCAAGGGGGAATCTGGTAGTACTAGCTCTTCTAGTCCGTTTAGCGCTTATCGTAACAGTCGATGACTGACGCCTATACATCCAGCCATCAACTGTCACGACCTACAGTCGACAGTCAGTGGCTTTATACCCCATACCCTTAAAACACACATAGACAACATTAAACGCAGTCACTTAAACTCATCATTTCGCTCACTTTATCCATAACAATATAGACATCATTATGTCATTCATGTTCTCATCTCTTCTAATACACAGAAAATTATCTCCACATTCATAACAAATTAATAATATAACCCCATTAAACCATACTCAACTCTTCTAAGAACTTAGCCCCAATGGGTTCGGCATCATTCCCGAGGAAAGCGGAGTGATACGAGGCTCGGTGATGGTCAAAATGAATGACACCATGACATCACTGTTTAACTTAATTCATTAACAATAAACCCATTAATAAAATATAAGTCATAGGGTGGTTACCACGCGGATTATTATTATTAAAGCGTGAAACCGAGTCACGGTGAGGGAGAGTTTAAAATATTAGAAATAATGAAGACTCTCACAGGAAATGAAGATCATAAGGAAGGGGTTAGGAGCTTATCTGAAAACAATTGATTCCTGACTTTTACACACTTCTGCTACGAAGTAATACAATTAAAGTAGATAATGAGTTCTCGGGCCCCAATTAATTAATTTTAACCGTATAAAATTAATATTTCTATGTGTATAATATTCTAATAACTTATTTAACTTGCTTGAATACTTAAAACGCTAATTAAATCAGATTTTTCCACACTTTTTCTTCAATTTTCCTCTCCCGCGCGTTGCTGGCCGAGCTCTCATCTTCTCCCCAATTTTCCTCTTCTTTCTCCTCTCTCTTTTCTTCTCTGTTTCGCGCCAGCGCACTGGCCAAAATGGCCTTTAAATTGGCAAGCAAATCTTGGTAGCCAAGCCACTCACACATCTCTAGGCTAGCCATGCTTAATTTCAAATGAGTTGGACGCGTGGCTGCACCTTGCCCTTATGTTAACATGCTAAAATCAATCAAGTATTATGCCATTAATATAGTATATGTTAATATTATATGTATATATATATATATATGTATTTCACTTATTCCTATTGAAAGCAATTCACGCACAGCAACTGCTCCAAATTGCAAACACTTCCCTTATTTAATTATTTAATTATTTTATATTATATATAAACATATTAATTGTTATAATATTTTTTTCTTTAATCACTTAATAATCTAAGTTCTAGAAATTTTACAAACTTCTAATCACTTTCTCATTTAGAAATATAATAAATTTAATATTTTCTTTTAAATTCTTTTAAATTACAAATATTTCATAAATCACCGACCACTGTAAAACGTTAGAATTAATAATTATCATTTATTTCTAAAATTTCAAATGTTACAAAAAGTCTTTATGTACAAATAGCACAACTCGAGTATAACCTTAGCTCACACTTACGAGAGGTGAAGTTTTAACTAACATAGTTTTCTTTTTCTTAATAAGAATTCATAGCCTATTCTGTTTGTGAGTTTGGAATTGTCTAGACAACTTAGCCTCGATCTCCCATGCCATGCAGGCCATTCCGAGAGAAGCAAGAGGGTTTGAGCTGGGAGAGACCAAGTATTACGTGGTGCTGTTTTTCAGTGGCATATTCTGGCAGTGCTTCTTCCTAGGCGCAATAGGAGTCATCTTCTCCGGCTCGTCTCTACTCTCTGCAATCATCATCGCCTCTCTTCTCCCGGTAACAGAAGTCTTGGCCGTCATATTCTACAAAGAGAAGTTTCAGGCGGAGAAAGGCGTTTCCCTGGTTCTGTCTCTGTGGGGTTTTGTTTCCTACTTCTTTGGCCAGATCAAACATGACAAGCAGAAGAGTACCGAAACTCAACCGCTGGAGACTGAGATGCCACAGAGCACTCTGGCCAATATCCCTTGAATGATTGGTTGGATGCTGTCCTGTCGTGTCGTTGAATGAGAACAAAGTCAATCACAAGCCTTAAATTTTGTTACGTGGGCTCAGGATCTCCAACCATACGTGTTTGTGGTCATATCCTCCCCAATGTAATTATATCTTTGTGGGCTATTTAAAGTACTGACAGGGCCCAAAATGAAGAGTGAGTGGCCATGCTAGCCGGGGCCCAACTACAGCCTGGGCTGCAAGTAGAGCTGTTAAATGGGCTAGCCCAGGGGCCACTTGGTTTGATGGCGAGAGGGATATGGCTCCCCATTTTTCATTTATATTTTTCCTCTTTGTTAGTTTGATATCTATCATTTTATATAAATAGTCCAGGTACATTTAATATAATTTATTTTTAATATTTAAATATTTTTATTCAATGATAATAAATATATCATATTTTAAAATATTTTACTAATCAATAAAATTATTTAATGCTAAAAATAAAATATATTAAATATATTTTAACAAATATTCTATAATTAGTAAAATTCCAAATAAATAAGAGTAATACTAATCATTACCTCATTGACAATGGTTAAAGGACAATAATTACACATTACCTGTCGTTAAATAAATAAATATTGGTATTTGGAATTTTATAAATTAAATAAATTTAAAATATCTTTTATATGTTTTGTAAAGAGTTAAAAATTATAACATTAAAAAAGTAATTTTGGACTTGAACTGAGAATATCTATGTCACAATAAAATTGAAATTGAAAGGAATTCTAACACTACATCAAGATTGTTATAATAAAAAATAAAAAATAAAAAAAGCCATTACATTAAGACTAATTTTTATTTAAAGATAAAGTCTTGGTTTAAAATCATTCTAATTTTTACTTATATCCACGTGCTCGTTTTTAATGGAGTTTGTCTCGACGTAAGATCAAAAGATTCAAAATAATTACATTAATTAGGGTTGGCGGGTCTATTCCGTTACCCCCAACCACTGCCCGACAGGGTATGGCTCCTTTCTTAATTTGACCCACAAAGTTTTCGGGAAGAGAGAATGAATTTATTGCAATTAAATAAAAAATAATTGAATCTGGAAATTTTTATTTTATTATTATGATTTAATAAAAAATAATGTTAACCACAGTTTAAGTTATATTTGTCATATTTTATTTTTTAATTTTAAGTAATTTTGGTTTAAAATGTTTATTTAATTAATAAAATTATTTAAAAGTACAATAAATATAATTTATATAAAATAAAATACAACATTATATCTAACCATTACCCCCCTTTTAACATTATAAACAATTAATGACAATACTTTATTATTTTCAAAAGTAGAGATGTAAGTTAATTTTGCAAATACTATTTTATAGACAATTGAGGATCTAAAAAAATAATAAATGTTTTAATTATTATATATTTATTATTTGATAAAATTACATCTCCATTAAATATTTTTTCTATCTCTATTTCTGTCTCCGTCCTTGACAGAGTTGTTGTTATTATTATAAAATTATCATGAATTTGACTATATTGTTGGCATTATGATTTGTGTTAGTCGTATTATAAATTTATTTTAATTTTTAGAATTATTTTTACTTTTTTTTTTCTAACTGATCTAAATGGTTTTTGAACTTAAATTTGTTAACTTAGATTTTATTATTTATCTAAGTGAGCCTGTGCGTGTCATCACCTCTTGACTAGGGATTTTCATATTTTACAGCTCCAAATCAACTTCATAACTTTAATGGGTGGCTATTGCTATTAGAATAAATAAAATAATCCCCTCACGAGACCAAACCCTCAATCTCATCCTCGTCGTCTATAGAAATATTTATTTATTTATATATAAAAAATCATTGCGCAAATCTCCACGAAAGACTCTGTTTAAGTTTCAAAAAATGAAAAACAAACTAATAAAACAACACGAAGCTTTTGCGCTCTTTGTATGTGCATATATGTCTGGGGGCTAAAGTCAGGTCCCCCCTCCCCCCTTAAGCAGCATCTTTTTAGCCGTTTCATGTTTTAATATATGGCAAACTAAATATGAGGCTTTTAATAAGCGCATCACATGACCATATCCTATGCAGCTCGAAGGTAATGATCTAAAAATAAAATATTTTATAAATAGCACAATGATTCAACCATTCACCTTAAAAGTTGTACATTTTATGTTTATTAAAAATAAATAAATCATTATATGTATCTCTTTTGACAAGTTAATCCAACTTTTGGTTTTGGGTGTCATTGGCTTGAAAAAAAGTTAAATCGTACCTTTCACACTCAACACCACTACTATGATCGGTTGGAATAATACTTTAACGTTTATTCGAAAACAGAGTTATGAATACAAAATTTTTAAAAGTTGAATATGGGTCCAAGATATTTTGATTTACGGAATCGGATCTTAAAAGGCACTACTGCTTTTTGGTGCTTCGAGAGCCCAAAGTATTTTCTTTCATTTCATGCCACTCGTTTCTCCTTATCACAACTTCAGATCAGCCTCCTCAAATTTGTTTTGGCCCCATTTCAACACTTGCACCATCTTGTTATTTTGTGACAAGGCAATGGACTCTCTAGTCTTTCCATATGTTTCTGCTGCTACAGTACTAATTCAATGATTCTGAAAAAATTATCATTTAATTTATAGGGATATCCAAAATTTTTGATTCCTTCATGATTCTGTAAAGATGGAAGTCTGAATTGGCGGCCCAAATACAGACAAATCAATAATGATTGATATAAAATAAGTTTTAAAACTTTAAATTAACAATTTCATGATTAAAAAATCTTCAACCATATATTATTATATTATACTCTTCTTCTTGTCAAAATTTGTAAGTGAGAGAGTCTCTCACTCTCTGTGAGGATTGACGTTGGACGTTTGAAGTTCAAGGATGCCGTCCGCAAACACAAATGACAAACGTGTGAAACCCAAATAACATATATTCAAATCGTCGTAACTTGAGCAGTAGTAGTAGTGTTGTTCAATTCTTCAAGTTAGCATTGAAATGTGAGATATTATTAATCATGGAGAGCGACGAAGGCAATGGCATCCAATGATGGAGGCAGCGGCAGATTTGAACGAACGAAGATTAAATAATTGTTCCCCATCTCGATCCGATCCCATCCCATCCCATCCTATCCTGTCCTGTCCCGTCTACTACTGAGTTGGAGTTTCGTAGTTCCAAATGGCCTTAATGCTCCAAGCAAGTCAATAAGGCGGCACCGCCACAATTGGGCCCATAAATGCGAAAAAATAAAAGAGGGAAAAGATTGTGTATTTTATTTTCCTTTCTTTGTTTTGAATAAAAATATTTAATTATTTCTAAAAATTGAAAATAACAAAGAATTTTGAACCGTAATTAAAGGTTTTCTTTTCCGGGATGTAGGGTGTGTTTTGAACACGATTTCTATAAGTACGTGCTCTTAAATGTAATTAATTTCACCCAATAATAATGAGACAAAAATGCTCCTCGGAAATTGCCATCATGCCGATGGGATGGCGATGGCTGATTGTCACGACCTGACCTGACATGACCTGACCTGGAGGTTAACAAGTGCTCGCGTCGTCTTACATTTAGCCATATTGTGCACATACAGCGCCTAATAGGGTTCTCTCGTGTCGTCTTGCATTTAGCCATATTGGGAGGGCTCCGCCCCCCCCCCCCCCCCCCAATCAATCTAGCTAACTCCTTGGCTAGTCTATCATGAACTGCATCCAACTCGTCTTCTTCCCAAGCCACGTGGCCTAGTGTCGCTTGTCTTCGCTTTTTGTTAGTCCCCGCATGGCTCAATGTTTCCCCAACACTGCCCCATCTGTACTCTGCCAACTCTTCTCCGATGTGACCCCGTAATACTTCAAATTTTTAAAATAAATTAGAAAATTAAGATTTTCTTTTCAAATAAACCCAAAAAAAGGGCTTAATGACAAGTCCGCATTGATTTGATTGTATTTTTGTAATTTGTCAATGAATTTCATTAAGTGTTGGAAAAATTCTATTCACAGTCATAAAATTACATTTCACAGTCGTTACTTGACAAATTTCTCTCTCATTTTTTAAAATTCTATTTTACTCTCAACAACTCCACAGTCACACCCATTTCTCACTCACACCCATCTCACTGAATACACACATATACACGAATATACGCACACAAACACATCTCTGTATATATATATATACACTCACACACACCTATATATATATATATATACAGACCGCGGCCATGGCAGCTGCAGCCGACCATGGCCGCGGCCATCTTCTCTCTCACACCCATAATACACACACATATATACATGAATATACACACACAAACACATCTCTGTATATATATATACATACACTCACACACACCTATATATATATACGGACACACACACACGCATGGCCGCAACCAAACACGAGGTCGGGGAACGCTGGGTTTCTCGAAAACTGGCTTTCGAGGAACCCAGAGTTCTCCGAAAGCCAGAGGTCAGGGAACGCTGCGTTCCCCGACCTGAGAATTTTTTTTATTTTAATTAATTTTTTATTATAATAAAATAAAATTAAAAATACTAATAAATAAATTATTTTTAAAAATAAATTAGTTGAATTTATTTAATAAATTATTTTTAAAAAGATACATATATCTTTAAATAAATTCAACTAATTTTTAAAGATATATATCTTATTAAATTTTAAGTATATGTATCTTTAAGTAATTTAATAAGATAAATTAACTAATTTTAAATTTTTTAAGTATTAAAAATTTAACTCACGATAATTTAAAATTAGTTAAAAAAAATTTATAATTAGTTAATTTATAATTATTTAAAATGTATATATTTAAAAATAATTTATTTATTTGTATTTTCTTAATTTTATTTTATTATAATAAATTATCAGTGTGTCTTTGTGTGTATATATATATATATTTGTGTGTGCGCGTATCGGGAGAGAGAGAAAGATAGGTGTGAGAGAGAGAGAGAGAGATGGAGTAACTATGTGAAATAAAAAGGGAAGGATGATGATGTGGTGCGGGTGGCTGAAGGGTAAAATAGGATTTTTTAAAAATTTTGGTGGGAAGCGGCTATGGAGAGCAATTTTATGGCTGTGAATAGAATTTCCTTAAGTGTTGTTGTCTAAATATAAGAATAAATTTTTAAATACGAGAGAGTGTTTCGATGAAGTAACGAGTGATCCTTTCACATATAGCTTAATTGCGAGTGACCTATAAAGAAGAAATTAAATAGGGGCACAAGTGAGTGTTCTGCGTGAACCTTCTGATACTTAAGTTAGTCTTAGAATAAGTGTAAAGAGTTGAAAAAAAGTAGAATTGTTGTAGTATCAGAGTTCTGACCATACCTAAACAAAGGGGATGATTCTTCTAGTTATAAAAAGGAGAATAACAGGAAAGTCGCATCTTTTGATAGGCATCTTGGACATTTATTCGGATTTATTGAGAGGCATTTCAGTGGTAAGTTTGATCTATTTTCCATGGTCTCATGCTTGGAGATCAGGTCCCATAGGGTCTACAATCTCCCCATAAGGCCTCTCGCATGGCTTGAAAAGAGATTCTTGAGTTTGGACAGCCCATAAGAGTCTCTCAGATGTCTTCTTGCAAATGAATGTCCTATGAGTTATTCTAGAAGGGTCTCCTGATATCTCAAGAGAGGCTTCCAGGGGGTCTGTAATACCCCATATTTGTATGAAATTGTCACGTAATTTAAACAAATTTAGAATATCGAAAAATTGGCTTGATGGCAGTTATAAGCACCGAATCGACTACAGAGAATGCCTCAGAGTGAAATTGTCTAAGGAAAATAACATGGCTTCGATAAGTGTTTCGAGATAGGATTTATGGTATCAAAAGAAATCGAATCGAGAACGGTTTTTGGTACAGCTAAAATGTAGTTGCCATTTAGGCTGCAAAACTAAATCGTTGTAGGAGACTTTCAAGAAGTCAATGGAAGCCTGAGGAGGCTCCGATTTTTCATAATGAGCAACCCTTCAGTGGTTTCGAGATGAAACGAT
Organism: Diospyros kaki; assembly: GCA_036245055.1. Classification (NCBI taxonomy): domain Eukaryota; kingdom Viridiplantae; phylum Streptophyta; class Magnoliopsida; order Ericales; family Ebenaceae; genus Diospyros; species Diospyros kaki. The sequence goes on along the minus strand of BSEG01000015.1, from coordinate 12,898,975 downwards.
AACCCGATGAGGATACTAGAACGAAATCATCTTTATCGAGTAATTTTGGATTATTAATTTTGGGTTTTCGATATTGAGATGCAAATTAATTTGAGGTTTGAGGGTATGGTTGCAATAAAGAAATTACCCAAGTGATATTAAATGGTTGATATTATGTGTAATTTTCTTTAGTTTAAATATGTAATTTTATTATATATATATACATAGGTTGCGTTTGCGTGCTATGTATGTCGCTCATGCTCTGCAATCAGCCATCTCTCTGCAAGCTTTGGAAGATTTTGCACGCCAAGTCTGCTAGAGTAATGCCCAAGCTACATTTGGCTATAAATAGGAAAGAATTGGATGAAAAATGGGGAAGAAATGAGAAGCAATAGCAGAAAGTTTGAGAGCAAGCAATGGTCGAGTGTGGCGGAAGCGGAGGTCGAGCAGCAGCTAGGGGCGGTGGCGCACGAGCAGAGCAGCAATAAGAGGTCACGATGTGGTGCTGAAGTGGCTGGAAGAAGTCGGAAGAGCAGCCATGGCAGCCACGAAACTGTTGTTACAGTAGCTAGGCGCGACCATGGTCGCGAGCAGCAGTCGCGGCACAGCAGGCCACCATGATGGCGGCTCGTGGTGGTACGTGCGTGCATGACGGTGACGATGGCAAGACCGGAGGCGGCGGCGAGCGCGAAGGCAGCACGACGGGTGGTTGCGAGTCTACACGCAGGAGGCGCACAGTGCGCATGAGTAGAGGAATAAGAAAGGAAGAAAGAGAAAAGAAAAGAAAAGAAAATGAAGAAGAAAAAAAAAAGAGAAGAAGAAGTTCATGAGTTGCAGGAAGAAGAAGAAAAGAAAAAGAAAAGAAAAGAAAATGGAGAACAAATAGAGGAAATGTGGGAAAAAATTCTAGAAAATGGGAAATAAAGATTTATTAATATTCCAAAGATTTTGACAAGAAAATGGTTCGGGCACACGTTTCAAGAATATGACACACTTATCGAGGAAGCTAGAGATGCTAAGATAAGCTAAGTAAAATTTTCTAAACAATTCAAAAATTCAAGAATATTATTTTATGAATTTTCATAATGAAATATTTGAGAAAAATTTAGCTTGGATTTATTGAGGAAAAATAGGAAGAAATAGAGAGAAAAATAAAAGAAAAAACAAAAAATTATGAAAAATAAGTTTATTACTTATTTGATTAAATATAATGATTATGATGCTTTGAGGCTAAAGTTGAAGTGACTTGTGCAAATTTTGAGATTGGCATGCAAATCGAGGCGATGCACGAATATCGAGGACGATCAATAAGCTTAAAGAGGTAAGTAGTACTTCCCAACTGGACTTAGTTTTATGAAAAATACTTAGTTTGTAAGTGGTTCAACACAAACCCGATTTAAGTAAATGATTTTGTCATGTTACCATATCTTGTTATGAATATGTCATGTAGATTGCATTTACATGTTACGAAATGCATATGTACATGTTGATATCATTGATCATGCGCATTGTATCTGTAGGGAGTACGAACTGGCACCGCTGCTTTAGCAAAGGTGCCCCCATACACTCCGGCTTTGAAAGAGGTGGCCGTAAAAATTATGAGAAACATGAAGGGTGTAGTTGACCTTTACGATGAAGTAAGACATTGTACACTCATAATAAAAGATTTTATTCCCTTACTTAAATGATTCATCATTTAACTTGAGCTTTGTCCCTGAAATATTCAAACGTTCCAGATGGAGATTGTAGCAGATATGAGGATGAATTAGGCATGAAATGACACTTAACAAAGTGTATGATGAATGAAATATATGTAATGTAGCACATATATTTAAATTTTGCTATTTTGAATTCTAGACGTTTTGAAAGAATAAGGTTGTATAACCCTATTTAAGGTTAATGTTAGTTGAGAACTTATGCTTTGTATTAAGTTATGTTGAAGATCGATGATGTAAGAACTTACTTAATATTAAAGTAAGATATCAGGTTTGATCCTTACTTCCACATTTGATGTGTATAATGATTTTCTTTAGAGATAAATGATTGAAAATTATGGGATAGATATGAGGAATTATATGATTTAACTTTAGGTTTTGAAAGAAAAAAATTTATTATCCCAAGTTATGATGCACCCGGAAAACGAGGCATTATAGGGTCACTCAACCATATTGAGTATTACTTAGTGTTGCTCAAGTTTCATAAACCTTTTACTCACTCAACTAGCCATCCCATAAAAGACTTCCATCAACTAAGTTATTCAAGAAACACCAAGCCTCACTCAGCTATGCAGCATCTTAGCAATCATCTCACCTGGCCATTTATCTCTCGTATAGTCACTTGGCATGGTCTCTCGCATAATCACTCAGTCATGGTCTCTCGCATAGTCACTCAGCCATGGTCTCTCAGCCCAGCTTTAATCACTCGGCCATAGTATCTCTAAGAGTGCAAACAGTCAATTCAATTATCGAACTGACTGAAGTTCAATAATCAAAAAAATAAATCATTGTACAAAATCGAACCAAACCAACTAAGCAAACTCAAAAATCGAACTAACCGGAAAAATCAAACAAAATTCATAAAAATCAAACTAAACGAATAAACCGAACAAAGCCAAAAATAACCTAATAGACCGAACTAATTTTTGGTCTTACTATTTCCACAGGCCGATAATTCCAATGATCGGAACTAATCGTCAAATTCCCCTAACCACGATGGTTCATATATCTAAAAATGATTTTGATCCAATGATTGATTTTTTTTAGACTTAAAAATTAATTTTATTGTCAAAAAACTCAAAACTCGTTTTTGGAAAAACGTCACTGGCCACCATCCACGGCAAATATTGATAATCAAAATTGACCATCAGATTAGCCTTGACTCAGTAAACCACATACCCAAAAATAAAAAGGATTTAATGATTGGATTTCAATATATTTATTTAGGTTTTAATGTAAAATACTCACCCACAATGAGGTTGTCGAAGAACTTACTGAATTGGGCCAACCCTATATGTTGTGAATATCTGAAGGAAAAAAAAGCAGTTTGACGCGATGATGGCTGCCATGGTGGCATCGATAGGCAAGAATGACGATGCAAATCGAAGAGAGATGCTAGTAGCAATCGCCGATAGAAACAGAGCTGGTCGTTGTCAGTATCAAAGGTAGAGAATAAAGGTCAAGGTCAACATCGGAGGGAGCAATGTGATCGCCAGAAAGTTGAAGACGAAAAAGAAGGGAAAGAACAAAGTGAAGGCTAAGGCAAAATAACTGATTTCTGCTATTCTGTTTATTTTTCTTTTATACCATGCCAAAAATGACATCGTTTTATAATTTTGGTCGATTTGGTTAGTTTGATTATTCCAAACAAAAAATCAAACCAAAAATCGAAAACTGAGCTTCTAAGAAAAATTAATCGAACCAAACCAATGCAACAAAAAAATCAAACCAAACTCACCAGTTCGGTCAATTCGGGTCAATTGAACTTGTTATTTCCCTTAAATCTCTTTGCCGACTTAATAACTCGGCCCATCCAATTGGGTTTTCCTAGTGGGCTCACTTGATGTGTTATGGGCCATCTCATTATACTTGGCTCACTATTAGGCATGACAAGTGTATTTTTCCAAAGTATTAGGCCTTAAGTGTAATTTTTTAAAGATTGTTAAGGTTTTTGTGTAATTCCAAGAAATTTTTTAGGGTTAAGTGAAAACTTAAATTGCAATGGGTTTGAATATAATTTGCAAAAGTCACAAGTGTAATATATCAAAAATAAAGAGATAAAATAAAGGGGTTGAATTAATTGGAATTTATCAAACTCAAGGGGTAAATGTATAATTTCCAAAACTTATGCAATTTGCCGACCAATTTGCACCACTATCACAGTGGCCAAATCTTGAGGATTCAACCTATGGATGATCAAAAGAGTGATGAACTGCTAGGATCAAAGGGTTTTAGCAGTGTGGAAGATGAATTTCAGCTATATAAAGATAGAACGGTTTGGTTGAAAATTGGGGAACAAATCAACCATATTTTGATTTTTTTAAGAGAATTTGATAATGGATTTTTGTTTCTAGGTTCAAGAGGGATGGATTGGGACAAAAATATGGTAATTCGGTTGAGATTTGGAAAAGATACTTGCTTGACTAGAAAATCGGACTTTGATAAAGTCACAACTTTTCTAATAAAAATTAAGGGTTTGCGGTGGATTTTTTAGTGAATGGAGGGTCGAAGGAGATATATCGAAAGAAAAAGAAGAGAGTGGGTGCAACAGGGAATGTTTGGTGAGAGTTCGAGCGTTTTTTAAGCTTGTTGAAAAATCACACCTTATTGGAAAAACTAGTTCAACAAAGCAAAAATCGATGATTTTGAGGGGGTTTTCGACCAGAAAAAAAGGAAGAATGATAGAAAAAAAGATTAGGAGAAGAAAATAGTGAAAAAGAATATATAAAGAAAAAGAAAAAAATCGAGAACTAGGAGTTTCGGGTGATAAGAAAAGGCCAAAGAAGACAACAGAGATAAGAAGAGTGTTGGGCGAGTGCAACATATATCCTAGAGGCTTAACATGCATGAGGCAACAGGCAGGCAATACACACACCAAAAAAGAAAAAAAAATAAAGAAAGAGAAAAAATAAAGAAAAACTCAAAAAATTATACAAAATAAATAAAAATATTTGAAAAAAAATAACAAATGTTAGGAAAACATTCAAGACTCAGAAAAATAATTTTGAGCACATCAAAGCCATAAACAAGAAGCTAGAAGTTAGCGTTGATATAAGAATTTTTTTTTAAATTTTTCTCTAGGCATAATCAAGGTATAGGGTATGAGCATTTATTTGCATAATTATCGTGAAAATATGTGATTGCATAGCACTCTATTGAATAAAAGAAGATAAAGTGTGAAAAATTATTTTACATGTGTCACTGTTTGTTTTTGAAAAGGTCATGTGAATGTATGTGAATGTACAATACGTGATATTTTGATACTATTTCATTTGATGGAATTGGCTATTCATATCAAATATCTAGTACAAAAATGTGTTTGGAACATATAACACATCTCCAAATGTATTTTCTCCTATAAAAATGAATATGTATACAGATATAAGATATTAATTAATGAATACTACACAGAGACAACAAATTTGTTCCTTGGAGTTTCAAATTCAATTTGCATCTTTATAATTTAATGTTTTGAAATTTCTACTCTTATCTTGTTGCATATTTGAACAAATTTATAATTTAATGTTTTTATTGTATCTTAATGCATCTTTATGTACTGTAAAAGCCGAGGTGTTAGAACTCTATGTACCAAGTGTATTGTAACGCTAACGGTCCATGCGTGGCTAACTCGTCCTAAGGTGATCTCGATGGTCTATCTAGCATCCACATTATGCTCCACGACAACTCTGCCCACTAGCCCCACTCGACCTTACTCCTGTTTGCGTTACTTCCTCCAAACCTTGTCATCCGCCATGCCTTGGTCAATTCATGCTTCCCCATGCCCGACCAACGAGCAAGCAGTCTCTTGATTCAACTCAATTATCAATCCATTGTCTTGTCAAGCACACCAAATCCCACAAAAAATAATGGGGGCAGGACACGATAATTATCCTAGACACTAACTTTAAAAATAATTGAGTAAGATAATAACTCAATTTTATTTTATGCAAAAAAGAAACAAATAACCAAACACAATAATAACTAAGTATATCTATATATATTGTCCATAAGCATATTTAAAGAATAATAATTGATGATGATGCCAATACGTGTGTTGTACTAGATTAATGGTGTTTATTTTAAAGTCACAAATTTAATTCTTTTTGAAAGTATTGTCATTTTTTTTTTTGTATAATTTAGTGTTATTTTAATCTCGAATTTAATAGAGTAAGTGTGATCTATGATTCTCTCAAGACAATTCATGTAAATTGATGCAAGAAGTAATGTAAAGGGTGACTACCAAAATTATGAGAAGATGGGCTTATTTAGTATATCTACCCACTATTGTCTATTGTCCATCTAAATACTATAGATCACACTCACATGTGTGACCGCCAAACTACCCTTCATCTCTTTCTATGCATTTAGTGCTCTCCATAAATGAATGAATAAAATATTAAATAAGTTATTAGACTTTAATTTAGAGATTAAATTAGATTTAAAAAGGATTAAATAAATCAGTATATTTAAGAGTTAGAATCAAATTGATCACTAAACTTTTAAAAAAAAGAACAAATTACAATTGTATGGGTCATGTTTTTGCCTAGCTAGAATTATTTTAATTGAGGGTAGAGTTGGTACTATTAATAGAATTAAAATGTTATGGGTCAATTCATGCATCGCCATGCCCGACCCACGAGCTAGCCGCCTCTTGATTCAACTCAATTATCAATCCATTGCTTTGTCAAGCATACCAAACACCACAAAAATTAATGGGGGCAGGACACGATGGTTACGCTAGACACTAACTTTGAAAATAATTGAGTAAGATAATGACTCAATTTTTTTATGCAAAAAAAAAACCAAACACAATAATAAACGGACATAGTACCTAATTATATCTATATATATTGTCCATAAGCATATTTAAAGAATAATAATTGATGGAGATGGCAATACTTGTGTTGTACTAGTTTAATGATGTTTATTTTAAAGTCATATGTTCAATTCTTTTTGAAAGTATCATCACTTTTTTCTCTCTATAATTTAGTGTTATTTTAATCTCGAATTTAATAGAGTAAGTGTGATGTATGATTCTCTCAAGATAATTCATGTAAATTGATGCGAGAAGTAATGTAAAGGGTGACTACCAAAATTATGAGAAGATGGACTTAATTAGTATATCTACCCACTATTGTCTATTGTCCATCTAAATATTATAGGTCACACTCACATATGTGATAGCCAAACCACCCTTCATCTCTTTCTGTACATTTATTGCTCTCCATAAATAAATGAATAAAATATTAAATAAGTTACTAGACTTTAATTTAGAGGTTAAATTAGATTTAAAAAGGGTAAAATAAATCAGTATATTTAAGAGTTAGGATCAAATTGATCACTAAACTTTAAAAAAAGAACAAATTACAATTGTATGCATGGGTCATGTTTTTGCTATTTTAATTGGGGATAGAGTTGGTACTATTAATAGAATTAAAATGTTATTGGATGAAGTTAAAAAAATTAATCATAATCACAAACGTGGCCATAAATTTAAAGGTACAATTATTTATTTGATATTTTTTAAAAATATAGTAATTAAATTGGCTACAAGTGTAAAAATATAATAATTTATTTGAATCATTTTAAATATAATAACTTATTTAACACTTATTTTAAATAAAGTCTAAATCTAAAATTTGTTCTAGGCAAGATGGAGTTTAATTTTATCCTTTAATTGTTAAAATTTATTGTAAAAGACCTGTAATCTCTATTAAAATGATGTTTCAATTATTGGCACGAAGTTTTTAAACGACCAGTGGTAAATAATCGTGCAAAAACATGTAATTAGTGATTGATGTATGATAGTAATAGAAATTAGAGGGTAATATAATTTAACATTGCACGTATTTTACAAATTAGGAGATAAATTAACTCTTAAGTCCGAATGAAATAGTACACATCACTTGCAAATCTGTCACGTTGGGGGCATTTTTTTTTTTTTTCTAAGAGGAAAATGTTTGTTATACTTATTGCTATATATATATATATATATATTAAAGTTCACTAAAGAATGAGGAGAAAATATTATTAATTGAATCTAACTGTGAAGTGTCGTGCTATATACACACTTCATATAATAATTTAATTAAACTAAGCCACGGGTAATTGAGTCGTAATTAATTAATTATAATTGTTTAAAATTATAAAATATTATAATCTAATATTTTCTGGGTTAACTTTAGAACCTCAAACTGAAACCCACATGTGATTGTGGATATAGAAACTTGACTGACACCTACTATCACTAAAACATTAATTTTTGAACTTTAAACAAATGACTGTTTGATCATTTTTTTAAATTATGATATAAAATTTTGACATCATTACATATACATATATACTCCTACTCTCTACCTTCATTAATAATTATATTGTTAGTCAAATAATAATTATATTTGTAATAATACTATAATTATTATTTAAAAATATAATTACTATAATATTATATTTAAACTAACAATACATAAATATTAAAATAATACAATACTACATAAAAAAAATTAAAAATACAACAATGTATAAAGAGATGATAAAATCGAGACCTGTGTAATATAATTCTCTTAAAATATATTTGTTGCCTTACTGAAAGTGTTAGAGATTAATTGGCGTCTGTTTTCCAAGATACAACGGTTTACAGATTGAGAAATTAGTACAAACTTTAGAGTCTAACAGCAAACTGAAACATTAGTTAAACACTATTAAAACTAAAAAAATATAAAAAAAATTAGAAAATAATTTATTGTAAATTCTACCTTTTTTTTTGCAATAGAGGAAACCCTCTACTTATAAAGAATGAAAAAGAGAAAATGAAGAAAGAAAAGATAAGGGAGGCGGCTATTGAGGGAGAAGACATGGAGACTTTGTTGCCTCTCTCAATTTTATATATATATATATATATATAATATCTTTATAATATATAATGAAGTAAGCCCCTTTCATATATATATTAATAACTAAAATGGTAATTTGTATAGTATTCTGTATTATTAATCTCAATCAGTTGCCTCACATAGTGTATGTATAGTGCACCCTCATAATTCAACGCATAATGTATCTTTGTATTTTTTTTTTTACTTTTTATAATAATATAAATTATATATTATATTACACATATCTCAAATAACTTTTTTACTTACCAATTTATTAATTTGGACATGTGAATATACCAAATTTTCCAACAATACTTTGCTAAACTAACCAACCAACCAATCAATCTAATTTTAATTGGGTTGGTTAGTTAATTTTTACTTTTAAATTTATAAATGGGATCATAATCGGTGTAAGGAGTTACCCTGACCATGACCATGAGTACTTGATTCCAACTAGCATGCACAACTGAGGGTACGTGGGGAGAGTGGGGACAATGACTAGCATCTACAATTAAAAGGGTGTTTGGGTATGGGGTTTGACTGCTTATAAATGTTAGTGAAACTTAAATATTGTATAAATTATTTAATTACATGTTTATTAAAATTTAAGAGATGTTTGGTTTAGCAATTTGACCGTTTATTGTTAGAATTGACATATGATGGTGTAGGTGAAATTTAAAAATTTTGAATATCAGACATACGTTGCAGAAGTAACTAATACACTTACTATACACAATTTGAGTATTTAAGAAATATGATATTTCATCATATAAAATACAATAAATAGTATACCTATAGCTCAATGTCAAGTGAGTGTAGAAATTGTTTCTACACTGAGATCAAATCCTCCTCACTGCATGGAAGACCTAATTCGTACACAACTAGCAAGCTATCTAGTACCACGTCGCAGTCCTCATCTTGTTCTAGCCTAAGGACGTTGATTCACTCGTGTCAGTCTGTCTCCCTTCAACTATCTAAAAATTTTTCACGTAACAATTACATACAGTAATATAAAATTATCAAAAGCAAAAGTAGTGAAAAAACAGAGAGAAGAAGCCAAAACAACCTCTATTAATTCCTCCTGATTCTCTGCCTCAAGAAAAGCAATTACAAAAGCTTCAAATTTTGCCACCCTTACCCTCCAATTTCGTGCCACGTGTAAGGCACTACATTTAGCCGAGGGCCCACTAGGAGCCGACTCTCTTTGTCAAGCCAGTCCACTGTCGAGGAAGTCGATTGCTTGAACTAAACCAGTTAGTCGTTAGTGTTGTTTCCAAAGAAATCGCAACCAGTTCACTAAGTTTTAATGAATTGTTTCATTAACACTTAATGATATATCAAAAACCACCATTAACTATTAATGATAATCGAGCCATGACAAATGCATAATGCCGATACCAAGTGTTATACTATATAGTGTGTAACTTTCTAGATTGACTGCCTAATAGTAGATAGATAATAGCAAAACCCTTTTGATGTTGGCCAAATCACTTTGACCCACCACAAGAATCTCTCCATATTCTAGTAACATTCTGAAAATTCTTGGGAATCACTTAGCAATTTCCCAGCACAATATATAACACAATGGAGTCAAACTTAAAGTAAGCTTATTATAATTGATGATTACTATGTAATATAACCCTTTCCTCACTCAACATCCCAACCAAGTGAGAGTCGTGGTACAATAAACTCACAAACTCAATAATTATGTATCAAATCTTATCAGTGTGACTAGATAACACATTAAGAAACACTTTCCTAATTAATCATATTGTTTTAGCTAAGGACTTTCTTTGTAGTTATACTAACAATAGATCACATAGGACATTCACCTCACTAAAATGAGTGTGAAAGATCCTATCCCTAAGCACATGTCTTCATGCACCAACAATATGAAACCACATAGATGAGCATCTCCATCTGACAATTGGATGGTTCAGCGCATTAGTAAATCCCGCATACCAATACACAAGACAACTGTGTCAGCTCAAGTCAAAGAATCTATTACACAATCGCAATTTGATGATAATATCATTATCCAAAATGCCATGTGATCAATTATTAGTGTTACATTGAATGCGTTGTTCTCCAACAACCACCCACGAATTTACTAAAGACATCCTCATGTCATATGGTATGTGATTTACCACCCTTAACCATTAATATCTCATACTAATCAAGATAGTAAACATCGTATCAGTCCATACTCGACTAATTAGAATCTCTATCCGCTTAATCTAAGAATTAGGAATATTTAAGAAATCTCGTTACTAGAAAGTCTTGTCACATATTCTTAACAAATTTAAGAATATAACTCTCAAAACGAAAATCCAAAAACTCATTCATACAATAAAAGTGGGGAGTAATGAATGATGATAAAACTTGTCTTTTTATAAAATATATACAAAGATACATCATATGTAGTTATATTACACACGCTATACGTCATCCAAATTGTAACACCCCTGATTTCCTAGGCATGTTATAATTTAGGATTTCATGAATTTTTTTTTTCCATGCCACATCCACTGATGTATAACATACAATTCCTAAAAATCTCAATTCCACCTTCTCAACCTATCAAACCCAACGATTAAATAGTTAAGACAAGTGTTATAATTACAAATGCAAAAACTAGATCGAACCTAATATGGTACACAACTATAACACTTTATTTATCATATGAGAAACTGCTCAAGACATCTACAAAGCAAATTACATGGATATCATCTCTCGAAAACGATAACCGAACGTCTCAAACATGATCGAAAATATACTAAGATTTGCATCAACTGAAATACTTAAAGATATCCTAAAACATGCTACATTCAGCGAAATAAGCTTATTCTTCAACTATCTCATTTCCCTTAGAGCCGTTTGTCGAATCTGGAACATTTGAATATTCTAGAGACAGAATTCAATTAGAAGATTAATCTTCTAGTGAGAACTCCAAAACAATTTATATGTGTGCATGAACATGTATAAAATGTATGAGGAAATAACAAAGACTATTCCGAAGTGCTTCATGAACATGTCAGCCTCTTCTAATGAGAGTTTTCTCAATGGCGCGTGCATAGCACCTCATGAGAAGTCCCTAACCATGTCACCTTGGCCCAACCTCATAGAACTCATGCACAAGACTACATCTGTTATCCCTTAAACTCACGATCTTCCTCACAAGAACGTTCTCACGGTGCACGCATAGCATATCTCGAGGGATATCCAGACTTTTGCCCTCAGACAACAACAGATAGGTACAACAGTATAGCTATACGGACTTTATGAATACAACAATTTGAAAACCAACAACATATATTTTTCAAGAAAACACATTTTGAATATGCCACACGATTTTACGTAAAAAGGACAATAGGAATTTGCATACAGAAGTGTTTACACAAAAGACGTTTCATGCAATAGGACCCTCACGTAAGAGAAAAATATGGTTTGGAGTATAGAAGTCTCACCTTGAAGGTTTACCTTTGAAAGTTACTGTTCAATGCTGGCAAACTTAGGTTTCTGCAAAAAACACAAGTTTCAATAAACCAAACCCTCAATTTTTCTACATAAGGTTGAAGGACATTAAATGAGAGATATAACTACAAAATTTCAAGTCAAGGGGGCCCTGGGAAGTTTGCCCACGCATCTTCAAGTGCAGCCCCTTCCCGGCGCATGTATTACACGCGCCGCCCTTATATTTCGAAAAACTTTGCGTAGTTTTCATATTTCAGCCATAACTCTCTTATTTTAACTCCAATTTGACTCCCCGTTCGAATCTACAGGTCCTTCTCTTCTCCCTCTATAGGAATATTACAAAAAATCGAACTTACCTCGCTGTTTTTCTGATTGATTGGGATAAATTTCGACGAAGACCCAAAATTCCGACGAAGACCCAAAATTCCGACGAAGCCCATTCTCCTTTGCTTCTCCTCCGATTCTTTCCATTCTTTTTGCAGAATTTCCTCCTCTCTTAAGAATAAGATCCTCACCTTAGAATCCCTCAATCCTCAAACTAACTTGGAATGGTTTGTGAGCAACCCCATGGCCTTATTTATAGATTTTTTGGGCCAATCACGCGTCGCTCCTTGTCCCTAGACTTAATTTAAATAAAGTTTAAACTCCAAAGTGATCCAAAGCTAAAATAAAATGTTGTTTGAAATCCAAAGTTTTATTAAAATGAGTTTTGAAATTCAAAGTGATTCAAAACTATATTGGAATAAATTTTGAAATCCAAGATGATTTATTATGCTAATACCCCAAGCTTCTTCCCAATGCCATTTTGGCATTTATTTCAAATCCTAAAACTTTGATATTTTTACCACTTGAACCCCTAAATCCCATACTTCTCAATTAGAGCAACAAATTTAAAAAAAAAATATCATTTTCAACCATTTTTCTACTAGAATCAAAATTACACTTAGGCCCTAAATGCATGTTTTGATCGCAAACCCTTTTGTTTCATCTTGTAACCACTTAAGGATTGTTCTATTCACAAAATTAGAGCCTCCTCAGGGTTTCGTGAATTTTTCAGAAACCCCTTACCATCATTTGGTCTTTCAGGCTATAGTTTATCTATATCGGAAACTGTCTCTGTTCTGATTGTTTTCAGTTTCATAAATCTCGTCTTGAGACACTCGTTGATGTCATACTAATTTTCTTTGGACATCTAAGTTCTGGGAAACTCCCTGCCATCAATTCGGCAATTTATTTTACTATTAAATCAATTTTTTGGTATTACGAACTCATTTAATTTACATGGCAACCTTTTGAAAATATGGGGTATTACACAACTCTAGCATTAGGGCATATCACTAACACTTATAAATTGCCCCTTCAGGTTAAATATTCTATAGATTATTTAGTTACACGTTTATTAAAAATTAAAAAAGTTAAATGCTACCGATCTTAAACGCTATTTTAATAGCGTTTTAGAAAAGCTCCCCTTCCCAACTTTTTTCAAAACGTTGTTATCAGTTTATTTCGTTGACCAAATGTTTTACGATTTTACCCTTCAAGAACTCTAATATTTCGAACTCTCTTTACCCTTAAACATTTTCCAACCCATTGTCGCCTTTGGCTTCCATCATAGCATTGCCACTTTCAACCCATCGTCGTCGCTTCCATCTCTTTCTTTGTCACCTCCATTATCGTCTCTAGCTTCCATCGGAGCATCACCGCCTCCAGCCAGTCATCGTCGCCTCCATCGTTGCCTTCTCTATCTTCATCCGTCGCCCTTTTCTCTGTATATATATATATATATATTAATATCTATTGTATTAATATATTTAACATTTTTATGAATTAAACTTAAATTTAAACATAAAATATTGTATTAATATATTTTTTAATAATTATATATAATTTATTAGCATCTAATAGTAAAATTTTTATTAGTTAGACATAAATTTATAATTTATTTTTATTAAAATTAATATTTTTATGAATTTTATTTATATTATTCAGCAACATATCCATTTTAGTTTTTTTTTTCTGTTAAGTTCTAATAAGTTATTAGATTTTTTAAACTAAACACATAACTATATAAATGCCACCTTAAAATACATTTATCCCAACACATTATCAATTTAAACACTAGCTAACTTAAAAGCTTTACCTAGATTTTAAGTAGAAAATATTATAAGCCATCTTAAAAAACGCTAAACCAAACAACCTCTTAAAGAGCTTAAATATTATTTGATAACGTTTTAGAAAATCTCTCCCCCAGTTTTTCTCAAAACGTTATTCATAGTTTATTTAGTTAACCAAGTATTTTACAATTTTGCCCTCCAACAATTATCATATTTCCAACCCTATCCATCTCTTCCTTTTCCTTCCATCTTTTCTCCCTCCATATTTCTCAAAACTCTCTCTGCCCTTCCCCCACCTCCTTCTCGTCACCATCTCCATCCCTTTTATGGCAGTCGCCACCTCCAACCCCATCGCCATCACCGTCACCTTTATCTTCATCCATCGTCATTGCCGCCTCATCGCCATCGCCATTGACCCCATCTCCATCGCGGTCATTGATCGTCTCCATCATGGTCATTGCCTTCATCGTCATCTCTTCCATCCTCTGCATTTCTCTGTGTTTATATATATATACATGTGCGAGTATATATATATTATATTTAATATATATATTTTAATATTTTAACATATATATTTAATATTTTTATAAATTAAATCTAAATTTAGATATAAAGTATTGTATTAATATATTTTTAATAATTATATATAATTTATCACCATGGTAAAAATTTTATCAATTGAACATTAATTTATAATTTATTTTTATTAAAAAATAATATTTTTATAAATTTTATTTATATTATTTAGTAATATATCATTTTTAATCTTTTTGTTAAGTTTTGATAATTTTATTAAATTTTTTAAATTAAATACATAATTATATAAATAACAATTTAAAGTAAATTTATTCAAATTTATTATCAATTTAAAGCCAATTTTAAAACTCTACAAAACTTTCAAGCAGAAAGACATAACAGCCCTCTAAAAAAAAGGGTAAGGCAATCGCCCCCTAAACATTAGATCCTACATGTCTTAGCAATTTTTAACTTGAAGCGGTAGATCGAAGTTCCACAGCCAGAGCCAGGGGGATAGAGAAATTAAATTAAGCCCCTCCTCCTCCTCCTCCTCCTTCTTCTTCTTCTTCTTCTTCTTCTTCTTCGTGCATTCTGCCAGCTTTACCTTCGCCTCTTAATTGTTCTTCTTGTTAACTAATTATACACTAATCATGGGGATGGATCAAGGCCTCAGCAGGAAGATGAGAAGAGTTTTCCTCCTACTCAACGTCATCCTCCTCGCCATAGGCAACTGCGGCGGCCCTCTCATCATGCGCCTCTACTTCCTCCACGGCGGCGCTCGAATCTGGCTCTCCAGCTGGCTTGAAACCGGCGGCTGGCCCATCAATTTCATCCCCCTTCTTGCCGCCTACCTCCAACGCCGCCGCATGGAAGGCTTGGCCGCCACCGCCGTCCTCATCAAGCCCCCCATCTTCTGGGCGGCCGCCGTCATCGGCGTCCTCACCGGCTTCGACGACTACCTCTACGCCTACGGTGTGGCGAAGCTCCCGGTGTCCACTTCGTCGCTGATCATCGCCTCCCAGCTGGGCTTCACGGCGCTCTTCGCCTTCCTCCTGGTGAAGCAGAAGTTCACGTCGTACACCGTGAACGCCATCGTGTTGCTGACCATCGGCGCCGGAGTTTTGGCTCTGCACACGAGCGGCGATAGGCCGAAGGGCGAGTCGAACAAGGACTACTCCATGGGGTTCGCGATGACGGTGGCGGCGTCGGCGTTGTACGGGCTGATTCTGCCGATGGTGGAGCTGACGTACAAGAAGGCGAAGCAGGCCGTGACCTACACGCTGGTGTTGGAAATTCAGGTGGTCATGTGTTTCTTTGCCACTCTTGTTTGTACCGTCGGCATGGCCATTAACAATGATTTCAAGGTGCTCTCTCTCTCTCTCTCTCTCTAGCTGGGTTGGCATATTATTTATCAACACGCACCAAAATTCTTATAGGAGAAGATAAGGTTAGTTTTAGGGTCAACCTCGGTTACTATAGTTGTTAGAGCATCTCGAAAGGAAAGTGTCCTTTTAGAATGCTAAATTATTTATTTATAATTTTAAATAGTATTATAGCACTTCTAAAAAATAAATCTACTCTAATGACAAGTGTCAAAATAGAGGTATCATTAATATTTTAACTTTAAATAATCAATATTTTATAATAAAAGTTAAAATAGACCAATTAAAAATGACGGTTGGAGTTTGCATCCCTTTATTTTTCTCTTTCCAGAGATTGCAAAAATGGCACCCCAAGGGAGTTATTGCCATTTTACAACCCCATATGACATCTCCATTGAAGTGATTAATTTTGAATCTGCGGTGTCATTTTAGCGGTTATAGAAATGGCACTCCAAATGCCACTCTCCATTGGAGATGCTCTTACTAGTGTTAGTGATATCAAGCTGTTAAATTGGAATCTTAGTGAGTTTTACTTGTTTTTACCATTATATCTTGCCTTGCATAATGTTAAAAGAAAACAGATTAATTAAAGATAAATTCTAAAATATGGGTTCTGATTGAAATCTTTTAAAATGGGAAATGCTGAAAATGGGGATACTTTTACAAATTTTGTTTACGGATTGCAACATTTTTGTAACATTTTAGGTTAATTTTTGTTTACGAATACTTTTACATTTTATTTTTATTACATTTTTGTAGTGTATATGTTCTTTTTTATGTTTACAGATTGCAACATTTTTATTTCTTTAATTTTTCA
The DNA here is from genome assembly GCA_036245055.1 of Diospyros kaki. Taxonomy (NCBI): domain Eukaryota; kingdom Viridiplantae; phylum Streptophyta; class Magnoliopsida; order Ericales; family Ebenaceae; genus Diospyros; species Diospyros kaki. The sequence continues at coordinate 12,882,106 of BSEG01000015.1, read as the reverse complement.
ATTTTAATGAGGGAAAAAATGATATTAATTTAGTCTTTATGAATTGCTGGACTAATATATATATATATATATACATGCATAAACTCTGAGGGATTCAAAAATGGAGATATAATATTTATTTTCTAGTCTGCCCTAAAAGTGTAATGAATATTTCTAAATTAAACTAAATCACCACACTGCAGATAATATTATATCGATCACACACTACTTATATCACCCAAAACAAACAGAAGGAAAACAACAAACAAATTAAAGAAACTAACACACCATACGCCTCTCATTACTGAGAGATTTGCCATCCTACTAGTGAAGACATGCGTGAATGTTAACAAGTCACTAATTGCAGTGGCAGTGCAAGGTGAGATGACACCTTGAAATTAAATAAAACAGTTACAAGTTTTAAAGCACTAGTGGAAGTGGCACTGGGTGAGTTCTTCTTCAGAGCCAGAAAGAAGTGCCAGACAGGTTTACAAAAGTGAAATTTCGCGATATTTTGATTATCAAAATATCACGAGATTTTGGTTAGGGGAAAATTTTAAGGCAAACTAACTTTTCTTCCTTCGGCTTGCGTTTGCACATTTCTCGCTGAAACAAAGAGAGAGAGAGAGCTTCATTCGGCCTTGTAGAAGAACTCAAGGGAGAGAGCTTCCTGACGATGATAAAATCGATTTGAAGATGACAGCAAAGTGGATTTCAGAATCTCCGACTCCATCTTAAAGAAATACACGTAAAAAAGTGATTTTTATAGATTTCTCAGATTTTCTAGAGAGAGAAAGATCTTCCAGCTCCCTCCACCATTGCCATCGTTTTATATTTATACCCACTTTTAGAGAGAGAGAGAGAGAGAGACAGGCCTCCACAGCCACGCTGAAAGAGACCCACAAGGCGCTGCTTCTGTATAAGACCAATTTGGGACAGAGATATATTGGGTGAGCCATATTTTCCGATGGCTAGAAACGGGATGTTGCCGCGGCGGCGGAGGGGGGGAGGCGGCTTCGGAGACGTGCCACCTTCTGATTCGCAGGAGGTTCATGTTCTCGCCGTCGACGACAGCCTTATCGACCGCAAAGTCATCGAACAATTTCTCAGAATCTCTTCTTGTAAAGGTAACCATTTCTCTCCCCCACAGCACCGGTAACCCACAAGGCGCTGCTACAGCCGACGGAGATGAGAGAGAGACGGTCGTTCCTGGTGTTCTGATGGTTTCGTCGATGGAAATGAGAGAGACGGAGTGACTCGAGAACAATCCTTCAGTTGACGAGGACAGGAATGGCCGCATGGAAAGGAAGGGGGTGCGATTGAGAGAGACGGCCGCTCCTGGTTAGGAATTGAAAGGATGAGGAGGAGGAATACTGACCCTATTTGGTTTGTGGGAAATATTACCAACTTGTTAGGGACATTTTTGTCAAATCAAGACATTCTGTAAAGCTGTCGGTAAAGAGCTTTCTGGCCCTCCAGAATTTTCCCTACTAATTTAAGCAGCCCAATGGCGAAGCTTGCCCGTGCATTTTAATCAAGATTATCAGAACTTGTTAATTTGCTTCACTTGCCTTTGCACATATTTAAGTAAAATTATCTAACCTTAGCTCACACTTACGAGAGGTGAAGTTTTAGCTAACAAAGTTTTTCTTTTTATTAATAAGAATTCATATATAGAGTTTTGAATTGTTTTGACAACTTAGCCTCGATCTCCCATGCAATGCAGGCCATTGCGAGAGAAGCAAGAGGGTTTGAGCTGGGAGAGACCAAGTATTACGTGGTGCTGTTTTTCAGTGGCATAATCTGGCAGTGCTTCTTCCTAGGCGCAATAGGAGTCATCTTCTCCGGCTCGTCTCTACTCTCTGCAATCGTCATCGCCGTTCTTCTCCCGGCGACAGAAGTCTTGGCCGTCATATTCTACAAAGAGAAGTTTCAGGCGGAGAAAGGCGTTTCTCTGGTTCTGTCTCTGTGGGGTTTTGTTTCCTACTTCTTTGGCGAGATCAAACACGAGAAGCAGAAGAGTACCGAAACTCAACCGCTGGAGACTGAGATGCCACAGAGCAGTGTGGCCAATATCCCATGAACGGTTGGCTGGATGCTGTCGTGTCGTGTCATTGAATATAGAACAAAGCCATTTAAGTTCTTAAAGCAACTTTTTCGAGTGTATCGGAAGGGTATCTTATAAAAGACCAATTCCGGCCACAACTAAATTAATGCAAAATACAGACAATCACAAGCCTTAAAGTAATTAATGACCATATGTACGTTTGTGGTCATATCCTCCCTAATGTAATTATATAGCATTATCCTATCTTTATATATCATCGTGTCTATGGATTTCTTATTCTGTGCAACACCACCAAAAAGTAAAAGTAGGTGGCCGGAGATGGCATATATAGCTTGTATAAGTCTTTCGATAATAATTTAAATATATATTTTATTCAAACACTTTAATAACTTAAAACATAATACAAAACTTTTAAACATTTATCTTAAAAGGTCCATTACAAATCGACTGATAATTAGATCTACAGCGATGATAGACCATTAAAAATAGTTCGAGTTGAAATCGTCATCGCGGCCATCAACATTGTTTCAGCAATTCGGGTTAACACATAAAAATAAATTATAGTTATATTTTACACCTATCATTAAAGTTGGTGTGTAGGGCAAGAAATTAAATTTAAGATATTTTCATCATCAATCAACCATTCTCTTACAGCTTAAAATCTTAGTAGAACTAGGTAAATGTTCATTTATCCACATTACATAATTTATATGAGATTTGTATGATTTATAAGCATAACATGTAATTGTTTGTTATCATTTATATAACCAATATTATGGTTTACACTACAGCGACGAGGGAGCATTGAAAGTAGTTCAAGTCGAAGCCGCCGCCGCGACCATCAACTTCTGACGGAAACGTTTGCTGTGTTCCAGCAGTTCGGCTCGAGAGGGCAAGCATTCTTTGAGCAGGGGAGTTTGAAGCACAGCTTGGAAGCATGCAGTGAGCAAAGGCATGGCTTCTTCGTCTACCAGTTTGATGCCCACTATCTCTCCGGTGATCTCTCCCCACACCCCAATCCAAGCCGCTGCGATGTCCACGAAACCAATGCTTTCCCCTCCGAAGAATGGCTTCCCCTCCTCCAGCCCGCTCTCCAGCGTCTTCAGATGCTCTCTCGCTTCTTTGGCAGCCTTCTGCTGCTCTTCTCCCTCCTTGGAGAACGTGGCCATGAGAGCCGGCACACACTATCGTATAAACGTCATTAATAGGTAGAGACGTACGTAGGAATTCAACGCCTAGCAATTCTTACTTAGAAATATATATATATATATATATATAGCCAGTTACCTTTTCATCGACGAACTTGGCCCAGAACCTTGCGATGGCTCTCTGATGGGGATGCTGAGGGAGGAGAGGGTTTTGCTTCCATGTCTCGTCGACGTATTCCATTATTACGAGCGACTCGGCGACTGGTTTGCCATTGTGAAGGAGCACCGGAATCTTCTTGTGGACGGGGTTGAGCTGCAACAAGAGGGCACTCTTGTTCGTGAGATCCTCTTCCATGTAATCGAACTCCACTCCTTTCAGTTTCAGAGCCCACTTCACCCTCAGGGCATAGGGGCTTGACCAGTAACCCAGCACCTTCACTTCTTCCCCTGCAGCCATCCTCGACTTCCTACTTCACAACAACAATTACATATACACGCATGCGCATAGCATATATGTATTATTACATATCCTCTTTTTCTCTTCTGGGGAGGGGGATGGAATTGGTTGCTTATTTTGAATTTTTCCTGTAATTTTCTTTTTGTAATATTTTCATTAACCCAAAAATAATAAATTAAATAAAAAATACTTACTAAAATGATGCTAATTAATTTAATAGCATCTTTTATATAAGAAAAAAAATCCGTTTCTTTTTTGTTCCATAGGGTGATTTGGTTGGATTATTTGTCAACTTGAAATCTATTATTTAGATTTAGTTATGTAATTATGGAAAGAAATTGAAATTGAGTTCAAAATTCACTCTAAATTTGAACTTAAGAAATAGAAAATTTTAGAATTACACCTACATGTATATGTCTTCTAAAATGACAAATTTTAAAATCAAAATATTCTAAATTGCAACATTTAAAATATCCCTATAAGATATTATGACCTCAATCAAAATTGGGGGTGAGATGTGACATGATAGGCCGCCAAATGGACCCAGAAAAGTCTGTTGGAAGAAAAGAAGCTGGCGGGACAATAACGTCGTAAATAGATTAATTAAAAGATCTTTTGAATTTTCCTGGCGAGCTCTAAATTGTCAAATGAGGAGCCTATGAAGATTTGAATATATCAATGTCTACAACATTAACCATGGCAGGCCCGCAGCGCTGTCTCCCTTCCCACCAATGAGAATGAAACTAACAAGGTAAAGGAACGGAAACAAGAAGAAGAAATCAAGATTCCTGGAAAGTTCAACAGGCTAAAGCAATCAAAACATGTGTTTTGCGGGTTGGCTGAAACACAATCAATCAGGTTTTAAATACTACTCCAGGACAGAGACAAATTGCACTCATCTTTCCAGGCAAAGTTCTAACCTGCCACAACTTTTTCAAAGATCTCAACAATATACCAGGCTTGGTGGAATCAACTAAATCAACTTTAACTCGTCAGACATCTCTCTCTTTTATTCCATCTGTTTCGACTCAACTGTAATTTGCGTTGATCATCTCACAACAATATCAGCATACCCATGATGAGGCCAATGGTTCCAGGCTTCCAATTGAACTAAAGTAGAGATGATAATGCAAGTGAAACATTTCGAGAGATTCGATCATGTACGGGCTCCTGCAAGAAGAAATTATCAAGGGCCCTTTTTATATTCTACAATATTAAAGCATCTTTACGCCCTTCATCAAAACAACAATAATGAATCTTGCGTAGGGCCTTTTACCTCGATTAGTGGTATCTCAAACTTCGATTTTGTAATTGTCTCAAACAAGAAAATGTATCTGTTATTCAAGGGAAACGCAAAACTCAGAAGTAGCAACTACACATAATGTTGAATGCAAAAATTAAGCACTCCAACAAATACTTGGAATCTTAAACAAAATGGCCAAAATCATAAACCTTTAAAAAGAAAAAAACGAAAACACAAACACCAATTCAATCAAAGACCGAATCAGTTTGCATTATGTGCACAACACTTGGTCACACTCGGAAGGAAATGAGCAGATGAGCAACATATACACTACCCCAGCGAGAGTTGATGCACCACCAATACAATGAATTTAAAAGGCATATATATAAAACAAAAAATGAACAACATAATGAAGCGAAAAGAAACTTGGTAATCCCTACTAAGCTTCAAACCAAGTGACCAAATTAACTTCTTGGGACTAAAGGACGATTTGGCAGTTAAGGCGAGTTGAATTGTGGATTGAGGTTTCTGGGGAAGTATGACCAGCACTGAGCTACGCTTGATCACCCAGATTGCCGCTGAGACCAAAATTAGCCCCCTTCTTGTTTACCAGAAGGTCAAGGGCATCCTCTTTGGAAAAAAAAAAACAAACAAACAAACAAAACAAAGGAAAAGGCGGCATTCAAATATGCACTCTATTTATCTATTTATTTGTGTCATGTGTGTTGGGGGAGGGGATTACTTGAGATATTGGACTTGAATCAATGTCTCAAAACAAGAAGGTTACTGGGAGATTGAGAGAAGCCTTATAACTAGATTGATCAACAAATGAACACAGCTCAAAGTGGCCATGTTCCTGATGTATCAAAGGACTAGCTGGCTTCAGCTGACCTTAGCATTGATATGTACAAGACATTTCAAAGCTGTAGAGGTGAGGCAAGCTCATTAAGTAGAGAACACCATGTAGTTGGGTTTGTCTGGAGAATTTCTATTCAGATACCACTGCCTATTAGCAGCCAAGACAAAAGAGAGGATATTAATCCTTTCCTAATTCTAAACTCTAGCCACCAAGTTAAATTAATGAGATTAAATCTCATGCAGAAGGCTATAAGACTGGTCAGGTACAGATTTCGAGAAAATAAATCACAGTTTGATATTTTTTTATTTTGGGGATAATTCAAAATCAGTCATCAATTGTACCGCATTTAGTTACCCGTAAGCCTTTGACAGCATGAATTAAAATGAATCCATATTTTCCAAGTACCAATAGTTATTTTAACAACCAAGAAGCAACCAATGATTAAGACATTTTCACACAGAACAAATTGTTCACTGAGAAATGAGAATTCTCAGAAAGATTAAACACCTAGACCAGCCAGAAGATTTATTTATTCTTTTTGGGGGAGGAGGGCCCCAGCTGAGGAGCAACTGGGCAATCTGATGTGGCTTGTCCAAGTGGACGCACAAAGTAAGTGCAATATAAGAAGCAGTAAAATAAATTCATGGAAAATAGCTTCCTAGCAAATTTCATAAGAAGCATTAAATGATTATGCTATAGAAGTACCACAGTAGGGATGTAACATCCTGCAACGAGCGATATGAAGGATCAGAACAACTTACCCTAACGGGCCTACGCAAACTTTCCAGAGGGTCACCCATGTTTAAACTTCCCCAACTCAATTACGCTTAACCCGAGAATTATTTGCCTACATTCAGCTCAAAAGGTATCTAGCTGGTATTGTTTCCTTCCTTACACTATCCTCGATATATACTACCCTTCTCTGGTCTCTCGGGATATTACATTCTCCTCCCTTTAAGCACTTGACATTCTCATCATGCGACCTTACAACTGGTCCCAGATCTTCTTCCCTTTGAAGGCTGTCATCCTAGAAGCCAGTCAGGAGTCACTACTTGTTCAGACCCCCACGCCCTGACACCACTCCCCGCCCTCATCGGACTGTCTTCTCCAAGGGTCGGCTTTGATACCAATCGTTGTGAGACCCCCAGCCGTACGAGCGCACCCAAGCGCGAGCTCACGAAAAATAATTAACGGAAAACACAACTAAAAAAAATAAAACACCCTGGCCTGCCATGCATGCATAACTAGGAACACATACAAATACCTCAATACCATAACTGGCAATGGAAGCACAACCACCAATTCTAGGCAAGCATAAAGATAACTAACGCAACAGGGTTACATAGGTTATACATACAAACCAGTGCCAACAACCCAGAAGGTAACAACCATGGCACTACAAAAATAAAATATTCTCCAAAATAGGATCTAATAAGATTGTCTTGTGCACTGACTACCTGTCAGGTTAAGTACCACTAGACTCGCCCTCGATCTTAGCCTTGCCCTTACCTGGAATGAAGAAACATAAGAGTGAGTCACAAGACTCAGCAAGCTTATAAGAAAGGAAGGCTGACAAGAGTATGGAAATCTAAAAATACTCCGCACCCCACGTGCAACATCCGTACATACCATGCCCATGAACCGCATATCATATGCAAAAGGAAATAACTACATAATGTAAATATGCATATACTGGACCTTGGGGCCCACATAAGAAACAACAGCACCCAAGTATCCATTACAAACCTATCACTGCCCTGAAAAGGCAATATAGAGAAGATAATTTCAACACCAGACCGGCGCTACCGTCACCCTGATAATAAATAATAACCCGACATGCTTTACCGCGTCCGTTAACCTCGGCACGAATTACCGTCCGAGAACAACTGTGACTCAAGAGAGGCGCCAGGAACCATGCAATGCACATAAAAAATGTAGCGGCATATCGAGCATAAACGTGATACATAACCCCCATAAGCCATGCATCAAGTCTCGCTCACCCACATAGCAAAATACATACAATGCAGTGCTTGTGTCCAGCTATTCTAGATATGAAAACCAATCTAGCATGCCCGTGGCCAAGCACACAATCATGTACCCCCAAATATATTATCCCATGCCCCAGCAAGCATTAAAATATTAAATACAGTGTAAACCCAATAATCTCTAACGTGGGACCCACAAGCTGAAACTTACCCCATATGTAGCCTTAGCTTCATTCCACAAAGGAATAGGAGAGGAAACTAACTCTCCATTGAAACAAAAACAAGACCCAATTTACTATTCAAGGCCAAGTTATTATTCACGACCCGGTTACTATTCACGACCCGATCACTGTTCAAATCGAAACTTATCCCAACCGATCGTAGTTTTAACCGTACAAGGACAAGAACAATTTAACAACATTTATTGAGGATTAAAAGAAGCAAAATAATAACAGTTACTATTCATCATCTTCAAATTTCCAGCGACAAGATTTTCTTCAAAATAATACACAACCTCTTCCATTTCCAAGCTACTGCCCACCTATTTAATCTCTATGTCTCAACAAAGCATAATCTCACAACCAAGAGTTTAAACCATACATAAAAGACTAATGGAATAAAATTTACAGTAGCTTTAATGGAGGTGTATGTATATGCACGTGTATCTTAAATGGAGAGGAAGAAGCTGAAACTAACTTGAGAAAAATAAGAAGGAACAGATCTTGCAAGGAAAATGAGTTTGCAAGAAAAAAGAAGCTTGCAAAGGAGAAGAGAAGCTTGCCTGTAGATTGAAGAAGACCCAAAAGCTGTTGCAACTCTACTTCTTTTTCTGCTCACTACCGAACGTTGAAGAAATTAATTTCCCCACTCTCACTCTCAGTTTATATAGGCCAAAGACAAGAGGAAGTGGGACTGAACACATGCCATAATCTGCAGAATTTTCGGAAAGCAAATCGCCACTGTTGTCCACCGAAAGTAATTTGGAACGCAGCGTTTCTAGACAACTTCAACACAATTTCGTAATTTGGCCATAAGTCTCTCATCCAAGCTCAGATTTGGGTGATTCAAGATGCTATGGAACGACAAGACAAAGATCTACAACTTTCATGTTTTACGTTTTGAGTGATTCAGGCTGAATCACGATCGAAATTGAGCTGCAAAGTGGAAACAGAATGTTGGAACGCAACGTTTACGAGATTCTAGATAGCTCCGACACATTTTAGTAATTTGGCCATAACTCTCTCATCTGAGCTCCGATTAGGGTTATTTAGGATAAGATGTCCCTATACACCTAGATTGACAGGTAGAGTGAGATTGTCTCTAAGGGCAAGTTAGCATTTGAAGTTTAAATTATTCTAAGTTCTGTCGCTGATTTTGTAGGAATATGAATACTTGCAGTGGCCGAGGGCAAGGACGACCGCCTCGTGTGGATCGCGGGTAGGATATTCCCCCACCTGAGGTGCCAAGTGATGCAAGTGGAGCACGATTGCAGGGAACTCCAGATATGCAGGATACCCTGGCGGGCATTTTGTAGGCAGTGGATGTGTTAGCTGTCGCACAGTTGAGGTAGGGGCAGCATGATTCGGATCACGGTCGAGTATCTCATTCAGGTGCACCGAGTGTTGAGGGCAGCTCTAGGGGTGCGCTTCTTAAGAATTTCATGTCTTTGCATCCACCTGAGTTCCGAGAAGGTGCAGATGTAGCTGAGGCGGAGAATTGGCTCCTGGAGATAGAAAAGCATATGCGGTCCATGAGTTGCGCAAAGGACCAGAAGGTACAGTTGGGGACTTTTCTCTTGAAAGGTGACGCAGGGTGTTGGTGGGAGACTACCAAATAGCAGTTTGGAGATAGGGTGCCTTCTTGGGCCGAGTTCGAGGCTCTGTTTCGCAAGATCTACATTCCTAAGTGGGTTCAAGAGCAGAGAGTTTATGAGTTCATAGAACAACAGCAGGGGAGCATGACTGTTGCTCAGTATGAGGCCGAGTTTGTTGCATTGGCCCGATATGCTCCAGAGTCCCGGAAGATCAACAAGTTCAAGAGGGGTCAGCGTGCGGAGGTTCGGCATGCTATGGCTAGGGTTCGGGCTGAGGACTTTCCTGTTATTGTGAGGCGAGCCCACGCTATTGAACAGAATTTACAAGAGGCCAAGATGTTACGGGCAACGACCATAGGGAAGACCACATGGAACAAGTGTAAGAAGAGAGGCCAAGAATCTTGTAAATTCTGTTCAATAGCGTGGGCTCGCCTCACAATAGTAGGAAAGTCCTCAGCCCAAACCCCAACCATAGCATGCCGAACCTCCGCACGCAGACCCCTCTCGAACTTGTTGATCTTTTGGAACTCTGGAGTCACCAACTCTGGAGCATATCGGGCTAGTGCAACAAACTCGGTCTCATACTGGGCAACAGTCATGCTCCCCTGCTGCAGTTCTATGAACTCATAAACTCTCTACTCTTGAACCCACTCAAGAATGTAGGTCTCGCGAAACAAAGCCTCGAACTCGAACCAAGAAGGCACCCTATCTCCAAACTGTTGTCTGGTAGTCTCCCACCAGCGCCTACATCACCTTTCAGGAGAAAAGTCCCCAATTGCACTTTCTGGTCCTCTGCGCAACTCATGGACCGCATATGTTTTTCTATCTCCGGGAGCCAATTTTCCGCCTCAGCTACATTTGCACCCCCTCAGAACTCAGGTGGATGCAAAGACATGAAATTCTTAAGAAGCGCACCCCTAGAGCTACCCTCAACACTCGGTGCCCCTGAATGAGATACTCGACCGCGATCCGAATCATGTTGCCCCTGTCTCAATTGCGCAGCAACTAACACATCCACTGCCCGCAAAATGCCCGCCAGGGTATCCTGCATATCTGGAGTCCCCTGCAATCGTCCTCCACTTGCATCACTTGGCACCTCAGGTGGGGGAATATCCTACCCGCGATCCACACGAGGCGGTCATCCTCGCCCTCGGCCACTGCCAGTATTCATATTCCTACAAAATCAGCGACAGAATTTAGAATAATTTGAACTTCAAATGCTAACTTGCCCTTAAAGACAATCTCACTCTACCCATCAACCTAGGTGTACATGGACATCCTATCCTAAATAACCCCAATCGGAGCTCAAATGAGAGAGTTATGGCCAAATTACTAAGATGTGTCGAAGCTATCCAGAATCTCGTAAACGCTGCATTCCAGCATTCTATTTTCACTTTGCAGCTCAATTTCAACCGTGATTCAGCCCGAATCGCTCAAAACGTAAAACATGAAAGTTGTAAATCTTTGTCTTGTCGTTCCATGGCATCTTGAATCACCCAAATCAAAGCTCGGATGAGAGACTTATGGCCAAATTACGAAACTGTGTTGAAGCTTTCTAGAAACACTGCGTTCCAAATTACTTTCGGTGGACGACAGTGGCGATTTGCTTTCCGAAAATTCTGCAGATTATGGCATGTGTCCAATCCCACTTCCTCTTGTCTTTGGCCTATATAAACTGAGAGTGAGAGTGGGGAAATTAATTTCTCCAACGTTCGGCAGTGAGCAGAAAAAGAAGAAGAGTTGCAGCAGCTTTTGGGTCTTCTTCTTCAATCTTCAGGCAAGCTTCTCTTCTCCTTTGCAAGTTTCTTTCATCTTACAAACTCATTTTCCTTGCAAGATCTATTCCTTCTTATTTTTCTCAAGTTAGTTTCAGCTTCTTCCTCTCCATTTAAGATACACGTGCATATACATACACCTCCATTAAAGCTACTGTAAATTTTATTCCATTAGTCTTTTATGTATGGTTTAAACTCTTAGTTGTGAGATTATGCTTTGTTGAGGCATGGAGATTAAATAGGTGGGCAATAGCTTGGAAATGGAAGAGGTTGTGTATTATTTTGAAGAAAATCTTGCCGCTGGTAATTTGAAGAAGACGATGAATAGTAACTATTATTATTTTGTTTGTTATTTTACTTCTTTTAATCCTCAATAAATGTTGTTAAATTGTTCTTGTCCTTGTATGCTTAAAACCACGATCAGTCGGGATAAGTTTCGATTTGAACAGTAATCGGGTCATGAATAGTAAGTTGGCCTTGAATAGTAAATTGGGTCTTGTTCTTGTTTCAATGGAGAGTTAGTTTCCTCTCTTATTCCTTTGTGGAATGAAGCTAAGGCTACATATGGGGTAAGTTTCAGCTTGTGGGTCCCACGTTAGAGATTATTGGGTTTACGCTGTATTTAATATTTTAATGCTTGCTGGGGCATGGGATAATACATTTGGGGGTACATGATTGTGTGATTGGCCACGGGCATGCTAGATTGGTTTTCATATCTAGGATAGCAAGACACAAGCACTGCATTGTATGTGCCTTCCTATGTGGGTGAGTGAGACTTGATGCATGACTTATGGGGGTTATGTATCACGTTTATGCTCGATATGCTGCTGCATTTTTTATGTGCATTGCATGGTTCCTGGCGCCGCTCTTGAGTCACAGCTGTTCTCGAACGATAATCCGTGCCGAGGTTAATGAACACAGTAAAGCGTGCCGGGTTATTATTTATTATCAGGGTGACGGTAGTGCCGGCTCGGTGTTGAAGTTATCTTCTCTATATTACCTTTTCAGGGCAGTGACAGGTTTGTAATGGATACCTAGGTGTTGTTGTTTCTTATGTGGGCCCCAAGGTCCAATATGTGCATATTTACATTATGCGGTTATTTCCTTTTGCATATGATATGCAGTTCATGGACATGGTATGTATGGATGTTGCACGTGGGGTGTGGTGTATTTTTAGATTTTTATACTCTTGTCAGTCTTCCTTTCTTATAAATTTGCTGAGTCTTGTGATTCACTCTTATGTCTCTTCATTTCAGGTAAGGGCAAGGCTAGGATCGAGGGCGAGTCTAGTGGTACTTAACCTGACAGGTAGTCGGTGCACAAGGCAATCCTATTAGATCCTGTTTTGGAGTGTATTTTATTTTTGTAGTGTCATGGTTGTTACCTTCTCGGTTGTTGGCACTTGTTTGTATGTATAACCTATGTAACCCTGTTGCGTCAGTTATCTTTATGCATGCCTAGAACTGGTGGTTGTGCTTCCGTTGCCAGTTATGGTATTGAGGTATTTGTATGTGTCCTAGTTATGCGTGCATGGCAAGCCAGGGTGTTTTTTTTTTAGTTGTGTTTTCCTTTATTTATTTTTCGTGAGCTCCCACTCGATCGCACTCGTACGGCCGGGGTGTCAGGGTGGGGGTCTCACAAGGGAGTAGCCAATTACCAAAATAAATGAATTGTAATTTCAGCAAAAAGGACATTCACCACATTTTTGTTCTCCATTTCTAATCGTCCTTAATTATTATTTCAAAAAAAAAACTTCACAAAAAATAACATAAAATCATACCGCCAAGCCAATTCTGAAACAAGTTCTTCTGGAGCATTAGGGAGAATCTGAGTACAAATATGACTGTGTTATGATCTGAAACTATGAAACAACAGCAAACACAATCATATATATGGATGTGATTTACCTTATCTTCATATGGATTGCAATTATCTTTGAACCACAACCTCAGCAACTCCTAACAAGGATTCAATTAAACTGGTAGTCAGCAAATTGCTAATTGTCTATGGAGGATCTTATAATTCTTCTACTGATTACAGGGCTTTTAACTATAAGGAAAATGAGACCAAAGTGCTGTGGGGGGCATGATGACTTACCAACCATCCTTTTTTTACTAGGACAAAATCAATATATGAGTAAACATAAAAAAGAACAGGCAAATATCATGAGAAGCTGATGGACCTTATCAACATTTTCAGGTTCAAGACCATTCTGAAACCGATCCTCATAAGAATGGGCAATCCAATATCTGCTAGAGTCTGGTGTATGCACCTAGAATTGCACGAAGATACTGCTAATGCATCAGAGAGAGAGAGAGAGAGAGAGAGCACCTAAAGCTTTAACACTTACCTCATCAAGTAAAAGCACTGCACCATCACTTCCCTTTCCAAACTCATACTTCGTGTCTACCAGTATCAAGCCATGTTCTGAAGCCACACGCTGCAATTTCAGATGCACATCGCTCGTTACAATGTTGATGTCGTTAGGGCACATGTAAAACAATAAGTCCTTTCCATATTAACAAACCAAACAAAGTTCCATGGCTTGAAGCCCAGACCAGAAATCCAAAGTATCTAATCACAATAATCATGGTAACTTACTGATACAACCACCATGCTGCATTGTGGCCAGATAGAGATCCACATTTGTAGAGGCTTTTAATTTTTCATTTTTTATTTTCTGTTTTCTTTAATTGAGAATTCAAGATTTATTTGCATTTCATCATTAACTACACCTTATCCTAACCAAATTAGGCCTTAGCATGGCATTCATAATGTAACTTCTAAAAATCACACTGACAATACTAATCCATAAATCCATGCAAAAGAACAGAGTGGCAAAATGCCCATCTTGACACATCCTTCTAGCAAGGACATGGCATGATGAGATAAAGCTTCAATACCACCTTCATATGGGAAGTTTCATGAGATTGCAATGAATGAAGATAACTAATATGGCAGTGTTCCATAACATAGTTCATATTATGAAATCTACCCAATACAACATGAAAACACAACAAAAAAATTATAGCAGGACAGGAACATTATACCTCTTTAAGTTGATAATTACTTTTTTGTTAAGAATTATTCTATTTTGAGATCTCCTTCCAGTGGCTTATTATTTCAGCCTCCATTCTGTTGGATGAACAATTTAAAAGAAACTACTCAATTACCAATGATGTGGTCCAGTAAAATTCTTCCAAGCTTTCACTTCATAATGGAAGAAAGAAAATGCCAAAGAAGCAGAAAATAAGACGTGCACCTGCCCATATTCAAATAAGCTTAATGCTTTTCTACTCGCTTCATCATAATCAGCTTGAGTCATCAACCCACGTTGAACTATCTGAAAAGAAAATCAAAAAAGTAAACATGCAGGTCAGAGGTTGACATGAGATCAAAAATTACAACCACCAAAAGAACTTCCTTTACACATGCAAATATACCTATTTAAGGCATAAACAAAGAAAAAGGATATTCGTCATCAATTCTTTAACTTAAGGATCTTAGGCCATGATTGGTTGGAAAGCAACAACGTATATATATTGTTGAATAAATAAAATAAGACCAGGCCAAGTCTTGAAGAGTATCCATTATCATCTTTCTATTTATTTATTTTTGTTATTTTGCTTTGTATTATCTTGTATTATTTCTTAGATTATCTTTGTATTATCTTTTAGTGGTGTAATCTTGCAGAATAACATCTAGTCCTAGATAATAGGGTTGTAATTTAGTCCTAAATCTTAGGAGAATTTTTAGGAAACTTCTTGTATAAATATTTTTGATTCATATCAATAAAATGTGTGGGAATACCGCTTCCCTTTCTCTCTTTCTACATGGTATCAAAGCCTCATTAATAGGCTGATACAGTAAACCCTAGTGTCTTCATTGCACTATCACTTAATTCTGTTCAAGTGCCTTCATTGCACCGTCATTGTCGAAGTCGGAACACCAGTGTTCAGCCACTGCCACCACCATTGGGTTCGCCGTCATCAGATCGGCCGACCACTGGAGACCCACCGCCACCGGAGTCCCCACACGTCGCCGCCAACCTGTCTCTAACGCCACACGTCGACGCGTGAAGGCGCGTCCACTATCCTTTCACCTCCAGCTGCTCCAGATCGACCATCCGACGTCTTTTTAGCCCATCCCTGGTGTCGAAATCCTTCGTGTCCATGCCTTCCAGTTGTGTTCATACCTTTGTGTTCAGTTGTTTGTCGTGCCTTCTATCTGCCTTTATTGTAGTACCTAGTCTGCTCCTTTTTTTCAACCCATCATTGATCTAACTGTTCTTTCAAGATCCTGATAGAAAGATCCTCGTTGAATGCCCCATCTTTTGCTCCTTCATCCAACATAACCAGAGAGCTAAATCCAATTGATCAAAACCCTATAGCAGGGGAGTTGCCAAGCCTTCATCAATCCTACCGATTAGATGGTAGGAATTATCTTAAATGGCCTCAATTGGTGAAGACCCCTCTTAAAGGACACGGCAAAGGAAGTCACTTGACAAACAATCCACCAAAACAAGAAGATCCATCCTTCACTATATGGGATGTGGAGGACTCAAGGGTTATGTCCTGATTGTGGAGTGCAATGCAACCAGACATAAGTAGAAATTTTATGTCCCTAAGAATAGCTAAAGAGAACTAGAGACAATCCAACAGACCTTCTCCAAGGTTAAAGATGCCTCCTTGATTTTTGAAGTGAAAACAAAAATCAACTCCACCAAACAAGGGCAACTGACAGTGACCGAATACTACAACCAAATGAAGAGCTTATGGTTGGAGCTTGACCAATATCAAGCCATCAAGATGGTGTGCCAAGAGGATACTGCAACTCTTAATCAAATAATTGAGAGAGACCGGATTGTGGAGTTCCTAACTGGGCTCAACCATGAATTTGACCAAGTAAGGGTACAAGTTCTTGGTAAGGACAAACTCCCAAATTTAAATGAAGTTTTTGCTATTATAAGGAGTGAGGAAAATCGAAGATATGTGTTAGGTTTTTGCATGGAGAATTATTTCTAGAAGATGAAGAATAGAACCTGTTAGAATGAAGATGATGTGCGGATGGATTTTCTCTAAGTTAGATTAGTTAATTTAGTTGTTATATTATGAGGGATACATTAGTCTTTTGTATGGGCTAAGTAGTTAGCCTTGTAATTACTGCCCCTATGGTTTATAAATAGGAGGCGAGAGGCTGAAAGTCGCATATAACAAATCATTCTATTGATTTCTCTGAATGCAAGTGATTCTGTCGAGAGAGAGAGAAAGGCTTAGAGAGAAAGTTTGTCTTGATATTCTCTTGTATAGAAGGCAGTGAACTTGTGTGAGAGAGAATGAGAGTTCTTGTAATCTTGTTCAAGTTGTTTCTAGTGGATTTGGCTCTTGGGATAAGGCTAGATGTAGGATTGCATATTACAATCCGAACTAGGATAAGTCAGCGCCTCTTGATTGGTTTGATTGCTCTTTTACTTTATTATTTTTTTTTTTTTTCATTTCCAGTTTTATATACTCTGTTTTGGGTTTGATTTCCGAGCGAGGAGTGAAGAGAGATTGGCAATAAAGTGTTGAATTGGGTTTCTAAGAGCTCCTAATCATAACAAGATGCAATGCTAACTGAGCACAACACCAAGGGATCAGCAGTGATCATCAGTAAGCAAGAAGCAAGAAGGAAGAGGAAACAAGGCTGAAAAATCAGGTTTTCAGAACCCTAGAAGACCTGGACCTATTTTTCAGAACCGAGGTGCTAGCTCTAATCGTGATGGACAATGGTGTAGCTACTGCAAAAAGTCTCGACACACTAGGGAAACTTGTTTCAAATTACATGGGAATGAAGCGGTTTTGAGCAAGATTGGAGGCCTCAAAAATATGAAACCCCAGAGTTATCTATCCAACAAGGATCCAGAAGAGGAAGCTGATAAAGGAGAATCAAAGGCTGATCTAACTCAATTAAATACCAAGGAGTTAGGCAAGCTGAAGGCCTTTCTCCAAACGTTCCAAGATGGAGCCTCTTGCTCCTTAATGCAGCAAGGTAATATTCTTTCTTATACAACTTTTACAACTTCTAAATCCAATAAGAATAGCATTTGGATCATTGATTTAAGAACTACGGATCATATGACCCCTAATATCCATTATTTTGAAACCTACGAAACCCTTGAACCTACCAAACATATCACCATTGCAAATGGAACTAGGGGTGTCAACAGTTCGGATTGGTCCGGTTTTATAAGAATGCAGTAACCGAACCATTTTTAACGGTTCCGAAAAAATAAGAACCGTAACCGAACCATTACATATATAAAACCAAAACATGACCAATCCATCATACCAAACCGGTTTTGATTCGGTTTCGATTCTATCCAATTAACATTTAGCTTCTAATCATTTTCGCAAAATATGAAATTACAAACAAATTTGTTGATTAAAATAAACCCATGACTTCATTAATACATCAAGTCTTGAAATGAAAGTAGAACAAAATAATTCATAGACTACCTTATCAAATGAGATTACATCAACCATTTAGTATAGCAATAGCGCTAGAAATAAAAGAGTTCATGAATAACAATAACCAACAACAAAAAGAAATAAACAAAAACTAGCAGATTAAAATTATAATATATATATAAGTATAATATTGGTTCCAGTTCGTTTTGAACCACGGTTTGGAAAAAAAAGAACAGTAACCAAACCAAATACATCAATTCTTAATTTTTTAGAACCAGAACCTAACCTTTGAACCATAGAACCAATCCAAAAGGCACAGTTCAGTCCAGTTTACCAATTTTCGGATATTTTTTGACACCCCTAAATGGAACAACCATCCCTATCTCTGGAAGAGGTAGAGTGTCATTAAACCCACAACTTCACCTTGAACAGGTTCTTCATGTCTCAACTTTAGCTACCAGTTTGATCTCTATACATAAACTAACCAAAGATCTTAACTATTTAGCTGTTTTTTCGCCTTTAAGTGTATAAATTTCAGGATAAGGAAATGGGGAAGATGATTGGTGTGGCTAAGGTTTGGAATAGACTCTATCTCTTGGACGGGGAGAGTGATTGTTCTACAAAGAGACAGCAACAACTTGTGGCCTTCTCCTCCCAGTCAGCCTCTAATTTGTCTTCTATTTGGTTACACCATTTTAGGTTAGGTCATCCTCCATTTGGAGTGTTAAAACAATTATTTCCATATTTGTTTAAGTCTTTAGATCCTAGTAGCTTCAGGTGTGATGAATGTATTGTTGCTAAACATCATCAGGTCTCATTTCCAATCAGTAACAAGTTATCTTCAAAACCTTTCAATTTGATTCACTCTGATGTTTGGGGACCATCCAAAATACCCAATTGTTCTGGGGCAGAATGGTTCATCTCATTTATTGATGATTGTACTCGCATGTGTTGGAATTTATTCTAAGAGATAAGGCTATCATTGGGTCAGTGTTAATCACATTTTGCAAAATGATTCAAACCCAATTTGGCACTTCTATAAAACGGTTTAGAATGGACAATGCAAGGGATTATTTAAATACTAACTTGCATACTTATTTTCAACAAGAAGAAATCATCCATGAGTCATCTTGCATTGATACACCCCAACAAAATGGAGTGGCAGAGAGAAAGATGTGACATCTTGTTAATGTCACTCGTACCCTCCTTCACCATTGTCGACGTTGAGAATTGGTCGACCGTGATTCGTTGGCCCGTACTAAGGAAATGAACACGAGAGGGAGGATGAGAAGGCACTCCAAGGAATGTTGTGTGATTTGGTCTGCATTCCTCCAGCCAGTTGGCCCCTACAAGTACTTCGACGTTCAAGTAAGTAAGGGAGTAAGAAAAAGTTGTGTATCAGTTGGTTGGCAGGAAAAACCATACCTTGGCTCTGGAAAGAGCTCACTAATATAGGAAGAGACGTCTCTCCGTATGCCTGCCTCGTGTATCTACAAGCGATGGAATTGAATGTCCAGCGCTGGTGAAGGTACCTAGGTCACGGCAAGGTGCCGATGGGACCCTCATTAATGTGGATGGAATCCACCATTAATGAGGATAGGATCTAAGGCGGGCGCACAGATACCCAAAAAAGGCCGCAATAATGTAGTTTGCAGGCTGATATAAGGCCAGGATGGGACCGGCATGGGCCAAAAGATGAGCTGAAAGGGAGGAGTCAGATTGGGCCTGGACGGCCAAGCCAAAATAACGCTTAGTCTACGACTATTCTCTAGTCATTTCGTGGCCTTCTTACTATGCGAGCTAAACAATTCGTCCAACGAACTGAAAGCATCTCTGGGAGCTCGCTTGGCTAGGTCAATGAGTTGGAACATCACTGGGAGCTTGCTTGGTTCCCGCGATCTGAACTCGAGCCTCAACGAAGTGTGACCTTGTTCTGGCGAGCTCGACCTCGAGCCCATTGAGCTTCAAGAGATTGGGCCGGTCTACTGTATCGAGTTTAACCCATAAGAAGGGGTCTAGGAAATACCCGTAACAACCATCATCATGTACCAAAATATTTTTAGGGGGAGGCAGTGTTGACTCCTATGTCATTAATAAGGCATCTAGGATTCTTAATGGTCAAAGTCATTTCCAATGTCTAGCCCATTTCTTTCCAGACCTCAATCTTCATACTCATTTACCCGTGTTTGAATGTGTATGTTTTGTTCACATACTCAAAATCCATAGAGACAAATTGGACCTTAGGGCCCTTAAGTGTATCTTCCTTGGATATTCTCCAACACAAAAGGGGTATAAATGCTATCACCCTATCACTCGGAAATTTTATGTCTCTAAAGATGTCACATTCAGTGAATCATAGCCATACTTTACTCCAATTCCAGATAGGCCAGATGTCATTGGACAAGCTGATATGGATTGGGAATTTCTCAACCCTAGTCTTGAAACAATAACATCTAGTCAGAGTCTCCCTTCACAAGATCCCAATCCCATTCAGTCATCTCAACCTCTGCCATCTGATTTTCCTATTAAACAGGCTCACTCGAGGCTTAGTTCTCCTATAAGATACAAAGGCTCTCTTATGTTTACAAGAGAAGGTAGCCCATTGAAGACCTGGAGCCAAACCCATCATCAATCCTTGACACTAGCTTGAAAATTTCACATGGTGAGGACTCTACCAACATTTCTAACCTATCTCAGACTCAACCAGAATATACAGATATAGACATACCAATTGCCATTCGGAAAGGTGTTAAAACTTGCACCAAGCACCCATTATCCAACTTCTTATCCTACCACTGCTTATCCCCTAACCACCGGAGCTTTCTAGCATCATTGGATACAATTGCTATTCCTAAATCAGTGGAAGAGGCTGTAAAAGACCACAACTAGAAAAAAGCCATGATGGAAGAAATGAATGCCCTAGAAAGAAGCCATACTTGGGAGCTAGTTCCTAGACCAAGGGATGCAAAACCAATGGGGTGCAGGTGGATTTTTAATGTCAAATACAAAGTAGATGGAACACTTGACAAGTATAAAGCACACCTAGTTGCCAAAGGCTACACTCAATCTTATGGTATTTGATTATTTAGAAACATTTGCTCATGTGGCCAGAATGACTACTGTTAAAATTCTTATAGCATTGGCAACTAAATTTGGTTGGAAATTGCAACAATTTGATGTCAAGAATGCCTTCTTACACGAGAATTTAGAAGAAGATGTCTTTATGAAAATACCTCCAAGTTTTCAACATAAAGGAGATGGAAAAAATCAGGTTTGTAAATTTAAGAAAGCCTTATATGAGCTCAAGCAGTACCCACTTGCGTGGTTTAGCAAATTCTCAAAGGCCATGTTATCTACGGGATACCACCAAAGCCGAGGGGATCATACTCTATTTATCAAGCATTAAGGAGAAAAGGTAACAGCTTTACTTGTATATGTGGATGATATTGTGGTGATAGAGAATGATATAGTTGAACAGGGCTATCTAAAGCACAACTTAGCTCGAGAATTTAAAATCAAAGACCTTAACCAATTAAGGTACTTCCTAGGCATTGAAGTAGCTCACTTAACGGAAGGCATTTTTCTGTCACAAAGAAAATATGTTTTGGATTTGCTTGATGAAACCAATTTATTAGGAAGAAAAAGGGGACGGATACTAGTAGATCCCAATAGAAAACTGCAAGCAAATAAGGGTGGTCAAGAGGTAAACAAGGGGAGATTTCAACGCTTGGTAGGGCGATTAATATATCTAGCACACACTAGGCCTGACATATCCTTTACTGTCAACCTAGTCAGTTAGTTCATGCATGATCCTAATGAGGAACATATGGCAGCAGTTAGGAAGATTCTATGTTATCTCAAAGTTACACCTGGAAAAGGGATTCCATTTACTCCTGGGACAGACTTGAGGCTTCAAGGCTATACGGATGTTGATTATGGTGGTTCTTTAGCTGACCGAAGATCCACAACTGAGTATTGTGTATTCATAGGAGAGAATTTGATATCCTAGAGGTGTAAAAAACACGGGGTGGTGGCTAGATCAAGTGTTAAGACTGAATCTAGAGCTATGGCTCTAGGTGTGTGTGAACTCTTATGGGTCAAGATCATTCTAGAAGATTTAAAAAGATCAGTGCCAAGGTCAATTGAACTTTTGGGAGATAATCAATCGGCTATAAGCATAGCCCACAATCCAGTGCAGCATGAAAAAACAAAGCATATTGAGATTGATAGGCATTTCTTAAAGAAAAAATTGGATACAAGTCTCTTGCAGATTTCCTATGTTCCATCTACTCAACAAGTGGTAGATGTTTGTGAGCTCCCCAAAGCGGGCAGTGATTTCCGATCCACAGTGAAATGAGGAAACAGCAAGAATGGCACAGAAAGAGAGAGAGAGAGAGAGAGAGAATTGGAATCAAATATTCTCTGATATCTTCGTACATAACTGTAGGAAAGGTTTCAGCTTATATAGAGCTGGAGACCTTATCCTTTAGTGGCTGTAACCGCCCCATGCATGAGAATGTACCTGCTGCTAATGCAGCAACTGATTTAGTACCACCCTCACAGCTAGCTAATATCAAATGCTACCCCTAACTATAGATAATTGCACTGCTACCCCGTTACACAGGTTTATTACATGACAATACCCCCCTTCATCAAAATTTTCTTGTCCTCAAGAAATACTAAGGAGGCTTGCAGCTTGGGAAATTGATTAAGTAGATCTGGGAGGTATTCCCAGGTGTTATTATCTGTGTGTAGGCCCGACCAGTTGACCAATACTTGAGGGATGGGGGCTCCATGCTTGTAGATCACACTTTTATCTAGAATTACTCTAGCTTCTTTTGGCTGCTCCACATCCTGTATAAAATTAGGCAGCGTAGGCCTGACCTGATGCTCAGCCACTTATTTCTTTAGGAGTGAAACATGAAATACCGAGTGGATGTTGGAATGTTCAGGAAGCTGTAGTTTGTAAGCCACACTGCCCACCCTGGCAATTATTAAGAATGGCCCATAGTATTTGGGTTGCAGCTTTGAGATAGGTCCTGGGGATAGGGACTTCAGGTGCCTTGGGTGTAATTTCAAATAGACTCTTTCCCCTTCTTGGAACTGCCTGTCACTTCTCCTCCTATCCGCAAATTGTTTCATTCAGTTTCTTGAATTGGCCAGCTCGGCCTTAATTAGTTGTAGGGCCTGCTGCCTTTGCTAGAGATAGGTATCTAGGGCTGCCACTGAGGATGTCTCTCCCACCCCCAGAAGTAGTGGTGGTTTGTAGCCGTAAAGTGCTTCAAAAGGGGACCTTTTGATGGCACTATGGTGGCAAGAATTGTACCACCACCGAGTAGTGGCCAGCCACTTATGCCATGATTTTGGTTGCAAAAAACATAGACACCTCAAGTACATTTCTAGACTTTGGTTTACTCTCTCTGTTTGCCCATCAGATTCTGGGTGATAGGCTGTTGACATGTTCAACTTTACTCCTAATAGTTGCATTAACTCCTTCCAAAACAGGCTAGTGAAGATTTTATCCCTATCCGATATTATGGCCTTGGGGACTCCATGCAATGCTACTATCTGATCCATGAAGATTTTAGCAATTTCCCTGACAGTGTATGGATGAGACAGGCCCACAAAGTGGTTGTACTTGGTGAATCTGTCAACTATTACCATGATAGAGTCCTTACCTTCTGACCTTGGAAGTCCCTCAATGAAGTCCATGGAGATGCTCTCCCAAGGCCCCCCTGGAATATTCAATGGTTGTAATAGACCCGGATAGGCCACATTCTCTGTTTTGCACCTCTTGCACGTGTCGCACCCTATTACAAATTCCATAACGTCCTTCTTTAATCCCGACCACTGAAAGAGTTGTCTCACCTTGTGATAAGTGTTGACAATACCCGAATGTCCGCCCATGGGTGAATTATGCAGAGCTGCAATCACTTTGTTTTTGAGTCGTATGTCAGCTCCTAGAACCATTCTTCCTTGATACCTGATGATGCCATTCACCAATGTATACCCTGTTCTAGCCGTGGGGTTGATCACTAACTGCTACAGCAGTTGTTTAGTTGTCTCATCTGTTTCATAACTTGCACTCACTTCTCCGCACCAATCTGGGATCACCACCGTTACAGCCGCCATTTGACCTTCTTCAAAACATCTCGACAAGGCATCAGCCGCCTTGTTTTCCTTCCCTTTTCTATAATGGATAGAATAGTCTAACCCCATTAGTTTCGTCATTCCTTTTTGCTGCAAATGAGTATTTAACCGTTGTTGCAATAAAAATTTCAGACTCTCATGGTCTGTCTTGATCACAAATGTGCCTCCTTCCAAATAGTGGCGCCATTTGTCCACTGCCATTAGCACAGCCAACAATTCCTTTTCATATATACTTAATCCCAAATGCTTAGGTGCCAACGCTTGGCTCAAGAAGGCTCGGGGTCTGCCCTCTTGAACTAATACCGCACCTATTCCACTAGCACACGCATCAGTTTCCAGCACGAAGGGTTTGCAGAAATCCGGCAACCCCAACGTGGGAACCTTGCTGACAGCTTGCTTAAGATCAGGAAATGCTCTTTCTGCCTCTGAACTCCAATGAAACCCATCCTTCTTCAATAAATCTGTCAAGGGTCGACTGATAACCCCATAGTTTTTAACAAACCGGCGATAGTAGCCCGTCAGCCCCAGAAATCCCCTCAGCCCTCTTATATTGGTGGGTCGCGGCCAACCTATCATGGCTGCCACTTTGCTGGGATTAGTGCTCACTCCAGTTTTAGATATGATGTGGCCCAAGTATTCCACTTGTTCTTGAGCAAAGGCACATTTTGACTCCTTAATATACAATTGATTGAACCTAAGGACCTCAAAAGTGGCTCTTAAGTGGTAGATGTGTTGATCAAAAGAGGGGTTGTAGATTAGAATATCATTGAAGAATACCAAAATGAATTTGCGGAGGTAGGGTTCAAAGATTTGGTTTATCAAGGATTGGAAAGTAGCCGGGGCGTTAGTCAAACCAAAAGGCATTACAAGAAATTCATAATGCCCTTGGTGGGTTTTGAAGGCTGTTTTGTGAATATCTTCGGGTTTCATTCAAATTTGATGATAACCCGACCTAAGATCTAACTTGGTAAAAACAGTGGCATACTTAAGTTTATCAAGTAAATCTTCTACTATGGGTATGGGAAATTTGTCTTTGATGGTTATGGAATTTAGTTGTCGATAATCAACACAATATCTCCATGTTCCATCCTTCTTTTTGACAAGCAAAACAGGTGAGGCAAAAGGGCTGTTGCTGGGTTGGATGAGAGATTTACTTAACATATCCTTGATCAGTAGCTCAATTTCAGACTTCTGTTTAGGGGAATATCGGTAAGATCTGAGGTTCACTGGTTCGGCTTGATGTTTCAAGTTAATAGAATGATCAAAAACTCTTTTGGGTGGAAGGGAATGGGGTTCAGCAAAGAGGTCCTTATACTCAATTAAAAGTATATTAAGGGAGTCCAATTCTTGTACCTTTCGCTGGCTGAATGTCTTGCTGCTGACCACCACACATACCTCTCCTTCTTGATTAGGGCCTTCCTCCGAAATTTCCACCGTATGGAGGGAGAAAAGTTGAGCCACCTTTGGAATTCTGCCCCTGAACATCCTTCTCAACCGTTTACCCGAGATGATTTTACACACCCCCATTTCTACATTGCCCGACAGGACCTTTTTGCTACCATCCTTTTCAAAAGTCACCTCCATCTTATTGAAGTCGAAGCTGATTGGGCTAACCCCCTTCATCCAATCCACCCCCAGCACTACATCACAACCTCCCAACTTGAGCAGCCTAAGATCTGTTGAAAATCTTTCTCCATTCATCTCCCAGCAGAAACCCTTACAAGATGATTGACTCACCACCTTGTTGCCATTGGCAACGGTTACTGATACGGGATTGGACAAGCTTACTTCACACCCCAGTCTTCTTGCCACAGCTTCATCTAAGAAGCTGTGGGTACTCCCACTATCTATGAGAACCATGATCGGCTGATTGTTCACTCTTCCTTCCACCTTGATAACCTTGCTATTGTTCACCCCCTTCAAAGCATGCAGAGAGATTTCTCCTTGGTCCTCTTTTTCATTTTCCGAAAGTTCTTCTCCTTATTCAATTTCCTCGTCTTCCCCTTCCAACAGCAACAACTGCCTCTTACACTTGTGTCCCACGAAATACCTATCCCCACATTTGTAGCATAAGCCCGCTACCCTCCTTTGTTCCATCAATTTACCTCCCAGGGACTGTACTGGATTGGGGTTAGGTAGGGCCAGTACGCCTCTACCATTGGACCCCCCTTCTCTGGGTGCCAACCTATTCGCTTGCCATCCTCCTGTTACCACCCCCCTCATTTGATTCTTCTGTTTCTTTATCATTGCTTCAACAATCATTTCCTGAAGCCGTGCACCTTCCGCTGCTTGCTTTATGGTCTGGGGCTGTAACATCTTTACCATAGGCCGCACCTCCTCCCCTAAACCACTGATAAAACTTGAGACATAGCATTCCTCAGTTAATTGAGGGTTGTGCATCATCATCATCGATCTCAACTCCTCGAATTTCTGTTGATAGGCTTGGACCGTTCCTTCTTGTTTGAACTTATTAAATTCTTCGACTACATCCCTCATGCTTTTATCTCCGAACCTCACACATAGGTCCTCTACAAACACACTCCAAGGACTTCCCTCCTTAACCGCTAGCCATGCTTGATACCAAGCATCTCCCATGTCATTCAAGTAAGCCGCCGCCAAAGTGATCTTTTGTTGTTCCGAAATTTGATATAGGGAGAAGACTCGCTCACACCTTCGTGTTCACCACCTCGGGTTCTCCCCTTCGAACACTGGAATCTCGAGCTTCGGCATGGAGTAATTCGGGTTGTGCCGATTACCCGGTGCTCCCTGCCTCCTTTCTCTTACATTCTCCCTCACCGTGTTTGTCTCGAACTCAAAATCCGACGTTCCTATCGGTCGCGGTTCTACCCCCACACCGAGAAAAATGGGCTCCATTCTTTCCCTCGGAGGAAACTCGGGTGATAGCCTTATGGGTTGTTGATTGGTGAACATGCGCGCAATCAACTTTATTTGCTCCATCAACTATTCCCGCAACACATTGCTCTGCTCATGACTTTCCACCCTCCAGCGTTCCATCGCTTGGTCGATCCGCGAATCCACTCCAGCTCCAATAGAGGTCTCGAGCGTTCCCATTCGATTTTGCATCTCTGTTATGGTCGTCGTCACTTGCTGAAGCTGAGACTCCATTTGTTTCATCCTCATTCCGTCGACCATGATTAAGATTTCTTATGAGTTTCGTTGTCACCCAAGAGCTGCTCTGATACCAGGATTGTCAGCTCCCCGAAGCAGGCAGTGATTTCCGATCCACAGTGAAATGAGGAAACAGCAAGAATGGCACAGAAAGAGAGAGAGAGAGAGAGAGAGAGAGAGAGAGAATTGGAATCAAATATTCTCTGATATCTTCGTACATAACCGTAGGAAAGGTTTCAGCTTATATATAGCTGGAGACCTTATCTTTTAGTGGCTGTAGCCGCCCCATGCATGAGAATGTACCTGCTGCTAATGCAGCAACTGATTTAGTACCACCCTCACAGCTAGCTAATATCAAATGCTACCCCTAACTATAGATAATTGCACCGTTACCCCGTTACACAGGTTTATTACATGACAATGTCCTCACCAAAGGTCTCCATAGTACTCAATTTGAAGCCTTAGTGAGCAAGCTGGAGATGATTGGCATCCACTCCCCAACTTGAGGGGGAGTGTTGAAGAAATAAAATAAGATCGGGTCGGGCCTTGAAGATTATCCATTATCATCTTTCTATTTATTTATTTTTGTTAATTTGCTTTATTTATTTTGCTTTGTATTAGCTTGTATTATTTCTTAGATTATCTTTGTATTATCTTTTAGTGTTGTACTCTAGTAGAATAACATCTAGTCTTAGATAATAGGGTTGTAATCTGTTGAAAGAAAGAATCAAAGAACTGAAAAATCCAATCTATCTTCATTCATCCGTAAGTTACAGAATACATGCAGCTTGAATTCTAAGTTAGGTAGTCTTCCAAGAAGAGAAAGATGCCTAAACAACCTTAGGAAATATCTACAATAAGGAGAGATTGTACAAGATACAATCCACTAGTAATACAAGGAAATAAATAAAACAACAAGAATAAAGGAAACAAATCAGAACAACAATAAAAGGAAACAAACTAAATAAGAAACAAATCAAGGAAACAAACTAAATAAGTAACAAATCAATATCAGCCACTGAAGGAAAGAGCAATCCATGCGTGTAAATTCCAACACTCCCCTTCAAGATGGGGAGTAGATATCACACATTCCCATCTTGTTTAGTATCTTGTGAAAATTAGGTCCCGATAAACCCTTAGTAAGTACATCTGCTAGCTGCCCGTTGGTAGGAACAAAGGGAGTGCATATTAAGCTTCTCTTTGATGAAATGCCTATCAACCTCAACATGTTTGGTTCTATCATGTTGGAACCGGGTTGTGAGCTATGCTTATAACCGACTTCTTGTCACAATATAGGCGCATGGGCGTAGCCCATTGAACTTTCAAATCTGTTAGGATAATTGTTAACCAAAGAAGCTCGCAAATGCCTAATGCCATAGACCGGAACTCAGCTTCAACACTTAATCTAGCCACAACATTCTATTTTTTGCTTTTCCAAGTAATCAAATTTCCACCAAGGAATGTGCAGTATCTGGAGGTGGACCTCCGATCTACTAGGGTCCGGCATAATCTGCATCGGTAAATACCTCTAGTGATAGATCATGAGTTCTTCTAAACAAAACACCCCTACCAAGAGACCCTTTAAGATAACGAAGGATTCTATGCATTGCCTTGAGATGATTTTCCCTAGGATCAGTGTTCTAAAACGCGCTAGGCGCTAGTCGGGCGCCAGGCTGGGGCCTAGGGCGCCTAGGCGGGGCCTAGGCGGCCTAGGCGGTTTAGGAAAATTATTAATTTTTTTTAATTTTGTGATGTGTCTTGATATTATTTTTAATTAAATTAAAGTTGAAATAGGTATAAAAATATATATATCTAACATATAAATAGAAAATATATATATATCTAATATATAAATAGAAATAAAAATATATATATTTAATATATTTAACATAAAAAAAAGAAATATATATAACATATAAATAAAAAATAAAATCAAATAACATAAATCCTAAAATCCTAACATCAGAGACAACGCGCGCGCGCGAGAGAGAGAGAGAGAGAGAGGTCGGAAGCGAAGTGGAAGCGGAAGCAAAAGCAGAGGCGGAGATGGAGCTTGACAGCGGCGGCGGCGTTGATGCAACGAGGACTCGGCAACGAGGATGGAGCTTGACGGCGTAGAGGCGGTGAGGAGGTCGCGATGGAGCTGGAGGCAGCGGCGGCCTTGGGCTGAGATGGAGCTTGACAGTCGGCGGCGGTGCGGGCGAGAGAGAAGGGGAAATCGACGAGAGAAAGGGGTAACGGGTAAGGGATACAAAACCCTAATCAATTAATACTAAGCTTCACGCGGCCCAGGCGGCCGATTTGGCCGCCTTGGCGTCCGCCTTGGCCAGGCGATTCACGCGGCTAGGCGTCCGCCTTGGCCGCCTAGGCGCCGCCCGGTACCGATTAGCCGGGCCGGCGCCTAAGGTGGCCGATTTGGCCATAATCGCGGCGGCCAGCGGCCGCCTAGCGCCTCGGCTCCGCCTAGGCGGCCGCGTAGGCCGCGTTTTAGAACACTGCCTAGGATCATGCGTAAACTAGCTGGCAACACTCACAGTATAGGCTATATCCGGCCTAGTGTGAGATAAATAAATGAGTCTCCCAACCAAATGTTGATAGGATCCCTTATCTACTGTCCCTGACTCACATTCAGCCCCAATCCTGTGATTTGGTTCTATGGGAGTTGCAACAGCCTTGCTGCCAAGCATACCTGTTTCAGTCAAAAGATCTAGAATATATTTATGTTGGGAAATAAATATTCCATCCTTGGACCAAGCTACTTCTATACTAAGAAAATGTTTTAACTTTCCCAATTCTTTGATCTCAAATTCTCTTGCCAAACAGCCCCTCAAATGTTCCATCCCTGTCTTGTCATTCCCGGTAACGATAATATCATCAACATATGCCAACAATACTGTTATTTTTTTTGCAATTGAGTGATGTATAAACAAGGTATGGTCACCTTGACTTTGCTTGTAACCTAAACCAAGCATAACTTGAGCAAACCGCCCAAACTAGGCTTGAGAGGACTATTTCAGTCCATAGAGGGCCTTTTTCAGTCGGCATACAACACTCTTATCTTCTGTTTGCACTCCAAATCCTGATGGGATATCTATATAAATTTCTTCCTCCAACTCCCCATGTAAAAAAGCATATTTAACATCAAATTGAGACAATGGCCAGTCATACATAACCGCTAAGGACAGTAATATTCGGACTGTGTTCATCTTAGCCACTGGAGCAAAAGTGTCTAGGTAATCTACCCCATATGTTTGGGTATATCCCTTAGCCACCAACCTAGCCTTGTACCTTTCTAAGGTCCCATCCAACTTGTATTTAATAGTAAACACTCACTTGCACCCTACTGGCTTCTTCCCTTTTGGTAGTTTAACCAATTCCCAAGTATTGTTCTTCTCAAGTGCTACCATCTCAACCATCATGGCTTCCTTCCAACACTCATTATCTAATGCTTCAGACATGGTTTTTGAGATTGGAATGGAATGAAGGTTGGTTAAATATGCCTTATGAGCTGGAGACAAATGAGAATAGGTCATGAACAAATGAATAGGGTGTTTGGTGCAAGTGTAGGTTCCTTTCTGAGAGCAATAGGAATGTCCAAGTCATACAATTCAGAATTAGCTTTAGTAGAAGGGTCAATGTGAGGTTCAAAGGCAATCGATTTAGGTGACAAATTGGGCAAAACAGGAGATGTAGTAGGGTCAGAATGATTGGCACAAGAATCTGAATTTGGGATAGATGATTCTTCCTGCATAGGGTTCTGGACTAGATTCTTTCTTCTTGTATAGACCTTAAGAGGACTTGTATATGGTAGGTCAGTTTTCTTGTGAACCATTTCTAGAGAATCCGTTAAGATATGTTTTGGCTGGGAAGAAACAGCATTAAGGAAAGATTCACAGAAAGGAGGAAAGAATATCTCTCTATTGGATTTCTCAAAAAAATCGGTCTCCCTCTTAGGATAAGCTTTATCAAAGTATGGCTTGCCCTCCATAAAGCTAATATCGACTGAAACAAAAAACCATTTGGATGGTGGATGGAAGCACTTATATCCCTTTTGAGTAGAGGAATACCCAACACAAATATATTTAAGTGCTCTAGGATCTAACTTGCTTCTTTGAGGAGAATGATTATGAGCAAAAACCACACAACCAAACACTTTAGGACTGATTCCATTGGACAACTTAAAGTCTGGGAAAAAATTAGAAAGGAGTTGAATAGGACTGTACGAGTTGAGACTTTCAGAGGGAAGCTTATTAATCAAATAGGCAGCCGTCAAGATTGCTTCTCCCCAATAACATTTAGGCACATTATTGTGGAAAAGTAAAGCCCTAATAGTAATAGCTAGAAGATGCTCATTTTTCCTCTCAGCTACCCCATTCTGCTAAGGGGTATACACACATGATGACTCATGGATTAAACCTTGTTTTTGTAAAAAACTAGACAAAGTTTGGTTGAAGAAATCCTTAGCATTATTAGTTCTTATCATTTTGATTTCAGTTCCAAATTGAGTCTTGATGATCTTACAAAAACTGGGAAATATAGTGCACACTTCGAACTTAGACTTCAAGAGATAAAGCTAAGTCACCTGTGTGCAGTCATCAACAAACACCACAAACCATTTAGTTCCAGATAAATTTGGGACTAAAGAAGGGCCCCAAATGTTACTATGGATCAAGTCAAAAGGGTGAGAACTCTTATTATTATTAAGAGGAAAAGAGGCTCTTTTGTGTTTAGCCAACTCACACACATCACACTGAAAACTCTTAACATCTAATCCCTTGAATAAAGAGGGATACATATCATGAAGAACTTTGAAAGTTGG
This sequence comes from Diospyros kaki, assembly GCA_036245055.1. Lineage (NCBI taxonomy): Eukaryota > Viridiplantae > Streptophyta > Magnoliopsida > Ericales > Ebenaceae > Diospyros > Diospyros kaki. The sequence continues at coordinate 12,850,232 of BSEG01000015.1, read as the reverse complement.
ATGCCCTAAACGAAAATGATGCAGCCAAATTACATCTTTATTGGATTGAGCTAAAAATGAAACTGGAAACTGCCCTCCATTATTTTTTCCACTTAGATCTTCAAGATGATAGAGACCATCCTTTACCCTAGCACGCCCAATCATCTTCCTCGATTCCTTTTCTTGAAATTCACAAAAGGAATGATAGAAAATGGCACAGCAGTCAAAATCATGGGTCATTTTTTGGATATAAACTAGATTGGTACAAAGTTTAGGGACATGAAGGACATCTCTTAGGATTAGCTTTATGTCAATGAGAATATCTCCTTGACCTGCTACGGTTGTGAAGGATCCATCAGCTAGTATAATTTTCTTGATACTAGGACATGGTTTATAGGTCAAAAAATTTGTAGGGAATGGTGTCATATGATCAGTTGCCCCAGAATCAAGAATCCAAGTATCTTTAAAAACCTTGTCTGAAGTATGTAAATTAAATGAGGTAGAAGATATACCTATGAAGGCTAAGTTGGAAGCACTAGTATTTGCACCCGATTTCTTCTCAATGGAATCCAACATGCTTCTTAACTTCTCGATCTCCTCCTTCCTTACCAACTCCACCGAATTTACCTGTTCTATAGGCTCATTCTATGCACTGGTTTTATTATTTGCTACATAGGCCTGCCCCTTTGATTGTCCCCCTTTTTTTGGTTTACCATGAAGTTTCCAGCACCTATCAATTGTGTGTCTGGGCTTTTTGCAGAAAGTACACCATAATTTGTCCTTATTTGTGATCTTGGTGAAATTTGTTCCTCCTTATTTCACCCTAGTAAATTTCTCCTGACCGAGACCACCATTTAGGGATAATAAAGCTGAGTTTTCCATAGGCTACACTTCGAGCATTACTCCTCTTCTACTTTCCTCGACCCTAACAATCGAAATTGCTTCATTTAAAGATGGAAACTCAGACTTACCAAGAATCTGGACTCTCACCGCATCATATTCTACATTAAAGCCAGCAAGGAAGTCATGCGTCCTCTCTCTTTCCACACACTTCTTCTGAATGGCAGCATCTTTACTACACTTCATTTGGATACACTAATAATGATCCAACTCTTGCCACAAGGTTTGCAATAAACTTGCATACTCAGTTATAGATCAAGTTCCTTGTTTGGTGGCTATTACTTTAGTTCTGATTTCATAGGTTTGGGCAGTATCATTTACCTTGGAATAAGTCATCCTCACCACATCCCAGATCTCCTTAGTCGTAGTGAGAAACATTACTCGTGTCACTAATCTCTGGAACCATTGAGTTCCAGAGCCAAGACATGAATAGTGAGTCCTCTTCGTCCCACACAACATATGCTAGATCATCTTCCTTTGGTCCAGTGCCGAGTAAATGGCTCAACTTTCCCTTGCCTTTAAGGAAAGTCTTGACTAGCTGGGACCACTTGAGATAATTCTTGTCGGTTAACCTAAATGCAACTTGTATCTGCTGCAATTCTCCACCAACAATTCCAATGCTACCGGAGTTTCCAGATAGGGTAGCCTCATTCGTACCTTCGTTGGTATTTTCGGACTCATTGGTTTCACTCATGGCTTCAGTTTATAAAAGAGATTTGAGGGGAAGGATAACGGGCAAATCGGTTTCAAATAACAAGGAAAGGACGAGCTTGAATAAAAGAATTTTGATTTCAAGCAATCGAAAAAATGGATTGGATCAGACTATGGCTCTGATACCATGTTGAAAGAAAGAACCAAAGAACTGAAAAATCCAATCTATCTTCATCCATCCGTAAATTACAGAATATATACAGCTTGAATTCTAAGTTAGGTAGTCTTCCAAGAAGAGAAAGATGCCTAAACAACCTTAGGAAATATCTACAATAAGGAGAGATTGTACAAGATACAATCCACTAGTAATACAAGGAAATAAATAAAATAAAACAACAAGATAAAGGAAACAAATCAGAACAACAGTAAAAGGAAACAAACGAAATAAGAAACAAATCAAGGAAACAAACTAAATAAGAAACAAATCAATATCAGCCACTGAAGGAAAGAGCAATCCATGCGTGTAAATTCCAACATAATCTAGTCCTAAATCTTAGAGAATTCTTAGGAAACTTCTTATATAAATATTTCTGATTTATATCAATAAAGTGTGTGGGAATACCGCTTCCCTTTCTCCCTTTCTACATATATATACACACACACACACACACACACATATTATAGTTATATTAGTTTGAGCTTTCGGATGGAGCACATTCAGGAGTAACTGAACTAAACTTGTGGACTAGGTCAACGACTACAAAATGGTTTCATCCTCAAATACAGGGTGTGTGTTGTGCCGTGCGGCGGCAACGGCCGGGGGGTAGGGCCATAGGGGGGGATGTAAAGCTGGCATTAGTCAATATATCTGTTATTTTTCGGCAATCAGGAAGATAGGTAGCTCAAATCAGCATCAAACAACAACAAAGTCTAAAGTTTGCGTGAAAATATTTGTTCATATGCATAGACCTTAGAAACCACAGCTTCATTCATTTCTTTTTTTTTCCCCTTTGTTACTTTTTTCCTTCTTTCTCTGATCCACCTTTGGATGTGTACTTCATATAAATATCACAACTATAATGTGACGTGACACACTTCTTTGGCTAAATTGAAGCAGGATTATTCAAAGTAACAAATTAAGTCATAACTTAACATAAAGAATAAAAAGTAAAATGAAATGGGCACCAAATAATTTGGAAAGTATAAACATTAAGGGAAAAAGTGAGGGCAAACCTCATCTGGGGTTACAGGAACATCATGCTCCACAGCCTTAGTCGTCGGAGTGAGTATATTTGCAGGTAGTCTTTGGTTTTTCACCAAGCCTATTAAAGTTAATATAGATCATCATGTAGCAAAAACCGAGTCATTAAGAACCCTATCTTTTTCGTAGTAACAGATAATAATAATTCTGTGCTTCAAGACTACGCCTTGGTAATGGAAGGCTATTTATTGAAGTAAAACAAATAGATCATAAAATGTACCATCAGGGAGTATATTGCCGCAGTAATTGCGCAGACCCTTCTGGTAGACAGTCCATAGTGATGTATCAGTACTTCCAGTCACATAGCCTCTGACTACATATGGGGGCATAATTAGCAGCCATCAAAGAATTGATGCCCGCAATGAACTAAAGTATTCTTATCTTGATATAAATTAGAAATATCACTACCATCATATGCTTTCATGCTGCAACATGCAAATATTATCACAGGCAAGAAATAGCATTTATCTTTTCAGTTAGCACAAAATAATGATAATGATAATAATAATGATGATGATGATGATCTGGACACCCAACAAAACAAAAACATTTCTCAATGGAAGATAGACTTCACACAAAAAATTTAAAACTGATGATTAGCATAGAGAACATAACAGCTTTGAAAACAACAGTTTATTAACATTAAATACAAAAATAAATAAAATCTGTTGATGTACTACTTGTATACTCCACTTGTCAAACACGGAGACCAATCACTTGGGATCTATGAAGCACAGTACCGAGAAACATATGAAAGCAAGGCGCAAGGCACAAAAATGATGAAATGTAGACAAATCAATACAGAATTTTCAAAACGAAAAAGAAAAAAGGTTACGTAATTGTCAACAAATAAATACATTTTCATATTTGTGCATGATCATCTTCCATCTTCTATATTTACTTTCCTCAAACTTGTAACACGGTTCTTGTGTATCTAAATAATAGAAATGCATGTTCCCTAATGTTCAAAGACCATTTGGCACATGAAGCAACAGCAACTTCAAGCCTTAGTCTCACTAGGTGAGATCAGCCACATAAGTTCTTGCTTTCCAATTATTTCTGTCCATGGTCATATGACTCATATCATTTCTAAAGCCATTATACCATAAGTCATGTTTAGGGGTTTCCCACTGAATTTTTCTTACTGAAAATTCTTGATGTGGTCTAATTGCAACTGGAAAAACCTTATTATCTCCTCCCATATCCAACAAAAGTAGTTTCCAACTGAATATCTGACAAGAAAAATATTTGCATCTTTTGATTAAAGAATATGGAAAAAGATGATGCACATAAATGAACCTTTTTCCCCCTCAATAGCCGTAGTAAAATGTATAATAACAGTCTGTAAGAGTTGGTTCAACAACTTCAACTAAGATTTTCAATCCCAATAGCTTCATCAACAATACAGTAATGCAATGTGTTACATAACAGTCCAGTCAAACCTATCCCATCATCCATTCACAACTGCAATGTGAGTTATCAACTCACGATGCATGACAGCATGCCTAGCTGATAATGAATGGCATCCAAGTTAAAGGTTAAGTAGCACTTTCAGAAAGATCATTGGATTGAAAGAATGGTATCAGGCTTCCACATGAACCATCTAAGTCAGATGCTTAAGCTTGAAAATATGTATGTGCATATACAGAAGGTGAAACATTTTAAACAACTAGTACCGCCAGTATCGGTAGCCTGTGGATAACATCAGTAACAATCACAAGCCTAAATCTCACTAGGTTGGTCAGCTATATGAATTTTAGGCCTCCAACTATCAACATCCATGGCTTTTGGATAAGCATAACTTTAATTAAAATCCTAATGAGAAGAAAAAACATATTACCATATTTTTTGCATGATGATTAACTAAAAGATAACTGCAGAGATTGAAATCGCATGTGTAAATTATGCAGTCCCATTACACATCCTGGTTATGTGAATGAAGTAGACCATAGGAGCTGCAAACCATATAGGCCATGAGAGAAGTGATGGAGAATTAAGAAGAATTTTATTGCAATGATAACATCCTACCAACAAATTCAACAGGAAAAACTGAGCATTTCTTTGCAATTGTAACGTTTTTATCCGGAGCTGACACTACTGCATTCTGAGTAATGTGCTGAGTTCTATTAAACCACCATAGACTTGTTTCATTAAGAACCTGCAAGTCATATAACCCAAATCAAACACAAAATTTCCTTCAAAATTCAAATATGAATCATAATAGAATATCTATCCACGTACTATGTAATTACATTCATAATTAACTTCCAGGCCAAACTCTTGTTCCCACATACTTGATTCAGGTCACTCAGTGAAAAAAAAAAAACAAGGACGAAAGAAAATCAAACAGGGACATCACCTGGCCTTTGAACGGAATTGAAGCAAGAACTCTATCGAATGCACTCTGCCGATCCGTTGTAACCAGAATAAGATAGTCTCCTCCGTCATATATATCTCTGACCTTCAAGAATCAAGCTCATAGTAATGTTTTATTATATACAGAAATGCTTTTCTGAGTTGCTAAAGAAATGCACCAAAATTGATTAGTGAAGAAAAAGGGGTAAAAGAAAAAAAAGTGAAGTCCTTAGTTAATGTAGTTAAAAGAAAATAATTGAGTTCTGCCAGTCACGAGCTGACAATTACGCAAGATTCAAGATTTCACCAATTTTGCATTCTGCTGACGGTAGGTTTTCCATTATAAACAACAATACTTCTTTAGCTCGCTAAAAAAAAGCATCCAATTTTTGAAAAGGAAATAGTCCAAGCAAAAAATAATTAAAAAAAAAGAGGAAATAAAAGGAAAAGGTTCTTCGATTTCACAACCAAAAATATATGATCTCTGCTCGATAAAAATGGAGAATCAGACAAGATTCAAACTTTCACTTCTCTTTTCTTTTTCCTGCATTTTGCCAGCAACCAAATGAAACAACAAAACACAAACATACCAACAACAGACAACCATCTTCTTGGACTGAATAAGCGACGGCACGTAAATTACCTTGCCTGTGGTCTTGGATTTGAGTCCGGGGACAGTGAGATCAAGATTGGTTTCCGAGAGGCAGTTTGACATCGACCTTCTTACGGCTTCAAGAACTTCTTCTCTGCGGGCACCGCCACTCAAATCGGCCAACGACGGCTGTTCCGGGTGGGGGTTTGACATCAAAGAGAGAGATATTTTTGGGTAATTTTTGGATTTCGAAACTGGATTACATGATGATGACAATGGAAAGGAGATTGATGAGAATGAGTGGTTGGTTGATGAGAAATTCGAGTTGAGGGTTTTAGGAGGGTTTGGGGTTGGGACAGAGCTAGCCATCGTCCTCGTTTCTGGGTTATCTGTGCTTAGCGTTTATCATACGAATACGAGCCACCGCGGGCGCTAACTCGTTAGCAACAGTGCCATTGGGGAAGGGGGATTCATTGGGACCAAAAGGTAAAATCAGTTACCCTCGGTGCCCCTAACTGCCTCACGTCAAGGAGAGGAGGTTAATCAAGTACATGGCAGTCATAGTTAATGGGAGTTCCAGTGCTAGCTGCCTATAAAGACCCTACTCCTGAGGAGTAAAAATCTCACACTGCGACTGGTCAGACTCGAACTTAACTCCTTGAGACTAAACTACCGTCCTACAACCAACAATGCTACGCCTTGAGAGCAGGAACGGGGATTCATTCAAGCCCCAAGGCACGTCATGAGCACACGTCATGACACTAATCAAATCATTTAATTATGATTTGTATAAATAAATTATAGATTTTACTTCTTATTTTGTATAATAAAATAAAATTTTTATTTTTAATTTATTTTTTATTAAAATTGAGAATATAAATAGCAAGATACCACACAAATACACTAATTCAAAAAAAAATCATTCAATAAAAATGAACATATGAGAATGGTATAAATTCAGTACAAGCCGTCTACATTTTGGTTATTGAATTACTCACTTTTTTATTTATTTACTTAATTAAATAAATAAATAAGCTCAACCAACCAATCGAATCAATTAAAGCTCACAAGGCAGAGTCCGACTCTATTCAGGAGCCCACTGCATCGAGTTAAGGCAGATGCATGGGGCAAATTACGACTAATGGGTTAGGCCCAAGCTCACTCCATTCTATTAACGAGTTGGGTCAACCCAACCCATTTACATATGCCTTTTAATATCCTTGTGATTTAAAGATGAAAAATAAATACAGTACACGATTACATATGTTGCGTGGAAGTCAAGTTTCTAGTCCAACTTATATCATGATAGAGACATTAAGGCCAAGTCACAGTCAAACTACAATGTGATGATCTGCCACAAAATAAGATTGTGCCTCTATTAAGCTTTTAATCAGATGATAAATGCTTCGTCACACAACCTATCTGTCAATTTAAAGGAATATATTACTTTACATTAAAATTTTAAGTAAATTTTTTCAAAAAAGCAGACTTAACATCTTGTGCCCACCTATCAAAATAGGCTCCGAAAGCCTCATCGTTAGCTAACTTTCTCCCTTACATCTAAGGTAGCCCTATCAATGAATCCTAATTGGGTTGAGGTTAATAAATCATAGTTAGACCGTTTATTACATATATAATTGGAATTAAATAATTAATTAGATATTTAATATCAGACTCTTGATAAATTAAAATTAGATTCAGTTCAGATCTACTTTTAATTTGTCAATAGGTTCAGATTCATGGTTGTAATAGCCAATATCTTTCTACACTATTATGTAAGTAAATTGAACATTTTAGGGGTATAAACTCGTGTGTATAAAGTGAATTCTTAAAATAACTTTTATATTCTTATTTAAAAAATTAAAGATAAAATTTAGTCACCGAGATCTGGTCTTATATTCTTGAGAATGTAAAATATTAAATTTTAATATTTACTAACTTTACTTTCTTTCAAATTGCCTTAAAAAATCTAAAAATTAGAGTGAGAGAGGGGATATGTTTATCATTATAAAGATATGGAGTGAGGCTAGTAAAAATAAAAAATAAGAAATTTTAGTCCCTGTGGGCATAGTTCAGCGATTGAGAATGTACATGTGTTGATCTTAAAAAATCTTAGATTCTAATCGTTATATAGTCGATCATAGGTTTTGTATTTAGATCTCACTGTTAGGTTCTATGATTTATCTCTTTTATAGAAATTATGAAGTTGAGTTGTGAGAGGCCCTTAAGATGAGAGATTTCACCTTTTGGTCATAATAAATAAGAAATTTTAGATTGTGTATTAGAGAGAGTGCCAAAGGAAGATAAGCAATAATTATGTATTATGATTTAAACTTTAAAGGATGAGTTTGAAATGAGAGATAATAACAATTTTTTTCTTTTTATGTATTTATGGCTTTGAGTCTTTGAGTTTGAGATTGGGTAGTCACAATGGGTTATTGATTTTTTAATTATTTATATTTATTATTACTTCTACTCAGATAATATACATTTCTATAGTATATTATATATTTAATTTTAAAAATGTATGAATTCTAATTGGGCCAAAACACATGAATTGTTTATTATACTTGCAACATAATTTAAAATCAAATTAGGTTAATTGAAAATATATTTAGTATTAAAATCTCTTGTAAATAGATCAAAGACAAATATGTCGAATTCATTGCATAACCCCTAATTAGATTGATTTTGTTACCTAATAAAATATTATTTAAGTGTTTAAATGAACTCTCAAGATTACCTATGTATCCATAGCTAAATAGCAAAACTAAACTGAGTCTTATGACAAGTAAAGAATATTAAAATAAGTTTGAGGCACTTATAAATGATTTGAAATGAAATTATAAGTGTTTGAATGTATATCTATTGAGTACTACATACGTTAACCTTGATTTTTAACTTATTACTTGAATATTAGACATTATTACTCAACTTATATTATTAAATCTTAAGAATTATAAGTTTGAAGGGTGGTTAGTGTTTAACAAAACAAATTTAAAGACTATAAAAGTACAAACTCTCAAGGTTTAACCTTTTTTATTCTCATATTCTGTTAACAATTTGAGTGATACTAAACAACTGATCATGTAATCAAGTATCAAGACTCTAATGTCTCAAGGCACAGATCAAGCGGTTACATCACGATAAGTTAGGATTTGCATCAATAAGTTGTAAATTCGATTTCTTATCATGTGTAGTGAAACAAAGCCTCCACATGCGATTTATCTCTTCTCTAGAAATCGAGGGCACAAGCAATGGGGGACCGCACAATGACAGTAATCCCATGTATCAAGACTCTAATAAATGCTACTCGAGTATTTACCTAAGTCAAAAATAGAATAGATCACTAAAGTAATTTAGGCAAATTTGGAGACATATGTTATAAAGGTAAAATCTTACTCAAGTATTAAGGCATATTACTTGAGTATTTTACCAAAAAAATAAGAAGATTAATAACTTAATCAAGTATCGAACAATTGATCGTATGTTAATCGAGTATTGTCCTCAAAATATAAAATAGTTTTCATTTGAGGACATTACTCAAATATCAAAGTTTATTACACTACAACAAAAATGATTTGTTGATACATCTTTTTTAGGGCATTTTTTAGAAAGTATCATCTAAAATACCATTTTAAGGCACAATTTTAAAAAAATGCTTCAATTCAATAACTTTAATGAGGCACAACAATTAAGTGCCCTATAAAATACCATTTTAAGGCACAATTTAAATAAATGTCCCAATAAAACAATTCTAATGAGGCACGACAATGAAATGCCCTAATAGACAAATATAAGTGTCTTAATAGATAAATCTAATAGGGCAGAATTTTTGAAATGCCCCATTAAGATAATTCTAACAAGACACTCTGATGAAGTGCCCTAATAGACAAATCTTAAGTGTCCCAATAGAATAATTTTAATGAAACTTAGATATACTATAAAATAAACATAGGCATGTATATTAATAAGATAATGTGTAGATTAGGTGATCACGGGTGTGCAAAAAGAATGAAAGGTTCAAGGTTCGAGTCAAGAGAGAAGTAAGTTAGAATTAAGAGAAGACATTGTGGGGGATATGACAAATAAATTTATAGTGATTTTTGAGACATTTTTAAGTGTCGCAACAAACTTAAATTTATAGTTATTTTTAAGGCATTTATAAGTGTCTCATTACGTTTTTGAGGCACAGTTACATGGGACATTATTATTAGTGCCCTAATAGTTAAAATGTCCCAATAAACTATCTATTAAGGTATTTTTAAATGCCTCTTAATCCAAAATTTGTTATAGTGTTAGTTGAGTAATTGCATTAAGAAATTAAGGTTGCAAAGCAACAAAAAAAGAATTAGTTGAGTTATACTTTATATTACTCGAGTAACATACAGTATTAGTTGAATAATATTTTACATTATTCGAGTAACATGTTGTATTAGTTAAGTAATACTTTTAAATTACTCGAGTAACCTATAAAAATTGAAAGCAAAAAAAAAAACTAATCAAGTAACATATATTTATATTCAAACAACCTGTAGAAACTGGGAGGATCAAAAAACTAGTTGAATAACATGTATATATACTTGAGTAACCTGTAGAGAAACAAAGAGCATCAGAAGATTACTTGAATAACAAATACTTTTTACTCGATTAAGTTGAAAAGAACTTAAACTGTGTTCAGGATATTACTTGAGTAACACTCATACATTACTCAAATAATACAATTCATGAAACTTGAAATTTTATATTTATAATTGCTGGGTCTCACTTAATACAGTCTGAAATAGCATTTAATGCTTCGAAATTGAATATGTCACACTCTTTTTAATGTGCCTTTGATTTCCTTGAGATTAAGTGCACGAACAAGATTTATTTGAAAAAAAAAAATTATCAAATCATCTCCAAGGAAAAGGAAAAGAGTCATTGCTCCTAATTTGCTTTTTAAAAGTGTTAAAGAAAGTTCACATATATATTATCCATACTAGTTGCACAAAAAAAGATGATTAGAAAAAGAACGAGAAAGTAAGAAAAAAGTTTAAAAAGAACAAGAGGCTAACTGATACTCATACTTTTTATTCACAAAGGGAGTTCTTCAACTTTATTTATTTTTTTCTCTATGAGATACATAGAGTATTATCATATTTGTGTTGAGTTTATTTTTTGAGGACTAAAGTGTTGAGAGTTTGTCTCTCAATTTGTACTTCATGTTCTATCTTGTAAGGTTATTACTTCAATCTTGAAAAAACATTATATATGAATTAATGCTTCATCCTTTTAAAGAGTATTGTAAAGATTAATACTTGAGCTTAAGAAAAAGCATAAAGAATGATAGTGCTTGGTTCTATGTTAAAAAGCATAAGATCACTAAAAAGTGATTGTATAGAAAATAGTATTTACCTCTTCAAAAAGCACTTCGTTAGTGGATTTGAAAATCCTTGACAAATAGTCAAGATAGTGGATATAAGCAGGTTGCTGAACCACTATAAATATTGTATTGTCTTTACTTGATTTCTTCTTTCTTATTCATTTTTGTTACTTACCTTAATCTTACAAAATCTTGTGAAGCACAAATCCACTCCTTCCTTAAATTTGAGTACTTAATTTTATTGTTTCTCTATTTTACTCATCACAAACTTATTTGGGCCATTATTTGAGTACCTAATTTATCCTCTCTTGGGTTGCCTCATTATTTGGGCCAACAAGATCAATTTCAAATTACCAAATCCATTCACATACCTAACTTAGGGAATATCTACAAGACCAATACTACCCCATAATTGGGTTATATAAATTTGTTACAGTTTCATGGCAAACAATCAAATAGGTGCATAAGTTGTAAAAAATGCTACTAAGAGGAAACTCAAACTTAAGATCACTTTTGAACATATTGAATCTCATGTTGTTATTGTCAAAATATAATAATAAATTTTGTGTATGGGAGACCGTCTAAAGATGACACAATGGTGGCTTATCTGGATGATGTGTGACTATCTAGAGCGACTGATGACTCTTCCAGGATGGAGCGTCAACGATGGATGACTCCTTCAAGTGATGGATGACTTGTCTGGAAAGAAAATCAGTTAAGGGCGTAGGTGAGGATCTCTGCGTAGACTCTTCAATACCTAAGTTAGCATCTCAAAAATATGGAATAATTGAATGTAAGAAGAAAATATGAGTATGATAGACGACATACTGAATGAGAGGTAGGACCCTTCTATTTATAGTGATGAAAGAGGCTACCAGGTGCCAGGCAGTCTGATCTTTTCGAAGGGTAATTCCAAGGTAGTTTTGATTAGGTCTTGGAAGGGGAGCATGGGCTTTCTTGTGGCACCCCCAAGTGACCCTCACTCAGGGGTGTTGATGTATTAGTGTGTGTGGATGTGGGCCTGGGCGAACACAAGTGCGAGTGGATACCGGGAGCGTGTGCGAGCATACAAAGACTCTCAACACCCCCGAGTAACCCTCACTCAAGGGTGAGCAGGAGCGGGGCACCCTCGAGTGACCCTCACAGTGGGGTGCAACCACATCTAGCGCCCATAGGCCTCCCTGCTTAGCCATCCTACCCCTAAGTGACCCCCACTCTGAGTGTAGTTGGAGGCCGCCCCCAAGTGACCCCCCCACTCGGGGCTCTGAGGTGAGTGCGATTTTATTCACCCCATTTAACGGGGGTGAACATAACCCTCGTCAAATTTGTGGGCTCAAATGCTTTGAATATTAAGATTATTCCTTATTCTCTCTCCTTTCATTTCTCATTTCTCCTATCTTTCCCTCGTCTTTTCCAAGAAGCCTCTCACCGCCTCACCTCGTCTCACCGTTGCATCTTTGCCGACCGTCATTGCATCCTCCTTTTCCGTGGCGATCGACGTGCGAGAGGCGACAAAGCGGTGATGAGAGAAAGGCAGTGAGAGGCTTGTTGGAGAAGAAAATGGAATGGGAGAGAGAATAGAGGATATGAGAGGCCCCGTTAGTTTTTTGACAGGGGTTATGTTTACCCCAGTTAAAGGCCAAGTGACCACGTGGCACAATCTCCTTCCTCCGATTCCTTCGTTTTTTTTTTTGCCGATCTATTATGTATCTTTTATTTTGCAAGGCATATCAATTGCTCCATACTCTTTTGTCTGAGAGTCCCAGACAAAAGAATATCTTGCCTTGCGAATCTCGTACATGCTTTCTTTTTACTTATTTCTCTTTTAGTTCTTCTCCATGCAGGTGACTTTTTAGGTCTCATGGTCATTTTAGTTCTCTAAATTATTTTGAGTCTCTTGATCATTTGTAGGTCTGGCGTTTTGTGCATTTGAACTTCTCATAAATGCCAATAGCTTAGAGATGATGAGGCTGATGCTTCGGAAGACACGTGTTGTGCTGAAGCTTCTACCCTCAAAGTAGAGATCCCTATGTTCAATACTCCATCCCCTAAGAGCGTAGACACGACTTTTTCATGCGCTCTCGATTCTTGAGGGGGCAGGGGCTCTTATTCTCCTTGATTTTAGTGATGCTTGTTGAAACTCAATACTTTACGAGAACGATATTCAAATCTACTTAAGAGTATTAGGCACAAACTTAGTGACTGAACTCGGTGTTGACTCATATACACGTCTATATTTCGCTGGGATGGGTATTGGCATATTGGGAACTTTTCCCGAACCATGGAGGATCTTGAGTAGAGGCTTTTGGATGTTAGTTGACTTCTTAAATGGTCGAGAATTTATGACAATAGAAAATCGGGATGACCCTCTATGCCAATTTGTCCACCAATAGTTTGACTTTGGGGTTTGAATTATTATACCGCAAGGTTAACCATGGGCAACTTTATTTCTCATGGTGGTCCTTTGATAATTTTGCGACCTTTTGCCTTTGGGTTAGTCAAATCGTCTTGTTAGCAAAAGAGCCATTGAGACAACTAGTGCTTCATTACCAGGACGAATAAGGTATGTTGTTTGATAGGGTCATTTTTAACTCCTCATCAAGGCTAAGCAAAGTATGTTGCTTACGAAATGATTGACGTTCAATTTCTTTGTTATTGGGCTACAATGGGCTTGCCTTTCCTCATTGTCGAGTTATGTGCAAGACAATGGCTTTGTTTTCCTCATTATCAAGCTGTACGTGGGGCAACGATTTTGTTTTTCCTCCATTATCGAGCTATGCATGGGACAATGGGGCTTGTTTTTCTCTTCATTGACAGGATATAAATAAGGCAACATGTTTTTTATTTTTATCTCGTTATCGGGTTGTTAGCGGAACAATAAGTCTTTGGTTTTCACCTCGTTAGACTTTTAGCGGGACAACAAACTTGTGTTTTTCTTGTTGGCGGCCATGTGGCGCAATCTCTCTCCTCCAATTCCTCCACTTATTTCTTGCCTATCTATTCTATATTTTTTATTTTGTCAGGCATATCACATGTCATTTCAATTATCATCTTGATGGTTGCCTCTTTTTATTATTAAGCATATATTATAAGATAAAATATCAAATAAATCATTATATTTTAAATTTAAAATCACATTAACTATTAACAGCATTAAGAATATCCACTCTATTTATAATCAAACCCTAATACGAAAATAAGACTTGAAATAAGTTTCCAAATGCACTAGATAAAAGAGTGTTAATGATCATGATTTAGACTTTTTGTGTTATGAAACATTTGTAAGTGTGTGAGATTCATTCAAATTTAGATTTGGGGTTCAATAATTTAGGTGTTTATGAACGTGTGAGTCCTTTGAAGTTGGATTGGGGTGATTGTGACAGTGTATGGTTATTTAAATCTAAATTAGAGTTTAATTTAAACATTTGAGAGTAATATAGTTAAAATACTGTGAATGATTTTGAGACATCTATCTAATGATTAATATTTAAATTTAAAAATATAATGATTTATTTTATTATTTTTAATGTGTAATGTTCAATTTAACCTCAAATAAAAAAATATAATAACTTATTTAAAATTCTAATCCTAATAGTTATTATTGTCATAATACTTACTACTGTATAAAAGTTTAAGACTTTATAAAAAGAATGAGTCACTTTTAAGGCGTAACAGACACAATGATCCCGAAAAAGACAAAACATGTAATCGACACGAGTCGCTCTCTCTCTCTCTAGAAAATAATATACCAAACCTCCAAACCCTATACAGGCCCTTCATTTCCGATGATAAATCGAGTCTCCAGACCAGCCTTCGGAGATTTCTACTGTTCTCTCTCTCTCCGGTTCGTCGATCTTCCAGCGTGCGGCCGATTTTCGATCCCACCAGCGTTTTCACATCCCGCATCTTCTGGATCTGCCAGGAAAGGTTCTTTCTCTTGCCCTAGTTTTTTCACATCTTCTTCATTTATTCGGTGTATCTGGACATTGATCAACGTTTTTGTTTTGTTCTATTCTTGACACACGGGGTAATTTTGTGGTGTTTTTGAATGAATGTACTTAATCATCATCGTACTTAATCATCATCTTTACCCTTAATTTCAGGTTTGCAGAAATGGTAGAAAATTAGCATACATGGGAGATTTCTGTATGGAACTGAATTGGTGACATCTATTTGAATTTGGTTTCATTTGGTCGGACGATTATTCGAAGTGTTATGCGATTATGAGGAAGAAGAGGAAAGGCAGTGAAATTTTAAACCCTAATCCAGAGGCGGAAATTTTTGAATCAATCCGTGATAAGCGATTATCATTATCGAATTTGAAGTTCCATTATTCCTTGGAAGATTATGCAAGGTTGAAGAAGAGGAGCAAGGAAGATGTGGATGACGAGCCTGCTGGATCACGTAAAAGTAGACTCGTGGGTATTGCTGCTACAGCTCCACCTTGTGGAACATCTTCATTGGTCTTGCCAGGAAGGGGCTTGAAGAGGAAGATAGGGTGTATTGATGCGGCCACTCAAATAGGGAACAAAAATAAGATTGAGGATGATTATGTAATGGGTGCCACAATTGGGAAAGGTAAATTCGGTTCTGTTTCGTTGTGTTCGAATAGGGCTACCGGAATGGAATTTGCATGTAAGACTCTTGTAAAAGGGGAGGAGACAGTTCACCGTGAAGTGGAGATTATGCAACATTTGTCAGGCCATCCAGGTGTCGTGACATTGGAGGCAGTTTATGAGGATTCAGAATGTTTTCATCTTGTAATGGAGTTGTGTTCGGGCGGTCGGTTGATTGATCAGATCGCCAAGGAGGTTCAATATTCTGAGCACCGGTCTGCTAATATATTCAAGGAATTGATGCTGGTGATTAAGTATTGTCATGAGATGGGAGTTGTACACAGGGATATAAAACCTGAGAATATTCTTCTCACAACTTCAGGGAAGATAAAGCTTGCAGATTTTGGTTTGGCCATGAGGGTTGCAAATGGTAAGTATCTGACGCCTCCCTCACGTAATGTTGTAATATTTTCTTGTTCTTGATATTCTTAACACTCTGCAAGCTGCAGTTTTGGGCGCCAGTTATTGATCTTAATATGACTAATATTCTTTTCCGTTGCACTTGCCCACTTCTTTCTCCCCCTCTCCCATCCCGCACCCCTAGGGTTATTTTAGTGTTTCTGCATTTTATTCTTATCAATTAATCAAATAAAATATTCTGTGACTTGCTGTTAAGAAAAGTGTTTCAAGTTTTTGGAGCGTTCAACTGAAATTCCACCGAGTTATGTAATTTATTATGATTTTTTTGGATAATAAGCTGACAGTAGAAGTTTCACAACGGAAATCATTATTTGGTCTAAGGATTTTTGTCATTTTAACCCTGGTGAGTGTGCGTTATTCTCTATTTACCCTTGGCAGGATGTATCGTTCTCCATTTCTTTGTGCATGTTTGATATAATTGAAGGTGGAAGTTTGGCTATAGGTGCTTCCTTTTCTACCAGCATAAGCAAGACTGCAACGGGTCACTTGCACTGCTACATGTGGCACTTGCCAATCAGCTGTAACTCCTAGTATGCCAGCAAGCTTGTATGCACATTGGGATTATGATATAACTGCAGCGCTAGGAAAATAATACAAAGAACCAATAATTTACATCAAACAAGGTCGTCAAACTCTTATAAAAAGAAATCAATAAAAACAGTACAATTGGTGAAGAGGGGTTTCAAACGTTACACTCTCCATTAATAACATTTTTAGTTATTCCAAGAGTAACAAGAACAAAAGATGCCCTTCCTCAAGGAATCATATGACTCTTCAAAAAATAAAATAAAATATAAAGCTCAAAATTAGGTAGATGCTTGACAAGTGGAGAAAGAGCACTCTAATGCCCATTTATGAAGATAAAGGAGGTGAAAAGTTGTAAAGATTATAAACTGACCAAACTAATGAACCGCATGTGAAACTTTAAGGAAATGATGAGCAAATGTTGAGGAGAAAAACTTAGGTATTTAGAGATTAATTTTGTTTTATGCTTAGCAGGTCAACAATGAAGGTTCTCTACTTACTAAGGCGTTGAATGGAAATATTCAGAGAAGTTGAAAAAAATTGGAAATGGTGTTTACAAAATTACAAAATTCTATGACAGAGTATGCCAAGAAGTTTTAGAGGATTTTAGAGAAGAAAGGCTTTCAAATTGCTCATATTCATGTTAGTAAAGACATATACCATTGTTTAGAAATGTGTATTAAAATTTGTAGAAGAGATACTAAGACTATTCCAATTACAATTAGATTACATCAAGGATTGGCATTGGACCTTTTCTTTTTGTTTTTGTGATTTATGAACTCATAAAGCACATCTAAGAAGTGTTCCTTATAATGCAAGGTAAGTAGATTAAAACTTGAATATATGGAATATAAGTTTAATGAAATTAGAAGTATGGTTAATGTTATAAACTTGTGGTAAGACTTGAAGATTTGTTCTTAGAAAATCAGTTTCTCAATTAATTGTTCAAAAAGAAAGGAATGGTATAGTAAAAGGATGTTGAAAAATCAAAATAGGATGATTAAAATGAAAAAGTGCATTGGAAATTTAATGTGATAATAAAATTCTTCTAAAGTTAAATTAGAAGTTTTATCAAACAGTTATATAAAGTTATCTTTATAGTATGACTTGGAATGTTGGTAATTAAGTACTGACACTCACAAAATATAAGTTTAATTAATATGGACATGTTTTATTGGATGTGCAACCATATAAGAAAAGACAAAATTAAGAACAAAAAATTATTTGTAATAAAGTTAGAGTGGCTTCTATTGAAGATAAGAAATGTAAGACATAATTAAGATGATTTGGCTATTTGAGAATGAAGACCAGTAGTTGCACCTATGCGGCAAGTGGATGGAATAGGAAAGTTTGTAGTAAAACACGTAGAGGAAACCAAGAAAAAGTCTTGGTGAAAAATGTTCTTAAAATGACACATGATATAATGGCTTTATGGAAGATATAACAATGTATAGAGATAACCAGAGAGTTAGAATTTTGTAGCTGACCTAGCCTAATGGAATTAAGGCTTGCAATGTTGTTGGTGTGCTAAAATGAAGTTATATCTTATATACAGAAAAAAAAGTCTTAAATCTAACAGGCCTGGGTTACTTGGGAAAATATGCATGAAGTCTCTCATATTTGTACTTGTTTGGCACAAGTAATAGACAAGTATGTCAAGCACCTCAAGCAAGCATGCCCTACAAGTTAAGCTAACACATTAAGTAAGCATCTTGTGGCTAGCACTCCATTTTTTTTCTTAGCATACGTGCTAGCATACGGCACACAAGCCATGAGAGGGTGTTATGGTCTGATTCTGACAATCTCTCCCCGTTAAAGGGTTACTAGAGTAAAGAAATACAAGCAATGTGTTGGAATAGCAATCCTGGAGAGGCTGCAATTGGAAATGATAATTTGCTTTTCTATAGACTGCATCTCCTCTGTGACATGTTTAAGAGTTCAATGCTTCAACCTGCTTACCTTGGTTATCATGTGCAGTCTTAGTGCTCAAATAAGTCCCCGTTATGTACGTAGAGAAATTGTCATCTTAGCGTGGATGTATCCAACAATAAACCTTCTGTATGGATGTTGCAGAAACTTCAACTGGAATGATATGGCTATTATTTCATCCACTTACTGCAAAAGAGAGACCGTGCCTCATAATTACAAAAATGTCATTTTTACATCATTTTGGTGTTGCTTCCTGTGAATAATGTATGAATATCTTGTCCTTCCCTTTAAATTCCCTACTGTGGGGTTAGTGGTTGTTAGCTTAGGGGCGTTTTGTTGAGATTGCAGGAGTGAGATGTTTCTTTAGTTACACAATGCTCTTACCAGCATATACCTAATTCCTTTTATGGTCCCTACATAAAACATCTGTTTTTTCTATACCTTCTCCTCAGTATCTCCCAAATTCAGGAACCTTTGGACTGCCATGAAGTCCAGTCCCACTGGCATGCTCATTTCATATGTTTTTCTCCCTTTCCTCCTCCTTCTCTCTTCAATTTTCTTCGAAAAATGCATAAGAGGAGTCTGTATTTTGTTATTGTGTAAATTATATAAAGTACCCTTAAGGTATATGACCAAATTACACGACACCCCTTCGTCTTCAAAAATTAACCATGCTTGTTAGTGTTTGTTGACTGATGGACTTAATGGCAACTATGAAAAGACTATTTTGCCCTTATTAGGCTTCATATATGATTGAGAAACATAAAAGTAATTAAAAATTACAAAATACATTTTAATTGATCATTTTATCTTCACCTTCTTTTCCTCCAGTTAAAATTTCCACTGCCAGCAAACCAAATATGAACCAGATCCTCTCTCTCTCTCTCTTTCGTCTGTTTTTGTCCCTTGTCCTTTTCTTTCATCTTTTTCTTCATTGTCTCAGAACCCAGAGTGGGTTAGCTGTACCTAGATCCTGATCTAGTTTCACAAAGAACTCCTATTGCATATTCAGGTTGAACCCAAATCCTGATGATCTGGTTTGCGAGCTTAGATGCAGATTTGGATGTGTTAAAGACTTTAAGAGTTAACCACTGCTGGCATACTAGATGTGGGTTCAGTTGGCCAATCCTCCTGCTTATTTGCTGCTACTGTTTCTTCTTTTTGGTGAACCCCACCATCTGTGCTGCATTGGGTTGAGCGATTATGATTGTTGGTGAGTTTTTGATGATGATTTTGGTTAGTTTTTTAGTTCATAAGTTAATTAAAAGATTTTGTTGGTTAATTATACTTTGTAGGGTTGATTTGGAAGTTATAAAAACATTGTATGCTGACTAGGTGAAAATCATTTGGTCAATTGACTGTTCCTTAATGGGAGATAAACTGTTAAAAAATTTGGAAATAAGTGGTAATCATTGTATATTTTGAAATGAAGAGGTGCTATGTGATCACGAAGAATCCAATAGAGACAGGATTGAGTTTGCTTGGCCCTCCTTAAATTAAGGATCCCAAAGTTAAACTGTAAAAATTAGGAAAATTGTTTATGCTACGAGGAAGTTTCAGAACCTTTTAAAGTCCTAAAGAGTTAGCAACTGAAGATAGGCTGTCCTCTCCTTGCATCACTGTGGCAGTTGTAACATATGTTCTTAGGAACAAAAGTATACTTAATCTGTTCTTGGTATGTTCTTAACATTATATTGACAAGAGTGGGCACCCCTTATCCGTTAACAAGAAGTCCATGTCAGGGTCTCTGTTCATGACCAAATTTTAGGAAATTTAGTGTGGTTGTATTAGTTTTCCATTTATTTTTTTTTTTTTAGTGTAGCTTTGTGCATGCATATTTCTACCTTTTTTTGGTTCAGCATTACCATGCACATTGAATTCTTTTGGGGGAGAAAGAGTTTCTTACTTTCTTTATTTGCTAATCTGCTATGAATCTTTCTAATGCTGTACAGGGTATCGCATACGTTTTATGCTGTACAAGCTATTATTATTGTTCCCATTGGCTGTCTTGTGTTATGTGCTGTGTAGGATATGGGCTTTATGAACTGTACATTGTTGTTTTTGAACATATTTTGCACTACATTGTCTTGTCTCAGTCTTCTAGTGTTCATTTATAGAAGATCTTAGATAATGCTTGTGGTAAGATCATCAATAAACTGCTAATACTTGAATATAAAGTCAGTTACAAATTTTACAGATGGTGATAAACCCAGTCTACATGGCTCCGTATTTTCCCATCTAATGAATAGCTTTGCCTCTTTTTTTTCCTCTCCAACTTGCTTGTAAAATGATGTGGTTTCTGCATTACAGGCCAGAGATTGACTGGTTTGGCTGGGAGCCCTGCTTATGTTGCCCCAGAAGTGTTGTTAGGCAATTATTCTGAGAAAGTGGATATATGGAGTGCTGGTGTCCTACTGCACGTGCTGCTGACTGGTGCCCTCCCATTTCAAGGAGACTCATTAGAAGCAGTTTTTGAGGCAATCAAGAATGTGAAGCTTGATTTCCATTCTGGGATATGGGAATCTATATCTAAACCTGCACGGGATCTGATTGAGCGCATTCTTACCAGGGATGTTGCAGCAAGGATAACTGCAGATGAAGTTCTAAGTAAGCTGCTTTTGTTTAGTTGATGGCCATGTTTTCACTTCCAAGTGTAGAACAAGCTACTTTTGTTTCACTTAATATGGCAAGTTGCACGGAAAAGGACTGACCCCCCCTCATGCCAAAGCCATTTTGCCCACCTCATTCACCTCCACTGACCATTTTTTCATTAAATGGGAAGTATGAGAGTGAAAAATTACTGGCGCCTCCTTTTGCCGAGTAATTTTGGCTGCCTCATACACTTCCACTTGCGTATAACATCTTTAAGCATCACTCAGTTCTTTACGATATTTTTAGGTCTTTACCCATCGATCCATCTGTGTTCTTTCAGGGCATCCATGGATATTGTTCTATACTGAGCGCACGTTAAGGATACTATCTATCAAATCAAAATCAAAAGGTCTGTCGATACAACCGTCCCAGCAACTATCCCATACAAACAGACTGGGGCAGGATCAAAGCAGGACAGCCCGTGGATTTTCCTGGGACGGTGCTAGCACATCGTCATTGTCGCCTGGCATTTCGTGTTGCAGGACAGAAGAAGAGGAGGAGGAGGAGGAGGAGGAGGAGGGGGGTGATTTAGTCGATGCACTTGCGGTAGCTATTTCACATGTGAGGATTTCCGAACCGAAGAGGAGCAGGCTGTGTAGCCCAACGAACCCTATAAGAGAGCAGTGTTCATCTAACATGAAGGCTAACAATCTCTGCAAAGCATTTTGATTCTGACACATAGACAGCTGACCAACTGATGCTGCAGCCCTCCAACCGAGACCCCCCCCCCCCTCCCACGGCCACCGCCCCTTTTTTAATTGGGGATCTGAATATTACCCCTCTTGGAATATGCTTGTTCCATTTTCATTTGGTGTTTGTAGTAGTAACCTACTTGACCTGGCAATTTCCCTAACCTGACAATTGAATAATCTGATGTACAGGTAATGTGTAAATAGTGCGTTCGGATAATTGCAACACCAGCCCATTATTCTATTGCATATTTAAAGTCTTATGCGCATTGCAGCATTAGTACGCAATATTGAAGTGCAGTGGACGTTATTGAAACTGCCAATACCAGGCATTTCATCACTCAAAAAGTGTTGTGAATGCAAGTGATCAAATATGGAGGGCAAATGGATTCCTCTAATAAGATTCACAAGCGTTGTCATATTTCACATACAGCATCGCCTCTGCTACCAACACGGTCTCTGTCTCAGAGAAAGAATTTGTATTGTCTATTAGGGGAAGTAAATTCTGAGAAAACAATAACCATATTTTCATGGATAACCTTGGGTATGTCTCTACAGAGGGAGAGGACGTATGTTAAGAAAGTTACGCACACCCTGTTGTTAACCTTCACAGGAGAAGATTCTTGTGTGCCAAATGCTTAGGCAGATTGCAAACTTCATCTTCTTGAAAATTTGGACCAGAAGTAGACAATTGTAAAGCAGAGAAGTGCAAAAAGAACCACATGGATAACATGATTTGACCCCTGCTGGATTATGCTCTTGTTCAACCGCCTCATGTTGTTCTTCACCCCAGCTTGAGCCTTTATCAATGTCATTTGCTGTCACGTACGAGACAAGATTGTCAAACCAACAACTATTTTAAGCTATTAAAGAAACAGGAAAAGCAGCTCTGTTTTTTTTTTTTTTTTTTTTTTGGGGGGGGGGGGGGGGTTGTTAATTGATACCATACCAGCTGATTGAGAAAGTCATTCTGAAACTTCGCCTCCGATTGTATCTCTTGAGCTACCTGCAACATCATAATTTGGATAAGAATTTTGAATGATAGTAAACGATGAGGACACTGAAAGTGTTGTTATAGTGTTGTTAAATAGTTTTATGTTATGATAGATAATTTGATGAGACTTGAACTCTCTTCTCCAATTTGGTAAACTTTTTGGGCCCCCTAAATGATAGGCATTAAATCCACGAACGTGTACAACCAAAAATTTTGAGAGTGGTCCCAATGGAGTTGTCTAAATGCACTAGATAGATCCAAAACCTGGCATCTTGTTCCATTATACTCAATCCAAACGGGGGCAAGAAAGAACCATTACTTCATGTGCCCTGCAAAGCAACTTTCCATGTGCATAGTGAAGGAAGACCATCACGAATATGCTTGAATCAATGAGAAAGAATGTGGTTGCCTCCACCTTCATGGTTCATCCTCCAAAGAAAGATGTTTAAGGTACTGCTCTATGTTAAATAAGAATGTGTCAAGTTCTTTGGCATCCCTCTTACCTATGTATGGCTTGTGCTTGGGTGGGTCTATCTGCAACACTTCCTTAGGAGCGTTCATTGCCTTATTTGCAACTGCTACTTTGCAAAAAGTCCAATCCTCTTGAATAACCTTCATTTCCTCTTTGAGAGTTGCAACTTATGCCAAAACTCCATCCATTTTGGCTTGGAACTCCTCCTTAAGGGTGTCCATACAAGCATTGAGGATCCCTTGCAACTCTCCCTTAAGGTCTTCTCCCCATGGCTCAAGTCCTTCATTGCTTGGGTACTCCTTAGAGTTTCTCCATTATATGTGCCATGACTTTCTCCATCCTCTCAAATCGTGACTTAGTGGACGCTTGGACATCCTTAGAGCATCCCCATCCGCCCCATTTGGTAGGTACAATGATTGTTGTTGGTGCCTCCAAAACCTCACCATGTTCGGTAGCCATCGAATCTACCATATCTCTTTCACAAAGTCTTAAACCTTGGCTTTGATACCAATTGTAGCAGACTTAACTTTCTAGCACCCATGCAACATTGAAGCTTCTCAATTCCTTCACTAGAAAAGGCCTAAGTTCAGCCTTACTTCTTCAAAATGTAGTGTTAGATTAAAAGAACATAGAAGAGAATGGCAAAGGAAACACTCAAGGGTGTTTTGGAAAGGGCTCTTGTATTACACTTCAAAATAGTACACCTTTCTCGGATTCCTTTACAAATGAGGCCTTCCTTTATTTATAGGCATCCATGGAAAGATTATGTGGCTAGAATTGTGTCACATGTCAACATAAAATGGTATAGCTAAAGATATTTGCACACAACCAACTAAAAGCATCTCAATACCTTAATACTTCTTCTCTAGGATCTTCCAGGGAACCCTAAAACCTTCTAGATAACTCTAGCAATCTTAAGAATTTCTAGAACCTTCTAGTAGCATCTTAAATACTCTAGATAATTCTAGACTGTTCTAAATAATTGGAAGCATCTAGAATTCTCTAGAATTTTTCTAGATATCTCTAGGAAGATCTGAAGAAGAAAAATCTGCATTCTTCAGATCTTCCTACTCTCTAGGTGTGATCTCTATTATAAGTAGTTGAGATTGACACCCATTTATGCGATTCATGACATCATTACAAGAAGGAAGTTAATCTGCCCAAATTTAAGTACATCAATGTTGATCTTGGTGGGGTCTTGGATTATCTACATCTAGGTAATGTCTTC
The DNA here is from genome assembly GCA_036245055.1 of Diospyros kaki. Classification (NCBI taxonomy): domain Eukaryota; kingdom Viridiplantae; phylum Streptophyta; class Magnoliopsida; order Ericales; family Ebenaceae; genus Diospyros; species Diospyros kaki. The sequence continues at coordinate 12,825,604 of BSEG01000015.1, read as the reverse complement.
TTTTGTGGAGATAGATGGTATATCTTAGTGTAGTAAGAAGCAAGACTTGGTCTCCCAATCAACAACCGAAGCAGACTTAGTATATCTTGCTACTCTTGCAGCTCAAAGAGTGTAAATGGTTGTGAAGACTTATGAAAGATGTTCATCCACTGATTCAGGAGCTGACTACACTTTTTGGAGATAATAATAGTGCCTTAAAATTGGTGACAAATTCAGTTTGTCATACTAGAACCAAATACATCAAATTGGAGCATCATTACATTTGAGAGAAGGTTTTTGCAGGCACCATCAGCGTTATGGAGGTAAAAAGCAAAGACAACGTTGTTGACATCTTCACCAAGTTGCTGAGAGAAAGTCAATTTGGGTCCGTTCATGTCCATCTTAGCCTGGCTTTCACAAAATCACTTAAAGGAGGAGCATTGAATTTATCAAGTTGATTTTTTGATAAGTTAGAGATGCCAACCATTTGGTATGTGATAATGATTCCAAGTTAGAGTTAGATCATAACTATAAATAGTTGTGGGATCCTAGTTAGATTTAGTTTTAGATTATTTTAGTCTATAAATAGGTGTAGTTGTTTTTAGTTTAAATCATTCTTTGTAGATAGTTAAGATTTTCTTATTAATACATGAGAGTAGTCAGAGTAAAATATTGGTGTTTCTCATATTCTTTGAAGTGCATTTTTCTCCACACACTCGCCCTTCTTCCTCACATGTAATCTCTACTGACTTGACTTACCTTGATGAAAAGCGCAATAAATGGATTTGTTGACCTTCATAAGTAAAAAGCATGAAAAGATGGATCACTATGTATTCCTGACTTTTATTTCCCATTTGATCTAATTCATACCGTCTCCCAATTGTCTCTGGAAAGAATCAGGAGGCAGTCTATTATATTATTTTCTTCAGTATTTTAATGGTTGTAGTTTATTTTTTCCTCTTCTTTTTCCCATAATATAGGTGTTGTCCACTGTTATACATAGATTGAGCATTCAACATGAGAGCATGATTGCATAGAAGTGGAACATATCACACACCACTAATAGACACATAAAAAACTAGAAAGATAATGCACATTTGAAAATCCATGTCTACGTTATATGTGTTTCTTTCTTCCCTTTTTCTATATGGCTGTCAGGAACCCTCATGTTCTATAAAGGGATTCCTTATTTATTTTTGCATAGAAGTATGCAATTGTACCTTCAAGTTGCTGCTTGATGTGTAGCTTGTAGTTGGCTTGGTGACAACGTCATGTTGCAACTAGGCTTAGCATATAAACACTAACCCAGCTAATGAGAGGTATCGAGAATTACCCAAAATTTCCAATCAACTCCAGATCGATCTCTCTCAACTTCTCTCCCTCCCAAACCTTCTCTCTCTCTCGCTCCCTCCTGTTCTTCCTATCTCCCTCCATTCTTCTCTCATTTCTCACCCAAATTCTGTTCCAATTCTCATCAATTGAAGAGATTGGTCCGTCAGGTTCAAGATCCTGACAAAGTGGTATTAGAGCAATCGTTCCTTGGCTGTGAGCCGGGCAACTGTGCAGTGATCACTCAGCAATTGTTGTGGGGAACAATTGGCGATTGTTGGGGCGATCAATCAAATTTTGAAGGCGAAGCAAGAGGATTGGCTCTTGTCTGTGGGTGTTGGTAATTTTGTTCAGAATTGAAGGGCGATGCTGAGATAGGTGGTTCCGACAAATTGAGGCTTCAGAACTGGAGGATTGTTGATCTGCAGCGATTGCAATCAGCGGCGAACAGTTGCAGTGAACAGGGAAGAAAATTCAAAGCACATCCTCAGCTGGCGATTCCTACTTGCGATCTCAACCCTGATGGCAGACGGCACCTGGATGAAGAATTTCAAGTCCCAGCTGCACCAATTCCACTCAATGATCTCTGGTCAGCAAAGCAGGGTTGATTCATAGGAGATTGAAACAAACAGGAACCATGAGGCAATTGTCTCCATGGATTGGAAGCTTGAACAGAAGTTGGACAGTGCTGTTGGTCAAATGTGCGAGGTTGGAAATCAGATTCACGAACAACTGCAGCAATTCATGGTGATGTTTACAAGGAAAAATCCGGTAAGGCTATCTCTTGAATTTCCTCCTAGGGAACAGGCTGATCCAATCCTTCCAGGATTCGGACCAGATCCTAGGACAGCTGGTTCCATGGAATTGGAGGTGGAACCTTCTGTGTTTGGAGAGAATTTAGAGGAGAGAGTTGTTGGAAGGCGGCAGGGAACACTGGTTACACAAAATCAGCCATGTTTTCCTATGCAGAAGCTAGACATTCTGATGTTCGAAGGCCAAAACCCGAGATGGTGGGTGAGAAGATGTGAAAGAATGTTTATCTTGTACAATGTTCCGCAGCAGCAGGTCACATTGGCCTCTGCTTACCTCAATGATGTAGTGGATGTCTGATTCCAGAGCTGGATCAAGGTTAGAGATGGCTGCTAATGGGCAGAGTTTGTAGAAGATTTGTGTGAAAGGTCGGAGACCGAAGTATGATGGAAGTTGTCGAAGAATTTTACAAATTAAGGCAAGAAGATTTAGTGCATGCCTATCAACTGAAATTCGAGGAGCTGAAATCCCTAATTTTGAACCTCAACCCACATTTCACTTAAGCCTACTTAGTCTCGAGCTTCATTAGTGGCTTGATTGGAGAATTAAGGCCAACAATGAAGATGTTGCAGCCAAGAACAGTAAAACAGGCAGCAGAGAGTGCTAGGCTGCAAGAACTTACAGTAGAAGCCTTAATGAGAGAGAACATAATCCCATACAATTGGGGGAAGCACAGGTGTCCTCGGTTGCTAGAAATTCAAATTATGGAACCAATAAGGGAAAACTCCTACAAAAACCTCCCCAAGACCCATCCTCATCCTATTAACTGAATATGATAAAAGCTGATATTACAGAACAAAGGAGACAGATGGGACTTTGTTTCAAATGTGGAGAAAAGTATTCTCCTGGGCATCGTTGTAACAGGCATCTGTTACTTCTGGAAGGCAGAAATGAAGAAGGAACAGAAGAAATGGAAGCCACTGATGAGGGAGAAGGAGGAGGAATCTCATTACATGCTTTAAAGGGGTGTCCCCCAAACAAAATCATCAAAGTGGAGGGTCAGGTAAGGGATAAAAAGTTAACGATATTAATTGACAGTGGCAATACACACAGTTTCCTTGATGAGAAAACTGCCAAGGACTTGGGTTGTGAGTTGCACAAAACGTTTCCTTTGTCTGTCACTGTAGCAAATGGAAGCAAGGTGTATAGTAAATCCAAGTGTGTTGACTTCAGCTGGGAAATTCAAGGGGAAGAATATATCACTGAATTACTGCTATTAAAGTTAGATGGATGTGACATGGTGTCAGCAGTGGATTGAATGAGAACATTCAGTCCAATAATATTTGATTTCGACAAAATGGAGGTTACTTTCAAGAAGGGAGGAAAGAAGGTAACTCTCACTGGAAGCTTGGAGATGGGAACCTGCAAACTGATTTCTGGAAGGAATTTACAGAGAATTTCCAAGATTCCACCATGCAAGCTGTGGAAGAGAAGAAATAGAAACGACTGATATTGGGAAGCTGGAAGTCTACTCATAAAGGAAGCCATTGTTATAGGTTGAGTTGGTTTATCTAGCCAAAAACCAAGGGCGTAACTTGTTAGGATATATTATCAGGAGTCTGGAAATAAGACTAACCTATGGGGTTGTAGAACTAGACCAAACAGGAGTTATGGGAGTCACCAACATCTGGAATCATGGAGATGTAGAACTAGGCCAAACCAAACCCACTAATCTTGGTTTCAATTTGGTATCCAATCTATGAATTCCCACTCACTTGAGCAAATATAAATGACCTAATTAGATCTAATGTGGTTACAATACTCCAAGAGAACATTTATAATACTACTTGAGATCAATAGTGCTATTTGGGTAACCTCCACCATCCTTGGGTTGATTATTTTGCCAAATTGAGTGAGCGCTTCACCACATTTGAGACTTGAGATCAAGGTGGCAATCACTAGAAGTGTTGATGGCAAATCAGGCCTGGGAAATTGTCTTGCAATGCAAGCAAAAAGACATAGGATATGATTGATATAACATCTATAGTGTAATTATATTTTCATATACTTTGTAATTGCCAATCATTATGTTTCGTTTCTTGTTCATGGTATCAAACACTTTGTTTTCCACCCTTTCCAGAGGAATCCATCTAAAGTTTGGCATCTCTTGTGTGAATTCTGCAGGTTGTTGAAGTAAATTATTGATCTATTAGGCAACAATTCTACAGACAGTTTAGAGCTTAATTCATATTCACTGATAATATATATTTTGTGGTGTGTGCAATTTTCCTTGTGGGAATCAGTATCTACTATATGTCACGTGCCTAGGGTTTAGCCTAGGGTTTGGATTGGAAATCGAAAGATTCCAATGGGTTAGGACCAAAAACAAAATGATTGGAGGGGAAAATTAGACAAAAATGGGGGAAGATAGCAGATAGAAATGAGGGGGAGAGTTGCAGATCAGAACAAAGAGAGAGAGAGGGAGCGGGAGGAAGAAATTAGAGAGTTTGAGAGAGACATTAGGATTCAATTACTATTCAACATAGTGATCTCATCCGTTTACAGTAGCCTTTTATAGGCATATTTGGCTCCTAATTGAATGCATAACAACACCCATATGCTTCTAACCAATTGCTAAAATATTCCCTAACAACTATTATAAACCTATTACCATATTACCCCTTTATTGCTCCTAGAGTCATGACAATTCCCCCCCTCCTTAAGAGAGTTCTTGTCCCAAAAAACTTGCAGCAAATAGCCATTGTTCTTCATCTAGTTCTAACCTTCTCTATCTGGTTTATCCTTCTTTCTTTCTCTCTCCTTCTAGGACACTTTCTTTTCACTTTTATGTTCTTTTTGTTTTGCCTTTCTTGCCAATGTAGTGTGTATTCTTCGAGAGTCCTTATATAGAGATTATGTCAGTGAGCTGTAATAACAAGCAGTCCAGCAACAACCTCCTCTTCCATCTTCTCCCAGACCTTGTGGCAGTCCTTCTGTTCCGTCCACTTTAGTTGTTCCTTCCCTACCAAAACCAACACTGAAGATTGTTTGAGACCTACTTTAACCCAAGTTAAGGACGACTTAGCCTGCTTCAGGACCAGAGTCAAAGGAGCAATGTCCTTAGGACCTTCTTTAACTGCATGTGGTCCATCACAATCTGGACCAAGCTTAGGATAGATGTTGCAGGTATTACCACTCTCAGCTCCAGCCTATTTTATAACCAGCTTATCCAATGGACTAATGTTTCGTTCCAAAATCGGAGGAAGGATTCTAGTACCAATATCTGTATAGATTGATGGTCCTTTTGTCAGATTTTCCTGATCCAATGCTATTCCATTTCCCACAAACTTCTGATCCAGAACACCACCAAATCCTTCAGCCCATGCACTAGCCACCAGGGGTAACAAGTTGGTCTTGGCTTCCTCCGTCGCTTCATCAAATGCTTCCCCATTATTCCCTTGCAGCCTTTCAGTAGGTGCATCTTGAGGTGTTATTTCTTCTTCTAACTTCTCCATCTTAGTAGGAGAACTCCTCTCCAATTCCAAAAACTCCTTGTCGCCTCCTATTATCCTTGGCATCCGATTGACTGCATCATTCAGCTCTAGTTTTGGACTTCCATGATTATCATTTGGAACATCCTCATCAAGAACTTTTCCAAAGGAATTGGTGTGTTCCTTTAATTCTCCTTTTGCCCACACACCTTGGACCAAAGCCTCGGAATTGTTGTTGTTGCTGCCAACATTGTTGTTACAGTCACATTTCTTGTCAATTCCGCCTAAACTGGTATACTTCTTCCACTCCATATTGAAGGTAAGCAGTGAATCGGTTTCCCGCCATCTTGACTTCTCCTTCGCCTGCTCCATTTTAAGGAATTCCTCTGGGTTAAAACTTCCGCAATAATCATCAAAAAATTCAACGGAAAAGCTGTAATGATACTTCTTAGTTAGTATCATCGCAAACTCCTGTAGCTGCTCGTGTAACATACGGCCGAATCTCTCGCACGTTTCATCTATCACACTGCTTGTTTTCTTGTGCCTTTGACCGAACTGATTATCAGCATTCTTCTGTTGCAATTGAGGTTCCAATTGTATCGTGCGTGCACTGCTTCCCATGGCCTCACGAGCAGGAGATCCCACTAAAAATATAGCATTCTTCTACTACAATTGAGGTTCCCATGGCCTCATGCACGCATTGCCTGTCTTGCCAAAACTTTCACGGGTGGAACAATCCACAGGCCCAGAAATCGGAGCTCTTTCCACCCTGCTTCACCTCCCAAATTCAAACGTCCAAATCAAGGGTTGCTCTTTCGCTTGGAAGTTAGCCACATCGGCCAGCAATAGCCTAAACGGATCAAAATTCGCCTGGCTAGCTTGCCAACGAAGTTCGCCTCCCGAACTCCAAACCTTAATGCTACGACAATCGTCTATTACCCCAGGCATCGGAATCAATTTCCAAAATGTTGATATTAGGACTTACAAAACCATGGACCAACCCGAAGAGAACTTCCACACAAATCCTTACACACTCAGAAACCAATTAAGCAATCAGATATAACAGAATGAAATACAATGACAAAAAGATAAAATCGAACCAGTAAGAGACGAGATTTATCCTGGTTCGGAATGCCCTTGGGCAAACCTACATCCAGCAGTCCAACACCCACACAAAACAATCTTTATTCAAATGAAATAAAATTAGTACATCAGCTTCTAGCCCTCATCTATATCCCCAAGTACAAACCTTTCTTCTCTCAAGAATGCACAAGACTAAATTCTAATCACTTAACCTTTCTTTTCTCAAGAACGAAACCAGTACTCGATCACAGATAAATAGAAACTCTCCTTGGATTGCCTCTCGACTGCCCCCCATGCCCTCTTATTTATAGAATGGGCGGACACCTATCACTGGGATATTACAATTAGACCCCCAAAATACTAAGTAAATTACACTTGGTATTTAAAACTAATTGATCTAATCTTCTAGCCAATGCATCTCCAATATTTTACTAATCTCCTATCGCACAAACTCGAGGCAAACACAACAATAAAATCAGCCGTCTCATGTACTACTTCAAGTTGCTTCAGAATTCAAGCGACTCAACCTAGATTCGTCCAAAGCCAATTCAATAGTTGAAGATTTAATAGGCTCAATTCAGCCTCCTACAAGTCGACTTGCTCTAATTTGTACTGAGTTGCCCGTCCGATCTGCAACTCAATTAGGCTCCCTTGATCTGCAATTGATCACCGATTGGGACTAAAAGCAACCGCAACTCAACAATTTCCTAACCCAAGCTGATCTTTGGAAATCACTATAGTCAGTCACTACGAATCAGCTCTCGCTCAAGATCCACTTCATTATGGATCAACGATCTTCAATTCCCCAACAAAATGAACTGCTAGGCAATGGGTCCGACTCCACCTCCTGGCTCGCTTGATGTAAAAGTCTCTCATATTCGCCTCAAATGCCTTCCGATTCAGACCATGAGGTGATTGGAAATTGGCAACCTAGGGTGTTGGATCTCGCAAGAAAAATCCATCTCTACGAATAGAATCCGCCTACCACTTTGAGCCAAAACTATTGTGCTCTGTTTCGCCTTTCACTTTTGAACAAGGATGACCAGATTCACTGTGTAGAAACTTAGCAACGACGGAATGGAGAAATCAATAGCCTAAGAATCGTTGCACTCGTCGCTAATCAAGAAGTACAACGATCGCGACCCACCCTAATCACCATCCAATGGCCGTGACCACTAGCTCGGCTTCAGAATTCACCAGAATTGCTTCACTTAATGACTAACGTAAATCACCGTTGGAGATCCGCTTGCCACCAAAAGTCAAATAACATTCCCAATCACTTTCTTCGATCGGCTTTGTTACTCAATTGGTGCCAGTCTGACACATTGAACGACTCTGATGCAATCAACGCCTCTTGAATTTTTTGACCAAGAGTCAACGGTCGGCTTTGCCTTCAATACTTAGACTAGGATCTACTTTGCGACTCACCACTAAAGTTAGCTAAAATTAGCTAGCTCACCGTTGATTTCCTAGCTTCCAATTCACCAAAATTTCGATACTAAGACCACTTCTACAAACTGCCTACCTCTGTTGCGATCTACAAGCTTTGCTTAAAATCTGGCTTGATCATTTTTGATTCAGATCGGACGCTATTGAATTACTGAACTCACAACTAAGGAACGACTACTTTGATACCTATTTGTCACGTACCTAGGGTTTGGATTGGAAATCGGAAGATTCCGATGGGTTAGGATCAAGAACAGAATGATTGGAGGTGAAAATTGGATAGAAATGGGAGAAGATAGCAAATAGAAATGAGGGCGATAGTTGCAAATCAGAACAAAGAGAGAGAGAGAGAGAGAGAACGGGAGGAAGAAATCATAGAGTTTGAGAGAGAGAATGAATTCAATTATTATTCAACATAATGATCTCATCCGTTTATAGTAGCCTTTTATAGGCATATCTGGCTCCTAACTGAATGCATAACAACACTCATGTGGCTCTAACCAATTGTTAAAATATGTCCTAATGACAATTATAAGCCTATTACCATATTATCCCTTTATTGCTCCTAGGATCATGACACTATAAACATTTTTCAACCAAAAAAGTAATGGCCAAGAAAGAAAAAGAGTAACAAGAATACTTCGTAGCATCGAGTAACAACAACAGTAGCAGAATGCAACCACAGTAGTGAAGAAATAGTAGTTGAAAGAATAGAGAAGAAAGAAGCAGCATCGGTGTAGAAGAAATAGACAAGAAAGAAGATGCAGAAAATACCCTGCTTGGAAGGAGGGATCACGAGGAAGAAGCAACAACCATCATTTTGGCAGGATAATTTTTTTTTTTTTTTGGGGGGGGGGGTATTGTGAAAGGAGGAAACAATCACTGTCAATAGCCAGGATTAGGTAAAAAAACCTTGATAACAGTATAAAGGATTAGGTAAATAGAAATCAAAGCAAATTCAATTTCCCTCAGAGTTGATTTTTTCAATCCTATCAAGCCACATAACTAAGTCACTAAGTGGTCGGTACATAGCAAGTCACCATTTGGGTTGGGCTAGGTTGGGGTTGGGGGTGACCCAGGGAGCAGGGGGGAACAACAAAACTAATATCCAGGAATCTTTCTTTATTTCCCATCTCCAAAATAGTGTACAGCACCACAGAAATTCTAAGCAAGAATATTGTGACCTTATCCGATCAAGAAATTCTAAGCCCCCCCCCTCTCTCTCTCTCTCTCTCTATATATATATATATATATATGTATGAGGGTAGCTCTGCAAATTCTTAGTAGTGAAATTATCATGCACTTGAATGCCCATTTTCAATTGAACAAGGAAATTTCTTGAAATCTAAGAGTGACCACGTGTATACGGAGTTAAAGCTAATGAATTTCAGGTGACATTTGCATTTCTTATTCTCTTTCTCCTTATCATCTAGTTTGCTACTTTAGTGAATAGGAGGTGAGAGAGTTCTTGGAAGATAATTCTCTTGCATGGAACCTACAATTATGATGGTTATGACCAGACAGTGGCTTGACATGCCTCTGTGATTCTGTTGCTTCACAACCAACAATTTTAACTCTGAAACAACATTAAGTGTTGGGTCCTATTCTTCTGTTTCAAGTGTCACCAAAAGGCTTGGAGTACAACCACCATACTCCAATGGCACTCTGTATGCTATTAAAACATAATTTTTGTTTCTATAGGTAACTTTTCTTATGGCCTTTTTCAGACTATCTCTAGACCTCAATTCATTTTCCTATAAATTTCAAAATACTAACAACAACTGTAAATCTTCTTTAGCCACCAAATCTTCCAAGAAGTAAGGATGCCCTAGTACAGAGATTAATTCTATTTCTTGCACAAACGGCTTTGTTAAACTAAATGTACAAATATTGTTTGATTGAATGACAATACGAGTTGTGAAAGTGAAACTTGATAATTATGAATAGGGTGAGTGGCCAAGTCATAATTAAGGAACAACATCCATGGTTTCTATGTAACAAGTTGGTAAATACCAAATAGAGTTATTCCTTAAAAAATTTGTCACACTAGCACATAGCAAGTTGAAAACCAAATATATGTACGATCGCAGGACTTGAAGATCAAATTATTCCAAGAAAAAATAAGTTCAAATAGTTGAAGTAGAGAAGTACTTGTACATTTTATGTAATTGTAAAATTCCTTTTAAGTTAAAACGGAAATAAGACAGTATGGTATAGAATGTTGAGCAATTAAACACTAATATGTACAAAATATGGGCATAATTAACTTAAGGATGCTACGGTAAATATAAATATAAGATATATAAAATAAATTACATGGAAGAAGAGATTGGACTGAAGAAGGAAAGGCTAATAGAATATGAACTGAAGTGGCTACTGTTATTCAACCTATGAAACCAATGGTCCAAGGCAAGTTGAAGGAAAAAGTCACAAGCCAGAAAGCGTTTTAGTAGTGGAATGAAGACATACAAGAAAAAAAATCAAAACTAATAGAGCTTGCTACAAGACTTTACATACACTCTTTGGCCAAAAAAGAATCAAAGACGGCAATTAGTGAAGTAAAGTCAAAAACTTATGAAAATTTATACTAGCAACTTGACACAAAAGATAGGGAAAGGTGTGTGTGGGGGTATATATATAAAAACTAGCTAAGGCAATAGAAAGAAACAAGCAATTTGAGCCAAGGGAAGTGCATAAAAGACAAACCAAAAGGCAACAAGAAGTACGGAGCAATCAAAGAGAGATGGAATGAGTATTTCTAAATGTTATTCAATGAAAGTTGAGAAACAAGTGTCACATTGAGACATCTTAGAAACTCTAAAGAGATGAGAGTTACATGTTCTATAAATGTATATGTCCAAATGAAATAAAGCAATCATTGAAAAGATAAAGAACAGTAGAGCAGTTGGACTAGATAAATCCTGATAGAAGCATGGAAATGAATGGGAGAGGGCATTTTTTGGTTAGAAAAATTATTTAATATGATCCTTAAATCAAAAAGGATGTTGAATGAGTGGAGAAAGAACACTTTAGTGCCTATTTATAATAATAAACAAGATGTTCAAAGCTATAGAAATTATAAAGATATCAATCTATGAGCTACAGAAAAAAACTTTGGAAGTGAATGATTGACAAAAGGTTAAGAAGATAAATCAAAGTATCTGAAAACCAATTGGCTTCATGCCTGGTGGGTCAACGATGAAATCTATATACTTTCCAAGGCACCTAATGGCATGATATACAGATAAACGAAAACATTTAACATATATGCTTATAGATTTTTTTCCAAAAACAAAGAAAAAAATTATATAACAAATTCCCTAGAGAAGTTCTAGAGCGAGATCTTATAGAAGGAAGAAAGGAGTTCAAATTACTTATATATAGGTTAGTAAATACATCTATCATGGAGTAGAAACATATGTCAAAACATGAGGAGATAATGAGACATTTCAACTACAATTGAATTATATCAAGGATCTACATTGAACCCTTATCTCTTTTAATGGATGAACTCACTAAACATATACACTAGAAGTGCGTTGGCATCTACTATTTGCAAAAGACATTGCCTTGATGGATGAGACAAGAAAGCAAGAATATTGAGCTCAATATATGGAGGAATGCTTTAGAATCTAGAGGTTTTAAGTTGAAAAGATTGGAAACCAATTGTACAAAATATAAGTAATAAATAATAATACAAATGTGAATGATGTTATGGTGGAACTTGAAGATCAAGTCATCCCAAGAAAAGAAATATCTTGGATCAATCATTGAAAAGTATAGAAAGATCAATGAGGATGTTACCATAGAATTAAGGCATGATGGTTAAAATGGGAAGTGTAGACAATGTATCATGTGATAGTAAGATTTTATTAAAGCAAAAAGAAAAATTTTATAAAACGGATATAAGACCAACTTTATTGAGTGTCATAGAATGTTGGGTGGTAAAGCAACAATATGCACAAAATATGATTATAACAATGATAAGGATGTTACAGTAGATGGGTGACTATATAAGAAAAAGATAAAAGTAAAAAATGAGAATATTCATAATAAATAAAATAAGATGCTCGAGACATAATTAAAATAGTTTAATTATCTGAGAAGAAGACCTATGGATGCGCGTATGAGGAGAGTGGATGGAATAGAACAAGTATTTACCAAAAGAATTCACATAGCTGACTCCACCTGGTGGGAACACTTGATATGTTCTTGATGGTTAAGATTTAGAATGGTGACTAAAATGGTTAGATGCACAAGAAGCAAACCGATAGATGCATCAGTGAAGAAAGTGGATGGAAGAAAATAAGTTTCTGATAAAAGATATTGAGACAGAAAACACTTGGTGGGAAACTTTTGGATTGTAATGATCTTAAAGAATTCAAATAGTAAGACCCAATTAGCCAATAAAATCTTGGTGGTGCTGTGTTATTTCAAGATATAGCTAGCCAAACTTGTAAACCAGGCCCATAAAAAATCATATAACCATCTTTGCTAATTAGTTCCTTCTTCTTCTTTCAAGTCGGAAAATTGAAAGGTCTAATTCTCCTATCTATTCTCCAGATAAAATTCTGACCATATCAGTTGAAACCTCCTGGATTGTTTTAGCGTCAGTTGCCAACCATCCCTTTTCTGAGGGAAAATATTATGACAATTTTAGCCAGACACAGAAAAACAATATAGGCATGCAAAAATAAAACACAGTTTGGTTTGAGTGGGAGGGACAAAACCTTACATTTCTTAGTAGTTTAACTTGCTTGTGGAGACCGGTAATTTCATCGTCCAAGTCCCCGTGCATGGGATCAATCCGCAATTGGATTTCATCGGAGCTAGCAACTTGTCTCGTGCTAAGCCCTTCTCTGCACTCGAAATGCCAAAATAATACATATAGTTAGAACTCCGTCTTGGCTGGCGAGCAACCATACAGGAAGAAAGGGGAAAAAAACCGATCCTAATTATGCTAGGGCTAAATTCTGTGACAAAATTAAAATTCTGAACAAAACGTTCTTTCCTAATTTTTCTTCTAGATTCACGAGAATAGAACAAAAAATAAATATCAATACCTCGATCTATACGGAGCCGCACCGTAGAAGTCGCCGCCTCTACGAGAACTGGAAGCCATTTAAGTCTTTGGAGAAGACGAACTCGAGATGATCGATCGAAGCTTTGAATCAGAATCAGATATCAACTAATAGAAGTGAAAGAAACCCTAGATCGGATAAACGAATTTGCTCGAGGAATTGAATTCAAATCCCTGGCTACGACGATCTACGAGTCGTTCGATTTTGATAAAACGAAAATGGAAATCGGACTACGCGTTGGGATGGATTTATGTGGAAGGGTGACGCTGTCAAACCGGTGATCCACCGTCGGATCTGGCGATCGAACGGTTGTCCAGTGACTCTTTCCAGGAATTCTACAACGCTAAGGCGTAGTTTGGCTCTGCGGTTTGACCGCTTTTAAGCTGTATTAACAGCTTTTAAGCTATTGAGAAAAGCTATTATAGTGTTTGGATGTATTTAAAAGCGTTTACGCTGGGTAGCTTAAACGCTACTCTAACAGCGTTTGAAGAAAGTCACCTGCGGCCAGCTTTTGTAAAAGCTCATACTTTAGAAGCTGAGTTGACCAATTCATTTACGAATTTACCCTCATATATTCTTCATATTTTCAACCCATACCGCCATCTTCTTCATCCTCTGCAACACCATTCCCACGCCGCCAAACCTTCTCCGACAGCCAACAGTCGCGTCGTCCGCTGCCCAGCTACCATCGTCGCTCGTCGTTCGCTGCTCAGCTACCCTCGTCGCTCGTCGTCCGTTGTCCAGCACCCCAGTCGTCGCCCTCGCCCTCGCCCTAGCTCGTCGTCCGTCGTCCATCGCCGGGGCCTATCGTCCGCCGCCTCCGTGGCCTCCATCATCGCCTTCTCTTGCAGTCGTCGTCGCCCCAATCTGCCAATCCCCTTGCTGCCATTTGCTAATCTCGTTGTCTGGTTTTGTGTATGTGTATATATATATATAACATATATTATATATAGTTAAATATATATGTATACATGTTAACATATATGTATTATAAATATATATATAACATATATTAATGTATGTTATATTAATATATTTAATTTTTTGTATTAAAGTTTAATATTTTTTTAATTTTATTCTTATTATTGAGTAATATGTCTATTTTAGTCTTTTTGTCAAATTTTGATAGCTTATCAGCTTTTACAAACAAACACATAAATATTCACTGATAGCTTAAAAGTATATCTATCCAAACACATTATCAGCTTAAACACTACCCAATTTAAACGCTATCAACTACTAAAACACTACCCAGCTTAAACGCTGTTAAAAAAAAGTTTAGCCAAACTAGCCCTAAGTAATGCGGGAGTGTTAGAACATTCTGATATAAGTATTAAGTACTTTGTAAATAAAGTTTTGAGCAATATACTAGTGTTAATTAGGGGTGAGCAAATATTCGGATTAACCGAATTAACCGAGTCGAACCGACCGATTTAATTGGTTCGGTTCGGTTGCATTTAATAACCGGTTCGATCCGGTTATTAATTTAGAAAAAAATCGGTTAAATCGGTTAACCGAGTTAACCGCATGCGACATTAACACCCCCCAAACCGAACCGCACGCGACACTACCCTCCCCTTCCCCCCAAACACAAACTCCCAAACAACCCTCTCTCTCACTCTCTGCCAACCCCTCCTGCCAACAGCTCCCTGTTATTGCCAGAAACCCATCCCCCCAAGAAACCCACCACAAACCCCTAGAAGCCCTCCCTCTCTCTTTCCTTCCTTCCTTCCCTCTTCGACCCCCCTTCCCCTTCTTCCTTCTCTGGTTCTCCCCTCTCCGCGACGGCAACCCTCCCTTCCCCTTCTCCTTCTCTGGTTCTCCCCCCTCCGCGACGGCAACCCTCCCTTCCCCTTCTCATTCTCTGGTTCTCCCCCCTCCGTGACGACAACCCTCCTTTCCCCTTCCTCCTCGACGGCAGCCCTCCCTTCCCCTTCTCTTTCTCTAGTTTTCCCCCCTCCGCAATGGCAACCGGTCCACCGCCATACCTCCCACCACCTCTCTTTTTCCCGGCCCTCTTTTCCCATTCGGTCGTCCCATTCCCCTTCCCTTTCACCTTCTGTTCTTCATCACAAACTCTCTGGCGCGACAGCGGAGGCGGCTGCCATTACTCTCTTCGATGAAAACACCGACGCCATGGACTCCAGTCACTACACCTTAGCCCTTCGTCAGGTAAATTCTCCAGAAACTCTTTTTTTTTTTTGTATATTTTTCTCTATAACATTAATTTTTAGATCTATAAAAAATTAGCCTTTAGATCAACCTTATTGTTTTATATACGAAACATCGTTGTTGTGGGAATCTGATGATCGGTTTCGATCATCAGAATCGCCGAGCGGCGGCAATAGTGGTCGGTTAAATCGGTTTCGGTTAGTTCGGTTAGATGGGTTTTATCGGTCGGTTCGCTTCGGTTACTCTCTTTCAAATGGTTCGGTTCGGTTACAAATTTTTAGGGAGTTCGGTTCGGTTATAACCGAATGCTCACCCCTAGTGTTAATTCGTGAGTTTGATCTTCATCTTACACAAAAATTAAAGGCACAATCTATAATTTATCTCTTTTCACATAATCGATTGTACGAATATTAAAAACTGCATAAAAAACAGCATTCAAATATTTTGAAAATAAAATTAAATAGCTTATAAGTGCTAAGTTTACATTACGAGAAATTCTTACTCACGCCTAGAAGCCATTTGCTAGGTTTTTTTAAAAGAATTTTAACTTTTATTAAATTTTAAGCTATTAGTATTTTAAATTATTGAAGTGTTGGAATAAAATGTGTTTTAAATTATTAATTAAAAAATTATATGTTTAATAAAAGAATAACTTACAAATTTTGAAAAGTTGTAAAATAACTAAAAATAATGTCACTTACTTGTACAAATAAATTTATTAAAAAGTAATTATAACTTTTATATATCCAGCAATACATTTATATAGTTTATATATATATTTGTATAAACTATATGTGTACTTTTATAAATAAACCATATATAAACTATTATATTTATATAAATATTGTTGGGTGGTATTCCCTGCTAGGTTGAGGATGGCTCAAGTTGTAGTTGTTGTGAGTGGAGAAATATTTTAGGTTTTTAATTGGCTTCTTATATAAGAATAAATTCCAACTGTTGGGTTGGGGAAGAAAGAGCCATTTCAAAGAGGGAGACAAAAAGCCTCTACAGAAAAAAGAGAAGGAAAATTCTGCAGAAAAGCTCTTCGCATCCAGTTGATTTCGACAACTGATCGGGTGGAATTTCATATTCGATTGAGCTGAATTTTTACCAAATTGTTCTTGAAGAAGTCCATTAAAATCTGGATGGTGAGATTTTGAAGAAGTGTTGGTAATGGGCTCTTTGCGATTGTATTCCCCAAAATTTGTTTTCTCAGTGATTATTTTGTTATGTCTCTTGTAAGCTAAAGAAGATCCATTATTTTGACATAGTGGAAGATTTTGAAGTGGACTTTTGTCTTGTGATTTTTCCTTCCATATTGAGGGTTTTTTCACGTAAACTTTGGTGTTCCTTGTGAGTAATGTTAGATGCATATCTTGTTTGCTAATTTTGTTAGTTTGGTATTTATTTTATGTTGTGTTTGCTTTTCTACATGATTCTAGTTTTTGTAATAGTAGTATCAGAGTTTATTGGTTGGTTTATTTGTTTATTGTTGAGTTTGATTTTAAAAATGTTTTGATGATGAATACAAATGTGAAACTTTAAGACTGTGTTGTTTTTGCTATTTTCAAGTCATTTTTAGCTTTCGATTTTTTAAAATAATGAAAATGCGTTCTTTTTACTGTTTTTAAAAATATATTTTTTAAAACAAAAAGAAATTATAAAGAAAATTCAAAGTAACAAAAAGTTGTTTTAAGTATTTTCATTCAAAACAAACTCTAAACTCAAAACATATTTATTTATTTATTTATTCATATTTTATTATTGTAAAGGGAAAAAATATTACAAAATTCATTAACTCTAAAATGTATATATTTTTTAATAATATATTAACATTAAATATTTTTAATTTACTGAATAATAAAATTTATTGAATAAAATATTATTAAAAAATTATTTTCAAAATTTCAAAGAGAACGTGTTTTCTAATTTTCTGTTTTGAAAAATAGTTTTTCAAAATAACAAAGAGAATGCGTTTTCAATTTTTTAAAAACAGACTATCAAAACAGAAAACTAAAAATGAATTCAAAACTCAAAACTGAAAATTAAAAGGCAAAAAGAACGCAGCCTAATATTTTGATAATGAGAATATAAATGCAAAAGTCATAAATTAATCAAGTAACACAAATATGAATTGCATATTTGTAATAGAGTAAGGACTAGAAGCTTAATCAACTAACTTTTGAGCTTGATAGAGTAACATTCTTTTAATTGAGTAAAAAATTATTTTAGTTGAGTAACAAGTGTTTTACTCGACTAATCTATTTTTTTAATAGAGTAAGATCAAGAACTTTCAAATGATTAACTGATTACATGTTTGTATTACTTGAATATGTGATGAAATAACATTAATCGAGCAATCAATATATTAATCGACTAAATGGTATATTAGTCAAGTAACTATATTTTTTAATCGAGTAAAAAATTGGGACCAAAATAACAAGTTTCTATATTTGTATCACTAGTTGACTAAGAAAATGTATTAATCAAGTTGTTGTTGTACGGCTACAACAATGAATTTATGTATGGAGACCGTCTTAAGATGGCACAAGGATGGCTTGTCCGGACGATGGATGACTCACCCAAATGAGCGTAATAATGATGGATGACCCCTCCAAGTGATGGATGACCCCTTTAACCAATGGGTGACATGTCTGAAAGGATAATCGATTAGGGGTGCGAGTGTGGATCCTCGCACAAACCCTACAATACCTAAGTTAGCATCTCGAAAGTATGGGATAGTTAAATGCAAAAAGGGAGTGTGAGCGTCAAAGATTGCATACCAAATGGGGGGATGACCCCCTATTTATAGTGATGAAAGAGGCTACCAGGTGTTAGGTGACCTGATTTTCTCGACGAGTAATTTGGAGGTAGTTTTGATTGGGTCTAGTGGGGGTGATGGTGCACGAATCGCAGGGGTAGGCACCCAAGTGCACCCATGACACCCCTGAGTGAGGGTCACTAAGGGGTATGGCTCTCGGGGCACCCCCAGATGAGGTCACTTAGGGGTGTAGGCATGGGGAACCCTTGAGTGAGGGTCACCCAGGGGTGCGAGCATGGGCGCGGGCGGACATGTGGTCGTGCGGGGCCACGCAAGGCACCCTAGGTGAGGTCACCCAGGGGTGTGGGAGTATGTGTGGGCTTGGGTGCGCACGGAGGTGTTGCAGCACCTATGTGGCGAGTTGCGGCCATGTGCGTGGGGGCTCCTCGCTTGGCCACGTGACGCTATCTCATTCCTCCAATTCTTTTGCTTATTTTTGCTAATCCACTTTGTCCATTTATTTTGTAGGGCATATTAATTACTCCTTACTCTTTTGTCTTGGTGTCTCAAATGAAAAAATATTTGGTCCTGCTAATCTCATACATGCCTTCCTTTTACTTTTTTTCTCTTTTAGCTCTTCTCCATGCAAGTAACTTCTCAAGTCTCTGTGTCATTAGTTTTGGCATTTTCGTATTTTGACTTCTCATAAGTGTCAATGGCTTAGAGATGACGAGGTAAATACTTCGCATGACGTGCCGAAGCTTTTACTCTCATAGCAAGGGTTCATGCATTCAGTTTTTCATCCTTTAGAAGCGTAAACACAATTCCTTCATGTGCTCCTAAGATGGCGGGGGCTCTTTTTCTCATTGACTCTAGTAATGCTTACTGAGGACTCAATTCTTTATAGGAAAGGCCTTCAAATCCACTGAAGAGTGTTAGGCATGAACTTGGTGATTGCACTCTATGTTAGCTCATATTGGCATATTGAGAACTTTCCCCAAACCATGGACGATCCTAAGTATGGGCTTATGGATGTTAGTTGACTTCTTAAATGGTCAAAAATTTATGACGATAGAAAAATCTAGATGACCATTTATGCCAATTTGTCCACTGGTATTTTGACTTTATGGTTTGAATTATCATACTATAAGGCTGACCATGGGCAACTTTATTTCCCATGGTGGTCCTTTGACAGTATTGTGACCTTTTACCTTTGGGTTGGTCAAATCATCTTGCTAACAGAACAACCCTTGACACAACTAGTGGTTCATTACTAGGATGAACAAGTTATGTGTATGGGTCCCTAATTTTGTTTTTTTTTTTCTCGTATGTGTGTATCCCATTGCATCCATGGTGATGGTAAGACTAATTTCTTCCTTTGAGTCTTGTATCGATGGATGCAGTGATGATGATCATCCAGTGGAATGGGGAATGGAATGGCAATAACTATGTTGGGGGTAATAGGAGGTGTGCGAGGACTTTCAAGAATGTAAATTTTTTTGATTTAGTTGACATTGTTTATACGGTGACAAGAATTGATAAAACAAAGTACGATATCATCATTCATTGTGTAATCGAAGTCTCGGGAAATGTTTGAGGTAGTAAGGTCCCCATCATGGATGACTATGGTGTTAGGTTTATTATGTTTGATGAAAACATATAAAGTGATTTATTTTGATACGATTTGTAAATATGCTAGAGTTGGTAACTTACGTAGTCAGGCAAAAAACCAATTTTGTTCATATAGTGGTGGTAATCAAGATTCAGTTGTTGTTGTTCCACTTACATCTGCACATAATCCATTGAAGAACTATGATGATAATGACCATGGTGATAGTGATAATGAGACAGGTGATGGTGATACAAATGATAATGAGACAAGTGATGATGATGACGACGATGGAGAAGCTAGTTTGGAGTACCCAGAAGTTAGATTTTCAGGTTTACAATTTGAGGACAATCCTTTACAAGAAAGTTGGATGGTTCCGAGTATAGAAAATTATACAATTGAGGTAACGTGACCCAAAGTGTTGACCCCCTACCAGTGTGAAATATTTTACTAGAACACACTTTTTAAAAGTAAATAGGAACTGACTTTGGCCCTTGGACACTATTGTGTTGATGTGAAAATGGAATATTGAATTAGACGTTCATGCAAGGTTCGATTTAAGGCAGGTTGTAAGGATGTGAACTGCAAGTTTTTTATTCATGCAAGATGCAGACCCAGTTGTTCGTTTTGGCATGTGGTGAAGTTTATACCAAATCACATATGTATTCTGGATGTTTATGATTCACATTTTCGGAGTGTGAAGGCTATTGTCGTGGGAAGTTTATTCTCAGAAAGAGTGGCGAGTAGTGATTATACACCTAGAATGGTGATGGGAGAATTGCTGGAGCAACAAGATGTACAAATCATGTATACTAAAGCTTGGAGGTCTTTACGATATGCAAAGAAACTAGCATGTGGAAATGCGGATGAGTCATTTTAGCAGCTACCCTCATATTTTAACATGCTAAAAGAAACAAATCTTGACACTATCATGACAATGAAGATGGATGAAAACAATCATTTCTTATATTCATTTGAAAGGTAAATACAAATGAGTGATTTTCATTGCTACTTGCAAAGATAAGGAAGAGATGATTTATCCAATCTCTTTTGGATTCAAAAATAGAGAGTCGAACAGATCATGGATTTGTTTTATTAGGAAATTGAAAGAGGTTATCGGTGTATCAGAAGATTTGGTCATCATATCCAATCGTCACCAAAGCATTGTGAACGCGATGAGCTGTGTCTTCCCTTCTGTACCACACGTCTTTTGTTTCTTCCACTTGAAGCAAAACCTAAAGAGATGCTGTAGACAGCGAAGGGATGTGATGGAAGTATTCTACCATGCAACATATAACTACACTATAATAGAGTGTGATACATACTTGACAGAAATTCAGTTGATGCATCCAATGAAGAATCGAATATTGGTCGAAATTGGGCTAGAAAAGTGGTCACGTGTACATTGTCCTAGAAGAATATATTTCATGATGACCACCAACATTGCCGAGTCTCTCAACAAATGCACGACGAAAGCACGTCAGTTGCTAATAACAAGTGCACATGAATTTCTGAAGCATATGTTTCATAAATGGTTCAGTAATAGGTGTGTCGTTGTTGCTAGACTCAAAACTGATGTTACATCTGCTGTAATGACACATATCAACTTTGCCCATGCAAAACATTGGAGCAAGGATGAAACGTATTTCCTGTAGTACACGGGAACAAGTACGTTGTTAAACATGCTAAGGAAAGCAATGAGATAGTTGATATTGCGGCAAAGACATGTAGTTGTCGTAAGTGGGACCTAGATCAGTTGCCGTGTCTTCATACAATTGATGCTGGTAGGTATCATGATTTTACTTTACTTTGATTATTATGTTTGTTATTTAATGTAGTTGCGGGCAGTCGACCTCTCTAGTGAAGGAACCACAGTTTATTTTTTTTTTTTCAAGATAATAAACTTTTTGGTTGTTGTTCATCATCAGGAGTTGGTATTACTAATGTAACCATAATGCATATACATATCGAGTAGGATCAGTGTAAGGTGGTCGACGAAATTGCGATGGTAATTGGTCTCGCACAGTTCGCCTGTTAGCCCTATCCACTTCCTCTTGTAACTGTATAAAAACTGACTGTTACAAAATGGTAAATTCAAAATGATATGTAAAATGTATAAAAATAAATTTAGAGCTTACTCTAGATGGAGATGCATGGTCCTCATCATCATGATAATCAGGATCTATCTGATCACAACCACAATGTTGATGATCGCCATCATTTTTGTGATCTGGGGAATTATTAATAGGCGAGATGTGTAGATGAGTGAACAATGTTGCCTGCCTCATCTCTAGTCGCCTTAATTGTGAGCTTATTTGACCCATTTTCTTGTCAAACCGTGTTCTCATTTCACCAATTTCCCTGTCAAACCATGTGCTCATTTGACTGATTTTTCCGCTCATCCTTTGTAACAGCTCCAACATTCGAGTCAACATCTCAGTGATCTGCAAAAGGCAAAAATAAAAAAAAATAAAACAATTACAAAAAAATAAATTTAAAAACATTATTATAATAATCATACCCAGCCTCATGTCCACGGTGCGGACTGTAAAGGAGTCCTGCATCTTACCCAACCTCCGCTCCCTCATTTTCCTTCTCTCCATCTTTATCCCCGTGTATCCTACTTGCCTTCTCATCATCCCCACCCTCCCTGCCTCCACTCTTCCTGCTTGTATTACTTAAATACGTGATGAAATAACATTAATCGATTAGTCAATATATTAATCGACTAAGTGATACATTAGTCGAGTAACTATATTTTTTAATTGAGTAAAAATCGGGACCAAAATAACAAGTCTCTATACTTGTATCATTAGTCGACTAAAAAAATATATTAATCAAGTGGTTGTTGCACGACTACAACAATGAATTTATGTATAGGAGACCATCTTAAGATGGCATAAGGATGGCTTGTCCGAACGATGGATAACTCACCTGGGGGAGATTGACAACTATGGATGACCCCTTCAAGCAATAGATGACTCACCCGGGGGACTGTGACAGCGATTGATGACCCTTCCAAGCAATAGATGACTCATCCAAGAGAGAGTGATAGCGATGGATAACCCCTCTAAGTGATGGGTGACCTGTTTGAAAAGAGAATTAGTTAGGGGTGAGGGTGTGGATCATGGCGCAGACCTTTCGATGTCTAAGTTAACCCCTCAAAAGTATGAGATAGTTGAATGCAAAAAGGGAATGTGAGTGTTCGAGATTGCATATGGGGGAAGACCCCCTATTTATAGCGATGGAAAAGGCTACCAAGTGCTGGGTGAGTCGATTTTCTCAGAGGTAGTTTTGATTGAATGTTGCGAGGGTGATGGGGCACGGATTGAGGGTGTGGGCACTCGAGTGCACCCATGGACCCCTTGAGTAAGGGTCACTTGGGGGTATGGCACATGAGGGTGCACGAGACACCCCTAGATGAGGTCGCTCGGGGGTGCGAGTGCAGGGAACCCGGGGGTGCAAGCATGGGGGTGATTGTGCGAGGTCGTGCGAGGTCGTGCGGGGCACCTTAAGTGAGGTCATCAATGGTGCCCTACGCCCTCGGATGAAGGTCACTCGAGGGTTCGGGAGTGCGCGTGGGCTTGGGTACATGGGAGGGGGTTGTAGAGTTTGTGTGGCGGGTCACAGCCATGCGTAGGAGGGCTCCTCGCCTGACCACGTGACACTGTCTCATTCTTCCAATTCTTTGGTTTATTTTCGCTATTCCACTTTTTTCATTTATTTTCAAGAGCATATCAATTGCTCCCTACTCTTTTGTTCGAGTGTCCCGGATAAAAGAGTATTTGATCCTCCTAATCTCATACATGCCTTCTTTTCACTTTTTTTTTCTTTTTTAGCTCTTCTCCATGTAGACGAATTATCAATTCTCCGTGTCATTTGTAATTATAGGATTTTCATATTTCGACTTCCTATAAGTGCCAATGGCTTAGAGATGACAAGGCAGATGTTTAGCATGACATGTTAAAGCTTTTACTCTCACAATGGGGTCCATGCATTCAATTCTTCATCCTCTAGGAGCATAAACACAATTCCTTCATGTGCTTCTGGATCTCGAGGTGGCAAGGGCTCACTTTCTCCTTAACTCTAGTAATGCTTGCTGATGACTCAATTCTTTATAAGAAAGGTCTTCAAAACCGCTAAAGAATGTTAAGCACAAACTTAGTGACTGGGCTCGGTGTTAGCTCATATTGGCATATTATGGCATATTGGGAACTTTCCTCAAACCATGAACGATCCTGAGTAGGGGCTTGTGGATGTTAGTTGACTTCTTAAATGGACAAAAATTTATAACAATAGAAAATCGGGATGACCATTGGTTTTTTGACTTTGTGGTTTGAATTATTGTACTGCAAGGCAGACCATTGGCAACTTTATTTCCCATGGTGGTCTTTTGACAATATTGTGACCTTTTACCTTTGGGTTGGTCAAATCGTCTTGTTAACGGAACAACCCTTGAGACAACTAGTGGTTTATTACTAGGACGAACAAGGTATGTTGTTTAGTAGGGCCATTTTTAACTCCTCATCGAGCTAAGCAAAGTATGTTGCTTACGGAATGATTGACGTTCCATTTCCTAGTTGTCGAATTACTTGCGAAACAACAAATATGTAGTTTCTTTGCTGTCGGGCTTTCTGGGGGATAATGGCTATTATGCCATTCAATGTAAGTCGCTTGCAGGGCCACGAATATTGTGTTTCCTCGTTGTAGAGTTGCTTGCGAGACAACAGTCTTATTCTTTCTCGTTGTTAGGCTACTTGTCGAAGAACGATTTTATTTTTCCTCTATTGCTGGGCTACATGTGAGATAATGGGATGCGTTTATCTCCTTGTTGTCAGGCTATGAGCAAGGCACTCGGGTTTTTTTTTTACCTCGTTGTCAGGTCTTTGGTTTCTGCCTCGTTGTTAGTCTATGCATGGGGCAACAGGTTTGTATTTTCCTTGTTGTTGAGCTGTAAGCAGGGCAACAGATCTTTTTCATCATAATGTCGTGGCTCCCTAACTTTGTGTGCATATGCTTGCTGGAATTGTAGGCGTAACGCCTATGTTTGCAATTAGAAACAATATCCATATATTTTATTTTCGCGATTCGACGTAATGCCTATGTCCCCAATTAGTTTTGTTTTCCCAGTTCAACGTAAAGCCTACGCTCGTAATTAGTTTTGTTTTTGCGGTTCGACGTAACGCCTATTTCCATAATAAGAGAACATCAGAATTTTGTTTGGGCAATTCGGCATTACGCCTATGTCCACAATAAAAGAACATCAGCATTTTATTTGGATTGTTCAACATTATGCTTATGTCCGCAAAATAACATTAATATTTTTATTTTTGCAGTTCGGCATAATGCCTACGTCCATAATTAGAAAGAATATCCATTATATAACATCCCACATCAAGCGATAGGAAGGATCAAAACAACTTATCTTGATGGGCCTACGCGAACTTCGCAAGGGGTCATCCATCCTTGAGCTTCCCCAACTCTTGTACGCTTAACCCGAGAGTTCTTTGCATACATTCTGCCCAAAAGGTATCCAGCTGTATTGTTTCCTTTCTTACTTATCCTCGATATATAGTACCCATCTTTGGACACATATTACCAGGCTACGTGTAGGACAATGGGCTTTTTTGTCTTCTTCGTTGCCAGGCTATGAGCAGGGCAACAGGTCCTTTGAGTTTTCCCCATTGTCAAGCTGTTAGTAGGACAATGGGCTTGCTTTTCTCCTCATCATCAGACTATTAGTAGGATAACGAGCCTTTGGTTTTCACCTCATTAATGGGCTATGTACGGGGCAATGGGTTTTTCATTCGAAAAAAACCTTTGATTGGTCTTTTCTTTCAACCTAAGAAATGAAAACAGATTATAATAGACATAATAATGATAATGTGGTGCATGAGAAAGCACAAGCATTTTTTTTACATGGTTTAGCCAAATGTGCCTACGTCCATAGTCCCACCTTGGGCTCATGTCATTATTAACAATCGTCACATATACAATTCATATGAGAGGGACAATTCAACTTGGGGTTTCGCTGCTCTAAATGACGTGTATAGCCATGTGTGTTGGTTCATTATCTAAAGGGGAATTATGCCTATAGTCGCCTTCCTCTCTTGTTGTCTCTGATTGTGTCTCTCATATCCTTCAAGTCTCTCTTCCCTTATTCATGGCTCCCCGTCATTTTCCTCTTCTTCCCACACATATCTCCTTAAGTGTCCTTCTCGAATAAGCATCTCAATTTGATTTTTCAATTCTTAACATTGATCGGTGGAGTGACCAGAGTTTTATGGTATTGATAGTACTCATCCTGACTTTTCCCTATAGGCCAATCCACCCTTTTTGAAAGTCTGATGAGACTCTATCCTTTTATGGCTATCAATATGACAAACCGAGGTTGGGTGAGCCAGGTGTAATGTTTAAATTGGGGCCCAGCTATATCCAGTCTCCTAGGCCTTTACTTTCGCTAACTTGGGCCCTCTTCCACATCTCTCTCTTTTCTTTTTCGCTCCTTGTCTTCATTTCCTCCAACGGTCCTCATTACTTCCATATGGAGTATATATTTATTGGCTTTGACGAACAGGTCTGCTAAGGACTTTGGAGGGTCCAGAGATAGAGATTCATCCAAGGAGGTTAATCGCATTTCTTGGAACATAGTGGACATTGCCATTTCAATCGGCATATTACAAATCTCAAGTGTGACATTCTGAAACATGTCGATATAAGGAGATATGTTGATATAATGGGTGCGGGTGTGGATCCTTATGCAGACCCTCTGATGCTAAGTTAGCCTCTCAAAAGTATGGGATACTTGAATACAAAAAGAGAGTGTGATTGTCAAAGATTACAAAATGGGAAGGACCCCCTATTTATAGCGATGGAAAAGGCTACTAGGTGTTGGGTGACTCGATTTTCTTGGCGAGTTATTAGGAGGTAGTTTTGACCTGATCTTGCGGGGGTGATGGCGCGCAAATCGTGAGCGTGGGCACCCGGGTGCTCCTAGGCACCCACGAGTGAGGGTCACTTGGAGGTGTAGTGCGCAAGGGTGCGTGGGGCACTCCTAAGTGAGGTCACCTAGGGGCGCGAACACAAGCACAGGCGTGAGTGCACTATTAGTGATAATGCCCTAGATGCTAGATTTACACTTTGAGATGTACGTGAGTGCACCATTGATTATTCTTGATGATAGAGGTCATATATTCATTCATATCTCTCTATCTCATTTCTATGAATGAGTCCCTAGACTTCCTACTCTTAAGTTTTTGAGATTGTGTAACTTGGATTTATAGTCCAAGATTTCTTAAAGGTATTCCCAGTCCTTAAACTTATCAGAATAAAATTGTGATTAGTTGATTCGTGGATTAACACATGAGCCACAACCATTATTTAGCATAGAGATGCTAATGAGATGGGGTGGTGAGTCACACACCATATTACATGGGATGCATATAGTAGACATGGGTGGGTGTTGGAAAAACATCCACTAAATGCAACGCCTATGACATATCACATGGCTTGAGAATTAATGATCTGTCGTTGGTTCTCAATTGTGTATCTGATCCTTTGACTATAGACAACCTAGTGTCTTATGCACTAGTGTCAGAGAATTGCCATTGAGCGAAATCACCAGGTGTAAGAGGTGGGAATACTTTATGTTTGGTCTCTGTGCAGTGGTGTATGGAGGTAGATATTCGTTCATGGGATCCATTGACCTCCATTTTTGGGGGGTGAACATCCTAAGTAATTCATGTAGGTGATTGTGATAGAAATCCCTTGGCCAGGGTGAGCATGAGATTGGAAAGAGTTCCAATGTCAGATTAAATTTGACATGCTACCGTGATGGATGATCTGTCATAGTTACTGAGTTCTATGAGTTTAATCAGTCCATGACTCTCACATTGTAGGGATATTAGTCAGTGGAAAGACTAGTGCATGATAATCAAGGAAGGACTCGATCGATAATAGGTTCATATGAAGTTGGACTTCGCTGCCATTAGGATCATCCTGAGTTTTAGCTAGAGGACACTCATGATCTTTCAACGTGCTCTCGAGATTTGGAGAGATCCTTTTAGTAGATCAATGGGGATCGACCGACATTAAGAAGTTGATGTGTCCTGATTACTACATGGCTATGAATCTAAAAAGTCACACACATACCAAGTAATGTAGCGATTAGTGATCCCTTGTTGTTAATGGTTTCCTCATCGCTGTTAGTTAGTGATGTTAAATGTTTGTGTGTGTGGGACTCATGGATCTGTGGTTATGGGAGGTTGTTATCGGATAGCGTAGCCTTAGTGGCATTTGGATAGAATAGGAGCTTGGTAGATGGAATCAGTCGACAGGTACATGGAGCGGTCCACCGTTTGGAATAGCTGACCGGTATCATGTTGTCGACTGGTGCATAAGGAAAGTTAGTTGCCCAAAAAATGGTTAATCGGATGCCTCATGCTGTCGATCGCTTGCATTCTATCGACTGGTGCATAAGGAAAGTCGATTGCCTCAAAATGGTCGACTAAGTGCCTCATGTTGTCGACCGTTTCTACCATTAAATACGACACAACTTTGTCTGATTAGAGCATTTAATTCTCTGATGCAAGTGATGGGGATAGAAGAAGACGTGCGGGAGAAGCTAGAAAAGGGCTTGGCAGATTGGTTGATGAAAAGAGAGATTGAGAGAGTGAGAAGGTGTAACACCCCGCTTTTCTCTTACCGAGCGTGTCACTATGCTGGGGCCCAAAATATACATAAATTATATTTTTTCTTTCTTTCTCGGTACATAACTTAACCAAACAAAACCCCCAGTAAATCATTTAAAAATGTGGAAGCGATAATCGAAACCTGATATAATACATACCTGAATTCAACTTATTTTTATATCATAAAGAATTCGTACCATATATCACATCATATCTTTAACAGCCTTAATACATGAAGAATCCATAATATTCTAACAAGACTAATCATCAATAAAGTATCAGCTTGCTGAATCCATTAGCCACGCCATCACGTGCCGTTACATCCCAACTTGCTCCTTGCCCTAATTGCAAGTCTCAACTGAAACGTGGAATGTTCCAGGGGCATAACCCATTAGAAGATGAAACTTCTAGTGAGGGTCCAAAACATATATATGAATGCATGATGCGATAACATGAACAACATATGTCTTTAATGTAACTTCCCAGGCCCACGAGCCCGGTTAGGAATCCTAAGCAAATCTCGAACCTCTGCAGGATAAGTCTAACGTTATTCCCTCAATGCCCTAAGAGAATTACGGCTACACTCTGGGGGCAACATCTCATTCCCATGCACAGATATCAATATGACAATAATATCGTGCCATACAAATATCATGACTTTCAATGCAATATGACAAAATGAACATTGAATTCATAAATAGCATGCATATAAACAATCATATCATAATTATAAGTTCTTGTGAGAAAACCACTCACAAAACCATAGCTAGGATAGGAAAACTCATCTTTTGAGATCAACTTGCATTTTCTCGAAAAACGTGCATCGCCTCGATATGAGTGCCCTGCCTTGATTTTTATGCCAACTCTCAAAAGTTGCACCCATCACATCATCTCGATTACCTCAAACATAAAAATGATATTTTATCACTAAATATCTCAATATTCCATTTATTTCATTTTTCCTTCGTTTTCTCTCATTTTTCTTTCTAAAAATCCTAATAAATACATCGAGACCATTTCCTCAAATCTATCTTCACAACAATTCATAATAGACTATATACTTCCAAGAAAAAATACTGGACTTACCTGGATATTACATTTTCACGCAAAATGAGGCTCTTTGGTGCTAAAATCGAGATATCAGGAAGCCCAAATCCAAAAAATTTTGCACAAACCTACATAAAATAATTTTCTTGATTTTTTCATATTTTTCTCAGAATTTTCCCGAGCTCCACGCGCCCGCACGCGCCTTCACTTGCTAGGGTGACTGGGCGCGCGTGAGGTGCAGTGCGTGACCGACATGCGCCTGTCGTCTTCTCCGGCGACGGTCGTGCTGACGATCTGGGATTTCTCCACCACTTTGACCACCTCTTCAAATCGATCATGATGGGCTATCTTGGGCTTCGAAAGAACCATCAGAGGGGGTCCAACCGAAGGCTTAAAGCCTCGGCTAGGCAGACTGCCTAGGTTTCTGACGAAGCCTCGATCGACTATCAAACTAACATCAAAATGCCTCAAAATTTTCAGAAATGATCTTTAGGCCATGGGCAACAAAAGCCCCTTAAAATGGAATGTCAATTCGTTCGATTTCAAGGCCGATTCGAAGCTTCATGCCTTGAAAGTTTCGGCCACTTTGGGCTCTATTTATAGGCTATCATCGAGCTTCAAAATGGCTTTGGTCGCCTTGTCCATCAACTTAGGAGGCTAAACCTCCCCTAGATCGACCTTGAGGCTCCCTTATCCGACCATAATCTCGACTTGCAGGTATCGACCATTCGGCCGAATTCTTTGATCAATTTTTTTACTTTTTCAGGCCACTATGATGATTATTGTCGCCCCTTGCCTTTACAAAAGTTGGTCCCTGGCCTTCCCTCGTGCCATCCATGTGGCTGAAATTGACCATGGCTGATCGGTCAGATTTGCCCATGCTAGTTTTTTCTCATTTTTTCACTTTAGCCCCTTAAAGTTTGGGCTATCTCTTTTTGGCCCATTTCACTTAACCCCTTGTCTTTCCATAATTTCATTTAAGACCCTTAAGTCTTAAAACATCATTTTGACCCTTGAGAATTCCGAAAAAATATCATTTCGGCCTCTCTCTAACAATTTCCAAAAACTGCACTTAGGTCTGAATATTCTTTTTGGCCTCAAACCCTCTCGTTTCTTCCTGAAACCACTGAAGGGTTGTTCCTTATGAAAAACCGAAGCCCCTTCAAGCTTCCGTTGACTTTCGAGAAGTCGTCTATAACAATTCGGTATTACAGCCTAATTAGCAGCTGCATTTTAGCTG
Organism: Diospyros kaki; assembly: GCA_036245055.1. Taxonomy (NCBI): domain Eukaryota; kingdom Viridiplantae; phylum Streptophyta; class Magnoliopsida; order Ericales; family Ebenaceae; genus Diospyros; species Diospyros kaki. The sequence goes on along the minus strand of BSEG01000015.1, from coordinate 12,794,926 downwards.
TACCGAAAGCTGTTCCCGATCTTATTTCTTTCAGCACCATAAATCCTATCTTGGGGTGTTTGTTAATGCCACATCATTTTTCTTTGGCATCTCGGCTTTAGGGTACTCCCCGATTCTCGACTTCGTCAATTTTTCTTGCTATTCAGATACCAATTTTCTTTGAAATCCCATTTCTCTAATAAATTGCATATTTTTAATTAACCCAAATTTCTCGAGTATTACAGAAGGCACACGAGAGAAGCTCCCTTCTACATCTTCTTATTCCTTGTTCTTCTCAGCCATTGCCTTTGCTTTTACTTGTTGTCCGCTTCTTCTTCTTCCTTGCTTGAGTTGTGGTCTTATTTGTTCTTGCTCCAAGCTTAGTCATCACAAATTCTTCATCACTCTCTTCCTCATAGAGAGATCATTGGACAGTCATCGAGCAACCAAGGAAATGATTGCACACAACTTTGGGTCACCTCCATGCAGAAGGTCTTAGCACAGCTCCGTTTGAGGGTTTCGTGGCAGCTTGGGCATGGACCAACTAGGTCATCTACGTTTGTATAGGTGAGCTAGTCACTCGGGTGCTTGCAGGGACGAGAAGCAGACGTGGAGGTCACTGGAAACTTGTTGGTCAGTGAGGAAGTAGCTACCGTGTGGACAACCAACATCGGATCTTTCTCCAAAAGGTATTCCTAAAACCCCTATGGTATGGGTTTTCATTTATTGCATGTGGATGATGAATATCGGGTCTGGCAAGGTCGATTTTGTTAAGCTTTCAACCATTGCCCTTCACGCGCGCGAGGCCACGCAGGGCACCCCTGGGTGAGGTGTAAAACCCCATTTTTGAAATAAATAAATGCAAGAAATGTTTCATGAAACATGGCATTAGAATGGTTGAATTAGGGTTTTCAAAGCAGATTTTTACTATTAATTAGCCGAGTCAATAGAAGGGAGTACCTTGAAACCCAAGCAATCAAAAAGATCACGTCATCATTAAGAAATTCAAGATAAGAATTTTTGCACGAAAAGAAATGGGATCCGAGATAGTTTTCAATACAACTTCAGTTAAGGTTGATAAAACTGAATCATCAGAGGAAACCTATTAAAAGGCGACGGAACCCATAGGAGGCCTTGAATTTTTAAAGAGTAACCCTATAGTGTTTTCAGGTGAGAACGAGAAGATTTCAATAAAAATAATGCAGCTGGGCCTAAGCGTAGTTTCCCAAAATTACCCGAGGGTGGTCTAACATTGTTAATTCCAAGGTCTCGGGGTGTGAATGTTAATTCCAGATTTTGGGGGTCTCATTGCAAGCAATGGAAACTTCAGGGGTTTGTGTGAATGACTAAAAGTGAAAAGGTCAAAATGAGGGGATAAAAGTGTAATAATCAAAAAATAAAAGCTGCCATGGCTGACAATAGCTCTGGCTGGCCACCATTTGACGCTCTAACACCGGGAATTCCTAGAAAGTTGGTTGAAGAGGCTCAAGGATCCACCCAAGGCCTGTAATAAGCATGTGGGTGGCTGAAATTTCAAAAAATTTTGGCAAGGCGTGGTCGGTTTGCAGCGCCCTGTGAATGGGTCGTTGAGGAGGTGGTCAGATGTTTTTGGGTCACCCAAGGGGTGTTTGAGATGTTTAAGACCTCACTGAAGGCGGTCATGGGCGTTTTGAGGTCCGATTAGACCTATAAATAGAGGTTTAATGGTCGGGTTTTTGCCAAATTGAAGCTTAAAATCAAGCGAGTTAAAGGCCGAATCGAGAGTAAGTAATATAGGGCTTTTGCTCTATGAAGGGTGAGGATTATTTCTGGAGAAAATTGAGGGTTTTTGTGTGCGTTTGGTGGGGTTTTGAGCGTTCACTGAAAAGCGAGACGGCGGTGTCGGTCGAGAGTTCTAGGCTTCGGTTAAGGCCCTTTCGAGTGTCATTTTGAGCCACTAGAGGTACCAAGATGATCGATTGAAGGAGGAGATCATCCCAGGCCGAGAATCTAACATCTTCGGTGTGCTGTCGCGGAAGAAGACGACCGGAGCGTGGCCTTCATGCTTCTCTCCCACTCGCAATCAACACCCCAATAGCGTGAAAGAGCGTGTGCATCAGTTTTTTTGATTTTTTTATAATTTTTAGAAAAATATTTTAGGATTATGCAAAAATATTTATAAAAAATGGGATATAGATATTTATTTTAGAATTTTAGTAAGGAAAATTAGAGAGAAATTAAAGGAAAATGTGAAGATAATGTGAGAAAAATTGGTGATGGTATTTATTGATTTAATATGGTGTTTAGGGTGCCCTAGGGCCTAAGTTTGGGTGTTGGTGTGAGTTTCGAAGCTTGACACTCAAATTGAGGTGAAACCCGTATTTCGAGGAAACCAAATTTTATCTGAAGATGAGTAGTTTTATACCAAAGACTTGATTCACCAGCCTAGTTATGTGAGGGTTCTCACCCCATAATTAATTGCAAGTGTTTTGTCCTAAAACCTGGTTTGGTAAACGATTTTATCATGTTGATATGCCTTAATATGCTATGCATCATATAGATTTCATTTACATGTATTGATGATGAAATATGCATACATTCACGATGATATTATTGATCATGCATCGCATAAGGGTTTGGGATTATGGACTGGCGCCGATGTTCTACCAAGGGTGTACCCATACACCTCGGCCCGGGAATGGGGCTATGAAAATCGGGAGCAGCGTTGGGTGCAGTCAACTCAAATCGAAAATGATGAGAACATTTTGTATCTTACATACATGCACGAAAATATATTATTTTGTACTCTCACTTAGATGATTCATCATCTAACTTGGGATTTACTCCTAGAATATTCAAACGTTCCAGATGTTGTTGTAGCAAAACCAGATACGGAAGAAACATTTGACGACATTTTGCAAGTGCAAGATGAATTATAATTATGATGTTGGAAGTAATGTATTTAAGTTTCTGCTACTTAACATTTGAACATTTGAAAGACGTTGATGTATTGTCTGAACCATGGTTATTGTAATGTTAGGTTCAATTCTTAGCTTCCGCATTTAATGTTTTGATGTTTCTCGAATGGAAATTTTGAGATTAGGAATGATATGATGTATCAATTAGTTCAAGAAAAGAAAATATTATTCCAATATTGTCCTGATTTATAACATGCCCGAGAAAGTGGGGTGTTACATGAGGTCACTCGAGGGTGCCCTATGCCCCTAGGTGAGGGTATAGAGATGGTACTGCTATCACTAACCATTTGAATGATATGTAACGTATTATTGATTAGTTGTCTAGCATAAAAAATTTCTTTAATGATAAGGTGCAAGCATTGTGGCTTCTTGGTTCCTTAATGGACAATTGAGAGACATTTAAAGCATAATTATACATTTAGCTCTTGATGGAAATGTGACTATGGCTTCAGTTAAAAGTATCTTGTTGAATGAAGCAACAAGAAAAAAGACTGTAGGCTCTTCATTGGGTGATTCAGAGGCACTGGTGACAAAAAACTAGGGAATGAGCAAACTAAAGGCTTTAAGACTTACAGTAAATCCCAAAGTAAGTCCAAAATGAAAAAGAATCTTGAGTGCTTCCATTATGGAAAGAAATGTGACATGAAGAAACACTATCAGAAATGGAAAAAGGAACAAGAAAAGAAGCAAGAAGATAATAAGCAATACGTAGAAGAAAGAAACAAAGTGAACACTATCGTTGATGAATTTTTTGTTGTCCATGTTGGTGACATGGTAAATTTTTTTTGTTAGGACTCTAATTGGGTTATTGATAGTGGTGCCTCTCCATTCATGCTACCTCTTAAAATGAATTCTTCTTATCATATACTTTAGGGATTTTAACAGTGGTGAAGATGGGAAATTATAGTATTTCTATGATTATTGGCAAAGGTGATGTATAAACTTTTAGAAAACTAAACTTTAAAAGCAAGTAAACAAAAGTTTAGGCCAACTTATTACTTGAACTATTAAAAGCTTGTTGAATCAAACACCATGAATTCTAGACAAAAGTACATGTATATATGCTTATGACTACTTGAACAAGCAAAATGCAAGACATTTGCTAGATTTCTTTTGTTCAAATTACACTTCACACCCCTCAGAGTGGGTAAAAATGCAAAAATATCTCACTTTTCATACATTATACCCATTTTTTGTATTATTCAAAAGTTATATTAGGTTAGGAAGTTTCTGAAGTTTATAAAATTTACTAGCATTTCTTAATAATTTTTTGATCTAGGAAAGGTTGTGTAATTTTCATAATATAGGGATCCTGACTAACTGTAATGTGGTGAAATTTTAAACGTGTCAAGTGTGATTTTTTATTTTTCTAAAAAAGAAAAAGTAAAGACAACACTTTTAAAAGTTTAACTCTGATTATATATTAATTTGAAAGAAATTAAGTTATATCTATAGTTATTTTTATAATTATGAATTATTTTACTGCACTTTCATTTTATGTAAATATCTTATATGAATAAGGCTACACCCAACCACGTTTAGGATTATAAACTTCTCAAATCTTATGAATTTGCTTTTGAATTTTACCTAAAATACTTCTTATGAATGGAGATATTGTCCACACTTATATACCTTTGTCCCATGTTTAGCCGTGAGACTTTAGTTTGCACACTCAACAACTACATAAATTTTTTAGATAACCATGAAACTAAAATTACAACATTATTATTATAATAAAAAGAGTTTAAGCTAAATATTCTCTCGAGTTACATCACCATTTGGAGAAGGCAGTACATTAACTACTTTTCAGCCACTATCTTTGATCTAAATGCCTAATTAAAATTAAATCACATGATGTGTCACTAAAAATTACTTAAACCAAGCAGGGTTTGGATAAAATTCACTCGAAAAGATGAAAAAATGTTCAATAACTAGCTATAAAATCAACTTTCTGTTGGTCATATTTACAACATTGTACTGTGTTTGATGCTTAGGATGATGACTATATATAATGGAGCTCCAACTAAGGCTTTTTAACATACATATGCAATACAAATGCAAATGAAAATGCAGGTTAGACGAGGTAAGGCAGCCACTCTCAAGAAAAGTACCAATTGCATCTAGCAAGGTGAATCCTTATCGAAATTATCTTACTGTAAAATCACTAACTTACTATAAAATCATTAATTGCAAATAAATTCATAAAGCCTACAATGGACCCACAAATCACTTAAATACTCACACATACACACACATATATATACTTATACATATACTCACACAGAATATATATGTACACGCAGATTACATATACACACAGAATATATATATATATACATATACCTTCTTTGAGGTGACAGAGGCGGATTTGGTAACTGCGGACGTGGAGGAGAAGCCCGATCGAGCTGGAGGAGGTGATAGCGACAGCAACCGAAGGCGGAGGCAGTGGCGAATGGGTCGATCGGAGGAGTACTTCATAGAGAGAGAGCGAGGGGTGAGTTAGGGTTAGATTTAGAGATTTGGCGATTTGGGAAAGGAGGAAGGGAGAGGGAGATAGAAAGATATGGTAGGAGTAGTTCCCGCCCACATTTTTAGTTTTTTTTTTAAATATTTATTTGTTAAATAAAAATAAAATAATTTATGATTATGATAACTAATAAAATAATAATTTGAAGTAATGATTTGTGCATTTATAGAAAAATATAATTATATTGGAATTGCTTACATAAGTAGTACTTAAATCTTAATAATTTTTTTTTATTTCATGGTTAGAATTAAAAATTTTAGTCAATAATGACGGAAAAATGGTGTATTAATGATGACTTATTTAGCACGTTGTTAAAATTTATCTTATAACAACATGATTTATATTTAGTCATTAATAATACTATATTAAACACCAAAATTAATCTTATCGTTAGATTTTGGTCGTTAATAACTCTTTTTTTGTAGTGATTTGTTCTTAATTGTTTATTTGTGTCCAAGTGTAGACAAATTATTTGTAAACATTTAAATTATCATTGAGCTTTGTATAGGTTTCTTAAAACTATTAAAATCTAGATGAATCTAGTTTTCAAGGTAAACTAGGGAGAAAACTTTAGTGTAGTGGTTGCCTAGAACCCGTTGTTAGAAATCCACAACCGTGTAGAGCTTCGATTCTGCCTGATTACGATTCGTAGAGACGCAAGCGCGATTTCCTCCAAGTCAGTTCACACGATTGATCCTTCCACGGGACGCCTCGAGAAGTGCTAGCACCTTATACGCCTTTTGAGAGAGACGGGATTTTCCTTGTTATTTTCCACCTTCTTAAACGACATATAAATAGAGTTTAAGAACCCTAATCGTGCCTTGGAAAAACCTTAAACACTTTAGGCCCGGCCCTTAATCACATTGGACCGACTCTCTCTTTTTTTAATTATGGAATGGGCTCGATCTAAGTGTGTGACCCCTTAGGTCTACCATTAAACTAGATGTAGGGGCAATTCTATGGGGCTATATCAAGCCCTAATTTATTATATTAATTAAACTCTTTAATTAAACTCATGGACTTCTTAATTAACACATCTCATGGGCTTCATAATTAAACTCTTTAATTAATAGTTTTAGAATTAATCAAATTAATTCTAAAACCCTAGATATCATGATTAACATCTAGCAACATGCCATGAATACGTAGCCAACGATGAAAAACATGGACCTTTTCAATTGCAATTACCGTGCAGTAAAATCCTTTCATCGAACTATGTCTTTATTGAATTTAGGGTATGGTATTATGACGAAACCCTAATCATTCAATAACTATGTATCCATTCCAGATTTATAACTTGATAGGTGAAATCAAAACAACTTTTGATTTCCACCTCACATTCGCCAAAGATTTCCTCAGTCATAAAATCATCGGAATACATAGGACATCCTCTCATCTTGACAATAAGTGATGAATCCTATTTCGACATTCACAAGCCTTCATATGTGATAAGGTCACTCCCAGTGATAGTTTGTCAATGACTCCATTAGGATCCAAAAAAGCACCAAAGCGTAACCAATCAAATATAAGACTACCATGATGTCTAAAGTCTAAGGATCAATCTGCACTATTGCAACACAGGAATTCCAATTCGACATTAAATAATAACCATTAGGAATTTTGTAGCGGGTCAGTTCAGTGTACTTATTCTTATAATAAGCACCCACATATATGCACCGGTGTCCTCACATCAATGTTCATGAAACAAGACATTCTCCTGATTGAGCATGCATCATATATGCTAGTCTATTTGAGTTATTAGTGTTCAATCCTAATAACTCTATGACTAAGAACATTTAAGATTAAGGCTTGTAAAGAATATGTTTCATGATCGTTATCTCTATGCACAACCATATTCTATGAGCCTATTTGATCTATGAATTTTGTCAAGTATAGATTGCAATAAATAATGACGACAACCATCAATGACAAATAAAAAACATAATGCCTTGCAGTAATAATTGATTCAAAATAAAGAATCCCAATATAATCAGATATGATCAATTACATAAAACATGATTGGATTATGGGGCATAACTCTAACACCCGTTGTAATCTAGGTGTGTATAGTATGAAAACCTTAGTGAAATTGATTTAGTGAAACTACAATGGTGGTTAGATCTTGAGAGAGTGGACTAGGTGTGTGTGAAAACATCGAACCACTATAAATTATCTTGTACCTTATTTTATTTATTTTTACTATATCATGTGGCTTACATTTATTATTAATATGAAACATAATTTATTTTAATTATCAAATATATATTTTTAAATAAAATAATTAATCAATAATATTTATTAAAAGAGAAAAAAAATTTAATCACTCAGTTCACCCCTTCTTAAGTGGCCATACCATGAATTTCATGTTATATCAAATGGATATAAAGAGCGTATTTCTAAATGGTTATATAAATGAAGAAGTGTATGTAATTTATCCTCCCGGGTTTGAGGACCCTCTCCTAAGAGACCATGTTCAAAACTAAGAAATATCTCTTGAATTTGTCCCAATCAATTTGCAATTAGCTAACATTTTTACAAAACCCCTTCCAGATGATCGATTTAATTAGGGATAATAAATCCCTTCGGGTAGCTTAGAATATTGAAATGAGATAATTTCTTATGCAAATTTCATTTCTATTCTTTAAAAAAAAAAGAAATGCCAACTCAGATAAGGACGATCGTCTTCTCCTCCTCAGTTTTTTCTCATTTGAACCCTCTGGACACCCCGCTCCCTCAAATCTCTTCATCTCTAACATCTGCCTTGTTCGTTGCCGCCTCTCCATCGTCTCGCCGATTGGATCCACGGTGAGTCTTTATTTTTTTTCTTATTTTTTCTGGTTATTCGTTGTTTCTTCGTGTATCTCGTATCTCACCCTCCTTTTTGTAACCCTCTTGTTCGTTTGTTTGCTTTCTCAGTGTCCCGAGTCTCCTTCATTCGACTTCACGGTGAATTCCATTTCATTTGCATTTTTGTTTCATTTTTTTGGTTGTTTTTGTGTCTGATCTTGTTTTCGTTTCTTTTCTATTGTGTTTGGTTTTCATTTCATTGATATTGTTTTTATTGCTTTCTCAGTGTCCTGAGTCTCCCACATTCTTCCCTATCATGACCAGATCTAGCTAGATTTACCCAGATCTGACCTTCAAATCTGTCATCCTCTATCCTTGCCCTCGCTTTCTTGCCTCTTTTAATCAAAACCCTAATCTCACCCTCGTTTTTTTCCCTATCGTGATAAGATTTGTCTAGATTTAGCCAGTTTTAACCAAATCCAGCTTTCAAATCTGTGGCCCTTCGTCCTCGCCTTCTTGCTCTTTCCTTCTTGCCTCTGTTTAAAAAAAAAACCTGAAAACAACAATAAGTCATTGATTAGAAACATCTAAAACAACTGAAAGATCATGCCAGGATCCGGTTCTCCATATTGTGCCTGCAAATTCTTGAGAAGAAAATGTACTCAATGGTGCGTATTTGCCTCTTACTTCGGCTATGAAGAAGGACCTACTCATTTTGCAGCTATCCATAAGGTTTTTGGTGCCAGTAATGCCTCCAAACCCCTAGCCCAGCTTCTGGTAAGTGACCGATATGGGTCTGCTGTTACATTATCGTATGAAGATCAAACTAGGATTCAAGATCCCATTTATGGCTGTGTATCCTATATTTTTTCCCTTCAACAACAGGTTGTCGATCTGCAAGTTCATCTAACTTTACTGAAGGAATTACTGCTTACAAACTCTTGTATAAACCTTTAATATGTTCAAAATTGATTTCACCCATAAACTAATTCAAACCCTATTCTAGAACTTGATCTGAGATTTGGCAGTAATTTTGGACACATTCCATATTGTGAAAATAGATTATTACTCGTGAATGATCCAAACCCTATCTGAAGTTTTGAAAACCCAATAATTCCAGAAGAAAATATGTCGTTTCTTTGTTTCCAAGAGGATAATTCGCAACATTTCTCTATCGAAACTAACAGCAACCAATGATCATTCTGAGATGATGTCGATAAACTTGGATCCATTGTGTTCAGTAACCATCATCAGCACTGAGCATCGTCAAAATCCAAAGCTATCAACGTGGGTGAATTAGATTATTACTTTGTGAATTCTGTAATGATATTGTACCCCTTGAATATTCTATGATTGCTTTCTTAGATGTTGTGTAATCTTGGATCTGTGGTTGGAATGGTTAGCACGTAATTCTCTGACAAATGAGCTGCAATCATTCATTGTTTATTTGTCATTCTACCTAAAAATGATTTTTCATATTTTCATCATATTGGTTATGTGGATTATGCTTGATAAATGTCTCTCACAGACTCTATTGTTTATATCTTTATTTTTTTCACTAACATGTTTTTTTGATTATGACAAAAAGATGGAGAAGAATGAGAATTTATGTATGAGAATGAATTGTAATTTTAAGTTGTAAATATTTTTGTATGGGAGAGAATAATGTATGATAATTTTTTTTTTAATTGAGAGATCTTGTATGTGAAGAAATTGTATATCTGAAAGATAGAAAATTAATCTAGACATTCAAGGCAAGCAGGTGCACTTAAGGCAATCAAGTTTACTCCTTAAAACTCCTAAAAATTATTTTATCTATTAAGTTATATCCAAAATATTTGTATGCTATTAGTATTTTTTAAGGAGGAGCTTATAATATAAAATTAAGGGAGAGTTTAAAAATATTTTATCAAATTAATTATCTCATAAATCATGTTTTTGTCATCATAAAAAAGGGGGAGAATGTTAAACCAACTTGCTCATGTTAATTAAGTTTTGATGATTAACAAAAGGAGAATTTTTAATATACAAAATATAATATTTTAAGTGATTAACAAAAAGAGTATTTTTCTTAAAAATGTTAATTGTAGTACCGAATTATTTTTGATTAATTTATAAAATATTTTTTTTATAGTATATGTATTACTAAAAATATTATTTTCTATTAAAAATATTTTTAAATATTTTTTAGATTAATTCATAAAATATTTTCATAACATATGTATTACTAAAAATATTATTTACTATTAAAAATATTTTTAGATTAATTTGTACAAAATTTTCATAGTTTATGTATTACCAAAAATATTATTTTTTATTAAAAATATTTTTTTAAGATTAATTTATTAAATTTTTTCATAACATATGTATTATCAAAATTATTATTTTCTATTAAAAATATTTTTTTAAATATATTTTTAATATTAATTTATTAAATATTTTTTATAGCATATGTATTATCAAAAATATTATTTTCTATTTAAAATATTTTTTAAATATATTTCAAAAATCTGACTCTTATACCAGAAAAACTTAGTATAATTTAAAATTAATATGTACACTCATATAATCAAGGAGACTTATAGATTAGCTGACAAAGGAAAGCAATGACAACCTTGAGGTGTGGGATCAAACTATGGGGCATGCCTCATGATTTGATCCTAGCACTTCACAATTGTCCTTGTCTTCTCTTATCAGCTGATCTACAAGCCCTTTTTGTTATTTGGGTGCACATATTAATTTTAAGTTATACTAAATTTTTCTACTATAATAGTCAGATTTTTAATTGTTGAAAAAATAGCTAAAATGGCTATAAATACCCCCCAAATTTGGGCTAGTTACCCCTTATATTTAGTGAAGTCTAGTTGATAGCCAATTTATTTTTATAACTCTGAATAAATTTGAACAACATAGAATTTCATTTACTATGAAAATATGGTTCAACTATTTTTTAGTATAGTTTGACATTTATCTTGTTAATTATACATGCTTTGAATATTTAGAGATTAATATTTCAAATGTGTTTGTTACTATTCTTGTGTAAATCTAGTTAATACTTAATTAGAAAGCATTTGTTGGATTTTCTATCATATTTCTGTCAGTGGCATGAATAGCATTGAGTGGATATGCTTAGATTTTTATTTATGGTGTTGAGAAATGGATGTTGTTGGTACAAAAAGCAAGCTCATGTCAAGAGCGGAAATTTTGGGATAATTATTAGACATAGTAGCATCACATCATCTACCTTTTTTTTTTTTTTTGCTGATTAATTGGAATACTGTTTGTGAAAAATCATGGCCGATTTTGATGATTCAACTGCTTTACATTGGTATAATTGAGACTATATTTTTAATTTAAAAATAATTAATTAAAAATATGTTGTATTTTTTTACAGGAACAAATGATGCAGTTGGATCGAGATAATCTTCCAGATAAAATGATTGATAATGATATTTTAGAGAAGTTTCTTGGATGACAATATGTTTGTTTGTTTGGTTGGGGGTGATCTCCTAATACTTCTAGGACAATATGCACTAGTGAGGAGTCCAGTCGTCCAATCTACAAACCATTGGTTGAAGATTTAAACAAGTACAAGTCTTTTTTTTAAGAGTTCCAGGGAGACAGAAGCATGCTGCGACAAGAGTTTGGTGACAAGATTTAATAATTTGTTTTATGTTTTTTTTTATTTATATATATTTGAACATTTTAGGTGACTTTATGATTTTATGTTTATTTTGACTTTATAACTTTTTAGGTGCGTATATGTTTGAATTAGATTGTAATAGATGTTGCAACAATTGAAATTTTAAATATAAAATTTTAGTTTTGCCCACACATAATATGTTTTTTAACCACATATATGCAAATTATTCTCTCATATGAAAATTATTTTTTATATTAGTGCCTACACATAATATGTTTATTACCCACATTATATTCTTTTTTACCCACACATATTCAAAATCTTTTTATATTATTACCCACACATAATCTTAATTTTACCTACACATAAACAAATACATGTGTCATGCCACATCATCATCCAATTAAAGCCATGTCATCAACCACGTCAGCAACCACGTCATAATTACAACTTCTTGACATAAAAATACCTACACATATAGAAATATTTACCTACACATATATGTGTGGGTAATATATTAAGTTTTACCCACACATAAATATATGTGTGGGTAAAAGTTATTTTCTAACCCCCTTTTACCCACACATCTTGACACTTGCATTATGTGTGAAGAAAAATTATAGTTGACACATAAGGTAATTTTTACCTACATTTATGTGTGTGGGTAAATCCCTCAAATTCTTGTAGTGAAATTCAAGTACTTCCATTACATATTCAAAGCACCCAAAAGTTCTCAAACGCTCTCAAGAAAAACATCTAAGCAATTTGAAACTCTGTAAATATTATTGCACATCCATCGAAGAGTCACAAGGTAAGAGCAGAAAAGTTATTCAAGTCTTCTACGACAAATCTAAACTTCTCCATTTGAGATTACAAATTTATTTATTTATTTAAATATTATTGCTTTGTATAATTTGTTCTTAATTGCTTATTTGTGTCCAAGTGTGGACAAATTATTTGTAAACATTTAAATTATCATTGATGTTTGCATAGGTTTCCTATAACCGTTTAAAATATAAGTGAATATAGTTTACAAGATAAGTTAGGAAGAAAACTTTGATATAGTAGTTGTCTATAACTCATTGTAATTTAGGTGTATATCTAGTTTCCAAGGTAAGATAATGTGAAAATCTTGGTAAAATTAATTTAGTGGAACCTCAAAAGTGGTTAGACCTTGGGAGAATGGACTAAGTGTGTGTGAAGATACCGAACCACTATAAATTATCCTGTGTCTTATTTTATTTATTTTTTCTATATTTTGTAACCTACATTTATTATTAATCTCAAACATAATTTATTTTAATTATCAAATATATATTCTTAAATAAAATAATTAATGAATAATATTTATTTAAAGAGAGAAAAATTTTAATCACTCAATTCACCCCTTTTTGAGTGGCCATATCCTAAGGGACCAACAATTAATAATAATAACTTCACAAAAAAAACGAAACATCAAAATCAAGAAAGAAATAGAGGATGATAAAGAAAGCAAATAAATCAAAGGAAAAAGAGATTGAGAAATTATCATAAGCAAGCTTCAATGACTCAAAACATTATTAAATAAGAAAAACTAAAGTCATGCTTGATAACATTACTTACGCAGTCACATAAACTATGTTGAGGAGCCTCATTAATATGCAATAGGATTTAACACATCGTTTAAAAATCATGGTCAAAGTCATTGTGACATTTCTTTATTTTTTTTCTCTCTAACTTTTACTTTCAAATTCACCATAGCAAAGACATTGATAGTGATATCGCCACCACTCGTTTACTTATGTTAAACCTTTTCTCTCATATTTTGTATTTCTTTTATGTATTTCATTTTCTCTTTTCTCATATCTTATCTTATTTATTGGCATTTAAGCACATGCTTGGGTTTGATTATAATATGAGAGGAAAGGAAAAAAGAATTAGTGATATAAAATAATTTATTTGTTAACTATTTTAACAATAAATAATTTTAATGATTTCGAAAAACATTATAAAAGATGGAAGCATTTTTCGCATAGTTTGGGGGTGTCAAGTAGAATTTACTTTTTTTTTTTTTTTAAATTTTGTAGTTTTTTCATTTCAAACAATTCCATGTCCATGCTCGAAATAAAAATATAATATAATCTAATGTGGGATGAAGCGCCTCTTGCAGGCCTTCAAAAGAGAATGACTTGGCCGATGCGCAAAGCCAAAACGATGACATGCCTGCTCACCCGATTACTGGTCGCTTCTAGTACTGCCACTTCCTTTCTCATTGCCACTCCAAACGGTCTCTCCAAACCTTCTTGCTCTCTACCAAATTCATCTCCGGTAAACCCCTTTCTATCTCTTTCACGTTTCTTTATGTACGCATAGTTATATGGTAAGCGATTGCTGATTACAGGCTTTTCTGGGGCGAAATTGGGGGTCTGCATTTCGTGGGTTGTGTTCGAGCTCCGGCGAAGCGAGAGCCATGGCCAACAGACCCGTTTCTACATTGCAGAGCTTGCAAAATCAGGACTCCATATCGTACCTGTCGCAGCGTGAAGCGGCGGAGATCGACGAGATTCTTATGGGTCCTCTTGGGTTCAGCGTCGACCAATTGATGGTCGGTTTTCGATTTCCAAGCTTTAGCTTTGCATGCAGCTCGCAAGTAATTGTTGGGTTTTGATGAGAATTGTGTATTTGCAGGAATTGGCCGGTCTCAGTGTAGCTACGGCTATTGAGGAGGTAAGCTTTGATGTTGGGATTATTGTATTTTTTTCTCGAACCTTAAATGAAGACCCGCTGTCGTTACATAAAAATTGCCAGTTTACGTGATTCAGATCAGTTCATTTGGCATCTATATCGGGTGTCAAGTTCAGTGTTTTCTGGTGTTTTATATGGTATTTGAGGTTCGGTGTTTATGAAGCACCAGACAGCAAAGATTTCAAGATACTGCAAAAGAACAAAATGTTTTACCTGTTTTATTTATCCCTTATTTATAAGTACAAGTTAAGCATAAAAGTAACCAACCTATATTAAGAACTTTTTTCAGCCCTTACTCCTGGCGTAACCAACTACCAGGTCAATAAGCCAAGAGGGAATCTCTTAGTCAGTCAGTAATTTCATTCAATCTCTCTCAAAAACGGATACCCCGTACAAATGTTGGTATGAGTATACCAACATCATTTTGTCCAAACAGCAAAATTTTAAATAGGAAGAAAAATCAAACTAAAAATACTTCTCTTGAGGGTATAAACCCTGCTACAACTCAGATGATCTAATCAAAATAATGGATTTTTGCTGTCAAAAAATGTGCGTACCGGAGACCTTGCTTCTGGAAGATTAGTATAGAGAAACTTGTTTCTAAGTCTTTAGCATATCACAGTTGTTGAGAGATAGAGGGGGCCATTATGCCCTGTTCCCGAAACTGTCTATGGGGCTTATTGACTCATAATTTTCAGTGCTTACTGATTCATAATTTTCTAAGTTAGAGATACTACTTTTGGAAGTTCTGCATATGTTTCTAGTTGTACCACTACTGCATTTGACAGGTCTACAGATCAAGTGATTTTAAGCGTGTTCTTGCTATTTGTGGTCCTGGGAACAATGGCGGAGATGGTCTTGTAGCTGCTCGTCATCTACATCACTTTGGATATAAACCATTTATTTGTTATCCAAAACGTACTAGTAAGCCTCTTTATGATGGCCTGGTTACTCAGGTACACCAATGGGACTCTCAACTTGAGATTTTGGTGACAGATAACTTTATGTTTTTGCGGAAGTGTTTATTTTTTTGTTATAATTTTGTAGTTGGAATCACTCTCAGTTCCTTTCCTGTCAGTGGAAGATCTGCCTACAGACTTATCAAATGACTTTGATATTCTAGTGGATGCAATGTTTGGATTCTCATTTCACGGTAATTTCTTCTTTATCAGTACTGAGAATATTCCTGCATCAGCCTTTTCTTTTGATCCCTGCACAAAATCTGGGAAAACTCAGAAAACTCTTGTATGTCTTAAATCATTATAATTTGTTTTCTTTTATTGATGTCTATAGTTGGTTGCCATATTGCTATGAAGAAGTATACTATAAAAGATTCAGAAGATCCCAGAAGTGTTAAAAAGGTATTGGTGATAGAAATATATAATTGTTGTATGTCCTCCTAGGATTTTTATGAGGGCACAATAGTATATCATACTTTTCCCAACCATGCTTAACAATTATTATATGTCCTCTAGGATTTTATTGAACAATAGTTTGTTATGTCCTTCTGGCCATACTTATCACATAAATCATGCAACTAGACCTCATTTTACTTTTTCTGTCCATTAATGCATCTTCACTAAAGTTCAAGATTTCCTATTTCATCATAAGGTCATATTTATTTAGTCTTAATCTTTTTTAGCATTCCAGTTTCTATACAATCTTCAGCTTCTTGATCACTTTCCCTAAGTTGGGGAATGTAATATTTTCTGATCAGTTTAAAACATCCCTACGAGTTCTAATTTTCTCAAACCCGGCTGTCATTGGTGTTTCCTAATGCATGGTTTCCACTTTTTCCATGGTTTTGTTCAAGATTGTCTCCTAAGTGTGCTATTGACCAACTCACTTGAATGGTTAAACCATTAGAGAAAGAGGCAACTTTATCTTTTATTTTATTATTTTTATTCTCAGCACCCTCCTCACATGCCAAATTTTATTAATAACTGGGTCAACCACATACAACTACTTAAATATTTGACTGGCTGTAAACTTACCTTGATATCATGTTGAATGATTAACCACCAACTCATCTAAAAACTTAAGCTTTTAGGGACAACAATAATTCTATCTTTTATATTATTATTTTCTCTATGTAGACTTAACTGTAAAAAGAATTAATAAAATATATTCTCTATCCTCCTTATTTATCTTGTATTTTATCTATCTTGTAATTTGTCTTTATCTTATTTCTTTCCTGATTAGGTTTATTTGTATTTTTCTTTGTTGTAATCTAGTCCTATAAAATAGGAATGTAATCTCTAAAATCTAGGAGAATTCTTAGAAAACTCTTGTATAAATATTTTTCATTCGTATCAATAAAATATATGGGAATACCGCTTCCCTTCCTCCCTTTCTACATGGTATCAGAGCCTCGTTAATAGGCTGATACAGTAAACCCTAGTGCCTTCATTGCACTGTTCAAGTCGGAACTTCTCTGTTCGGCCATCATCTTGCAGCAGCAGCAGCACCACCACCACCACCATTAGATTCGCCATCTCCAGATCAGCTAACCCCAGAAAAATCACCGGCAACCGGAACCCCACGCGCCGCCGTTCAAGCTCGCTTCGACTCCACGTGCTGGCGCGTGAAGGAGCGTCCGCAGCCCTTTCGCCTTCGATTGCTCCAGATCTGAACTCCAGTGTCTCTCTAGCCCATCCCTGGTGTCAAAATCTTGTGTTGCTGAGTGCTTCTTCCTTCCGTTGCTGTCTCAAATTGCCGATACTATTGCTGTCTTATTTTTTCCTTTCTGCCGATACTGTTGCTGAGTCTTCACCATGATAGACACTTCTGAGACAAAGAACAGTGCTTCATCTGACATGCCAATGGGGAGTTTGTCTAACAGTGACCTTCTAGGGTTACATCAATCTTATAGGCTTGATGGAAGGAACTACTTACAATGGGCGCAGTTTGTGCAGACTTTCTTAAAAGGAAGAGGAAAGATGGCCCATCTGACCGAGCCTAGTTCAGATGCTAAAGACCCTAATTTTGCTTCATGGGAAGTAGAGGATTCCCTGATAATGTCTTGGCTATAGGGCTCAATGCATCCTGAGGTAAGTAAAAATTGCATGTTCTTGTCTACGGCTAAGGAGATTTGGGATACTACAAAGCGTACTTATTCTAAAGTGCAAGATGTCTCAGTTATTTTTGATATTAAGATGAAAATAAGTGATACTAAACAGGGTTTTCTAACTGTCACCGAGTACTATAATAAAATGAATGGATATTGGCTTGAGTTGGATCATTATCAAGATACCAAGATGAAATGTAGTGAAGATGCAGCCGCCATAACTGCAATATTTGAAAGAGATAGGGTAGTTGAATTTTTAGCAGGCCTTAATGCTGATTTTGATCAAGTAAGGGTGCAGGTCCTAGGGAAAGACAAAATTCCTTCTTTAAATGAAGTCTTTGCTATTGTTCATAGTGAGGAGTATAGGAGAATAGCTATGCTAAATGAGACTTCTCTTGAGGGATCTGCAATGGCAACTAACAAGAAAGATGCTTCTCGGTTTAGGTCACAACAAGGTGTGAATGTTTTTAATCCTAAAGCTCAAAATAAAGATGGTTTATGGTGTTCTTTTTGTAAGAAATCTAGGCATACCAGGGAGACCTTTAGACTCCATGGGAAAGAAGTGGTACTGAATAAGGTGGGAGGGATGAAGAATCTTCAGAATTTCCAACCTCGACAACAAGTTCAAGCCTATCAACCTACCAAAGAGGAAGAGACTGCATTGGAGAAGACAGAATCAGTTACAACCGATTCATCTATCATGACTGAACAGCTTAATGCTGAAGAAATCAGCAAGCTTAAAAGCTTCCTAAAGACTATTCAAGGTGGTTCTTGTTCCATTGACCAAACAGGTATTTGCTTGAATTTAGAATCTAGTATTGCCTCACATACTATTAGGAATAATCTATGGATTTTGGATTCGGGATCTACTGATCATATGGCCTTTGATATAAATGTCTTCGATTCCTATACCCCACTAAGTAGCTCCAAAAAGATAACGGTGGCCAATGGTAATACAATTCCTATAGCTGGACATGGTAATGTAAATCTTAATTTCTCATTGCCTATGCAACATGTTCTTCATGTCCCAAATCTTTCTAGCAACTTGATTTCTATTCATAAGCTAACCAAGGATCTAAATCGTTGTGTTGTCTTTTTCCCAAACAAATGTGAATTTTAGGCACTGGACACGGGGAAGAAGATTGGAGTTGGTGAGGAATGGAATGGATTGTATTTTCTGAAGACATGCAGTGCTGATCTTAAGGGGAAGAGACCTTCAGCCTGCTCTTCTCAGCCAGCTTCAGCTTCTTTGATTCCTATTCAGCCAGTTGTTTCAATTCATGATTTTTGGCTTCAACATTGTCGTTTAGGGCACCCTGGCATTAGTGCTATGCAGTCTATGTTTCCAACTATGCTTAGAAATTTGGACATTTTTAATCTTCATTGTGATGTGTGTGAACTTTTTAAACATCATAGATTTTCATATCCTGTGAGTAACAATCTATCTTCTCTTCCATTTACTTTGATTCATTCGGATGTGTGGGGACCAATTAAAATTCCTAATTGTTCTAGGGCTAGGTGGTTTATTACCTTTATTGATGATTGTACAAGAACAACTTGGGTTTATCTCTTAAAGAATAAGGCTACTATTAGTTTTATCTTGCCTATTTTCTATAAGATGATATCTACTCAATTTGGGTCTCAAATTAAAAAATTCTGAACTGATAATGCAAGAGACTACTTCAATCGTCCTTTGCGTAAATTCTTCCAGCAAGAAGGTATAATTCATGAGTCTTCATGTGTTGATACTTCTCAACAGAATGGTGTAGCAAAAAGAAAAATGAGACATTTGCTCAATGTTACTAGAGCTGTCTTACTGCATCATTCTATCTCTAAGTCTTTCTGGGGGGAGGCAGTTTTGACTGCTGCCTACCTAATTAACCGAGTTCATTTTACTCTTCTAAAACACCAAAGCCCAATTCAGTGCTTGTCCACCTATTTTCCAGCAGTGTTCTCTCATACTCCTCTTCCTTTGAGAGTCTTTGGTTGTGTTGCTTTTGTCCATGTACCCAAACATCATAGGGATAAACTAGACCCTCGAGCCCTCAAATGTGTGTTTCTTGGTTATTTGCCCACTCAAAAAGGGTACAAGTGTTATCACCCTGCTACTAGAAAATTTTATGTGACCAAAGATGTTACATTTGTTGAAAATCAGTCATTCTTTGGTCCTCCTAGTGTTGATATTCAAGATACACATATATCTTGGGCTGATATAAATAATGATCTTCCCATTTTGGAAACCTCTCATGATTTGCAGATTCATGCTCCATCTAACTCTTCCTTAGATGAACAAAACCAGCCGGAACCTCCAGAAGAACAACTGCCATCCACTTCAATTCGATTCAAAGGATCTCCCTATGTATTTAAGAGGAGAACACAACAACAACTGCCCATTCCAGAACCTCTTCCAGCACCAGTTTCCTCTCCTAATCCAGGTAATGAAACCTCACGTTGTTGTCCCTCTGATTCTCAGCCCAATTCTGCCACATCTAATTCACTGCCTGCATCAATTACTAATGACCTTGATCTACCAATTACCCTTCGCAAAGGGAGCATAAGCTGCACCTAACATCCATTGGCCAATTATATGTCCTATCACCGCTTATCTCCAAATCATAAGGCTTTTCTGACTTCCTTAGACACAATTCCTATTCCTAAGATAGTTAATGAGGCTTTCCAAGATCAGAATTGGGTTCAAGCAATACAGGAGGAGATAAGGGACTTAGAAAAAAATCAGACATGGGACATTGTCCCTAAGCCAAAGGGAGTCAAGCTCGTAGGCTGCCGGTGGGTTTTTAACCTCAAATATAATGCAGATGGGTTCCTAGAAAGGTATAAGGCAAGGCTGATTGCTAAGGGATACACACAAACTTATAGTATTGATAACCTAGAAACTTTTGCTCCGATAGCCAAAATGTCAACTATGCGTATCCTATTATCCCTGGCAGCGCACTATGGCTAGAAGTTGCACCAATTTGATGTAAAGAATGCCTTATTGCATAGAGATTTAAAGGAAGAGGTGTTCATGGAACCTCCTCCCGGCTTTGATAAAGGGTTGTCTGGACAGGTATGCAAATTAATGAAAGCTCTTTATGGCCTTAAACAATCTCCTCAGGCTTGGTTTGATCGTTTTTCTAAAGCCATGAGGCATATGGGTTATTCTCAAAGTAGGGGTGATCATACTCTTTTCTTTAAGCATTCCTATGGGGGAAGGGTAACATCTATTTTGGTTTATGCGGATGATATTATTGTCACTGGAAATGATTGTGAGGAACAGGTACAACTTAAGGATAATTTGTCCAAGACTTTTGAAATTAAAGATCTTGGCATTTTGAAGTATTTTTTGGGAGTAGAGGTAGCTTATTCTAAAGCAGGTATCTTCTTATCCCAAAGAAAATATATTCTTGATCTATTGCATGAGACAGGTTTGCTAGGTGGCAAAGGTGCAAGTACTTTGGTGGAATTTAATGTTAAACTATGTGATCAAGGTCAACCGGTGGATAAAGGGAGGTATCAACGATTGGTTGGCAGACTAATCTACTTATCTTATACCAGACCAGATATTGCATTCGCAGTAAGTTTTGTTAGTCAGTTAATGCATTGTCCTATAGAAGATCATATGCAAGCTGTACGACGAATTCTGTGCTATTTAAAGACAACTCCAGGTAAATGAATCTTATTTAAAGGTAGGACAGATCTGGATATCACAGGATACACTGATGCAGACTATGGAGGGTCTTTGGTTGATAGACGTTCTACCACAGGTTATTGTGTCTTCTTAAGTGGAAATTTGGTTTCTTGGAGGAGTAAAAAGCAAGGGGTAGTAGCGCGATCAAATGCGGAAGCCGAATTTGGGGCACTAGCAATGGGCTTATGTGAGTTGCTGTGGTTGCGAATTATTTTGGAAGATTTGAGGATTTTTAGCCATGGGCCAATCAAATTGTGTTGTGATAATAAGTCAACTATAAGTATAGTATATAATCCTGTGCAGCATGATCGCACAAAACATGTAGAGATAGAAAAACATTTTATTAAGGAAAAATTGGAAGCCGGATTGATTTGCATTCCGTATGTGTCTTCGGAAGAACAGTTGGCTGATTGGTGTGCAAGCTAGGGATGGTTGATATTCATTCTCCAGCTTGAGGGGGAGTGATAAAATATATTCTCTATCCTTCTTATTTATCTTGTATTTTATCTATCTTGTAATTTATCTTTATTTTATTTCTTTCTTGATTAGGTTTATTTGTATTTTTCTTTGTTGTAATCTAGTCCTATAAAATAGGAATGTAATCTCTAAAATCTAGGAGAATTCTTAGGAAACTCTTGTATAAATATTTTTCATTCGTATCAATAAAATATACGGGAATACCGCTTCCCTTTCTCCCTTTCTACAAGAATGTCTTATGTTTGTGAAATGGAAAGCGTTTGAGATGTCTATATATTAGCCATGAACTTGTGGGAAAAATTCTGTTCCAAGCTATAAACTAGACTAGAAAGAAAGTAGCAAGCATTTCTATTGCATTTCTGAATGATGGTCCCATTGTCATCTTATATTGGAAAATAAATGTTTCATTGCATACTCTTAAGTCTTTTTGGGGGAATTTACACATATCCTTTAAATATTTGGGTTTGTGTGTTGTAGGACAGAATAATAAATTTTAGGAATTAGTATTGTTTATTTTATTTATTTGGTTATTTCTTATTTTAGTTTGTTTTCTAGTCTCTTTTGTTTATTTTTAGATAACCCTTCAGTCATTAGGCCCCATTACATCCTAATTAGATTAGGAATCCTACTTAGATTGTGATTACGTTTACAATCCTAATTAGAATGGATTAAGGGATCCTAGTTAGAGTAGATTTTTATCTATTAGTTGTCTATAAATAGTCTTTTAGATTGTAATTAAGGGTAGACTTTGATTATTGACATTGAATGTTGATATAAGTTTTGAGTAATTGGGATTACTCGTGTTTTCATTTTGGGTTCTGCATCATTGTGCATCATAAAGAGTTTGTCCATAATTAAGAGTATTCTGGTAACAAGAATTCTTTTGGCAGTTCCTTGTCTATTGCAGTGTGGTATATCATATTCTGAAATTTATACCCTTATATCCTTAAGGTACCCCAAGGCCTCCTTTTGATGATTTGATCCAGAGGCTGATACATATTCAAAATAAAGATCGAATTCATCAGGAATCACCACCTGTTGTCTCCATAGATATTCCATCTGGGTGGCATGTTGAAGAAGGTGATATCAGTGGAGAAGGCATTAAACCTGACATGCTGGTACAATTTTGATGGAAACCTTGGTTTACCTTGCTACTCGCCAATTTGGAATCAATGCTTTATCATTTTTTATTGCCATGCAGTATACTTCTTCCAATACTGCCATTAATCATATGTTTTTAATGCGCAACGATTTTGTTATAGGTTTCTTTGACAGCTCCAAAGTTGTGTGCCAAGAAATTTCATGGTCCACATCACTTTCTAGGTGGAAGGTTTGTTCCACCATCCATTCTAGATAAATACAAACTTCAACTCCCACCATATCCTGGCACTTCAATGAGTGTCCGAATCGGAAAGCCTCCACAAACTGACATATCATCTCTGAGAGAGAACTATATTTCTCCCGAGTTTCTTGAGGACCAGGTAGAGGCAGACCCCTTTATTCAGGTATGCTTTGATCCAAAACTGAATGGTTATCACAATCTAATTTCTGGTTACTTTTAATATTGCTAGAACTAAAAGTGAAAGATGTAGGAACTTATAACTACTGTGTATTTAGCATGTGATGTTTCCAGATGCAGCCTTACATGTCAGCCTACGAATGGGACCTGTGTAAAGATCACTATCATTTTAGGTACCTTAACAAGCCACATTCAGTTGTGCCTCACCAATTCCTGGGCATGTGACTGATAGACAAACAAGTTGGCTAAGGAATGGAGATGCATGAACATAAGCCTAGGAAGCTCAGCCTCTAGGGGGGAAGCTTGTGTTGGGTTGGGGTTGTTTGACATAGAATGAGCTAGGAATCTTGAGGTGTTGTGGGTTGGTGGCTCAAGACAGTTTTATTTTGGGCATGTTAACCAAATGAGTACTAAGTGCAAGGAGGTCAGCTTGGTTTTAGAGGGAGAGCCTGCCTATTCATATTAGAAATGGATGTTAATGGACGTGGCTTATCTGCAGGGTAGTTTATCTTCATTATGGTTCTAGTTCATTTGGGATGAGGGATACAACTATGTGGGATATCCTTATTCTTGACCGAACTAACTCCTTGGCGGATTCAAATATTATCTCTATATAGTAAGGGCTTTGCCCAGTGGAAAAGAAGAATCATTCTTACAGTCTTGCCTCTTTTTCGTAGTTGTGCTGCCTCTTTCACCCTTTACTACTTGGGTTACTTGGTGCACCAACACTAATATGCTGTTAGATTCACGGCTAAAACCCTAGATACTCAAACTTTTGGTGACTCCTTGGGGACATTGAATTAAAAGTCACTTTCTTAGAGCAGGCAAGAAAACTACTAACTGCTTATGCTATTTGCAGAGCCGCAGCAACTGAGAGGTTCATAAACAATCACATAACATGATATAATCCAACAGAGTATTCCTTGGCTCCTTAACAATATGCTTTGCCTACTCTACTCTACCAATCCACCAATCCAGTTGTACCTCTACAGGTCCTCTGACATCATTGCAGTAGCCAATTATGCAGTCAATCAACTTAACGTTGGTAACTCCCCTGTGACATACGTATCTAATGCAGCAGCTGGCAATGGCCCACATCTAATGCAGTTTATGTTGGTGCATCAGATGCCAGAACTTATAAACTCACAGCAATAGGTAAGATCCTGTATGAACATCTGAAGGTGGCTATTCCCCATTCTGCTTGGTCAAACCTCTGATTTGCTTGCCGTATGTAGATATAAGCATGCAATGTTATTTGTTGGAACAGGTAGAAGGAATGCCCGAGATTAGTGGATAAGGTTGTTGTTAGGAGATAAGAGAAGTTTCCGAGATTAAAGGTGGGATGAGGCAGTTTGGAAAAAAAAAAAAAAAAAGATGACTCCTGAAATTTAAATATCAGTTTATTTGTTTTATCTTCTAAGCTTAATTCAAATCTATTCCTGATTTTTAGGAGATAGTTTAGGTGGTTTCTCGTGTGTATATATCCCATACTAGAATTCAATAAAAGATCAAGTAAGTTTTCCTAAGATTCAGTTTATTTCATTATTTGATTTAATGCTAGTGTAAAAGTGGAAAGGAGTCTGTTGTGCAATTCATTAATACACTGGAAGCAACCAGACTCTTGAGGTGGTGCATGGTGCTGAACAGATAACTAGGCTTTGGACATGATGTTTTTGAAGAAATTTTAATCTCCATAATCAGATTGGGGTTTATAAAATCCAACAAAAAAATTTCAGATCTGTCCATGAAAACATGAAACAAATAAAGTTACCTCACGTAGTTTCATGAGCGCAAAATCCTCCAAAAATATCACACACAATGCCTTTGATCACCTTCCGCCCATCTTGGAACTGAAGAGGTCCTTTGTTTTTTTGATGGCTTAGAAAACAAAAAACCCTAACTAGTACTTGTTACTAGTGTTATATAGATATGGCTAGGGCATGTCGCGTGGGACCTAGTGGAATTTCCTCCTATATTTAAAATTAGTTCATATTAATATAATAACTGAAATCATGCTCATCAACAGATTTACAATTTAAATAAAGGACTAGAGGCTCATTCGTGAGACCCCTTTACATTTTAGGCCTTCCACCAACTAATATTCTATACAAATTTATGGAACTAGACCAAGTCAAACACTTTTGCCCCCAAGCATATATGTGTGTCTCCTTCAAAATATTTGGATAACACAACAATTTAGAAAACCAGATATAAAAAATTTCATGATGTATTCTTGTATGCAAAGAAATATCTATGAAATCTTTTATATATTAACTTGGCAGATTTTCTCCAAAATCTAAGAAAGGCAATCATAAATATTCCCTCCTACAGTAAGAGTGGTGGATTCTTTATTGAATGACTAGTGCCTCATATACTCTCATTATATAACCTAACATGTCTTTATAGCACCACCTAGGCATTACCAATTAATAGGTGTTAAGACTACATAAATCATATATAAGACTTAGCATCATTCATAGGTCTTAGGACTTTCTGTAACATAATACTCTTTTAGTAAAGTGATAGGTCTAAGAGTATTCTTATAGTGGCCCTGGTTAATATTTAACTCTACAAATACTCTCATGTTATGTTATTTTAGTAAGAGTCTACTCTAGTGACTAAAAACACACCACTCTATCACATATAGTAATACAACATGTGCCTACCTTTTCAACCAACATCATGGCCCACAATGTTCATAGGTTGTGAGCAATTTTAAGATTATAAGGGAAAATAAAATCATGTTTCCTTGTTAGCTATCTCTATTACTAACATGATTTTGTATAATGCAATCTAAGGGCAAAATATCATCCAATATGGTATAATAAATAAATAGTCCCACAAATATGCATGTAAAAAATATTTCTCAAATTCTATTATCAAATAATAAAAGTATTGGCTTTGCAAGGCATGCAAATTTTTAGTTTTTGCCATCACTTGAAACCCAATGCAAATGGCTTGATAAAAAATTAGGTAAAATGCATGTTGTCCCCAGAGTCCAATTCTAGATGAGATCTTGACCTAGCCCCCTCTTTTTGGCCTCCATTATAACTTTGTAACTTCCTATACTTGCTCTAAATTTTAGATTCTCGACTTGACAAGTAGAATTCTCAATCGCTTGAGAAGAATTGATACGAGGGAAATTGGGAAATTAGGGGGAAGATTTGAGAGAATAGAGAAAGGGAGAAATGAGAATTGGGAGGGAAAGAAAATTGAGAGGGAAACTGATTTCTGAATTCATTCATCATGTGGGGGTAGGCGTAGATCAATTGTATTTATACTGATCTATAGCCTAGATTGGGCACCAAAAACAGTTATCACATCCCACTTACCTTACAACTTGCCATAGGACATGTTGGAACATTCCTCCAGCTATGCCAATACTCGTGGCTTATTTAACAAGGCCTAATAGCCTATTACATAAGGCTCAACAACCTGCTAATGTGACAATCCCCTCCCATTAAGACATTTCTTGTCCTCAAGAAATGTGTAACAAGCTGGCTGAGTTGGGAAATTGCTGGAGGAGATCCGGTAAATACTCCCATGTATTGTTGTCTTCATGGAGGGACAATCCATTCTTGTGAATCACTCTTTTGTCTAGGATAGCGGTAGGAACTGCCTCTTCTAGTTCTTCTCTTACTGTAGGGGGAAGCGAAGGAGTGGATCTTTGTGCTCCAATAACTTTCTTGAGAAGAGAGACATGGAGCACAGGGTGAATCTATATCTCCTCTTCCAGTTGCAACCGAGGCTACTGTCCCTATCTTCTCCACTATGGTAAATGACCCATAGTACTTGGGGCTCAGTTTGGAGATGGGTTGATGGGTCAGGGCCTTGAGATGCTGCTGGCCAAGCTTCAGGTAAACATCCTCTCCGATTGAGAACTCCTTCTCACTCCTTTTTTTGTCGGCCAATTGCTTCATCCTATTTTGTGCCCTAGCCAACTCTACCTTAACCAACTTGATAGTCTCATGTCTCTACTGTAAAGAAGTCCCGACCACAACCACTATAGACTGTCCCCCAATTACTGGTAGAAGTCTTGGCTTATAGCCATAGAGAGCCTCAAATGGGGCAATCCTGATCAAGCTGTGGAAGCTCGAATTATACCACTATTGATCTACTGCCAGCCACTTTTGCCATCCCCTTAGTTGTAGAAAACTGGAACACCTTAAGTAAGATTCCAAACATTGATTTACCCTTTCTGATTGGCCATCAGTTTTAGGGTGATAAGCGGTAGACATCAGTAGCTTAGTGCCTAACAATCTCATCAATTCCTTCCAAAATAGGCTGATAAATATATTATCCCTATCTGATACTATAGATTGAGGGATTCCATGCATCTTCACCACACTATCCATGAATGTTATCGCCACTTCTTATGCCGTGAAGGGGTGGGATAGGCCAATAAAATGACTAAACTTAAGAGAATTTATTCACCACCACCATAATGCAGTCCTTCCTTTCTAACCTTGGGAGCCCTTCTATAAAATCCATGGTTATATTGGTCCATGCTTGGTCTGGTATAGCCAGGGGTTGTAACAGACCCAAATGAGCCATTGTTTCGTGTTTGCATCTCCTACATACATTACACTTAAACACATAATCCCATACATATTTCTTTAACTGAAGCCAAAAGAATACCTGTTGTACCTTATGGTAGGTATTCTGAATGCCCAAATGACCCCCAATAAGGGACTCATGTAGTGCTTGTAGGATCATGCTCTTCAACTCCTCACACTCTCCAATCACTAGCTTGCCCTTGATCAGTTTGCACGTTCCCACTTCTATGTTCCCTTGCAACACCACCCTTCTCTAGGGTCACCTCCATCTTGTTGAAGTCAAAATTGATTGGACTCACTCCCCTCATCCAATCAACATCGAGAACAATATGGCATTCCCCCAACTTAAGTAATCTTAAATCAACCTGGTAATCTTCTCCTTGCATTTCCTAGCAGAATCCCAAACATACAGATTTACTTATGACTTTACCCCCATTAGCTACTGTTACTGACAAGGGTTGTGTGCTAGCCAGTGGCCATTTCATCCTCTTGGTTGTTCCCTCATCAATAAAACTGTGAGTACTCGCACTATCTATTAAGACCATGAGAGTGCTGTCTTGCACCTTTCCCTCCACTTTAATAATCTTGCTATTGGCCATTCCTTTGATTGCATTCAAAGAAATAACCCCTTTACCTTCTTCTTTCTCTTCTTCTATCACAACCATCTCATCCTCTTCTTCCCCTTCTAGTAGAAGCAACTGCTTCTTGCACTGGTGCCCTAGGCTATATTTGTCCCCACACCTAAAACACAACCTTTGCTCAATAAGCTTGTCCCTCTTTTGTAAATTCAGATTAGGGGGTGTATTTGCCACATACCTCACCCCTGTTCCTCCCTTGAAGTTCTCCTTGCTTTACATCCTTCCTCTAGATAGTACCATTCCTGCCTCTTGCATAGATCCAAGCCTCATCATTTTCACCATTGATCTGAGGTCATCACTCAATCCACTGATGAAACTTGATACAAAATACTCCTCAGTCATGTAGGGATTTTTGTTAAGCACGAGTGACTTCAGCTCTCAAATTTGAGCCAATACTCATGTATAATCCCAATTTGCCTCAGCTTATTAAACTCCTCCACAATATCCATAATCCTTCGTTCACCAAATCTTTCTCACAATCCCCTAGCAAACTCCTTTCAATTGCAGCTATCTCTCACCCCTGACCATCCTTGAAACTAGAAATCGCCTACATCGTTCAGGTATGTTGTTGCCAGAGTAACCTTCTGGTCATTAGCCACTCGATGAATGTTGAACAACTTCTCGCACCTCCTGATCCACCACTGTGGCTTCATTTCATCAAACACCAATAATTCTAACTTAGGCATCGAAAAATTCGAATGGCCAAAATTCATCAGAGCTTTTGGCCTCCTTCCCACCATATTTTCACCCATCACTATCTGATCAACCTCCAATTCAGAGGATCCGACGACTCTCTGACTAGTGCCAATACTCCCAAGAGTATTGGATCCATTCTCTCATGAGGGGGAAAGTCGGGGGATAACCTTACAAATGCCTGATTTGAGAACATTAGCGCGAATTGTTGCATCTGTGCTCTCGCATCTCCTCCTGGATCTGGTTGCGCATCTCTCCTTGCAACCAATCTGAAACATCCTCTAACTTCTTATCAACCATGGCTCCTATAGCTTCTTCCATTGATCCTACCCGATTCTGCCTCTCCATCTGCTTCATACGCGTGTCGTTGGCCATTGTAATAAGATCACTGGGAATCATCGGCCAAGAACTTGCTCTGATACCAATTTGTCAGATTCCCGATATGACAAGTAGAATTCTCAATCGCTTGAGAAGAATTGATATGAGGGAAATTGGGAAATTAGGGGGAAGATTTGAGAGAATAGAGAGAGGGAGAAATGAGAATTGGGTGGGAAAGAGAATTGAGAGGGAAACTGATTTTTTGAATTCATTCATCATGTGGGGGTAGGCGTAGATCAGTTGTATTTATACTGATCTATAGCTTAGATTGGGCACCAAAAATGGTTATCCCATCCCACTTGCCTTACAACTTGCCATAGGACATGCTGGAACATTCCTCCAGCTATGACAATACATGTGGCTTATTTAACAAGGACAGCCTATTACACGAGGCTCAACAGCCTGCTAACATGACAATAGATAGAATGGTGATTGATTGAATAAGCATGGAGATCATTGTATGGAATGTTTGGTCCATGGGTATATAGGGATCTTAGTTCTAGTCTATTCTATAGGAGCCAATCAAGAATGTAGGGCTCTTGGCCTTAAGCATGATATAAGGGACTCCAATTGGCCAGGAAACATTTTCTACTCTGCCTACTTGAGAGCAATGAGCCTTGTTGATGTGCCTCTTTCTCTTTCTATTTTTGTTGCTCTATCTTTCATCTTTCCCAACTCATGTGTAACACTCGGTGTTACGAGAGTTGTAAAATAATAAAGAATAAAATAGGAATGGAGATTTCAAGAATTTTCAAAAATGCCCTTGAGAAGAAAAAGGGATGAATGGAACTAAAGATGCCTTAGGAAGGGGCAATTTAGTAAAATGGATAATATTTCCATTAAGGGTAAAATTGGTAATTTAGAAAATAATCCCATCATGGGATTTATTATGTGTGGAAATTCTCTATTATTTTTGCTCTTGAATTAATGGAAGAATTAGAGAAATAATAGAAGGCCAAGATGGAAGATTGAGAGTCAAGTAAGTGTCTAAGAGTGACACTTGGCAAACTCTTGTCCAAGAGAGTGGAAGAGTGAAATTAAATCGAAAAGAAAAGAGAAATAGTCATTCTTGCATTTATGAGAGTCATCATTATGGTGACTAAAGAAAATCTTTAATGAAAATGGAAATTAGTCTTGCATTAATGTGTGAAAATGTGGGATTTATTTAATGCAAAAAGAAAAGAAAAATTGTCACTCAAGTGATGGGTGAAATTAGTCAAAATTAAATAAATCTTGAAAATGCCATTTTTGAGATTTGAAGGCTAAATGATCCAAGGGTTGAGATTTGGTCTTGGAAGTAAGATGGGAGAAGATCCAAGGGCTTGTATTAAAACCTCCAAATGACATGGATTGTGCTGCTTCTTTGTATAGTGGAGATTTAATCTCCATTCTTTGATCAAGGGTTGAGATTAAAAATTTTAAAAGGCATGGATTGTGCTAGTTTGGAGGGTGGAGATTTTCTCTCATAAAGTAAGATCAAGGGCTAGGATTTGATTTTGAGTTTGTGTGATATCAAGACAAAAGAAGCTTTCTAAGTAAAGAAAGAAAGAGATAAAGAAAGAAAGAGAGAAAGAGAGAAAGAAAGAAAGAAGGAAAGAAAAGAGAAGAAGAAATGGGGAAGAAGGAAAGGTTTCTTTGAGTAGGTCTTTGGAAGCCCTTGGAAAGCATCAAAGAAACTCATGGTAAGCGATGGCCCCATGAGGGGTGGCCTTGCATTGTTTGTAAGTATGTCTCGTAAACTTTTTATGTTGCATTTGGCATGCTCTTCTATGTACATGAAACTTATGGCCATAAGGGTAGTTGGGGACATGGTGGGAAAGGTAGGTTGATGCCTCAAACTTTGGTGGGTTGTGAGGGCAAAGAGACCTAACCACACATGCATGCACTTGGCATCACATATTCTTGTTTATGTTCATATTTATACGCATTGCACCCTTACTGAGCTTTATAGCTCATGAGATTTTTATCCTCACCTTGTAGCACACTCATGTGCCAAGAGAAAGGGAATTTTGAAAGCATCAAGATGGATTTTGTTGTGGTTTTGTATTAATGTTGTATAAGTATTGTGATGTAACCATGTGTTGGGGGTTGGACCCCCGTTGTATATTTTGTACCTTCAATCAAAGAAAAATTTGAATATTAAATTTTGTAATGTTTGGAGGCCAAAAAGTCAAAAAGAAAGTGCAAAACGACGCGAGAGTGGAAAGTGGCGGCAGCCGGAGCCAACAGAGGGCAGTTAGGCATGTAGGCGCGCACTGCTAGCGCATCGTTGGGCCTAGTAAGGGCCTCAGGGACGCCAACAAGCCCCGCCAGCCTTTTTTTTAAAACAATTTTTGATAAATTTGAGATTTTGGGCCATTTTGGAATAATTTTGGACCCCAGAGGAATTTTTGAAATAAAGGGATTTTTGGTGGAAATGCCAAAATTTTTGAAAAATAAAATATGTAAGTTTTTTTTCCTTGAAATTGGGAAAATCGATGAGTTTTTTTGGGAATGTTGGCTAAGGAAAAATTTGAAAATTTTTCAAAGAAAAGATTTAACTCGAAATTTTCTATGGATTTTTGGGAAAAGAAAATGGGTTAATGGTGTGGGCCAAGCCAAAATATTCCTCTAAGAATCAAGGCTTTGGGCTATTTTGTGAAGCTAAAATCGAGAACCAAAGTATTTTTAACTGAGGGTAATTTCAACCTTTTTGCGAGGTGGCCGTAAGTCTCAAGTTATTGAGCGAGATGCCAACGCCGTTTTGTGGGGTTCTGGGCAAGTTGTCCTTGGCTCGTATTTGGTCTGAGCTAAAGAGGGATAACGCTCACTCGGGATTTTGAATTCTTTTCGCTAGGTTTTCTCATTTATTTTATTTCCGAATCCTTGAGTAGAGTGAAGGGAAAGGCTAAGCCTAATGCCCACCTAGGGCGTTTCTTATTGAAACATAGTCCAACCCTTCATTAATGGCTTGATGGGTGAACAATCTGATTCATTATTCACTCGTGGCAGCCGCAGGTGGGAGCGGATTGTTACATCATGTTATTTGAAATATATATGTAGAAAAAGATAAAACAAGCTGGAAAAAACTGTAGATTATTCCTTATTGTATTCTCGAGTAGTATGGGGGTATTTATACACATCTACGTTATCTCCTACATTCTAGAAACATATTTGAATATGTTTAGAAGATAAAATACATCATATACAACAACGAGAATTTTAATAAATTGCTGAGGTATCTTGAATTATCTATTGCTTTTATCCCTTTATTCTTGGAGTTTTCTAATCTCCAAATCACCTTATCACTTTATCCTTTTTATCTCCTATTTTTCAGCCATAAGATTAAGAGAAAAATCCAGCTATCACTCAAGTCATCATTTGAGTAAACTGTCCACAGTTTATTTTATTTCCACAATATTGATATCTTTGTGATATTTCCAACACTCCCCCTCAAACTGGTGAGTGGATATTTTCTGTTTCTAGCTTTCATGTAATTTCTTCAAATCTATTTGTAGGAAGACCTTCGGTAAAGATATCTGCTCATTGATTATCTGAAGAGACATATGATATGGTGATGAAACTGTTGCCTAATTTCTCTTTGATGAAATGTTGAACAACCTTTATATGTTTAGTTCGATCATGTTGCACTAGGTTATGTGACATGCTTATTGTTGACTTGTTGTCACAATATAGCCTCATAGATTCTACTCCTTTTAATCCCAAATCGTTGATAATGATTCTCAACCACAATAACTCACAAATTCCATGAGCCATTGCTCTTAATTCTACCTCAACACTAGATCTAGATACTACCAGCTATTTCCATGAAACAATGTTTCCTCCAAAAAATATACAAAAACCTACGGTAGATCTCCTATCTATCAAGGATCCAGCATAATCAACATCCATATAAGCTTCTATAGTCAATTTTCCTCCTGTTTTAAACATAATTCCTCTCCTTGGTATGGCTTTCAAATACTGTATGATTCTATGAACACCTTGCATATGTTTTTCTCTAGGATCATGCATAAATCTGCTAACAACCCCTATTGAGTAGGCAACATCGGGTTATGTATGATATAGATAAATTAACCTTCCTACCAGTCTTTTGATATTGACCTTTATCAATAGCACTTCCATCTTCTTGCCCCGCCAATTTGTAATTTTGCTCAATTGGTGTATTGGAAGCTTGACATCCTAGCTTCCCTGTTTCTTTGAGCAAATCAAGAACATATTTCCTTTAGGAAATAAATATGCCTTGTTTAGCGTAGACAACTTCAATCCCTAGGAAATATCTCAACCTTCCCAAATCTTTAATTTGAAACACTTTAGCTAACTGAATCTTCAATTTTCCTTTTTCAATATTATCATCTCCAAATACAATTATATGATCAACACATACTAGGAGGATAGCGAGTTTACATTCCTTTGAGTGTTTGATGATGAGAGTGTGATCTCCTTAGCTTTGTCGATATCCCATCCTTAGCATAGCTTCAGTAAATCTGCCAAACCATGTTCTAGGGGATTGCTTTAGTCCATAGAGAGCTTTCCTTAGTTTGCACACTTTGTTTGGCCCAAATTTATTCTCAAAACCTGGCGGTAATTCCATGAAGACCTCTTCTTTTAAATTTCCATGTAGGAAGGCATTTTTAACATCAAACTATTGTAGATCCTAGTCAAAGCAAGCTATAAGAGATAATAGGATTCTAATAGTATTCATTTTAGCCACAGGGACAAAAGTTTTTGGTAGTCGATCTCATGGGTCTGTGTATAGCTTTTTGCAACTAAGCGAGCTTTATACCTTTCCAACGACCCACTAGCTTTGTATTTGAGTGTATAAACCCATTTATAGCCTATTGGCCTTTCTTCTTTTGGTTGATCAACCACCTCCTAATTCTTGGTTTTTTTCTAGGGCATTCATTTCATCTCTCATAGCAAGAGTCTAGCTCTTATCTTTTAATGCTTCATGAACAGTCCTTGGGACAGTTTTGGAGTCAAGATTTGAAAGAAAGGATGAATGTTGCAAAGATAAATGGTGAGAGGAAACAAATTGAGAAATAGGATGTTGAGTACACTTACGGTTACCCTTCCTCAATGCAATAGGCCACTCAAGATCAGTAGGATTTTGAAAGTTAGATTAACCAAGTTTCAAAATTTCATTACCTGACATCCGGTTTGAAATGGGGAGCATCTCTTAGTCCAAATTAGGTTGTGGTCTTCTTGAATATACAAGTGTAGGCTCCTTATGCTTCTTTGTCTCTTGCAGATTTTGAGGCTTCAATGGTGAGGCTAGCGTAGGGAAAGACTGATTGCTGGTCATAGAATGGTCATTAATTGAAGGGTGGTCATCATTGACTGTAGACTGGTCATGATTAGTGGCTATAGGCAAAGGTAAAGGCATGTCTTGGGTAGTTGCTACAGGCAAAGGCTGGTTATGGTCAGTTGCCATAGGTAAAGGCTGCAAGGATTGATCATGGTCAACTACTATAGGCAAAGGAAGGAGAAAAGCTTCATCTTCTAAAGTGGAATAGTGCTCCCCGAGAAGATGAAGATTGGGAGAAGGAAAAATGGTTGATCTTCATGAAAGGAGACATCAAGGGATATAAAGAACTTTTGAGAAGGGGGATGATAACACCTGTATCCTTTTTTAGTGTTAGAATAACCAAGAAATAGGCATTTAAGTGCTATAGGGTCAAGTTTAGTGCGGTTGATTTTGTGGATATGGACAAAAGTGGTGCAGCCAAAGACCTTGAGAGGTAAATCGGTCGAATATGATAGATGAGGGTAGGAAACAAAGAGTTTTTAAAGAGACTTTGCTGGTTAAGGATCCAAGACAGGATTTGGTTGATAAGTTGTGGAGCAGTTAAGACTACTTCCCCTCCAAAAACAAGATGGATCATGGGTGTTGAAGAGAAGGGCTCGAGTCACATTTAGAAGGTGATAGTTCTTGCTCTTAGCAACCCTATTTTGCTGAGGAGTGTCAACACAAGAGGACTCATGAATGACCCCATGGGATTGAAAAAAATGGTGTAAGGTATGATTAAAATACTCCTTCCCATTGTCTGAATACGCGAACCCCAAATTGCGTATGAATGAGTTGAAAGAAATGTTGAAGGATCTCTGGAACTTAAGATTTTTCTTTTAGCAAAAATAGGTAGGTGACCCGAGTATAGTCATGAATAAAAGTAATGAACCACTTAGCCTTATTTAGATTAGAGACTTTGGAAGGACCCATACATCATAGTGAATTAAATCAAAAGGAGCTAAAGTTTTTATTGATGAAGGTGGAAAAGATGCACGATGGTGTTTAGCAAGCTCACTCACTTTACAGTGAAAATCAGAACTAAAGACATGTAGAATAAAGAAGGAAACATAGCTTTAAGAGAATCAAAAGTGAGATGAGCTAAACGTTTATGGTGAAGCCAAATGTTGGATAGTTTAGGTGATTTTGCTCATGTTTTAGCAAATTATTTCTTAGAAGCAACAAGATCCTGACATCATCAAGAAGATACAACCCATTCTAAGCTTTAGCAGCTCCAATCTTTTTCCCCAATATCCAATTCTAAAATACACTTTGGTTGTCAGAAAAAGTAATAATGTAGTTTAGGTCTTTGGTTAGTTTAGAAATTGGGATGAGATTAGTAGTAAGTTTTGGTACATGACAGATATTAGTTAAATGAAGAGAATGTGTTAAGGTGATTTGGCCTTCACCAACAACAGTGAGAGAGGATCCATTGGCAACAATGATGTTATGATGCCCTAAACTTGGTTTATAGGACATAAATGAAGTAGAATCATGGGTCATATGGTCAGTAGCACCCGAATCAAGTATCTAACAGTTAGGTGGAGATGCTCCAAAAACATTAAAAGAGGAAGAAATAAGACACTTACCATTACGGGTAAATGAACAAGAACTAGAAAACTTGGAGAGGGTATCAAGGAGACCTTTCAGCTGTTCAATCTCTTCCTTGATATCAATACTCGGTGAGAAAGTTTGCTTTGGCTGAGAGTTGTTTTGATTAGCGAGATTAGCCTAGCCATTGGGAATTCCTTTAAAACCTCCCAATCTGCTGAATACTTGTTCTTTTCCATGAAATTTGAAACAATTTTCTTTTGTGTGTCTTGATTTCTTACAATAGCTACACCAAAAACCATCTTTGTTAGACTTAGATCCTGGTTTAGCTATAGTTGGAATGGTCTTGTTTATTGCCATGGTAGATCCAACAGATGTTGATGGATCAAGCATGGCAAAGTGTCATGTCTCTTCCCCTCGAACAATAGAGAACACTTCTACAATAGGAGGCATAGGATCCTTTCCCAAAAAATCTTTCGTCTTACTTGGTCATACTCTAGGTTAAGACTAGCAAAAAAAATCAAAGACTTGATCTCTCTCCACAAATGCAGAGTGTGTCCGAGTATCTTTGGGGCAGATCATTGTCATAATCTAGTAATGATCGATCTCAAACCAAATACTAGTAAGTGTGTTGTAATAATCAATCATTGTCATCCCTCCTTGCTTCATAATAGCAGCCTTGGTCCGAAGCTCATAGATAATTGTTGCATCCTGCTTCATGGTGCTTTTGGGAAGAGTCTCCCAAATGTCATGAGCATAAGATAGAAACATGCAGTTTCTACTTATTTCTGGTAACATGAAGTTCCAAAGCCATGACATCTTCTTCATCCCATGCCCCAAACCTTAGATCGATAGAGCTAGGACCCTTGTTGGTTAGGTGAGATAGTTTTCCATGCCCCTTTAGATATGTAGAGACTACTTGAGACCATAATAGATAATTCCTTCCATGGAGTCAATAAGGTAAATTGATAGGATGAAGATCACTATGAGAGCTAGGTGTATTTTCAATAGGTTGAAGATTACCCGAGAAATCAATGGTTTCATCCCCTAATGGAAGATCAAGAAGGATTTGGAGTGACTGCATCAGAAATTGTAGACATGGTAGTGGCAATATTGGCTAAATAGATGCATCAATGAAGACTGAAAAAAAGAGAGAGAGTTGAGGGTAGCTGTTGAACAACAATGAAGGCTATAACGACCCACAAAAAAAACCCTCCTAAAATGGCTGCAGAAAAAATTAGGGTTCCAAGAAAGAAGGGTCTGATACCATGTAGAAAAAAATAAAACAAACTGGGAAAAACTGTAGTTTCTTCTTTATTGTATTCTCGAGTAATATAGAGTATTTTTACACAACACCTAGTTTATCTCCTGTATTCTAGGAACATATTTGAATATGTTTAGAAGATAAAATACATTATATATAACGAAGAAGAATTTTAAAAAACTGTTGAGATATTTTGAATTATCTGTTGCCTTTATCCCTTTATTCTTGGAGTTTTCTAATCTCCAAATCACCTTAGCACTTTATTCTTTTTATCTCCTATTTTTTGGCCATAAGATTAGGAGAAAATCCAGCTGTTCCTCGAGTCATCCTTCGAGTAAACTGTCCACAATTTATTTTATTTCCACAATATCGATATCTTTGTGATATTTCCAACAATAGATGTGACTGATGGATTTGTCCCTAAAGCCTAGATACCTGCTAGAGTTACTTCAAGATTAAAATGTAATTTGATTAAGTAATTTTTAAATAGCCCTATGGTGTAATTCAGTGAAAATTCATTCGCAAAACCTCTGGATTTTCATAATAGAGGCTTTAATTATATTGCAGTTCCAGAAATGGTTTGATGATGCCCTGGCTGCAGGCTTAAGGGAACCAAATGCTATGGCCTTATCAACAGCTGGCAAAGATGGGAAACCGTAAGTTTCTCTTGTTTTGGTAGTCTTCTCATCCTGCTTGATAGAAATCCAGGTTGGATAGACATTGTAGAACAGTTGAAATGAGCAAATCCTCAATAAGACATGATGTCTCTGGCTTATTTAATTTTTGCGTGTTCTGTTTCAGATGATTCTTTATCAGACTGGACAAAATTTGTTAAATCTGACATTTCCCTATTTATAAATTTGAATTCATATTCTTGCAGAATACTGCTATATGTCTGAGTCATAGACTTGCCAAGTTATATCAAATTTGATAGTCATGACCATGCTATTTTGACATTATAAGTAGGTATCTGGAAACTATATTTCATGAATTGTCCCTATTCCATTCGTTGAACACACACCACAAGATAATCAAGACATGATGCTATTCTTTTTATGAAAAATCAAACATTATGTTATTTATATTTCATTATTTTTCTTTAGTATCATTGTTAATGTGTGACTAAGATAAAGATGCTATAGTGAATATGCAGCCATACAAGAAAAGATAGAAATAGAAATGAGGTTATCTGTAATGAGGTTGGAGTAGTGACTATTGAAGATAACATGCACGAGACATAATTATTATGGTTTGATCATGTGAGAAGAAAACCAATAGATGCTTATATGAAAAGAGTGGATAAAATGGAAGGAAATTGTGGGGAAAGAGTAGAAGAAGGCCAAGAAAAACTTTGTGAAGAACTCTTTTATAGGACATGGGATATAATAACCTTACAGAGGATATGGCCTTAAATAGAGTAATTGGTGAACTGGAATCCATGTAACCAACCCCACCTCCCAGGATTAAGGCTTGGTGCATGGTTATTGTTGCTAAGTATCATTGTTAATGCCTTGATAGATGGTCTATTCTTTTTTAAGTAGAACTTATCGACTTTTCATATTTACCGCACATAGTTTTATTTTTTTCTGCAGTTCATCACGAATTGTATTACTAAAAGGAATTGATCAAGGTGGTTTTGTCTGGTTAGTTCTGTTTTGACTCTTCTGGTAGTGTTTACTGCTAGGGTGGCTGTAAATAGCAATCCTTCTTATCTCTTTGATTTCATTGAGCAGGTATACCAACTATGAAAGCCAAAAGGCTCGTGAAATATTTGAAAATCCTCATGCATCACTTCTATTTTACTGGAATGAGCTAAACCGCCAGGTGAACCTTCTTTCTCACTGTACTGCCATCAAACTGTTGCCGGGAAAGGGACCTGTAAGTAGGGTGTTATTAGGCCGTCGATCCTGGTGGAAGTGTTGACATCTCTTAGGACTTGTCGACTACAGGTGTTGGCCCCCCTTTTCTTTCGCAATTTTGACAAATACATAACCTTTGAAAAACAGCAATACATGGAGAAGTTCCTTAATTTTTAAATGAATTGTTTGAATCACATGCTATGAGCCTTGATTTCTTGTGTAGATTCCCAGTGGGTAGAAAATCATTTAGGTTGGGATATAGGTCCCTATCAGGGGAAAATAAAATTGAGATGCTATCTCAGTGATGCTCTCAACAAATTAGATATTCTTTTTCTGCCTGCCTTTAAACTTTACACTTATGGTTAGATCCTCAGAGGGGGGAGGAGGGAATTGTGGTTAAGGCTGTTTGTTGGGTTCCTATAGTGGAACTTAACAGTAACCATCTTGCTCCCTGATGTCTTATCCAATAATATATGGCCAAAAGCCCCCTTGTTCTAGCAAATTTTAAAACTATTGTTGGTGAAATGTCACGATCTAATCCCATATCAATAGTCTACTGAGGAGGTCTTGGGTGAATTACTTGGTCCCATGAACCCATAAGTCACCTTCAACTAGTACTTTTGGGTGTGGACCTTTGGTGTTACTAGTGGTATCAAAGGAACCTAGGACCACCACTACAATGTGGATTTTCTTTTTTTTAGGGGGGAAGTGAACTGAAACTGATATTGGGTCAGATTGAGATGTGGAATTTCTAACCTGGTGAGGACGCCAGGAATTAAGAGGGGAGTTTGTCACATAGGGATCGATTGTCTATTGGGGAGGCCTTGGGTACATTACTTGGTCCTACAAACCCACAAGTCACCTTCAGTGAGCACTACTAGGTGAGTACCTGTGGTGTTACATTAAGGACCTTGAACAATTTGACATAATTCTAGGCTGTGAAAACAATTATTATCTTGTGGTTGCCATGCTTCTATCTGCAACTACATAAATGAGGTTTTCAAAAGCTTATCATCTAAATGGTGCATGCCTCTTCAGTCTTCAATTTCCAACTGCTGCTGATTTTGGCGTTAATGGTTATGCTGACACAAATATATAAATCACAGACTAGTCAGAGAATGTTTATTTACAAACAACTGAACAGTTAAGTGATTTCTAGGTAAGAGTGGAAGGATTTGTGGAGAAAGTCTCTGAAGAAGAATCTGATCTGTACTTCCACAGTCGTCCTCGAGGAAGTCAACTTGGAGCAATAGTTAGCAAGCAGGTTTGTTTCCCACTGCCCCCACCCCTTCTAAACACAGAAAAAGATGCTGCATAAACTAAGTTTATTTATTCCTCTATACAGAGCACAGTAATTGCTGGACGGCATATTCTCGACCAAGATTATAAAGAATTAGAGGCAAAATTCTCTAATGGGTTAGTATCAAATGTCCTTTGGGTTCTCTCAAACCTTCTTGGACAAATTTGGTAACGTGGTTCAAGATGCTTAGGGTGTGCTTGATAGAACTTCTAGTTTTATGTTTTTAGTATTTAGTTCTGGATTTTATTTTTTTGTGTTTAGTTTTTGTTTTTAACTGAAGAACTTCATATGTTATTTGGTAACTTTGGTTTCAGTTTTGCTTTGGATTTTTGTCTTCTTCTTACTCAAGGGTGACCCTTGGTAGCAATGGTAAGTTGTTCTTATGTAACTAGAATGTCATGGGTTTGAGTTGGAAACAGCCTATTTGCAAAGCGAAGGTAAGGATGCTTACAAAAATGACCATCTCTGACCCTTGAAATGGGGAGCCCTGTGCCATGAGTGTACCCTTTCTTCTTCTTTCTCCTCTCCACCGCCAGTGATCTGGTAGCTCCCTACAGCAATGAATGTTGTTGGTTGGAGGGGAGGGAAAGAAAATGAAAACAAAAACAAACAATCACATTTTCTATTTTCAATTCCAAATTAATGAAAAGGAAAACAGAAAAATTGAAAATGGAAGTCCTACCAAATGGGGCCTTAGTTTTTGATTCATTTTGGATGCAGTTATCAAGATCAACCCACATGGCTACCCCTGGGGTGGAGTATGAACTCTGAAATCAACAAAAGACTTAAAAGGTCTTGCTGGTATTACAACCCAGATGTACTGGATACTTATACCTTGCCAGTCGCAGGAGGGGTCTAAGTTATTCGTTGTAAAATAAATAAATACAATGAAAGAATGATTAACATCTGGATTAAGTATTTACTTTCTATCTTTCTGCATGTAGATATATGCATGTT
This sequence comes from Diospyros kaki, assembly GCA_036245055.1. NCBI lineage: Eukaryota > Viridiplantae > Streptophyta > Magnoliopsida > Ericales > Ebenaceae > Diospyros > Diospyros kaki. Next base: position 12,753,078 of record BSEG01000015.1, on the reverse strand, counting down.
GTCTTGTTTATTATCTGAGTACATCAACCGTCTATATGGTCGTTTCCATGGCATGATTTTCCATTGTGACCAACTGAATAAACTGTGATGAGGGTTTCCATGTTGCAATCTTTTGTCTGCATTCTGTGCTTGTCTACACGTCTATCGAAATTCTGTTGTTCCTCCATTCTATACCTAGGAAGGATGATCTGGTGCTGGCATGCCATCCATGACTAGTTGCTCAAGTTGGTACCCTTCATGATTGGAATTAGCAAGTGGATCATTTCTGCGTCAATATCCTCTGATGATGACTGCTTTCTGTATCATTCTGAACTTTGACTGCCAACATCATGCAAGAACTTCTCCCAATAACAACACACCAAGCCTTATTCCCACTAAGTGGGGTTGGCTACATGGTTCTATCTTGCCAATCAAGAACTTCTAATAATTTGTTTTTTAATCTGCAGAAGTTTGATCCCCAAGCCCAAACACTGGGGAGGATACAGGCTTAAACCAGAGGTTTTTGAGTTTTGGCAAGGACAGCAGTCCCGCCTGCATGATAGGTATTTTTATTCGTTGCCTCTTGCTAAATTCTTGGACAATTGGCTTTTAGGGAACAAAGAGGAACAAAGTCTGAAATTTGGCCATGCATATGAATAATGTGTTTTGATCCTTGTATTAGGATCCCATAACAGTTCAAATAGAATGGGACCTACTGATGCATTCAGTACATCTCAACATTGTATGTATTGTTTCTAAAATCACCCTTTAAATGTTGACAATCCCAAGTTCTACAGCAATCTTAGACTGGTATTTTGCAAGTAAACATGCTATAGGCGTAGATCATTGTTGAGAACTTATTGCTAATTCATGTATAGAAATTATGCATTTGGCCCAAATTACTTGGGTTCTAATAGTCTTTAATTTTTTATTGTATCCTCTTTGAAAATTAACAGGTAAACAGAATTGCACCCATGGGAGTGATTGGGAAGAGTGCAAAATATAATTTGACAAATTTGAAATGATTGAGCTAATTAAAGGAAAACCTAGGAGACGGTGTTAAAAAGAAACAGACAAGTTGAGGAACTTTGGAGAAATCCTGATCTTAGGAGGTTTTCTCTGTTTGTTTTTCATAAAATTAGGAAGAAACTTTGAAATAAAGCATCTAAATATGCATGTATTCTGAGACAATGAATAAAATAGAAAATAAAACTTAACTTTGATCATAACATAATTACGGAAAACAATTTCTTTTGAAAGTGACAAATTACCTGTATTATCAAGGGGATGCTTCTAATATGATGAAAATTTTCCGCCTTAGAAAACCTTTTCATCTGGTGATATCTAGATATTCAATATCATGTTTCATTGTCGCCTTTTGCTTTTAAAAGTTGAGATTTCAATCTGTCAAGTAGTCCTGCATAAGAAAAAAAAAATACAAAGAACATGGCAGGGAGTGTGATTGCTAATTTACAACTTCGTGCCTTTTGACAGGATTCGATATTCTTCTGAAGTAATTGATGCAAAAAGCCTATGGAAAATTGAGCGACTGGCCCCCTGACTAGTTGTAGCAGCATCTTCACTATGAAGCTCAGTGGTGGATATGTTTTTATGTTTATTTCTTTCCATGCAAGTAGCAAGACTCATGCAGTTGCATATGTACTCTGTATGAGTAGATATAGCAATTTAATGAGGATATTTTACATGTAATAAAAGAATATATCCTATGATTTTTTTTATCTGCTAGGACTGCACTGTTTTTGAGCTGAGTATCACTGGTACAATTGTATTTTACAATCGCATTCTGTACGGTAATCAACAACGTATACAATTTAAAACTTACTATATAATTCACGCAGTTAAAACAGGTTACCAAATATATCACTGGATTGATTGTCAATCTTTTCTGCTAATTGAACTGTGAACTGTGAAACAAGGAATAAATAGTTAAATTTTATCTTAGTCTGTACTTGGCACATGATTATCTTAAGATGGTGGATAATACCACCTCTGGCTGGGGGTTTGTTTCCTATTCATAATAACCATTCTATAAAGAGATTATCCGTCATCATGTTTATATTCCTATCCTGTGTCGATATTCTGAGTCAATGACACATACTATGTTTTTGTGCTTCTGAAGTCTGGGATGAACTTGTGATGGGCATCTGTTAATCAAGGTTGGATTAGTGTGAACCCCCTTCCACGCCTTGGATTATATGTGGGCTGGGGCACAAGTCAAAAACCAAGGTATTAGTCATGGAGGATTCTGATAGTTACAATTGCATAATGCTTTTACGGTGCATGTTCAGTCTCTGGGTGTTGTCTTAGTGGTTATTGCAATCTTTCCACTGGTGTAGCTTTCATTTGAATAAATTACATTAATTAGACATGATATCATGCCTAGATCACAAAAGGCTTGTTCATTTCCATGACCGACTTTTTTCTGATACTTTTCTCTAGGTTAAATTCGAGAGGTCTTTGCTTTATTTCATTGCATATAGGTGTAAGCCTAGACTACATTTTGGAGCTATCTTTAATGGCTGTTTCTTTATATCATGCTTGCTTAAAGGGCGTTGAGTAAAGTCGTTGTAATCAAGATGAAGGCATTTGCTTTATTTATTGCTCATTGTATGTAGATGTAATAATCCCTGACCTAATATATAGTTTGGAGGTTTTGTTTAATGTTTGCTTCTTCTTCATATTCATGTATGTTTGTTTAGGCTGAATTGAGTGTGATGTTTGATCCTGACCAAACTGGGCTCCACCATGAAGCAATCAGGAGTTTTCTTTTTCAAACTTCTTTTGACCAGTTAAGCTCACACCTGACTACTCCCTACTTTTTCTGAAAGGCCATTTTGATAAGAGGGTGACTACACACACCACTTTCTTTTGTAAGGTCTTGGTTCAAAGATCAAAGACATCAGCTTCTGCACACACACACACCCATGTAAATTGCTGTGGATTGTCTATGAATCTTTTATACACAGAGATCTTCTCTATGCTCTGTTTTCACATAACTTAAGCATCAACACACAAAGATCCAAAAGCCTAGGGGTGGAATTGGGGGGGGGGGGGGGGAGTTGCTCTAAAGGGAAAATCATTAGAGTATTAACTCCCAGTCCCAGTTTGCTTTATTTTGTTTCCATTTCTTTTGCTTTATTTCTTTCAATGAATGCATCTAAGAAGCCTCCAACCCATCAATGGCTTTGGGGCCTCTGATGTAATGTTTCATCAGAAGTGGGGTCAAAGCTCTTTGATCATCTTTATGAGTTGCAAGCAACGGAATTAGGATAGGAGCTTATTGAATCCATGGAAGACAATTGACACCGCCACACACACACCCCTCCCCCCGAGAGAATCAGTGCCTTTCGGAGTACCTTCTGACCAACCATTAAGAGAATGACCCAAGTGCTCAAAATGGGTGGTGCAGTGCCACATGCCAATCAACTTGGAAGGGTATGGGTCATTCAATTTAAAAAGTTGTTCAAGACCCTTCAAAGTGAAGAAAAGAAATCTTTTAGGGATTTGTTTTCATGCCTTTCTTTATGAATTATTAACATTGTCTAATAGCTTGATTTTTTATTTTTATTTTTTTTGCCTTTTCTTTTTCTGGTTTCATCTGTTTCTAGCTGAAGAGAGATTCATATGGTAGGGGCCTTCAAAGTGTAGCTTTCACTCTCTGCCATGAACATCTCCTAGTTGACCCATAGGCATCATTGTTTAATTATCCATACGCCTCTATCCTGTATGCATAAACTATGTTGATAAGGGAAATTATAAACCACTATTTCAATTTTTTTTTTTTTTCCTTAGTAAGAGGGATAAGTCTAGATTAACTGCACATTGCTATATTATTTACGGAAATATTCATGCTAAAGTTTAATGATTATATTATTAGCGTCATGATAAATGACCAATCAATCTCTTAAAAATAAGAGAGAAACGAGATTAATTTAAACATTTCTCTAAACACGTTAAGCTCTTATATCACTTGAGAGAGTAGTTATCAAAGTTCAGCCTCTGCAACCACTATCAAGAAGAGGCAATGAGAAAGAGAGATTTTGCCCTGTGCTGTCACCCTCTTAGTATCTTCATGTGCCCTTCGCAGAGCCACATTGTCCAAATGATTTTGATTTCTTGATGAGCCCTTCAACGAGCAGCATTGCCTAAATGATCCCGACCTTTTTGATTGAATTTGGTATTTAGCTGAGGAGATCCTTATGGTGGGCCCCTCAAACAGTAGAATTTCACTCTCCACCATGATTGACAAGTACTAATCCATCTGGTAGGCCCTCATTGTTTTTTTTTTTTTTTTAGAAAAAAATATTTATTTATACAAAACACTTTCCATTTATCTCATTCTACTTCATGTATTATCACAAAGTTTAGTGAAGATGAAGTTCCCTCAATATTACAACGAAAAGTTTTTTTTTTTCCCCCAATTTCTTATGGTTCAGAAGCTAGGTAAATTCCAGAAAATATATAAATTATTTTTAATAATGGTTGTTAAAAAAAAAAAAAAAGTTTGTCTCAAGATGCTCCCGATTCTAAAAAAATAAAATTATTTATTAATTTTGAAGCAAAAATATCAAAATAAAATGATTTATTGTTGAAATGAAATCTTATTTTAAAGAAAATACGAATAACATTTAGGTGATTAGCCCTTTGGAGGGAGGGGTCAATTTAATTTATAAAATACTAGGCCAGAAACTTAGGATTTACTGTCTTATGAGGGGACTGCACAAATCATACACGAAAGAGCCCAATCTCAAACGATCAAATCAGATCAAGACTAAAAAAGCCTCATTATGGCACCATTTGTGAACTACCTCTGTTGCTGCTGCTGCTGCCGGAATCACTAAAACTAATCAACTGATTGATTAACAATGCATATGCACACACTGTTCCTAAACCTTGCATTTTTGTCTTTCCAGTTTGACATTACCCCTTCTTTTGTTTTTCATTTTGTACTTTTGGGTACGTGCAGTTAGATGAGTACACAATAATAATAATAATAATTATTCAGTACAAGTTTTAGAATCCATCAAATTATTTCTATTTATGATCATATTGTATTGTTATTAAAATTAATATACCCAAAGTCACATGTGATTGTTTTAAACCACTGTTTTATTTTAATATTTCTCTAGCTGCTTCTTCTTCTTCTTCTTCTTCTTCTTCACATGCATATTAACATGTCTAAATTAGTTTAATGGTGTCTCAAACATATTTAATTTCTTTAATAAATTTTACTCCAATATTACACACACACACATATGTGTGTGTGTATGTTTTGGCTAAGCATTCACAGAGGGAGTGACTTGTAGCCGTAGAATGTGTTCCACAAATCATGTGAAAATTCAAGCTTATCCCTCGGTCAAATCCACCCTCCAATTGCATGCCCTTTTGGACTCTCTCTCTTATTGCACAAATATCTTGGTTGCGTCTCCCAGCCAAGAGGGACCTGCTGCTTCAGATTTGACACCTCCCCAGATTAATTTTGAAAATTGCAAGTTGTCAGAATGTCAAAAGTATTATCTAAAAGATGAGGTGATATTCAGTAATTTAACATAAGATTAAAGGAAAAGAGCCGTCTGAAATCAAAAGAAAAAAGAAGACAAAAATGGCAGAGATCAAAATTCATGAACATAAATTTTATGTTATTTTACATTAGTAATGATGCCCACTAATAAATGAGTTTTATATCAAAGAATTCATGTGATAAATAATAAAACATTACCAATTTCCATATAAAATTTGAGCCTGGGAAAGAAAGGTAAAGGAGGGTTTTTTTTTTCTTTTTTTTTTTTTTTTTTTGGGGGGGGGGGGGGGGTTTGGGTGGTTGTAAGTAGTTGTATAAAGGGATAACGAGAACATCATCTCAAGGAGGTCAAGAATTAGGTTTATGCTTTTTGTTAGCATGCCAAACATTATTCCTTTCCCCCCAAGTTCCGTATTTATCTTTTCCTTTGGAAAAAGAACCCATTACCTAATCACATGCATGATCACGGAGAGATATATTTATTTAGAGCGACCATGTTTGTTGATTAATAATCATATTTTAAAATGACCCATAATAATTATAATAAAAATGCTGCAACCCTTAGCAGCCACAAACTGTCGGTCACGCGACTCCGGCTGGAGAATAAGCTGATGATCGATCTACGTTATGATTTAATTAATTAATCAAGATCAGATCCAGTGAGGGACTCTTAATGTTAAACAATGTTAAAGAGTTCTTCAAGTTCAACCCATTTGTTTTTAGAAGATAACAATGTTAATTACTTACGACAGTGAAGCTGAGTTTGTCTTGTTTTCATCACATGGAGGTGGAGCAAGCAAACACACAAAGTTTGGATTGGATTCATCAAAGCATGCATGATCCGTTCTGGAAATAGCAATTCTATGTTTATGCATATAATATATATATATAAATATAAATATATAATTTGTTAGGAAATTAATGAAGTGGTGCAACACGAGAGTGGCGCTTTAGTGGTTGACCTCTCAGTTCACCTGCATAAATAATATATATATATATATGTAGAGAGAGAGAGAAAGAGAGAGATTGGCCATTGGGTTTGTACTTGAACTTCTGTTGCAGCTCCGCTGGCTGGGCATCCACCATGGGCTTTGGTACTTGACAACCATACAAACAAATTTGTTTGATAATTTTACTGTCAATAAGGTTGGGGGAATTGCTAGGGTGGAGATAAGGTACAAAGCCCATTAATGCCTCCAACCTCACGCACCGTACACGTGGGCCACCCGATTGAGATGATGGGTTCGGTGGGCCACATCGTGGTTGGGTGCTACTACTAGTTTACTGTTCCCTTACAGACTACTGGCACCGTGCCACCAATAGAGTTTGATTAACTAGAAAATACTATTCATAACCCCTCCAAAGTAGCAGTGGCCCTTGGGAAAGCATCTGCGTAATTCGAGTTTTGTAAAATCGCATTTGTAAGTAATTTCTTTTTATCTTCCTATTGTTCCCTGTACCATCTAGAGAATAGTGTCAATGGCACACTTGTCACTTCGCTGGTGGCAAAGAAGACATAGGTTTTGGTCCACCTTCACCTGCAAATAGTTAAGACAGGCAACAGAAAAGGCAGACTTGCTTCCCATCACTAGAAAAAAAAAAAAAAATTCAATTGCACAGTCAGATTCCACTTTCAAGATAAGCTTTGCTTTAACCATACTGCCAGAGAATACCAACAAAGATGGCTGATTTCTCTACTAATTATTACATCCCCAAGAGATAGATGATAAAAAAAACGACAGTCCCACCTTCTAAGAGTCGGCCCAGGAGTAAAAGGCTACATAACCCAACCTTTCTTTTTGGGGATCCAAATTCTAACTTGTTTTTTTTTTCTTTTTAATATATATATACACACTTGATGCAAATAATTGGTGAACTATTATCATTGCCTTTGCCCTTGCCCGGTGGGCATGAGCTTTTGCTTTTTTGGAACAGGAGGAGGTGAGGGCAACAAAGACGAGGAGAGGAGAGGAGATGGGGATGAGATTTTAATGGAAGCCACCGCCCCCCCCCCCCCCCCCCCAAAAAAAAAAAAAAAAAATTAAATAAATATATAAATAAACAGAGAAAACAGGGAGACTGGATGGATACTGGATAAGAGATGGCATTGCCCCAGGAACTGTGTTCAAACGATCTAAAGCAGAAAGATGGATAGGATGCAACAACAAAATCATCATAAAGGTGCAGCCTAATTTATAGAGTGCTACAGGATTCTGTTCCCTGTGTGGAGGCTCCATGGAGATGCATGTGGGGGTGAATCAGGACCGTCAGTCCTCAATCTGATCGATGCAACCCCACATGGAGAATGGTCCTGCAGTTTGTACTTGTACCATTACTTTCCACGCATCATTAATGGGACCTCACTATCAAGCTGATCATTCCACTTTCAGAAAAACAATACAATCAAAAAGGCCATACAAGCTCTTCCCCATATCCATCTGCTTCCATGCATAAAATTCTGATCAAGATGAAAATGAGAAATGCAAAGAACCAAACATCTGGGGGGAAAAATAATCATGACAATAAATAAACGTCTCTAGAGAAACGATGTATCATTCTAAGCATTAATATACCAGCTACAGCTTAAAAAGTCTTATAAAACTGATAGAGGGAATCACACTAAGAAGACGACTTGATTCCACTAAAAGAGAGAATACTTGATCCTTCAGCCATGGCCCCGACCGAGTAGTTTTCAAATTGAGGGTCACAATCTCCAATCTTCAGGACCCTGGACCAATTTGATCCATTGTTATATATAATGGACGACTAATCAAATATCTAACCGACCCTTAGGCGCAGTGCAATGGCCCCTCCCTTGCTATCTCCAGAAGCCTTCATTTATGAAATGAATATGAAAGCGGAAAAAAACATAAAAATTTAAAGGTGTACCGACAAAACAGCTTCAGACGGTTGAACCCCTGCAAAGACATCCGTCTTCAACATTAAGCTTGCTTCACTAAACCATCAGGGAGATCCAAAGGATAGATGTAACCTGGTCCTTTATGTAGCTTCGGCTTTGAATTCCATTCCATTCCTTCAAGCCAACAAAACAAGTAACATTGCTTGTTTCTGTCCAACAAATTGTACAAGAACTTGAGGGTTAGAAAAGCAACCCGATGCATCAACTTCCCCACAAAAATAGTTTATTACTTCCTCAAGCCACTGTTAGAACAGATGGAGCATTCGACCAGGTTGCAAGTTCATAGGATGGTCACAAATCCAGGTGCATCATCCCTTCGCCCTTCAAGGGACCTATACATGTACAATGTGTTAACCCGGTCATCCCTCATCTCTTCTCCCATGTCCTGGTTGATGACTTCCACCACCAGGTGGGGCATTTGTTGAGCAATCTCCCTGCAGCCACGGAGAGTCAACCAGCATGAAGACATCCAGAGAAATCTCATATTGTAATAGTGATGCAAACCAGACCGCAAAGCTGCATCTCCGAAAGGGCTATCTCTGATCTCAAGCTTCTGCAACCTAGGGCAACCCTCAAGCACATATCTCAGCCCCAAATCACTGTCTCCAGCAAAAGCAATTGATAAGGTCCTAACCAATTTCCCATGTTCTCCAATATAACTGAAAACTCTATCAGTTAGTAGACCGGATATGGCAAGTCGGGTAAGCTTCTTGCAATTCTTGACAATGGCTCCAAAACCCTCATCCATCGGTTCTCCAGTGACGTGGTCAGGCATATGCCGTCCCATGATACACAGACGGAACACCACAAGATCCGGACAGTTCTTTGACATGGCTGTGACTGCTGCATTTGTCATTCGCTGGCAGAAATATAAAATTGATCGCAACTTCCTACACCCCTCAGAAATTGCGAGGAGGCCCACTTCAGAAACAGGACCCTCGCCATCTTCCTGAGCCTCTAGCGGGAACACCCGGAGCTCACGGAGATCTTTGCAAGTTGCAGCCACTGCCTGGAGTCCCTCATCACACACCGAATCAAGCACCTGGCACATTAGAAAGTAAGCTTCAGACCGCAAAGTAAATCACAAAATCAGTTAAAAACTACAAAGAAACCAAACACATACCCAAAAATTCTGTAGTTTGTGGCAGTGACGTATGACTGGCTTAAGTTGTTCTGTACTGATGTTGGCATAACTAAAATTTAGAGAGGTGAGATTAGCACAGACCGGGTAGATTGCAGGCAAATAATCTGGTATAATTTCCCTAAATCCAGAGAGATCAACTAATGATTTGCAAGCATGAAAAGCGGAGGCATAATCTGGTTCCTGATCGCGTTGAGCAGCATTCTCCGAAGGGCTAAATGATCCAGTACCAAGATGTGTGAGCTGCGGAGCCCGAACCATCAGACGGTAAAGCTGCCCAATGTCAACATACTGGTTCAACTTAAGTTCCTTAAGTGAAGGAGATCTCGCCACCAGTCGCTCCAATGACTCAAAATTTATAGGGACTTCCACACAGTCGAAAACCAGAGACTCAAGACAAGTTTCACCCTCCGAAAAACAAGAAATCCAATCCACCTCCTCTTCGTCCGAAACCTCATCCTCAGTCAGATCAAGCACACGGAGTTTCCTGAGATAAAACCATTTCAGGATCGACTCAATGATTTGAAACAATCCATTAACAGCTTCAGGTACACACAAGTATTAAAAAGTATAGTCAAATGTATTTCCTATTCAAATTCACAACCTTCTCATATTAGACATCCAGTTAATTCCAAAGAAATGCACACATTGTATAGTTCACTATTCAGATTTTTTCATTAACCTAATTCAAAACAATAAAGTAGATCAAACACCATTAGAGCCCCAAGCTTTTCCGGCAGATCTCAAATAGAAAGAGGCAGTAGTACGAACCTGCACTCGCTGGCGACGACGGCCAATCCGCCGGTGCCGAATCCCTCGCAGCAGATGAGGATTAACTCTCTGAAGGAAGGGAAGAGAGCAAGAAGCTCCAGATCTTCGTCCTTGACGGACATGCGCTTGAGGCATAGCTTCTCCAGCGCACGATAGCACTGTGCCATGTCCTTGATCCAGGGGTTAAAGTGTGCGCCCCAACCGCGCGGCATGAGGTTGAAATCGGCGAACCTAGGCTTGCCCTTGATCGTCACCGACCGGACGCGGCGGAACCGCTCGGTGACCCGGCGGGGCGAGACGGCGTAGCAGTTCCCGATGAAGATCTCTGACCGGGTCAGCGCCTCCGCCCGGTACCACGATTTGCACACCAGCGACGCCGCGTTGCGGTCCCGCCGGCACGTCAGGAACAGCAAAACCGTCTCGAGCACGTTCTCCAGCACTTGGTCCGGCGACGGCGAGACGTAACAGTCGCCCCCGCCGCCGCCCGCCACAACGGGGCAGCCCCGGGGCTTGGTGGACGACGTGGAGGCGGGATCCGTCGGCCTCTCGTCGTCCTCGGACATTTGGGTCGGGTCCTCCCCCATTCGTCTCCGATCTGGAGCGGGTCTCTTCGATAGATCGCGCTATATGGTGAAGGGACGGAATCTTTCCGCTCAGATCATAGCAACAAAGATGAGTAGCTTCACAGAGAGACAGAGAGAGTCAAAGCTTGATTACATATCAGGATTCAGGAGAACGATGAGAGGAAAGGGAAAGTGAATTGTATAAATCAGGTCGTGCAATTGTTTTTGGATAAATTGGGTGGACAAAGAGCAGGAGAGTCCACACAGTACACACTGAGGGGGCAGCTCAGCTGTGTCTAGTGTTTGTTTTTGGGTTTGGGTTTCTCTCCCTATCAATGGAGGGTCGCATTGGGATTCTACATTACCCTCCTCCTCTCCTCATCTGTAAAATCCAATCCAATGGCTCTCCACAGTTCTCCTCCATTATTTGGGGGCCTTTGCTCTCCAATGCCTTTGTCCTTTTATTTTACATGCATTTCTACTTGTTTTTACTTTCTTTCTATTTGGACTTTTTTTTTGCTTTGGTGATGATTATGAGTTTTTGTGCAAGCGCCCCCCCTCCCACATCTCTGCTAATTGCTCCACAAACCTTTCCCAATTTTATATGCCTCTCCTGCTCTCAGCCCAAACTTTTCCTCAACAGAGCCCCTCAAAGTAAATAAATGCGATCCTACCTCCACCACTTGAAAAAAAATATATATAATGTGACCGCTTTGTGATGTAGTCACACATGATTTTTCAGTTTCATAACTCAAATTTATAAATGTTTTGTTATTATATACCTTTATATATCACAATCGATTGTCAAAAAAATAAAATTCTCTCAAATTTTATCAGGATAGAGATAAGGACAAATTAAAAATCAGCCATAGCTAGCCCATCTAGAATAAAGAATATCTTTAATGACCATGCAATAAATTAGAGAATATCTTATAAAGAATACCATAATAATATGTGATTTGTCAGCTTTGTAATTGTAATTTAAAAGCATCCAATCATCATATATATTTACGTATGACACTTGATTGCTGAGAAAATAGAATTATCTCAAGTATTATAAAAATAGAGATGATAAATCTTGTCGACGTTAAATAGCTACATAAAATAAAAAATATTTTTAACGACCATGTCATAAATATAGGAATATCTCACAAATAATCCTATAAGTTAAACATGATTTGTTAGCTCTATAACTCACACTTACAATTATTTAATCATAATATATCTTTACATATAACAATCAACCATTAAAAAGATAGAATTATCTTAAATTTAATAAGCACAAAAATAACAAGAATAAACCTTGTCAACCTTAGATACCCACATGGAATAAATAATATCTTCAATGATCATATAATGAATTAGGGAATATCTCATAAAAAATTCTATAAGTAACCAACCACTATACAAAGTAAAATTTCATAGGTATAAAATTGCTGACATCCATATTCTAAAATAGAAAACTCATTGAATTATATAGTTTTACTTAATTTATTTTCGCTATAACCATATATATCAAAAGTATATCTCGAAATCAACTTAAAACAATTTTTTTTTTGTGACTACAAATTATCAAATGAAATATTAGTTACTTTTATCTGATCAAGTAAACATAGGTTTTGTCGTTATTTTAATTTAACAATATTTATTGATCCCTAACTTCTCACACCACCAAAATATATATTTACGAGACAAAAAAAAATAACTCATTCTAATTTAAGAAAAATTCATGATTATGTTTATAGAGTTTCTTAAAAAGTTATCTTATTAAATATTTTAAACGTAAAGAAACAAATAGGGTCACGGGGAAAGTCAACGAGGGGTGTAAGTGCGAGAGGAGGAAAGAAATGGGGCGGGTAGGCAAATAGCATAAAGGAGGAGGAAGCCATAGGCCATTACATAAAGCTTTGTAAAAAGAAGTACCAGTGGATGGAGTAAAGCTTCATTGGCTTTCCCAGGCTGCTTCTTCTAGCTTTGTATTAAAGCTGACATGGAGATGGTCACTTTGGTAATTTCATCTCTCTTGCTAACACCGACGTAAGTTTAAGACTTATTTGTAAAATTTTTAATTAGTTTCCAAAATTTTATTTGTAAAAATAACTTTTTTATGGAATTTAATTTAAAATTATATATATATATATATATGAAAATGACTATTTCCCAGCTCTCCAAACTGAGAATGTTCCTTTGATTGACAAAAATTGTACTATTCATTTAGAACAACTATATATCGATTATATTTTTAATAATTTTTAAATAAATTTCACTTAATAATTCATGATTTAAGTCTTTTATAAAGATTCAGTCTATTATAGTTTAAATTTAGAATTTGATATTTGTTAAAAAATAACTATTTTACTATTGCAGTTTAAATCTAAGAATTTTGAAAGAGTAATTAGATTATGGAATATATTCTATCATCCAAACAAACTCGTCATCTAGTGTTATTATTTTTGAAATTCTATTGAACTCAAAAAAAAAAATCATTTTATATAATGTAGCTTTTGTTAAAAAAATTTGAATTTATAATCTTTATTAATTATAACTAATTTATGATCACCTATTTACCATTATACCAAATTCTATTTTATTTAATATTTTGTCTAAAAAATGAAAACTATATATTATATAACTATTGAACACATCAACAAACCTTTACTTAAAATGTTTTATTTTAATAAGTATTTGCATACCATATCTACTCCTCTCGTATAAAATTAAATAATCATATAATTATTAATCTTAAAAGTGTGATTTAGGATTATCATTTTTGAGCTGTCTCCCTTTGCTCGTACTTTTAATTTCGACAGAACAAATAAATCGCAAATAAACTTTTGACCCTTGTTTAAACTGAGTATCGAATTCGTAATTTATTAGTACTAATTCTAACATATCATTTACCTGTCATTTGACTTATGTCTTAAAAACCTTAAAAGTGTGACTTTATTTTTGAAAATGAATAATCTTCATTAAGTCAAGACACCCAATTCATTAGTCTACCCTCTGTCATCCTCCAAGCTTCTCGTGTAATTTATAATTTTATCTAATCAACATCTAAAAATAAACCACGCAAATTGTCTTTGGTGAAAAATAAAGAGAGAAGATAAAAAAAAAAGAAAAGAAAATGGAATGGATGTGTAGAATTGAAGTCACTACTCCATTGCTTGGGGTGTTGGTGGCTGACTGTTGACTGCTGACTGGCTGAGGTTAGCATAATTTTATCCTTTTTCCTCTTTTAACTTCTTCTTGTATATTTTGTATACAATCTCATGTAATGTTACATCCATGTTCACTTTAACTTATTGTTGCCCAATAAGCTTCTTAATTTATGGCACGAGAAACATTAACCCTCTTTGTCTATTATCATCAATTACTATTCAAATAATATTATGTTATTATTATTATTATTATATCCAAAATACAAGGAATTCAGGAAGATGGAGTGAAATTAAGAGAATTGAGTTAGTAATGGGATTGTTTTGTGATAAATTAATTGATGGAGTGCTTGGAAATGGAAATGCGTATAATTGAGCAGAGAAGAATCTTATGATGACGGTGATGATGATAATGAAAACCTGTGGATGTGGCTTTAGACAAATTTTAAGCACAACCAAACAATAATTGATCTGGAAGGGAAGGCAAGGCAAGGAAGCGAAGCTACTAAACCACCAGTCTTTTTCTTTTCTATAGGGTTGGAGTTTTGAGGTCTCTGCATGCCAAATCAAACTAAGCAATCATTCAACCCCACCCCCACTCACTTCATATATTTATATATATTTTATTTATATTGCCCCTCTAGTCTACAATACCTTCTTATATCTTGTTGTTTGGTTAATTGGCTTAGATTGGTAGACATTTTTTTTGCTTTGAAAAAACTGCAGGCTAGTAAAGCAAGTAATATGATCATTATCTCATAAATCATGCTACTTTATCAGAACATCAAATTAGAGTTTGGGAGTGTATTTTAATTAGTGATAATGATAACAATAAGGGAAGGTTATCATTGATCCCACCCACTTCAGTTGCAAGCATGTAATCCCCTGGCATCACTGTGTTCCTAAATTACTGGATTTTCAATGCATATATATATATATATATATACACACACACATAGAGCAAATGGGCACTTCAATTGTTCATTCATTTCATATCTTCCAAATCACATGATTTTCATGAGTATTATAGAGATTAATATGTGTTCAAGTTACCTATGGTTTTGTTACACAAAAAGGTCACCTCAAAAAATATATATTTAGAAAATAAATAAAAATAAAGTTCGAGAGTTCAAAAGTTGATGTCTCTCTGAGAGCTTTATCTATCTCTATTTTCGTAATCGTTTTGCATGATAATACTCTCATGAGTGAAATGGTTTGTTGATGACCAGATTGTTACACCCTTTCAATAGAACTTACCATTAAAAACTATCAAAGGGATGGTGTCCAAAATGTTATAAACCCCATATCAAAATCTTAAAATTTTGATGTGGGACTAATCTTATATCTTATAATAAATCATAACATATCATCACATTCTGTAGTTTAGCACCTACGACGATAAATTGTGTACTAACCACGACTAGTCCTGGACGAACACTATAATACCGGCGTCACCTTTGTCATCGCGCAATTATAACTGGGAGACATAATACTTGTTTTGATATCACTGTTATACCTCTTGAGTAGAATTTACCCTTAAAAGCTGTGTCAAGAAATTATAAATTCTATATCAAGAACCTAAACTTTTAATGCGAGATAAGTTACATGACTTATAATGGATCATAACACAAATCTAATTAAAAGAATAATTTCAAGATTAAAGATGATGAGTATGTTTATGTGCGTCTTAATTAAAAATAATATATTAAGACTTAACCTTAAGTATGTCGTATTTACCTAGCAATACAATTTTGATTATTAACTCATGTTCACATCAATATATGGCTTTCACTTTTTGTGTGGGATCTAAGAATTTGAGGCAAGTGGGACAAGAGGTTGATGACACCATTATACATAAAATGAGGTTGAGATGCTTTGTTGCCTTGTCCTCTTACCGTTGATGTTTTCTGCACCCCCAAAGATTCCAAATTCTCTCTACACACAGGCCCCATATGCTTGTATTAGTACCCCCACAATCTATACGAGCGAGCTTCAGAGGAAGATGAAGCATTAAGTTAGTAAAAATTTAAAAAATAAATAAAAGGTGGAAACAAAAGTTGGCATTCCTTCTAACTCATCCTTTTTTTATGGGGTAGACTTTTGAGCTATGGTGACTGAGAGACAGGGGCTATGCACTAGGAGACAATGGCATAGGAGAATAAATGCTACCTATGTTCCAAAACTATTGAAAGCCCTTGGGGTAAAATATTTTTAATAAAGTTGTTAAAATAATGTAACAGTAACATATATATATATATATATATTTGATTATGAATAACTTTGATGGCTACTTTTCTTTCTTGGGATTGTGCCCCCAATTAGGAATAGAAGGTTGTTTGAGAAAGAGATGTACTTCTATGGTATATTTAGGTAGTATTTATTAAAATGAATAAAATAAAATTTTATTAAGATAAAATTAAAATATTTTTTAGATTAAAATAAAAAATAATTAAGATAAGATGAAAAATATTTTAAAATTTTTATCAAATTATTTGTTAAATTTTTTAGAATATATTTGGGGCATGTGAGTCATTTTTTTCTTATATATAAAATTTAAGATAAATTTATTTGAAGCAGTGAGAGATAAATTTATCTGTAAAATCTCAAATAAGAAGTCATGTAATTTCTTTTATAAAGATTGTTAGATAAATTTAATAAATACAATAGAAATCACTTTTATTCTAAATGCTTTTCATATCTCATCTTTTTAGCTTATATTTTGGTTAACAAATACTACCTAAAGGGAAATTATTACATTTTTTTTCTTTCTTAGATAACATTTGTTAAAATGAGTAAAATAAGGTTATATTAACATAATGTTTGAATGTTTTTCAGACCAAAATATTGAATGGTATTGGAAAATATTTCAAGATTTTTATCAAACTGTTTGTTAAATTTATTAGAATGTAATGGATGACATATGTGTCATTTTTTTTAATATGTAAGGTCCAATATATGCTTATCTAAATGGAGGAGAGATAAGCATATCTCGAAAATACTAGATAAGAAATCATGTGACTTTTTTTTTAAAAGTCATCAGATAAATTTAATAAATATAATAAAAATTATTTTTATCTAAAATATTTTTTCTATTTTATTTTTTTAATTTATATTTTAATTAAAAACACTACTTTAATAAAAAATGTATGCAGTCGAAAGTTGGTTATGTCTTGCATGAAATATCGTTTACTCAGTAGAAGATGAATAATTAATTTATATAATTTTATATAAATTTATATAAACATAATTTATCATTTACTCAGCACCGCCATCTCCTACCATGAACCTTTGGTGGATGGAAAATTTTGAATAAAAGACATCTAATATAAATTTTTGATAAATAATACCATAAAATTCAAATAATATTTCACACGAGACATAAAAAAAAAGAAATGTTATCTTGTGAAGGGTCAAATTTGCTAATTAAAAAAGGGATGGAAAGAGTTGAGAGGATGTCATAAATAATAAGGTTTTACACAAATAAAACTTAAAAAATAATATTACCTTGTGCTAATTATTAAATTATTGCTTTGGGAGGCTTTTTTTGTTTCTTTTTTCACAATCGTCATTTTTTTAGGCGTATTTTCAGTAAAGTCATCGTATAATCACAACTTTTTAACGGGTAAATTTAAAAAAAATTGCTCTTGAAGTTTGATTAAAAAACACTAATTACTTGTATAGGTTTTATAAATGTTGATACTAATTACTTTTATAATGGCAATTGGAGCAGTATTAATTCTAATTTATTTATTATTTATGTCAGACCAAATATTCTATGAATATAAGTTATTTAACAAACATAACAGAAAATCATTTTTATTTGAAATGTATTTAGGGCATATGAGTCATTTTCTTTATATGTAAAGTCTAAGATAAATTTATCTGAAGCGGTGAGAGATAAATTTATCTGTAAAATCTCAAATAATAAGTTACGTGATTTGTTTTCTAAGAATTGTTAGATAAATTTAACAAATACAATATAATTTTTTTTATTTGAAATATTTTCTATATCTCACTTTTTTCAACTCATATCTTGGTTAACAAATATTACCTAAAAAGAAATTATTATAATTTTTTTTCTTAAGTAACGTTTGTTAAAATGAATAAAATAAAGTTATATTAAGATAATTTTTTAATATTTTTCGAATCAAGATATTGAATAGTCCTGGGAAGTATTTTAAAATTTTTATCAAACTGTTTATTAAATTTATTGGAATGTAATGAAAGACACATGTGTCATTTTTTCTAATCTGTAAAGTCCAAGATATGCTTATCTGAATGGGAAAGATAAGCATATCTAGAAAATGTCAGATAAGAAGTCATATGACTTTTTTTTCAAGAGTCATCAGATAAATTTAACAAATACAATATAAATCACTTTTGTTTGAAATACTTTTTATATCTTATTTTTTTAAATTTATATTTTAATTAAAAACACTACTTTAATAAAAAAATGTATGCGAAAGTTGGTTTTGTCTTGCATGAAATATCATTTACTTTAATAACAAATATATAAACATAATTTATATAATTTTATCTTTAAAAGAGTCAACAGAAGATGAATAATTATCCTTTACTCAGCACCGTCATCTCTTATCACGAACCTCTGGTGGATGGAAAATTTTGAATAAAAAACATTCAATATAAATTTTTGATAAATAACACCATAAAATTCAAATAATATTTCACATGAGACATAATAAAAAAAAATATTACCTTGTGAAGGGTCAAATTTGCCAATTAAAAAAAGGATGAAAAGAGTTGAGACGACACCGTAAATAATAAGGTTTTACACAAATAAAACTTAAAAAATAATCTTAACTCGTGCTAATTGTTAAATTATCGCGTTGGGAAGGTTTTTTTCTTTTTCACAATTGTCATTTTTTTAGGTGTATTTTCAGTAAAATCATCATACAATCACAATTTTTTAATGAGTAAATTTTAAAAAGAAATTGCTCTTAAAGTTGGACTAAAATACACTAATTACTATTGTAAAACAATACCGGATTAAAACAGGATCGTAGCTAATAATTTGAGAAAAATAATAAGAATGAAGAAAATTGAACGCATTGATATTACGTAAAAAGCCTTTCAAACAAATCAGGGTAAAAACTACGGGTAAAGATAAAAGAATTCATTACAAAAAAATAATAGGAGTTACAACCTTCCCTTTAAATCATGATAAGATAATAACAACAATCTCTTTTGAAAATAAGATAAATACTCAGAATATTTCTAACTTTTTATTTTTCTCTTTCAAAATGAAATGTCTAGGATTCTGATGGATTGATTAATTGAGTTTGGGGAGGCCAATTTATAGGCTTTCCCAATGCATTTAAAACGCGTTAATTGTCAAGGGTGATGCAAAATTTCAGTGCCCTCTTCTTCTAGGTTCCAACTTCTTTTTTCTGTTTTCTTTTGTTTTCCTTTATTTATTTATTTGGTGGTTGACCATCTCTTCAAAGTTGTGGTTGGAATAGCCACAACTTTTGATCCAACAATCTCTCATTCTTCACACCATTCTTTCTTCCTTACCATTCGCTGTTGTTTATGTCTCTGCTAGGCTACTAGAAGATCAACGCCAAACAAATTTGTCAGTATTGACAACCTTTGTCAATAAATTTGCTAGGTTGTCTTTGGTATAAATTTTCTGAATATCTACGGTTCCTTCCTCTATTTTCTCAAGAACGAAGTGGTACTAAACTTGAATGTGTTTTGTCTTTAAATGAAAGACTGGATTTCTTGTAAGATGCAAGACACTCTGACTGTAACAGAATAAATAAATTTTCTTTTATTCATGCTTGAGTTATTCCAATACCATCTTCAATCATATTGCTTCTTTATTAACTTGTGTAGCTGTTACATATTCTGCTTTTGTTGTTGACGTGGCCACAACTGATTACAGTTTTGAAACCTAGCTTACAGCTTCGCCAACAAGTGCAAACACATATCTTGTGGTGGATTTGCTTTTGTTAAGATCACTTGCATAATCTAAGTCAACATATCCTATGACAATAAAGTTTGATTTCTCATAACACAATGTAACATCTATGGTCCCCTTAATGTATCTTAGGACTCTTTTCACAACATTTTAATGTTTCTTACCAAGATTCGTCATACACTGATTAACCACTCCCATTGCATGTGCAATGTCTGGTCTTGTACAAATCATAGCGAACATTAAACTTCCCACTACTGATACATACAGTACTCAAGACATCTTTATTCTCTCTGCTTTACTGCTAGGACTCATATTGAAGGATAACTTAAAATTAACAAGAAGTGGGGTAGAAATTGACTTATAGTCTTGCATGTTAAAGCGCCGCAAGACCTTTTTCAAATAATTTTTCTGAGAAACCCATAACTTCCTATTATTTTTGTCTCAGTGAATTTGCATCCCTAAAATCTTGTTTACTGGTCCCAAGTCCTTCATTTCAAACGCCTTAACCAACTGTGCCTTCAATTCTTTAATACAATCTTTGTTGGGACCTATTACCAACATGTCGTCTATATACAATAGCAAAATAGTGTAAACACTTTCACCAAACCTCTTGAAATATGCACAAAGATCTACATTAAGTTTGTTGTATCCAAGGCTAATGATAAAAGAACCAAGTATCTTATACCAACATCTCGACGCCTGCTTGAAGTTGTATAGACATTTGTTCAATCTGCAAATCAAATTTTATTTTCCTTTTTCTTGCAAACCCTCTAGTTAGAGCATATATATTTTTTCTTCAAGATCTCCATGAAGAAAAACAGTCTTCACATCCAGCTATTCTAGATATAGGTTAAATGTGCACACATTGCCAAAACTATTCTAATTGTAGTAATTCGAACAATAGGAGAAAATATTTCATTAAAATCAATCCCTTTTTTCTGATCATATTCTTTTACTACCAATCTTGCATGATACCGTTTTACTTGATCATCGCTATTACGCTTAATCTTATACACCTATTTGTTACCAATAGGCTTTCTTCCTTGTGGTAACGAGACAAATTCCCAAGTTTTGTTCTTATGAAGAGCTTCAATTTCTTCCTACATTGTTATCATCCGCTGAGACATATCTAAACTGTTCATTGCTTTTTGAAGAATTGATAACTCCCCATTCTCTGTTAGAAAATAATATGCAACATTACTCTTCATAACATAATCTAAGTGCCAACCTAGTCGTCTTATCAAGTGACCTGATCGATGAATTTTTGGTGCCTCAGATATAACTGGTTCTTGTTCCTCATACTCCGATGTTGCTTCAAAAAAAATCCTTTTGTTCATTTTCCTTTTCTACATGTACTACTATAGTCTTTAAATTTTCTTTCACCATGTTATCATCACATTCTTTTCTCTGTAGTTTATCTCTTACAAAGATAACATCCCTACTGACTATAACTTTGCGGATAGTGGGATCCCACATTTGATATCCATTCACTTCATCAACATACCCCAAGAATAAACATTTCTTGAATTTGGATCAAGCTTTGTAGTTTCTTTGGCATTGTACATCACGTACACTGGACTTCAAAATATAGAGTTTTGAATAATCAACTTTCTTCCCAGTCCACATTTCCATCGGTGTCTTCAACTCAATTGCATTTGACGGGGCTCAATTTATCACATAACAGGCGATATTAGCTATTTCTACAAAAAAAAAAAAAACTTTTCTAAGCCTACAACTCCCAACATTTCTCTTGTTTTTTCTAACAAGATTTTGTTTCTCTACTCTGCTATTCCATTTTATTGAGGAATGTATGCCATAGTGAACTGTCCTTTGATGTCTTCTTAATTACAGAATTCAACAAACTCATTACTGGTATATTCTCCTCCATTATCTGACCTTAAACACTTGATCTTCTTTCCAGATTCAAATTCCACTTGCGTTTTGTGTACTTTGAAGACTAGAAACACATTTGTCTTCCTCTTGATAGGAAACACCCAACATTTCCTTGAATAATCATCTATAAAGGACACAAAATACTTTACTCTTCCTAGGGATAGAACTGGTGCTTGCCATACATCAGAATGAACCAATTTTGGAATTTATTTGCTTCTAGAATTCGATGTGTTAAACTTCAACTTGTGTTGCTTACTCGTAACAAAATGCTCACAAAAGGGTAATGATACCTTTGTAAGACTCGGAAGTAGATTATACTTCACAAGGATTTTCATTTCTTGTTCAGACATATGTCCAAGTTTCTGATGCCACATTGTTGTAGATCTTTCACTTGGATTACTTGAAGCAACTGATGTTTTTCCTTCTAACAAAGTTTCTCCCTTCAATATGTATAACCTCGCAGTCACCTTTTCTCCCTTCATTAGTACAAGCACTCCTCGAATCACCTTTATGATTTTTTTCTCAACCATAATTTTGCAGTCAAGTTCATCCAGTTATCCTAAAGACAACAAGTTCATCTTCAGGCTTTCCACATGCCACACTTCTCGAATGATGCGCATTGTACCATCATGGAACTTCAATTTGATGGTTCCAATACCGACAATATTTAAGGCATGATCATCACAGTTGTACACAGATCCTTCATAGACAAGTTCATAATAATGGAATCATTATCTTCGAGAGGTCATATGAAATGTGGCTCCAAAGTCAATGAACCATATATCAACAAATCTTGTTCTGCCTTCATAAGTTCTCATTGTTTCATAAGTTCTCATCACCTTCACCTGAGGTACTTGCTACATTTCCTTGAGGACTGAAATTTTTCTCGTTCAAATTCCAGTAATCCTTCTTCAGGTGACCCTTTTTGCAATAGTGGTAGCACTTTAGGTTCTTACTTTTTGACTTTGTCCTACCATGATTTTGACTCCCACTTGAGTCACGTTCCATTGATCTCCCTCTCACCATCGTTAGTGCCTCCGCTTGTTGCGAACTAGTCAATATGTTTTCTTTGTTTTTGCGTCAATTTTCTTCTTTCAAAATAGCAATTGCAATATCATCAAATACTAGGATTTTTGTTGTGGAAGTATTTGTCAGATTAATGATGAATTGATCATATGAATCTGGTAGACTTTGAAGTAAAAGTTCAGCAAATTCATTTATCTCTATTTTATAACTCAAGGATGTGAGTTGAGAAAATAAAGTATTCAAAGTGTTGATGTGCTGTGTCACCGAAATAGATTTTGACATCTATAGAATATACATTTTCCTCTTAAGAAAAATTTTGTTATGAAGTGTTTTGGCCTCGTACAATTTTGTAAGATGATCCCAAATATCGTTTGTCGTTTTCTTCTCTTCTATGCTAGACAATATTTCATCTGCTAGTGCTAGATGAAAACTTGCAACAACATTCCCGTCCATCTCATTCCACTTTTCGTTATCTGTAAAGTCCCCCAACCTATCGCTGATGGCCGCCAAGCAATTATCTTTTCCCAAGATAACCTTTATCTTCAATTTTCATAGTGAGAAATTTCTTCTATTGAACTTTTCAATCTCAAATTTTGTCGTCATTGCTTCTATCACGAATTGCTTTGAACACAAAATTAGCTCCCATTATTTCACGTAAACAATAACTATATGTATGAATAATACCCTCGTATACGTGAATAATACCTAGTACCTTTCAACAGAGTGATTAATAATCTAACTTATTTTTTGATGTGGAGGATCCACTTTTATAGTGGCAACCATAGAACATACGATAAGTAGATATATAAACACTCTAACGTAAGTTTTGATACCACTTGTTGTAAAATAACATCGGATTAGAGCAAGCTTGCAGCTAATAATTTGAGAAAAATAATAAAAATAAAGAAAATTGAACACATAGATTTCATGTGAAAAACCCTTAAACAAATCAGGATAAAATTCATGGGCAAAAATAGAATAATTCACTACAAAAAAATAATAAGAGTTACAACATTCCCTCTAAATCACATGGAGATAACAACAACGATCTTTCTTGAAAATAAGATAAACACTCAAAATATTTTTAACTTTCTATTTTTCTCTCTCAAAATGGAATACTTGAGATTTTGATGGATTGATCAATTGAGTTTGGGGAGGCCAATTTATAGACCTCCCCAATATGTTTAAAACGCGTTAATCGTCAGGGGTGGCGCAGAATTTCGATGCCCTCTTCTTCCAGATTTCAGCTTATTCTTTTTTTTTTCTTTATTTATTTATTTGATGGCTAGCCAACTCTTCAAAGTTGCGATTGCTTTCCAGTCGCAACTTTTGACCCAACAATTACCTCTAGTTTTTATAATAGTACATATATCTATAGATTTTATAAATGTTGATACTAATTACTTTTATAATGGTATTTGGAACAATATTAACTCTAATTTATTTATTATTTATGTCATGCCAAATGTTTTATGGATATACCTTATTTAATGGTTTAAACTCTTATTTTTTTTTATTCTGGACTGCAAGAGTTGATAATGTCGAATTTATTTTATTTAAATTTTTTATAAATAATTTTTATAAATTAAAACAGGAACCCTATAATTTTTGAAATAACTCATGGTACAATGAAAAAAGAAGCATTTTTTTTCTTTTCTTAAGTCATTAACAAACACTCTTTTCTTAAATTTTTCAAAATACCTCTTTCTCTCATATTATTTTAAAAACCAAAAAACTTGAAAAATAAACCAAAATTACAAGTTCTTGTTTGGGTTTGAACCCAATTTTTTTCTAATAACCTAGAAATCTAGGTTCATAATAATGGATTCACCGAAAACCCTATCTATGGCTAAAAATAATGGGTTTCTATTGGGGTTTCATTGAAAACTTAGTGGAAGTAAGACTCTCTTCTTTCTAGTTGGTGTCGTTGTTTATCGAATTGATGGTTGCAACCTATTATGATTCAATGGGATTTTAACCATTGATAGGTGATTAGCTTTTAGTTGTCTCTAGCACAAAAGAAAATGGAAGAGGAGCGAGATAGAGAAAAAGTAAATGAATGGACAAATAGGGGAGAATGATAACAATGAGAGAGGTGAGGTCGGTCTTATTTTTTAAAATATAAAAAATAATTGAAACCTTTTAATCAAATTTCAAAGATGATTGGTAAAATTTATCCATTTGCAAATTACAAGCCCAAAATTGTAATTTTAAATAATTTTGATTGAGTGGGTTTTGAACTTTTTAGTAGATTGACATGAATTTTGTGTTTCCGTATCTATTTGTTAATTTAAAAATTGGAAATCAGAAACACTTATATTTGTCCCATGAGGCCTTCACAGTGCACAATTATATGCAGAATGATTGATTTCTAAAATATAAATATATATGATTTTTTTTTATCATTATTAATTACTATTTTTATTTGCTCTCGTGCCTTTTTAATCTCTCTTCGTACTTCCAAAGATATCAACTTATGAATGATGAAAATTGGAATGGCCCCTTATCTTTCGGCTGATGTGATATTCAACAACAAATCTGCTGCATAGTTTAAGACTTCTATTTTGCAGTTGCTGATTTTTGATCCCTAAAAGAAAAGTGTGTTTTTACGACTATTTATTTATATTGGCCATGAGGTTAATTGGCCATGAGGTTATTAGATGGGGACTCAAAGCCCATTATCGGGAGCAAAAAGGTATTAACCCACATCCTGAGGGCCTCCCACGAACTGTCCCATGCCACGTGAGGGGGGTAAATCAGGAACCCAGCTGGCAGGTGATGGGGAGGACCAGTGCGAGCCACCCACAAGGACTCCTGAGGAGCAAGAAATCCCACACTGCAGCTTGCCCGACTCGATCCTTGCCACTCGAGAACAACTCTACCCGCTCCTTACCAACTGAGCTGTGCCCTGGGGGCAAAAAGGTGAGGAATGGAGTGTGTTTTTACGACCATTTATTTATATTGGGCTTCATTTTTCATTTTGTTCCAAACACAATCATTTAAATAAATTCTTTAGATTCCTTTTTGCTCCAATGAGGGATGGGTTCTGTAGTCTTCTTCAGGATCTGATGTTCAAATGTGACCATGCAAGGCCCATCCGCTTTTAAATTCTTTTTGGGCCACCCAAATACTATCTTCCAGAGGCCCATTTGGAATCTTGGTATAATCCTACAATAATTTTTAAAATAATTCGTGGTACAATGAAACTAGAAAACATTTTAGAGTAACCCCTTATTTTTGTTTCCAAATTTCTCTCTTAACGGTCGAAAATGACAATTTGAAGCCGTTTAAATTCCAACCACTTGTCAACGAGTCTTCAGAGATCTGACTACACCTTTCAAACCCCTAATAAATTTCATAAGAAGTGAGGATCATTCTAGATCGCATAGTCGACGTTCAAACCCTAGGGTTCTTCGATTTGTTTCCATTTGACACTTCGATCCAGGAGCAGCAACATGAATCAGAATCCAATCCAACCCGATCAAACCCATCCGGCGTCCCACCACTCCGCCGACTACGCTCCCTACCCGAAGCTCGAACCAGATGACATTGCTCCGCCGCCTCCGCCGGCCGCCGATCACCTCAATCCGAGGGCTCCTATCGCCGGAAACCCAGCCACCTCCATGCCGCTGGAGTCGAATCCTTACGTGGCTGCCTCTCCCGCGCCGGCATCTTCCGTGAAGGGTGAGTTTCGGTTGAGTATGGTTTCTGTTTGTTTGTTTACTTGTTTGGTTGTGATTGAAAATCAAATGATTGGAAATTCCGAAATTAATGGAGTTGTGTGTTCTGGTGATTTAGCTAAGATGGATTCAGTGAAGGACGCGCTTGGTAAATGGGGGAAGAAGGCGGCGGAGGCAACGAAGAAGGCTGAGGATCTTGCCGGGGGCATGTGGCAGCACTGTAAGTCCTTTTTACTCCTTATATATTAACGCCGCTTAGTATTTTTCATCTTAATCGGCACCAGAGTTTTTTCTTTTTCTTCTTCTTTTTAAACCAAACCTTTATGGTTAGTGTAGGGATTATACCTCGCAAAACAACCACAAGATCTGATTGTTAGGGCAAAGAAATAGCAAAAACAGTAAGTAAAAAATCAAAAACAGAAGCTGAAAAACAAGAACAGCAAACTCCTGTTGATGCTTGGCAATGGAGAAGAAGAAGGTGGATTTGCAAGGCTCAGTGTTGATCGGTCCGACACCCACAAAAGGTAACCTAGAATCGGTTCCAAGCACAACCCAAGAACCACATTCAATCGACACCCAAAACTGCCTCAATCGTAAAACTCACAACCGAGAATAGCACACCCACACAAGGAAGAAGAAACCCCACCAAAGAGAACACTCTTCTCACTCTCGTCTCTCTCTCTCTCTCTTCTCACATTTGCTCTTCCCCAGCCCCCCCCCCCCCTATTTCCTCGATATAAAGATAACCTCCCAAGAACTAAATAGAGATCTCCAAAGATGAGGATAACCATAGGGTTATCCCATGGGTTGAGATGAGATAGGGGAGAAACAAACCTGCGTTGGAATTGACCAGAAGAACAGATGCAACAATCTTCAACAAAATGAAGAGACTAGGTTAAGATAAGTATATGTATGGTGGGCTTAGGATAAGGCATTATGGGCGTAGACTAATGGGCTTGGTCCTTGGTTTGAGCAGCTGGGACAAGCCCAACTTTCCTCAAACACAAAGTACATGTACTTGGGCTATTTCTTTGTCGGGCCACCTATTTGTGGGATTGAACCTCTCTAAAAAAAAAAAACCTATCAATCTTGGGCCGAAGCCTATGATAGATAACTTATCTGACAACAACATCATTGCCTTGGACTTGTTGGGTATCACACCTCAACAAATCTCCACCTTGATACCTAACAAGGCCTGCACACAAGCAAATAAACTTATTAGTTGACACAAGTACCAAATAAGTTGGGACGTTCACTTACCTTTACCAATGTTTAGAAGTGTAAGACAACTTCTAAACTTGACCAATGCGAGAACCTTAGTTCCCATATTTGAAGGATTATACTCAGACAATATTTTCTCAAGCCTAACAATATCTTGAGACACAATGTCACATATAAAATGAAGTCTAACATCTATGTGCTTAGTACGTTCATGAAACACAGGATTTTTGCATAAATAAATAGCAAATTGACTATTTGAATATACAATCACGTCATTACTTAAAACACTTAGTTCTTTAAGTAAACTCTTAAACCACAATGCTTCTTTAATTGCTTCAGTGGCAGCTATATATTTAGATTCGGTGGTAGAAAGTGCGACTATGTGTTGAAGTTGTGATTTCCAACTAATGCAAGCATCATATAAAGTAAACACATAGGACGACATGGACTTTCTATTGTTGAAATGTTGTCTCGAGTATATATAAGTGAATGATGACAGTGTGCTAGAGGGCCATTGAAGAATTAGATAGAAGTTTATATCTCAAATTGTAATTAATGGAAATTTGGGGGGGGGGTTAAACTGTAAATATCTAATGTCTTCTCTAGGGATAACTGCCAACTCTATAAATAGAGTGCTAGGGGGGTGTGTGTGGCCATTCTATTCTCTTCTATTGTAACGAGTGCATTGTATTCTCTGAGAGGAAGGATAGAGTTCTGATTTAGCTTTGTAATCTTAGGAGAGAAGTTGTTGTTTGTACTCGGGAATAGGGGGGAGATCTTGCTGTTGTTCGGGTTGGATTTATTTGATAAATAAGACTGCTTGGGGTGCTCTTTGAAGGCTGGATGTAGGTTTCCTCAAAGGAAACTAAACCAGGATAAATCTTTGTGTTGTGTGGTTTGTTTTCTGTTTCTTGTTCTTATTTTCATTTTGTTTGATTGCTTAAGTTTTCTGTTTCAATTCCTATTAACGTTGGGTGGATTTGGGAGTGTTGAGAGGGGCATATATCATCTAAGGTTAATTCCACATAGTCTTAGGTTAACATCTATTATCCTTATCACTAGCATAGTCAGAATCTGTAAATCTTTTTAGTTTCACTCCTTCAGTTTTATGTTTATACACTAAGCCAATGTCACATGAACCTTTTAGATATCTTAACAACCATTTCAATGCTTCCCAGTGTTTAGGACCAGGCTTAGACATAAACTAGCTAAGTGTACTAACTGCATGAGTTAAGTCAGGTCTAGTACACACCATTAGATATATTATAGATCCAATGACATTAGAGTACGATATTTTACTCATGTATTCTTTTTCTTCTTCATTAGCAGGTGACTGTTCTTTAGACAATATGAAATGGCTAGCCAAAAGTAAAGAAATAGGTTTACAATCATGCATATCAAATTTTTTCAATATTTTCAAAATATATGATGATTGGTGTAAAAATAAACATGAATTTGACCTATCCCTTTCAATTTCCATGCCTAGGGTTTTTCTAGCATTTCCTAGTCTTTCATGTCAAATTCTTTATCTAGAGTTATTTTTATTTCATTTATCATCTTCAAATTTGGGCCAATTTGAACAGATTCGACCTTTATAAGAGTAGGGAACCCAGAATTCAAGTTGAGTCTTTGATGAATGAACTTGATAATTTGATTCAATAGATAGGAACCCTACTTATACAAGTTTCTATGTTATCTAATCCTAGAAGTTAGGAGCTAATATATAATATAATTTTAGAATACAATAAGATAAGAAAACTATTATCTCTACTTCTATCTACTCCTATTATTTTTCTTGATTTTTAGGAACTTATCTTTTTGCATCTTTCTTCTTTTCCTGATCGGTTGGAGGCCTATCTTCATCTGCTGCATCGACTTCTTATTTGCTCCAACTCCCGTGACTTCCTCATAAGCTAGGACTCTCTAACACCCCTCCTCAAGCTAAGGAATAGATATCTCTCATTCTTAGCTTGTTGATGAGAGTCTCAAAACCTTGTCGAGCCATGGATTTAGTAAATATATCTGCCTCTTGGTCTGTTGTAGGAATATAGATAAGTCTTATACCCCCATCTTCAACTTCTCTTTGGATGAAGTGTCGATCAATTTTGACATGTTTCATTCTATCATGCTGTACGAGGTTGTTGACAATGATTATAACTGATTTGCTATCACTATAGAGCCGTGTTGGTTTAGTTAATGGCATTTGTAGATTTTCCATTAATCTTACCACCCAAATTAATTCACAAACTCCTTGGGCAATTGCCCTAAATTCTGCTTCAGCACTGCTTCTTGCTGTAACGGACTGTTTTTTACTTCTCCATTTAGAAATAAATTCTTGATGTCTAACTGAAACAACTCCCAATCTAAGTTAACAACAATGGATAAAAGTACTCTAATGGAGTTTAACTTTGCAACCGGAGCAAACGTCTCTTCATAATCTATTCCATAGGTTTGAGAGTACCCTTGGGCTACCAACTTGGCTTTATAACGATCTATACTCCCATCTGATTTCTATTTAATAGTAAACACCCATTTGCAGCCTACAACCTTCTTATCCGTAGGTCTGTCCATCAGTTCCCATGTGTTGTTGCTGTCCAATGCCTTCATTTCTTCCATTACAACATTTTTCCAGTTTGCATCACCCAAAGCTTCATGTATATTGCTAGGAATATAAGCTTCATCCATAGTTACAATGAATGCTCTGAATTGTGGGGACAATTTAGATAATTCGATATGGGATATTTCACATAGGATCTTACCTCTTTTTTGATTGCAATAGGTAGATCCAGATCACTCCTAGCTGTTGCACTGCTTTCCTCATTTGTTGGACCGATCGCAGGTTCTAACAACAGGCTGATTTGAGGAGCAGGATTTTTAGGCTTTCTTGAGTACACTTTAAGTTGTTTTTCTGGACTCAATTATTCCCTTAGGTCAGTCTCCCCTAGTTCATTTGGTTTGTGATCAGATTTTGGGTTTGTAGTAGCTGATGATTGGAGATTGTTGGGTTTAAACGTTGTAGGCTATGAACAAACAGTTGCAGGATCATCATCAGTAATAGAGGGGGATATATGCAGTGTAATCGGCACACCCGAACACTTTGAGAGGAAAAGAAGTATGAAGACCAAGTTTTGGAAAGTGAGAAGTGAGACTGGAAATGACAGATGATTTATCACTCTTAAAGGAACTCGATTGATCAAATATGTGCAGTTAGTACTCCTTCACCCCAAAAGGATTTAGGAATAGAATGCTTATGCAAGAGAGAGCTCTAGTCCATTAAGAAGATGTCTCATCTTTCTCTCTGCAAATCCATTTTTCCATGGAGTATCAATATAAGAGGATTTATGGATAATCCCCTTTTACTAAAAAAACCAATTTAGGTGGTGATTAAAATAATTTCTTACATTATCAGTTCTGAATCTTTTAATAGAAACCCCAAATTAAGTGAGGATTATCATATGAAATAAATGTAGGATTTCATTGATGGTTGTCTTATCCTTTAGTACGTATACCCAAGTCATTTGTGTGCAGTCATTAACAGATGAGATAAACCATTTAGCCCTAGAATAATTGGGAACTTTAGAAGGCCCCCAAACATCAGAGTGTACCAAGAAGAAAGGAAATGAAGAGAGTTTATTGCTAACATCATAAGGCACCTGATGATATTTAGATAATTCACACACATCACAGTGG
Organism: Diospyros kaki; assembly: GCA_036245055.1. Lineage (NCBI taxonomy): Eukaryota > Viridiplantae > Streptophyta > Magnoliopsida > Ericales > Ebenaceae > Diospyros > Diospyros kaki. Next base: position 12,721,556 of record BSEG01000015.1, on the reverse strand, counting down.
AAATTAGTAACATCTAAACCTTGAAACATATTAGGAAACATGGTCTTGAACAAATACAAAGGTGAATGTCCTAAACTAAGGTCCTGGAGCCAAACATCAATTTTGGTAGAGGTAGGTTGACGAGAAGAGCAAGCTAGAATAGGTTGATCTCCTGCAAGTGAGTCACAGGTCCTTTGTAAGTAGTAAAATCCATTTTGTGTCTTAGCAACACCAATCATCTTTCCTGTGGCCAGATCCTGAAAAACACAAGTATGAGGAGAAAAGATCACACGACAATTAAGATCTTGAGTGAGTTTATGAACTAAAAGTAGATTGGTAGAGAGGCTAGGCATATGAAGCACATGTTGGACATGAAGATAAGGGTTCAAACACATACTTCCTTGCCCAACTAGGAACCGTATGGCCATTAGCAACTATAATTTTTTTTTTTGGAGTTGGTTACTAGTTTATAAGTCTTAAATACACTTAGGTTAAGAGTCATGTGATCAGTAGCTCTAGAATCCAAAATCCACAGCCTATTCCTAGCAGTATGTGAGACAATAGAGAATTTAGAATTAAAACACATACCTGCTTGGGCTAGAGAGCATGATTCTCCTTGAAGAGTCTTCAAGAAGGATTTTAGCTTATTGATTTCCTCTGCATTTAATTCTCCTAGATCAAAGGAGACAGTAGAATCGGCTTTCTTGGCTGGTTCCTCTGGTTCTTTAGTTGTGAGATACACCTTTGATTTGACTCTTAGACTACAGGTTCTTAAATCCTCCCATTTTGTTCAACACAACCTCTTTTCCATGTAATTTAAAGCATGTTTCCTTTGTGCGTTTTCGCTTCTTGCAGTAGGAACACCATAAGCCCTCCTCGTTTTGCTTAGAGGAAGATATATCTCTACCTTGCAGTGATTTTGTCTATGAACCTTGCACCTTGTTAGACACCATAGTTGACCCTTGTAGATTATGATCATTGAACATAGCTGTCCTCCTATGCTGCTCACTGTGTATTATAAAATATACCTCATTTAAAGATGACATTTTTTCCCTGCTAAGGATCTGTGCTCTTACCTGATCAAACTCAGGATTAAGCCCAACCAAGAATTCTACTATTCTATCTTTTTCCAACATAGAGGTTAGAATAACATCTTCACTACACACCATTTTAATGTCCTAATAATGGTCTAATTCAAGCCAAAAACTATTTATCTGATTGTAGTAATTAGTCACAGGCAATGATCCTTGTTTTGTGTTACTGATCTTTGTTTTTTTTTCATAGACAACTGATGCATCTTGCACCTTAGAATAAGTTTTTTTAACTGTCTCCCAAATATCCTTAGCCGTAGATAAAAACATATAGTTCTTGCTTACTTCGGGTAGCTTTGAACTCCAAAGACATGACATCAACATTGAGTCTTCTACATTCCAAGCAACAAATGCTAGATTTGAGGCTTTAGGTGATGGGCCAATGATGTGCGCAATGTTCCCTCGACCCTTCAGAAACGTTATCACTAGCTGAGACCACTGAAGGTAATTCCCACCATCTAGGCGATATGAATGGTGCATTCCTGGTAGCTCACCAGCAGGGGCACCATTGGTTGGTTGTTCAATTGGCATTGCTTCTCTCGTTGAGATGGGAGAAGTTGTTTTAGAGATTTCAGACATTATGTGAGATTACAAGAATACAGTGAACGGAAAACAAAGAGTAATTGTGGCAATGAAGGCTCATAACTAATAATTCGAGAGAATAGGCTCTGATACCATGTAGAAACTAGATCAAAAGGTGTAGGAAGAACAAAGAATTATGTTACTCTTGATCCATTGAACTGAATAGTACACTCCCTATTAATAGGGAAGAAGAATAGGACATAGGAAAGATACACAATAGGGAAAGATATGTTGTACACTATATAAAGAAATCAAAGATATAAAAACAAGGATAGGAAATATCTAAATTTGAAAAAACTTCTTTCTAAATACCGGAGATAGAATCTGTGCTAATTTAGGAAGATTAGGCCAAGAGATCACCATCCTATTCTCTCATAATCTCGTGAATCAATCAACAGTTTTTTCCCCCTTTCCTTCATTCATGCGGACATCTTATCTCTATTTTTTTAATTTTGTTTTTCTTTTTGTTACTATTTATATTGTGTTGGATGAAATAAGGAAGATTTGAAAGTTAAATCAAGAAGATTCAACAGTTAAAATAAAAGAATTATCCTTGTGGATTATTGTTGTATTTCAAGTTTTTATTTTAAGTTTGAAATTTGTATTTTAAGCTTGATTTATTCCTAGTTTTTAGGAGATAAAAAATCCCAAATCTCCTCCTAAAATATTGGAGATAAGATAAGGGACTCATGTGTATATATGCAACTGTTTTACTGAGAATTACTTAATCATGCATTTCAATTTTTTGCTTGTTTCATGGTATCAAAGCCTAGGCTCGATAGAAAATCCTGAAGCTTTCCGTTGTTCTTCTCCTTCCTCAAAATCATGGTCAATAATCACCAAAACCCTACCCTAATTGAAGTTTCCGCCACAAGCCCTCCAAATCCTCTTCCTTCTTCGGTTCCAACCCTTTCTTCCTAGTATTTATCAGCCAGCTCAATCGATAATCATCCCCTTCAAATTACTCACCACAAGTTGAATGGTAGTAATTTTAGGGAGTGGTTTCAGTCTGTGTTATTGGTGATAAAAGGGAAAGGCAAATTCGGTTATCTCACAGGGGATATTCCTGCTCCTCCAACCGATTCAGCCTCCTATGGCACGTGGGAAGCAGAAAATTCAACCATAATGGCATGGTTGATTAATTCAATGGAGCTTAGACTTGGGAGGACTTATCTATTTCACAAAACCGCCAAGGAGATTTGGGATTCGATCCAGGAGATGTATTCCGACCTAGAGAACTCCTCTCAAAGTTTTGAAATAAGATCAACTATTAGGACTACAAGGCAAGGTAACTTGAGTGTTACTGATTATTTTAATGTATTGGTTGAGTTATGGTATGAAATGAATTTATTTCATGCTATAGATTGGGAATGTAGGCTGATAGCAACAAGTATTATAAGATGATTGAAAAGGACATAATATTTGATTTCCTTCATGGATTAAATTTGGATTTGGATGAAGTAAGAGGCCGGATTTTAGGAACAAAACCTCTACCATCTCTTAGGGAGGTTTTTGTCGAGGTAAGAAGAGAAGAGAGTCAAAGGAAGGTAATGCTGCATCAACCTAATGATCTAAGTATTACTCACCAAAATTCTTCTACTCTAGCAGCTGTTAGACAGGGAGAAAATTTCTTAAAAGGATCAGGGAAGGAAAAACCTTGATGTGATCATTGTAAAAGGCCATATCACACCAAAGATACCTGTTGGAAGATACATGGCAAACCTGCCAACTGGAAGCCGAGAAACAAACGAGAAAATGTTCGATCAGCCTATGTTGTCGAGGCACCTAGTGAAGAAGAAAATGAAACAGATTTAAATCTGTCAAAGGAACAAATTCAGACTCTTTATCGGCTGCTAGATCAAGGTACTAGTGTTGCTAGTTCCCCTACACATCAGCCCATTGCTTCCATGGCCTTGTAAGGTAATCCCTATCTTTCTTTGATGTCACGAAGACTTCCTAAGGACATTTGGATAATAGATACAGGGGCATCCGATCATATGTCATGTTCTACAAAGTATCTGACTGAATATACTACCTGTAAAAATTCAGTTGATATTTCAATGGCTGATGGTACAGTATCCCTTGCTATGGATCATGGGAATGTTTGTATCTTGAATTTGAAACTGAAATTAGTATTATATGTGTCTGGGTTAAATTATAATCTCTTATCAGTGAGTAGGATTACTAAAGATGTGGATTGTAGAGTGATATTTCTTCCATCTTGCTGTATATTTCAGGACCAAGTATCGGGGAGGATGATTGGCAGTGCTGAAGCAAAAGATGGACTTTATTGGTTGACGAAGAATACTACAAACTCATCTCTTTTCAATAAAACAGTCCTAACTGTTACCATAAAGGCCAAGATTATGTTATGGCACAAACGGTTATGACACCTTAGCTTTCCGTATCTTAAATCTTTGTATCCTCAGTTTTTTATCAATAAAGATCAGTGTTTTTCTTGTGAACAATGCACTCTTGCAAAACAATCAGGAGCACATCATCCATTCAATCTTATAAGCCTTCCGCACCATTTCACTTAATCCGTAGTGACATTTGGGGACCTTCTAAACATTCTAATCTTTCAGATTTAAGATGGTTTATCACTTTTATTGATGACCATTCTAGGACATGTTGGGTATATCTTATGACAGATAAATCAAAAGTGAGTGGCATATTCAAAAGATTTCACAATGTTATCCTAGGACCATGCGAAATTACCCTTAGATGATATATGCCTCTCTCAACGCTCTCAAATCCACCCAGTGATAATAGGAATTGAAATAGAAAACTTAAGCAATCAAACAGAAAGAAAATAAGAACAAGAAACAAAAAACAAACCACACAAATGCCAAGATTTATTCTGGTTTAGTTTCCTTTGAGGAAACCTACATCCAACCTTCAAAGAGCATGCCGAGCAGTCTTATTAGAGCAAAGAAAAATGTCCAGTACAGCAACAAGATCTTCCCCCTATTCTCGAGTACAAAAAACTTCTCTCCCAAGATTACAAAGCTAAAAACAGAACTCTAGCCTTCTTCTTAGAGAATACAATGCACTCGTTACAATAGAAGAGAATAGAATGGCCACACACACCCCCTAGCACTCTATTTATAGAGTGGGCGGTTATCACTAGAGAGGAATTAGATATTTATAGTTTAACCCCCCCAATTTCCATTAATTACAGTTTGAGACATAAACTTCTATCTAATTCTTCAAAGGCCCTCTAGCGCACTGCCATCACTCACTGCTTTCACTTTTATTCTTCTTATACCATATACTCGAGACAACATTTCAACACACAAATTTATTTTGAATATGTTTTAAACCTCTATCCATATTTTTCGAACTAACAATGGTCATGAATTTTTTTCCCATGACTTGACCAGCTATTTACTTGAACATGGTATTGTGTATCAAAGTTCTTGCCCTTACACACCACAACAAAATGGTATGGCCGAACGGAAAAATTGACATCTTTTAGAAGTGGCAAGAGCTATGATGTTCACTACTCATGTGTCTCATTCATATTGGGGAGAGGCCATTTTTATGGCTGCATATTTGATAAACCGCCTCCTTTCCAAAACACTCAAATTCCAAACCCCTCTTGAAACCCTTTGTAACTCTCATCCAAATGCATCTTTCTTTCCTTCCCTTGAGCCTAGAATTTTCGGGTGTGTTGTGTATGTTCACAACCACAATGTGTCTCGAACAAAGTTAGATCCAAAAGCCCTCAAGTGTATTTTTATTGGCTACCCTCTTTCACAAAAAAGATATAAATGTTATTGTCCAATCAGTAAGCGGATCTATATCTCCTCTGATGTTACCTTTTATGAGGATCTTTCCTATTATCCAAACACTGATTCTCCCACCAATATCACTGATTCTCTTCTACTTCATCCACCAACACCATTTCCTCTACCTCTACCAGCATCTTCTCAAGGGGGAGAATTAATCCCTGATAATATGCTGGCAGATTTTGAGCCCTTGATTCAGCAACCAAACCCTAAAAATGTGCAGCCTATGCCTCATTAGTCTCCAGCCTCTCTATCCCCTCAGTCTCCAGCCCAAAAACCTGCCAGTCCTCCCTTTGTGTATTCTCGAAGACCTAAAGGTCCATCTAAAGCCCCACAGGGTCAATCATCTTCTCTTGATGATGGTCTATCAAAGGACAATAAAGCAGATGCTGATTTAGTAGGGAATGAGACTGCATTAATGGAAGAAACTGAGGATCAACAAAAAATTAACAGCAGTGATATTTCAGATGATGGGCTAGACTGGGCAGTTCCCATAGCTCTCCGAAAGGGTGTAAGATCATGTGTTACATATCCAAAGTATCCTCTGTCCAATTACTTAACTTATGCAAAATTGTCTCCCCAACTTAGAGCATTTATTGCAAGACTTGACAGTTCTGAAATCCCTAAAAACATTCAAGGAGCTATGGAAGATTCAAAATGGAAGGCAGTTGTTATGAAGGAAATGAAGGCCTTAATTGCAAACCATACTTGGGATCTTGTTGAATTACCTCCAGATGAGAGGGTTGTGGGATGCAAATGGGTGTTTACCATTAAGCATAAGGCAGATGGCAGTATTGAGAGGTATAAGGCTAGCTTGGTGGCACAAGGGTTCACACAAACCCATGGGATCGACTACGAAGAGACCTTTGCCCTAGTTGCCAAACTCAACTCTATTCGGGTAATACTCTCAATTGCTATTAATTTGGATTGGCCTTTGTATTAGTTTGACATAAAAAATGCATTTCTTAATGGGGACTTAGATGAGGAGATCTACATGAAAATTCCACTAGGCTTTGAAGATGAAATGGGCTACGGAAGGAAGTTTTGTAAACTGAAGAAATCATTATATGGATTGAAGCAGTCACCTAGGGCGTGGTTCAAGAAATTTAGTCTTACCTTAATCCGGCTTGGGTATAAACAAGGACAGGTTGATCATACTTTGTTTATCAAAGTCACCGAAAGTGGAAGAAAATCTATACTAATTGTCTATGTTGATGATATCATTATAACAGGTGATGATGAGAAAAATATCAAAATACTAAAGGAGCAATTGAGATCTGAGTTTGAAGTGAAAGACCTTGGCCTTATGAGGTACTTCCTAGGAATGGAGGTAGCTAGAAGCAAGGAAGGTTTGTTTATTTCTCAAAGGAAATGTACCATGGATTTACTCAAGGATACAGGGATGTTAACCTGTAAGCCAGCTGGAACTCCATTAGACAAAGGTTGTAAATTTGAGGTAAAGGATGATGATATCTCGGTTGAAAGAGAGAGATACCAAAGGTTAGTGGGCAGGTTGATCTATTTGTACCTTACCAGGCCAGACATAACATATGCAGTAAGCAAGATCAGTCATTACATGCATGCACCTACAAAGAAGCATATGAATGCTCTATTTCATGTGCTTAGATACTTAAAGGGGACACCTGAAAAAGGGTTGATACTTAAAAAACCAAAGAACGAGGAATTGAAGGTTTTTTTGATGTAGATTGGGCAGGCTCTATTGAGGACAACAAGTCAACAACTAGTTATTGCACCAAAGTAGAGGGAAATACTGTGACTTGGAGAAGTAAAAAACAATTCGTGGTGGCTCGTAGTTCCAAGCAATAGCACAAGGAATTTGTGAAGTAATTTGGTTGGAAAGGTTAATGGAGGACCTAAGAATACCTTTGACTCAACCTACAAGGGTATACAGTGACAGTAAGTCTACTATTAGTATTGTGAAAAATCCTGTCCAACATGATCATATGAAGCATGTAAGGATAGACAGGAATTTTATAAAGCAAGAAGCTGAGGAGGGAAGGATAATTATATCCTATATTCCAACCACTGATCAAATTGCAGATGTGTTCACAAAAGCTATGGTGAGGCCAGGGTTTGAATCTTTAATAGCCAAGCTTGGAATGACTTCTATCTATTACTAAGTTTGAGGGGGAGTGTTGGACGAAATAAGGAAGATTCGAAAGTTAAATCAAGAAGATTCAAAAGTTAAAATAAAGGAATTATCCTTGTGGATTATTGTTGTATTTCAAGTGTATATTTTAAGTTTGAAATTTGTATTTTAAGCTTGATTTATTCCTAGTTTTTAGGAGATAAAGAATCCCAAATCTCCTCCTAAAATATTGGATATAAGATAAGGGACTCGTGTATATATGCAGCTGTTTTACTGAGAATTAATTAATCAAGCATTTCAGTTTTCTGCTTGTTTCATATTGTTTTTCCATGTTTATTTTTGATTCATTGTATGTTTTGGTATGATTATTATTGCAAAAATTGATAACATGCTATAGCTATTCCTTGTCATTCTCCAATAATTTACCATGTCTAAGTATTGATTTTCTTTGTGGTGTATGGATTTAATGTTCCCTTTTTTTTGGTTCTAAATCAGTGAAAACTGGTCCCAGTTTTACCGATGCTGCTGTTGGAAGAATTGCCAAGGGAACAAAAGTTCTTGCAGAAGGTGGTTATGAGAAGGTCTTTCTGCAAACATTTGAGACTCTTCCTGAGGAGAAACTCTTGAAGACATATGCATGCTACCTATCCACTTCTGCTGGTCCAGTCATGGGAATTTTATATATCTCTACAGCAAAGCTAGGATTTTGTAGTGACAATCCTCTTTCCTACAAAGTTGGTGACGAGACTCAATGGAGCTACTATAAGGTATAATAATTTTGATAATGATTTATGAAATCATTTCCCTGCTTGCTGATATTTATGACTTCTACTAATTGTTTGGAGACATATTCATCATCATTGTCATCTAATATGATTTCATATCATAGATTTAGCCATAGTTATTTTTCCCCCACTCTTTCTTAAAAATTCAAATAATTTTTTATTTCCAAGGTTAATTTTTAGAATATGTATTTTGATATTAATCAATCACTCACATTTTAAAATTGCAGAGCATGAGAGAAACTATATTATGTGGGATTAATATTGTAAAGCAATCCTTACTAAACACGGTAACACAAATTAACATTTTATAAAAATCTAGATGATGCCCCTTGTGCCTCTAGTGCCAAATCTGATCTTGCAAGTGGGACAAGAAGATTTTTGAGGGACTGCTAGAGTATTAACATTCAAACCACTGTTGGAGTATTGAGAAGTCAACCTTGAAAAGGGCAATACTTTCTTCAGTATAAAATAATATTTTGTAGAAGTTTGCATTTTGTGTCCATTATTCATTTTCATTTTGTCCATTTTGGTGATATTATGATGAATCATTCATATCTTACCTTATAGTTGTATAATGTAAATTGGTAAGCTTCCTTCAATATCAAATTATCAATAGCGTGTGACTGTGTGAGCATTCTTTCCCTTGGCAAAAGTAGGTGGTTATCCCATTACATCAGCTGAAAGCAGTCAATCCATCAACAAGCAAAGTTAACCCAGCCGAGAAGTACATTCAGATCATCTCCATAGACAATCATGAGTTTTGGTTCATGGGCTTTGTGAACCATGAAAGCGCTGTTCAATATCTGAAAGGCACATTGGAACAACACACCTTGTGATCTCCACAGGTCAGAATTTCCACCATGCGACAAAATGTGTGCAATGTTGCTATCAAGTTGATGTAGATTAAAATCTGTGCAGTTTAAATGAAATAGATGTCTGTAATAATGCTGGACTTGTATGAGTATTGTTTGTCTGATTGGTATTCTTTTTTGCCCGTCAACAGAATTATCTATTTGTGAATTTTCCTGTCCAATACATCCAGAAGGCATGATGTGATTCGTTATGTTGCTAGTTGATGATGAGTTAATATCATATTTGTTTTCAGATGAAATGATGTGATTTTATTGAATTTCTTATTTCAGTGGTATATAATTTGTTGAATCTGGGAATCTACAAACAAGCAACTACTGTTTATATGAATACGTTACATCAAAATCTAGTAATTCATGTTAAATCTAATTTTTTCCATTGTTGTGGTCTCCTTTTAGTTATAATCATCACATTTTCTAACAATATTTTCTTGATGTTTATTTCTGCATTGATTCATGGCATTTTAGAGTCCTCGTTAATCTGTTCACATAGTGCTAAACAAAGCTAATTCAGGGATTACATTTTGATCTGCTTAGTATGAAATTTAGAAATGGCCCTTGCTAAGTTCTCAATTTTTTTGGGGAAAAGAAAAAAGAACAGTTCATTGCTAAGACAGTGATGGGGTACTGAAAATGGGATCCTGCCCTGTTTCCCAACCATTTTCGTTACCTCTACCATTGTTCTTGCTAGAAACAATTGGAATGGTGATCTGATTGTTTCTAGAGAAAAGGCCTACTCTAACATCCTTCCTTCTACGAAAGGTGACTTAGTGGAATTATTGCCTGTGCTATGGAATGATTTTGTAGAAAAATACAATTTAGTATAGGAGTGCAATTGTTATTTTACTTGAGATCGAGTCAAACTACAACTTCGAAGAAATACAGGTGTTTGTTTTATCTTGGTTCTTGTTCACTGTAATATCCGTAAATGACTTGTTTCCATAAAGCAGGGTTGGTTTGTTTGTTTGTTTTTGTTTTTTTTTTTTTGGGTAAAAAAAAGCAGTGCTTTTAGTGTTATTTTTGTTAAAACTTGGAGGTAACCATAGTTTATTGTAAATATGGGACATGCCCTTTGGTATTATACCAATTTGTTGTGTGAACCTTTAGTAATGTTTAAGGGTCTCATTGATCTTATAATTCAAATGGCGTTTGAACTAAATTAAATTGTAATTTTATGATTTTCTTTAAATTATATTCAAATTGGATTGTGCAATTTCTCAGATCTAACTATTGTTTCGTTATATCCTTGTTGGAAGTGTAGTCTAGAAATTTGACTTTAGGCTGTGATCAATATTGATGTTATAAAGCTTCAAGTCAAACTATATTTTTAGTTAGGTTTAAGAGTTCAACATTAATCGGTGATGGGTTGCTAGAAACCTTATTAATGTCTGATTGACAATAGTTGAACTAGAAAGAGAAGGAAGGATAGGAAAGTGAAGAAGAGTATAAAGTAGAAAGAATGGTTGGTCGCCAGCGTACGAGGGAGATAAGATAGAAAGGGCTTGGGTTAGTTTAACAATAAGAGTAAAATAGTCAATTTAGGTGATTTTTAATAATAAGAGAGGTGTATGTTATTTTTAAAATACAAGAATGGTTAATGCCGTTAATGCCTTTTAACCAAATTTGAGGTCTGCTTTGTGAAATTTACTCTAGTAAAATGTAGCCTAGCTGTTACTTGATTAAACTTCATTTTTTGTGAAATTGAGAGTTCTAACTAGAACTTTTGTTTAATATGCATATATCCGCTCAAATAAGGTTTTGTGAGGATAGAAGTTTTTTTTATTTATTCTGATTGCTTGTCCTCAGAATTTAGTTTAGACTCTTCTTGGTCCTTGTAAGCTTATTGTCTTTGCTCAGCAGTCAACATACCTATGATAATTTCAAAATCTTGGATTTGTAGAAGGGTCAAATTAGCTGCAAACTTCTTTTTTTCCCATATAGATCTCACACCTTCAACAACTAGGGTTGGTTTCTACTATCTTTCTTGTGGGAGTGAAGATTACCATCTAGTATCGTAATTTTTCAAGTTTTGACCTCAAACTTTTACCTAGTGCACATGACATGAATAAATGAGTAGATCTTTAATCTATCAATGCATGTATTGGCGTTTCAAATATGAATAAGGTACCTTGTATCACAACTCGGTTTATCTCCGCATCCTCCTTTGTCAGATTATAGACTTGTTCATGGTGAGTCCCTTTTGCTTCCTTAGTCTTTTTTGGGATATTTCATCTTCATTCTCTTAGGGCAGTTATAGTTGAAACACCCAATTCTATTCTAATTTCTTGAATTTGAATTAACCTCTTTTCTCTTCAAGTAATCTTGCCCAAAGTGTCCTTCCTCACTGCAGGAATGACAGCATAATCAATTCCTTAGGCATTTCCTTCCTGGGTGTCTTTTTTTGCATTGAGGGTATGATTTCCCACTTTAAACTTATGGTCCCTTGATCCAAATTTCTGACCATTGTTCCTAGTATCCTCCATTTTCTAAGTGATTTTGTAGGCCTTAATCAACCTTAATCCAAGCAAATTGTTATCAATAGTTAAACGCTTATCCAAGGCTTCCTCATAAGTGTTAATCGCCTAAGAGCTTAGAGTTTGTTGTAGTTCCACATGAAGGTTGGTTATTAATTTTTTAGCCTTCTACTACTTGTCAAATTTATACACGGGCACATATTTGATTAGTTAAGTGAATTTGGTTTCGTACCAGGCAACAATTATATTCTCAATTTGCTTAAACTTTATGAATTCCCAACTCTTTTCTAATCATCATTTAGGTTAGCAACCAAATCTTTGACTTGGTATTTAGAATCTTCATTTGAATTAGCCTCCAAACCACATTTTCCAATACCTTCCTTGAGATTTTCCTTCTTAGGCTCTTCTTGGGGGTCCTCCTTGGATCTTCTTCAACTTCTCCTATCATAGGGGCATTATTCGCAAGGGTCATGACCCTAACTTGGTTGACTTTCATTCGATTTCCTTCCTCATCTTCATTTACTTTGCTCGTTGTTAGGCTTGGTTAGGGGTTTTATTTCCATAATCTTATAACCCCTGAGAATGATGCCCTTATGATGGAAGAAGTTGAAAAAAATCATGAGGAGTACCTTGAGGAGGAAGGTTTTAGAGAAGGTGGTTTGGAGGTCGATTCAAATGAAGATTCTAAATACCAACTTGAGGATTTGTTTACTGATCTTTATGATAATTAGAGACATGAAATTTTTTTGACATCGAGACACCTTACCAGCCTATTTTGTGACACACACAATGTTGGAAACATTTAGAAGTCCTAGGATATGTTCATAACTAGAAGGCTTTTTGTGAAAAGGATATACAAGAGTAAAGTCATGATAGGATCATATTTTGTGTAACAAGCTAGTTGTACTTTCTTAGTGAAAATATTTGAAACCCTTTAATGAAAATGCTTCGCAAGTTACTTTCTAGATTCCATTTCTTATTTTATTGCTAGCCAACTTTATTTAGATAAATAATTCTAGATGGTACGTAATAGATGGAACCAATACATAGTGAGAGCCACCCCTAACGCATGGAAGAAGTGGACGGGAGGAGGTAATAGTAACAATGATAAAGGTTGAGGCAAGTACTCCAATGATGAGAGCATCAATGAAAATAGAAGAATTTATGAAACTCAAGGACGAAAGGAGAATTTTGGTGAGGATAAGAACTTGATGAATAAAATGGAAAGGATCCTTGAAGGGTTACTAACCTAAATGCCAAGGAGAGAACAAAAAAACTGGATCGTGTTAAATAATTTTGTTAGTCAGGAGATGCCCTCTTCTCCCATGCATTTCCATGCTTCTATTGGTATATTATCCGATCCCACTGTCTTATGTATAACTCACGTTCCCTTTGGAGTTACTAAGATGTCCCAACCTAACTCTTATGTCGCCACCATTATTGAATAATTTTGTGAAATACTCCTTCCATCTCTCCTTAATCGCTCCCTCATTAACTAATACATTTTTGATTTTCATCTTTTATGCATTTCACTTAATTTAAATCCTTTGTTTTCCTTTCTCTTATTTTAACTAATTTATATATATCCCTTTCTCCATCTTTTGTATCAAGTCGTTTATATAGATTCTCATATGCTTTTGACCTTGCATAACTGATAGCTCTTTTTGCTACATTTTTTGCTTCTTTATAACTTTTTTGATTTTCTTTATTGTTGCACTGATATACAGCCTTATACCAAATTTTCTTATTTTTAATTTTCAATTGTACCTTTTCATTCCACCACCAAGACTCCTTAAGGTTAGGGGCTCTACTATTCGTCTCTCCAAAGGCTATCTTTGTCGTGTTTCTCAGGGCATTAGCCATTTCTCTCCACATTTGGTTTGCCTGTTCTTCTCCATTCCATTCTCTTCTACATTTTAATTTTTCTTTGAAGATTAATTGTTTCTCCCCTTTTAAATCCCACCACCTGATTATTAGATTTTGTTTTATGCGATTTTTTCTTTTCCAATTTCTTACTTGGACGTCAAGTACTAAAAGTTTATATTGAGTAGTCAAACACTCTCTCGGTATCACCTTACAATCCCTACAACATAACCGATCCTCTTGTCTTATGAGGAAGTAATCTATTTGGATATTTGATGTGACATTTTTATATGTGATTAAGTGTTTGTCCCATTTTTTGAACCTAGTATTGGTTATGATGAGCTCATATGCCATAACAAAATCTATATTAGACTTACTCTCATTATTAATTTCCTCGAATCCATACCTTCCATGTACCTCTCTATAGCCGTTTTCGTCTCTACCCACGTGTCCATTTAAGTCACCTTTTATAATCACTTTCTCTCCTCTTGGTATCATTTGTATGAGTCCCTCTAGGTCTTCCCAAAATTTTACTTTTATCTCCTCACCTAACCCCACTTGTGGTGCATATGTACTAAAGATATTCATAGTCATTCTTCCTAAACTAAGCTTCACCATAATAATCATATCCCTTATTTTCTTTACATCCACTACCTCATCTACTAAGCTTTTATCCATAATAATCCCCATTTCATTTTTTGCTCGATCATTTCCTGTGTACCATATTTTATGTCCAGTTTCTGATAAAGTTTTTACCTTTTTTCCTTTCCATCTCGTCTCTTGAAGGCACATAATATTAATCTTTCTCTTAATCATCACATCTACCACTTCCATAGCTTTGCCTATTAATGTTCCTATGTTCCATGACCCAATTCTTAATCTATGATTTTGTTTTTGGTCTTGATTTTGAATTTGATTTTGTTTTTTATTTTGATTTTGTTTTTGATTTTGGTTTTGATTTTGATTTTGATTTTGGACTAACTTCTTTACCCACATCCGTCCAAGTAAATGCGGGGACCCTTGCTCATTTGTCACTACATCCGGGCGCCGATGCAGCGGCCCTAGCTCACTTGACACTACACGCGGACAGTGTAGCACGTCGCTATGAAGGGTTATGCTCACGCCCAAACAATTTTTCATAATTTGTCTAAAATTCATGTTTTGGATCTGACTAAGTTTTACATTGACTGTCGACTACCTAACACAATCCTCCTCCTTTATCCGAGCTTGAAATTGACAATATATAACATCCCCAGGTAGAGTTTTGGACCTTAGAGGCTACATGTAGATTATTTTAACCCTAGGTAATAGTGAAAATTTGGGTCAAGCCCTTGAGTAGAAATTTCCTTTAGTTAAGTTAAAAGGGTTTGGGTTGGAGCGACCATTAATGCAAGAGTTTGACCAAACGTGGACAAAGTTTTCAACCTTACAAAATTATTGTTGAAATACCAAAATAAATTTACCATATCTTAGTCAAAGAAAGCCCCCAACTTACCTATGTAATTGGATTGCTAGATAAGTCATCCTGGGCTGATTAACTAACTTGGGTTGATAGAGGGTGATCCTTACTTGGGGTTTTGAGTTCCATTTCGTTAATTTGCTTTAATAATTCAAAATCGATTTTTCAAGTAGAACGAAGGAAAAAGCGAAGCCTAATAATATTCACCGAAGGCGATTTCTCGTGAAATCATGGTCATTCTCTTTACTAATGGGTCGATGGGTGAAAAATATGGTCAATTAGTCACTCGTGACACTCCAAAGTGGGAACAGGGCATCACAATTTCTCAATAGCTTAATTATAAGCACATAACTTGCTTCTCCATAGTCTTTCATCTCAAAGACTAAGGATATCCACCGTTAAGTGGAATTGATTATCTCTACGTTGGTTCCAACTGATAAGATGTCATTAACATATAAAGATAGAATTGAGAACCTTTCCTTCTCATTTTTTACGTACACACAATAGTTTTCTTTTATCATTGACATATCTTTTCTCGTCTAGTTCTCTATTAAGAAAATTTGTCTTGACATCCATCTGGAACAACTCAAGGTTTAACTGAGCTACAATGGTTAAAATCACGCTAATACTTGAAAAATTATTCTTAAAAAATTTCATATTTTGAGATTCTATCTTTCCCTCGTTAGGGTGTTCAACATACATGATATACTTTTTTGAGCATTCAAGGTATCTAACAAACACCTTTTTACTAGCCCCTAGTTCTAATATACCACACTTGTGGAAAACTACGAACATATTTAACTTATTCCCAAGGACACAAGTGTCCTAGGTATCATCTCTTACCATTCCATAACCATAACTCTTTAAGGGTAGAGCGCGGATTTACTTGGAACTTTGTTAAAAATGTAGCAGCAGTCAACAATGCATCTCTCTAGAGACTAATCAAGAGATTTGCTTATGTCATCATTGACTTGAACATTTTCAACCAAGTTTATTTCAACACTCTTAAAACACAATTTTGTTGCAGACTAATTGAAATTGCTAAGTGCCTTATAATTCCGTTTTACTCATAAACATATTTGAACTCATTTGATAGATATTCATGCCCTCCATTAGTTTGAAAGATTTTTAGTTTTTCTTCTCATTGGATTCTCTACCTCTTTCACAAAGCGTTTAAAGCAATTTAATACTTCTAATTTGTGAGAAATTAGATATACAACCAAAACGTGAATAATAGCCTATGAAAGTGAGAAAATAGAATGCACCATGTCTTGCCCTCACATTCATTAGCCTTATTGAAAGACTTTCTCTTGGCTTTTCCAGCTAAGTGAAGCTCACACTTAATAAGCTTTATCTTATTAAGAGATATCTCAACAGACATTCTCTTGCTAGCCTAACCATCCTCCTTTGCCCCATATAACAATTTCGCATGCCACATATCACAATTATCATTAATAGAAGGAACATCATCTAAATCGAATTTAAAGAAAACATCAACCATGTATCCAAATCCAAATAAATTATCCAAATAATGTATTTCCAAAACACTACCTTTAAGGTGAAAAAAAATAACAAAGTCCCAACATGTTTATTATGGATAACAAGTTACATTGAACTCCAAGAGCATATAAGACATCATGCAAAGAGTAACACTCTCTTTTATTTCACATCCTTAGTTGATGTGAACCAACTCTTGGGAGTTCTGTCATGTCATTCCCAAGCATCACACATTTGTGTAATTGTAGGCTTTCGATGGTAATTTACAAGTTCATCCTTATTTCAAAATATATATTTCATTGCTCCTATATCAATTGCCCAATCTGAAAAGGATGGATATGCAACTAATGTCTGTGAGAAAGCGAATCCATAGGACTCAGAGGGAAAGGTTGCTAACTTCTTTTTTGACTTAAGACTACTCTTGAGTGAAGTAGCCTTTCCCTTAATATTGTGGCAATTCTTTTCACGTGTGCCTTACATTAGTGTCTAGGATGTTCAAAGTTTCTTTTACGTGTTATATTTATGATCATTAAATCAAAAAATATTTTGTTGTGCACAATAAAGATCAACGAATAATATCATATTCTAAATTATCTTTGTGAAACAAATTCACATATTTCAGATATTCTCATGGACCCATTGAAAGCTATAAGTGGTCATGCAAACACATTTAGCATGAATTATGAATGTAACGCAAAAACATTCATATTTTTTGAATTTATTTTGTTTTTAAATAAAATTCGCAAAAAAATATTATTAATTATAATTAACTAAACAAATTTTAGAAGATAATTCATGGACACAAATAGGTAAAACACTAATCATTCTAGAATTTGAAATATAATTAAAAAGAATTATAATTAAACAAATTTCAAATTTAAGGTTTTAATTTGTGTTAAGAGATGCACATAGATGACCAAAATTTAAATCAAACAGAAAAACTACCCTTATTAGGCCTACATAGCCCATAAGTCTAATTTATAGACCCATAATGCCAAAGAAAATTAAAAATGTCAAAAATAATTAATTTTTGGGGTAATTTTGAAAATAATTTATAAACTAGAAAATAAAACACTTTTCAAGAACATATGAAGGTTGTCGGTGACATGACAATTCATCATTTGTTAGATATCACTTGGGGATGTTGCACGAGTAGCTAAACGTGTGGTGGTAAATAACTAGGTTTATAAAATAGCTAGAGAAGAATATAGATCGTGATGGACTTACCTAGCTGCTATCTCAGCCTTATATTGATGATCTGGGATGGACCACTACCATCAATTTTGTCTCAAGAAGTTAGTTTGGAATGAATTAATCTATTTTGAGCGAGAGATTTTTTTTTTTTTTTTGGGGGTTGTTAAAGGATCAAAATGATTGTCCACTTTACAAATTTGTAAAATGTCACTGTTTGTTTTTTTTTTTTTCTCTTTCCATGGCCACTGATGCAATTATCATCTTGGGAGGGGGGGAGGGAGGGTTGTTAAAGGATCAAAATGATTGTCCACTTTACAAATTTGTAAAATGTCACTGCTTGTTTTTTTTTCCTCTTTCCATGGCCACCGATGCAATTATCATCTTGGTACTATCTTTGCCTTGCTACCGTCGCCATGAGAAGGTAGTAGCGAGACAGCAGTTGTATCGGCGACTATAAGAAGGGAGAGAAGAGAGCAGTGAGCAATGATACATTTTACAAATTTATAAAATGGACGAAAATATTTTGATTTTTTAACTCTAGATAAGTACTTTTGTCAATCTCTCAGACAAAACAACACTACCCTCTTGGAATACACCTCCAAATCTTTGATTTGACGTCAGGAGATTGATCATCAATAGACATCACTTTGGGCGATGCATGCATCTCGCACGCTACTTTCCTAGTATTCAACGGTAACAGTGGCTTCATCTCTTTGTGTTAGATTGCCAATCCATAGTCGAGAAAGGACTTGTGGTACCGTCATTCGAGGGCACCTTATGGGGCATGGACGATTATTGTTCATTGTCTTGAATTGTTTCAACAATAATATATATACTAGCAAACTTATGTGCTAGTTTAATATTGAATACCAGTATGAATATAACACATATATTCATGTTATACTTTATCGTGTAAAATAGCAAGCAACTGAACTAAAACCATTCAATTAAATAACATAAATTGTAAACCTTCAATTAGGTAACTTGTGACTATGAGTAACATATTCGAAATAATAGTAACCATGAAAGAGAATTCTATAATATGCAGAGGCAGATTTAAAGGTGAGTTGCCCTAAGCTGAAACCCAGGACAACTCACAACAAAAATTAAAATTTTAAGGTAAAAGTTCAGTCCACCCCCAACCCACCCAACCACCTCACCCCAAATTGCTTAGATCGGCCACTGATAATATGCTAATCCAATCTTAGATTCATGGTGTTATGATGGAGGGTGACTATAATTAATAATGATTATGATATCACCTATACATAAGTTATATTGAGAATTAAATTTAAAAATCTTTAGTGAAAATAGATCTTCTTACTTAACAACCTTGGATGATCACCAATGTTGGAGGAAAACTACTAGAGTCTTCCTTGAGGTTCACATCTCTAATCCTATAACCTCTCATGGTGGGTTAGTCTTAAAAAGTTAACAAAAGAATATTTATCTATATTTCTATGTGTTTTATATGACACGATACTAATTAATGTGTATATGAATATGGAAGAACTTATCTTCTAACCAGAGTCATTTTTTGATTTGAAAATAAACATTTATCACTCATAGTAAATACATCACTCCAACGTGATCACAATTAGGCTTAGAATATTCTAGATAATTATGTGTCCTACAAGATGAGTGAGGAGAGATAGAAGGATATTTTAGTCATTTTATCTTCTTCTTTTTTTTTAATTGAAAGAGAAGTTATTGTCATTTTTAAAACATGAGGGGGTGTTTTTGCAATTAAAGCAATCCTCAAAAATGGTTATTGCAATTTACTCACATAAACAATTATTCGGAATATTTTGAAGCATTTAATAAAAACAAAGAAGATTTTTCTATGAACACATAATTTTCAATATTTTAGGTTGTGTTTTTTTTGTTGTTTTCAAGTCATTTTTAGTTTTCAGTTTTCTAAAATAAAGAAAAAACGTTCTCTTTACTGTTTTTAAAAATACATTTTTGAAAACAAAAAAAAGTTGTTTTGAATATTTTCATCTAAAATAAACTCAAAACTCAAAACACATTTATTTATTTGTATTTGATTATTATAATAGGAAAAAATATTACAAAATTTATTAACTTTAAAATATATATATTTTTTAATAATATATTAACATTGAATATTTTTAATTTACCGAATAATCAAATTTATTGAATAAAATAATTATTTTCAAAAGTGCAAAAAGAACGCGTTTTCTAATTTTTTGTTTTGAGAAATAGTTTTTCAAAATGACAAAGAGAACGCGTTTTCAATTTTTTAAAATAAACTATCAAAACAGAAAACTGAAAATGAATTCAAAACTCAAAATTGAAAAGTAAAGAGAACGCAACCTTATTTTTTTAAAAAAAATTGAAAACTAACAAGTGTGCAAAAATCAATCACCAACGGTCCACATTGCAAGTTACTCAAAAAAATTCATCATCTTTGTCCTGCATTATTTGGGTCTCTTTCTTTCATTCTCTCACAAATTTGAGCAAATAAAGGTTGAAGGAATTTGGAAGAGTGCATCATCATCTACTGCAAACTGGGAAGAAGGGAGTGGGGGAACTCAAGCCACATTTGGATTTGGGCGGCCCCAAAAAAGAAAAAAGAGGGATGAGTTTTTGGGAGTTTAGTTTAATTTAGTTTTAATTAATATATTTAGGTGTGTGATGTTAAATATATATTTAATTATATTTGGACGTGATTTCATATATCTAATTAAAACAACTCTCATATTATCACTTGTTTAGAAAATGAAAAACTTATAATAACAATAATTACATAAGGGGGAAAACAAACGCGGAGGGAGGAAGGAGTCCAGCAAATCCACCCTGACATATAGCAACCGCCTGGTGGTCGTGGGAGGGAGTAGTAGTGGCAGCCGGGGATGCAAATAAATAATGCACTGATTAGATAAAGAAAGATAAAAACAGCACTCCCACTCCCAGAATCTACCGCTGCTGCCTCCTGCCTCTCTCTCTGTATCTGCATTAAAATCTTTTGGAATTTAGCCACAATCCATTACTTCCGATACCCGTCCCCCCCGCCCCCATTATATATGTATAAATGAATTTCTTTTATTATATAATATATGAGTGTGTACGTATGGTCATTTCATTTTCAATTCCAATCCTTCACAATACCCAAAACAAAGCAAAAAACAAAAAGCAAAAACTAAAATGCAGTAATACTGACAATAGCAGATTTAATTTTGCATATTGTTGAAGTCGTATGCTATTCAGCCAGCAGCCAGCAGCAATTTGGTTGCTACGTACTGACCTCCCTCTAGTTTTGGAACGCCACCAATAATTTGGTGTCTTCTTCTTCCTTCATTTCTCCAACTTTATTATTAGGGTTCCTCAGAAGTTGCTGTACCATTATCAAATTGAACCCCCCACCATTATCCTTATTATTATTACTACTACTGCGCCCCAGATTCGAGCTTTGCAACATTCCCATTGATCTCGACTTCCTTAACATCCCCGCCGGCATCATCTTCACTCCCAATCCTATCCCACCCCTCTTCTTCATCATTCCTCCGCCCAACCCCACGCTCCAAAAATCTGACCCCCCCACTGGCTTCATCTCCCCACCTGACCCCACCGACTTCGATCGCCCCACCTTTTCTTTACTGCTCCAACCACCATCTTCTCTTCCCGACTGTACCCCCGAAACACTCGACACTTTCCTGTTTCTTCTGCTTCCCCCTCTCCCCGTCACCGTCACCTCTGCGCTTTCATCCAACGGTTCGTATTTCGCCGCCGGCGACGATTGGCAGAGTCTCCGTCCCACGCGCCGCCCGACGCCGTTGCATGTCAGCGACGAGACTCTTTTCTTTAGCGCCCTTAGCGAATCCTCGATCTCTGACATTTCCGGCCGCTTATCGGCCGCGGATCGGACGCACTTCGCGGCCAGTACAGCTAGTCGCCGTGTAACCGCCGGGTCGGGCGGCGGGCCAATCCTCGGGTCGCAAATCCCGGCATACTCGCCTGCCCGAATGAGCGGCGCCACCCACTCAACCACCGACGGCGGGCTGTAGTTTACATCGATGGCGTTGCGGCCGCTTATGATCTCCAGCAACAGAATCCCGAAGCTGAACACGTCGCTCTTGGCGCTGATGTCCCCCGGCGCAAGATAACCCGGATCGAGGTATCCTAACGTCCCCGCCGGCGGCGTGCAACGGACCTTCACGTCCTCCACGTGTCCCCTCAGGGCCAGGCCGAAGTCCCCCAACCTGGCGTTCCATTTCCCGTCGATCAACACGTTCGACGACTTTATGTCGCGGTGAATCACCGGCGGGTTACATAAATGCAGGTGTTGAACCGCCCTCGCTACTTGCAGAGCGAACCGGATTCGCCTGGCCCAACCGGGCGGTCTAGGGGTCGCGTGAATCAAATCGTACAAAGAACCGTTCGGCATGAACTCAACGACGATCAGCTTCCTCTCTTTGGAGTCCACGCCGAACCCTAAGAGATTAACGAGGCGCGGGCTCCGAACGCGAGAGAGAACTTCGATCTCGTTCTCGGCGGGACTATTGGTGCAGTTACCGTAGGTCCTCTTGACGGCGGCGAAGAGCTTGCCGTCGTCGAGAACGGCTTTGTAGACTAAGCCGTGGCTCCCCTTCCCGAGGAAGCTGCTCTCGGAGAATCCACCGGTCGCCGAGTCGAGATCGGAGAAGGAGAACTCTCTGATTGCGAACGGCGCCTTGTGGTTTGGTTTGTTGTTGTTTCGTTTTCTGGCGAAGTGAGGATCGCAAACGGCGACGGCGGACTCCGCATTGCAGGAGAGATAACCCATAAACGAAGAAAAGGAAGATCCGAGTGAAAGCGAAAGGGAAACAGAAAGAGGAGCTTAGAGAGACAGAGAGAGAAGGAGGAGGAGGAGGAGGAGGAGAGAGAATGTGAGCGCCAGTGTCTCTAACTGCTAAGATAAAAGTTAGTTGGTGGCTTTGAGGGAGGGAGGGAGAGAGAGAGAGAGAGAGAGGTGAAAGCTGTGAGTGCGACTCTTGAAAATTTAAAGTTGATTTCTTTCCCATTTTCAAACCTAATTAACTGCTATCAAATCAAAGGTCACATTTTGATTCTGCCTTCAACGTAAAAAATAATGTTTTAATTCATTCCAGACCAGACGTAAATTATGCTCCCCCCCGTAAATTGGGTGATTTTAATTGATTATTTTACATCATTAAGGACGGTAAAAGATGGAATTTTTAATTAAGTGATGAGAAGAAGAAAAAGATTTTGAGGAGGGAGGGGAGATTGGAATTTGGTTAATAATAATAATAGTTTGATAGATTGGCATTTTTCTTTTGTATTATTAATGCAATGCAATGGCGTGCTTGCTGGGCTTTCGGGGAGAACATCTCGGGGGTTGGTCTTAAACAAGTGGGCCCCAAACGGTCCCTTTTGCTGGAGGGTTACTTTAAACTTTAATCTTTAGTCGCCTCAACTCAACTTTATCCATTGTTTTGTATTGTATCAAAATCCTCATCTTATCCCAATTTGACCAATAATAACAATTATGTAATAATTACTTCAATAATATAATTTACTTATTTACATAATAATAATAAGAAGAAGAGTTATATTTGGAGTTTTGGGGGCTTGGTAGGTGCGAAAGCGACCCTAATTTAATTGTTTTACTTTTAATTAAAAAAATTAAGAGCTTAATTCTATTTTTTCCTTTGTATTGACATGTCGAGCTCTATTCCAATGTCTGGGAATCAATTCTGTCAAATATATGATGTATCTTCTCCTTTTTTCATTTTCATGTCCAATCGACTTGACCTGGTGGCTGGGGTGGTGGTGTCTCATACTACCATACCCCTCCACTCCACTCAACTCAAAAACACAATTCATCGTCATTTGTCTCCCCAAACTTATTTCTATATATCCATTCATCTTTTCTTATGTCTATGAATAATATTAATTAATTTGTTTCCTAATAACAGCAGTGTGTTGCCTACTGGCACTGCCTCACCTCCCATTGATTAAATATAAAACACCTACCCATGGTCTGTCTACGTGCCTGCCTGTCTGTCTACCTTAAATTAAGATGGAAAACTCACATTCATATATATGTTCTTAATGGGAACGGAAGGGAAGGAGAGTATGATTAGATTAAGAGGATTAAATATATTGGGTTCCTAATATTAGATTAGATTTGAGTGAGTGATTGTGTTATGTTGGAGTATAATCACTTAAGAACCAATTGAAAGAAATTGATATTGTCGTCACTAATAAATAAAATATTTTAAACAAATCAAATCAAACCAAACATGTAACTTAAAGCAACAAAATCAAACTAACTCCCTCAATATTAACCTCTCAAGCATGGACAGACTTATCTTAGTGCATATTACAAACAAACAAACAAACAAAAAAAATTAAGAATTTTATTATTATTGGCTCTCTAAATTTTTGAAAACTCCTTTTAGTAAATAATAAAAACTAAAAATTATTGACCCTCAACTAAAATTAAAACTCTATAATCTTAAAAAATTTATGTACCTAATAATTATATAAAAAAATCATCCAAAATATAATTACCTTAATATTAAAATTTGAATCATATTAGATGTACATCATTTTTGTACATTTAGGACTACACAAAAGAGTATTATGATTAAAATACCTCTCGTCTTCATGCGTTTTATGGAAGATTTTTTTATCATTAGTTCACATTTATATAACTCAAGATGTATATAAATATGTACTAATAATATTTTTCTTAAAATTTTAACCCTCCTCTCTATGAAGACAAGCCCCATTATTGTGCAATTAATGAGGCCACCAAATGTGGGCTATTAAGTAAGTAGTGAATGGTTATAATTAACAATCTTATTATAGGACGACTAAGATAAGATGTTTGAACCTTTTGGCCATAATTGATAAAGCTTTTTGAAGCATAATTTGAGTTCAACCTAGTTACCTAGAATGCATCTATTATTCTTTAGTGATAAAAAGAAAGTAGGTGAGCATATATATATATATATGTGTACATATATGATACTTTTGCTCTTTTAGTCCCTCGAAGTTGGTGAAAAGCATCTACCTTTTGACCTTTGATTTAGATTCTCCAAAGTACGAAGTAAATGCTTGCCAAAGATAGGCAAACCATCCTTCAGGCTTTTTCACCCCCCTCTGACCCACCCCTTCAAGCTTTAGCATGCATGGTAACATTGGCAATTCAATTTTAACCTTACAATTGGTCCCATAGTAACATATATACTAATACAGTAAGTAGTCTTCTTCTGTACAGGATTCAAATTCTTTTTTATGAAAATTAAATCTCTCCATCTAAATTTCTGTATTTATTTAGTGTGCATAATTTAATAATGATTACAAACCAAAAAAAAAAAATCTAAATTTTATTGAAGGTCAAAATTGGGAAAATAAAAAGCTATTTGGATGATGATTTTTATTAATACATGATTATCAACTAATAATTATTTAAAGAGGAGAGAGAGGGTTGACAAAAAGGTGTGGCGTCAAAGGCAGGGCAGGGCAAGCCAGGCCAGGCACTCTTTGGAATTCGTGGGTAAGGCGTGCGCTTGGATTGCGCTGTCCCCTGCCTTTAGTTGCTGCAGGCAGCCTTCCATTCCACCGCTTTATTTGATTTCATTAAAAAAATCTCACCTTATATATTATAAAATAATTTATCATCTTTAACGTAATTCTAACTAAATTATATACATCACTACGTCCCTGCTGCAATAGGAGAAAATATTCAGAGTGATACAGAGATCCAGTTGAGATATTTTCTGACATGGAATAGGCACAGAGAGTGTGTCCATGCTTGCCATTGCTCGATACCAACCAACTGGTGTCTTAAACAGACATGGATTGGAATGAAATGGAATGATAGAAATTTTGTATTGAATTTCTGTTGATATGGATATTGTCCACATTGAGCAGAGCAGTACAAATGTGATAGGATAGTTATTTAAATTCAAATTTAACAGAGCTACCACCAGTCTCTCAAGTAAAATTTAATTTGACTATCAATGTAAATAAATATGGGGAATTTAGTCTACTTATAATCATTGCTTACACATAAGCACCTAAAATTTTGTTTTGCATGCTTCATAATAATAATTTATAAAAGTATATTGAGATTATTATCAATCAATTGCGTCGCGGGTACTGCGCAACCCAAAAGTTGAGTTTAATTGTCAACTGTAGACAATAGACAGTAGACAGCACGTAACCTGAACACGAAGAGGGCCCCCTCTTCATGGAAGCAAACCTGTCCCAACTACAAAAGACAGTTACTAGACAGACCTACCAATTTGGGACCCATAGATTCATGAGATTAAAGGCATTGACCCAACTAATATGAGATTAATTTAATGTTTTACCCCGTGAAAAACATCAAGGGTATGTTTAGTTATATAAAATATTTTTTAATTTTCTATTGTTTGAATTTCCAATTAGAAAAATGAAAACCTAATTTTTCAAATTTTTAATTTTATACTATGAATCAGAAAATATCAAAAAGATATTATTTAAAATTTTAAAAATAATTTTAAAATATTAATGCATGTTTAATTGTAAAAATAAAATAAAAAAATAAAAAAAGTTACCTGAAACCGTACAAGCTCTAATATTTTTTATGAAAAAAATTCAAAATACTAATACGAGGGATGGCTTATTATAGATTAGTATATACTTGTGCCTAAAAATATGGTATAAATAATATTAATATTAACATGTAGTTTTAATTTATACGTATTAAGTTAAAATTTGTGATAAATTTGTTTGTATTAAACGTTCTATAAAACTCAAATAAGAAATAAATATATAAGATTTATAATATTCACTAATATTACAAATCAAAACATAAAAGCAAGTAAAAAAAATTTTTTAACATTGAACAAAAAATAAAAATTAAAATTATTGTATACTTGTTAACATTTTATAATAAAAAGAAAAACATTACTAAATCTATATAATAAAGCACATCAGTAACTGTTCTACAATCTAGACAAATTAAATTGAAAATTAAATATCAAACAATACATATCAATTGTCGTCGGCGTCCATGGCCGCGCCTATCAACCAGGGAGGGGGCAACCCTAGTTTGGGGTCGGAGAACCTTGGATTCTCGATCGTGAGTGGTCAGAAACCTTTGTGTACTTGAACTTTGGGTTCTTTGACTATACGTGGTCGAGAGCTCTTTGATTTTCATATTATTTTGATTTAAAAAAATTATTATGTCTAAAATAAAAAATATAATTAATAAAATAAAATTATAATAAAAAAATAAATTCTTTTTAAATATTTGCATCTCAATAGAATAGATTAACCAATTTCACATTTCTTTAAGTATTAAAGATTCAACACTTAAAGATAAAAATATTAAATTTCGAATTAAATTTCTTACTTTGATATCATTATTTGAATAAAGTTCTATACTAAAAACAACATTTGATCATTAATGATTTAAAAAAGAGGTTTTTAAATATCATCTACGTCAAATTCTATATGTCAAATTTTTATACATTAAAACTTACACTGTTGGTATTTTTTGTTTAAAAAATTTTAAAAATTAAGTACTAAAACTTATATGATATTCCAAAAAATTTCAAAAACTTATATTGCTGATATTTAGAATACATAAAAATTAAGTATTAAATACTTTAAAAATTAAAAATTTAAAAACATTAAAAAAATCCCGACCTTTGTATAAAAAAATTACACTTTGGTGTTTTTTATTTAAAAAATTTTAAATAAAATTAAGTATTAATATTTAAAAATTAAAAAAATTATATATTAATTTTTTTAAAACATTAAATTTAAAAAAAATCAGAGGCCTAAGGGTTAGGGGTTCGTAGAACCCCTCGTCGGGGGGTTCCTTGAACCCCCATTGTCACCGATCGGGGGCGATGGCTTAGCTGTTACCAGCGGTCAACCGATTGTGCCAATGTATATATATTTGTAGATATATGTGCCTGTGTGTTTGGGTGCGATAGCGATTGTCGGTCACTGGTTGTGATGAGAGTAAGAGGGTCGTGTATATATGTGAGTGTATATATATGTGTGAGAACCTTAAGTTCTCGATTGTGAGTGGTTGGAAAATATATATTTTTTATATTATTTTAATTAAAAGAAATTTTATTGTAATAAAATAAAAAATATAATTAATAAAATATAAATAAAATTAAAAAATAATACAAAGAAATGAATTTTTTTTGAATATCTGCATCTTTAAGTAACTCAGACTAAGTTTGGTTAGGTTTTTTTTTTTAAGAACTGAAACACTGGGTAGTATTTAAGTTGTATAATAACATTTAATTTGGGTAATAACATTTAATTTGGATAACGTTTTAAGTTGATAATATATTTGGATAAATGTGCTTTTAAGCTATTAGTGTAAAGTTATGTGTTTAATTTGTAAAACTTGATAAATTGTTAAACTTGATAAAAAGACTAAAATGGACATAATATTGAACAATGTAAATAAAATTTAGAAAATATAATTTTTTCTTAAAAAAAATTAAATTGATGTCCAATTGTTAAAATACTTACAATAATATTTAATAAATTATAAAAAAATTAAAAATATATAATTTTTAAATGACAGTTTGCGATGCTGAAGGCAATGGTAGCGATGGGCGACGTTGGGTAGTGATGGGCAACGTTGGGTGTATTTGGGTGGCGTTGGCCAACGATGGCAGCATCGAGCAGCGATGTGAGTCGCAGTACAGGAATGAAGGTTTTTTGGGCGGTGCTGGGTGGGATTGCAGCGATGGGCGGTGGCCGGCTACAACGATCGTTATAGGAAGAGATTCGATGATGATAGTAATGAAAGAGGCACAGATACTGCGGGAGAAGAGGACTTTGTTGAAGGAGAAGATGGTCGAGAATGTATAGGGACAAAAAGTGTAGATATTGAAATTAATAGAAGGCAAAATCGTCATTTCATTAGTCAACTCCAAAAGTTCTCATAAGCTTTTTTGCAAAAGCTACTGTCCTAGAGCTTTCCTTAAATGCTATGCAGCTTTGAAGCTGTTGGTAAATCCAAATAGGTACGAAAATAAGTCTACTAGCTTAAACACTATACTAATAGCTTATAAATGATCAAATCGCATTGCCAAATGAAGCCTCAATAAGATAGATTAACCAATTTCAAATTTTTTTAAGTATCAAAGATTCAACACCTAAAAATTGCCTTTGATCATCATCAAAGAAAGAGATTTTTATTTCTTTTGAAATTAAATCATTTATGATTTAAAAAAATACAATTCTAAATGTCAAATTATTAAATTATATATATTTAAAAAATTTAAAACTTACAGTTGATATTTTTTTATTTAAAAAATTTCAAATGTTGTAGTTCATAATTTTTTTTTTAAAACTTGCACACATGTCAAACTTCTCTTATTTCCATGATACATATATGTGTCTATAACTAGGAGAAAAAAAACAATGAAGAGGGTGATAAGTATCTAGGTCATTATATGGGAATGTGTTGTGAATGATTAGTGAAGAAATTATATAATTCCTCTATTCCCCTCTCTCATAAGCTACTTATAGAGAAGCCTTTAGAGGGTTATCGAATTTATTAAATTTATTTTTTATTTATTTTTAAAAATTTTAGTCAAGTTGCCCCCCATTCTCTCTCTCTCCTCCAATCTCTCTCTCTCCCTTTTTCACTATCTCCCATAGTCTTTGCCGGAAACCCACCACCCAAAGAGGTCTGTTGGTCATCACTTTCCTTCCCCCCCCCCCAACCACCGCGAGCATCGCCGATCGTTGCCCCCCCTAGCAAGCACCAACTGTTGTCACCCCTTGTTGCGAGGATTGGTCGTCGTCGCCCATCCCTCTACTGGTTCGGTGTGTATATAGATATAGATATATATATATATGTGTGTGGCTACGTGTAAATAAATATGTGCCTGTATATGAAAGATAGCTGTGGGTGGTTGTGGGTAAAAATTTTTTAATCTAAACCATCAAATGTTTAGAAATTAATCCTAGCCATTGAAATGTCTTTCTCTTGAGATATTTTTAAAAATCTTTGTCTTATTATATAGATATTTAAAGTCACTTAAATAATTTTTTTGTTAACTGAAAGAATTTTTTATACTTAATTAACTCCATAAAGATCTACATTTTAACTCACCAAAAAAATTTAGATCTTCCCCAAATATTTGTTAAGTCAAAGATAATGTAAGTTGACTTAAAATCATTGAGAGAGAGAGAGAGAGAGAGAGAGGTAAAACAAACAACAATATGAGAAGGGAAGACGAAAGCTACCAACTTCTAAGGACTTGCATATATACTGTATCTAATTTTCTCATAAATCTTCATAAACTTATCTTCTTTTCTCTGTAAAATATAAATTTACAGGTAGAGAGATTTGAAATGATATCATTTTATATGACACCTATGTAGTTCTCCCTTTAAATCTATTTCTTGAGTCTAAACCCATGAATTTGAAACCAAATTTAAATGGTTCTAAGAATTACTTAACCAAAAATTAGATCTGAAATTTCAAATTCCAACACGAATTCAACGATCGTTTTTATGCTGACTTGGGAAGTTGCTTATTGTCAAGCTGTCACACTAAATCTTATCAAGAATCCACTACTAGTCAAATCAAATCTGCAAATTAGATGTGTATGACAGCGTCAAACAGACAAAAAGGTTGCCGGCACTGAAAAAAAATGAAGCAAAAACTAAATAGACATGCGTCATCAATATCGTGTGAATATTAGCATATTACAGAGCGCTAATGAGGTATAGGACTGGCGTAACTATACATTGATTGTTTCTCATCATATAACAAATGTAACATTTACAACTTTACAAAAGGCTAACCTACCAAACCACCTATTAACAGACAGTCACAAGATTTACTTCTAATGATTGTCCGAACTATACTTCCCTCAACGGATCAATTTATTTAACCAACGGATGGAAATTTAGAGGGGTACGAGAGAGGACGAAACAAAAGCAGAAAAATCTATTTATTAACCAACCACTGATTTACCAGACCAAGATGCCTCACTTTATTTCCCAAAACTTATGTTACCCACCACTTCTTGACTTCGGAATAAGCATTTGTCATCATGCAAAAGAGGGGCATATTTATTTTCCCAACTTCCACAGCAACGCCATCTTTACGTCCAAGCATCTGCACAATCCAAAAAGGGCCAATTGGATGTTACTAACATTGCCAAATACAAAAAATCTATAGGCTCTTGCTAAGAGATGCTAATGACATGCTTTAGATGTAGATAGTACAATTATTCAGTAGTCAATCGAACTCTATTCCTGGACTATATCGGCCCAATCTCGACCTTTAGCACACAGCTCAATCTCTACCCTCGGCCTTAGCCCAACCCTGGCCTTGCACTAGCCTACAACAACACCATCACCACTGCATGTTGGGTACTCCCATGCTTGCTTAAGATCTCATTTACATTAATGAGGGTCTTTTTGGCACCATGCCACCTTTAGGGAGTTCCATTGGCACCGAATATTTAGTCTCATCACCCTGCAAACACATGACATGTGCATGCATGATGACCTCTCCTCCTATATAAACCAGCTCTATCTAGAATCAAGGTATGTTCTTTCTAGCCTACTAACACTCTACCAATTTACTTTCTTACTTATTTGAGCGTCAGAGTGTTTGCAGATGTCAATCACCCTCTGGACTCCGTTCCTTGCTGTCATGAGCTTTACGTCCAACCACAATCTTTTTGGATCGGAAGGAACATCTGGCGTCCATCGTGGGACCCGATAAAACTTACTTACCTCATGCGATCACCAATCAAGACTTGGCCCAAGGTCGACCCAATCAAACTGGAACAGTATCACCAAAATAGTAGCGCCAAAAAAGTATTTTAATACTTCATATGTTTTAGAATTCTACTTGATTTAGGATTCTATTTTATGTTTGATTAGGATTTTATTTTTATTAGGATTTTAGTTGACTTTTACTTATAATTTATTTATATTAGGATTCTAGTTGAATTTTATTTACAAATATTAGATAGATTTGGATTGGTCAAATACTATAAATATACCTAAAAGTTAGGGGTTGTAATCAAGTTTTTCTCAATCAAATTTCAGCAACCTATTTAGGTTTCTTAGCAAAACAGTCTTGTTTTTGCATCTTCTTGAAAGCCAAACTTCGGTAATTGAAGTTTGTTCTTTTAAGGGTTTATTTTGGTATGTTTTCTTCACACTCACGTTACATGCTGCGTCAGGTGGTATCAGAACAGTTCATCAACCAATCAGATGGCTAATCTTGAAGGTAACGGTAGCAACTAGCCTTGTGACGGTGATTAAGGGTTGCCCATGGTTTGGAGAGCAATCGAAGAACAACGAGAAATAACTCATACAATGGAGCAACAATTGGAGCGAATCCACAACCAATTGATCGTTTTACAACGAGTTAAGGATAATCGAAATCGAACTAATGGCGTGAATCAAGCTGGCTATGTTAAACTGGGAAGACCAACCATTAATCCTATCCTCATTAATCCTAGAAGACCAACAATGGATGATAACGACGATGAAGATGATCTTGGTTGTATGATAGCCAACCCTAGTGGTAAAGGGGTTAGGAGGAATGCGCAGCAACACAACCATTGGAGAAACGATAAGTATAAACTAAAGAATGGCTTCTCGATGAGTTTGGAGCTTGATTTCGAAGATTATGTTGTCCCAGCAATGTTAACATTTGTAAACTCAGGTTTGATTTATGCTGCTAACATGACAAAAACTCCAAAGTTATTGACTCATACTGGGGTATTTTTCAGTCTTAAGGACTCAGGTATTGCTTCACAACCCAAGGATGGTGGTGTTTCTTCTAATCGGCTTGCGACTGTAAAGAAGATGGAGGTCATGGTAGCAAATCCTTCTACAGTTTATTCAAACTCTGGCATGGTTGAATCAAAGTCAATAGAAACATATTCACTTTTGCAATTGCAAAAGCAAGATGGGCATGTGGTTCTCTTTGTGGATAAAGGCGTTGGATCTCCCATGCTAGTCAACTTGGATAGTGCAACTGCTTTTGATATCAATCTGAAATTAGATTATGAAACTAAGAATGTTGTAACAGTTGCTGCTATAGCTGATCAAATGCTTGACTAGAGGAGGATTCAAGCATCAACATTTTAAGCGATGGAAAGACTGCTGATAGTCATGGAATAAGCCTTTATTCAAAACAGTTGCAAAAGAATGCTTCTTCAGACAAGAAAAATATACGAATGAATTCAGAAGTTGATGAGGAGTCAAAATCAAGAAAGCTAATGAGAGGAGAAGAACCTATGACAAGATCTACAAAATTAGAGAAGCTCAAGATGGAATGTTCAACATCTGCAATCTAACAGTAATAATACAATGGAGGTAGAGGGCAACAAACATAGCAATGGTTGGACCCATGCCAACGCAAATGTGGCTAAGAAGGGGAGGAATGTCTTTTCTCATGTTCCCTTAGCAGAAAAGTTTGAGCGATTCAGGATGATGTCAAGCAAAAGTTGCACAAATAAGAAGTACAAGGTGGCAGCTGATAAGCATATGAAACACAAGGTATTTGAGGTTGGAGATGAAGTTATGATATTCTTGAAGAAAGAACGGATTCTAGTAGAAAAGTAGAACAAGCTCAAGTCAAAGAAGTATAATCCTTGCACGATTACAAAGAAGATCGATGATAATGCTTCTGTTGTGGATTTGCCTAATCATATGAGTATTTCCAAACATTCAATGTGGGTAATCTCTCTTTGTACTTATCGGATGTGGATTTGTCCTACTCAGATCAAAATTCGAGGTCGAATTTTTTCTTAAGTGAAGGTGAATGATGCAATCATCAATCAAGACTCGGCCCAAGACCGACCCAACCAAACTGCAACAGTATCACCAAAATAGTAGCTCCAGAATAGTATTTTAATACTTCATATGTTTTAAGATTCTACTTGATTTAAGATTCTACTTCATGATTCTACTTGATTTAGAATTCTATTTCATGTTTGATTAGGATTTTATTTTTATTAGCATTCTAGTTGACTTTTACTTAGAATTTATTTATATTAGGATTCTAGTTGAATTTTATTTACAAATATTAGATGGATTTGGATTGGCCAAATACTATAAATATGCCTAGAAGTTAGAGGTTGTAATCAAGTTTTTCTCAATCAAATTTCAGCAACCTATTTGGGTTTCTTAACAAAACAGTCTTATTTTTGCGTCTTCTTGAAAGCCAAGTTTCGACCATTGAAGTTTGTTCTTTCAAGGGTTTATTTTGTTGTGTTTTCTTCACATTCGCGCTACACACTACGTCACTATCCCACAAGTCTCACCAAAACATTCCATACCTATCTCTGAACTACCTTACCATGGTCAGAACCAAAAGCGTTCCCAACCCAGAAAACCCAAATGCTAATCGCTCCCTAGAAAGCCTAACAACCATGGAAATTCTCCTCTAGACCATCCAACAGTTTCAGAATGAAGTTGTTGAGTTAACCCAAAATCAACAGCGTGACCAATGCAATGAAAGGGTTGACGACGCAGAGGGTCGCTGCCACCACTAGGCTACCCACACCCCTATTCCCTTACCTTTTACACCCCTCTACTCCTTGGGCCATTCCTTCTCAGAGTTCATCATGGTCGTATCTTTGTCGGATGATTTTCGCCTCCTCGATACTTTGGAGCCATATGATGGCACTAATGACCCCCAAGAACACTTGACCACGTTCAATGTTGCGATATTGTTGAGCGGAAGCACGTATTCGATCATGTGCCGTGCATTCCTCGACACGTTAAAGAAGTCGGCCATGTTATGGTTCTCCTCCCTAGAACCAAACTCTGTCTATGAATTTTTTGAGCTAACCATACGCTTCTTCACCCATTTCTCCACCAGCCAAGCACACCGAAAAACATGAACAAGCCTCATTAACCTGAGGCAAGGAGTAAATGAGCTACTTCAAGCTTTCCTGCACAGGTTTAATTAAGAGGTTGTCCAGATTAGAGATCTGAACCCGACAGCTTCCCTGCACACTATTACGGCTAGGCTGAAACCAAGATCCTTTGTCAACTCACTAACTAGAAAGCCCCTCGCCAACCTAGACGATCTTAGGCAACAGGGTTGTGGGCTACATAAACATGGAGGAAGTGTCAACTATTAGACACAATGATATCCAACCGCAAGCTCAGCCACAACCAGTCCGCTAATCCGGGCCTTCTACCGGGCACCAGTGCCATCCCGAGAGGGACCCTAGCCAAAGACAAGAAAATAAAGACTGCAACAAGGGATGAAGGGAACCAACTCGGATCCCCGAGCCACGTCGGGTGCACTATGATACATATACTCCCCTCACAACCAGACGAGACTGAATTTTCCAGGAGGTTTACAACTCAAGGGTTATCCCACTCCCGGACACCACCGAGTTACAACCTTCCCACGACAACACTGATACCAACAAGCGGTGTGATTATCATCGCATGTTCGGGCACACAACCGAAGAATATGCAACCTTAGAGGACCAGATCAAGCACCTGGTTAGGGAAGGTTACCTTTACCATTACACTTATAGGACATACCGAAGACAATCCCCGCAAGGTAATCTGGACAGGCGAAGTGAGTCACAACCCTCAGAGGTGACCACGAGTGAATGAAAGGTGAAATGCTGGACCGCCCCTGAACAATCAGATAGCTAAGGTCATTGACACCATTTCTAGAGCATTTATAGGTCGAGGAGACTCAAGCTCGACAAGAGAGCAACACCTTTGGACAGTAATGTTGGTAAATAATGCTGAGAGGAAGCCAAAAAGGATGGCTCGACACCCAGTGATCTCCTTCATCAACATGGACTTTGAGGGGATTGATCAGAACCTTGAAGACCCCATGGTAGTGTCAGTCGTTGCCGTTAATTTCCTGGTAAAGAAGGTTCTTGTCGACTTAGGAAGCTCACTCGAATTGCTGTATCTATCGACTCTAAAAAAGATGGGAATTCCAGAAGAAGAGTTGAAGTCGTTCCACGGGAATCTAGTTGAATTTTTTAGAGAACACGTAGGCATCAAGGGGTACGTCGATTTGTTGATTTTATTCGGGACGACCCCTTTCGTCAAAACAATCAATATTTGATACCTGGTTGTTGACTGCCAGACACCATACAATGCACTCCTTAGCTGCCCATTTCTCAACACCATGGGCGCAATCGTGTCAACCCCCCACCTGGCCATGAAGTTCCTAGTGTTGGCTACTAAGGTTGGGGTTGCTCACACCGACTAGAAAAAAGCCCAACAATGTTATCACGACAACCTCAAGGCTCGAAGCCTCGGACCTGGCAAGGATGACGAGGGAAACTAAGCTTCCAGTAGCAATAGTTAAGCCGCAAGAACTAGCAGCCAGGCTCTGCAACACAATGTGCATTCAACCGAGTTAGACCCACGAGGTGAGCTCTCGGACAGCCACCCCTAGCCCACAGAGGAACTTCATCCCGTAAGCATGAGTCCCTACCTAGAGCAGGTAACCCACATCGGCTCTACATGCCAAGCGAGTTGAGAGAAAGACTAGTCAATTTATTCCAACAAAATGCTAATCTCTTTGCTTAGACATCTGTTGATATGTCTGGAATCGATCCATCCTTCATTTGCCATAGGTTGGCATTGGATCCAAATGCAAGACTGTTGCCCAGAGGAAGAGGATGCTAGGAGAGGAAAGGCAGTGCTTAGTGGCCGAGGAGAAAAAAAAACTCCTCAAAACCGGATTCATTAGAGAAGTGTCGTATAGTACACGGCTGACCAATGCGGTCATGGTAAAAAAGTCCTCAAGCAAGTAGAGAATGTGCATCGATTTCACCAATTTGAACAAAGCATGCCCGAAGGATTCATATTTATTGCCCAACATCAACCGGGTCATAGATGCAGTCTCGGGCTATAGATACTTAAGTTTCATGGACGCCTATTTTGGGTACAACCATATTCAACTGCACCTTAACGATGAGGAAAAAAACGCTAACTTCTACTACCGGGTTCTGCCATTTGGACTGAAGAATGCGGGCGTAACATATTAGTAATTGATGAACAAGGTGTTCGCAAAACAGATTGGCCAAAACATTGAAGTCTATGTAGACAACATTGTGACCAAGACGCCAGAAAGCCAAGATCACTGCTCGAACTTGTCTGAGATTTTTAACCAACTCCGACAACGCAACATGAGGCTCAATCCTGAGAAATATGCATTTGAGGTGCAAGCAAGCAAATTCCTCAGCTTCATGTTAACTAATAAAGGAATCAAAGCCAGCCTCGATAAATGTAGAGCCATCATCGAGATGCACAGCCCTATCAATGTGAAGGAAGTCCAATGACTAACAGATCGAATAACAACTGTATCCCATTTTCTCTCAAGATCGACATATTGGGGTTTGCCATTCTCCCAATGCCTGAAGAAGTCGACGGAATTCCAATGGATGGAGCACTGTGAAGCTACCTTCCAGGAACTTAAAAGGCCTCTCAGCTGCGCCCCCCATTCTTTGAGAGTCAGAGCTCGAGAAAGAACTCTCACTTTACTTCTCCGTCACTAAGAGCGCCCTTAGAGCAGTACTGGTCAAGGAGGAAGGCAAATCGCAACGTCCAGTATACTTTATGAGTAGGGTCTTGCAAGGACCCAGACTGCGTTATCAAAAGATTGAAAAATTGGCACTTATATTAGTGATCGTAACTCGAAAACTTAGTTCGTACTTTCAAAGTCACCAAATCATAGTCTAGATGGATCGACCAATTCGACAAATACTCGAGAAGCTGGAACTCTTAGGAAGGATGATCGCATGATCAGTCGAACTCTCCGAATAATTATACAGTACTAGCCCTGCACGCACATCAAATCTGAGGTACTATCCGATTTTTGCGTTGAATTATCTTCTTATGATTCGAGCCATAAATCTACTATCTGGAAATTTCTTGTCAATGAAGCTTCCAACATCAAGGAAAATAGGGCCGAAATAATCTTGGAGGGGCCTGACGGGCTGACACTCGAACAGTCTCTCCATTTCAAGTTCAAGGCAAGTAACAATTAGGCAGAATATATGAGACCCTCATAGCTAAACTAAATTTGGCAAGGGAAATGGGACCACCTCAGGTGGTCGCAAGGAGTGATTCCTAGTTGGTGACCAATCAAGTTAAAGGCGAATTTCAGGCAAAAGACCAGCAACTCGATCAATACCTTAATAAGGTCAGAACTTTGAGAGTCTTTTGAATACTTTGAAATTGAGTATATCCCAAGGGAGCAAAACTCGCCGACATACCTGTTCTCAAAACTGACCAATACAAAAAGGGATGAAAACAACTAGTCTGTCATACAAGAAGCCTTGGACTTACCCACTATCGACCTAAACGACGTTCAAGTCGTGGAGACGGCATCAGAATTCTAGGCGTCCGCCATCATCCAATTCTTACAAGATGGGACGCTTCCTGCCGATGCTGAGGAAGTCAAGAAACTTAAAAAGTCATCCTACATCTTTACCTTACTTGGAGATCAATTGTACAGAAGAGGCTTTTCCACACCACTCCTCAAATGTGTTGACACCGACCAGTCGACATATATCATGGCCAAAGTGCACGAAGGAGTGTGCGCAAGCCATCTCGGAGGATGGTCCCTGGCGGCAAAAATATTGAGAGTCGGATACTATTGACTAACAATGAGAAATGATTGTCTAGCCTATGCAAAGCGTTGCGATAAATACTAGAGGTTCGCAAGCGCACATCATTCCCCACCAAAAGAGCTCCACAACCTCAGCAGCGCTTGCCCATTTTACAAATGAGAGATAGACATCCTCGGGTCTTTCTCGATCACCTCAAGATAACTCAAGTTCATAGTAGTGACAATTGATTATTTTACCAAATAGATTGAAGTCGAGCCCCTAGCCACAATCACTATTGAAAAGATCATAAGGTTTATTTGGAAAAATATCGTCTATCGATACGACTTATCCGGGATGCTGTCTTTTGACAATAGTACTCAGTTCACCAACAACAAGCTCCGAAAATTTTGCAAAGAGCTCGGCATCCGCCAGGTCTTCACCTCAGTCAAGCACCCGTATACCAACGGCCAACTTGAGGCCGCTAACAAAATCATCTTGGACAGGTTAAAAGAAACGACTTGACCACTCCAAGGGCGCATAGCCAAAAGAACTCCCTATGGTGCTATGGTCATACCACACGACGACTCAAACTTCGACCATGGATACACCTTTCTAACTCACCTATGAGTCTGAAGCTATG
Organism: Diospyros kaki; assembly: GCA_036245055.1. Taxonomy (NCBI): domain Eukaryota; kingdom Viridiplantae; phylum Streptophyta; class Magnoliopsida; order Ericales; family Ebenaceae; genus Diospyros; species Diospyros kaki. The sequence goes on along the minus strand of BSEG01000015.1, from coordinate 12,682,637 downwards.
ATCTCGGTGGAAGTTGGGGAACCCACTCCTAGGCGACAACATTTCCAAGAAGACATCAACAATGAGGAACAAAAAGCCAACCTCGATCTCATCCAGCAAATTCGAGATCGATCCCATATCTGTGGACAAGCTGCTAAGCAAAGGGTGACTCGAAAATATAATAAAAAGATCAGGCCTAGATGATTTCAAGAAGAAGACCTGGTCTTGAGAAAAATCAAAGGCCCAAGGCAACAACCCGGAGAAGGGAAGCTCGAAGCTAACTGGGAAGGCCCTTACTGGTCATTAATAACCTCGACAATGGAGCCTACCACCTAGCCGAGCTTTCTAGGCAACCCCTGCCAAAGTCATGGAATGCAGCTAACCTACGAAGATATTATACCTAAATCACTATTTTAAGTATTTTTTTGTATCATTCAATTAACTAAATTCTGCTTAGTCAAGTCAATTCCAGTCATTCATTATTCATTATGTCCTTGCACGGGTCCAAGCCCAGATTTCGTCTTATGTTCTTCCAACATTTGATATTCATCAGGCATTCACCTATATGTTATGTGATTACTTGTCATCAATAAAATCGGAGGTTATTCAGTCGAAACATCTTGAAGACCTATCTTTCATCTTGAAAATTATCTATATCAAAGACTTATTTTTTTTTTTATCATTGAACATGGACTATCCTTTATCACAGGAAACGATGAGGCTACCTCAGTCCATATCAACATCTCTCCCAAGCCGTGATTTGTGTATCAAACCGACGCAATCAGTCTACCCCCAAGCACCTAGGTCTACCCTGGTGGGCACCTTGAGGCCTTGCCTCTCTTTTGCCATGCTGTCTACTATCCTTGGGATCAGACAGGGGCGAGGGTCAGTTCCGCACTACCGGACTTCGAGTCACCTCGATCCAAGTCGTGCTCTGTGTATAAAATCGACGTGGTCCGTCTGCCCCCAAGGGCCTAAGTCTACCTTAGCAGGCGGACCTTGAGGAATTACCTCTCCTTTTCACCACACCTTGTATCAAATAGGCACAAACAGATCTTGAGTTACCTCAGTCTTACTCAAACTCGTGCCTTGTATCAAACAGGTGTTAGCAGATCTCGAGTCACCTTTGTCTCGTCCAAACCACGCCTCATAGGCACAAACGGACCTCAAATTACCTTGGTTTTACTCAAAACTCACGCCTTGTATCAAATAAGAATTGGCAGACCTCAAGTTACCTCAGTCTCGCCCAAACCACACCCTGTATCAAACAAGCACAAACGGACCTCGAGTTACCTCGGTCTTACTCAAACTCATACCTTGTATCAAACAAGTATTAGTAAACCTCGAGTCACCTTGGTCTCGCCTAAGCCATGCCTCAAATCAAACAGGTCCAACGACCTCGGCTCACTCGACACCCTACACCAATCAAGACATTCGAATAAATATTACAACAAAGTGTCATGACCCAAGAATCCATAAAAGGGTAATATAATAATAGGTTGATAATAGTTGTTAGAAGATATTTTAGATATTTTAGCACTTGGTTAGAAACACATGGGTGCTATTATGCAGTTAGTTAGGAGCAAATATGCCTATATAAAGCTATGTAAACGGATGGAATTTTCATACTTGAATTAATGAAATGAAATCTTCAGTTTCTCCCTCTACAATTCTCTCTATTCTCTCTCTCATTTCTCCTCTACATCTCGCCCTCATTTCTCTCTAAATTACTCCCCCATTTGTGTCTAATTTCCCCCTAATTCCTTATGTTTTTTATTCTATTCAATTAAATGTTTTCGATTGCCAATTGTACCCTAGGCTAAACCCTAGGTACATGACAATTGGTATCAGAGCCAACGGTTCTTAATTGTGGTTTCGATTCATTTTGAAGGCTGTTGAAATCAATTTTGGTGATTAAACCCCGGGACCAGAGAGTAAACGGAATAGACGAGTTCAAGTATTCCAGTGAGCTTGGATGGTATCTCGGTTGAGAATTAATTTCTGATTAAGATTTAGGAAGTTGTGACCATCGACCAAGGTGTGAAGTGGATGTAGACTGGACGACCTTGCATTTGGAGCGATCGCAAGCAAGTTCGAAAGTGGTTGATCCATCATGTTAGTCGATTCTGATCGGCAAATTAGTTGCAGATCAAAGGCATTGATTTCAGATGAATTCTAACACTCATTGGACAGTGATTGGGTAAGTGATTGTAGTCTGGGAATTCTGGAAACTCCTGTTCGAGTTTTGAAATCGAAGACGATTATTGGATCTCAAAATTGATTCCGTAATAGGAGTTGTCGTAAGTGGTAAGGATTCTAACAATCCTTGGCAGTAGGTTTGGAAAGTAGTAGCAATTTCCAACGATATACGCTTGAAGTGAATAGTGATTGGGTGAATACTCCACTAGGAATCTTGATTGGCGTTGATTATGGGTAGGTACCAGGTAGCGATCGGTTGTAAGCCATAATTGAGTACAGACTTGGGAGGCGAAGCAAGAGGTGGATGTTTGGCCACAAATTTCGGTAAGTTTCGCACAAAGTGGAAGTAGGTTGGGGCTATCATTGAATCACAACAATTGCACACAGAGTTTGGGCAATCTTGGATTTGTTGTGATCAAGTGTTGGAAATGATTGCAGTAAGCGATTCCATTGGAGAACTCCGTCGATCGGGCGAAATTCTAGGGAGTGGAAGGAATACACGTAAATCCCGACAAATTCTGACTATCTTGGAGGCGGAATTTAAGGACAGATAAGCCATGTTCACTGATCCAAAGTGGAGCAAATCTTGAGCAATAGCTAATCCATAGTGGTTCGTTGCTGTGAATTTCAGTGATTAGCTTGGATTGGGTAATTGTTTAGTTGCAGCTGCTGGCAGTCTTGAACTCCTAATCAACGATTAATTGCAGATCAGGAAAGGTAATAGTTGCAGATCGGACATGCAACACAGTATAAATTAGAGGGAGATTGGGAATCAGGAAGCAATACCATAAGGTGACTGTTGTGAAGCAAATATAGAAGGGAAGTAAACTCATAGGTAGATTCCATTTGAAAAGCAAATTCTTCCAACTTATCTTGCTTGTTAATTGTTGGAGTTGTGGGCTGAGTAAAAGGAAAACAAGAGATAGATTTTGGCTGTAAATTTTTGGCTAACTTGGGTCAAAATGGAAAGGAAAAGAAAAGCGGGTGCCCCAACTATTGAGTTGCAATTGAGGCGAGTATAGGAACTGCTATAACAGGAAAAATAGAAGCATGTACAAAACTCCCATTACTTGGTCGTCGAAGTATCTTGTTGGTGAAAAGTTGATCATGGGGAGCAATACATATATAAGACCATTGGAGTCTCAATTGCAGCAGAAAAATGCTGCATTTTCAGTGGGAAATTTTGCTCGTGAATCCATGGGAAGCAGTGGAAGCATGAGGCAATTGGAGCCTCAACGGCAGTAGAAGAAGGCTGCAATTACAGCAGGCAACAACAATTAGGAGCAGTTTATTCAAAAGAATCAGGCTTGGGAAAGATTGAATAATGTGTGTAGCCGAATTGACAAGGGAGCAAGCAGTGAGATTCATGAAACGTGTGAGGAATTCGGTCGTATGTTCCGTGAGAAGTTGTAGTTTGCGATGATACTAGCTAAGAAGTATAATTACAACTTCCTAGTGGAATATTTCTATAATTATCACATAAGTTTTAACAAAGAAGACTTCCTTAAAATGGAGCAGCTAAGGCAAGAGTTAATACACTTGAATGTGTCGAATGAGGGCTGACATGAAAGAAATGAAGGGTCAATTAAGGGATTTACAGAATAAGCAAGGCCCCTTGCATTACCAGGACTGACGAGCCCATTATATGGAGAATCGGCTAATGTGGGGAATGCGATTGCGAAGAAAGCCAAGGATTCCTTGACTTGGGTGAAAATAGGCAACAAGAAGGTGGAAACAACACTAGTTGGAGGATATCTTACCATCGACATAAAAGACTTTAACATTGAACAATATGATGGTGTTGCTGCCATTTCAGAAGGGTCAAGCCAGATTGCAGAAGATGTTGATTTCTCTTCCAGCCAAAGGAAGTTTTCTGTGAATTATGACCTTGATAGTAGTTCTATCCACCAGTAGTAGATTCAAAGTGGTGAGGAATTCTTGAAGTTGGTTGTAGCTGAGGAAAAGCTAAACGAGGTAGCTAAAGAAGTCAAAGGTTTTGTCAAAGGGAACAAAACTCCCATTGTTGTGTTGGTTCTTCTTCCAGTTGGCAAATCCAAATGCTTGTCTATTACATTGAAGGATGAACAAATGATTGGAGAACTAGTTAGTTAACCCCCTGTATTCAAAACAACACACAACAAAGATGATGAAAAGAGGGGAACATATGTGGTGGCTAGTCGGTTGTGTGAATTTCGGAATGATCAACATTTGAAGGCTGTAGGGGTGCAAATTTCAGCTACTACATGCGACAAGGAGCGGCTAAATTCATTGAAGGCATCTGATGTGGACAAATTGACAGATTTTAGCATTATATTGGATCTTCAGACTATGGGTACTAGCAACCTTAATTTGGTAGCTATTGCAAACCTAAAGGAAATAGTATGTTACTTTTTGGAGGAAGATGCAGCCTTGTCTGCAATGATTATCATTTTTGTTTCAATTGAGAACCTAAAAATAAAGAAGAAGAGACCTAAAAAGAGGAAGAAGGAAAAAAAGATGAACCAGATAGAGAATGCTGGAATTGGATGAAGAGTCATAGCTACTTGTTGCAAGTTCTTGGAGACAAGAACTCTCTATAGGAGGGGAGAATTGTCATGACCGAAGGATCCATAGAAGGGCAATATAGTAATAGGTTGATAATAATTGTTAGAAGATATTTTAGATATTTTAGCATTCGGTTAGAAGCACATGAATGTTGTTATGCAATTAGTTTGGAGCAAATATGCCTATATAAGACTATGTAAATGGATGGGATTTTTATACTCGAATTAATGAAATGAAATATTCAGTTTCTCTCTCTACAATTCTCTCTATTCTCCCTCTCGTTTCTTCTCTACATCTTGCCCTCATTTCTCTCTAAATTACTCCCCAATTTTTGTCCAATTTTCCCCCTAATTCCTTCTATTCTTGATTCTATTCAATCAGGTTTTTCTTATTGCCAATCATACCCTAGGCTAAACCCTAAGTACAAAGCAAGAACAGAGAAATTTGGAAGTTATACGCTCAGATGCTTGCTTCGCGACCAACCAACTTGGGGGGCAGTGGATTGTATCAGCCCAATCTCAGCCCTCGGCCTTAGCCCAACCCTGACTCTGCGCCAGCCTGTAGCAACATCATTACTGTCGCATGCTGGGTACTCCTACACTCGCTTAAGATCTCATCCTCATTAATAGTAGATTTCATCCACATCAATGAGGGTCTTATCGGCACCATGCCACTATCAAGGAGCCCTGTCGACACTAGATATATCCAGTCTATCACCTTGCAAACGCACGACGCATGCATGGAGGATTTTTCCTCCATTTATATAAACCAGTTCTCTCCAGATCCAAGGCATGTTCTTTTTACCCTACCAACACTGTGTCAATTTACTCTATTGCTTATTTGAGTGTCGGAGTGCTTGCAGGTGTCAGCCACCCCCAGAGTCTATTCCTTGCCATCGCGAGGTCACGTTCGACCACCATCCTTTTGGGCCAGAAGGAACAATTCCTAAACCAGTTACATCAGAGCAAGCTACGCCACTTAGCACTACATGAAATGCGAGTACACCTACTTCAATTCCTGGAAGTTGGCAAAGACTTGAGACAAAACTAAGATGACCTCCCTCCCAAAAATAAATAACCCTAAATTTTGATGAACTCTAAATTGGAATACAACAGCTGACAATCTTTCACAGATATGAAAGAAAGGTTGTGCATGCGTTCGTGTTGTTTGAGGAGTTGGGGAAATGGCGTCGGGGGGGTGTTGCGGACTGTTAATAAACTTTCAGATCATGCTTCTATCAGCTGAATAAAATCTTCATGAGATTCAAGGTTAAGGGTAAAGTTTTCATCCAGTGGCTTAGCCCATACTCAACCAATAGACTTGAGATAAATTCTACAGAAAAAAGAGAGAATTTTATATATCATAACTCCTAATTGTTATCTTGGGCCATGAGCTCAAATTAGTAGTTTCTCATGTAATTTACTAGTGGGAATAACGCTGGGAGTGCTGTTGCATTGTAAAAATATCTACATTTACCAAGTATATTGTTGTCATTTCAAATTGGAGCGATCAAAATGATATCTAAATCAGAGTGGCCTATATGCTTAAAGAAAAGGGAATATGTACCAAAAAACATAAATAAGAGTGGCCTGTATCATTAATTCAAGAAGCACACAATTCCCACATTATCATCTTCTTGGAGGGATAGAAAGGAAAGGAAAGGTGTTTATCAGTTTGGCAGTTACCTGTTCAATTGAGCATGACACAATTAACTCTGTGCGCATTCAAAGGGACGCACAGTTCCTCCAGAAAGCTCGTGCATTTGGAAATGCTCCACAAGTTCGAAAGGCCTGCAAACAGCATCGTTAGAATACCATTACACACTACAGAGCTAGAGCTTGTAGTATATCTGCCAGCAAAATGAAATAAACAAAAAGCATATTCCATAATCAAGACTTCCTACCGGATCAGCACGAAAAATTTGCGAAACAATTGGCCATCACAACTATCTGACACCCAGACAATAGTACAACTAAATTAACAGTCAGTAATCTTTTTGACATCCCCAAGAACAACGTGCATCCCTTTTTTAGGTGTTTAGGGGGGGGGGGTGATAAGAGCTCCTTTAATTGCATGAATTCTGTTATTCCACCAATTACTTCATTTGTATGTCAACTAAATCAAAATCTGCAAATACACAAGTTATTTATTCACATTTGTGTATGCATCAAACAGAACAAAGTCTGAATCTCCTATTTTTAAATTCGGTACTTCTATATTTTAAGGACATTACAAATTTGAATCTCATAAGAGACAGAAATTTTGTGTAATTTTTTAGTTATTTTATTGTTATAAGAAAAAGAAAAAAAATTTATTAACTTGCAAGTGAAACTAATACTGGCTATTCTTATTGTAAGGAAATGGGCCCTATTCCCTAAGCATTTAACAACATTTTCCACATCTATCTAACCTGTCTCAGTCACCTCTGAGGCATCACTAAAAAGCAATCCCCCGAAAACTATTATTGCTCTTGTGAGAATAATGAGAAGAAGAATAATTCTTTACCAACAAACACCCATATCATAATAAAACAATTATATATTTCCATCATAGATATAAATCCTCCAACGGAACGAAAGTATCACTGGAACAACATATTTACAATTTTCACAATCACTTTGTAGCAGGGATATGCTATTTTGGCAGGCTATCACCAAATTACAAATATGAGGCTCCCACTCATGAGGTGCGAATGTTGTAAATGAAGTAATCATTAGTGTGGTGGTATTGCAGCATCTTATATTTCACATCCTTCCCTCAGATGAAAGAAGAAGAGGTTAAGGTGTACTTTGTAGTTTTAGTACTCATGGAATGTGTATGACCACCACAAAAACAACCACACTCAGAAAAGTGAGTGAACAAATAAGTTGAGCATTTCAAAAGTCACGCCATTGACACCTCATGGATAAATGGGCTATGAATATACAAAGAGGTCCAAGTGTGTCAAGGTATATACTGTTCACCAACAATACGACCTAGGATGCAGGCTAATGCAAAGGTAGCAATGTCGAGATGCTTTGGAAAACATCTGAACTAGTAGGACTTCTAAGGAAAACTAGAGATCAAAAGGAAAGCAGTTCATATTGATAACCAACAGTTTTCCAATCATCTAACAAAACTTTAAAATAAGAATCAATATAATTATATAGCCAAATGGTGAAAAAGATTTATAATGACAAAACTATCAAAATAAAGTCAGGAGCTTGACAATTTGAAGTTTTGCTACAGTTGCACATGCCCCAAATTTTACAAGAAAACACAGAAAACAGTTAAAAGATCTAGAATTTCCATTAAAACCTAATGCTGGATCAGATACATCTGCAAAGTGATATCAATATTGTAGAAATGGAAGGAGTCAATTCCCTTGATTAGCGGGAACCAACTCCAATCTCTTGATTGATCACCCAAATCCCTTTCTTTTATTGATTGTTTTTTATTTTTACGTGTAGGAATATTCTGTATATTCTGTAAGTCTTTCCTAATATGTCATATCATTCCTCTATAAGAAGAGAGGAACCATTGTTTTTCCAAAACACAGTGAAATAGATTTCCTTCTCCATATCTATTCATACCAATTCACAAATATGATTGCATAAACGTACAGAATAATTTCACGATTACGGCATAGTCTGGTTTGATTGTTCTCCATGACATCCACCACATTTGCAGGCTCTGGTCCTGCAGCTCCCGCAGCCACAATGGACGGGACTGAAGCTGTTGGTGTCCAAATCTGTAAAGATTTACAGTCAAAAGTTAATAATTTCACCTAAAATAAAATTCTATGCAACTCTCCTTCACCATACTAACCTTTATGGTGCTATCAATACCGCTTGTAGCCACAACACAGTCAGTTGGATGGCATTGCACACAGTTTACCACTAAAGAGAGGAAGAAAAGTGACTTCAGTCAACAGATGAGACTAGAGGATAATAGTACCATATACAGAACAAGTTCAGGAGGGGTAAAAAGAAAAACCAATCACCAGCTTCATCACCGACAAGCGTCTTTATTAGTCTACCAGTTTTCTTTTCCCATATAAACCACCTGCCATCATCACTCCCACTCGCAATATATTCACCTGCAATTTGGAAATTGATGACTTAGGAACACTGGTTACAAAATCTAACCCTGCTTGTTACATCTGGAAGACAATTGGATTTTAATTGAAATCAGTGTTGTAACCAATGAAGTACCAATTCGAAACAAAAGGGGTAAGGGGAAAATAACAAGAAAATGAGATGTCATTGATGAGAGAGGGAGAGGGAGAGCAACTGCGCATGTGAGGGAGGGAGGGAGGGAGGGAAAGAGAGAGAGAGAGAGCACAAATCACCCACTCCAGATAACTGTCTTCTCTGGCAGAATAATAATCCCAGGATGGATTCACCACTTGTAAGCAAAAGCCAGTATGGTAGGACCCAGGGCCTAAACCTTATGATTGGTTGAATGCCAACATAAGAACAGGAGATCTAACAAAACCTTGAAAATACAGTACATTTTATTGTTGTCCATGCAGTCAGCTACCAAGACACATTCTTTCTGTGTAACAGCCATTTTCAGCCATCCAGCAATACATAAGCATCAATAAATTCACACCAATTAGCTGCAAGATTCACTATTGTGCAACACTTATTTTTCTAATTGCTTTTCCCCTTTCCTAGCTGCAATCAACTTTCTTCCTATGATTACTAATTAACATAGGACAATAAATACCACTGCAAAAATTTCAAGTTACAGTGATTATCGGATGTCGTGGGCATCTATTCAGGTGTTAAATGCTTAATCTTGACTATGTATCTAAAAGTGGACTTTAGGTATGCAAATACACTGCGTATACTGAAACATAACATGTTTTGTATGGCTTCCCAACATAAGCAGTTGCTTCCATTTAGGAATGCACTTGAAATTTAATGAAATTTCAATAGAAAATAAAATTTATATCACCATGCAGGCAAGAGGGTCAAAACTTTAGTTACTATAAAATGAAGTTCTCTTTCTTTGAACATCACTAAGTTAAACAATCAAAGTCTCTAATTTGCACGGGAACTACCCTTGTCACAGCTAGTGGAAATGGCCTACAAGCTATGTTGCAAGGATTCTTTTGTTTCCCCTTGAGCACCCATGTCCATTAGATATGACAAGGGCAAAGGTTACGAGATATGTCTGATACCCATACCCAAAGTGGACATGTGGAACACTCTAATTCTAAATTTTAATGATGTCTGAAGAAAAAGGAGCCCAGGGGCTGTTTAGCTGTGGAAAAAAGCCCCAGGTTTCCACAGAAAATGAATAATTAGAAAACTGACACAAATACAGAAATTTCCTAATAGAAAATGTTGATTTGGAAATGCCATTTTTGAAAAATTGAAATAAACTTGGAAAACACCTAAAACGAGTTTGTTGTCCTTATTAATTTGAAGAATTTTTCCCAAACCATCTCCATCTCCTTCCCTAACACAAGTTACGCAAAAGAAATTAAAACATCTCTTCTTTTTTGAACAAATGTTCTACTTTTCTATATTGGAAATTAGATTTTTGTATTTCTAACATTTGAACACTTTTTCCAAATTTTTTATGAAAAATAAAACTAGAGATTTTATAGAAAATTGGAGATAGAAAACTGGAAATCATTTCATACACCTAAACAACCCGTCAGCTTTCACATTGAAAAGAGATTTCAAAATTCTATCATAGATATGAAATGGAAATCTCATTTCTCCTCTCAATTTCATTTTATTTGGAGTACAATAATATCATTTTACTCTAAAACATTATGCAATTAGCAATCATATTTAACTGTTCACCAACGCGTCCATGTATCTTCATCCAACTTTCATATGCATATCCTAGTGTTCCTAAGATTAAGGATTTAAGAGGGTTTGGCGTGTGGCATAAATCCACTTCCAATGCTCACATCCAATTCCGCATTACATACTCTATAAGGAGGAATAGAAGATGTCATGTCACATTAGCATGTACCTAGTTGGCCGAGAAAACTAGCTTGCTTTATGTCAGTCCCCATATTGCAGTGGCCAACATATCTCTGCTTCATATCTATCACCACTTCAGGCTGCAAATATGAGCACAAGAAAAAAATCAGGTAAAAGCAAGATGTTATTTAAAAAAAAAAAATCCTACCCATGATATATATCTAAGAAATATACAAACAAGGAAAAATAATTACTATATAACTAAGAAAGAAATTTAATAATATAAGAAAAATTGCTATATGAATATTAAATATATTTAGCAAAAGATTCAAACATTGATCAACACATAATAGTTATGAGAACATACCTGGTTAGTTTGATCATTTTGGGATGATGTAGGCAATCCAATAGAGCCACTTACATTATCAGTCTCCATGGCTGAATCACCTCTTCTATGAATTCTCAAATTTAAACTGCCATGAAGAACATTAGGTTCAACATCATGCCCTTCATCACTAGACATCGGTGTCTCAAAGTCCACCTCTACTTCCTCATCGTAATCAGAATCTTCTCTTCCAGATCTTGGACCATCTTGTGATGCATCACTATTTGCCTCTGACCAGTAGAGTATGTCACTCAATGATACTACTCTTCCTGCTCGAGATTCAGTCTTTGGTGCTGCATCAGTCAGCTTGCCACTTTTCTCATATTCAACTATCAATACAACCAGGCAGATAGAATTAATATAATGCCTAAAGTATATTAACTAGAATCTCTTTGCCATCTTGAGTGACACAACTTTCATAGCCCATTAAAAACGAGGGGAGTAATGTCAGGGACAACTAAAAGATCAAGAACTGAAGTAGTAAATTATGATCACATCATTATCTCTGATCCCACCCTATACTTTAGTCACTACACTACAATGACCATGATCAGATTTGAACTAATGCTTTGCTTGGGAGGGAGTTAGTAATGGAATGAATGGAATTGAAAAGGGTGAAATGGGATGTACAAAATATTTTCTCCCCATCTGAGAGAGTAGAGGATGGAAAATAATGGAAATGATAATCCTTGTTTGAGAGAGCAATGGAAATGGATGAAATGGTAGGATATTAACAGCAAATGACCATTATTCCCTCTATTAGGATTGGATCACATAAACCACAAACAAAAATCAGGAGTAAAACGACAAAGAAAATTTAACATGGTTCAGCCTCAATAAACCTATGTCCATAATCTCACCACATGGGGATAATCCACTAATCAGTAGTGTTTCATGGAGAAAATACAAAACCCTCCCAAGTCCCAACACTTCCAGACTCCAAATAGCTGGTCACTCACATTCCAAACACTTTGGTTAATCAAGGAACACATTCACAGTCGTCTCCAATTGAAATAACCAGTCATGCACCCTGGAGACTAGTTATCTGGCTAAGGCACTCTCACACTTGAGACACACAACAATAGCTGGTGTGGTCCAGCCACAACTGAACTAAGGGTGGCCTATTTATATTCTACAATCCACAATCCTAGTAGGATTAGGTCTCCCACAACTAATCAGATTAGGTTCTATTTGAGAGACTCAATCTCAATTAGACATGAATTTGAGTTATCCAACACACTCTTTATGGAAAGAGTGGTTAAGGAAAAACTTGAACTTCCAAAATATTATTGAAGTTTATGCTGTCAACACACACAATTATGTTTTCCATCCGTTTCTATTCCATTCATTCCCCCCCAATTTAGGGGAGACAAAATGAGCCTTGAAGGAGAATAGAGGGGAAGTGTTTCCATCCATTTTCATGCCACTACATTAGTATTGTGACTCCCAACCGAGGAGAACCATTTTCCAATTATTTCCATTCCTCCCTACTCCTGGAAGCACTGTTAAGGGTACATTGTAATTAGTACTTTGAAACTGCCTGAAATCAAATTTGATTGTACCATAACAATAACTGCAATAATGCCATTTAGTACAAGACTTCTAAATCATGCCATAGCCATAGTGCTAAACAAGTATCCAAGTGATTAGACTGCATGTCCTATCAAGTCTGGAGCAACCTTATCATTGTACCAAGACTCGCTGCCTTCATTTGTTTTTTATCTATTAAGGGGGGGAAAACTTTACAACTTTATATTTCACTAAGATTCAAATGTTTGCTAAGATGTAAGTGGAGATGAAGCTGTGCAGGTACAGGATGCACCAAGATTTGCTGCATACTAAGATTTTGGGCTGCTTTTGGACCTTATTTTTGCAATTCACAGCATTTTTGGGGAAAAATCAGGGGCTATGTCTATTTTCTAATCCATTTTTTGATATGAACGTCAAGAAACATAACTCATCTTGAGCAGTTATGGAGGACATTATTGGCAAAGACTTGGAGATCAAGTTATCCCCCAAAAGGATCAATTTTAATATTTGATCAATTATCAAAGAAGAAGAGAAGATTATGGACATTGTTACTCATAGAATCAAAGCAAGATGGTCAAAGGGGAGAAGCATGTCCAACATTTTCTGTCATCGTAAATCCCTTTAAAGCTAAAAGAAGTTTTATTAGATGGCTATAAGACAATCTTTTGTTTTATGGATCAGAATGTTGTAAAATTAAACACTAACATGTTATGGTAGATGTGTGGCCATACAAGAAAAGACTAAAAAACGAGATCATACATGATAAAGTTTAAGTGATGCCTATTGAAGATAATATAGGGCAGTCACAATTAAGATAGTTCAAGCATGTAAGAAAACAACTAATACACTCACTTATAACACAAGTGGATGAAATGGAGGAATTTTGTACCAAAAGACAGATAGACAAAGAAAACTTGGTGGAAACCTATAAACATGACATAAGATAAAATGGCCTAGTAGAGGATGTGGCCATGGATAAAGAAGGCTGGAGATCTAGAATTCATGTAACCAATCCACCCAGTGGGATTAAGGCTTGTGTTACTGCTGCAGTTGTTGTAGGTGAAGATATTTTTGACAAGTTTGACTCAGTTTACACTTGGAATATTCCAATTTGGATTCTACATTATTTGGAATGTCAAATCAATACATTGAGCCACAAGACTCGCTTCCAAAAAGATCTAGACATATTAGAGTACTACAAAAAACTCTTCCTTCAGATTGACTGGAGAAACTTGCGAAAATTGAGCTTTAACAAGGAACTTCGTTGCATATTCTGCATTGAAGAACAACAGCAGTGGACTTAGTTCAATTGGAGGACCACCCAAGGTGTTATCATATCATGGTGCTCAATATGAAATGGACATATATGAATCTTTCCCCATGAGACAAAATTATGGAAACATGAGGAGCAAGATATGTTCCTCTAGAGTTAGGAATAAGTTTTCTATTCATATTAGTCTGACATGATGAATTAGGCCTGGAGTTCTAGCCTTTTGGGTTGTACTACATAAAAAGGGTCTCTAGTTTTGCGGTTCACTTACTTCACTTTCATGTGACAAATTGTTGGATTGGATGAATTAATCAATTGGGATAAACATATGAAGCACCAAAAAAAGGCCAATCCATACCAGGAAAAGCAAGAGGTTTTTGTACTGCAACTAACAATAAAAGAGAACCAGCATATCAAGCTGCACCATTACCTAATTCAGCCAAAAACTAATGGATCTTGACATTTCCATTGGATTCAGCTGACTCACACTGTGATGAGTGATGGGAACATGAAGGAAATTGGAGAAAATTGAGAACAAGAAAGGAATGAGACGAACAAAGAGTGGAAGCAGAGGGAAACATGAGGAAAAACCAATAATACTCAATCAATATTCAACACAAAAAACCCCAATTTCAGAATTCCTGAATAAGCCGCACCTATATTCTCGATAAAGCTTCCAAAATACTTAGAACTCTTCTCAAACTAATCCTACCTAACATACTAATCTAATACCCAGTAAATTCTATTATAAAATCTGTTGAAAGTGCTAATAGAAGTAAAAGTACAATAAGATAAAATTTAAAACTCCTAGTAGCATAAGAATGAATGACTTTATCAATCAATTATCTTGTGGGTCCTAATCATCTTGACTACTCCAATAAAAACCTCAGTGACAGTGAACTCTAATTTGCACTCAAGCCAAGCTTCAATATTACATAGGTTCAACTAAGCACAGCCTGAGAGTGAGCCCTTAACTTGGCCTTTGGGGGACTTGGCCCACATCCTTGTGATGCCATAGATCACCTACAGCACTAACCCCAAGAAAAGATGCTAAAACTTGATACCTAGATCTAAAGCATGGAAAGGGCCAAATATGATGCTACAACCCTAAAGTTATTTGAGCAAATTTCCTCTTACCATTTATTTGAAATACTAAAAATTGCTTAGGTCTGTTGTGTTTCCATATTGTACTTGTTGGTTTCACCATGTCAACTAAGTGATGGAACACAACTATATCAATTATCTTCGTTCACCACCATTTCATGAAACTTCTCCATATAAAGATGGTGTTGAAACTTCATTTCATCATTACTCCGCCAAAGGATGTTATCAACTGCTATTCCCAAACCCGGATAAAGGACGAGGGTTGTGTTAGGTAGTCGATAGCCAGCGTAAAACCTAGTCAGATTCAAATATGAATTCTAAACAAACTATCTGTTAGGACATAATCCACATAGAAGTCTAGAATTCATGTAGCTGACCCCACATAGTAGGATAAAGGCTGGATATGTTGTTGTACTAAAAACTGCTTAGGTAAAGAAAAGCCATGATAACACAAGTTACTAAAAAGTGTATGGTTTCAACAAGATACTAACAGCAAAAAGCTTTTTGACAAACAAAATGTTGCTACATACTTTATGATATATGGAATATGAATGACCAGACTTAATGAAATATAAATTACAGGAAACAATTGCATCTGTTACCAACAAAGAAATTAGATGACCACATCAATAAAATTTCTACAGAGGGGATACTACGACCAAATGAACAACACAAGACATGTTATACAGGTTGGATTACTACAAGTGAATGACAAAATAACTGCATCTATTCCTCAACTAGAATACACAACATTTAACAATTTACAAAATGTAGTCTGTCAGTGAATAAGAAACTAATAAATTTCCAGAAGAACTGAAGCAAATCTCATTTTTCAGAATGACTAGGTACAATCATTTTGCAGACCAGATTTTCACAAAACAAATGCTCGCTTGATGCTTCCGTCATTAATGTCATCTTCTTTGTTGCTTATAAAAAAAAAAAAAGAATAAAACAGATACAAACACTTTGTTACTAAGCATATACGACCAGACAGAAAAAGGACAGCCAGCAGAATTTGACACCCCAAAAAGGAAGCTGACCAGCTAGAAAACAAGTAATATGAGCCCTAAGGAACAGAACGGGTGTGGTAGCTGTCACATGCCAAGGGTAGCTATTGTAATTTTGTCTTTTATTTTCTGTTATAGATATTTGTCTAGTAGCTAAAGGCAGTTATAATTCTGTGTACTGCACATGGGTGCATGTGGATGACTGTGAGGCTATATATTAAGCCATAGTTGTAGGATGGAAAGGCATTTTGAGAAATGAATTGAATACTGTGTGTTATCTCTCTCTCATTTAATGTTATCTCTCTCCCTTTCTCTTGAACATTCTCCCTCTTCTTGATGTTTCTTTCTCTTCCATCTGAACTCTTCAACCCCCCCCCCCCAAAACCCAAATTTCTTCTCTTCATCTACCCAATTTCCTTTTCATGACAATTGGTATCAGAGTCGAGCAATTCCCGGCAAATCAATTCGAACATTTTGCTAAGCAGCAGATTCCGAGCAATCGAAATTCTGGGCAGTTTCAGACATAAGCGTACACCGATTAGGATCGGTGAGTTGGAGATCACCTGGGCGAAGATGACCAACTACCTTCATTTGACTTATCTAGCAAGTTGGGTAGCAGGCAAACCCAGTGATGGCAGAAGGGGCACAAATGAAACACTTGGAGTTACGATTGGATGTGATGGAGCTGGGCATCCAACAGAACCAGGAGTAGATTGAGGAGAGATTGGAAACGATGGAGCTTGACCTTCACCAGACCCAAGAAGAAGTGACTTGAGGCCGAGTGGAGACGATGGCAATGGAGAGAAACTTGAGAGAAGATTTCTCCTATCTCTGGGAGGAATTTTCTAGGTCCAGGCAGTAGGTAAGCATGATCTTGACCCTGTTCTCCAAACTGCCTAATGCAAGTCTGCTGGCAGATTTCCACTGAGGGCCAATCTAGCGACATACTTGCTGGGGGCCGAACTAGGCAACACAACCCAGATCAAGTGGAAACAAAGGAGCGGCCAGAATTGGAGCTGAAACCAATGATGAGGGGCACTTATATCAATCCTAACTCGATCCCAATGCCGAGACTCGACATACCAATCTTTGAAGGAGACAAAATGAGATGGTGGGTGAGAAGGTGTTGTCATATACCTAGGGTTTGGATTAGAAATTGTAAGAATTCGGGGGAATTAGGAATAAGAACCGAATGGTAGGAGGGGGAATTGGACAGAAATGGGGGAGATAATAGATAGAAATGAGGGAGAGTTGTAAATCAAAACAAAGAAAGGGAGAGATAGAAATAGAGTAGAGGGAAACAGGAGAGAGATCGAGAGAGAATTCAAGAGAGGGAAATGAGAGAATTCATTCATTAACTCAAACATGCCTTCCCATCTTGAGCCATGGCTTATATATAGCCTAAGAGCCTCCCACATGCACCCATGTGCAGTACAACAATGGCCCCGTTTGTTGCAGCTTAATTAAAGAAATTATAGCTTCTAGCTTCTTAGATTATAGCTTCTAAAACTTAGAATAAGTTGTGAACCTGTTTGCTGCAACTTTTTAGAAGTTGTAGTTAATTAGTTGTGATGTTTGATACCATAAGCTGTAAAATAACTTATTTTTGTATAATTGTCCATAATACCCTTAGTAGTTATAGAATGATAATTTAAAAATTAATTAGTGTATATGTAAAAGTTTCAAGTATTATAAAAAAATTAATTAGAGTATAGAGAGAGAGAGGAAGATGGCGAGAGAGAGGAAGAGATTTGAAAATGGAGATGGCGGTGGAGAAGAAAAACCCATGATTGTGTAGACAAGAGAGTAATTCTTTGTTAAAAATAAGGGAAAAATTGTCAAAAAAAAAAATAATCATTTAAGCAGAAGTTGTAAAAGCTGGGGTACCCCAGCTTTGAAAAAGCCAGCTTCGAAAAAGCCAGCTTCTACCCTTTATAAAAGCTAGTAAAAGCTATAAGTTAGAATTCTATAAGCTAAAACAAACACTACATCTCAACTTTTTTGAAGCTAGAAGCTAAAAGTTGCAACTTTTAAGCTGCAACAAACAGGTCCAATAAGCATAACTGCTATAGCTAAAGACATGCATCTATACAGAAAAAGGAAAGAAAATTACAGTTACTGTATAATGCATGTAAGCTAACTACTATTATAATGACAATTATAGCCTTGGGAATCCTTGTGGTTGTGACAATTCCTCCTTCCTTGAGAGAATTCTTGTTCTCAAGAAATTAATCTAGGCCTATTCCTCTTTGCTCTTATGTTCTCATCAACTGGAATAAAACCACGAGTTGTTACCATAGCTTGAACAATTGCAATCAAGGTTGCATGTATCTCCAAGGTGTAATAGACCATTTCCCTTGGGTTTGCAATAGCTACCCAATCAAGATCGCCAGTACTCGCAGTTTGAGGATCCAGTATGGTGCCAAAACTTGTCAATATGTCCATATCAAGTGTTTTTAATGAATTTAGTCACTCCCTGTCATAGTTAGCAACTAAAACCTGCAAACCTAAAGCCTTTAAATGATGATCATTCTGAAGTTCACACATCTGACCAGTTACCACATATGTTCCCCACTTCTCATCATCTTCAATGTTGGCTGTTTTGAACCCAGAGGATTGTCTAACTAATTCTTTAGCCGCAGTAGAAAAATGTTGAACAGGCAGATTGTCTTCTTCTAATCTTAGGACCTCATCATCCTTATGAATAGTTTCCTTATAGCCAATATAAGACTATTCCAATATGGATTGCTCGATCAGAACTTCTTTGATTGCATGCGGAGCATCAAAGACTTGATCCAACCTAGAATCGCTATCATAGGCATCACCACTCATAGCTCTGACTTGCTTTATAACCGACTTATCTAACAAATCAATATTTCGTTCCAAATCTTATTGTTCCTCAAATTTTGGTAAGTCCGAAATCTGAGGAAAGACTCCAGCACCAACATCCGCACAGATGGATGATCCTTCAGTCCATGCACTAGCCACCAGGGGTAATGTAATACCCCAAAATAAAAATAAAAAGAGTAATTTTAGAATTTTTAGGAATTTTTCAAGTGACTATGAAGCAGTTCAAACAACTAGAAGTCAATGTAATAAGTCGAATCCAATGAAGGGAATACCCCAGAACATAGTGTGAGAATCCCACATCTCCTCAGCAATAGAGATATGGGGAATATATAACGAAGATCCCTCCATCTGTTAAGCTAGCTTTTCAGATTGAAGTTCTACATCTGACTTCTCACATGGTATCAAAGCCAATCCTTGGCTGGGGGACTACCCTCGGCCGTGGTAATAGACTAGTACCCTGCCCGATCACCTAAGCATGTATCAGTTACTGGAGAAGCTTCGGCGTGGGGGGAAGTGTGAGAATCCCACATCGCCTTAACAAAGAAGACATGGGCAATATATAAGGAGGAGGATCCCTCCACCTATTAAACTGGCTTTTCAGGTTGAAGTTTTACCTCTAACTTCTCACTTAGATACTTAGAAAAAGAAAATGATATTGACGAGCGTCTCAAAACGAGATTTATGATACTAAAAGAATTTAAAACGGAGACAATTTTCGGTACAACTAAAATACAACTTGAAAAACCGAATGATTGTAAGGGACCTCCAGGAAGTCAACGGAACCCTAAGGGGGCTCCAGTTTTATCTAAGGATCAACCCTGAAGTGGTTTCGAAACGAAATGATAGTCCTATGCGAACACCAGAGCAAAAACGTACTTATTGAGTGACTTTGAGTTATTAATTTTGGAATTTCGGTATTTTAATCCAAATGAAATTAATATTTGAGGATATAATTGCAATTATGCAATGCCTTAAGTGGGATTAAAAATGTAATTGAGGGATTTATATATAATTTTCATGATTCTAATATATAATATAATAAATTATATATATATATGGGAGCAATGAAGCAATTTGTGGGTGTGCACATTGGTAGCTTCCAAGGAAGCAAAACCCAAAATGGATTTGAAGAAGCTGCGTGGTGCCCAAGTTGAGTTGAAGTGGAAGGCAAGCATGTGATAAATATAATAAAATACATATAATACTTGGAGCGCAAGCATAGACAAGTATAAATAGGCATTGGGCGCAAGGTGGAGAAGGTGTAGGGAAGAGAAGAAGTGGAGGAAGGAGGAGGAAGAAAAAAGAAAAAGGAAAAAGAAAAAAAAGAAAAGAAAAGAAAGAAAAGAAAAAGGAGAAATGGAAGAAAGTGAAGAAAAAATAGAGAAAAAAATAGGGAAAGCTTCCGAAAAATTCTGATAATTAATTTGGGAATAGAGGAGTATGCCCGAAATTATCCAAACACGTATTTCGAGATCAAGGCACGCATATCAAAGGCTTTAAAAACCTGACACAAGAGTCGAGATTTAACGCGAGTTTTGAGGCATTCTGAATTTCATTCAAGGAGAGTGGTTCTACTGAAAAAATGGTTTTGTTGCATGTGAATGTTTTAACTTGTGAATGGTTGTTTCATGTGGGAGGTTCATCCCAAAATGTTTTATACAAGTGCATTGAATTTTGTGCATTAAATTACATGTATTAAAATATCGTTTTATGTAATGCATTATTTCATGTTGTGGTTATGGCATTTGCATGTGTATGGGACATGGGTAGTGTTTCTGGAATTCTTTTGAGTGGAAACGTAATCTTTGACGTGATTGTGGTGAGCCGAGTTCCTACATTGATGTTGACTCTATCGTATCGGGAGTGGTAACGATTGTTTCCGAAGTGTCAGAGAGATGCGTTGATGTTGTCCCTCTTAAGCTAGGATTATGTTATGCCAATGCGTCGATGTGATCATGTTGCCCTTAGAGAGGATTGCTCTTTTCCCGTGGTATGGGATAAGTGTTGTATGGGATTCTCTTGGGCTGGGACATGTCAAGATGTGTCGGTTTGTTTCATGGTCTTGCATATATTTATGAAAATATTTTTGGACTCTCACTTAGATGATTCAACATCTAATTTGAATTATGTTTCTGAAATATTCAAACGTTTCAAGTGAAAGTAGTGGCACCAAGGGAAATGAGGTTATTGAGATGTAGTCGTTGATTACATTGGAGACATTTAGCATATATTTCGATTATGTTTAAGGTGTTTAGTTGTGTTGCTGATGGATTAATCTCTATGTATTTTATTTTGAAGATGCATGTCAAACAATAGTACGGTTTCTATATTATGAATAAAGGAATTACGGTTATATATGATTTCAGGTTTTAATCTTGCTTCCGCTGATGTAATGATATTGCCTGTCTTAACTTATTGATTATTAAGTTTGATATGTTCAGAAGGTAGAATTGAGATTGTCGGGATTTGATTTATGTTAGAGTGTATGTTGAAAAAAAATATATTCCCAAAATCTCGAGTTAACGCACATTTGGGAAAAGCGGGGTGTTACAGGTAGCGTTTTGGCCTTGGCTTCCTCTGTCACTTCATCAAATACTCCCCCATTTTCCTCTGGCAGCCTTTTAGTAGGTGCATCTTGAGGTATTATTTCTTCTTCTAACTTTTCAATCACTGCATCAAAATTCCTCTTCACTTCCATAAATTCCTTATTGCCTCCAGTTATTCCTACCATCCAATGGACTGCATTAATCATCTCTTCTTTTGGACTTCCGTGATTATCATCTGGAACATCCTCATTGAGAACTTCTCTTCCAAAGGAATCAAGGTGTTCCTTTAATTCTCCTTTAGCCTAAATATCCTAGATCAAACCTCCGAAATTACTGTTGTTGCTGCCAGCATTGTTGTTACAGTCACCCTCCTTGTCAATTTTGTTTAAATCGGAATACTTCTTTTGCTCAACATTAGAGGTAAGCAGTGAATCAGTTTTCCACAATCTTGATCTCTCCTTAAGCTGCTCCATTTTAAGGAACTCCTCCGGCTGTAATGCATCCTTAACCACGTCCTTCTTCCAGAACTCTCTATTATGATCGTTCGATCCTGATGATCAATTGTCCGAATCAACCCTCTCTTGATTAGAACTTCCGAGATGGTCATCTGAAACATCTCTTCTCGGTTTATCAAAGAATTCAGCGAGAAAGATGACCTGATACCTCTTAAACATCATCTTTGCAAACTCCTGCAGTTGCTCTCGTAGCACACAACCTATTTCCACGCACATTTCATGTATCATTCTTCCTGTTTCCATGTCCACTTGGCAAAATTCATTATCAAACTTCTTTTCCCATGTCTCATGATTTTGGCCAAAAACCTCATGATTTATGTTGAATCCAATTGCAATTGCAACATTCTTCTATTGCAATTGAGACTTCAATTGTTTCATGCGTGCATTGCTCCCCATGGCCGGCCTCACAAACAGGACAAGTCAAAGACTAGGGAGCACAAGTTTTGTACATACTGAATCCAAAACCTCCTGTGAGCTAATCAACTCTGAATTAGGATTGTCTCTAATCTGTTGTAGTCTTAGAATTCGTCGAGAACTGATTGAGAAAAGAAGCCTACAGCGCCTACAATCGACGAACAAGAAAAGTCGAAAAAATCCGCCTTTGAAATTACTTCTCTTCTATATTCGCTTCACAGCAGTTGCCTAAGATAATTGGTTGCCTCGCAACAGTTAGCAACCTTCAACCACTTGGCTCGCCTACTCACAACAATTTCCCTATCAATAGCCGAACATTGATTAGCTGCTAAATTACCAGAATCGTAGCCGCGAGTTAGTTGACTCTAATTCTACCTTCCAAAATCGCCAAAATTAGTTGTTGGGAGTTGTCGAAATCACAACCAAGAAGCGTGGGTCACTGGATTATAGTGATCGAACTTAGATCAGCTTCACTTTTGCCTCCAATACTTGCCTAATCGAATTGCTCAATTGCGACTTCCAAAATCCAAGCCTAACCGTTAAGAAATTGTCGGAATCACAGTCGGAATCGCTAGAATTACCCATTGGAATTGCCTGCGCTGCTCGCCTTCCTTGATCAATTGTAAGGATGTCAGGATGCGGAACCAAGAATTAACCTCCTGCCTTGCCTTCACAATTTGAACTGAAAGCCCATATTACTCTTGTGACTCAATCTGTCTCTACTTCCCTTAAATCGAATTGAAACCATAGCCAAAGCTCAACAAATCTGCTACTGAGATTGAAATTCGTGGCTGAGAATCAACCTCCCGCTTCGCTTCCAAGTTCGCACCAAAAGTTACCAGAATTCACCTTACTGAATCGCACTCACTGTCTAGTTTGCCTTCAGTTTTGAGCTGAGTTGCCTTTCTCTTTCTCTCGGTTGAATCGTTCTTCGTTTTGCAATCTGTTGTCAACCCTGTTGAATTCGTCAGACTCACCAAATCAATGCTTGGTCAATTTCCACCAACAATCGTCGCAATTCACCTAGACATACATTGTTGAATGGATCGACTCCAATTGCACCACCTACTGTGGATCGACAATCCTTAATTTCAAGTCGACAACAGTGGATCTCCAGAATTTGCCAATCCAATCGTGATCACTAGGATCCAGATCACTCGGATCTGCTTCCAATCTATGACTCCTCACTCACTGCAATCTTAGCCACTGGCCGAGGACCACCGGCACTTGGTAGCTCCTTGAATTCGCTTGGGTAGTTGAAAATCACGACCTAGATCTTCGGAAATTAATCATAGAGGAATCGTTG
Source organism: Diospyros kaki (assembly GCA_036245055.1). NCBI lineage: Eukaryota > Viridiplantae > Streptophyta > Magnoliopsida > Ericales > Ebenaceae > Diospyros > Diospyros kaki. The sequence continues at coordinate 12,659,061 of BSEG01000015.1, read as the reverse complement.
ATAGCCATCAGACACTTACAACCAAGGAATGATGGCTCCGATACCAAATTTTCATGTACCTAGAGTTTAGCTTAGGGTTTGGATTGGAAATCGCAAGAATCTGAGGGAATTAGGAATAAGAACCGAATGGTAGGAAGGCGAATTGGACAGAAATGAGGGAGATAATAGATAGAAATAAGGGAGAGTTGTAGATCGAAACAAAGAAAGGAAGAGATTAGAGAGAGAGCAAAGGGAAACAAAAGGAAGATTGAGAGAGAATTCAAGAGAGGGAAATGAAATAATTCATTCATTAATTCAACCATGCCTTCCCATCCTGAGCCATGGCTTATATATAGACTAATAGCCTCCCATATGCACTCGTGCAATACAACAATAAGCGTAACTGACTATAGATAAGGACATGCATCTATAATAGAAAAGGAAAAGAAAATTACAATTACTGTATAATGCATGTAAGCAAACTACTATTATAGTGACAATTATAGCCTTGGAGATCCTTGTGGTTGTGGCAGGTGTGAACGTTTCTTTTACCAATATCGAGTAGCCGAGGGGAACAAGGCCAACATGACAATCGCCTATCTGAACGATGTGGCCAATTCATGGTTTCAAAGGTGGAGCGGGCAAAGAATGGAATGGAGGTGGCCTGAATTCTTGGAAGATTTTTGTATGCAATTAGGGGAAAAACACTAGGATGGACGTCATCGAAGAATTCAATAAGCTAAGGTAGGAATGGTCGGTAGAAGAGTATCAAACCATGTTTGAGGAGTTGAAATCATTAGGGATCCTATCTTATCTGACATTGAATGAAGCATATTTTGTGTCTAGTTTCGTAAGTGAGTTGAATGACAAATTAAAACCAATTGTGAAGATGATGCAACTGATAATAGTGCAACAAGCAGCTGAGAAGGCGAGAATGCAAAAGCTTGCATTAGAGGCTATTTTCAAAAGGCATGGAACTCTAACAAAAGATTATCCTCTAAGCAGTCAGGAGGTGGGAGAAAATGCTTGGACAGCAGCCTCAGGAGACTCAGGGAAAATAGCATCCTAATGTAGCCAAACCTCTTATTATGGAGCCAAGGAGAAGACTCGGATTATGCTTTAAATGCGGGGACAAGTTCAGTCTCGACCACCAACGCCGAATATGGGAAGTTTAGAGGAAGACAACAAAGTAGGAAAGCCAACCGAAATTGGATGAAGGAACAACGGATCAACGGTAGTAAGTTTCTTCGGGACAAGAAACTTTTCAAGGGAGGAAATTTGTCGCATGCCAAGGGTAGCTATTGAAATTTTGTCTTTTATTTTCTGTTATGGATATTTGTCTAGTAGCTAGAGGCAGTTATAATTCTGTGTACTACACATGGGTGCATGTGGGTGGCTGTGAGGCTATATATTAAGCCACAATTGTAGGATGAAAAGGCATGTTGAGAAATGATTCTCTCTCTCTCACTTCCTGTTATCTCTCTCCCTTTCCCTCGAACATTCTCCCTCTTCTTGTTGTTTCTTTCTCTTCCATCTAAACTCTTCCCCTCAAATTCTTCTCTTAATCTACCCAATTTCCTTTTCATGCTAGCTCAACCCGAGGGTGTGACAGTAGCATGCAAAGCCAAGGACCTGCAAACTCACAAACTCTTGGCTATGGACAAGAAAAAATGGATTTATTTGATGTTGATGGCCAAGCGAAAACAGAGAGATTGCACCTACCAACAGACATAATGATTAGTGATACAAGGCAAGGGCTACAGACCCCCATTGTCCAAAGTTTGACCCCTAAATTCCCACAGGATTTAAGAAACTGAATTAGTACATGATCATTGTGTATATTAAGAAATATGAATTCCAGATCCATAGAATTTTATCAATACTCTTACTATAGAAGCTGTGAACATTTAATAGAATGCCGATGACCAAAAAAACAGGGAGTTTTGGACCATGAACTTTTTTATAACAGTACTTCAGGAATATAAACCATGTGATTTAGCACTTTTCAATCCTCCGAGGGCTCATGCCAAACAAAGAGTTTGACCACATTTTTTTATGTTACTTCAGGATACCCACATGATTCAGAACTTTCTGTCTGAAGCTAGTGGTTTTGAAACCAAAATCATCAGCCATCAACCAAGTCCAACAGTAGATAATGTTCCAATAATATCAGAAGTACAGCAGCACTAACTGTCAAGTGGACAGATTTGAAGAATCCACCTCTACCTAAATATGTTTTAAGCCCTAAACTTTTAATGTTCCCTTAAAAGAAAGAAACTGAAAACAAAAGGGAAACTTAAAAGCATGCATTCTATGCACCACATTCCTTATTCTTCCCTTTATTTTTTTCCTGTTATAATGCAAAAATCAAAACTGGACTGTGAAATAATCATCAGGGCATAATGTTCATGATCACACAGAAATGACACAAAATGAAGAGAAAAAAGTAAATAGAATCCAGTGTTATACTAACGTAAGCTGATAAACTATGACTGTGAATGTGTTTTGCTTCTACTTAACAGTAAGAGACCAGGTAAATAACATCAAAACTGCATAGCGAAATACCAGAAGCAATATGGTTTTTTTTAACTCTCAACGGTCTCTTCAACTTCAGAATTGGATAGTGCTATTGATTGTGCCAGTGTCATCAACAAATTGACAGTAGATAATGTATCAGAAAATATCAGGAGTACAAAGCACTAATTGTAAAGTGGCCAGAATTAACAAATCCACCTATACCTCAAAATGTTTAACTCTAAGGGTTTGTTCTCTTTGCTATTTTCAGAGCATTTTGAGTTTTCAGTTTTCCAAGACACTGAAAACGTGTTTACTTTGTTGTTTTCAAAAACGCATTTTTGAAAACAAGAAAAAAAATTGTAAAGGAAACCCAAAATAACAAAAAGTTGTTTTGGCTATTTTCAGTCAAAACAAGTGCAAAATCTCAAAACGCAAAAAACGACTCTCTACCACTTCTCTCTTCCTTCCCCATTCTCACATCAAGCCACTGAGGGAGGCTTCCTTGGAAAATAGGGGGCAAATTCCAAAAGTCCCAAATGGCCGAGAGGCGAGACGCCATCTGTTGCGGCCATATTTTTTGCAGCATCTCCTTCCTTCTTTCTTGGTCTTCTGCAACTTAGATCCGCCATCACCATCGTTCGAGCTTCCCCTGCCACCGCTTCGCCCTCCATTACCGATCCTCCACGATGTTGCTTCACGATTGTCAGCCTTCAACAACCGTCACTCGCCGCTGACCCATGGCGTTCTACCATGGATTTCTTCCATGTGGCCTCTGTTTTTCTTTTTCCATTGAAGAAGCTTCTAATTTGAATATTTAACATAAAGCGTTTTCTTCCACCCAGCTTCCACAAGAAGCTATGCATTATAATATATATATATACGCACACCTCATGATTTCCTTTTTTTTTTTTAAGTAAAGTAATAATTGAAAAACAAAACGGTGGCAAGTGCAAAAATATTAAACGAATGAGCATACCATTAAAGATTATTACATACGTGTAATGTCTTCTTTCCCAATTGATTTGATTATGCTTCCTACAGCTTGAGATTATGTGAGAGCAGTTGTATTCATAGGCTTTTTGGGACAATATTGTTGGATATGATTAGCAAAAAAGGGACAAAGATACAATATTGTTGGCTCTTCAAAGTCCTGAAGTGTATGATAATCAAATTCATTGAATTAAATGTCATTAAAAAATTGTTTTTAAAATTTCAAACAAAATGCGTTTTTTAATTTTCTGTTTTGAAAAATAATTTTTTAGAATGACAAACAGAACGTGTTTTTAGTTTTATGAAAATAGACTATCAAAACAAAAAACTGAAAATGAATTCAAAACTCAAAACTGAAAATTGAAACGTAAAGAGAACGGGCCCTAAAGCTTTAATGGTCTCTTAAAAGGAACCTAAAATGAGACAGAAAACAAGAAGGAAACTCAAGTGTGTACACTAGGCACCGCATTCCTGATCTTCTCTTCTGTTGTTTTTTTCCCTGTTCTAATGCAGAAATCAAAACTGGATTGTGAAGTTTCAATCAAGCTCTATAAATACTACAATATAGCATCACCGAGGCATGAATTATGAAGACCACACACAAGAAATGACATAAAACGAAGGTAAAAAAGTACCAGAAGTCCAACATTATGTTAATCTAAGCTGATAAGCTATACCTGCAATAAGGGTTTTTTCCCCACTTCAAAACATATTTTTCAAAAGCAATTACTGTAAACGATTTTTGCTTCTACTTAACAGTAAGAGGTTTTACTACTGTTATTATTGTAATTTTAAAAGTTAAGCTAAGAGATCAGGAAAAGGACATCAAAACTATATAGCTAAATACCTGCAATATGTTTTTTAATGTACTCAACAGTTTCTGCAACTTCAGCATTTGATGGTGCTACTGATTGAGCAGCAGTAGCAAAGTCTAGAGCTTCTTTATATTTTCCCAGCTGCAAGAAAACAGGAAAGCAGTAACCAGGGGCTAAGAGTTACTGGGGAGAGCGTAAGGGGCATATTCAAATTGGTACAGAGTTAAGTTAGCAGCTGTGCATTTTGTCATAAGGTGCCTCTCAAACAATGTGGAATGCAAGAAGTTCTATATAGGTCAAATTCATTCAGGCAAAAACCTGAAAAGAAAATCTATCCCAAAATAAAATGACAAAGAAAGAATATGTTGAGATTTTTAAACTAAAACAACCAAACAAACAAAGTATAGTCATGATAATTTAAAGTGGATGGTAGGGACGAAAAGAGGCCAAACATTTGATTATCATAAATCCATAGTTTAAAATCCAAAGTTATCACACTGCATCTATGATCAAAACATAAAAGTGTCGATATAACATGTAAATATGAACAAGAAAAAGAGTGTTATCAGAAGCACCAACTGCAAGGATCCAATTCTCTCTTTAAATTTCACAAAGTTTCTTTCCCTTCAAATTGTTAAGCAACCTTAAGTACATAGGCAATATGTTAGTCAAGTAAAGTAAATTGGTCAATTTCCTCATTTTGTTATATATTGTTGAACTTCAACCTACCTGTGCTAAAGCTTCAGATTGAATGTGGAGTGCCCTATATGAAGAAGAATTGATCCTCCTAGCTCTGTGGCAATCCCTTATAGCAATATAAGCGTCATTTTTCCACTTCCTCTGATAGAGATGAGAAATAATACATGCATTACTAAACACCATCTATAAGGTAAGCTTTAAATTCTGACAACAAAAACAGTTTACATTAGACCTTAAGCAACAAAGCTGCACGGATACATAGACACTCATGCATTAATGTAGGCCCAATCTCAGAACCATGACCATCCAATACTTCATTGCATGCCTCAATTCCGGAAAAATAATTTGCATTTTCCATTAAGGATTTTTCTGCAATTTGCACCAATTTTCTGCACTTGTCAAGCTGCAGAAACTGCATTAGACTCCAAATTACATACTGATCACCAAAAAAAAAAAAAAAAAAACTCCTAGTTACATGAACCAAATATATAGAAATCAAATTTACTTGGAAAATAAATTTCTATATCATTACCAACGCAACATAATAACTTACTACAATAGTAGAAATAAGTGAATATAGCATACCTTGGCAGAGCTTGTCCTCTTTAAAGGAGAACCATTATTGGGGACACGAGAAGCTGGTGAATGCAATTCTACTCCGTTAAGTATCGGATTAAATGTCATGATCTTTGAAGCATCTGCTGATGTATATTGCATGGGGCTACCAGCAGCTGCCAATGACAAAAGAATATGAAACTTATAAAATCTACTTTTTATTATTATTTCTTTTAAAGAACAAGGACAAGAGCATTAGAGATGGCACAAATTGTTCTAGGTGGGGCAATGACAAGACCCCCATGGTATTGTTACGACCCAAGGGTAGATTAGGCATTGGGGGTGAATTCTTGTAACTCACTGTAACAAGAAGAGGTTAAGTGGTTGTAGGCTGTTGGAGATAGGTGGTAGAATAGTTAGAACAGTTACAACTCCCTCAGCTGACAGTTAGCTATCTAACTGAAAGGAGTAGCCTTTAAGAAGGCTGTTGTAGAAGAGTTAAAAGCAGTTTTCAGAATAACAGAACTCTCTCTCTCTCTCTCTCTCTCTCTCTCTCTCTCTCTCTCCTGTTTCTTCCTCAACTTCTATCCTCTTTCTTGAAATTTCACTTGAATTCCCAAATTGCCCAACCCTCAACTCAAGGGTGTGACAATTTGTTATCAGAGCTGGCAGTCAATTTTGGATTCTCAGCTGAGGATTTGAAGGCTTTTTATAGCAATACATAAGATCTGAATTTGAAGGCGGAGCAGGCTAGGCGAGTTCCTTCGGTCAATTCTTGGTGGACTTGAAGGCAAAGCAACTCCTCTCGGTTCGACTGATAGAGACCAACCCAGGACCGATTAGGTCATAGGAGATTAATGAGAAGTCTTGGGCTTTTGACTTCTCTGGTTCGATTGTTAATTTCTACTCACTCACGGTGAAATCCCAATATTGCAACAAAAACAATCCCTGACTGAGGAGAGGGTGATAGTGAACGTGTAGGCGCAACTCAAAGGTAGAAGTCGAGAGATTGCTTGTAACGACCAGTTAAGTGGGTTTAGGTTGTTTAGTCATTATTATTGTGTGTGTTGCATTTTGTTATTAATTGAGTAATGATTTTTTGAGGAATTATATGTGATGTTGGGAAATCAAAAATAAATGAAATTATAATGATATGGAAAAGCCAAAGCAAGGATTTATGTTGGAAAGTCAAAGTAAGATGGGATTATGATTTATGTTGAAAAGTCAAAGCAAGAAGGGAATTTAATTTATGTTGAAAAGTCCAAATTGAATTGGGATTGGAAGGATTAAAGAGCTGCCATGCCATGTATGTAAAGATATATATATATTATATGTTATTCTATATTAAGATATACTTATATTTATATAAAGGGGTTATATATGCATATAAATATAAAAGAAAAGAAAAGAAGGGGTGGCTGGAAAATTGGAGTCCTGGTAGGAAGAGATGTCTTCTTCTTCTATTCTCCTCCTCCTTCTCGATCTCTTATTTCCGGAGGCTTTAAAAAGGGGGAGGGTTCAAGCCACAGGGCATTGTTTCTTGTCCTCTCTTTCTCTCTGATTTTCAAAGCTCTTGGAGGCGTGAGGGTGCTGTTCCAGTGTTCAGCTTCTTTTTCCAGCGGCTGTTCTGTTGCTTTCTTTCTTCTTCTTCTGTGCGGTTTTTCTGTTCAGTCCAGTTTGTGCTTCTTTTTCTTTGTAGCAGCTTTCTCCTAGTAATCAAAGGCAAGTTCCTTACCCTTCTTTGCAAGTTCTTACTTCTCTTTTTCCTTTCATACGCAAGTTCTTTAACCTTCTTTGCAAGTTCTATATCTCTTTTCTTTTCAAATGCAAGTTCTATTACTCCTTCGTTCTTTTGGATTGCAAGTTCTATTACTTCTTCTTCCTTTTGGATTTGTAAGTTCTTATACCTTTCGATTGCGAGTTCTTAATCCCTTTTCAGTTCAGAAATATTGGCTCCTTTCATCTTTTGATGTTGTTCTTGAAAACCATATTCTTGGATAAATGAGTCTTGCCTATTGTATTTTGTTAATCTTGTAGTTCTTCCTCGATCTATTGATGAAACTTGTTAAGAGCTTCAATAAGGTTTCGATTCACTCTATATTTTTCAAAAGAATGATGCTTTTCTTGGTTAGGGGTAAGTCGTGCAAAAGTTTGGTGTGTCTTACATGTATTTTTCTTCTTGTACATATTGTTCGTGTTGTAGTTGTCATTCTGACTATCGACTATTTTCATTGATCCGTCGATCGTTCGGCCCTATTATTTACTGATACCTTCTAATCTATTTATAAACTGCCCCCAAACATCAAGTTATTTATTATTAAGTTCATTCATTAATTTTTATATTGATTGGTCGCCTTTGAGGAGTAAAACTACAATCACGAGCATGATGGTGTGTGTAATGCATGGTTATGTGGGCGTATTTCACAGCCTTGAGTGGAGCTATAAATGGGCACCAAGGACCGTATGTGTGGTCCAAGACTTGGGTGGAACTATAAATGGGCCCCAAGGACCATGTGATGTATGAGTATTTTAAGGCTTTGGGTTGAGCTAAGTCTTGAATGGGCCCCAAGGACCGTATATATGCTTATATATGTGCACTTATGCATGTTTACATTTTTATATGATGTGGGTATATGGGCATATATGCATTTTTATGTGATATGGTGAAGCATAATATGGATGCACTTAATGTATTATGTTATTCAATGTTGCTTTGATTTTTATTGTTTCACGTTCTTTTTAAATTATACTTGTTAAGCCTTGTGGCCCATACTTGCTTTTGCATCATTCCAAGTAGGGGAACGCTATAGAAGAGGGAGAGGCCCGTGTAGCTTGATCCTCGAGTGGGTAGATTTATGTACAAAGCAATCCTGACCAAAAGATCCTTGGGGGTGTTTTAGTGTAGGGAAAGGTTATTTTATTGTGTTATGATTGAACTCAACTGCGTTTTCGAGATTTGTGGGCGGTTAGGCCCTAGTGGATATGTTAACTTAGTTGAATTGCAAGTATTTATTTTGGCTTTTGATGACAAATGAATAAGGTTGGGAATGTTCTTTTTAATTGAGTTATATCTATATCATTCTTTTTGGCACTTCCTCTCGAATTTCTTGGTTGCGGGATCTCCAAGAGTGGGGTCGCCATAGTTTGGTATAAGAGCCAAGGTTTGGGATGAGTCTCTGTACACACAGAAATGTTGGGTAGAGTTAGGGTTATGTCTAATAGTTGGACGTGAGTTTAAAAAGGATTTGTATTCTAAATGTTTCGGTCGTGCAAGAAATGTACACCTGCCAAGGACGACCGCCGACCCAAGGCTATGGTCAGGTTGTTCCAGCTCCTACACCGGTCACAAGAGTCTAATGGAGATTTACAATAGAAGGTAACCGAGATGCGAGAGACCCTAGCCAGAATATTGCAAGCAGTGGATATGCTCACTGCTAATGAGTTGAGGCAAGACCAAGCACAACAAGAAACTGATGGTGATCCAATTGAGAACAATGATGGTCAGACTTCTAATCCTACGGTTTAAGGGGCAAGTGGTAATGCTAAAACGGATGCTAATGCTAGAGGCCAATTGTTGAAGAACTTCATGGCACTTTGACCTCTCGAGTTTTATGGAGGGGTAGAGGTTTTGGCTACTGAGATTTGGATGTTATCAGTGGAGAAGCACCTTCAGTCTATGGGGTGCAACGATGCACAAAGGGTGCAGCTTGCTACCTTTCTATTGAGGGGTGATTTGGAGAGATGGCGGGAAACTGCCAAAAAGAGGTACAATAGTAGGGAACAATCGTGAGCGGATTTTCAAGAGACATTCAACGAACATTATTTTCCTAAATGGATTCGAGAACAAAAGATGTATGAGTTATTGAGTTAGTGCAAGGAAGCAAGACCGTGGCTCAATATGAAGCTAAATTTATCTCTTTAGCTTGATTTGCCCTGAAGTTGGTATCGACAGAGGCCAAGAAAGCTACGAAATTTCAGAGAGGTCTACGAGTGGACATTCGACACGCACTACCTAGTGCGAAGATCACGGACTACCCTATAGTGGTACAGAGGGCATATGCTATTGAGCAACACAGGAATGAGTTAAAGGGTGGGCAAGTAGCCTTAAAAGGAACAGGTACCCCTCAAGGCCATAATAATGACAAGAAAAGGAAGTGGGAAGTAAGTCCAGCCAAGAATATAAGGGGAATCCCTCTATGTAATATTTGTGGTGGGAAGCATGGGGGTCCATGCCATTTTAGTAAAGGAGCTTACTATCTCTGTGGGCAAACGGGGCATATTCAGAGGGATTGTCCTTGTAACCAAGATGTGACATCTACCCAGGAGGTGACTTGTTTACAATGCGGACGAAAGGGGCACAAAGCAAATAATTATACATAGCCGCCTTAGTATAGAGGACAACAACCAGGAGGATAGGGTTGGAGACCTAATCAGAGGCCAGCAGTACCCAAGATACAAGGAGCAACTCCACGGCTAGCATTGCCACAGGCACAACATCCTACTGCCACTGATAGACCACACATGCAGGGAAGGGTATTTACCCTGACAGTGGCTGATGCAGAGAGACAAAATGACACTATTCAAGGTATTCTCTCTCTATATAGTATTGATGTTTGTGTGCTCTTTGATATAGGTTCTATGCATTCTTTTATTGCATCACATGTTGTATGTCATGTTCCCATCCCTAGGACTTCATTACCATACTATTTAATTGTGACTACGCCAGGAGATGTGACATTGATGGGGAGTGAAGTATTCAAAAATTGTGAGATTAGGGTGCACAACAAGGATCTACCTAGCGACCTAGTAGTGCTTGACCTCATCTTAGGTATGGATTGGTCATCTCGACATTACGCCAAGGTTGACTGTCGACAGAAGGTAATCCATTTTGAAATACCCCAACAACCAACCACTATGTATAGGGGTATCAAGCCAATGAGTTCTATGCTGGTGATCTCGGTGATGAAGGCAGAGAGACTGATACATCATGGCTGTGAGGCATATCTTGCTTTCATGATTACTGGTATGAAAAACAAGGTAGAATTATCTGAGATTCCAGTGGTCCGAGATTTTCCTAATGTGTTTCCGGATGAATTGCCAAAGTTACCGCCTCAAAAGGAAATTGAGTTCTCAATTGAATTAATGCCGAGTACCCAGCCTATTTCAAAGGCTCCATACAGGATGGAGCCAAACGAATAAAAGGAGTTGAAGACTCAGTTGCAAGAATTAATTGATAAGGGTTTTATCCGACCAAGTGCATCGCCTTGGGGTACTCCAGTATTGTTTGTACGGAATAATGATGGATCAATGAGATTGTACATCGACTACCGTCAATTAAATCAAGCAACAATGAAGAACAAATATCCACTTCCACACGTGGATGACTTATTAGATCAACTTCATGGAGCTTCAGTCTTTTATAAGATCGATTTGGCTATCACTAGGTACAAGTCAGAGAAAAACATGTTCAGAAGATAGCTTTTCATACTTGCTAAGGACACTTTGAGTTCGTAGTTATGCCTTTTGAGTTGACGAATGCCCCAGTAGTTTTCATAGACTTGATCATGATTCAATTGAAGGATGGCAGAGGGAACCAGGATAAGGCAACTGGACATGAGGATGGAGGCACTGGAAGTTGGCATGGCACAGAGCTAGGAGGCCATGCGCCAAAGCAGAGAAGAACAAGGAGGTTGTAGAGCAGTATGGCCAAAAAATTAACAGCATGTTAAACATGCTGGTGACGTTACCCCAATTCTGATTGCCATCAGACTTACCTCCAAGGACAAATTCAGACCCGATTTTACCTCATGAGGGCATCCTTCTTAGGTCTGACGAAGGGTTGGACACAAAGGATCAACCTACACTAGAATAAGGTATTCAGGTACGGGGATCTTCCTCCCACATTCCTATCCACACAACAATGCCACGGTTAGAGATTCCCATGTTCGAGGGACTAAAACCAAGGTGGTGGATCTACCGTTGTGAAAAATTCTTTCAATTCTATCGAGTTGCCAAAGGGCAGAGCATTACCTCGATAGCAACCTATCTCAATCATATGGTTGACTCATGGTACCAAGGGTGGGCCCAAGCCAAGGGAAATGAGTCTAGTTGAACAGAGATTATTGAGGAATTGTGTGATCGATTTGGTGAAAAGAATATGGCGGATATAGTCAAGGAATTTAACAAACTAAGACGAGAAGGTTTGGTGATGGAATATCAAACGAAATTCGAAGAACTAAGGTCTCCATTGTGGACTTCACAACCCAGCCTAATTGAACTATACTTTGTATCAAGTTTCATTAATGGGGTTAAAAGATGAATTGAGACCTATGGTTAAAATGATGATGTCTACAATAGTGAAATAGGCGGCTGAGAAGGTAAAACTATAGGAGCTTACATTGGAAGCGATTTTCAATAGGTACGCAATTTTGTAAAATATAGAAACAATTAGAGGTTAAGTAGTATGTTCATAAGGTGGGTAACAATATTTCCGTTCTTCTTTCTATATTTTACACGATTTTCTATATTTTATTGTTTCTATATTTTCAATTCTTGTAACCCACTGTAACAACAAGAGGTTAAGTGGTTGTAGGGGGTTGGAGATAGGTGGTAGAATAGTTAGAACAGTTACAACTCCTTCAGCTGACAGTTAGCTATCTAACTGAAGGGAGTAGCCTTTAAGAAGGCTGTTGTAGAAGAGTTAAAGCAGTTCTCAGAATAACAGAACTCTCTCTCTATCTCTTCCCTCTAAATCCCTCTCTCTAATTTTATCTCTCGTTCTTCCTCTCTCTCTCTCTCTCTCTCTTCCCTCTAAATCCCTCTCTCTAATTTTATCTCTCGTTCTTCCTCTCTCTCTCTCTCTCTCTCTCTCTCTCTTTGTATCTGTTTCTTCCTCAACTTCTATCTATCCTCTTTCTTGAAATTTCACCCGAATTCCCAGATTGCCCAACCCTCAACTCGAGGGTGTGACAGGTATACTCTGTAAAAGAATAATAAATCTGCTAAAACAGTCACCTATTGTAAGCAACCAGTTATAAAGCAATCTAGCTTTTCATGGTAAAAACATCAAAATGTATGAATAAATCATTAATGGAATAAGAAAACACAAAAAATAAAATCAAATAAATACAACAAATTGATTGTTTCATATTCTGAGGTTTAGAATACAAAGGTTCATACCATTATTTGCATCCATTAAGTACACATGCTCTCCACTATAACTCATGAGAACCTCTTCTCCATTTGGACTAAAGGTAACATGAGTCAGGTGCAAGCTAGAATGATTCTGAAAAGAGAAGTAGACACTGTTAGAAGTTAAAACAGCTACACCCTGCTTTCACTGTTAGAAGCAGTGTTTCTCTTTTTTATCATGGCAAATCTTCAATGTATTATAGTAATAGTTTACAAGTCAAACAATAGAAAACATCAAAATATCAAGCAACCATTTTCATGAACTGAAGAAGCAAGAATTCATTTTTCTTTACTTACTTCTACCACAAGCAATGTCAAGCCAAATATACACATACACATCTTGATGTTGCCATAGCGAAGATAAGTGTATAGTTTAAAGTGTAGAAATAGATAATATTAAGTTTATTGAAAATCACAGGCCAATATGTTCAACAAGTTTCTGACAGCAACCGGTATTCTTATGCAGGCCCTCCACAAGGTATACGATAAATGTATATTGATATCTGTATACAAGAAACAACTACTATGTACATCAATGTTGAAACTAGTACTTGGAGCATCTATTGATTCTTTTAGCATGTATGCAGACAATGGAAGGTAGGTTATTGACTTCACTTTCACGACATTCTTTGTCCTAGCATAAACATGATACAGCTAAATTCTACTAGTCCAAGTATACAAATCTGCTGAACACAAAGGGAAATATTTGTCCTCCACTTCTATAACATGGAAGGTATCATATCATCTCAGCTTTAGCTTGTACTAGCCAGTTAGGACATGAAACTATTGGGTCATAGGAATTGCCAAATGAAACTGATAGAATCACTGTTAATAATATCAGCTCAAAGGGAAAAATAGCTTTACAGAGAGTAAATAAGTCAAACAACAACGAAGAGCTTCACTTGGTTTTAAGAGCAATTCCCCGATCTCCAAGCTTGTCCAACTCATACAGTTTACATAATTAGGTATAAAAATTAATAAACGGTAACTTTCTTCTTGCTTTTCCCCCCTTCTTTTTCCTTTTGCTTGATACATTTATGGCAATACATTAGACAAGATGGATGTTTGATAAACTAAATGTGAATGATACATCCTTGGTTGATGTTAGACCACGAGCAAGCGCTTCTTTTCAGTGCAGAAGACAGCACTTATTGTAAATAGAACTGCAGATGGTTCAAATATAGAACCAACCAGGGTTGATGAAAAGACACAAATATTGTTCGGAAACAGTTGAACAAAAGATATCCTGAAGGTTTCTTCATGCCATGCCATTTTAGTCTCGGAAAATACAAGGACTTTTGGATACTTTATTTTCTGGCATCTCATAATTTTTCAATGGTCCCATTGATAGCATATTATTCCAAGTCAAACTGAGTTAAAGACCTTTCAGCAAAACCCTTGGAACAGCCAAATATGGTAGCATATTTCTACAAGGAGACAACCAAGTTAATGTTGTTAAAAGCATGCACAAGCTCAAGCATCACCATTTAGCTTTCAACATACCAACTCACTGAATTATTGTCCAATATTTTAAGAATCCTTCAGTCCCACAATCAATTTAAGCCTACGGTCACACCAGTGACCAGACTAATTGACCCATCAATTAGTATAACAAGAGCATGAATATGTGACCTAAAAACATGAAAAGATCAATGCACAGAGAAAAAGAAAAGGAAATTTCCAATTATGAGGAATTTGGTATATAAACATGGTGTTACTGTATCCATTTTAACATGTAAGACAAAAACTGCAGCTGAAGCAATCAGAAAATTTACTTTAGTTATAGAAAGATTATACCTCAGACAGATCAGTTTGGCTAGAAACCAAATAGTCCGGGAAATTGGCTGACAGCCTAGTAAATTCTAGGAATCTATTGTTAACTCAAATCAACTCTATAGAAGGCAGATGCTAGAAAGAAACAGAATTACGATTTTTAGAAAAGGAGTTTTGAACAATAAGGAAGCTTTCTGGGACATGGGGGAAAAATAAAAGACCTTAGGAAAAAACAAAAGCATGTCATGTTTCCATGCTGTACAGGTATTGCGATGTGTTTGGTAGTAGCAAATGGTGGACATTTTGGTGTTTTTCAGTCCCATGCAGTAGTTAGTTTTGGTGACTTGGATTTGTTCTGGTCAGTAATGGTCTTCTCTTTTTAATTTAATTTAACAAAATTAAACCTTCTCTCAAAAATAAATAAATAATAAATATATGTAAAAATATATCACCTATGGGATGAAACATCAAATCAATTATCTTCATTCACCGTCTCATCAAACTTTTCCATTTGAAGATAGCATTGGAACTTTGTCTCATTGCTCTCTCGCTAGAGCCTTGCATCAAGAAGGTATCCAGCATAAAATTTTGCCATATTGCTCTTTTGCATGGATTTGCATTGCCAATATGACTTTTAGAAGTCAATTGACATTATGAATGCCATGCCACTGACCTTAACTTGGTAAGAATAATGTGCAATTCATGATTATGATGAAAAAAAAATGTATTTTTTAATAGTTAACCATCTTTACCCCCGATCTTAAATGCTAATGAGGCCTTAATTTAAGTCCTCCCATAACCATAGAACAAAAAAAATATTCCCCTACTTAACAAAGAAAATTTGTAATAGGACTCCAAATAAGGCCTCAATTTGGAGATTATTTAAGGTTCTATCCTTCCTACTAGTATGTCCCAAATCCAATGTTTTCACAAATTGTGATCTTATTAGAGTCTGTACGTTGCATCAGAATGATTAAAGATTTGGATAGGTGTCAGGAACCTGTCCTGTTGATTAAGAACAGAATGGAGAACGAGAGAGGAAAAGAGAAAGAAGAGGGAGAAAAACAGAGAGAAATTAGGGAGAAACAGAAAAAATAGAGAGGGAGAATTGAAGAGAGAGAAAGGAAATTCAGATTCTTATTTCTCTACAACTTCAATACAATCTTCAGTAGCTTTATATAGCTACTCTTTATGCAGTTTTCAGTTATAACAAAAATAACCGCTAACTGCTCTACTCCAGAGAATTAATCTGCTACAATCTCTGCCCACCTGTAAGCATACACCCGAGGTCTTGACAATAGGGCGGATTATCAATACATTAGTAAGATTCAGACATGTATTCTTAGGACTTCCTTTCCTATTAATTGTTTTACACATACATTATATAATAAAGAGGCTTAAAATCAGAATTATAATAACCACATCATCTCCCCCTTCTCTTTTTTCTCTTTGGCTCAGTGGCAAGGCTTAATACTCTAGGCTAAATCCAAACCATTATTACAAGAAAACATTAACCCTTGTAATTATTATGAATTAACACACAGTATGTGCATGTCTTGCAACATGGTAAACTTATGTGCCAAAACAGTCAAGTAACTTGCAAAGTGTCCTGATGTAAGTTTGTAATTATTTCCTTAAAAGATCATCTTGGAAGAAAAAATTCCAATATGATGAACTAACAACTACTGCAAAATATACTGTAGGATGGATGTTGGACACACCAAATGGCATCTCCTAGTTTTCCACTATCACAATTCTTCTGAACTAGCAGACTCCACCTGGTAGGAGTAAGGATTAGTGTGGTGTTGTTTTACATTTCTTTTGGACACTTCTAGAACACATGATGAACACACATGTCCATATGTTATTTGATGATACAACGGGATTCTCAAAAGAGAACTCTTTTAGTATAAAAGTCATCGTGCAATGAATTAAACACAATTGACCTAAATTGGAAATCCAATAAAAATAGTTTTGTATATGTTCAATGATGTGTCAGATGAAGAATCTGACAAGGTGTGCTTCCTCGCAATTCAGCGAACTTGCGCAGGAAACTCAAGTAATTTGGAAGAGAAAGGAAGTAAGGAGATAGAATGAGAGAGAGAATAGAGAAGCGAGAGAGAGAGAAGAGAGAATAGGAGAGGGAAACACAGAATTCAATTCAGTTTTCAAAAGATGCCTTCTCTGGACGCTAAGGCTGGTTATATACTGCCCTGCCTTGGCGCCACAAATTGGTTACACAACATACAGCCCATGTGCTGTAACGGCCAACTTTCTACAATTTATTCTATTGCCCCATGTTCTACCTTATTTACATATTGATTCGTATCTACCTATCGGTTACATGACAATCCCGCCCGCTAGAAACATTACTTGGCCTCAAGTAATTCATAGGAGACCAGCGACCTTAGGAAATTGTTGCAGCAGATTGGGAAGATATTCCCATGTGTTGTTTTCTGGGTGTAAATTGGACCAGCGAACCAGCACTTCGGTGATAGGGGCCTGTTGTTTATAGATGACGCGGCGGTCGACGATGGCTACCGGTTCGGCATCCAGGTGCGAGGGTTGAAGCACGGTAGGTAATGTAGAACTGGCCTGCTGATCGCCTGGAGAGGGTTTGAGGAGTGATACGTGAAACACCGGGTGTATGTGCGACCCTTCTGGTAGGTGTAGTTTGTACGCCACTTGTCCGATTTTGCCAATCACTTCAAAAGGACCATAAAATTTGGGACTAAGCTTCGAGATGGCCTTAGGCGCTAATGTCTTCAACTGGGCATGTCGCAGCTTGAGGTACACCTTGTCTCCCACACTGAATTCCCGTTCACTACGCTTTCGGTCTGCATACTGTTTCATGCGATTTTGGGCAGTAGCCAGCTCCTCACGTAAGGTTTGTAGCAACTGTTGTCGTTGAAGTAGGTAATCGTCTACGGCAGCCACTTGACTGTGGCTGCCCCGCAGGGGTAAGAGGGGGGGCTTGTAGCCATAGAGCGCTTCAAAGGGCGTCATTTTCAGAGAAGAGTGGGGGGTGGTGTTATACCACCATTGTGCGAGTGAAAGCCATTTGTGCCACCCCGTCGAGTGCATTAAACTGACGCACCTGAGGTAAGTCTCGAGGCACTGGTTGGTCCGTTCGGTTTGGCCATCCGTCTCGGGGTGATACGAGGATGACATGTGCAGCTGGGTACCGAGAGACTTCATCAATTCTTTCCAAAGGATACTGGTGAAGATTTTGTCTCTGTCGGAGACAATCACTTGAGGCAGCCCATGTAGCTTGCCAACGTGATCCAAGAAGACTCGTGCCACCTCTTGGGCGGTGAAGGGATGTGCCAATCCTAAGAAGTGAGCATATTTCGTCATCCGATCCACCACGACTAGCACACAATCCTTGCCTTCGGACTTCGGCAAGCCTTCGACAAAATCCATGCTGATGTGGGTCCATGCTTGCGCGGGAATGGGGAGTGGTTGTAGTAATCCGGGAGGGTGTATATTCTCATGCTTGCATCGGTTACAAGTGTCACAGCTTTTGACATACTCCATAACATCTTTCCGTAACCCTGGCCAGAAGAAGAGTTGCTTAACTTTGTTGTAGGTGTTTTGGATTCCCGAATGACCCCCCACCGGAGAGTAATGCAAAGTTTCCAGGATCTTGTGACGTAGAGCCTGGTCCTCCCCAATGATGATTCGATCTTTGTACCGTAACACCCCATTCTTCAACACATAGCCTGGCTTGCTATCTGGTGTCAGAATGAGCTGTTCCAATAATTCTTGGACCCATTCTCCTTTGTCGTAGCTGGACACAACCTCTCAAAGCCAATCAGGGGTGACTGCGCTGATTGCCGCAGATGCTCCTTCTTCCACACAACGAGACAGAGCATCCGCTGCTTTGTTCTCCTTGCCCTTCCGATACTGTATGCTATAATCCAAGCCCATTAACTTCGACATGCCCTTCCGCTGAAGGTGTGTATGTAATTTTTGCTGTAGAAGAAACTTAAGGCTTTCGTGGTCCGTTTTGATAACGAACGAGCCTCCCTCCAAGTAATGGCGCCATTTTTCAACCGCAATGAGAACAGCCAGAAGTTCCTTATCGTAGACACTCAAGCCCAAGTGCTTGGGCGCTAGGGCTTGACTGATGAAAGCCAGCGGCCTTCCCCCTTGCACCAGAACTGCCCCCACCCCTCCACCACTCGCATCGGTCTCCAATATGAAAGGTTGATTGAAATCGGGCAACCCGAGTGTGGGTACCGAACTCATGGCCTTTTTCAAACCCTTAAAAGCTTCCTCCGCCCTTTCATTCCAGCAGAACCCCTCTTTTTTAAGCAACTCTGTCAATGGCTTGCTTATGATGCCGTAGTCTTTAACAAACCGGCGATAGTACCCTGTTAGGCCTAGGAACCCACGTAATGCTTTCACGTTAACTGGCCAAGGCCAAGCTGCCATTGCTGCCACCTTTTGTGGATCGGTGCTAACTCCCGCCCCTGAAATAATGTGGCCAAGGTACTCCACTTGGGAATGTGCAAAGGCACACTTTGATTTCTTAACAAACAGCTTATTGAATCGGAGGATTTGTAGAGTAAGCCGTAAGTGCTCTAAGTGTTGGTTAAAGGAAGAACTGTAAACCAAAATATCGTCAAAAAAAACCAAGATAAATTGGCGGAGGTAGGGTTCGAAAATCTGGTTCATAAGGGATTGAAATGTGGCTGGAGCATTGGTTAAACCAAAGGGCATAACCAAGAATTCATAGTGGCCTTGATGGGTTCGGAAGGCTGTTTTGTGGATATCTTTGGGGTGCATCCGGATTTGATGATACCCCGACCTTAGGTCGAGTTTGGAAAAGATGTTGGCGCCCTGCAGTTCGTCTAATAGATCTTCAATGATTGGTATCGGAAACTTGTTCTTTATGGTTTGTGAATTGAGTTGGCGATAATCAATACAGAATCGCCAACTCCCATCTTTCTTCTTTACTAACAGCAAAGGTGAGGCATAAGGGCTGGAACTAGGCTGTATTACGGACGAGCGGAGCATGTCTTTAATCATGCGTTCGATTTCCGCTTTCTGTTTTGGGGGGTATCTATATGAACGGATGTTAATGGCTTCAACATTGGGTTTGAGGTTAATGGTATGATCTATTGGTCGTGGGGGTGGTAGCGACTTAGGTTCCTCAAACAAATCCACAAATTCTTCTAAGAGTAAGTTAAGAGAATCGGATTGAGTTACCTCCCAAGGAGTGGCCGTCGCAGAAACTAGATCCAGCTCGTAGTGCTCGTCATCATCTGGACATCCCTCCATTTCCATAGTTTGTACTGAAAATAACTGAGCTACTTGTGTCCATTTGCTTTTGAATAGCTTTTGTAGCCTTCTTCCTGAAATCATTTTACATGCTCCGGTTTCCAGGCCGCCAGTCAGGGTCATTCTCTTTCCCCCCTTCTCGAATGTGACCTCCATCTTGTTAAAGTCGAAACAAATGGGGCTCACCTCTCTCATCCAATCTACACCTAATACCATATCACATCCCCCCAGCTTAAGCAAACGGAGGTCAGCTTCAAAATCCTCCCCCTGCATCTGCCAGCAAAATCCTACACAAGCTGATTTACACAAAACCTTTTGACCGTTAGCTACAGTCACCGATAGGGGTTGAGTCCCCGACAGTTTACATTTCAATGTCCTGGCTATTCCCTCGTCCAAGAAGCTGTGCGTGCTTCCACTATCAATTAGGATCATCAAGCGGCTATCTCTTGCTTTGCCTTCCACTTTGATAATCTTGTTAGTCACAACACCCCTTAGTGCATGTAGGGAGATCTCGACCTTCTCCTCCTCCTCAACCTCTTCCACAATGTGGCTATCCTCCTCTTCCACTACTCCTCCGTCTTCTTCACCTTCTAACAACAGTAATTGCCTTCTGCACTGATGGCCAGGTGTGTACTTGTCCCCACACCTGAAGCATAAACCCGCTAACCTCCTCTGCTCAACCAACTGTCCTTGAGATGATTGGATTGGTGCGGGTAGAGCCGCCAATCCCCTGCTACCGGTTCCTACCTGTCCTCCACTCCTTCCCCATCCTTTGTTATTGGATGGTACAGGTGTGGTCTGCCAAACTCTAGCTACATTCTTTTGTTTTTTAACCAGGGCCTCCACTATTAACTCCTGAACTTAGCACATTCAACTGCTTGCTGGACCGTCTTGGGCTGGAACATCTTAACCGTGGGGCGAACTTCTTCGTTCAAGCCGCTAATGAAACTCGATACAAAGTAACCTTCCGTCAGTGTGGGATTTGACAGCAACATGAGGGCCTTCAGCTCTTCAAACCTCTGCTGGTACGCCTGCACCGAACCTCCTTGTTTCAATTTGTTAAACTCTTCGACCACGTCCAGCATCCCTTTCTCCCCAAATCTCTCACACAGTCCGGCCACAAATTCGTCCCACGAGCACTCCTCCTTCACTCCGATCCACCCCTGAAACCATGCATCCCCTTCATCATTGAGATACGCAGCAGCTAACGTCACCCTCTGAGCATCACCTACATTATGCAAGCTAAATACCCTGCCACAACGTCTCGCCCACCACCGTGGGTTCTGGCTATCAAAGAGCGGTATCTCCATCTTAGGCATAGGGAATCCGATCTGGTGTGATCCGACTCCATGGCCTGGTCGTCTAGTTCCCCCATTCTCCTCTCTGCCTGGGGGTTCAATCTCTAATTCCGTCGATCCATCCGATCGGGAATTTCCCCCGTGGTCATGCAAAATTGGCTCAGATCTATCCCTTGGAGGAAACTCAGGTGAAAGACGTACCTGAGTTTGGCGAGTCAGCATCAGAACAAATTGCTGCATCTGATCTCGTAGGGCCTGACCTTGTTCCCTCATTTGATCCTCCAACCTAGTTGCTTGCGTCCTACTTTCCTCCCGCCAAACTTGCATCACTCCATCGATTCGTCGTTCTACCGAATTTTCCAAGGCCTCCATCCGATTCTGCATCTCTCCCATAGTAGTCGACACTAGATGGAGCTGCGATTCCATCTGTTTCATCCGAGTTCCGTCCGCCATCTTCAGCGCCCAAGATAATGCTCTGATACCAAATTGTCAGATGAAGAATCTGACAAGGTGTGCTTCCTCGCAATTCAGCGAACTTGCGCAGGAAACTCAAGTAATTTGGAAGAGAAAGGAAGTAAGGAGATAGAATGAGAGAGAGAATAGAGAAGTGAGAGAGAAAGAGAAGAGAGAATAGGAGAGGGAAACACAGAATTCAATTCAGTTTTCAAAAGATGCCTTCTCTGGACGCTAAGGCTGGTTATATACTGCCCTGCCTTGGCGCCACAAATTGGTTACACAACATACAGCCCATGTGCTGTAACGGCCAACTTTCTACAATTTATTCTATTGCCCCATGTTCTACCTTATTTACATATTGATTCGTATCTACCTATCGGTTACATGACATGATGTTTATGTTACTAGTATCACGGACTTAATGAAACTGTTACATTGCATTACTAATCTCAATTTTTATTGCCATTATTATGGATCAAATGCCATCTTTACATTGGATTGGTAACACCTTTCTATGTTTTTAGTGGTTTTTGGCTATTATGTCATGGACTGATGGACACTATAATAAAAATATTATTTTCTGCCCTACCAAATTCTTATTCTTTTTTGTTTTATTTTTTGTTGTGGGGGGGGGGGGGGGGTAAAGTGCACTCAAATCCCCTATGGCTAAGGTCATTGCAAGGACCCTGCAGTTAAAAAATGGCTCTAGAGGTCCATTTGGTTTCATTCTTTTTTTTTGCACAAACACCCCCTCAGTTACAAATATGTTACTTAAGGCTTAATTAAGCTAAATTACAATTTTTAAAAACTAATTAAGTTATTAAAGTTTAATTTAATCAAATTAAAAAATAAAAAATAAACCAGCATGGTGTTCCTGCATCTGCTCTCTCTCATTCCATGGGTTCATTCTGGAATCATGAGTTCTAGAATCGCAATTCCAAAACCTGTCATGCCCAATGGGTGTGCGTCTGTGCGCGTGTGCAAGAGACAGACAGAGACAGAGACAAAGAGATGAAGAAGATGCAGGAAAAGGAAGAAAATGCAGTAGGAACGATACAGAGAAGATACAGGGCAAGGGCAAGGAAGAAACTGCCAAACTCTGCCAGCGAGGGGTTCCTGCCAGATGGAACTCTTAGCCGCCATCTCCGGTCATGGGTTCCAGCCAGCTGGAATACCTCACCGACTTTATTTTTTATTTTTTATTTTTTATGATTTTCTTTAACATCCTTGTACATTTTTAATGTTTTTATTTGGATTTATTTAATATTATTTAACTTATTTGACTTATATAATTTTACTTAATTAAGGCTTAAGTACCAGAGTTTGTAAAAGAGGGATTTCTATTAAAAAAACTAAACAATAGGGACCTTTAGAGCCATTTTTAAACTGCAGTGGGTCTCTGTGCAAATGACCTAAACCATGAGTCTGAAGGCAATTTACCCCTTTTTTTCAAACCTTTGTATCTAATTCCTGTGTTCATATCCATTTTGTACTCATAAGTCATATCCCTAACAAGGCTTATCAGAATAACTCCAATCTCCCTTCTAGCGTGAATGGAGTTTTGGCAACATAAAAAAGTCACAGAAAATAAATAAATAAGCCATCATGTTCCAAAAATGTCTTTTGCATGATTGATTGGAAGAGAATAGATTATGTGGTATTTTATTAGACACCCTCTAGAAACAGATCAGACTAAGGGAAAGAGTTAACGCAATCAAGAAGACATAAAAATATGCCAGCATACACAGAGAGAGAGAGAGAGAGAGTCTTAGAATTTTTTAATGGATAACTAGTAGACACCCACTACAAAGAGATAATACTATACAAGATGGAAGAGCTAAAGAAACCAAGAAGACACACACACAATGTGTGTTCAGGAGCTAAAGTGTAAGAGATCCAATCACCTTCCAAGGAAAGAGTACTCCCCTTTAATATGTTGGTCAGGCATCACAGTGTCATGTGCCCAATGAACAACAAGGGAAGAGGTCACTCTCCCTGTTTAGCCTGATAACATGGAGTATAAATCTGCAACAGCTGTAGAATTGACTTCCCAAATATGAACAGGGAAGCTATCATGTGCTGTAAAGGTGGTTATTAATGTGAGTTTATTCAGTTGCTTTCTGGTCTTGCACTCACATGGATGGACCTTATCTCTATGAACAATCCAGATGAGTCCCCCGAGGGAGTCTCCATTAATCCACAAGCTCTTAGACATCCGCATTGAATAGCTGGGTCCAGCATCTAAACTAGGTCACAAGGAAGTGTTCATGACTCTAACCTAGGACCCAAGTAAGTGCTCCACAAATACCAAGTCACAGCATACTAACCCCAAGGATCTTGGTGAAGCTAGGAATAGCGAAGTGCATGGTTCTTTTGTCCACACACATAGTTGAGTGCACATGTTGTAGAGTGGCACACTAGGACGGAGGAGCAAAGCCTAAGTAAGACAGGCCGGCCCTTGGATAGAGGTTTCCTTTCTGGACCTACAGGGTGCCAAAAATGTGAAATTTAGATCTAGGGCAGAAAAGAATTACGAAGAAGAAAAGCTAATCAAAGAACGAAAGAACTTCAATTGCTGAAAGTAGATCACAAGATCAAAATTACATACTAAGCAAACACTGTTGCTCTCCTTATATAGGCGTGCAACACTGCATAACAGCTAGACAAATAGCTGAATAAAAACATGCCAACTTAAACAAAACAGAAATAACAAACAAGCTGCCAGCACTGACTGTTTAACTCTTCCACACTCCCCTTCAATTTGGACTCTTGTTGTTGAAACATTCTTGTAAGTGTCTCTGTAAGGCCCAATTTAGTGCACAACAAATTAAATCGATCTCTAGGCAGCCTCTTAGTGAAAACATCTGCAACTTGTTCAGCAGTAGGAACATACCTGATCTCTACCTCACTATTTTCTATTTTCTCCCTAACAAAATGAACATCAACACCTATGTGTTTTGTCCTTGAATGATACACAGGATTTTCTGCCATGCTTTTGGCAGCAAAGTTGTCACACCACACAATAGGAGTAGCTTCACAAGGATATCCCAGCTCTTGCAGTAGATTCTTTAGCGACACAATTTCAGTTACTCCCAAGGCAACAGCTCGATATTCAACTTCACCCACTGAACGGGCTACAACCAACTGCTTCTTTGATCCCCATACAACAAGATTCTTACCAAGGTAGGCACAAACCCCGATAGCAGACTTGCGAGTTACCTTGCAACCAACATGGTCTGCATCTGTGTAGACCATGATGGACAAAGCTTCAACTGAGGAAGAGAAAACTAGACCCAAACCAGCAGTTCCCTTAATATACCTCAACAATCTTTTACAAGCCAACCAATGTTGCATTTTAGGAGCAGCCATGAACTGACTCAATTTAATTACTGTGAAAGCAATATCAGGCCAAGTGTAAGTAAGATATTGCAAGGAACCAATTAGAGTACGATACAACGTAGGTTGGGAAAACAGATCTCCATCATTAGTAAGAGAAGTACCAGCAACCATAGGAGTACTACAAGGCTTACAGTCCTACATGGAGGCCTTTTCCAACAAATCACGAACATATTTATACTGATTGAGATAGAGACCAGTGTGATCTCTATAGGCTTCGAAACCCAAAAAATAATTGACAGCTCCTAAAGTTTTTAGAGCAAAGGAACGATCTAGATTTTCTATGCAATCACACAAAGTTGTTGAGCTTAAACCAGTGATTAATATATCATCAACATAGACTAACATATAAATCACATAGCTAGCAGTCTGTTTGATAAACAAGGATGCATTCGATACTAACTTAACAAAGCCCCAACACAATAGAGCTGATTTTAGCTTAGTATACCAGGCTCTTGGAGCTTGCTTCAACCCATAAAGAGACTTCCTAAGTTGACAAACATGATTAGGGAACTAAGCGTAGACAAAACCCTCTGGTTGAACCATAAACACTGTTTCATCCAAATCACCATTGAGGAAAGCATTATTCACATCCACCTACTGTATGTCCCAACCATTTTGAACAGCCAATGAAAACAATACACGAATTATAGGAGCCTTAATTATCGGACTAAAGGTCTCACTATAATCAACACCTGGATTTTGAAGAAAACCCTTTGCCACTAACCAAGCTTTATGCTTTAGAATTGATCCATCGAAGTTATACTTTATCCGGAAAACCCACTTGTTCCCAATTAGATTCATGTCACAAGAAAAGGGAACTAAGTCCCATGTATGATTTTCCTCCAAAGCCTTAACCTGAGCCCACTTTGAATCTAAAAGAGCCTCACGAACTGAACTAGGCTCACGATAACTCACTAAGGCATGAGGGCTAGAGGTGGCAATAGTCTTGGCTCGAAGTCTAGTGATCATAGGGTGCACGGAGGGTGTTGGTTGAGGTCTGATAGGCTTGTTCTTAGGTAAACCAGGTGGGACAGTAGGTTGGACAGTCGGTGAACCAGATGAATAAGAAGATTGCACTGAATGAGTCACTCTCGAATCAGAGGATATAGAATGAGCTGCTCTAGGACAAAATTAAGAAGATGAAGAAGAAACATTAGGATGCAGAAAACAGTAGGAAGACCTCTTGAATTATTGGAGAACCTTGAAGAAGAAGACTGAGGAATAGAAAACAACTGAAGAAAAGGAAACTCAGCTTGGTGATGACTATAACCAAGAAAAATACACTTCGAAGAGTGAAAGTCAAATTTATGTCTGTTATACGGCCTGAGAGGATGAAAACAGGAACAACCAAACGGTTGTAGCAAATTGTAATTAGGAGTACGATGATACAACAGTTCAAAAGGAACTTGAAACTGTATAGATGAGGAGGGAAGCAAATTGATAAGATACACCGAAGTTTGAAATGATTCAACGCAAAATTTTAAGGGCAAACTAGCATGAGACAACATAGTTAGGCCCATTTCAACAATGTGATAATGCTTTCTTTCCACGACACCATTTTGTTGATGAGTGTGTGGACAAGTAAAACTAGGTCGAAAACCATGAGTTTGAAGATAAGGAATGAAAGACTTAAATTCCCCTCCATTATCAGTTTGCAAGGCACAAAGTTTGGTTTTATATTGGATTTCAGCAAACTTGTGGAATATCATGAAAATAGACAAGGCATCTGACTTTAATTTGAGAGGATAAAACCATGTATAATGGGTAAAAACATCCACAAAGATAACATAGTACCGAAAGCCCTCTATGGACAAAATAGGAGCTAGTCCCCAAAGATCAGCATAAACCAATTCAAGAGGTGTTGTAGCAGTAATGTCATGTCTAGAGAATGGAAGTTGACTAAGTTTTCCAACTTTACAAGCATCACAAAATGACAAGTCATTGAGAGAACAGGACAAGCCAATTTTATTCAACACCAACCGTAACACATTTACAGATGGATGACCCAAACGAGCATGCCACTGTCTATAAACATCTGTGTTAGGTGTGGTGTGAGCTACATGAACAGATTCAAACATCTCATGATCAAATGAGTACTGGATGTTATATTTATTTTTGCTATTACAAGAATGAAAACGAGACACTGAAGGAGTTGAAAAACACTCTAGAGAATAGGCCAACTTGTTGTCACCAGCAGACTTAGAAGCTGGTTCCAACCTATAAAGCCCATCCTTAACGCGTCCCTGGTGCAGCACCAGTCCAGATGTTTTGTCCTTAATAAAACAAAAAATAGAGTGAAACTCGGCAATAACATTGTGTTCTCGTGTAAGTTGAGACACACTGAGTAAATTTTTGGTCATACCAGGAACATGAAGGATATTTGGCACATACAAAACAGAATTTGATTGAGGTAAGGTCTGTAAAGAACTAGAGCCAATGTGAGTTATAGGTAGTTTTTTACCATTACCAATAGTGACTTTATCTACACCATGACAAGGCGTATGTAAGGACAGGTTATTCAAGTTTGAAGTAATGTGATTCGTGGCTCTAGAATCCACGAACCATGACTAATCTGAAAGATTAGGTGATGAAACAAATTGGTCAGAAGAATACAAATTTGGTTTGGAAAAATTATCAAGGTGAGAATTATGATATGAGCCATAGTTAGTCATGTAGGCTCTATTAGATTCATTAGGGAGGCCATATAAGCTCGAGTATCCAATTGAGAACCAAGATAACCACTGTGACCTTGTGATCTGCTACTAGGCATCCTTTGAAAACTTCTATCAAATCAATAGTAACATCAATCTACAAAGTGGTCAAGCTTGCCACAAAGTTGACAGTAAACTCATTTATTAGAATTTCTACCACAGCCTCTACCTCCTTTGAAACCATTACTATTTCCTCGTTGAATGAATCCTCCTCTCACAAAACTTGAGCCTCCATTATTCTGAGCAAAAGAAGACAATGCTACGTTTGCTTGTAAAGGAGAAGTGACTTGATCAAGGCTTAGAGTAGTCAATGACTGATTCTTTGTAGACAGACGTCGTTCATGCATTAAAAGTAGATACTGAACTTTCTCCAAATCGATTTCATCCATCTGATAAGTGACAAGACTTACAACCGTATCATAATCCTGATCTAAGCCATTTAGGATTGCCAATAACAACTCATTGTCACTTAAAGGTTCTCCTATGGCTGCAAGCGAGTGGCCTATAGTCTTAATCTCCAGAATGTAATCGCTGACAGACATTCCATCCTTTTTAATAGATCTCAACTGTTGCTTGAGTTGAAACAATTTGGCTAATGTCTGCCTTGCATATAAATTCTCTAACAGAATCCATACCTCAGCTGACGATTCCAAGTGAATCACCTGAGCAAGCACTTCTTCACTGATTGTAGAGAATAACCAGCCAAAAGTATTTGATCCGAACGAATCCAGCTCAAGTATTCTGAATTCACTATCGAATCATCATTAGGACCAGGCACACACTTAGGAGGAGACGTCTTGTTCAAAAACGGAACAAGATCAAAGGCACAAATTGTGGCAAGAATTTGTGCCTTCTAGAAAATATAGTTCCTCGTGTCTAACTTCAGAGGAATATAGTTAAAAGCCTTCGCAACAGCTGAAAAATCTGATTGCAAGGAAATAGAATTATTCGAAGAGGATTGACGAGGAGGAGAAGAGGAGGCGGAACTGGCAATTCGATCGGAGGCCATTGGAACAGATCAAAATGGCTTTGATACCATGTGAAATTTAGATCTAGGGCAAAAAAGAATTACGAAGAAGAAAAGCTAATCAAAGAACGAAAGAACTTCAATTGCTGAAAGCAGATCACAAGATCAAAATTACATACTAAGCGAACACTGTTGCTCTCCTTATATAGGCGCGCAACACCGCATAACAGCTAGACAAATAGCTGAATAAAAACATGCCAACTTAAACAAAACAGAAATAACAAACAAGCTGCTAGCACTAACTATTTAACTCTTCCACAAGAAGCACTCAACTCTGTACACAATTTAGATTAGGGCACCATTTGTGCCCTAATCTTGGTTCACATATTACCACACAAGACAAACATGCAACAAGATTATCAGGAGATGGAGATGGCCTGGAAACAAGGAAGGTACAAACATAAACACAAAGAATAAGGCAAACCAGCTTACCATTTAAAGGTTATAACAGCATACTTCATGGATTAGAAGTTGTAGCAAAATGAGAAGGATAAAGAATGTTATACTACAAAAGTTTTAAATAGTAAAGGAAGTTCATGAAAAACAGATGAAATACTACAGGAGTAGCATACTGACACGATCAGAAAGATGCGTCGGGCAGAAATAGTTTACACAAGGAGGTGGTGGTAGCTTATTCCGACAGGATGAGAGTGGGGGCAGCATTCGTCTATCATATAAACGTGCAAATGCATCACTGCAAACATTGATAAAAGACATATCAGCATAGACAGAAAAGGAGAAGACTACACGTGTAGCCAAATTAGAGACAAGAAGTTACCTCCCACCAACAAGAAGCAAATGAGGCCTAGTGGAGCTTATATCACAAGATTTTAGAGCCAGTGTCTTCTTGGGAGGATCAGCTAATGAATCTTTGGCTCCACATCGCAAGTCAATCTGCCATGCTCATGTAATAAAAATGTGAGAATAATAACATAAAACATTCAAATTTTTGTAAGGAAATAAGTATCAGCATTTCAGTGCTGACTAGAAACAGAAGAACACTATTGTAAGCACTTCATACATTCATTAAGCCAAGAAAATAAACTGCGGGCTAGAAAAAGAAGAGGTCCACCACACCTCAGCTTCTAGTCAAGATATATGAAAAAAAATGTTCTTTTCTGAGAACTCATAAACTTTGACACAATACTGAGAATAACATAGATTACAATGCCAAAAGTTTAACAAAGCTAAAGATGGTTAAAGATAAATGCATAAAAGCACCATAGTTTTTTTAACAAGTGGGGTCTAGATAATGAGAAAACAGCTAGCCAAGGAGAGCAGTAAAGAGATTCCAGAAAGAGTAAATGCAAGAGTAAACTTTATGCACTATTGCCCATTGCAAATTATGCATTCTGCCAATCAGATGCAGAGAGTTTCTTTGGGAAAACAAATCAACAACAAATTCAGCCCGTTTGATTTTGTTGTCAATTTCAGGTGTTTGTTTTCAGTTTAAAGTCATCAGGTTTTCATGTTCAGTTTTCATTTCAAGTTAGAAACATGAAAACTAAAATCTGTCCTTTGATTTTTGCTATCTTCAAGAATTTAAAACACAAACTTTCTTTTTTTTTTTTTTCTTTTTTTTTTTGTTTAACACAAACTGTCATTTGATAAATCTATTTGTGATCATTTTTCCTTCTTATAGTGATAGAATTTTTGTAAATCCATGTAATCTAATTTTATTTTGCATATATATTAATTTTTCAGTTGATATTTGCAAGTATTTGTGAAAATACATATTTAAAAAAGTTAATGAATATCAATCTCTTCTCCCCTCTTTCCCACTGAAATCAGGTCAGAAACACAATGTGGGAATACGTTTTTTTTAAATGATTTGATTTTTTTTTCTGAAACAAAAACACTCAAATAAACAGAAATTTCAGTTTTTTTTTTTTTTAATGAACATAAAAATTGAAAAAACAACAAAATCAAGCGGGCACAAATCTTTTCTAGCTTTCCCTTTTTTCCAAAGAAGTGACTCAACTATTTGAGCTAAATCACTCAGTGTATTAGTAATAGAAACAATAAGGAGGCTAGTTTGTTTGCAGTATTTTCAAAATACTTAACATCCAAACATAGTCGTCAAAGGTGCGCCTAGGTGCTAGAACAGCTGAAGGCACCTCTGCACAGCTGAGGCAAGGCACCCACCTCAGATTGAGGCACAAGACAAGCAGTCTTTTTTTCTCCCCGATAGGTTTTACCTTGGTTTGTCATTGAAGAATATGTTTTTTTGTCAATATGGAAGCATAATTGCATAGATTGGTGAGAGACAAGCAAGAAGATGGTTGCCATAGGTCCACTCCATGGCCCATGGCCGGCAGATGGCCTACCTCCGGCAACCTGCTTTTCATTTTTAGTTTTTGTTTGTGTTTTATTCATTTCTTTTTTTTTTTTTTGGGGTTTCTTCACAGTTCAATCGATATAAGTATTTTTATAAAATTTTCATTATTTGTTATTTTTTTATTTTTTTCACCATTCACATGCTGCGTTCACTGATTTTCTTTTTTTTTTTTTTCACTGAATTTTATTTTTATTGAATTTCAATAAAAAAATTTATGTTATGAAACAATAAAACAATTTTATGCTTTTCTTCTATTTTTTATTTATTTTGATGCTTTAGACTTCTAGCACTTTCTTGAAATACTCTCAGTTAATATTAACTTAATATGATGGTTGAAATAATATTGGTCATTATCATAGCAACCTAGTGTTGGGTACATGTTAATTATGATTTTAGGGAAATTCTATCTACATCCCGTGAAATTGCTCTTTACAACCCACACCATGCAAAATTCTTCACTAATTTTAAAATTCCCATTTTAGCCCCACAACCCACTATCTCCTCCAACCACCCTCAACCGTCGCGTCACCTCTCTCTTTCTCTCCTGCACCATATACACACACACAAACACATACGTACAAACATATACACACGGGCGACAGCCATGGCTGTCGACCCACCACCATTAGCCCCCCCCCACACGCACACACACACACACACACACACACACTCTCTCTCTCTCTCTGTGTACAATGGCCGCAAGCCATAGTAGAGAGGAGAGAGAGAGAAGGTCGACTGCCATAACCGACCCACACACACATATATATATACACACACTACCCCACACACACACATATATATACACACACACACACACGATTCCATGGTCGCAGCCATGGAAGCCGACTCACCTGGCGGTCGTCGCAGAGAGAGAAAGAAAAAGAAAGAGAGAAAGAGAGTGGGTCGGCCATGGCTGACTCACACACACACACACACACATATATACACACACAGGCAGTCGCGACCATGGAACCCAACCCAGCACACACAACCTATATATATATATATATATATTACACAAACACACACAAAGGCAGGGATGCTGCCATTGTCGCCGGGGTGGGGAGGGGTCGGGGGGGTGCGAAGGTTTTGGGTTGGGGGGGTGCGGAGGTTTCCCATCGTCGCCGGGGTGGGGAGGGGTCGGGGGGGTGCGGAGGTTTCAGAACCTCCGCACCCCCCCCGACCCCTCCCCACCCCTGCGACGATGGCAGCATCCCTGCCTCCGTCAGCCGCGATGGTGGCGGCAGCCGCCACCATCGCCCCGAGTCAGGGAACGCTGGGTTCCCCGACTGCTACCATGGCTAGGTTCCATGGCTGCGGCCATACTTTTGTGTGTGTGCGTGTGTGTGTGTGTATATATATATATATATCTGTGTGTGCTAGGTCGGCCATGGCCAACCTAGCAAGCGCATATATATATATATATATTGTGTCTTATATATATATATATATATGTATGTGTTTGTGTGTGTATGTGTGTATATGATGCGGGAGAGAAAGAGAGAGGTGAGGCGACGGTCAAGGGTGGTTAAAGGAGATAGTGGGTTGTGGGGCTAAAATGGGAATTTTAAAATTAATGAAGAATTTTGCATGGTGTGAGCTGTGAAGAGCAATTTCACGAGCTACGGATAGAATTTCCCATGATTTTATAAGCTTGCATTTATCTCGTTATAGGTATATATTGAAAATAATGACTGATTTTATAAGTTTGCATTTATCTCATTATAGGTACATATTGAAAAGAATGACGTACAAGTATTTTTATACAAATTTTGAATAAATGTGCATCTTGCATCCAAAAGGCTTGCGCCTGTGCCTCAAGCCTCACGCTTCAACTACCTTTGCACCTCAGTGCGCCTTGCGCCTGACAACTATGCATCCAAAATATGTTGGTTCATTTAATGAGAAAAAGTAGCAAATTTACCTCCAAAAATATGGCAACTAACAAGATTTTGCAATAGAGTGGGTAAGCCTTGGTAAGGTCACTCCTTTGTAACTAGAAGAGCACAGGTTCAAATTGTGGAACAACCTCTTTGCAAAAAACAAAATAATAAAAGCAAGGGGAGGCCTGGCACAAATACGACCCTCTCCCAACCCTTACAAACCGAGGAGTCTCATGCAAAGGATACCCTTTTAACAACATTTTGCAAGATAAGAGATAATTCATATTGCTTCTATTGTAAATGCTTATCCAACAAAAGCAGCTTGACTAGTGCGAGAACTGTTAACCAGATTCTTCCAACTAATAAAGAAGATTGCAGCAACCGCCTTATGTCAAGAAAGTCTAAGGGAAAGACAGGAAAGTTACAGACCACAAACAAAATAAATTGTAGCACTTACTAAAACATTGCGACATTCCTGATGAAGTGATCCAGCAGGAGGACAAGATGAAGTCTCCCGAAAATCATGCTGTCTCAGAGTTCCATCTTCACTTGCACTCCATACAACATTGGGATTTCCAACTTCCACCTGCAACCAGTATACCACGATCAACTGTTTTGTAAGCCAAAAGAAAGAATTGAACTTCTACAATGTTAAAGATTTGTCTTAGAAATCAGGTTAGCTTGCTGATAAACCTCCACTAGAATAGTCCCCATGAAAGAGAGAAAATCTTACAGCTAATTTTTTCACTCTCCTACTATGACACTGAAAAACTGCGGATGGACTAATCTCATATTCATCAGGTCCTCTACCTCTTAGACGAGACAGATTAAAAAGCCGAACCTACAAAACAGAACATTATTTAGTATATCAAAAATCACCAAACTATTCAACTGCAGTTTAATAGTATGACCATGTAAATGTTCAATCAATTATAAACTTACTTCAGCATCACCAGCACCAGATACCACAAACTCATCAGAAGTTTCAGGAACAAATTTTGTACAGAATATATTAGCAGAGTGCCCACTCTCAATTGAGTGCAAAAGCTGGCGAGTTGAATAGCTATATATGTTGACCTGACACAAACAGAAGCATTCAATAAAATTAAGCAACAAGCAGATGCACCTTACAAAATATTTTGTTCTGTATATGTAATGGGCCACAGAACCAAATCATGAACAATGCAATATAACATTCAAGAGAAGAGCAGTTGTGCTTTTAAAATTCCCCCACAGAATTACCCACCAATTTAAAAAGCTGCTATATATAATGGCAGAATTCTATTAAAAGTTCCTCTACTTGTTAGGCTGCTAGACATGGCGGTTAATCATTCTCAAACCTTGGAAACACTAATCAAAAACCAATCACATAAAAGTAAAACATAATAACTGCAGACGAGAAAAAAAGATACATGTTATTCAAAGACAGGCTTCAACACAGCACCCAACCAAACTAATATGATATGTGAACAAAAAGTCTGCTGCTTATTTTTCAATAAAGCTTCTCTGCCTGAGCAGGTTGTTTCTTTTCTGGATACCTAAATGGTTGGATATATCAATAAACAAAAGGTACCTAGGAGACCTCTCAAGTACAAAAAGACTGCATCATGATGCTTATGCTCAGGTAGTTTCTCAATCTTAGTAGCTCCAGTCACACAAACCACAACTTCAAGTTGTATTTGACAAGAATAAAGGTGAACCCAATGCACCAGGCTCCCGCATTGAGGGCTCTGGGGAAGGTCAATTGTATGTAGCCTCACCTTTGCTTAGTAAGGAGGTTGTCTCCTGACATGAACCTGTAGCCTCCAAGTCATAATGAAGCAACCTTACTATTGCACGAGGGCTCACCTTCTTGTATTTGTAAAGAACAGTTTCAGAAATTTACTTACTCTAAAAAATAATAATTTAGTCCCAAACATCCTAATTTGGTTCCTCAAGGAGAGCCAAAGACAGGATAGTAGTGCAATAAAGATGTTTAGATGACTCACTCAAATGTAATTCTTACACAATTAGCTAGCATCAACCATGCATATGTGCTTAATATTTGAACAATAGCTAACCATCTAGAGCAACTGCAGTCTGTGAAAGCCAATATGCATCCTACCATAAAAGCTCCAGGAGCCCCAGACAAGGACACTCCCTTATCTCTCTGCCCATTGTTGGTGCAGAATCCAAGTGGCACAGTGGCCCAGTCAGGGTGCAGATGCATGACTGGTAGGTTCAAGGAAGAGGAGTCAGAAGAGTGATCAAATCTCAGTCATCATCTGGTATTCACTGATTTCCCCTAATTCAGGAGATAAGACAGTGTTGAGCCTTTGACAGAAAATGGCCATCAACTAGCATGATTGCTTCCCAAATCTTGCTCAATCCTTCGTCATGAGTCTTCTTTCAACGGTGAAGTGGATTAGGAGTGACAGACGGGTTTCAAGGGAAGATCAGCATGATGGAAAAGGCAATGGAGACTAAACGAGGCCAGTTAGCTCATTATGACACCATCAAACCTTAACTATATTTTGTGATCACTCACAACTCATGCTCACAACCTCAAATTTAGAGAAAGCTAGTAATGCAAGGTATCTGATGTACTAACAGTCAATGCTTCTAGTTTTATTTTATTTTATTTTTTTGTAGTACCCAAAAGGACTAGTTGTTATCCTACTTTTGTTCAATGCATCCTGAGCTCCTCGCATCCCATGTTATTATTCAACATTAACATTTTTTTCTCTGCTTCAATAATTCATCTTCAATAGAATTCCAGAACAATTATCCTTTTTCCCAACTGTAGTTCTTTTAACACAAATGTAATGAACAGTACGGAGCAGATTAGGCAAGTTACAAAGAACCCAGATGTGAAAATGCACATCAAGAACACAAATCCATTTGTAAGGAGTAATAAAAGGAGGCATTATACTCGTGTATCATCAGATCCAGATATCAAGAGTGTGCCTTTTGAGTTCCAAGCAACAGCATTTACACAACCAAGATGCCCCTGTGCACATAAATTAAACCTCAATATCATCAGGATCCAAAAATTACACAGATAGTGACATATATAAGCATAAATAAAGCAACAAAAAAGGAAGTACACAAGAAAAGAAAGTTGTTCTCTCTCTGTATGAATATAAATTCTTCAGTTAGTCAGGCATAGCAGAAAAATCTTTAACACAAGAGAACTGTATTAAGTGAGTAGTATCTCATCATATCAAAACAACGTCAAGTTTCAGTATGCTATGCTCCTAAGTTTCTGGGTCATCTAATTCTGAGGTCCAAGGGCACAATGATACAGTCAGATTTCATAATTTTAAATTTTTCTTCTGTTTGTTCAGCTAAAATAATATCTATAAACTAATATAGAGTGTGCAGTGCAGAAACAGAAGTAGTTTCCTAGTTTTGCTAAAAAAATGAGCATTTGTGCATAATTGCTTGTTGCATATCGTGTTAGACACAATGGACACCCTCCATAGTTCATATCCCCAATAAAGTCAAATGATAGATTATTCCATAAATTTAGGAGACACTAGATAAGGTTGGATTATAGTTTGACTGAAGTCTAGAGAGAGATCATTAATTCAAATTCCAATTACTGGTATCAATCATTGGAAATGAGCATTCCTACGTGACCAGGCAATAACCAAGAGTATGGGAGTGTAGCACATTGGAAATGGCTTTTATTCTAGACTCAAGTAATAAGGATTCACTCAATCTTAAACTGCTGCTATCCGTATCCACTAAAGGACTAGAAATGTTGTGCAAAAACAGGCAGGTAATCCAAGGAAAGAAAGCAGGCAAAATAACTATTTGAAACCCCCAAATTCCATCTCTGGAGACAATTAAGAATTGTGACTAGAAACATTGTTCAAAAACAGGCAGGTATCGAAGGAAAGAAGGCAGGCAAATAACTATTTGAAACTCCAAATTCCATCTCTGGAGACAACTAAGAATTGTGAAAATACCAAACTAGTTTAAAATTACCAACTCATCAACTACTGAGAATTCATTTCTTCACCACAACTTCATGTGTTAAGAGAAAACTGAAAGAATAGAGCACTGAAAAAAGTTAATGGAATGATGGTTTAGTTTGGAAGAGGCCATAAAAGTACAAGGTATCGGACCAAAAAATCTGGTTGAGGCAAAGATATTTCATGCAGAATATTCCTTTACCAAAACTGTTCTGCGAGTCACATGACATGAGGCCTACTTCTCTAATTTTCCCCTTTCTTCTCAGGAACCATGCCTAAATTCTCAGCTGAACCAATAGCATTTGTTGAAATCAATGATAGATTTCCTTGTCCTTTTAGTTCTTTTCTGTGCAAATTTCACCTAAATTTCTTTTTGATGTCAGAGATTATTCAGTAAGAACGATCTGAGAACCTAGCCAAAAAAACAAAAGAAAAAGTATATCTAGAATAAATTAAAGGAGTTGGCACCAGAATTAAAGGTGTTGAAATGTTGTCTCGAGTATATGGTATAAGAAGAAGAAAAGTGAAAGCAGTGAGTGATGGCAGTGTGCTAGAGGGCCATTGAAGAATTAGATAGAAGTTTATATCCCAAACTGTAATTAGAGAAAATTTGGAGGGTTAAACTGTAATTATCTAATGTTTTCTCTAGAGATAACTGCCTACTCTATAAATAGAGTGCTAGGGGGTGTGTGTGGTCATTCTATTCTCTTCTATTGTAACGAGTGCATTGTATTCTCTGAGAGGAAGGCTAGAATTCTGGTTTTGGCTTTGTAATCTTGGGAGAGAAGTTGTTGTTTTTGTACTCGGGAATAGGGGGGAGATCTTGCTACTGTACTGGTTTTTCTTCTCCTTAATAAGACTGTTAGGAGGGCTCTTTGAAGGCTAGATGTAGGTTTCCTCAAAGGAAACCAAACCAGGATAAATCCGCGCCTACTTGTGGTTTGATTGTTTCTTGTTTTATTTTCATTCTGTTTTCAATTCCTATTATTGCTGGGTGGATTTGAGAGTATTGAGAGAGGCATATATCATCCAAGAGTCATTCCGCATAGTCCTAGGATAACAAATTGATATCAGAGCTAGTTTTTAGGTTCAAGAACAGTCCAAGAACCTTCAAGATTTCATCTGTTTTGAATTCTCTATCATAGAACAGTGTTATAATGGCTGCAACTAGATATGATAATGAGAAGTTTGATGGCCAAAATTATTTCGGCCTTTGGAGGATGAAAATGAGGGCATTGCTAGGGAATCTAAGACTAGAAGAGGCTTTAGATGAGGAAGAAACACTGCCTGAAACCTCCACTGAAAAACAGAAAAAGGAAAAATCAAAAGAAAAGAAAGATATTGACAAGAAAGCTTTTAACACCTTGATTTTAAGTTTAGGGGACAAAGTCTTGAGGGAAGTGGCCAAAATGACCACGGCATTAGACCTTTGGAAAATATTGGAGACCCTTTACTTGACTAAAACCTTGTCTACTAGGTTATATTTGAAAACCAAATTTTTCTCCTTTAGAATGGATGAAGGTAAGAAACTGCAAGAGCACATAGATGAGTTTAACAAGTTATGTTTGGATCTTGAGAACATAGACATTAAATATGATGATGAGGATAAGGCCTTAGTCTTATTGCACTCTCTACCAAAGTCATATGAAACCTTTGTTGACATCTTAAAACATGGTAGAGACAAGTTATCTCTAGATGATGTGACCAAAGCCTTGAGTTCCAAGGAATTACAACATAAGGTTAAAGGAAAGAACTCTATACATGATGCTCTTACAATTGGGACTAGACCAGAAAACAGGGCCCCTAAATTTAAGGGTAGGTCTAGGTCAAAGTCTAGGAATGGCAAGAAAATGATAAGATGTTATCACTGCCATGATGAGGGACATATTAAGAAGAATTGTCCCCAAAAGAAGAGTGAAATCCTAGAGAAAAACTCTGGAATTTCTTCATCTATGTGTGAGGCTGACTATGATAGTGCAGATGCCCTATAAGTATCTAGAAATGCTGGAAAAATAGTATAGTTTCTAGGTTTAGGGTGGACTTATCATAGGAAATGATTTTTTCAATTTATAGAGTCATAGTAGGTGATATGGTGTTAGTAGGCAATAATCAAGAGTAAAGTATCAAGCCCATTAGAGATCAGTTTCTAGGATCTAGGGGGACCTATCTAGGCCTTGTCTCATGGTGGAGCTAGGTGAGGTGAACCTAGTGAAGATGATGTGTTCCTAAGGAATTCCCAAGCGTATATGAGCTTGCTGGAATTTAGGAAGCTTGCTGGAAATTGCTTCTGGTGTGAAGGGTTAGGTGTGTGGAGTTGTGTAATAGGTATACTTAGGTCTACTTAAGCTAGGGTTCTTACCTATGAGGGAAAACTCTACTAATAGGACATGGAATTAGTTGATTCCAAGGCCAAGGGATGGAATTTGGAATGCTGGCCAGCAAGGAGAATCTTTTGGGAATGTCCAAAACTAATCTATGAACCAGGATATAGCAATAGGGAAATCTAGAAAATGTTTTGATCAGATTCATTGTGTAAGCTTGGGCTGAATTGTGAGAGGGAGGAAGCTAGTGTTTAAGATAACTTTGGCTTTTGCAGTGAGGGTCCTTGTGATCAGTGAGGGGAAAAGGGTGTGTGCAAGGGTTGTCTTGTATGGTGAAGCCTATGGTTGATCAAAATCTGGATTAAGCAAGGAAAGGAAAGGAGAATCATCTTGTAGGAAATGAGCAAGGGAATAAAAGGTTTAGAGTGCTGCCTAGGATGGGTAGTGATAGGTCTTAAGTTAGTTTCCAGTGAGGTATGGAATGTTGGGTTTGAACGATACTTAGGCTCAGGTTTGAGTGCTAAGGAGCAGGCTGGAAAATAGAATCTCTTGTATAAGAAGAGGTGATGCACTCTTGTCCAAATGAATGGCATGGAGCCATGTAAATTTGGGGAGAATGTTGGACTTAAATGGTATATCTCTTAGGTTAAAGGGGTGGAGTGCTATTGTAGTGTCTATTTGTAATTAAGGAAGTGCTGGAAATGGGGAAAAGTCTAGGAAAAATGTTAGACAAATGGCCATTGGATATAGCAGCACATGAAGGCTTAATTTGGATCAAATAGGTAATCTCTAACAGCCAGTATCCATGTGGAAATTAAGAGAGAAAAGTGATCTTATAGTGTAGCCAAGGGATAATATGCTAGAGGGAAAGGTAAGCAAGGATTGGTTGCTTAGAAGGTCTCTCTAGGTATGAGATATGATAGTAGTTCCTTTGGTAAGATATAAGATTGGAAGAGTTCAAAAGGGTTAAAATTGAGTGCATAGGGAAGCTGTGAATATTCTAGTGGTATGCTTAGCATATTGATGGGCAGCTTTATTAGTATTTTCTCCAAAATAGAACTCTCAAGGTGTAACTGAGTGTTTAGATCAGTGTTTGAGAGTGTGGGAGGAAGGATAAGCTGGGAAAGACTAAGGCATAGAGATTGGAATAGGGTTTGGACAGCTTAAGGCAGCCTAGGTTATCCTAATTGTAAGCATATCTTGGTAGACTGGTAGGTAGAGATGAGCAGTCCTGTTTGTTTGAAGCAAACATTAGAGAAAGTCAGTGGTAAATCCTAAAGGCCAGTTTTGGGAGGTAGGAGTAAGTCTAGCAAAGTTAAGGCCAATCCAGGTAAGGTTCACTGTGTTGTGATGTTGTGTAAAAGGATGGAATCTCTTTGGATTAATAAGTAACATTGAGTATGGATTTGGTTTATGGTGGAGTGTAGGTAGACTCCATGTAGAGACCAGTCATATTGATGTTAGGAATATATTCATTAGGAAATCCCTTTGAGGAGGATAATATCTAATGAGAGTTGTAGGTATAGTTATTACAGCTGGAATTTTATCAAAAGGGTGGTCCATTGTTATTTTTTACAGCATTGATTTGTTTTCTTTGATGTTTGCTTTGTGTTTGAGTAAGCAGGTTCAGTGTGAAGATCCTAAGAGAGCAAGATGAGAGCAGGAGAAGTTAATCTATTGGAAGGCCAATGCTTGATGGATGAAGGTTGAAGTATACTCAAGACAATGGTGGAGAATTGTTGAAATGTTGTCTCAAGTATGTGGTATAAGAAGAAGAAAAGTGAAAGCAGTGAGTGATGGCAGTTTGCTAGAGGGCCATTGAAGAATTAGATAGAAGTTTATATCCCAAACTATAATTAGTGGAAATTTGGGGGGTTAAACTGTAATTATCTAATGTTTTCTCTAGAGATAACCGCCTACTCTATAAATAGAGTGCTAAGGGGTGTGTGTGGCTATTCTATTCTCTTCTATTGTAACAAGTGCATTGTATTCTCTAAGAGGAAGGCTAGAATTCTGGTTTTGGCTTTGTAATCTTGGGAGAGAAGTTGTTGTTTTTGTACTCGAGAATAAGGAGGAGATCTTGCTGCTGTATTGGTCTTTCTTCTCCTTAATAAGACTGCTAGGAGGGCTCTTTAAAGGCTGGATGTAGGTTTCCTCAAAGGAAACCGAACCAGGATAAATCCACGCCTACTTGTGGTTTGATTGTTCCTTGTTTTATTTTCATTCTGTTTTGATTGCTTATGTTTCTATTTTCAATTCCTATTATTGCTGGGTGGATTTGAGAGTGTTGAGAGAGACATATATCATCCAAGAGTCATTCCACATAATCCTAGGATAACAAAAGGTATAAAAGCACTAATAAGAAAATACATAAGTTTAAAAATAAAGAAAAAATTCACATGAGTAGAAAAAAAATATATTAGGGAATTTGATATTCAATAAAGCTACAAAAACAATATAATAAATATCCCACTATGTGGAGTTCAGCTACATGAATTATAGCTTGTCACTCATTTTTGTGGCCTTATCTCCTGTATGCCCCTTGTAATTCATATGACACCTAAGTGTCTCCCACAAAGTTTTTCTTAATCTTCTTCTACCTCTCTTGCTAGATACTTGTTCTATTCCATCCACTCTCTTCATGCGAGCCTCTACGGTCTTCTTCTCACATGATTAAACGATTTTAATCATGTCACACGTATCTTATCTTTAATAAGAGTCACTCTAATTTTATTACAAATAACCCCATTTCTAATTTTACTTTTTTTCATATGACCACATATCCATCATAACATCCTCAACTCTATTGCAAATGCACATGTCGATTCTTTATTGCCCAACAAAATCCAAAGTTTTGTAATGTTTTGAATCAAGTTTCAACAAAAAAATAAATTAATAGAAATTCAAAGGTTTTGGAATGTTTCTAAGCCTCATGTATTGCCTCAATTTTTGTGAAGGACCACTATTGGTTTTTCATGGATTAAGCTGTAAAAATATATGGGTAAGCTAATTATTTAGTGTGAAATAGAGAAGAGTGTGGGGAACCTGGCCCTAGTGCAGATCCATCTGTGGTTGCATCAATACAACAATAAAGAACGATACGAAGCCTCCATCCTAGTAGGTGTGGGTGGCTAGATGGATTATATCTCACCAATCATCTATGTAGTTGCATCAGCGACAGAAATTAATCCACAAGAAAACACAAGAGCTGGGTAATATTAGAACCCCAAAATAATAATATAAGTTCTTGGAACACTGCCATTTTTGGATTAACAAGGAACCTGTTGAACGGTACCAGCATGAACTGGAGTTGCAGTTACTTCCTGCTCCTAATCTACATTTATCTATTCAATGGACCACTTTTAAGCATGGTCTCAATCAAATAATTGTTGAGAGTAAAAATAATAATACCAAAAGATAAAGTTAACCCTCTATCTAAAAGCTTAAGTTTTTAGATAGGATGGCGATTAACAATTAAACATGGTATAAGGCCAAGCGAATGTCCTAATTTCAAGCCTTGCTATCAACCCAATATTTAAATAGTTGCAAATGTTTAAACCAGTTATGCATTAAAGTCTAGCAACAACACGTGAGGAGGCATGTTGTGAGTAAAAATAAAAATATAGAAAGATAAAGTTGACTCTCTACAGCTTATGCTTTTTGATGGATTGGTAGTTGACAATTTAAGAATAACATCAAGTGGGAAAATAAAATAATTAAAAAAACAAAAAACCTCAAGCACATGATCATACAAACCTCTAGTTTTCTTTCCTGGCAAAGCCTTCTTATCAACGATGACTGCATTTGCAAGCGGTGACCAGTGGCCTACAATGCATTAAGAACTTGTTAGAATAAGCACTTACTCAGCCAATAATTGTTTAACCAAGGCAATTACATTTTTAACCATAGCCAAAACAACTAAACACCAAAAGGTGCTAAAAACAAGACAAAAAGTACGTGATACATATGGATAAGATTCCAGAAAAGATAAAAACTGAAAATTGGAGGAGATTAGGGAAAATTTAGCATGACATGAAAATTCAATAGACAAAAGTAGTCTAGAGCAAACTTTATCTATTAAACATTAATGGAACTTCTTTCAAGCACAAATCATGTAATCATTCCATTCCTCTTTTCCTAGCAAGGAAGAATACCCATTATAAAATCTCAAAGAACTACAATGCTTTTGCACAAAGTAACGAGGTCTTCATCAAACATTACTTCAAAGGCATGGCGGTCTTCTAAAAAATGAAATACAGAATTGAGAGAAAAAGAAGACAAGGAAAGAGAAATTGGAGGGAGAAGAACTAATCGAATCTATTAAGCTAGGGTTACAAATATTTATACCAAAACACTTTAACTGCAATGAACAAGCTACCTATGCTAATTATAAGGTATAACTAGTATATACAGCACACCTAAAACAAGATAATATAAATTCTCAACACTCCCCCTCAAGCAAGCGCATGCATATCATGTGTGTCTAGCTTGGAAGAAATATACTCAATCCTCTAACCTAAAAGAGCCTTCGTAAACATGTCAGCCAGCTGATCCATAGTCCCAAAAAAAATGCTATAGAAATCTCACTAAAAACCAATTTTTCTCACACAAAGTGACGGTCTATTTCAATATGCTTCGTCCTTTCAAGGAAGGAAAGATTAAAGGCAATATGAAAAGCGGTCTGATTGTCAAACATAAGCTGCATAGAACCTGAATCACCAAATTTCAGCTCCTTAAGAAGTTGTTTCAACCAAACTAGCTCACATGTAGCTAATGCCATGGCTCTATACTCAGCTTCAACACTAGACTTAGAACCAACATGCTACTTTTTACAATTCCAAGAAGCTAGATTGCCTCCAACCAAAACACAATAGCAAGAAGTGAATCGTCTCTCAAATGGACAGTTGTCCAATCAGCATCTCCATAACCAATCATTTGTGTATGACTTTTATCCTCAAATAATAATCCTTTACTAGGTGAACTCTTAATATATCGCAAAATATGCACCAAAGCCTGCCAATGAGCATCGCAAGAAGAATCCAAAAGTTGGCTAACCACACTAACAGCAAATGCAATATCTGGTCGAGTCATGTAAGTTAATTCAGCTTTCCAACAAGTCTCCTATAACGAGTTGGATCATCAATTGTTGGGTTTTTGCATGGAGATTTATGTGTAGAAGATGAAGAGTAGAACCTGCTAGAAGAATGAGTGCAACTGGATTTTTTCTAAG
This sequence comes from Diospyros kaki, assembly GCA_036245055.1. Taxonomy (NCBI): domain Eukaryota; kingdom Viridiplantae; phylum Streptophyta; class Magnoliopsida; order Ericales; family Ebenaceae; genus Diospyros; species Diospyros kaki. Next base: position 12,614,634 of record BSEG01000015.1, on the reverse strand, counting down.
AGAAAGATAACTTAGGTGTTATATTATAAGGGATATTTTAATCTTTGTGTAGGCTAAATGATAGGCTTTGTAATTAACGCCCCTATGGTTTATAAATAGGAGGCGAGGGCTAGGCAGTCAAACATAACAAATCTATCATTCATTGTGTCTCTGAATACAAGTGAGATTGCCGAGAGGGAGAAAAGGCTTAGAGAGAAAGTATGTCTTTGTAATCTCTTGTGTGAGGGCAGTGAACTTGTGTGATAGAGAGTTAAGGGTTTCTTGTAATTTGTTTCTCTGGTTTCTAGTGGAATTTGCTCTCGGATTGGAGGCTGGATATAGGACTGATCATTGATCAGTTCGAACTAGGATAAATTTGCACCTACTGCTTGGTTTGGTTCTCTCTTACTTTGATTTATTTTATGTTCTTTTCATTTCCAGTTTATATTTTTTGTTGTGGATGTTTCTCGAGTGAGGAGTGTTGAGAGATTGGCAAACTAAGAGTATTGAATTGAGTTTCTAAGAGCTCATAATCCTAACAAATTGGTATCAGAGCTAAGAACTCTTTCAAGAATTGCCAAGAACCCAAGAAATCAATAGGATTCTTACCTTAAAGGGCTTCAGCGGCCTCTGTTGCCCGTTATGACATTGAGAAGTTTGATAGGTCAAATGATATTGGACTTTGGAGAATGAAAATGAGAGCTTTGTTGGGTAATTTAGGATTAGAGGAGGCTCTCGATGGAGAGTCAAAGATGCCGGATGATTATTCTCAAGAAAAGAAGAAAAAAAACCATTAAGAAGGCATATAATACCCTAATTCTAAGTTTAGGAGACAAAGTACTAAGAGAAGTTTCGAAAATGGAAACTGCAGCAAAGTTATGGCTTAGGCTAGAGAGTTCGTATATGACAAAATCCCTATCTAGTAGGCTGTTCTTAAAAGCAAAATTTTTTACCTTTAAGATGCAAGAAGGGAAGAAATTGCATAGTCACATAAATGAGTTTAATAAGTTGTCTTGACTTAAAAAATATAGATGTGAACTATGATGATGAAGATAAAGCCCTTGTGTTATTACATTCCTTACCTATGTCATATGAAACTTTTGTGGATATCCTTAAGCATGGTAGGTATACACTGACCTTAGAAGATGTTATAGGAGCATTGAATTCTAAGGAGTTACAACAGAAAATACAGGGAAAGACTGCTGGAGATGTCCTAACTGCAAGAAGTAGGACTGAAAAAAGAAAGTTTAAACCAAAAGGGAAGTCTAGGTCCAAGTCTAAGAATGACAAGAAACAATTTAAATGTTATCATTGCCATGAAGAGAGACATATTAAGAAATTCTGCCCTAAAAGAAAGAAAGAATTTAAAGAGAAATCAAATTCTGAAATTTCATCCTCCTTATGTGAATATGATTATGATAGTGCAGATGCATTGGTTGCATCTTGCCTAGAAGATAAAGATTTGTGGGTTTTAGACTCAGGTTGTTCTTTTCACATGGCATCCCATAGAGAATGGTTTTTAAACTATCAAGATATAGGTGGTGGAAAGGTGATGCTAGGGGATAACCATGAGTGTATCATAAAAGGGATACGAGACATAAAATTAAGAATGCATGATGGTTTGGTAAAGATTTTAAAATCTGTTAGATATGTTCCAGATTTAAAAAGGAACTTAATATCCCTAGGAGAATTGGATAAAAGTGGTCATTCCTATAAAAGGCATGGTGGAATTTTAAGGGTATCAAAGGGATCCCTTATATGCATGAAAGCTGCCCTTCACAATGGTATATATGTGCTGGAATCAACCACTTTAAGTGGTAAGGCAGCTATAGGTGAAAATAAAACTTATGATCAAACTAAATTGTGGCACTATAGGATGGTTCACATTAGTGAGCAGGGACCTAGAGAACTGTCCAAATAGGGTATCCTAGGGGCTGAAAATTTAACAGATTTAGACCAATGTGAAACATGTATTTTTGGTAAGTCTTCCAAGGTAAAATTCCCTAAGAAAGAAAATCACATTTCTAAAGCCCCTTTAGAATATATTCATTCTGATTTATGGTGCCATAGTCAATCTTTAACACATGGTGGGGCAAGATATTTTTTGTCAATCATAGATGACTTCTCTAGGATGGTTTGGATATATGTAATTAAATCAAAAGATGGAACTTTTGAAGCATTTAAATCCTGGAAAACCTTAATAGAGAATCAAAAAGATATGAAAATCAAGATTATTAGAACAGATAATGGTCTTGAGTTTTGTAACAAAGAATTTTCCCAAATGTGTAAAGAAAGTGGCATCTTTAGACACCTAATAGTTCCCGGAAACCCCAAACAAAATGGCCTAGCTGAGAGAATGAACAGAACCCTTTTAGAAAGGGTGAGATGCAAGTTAATCCATGCTAGGTTATTCAAATCATTTTGGGGAGAAGCTGTTACAACAGCTGCCTATGTAATTAATAGGTCACCTTTAGCTGCAATAGGGTTTAAAACACCCTATGAAATGTGGCATGGCCATAAGCCAAGCTTAGAGCATCTAAGGGTATTTGGCTGCATTGCTTATACACATGTTAAGCAAGGGAAATTGGAGCCTAGAGCCAAGAGGTGTCTGTTCATAGGTTATCCAAATGGGGTAAAGGGATATAAGTTATGGGCCTTAGAACAAGGATTGCCAAGGACTTTGGTTAGTAGGGATGTGACTTTCAGTGAGGATTCTTTCTTAAAGGATGATAAGGTAGGTATTTAAAAGGATAGGATAGTGAAAGGGAAGGCTGTTGAGATGGAACAGCAAGTCCAGGATGCTGCAATGGAAAATCCCATGGATTTGGCAGCTGATCAGCACACTGGCAGTGCTGATTATCCTATGCATGGACCAGCATGATGCTGATCCTGATTCCCCTACCTTAGAGAGTTTTCAGCAGAGTGGTAGTGATCATCCCTCAAGTTCTGAGAGATTCCAGCCTTCTAGAAGTGCTGGATCATCAGGTTCGGATAGTTCCCCTAGTGTAGGTAGGTACAATGTGGCAAGGGATAGGCAAAGGAGGGAGGTTAGAAGAGACAAGTGGTGAACCTCTTACATATGAAGCGGCTATGAGATCAAAGGATTCCAAGTTATGGTTGGATGCAATGAGATTGGAAATGGATTCTCTAAATAAGAATAAAACTTGGGTTTTGGTTGATAAACCCATAGGTAAAAGTGTGGTAGGCTGTAAGTGACTCTTTACGATTAAAGAGGGGGCAGGTAAGGGGCAAAAACCTAGGTATAAAGCTAGGTTAGTAGCAAGAGGATTCACCCAAGTGGTTGAGGTAGATTTTAATGAGGTTTTCTCACCGGTAGTGAGACATACCTCTATTAGAATCTTGCTTGCAATGACTACCTATTTGGACTTAAATCTAGAGCAAATGGATGTGACCACCACATTCCTTCATGGTGAGTTAGAAGAGGACATTCTAATGGATCAACCCAAGGGATTTGAGGTTAGAGGTAAGGAGGAGCAAGTATGCTCGCTAAAGAAGTCTTTACATGGACTTAAGCAATCCCCTAGATAATGGTATCGAAAATTTGATACATTCTGTCAGGTCCCGAGGGACTGACTTAGGAATTTAGAGAGTGGAAGGGAGAAAACAGAAAGAATAAGGGAGGAGTAAGGAAGTAGAGAGGGAGAGAATTCAATGGAATAGTGATATTAATTCTCGATATCTATAACGGAAGGGAGAGAATCCTTATATAGCTGGGATTCTCTCTTACAAGCTGTAACAGATTACAGCTATAGGGAATGTACAAGTTTGAATAGCAGCAACAAACTTTGTACTACTCCCTCAGCAGCTAACTAACTCTTGCCTAACTCGTCCCTCACTTACATTTTATTACAAAATCACCGTTATACCCCCACGGTACATGACATTACCCCGCCCATCAAAACATTTCTTGTCCACAAGAAATATGGAAAAGGCTGGCCACTCGCGGAAACTGATTCAGAATGTCCGGCAGATACTCCCACGTGTTATCTTCGAAGTGATGATCAGTCCATTTGATGAGGACTTGAGTAATTGGCGCACTTTGTCTGTAAATTACTCATCTATCCAGTATAGCTATAGGTTCTCAGAGAGGAGCTTCAATGTGGGGAAGATTTGGCAGGATAGAGCTTGCTGGTTGTGCCCCTACTGCTTTCTTGAGAAGGGAGACATGAAAAACTGGGTGTATATTGGATCCCTCTGGTAATTGCAAACGGTAAGCTACTGATCCTATCTTTGCAATCACTGGAAAAGGTCCATAGAACTTTGGATGCAATTTAGAGCTGGGATTTGGAAGTAGGGACCTTAGGTGTCCTGGTTTCAGCTTAAGATACACAACATCACCAACCTGGAATTCTCTTTCACTCCTCCTTTTGTCAGCAAATTGTTTCATCCGATTTTGAGAAGTAGCCAACTCTTCCTTAATCTCCTGCAAAACTTGCTGCCGTTGCTGTAAGTATACGTCTAGGGATGCCACTGTTGAGTGATCAGCCAATGCTGGTAGAAGTGGGGGTTTGTAACCATAAAGGGCTTCAAATGGGGACCGTTTGATGGCTGAATGGTGGCTGGAATTATACCACCATTGGGCCATTGGAAGCCATTTGTGCCAGGTCTTGGGTTGAAGGAAACAAACACACCGGAGATACATTTCTAAACACTGATTAACCCTTTCGGTTTGTCCATCAGATTCTGGGTGGTATGCACTAGACATCTTTAGTTTTACTCCCAGCAACCCCATCAATTCCTTCCACAGCCGGCTAGTAAAGATTTTATCCCGGTCAGAAACTATGGCTTTGGGTGTTCCATGCAGTTTCAGTACTTGGTCTAGGAATATTTTGGCAACCTCCTAGGCAGTATATGGGTGAATCAATCCCATAAAGTGCCCATATTTGGTAAAACGATCCACAACTACCATGATGCAGTCTCGGCCTTCTGATTTTGGCAATCCTTCTATAAAATCCATTGAAATATCTTCCCATGGCACCCCAGGAATATTTAGGGGTTGAAGTAATCCAGGTGGCGCTACATTTTCTGGTTTGCACCGCCTACAAGTGTCACACCCAATCACAAACTCCATAACATCCTTCTTGAGTCCTGGCCACCGAAAGAGTTGCTTAACTTGATGATAGGTGTTCACAATACCCGAGTGTCCCCCTAAAGGAGAGGCGTGGAGTGCCTCTATAATTCTCTTTTTTAGAGCTTCCTCTTCCCCAATCACCAACTTCCCTTGGTGTCTAATCATCCCATTACTCAAAGTGTAGCCGGGTTTAGATAAAGGATCCACGGCCAGCTGCTGTAAAAGTTCTCGGGTCTTATCACTTGAGAAATAACTAGCAGCGATTTCTTAGCACCATTCTGGAACAATGGTTGAAATGGATGCGGTACTTCCCTCTTCAAGACATCTGGATAGGGCATCGGCTGCAAGATTTTCTTTCCCCTTCCTATATTGGATTACATAATTCAAACCCATGAGCTTAGTCATCCCTTTGCGTTGTAGTTGAGTATGCAGCTTTTGTTGTAACAAGAATTTGAGGCTCTCATGGTCAGTCTTGATTACAAAGCTTCCTCCCTCAAGATAATGTCGCCATCTTTCCACTGCCATTAGCACTGCCAACAGTTCTTTCTCATATATGCTCAATCCGAGATGTCTTGGAGCAAGGGCTTGACTGAGGAAGGCTATGGGTCTGCCATCCTGAACCAAGACTGCTCCAACCCCATTGTTGCTGGCGTCAGTTTCTAAAATGAATGGTTTGTTAAAATCAGGTAATCCTAGAGTGGGTACTTCACCCATAGCCTGCTTAAGTTTGCAGAAAGCCTCCTCAGCCGTATCATCCCACTTGAATCCGTCTTTCTTTAGTAGGTTAGTGAGAGGCCGACTGATTATACCATAACCTTTAACGAACCGGCGATAGTAACCGGTTAACCCTAGGAATCCTCTCAACCCCTTCACATTTTGAGGCCGAGGCCAATTTACCATGGCAGTGACCTTACTTGGATCTGTGCTTACCCCTGAACTGGAAATAATATTCCCAAGATACTCAACCTATTGCTTGGCAAAAGTACACTTTGACTCCTTAACATATAGCTTATTGATTCTAAGGACTTCAAGAGTGATTTTCAGGTGGCTTAGGTGTTGTGCAAAGGAGGGACTGTAAATTAGAATGTCATCAAAGAATACTAGGATGAATTTGCGCAGATATGGTTCGAAAATTTTGTTCATTAACGCTTGAAAAGTTGCGGGAGTGTTAGTTAGGCCAAAGGGCATTACAAGGAATTCATAATGCCCTTGATGAGTGGTAAAAGCTGTTTTAGGAATGTCTGTAGGCCACATCCTAATTTGGTGGTAGCCTGATCGGAGATCTAACTTGGTAAAAACTGAAGCATTGGTTAGTTCATCAAGGAGATCTTCCACAATTGGGATGGGAAACTTGTTCTTGATGGTCATAGCATTAAGTTGACGGTAGTCAACACAAAACCTCCATGACCCATCCTTTTTTTTAACAAGCAATACAGGTGATGCAAATGGGCTATGGCTGGTTTGGATAATGGACTTCTTTAGCATATCTGTTATGAGTTTTTCTATCTCAGTCTTTTGTCTGGGTGGGTAACGATATGCTTTTAGGTTTACTGGTTCAGTATTTGGCTTCAGATTAATGGCATGGTCATACAGTCGCTCGAGAGGTAAGGAACTTGGTTCAGAAAAGAGGTCCTTATAGTCAATTAGCAGTATGTTAAGGGAGTCAAGTTCATGTACCTGCCATGGACTATGAGTGGTGCTGCTCAATGTGCGCGTCCGCTGAAGTTCCTCTCCTTCCTCCTCGAGGGTAACACTCATGGTATGGATAGAAAATAGATGAGCCACCTGTGATAACTTGCTCTTGAGTATCCTTTGTAACCTCTTACTCGAGATAATTTTGCATACTCCCACCTCTGGTTTGCTCGTTAGAATCTTCTTGCTGCCATCTTTCTCGAAAGTCACTTCCATTTTGTTGAAATCGAAACTGATTGGATTGACTCCCTTCATCCAGTCCACCCCCAGCACTACATCACAGCCTCCTAGCTTGAGCAACCTCAAATCAGTTGAAAATTTTTCTCCATTCATCTCCCAATGGAAATCCCTACAGGCTGACTGACTCAACACCTTGCTGTCGTTTGCTACTGTGACTGACAATGGCAGTGAAGGACTGACCTCACATCCCAATTTTCTTGCCACAGCTTCATCCAAGAAGCTGTGAGTACTTCCACTATCGATGAGGACCATAATCGGATTGCTATTGACCTTTCCTTCAACCTTGATAACCTTACTATGGTTAACCCCCTTCAAGGCATGCAGCGAAATCTCTCCTTGGTCCTCCTCCTCATTTTCTGAAAGTTCTTCTTCCTCCTTATCCTCGTCTTCCCCTTCCAACAACAGTAGTTGCCTCTTGCACTTGTGGCCTACGAAATATTTGTCTCCACATTTGTAGCATAGGCCAGCTACGCGCCTCTGCTCCATCAGACTTCCCCCTTGGGCGGAAGCGAAGTTATTGGCCGGTAGAGCCAATACACCTCTTCCTTAGAACCCACCTTCTCTGGGTGGCACCCTATTTCTAGCTTGCCAACCTCCCGTGATCACCCCTTTCGCCGAATTCCTTTGTTTTTTGGTCATGGCATCAACGATCATCTCCTGTAACCTTGCACTCTCAGCAGCCTGTTTTACCGAGTGCAGTTGCATCATCTTCACCATGGGTCTAACTTCATCCCCCAGACCACTGATAAAGCTCGAGACGTAATACTCCTCGGAAAGCTGAGGATTATGTATCATCATCAACGATCTAAGCTCCTCGAATTTTTGCTGATATACCCGTATCGTTCCTTCTTGTTTGAGTTTGTTAAACTCTTCGATAATGTCCCGCATGCACTTATCTCCGAACCTTGCACACAAATCTTCTACGAACACACTCCAAGGGCTCCCTTCCTTGACCGCGAGCCACCCTTGATACCAAGCATCTCCCGTATCATTCAGGTAAGCTAAAGCCATGGTGACTTTCTGCTGTTCTGGAATTTGATATAGGGAGAATACTCGTTCGCACCTTCTCGACCACCACCTCGGATTCTCTCCTTCAAATAGAGGAATCTCAAGCTTCAGCGTGGGATAGTTCGGATGGTGTCGATGGGTCGTTACTCCCGGTCGTCGTTCCCTTACATTTTCTCCCATTGTGTCCGTATCGAACTCGAACTCCGACGCTCCTCCTGGTCGAGGTTCCACCCCTACTCCTGGAAATATGGGTTCCGTTCGGTCTCGCGGAGGAAATTCAGGAGATAGCCTCAATGGCTGCTGTTGAGTGAACATTCGCACGATCATTTGCATTTGCTCCATCATTTGTTCCCGAAAGAGAGTGTTCTGCTCATGACTCTCCATCCTCCAACGTTCCATTGCCTGGTCGATTCTGGAATCGACTCCCGCTCCAATCGATAGTTCCAGTGATGCCACTTGGTTCTGTACCTCCGCTATGGCTGTCGTCGTCTGTTGTAGCTGCGTTTCCATCTGCTTCATTCTTGTCCCGTCTGCCATGGTGGTTACTCGACGCCCAAGAAGGATGCTCTAATACCAGAATGTCAGGTCCCGAGGGACTGACTTAGGAATTTAGAGAGTGGAAGGGAGAAAACAGAAAGAATAAGGGAGGAGTAAGGAAGTAGAGAGGGAGAGAATTCAATGGAATAGTGATATTAATTCTCGATATCTATAACGGAAGGGAGAGAATCCTTATATAGCTGGGATTCTCTCTTACAAGCTGTAACAGATTACAGCTATAGGGAATGTACAAGTTTGAATAGCAGCAACAAACTTTGTACTACTCCCTCAGTAGCTAACTAACTCTTGCCTAACTCGTCCCTCACTTACATTTTATTACAAAATCACCGTTATACCCCCACGGTACATGACACATTCATAATCAACCAAAGCTTCAAGAGAAGTGCCTTTGATTGTTATGTCTATGTCAAGCATATTTCATCTAAAATTGCTATCTATCTCCTTCTTTATGTGAATGACATGCTGATTGCTAGTCAATCAAATGAGGAAATTCATAAGTTAAAGCTGCAATTAAATTCAACTTTTGAGATGAAGGAGCTAGGAGAAGTAAGAAAGATTTTAGGGATTGAAATAGAAAGAAATAAACAAAAGAAGTTAATCAAGTTATCTCAAAAAGCATACCTAGAGAAATTGATTAAGAGATTTCAAATGCATGATGCAAAGGAGGTAAATGTTCCTTTTGTGAATGTTGTTCTCTCAGTTAAACAAACAGACAAGACGAGAGAGAGAAATCGTGGAAATGAACCTCGATCAATGAATATTATAAAACAAAGGAATAGCTATTTATATAGCTATTTACAATAACAAACTAACAGCAACAACTTAAAGAAGCATAACAGAAAAAGCAGCTAACTGCTATAACATAATACAAACAATATATCAGCTAAGATAATGTCTCCAACATTCCCCCTCAATCTGAACCTCCTAGTAGAATAACTCTTTGCTGATTAGTGCTGATTAGTCTTGCTGCTGTCTTTGCCCGAAAACAGATTAGCTATCATATTAGAGCAAACGGGAGAGATTTGTAGATCAAGCTTAGAACACAAAAACTTCAATCTGTCTCTCGGTAAACCTTTTGTAAAAATATCAGCAACTTGATGCAGTGAAGGCACATACCGAATTTCCACTTCCTTATTCTCTACTTTCTCCCTCACAAAATGCACATCTATTTCAATATGTTTAGTCTGAGAGTGAAACACTGGATTCTCGGCTATGCATTTTGCTGCTAGATTATCACACCACAACACCGGAACAGTAGAAATCTTATAACCTAACTCAGTGAAAAGTGATTGCAGCCACATGATTTCAGTAACACCTTGAGCCATAGCACGGTACTCAGCTTCACCCACAGATCGAGCCACTACTGATTGTTTACGAGAACTCCAACCAACAAATTGGAACTAAGAAGCACACATATACCACTAGTAGATTTTCTAGATATTTTGCAGCCAGCATGGTCTGCATCTGTAAAGACAGTGAGAGTCATATCAGGAGAAGATTTAAAGCATAGTCCAAGAGCAATAGTACCTTTTAAGTACCTAAGAAGACGTTTACATGCTGCCCAGTGTTGTAATTTAGGGGATGCCAAGAATTGACTCAACTTATTCACCACAAAAGAGATATCCGGCCGAGTATGGGTCAAATATTGAAGAGAACCAACAATAGTTCTATACAAGGATGGATCTGGAAAAAGTTCGCCTTCATCAGTAAAGGAGATTGCCAAATTAACTGGTGTATGACATGGCTAGCAATCATTCATACCAACTTTATTTAAGAAATCAACAGTATACTTCAATTGTGTAAGATACAAACCAGTCTTATCTTGGCGTGCTTCAAAATCTAAGAAGTAATTGACGGACCCTAAGGTTTTGAGAGCAAAATGCTGATCCAAATCATGAATACATTGCTAAAGAGCAATAGAATTTGACCCTGTGACAAGGATATCATCAACATACACCAAAAGAAACAACACTGCACTAGAAGATCGCTTAATAAACAGAGAAGCATCAGCAACTGATCGAACAAAACCCCATGCTTGCAGTGCAGTTTTAAGTTTGGTGTACCAAGCTCTTGGAGCTTGTTTGAGATCATAGAGGGATTTCTTAAGTTTGCAGACAAACTTAGGCAGTTGAGCATCTACAAACCCTTCCGGTTGTGTCATACATACATTTTCAGTCAATTCACCATTTAGAAATGCATTGTTGATGTCAACTTGTTGTATTTTTCAACCAAATGTGAGAGCCAATGAAAACAACACTCTTATGGTGGATGCTTTTACAACTGGACTGAAAGTATCACTGTAATCAATTCCAGGATTTTGAAGGAATCCTTTAGTTACAAGGCGAGCTTTATGCCTAAGAATAGATCCATCAGAATTGTATTTGACCCAAAATACCCATTTACACCCAATAAGATTCATTTCTGAAGAATAGGGAACCAACTCCCATGTCTGATTGGACTGCAAGGCATGAAACTCCTCCTGCATAGCCTTAGTCCAATGAGGATCACAAAGAGCTTCATGAACTGATCTAGGTTCAAGGGAAGTTAACAAGATATGAGGAGAGGTAACAAGAGATTGTTTTGATCGAGTGATCATAGGATGAACAGATGGAGCTGGAGGTAATTGATATTTAGGTACTTTAGGTTTAGAAGGTTGAATGAATGGAGAATTGGATGAAGGAAATAAAGGATCAGAATTTTCAAGTAATGAGATTCGTGAATTGCATGAGACAGCAGCTGATAAAGGAGAAACCAAGGACTGAGACACCTGAGGAACATTTGAATAAGAAAAAGGAAGAGACTGAAACAATTCAGTTGAAGGTCCAGAGGATGTAGACATAAATGATACACCAGCACCATGTGAAAGAAATAGAGAAGAGTAAGGAAATTCAAGAGGATTGAACTCAACATGTCTAGAGACATATATTTTTCCTATAGGATGCAAACAGCGATAACCAGCCTGATCAATACTATAACCAATAAACACACATTTAGATGAACGCAAATCAAATTTGTGTTTATTATAAGGTCTAAGATAAGAAAAGCATGAACAACCAAACGGTTGTAATTTGAGATAATCAGGTTGCTTGAGATAGAGTAATTCAAAGGGACAAGCAAAGTGAAGCACAGCTGATGAAAGGCGATTAATGAGATAGACAGCAGTTTGAAAAGTTGTTGCCCAAAACTTTAGAGGCATTTGAGCATAAGTCAATAAGGTCAGTCCCATTTCAGTAACATGACGATGTTTGCGTTCAGCCACACCATTTTGTTGGTGTGTGTATGGACAAGAAAATCTAGGTTGAATCCCACAAGATTGAAGATAAGGAAGAAAAGTTTTAAACTCCCCCCCCCCCCCATTATCAGTTTGTAAAGCTTTCAACTTAGAATTATACTGTAATTCAGCAAACTTGTGAAAAGTAATAAAAGTTTGCAATGAATCAGATTTCAATTTCAACGGAAATAACCAAGAGTAGCGGGTGTGGGCATCAACAAAAATGATATAGTACCTAAAACCCTCAACAGAAAGCATAGGTGTTGGACCCCATACATCTGAGTATATCAATTCCAGAGGCTGCTTAGCACTAATAGGACAATTTTCAAAAGGAAGTTGATGTGATTTACCAATTTTGCATGAATCATAGAATGGAACTGAAGATATAGGACAATCAATTTGAATTTTATTCAAAACATGTTTCAATACATGAAAAGTGGGATGGTCGAGCTTGGCATGCCACTGTTGTCCTATACAATTTGTTTGAGCTACATTTACATTCAAAGGCAAATCTAGAACAATCAGATGCTGCTTTGTGGATTTATTTGAAAAAGAATTAGTAACATCCACGACCTTGGAGGAAAGATTGGCAGCAACAATTGAGAACTTGGAAGAATTAATGGTCTTGGATATGGGCACAGCAAGATCAAACGCAGGCTCCAATTGATATAGACCATTCCTAAGTGTTCCTCGGAGTAACACCAGACCTGAGGCTTTGTCCTTAATCAAACAAGGAGTTGAATCAAACTCAGCAACAACATTGTTATCCTTTGTAAGTTGAGAAACACTAAGAAGACTCTTTTTCATTTTAGGAAAATGCAGAACATTAGACAAGGAAAGAACTGACTAAGGATGAGTGTGAGTATATAAATGACTTGCACCAATATGAGAGATAGGCAAACTCTTACCATCACCAATAGTAACCTTGTCATTGCCATGATAAAGAGATGAAAGAGACAGATTGTTGAGACTTGTTGCAACATGATTAGTAGCTCCAGAATCAACAAACCATGGAAGAGAAGAAAACTGAGATTGAACATCAGTAGATGGAGCAAATGACTGATGTGCAGAAGATGAAGAACCTAAATCAGACATAAAGACTTCATTCACTTCACTAGACTGGCCAAATATGCTTGTGGTTCAGCTTGAAAACCACTATTAGCGCCTTGATTAAACTATCCATGGTTTTGAAACTGACCTTGATTGAATTGTCCATAGCTTTGAAACTGACTAGGACTTCTCTAAAAATTTTTGTCATATCGATGATAACATTTGTCTGCAAGATGACCTGGTTTACCACATAATTGACAGTAGAATCTTTTATTGTTATTAAACCGACCTCGACCTCTACCACCTCGGTTCATAAATCCTCCTCCTCGAAAACCTCCTCTGTTTTGATTAGGATAACTACTACCAGATTTAGATCCGGATGTTGCAATGTTCACATTAACAGCATCAAAATTAACCGAAGATGAAACAGCTGAGTTATTGGTAACTAATCGTTGTTCATGCATAAGAAATATTGAACTTTCTCCAAGTTAATCTCATCCATTTGGTACGTAATTAGACTCACCACAGTGTCATACTCATGATCAAGTCTATTTAAGATAGCTAACAACAAATCCTTGTCACTTAGGGGTTCGCCAATTGCCGACAAGGCATGAGCGATAGTTTTTATCCGTAAAATGTAATCATTAATTGACAGAGAATTTTTCTTAACAGATCTGAGTTGTTGTTTTAGTTGAAACGATTGTGCCACAGTTTTCTGAGAGTAAAGTGTTTCAAGAGATGACCATACCTCTCCAACAGATTCACAGTGAATTACTTGAGCTAATACCTCTTTATCCATTGTCAAGAACAGCCAACCAAGCAGTAGCTGATCTGACCTAATCCACGTGAGGTACTCAGGATTAAGAATTGTTGCGTCCGAACCTTCTACTTCTACATCAGGATTCGGTATATATTTTGATGGCGATGACAAGTTGTGAATGAACTGAACGAAATCAAAGGCTCAAATAGTTGCTAGGATTTGCGCCTTCCAAAATAGGTAGTTACTATTGTCTAATTTGATCAGAACAAAATTCAAGGATTTCGCAACAAAAGGAAAATCAATTTTCGAATCCGAAGAAGACATTGATTGAGGTAAGGACGAGGCACTAGAGTTCCGATTGGAAGCCATAGATGATAGTCAAGGCTCTGATACCATGTGAATGTTGTTCTCTCAGTTAAACAAACAGACAAGACGAGAGAGAGAAATCGTGGAAATGAACCTCGATCAATGAATATTATAAAACAGAGGAATAGCTATTTATATAGTTATTTACAATAACAAACTAACAGCAACAACTTAAAGAAGCATAACAGAAAAAGCAGTTAACTGCTATAATAGAATACAAATAATATATCAGCTAAGATAATGTCTCCAACACCTTTTGCACAACACTTTAAGCTATCCCACAACCAATCACCTAGTGATAAAAAGAGCATAAGAGAAATGAGCAAGATACCCTACTCTAGTGTTGTATGTAACCTCATGTATTATATGGTGTGTACTAGGCCAGACTTAACCCATGCTATGAGTGTTGCTAGTAGGTTTATGGCTAATCCGGGTAAGGAACATTGGGTTGCAGTTAAACGGATATTTAGGTACCTTAAACGATCAATAAACATGGTTTTAGTGCACGGTGGAGCTTGTGAAAAATATGAGCCTAATATACTAGGATTCACTGATGCTATGCAGCAAACCTAGATAGAAGGAGGTCATCTACCGGGTATGTGTTTAAGCTATAGAATGCTACCATAAGCTGGAAAACAAATTTACAATCGGTAGTGACTCTCAACCACAGAGGCTGAGTACATAGTAGTTACAAAAGCTATGAAGGAGAACCTATAGTTGAGAGGTTTAGTAAGTGAACTCCTAAGAAGAAAGGTTAAGGCAATCTTAAATTGTGATAGCCAAAGTGCTATTCACTTGGCTAAAAATCAAGCACATCATGAAAGAACTAAATATATTGATATTAGGTATCACTTTATCAGAGAAATACTTGGTAGGAAGGAAATAGATTTCATAAAGGTAGCAAGAGAAGATAATGTTGCAAATATGTTTACTAAAGCAATACCAATGTCAAAATTACATCATTGTTTAAGGCTCTTACACATTTATATTTGTGAATGATTAGTTTGTTTTGCAGATCCAAGAAGAGAGCAATTGGTGGAGCCGAATTCTAGAAGATAATCATGCAAAAATGGTGGAGATTTGTTGGGTTTTTGCATGGAGATTTCTGTCTAGAAGAAGAAGAGTAAAACCTGTTAGAAGAATGAGTGCGACTAGATTTTTTCTCAATTAGAGAGAGATAACTTAGGTGTTATATTATACGGGATATTTTAGTCTTTGTGTAGGCTAAATGATAGGCTTTGTAATTAACGACCCAATGGTTTATAAATAGGAGGTGAGAGCTAGGCAGTCGAACGTAACAAATCTGTTATTCATTGTGTCTCTGAATACAAGTGAGATTGTTGAGAGGGAGAAAAGCCTTAGAGAGAAAGTTTATCTTTGTAATCTCTTGTGTTAGGGCAGTGAACTTGTGTGATAGAGAGTTGAGGGTTTCTTGTAATTTGTTTCTTTGGTTTCTAGTGGAATTTGCTCTCAGATTGGAGGCAAGATGTAGGACTGATCATTGATCAGGATAAATCTGCGCCTACTGCTTGGTTTGGTTCTCTCTTACTTTGATTTCTATTCTTTTCATTTTCAATTTATATTTGTTGTTGTGGAAGTTTCTCGAGTGAGGAGTGTTGAGAGATTGGCAAACTAAGAGTATTGAATTGAGTTTCTAAGAGCTCCTAATCCTAACATCAATGATGGAGATGTGGAGCCTAATTCGATTTATGACACCTACATCGAGTTGGTATGGGGGTCTCGCTGCCTCGATAACCCGGGGGGTGGAAGAGGGTGTCCGTTCCCAAGGGATTTGACCAATTCTCTCACCAATTCGGTGAGAATATTAGACAAGGGAGAATTTTAGGAGGGATTAGAAGACCAGAGAACGGAGGGAGAAGACAAGAGAGAGAGAAATTCAGAAGAATGTCAGAATTCTGGTATTAGATATATTCCATCAGGTGTGGACAACTTGTATACATAAGCTAATCCAACCACCCATGTGTGGCTAACCGCCTCCACATTTTGGGAATTACAAGCAATTAAGCTATTTCACTAGGTACAAGCTCTTACAATTATAACTAAGTACAACCTTTCAATGCTCTAACCTCTTGAGTACAACTATTCATCATCTATAGCCTTTTCTAAATAAGATATCTCCCTACATAGATGGTACATGATAGAGGGCAACGCCCCTTGCAGGGGTTCAGGTAAGCAAATTAGGAATCTTGTTTGAATTAGGAGTTCTATTTGCTCTAGTTTTTGTCTATAAATATGTGGGTATAATTCTTGTAATTGTAATCTTCTAAAAAATAGTGAAAAACACCTAGTGCAGTAGTGGACGTAAGCATTCATTGCCAAACCACGTATATTTTGTCTTTTGTATGTGTGTGATGTTGTTCCAATTTTTTTTTTCCACTTGATTCGCTCCCTAACAACTCATATCAAAGAACAATGGAAGCAACGGCGTCAGAAGAAGGGAAAGTCAAGATCGACAAATTTGATGGCAAAGACTTCGAGTTCTAGAAGATGTAATTCGAAGATTATTGTTGAATGATTCACAAGATTGAAGGAAAATTAGAGGAGAAAGATTGTGAGCTGACTTTCCTAAAATCAAGACAGGTCTTCTCCAAGACTAGGAAAGTGATCTCGATTTAATAAGTTTCCTAATCTGTGATTGTATATTTAGTTTCCTTGTATAGTGTACCGCATATTTGTTTTTCCTTTTCTATAACTTTCCTATAGTGTAATCTTCTTCCCTATTAATAGGGAATGTATTTAGTGTCTATACAATATATAGAACGATTCTTTCATTGTTCTTCCTATCCAATCTATACCAATTTCTACAATTACCTACACCAAAAGAAGTTGCACGAACCATTGTTGGGCAAGAAGCCTGAGCGGATGAAGCCAAAGGATTGGAATCTATTGATTCAATTGAAGCTAGCGCAAAATGTAGTGTCCAACATCGTCAACAAGAAGACCACAATAAATTTGATGAAGGTGTTATCAAATAGTATGAGAAGCCATCCGCCTCAAATAAGATTTATTTGATGCATCGATTATTCAATCTAAGGATGGGAGAAGGTGCATCAGTTACAAATCACATCAACGAGTTCAACGTGATTACAACTCAATTGAGTTTGATGGAGATCACGTACAATGATGAAGTCAAAACACTAATTCTATTGTTGTCCCTACCAGGAAATTTGTCTGCAGCAGTGACTGCAGTGAGTAGTTCATCAAGGAGTACCAAGTTGAGGGTAGATGATGTTCGAGATTTGATTCTTAGTGAGGAAATTTGCATAAGAGAGTTAGCCAGGTGAATCTTCAGGTTCTACTTTGAGTACCAAAAGCAAACAAAGGAGCAATCAAGGAGGTTAGAATCAGCGCCATGGAAAATCAAAGTCAAAGGGAAAGGGTCAGTCTAAGAATCATAAAAATGTCACTTGTTGGAATTGCGATAAGAAGGGTCATTTCATGATTCAACACCAGGATAAGAAGAATAAGAAGAATCAACATCAGGATGATGAGTCAACAAATATAAACTCCAAAGAAATTGTTGATGCCTACTTTGACACATGGATAGTCTTACTGAATCCTAGATTTTGGACTCAGGTGCGTCATTTCATTATTACATAACTATGTTGCTGGAAAGTTCAAAAAGGTCTATCTTACAGATAACAAACCTTTGGACATTGAGGGGAAGGGTGAAGTTCACATAAAGATTGCCCACAGAATGCAATGGAAATTGTAGAATGTCATATACATTCCACGCCTCAAGAGGAATCTAATCTCCATGGATACACAACAGTATTTGGAAGTAAATCATGGAAGATAACGAAGAGAAGTATGGTTGTGGCACAAGGCAGTATGGTGGGAACTCTGTACACAATTGCAAAAAGTAAGGACATAGTAGCAGTGACTAGCTGTGGTGATTCGACTCTATGGCACCAAAGGCTGTAGGCACATGAATGAAAAGGGCATGAAGCTGTTGGCATCAAAGGGGAAATTGCCAAAATTAAAGTCTATTGATGTCAGTTTATGTGAAGATTGCATCAATGGGAAGCAGAAAAGAGTTAGCTTCTCAAAGGCCAGAAGGGCATCAACAATAGAAAAGCTGGAATTGGTACATATGGGGACCAACCCCTGTGAATCCCCTTGGAGACTCACACTATTATGTCACCTTCATTAACGATGCCACCAGGAAGGTATGGGTTTATTTTCTAAAAAATAAATCTAATGTGATTGTCACTTTTAAAAGGTGGAAGGCTAAAGTTGGGAATCAAAACGACCTTAAGATCAAGTGTCTAAGGTACAATGGTGGGGAGTACAACAGTCAAGAGTTCAAGACATTTTGTTTACAAAACGGGATCAGAATGATCAAGGCAATTCTTAGAACACTAGAACAAAACAGCGTCGCTAAGCAGATGAACAGAACCTTGAATGAGTGAGCAAGGAGCATGAGAATACATTCTAGATCAGTTAGCACAACAGTCTACCTCATAAATTGAGGACCTTCAGTTCTGTTGGACTTCAAGATACCTAAAGAGGTATGGACTGGAAAGAAGGTAAACTTTTCACATTGGAGAACATTTGATTGTGTTTCATATGTGCACATAGGTTCTGATGACGAAGATAAGCTTGATCCTAAGGCTAGAAAGTGTTTCTTTATTGATTATGGTTCTGAAAATTTTGGTTCAGTTCTAAGAAGATCAAAATAGGAAAATCATAAGGCACAAGAATGTCACTTTGAATGAAAATGTGATGTATAGGGACAAGCTTGGAGCAGAATCTAACAATGTAGGGAAACAAATAGAAAAACATGAAAAAGGGTGTGTTGGAAGAGATCTTGGAGAGTGATGTAGCTAGAAGGGTTCATTATAATCCCAAAAATAGAGAACCAGAACAAGTTGATCCTCAACCTCAAGTAAGAAGATCTAGCAGAGTGTCTAGACCTCCATAACAGTACTCTCCTATGTTTTATTATTTGCTTTTGACTGATGCTGAGGAATCAAAATATATTTTGATGAAGCAACGCAAATGAAAGATTCTGTTAAGTGGGAGTTAGCCATGAAAGCCAAGATGAACTCTCTCGAGAAGAATAAATCATGGACACTAACAAAATTGCCAACACTAACAAAATTGCCAGAAGGAAAGAAAGCTTTGTAGAACAAGTGGGTGTACAAGGTCAAAGAAGAGTACGATGGCAGCAGAAGATACAAGGTAGTGAAAGGTTTCCAACAGAAAAAGGGATTTGACTACGCTGAGACTTTTTCTCCTATAGTCAAGTTGACTACTATCTAATTAGCGTGAAGTATTGCGGCTGCAAAAGATTTGCATCTAGAGCAACTAGATGTGAAGACTGCATTCTTACATGATGACCTTGAGGAAGACATCTACATGGCACAACCAAAAGATTTTCAAGTTCCTAGCAAAGAAAACCTTATGTGCAATTAAAAAAGAAAAAAAAAAAAGCTTGTACGGCTTGAAACAGGCTCCTGGACAATGGTACATGAAGTTTGACGGATTCATGTGTAACAATGATTTCACGAGATGCGAGATGGAATATTGTTGTTATATCAAGAAATTTGATAACTACTATACCATTTTATTGCTATATGTAGATGATATGCTATTGTAGGGTCAAGCCCGAAGGAAATCAACAAGCTGAAGAAACAATTGGCAAAGGAATTTAACATGAAAGACTTGGGACCAGCTAAGCAAATACTTGGGATGAGAATCACAAGAAACAGATCATAAGGAACATTGAAGTTATCTCAAGAAAAGTACATAGAGAAAGTGTTGAGCAGGTTCAATCATTAAGATGCAAAGATCAAAAGCACTCCCTTGGGAAGTCACTTCAATCTCTCTAAGAAGCAATCACCAAAGATGAATGAGGAGCAAGAATACATGTCCGTAGTACCATATGCATTAGTAGTTGGAAGCTTAATGTATGCTATTGTGTGTACCAGGCCTGACATAGCACATGTAGTGGGAGTCATTAGCAAATATACGTCAAACCCAAGAAGGGAGCATTGGGAAGCTGTAAAATGGCTCTTAAGATATCTAAAAGGCACTTTAGGTATGACACTTTGTTTCAAGAAGAGCAGAGTTACTTTACAAAAATTTCTAAATGCAGATTTCGGTGGTGATTTGGATAGTTAGAAAAGTACTACTAGCTATGTCTTTACCTTGGGTGCTATTGCTGTTAGTTGGATGTCTCAACTTCATAAAGTGTTGCCTTCTCAACCAACAAAGCATAATATATGGCTATCTCAGAAGCTTGCGAAGAGATGATTTGGTTGAAGAATTTTTTGAAAAGGTTGGGCAAGAATCATCTCTTTGCTAGCTTCTGAAAGGGTTGGGCTATCTCAGTGCTATTCGTCTTGCTAAGAATCCAATGTTTCATGCAAGAACAAAGCATATTCAACTAAGATATCATCATATTCGTGGGCTGATAGATGATGGGCTATTGCCATCGAAGAAGATTCCAAGATCAAAGAACCCAGCAAACATGTTGACCAAGGTTGTCACCATGATAAGCTAAGGTTACGCATTACCTCAACTGGCCCCCATGGTTAGTGATGAGGAGGCGTCACACTAGCAGCATTTGCGTTACAAGGAAGAAGCAAAGTTACAAGAGTTTGTTGTTGTTTGAAGATCAACCTCCAAGTGGGTTGGAGATGTGGAGCTTGATTCAATTTATGACACCTAAATCCCTTGAAACTTAAACAGATTAGGAATTGGAATTGGTAGATATGTTTATGAAATCCTAAACAGATTAGGAATCCTCTTCAAATTAGAAATTCTATAAGACAGAGGAATTTAGTGTTTTGTAGATGTTGATTGGGCAGATTCTGTAGAGGACAGCAAATCCACATTCGGGTTTTGCACCAAGGTATGGGGAAACTTGTTGACACGGAGGATTAAGAAACAGAGTGTAGTGACTAGAAGCAATGTTGAGGCAGAATACCAAGGCATAGCTGAAGGTATATGTGAGGTAATATGGCTGGAAAAATTTATGGAAGACTTGAAGATAGCAAATTCTACTCCTACAAGACTATACTATGATAGCAAGTCTACTATAAGTATAGTAAATAATCTACTATAACATGACCGAATGAAACATGCAAGGATAGATAGACATTTTATCAAGCAAGTGATTGAAGACAGTGGTATCAATCTAGTATATATTCCTACAGGTATACAAGAAGCCAATATCCTCACTAAGGCAATGAACAAACAATGATTTGAGCTGATTAGAAGCAAGCTGGGAATGAAAAACATTTATTCACTCGCTTGAGATGGAGTGTTGAGGAGGAATTCATGATAAAGAAGAAGATAAAATCTGGAATAAGATGAAGAAGACCAGATTGAATAAAAGAGATAAAGCCCCAGTCGTCCCAAAGAAATAGGAAAAGATAAGGCTTCAGCTACTCCTAAGAAGTAAGAGAAAACTTAGCAGAAAATTTAGGAGAAAATTTCTCCCTTATCTATTGTTGCATTTGTAATTTAAGTTCCTAGATTCTAGATAGCTTTTCTGTATTTAAATAGGCTACATGTATCATGGTAAATGCATGAAACTGATACTTTCATTCACCCCTCTAGAGTTTATTCTCTCAATTTATTCTCAATTCCTCTAAGCTTGTTCAGCTACAATACGAAAGAATGGAATGACCCATTCCCTCAAAATGATGGAAAGGCTTTCCATCACAAAATAGATGGAAAGCCTTCCTGTTCGATGGAATAGGAGGTATTATTACATTTTTACCCTCACATTATTCATATAATCACATAATGCCACATATATAAGCTTGCTGCCATCCACGGCTCACTGGTTGCCGCTGCTTAAATTAATTTTATTTGAAAATTAAATAAAATGTTATTTTTAATTAATATTTTTATCTAAAATGGGAAATAATTTGTTAACTTATATTTAGTAATTATATGAATTTTTGGAATTAAATATCATTTTATAAGATTTTTCAATTTTTATAATGTAAAAGGCATTTTAGTCAGCTGATAATTTGTATCATTCCATTCCATCAAAATGAAGGTGTACCAAACATAACAATGGTCATTCCATTCCTGCTCATACCAAACATAGTGATGGAATGAAATAGTCTTTCGATTCCATTCACTTCCTCTTTCCATTCAAAACCATTTTGTCCAACCAAACATAGCCTAAGGTTTGTTGAGTTTATATACTACTCAATAGAAATTCTAACAAACCAACGATCTCTGACAGCTGGCAGTAACAAACTAAGCAAGTAGCTGCTGTTTGTTATAACAGAATAGAACTAACTATTGTTAGAGAGAACTAAGAATACTGGTTCTTGTTGTGTATGACTAAGAGGAGAAGAAAAGAAGAGAAAATAGTGCAATATTGTTTCTGCCTAGATCTTTATCTATTTATATTAATATATTCAGAGTTTCAGCTCAATTTTTGTAGTCATTTTTCATGAGATATGAATATCAAAATTTAAGCACAATCAAAGGAAGCCACTACTGATATCTCCTGACATGGGTAAAAGTTTAGATAACTAAAGCTCGATGTTCAAACTCAAATTCTAAATAATTGAAGTTTATAAATTCAAACTTGAATTTCAAATGAATGTGCCAGCAATTACACCACAATATGTGGCATGGTTACAAAAGAAGAGTCATTACAGAACTTTTGCAATATCTTTTTCTCCCCCTCCATCATAGCAAAGAACTATTTCAACTTTATTAATTAATATGCAATATTCCAAATGACCTATCTTAGAGATCCCTAGCTTCTTTAACTTTAAAAGATGAAGAATTGATGATTGAATTGTAAGTAAATAAACACACTTAATTCTTAAGACCATCCTTGTTGTATGGCATAAAATGCTGGACAATCAAGTACCAATATGTGCAAAATATGAGCATAGCTAAGATGAGAACTTTATGATGGATGTATGGCTATATAAGAAAAGAAAAATTAAGAAACAAGGTCATAAAAAATAAGGTTGGACTAAAACTTATTGAAAATAAGACGCATGATTCACGATTAAAATGATTTGGACATAGGAGAAGAAGATCAAAGAAGCTCTCACAAGGCGACTAATCGAGGGAATTCGCCAAAAAACGGAGAGCAATACCAAAGAAATCTTGGTGAGAAACCTTTAGACATGACACAAGATAAAATGGTCCTACAGAAAATATGGTCACAGATAGAGATACATGCATGTCTAGCATTCATTTAGCCAACACACCTAGTGGGATTAAAGCTTGTCTTTGTTATTGTTGTTCTTGTAATAAGTAAGTGATCTTCTAATCATTTTCAGATTACAATCATGTAAATATTTATTCTATTTTTTTGAATAACTTACAAGATATTTCATTGATATACATTATTTGAATCAAAATTTTATAAATAAAGAGCCCATTCCAAAGGTGGGTGTATTTCCCATCCTAGGTATGCAAGCTAACATTTAGAACCTATGAAACACTAACATGACATTTTCCCAAAAAAGTAGGACACAACATATTCGAGATACGTTAATTAATCAAATAAATTTTTATATATCTAATGGCATAATAAACTACCAAAACTATATTCCAAACTCATAAATATAGATTTAAAATTCATAATCCAAGATTCCAAATAAGTTAGTCTAATCTAATTAGCAACCAACTCACAAGTCATCAATCATCCCAAATTCAAACACCAAAACAAGTATTTAAGAATTAAGATTCATAGAAAAAATCAATATAAAGACTATAGCTATGAAATAAATAAACGAAAAAAATGTAAATCAAACTCTCATTCCTTTGGCTTCTTCATCTTTAGCCCTAGGAGCATCATCAATATCATCTGCAAAAACCACACCCCCTCCAAGTCTTATTCATCAAGAGAAAGATTAGCAGCTACTTTCAGCACTCAAGTATCCTCAAATGAGTCAAAAGAATCTCCGGCTATATCCCACATCTTCACCCAAGAACGTAGGCCAAGTGCCCCCACAGGGGACACACCCATCTCCATTGGAAATATTTATATAAGAAAATCAGACATGCCACATGGGCGTGTCCAATGTGTATCACCGGCAACACTGGCACAACAGCCCTAGGGGCGTGTCCTTGCTTTGTAGTTTGGAACCAGATACGTAAGTGCATTTTCTGATTATGAAAAGTACGTAGACATCTTATCATCCAATTTGGCAGACAAAATTGGTATATAATTTTGTTGCAATATGTTTAGTTAAATAAACTAAAAATCGCAACTATAAAATGAGTAGGTAAATTAAAACCCCGCTGAATTGGAACCAGAATCATTCTATCAGAAAACCAGTTCAGGACGACAACATTAAACAAATAAGTATCCACAAAATCACTGCCCACAGTGAAACAACCATATCGCAAAAAAAAAAAAAAAAAAAAAAAATTATCGAGCCTCTATGCTTCAATCAGAATCATCACCTCATTGCAAATTCTAGTCACGGCCTACTTCAGACTTAACCAGATACTCATAATCGTGTAGTAATTTCTATTAATTTCAATCCACATACTGAAGTCCATTTCTAATTAAAAAAGCCAACCACAAATTCAACCACATAACGGAGTTGTTGAGTGAAACAAAAATGTCAATCGGAACATAAGAAATGAATTTGAAATTCAAGCGAGGTTAAGGGAGAACGAATTGGCGTACATGGCGGACATCGAGAGTACGCTTCTCGATCATTTCGGTGACGTTGCCGTCGTGGAAGCCGACCGACTCCATATTACTGAAGCTTCCAGAAACCAATGGCGAATCTATGAGCTCCGAAACCCTAAGCCTCGACTGGTTCGCGACACTGGTCTCTCTCTGATTTCGAAGCTGGAATTCGTTCTGGAAAGACAGTCGGTTAGTTCAATCGGGACGCCCCCTTTGCGTTACGAAATTAAAAACCGGAGAAAATTTTTAAATAATATTATTATTTTTAAAAATTATTAAAAAAATATTACTAC
This sequence comes from Diospyros kaki, assembly GCA_036245055.1. NCBI lineage: Eukaryota > Viridiplantae > Streptophyta > Magnoliopsida > Ericales > Ebenaceae > Diospyros > Diospyros kaki. Next base: position 12,589,665 of record BSEG01000015.1, on the reverse strand, counting down.
TTTTAAATAATTTAACATCATACAATAAATAAGTCGGCGGAGGGGAGTAGTTGGGTGAGCAAAATTTTTTGTTAGAGAAAGTAAATTTTGACAGAACTCACTATTTATAATAGTCAATTAACCTACATAAAATATATTACTAGAGATTATGAGTTTTGTAAAAACCCACAACCTATGTTAACAAGTTTTTTAAAATCAATTTAAGATTTGTGCAAAAAAATTAAGAAATTAAAAATTTGGTCAAATTTAAACTCGCTAAGTAATAACAAATTATAGATTTATCCAATCCAATGACATTGTGTATACATAATCCAAATACTTGTATAAATATCATATTCAATCAACAACCCTTACAATATCTAATATGTCAAAACCATATGTACAAAATAAAATCACAAGCATGTAAATGAAAATCAATGTTAAAAGCATCATATGTACACAAAGAATATCATATGTACAAAAAAACCCTTAAATCAAACAACATTATCCAAAATTGAATAGAAATACGGACAAACAATTAACCCCTCGGCACATAGAAATGAATGCGTGTAGGTTTTGTTTTTTGTCTATATCTGTCAAGGCTCATTTTCCACAACTAGATGATCCGCAGCTACAACTTAGTCCTATACTCGATATTCCTAGTCCACCACCTACGATTTGCACTTGTACACCTACAATAGTACCCTCAAATGTGGTCTTAGTGGTCTTGATGAGAATCGTAATGGCAACGTTAAGCACGACATGTGTTATGAAAACTACATCTTATTGCTCATGATTTTCAATAATCGTAGCACTATAACAATTGTAAGGGTTACCAACCATGCATGCTAATCACCCCATATGCCTTACTTGTCTACAAATTTTGCTTTTAACTTCTATGGGCATTGTTGAACAATTTACATTTAACATACCACAACTTAGTACTTGAACGTACAACGACATGTGCATAACAATCATGAATTGATTAATGATTCATGTAATACATAAGTTCCTATTTGTTCCTAAATTATTAACCCTTTTCAAGCAATCCACTTGGACGAGTTTGGATATAGTATTTGTATGATTAGTCATATGACAGTGTGTGAAATTTAAAATCTTTACATCAAAGATGTATATCGAAGTTCTACACAAACTATATGCAACTTAGGTATTTAAGCAACGTAATATTACATTATATGCAATACAATAAAAGCATATCTAAAAGCCTGATGTTAGGTGAGTGTAGAACTTGTTTCTACATTGACATTGCATCCTCCTCAAGTTGTGGAAGGCTTAGTCCGTCTACACCTTGAAACCTTCCAATATCAATTCAAGGTCTTTGTCCCATGCTAGCTAGAAGACACTGTGTAACTTGCACCTGTCAGATTCTCCCAATCTATTTGGAATATCCCGACTCAAAGATTGAGCTACTAACAACAACACAACAAACAAGGAGCAGAAACAAAGAAGAAAAACAAAACAAGTAAGAGTAAAAAGGCCAAGCTCTGCAAAACTACACTTCTCACTTCCTCAAACTCCAATTTCTACCTCAAATTAAGTCCACCGATTGTTTCCATGTGTCTCCCCAAAATCAATCACAAAGATGACACGTGTAAGCCACAAAAATGGTCAATTGTTTTGTAAAGTTTTGTTAGCTTAAAGGCGGGTGAATTAAGATTTTTCACTATTAAAAAAAATACTTAAAGTAGCAAGTAAAAATAAGTAAAAAAATGCAGCACACAAGAATATAAAATGGTTTGGCTATACCTACTCCACTACCTTGGCTCATCACCAAGGATTTAGTCAAACCAACTTGATTGAGTGGCTTTTGAAACATGCTTCCCTACAAACTTTTACAACAAATGACTTTTCAATAGGATCAACCACAACCAATGCCTTTTCTTAGGATAAGGCATAACCTTCACAAATTCAAGGGGAAAATTTGAATAAAAAATGCAAGGGAAAAATAGATGATACACAATTATTTATTCTTCTCTTGAAATTACAAAGAGATAAAATGATGGAAAACTATAACCTCTATCTCTCTTCTCTTTTGATAGATGTAAACAGTAAGCACTCTTGAAGGCTTTAAAATTATCGAGAGTTTCTTTATCTTTTCAAGTTCACGACATTCTATTCTTCTTCAAATATCCAACTCCTTTTATAGTATTCTCCAGTTTAATGCTTATACTAAGCTATCTTTTAAGAAAGCGAATGTTCTTTTTGTGTCTTCATTGTCATATTTTGTCTCTATAACATCTTAAAATTAAGTTAGAATATCAAAACTTATGTACAATTTGTTTAAAAATCATTTAATGTTCTAAAAAGCAGAAACAAATTACATTTAATACGCAAGATGAGACTTGTCTATCCCTTGATGGAGGATGATGTATCTAAGGCGCCTTCGGTGAATATTTACTTAAATCCGTGGCCATGGTGAAAAAGATTAATAAAGAGTTATTGATTCACTTTCTATTGAGTGAAGATATCCGGAGAATCGAAGAAAACTCATATGATCATAATCAAGCAATACATCGCTAGACTTAAGATCACAGAAGATACATTGATGAAAAGATCGAATTACACGGTAACCATGCTCGAGGAAGGTTGTTTAAGGATTATGAATCCTTTTGAATAATTGGGTAGGCATGATGCATTGCTAGAAGCCAATCTTGTCTTATGTGTTAGTACCAACACATTGCCAACATATTCAGAAACCTAATGACTCATACACAAAAGTTATGGTCCCTAATTTAAATCAGGAAAGCAAACGTATGGTTAAGTGAGACACTTCGACAAGAATTTGTGCTGTCGTAGGTTCTCATAGAAAAGAACAAATAGACGTAATGACATCAATTTGACAAGAGGTCGTCATAAAAGAAAGAGTTTCCTAAATTAGTAATTGATTAAATTAGGAAAAAGTTTCTAATTTAATAATTTCCTATATTTGTTGGAGTGGCAAATAGGAAATAAAATATATATATATATATATTTGGGGTTAAATTAATATTTGTGCTAAATTGTAAGGCCTCGCTTTTTTTGAGCTTTAAATAACTTAGGAATTTCAGGAATATTTTTCTTTTTCATAAACTCAATATAATCATTTCCCGACAATCTCGTTCTACCTTCCCAACATACCAAAATAAGAATCAATAAGCTAAGACAGATAATCTTCATAAATGCAGAAACAATAATCGAAACCTGATATGGTACATAATCAATTCACTTTATAACAATATAAGAATCTGTACCATTACATCATATCTTCAAAAGCCTTAATACATAAATACATTGAGACTCGTTTCCCGAGATATTAACTAAACACCTCAGGTGCAATCTAATGATACCTCAATCATACATTGCCATTTCTTATCTCATCTGATACATATCCGAATCTTCTTGGACAAACAAAATACTGGATCAACCTGCTGAATCATCGGACACGTCACCCTGTGCCGTCATATCTTAATCACCTCCTTGCATAAGCTACAAGTCTTAACTGGAACATTGAATGTTCTAGGACCATAACCCATTAGAAGATAAAACTTACAGTGAGGGTCCAAAAACATATATATAGATGTATGATGCAAAAACATGAGCAAACATTTACCCTAGTGTAACTTCTCTGACCCACAAGCCCGGCACAGAATCCTAGGCAGAATCTTGGCACATCCGGTAAGATAATCCTAGCGTTATTCCATCAATTACCCTTGCAGAATCACGGCTACACTATCGGGATGACATCCCATTCCCATGCACAAATATCAATATGTCAATAATATCGTGCCATGCAACATCATGATTTTCCATGCAATATGACAAAATGATCATAACATTCATAAATATCATGGAAAAGATTTTCTCTTAGGGAGTGGGGTAGAATAAATTTTCTTGGCAATTGAAAATTGAGAAGTAGCCTATAGCACATTGCTTCATCCTCTCAACAGATTTCTCTTCTCATCCTTTCTAGGGTTTCTTATGTCCCATTCGGCATTGACTTTGTCCCCTTCGTGTTTGTCGCCATCTTCGTTGAAGATAACCTCTGAGATCCCCTTCCAAACTGCCACAATCTTTTTCTTCATCCACGTCAAGGTTTTCGGCCACGTTTTTTGCCTGCTTTTCATAGATCTAGCGATCGATCTTGGTCTTCGCCCATGTCTTCATCCCCTCACCGGATTTCTCTTCATCCTTCGTGTTCGTCGTTGGCCCTTTCCCTTCCTATTTGTCGATATCTCTACTGATCATTGTTTGTTTTCGTCTTCATCCAGATCATTGTTCATCTTCTTCTTCGGCTTTTGTCCCCTTATTTCCTAGTTTTTGGCCTCTTTCCGAGCTCCTCCGCGTTGATCGTAGATGCTTGCTTTTGGAATTTTTAATTTTACATTATCCTATGTTTTCATTTCCCATCCACATTATATTATATAATTTATATGTTAGGCAAATATTTGCAGATTAAGATTAACATGCATTATGTCGGTAGACAGATCAATAGAGATCGGTCGACAGGTAAAGGCAAAAATGACTTACTTGGTCGACAAATGCAAGACAATGAACATGCTGTCGGTCGACATATTACAAGACATCAGTCAGCAAACAAAAGTCAGGATTGCCTATTAGTTGACAGATATAAGCTAATCAGTCAACAAATCCTACTATTTTTGCCTAAGAAAATTTTATCTTTAATTCTCAATGTTTGGAGATTTATTTGAATGAAAATACTTTGTTTTTCCAATCTCCTAACACATGAATAACATATGTTTTGGAAAACACTTTTGATCAACATTTTGTCAAAACAATTTGCTTAGGAATATGAATGATTTGGGGAAAAGGATGAAAATTCATTTAATTTGGTAGATTTGAAATTGATTTTTTTTTTTTTTTTGGAAAAGCATTCAAACTAGTAATCTTATTTTTGCATCATCAAAACTAAAAGAAAAATATTATAGACCGATTGAGTCAAACTACTATAAATCTCTTGAGTTATTCATTTTATTTTTAATTTAAATTCTTTTATGCTTTGCAAATTCCAATATACACTCATTGTTTCATAGCACTTCTTCCTCATTTCAAGCAAAAATTTTCAAAACTAAAAGTAATTTTTATAACACCCAAATCACTCCCCCTCTTAGATGTGTGGTGACATATTTGTGCAAACCTAACAAGGAACCTTCGATTCCTCAGCCTTACCTTTGTGAGATCAAAGATCTCCATCTACTTTTAGGCCATAGTCTTGAACCTTGGTGCTTCTAATGCATTTTCCAAGCCCTTTATTGCAACAAATGTACTCAAGTCAGCCTTGATAGTGGGTTTTTCCTTCTTTCTTTTCTTCCTTGGCCTCAAGGAAACCTCCAAACTATCAACCTCAGAAACTGTTGGGAAAATCCAAAATCTCGCCAAACAAGTTTGGGGTCAGCACTACATCTTATTTTGGCTTAAAAAAATGGTCAGATGCAAATGATGAGGAAAAGACAACAATGTAAGAAAAATCAACTTTTTTAGAAAAGAAGATATATGTTGCCTACCCAAAAGGTTGAAGTTCCTCAAAGAGGGCATGGAAACTATGTCCTTGAAATCTCTAAATTGGCTTCAGGCATGGAATAGCTACGTCGCCTAATCAAGAACCTCCTTGTTAGATGGGCCTTATGTTTTCTTAACACGATCCAAGTATTTTAAGCAAACTAAATGCCCTCTAAAGGGTCGTCAATGCTTAGATGGATGAAATTGAAGGCTTCCTTCCAAACATCAAAATATTTGGAACCCCCACTCAGTATTAACTAGTTAGCATCATGCTTCATATGCTCTGGATGTTAACGCTTCATGGGAGAAAAATTGATTCAGCCCGTCGGATTTGTAACATGAGAAAACCATAACTGAAAGAGTCTCAAAGTAGTCTCTACCTTATGAGTAAATCAGACCATTAGAAAGAGCATCCTATATTGCCAAGCGTAAGGGTAGAGTTAAGTAGGCGTGATCCTAACCTAGTGGAAAAAGTCCCAGGGACAATGATTAGATAATAGTTGAAAGTTGAAATCGAATGTATAGGTAGGGACACAAACCTTTCTAGTGACCAGATGACAAGCTTGGAGGTTGATGTTGAACTTAACCACCCAACTACCAGGAACCTCATATTTGCTCAAAAGTTCCTTCCTTGCTCTAGAGATCCATTTTGAAACACCCCCTTCTTCATAGTGTTTTTCCACGTATAATTTGAAGATTTTTCTTTTTTCAAAACATTTCCACATTTGGCCAACCCTTTATTTTATATCTTATTTTCAAAACCTTTATTTACTTGGCTTTTTATTTTTATCATTTTTTTTTAAATTTCCTAGAAATTATTTTCTTAAACAATGCTTAGGGAGGTTTATTTCTAGTGGCCTTATATTTCCATCAAAACTCTTTTGTTGAGCTTAGTTCATTAAGTCAAAGTCTTTGTTGTTGAGCCAACTTGTCCCAATTAATTTTTAAATAAGTTTTGAAAATTAACAAAAATAATATTTTATAATTGATGTATAATTTGTAGTCCATATTTTTTTTCTAAGAAAACTTTTTTATATTTTTTAAAACAATCACAACATACTCTAAAATTATGGTTTTTATTAAAGTCAAGTCTCAAGAATTTATTATATGTATAAATTTATTTTCTGTAATTTTTGGCTTTAGAAGTCGACTCTTGTTCTTCTAGAGTTGACTCCCATTAAGCTGAAGTTGACTCTTATATATGAAGAGTCGACTCCTCTTAAGATGGAGTCGACTATTGGATAGCGAGAGGCGACCCAGCCGAGAGCAGGATTATGCAGAGTCAACCTAGCAGCATTGGTATTTTTCGAAGAGTCGATTCTTGCATTATAGAAGTCGACTCTTGTTCTTCTAGAGTCGACTCCTAATTAAAATGAGAGTCGACTCCTGTGAAAGGAAAGTCGACTCCTCGGGGTCCAACGGTAAATTTTTTTGAACGTTGCACAGATTCTCCAGGCTCGTCTATAAAAGCTTCAAGACCATTTTGCTTAAGAAGTTTAGCACTTATTTGATTTCAAAGAAGCTCTACAAGCTCCCAATCTCTCTCATCAAGTGAACCAAGCATACAAAGGCTCTCAAGCTACATTGCTCAATCTCTCAAGAGCCACAAGGCAAAGAAAGGAGATAGTCTTCAAGTTGTATCTGAAATACTCCATCTTGAGGTTATTGTATCCTTCATTTACTTATTGCCTTGTATAATCTTCTTATAGTTTAAATCATTTGAGTCCAAGTGTGGACAAAGTATTGTAATCATCTAAACATTGTTGTGGATAGCTTGGGTCTCCTAGAACCAATTGTAATCTAGGATTGTTTTAGTTTCCAAGGTGATCTAAGGAGAAAACCTTGGTGTTTGATTTATAGTGGAACCTCAAGTGTGGTTAAATCTTGGGAGAGTGAAGTAGGTGTGTGGAATACACCGAACCACTTAAAAATCGTTTTGTGACTTATTTTGTGTTTCATTGATATATCTTGTGGCTAGTAATTCATCTCTTCATCATCTCACATATATCTATATAAACCTAATTTTGGGAGATTTGTAATAACATTTTCTTTATTTCTAAATAGCTAATAAAAGTTTAAAAACACTCAATTCACCCCCCCTCTTGAGTGGCCAAACCCTAAGGGACCAACAATTGGTATCAGAGCGGGCTTCTAAAGTAGTTGATTCATTATCTCATAGTTTCAACCTAGAAGAGATCCATAATGGCCTCATTTTCTAACCAAGCCATAACTGAAGGACCATCGCCCTCTAGGCCACCATTCTTTGATGGGTCAAACTTTAATTATTGGAAAATGAGAATGGAACCGTTTTTGTTTTCTATAGATTATCAACTTTGGAAAATAGCTAGGGATGGTTTCACCACAACTTCAACCAAAGAAGAAGAATGGACTGAAGATGACATTAAAAAACATCAAATGGATCACAAAGCAAAGTACATAATTTTTTGTTCAATTCTACCTAGTGAGTATGAAAAGCTTTCTGCCTGTTCTACTTCACATGAAATTTGGAGAAAACTAGAAGTTGTATATGAAGGAACCAATCAAGTTAAAGACACAAAGATCAACCTATTAATGACCCAATATGAAGAATTTAAGTTACTTCCAAATGAGAATATAAGTCAAATGAATGGAAGATTCCAAAAGATTATAAATAGTCTTAAAATGTTAGGTAAAGAAATTTCTGAGGTAGATCAAGTCAAGAAAATACTTAGATCACTATCCTTAGATTGGCAACCCCTAGTGACTGTCGTATCTCAAGCCAAGAACCTAAAGGAATTAAAAATGGAAGAACTAGTAGGAACCTTGCTAACTCATGAATTGATCTTAAACAAGGTAAATGAAGACACTAAGGGTAAGAAGACTTCAGTTTTAAAAGCAAAGGAAGAATCGGAATCAAGTGAAGAAGATCAAGATGATGAAATAGCTCTCCTAACAAAAACCTTTGCTAGGCTAATGAAGAAAAAAAGAAAAGAGCGCAAGAAGGTGCCTCCAACATGTTATAAATGTAAAAAGATAGGTTACATGCAATATGATTGCCCCGAGGATAAGAAAGAAAAGAAAGAGAAAAAGGTAGAAAAGAGAAGATTTAAAAAGCCAAAAAAACATGCCTTTGCGGCATGGGATGCGGATGACTTAAGTGAGTCTTCTCAATCCGAAGATGAACAAGCACATGTATGTTTCATGGCATTACAAGATGATGATGAGGAAGACAATGTAGAATTTGAGGAACTTCAAGAAGCATATAAGGAACTATATAAGGAATTTCAATGTCTTAAAAAGGAATTAAAAGCTACCAAGAAAAATCATAAAGAAGAAAGGGAAAAACTAAATAATGAAATGAACAATCTTCAAAAGGAATCTCAAGAATTAAAGGAAGAAAAGGAAAAGAAAATAGACATTCAACTAATTGATCTTCAAGAGGAGAATAAATCTCTAAAATCTCAAAACAATAGGCTAATTGTAGAAAAGAATGCAATTGAGAGAACATTAGCCACATTGATATCTAGAAAAAATTCAAGACCTAGACCAAAATACAAGGCACCTAAGAGAGAATGGAGACAACCTAGGTGGAAGACACAATCTAAGAAAACTAATCAAGTGCAAATGTGGATACCAAAGGGGGTAGTACAAACAATGAGAGCTTTAGACTATCAAAGCACGAATGTTGTTAATGTACATCATGCAAATACGCAAAAATTCATAAAATCATTTGATCCTAATGAAGCAAGAGTTAAGGGACCCGTCTATAGATGGGTTGTAACACCCCGCCTTCCAGGGCATTAGTATATGTTAGGATTTTTTTTTTTTTTATTTACATCGAGCATAAACCGATAATAAATCCTCAACATAACATTTATTTAATCACTCCCAAATATAACAAAGGAATGAAACATTTATTTTACATAAGCGGAAGCAAGATCAGAACCTTAAAAACATAACTTATGCGGGTACATACATACTGTTCACCCGACATAGCATTAGAAACAACATAAAACTCTAAACGATACATCCAAATAAAATATATAATTCTAGTCCCACATGGGACCCTCAAAATTTCCACCACGATCATGCCTCGACCACTTCTTTGCCCTTCCGGCCGCTTGCCTCACCTGGAACGTGGAATATTCCAGGGACACAGTCCAATATTAGAAGATGAAATCTTCTAAGTGAGGGTTAGATAAACATGTATGAATGATGCATGATGCACTTATATGAACAATATATACCCATAATGTAACTTCCCAGGCATCCCCAGCCCGGCTAGGAATCCTAGGCAAATCCCGAACCTCTGCGGAATAGGCCTAACGTTATTCCCTCAACGCCCTAGGGGAATTACGGCTACACTCTGAGGGTATCATCCCAACCCCATGCACAAGATCAATATGACAAATAAATATCGTGTTGTGCATACATCACGCTTTTCCATGCAACAGTATATGAATGAAAATGATCATATCATAAGAAAATATCATCCATGGAAAGGAAATTATATCATATAACGGCTAATAGGACAAAACCACTCACCTTTTCTGATTTTTTGGGTTACCTCGAAAAACGTGAAACTCGTCTCGATTTGCGTGCCAATCTCGATTTTCGCACCAAATGTCTCACCACACTTCCCAAAGCACCCTAGGCAAGATATTTATTTATTTAATCAATAAAACCTATTTTTCCTCAATTTTCTTGCCTTTTTCTCTATTTTTCTTTTATTTTTCCTTACTAATATTCCAAATTAAATACCTACACTTAATTTTTTTCAAATATTTTTATATAGAAAATTCTAAAATAATTTTCCAAGACATTTAAAAAAAATTGCACAAAAAACCAAGCTTGCACGCGCCCACACGCGCTGGCGCGTGTTAGGGCGAGTGAGACTGGCGCGTGGGGCCCACGCGCCGGTCGTCTTCTCCGGTGAAGGCCTCGCCGGAAAATTACAAAACCGATGCCAATTGAAAGCTTATGAAGAATCGATCCTAGGGGTACCTGATTGGGCTCCAAAAGAGGTCCGGAAGCCGTCCAACGAAGCGATTGAAGACTCGGCCAGGCGGTCCGCCTAGGGTTCCGGCGAGCTTCGATTTCCCCTTCAAATCGCAACCAAAACGCCTGAAAATCTCCAGAAATGGCCTTCAAGCTATGGGCAACAAAAGCCCTCTATCCTTTCCTCTCAATTTGTTCGAAAAACGGACCGATTTGAAGCTCCAAATTTGAAAACTTTCGGCCACTTCGTCCGCTATTTATAGGCAATCGTTGGGCTACCAAATGGCCTTGGGCAGCTTGCCCATTGCCTTAACCTTCTTCCCCTCCCCCGGATCGACCCAAAACCATCGTCACCCGACCAAAACATCGGGTTGCAGGTCGCGACATCGCGACCTGCATTCTGGTCGGATTTTGTTTCCAAAATCCGACCAACTCGAGGCCCAACGATGGCACTCGAGTGATCCTTGGCCTTCCCCGACCATCCCTCGTGAATGCCCATGGCTCATTTTGGCCGGTCGGCGACCGTGCGTGGCCTGGTCGATTTTCATGGCTGCCATTTTTGATTTTTTACAGTTTTGCCTCATCAGATTTGGTTTTCACGATTTGGCCCATTTCCTCACAACCCCTAGACTTTTGGTAATTACCATTAGGTCCCTTAATCTTTGTTCTTTCAACTTCTTCTTTGCAACTTTTTCAAAAAATGACATTTTGACCCCCCCCTCGGGCAACTTTGAAAAATTACACTTTGGCCCGTTTCTTCGTTTTGGCTCTAAATGTACTTGTTTCTTCCTGAAACTTTCGAAGGGTTGTTCTACTCGACAAACCGAAGCTTCCCTTAGCTTCCGTTATCATTTCGGGAGTCTCCTACGAAGATTCGGTTTTATAGCCTAAATGGCAGCTGCATTTTTGCTGTACCGAAAACCGTTCTCAATTCCATTTCTTTCAGTCCTTAAAATCACGCCTTGGTATGCTCGTTAAAGGCGTCCCTATTTCCTTAATCATTTAAGCTTCAGGGTACTCCCTTCGACTGATTCGGTAAATTTTTCAGGCTTTTCTGACACCGAATTTCCCCGAATTTTTGATTTTCTTTCAAATTAATAACCCAAAGTTCTTGGGTATTATATTCTCCCCTCCTTAAAGAAATTTCGTCCTCGAAATTTTCGTATTCTTACCTACTAAGACATCAGTACTGGACTAATAATCTCGCAAAAACAACGACTTTTATCTCTTAATCGAGCTTTATCATTTATGCATTTCTAAACACATCAATTGCATCTCTAACATATGTAAGGTCTATCGGGTATATTGGGTTTTTGAACAGAATATCCCGTTGTAGCTCTTTACCATCGGCCACATACATCAAAAATAACCATTAATATCACAAGTACAAACGTACTATTCGCAATCATCTCTTCATTTCACAATATTTTTGACAACCTTACATAGAAAATTACAAACATTTGCTACATTCATTCTATTTCCTCGAACAACAGAGGATATTTTTCCCTAATCGTATCCTCGAGTTCCCACGTAGCTTCTTCCTCAGTGTGATTTCTCCATTGGATCTTTACCAGCGGTATAACTTTATTCCTCAAGATTTGGTCACGCCGATCTAAGATTTGCTCGGGCGACTCTGGATAAGTCAAATCGTCTCTTAGCTCAATTGCTTCCACCCGAATTTCTTGGGTCGGGTCCTGAATATGCCTCCGAAGCTGAGACACATGGAAGACATCATGGATGTTGGACAAGCTAATAGGAAGTTCTAGACGATAAGCTAATGGTCCGACTCGTTCTTTAACAAGATAAGGTCCAATAAATCGAGGTCTCAATTTACCTTTCTTCTTTCCTCGAGTTGCTAAGTGTTGAGGCGATACTTTTAGGTACACAAGATCTCCTATCTCGAATTCCAAATCTCGCCTCTTTTTGTCCGCATAAGACTTTTGACGACTCTGTGCGGCTCGGATTCTCTCTTGGATCTTTCGAATCTTTTCTGTAGTCTGCTGAACCAACTCTGGTCCCAGTATTTGTCTCTCTCCTACCTCAGTCCAACAGATAGGTGATCGACATTTTCTTCCATATAAAGCCTCATAGGGTGCCATTCCTATACTGCTATGGTAGCTGTTATTATAAGCAAACTCTACTAAGGGTAAATGCTCTTCCCAGTTACCCTCAAAATCTAAGGCACATGACCTCAGCATATCCTCTAACGTTTGAATGGTCCTTTCAGACTGTCCATCTGTCTGCGGATGATAAGCCGTACTAAGGTTCAATTGCGTCCCCATACACTCCTGCAAGCTTCCCCAAAATCTTGAGGTAAACCTCGGATCTCGATCGGAGACTATGCTTACTGGCGTACCATGAAGCCTAATTATTTCACTAATATATTGCTCCGCAAATTTTCGTACCGGCTTATCCATCCTTGTAGGCAAGAAGTGGGCTGACTTCGTTAGCCTATCTACGATAACCCAAATTGCATCGTTGCCTTTCTGACCCTTGGGAAACCCTGTCACAAAATCCATCGTGACATGCTCCCATTTCCATTCTGGAATATCTAAGGGTCTCATAAGTCCAGCTGGCCTCTGGTGCTCGATTTTTACCCTCTGGCATGTATCACATTGTGCCACTTTCCTTGCCACACTCATCTTCATTCCCGGCCACCAATAGATCTCTCGGAGGTCCCGATACATTTTTGTAGCTCCTGGGTGTACTGTATAGCGAGTTCTGTGAGCTTCATTCAAAATTCTTTGCCTCAAATCCTTTGAGTTTGGCACGTAAATCCTTCCCTGAAACCTCAGTATGCCATCATGCATTTCAAAATCAGATCTTTTAGGCTGGCCATGCTCGTCCACCCATAGACATAACCGTTTGTCATCCACACATGCCTCTCGTACTTCGTTCATCAAATCTAGTTGAACTACCATGCCAGCGATAAGAACGGACGATTCCTTGGGCACTACACTCACCGTTAGATGGCTAAAAGCCTCTAACATTTGCCACTCACAAGCCATCATTCCGGCCATAGAGATAGGCACATTCCTACTCAGTGCGTCAGCCACCACATTGGCACGCCCTGGGTGATATCGTATGGTGCAGTCGTAGTCCTTCAGAAACTCCATCCATCGTCGCTGCCTAAGGTTCAACTCCTTTTGTGAAAACACGTACTGTAGGCTCTTGTGGTCTGTGAACACCTCAAAGGTTTCACCATATAAATAATGTCTCCATAGCTTCAGAGCATATATCACAGCCGCCAATTCCAGATCATGAGTCGGGTAATTTACTTCATGCCTTCTCAACTGTCGTGATCCATACGCGATCACTCTGTCGTGTTGCATTAACACACATCCCAAACCTATTTTAGAGGCATCCGTATACACAACGAATCCCCCGGGCCCACCCGGCGTTGCTAAAACAGGTGCCGTGGTTAATCTATCTTTAAGTTCTTGGAAACTTTCTTCACATTTGGCAGTCCATTCGAACTTGACATCTTTTCGAATGAGCTTTGTCATCGACGCAGCTATCTTCGAAAATCCCTCCACGAATCTTCGATAGTAGCCTGCCAATCCCAAGAAGCTCCGTACCTCAGTCACATTTGTTGGTTGCTTCCATCGCTGAACAGCCTCAATTTTTGTCGGATCTACCGAGATTCCTTCCTCAGAGATTACATGTCCAAGAAACGCAACTTGAGGTAGCCAAAACTCGCACTTCGAGAACTTGGCGTACAATTGATGTTTCCTGAGAGTTCCTAGTACCAACCTTAGGTGTTCTTCATGATCGCTCTCATTTGAGGAATATATCAATATATCGTCTATGAAAACTATCACAAACTGATCTAAATAGGGTCTGAACACCCTATTCATGAGATCCATAAATGCCGCTGGAGCATTCGTTAACCCAAAAGGCATCACGAAATACTCGAAATGGCCATACCTTGACCGAAAAGCGGTTTTCGAAATATCTTCCGGCTTAATCCTTAACTGGTAGTATCCAGACCTTAAGTCAATCTTTGAAAATATTTTCGCTCCTTTCAATTGGTCGAACAACTCATCGATCCTTGGAAGTGGATATTTATTCTTTATCGTGACCTTGTTCAACTGACGATAGTCAGTACACATCCTTAAACTTCCATCCTTCTTCTTTACGAATAGCACAGGCGCACCCCACGGCGACGTGCTTGGTCTAATGAATCCTTTATCAGTAAGTTCTTGCAACTGACTCCTCAACTCTCTCATTTCAGCCGGAGCCATTCGATATGGAGGAATCGATATCGGTTTGGTTCCTGGCACCAGTTCAATTGAGAACTCAATCTCCCGAGGTGGCGGTAGTCCTGGTAGGTCTTCTGGAAACACATCTTCGTAATCTCGTACTATCCGCACCTCCTTGATCTTTGGTATTTCTTTTTCTTCCAAATGTGCGTAGGCTATATATCCACGAGCTCCTCGATTCATTAACTTCTCTGCCGTAACGACTGAAACTATGTTTCCATTTTTGGGGTCTCCCTGTCCCCGAAATTTGACCCATTCCCCTTCGGGTTTCTTTATGGTCATTATCTTTCTTCGACAATCTATATTGGCGTCATATCTGGATAAGAAATCCATTCCTAAGATTACGTCGAAATCGTACACCTCTAGCAAAATTAGATTGACTTTAAATTGAGCATTACTTAAACTAATTTCGCATTCTTCTACCACTTTAGAAGACATTTCACTCTTACCCATGGGCGTCGAAATTATCATCGAAAATTCCATAGGTTTAGTCTCTACCCCCAAATTTCCAGCCAAAGCATAAGACATAAATGAATGCGTTGACCCAGGGTCTATCAATGCATGAACAGGGGTATCCAATATGAAGAGCGTACCTTGAACGACTGTTGGATTGGTCCCCACATCTTCCTTGGTGAGGTTGTAGACACGTCCCTGACGAGTCCCACGAGCCTCGTCTATCTTTTCTGCTGGTCCAGTAGCTTGTCCAAGTTTTGGCCTTTTCGGGCAGTTACTCGAGTAGTGCCCAGGTTGATTACACTGAAAGCACACTACCCTTGACAGATCTTTTGTTGGCATTGGAGGCGTCTCTTTTCTTTTGCGGCAATCCCTGCTGATATGCCCTTGCTTTCCACAGAAGTAGCAGACAGTCGTTCCTGCTAAGCACTTTCTTCCTGGATGGTTCTTTTTGCACTTAAAACAAGGCTTGCCACTTTGAGGATTTTTGTTTCCCGTTTTCTGTTCTGGATCCCTTTTTATCTCCACTGACCTGATCTGTTTCACCTGCAGAAGGTTTCTCTCTGTTGTTAAAGCTTTACTCAAAGCTTCTTCGTACGATTCAATTGACCAGGTGCTCAGAGCCTGCAACAAATCCACTTTGAGTCCTGACATGAACTTCTGAGCCTTCTGCCATTCATCGGCATCGTACATCGGCACATACTTAATGAGCTGATTAAACTTAGTGTCGTATTGAGATACCGACATTTCTTCAGTTTGCTTCAGATTTGCAAACTCCCAGCTCTTCTCTTGCCTCCAGCTAAGAGGGAAGTATTTCTCATTGAAGGCTTTCTTAAAGGCCTCCCAGACTGACGTTGGAGTCTCATCAGTTTCGGATCCATGCCTCGAGCGGGTCCTTTGCAACGCTCGTTCTGCAGTCTGCCACCATTTTCCAGCTTCTTCTTCTAGCATGAAAGTGGCACAGTTTAACTTATCCTCATCGTTAAACTGGAGATGTCGAAACAACTTTTCTGTCTGCTCCAACCAATACTCAGCCATACTAGGGTCATCATTGGTTTTCCCCTTAAATATTGGTGGTCGTTGACGTCGGTATTGTTCCAGCACTTTCTCGGTAGGTCTGGCTGGTTCTCCTCTCGTCGTATGGGTTAAGAGGTTCTCTATAACCCTCTCAATACGATCCAAACGTCCTTCAGGCACTGTTGACTCTGTCATTGGTTCATCTGTCCTGATGCTGCCACTGTAGCGGCGATTACCACTACTTCTTACGTCTTCTATTCCCCGATTGGGGCTGACAGGAGTCATATTTCCTTGTTGTCTTGTTGTTACCATCTGAAAAGGCAAGGCAAAACAAAATCTTATTCCACGAGAATTTCTTTCAACAGGAAACTTCTTTTTATATATATAACATGATATATAACATCGTTTTATGGGAAACGTAAAGCACACATCTAAAACATCAGTAAGCGAAGTAAATCGTCCACGATTCTTTTTATGGGTTGGCTGGCTTCCAGACCCAAACATCATCGCTTATAATATCGTCATCAGACTCGACCTCGGGTCCTTCGAGGTTATCGTGCTCGGTCACTCCTTCTTCTTCTTCATCATCGTCCGAGCTAAGGTAGCCGGCGGCCATCATATCGGCTACCACCATGTCCTCCCAATCTCCTTCGGACTCGGACGATTCGTCTTCCTCAGGATCTTCATCTCCCTCGAGTTCACCTTCATCTTCGAGCATGTTGAGGGCATGATCACGGAACTGCTGGCAGAAGAAGAACAAAGATGCATAGTTGCCTTGGAGGTAAAGTCCCTCAGCCAAGTCTCTCCATACTCCTTCCATATGATTTATAAGGAAGTTTACTTGAGCGGTCATTAGGGTTGGCCGAACAAAACTGCTTGGCGGCACATCTCTTAATATCCCTTCGAGAAGGTCCAAGCGTCCGAAGACATCCACCACTATAGGCTCGTTATCTGCCCAACGACTGATCCAATGCGTTACCCAGAACTGCTCAAGATAATCGTTTTCCATGCTGCATCAAGAAACCAGTTAGATTTTCTACTATTCACCGAGAACAGTAGCCATTCAGTGTTCCGTACAGAAATAGTGCACCAGGTAAGTTCCCAGGAAAGAGTGGTGGGTCACAATGGACACACTTAAGTACCAAATCTTTCCTTAGCCAGAACTAGCCTAGACATGCACATCCCAGTACATCACACTTAAGTCATTTAAGTCATAATCTCTATATCATCGATCTCCTAATCTATAGATAAGGATTTCTAAGTCTAAGTTATCTAATCATCAAGTTCGAAAATTCCTAAAGATCTAACCTGATTCTCCAAATAAAAATTTGGCTCTGATACCAACTGTAACACCCCGCCTTCCAGGGCATTAGTATATGTTAGGATTTTTTTTTTTTTTATTTACATCGAGCATAAACCGATAATAAATCCTCAACATAACATTTATTTAATCACTCCCAAATATAACAAAGGAATGAAACATTTATTTTACATAAGCGGAAGCAAGATCAGAACCTTAAAAACATAACTTATGCGGGTACATACATACTGTTCACCCGACATAGCATTAGAAACAACATAAAACTCTAAACGATACATCCAAATAAAATATATAATTCTAGTCCCACATGGGACCCTCAAAATTTCCACCACGATCATGCCTCGACCACTTCTTTGCCCTTCCGGCCGCTTGCCTCACCTGGAACGTGGAATATTCCAGGGACACAGTCCAATATTAGAAGATGAAATCTTCTAAGTGAGGGTTAGATAAACATGTATGAATGATGCATGATGCACTTATATGAACAATATATACCCATAATGTAACTTCCCAGGCATCCCCAGCCCGGCTAGGAATCCTAGGCAAATCCCGAACCTCTGCGGAATAGGCCTAACGTTATTCCCTCAACGCCCTAGGGGAATTACGGCTACACTCTGAGGGTATCATCCCAACCCCATGCACAAGATCAATATGACAAATAAATATCGTGTTGTGCATACATCACGCTTTTCCATGCAACAGTATATGAATGAAAATGATCATATCATAAGAAAATATCATCCATGGAAAGGAAATTATATCATATAACGGCTAATAGGACAAAACCACTCACCTTTTCTGATTTTTTGGGTTACCTCGAAAAACGTGAAACTCGTCTCGATTTGCGTGCCAATCTCGATTTTCGCACCAAATGTCTCACCACACTTCCCAAAGCACCCTAGGCAAGATATTTATTTATTTAATCAATAAAACCTATTTTTCCTCAATTTTCTTGCCTTTTTCTCTATTTTTCTTTTATTTTTCCTTACTAATATTCCAAATTAAATACCTACACTTAATTTTTTTCAAATATTTTTATATAGAAAATTCTAAAATAATTTTCCAAGACATTTAAAAAAAATTGCACAAAAAACCAAGCTTGCACGCGCCCACACGCGCTGGCGCGTGTTAGGGCGAGTGAGACTGGCGCGTGGGGCCCACGCGCCGGTCGTCTTCTCCGGTGAAGGCCTCGCCGGAAAATTACAAAACCGATGCCAATTGAAAGCTTATGAAGAATCGATCCTAGGGGTACCTGATTGGGCTCCAAAAGAGGTCCGGAAGCCGTCCAACGAAGCGATTGAAGACTCGGCCAGGCGGTCCGCCTAGGGTTCCGGCGAGCTTCGATTTCCCCTTCAAATCGCAACCAAAACGCCTGAAAATCTCCAGAAATGGCCTTCAAGCTATGGGCAACAAAAGCCCTCTATCCTTTCCTCTCAATTTGTTCGAAAAACGGACCGATTTGAAGCTCCAAATTTGAAAACTTTCGGCCACTTCGTCCGCTATTTATAGGCAATCGTTGGGCTACCAAATGGCCTTGGGCAGCTTGCCCATTGCCTTAACCTTCTTCCCCTCCCCCGGATCGACCCAAAACCATCGTCACCCGACCAAAACATCGGGTTGCAGGTCGCGACATCGCGACCTGCATTCTGGTCGGATTTTGTTTCCAAAATCCGACCAACTCGAGGCCCAACGATGGCACTCGAGTGATCCTTGGCCTTCCCCGACCATCCCTCGTGAATGCCCATGGCTCATTTTGGCCGGTCGGCGACCGTGCGTGGCCTGGTCGATTTTCATGGCTGCCATTTTTGATTTTTTACAGTTTTGCCTCATCAGATTTGGTTTTCACGATTTGGCCCATTTCCTCACAACCCCTAGACTTTTGGTAATTACCATTAGGTCCCTTAATCTTTGTTCTTTCAACTTCTTCTTTGCAACTTTTTCAAAAAATGACATTTTGACCCCCCCTCGGGCAACTTTGAAAAATTACACTTTGGCCCGTTTCTTCGTTTTGGCTCTAAATGTACTTGTTTCTTCCTGAAACTTTCGAAGGGTTGTTCTACTCGACAAACCGAAGCTTCCCTTAGCTTCCGTTATCATTTCGGGAGTCTCCTACGAAGATTCGGTTTTATAGCCTAAATGGCAGCTGCATTTTTGCTGTACCGAAAACCGTTCTCAATTCCATTTCTTTCAGTCCTTAAAATCACGCCTTGGTATGCTCGTTAAAGGCGTCCCTATTTCCTTAATCATTTAAGCTTCAGGGTACTCCCTTCGACTGATTCGGTAAATTTTTCAGGCTTTTCTGACACCGAATTTCCCCGAATTTTTGATTTTCTTTCAAATTAATAACCCAAAGTTCTTGGGTATTATATGGGTGCCCAAGACTAAAACATGATTTTTAATGTACAGATGTGCGTGAAGACCACAATGGGCAACAAGTGGTATATGGATAGTGGATGCGCTCACGGCACATGACCGGTGAGAGAGTTCTATTTATAGATCTCACTCCAAAGGATGGAGGATCCGTCACTTTTGGTGACAATGCCAAAGGTAAAGTGGTTGGAGTTGGTATTATTGGCCAACCACATTTCACTATTATTAGAAATGTTCTTTTAGTAGAAGGCTTAAAGCATAATCTTCTTAGCATTAGTCAATTTTGTGATGATGGCTATGAAGTTATTTTCAAACAAAGGCATTGTCTTGTTATTGATGGTAATAATTCCATTATTATTTGTGCTAAAAGGCAAGGTAATGTTTACATTGCCGACATTGAAAAGATTAATGTAAAATGCCTAATGGTAAAGAATGAAGATGTTCTATTATGGCATAGAAGATTAGGTCATGTAAATCCGGACTTAATTAGAAAAATTTCTAATAAAGAGTTAGTTTTGGGTCTCTCAAAGATCAAATTTAATGAAGAAATCTTTTGTGATATTTGTTGTAAAGGAAAACAAACTCGAGCTTCCTTTAAATCTAAGAGTGAGATATCAACAAGTAAACCCCTACAATTATTACACATGGATTTATTTAGTCCAACACAAACTAGAAGTTTGGGTGGAAAATTTTATGTGTTTGTTGTAGTGGATGATTTTTCTAGGTTTACTTGGGTCATGTTTTTATCATCAAAGGATGAAGCGTTTCAAAATTTTGTCAAATTAGCCAAAAGAATTCAAAGAGAACAAGATGATAAAATAGTTTGTATTAGGAGTGATCATGGTGGGGAATTTGAAAATAAATCTTTCATGGAGTTTTGTGAAGACCAAGGGATTCTTCATCAATTCTCCACACTTAGAACCCCACAACAAAATGGTGTTGTAGAAAGGAAGAATAGGACTCTCCAAGAAATGGCAAGGACTATGCTTTTAGAGAGTAGCTTGCCTACTTATTTTTGGGCGGAAGCGGTCAATACCGCTTGTTATATTCTAAATAGGTTTAACTTAAGACAAGGAATTAAGAAAACTCCATTCGAGATATACTATGAAAAAAAGCCGAATGTGTCTTATTTTAAAACCTTTGGATGTAAGTGCTTTATCTTGAACACTAAGGATACCTTAGGAAAGTTTGAAGCTAAAAGTGACCAAGGCATATTTCTTGGATACTCAAACTCTAGCAAGGCATTTAGAGTATATAACATTAGAACAAATACGTTAGAAGAATCCATTCATGTGAAATTTAATGAACATTTTGAACCAAAGAAAATTAATGTTGAGGAAGATGAGATATTCATAGATCCATCAAAAGAGGTGAGAAAATCGAGCATTCAAGAGGAAGTCAAGGAAGATTCATCAAATCATCAACCTAAAACTCAAGAGAATCCATTAGATGAGATCAATCTAGATAAGCTACCCAAGAGCTATAAATTTGTTCAAAATCATCCTATAGAATAAATCATTGGAGAACCAAGTGAAGGCATAAGAACTAGAGCTTCATTGCATCATTTTTGTAACAATGTCGCTTTCATTTCAAAAGTTGAGCCAACTTGCATAGATCAAGCTTTAGAAGATGAATTTTGGATTAAGGCCATGCAAGAAGAACTAGACCAATTCAAAAGAAATGAAGTATGGGAAATAGTTCCTAGACCCAAGGACAAATCAATAATAGGAACCAAGTGGGTGTTCAAAAACAAATTAGATGAAAATGGGAACATAATTAGAAACAAAGCAAGATTAGTAGCCAAAGGGTATTGTCAAGAAGAAGGCATCGACTTTAAAGAATCTTATGCACCCGTGGCTAGATTAGAAGCAATTGGGATGCTCTTAGCTTATGCCTCTCACATGAAATTTATGTTATATCAAATGGATGTGAAGGGCGCATTCCTAAATGGCTATATAAGTGAAGAGGTATATGTAGATCAACCTCCCGGCTTTGAGGACCCTCACTTAGAAGGTCATGTATACAAGCTAAGAAAAGCGCTATATGGTCTCAAACAAGCTCCTAGAGCTTGGTTTGAAAGATTGAGCAAGTTCCTTATCGAAAAAGGATTTTCAAGAGGGAAAGTAGACACGACTCTTTTTGTAAAGCGTGAGGATTCAAATTTACTAATAATTCAAGTTTATGTAGATGACATAGTCTTTGGCGGCACAAGTGAAAAATTATGCAAAGACTTTGCAAACTTAATGACAAGTGAGTTTGAGATGAGCCTAATGGGAGAGTTAACATATTTTCTAGGGCTTCAAGTGAATCAAACCAAGGAAGGAATATTTGTGCATCAATCAAAATATTTAAAAGAAATGTTAAAGAAATTTGGGATGGAAAATGCTAAGTCAATAGGTACACCAATGAGTACATCCACAAAGTTAGACAAAGATGATCAAGGCATTAATGTGGATCAAAAACTCTATAGAAGTATGATAGGGTCTTTACTTTACCTCACGACAAGTAGACCCGATATCATGTTTAGCGTATGCCTATGTGCTAGATTCCAATCAAATCCTAAAGAGTCTCATGTAATGGCGGTGAAGAGAATTTTCAGATATTTGATAGGAACGCCAAATGTTGGTTTATGGTATCATAATGGGGACGATTTTGAATTAATAGGCTATTCCGATACGGATTTTGCCGGCTGTAAAGTTGACCGGAAAAGTACATTCGGAACTTGTCAATTATTAGGAAATAAATTGATTTCATGGTTTTCCAAAAAGCAAAATTCGGTGGCATTATCGACCGCCGAAGCTGAATATGTAGCTGCTGGTAGTTATTGTGCTCAAGTTCTTTGGATCCGTCAAGAATTAACCGACTTTGGAATTTTGTTTAACCAAACTCCTATCAAGTGTGATAACACTAGTGCTATTAATTTATCAAAAAATCCAGTGTTACACTCTAGAACGAAACATATTGAGGTTAGGCATCACTTCTTAAGGGATCATGTGCAAAATCAAGAGATTGTTTTAGAATTTGTCCCAACTGACTTTCAATTAGCCGATATTTTCACTAAACCCTTGTCGGAGGATCGTTTTAATTTTATTCGAAGAGAATTAGGAATAATTAATCCTTTTGAGTAGTATTGGATATCTATTTTCATGCCTCTGGGTAATCTGTTTTCTGGCACATATAAAGAGTCGACTCCTTATATTTAAAAGTCGACTCTTGATAAAAGTCGACTCCTATTTTCATAAAAGTCGACTCTCATAGAAGTCGACTCCTATCTTATTAAAAGTCGACTCTGAATTATTTTTAAGCCGCGTTCATGTCTGTCAGCCTTCCCTCTTCTTTTTTTTTAAAACCCTATTCTCTCTCATTCCATCTCTTTTCTCCCGAATCCCCCTACCTCTCTCAAACTCGTGCTTGCCTACTTCATTGCCCCTTCCTGCGGTTCGATTGCATAGGTATGTGTTTGTTTTCTTTTTTTGGTTGCTTTGATGTTTAAAATCATATTTTGTTCGGTTGTTTTGTTGATTCATAGAATGATGTTTTCCTTGTTGTTTTTGCTTTTATTCCGATCTTATTATCTCTTCCTATGCATTTTGTGGCCTTTCTCCTTAAACGCGTCCCTGTAATCGCCCTCTTTCCATATCCTGAACCATCTAGTTTCATACCAGAGTCGAATCCTATTGTTCCAAGAGTCAACTCTCAGTATCCTTAAGAGTCGACTCCCAAACATCTTCAGAGTCGACTCCCCTGCCATCAGAACCTACTCATGGCTCCTCGAAAACGTTCCCGCTCTTCGTCATCATCCAATTCGCCACCACCCGAATTGTAACACCCGAGAAAATTTTTGAGGATAAAATGATATTTGGTAAAGGGCAAAATTGGAAATTTGAGAAAAATGAGACCTTAGGGCACACTAACCTAGCTTTGGACGACCGAATTAGCCAACGGGAGTACCTCGGACCCTAGATTGCCCAAGAAAATGGTGTAGTATCGACGAGCAATTAAAATTATGATTTTTAGTGATAAAAAAAAATGAGATCGGAACAGTTTTCGGTACAGCAAAATACAGCTGCCCATTTAGGTCGTATTACCGAATTGCTATAAACGACGTCCAAAAAGTCAACGGAGAGTGTCAGGGAATAGTATTCGATGTGTTGAACAACCCTTAAGTGGTTTCGGGTTGAATCGAGCGGATTTGAGGTCAAATAAATCATTCGGGCCAAAGTGTAATTTTTTAAAAATGCCCGAGGAAGGTCTAAACGGCAATTTTTCGAAAGTTTCAAGGGAGAAATAAGAAGTATTAAGCTTGAGGGTCTTAGTGAGGGTGTTAGAAGGATCAGGGGCTTGAGGAAAAGGGCTAAAATGCAAAATAAAAATTTCAGGGTGTTAAAGTGCAATTTTCGAAAAATTGCACAGAGATGGCAGATTTGGCCACGATTTTGGCCGGAAAATCTGGCCACTGGATGGCCTAGGGTCGTCAGGGAGTGGCCTAGGGTGGCCTAGGAGGCGTGGGGAAGAAGCATGACCGGAAAATCGGCCACGTGGTGAGTTTTTTGGGCTATAAATAGGCGAGGGTTTCGACCGAGAAGAAGGCACCAAATCGAGCCCGTTCTCGAACGATTTTTTTGAGCTTAGATAGAGGTCTTTTGGTCTCCAGGAGGTGAGGATCATTTTGGGAGTGGTTTGAAGCGTTTTGGTGGAGGTTTGAGGGAGATTCGAGCTTGGCCGAGGGTTTGAGGCGGTCCGCCTCCCGCCGCCTGCAACCGGCCATTTCGGCCACTTTCCGGTGGCCTTTCGGCCTGATTTTAGTGGGGATAGGATCGACTTCTCAAGGGCTTTCGGGGGATACCGGAATCGAGGCCATCGGAGCACCCGCCGGCGGCCGGCTAAAGGTTGAAGAAGGTGGCGCGTGACTGCCACGCACCTGCAGGTTTTGCCCAGCCACGCACCCGCGCGTGAGACGTCAGGTAATTTTGGATTTTTTTTAATTATTTTAAGAAAATTATTTTATTAATTATAGTGCAAGAAAATTTGGAAAATTGTTGGAAAAAATGGTCATTTTGTAATTTTCAAAGTGAAAAAGGCTTATGAAAAATAGGAGAAGGTATTGGAAAATCCTTAGAGATTTTTGGGAGATAGGAATTAATTATTTATGAATTATTGTGAAGAGAAATCAAGGAAAAATTCTGAGTAGGTATTTATTAGAATTTTTCAGGAGAAATATAAAGAAAATAGGAAGAAATTACAGAAAATTGGAAAAATAGATATTGATGTGATTATGAACAAATGTGATGACTAAGGTATCGGTGAAACTCGAGGTTGAAGTACAGGAGCGTCAGGTGCAAGAAACGAGGCTATGCACGCAGATCGAGACAGGCGTGCAAATCAAGGCTGACCGCGCTTGACAATTGGAATTCGTCTAAAGGTGAGTGTTCTCCCCAAACTCGATTTGACTTGTGAGTGGTTCTTCCCAAAAAGATTTCAAGTGACATGTAAATGGTTTTCATGCTCAGCTTGTGATGAGTTGTCCAAATGATTGTTTACATGTGCATTAAACGTTGATTTTTTTATTTGAATGATGCATGTTATGAGTTTAAGTGACGCATGTTATGATTTTTCGACCATTGGCTTGGTTGTGTCATTCATGTGGAATGTGGGTTGTTAACCTGTGACGAAGCCCAGAGTGACAGCACTCGGGATGCGTACCTAGGATTAATGCTTGGTGATCACTTGGGACGGGGCTGAGACGGACTTCACCCTACGGGACCCAAGTGGCGGGGCTGCGAGTGGACACCACCCCAGGATCCTTTGAGCGGTAGCATTAATGCCTAGGTGACGTCGATTCCAGGGATAGTGCTGACGTGACACTCTTGGGGCTAGGGTTGTGTTTTGGAATGCTTGAGTGGGAGCGTAAAGCCTGACAATGATAGTGGGGTGATTCCTGGGTTCATGTGTCGAGGTTGTCCCTCTTAAGCAGGATCGGTTTGCCAATGGGTCGATTTGGTCGTGTCGCCTATAGAGAGATTGCGTTTTCCCCGGTTAGGGTTAAATGCGTTGGGATTCTCTTAGGCTGGTGCATGTTGAGATTTATCTGTTTTGTGTACATGATTCTGCATACATTCATGAAAATGTTTTCGAACTCTTACGTAGATGATTCAGCATCTAATTTGGACTATGTCCCTAGAATATTCAAACGTTCCAGGTGAAAGCAGTGGCGTCAAGATAAAGAATGTCGTCAGGATGTAGCAGTTGGTTTTGTCTATGTTTTCACTATTCAGAGATTATGTAATGTATTTTCATGAGAAACATCGATTCAGATATTGTAAAGAAATTGTCAGTTATATGTATATATTTGAGGTTACGATCTTGCTTCCGCTGATATGATTGATGATGCCTGTCTTAGTTTATTTATTAAATGTTGTTATACTAAGAAGGCACGATCGAGATTGTCGGGAAAACGGTTTTGATGGCTATCGAGGAGTTTATGTGGTGTTTGATTTAAAATTTCCCGAAATCTCGAATTAACGGTCGCTTGGGAAAAGTGGGGCGTTACATTTGGTATCAGAGCGAACTAGCAAAATCCCCGATTGGAGACTCAGAGGTACTAGTGGAAATAGAAAATGTTTGAGTCAGTAACAATTAGTATGACGTGACGTACTCAAGTTAGGTTTGTAAGTAGGTGATATGAATCATTGAGGTTCAAGTATTAGAATGATTTAGTAATTATCGAGGATTCGAGTAGTAGAATCATTATTGTTCAAGTGTTGATGTTTTCTTTTTCAGACGGAAAGGACTCGAAGAATCCTGGATCTCAATGAGCAAGATGAAGGAAACAGTAGTAGCAATCATCGTGGTCGCTCAGTGAGTCGTGCCACAAGCAGTCGCCATAGTCACTCTACGAGTTCTGCTACGAGTAATCACCGTAGTCGCTCGACAAATCGTGCCGCGAGCAGTAGACGACAAGAAGAGCAATCGGGTCCTAATGAGAGTAGACTTGATCGAATAGAACGGATCTTAGAAGGCGTGCTAACACATGTAACGAGGAACGAGGCGTCGAGACGCACTCCCCATATGCTGGATCAATATCGCCGGCAAAGACTCCCGGTGTTTAGAGGCAAAGCAGGAGATTACCCTAGTGCAACTGAGTACTGGATGGAGCAAACTGAGAAGCTGCTCCAACATCTGCAGTGCAGCGACGAAGAGAAGGTTAACTGCACTACATTCATGCTTGAGGGAGAGGCTGCACGATGGTGGCAATCAGCCCAACGAGCCCTACAAACGACACCCGAGCAGGCAGCACAGAATCTAAGGCCGAGACAAGATCAGACGATAACCTGGGAAGCATTTAAGGAAGTTTTCAATGCTAGATACTTTCCCCAAAGTTGGAAGGAAGAGAGAACTTGGGAATTTATGAACTTAAAGCAGACTGACGAAATGTCAGTAACTCAGTACGATGTCAAGTTCACTCAACTGATCAGATATGTGCCTATGTACGAAACGGACGAGAGGCAGAAGGCACAAAAATTTGTGAGTGGATTGAAAGTAGATCTACAACAAGCCCTCAGTTCGTGTATCATTAACACTTACAACGAGGCACTGGATAGGGCTCTGACCACCGAAATGAACCTACTGCGTGTAGGATTGATAAGATCTGATGAAAAGAAGAAAGAATTGAAAGGCACAGAGCATAAGACGAGAGGAAAAAATTTCAAAGATAGCAAACCGTGTCCCCGATGCAATAAGGAACACCCAGGAAAGAATTGTTCTCAAGGGCATATCACATGTTTTTCGTGCGGCGAAAAAGGACACAAGGAAAAGAATTGCCCAAAGAAGAAAGACGTGCCTCCAACTGGGAATCAAACGGGGATCACATGCTACTCGTGCAATCAACCCGGTCACTACGCCAATGAATGCCCGAAAAGACAAAAGATGGATCAACTTGGGAAGATAACCATGATGCCAGGACCTCGTACCGGACGAGTCTTTTGTCTGACAAGAAAAAATGAAGAGGTCTATCCTGGCTTGGCAAGAAAGGACGAAGAAACCCATCCAACAATGACCAGAGATATGCCGAGTTAACTCAATGTTATCAATTTCTGTGCCATCTTGACAGATGAGTTAAAGTTCGATGTTATCAATTTCTGTGTCATCATGGCATTAGCATTAGAATCGGTTGGAAGTCAATGAAATGTATTTTGAGGACACAATTGAATATAATAATAAGTGTTATGAATCATCTTGGGATTTGTGTAACTGCCTGTTCAAAGCTACAACGAGATATTCTGAGAAATAAAAACATGTTTGGTAAACTCGGATCATAAGTGAATGTAAGGATACTGAGTGGTACCTAGGACATCTCAAATTGGAAGTCATTAGCAAATATCACGGACCAAATTTTGAGGATGAAATTTTTTTTTAAGGGGGGGAGGATGTAACACCCAAGAAAATTTTTGAGGATAAAATGATATTTGGTAAAGGGCAAAATTGGAAATTTGAGAAAAATGAGACCTTAGGGCACACTAACCTAGCTTTAGACGACCGAATTAGCCAACGGGAGTACCTCGGACCCTAGATTGCCCAAGAAAATGGTGTAGTATCGACGAGCAATTAAAATTATGATTTTTAGTGATAAAAAAAAATGAGATCGGAACAGTTTTCGGTACAGCAAAATACAGCTGCCCATTTAGGTCGTATTACCGAATTGCTATAAACGACGTCCAAAAAGTCAACGGAAAGTGTCAGGGAATAGTATTCGATATGTTGAACAACCCTTAAGTGGTTTCGGGTTGAATCGAGCGAATTTGAGGTCAAATAAATCATTCAGGCCAAAGTGTAATTGTCTAAAAATGCCCGAGGAAGGTCTAAACGGCAATTTTCTGAAAGTTTCAAGGGAGAAATAAGAAATATTAAGCTTGAGGGTCTTATTGAGAGTGTTAGAAGGATCAGGGGCTTGAGGAAAAGGGCTAAAATGCAAAATAAAAATTTTAGGGGGCTAAAGTGCAATTTTCGGAAAATTGCACAGAGATGGCAGCTTTGGCCACGATTTTGGCCAGAAAATCCGGCCACCTGGACGGCCTAGGGTCGTCAGGGAGTGGCCTAGGGTGGCCTAGGAGGCGTGGGGAAAAAGCATGGCCGAAAAATCGGCCACGTGGTGAGTTTTTTGGGCTATAAATAGGCGAGGGTTTCGGCCGAGAAGAAGGCACCAAATCGAGCCCGTTCTCGAACGATTTTTTTGAGCTTAGATAGAGGGCTTTTGGTCTCCAAGAGGTGAGGATCATTTTTGGGAGTGGTTTGAAGCGTTTTGGTGGAGGTTTGAGGGAGATTCGAGCTTGGCCGAGGGTTTGAGGCGGTCCGCTTCCCGCCGCCTGCAACCGGCCATTTCAGCCATTTTCCGGTGGCCTTTCGGCCTGATTTTAGTGGGGATAGGATCGACTTCTCAAGGGCTTTCGGGGGGTACCGGAATCGAGGCCATTGAAGCACCCGCCGGCGGCCTCTGGGGTTCGAAATGCATGGGTATATCAACCCACCCGAGCCTCCTCCATGACTCCTTCTTCAGTGGAGCCTTCTCCAGATGACCCTTATCGCACCCCAGTTCACCGTCCTCCTCCATCTGATTAGGCCGGACCTTCCTTCGCACCACCTCAGCCTACCCCTCATCTTCTTCCTACTCAGTCTCGACTGGCGCAGCTTGCTCATGATGTATCTCAGCTCCGGACTCGCACCGATGCCGATCATGCTGCCCTACAGGCCGAGTTGCAGGATTTCAGGATTTCAGTGACTGACATGTTTCGCGATCTTTATCATGTCTTTGACAGACGCCTTCCTCGTCAGCTGGATCAGCCAGATGACACTCCATCATGGGTTTCTTTACCACCTAGAGATGTCTAGGTTATCAGATGTACATGGATTGATTTAGACATATTTTTTTGGAAAGTTTGATACAATATTTTGTGATGCTATGGTTAGCTTTTTTTTTTGTTGTTGTATCTTACTCTCATGATGTTCTCCTGTAATTATTGATTTCATGTATTCAGTGCTTGGTTTCATTTACCTCTATATTCAGTGCTTGATTTCATTATATTTTTTTACTAACCCTCTTGTTTTCTTATTGTCTTTTGATCATGACAAAAAAGGGGGAGAGAAATCTGGTAAGCTGTGTAATATTTTAATGCTATTGAATATTTCATTAGGGGGAGCAGTTAGTATGATAGTAAAGAGGAGCCTTATTTTTTAAAATATATATATAATATAATATTTTTTTTAAATTTGTCCTTGTCAAAATATTCCTTAAAATTTTATTACCCATCAGAAATAAAAATTGTTTTTGTCATTATCAAAAAGGGGGAGAATGTTAAGCCAACTTGTCCCAATTAATTTTTAAATAAGTTTTGAAAATTAATAAAAACAATATTTTATAATTGATGTATAATTTGTAGTCCATATTTTTTTTCTAAGAAAACTATTTTATATTTTTTAAAATAATCACAACATACTCTAAAATTATGGTTTTTATTAAAGTCAAGTCTCAAGAATTTATTATATGTATAAATTTATTTTCTGTAATTTTTGGCTTTGGAAGTTGACTCTTGTTCTTCTAGAGTCGACTCCCATTAAGCTGAAGTCGACTCTTGGATAGCAAGAGGGGACCCAGCCGAGAGCAGAATTATGCAGAGTCGACCTAGCAGCATTGGTATTTTTCGAAGAGTCGACTCTTGCATTATAGAAGTTGACTCTTGTTCTTCTAGAGTCGACTCCTAATTAAAATGAGAGTCGACTCCTGTGAAAGGAAAGTCGACTCCTTGGGGTCCAACGGTAAATTTTTTTGAACGTTGCACAGATTCTTCAGGCTCGTCTATAAAAGCTTCAAGACCATTTTGCTTAAGAAGTTTAGCACTTATTTGATTTCAAAGAAGCTCTACAAGCTCCCAATCTCTCTCATCAAGTGAACCAAGCATACAAAGGCTCTCAAGCTACATTGCTCAATCTCTCAAGAGCCACAAGGCAAGGAAAGGAGATAGTCCTCAAGTTGTATCTGAAATACTCCATCTTGAGGTTATTGTATCCTTCATTTACTTATTGCCTTGTATAATCTTCTAATAGTTTAAATCATTTGAGTCCAAGTGTGGACAAAGTATTGTAATCATCTAAACATTATTGTGGATAGCTTGGGTCTCCTAGAACCAATTGTAATCTAGGATTGTTTTAGTTTCCAAGGTGATCTAAGGAGAAAACCTTGGTGTTTGATTTATAGTGGAACCTCAAGTGTGGTTAAATCTTGGGAGAGTGGAGTAGGTGTGTGGAATACACCGAACCACTTAAAAATCGTTTTGTGACTTATTTTGTGTTTCATTGATATATCTTGTAGCTAGTAACTCATCTCTTCATCATCTCACATATATCTATATAAACTTAATTTTGGGAGATTTGTAATAACATTTTCTTTATTTCTAAATAGCTAATAAAAGTTTAAAAGCACTCAATTCACCCCCCCTTGAGTGGCCAAACCCTAAGGGACCAACATTTGTGAGTGCACATATTTTAACAAATTGAAACTAATTTAAGTGTAACTCGTATTAAGAAGTTTAAATTTCAAATCATTCTAAAATACCAAGTTTAAAAGAAAAAGAAAGACTTTTGAATGTCCCAACCAAAAGACTTTAGAAATCCTCAGTATAAATTTCTAAACCACTAAAATTCAATATATGAATATAAAAGTCGTCTATTTCTACCAAAATAAAATAAAAGATTTTAAATGAAGGATTAATCTACTTTGCCTAATAGCCTTACTGAGAGGCTGACCAAAGGGCACGAAATAACAAAAATGCCCTCACCCAAATTACAAATTTCCTTCCCCTACCATTTCCTTACCCGTCTCCTTTCTCTCCATTTCCATGGCTGCCTCTATAAAGCACCGACCATTGCTGCGATTGTGAGGTGTCGAAGCGAGGCAATGTAGCGGTGAGGCAGTAAGGTAATGCAGCAGCGATCAGCGCTTGCCGAAGGCAACCATGGAAAGGGAAAGAGATGAGAGATGAGGTTGGCAAGGAAGGGGCAGGGGAAGAAAATTTGCAATTTTGGTGAAAGCAATTCTATCATTTTTGTGCCCTTTGGTAAGTCTCTCTATAAGACTGTCGGGCTGTGTAGCATGGTTCTTAAATGAAAGCCAAGTTCGTACAATAGATTTTTCATGTTTAATACACTTGATATCATCGAAATATAACCTATACATACTTCTAATTCATCTCATAAAAACAAATATAGACTCTACATATCATTACATGCCACAAAAATAACGAAACTTCCCAAAACCTATGCTTCAAGTATTTCTTTCCCTTTCAAGCCACTTGTCTTCCTAGAATGTTTGAATATTCTAAAGGATGAACCAAATTAGAAGATGAACATTCTAAGTAAGGAACCCCCCAAAAATAAAGCATTTATATAAAATGCGAGTAGGAAAGAAAATGCAACTTTCTATTATACGATGTCACTTGTGATCATGTTAGCCTCCTTATAAGAGCTTTTTTAACTGGTGTCAAAAGCACTTCTTGGAAGGGCCCCTACCACAACACCTTGGGTCTAAGTAGTAAGAAAAATACAAGTTTCCACTCCGCAATGTCACATGTGATCGTATCGGTCTCTTTTCAAGAGTTTTCTCACTTGACATCAGAAATGCCTCTTGGAAGGTCCCTGACCACGTCACCTTAAGCCTAAACAACGTAGAGCAAATTAGTATGACCATATATAATCATAGATGCAAGTGAAAAACCAAACAAAATAGCTTTCCAAACCAATCTTTTTTCATGCAATACGATAAGTCACGGAATAAAAATTTATGAGTAGGAAAACCTCATCTCAATGTCTATTTGAAGAAGATCTCGCTGCTCTTTCTAATTTCTCAACCTCTTTTTGGTCACTTTGGTAGCAAGCCTTTCTTCCTTCCACTTGTTTTCTGTCTTTCTTCCTCCATTCCCTATTTTTCCTCTTCTCTTACACTTACTTCAAATCTCTCAAATGAGAGACCCTCTCCCAATTTATAGACCGCCTCATCTTTCATATCAAGAAGCAATTTAATACGAGGGATTTTGTATTTTATTTTTGTTTTTAATACTTTCTATTTTTGTGAAAAATTCCTATATATTCATGCGGGCATAGAGGAAGACGAAAGGAGTCGAGGCATCAATGAGGGATAGCTTTCAAGCCATCCCCAAAGATGTAAAGGGTTGCTGCTGTCCATTTTTATAAGGGACCATGGGATATAATAACGACATTGTTATAAGTCATTGACTTAAATGAATTATCTTTTGTTCTTAATTGATGAATTAAATATAGCCAAATCAATTTAATTAAAAAAATCTCAGTTTAAAAAATTTTTAGCTTGACGGCGATAGTAACAGACTCAAAAGGAGTTATTTACACATTAAATATAAATAAAAAGACCCAAATAATCATCACTTATATTTAATGTGTAAAGTGTAAATAACGTTTTTGAAGTTTGAACTCAGAGACTTATTAATTTGGACGCAAGTCACAACCATTTGACCCCTTCCGAACCATGAACCGCCTGGATCAGTTCCAGACGTCTAACTAGATTGACCCGGCAAATTTGGGTATTTTTCACGGATTAAGGATCCAGTTGGGTCCACATTGGAACACCCGGCCCATTTGGGCCTAACCCAAACCTTTTTTAAAAAAATTTAGACCCGACCCTGGTTGGCCTATCTGTCTAGCCTAGCTGCAAAACCGAGTCGTCTTACACTCCAGTGAGCGTCCCGAATGCCCAAAAACCCCTCAAAGGGCGATTTCACCTAAAAATTCTGTATCATTTTTTGGGCCTTGCTTTGGGCCGCATACACAGCCCACACTTCTAAGCCACTGAATGGGCCTAAGCCGAGCTTTGATAGGCTTTTTGTTTCTGGACGATACTGGCATAGCATCCTTAGTCGCCATCTTCTTGTTCTTTCCATATATAGCTATATTCCAATTCATGCGCTGAAATGTCAGCCGCCCCTTGATGGATTGGAGCTTTCTTATTATTATTAACCTTCCCATTTGTCCCCTTTTGTTTTTTTCTTGGGTTAGGCAAAACACTACCTAAAGGTTATCGATAAGGTGTCTAAGCAGCACTCGACTCGTGGCTATGATGTAAATGAGTGTCTCTAATTAGTTTCAATTGATTTCATTTAAAATTTTATGGAAACAAGCCCCACCGATTGAGTTAGTTAATTAAAGTCCCACCCGTGCTCCTCTGACCTGATCAAAGAGATTAATAAATATATTGTTGTTCCCCATCTCACTCACCAGAGACCTGTGGCCAGTGAAACCTAATCGCATGAATTGATTTCTTTCCTCATCTCACTCTCTGTCGTGTGTTCATCATTCATACAAAAGTCTCTCCCCCCACTAAATCCTCATCTCGTGCCTAAACAATCCATCAATGGGTGTGTTTTCTCAAAGAAACCTAATGGCAATCAAGAGGAAGGTATTCTTCTTCTTCTTCTACATCTTTCCTTCTTTCACCATGTATTGGTTATTGGAATCGAAGAATCCATTGACGGCAGATTAGGGTTTGGTGGCATTAGTGGTGTTGACACAGGGGTTGTTGCTTTAGATCCAAAGCTTCATTTCGCAAACATTAAGGTTGGTACTTCATATCCTAAGTTCCTCGCTCGAATTCCATGTATGGCTGAGAGCACCCATAGTGGTTAGTGATCGACCATAACAATAATAATCACTAGCCAACCACTACCAATATTTTTTATTTTTATTTTTACTTTTGTGCAACTACGGTGGAAAAGAAAGGAAGAACATTTTGAGATTAAGAAAAAATAACAATTGTAACGTAACAACAGGGGAAAA
Source organism: Diospyros kaki (assembly GCA_036245055.1). Lineage (NCBI taxonomy): Eukaryota > Viridiplantae > Streptophyta > Magnoliopsida > Ericales > Ebenaceae > Diospyros > Diospyros kaki. Next base: position 12,554,916 of record BSEG01000015.1, on the reverse strand, counting down.
AGTGTTAATACTGTATATGAAGTCAAGAAAAGTCTATTATATTCACAGTAGTTGATAAAATGTACTCAACCCTCAAGGATCTTAATCACATCACCAATTAGAAGAAGACGACAAAACAGACTGCGTTTTGATTTAGGAAGTAGTACCTTGATTAGTATTTCATCTTGTTTTCAATAAAATTAACATGAAAACAGAAGGAAACACAGGTCAATTATCATGCAAAGAAGAGAGCTTCGCTAATGAGCATAGAGCAAAAACAGCAGTCACCTTAACAACAAATAACAAGCAAGGAGCAGCACTTTCATTACAAGATCTACACAACAACATTGCTTCGGTGAACAGTAAGCCTCCCAAGTGATTGTTGGCTGAGGCTTTGAATGAGCCGACGACTGTAGGTCCACATGTAATCGGCATCGCGATAATCCACAAGAGAACCATCAAGCATGCGCGTAGTGGCCAACTGTGAACCTCAAAGCAGCAGCTGCAGCAGCAGGAGGCGATGTTGCTTTACCAGTTAAGTTGCTCCGATGATGTTAAGGAAGAACCCACAAACAATTGCGCGATGGCAAGACATCCAAGGGTGAGAAGGCGAGATTTCGGTCCCAAAGACACAATAGGGCCTGCAGCCAACCCTTTCCGTACTTCTGTTAGCATCAGAGGACCAATCTTCTGATCCACAACCAAGAAAGGTCATAGCTTCTTTAGAATCCAATTCAACGATAACTATTCATTTACCCTTTTTTCCCGCCAAGAAGAGAGATTTCACAAAGCCAACCCTACCAGTCCAACTGAAACATTGAGAAAGACTCGACCGCTCCCATGTCCCAACGATCCCTCTGTACTTATTCCACACGCCCATTACCACTACTAATATACGACAGTTCAATGCCGATTACTAATAATACTAATAAGATAAATAGACTCTCAGAGCATATCAACTCCTAAAGCCTGAGCTTTATGCTTCAAGGATCTCAAGTAACTGATAGCTTCATCCAGAATCACAATGGCGTCCTTACCTTTCCCACCGGGAACTATGTTCTGCAGAATGTTCACCGTTTCTCGTATCTTATCCTTTCTCAGTCTCTTATTGCTTGTCACGGAACCAAATTCTTCAAATCCTTGATTTTTGCCATCGGCACAGCTAGATTGTGCATCATCTTCATAATCAAAGCATCTCCCTGGCTTCACAGAGCTTGCAGTATCCGTGACTGATGGCACATCATAGCCTCCATCAAACAGTTTCATCCTCTTGTTTGGCCCGGCAGAGCTACCAACTTCTTCTACACTTTCCTCAAACCATTCTTGTTTCTCATGAGCAGTCATTGTACTCGGCGAATGACCAGTGCTGGCTTCTTCATCATCCTCTGAGCAATTGTCATCGTCATCAGAGTACAGCAATGCATCAAGCTCTTCAGTGTCTTCGTGCATCTCACTTCCCACGCTATCCCCGAGATTTTCATTGTCTTCCTCAGTCAAAATTGGACCCGGGAAATTCGTAGAATCTCTTCCTGTTTCTACCTCTCTCTTATTCAAATCATAAGCATCGTTGAGCTTTGACCCCCAAGGAGGCAGGCATTGGCCTGCAGTTCCAATCCAGGAACTAAAGATCAAGGTGGTTTGATCCCCAGACTGATCAAACACAAGGAATCTCTTCTGAGCCTGTCCGGATGCTGGACTCGGCACAACATCGCTGGGTTTCCCAGACAGGCCAGCAGGGCTTTCCTCTTTCAAAATGGAGTTCGTTACAGGGGCAACATCCCGATGGAGGGAAGGCAATCGATAAAAGCAATCGCGAGGTTCAATCGATTGGCTTGTCCTTGAAAGAGGAAACCCAAAAGACGGGAAGCCGAGCAAAGTTCCGTCGCTTGGCGGAACAAGATTAGCCCGAGAGCTCGTGCAAGCAGGTGGCGTATCCCTCTGCCCCAGGATAAATCTGGTGCCCAAGGCATTCGAAATGGGTGACTGCTGACCAGAATGCTGGCGTTGAAACAAGGATCCAAGATCCTTTTCCATCCAACCAAAACAATCACCTAAATTCACAAACATACACACCAAATCAGATGAAACCCGATGCAAATCAAGCCGAAACATTCAGTAAACAATCAAGTCTCGATCCGCAAAACGTACCGATGAACGAAGGTATAGTAGTACAGGATGCTGATTACGTCCGCTTTCCTCTACGAACAATCGAAAAAACTAAATACTCCAGCTTAATTTGAACAAAGGCAACGGCAAAAACAACGAATTCTACGTGACAGGCTTTAGCAAATGGCGAAAATACTCAGCCTGCAAAAAACCAACAAACGAAAACGCATAAGATACAGAGATAAAAGAAAAACACAAATATCAAATTCCGAAATAAAGATCTGTAAATCAACTAACCTGGCAATCCTGAAGAGGTTGAAAGCAAGCTATAACTCTAACTATGATGGTGGCGCTGCCAGCAATCCCATTCTCGTGTTTCAATGCCCGGAATCTTGTTTGGCTCGCTGCTTGGCACACCATAACTACAAATCCCCAACCCTTCTGACCAAAACACCAACACTTTCTTCAACCAAACAAGGATCAAACAGAACCCAACAGAAATTCAATGGAGAAACCAATCGGAGAATTTGATTTGATTTGCAGAATCAAACGAAAACGAGGAGAGGTAAAAGGGCGATTCAGCTAATCCTGCGGACGTAGCAGGGAATGACGACGAAAAGATTGGTTCCCATTTAAGGCAGATTTGTGTTGAATCGAATGAGTCGATGGGTTTGTTGATGGCAAGAAGGGAATTACAGAATTACTCGGCAGTAGAGGTTCAAGGAGATGACTTTACGAAACACGTCGACGGAGAGGCTGTACCACCGCATGCTGTTTGTGCGCCGATCTGAACACCACGACTGTTTGCTTTGCCGCAACCTCTTCGAAAATCCTGCGAGAGTTGGAGAAGATAAGATTTAGGTACTGGAAAATCGAGGGGAAATCTAAGCCGATACGGGACCCTTTGTTTGGTTGCAGAGAAAATCCCCTTGAGCAAGGAAAGGAGTTCAGGATTTCTGAAATTGTGAAATTGAAACCAAATAGCGGACAGTAAAATATTCTTTTCGCTTTGCTACTTTTTCTCAGGAAATGAGACACTGACAGATTAGCTTATCATATTAATTTCCCTTCTTCAGATCAAAACGCAGCTCACCAAGAGAAAAGCTTTCAAAGAACCCATTTTTACAAGAAAATTTTCAGGAAAAACACAAAAAAGACACAAAGAGATAAAAATTAAGGCAATGAACAAGAAAGATCCAGGCGGAAAACACAAGAATCAACAGTAAAATAAAAGCGAACAAGAAAGCCAGAGAACCAAACCCAGATAGATCTGAAGACTTACACTAGAGAGAGCCAATTCCAGAGCAAGAAAACCAGAACCCAGATGGCTTATCCTCAAAACCAAATAATCAAAGACTCAGGTCGAGCCCAAAACAAAGACCCCAAAGCCTTTTTGCAGAGAGAGAGAGAGAGAGAGAGAGAGGAGTGAGAGTGAGATATGAGGAAGGTGCACGGATGGGGAGGCTGAGGAGGCTATATAGAAAACCAAATTGACATGAATGTCCTTTGAGTTCGTGTGGTAGAGCCGAGAGGAGGCTACTCTTCCTTCTGTTTTTTTTTGGGTTTTCTTCATACGTGCGCTACGCACGCTTGGAATTAGTGTACAATCATGTAGAGAGAGATAAATAAAGGTAGGAGTGAGCGTGGGTGGTTGTATCATGAGTCCATGAGTTTTTGATGAGATTGATTTTATCTGCATCCCCAAAATGCCCCTCCCTGTTCTTTTCCCTTTATTTCCCATCCCATTGGCCATCGATACTATTCTTTGCAAAATTTATTTAATTATAAAAGCATCACTTTTTTACCTCTTATTTCCTATTCTAAAACTGTTAAGGTGGTTAAGTTGATTAGCGAATGAGTATGCAAAGCACGTAACCAAACATTGTTATTAATTTTAAATTTATAAGTAACATAATGGTTATTTATTTCAAATTCCTCTTTTAAGTAGTAGTAGTATAAGCGTTTGATTTGAGACGATTATGTATAAGTTTTTTTTTTTAATTTGTATTTCATACTTCACAAATATTTGCATCCTAATGCAGTTAAAAGAAAAAACTTGGATTTGACTTAATATTCTTTTTCTGGGGGGGGGGGGGGTGAGATATTTGGAGGGACAACTTCAACTAATTTGAGGCTACCTTTTAAACTGTGGTTCATGCGTTTGTACCGATAGTTAAAGCAAAATAAGAGAGGAAATTAGGGGGGAAGGCATCCAATGCGAGGCATGAAGACCAATAATTTGGAGCTTGACCGTTCAAAAGAAGCATCATGGAAAGCCAGAGAGGCCCCCATAATCCATTGAGTGATTAAGCTAGCAGCTGTGTGTGTGTTTGTGTGTATATATATATAGATAGATAGATATTCTCTGATACATGGCTGCACTACACCATAATATCTGCTGGACTCAAAACAACAGTTTGTGCCAATATAAATTAACTGACAGTGAGTGCAGCTATACATCAATTCCTCCAAATCCACTGTCCATCAATCAGCAGCTCCTTTAGGGTTTGTGATTAAAAAGCAAAGGGGCAATTAGGGTTTTGGGCCCAGCCCCAGGGAGGAGTACAATGATACTTTTCACTGATGTGATTCATGGCCCCTGCCCTCTCCCTTCAACACTCTCATCATCAACGCCCACTGTGCTTTGCCCTCTCACTTTTTTCATTTTTCACCTTTCATTAAGCTTTCAAGTAATTTTAAAAATGATTTTGTTGTGTGTATAAAATAATGGTAATGCTTTCTCAGCAATATATATATATATAAATTATAGTGAATGAATTTCTTTTAGGCTTTATCTATCTCTATAAGGTTAAACGTAATAAAATTATAATAATTTTATTCAAAAATTGCAAGCTCAATCATGTTAGAGGATTTTAAATTATCATTGAACCCTTTTAACTCTTCATTCACTCCTTAGACATCGATAGCTCATGCTAAAAATGCTTGAAGAGTTGAAGACCATGGAACTCAACACAACTCTTCTGAATTCATTGGCATTTGAATTTAGTATTAAATTACGGACCACCACAACAATGACCCTTTTTCTCATGTTTGTTTGGGCTTTTATCCATTTCGTCCATTAATATTAGACTACCACCTCATACACAATAATATTTAAAGTTTGAACAAACAATACAAAATAACAATAATGAGGAAGGCAAGCGAGGCATACCCATACGGGGCCTCGATTAAACTAAGAAAAGAAAGGCTGTTGTGTTGGGGTAAAGCACGATCAAGCGAGGCATTGGCTTAATTAAAAAATAAGGCAGAGAGAGAGAGAGAGAGAGAGAGAGGGGCGAGGGGCCATGATTTGATCACCTGAAAGAGATCTTGTGCACAGGTAAGAAGATCCACATTCCAGGACGCCCCAATTATTTAACCACCCCATCCCCATTGCTTTATATTCATAATCCCTATTTATTATCTATAATACTACTATACCGTGCTATACTGTCATGCCCTCTTGTTTGGAGTGGAGGGAGCAATTCCATTCCCCAATCAATTTCTCTCCCCTCCCCTTTGGGTCTAAACTTTCCAGAGCACCATCACTCTCCCACGCCTGTACGCCTTAGCCAACCATTCCCAACTCGGTCTTGTACTGTTAGATGATAACTTTGAAACCTCATATTTAATTAACAAATTAAGCCTCTCGTGTAGAAGCTCAATTTAATTAACTTTAATAGAGTGGTGAATCGTAGCTTATTTACTAGTACCACTTCCTTTAATTATTAATAGATTACACTACCAATTTGTGAAATGACATTAACAACTAGAAAATATTGTGATTGTGTGTGGGGTAGAATGTTTGGGCTAGGGTGAGCTGTGGGTGTATTCTTTGATTTGATTCGTACGTGTATTATTTTGTGTTCTAGTATTATTTTTCTTAGGAGAGGGTGATAAAACGTATGGGTGGGTTATAATCGTGTCTTGTCGAGATACATGCATAATATAATTATGACAAATATAAATATGGCACGATTAACTAATCATGTTAAAACTCTCAATCCTAATAAGGACATATTTATTAAATGGGTTATACGTCACGACACACGTAATCCGTTTAACAAATAAATTAAACAGATCGCACACGACACGATACAATAACCCACTTATTAAATAGACACGACACGTTAACACAAATAAAAATCAATTGATACGAATAAAACACGTTTAACCTATTAAAATAAGAATACTCTCAACAATCAACACATAATAAAAATTATCTAATATGCAAAATAAAATATAGTCATCCAAGAAAAAAATAAAATACAATCATCCAACAATAAAATAAAATGTTCTAAATAAACGTCAACCCGTTTAATTAAACAAGTAATTACGTGTTTAAATGTATTAGACATGTTGAGTAGCTTAAGGCACGAAAATAACCGTGTCATAAATGAGTTGACCCGTTTATGACCCGAACTCGATTAGCTCTAACCCTAACTCGCTTAATTCTGTATCATTTCGTGCCGTGTAATCGGCTTATGTCAAATATTATCAGCCCTAATTTTTCTTTTCTTTTTTTTTTTTTTTTGACCCAACCCAATAAGAATGTGCACATTTTAAGTTTGGTCCGAGTAATTGGTATGCAATGAGACACGAGTGGAGTGGGGACGGGGGGAACGGTGGTTATGGATTGACCACTGAATCAATTAAAAGGCAGGAAGGATGGGGCCGAATGATGCTCAGTAGCTCACCCACTGACGAATTAATATTGATTTGGGCTTTATAATACACGCCCTTAAATCATCTTTTCATAACTAATCCTTCATAATGCAACCCATAATTTATGGAATTTGATGTCAACCTCAACATGTGTTGCCATTGCACCCATATGATTTTGATAGTTCCTTCTCGCAAATTAAATATATGGAGCAGCCTTACCCCCCCCCCCCCCCCCAATATTGTCAAATTGAATTGCGGAACTTAACTTAGCATCTAGAAAGCAATAACCCATAGTATTATTAAATTTATGCATGATTTTGGTAGTAATGCATCAGGATGATTTTGATAGTTTCTTTCTTCCAATTTATAATAATAGATAGTAAGCCAATCACGTATGATTTTTAAGCTTTCACTTATGCCCATTACTCTCTATATTTTTAATGTTGTATGACTTTGAAAATTGACCAATGCTTTCCTTCAGTACAGATGAAAATAATTATCTTACATTTTGTTAATTAATCATAAAACTGATGTTATTATGGTCATGTTGTCAATTTCACAAATCAATTTCTTAACCCTTCTAATGACTCCCAATTTAAACTATAGTTAATTATAAATTATTGTCCCCCCAATTTGGCCCAGTCTCATTAATTAATGCATCATCACCATCCTCACAAGTTAACACGTGGAGTCGGTTCTATAAATCCCAACACTTTTTAATTAATTTTTTTTTTTTACGAAGAGAAACTATTTAGATACATATAAGTATGTATATATATGAGATTGGTGGGGAGAGTAGTAGTGGGACATGAGACCATTTTGGAGCCAAATTGGTTGTGGATTCTCCAACAAAAACACCCACGCTTGGAAAGCAAGACAATACCCTCTCCACCAGCCACCACTTAAAAGATAAGAGAAGTTGTGCTTTTAAATATACCACAAACCAATATATTAAAAGAATAAAAAAAAAAAGGGGCCCCTAAAAGAAGGCAATCCCATGCCCTTGCCCCTTGCATTTTTTATGCTACACCCCCACCCACTTTCTTAGACTTTTTACCTCCATTCCACTTTATGTTCAATTAATGTGAATATTCTATCTCAATTAGATAAAGTGTCAACCCTCCCATGCTCCTTTTTTTAGGGTTTGTTTGGGTTCTAATATAATGGCTAGAGAGCTTGAGGGCGCCATTTGTTTGGGTGTGGGTTAGGTATGAAATTCCATCATTAAACTCATATAATCTGCCTATTAGTGATGATAAAAAAAAAAATTAAAAGTACAGAATATTATAGTGTATTGTCTCGTGTCTATATTTGTGAAAAGGAAAGTTAAATTATTTAATTAGAACTTACCACAATAAATTTTAATCAAGTATACGTGGCTAGTTGATGTGAAAAATACTCTTATGATGTGATTGGATTTGTTTAATTATATTAAATTAGAAGGGATGGGAGGAACATATATGATTGGAATATGGTGGTTGCAAGCATTTATCACTTGGATGGTAAGAAACACAGACAACACCTTCCCATCATCATGGTGCCTTAGATGTGATGTTGAAGAAAACTTGCATATTTATCTCTTTACAAGGAGGAGGGGGCTAGGAAATAGTGTAAATTGATCCAAGTTTCCACACAAGAAAGGAAGCATGCTTTGCCTTTTTGACATCTCTCAATGGAAGGATGGCAATTGTGACCTACCCTTCAACCCAAGATGGTTGATGGAAGATGGTTGATGGTTGGGTGCAAAGCCGTCCCATTTTCTATGGAATATGGGGAGGTGGGATAACTATAATTCTCCACCCAATGCCAAGAGTCAATGTAATATTCTATTTTGAGGGTTGGAGAGGAGAAAGAATATTTAATCTACTATAAAAATTGCGTTATTATATATTTCAATTTAATGATATTTTATTCTTTCAATTCTAATTTTAGATCGACTAATTGAATTTATTATAAAATATTATTTTTTATGCTTCTTAATTTTTAAAAATTAAAGAATATGACATTTTAAAATATAAAATGTGGATGAAAAGATGTTTAGTTATAATAATATTGAAATAAAAAGACTAATGAAATGATTATGAAATGGCAAAAGTAAGTGAAACCAAACTCCAATTATTAAAAAAATCAAACCAACTAGTGATTTCACAACATATGGGAAAGTAAAAAAAAATGCTAAACGCGTGCGTTGGAGTAACCCTAATTCTACGGAGTTTCATGTAACCGTGGGATGATTTCAAACTCATTACTAAAGCATCACTATCTAATTTTATTTAACATTTGTGCTAGTTGCTTTCAATCTCCCCCATTAAAGGTCAATGTGACAAACCAATAGAAGCATTTTAATAATCGAAACATTACCATATATATTAATTAACAAGATGAATTAACCCCTATTCCCACGCAAGGCAGGAACCAAAACGAGACGCTCTCTCTTTAGTCTTTAGTGGACTTTCCGTACTTTGAATGGCAATGCCAAGTTACACACCTTCATGTAGCTAAGATGCATCATGCATCACCATCATCATCGTCATCATCATCTATCATCTATCATCTGTTAGAATAAAGCTTGCTTAATCACCCTAATAATAACAACAACACTAAAGATAGCATCGAGTAGAAGTAATTATATCATTCAAACAACAATCACAATGGCAGTGAATGCATGTGTATTGTGTGGCCTTGACTATTATTAACAACCAAAAATTAAGGGCATAATAAACTAAACGAATCTAAGCCTATTATTCTATTTTTTTTAATTTTGTTTGGACTCACAAACTCATTTACTATTTAAAGTATTTTATTCAGTTCATTAAAAAAAACAAACAAACAAACATATGTTGTTGGTCCATGCATTTCCCGCACTATAAACATAAACATTGCATGGTACAAATGTAAATTGCCTTGAAATTGTGCGCTGAGGTACGTTTGGATGGAGACTAATAATTAATGGCAGTGTAAATTGTAAAACCGGAGAAAGCGTGAAAAGGGACAGCACAACACAACACCTTCCCCTTGGGGAATCTTGGCCTTGTGCGTTTGGCCGCACTTGCCCTTCCCAATTATTATTATTATTATTTCCAAGGCATAAATTTTATTTTATCGTGTCACAGTCAAACAAGGCGTTACCCACCCACTCTCGCGTCAAAAAAAAATGAACAGAAGGGCATAATGGTAATTGAGGACGAGGAGAGCTAATTAAATAAATAAATCAGTCAAACCAACTCCTGGTGATTAAAATAAAATAATTAGAGAGAGAGAGAGAGAGGGAGAGAATAAGAAATTGAGAGAAAATCTTTGAATTCCGACCATCAAATCTCCGGTACAGTAAGGCAATTGCAGCCTTTCGTTGCGAAAAGTCGCTCACGCGTCCCCGCGATTCCTTTCCCCCACCCCGCCCGTCTTCCTTTAATTAACGCCACGCCGTCTTTATCTTTGACATCATTCATTAGTGTTTCCGATCACAGCCGTCCATCACACGTCCCGGAGCAAGGGAGATGCCGGCACGTGGCGCCACGCCACGGGGTGGCAGCCTCGGTAATAATCCTCAGAAAAAAAGGGTAAAAAAGAAAAACAAAGAAAGAGAGAAAATCAAATCATGAGCGTGAAAAGAAATGCTAATGCCAAGGCAGGCAACGCTACATCCCTCCCTACCTACCTACCTACGCCTCTCTCTATGCACATCGCCGTCGGGATCCATGGAGCGCATGCTCTCTCGCACGCTTCGGCGCCCCCTTCCACACTGAAAGTGACTCACTCAGCTTTCAACTTCACCATTTTCCAAAAATCAATAAATTAATATAATATCTTAAAAAATAATATTCTCAATTTCCAATATTATTTCGGTAAATGTTTTTTACTTGGTGTATTTTTATGGCGCGGTCAAGTCAAACCGTAGTTTAATCGGGTTCAGAGTGCACGCGAGCGGGAGAGCCGGCGGATTTGCGGCTGGCTGGATTTCAACTGCCGGAAAGGGTACACGTTTAGCAAGCAGAGGGCGTATGGGCCCACAGCCAGCCCCCTGTTCGCTTGCTGCCGACTTGCAGCCGCCAGCCCCCCAGCGGCGTGCTTCCTATTTGGCGCATTCCGTCTTAACTGCAGTTTTTCCAGATTTCCTCGTAATTGGCTTAGGTCCCTCGCGTTTGGTTTATTCTCATCTGCGGCCCCCTTTGGAACGGCGCCGTTTGACTGCTTTGGACCCCGAATTGAGGAATTAGGTGGACTGAGTTGCAAATTAAGTCATAGTGAGGAGGCGGGGAAGGGGGAAAATCAGAAATGTAATGCGCGTGGGGGTCAACCCGGCGGAGAAAGCGAATCAGAATCGCAGGAGGAGTGGCAGTAGCAGGAGCAGTACTAGCAGTAATAGTACGAGATAGAGAGAGAGAGAGAGAGAGGGAGCAGCTGGTACCGTAATAATTGGCGTGTGAAAATTAAAAGCAAATTTGGCATCGACTGTGTGTTGAAAAGGAATTTATAGATTCTGACTGCCACCTCAGCTTTTTTTCGTTTCAACTACTGGATTGATTTGCCCCATCGACGACGTCCTTCTTCTTCACTTCACGCTTGCCCCTCTCCCTCTCTCCCCCCCCCCCCCCCGCCCGGGGCGGCGTCCCAAAACTAATTTTATTTAATTTAATTTATTAGCCAAGTAATATTATATTGTTTTTGAATAATAACTAAGTCCTAACTAAATATATAATCTTTAAAATTGACGTAAAAATAATTTGGTTAGGGCGGCGCCGGGGGGGGGGGGGTGGATAGTACGTGACTTTCTGGCCCCAATCCAATCTTAATACTTGTTCTATGAATATGAGTTCAATAGGGCCAGTCTTGTATTTATGGTATTTTTGACAAATACAGCCTTTGCGGCCCATTATACTAATTAATTTGGTTGAGTTTGGATGGCAGGGTTTGTAAAACCGGCCCATTATGAAATTGGGCGAGCCCAAATCCACCCTGAACCTCAGAGAGATGGGCTTCCCCTCACCAGAAGACCATGCAGGGTCAGGGTCAGGGTCGCACTTTCTTGCTCAAATAAGTTGTTCTTAAGTTCTATTTTATTTTATTTATCTTTTTCAATAAATTGTGCTTTGCAACCCCCCCTTCCATTTGAATCTCAACTATAATGTAGTAATTTTTGTACCAAATGAAGGGGCGCGTGGACCAATCAAGGAGACTTATCTATGAATCCCACCGTGTCTACTTCTTGGTCATTGCTCATTTGCTCTTTGGAGATTGAATAGGACACACGAAATAAGATCTCTAATTTTTCTCAAAACAATTTAAAAATAAGTAATCATCTTATTAATATTAAAATTATATATGAGGAGAGAGGGAGGGAGAGAATATGGGAATGGAAGGTCTATTCGTGAGGGAGATTATTTATTTGTCACATATTTACATTTTATCTCATTGCTTGGTTAAATATTGAAAAAAACTACTTAGTGTACTTTAATAAGGTTTTTTTTTTTTTTTTTTTATAAAGATAGGGAACCAAAGGATATTTTTAAAATAATGAAAACCCGATAGAGATTCAACTTTTGGAAATGCCAAATCTGATGTTTGCATATAAAAATAAAAATAGATATAACAAAACATTTGATAAAATACATTTATGCCCCACCCCCGACCCCGAGCCACAAAGGATCACCAGTCTCATGCTTTTTACGTTAAAATACATAGATATGGCATTATATGTATTTATACATAAATTATAGAAAATGACATTTTTTTTATTATAAAGCATAGATAAACACCATTTCCCTCTGATACAAAAAAAAAAAAAGAAAAAGAAAAGAAAAACCATTAATACTGTTAATGTATTAACCCTATTTGAATTAGTCAAACTAACCAAAAATAAGCATAAATTGAGAAAAGTAAAGAATATAAGAACACAAAGCTTTTACGTGTTCGGATCAATAGATGCTACTCACGATAGAAGTTCCGTTTCTAGTCAATCCACTAATAACTTTCGATTACAACCAGATTACAAGATCACAACAAGAACAAAAACGTATTATAAATACATCAACTGAAATCAAAAACAAAATACAAGAACAAGTATAGGATCTGTTCTACCGATCTCAAAATCGTGTCAAGAATCTTATCTATCAGTTATACTAAATCTCTCATGCCCCTGGCGATTCAACAACAGAGATTAAAGCAATACAACCTTACCGTGTGATCTTACCAACAAACTGAAGTCAATCGAACGAGAGAAAGATTTTACAAGCGAGAGAGAGTCTCACTTCATGCGCCGAACATAGAGTTTCAAAATGAGAGGAATAGCATATCTGGAATAGCATAGCTAGGGCATGAAGCTGCTCTTATACAGCAACTAGCAACTGGGCTGAGCTGGGCAGAGGCAAATTGCATGGGCCACATGAAAAATGGGCTTGGCTCATAAAACAGATCTCAGCCCAATGGCTATTTGGCCAACAAAATAATCAGCAGATCAAACATATATATATTTTAATGTTAGTTGAATGAACATAAGATGAAACCCAAATGTATATAACAAAATGCATACAAACAGCATATATCAATTATATGAAAATACATTTTGAATCATAAATTCTAACAAATACAAATATATTGAAGACAAACACATTGTAAATAAAAAAAAAATATATTGTGCATATAAACCCATCATCAAAGACATTTTTGCCGATATAAATAAATTCTCACATATATTAATCTTCTTAATTTTTGAAATTATGTGTTATTAAAATAGTCTTTTCATTGTAGAAAGTAAATAATTTACCCGCTTCAACATTATTTCCCTTTTTGTGCTCTATGTTGCTCTTCATTCTTTGTACATTAATCTTCTTCAAACCCATTGATGATATTATTGTTTAAGTTACTAAAGTAACAACTTTCACATGTTTTAGTGACATCTCAACCTCTTATCTATAGTGACGTTCAAGGGAATTCAAGATCAACAAAACTCTCTAACATCATTGTTGTCACCCTTCCTAATTTTTAACAACCTTATTTAGCATCACATCCTTGTAGTGAACCTTTGATTCTAATCTCCCACAATCTTTGCATTGAAATCCTGATCTCATAATACATTACATTACATTACTTGACTTGATATTGTTATGAAGATTAGTGGTGACTTCTCTCTTATGACTTTCTCTATTGAAAGAAAACAAAAAGTTAGTTCAATAAAATAAAATTAAAAAAAAATGTTAAGGTAAGGAATAAATGCAAGGAGGTCTTTGCTTCTTTCTTAGGTTTTTCGAAGAGTGGATAAATATGAGTGGTGAGTTTCTTCTTTAATTTCATAAAATGTTCTCTGTAATATCCCGGGAGTCCAGAAGAGAATAATATATATTGAAGATAGAGTGAAAAAAGAAATAACACTAGCTGGATACCTTTTAGATTGAATATAGGCAAGGAACTCTGGGGTTAAACATACTTGAACTGGAGCAGTTCAAGGATGGGTGACCCCCTTGGAAGTTCGCGTAGACTCATTAGGGTAAGTTGTTCTGATCCTTCCTATCGCTCGATGTGGGATGTTACAGGTGGTATCAGAGCCGACCCTTGGTGAAGGCGATCCGATGAAGGCGGGGAATGGCGCCGGGGCTCGAGAGCCTGTACAAGGAGTGACTTCTGGCAGACTTCTAGGATGGTAGCCCCCAAGGGGAGAAGGTCTGGGACAAGTTGTAAGGTCACATAACGAGGACGTCATGTGCTCAAGAGGGGGAGAATGTAATACCCCGAGGGCTCAGGGGAGTTAGTACATATCGAAGATAGTGTAAGAAAGGAAACAACACTAACTGGATACTTTTTGAGCTGAATGTTGGCAAAGAACTCTCAAGTTAAGCGTGCTTGACCTGGAGTAATCCAGGGATGGGTGACCCCCCTGGAAAGTTCGCGTAGGCCCATCAGGATGAGTTGTTCCGATCCTTCCTATCGCTCGAACAGAATGTTATATTCTCCCTCACATGCTTGTTAAAATATACTATATATATCAACTTGTATCAATCTTAGATTTGAAAATTAATCATATATATAACCACAAAGCAGAGGATCTTGAAATTTGAAAATGTATAAAGATGTTTACATGCATATAGGTTTTCCTCAATTGGTGCTTCAAACACCAAACTTGGTTGTTTTTCTATATAACTGAATAGGAAAAAAATAATTCACATATAGGGTTTAGCTCTGAATTTCATACTTTATTGAATAATGAGGAAGGAAGAAGATGTTTCTATTTCATCAATGGTTGCTATACCAAAATATACAACAAGTTCCATTATCACTTACAGAATTAGGAAAACTCAACTTAATTAATCAAATACAACTACTCAAACTTTGGAAACCTTTCTCGATAATCAAGGTGGTTTGATCATAAGACAAAATATATCAGTAGCTAGTTAGCCTAGTGAAATCCGCAATTGTTTTCACGATCTGCCTTTTCATGTCCTTTTTCACCGACAAACTCATCAATGATGGCTGCACTCATCCACATCTTAATGCTAGCCAATTGAAACTTCTTGTCAACAATAAAACTTGTTAGCATTACATGGAAGAAAACAATAATAACATTTAAAACCAAATACAAGAGAAAAGAAACTCAAAACCTTATTATAAGCTACAGAGTCCCAGTGGAAAAAAGCTCACCATCAATGTCATCCTTGATCCTTTAAAGACCTTGTCTAAATTAAATATATATCATTATCAAAACATGTATGAAGAGGCATCAAAACAATTGTGTGTGTGTATGAGAGAGAGAAGAGAGAGAAGGGGGGTGGGCTAAGTAAGAGAGAAGAGAGATAAAGATTAAATTTTTATCTTTTGGGTTAATTTTGTAGTTTTACCTTTTATTTGATTAGATATTACAATCTCTTCCCATAAGTTTTTTTTTTTTTAAAGACAAAATATTAAAAGGATATTTTACGTATAATGAAAACTTGACAAAGCTTCAGTTTGGGGAAACATCAAATCTGGTCTTTTCTATTATAATAGAATAGATTAATATCTGTGATGTTATGCCATAAGGTTTATATGTTTAAATAATAGACTAATGATGTTACCAATAAAATCCTAATAAAAGGTAAGTTGGTTCAATGCATCAGATTGCAAAATACGAATTTTTTTTTTTTAATTTTTTGGAGTAATTTTATATATAAGGTGACCTTATTCAAATTTTTTGTCATTTTTCTAAGATAAAAGTATTATATTGGTTGAATAAAAGTTATAAGCATTATATTCAACAGGAAGCTGGTACTGATATGAATGAAAATTGCGAGCCAATAGCAAATGGCCACATGAATAATGAAAATGTCCTAACAGAGAGATTTTGACGAACAAACACCTTATATTATCCACCACACTCCACATCACTTACTATATATAACTTTAGTCCCTTTCTTATGTTAAGACTACGGACTGGTGGCTTGTGGGTAATTCATGATTGACCAAACTCTGCCATTTGTCACCCATCCATGACACTCTCAAAATACATACGCTCACAATTACAAAGGTGACAAGAAAATGTATAAACTTAATTACGAAACCTTAAATTTGGTTTGCAGTTATCTGACTGAAAGTCTTTCTAAACACCGCTCCAAAGTGACATAAACCGCATATATAAGCAGCTGCAAATGCAGGCAGGGCCAGGGATGTTGGTGCTGCGCGCACTGAATGCAATGGCTTTTAACTGTTGATCAGAAGAATTAAAGACTAAAAAATAAAAAAACAGTGGGAATAAATGAATGAATTCAGAAGAGAAGAGAAGAGGAGAGAGAGCGGAGTGATGGGTAGGTTATAGTTTCAAGAGGGTTGTCTGTAGACTGCTGCTAATACTATATACTGCTTCGTTCTTGTTGTTTTGTGTGCAACTCTCATTCATTCATGCTCTCCTCCTCCTCCTCTTCCAATAATATAATTAATAATCTTAACCACTTTCTAGCTACCATCCAAATCAAAAAATGTACTGTACTCGCAATTCATATTTTATCATTCATTCAACAGATTTATAATAAGATAGATAGAATAAAAGGATATATAACGTAATTAATTCCATCTCTCAGCAAATATGCATGCCTGCCTACACATCCAACCTCAAAATTAATTATAATTCCCTCTACCAACAAACTTACAACTTTTAAATGAACAAATTACTAATTAATAAGAAATCACATAATTTCAAATAATCTAATTACTACTCATAAGTCACTGCTTTTAGATCGATTTAATATTAATTATGTAATGAAACATAACCAGAAAATTGCAAATCTCCGGCAACTACTGACTTAATTTTAAATGATGTAATAAGTCATGAGTTTTCATACTGCATAATGTATATTGTATGAGTTGCTTTAGTTCTCAGGATTCGCTCATTGAAGGATTGCATTAAGTAGCACATTTAACTTAAAATTTTGGCACCTTAATTCTTGTTCTTTTATTTACTTCAAAGCAATAAATATTTAATTTTAATTTTTTAGATAGAATATTTAATTTAAACTTAAGAAATAATAGACTAAATAACAGTGCAAAAATAAATATTTGAAGTTTTCCCATATATATGTTCATAATTATTGTTTAAAAAGTTTCTCCTTAATACGATGATGTTATTATTTCTCAACATTAAGAAAGTAATCATTTTAGTTTCAAAGCAATAAAAACTAATTAATAACTTTTCATGTTATTCAACTTTTATTATTATTATTATTATTATTTGGAGTTCAACTTCAGATTTTCCATTTCCTAAACTGATATCAAACAATTTGGCAGCTAAGATGCCTAATTCTCCTTCAAACCACTAATCCGTATGTCTACAATCACCAGGCATGCATGTAAGTAAGGTGGTGATATTGCCCCCAGGGCACAGCTCGGATGGTTGAGGGACGGCAGAACTGGTACCAAGGATCCAGGGTCGAGACTAGGCAGCCGCAGTGTGGGATAAACCTGCTCCATGTGGGGTGGGGTCCTTGTGGGCACCTAGCACTGGCCTCCCGTTAACCGAGGCCTCCGAGTTCCTGATTAACCTCCTCCCCCGTGGCGTGGGGTAGTCTGGGGGGGCCCACAGGGTGAGGGATATCACCTTTTGGTACCAAGTAAGGTGGTGATATTCGGCGGGGGCCCCCCCCGCAAGGGAGCGCATCCCAAGTAAGGTGGTGATATTTACAGACTAATGTAAATAAAAATATTATTTACAGACTAAACGTATTGAAAAAGATGTAAATATCCGAATTCTACTCTAATTTTTCTTAATTTTACAGTATTTGTAGTTTTTTAAATGTGTTTGATATAAGCAATTAATGTTTGATATATCCTTGAGGAGGGTCTACACGGCTAAGTTAATCATTTGTGATGTATGTGATTAATAAAGTGTTAACAATTATCAACTTATAATGACATATGATAAAAGGAATTATTATTTATTATGTCAAAAACCATTACATTATAGATTATGGCTAAAATTGCAATAATCGTAAAAACACGTAATAAATGTTCATTATTAATTAACTTTGAATTTTTTGGATAATTACTCCATCAATTTATAAAAGAGTAGACATGTAACTAGAATAAGGTAGTATAATCAAATCTTGAGCTTCTTTTTTTCTTCTTCGAACCATTCCAATTTTACTTAATCATAATAGAGTTTATCCCAATACACAACCTTGGGTGGCTTTTGATTTGATATTAAACTCTCAACTACAATTATAACAAAAAAAACTTGTAAAAGATATTATCTTAAACAATACAATTAATGAGGTAGAATTTGAGTAGCTAATCCCACCTAATTCAAACAGGGGAAATGTGTTGTTGCTATATCATTTATTTATATATTTTTTTTTATTCTTAGAATTTAATGAAACGAGAAAACATAATGTCGACATTCAGAATTAGTCAACCATGATTCGTAAGTCTGTAATGAGAAAAATGAACACAAATACAAAGAGAATAAACAAATGAAAACAAATAATAAGTCACACACAAAGAAGTTTTTACATAGTTCGACCAGAATGATGTCTAATCTACGACTATTCTTTGGTTATTCCGACAGAGTAACAGTATATTATTATTGTTCATCCCTCCTACAATGGTGTTTTGACCCCTATTTATAGTGTAGGATGTTTACAATTTATATAAAATCCGAAAGTAGAAGGATGATATTATGGGGGACAATGTGTCCTTATCAATTCTATAAAATTGGCAGTAGATTCTGCATTGTTTGGGATCTGATTTGCCTCAGGTAAGGTAGGTGGGTCCCACTTCTGTTTATTCAGCAGCCTTATTGTTATGCGAACTGAACGGTTAGGCCAGCGAGTTGGAAGTATCACTAGGAGCTCGCTTGGTTTCGCGGTCTGAGCTTGGGTCTTAGCGACGTGCAATCTTGTTCTGATGACCTCGGCCTTGAATCGGTTGGGTTTTTGGAGATTGGGTCGGCCTATTGGATCGAATCCAACCCATAAGAAAGGTGATATGAAAAATACCCATAACACATAGTTTAGTAAAAAATAACTCATATTTCGATGTTTTTGAAAAAATTAATTATGAAATTCTTTTTTTATTCTATTCTATTATGTGAGATTGGAATTCTTTTTTAAAAAAAAATATGAAATTATGAAATTTGAAAAAAAATTATGAAATTATGAAATTCTTTTTTTTTATTCTATTCTATTATCCTTTTAGACCACCCCCAATGGATGTAGGAATTGAATGGTAGCCCCCACGGGCGTAGCACAGTTGGTTCTCAGATAGCAGATTGTATCCAAGGATGCAGATTCGAGTCATGGTAGCCATAGTATGGGAGTTTCATCCTCTTGTGAGGGTGACTCCTTGTAGGCACCATTTACTGTGCATTCGACCTGGTGCGCTGCTGTGTATCGTGATTAACCCCTCTCACGTACGTGAAACAGTGTATGGGGGCCCTTAAAGTGAGGGATTTCACCTTTTGTACTCAAGGAATTGAATGGTAGCATTATGCATGTTTGGAGAAAACAAGCAAGAAAACTATCAAAGTTGTGAAATGTGCTTATCATTTTAGGCATTAATGATAAATTTGTTTCACTGATGGTTTATTAATACCACTGATGCAACAAATAAAGCCACAACTTTTGGGTTTCTGATTCAGATATGGAAAAAGGGGATAAGGATAGGAATACAAAAGAACTGGAATAAGAGAAGGTCCCAAACCCAAACCCATTACTACACTTTTATGTAAGACAAATTGGGAGATGGAAAAAGAAGGGAAGATATCATTCTATTTGAAACTTTCTTCATCCCTTGTTGAAATAG
Source organism: Diospyros kaki (assembly GCA_036245055.1). Classification (NCBI taxonomy): domain Eukaryota; kingdom Viridiplantae; phylum Streptophyta; class Magnoliopsida; order Ericales; family Ebenaceae; genus Diospyros; species Diospyros kaki. The sequence goes on along the minus strand of BSEG01000015.1, from coordinate 12,534,909 downwards.
TATTTATTTGAAACTTTCTTCATCCCTTGTTGAAATAGTATTTTGTGACTCTTAACGCATCACATCCGTATTACTTCAAACCAATCACATATGCCATATGTTCCTAATGAGAGTAAACAACATGAAATTGGTTTGGGATCAACAGCCAATGCTTTCTCCCTCAATCCAAAGAGATTATGTTTTGATGTCTAATTTCATTGACCAGTCTCAGTGAGTGTAAGTCACACTATAGTGTTGTACATCTACTCTTAACACTCTTTTTGGTCAGAATGAGTTTGTCTTCGTGTGCGAACCTTCCTCTTTACATATTCTTGATTCCAAATACCACTCAGAAAAACCATTTTCCATGAAAAGGCTTAAGCATCAAACTAGTACTGCACCTGTGTGAAGAGATTCTGCACATGGCCTCTGCTTATACTTTCTTTCTTAGGATAAATGGGCTCCCTCTCCTTTGTACATTCAGCCAAGCTTTTCAGACGTTCTGCTCACAGGGTACACGCACACACAAAGATGCCTCGGCTGCATTCCAAGGTACAAGCAACTCACGACAATTTACAATGTTCAAAACAGGGTACCTTTACCGCCAGGATGATAATATTCAAATGGCACTATAGTTTTAGTGGTCGGAAAGTCTCAGCGTTTGAGTTTACTTGTGAGTAATTTCTCTTTGCCCTGGTGCTTACAACGTTCAAAACAGAGAATCTTTACCACCAGGGTGATGCTCAAATGGCATGACTGTCGAAGTAATCGAACAAAGTCTACGATTTCAGTTCTCTTGTGAGCAATCTCTAATTTTATAGTCCTAATTGGTCGTATACCATAATGTTTGTCCTGAATTTAAAAATAAAGAAACTAACGAGATTATCACTGAAACCTAGCAAAGAGAATTGTCAGTCCTATTAATGACACTTCAATATATGAAAAGAAAGACAATATGAGCCTGACCTTACGAGTGAAGTGAGGAGTTAAACCCATTCGTTTGGGGCACAAAGTGTCCTCTTTTTCCCAAAGGGCAAACATAAGAATTTCTAATCACATTGTTCATTAATATCCACTATTATAGTTATAAAACACCAATTGTCATATCATTTGTACGTTCCTTTTTTTTTTTGCATAGAAGTTTTATATGAATAGCACTTTCCTTCCCCCATTATATTTAAGTGCTGGCATGGCCAGAACTTGCATTCCCAGAACCCCATGTGAGTCAGGGAACCTTTATTTTTTCAGCAGCAAACCCCAAGAGGTCTAACCAGACACACAGTCAAACAAAGAGCTACTAGCATGGGTTCCCACAGAAAGCAAATGATCAGTTTAGTGGCAGAGATATAACAAATACAAAAAGATATTCAAAAAGAAACTCCTCTTCACCATTAATATATAAGCAGAAAAAACAAGCTCAAATATTTTTTTTCCCCTCTTTTCTGAAGTCTAGTTACAATCCTATCTCCTCTTGTTTGTCCATGAAAAGGAGCACTTTTTCTTTTTCTTTTTTTTTCCCCTCCCACTTTTCCACAAAGCATAATAAAAAAAATAAAAAAATGAGCATAAATAAATACTAAGATGGAACAAAACTCTCATATTCCTCTCTTCATGCTTGCTTGTTCTCTTCTTCCTTCCCCTCTATTTTCTTCCTCCATATACTTCCTCTTCCAACTCTCTTCCTCCATAGCTGTTAAGAAGTCTAATATTTAACAGCTTGTGGCTGTAGCTTTCTTCATGCTAAGAGCATGAAGTATATTGATGCCATCCTCCATTCCCACTCGTCTCATGATCCAACTTATTGAATTCTCCTTTAGACATTTCTTTCTTCTTTTTTTTTTTTTAAACTTAACCCTTTCCAAAAAAACCGCCAAAATTGCCATAAATTAGAAATGACCATCCACTCCTCATGCTTTCTAAATATCCACTTCACAAGATCTATTTAGCCGCCTCCTCTTTGGTTCAGGGCTATGAGATGAACTTGTACATGACCCAACAGTTGTGTCATCAGTTTTATAGCTTAAGCATGCAGCATCGAGCACGCCTATTGGGCTTTGGGGCACAGATGGAACAGATGATGCACTAGCGACCTTAATAGACCCCGCTGTCAATGATGACTCGCGGATCAGTTCGACACACTTGAGCACTCTCTCCTGCAAGAACACAAGCAAAAGAGAGCAAAGAACCCATTACTTAATTGAAAAAAAAAAAAAAAGTATTTCTGTTGTCAATCAAACCAGAATGATAAGAGAAAAGGTGAAGATCATTATGGATATCCCACATTGGGTACCACCAGCTTTACCTTCTCTACATGTTGAATGAGAAGAGAAATCGCTTTCTCGGTGTCTACTGTTTGAGTTTCTCCAGCAACAGTTATTGCCACTGCTGCTGCCATCTCAGAGGGCTTGAACTCCAAGAAGTCAATCCCTGCATTCAATTCCCACCCACCATAACATTAGTCCTTTATTCATATTTTCTCGCTTTCTTTCTTTTTTTTTTTTTTCTCCTTGGAGAAAATGTACCTTTTATCAAGCTTAATATGAGTTCGGTTGATCGAATTATTGAAAATCTTGGAGGAATTTTATCAGCAGTTATCTTTCTAAGGAAATTGTCTATGAAGGAGAATGGGGTGACTGCTTGCATTCTCCACTTCAATGTGTTCAAAATCAGAAGCTCCATTCTCTGTATGGTTACAGCTTCAAACACAAATGTCAACTCGCCCACCTGCCAATTCCTCATTGTGATTAGAATAATTCGATCTAGAGAGGCACCCTTATGCAGAATTTTCAAAGATCATGTCTTTTACCTGCAAGTCCAGACACACAGGAATCTCAGTCTCCTCCATTTTGGCTGCAAGAGATAAACAAGAAACAGCCAACAATTGCATCATCCAAGCTTTGCCCTTCTGCAAGTAGCATACAGAAATGAATCAGCAATGCTATTAAATACACTTGGAAATATCAAATGATTCAGAAAAGACAAAAATCCATAGAATTTGGTCCTGAACTTACAGGTAATTCATAGGCTGAGAGGAATCTATCCAAGTAGCTTACAGACAAATATGCAGACAGAGGTCCAAAGTTGAAATGGGCATGAACCTGTTACATCAAAAAGGCCATTAGCATTTCTCACCAACCAAGGAGAATAGAGAAAGGATTTCACTAACAGTTCCCCGAAAATACTAGTCGTAACAGTTCATCCAAATTAATTTCCTATAATAGTGAGAATTCTACAAGAAATAAAGTTGGGGGGAAAATATGTACTGGGTAAATCCAATTTTGCCACCTAAATATGCCATAAACAAAGGAAAAGGGGAATAACTGCAATTAATGTAATCTGCATCAGCCAACTCAAAAGCAGAAAGAGAAGCATTCCACCCAATCCATTTCAGGTTATGTGTGAATGCGATAAAGGAAGCAATCCATAACAAAAGCAGACTCCAATCCACCACTCCAAGCGCCTTTAATATAGCATGAATATAAATTCCAAATACCTAAGTGAGCCTATGTAAATAAAGCAAAACATGATAAACCAAATTCATTTGGCAAAATCAAAAACCGGAGCGATCGGATCGTCAAAACTCATAGGGAAAAGGACAGAAAAACACTAATACCGGTTTCACGGAAACGGAAAACAAGAAAACCCAGTAATCAATAACTATGAACCAACCTACCTTTCCAATCCACTCAATAGCTTCCCTTCTAGCCCCCAAATCCAAGGCCCCAGTCCTCAATCTGTTCAAGTAATCACTGGCAGGCAGATGCTCACCTTCCCTTTTGACCATCAAGGCCAAGCACTCATCACTCTGCATTGGCAACCCACGCAGCAACAACTCTTCACCATCAAAGTTCTGGTTTTGATTATTTTCCATTTGATCCTTTTGATTCCAAGAAGGCTCAAAGCCTTCCTCCACAGCCCCAAAATCAACCTCATCGCAGAAAATGTCCTCTGCACAGAGAAGGCTCGACACTGCACAATCAAAGCTTGGTGCCATTTCAATACCCACAAACCTTTCTTCCACTCAACTTCTCTCCCTGTGCAAATATCTATTCCTGTATGTGCTTTAATAGCAACCCATCTCACCAAATGAGAAAAAACAGAACCACCAGTCGGATTTTTTTTAGGTACTATATGTAGTGTGTGAAGATGAATGTGAATAGATTTCTTCGCCTATGAACGGAGACAGAATCAAGGAAAGAAATGGAAAGGATATAATAAAAGATCAGATAACGCGCACTCTTCCCCCTCCCTACTAGAGTTGGATTGAAAAAGACTGCTGGAGATAGAGCGGCTTATGAAGAGAGTCCAGTCTTAGGGTAAATGCAGAGAGAGAGAGAGAGAGAAGAGGGGCAGCAATGCAAGACAATGAGGCCCAAAATATAGACAATGAAGGAGAGAGAAAGAGAGAGAGAGAGAGAGTTGTCCGGACATTATGTCCGATTTACAAAGACGATTATACGCGTACACAGTTGTATATACATTATTATTATTGCATTACCAATTAAGCAATTAACAAAAATAAAAATATTGCATTAATTTTTGTGTATTTAAATACGCCTGCTTTATTATATTATATCTGCTCTATAAACTTATTTAATATACATTCAAATCATAATAATTACGACTTCTTATAAATAACCAATAAAATAAAATTAAAGCATGATTTTTTAATCTGCCTTTTTTTATTTCTTTTTCGTCGCGTTGATTTTTACTCATCAATTATTTTATGTATAATTATATTTTTTATAAGGTATTAAATTCATATTATGCTAAATTGTATAATTTATGATTATTTTTTAATAAAGTTATTATAATTTATGTTAAAATATCTTCAAATACCAAAAAATGAGTGATGAAACTAATGTTTGAGTAATGGGTAGGATGTCATCCGAATTACTTTTTATTTAGCCTATTTCTTAGTAATTGAAGAAGGAAAGATAATAGGAGATTAGAAAGTTGGCTAATTAAATAAGTTTCAAATATTGTGCCCAACAAAGGCTACAACTCTAATTTTGATTCCCTTCTATGAAAGCATGTAGTTGGATAGTGTTTGTTGAAATGAATAAGATAAAATTATATCAATATAAGATTGTAATATTTTTTTGATTAAGATATGATATTATCAAAATAAAGGTAGAAAATATTATAATATTTTTATTAAATTTTTTTAAATGCATTTTAGGACACATATGTTATTTTTTTTTATTTATAAAATTCAAGATATGTTTATCTTGAAGGGGAGAGATATAAGCACATCTGAAAAATACCAAATAAAAAATTACGTGTTTTTTTTTCAAGAGTTGTTAGATAAATTTAACAAATATATTAAAAAAAATAAAAATCTAAAATATTTTCTATATCTTCCACTTTTTGATCTATTTTTTAGTTAACAAACATTTAGGATCCAAAAATAATTACTTAATTACATAGACACCGATTAATTGAATTTTTCAGCCCTCAACTTTTATTGAGTTGGACATAACTAGAAACAAATTTTTCTTCCAAATCACGTTTACACCCCATTTGGAATCTTTAAAAATACTAGATTTGCAATTTCAATTTTAAAGTTTTCATTCATTTTTATTCTTAAAATTAAAATATATAGAAACTAGACTTTAATTTACCCCTAAAATACTATGATTAGACTCCAATCAAAGTTTGACTGAAAGAATTGAAAATTTTAGGCTCACGTATTTATTTTATTTTCATAAATACCTTTCCCTATTCTATCATATAGAGAATTTTCTCATCTTCCTAGGTTTTTTTTTCTTTTTTTTATCTTTGTGATGTTAATTTTCTTACTTTATCTCATAAATTGTGAAGAAATAGTTCTATATATATGTGTGCACGTACAAGAGAGTAAAAATTTGATTTATCAGAACTAACTAAATTGAATTGACCAAACTTCTCGGTTCGGTTCAATTTTTTTCTTGCATTAGTTCAGTTCGATTAATTTTTATCAAAAGTTTGATTTTTAATTTTTTGGTTGGAAGAATAAAATTAATCGAGCCAATCGAACTTTAAAACGATATTATTTTAATATTTATAAAATGACGTCATTTTCTTCTATTTTGTGTGTTTTATATTGATTACTTTAATTTTCTTCATTTTTTTATTTTTCTTCAATTTAAAAGGTTCAATTCAATTTTTAAGATTTGAGTTCAGTTTTTTGACTTATCAATTTGTTCGATTTTTTGGGTTAATCAATTGGTTCGATTTTATTTCTCGATTCAATTTAATTGGTCAATGAATTTCGATCGATTCAGCACACCCCAATGTGCATTTATATGTGTGTATATATATATATATTAAAAATGTGATCCATGTTATATATGTGTAAATAAAAAATAAAATATTCTAAATAAAAATTTATTAGATAACATTTGGAAGTTGTGATCTAATTTTTATATTTGTTAAGACAAAATTTAAATGAAGATCAAAGTTAGTAAAGTAATAAAATTAAATACTTTATATTTAAAAGGTTATGAGATCAAATTTTGATAATTAAGTTTTAATTTTCAAAATAAAAGACATAAAAAATATTTTAGAAATTCACTTTATTGATATAGTTTCATAACACCAGAATAATGTATGCATATTTATATGCGTATTTATTTATAAAAATGCATATACATATATGGACATATATTTTAAAAAATAAAAAAAACAATTTATTAGTATATAAGTTGAAAAATAGGTTATAAATTTTAAATTAGTAAGTAATTTACATTAAGATATTTTTACAACAAAAACAATTTTATTCTTTTGTCAATTAAACATGAAAAATTAAAAAAAAATATTTCACATCTAAACAAACGGAGCTCAGAAAAAGAAAAATAATTTGCCAATTCAATTTTTTCATGTCATTTTAATATTCATATCACAATTAATAAATTTTTTTTTTCAATCAAAACAAGTTTTAACAAATATGTATATATATTTATATATATATGCTCATACATATACATGTATATACACACACATAAAAATAGATATACATATATAAAATAAACCGTTATAATGAAATATACATATATATATAAACATATACATATATGTGTGTACAGAGTTAATTTTTGAAAATATTTTTCATATACAAACCAAATACTTGAAAAAATACAAAAGCATTTCTTGTGCAGAAAAATTACATTGAAAAATATTTCATCATAAAATATGTTACAACAAAATGGAGCCTAAATAATCAAGAAAATTGTAAGAATATAAAATAGGCATTATAACTTAGTGAAAAGAAAGACATTATAGGTTGAGTTATATACAAAAAAAATTAACTTGATTTTGGCTCAACAAACGAAAGTGTATGATCCTACTATAAAGAGATAATTCACTAATCAATAGGTTTATATAGAAAAATTATAAAACTCTTTTAGAAAAAATATCGGTTTTAGATAACTAGTCACTCACTCACCTCTATAACCCTAAACCAAATAACTAGTTGCACTGGACTTTATTTATTTGATTAGAGAACTTTCTCATAACCTAAGATACACAATCACAATAATCTGATTATCATCCTACATTGTCTTATGTTAATAATTGAGTTGGGAGTTGTTTATGACCCTAAACCAAATAACTTGTTGCACTCCTCGCAAAACTCTACTTATTTGGTTAAAGAACTTTCCCATAGTCTAAGACACGCAATCACAATAATCTGATTACACCATTCTATATTGTCTCATGTCAATAATAGAGTTTGGGAGTTGTTTATCTATAGTATAAAATTTGAAAAAATTTAAATTTTTTTGAATATTTAAAAATTAATTTTTCATTAATTAAAATTAAACTCGAGGGGCCTAGCAGTACTTTGACAAATTACCAAGGCTTAGGAGGAGTTCAAGAGAGTCAAATGTGAATTCACAAAGAATTGGACTAAGTGAAATTGGTTGAAAATATATCAATTTTAACTAAATTAAGGAGCCAACTTATTTAATCATAGAATTGGACCAAATCTAATCAAATTGGTTTGAGTCCAATATTGAGCATCATAAATGAGGTTGCAACGAACTTGTGAGATCCAAGTTTGTCAAAAATAAACAAGTGACTTAGAAGTTATTTGAACTTGAAGTTTGGAGAAATGCACAAATTACTTGGATAACTTAATTCAAAAACAAAACAAAATTTTAAAAAGCTTAGAGTGAAACAAATTGAAAGATGAGTGTCAAAATAAGCATAACTAAGAACACGACGACATAACTTAACATGACAACATAACTGGATTTCTCAATCAACCCACAAATAAAAAGTAATCGAGCTTGAAAATTGCTAAAAAAATTATCCAAGATGCAACAAACAGTTCAAACAAGTCAGTTTAACCCATAATTTCTAACAAACAGTTGCAAAATGGATCAAACCATTTTATGACTTATATATGACATGAAAGAAAACATGTGAGTATATATGATGCCAATTTTTTGAGTACAAACAAGAAAGATATTAAAGTTGAAAGTAAGCTTGTGAGAAGAAAAGAAAACGAATGTCTACTTTTGTGTGAGGAATGAGGGGGTAGAAATAAAGGGTGGAGAAGAGGGATTTAGACTCAAGATGAAGAGATGATGACAAAGACAAAGACAAAGAGAGACAGAGTCTGTGTAAGAGATTTGTGTCAATAAAAAGACAATAATGGAGTAAAAACAAAGTAAAGATAACGAAAACAAAGAGAGGTAGAGTTTTTTTGAAAGAATAAAAACAACAAAGATAAAGACAAATATGAGAGACAAAATCACTCTTGCTTGTAAAGGGAGAGGAAAGATGTGACACCAACACGTGCTTCACAACTTTAGAATTTGGATTTGCAATATTGGTTATATGTATATATATTATGTTAGATAATGACTTAATATGACAATTCTAAGCGTATTAAATTTAATGGTGTTTTATAATAACTTAAAGTTTGATAATTTTATATAAAAAAATATATTTATAAAATTATAAATAAATTTATTAATATATTTATAAATAAGTCTATTTACCACTTCTATAGAAACTGTTCCAATTCCAAAACCATCTTTATGATTCCATACCATACCATACAGACGATCAATAGTGATGACCTATTGATCATTGCCAACTGACAAACTCCTCCTTGCTCGAATTGTTTCTTTCCTGGGCAACATCTAACTTTTTAGCAAGTGCACTAAGATAGATATCTAACGAGATTAGAAAGATTATTAATTAAATATATTCACCATATTGTTGCCCTACAACCCTGTCAACTTTCCTTAAATACCCTTTATTGCTTTGTCTCCACTCTAATTTTGATTCAAGTGTATAAATGTTTACAAGATGACAAATTTATCTGTACAGTCTTTTGCATGCATATTTATAGTTATTTTTCATGTATCAAAAATATTAATTCATTTCACCCCCCTTAATTATTAATTAAATGACACTAATTCAATTAAATAAAAGACTATGTTACTACACACGTGTGTAAATAACCAAAATATCCCTCGCATCTCACCATTTTGAGTAAGAGATATTTTAGTTATACGTCTCACCGTCTTAGGTAAGAGATATTTTTATTATTTTTAACTGTATTGTATAGCTCAACGTGTAGTATAAAGAATATAAATAGCATTTTCCTCAAATAAATTTTTAGGCATATGTAGATATGGTAATAGCTACATATTTTCACTAATACATATGTGTATATGGATAACTCAAGAAAATAAGACTAAAATTTTCTTAGCCATTTTCTCGGGTGAGAAAATATTGAAAGAAAGTGGAAACCCAGTGTTTGTGCTTCATGTGACCCAAAAGGATTAGGTTTGGATATTCAAAAGAATGAGGAAATCTACATGTTGTGTTGTTGTGTGGGGATAATTAAAGGCTTGTTTGTCCCGTCCTGACCTCACTCTCTCTTAACCAAAGCATCCCAAAAAGAAATGTGCTTTTGCTTTTCTTTATCAACTTTCTGGGAGCGTCTGTAAAATCATCATAAAAAAAAAAGTACAAATTTTCCCCAACACTGAGGAGTTACTGTTTGATTTAGACAGTTAGATGGTGAGGTAATCAAACTAATAAAATAATGTTTAAGATGACAACTTTAACGAGATAATATTGTATTAACATCTTTAATCAAATGCTGCACAAACATATATAGTGAGGGTAAATTCATCACACATTTATTTTAATTTCACTTAAAACACTTTTTAAATTTTAATATCGACTTAAGTAGTCTTTAATTTTTTTTAAAATTAGTCGCAACCCTTCCTCTTCCTCTATTACAAACATCATTAAGTAAATTAATCGTATATTTTTGAATTTTTAAGGTTATTTGTTGTGTCTGTAAATTATAGATTCCAATTGTCAATGCTAAGCACAAAGATCAAAAATTGTGCTAATGGAATGCTAAGCACACCCTCCTCTTTTTATGATTGTAATTTTAAATTTGAGTCGTAAAGGTTATGTCCAGAGACCACCATCCCACACCGCCCTCCCTCGGTCTCTTCATTGTTTTAAGATAATGGAATGCTTTGGATTTTTTGTGTGCTGGCCTTTGATTGTGAGAATATATAGGTACATTGGTTATCTAAAAGAAGAATATTTTTTTGTTCACTTATAAAAAATTCAATCTGATCACCTACTACTCTTAAAAGCTTTAATGGCATCTTCTTGGTAACTTCACAAGTTTACAAGTGTTTCTCATTGATATAAGTTGAGTAGTCAGATGAATAATATGTAAGTATTAATTCGATAAATTATGAGTTCGATTCTTATCTTACGTTAGAGTTAAATGTTTAATTTATAATTTACCTCTCATAACTTAATCGAGAACATGAAAATAGAAACTCAAGTAAGAATAATCATCTCAAATTTATATGTCTTAGACTAACATGCAATCGGCATGATGGCATTAATAAATACACCATCAAGTCATAAAGGATAAAGAAAAATAGCCCAAACAAGGGTTAATTATGAGTAAATTAATCTAATTAAATCCCTGGTGAATCACCTTCACCAATTAAATACGTCTTTAGACTTGAGAAAAGTGATGCGTCTAAATAAAGGTACCAAGGCCCAGTAGTTTTCAAAGGTGATGAGACGATGGTTAAAGTTTCATGATAAATGCGAGGAGGGTGTTTCGTTAAGCCATTTTATTGCTTATAAGTTCACAATGAAGATTAAATGTTATATAATTTATTTAGTTATATATTTATTAAAAATTGAAGAAGTTAAATACTATCAAGTTTAAATGTTATTTTAACAGCATTTTAGAAAAACTCCTTTAAATTTTTCTCAAAATGCTATTATCAACTTATAAAGTTGATCAAGTGTTTTATAAATTTGCCTTCCTAGAACTCTAATTTTTCTAACTCTTTCTACCATTAAACATTACAAACTCTCTTGTCTCTATTACTGTCTCCTTCTCGTTGCCGCGTCCATCTTCTCCATCTCGGCCGTCACTTCCAACCCCATTGTCGTGGCCTCGTCGCCTCTATCACCACCTCCAACTTCAGTCGCAACATCGCCACCTCTGCTTTCAAATATAAATTTCTCAAATAATTTATTTAAATATTAATATTTTATATGTATTGATAAAATATAAAAATAATGAATTTTATATAATATCTCAACATATATAATTAACATTATTATGAATTAAACTTAAATTTAAATATAACATGTTGTACTGATATATTTTTTAATAATTATATATAATTTATCAATCATAAAACTTTTATCTGTTAAACATTAATTTATAATTTATTTTTATTAAAAATTAATATTTTTATAAATTTTATTTATATTAATCAACATGTGTATTTTAATTTTTTTGGTTAAATTGTAATAAATTATTAATATTTTAAAATTAAATACATAATTATATAAATAATAACTTAAAATATATTTATTTAAATACGTTATCAATTTAAATGTTAATCAATTTTAAACCTTTATACAATTTTTAATTAGAAAAGCTCAAAAGGAATCTTAAAAAATGATAAGCCAAACACCATCAAAGTGGTAAATTCAAATATTTATACATTTTTTTGGCGGAGGAGTTAACAACTCTTAAAACGCCAAAAACAACGACAAAAAAAAAATCTGGAAGGGGTAAATTAATAAATACGACGGATGCAACGGCTTTACGCGACAAGATTAGACGCTTGAAATTTGTGGACCTGCCAATGCATGGCAAGAACTTTCATGATTGCGTACTTTGTTTGATTAGCGAGACGACGCGAGCGAGAGGGAGTATATGGGTTTTGGGGGCATTTTCCGGGAAAATGGTTTTGAACGAACGAATGGCATGTCATAGAGGTCGGTGATTCTCCTATGCAAAGACATTGCCGCACTTTAATCATGCTTTGATAATCTGTGCTTGTGGAAATTTGGGAATTTTGATTTGTTTATTTGGCAATTGACCGTGACCTTTATGAATCATGATCCGCAATTCAACGGTAAGATTGACGATGAAAGAAAGCCTTTTTAACCCTCTCTGGTTTGGTTTTTTTAACTTCGGATGCTTGGATTGGATTTCGCTTTCGTTTTGGTTTGGATGGATGGATGGGCTGAAGAACAAGGAGGCTTAAAGAGGCTTTAGGACACAAATTTCTAGCCCTTTTTCCTCAAATTCTTTGAAATGCTCTTTTGGAGTCCCACCTTTTGATGTCTCTTTCTTTTGCAGCTTCTCCCTCAAAAAACATGCTCTTTATTATTGGACCAGGCATCAGCCTCTCCCTCCCTCCCTCCCTTCAGTCAATCTCTATGAATAATGCCGCTTCATTATGTTTGAACACTCTTTTCTGCATTTTATCTCAAAACACTTATTAGTCTTAGATTTATTTTAGAGAAGCAAAATTAATTGTTTTTACTGGTTGGTTTTATGAATAACTAATAGCTGTTATCTGGCAATAAAAATATTTTGTAGAATCAACGGTGATCTCCAACTGTTCATTCTTTGATGTTTGTGGTTCTGAAAACATACAAACAAACAAACGTAACAAAACAAAACAAAAACGAAAAGGGAAAGCACCGTAACAAACCAAGTTCAAAATATTCATTTATTTTGATGTTTATAAACAAGAAAGGAAAACAGGTAGAAAATATAATCAAATGGGTCAAAGAATCCGCAGAAGAATAACCATCTCCTACTTTATTGAAGTCCAGTCTAAACTCTGGGGGGGACAAAAAAAAAAGTCTTATTTCTACTGTTTGAGATCCGAGCTCCCCAGTGCCACTCACACCCCTATTACATCCTTTCTTTAACTCTATGCTCTTGTTCTTTAACAGCTCCAACCCCAATATCAGATCATACATACGTCTTAGGCATATATTCAGAGAGAGAGAGAGAGTGAGATGCAATCTAGCTACTTTTTTCTCGATATGGGTAATTGGGTCTTAGACCAAGTTGCTTTGACATTGCTCCTTCACTATGTGAATCGATTTGTGTTATTTCTTTCTTTATTCTGAAGAATTGTTCATTTTGAATAGGAGAGCCTTAATTCACATCAGATGGCTTTGCTATGTTATCTTGTTATCTTGGCAATTTATATGCTTTTGCTGTACAGAAGTTAGTTGCGTTATTTGTGCCTATTAGCTAGTCTGAACCACATGACACTCAATCTGGATCAATTTTATGAGTTTGGTAAAATTAAAATTCTTCACTACTTGTATTCTTACATCTTCACTAGAGCTAAGTGAAAATGTTTGATTAAAATATATATATATATGTGTGTGTGTGTGTGTGTGTGTGTGTGTGTTACAGATTTGCCTCATTCTTGGTTAAATTTACAGTCAATCCCAAGCCTAACAATGAAGCAGTCCAATTGCGACATAGAGAGTTTAGTATTATTGTAGATGGTTCTAAATTTTTATTTTTGGTATTAACATTGATTGGAACATGAAAACAAGATTCTCTTCCATCTTAAATCCACATTTAACTATGTTTTACGGTTCAGTAATGTACAGTAACAATACCCAGATTAATGAACACTCAAAAGTAACATTTTGTTAATTCTATCCAATCAAATTGTTAGATAGGAATTGTACTTGCACGCGAGGATCTGCTGTTCTGAATAGATTAAGCCTGCTTCTATAACTCATCCATATTCCACTAAACAATTGGGTCAATTAGCTAGGCATCTCTTTAATTAATCATTCCTTCCCTCTATAGTTAAAACCAAGAAGTAGACCTTAAGATCAGCACCACAATAAATTAGCGTATCTAATAAAAATAGGTCTGGTGGATTAATTAATACCTCAAAGTTTGTCTGTACTAAGGTTAAGCTAGTACTCCTTGGTTGTGTGTCTCTAGTCTCTAGAGCATGTGCAATTAATGGACCACTGTGGTCTGCCATGAATTGCAGCCATCCACCAATATCTGCCTGATCTTTTGGGCCTTTGCCCTCGACATTAGCCTCTAAATAATAAAATGGCAATGCCAATCGCCAAGCCATCCCACCATTTTAATTGCTAATTTGGCATTATAATATAGGCCTTGTGAGTTGGCCAAGTTACCTGTGTTGGCTTGAGCCCTGTCTTAATAAGAACCTAACAATGTGCGTTAGGAGAAGTTATCTGGTTGTGCTTCGGGAGTCTTGATGCTAAGACCTTGGGACCACAGGCTTGGAGAGATAAGACAGGTGTTAAAAGAATGCAACTCTACTGTCCATATTTCAGGGATCGATGCCCCTATGAGTGCTAGTCATCCCCGTTGCCCCATTTACACATACTTTTGAATTGAAGGAATAGTCAAATGCACTGCACCCATCAAATATGTGTGTGTGTGTGAAAAATATCCTAAGTTGGTGCTTTCAGTGAAGGAGCTGATGATATTGTTTCAAATGATTTTTAATAGGATTTTTTCAAATTGGGCTGGGTGGTCAATTTTCTTTTGGATAAATTAGAGTAAGTAACAAAAACTATCTAGCAAAAGCTACATCCGTAGAATAATTGAATATAATGTTTGAATCTTGTTAAGATTAGATTTGTCTAAGCTTTTTAGACCAACTTCAATTCATCTGATGACCTTGAACACCTACTTTCTAGATCAAATGACACTAATTCGATTGCAATAAGCTTTGCTACCATAATTGTGCTACAATAACTAATATTTGTAGAGAATTCATGAATCTATCTTCTTATTCATCCCTTACCAAGCCACTTGCACATATATTTTCACCCAGGTGTTTAGAAAAGGAAACCTTGCAATCTTTACTTGTGGTCGCCCAACAAGGGGCAAAGAATGCAAACTGAGTTGGGGCCTTCTCACTAACCAAATGGGCCTTATTGGGCCCAGAGGGGGAGCCCATGAAGGCCCATTATAGAAGATCTTTGGGCTACTCCTATTTGCTAGCTTCTGGAACGAAGCATTTTCCTGCCTGACACTGAAGAACATTCCTTCCTTCGACTTCTAACAAGAGCGAAGGAATCAAGCAACCCTAACCAGCACCGCTCTTAATAATACTATAAAAACCCGGCCCAGTCGAACGCGTCAAATGGCAGCCCTAGCCACGACCCTCTCCTCCGCCGTCAAGTCTCCCAGATTCCGTCGCCGGCTGCCGTTAGTGGGCGCATTTTGCGTGCTGACTTTGGGGATCTCCAACCTCTGCCCTTTACTGCCTCTATCCTTCAGAACGGGGTCCTCTCTGTCCCTCCCTCCCTTCCGGTACCAATTCCCGCAATTTTCTGGGGCTCACTTCATTTTAATCTTCCACCTTCGCTTCTATCTGTCTGCCCATGTCTATATGTTGATTCATTTTCTGCATGTGCGTGATTGTGGCGATTCCAGATCGAAGCTGAGCCGCGAAACGCCGGAGAAGAGAAGTTACAGCGTCAGGATGGAAGCCAGCAGCCAGACTGTGCCGAGCATTGTCGTCTACGTTACGGTCCCCAACAAGGATTCTGGTTAGTGGTTAGGGCTTTATTCCTCAGCCATTTTCAAATTAATGATGTTCGTATGGTTAGGGATTCGATTGTGTTCGGCCTCGTGGGCACTTACTGCTTGTTGTAAAGTTTTAGGGTTTGGGGCTTATTACTAACGTTGTAATGGAAATTGCGATTCAATCATATTTGAGTATGTTTTTGGTTACGGTTTTTAATGTTACTGCTCTTTTAAGCCTGGAAATGATCATACTTAAAAGTTTCCGAGAAACAGTGGTGTTCTTTTGGAATGCTGTCAATTCTAATTACTACTACTAAGCTTAGTCTCCTAGTTTTCTTTTATGTGCTAGATTAATATTTCCCTATCTGATAGTGTGTTTGACGAATTCTGATTGTAACTTATCATTAAAACTGACCCTGTGTGCTATGTCTGGACATTGTTTTGTACGGCGTATCCTTTTCCAACAAGATATTTGATGGGTTCTACTTGAAACTTACTTGTAAAGTTTTCGTTCTTGTATTCTATGTTTGGATATTGATTTTGTAGACGAGGGATAAGAAACTGGAAGGGAAAAGATAGAGAAAGAGAACAAGAGAGGTAGAGTCAGAATTTTTTGGTTGGGTGGAAAATGAGAAGAAATTGAATAATTTATTTTTCAGCAACCAAAAAGGTTAGACCAAGACCTAAGACCTCATTGGAGTAGTACTTCATGCGAGCCTCATAATCCTACTAAATAGCACCCAACTCTAGCCCATGAACAACTGTGGATGCTCTTATTTTATATGCAAATCTTATAAAGGTTTGCCATGCCAATATCAAATTATCAATATCTTCTTCACTTGATAAATCCACCCCATCAATTTTCATATTGCCAATGTGATTAGCTCTGGCATAATGATGGAAAACTTTGTTTCCTGCCCCCTTCTTCACCTAAAGGAAGTGATTGTGATGTCTCCAATGAACCTCTTAAAAAATTAGCAGTCTTCACATCTAACTAGTTTATCTTAAATTTTCTTTTTTCTTTTTGTTTTTTTTGCTGAATTACTAATCTTTTCACCATATGAAAAAACCATCTCATTTAATCAAGTTGGCATTTTCCTCTCTGAGTCTAGCAATCCTCAACTCTGCTTCGCTGGACACCATGTTTACCCATTTCATCAATACGATAACCATCCACCATATACCCTTGCCTCCAATTTGTAACCAAGTTCACAAAAAGCTCCTCTATTAGGCACATTTTCAGATCAAATAGGAGAAGGGATCCTATTAGAAATATACCATAAAATAGACATTAGAAACAGTGTCGAAAGGTTGTTAAGGGAAGACATAACTCAACGACATCCAGGAAGTGCCACTCCCAGTATGATGGCAACAATCAGACCTTAATCCCACTAGGAAGTGCAACTCTGAATATATGTGCATAAAAGGTTTGATAATTTGGAGCATAGAATGATAAGCCTTAGAGTTGCCAAGTAAGCAAACACATGTGAGAAACTATCCTCTATGTTTTTGCACAAGCAACATGTTGTGCGGTTGCCAACCTTAACAACCCAAAGTATAAGATTCACGTGAACATCTCCTGATGACCCAACAGACCGAGAGATTCCCACTGCACCCGCTTGGGTCTAAGCCATGTAGAATCATAGCTAATGTGGACTACTGATATCCAAACTGTACCTTGGTCAGTGTGTAAAAAAGCACGCTTTAAGTGCAAACTGCAGCATGCTTAGGGATTTTTGTCTGTGAAGCTCAGTGACTTTAGCTGAGTGTGATTAAAGCTCACTTAAGTACACTTTTACCTGAGCTTCGAAGTGCTAAAAAGCAGGCTTCTGAAATACTATGGCTTTTAGTGTGGCTGCTTGTATGGAAATCCTTACCAAAAAAAAAAAAAGTTGTTACCAGATCTTTAAAAGATTTGAATAAAATTATATATACATTTTTTTTTAAAAAGAAGACTTAGCTGTATTTACTGAACAATAAATATTGAAGGAACATGTAATTTGGTGTTGCTAATTTATTCCTGATTGCTGTAAATTAGGATTGGAGATTGCTGTAAATTACGGTTGATTGATTGGGAATTGTTGTAAATTTAGGATGATTTTTTTTTTTTCCTTACATTCTTTTGCTATGATTGTATGAACTTGTGAACTGATATAAGATATGAATGAAATATGGTATCTCATCTTTTGTTAAATTTACAGCCCTTATTCTTATTTAGTTTTTTTAATAATTTATGATAGTTTATATTTTTAATGCTTCTAAAAGTTTGTACTCTTTATTTCATTTACATGCACCTCACTTTGCTTGAGCGTGCGCTTTGCCGCTTTGTGCATAAGCTCCCTAGGCCTTCTGCGCTTAGCGCTTTTGAAGCTGAGCCAGGCAATATGAAAGCTCTCCAATCCACAAACAAGAAGTACACTAGTCCAGAAATCTTCTTCACTGTTAGAAGTATTGGCATACCAATCATGACTTTCTCCACAAATCCTCACATGAGCAACACTCTATCCTCCTAGTTGAGGCCTTTTTGAGCTCTCTCTGCAAATTTGGAAATGAGAAACAAATCCTTGTACTTCCTACTTGTACTTCCTATTTGGAAATGAGAAACAAATTTAGGATGATTTTTTTTTTTTCCTTACATTCTTTTGCTATGATTGTATGAACTTGTGAACTGATATAAGATATGAATGAAATATGGTATCTCATCTTTTGTTAAATTTACAGCCCTTATTCTTATTTAGTTTTTTTAATAATTTATGATAGTTTATATTTTTAATGCTTCTAAAAGTTTGTACTCTTTATTTCATTTACATGCACCTCACTTTGCTTGAGCGTGCGCTTTGCCGCTTTGTGCATAAGCTCCCTAGGCCTTCTGCGCTTAGCGCTTTTGAAGCTGAGCCAGGCAATATGAAAGCTCTCCAATCCACAAACAAGAAGTACACTAGTCCAGAAATCTTCTTCACTGTTAGAAGTATTGGCATACCAATCATGACTTTCTCCACAAATCCTCACATGAGCAACACTCTATCCTCCTAGTTGAGGCCTTTTTGAGCTCTCTCTGCAAATTTGGAAATGAGAAACAAATCCTTGTACTTCCTACTTGTGCTCCACCTTTGTTATACCATCCTTTATCAAACAACATCCCAATGCATGAGACTCCCCTCTTTATGAGAGTTAGGGGAGGGTTATTTTTGTGCACTATCTTGCCTTCGCTTTGGAAAAGACATTTTCACAACTCAAACCTATTGACCTTGCATTCAAAAAGGAGCATCCTTACCTTTGCTAGTAAGGCTTTCCCTCTTACCATCCTTTACCAAGTCGTCAAAAAAAAATGTGGATTGTTCTAAAACCACACTACAGAATCCTCCTGTTTTCCCACCAAATTTCGCATTGATTCATTGAGGATAACTTGAAACTGAAATCAACTCAAGCTATATGTCCCATTCTTCTTGTGCTTGGTGGTATTTGTCTTCAGTCATTTTTTTTTTTCTTTTGCAGGTAAGAAACTTGCAGAAAGCTTAGTCAAAGAGAAACTTGCAGCATGTGTAAACCGAGTACCAGGCATGTGCTTCTATCTTCAAACCGTACCCTCTGTGTTGCCTTTGTTTCTACTATGTGTCAGGCTGTCAATGAAGATAATTTATGGAATGCCGTTGCTATGAATGCCTACAAAATAAATTTCAGTTTTTTCTACTCAAAAGTTTTGAACCTTCTTTTTTTTTTTTTTTTTTTGGGGGGGGGGGGGGGCAGTGGTGTTGAGGGAGAGGAGGGGTTGCTCAGACCTAGAACATTCTGAATAGCTACATTGATATTTGATGAAGAAATTTGCAAGTGGGATGAAATATCTCACCCCTAACATTTTCTGACAATTTTGGTGTTTCTTTGGGGCTTTCTGTTGGTAGTATTTACTTCACCATACTTAGTATTAAAAAAATTCTTTATATTATGTTTGTAAGACTATAAGCACTTTTTGACACGATTTCTTTTAGAGTTGGACTTATTGATAAGGTTGTTGAATTTGGAATCTCCACAATCTTGTTGCCAGGGCAGATAATTCCTACCCCAATGTACTCAATTAATTTGATAGTGTAGTTTTAGGCAAAGGGAGAACTTGCAACAATCTTCTTGAGATTTTTGACCATCACAAAGGCCCTTGGTCTAAATCACATTGACAATCTTTACTGCTATGATTATCAACAACAGAACTCCTCCTATAGGTGCAAAGATGGTAAGGATTTTTCTGAATTTATCATTATTTCATATAAATTTACCATTTTATCCTTCCAGACACGACAAGAACAATAATTAAACCCTAAACTTAATGGTGGTTTATTAATGGCGGGGGTTAAATTGTTGTGATTTTTGAACTTTAGGAGAGGTTGTGATGATTCTCAAAATAGAGGGTAGGTCAATGTATTTTGGATTATCATATAAAAACCAATGAAAAACCCTAAACCAATTACCCAACCCTAAAATTATTTATTTTCCCTTTTTGTTCCTGACCACCTGCAACACCACCTTGTTCCAAACACTGTTGCCGGTGCTCCTCAGCCTTCTCCAGCCAACTGTGGACAAGCTGGCTTGCAGAAATACAAATCTGAAATTGGCTGGCATCCATTGCCAGAGATAAAGATAGGTGAACCATCACTGTGGGTTTCCAGCCGCTGAAACACCACCCTCACTGGGTTTTTGGGTGGTTGTGGTGGTGATCCTTTGAAGCAAGAGAGATGACTTTGGTGGAGTGGATAGCATCTTTTGATGGGTTTTGGCTTTCTGTTTGAGAACCACTTTAGAAATGTGTGTATATAATATAAGTTGGTGATAATCACTTCATTGTTTCACTTTCATCAGTGGCCAATGCTCTGTAAAGATTCAAGAAAGACGATGCTCTCAACTCTGATGATATATATATATATATATATACGTATAGAGAGAGGGAGGGAGAGATTTTGATTGGATTTTCAAATTTGAAACACCTCAATCCCATGAAACCCAAACAACCCTCTGTTGGCTACTGAGAAGAAGTTGTAGAATATGCAATTTCCCAACAGATTAAACAAGGAGATATTCCTAGATACCCAGAAAAACCAAACACCCACCAATATCCATGGTTGATCTTGATTGTTCTTCATGATTGATTGTTAATTCATAAATCTTATTGTTCACTTCCCTATTCCCCCTGATGTACATATAAATGTATCCACAGTGAGGGTTCAACCATAGCTTCCGAACCCCCCCCCCCCAACCTTCCAAGTTTCATTGATTTTTTTTTTTTTTCGCGCCGGGGGGGGGGGGGACTCTCTCTGGCAGTGGTCACAAGGCAACTTTAGATTTGTATTTCTGGAGGGCAGCTTGACTGTCGTTGGCTGGAGAAGGTTTTGGAGCAGTGGTGTTCCAAGGGGACAAGGAAAAAAAAGGGAAAATGAGTAATTTTAGCTGGTCGGGTAATTGGGTCAGGGTCTTTCATTGGTTTTTACCTGTTAGAAAGTTGTATTTTTCTTTATCTAAATAAGAGTCCCCTTGAATTGCATCCTCCAGTGAGCATAGACCATAGAAATTTACAGTCTTCATGAAATAACTTTGTATAATGGAACATGTTTAATTGGGGATTTTGCTTTAAAGTAGTTAGGCCAATAGATCTAACTAGTTTCTTGTAAGTTTTGAGACCTGTGACGTGCTCTTTTCATTGTCCCATACTTTTGAGTGAGCCTGATGTAATTTACCTTCTCGAGGGGCAGAGGGACATTTTCCTGCAATTAAGTCCAGCCTTTGTTTGTCTTTTTTTTTTTTTGGCTAGGTAAGTTCAGCTTGTCAATTGCGGTTCTTCATGTTCCCCTAACCTTCCCCCCAAAATTTACCATTAACTTCTATCTCCTTTTTATACAAAAGCCCAATTTCTTGAGTACTAATCATAGTGATGAGGAATTAGGATTATTAAAATTTAATATATGATATAAGGTTTAGTTTTATTTAAATTTTATAATTTAGATTTTATTACTTTTATTAATTTAGTAGGATTATTATAGCTAGGGTATTATGATAGCATATTTAGTTATTTATCTTAGTTTATTTGGATCTTCTATTTTATCTTTTGTTAAGATAATTATAGTTAGGTTAATTATTTTAGTTAGGATAACATTTCATATACCCAAAAAAAAAGAAGGATTACATTCAACCTATAAATAGGTGTACAACGTATTCAGAAATTCACACTTCTGATATGTTGACATATAATTGTGAGTTTCTTCTAAAATCTCTCTCTCTCTCTGCTTCTTCCTCTCCTGCATCACACAGCAACTACATTTTATAAAAAAAAATGTTAGCGACAAATGGTGAACCTAACAGCCCAAAATCCCTCGACTAGAGGGTTGGGTCGGGAAAGGTATCCAATGTAAAATTTTGCCAGATTGTTCTTTTGCATGATAGAGGACATGTAGCACATACCGCAATGTATTTATTATTTAAGGTGAATAACTATAATGATCCTCTATATCTTGAATTTACAGTTTCATAGCATCAAGAGCTAGTGCATTAGGCCTATGATCTGGAACTCTATAGAATATGGATTAACCATTTGTCCCTTTTGAGTGCAGGCATTGAATCAGTGTATCAATGGCAAGGAGAGGTAATATTTCCTACTACTAAAAAGTAGAAGAGAACATTTGGAAATGCAAAGGATGACATATAACCCAAAGCTTTGGATTTTGGTGGAAGTTCATATTTTTTAAGTTTTGCCTAAGTCCCACATTGTTGGTTGCAGGTTCAGACAGATTCTGAGGAACTGCTTATAATAAAGACTAGGGAATCACTTTTGGATGCGCTAAAAGAGCATGTCAAGGCAAATCATGAATATGAGTAAGAAACTTCTGATGCATGCGTTGCCCGCTCAAGTGCAACATGTAGCCTGTTCCTTGCAAACTAACCTCCTTCCGCCTATCTGCAACCCCACCCCCTAAAAGAAAAAATAGATTCTATATTGTCTGAAATGATCCTAGTCTTCATAGACACTGCATCCGTTATGAAATCAAAATGTAACAATGCTGTTCAAAAAGGATCTTTTCTAGACTTGTATTGTCAACAGAGTCTGACCGGACTGCCTTCTTTAGAATCAAGGTGCAGGGCAGAATACACAGTACTAACAACAGTGGGTTTTTTCTCGCATTTTAATCTGCTCTATTTTTTGACAGAGTACCTGAAGTAATTGCAATGCCAATAATTGGAGGCAGCATTCCATACCTTGAATGGATCAAGAACAGTACAAGGGACTGAATTTGTGTACCGCAACCACCAAGTAAAGCTATAAGAGTCTTCGAATAGGGTGTGAATATGTCATCATCTTTCTTTGTTTGAAGTCATTCGGTTGTACATTCTGATTGGGCGATCTTTCTCTTCTGAAACTTAATATGGCACCAGTTGTCGTGTGTATTCTACTCTGACCTGGAGGAGTTTATACTAAATGAAGGTTTTTATAATAAAAGTTTTTTTTTTCCTTGCTTGATAAACAAGCCATCTTTTTACGTTGCTGTGGTTCAAGGGAACTATTTTAGAAGAAACCATAGCAACTTAAAATGTAGAGGGGACCTTCCTTATATGTGAAATGCCCTTCTCTCCTCCCCCCCCCCCCCCCTCCTTCCCGCCAAACAAAAAAAAACAAAAAAAAAAAGAGATTCACTTCCATGATGCAGTGAAAAGTGTCTCAAAATAGCGACCCCATTTACTAAGGGATTGTTTGAAGTCTCAAAAGTTTTCATTTTCACTCAAGTCTATTTTATTTCATTTCTGTTGAGGAAAATGAAAATTAAAAATATTATTTGATTTTACTGTGAGCGATACGAAAAAATAGAAGAAGAACGATGTTTGATATTTCTAATTTTGTGTTCAACACTAGAAACTCTTTCGTTAGTGACTTTGTTAAATTGAATTAAATTATAATAGTTAAATGTTAATTGATATAATGTAATAATTTATTATATTATTAAATTAATTAATGTAAATAATTTTTAATTTGAAATTATTATAATATTAATTAATTATATTATATTAATGAATTATAAGGTGAAAAGACTAAGGAATGGAAGAAATGAAAGGTGAAAAGGAATGGAAAAATGAAAATGGAATGGATTTTCATTCTATTTCTTCTTTTATTTCATAAATCTATTCTAAAATGTAGAAAAAAAATTAAAATTAAAAAAACCACTTTCATTATTTTTTTCAGTCTAAAATTTTAAAAGGAAAACAAGACCCAGAAATTTTTGGTTTCATTTTTTAAACGTTCGTTCATCATGTGTGATGGATCTCACCAGAAGTTGCGACTCTTTTAGAACTATAGTAGTTGGAAGATTCCTTCACGGAGCACCCGTCACCATTCTAACTTATGTTCTGCTATATGGTAGAAATTGCCTAATTTTTTAAAAGGTAAATTTCCTCACCACCAGCCATAAACGAAGGTTGGGTTTATAAAGTAAATTACTCTACATTTGTCCAAATTTAGTTAGCTAACATTACTAGAATACCAAATTTAGCCCTTGCACTGGTTTGTCAATTTTGCCCTCATATTTGTGTATAAAATCAAAAACCAAAAAGACCATATTACCACAACCCTTTCCAAACCCATCCTTTTTTTTTTCTTCTTTTTTTTTTTGGTCTTCTTTCTCTTGTTTCATTACATTGCTTTAATCTGACACTTGATTTTATTTTTTGTCGAAACATTCCACATGACCTTGAGATGGATACACGACCTACCACTTTGGCAGCTTCATACAAGGTACAAACTCAATTTTAAGAATACCTATTTCCTTCTTTGCCTTTGGTTTTAGAAGGCATGCATAGGAAAATGATTTCCAGTCCAAATTTGAACAGGAAATGTCGGGCTGAACATCACTGTCCCTTGTTAAAATCCCATCCCCCAACCCCGAACAACCAAAAAAAAAATGGCAAGAGCAGAAGAAAGTAGATCTGCTAAAGACGAAGGTCATTGGGATCGGTTAAAACAGAAAACAAAACCTCAACACTTCACAGAATATAGAAGAACCATCTTTAATGGTATGGAAGACGGAAGGCTAAACATATCAAAAATAATCCCACCTTACTCTCACAAAGCAAGGAGTCTAGTGCAACTTAAACCAAATAGACATTGAAATATTTGGGCCTATAATTCTATGGGATCTTAAACTGCGGAGGAAAGGTGACTCAGAGTATCAAAAGCCCAGCGATAGCTACAGGTGGATGCCAATCAATTAATTATCCCTCTAGTGTTGAAACTATGGAATATTACAAAGTATAAGGTGTCAAGAGTTTATTCGCGTATAACTCTTATAGAATTGATGCAAAAGAAGCCTAGCTGTGGAAAGAACTGCCAACCAAGAAGTAAAATTGCCCTCACTGCGAGCTCTTTTATTAGAATTGAAATCTCCTGAATCAAAGATGTACCGGTACAGTCATTGATATGCCAAATACCTTACCTTGATATGATTAAGAATGCTGAAAAGAATTGAGCAATTTGAAACCCTTAGAATTTGTTCAGCTGTAGAAATCATTTTTTTAATTTTCTAACTACAAATTTTTATTGAATAATTAAATCTCTAATTAGAAAACATTAAGCATCAAGTCTCTAATTTTTCAACTTTATAATATGAACTAAAAAACATCTTTTGATGTTTCCTAAATTTTTAGAAAATGCAAGATATTCATCTCAGGATGAATGTCTCCATTTATTTGGAAGGCTCAAAATCGAAACAATGTTCCAAATAACCCACTCCCACAAAGAACAAATCAAACAAGAATAACCCTCTTTTTTTGGTTTTTTCTATGTTCGGTTTTAAACCATCTACTTAATCCAAAATATAGTGAAATCCCATTTTGCTTCTCAGCCTACGAGCTACTAACAGCTGTTTTCAACTATTGTTGTTCCCATTCCAACAAGAACTTTTGTGGCACTAGCATATCCACTGGAATCACCAGTTCCCGTCCAACTTACATAGAACAAACTAACAGGATATCACGTGCAGTTATCCAATATCATATAACCTTTCTATCAATCAAGCAGAATTGAAAGAGGGTCAAAACAAAGCCTATGGCATCGACCATTTTAGTTCAATTATTCGACTAAACGGCATATAAAGCACAAATACACTTCTCATGCCCTCAAGGCCTTTGGATTTATTTGGTAAAGGGCAATGATGGCACAAATCATAACCAAACATAAATGGAGCAGATATAGCAACTAGTAATTCCAACAGCGAACTTGAATCACTTTTAAGTGTCTTAAAGTAGGTTTATGTCTGAATATGAAACATCATTTTATAGATTGACAACAAATCCCATTCAAAACACACCTAGACAGAACGGAACAAACAAATGACATTTGAAGCCCACCTCCTCCGGGAGAAGATAAAACCTTATCGGCTTGAAAAGTTGTTCAGGAATCATCTATTTGGTCCTGCATAAAGCCCAAAGCATTAAGACAAGTCTTAAATTGGTCTAGTTCACAATTATAGGGAATTATCCAACTAGATATACAGCTTGACAGAATAATCTTGGTGATTAAATTGCAATGAGAGAGAGAGAGAGAGAGAGAGAGAGAGAGAGAGCAACCTGCACATCTGAAGTCCAAAGTGTCAGATTGTCCCTTAGCAGTTGCATGATAAGAGTACTGTCCTTGTACGAATCTTCCCCCAGAGTGTCAAGTTCAGCTATCGCTTCCTCGAATGCCTGAGCGGAAAACAATAATGGAAGTGTAATTAATAGATGCCTAACATGCCATTTTGAAAATGAGAGATTTTGATTAACACCACCCTTTAGTATAAAATTCATAACGTTGTAATGTAGGCAGGCTGATGATAATTCCCAAATGGATTGTCAAGCAAAATGTAGACTACTGATAACTCCCAAATTGTCACCTAGCTTCATTCTACAATTGGGGGAAAAATTAAGCACAAGCAAACATGGGTGCTAGCCATGAATATCGGTCGATCTATATACTTAGCCCAATTTACCAAAAAAAGAAAAATGATCAAAGAAATTTCGTAAAAGAACCTTTAAAAAAAAATTCATGGGTGCTAACCAAAAGCCAGGGATCTAAAAATGAAGCTTACCAAGCTTATCCTCAATTTAATTAACTTGAGGAATTATCTTAAAAATTTTGTGTATATATAAAGGACCCTCTTTAAATCAAACCATGCCCCTGAATAATACCCCATCCAAGCCTATCCCCTTTACCACATATAGAAGAAAATGTTATTCATGCTGGCAGCATGTATACCCTAAACCAGGTAGCATTGTTTTATCTAAAGACATTGAAACAATTAGAGAAAGGACTAAGACACCAAGACATTGAGAAAATAATGAAAAGGAAGAACAAGCAATTGATGCAGCTTTGATTCGACAAAGCATAGATGTACAAAATTCATTGGAGGGAAGAGTTTATGACCAATTGTACCCATGCAGGGCCCTGGAAAAGCAAAAGGAAAAATAGGATACTTTAGTTGTAAGCTTAACTAGAGAGAAAAGCAGAAAAGAGGGGCTTCCCTCTCTCTGTTGTGGGGAGAGTTTAATATTGTAGTCCCTATGTATATGATTGTACAAGCCTTCTCGTTCTCTCAAAATTAGGTAGCAAGCAATGATCATTTACATTTTTAGTACAACTAATTTACAATTTAACAACTTCCAGGTAAGTTAAAACACCAAATTCCAACCAACGATCATTTACATTTTTAGTACAACTAATTTACAATTTAACAACTTTCAGGTAAGTTAAAACACCAAATTCCAACATAGGAAGTAACTTGTTATTCAGATCCAAGGACAAAATGTGGGTGAAGGGGGCCACATCAATAACAGCCTTCACAAGATAACAGTTAGGGCACATTTGATTTGCCAATAAGGGAGAAGCCTAATAACAGTTAGGCTTATCTTGCATTTGATTGTGAAAACTAGCTGGGACAGCATTCTGGACTGGACTACTTGTCCCGTGGTGGTGGGGCAACTCTATCCCACCTCCCCTGGGACAATTTGTCCCTGTTTAAGAACCAGGGGAAGAAGACAACCTTACTGCTTGAAAATACCCTCCTAATTTATGCCCATTCAGTTACATTATATTATATGAATGATTATTATGCTATTATTATATATATTGACATTTTGTTAGCAAATAATATTATCTAAGTTATTATCAAAAATCTTTTACAATATTTATATTAATATTAATGTGCATTAACTATTAACAATAATGTATTATTTAAGAAAATATTACATAAATATTCATAAAACAAGAATAAAATGGGCATTGCCTGCTTTTATTTCCCATCTAATTTAGTCTAATCAAATATTGGATGGAGTTTAATCTTCTATTTTATCCCACAAAAACCAAACATAAAATTGGACATTTGGAGTTACAGTGCTACACTGACATTCCAGCCAAGTCCAACCTGGCCTTGTCTAGGCTGGGTAATCAAATGTGTCCCAACTTCTCTCCCGACCAATACAATCATCTATCCAATGCTCTAACAAGAGTAAACGAACAATTTTAACAAGATACCACATCTAGAAAGTAAAAGTTATAGCCCATATTAATGACAAAAGGAAGAATGACCAGCACAGAATCTTTCAGAGCAATTTACATCTTCCAGATGCTCTATGGCAAGACAGAGTTGCAGATATGCTTTAGAGACTATAACCGGATTGCAAAATGTACACATGAAATGGCTATAAAGTTTCCCTTATCTCTAAAAGCACTCATGTTTACAAAATAAATAATTCAACAGACTGTTTTCTGCTAGACTTATTCTTAATGTTTCATCTAACAAAATCCTAACTGAAATTCTTGTGCACACACCCCCCCCCCCCCCAAAAAAAAAAAAGCAAAAAGAAAAGTATTATAACTCAATCAAGAATGCTTAGTAAGATATAAAAAAAAAGAAGTAATTTTACCTGATATTTGGAAAACAAGAAAAGAAACAATACTGAACACTATGTGTGAATTAATAATTTATAAGATAAGGTATGATTAATTCAAAGCAAATCACATCTGAAATAATAAACAACACCACAACTTTGAGAAGTATAACAATCTGAAGGAAATATACCTGCTTTGCCATACTACAAGCCTTATCAGATGAATTGAGAATCTCATAATAGAACACTGAGAAATTGAGGGCCAACCCCAGCCTTATGGGATGTGTGGGAGCCAGATCAACCAGGGCAATATCCTTCAACAAGAGAAACAGCAGAAACTCAGAACTCCAAAATTAAAAAATCAATTATTCTTTACCCTGATTTGAAATCAGCTAACCACCAAACCAAATCCAGAATTTGCAACCATTCACTGTCAAAAGACCAGAAATGAAATAATAATAATAATAATAATATAAATAACTTATCAGTATCCATATACTTTTTTATGATTAACCAAAACTGAATTTCTTTGTACAAAATATCTATTCATTTTCTTGCAAACCAAATGAAGTAAATAAATGTCCTCTAACTTCTTCATTTTCTCTTCAAAAAAAAATGCTGGCGGTAAAACAGTATATAAAATTCAATAGTTTTTTGTGGATGTGAAAAAAAAAAAAAATCAATAGTTACTCATATTATATTATGCTGTGTAAACATCAATGATCAACAACTGACCAGTTAATATTAATAGATCCGTTATTTCAGATTGCTCCTTTATTTATTAAATTATGTGGCAAGATATTCTCTTCCTATTTTTACTTTCATTTTTCTTTTCCTAAAAAGACCCAGTTCAAAACATAGCCCCAATCACCGGATGCATAATACTAACACTGAACCACTACATCCGGTCCTAAATCCAAGAACGTACAAAGCTTAACGAGAACGAGATCCAAATGTCTAAAACTCAGCCCCCTAAAACAGTAATTCTAAATACCCGTTCATGGGGATATTTACGCAATCATTCCCCGATTTCACAATTCCTAAGAGAACACTCGACCAAAACTCTTAAAACTCCCATTCAACTAAATTATTGAACAAACAATTCTGAAAAACAGTTCATAAATGGTAAGAAATCAAGCCCTAATTTCACAATCTCAAAGAACCACAAAAATCAAGAAACCCTAAATCTCATTGAAATCAAACTACCTGAGCGGCCTTATAGGCGTTCATGGTATCCTCAGCAGCCTGTTTACGCTCCTCGCCAATCTTGAACTCGGCGAGATA
This sequence comes from Diospyros kaki, assembly GCA_036245055.1. Lineage (NCBI taxonomy): Eukaryota > Viridiplantae > Streptophyta > Magnoliopsida > Ericales > Ebenaceae > Diospyros > Diospyros kaki. Next base: position 12,504,911 of record BSEG01000015.1, on the reverse strand, counting down.
CCGATGGTAATCGCCCTTCATCTTGAGGTAGAAGACCTTGGACTCGCTGGTGGAGGCGGAAGGCACGAGGTTGGTGTCGAGGAGATTGAGAATGCCGGCGCAGACGACGGAGAGCTCGGACTCAACCTTGGAGCGGTAGTTCTTGACGAGGAGAGCGTGGTCGTCGTTCTTGCGGGACTCCTCCTTCTGCTCGATGGAGGATACGATTCGCCAGGCGGCGCGGAGGGAGCCGATGACGTTCTTGTAGGCGACGGAGAGGAGGTTGCGCTCCTCAACGGTGAGCTCGCCGGCGGGGGTAGCGGCGAGGACGAGGTTTTCCATGAAGTTGACCATCTCTTCGTAGCGCTCCGCTTGCTCGGCCAGCTTCGCCATGTACAGATACTGATCTCTCGTCAGATTCGCCATTACTGAGAGAAGAGCTACTCACAAACTAAATCCACAGAGAGAGAGAGAGAGAGAGAGAGAGAAGATGAGAAATGGTCGCCGTCGTCTTCTTCGTTCGTTCACTCCTATTTCCCAAGCGACCGTCAATTCTTGAGACTCCTCTGTATGCGGAAGAATTGTAAAAATAAGATATTTTTTTCTTACATTATGATTTATAATTACCATTTTATCCGCTTCCGAAAGTAAAAATATATATAAATATATATCTTAATTTCACAAAGCAAAATTATAAATTATTTTTCTTAATAATACAAAATACAACCACCCATTCCATTTTTATATAGAATATTTCACAAATTCCATCCATTCTTTAGAAACATGAATTGATAATTTAAAAATTCATATAATATATGTCTAATTTTCAAATTTTAAATGTGAACCAGAAAATAAGATGAATTATAGTTTTGATATAAAGTGTTTTATAGCAAAATTTTATTTCAAGAAACTAATGAAATCACAAAAATTATTTTTCATATTTTTTTTTAATTTACATTTAAAGAATTTCACCAAAATAAAATATAACTTAAAAAACTATACAAACGGTGATTTTACTCTCTTTGAATAATCTTTAGATGGTGAAATGTCAAATTAATTATTATATTTTGTTTCAAGAATTAAATTAGTGATTAAACTTTAAAATTAAATAAATAAAATCACATTAACCAATCATTCGATTGAGTTATTGATTCAACGTTATTAGACATAATTAATACATGAGTAAGGTAATGTATAGATGAAAATTTAATAATTTATTTAACTCACTTAAAATTTAGTACCCAATTAACACTTACACCTTATTTTCAAAACGAAAAATTATTTATAATTTGTGCCAAATTCTAGTGGCAAAAGATTGTAATTTATTTATTTTCATCCCTTTTAGTGCGAGGATACAAAAGCATCCATCCATCCATACCAACAAAAACTAGAAAAAATATTTTAAAATATAAAAAGAGATTTACTTTTATTCATCGAGTGTTTCCAAGTTTCCAAATGCCATTGTTCTAACTTCTAACACAGTAATTTCCACCAGTCGAGACCACGATTCCTTAACAAGCATAATTGTAGTATTCCCCTCGGCTTAATAAGTCTCCATCTCACACGAAAGCATCTAAAAACTTCCTTCACAGCAGAGCAGGAACACAAAGGTGCCACTGATATTTTATATAAACACAAAACCCATCCAGAAGATAGCAACCTTCAGTTCAGGGTTCAGGAGCTGCATTACAGTGCTAACCTACTTCCTAACTTCCATTTATACAAAACAGTAATTCTGAGGCCACGGACGAATGCAAATTAGCGACTCCCAACCTCAGTCTGCCACTTGTACTACCAGGAGAGTGCAAGTCTCAACATGGCGGCTAGCCAATAGATGTCTGGAGAGAGATAGGCGTGCGAACTCAGAATTACCATATCGAATGCTTCATTCCAAGGCCATTGCATGTTAGTATAAGACCTTTATAGCGATTAAGATACTCCTGCACTCGAAAAGGATTTGTCTCATCTCAGCTAATAAGCTTTGGTGTGTAAAGATATACTGGTCTATGAAAAAGGGATAAAATCATTCAAAGGTGAAGGAGAACGTCTTACAATGAGATTGTAATCACACACATGCATCATCCCTGTCTTATCGTATTCTCGTCTTTTGACAGGGTCACTTAAAACTGTTAAATACAAGTTAAGGAATTTGTAAGACAAAGATCATCTATATGCTGATATCAAGTATTTTCTCGCTAACACAAAATTTTCAAGTTAAGTTCTTGAATGAGAGATGGTGTTATCTTTTTTCCTCTTTCTTGCCTTCTAACATGATAAGAAGTTACAAAACAACCTCAGTTCATCAAGTCCAGAGTTTAAATTCTCTCCACCTACTTCAATCTGAGCGGAAATTCGACCAACAGCATAAATATACAGGCACTTTGACAATTTTCAAGAGTAGGAAACAAACATTAATATCAGATAAAATCCTCTCCAATCTGAAACTCCAGCATACCAAAATTTTGGCATCATCTGGACCAATAACTAACGTGAATAGATGATAGTAGAATTGCACATATAAAAAATTTCATTCTGTCATATCAATAAGTTTCCATTTTGTTAATTTCCCTTCTTCATGGTTGACAAATAGTCATAAACGTTTGTGAAAGTTTTTGCCACATGAAAACCCAGTTTCCTCAACTCTGCTGTTCTTCTGGTATGCCATAATAATTGGAAATGAAATAGATAAATCCTCTTTTTCTCTGTTTTCATTGGCTTCTTCCAAGAGTTTAGGTGCATAAGATTGCTGCAATGCACATCATCTTATTGTCATAAGATAAACAGTAAGTAACACATGTATCCCTTAACTATACCCAAAATACAGGCTACACCTCTCAGAGTTCATAAATTACAATGACCTCCCTATAGTAAAAAATTTTCAATAAACAAATTTAATGGCAAGAATCAATGCGAACTATTTGTTGGCGGACAGCTACTTCTTTCCTATTGGTTCTTCTTACCTATTTGTTCTTCTTTCCTAATTTAGTGCACACTGATATTATGCAAGATCAGTGTGATTGATTTCCTTAGGTGCTCTTTCCTCATTTGCTTGATTGCTTTGTTCAATTGTATATTCTTTTCCTTTTGTATATATTTTCTAATGTAATCTAGATATCATCTAATTAGGAAAATTCCTAATTAGACTTAGGAATGTTGCCTATTATGATAGGTGTGTATGTGTATATATCGGCTGCTGCTTTAGCATTAAGGAATAAGATTGGAAATTATTTTTTCATCCTTTTGACACTATTAATTTCAACTTCTAATATTATGATTTATGTTTTGATTATGTTTTGGAATTTAGATTTAATAGCTTTTTTTTTATTTTTAATAAGTTTTATTTTAGATTTTTAGCTTTTACTTTTAGTAAGATTTGTTTGAAATTTGAGTTATCCATTTTGTCAAACTTTAACATATAAATAGGCATTACTGGTGTAATCAGTAGGTGGTTGATCTGGAATACAATTGCGATTTCTTCCATTTGTTGAGTACTCTCTGTCATGTCTCCCTTTCCCTCTCTACTTCTCCTTCGTTTTCATCTTCCCGAGATTTCTTTTCTTCCCTCCCTGAATTTTTATATCTCTTCTCCAATTTTCTGCATTTTTTCTGGCTGTCCCGCATCAGTTCTGATATCAAATCAGATCAGTCCCACAGCATCTCAGCACCCCATCAGTTTTCTACCATTACAGCTACCAGAAGACTTTCAGCAACGGTATAAAACAAAGTAAAATCCATCAACTCAAAATATTCGGCAATAGCAGATTCTTTCAGCACACGACAACAACCATTCAAGAGAATCACCTCCACATCAAACCCACCAGAACCATCATCACCATTATCATCAGTCATCACCAATAACCATCATCCTCCATCAATTTACAGCCAGGAGCAGCTACTATCCTTAATTCCCCGGATCAACAGCACATCCTCATCAATTTGCCTTGTAGAACACGACAAAGTTCAACTATCAATAACTAAACAACATTCATCTTACTGACCACCCAAAAACCATAGCCTTTGAACCATTACAACTAGCTTTGCCATCAATGTTCTCATGTTGACACTTGACACCCTTGTTGACAATTGAATGCCCCAGCCAACACATTTGTGAAATTGAGCACCCCCAGTAGACACCCTCTTTGAGTCAATATCCCTAGTCAATAGCCTGGTCGGAGTCAGAAAGGACTAGCCAACACCCTCACCAACAATGAAAGCCAAGTCGAGCCTCATTCGACTACTAGCTGACCCTTGTTGCACACGTGTTGCTAATTCATGTCATCAGCCCCACCAAAACACTCCACCTGCTTGCCATATCCCTCACAAACGTCAACAAACCTCACCCGCCAGCACACCTACCATTGTTGAACAAGCCCCTTGTTGTCGTCAAAAGATCCTCCCAGTTATTCTCCTATTGCTACTTCATAGAACCTCAAGCCTGTTTCGAACCATTTATTCCCAACCCAAATTCAGACCTCTCTAATTGAACCCAACCCATTCTCCTACCTGTGACCCAATCTGATGCCTCCCTTAATTTCATTGGGCCAAATAGTTGACCACAAATTGATTTAACACTAAGGTGTTTACTCATTCCAGAACCTGCCCATTTGGATTTTCTTAGGTCTAGAGATTTTAACCACAAATCCCTACCCATTACATTTAACTCAATTTCCTTGTACCCTAATTCAAAAAGACAAAATTTACTTCAAATAAAAACAGACTAGGTCATCAACATAGCGTGCACCTGCCTCCGGTAGACATTATTGGTGAAGACAGGTCGCTAGAAGAATAGGCATGCCCCCGCCTGGGAGGGACCTTCAGCACATGAACCTCGTGCACCAAAGCATCCAGCAAACAAGACATGACAAGTCTAGCAGACATCTGGCCGCCATTTGTCACTATCATAGATCTACACAATTATGAGTTTTGTGTTGAGAAGAAGAAGCAAAACAGCAAAACATTGCTAAAACTTCTTTTAGAGAAAAAAAATGTACCTGAATGAGGTTTCAAAAGCTTGACAAAGTCAACTCTCCAAAGTTTTGTAGATCTTTTGCTCTTTGAAGGTTCAAAAACCCTAGACAAATGATGTTTCTTTTTCTTTACATGTGTTGCTTATGTTCTTTCATATTTTAATCATCAAAGCAAAAAGGGATAATTGTATCCAAAAAGCACATAAGGCACGTGCTTCATGCACTCAAGCGAGGGCCTCAAGAGGGCACCTTGAGGCTCTTCAACAGAGGTGTGTCACACCTTTTACAACTATGTGTGTGGCCATGTCTTAAAGAAAGAAAAAAAGGGGGAGATTTGGGGAGGGGGGAATAGAATTAAAAATGAGATTATCTATAGTAAGGCACGTGTTCATGTGCTCAAACGAGAACCTTAGGGGTGCACCTTGCCGCTCTTCAACAGAGGTGGTCACTCTGTCACTCTTTTTACAGCTATGATGTGTGTAGCCATGCCTTTGGCAGTGGTGGTGGTGGTGGTGGTGGTGGGGGCCCCTTTTTTTTTTGGGGGGGGGGGGAGGAATAGAATTAAAATGTGAGGTTATCTGTAATAAGGTTGAAGCCTATTAAGGAACATAATGTGTGTGATTAGAGTCATAGACATGTGGGAAAAAAAAAAACAATAGAAACTCCTATGTGAAGAATGGATGGAATAGAAGTTTGTAGCCAAAAAAAGTAAAAAGACAGCCAAGCAAAACTTTAAAAAAAAAAAAAACTCCTCTTAAATATAAGAGTTCACATAATAACTTTATAAAAGAAATGGTCAGTGAAAGATCATTCAGAAACTATAATTCATATAGCTGGCCCAATCTAATTGAATTAAGACTTCTCTCAAACAAAGCCATGCATTGAGTATTGTGAAGCATCAACACAAAATGTTGTCGTTTTTGGAACCAGGCATGGAAGGCCAGGTGGCAACCACACATTGGCTGCTCTAAAACGCGGTCGTTTTGGAGCCCGTGTGCTTGGATGGCCAAAACGACAACCTCCCTCGTTGTTGCGGTTTGTGGCACGTTTGATTCTCCCGTAGCATTTTGTCATTTTGCCTGCTGCTATGGATGTCGTTGATCTAATCTCCAGCGCCTATCTCCGCCATTGCTCTACCTCATACCCTACCCATTTATATCCCTCTATTTCATGAGATTTGGACAATGAGGCCGAGTTGTTTTAGGGTTTTCTCTCGTTTTTCTATACATCTTCTTCATTTCCTCTAGTTCCTTAGATATGCCTTCCAATCTGTTTGTGATCTTTAGACATTTTTGTTAGAGGACCAATGAGTGCATAGGGAGGGTGAAAGTTTGTACAGCCTCATTTTAAACATTTTTCTGACTAGTGTAGTGAGGTCTTCCCGCTGGAGCTCAACGTAGATGTAGCCCTATTTTTTAAGGTGAATCATGGTAAAATCTTGTTGTGTTCCTTTCATTTTGTTTATTATTTTTGTGTATGCATATATGTGTGCTTCCAGCCTTCGAATACTGGTTTCAGATTCATTTGGTTCTAAGTGTTAGAGGTGGCTGAGCCTATTGCTCGTCCCAACACCATGAATAAGCAATCTCCAGTTTCAATAGTCAGCAACCCCAAAACCACTAGTAAGGTACTGCAAATTCTGTGAGGCAACATATCAAAACCGTTATCTTTTCTATCATACTTGAACATATCCGTTGCCGGAGTATCAAAGAATTCAGGGTCTAAATAAATATGCACCGCAGTCCTCAAATTTATGTATTACGAGCTCAATTTTAAGCACTTAATAGAAGCCAGCGGGAAAAAAAAAACAAAAAAATGTGACGATGGATAAAACATATTTCACAAGATTAACCCAAACTAAGTAAATAAAATTAAATACTAACCCTGATAAGCTTCGTTTATTTCTTGAAATCTTGACGTTGCAGCGTCCTCGTCTTTTTGCTTATCTGGGTGCCATTTCTGTCCAACTTAATTCCACCAGTTAGGAACAAAGCAAAAATCCTTTTAAACCTACCTAGGACAAATTAAGCATCCAAATACGAAGGGGGAAAAACCAGTGCAAAAACCAGAATGAAGAGAAAAATAATAGCACAAGGAATACGGACCAATGCCAAGCGAATATAGTTCGACCGAATAGCGTCCTCAGTGGCATCATAATCCACTTCCAGGATTCTATAGTAATCCTAGGCGTACAAATTACAGAGCCAAGTCATCGCGCAATCATAACCCTAGTTTGTATAGAACGGCACCGAAGTGGGGAGAAACGACATTTATACCTTGGGCTTGGACAGAGCGGAGAACAAATCAAAGTTGAGATAAGAAGCTTCCTCTTGTTGATACTCAGTATCCCCGTTTTCTGGAGCATAATCTGCTGGTTCCCATTCGTCCCACATCCCCGTCATGGCGGTGGCTCTGCAGATCTTTACAGAAGATTCCACGGATTAAAGGAGAGCGTCGAGTGGAGCTGTCGGCGAGATTTTTCCTCCGATTAGACTTTTTGTTTGCTTCTGCCTGGTGCCAGTGAATCGGTGAACGGCGAATGTCGAGAAAAAAGGCAAATTAGATTTCGGAATGTTCCAGACGGCAGGTGGCGACAGGCAAATGGCAATGGCCAATGGCACATGGAGCGTAGGTAGAATACGTGTCCCCCGTCCCTGTGCTAAAACGTGGAGACATTTTCCTTCCTATACATTATGCTCTTCTCCGTCTTTTCTTTTGTGTAATGAAAATTGAGAAATTTTAAATATGATTTAAATTTTGTAATTTAAATTTCATTTAGTTTAAATTATTATATTTAAATTCTGGTGTTTGGATAAATATAACTAGATGGTTGGTATAAATAAAAAAAAATTATTTCTAATTAATGTCGGCTGTTATAGTTTAATTTTGTTTCTTTTAAATAACTCTAATTGATGATAAACATTTGTGTAATAAATCCCTTATTTGATAATTTTTTTTCTTAATTTCATCTTTTTTTATTATCATTACGCCCAATAATTTATATAAACTCCCCTTTTAGTCCTTTAATTGTAATTAAGATGAATAATTAAAATTCTACACGAAAGGCAATCTAAATCTAACCTAAATAACATACCAACGTTGAAAATTTCATCGAATTGAATTTTGTTACATACCCAAATCAAGTTCATGTCATTTAAGAAAATTTAACATAATTTACAAGGTACAACTCTCTATAAAAAAACTAAAATAAGGATCTTCTTTATCCCTTCATCTTTTATTCCTTCTTTAACTATTTTGAATGACCTGTTATTGACAATTGGGAATATGCCAATTAGATGATTGGTGAACATGTTAATGATGTATACCTTAATTTTGAATTTTGATGATACTTAGTATGTAATAAGGATACACATATAATATTTTTATAATTAATAAAATGGTTATTTATTCATTTATTGCTCTCCAAATGTGTATGAATGAGTTTTTGAATTTATTGATGGTCTTATTCTTAAATTGTTAAGAATATATGACAATGATTTATTATAGATTAGCATACGAACTACTACACTTGATTAGTATAAGATATTAATAATAAATTATGGTGAGTCTCATATCATATTGCATAAGATGTAGTTAGGAGACATATGAATTGATATTGGTTGAATATTTGATAAATGTGATGCTTATAACAGATCACATAGCTGAGAAAATTAATGATCTATTGTTGGTTTTTCAATTGTGTATCTGGTTATCAGATCATAGGTGACAGAGTTGTCTTATTCACTGGTGTTGATAATTTGTCGTTAAGTGGAATCATCTGGTGTAAGAGGCGAGAATGCTCTTTGTGTGATCTCTGTGTAGTGGTGTTTAGAGGTAAATGCTCATCAATAGGATCCATTAACCTCTGTCAAATGGTGAACATCATATGCAGTCTCAGTTAGGTTGTAGTTGAAAAACCCTTGACCATGGTACACATGATTGGAAAGAGTTTATAATGTCGTAAAAAGTTTCGATGTTATCTCAATCACATTATACTAGATCTTGACATAATTGTGAAGTCTTGTGAGTTTAATTAGTGTATGATTCTCATTCAGTCAGGATGTTTATCAGTAAAAGGATTGTAGTGCACGATAATTGAAAGTCTAAATAGGTTCATTCGAAGTATTGACTTCATTGTTATTAGGACCGTCTTGATATTATGCTAAAAGTTGTTCATAACCTTTTGCGGTTTTGTGAAAAAAATGAAAAGTTTCTCATAGTAAACCAAATTGTTCGGTAGGCATCAAAGAGTTTTGAATGTCCTGATTGTTATATGGAGATGAACCTATAAGGTCACACACAAACTAGGTAATGCATTGGATTAGTATGATTCTTTGTTGTATGTTCTTAATCATCATTAAGAGTTAATGGATTGATGGATTATTAAAAGTTAACAAATTGATCAACAAACTGTTAAGAGTTAATAGATAGAGACTATTAAGAGTTAACAAGGCATGTTGTTAAGAGTTAACGGGGGGTCTCAATTTCATTAAGAGTTAATAGAAGTGTTATTAAGAGTTAATGGTGGGTTTTGATGCAATTTGGTGAAACTTAAAAATAATGCTTGAAACAGTTGACAAGGTTAATCTTGGAGTGCAAATTGTTGACCAATTGTCTACGATGGTTGACAATTTCACTAAATAGGATTAGATCCCGCATACTTTTATTATGTCATTTCAAACGCATTAAATGAGAAAAAAATAGAAGAAATTAAAAAGAATAAGAAAAATAAGAAGACAAAGTAATGTGCGAGACACGCCTAATTCTTTATCTCATTTGTTCATTTTTTAAGTGAGAGAAGTAGAAGCCTCGTCAAGCTCTACTATTCATATTCGTCATTTGCTCCATCACCTTCCTATTTCTTTTGCTCCTCATTCTCTATTAGTCCAATAGGTCATGAGATGATCGAATCACCAGAAGAGAACCTAGCACTACTTGGAATCATCTTCGTTCTTTCTTGTCTAGCACATGGGTGAAGCGAAAGGTTCTGGTGTTACCTAAGTATATGGATCAACTTAGTCCCATATGGTTGTGGGTAGGGGTGTTCAAAAAAATCGGTGCACCGCGAAAACCGGCCAAATCGAACCGAACCAAACCGAACCGATCAATTTTTTTTTTTTTTTTTTGCAGTCGAAAATAGTTTGGATTCTGTCCAAACCACGTAGTTTGCAGTTCGGTTTTAAATTGAACCACCCAAGAAAATAATAAAAAAATTATTATTATAAAAATCTAATAATTGACAGCTCCATCCTATTTATTTTTTACACTATTTTGTCTTTATTTTTTGCTCCTATTTATTTACATTTAATTGTCTTTATTTACTAATATTTGTGTCTTTATTTACCATTTTTAAATATCTTTTTTAGTGATTTTAAGTAGCATTTCAAACTACGGTAAACCGCATCAAACCAGACCACAAATGCGATCTAGTTTGGTACGGTTTGGCCGAACCCAAACCAGATCGCGGTCTGATTTGGTTGAAAAACAGCACTAGCGGTTTAGCGTGCTGAAAATGATTCAGATAAGCCAAACCGCACCGCGAATACCCCTAGTTGTGGGGGTTGGCTTGGTCAACTAAGGACACAAGTATCGGAGCAGATCAACTTAGTAAAAGTTATTCGTGGAAGCTGACGTGACCAAATGAGTTCGGGGCAAATGCATCACAGGCACAATTGGTGATAACTCAGCGGAGTAAGGTAATAGTTATTTCAATTTTTCACTTTGATGCGTTGATATTTGCACATGGTTGTCTGTACCTAGTTTTGCAAAGGTTATTTTTGTATCATTTTTGTTGCATATGTGTGTTTTTTAAAAAGTTTTGAAAACCACAATAATTCTTATGCATGACACATTTAGTTTCGATGCATTCATTTCAGAACTACACAGTGACACCTTTACAACATTTTCATTTCATGCACCTAAACAATCATGATATGTAACACTTTTTACATTTATTATGACAAATAGGGTAATGGCCACCATTTATTAATTATCAAGTAAACCTACACCATTTGTTTGAAGCAAAACAACAATCTCCCCCGGATAAACAATTCATCCTTTTGTTATCCACAATGTCATAAGGTAATGAAATGACCATATATGCATCTATGTCATGACATATGATTTTTTTTTTTTTGCAATAAATCATACTTTTTTTTTTGTTAACACATTATCACAAGCGTCCCTCGCTATTCAGTCACACGATATCAGCAGGAGATGTAAATCAGATGACTCAGCGACCAGTTCGATCTCTAGTCCCGTTGCAAACATGAGAACGGCAAGCGATTTTTAACTTTCAAGATCATTCTGACTGTTGAGCTTTCCTCCCTAGTCAGAGTTCAAACACTAAATCTGATGACACAAAAAACAACACTTCAGAGTGTACATGGAGTGAGTTTGAGGTTATCAAGATAAGGACAACCTAATGAGGTTGCTTTCGTGAGACAGTAGTAGAACCATCGTAGTTAGTGGAGGCTTTAACATAGTGTAAATGTTATGGGTGTAAGGCTCGCAGTGATGGATCTGATGCGATGGACCATGTGGCAAAGGACTAGTGAGTTGGCTCGCGGTAGGGGCAGGTGGCCCATTAGCCGGAGTAACAAAGTGAACTGCGAGTGACGATCAGATGCCGAAGAATTGGAGTGGCACCATAGGTATGTCGAATAAGAGTCTTAGTTTCGTAGGACCGTTAGCCTTCCATCAAGGTCCAGGTGATCGAAGGACTAGGGTAGTGGTCAACGATAATGACTTGGGTATCGTGATGATTAGACCCTTGATGTCGAAAAGTAATCTCTGTTGAGTGGCTGAGAGATCGTGAGTTGGGAAAATGACTCGGTTATGCACATAGAATGATGTAGTTGTTTATGTGAGAATGAATTGCTGAGGAGCTGGTTCGATGAATGTTAAGACCATGTGGTGTCTTAAGATGTCCATAGAGAGTAGTATTCAAGAAACGATGAATGGCTCTAGCATGGAATAACGCTACAGGTGATGCCTACCAATGACAGGTCTAATGCTAAGGACCACTGAATGCAGGTGGCAGGTGGCCATTGGGTTAGCTTATTTGAGGGACCGTGGCCCTCTATGTGGGGTACCCAATCTGCAGTGGAGACGATTAGACGCCGGAGACCTGGAGCGAACTGTACGTTATATCTGGGCTAAGCCTGATTTCCATGGGGACTGTAGTGTTGTGGTAGAGCCGTTGGCAGGGCACGACAGTTTGGAAGTTGTGTAGCCTGACTAAGAATGTAAATTTCTAAGCTTAGAATGAGATGATGCTTAAGACTCGATATCATTTACCTCGATGTGATTAGTTATTAAACAATTGCAAGAGGTTGAGATAATTTTCTTATGACTGATATGCTATCGGGGGTAGGACAAGGGAATGAAATGTTAAAGTACTCAAAACAAAACATTCATTCCATATGTTCAAGTACAGTTACAAGAGATCAAGCCATATAGTTAAAAAAAAAAAAAGGGCAAACCATAAACAAACTGATAATGCTGTCGATGCTCAAGGACAACGATGGTTGCCAAAGACGACTGGTCCTAGCTCATCAATGTCGTTTGGGAGTGGCATCTGGCTGCTGCTAGTTTCGCCAGGGTAAGGTAGAGTAACCTCTGGGAAACTAGGATGAGGGATGTCCTCTGGGATGATAGGAAGATCGGAGCTCCAGTATGGGTTTTGATCAGGTTGAGGAGCAAATTGTGGATGTGAAGAATAATATGCAAATAGTGAATTTTGCAATAAGGCTCGATAAGCTTGCAACTCACTAACCTGTTGCTAAAGAGCAAGAATGTGAGATACACATCCGTAGACAGGATTCTGAATCCGGGCTTGAGCTTCAAAGAAGAGTTTATCAGCAGCCCAAAATCGGTCACTCACCGAAAGCAGAGTTAAAAGGCTAACGGCATTTCTGACACCAAAAACATCACGGATGGCGACAAAACGAGCAATACCATCCTCACAACGGAAGTAAGGAGCAAATATGCACTGTGAATTGCATCCTCTATTTAAGACTACACAGGCACCGCATCGAGACCGGGGCCTTGGTATGTTGTCTCATGGCATGTTACGCCTTTGCATGATAGATCTAGGTTCTGGCTTAGATCTGGACAAATTAAATATGGGTCAGATTTAATCAGATGGGTCAAATTAGATATGGGTCAGATCTAATGGGTCGAATCAAGGATGGGTCAAACCTCAAGCGGGTCAAGTCGAATCGGATCGGGTCGGGCCGAGTCAGGTTAGATCGACCCAGATCTGGCAGCAGTGGCAGGGGTGACGACAGTAGCGGTGGTAGCCGAGGAAGGCCGGGGGATGGCCGGTGGCTATGCGAGGAGGCTGGCAGCGACGGCGGTGTATCGGATCTGGCCGACAGAGGGCCGATTGGGCCAGCGAAGATGGATGGAAGGAGTTACGATCGACGGTTGGGGTGCGAGGAAGCCACGCCATGGCTCGCGGCCGATGGCGAAACAGGCACAGGGGGCGGTTACAGAAGGGGCAGCGGCGGCGACGCTAGAAGACGGCAATGGTTGGTGGCTGTTCGCGAGCACTGTCGGCAGAGAGAAGAAGAAGAGGATTCGAGAGAATGAAGGAAGAAATGGGAAAGGAATAAAGGAAATATATATATATACCAGAAAATCAAAAAAAAAAAGGAAAAATCCTAGAAAAAATAGGAAATGGAGATTTATTAATATTCCGAAGATTTTGGAGAGAGAAATGGTTCGGGCACGTATTCCAGGCAGTGCATGAAAATCAAGATAATGCTCGGGAATTGAGGTGATGCACAAGAATCAAGGATTTGCATGCGTTTCGAGGTTAGGGCACATATATCGAGGAAGCCTGAGAGGCTAAGTCAAGAGTGCTTTGAGGTTTAAGAGGAAGTGACTTGTGTGAATTCTGAAGTTCATATGCAAATCGAGATGATGCACGTATTTCAAGGTAAGACGCGAATATCGAGGTAGCTCGATAAGCTTGAGAATATGGAGATTGCAGCATAAACGAAGATGATTGAGGCTAGGTTGGTAATCTTGGCTAAAAAGTTGTTACAAGGATGTTGGTGTAACCATGTTAGCTTAAGGTGGTGGATGTGGGGATTAAAGGCCAGAAGTCATGTTGTGGGTGTGATGTAAGCAGTGACGGACCTGAGCCATGCTGTTGGGAACTAGTGTTAGGACCGAGTGTCTCCTTGTGAGAGCATGGCTAAAGGAGCCAGATAATTGCGTCCCATATAGTGCTAGCATAGTGATAGTCAATGGGCAATGAGATGTTGCCATGAGGATCGACTTAAGCTATACATGCATATGATTGATGACGGAATACCATGGGTGAATAGGTGTTAGTGTGTCTAGTTGGTACTAAAAGTAACATTGTTGTGATTGATCAGTGCTAAGATGTTGTCGTGTGTGTGATCGGCTTAAAAATCGTGGCCATGTGGGTTCGGCATGGGAAACATTACCGTGTGCGATCGGTGTAAAATCGTTGCTGACTAATCAGTGATGCAGTGTTGAAGAGATTGACTGACATTATCGTGCTATGGTCTTGGTTTGATGTGAAAAAAAAATTTGGGAAGCTAACTACAGGGTGATGCAAGGAAATAGTTGAAATCCATCAAAAAAATGGGTATTAGTCTAGTAGTCAGTTGTTATGACTAGCAGCTAGTTGTGAGTTTCGGCAGGAGACTAAAGTGGCATCAGTAGATGAATATCCTCGAGAATTAAAGGATCGGTAACTTAAGCAGAAGCTTGAGTGGTGGTAACTTGAGCGAATAATGAAGCTGTGAGATTCTTAAGTGCAGGAATAAGGAAGCAGCTTGAGAACGAAATTGTCTCAAGTAGAGAAATTGTGAAAGTGAATTTCGAGGACGAAATTCTTTTTAAGGGGGGTGGAATGTAACACTATGTATTACTGGTGTTAAAAATAAATGAAATAAAATTCTGAAAATGCTCTTTGAAAGAAAACGAGAAATGAAATGATGGGCCCTGGGGAGGGGCATTTTGGTAATGTGATTAATGAGCGGTCCAATGGGCCCTAAGGGCAGTTTCGAGAAATGAATTAACAAATTGCTGAATCAATGGTAGGAAATGCCTTAAGACTCGAATGTCCAGGAAATTGGGCAAAAGATTATTGAGCGTTTTGAGATGAGACTAATGACACCAAAAGAGGTCAAATTGGGAATAGTTTTCGGTACAGTTGCTGTATAAGCTTAAGCTTAAATTATTGGTTGAATCGAATGTTTGCGAGGGGCAACCGAGAAATTACCAGTAAGTCAGAGGGGCCCGAAGGGTGGCCTGATTTTATGAATAAGTCAACCCTAAAGTGTTTTCAGGCTGAAAAAAGGTCCCGTTCAAGCGTAGGAACGAAATTGACTTTATTGAGTAAAGTAGGATATTGATTTTTAAAGAAATCGAGTTTGAGTATGACTTTATGATAATTAATTAAGACTTGGAGGATATAAGGGTTATAATCAAAATCCCCAAGTGCAATTATAAAAAATTTTTAGTGCAACTATGGAGAAAATTGGGGAATAATATGTAAATTTTGTAAATAATATATATTATGTATAATATATATAGGCATCGGATGCGTTACAGTGGCCATTTTCATTGGATTCAAAATTTTGTTCACTCATTTGAGAGAGTGGCCATGAAGTAGCGTCTGGGCCGAATCCAAAGCGAGCGAGGTCGAGAGATTGCGAGAGAGTGAGATCGCGAGAGAAGGCCGATCGGCCATTGCAGCAACTGCCATGGTCGATGATGAAGCACCAGCAACCGCAAGGCAGGTGGCCAAGGTTGCGGTGGCTAAAGGCGATGCAGAGGCCAAGATTGGAAGAGAAGAGATCGAGAGAAATGGCCGATCATGGCCGGTCGTGAAGCTGCCAGAGGCAGCGGCGCAACTTGAGGAATCAGCAGCCGAGGTGGTTGCAGTGGAGGCCAGCCATGGCAGCAGCAGCAGCTTGAGATGCGTGAAGCAGCGACCGGCGGTGGTGGCTTGGAGTAACAATTAGTGGCGCGATGATGATTGGGCGATGCAACAGCGGAGGCTAAAGCGGCAAGCGGCCATGGCTACGTGATGGAGTTCGAAGGCAGCAGGTCGCGGGCAGAAGAAGGAGATGAATAGTGGAGGAGAAGAGAAAAATTAAAGGAAAAAAAATATAAAGGAAATAAGGGAAAATCTGGAAAAATGGGAAAAATAGAAGAAAAATTCTAGAAAATTCTAGAAAAATTATGGAAATTATTTCAAGGCTTGTGGAGCACGCTAGAGGCTTGAAATCAAAGATTTGGGCATAAGATGTTAGTTAAGTGGGCAACGCCAATGTAGGCGAATAATCGATTTTCTCATCCCGATTAACTGAGGTAAGTAAATTAATTATTTTCAAAATATTTCCTTTATGTGAGATATTAAATTGGGTAGAGTAATTAATTGTTGGATTAAACCTTGGGTCGGGGTTGTTTGGAAATTATTAAACGGCTGATGTATGCCGTGGTTGGTTGTTTGGAGATAGTGTCGATGGTGATTTTGTGATGTGTGGCGAAACTGAGGGCATGGGGTTAATGCTAGATGTTAATACAGTTGGGTTTTTGTGTTTGCCTCTAGGTTCAATCGAGAAGGCGGTGATCCTAGAAGAGATTGGAGTTTGGGCTGGCATTCTGGCCGAGGTAGAGATGAGGCTTCGAGCCAGGTAAGGGATGGCCCCATGTGGAGGTGGCCTTGCAAGTTGGTAAATATATTTGATAATTTTTTTATGTTACATTGGCATGTAGTGGTTATATCTTGTGTGATGCAAGACCTAGTGGACCTATGGCCATATAGAGGACTAATGTGGTGGGGGCAGATAGGTTGATGCCTCAAACCTTAGTGGGTTGTGAAGATGAGTAAGTCTAGCCTCATTTGCATGCATTTGTCATACATAAACACGATTATATTCATATTTACATGCATTGCACCCTTACTGAGTCTTTGTGACTCATGAGGTTTTACCTCATGTGTAGATATTGTAAGTCCGAATGCAAGCATGGATGGTGCTGGAAGACTGTTGTGGCAACTAATGTAATACCCGAGAAATTTGGGTTAATTAAAAATAAGTAATTTATTAGAGAAATGAGGTTTCAGAGAAAATTGGTATCTGAATAATCTGAAAAATTGACTAAATCGACTGCCGGGAGTACCCTGGAGCCGAAATGACAAAGAAAAATGATGTAGCATTAACGAGCACCCCAAGATATGATTTATAGCATCGAAATAAATTGGATCGGGAACAGTTTTCGGTACAGCTAAAATAGAGTTACCAATTAGGCTGCAATACCGAATCGTTATAGATGACTTCCGAGAAGTCAACAAAAGCTTGAGGGGGCTTCAATTTTTCATAAGGAACAACCCTTCAGTGGTTTCAGGAAGAAACGAAGAGGTTTAGGGCCAAAACGGAGATTCGGGCCTAAATGTAGTTTTTTGAAAATACTCAAGAGAGGCCGAAACGATATTTTTTCAGAATCCTCAGGGGTCAAATCGATGTTTTAGGACCTTAGGGTCTTGAAAGAAATTATCAAAGTCAAGGAGCTTGGTGAAATGGGCCAAAGTGAGAAAACCAAAGTTTGAGGGGCCAAAGTGCAATTTTAAGAAAATCTCCAAGCAACCATGGCCGACCAACCCATCAAATCACCGAAATTGGCCACAGGGATGGCACAAGGGTTGCTCAAGGAGCATCTTTTGTAAAGGGCTTGACCGACAACAAGCAATGGAATTGCCAGAAATTGAAGAAAAAGTGGCCGAAAGTTTGGCCATTTAGATCGCTAAAATGGAGCTCTTTCGGTGGATTTTGGACTTGTTAAGGGAAATAGGGGACATCAGAGGCCTTGATTGAAGCGAGATCCGTCATTTATGGGGCCAAAATTGCCTATAAATAGAGGATATGGTGGCTTAGAGTTTTGCAAGATTTGAGTTTCAAATCGACCTCACTTTTGAACAAATTGAGGCACCAAACCATAGGGCTTTTGTTGCCCATGAGCTGGGGATCATTTCTGGAAAGTTTGAGAAATTTTGGAGTTCATTTGAGGGGTGATCGGAGCTTCGCCGGAAAAATCGGATCTCGCCGGAACCGAACTGAATTTTGCTCGGAGGGAGGTCTTCCAAGTGTTCTTTCAAGCTCAAATTTGGACAGAATGATCAACTCAAGGTAAGCTATCTTCTGGTATAGTTAGTTTAATTTTCCGGTGTGCCGGCGCCGGAGAAGATGACCGGAGATAATTTTTAATATTATTTAAATGCTGAAATAAAGAAAAATAGAGTAAAAATAGAAATAAAAGAGAGAAAATTCTGGAAAAATATCCAGAAATACAAGAAAAAGGAATAGTTCAGTTTTATAAAATTTTATTTGAGAAATTTTATGATGAAATAATTATTTTGAATTTTTGAAAGGAAACTTAATTAGAGAAAAATAGGAAGAGATTTTGGAAAATTCTCAGAAAACTCATAGAGATTAGAAATGTTATTTTAGGAATTTTAATGAAGAAAAATTAAATAAATTACCTGATTAGGTATTTATTTTGAATTTTGGAAGAAATTATGACTATGAAAAATAGAGAAAAAATAGAGAAAATAAGGAAAAAGTATGAAAAAATTAGATTATTGATTTTACTTGGAAATGATTGGCCAGGAAGTGATTTGGCCATGGATCTTGATGGTTTATGTTATTTTCAAGGTTGGCACGCAAAACGAGGTTATACGCGTTTTTCGAGAAAATTTGAGTTTACGTCTAAAGGTAAGTGGTTTTATCCCGAGAACTTATATATGAAACGTTTGCTTCATTATGCATGATATTTATTGAAGTTATGATCATTTCATATTGCATGGAAAGAAGTTATTCTTGCATAGTACGATATTATTGGCATATTGATACTCATGCATGGGATGGGGATGTCGCCCTAAGAGTGTAGCCGTAATTCCCAAGGGCAATGATGGAACAACGTTAGGATTATCCTGCAGAGGTTCGGGATTCTGCCTAGGGTTCCGTGCCAGGCTGGTAGGCTAGGGAAGTTACACTAGGGCACATGATTGTTTATATTATTGCATCATGTATTCATGTATCATATTTTTAAACCCTTACTAGAAGATTCATCTTCTAATGGGTTATGCCCCTGGAACATTCAACGTTCCAGTTTAGAATTGCAGCTTAGGCAAGGATCAGGTTGAGATGAGACGGCACGTGATGGCGTGGCCGATGGATTCAGCAAGCTGACTCGGATATGTTTTTACCTAATGCTTTATTGATGATTAGCTTTGTTAGAACATTATGGAATCTCCATGTATTTATGTATTTCAATATTGAGGATATGATGTTAATGTATGGTATGGATTCTTATACGGTTATAAAGTGAAATTGATTATGGATCATATCAGGTTTCGATTTTAAGCTTCCGCATTTATGATGATTACCGGTCTTAGCTTATTGATTCTTATTTAGTGAGTTGAGAAGGTAAGACGGGATTGTCGGGAGATGGTTTATAAAAAAAAAATATATATATATATTCCCGAAATTCCTAAGTTATTTAACGCTCGAAAAAGCGGGGCGTTACAACTAACATCGTTGCCCAAGATATGTGGATGTGTACTATCTTGTATTTTCATTCATGTATTTATGTAATTGATTGTAAGCGTTATTGAGCTTTATATGTGTTTAATTATGGTAATCATTAGTGTGATAGATGATTGTGAGTCCGCGTGATTTATATGTGACTTGAGTTGTTGAAGCCAAGTTTGGTCCGAGTAAAGACCAGCGAGGTATGTTCTCATAAATCCCAAACACTCAGCGAAGTGTTTGTTATGCTAGCTTTGTGCCTGGGTCACTTTTGGCTTGCTATTGGGCGAGCTGAAGAGAGGTAAAGCTCACTCGGGTTTCGGGTCTCGGTCCGCTGAGTTTTCTTGTATAAGTTGAGACCGATTCCTGAGTGGAGTAAAGGGCAGGATGAAGTCTAGTTCCCACCTAGGGCGTTTCTTGTTAAAACATAGTCCAACCTTTCAGTTGTGGTTCGTCGGATGAATAATCAGGTCGATTATTTACCGGTGACGCCCGTAAATGGGAGCGGGTCGTTACAATAGGGACAATCCCGAACCTCTTGGAAAGGATTACCATATCCATATCGTTAGGATCATGACCCCAGAAGGAATAGGATGGGGATCTCGGCAATTCGAAAATAGAATCCCTATCTGGAAAAAAGGATAAAAGGAAAGCAACATGGACGGGTAAAGAAGGCTACTCTTTTTCTCTAAGTTCAAAACTGCATATTTGAAGCTTGTGATAACCCAGTGATATGACTTGAACGTCGAAGTGGCCCCAGGGGAGCAAGTCCCCGATTTCAATGCAGGTACCTAGTCTGAGACAGGAAAAGGTGATCGGTCGCCGCATCTTCAGAAAGTTAGCATCAAAAGTAAATTACATAATCTTTAGAATTATAATGTTTAAAGTATAAAAAAATTATATACAAAATAGCTTAAACCACACAAAAATTTTGGGTGAAATTTACCTCTTAAAATTATATAAATTAAACTAAAATGTAACCATTAAATATTTAAAGGAGATTTCTCATTTAAGATTTTTTATTTTTAATTTATTGGGACATGAGCAACCTTAACAATTTTAAACATTATTAATATGCCATAGAATAAAAAGATAAAGTAAAGAAAAAAACTAATTAATTAATTAAGAAAATTAACCTAATTCAAATAAGTCGAACTAAAATGGAGGAAGATGGTTGTGGGGGGAATACCCCAAAAACACCCAAAGGCCTATGGGTGACCGTACGAGCCAGAAAGGGGCGCAAACAACCTTGCGGCCCCAAAAGGCCTAAGGGTGACCCTTGACCTCAAGAGGCCTGAGAGTAACTCTGTGCCCCGCGAGGGCTCACGACCTCTCTATCCTTTTACAACTTGTGGGAAAATCTCACGAGACCTCTTATCTCCAAAACAGTGACACCATCACCAAAGTATTTTCTCGAATATGAGAGAAGAAAGGTCTCACACAACATGTAAACCAAATAACTCTAACAGTCGAAAATTCTTCCAAAAAATGATAGACAGTATTATTTTTGAGCTTTTATCATTTTCGATATTTGACTTAAATATCAGAGTATTTGAGCGAAAACCTTCTCATATCTTTTAACTATTTTCTTTCCTTGTAGACTCAAACAACTTGATGATGATGTTTTTTATCAAATAAAATTATTGTTGTATCTTAACAATAATTATAGTTCATGAATCAAAATTTTAATTTCAGAATAAGTTTTAGAGGTTTTCAAATAAATATATATATTAATTTTAAAAAATTCTCAAAAGTAAAATAGATCATGTTACTTGTATAAAAAAAGTTACAGAAAAGTGATAAAATAACAAAAATATCATTCACTCAAATACAAAATTGTTTTTCATTTTCTTAGTCACATTCTCTCTCTTGCCCATGATCGCTTTGTCTCTCGTGCGCCAACTGCCGTTGTGAAGAGGGAGATAACGAGAGGCAACAATGGGTTAGAGAGAGATGAGAGAGGTGACTGTCGAGAGAAGGAAAAATAATTTTGTAATTAAGTGAATGATATTTTTGTTAATTTATCATTTTTATGTAGTTTTCTCCATAACCTGCCATGTGCAAATAATATTTTCCAGGGGAAACCAAAGGGACCCCCGCGGGGCCGAAACACAATGATGATCTCTCTCTCTTTCTCGCGCGCATTTAATGGCTTGTACTAAACAATAATTCAAGTCAAAATAATAAGGATCAAGGCGCCATAATTTTCAAACCAACGCAATGATATATCTCTCTCTCTCTCCCTCGGGCGTATTTAATGACTTGTACTAAACAATAATTTTTCAAACCTGATAAATACTTAATTCTCAGAAAAATAAAAATAATGTTTGATTGCAAGAAATAATAAAGTATCACAAATCATCAGATCTCCTGTTGGCTCTTGGCTCGCTCTTAGGTGGACGTTTCCACTTGCACCTGTCCGCTGTCGCACATTATTGATGGCGATTTTCGAGTCCCTCCACGCCCTTTTTTTTTTATTATTTCCAGCTTGATCCAATTACATTTCTAGCCTCGTTCCCTCGGGACAACGGACGGAATATCCGAGGGCGTTACCGTAATCCCCCCAGTACACGCAGGCAATCCCATTCCCAATCAATCACAGAGCGAGCGAATCAGTCAGAAATCATATTCTGTCGCAATTTTATTTCCGTGCCCAGCCCTGGCCCCAGTGCCCACACCACAGACAAATGAAATGCTTACATATATTTGTCACATTTATTATTTAAAAGTAAATTATTTTGTGGCATATCATATCACTAGAGGTGAAGCAAATATTTAATAGGAACGAAATATTTGAAATGCCCAATTGACTTCTCTTTAAAATGGTTCAGGAGGTCTTTTAAATGGGTTCTTCTATAGGCTAGATACCACAAAGGAGTCAAATGAGGGCAAAAATACAAAAATACCTTTGCTCACAAATTTTAGTCAGTACCTAGCTTTCTCCTCTTTCTTTTCATGATTGTTATCTTGTTATTGCCTTCGTTTTGTTGCCCTCCTCTTGTCTTCGTCGTCTCATCGACCATCACTATAGGCAGCGAGATGAAGATAATAATGAGGCAATAGGAAGCGACGACGATTGAAGAAGAAAGAAGACGATGACAATGAGACAGCAAAACAAACACAACAACAAAGCTACGATCATGTGAAGCGAAAGAAAAGACAAGATAATAGCTCACTTTATAAATTTACAAAGTAAATGAGAATATTTTTATATTTTTACTCTCATTCGATAAATTTTTTCGGCTCTCAAAACTTTTCTTCTTTAAATTTCTTAATTCTTTTAATAATTACCATTACATCACTTCAATATCTATAGTAAAAAATAATTACAACTCATTCCCGATATGCTCTAAATTGGGGAATGACCTGTCATTTCTATGGATGGGAAAGAAAATAAAAAAAGAATCGGCAACTACAATGACGATGAGACAGACAGACGGCCGGAGGTTTGCAAAATAATGCAAACAAAATTTAAAAAAAAAAAAAGAAAAACCACAAAGGCATTGGGCAAACGCCAACAGGGTCCTTAAAAGCCGTCGGCAAACACCACAGCACACACAGTAATGTGAGACAGCGATCTGCAATGGCGTCAATATCTGGTCTCTGCTCTTCTTCTTCGTCCACGTTCAAATCACAAACCAAATTAGCTCCGAGAGCGCCCCCGATTTGGAGAGAATCGATCGCATTCGCCGACCGATCGAAGATCATCGACCGATGCTGCGAGCGTGCTTCGAGCGTGGCGGCTCGGGCCGTGGCTCGGGTCGAGACGGCGAGCCTGTCGCCCGCCGGCCGCGGATTGGAGAAGGATCCGGAAGAGCTCTGGCGGAGATACGTGGATTGGCTGTACCAACACAAGGAGCTGGGGCTGTTCTTGGACGTGAGCCGGATCGGGTTCACGAACGCCTTCGTGCAGGAGATGGAGCCCAAGTTTCAGGCCGCATTCCGCGCCATGGAGGAGCTGGAGAAGGGCGCGATTGCGAACCCTGACGAAGGCCGAATGGTCGGCCATTACTGGCTCAGGAACCCTCAGCTTGCGCCCAAGTCGTTCCTGAGGTCGAAGATCGAGATCGCGCTTGAAGCTGTGTCCAACTTCGCGAACGACGTTGTCAGTGGCAAGGTCAGTTTGTACTCAAGTCTCCGATTTGTTTTCTATCGAGCTTTGACTTTTCTGTTTTCTGACTTAGTAATTATATCGGTTTCAAAATTTTGGGAAACAATTTTTTTATTTGATGGAAATGTTTAGGCAACAACAAAATTAACTTCGATTGCAGGAACAGAAAATATAAACCAACTAATTCGAATCTTGACCCTTTATATAGGTGGGAAAGAGCAATTTAGATGTTTACCGGTCTCATATTAGGATTTACTGGATAGGCTGTCAAAATGATTTGGCATGGTAGTTCTGTAAGTAAGAGTAATTTCTGCAGGTGGTTTGTCTTAAATTGAAACGGGTCATTTTTTTCCCTCTACATAGCAATGATAGAATTGTTTCAATTTCATATATAGGATAAAAATGTTTAGTGGACAGCCACTGTTGGAGCACAGTTGTTCTATTGCTGGTATTACTATAGCAGCTCACCAGAATAGAAGGGGCAAGCAAATGAGGCTGTGTGTCATTAGGATGACGATGCAAGTGCATTATGTCTCTTATTATTTTTTTTTTCAAATGACTTTCTTTTGCCTTGAAATTAGACTCCTCTCAAGTGTGATGAAGACATAAATCTCTTCTTCAAGCTGATTATATGTATTTGGTAAACTGTAGGACACTTCTAGAGTCTAGACATTTAAGAACGAGCTCAATTGTCATTATTGAACACACAACATTGCTTCAGTTACAAATATACGAGCTTCAATAATATATTTGAACGAAAGAGGTCAGGGAGAAATGCCAACAAGATGATGTGGTGATGGTGCACACAAGATATTCTTGAGGCTGGAGGGGTACAGGAAGGGAGATGGTCTAAGAAAACAGGGGACAGATAGCGAGTGGTAGGGGAGGGCCAGCAGGAATATTCTTTGGGTGTGTGCTCCAACGGGTTCCAGAAGTCTAATCTTGTAATTTTTATATTGGATAGGGATCCTTAATCACCATGGGGCCTAGGAAGTGCCACTTGTTGAAAAGATAGATGGTGCCCTATCTATGTGGCCTGACAAAGGGGACAATTAACGTGATGATCTTAGGAGTGGAGCTGTCACCAACTGATGTTCTGATAGCAGTCAAGGGTTATGCTACTGGAAGAAGCGATGATGGTATGTGTGCACCCTGTCAAAGGGTATATTCTTGTAGCGTAAGGGACATAATATCTGTTTGAGTCATAGGTCTCTCCCTTTCTTTCTTAATTTCTTTTCTCTTAGTTGACCAAGGTTGAGGGTTCCATTCGGAGGGGGTAAGCACCTTGTAGAAGCCTTAAGCTCTAGCCTTCAATTCACAAGTCTCTCAAGTCTTGCAATGGGAGTCCCTTGGGATCTGCCATACCCTAGATTTATGGTAAAATCACTTGGAGTAGCATCTGGAGAAATGTCAAGCTCAGGATATGAGTCTTTGGTCAGACCAAGTGTGCTTAAGCCGTTTGGAGGTCTCAAGTGGAGGACATTAAACATCTCAATGTGAAATATGGCAATCCATGAGTCTCCTTCACGAGGCTAAGGTGTGGTTCTTTATGAATGATGTGGCATATTGGAGATTGTCATGTGGTGAGCTTGTGGCCGAGTATTCGCAATATAAAATTCCTCAAAAAGTTGTTGGAAGTTTCTTGGATGAGAACATTGTGCATAATAACTTAGTATATTACATTCGAATTTGATTGATTCTCAAGGCTTGGAGTAGGAGTTGTTTTGTTAAATTATTCTTTTAAAAGATCATGCTTATTATTTTTGTGCCTAGAGAATGTTGCAGTACTTTCTGGGTTTCCATGACATCTCTCAAGGATGGAAGTAGGGATTTGCACAAATATTTGTCACCCTGAGCAATTTATGACTTATTATTTTGTTATGAAAACTCAAACTTGCCCTACTTAGTATGCCATTATCCATACAAGGACTTCCATCAAGAACCTGCAACCTATGATCAATTTCCATTTTTGCAGGTTGCTACATCTTCTTTAGAGTCATTCATTCAGGCATAGTAAACTTAAACTTTCAGGATGCACTTGTTACTTTCTAGTCCTTGACCCTTCTGCTATTTATATGTAATTTGTAGCATGGTGCATCTTAATTTGTAAATTTTTTTAGTATTTTACTATGCTTTCTGCTCACACACTGTTGGTGGAGCTTTCTTGATATACCCTGCATTGTATATCTAAAATTTGATGTTAAAAGCACAGATTAAGCCCCCATCATCTCCTGAGGGCCGGTTTAAGCATGTGCTTTCTGTTGGAATTGGTGGTTCTGCCCTTGGGCCAGAGTTTGTCGCAGAGGCATTGGCTCCTGATAATCCTCCCTTAAAGGTATGTAACAGCCTCTGAATTACATGAAAAGGTTTTTAGGCATCTACCATTCATACTTCTTTTCTCACTGTTTTTTCCCCTGTTGCCAGATAAGGTTCATTGACAATACAGATCCAGCTGGTATTGATCACCAGATTGCACAGCTTGGCCCTGAGTTGGCTTCTACACTTGTAATAGTTATATCAAAGGTCTGCATGGAATTAATTGTTCTTCCTTTTTGAAAATGCATGTGTATGTTTTGATTGTTGCAAGTTGTATCCAAAATAGTTGTTAACAGTTTGTTGGTTCTGATTCTTCTTAGAGTGGAGGCACCCCAGAAACTAGAAATGGGTTGTTGGAAGTACAGAAGGCTTTCCGTGAAGCTGGCCTGGATTTTGCAAAGCAGGTTTTGATTCCCAGGTTCTTATTTCTGCTTTTATTTGGTATTCCTTGCTCTTTAGGATATTAATGTGATATGCGCTTTTATTTCTAGATTGCAATAATTGATACTGAAACTTGAGTAACATGCCTGGGGGGTTTTCACTTCAATGCTGTCTTTTCGTCACTATTCATGAACCTCATGACAATTTGCTTTTAGCTGTTCTAATTTGAGGTTCAGGCTGTCCACCTGTTGCTTGAGCCTCTTCAACTCCCATTCCCAACAAACACTTTTCCTTGTAATTCTACTTGGCCTTCCTTGCTTTGATTTTATATGGCTTGAGTTGTTTCATTGGACTGCAGGTCATAATATTGCCTGATTTCTTTGAATTTATTGTAGATAATAGGAAATATCTCCAGATTTTGGTAGTTAAAGTGTTATAAGGTTACAAATATCTATTTATTTAAATCACAGGCATAATTTTCCCTTAATGTTCATGTACCCTTGGTGCATGTTTGATTTATAGGATGGGATATGACCGCATACAATTTCCAGGAGATGATGAGATCATATCTACTGGGATAACATATATCATATTGATGTCTTTCCTATGTTTATTAAGCATGGGATACCTTGGTAAGCTGCTTTTAAATTTTCCTTATTTGCATGCATTTGAGGTAAGAATAAAATTAAATTACGATTTGTTGGGGTAAATGTCTATGTTGTGTACCTAAGGGTATAATTGTAATAAAAGGGAAAGTAGAACTATAAGGGCAGTAACAATGGTAAGGTAGTTACACATTTCATTTTGAATTCGGGAGTGGCAACCGTTTCTGGTTCCAGCTTCCCATGAGGGTGGATGAGTATAAAAACTCAGTCCCAGCCCATTTGAGAGGCATGAAAATACAATTGAATTGTCTTTTCCAAATTTCCCTCTAAATCTCTCTCTCTCTCTCCTTCCCCAATTTCTCTGAATTTCCCTTCCCTCTTCTATTTTCCCGCCAAGCTCTCCTCTAGATAGAGGAGAATTCTCCTTGTTAGATCAGGGATTCGACAGTCTATTTTTGCGTTTAGCAATGCCATTTTGTTGGGGGGTTTCATGACATGTGGATTGGTGTAGGATTCTTTTTTCTTTCAAAAATGCCCCCAAACATTCATTAAAATACTCGGTTCCATTATCAGATCAAAGAATGCAGATTTTGTGTTAAATTAGGCTTCAATCATGGAAAAGAATTCTTTGAAAATTCTAGCCATGTTAGATTTCTTGGCAAGTAAGTAGATCCAACATAGTCTAGTATGATCATCAACAAATGTTACAAACTATATTTTTCCAGATAAAGTGGAAACCTTTGAGGGTTCCCAAACATCACTATAAATAAAATAAAACGGTTTTGAAGGGCAGTAGGGTTTTGAAATAAATGTAACACGATGATCTTTAAACAAATGACAATTTTCACATTGAAACATAGAATGATCCACTCCTTTAAACAATTTAGGAATGTCTCAAATAAGGAAATCTAGGATGGCCTAGCCTAAGATGCCATTGCATGATTTGATCAGAAATAGAAATCAAACGTGTACCACTTAATCCGTGAGTTTTTTATGATTGAAGACATCCTCATTGAAATAATAGAGTACGTTTATCTCTCTAGCACTTCCAATTGTTTTCCTTGAGTTTTGATCCTGAAATGTACAGTACGAATCAAAAAAGGTAACATGACAATTGGAAGATTGTAGGCAAGCTTAGGAACATGAAGTACTGATTTAAGACCAATACTATCAGAGAGTTTAATGAGACCTTTACTTGCAATAGGTGAAAGACTACCATCGGATATCCTTATTTTTTCACTACCAGAACAAGGAATGTACGAATCAGGCAGATGTGATAAATCATTCATATGATCTGATGCTCCAACATCAATGATCCAAGGAGCAGATTTAAAAAAACTAGATAAGGCTAACGAATTTCTACCTGAATGAGCTAATGAACAATTAGATGTACTAGGTAACAGATTAGATTGTAGCAATTTCAGGATTTGATCAAGCTGCTCTTTGCTGAAGGGTCCTGCTTGTGGCTGATTGACCAGAGTGGCTGTAGGAGAGGCATCATTGGAATGAATACTGAGAGCAGTATTTTGAACCTAACCTGGCAATCCATATTCGAGATCCAAAAGGCTGACTTGGCAAACATTTTTCAACTTACTGCAAGTCGGGCAAGTCTTAGTTTTTTTATACCTTGCGTCACAACCAGGGCTCCTAAAGATTGTAAAGGGCCTATTGTAATTTGTAAATTTTGCACTTCTTGTTATAATTTGTTTTATCTTTTGAACGTACAAATCATCTTTGAGGCACGACTCGCATATGGTGGGGAAGTCAGAATGTTCCCAGCTGTCAGCTTTGATGTCTCCTGTGCGCCTAGTTTGGCTTGTACAGAATGAAGCAGCAAAGGTGCTTAAAGATGCTTCAGGCTGGTACCAAAGGTAATGATGGAAAGGGCATAGAGGGCGTCTGATGACGTGTCAGTGGCCAACGGAAGGTCGTGGAGGCTGTCCGATAACTCAATCTGCATGGCTAGGGTTTCGGCGGTTGCAAGGGCTGCCTAAGGCTGAAATGGTGGCAGGGAGAAACTCAATCTGTTGCAGCTAGGGTTTTAGCAGTCTCACAAGGGCTGCTTGAGGCTGAAATGGCAGCGATCTAGGGTGCCGACTAGGGTTGGATAGTAGCGGTCGGAGTTGGATGGCCGCTAGGGCTAGGCGGTGGTCGATGTTGGATAGTGGCGGTGATGACCTAGGATTGGACGACAGCTGGATTTGGATGGTGATGGCAGGCAAAGGTTAGGTGGCGGCTGGTGTTGGGTGGCAACGGCCTAGGAGTGAATGATTGGTTGCCTAGGGTTTCACAGTGAACGACTGTGATTAAATGATTGGCCACCTAGTGTTCACAGTGAACGATTGTGATTTCTTCCCTGCTCTGATACAATATAAGCTAAAATGGATATGGAGAAAAATTTCTCTAATTCACTGTGAATATTTGATACAATGATTCCTCGATTTTTTTATGGAGGAAGAGTACAACACAATAGGAAAGAATGAATTAGGAAAGAAGAATATACATAATATTCCTACAATATACTCTTATCAATCAAGGAATTGATTTGGGGTATCAATCAAAAGATTGGAGATAATTTCCACTAATCAAGGGGAAATTAGCTCCTTTCCGTTACTACAAAAATGCTATCATAATTATACTTTACAGTAAATTATAAAGCAACATTACCATGTTGCTATAGGTTTTAAATAAAATTATAATAATCTCATAATTATATTTGATGACAGTTATATATTCATAAAATAGTCACAACAAAATCTATCATAATTTTGAAGTCATTTTGTTCTTTTATAATATTTATCCGTGTAATAGAAACAAATGTGCTAGTATCTTTAGATATAAGTACTTACAATTATGTCACAATTATATGCAATACTAATATGTTGTACTATTACACATTGTTTTATATCATCATCATCACAAACCTTAATCCCAAGGGCAGAAGGGGACATTTATTGTTGGGGGGCCAAATAGTTAATGTAAAAGTAAAACTACATGCATTCATGTACATATTAGCACAGGCTTAACCAAAACACTCACCGGCTCTCCAAAATTTCAGCTAATACAATTATTTAAGGTTAGATACTTTAAAACTTTAATGTTATGTATGTTTATATTTCAAATCACAAATTATAAGTGTATGTGTCATTTGCATATGAAAAATAGTTGGCACGTGTTAGTGTATAATCATTGTTGGGAAATTGGTAGAATCACAATGTCATTTTAGAATAAAAGCATATACATTGCCTTAGATATTGGGGGCTATCAATAAATTCTAAATGCCATGTAAAGATCCATAAGGTACATAGAAACATTATGAAATATAAGGGGGGGCATGGCCCCTCCCTGCTTCTATTACCGTCCACTACTGCTTAATCCCATACATGAATGCTAACTCTTCAATCGTCTCTAATCATGGCTATGTCTTTTGCAAGGCCATTATCTTCTATATCATGCTTAAGACCATCATATTTCATGTCAAGGCTAAGAGTTCTCTATCAAGTCTTTTTGGTCTTCCTCTCCCTTTTCTCTTATTCCATTCCATCCACTCTCATTATAGTTGGGTCTATTAGACTATGTTATGTTATATGTTATCAAAATATAATTATAATGCTGTTCTTAGTTATACTTTATTATAAATTGCAAAGTAACTTTATTGTAATGCTATAGTTTTTTTCTCTCTCAAATATACTTATACTTAAACATCATAATTGCATTTAGTAATAATTTTGGAACATATATTCATGATAATATTTATAGCATATCATCATATTACTGTATGATTGAATAATGGAATAAAATACTATCTTATAAATAATAGTACCATTAATTACAAATTCTAAAATATATTCTTATAATATTATAATTTATGATTTGAAATAAAAATATTATGTTAAAATTAGATGGTGATTGTATACATGTTATTGTATTCTATGTTTTATATCATATTGCCATAATAATATTCTGAAATCATGGTAAATATAATATAACAACGCATTTGACATAATCATAATAAATATACACACATATACATATACCCAAGGCTTTTGGGTCATCAAAGGGTGCAATTATGAGAAGAATATGGCAAGCTTACCCCTCCTAGTCCCATGCATGCTTGATATGACATTTATCTTAGGGGATTCTATCTTATCTCTTAAACTCATACTAAACATGGAATAACTTATCCCGTTCCTCCTTTTCTTATGACAGGCAAAATACATGGTCTTAGGATCTGTTTCGTATGTGTAACTGCAGTTTAGTTGATCCCTTTCATTACTGTTTTACTTTCCAATAATAATTAATCTAGTAGTAGAGAAGGTACTTGCTTAGTCCACACACTGACATGTATCACATTCTTAACATTATTTTAGCATATGTCCCTGAGTACTGCTTGTATATGCAGATCTTTAGTATTTCTTCTTTTGGTTTTCTAGTTGCAGAATTGTGACCTGTGTTCATGTCTTACCATGCAGGGTGTTGCTATTACACAAGAGAATTCACTATTAGATAACACTGCTAGAATTGAGGGGTGGTTGGCTAGATTTCCAATGTTTGACTGGGTAGGTGGTAGAACATCTGAAATGTCTGCAGTTGGTCTACTTCCGGCAGCCCTTCAGGTTTGTTACCTCTATCTTCAGTAGTTAGTTTGTAATTATTTTCATTCTATGCTGTGCATCTGTTAATAAAAATTTGTCATTTCAGGGAATTAACATTAAAGAAATGCTTGCTGGTGCATCTTTGATGGATGAGGCAACTAGGACCACTGTGGTAAAGTTTTGTTATTCATGTTCTTTTATCATTGTTTTGTTGTGTTATTATCATTGTGATTCACAAAATATTGTCACCATTCAGAAGTATTCAGTTAGTTGTGGGATTGTAAAGGATTTCCTGCAGCTATGAGAAATGTATTTGTATCTTCCTCATTTTCTTTATCTTCTCATTCTTCCCCTCTCTCTATCACTTGTCTTGACATTGCAAAGGATCATTTAGAGCCTTCTCTCTTAGTTGCCCAACACTTTGTACAATAAAGTACTGTTGGTCTTACATTTGTTCTCTAAACTTTTTCTTTCACATGATATATTCAATCATACAAAATAATTCAAATATTTCCATTAATCTGTCAGTTGTATGACTGCTAAACATAATACCCTCGGTTACTGCAATTTTGAACATCTTTCTCAATTCTCCTGTATATGTATTAGAATAGTTTTCCTTCACTCAATCACTACATTCTTAGTTATTATAATTTATTAACCATGTAATACATACATCAAGCTCTAGCTAGTTTATGTTATTTTTTTTCTTCTAATACAACTCCAGAATCTATGTTTTTAGGAAAGACTGCTCTCTCTCCCTCTCTATTCTCTGTCAGTCCTCAGTCACCATCTTCTCCTAAAAACCAAGTTTTCTGAATGACTTTCATACAATAATTTCTCTAAATAACTTCTCCTCCTGGCTTTGGTTTGCTCAACTTGCACTGATAGTCATGATTAAATTTGGTAATTTTGCCCTTCCTCAACTTTGCAAGTTCGCATATATTATTTTCTCCATCTTGGCATCTTCATTTAAGGTAGTCTGAATTATTCCTAATATGTCCTCCAGGATAGTATAAATAGGCTAGTGGAATACCTCTGAATTCCTATTTCTTATGTCTTTGAAAATTAGTTACAAGAGAAAAATGTCAAAATCTCTGCTATGATTAATGCTTTCTTCAGGTGAGGAATAACCCTGCAGCATTGCTAGCTTTGTGTTGGTATTGGGCTTCTGATGGAGTAGGATCCAAGGTGTTGCCTCAGTCTCTCTTTATCAGCCTTCTGCCTCACTATGTTATGCCTCAGTTTCTCTCCTTAATAGCTGGCTTTGGCTTGTTTGGCATTCCACAGGATATGGTTGTTCTTCCTTACAAGGACAGCCTACTATTATTTAGTAGGTACTTACAACAGCTAGTCATGGAATCACTTGGGAAGGAGTTTGACCTAGATGGTAACCGAGTAAGTATTAACCACCTTGTGTCATTTTTCTTGTTTCTTTGGCATGCGTGAATGAAGATCAAAGATTTGATGGCCAAACATATAACTACTTTTTAATTGGCAGTGGAGATTCAATATTAAAATGCATTGCAAACTGTCTCGTAAGAACTAGCATTGAAGATTGCCATTTTTTCACCTAGCGTCAGCTGGAGCAGGAACTTTTTTTCCAGAAATACTCCTGACTCCTTGGTTTTCCTCTAAAATGCTCTTACTATATTTGGTTTTCAGGAAGGCCTTTTATAAATTATAACATATTACTATCTTCAGATGTGGCTGGGTAGCTCTCACTTACAACTATAATAAACAATTCTTCTTTCCTCCATTTATAAAAATGAGGATGAGATCAAGGCCCTGAACCTAATTCATGCCCGTTTCCTCTCTGATATATATTGATATCCCTTAGTAGACCATTTTTGTCCTTTATTTGCTACTTTCTTCTTCATCAGAAACAAGAAGCAATAATCTAGTAACTAATGGGAATCTGGTTTCTTACTATTTCGTCCTTGTTCATGGTCAATTCATGTAGAAATTGGAATCTAACATGGGTAACAGCAGTCGTGAAAATGACATTTATCTTGCATTTCAAATGACCAAACATCTTGGTGCAAATGAGGGGTGGACCTTATCTATTAACCAGTTCATCTCCTGGATATACTGTCAGGACATTATTATCCTTATCCACCATAGGCAGGCTATATCTTATATTAACTGTGATGGAATATATTAGTTTAATATTATAGTCGTTTAGTAATCTTGCCCGGTATGTTATTGTCTTTAGTATAAACATGCTTCAATAAGGTGTCTTCAGACCTCTTGGTACTCTTATGTTGAGTTGTTGATCATTTATGCCAGTCCTTTTTCCCTCTCTTTTACCTCACAGGTGAATCAGGGGCTTACTGTCTACGGAAATAAAGGGAGCACCGATCAGCATGCGTGAGTATTTGTTCTGATGTGATAACTTAGCATATATCGGTAAATATAAACCAAGATGGCAAAGTTTTCTGTTTCTATTTATACAGCTACATCCAACAATTGAGGGAGGGCGTGCACAACTTTTTTGTGACATTCATTGAAGTCTTACGTGATAGGCCCCCTGGCCATGATTGGGAGCTTGAACCAGGGGTCACATGTGGTGATTACCTGTTTGGAATGTTACAGGTTAGCTTTCTAATCAACCATAATGCGTCATGAACAGAGAGATGTGCTACAGATACATGGAATCTTTAATGGACAGCTGGCATGAATAATGGGTAACTAAACCACATTTATAATCATCAATACACTATTTGGGAAGGGGAGAGAGAAGACTTGATGGCTTCCTTTCTTTTTGTGACTGCTTTTGAGAGTGAACTGAGATACCTTTCTTCAGGCCCTTTACATATAACCTCCAATTTGTGTCTAGATTCTGACAGAAGGCTTAACTCCCTATAGGTTTCACATTGAGTAACATTAATTTCCCCTGTACTTTGGCATTATCAACTGGTTGTTTGCCTTGGGTTAGTACCCATGGTCTGTAGAGCATAAGCTAGAGTTGTTATTTTCTTTTAGAATTAGTCCTTTCACCTGCTATAGTGAACTTTTCTTTTTGAGATCTATTTTTTTTTTTCCTGAAGACACACCATACGACACTACCACAGTCCCAGACCATAGATTAATTTTCAATTTTACCTTTCAAACATTACTGAAGTATTAGCTGACTTTTGTTGGAACTCTTCTACCAAACTGATTGTCACTTTTTTACAGGGAACTAGGTCAGCCTTGTATGCCAACAACAGGGAGTCCATCACAGTCACTGTGCAAGAAGTGACACCTAGATCAGTGGGGGCTCTAATTGCATTGTATGAGCGAGCAGTTGGGATTTATGCCTCACTGGTCAATATTAATGCTTACCACCAACCAGGTAGACTTACTTTCTTGTGTGTTCCCCAGAAGATTGGGATTGGTACTGCATGAAATATTTTTCTAGCTTGGGATTGGTACTGCATGAAATATTTTTCTAGCTTCCGTGTTACACCTTCGGCACCAAGCTATTTGGACGGAAAGATACTTTGTGCTGATGGGTAAAATACTATGTGGGTGATATTGCTTTCATGCATATTAACCTTCCAATTTTTATCTCAGGTGTGGAAGCTGGGAAAAAAGCAGCAGGAGAAGTATTAGCTCTCCAGAAGCGGGTTCTTGCAGTACTCAATGAGGCCAGGTATGCTGCCTACATTTTATTGATTCATTTCAAAACAAGAGGGCCTTTATAGACATCATATATCTATCATCTCTAAAAGTTCTTGAACCCACTCGTGCTGCTTGGGGGGTGGCGGTTTTGTGGATGTGGTGGCTGACTTTGCTAGTGCATTGAACCGATAATAAAGTTGCTACATTCTTTTGCCTATAGATGATAATTCATTGGGCGACAGCTATTGAATCATGTGAAATCTCTTTGTGTTCTAATTCCCTTTAAGGATAATTTCTGTTATACCAGTAAATATTTGTTATTTCAGATGTCCGTTTCATTGTTTTTTTTTTTTTTTTTTTAATTTCTTGCAACTAACTGCCATGTCCTCTCCTTTTTGCGTCTCAAACCTAAAATCTTGAACAAAAATTGGAAAAGAGGGCTTGCCTCCCTGCACGGTTTTCTATCCGACCGCTTGTGTGTCATGAATATGGCGCCTTGAGAGACACTGATGATACTTATGTGCCTTCATGTTTCTTTCCCAGCTGTAAGGAGCCTGTCGAACCACTGACCCTTGATGAAGTAGCTGAACGCTGCCATGCTTCTGAAGATGTATAAAGCCATCTTCCCTAAGATCCGTGCATCCAAGTTCGTTTATCTTCTTGTATAATAAATGCCTTGCTAACCGGCCTCTTTATCACATTATTTGGCAGGTAGAGATGATTTACAAGATCATAGCTCACATGGCTGCCAATGACCGAGCAATTATCGCCGAAGGCAACTGTGGTTCGCCTCGCAGCCTCAAAGTGTACCTCGGGGAGTGTAGAGTGGATGAAACATTCGAATAAGTGGCTTCCAGTCTACGGGTTTTGACAGTCTGCTTGAGTGAGAGAATAAATGGTTGAATTGTTTCAAAATAAATAAAAAATAAAAAAATCTTGGTTTTGAGTGTGTCACGTTCTGCTGCTCAATAATTTACAGGTTCTTGTTGGAGAGCTCTACCTTGTGTTGCATTTTGAAGAAACAGGGGTACGGATGTTTTGGTTCTATTCAATTTAACTCATGATTATGTCAAAGCATTGTCCTCAATAAGCCTGAAATGAAACTTGGTTTGGTTTGGTTTTGGTTTCAGTAATGTATTGAACTTTTGCCTTTTTATCTTTTTTAAGATAAATTGCTAATGCAAAAGATATCATCAAAAGTGTAAATTGGCACACACTATGATGGTGGTCTCCCCCCCCCCCCCCCCCCCACCCGGCGTTTGCCCTGTAGTTGCCATTGTCCTCCAGGTCATTTTGGCCTCAACAAGGCAACTCCAAATAACTAATCTTCCTCTTGCTACCAATTGAAAAATAGATTTGAAGGCTGGAGAAATCTAAAACTCTGATACCAAAGGTGGAAAATATTGCATTGATTTGTGCATCTGATCATATATAAGATTGTTGATAATAATATAGTAAGTAACAAAATCAACGAGAAGGCCTGCCACTAAGACTCTTTCTGAGTTTGCTGCGACTCCAAGAAAGCTTTAGTAGGCTCATCTTCTAACCGCAAAATCTTAGATAATTCCCAGCCATACCTGCCAAAACCTCCCTTGGAAGAGCATACAGTCGTGGCGTTGGTTAGAGGCTGTTTGGCATACCTTTTTTTATTGACTTTATAAGCCTTTTTACTTATAAGTTGTGTAAAGTTTAAAAATTAATTAGCATTTAAGTTGATAACGTATTTGGATAAATGTGTTTTAAATTATTATTTACATAATTATGTATTTGGTTTGAAAAGTTTAATAGAACTTAACAAAAAGATTAAAATGAATATGATACTAAATAATATAAATAAAATTTATAAAAATATTAATTTTTAATAAAAATAAATTATAAATTAATATCCAACTGATAAAATTTTTAACATTACATGTTAATAAATTATATATAATTATTTAAAAATATATTAATATAATATTTTAATTTAATTAATAAAAATATTAAATATATACGTTGAGACATTAAAATATATAAATGTATATGTTAAATATATAAATCTATTGTTAAATATATATATATAGTTATATATATTGAAAGAATACATGTATGGTGTTGCGAGTAAAATAAATTTTTTTATATATATTAAACATACACTGCAAAAGCAATAAGTACACACACCATGCACAACTTGAGTATTTAAGCAAATTCACCTCAAGTTGTGGTGGTTCTAGTCCGTCTACACCTAGTGTGCTATCCGGTATCATTCCGTGCACCTTTTCCCTTGCTAGCCTGAGGATTATGTACCATTAACACCTATGTGTCAATCTACACATGATAATAACACACTTGTAATTTTCTAGAATAGAAGCAGAAAAAGACAAAAGAAGTGGAGGAAGCACAGAAAAAGCTAAGCAATTTTTGTCTCTTCAAATTGCCTCTTACACATCCCAATTGAAGTTGCCTGATCACCTACCCCACCTCCTCAATTTGCTGCCACATGGACCGTACCAAGAGAGGCTCAGGCAGCATCGGGAGTCGACTCTAGTCCACTAGCCAGTTAGTCGACTCCTAGACATGAGGTTGTCGACTCTCAGTGCTCTAACACACTAACAATTAACGCACTGTTGTCATTAACACTTAATAACATATCTGAGACACAATAAGTGCATAATGTCGATACCAAACATAACACTATATGGTGTATGGGTTTCTAGGTTCACTATTCGTTAGCAAACAGATAGCACCAAAACTCATTTGACATTGGTTAACACCTTGACTCATTACAAGAATCTCTCCATATCTTGGTGATAATTTGAGAGTTCCTAAGAAGTGCCTAATAGCGGTTTGGGACAATATACAAGATAGTGAAGTCTCACTTCAAATGAACCTATTACTATTGATGATTATCGTGTGATATAATACTTTCGTTACCTAACGTCCTGATTAAGCAAAAGTCATGAAATGATAAACTCACAAACTCATTAATTATGTGTTGAATCTTATCAGTATAAATAGATTACACATCAGAAAACACATTTTCTAATAATCAATCTACTAACTAGGAATTGTCTTGTCACACCAACAATAGACCACATAGAACATTCACCTCATCTTAATAACAAGGGTGATAGATCTTATCCTTGAGCACCTGTCTGCATATATATAGTAGCAATATAAAACTATATAGACAAACATTTTCACCTTGCAATTGGATGGTTTGCCCCATTAGCAAATCTCACATACCAATACACAAAACAACCGTGTCAGTTCAAGTCTAAGGATCAACTGTGTTATCGCAATTAAACGACATGACCATTATCCATAATACCAGGTAGTCAGTCATCTGCTTCATATTTAGTGCATTATTCTCCAACAACCACCCATAAGTTTACTAGAGGCATCCCTATGTCATATAGCATATGACTCACCACCCTTACCATCAGTAACTCATACTGATCAAGGTAGAAAACTCTGTACTAGTCCATATTTGACTAATCAAAGTCCCTATCCAATTAATCTAAGGACCAATAGTTATTTAAGAAATCCTATCACCAGATAATCTTGTTACACATTCTTAACAGAAGGGCAGGGGATGGAGTGACAGCAACGACGACAAAAGAGGAAATCAAGGTGATAACATCAGCGATGGTGTTCTGGAGGAGGCGGCTGATCTAAAAGTAGGAGGCTACAGAGGATGAGATCGAGGTGACGATCAATCTGGAAGCTACAATGGGAAAAGGATGAGAGAATGAAATGCTTTAAGGATAGAGAGTTTGAAATATTTGAGTTTTTTTGGGGCAAAATGATTAACTTAGTGAAGGAAATAAGCTGGTAATAACATTTTTAAAAAAATTTAGAGTTTTTGTAAAATGCTATTGAAACAGTATTTAAGATTAACATAATTTAAACTCTTTAATTTTTAACAAACATGTAACTAAATAGGCTAGATTTCCTACTCGCGTTGAGCATTTCTTATCTTGCCCGACGCGAACGTGGCATTGCCACATCGGGCAACAACTACCATTTCACCCACCCCAATATAAGCCCCCTCCCCCCCACAGTAAATCATGTTATCCCTTCCCCCCAAATTAAATCATATTAAGCGCCCCTTCTCCTCACCCAAAACCCCCCAACCCCCTAATACAACCCTTTTCCCCAATTACCCCCATATACATACATAAGATAATTTTACAATTTTTTTACATATTACTATAATATCTTTTAATGTCATACTTTTATTTATTGAGCAATGTTGTAAATAAATGACAACTCAAGAATATTTTATAAAGCACGAACTTGATCTATTTCCCGATGTAAACACGGACATCGACTTAAAACAAACGAACCGTCATAGAAAGTAATTGTTGAAATTCACATGAGAAATATCATAGTTGCTACCAGCAATACTCGTGAACCTATTATTCTGCGTTCCACCAAAAGAATATTGGGGGTAATGTGAGTCATCCAACCTAAAAAAATTAGAAAAAATGAAAATATGAGACGAGCAATACAACTTGTAAAATGAGTTAAATCAATTCAGAGAAATAATTTGAGAAATACATTACGTCTTACGCAACGTCGGGAAAATCCTCTTATCGTGGCCACTAATGTTACAATTACGGCATGTTTTGCTATATTGGGATGACATTGCCTTCTCTTTTGATAACTTTAATCGCTTCCCCACACCTTTTCGTTCTAATGACATTCGGATCACATACTGCTTGGGTTTCCTCGCAGCTTTTGCTCTTATTCATGCTCATCTTGATATTTTCACCTTTGTTAATATCTTTAAACCTAATATTCAAATGTTCGAATTTATCCAATAGAAAAGTGTTGCGAGCATCTGTTAAAGATGCATCATCGACCAACAACAAAGTCTTGTGTGATAATAACCCATGCCCAGTCAAATGTTTGTGTATGAGTCCAACCTTTGCATTTTTTGTCAACATCCTTAAAATATATTTCTCTGGTAACACCATTTATTTTTTCTTCAAATAACATAGCATGTGTCAGCATAGATAACCATTGAACTGAAACATTTGACAACTGCATGATATGAAATCGTACTCTAGATAATAAGTTAGCTCTCGATGCCTATCAAAATTCTTCCTTTGCTCAAAACGCTCCATGTTGTACACCTTAGCATTTACAGGGCTTGATCTCTTTGAACAGATGTAGAAGTTGTTTTGCTCAACTTCCCTCTAGAATAACATAAATATATGTTTCATGTATATTTGTACCATTTGTTGCCCCTAATAGAGTTGTAACCTGGGAGTCAATCATAAGAGTTGTGAGTTGGCCGCATCTCTTATTAATCTCGAACATATTTTGATTAATAATAGTATTTTTCTTTTAATACTTGACAATACATTCATCTTTATGTTTTCTTATTTAGATGAATCCCAAAGAGTGTAGAGATGTAAATCAGGTTATGATGAGATCATAGTAATGAGATTGAATGACCGATATTTCATTTTTAAACTATTCATGGTCATAAGATTATAGAGTGGGGCCTCTATAGTACCGTCAAGACCGGTACACACTATGCATGCTCGTAAAAAGTGTAGTTGATTTCATTGACTACTTGTATGCTGACACTAATGCAAGTGTGTAGGTGTTCATTGGTGAATGAGTTCATTGAATGACTTAACTTGAGAACATCCTTATGGTAATTCTTATTAAATTTCAATTGGGAGTTCTATGTGGTGACATGTGCTACTAATCTCTTATCTTGAGATACCACAATTATCTTGTATGACAAGCATCATGCTTTGATGCCACTATACAGGGTCCAGTAAGATGGGTCCCTAATAAGGTGGTTATTGAGTATCATTCGAATCATACGAAGGTAGGTGAGTACACAAGATGAAATCTATCGACCTTAGTAAGATTTAAAAAGGTATATGTCCTATGTGAATGATGAAGTCACAACTGGGGAAGTCGTTGGCCAACATGGATAGTTGAGAATTAATAAGAGTTATTAATTCAACTATAAGCGTTGTGGACTTAACATTCGTACACGTAGTGTTAGTTATTAGAGATTTGACATTTTACCATACTTCTAAACCATATCGGGGAATTATGATAGGGGGATCGAATAGTACTGAAACTCGTCGCAGAAAGATTCATCTGAAGTGTCGTTTGCATTTCATTATGATATAGGGGTCATGATACGAGGCTAGACATTAATCTTGGTTTAAGGGAAAGATAATTTTTTTTGTCATGAGATAACATAAATTATGGATCATAATCAAAGAGTTTGATTAGGAGTAGGATTCTATAAATTGCCCTTTACCATTTTCATAATGAACATATAAGATTACACACAAACAAAGAGAAGTTTCATAGTCAATTTAGTGGGATCGAAAAATGGTTTTGGTCCCAGATAAATTCGTGGGTTTTTAGGGCAAGTTAGCACTCGCGAA
This sequence comes from Diospyros kaki, assembly GCA_036245055.1. NCBI lineage: Eukaryota > Viridiplantae > Streptophyta > Magnoliopsida > Ericales > Ebenaceae > Diospyros > Diospyros kaki. The sequence continues at coordinate 12,463,371 of BSEG01000015.1, read as the reverse complement.
AAAGTCTATAGGATGTCAACAAAATGAGTAAAAAGGAAAACTATGTGAAAAATAGCAAATAGTTGTGTTAGATATGGCCCAAGGCCCACGCGTGTGCTGCTAAGTGCAAGCGTGCCAAGCAAGCGCGACCAACCCACCCATGGCTGGGTCACGGCTTAGCACGTCTAGAATGTGTCGGGGCTTCTTAAATCCCTAGTTTGACTAGGGTTGGAGTTGATACTCCATTTTTTGCCTTATCCCCCTTCTTTTCTAGAGAGGGAAAATAGTGTTTTGAAAAAAATCAAGAAAAATTCTAAGAGTTGGATAAGATCTTGCATGGTTGATGCAAGAAAATCGAATGAGCATACTCATGAACATTGATTGAAGCTTCTCTTTGGTGTGGATCACTTATAGAGAGTGGGTAACATCTCATGGCACAAGGATTCATATTTTCTTATGTCAAATAACCAAAAGGTTTGATTTTTTGTTATATGTACCTTTTTTTTAAGAGATTATATATTTGCAAACTAATCCTATTTTTTTAGGTTTCAAGATTGGTCAAAAAGTGGTTGATCCAAAAAATTTTAAAATTTTCACTACATTTGGATCTATGAACCCAACAACTCCATCATAACAATTAAGGTAAGCCTCAGTTGTTCACTAAGATCAATATGATTGGCAACTAATTCCTTATGGCATTGATAAGCTAACGCCCTATTGAAACGTGTGATGAATTCCATCAATGAGTTATTTTTGTTGATATATCTTTTAAAAAATGAGTAACTACTCTCAACTTTTTAGCTGCTAGACATTTCTGCACTGAATACATGTTTGACATATGCTGGTACCAATTAATTGTGTATTTCGTATATGTTGATCAACCATTCATTATTGCCCAAATTGGTGGTCTCCATTATCTTAGTCCATCGTTATTCAAACTCCTCAGGCGATTTAGACTGTTTAATGATATTGACCAACCTGTGATACTGCTCCTTATACAGCATGGAGTTGATTTTTTTATAAACTTGTTCAAAATATGTTATAGGAAAAATTGATACAGAATGAATGGCAACACCATCAAAATAGCATTTGAAATTGTAGCATCTTGATTAGTGATTATAATAGCAGGGGTCATTTAGTTTGGCATGGCTTTTAGAAACTTCGAGAATAATCAAATAAATGATTCAGTCGTTTCATCACTCAATAATCTGTAGCCAAAGATAATGGTCTGGCCATGGTGGTTTACACCAACAAATGGAGCAAAAATTATCGAGTACTTGTTGGTGTTGTAAGTTATATTGAACACCACAACATCGCCAAAGAAGGCATGTGATCTTCTTGACTCAAAATCAGCCCAAAAACAACGAAGCATCCTATTGTCCTGGTCTATTTCATAATCAAAGAAAAAGTTTATATTTTTCTCTCTCAAATGTGAATTGCTCAATTAGCGTTTCAACATCATGACCCATTTGTTGTTAACGTAAATCCCTTTCACGATTCCTGATATCTCTCTCAGTACAACCCATTGATGATGGACCACTCGACTCTATCTCCATGAGTCGCAATTGTTGAAATGTTGGTATATTGGCTTTCGAAAATTGTTGCGTAAGTGCCTTCTTTGTGATTGAAACATTTCGGTGTGATTTTAGCAAATGTGCTTTGCTGGGAGCAGTTTGACCATAGTTATATTCCTTCACAAATTGTCTAACCACTTAACTATTGCCAGTATATTACTTCACCACCAACAATCTAGCATTTCACCTAACTCGTGCATGTCCACGGTTCCTTTCAGTAATCCGTGGCACAACATTTTTACGATCCATTTGATAGGTCTCGTCTGTTTTTCTCTCCTTAGAGCAAATAAACAACTTCCATATGGTTTCACATGTTTCCTTATTATTTTTGTTGTTCGTGATTTGAGTAGTAAAACCCACTTCTCATGCATATACATTGTAAAAAGTGTATGCCTCCTCATGTGATTCAAATACCTGATCGATTTTTAAAATTCGACCAATAGAAACTTGAGGAAGATACATATTATCAAAAGTTTGCGATTCCATCCTTACAAAAAAAAGTTACGCTCTAGTTAAAAATAACACATTAGGGCAATACAAGACATAATAACCACAAAGTAGGGCTTCAATACTACTAGTAAATGACAATGCTTATTAGGCAAAATGAGAAAGGTAAAATTTATAAAAACTTTTTATTATGTGCTTATAATACCCCATATTTTCGTGAAGATGCCACGTATTTTAAGTGAGTTTAAAATATCGAAAAATATGTTTGAAATGGCAACGAGTGACCAAATCAATCGTAGGGAGTGCCCTAGATCTTAGATACCTGAGGATAAAGGTATATTTTTGACGAGCGTCTCGAGGCAAGATTTATGACGCTGAAAGAAATTAAATCAAATACGATTTTTCGGTTAAGCTAAGTTGTAGCCTAAAATAGCCGAATGATGGTAAGGGGCTTCGGGAAATCGTATATATTGGGTAATTTTGAGTTATTAATTTTGATATTTTAAGTATCTCGATAAATTTGATGTTTGAGGGTGTAATTGTAATTAGAGAATTATCCAAACGAAATAAGGATAAAATTAAAAGCCTATGTGGTAAAATATTAAAGTTGAGGACTTGAAATAAGGGCCAAAATGTTATTTGGGAGAAGTTTGGGGTTTTAGCTTAAATCTCAAAAGTTCAATTCATTCTATCTTTGGATTTCAAAAGCTACTCAATTATGGCTTTGAGTCTTTCTAGTCAATGACTTAGATTGTGACAAGTGGCATAATATCATTGGTTGAAGAATTCTATAAATAGGCACCTTGAGTTGTTCTCAAATCATTCCAAATAAATTTGAGAGTTGAGGCACTCTAAGAGTAGGGGCTTGCTCTAGAGAGAGAGAAGAAAGTTCGGCAAGAAGGCGGGAAGAAATCGAAGGAGAAGCCGAGGAGAACAAGCCTCGTCGGAGTTACAAGTCTTCGTCGGAATTCGACAAAATCAGTCAGAAAAAAAGTGAGATAAGTCCCTTTTTTTATATAATCCTGTAGAGGGGGAAGAGAGGGTCGCGTAGGTTCAAACAGAGATCGAATCGGAGTTAAAATGAGGAAGTTATGGCCGAAATACCAACCCGAGGCGAAGTAGTCCGGGACTGCTGTGCAGCGCGTGAGATACACGCGCCGAATAATAGCTGCGCGTAAAGGCGCGTGGCCAGCCTTCTTGGAGAGCGTGAGAGCGCGTGAAGGGTCCTTTTTTCATAAATTTTTTCAGTTATGCCCCTACTTTAATGCCCCTCAACCCTATGTAAAAATATTTAAGGTTAGGTTTACCGAAACGCATGTTTTCTGCAAAAACCTAGGCCATTTGTTGTGAAATTATACCGTCGAAGAGATAAACTAACAAAGTGAGACTCCTATACTCCAAATCCTATTTTTTATTCTCTTATGAGAGACTTCTATTGCATGAGACGTGTTTCTTGAAACTCTTATATGTAAACTCTTATTGTTCTCTTACGTGAAATCATGTTGCATATATAAACTGAATTTTCCTGAAAATATATGTTGTTGGCTTTTTAACTGTTGCATTTATAAAATTCGTGTGGCCATACTGTTGTACCTATTTGTTGTTGGACGAGGGCAAAAGTCGGATATCCCCCGAGAGGCGTTATGCGTGCGCCATTGAGAAAGCTCTCGTGGGGAAGACAGTGAGCCTAAGGAACAACGGATGTGGTGCTTGCATGAGTTCTATGAAGTTGGGCCGAAGTGACATGGTTAGGGACCTCCCGATAGGCGCTATGTGTGTGCCATTGAGAAAGCTCTCGTTGGAGGAGGCTGACGTGTTCACGAGGCACTTCGGAGTAGTTCTCATTGTCTTCTCATACATTTTAGAGTTTCTCACTAGAAGATTCATCTTCTAATTGGACTATGTTCCTGGAATATTCAAACGTTCCAGGTTCAACGAGCGGCTCTAAGGGAAAGGAAGTAGCTGAAGAATAAGTATAATTTGCTATCTGTAGCATGATTAGCATATTTTGTTTATGTGCGAACCTATGTAATTTTGGATATGTTAAGATGTTTAGTTATCACTTGATGATGTCCATGTAATATATTTTGTAGACGTCTTGAACAATTTTATGATAAATAAAGTTTTATGGTTGTGAACCATATCAGGTTCGATCCAGCTTCCGCATTCGAGATTTTAACGCCTATCTTAGCTATTCGATTATTGGGTTTGTTAAGATGAGAAGGTGTAAATTAGGGTTTTTGAGATATTGTGTGATGTATGACAGTTATTGAGATATGAAAAATTTTATATTTTCGAAATCCTAAGTTATAACACGCTCAAGAAATTTGGGATGTTACAGTGCTAGTTAATTAATGATTTTTTTAGGCTGGTGAAAATTAATACTCCAAATATGATGAAAATTAAATGTAAACAAGCGTCATTTAAGCAAAAAGATAAACGAAAACAAGATAAAAAATATGGATAATATACTGAAGGTGGTGGCAGAGTGAAATATATTAGGGCAAAAAGAGGTGAAAAATAAACCAACGAAATCAATAGAAATGGTAAAGTGAGAAATCTTGTAGGAGTGGGGTTTAAATAGAGGAGAGTTCTATGATTTAATTGAGAATTAAGAAAGGTGGGGTTCAAATGCGAGGGGGTCAAATGGGGGTTTTATTTTTTTTATTTTTTTTTGGGTGGGGTGATAATGAGATTTAATTGAAGAAGGGTGGTGGCTTGATGAGATTTAATTTTTTTGGGGGAAAGGGGAAGGAGCACATCATTTACTAGGGGTGGGTGAAATGGTTGTTATTGCCCAACATGATAATACTACGTCCATATCGATCAAGATAAAAAATGGTAAAAATTATTTGACACAAATAAAAAAATGTCTAACACAGTATATAAGTTGATTGATAACTTATAAATGGTCAAATCACTAAGCAAAACACTCCATTACTGAGATCCCATTCACACGGTGGCCACTTTCTCTCAAAATAAACAAGATTAAAGGAAAAATATTGGTTTGGAATCCACTTTGCTTATATTTAGTGAACTTTTTTTAAATTTTAATATTTAACATTTAAAATTTAAAAATATTAAACTAATTAAAAAAATTCAAAAAGTGGAAGGGAAATTCTATTCACAACTATAAAATTACTCTCCACAACCGTTCTCTGTCAAAATTCTCTATCATTTTTAAAAAATTCTATTTTACCCTTCAGCCATCCGCACCACATCATCTTCCTTCTCTCTCATTACACCCATTTCTTTCTCTCTCATACCCATCTCTCCATCTCTCTCTCTCAATGTGCACACACACAAATATATATATATATATATATACACACACAAATGTACACACAGAGATAATTTATTATAATAAAATAAAATTAAAAAAATATAAATAGATAAATTATTTTTAAATATCTGAATTGTAAATAATTATAAATTTTTTTTAACTAATTTTAAATTTTAAATTATATATATAGAGAGATGTGTTTGTGTGTGTATATATGTGTATATATGTGTGTGTATATTCACGAGGATAGGTGTGAGGGAGATGTGTTTGTGTGTGTATATTCGTGTATATATGTGTGTGTATATTCAGGAAGATGGGTGTGAGAGAGAGAAATGGGTGTGGATCTGAAGTTTTTGAGGGTAAAATAAAATTTTTAAAAAATAATAAAGAATTTTGACAAAAAAAAATAACTGTAGAGAACAATTCTATGACTGTGAATAGAATTTCTTAAAGTGGAAGTGGCATTGCAGGTGCACATTTGATTTGACGGATGGCCGGGGCCCACCTTTTCAATTATTCCGGCAGGCAGGCAGGCACCCAAATTCAAATTCTAACACACAGATAGATAGGCGTGGGGTCAGCTCAAAATTCAAACTTAATGCAACAGTCTTCCTTTCTTCTTACCCTTAAATTCTAGTTTGTGGTTCTGGACCACCTCACTTCACCTCACCTAATCATCCCATCCCTACTATTTAAATAAACCCTTGATTAGTGTTCTAAGTTTCCCCAAATATTCTTAATATATTCATTTAAATAAACATAACATCTCAAAAATTAGAAATATTATATTGAATCTATAAGTTTTAGATTAATATAGTAACAATCTTTCTTTTCAAAATATCAAATATGATAATATCATGTTTAAATATATTATTTTATGACAAAACTCTTATTGAAAAAATTAAACAATATTTAAACTCATAAAAATTAAAAATTAACATAAAAACTATATTTTAACTTAAATATTACCTAAAAACTTAAACAATTAAATATATTTATATATTTGTAAATGCATGTAAGATGAAGTGGAGGTGGGGCTGTACTACTGCAGAGTTCAAATGGAGAACATAGAAGTTTGAAAAAAAGCAAGCGGAGAGAAAAAGTCAAACAGGGCGAGTGGGTTCCGGCTACAACGGTCGATTCTCTCGTCTCGCCCACGTTGTCCCTCCCCCTCACCCACAACCCACGACGCCGCCGCCGCCGCATTGCTCCAACCTCGGCAACCGCACCGCACCCACTAAACACCCAAACATACATTATGCTCCAATTCTTTCAAAAATTAAAATAAATTATCTCCAACCCCACCGGCACCCACCCACAAAAATAGTTATAAAAGTAGGAATAACCAATTTATCGTTTTTGAGAGAGAGAGAGAGAGAGCTTTTGGAGTAAGTGTTTATTTGGCTGCTCAAGCAGAGAGAAAGCGAGTTTCTTCTGGGTACTCACGCAAGCCTTTTCGTCTGTCCCGAAACAGCTCCAATCTGCTCTTCTTTTTACCTCTCTGAAGTGTGATCATCGATCAGTACGCGACCTTTTTCTGCTTCTTGATACAAGAGTTTCATTTTGTGTGTGTGTGTGTGTGTGTGTGTGTTTACTTACTCGATGTTAGTTGATACAGATAACCCTTTGAAAGATGTTCGCCCAAGGACTTGACAGCAACACCCTCCAATGGGTCAAAGAGGTCACTTTCTTTTATGTGCTTGGCAACATATGCGTGTCTGTGTGAATTTGTGATATGGGTATTGGTTCATTTGCTTCTTGAAGACTAAACCGTAGAATGAGTGTTTGTTGATGTGTAGCACTTGATTTTAGTAAAAGTTGTCGTCGATCTTTACTGTGAAGATTGTGGTTTATTTTCCTGCATTTTTTAAGGTTCAAATTGTGGCAATTCTAAAAATTTAATTCTTCAATGTACAGTGGAGTGGGTGTTTCTTGATTTATGCCATTTCATGAACATTATAACTATGATGGAAATTCAGGGTTCTATTGCTCAGAAGCAGGAAATTCATTATTCTGTCCCGAAGCTAGGACCTCAAGTAGATCGTGTTTCTGGTATCCGAAGTGGAAGGGGTCGAGGTGTTGGGCTGCCTCCACCATCAAAATTTCGAAGCGGGCACTTATCTGGTGTTATTCCTATTTCGAGAGCTATAGCTGGAGATATAGATGGTTGCGGCTCTGGTTCTGATGATAGTCTAACAACAGACTCAGAGGAGGAGGTCTACGTGAATAGACACTCGCTTGATTCATTACCACAAGATGACAGAGTTTCTAGTAATCTTGCTGCTAAGAGATACTACAATTCTGTGCAAGGGCAACCCCAATATGCCAGTGATTCACTTTACTCGGGTGATGTTAGCTCGTCGAGGGAAACAATAGGCACAGGGCACGGAAATGTGGCAGAGAGATTGATGAGGGGAGCCAATAGATATCCAGTTAGAAGGAATGATTATACTGAGGATGATTCCTCTGGTTCTGGGGAGAGCTCTGAGTTCTCAAGCGAGCAAAATGGAGCAATGACTCGTAGCTCAATGAATGAGTCAGAAGAGTACGCTTCAAATGTTCCTTCTCGAGCTAATGTGGAGAGGGTTCAAGAAAAGGTCTGTTCTACTTAAGTCCTGTTTAATTTGTCTTTATGTTGTAAACTGATCTCTCTCGTGCATGCACTCTAAGTCACAACATCTTGTTATTCAGTTATCAACCAGCACTTGTTTTCTTAGATAATGTGATGACTAAAATGATAATGTTAAATTTTCTTTTATGTTGTTGTTCTGCCAGGGTTGTCACTTTGTTGTGGTGATTATGGTACTTTAGGCATTGATGTTTATACAAAATGGAAATGCTTAAAATTTTCTTTATGCTTGAGCATGTGTGGTACTTTCTAAACTTCCATTCCGATGACCATGTACTGTACAACCCTGTCAGATTTTGGAGATGATATTATCCAATAATTGAAAACATTTGGATGGACAAAATTGTATATTTCTCCCTCTTCCAGTTTTCTGTCATTTGTCCAAGAGTGGGTTCCTAATTTAGATACTTGTTTGCAAAATTAGCAGTAATTTTACATCTGGAAGGTAATTAGTGTCTCAAGAATTGTTTATGAGAAGCATGGTAGAACAATGCATGAGAAATTTAAAGGGCATATTGTATATTTTAGGTCCTTTTATGGGCCTAGAATTAGAACTTAATAAATTTTAGGTTCATGTTTATGTATAGACCATTCCATTCCTGATGTTCCGGATCTGATTGCACTTGAAAGGATAATCAGTGCTGGAACTTCTACCTGTTATTTTGTCCCCTGGATTATTGCAATTGAGCCAATCAGTAGTTATGAGCACTGGTTTGATAATTTTAAATATTCCAACTTTTGAGTCTTGATGAATTGCCTTTTAACTAGTTATGTCTTTCATTACGTATCATTTTCTGGAGTATCAGCTTAAAGCAGTGAATTATCATTTAGAATGTAACTATATCATTTTGCTACTGCAGCTGAAAATGTAATATCTTTATCTCATCTATGAATTACCTCTTAGAATGTGGGTGGAACAACAGGTGTCGAACAGTCTGCAAGCTCCACCTCCCTCTTTCATATTCATTATTCTTAAGAATATGCCTCGTCTCAAATATTTATAAGAGATGCATGATTTAGTTATTTTTCAAGGGTGACACACCCAATTTTTTTTATATTCTTGCAAATTAACTCTCCTAATTGTAAAGTTAATTTAGTTATTTTTAATGTCTAATTGGAAAATCACTTCATTCAAAATTTTATCAATAACTCCTAAAATTTAAAGAAAAATATTCCTCAAGAGTTAAATTTGTAAAATTTGACTTAGTTGTCCTTAAATTTAAGTGTGTAATTTGTAATTTCATGGCATACTTTTTTATGCACACAATTATATAAAGGTATAAGTTCTATTGATTTTTATGCTTCGAAGATCTCTAAAAGGAAAACCTACACTCCGCCCCACAGAAAAAATAGCTGTTTGTGTGTGAGCCTTGGTGTTTGATGTCCACGTGTCTGTGAAGGGTCTTCATGCCTCATAATAGTTTCCCTGAAGAAGCACAAGTTAGCTTTCCAGGTCTCATTTCTACTCAAAGCCTCAAGGTTTCAATGTTTATACCTTATATCCATGATAATATGATTTCATTATTTATGTCATATATCCATGATAATATAACTGTTTTTTCCTTTCAACGAAGAATGTTAAATATCATCTTTGCCATTGATTATTCTTCAGCCTCTGTATTCACGTTATTCCCTCAAAAGTAGATGGCACTCTGTCAAAGCAAATTACTATTTTGCAGGATTCACATGTCCAAAACGTGTGCAATGAAAAACATTTTGATGATATTCCCAGTGCGCCCCCAATGTTAGGTTCTGCTGGAGAAAGCAAAGATGACAATGAACAACTTCCAACTCCTAAAGCACAGTACAGAGCTGATGTAGAAGATTCACATGATTTTTCAGCTAAAGATGGCTCTATTACTTTGAAGAGCACTTCTCCTCATGTTAAATTAGAAGATAATAGTATTGGGCAGAAGATGCCTGACCAGTATGTGAGGTATGTAATATATGGTTTTCCTCTGTTTTCCTTTTCCTTCTGATACAAGGAACCTCTTCAAGAAAGGGCCACAATGGTCCCTGCCTTGAAGAGTAATGTTTTGCAGAACCTTAATAACACTTGCAGGCCACATTTGTTTATTTATGTAATTTGTGCAAGTATGTTATCTTTGTATCACAGGAGTGCTACTGGTATAGAAAGTGGTGCCCCTTCTGTCCCTGCCCGCCTTCCAACATTTCATGCAAGGTATTTCTTATTGACTTGGATGGAGATAAGCTGGAATGTGTTAGCATTTTCCTTTAACACATTGTTGACTAATTAGCTCTTTAATCAAATTCAGCACTCAAGGGCTGTGGCATTCTGTGATTGCATATGATGCTTGTGTTCGACTCTGCCTACATGCTTGGGCAAAGCAGTGCATGGAAGCTCCCATGTTTTTGGAAAATGAATGTGCTTTATTGCGGAATGCATTTGGGTGAGTTTTTATTTTTATTTTTTAAACAAGTACTATTGTCTTGGTGGATGAAACAAGAAGAGGCATGAATATGAAGCTTGAGTTATGGAGGGATACCGTAGACTCAAAAATGTTTCAAGTTGAGGATGTCAAAAATTGAATATATGGAACCTACGTTTAGCAAAAATAGATGTGTGATTAATATTATGGTGACACTGGAGATCAAGTGATTCCAAGAATATGTCAATTCAAATTTCTCATATTAATTGTTCAAAAAGATGGAAATTATTGAGGATATTACTCACAAAATCAAGGCAAGATAGTTAAAATGAAACACTTCCAGCTTCTTATGTGAATGCAAAAACCTTTTACAGTTAAAAGAAAAGTAATATAAGATTATCTTTGTTGTATGACATGAAATGCTGGGTGGTTAAATACCAATATGTACAAAGTGTGAGCATATCTGAGTTAAAAGGATGTTATGGTGAATGTGCCACCATATAAGCAAGATAAATTTGGAAATGAGGTTATTCGTATATATGAGTTTGGGGTGGCTTTATAGAAGATAAGATGCACATGATGCATTTAAGATGTTTGGACATGTGAGATGAGGACTTGTATCACACTTTTGAGAAGAACAAAGAAAACTGGGTGAAAAACTTTTAGATATGGCATGGGATATAATGGCCTTCTAGAAGATATGGTTATAGATAGAGATAATTGGTGAGTTACAATTATGTAGCCAACCCCAACTAGCTGAATTAAAGGTTGGTGGCGGTGGTGTTTTTGTTGCAGTACTCTTTTTTGGTTTTTTGGGCTAAGGTCTTTGGAAGTATACTTGTTACAAAGCATTATTGCAAACTAAAAGGAAAGCATAGAGGTATGTGAAATGTTAGTTCTTGCAGTAAGAGGACTAATGTTTGGAGTCATTTAATGGAAAGTTGGAGTGAAAAGATACACACTTTCTTAGGCTGATACGAGAGAGCAACAAATCTACAGGGATTTGTGGAATATATTTTAGATTTTGACATTGCATCTCTTCCGGAGGAAAAGTGCGTCTGATTAATACTGCCAGAGTATAATTTTCTCGCCTACTTCAATTATGAAGAGTTAAACGCTAAAACATCTTTTAGCATTATAGAATAAATATAGTGCTTGAATAATTTTGATTCATGCCTTATGAGGCTTGAAAACATTGAACAGTCACGACTGGTTGGCTGTTTAGTCAAAAATGTAAGTTAGGTGTCCATATTTGTGAAAATGTATTTTAACTTATTTCTTTCTCTTTTCTGCTTTTGCACTATAGTTTGCAGCAAGTGCTATTACAATCAGAGGAGGAAATAATGGAAAAGCACTTTCCTGAGCAAGTCAGTGAAGGAACTGCCATGAAATCTAAGAAAATGGTTGGAAAAATTAAGGTGCAAGGTAGTTTATCGCTTCCAACCTTTGGACTCTTTCTCACTGGTTGAGAACTGTAATGAACTGTGCTGAAGCTCTGTTGTTCTGCAGTCCGTAAGGTGAAAATGGATCTGGACCCGCCCACAGGCTGCACGTGTCCATCCCTTCCAACACCAAAGATAAAGCTAGAGTCTCTCCGTAATCAGGGCTTCAGCTTAAAGTCACCATTCTCTATTGGGTGGCAAGCCCTTCGTGGAATTTGTCTTGTTCCTCATGTACGTTCAAATCGTTCTTCTTCACGCCAGAGCTTGGCATATGTGCAAGCCAGAACGGAGTATGTGAAACAGGTGTCAGGACTCTTCAAAATTGGTGTCTCAACTCTACGCAACAGTTCATCTTCTTATGAAGTTGTGCAAGGTATTTGATGCTGTGCTCCATTAGAAGTTAAGCAATTCTTATTATGTTGGCCATAGAGCTAGTCATCAAACCCTTTTTTGGCTGAGTTTGGGGCTCATTTGAGTAGAACAAACAGGACAAATTATAAATTTATGTAATTTGAACATCATTGTTGGAGCTTGCTTTTCTATGGTATGGATATTGTTGGTGCTCATATGATGGGCAATTTCTAGACATTTGCAGGAATATGGTGCCTGTTTTATAGCCAGAGACTTATTATTTATATCTTGTTTTGTTAAGCAAATAGGACAGAAATTGTGTATTGCTATGCCTTGTTAACGAAATGTTCTGGTGTCATCAGAAACGTACTCTTGTTTGTTACGATTGAAAAGTTCAAGTGAAGAAGATGCTATAAGAATGCACCCGGGATCTGGTGAAACCCATGTATTGTATGTACCCTTGCTGTTCTGTATCTTTTTCTAATTTGTTAATTTGTTTGGAAAGGTATTGATGACTTTACAGCTTTCCAGATGGCCTAGGAGATGATCTAATTGTTGAAGTCCAGGATTCTCAAGGAAAACAATATGGTCGTGTCCTTGCTCAGTTGGCTACTATTGCTGAAGATACAGTAAGTTTCTTCAAATTCCCAATTGTTGTTTTAGAACTATCTTGAAGGCTGCGTCCAAAGATGAGCCTGATGCACTGGAGATGCCTTTAGTTGCAGAACTAGGTGAAGAATAGGTGAAGAATTTATTATATTACAAGGCTCAGATTTTAAGTTTGTTGCAGGGTGACAAGCTACGGTGGTGGTCTATTTATCATGAACCAGAGCATGAGCTTGTTGGCAGACTGCAACTTTACATAAATTACTCAACTAGTTTTGATGAAAATAATCATCTTAAGGTGAGCTGCTACTCATTCTATTATAGCTCCTGATCAGATTATCAGTAAACTTTCTCAAACGTTGGATTTAACTTACTAAAATGCAATGCTTATAGTACTTAGATTTGATTTCTAGTTTTGGTTTTCATTTCAAGTGACTCTGAAAAATGAACCCTATGCACACATTAAATAGAGTTAGGGGTGTACCATGGTCAGGATGCCTGACTCAGAACTGATCTGCACAAGTTCTTAAAAATGAGAACTGAGAACAAAACCTTAAGAAGGCTAATTACACAAATGACTTCGGTTTGACTTGGTTCTGAACTTTAGAATGAACTTACCTGAGCTATATGTTATTGGTGTTGGAACAACAGTTATTTTTTTTTTTTTTTCCCGTAAGTAACAACAGGTTAAGCTCAATGCATCTAATAATAATATAGGGGGTCCATTTATATTGAAACTGTTCCAGGAAAATATTTTTCTCTAGACTGATGTGGATTGTTGGTCGAGAGTAAAGGCTAAACAGAAATGGCTCCAGTTGCCTTCAAATCTCCATTACAGCCATCCTGCTCTCTATTATCCACAGATGACACGGTAAACATTGATGTCATGACTACCAGCCCCTTTTCACCAGCCATAATTGCAATGACCATGCACATTGTTGGGACTAGACAGGCCATGGTGGCATGTCTTGTGAGATTGGTTCGTGGTAGTAGTGTGCAAGAATGGAAGAGAGAATGTTATGCTTCAGGTAAAGAGCAGAAAATGGAGAGTGGATTGAGTGAGTCCCAAATAAGGTCTGTGGCAATTCATTGGTTTACCAAACCTTTTTATATATATTGTATTTGGTTCTGAAAAGAGAGAGAGAGAGAGAGAGAGACCCAAAGTTGACCTGAAAAATTAGAACTAACGAACCAAATTAAGCAAAAAAGGGCAAAGTATGGATCAGTGTCAATATCTCACTGAAAGTTGCCCTGAGATATACACAGATTGTATAGTTGCAGGTCCTAGTTTTATGCAAATAATAATTTATGACTTTCTTTTGGTAGGGTGGCTCTATTGCAGAAACAGTAGCATATGACCTCGTATTAGAAGTTGCAATGAAACTTCAGCATTTTCAACAGAGAAATTTATGGCTCAGTGGCCCATGGAAATGGTTACTAACTGAATTTGCATCCTATTATGGGGTTTCAGATGCATACACCAGGCTGAGGTATTGGATAGTTGCTGTTTTCTCCCAAAATGATTAAGCTGTGCAATACATCATCGTCCATTTACTTATCTGTTCCTTGTTGAGTCTCCTTTTGCATTAATATCCCTTTGATTCTTCTCTGTAGATACCTCTCTTATGTCATGGATGTGGCTACACCAACTGCAGATTGTCTCACGCTGGTATATGAGCAGTTATACCCAGTAGTAATGGAAGGCCACAATAGAAGCAAATTGAGTCATCAAGAGGTACAACTAAATAAATAAGGAACATGATATAGTCTGAATTTCAGCTTTTGATTATTTGAATACTCAATACAGAGATATTGATTCTCTCCCTCTCTCTCTCTCTTGGCTTTGATTCTTCTCCTCCTCCCTTCCTTTTGGCTAACGATTCTTCTTCCTTCTTCTGAAGCTTCTTCTTCTCTTTCTTCTCCAATTCTTCTATTGTTTGACATCAAATTGGTATCAAATCAATCTTTTGATTGTTCTACATCTCTAGACTTCCAATTTGAAACCATTATTGGTTCTCAATTTTACAACGTACTGCTGCTGCTGGAGCTTATTCTAGCATTCCATTACTGCTACCATTATTAATACTAACTATATTGGTCATGTTACATCTCCTGACTTGGTTTGCCTGTGAAAGAACAAAAGAACAATATATCTTCATGTTCTGACTTGCTTTGGTTTTATTGAATCTTCTTGTTGCTTATTCTCCTTTTCTTTGGTATCTGCTTCTAGAACCGAATCTTAGGAGAAATTGAGGATCAAATCAACCAGATTCTTGCTCTGGTTTTTGAAAACTACAAATCTTTGGATGAGTTGGCACCATCTGGAATTATGGACGTTTTTAGACCTGCAACTGGAGTTATAGCACCTGTATTGAAGCCTGCTGTGAAGCTCTTTACCCTTCTGCATGATATTTTGTCTCCTGAGGCACGGACTAAACTGTACAGCTATTTTCAGGTTTGTAAAACTGATTTCTGTACAGTA
Source organism: Diospyros kaki (assembly GCA_036245055.1). Taxonomy (NCBI): domain Eukaryota; kingdom Viridiplantae; phylum Streptophyta; class Magnoliopsida; order Ericales; family Ebenaceae; genus Diospyros; species Diospyros kaki. The sequence goes on along the minus strand of BSEG01000015.1, from coordinate 12,448,188 downwards.
ATTCCTGTTTTAATTTCTGCATTTCTTTTTCTTAGCAAGAAGTTATGCATTTCCAGGCTGCTGCCAAAAAGAGATCAAAAAGGCACTTGACTGAGACAGACGAGTTTGTCACCAGCAACACTGAAGGTGTTTTGATGGACGCTACTGCCAGTGCCACTGCTTATCAAAAAATGAAATCCCTTTGTTTGAACATCAGAAATGAAATTTTCACTGATATAGAGATCTACAATCAACATATACTTCCTAGGTAAATTTTCTTCATCCAGACACCTGCACATTATTTGAAAAAAACCAAGTTCATTTTTGTAGCACTTCTTTCACTTTATGTGAAAATTCATCAGCTTCATTCATATTTGTTTACAATAATTAATTTATTTTAATAAAGCAAGATAATATGTGCTTATCTTAATTAAGAGCTAATTACTGCTTTAATTGTATTATAACACCTTGAGGACTAATCCTGTAATCCATGCTAATTGACAAATATCCTGTAATCATTTGATAAAATGCTACACGAAAGATTAGACTATTCCTAACTAATTCTGTTTTTCATAGTTACTTTTTATAATTTCCTACCAACAAATTAACTTTATAATTACATATTGTGCATAAAATTGTTGCTAGGAATAGGATCTAACATTTTGACTCAGTTTTTATTGCATCACATTTAGGATTTTGAAACAAATTTGCATTTTACTAAGAGATGTTTAATATTTTTAATTTATTTATAAATTAAAAACAATTTTATTTAAAATTCCCCACCCCCGAACAAGTTGTAGATCTGTCTGTATGTCTGTATTAGCTATTTTGGATACCCTAGGCTATATTCAAGATGTGGCAACATTCTGTTAGTGTTGTTCATGCAGTGAAAACTTCTGGACCTCTAAAATTGATGATTTTCACTGCTTTAGAACATGTACTACTTATATTCTCAAATGTGCTTGGATTTTACTAAGCATAATTAACATCACTACAGCATGCAGCATTGTAATCCCCATCTAAGGACAAAATCAGTTTTTTTTTTTTTTTTTTCTATTTTGGTATGCCTCTCTTAAAATGAATATAGCATATAAAAGGGTGCATCGATCATATTTTGATACAAAAAATCAAAAACCATAAGTAGAAAAGAGGAACTTTCTTGACAGCATGGGATAGCTGTACTGTAGTATAGATGTTCCTTTTAGTGGCTTTCTCTGGTTTAATTTTCTTCTCATGTGTTCCCTTGTTCTTCAGTTTCATAGATCTTCCCAATCTTTCCTCTGCCATATACAGCACGGAACTTTGTACTAGGTTGCGTGCCTTTCTCATTGCATGCCCTCCAACAAGCCCTTCACCCCCGGTGGCTGAACTCGTTATTGCAACTGCAGATTTCCAGAGAGATCTTGCGAGCTGGAATATTAAGTAATAAAGCTGTCATGATTTTTTTCCGTTGATGCAAATGCCATCACATTCCTTATCACTGAACACTATTTACACTTCATTCTGCCTCAGCCCTGTTAAAGGTGGAGTGGATGCAAAAGAATTGTACCATCTGTATATTATGCTCTGGATTCAAGATAAGCGCCTTTCGTTGCTTGAGTCATGCAAATTAGACAAGGTACACATGCATGCTGTGCAATGAAAATTTCTGATCTGAGGCTTACTTCACACATTCATACTTTCATGCATCGACACTTCTAAGAAGGCTTTGAAATTAGTAGGGTTGCTTTATCTTTGTTTGTGGTTTGCTTCCCTGCCCTGATGCACCGTAGGATCTCATTTACTTGCAGATTAAATGGTCTGGAGTCCAGACGCAACACTCAACAACGCCTTTTATCGATGAGATGTATGACCGGCTCAAAGAAACGCTGAATGCCTACGAAGTCATCATCTGCCGGTGGCCAGAATACATTTTGGTTTTGGAGAAGGTATGTTTGGGCTTCCTTTTCCTCCTCCATAACTTAAACCTCTTTTTCATATTTTCTTCTCAATCTCTCTGCGTCCTGCTTTTGTAGCTAGCATCTTAACTAGTTGTTGCTTAATAGGAGGTGAATTTTGAGATCAATCAAATAAAATTTTCTGGTCCTTTTGCCCAGCAATCTTCTAGTTTTCCATTATATTCCCGTATGAAGATGTACGATTTCATGGGTATCGTGTGAGATGTCTTTCGTTTTCCTTTTTGCACAATTTTATACGGATTATAACTTGAAATTTGTATGTTTTTTGGATTATGTATCTACAAAAAGGCCATTGCTGACGTAGAAAAGGCTATTCTGGAGGCTTTAGACAAGCAGTATGGAGATGTCTTATCTCCATTAAAGGAAAACTTGACGCCCAAAAAATTTGGACTCAAATATGTTCAGAAGCTTGCGAAGCGATCTGTTAGCCCCTACCTAGTCCCTGATGAGGTGAGGTTGCTGCTTGTCAAATTCCTATTTTCCTCCAATGTCGGATTGCTAGTGTTCAATTGTTCTATGGGGTATCATTCTGTTTTCAGCTGGGAATTCATTTGAATTCGATGAAGAGAATGCTCGACATCTTGCGCCCCCAGATACAACATCAGTTGAAGTCATGGAGCTCTTGCATGCCCAGTGGGGGCAACACAGCCCCTGGGGAGTGCCTTAGTGAGGTGACTGTGGTGCTTAGAACAAAGTTCAGAAATTACCTTCAGGCAGTTGTGGAGAAGCTCGCAGAAAATGTAAGTACCACTGCACAAGTTAAAATGCATAATCTTCAACTCATAGGAGGATGAGCCTGAAAGCAATGCTAAAATTGCTCTCATGGGTTCAAGTTATCGTGAGAATCTCTCCAAAAAAAAAAAAGAAGAAAGAAAGTAAAGAAAAGACTTAAGGATAAGCAACAAGCAATCATTCCCCAAGCCTCATAAAATAGGGAGCGCTAATTACACTACTCTTTTTAAGCACTGATTTGCAAAGTGCATGCAGTGTCTTGTCTGTCTCCTCTTTCAGTTCAAATCAATCAATCCATTTTTTGGTGCTTTCCTCCTTTCTTAACAGACGAGGTTGCAGAACGCTACAAAATTAAAGAAGATTCTCCAGGATTCCAAAGCAACCGTGGCAGAATCAGATATAAGAATTCGAATGCAACCACTGAAAGAGCAGCTGATAAGTAGTATAAATCACCTCCATACCGTGTTTGAGGGCCACGTTTTCATCTTAATCTGCCGGGGCTACTGGGACAGGATGGGACAGGTTATAGATAGTTTCAACTCAACTGATTTTCGGTTTAACCCGCAAATTAATGCTCTGCCATCATAGAATTGTTGTTACTTTGCCACAGGATGTTCTGAGCTTCTTGGAGAACAGGAAAGAGAATAGATCATGGTACAAAGGTTCAAGAATTGCTGTTTCTGTAAGTACATAAGCTTGTTGATTTTAGCCATCTGGAACTTTCTGAAACATTAATCAACGATAAAACTGAACACTTGTTGACAATTTATTCACAGGTTCTAGATGACACTTTTGCATCACAGATGCAACAGCTGCTGGGGAATGCCCTCCATGACAAAGACCTGCAGCCCCCCAAAACCATCATGGAAGTCCGGTCTATGCTTTGCAAAGATGCTCAAAATCACAAGGGAAACACATACTACTATTAGATCTCTATTTATTATTTATTCATTTATGTATATATATATATATATATGGGGTTTGAGTGTAACCTGCCTGGTTGTTCTAGGGTTGCCCCACTCTCCTTGGGTGGTTTCTAATCCCATTATGGATCCTTCTTTTGACAAATATAAACTAGTTATAAACATTGGTCTTTGAAATTCAAATTAATAGAAGCATGACTTGCATCAATATATCATAGGTCATCAAAGAGGCCGCCAATTAGATGCTCCATTAAGATGGCCCGTCACATGACATGTAACATCTGACAGAGAAGCTTTAACTAAAGAATATTTACAAGATCAAATTATGCCAAAGCAATCAATGAAGCTGCGTAGCACAAAAAGAATGGCAATTATGTTACAGAATTACATGGAACACCTGCAGCTTCAGTACCTCGCACAAGCAACATCCATGGCTTTTTTTACTGAGCCGGTTAGAAAAGCTTTGAGATAACATGGCAGGAGGTACAAAAGGCAGCGGTGGCAGCCCTGAGGATGGCAGGGTTTTGATAAATCCTGCTTGGATAAATACAATGAACAAGTTAGAGCTTCACATAGAGGCCACAAACCTTGAGTAGATCTAGATGTCAAATAAAGCAATAGTAGTCCAGATCAAGTATTCAGGACATTTTATGCACCAAATGTTCTAAGGTGCTAGTCACTCGCAACAATGCTTAGCAATTTTCCTTAGTTGGCTTTTGTACATCAACTCGCAACAATGCTTAGCAATCCAGGTAGTTCAAGGATTTAAGTAACTTATTTATACCATCAGATATGAGAATGTTTCCAAGGAAAAAACACCCATGTCTCTTATGGTTTTTCATAGGCTGGTAATTAACCAGTTTCAAAAAGGATCTATTAAGCAGCATCCAACCAGATAGCTGAAATCCATAAAATAGTTACAGTTTAAGGTACGTGCCCTATACAAACCCTGAATTGAGCAAACACGACACTTTTTCCTTCCAATATTTCTGGAAAACCAGGAAGGCAGTTGAATTATACCGCTTGCCACATTGCCAAGTTGAGTTATACTAGACTTGCTACCCAGGTTTGCTTAAATTCAAGCATCATCAATACGAGCAGACAACAAACAAAATTAGTTACAAGAAAAGTTGGGATAAGTCACTCTGTATATTTGCTCATATTGGAGGCAAAAACATCAGACTAGGTAATGGTAGAAATTATGTCAAAATATCATAAGACAATCAATAACCTACCCAACTGCTGTTGCTCCCCAAGATGCTACGTTGTATATGACTTTGCTTCCATCCCATGCCTTCCGAAGCTTGCCCTTTTTCTTCTTTGTGGAGAATGTCTTGCTCAGGGCTGGAAGACTTATAGAATCAGATTTTGCACCCCCAGAGTCCAACATCCAAACCCAATAAAGACAAAAAGTAGATGGAAGTAACAATTGCCAATTATGTATGATATTCTTTCATTTTTACATTTCTATTATTCACATTAGCAGTAAGCAAACTCACCATCCTGGAGTTGATTAGGGGTCAAATCCTGCAAACAAGATGCAACATATCAATCCAAATATGAAATCCTCAAAATATGGGACGTAATTTTCACCAAAGCTTCCTTCCAGATAACCCACATTTTACATTGGTTCTACAGAATTTGCCAAAGTTTGTACAGCCAACATAAAATGTGGCATATGATGAACATGCCTCAATCATTCAATTGGGTGAGAGAACTGCCAACTTTTTTCTCCCCTACATAAAATATGATATATGATAATTTGGCATACAAGAAGATATCAACTTCTCAAATATAAATTCTATGTAATGCCTATACAATAGATATAACTGCTGAGGTACAAATGGATACAAGACATTATGTATCTCCGAAGGAATAATGGAAATCCCATTACCTTTGTTTGTTTAAGGGACAATAAATGCGCAGCCATGAAGCACGCGATACCCTCCACGATATCTTCTTGCCTAACTAAAACATATTCTTCATGTTCATCAATACTTCCATATTCCCATATATCATTATCACTGACCACATCCCAGGAACTCCCTTCTTCTGCCATAACAAATGGATTACATTAGCAACTAGGAAAACCTCAACTAATTTGAAAAGAAAAGAATGCTGTTGGGAGCACAAAGATATTTCATGTCCATGATTATACCAAAGACTTAGCTCATAATAGCTTTTAGTAGCATACCGGCCATATTCCGCGGAACTGATGCCTGGGCACTCTCTAGCTTTTCTAGGAAATCAGGGCATTCAACTCTAGACTTAAGTAGAGTGCACAACTGCAGGACATTGGAAAACAAGGCACAAAATTTTCAGGGATTAGGTTGATAAGTTCAAAAACAAACTACCATCTCGTGATAGAATCATTCATATTCACTTGAGTCAATGCAAACATAGTGCAACCAAAGTGAGCACCAAGAGAAATTTTTAAATAACGTAGCAAGATAGAAAGGAAAATCAATGTCTTCTGCACTTCAAAACTACAGAAACTAAGCACTGAATCTTAATATTATCAATGTCTACTAATTGGTTTGACATGCAACTTTCAAACACAGCATGTAGCCCAACAAGGAACCTTATGGATTATATACATTGCGCTATGAGCTCAAGCCCAATAATTATTGCAGAACATAACAACCAAAACAAATAATCAATTTCCCAATCCTGAAAATTGCAAAAAGCTCAGAGACCAGAATTCTTCAATAGTCATAGAGGAAAGAGAGAAGCATTTAGCCACTACAAATCTACTTGTTGACAACCAACATAGAAAGGTGTGGAAACTACTCACAAGAAGGCCTATGACCACACCAACTGTCCACTAGGACCTAACTATCAAATTAAAGCCCCACTTGGAAATCAGCACACTATGAAAACTCGTGTCAACCCCTCATAATAACCTTCCATGAATCAATTCCCTCCACTCACACCCAAACTTACAAGATTCACTTTCCTCCACAACCTTTCCAGCTCACTAACAAGCCTCCACAACTACCTATCAAAGGCAAACCTTGGTTAAAAAGGCTCAACTTCCTAATGCAAAAACCAAACACACCCCCCCCCCCCCAAAAAAAAAAAAAAGCAGCACCACCTTGGTACTGAAACCTATTCCGCTCAACCAAGTAATGCTTATACCCACTACCAATAACTCTCCAAACCTTCTCCAACTAATAAAAATTGAAATAATAGTTGTGAACAACCAAGAGTGTAAGTAAGAAAGCCAGAAAGAAAATTTAGGAAGAGTAAGTTCATTCCCTTTCAAACAGTGTTGTTTTCTTGCCATGAGGTCAATCTTTTCTCAAACCGCAGAACCACCACATTCCAAGGGCCTGTTTGGACATGAGGTGAGAAGGAAGAAAAGTGCTTTTTTTAGTAAAAGTGCTTTTATGAGTTTTTTGTGGTGCTTGGCCTGTTGTGACAATTCCCGTCCACACTCACACTCAAATCTCCCTCAAGACGGATACAATCTCTCACACACAGATAGGACAGAAACTAGGATACAAGAAAACAATACAAAAGCAAAGCACTCACACACAAGATAAGAGATTTATCCTGGTTCGGAACTCCCAATGGAGAACCTACATCTGGACTGGGATGATCTCGTTCTTCACTATCTTGAAACCGGAAAACCAAGATTAAATGCACTATTACACTCACAGCCTTATTAACAAGCTGCCCTACCTAGAGATTACAAAGCAATAAACACTGTCCTCTCTCGCACATACACAGCACATACTCTTTTTCAAGATAGAACGAAAACTTATTAGAAGAAAATGAGACACCTGAACCCTCTATTTATAGACTATAAAGGGAAGGAATTACAAGGAGACTAACTTCGGTAGCCGCCTTATACACGTGGCGGTTACCGTTACAATCCCTAACTACCAGTCTTCTAGAAACTTTAATCTAATTCCTTCTCTTCGACCTTCTTCTCCCATGACCATATGTCTAATCCTTAGGCAAATACTTCAACATGACCAAAATTACAAAAGTGATTTTACTTACAATAGAAGCTATTTTTATGTTGTGAAGCAGAAGCATGAATTTGGAGGTTCTATTGTGAACAAAAAGCAGAAGCAAAAAATAAAATTATTTTAAGACAAAATTATCCCCGATCAACATTTAAAATTGCAAACATTGCATTTATAAAATAGTATTAACTACATAAACACGTTTGTTAGTACACTTTTTAGGATTTTATTGTTAAAAGCACTATTTTTTTAATTCATTAAACACATATAGCAAAACTAAAAGTGTTTCTCAGAGATTGTCAGGCCAAACACTAAAATGTTTTTCCTTAAAAGTGGTTTTACAGAATTGATTCTAACAATAAAAGAATTTCATACTCTACCAAACAGGCACTAAATAGCCAATTCCATTATTAATATTCCTCCTAGACCATGAAACCTCATTCCATATCCCTCCCCCAAATGCGTTTCGGAGAGATTTAGTAATAGAGTGAAATGGAATGAATTATAAATGAGTTGAATGGAAATAAAGAAAATGGAATGAAAGATTCTCTCTCCTTGTTTGGGAGAGAATGAGATGAAAACTAATGGAAACATTTCCATCCATCCAATTTCTTTTCTATTAAACCTCCTTTCCATCCAATCTCCTCTGATTTGGGGGAGGCTAGAAGTGCTCAAATGAAGAAGATTGGATGGAAACCTTTTTCCATCCAATCTCTTTCCATTGGGAGTTTTGGGAGAGTGAGAAGTAATGGAATTGGATGGAATGGTGAATGATGCAAAGAGTTTTGGGGGCTTTATTAGTAATGAAATAGAAAGGGGCTGGATGGAAAAGGTTTCTGTCCAATCTCCTTCATTTGAGCACTTTTTAGTCTCCCCCAAATTGGAGGAGACTGGATCGAAAGGAGATTTATTAAAAAGGAAATTGGCTGAATGGAAGGGTTTCCATTACTTTTCGATCTGATCCTCTCCAAAACAAGGAGAAAGAATCTTTCTTTATTTCAATTCCACTCATTTATAATTTATTCCATTTCATTCCTTTACATATCTCTCCCAAACACAACCTTAGCTTTGAACGAAGAGAGTAAAGGAAATCCCATGTAGATGATAGAAAGATTCCCCGCCTTACAACCAATTTTGAAAGGCTAAAAATCTATCTCCTCTACCACCTCCCCAATCCAGTAATCTCATTTTTTATTCAAAGTGACACAGAGACTCAGAAATGCTAAAAAACATAGAAAAGCACACCTCAAAACTTTCTCTCCGCTAAACAATAAGTGCCATAGATGGAAACAATACCGAACACAAATGGAAAAACAAAAGCTGTCTGCAACCTCAAACCTTTCACCCATCCGGAACCTTCTAATCCCTTAGTAGTCCCATTAACCAGAACTGAAAGCCTCAGCATGGAAATACAATATCAAATCCAACTTATTCACTTAGAACCAAAATTCATCTTATCCAAAATAAAAAATAAGAAAAGCCTAATTCACCTGACTTTCATTGTTTAGTTTGCAAATAAGAAACTCAAAACCACTTTTCAACCTCGTATCCTGACACACTCATTAGCCACAGGAACCGAGCCTAGAATCTAACCACACACAAAGGCATTCTATGAATCCGAAGCTACACAGTCGATAACAACTTTAAGTAATGCAATAAAGATTGTATCTAGCAACTACTCACAATTTTTTTACATCCTTCTTCTCGGCATATTCACGGTTCTAGCAGTTAATCAAAACAGCGTATGCGTATGACTCAAAACACAATTCATTTTTTCTTCACCGTGAAAAAATCCAAACAGAACCGAAATCAACCATTCCAAACAAACACGTCACGAACAGAGCATCAAGAATCCAGCAGAATACAAACCCTAAATCCCAAAATTCCTAATACAAACTCGGAATCCCTCACCTTGTCCTCGTCGCGCAGCGGCAACGAACCTGCCCCATCCTCCTCGTCCTCCTCGGAGGCAGCACCATCGCTGTCGTCGTCGTCGTCACTGCCGCCGCCACCGGTGGTGCTGAGCAATTCGAGAGTTCTCTGGCACTGCTCAAGCACCCTCTCCAAGGTCTTCCTCTTCACGCGTGCATCCTTCTTCGACTGTGCCCTCTCCATTCGACCTCCGATGGCGACCTCCATAACCCCGAGAGCCTGCAATTATGTCTCCGGAGGAAGGCGGAGACAGCGACGGGGTAGGGTTTTTTTCAATCGACGTGCGAGAGAGGATACTTGTGAGGCCAATTTGCTACTTCCGTTGTTTCGTAGACGGGGAGATGTCTTAAGACTCTTGACTCAGCAAGATATGCCTGGCTGCGTGGAAATATATATATAAATATAAAATACAGCAAAAAGTTATAAAACAACTATATATATATATATCACTTATTTGAATTTCAAATTCTTATTTATTTTATTTTATCTTTTTATAGATAACGTATAATACCACATCTAAGTATTTCTCATAATTTTCTAGTCTCCATCTAACTCTTTTGCTAATTACTTATTTTATTTCATAAACTCTTCAAACCATTTTCGTCACACCTCCCTTATTTTATCTTTAATGAGAATTATTTTAATTTTATCATAAATAATTTATTATTTTATTTTTTTTATATAGATCTCCACATCTACTTCGCTACCCTTATTTCAAATGTGTTTATATATTATATATCTACTTCGCTACCCTTATTTCAAATGTGTTTATATATTATATATATTTATATTTTATTATCCAACATTTATGTCATATAGTAAAATTTGTGTCATAAATGTCTCGTACAATATTACCTTTAACTTTAATATAATCCTATTGTCACATAAAACATCACAATCACTTTTTTTATTATAACTATTATTTATTAATTTTATATATGACATCCTCATTAATCTTTTATCTTTTTAGATAATTTATTTAATATGTCCAGATTAGTGTTCTTTGGTATGATTTGATCTTACAAAATTGACCATAATATGGTTGGCACTCATTTTTTTATTTTTTTTACTAAATTGGCATTCTATTTGTTAAGTTTTCATTCAACCTAATTTTAAACTTTTAGCTTATAAAGTGCTTCTCTGTGTATTGAACTTAATATTTATACTTTTTTTATATCATCGACCAATATTATATCATTTGCAAGTAGCATGTATTATGGCACCTTTACCTTAATGTGTTTAATGAATTCATCTATCACTAAGTCAAATAAGTAACAATTTAAAAGAATTTTGAAACCATCAACTATATTAGATACTAAGAATTTTGAAATCATTAATTAAGAAATTTTAATTTTTATAGCTCAACTATAATTCGTGCATAATTTTTACAGGTTCAACTATAATCTCCACTTTTCATAAGATAAGTAAAAACCTCAACTTTTATAAGAGTAGATGTAATATTTACATTAGTCTTTTTTACAACTAGGCCCAGACACAATCACTGCTTTTCAAGTGATGAGGTGTAAATCTCCTACAAATTTCACAAAATTTGTGAAAATATTTCTTAAGAAAAAAATATAAGATAATATAATTATTTCAAACATTATCTTAAATAAAAGAGAGTTATTAAAATATGAATGAATAAAGTACTCAACTGTCTTATATATAATATATGGTTTAAGAATATATAAATGAAAACATTACCAAATAATTTACTTGAAGTGAATAAGATGAGTATGAAGGACTAACACTCAAGCAGTGAATATTGGCTAGAAAATAAATTCAATTGCATCTAAATTTAAATTGGCTTTACATTGCTCGAACATCAGCGGTTTAAGCTTGCTTAACAGTAGCTCTATTAACCAACCAAACATTGATCTCGTGCATTACTTGATCTTTTATAGAAGATTTAGATTTTAAATTTGCCTTGATACCTGAACATACTCACAGTTTTTTTTTTATTTTACTGATAACAGTTAAATTAGTGAAAAACCATGTGCATATTGTATGGATATAACATTTTGCACACAATGCATATGTAAAGCCCAACTTTTGGGCCTTGTATGGAGAAGGCCCAAGACTTGAAGACCCAGCCCAAATGGCCATATATAAGGCCTTAGGGCTCCCAAATTAGGCCTCCCTTCTCTTCTATTCTTCCCACCCAGCAACTCTCTCTCTCTCTTTCTCTCTCTCTCTCTCTCATTTTCTCCTTCAAGTGATTTTACAAAATCTAGCCGTTGGATCTTGAATCCAACCACACTTTCACCATGAAATCGACCCCGATCTACAACAAGGTAAGCTTTTTATTTTCTTTAGACTTACTTTTAAGCATAAATTCGTGAGAGGTGTATGTATATGTATTTAAGTGTGTTGGCCGAAAGTTTGAACTTAGATCTACAAAGATCTAGCCGTTAGATCTTGCTAAATTTTGGATATGTTAGTAAATGGGGTTAGGGGTGTTGAATGGCTGCCTCGGATCGTCGGAAAACGTTGGCCGGCGGCGGCAATAGCATGTTTTGTAATCTGGCCGAAAATTAAAAGTTAGATCTACGAAGATCTAACCGTTAGATCTTGATGATTTTTGGTTATGTTGGTCCATAAGGGTAAGAGAGTTGACTGGTGGTCTCGGATCGCCGAAAAATGTGGTTGGCGATGCCGAATAGCTTATTTTTAAATCTGGCCAGAATGTTAAAAACCAGATCTACGAAAATCCAGCCGTTAGATCTGGCTCATTTTTGTATATATTGACCTCTATTGTTAGGCGTTGCTAATGGTAGGTTTTGATCGTCGAGATTTTCGGCCAGTGGTGGCCGTTGGCAATGTGGCTGGCCTAGGTTGTTTTATTTCGGGGCGTTGGGCCGTTGGATTTGGGTCGGTCCAAATCCTAGGGGATTTAAATTTTGTATTTAATTAAATCTTATATAATTTGATAATTTTGTTAGGTGATTTTGACGCGCCCTAGCCAAGAGACGTTTGATGGGATCCTGCATCTTCTATAATATTGTGAGTGGGTGAATTGTATTATGGTGGTAATTGTTGCATTCATTTCTTTCATTAATCTATATACTATGCATGATTTCATTCTTGAATTGCATTTGGGAAGGTAGAATCCATATTGTTTGTTGTGCGCATATTGACACTTGTGATATATCGTATATGGCATTTGATGATATTAAATGATGGTATGAAAAATGTGTTAAATGAAGTAACAACTAGAACCCTGTATGCTAACTACAGTAAATGTTAGCCGTCGGTGCACCACGTATACGTATATGTATTAGGGTGAGAGTGGGTCCACCCTTACTTGGCGAGAGTGGTTCCGCCATGATGCTTTGTAGGCGAGAGTGGTTCCGCCAAAGCAAATCTTGTGGGTGAGAGTCGTTCCGCCCCAAGAGAATGGAATATGTGAACTTTGGTTCTAGATGGTTAACTCATATATGTGCATGTTTATTTGTCATCTCTTATATTGTTGTAAGTACTATTGGCATAACATGTTATGATGATCATTTTTGGGATGCATTGATTCTACTTTTCCCCCATTATAATGCTCTTTACTCCTCACTAAGCCAGTGTCAGGCTTACCCCTCAATACTTCAGATTTTGTAGGTTGACATCATTTTGACAATAGAAGTCGTGGTAACGATTCTACTTTATTTACTCTAGACACGCTCCGGCTACAGCACATGCATTCCTTCTCACGGGTTGAGTATAGGGAAGTTAATATTCCTTTCGTATGTAATGTGAGAAATTTTGAATATTGTAAGCATGTAATAGATTTATAGCCCGGTGGGCATTTTAATATCAGTTAATGGAAATGCATTTATTTTGTAATGCTTATGAGATTGTTAAATGTTTGAAGGATTGTGTAATAGAAGGCTTACTATTCCTTGCTAGAGTTTGTGACTTCTAGGGAGAATAGTGCCGGCCACGGCCCCGGATTTTGGGTCGTGACAAAGTTGGTATCAGAGCTTAGGCTTTAGAACTTGGGAAATAAAACGAAAATGAAATGACACTTGGGTGTATGAATAAGGGGTTAAACACTTTCACATGCATTGTACTGCATACACTATAGTTCGGAGCACGTTTTTGGCAGGATAGGTATGAATATGAGTCGCGACATATTCATAACCTTGCTCTGCCAAGGACTCTAGGTCCCTTGTGCATATTTGATTTGTGTATGTGAAGTTCTATTTTATTTGGCATATTATTTGTTTCTGAATGGTAAGACAATTTGAATGTTGCATACAGTAGAATCATGTCTCCTAGGACACGAAGTTCTATGAGAGATAGTGATTAAAAAAAAAATGAGGCTTCATAGTAATGTTGAAACCTAGATCCTGAGCCAGGAACGTTGGCACTAAGTGAAGTACAATGAGTCACAGAATTGAGATTGTAGAGATGTGCTTGAATATAGGTTCTGAGTTGGGAGAAATTTGTTTTGGCTCTGAGGTACTGTGTTAGTTAAGAGTGTTCGAATTTCGGTCCAAGTTTGGGTCGGTCACTAAGTCGTCTGGTTCTCTGCTGTCTAAAGGCACTAACTGGTTTTTGACCGGATCTTAGACAAATATATATATATATATACACACAAGCATGTATGTTGGATATTATCATTTTGCTATGAGCACTACTATTAATGGTTGGCTTAATTTTTCGTGGTATCCCAACTAATTGATTAATGTCTAGTGTTAGTGATGAAGGGCATTGGTTTTGTTGGTCTTGCAAATATCAAATATAATTATGTTGCTATAGTAGCATATTAAAAAAAAAAAAAAATGGGATGTCATGTGGCAGATAACTTGGGTAGAAGTTCCTGAGTCCGAAGCTGTAAGATAGGCCTAATAATTTATTCATAATTAGGGTAAGGCAAAATGCACCTAAGTTTTGTGTTATTTGTAAGAAGGTTTCATGTTATTTGAAAATGTTTTTGGAGGTTTTTGAAGTATGAAATTTTCATTTTAACTTTTAAGAAATGTCCATATAAATAAATAATTCAAATTCAGTGAGTTTAAGTGAAATTTACCCTAACTATAAATGCAAATATAAAGATATGTATAAGAATGATGAGATGGCATGTGAGACTAATGTTACAATATTGACAAGTGAATGAGAAGTAGTAAATGCTGGTTTCAAAAACCACAAGTAAAGTGAAGGAGGTGTGTTAACTCCAAAACCACAAGTAGTGGTGTGGCTAAATATTATTATATTTTAAATTTTAAATTTTAAATAACAAATTAATAATAATAATAATAAATATTTTAGTTTTTAAAGTGAGTAACAAATTATTACGTTTCACAGTCTACATTGGTTATAAGGCTGGTATAATTAAAAAAAAAATTAAAAAAAAAATTGATCAAACAGTACCACTCAAGGAAATGACAAAACAGTGACCAAGTTGAATTGAGAACATTATGTTTGATTTAGTGATGAGACAATTGATGAATGAGGGGTGTTAGGCGTTCCTAATCGTGGTACGAAAGACTCTCGAGGCAGAGGGTGAGTCAAGGCATGTGCCTGTAATGAGGGAGTATTCAAATGTTTTCCCGAAAATTTGTCGGGACCACATTCGGAATATGACATAGAGTTATGTATGGATTTATCTCATGAGACTTGACCAATTTTAATACCTCCGTATCATATAGCTCCAGCCGAGTTAAAGGAACTTAAGATACAAATCCAAGACCTTTTAAACAAGGGCTTTATTTGCCCAAGTACTTCGCCATAGGAAGCACCTGTGCTCTTTGTGAAGAAGAATGATGGAACCATGATGCTTTGTTTTGACTATAGGCAATTGAACAAGGCCACTATCCGAAACAAATATCCATTACCTTGTATAAATGACCTATTTGACCAGTTGCAAGGTGCCTAATGTTTTTCCAAGATCGACCTTAGATCAGGTTATCACTAGCTTCGTATTAGGGGTGATGACATCCCTAAGACTGCGTTTAGGACTGGATACGGTCACTATGAGTTTTTAGTAATGTCCTTGGGCTTTACGAATGCCCCGACGACATTTACGGGCCTCATGAATAAAGTATTTAGACCGCACCTTGATCACTTTGTCATTGTGTTTATCGATGACATATTGATTTACTTGACGAGCCAAGAGGAACATGAGCAACACCTTAGGGTAATGCTTCAAACATGGCCAAAAAAAAAAAAAAAAAAAAAAAAAATACAAGCTATATGCTAAGTTCTCGAAATGTGAGTTCTGGTTGGATAGTGTGGCGTTTTTGGGCCATGTGGTGTCTAAGGAGGGCATCATGGTTGACCCTACGAAGATTGAAGCCGTGAAAGAATGGAGACAGTAAGAGAAATACCATAATGTATTATCAGAGGATTTAATGGAATTATTTCTAAATAAAAAGTTTGAATTGCCATTAATAACTCAAAGTTATTGATGCTTAGTTATGTGACTTGACTGAGGACGTAAATTATCAAGTGATAATTAAGAGTCGACATTTTACCTCGATTTGCTAAATTATTAAACAGCTGCAAGAGCCAGAGATATTTTATGATTGATATGCGATTGAAGGTAAAGACAAGGGAATGAGACATTATAGTATCCAAGCACAATATTCATTCCATAGGTTCAATACGTTTACAAGAGATAAACTAAAGAAAAAAAAAAATAGTCAAACCACAGAAATCGATAGCTTGAAATGTTGTCAATGCTCAGTGCCGACGATGATTGCCGAACACGACGGGTCCAAGCTCATCGATGTCGTCTCGATGTGGGCCCTGGCTACTGCTAGCATCGGTATGGTAGGGTAAATAACTAGCCTCTGGGAAACTAGGGAGTGAGGTATTTTCTGGAAATTGATTGGGATTTGGTTGTGGGTGAGGCCAATCTGGAATAGGCTGAGGATGTGCATAATAGTTTACAAATTGCTGCAATAGAGCTCGATAAGTTAGCAGATCACTAACCTGTTGTTGAAGGGCAAGAATGTATGACACACAACCATAAGCAGGATCTTGAAGTCGAGCTAAGGCTTCAATAGTAAGGGTAATGGCTGCCTCAGACCGGTCCCTTGTCGGAACCCGGGCCAAGAGGATGGATGCATTCATGGCACCAAAAACTCTGTGGATGGCAGAAAAATCAGTAACTCCTTCCTCGTGGCTAAAGAAAGGGGCAAAGAAGCACAATGAGGTACATTGGGCATGCAAGACTATACAGGCACCGCATGGAGATCGACGTCTTGGCCTGAGTCTTGGCATGATGGATCTGAGAACTAAATGGGTCGGATCGGATCGGAATATAGGCCGGGTTAGATTAGATCCAATCGGGTCCGATCGGATTGGAATATAGGCCGGGTCAGATCAAATCTAGTCGGGTCGGATTGGATCAGAATATAGGTCAGGTCGGATCGGATCTAGTTGTATTGAATCCGATCAAATTTAGTCGGGTCAGGTTAACCCAGATCTGGTTTCAGATCTAATGACAGCAATAACGGTGGCGACTCGATCAGGTGATGGCCGATGAAGGGCCTGATCTAATGAGAGAAGCAGGGTCGATGGCCTGGCAGAGGTGACGTTGGTCGCGATGGCAACCGGGGAGGCCCGACGACAACAGATGGTTGCGCAAAGGAGCAGGCGCAGGCGGTGGTATGGTTGGATTTGGAAGCGAGTTGTGCGAGCTGTGCGCGGACTGTAGGTGGTCGCGATGGAGTGAATCAGCAAGCTCGATGGTTGGGAGCAATCGATGATGGGGCAGGCAGGAGGCCAGGCAGCGACGGCGACGACCCGATTTGATGAACGACGAATGATGGAGGGTCAGATCTGGGTCGCAGCGGTCCGATCTGGTGACGACAGTCGGTGGTGACGCTGATCTGTGATGTGGCAATGGCTAGGTTAATGGCAACAGCTCTCCAAGGCAGTAGGGTAGATCTAAGGTTCGTCGGCGGTAACTAGAGAGAAGGGGATCACAGATCTGATCAGCGAAGGCTCGACACGGCGGAGGTCGACGGCGAACGTGCGCAGGAGGCGGCTGATTGCAGGTTACAGACTGGCTGAGTGAGCGAGGGAGAAGAAGGCATAAGAAGGAAGAAAGAAGAATGAGAATAAAAAAAAAAATTCGAGGACGAATTTTCTATAAGGAGGTGAGATTGTAAAGCCCAACTTTTGGGCCTTGTATGGAGAAGGCCCAAGACTTGAAGACCCAGCCCAAATGGCCATATATAAGGCCTTAGGGCTCCCAAATTAGGCCTCCCTTCTCTTCTATTCTTCCCACCCAGCAACTCTCTCTCTCTCTTTCTCTCTCTCTCTCTCTCATTTTCTCCTTCAAGTGATTTTACAAAATCTAGCCGTTGGATCTTGAATCCAACCACACTTTCACCATGAAATCGACCCCGATCTACAACAAGGTAAGCTTTTTATTTTCTTTAGACTTACTTTTAAGCATAAATTCGTGAGAGGTGTATGTATATGTATTTAAGTGTGTTGGCCGAAAGTTTGAACTTAGATCTACAAAGATCTAGCCGTTAGATCTTGCTAAATTTTGGATATGTTAGTAAATGGGGTTAGGGGTGTTGAATGGCTGCCTCGGATCGTCGGAAAACGTTGGCCGGCGGCGGCAATAGCATGTTTTGTAATCTGGCCGAAAATTAAAAGTTAGATCTACGAAGATCTAACCGTTAGATCTTGATGATTTTTGGTTATGTTGGTCCATAAGGGTAAGAGAGTTGACTGGTGGTCTCGGATCGCCGAAAAATGTGGTTGGCGATGCCGAATAGCTTATTTTTAAATCTGGCCAGAATGTTAAAAACCAGATCTACGAAAATCCAGCCGTTAGATCTGGCTCATTTTTGTATATATTGACCTCTATTGTTAGGCGTTGCTAATGGTAGGTTTTGATCGTCGAGATTTTCGGCCAGTGGTGGCCGTTGGCAATGTGGCTGGCCTAGGTTGTTTTATTTCGGGGCGTTGGGCCGTTGGATTTGGGTCGGTCCAAATCCTAGGGGATTTAAATTTTGTATTTAATTAAATCTTATATAATTTGATAATTTTGTTAGGTGATTTTGACGCGCCCTAGCCAAGAGACGTTTGATGGGATCCTGCATCTTCTATAATATTGTGAGTGGGTGAATTGTATTATGGTGGTAATTGTTGCATTCATTTCTTTCATTAATCTATATACTATGCATGATTTCATTCTTGAATTGCATTTGGGAAGGTAGAATCCATATTGTTTGTTGTGCGCATATTGACACTTGTGATATATCGTATATGGCATTTGATGATATTAAATGATGGTATGAAAAATGTGTTAAATGAAGTAACAACTAGAACCCTGTATGCTAACTACAGTAAATGTTAGCCGTCGGTGCACCACGTATACGTATATGTATTAGGGTGAGAGTGGGTCCACCCTTACTTGGCGAGAGTGGTTCCGCCATGATGCTTTGTAGGCGAGAGTGGTTCCGCCAAAGCAAATCTTGTGGGTGAGAGTCGTTCCGCCCCAAGAGAATGGAATATGTGAACTTTGGTTCTAGATGGTTAACTCATATATGTGCATGTTTATTTGTCATCTCTTATATTGTTGTAAGTACTATTGGCATAACATGTTATGATGATCATTTTTGGGATGCATTGATTCTACTTTTCCCCCATTATAATGCTCTTTACTCCTCACTAAGCCAGTGTCAGGCTTACCCCTCAATACTTCAGATTTTGTAGGTTGACATCATTTTGACAATAGAAGTCGTGGTAACGATTCTACTTTATTTACTCTAGACACGCTCCGGCTACAGCACATGCATTCCTTCTCACGGGTTGAGTATAGGGAAGTTAATATTCCTTTCGTATGTAATGTGAGAAATTTTGAATATTGTAAGCATGTAATAGATTTATAGCCCGGTGGGCATTTTAATATCAGTTAATGGAAATGCATTTATTTTGTAATGCTTATGAGATTGTTAAATGTTTGAAGGATTGTGTAATAGAAGGCTTACTATTCCTTGCTAGAGTTTGTGACTTCTAGGGAGAATAGTGCCGGCCACGGCCCCGGATTTTGGGTCGTGACAGCATAAACATATTTTTTTATTATTTTATAAGATAACATGATTAGACTTCGTGAAATGAGATAAAATTTTAACGATCAAAACTGTCATATTTTTCTTCTCTGAGTAACGACTATATTTTTTAAAATATGACACTCGACTAACTTATAAAAATACTCGACTAATATAATGTTTATTTGATTATATTTTTCAAGTAATTTAATATCTATAAGACTTACTAGAGTATAATCAAGTCATTACTCGATTAACTCATGAGTCATAGAGACTAATGCATTTCTCACCTAATTATTAGACTAAGCTTACTTGACTAATCAAATACATTTATTTGAGTACAAACAGTTAATACTCAATTAACTTTAAGACAATAGACTTAGGCAGATATCAATATTTATTCACTCAACTAACACATATAGATATTCAATTAACAAAAACACATTAGTCGATTAACAACAAATTTTACTCGATTGATTTTAAATAAAAAAAATAGTTGTATAAAGCACTCAACTAACACATACAATTACTTAAATATTTAAATACATTAGTCAATTGGAAATTAACTTTACTCGATTGAAAAATATGTTTTGAACTTTTGATAAAATAATATTTGGTTTTTATAAGAATTTACTCGAGTATAAAATACTGATACTTGATTAAAAAAAATTGACTTGATTAAATATAAGATAACAGAGGAATGCACTAAGCACACTCAAGTATAAGGACATTAATATTCGATTGGAAAATGATTTTATTAAAGCATATAATCGACAGTTTTGAAAAGCATACAAAGCATTTACTCAACTAAAAGTATACTTACATTTCATAGGTATAGAAATATTCAATTTTCTCAAAAGCTTACTCAAGCGTCATTACTCAATTATAAAAATACCATATTTGACTTGGCTTTCAAAAACAAAACTTTGTAAAAACATATTCGAATTTGAACTTATAATAGTCGATTGAATCACTTCAATACTCAATTATTTTGAAAATATACTGAGTAAATACTCGATTAATTATATCAAAAGGTTTTTCATACTTAATCAATTTTCAAATAATTTTTCTCACAAACTTTATATTATACTTGACCTATACAAAACATACTTATCTATTTTGAAATACATATATATATATATATACATGAGCATAAAAATCTCCAATTTAAGAGAATTTATAAAATATTTTAAAAATTATCAATAAATCAAGTTTATTAAAAATATATTTTTCAAAAAATATTTTATGCATAAATTAAAATATGAATTTCTCAATATAAGATGACACCCCCTCTCCTATAACTATCCGAGAAGAGGTGCTACGGAAAAAATAGATAAAATAAAACTCTTTGATATATTGAAATATGAGATTATCAATAACTCAACTGATCATAACTGAATATCACAAGCATATCGTAATAGAATTTTGAGTCAAAATAAAATGGAAACATAATCCACTGACTAAAATAATCCCTCAATTGAAATATAAATACTCTTAACTCACAAGACTCAACAAAACTCCCATACATCTTTGGTTTTCAAGCGACTCTACGTACACACACACTACTGACTACTACTGTTAGGCCCCACATCTGGTACTCCCTCACTAGGACCTGAAATGGTGAAGAGTACAAGGTAAACTACAAAATTTAGCAAGTAATAAGTTGAAAAGAATAACTGAAGTTGTATCAAAAAATATCGATACTCATAAAATATTGAATGTGCTTGTACTGAGAGAAACTAATAATCACTGAAATATTGCATTTATAGGATGTAATGCACATAATTATAAAATAAATGCAGGTATGTAACTTTGACTCACAGGTCCACATAACTGTAATACATACTTGACTAATATGAATCCTGCAAACATAAAAGCTGTAAGCACATACTATGGACAATATGCTCTTAGCCCCCTGATCATCACCTGACGAACAACTCATAATTGAATTGTAACTGTAACTGATGGGATCCCCGTGGACTAGCCGCCTGATGCGCATAATGCAATACAATAATCATATATATGCTAGTACACGATATAAAGTGTTCCATATAAAGTCATGCTTTATTCTCATACCATAATGTATGTACATACATAATAATGCTAAACATGTCATACGATCATTATCAACATTATTGGGATATAAAGATTCTATGAATTATGAGTATGGGCATATTAAATTTATCATATTATGGCATAAGGATTCAATATTTAGAAGTATTGAATATTTAAATTTAAATAAAACTTGCATTATAATTCACTAGAAAACACACTCTGATCTTAAAAGAACTATCTGAATATGAAGGGAGACATCTGAATATGGAACGAGACATCCGGATGTGTTGAAGGATTATTTGGATACACTGGAAACACAATAATCAAGCTATTCGGATATCTGGAAGAAGTATTCGGATATGAGCTCCAAAACTCGAGAGAGACATCTGGATGTGAAACAAAACATCTGGATATCAACTTGACTCATCTAGATACACTGAGAAAATATTTACACTATATATAAATTTATAATATATTTTATATTTATACAAGCTTGAAGCCATGCTAGCAAGAACTTGTACAACAAAATGCTACAAGTTTGTTGTTCAAGTTTTTTTTTATAACTATTCTTATAAGTTGGGGACAAATTTTATGTATTATTACATACTTTTTTTTATTATAAACTATTTTTAATTATTAATTGGGGTTGGAGATCTTCATTCCACATTAAGGTGGGAATAAGGTTAAAGAGTCATGACATGTTGGGACATCTGATAGGGTGTAAAGAGCCCAAGTAGGCAACACCTGCCAATGCCTATATGTTACAAATTCTTCCCATTTTTCATTCGTAATAAGAGGGGATAATAGGTCCCAGATAAAATATTAGTTATTATCAATATTTATCTCATCTAAAACTTTTTAATTTTTAAATACACCCAAATACAATGGATGTAATTGAGGATACTTATATGTCGAGTTAGTTTGAATTTTATATAAATTCATATTTGAACCAATCATTGATTAGGATTGAAATGAACATAAAATCAATACAATCAATAAAGAAAAATAAATTGATTCAATTCAATAAATTCAGATTTGATCAAATTGGCTTCTAACAATAAAAGTACCATATAGGAAATTGACAGAAATGTTCATATAGTTAATACCATTTATTAACTATAATAATGTTTGTAATTTTAAATATTACATAACAAATCACTCGTATGAAACATGGCATCTGAAAACTAACATGGAAAAGCAATAAGGTTGTAATGCAGTCTCCAGACTGACCATCTCTAATCACGAATAAGAGCCATGTTCCACAGTAAGTATTGAAACGTCATAGACACAAGCACATTGCCAACCCGCTCACGGAGAAAATAGCCATGGTATTGGGATGTACGGGGAGAGAATTACGGAGCGGACGCAGATAGATGAATGGTGGTAATGGAACAGTAGGTCGGCTCAAAATGAGGAGCCTTTGCTTGGCCAACGGGTTTCCGTTAGGCCGATCTCTGGGGACGTGATCCTCAGAACACACAAAACAACAAGGCAGACCAACAATCTCCCCTCTCCCCCCCCCCCATCGCTTCTTTCCCATCTCTCCGCATCATTGCCATTACCGTCGAAATAGCCATCTCTTTCTGCAGTTTCTTTACTGAGGTACGCATCACTCCGCATTCTCGATTTTCTGTTTCATTGCAAACCCTACCTTAATCTTGCTATTCGCCAAGCGTTTCTGCGATCGATCGGATTGAGAAGTCGGATCAATGTGAATGCAGGGAATGCTATTCTGAGCCGGACAATGACCAAAAGCCACACGGACACTTTTCAGGTCCTCGTCATGCTAATTCCGATCACACTCCATTATGCATTTTCTGAATACATTCAAATATAACGGCGTGTATGGATATTGTGCGCTTTTGGGTTCTGTAAATAGTGTATTTTTATGTTTCAGGGAGAGAGCGGGAATCCCCAGCACCCCCAAGGGCCGGCCCGGCCCCCGGACAGCGCGCATACCCGCGGTGGCAATAAGGTGACTGTCGTTTTCTCCAGCGGTTGTAGGATGTGAAAAAGTGTCGTGATCACTTGGCTTCATTTTGTTCTATTGTTGCTCGCTAGTGAATTTGGGGATTGATCTGTCTTTTTTCGAGAAATGCAATTGTTGTTTGGCTGCATTCTTGAGTTATTTATGATAACATGTTTCCTTGGCTGCTGGATTTACTGTTGGACCGTGATTTCTTGGAACTCATCATCGCCCTTTATTTGCTTGTGAGGGAATAATTTTCAAGTGGTAGTTTGTCTGTCTTATATCGAGGTTTACTATGAATGATGAAAACACAATTTGAAGGTTGTTTCTCATTTTTTTTTTATCTGTTTTCATGTTTACTATTTGATTGCAGATCTTGTACTGAGTACTAAGCCCTAATATGCAAAATTATCCCTTTTGTGCACTGTTTATAGAAATTGAAAAGCTGCCGTAGCCTAAAATTTACACTTCCCTGCAGGTTTTCAAGAGTGGGCCACTATTTTTGTCATCCAAAGGTGTGCTCTACTTCCTCATTGGGCTACTGAACTGCTGATTGAAAATGATAAGAGTGCTAGGAAGTTGTAATCCTGGCACATAATAATTTCCTCGTTGGTTTATTGCATGGTTGATAATACATGCCTTATTTCCTGAAACCTTAACTATTGGCTTTTTATTTAATAAAAAAGGTAAAGCAAGAAGGGCATCTCTAGTACATTAGGCCTTTGCCCTTTTTAAAGTAAAGCAAGAGGAGAAGTTTGCTCAATTATAACATGCCAAGCCTTAATCCAATTAGGCAGGGTCAATTACATAGATTCTAGTTTGCTAGTCTTTTATATCTACAGCCATATTTCTAATTACAATCCAATTGCAATTAGAAATGCCCAATTATCTCTTCTGCAAGTTATAATACATTTGTTGCTCCATGGCATATGTTTTCAATATTTCGTATATACACAACTTGAATGCTGTTCTTCTCTAAAACTGACTATAAGACTCTTTGGGACTTTCTCATAAGCTTTTTCTAAATTTACAAACACTATATGCAGACCTTTTTGTTTGTCACAACACCTTTTGTTTAGATGCTTCATCAAGTATAGAGTTTCTATTATTGACTTACCAGAAACCAAATTAATCTTTCGCATGATTTCTCTTTTTAACCTTTGTTCAAGCATCTACTCCTTCATTCTTTAAAGTCTTATTCATAATAATCACTATTCTATTTCTCAGACAGTCATTGTGCACAAAAGTTATATCCTAAATTAGCCAATGTGTTATCCTTCTCATCAACATATCTCGTCTCTTGTAGGCAAATAATATTTGATTGTTCTCATAATCATCACATCCATCAACTCCATATATTTTCCCTACCAAGGTTCCATTGTTCTATTATCCAATCTTGTGCTTTTGACTTGGACTAACTTCTTTATTTGCATTTGTCTGTGAAAATATGAGAAGCCTTGCAAATTTAACACTCCATCCAAGTGTCGATGTAGTGAACCTAGCTCATGTCTTTTGGAAGATCATGGGACTTTATATAGTTCAAAATCTAAAACTAAAACCTTTTTTCTACTGTGCAAACCATGCAAGTACAATTGACTGTTGATTTCTAAGTTTTATATTTTTTAAGACTTCCTCTAGTAGTCTCACATGTTGTAGTAAGTTAATCTATTTATAGTAAGAATAGAAGAATCATATAGACTCTCCTCTCATACCAAATGGCAATGTTTTTCTTGTTGTGGAAGAATGGTATGATAAGTTGATTGCTGGGACAATTGCAATTTTTTTTTCAACACTAGTCCAAATAATTGAATCAAATATGTCTATCTTTTTTTTTTTTTTTTCTGTAAATAAAAATATGTCTATCTTAGTCGGTTAATTTTGAGCTTGAACATTTACATGTGACATTTTAGCCAATACTGAGCCAGAACTAGAACTAGAACTAGTCAGGTAAGGTGCTATGGCTGGACCTGGCTCTGTCTATGTAATCAATTATATATAGATATTAGGAACAATAGGTTTTCAACCTCCCTCCCCTTTGATTTCAATGCATCTTGGGTCACTCTAGCTTCCACCCTCATCCCCCCTCTCTAAAGGGGTTGGGGCACTGTAGATACTATGTTTTTTCTTTCAAACCTATCTGTCTAGTACTATTCTTTCATAAGATGTTACAGTGTTAATGATTATACCCATTATGATGCTATTGTGGAAATAATAAGTTGAAGCATGCTAATTATTACTTTTGTGAAGTTACTATTTTGCAATTTTTCTGATGTAGGAATTGGATGGACATCCTGGAAGAAAAGGTGGTTTATTTTAACACGCACCTCGTTGGTCTTTTCAAGAAGTGACCCTGTGAGTGCCTTGTGCCAAGCTTGCATTCCATATTTTACACATTGACCTTTTATACATAATTTGTAAAAGATGTCATCTCATAAGTTACTATTGAGTTATTGTTTGAAATTTCTATACCATACTTCTCTTTTATTAAACTAAAATTGTTTAATGGTTGTACAAGGTCCAGCTTGATCAACTTTTATCAATTCATGGAGGTGGCAATAACTTATTGCCATGGTCATTTACATGCATGACACTAGATTTCTAGAAAATTGAAAATATCAAACTGAAAATGTTTCAGGGGTAGGAAATTATTGAGTAGTCCAATGACCATTATTAAAGATAAGGTTAACCCCTTATCTAACAATTTAAGCTTTTAGATGGAATGCTAGTTAACAATTTAACATGGTATCATAACAGACAAAGGTCCTGAGTTATAATCTCACCACTAACCTAATATTTAAATTGCTGCACCTGTTTGGACCAGATATATAGTGAACTTTGGCCACACATGAGAGGGCATATTGAGAGTAAAAATAATAATATAAAGGATAAATTTGACCATCTACCTAACAACTTAAGCTTTTAGATGGGATGGTAGTTAACAATTCAACAAGCGTGCACACACACACAAAGGATTTTTGGAGTGATGAGACCAATTCTCCATATATGGTGGTTTGCATGCATGGTAAAGTGATTTGTATACATGGAGACAAATATAGGAGGAGAACCATTTTATGTACAAGGTTTAGGTTAGGGGTGTTAGTGTCAGATCCACAAGGATCTGGCAATGTTCTAAGGCTAGTCCCTTCTGAATGGTAGTGACCACGGTAAGAACGACAAGGATCTCATAAGAGGGAGGAAACAATTAGAAGAATAGGGACAAAAATGGAGAAATAGAATGAGAGGAAAATTCAGATTTCATTCAAAATATTCCATGCCCAAAAGAATAAGGCCGACCACTATCTATAGCCTTCCTCACATGCTACATCTCCCGCCAAGGATAACCGCCTAAGTTTCACAGCTCACTGCTACCCTTAATACAATTGTTTATATCATCTCCTCCCCATTGTTTTATTTATTATAGTATACCCCCGGTACATGACAAATACCCTCCCCTTAAGAAATTTCTTGTCCTCAAGAAATGGTGAGGAGACTAGCAGCTCTTGGAAACTGCTTAAGTAAGTTTGAGAGGTACTCCCAAGTACTACTGTTGGTTGGCATGCTGGACCACTACACCAACACTTGTATGATTGGGACTTCATGTTGATAAATGACTCCGCAGTCCACAATGGCAGTAGGTTCTGGGGGCAATTCAGAGTCGGGTGTGCTTTGTGGTAGTTGAGCACTGACTAGTTGGTTCTCCACCCACTTTTTCAGTAGTGTTACATGAAATAATGGAAGTATTTGAGTTCCCTCCGGTAGTTGCAGTTTATAGGCTACATTTCCCATCTTAGCCCTAATGGGAAAGGGACCAAAGTATCTGGGACTCAATTTAGCGATAGGGCCTGGAGTTAAGGCTTTGAGGTGTGGTCCCTTTAGCTTAAGGTAGACTGTCTCGCCCACCTTGAATGTTCTCTCACTTCTTCCTTTGTTTGCTATTTGTTTCATCCAATTCTGGGCCATGGCTAAGTCCCTCTTTAGTTGCTGAAGGACCTGCTGCCATTGTTGTAGGTGTTCATCCACCTTAGCCACGCTGGTAGATACAGGAAGGGTTGGTAATAAGGGGGGTTGGTAGCCAAAGAGGGCCTTGAAAGGTGTCATTTTAATGGCACTGTGGTAGGAGGAGTTATACCACCATTGTGCGACTGAAATCCATTTATGCTAGCCTTTTGGGTGCGTGAAACAGAGGCATCTGAGGTATGTTTCGAGGCATTGATTCACCCTTTAGGTTTGCCCATCAGTTTGAGAGGGATAGGCAGAAGAGAGGCTTAGCTTAGCTCCCAATGATTTCATTAGCGACTGCCATAGAAGGCTGGTGAAAATCTTGTCTCGGTCGGACACTATAGTCTTCAGTACCCCATGCACCTTCACCAATTGGTCTAAGAAAACTCGAGCTACTTCATGCGCTGTGTAAGGGTGAGTAAGGGCCATAAAGTAAGCAAATTTGGAGAACTTGTCCACCACCACAAATATGTAGTCCTTTCCTTTTGACCTTGGAAGCCCTCCAATGAAGTCCATGGAAACACTTTCCCATGCTTGCCCTGGAATGGTCAGTGGTTGTAACAACCCTGGATAGGCCACAATCTTCAATTTGCATCTCTTGCACACATCACACGCAAGTACAAACTTCATCACCTCATTTTTCAACTTAGGCCACTGTCATAAACCTCGGTATAGATGTAATTAAAAGGTATAATGGCATTGATGTAATAAATCAGGGAGGGGTTAATTCAAAAGGCGCCCGCATGGGCGAGCTCCCTAACTGTTACGCCTTATCTTGTAATTCCTCTATAAATACAAGTAAGCTGAGGATGGGGAATTATGCGAGGATTATACCACAAATTCCTTTCCCTCTCATTTCTCAATTCACTCTTCTCTCGCCTATTTCTTAATCTCTCTCTATCTCTCCCTCTCAATCTTTCCCGCCTATATCACTTCCTTCCAAAATTACAAAAGGAAACCTATCTTCAGTTTCAAGCCTGACAATTGGTATTAGAGCCGGCGACTTGGTAGTAGTGATGGCCGATGGAACGCGAGCGAAGCAGATGGAGATTAGACTGGACGCGATCAAGTTGGGATTGCAACAACATCAGGAGTAGGTGGATGATAGATTGGAGATGATGGAGTTAGGAATTCGGAACACTCCAGAAGAGATCCACCGAAGTAGATCGGAATACACGACCGCATTAGATCGCGTCGTGAACGGAATTCGAGAAGAATTCTCCGGACTCAGTCAGCAATTGACGGCAGCCTTGAGCACGTTTGCTCAGCAGCCAAATGTCAGTTTGCCAACGGATTTTCCCCCAAGGTCAACGTCAGCACCAATGCTGACTACATCGGTGACTCGATCGCTACCTCAAGAGCCATGGTGTGGAGGAGAACCACCGGAATTGGGAGATGGTGCGAATCCAAGGTATTATGGAGGTATCAATTCAGCTCATCCGGGTTTGAGGATGGAGATTCCAGCCTTTGATCGGGACAGGTCGAGGTGGTGGATACGCCGTTGTGAATGGATGTTTTATCAACATCGAATCGCTGAAGGTGATAAGGTATGTATGGCTGCTTATTACTTAGATGATGTGGCAGATGCCTGGTTCCAAAAATTGGAGTCATGGAAGGTTGGAGAGTTGGCCAGAGTTTGTTAACCAACTGTGACTAAGGTTTGGTGAGAAGACCAGATCTGATGTAATTGAGGAGTTTAACAAATTGAAACAAAATGGAACAGTGGAGGAATACCAAACCAGATTTGAAGAATTAAGGTCCTTACTCTCATTGTCACATCTCTACCTAGATGAGGAATATTTTGTTTCAAGTTTTATCAGTGAGCTGGATGAGTTAATTAGACTGACTGTTAAGATGTTGTACCCCACAACGGTGGCACAAGCAGCTGAACAAGCTCGCTTGCATGAGCTATCGATGGAAACCTTTGCTAGGAGACATAGGCTGTCGTCTAAAAATAGCAAGGAGGATCACACCTACGGGGGGTATCACATGGGTAATAATTTCCAAGGGCTGAGAGGAGGACCCACCAATAAGGTCACCCAACCTATAGTACAGCCAAGAAACCTATCAGTGGACCAAAAGCGACAGTTAGGCCTATGTTTCCGTTGCGGAGAAAAGTATAGACAAGGTCACCAGTGTAAGAAACTCCTCACTATGGAAGGACATGAGAAAGTAGAGGATGATGAAGCTGGTACTGAAGGGAATGAAGATGTGCCTGAGGGAAACGAAGGGGGTGAGATCTCAATGCATGCCTTGCAGGGCCAAGCAGCGTAGGGTCATTAAGGTGAAAGGGTTGGCCCGAAAAAGGAAAATAGTAGTGCTGATCGACAGTGGTAACACTCATAGCTTTCTAGATGAGACAACAACTCACAACCTGCAGTGCGACCTACAAGAGACTCCCCCTCTATCAGTCCTAATAGCTGATGGAACCGGATGGTAAGCCAACTCAGATGTATGGGTTTCAAGTGGCTAATGAGTGGGCGTGAATTCTCGGCACATTTGAGAATACTCAAGTTGGGAGGGTGTCATGTTATGTTGGGGGTAGATTGGATGAAGACAGTGAGCCCCTTGGTGTTTGATTTTAATACTCTGGAAGTAACCTTTAACTTGGAGGGCCAACAGGTTACTTTTCATAAAAGTCAAGAAACTGGTGAGTGTAGGGCTGTTTTAGGGAAAAGAATTCAAAAGCTGCTGGAATAGGGAAGTACCACTGTGGGACAACTGCATTCAATTTATGCTATGGATGTTGGGGTAATGACAACAGGAGATCAAAAGCTTGTTGCACACAGGGACACTTCCTTGATAACGAAGGACAGTAAGGTACACCTCCCTACACCCATTCACAATTTGTTAATGGAATTTGAGGATCTGTTTGCCACACCCCAAACCCTTCCACCTCATCGAATCCTTGACCGTTCCATTGACCTTAAACCCAACAGTGAACCAGTAAATTTAAAAGCCTATTGATATTCTCCTATACAAAAGGCGGAAATAGAAAAACTTATAAGAGAAATGCTGTCCAAAAACCTGGTACAACCAAGCCAAAGTCCATATGCCTCACTAGTCCTCCTAGTAAAAAAAAAAAAGATAGCACTTGGAGGTTCTGTGTGGATTATAGGCAACTTAACTCACTAACCATCAAGAATCAATTTCCTATACCCATTATTGAAGACCTCTTAGACGAATTAACAGGCACATCCATTTTTTCTAAGCTTGACTTGACCTCTGGATACCACCAAATCCGAATGAACCCAATTGATTGCCCTAAGACCGTTTTTAGAACCCATCAAGGGCATTACGAATTCTTGGTAATGCCCTTTGGCCTCACCAATGTGCCTGCAACCTTCCAAGCATTAATGAACCATATTTTTGCTCCCTATTTGCGTAAATTCGTGTTGGTTTTTTTCGATGACATTCTCATTTACAGTGCCACCCTAGACCAACATTTATCCCACCTCAAACTGGCATTTTAGATCCTTAGATTCCATAAGCTGTATGTGAAAAGGTTTAAATGCTCATTCGTAGAAAGGAAGGTTGAATACTTGGGTCATTTCATATCTGGCCAAGGAGTTAGTACCGATCCTCACAAAATTGAAGCTATGAAGGCTTGGGCCCGGCCTAAAACCCTGAAGGAATTGAGAGGATTCCTAGGCCTTACTAGGTATTATAGACGCTTTATAAAAAGGTATGGCATGATTAGCAAGGTACTGATCAATCTGCTTAAGAAGAATAATTTTGGTTGGGGATTGGAAGCAGAGGAAGCATTTGAATCCCTTAAAGCCGCCATGACACAAGCCCTAACACTGTCTCTACCAGACTGTCATGACCCTAGGATTTAGCTAGGGTCTAGGAAGGAATTGGGAAGGATTCGGGAGGGGAACGGATAAGAATTGGAGGGAGATATAGAGCAGAAATCAAGAGAAATGAGAGAGAATTAGGAAGAATGAGAGGGAGAAAGTAAGGAGGGAAAATATGAATTCACTATATTATTTCAGCATACCTTTCTCTACATATCATGGCCTATTTATAGGCTGTTCAACTAGAAGTAGAGTCTAGGAACAACACCATGTGCACTACAACAGAACTAATAACATTTCCTAACCAACAATGTAACCAATTATAGCTTTAACCCCAAAATACCCCAAGGGTCGTGACACAGACTTTTCCAAGGAGTTTATTCTGGAAATGGATGCGTGTGACACTGGTATAGGGGTTATGCTTAGCCAAGAAGGGCGACCAGTGGCCTATCTAAGTCAAACATTGGCCCCCAGACACATGGACCTAAGTATATATGACAAGGAGTTGTTGGCAGTCTTAATGGCTGTGGAAAAATGGAGATATTACCTAGAGGGCAAGAAATTCACCATCAAGACAGACCATGAGAGTCTTAAATTCTTATCCCAACAAAGAGTACATAACCAGTTACAGAGAAAGGGAATTCCAAACTCATGGGATTTGACTTCATCATTCTATATCGCAAAGGGAAGGAAAACAGGGCAGCCGATGCTCTGTCAAGGAGAGATGTGCCAGCGTCTTTTCAGGCTATATTGGCCTTGGTTCCAGATTGGGTGCAAGACATTACCCACAGCTATGACCAGACTCCTTGGATCACAGAGCTGCTTACTAAAATTTCAGTGCATGCAACTGTTGACCCTAACTACCAATTAAAAGGGGGATTATTGAGGTTCCAAAACAGAGTGGTTATTGGGGAAGACGACTAGTTGAAGAAGAAGATACTCTAGAGCCTGCATGACTCCCCCATAGGTGGGCATTCAGGGCTCAATGTGACCTACCGGCGGGTCCGACAACTCTTTTATTGGAAGGGGTTAAAGAAGGATGTGACCAGATTTGTCATGGAATGCGCTACCTGTCAAAGGTGCAAACATGAGCAGATTCCTTATCTCGGCCTCCTACAACCCTTGGAAATACCTTCACAAGCTTGGGAACTGATTTCAATGGACTTTATTGAAGGCTTACCAAAATTTGAGGGTGCTAACACTTTATTGGTTGTAGTGGACAAGTTGACTAAATTCAACCATTTCATCACGTTTGCTCACCTGTTCACAGCCACTGAAGTAGCAAGGAAACTGATGGACTCAGTCTTTAAAATACATGGGTTGCCTAAGGCAGTAATTTCTGATCGTGATAAGGTATTTACCAGCCAATTTTGGAAGTCCCTATTTTAAGGGCTCGGCATCAAGCTCCATCTCTTTTCTGCCTACCATCCCGAGACAGATGGGCAGACTGAAAGAGTCAACCAATGTCTCGAGACTTATCTTAGATGCTTGTGTGTTTCCAAGCCAAGGAGTTGGAGTAGATGGGTAGCTCTTGCCCAATGGTGGTATAACACCAACTCTCATACAACACACAAAAGAACTCCTTTCGAAGCTCTGTTTGGGTACCTGCCTCCCATCATTCCTACTGTAATGCACTATTCTTCCCAGGAAACATCCGCCGATCAGCACTTGAAGGACAGACAAGACGCTCTACTGACCATTAAGCAGGAATTGGCCCTAGCAAGACAACAGATGAAGCAGTTGGCGGATAAATATCGAACAGAGAGACAATTTGAAGAAGGAGCTGAGGTTTATTTAAAGGTTAAAAGGTTCCAACAACACCTTTTCCATAAGGGGCCAATCTCTAAACTCAGTCCTAAATTCTATGGGCCATTCAAGATTTTGGTGAAGGTGGGCCCTGTAGCTTATCGTCTCCAGTTGCTCGAGGGTGTGGGCCTTCATCCAGTGTTCTACGTTTCCCTTATGAAGAAATCTATTGGACCAGCAGCTGTCGCCAGTAGAACACTGCCCCCCCTCCCATTGGAAGACATTGAGGAAGAGGGTGAGCCCATGGCAGTGCTTGACAAACGAGTGATCTACAATGATACTGCTCCATTGACTCAAGTCCTGGTGCAATGGTCTCACCTACACCCTGACAACACCACGTGGGAGTATCTGCTTGATCTTCTGTAGCGTTTCCCCAGGATAACAAGTCTACTGTAATTTCTTGGGGATAAGAAAGGTTTTAAGGGGGGGAAATTGTCATAGACCGAGGGTATAGATGTAATTACAAGGTATAATGGCATTGATGTAATAAATTAGGGAGGGGTTAATTCAAAAGGCGTGCGCATGGGCGAGCTCCCTAACTACCGTGCCTTATCTTGTAATTCCTCTATAAATACAGATAAGCTGAGGATGGGGAATTATGTGAGGATCATACCACAAATTCCTTTCCCTCTCATTTCTCAATTCACTCTTCTCTCGCCTATTTCTTAATCTCTCTCTATCTCTCCCTCTCAATCTTTCCAGCCTATATCACTTCCATCCAGAATTACGAAAGGAAACCTATCTTCAGATCCGAGCCTGACAACCACCTAAACAGTTGCTTCACCTTGTGATAAGTATTTTGGACCCCGAAGTGGCCACCAAGAGGAGATTCGTGTAAGGCCTGTAGTATCCTTCTCTTCAGTTCCATGCTGTTTTCAACCACTAATCCACCGTTGAATCTTATCGCCCCATTCATTAGCATATACCCCACTTTACTCGCATGAGCAATTATCAGTTGTTCTAGAAGGTTCTTGGTTTGCTCGTCCCCTTCATAACTCTTAGCCACTTCTTGACACCATTCTGGAACCAGTGCTGAGATAGCAACAACTGTCCCATCTTCAGGGCATCTAGACAAAGCATCTGCTACAATGTTTTCCTTCCCCTTCTTGTACTGTATGGTGTAGTCCAAACCCATTAGTTTGGTTCTCCACTTCCTCTGCAAATGGGTGTAAAGTTTCTGTTGAAGTAGGAACTTCAAACTCTCATGATCTATTTTTATAACAAATTGGTTTCCCTCCAGATAATGCCTCCATTTGTCCACCGCAAAAATAATCGCTAACAACTCATTTTCGTACACAATGAGGCCCATATGTTTTGGGGCTAGGGCCTGATTGATAAATGCTAGTGGTCTACCTTCTTGCATGAGCATTGTTCCTATGCCCATTCCACTTGCATTTGTCTCCACCACAAATGTTTTGCTAAAATCAGGCAAACTGAGCACGGGAGCCTTACTCATAGCTTTCTTCAATGACTCAAAAGCGGCTTCTACCTTTTGATACCACTCAAATCCATCATTTTTTAATAAATCTGTCAGTGGCCTACTGATGCTTCCATACCCCTTCACAAACCTCCTGTAATAAGCGGTCAACCTTAGAAAACCGCATAGGGTAAGAACGAGAAGGATCTCGTAAGAGGGAGGAAAGAATTAGAAGAATAGGGAGAGAAATGGAGAAATAGAATGAGAGGGAAATTTAGATTTCATTCAAAATATTCCATGCCCAAAAGAATAAGGCCAACCATTATTTATAGCCTTCCTCACATGCTACATCTCCCGCCAAGGATAATCGCCTAAGTTTCATAGCTCACTACTATCCTTATACAATTGTTTATATCATCTCCTCCCCACTATTTTATTTATTACAGTATACCCCCGGTACATGACAGTTAGGTTGGGCCTGTAGACTGTATGCCCTTGAGAATCTACAGAAGCCAAGGTGTTAGCTTCCTAGGTGTGTGAACATTTGCCCTAGGAGTGAAAATGCTTGAATAACAATTTTGAATGGAATGGTATTGATAGTAATGAAGCAGAAGGAAGACCCTTTAATGAGAAGTTTGCTTAGAAGTGAAATGTATGTAAAAACTTATGGCATTCAATTATTTTTGAAGTGAAAATTGTAATAGTTCCTTATTTATAGAGTTAGAAAGATATTCCAAAACTGGGGACACAAATAAAATTGATAACTAAGAAAAAGATAGAATTAAACTCTTAGCAATATAAAACCTAACAACTTGGTGGGAATTCTTGTGTTCGAAATAAAAAAGTATAGGAATCAGGGGCGGATCCAGAAATTTTATGTAATTGGGGTACAATTTATAATTTAAAATTATTATTTTCAAAATTTATAAATCATAAAACCTAATTTCACATTAAAATATATATTAACTAAATACAACAAAACACCTTTAACTAAATACAACAAAATGCCTTTCTTTAACAAATACATAAAGTTAAGACATCTGATTGATATTTTCAAAAGAAAAAAGAAGGAAAAATACGTATATTGAAAGTTTTTCCACTATAATTGTTTTTTACAAGTCTTCGTAGCTATTTTGAATTAAATAAAATTAATTAGAAACAAAATAGAAAATATATTTCACCTTTTTTTTGCTCACATATTTCAACTCATTTTTAACTAAAAAACAAAAAAGTAATCACAAAAACAAAAACAAATTTTTTTTGGTTACTATGTATATTCCATGCATATCAATAATTCAAATGAGTTCATAAAACACAAACTAATAAAATAGGTTCCAAGGAGATTGAAGAATATATTTGTGTGGTTCAAATGTCTAAATAATTTTTGTTAAAGGATGGAGAAAAAAATTCTTCAATCTTATTCAAATCAATGGGATATATGCTAATATATAAAGTACAAACAATCTTCTTGCTAAGTTAGGAAGCTCCTAAACACTAAACAAGAAATATTCTAAATCTATTTTGGAAACTATACAATTTAGGATACGACTCAAAGATAGAAAGATACAACAATATATACATTCCTATTCTAGAAAAAAGGAAATAACGTCAATCCCAATCTCTTGCTCTGATTGATTGACAGAATCTGGCTCTGATTGATTGACATTGATTGTTGACACTCCCCCTCAATATTGTGAGTGGATATCATCCATTTCAATCTTGCATACAAACCTTTGAAACACTGCTGAAGGTAATCCTTTTGTTAGCACATCCGCTAATTGATCATTTGAGGAGACATACGGAGTACAAATAAACTCTTTATCCAATTTTTCCTTAATGAAATGTCTGTCCACTTCAACATGCTTGATTCTGTCATGTTGAACTAGATTGTGAGCAATACTTATTGCTGACTTATTATCACAGTAAAGTCTCGACCTTTAGATTGTCTAACAAGATTTTTAGCCACAATAATTCACACACTCCTAAGGCCATAGACCGGAACTCAGCTTCTGCACTTGACCAAGCCATCACATTTTGTTTCTTACTCCTCTATGTTACAAGATTGCCTCCTAGAAAAGTGAAATAACTCGAGGTAGATCTTCTATCCGCAACAGATTCTGCATAATCAACATCCGTGTAAGCCTCAAGAATCATAGTTCCGCCCCTTTTAAACAAAAGACCTTTACCAGGTGTTCTCTTTAAATAGTGAAGTATCCGATAGATTGCCTTCAAGTGAGTATCTCTAGGGTTGTGCATGAACTGATTAACTATTCCCACTGCATAAGCTATGTCTGGCTGAGTATGAGCTAGATAAATGAGCTTTCCAACCAGCCTTTGATAGGATCTCTTGTCAACCACACCATCTTCTAGAACTTCTCCCAACTTATGATTTGGCTCAATGGGAGTATCTAATGCCTTGCACCCTAGCATTCCTGTTTTAGTTAGAAGGTCTATGATATATTTTTGTTGGGAAATAAAAATAGCTTCTGTTGAATATGCCATTTCTATGCCCAAAAAATACTTCAACCATCCCAAATCTTTGATTTCAAACTCACTGATTAAGCATTCCCTTAGTCTATGCATGCCTTCCTCATCATTGCCTATAACGACAATATCATCAACATAAACAATAAGTATGGTTACTCCCCCTGTGGCCGAGTGGTGAACAAAGAGAGTATGATCTCCTTGACTTTGCCTATAGCCTTGGCCAAGCATTACCCTTGTGAACCTTCCAAACCATGCTCGCGATGACTATTTTAAGCCATATAAGGCTTTATTAAGCTTACACACCACCTTGTCTTGGTTTGGGGAGTCATAACCAGGTGGTAGATCCATGTAAACCTCTTCTTCAAGATCCCCATGCAGAAATGCATCATTGACATCATACTGATGCAATTGCCAGCCTAGGTTAGCAGCTAAGGATAGAAGAACTCGGATTGTATTTAACTTAGCAATAGGGGCAAAAGTGTCTAAATAATCTACTCCATACACTTGAGTATACCCTTTAGCTACTAGTTGTGCCTTGTAGCGATCTAAAGATCCATCAGACTTATACTTAACTGTGTATACCCACCGGCAGCCTACTGGATGTTTTCCTTTGGGCAATGGAACAAGTTCCCATGTTTGATTCTTCTCTAGGGCTGCCATTTCAGCTTCCATGGCATTTCTCCAATGCTTGTTCCCCATTGCTTCAGAAAAGTTTTTTGGAATAGGGATGGTATGAAAGGCTTTATGAGGGGATGACAATTTGGAATAGGATAGGAACAAATGTAAGGGGTGTTGAGTGCAAGCTCTAGTACCCTTCCTAAGGGCAATAGGCCAATCAAGGTCATTGTTGAAGGGTGCTGGTTCGGGTGTAGGGTTAACAGTTGCAGTAGAGTTGTCATCATCAGGTTACTCAGCAATGGGGTTACCTGATGATGTGCAAGGTGGGCTGATGGTATTGTTGGTGTTGTCAGCTACAGAAGTAGGGTTTGAGGCAGGTGTTGTGACTTGCATAGGCGTAGAGGCCGGCTGTTTTTTCCTGAGTATACCTGTAGTGGCCAAGGAGTACTCGGAACAAGCTCCTCCAATGTCATGCCTAGTGAATCCTTTGGACCAGTGGTTGGGAGAGAAAAAAATGGCAGATCATGACCAATAAGAATAGGAGATTGACTTTGATCCAAAGACTGAGACTTACTAAAATAAGAATCTCCTTTTACAAAGGTGACATCAGCTGACACATAGTACTTCTTGGTAAGAGGATGATAACACCGATAGCCCTTTTGAGTAGATAAGTATCCAAGAAATATGCACTTTAAAGCTCAAGGATCCAACTTACCCCTACTAACAATGGGAATATGGGCAAATGAGATACACTCGAACACTTTGGGTTTCAACCCTGGACTAGACACATGACAATCAGGAAAGGATTTGGTTAACAGCTGAATTGGGTTGTAAGATCCAAGGATTTGAGAGGGAATCCCATTGATGAGAAAGGTAGCTGTTAGGGCCGCTTCTCCCCAATAATGTTTGGGAACATTATGGTGGAATAGGAGCGCTCGAATAACAGCAAGTAGATGCCCAATTTTCCTTTCGGCCACTCCATTTTGTTGAGGAGTGTAAGGGAAAGATGATTTAAGGATAATACCCTTCTATTGGAACAAAAAAAATGGATAGGGATTGGTTGAAGAAATCCTTGGCATTGTCTGATCTAACCCTTTTAAAACCTATCCCAAATTGTTTTTTAATCATATTATAGAATGTAGAAAAAATACTACTAACTTCAGTTTTAGTTTTCAAAAGATATAGCCATGTTACTCTAGTGCAATCATCAACAAAAATAACAAACAACCTTGCCCTAGAAATATTAGGAATTGATGAAGGACCCCAAATATCACTGTGAATTAAAGTAAACGGAGAACTAATCCTTTTATTAGATGAAACAAAAGAAACTCTTTTATGTTTGACAAACTCACACACAACACAATGAAAACTGTTGACATTTAGACCCTTAGACAATTTTGGAAACATTATTTTAAGAGTAAGAAAAGAAGGATGACCAAATCTGTAATGGTGCAGCCACATTAGATCCTTATTGGACTGAGCCAAGCATGACACAAGAGGAATCTGCCCTTGTTTATCTTGTTCACCCGGTCCCTCATGGTAGAACAACCCAGCCTTAGCCTTAGCAAGCCCAATCCTCTTTCTCGTGCCCTAGGAGTATCTCATAGTGAGTTGAATAAAAAATAACACTACAGTTAGTATTCAATATGAGTTTTTGAATGGAGATTAGGTTAGTGAATAGCTTAGGAACATGGAGCACATTTTTGAGAGTGAGATGTTTATTAAGAAGAACATCTCCTTAGCATGCAACAGTGGTTAAAGAACCGTCTACTAGGGTGATTTTTCTGGAACTAAGACAAGGGCTATAGGTAACAAAGTGATGAGAGAAAGGGGTCATATGATCCGTAACTCCAGAGTCTAAGATCCAAGAGGTAGAATGATTTTTTATTTTTTTTTGAAGCATATAGAGCAAAAGAATTAGAAGAGATACCTGTGAGAGCAAGAGAGCAGGCACCCCCTTTTGCAGTCCCTTTTTCAAGAGATTCTAAGAAGTTCTTTAATCTTTCAATTTCTGCCTGGTTAAGCTCTAGGGTGTCTCCTTGTTCAGATCCCTTCTGATCCAATTGCTGATGGCTGCTAGCTATGTACATTTGGCCTTGATTCTTTAGTGATCCACCTTTGGAAGGCTTTCCATGGAGCTTCGAACACCTCTCTACGGTGTGCCTCGATTTCTTATAGTAGGTACACCATAGAGTATCTCTATATGTAGCCTTCTTTTCCTCTCTTCCCTTACCTTGATCATGAGTTTTCAAAGAAACCAAGGCTGATGCCTCCATTGAGGGAGTCTCCAACATGGCACCCCTTCTTCCTTCTTTTTCACGAACAATAGAGATAAGCTCATTTAAAGAAGGCAAATCCTCCTTACTAAGGATTTGCACCCTTACCGCATCGAACTCCATGTTTATGCCAACTAGGAGATCATATGTCTGCTCTTTCTCCACAAACTTCTTGTGTAAGGCTGCATCTTCGCTACACTTTATCTTTAAGCACTAGTAATGGTCCAGTTCTTGCCATAAAGTTTGCAGTAAATTTGCATACTCTGTGACAGATCTGGTGCCTTGTTTTGTGGCTACCTTTTGTCCTAATTTGTAGATTTGAGCTGCATCTCGAACCTTGGAGTAGGTAAGCTTGATTGCCTCCCAAATTTCTTTGGCTGTTGTTAAAAACATCACTGTGTCACTAATTTCAGGGGTCATGGAATTCCATAGCCATGACATCACTACGGAATTCTCTTCGTCCCATGCTGCAAACACCGGATCTCCATCTTTAGGACTGGTCCCTTCTAGATGGCTTAGTTTCCCTTTCCCTTTTAGGAACGTATGGATTAATTGAGACCATTTCAAGTAGTTCTTACTGTTTAACCTGTAAGCCACTTGAAGACTTGGTAAGTCTCCTCTAGAGCCTCCACCATTGTTTCCAACAAACGAAATCTCTGTTGTGCTGGTGTTGCTGAAATCAGCTCCATCGATTTGGGTATTTTGAGAGTTGGACATGTTGTCTGATAATGAAGATTGAAGGCAAAAAAAGAGAACAGAACAAAGGCGGAAAAATGACAACAATAGTTCCAAAGAAGTGACAACTATGGTCCATGCTCTGATACCATGTTAAAGGATGGAGAAAAAAATTCTTCAATCTTATTCAAATCAATGGGATACATGCTAATATATAAACAATCTTTCTGCTAAGTTAGGAAGCTCCTAAAAACTAAACAAGAAAAATTCTAAATCTATTTTGGAAACTATACAACTTAGGATACAACTGAAAGATAGAAAGATACAACAATATATACATTCCTATTCTAGAAAAAAGGAAAGGACGCCAATCCCAATCTCTTGCTCTGATTGATTGATAGAATCTGACTCTAATTGATTGATTGATTGATTGAGAATTTTCATTCTTATCTTTCCTGCCTAAATACTTTATATGCATTCAATCATATTATCATAAAATTAGAAAT
Source organism: Diospyros kaki (assembly GCA_036245055.1). Taxonomy (NCBI): domain Eukaryota; kingdom Viridiplantae; phylum Streptophyta; class Magnoliopsida; order Ericales; family Ebenaceae; genus Diospyros; species Diospyros kaki. The sequence goes on along the minus strand of BSEG01000015.1, from coordinate 12,407,078 downwards.
ATTTGTTTTCAATATGGTTGAATTTAAATTTCTTTCCTTTACCAAGCCTGCTCATTAGAATAAAGTATGTTTATATGTAAATATAAAAATATATTAACTTCTTAAGGGTGGCTTAGGTGGTGACTAACCCTTTATGACAAGCATCAGGTTGTGAGTTTCAAAATTCCTATTCTCCATAATGTGAACATTTACAATTATTTCTCATGTATCAAGAAAAACATATAAATATATGCTTAGATAGAGAGACATATGCGCAGATCTAAAATATATGAAAATTGGAATATTTGAAAGTTAGGAGATGGCGGCTAGTACTATTTCCCAATGGCAGAGGTGCAGTTTCCTGCCAAACCTTTTAATATGTTCAGTTTTTTTTAAATTTTTTTGAAAGACATATTTACCCTTGTGTGACTGTGGGGCACTTGCTATCGTATTTTCCAAATGTGGATGGTGATGGGGGCTTTTGGGTCCTATCCTAGAGAAGTTGCTAGGGTGCTCAGTGGGGGTGTGTGCCACCAGTGCCCCATGTATCCACCCCTGGTAGGAATTAGAATTTCATTTACCCTCATAAACTCTGGAATTAGAATTTTGATCAAAGTTGGTTGGAATGGTTAAACAGGAACTGAAAATCTTAGGTTCCATTTATTTATTTTATTTCCACAAATACCCTTCCCCATTCTATTTATAATATTTATTGGGTTTTCTCATCTTCTTAAGTCTTTTCATATCTTCTCCTTCTCCTTCTTTTTCTCCATCTTTGTGATGTTAATTTTTTCTCTTATCTAGTTGGAAGTTGAGAAAAAATACTTGTTAAAATCATAACTTAGCATGTTAGTTAACATTTTGTATTAATTATAATATTTTTAATGATAAAATGTCATGGTTATATGTGTGATGGCTATGTAATTTTATTTTCTGTACTTAGTATCTTAATTAATTTTTTTTTTCTAAAATACAAGAGTATGTAATTCCGTGTTATTTATTTCATAGAGAACATTAAGACAATTGTTTAATATTGTATACTAACTTTTTTTATTGGCTTGTTAAGGGTAATTTGGTCAAACTACTTATTTAACTCCGTTTCCATCTTGTTTCAAACTTAAGAATCAGAATTCAATTCTAATTTTTAATGTTTTGTTCCAAATGAAATAATTAGAATTATAATTCTGTTGAAATAATTAACACAAGGGAATTAGAATTCTAGTTCCATTGGAATTGGTTTGAAGTGGGCTGTAAATCATTTAAAAAAGAAAACATTTCTACATCCTAGTTATGCCTATATTATCTTTCTTCTTGCATGCAATATTTTCTTGGGTAAATTCATCTAGACTCCCTATGGTTTTAGTCATTTTCGGAGATCCATGTGGTTAAAATTTAGCATTTGAAGTCCTTATGTGTGTGTGTTTTTCAAACAACACAACCGGTAATTTCGATTTTAACATCATTAACAAACTTATTAAAATGACATCTTTTTAATAAATCCCAAAAGGTAAATTTAAATGGTAGGGGTCTTCATAAAACTAAGCCAAAACTACATGGGGTCTAGGGTGGAATTTACCCTACACTTATTAACATCATTAGTAGCTTAACTTAATTGAACGTGTTGTTTGAAAAAAAAAAAAAAGCAAACCATGGGGACCTTAATTGCTAAACTTAAATCACAAGGGTTCTATGTAAAAATGACTCAAACCACAGGGGGTTTGGATGGAATTTACTATATTTACTTTGTTCCCTCCTTGATCCATCATTGAGTGGCATCAAATCTAAGGGGTTCCTAAGCCTGATTCAACCTAGGCTAATATGTTAAGTCACGGACGGTTACTTTTGTTGGCCTGTGACAGTTAGCTCTAACATGCCACTAGAGTATCCTTCTATTAGTACTAGAAGTGCACTTGGGTGGAGAGTCCACTTGACCAAAAGTTGATGGAGACTTAGTGCACTGCATGTGCTTCAAACAAGGAACCCTTGTGGGTGAAGTTTGCTTGTTTGAGCATTCCTTGGAGGCTATTTGGAGATTTTTCTGCAAATGTGTTGTTCTGAGGGTAAGGCACTGCATCATTAACCTTGGTTGATAGTAACTCTAACATGGAGGAATACTTTATATTTAGTAGTCTATCATCCATCTACTTATCACCTCAGGAGGTTAGATACCTAGAACCAAGTCATATAGAAGACGTGAAGTGGTGCCCATATGGTTTGTCTCATGGATCCATGGGCTTGTGCACATAAAGACTAACATATCCATTCATAATTGTTAAGATTGGGATCATCATCATCAACAACTAGCGTTGGTGGCGCGACATTGATAATGTCAATTGATTTCTAAAAGTCACGTTGATGATACAAATCCATGTAAATAAGAACAATGTGGCAAAATTTTTGATGTTAGATGCCCTTCCTGATGCAACCCTCTAGTGAGGGAATGATGAGCTAAAGTTCCAACACCATCTTCATATGGAGAAGTAATAGGGATATGTTTACTTTTTTGATCATTACCTATTTTAATTTTATATATTAGATTTAGATTAGGTTTTCTCTTGTTTGGAGATTTACTTACCTTGTTTTGTTTTGATTTATTATAGTTGTTTAGACGATAGAATTATATTTGATTTAGGGATTAGATAGAGTTTTGATTTAGAGATTAGAATCATATTTTGACTAGACTGTTATCTTTTAGGTAGGCTTGTCTTTTCAATGCCTATAAATAAGGCACATAATGTATTCTTTTGTTCAGCTTGATTGATTGAATAATATGATTTCCCCTTTGCCGCGTTCTTCTCCCTAGCTTCTCTCTTGTCTCTTGGTTTTTCTTTTCTTGGCTTCTCCTCTTCTCAATCTTCTTTCTTCTTCTTCCTCCTAATCTCTTCTCTTTCTTTTCTACTTTCTGCATTCTCATTGCTGTCCCACATCAAATTTGGTATTAGAGCATTCTGTTTTGGTTATCTTGCATCAAAAAGTTTCATGAGATGGCGGTGAATGAAAATAATTGATGTGGTTGTGTTCCATCACATAATTGATAGTGTGAAACCAACTTGTACAACATGGAAACATGATGATGTTAAGATCCGGATGGTTTTAAGAATTAGTTAAGACTGTTCTATTCCAATATGACAGTTATTATATGGTCTCGACTCTTATTCCCATTAGACCTTGGTTTAGGGAGTAACGAGTTCAATAACATCCATTATGGTTTTTACAACGTTCTTACTGGGTTGTATATGAATACACAGAATCATAAAAAATGACATCCACACACCCCCCCCCCCCAAAAAAAAAAGAAAAAAAGAAAAAAAGAAAAAGAAAAAACAGAACAAGATAGGTTTGCATACTCTCTCTCTCTCTCTTTCTCCCGCTTGCTTGCTCACTCTATTCTAGTGAACTCTCTATCTATCTTCTTGATCTCTTATATTTGTTGTGAAGATGTTCTACAATCTACATATATATTTTTGGTTTAAAATGGTGGTGGTTAAACTGGTGATAGCTTAACTTTTTCATTTTATTTATTTGTTAGCCTGGTTTTCCCTTTCTCTCTAATTTTCCTTTTCCTTGTTCTCTGATTTTATTTATTTTTTGAATCTTAAATCCTTATTTTTGAAACAGGATACAGACAGAAAAATAAATATAACTTGTTTGGCAGTATTTTAAAAGCAATATATTATTATATTAGAACCTTAACAATTCTTCAAGTTAATATGAGAAATCAAACTAAATTCTTCAAAATTCCATTTTAAATCCCAGTGGTTATGATTTCCAAAAAAAAAAAAAGTGCTAATAAGTTTAAGATTTAGAGCTTTTTTGGAATATATTCTGTCTCGTAGGACTGTTGTGGAGTGGTAGACGACAATGATTGTATTTTGGAAATAGTGTCTAATTGGCATTTGTTTGTATGTTAAAAGAAAGAAAAACATTCAAAATCTTTATTTTCTGAGAACTTAAGTTGCAGTAGGATGGAATTTACCATGGGTATTTGGGTTGCATAGACAGAATTTAAAGAAAGCGAACATCAGAATTATCATTTTCCCGCTGAAAAGTTGCACCAAGAAGGAATTTAGCCCTTGAGTACTTCAGTTCCACGTTCTTTTTGGAGCCTCTTTGGCTTTGACATTCTGGGAATTCTGCAGGATTATTCTATATATTTTTGTTTAATTTGACAAGTATAAGATATGGTGTGATGACAGTATTGACCTTGCCTGATACTTCTCTGCTTTATTATCTTTTTAATATAATGACTTCCCAAAAGGTAAGTTCTGTAAAAGTAACTATGAACCCTTTTTGTTGAGGGGCCTAGTAATATAAGGCACTTTGCTTGCAGCTTTGTAGCAATTGCTTCAAAAGTTTTTAAGGATCCTGAATGCTTTTTTTGGGGATAATGACTGCAAGATGTTCACTTAGAAGAATCAAACTATGAACTCTTTTGTATTCAGATTAACTGTGTTCATGTGCAGATTCATATTAAGGAAGGTGGTGTCCAAATTCATCTTAGAAAGGAACAGATTAGTTTACAGCACTTGCTAGAATAAATTGATAAAATATATAGTGCTGAAAATTGCAGTGTCATGACTGCATACACGAGTATTCCCATGTTTGCTGTTTTGTTTATTTGTGCTGTATGTAAGCTTGTGTCCTGTTCTATTGTTTTGATCTTAAAATGTTTCATCTTCCATGGCTGTACATCACAGAATGCTGCTCCTCAAAAGGGGAGTGAGGTGAACCTGATCCTTGGTGGTATTGATCTCAACAATTCAGGCAGGTTGGCTTGCTTCTTCTGATCTAAAATTTTTCACAAGTTTCAAAATGTTCTTTCATTCTCTACTTAATAAGAAAAAGCATACACAATTTTGGCCTTCTGCACAAAGTTGATGATTGCTGTCCATTTAGTTTACTCATCCTTTTGTGATTCTTGTATGAATTTTCAGTGTTGTCGTGAAAGCAGATAAAAAACTTCTGACTGTGCTCTTTCCTGATGGTCGTGATGGCCGAGCTTTCACACTGAAGGTGCTACTATTTTTTATTTTTATTTTTATTTTTGTGGATGTTACTTTTTCCTTGAAGTGTCCTAGCCATTTTCTTTTTTGTTTTCCCCCACTTTTGCTCAGAGACCTCCTATTTGATTTTTTTTTCTATTTATTTTCACTTCTTTAGCCCTTTCTTTCTGTAAAGTTTAATTTATCTTTGCATTCACTTCAAGCTTCTTGTGAGTCTCTTTGACTTATGTACAAGAAGGAAAGGGTTGTTGAAGTTCACACAAGGGTGGAATACAAATTAGGTGTTTAGCTGGGGTCAATTAATGTTTATGTTGGAAAATCAAATCCCACAATTTATGGGATTGATTATCAATCCCAATTATTTCACAATCTATGGGATTGATTATACTCAATTTTATCCCACAATCTACAAGTGTATTTTCTTGGACTACTCTGCTTCTCAGAAGGGGTACAGGTGTCATCATCCTCCCTCCAAAAGATTTCTGATTTCTTGTGATGTTTCCTTTGTGGAACACCAATTCTTCTATCCCCAAGCTACTCTCCAGGGGAAGACTTCATCAGGAGATCATTGTTGGGATCTAATAGCTGTAGGAGAACTTGTTAGACTGAACCTTGAGCAACAAGCTTTTCCCTTGCATCCTGTAACCTTACTTGCCCTTGATTTTCCTATCTCTTCATCTCTAAACACTCAAATCGAACCGGTCCCAAATCTAGGGGGAGTGTCCCACAATCTTGGACCACCATTGAAACATGTTTACTCTCGCAGGCTATACACTCTCGAACATAACCATGAGTCTGAACCAGTGGTAGATCCTCCTGTGGAAAAGGAATCAAGTGTGGTTGAAGATGATGACTTGGATCTCCCAATTGTTGTTAGAAAAGGGGTAAGAGCTTGTACAAAGCACCCAATTTCTAACTATCTCACATATTCTCAGTTATCAGGAAGTTACAGGGCCTTTATTTCCAAAGTAGATGAGATTCAAGTGCCCCACACTATTCTTGAAGCATTACAAGATCCACAGTGGAAAATGGCGGTAGTGGAAGAAATGAAAGCTCTAAAAGAAAATGGAACATGGGAGATGGTGGAATTGCCTGAAGGAAAAAGGACTATTGGAAGCAAGTGGGTGTTTACAGTGAAGTACATATCAAATGGCATTGTAGAAAGATACAAGGCTCGATTGGTGGCTCAAGGGTACACTCAAACCTATGGAGTTGACTATGAAGAGCTTTACTCTAGTGGCAAAACTAAATACAACTCGAGTATTGCTATCACTAGTTGCAAACTTGGATTGGGAACTACACCAAATGGACATTAAGAATGCTTTTATGAGTGGCACTCTGGATGAGGAAGTTTACATGAGAGCTCCTCCAGGATTTGAGATGCATGCTGGATCAGGGAAGGTATGTAAACTGAAAAAATCCCTTTATGGTCTAAAACAGTCTTCTAGAGCATGGTTTACTAGATTTAGCTTTGCTATGAAGAAACTTGGGTATAAATAAGGACAAATAAATCACACTTTATTTGTCAAAAGAAGTGATAATGGGAAGCAAGCAGTTCTAATTGTCTATGTAGATGATGTGGTTATCACAGGTGATAACACTACAGAGATTATGAATTTAAAAAAAGAACTCCAATTAGAATTCAAAGTGAAAGACCTTGGAACTCTAAAGTATTTCTTGGGAATGGAGTTTGCTAGGAGAAAATGGGGAATTTTTATCTCACAAAGAAAACATGTTTTGGATCTGTTGAAAGAAATTGGAAAACTGGGATGTAGACTTGCATCAACACCTCTAGAGAGGAATTGGAAACAAAAGATTACAGATGATGATCCTCCAGTGGATAGGGAGACCTATCAACACCTAGTTGGGAAATTGATCTATCTATCCTTAACTAGGCTAGACATCACTTTCAGTGTGAGCTTGATGAGCCAATTCATGCATGCTCCCACGAAGAGGCATATGGATGCAACAATTTAGACCCTGAGATACTTAAAAAAGGAAGTCCAGGAAAAGGATTACTGTTCAGAAAGATGAGCACTAGGGATGTAGTGGGGTACTTTGATGTAGATTAGGTAGGAGCAGTAGATGACAGTAAATCTACAACTGGCTATTGCACTAAAGTTTGGGGAAATCTAGTCACTTGGAGACGTAAAAAACAAACCGTTGTTGCAAGAAGCAGTGCAGAAGCCGAGTTTCGTGCATTAGCTCAAGGAACTTGTGAGCTCATTTGGATCCGAAGACTTATGACGGATTTAAACATGGCTATCACCAGTCCCACAAAACATTACAACGACAGTAAATCAGCTATAAGTGTAGTACACAACCCAGTTCAGCATGATAGGATGAAACATGTTAGAATCGATAGATATTTCATCAAGTTTGAAATAGATAATGGAAGTATATTCTTGTCCTATGTTCCCACAACTTCTCAGGACGCAGATGTTCTTACCAAAGCTCTATCCAAACCAAGTTTTGAGTCTTGTGTGTGCAAACTGGGAATGATTAACATCTATTCACCAGTTTGAGGGGGAGTGTTGAAAAATCAGATCCCAAAATTTATGGGATTGATTATCAATCCGAATTATCTCATAATCTATGGGATTGATTATAATCAACTTTAATTGTTGAGATTGATTGATTGATGTAAATTAGTAGTTGATATAATTATGATTCCTTTTTTTTTTTCCCCTTAGTTATAGGGATTTGATTGATTTCTTTCTCCTATGTATATTGTAACCATTCCTAGTGAAGATTAGAGAAATATATACCAAGTTTTCTCATAATTGTTCAGTTTACACACATTATTTGCACATAAAGAATTGTCTCAACAGTCAGTAGTAAAAGCACGACAACATTTCTTTGAATTTTCAGCTGTATACTTTAACATGATGGGGCACTGTTGGGAACTATAAGATAAACACTTTTTCTGGATATGCTGCTCCTTCACTATTTAATTGAGAAGTATCTCAAACAAGAATACATGCAAACACAGTACAAGTCATTGCAAAGTGTAGATGTGCCAATGAATCATAATGTGCTTGTCAAATGTTTAGACACACAGAACACAGTTTGGTGTTCTTTATCATTTTGTAGTTGATCGATGATGGATTCCACTATTTGGTGAGTGATTACCTTGGATTAAGAATATGGTTTTTCATAGAACAAATTTGGAGAAGATAGATCCATGGAAGTGACCTCATGTAATTGGAGGCTTGTTAGGTTCATTGTCATTGTTGAAGCATGTAACTCTTTGTGACACTGGTCCTCACCCAAAAGTGATAGCTAAAGGTCACTTATGAGTTCATTGGACCAAGTAATATACTTAAGACCTCTCCAATAGACTATTGATGTGGGATTGTGTCCTGATAAATTCCCCTCCTTTTAATACTTAACATCCTCACTAGGTAAAAAATCTCATAAATCATACCAAGTCAGTCTCAAAAAACTTTCTTGACCCAAGCCTGTGTGGCAATGGTCATACCACTTGTAACTCCATGGGTCCTCACTTGAAAGTGTTAGTTGAAGGTGACTTATGGGTTCATTAGACCAAGTAATATATCCAAGACCTCCCCAATAGACTACCAATGTAGGTTTAGGTCATGGCAGTGCCAAATATCAAGGACTAAGGTTACTTTGCTACCTTTATGTTCACAATGGTAGGAATAGTTTTAGAATAGATAAAAATAGATGTGTCTTTAATCTTAGGGTTGGCCAGGTGGTAAGGTGTTATAAGGGTTTGATCTTCGGGATTCCCCACATAGAATTTTTGTGTGCTTGCTTGGAATGTGTGGTTTTAACAAATTGCATGTGCTAGTGTGCACACCCAAAGAGTAGTGGTTTTAGGTTCTTACCATCATAAAAAATGTTTCTTTTTTTTTTCCCCCCTTTTTAAAGTGTTAGGATGGGGGGGGGGGAATCATATTGCTTATTTTAGTTCACTTATCAAACCTAAGCCAATCCAATTTAGTTGAAATCTTTAAGATATTTTGGCCTTTAGCACGAGCTTGACCTTTTTGATGTTTGTGCAAAAAACAAAATTTGGAGCTTGATTCTAGATAACTTTTTTTTTTTGGTCTTGTTCCCATTTAAATCAACATTGTTGAGATGCATGGAACTTTGTTGACCATCTATTTTATATAAAAGTAGATCATGGATATGGCTAGGTATTGCGACTATTTTAATTTTTTTAATCTATTTCTTTATATTTAGTAATTGGTTTAAGTTTGTTTGTTTTTTTCTATTTTTTTATTATTGCTTACCGCACCTTATTCTAACTAAGTTAGAGTTGGTAGCACGACATTCATAATATCAATTGACTTCTAAAAGTTACATTGACAACATACATCCATGAAAAAGAACAATGCGGCAAAATTTTATGTTGGATGCCCTTCTAACACAACCCTCTAGTGACGAAATGATGAGATAAAGTTCTAACACCATCTTCATATTGAAAAGTTTCATGAGATAGCAATGAATTTAGAAAATTGATATGGTCATGTTCCATCATATAGTTGATATTGTGAAAACACCTAAACAAGATGGAAACATGTTTTTTTCTATTCATAATTTGTGCAAGACTAAAAGTAATTAATGCGATGCCAATTATTACTAATAGATCTCATTCTATGTTAAAGTATCTATAATTTGAAAAGAATTGTGAGAGTTAATTAATTATTTTCTCAAGTGATGAACAAAATAATTTCTCTATAAAATTTGTTATTCATAAAAATCATATTATGCCTATATATTTTGAGACAAACTAAGTGCAGTGGCATGTTCCCAATATAGTATCATGGTTACTGTATCTTTCTGTCCAATTATCAATATAAAATTAGGACATCAATTTTGTGGCTGTGAGATGTGAATGTGATTGTTCTACTTCTAATACTTTCTTTTTGTTTCTCTCTCTCTCTCTCTCTCTCTATAGTTTGTTTGACTTTTTTTGTTGTTGTAAGCCTATGGGTATTTCATCGAATATTTATCTTCCATCTTTCAAATTGACATCAGCAATGATACATAAGCATATGTGTATATACATAAACAAGATCTAGTAGGCAATTGTGAAATATTTATCATTTTCGTGACATGAATCATTTATTAGACTCTTCACCGTTTTTGTGACACGTAGTTTTCATCTATTCAATTGTTCTTTGAAGTTAATACACCTATTTCAAGAAGATTTTCATCATCTCTACAAAGACATGAATAAAAAATATGGAATAAGCACTTAATTTCAATTATGTAAAGAAATACACAATTTATTAAATCCAGTGACATAACCAAGCCATTGTACTCAATATATATTCATACATTATGCAATTTATATATCCATCCATCTATCTATCTATCTATCTATCTATCAAGGAGAACATTATCTTTGTGATACTGATAAGTGACTCATATTTTAATAAGTAGCTCCTTGTTTTTGGTTTAGTTGGCTAGTCTTGAGGCCATTCTTACAATTGATAACTTGAGGAAGAGAGGTTAGTTCCTGGTTGATTAGTGTTTTACTTGTGATGCCACTAGCGAGTCCCTAGATCATTTGCTTCTTCACTGATAGGCTACAGATGTTTGGTGCTTCTTAGTTTGTTGGTCATTAGGCTTCTTTTAGGTTTTGGTTTTCTTTGAGTTAGGCTCTTCAGTATTGCAATAAGTAAGTGTTGGGTCTTCATTTCTTTTCCTATTATATGGCATTTGTGGAGGGAGAGGAATGATATAGCATTTCAAGTGTAGAGCATTCCATTAAGGCTCTATTCCTCTCTTTTTATATTTGTGGTCTTCTAGCTTAGGTCCTCTTTCCTTTTCTTCTTTTGGTCAATTTATGGACTAGCTTTCTTAGTTTTTGTTTCTCTTTTTGAAGAGGGTTCAATCCCTTTTTGTTTGGGGTCATTTTTTTGTTTATAAGAAAAAGCTTATAAATATACCAAGTCATCCACCTCAATCAGTTATATAGTTGCTTCCTTGACCTTTTCTTTACTATCGATAAATAGGCCCAGTGACATATTACTTCAGATAGGTGTTATACATAAACAAAAATTAACTTCATTAATTAAATTACATTTGGGTGTCCCTAGTACATGAGGTTTTATGCTTTATGAGGGCTACGGGATTATTGTTTTTGTATGTAGCCTTACCTTTTGTCACGACCTAGACACTACCTTCAAAAGGTTGATGCCTAGCCCGAACTTAAATAGCCCAACACCCCCTCCTGCTAGCCAATGTGAGATTTGCCAAGGTAACTCATTGGCTACAACGCGCTGGGTCCATCTCCCATTTGGACATGTGTGTCCCCGCACATGCTGGCCCCACCATCCGGTAACATGAGATCTGTTCTGATACCACTTGTCATGACCTAGGCACCACCTTCTTAAAAGGTTGATGCGTAGCTTGAACTTAAATAGCCCAACACCCCCTCCTGGCCAGCTGATGTGGGATTCGCCAAGGTCACTCACCGGCTGCAAGGCACTAGGTCTGCCCCCCTTCGGACACAATAGAAGTAATATACTTGAGAGGACAACTGAATTACAAACTGGTTTACTTGGTATGTATGCACCTTAATACTTCTCCATAGAACTTCTGATGTTGGGCAAGTTGGATTTTTCTCTCACAAAAGGCATGCTTGGTTCTAAGCAATTGAAAAATGTAGAGAGGCTAAGCTGTGACAAGTTGGAGAAATGTTGGTGTACCACCATAGGTCCTCACCCAAAAGTGCTAGCTGAAGGCAACCTTTGGGTTGGATCAAATCATATACCCAAGATCTTCTCAATTAACTACTGATGTGGGGTTGGATCATAACAAACTCTCCTTCTTTAATTCTTGGTGTCCTCACCAAGCTTGAAATCCCATATCTCAATCTAACCTAAGTCAATATCAAACACTTTCCTAGCCTGCACCACTCAATATTAGTCTTGGGTTTGCTATGATACCACTTGTAACACCACCAGTGCTCACCTAAAAGTGCTAACTGAAGGTAACTTTTGGGTTTATGGGATCAATTAATGTACCTAAGACTAGTAGACAGCCGGCGTGGAATTGGATTGTAACAGTTGGCACTTTATTTTAGTTGTCATAATTCGTTCAGAACAACATAAATTTGCTGTGATCTCCCTTGGAACGATCTATCACCATGTGTTCAGTCAGGGCAGCTGGATTTATGGGTTGGCCGGTAAATGAATCTAGGCCCATTTACGGGCCGGTAAATGTATCTAGGCCCATTTATGTGCCGGTAAATGGGTAGGATAAACATTAAACTATAGTGGAGAGAACTTGGTAAAATTAAAACCTTTGTGGTAATGTAAAAACAGTTAGATTGTCTGCAAGGGAATGATGGTACCTGTCTATCAATATTTTTATTATCATGCCATATGAGAAGACTCATTATCTTATTGTACAGATTTACATCCACTGTTGTGTGCTGATTACTAGCTTTTGGTCATTCAGGCTGAGACTTTGGAGGATTTATATGAGTGGAAGGCTGCTCTAGAGGAAGCATTGGCCCAAGCACCAAGTGCCACTCTTGTGATGGGGCAAAATGGCATACTTAATAAGAATGAACAGGCTGAATCTGATGGTACTGCAGAACAACAGTGTATACTCCCTGTGTTTTGATCCTCTATAACACTTTTTTGCTTGATTAGTTTTTATTTTCTAGTCTCTGTAGTACAGTATTTTATACTGGGTTAATTCAATGAACAGATGAGAAATTCCATTACTTGATATGATTAGCTTCAATTGGTTTCCAGAGCCTTATTCTGGTCGTAATGGGAGTACATTCATTGACTGATGTTGGCAGTTTCTTGGTTGGGAAAGGATCTTGTGTTTATTTTATCAATTAATTTCGAGAAGACCAGCAGTTCCCCTTTCCTATTTTCCTTTCTATTGTTGAAATTTTTTGAATTTTTTGAACTGCCACTTCAAGATGGCCTTTTCTGTTGAAACCTTCCTATGACAAATCTTTAGTATGCATGTTTTGTAGCAGTTCTCATTTTTCTTGTGTTAAGACAGTTGTAATTTTCTTAATATGCTCTGCCCATTACATGTCTTCATTTCATGGAGTTGAGATATAACGTCAATGTTTTGTTTTATTAAATGTTGATGTGGCCATTTTTTGAGCCTCAACAAGTTGCATGCTTTGCATAAACTAATTTTCTTTCTTTCTCCATCTCTTTTAACTCCGCAGCTAAGGAGAAACAGCCGGTTAAATCCTTTGTCATTGGTCGGCCAATCTTACTTGCTTTGGAAGATATAGATGGAACACCATCTTTCTTGGAGAAAGCCCTTAGGTTTGTAGAAGAGCATGGTGAGATATCACTTTTTTCCCGTTTTTCGGAGGTTCTATGCCATGTAATTTCTGTGATCTATTAGGCTTCCAATACATTAAAATGCAAATTCATAATGTAGTCTTTATTAAGGTAGAAACGGGGAAGAATTTAGGGGTAGATGCAATTTTTAGATCTAAATGGAATTTTTATGGTAGGGACTGAACTTATAAAGAAATCAGACCTTATTTTTCTATCCGATGGATTTAAGAGGCAAGAAGACAAGGGAAGTTTCTTTATGTTTCAATACTTATGGATGCATTGCCATTTAATTTTGCTATTGCTAGCTTGTAGGCTGCCTCAAATGCGCACAAGCCTTATCATATAGGGAATATTGCCAAGTAAGTCAAAGGGTTCCATTTACAGTAGAAGATAAGATATCTATGTTAAGGGGATCTTATGTAGCAATTATGCTATTATTTTTATTTAATTTCCATTTTAACAAATTTTCATTTGGTTAAATCTCTGGGATGTTAATCCTGTATGATTTGCAATGATGAAATTGGAAAATTTGTTTGTGGAACACCTAAAGGATTTGGGAATTGGGATAGGAAGTTCTTACGGGGCAAGTGGCAAAGGACAGATCCTAGCGTAGGCAAGGGGAGAAAATATCACATTATCATTGCTTTACTCCCATGCCCAATGTGATACATTAACCAGTGCATAATTTTTTTGCTTCTATTTTTTTTTTTAATTTGGATCTAGAAATCTTAAGGGCCTTTGAATTTGTTTTGGCCCTTGTTTTCTATCATTTCTTAGCTTAGGCTTGAAAGTTTATTAGGATAAAACCTTTTCCAACGGCTATCACTTTACTCAGTAGGAGTACTGATAGGTTCTCTGCCAGTATTTTGTATGTATATTTACATGTATCCTGGTTTGTCTCTGATCATTTGATAGTAATGTTCCAGGAGTCAAAGTAGAGGGGATATTGCGGCAAGCAGCAGATGTTGATGATGTTGAACACCGGATTCGAGAATATGAGCAGGGTTGGTTTGCTTGTATTCAGTGAATCAGTGGTGCTTACGATTACATGCCTATTTTCATTGTTACAACTATTATCAACATTTTCTATTTCTAATTGGTTTTGATATATGAGGTACTACCTAAAAACAAGTTGCTGCCTCTTCTGTCCAATTTTTATGAAAGTTATTCGACATGAAACTGGTTAAAATTTGAACTATAACTATTTCAACCTGTTTTCAGGATGTGCGTTTTTATGGAAGGGATTTCAAAGTGGCCTGTGAAATATGTTTTGTACTCCCTATTTTTTTCTTTAATTTCCAGTAACACAAAACTATTAAAGAAATGAATTCTAACAGATATTTTCTTCTCCCTTTCTGCTCTTAGCACGCTGCAAGGATGTTATCTCAAGTCAATAAAGAATTACCAATGTTAAGAATGTGGGTTTTGAGGATATGATTTTTTTTTTTTTTTTTTCTGAGTGAGAATAGATTTCTGATCGGTTGACTTTAAGTTTTTCATGACGAATTTATAATGTTTCTTTAAATTTGCTATTATGAAAAACAAGTACACACCATACTTGTAATCTCCTTATTGTTTTAATGGATAAGAGATATGTGCTTGTTATATGACTTGGGGGTTAATGCAAACAATTTTGTTGGAGAATTGTATATTAAATTACTTTCAAGCAAGGGCTGATTTATTTGAAAGATTAATATTGACAAGGAGCCCAAATGTGTTATATTATATCTATGTATATATTAGTTTCAATTTATCATGCTGTAATTGCTTTTATGCTGTTTTGTTATTCAGGGAAAATTGACTTTTCTGTGGAGGAGGATGCACATGTAATTGCTGATTGTGTCAAGGTAACTCCTTTAATGAGCAGACTGTAATACAAATTTCTCACTGTTAGCTTTGCTTCTAGGAGCCATTTTGCGATGGTTACTCTTCTTTTATGTCAATGTTCCAGTTTGTTATTCGGGAGTTACCATCATCTCCAGTACCTGCATCTTGCTGCAATGCACTACTGGAAGCATGCCGTAAGTTTTCCTTTGTGTTTCTTTTATTATCTCAGATGCTTGTGGAAAATATAAGGCTTGTTCGGTTATGATTTCAAAATTGTTTTTTGGTTTTAAAACCAGATAAATAATGGGGCATGGAAAAACATTTCCTTTTCATTTCTGTTGAAATGGCCAAAATGGTTCCGTTTTCTAAGAAAATGGAACAATTTTATTGTTTAATCGAATTCCAATGTTTCCAAGGAAACATTTTATCATACCATGAAACATTATGAATATTCTGAAACAATGAATTATTTCCATGACATGAGATCATTTATTTTTATTTTTTTATTATAAGAATACATTTTAAACAAATATGACCCTTGTACAACCCTTGAAAAGCAGGGAGTCTCACACAATGAGAACACCTATAAGAATGCATTTGAGAATAGAAAAAACTCTTAAAATATATTAGAAAGTTTGACAAAATGTAGAGGAGAGAGATAAAATAGAAGATAATTGGGAATTACGTATTTTTATTCTTTTTCATTACAAATAGGTAAATTTTCTTTACAAATGTTTAATCTCTCTCTTTTTTTTTTTGAAGTCTAATTGTCAACAATCAAGTACAACTTTAACTCCAATGGTATTTAGTGTACTATTTGCATTGACTCAAGTACTCCTCAAAATGGTGTTAACCAAATGATATCTGAGGTGTAAGGAATCAACTAATTACAAGGAATAGTTATAGGAGATATTAATGCATATCAACACCCCTCAAGCTGGTGCATATATGTCACATGCATCTAGCTTGTTACATATATATGACACTCTCGATCCCCTAAGAGATTTAGTAAAAATATCCGCCAATTGATCACTAGAGTTCACAAAGGAAGTTGTGACTTCTCCAGATAGAATTTTCTCACGAATGAAGTGACAGTCAATCTCTATATGTTTGGTCTGCTCATGAAATGCTGGATTGAAAGCAATATGTAAGGTTGCTTGATTATCACATATGAGCTTCATAGGGACCTATTTTGCAGAACTTTAATTCTTGGAGCAGTTGTTTCAACCAAACAAGCTCACATGTGGCAAGGGCCATGGCTCAATATTCTGTTTCTGCAGATGACCTGGTGACCACACTCTGTTTTTTGCTTTTCCAAGATATGAAATTCCCCCCAATGAGAACACAGTACCCAGAAGTTGATCTCCTATCACTAGGAGAGCCTGCCCAATCTGCATCTGTATATGCCATAATATCAGTATGACCCCTATCTTCATAAACTAAGCCTTTGCCAGGGGAGCCCTTAATATACCTTAGGATTCGAATTACTACATCCCAATGACTGTCACGGGGAGAATTGAGAAACTGACTTACAGTGTTAATAGCAAAAGATATATCTGGCCTGATCATAGTGAGGTAATTTAACTTTCCCACCAGCCTCCGATATCTACCAGGGTCTGAATAGGGCTCCCTCTGATTCGGTAGAAGTTTAACATTCGGATCCATGGGAGTATCGACTAGTTTGCAATCTAGCATCCCAGTTTCTTCTAAGATATCAAGAACATACTTCCTCTGAGTAATGGCAATGCCTATTTTTGATTGGGCTACTTCAATCCCAAGAAAATAACGCAATCGTCCCAAGTCCTTAGTTTGAAAATGTTGAAATAAGTGCTATTTAAGACCTTTGATGCCTTCATGATCATCTCTTGTAATAACAATATCGTCCACATAGACCATAAGATAGATACATTGATTTGAAGACGAGTGTTTGTAAAACATAGAGTGATTTGCCTCACTACGAATCATGCCAAATTACTGTATAACTTTACTGAACCTACCAAACCATGCTCGGGGGGACTGTTTAAGACCATAGAGAGACTTATGTAATCGACAAACAAGACCTGACTCCCCTTGAGCAACAAACCCAGGTGGTTGCTCCATGTAGACTTCTTCCTCCAAGTGACCATGCAGAAGGCATTTTTAATATTCAATTAATGAAGAGGCCAATGATGCATGACAACCATAGAGAGGAAAAGACGAACAAACGCCATCTTAGCAACTGGGGAGATGGTATTACCATAATCAAGGCCAAAGATTTTGTTAGATCTAACTGATTTGGCAAGAGTTTTTCCAAGAATTCCGCAAGGCATTCTGGAGTTAGGATAGAAGTTCGACCGTAGGGAGAGAGAGAAGTATAGAGCGGAAGAAAGAGAGGGAAAATTTGAGAGGGAAATCAATATTCAATTCATTCATATCATCTTCAGTGGGATCAGTTTCTATTTGTACTGATTCCCACGGCAAGTTTGAAGTCTCCCACCAAGCGTAACTTGCGCAACTTGCCTCCGCACCACTGGCCAGCATGAGTGGCATGATGGTTAGTTATTCTGTTACAATATAGGCGGTCTATGACAATACCTGCCCCTTGAAGAATTTCTTGTCCTTAAGAAATACAAAGTAAACTTGCTACCCTAGGGAATTGCTTAAGTAAATCTGGAAGATACTCCCACGTGTTGTCAGCCATGGGTAGGTGCTACCACTTGACCAATACTTGAATTAAGGGTGCCCCTTGCCGATAGATGACTCGCCTGTCGAGGATAGCTTTTGGCTCAGCTATAGGTTCTGGGTTCTTGGTTCTTGTTGGGAGCTCAAGGTTCGCTAGTTGGCCCCCCACGTATTTCTTGAGTAAGGATACATGAAATACGGGGTGGATATGGGAATTGTCGGGAAGTTGCAGTTTATAGGCTACTTTGGCCACCTTTGCTAAAATGGGAAAAGGGTCGTAGTACCTTGGACTGAACTTGGTTATGGGCTCGTCGGTGATAGCCTTTATCTGAGGGCTTCGGAGCTTCAAATACACCTTGTCATTTACTGAAAATTCCCTTTTGCTTGTGCCTTTATCTGCTTGCTGCTTCATTCTATTTTGTGCCATAGCCAGGTCGCGTTGGAGTTGTTGCAGTAACTCTTGTCTCTGCTGAAGGTGGTCATCCACTGCTGCAACATTAGTTAGCTCAGGTGGGGTCGGAAGTTGGGGAGGTTTGTACCCAAAGAGGGCTTCAAATGGTGACATCTTATGGAACTGTGGTGACTTGAGTTGTACCACCACTGGGCTAGAGCTAACCATTTATACCATCGCTTAGGCTATTGAAAACACAAACATCGTAGGTAATTTTCCAGACATTGATTGACCCTTTCGATCTGTCCATCCGTTTGTGGATGATAGGCGGATGACATGTTCAACTGGATTCCCATTGATTTCATCAACGTTTGCCAGAAGAGGCTGGTAAAGACTTTATCCCGATCAGATATTATGGTGCGAGGAACACCATGTAGCTTGATGACCTGCTCAAGGAACACTCGTGCAACTTCCGGAGTGGTGTAAGGGTGCGATATATTGATAAAATGTGCGAATTTTGTAAGTCGATCAACCACCACCAATATACAATCCTTACTCTCTGATCTGGGAAGACTTTCAATAAAATCCGTAGAAACACTCTCCCAAGCTTGCTCCGGAATGCTTAAAGGTTGCAGTAACCCAGGTGTGGCCACGGTTTCATACTTGCACCGTTTGCAAGTATCACAAGTCATTACAAACTGGGTCACTGAATCTTTGAATTTAGGCCAAAAGAATAGTTATTTTACCTTGTGGTAAGTATTCTGAATTCCTGAATGTCCCCCTAAAGGAGACCCATGTAAGGCCTGAAGGATCTTGTCTTTGACTTGGTGACAGTCTCCCACTACTATCCTTCCCTTATACCAGAGCACTCCATTCTGTAGCTTGTATCCTGTTCTACTGTTAGGATCCAAGATTAGTTGCTCGAGGATCCCTTTGACGTGGTCGTCTGCATCATAACTGTTGGCCACCTCCTGGTACCATCCTGGTACTATCGTGGTGATGGCTGCTACCTCTCCTTGCTCTTGATATCTTGAAAGAGCATCTGCAACCACATTATCCTTACCCTTCTTATATTGTATGATGTAATCAAGTCCCATCATTTTTGCCATACCCTTCTTTTGTAGCTGTGTGTGGAGTTTCTGTTGTAGCAGGTACTTCAAACTCTGGTGGTCAGTCTTGATCACAAATTGACTACTCTCTAAATAATGCCTCCACTTCTCCACTGCCATTAAGACTGCCACAAATTCCTTCTCGTAAATACTCAAGCCCACATGTCTTTGAGCTAATGCTTTGCTGAGGAATGCTATGGGTCGGCCTTCCTGTAACAGTACCGCACCAATGCCGTTATCACATGCATCTGTCTCGACCACAAAGGTCTTGCTGAAATCCAGTAATCCCAATACCGGTGCCTCGCTCATGGCTTGTTTTAACTGTTTGAAAGCTGCTTCCGCTTCAGGCCCCCATCCAAACCCTTCCTTTTTAAGCAGTTGCATAAGGGGTCGACTTATCATTCCATATCCCTTCACAAACCGCCTGTAGTACCCGGTCAGGCCAAGGAAGCCTCTTAACGCCCTGAGAGTGGTTGGTCTGGGCCATGCCTGCATAGCTGCCACCTTTTGCGGATTAGTGCTGACCCCTTTTCCTGATATGATATAGCCCAGGTATTTAACTTGTCCTTGTGCAAATGAACACTTTGACTTCTTAAGATACAATTGGTTGAATCGAAGGATCTCAAAAGTAGCCTTGAGGTGTGTAAGATGTTGGTCAAAAGAATGGCTATACACTAGTATGTCATCAAAGAATACTAGAATAAAATTTCTTAGGTGAGGTTCGAATATCTGGTTCATTAAGAATTGGAAAGTGGCTGGAGCATTCGTGAGACCAAAAGGCATTACCAAGAATTCGTAATGGCCTTGGTGGGTTCGAAAAGCTGTCTTATGAATGTCTTGAGGGTTCATTCTAATCTGATGGTAGCCTGCCCTCAAATCTAATTTAGAAAAAATGGTGGCACTTCTTAATTCATCTAGGAGATCTTCAATGAGGGGAATAGGAAATTTATCTTTGACAGTTAAGGCATTCAATTGCCGGTAATCGACACAAAAACGCTACGTTCCATCTTTCTTTTTAACTAATAGAACTGGGGATGCAAACGGGCTATGGATGGATTGAATGAGAGAATGGTGCATCATTTCTTTAACCATTTTCTCTATTTCTGTTTTCTGTGGAGGGGGATAACGATAGGCTCGGGTGTTGCAGGATTCTATTTGGGGTTTCAGGATGATGGAATGGTCATGGGTTCGAGGTGGAGGTAAAGTCTTAGGCTCTTTAAAAAGATCCTCATTTTCAACCATAAGTAAATCAAGTAAGTCAAGTTGGTTTACCTTCCATGCCTGTTTGGCTGGACTGCTCACCACCAGCTTGAGTTCTCCTGCGTTTGCTGGTTCCTCCTCTTCCTCTTCAAGCGTTTGAATGGAGAAGAGTTGGGCCACACTGCCCAATTTTTGCTTCAGTATCCTCTGCAGCCGTTTCCCTGTAATCATTTTACACATTCCCACTTCTTTGCTTCCCACTATAGTCATTCTTCTTCCCTCCTTCTCGAATGTCACCTCCATCTTATTAAAATCAAAGCATATGGGACTCACATGCTTCATCCAGTCTACTCCTAGGACCACATTGCAGCCCCCTAATTTGAGCAATCTAAGATCAATTTCAAACCCTTCCCCTTGCATGGCCCAACAAAATCCAGCACATGCAGATTTGCTCACCACTTTGCTTCCTTTGGCTACCATCACTGTGAGAGGTTGCGTGCTAATGAGGGGGCATTTCAATCTCTTTGCAGTTTCCTTGTCCAGGAAACTGTGGGTGCTTCCACTATCTATGAGAATCATCAACTTGTATTCCCCCCACTCTTCCTTCCACCTTAATGATTTTGTTGTTGGCCAATCCCCGCAATGCGTGCAATGAAATTTCTCTGTTATCCTCTTCTCTTGTATTTCCGTTACATCTTCTTCTTCAAGACTATCCTCTTCGCCCTCCAACAACAGCAGCTGTTTCTTGCACTGATGCCCCGGAAAATACCTATCTCCACATTTGAAGCAGAGGTTAGCCTGTCTTCTCTGTTCCATTAATCTATCCCCTTGTACTTTAGGACCCATCATTGGCAAGCCCTTCATCTCCTGCATGCCCCTAAAATTATCTCTTCCCTGATTCCTTCCCACGGGAGTCAACACATTGTGGGTGCCTCCCCTATTCAGCAACCTCTGTTTTTTTATAAGCGCTTCCACTGGTAACTCATGCAACCTGGCACTATCGGTGGCATGTTTAAGGGTCTTTGGTTGCAAGACCTTCACCATAGGTCTCAATTCCTCGCTCAATCCACTTATAAAGCTCGAGACAAAATATCCTTCTGTGAGATACGAATTGTGGTTGAGCATCAGCACTTTTAACTCTTCAAATCTCCTTTGATACTCCGCCACTGATTCTCCTTGCTGAATCTTATTGAATTCCTCTACTACATCGGTCATTCCTCTTTCTTCGAACCTCTCACACAGGTCCTTCGCGAATTCTGCCCAATGACACTCCTCTTTCACCTTAGCCCAACCTTGATACCAATCATCCCCTGCATTGTTGAGATAGGCTGCAACTAAAGTCACCCGTTGCGGCTCCGGCACGCCATACCATTCAAAGGCTCTTTCACACCTCCTCACCCGCCATCTAGGGGTGTTTCCGTCAAACATGGGAATATCCAATTTAGGCATGGGTATTCCCAGATGGTCTTAGACCCCAACTACTCCTTGTCTTCGTCCGACTGCAGTTGCTCCAATTTCCAGTTGATCTTCCTCCACCTCAGATGTTTCCGGCCTCCTTCGGTTCGTCCCATGGTTGGGAAGAATTGGTTCTTCTCTGTCTCGAGGAGGAAAATCAGGTGAGAGACTTACCTGGTGCTGTAGGGTGAACATCACCATAAACCCTTGCAATTACTCCCTGATCTGCGCTCCCACTTCTTCACAGATTTGATTGATTGCTTCATCCAGTTTGCGATCAATGGATATGATCGCTTCATGGTTCCGATCGGATCCAAGCTCCAACTGATCCACTCTTGCCGACAAATCCGACACCGTGGAACCAAACTGCTGCAGCTGCATCTCCATATTTTTCATCCTGGTACCCTTCGCCATCTTTCAAAATTCGCCTCAATCTGAACTGGCCCTGATGGGCTCTAATACCAATTTGTCAGATCTAACTGATTTGGCAAGAGTTTTTCCAAGAATTCTGCAAGGAATTCTGGAGTTAGGATAGAAGTTCGACCGTAGGGAGAGAGAGAAGTATAGAGCGGAAGAAAGAGAGGGAAAATTTGAGAGGGAAATCAATATTCAATTCATTCATATCATCTTCGGTGGGATCAGTTTCTATTTGTACTGATTCCCACGGCAAGTTTGAAGTCTCCCGCCAAGCGCAACTTGCGCAACTTGCTTCCGCGCCACTGGCCAGCATGAGTGGCATGATGGTTAGTTATTCTGTTACAATAGAGGCGGTCCATGACAAATTTGTGTATAGCCTTTAGCCACAAGGCGAGCTTTCAGACAGTTGATCTGGCCACCAGGGCCCACTTTGACTGTAAATACCCAACGACAACCAACTGTAGACTTCCTAGGAGGGGATGGAACAAGAGTCCATGTGTAATTGGAATCCAAGGCCGCCATCTTATCAATCATAGCCTATCGCCAACCTAGATGAGAAAGTGCTTCCTGGACAGTTTTAGGAATGGAAATGGACGACAAGGCAGACACAAAGGCATAATGGGATGATGATAAACAATGATAAATAAGGAAATTATAGATGGGATGATGATTACGAGTAGAGTGTGTACCTTTACGAAGAGCAATAGGCAGGTCAGCGAAAGACTCAGGTAGGTCCAGAACAGGTGGAGACGCTGGAGCAGAAGATGAATTAGGTGGATCTGGAGAAAGAATAGCCGTTGGACATGGATGTTGTGACCAACGTTGATAGGTGATAATTGGGCAAGGTGAGGACTGTCTTGGTGGAGGTGAGGATTCAGGTAAAGGGGACCTGAAGGAGTAGAGACAGGTAGACTAAGGCAAGGAACTGGTAAGAGCTGAGAGACAGAGTCAGGTTCCACTGGTGAGGTGAAGTAGGGAGTACTCTCAAAGAAAGTGACATCTGCAGACATGTAAAATCGATGTGTGGAAGGAGAATAACATCGATACCCTTTCTGAACCTGAGAATTCCCAAGAAAGACGCACTTGATAGCACGAGCTGACAATTTATCAAGACCTGGAGAGAGATCATGTACAAAACACGTAGAACCAAAAATACGAGGGGGAACAGTGTAAAGGGGCTCCTAAGGAAACAAAAGAGAATAAGGGACTTTGTGATTTAACATAGAGGATGGCATGTGATTTATTAAGTAGCCAACAGTAAGGACAACATCAGCCCAAAACTTTAAAGGAGCATTAGCATGTAATAAAAGAGTACGAGCGGTTTCAATAATATGATGATGCTTCCTCTCTGCTATGCCGTTTTGTTGTGGAGTGTGTGGACAAGTGGATTGATGAACCATGCCGTGAGATGCCATAAAAGAATTGAAAGAAGCAGAAAAATATTCTTTTGCATTGTCACTCCTTAAAATGCGAATAGGATGTCTAAACTGAGTTAAAATTTCATTGCAAAACTTACGAAATATAGTAAATAACTCTGAACATTCTTTCATTAAAAATATCCAAGTGCATCTGGAAAAGTCATCTATGAAAGTAACAAAGTACCGATAACCTAAGACTGAACTAACACGACTAGGACCCCAAACATTAGTATGAACAATGTCAAAGGGTGCTTTACTAGACAGACCTTTGCTTGGAAATGATGCCCGAATATGTTTTCCAAGTTGACATGACTCACACTCTAAGGACTGTAAATGAGAGAAATGAGGGACCATCTTCTTTAGCTTATCTAGACTCGGATGACCCAAACGATAGTGGAGCAGACTAGGAGACTCTGTGATAGCACATATGGTAGAGGATGGAGGCTATAGATAATAAAGTCCACGTGATTCAGATCTTGCGTCAATCGTCTATCCCGTACTCCGGTCCTGTATAAGAAAGGAATCAGCAGTAAAGTTTATGGAGCAGTTAAGAGTGCGAGTAAGTTGACTAATAGAAATTAAATTAAAAGGACAACCAAGTATAAAAACAACATAATTTAAGGATAGAGATGAGATAGGTTTGGCTTGACCAATGCCAGTGGCCTTAGCTTTAGAGCCATCGGCAAGGGTGATGTGATGTGGTGTCTTGGGAGGTAATAAATTTGAGAAAAGGGAAGGATTACCAGCTATGTGATCGGAAGCACCAGAGTCCAAAATCTAGGAACCAACAGATGAAGAATGAGAGACAAACCATAGAGTTACCAATATGAGCTACAGTGGCCGAGGAGGAAGCTTGATGTGCTGCCTTAAGTTGAAGGTATTCCTTAAATTTAGTGTCTGATAAAACATTCTGACCATCATTCCCAGTCTCATTCTTCTTCTCATTACCCAACGCTTAAGATTAACTCACATTGGCTGATTTTTCTGGGAAGCCATGCAAAGAATAACATCGGTCTTGAGTGTTGCCCAACCGTTTACAATAGGAACATTGTGGACGATTACCAATGCCACAACCACCTCTACCATTATTGTGACCACGACCTCGACCTCCATGTTCAGCCAAATTAGAGAGAAAGGCTGAGGATTTTGAAGCTGTTTGAGAACCAAATCCCGATGTTGCCTCTGGAGAAGGAACTCGAAATAACCAATCAATGAGGTCCTCCACCGTAGGGATATTAGGATTAGTCAGAACTTGGTTTCGAACAGATTCAAAATCTTTGTGAAGACCGTGGAGAACAAAGATCATATACATTTTGTCAAGCTTGTTTAACACCTTTTCAAGGGTATCTTCTGTCAATCTCAATTTGATCTCTTCAATAGTAGATTGTGCTTTGTTCAGATATGAAGGTAAGTCATGGTCTGTCATCTGAAGCGTTGTGAGATTATGAATTGAGTCATACAGATGTTTTATGTCATTAGAGTAGATGCTCCAAGCTTTCTTCCATATATCATAGCAGGTTTTATAAGACCGGAAGTGAACCAATAGTTTGGGATCAATGGATTGCATCATTGCCATAATAAAGAGACTAACTGATAATCAGCCCGCTGCCATTGTTCTCTCTCATTATCAGGAATGTCTTTCGCCTGCTTAGTAAGGTGTTCAAAGAGTCGCTGGCCCAAAAACCAAATATCAACAACATCATGACAATCCAAGAAATTCTTTCCATTGAGTTTTTCTAATGTTATAGTGGGATTACTAGAGAAGGCAAAGGAAATGAGTCCCTTCTTTGGTGTTTTAGAAGTGACTGACGAAGTTTCTGATGCGGAAGCCATGGGAGGAGATGATGGAGATTTGACCCACGTAGACAAAGACTTGCTATTGGAGATCTGACCCTTGAAAGAGGACCAGGAGGTGCCGACGAGTTTGACGGGGCTGGCAGCATGGCGTTTTGGCAACGGGAAGGCGGCGTGTGGATCTCACCCGTTGACAGGAGAGGAGGTGCGTGACAACGCATGGAGGGCTTTCTGGCGATAGGACTTCGGTGGGTCAGTCGGAATCACTAGGGTAGACAACCAGGACCTTCACTTGGACAGTTGAAAGTGTTTGGATAGCAGATCTAGCCTTGGACAAAGGCTAGTCGTGCGTGAGAGATGAGGGAGACTGGCTGTTGGGGATTTTGCAGCCCCAGGATGAACCAACTCTGATACCAAGTTAGAAGAGAATATTTGATGTGTAATATGACTTAAGAATCACTCACAGCCTCCTTGATTATATATATTTATAAGAACCTCAATCAACTCCCTTAATTTTAGGGATTGATTGATCAAAATACAGAAAGTAGTATCATCTAAATATGACAAGTAATCAACTAATTACAATCCCTTAATTTTAGGGATTGACTGATCAAAATACAGAAAGTAGTATCATCTAAATATGACAAGTAATCAACTAATTACAAGGAATATTTACAGGAGATATTAATGCATATCAACAAGTAGATTTTGTTGGTGATTTGTCTTTAGGCAGGTGGCTGACTTTTCTGGCCTCCTATCTCTGAAGTTTGTATTTTCCATATGTTCTTATGCAATGTTTATGTAATAAAAAAATCGTGATTCTTGTTAAATGATATCAGATAAAGTTGTTCCTGTACTTCTGATTGTTCCAGGATCTTATGGCCTGATCTAGGTGAATTTGGTACATATTGTTTCTGATACTGCATTTGGATCAGGGATCAATTATGTTAGCATTCTTTTAAATTGAGGGTTTTCAATTTCATAATTGAACTGTTAAATATATGGTTAGGAACTGACCGTAGCAGGAGAGTTGCAGCTATGCGTGAAGCTATATGTGAAACATTTCCAGAGCCAAATCGCCGGTTATTACAAAGGTAGTTTATCCTGTAATTTTTATTTAACTGTGTTCTTTTTCCTCAGTATACCAAAATGGTTGTGTTTATATGTTTTTGCATTTCAGTCAACAGGCTTATGTTCTTTTTGAAAATTCATTTTTTCAAGTCCTGTATCAAGCTTGAACTTCCACTTGATGCATTATGCCTGAAAATGAACTTTCTTTTTCCATACAATTTGTAGAAGAGAGATAATTTTTGTTTGTTTTACAGTTGCTACCACTTGTTTGCTACGGTTAGGATGTTGTTAGACTATTTAAATGCTGTTGCTCTCAGTTAGTTTGTTGTAATCAAGTTGCTCAACTTGCTGCAACTTGCAAGTTGTTTGTTAACAAGGATTAGCTGAATAAAAATACTCAGCTAATTCTTATTTCTATTATTGAGAAAGGTATTATTTTTCAGGAACACTCCTCTCTCTTCCTCCCGTGTTTTCTCTCAATCTTTCTTCTATTTTCTTTCTTCGTTATTACCTTGAAGCTCCCCCTTCATAGTATTAGAGCCTTAGACTGACATCAATGGCAGAAAATCAAGACCAATGCAGTTCTTCGTCTCTACATCGATCCTATTCTCTATCGTCAGCATTGCAGTCAGACTTTTCTACGGTTGCAAAAGCCTTCAACTTTATCCCTATCAAACTTGATAGCAACAATTATCTTTTCTGGAAGGCACATATCCTAGCAACTATCAGGGCCTTTGATCTGATTTCATTCATTGACAAATCCACACCGCCGGTGAAATATGTTTCAGATCCGGTTTCTACTGATTCAAAATGCACAGGTAATAAATCCTGAATATCTTACTTGGATTAGGTCAGATCAGCTTCTTCTTGGCTGGCTATTTTCTACAATCGATAAGGAAGTTCTTGCACAGGTGATTCATTGTGAATCATTTGCTAAGGTATGGTCTGTTCTTGAGAATTTATACTCTCAGCAAACTCTTGCTAAGTCATTTCAATTAAAACAACAATTGAGATCTGTGAAGAAGGATTCTCTCTTGGTTAATTAATATATCTTGAAGATTAAAACCATAGGACATGCTCTAGCAGCTATTGGTGAACCCCTTAGTGATAAAGATTTACTGCTAGCCATTCTGAATGGTCTAGACAGTGATTATGAAACTGTTGCAAGCCTTATCACATATCAAATGGATGACATCAACCTAGAAAAGGTTCAATACCTTCTGTTAATGCATGAACAAAGACTGGATGTTAGAAACACTTCGTTGTCTTCTGTCTTAAATTTTGATACTGCATCACCGATGAATGCAACCCCACATAGTAGGATAAAGACTGGATATGTTGTTGTTATCACCGATGAATGCACATGTTGCATCCTACTGGTCAAAGAATGGAAGAGGACCTATTCATAATCGAGGCAATTTTATTAACAGAGGAGGTGGTCCTATGAATAGAGGAGGTAGAGGATGTTGCAGATCTAACTCTAGGAGGATTTATTGTCAATTGTGTGGAAAACCTAGACACTTTGTTGACAAGTGTTACCATAGGTTTGACAGAAATTTTCAACGGTTTTCTAATCAGAATTTTGGAAGAACTGGTAGTCTATCTCAATCTGATCCAAGAGCATATATTACTGCACCTAGTGACTCTAAAGAAGTGTTTCTGAGTGAAATAGGGTCTGTTCAAGGGGCTCACTATGGTAACTTTCCTCAAGCTTCAGAAAATCAACCTTCTTCTTCTTCTTCTTCTCATAATGGTGATCCTTCATGGTTTGATCATGTTGCACCTGTGTTATCTTCTTCCATCAAGCCTGAAGTCTTTTCTACAAATGTTTCTTCTTTGACTCCATTGTCAAATCAGTGTAAAAGGCAGTCCTTATCTTGTCATGCACTGCCCTCAAATGAAATCTTAGCTCGAAATAAAACCGTGTCAGCAGTGGCATGCACGATTAGGACATCCTTCTTTTCTTGTATTACAGTTAGTATTGAATAAAATTTATATTCCTTGCTCTAGATCTTTTCTTTCTTTCTGTGATTCATGTAAGGTTGGAAAATGACATCAACTTCCTTTCTCTACTTTTAAAATCACAGCAAAGAAACCATTGGAATTAGTTTATTCTGATCTATGGGGTCCATCTCCTATTGTCTCTACAGAAGGTTATCGTTATGATATCATTTTTGTTTATGCTTATGCTAGATACACATAGCTATATCCATTGAAACGTAAATCTGATGTCTTGTCCACCTTTGTAACCTTCCACAAGTTTCCTGAATTACAATATCAATCCAAGCTTAAGGATTTGCAATTTGATAATGGTGGAGAATTTCAAGCCTTTGTACCATATTTTCATGATCATGGTATTCAACCTCGTCTAACATGCTTGCATACTCACCAACATAATAGAGTTACTGAAAGAAAGCATAGGCACATTGTTGAGATGGGTCTTACTTTATTAGCCCATGCTCATATTCCTTTAAAATTTTAGGTAGAAGCCTTTCAAATTGTTGTCTACACTATAAATATGTTACCAACTTCTCCTCTTAACTTTGCCTCTCCATTTGAATTGCTCTATCACAAACAACCCAATTATTTGTTTCTTCAACCCTTTGGATGTGCTTATTTTCCTTTCCTTCAACCCTATAACAAGCACAAGTTTGATTTTCACTCAACCAAATGTGTGTTTCTTAGATATAGTCACGTTCAAGATGGTTATAAGTGCTTACATCCATCTGGTCGGGTTTATGTTTCTCGGCATGTTCACTTCAATCCTAATGATTTTCCTTTTCCTACTTTGTTTTCTTCTTCTTCTTGCTCCTCTCAATCTCTTCTTGCTTCTAACAGTCTTTCTACTCTATTTCTTCATTCCTTTTCTTCTTCTTCCCCTCGGGTAGTACAGTCCTCTATTCCTTATCTTCTTTGTTTATTGTACCTTCTTCTTCTTCTGACCCTTCTTTGTTGTCAACTTCTTCTCAACAACCTATATCTAATCCTTTACCTAAATCTACTTCTAATCCTGCTCCTTCTATTCATCCTATGATTACACGATGTAAATCCAAACATCTTTTGTCCTCTTCTCCTCATGCTTTAGTGAGCACTCTAGAGCCTACTTCAGTTCATGATGCTCTCTTGGATCCTCAATGGGTTAAAGCTATGCAAGAAGAATTTTTTGCCTTACAGAATAATGATACATGGGATCTTGTTCTTTTTTCTTTTGATATGAATCTTATTGGCTGTAAATGGGTGTTTCGTATTAAACATAATTTTGATGGGTCAATTCTCAAGTACAAAGCTCTATTAGTAGCTAAGGGATTTCTTCAAACTCCTGGTATTGGTTATGCTGAAACTTTTAGCCCAGTTGTTAAGGCACCTACTATTCGAGTTCTGTTTTCTTTGGCTGTCACGTTTGGTTGGGATATTCAACAAGTTGATGTGAATAATGCCTTCCATAATTGTGATTTAACTAAAACAGTGTTCATGTCTCAACCTGAAGGCTTTGTTAGTCCTCACTTTCCTTCTCATGTTTGTCGATTGAAAATTTTTTTGTACAATCTTAAGCAAGTTTCTCGGGCATGGTATACAAAACTTAGAACTACATTACAAGGTTGGGGATTTGTGCGAGTAGTTTCGGATGCTTCTTTCTTTATTAAGAAGTCTGCTTATTATGTTTTGTTCATCCTTGTTTATGTGGATGATAGTCTTGTCATTGGTTTCGATCCTAAAGTTCTTCAATCATTTATTCGAGATCTAGATACTCATTTTGCTCTCAAAACTCAAGGATTAATGAATTATTTTTTGGGTTTTGAAGCTCATAGAGATAGCACTAGTTTCTATCTTACTCAACCCAAATATACAATAGATTTGTTGAAAAAGGCTGCTATGCAAGTCGCAAACCTTGTTCCACACTAATCAATTTGGGGGTTTCCTTGACAAATGATGGGGAATTATTTTCTGACCCTTCTCTCTATAGAACTGTCATTGGTTCTCTTCAATATCTCACACATACAACAATACCTGATATTGCCTTTATGGTAAACAAACTAAGTCAGTTTTTATCCTCATCAAAACAGCAACACTGGTTGATGTTCATTTTGTTCGTGAGAAAGTCGAGAATGGTGAAGTCGAAATTAGATATGTTCCTACACTTTATCAAGTTGCTGATATCTTCACTAAGGGTTTACCTAGAGACAGATTTCTTTTCCTATGTCATAAGCTTGTTCTTAAGCTGTCTCCTATACCTTCTGGTTTTGCTGCTACTCCAGACAAGTTACAGCACAAGACTTCTTTCTCTATGGAGTCTGCTTTGAGGGGGAATGTAGAAGAGAGAGAATTTTTGTTTGTTTTATAGTTGCTACCACTTGTTTGCTATGGTTAGGATGTTGTTAGACTATTTAAATGCTGTTGCTTTCAGTTAGTTTGTTGTAATCAAGTTGCTCAACTTGCTGCAACTTGCAAATTGTTTGTTAACAAGGATTAGCTGAATATAAATACTCAGATAATTCTTATTTCTATTATTGAGAATGGCATTATTTTTCAGGAACACTCCTCTCTCTTCCTCCGGTGTTTTCTCTCAATCTTTCTTCATTACTGCCTTGAAGCTCTCGCTTCACAATTGACATATACTGGAACAACAGAAATTACTAGGCAACCTTAGGTTTCATTTTTTCTTAAATGAAAATATTTTATTAGTTCTAGCTCAATTTGAAACCTAAGATTTGAACTAGAGAAGGAAATGATCAGGGGATAGTTTTCCTGTGTAATATGTTTAGATTTCAAAAATTCCTTTCCAACTGTGGTTGACAGTTTGCCTACATTTTGACATAGATTTGCTGGACATAATCTTGTTTTAGCTCTTGCTAGTGTCTTCTCCTGATAAGAAGGAATGTCAAGCAGCTCTAGAAGTGGTCAATATTCATTTCAGAAATACATTATTCCAGGAGAGTAACAAAGTTTTACGCATATCCATTTCTTTTCCCTTAGGTTATGATGGATATGCCTTATGTTTCATCAAAAATATTGTTTTGTCAGCTGTTTGGTTTTTATCTCATTTCCATGTTTCTTGATTGAAATATGTTCTTCTCTCTTTTCAGGAGGTGTGTTTTATGTATATTCTACTTAGTGGTATTATTTTGTAGTTTTCCATTGCTTAATTATGCTTTTATGCTTCCACGAATGATTTTGTTGTTATTGTTGCTGCTGTTAATTAATTTATTGAGTTTTCTATGATAAATTAAATTTATGTTAAGAACTTTCCTTATGCTCACAAAATTATAGTTATCACTTCATCATATACTAATGTAGGCATCTAGGGAGTTGGGTGTCATTTCATCTGTTTCTCCCCTTATATTATGGTTCTGTGTGATCTGCGTTTATTTAATTGCTTTGTTACCTAGTTGCATTGGATACTAACCTGACTCTTTGTCTCTTTGTTTTTAGAATTCTTATGATGATGCAAAAAGTGGCTTCTCACAAGAATGAGAATCGAATGAGCTCTTCAGCTGTAGCAGCTTGCATGGCACCATTACTTCTTCGTCCCCTTCTGGCTGGTGACTGCGAACTTGAAAATGACTTTGATGTGGGCGGTGATGGTTCTGTTCAACTTTTGCAAGCAGCTGCTGCAGCTAACCATGCTCAAGCCATTTGTATAACTCTGCTAGAGGAGTATGACAGTATATTTGGGGTATGCCTTGACTGCTGTTCTTTAATATATAAGCTCTTTCACAGAGCCAGGATATACATGCTTCTATATATACTCTAGTGATTTTGGCTTTATGATTATCGGATTTCTATAAGCATCCAAGCATTGTCCAATCGCCACTGTGACCACTGCTTGACAAATTATTCCTTTTCACAAAATACCTCTTGGTCCATATCTGCAACAAGTTACTTTTTTAAACCTTAGGATTTATACCCATCAATTGCTTCTTTTAACTAAGGGTAAAAAATTATTCCACTCTTGGTGGCATTTACCCATAAAAGCCTTTCTCATAATAAAGTGCTCTGAAGCTACTCTATGCCCTGTTGAAGTTAAGTTGGAAGGCCTGATAGCCTCCTTTAATAAATCCCAAGCACTTAGAAGTTATTTCTCCCAACTAGCCAACATTCTCATTCTTTTTGAGCTTGAAGTTCCTAATCAACATGTTATAAAAGAAGATGCCAATAGTGACCTTAAGTATGTCAAAGAAAGAAGGCCTCGCTCCCTAGCATGACTAACAAGCTAGCTCTCTATCCCATCATGTCACCAACCACAATCAACTCACTCTTTCACCTGAAGATCAGAAATTACTGTAAATGAAAAAAAAAAAAAAAAAAAAAACTCAATTCAGACATCTTCAACAGGACCTGCTTTGCCTCGTATAAAGTAATGGTATTGTCAAAACACACACGCAAGGTTTCCGAAAATGGGGGACTGGTTCTAGCACAAAACCCTGCTCAATTTGTTGCCTCTCATGTGTTTTAGCAGTAAAACTCAAGATTCAGTATTGCAAAATCACTCTATCTGCATATTGTGTACATTTAATTAAGAAGGCATTTTACTGATTTAGACTTTTCTTTTGATAGTTAACTTAAAGGGCCTAAGCTAGGATCACTTTTTGTGGGGATACAGCCTAAGCATTTTGGTTTCTTTGTTTATTTAGATGCCACATACCAACACACCAGGAAGAAACCAATGATCTACATTTGACAAGCATTATTTAGTTAAGGCTGATATGTTTTAGGATGTCATGGAAGTTCTTTGTTTTTTCTTTCATGAAAGCTCATGTAGTTTACGAAATATAAAATCTGATGCGGGATCTTACAAGTGATGTGGCTGTGTTAAAATTTTACTGCTACCAAAAGAAATCAAAAAGAAAAATTTTCTTTGCTTCTTATGAATTGTCAACTTACTAATCTGATTGTTGAATATGTAGAAAAGTATATATATATATAAAGTAAACCTAGCGTGAGATCCCCATGGAGGTGTTCAAGGTGGTCTTCCTTGCTTTTGTATATTGTTGGCTTAAGGAGGCTGAGATTGGAAAAGATATTGTCAATAATTTTAAAAAGAATCATTGGTTAAGAATTCTTTTGGTTGTGTGCAAGTTTAATATTCCCAGGGTACCAATCAAAGAAAGATTTAGTGGCGGGTGAAGGCTGCAGTGTGAAGGCTCCAGCCTTCAAAAATTTGTTAAACCCTTCATCAAGTATTGGATCTTGAGTACCCAACTCAACAGGCATTAATCCAATTACTTGGATTTAGATATGTCACTCTACTGTCTCCCCCTGGCTCTATTGTTTTGGTACTTCCTCTAGCCATTGCTTGTCTTTGTCCCTTGGTACTTCAATGTGGACAGAATCACACCAGGTTCTCACTTGTGTAACAAAATTTCAAAAAATATTAGATATAGGCACAATAAGGAGAGTTTGGTTGCAATGCTAAAGTTGCTTCCTTGTGACTGGAAGGCTCCAACCCTAGCAAAGTTGGGAGCCTCATGCATGAAGGACACCCTTTTTTAATCACAGAGAGAGAAATTTCATATGCTATCTTTTTTACTGAGGATCACGTTGTGATGTGTAGAATTTTGTTTGAACAATACTGTCAGTTCTTTTGTATGCTTATTATTATTACCTATAGTATATTGGTTTCTACTTTTGTGCCTCCTGCTCATTCTATTCTAATAAAAGGAATATAGCTTGCTCTGTAGGAATCCTGAAGTTTCCTCATTTTTTTGCCTTTTTGTAGTTTTTAGTCTGGTTAGTAATCATGATTTGTTTGCAGGAAAATGCCATGTCAACTGAACTGTACTCTGACTCAGAAGAAACTGGAACTGATAGTGAGGAGTTGTCTGATGACTATGATGAGGATGATGAGATTGAAGATGATGGAGATGAAGATGGAACAGAAGGTTCTGATGCAGAGTTAGATGAACACTCTGAACATGCACCAGATGAAGCTCAGAGTGAGACTGGCAAAACTGGAGATGAAGAACTTTATAATGATAAGGCTAGTTCTCCCGCTTCTTAACATGCACATTTACATGTGTACACATCAAAATGATAGTAAAGTTGAGCAACTTAACATTCTTTTGTTGCCCTAGTTCATTGAACAACTATGCCACCTCACCCCCCCCCCCCCAAAAAAAAAGGACATATTATTTAGGGGAGTGAAAATTTTGGTTTATTTATGATGTAGAACACTGGAGTCTAGAATAAAATTTACCAAGTTGCAGAGAGAATCCTGAGAGAAAAAAGGTAAAATAGATTTGAAACACAGCCTAAAGTGACTGGTTCTTCAGCCAAACAGGGCTCGGCATCTATTAAGCATCCAGGAACGAGGAAGATAATTCTTCTGATAGTAAAACTGCCCACCCTATGGAAAACATTACAACTGTTTAAATAGTCCTCCTAACTTAACCCACAACAATTAGGGTTTAGTTTCCAAGTTCTGTTGGTCCAGACACCTTCAACTCCTCCTAGGCCCATGAGGAAAACATGGGCTTTAAGATAAGACTCTAAAAACCATAACAACATAGTCAGAACCCAAATAAAAACAACATGATTAGAAAGCTATGAAAATAATAAAATATGCAAAAATACAAAAATAAACCTGCTAATATTTTTTTTTATTGCTCCTGCATCAATTAAACAGTTGGATATTGGTGCTCCTATGTTAAATCATTGGACAGGCCTATTTCCACTGGCTTCTCCAAGATTAAAAAAGATGTGAAATGACGAAACCATCCCTTAAGGTCTAATTGTGCTCTTACTTTGGAGGCATTTTTGTCCTTTAATATAATTTGGGCTTACAAAAGCTGGGGCTGTCCTGGTGAGAAGGCTATTCTCATCTGCTCATGTGGACAAGTCTTTATTTAATGTGTCCATATTTTGGAAGTACCTCTTCTAGTTGTGCCTCTGACACTGGTTTCTTGACTTTCTTTTGCTCTCCTCTGTTTTGATTCTCATAGTGACTTTGACAGATTTCTCCTTTATCCTATGTGATTGCTTTGCTGTATAGTCCTTTATGTGATTAGGGTTAATGTGCAATTCATGTGGTTCATGTTGAATTCATTTTCTGAGATATGTGTAATACAGAAATCTGATGGACCTAGCTTGGATTCTGAGTCCAATGAATCAAATGATCAACATAAAGTCAATCAGAAGTCATCATCAAGCTCTCATCAAAGTTCCTCTGTCCAACATGATAATGTACAAATTAGTGAGGCTTTACCAGATCAAAGTTACAATGGTTCAGCAATGCAGGCTAATGAGTCTGCTAAAGCATTAGGAGATGATCCTGCAGAGCCAGGCTTGATACATGATTTAACTGATGAGAGTTCATCTTCACATATTCAGAAGTCTACAGCCATATCAGATGAAGCAGCTCATGGTGGACGGCGTACTGCTGCTGTATGGGGGCGTGCCCCTGTGAGTACAAATTTGATTCGAGCCATGCTTTCTGCTCTTTTCTTTTAGTAACTGCCTTCTGTGACTATTATCACAGGGGATATACCTCTTAACATAACTTTTGGTTTCCTTTATTTGTTATATTGAGCTCTACGAACTTTACCAGGTGTAAAATTTATTCTTGCTGGAAGAGCCTATCAATTTCTCCACATTATTAACTAAGAAGATTATGTTTTTCCCAATTTAACTTTCTAATTTGGTATTTCAACTTTCATATGCATGTTCAGGCAAAGAAGAACCTTTCAATGGAAACTATTGAATTTTCCTGTGAAGATGAGTAAGTGATTCATCAATCCATCCATTTAAACTTTGCAAGCAAAACTAGTTAGTGTTTATTAAAAGTTGTTTTTGCTACTAATTTTGTCTAGTTGTTATTATTGGGATAATTGTCTCACCAATATTTTTGTTTAATTGATTATTAGAGAGGCTAGTCAAATTGTGGTATGTATGCCTCGGATATGGCTGAAATTTGAAGCTGTGCTTCTATAATACACTATTTTGTAATCAAGTGGCCTCCTATGATTTTGTTCTTGAGAGAAACCTTTTCATGAACTTCATGAGTTGAATCTAATGATCTATTATCATAAAATGCCACTACTAGTCATATTCTACATACTTTTTTATTTTTAACTATTTTCCTTGAATTTAGTGATGAGTCAATAATTATTGCACACATCTTAATCTGAATGTCTGTAGCTTGCTCTAAAATGACTCCAGCAAATGCAATACAAAAAACTTGTTTGATGTTAAAGCATTTAACCTTTACTAACTTTGAATTGTTCAATCTGTCAATTTTTTTACTAACAGGGCTGAGATTGAGAGGCTTGAGGCAACCAAAATTGATTTGCAAAATCAAGTTGAGGAAGAGGTAGGAGCTTTATTTTCTTATTGGTAAAAATTATGCTTCTGTTAAATTTACTGGATATTGCTTAATGTTTTTTCCCCTTCCATCTCCTTTCATTGTAGGCTAAAGGAAATGCAGTTCTACAAGCAAGTCTGGAGAGCAAAAAGAATGCTTTGCTTGAGCGTCGTCTAGCTCTTGAGCAAGATGTATTTGCTACTTTTGATCTTTACATTCTTGTTAAACCTCCATTCCCCCCCCCCTCCCCCCGCGCAGTCTTTATGCATGCTCCATTTTCTGTTCTCTTAAAATTTTGGTCATACATGGCTCTGAAATGTGTTCATACTTTATGGAGAATTATTGTTGGTATCTGCTTATACAATCTTCCTTCTTGGTATTGCATTTTTTGAGACTTTTTCAGGAGGAAGCTTGGTGTAGAACCAAAGATGAAAGAAAAAAGGAGAAAGAAGAAGAAGAGAGAGAGGGAGAGAAAAAATTGTAATAGAAGGGATTATATAGAGATTAGGATAATTTAACTTAATTAAATAGAGATTAGAAATAATTGTGACTTAACTTTAGGTTAATTAATGTCGTTAGTAATGGAGGGGGTGGTGTTGTCATTTCGAGAAAGTTTAGGGGCTGCTTTGATGAAAATAAAATACATGGGGTGTCTAGGTCAAAGGTTCAAAGTATAGGGGGTGTATGGTTAATTTCCTTTTAGTAATGGAGGAGGTATCGTGGCTGTTTTAGAAAAATTCAAGAACCAATTTGGTGATAAATAAAGCTTAGGATGTTTGAGCCAAAGGCCCAAAATACAGGAATTGTATGGTCGACTTACTCTTAGTGATACTTCACCAAAATGGAGCAAGCTTGTTAGTTCAAAAATGGGTAACTGGCTTATTGGGTTTTGATATTGGATCATTCCAATTGCATCATGAAATGGGGTTCATTGTTCTGTTCATTGCCTAAGCCAAAACCCCATTTGGATTTGGCTATGCCTACTTCTAAGTTTGGTTATGGCTTAGCAAGGCAAAATGAAAGGAAATAATGCTCAGTGATGGCGATATGACTCATGTTGGCACCATGAGTGGTCGGAAAAAGGAACGATGAAGCTTCCTAAGGTATTGGCAAATTGGAAAAAATGGAAAGAACCAGTGGAGAGAAAAGCTTTCCTCATTTCTGTCATCGACAATGAAGAACTTTAGTAAGCCCTTCTCCTCCCTTGATCTTCTCTCTTCTTCCTCACTGCTTTAAGCCATCAAACTCTACCCACTTCCACTCTCACAATCTCTCTCCCTCTGATTACTCACTAACTGCTTAATGATTCTCTACCCCTTCTATAATCAGTATTTGTAGGCACCAAAGACTCACACACATTGATTTCCCTCCATAGTTTTCAACCCTTCCATCTCCTTTAGTAACTCCAATGTCTGACTGCTGGTTGGCCTCATTAGAAAACTACCATGTTTAGTGGTGCTTGCTCATTTTTCTGCATAAATGTCTTTAACTGGTGTTGCTTCCTCTTCCAGGTGTTACTTTCCAAGTTATCTAAGCAATTGTGGGTATTTCTCTTCCATTTCTTCTTCTTGCCCCCGAGTAGCTATCAAGACCCTAGTCTTGAATCTAGGATTTTTAGAATATAATTGAGAAGGAAGAATAGAGGGAAGAAATGGAGAGATAATAGAGAGAAAGTGGAGGAAAACAAAAAGACTTTAGGGAGAAAACAAAGAGAGAAGAACAGAGGAAAACAGAGAGTAGATAGAGCTATTCTATTCTTCCTTCTCAATTTGGCTAGTAGAGCTATTCTATACACCAAATCGGGATTGATTATGCACTCTGAGCAAATTTGGCTAGTAGAGCTATTCTATATACCACCATTCCAATCTTCTCTAATACTCAAAAGGTCCAATTTAAAAAGGAGTTAGCTTTCCCAAATATGACCACTCCCTTCAAAGGAGACTCAAAAATACTGTCACCAATGTGGAACTCCAGGTCCCTACTTTTGTTGTCAGCATATCTCTTCTGACGACTTTGAGCAATCAGGAGTCTCTGTCGAAAAACTGCAATCCTCTAGGTGGCATCTTGTACCATCTCAAGACCCAATAGTTGTCTCTCGCCCACTTCATATCAACAGAGAGGTGACGGACATTTTACCGTGAAATTCCTCATATGATGCAACTGCCAAACTTGAGTGATAATTGTTGTTGTGGCAGAATCCATTAGCATCAACTGATCATCCCAGTTACCCTTCCATTCCAAGGCGCATGATCTCATCGTATCCTCTAAACTTCAAATGAGTACTGAAAACCTCATGTAGGCTTTTTCCAAAACTTGTACCCAAATTGAGGGTTTCAATCTAACACAATAGAAATGAGTACTTCATGTAATCTCTCTCTCTTATATGCTCTTAAGCCAACTTGTCCAATGACCAAGTAATTTTGATGGCAAGAAAATTCATAGACTTAGTTGACCCATAATTACCCAAACTGTGCTAGGCCTATCTCTAGTTTGTGGTAATCCAGACACAAAATCCATAGTAATTTGCTCCTATTTCCATTCTGATAGTGGTAGTGCTTACAGTTTTCCCACTGGCTTCTAGTGTTCTATGTTGAGTTGTTGACAAGTGGAGCATTTGGCCACATGCTCTAGAATAGTTTTCTTTATCCTTTTCCATCAAAAATGTTCTCGCATATCTCTATAAATATTTTTCTCTCATGATGGATACTATATTTTGAGCTATGGGTTGTCATGACCCCAAGGATATAATAGTAATTGTAGTTTATTTGCAGTTATTATTTACAGTTATGTGCAGTTATTTGTAGTGGAGCAGTTATGAAGTAGTGGAAGGAGTGGTAATTGTTTGGTAAAATCTATTGGTTAGCTTTATATATAAAGCCATAACCCACAGTAGCGAGAGTAGAAATAAATTGTCAAGAGGTTATTGAAGTCTCTTAGTTTCCCTTATTGTTCTCTCTATTTCTCTCTACTTCATGTCAGTTTCTCCCTCATTTTTGTCTAATTCTCCCTATTATTCTGTCTGATTCGCCCTATTATTCTTCCTATTTCTCCCTAAATTCCATTATATCTTTGAAGGAAACATTAGTTAGGACTAGGATCCTGACATTTGGTATCAGAGCAACAATTTCTCAGCCTAAGGTCTAGCTTTTCTTTTTTGGATTTCCTCCATGGCTGAGAGTTACTAGACGCTTGAAACTTCTATGGATAGATTTGAAAGGAAACTGGACGAACTCATGATCATGATAGCCAAACGATATCGGGTTAGTCTTCTAGCGAAATTACTTTCTAGGGAATATTCTGATCCAGTTATTCAACAAAAGAAACCAGTTCCTATGATAGTTGGAGATCCACTCTTGCTAGGTAATGATGTGATTCATAGAACTCCGCTAGTCAACTTGCGGGAGGATTTTTTGTTAGAGGAGAAGGATGAACAAATTCTAGAAGATAATGAGTTTCCCTTGGAAGAAAATGAACAATCTGAATTGGCATCTAATAAGACATATGTTCTTAGCATCTACTCTAAAGGTGGTTAGGTTTCAGCCATTGTGGAACCTGCAGAACATTCTCACCTCTTCTTATGAAAGCCAGATGCCAAGAAAGGAATAGCAATTGTCGGAAAAATCAATGTGACACCATTGGAGGAGAAATCTGTTGAAGATGAACCTATGGTGTACGATAGCAAGATGGAAGCTAAAGATGAGTTTAAGGAAAAAGCTCAAGAGGAGCAAAGAAGGATGCAAAAGGAACAATTGAATAAACAGAAAAATCATGATGCGTAGCGGAAGGTGGGTATCAAATAGTGAGAGCGGGGATTGGATGAAGAATATTGGTTAAGTTACTGAGATTTCTTGGGGACAAGAAATCTTTTAAGGGGGAGGGAATGTCATGACCCCAAGGATATAATAGTAATTGTAGTTTAATTGCAATTATTATTTACAGTTAGGTGCAATTATTTGTAATGGAGCAGTTATGAAGTAATAGAAGGAGTGGTAACCGCGTGGTAAAATCTGTTGGTTAGTTTTATATATAAAGCCATAACCCATAGTGTTGAGATTAGGAATGAATTGTCAAGAAGTTATTGTAGTCTCTCATTTCTCCCTATTGTTCTCTCTATTTCTCCCTATTTTTTGTCAATTTCTCCCTCATTTTTGTCTAATTCCCCCTATTATTTTGTCTGATTCCCCTTGTTATTCTTCCTATTTCTCCCTCAATTCCATTTCTATCTTCAAAGGAAACATTAGTTAGGACTAGAGTCCTGACATGGGCTTCTATCAAAATCTCCTGTCTTAGATCATCACTAGCCAGTACACATAATCCTCCTCTAAATTTGAGGACTCCATCCTCTCCCACTACGAAATAAGTCCCAAGTTTCACCTCTGCCTTAATCCTTTTATACTAAGAATCACTAGTCTGAGCCACCTTCTACCTAGAAAAGTTGGTGTCACAGTCAAGTCACTACAAGAAGCTATCTTTCCATATGGTATTGTCATGTACTTGCGAGGCATACTATAATAAATAGAATTTTGTGGTAATAGGCGCTATAAACCATTGTATATGGGTAGTAATGGTGTGTGATACTTAGGCAGTTATTTTAGGCGAGAGATGTAGAATGTGAGGGAAGGCTATAAATTGTGGCTGACCCTACTATTGGAATCATCCAGAACTTGAATGAAATCTTGATTCTCTCTCAATTCTTCTGTCCTTCTCTATCTCTCTCTATTTCTCTAATTCTCTTTCCCTCTACTTCACGAGATTCTTCTCGTTCTCACTGAGATCTCTACCAATCGGGAGAGATCAATTCTCAAGCATTGCCAGATCCTTGTGGATATGATAATTTGGTATCAGAGCCAAATTCTGGGACTTGCGAACGAAGGAGACAACAATGGCTGAAGGCAAGCGGATGAAGAACTTGGAGGCTCAAGTGCAGCAATGCGGATCCTCGATGGTGGATTTGCAGGCAAGGGTAGACCAATTGGAGTTGGGATCCGATAGGAACCATGAGGCGATTGTCGCCGTCAACAGGAAGTTAGATGTGGCGGTAACGCAGATCTGAGAGGAGTTGCAAGGATTTATGGTGATGTTCGCAAGGTAGCATCAGGTAAGCATTCCACTTGATTTTCCCCCTCGAGAGAGAGCAAAGCCGATTCTGCCAGGACAGGGTAGAACAAATCCAATTATGCCAGGGAGAGGAAGGAATCAAAGGACCACTGAGACTTTGGTGGGAAGAGAAGATCAGGGGAGGTTGGATTGGAACAGCAATAGAAGGCGTCAGTAGGCCACAATCCGAATGGTTTACCCATGCCGCAATTGGAAATTCCTTTGTTTAATGGGGCGAACCCCCACTGGTGGGTTAGGAGATGTGAAAGGGTGTTCAAATGGTATGGAGTGGCCGAGAGGCAAAAGGTGGCAATAGCAGCAGCCTATCTTAACGATGCAGGGGACGCTTGGTACCAAGGGTGGTCCAAGGTCCAAGAATTCTACAATTGTGAAGATTTTGTAGAAGAATTCTATGAAAGGTTTGGGGATCGAGGGCTATCGGACGTGGTTGAAGAATTTAACAAAATCAAGCAGGTGGGAAAGGTAATGGAGTACCAACTAAGATTTGGGGAGTTGAAGGCCTTGATGCTCAACCACAACCCATTCTTAACAAAGGTATATTTCGTTTCAAGCTTTATAAGCAGCTTAAACGAGGAATTGAGACCCCTGGTGAAGGTGCTAAGACCCCAGACTCTGAAGCACGCTGCTAAGAGTGATAGGCTACATGAGATGGCGGTGGAAGCACTGATGAAGAAGCAGAGGGCAATGAATAAGAGTGTTATCCCAGTGAATTCACTACTCGGTCGGAGTTATACCAAGGAATGGGGATGAGGATCTCCAGGCATGAAGAATTTGGCACTATTAGCCCCCAACCCCCAAGGAGGGAAGACCCTAGAACAAAGGAGACAAGCAGGCCTTTGTTTCAGGTGTGGAGACAAGTATTACATGGGCCATCAATGCAAGAAACAACTCCTGTTTTTTAGAAGGGGAAGAAGGAGATTTGGTGGAAGAGGGGGAAGCATCACACACACAAGAAGAAGAAGAAGACAATTGTGAGATCTCCCTACACGTCCTAAAAAAACTCACCAACAGCAAGATAATTAAGGTAGAGGGGCAAGTGAAGCAGAGTAAGCTAATGATCTTGATTGATAGTGGGAGTACCCACAGTTTTTTAGGTGAGGGTACAGCTCGGAGGTTGAAATTCCCCTTAATTCCCACTCAGCCATTGACAGTGACGATGGTCAATGGGAATAAGGCAATGAGCAGGTCTGCTTGTGCAGGGTTTTGTTGGGATATGCAAGGAAAGGGATTTGAGGCTACTAAAATTAGGGGGATGTGATGTAGTATTGGGGGTTGATTGGATGAAAAATGTTAGCCTAATCTACTTTGACTTTAACAAAATGGAGGTGACCTTCAAGAAGGAGGGAAGGAAGATGACACTGAGGCAACAAGGAATTGGGGATATGCAAGATGATTACAGGCAGGGGGTTACATAAGCTATTCAAGCACAAGATGAACTAAGTGGCTTAGTTGTTCTCTGTTCAAGCCACTGAGGAAGGAGATGAGGAGCCGGTACAGAAGGGGAGTTCATGTTAACCATCAAAAGTTCCCCACAATCCCACATTGAGGTACATCATTCTAATCTACTTAATATGCTCCTAGTTGAATTTGAGAATTTATTTGTAGAGCCTCAATCCCTACCCCCAACCCGAGCCATTGACCACACCATCAACCTTAAGCCCCACACAGAACCCGTTAACATTCATGCCTACCGCTCCCTCCTAACCAGAAAACAGAGATCAAAAAATTGGTTAACGAGATTCTCCACAAGTCCCTCATAAGACCCAGCCACA
This sequence comes from Diospyros kaki, assembly GCA_036245055.1. Lineage (NCBI taxonomy): Eukaryota > Viridiplantae > Streptophyta > Magnoliopsida > Ericales > Ebenaceae > Diospyros > Diospyros kaki. Next base: position 12,363,266 of record BSEG01000015.1, on the reverse strand, counting down.
ACCCTTTTGCATCCCCAGTGTTATTGGTAAAAAAAAAAAAATGGCTCCTAGCGATTTGTATTGATTATTGCCAGTTAATCGACATAACCATCAAGATCAAATTCCCCATCCCACTCATTGATGACCTACTAGACGAACTAAAACATGCTACTATTTTTTCTAAGTTGGACCTGAGATCTAGATACCACCAAATCCGGAAAAATCCTATTGACATTTCCAAAAACTGCATTTAGAACTCACCAGGGCCACTATGAATTCCTTGTCATGCCCTTTGGCTTAATCAATGTCTCGACCACCTTTCGCTCTCTAATGAATCAGATTTTTGAGCCATACCTCAGAGATTTTATTCTTGTATTCTATGATGATATTCTGATATATAGCCCAACTTTTGACCTCTACTAAAACATTTGAGAACTACATTTGAAATTCTTAAGCTCGACAAGCTATATATTAAGAGATTAAAGTGTGCCTTCGCACAAAGCCAAGTGGAATATTTGGGATATATCATATCGGGCCAAGGAGTGAGTACATACCCCAAAAAAGTGGCTGATGTGACCAACTAGCCAAGACCAACGACTTTTGAGGCCCTGAGGGGCTTCCTGGGGTTGACCAGTTATTATAAAAGATTTGTAAAGGGGTATGGAGGCATAAGTAGGCCACTTACGGACCTATTAAAGAAAGACAACTTTGGGTGGGATCATAAGGCAGAGGCAGCCTTTGAGTCATTGAAGAGGGCTATGAGTGAAACCCCAGTGCTCGGCCTGCTAGACTTTGGCAAGACATTTGTGATGGAGACAGATGCTAGTGGAATGCACATAGGGGTAGGCCTCAGTGTGTATAAAAAGGAGTTGTTAGCAGTCATTTTTGTAGTGGATAAATGGAGACATTACCTTGAGGGGAACAAGTTTATCATAAAAATTGATCATGAGAGTTTGAAGTTTCTACTACAACAGAAACTTTACACCCACTTGCAAAGAAAGGGGATGACTAAATTAATGGGCCTGGACTATGCAATCCAATATAAGAAAGGGAATGAGAACATTGCGATAGATGTTCTGTCTAGATGACATGAAGAGGGAACAACTGTTGTCATCTTAGCTTTAGTTTTGGAGTGGTGTCAGGAGGTGGCCAATAGTTACGAGGGGGACAAGCAGGCCAAGGCTCTCTTGGAGCAACTGATAATTGCTCTTGCAAGTAAGGTGGGGTATACACTAGCAAATGGGGTGATAAGATTCAAGGGTAGGCTGGTGGTAGGAAACAACACAGAACTGAAGAAGAGGATACTACAGGCCTTGCTTGAATCCCTCTTGGTGGCCATTCAGAGTCCAAAATACTTATCACAAGGTGAAGCAACTGTTTAGCTGGCCTAAGTTGAAAAAAGAGGTGATGAAGTTTGTCCTTGCGTGTGATATGTGCAAGAGATGCAAATATGAGACGGTGGCCTACCCAAGGCTTTTACAACCACTGAATATTCCGAGGCAGGCATAGAAGAGTGTTTCCATGGACTTCATTGAAGGGTTTCCAAGGTCGGAAGGGAAAGACTTCATATTTGTGGTGGTGAACAGATTCTCCAAATTTGCTTATTTTATGGGCCTCACTCACTCTTACATAGCACAAGAAGTAGCTTGAGTCTTCTTAAACCAAGTGGTGAAAGTGCATGGGGTCCCAAAGACTATAGTGTCAAACCGAGACAAGGTTTTCACCAGCCTCCTATGGCAATCGGTAATGAAATCTCTAGGAGCTAAGTTGAACTTGTCCTTTGCCTATCATCCTCAAATTGACGGGCAAACCGAGAGAGTCAACCAATGCGTCGAAACCTACCTCAGGTGCTTGTGTTTTGCACACCCAAAGAGCTGGCACAAGTGGATTTCAGTAGCACAGTAGTGGCATAATTCCACCTACCACAGTGCCATTAAAATACCACCATTCGAGGCCCTTTTTGGCTACCAACCCCCCTATTGCTAGCTCTACTTGGCCTTACCGATGTGGCTGCGATGGATAAACACATGCAGCAAAGGTAGTAAGTCCTTCAGCAACTGAAGGACTTAGCCATGGCCCGGAATTGGATGAAACAAATGGCAGACAAAGGAAGGAGTGAGAGAACATTCAATGTGGGAGAGGCAATCTATCTGAAGCTGAAAGGACCCCATCTCAGATCCTTAGCTCCTGACCCTATCTCTAAGTTAAGTCCCAAGTATTTTGGTCCCTTTCCCATTGTGGCCAAATTTGGAAATGTAGCTTACAAACTGCAGCTATCAGAGGGAACTCAAACCCACCCGGTATTTCATGTATCGCTGTTGAAGAAGTCGGTAGGGAACCAACTAGTCAATGCCTAGTTACCCCAGAGACCCCTAGACTCTGAATTGCCTACAAAATCGACTGTCATTGTAAATCGCAAAGTCATCTATAAACATGGGGCCCCAATAATGCAGGTGTTGGTGTAGTGGTCCAGCATGCCTCCAGACAGTAGCACTTGGGAGTACCTCCCGAACTTACTTAAGCAGTTTCTTAGAGCTACTAGTCTCGTAACCATTTCTTGAGGACAAGAAATGTCTCAAGGGAAGAGTATTTGTCATGTACTTGGGGGGCATACTGTAATAAATAGAATTTTGTGGTAATAGGCACTATAAACCATTGTATATGTGCAGTAATGGTGTGTGATACTTAGGTGGTTATTTTGGGCGGGAGATGTAGCATGTGAGGGAAGGCTATAAATTGTGGCTGACCCTACTATTAGAATCATTCAGAATTTGAATGAAATCTTGATTCCCTCTCAATTCTTCTATCCTTCTCTATCTCTCTCTATTTCTCTTATTCTCTTTCCCTCTACTTCACAAGATTCTTCTCGTTCTCACTAAGATCTCTACAAACCAGGAGAGATCAATTCTCAAGCATTGCCAGATCCTTGTGGATTTGGCAGGTATCACTTCCACTTCCAAATGCCTGAATTCCTTGTCCTTCAGGTGTAGATGGACATTTAGTGTAGCTAACACACTCCCTCAGAACTTTCTGCTAAGTTTATTAGCTACTACATTAGCTTTCCTAGGGTGATATTAATGTCCATGTCAGTCTTTAATCAACTCCAGCCATTTCCTTGGTCTCAAATTTAGCTCCTTCTAAGTAAAAATGTACTTGAGGCTCTTGTGATCAGTGTAGACCTTGCATGATTCTCTATATAGGCAATACCTCCAGATCTTTAATGCAAAAACCACCGCTGATAGAGAAGTCATGAGTCAAGTAGTTCTTCTCATGCAGCTTTGAGTGATTAAAGGCATACGCTATATTACCTCTCATACTGCACTAGAATGCCACCCTTGCCTCAAAGCATCACTATAAATTGCAAAATGTCCACCTTCAGTTGGTAAGGACAATATAGGAGCTGTCACCATACTTTGCGTCAACTCTTGGAAACTTTTGTCGCACTTCTAAGTCCACTCAAACTTGGCTCCTTTCTAAGTAAGACTAGTAAGTGGCAAGGCAATACTGGAACATCCTTCAATGAACTATCTGTAATATCCAGCTAGTCTAAGAAGCTTCAAACCTCAGTAACTATGGTGGGTTGGGTCCAATTCACTATTGCCTCCGCCTTCTTTCAATTTACTGCTATGCCATTTTTGTTGGCCACGCCCTAGAGTCATGAGGAGCATGAGGAGCGCTTAAGATCGGTTCTATAGACACTATGGGAGAAGAAATTGTATGCCAAGTTCAAGAAGTGTGAATTTTGGTTAGACAGTGGTCAACAAGTCCTAAGTGGAAAATTATATACTCCTACATCATCCTCCCTTGATAGAGCCCTGTTTTTACGAGTCACAAAATAGTCCAACTAGAATGTGGGTTTCTCACGTCCCTATACCTGAAGACATGGTGCCTTTACTAGAATATCAAACCATGATCAACTTCCTTGTTCTTTTGGTTTTTGGCATTCTAACTCAACCTCTCTGGAAGAAAATAGGGTTCTAGATCGTTATAAAAAAAAGGAAAGAAAGTGCCACAATGCATTAAGCCTTCACTTTATTGTTTAGAGTTAGAACCTCTCTCTCTCCCTAGTGATTGCCTAGCTCTCTCCCCTCTTAGATCTGGGAGTCTCTGCGTGCTTGATGCCTGCCATAATTTCCAACAGGTTTCCCTCTGCTAGTTTGCGGCAATCATTTGTACATTATACTCCAATTTAGGAAAGCGGTATTTGTTGAGTTTCATGCCTACCATATTCTCTCAGAACTTCTGTTACACGGTTCTATATGTAGAATGTGAATATAACTTCTTACTATCTCTTATATAATAAATTATAGATGTATGTGATAAACAGAATGAAGAAAAAGCTTTTTGCATCCTTTTTTTTTTTTTTCTTTTTCTTTTGAATAAAAAAAGAAATTTGCAAGTTAACTGTTCATGCCCTTTCTTTTGCTTGAATCTTTGTCATGTTTAGGTGTTTGTGCTTCATAGGTATCATGAGCTTTTCACCAACTCTAAGTATGACCTTATATTGCTCCAACAGTTATCATTCTTCAGCTCTATCTTTATTATCTCCATGTTCCTTCTTTCCAGTTATTTTCCATTATTTTTAAACATTTTAGCTTGTGTTATTTTCATGGAAAGGAACAGTTCTCAGTTGTTATCTTTGTGCTAAAATTTGTTTCCGTCCCCTTTTTATCTTGATATTTCAATATTAAATATCAATAAGCATGCTTGCTTAATTGGCAGTGGGCTTTACTAATTCTTGGTGTTGGTTGTATTGCCAGGTTGCAAGACTACAGGAACAATTGCAGAAAGAGAGAGAGTTGAGGACTGTGCTGTTAGCTGGACTTAAAATGCCTCAAGGGTCTTATCCTTTCTCAGCTTCTGTTGATAAAAAGGTCTGTTTGCCTCTAGATCACTGGTATTATTAGTATTCATCATGCACTAAATATCATTTATAATTGTAATAAAGACTAAGGCTGAGCTTGAGGAAATTGCCCGAGTAGAGGCAGATGTCATCAATTTGAAACAGACAGCTGATGATCTTGGAGTGCAGCTTAATCGACAACGTGAACAGAACTTTAGCCTGGCACATGGCTCAGGCAATCAACTTGTTCAGACTTCAAATCATGAATCAAAATTGTAAGCTTGCCTTTTGATTTTGTGAGACTATCTTCATCCTTTTTTCCTGATTCACTTGTGCAATCTTTGCTCTGGTTATATACTCCTTCAAGCTCTGGTGTCTTTTAATGTTTAAGGAGATTCAAATATAAGATGCATGCTTGATAGAATCTTAGCTGTTCACTGAATTGCATGTAAGGTCTTCTGTTGCTTAATAATAGATAGGATATACTTCAGATGCTCATCTTTTGATACCTCTTTACGTTGAGTTTATTCCTTATGCTCTTTGTTGTTTATTTGCTTCACTTCTCCCTCTAGTAGTACTTGAGAAAATATAATTGATAGAATTTTAACTGTCCACTGAATTGCATGCAGGAAGTCTTTAGGTGCTTAGAAAACACAAAAGGTGCTAATCTTTTGGTCATTCTGTCTTAAGTTTATTCCTAATGTTTTTCTGCACTGAAATTATGGGTACAGGAAGGAGAAAGACAAGGATATTGAGACTACATCTACTTTATATGGTTCAAAGAGGTCAACTAGAAGTAAGGTACACACTGACGCCAGCCTGAAGCTTATTACTAAAGGACTGATAATTCCTTGATTTTTGGTTGTGTTTGTATGCATACAAATAGTTAAATTTCTGGATTTCTTGAAGTGTATTTTGAGGTGGAATAGCTGAATTTTCAGTGAAGTTTTGAAACATGAAGATGAGTTTGCTTGACTAATGTATCCTCTGCAGAAGACTTATTTTTTCCCTTTCCTTCCTGAGTTGCCAATGAAGTTAGGCCATCAGGATAGCCAAATTTTGTCTAGAGTATCATCTTGTGTGATTGTGGTCTTGAATACATTAGAATCTACATAATCAGTTCAATTTTTTCTAATTATTTCACAGAAAGTGTTGCTGGCTTTGTACATCTAAGTTCTCTAGTATTAGGCTTCTTGCATGGAGCTTTAAGCATCTGGCATGTATATTCCGACTAGTTATTTTTCTGAGAGGGTTTTCTTTTTTCAAACATTTAAGAATTCGACCCAAAAAAGAATAACAAACAGCTAAAAAGATAAGAAGCAATTATGGTTTACTTGATCTACTAAATGGAACTCATTAGGAGATGATTCTTTGCCCATTTTCAGTGTTTACTGGCTAGTTTATTGGTTGACAGACCTGGAGTAATCTTGAAAGGAATGTTAGTTGATGCACTCATCTCTCAAAGCAAAACGTTGGTCCAAGTTTGCCTTATGTATGAGGTGTGTGTGCGCAGGTGGGGTATGAACAGGATCATTGACTTAAGCTTTGACGTGGACTTTGGCTTTGTACATCAAAGTTCTAGTTTGCCTATGCAGATGAGCAATTTTGTGCTCAGTCTTGTTAAATTTTTCTTACATTCCCATGCCTTGGATATTACTTTAGAAGATACATTTTGTCAGTCTTCCTAAAGTAAGTGTGCATGTCTGACAACAGCCTGGCAATGCTACCTTCTATTGCTAACAGAACCTTAATCAAGGTTGCTTTGTTAACCTCGGTAATTAACCTCCAAATACATGGTTGAATTTGACTTTATTTGGTTTGTGAATGAGCCTTGATCATTTTGGAGATCAAGCTATTCAAACAGCTCTTTCATATATCCTTATATTAGTGACCTGTGAGCTCTTAACATTCAAGGGCAACTGAGATTTCTATATCGGGTGTTATTGATTTATTGACATTGAAATGTGGTAATCCTTGTGAAGAATAACTCTTTTGGTCTTTGACAGAATGATCAGTTGGATAAGGTAGACAGTGACAGGGAGATTCAGGAGGACTTTCCAATCTCAGGAAATAAAAATTTCACTCAGAACCAGCAGTCGGATCCAGTTCACAACTCCAAATATGTTGGGACTACAGGCACTTCATCTTCTGCAGAGGCACTGACAGGCAGGGTGGCTTCTGTCTTGTTAAAGAAGTCAGGTATAAGGGGTGAGGTAAGTTCATTCTTCTTGTCTTTGCATGTTATGTTTTCCTCCTGAAACACTAGATAACGTTTGTCAGAGTTGAGGGGCTTTACCGTGTCAAAATTGATGCTGGTCTGTCTTGTTTTTCACTTCCAAGTATATTTTGATTTCTATGCTGTGGAAAATGAGTTACCTTGCCTGTCTTATTTATTTTTGAAGAAGAATGTTTTCATTCCCATTGTCTGTGGCCTCTCTCTCATTTTTCTTCCTGTCGTGGGAAGCCAATACTTATCATATGTGTAGTCGTTTCCAGAAGAAAAGGCGTATTCAGTTATGGCGGAGATTTCATTCTTAAAAGCTGCTTTATCTTTTTTTTATCTTACCCAGATACAAATGCAACAATCTCACGTAGTCAGTTAACATTGCTTGCTTAGGTGCCTGGATTAGCTTACAAACCTTCCTACTCTTCGCAGGGGGCTAACGCTTCATCTGCACTATCAAGGCTGACAAATCGACTCAACTTCTTGAAGGAACGACGCAGCCAAATTGCTAATGAACTCCAAAATATGGACTTAGAACGCAATTCAGGGCATTCTGATCAAAGCCATGAAAAAAGTAAGGGTTCAGAATCACGCCAATCAGGCCTAAACGTAGACAAGCTTAGGACAGCAGATGGTCGGTCAGTCTACAACTCCGAAAAGGGCTCAGGACTAGACAGCAGTCAATCCATCCAGAATGTAGACTCTGCACAAACAGCAGAGGGCCATCAAGAAGAAAATAAGGAAAAGGATAGGAAATCCTCTTGTCGGTCACACCGAGCAACCCAAAACTCTGATAGAGGAAAGGCGAAAGATCAGTCAGCTCCAAACCTGGAAAGAGGAAAATCTGAAAGCTTCCCCAATGTGGACAAAGGGCGAAGGCCAGAAGTCCCTCCAAGGACATACTCTAGATGATGCAAGCTTTCTCTTTCAGCATTATCTTATGATTATCGATACAGCTTATCTCACTGTCAATTTTCTCAATAAGGATCAGACAGTTTGAGGAAGATGAATAAGCTGTTGGATTGAGGTAATTTGTAGGGACCCAAAAAAATTGATTTTGATGATCATATCTAAAGTAGCCGCTTCTGAATTCAGACCGGAACTGCCCCTCCACAAAACCGGGAAGTAGAAGAAGAAGAAGAAGAAAGGGCCCATGATGCATGTACAGATCATTTGTCTCCCCTGATGGAATTTGAATTCTTTTGAAATCATGGTTTTTTGGGTTTTTCACTTGTTCACAGACATGGTAGGACTTTTTGTAATTATTAGTGTTCTATTATGCAAGATATTTTGTCTACTGGTGCTCTAAGTGAAGCAGCCCTACACTGGAATCTTCTATGTTGCGAAAATAGTCTTGTAGTCAGGTACCACTAAGTGTTGGATATTCATCCTGATCATATTAGGCCATGTAAGATTTATTCCTTGAGAAATGGAACAACTGACTTTCAAGAAATAATTGTTCCCTAATTAACAGGTGTGTGGAATAACCGTACTACTTTCCCTTGGAGCTGGGCATGTAATGTGAGATTTAATAATAATCAAAGGAAGATGATCTAACGGAAGCTTGAAAAGTGGGCATGAATTTTGGGAAAGTTTCATCAAATTTCAGAGGCTCCCCACCTTAGAAGACATGTTAAATCAGGTGGCGTTGATTGCTTTCGAGGCTTTGTTGTGCTGCATCTTTTGAGCAGCTAGCGGATGAAAGGTTCTTATGGGGGTTCTTTGTTTTTCCTTAGAAATCTTATTATATATGTTATAGGAAGGTTCCAGGGGGCATTCATAGTCCAAATTCCATGAACTGTGAATATATGGGTGTTTTTGTAACTTTTACTTATTCTGGGAAAAGCAGACAAAAATTGGATTAGATTTTGACTTAAAACCAGATACCAGAACACTAAACTAAGCCCTAGGGATACTGTATTAACTCATAACCCTCCTGAACCAAACGTAATAGAAACTAGATATCAGCAATCAAAAGAGAAGAGTTAAAAGGAAGCTTACCACTCAATGGAATCCGCCAAAAAGGAAGGGAACTAGTGGAACAAGTCAAAAACAAAAATTTACACTTGCATACTAATCTCTAAATATTAATAAACTCAAATTTCACCTATTAGCATTGAGGCCTAGAATTGTTATTATTGTTAAAAGATAACTTTCACAAAGAAATTTTTTGTTTTGCTCTTATATTTAAGCTACCTTTCTCCCTCCCTCTCTCTCCCCCTCGTCTTTTGTTTCTTTATCTCTTCCTTCTTCCCTAGCTGTTGACAACAATAGTAGAGACAATCCTAATAACAAGTCTCTCTCTCTCCCTTGCTCGGCTATCAATGAACTCGTTCTCTCCTTTCCTTGACCATTTCCATCTTCGTTGTCCAATTGCCTTCTCCGCCACGCGCCACCTAAGTAGCATCTTTTTCCTTGCTTCACTAGTACTCTACAACTTGTTGCCATGACCACCACATATTTTTGGTATAAACTCACTCACTACTGGATTGTCACTACCACCATCGAGAAAACCTAACTTTATCATCTCCATCAATAACTCAACCCCTACTCCGCAATCCTTGAGGTTGCTGCAACTCACACTACTTTTTTTTCTTTCTATGCTCTTGAATTTTTGGTTGCCCCACCAATTACTGTCTCAATCAATTGATTGATTGAATTGAGCCCAACAATAAAAGCAAGAAAAAAAAAAAAAAGGAGGGGAAAAGGGATAATGGGAGCAACCAACCAACTATTGGTTCAGAAATATAGATAAAACTCAAAAATTGGGCACAGCATTCTAGAAAGAAATCTGGGCTTTTTTTTGTGGAACCCAAATCAGATTTGGGATTTGGGTTATTTTTAAAAGGCATGAGGATTGCGAATACTACTTAAAACCACATTTCCTCTCCCTCATGCCCAAGGAATTGAGCTTTCATATCTAATGGGAATTTTTTATGTTAGGTATGTCTGTGTCTTTCTGTCTAATGGATTCTACCAATCAAATCCATTATCCATCCATCCATCCATCCATCATTCAACTTTACTTAAAATTATATTCTTACAGTAAACAATAAAACATTAAATGGCAAATACTCTATTTCTATTTCAATTATCCATCCATCAACTGCATGCATCACGTTCCAATTTTCCACTTCCTAAAGGCTAAGGGCTAATAACAATGAGATAAGAATAATCAATCTTATTAAATCAATTAGTTTATCGTCATCATCGTCATCTTCAAAAATCCTTGAGAATCTTGCGGACCTGTTCCAGCGTCACGAACAACACAACCGTAAATGGGCCCTGCCTCGACACCGTGGGCACAAAGCCCTTGTAAAGGGCCATTGGCCCTTCCGCCCTTATCGTCTTTAGCCCACAGTCTAGGGCTCCACTGTAAGGTGGCTCCATTCCCGGCCCAACCTTCATGTTCATCACCCTCGTCTTGATCACATCCACTGGATTCGATGCCACCGCCGCCACCAGCCCCGCCGTAAAGCTCGCCGCCACGTGGGTCCCCAGGCCATCTTTCATCCACCCCTTCTCTATGATCGTCTCCTTGGCTTGATCGTACGTCGCCAGTTGTGATGCGGTCACGATCATTGCGCGGTTCACCGTAAGCCAGGAGCCGCACCACAGGCTAGTGACCCCCTCCTGGCGCGCCATCCGCGTCACGGCGTCCACCACACTCGAGTAGTTGCGCCGCTGGCTGACAGGGAGCCGGCCGTCGGCTTGCATGCGGACCATCGCCACGTCGGCCGGGTTCCCGACAGCCGCGCCGACCGCCCCGGCCACCAAGCCGGCGGCTACTTTCCGGCCGAGAGGAAGGCTACCCGGATTGTTCGGGTCGGACCACTTTTGCTTGAGGATCTCGTAGAGGCCCATCCGGGTGGTGGAGTAGAGCGTCTGGCGGAGCACAGTCGCGGAGACGCCGGAGAACAGGGCGGCGACGCCTTCCGTCCGGAAGATCTTGACCCCGACGGAGATCGGTCCCACCTTGGGCGGCTGCGGCGCTGGGAACTGGGCGGCGACGGCGGTGGTGCCGGCGTTGAAAGCGTAGGCGCGGCGGAGCGAGGGGACTTGGGTCTCGCCCTGCAACTGCATCCGAACCTTGATGAGATCGAGCGGGTGGGTCGAACAACCCGCCACGACTGACGCAATACCCCCCTCGACAAAACCTTTCAGACCCATGTCTCGAATTTCTAAGAAATCGAACGAATGAAAGAAAGAAAGAGTTTGATATAGTATTGGTGTTGGGTTAAGAATTAAGACCAGTAGCAATTAGATGGGAGTGGAGATTGATGGCTATGGAGGAAGAGTGAGGAATATAAATGGCCTGTGACGCCCAAGGAAAGAGGAAGGAACACAGACGCTTGCTGCTTGCTGCGGGGGTAGGCGGAGAATGGGGCCACTGGGACCCCTCCCTCCCCCCTTCTCCAAATGAATTCCAATTGGAATGGAAACGAAGAAGGGAAATGGCATCGCCAACTCCAAGCCAAGGCGCCAACTGGACAGTTTCAGCTTCAGCTACAGCTTCATTTTATTATTATTATTATTATATCAAATATAATAATATTAATATAATCAGTGATTTTAAGTAAAAAAATATTATAATTTATATAATAATAATACTTACTGGGGTTGTTATAATTTTGCTCATATTCCATGCATTTGCCTTATCAATTAAGTTAAGACTGTCCAAGGAAGGGCTAATCATAGTGAATTAGTGATGCAAACCTTAGTTTAAAATTTTATTTAAGTTCGAATCAGTTTGGCTAATCTAATCTAATCTAATTATTATATCAAAATTAAATTAATTTTTAACTAATCAAGTCTTTTCATAAAACGTGAACTTTACTTATTCAATAAAGAACTCAAAAATTAAACTTAAATTGATTTATTTATTTAATTAAATAAATAAACTTAAATCAAACCGTTCAAACTCCTGATCCTCAATCTCATTTTTATTGACAACCACTAACTCTTAATTTGCATATATATATATGTGTGTGTGTGTGTGTGTGTGATAGAGGTCGGTCTTAGCTTAATGGCGATGCCTCTTGAATTCAAATGCAGACACGTGGCACCCCCACAATCCACAATATCATAGTAGTGGGGCATATTGCATTTATAGTAATAATAATGTGCTGCCCTTCTATTAAGTTATTTTCAACGTCAGGAATATCTTAAAGTTAATAGTTAACTTGGGATTTTTGTAACACCCTAACTCACTTTGAATAAATTAAATTATGTTCATGTAATTAATTTAGTCTATATGATATGTAAATAATTTATTAAACTAAGTTTATGTAATTAATTTGGTTTAATTAAATTATGTTTATATGATTAATTTATTTAGCTTAAGTATGCTTATATAAGTATGTAAAATATGAATATGTAATAAGATATAAAGGTATAGGTATATGTAAGTATGTATGTATGTATATAACTACAAAAAAATTCATATATGATATACATATATATAGATATTTATATAAAAAAAATAAAATCTAGAAAATCCAGATTTTGCAGAAGCAGCACGCGGCCAGGGCATGGCCACGCCTGCAAGTGGCCGTCAGGGAGAGGGGAGGGGTTTTAATGGCCGAAGAGACAGCGGAGTGGCTTCCCGACCACGTAGGGGTCTCGATGGGACATTCCACGGTGGGATTTGGCTATAAATAGTCGAGGGCGAAGAGGGCTTCTCATTCGAAAATTTCAAAGCAAAGATCGGCTAATTGAGAGAGCATTTGAGAGGTTTAGGAGCAGGGTTTAAGTCCTTGCTTCGTGGGTAGCATTTCTGGTAACTTTGGTAGCCAACGGAGCTGTGAAGAAGGAGGAATCGAGCTCGCCGGAGTTTTAAAGTTTCACCAGAGCCGAGGAGTATTTCGGCCGATTCAAGGTAAGATCGACCTATTTTTTATTTAATTTTTGCACCATTGTGTTCGTAATATCAAGATCTAGAGGCTAGGAGAAGAAAAATCAGGTTTCGAGGTCGAATCGTCGACCGGCGACGAAGAGGTTCACCGGAGAAGAAGAACCAGCACGGGCCCGTGGCTGCACGCGCCCGCGAGTAGGAAGACGGTGCGTGCAGCCTACGTACCCGTCAGAAAATAGAAAAAAAAAAGAGTAAAATTTTGAAAAAAAATTATTAAATCTGAAATGTTGTTTATGATTTATTGGTGAAGAAATTTTCTGAAAATGCTAAATTTATTAATTATTTAAGTTAATTTTTTTATTATGGAAATAAAGAAAAATAAGATTTTTAATTCAAAAAACTCCAAGAAAATTTCGGAAAGTTAGAAATATTATTTAAGAAATATTAGTGAAAAGAAATTGAAAAAAATTGAAAGATTAGATAATTATTATATAATAATTATATATTTAGCTATTAGGGAATAAGGGAAAAAATAGGAATTTAAGTTGGAAATTCTATGAAAATTCTAGAATACTAGAAATATTAATTAAGGAATATTAGTAAAAAGAGATTAAATTTTTATGAAATCTAGATAATTATTATGTGATTTCAAAGAGATAAAGCTTAAAAATAAAAGGAAAAAAAAATTATGAAAAATAGTAAATGATGTTCTCAAAATAAATTTATGTTTTAGGTGTCCTTGTGAGCAAGGAGATTAAGGAATAGCCGCTCGACACGTTTTTCGAGACAAATTAGCTGTAATTACACCGCTTTGAACTAGTATAATTATAAATGTTAATTTCGAGAATGTTTTAGCATATTGGCATGCTACGATGTGAAATCAACACGTAGAATGCATCAATGACATGATTATGAAATGCATAAATACACATTGATACTGTTGATCACACGCATATGAGGGCGTAGGGAGTACGAACTGGCACCGCTGTCCTATCAAGGGTGCACCCATACACCTCGGTTTCGAAGAGATGGCCGCTAAAATGATAGGCAACATGGGGGGTGTAGTTGACACATATGATGAAAGACATTGCATACACTCATGACATTGCATTTAGTATCCTTACTTAGATGGTTCATCATCTAACATGGGTTCGCCCCTGGAACATTCAACATTCCAGTCGGGACTTGCAGAGATGATTCCGAGATTAGTGATGGGTAGTGACACGAGATATCAAGATGCAAGTACATGTACCATGTTATAATATGACTAGTTTAAGAATTGTGTACATTGTTCTATCGTCAAACGCTTTATGTAATTAACTTGTAATGTATGCCATGCTCAGTTATTAATATATGCATTGTCATGAGCAGGTTTGATTCAGCTTCCGTTTTGTATTTATTTTCTAGCATAGATATCTCATCTAGCACTAGATACGGTCTTAGAGAATTTCAGAAATAATAAATTTAAAAAAAAATGTAGACCAAATTTCCTAAGGCATAGCATGCACGAGAAGGCAGGGCTGTTACAATTTTGATTTTGGCTAGAAAAGTAAAATATTTACAAATTCGTTAAGAAAGCATTTATTAAAATAATTAAGATAAAATTAAAATATTTTTTAAATTAAAATATTAAATTATCAAAATAAGACTGTAAAATATTCTAATATTTGTATCAAATTATTTGTTAAATATTTTAAAATGCATTGGAGGATATATGTATTATTTTTTCTTATTTATAAAGTTTAAAATATATTCATCTTGAGAAGGAAAAAGATAAACATATCTAAAAAATTATATATAAAAAGTCAAGTGACTTCTTTTCTAAAAATCATTAGATAAGTTTAACAAATACATTAAAAATAACAAAAAATTATAATATTTTTTATATCTTACATTTTCGATCTATATCTTAGTTAACAAATACTATCTATACATATAATACTTGTAACGCCCCACTTTTTCCCAAGCGTGCGTTAACTCGAGATTTTGGAAAATTTTAAATCAAACACCACATAAATCTCTCGATAGGCATACTTTTATCAAAATCGTTTCCCGACAATCCCGATCGTACCTTCTCAGTATAACAAAATTTAATAATTTGACTAAAACAAGCATTATCAATCACATCAGCGGAAGTAAGATCGAAACCTCATATATATATACAACTGATAACTCCATTTACATTAACCAAATCGATGTTTCACATGAAAATGTTACATAATTTCTGAACATCGTAATCATAAACCAAGATCCTACGACGACTAAACATAACAGCTACATCTTGATGACATTCTTTCCCCTGGCGCCACTGCTTTCACCTGGAACGTTTGAATATTCCAGGGACATAGTCCAAATTAGATGTTGAATCATCTAAGTGAGGGTTCAAAAATATTTTCATGAATATATACAAAATCATGTACCAAAATCGATAAATCCCAACATGCACCAGCCTAAGAGAATCCCACACAGCACTTAGCCCTAATCGGGGAAAATGCAATCTCTCTGAAGGCGACACAACCACATCAACCCATTAGCAAACCGATCCTACTTAAGAGGGACAACCTCGACATATGATCTTGGGAATCACCCCATTGTCATTGTTAGGCTTTACGCTACCACTCAAAAGCATTCCAAAATTCAACGCCCCAAGAGTATCACATCAGCATTATCCTCGGAATCGACGTCACCTCGGCATTAATGCTATTGCTCAAAGGAACCTGGGGTGGTGTCCACTCGCAGCCCCGCCACTTGAGCCAACAACCGGGGTGGTGTCCACTCTCAGCCCCGCCACTTGGGTCCCGTAGGGTGAAGTCCGTCTCAGCCCTGTCCCAAGTGGGTCACCTAGCATTAATCCTAAGTACGCATCCCGAGTGCTGTCACTCTGGGCTACGCCACAAGTTACCAACCCACGTCCCACATGGACGACACAAAACAAGCCAATGTCGAAAATCATAACATGCATTACTTAAAATCATAACATGCGTCTCTTAAAATCAACATTTAATGCACGTGTAAATAATCATTTGGACAATCCATCACGAAAACCCAAGCCATAGGGATGAACACTTACAGTAACCCATTCATATGTTACTTGAAATCTTTTCGGGTAGAACCACTCACCTTGTAACTCAGCTTTTTCTTGAAGAACGCGAGTCGTCTCGATTTGCGCGCCTACCTCGATTTGCGTGCCTGACCTCGATTCTTGTGCCCAACGCTCTTATACTTCAACCTCGAGCTTCAACGATACCCTAGACATCACGTTCGTTCAAAACCATATCAATATCTATTTTTCTCATTTTTCCATAATTTCTTCCTATTTTCTTTATATTTCTCCTCAAAAATTATAATAAATGCCTAATCAAGGTTTCTCCTCAATTTTTATTCACAAAAATTCATAAATAATTAATTCCTAACTCTCCAAATTTTCTAAGGATTTTTCAATACCTCTTCCTATTTTTCATAAGCCTTATTTACTTTGAAAATTACAAAATGACCATTTTCTCCAACATTTTTTCAAATTTTCTTTCACCATAATTCATAATTTATTTTTCTTAAAATAAATAAAAAAAATTCAAAATTACCTGAGGTCTCACACGCCCTCACGCGTGGGCGCGTGGCTGACTTGGTTTGAACTGGCGCGTGGCAGTCACGCGCCAGTCGTCTTCTACCTTGAGTCGGTCGCCGACGACTGCTCTGATGGCTACAAAATCGGTGCCGTTCGAAAGCCCTCGAGAAGTCGATCCTATCCCCACCGGTCTTAGGCCGAAAGGACACCGAAAAATGGCCCAAATGGCCGGTTGCAGGCAGCGGGAGGTAGACATGGCCACGGTTCATGAACCGCCGGTTCCGGTTCAAGAAATCTTTGAACCTGAACCGAACCGCCCAAGGGCGGTTTGGGACGGTTCGGTTCCGATTCCGGTTCGTGCCGGTTCGATCAACGGTTTGGACCGGTTCAGTCAACGGTTTGAGCCGGTTCGGTCAACGATTCCGGTTCCGGTTCAAACCGGATTTTTTTAATTTTTTTTAAATATTGTTGTATTCAATTTTGGTCCTTGTTCCGTTGTTCGGTTCGGTTTGGTTTCAATTTTTAATTGTTAAATGTAATTGTAAATATAGATATTCTCAACCATATTTTTAATAAAAAACACTACTAAAAATTGAAGAAATATAAGTAATAATTTCATTAAAAATAATTAAAACAACTAAACAAGTATGTAATACAAGTAATTAATTTTTACAAATGTGAAAAATAAAAAATAGAATTAGACTTAATTTCATTAAAAAATAATTACAACAAAAATGTAATACAAGTAATTAATTTTTTACAAATGTGAAAAAAAATAAAAAATGGACTTAGATCCTACGCATCTTCATTGGAGTCGGAAGTCGCCGTTGTTGAACCATCATTAACCCATTCGTCAGATGATGATGAATGGATAAGTTCTTCTTAACGTCGCATGTTAGCTCTTTCCCAATCATCGAGGCAAACTTGAGCTTCCAATGATTCTGGAGCCAATCTTGATCTTCTTTCGTCCAAAATGTTGCCTCCACTACTGAATGTTTGTTCAACGGCTACAGTTGAAGCTGGAACTGCAAGAAGTTGACTCGCAATAATTGCAAGAGTTGGAAATGTCTCCTTGTGCCTTTTCCAGCTAAACCAGACCTACAATTAGCTTCATTATAATGAAATAATTGAGGAGAGTTTGAAGAGGTAGCAAACCCGGATATTTGTGTTTGATCGCGGCTCAATCCAACCTTGAGCGGGTGCTTTGTTTGCAAATGTCGGGCGAAAGTACCATATCCACCTCCTTGCTTGAATTTGTATACCTGATTACAATAATTACAAGATATATCAAATTTACCATCTCCTTTTGGTGTTTTCTTGAAATGAATATTAAAAATATCAGAAGTAGAAATTTTTCCACCTCCCTTTTGTTGAGTTGCACTCTCTTGTGTTTGAAAATTTTGAGTTTCAAACTCAACATTTTCAAAATTTCTACCTTCACTTGCCATTTTTTTGAAAAAAGTATGATAATAAAAAAATATAATAATGATAAAATAATATAGTAAAAAATTGACAAATATAATGAAAAATATTAGTAATAATATAATATAGTAACAAGTAATAAATAATTAACAATATAATTGAATAAATTGACAAATAACAAAATGAGAAGATTGAAGAAATTGAAATTGAAATATTAAATGAGAGACAAAATAGAGAGAATAATAGCTTGAGACTTGAGAGAGAGAGAGAGAAAGTGTGAAAAATGAGTGGGGGAGGGAGGGGTATATATATTATATAGATAGGAATCATAGGATTAGAAAAAATAAATAAATAAATAAAATTGGACTGCTGCAGCCAACGGTCCAATTTTGGACCGTTGCAATGCATTGCAACGGTCCAAAATTGGACCGTTGCGGGGGGAAGGGGGGTGCTGCAGTGCAGCACCCCTCCGCGGTTCCGCGAAACCTCGAACCGGAACCGGACCGAATTTCGCCGGTTCGGTCCGATTCCGGTTCGGCCGGTTCCGGGTCTGGTTCCGGTTCGAACCGCCGGTCCGGTTCAATTTTGGCCATGTCTAGCGGGAGGCGGACCGCCTCAAACCCTCTGCCAAACTCGAAACCCCCTCAAACGCTCACCAAAATGCTCCAAACCACTCCCAAAATGATCCTTGACTCCTAGAAACCAAAAGCCCTCTATCAAATCTCCAAAAATCATTCAAAAACGAGCTCAATTTGGTGCTTCTTTCTCGGCCGAAACCCTTCGGTATTTATAAGTAAAAATTAACCCCCACGTGACTGATTTCCGGCCATTTCTTCCCCTTCACGCCACCAGGACTGTCCTCGACTATCCCTTGACAAGATTTGGCTGCCAAATGGCCAGATTTTCCGGCCAAAACTCGCGGCCAAACTGTCATGTGCGTGCGATTTTTTCTGAAATTTGCACTTTAGCCCCCTGAAATTTTTCTTTTACATTTTGACCCTTAACCTTAAGCCCCTGATCTTTCTAACATCCTCACTAAGACCCTCAAGATTAGTACTCCTCATTTCTCCCTTGAAACTTTTGAAAAATTACCGTTTAGACCTCCCTCGGGCAATTTTTAGAAATTACACTTAGGCCCGACTGATTTATTTGACCTCGAATCCACTCGATTCAACCTAAAACCACTTAAGGGTTGTTTTATACATCGAATACTAGTCCTTGGCACTCTCCGTTGACTTTTTGGACGTCGTTTACAGCAATTCGGTAATACGACCTAATTGGCGGCTGTATTTTTGCTGTACCGAAAACTATTCCCGATCTTCTTTCTTTTATCACCAAAAATCATTATTTTAATTGCTCGTCGATACTATATCATTTTCCTTGGCTATCTAGGGTCCGAGGTACTCCCTCTGGCTAATTCGGTCGTCCAAAGCTGTGTTAATGTGCCCTATAGTCTTATTTTTCTCAAATTTCCAATTTTGCCCTTTATCAAATATCATTTTATCCTCAAAATTGTCCTCGGGTGTTACAATACTACAGTTAGACATGGCCACGGTTCATGAACCGCTGGTTCCGGTTCATGAACCGTCGGTTCCGGTTCAAGAAATCTTTGAACCTGAACCGAACCGCCCAAGGGCGGTTTGGGACGGTTCGGTTCCGGTTCCGGTTCGTGCCGGTTCGGTCAACGGTTTGGACCGGTTCGGTCAACGGTTTGAGCCGGTTCGGTCAACGATTCCGGTTCCGGTTCAAATCGAATTTTTTTAATTTTTTTTAAATATTGTTGTATTCAATTTTGGTCCTTGTTCCGTTGTTCGGTTCGGTTTGGTTTCGATTTTTAATTGTTAAATGTAATTGTAAATATAGATATTCTCAACCATATTTTTAATAAAAAACACTACTCAAAATTGAAGAAATATAAGTAATAATTTCATTAAAAATAATTAAAACAACTAAACAAGTATGTAATACAAGTAATTAATTTTTACAAATGTGAAAAATAAAAAATAAAAAATAGAATTAGACTTAATTTCATAAAACCGCCGGTTCCGGTTCCGCAGAACCTCGAACCGGAACCGGACCGAATTTCGCCGGTTCGGTCCGGTTTCGGTTCCGATTTCGGTTCGGTCGGTTCCGGGTCCGGTTCCGGTTCGAACCGCCGGTTCGGTTCAATTTTGGCCATGTCTAACTACAGTTGTATCATACTTGTATTCCTCTAATTCTAAATTACCAATGTATGTATGATGCCAAAATTGTAATTGTTGTCGCTCGAACATAACAATAAATTTATGGAGATGAAAATGTCATCGTCAAACTATATGAGATTGTTGTCGACTCGAGACCTTATTCATCCTGAGACCTATTATCATCCTAAGGCCTTTATCCCGAGACTTATTGTTGTCCTAAGCCTTTCATCTTGAGACCTAATATTGTCTTGAGGTTTTCGTCCCAAGACTTGACGTTGTTTTAAATTATAAGAAAGAAAATAGTTAGAGGACGCGAGGAATCTCTGCACAAATACTCCGATATTTAAGTTAAATATTGAGAACGTTGAAAACTATAGAATATAATTTTTACCAATATTATAAATTGTTAGAATAAATATTTATTTAATTATAAAAAAGAATGGGACAATCATAAATTTCCTTGATTTGAGATTTTTTAGAGATGATGTTTATCTTAATAGTTTAATATTTTATCAAAATTAATATTTTTATTAGATAATATTTATCTCTTTTGTATCAAAATTTTATTAGAATTCCTAAAGAGTAATGTTTATCTTTTTTATGAGACCCTTGAGAGATTTACATACGTCGAAGTTTTTCAATTTTCATATTATATAATATCCCTAATTAAAGAAAAATTTATATATTTTTAATCTAAAATATTATTTTGACCTTTTTAAATTTTTTTACCCTCTTAATAGACTCTTCCCCTAGCCACGTGTAATCAAATTGAGCCCAAAACCCATTGAGGGAAAAGTCCAAGTTAAAGGTAAGACTTGCTCCAACTTCAAATCCATAAATACTTTAAATTCACTTTTCTTTTTTCACTCTTTCTTCAATTATATTATTTTATATTTTTTAATAATTAATTATTTTTAATATTATTTATTAATATTGACTTGAGTATTAAAGAATCTTTTTGAAAATGACTCTAGATAATCTTAACCCCTTGTTTTGGAACTCTCACGAAGAGATCCATCTATCCTAATCACTACAACGTTCTCTATCAATCCAAACAAGAATGACGCGAATTTCTAACATCATTGATACATTAGTCACTACTAAGCTATATTATTAGGTATAAAAATCCGATACACCTTTTCACTCCTTATTTTTTTTCTTGATTTCTTACTATTTCAAATTTTATACATGTTTCATTTGTACATATTATTCATTACCCATATAATTTTAAATTAATGTTGACCATATATAAACTTAATTAATCTATTATAAGTTTCATTTGACTACGGATGCATGTAACGAGTCAAAAAAGTTCAATGCAAAAGGTCGATAAATGGAAAAGAAATGAAATGATGGCAGAGAAGGGACGAAAGAGAAGGGCAATTTTTGACAATTTTCACATCGGAAGGTGAGGCCCTATGATTTTGTTCATATCGAACAAATTTTAAGTTATTATATTATTCCATGTGAGTAAGATAACAATTCGTCGTACAATTAAAGAGGATGAAGACAAAGACTCAATTTTAATTTTATTAGATTAGAACTATTGAATTTGAGCATGATGTTTTAAGTAAAATTTAATTAGTTTAAAGACAAATAATAAATTGACAGTATTATTGTTAAATGATCGTCATTTGTTTACTAAATGCAGCATTTGATTAATCTCATCAAACCAAATCACCGGAAAAAAGTCGAAAACATCAAAACACCGTCGCCTGAGAGATTCGAACTCTTGCCAGGAAACCCCGCGCACTTAGCAAGAAAAAGCCTTAACCACTCGGCCAAAGCAACGTTGCAATACTTTGCTACTATATTTAGTTATTTATAACAATTACATATTGTATTACACATATGAATAATTTTATTTTTTCTTTTTTATTTGAAGAAATATAGTACAATAAGCTTTGGATTATACTATCTTTGTAATTGCCTCAGTGCTAACAAAGATATTTTCAATATTTTCAATTTCTTACCATTTAAACATAGTTTATGGAATTTTTAATTTTTTACCATTCAAACATAATAAATCTTTAAATTTCAACATTTATCAACAAAAGACATATAACTATAACTATAATAGATTATGGTGCATAACTAAACGGTATCATACTAAAAACTAATTGCAAAAGAAAAAAAAAACACATATAACTATAATTATATTAGATTTATTTTATGTCTATTAAAATCTTTTAGTATATTATTTATTTTTACAAATCCAATTCAAATTTTATAAAAAAAAGAAAAACCCAAACAAATCATCTACGAGATTGAAATTTTAAAAAATATATATGGTACAAAAAAAAATATCAAACAACAAGAATAAAATAACAAAAAATATTTTACACTAATCTACAAAGCTAACAAAATCTATAAAATATTCCAAGTAAAAATTTATTTCAAAAAAAATTAAAAATTAATATTTACAATATTTACAAAAAAAACTACAAGCCAAATATATATCACTATTATATATTTAAGAGAAAAACTGCGTATGGCATTTGAAAAACTCCTAGTTAAGTAATAGGCTTATAGGCTGATTGTCAATTTATATATATATATATTGCTGAAACCATATATACTCCATGCATTACAATCTTCAACATAGTTTTTATTCTTTGCACAATACAAACTACTCTTTTACAATTGATTAATTAATATTCAACAACACCACCACCACCACATATAGAGCGAGCGAGAGCGAGAGACATATATATAGACAGCGAGAGAGACAGAGAGAGTTGCCCCGCCCTAGCTAGTTACAGAGCTCACGACCAATCCCCACGCGCGAGTTTGCAGTGTCAAACAGAATTCGGAGGTTTTGCTGCTGCAAATTGGCGATCACATTCAACACCGAGTTCACGTTGTTTGGCGCCGCCGCCATGGCCAAGCATGCCAGTGATCCTGCGCTGCTGTGGATAAGCGAATTCTCCATGGGCAACATCAAGTCCATTCCCGTGAAGTGGAAGGTAATCGCCGGCGCTATGTCTTCATTCCCCGCAGAAAAGCACGTGTCGAATGCCCCCAGCGACGTGAATGGCCCTTTCACCTGTGTCCTGAACTCGTCTCTGATCGCGTTATAGATGGGTTGAACGAATCGGGTGATAACCGTACCCGAGTCGATTATGGTCCCGGCTCCGCTGTTGGGATTGAACGCTAGGAACTCCGAGGGTACGGGGACATTGACCCGGCCCACGCTTATTCCGGTTAGGTTAACGTAGTACAGAGATGGGCGATGAGGGTTGCGTAGAAGCGGGGTGGTGCGGATGCTCTTTGGTTGACCGACGGGTCCCAGTCTCAACGATCCTGAGAAGTAGTACGATTTGAAACTTGGTAAACAATACGAAAAGACACCCGAGTAGTGTGACCCGCATTGTGACATTAACGACATGGCTCCACGGCCCAGACCCAGTAACCCCTGGGGCGGAACTGACCAGCCCGAGATCGTGTTGATGCATCCGAAAGCAAAATCCGGAATCACATCGGTGGCTAGGGTTAGAGAATCATGGGAGAGTGTAGCTGAGAACGAAGAATCGCCGCCATATGATTGGTTGAATAGGCAGGGGCTCGAACCGACGGCCGGGCAAGAGAGCCCGCTGGCTTGAGTGCACTCGGGCATGGAGCAGAGCAATGACTGGTAAGTTGAAGAAGTGTTCGGGGCAAACACAGTGGACGAGGAGCACCCGGTGCAGCCGCTGCAAGGGACCCATGCAGCATCGTTGCTGGTATCGAGGACCATGAACATGAGCTGGCCCGGAGTCCCCAGCTTGACCTGGGCGACATAGTTGCCGATGTTAAGGACGTGTTGGCCCGAGGCAATTGGGACCTTCACTGTCTTTTGGGCCACCAGGCTTGACAAATAGGTGAGCCTTTCCGGGTCCTTGGAGGCCATGTTGCTTACCGTGTTGGCCCATGAGTAGGAGGAGGAAGGCTTCGGGATTGGGGGCGTGAAGGGTGAGCATTTGCCGTAGATGGGAATGAGAGAGAGGTCTGAGTTATCAGGTTTGGATTTGGAAGAAGCACAAGAATCAAAAGCTATGGTAGTTTTGAGCACCAGCAGTAGAGCACCAAAGAAGAAAGCAAAGATGGTCGACAAGTCCATTGTTGGACCTTTTTACTGGGCTTGGCTCAGTGGCACTGGCAGCCCAGTAGGGTATCTATCTAAATATGAGAAAATGAAGCAAAGATTGTTGTTAGGATGCTTGAGAGAGACAAACAAAAAGGATAAAGAGCCTTGTATATATATAAGAAAGCGGGGGGACTAGGTTAATTACTAAAATGCCCTTATGATGGTAAAAGAAGAACGAACTACGGTCAAGTACTTGTACCACACAAGACTGTGTGTTATCCTACAGGACAGAGGAGATTCTTGGAATATTGCGGAGATATTATTTTCCTAAAGAGTAAAGACAGTTCTGGACCAAGCAAGTTGGCCAGCACGGGCCGAAAAATGATACCAATAATGTCGTGGCATATGTAATTATTATAAAGTAACAGATAAATGACAAAGTTATATATATACATATTATGTATGATCCCGTTCATATTGCAGAGAGAGAGGAGAGTTCGAAACACAGAAGCTCATCATGTGATCGTAAACAGTGAGAAATCAATAATGTGGTAAACTGGTAAGGGGTTGGAACTTCAGTCTTTGCCATCTCTATTGTGAGGGAATTACTGGATTGCCACTCACAGTCATGCATGCATGGATGGAGGAGTGTCCCGATGGCAATATACACAGAATTAAAGGGTTAACAGATTACAGTGAGTAGTACAACTCGTGAACTCTCACCGGAGGACAAACTGGACGTGTTTGTCGGTGTTCTCTTATTCGGGTCTACCACTTCCACCACGAGAAGCGGTCGGTCACGGGTATACGGACACATTCGGGTGACCCGGACCCACACTTCTGCTAATGGTTAATGGAAGGCAAAGCCAATCTTCATGGCCTTCTCCACTTTCTCTCTCCTCTGTCACATGCAAGGTGCACTATATATATATATGTAACAATAATTAATAGATACTTTGCATCTTTTAATCTACTCATTAAGCTTCAATTATAACCTGGCACTGTATACGACACATAAAGTGGCATAAAAGACGGGACAAATTAAGAGCCATATCTTTTATTTGATGGCTAGCATCCACACCATATATAAGAAATCAAAAGAAGACAAGCTTAGCTTAGCTAGAGAGGGAACTTACCAATCAACAATCTGCAATGATTCCTCCTCAGGTCACAGGCTCAGCTCCGTGCAGGGTTGTCGCAGTGAGGCGAGTGCCAGTTTGTCCAGGACAGCCAAATCCCTATCTGCCCTACAGATGGATGGACGGACCACAACAACAACAACATCGTCAACAGGATCTTTCTGAAGAAAATGAGCCCCAATTTTGTACCGTCTATGGGAACTAATGCCTTCTTGCGCATCATTCAGTTATCAGCAGCTTAAGAAAAACTTAATATTCAAGTATGGTAACTGGGTAAGATGACATCATATATAGATCAGTCAATCTCTTTACAAATATACAGCTGCACCATGGATCGATCGGTCCGCACAGCCTCGCGCAGAATGCCAATTTGCAGGGTATGCAACACAAATTTTATCATGCATGTATCAAACAAAGGTGGTGGATATTTATGTTAGTTCCAAGGGTATAATTAAATAGTGTTTTATAGGCCTTATTTTGGTGATAATAAAAAATAATCACATTAATTTTTAATAATTTTAAAAAATCTAAATAATTATATATGTCTGTATTTCACTTTTTAGATGATTGAACACTTTCACAAAACTTTTTCCTATGTATGTCAAGCTTTATTCAAATCCCTCAAAGAAAACTAACATATTATTTTCTTTTGAAAGATTTACTCAAACATTCAAACTAATTAAATGATGCCCTCAAACATCTAAGGTTACATTCTCTTTGCTTTTTAATTTTTAATTTTAATTTTTGAATTTATTTTTAATTTTTTATTTTGATAATCTATTTTTAGAAAATTAAAAACGCGTTCTCTTTATTATTTTGAAAAACTATTTCTTAGAATAAAAAATTAGAAAACGTGCTCTCTATGAAATTTTGAAAATAATTTTTTAATAATATTTTATTCAATAAATTTGATTATTCAGTAAATTAGAAATATTTAATGTTAATATATTATTAAAAATATATATATATTTTAAAGTTAATGAATTTTGTAAAAAAAAAAATATTATAATAATAAAATATAAATAAATAAATGTGTTTTGAGTTTTGAGTTTGTTTTGAATGAAAACACTCAAAACAATTTTTTATTATTTTGAGTTTTTTTTTATAATTTTTTTTATTTTTAAAAACAGTAAAGAGAACGTGTTTTCATTATTTTAAAAATTAAAAATAACTTGAAAACAATAAAGAGAACGTAGTCTAAATTTATCTAAAAACTCATATTTGTTTGAAAAACTTATTCGAATGTTTATATTTGAACCCTATCTCTTAACTTGCATTGTTTAGAACTTTGAATCAAGAGTATCAAATGTCTAAATAAACAAATTTTTTGAGTATTTTCTTAAAATGTTTCATAATTTTTATAAGCTCGTAGACATTTCTTATGAAAATCAAATTTTTTTCCAAAACCTTTATAACAAATCAAGTCAAGCAAGAACTTTCCAAATTGGATAAGTAGATTTTTTTTTTTTTTTTTTGTTGCGATGTCTCTCTTTATTATGATATTTAGCCTATTGCACTTAGATTTGATTACACCTTTATCTGTTTGAACTCTATTCAAATGGGAATATTTTCTCCAATTTGTTGTTCTCTCCTTCAATCTCATTTATTTATTCAGATTTGTGATGTTTTATTAAAGAAAACAAAGTTATTCATAGTTGAGAGTTCAGAAAATATAAATGAAATGCGTCAACATTTAGCAAAGAGGCAAAGTACCGTTCAAGGAGTGTGTTGCTTGCTACTTGCTAGTATGGTGCAATGCAATGCAACTAATAAAAAATAAAACTTTAAAGTAGCCGTCGCCTGAGAGATTCGAACTCTCGCGGGGGAACCCCATGTACTTAGCAGGCACACGCCTTAACCACTCGGCCAAAGCGACAGGTTGTCGATTTCCGCGTGAGAATATTAATAAGAACTTAGGTACAGAGAGGGGGACGGAGACTTGTCTTCATCTATCCCAATCCCATCGAATCGATGGCCAAGAGCCCAATTTAAGGCCTCATTTGTCCGCACAGGCAGGCACGCATCTATCGTATCAATTGGGCCGAGGACCCCCTGTAAATCTTAAATTATAGTCAAAAATGCAAATCAGGCTAGCTATTCGTTTAACAGGAATCCTACAAAACAAAAGCGGGGGGTTTGGGGTTTTGTTTGACGGATCTTGTGAAGCGACCTTCTCAGTTTGCATCTGGTTTGATTCAGTTCATGGGTTGCATGTTCTTGGCGATTAGAGGGCTTCTAACTTGGATTTCAGATGGGCTGTCTGCTCGTTGTAACGCGACTGGGCTCGTTCGTTCTTTTTCGAACGAGATCCGTTCGTTTTCAAGCGACTGGGTGGGTTGTCCTTTTCCTTAATTGGATGGATTTTCCTTGCGGATAATCTCATATCGTGGTACCGGTGAAGTTTGCAGGCTTTGTGTTGCAATTATGTTTTGTTCGTGTTAATCCCTCAACCGATTTATCCAGCCAAAGGACGTAACCAAGAACCAAGCCAAGAAATCGAAACAAGCACACCAGGAGCCACAACGCAAAACAGTACACACGATATACGTGTTTAGATCCGAAAACGGATCCTAATCATAACAGAGGTTTTCGCCTCTAGTCAAATCCACTAAATCAACGGTTACAAATCGATTATACCGATTTAACAAAGAACGAAACATATACAGTATTGCATCAAGATAACAGAAACCAGAAAACAAGTACAAGAATGCATCAGCACCGAGCATACACTGTACTCACCACTGCCTCTTGATCTTACCTCCCACGACAAAGCGATTAGTACCGGAGATAGAGCAATACACCGTAGGTTCTTACAGATCGAAGGATTCACTGGTTGTGTCTCCTCTCAAAGCGCCGATTTAGGGTTTCAAGATTGCAGACAGATGGTAAAGTGACGCTTCAATTCTGATAAGGACTTTATATATCAAGGCAGACTGATTTCAAGCCACACGATCAACGTTTAAACATAATCAACGGCTGATATAACAGATGCGCATATAACAATGTAATGACATGTAAATTCAAATGACATAATATTGAAATGACATTCACATGAAATGAGAATGAAATGCAGCAATTAACATTTAATTTTGAATCACAAATTACAACAAATTCCACCTTGATTCAAGAATGGAATGTTAATGGATTTGACCTTGGGACCTCTGCAACTCTCCCACAGCTACGTTGGGAGCACTTTGAGCTGGCTTAAAGCTTGCTCAAACTTAACTACAGAAACAGGTTTAGTTAGGATATCTGCTGGGTTAATTTCTGTTGAGATTTTCTCTACTTTAATTTGCCCTTTAGATATAACATCCCTAACATAATGGAGGCGCACATCTATGTGCTTAGTCCTCTCATGAAATGCACTATTTTTGGAGAGATGAATTGCACTTTGCGAATCACAATGCACTCTAGGGACCTGATTGCCTAAACTTAATTCTTTGGTTATTCCCTGTAACCAGATGGCTTCTTTAATGGCTTCTGTAAAAGCCACATATTCAGCTTCAGTAGTTGATAAGGCTACTATGTGCTGAAGATTAGCTTTCCAGCTAATTAAATTTCCACCTAAGGTGAAAGCATATCCTGTTAAGGACCTCCTCCTATCTAAATCTGCTGCGAAATCTGAATCACAATAGCCTTCTATGCAGCTATCATTCCTTGTGTTTGAACTAAACACTAAACCTTTATCTACAGTACCTTTAAGATACCTAAGCATCCACTTAACAGATTTTCAATGTTCCTTAGATGGGTTACTCATAAACCTACTTACTAGGCTTACACCACATGCAATGTCAGGCCTAGTGCATATCATTGCATACATCAAACTTCCTACAACATTAGAATATGGAACATTCTTCATGTATTCCTCTTCCACTTTAGGCAAACTACCTTTTACAGCACTTAGCTTATATTGAGGAGACATAGGAATAGACACTAGTTTACACTCTTGCATTTGAAACAAGTCTATTACTTTCTTTATGTAACCAGTCTGATTTAAGGTTAATATATCTTTCTTTCTATCCCTTTTAATGTCAATTCCAAGTATACGCTTTGCTGCACCTAGAGATTTCATTTCAAATTCAGATCTAAGGGATATGGTCAGTTTACTTATTTCTTTATTATCTTTACATGCTATAAGCATGTCATCCACATATATTAAGAGATATATATATACAGATTCCCCTTGAGTTGTTTAAAGTAAACACAATGGTCAAAATTACTTCTATTGTAATTTTCCTTGAGCATAAACTCATCAAACCTCTTATACCATTGTCGGGGTGACTGCTTAAGGCCGTATAACGACCTTTGCAGTAAGCAGACCATGTTTTCTTTCCCTTTTTCTACAAATCCTGTAGGCTGATCCATATAAATCCTCTCTTCTAGGTTTCCATGCAAGAAAGCGGTCTTGACATCTAGCTGCTCTAATTCTAAATCATATAGGGCTACTAGGGCCAAGACTAGTCTTATGGAAGTGTGTTTGACCACAGGAGAGAATACCTCATGGTAGTCTATTCCTTCCCTTTGGGAATACCCCTTAGCAACTACCTTTGCTTTAAATCTAGGTAATTCTACTCCTGGTATTCCTGGTTTTCTTTTAAAGATCCACTTACAGCCTATCATATTTTGGTCTTTAGGCCTTTTAACAAGGGACCAGGTCTTGTTTCTTTTGAGAGAGTCAATCTCCTCTCCCATGGCTTTTAACCAGTGGATTCTATCTTTACTAACACAGGCATCTTGGTAATTAATTGGTTCTTCAAGCTCTATAGTGTCTCTTATGTTTAGGGCATAGGCTATACAGTCTGCATGAGCATATCGTTCAGGAGGCTTTATTTCTCTCCTAGTCCTATCCCTAGATAAGAGATAATCACTCAGGTGAGTGTCATATTCAACTCCAGATTCAAATTCAGTAATCTCAGGAATATTATCTTGAGGTTCGGACTCAATAACTTCTGAGTTACTTATGGGTTGAATACTACCTTCATTTGAATCTTCTATGTGATCCTTAGAGCTATCTTTTTCCACCTCAAACTGAAAATTATCAGTTTGGTTTTCATTACCTTTCTCCATCTGACTTGGCACATAGTATTCTGATTCTTTGAATACTACGTCCCTACTGATGACAACTTTCCTCAAATTTATCAGCCACAATTTCTAGCCTTTAACCCCCTGAGGATATCCTAGAAAAACTGCTTTCTGAGCTCTAGGGTCTAACTTGCCTTCCTTCTTATGCACATACCCTATACACCCAAACGGTTTCATGTGATTTAGGGTAGGCAACTTTCCAGACCACATATGTTCTGGAGTTTTAAAATTAATGGATGACGAGGGAGATCTATTAATTTGATAACAGGCAGTAGAGACTGCTTCAGCCCAAAACTTCTTAGGGAGGCTAGAGTCTTTTAGAAGACATCTAGCTTTGTTAAGGATAGTCCTATTCATTCTTTCTGCAATTCCGTTTTGCTGTGGAGTTTCACTACATGTCCTATGTCTTGCAATTCCTACTTGTTTGCAATAATTTGTGAATTCATGATTACAGAATTCCAGACCATTATCAGTTCTTAGGGTTTTAATCCTATTTTCTGATTGGTGTTCTACAAGAGTCTTCCACTCCTTAAATTTTCCAAAAGCCTCACTCTTTTGCTTAAGAAAATAAACCCATACTTTCCTAGAATAATCATCTATGAAAGAAATGAAGTACTGGGCTCCTGATAGAGACAATGGAACATGGGGAGAACTCCAAAGATTAGAGTGGACATATTCTAGGGTGCTATTAGACCTCTAAGTCGATGAAGCAAATTGTAACCTGTGAGATTTTCCCATTACGCAGGTCTCACAGAAATCTAGGTGGCTTATTCTCTTAGGATCTAAGATACCCAGCTTACTTAACTCTTGTAGGCCCTTCATGCCTATATGGCCTAGCCTTTTATGCCATATTTCAGTGTCATCACCCACAACAGATGAGACAGCTACATTTCCTATAATGGTCTCTCTTTGGAGGACATATAACCCTTGCTTTAGAACACCTTTAAGGACTATCATAGATCCTTTTGTAACCTTAAGGATCCCATTTTCTGATTTATAGGACCCACCACTAGAATCTAACATACCTAAGGAAATTAAATTCCTTCTTAGGTTAGGTACTAGCCTTACATTGTCTAGGGTTCTAAAGGTTCCATCCCACATTTTAAACTTGACCGATCCTACTCCAGTTATGTTGCAGGAATTATTATTTCCCATTAAGACTTTACCACCCTCTATGTTCTTAAAGTTGAACAACCAATCCCTCCTTGGTGTCATATGAAATGTACATCTTGAATCTAAAATCCATTCCTCTTCAGAAGTATGTTCTGAGAGTATTAGACCTTCACCACTCTCATAGCCATCAGACAGATTAGCTACTTCTTCCTTTCCTTTATTGTTTTCTAAGTCTTTCTTTCTTTTCCTAGATTGCTTCTTTAAGTGACCTTCTTTATTACAGTACCAGCATGTCATGGTGCTTGAGGAACCCCTACTTGATCCTCTACTTTTAAACTGACTCCTAGTCGAAGTTCTGCCTCTAAATTTGGATTTCTTTTCTGATTTTTCTTTTATGTTCAGACCTTCTACATTGTTTAGTTTCTTATCTTTTTTAAATTCAAGATCTCTAGATCTAAGAGCAGATAAAACATCCTCTAAAGTCAATGAAGTTCTACCATATTTGATTGCAGTTTTTACATCCCTATAAGATTCTGGTAGAGAATTTAAAATGACTATAGCCTGATTCTCATTTGATATTTTCTCATCAATATTAGCCAGAGTTATAGTGATAACATTAAAATCATCTAGGTTTTCTTCTAAGGATTTAGAGGGATCCATTCTGAAACCAAACAATCTTTCTTTCAAAAATATTTTGTTTGACAGTGTCTTAGTCATGTAAAGAGTTTCCAGTTTAGACCATACCTTCGCAGCTGTATCCTCGTCATTTACCTGTCTCAGAACGTTGTCAGCCAGATTAAGAATGAGAAGGCTGAAAGCCAACTCATTCAACTCTTGGCTTTCTTGGTCGGTTGAGAGATCTGACTTATCCTTTCCATCCTTTGATTCAGCAACCAGTGCCTTTGAGCACCGGTGTTGAACCAAGACTGCCTTCATTTTCTTCTGCCACATTCCGAAGTCACCGTGGCCGTCGAATTTCTCGACTTCCAACTTAGAAGGAGCCATATCTAGAGGATCCTGCGAGTCTTTGCAAGGAAATACAAAGAAAGAGAAATAGAAAAAGAAACCCTAGTAGAACAGAACCAGATCTAAAGAAAGAAGACTAAAAAACACATAAACAGAGAGTTAGGGTACAAAGGATATTTCTTACCAAGAGGGATTTCAAGATCGATTTACGATCTTCGTTGTGTTCGGTACGATGTTGATTTCTGGCGGCTACTTGGCTAGCCTTATAGTGGCTCTGATACCACTTGTTAATCCCTCAACCGATTTATCCAGCCAAAGGACGTAACCAAGAACCAAGCCAAGAAATCGAAACAAGCACACCAAGAGCCACAACGCAAAACAGTACACACGATATACGTGTTCAGATCCGAAAACGGATCCTAATCACGGCAGAGGTTTTCGCCTCTAGTCAAATCCACTAAATCAACGGTTACAAATCGATTACACCGATTTAACAAAGAACGAAACATATACAGTATTGCATCAAGATAACAGAAACCAGAAAACAAGTACAAGAATGCATCAACACCGAGCATACACTATACTCACCACTGCCTCTTGATCTTACCTCCCACGACAAAGCGATTAATACCGGAGATAGAGCAATACACCGTAGGTTCTTACAGATCGAAGGATTCACTGGTTGTGTCTCCTCTCAAAGCGCCGATTTAGGGTTTCAAGATTGCAGACGGATGGTAAAGTGACGCTTCAATTCTGATAAGGACTTTATATATCAAGGCAGACTGATTTCAAGCCACACGATCAGCGTTTAAACATAATCAACGGCTGATATAACAGATGCGCATATAACAATGTAATGACATGTAAATTCAAATGACATAATACTGAAATGACATTCACATGAAATGAGAATGAAATGCAGCAATTAACATTTAATTTTGAATTACAAATTACAACAGTTCGCATTTGGGTTGCTCTGATTTCAGATTCAAAGTTGATTCTCGGGTGGGTTGAACAACCCGCCACGACAAAACCTTCCAGACCCATGTCTCGAATTTCTAAGAAATCGAACGAATGAAAGAAGAAAGAAAGAAAGAGTTTGATATGGTATTTGTGTTGGG
This sequence comes from Diospyros kaki, assembly GCA_036245055.1. NCBI lineage: Eukaryota > Viridiplantae > Streptophyta > Magnoliopsida > Ericales > Ebenaceae > Diospyros > Diospyros kaki. The sequence goes on along the minus strand of BSEG01000015.1, from coordinate 12,329,709 downwards.
TTAAGAATTAAGACCAGTAGCAATTAGGGACGCAAGATGATGGGAGTGGAGATTGAAGGCTATGGAGGAAGAGTGAGGAATATAAATGGCCTGTAACGCCCAAGGAAAGAGGAAGGAACACAGATGTTTCCTGTTGTGTTTCTGCTTGCTGCGGGGGTACGCGGAGAATGGGACCACTGGGACGCCTCCCCCCTTCTCCAAATGAATTCCAATTGGAATGGAAACGAAGAAGAGAATGGCATCGCCAACTCCAAGCCAAGGCGCCAACTGGACAGTTTCAGCTTCAGCTACAGCTTCATTTGATTTTTATTATTATATCAAATATAATAATATTAATATAATCATTGATTTTAAGTAATTTTTTTTATAATTTATATAATAATACTTACTGGGGTTGTTCTAATTTTGCTCATATTCCATGCATTTGCCTTATCAATTAAGTTAAGACTGTCCAAGGAAGGACTGATCGTAGTGAATTAGTGATGCAAACCCTTGTTTAAAATTTTATTTAAGTTTGAATCAGTTTTGCTAATCTAATCTAATTATATCAAAATTAAATTAGTTTTTAACTAAACAAATCTTTTCATAAAACGTGAACTTTACTTATCATTAAAGAACTCAAAAATTAAACTTAAATTGATTGATTTATTTAATTAAATAAATAAGCTTCAATCAAACCGTTGAAACTCATGACCCTTTTATTGATATAACGGAAGAGGATGGAATGGAGCATCTTAATTTACTTATATATATATATAAATATATATGTATGTATGCATGACATGTTTGTCTTGGCTTGATGCTGATGCCACTGAATTTAAGCAGACACGTGGCAGCTCCACAATTCACAATATCATAATAGTGGGGTATATACAATAATCAAGATAAGACCCAGAAACATATATAATAGTCGAGATAAAATTATATTAAGATAAAATTAAAATATTTTCTAAACTAAAATATGAAATGATCAAAATAAATTTGTAAAACATTTAATGATTTTTATCAAACTATTTATTATGTGTTTTGGAATGTACAGGAGGATACATGCGTCTTTTTCTTTTATCTATAAAGTCTAAAACATGTTTATCTTGAAGATGAGAGAAATAAACATATCTGAAAAATGACATATAAGAAGTCATGTGACTTCTTTTTTAGAAGTCGTTAGATAAGTTTAACAAACACATTGAAATGAATAAAAAATTAAAATGTTTTTCATACCTTATTTTTTTGTTTTATATCTTAATTAACAAACACTATCTAAACATATATTGCTACAATTGTATCGTACTTGTATTCCTCTAATTCTAAATTATCAATGTATATATGATGCCAAAATTGTAATTATTGTCACTTGAACATAACAATAAATTTATATAGGTGAAAACGTCATCGTTAAATTGCTTGAAATTATCGTCAACCCGAGACCTATTGTCATCCTAAGGTTTTCGTCTCAAGATTTATTATCATCTTGAGACATAATGTTGTCTTGAGATATTCAAACTAAATAATACCCTCAAACATTTAAATTTGTTCAAAAACTCATATTCGTTTGAAAAGCTTATTCAAATGTTTGTATCGAATCCTAATACCATGCATTGTTTACAACTCTGAATCAAGAGTTTCAAACATCTAAATAAACAAGTTTTTGAATACTTCCTTAAAATGTTTCATAATTTTTATAAGCTTGTAGGCATTTCTTATGAAAATCAATTTTTTTTTCTAAAACCTTTATAACAAATCAAGTCAAGCGAGAACTTTCCAAATTGGATTGGTACGTTTTTTTTGTTGCGATGTCTTCCTTTATCATGATATTTATCCTATTGCACTTAGATTTTGACTCTTTTTTTTTTTTATCTGTTTGAACTCTATTCAAATGGGAATATTTTCTCCAATTTGTTGTTCTCTCCTTCAATCTCATTTATTTATTCAGATTTGTGATGTTTTATTAAAGAAAACAAAGTTATTCATAGTTGAGAGTTCAGAAAATATAAATGAAATGCGTCAACATTTAGCAAAGAGGCAAAGTACCGTTCAAGGAGTGTGTTGCTTGCTACTTGCTAGTATGGTGCAATGCAATGCAACTAATAAAAAATAAAACTTTAAAGTAGCCGTCGCCTGAGAGATTCGAACTCTCGCGGGGGAACCCCATGTACTTAGCAGGCACACGCCTTAACCACTCGGCCAAAGCGACAGGTTGTCGATTTCCGCGTGAGAATATTAATAAGAACTTAGGTACAGAGAGGGGGACGGAGACTTGTCTTCATCTATCCCAATCCCATCGAATCGATGGCCAAGAGCCCAATTTAAGGCCTCATTTGTCCGCACAGGCAGGCACGCATCTATCGTATCAATTGGGCCGAAATTGCAAATCCGCAATATGTTAAATATTTTACATATAAATTCACTTTCAAAAATCAATTTATGAATAAAACTCTTAAATACAATGGTACTTGCGAGGCTATCGAATAGCTTTCGGCCACTTTAACATCTCTCCTTAAAGTATTCAAAAGAAGATATTTTTTTAAAAGCATTACAAATACACAGGTAATACGGCCCAAGTCCATGGTGGGCTAGGCCTAAAGCAATATGGCCCAATAGTTATTTTTTATATATTCGAGAGCATGCTATGCGTCGTAAACTTTGAGCGAGAAAAATATGAAAGTAAATTTGCTAAGAGAATGTTGTGAATTCATGAGATATTTGCATGACTTTCTGTGTGCACGTCCCACTTTAAGGGGTTGGTGAAAGACAAATCATAAGAGTGAGAAATAGGCAATATGAAAGGAAAATCCCAACAGCTTGCCAAGAATTTTCGCTGGTTGTGTTGTTGTTTTTTTGACTCCCCAGAAACGGGCAATCACAACCTTCCACGTGTTGTTCGCCCATAAGCTGAGAAAAAGCAATAAAAATTTCAAAGAAAATACCAGGGTAACAAACCTCATCATTTACTAATATTATTATAAAATGTGATACATATATATATAATTCTTATGAATATTGTTTATCTTTATGCTAATATTCTAAAATTCTTTCTAAGTAATTATTTATCTTTTCGAATCAATTTTTGGATGTCGGAATTGCTTAGTTTACGCGTTTGTGTGAGACTTTATGTGTATGAAAAATTTATCTCTTTTTACTCAAAAATATATTTTGGGCAGGATTGTTAATAATCTTTGCTTATAACATAACAATTATCAATATTATATTTTATTTTAGTGATAGTTAATTTTTAGTAGAAAGCGTATATTATGCATTAATTAAGCAATTATTGTGTATTTAGGGGCTAAGACAAAGACAGTGATTTCTTAACCAAAAAGAAACCATCATTTAAGAAAGGGAATTGCAAAACGACGACGCTGGAAGGGAAAAACGGCAATAAGGCGGTGGACAGGGGACCCCGGTTGCCGACTCAATGACATCATGCCTTCATTTTTAATTCCGACTGCGTCGAAATCGACGCGCACGAGAGACACAAAATTGACTTCTGGGAATGGGACCACCGATACTTTTGACTTATAAGCTGTTACCATCTCAACTGATTTGGTGGTATTTTGGTAATATACATCATCACTTAATACTTTACGTAAAAAAAATTAAATAGTTTTACCAAGCCTCCTATATATTTTTAAGAATGTACAATCGATTATAATTGAATTAAAATTTTTATCAAAAAAATCGAACCAAACCTAATAAAAGAGGATTGATTTGTTAGTTCGGTTTCTATTTTTTGATTAATAATACCAAAAAAATCGAACCGAAAAACTGAAATTCTTTAAAAAAAAAATCAAACTGAACCGACACTAATAACCGAACCGAACTAAATAACTGAAAATCTTGAAGGAAATAACCAAACTGAACTACTACTAGTAAAAAATCGAACCGAATCAAACCGATCGAATCGATTTGGTTAGTTCGATTTATCCGAACTTTTGCTGACTCCTATATATTTTGGATTGATAAAAGAATTATTAGTTTAGATAATAAATGAGTAAAGAGTTAATTTGGTGCATGATTGACGTACAAGACGGTTCTAAGTTTGTGGGAGCGAGCGATGGATAGAAAGCAGCTTAGAAATTGAGAGACATAAGAACATGGAGAAACAGTGGTGCATGAATTCGTCAAGTGTGCCATCAGATCAGATCAATCATATTAGTCTCATGATCTTATCATTCTGATACCAACCTTTTCACATGCTATGCCACTATCATCCATCTCATGCCCCATATATCCAACCCATGTCTTTACAACCCAACAAATTTCTCATATATATATATATTTTTATATATATAGCTAAATATTTGTATAAAACTTCCATCAAAAAATGTGTTTTCTTTATGCAAAGTCTTCATCGAGATGAAAATTAAATGAGTAATACTATGAGTCATGATTAATAACAGTGGTAAACAAAAGAGATGATATGATGCATTTAGAAAGTGATAAATAAAGAAAATAATAACACATGATTTGTATCGAGGAGGTGATTCGCAAAGGAGACAATATCACGTTATCTCCTTTGTCTTCTCTAATGAGAAAGTGCCACATAACTTTTAATATTACTTAAATAAAATAATATTTTTATTATTACACGGTTACAATAATAAATTTATAAAATATAAACGTCGTCTTCAAACCGCATAAGCCTGCAAAAATAAGAAAACAATCAGAGGGGGCGGGAGGTTCCCGTGCAAACACTCCGACACTTAAGTTAAATACTGAGTATGATAAAAGAAACTGTATTGAAATTAATATCAAAGACATCTCCCCATTTTCATAAATGTATACCTACATATTTATAAAGAAAATATGGAATAATTTAAAATGTAACAAAATTAGCATTTTTGTAGATAACGCTTATCTTAATTGATCCTAATCTGATTGGGACTATGATAACTATAGATAACATCTATCTTGGTATTTTAAAACCCATTAGAATTAAGATACAAATAATTTGTATCTTTTATAGATAATATTTATCTTGCCCTTTTTAGGAATAGTATTTCTTAGAGACGATGCTTATTCAAATATTTCATAATCATTTTAGAATTAGAATTCGATATGGATAATTATCTATCATTTTCTTAGAATATTCAAAATAATTTTTAAATGTCAAACTTATCGTGTTTGTTTATGCAAGACCCGCTCACATATGAGAAATTTATGCATTTTAACTTAAAAATATATTATGGGTTTTTACCTATGATACAACAATTACTCTTCATTCTTGTCTTTGACTATAAGGCAAAGGGAAGAGTACATTGATTATGCCTTGTCGTTGTCAAGCTACTCACGGGACAAAAATCTTATACCTTCACGCTACTAGACTACTTGCAAGACAACAGTTTTATTTTCTCCTCATTGTCGGGTTATGTCAAAGACAATGGGCCTTTCGTTTTTCCCTCGATGCCAAGCTATGCGCGAGGCAATGGGCTTCATTTTCTCTTTATTACTGGCCATGTGCGGGGCGACGAGTTTGTTGTCTTCCTCATTGTCGAGTTACAAGCAAAGCAATGAGACTTTTATTCTTACCTCATTATCAGACTGCTAGCGAGACAACGTACTTGTTTTCCTTCATTGTCAGGCTATGCGTGGGACAATAGACTTGTTTTTCTCTCGTTGTCGGACTATGTGCAGGGCAATGGCCCTTTTGTTTTTTTTTGCCATAATGTCGCAGCTCCCTAGTTTCGTGTATATATGCTTGCTGGAATTGTGGGCAACGTCTGCTATTCAAAATAATATAAATATTTTATTTTTGCAATTCGGCATATTGTATACATTTACAATTCGAAAAAATATCAATATTTTGTTTTCGCGGTTCAGCGTACTGCCTACGTTCGTAATTAAAGAATAATAATATTTTATTTTCATAGTTCAACCTAACGCTTACTCCACAATTATAGAATAATAATATTTTATTTTTGCGGTTCAACATGACGCTTACATATGCAATTAAAGAATAATAATATTTTATTTTTGCGGTTCGGCGTAACGCTTACATTCATAATTAAAGAATAATAATATTTTATTGACATAACACTTGCATCTGCAATTAAAGAATAATAATATTTTATTTTCCCTATTCGGCGTAATGCTTACGTTCGTAATTAAAAAATAACAATATTTTCTTTTAACGGTTTGGCGTATTGCTTACGTTCATAATTAAAGAATAACAATATTTTGTTTTCGCGATTCGACATAACGTCTGCATCCACAATAAAAAAGTGTATCCGTATATATATATATTTTAACCCAAATCCATTTTTTAAAAAATATATTATAGATCTTCTCCTTCAACAATTCAGATATGTTTCTTCCGTAACCCATATCTATTCCAGATTTGAGTACCTGTTTTCAATCCATGCGCTTTTTGGGTGTGATTTTTAGTCTCCAGAGTTCGTGGAACAGACTCTGGAGACATGTTTTCACCACCTGAATTCCATCTTCTAGTAATCTTCTTCTCGTGATTTTCTGCAATCTTTGTAGCATTTTCCCGGAGGTTGCCAAATAATTTTTTGAAAAACTCTGGCCTTTGTCCTTGAGTTATGCCCAATCGTTTTCTTGCAATTTTTTTCATTGTTTCGAGTTTCCCTTAACTTTTGTTGCTTCGTCTCTCAAAAACTTGAGTCTTTTCCATTCATCTGTTTACATTATATATATATATATTTATTTATTTATTAGGAGAAGGGAGATTTTTAGCCTGCTTCACAACTGCTTGCTTAGGCCAAGATGTGTGGCCCACCATTGTCACTTGTGCTCCATCTTGCCTGGGGGCAGCTTGATGTGTTCATCGTAGAAGGCACTAACTAAAATCTAATTGTCGGAAGGGCTGTCATCGTAGCTTGTTACTGTCCGTCATCATCATTTGCTGGTATCCTCTGCTGCCATCGCTGCTTGCTGCTGTCGTGGCCGTGTTCGTCGTCAGCTCTCCGTGACCATTGTCGTGGTCGGCCTTCTACGGGCGCCGCTTCACCGTGCTTTATCGCTACGGCTACTTGCCTCGTTGGTCACCGTCGCAGTAACAACATTATTGTCGCTGACCTGCGCGTCACCTCCTCCATCCATGCCAGTAGCTCGTTGGAGCCCTTCTATGACCGTCGTTTCATCGCCGTTGACGGTCTTGGTCGTTGATGACCTTACTTCCAGGCTACTTGGCTTAGCGATTTGACCGCTTATAAGTTGCATAAGCAGCTTTAAAGCTATATAGCTTTTTATGATAAAGTGTTTGGCAATAATTAACAGCTTTAAAGCTATATAGGTTTAAAGTTGTTTTAACAGCATTGGACAGAAGCTGGTGCCCCCCAACTTTGGGAAAAGAAAGCTAGAGAGCTGACCGAGAAAAATACCATTTTGCCCTTATATAATTTTCATATTTACACGCATGTCCTCTATTACCGTTACATCTTCTTCCCCGAAGCTCTTTCTCCAATCATCTTCTCCCATCTTCTCCATAAGATTTGCCATTACCACGCTGCCGCCGTCGCCCTTCCTCTATAACCGTCGTCGCGTCGTCTAGCTGAGCTGTCACAAGTAGCCTTGTGTTGGTGGGTTACACCATCGCTGCATCTGGTTCTAGATCTGCCGCCCAGCGCAGTTGACTAACCTTCCTCCATTACCACCGTCTTTATAGCCCATCTCGGTCGCCGTTTGTCGCCTACTTACGGTGGGTCGCGCCATCACCGGTCCTTCTTCCAGATCCGTCGCCTTCAGTTTTGGGTCGCGCCATCAACTGTCATCTCCTTCTTCTCCATATCCGTTGTTGTCGTCGCCTTGTGGTTCTCCTGCTTCTCGCTCCATTGTTGCCTCTGCTTCCAGCTGGCCAGCCGCAAACCGCTCGTCGCCTGCCACTTCATTCTTCCAGATCACCGTCGTTGTTGTCGTCCCCTTTATCGGTATATCTCCTTCTTCCATTGTTTGCATAGCCTACATTTTTGTACATGTATATGTTTTTTTTTGTACATGTATATGTTTCTGTAATTTCTTTTGCAATATGCAATATCTGTAATATTATTGGATGGCATTGCGGGATACTATAGCTTTAGATATTGGACAATCATAATAATTGTATGTAATTTTTTAAATTTGTTCTACTAATCTTTTTTGTATTTGTATGGAAAAATTGAACTTTAGGGTGTGTTTGATATCAATGCTGGAATTTGGGTAAAAAGAAAATAAATTTCAGGAAATTAAATTACAGGGAAAATGAATTCCTGTAAATTAAAGTTTAAACTGTTTGATTGGTATAATTTTTTATCTAGAAAATGATGTTATTTTCCATCTTTTACTATTTGATTGGTAATATTTTCTATAGAATTTGGTCTTTTTTATTTTTTATTTCTATACATTTGTATTTATTACAAAAAATTTAAAATAACAATAAACACTCTTTGTTTATTAATTTGTGATGAAGAATATCAATAAAATAAAATAAAAATAAACCCAATTAAACAAAAAGTGTTTATTATTATTCTTCATTACAAATTACAAAACCTACTCTCTCACCCTCTCTGTCTCCCTCCCCGTTGCTTGGCGTTTTTGAAGGCGCAGAAGATCAGCCATGTCTTGCTCTACGACGTCGACGCCGAGTCGTTGTCAGCGTGCCCAACAACTAGATCCTCGCTATCGACTCTTCCAACCCCATCGTCATCATCTGGGTCTGCCGCAACATTGTTGCCGTCACTGTGTCTCTCTCTCACTCTCTTTCTCTTCTGTGGAGATGGCAACGAGGCCCAATACGAAGCTTGTTTTCGGTGGTGGATGGCAACTCACAAGAAGTCGGAGATGGCAACGAAGCTCGAGTTGAGGCTCGACTTCGGTGGTGGATGATGACGAAGAGGAAATGGACGAAGTCGGCTCAAATGAGAGAGGAAAACCTTAGAGAAATTGAGGTGGACAGAAGTGAGAGGTGTTGTGCATGGTGAGTGAATTCCTTGGAAATGAAAAACTACCCCCCTAGAAAAACCATTTTTAGCAAAAGCGAGAAAAACACCTCACATGACTGAAAATGAGAACTTAGTCTCCCGAAAAAATTTGGTTAATCAAACAGCACAAAAGTTAGAACTTTAATGGAAAATATGTATTTTCCATGAAAAATAAGTGTAATCAAACGCACCCTTAATTCAAATATTGTCTCTTATCTAAGTTTGGATTTTGTAATTATTAATTTTATTTAATTATCAATTAAATAGTCTTATCTAATTTTATAATTTTGTAATATATATCAAATTTATGGATGAAACAAATCACGCATTTTTAAAATAATTTATTTAAATATTAATGCTTTAAACGTATTGATAAAATATAAAAATATTTTTTTTATAATGTATCAACATATATATTTAATATTTTTATGAAGTAAACTCAAATTTATAAAAATAAAGTATTGTATTAATATATATTTTTAATAATTATGTATAATTTATCAACTTGTAATTGAAATTATTTTATTAATTAGAAATTAATTTATAATTTTTTCATCAAAAATAGTATTTTTATGAATTTTAATTATATTATTCAGTATCATGTCTATTTTAGTTTTTTTGTCAAGTTCTAGCAGCTTATCAACTTTTATAAACCAAACATATAACTATTAACTGATAGTTTAAAAACATATTTATCCAAATACGTTATCAATTTCAACACTATATAACTTTTATACGAACAATCAGCTAACTTAAAAGTTAAATTAAAAAATGTTAAGCCAGACAGCCTTTTCGTCATTTGCCATCGTCTTCGTTTGTCTCTCCCATGGTGACTTCTGGGTATTGCCCCACCCCTCTTTCCAAGAAGCTTCTCCTTTAATATTATATATATAATATAACACTTATTTTCTTACTTACTCTGCCAAGCTTCCATGATGAGCTTTTCTCCAACATATATATATAGCTTGCTCTAGCTTCCACGAGAACTTCTTTGTATAATATAGCTTGCTCTATATATATTTAAAAAGAAGCTATAAAATATGTATATGAAGTGCCTTCAAGAGCCTCTTTTGTATAATATATATATATATATGTATATAGCAATCTTTTTCACTAGCTTCCACATGAGACTTTCTCAATATATTATAATGTAAATGCATATGCATATGATATGTATATATGTGCGTATGATTCAAAATAATAGCAAAATTACTTCATTCTTTTTTTTATTTGATTGTATTTTCTATCAAATTGGCCATCCAGATTTTTACAAGAAGCCTCTCATAACACACATAAATCCTTATGCCATTTTTTTCAATTATTTTTTCTTTTTATATAAAATAATAATTGAAAAATAAAACGATGGCAAGTGCAAAAAATATTAAACAATTTAACGTACCGTTAATGAGATTCTCATATACGTGTAATGCATTATTTCTCAATTGAGGCTTCATACGGGTTGAGATTGTGTGAAAGGCGTCGTAATATCCATGGGCTTTTTGGACATTTCTCACATATGACACTAATTGTTGTTACATGGTTACAATAATAAATTTGTAGAATGGAAATATCGTATTCAAATCGTCTGAGTCTGTAAAAATAAGAAAATAGTCAGAGAGCGCGGGGAGGTTCCCACACAATTAAAATGTAATAAAATTAGAATTCTTGTAGATAATGTTTATCTTAATTGATCATAATCTGATTGGAATTAGGATAATTATAGATAACATCTATCTTGGTATTTTAAAACTTATTAGAATTAAGATATAAATAATTTGTATATTTTATAAATAATATTTATTTCCCCCTTTTAGGGATAGAATTTATCATGGATGATATTTATCTAAATATTTTATAATTATTTTAAAATTAAAATTTATTATAGATAATTATTTATCATTTTCTTGAAATATTCAAAAGTATTTTTAAATGTTAGACTTATTGTATTTGTGCGCTTTATGCGGGACCTTCTGCATAATGAATTATCGTGCACGTAAAATAAATATATTATATAAAATAAACACAACCTTTTGGAATCGCACGTTATTATTACTTGCTATAATTAACAATAACCCACCTCTCTCGAATAACTTTAAAAAAGACATGGTAATTATCATTTTAACTTTGAAAAAGGGAAAAAGGCTGAGGCATGGTAATTATCATTTTCCTCTTCATTGTTAACTATTTGAGAATTGAGCTGTTCCATTCCATATATAAATTCTTTTTTTTTTCTTTTATATTAAAACTCACTCTTCGAGCCGTTCCAATCTTAAATATAATTTTTTTAATATTAAGTTTAGATTTTTAATTTAGATCATCAAATATACATGGTTATCAATTCATCATTAAAATAAACAGTAATTGGTGACGTGTAATTATCAATTAAAATAATATTTATTAATTAAGATATAAATACAAAAATATAAAATATAAAAGGTATTTCAGATAAAATATTTTTTATTATATTCGTTAAATTTTGTAAAAAGAAATCACATGATTTATAATTTTAAATTTTTAAGAGAAATTTATTTTTTTAAATAATTTATTTTAAATTTTATAAATAATTTATTTTAATAAAATATTATCGTACTTATTTTAACAAATAAATCGTAAAATAAATAGTAAAAAAAAGGAAGTTACCAATGCATGTGAACCGGTTGAGATTCGCGGTTCGAGGAGTAGGCGGCCAACTCGGGTGGGAGTGGAAGTGGTCCCCCCCCTAACCCCCCCGGGCCCCCCCCTCTCTCTCTCTGGGGTCCGAATATTTGATGAGCGAAGAATTCACGCCTCTCGATGCTGCCTCAGGACAAAATTCCTTTCCTTGCCTCCAACTCCAACGCATCCATTTCTCATTTTTTATCAACGTATTCTCCAATTGCCCCTTTTTTTTTTAATTTTTATTATTATGTGTGTTTTAAAATAACAGTATTTAAAAAACTAAAAAAAATATAAAAATATTTACAGATATTATTATTTTAAAATAAAATAAGTTAAACAAAATAAAGGGATATATCATTTTTGTATATCTTAAACTATACAAAGAGGTATTATGACCAAAATATCTCTTATTTTCATGGTTTCACGCGTCTTCATGCCCCTCATGAAGGACTTTTTTGTCATTAAAATACCTTTATATAGTCTAAAATATACACAAAGATGTATTAATAATATTTTTTATTTATTTTTATATAAATAATATTCCTATGTTTAATATGCAGCAGATATATAGATAATATTCCCATATTTGTGTGTGTGTGTGTGTGTTAGAATATTGTAATTTCCCTTTCCATTCTCTCTCACTTTTTTCTCTCTCTGTCTCTGTCTCTCTCTCTCTCTCTCTCTAAAAATAGCCCTAAATTCTCGATCTGGAGGGCGGAATTCGGAAAGCAATAGGCAGCGAAACCCATCCCTGTTACTGAAATTCTTGCTTCTTCCACTCGCATTCTCTCTGCAATCTGTGTGCGTGCGGAGGCGGAAATGTGATTTCGTGCTTCTTCAATTCGCCGTCATCGCCGGGTTCGGTCTCCTGCATGCACGATTTCTGCAGTTGCCGTTGTCGCAACCGCCGTCGTGATCGGTGCCAGAGGATATATGTGTGTGAAATTAGGGTTTCATTGTGGTGGATGCATGCTTTTGGGGCCAAAATAAATGCCGGTGGGAGGGGATTTAGGGTTTCCGTACCTGGTCCTGGTGACTTTGATCGTTGGTCCCGTTGTAGGCTTCGTCCTCCGTCGGAAATGGCGGCTCTCGGTGGCCAGGAGCGAGGAGATCAAGCGGCTCTTAGTTCTTGCCTCGGAGGAGGCCGCTAGGGCTGAGCTCGAGGCTAGCGTCAACCACGTTGCATCGGTGGAGACGATTCCCCGTCCGTTGCTGTACCAGTGCGCCGTGTGTTATTCACCCACTACTACTCGCTGTGCTCGGTGCAAGGCTGTAAGATACTGGTATGGTAATTCATTTAGCAAATTGCTCTTTTTGGATCAGAATTGTGCTAGATTTTTGAAGTTTGGTTATTTTATTTTATTTTTTTTTCTGCTTCTTATAATTTAGTTGAATAAATTTGTTCGTGTTTTGTGTTGATGGAAATTCTGATGCATGGATTTAATTTGCATGTTGTACGCAAATTCTTGAGGAATTTTGTGATACCGGAGAATGGGCTTGGTCTATTTTCTTTATTAGATTAGAACTATACGTGGAAATTTTAGTAATTTTGGAGAAAGGGCATAGATAAGCAACAGCATCCCCTGGAACTGAAAGACGTTCACTCTTTACTTGTTCTCTCCATATAATCTGGGTAAACAAGAAAAGGAATGGTTGAAGATGGATGCATAAGTTGAGAAGGGGGTTCCTAACATCGGTTCTGGTTTTTCAGACCTTACCACGTGGTTGGATTTCCAACACAAAAAATATTATCCATGTGGAGTAAAAACCATCTTCAGTGTGTGATGCTGAATCAACCAACGTACACAAATACATATGCTTACAAAGTTATGCTGCTATACGTGTTTATAGGATTTTGCATGCTGAAAAGTGAATCAATGGACTGGACGATAAAGACAAAGTAATTCATTCAATGTATCACAGTTACGAGGTTTGGACCATGATGACATAACAGCCATTTTGTCATTCTATTCTATAGATTCTACCATAGTTACCTAGTTCGTGGAACGTCCGGTACGCGGTACGGGAACGTGGTACGTCACTTTTCCCGGAATGCGGTACGTGGGGGGTAGGCTTCTTCGGTTTGCCGGTTCGCCACTTAGTTTTTTAAATATATTAATAATAACAAAAATATTAAATAAATAAATATCAATATAATAATTATAAAATCATAAAATTTAAAAAGTAGAATGAGATGTGAGTCCCAAGCTTTAGCCAAAAAATAAAATCACAGCTCATGAGAGAGGCTAAGCTTTATTGTCTCCACCAGCTGATGCAACTGGGACCAGCTGATGCGACAGAGCGAGAGAGCCAGAGAGGCAGCAAGCGAGAGACTGAGGGGAGAGCTGACGGCTGGTGAGGGCGAGGGGGGCGAGGGCGAGGCGGCACTGGCGAGCGACGGAGCTAGAGAGAGGCAGCAAGGAAGAGCGATTGAGCGAGGCGAGCGACTGAGGAGGACGAGCGAGTCAGCGACCTCAGCGACGGTCCGAGTTGTCCGACGAAGGTACGGAGGCCGGAGCGAGTGAGAGCGAGAGACAATAGCCTGCAGCTGGCAACGAGCGAAGCTAGAGAGGGAGAAGGGCAGAGGGGGTGGGCGACGGGCGCTTGAGCGAGAGAGGGTCTGAGGAAGGGTTAATGGCGGGCCTGAGTGTAGGCCAAAATTAATGGCATCAAAGATCCGGGTCTTCATTACAGGGGAACTGGGACGCGTCCCCAAGCGTTCCAAGACGCAAACGTACCGCGTTCCAGTGCGCGCGTACTGGAACGTGGTTCCCGGGGGGGAGGGGCGTATTAGGTAACTATGGATTCTACTAATCTAAGGTGGCCACCTTATCCATATGAATGACTGCTGGGTATGAAACATGGCACTCAACCCCAAGTACCAACGTTTCTATGCCAAACCTGCAACCACACTCAACCTTGATCCTGTAGTACATTTGATATTTGAGTGGATTGCCCTCCTGTTCATCTTAAAATCCATCTCCAACTTGCTTTGTCTTGTCTGCTTGTCGTCTTTCCAAAGAGTTGAGCTTGAGACATTGAGATTGTTAAATTTGTACCTTATGAGTGAGGAGATAATGGTGATGGGAGAATGTTACAAGAAGAAAGGAGTACCACTGGATTTATAGCAAAAGTTTTGGTTTTATATTGCATAGGATACATCCATCTCATTGGATATAGAAATAATCACTGAATCTTAGATTCTTGAGAAACAATAGCTTCAAAGTAGAAAACTTGCGGGTTCACAACTGGGGTAATTATGGAATCATATGACATGAAGTTGTAATTTTCACCATTAAAGCAAAATAGGGTGGGTGGTACTGTTTCTTAACTCGTTTCTAGTTTCTGTCTTTTTTCCAAAAGTATCTCCCTACCTTATTGACTACATCAAACCACCCCAACAGGATTTGACGTGAGTCAGCTTCAGTGGCAAGGTTACCCTTGTGGACATTGTTATTAAAATTGGGCCAGTTGTTGAACCAATTGAGGTACTGGTTGGTTCACTGGTTGAATTGTCTGTTCAGAAATTTATATATAGAATATAGTAATATCACTGTTCAAGCTATATAAATATATTATTGGCAGTTATTGATATTAAAAAAAAAGGAAGAATAACATAAGAGCAAGAACCACTAATTAAATCCCCAAAATTTATTCCTTTTTTGCTTGGTGAGAGAAGTCCAAATTTCATAATTACAAATTAATTAAAATGCAAAGAACTAAGATGTTCAAATCTCACCATCACGATATGTGCAAATGTAAGTTTACATAAACTACTGGTGGTGAAGTTAAAGTGATGGATGGATAGAGATGGTCTTTAGCATGGGTTGGGAATTTTGAGAAAAGAAAGAGATCAGGCTGTGTCAATGTTCACTTGTTTATTTTTCTTTGTTTTTTCCCAAAAAAAAAATTTACCCCTTCATTAAAGGAGTGATCTTAAAAAATGTGGGCTTTTTAATATTTTGGATAAAAATTAATATCAGCTGGTTCTTTGATTTTATTGGTTCCAAAAAACCAGCTGGTTTTGATTGGGTAATGCACCTCTAGCCCCCCCGCGACCTGTTTGTGGTTCAACCAGACAGTCCAGTCTGGTTTTAATAACTACGGTTGGATCTTAGTGCTGTGAGGAATGAAGCAATGCACCATTAACTATGAAAACCTGTTGGTTCACAAATGCGATAACTATAGAATCTTACATGGCATGAGGTTGTACTTTTTAGCACTAAAGCATAATTGAGTTGCATAGCAGTGTGTGATGCTCGAACATGGGACACAGGGACATGACATTTTTCAAAAAAGTAGGGCAAGATACATTAGTTAATAAAATAATTTTTTCATATATTTAAAGCATAATAAACATCAAAAGATTCAGAACCATATTCCAAAATCACAATATGCATTTAAAATTCGTAAGCCAAAATTCCAAATGTGAAGATGGTGTTCAAACTTCATTTCATCATTACTCCGCCAGGGGATATTATCCACTGTCGGTCCCAAGCCCGGATAAAGGAGGAGGGTTGCGTTAGGTAGCCGACAGCCAGCGTAAAACCTAGTCGGATCCAAATATGAATTCTAGATAAATCTGTTGGGATGTAACCCACATAGAAGTCTAGAATTCATATAGCCAACCCCACATAGTGGGATAACGGCTGGATATGTTGTTGTTGTTGTTTTAAGCCAAAATTCCAAATGAATTACTCTAATCTAGTTAGCAATCAACTCACAGTCCAGTTGTCGTCATCCCTCACAGTCCAGTTGATGTTTAAGATTTAGAGAATAGAAGCATGAGGGGTATGAAAACAGAACAGGCATGCAATCAAAACATGGAAAAACAAAAGAATCATGCAATTATCAAGTTGTAGGACTAAAGAGTAAAAAAGCAAACCCTTACTTTTTAGTCTTTGAGGTGCTTGCATAGCGACATGTGTGTCCCCTGCCTTACCCTTTTGGAAAATTTTAAGAAAGTTTTAGACACACCATGTGAGTGTGTTTGATACGTGTTAAGAGGCATGTCAGAGTGTCCGACACGCCAGAGACACTCTTGTGACAATCCCTAGGAAGTGTCCGTGCTTTATAGGTGGTAGTTTCTTAAGCCAATTCTAAGTTTTGCCCCCTTTTTTTTTCTGCCAATATCATCTCCTGCTTTGGGTATACCAAGCCATACCCAACAGGGGTGCTGATGCCAGTCAATTTCAGTCTCTGGTTTTTATTTAGGGATACTATTTTTACTTTCATCTATAGAATCTGTCATGAATTCATTACCTGCACTATGATGATGTAGGAGCAATTATTCAGTGAAGTAAGTACTGTTGTGATAGTGATCATGCTACTGGCCATACCGTTGATCTAGTATTGTAGCCGTTGTGGTTGATGCTACTATAACTGCTATTATTACTGTTTTGTCTTTTCTTTTTCCATTTTATTTTAGTTGTACATACTGAGATTAGGTTACTTAATGATAAGAAATAAAGATTCAAAATGTTGTCCAAGTAGAGGGAGAATAGGAATTATTTATTGGGAAAGGAGAATTTTTAGTCCCACCTGGATTTGGATCAGTTGGGTTGCAGAATCACCTGTACGACATTTGAGAATGGAGTCTTGCAGCTTTAGCCTTCTATGACCTGGTAAAGTTTGTCATTTTTGAAAGGGCTTCAAAAAGTTTGCTGAAAATTAGTCCATAAGAGCTGCAATGGAGTGTTTTTTTTTTTTTTGGGGGGGGGGGTGTTCTTTCCCCAGATTTTAGTACTCATTTTCTTGAAAAGTTTCTCTCTTTTCCTTTGTTCTTTGCTTTTGAAACTTAGCATTATATATCAGGAACTTGATTAGTTCTATGAGATTGTGGGTTGATTCTGTGCCTCTATGTCATGGGAGTTAGGCTTGCTGCACCTTGCCCCGTGTTTCTTTGCATGTAAGTAAAGAAAGAATGCTGTGGAAGGCATTTGGATACATTACTGCAATATCAATTACCTTTTGTATTTAGGATATTGTGATTAGTATTTTCATTAGAAGTGATATATTTGAAGTCCATTTTATCATGAATTTGACTAGATATACCAGCATTATATGTCCTTTTAATGTGAAGCCTGTTAAACTATATATGTTATAGAAAGTTTAGAAAACGGAAAGAAGCTTCTCTCCATTTCTGGTTTCCATTTATGTCCATTACCTATCGTTAGCAACTCCAGTGAATCAATCAGAGAGTAACAGACTAACAGTCATCACGTTGGTGTAATTTTAGTCTAATTGTGATGGCATGCAAAAATTGGTTAGCTATTAGATCTGCCTAAAATACGTTAAAGTGTAGGTTTCATGACATGCTATCCGAGTTTGATGCTTCCCTTGGTTGGTCAAAGAGGGAGGAGGGGGAGAAACATTTTCCTATCTGGTGAATTCGTTTATTATTATAACAAATTTTTGGGATTAAATCTCATCTATATTTCATTGTCCTTAGAAGCAAGGGATGGATACCCATAGTTGTTTATGCCCTAATTCTGTTATCTGTTGAACATAGAAACTCTTGTAGAAGCTTATGATAATTTGATTCATTATCTAATGGTCCTTTTACCCATTATTTCAATCCTTTCCCATTCCCTAGTCCTTTAATCTTGTTGAGAAGTTGTGGAGAAGTTTTTTTAATAGTTAATTCTATGCAGGAAAGAGAGGAAACATTCATTAAGTAAGAAGAGATTATGTTAGGATACACACTTCTAGAAAGGGAGGGAATTAGCAATTTACATTTGGCTTCACAGAGGAACTGTACTGATATATGGGGTAATCAACCTACTGAACTGGAGGTAGCCAAGAACTTTAAATCATTGCGGAAGTAAAATAGCATATCAGGAAATTATGTTGCAGATGTATTCAAACAATAAAAAGTAGTAGTTCTATGGAGGGTTGATGTTTTTGGTGGAAAATCCAGTCTAAATGGCGTAGGCTTCTTACCCATGAGATGAGGTATTTTCTCAAGGAATACACTACATTTATTCTGCAAAATTCAATTATGATGTTATAGTGAAAGATTGCATATTACATCTCAAACATCTAGAAAATCCCATGTATAGTTTTATCATCCAAGCTCACTTATTGCCATGGCTACTCGATCCATCTACAATGATTTTATGGTGTTGCATCTTCTTTTTTTTTTTTGGTTGGGGGGGGGGGATGATGGCGGGGGTAGTAGGGCTGTTCAGGTGCCTTGTGTGCATATTTTTGTCATGAACCTAGGTTTAACCTAGGGTTTTAGGAGGAAATTTGGAAGAAATCGAGGGAAATAGAATCATAATTGGAGGCAGAAGTCAGAAGAAATGAGGGGGAAATGCAGACAGAACAGAGGAGAGAGAATCAGAGGGAAATGAGAGAGAGATCAGAGGAGTTGAGAGAGACAGATTTCAATTATTGCTCAACTATATCTAATCCTCTAGGTTTTAGCCTATTTATAGGCTTTCTAGGCTTTCAGTTATTAGAACAACTGAAAGGTACAACAGCTACAATACAGCAAGATACAACCTACTACAATACATCTAATACATAATTACTAATATATCCTTGGGGTCATGACAATTTTTTTATTCACATGCCTATTGGTTAGAGGGGTTGATAAAATTCAGGCTGTGTTTATGAGAAGAGAGCTACCATTAAAGAACTAAATAAGAATGTACTCACTCAAAAGAGAAATTATATATTACTAGACGAGTTTCCAATATCTATACAGTCCAGGTACTGCTGACTTGTGATTTTCTTGTTCAGATGCCTCTTGGATAGAAGGGTTGATTTGATCAAATTCAGGTTTTGTTTATGAAAAGAACCACCATTAAAGACCTACAATTGATTGATCAAATATATTCCTCAGGCAAAATGATATATTTCTAGACGAGTCTCAATATCTATTATACAATTGATTGGTAAATATTGGTGAATTTTCTGTCTTAATTAGCTTCTATTATAAACAAACTTTCTAGCATTTGAATCTGACTCTGGCAAGTATGAATTGAAGATGTATAGGCTTAGATATGCTGTAGAATTCTCCTTTTTGTGTTCATATTCCAATATTTATTACCAGTAAATGTTTTTCCTGTCACAAGCTTTCCATTTTTATTTTCTTTTCCCCCTGCATGTTTGTAGTTCTTATACCTTTGTTATTCATATGATCACTTCACTGTCTCAGCTCTGGTAAGTGTCAAATTATACACTGGAGACAAGGCCACAAGGAAGAATGCCATCCTTTTACTGCTACTGCTAAATGCCATCCTTTTACTGCTACTCACTTTAGCAATGATGAGGGAGATGATTCCATAAAGGTGTTCAAACAAAAAGACAGCTTTGAGATTGAGGGGAGGCATTGTGCTGAACCAATTCAAAATTTCTCCAAGGACCCTGCAGGTGTAGAGTCAGATTGCTCTTCTGAGGTTCTTCATGGGAATCACAACATTGAACTCAAGTGTGTTGCTGATGAGAAAGGGATGCCTTCAAGTTCATGTGAAATTAAAAGGTCAGATGGACATCAATCAGCTAATATCTTACCTGATAAACATGAAAACATTGTGGCACCAAATGTTACATCTTCAAATTGCACTATTTTGGTCGATTCTGTAGATGACCTTTCTAGTTCAGGCAAGTTAAATCAGATCAAACCCAATGGTGCCAATTGCGATACTCATTGTGGCTCAACAAGCTCTTCGGGTTGGAGCGCTGATGGCTCCAATGAGTCTTCATTTTCTGAACCTTCTACCCCCTCGTCTGGTTTTTGGGAAGGAACCATCAACTCCACTAGGCCCAAACTTGATGCTGTTGATAATTCTGATCAGTATGGTTCCAATGTCACGGGAGAAACTGGCATGAACAATTCTCAATCTTCTCAAAATTCTCCCTTCAATTCTGATAGCAATATTACCAAAAGAGTCATATCAGATGATGCTCATGCAACTACTTTGGGGATGAAGAAGCCTATTGATAGGGCATTTTTATCCAAAGGATTAAGTGAAAGTTCTTTGAAGGGCAGGAGTTTACTATCATTGGGCACTGAAAAGTCTGATAATTTGAATGCTTATGCTAGCAGTGATTCAACTCTACCTAATTTCAGTGAACTTAGACATTCCACATCTAGGTCTAGTTCAAGTGCTGGAAGGCCTTCAACTAGTACCTCTACTTCAAAAATCAGTAGCAAGCAGTCCTTGAGCCCTGGAAGGTCAAATAGTGTCATTAATGACACAAGCAATACTCCATTGCAAGGTGCAAAACTCGATGGGCCTTTAATTAGTACACACGCTTCAAAAATCAGTACTTCGCGGTCTGAATGGCCAAATGGGGTTAACAGCACAAGCACTACCTTGCATTCATTTGGAACTAAAGAGGGTGGATCTTTATCTTCTAATGCTTCTGTTGCTCATCTTCCATCTAGCACCAGGAGACATTCACTTCAGGGGTTTGATGGTGATCATGCAGTTGCTGGTGCATCTGAGCATACAAGTTATCTGCAAAATGGTAGAAATGGCTTGAAAACATCAACACAGAAAGTTGTTGACCAGCACAAAGCATCTAAATCACCTAGAAACTGCCAACCTGGGGTTGGAAGTGAAATTGCTGGAAAATACAGTAATAAGGTCTAACAAGAATCTTGTTATGCTATTTGTGTATCCCACTTTATATGTTTTCCATTGTGATACACCGGATTGGATTTCTTTTGTTTTACAGGGTCTGTTTTCGTATGATCTATTTGTCAAGCTTTACAATTGGAACAAGATTGAACTCCGACCATTTGGCTTGGCAAATTGTGGAAACAGGTAAATTATTGCTTTCCCTCATCATGGGAAATTAATCTGCTAAATTCTCCACACTTCCAATGAATTATATACTTGCTTAATGAGATTTTTCCAGTTCTGAAGGACCTGCAGGTTGCAGCTCCTATTTTATTTGTTATTTCCACTGTTGCATGCCCGTGTTTTTGTTAAAAAGATTAGTTTTAACATGGTACCTTTATATCTTCCATGTTAAATTTACTGAATCAGATAAAAACTGATTATTGTGTTTGTAATTATGAAAGAATCTTACTATTTTGTCTGTACATGTATTTGCTGAAAGCACATCATCATCATCATGAACTTCTATGCTATAATTTCTCATCTGTTTTCTGTGGACCTAGTTTGAGATGTCACATTGAGAACTCTCCGCATTCTGTCATTTCCTGGTTTATTGAGTGCATTAATCTTGTTTTATTGTTTCAATTACAGGACTAGAAACATTTGTCTGGCTATCAGATTCTGAAAATAACTGGAGCGTGAAATTTGCTTTTCTCAGACTAGTCATATTGAACAAAACTTTTAAAAGCTGTAACTCAATCATTAATAGCTTATGTAGTTATTGTAACTACACCTGAGAAATGCACAGAATCATGCAAAATGCACGAGCACCTATGTTTAATTATTGTATCATTTTCTCCAATCATCTGAGAACACATTTCTATTTCTGAGTTTTTATGCTGCCCATTTATCCTTGATGAAGCATTTGCCAGTGCATTGCATTATCCAGGTATGAATATGATTATCATTTATCTTCTGCCTTATCTTGTTTGTCAGCAAAGAGGAGTGGTAACTAGCTTGTTATATCAGCTTTGATTGTTTAGATTTATGTATGGAACATATTTTTTACTTATATTGTTGTTGTATATGAACACAATCTATTCCATTCTCTTAATTTTCTCTTATATGCTTGTATTTCCTTTTATCCTCTTGCAGCTGTTATGCAAATGCTGTGCTCCAGTGCTTGGCTAGGACACCACCTCTAACTGCTTATCTTCTTGAAGGGCTTCATTCTAAAGCTTGTATGTTTCTGATCATGTTCTGTTTTGCAGGACTCTCATCTATACAATTTTGAAGTGGCATGAATTTTGCTTTCCCTATGGTATTAACTTGCTTTACCTTTTCTTCAACATAAGGTGCACGGAAAGAATGGTGCTTCACCTGTGAATTTGAAAGTTTAATGCTGAAGGGAAAGGGTGGGACTTCACCACTCTCTCCAGTAGCGATGTTATCCCAGATTCAAAACATTGGCAGTCAACTTTGTAATTGGAGAGAAGAAGATGCTCATGAATTTCTAAGGCAAGTTCACTTTTGGACATGTGGAGTGCAATTAGATATGCTCAACTCCAATGTCTATATCATTAATGAGTGAAATTGACAGGTATGCTATTGATGCAATGCAATCTGTTTGTCTCAAAGAATCTGGAGTAAATGCAAGCTCTTCGAGAGAAGAAACAACTCTTGTAGGCCTTACTTTTGGCGGCTATCTTCGATCAAAGGTAGCCTATGATCTACTGTTTGCTTCACATCTCTCTCTCTGTCTCTCTCCCTCACACACACACAACAGTTCTATGGAGCTTTAGTTGGCAAGTTATGAATTCTTTTTTACGTGGGATATGAAATGAACATGGAATTCCACAGATAAAGTGCATGAAGTGTGGAGGCAAATCTGAGCGGCATGAAAGGATGATGGATCTCACTGTTGAAATAGAAGGAGATATTGGGACTCTAGAAGAGGCTCTCCGACGGTTTACTGGCACTGAGATTCTGGACGGTGAAAACAAGTACAAATGCAGCAGGTTGGTTGGTTTGTTAATTTGTTTCATTCTTACAATCTTTAAAATAAACCTTTTCTGTGATTATCAATTGATACCAATTTAGTCAACCCCACATAGTGGGATTAAAAGGCTTGATATGTTGTTTTATCAAATAATGCCAATTGTGGCTGGAATGATTCCCCCTCCCCCCTCTCACCAATTCGTATTGAACCCAAGTGGAGAGTTATATTTTGTTGTAACAGGAATGATTTTGATCATGTCTCTGTTGAATGCATCATCCAGCACCAGAGAAGCCTAATACCTCTTTATTTATTTTATTTTCTTAGGAAGAAAATTTTATGATTGTCAAGAGTACAATAACAATATAAAAGATAAAGTTAAACAGAGATCTCATAGCTTAAACTTTTAGATGAGATGGTGGTTAGTTATTCAACATGGTATTAGTGTAGACAAGGGCCTTGAGTTTGAAGCTTGCCGTGAACCCAATATTTAAATTGTTGCATATGGTTGGGCTACTAATGCAATGAAGCTTGGCCACATGTGAGGGGTGTGTCAAGAGTAAATAACAGCTTAAACTTTTAGATGATGGTGGTTAGCTATTCAACAATGATCATTCAAATTTTCCCAACCCTAAAAATATAAATGAAAAGAGAAGAACAGAAAACTCAACTTGGCAACTTACTTGTGGTGACCAAGGGTCATGGTCGCCCTCCCTCCCTGCCACCAAAAGCCTCATAGGACTTGGCCTCAAGTTATGGGAAGCTAAATTACTCTTTCAGCCAATTGCAGAACTTTAAATCTTTATGGATCATAGTTCAATTCATTGAGCCATAATGTGTGTAGTATTTGGCTGCTTGCTAGTCGTAAGGTTGCACATTAAAATAAGGGCTTTCTATGTTGAAATATACTAAACTAACTTGCTTTCCATGATGTTGGATGTTTTAACTTTTAGTTTTAACTACAATAAGAGATCTAATCCAGTTAGAAATTCATCATTGTTTATCATTTTCAAGATTGTGCATCATTTGGATTGCTACACGGTACCAAGTTCATCCCAGAGTCTGCATCTTGTCTGTCATGATAATTTGAATGTGTATTATGAAAAATTTGAATTATTACTTGTGGAGTACCTTGTATGCAGTTTAATTTGTTATTATCAAAATGGCTAATATGCATTAGCTTCATATTTTCTTGTAAGAAAGAAATGGACAAAATTTCAACAGCATAATGTTGCTGGTCTCGCTGAAAACTCATTGTGATCTGCAGTTTGTTTTCTTTCAATCATTCTTTGGCTTCTGAAAAATTCCTACTGGTGGATAACTGTGACATTTTCTAGTGGAATACTGGCATTAATTTCTTGGAAGGCATGATGTGGCCTGGAATCGCCTTTGTTGGGTTGGGGTCGGTCCTCAACATGAGGCATTGGACCTGGGTGATGTAAGGACAGATTAGTAATATGAAACTGAAAGAATAGGGAAGAGATACAGGCCCCCCCCCATCCACCCCCCCCCCCCAAAAAAAAAAAGATTAGGGAAGGGACCAGGAAATAGCACCTAGGCAACATACCTAGGGTTTGTAGGTATCACACCCAGGGTTAGAATTGCATCACAAAATTCAAAGAGAGCATAACATGTGATGGAGATGGAGAAAAATGTTCTCTATTTTCTATCTCAAATTGATACATGGATTCCCCTTTGGTTTTATAGGGCA
Organism: Diospyros kaki; assembly: GCA_036245055.1. Taxonomy (NCBI): domain Eukaryota; kingdom Viridiplantae; phylum Streptophyta; class Magnoliopsida; order Ericales; family Ebenaceae; genus Diospyros; species Diospyros kaki. Next base: position 12,304,851 of record BSEG01000015.1, on the reverse strand, counting down.
AGAGAACATGAAAGAAAGGATAAACAAGGAAAAAAGAAAATGCCTAAAATATACTCTATAAATAAAATATTTCTATACTCCCCCTCGAGCTGGCTTGAAGATGTCTTCCATGGCAAGCTTGCTCACTAATTTTTGTGTAACCCCTTTGTAAAAACATCGGCGACTTGATCAATTTTTGGAATGTAAGGCATACAAATTACCCTATTATCAATTTCTCCTTAATAAAGTGCTTATTCACCTCTATATGCTTTTAGTCTTGTCATGGAGTACTGGATTATGGGCAATGAAAATCGCAACTTTATTATCATAGTAAACCTTAGCTGGTAAGGGAGCGGAGACCTTAAAGAAGTCTCTTTATCTACATGACCTCACAAATCCCATGGGAACTGAACGAAATTTAACTTTGGCACTACTTTTAGCCACCACATTTTGTTTCTTGCTCCTCCAAGTGACAAGATTACCTCTCACAAAGGTGCAATATCCTAATGTAGATATTCTATCAGTAACATTGTATGCCCAGTCTACGTCTGTATAAGCCTCTATGTGAGGATGTCCACATTTTTTGAAGAGTAAACCTTTTCCAGGAGTTCCCTTTAGGCACCTTAGAATTCTATAGACAACTTCAAAATGCTGTAAAACCTGGTGAATTCGTAAATTGACTTACTATACTTACTGCAAATGCTATATCGGATTGAGTGGGACAGATAGATGAGTTTGCCCACAAGCCTTTGATATTTCTCCCTTTCTACCACATCTTTGGCTTCGACAAGTTGTAGCTTCAAATTAGGTTTGGTGGGAGTTTCAGCTATCTTACACCTGAGCATTCCTATTTCAATGACTAAATCCAGGATATACTTACGTTGGTTGACAAAGTTTCCCTCCTTAGATCTTGCAAACTCCATCCCAAGGAAATACTTTAGGGGTCCCAAGTCCTTGGTCTCAAACTCATGTGCTAGTTTCCTCTTGAGTTCTTCAATCTCTCCCCTGTCATCCACATAGACAATTAAAATAGCTTTCTTACCGTCAACAGAGTGCTTAAAGAACATTGTGTGGTCTGCTTGGCTCTAAGTATAGCCATAGCCTTTTATTACCTCTCTAATCCTTTCAAACCACACTCTTGGAGATTGTTTCAGACCATACAAGGATTTTTTTAGATTGCATACCTGTTGGTACCGAGGCTCTTCTCAAATCTAGGTGGGAGGTCTATATGCACTTCTTCCTCCAAATCGCCATTTAGGAAGGCATTCTTTACATCAAACTGGTGTAGAGGCCAACTGGAATTCACTGCTAGAGAAAGGAGTACTCGAATTGAGTTTATATTTGCATTTAGAGCGAAGCTTTTCAGATAGTCAATACCATAAGTTTGGGTGAATCCCTTGGCAACAAGTCTTGTCTTGTACCTCTCTATTCTCCCATCTACCTTATATTTTACAGTGAATACCCATTTACAACCTACAGTTCTCTTACCTTTTGATAGCTCCACAATCTCCCTAGTTTCGTTCTTTTCAAGAGCATTCATCTCCTCCTTTACTTCTAACTTCCAATCTGGATCACCTAAGGCATCTTGAATAGTTCTTGGAACATGAAAGTTAGAAATATTTGAAAGAAATACTTTGTGATTATTGGACAGTTTCTGGTATAATAGGTATTTGGCAATAGGATGTAGTACAAGATCTTACTCATTTTGTAGTGGCAATGGGGATATCAAGATCAGACAAATCAAATGAGGGAGAATTTGAAGGAGTAAGTTTAGAGTTACCCTGAGTGGAAGGCAAGCCATCATTTGAGGATGCCAACTGTTCAATTACTAGAGGGACATTCAGATCAATAGCATTTCTTTGAGGTTTTCTTCTAGTATAAAACTGAAGCTCAGGTTTTGGATTGCTTTGATCTATTTGTAGTAATTCTCCCCCTGGTTTCGACTCCATTATGCTTGGCACTTGTGAACTAGACGCATCTTGTTCTTTATTGTTTTGAGTACCAGTTTTCTTGGATTGTTTATCAAAGTGGAGTGGAGTGTTCATCATATCAAACATGTTTGGAAGAGGTTCAAAAAGTTTAAAAAAATTATCTTCTTCTAAATTATTATAAATTTTCAAAAAATTATCTTCTTCTACATTATTTTTATTCTCCCCTGAAGATGATTTTTGGTAAAATAGGGTTGATTTTCCATGAGTGATACATCCATGCTTGTGTGAGCTTTCTTTGTTAAAGAATTAAAGCACTTGTACCCTTTTTTTCTGGGAGCATAACTAACAAAAATACATTTTTTCAGCCATTGGATCTAATTTGGATTGAAAATTTTGTGGAATGTAAACAAAGCAAGTGCATACAAATTTTTTTAAAGGTAGCTCAGAGTACAACCGACACATAGGAAAAGTCTTTTTTAGGGAATTTAAAGGTGTCTTAAAGTTTAAGACTCGAGTGGGCATTCTATTGATTAGATAGCAAATAGTTAAAATAGTATTTCCCCATATGTATTTTGGGACATTCATAGAAACATAATAGTCCTAGTTACCTCATGTAAATATCTATTTTTTCGTTCAGCTATGCCATTTTGTTGAGAAGTTTCACGACTTGTTGATTGATGAAAAATACATTTCTCTTTCAAAAAATCCCCTAAACATTCATTGAAGTATTTTGTTTCATTATCAGATCGAAGAATACAAATTTTTGTTTGAAATTGGACTTCGATCATGTAAAAGAAATCTTTGAAAACTATTGGTTACTTTGGATTTCTTGGTAAGCAAGTAAACCTAACATAGTCTAGCATGATCATCGATAAAAGTTACAAATCATTTTTTGCCAGATAAAGTATTTACCTTTGAGGGTCCCCAAACATCATTATGAATCAAATAAAATGGTTTTGAAGAATTGTAAGGTTTGGAAACAAATTTAATACGATGATCTTTAGACAAATGACAGCTTTCACATTGAAACTTAGAACAATTCGCTCCTTTAAACAATTGAGGAAGTGAGTGTCTTAAATAAGGAAAACTAGGATGGCTTAGCCTAAGATGCCATTGCATTATTGGATCAGAAATAGAAATTGAACTATTACCACTTAATCTATGAGCTTTTTTATTACCGAAGAAATCCTCATTGAAGTAGTAAAGTCCGTTTATCTCTCTAGCATTGCCAATTGTCTTTCCCGAGTTCTAGTCCTAAAATAGGCAATAAGAATCAAATAAGGTAATGCGATAGTTAGAATCTTTTAAGAGCTTACTGACAAACAAAAGATTATAAGTAAGTTTAGGAACATGAAGGAAGTACTGATTGAAGATCAATACTTTTAGAGATTTTAATGAGGCCTTTGCCAGCAATAGAAGAAAAACTGTCATATGCTATCCGTACTTTTTCACTACTTGAACACAGAGTATATGAATTGAAAAGATTGAATAAGCTGGTCATGTTATTAGATGCCCCTGAATCAATGATCCATGGAGCAAATTTTAAGGAATTTGACAGGGCTAAAGAAGTTCTACCTGAATGTGCCAAAGAACCCTTAGGTGTACCAGGCAATTGTTGAGAATCTCACATCGCCTCCACAAGGGAGACCTGGGCTATATATAAGGAGGAAGATCCCTCCACCTGTTAAGCTAGCTTTTTAGGTTGGAGTTTTACCTCTAACTTCTCACATGGTATCAGAGCTAATCCTTGGCTGTCGTGGTCATGGACCAGTACTCTGCCCAATCACCTGGGCATGTATCAGTTACTGGAGAAGGTTTGGCGTGGGGGGGAGTGTTGAGAATCCTACATCGCCTCCACAAGGGAGAGCTGGGCTATATATAAGAAGGAGGATCCCTCCACCTGTTAAGCTAGCTTTTTAAGTTGGAGTTTGTCATGAACCTGCTGCTGCTACCAACTAAAATTTTTGCTTTCAGTCTAGTTAATTTTCTGCTACATTTTAATTGCTTATTTCTGTTAGTATATTCCATTCCAGCTTGCAATCGGCTAGGTGTCAGGCCACACGTGAGGCCTGAGGAAAAGACAAAAGAATCTGTTAGGGAAAAAGTATTTGGTAACCGCTTGAGTGGGCTAGATTCCTACCCCACCAAGTGAGTATATTACCACCTCCACCCGATGGAGAGAAGGTATTGAATGATTAAGACATTTTCTCTATTATTCCCTCTCTGTTCTCATATTCTCTCCTCCCTCTCTCGCCAATCTGTTGTTCCTCTCCCTTCTTTATCTCTGTTCGCCTTGAATCACACTGATTCAAGGTAACTTCCTTTGTCTACCGTGACAGAGTTCTACCTCTACTTCTCACAGTAACGAATTGGACAGTAACAATGTCAAGAGTTGATTGAATTGCTCTTTGTTGAAGGAACTAAATGTGGAGGGAACGTCCGACATGGTGGTGGTAAGGATTGATGATCTGTTGATTAATGTGTGACTGCACATTGCAGATCCGACCATCTTTCGCCTTTTAATCCGAGTTGGCTAGGTTCACTGGATCTGTTTGGTGGATTTGGTGGTTGGATTTGACCTAATGAGTCAACTCTAGCTGACCAAATTTGAAGCCAGTTGTAGCTGGGTCAGATCTGAACCAGATCTAGGTTTGTTGAAACTGTGGCTTGCAACAATGGAGAGACCCAATCAACAACGGTGGCAATGGAGGAGAAGCTGATGGCGAACCTGGTCACGTTAGAAGCAGGTGATGGCCGCCAACTATGAAGGCGGTGGTCGTGAGGAAGACCAGCGGTGAGGGTTGCGGAAGATTGATGGCTGCCAGAGACGGCCGCTGAAGACTGGTGGCTGTGAGAGAAGGTGGCGGAAGACTGGTGGGTGAGAGCGAAGCAACAACCATGGAAGACCCAAACCAAGGCGTTGTCGGAGAACGATGGTTGGCGGCCGTGCAAGACCAAGAAGACCAAGTGACGGTGAGCAATGGTCGCGGAAGGCCGACAACCGCAAAGCAAGACCGCGCTTCACTCGAGTTAAGCCGGTGTCGTCGTTGTGGCTTGCAGATCTGAGAATTCCTCGACCGACGAGCTGCTGGTTGTAGCTGGATTTGACGAGTTGCATTGGGCCACCACGACCTCGGATCTTGACAACAAATGGGGTTGAATGGTGATTGCCTAGGGTTTGAGGGTGTGAACGTGACTTCCACGCTCTGATACCATGATGGAGATGGAGAAAAATGTTCTCTATTTTCTATCTCAAATTGATACATGGATTCCCCTTTGGTTTTATAGGGGAAGAGAACAACATGAAAGAAAGGATAAACAAGGAAAAAAGAAAATGCCTAAATTATACTCTATAAATAAAATATTTCTACAACATGCTTTGAGAAAATTGTAGCAAACTGCTCCGCTCACTGAAAGAGAGATCACAGTGATATTTATAGAGCTCTAGTAATGCTATTCCTATTGGGATTAGGAAAATCTTTTTTCCTATTTGGAACTAAACAAAACTGAAACTGATAAAATCTAAACACTATAAATTGAGTTAACAAAAGACCCTAGGATGTAGAATAACTAAAATGGCTAAAGACATACTCAGCCCCGCCAACTTTCTCGGTTTAACCATTTTGCCCCTTGAAGTTGAGAAGGGACCTATCAGCCCCCTCAACTGACAATTTGAGGCCTATTAAACACTTCAAAATTCAAAATTGCCTGCAGGATTGCAGGTGTGTGACACACATTTATTTAGTATTATGTATTAATATGATATACAACAACAACACAACAACATATCCAGCCTTTATCCCACTATGTGGGGTCGGCTACATGAATTCTAGACTTTCATGTATTTCTATCGTTTGTCATATCTTCATTTAGATCCATATACTTCATATCGAACTTTAATGTCTCTCTCAAAGTCTTTTTGGGTCTACCTCTACCTCTTTTTGTGACTAATTGTTCCATTTCATCAACTCTCCTCACAGGAGCGTCTCTTGGTCTCCTTCTCACATGACCAAACCATCTTAGTCTAGTCTCTCTCATCTTCTCCTCGATTGGCACTACTCCTACCTTATTACGAATAACTTCATTTCTAATTTTATCCTTTCTTGTATGTCCGCACATCCATCTTAACATCCTCATCTCCGCTACGCTCGTCTTTTGCTCATGCTGGTATTTGACTGCCCAACATTCTGAGCCAAACAGCAAGACTGGTCTTATAGCTCTCCTATAAAATTTTCCTTTCAATTTTAATGAGATTTTACCATCACATAACACTCCCGATGCATTTCTCCATTTTAGCCAACCTGCCTTAATTCTATGTGCGACATCCTCGTGAATTTCTCCATCTTTTTGAATCACTGATCCCAAATATCGAAAATGGTCTTTTCTTTGTAAGATTTGGTCTTCTAATTTTATTATAACATCATCCACTCTTGCATTTTTACTAAATTTGCATTCCATATATTCTGTTTTCTTTCTACTTAATTTAAATCCCTTAGATTCTAAATTGTTTCTCCACAACTCAAGCTTAGTGTTCACTCCTTCTTTTGTTTCATCCACCAACACTATGTCGTCTGCAAATAGCATACACCATGGCACATCTGTCTGAATATCTTTAGTGAGTTCATCCATTACTAAGGCAAATAAGTATGGACTTAGTGCAGAACCTTGATGCAGTCCTATTGTAGTTGTAAATGGTTCAGTATCCCCTCCGCATGTTCTGACTCTTGTCTCTACACCATGATACATGTCCTTAAGGGCTTGTATATAGGCTATTTTGACTCCTTTCTTCTCTAAAACCCTCCATAATACTTCTCTAGGGACCCTATCATAGGCCTTTTCTAGATCTATAAACACCATATGTAGGTCCTTCTGATGATCCCGATACCTTTCCATTAGACGCCTCAGTAAATATATAGCTTCCATTGTTGACCTGTCAGGCATGAAACCAAACTGATTTTCTGACACATTTGTTTCTTTTCTAAGCCTCTGCTCTATTACTCTCTCCCAGAGTTTCATGGTATGACTCATTAACTTAATTCCTCTATAATTTTCACAGTTTTGAACATCTCCTTTGTTCTTGTATATAGGAACCAAAGTACTCTTCCTCCACTCATCTGGCATCTTTTTTGATTTAAGGATCGCGTTAAATAGTTGCGTTAGCCAGGAGATGCCCTCTTCTCCCATGCATTTCCATGCTTCTATTGGTATATTATCTGGTCCCACTGCCTTATGATTTTTCATCTTTTTTAAAGCTTGCCTTATTTCATTTGAACTTATGCGTCGATAGAATATGTAGCTCACATTCCCTTCGGAGTTACTAAGATGTCCCAACCTAACTCTTGTGTCACCGCCATCATTGAATAATTTTGTGAAATACTCCTTCCATCTCTCCTTAATCGCTCCCTCATTTACTAAAACATTTTGATTGTCATCTTTTATGCATTTCACTTGATTTAAATCCCGTGTTTTTCTTTCTCTTGCTTTAGCTAATTTATATATATCCCTTTCTCCATCTTTTGTATCAAGTCGTTTATATAGATTCTCATATGCTTTTGACCTTGCTTCACTAACAGCTCTTTTTGCTACCTTTTTTGCTTCTTTATAATTTTTTTGATTTTCTTCATTGTTGCATTGATATACTGCCTTATAGCAAGTTTTCTTATTTTTAATTTTCAATTGTACATCTTCATTCCACCACCAAGACTCCTTAAGGTTAGGGGCTCTACCATTTGTCTCTCCAAGGACTACCTTTGCCGTGCTTCTCAGAGCATTAGCCATTTCTTTCCACATTTGGTTTGTCTGTCTTTCTCCATTCCATTCCCTTCTACCCTTTAATTTTTCTTTGAAGATTAGTTGTTTATCCCCTTTTAAATTCCACCACCTGATTCTTGGATTTTGTTTTATGTGATTTTTTCTCTTCCAATTTCTTACTTGGACGTCAAGTACTAGAAGTCTATGTTGAGTAGTCAAACACTCTCCCGGTATTACCTTACAATCCTTACAACATAACTGATCCTCTTGTCTCATGAGGAAGTAATCTATTTGGGTGCTTGAGGTGATATTTTTATATGTGATTAAGTGTTCGTCCCGTTTTTTGAACCTCGTATTGGTTATAATGAGCCCATATGTCATAGCAAAATCTAGGATAGATTTACTCTCATTATTAATTTGCCCGAATCCATACCCTCCATGTACCTCTCTATATCCGTTTCCGTCTCTACCCACGTGCCCATTTAAGTCACCTCCTATAATCAGTTTCTCTCCTCTTGGTATCATTTGTATGAGTCCCTCTAGGTCCTCCCAGAATTTTGCTTTTATCTCATCACCTAACCCCGCTTGTGGTGCATATGTACTAAAGATATTCATAGTTATTCTTCCTAGACTAATCTTCACCATAATAATCCTATCCCCTATTCTCTTTACATCCACTACCTCATCCATTAAGGTTTTATCCATAATAATCTCCACTCCATTTTTCGCTCGATCAGTTCCTGTGTACCATAGTTTATATCCAGCTTCTGATAAAGTTTTTGCTTTTTTCCCTACCCATCTCGTCTCTTGAAGGCACATAATATTAATTTTTCTCCTAATCATCACATCCACCACTTCCATAGCTTTGCCTGTTAATGTTCCTATGTTCCATGACCCAATCCTTAATCTATGATTTTGTTTTTGTCCTTGACTTTGGATTTGATTTTGTTTTTGACCTTGACTTTGAATTTGATTTTGTTTTTTATTTTGATTTTGGTTTTGATTCTGATTTTGATTTTGGTTTTGATTTTGATTTTGATTTTGGACTAACTTCTTTACCCACATCCGTCCAAGCAAATGCGGGAACCCTTACTCATTTATCACTACATCCGGGCGCCGATGCAGCGGCCCTAGCTCACTTGTCACTACACGGGGGCAGTGTAGCGCGTCGCTATGAAGGGTTACGCCCACGCCCAAACGATTTTTCATAATTTGTCTAGAGTTCATGTTTTGGATCCGACTAAGTTTTACGTTGGCTGTCGGCTACCTAACACAACCCTCCTCCTTTATCCGGGCTTGGGACCGGCAGTGGATAACATCCCCAAGCAGAGTCTAATAAAATTTTATCGGTTAAGAAATTATATATTTTTATTTATTAAAATTTTATATTAATACAATAGATATGTTGATGTCTAAATGATAAATTTTTATCATTAAATGTTAATAAATTATACACAATTATTTATCAAAAATTTATATTAATAGAAACATACACACTGAACAATGTTGTTATATATATATATATATATATAGTGTTGCTCAGGGGTGGATGTCGACGATGGAGGAGCTGGACGATAGAGATGCCGATGATGGAGGCAGCAGGCGAAGCTGATGTCCAACGCAGGGATGGGTCTGGAACATAATATATATCTATATGTATATATATATATATGAAGCTGTATGTATACATAATATATATAGGAAACTGATGCATATATATTATGTATATATCTGTGTGTGTATATATATATATATGTATACAGACGGAGGAGGCGGCAGCAGCAATTGGAGGCAGTGGTGGATCTTGGTGGAAGAGTGGGGATTGAATCAGGGAAGAACAGAGAAGGGATTGAATGGGAGAAGAATTGATGGAGGAAGCAAAATCAGAGAAGAAACCAAGCCGTCGCAATTGAAGAAGCAGGGACACCAACAGCAAAGAGGGGCGATGACCAGAGGCGAACGACTGGAAGCGCGAAGGAGCAGAGAAGGCTGAGGGGGCTGATGGGTCTTGGTGGAAGAGAATGATAGAAGATGAGACCACGACAGCAGGGAGGGAGAGAGAGAAAAAGAGAGACCCATTTATTGCTCACTCTCCTCAACCTAGCGTGATTTCACACGTAGTGCTGAGAGGGCTGATGGGTCTTTAAATTCAAAGTTGAGATGTTTATAGGCCCTAACTGAAAGGTGAGGGGGCTAATAGGTGCCCCTTCAAGTTGAGGGGGCTAATTGGTTAAATGGGCAAGGTCAAGGGGCTGGATATGTCTTTAGCCTAACTAAAATACTCTAATGCATCAAACATCAAAACTAAGCCTAACAAAACTCCCAAGAGGGTCATTCTTCATCTAAAACTTGCCATATCAATGCTTGAACCTTAGAATTAGTTTTAGGATGCCTGTTATATATCTTTAGAGGCTGTGCTGTAGCAATGTCCTCCATCACTAGGACATGCTCTCAAGTTTGGGAACCTAGTGCCAACTTGACAACTTAAAAGACTAATAAGTTCTCTTAGTTTTTGAGTTAGAATTTGTAGGGGTTTCTATAATTCTGTGATGTTCAAAATTTAGAGAAATTGTACTGATTGTGTATTATAATTATGTTAACAGATGCAGATCCTATGAGAGAGCCAAAAAGAAGTTGAAGGTATTGGAGGCTCCTAATGTTCTTACTATTGCATTAAAGCGGTTTCAGGTAACCTGTTTCCAAGGAGGATAATTTACTGTTTTTGTATTTTTCAGTTCTATTACTTACTTTGTGTGTATTTTATAGTCTGGTAAATTTGGAAAGCTCAATAAGTCTATTCGGTTCCCGGAGATTCTGGATGTGGCCCCATATATGAGTGGGACGAGTGACAAATCACCTATATACAAGCTTTATGGGGTTGTAGTTCACTTGGATGTCATGAATGCCACTTTTTCTGGTCACTATGTATGCTATGCAAAGAACATCCAGAACAAATGGTTCAAGTTTGATGACAGTACGGTATGTTCTTATTCTCTACCAATTAGACTATCTAGCATGTTTTCTTAGAGTGATTTACTTTTATGAGCTATGCTTTTGCATTTTAGGCTTAATTGTATCTGAGTTTTTGCTTTTTTTATATTCTTTTCTAAGCCATGATGCTTGGGTTCCTTGATTCTCACTCTTCCTTCTCATGGGATACATTGAGATGCATGAGTGCTAGATTTGCCAAAATGGCGTGTACTTTTTTTATGTTTATTTTCTTTTTTGAACATTTATGTCTATAGTTAAATGCATTACAGACATTGTCAGAGGTTTTTTAATAAAGTTTCTATAACTTTTTCTAGATAAAATTTACAAATACCATACTTTTTGGATATAGAATGAAAATACAATTAAGCTTAATTACAATTCTAGCAAATATAACTATTTTTTCAATGTTCAATGAGATTTATATAATTATTATCATCTTCATCATGGATTTAATTCTATATTTTTGTTGAATTATCAATTATTAACAAGCAACAATACTGACATAAGTATGAACTTTAGATATGATAATCTAAAAATAAATAAATAAAAATGGATAAAAATATGGCAAGGATACAAAGAGTAATATTTTTATTAGTGGTATTCGTGTCAATAAATGTTGTATTTCCATATTGTACTTGTTGGTTTCACCATGTCAACTAAGTTATGGAACACAACTATATCAATTATTTTCATTCACCACCATCTCATGAAATTTTTCCATGTGAAGATGGTGTTCAAACTTCATTTTATCATTACTCCGCCAGGGGATATTATCCACTGCCGGTCCCAAGCCCGGATAAAGGAGGAGGGTTGCGTTAGGTAGCCGACAGCCAGCGTAAAACCTAGTCGGATCCAAATATGAATTCTAGACAAATTATCTGTTGGGATGTAACCCACATAGAAGTCTAGAATTCATGTAGCCAACCCCACATAGTGAGATAACGGCTGGATATGTTATTGTTGTATTCGTGTCAATAATAACCCAACGGCACTGAAAATATTAAAAGACCATCACCGATCCAATATTAGAATCTCTCATGCTTTTAGGGCACATCCACTGTACCCTGCCCAGCCCAACCGGAGGATACTATGTCCATATTGTGTCCTAAATGTATCTAAAACAAGAAATAATAACATGCCATTTTGCATGTTTCTCATGTATTTAAGGAGGTGCCTGACAAGTAGTCGTGTCTGATGCTTGTTGGAAAATTGTAATGCCCAAAATGAGGTATCCATGGTTCCTAGGTGGTAGTGTATGTATATTATTATAGATCTTATGGTTTCTATGTTAGACTAGTGATATTTTTCCATATTTCTAAATTTCTGTTTGGTTATTTTATTCTTGAATACTGCCAATTGGAAAGTGCACAATACAATTTTCTTTTTATAGGATTGGCAAGGCATTTGTATCCTTTGTTTTTTTTCCTTTAATTATCCAATGCATATCTGTGTTCATGTCATCTGTATATTTATGCTTATCGCATTGATGCTTAGATTATTTTAGAATTATTGCTTATTGTCAATTGCCAATCAGATGGGTGTCTCGGATGAATTTGATACGTACCCTTGATGATTAGCTTTTGATACTACTTTTCTAGATATTCTTATAAAATCATGTAACACCATGGAGACGTGATTTTACCAGTTGACATTGAAGCTGGCTGTTAGGCCGGCAGTCTGGACTGTACCTTCCTCTAATGTATGTGTCCATGTCTCTGTCTCTCCTGATCTGATGCTTGTTATGGTTGGGCAGGTCAAGCCGGTGGATCTTGAAACCGTCTTAACAAAAAGGGCATACATACTTCTGTATGCCAGGTAACATATTTCTCTTTCTCTTCTCTGAGATTGAGGCTTTGGTATCTGTCTGGTTGGATGGCTAACTAATCATAATTTTGTAGATGCTCTCCTCGTGCTCCAAGATTGATAAGGAATTCATTGGTACCCCGGGACTCGAGAAAACCCAAAAATCTTCCTTCTAAATCAAGATCTCACTCAACAGATCCTTGGGATGCTTCTGCGGCTGATTCTTTAAATGGTCATGCGGGGATTGAATGCTTGTATCCAAATCACAGGAGTTTCCAGCCTATCCAGAAAAGTTTAGACGAGGACTGCTCGAGTGACAATTCTTCGTCCATCTTCTCTGAGGGATGTTCCTGCAGTACCGAGAGCAGCAACAGGGATTCTACCAGTGCAGATGACTACTTTGACCAAATTTTTGGAGATGCAGAAAGGAATTGGAACAGCTCATGGAAGATGTCATCAGACTCCGACTTCTCTTCCTCATCTTCCTCTTCCTCGTCCTCTCCCTTGTACTCAAGGCATTCACCCCTTGCCGACTCAGACAGATACTCCTCAGGATACGCGGAGACCAGTGGCTTCCAAGCTGCTCCAAAAGCGGAATCAGACAGAGATGATGGGAATGGTTTCTGGACGGGAGCAGGCAGAAGCAGCAGTGGGGATCCCATCTCGACGAGAAGTAAACAGTGTAGAAATGTAGGAAAAAGTAGCGGTAGTAGCAGTAGTGGTAGCTGTAGGGAGACTGACTCAAACAGATTAGGATGGTCTAACCTTCTCGGGAGCAAGAAATCTGTTGTATCTCTCAGAAGATCAACGAGGGAAAGAACAGAAGCAGCAGATTAAAGCCTTTTATTTAAAAGTCTCTTTTGTTTTGGAGTTGGAGAGGATGCGGGGAATAATGAAGAGTTGAAATAGAATTAGGGGGGGAGAGTTAAAGAGGGGGGATGCTGCTGTATGTAATTGTTGTAGTAGTGGAAGACTGGTGCCTGCTGTGCTGTTGGTTGTTATGGGGCTTAATTTTTTTTTTTTTGTCTGGAGGAATTAGCCACCATTTTGCGGGACTCTCCCCCGCTTTTTATAAAATCATCGTATAATAAATATAAATATACATAATGAGAAATTTCAGTATTTGAGTAATCCAATGCACAGTTGGAACTTGGAGCCTCAGAACCCTCTTAAAAATTAAAAATAAAATAAAAAATTCGAAAGTTGCATTGAAATAACCTTACTTTAATAGATCATATTATTGGTACTTTTTAAATCACATTTTGAGTTACATAATATATTATAAATGATAAAAATATTTTTTGTGTTTTATCGTTTTGAGTGAGAAATATTTTAATCAAGTATTTTACTGTTTTATCTCACTCTATTAAGTGAGAAATATTTTAAATATTTTAATTATATTATTAAGCTAAGATGTAAATCATGGTGTATCAATAATAATTTTTTTACTTTAATGGTTGTTTTTCATCTTTTCTGTTAGGAAGGTTACTTTATCGGGTCCTTTTACAGTACCATGGATACTGTACTTGGGTACGGTGGGGGGTAATGTGCTCACGAACTCTAGAATTTCTGGGAAATTGTATGGTATTTAAGGGCTTCAAAATCTTTATGTAATACATCATTTGTATTATATATCAAGCTTTTGTACAGTAGAAACAAGCAAGCAGTGTCCCATATGAATTTTCCTGTACTCTCTGTTGACTGCGCTTGTAATGTGTAGCCGCCGTGCATCCTGTGAATATCATCAGCGATAGAGGCGCTGTCAGAGCCCCCCACCTGTTGGCATATATTATATATATATATATATATAGACCCTCCTCCCCTACTACTTACTCTCTTTGGCTGTCCTGGGGGGTATTATAGCCTATTATACCACCAGCTTCTTAATAGATAACTAAATAAAAAAATTGATTTGGACCGTGGAAGGGCGGATATTGGCCTGGCTCTGAATCTGAAATTGAGTTGATAATTGTATCTAGTTGAATATACTCCCTCCACACACATTAGATTATGAAGAAGAGAGCCTTAAGAGATGGATGGTCCAATTGATGGTGCACATGCCACTTGGTGGTGTCTCGGGCACACCATGGTTGAAACTGCTCATCACGATGATTACCTAGCAATGACACCCCCATGGGAATTTCTATCGTATTTATTTAAAGGTGTTTTGAATAAATATAAAAAATATATTTTATACAAACATAATATTATTTATTTATAATAAGTATAATTTTTCTTACTATACATCATCATCATCATCATCATCATCATCATGTTCTATAAAATATTTTTCACATAAGAGCAATGTCTTTTTTAAGTATCGTAAAAATCGGGTGGTTGAAACATATATATATATAAATGGATTTATTTAGCGTTGAATATGAAGATAAGAAACCAGATCGAGAACGCGGCAGAGAAAGAGAAAGAAAAAGAGAAAGAGAAAGAAGAGGCAAAGCAATTGTGAGAGGAAACCGCCCGCCGGCAAAAGTAAAAGCCGTTGGAAAGAGCGGTCCCCCCCACGCCACCCCACCATCCACCGCATCTGCGTCTTCCCCCATCCATCCTCCTTTCATTTCTTGTCATATTACCCAATCACTCTTATCTATCTGCATTATTTTTAGTGGGTTTATTTTAAATATAATTAAAATTTAATAAAAAAATGTCATCTTGATTAATAAATACATAATTACTGCTGAATTCATCCCATCAATTTCTTTATATTTTACATAAACAAATTTGGTTGATAAGAAGGGTAACATATATTTATGTGCATGGTTTAACACAAAAATTAAGTTTTGACCTTATCATTAGGATGCAAGGTTGCAACTGCACGTGTTTTTTTCTTTCTTTTGTCATTATTAATTGAGTTTAAAGGATGAATAAATAAATTAATGATGATAACTGTAAAGACTAACTTGCTCCTCAATCTCTTGAATAGACATCTCATGGCTAATTTGCATTTATTAGGATGACTCAAGTCTTGTTGTCTCTATATATTGAGAAGTTTGATATATTATTTAGTGTCACATTCATTTCATAATTATATTATTATTATTATTATGGGTAATGGTTAAATGTACTTTCTTTTTAGATTAAAAAATATATTATTATTATTTTTAATTCTAAAACAGTTTTAGTGGGGACCTTGCTACAATAACCGATTGGAATTGGAGAACTGAGTGATCATGTGGCAATATTTAATTGGTTCTAATAATTGTTAAAAAAAATTTAGATGTTGAATGTTAAATATTAAAAATTACTAAACTCTCTGAGAATTTGGAAAAAAATTCATAGCACAGCGTTCTGAAACGTTTTTACATCTAATACTTAGTAAAACGGTACGAAATATAATATATATTTATCATAGATAATTTTTAAATAAAAATAAAGTGAAATAAATATACTTTGCAAGTACATTGCTTGATTGCATCTTAATAATAATAATTGTTCTTGGAGTAATAATTAGCATTGCCATTACATTAATAGCAAATAATATTATTTATTGCGATTAATGTGTAATAAATATATTTTATTTTATTTTCAACTAATATACATTTATTAAATTTTATTTTTAACTCCCACACATTCTTATTAATTATTTGGTGACAAATATACCGTACTTTAAAATATTTTTTTTACCCAATAATAATAATAATTTTACAGTTGCACTAAAATAGATTACCAAAGCAAAACATCGTCCAAACATATTCTTCTTAATTTGAAATATTTTATTTTTTAATATTTAAATATAAATATTTAACAAAGGCCACCGTTTAATTATATGTATATTAAGGGTTTCAACGGTTCGAATTGATCAAATTCTATAAGAATCTAGTAACCGAACCATTTTTAATGGTTTCGGAAAAATAAGAACCGTAACCAAACCATTACATATATAAAACCAAACAATGACCAATCTGTCATATCAGACCAGTTTCAATTCTATCCAATTAACATTTAGCTTCTAAACATTTTCTCAAAATATGAAATTACAAACAAATTTGTTAATTAAAATAAACCCATAACTTCATTAATGCTTCAAATCTTGAAGTAAAAGTAGAACAAAATAATTCATAAACTACCTCATCAAATGAGATTACATTGACCATTTATTATAGCAATAGTGCATAAAAATCTAGAAATAAAAGAGTTCATGAATAATAATAACCAATAACAAAAAATAAATAAATAAAAACTAACAGATTAAAATTACAAGTAATAATATATTTATGCGTGTATATATATATATACAAGTATAATATTAGTTCCGGTTCGGTTCGAACCACGGTTCGAAAAAAAAAAAAACAGTAACCAAACCAAATATACCGGTTCTTAATTTTTTAGAACCAGAATCTAACCGTTAACCATAGAACCAATTCAAAAGGCATGGTTTAGTTTGATTTAGTCCAATTCACTGATTTTCAGATATTTTTTGACACTCCTATTGTATATATTACATATATATATATATAGTTGGAAAACCAAAGCAAAAGCTTGTGTGTTGTGCGGTTGGATTTGATTCAAAGGCAAGAAAGAATTTGGAATTTATAAGGTAATTAAGGAGGAGGGGGTTAGCATTCAACAAAGGCTACTCGCACGTGGCTTAATTGCATGTCTTCCAACCACCACTTCCATCCATAATTAATACGATCCAACAAATTAACATCAAGTTAGATAATCTTCATTAACTGCACCCAAAGATCCATTTTGCTATTTGCATATTTGATTGAATTAAGACTTGGATTAGTATATCTATGAGACTCAAACCAACCAAGGGTTATATATAAGCCAAACAAAGTTGAAATAATAACAAACAAACATAGGATATCAAATTACGGATCGGATCCTAATTAAGAAGTAGCTACACGAGGAGGATAATTAACAATTGCTGTATTCGAGGTTCATCCATATTCCATATTCCATATATATAAGATGAGTTGGGTAATTAAGGAGTGTGATTCTATTAGCAGTTTCCCGACATATGTTTGTGCCCATCAGTTCATGATGATCAAACCCTTTTTAACATTAGAACCCTAATGGATTACTGACGGCCCATTACACTAGAAAAAGCTAGCAATTACTCTTCTTCTTACTTAATTAGTACTAATAATTGTGGCTGCGTATATAGATATATATATATATAGATCTAATATATAATAATGAGCCAAATATATAACTTCATTAGAAACCAAAATGATTGTCCCATCCCATGGACATGTGGATCTACACTACACCATTATTACATTTCTAGGGCATAATTCTCAGTGGGCAAAGGAGGGGTGCCTTTGAACTTAAGAAAACTAACCTCTTTTTCCAATTTTACGAAGAGACCCAAATAGAAGAAGAAGAAGATCATGAAGCAGAAACCGGATCTGTCATAACCGTCATCTCAAGCATTATTAATCAATGCCCCAAATTTCATTTATTCTATTCCAATGCTTGGAGAGAGAGCAAGTTCTTCTAGTGGAACTCCTGCAAAAAAAAAAAATGTGAGTTTGTTGCAATGTAGCTTTATGTGGTGATATGACATGAACCACACACCGATCCATTAACTGTTGTTGGAAAGCTACAACCAAAACCCATTCCCCGGCTTTAAGTGAGGAGCAAATTAACTTCTCATCGGAGGAATCTTTCCGATGTTGCAACCTTCATGATTAGATTTGAATTTTAATTGCAGGGGCGAAGATTGTGGAATTTTCCTTTGATAATTATCATGCGCAGGCAGCAACACATCATAGAATTGGCAAATGCAAAGAGTCAACAAAGGGGGCTAGCTCTATGAAGAAAATAATCAAAGCTTTTACCGCTTAGAGAGATTTCATGCTTCCATCTGTACCCCCCCGCCCCCGCCGAAATTTCATGCTTCCATCTCTATACACACCCCGCCCCCCCCTAGGGGATGGAAAAACTCATTTTCCCATTCATTTCATTTCAACTCAAGTATGGAGATTCATTTCAATATATAATATATATTATAATATTATATATAATATTATAATATTCTAGTTTCTAGTTTCTAGACCATAATATTGCGTTTTAACGAGTCTCAAAGCTCAGAATTACTGATTCTCCATTCTCCAATGGGTAAATTCCAAAAACTTAGACCCTTAAATTTTTCGCAGACAATTAATCTTCTTTGATATTATTGATCTTGTCGGATTTCCGTTATTCAGGTCTCTAATTTCGATAAAAAAAATAAATTACAAGTAAAAATTTTAATCCGTTAAAACAATTAATCTTCCTCTTCTAGGGTTTTGATAGGAATGATTAACTAGATTAAGGCTTGCTATAGACAACAGTTCAATATATATATATATAGAGAGAGAGAGAGAGAGAGAGAGAGAGAGTTCAAAATCAAATCTCCTAAAGCCCTTTATTTTTAGCTGTCCATTTTCAATGCCACAGAAGAATCTAGCAGTACCATGGAGGGACAGCTTATGTTGCAGAGATGGCCCCAGAAGATCCTGAATTCTAGCATTTGTGGCAAAGAACAAGTGCTAGATATTTGAAAGACATATATAGAACTATATATGTGACCAATTGATAGTTATATTTTGAATTTATCTAAATGGCCACTTAGCCAAAAAGGAGGATGTTTTCTGCGGGTGACTGTTCTTTTAACATCGAAAACCAGCTAAATACAGTGAAATATATGGGAAAACAAAAGAACAGATTAGCCATGGATCAAAGCTAATGTTTTTATTCTCTCTTACGTTGACTTTGCAGCACTACCATCACAAAGGAGGCTACACGCCACAGCT
This sequence comes from Diospyros kaki, assembly GCA_036245055.1. Classification (NCBI taxonomy): domain Eukaryota; kingdom Viridiplantae; phylum Streptophyta; class Magnoliopsida; order Ericales; family Ebenaceae; genus Diospyros; species Diospyros kaki. The sequence goes on along the minus strand of BSEG01000015.1, from coordinate 12,285,635 downwards.
AAAATAAGGAAACATAGGGCTCTTTTGTCGCCTTACTTTGATGATGATATTTGGGACTAATAAAATATATTTGATTGTTGAAAATATTTATGATATTTTTAGAACAATTCTCCAAAAATAGTTTTTCCAAACCGATTTGTGAAGTTGCTATTATGTTTGATTTTTTCTTCTACTTTGACAAAAGCGTAAAGTTGAATGTCCGAGAGAGGACACAATGCATTGTTTAATCCGCTCCCGAACTTTCCTCATTTCACCCACAAAGTTAGGCATAATTCAGTCATAAAATTAAGCAATAATGCGCCTAAGAACTCTTCTGAGATTTACAAAATTGGACTTAAGATGCCATTTTATGGTAACAGTGCCTGATAAATTTCCGAGCATGATAGCATTATTAATCTTTTTTATCACTAAAATCTTCTATCGCCCCGACAAGGGACCATACATAAACCTAATGGGAGAGCAACTAGAGCGGGCAGCAGAGTCAATCTCAAGGTCCCCGGCTCACCCACCAAAGCCTACCGACTAGAGTTTTCCCAGAAACACTTGAATTAGCATGCATATAACCAAATGAAGGATTGTTCAAAATCCTGGATAAGCTAGGGGATGATTCTGGCTCTACCGTAATATCTTTCGTTGGAACCGACCACTTATGCCAAACCTAGAAGTCTCGAGAAGATTTAGAAACCCATTACACTCGAGAGATGAACCTCAAAATCACCTAAAAGTGAAGAGAAATGGGTTTTGATTTCTTCAAACCTTCAGATATGAGCAAGCTTATCTCAAACAGTTTGTGTTTCCTTTTTCTTTCTTCTCTACAATGTTCTTTTTCCTTCTTTCCTACTTTCCATTCGTTTTTTACCTCAGCAAAGAAAAAGAAACGCCAAAAGAGATAAGCAAGAGTCCAGGTTTAGATCAGCGAGAAAGAGCGAGCCAAATAAAGTTGGGTTCCTGAGAGCTTCCATTCATCATCTATCGGATAAAGCAAAATTCAATCTCTCCCTCTCATCTGTCTGTTTGGATGCACCGAAAGGAACTGGCAGGCACAAGCGGCAGCCCAAGTCACGTTCCCCACTGCAACACGCTTTTATCTTCTCAACCCCAAGAAGCTAAAGATGGATGGATGGGAAAATCAATCAGTCGAATCAGTCATCGCCATCAAAGCGTTATCTTCCGCCAGTTGTGCCAGCAAAAGCTGACCAGATATTATCAGAATTCATCAGCTGGCTGCTGCTTCAGGGTCTCAAACTCCAAGGCTTCACCAGCCCCCAGAATAACTACTGTAATCCGAATTCAACCCCACATCCCCCCGCCCCCCTTCCAAATTACTTTCTTGTCCACAATCCCACTAACCAAACCACCACCATCAAATCTAAACCCATGCAAATAGCAAATTCATTCAAAAACATAAAAGATTAATCATGTATGTATCGTCGTCATCCATGAATGATTATGATAGAATAAAAGCAAGCAACTGAATGTGTTTAGGTCTTCCACTAATCAACTAATAAAGAAGGTTTACACAAAAGACAACTACAACGAGATTAAAGATGAGAATTTTATAAAGGTAAGGATATTAATGAAGTACTAATTAAACAAGAATTTAACTTTTGAGGGATTTTTCACAGTACCGCCTTAACTAGAAGAACCAAACTGATCGGTGAGTGATTAGTAGTGTGGAGGAGGCTGTCGAGGAGTGGGAGCCCAAATCACGTCCGAATTAGGGAGGTGGCAGCTGTACATTGACATTCCGCACGACTCCGCCGTCGGCGGCGGCTGCCTCCCCTCTCCGCCACCGGACACCGTCTGGGGAGACTGCCCCTCCGATCCCGAGTTCCGCACCTCCTCTTCCAGCGGCAGCCGGTGATAAGACGGGTTGTTGAACGACGTCGCTACCACGTACACCGTCCCGGCAGCAAGGAGCCCGCCCGCCACGGCGCCGCCAACGACCTGGCCCTGCGGCCCGGCCAGCGAGATCGTGAACCCGCTCGACACCGGCGGCGTCATCGCGGTCGGGAAAATGGTGGCCGAGAGGGAGAGAATGTCAAAGCGGCCGTGGAATGTGACGGTGGCGCCGGGCGTCGTGGTGGGCTGCTTGAGCGTGACGTTGGCGACGGTGCCGGAGCCAGTGAGAACGCAGAGACCCATATTCCTTTTCCGGGAGAATCGCGTGATGGCCTCGACCACGTCGACGCCGCCGGGGAGCTCGAGGACATAGGGGCTCATCGACGGCTCGGTGTCGCGGGTGATGATAATGGGGGGCTTGGGCTTGTTCTTGGAGCCCGGGGGGCGGCCGCGCGGGCGGCGGACGACCTCGATGCTGGCGCCATCGCTGGTGGGAGGGTCTTTCTTGGAGGTGGTGGCGCCCCCGGCGTTATCGTCGTCGGAGGGGTGGATGAGCTGGAAGTGGTGGGGATGGAGCTGCGGCGGCGGAGGTTGCTGCTGCTCGAATTTGTGGGGTTCGTGAAGCTTCGCGAACATGTTGGATTGATGATCCTTTTCTTCTACATATTCCCCTTTCATCTCTTCTTCTTTTCTATTATTTTTTCCTCGGCTATTTTTATATGTGATTTGGGCGTACAGGAGAGAGAGAGAAAGAGAGAGATGGCCAAATGGTTGGCCTTTGAAACCAAGTAAAGCTTCTTAGAGAGAGAGAGAGAGAGAGAGAGAGAGGGGAGAGGAGAGAAAAGGAAAGGGGTGTGAAAACAGTAGATTTGGTGAGCTCAACCCTTTCACCGCCTTGCTTTTGTCTAAGTTTTTGAAACAAATAAGAGAGAGAGAGAGAGGGGGTCTAGTCTGTAGGGTTCTAAGGAGAGAGAGAGGGGGGGTCTAGTCTGTAGGGTTCTAAGAAGAAGCTAGTGGATTGACAAATGACAGTGACCCTTTGATATTCATATTTTTGGGTTATGGGGGATGTCTCTCTCTCTCTCTCTTCTCTCTCTCTCTCTTTATGTATATAGATATAGATACTACAGATGGGAGGAGGGTGTTGAATTATGTCATGGGTGACTACCACCACTACTACTGCTGGTTATAGTCTCAATCCCATCCCATCCCATCCCATCATCTCTATCTATCCATCAGCAGCTACTGCCTACTGCCTCTTCTTCTTCTTCTTCTTGTAAAATTCAAACTCGGCTTACGGCCTTTGACCACTCTCCTCAACTTTCCAACCTTCAAGTGCCTGTTCTCAAATTCCATCCATTACCCTTAACCAATACACACACACATATATATATATATTCTTTCCCTAATTCTAGTTGTATTATTATTTCTAATATCCCATATTATATATCAATCCACTTTATTTAAATTTATAATTATAATTTTGCATTCTTGGGTTACTGTAATACGAAAGAAAGAGTAAGGGGGGTAATGAATTGCAAATATTATTTAGTTAGAAATAAAAGAGGATTATGGTGTGTATTGGGGATGGATTGGAGGATGCAAGGAGAGTAACAATTTTTATTGTCATATCCAAACAATATGGATCCTCTTCGGGGTTTAATTTAATGGATGGGTAGAATCAAAATCAAAAAATATTAATTAAAAAGAATTGTATTGCTATCACTCAATTCTATTCATTGGTGTAGTTGTTGTCAATGATTAATGTGGAATGAATGATGGAGATGAATGACACTGTGTATGTGTCACTTGCTGTCAACTATATAACTTGAAAATTGTTGGGACAATTAAATTTAAGTTAGGCATTGCAAGAAGGCCAAATTGTACTTTGATACAGAAACAAGGTGATTTGGGATGGATAACCCCCCATCCACCCACCCTCTCCTGTATTTGTGAATTTGGGACGTAGACCCTCTTCTGTATTTGTGAATTTGAGACGTATATAGTTGATGAATAGTAAGTAAGTTGTATGGCAATACCCATACTGTAATATCTTAATACAAGATATATATATATATATATATAAATAGTACTATGGTTTGATTGACTGATGGCTTATCTCAATTCAAATACAATACAATTCACTTGAGAGGATGATATCAGTTGAGGACGTAATATTATTATTAATTATGCTTAGATGTCAAGGAAGGGATCGATCCACACCACATCTACGTGTGAATTTCCTTTGACAGACAGACATATGGCCCATCCCATGCCTGCTTTCCTTTCATACTTGCTTTACATCCAAAGTTGGGGCCTTAAATTAATTATTAGTTTATCTTTCAAATAATATTATTTAAGTATGTATTAAATAAAATAAATAAATTCACACACACACACACATATATATAGAATCTAAGGAGGAAGGGAGGGATGGATCTTTATGGCTAAGCCCACAGCCCAAACAAACTACTACATCATTTTCTTTTTCCCTTTCTGGCCAAACAAACAGACTTCATTTTCGGGAGTGATAGAGATGGAAGAAGGTATGTGCCGTGGGGCCTCGGCTTATCTGCCTGCATATCGTAATCTGATAGAATTTAATGAACGACGTCGTCCTCGTCGTATGTGATGTATGGCATGGCCATGACGGTGGTCCATGCAATCCAATTCACTGAATATATTATATTGCTCCATTTATTATTATTATTATTATTATTATTATTATTATTATACGCATGTGCATGCTCTCCGGCTTCATTAATTAGGCTCTCTTCTTCTAATTCTAAATTTAGTTTCAATCTAATTTCAATATTATATTATAAAAGTTATATTTTATTACATATTATTATAATTAATATTACAATACTGTATTAGATAACTAATTATAATTAAAATTATGTTAATTAATATAATTTAATTAAGTATTGAATCATATTTTAATTAATATAAATAAATTAGGTTAATTTAAGGAACTTGAAAACATATATATATATAAACAAAAATAAGCTATTTTGGGGGTGGGTAAAAAATTCTATCAAAGGATTCATAAAAGAGCAATTATTATGGAAATGAAAATACCAAGATGTCACTAAAAATAGATCTTAGTTGTAAATATTTGCTGCTGCTGCTGCTCTGCCGCGTTTTTAGAGCTAGATAGATTGATGAAATAAGGAGCCTTCAAACCCACTCCCATAGCCATGGTGTTGTGGTCAAAAATTTGGTTTTTCACATAAAGTATCAAAATTTTAATTAGTGTAAAAATTTGTTAAAAAATTTAAATTTTACATGAACTATACTGAATATCTAATTCTAAATGTGTATAGATTATATCTGTATTCGAATTTATTTGGAGAATGCATCAAGAGGGAAGATTACCTGTTTCTAGAGATAAGTTAGGCAAAACTCAGATATCCCAAGTAAATAAAAAAAAAATAAATTTCAAAATTCAAAGCATATATTAAAAAATAAAAGATAAAATTAAATGGAGGAAATTTGTAGGTGGGATTGTAACTTAACATGCGATGCGCCCCCATTGCCGTTACAAGAAGAATAAAAGATTGTACGAATAAAAGGAAAAGAGTGGAGTAGGGATAGGAATATGAATAGGAGTACCCAGCAGCCACAATTGACTCGCATCAAAATATATATTGTCCAAATTAAGCAACTATTGTGTGACGATTCAAATGGGAATGGGAATTGGAATTGGAATTGGAATAAATAATTAAATTGTCCCCCTGAAGTCCTCAGAGTACATCATTTCATTTGGACAGCACTTTTAGTGGTCTGCACCTCTCTCTCTCTCTCTCTCTCTCTCTATATATATATACACACACACACATAATATATATACAATAGAAAGATTGGGAACTTGGGGTAGGTTTGTAGGTTGGTTCTGGAGACAAAGAATTTGACAAAAAGAAACAGCTTGTGGAAGGGCAAAGCCACCGGCACGCACCGTAAAAATATGATTCCAGATGGGTCTATATTCCATTCCATTCCATTCCTTTAGACTTCTTCCTCTCCTCTCCTCTCTTCTCCTCTCCCCTACCAAGTCATGTGTTAGAAAATATGTAAATCACAGTTTTCATATTTCTTTTGCAGAAAAGTCTTGCCAAAATAAGATACATGTTGATGTTTTATTTCATATAAGATAATCAATCATATGATAAATAATATGGTTGTTAATTTGGTAAGATTTTTTTTATCATTATCCGACTACACACAGAGAGATGCTGCTGCTGCTACTACTAGTATAATTTTTTGTATTATTATGGAATGGATAATAATTACTTGGATTGGATTGGATTGGATTGGATGGCGTTTTGCTTTTCTCCAATATATGACAGTCAATTATGGCTTGATATGGAGATATCTCATATCCTTCATATGGTTACGGATGGAAGACGTAATTTTACAAATGTCAAGATCTTAATTATCTGTAATTTCAATATAGTTGAAGGTTCTTGTTACTTGTTACAAAGGTAAATTAAATTTTGAGCTGACCTGAGCTGAGCTGAGCCAATCCTATCCTATGCCGTGACTAAAAATTTTAATTAAAGCATCTCTTAACTAAAAATTTTGATTTAAATGACAACTGAATGTTACTAATTAATTACTTTCTACAGTCAACTCAATAAAATGAAAAAAGGCAAGCCTGGGCTGGGCTAGGCTGGGCCCATGCTTATTCAACATATGTTACGCGTAATCACCTTTGTATTTCTTAATCTTATTCAACTTTTAACTTCTAATTCTTTTATCTTCTTCATTTTACAATTACAAACACACATTTTATTTCTTTATTTTCTTACAAATAAATATCAATATTCAATAAACCTCCACTATCCAATTAAGGTTAAAAATACATTACTTAACATATATTAATATATAAGGGTACTATTCTAATACCAATCTAGTCCAGATTGAGATAACTCACTCCAGTCCAGTCTAGCACCAGAGCACCTTGAGATTCGGGATTGAAGAAAATTTGATTTCTGTCCGCTCCAGTCCACTCCAAGACTAAACTTTAAATTCTTCATCTTTAACATATAATATGATAATTATATTATAATATTATATTATTTTTTATTAAACCCAAATTTCAAATTGTCTCATAAAAAAAATGAAATGTTAATTTTGTTTAGACCCTTCCCTGTACATACATATGCACATATATATATATATATATATACACATTTTAAAAAAAAATCATATTAAAAAAAAAGAAGAAAATAACTTGGACCAATGAAGATCGAATCCAATCCTCCCTTTAATTAGTTCAATCTTTAATTATTAATTTTTTCACTTTTCAATTGCAGTCCAAATAGTGTAAGATGAATCTAGGGTCGACCAATTAAACACGCCAACCGACCAGTAGAAGAAAAGAAATGTGGGAACCTACTTCACTTAGCCACGAATTGAACTCAGAGGCTGCAAATTTGAATTAAAATACCATACATATGTATGTAGAGTAGAGTAGAGTGGGGGGGCTGCAGAAAGAAGCATATGTTTGTGAAGGCCAATCTAAGCTAAGGCTAGGCTAGCATAGGCTATATAGCCTTGTTTGTCGTGGGATTCCTACTTGTGCAACAAGGTTGAGCCATTAGGTAGCTGAGAGATGAAGTCAGAAAGTTCCCTTTGCCAATCAAGCAAATGGATTCTCCCACAAATTTTCTTAGCCTCTTTCCAGCAAGAATGTTTGTTTTAAGTTTTACCCACCATGGTTAAAAACCAAAAGGCAGAAAAAGTTAAAAAAAGGGGTGGTTGGCTTCTTTTTTCCAAGAATCTCTCTCTCTCTCTCTCTTTGTCCCAAATAGGAAAGAAGGAAAGGAAAATAAGTACAAGAAGATGGGCGAGAGGCTTTGAGAGAATCGAATAAAGTAAAACACCAACACAAAGCAATCCCATAAAAATTTAAAATATCATGCATTACAATTTACAAACACCAACCCACCCACCCACCCCATTATCGTCATGTACGTCTATTCTTTGATCACTCCAGTATTTTTATTTTTTTTTTGGTTAAAGAATTTACACAAATTAGGTTCCTATAAACATTCATTGTTCTTTTATAAAAAAAAAATACAATTGTGTATTATCGCAATAAATTCTCAAGTGCTTGCCACTAAAATGAGAATCCCAAAGCCCTGATCCGCTATCTGCAAACTGTGGCGCCTCAAAATATGAGGCAAGTTCAGTCCACAATACAATAGATGCAATAATGATATTTATATTTTGTTTTTCCACCCACTAAGATCAAATTGCTAAACAGAGATCTTTAACATCAATGCATCCAGTAAAGTCCAAATATAAAGCTAAAGGCATAACCAGTCTATTCACTTTTTACTATTTAATCATTTTACCCCTAAACTTGAAAAGAAATCTATTGACCCCTCAACTTTTAATTTTAAACCTATTATGTCCTTAAATTACCAATTTTGTAATAGATACATATCTCAATTCAACAAATATTGTACGTGTGTTACATGTGTGTCTCACATTGATCAAACCAATGAAAACATGCCATGTGTCTTGCTGCTACATGAGAGGAAAAGGGTTGACGGTGGACGACACGGCAACAGTCAATGGAAGACGATGAGGAAGGTGCAACAACCTCCACCAACGACCCCAATCGATGTCAAAAGATGACCGCGACGAACAACCATTGCTAATGCCGGCCCCCTGACCCTAATCAATGTTGTCGCCATCCACCAACACGAGAAAGGCGAGCGAGCGACTGCTCGCCTCCCACGCCGCTAGGCCCTCAACCCTGATTGACAAATCCCAAGTAGATTGACGTCTCTCACGTCGCTGCCCGCCCAGCTGTTGCTATCGACGGCCTTTCAACCTCGATTGACGCCTCCCACGCCGTTGGCGACCACCAACAGAAAGAGAGAAGAAGAGCGAGACCAGGGGTTGGATCGACGCCTCCCATGCTGCTGGCTACCACTAACAGAGAGAGAACGAGAGCGAGAGAGAGTCAGTGACCATCGATAGAGGAAGGCGAGACCAAGGGTTGGTCAGCGACGAGAAAAGAAGGACCAGGGTCAGGCAGAAGGCAAAAGGTCGCCGACAACGAGGAATACTAGGAAAGAGGAAGAAAAAGATAATGCTACATGTACCTTAATCACGTGTGTAACTCACATGCTGCCCCAAGTGTCTACTAGATTCAAATTTGAAAGTTGATGAGACTTTCAAGTTTAGGGGACAAAATAGTTAAATAATAAAATGTTAGCCAAATATAAATAGTCTACCATCTATAAATAATCTAATCTCTTAATGAAACATAGATATGCTAGAGCTTTGGAAGGGATACTTCAACATGATGGACAAATAACATATACTTAGCCAAAAAATATACAAATTTAGATCAAGGCTTCGTTACCACATGTAGTAAAAAACAATCATTATGTTTAATCAAGTATTATACTCTAAAATTATTATATAATAATCTTTAATTCCAGGACTCCAAAATGGAACCCATAAAAGCCAAAAGTGTAAATAAAACAAAGAAAATTATTATATAGGCTCTTACTTATCCACGTGTTCTCTATTTTCGTCTTCTTTAGCTAGCTGAAATTTGCGCCAAGAGCGGGGATGGCTCTTCAACAAGACACCTAAGTGTCATATCATATTTAATAGGACAACTGACATTCTAATATGGTAATTAACCTTTATAACATGGAACAATCATGCAACGCGACATTAGGAGCATCAAAACCATTATATTATTGTAATTGTACCGAACCGTATTCCACTAAATTCCAAGCCACTCATAATTGGGAGCTTGGTAAAATAGGTCACGAGCGATCTCATAATTGAAGGAGGTAATCCCGAAAAGGAAATGATTTAACATGGATGATGGACCCGGCATATAAATACAGATATTTACACAGGCAATTATCTCACAAACCTGGTTCAAAATACAAAAAAAAACTACCTTACGAACCTCATCATGAAAAGCAACCACCACCATAATAGGATACTAGAATATAGAAACAGATATGCTATATTTAGTATATAAACTACACTATGATGCTCCATTGGTGCTGGAAGAATATAGAATGATGCTAGCCAAGGAAATAACTGTTTCAAAGACTGGTGGAGGGGGGGGGGGGGAGGAGAGGTGGGAGCCAAGGGGTGGGAAGGTCTTTAGGATGGGCAGGAATATAAGGCAATTTGGGCTTAGGTTTAGGATGCCCGCGGGGAGGGGCAATTAGGGCAGGTTGAACGGGATGACTACGAAGTACGGTTGATCAATAAGGGCTTGGATTTGTTAGGTGAACTACTCATCCACTAACAACAATTATTAAACAGTTGAAATTATATGCATAAAACTTGACAGAAAGTCAAACAGAACTTCACCTACTCACCGTTACCTCAAGAAAATACCCACATGACGACTAGTTCCGATTAGTTCAGTGCTAGAATTATGTTGATTTAATCTTGATTCTAAAATATTTTAATATTAGTGTTTTATGTAAATATTATGTAAATATAGAAAGTTAATAATGATAGAATGTTGTTAATATAAAAAGTTAATAATGATAGGATGTTGTCAATTATTTCTTTTTTTTTTTTGTTAATAATCATTTCTTTTAAAGAGGATATTGTACACATTTTTCTGTAATCAATTAAGACTTTTCTGGGTCTAATTTCTAACCTGGTATTAGAGCAGTGATTTAAGGATTAAATCACAGTCGTTCACTGTGAAACCCTAGACTGCCCATCAATCCCAGCCGTTGACCCAAGATCCGTTGGCCACCTCTGCCTCTCGATCAACCGTCGTCTCTCTGCAAAAGTTGGAGGCTATCGTCGTCATCGACAAAGACGCCACGGGCCTGCTTGTTGCTGTATCGGACTGTATTTCTGATCTCAGATCCATCGGCGCCATCCCCAAACACCGCTGGCCGCCACCTTCCAGCGTTGCTGTCGCCCTTACATGACAACCACTTCTCTGATTTTGTCAACCAATTTCTTCTTTCTCAGCCATGTCTGAAGTTACCTTTAGAACCACTGCACACCCTACCACTATTGTCCCAACAAAAATTGCAAGCGACCCAACCAATCCATTCTGTTCAAATCACCACTATCGGCTTAAATGGTGATAATTTTCTTCGCTGCTCTCAATCAGTTCAGATGTATATTCGTGGGCAACGAAAAATTAGCTATCTTTCCGAGGACAAGAAGGAACCTATAGCGAATGACCCATCCCATTCCATTTGGGATGCTAAAAACTCCATGGCAATGACATGGTTGGTCAACTCCATGGATGAAGATATCAGCTTCGAATATATGTGCTATCCTACTGTAAAGGAATTATGGGATAATGTAAATCAGATGTACTCTAACCAGGGGAACCAATCTCAAGTTTTTGAATTGACTCTGAAATTGGGAGGGGTCCGATAAGGAGATGACTCAATCACTAAGTACTTCCATTCTTTGAAACGATTGTGGTAAGATCTTGATCTCTTCAATACATATGAGTGGAAATCTACAGATGATTGCAACCACCACAAGAAACTAGTTGAAGACAGTCGTATTTACAAGTTTCTTGCTAGTCTTAATATTGAGTTCGATGAAGTGCGAGGAAAGATCATTGGTCGATCTCCCCTTCCTCCTATTGGTGATGTATTTACTGAAGTTAGAAAAGAAGAAAGTCGAAAGAGTGTCATGCTAGGAAAAAAAATCACTGGTGAGTCACTTGAAAATTCTGCCTTAATTACTAATGTTACTACCTACAAGTCTGCAAATTACAAGCGTAAAAACGATGAGCGACCTCAGGTCTGGTGTGACCATTGCAACAAGCCACGTCATACTCGTGAGATTTGTTGAAAAATTTATGGCAAACTTGCCAATTGAAATAGCAAGAAGCAAGGAGAAAAGAGCCACCGTGGGGTCCCTATTGCCAATAGGGTTGATACCGGTCCCTTTAACAAAAAGCAAATTGATCAACTTTTGCAACTATTAAAATCTAATTCCTCATCTGGTATTCCTAGTGTTTCCTTGGCACACAGGTAGAAAACCTAACGCCCTTTCTTGTCTTCATTTCTCTCCATGGATTATAGATTCCAGAGCCTCCGATCATATACTAGTTTTTCTCATTTCTTTAATACCTATACTCCTTGCTCTGAAAATGAAAAAATCAAAATCGTCGATTGTAGTTTTTCACCTATTGCAGGCAAATGACTTATTAAACTGACTAAAAATATTAATCTCACTTTTATCCTTCATATTCCTAACTTAGCCTACAATCTTTTATCAGTTAGTAAACCATGCAAAGATTCTAACTGTCGTGCTACTTTCTTTGACTCTCATTGTGAATTTCAAGACCAGACTTTGGGGACGACGATTGGGCGCGCTAGGATAATTGAAAATCTATACTACTTTGATGATATCTTTGTTGATAATAAAAAAGCTCAGGCCTTTAGTGGTATTAGTTCAATTCTTGTTCCAGACACAATTATGCTATGACATCTTATACTAGGCCATCATAGTTTTGCTTATTTGAAACGTTTATTTTCTAAATTGTTTAAAGGAATGAATTATTCACCTTTTTCAATGTGACAATTGCATCTTGACAAAAAATCATTGTTTTACATATATACCAAAACCCTACCAAGCATCCAAACCTTTTTATATAATTCATAGTGATGTTTGGGGTTCATCTAAAACTTCCACTCTCTCTGGCAAACGGTGGTACGTTACCTTTATGGATGATCATACACGTCTATGTTGAATTTATTTGATGCACAACAAATCTGAAGTAGAATACTTATTCAAAAATTTTTACACTATGGTTGAAAATCAATTTCAAACCAAAATTGATATTTTACAGTCTGATAATGGCACCAAATATTTTAACAAGCACTTGATGGATTTTTTGAAAACAAAAGGTATTCACCATACATCTACTTGTCGAAATATTCCTCAACAGAATGTCATTGTTGAATGTAAAAACATACATTTACTCGAAGTAGCATATGTCATAATGTTCTCTATGCATATTCCAAAATATTTATGGGGGTGAAGCCATTTTTGATGGCATCCTATTTGATAAACAGGGTGCCCACTAAAGTCTTAAAGTACAAAACACCTCGAGTATCTAAAAGAAATTTTTCACAACATAGTTACATTCGGATCTTCCTATCAAAGTTTTTGGGTATACTGTGTATGTTCATATCCCTAATCAATTTCGTTCCAAACTTAATCTTAGGGCTGTCAAATGTATTTTTTTGGGTTATGCCTCACATAAAAAATGCTATAAGTGTTATGATCCTCACACAAAAAAAATCCATATCAGTATGGATGTTTCTTTTTTGAAAAACTCCCCTATTTTACTCAAAATTCTCTTCAAAAAGAGACACATGAAGTTGAAGAAAATTTTTGGGATGTTTCTATCCCACTTCCAAATGCAATCTATCTTACTCAAGAACCACATGTTTCTGATAAAGGTCACTTTGAAGATTTTGATTCTTTGGTACCAAGTGAAGGAGTTTCTTGTGCAGGGATAGAAGTACTACAAACCGATTATCACGATTTGAATTATGAGCTTCAAGTTTATATTAAGCAGAGATTTCATCAAAGGAACAAAGACTTGAATGTCAACTCTGCACAAAACCAGTTTGAAAACCGAGCAATGGCACTATAAGTTCAAGAAATCCCATTTCAACATCTAGTTTCCTTCCTTCTATTGTAACCAATAGTTCCTCAGTTAATTCTTCAACTATTATCAATTATTCTCCTACTATTCATGATCTTGATATTCCTATAACAATTAGGAAAGATGTTAGAAGTTGCACTAAACATCTTATTGCTAAATATCTCTCTTATCACAGACTATCAAAAAATCATAAAATTTTCACATCTAGAATTTCACACTTGTTTGTTCCAAGGAATATACAGGAAACTTTGAATAGTCCGAATTGAAAATTAGCAGTCATAGAGGAGATGAATGCTCTAAGGCGAAGTGGCACTAGAGAGATAGTCTACCTACCCAAAGACAAGAAAATAGTAAAGTGTAAATGGGTATTTACAATAAAGTGTGAGACTGATGAGAACGTTGATAAGTACAAAGCCAGACTGATGGCTAAAGGTTTCACCTAACTTATGGGATTGATTATCATGAGACCTTTGCTCCTATTGATAAAATAAACTCTATTAGAGTTCTATTGTCTCTTGCAATAAATTCAGATTGGCCTCTACATCAACTTGATGTCAAAAATGCATTTCTTAATGGTAATCTTGAAGAAGAGGTCTTCATGAATTTGCGTTCGAGGTTCGAAAAGAAATTTGGGAGCGACAAAGTATGTAAATGGAAAAAATTCCTATACGATCTCAAATAATCATCGAGAGCATGGTTTGAATGCTTTGAAAAGGCAGTAACTAGTTATGGCTTCCTTCATAATCAAACAAATTATACTATATTTTATAAACACTCAAAAGATGGTAAAGTTACAATTTTGATTATTTATGTTAAAGATATATTTTAACTGGTCATCATGAGATAGAGTTAACATCCCTCAAGAAGAAACTTGCGAAGGAGTTCCAAATTAAGGATTTGGGAATTCTAAAATATTTTTTTGGAATGGAGTTTGCAAGATCCAAAGAAGGTATTTTTGTCAATCAGAGAAAATATGTACTTGATCTTCTTGGAGAAACAAGTTTTCTCGGTTGCAAGGTGTCGGAAACTCCTATTGAGCCTAATGTGAAACTACAGGCTTCTAAAGCTGAAAAAGTGAAAAACAAGGAACAATATCAGAGACTTGTAGGTAGGTTAATCTATTTGTCTCATATGCGACCTGATATTACTTTTGCAGTTAGTATGGCAAGCCAATTTATGCACTCACCAGGGCCAGAGCATTTCGAGGTGGTCTACAAAATTTTGAGATATCTTAAAGAAACACCTGGCAAAGGGTTAATGTTCAAGAAACATGGTCACCTACAAGTTGAGATCTACACTGATGCTGATTGGACAGGAAGTATTGACGATAGGAGATCTACTTCGGGCTACTGTTCTTTTGTTGGGGAAAATCTAGTCACCTGGTGGAGCAAAAAAAATAAAATTTGGTGACTAGAAGTAGAGTTTAGAGTTGTTGCCCATGAAATTTGTAAGAGAATGTGGATCAAATGAATATTTGAAGAGCTGAAATTTTCTCATTCAGTACCTATAAAAGTCTATTATGACAACAAGGTTGCCATCTCTATAACTCATAATCCAGTATTGCATGACCGTACAAAACATATAGAGGTGGACAAACATTTCATCAAGGAGAAGATCAATGCTAGAATAATATGCATGCCATACCTTCCAACAATCGAACAAATTGCTGATGTTCTCACTAATGGTCTACACAAGAAACAGTTTGATAAACTTATTAACAAGCTGGCTATGAAAGATATCTAGAAACCAACTTGAAGGGGAGTGCTAGAATTATGCTGATCTAATATTGATCCTAGAATATTCTAAGATCAGGATTTTATGTAAATATAGAAAGTTAAAAATGGATATTGTCAATTATTTTCTTCTTTTTTTGCTAATAATCCTCTTCTTAAAAGAGGATGTTGTACACATTCTTTTGTAATCAATTAAGACTTTTCTGGGTCTAATTTCTAAATTTCACAATGACTACATAATATATGGATATATATATACATGGATGTCAGCAGCAACAGAGAGGTTCCTAATACAGGTTCAAAACTTGTTAAATACAGCGAGTCAAATATAACCTGAAATGTCTTTAACCTATGAAAGCTTCTAAAAAGTGTTTGATATATAAATACAAACAGCAAAACGTATGGATTAAATTCAGTACGAGAATCTTAACCATTTATTCTTTTGCAAAGAAAACTAGAACATAAACGACCATGAAGATATATGCAGTTTCTCTAGGTCTAGGGTACATCTATGAAATTTAGCACAACCACCACAAATTTGAGGAGAGGGAAAGAAAAGGTGACAAACAAAATGGAACAACGACAGTGAATCCCTTCTATCATATACGAGCAACATAAGAATTCGCTTGTGTAACATATCTCACCCACCGATATGGATTGTATGTATTAGATTTCTTTGCGATCTGCAAGTACTTCACCTGCATCAATAGGACAAAGAGTAACTTGGCAGTCAATCAAATAAAAATAAAGTGTAAACTACACTCAACTCTCCTGCAGTTCAGCAAAAAGACAAAGACACCGACATATGAGAAATGACAATGACATCTCTTGACTTTACAACTCTAGCTGCATGTTCTCTCATGTGACAAAAATAACTTCGCATTTTCTTTCCCCACCCTTTATCCTCGTCCTTTATTTAGCAGACTGACTAGAATCCAGCAGTTTTTCAATATCTGTCTCTCTATTTGGTTCGTCATACAAGAAACAGCCTGATTCTGGATAGTTCTTCATACGAGAAGAGAGGGAGGGGAAGAAAATGTGAGGGTATTTTCATCATATTAAACTTTTTAACATCTGTGAAGTAACAGTAGGGAGAAAGTGTACTTAGAATTATATCGGGAAGGTATTTATCATTTCTCAAATGTCATTAGTGTCTACCTTTTAATCAAACCTCAGGGGTGCTGAGTGTAATTTACCCAAAGATAAATTATCCTCCCAAAGTTTTACACTTCTAGTTTTGAATAACTGAGATGTATGAATATTGCAGAATTTGTCTACCAGTCATTGCTTTGCCATTTTATGACAGTTCATTACATAATTATCATTTCACTACAATTTTTTTTTGGCTGAAAAACTTCACTACAAGTACATTTCACGCACATACTAATATCAACATGCTCCAGAACTAATTTGTTAACATATTGTTTCTCAGCAATTTTTGTAGGAAATGTAAGGGGTTGTTTAGTTATGGAGAATAATCCTAGTTTTCTGGAAAACTACTTCACAGAAATGAAAAATTAAAGAACTTGAATACAAATTTTCCCAACAAAAAAAAAAAAAAAAAGGAGATTTGGAAGACACAATTTTCCAAAATTGAAGTCTACTTGGAAGACACCTAAAATGAGTTTTCTAAGTTTTACTTATTAATTTGGAGACTTGGAAAACGATGATTTTTCAACAATTTTTCCCCAAATTATCTCCATCTACTTCTCTCACACAAGTTAGTACAAAAGAAATTAAAACATCTCTCCCTCTTTTGAAAATATGTTCCAATTTTCTAGATTGGAAATTATTTTTCTGTATTTCTAACATTTGAACACATTTTTCAAATTTTCTATAGAAAATGAAAAGTAGAGATTTTATAGAAAATTGGAGATAGAAAACTGGAAATCATTTTCTACAACTAAATAGCCCATAATGTTCATATTCTCCACAGATTTAACAAAGGATGGGGAAATTCTAATCCTCTTGATTGTTTTGCCAGAAGTGAACATCAGAATGGCATTGAAATGGAGTCAGTAAGGTCCATTGCATTTGCAAGTGGACCTTAAAGTACCAAACTGGTCTGACTGATTTGCCAATAAGAAAGGAGAATGAATGTTACCCACCAAAACGAGGAAGTATCTTTACCTGAAGCCTTGAGGTGTTATACATTGGTATTGTAAAGGTCATGCTCACAGGTCCAGCTTCCTTTGTGATGTTTCCTATTTAACATAAAATTTGTTCAAGTCTGTTGGCAAATAGATTCGCACAAGCTTTCAGCAGTAAATTTATTTTTCAATATGGTAATGATGTATTGAGAAAACCATACCATGTGATTCCTGTGAAAATGTCAGCTTTGCACGCAGTGTATGTTCAGATCCACCAACAATCTGTTGTGTGTTGTACAAAAGAGTTATTGCTTGAAGGCCATATAAATAAATTACAACTGCACAAATCGGAAAGATTTTTCACATCTTGACTTTGCATGTATTTATAAGAGCAAAACCAGGAAACAATTGAAAAGGAACCTACCTTTTTTATACTCCATTCAAGTCTCTTATTTGACTCCTTAAAATCAGTCATTTGTCCAACTGCACCAGGTTCCAACTCAAAACTAACTCTGGTATGATAGTGGAGAGAAGATGAGCAAAAATAAAAAATTAGGAAAGTATTATGTTGGCTATGGAAGGGTGATGTGGAACCAAGAACAAGAACAAAAAGTAAACTGGAGAAAACTCAACACAATATCAAATCAATTCTCAAGGCTCAAGAGAATACTTGAACCATTTTTTATTCTTTGGTCCAACAGAAACTTTTTTCTCTTAGATCCAACACATGCCTTTTTTCTTCTTTGATGCAATATTGACCATTTTCCTTAAATGAGTAATATTTGTTTCAATATGGACTTCAAGAGATTATGAATGATATTTCTGCTTCACCACCTTTTATTGTGCATGTATGCTATGGTATGTGTATGCAAAATTCTATGATGTTGCCCCATCTCCAATGATTTGTTTAGGTTATTAACCAATGTTCAGAAAATAGGACTGGGATACCAAACTGGTAAGGGAAAGGTCAAGAGTCAATGATCGGACTAGGGTTGAACTGGAATATATTTTTATCAAATAAATAAATATATACATAATAATTAAAACACTTGTCATTCACAAATTTATTTCTTAATTTATCTTCATATCTCTATTGTTAAAAATAATAAAATCACAGTGCTCTTTTACTTTTTAGCTATCTCCCTCCCCCTCTGCCTGTGCAATGGACCAACCAGGTTGAGGAAAAGGGGAGGGGATTTCCCTGATTTTTGCCAAATGTTTCTGGCACGCAGGTGGTAAGGAAGGTAGCAGTCCAACAGGTTTGGGTCACCCAATCACTAGTTCAACCACCCAAGTTGGCTAAAACCCAGCCAGTTTTTCCTGGTGGATCAGATCGACTGGCAGACCAGATACTGGTTTTTTCAACACTGCTATTGGTAGAACAGGTGTGCTAAAGATCTTCGGATATTTTGCCCATCTATCATTCTTGTTCGCGCATTCAAAGTAATTTACTATCAGGTAGGTACATTGAATATATGCTTGTATCAGAAAAATTCTTCCACTCAGAATCTTGGACGACTACTTTTTTTTATAAGCAAAATGTTAACAAAAGACAACAGAAGGGATGAACCAACCCCGTACAAGGGGGGAAAACCTTTAGAACTGAAAATCTGAGCATCACAGAGGAGAACTCATCCAAAAAGTAGGCTAAAGAAGGCAAAAACAAAAGGGCCTCCTCAGATAACAAAATTTAGCAAAGTCATCTTTACATACTTTCAAAAGTATGGTGCATTTACTCATGTTGTGTGCAACATGGCTAATACTGATGTAGGACACCAACAAGATTGTGGAAAAATATGGCTTACTTTCTCATTGAACTGGAAAATACATATATACACATAGAATGTCTACCTGACTATAGAAACAAATCTCCTAATTGAATAATCTTCTATGTACAATAATATAGATATGATTATATCCTAATTACAACCTTTAAATCTACAGAATATTTGACCAATCACGCACATAATCACAGTCTGTCACAGCCCAAGGGCTGTTATGTCATTAGTATAAGGCTAAGGTAGTTAGAATGAGTTGGCAGGGTGTAACTGAAATCTGCAACTTGGCTCATGGCCGCCCACTTGGCACATGGCCACTTGAAGCTTCTAGAAAGATAGTTAGTTAGAGAATTCTCCAATGTAACTATCTCCTATAAATAAGAAGCTGATCATGAGGATGGGGATATGTGAGAATTAATACACAAGTCATTTCCCTCCCAATTCAATTTCTATTCTCTCTCTCTCATATTCTCATCTTTCCCTCTTCCTAATTTCTTTTCCCGCCAAGTTCTCTTCCAAGAACTCGGCTGAACCCTTAGTCAGATCGATGAATCTGACATTTGGTATCAGAGACTCGTCCTGTCAAAGAATTATGGCTGAAGGTACGCGCGCGAAGCAGCACGAAGCAAGGATGGAAGCCTTAGAGATCGAGCTACATCAGAACCAGACACAGGTAGAAGATCGCCTGGAAATTCTGGAATTAGGCATTCGGAATACTCAGGAGGAAATAAGCAGGAGTAGGGCGGAGCACTCGGCTGATCTAGAAAGAGTTGCAGGCGGAATCCGGTCGGAGTTTACAGGGTACGCGGCCAATCTCAATCGGGCCGTCAGTGGACTCAGGGAGGAGTTCGCGGGGATGAGCCAACAGCTAGGCTAGCAAGTGAGTGCTGCCTTGAGCCTCTTTGCTAGGCAACCTCAGGCCAATCTACCCACGGACTTTCCGCCGTGAGCCGCATCGGCGCCAATCTTGTCCACTCCAAGGGCAAGGAATGGGCCGAACGATCCAGGTGAAACCGGGTTAGGAGCAGAGGACGACCTCATGGTCCGAGGAGGCGGATATAATCATTCCAATCCTCAGGGTCCGCGAATGGACATTCCTTTGTTCGAGCGAGATCGACCTCGGTGGTGGGTAAGACGCTGTGAAAGGGTCTTCTACCAGTATAGAGTGGCGGAGAGAGACAAGGTAAACATGGCGGCGGCCTACTTGGATGATGTTGCAGATGCGTGGTTCCAGAACTGGAGTAGGAACAGAGAAGAATTAAGTTGGCCACGGTTCGTGACTGATATCTGTAATCGGTTTGGAGAGAAGACCAGAACCAACGTGATAGAGGAATTCAATAAGCTCAAACAGAAAGGGTCGGTGGAGGATTACTTAGTTAAATTTGAGGAACTGAGATCGTTGTTGTCCATAGCACATCCTACCTTAGATGAGGCCTATTTTGTGGCCAGCTTCATCAGTGGATTAGACGATCAGATTCAACCCACTGTCAAGATGCTATATCCTGTGTCTGTGGCGCAAGCCGCAGAACAAGCTTATCCACATGAGATGGCATTGGATGCCTTCGCTAAGAGGCATCGGTTGTGGCCGAAGAATGGAGCAGAAGGGAAACTCCTCTACATGGCAAAAGAATGGCGTGGTAAACAGACCACAGATCATGCCTAACCAAACTAAGGATCTCACCATGGAGCAGAAGCGGCAATTAAGGCTCTGCTTCCGTTGTGGTGAGAAGTTTGGTCCTGGTCATCAGTGCAAGCGAATGCTCCTTACCATGGAAGGCCACCAGGAGGATGAAAAAGATGATGAAGGGGAGACATTAGAGGAAGCGATAGAAAAAGACGAAGGTGGCAAAATATCCATGCATGCACTGCAAGGGCATGCCTCCGGCAGAGTTTTGAAAGTAAGGGGAACAGCTGCTAAAAGGAATTTGGTGGTGCTCATTGACAGTGGCAGCACCCATAGTTTTTTGGATGAGGAAACCGCCTCCGTCCTCTAGTGCGTAATGCAGGAGACCACTCCCTTGTCAGTGATGATCGCCAATGGAAGAAAGATGGTCAGCCATTACAAGTGCAGTGCATTCCAATGGAAAATGGGAGGGCATGACTTTGCAGTGGACCTAAGGATCCTGAAGTTGGGAGGATGCCACATTGTACTGGGCGTGGATTAGATGAAAACGGTAAGTCCCCTCGTGTTTAACTTCAACACGCTAGAAGTCACCTTTGAGAAGGAAGGTCATAAAGTCACTTTGACTGGGTGCACGGATCTGGGGATTGCAAATTGGTCACAGGCAAGAAACTGCAGAAATTATTGGATCAAGGGGGACCATCAGTGGGGCAATTGCACTCCATATATGCCCTGGAGAGGACTGACTACCAAAGGAGTGGGACTGCCCTTACGTCTTCAAAGAAGGATCAGCAACCAGTCCCCTCACCCCAGCTCGGCCATACTGGCCTACCCCCAGGTGCACTCTCTAGACCCTCTTCACTCATTATTAATGGAGTTTGAGGATTTGTTTACCTCTCCTACTGGCCTACCCCCACACCGATTTCTTGATCATTCTATTTACCTCAAACCAAATGTTGAGCCTGTCAACCTAAGAGCCTACCGATACTCACCAATCCAAAAGGCTGAAATCGAAAAACTAATCAAGGAGATGATGGATAAATCCCTCATTCAACCCAGCCAAAGCCCCTTTGCCTCTCCTGTCCTCTTAGTTAAAAAGAAAGATGACACATGGAGATTTTGTGTGGATTATAGACAGCTAAACACCCTAACCATCAAGAACAAATTTCCTATCCCAATCATTGAAGACCTCTTAAATGAACTAACCGGCGCAGCCATTTTTTCAAAACTGGATCTCACATCTGGGTACCACCAAATTAGAATGAACCCAGGAGACTCTCACAAAATCGCTTTCCGAATCCACCAAGGACACTATGAGTTCTTGATAATGCCCTTCGGCCTCACTAACGCACCAGCCACCTTCCAAACTCTTATGAATCATATTTTTGCTCCATATCTTAGGAAATTTGTATTGGTCTTCTTTGACGATATATTAATATACAGTCGCGACCTCAACCAGCACTTATACCACCTACGGAAGGTATTTGAAATCCTCAAAAACCATCAATTATTTGTGAAGCAGTCTAAGTGCACTTTTGCAGAGCCGCAGGTGGAATATTTAGGCCACATAATCACTGGCCAAGGAGTTAGTACTGATCCCCAAAAGGTGGCAGCATTGAGGAATTGGCCTACTCCAAAAACTCTGAAGGAGTTGAGGGGATTTCTCGGCCTTACTGGTTACTACAGGCGGTTCATCAGGAGCTATGGAATACTCAGTAAGCCGCTGACAACTTTACTCAAGAAGGATAACTTTCATTGGGGAGATTAGGCTGATAAGGCCTTTGACGACTTAAAAGAAGCTATGTCGCAAGCTCCCGTGTTAGCCCTTCCAGATTTCACAAAAGAATTTGTGCTTGAAACCAACGCGTGTGACGTTGGAGTGGGAGTTGTACTCAGTCAAGAGGGCAGGCCAATTTCTTATTTGAGCCAACCCCTCGCCCCTCGGCACTTAGGCCTCAGGATATATGATAAAGAGCTACTGGCAGTGTTAATGGCTGTGGATAAGTGGAGATATTATCTAGAAGGCAGGAGGTTTACCATCAAAACAGATCACAAGAGTTTGAAGTTCTTGTCGCAACAGAGGGCTCACAATCAGTTACAGCGCAAGGGAATCACTAAGTTGATGGGATATGACTATCTCATCCAATACCGGAAAGGCAAAGAGAACTTGGTGGCAGACGCACTCTCAAGGAAGGAGGTACCTGCGGGTTGCCACGCCATCTCCGCGTTAGTACCCGACTGGGTGCAGGAGATTACTAACAGCTATGAGCACACACCATGGATACAAGACAAAATCACCAGACTGGCAGTACACTCCCAAGGGGAGGTTGGATAGTCTTTCCAAGGAGGTTTGTTGAAATATCTCGGCAGGGTAGTTATTGGAGAAGATGATCACCTAAGGCGCAAGATCTTGCAAGCTCTACATGATTCACCCATAGGGGGACACTCGGGGTTAAATGTCACCTACCGACGGGTGAAGCAACTGTTCTATTGGCCTGGTCTTAAAAAAGATACCACCAACTACGTCCTAAAGTGCACCACTTGCCAGAGGTGCAAACATGAGCAAATCCCCTACCCTGGTCTCCTCCAACCTCTCGAGATACCTTCCCAAGCTTGGGAACAGATCTCCATGGATTTCATCGAAGCTCTACCAAAGTCAGAAGGATTTGACACCATTCTGGTCATTGTGGACCGTCTAACCAAGTACAGCCATTTCCTCCTCCTTGCACACCCTTTTATCGCGACAAAAGTGGCTAGGAAATTGATGGATGGTGTCTTTAAGATACATGGAGTACCAAAGGGCATAGTTTCTGATCGTGACAAAATTTTTACAAGCCAATTTTGGAAGACCCTTTGTTAAGGACTAGGCATAGGACTGCAGATGTCCTCAGCATACCACCCAGAAACTGACGGGCAGACCGAGCGCGTCAACCAGTGCCTAGAGGCCTACCTCCGATGCCTTTGTTTTACAAAACCAAGAAGTTGGAGTCGCTGGTTATCCCTAGCTCAATGGTGGTACAACACCAACTTCCATACAGCTCATAAGCGAACGCCATTTGAGGCTCTATTTGGTTACGCCCCTCCGATAATTCCACCTGTACAACATTACACTCCTGCCGAAATCTCGGCTGACCACTACTTACAGGCTCGACAAGAGGCACTTCATATAATCAAGAGAGAGCTGGGTCTGGCTCAACAGAAGATGCAGCACCGGGCTAACATCCATCGCATAGACCGCCAATTTGAGGTTGGCGACAATGTTTACCTCAAGGTGAAACGGTTCCAGCAGCACTTGTTTCACAAAGGTCCCATCTCCAAAATCAACCCAAAGTATTACGGCCCCTTCAAGATCTTGGCCAAGTTGGGCCAGGTCGCTTACAGGCTGCAGCTTCCGTTTTTCATGTTTCTCTCCTCAAACCAGCTCGAGGGGTCATGGCAGACACTAGCGCAGACATACCGGACTTCCAAGAAGATACAGACTTGGACATCGAGCCCCAGGCCGTGCTTGACCGGCGCATTCTCTATAAAAACTCTCTGCCCATCACTCAAGTCTTAGTTCAATGGAAGCACCTACACCCAGATAATACTACCTGGGAATACCTCCCAGACCTCCTTCAGCGCTACCCCAGGGCGTCCAACCTGCTCTAATTTCTTGAGGGCAAGAAATGCTTCAAGGGAAGGGCAGTGTCACAGCCCAAGGGCTGTTATGTCATTAGTATAAGGCTAAGGTAGTTAGAATGAGTTGGCAGGGTGTAACTGAAATCTGCAACTTGGCTCATGGCCGCCCACTTGGCACATGGCCACTTGAAGCTTGTAGAAAGATAGTTAGTTAGAGAATTCTCCAATATAACTATCTCCTATAAATAAGAAGCTGATCATGAGGATGGGGATATGTGAGAATTAATACACAAGTCATTTCCCTCACAATTCAATTTCTATTCTCTCTCTCTCATATTCTCATCTTTCCCTCTTCCTAATTTCTTTTCCCGCCAAGTTCTCTTCTAAGAACTCGGCTGAACCCTTAGTCAGATCGACGAATCTGACACAGTCTTGATTCATGACACTCCCTCTCAACCTGGTGAATAGACATTGTTCATTCTCAGCTTGTAAGCTTGTGAAAGACCTAACTATTGAGTCCCTTAGTTAGAACATCAACTAGCTGTGATTCGCTTGATATATAAGGCATGTAGATAAGATCACTGTCTAATTTTTCTTTAATAAAATGTTGATCCACCTCAATGTGTTTTGTCCAGTCATGTTACACAGGATTGTGTGCAATGCTAATGGCAAACTTATTGTCACAATGAGCTTCATAGGACCTTCCCACTTGAGTCTTAAATCTTCCAGAATAATCTTTAACTATAATAGTTCACATATCCCCTGTGCCATTACTCGAAATTTTGATTCTGCACTTGATTATGCCACGACAGATTGTTTCTTACTTCTCTAAGTAACCAAGTTTCCACCCAAGAAAGTACAATACCTTGAGGTAGATCTTCTATCAATCACCGAGCTTGCATAATCTGCATCAGTGTAGGCCTCTGGAGTGAGTTTGCCCCCCTTTTTGAACAGAATTCCCTTTCCTAGAGTACCCTTGAGGTAATATATGATTCTGTAAACTACTTGCACGTGAAGTTCCTTGGGTTCATGCATGAATTGACTCACTATATTCATGGCATAGGCTATATCTGGCCGTGTGTGAGAGAGGTAAATTAGCCTGGTGACCAACTTTTGATATGCCTCTTTGTTTGTGTCTCTATCTCCCTTAGCTTCACCAAATTTGTGATTAGGGTCAATTGGAATGCTAGATAGTTTGCAAGTCATTTTCCTGTGTCTCGTAAAAGATCAAGACATACTTGTGTTGGGATATAAATATCCCTTGTCTAGACCGTGCCACTTCAATATCTAGGAAATACTTCAAATTCCCTAATTCCTTGATCACAAACTCCTCAGCCAAACATCTGTCCAAGTTCTGCCTCTCCTTTTCATCATTTCCTATCACTATAATGTCATCAACATAAACAATAAGAGTTATGAAAAAACCTGAACTTGAATGTTTTATGAATAGAGTGTGGTCCCTTGACTCGATTTGTAACCCATGGCATGCATTACTTTGAAAAATCTCTCAAACCAAGCTCTAGGTGACTGTTTTAAGCCATATAGTGTCTTCTTGAGTCTACAAACCTTAGTCTCAAGTCTGTTTTTGTTGAATCTTGGAGGTATGTCCATATAAATTTCCTCCTCAAAGTCTCCGTACAATAAAGCATTCTTCACATCAAACTGTAACAAAGGCTAATCAAAGTTAACTACTAGGGATAAGAGAATTCTCACTGTGTTCATTTTGGCTACCGAGACAAAGATTTCTTGGTAATCTATTCCATATGTTTGGGTACAGCCTTTAGCTACCAATCTAGCCTTGTATCTTTCAAGTGTCCCATCTTCTTTATACTTGATTGTGAAGACCCATTCGCACCCAACAGGTTTCTTCCCTTTTAGTAAATCCACAATCTCCCATGTATTATTCCTTTCAAGAGCCTACATTTCAACATTCATAGCATTCCTCCAATTTTCACAATTTAAAGTCTTTGATAATGTGACAGGAATGGATGTTGTGTGTGTGTATGTAAGAAAGCTTCTATGACATGGAGAGCATCTATTAAAGGATACAAAGTGAGAGTGTGGATATTAGGGATGTTTTGTGCACTCTCTAATTCCTTTCTTTAGTGCTATAGGAAGGTTAATATTAGCCATGAAATCAACATTGGAAGGTGAGTCAATAGATGTTACCTCATTTCCAGACATTGGAATTGATGATAGGTGCTGCTTTGGTTCAGGTTCTAGATTATTTCTTCCTACGTAAATCTGGAGAAACTGTTTGTCAATGATGGTCTCCTCCACAGCAATTTGGGGAATAGGGTGGAGGGAGGATTTAGGTTCATGAGCTTGTAAGGTAGAGTCAAATGCAGGTTCGGACAGTAGGTCAAGGGAAGGTCCAAATGCAGGTTGTTCAAGTATATATTAGGAGCTGGAGCTGGAGTCCACAGCTCATCCTTATCTTCCAGACTTGAGGTCTCCTTCTGAAGAGAAGGGTGAGTAGAATAGA
Organism: Diospyros kaki; assembly: GCA_036245055.1. Lineage (NCBI taxonomy): Eukaryota > Viridiplantae > Streptophyta > Magnoliopsida > Ericales > Ebenaceae > Diospyros > Diospyros kaki. Next base: position 12,258,806 of record BSEG01000015.1, on the reverse strand, counting down.
GTTCAGTTTTAACAAAGGTAACATCCGCATAAACCAAAAAAAAATTAGTCGAAAGATGATAGCATTTTTACCCTTTTTGTGTAGAAGAATAGCCCACAAAGACACACTTAAGAGCTCTAGGATCCAACTTTCCCCAATGAGGGCTGTGAACATGAACAAATGAAACACACCGAATACTTTAAGACTAAGCTGATTTGTGGTAGGAAGAGCAGGATAGAAGTGGGATAAGACTGCCATTGGAGTTTGAAAATGTAACACTCGAGAAGGTAATCGATTTATGACATGAGTCGCTGTGAGGACAACTTCTCCCCAAAATTGTTTAGGCACATTTTTGTGAAACAACAATGCCTGAGTAGTATCTAGGAGATGATTGTTCTTTCGTTCTGGAATCTCATTCTATTGAGGGGTAGAAACACATGAGGATTTGTGAATAACTCCCCATTGAAGGAAATAGTGGGAAAGGGTTTAGTTGAAATAATCATTTGCATTATCTGACCAAAACTGTTTGATTTGTGCCCTAAATTGATTATGGATCATAGAAAAGAAATTGGGAAGAATATCACTCACATCATATTTAGATTTAAGAAGAAACACCCATGTAATCCTTGTGCAATCATCAATGAACGAAACTATCCAATGTCATGACCCTAAGGATATGATTGTAATTGGGGGAAAATCCATGGTGTATAAGTGTAGACCTAATTGTAGAAGTCTAGAGGATATGCGAAAATAACTAACTCTTGTATAAATAGTTAGCAAGGCTGTTATAGTAGTTAGTGGTGGTATTTTCTGTTATTTATTTCAATTGTAAGCCTATAAAGAGGCTGGCATAGTTAGAGAAAGGCATGATTTGAATAACAATTGAATTCCATTTTCCCTCTCTGAATTCTCCTAGCTTTCCCTCGGTTTTCTCTCTTTTCCCACCATTCTTTCTGTTATCTTCTCTCTTTCTCTCATTTTCTACTCTTTCTTCCTCTAATTCTTACCAATTTACTTTCTAAATCCTAGGCAAACCCTAGGGTTGTAACATTTGGTATCAGAGCCGACGATTCTCGGCTGTGAATTGGAAGTCGTAGCAATTAACCAAGGCGATTCCGCAGCAAATTCAGACAATAGACTGCAGAATTGATCAAAGCAGTGATTTCCGACGCTTAGGGCGGATTAATTTCCAACAGTCCTGGATGCAATTCTGGTGACTGGAAAATTAATCAGAGCAAAGCAATTCGGGCTCGGAATTGGAGACGAAGTGGCGATTAAGTTCATAACAGCAGAACGTTGGCATTTGCAGTGAGTTTGAGGTGAATCTATCAAATTCAACTAAACAGAGGTTGGTGGAATTCCGGCGAATTGTGGCCAGGCGAAGCTGGTTCCGTAATCTGATCTGTCTTGAAATTGGAGGCCGAATCGATTCAATCAAGTTTCGGAAGTATTGGCACAGCTGAAACGTTGTTATTAGAGAGGCGCAGCAGGTTTTGGGATCGGAAATGGATCTTGAAGGCGGAGTTCGGAGTTGATTCAGACTATGAATTCTGGTAAATTGGTTCGAAACTTGGAATGCGATTCCGACGGAGACTATGAACATACGCGGTCATGTGCAGTTGATTGAGGCGAGTTTAGTACTGCTGAATTTGGAAGGTGAATTTAGAGCTATTGGTTGGAGATGGTGGTGAACAAGCAAGGTCGGGACAATCGTGCATCTGTAGCAATCGTGGCTAGTTGCAAGCAACTCCAGCAATCGACAATTGCTGTAGAACTGGGAACGAATTGAACTCAGGCCCATCCAGTTCCAGTGATTCCGACAGAGAATTGCCTCTTGGCTTGAAAATTTAGGAGGTATTGGTCGGTCAAGGAAGGCGTGGATGTAACCAAGGCTGCGATTAGCGATTACTAGCAGTAGTTCCGATCTAAGTTTGAAGGAATTCTGGATCAGATTACTAACAGCGACAGGAACAATGGACTTCGGCTATTACAGTTGCAATTCAAGAAGGCATTCACCTTAATCGCAACACAATAGTTGAGATCCAGAATCAAAGCACGTGTAGAGCAGCTAATCCAAGAGGCGTGTTCCTTTGATCAGTTATATACTCGGAATTGAAGATGCAATGGAGGCATGGTGGTTTAGGCAATACAGGCTTAAGTGGTTGGTGATTGGGTGGGCTGGAGCGATCTAGAAGCGAGAATAAAGGCCAAGCAGAACTGAACTTGGATTGGATTGGGATTTGGGTAGAAAGGAGCGGCAAACGAGCAGGCCGTGCAGTTCTAAATTGGAAAACGATCGGGCCGGACAAATTGGACTGTGATTCCGATTAATTAATAATGGATAGGCTCGTATTGGGGAGGTTGCTGGACTGAAAGCAACCATTGCAACGTTGAATTAGATGGCAGGGATTAAGGATTGCTGAATTTTAATTCAAGGAGGAGTGTCCATAGGGATCCTTAGAGGCTGAATAAGAAGTTGTTATAGGGTGTAATTTCAAGGAATTGAACTGAGGAGATGGCCGAAGGATTAATTGCTGCAACAAAGGAAATTAAGGACCTCCGTAGGCAGCTGGACAATTTTTTGATCCTGTGTTCGCATAAAATTCAGACTGCTAATCGGACTTTGTCGACTTCAAGTCCAAGTGCCGATTTGCCCACTCTTGCTTCATTGGCTATTCCGATGTTTGACAGGGATAGGCCAAAATGGTGGATCCGACAATGTGAACGGGTGTTCTATCAGCATTGAATAGCTGAAAAAGAGAAGGTAAAAATGGTTGCAGCTAATTTGAGTGGAATTTCAAAGGTTTGGTTCCAAAATTGGAGCTGGGGAAGGGTAGAATGGAGCTGGCCACAGTTTGTAAATGCCTTGTGTACCCGGTTTGGAGAAAGGCCCAAAACTAATGTTGTCGTAGGAGTTTCTAAGACTACTAATCAAGTAGTGCAAGAAGCTGATAAAGTAGCAGTGGAAATGGAAGATGATAGACATGCAGCTGATGAGAAGTATGAGGCTGATGAGGTCCTAAAAATGGGAATGGTAGCTGCAAAGAATGAGGAAAAACCTAAATTGGATCAGCCAATTCAGAATGACAAGAAAGGAAAGGCAATTGCTGAAGAAGAGATTGAGGTTCCACTTGAGAAAAAATCTGCTGAAAGTGAGCCTGTGGTGTACTCCAACAATCAACAAATAAAAGTCTCTCTACTTGAGGAGGTCCCTACGGAAGATGAGGAAGGAGCTTCAAAGGTTGGAGTTGGTGTTGCAGCAAGTAATAGTACTATTACTGTTAAGGAGTCACAGGTCAAGGAAATTGCAACCAAAGAAACTAACCTTGCCGTTTTGAGGTATTTTGATCTTGAGCCGTATGACAATATTGCTGTCATTTCACCTGGTGTGGACCAAATTCAGATGATGAAGGAAGAACAGATTGTAGCCGTTTGGTTAGGGAGTTTTGATATTGTGGAAGAGGAGGTTTCTGCCATCTGGTTAGGGAGATGTGACCTTGGAGAAAAAGAGGTGGAAAGGCAAAAGAAAAGGATACGAGATAAGCATAAGAGAAGGCGAAGAAGAAATCAGATTGTTAAGGTCGGTATTGGATGAAAAACAAGTTAACAGCTGTCAATTCTTGGGGACAAGAATTGTTTGAAGGGGTGGGGATTGTCATGACCCTGAGGATATGATTGTAATTGGGGGAAAATCCATGGTGTATAAGTGTAGACCTAATTGTAGAAGTCTAGAGGATATGCGAAAATAACTAACTCTTGTATAAATAGTTAGCAAGGCTGTTATAGTAGTTAGTGGTGGTATTTTCTGTTATTTCTTTCAATTGTAAGCCTATAAAGAGGCTGGCATAGTTAGAGAAAGGCATGATTTGAATAACAATTGAATTCCATTTTCCCTCTCTGAATTCTCCTAGCTTTCCCTCGGTTTTCTCTCTTTTCCCACCATTCTTTCTGTTCTCTTCTCTCTTTCTCTCCTTTTCTGCTCTTTCTTCCTCTAATTCTTACCAATTTACTTTCTAAATCCTAGGCAAACCCTAGGGTTGTAACATCCAATAGCCCCAGAAACATTTGAAATAGTAGATGGATCCCAAATATCACTATGAATCAATTTAAAAAGAGTAAGACATCTGTGATTACTAACTGAAAAAACAACACGTTTATGTTTAACAAACTCATAGACATCACAATGAAACTCTCTAATATCAAGGTTTTGAAACAACAAAGGGAACAAGATTTTAAGAGTAGAAAAAGTAGCATGTCCCAGCCTGTAATGATGCAGCCAAATAGTGTCCCTGGGGGGTATATTTGGTTTTGAAAGACATGTTAAAGGTTGTTTCCACCTATCAATAGGTAATTTCTCAGATTTATCAAGATGGCATAAGCCATCCCATTCCTTAGCATGCCCAACCATCAGACCCAAGTCCTTATCCTGAAACTAACAGTAAGAAGGAAGAAAAAACACTCTGCATTTAGTGTCACAAGATAGCTTGGATACAGAGATTAGGTTGGTGTACAGTTTAGGCACATGAAAGACATTTCTGAGGGTTAAGGAAGGGCTGATTTTGATCTCTCCTATTCAAGCTATTGTGAATTAAAGAACCATCAGCTATAACAATTTTTCGATTGCTAGAACAAGGTGAGTATGAGAGAAAAAACCGCGAGGAAGGAGTTATATGGTTTGTGGTTCTAGAGTCAATAATCCATGAGTCTTTAAAGGGTATATCAAAGGCATTTAAAGCATGTGAAATTGAGAGTTTACCAAATTGTTGTAGGGAGCATGTACCTGAAGAGGATGGTGCCTCAAGGGTACTTAAAAAGTATCGCAACCTTTCAATCTTCTCCTTGTTGAATTCTTTTGGTTCATGGGACTATTTTTCCTCCTGTGGAGTTGCTATATTAACTTGCCCCTAGCTCCTATGCCGAGGTTGTCCACCTCTATTTCCCCATTCCTTGCTTGGTGGCTTTCCATGTAGTTTATAGCATATCTCTTTAGTATGTCGTGGTTTCTTGTAGAAAGTACACCACATATTTTCACAGTTATCATTACCTATGGATTTGAGACCTATTTTTCCATTTTCTCCAAGCAGTTAGTCCTTCTTAAACCCATGATTTCCACCTCCTTTAGCCAACGTTGTTGAGGCTCAACTAGTTTGGGGTCCAACATGACACCCCTCCTACTTTCCTCAGCTATAATAATTGAAATCACTTCATTAAGTGAAGATAAATTAGCTTTGGCTAGGATTTGAACTTTCACTTGATCATACTCCACATTTAGGCCTATAAGAAAATCGTAGGCACGATCTTTGTCTATAAAGGCTTTCAAGGTGGTTGCATTATCACTGTTTATCTCAATTACCTTGTAGTGATCCATTTCTTGCCATAATCCCTTTAGGAAATTGGCATACTTGGTGGCAGTTCTGCTATCTTGCTTTGCTGCAGCTATTTTGGTCTTCAACTCGTAGATCTGGGCTGCATCCTTCACCTTCGAGTAGGTTTGTTGGATAGACTCCCAAACCTCATTTGTTGTTGACAAAAACATGCAGGTATCACTGATTTCGGGAGCCATGGAACTCCACAACCATGTAATGATTATGGAATCTTCTTCATCCCATGCCACATAGGTTGAATCTCCCTTATTTAGACCGGTTCCTATAATATGGTTAATCTTCCCTTTCCCTTTCAAAATGGTTCGAATCAATTGGGACCATTTAAGATAACTCCTTCCATCCAACTGATAGGCAACATTGATTTGTTGTAGTTCTCTCGACAACTGAAGTAGCATGGGTGTCGGTGTCTCCCTTGTATCATGGGAACTAGCTTCATCAATGGTGGTTGACATCTCCGGTTAATGGGAAGGGCCAAGAGAAGAATGATAAATAACGTACTTTTGCAGCAATGAATGTTGCTTGTGATGGTTGTAGTAGCGGGTAAGGCTAGGCAACAATGAAGGTTGCTGGTGATAGGCTGTCTATAGCAGCAAAAGGATAGCCGACAATGAAGGCTCAGAAATAAGAGTCCTAGGGTTTCTTAGGCTCTGATACCATGTGGAAAAATATAGTTTTCTTTCTCATTGAACTGAAAAATACATATATACACATAGAATGTCTACCTAACTATGGAAACAAATCTTCTAATTGAGTAATCTTCTATTTATAGTAATATAGAAATGATTATATTTTAATTACAGCCTTTAAATCTACAGAGTATTTGACCAATCACAGCCTTGATTTACGACAAAGATGAATCTTTGAAAGATTAGGATTGAGGCAAAGCCAACCAAGGTCAAAATTGACTCCAGTGGTTAAAATGGTTATCTATCGAACTAGCCCAGAATGGGTTCAAATTTCATAGGTCAATCCTAGATAAACTAAAAAAAAAGAACCTGCTGATTTACTAGTGATACACAATGGATTTCAGCCAAATTTCATTATCTCGTCCTGAAATTGGAAATCCGCTACTTCTAGTATGATTCTTGTATAGGAATTTTTTTCCTAAAACCTCCAAATTTGGCTATTTTTTATCCTTCTATTAACTTCCAAAATCTAGAATTGATCTCTAACTCAATTTTTCTATTTTGGAAAGATTCCACCTTGTCATATTACTTTAAGGGTTGTAATCTACTTTGAAGAGTTAAAGAGTATTTCATATTCGAAGAACTTTGACTTCTTTTTTCTAGATTCAAAATATTTCATCACTAAAATGATGCACTAGAATGATATCTAATTCTTCTTACTGGCTTAGTGTCAAAACACTTTTCAATGAAACATCATCCATTAACATGTATCAAGATAACATAATAAAAGTTGTTAAAAAGAAATCTCTCTTAACTTACCAGAAAGAAGTATTAACAGCAATGAGCAATACCTGGAGGTATATGTTGGTACTGGCATCTGCACTACAATAGTGTTTGCTGTGATGCTTGAGGCAAATTCAGCACGCACTTTAATAATCACTTCACCCTTAAACAGTGGGAGCCAAATGAGTTAATTATACTGAAGATTGCCACTATGCCTTCTGATTTTAATTACACAAGTAAAGATTAACCTTAAGTGGTCCAGCTTCTTCAATCAATGCATTGATATGAAAAGGAGGCCGGAATTCCTGAGTAATACGGTAATTCATGACAGGAAATTCACCATCTGGTGGCACCTGAAAATATTGGCAAGATGAGGTGTCCATTTTAGTTTCTCCTTAAACAGGCACATCCTAAAATACCCTTTTCAAAGTTGCATTTAGTATCTCTCACCAAAGTCAGAGTTCTGTCCGTATCAAAGCTATCAAGATGTACAGATTCATGGAAATTGCAATCATCTAAAATCACTGCTCCAGATCCAGAGGAACCACTATAATCTGTTTCAGAAAACAGAAATTTATTGAGGTGATGAAGGACATTAACTCAAAATTGACAAACACCACAAAGAACACTATTGCCAAAACACAGCCTGACACGTCTCTGATGCAAACACTAACACAAGAATAAAGGATAAATATAATCTTACTTGAACAAACTTAAAATGCAGAGTTTGTGTTAAGACAGAAAAAAGAAATATTGAGTTAAACATGATAGTATTCCACGAAAAGAAAAAAAATTGATAAGTCAATCAAATCAGATTTATTAACCCAAAATACAGAAAGGGCTTAGATTTTGAACTTTAGTGCTAATCCTTGCATTCCTATTTTGAATGATGATATAAATGCACTACAAAACAATACATCAATTTTCAGAAAATTATCCGTACCATAGATTGATCTCCCGCCTCTTCCTATGCTCAACTCCTCATTGAGGGCTAACCGGATTTCTGGATTGCCAGTGAGATAACTCTTCATTTGAATGGTGCCATCAATCTCAGAAGTCAGTATATATCCCTGTGTGTATCATTTCATTAAATGACATCTTTTAATGGAAATGTTAAGAGGAACAAGAAAGAAAAATCTCCACAGTTCATAGATCAGAGTCAATCCAAGACACATTTGTCAATCACGAGCAAGATAGTGAAGTATATCATTTTACACCCAGAAGAAAAATTGACAAGACAATCAAAAGTCTGCATCCAGTTTCAAGTAGCTACTAACTTTTTGATGATGAAGTCTACATATAAATGTTATGTTATTTACCAATATATAAAAGAAAGCGAGCCTTGGTAGCAATAGTAAGGTTGCTCCTTTGCGCCTATAAGGTGATGGGTTCAAGTTGTAGAAATAATCTCTTCACAAAAAGTGAAGGGAAGGTCATGTACCATTACGACCCTCCCCCAACCCTCACATAAGCGGGGACACTCATTAACTGGTATGCCCTTGTAATCTTTATAAAAGTTTTAAAATACTGTCTAAGCACAGTTTTGGCTAATTTCTTAATCAACACGAAAATGTTGCAATACCTAGATAAAGATTATCACAAGTTTGAGAAACTTAAAGGGACGAATACCCACACTAGAGCTGAACGTAATGCTTATTTTCTCAATTATATCTACAAAAATTTCCTCCCTCTTCCGACCCCCAGGCTCGTTAGCTACGACAGATTTCGTGACAGCTGTTCCTGGCATTCTTTTGCTCCCTTGCTGCATTCAAGTTGAAAAGTCAATCATAACATATTTGCAAGGAAGAAATTAGAAAGCAACACCATCTTATCCTATTTATGTAAAATGAGATTAGTTAAATAAACATGATACCATAAAGATGCCAGCAGGGCCAAGGGTTGGCAAGCGTGCAGCTTCAACCACAATTGGCTCATTAAATACATAGGACTTCAAAACTTCTGTGGATGTCGTTAGCACATAACCAAAATCCTGGTAGCAAGATAAGTAAATCAAATTTAAGCTCACGGGTTCAGCTTACTAGAAAGGGCTATTGTCAGTAAATTACTAGAATAATGCAGAATAGTTGCCAAGCTCATTGGGATTTCATTTTCCAAAACTTTATTTGTGCAAGTCTTCTAAGCAGAAAGAAACCAGGCACACCATGAATGTCATAAGTGGTGTGTATCTGACAGTTGATTTTAGTGCAAAGCTCCAAGCCTCCAAATAAACTAACCAATCATCCTAGGAACTTTGAAATAGATTGAAATATCCCCCAAATAGAATGGCCACTTGAAGCACAGCAATGGATAGCTTCTTGTGTTTGATGGCAGGAAAAAAGTGGCAGAGCTAAGTTTAATGAAAAGGCAATACAAGTAACACATATGAAAGCATGTCCACTTCTATTTATGACTTCTAGGATGATCAACTTGCAACAAAAGACGGCCTTCGCACTTAGGATGCCTAGGAAACAGTCATTTAGCAAAGATGCACATATCAACATATAATACTTACAATAACTTCATCAAGTAACTCATACACAAGTACAAAATTTTTCCGTAGTGAATCTTCATTGAGGACACCAAGGTAATCTTTGATGACACGAGCAATCCTCTGTAGAAGTTCCAACAGAAACGACGGGGATACATTGGCTCTTGTGGTTGCAACAAACAGCAATCCAACAACCTTCACATGGAAGTAGTTCACACCATCCACATTCTATTGGGAATGGAGAAAAACATATGATACCATTAGGACTCCTTCAATTGAGCTACAATAATCCATAGGTAATAAAGGACACATACCCACAAATGATGAATGATATGTAAGAGAAAGAAAAGGGGGGAAATATAGTAGATTCTTATGATCAACAACCATGGGAAATATATTTGTGAACTTAAAAATTTCAAAATGATATTGCAAATTATAATATACTTGGTCATAATATAACAAGCCACCAACAAGTTATAACCAACTCTCAGATGAAGACAAAATTAAGTTAGATAAATTAGCTTATTCTTTGTTTAGCAAGTTATAGGTTTATGCAAATATTCTAGGTCAGAAATGAGACACCAAAATGAAAAATAGACCAACAAACTATGTATAAGATAGATAGAGCTTGTTACAATAGAATATAAAACAAGACCTTGCACTGTCTAAAAGAAAAAATAAATACATACAAAGACAGGTGGAGCCTCCTCTCCCCCATCCTCCTTCCAGAACTTCACTTTGCGGAAAAATATCTCTGCACTCCCTTTTTGTACATCACCACGGTCTGCAACAAAACAATAATGCAAATAATATATATGAATCGTCATAGTAAATGATAAAAAAAGAAACAGTTTCTTTCTGCTGCAGATTGAATCATCCTCATACTTGGGCGGAAAAAACACCATCGTTTGGTAAAAAGTGCGGAGATATAGACTCCAACTCAGTTATGCAATACAGCAAGGGACGAGGAAAATCACAAGAATTTGTACTTTCACAACACAAATAGAAGAAAGCTTGGAATTTGAACCGGAAAATATGCCCAGAACACTACAAACCTCCAGTGTCAAAAATTAGCTAATAAACACGTCATTTGATACTAAAAAAACGTGCCACGGTTATTATTGTTCAGATGTGCAGCCAATCTTTTCAATTGACGACTTTCGAAGGCCTTCCCAGTAAACAGGTTCTTTCTAGTGATTATATGAAATTGAACTTCGATCTTAATGGAGCACCAATTGGAAAGAAAAAAAAAAAGCTTAATCCTAGTTCCCTGAAGCTCAATTTCAACCTAAAAACATCTTTCCGATTGCTCATCTAGAGAAAGTGTATTAAACAATGTAATTGACAGCTATTCAGATTGAAATCGGCAACGACATAGGTTCAGATCAGTAAGATCAAATGTAAAGCCACGATCTGAATCTGACAAAAGGAGCATAGTTGTACGGCAAAACAGTAGAATCCAAACTTATTTGGTATCCTTCTGCATATGTTAAGTTTACCAAACTTACAATCGCGGAAGACAATGTTGTCGCCTCTCTGCGACAGGACAAAGAACTGCGAGATCATGCCTAGCTTCAGTCTCCTGCTTCGCCTCGCTGCAAAACTCCGAAATGATCGATTACACCTCTTTCACCTCGCTCCGATATGATCGATTTCACCTCTCTCCGTTTCAACACAATTTGTGCTATTCCATCTTTGGAAATTTATGTCCAGACCCGTTTAAATTCAGCTATTTTCACTTATTCCCTTTCTTTCCACAAGACTATATATTTGCAGCCTGCTTCGGGAGTAGTAATTTCGCAAGCAGACTGAATGAATTGAGTCGAAATAACATCAAAATTAATTAAAATAATTAATTTTTATTTAAAATAATGAGATTTGAAGACATTTTATTTACTAAATATATTTACTATCATAGACATCAATTTAGATTTATTTTTGTGTCAATTTTTGTAAATAACCTAAAAACACAGTGGTACTTTTAAAATAAACATATATTTGGTCAATTGGTTTTATTGGTTAAAAGCTGAAATATTATTATTAAAACCAAATCAAAAACCATTTTTTTTTAATTTCAAAACAAAAGCTAACCCAAAATAATAAAAAAAAAATGGATTTGACTGAAGAAGATTAATCATTTTAATCTAAAAGTTTAAAATAACCAAATAATGTTTACCCTTATATGTGGATATAAAGGATTAATTAAAAATCATTCACTAATTACCCTTATTACTAAAGTGTTATATAATTGACAATCACTTACGATGATAATTTAGTGGTGATATGAATCTAAACATGTTATCTTGTAAAATAGAGAGATTATGAGCTTATGATTTGTACAATTAATATAAAACCTAATGATCAAATACTACATAGTAAAAACTAAAATCATTTGCCACTGCATGCACCAGGATAGCCATTAACCACCAGGCCCAAACCCGAGTAGCCCAAAGCCCGGCTCTCCACCAACGCTTTCAAGGCCCGCCGCAGTGACCCAACATCCTCCCCCCCGCCACCGTCCAGCCACTGCACCACCACCTCGGCCTTCGTCCGGCCACCGACCGTCGCCATCTCTGCCCCGACAACCCTTGCCCCAACCATCCGCACGGCCTTGCTCAAGTCCCGGTTCAGCCCCGGCCTGTCCTGGCAGCAAAATGTGGCTTTCACCACCGCCTTGCCTTCACCTCCTTTGTAGTAACTCACCGTCGCTTCGTCGTTCTCGCCGGGGAACATGAACGACCAGGTGGCTCCAGCGCTGCGCCACCACTCTCCGCCCACCTCCAGCTCCGCCATCGTCTTCAGCTCCTTCACTCGACAGACCACTTCCTTCAGCACAGCTGCCTTCACCACCTAGAAATTCCACGAATTGCACGTTTCGAAAACCATTTTCAATTAAAATCTAAAAAATTATTATCATATAAAAATGAAAATAGTATAAAACGAATACATACTTTGGAGGAAGATGTTGGGAAAAGGAGGTGTCGGAGAGTTCTGAGATGGGTGTTGATGCGCCGGCGACGGCGGCGCTCATCCACGGCGTGTTTCTTCAATGCTACTTCTGATTTCTGCTTCTGTAATGTCATAGGAGCTGCCATCGGAACAGCAACTCTATCACCCATTTTCAGGGTCTTCATGGTCTTGGATTTCGGATTCGAGATGCTATCCCACTAGGAATCGTTCTGATATGGAAGCACTTGCTTTTTCTTCTTGAAATTTCTTCAAAGAAGAGTGATATATAAATATATATAAGAGGGGTGAAAATATAGTGCGTGCATATCATGCCTATATATGTATATATATATATCATTAAATTATCATGACATTTTCATTAATGGAAATCAAAGGGAAGTGAATGCATTGCATGAGGCAATAAGTTGTCTTAAAAATGAAATCTTAGAATGATTATTTTTGTGAATAAAATATTTATTTATTGAGCGGCCACAAGATCCTTTATCTAACTATTTTGACAATATTATGTATTTTATTTATAATTATTTTTATCTAATCTCTTACAAATAAGGTCAAATAATAGACCCAAGAAGAAAAAGAACAATTATTTTATGTGCATATATAATAATTTATTAAAAGCCTTCGTTTACAGAATTATTATATTAAATCATTTCAATAAGAAATCTTATACAAAATATGATTTTTTTTCTCTTTTTCTTTTCTTTTAATATTGCTTGTCTTTGTTTCAAAATCTACCCACTTACAGGTTAGAGCACTATTAGAGGTATTTGCTTTATCCTTAAAGATGAAATAGAGTAAGCATACGACCGTGAGCCCGCTTCCCTCCTTTTGACGTTCATGTTTCCTTATTTCATAATCTTAGGAATTTCCCCCCCCCCCCCCCACCCAAACATTATCTATAAATTTTCACCAATAAATATGCATCCTTTCCTTTCCCGGTCTCTTGCAAAGATATCAAATTTCATCTCTTTTCTGGGCACTTCATCAGATGTTTTCCTTTCTGTTTTCTGTCTTGAACTTGAAGAGGAAACAACACAGATAACAGAAAGTATTAAAAGAGGCAGCCAAAAGCATTACATCCAACCATCTTTGGAAGCTCATTCATACACAAGAAAAGATCAGTGGATTTCGGTTGGCATAAGCCCTTCACCAATGCCTAATAACAAGCACACGAAAGCCCATCAGGTAAGATCAGTGATCAATACCTCAAATTTTATATTATAAGTTCATTCACTACAAAATTTAAGGGGGTAAAAAATGTCAAATTTATCCTTCAACTTTCTGATTTTAGTATGTAAGTTTTTCGAAATGATTCACTTTGACCTTGAAGTACTAACTTCTTAGCTCAAATTCATCCCGAAATAAGCCATCTGAAGTGTTCCAAGACGAATTTGAACCCCCCCCCCCCCAAAAAAAAACAAAAAAGTTCTGAGGGCTAAATTGGCCGTTTATTTCAAAACTCAATAAGTTGATTCATTCATCCGAGCATACCGAAAGTAACAAGAACACGTGCACTTTCCTGAGAAGACAAACCATAACAATACGTCACTGCAAGACAACTTGTGAACAAGTTCTGAACAAACCCAAATGGAGCTGCCGAAAGACTTCTCATCCTACAAAATGTTAGGGCATAATAAATAAAACGTCTTACAGATCTCAAACCAAACAAGAAACTGAATAGTGTTTTTGGAGTAAATATAGAAGTAATTATCGTTGTTCCTGACAAATATGAATATTCAAGCATAGAAAATGGAAAAATAAGTCTAGAATACATGAAGCATAGAACCCAGCTGAAAGCAAAGGGTGCTGACAACAATAGGATTCAAATCTTCTATACCACACAGTTAAAACCATACATTCATATTCATACATAATACGCCTCTTTTTAAGGGCATAAAAAGTCGTTAATAACCAAATCCTCATTGCAGTTATAACCAAAAGCTAATTTTAATTTTAGTAGTAGAACTAAAATTATCCACTAATAGTTCTCAGGATTAAGAGTGGCTTACTCTTCTGAAGCAAATAATAAGATCAAACCAACTCACATGGCAAGGATCCGATCCAGGTATAAACAGGAACTGAGGATGTCATCCACTAAATGGGGCCTTTGTGAAGGACAGTCTCAGAAAGGGGAGAGACCTCAAATCCTCAACATTTTGAGGCATCTTTGTTTGGTGGAGATATCATCCTTGTTCATACAGTTTAACAAACGAAAGCACCAACCAGAATTAACCTAGAATTACAAAACCAAGTTTATATTTCAAAGTTCAAAACTGCAATTCCTTCGGCACGATTTTTGCAGCATCATCAGTGCAAGACTTCCATCCAATTCCTGAAATCGGCATGCAAAGGATGCAAGGTTCTGAACTCCATTCCTAACAATATGCCGATATCCACTCCATCCTTAAACTAGCACAAAATAACTTCGGCTTCAAAACAGGGAGACAAGCACGAATAAATGTCTCCAGATCAGTGGAAAGGAGATCCAGAAGGTGCAATCAAACCAAGACATTGCATAACTTTTATTCTTCTTGCAGTCAGTTGTTCGGATTTTCCAGCTGGAGTTGTTGCCTGAAAGCAGCATTTTGAACTGGTAAAATCAATCTACAGATTATCTAGGAGAGGAAAAAAAAGCCTATGCAAACTCATTGATTCTAGGTCATTAGGTCTATTTTTTCTTGCACCTCCACTTGGTTTAGTGCTTTGCTAAGGGCACAGTGTTTGCTTTTGCTTCTTCTAGAACTTTTTTCTGTAAGCAAATAACAGTTACAGTTATTTGCAGCGTCTTGCACAGAATTTGAAACATCATTATGGAAATACCAAGTTTAATCACAAAAGTCAGTGGATGGCACAGATGCAAAAGCTTCATGAAGAAATGATACAAAAAGCTAGTCATGTACTCACAGAGCTTGGGCTGTTTGGCTCAATTTTCTTCTGAACAAGATTTTGGTTTTGGCTTTTACTTTGTACTCCCCTTTGCCGGTTGCTTTTCTTGTCATTGGTTGTTGCTGAAGTTGAATTGCCATTCTTCATCTTTGGTTGTGAGCCACCGGAAGTTGTCCTTGGAGAGATACTTGTCTTAGGCAAAGACAACACACAATTAGAATAACAGAAACATACAAATGAGAGTTAAAGTGTAATCATTAATTCTGCATCATCATTAGGGTCCTATTTTTTCTGCACTTCCAATTGGTTTAGTGCTTTGTTTTTGCTTCTTTACAACCATTTCTGCAAGTCAATTTTTATTCACAGTTATTTGCGGTGTAGTAGGAGGAATTTAAAACTCACATTACAAAGCACCAAATTTAATCATAAACATTGATGTCTAGCAGAGAAGGAAAATTTTGTGAATACATGATATGAAAAGCTAGCTATGTATGAAAAGCTAGCTGTGAATACATGGCTCAATTTTCTTGTGCACTAAGTCTTCATTTTGCTTTTGACTTAGTCCTCCCCTTAGCCTTTTGCTTTTCACGTCCTTGGTCATTGCTAAAGTTGAATCATCATCCAGTCACCAGTGGTTCTCCTTCTTGGAGAGATCCTTGCCTTGTGTAAAAGTTCAATCCACAATTACCATAATGATATGTTCAGATCTAGGGCATGCACCATATTATCATATTATCGATTTTGGTTAGGCTGAAAACATGAGAAAAAAATTTCTTTTTTGGGAAGAGAACTGTAATTTTTTTCAAAAATCAATATGAACCTGAAAAACAGAGATTTTCAATTTTCTATTTTCTGTTTTTTTCCCCAGAAAATAAGTACTATTTTTCATAACTTAACAGCCACTAATGCATAAGAAAATGTATATACATTAGTTCTTTCATTTTCTTGTCCTTTTCCTTTCTGTTGAAAATGATTATTTCCAAATGCAGGGTGAAGGAACGCTTTAATTTCATAGGCTAAGGAACATGATAGAAATTAGCATAAGGAAGAAGTTTACTCACAAATTTTGGACTATGCAGGTCAACATTGTTTTGCTTTTCACCTGTCGTTTGTTTTGTACTTTTTGATTTCCTGGTTTTTCCTGAAAGTGAATTGCCATTATTCACCTTTGCATCTGAGGTATTGGCAGCAGCCAGGATTCTTTGAGAAATCCTTGTTTGAGAATGAGAGGTTTGAGACTACAACATGCATTATAACAATGAGCAAGGGATGTCCAAATCATCTGGAGTCCATAAAAAATTGCAGAAAAGGTAGGGCAACAAACAACTGACAGTAGTTCCACTCTCAATCAAATTCTTCTTGGGACTACGTTCTCCTGTTTCAACATCTTCTGAAGCAATGTACACAGAATTTCTAGCATCACGATCAGCCTTAAGCATCCCAGTTTCCACAACCTTTACATCTGGGTGATTTCCCAAGGCACCAGTACTCTGAAAATGAGTTTACATGCCACCTTCAATATGCGAAGAGTGTACATAAACTAAAATTTTTTTGGGTATTCTGTTACCTGTACTGTTTTGGTTATATTTTGCTTCGCTTTTTTACCTTGAGGAGAACCAGCTCTAACTTTTCCTGCCAAGAAAACATTAAAGATACTCTTAAAGAAAAATGAAAAATTTCGCGCATCAGTTTTTATTATAATCTTGAAGAACAAGAACAAACATAACAGAAGACTAAAAGATAATAAAATCAGACATTTAATTTTAGAACTTAATCAACAATTCCAACATACAAACAGGGTAGAAATCATGTGCCCCCCAGAATGGGCAGATTTGCAAGTATCCTGTTATTATGTCCAAAGGCCAAACATCAATCAAAGATGAGTTGCATAATCATAAAAAGAAGCTATAACTTGAATGCTTGTGGCAGCCTTTCCTAAGGTTGTTCTCCAAAACCCTATCTTGTTAGAAGCTCAAAATACCATCACAAAACATTTGTGCCTATCGTTTCCAGTACCTCACCACCCAAAGAAATCATACACATCTTCTGAGGAGCTTAGGCAGTCTGAAGTCTGGCTGTTAAGCAAGCAAAGAAATTCAAAAATATAGATGAGATGGTTTGACCACAACCAAAAGAAATGCACAAAAACAGGTCCATAACCTTTTCTTTTAATTGCATGTCCACAAACAAGGCTCCTATTCTAAAGATTTTAATTTTATTCAACTTCACGAATAAATAATCAGGCCCACAGCTTGCAGGAAAAAAAGGTCCATACGCTGTTTGAACCTTTTGGCATCATCTCATTAAATATTTCTTTGATTGTTTTCAATCTTATATCATGTTATTGGAACTTTACTTCAATCCTATCAATAAAAGGTCTGCAACTTCTTCTGTGCATGAATAATGTGTACAACACTTCTTCTGTGCATGAATAATGTGTACAACTACCTTCCACACCTTAAATTCAAGTTACAATGGACTGGCATTAGCTTAGTTCAACCAAGCCTGCAGTCTGCCTTAAGGAGATCACAGGTTTGAAAAGTGTTCTCCATGGTGGAAAAGTTTAAAAATTCTAAGAGTATTATGGTGATACTACCTACATGCTATTCAGCAGCACCAATCCTTCTTCATATGAAGGAATAGGGTAGCTTCTTAATGATTGGGGAAGGTAAAAAAGAAGACTCAAGTTGCTTATTTCTAATATGAACTACTAACCAATACAGGCATGACCAAATGAGTAAAAAGCTGACCTTCAAATTGGGATTCTTTCCTCTTTCCTCTGTGAGATTTTGAACGCGCAATATCCTGAAGCCATATCAAAGTATTGAAGACATTACCAGTTACAGTTATTAGCACCAAACTCATTGGCCAAATAGAGGCAAAAAGAGAATAAGAGATCACCTGCCCTAGTGTTTTTTTAAGTATTTCAATCTGTTCGCCATTGTGTTTTTGGAGTATCTGATTACATACCATAGGATTAGATATGAAGGACAAAAAATGGAAGAGTGAAGAAAGTCCATTGGTTATTTCTACGAAGAAGAGAGATTTTACCTTCTCAAACTCTAACTGATATGTCCTTGAATCCACATACATGCTGCAGGAATGAAGAGTTGGTCAAGGTAATAAAGAAAATGAACAATGAAGGACTGTTTGAAATCCTTCCATTTTCAAATTTTGAAACACATAAAAAATGCTATTTGGTTGGATATTTTTGTTTCTGAAAACAGAACCATATTTTTATTACTTGCAGTGAAAATGAAGACACCAATTTGCTGTGCTCGTATGTTCTAAAAACCATGGTTCGCTCCACAACTTCTGGTCATAAATTTGAGTTTTGATTAGCCCCATCTTGACGAGAAAACTAGAATTCATGTAGTTGACCCCACCAAGAGGGAGCAACTTGTTCATAAATTTGAGTCTTGATTAGCCCCATCTTGATGAGAAAACTAGAATCCATGCAGTTGACCTCACCAAGAGGGATTAAGACTGGATATTATTTTGTTTCTTTCTCTGTTCTCTCTCTTTTTTCTTCACAATTCTAGAATTCTTTGATTATGTTTGAAGATATTTTATTCTCTTTTTTTCTGCTGTTGCTTCTCTTTCTCCATCTTTTGCATTGTACTTAATTATTGTTAAAAATTATAACTAATAATGTATTTCATATCCAATTTTAAAATTATTTTATTATATTTAAAATTAGTTTTGAGAAAAATATCAAGTAAATGTTATGCATGACATAACATGGAATACAATGACACTATAGAATAAATTACAATGGATAGATATGATTGAAGAACTCAAATTCATGCAGCCAATCCCACTTAGATTAAGGCTTGTGATTATTATCATTGTTATTAAATGTTATATGTATTTAATTAAAATTTTTCACTATAAAATTTTCTATTTTAGTTATAACTAATTATTTTGTTCTTTTGAAATTATAACTAATAGGATAAATTTCATGCAGCACCCCTAAGGTTTACAAAAAAGGCACTACCAGTGTTTTCATAAATGTCACCTACCTCCCTTGATCATATTTACCGTTCAACATTTTCCCTCCTACCGTTGAGCAACAACTATTAATCTTTTAGAAATCCTCAAAATACCACTCCTCTCTCTCTCTCTCTCTCTCCCCAATATAATTAAATAAAAAATAGAAGGACACAACTGCAAGAAGCAGGCCCGTCGCTGCTTGGAGTTGAGAGAGAAGCAGACCTGTCACTAGAGTAGACTTTGCAACCAATGAGTACTGATGGGTCTTCACCTCTGCAATCCACCCCCCCCCCCTCTCTCTCTCTCTCTCAATTTGCAGAGAACCCTGCAAATCAAAGAAAAATCAAACACAAGGGTCCGATTTCTCAACAATGGGATTTGATTTTCTGAGAAATCAAACCCCCCTATGTTCTATTTCTTAGCAAACTGAACACCACTAGGTTCGATTTTGCAGGTGTTGCTCTCATCAACGACATCATGATGGGAAGAAATTACATCACCTATGGCCAGCGACAATGTGAGATAGAGTGGAGAAAGAGATAGGAGGAGGGGAGGGACAGGAGAGAGAAAGATAGGGCAGAGAGGAGAGAGAAAGGAAGAGAAAATATCTTAAATACCGGGGCAAAATAGTCATTTCATATTGTCTGTTAATAGCATGGGAGGTGTATGCCATTTCCAAAAATACAGGAGTGCTTGGTGCCTTTTAAGCAACCCTCAGGGGTGCCTTGTGAAATTTTCCCTAACTAATAATATACTTCATACCCAAATTTCAAAGTTATTTTATTATATTGGAAATTAGTTTTGACAATTCTATGAAGAGAATTATGACATATATTTAATCACCAATAAACAATAACAACAAGACAACAAGCCTTACTCCCGCTAGGTGGAGAAATAAGTTTAATCACCATATATTCAATTTTTGTGTTCAAAATTTTGAAAACAGATGGTGGTATTAAATGACATGTTCAGTTTTTGTTTTATGTTACACAAAAACCTGAAAATAAAAACTAAAAACAAAAATATGAAAATTGAAAGCATTCTCAACCCTAAATTACAGGCAGTCAGAGACAACAAGCATGCAGAGAAAGAACAACACTGACTATTTATAGCTTCCATATAGTCGAACAAGAACATCACCAGCTGATCTGTCTCTGGGCTTAATTTTTTGACTCACAGTATTATCATCAGCAACCTATCAAACAAATATAATAGGACAACAATTAGAAAGGGGGAAAAAAAAAAAACTAACAACATAATATAAGGATAGTGTCAACTGCCAAATCAAGAAAACCATAAAAATGTAGCCATAGTTACATCTTTTCTTATACCTGTGCAGGCCACCATGAGGAGCCATGGATCCTAACCCATATTAGATCCCCCAAGACAACCTCCTCACTTAATTGGTTAACTGCAGCTTCTCTGCCATCTCCTTTGTCAGCACTACTTCCATTACTAGAAAGGTGTCTACTTTTCATAGCTCACCTTTCCACTTCAAATGATCTAATCTGGCAAGAAGGTACATATAATTAGACCAATCATGCATGCATTAGTCCAGCCCTCTTAATAAACCATAAATTTGTATTTATGTTCATGTGTGCTAATGTTATTTATAAAAAAAAATGAAGAATAAAATAAATTGTTTTAGTCCATAGTTGAGTGAATATTGACAATCGGCTCTGGTAAGTTTTGGAGAAAGAAAAACTAAGCATGAAGGCAAAGCATAAAAAATTTGAACTTAAGCAATGAGCATTTTCTCTCTCACAGTTCCCGTGTAAACTCACATTTACAAACTGATGAATTGCTGCTATCTACCACAAAACTATTGAATCCTGGTGTGACAAAGAAAATGAATCCAGTAGGTAGGAGAGAAGGTTTTATGGTCTTTATTGTTTCAGCATCAAAGAGATGTGACATTATAAGGTTGGACTATTGGACAAATGATTATAAGTGAATTACTGAGTAACTAAGTACAACCAATCTGCAAAACAAGCAAGCTTCCCTTGCAGGTAGTGATGCAAGCATGAACTCATTCTATGAATTGCATAATTTTCAATCACAAAAACTGGAGATGCAGCACATTAACTGTAAAGGTGGCAGCAAGAAATCATAAACTTGGCACAATCACTTCCAATAAAGTCCAAATGACTTTCCACTGCTCCTTAGATGTTTATACGCACAACTCTACCATGAATTCAATTAAAATACAAGGGACACTCAATACATGGGCCCTGCTTCCTTCCCAAATGACACTTAAGATGATTAACTTTGACATTTCAGTAAATATAAAATTCTTTGCTTATCAAAAAGATTATCTCTCCTCTGCATAAAAAGATCCATCATGTTCATCAATCATATCAGCAACTACACCATCATAGAAATTAAATGGGGTAAACAAGTAACAAAACTGATGCTTATAGAGGAAAAATTAAAGTTGAGGCAACTGCCCTCACTGAACCTTTTGAACTGATCTGCTCTTGGACGTTAGGTTTAGTTTCCAATAAAAAAGTGACTATTATTCAAATAATTTCTGGAGTAGTGATAAATTAAATGTGAATACAGTGTTCCATCTACAATGAATGACAGTGAGCCCCAAACACATGCAGCAAGAAAAGGAGATATATTTCAGAGAATAGGCAGAAAGACAAGGTCAACCAGGAAAACTTTGAAACTTTTTGTATTTCCACACACCCAGGTATGGTTCTTCATACAAATGCCCAAAAAACTTCAGTTCCTTGAAATTGCTGGAGCAAGGCCTGGCAGCAGCACTAACCATTTTGCCAGCTGACTCCCCAGCAAGTAAATACCATAGTGCAAGCCAAATTTTCAATAATAATTGGAGTATCATATGCGTAATAGAAAATCAAAAGAAGTTAACTGCATGTAAATATAACTATCGAGCACAAGAGTGAACTAATACACAATGCCTTTCCTAGAGCCTACAATGCTGCTCACTAAATGAGCACAGTACTCCAAAATCAGACAATGCTTTCTCTAGACATCAAACTCAATTATCAAAAGTACCGCTTTCTTTTTTATATATTATCTCAAGAGGTGTACTAATAGTGGCCTTAAGCCCTCAAAAACAATGGTTTGAGAGTTCAAGATAACATTGTCCTATCTAACAAAACAACAACAACAACATATCCAGCCGTTATCCCACTATGTGAGGTTGGCTACATGAATTCTAGACTTCTATGTGGGTTACATCCCAACAGATAGTTTGTCTAGAATTCATATTTAGATCCGACTAGGTTTTACGCTAGCTGTCGGCTACCTAACGCAACCCTCCTCCTTTATCCGGGCTTGGGACCGGCAGTGGATAATATCCCCTGGCAGAGTAATGATGAAATGAAGTTTGAACACCATCTTCACATGGAGAAATTTCATGAGATGGTGGTGAATGAAGATAATTAATATAGTTGTGTTCCATAACTTAGTTGACATGGTGAAACCAACAAGTACAATATGGAAACACAACAAAAAGAAAAATCAAAAAATGCTATTTCATAAACTTCTTTTTGTTTTGGTATCAATGAGAACCTGTAGCCACTACCTTTCAGGTGTAAGCTGGATAAATTCATGAGCAAGTACAATACCACACACACAAACTAAATAACAACATGTCAAGCCTTAATCCATTATGTGGGGTCAGCTACATGAATTTTAGCTCGTCAATTATTTCTATTTATAACTTTATCTTTTGTAAGACCCTTATAACTCATAGCATACCTAAGAGTCCCCACCAAATTTGTCTTGGTCTTTCTTTACCTCTTTTGCTACAGATTTGTTCCATTCAATGCACTCTCCTCATGGGAACCTCTATTAATCATCTTCTCATATGACCAAGCCACCTTAATTGTGTTCCACACATCTTACAACAGGTTGCTTCTAAATTTGTTCCCTTCAGTAGATGAGGAAAAAAAGATCCAGCCTACTGATATTTTTTCGGCACAATCCCAGAAATGCATGTTTGAACATTATCCACTTTTTTGCAAGATCCTAAAGTTATTTCTCACAACATTATTGAAAAAACTTGTATTTGGGAGTACTTTTTAAGTCTTATAACATTATTTGATTATCTTTTTTCATGTTAAACATGGTTATTGTGGAGATAATGAAGGATTAAAGTAGATAAGCCGAGATTAAAGATAAGATAAGAAGAATTGAAGATTGGTTGCTGCATAGATAAAATACCGAATATTTAGGAGATAAGATAAAGTTGTTTTAATTTATCTAGAAATAGCTAGTTTATATTTAAATTTATCAAATATGTTGTACATAGAATAGACTCCAACCTAAGGTAGAAGACTCGTATATTTATTTCCCTTTATTTCGATTAATTAGGCATTCGATTCCAGACTTAGAATCGATTTCTTCATGGTATCAGAGCAGGATTTTTTTTCCTCCTAATTATCAATGCCGCTATCAAGTTCTCGGCATTGCAGAACCATCAGCGACCAAACTACTAGCCACCAACATCTTTCTTTGACCCGTAGACACCAGAATCTCCTCTCAAGATGGCTGGCAAAGGCAGCAAGTCCACCGATGCAGGCAAGACCACCAAGATCATCCCCTATACAAATACCAATGCTGTAACCACTGATAATAACAGCATGTTCACAATTACCGGGCACAAGCTCAATGGTCAAAACTACCTTCAGTGGTCACAATCAGTGTTGATATTTATCTGCAGCAAGGGAAAAGATGACTACCTAACCAGCGCCACAACCAAGCCAGGAGAAGAGGAGCCAAGTTATAGGGTTTGAAAGACAGAAAATAACATGGTGATGTCTTGGCTCATGAACTCAATGACCAATGAAATCGGTGAGAATTTTCTACTTTATAATTCTACACAAGAGATTTGGGAGGCTACTAAAGAAGCTTACTCGCATGCTGAAAACACCTCCGAGTTATTTGAAATTGAGAGCATGTTAGATGACCTTAGGCAAGGTGATTCCCATGTTACTCATTATTTTAACTCTCTCAACAAATATTGGCTTCAATTGGATAAGTGTGACACTATCCAATGGAAGTGTACAGAAGATGCAGCTACATACAAACAGATTGTAGAAAAGAAGAGGCTGTACAAATTTCTTATAGGTCTAAACAAGAACCTAGATGGAGTTCGTGGAAGAATCCTTGGAACAAAGCCTTTGCCAAACTTAAGAGAGGCTTTTGCTGAAGTCAGAAGGGAGGAGAGTCGCATGAAAGTTATGCTAAAATCTACAAATCCAACTATGGAGCAATTAGCCCTGGTCACCCGCCGCAGCCAACAAGTTCCGTTTAAACAAAAGAAGAATCGGCCATGGTGTGAGCATTGCCGGAAGAGTGGACACACTAAGGACACTTGTTGGGAAATTCATGGAAAGCCTCCTAACTAGAAGCCAGCCTATGAAAAAAGGAGAGGGACACTAGCTTCAACAGAGGAAACTGCACCAAACCTGTTCAGTAAAGAACAGATGGAGTGGCTCCAAAATATGTTTGGGAAAACCCAGATCTCTCAACCTTCTAACCTGGCATCCGGCTCTATAGCTTTTAAAGGTAAATCTCTACATGTTTTGACTGCAAAAAGTGAATTTCCTGCTGTATGGATTGTTGATTTAGGGGCTTCAGATCATATGACTGAAGACATTGATCTACTAACTAATTTTCAACCTTGCAAGCAAGATTGGATGGTAAGGATAGCCGATGGTTCACAGTCAAAGGTTGCTGGAATAGGTTCAGTGAAAATTTATGGAAATCTGATATTAAAATCAGTTCTTTTAGTGCCAAGTTTAGATTGCAATTTGATATCAGTAAGCAAATTAGCTGCTGATTGTGATTGTGTGGTTAAATTCTCACAAAATTTGTGTGAATTTCAGAACCGAAGTTTGGGGAAGACGATTGGCAGTGCTGAAACACGTTTCGGCCTCTACATACTTAAAGGGACTCCTCATTCCAACAGTAAACTTATTCAGTCCAGCAATTATTCTTTTTTTAAACCATCAGTTTGTTTATCTCATTCCAACAATAACAGTGCTATCATGTTATGGCACTATAGATTAGGCCATCCTAATTTTGTTTATCTTCGTAAAATGTTTCCAGCATTATTTGAGAATAAAGATTCCCATATTCTACAATGTGAAATCTGTCAATTCTCTAAAAATAAACGAAACACTTATCCCAACCAACCCTATACTCCATCTTCACCTTTCTCTTTGATTCATAGTGATGTGTGGGGGCCTTTTAGGGTTAGAATCATTAATGGGGCACATTGGTTCATATCTCTTATTGATGATCATACTCGAATCACATGGGTATTCCTTATGAAAGACAAATCTGAAGCTGGTACCATTTTTCAAACCTTTCACTCAATGGTGCAAAGGCAATTTCATACCAAAATTCAGATTCTGAGAATAGATAATGGCAAAGAATACTTCAATACTATTCTTGGTCATTACCTATCCCAACAAGGCATTATACATCAAAGCTCATGTGTTGATACCCCCCAACAAAATGGAGTCGCTAAAAGAAAGAACCGACACCTATTAGAAGTAGCAAGATCGTTGTTGTTCTCTACTAATGTTCCTTCCAAATTTTGGGGTGAGGCTGTCCTAACGGCTGCCTATCTAATCAATAGAATACCCTCACGCATCCTAAAATATCAAACCCCTAGCCAACTTCTGATCGATCTCTTTCCTCACTCTCGGATTCTATCCCATGTTCCTCTCAAAATTTTTGGTTGTTGTGCATTTGTTCATGTACATAACCATCTAAGAAGCAAGCTTGAGCCTCGGTCACTCAAATGCATTTTCCTCGACTATTCACCTCATCAAAAAGGCTATAAATGCTACTCTCCAATGCTTCAAAAATTCTTTATTTCCATGGATGTCACATGTTTTGAACATCAGCCATATTACCCCAAAACTAATATTGGGGAGAATACTCAAGATTCCTCTTCAGAATATCAATTTTGGGAAAATTCCACTGATAGCTAGCAATATGAGCAGCCCCCTGAACCTACCTCTAACGACCATTCTGCTCATCCTACCAAGGAACCTCCTAATTCTACCACTGAACTTCAAGTTTACTCTAGAAGACAACTCCGATCTAAGGAGAATGAGGCCCCAACATGTTCTGGGACTGTCCAAGAGGCTGAACCAATTCTTCCGGCAGATGGAGGAAAGAAAATGACTGGTGAGAATACTAATATTGTATCTATTGATGATGAGGATTTACATTGGCCTATTGCCTTGAGAAAGGGTGTAAGATCATGTACACAACATCCCATACAAAACTATATCTCTTACAAGGGGCTTTCACCAAAATTCAGTGGATTTGTTTCTAATTTGAACAAAATGCAGGTTCCTAACAATGTTAAAGAGGCGTTCAAACACCCTAGATGGAGAGAAGCTGTTCTTGAGGAAATCAGGGCTTTGGAAAAAAATGAGACATGAGATATCACTGACTTGCCTCTCGGAAAAAGCCCAATGGGATGCAAATGGGTCTTTATAGTAAAATACAAGGAGGATGGAAAGATTGACAAATTCAAGGCCAGGTTAGTTGCAAAAGGCTTCACCCAATCCTATGGTATTGACTACCAAGAGACATTTGCTCCCGTGGCAAAGCTAAATACTATCAGGGTCCTGTTGTCCTTAGCAGCAAATTTGGATTGGCCTTTACATCAGTTAGATGTGAAGAATGCTTTTATAAATGGAGATCCAGAAGAGGAAGTTTACATGGAAATCCCTCATGGATTTGAATCTCACCAAACAAGAAACAAGGTTTATAAATGGAGATCTAGAAGAGGAAGTTTACATGGAAATCCCTCATGGATTTGAATCTCACCAAACAAGAAACAAGGTATGCAAGCTAGAGAGATCATTATATGGGCTTAAACAATCCTCAAGAGCCTGGTTTGAGAGATTTACAAGGGCAGTCAAGAAGCATGAATATAACCAATGCCAAACCGACCATATTCTATTTATCTAACACTCCTCAAAAGGTAAAATATCCATTCTTATTGTATATGTTGATGATATCATTGTTACAAGGAACGACATTATTGAAATCCAAAGCCTCAAAAAGATACTTGCAAGGGAATTTGAGATCAAAGATCTTGGGGGTCTAAGATATTTCCTAGGCATGGAAGTGGCTAGATCCAAAGAAGGAATTTCAGTCTCCCAAAGGAAGTATATTCTGAATCTCCTTGATGAAACAGGAATGTTGGGTTGCAAACCAACAGAGACTCCTATGGAATCTATGACAAAGCTTGATATTGGCAAAGAAAGTACTCCAGTTGACAAAGAGAGATACTAAAGATTAGTGGGAAAACTCATATATCTATCTCACACTAGACCTGATATTGGTTTCTCTGTAAGTATTGTAAGTCAATTTATGAATGACCCTAAAGAAGAGCACGTGGAAGCTGTTTAGGATCCTAAGGTATTTGAAATTAACTCCTGGCAAAGGATTAATATTCAGAAAAACGAAAGACCGAGAAATCAAAGTCTACAGTGACGCAGATTGGGCCGGATCAATCCTGGATAGAAGATCAACTTCTGGGTATTGTTCATTTGTATGGGGAAACCTAGTTACTTGGCGCGGTAAGAAGCAATCAATTGTTTCCAGAAGTAGTGCAGAGGCTGAATTTAGAGCTTTGGCACACAGATTTTGTGAAGGAATATGGTTGAAAAGACTACTAAAAGAATTACAAGTGAATATGACCTAGCCAGTACAGATGATGTGTGATAACCAGTCGGCCATCAGTATTGCTAAAAATCTAGTTCATCACGACCGGACGAAACATGTGGAGATTGATAGACACTTTATCAAAGAAAAATTAGAAGAAGGAGTTTACAAGCTAAACTATACTCCTACTAACAATCAAGTGGCGGATATTCTCACTAAAGCCTTGCCAAGAAGAATATTTGACGAATTGAGCTGCAAGCTTGGCCTGAACAACATATTCAGCCCAGCTTGAGGGGGAGTGTGGAGATACCGAGATAATGAAGTATTAAAGCAAATAAGCCCAGATTAAAGATAAGATAAGAAGAATTGAAAATTGGTTGCTGCATAGATAAAATACCGAATATTTAGGAGATAAAATAAAGTTGTTTTAGTTTATCTAGAGATAACTAGTTTATATTTAAATTTATCAGATATGTTGTAAATAGAATAGACTCCAACCTAAGGTAGAAGACTTGTATATTTATTTCCCTTTATTTCGATTAATTAAGCATTCGATTCCAAACTGAGAATCGATTTCTTCAGTTATTATTTTTTTTTTCCAATTTAGCACATTGATTCATTCAAGGAAGCACTTTTTTGGACACCAAGTGCCTCAGGCAATATAATGTCATAGAGCCTTAAGGGTGCCTTTCACTTGTGACTACCTTGCATAGTGTGACTCATTAACTTGGCTCGTTTATAACTTCCATTACTTTGAACATCTCCTTTATTCTTATTATAAGTAGGCAGTAAAGTGCTCTTCTTCCACTTGTCTAAAATCCTTTTAAAATTAAAAAATTGTATTAAAAAAAATCTCATTAATCAAAAAATGGCCTCTTCTCCCATCCATTTCCATGGTTCTATCAGGATATTATTTGGTCCAACTATTTTACTATTCTTCCTGTTTTTCAATGCTAGTTTTATTTCATTTGAACACACATATGTTTATAGAAAATGTATTCCTATCTTCTTCAGAGCTATTAAGAGGTGCCAACATAACACTTGTTTCTCCACCTTTGTTAAATAACTTCAAAAAGTACTCCTTCCATCTCTTGATTGCCCTATCATTTACAAGTACATTTTGGTTTTCCTCTTTTATGCTATCACTTGCCTCAAATCCTTTGTTTCTCTTATCTTTTAGTAACTAGTTTATACACACACGCGTGCGCACACACATATATATGTATATATCTTTTCTCATTTTTTGTATCATGTCATTGGTATAAATTTTAATAAACGTTGGACTTTGCTTCCCTAACTACCTTCTTTGCTTCTTTTTGGCCAAAATATACCTCTTTAGGTTTTCTTCATTACAGCATTTATGTAAAATCTTGTAGCAAGCTTTCTTACTTCTGATTTTTTTCTTGTACCTCCTAATTCCACCACCAAAACTCTCTTTGATTTGAGACTTTTTTTTCCCTTTGATTATCCTAAAACCACTTTTGTAATATTTCAAAGAGCAGTAGCCATTCCAATCCATATTTGGTTAGTCTCTCCTTCTACAATCCGATCTCTTTGGCCACACACATCTTCCTTGAAAATAAATTGTTTTCCACTTTTTGAATCCCACCATCTAATCCTTGGGCCTCGTTTTATCATTATTTCTCCTACACCTTTTGACATGGACATTAACAACCATGAGTCTATGTTAAGGTTACACATTCTCCCAGTATAACTTTACAATCTTTACAACATAAGCAGTTCTCTTGTCTTAAAAGAAATATCTCTTTGGTGAGTTAATAAGTAATTGTTTATATGTAATCAATCATTCAGCCTGTTTCTTAAACCTAGTGTTAGTTATGATAAACTCATACGCCATGGCAAAATCTAAAATGGCTTTACCTTTAGTATTTCTTTCTCCAAATCCATAAACATAACCTCCATGCACATATCTATACTCATTTCCTTCTCTACCCACATGACTATTTATGTAACCACTTATAAATATCTTCTCTCCTCTAAGTCCTTATTGTACCAACCCCTCTAAATATTCCAAAAATTTCTTCTTTACCTCTAACCAATCGTATGATGCATACATGCCAATGTGATCCATACTCTTTTCCCCTAGAAAAACTTTAGATGCAGTAATCCTATCCTTTAACTACCCCATCCTTTTAAGGCCTACTCCATGATAATCCTCATTCTATTCTTTACCTTACCTTTCCTGACTATCAAAGTTTATATCCACATTCTGTCAAACATTTTGACTCCCAGTCACGGAATAGGCCATTATAGTCTCTTCCCACCAGACCAACGCCTTCGAGTTACTTCCAAAACTATTTCCCAAGCTAGACTTTTTTCCAACTCATCTCGGGATCGCTCCAATACTTTGATTATTAAAAGAAAGGAACCGAATTAAAACATGGGTTTTGTTGCGAAATAAATTCACAAGTCCGAAACAGCCAGAGAGCAACCTTAGGAAACATTTGGTGTTCGCAAATGTATTGGTCAGACACAGTATTGTAGCAAACGAAGAGACAGACCGAAATAATAGTAAAAAACGCACAAAAAAACGAGTTCATTCAAAATCACAATAGTACCAAAACAAAAACTCAGTGGTGCAATAGCATTTACATTTCGCATCGACTTCCTACCCAACTACTGAAACTGAGATTCATAACACTTACACGCAGAGGGAGCAGGAAGAAGAAAGGAGGACGGTTTGCTTCGGCTTCAGGAGAGGCCCCCCCGCCCCCACTCTCTCTCTCCCCCTCTCTTCCCCCCTTCTCTTTCTAGAAGCTACGGTGAGAGGGAGGCTTTGTGGGTTTGAAAGGAGAGCCGCTTTTGTTCCAGCTTTTTTAAGCTTTGGGCTCTCGTTGCATCGATGCCCGCAACGTTGCGATCTTTGTGTATTACGAATAGGACCATGATACATGTACAACAATTTTGTACATCATGGGCTACATAAGAGGTATAATGACCAAAATGCCCTACGCCTCACATGCGCCTCACGCGATTCTATGCGCCTCATGGGGGGTCTTTTTGTCATTGGTACACCTTTGTGTAGCCTAAAGTGTACACAAAGATGTACCAATAGCATTATCCTTACGAATAGCGACTGATCGTGTCCTCTTCCTTTTTCGTTTTTTCCTTTCGCTTAAATTCCTATGATCCATTTACGAGAGCAATTTTTACACATTAAAATTGATTTTAAAGTATTTTTTGTACTTTTTTTTTTGTCAAATTTAAAATAACATAATTTTTATTAATTAGCATTAAGCATGCTATAAGAAATTTAACTAAAATAAAATATTTCAGTAGGGTTTTAGCCAACCAATAAGTCAAAACCCTTCACCATTAAATTTTTTATATCAAACGTGGAAATATAAATAAAGAATAAAGAGAAGAAAAATAAATATTTTAAAATCTTAACACCACCCAAAATTAAGTAGACTGATCCGAAAATTATTATTGTCGTTGTATTTCTGAATTCTGGTGTATCAACAAATCTACTAACGTAAATCACTTGTGCAAAGTGAAAGGTGTTAATATATGCTAGAGTGGTTGGTTCGCACACACACTTTCTTTTAAGCAAAAAATCATGAATTTAATCTCTTCGAAGTGAAACCCCTTAGCCCTTCTCTCTCACTTTTTGTCATGTTTCAAGTGAGAATTCTTACTATTGTGTATTATTTCAATTAAATGTCTACATTCTGTAACTTAAGATCTTTTGCCTCACATAAATGCATTGTATACGCATAAGAAATGGGTTTTCTTGCACTTCAATGGAATATACACTACTTTATAATCTTCGAACACTATCAATTTGAAGCTTGTTTTTACAAATTTTGGAATTTTAATGTAAGGCTCTATTTGATTGCATTATCTATAATTTTATTATAAGTAATAATTGTCTAGAAAAATAAAAATCACCCCCCTTAAAAAATGAATTCTATTGAAAGAAATTTTAAATATTTGTACTATATACATATTTTTCATAAAAAAATTAAGAATATTTAATTATTTTTATAAAATATATATATAAAAATTATGCATAATTAAATATTTTTTTATGATAAATGTACATTATCAAACACAACATAAGTTGAAATTTTAGATTTTTTCTCATTTAGACCGGGTTGGGTTAGTTGTCCATCTAGCTGCATGTTCTTCAATGGTTCAGGATTTTAGATGATTCACCTAAAACTTCTATTTATTGAATGGCGTGTCCATGAGAATCTATATGATATCAAACCTGCAACCAATTTGCGTGCTTTTCTACATACATACGTACATGTGTCATTGGATTTGTATATCTACTGCTTTTGTAGCCAGGGCCGGACCTACAGTGAGGCCCAAGAAGCAGTTGTCTCAGGGCCCATAAATTTTGTCATTTTTGGGCGCCCATAAATTTTTTCCAAGCCCACCCCCCAATCAGTGCCTTCTGCAAACCCTTCTCCCTCGCCCTCGCTCTCTCGCTCCGGGCTCCCCCTCGCTCTCGCTCTAGCCTCTCGCTCGCTGCCTCGCCCTCGTCCTCGCTCTCTCGCTCTCGCTTGCTCGCTCGCGGCTCGCCCTCGCCTCTCGGTCGGTAGCTGGGGAGATCGCATCCGTGGCTAATGGATCTGGCTCTCTAACTCTTGCTCTCGCTGGGTGACTGGATCGCTCGCCTCTCTGCATTGCCATTGGGACACTTTGGTTCAATCTTTTGAGGTTTGGTTCAATCTTTGGTGTTGTGTTCTGTTCGGGTTCAAATTCAATACCAGTGACAAAAAAATCTTTTGGTTCAATCTTTGGTGTTGTGTTCTTGTTATTGGCAGGCAGGCAGTGGCCACTGGCCAGTGGGCATCCCTTCATACTCTAGAGACCAAGAAACTAGTGGTAAGTTAATTTATTTGATTGTGTTCTTTATTTTGGCTAATTTAATACCTATAATGAATTTAGGAATTATGACTTTAGTTTTTATGCTAATTGTTATTTGATTACTTCATTTAGTTAGGAATTACTGTGGCTAACATGTGTTAATTGTGATTGAATATTTGAATTGTCCATGTTAAAATTGTTAAATTTTTTATTTTATTTTTTGATATGATATGAATATTTATTTATTTTTTGATGTTTTATTATAAAAAAATTAAAATTTAAATGTACATTACAATTTAGGGTTCATTTTTACATTTCTCAGGCACACGGCCCTGTTTGTAGCTATTACATTATTTTTTATTTTTTTTTTCTAATTGGGGAATATTAGAAAGGATTGGGAAACAGAAGCTTGAGCAATTACGGTGATGGTGGAATGGTGGTGGTCTTTGTTGGGGGCAACCGTCCCAGCTGTTATTGCAGGGCAGGCTCTGAGAATGAAGAAAAGGCGAGTGGAGGAGCAGAGACTGAAGAGTGCAAGGGGGCGGGAGAAGGCCTCAGATGATATCTTTGTTTGTGAACGGGTTTGCACTTCAAAGAGGATGCTCAAGAAGGTTGGTGCATTTTCTAAAGAACCAACTCCCGATACCTGTGTTACTGCATGTGGTGTTTCTGAGCTTGATGCTTGTGCTGATGCGTGTGCTCGAACCGTTTGTGTTAATCAACACCAAGTGCCCAATTGGAATGATATTTGTCTTAGAAGGTGCCAGAATGAGTGCCTTCGGCTCTCAAATTCTTCAGCCATGTCTTGATAGATATAAAGTTACATTTTATAGCACCTTTACTATAATTCAGTGCCATAGGTATATCTATGAGAGTGGTTGAGTGACTTACACATTGTCTTTCATTATTCTGTATTTGCAATTAGAGAGCTCAGAGCTGTGGGTTCCGAGCTTTTTACTTGAATGGATCTCTCTCTGGTTTGGGGAAGAATATCATCATATCTTTTCCTGTTTCAAGTGGTTATTTGGTGATAGGTTTTAGGCAACTTCTGACAATGAAGTATCTAAACAAATTTCATTCACTCAAAGATTTTGAGGAGAGCCTTTTTTTTGGTAACAACTTTATTGTAAACAGTACTGTGGTTGTTCATGATAAAGCCATGAGAGTGGTTGAACGAATAGCAAATTGTGTTTCAATATTTTCTCTTCACATTAGAAGGGGCAGGTTCGTGGCTTTCCTACTTTGGATGGATCTTCTATTTTCTTTGGCTTTGGGAAGAATGCGACTATATCATTCATCAACATGAATTTTGTTCCATATTGAAATCTGGTACACAACCTTTGTGGGATTGAAATTGAACCACCACACATTTTGCAGGTGGGAAACCAAAATGTGTTTCTCTTCAAATTTGATTTTGATGGTTGTATGTTGCAAGCAAGAATGTTCCATTCAGTTGGTGATAATCTCTGATTTGTATCTTTTGTGTGTATGAATATGTACGTAGTTTTTGTTGAAGTTGATGAGGATAGGAGCTTGTCTTAATGGTTATCACCATTTTCTCTCTAGAATTGATCTGTTTTTTTTATTTTTGTCTGGTTACAAAGATGAGATTGTCTTTTAAGTATGTAGCGCTTTTTAGTTTCTTTTGTGGCACATTGATGCAGCCCAAATATTTTAAAAAACACAAAAAAAGGCCAAGTCCAAATTAGTATCAACCAAAGAAGACCAAATGAAGTCCAATTTGTGGAAGTTTCTTTTTTTTTTTTTCACTTTTGCATGCAGCCCAAATATTTTAAAAAATAAAAAAAGGCCCAAGTCCAAATTAGTATCAATCAAAGAAGACCAAATGAACCTCAACTTGTGGAAGCTATTTTTTTTTTTTCACTTTTGTATTATTAAGTTAGGTGTGTCTAATGTGTGTGTTCCACTAGCTAAATAATAATTGGGTTTAGTGTTAATTGTGTGATTGTACTTAATTTTCTAACTTTTTAAATGTGTGGTCTCTAATACATTTTGTAAACTATAAATAATTTATTTAGTTGCACTTATAAGGCATCTAATCTTAAATTAAAATACATAGGTATTCTTAGTATTTCTCTTTTAAGGATTTGTTCATCTATTTTCTCTTTGTGAGAAATCAAGTTATAGTGAAATTTAGCAAGCGGTTACGTCAATTGATACAAAAGTCTTCCTCTATATTAGGTAGAGCTTTCCTGGTTACCACTTCAACGCCACCAAGATATTTCCATTACCATCCAATCACCTTACTTTCATTTTCAGCATCTTTACAAATCACCATGATCTCCAAAAATAAAAGAAAAAAAAAGTCCCCATTTTCTTTTACTATTTCTACTATTCCCATCTTAAAACCAAACTCACTGCCACTAACATTTACATACACTTCAATCCTACACTTCAATCCTAGCCTCTACCATTCAAGCCCAATATCTACCAAAATCAAAGTCCAACATCTGCCTTCCCATATCGTATCACAAGCCCAAACAAAATCCTACATATACTTTGGAGTCTTCTTGGCGTTTTCCTTAAGAGTAAAAAAAAAAAAAAGTGTTAATTTTTTTTCTTATTGTTTGGAGAGTTTGTTTCTTATTTAAAGAAAAAAAAGAAAGACAAGAAAAAGAAAGAGAGAAAAATAATGTTAGGCAAAGAAACTAGCTAGAGGTTTGCAACAAAGGAATTAGTAGATGCATTTGAAGGAAGATTATAGATTATAGAAAAGGAAGATGAAGAAGATTGGTCCTTTTCACATCCTCCAGAAGATTAAAGATAATCCTTATATCATTGATCTATCATAAAGTTGTGCAATTTCTAAGACTTTCAATGTTCGAGACTTGTACGAATATCATGGTCTATAACCAATACATGAGTACTATGGTCCAAAATCAATACCTTGACCAACTCGAGGATGAGTTGTCTTCAAGTGGGGAGAATTGATGTAGTCCACATATTTTAAAAAATACAAAAAAAAAAAAAGGCTCAAGTCTAAATTAGTATCAACCAAAGAAGACCAAATGAAACTCAACTTGTGGAAGCTTTCTTTTTTTCTTTTTTTTTTTCACTTTTGTATTATTAAGTTAGGTCTATTTTATGTGTGCGTTCCATTAATTAAATATTAATTGGATGTAGTGCTAATTGTGTGATTGGTACTTGATTTAAGCATTGAGTGAGTTTAGTGTTAATTGTATGGTTATACTTAATTTTCTAGTTTTTTTAAAATGTTTGGTCTCTAATACATTTTATAAATTATAAATAGCTCATTTAATTGCTCTTATAAGGCATCTAATTTTAAATCAAAATACATTTGTATTCTTAGTATTTCTTTTTAAGAATTGATCTTCTCTTTTCTTTTTGTGAGAACACAAATTAAAATAAAATCTAGCAAGCGGATGCATCACACATACCATCTTAAGCACTATGTACAAACCAACAGAGATATACGAGCATCTATAATTCTCCAAAATACCATGTACAAAATTTCCAGCAATGAGGAATTAGTCAATTTGATATGCTGATCTGGTACTTGGCTCCTTGCCATTGTGAGGGATATGACTACGGTCTCATGTCCCCACACTAAGAAAATCTGCAATTTGCAAGGCAAATTAGCTCAAAGTAAGCAGTAAGATTGAAAGATAAATTATCCATATAGAGGTAAGGTCATAGTGTGTTTTGTCGCTCCTTAAATTTTGTCCACACAATATAAATGTAAAGTCCACGAAAAAGTCAATCGTTTCTTGAAAATTTACTCTAAATGTGTATAACTTATGGTCGCATCTGAATTTATTTAGAGGATAAATTAGGAGAGAAAGTCGTTTTTCTAAAAATTATTTAAACAAACTCGAATACTTAAGTCATCCAAAAAAAAAAAAAACTTATAATTTGGGATCTATGACTAGGGCTTCCGTTCCAATAGTAAAAAGTATACCTAAGCCATAAAAAAGCATGTTTTTTTTTTCATAATATTATAGAGTAAATTACACACTAGAGTTTTACTTTTCAAAATTTACACTATTGCGTTTGGCAGACGGCCATCAATGAATACGTACAATTATTATTTTTCCCTTTCATCAAAGAAAATTGTATTTTAATAGAAAAGTTGATATTTTGAGTTGGGTTAAAAGACCAAATTACCCTTGTCTCTTTGTAGCTCTATTTATCTTTTATTCTCTAGCATACATGTTGCAGAAAATCTCTTCCCTTGGATGATCTTTTCATTCTTGTCTTCTAATCGAACACATCTATCATCTATGAACACATACAAACATGTATGTATGTAGTCTTTATTCTTTTTAGGCTAAAGGCATAAAGACTAAAAGTTGTCTAGAACAACTATGTGTATATACATGCATGTATATGTATATATTCATATATATAGATAGATACTTGAATATATAGATATACATCCATGTCTGTGGATCTGCTGTATATAGATGTGCATAAATAATATGCATTTATTACTATTTAATTATTGCATTTAAGATAATAATTAACATTACTCACCTAACTAAATGTTAATGAATTGGATATTGTAGATCTGGTGTTTATTGAATATGGATCAAATCTGGGCCCTTAATGGGCTTAGTTGTTGTGCTATTATATAAGTCAATGTAGGATTGAAGATCCAAACAAGCCATGAGCAATAATTATTTTGGTAAATATATAAGAGTTCGTGGAGGGAAAGACAGGAGAGGAGATAAGTACGAGTAAACTAATTAATTTACGCTACTTTTAATGGTAAGGATGGTTTCTTCCAATTTCACAAAACATGAGGATTGATTTTTGTAATTAGGATAAAACTTAAGATAGTTACTGTAATTTATTCTTTTAAGAAAATATGATGTGATCTCAGTCTCTTTATTATGGCACTCTAAAAGGTTAGTTTTAAGATGATTCTAATATAATTTAGGATAATGAGATCACATGTAATTTGGATGATTTAATCTTTAATTGTCTTATGGTTTATTTTATTGTATTTTAAAAATCTCAATTAAGTGAAGAGCGGCTTATAATTTTAATTTTGATATTTTAAGTCATTATGAGTTATTCTATTTTTTAATAAAAAATAATTTACTTGAGCTATTAACAAACAAACTATAGAGATCTTAAATATAAAAATAAACCACAATGAGTCCCAAATCACAAAGGTATGTGTGCAATTTATCTTATAATTTAATCCCTTTTTAAGTATTTATTTTCCTTGGTGATATATCATAGTACAAAAAGACAAAATAAAAGAAAAAAATTCAATAAACTCAAAAGGACGGAACGAGAAAAAGGCACGCGAAATCATCACGGCCTCACACATAACCCCCAAAAGGGTCGCGACTACAGCCCTCAGCCAAGACCACGGCCCGTGTCGTCGGAACTACTCGTGACTGTCAAAACGACCCACACCCGTCAAAATGGCCCATGGCCGTAAAAGACTCATAGCGCCAAGGACTTGCAGCCCCTCTGTCCATCAAATTACGCAACACCGTCGAAGTATTTCCCCAAATATGAGAGTTCTACACAACGCGTAAACCGAATAATTTCAACTATTGAAAATCCTTTCAATAAAAGAATGGACAATCATAACAATAAATTTCATCTAAAAAATGACAAAATAAATATTATCTATAAAAGATATATGTTATCCACAATATTCATAGTCTGTCCGAGCTAAACTATAAATAATTAAAATAAACATTATTTACAAGAATTCTAATCCTAAGCCACTTTAGATTACTCTATATTTCTCTATAAATAAACACACTTATTCCAAAAAAAATGTATGTATTTGATTCTGATATAAATATTACTCTCATGCTTTTACTATTTTCAATGTCTGATTTAAGTATCGAAATGTTTGTACGAAAATCCTCCCATGTTCTCTGATTATTTCTTTCTTATGGACTCAGATGACTTGACGACAACGTTTCATAATTGAATGAGGATAGTATTGAATTTCAGAAAGAGATCTCAAGGCTTTTGAGAATAGTAATGAATTTTGTACTTTTGTCTCACTCTTCTAGGTTTTTTTATACTTTTAAGGTTGAATCTTGTGACAAAGGATTATGATAAGAAAAACCTGTCTTACTATGTTGTAGAGTATTAATTGATTTCTTTATTTTTATGAGTTTAAGATTGAGATGAATTGAAATTATTAAGAGGGTATTTGTTAACCAATATAAGAGAGAGAAAATATATGATATGGGAAGTATTTTCAATATTTAACATTTTAAATATATTTATTAAACTTATCTGATTATTTTTATAAAAGTCTTCACGTGACCTTTTAACTCCATCTTTTAAGATAAATTTATCTGAACTCCCCCCTCAAATAAATTTATCTGACATTTTGTAGATAAGTCTCAATTACCTATATACCCTTGTAGGATAGTTAATGCTATTTAATACATTTTAAAAATTTAAATTCATTAAAAAAAATATTCATTTAAGTCTTATAATTAATATTATTTAATGTATTTTTAAATTGTTATATATTTTGACAATTTTTTAAAATTTAAATGACATGATATTTAATACATTTTAAAAATTTAAATTCATTAAAAAAAATATTCATTTAAGTCTTATAATTAATATTATTTAATGTATTTTTAAATTGTTATATCTTTTGACAATTTTTAAAATTTAAATGACATTATTCCTTTAACCGATTTTTAAAATTTAAATTTCTCTCTCCCTATATATATTTTGTTAAATAATACAATTCCTTTCACCACTTTTTAAATTATTTTATTCAATTTTATATTTTATTATCTATTATAAAAATATATTTTGGCCATTTTTAATTATCTAGGTAGAATTATTATAATTCCAACAATAATTATTTCTACTTTTCAACTTTTTTTAAATCTATTTTTGAACATGGATCTAGAAAATAAAAAATTATTTTTATTTTTTTGACAATTCATATTAATTATAAAATACTATTTTAATCATAAATTTATTGTTGATGTTAACAAACAATTTTGAATGAGTTTGATAATAGAGATATTTCAGTAAAAACAACTCTTATCTTGGTGCTTATCATAAACATTAACAAAAATATAGAAAGAAAAAATACAATTATCAATGGATTCTAAAAAATTTAACAAATAGTTTGATAAAAATCTTTAAATACTTCATAGCATTATCTTGACTATTCTATATCTTGATTCAGAAAGCATTCTAAATTTATCTTTATACCTCTTATCTTGCTCATTTTAACAAATGCTCTCTAAATGAATTTGAGCTATCTTAGCTTAGTTTTTGAAGATTGGGACACGAAACATTAAATAAGAGGTGTTTCCCAGTTTTCAAAACGTTTCCCTTCCTGTTTCAGACCCTATTTATGTCTATTTTTTTAGAAGAATGTTTGTTTCTGTATTTCCGTTTCCTATCGAAAACGTTTCCCGTTTCCGTTTCCATGCAACATAGCTTATAAGTATCTCGGACCCTGACTTGCTTAGATTATTTTTATAATGGTTATCCATATCTTGTTTTAGAGAGTACTTTGGTGTTCATCTTCTATCTTGTTCAAGATATTTACCTTGTTCATTTTCGAAAAAATTCAAAAATGCGCTTTAGAAATCTTAATTTCTCATTACAGTTGAAGACTTATTTGATCTGAAGTCAAATTATAACCTTACTTAAATTTATTTATTTTTTTTCTGACCTTATCGATATTATTTTAGATTGGCCCAATTTTGTTACTTGAAAAAAAAAATAGCTAATATTGTCTCATTGGTACTTGAAATTGCTGGAGACTTAGTTATTTTGTATATTTACTATATAGTTTTGTAATTTCTTATTTTTGTTAAAATTGGATTATCACCAAAAAGATAATTCGGTATTTGTAGTGTCAATACCTTTATTGACACTGATTTTTTATTATGTTTGGTACATAAAACAAAAATACTGATTTGTTAGGCACCACTTAACAATTATACCATAAAATCCTAAAATATGTATTGTTTTCTATGAGATTTGGGAATGACATTTTTATCCCGTTCAGTATTGCTAAAGTCATGTATGGATCTAAAACTTTATTTATTTTGATGGATGTTGGAAGAAGAAATATATCAAACACGAATACAAGAGGATAAGTATACCATCCTTGTCTCGAACCAAACTCTCACACAAATATAATTTCAAGAACACTTAATTAGTTCATATTGTAATTTATTTTGTAGTAAAGACTAGTCAAAACGATGTTGTTTTGTTCATTTTATTCTTCTCTCTTTCTCCTATTCTCTTATCTTCCCATTTTCCCTTATATTTTTGTCGGAATTGTAGAATATAATACATTGAGGGTTTATCGATAACATGACAAAAAGGAACAACGATGAGGTAAGCGCTAGCTGAAAGCAAATCTAATGGCAAGGCAACAGAGGTTCATTGGCGACATGATAAGAAATAGGACAATTAGACAAAAAGGTTGCAATGAAGACCGAGAAAGCAAAATGTCATGCTGGCTATTCCATTGTTGTCAAATCTATCTTCAGCATTTGGCTTACCGTCACTCGCTACTGTTTCCTTGTCACTATTTCATCGTAGTCAAATTTGCATTTAGCGTTTGTCTCGCCATCTCTCTTTCTCGTTTCGTCGCTAATCAATGTCAATCACCCGTGCCATCATATATTCATGTTTTAGGAGAATATATGAGAAGGATTTCTAAAGAAATAAAGTATAAGATAAGAAGAGAAAAGGATAAGAAGCGAGATAGAAAGAAAGAATCAAAATGATATCGTTTGAATTAGTTTCAATTTCAAAACAAATTGTAATCCATATTGATTTTAGGTATTTTGATATAATTTTATTGATTTAATTATAAAAAAATATTAAAAAAATTAATGTTACTTTTTATTTCTTAATTAACATATCAAATTTATTTTACTATAACTGACACATGGCATGAGATATCACTCATCATCCACCCGTCATGATTAAAATTTATTTTTTGAATAAATTACAAAATATGCCTTCATTAAGGGTATGAAAAGGAAGGTTCCAATTCCCAATTTTGTGGTTGCTACGAAATAATAAATCACCATTTGAGTCACTATTGGATATATTTTAAAACAAACTAAGTCATTATTTGATAAATCAGCCTCAATAGGCTAGTCACTGGAACTTGAAAACACTTTCCCATTTTCAATTGGATACCCCAGGCTAGTCAGTCTGGGATTCAAAACATTGCTTGGCTGCTAGCCACTGTAACTTCAAAACAATGTTTACATAACAAACTAAGCCAAAATGACTAGAGAAATACATTGAATCTGGCAGCACACTGCATGAGAAGGAACATGTAGGTGGGAAGCGTATGCCAAGGGCAAAGTTCTTTGTTATAGCAATGAGCTGCAGCTTCTTGTGGCATATCTTCCCCGGCTACTTATTCCAGACCCTGGAAAGCATCTCATGGGTCTGTTGGGCATTCCCTTGCTCCGTCACCGCCCACCAGCTCGGCTTCAGCCTGTAGGGCCTTGGGATAGGGGCCTTTGCTCTTGACTGGTCAGTCGTCGTCTTTTTCTTGTTCAACCCTCTGATAAGCCCTTTCTTTGCCATTGCCAATGTCTTCATAGGCTATGCTTTGATCACGTATATAGTCATTCCTCTATCCTACTGGGGCTTCAATCACTACAAGAAACAAGCTTTTTAGTGGAGGTCAGGGTCGTCACTAAAAGCCCAAAAAGCCATCACTAAAAGTATTAGTGATGGACAGACAGACCGTCACAAGTCGACAATAATACCCTCGTCACTAATGTAATTAGTGACAATAAAGGTGGTCGTCACTAAAGTGAACCCATTAGTGACAGTCATATGTGGCCATCACTAAAGTTAATCCATTAGCGACAATCAATATGGCCGTCACTAATGTAATTAGTGACCATAACGTTGGTCGTCACTAATGGCAACCCATTAGTGACAGCCATACGTGGTCGTCACTACATGTTGACCGTCACTAAAGTTAACCCATTAGTGACACGACGTTGGCCGTCACTAAAGTTAACTCATTAGTGACAATCATATCGGCCGTCACTAAAAGTGGTTTAGCCATTAGTGACGACCATATGTGGCCGTCACTGAAGGTAATTTACAATTTTACATTATTTGGCCTACAACCTATACCATGTACACTTACTTTACAAATTTACGAACACCTGCTTTACAAAATGTTACAAACTATCACAATATATGAAATATATTGCTATATGATCATCAACAACATAAAAGGCAAACATATATATACTCACATTATCAACAATCAAAAGCTATAATTCAAAGTATCATTTTACAAAATCAATAAACCAACAAAATATGGAATGTTGAACACTATTTATCAACCAAAACATGTCATATCAATAGAGCATCATCATTCATTACTAACCCTCCCTAATCTAACCTCTTCCATGAAACTTTTCAGCAAGCTAAGAGTTTATGCTTGGGTTTGCTCTATTGTGCTTAATTTT
Organism: Diospyros kaki; assembly: GCA_036245055.1. NCBI lineage: Eukaryota > Viridiplantae > Streptophyta > Magnoliopsida > Ericales > Ebenaceae > Diospyros > Diospyros kaki. The sequence goes on along the minus strand of BSEG01000015.1, from coordinate 12,215,719 downwards.
TCTTTCAACTCTTTATTCTCTTGTCTTAGTGTTTCAATTGTTGAGGCCATTTGTAATTGAGAAGGAAGCTTGCCAGAGACTGAAGAAGGTGTGGGTCGAAACCATATTCATGAACTCGACCATGCCTTTCTTTGCCCATCACTTCAAGGAAAATCTGATTTTCATCAACAGGTTCAGAAAGCTGCTTCTCAGCTCTTTGGGTTGCTATAGTTTGAATATTTTCCTGTAATAAAATGTTGCATAAATAATTCTTACATATTACACTTAAACAATATTAGAAAATAATCATTTTTCACAACGAAACAATTAAGTTTGAGAACTTAGAATGAGAAAAAATTCATAACCAAATAGAATTAATAGAGTTACTAGTTCTTTTTGTTTTTCTCTAATGCTCATGGATGAATGTAATATGAGAACATTTCTAGTTAGTTTTTACCTTCTTGGGTTTGGGTCTTGCAAGGAAGAACTTTAATTTTGATCCATAATAAGATCATAATTATTTTTATGATATCAAGAATAACAAAACAAAATCATAAACTTTAAAAGTAACTGAAATGCTTACCACAATTTCTGCTGATGTCGAATCAACCATTGACCCATCATTCTTTTTGTGTGTCAAGTAAAACATTTCTACTTCTGTTGGGTCATGTCCTAATTTTTTAGTCTGGATTTAAGTAATTATCAATAAAAAATGTATTTTTAATTAATAGGTAAAAAAATACTACGCAAAATGAGATGTAATAATAGAAATTAAAACATTGAAAATTTATACCTCTTCAGCTTTAACTCGAGCAAAAAAAACTTCTTATACCAGTAGTTTTGCTCATCTTTAACTTTGATCGATTTTCCTTATTTCGAGCACATGTGGCCTTGATGTCAAGTAATATGAAAAAATTAATTAATGAAATAAAAAATTTTAATGAATTTCTTTGCTTTATAAGTAAATAATAATAAATACAAATATAATAAAGTAAAGACCTTTCAAGTGTAGTATACCTTAAACTCAGGTGAGCTCAACCAATGCACAAAATCTCTCCATTGTTCTCTCTCAATGTCTACTGGACCCATTTGAATTCTCTCTTCATCTATGGTGTACGCGTCGTAATATTTGACCTTCAATCTATGCTTGTTGTTGCAAACTTGTTTCTCATTTTTCTTATAATCTAATTTTTCCTATTTTCGTTTTCTTCAAACTCAAATTTGTCTTATAAAAAAAAGCAATATATCTAAAAAAGAATTAAAAAATGACTATATCTATTATAAATTTTGCCTATTAACCTTACCAATACATATGAACACATTTTACTTTGTTGGCTTGAGGAACATCTTCCCACCGTTTGCAAGTTATTGGAATATCCTCACATACTGCAACAATCTTCCTTAAGTAGCTTGCAAACACGTTTGCATTTGGGCCTATTACTTGGCTATAATTGTTAAAACTGTAATGACAATTTCTGACCAGGTGCTAAACTTGTGAGTTTCCTATTTTTGGTATTCTTTCAAGTTCTTTTTCTTGAGATAGAACCTATTCATGTTAAAATAAATACAATGTAATTAACATAATTAGGAAAAAATTAGCCCAATATAAATTAGGTAATTACATTATAAATTAAACTTAATTTTGACCTACACTTCCAACGGAAGAGTTTAAAGGAGGCAATGATGAAGGAATTGAACTTGGTGATATAGACGGACTTTGATCAACACTTAGAGAAATGTGTGCACTACTCGTCATTAGCTACAAAATGCATCAACACAAATGAAAATTGCACTATCATGTTATTTTCATGGCATTGTTTTCCAAAAAAGGTAATGATTTAATATTTTATTTTTCATAAGCAATATCACTTAAAAATTATTAAAAATTTATATAGAAATATGTAAGGACCGGCTCCCGAAAGTCCTGTAAACACAGGAGTTTCAAGAGGAAGCTCTTACGGAAAGGATACAGATGCAAACTTCAACAAAACATCTCAAAAGAGATTTTCATTAATATACACAACGGAAGCAAAAATCTTACAGCATACATTCTTTGATGATAACATTAGAGCTCACATGCCCACACACACAAAAAGACCATGTCTAGCATAACAAGACAATATCCTTCCGGGACTCAAAACAAGACAAAACGTCCAAGAATCTTCCAATTAGGGTGCCTTTGTACACAACATCTAACATAGGGAGAACTAAGCTTGGTCCCACCCTCAACTGCTTTTCCATGCTTACCTGGAATGATGTAAAGCAAGAGTGAATCAAAAGACTCAGTAAGTATATATATAAAAAAGATAATAGGACTGATAGCTGACTCGCCCATAAATATACTCACCCATGATATGTATCGCATATCAAACCATGCCATGTACCGCGATGCCAAATCATAATGTAAATGCATCAATGCACACACATAGTCATTGGGGTCCACATAAGACAAGACACACATTGGCCCCCAAGTTCCTCATATAAAGCTGTTGTAACCCAATATAGGCTACTATAGACTTCCGAGGTATACACCAGATTATTCCTTAAAGTCTAAAAGTACACCCGTGGAGTATGCATTAGATCAATCCCCACCGGGCCCAAACAACTTCCACATCCAAAGACTCCCGAGGTATACACCAGATCATTCCCTAGAGTCCCATATCCTCAACATGCAATGCAACAAATAAAGAAATGCACGACTTATGCAGCATAAACGTGATGTCAAGGCCCCCATAAGCCAAGCATCAGGCTATGCTACGCCCACATAAGAACTCACACATACACATACTCCATGTGTCCATGCTCACCTACAATGCACAGGTCGGTACTCACAAGCCAACCACGTCATGTCAATGCTCACGCCACCACTGAACACAAAACATGATCCCAGATGTATGCAAACCCATACCCAATGTCCCAATGCATCATTATGTAATGTGTAATAATAAATAAATCAAAATATAACACCACTCGAAAGAGAAACCATCTGGAACCTACCCCGATAAGGTTCAACATCATTCCACAAAGAAATGTAGGGAGAAATAGCCCTACTTGACTAGCAAATACAAAATGCATTAGCAATGCTCAGGGAACCTTTTCTATTCTCATAAAGAATTACATCTAAAAGCATTATAATCTTTACTATCAGTGAATCTCATCATACTCCAATGATGCCCCAAAATAAACTATTTATCTCCCGAACATTGGGGTAAAGCAAATCGCTCAAACGGAAGAACTCCATATTCCATGCCAAGATTGGCTGGGTTGCTACGGCCTCAAAGCATATTCAAATGACCCAAAATACATTCTAAAATAAAGCTTAATAAGCCTATTTTGTTGTAAAAAAAATGGATTTCAAGTTGGACAATACCACAAATAGTTAAGCCCCAAACACCAAAGCATTATTGGACTGGAATTGAAGATTTTAATTTCTAGCTTCTAGTTCATTGGGATCCAAATCACCCAATATTTGTTCAAATACCCACAAACTATATACCAAATCGATTTTTATTAAGTCTAGTTTATGAACCTTCAAACGATTTTTCAATCGGATATCTACACAAAAAGTTATGGCTAAAATAGTGGAGGGTGCCCAGTGTAGTCTATTGCGAGAGTCGACTTTTGACATCCTGGGAGTCGACTTTCGAGGCATAGTCGACTCCTACATCCCTAGAGGTGACCTAGCTGAGAACTTCTTTATGCAGAGTCGACTCTTAACACCCCAGAGTCGACTCTTGAACCTACAGAACCCAAAAATGACAAGCAACACACCCCCAAACTCCTTCAAACCCCTTCCAAACCTTCCAATACTCCAATAAACTCCAATTCCACCATAATCCCTCATCCCAAAGGGTGCTACAACCACTATTTCAATACCCAAATGAAATCAAAAAAATCAAGCAAAGGGTTTGAGAGATTTACAACAATTTTTACATAGCTTTCCAAATCAAGCTTTTCTTGAAAAATACCAAAGCTAAAGGAATCAAAGGGAAGAAAAATGAGTTTAGAACTTACCTTTAAAAGCTTTTCCTTTAGGATTCCACTTGAAGAGCAAACACAACAAAAGCAATACTTCACTCTACACCCAAGAACTAAGAAAAAAAAGCAAGAAAAGAAGAAGGGAAACAAACCTAACTTGATCAATCTCTCTTGAAAGCACAAAATCAAGAAGAAATAGGAAAAGAGAGAACCCTAGTTCACCTTGGCTCTTCTCTCCTTCTCTCCCGTTCGACTCACTTTCTCCCTTCTCCAATTTGCTTTTTAATCAATGCAAAACAAACCCTCCTCACTTATATATATATGTATATATATCCCATATCTCCATAATTACAAAACTACCCTTACACACAATAACTTAAATGGAAAATGCTTATATACAAATAATACCTTGGTTTGATTTAGACGCCACAAACTTTTCAAATAATCATCACACACATACCTTGCAAATAATTGTGGGTCCCACTTCCTCTAAAGTCAAGTCTTTGACTTCTACACATTTCCACTTTCTTTGCACAACACTTGAAAATATCATGCATAATTCCTCACAATTCTCTAAGATTATTATCCAAATAAATTAATTAGTTTGAGTTCATACACTTCCCTGATACCCGGAACGAGTCGTTACAAAATAAAAAATAGAATGTATCTTATAATTAAAATTATTTTTTATATTTAAAAATTCATTAAATGTTCACATCACATCAAAGGGAATAATTTTTTAGATGGCTGATGCATAATTTAGGCATTTGACTACGTAGCTTGATAAGGACAAATAAATGGTGGCCATGAATTTAAAAGATATGCCATTGCAAGGAGAACATTTTATATTAGATATTTTAATTATAATCGACATAATAACAGACAGTGTTTTATAATTAATAAGCTAGAATTTAAAGGCGCTTTCAATATACATAACCATTGCCCTAAACTTCCACTGTATTATATTTTCAAAAGTTTACTGTATACTATTGTTTATTTTATTTTATTTTCTCTCCATTAAGCTTTTGAAATATACTTCATATATTATCTAGAAGAATGGTCTCTTATCAAAGCATGGATCTTATATTTGTACTAGCATAATTTAGGGAAAGATTAAAGTTTGCATTATTGGTTTAAATATTAAATGAAGTTCTTTGAACATTTCAGTAAAAAAATGAATACATGAGCACTTTTTTCTTTTGAAAACTGTTGCTTTTGAGAGATTTACCCCAATAAGCATGCAAGGTTGGATGCAATTAATAATGAAATTAATAGATCAACCAAATCTCGAGCAGAATTATTAGATCAGAGTGTTGAATTATGACGCACCATGTTCTGCTTATGTGCTTAAGTACTCCAAGACATTCAACAATGGAAGTTGTTCTTGTTGTGATCATATCAATTAGGCACTCACCCAGCAGCTTATTACATTTATTAATTTACTTACATGCATTTTTTGAAAAATGTTTTTTTTAATTAATTTACCTCTTAGACCACATAAAAAATATTTTGCACCATTTAACCTCTTATTCACCCATAACTTACTTTTGGCATCTAGCAACCCCACATACAACACACTATATAAAAATATAATTAACATCTAAGGCTCACTAGACAAGTCGTCGTTACAGATTAAATCTTATCACTCATAGGATACATATAGTATTAAGCATTAAAAATTTTAAAAAATAGGTGATCAGCCACCACTCGGAGGGAGTGATTAAATCCTATCACTCACAGGATACATATAATACTAAGCATTAAAAATAAAAAATAATGGGTGATCACCCACCACCCGGAGGGGGGGATTAAATCTTATCACTCACAGGATACATATAATACTAAGCATTAAAAATAAAAAATAATGGGTGATCACCCATCACCTGGAGGGAGTGATTAAATCCTATCACTCACAGGATACATATAGTACTAAGCATTCAAAATTAAAAAAAAAAAAGTGATCACCCACCACTCAAAGGGAGTGATTAAATCCTATCACTCACAGGATACATACCTCGAACAATGCTAGTATCACAAATGCACACAATAGACGGAAAAGAGAATGACCAACCTGTAAAGCAAAAAAAAAAAAGAAAGAGAAAGAGATAGAAAGATAGAGTTATAGTTTGTCCATATAGGCTAATCATTTGTCTGCATGTAAATTCAATCCAAATCCAAATGAGTACAAACTCTATCCAAATTAAGTTAACTTAAATTGATTCGTACTTAGTTTATAAACATCAAGACTATTATACAATAACCAACACACATATGCAATCTTTGGTGTTTATAAAGTTATAGTACCTCATACTTACAAACCAAAAAGTCAAAACACTCAAGCTCATTCATCATCATCAACATCAACATCATAACATTCAATGACCTTTTGTTTTCCTCTTTCTCTGACTTTCTTTTTTCCCTTCCTACTCCCTCTCTTTCGTTTTCCCAATTAACGTGATACACCTTCTTCATATGGAATCTCTGCTGGAATGTCACTTCTAATCAATGTAAAGTCTTCCTCATATGCACTCACATCTTGGGTTGATCTTCGTTGCCTTCTTCAACATGCATATCATAAAAATCCTGAGGTTATGATGTTTGAACAACATACCAATTAGGATCACGCATATCCCTTACATAATAAACCTGTTCAGCTTGGCAGGCCAAGACAAAAGGCTCATTGGTTTGTAAGGAATGTCCAAAATTTAAGGAAGTGAACCCATGTTCATCTATCTTGATTCCTCTTCCTTGAGAATAAACATCTCTCCAATCACATTTCAATAGAACTACTCGATTATCTCCGAGATATTGTAATTCAATAATGTTCGTTAACACACCATAATAATCCACATTACCGATAGTTGGACTATTATCTCGTGCACTAGCAAAACTATTTGTTTCTCCTATCACAACAACTCCACTATTTTGAGTCTTTAATTCTTTGTCACGATCTTGAGTATGCAATCGAAACCATTAACAATATAACCCTTGTATGATAATGCATTATGAGCTGGACGCCGAGCAAGTGATAACAAATTATCATCCACTCCAATCTCCGAATTGTGCATTTGTGTCACCTATTCATTGAAAGGCATTGTTAGAGAATACATCCCATTAATGCGAATTGTCCAATGTGAACCCAAATGCACATTATACTTACTTGATTCTCAAACCAATTGGGAAAGTCTTTATTGTGAATATTTTTTATGTGTTGAGGAAGAAAATGGGCAAGAGAGCGAGCTAAGGACTGCTTATGTTCTCTGTTCCAAATTGTACAATACCAAGCCTTAGGCAAACATGAAAGTTAGTTTATTTATATATATATATATATCAAAATTAGCACTTACTCAATGAACGGTCGAACTTCATCATAATTTTTTAGAATATACAACCAAACTTGCAACCATTCCTCCCTTTCAATCTCACATTGAGTTGCTTTCCCTAAACCACGACCTGCTTTGGAAAACATAGATAATCCTCCAGTAGGTTCCACCCTATCCCTATCATCACTCCTATCGATGCGATTGAATTTTGTTTCGATTCCAATGAGATACCTAAAACAAAAGGTTAAGCATTCCTCTGTAAGATATCATTCTGCAATCGAACCCTCCGGACGACTCTTATTACGCACATAGGACTTTAATGTACGTAAATACCTATCAAAAGTTTTCAAACAAATGTCAGCCTCTTGATGTAACATATATATGCCTATTTCTCAAATATATTATGTTATAAGATAGTGTGTTCACTTTTCAGTTGGCGAAAATCTGGTTACATGGAGAAGTAAAAAACAACATGTAGTTGCTCGATCTAGTGCAGAAGCAGAATATCGAGGGATGGCGCTTGGAATTTGTGAAATGTTATGGATCAGATATTTGTTAAAAGACCTTGGTTATATCAGTTGTCAGCCAATGAAGCTATTTTGTGACAATCAAGCTGCGCGTGCTATTGCACACAATCCAGTTCAGCATGATAGAACAAAGCACGTTGAAATTGATCGGTTCTTCATTAAAGAAAAGATAGACGGTAGGATTATTGAAATACCGCATATCAGGACAGAAAGTCAGATTGCTGATATCCTGACAAAAGCAGTATCAAGGCATGTGTTTGAAAGGTTTTTGTCCAAGTTGGGAATGTACGACATCTACTCATCAACTGGAGGGGGAGTGTTGGCTTTCCTTTTTTATTTATTTATAATTAGGATGCATGTAATTAGGATCCTACGTTATAGGAGTGATTTGGATCCATGATTATAGTAATAAGAGCGATTATAGGAAAGATTGTTTCTACAATTATAGAGCTGTATAAATCAAGGTGTAACAACAGTGAAGATTGAGATTTTCTTGAAATTCAAAACTCTTCATTTACTGTCCGTTCTCCACCTCTGTCCTAATCTCTATATTCTGATTTCCGATTCGTTCTCCACCTCTGTCCTAATCTCTATATTCTGATTTCCGATTCGTTCTCCACCTCTGTCTTAATCTCTATATTCTGATTTCCGATTTGGTATCAGAGCCACATGGCTGAGAAGACGAACACCGCTGCACCCATAGTTGTTCAGTCCGAGACCTCCAACTTTAATATTGGAGTGGTTCTAGATGAGAACAATTATGATCTCTGGGCACCTCTTGTTGAGATGCATATTGCTGGTAGGAGAAAGACAGGTTACCTACGTGGGTCATTGAAGGCTCCTAAGGAAGACGATCCGAAGTATGATGATTGGTTCTCTGAGGATCAGCGAGTTAAAAGCTGGTTGCTCTCTGCTATGAAGCCAGAGTTGATGAAGTGCCACATTCGTTTGCCGACTGCAGCGGAAATATGGCGTGCGTTGAAAACTGCATTCGTGGATGAGAAAAATGAAGTCAAAATTTATACTCTTAACCAGAAGGCATTTCGCTTCCGCCAGAGTGGAAGGCCCATATCTATTTACTTTGGGGAATTGTATGAAATTTTCCAAGAATTAGACCACTATAATAAAATAGCTATGACCTGTGAGAAGGATATCAAAATATACCAGGAGCTTCAAGAGCAGCAGCGTGTATACATTTTCCTTGGTGGTCTCGATGATGAGTTCGAACAAGTTCGTGGCGAAATTCTTCGAAGAGATCCTCTCCTTGGTCTCCAAGCATCTTATGCTTATGTTCGTCGAGAATATGATCGGAAAATTGCTATGAAAAGTGAAGCAGACCGGTTGAAGCCATGGTTGCTCAGAATCATATATCTCAACGCCAGATACAAGGAGATAAATCAGAAGGTGATCGGGTGTCACGGAGTAAGTGTGCCCACTGTGGGCATCCTGGGCATTCAAAACATAAATGTTATGTGCTCATTGGATATCCGGAAGGATGGGATAAAACCAGGGGCTCACGCCATGGTAAACCACGGGCATCCATTGCGGGAACAAATGACACGTATGTTTTGTCTAAAGAGGAGGAGCCGAACCTTGTAGCAGAATCTGCCACTGATGATTGCAGTGTTGCCTTGATTACGGCTGCTAGTCACGAAGGTAAGGCCTTATCAACTTGTACTTCTGTTTCGAATAGTGCTTGGGTAATTGACTCGGGAGCTACCTCCCATATGACTAATGATTCCAAATTGCTTAAAACCATATATACATCCTCTCAAACAGATATCACTACTGCAGATGGTGGTACTGCCCCAATCATTGGGGAAGGTACTATTGATCTTCCGAATAATCTTCACCTAGATACTGTCCTTGTTGTGCCATCACTCGACTATAATCTTCTCTCGATTGCTCAAATAACCGCTGCTTTATCTTGTCTTGTTATTTTTGGCCCAAACTCATGTATTTTTCAGGATGTTCGGACCGGGAGGACGATTGGCTCTGGCACTAGACAAGGAAGGCTCTACTATCTGGACTTGTCATCGGAAAGTTCTTGTCAACTTACTAGAGCTATGTTGCTTGATGGGCCTCAGATGAAGAAGTCCAAGTTTGTAGGTGATATTTGGCTTTGGCACCGACGTTTAGGTCACGCATCATTTGGTTATTCGAAAAAGTTATTTCCTAAGTTATTTGCTACAGTTGATGTTTCTTCATTTAAGTGTGAAATTTGTGAACTGGCCCATAGCCATCGAATTTCTTTCCCCCATAGTTTGAATAAAAGTTCTGTGCCTTTTATGACAATCCATTCCGATGTTTGGGGACCCTCAAAAGTTTCTACCCTTGGTGGTGCTCACTGGTTCGTTACTTTTATTGATGATTGTACTCGTATGATCTGGGTTACTCTTATGAAAACAAAGAGTGAAGTATGCTCAGTTTTTCAAAAATTCCATAAGATGGTTACCATACAATATGGTGCTCATATCAAGGTCCTTCGAAGTGATAATGGTCGTGAGTATGTGAATGTTGCTCTGACATCTTTCTTGGATACTCATGGGATTGTTCACCAGACCACCTGTCCATACACTCCCCAACAGAATGGCGTGGCAGAGCGGAAGAATCGTCATTTGCTTAATGTTGTTCGGGCTTCTCTCTTCGAAGCTCATGCACCAACATCATATTGGGGTGAGGCTCTTTTATCTGCTACCTATTTGATTAACCGCATGCCTTCTCGTATTGTCAATTTTCAAACCCCGTACCAGACCTTATCCACCTTGATAGCAGCCCCATCCACCACAAATTTGCCTCTTCGAGTTTTTGGATGTGTGGCGTACGTCCATCTCTATAAACATCAGCGTAGTAAGTTGGAACCCCGTGCCATACGATGTATGTTTGTTGGCTATGGTTCTCACCAAAAGGGGTATCGCTGCTATCACCCTCCGACTCAACACATGTTTACCACCATGGATGTTCATTTTCATGAATCCTCCATGTATTTTTCAAAGGATGAATTTCTGGGGGAAAGCAGTCGTATAGAAATTCATAATCTTGATTATAATGATATAGCTCTTCCCGATGTGGTCCATCATGATAGAATGAATGATCAGGCCCCAGAATCACCCATGGTTAGAGGGGAACAACCACCCATGGATGGAGAAGAGCAAGTGTTAGATGAATCGCCCATGGTTGGAGGAGAGCAGGTGTTGGGTGATATACAAGCCGAGTCTATAAATGATCATTTGGTGGATGATGATTCAGGTGAGCAGGCCCAGATCGAGTCTAGTGGTTTCCCATGCAGTGATGACAGGTCCAGTAGCCTAGTGCCACCTCTGATAGTGTCTAACCAATCAACTCTAGCTCCGAATTTCCCTGATTTGGTACCTCCGCGACACCTTCCACCACGAATCAATCGAGGTATTCCTAAACTTACATATGAACCCGATTCAAAATGCAAAGTTCGGTATCCTTTAACTAATTATGTGTCCACTAAACGATTGTCGGAATCAAATAAGTCATTTGTGTGTCAATTATCCAGTGTATCTATTCCCAACAGTGTGCAGGAAGCTATGGCCAATCCCAAGTGGCAAGCAGCCATGAATGAGGAATTGCGTTCTTTAAAAACAAATAATACTTGGAGAATAGTTGACTTACCAAATGGGAAGAAACCAGTGGGATGCAAATGGGTCTTTACTATCAAGTGCTTGGCAGATGGCTCGATTGATAGATACAAAGCAAGGTTGGTGGCAAAGGGATACACACAAAAATATGGCATTGATTATACAGATACATTTGCACCAGTGGCAAAGATCAATACTGTCCGTGTGTTACTGTCCTTAGCAGCAAATTTTGGATGGTCGTTACATCAATTAGATGTGAAGAACGCGTTCTTGCATGGAGCACTAAAGGAAGAAGTTTATATGGATCTCCCACCAGGATACCAGATTCTAGATACAAGAAGAACCAAAGTGTGTCGATTACAAAAGTCATTATATGGTCTCAAACAATCGCCTAGAATGTGGTTTGGAAGACTTACTCAAGCAATGAGACAGTTTGACTACAAGCAGAGCAATGCTGACCATACTTTGTTCATTAAGCGGAAATGAGGTAAACTAACAATTCTCGTAGTATATGTTGAAGGATATGATAATTACAGGAAATGATGAAACTGAGAGAGTGGCTCTCCAACAATATTTGTCTACGGAGTTTGAAATGAAAGACCTTGGCTCCCTCAAGTATTTCTTGGGGATTGAAGTATCCAGGAGTAAAGATGGTATTTTCTTGTCTCAAAGAAAATATACACTTGATTTATTGAAAGATACAGGGATGGAGGCTTGCCAACCGGTTGATACACCTTTAGAGGAAGGGTTGAAACTTGGAGTAGAACCAAACCAAGTACCCGTGGATAAAGGAAGATATCAGCGCCTAGTTGGTCGATTGTTGTATTTGGCACATACTCGACCAGACTTGGCACATGTTCTTGGAGTTGTAAGTCAATTCATGCACAATCCTAGAGAGCAACATATGAATGCACTCATGAGGATACTAAGGTATCTGAAATGGAGTCCTGGGAAAGGTATACTGTTTAGAAAAAATGGTCATCACAAGATTGAAGGCTATACGGATGCAGACTGGGCAAGATCAATAGACGATCGAAGATCAACATCAGGCTACTTTACATTTGTTGGCGGAAATCTGGTTACATGGAGAAGTAAAAAACAACATGTAGTTGCTCGATCTAGTGCAGAAGCAGAATATCGAGGGATGGCGCTTGGAATTTGTGAAATGTTATGGATCAGATATTTGTTAAAAGACCTTGGTTATATCAGTTGTCAGCCAATGAAGCTATTTTGTGACAATCAAGCTGCGCGTGCTATTGCACACAATCCAGTTCAGCATGATAGAACAAAGCACGTTGAAATTGATCGGTTCTTCATTAAAGAAAAGATAGACGGTAGGATTATTGAAATACCGCATATCAGGACAGAAAGTCAGATTGCTGATATCCTGACAAAAGCAGTATCAAGGCATGTGTTTGAAAGGTTTTTGTCCAAGTTGGGAATGTACGACATCTACTCATCAACTTGAGGGGGAGTGTTGGCTTTCCTTGTTTATTTATTTATAATTAGGATGCATGTAATTAGGATCCTACGTTATAGGAGTGATTTGTATCCATGATTATAGTAATAGGAGCGATTATAGGAAAGATTGTTTCTACAATTATAGAGCTGTATAAATCAAGGTGTAACAACAGTGAAGATTGAGATTTTCTTGAAATTCAAAACTCTTCCTTTACTGTCCGTTCTCCACCTCTGTCCTAATCTCTATGTTCTGATTTCCGATTCGTTCTCCACCTCTGTCCTAATCTCTATATTCTGATTTCTGATTAATGCTTTAACCAAGTTTTCACTAGACCCTTGCCAATTTTCTTTCTCAAGCGTACACAATTGATTAAGAACATCATGCCCAAATAGTTGTGGTGGTTGTTCCCTTTGTTCTACCTTACTATCAAAACGATATTTATTGTTGTGCCATCTGTGGTTCATAAGTAAAAAGCGGCGATGACCCATGTAGCAAAATTTTTTCTCATATGTCAACCATCGGGAATTAGTGTGCTTGTTGCAACAAGAACATGCCCACCTTCCCTTTATACTATATCTAGATAAATTAGTATATGCAGGGAAGTCATTAATAGTCCACAAAAGAGCTGCATGTAGCTGAAAATTTTGTTTCTTTGAGGCATCATAAGTTTCAACATCGATCTCCCATAATTCCTTTAATTCCTCAATCAATGGTTGCAAGAACACATCAATCTGATTTCCAAGAACTTTTGGACCGGGGATGAGCAAGGAGAGCATGAAATATGGTTGTTTCATACACTTCCATGGGGGCAAATTATATGGAACGACCACCACAGGCCATGTACATAGAACACTTTTGTGTTAAGAAAATAAGTTATATTGAGGAGGAAATTTCGTTGTTTTTGGTTATTTGGTATTCATAGAACACTTTTTATTGAATGATAAACAAGAGATCTCTTGTCTTGAAGATGAAAAATGTTAAACCCAAGAAGGTTGTGAATTTGTGGTCATAACCAAATTTCAACTTATAAATCACCATGTTTGCTCTCTCAATCCCTATACTTATTTATTTTATGTTCTTCATTTTTATTTATATATATCGTTAAAATCTTCATAAACCCAATTCACCTCCTCTTTTGAGTTAAACTCCACTAATTGTGCTAACAAGACTTATATGACGTTATGGAGAGAAGACAATGAAGGGCTGTGGAAGAAATTGCTTGGTTTATACACGATAAAGAATTGTAGCAAGAGACTCTTCGTGAGTAGGGATTTGTCATTGAAAGATCTGGTGTGAGATTGGGTTTTGTCAAAAGCCTCTACATCCGCTTTATGACAGTCAGAACACATTTTATTGGGCTAGGAATCAGGTGTTCCATTCCCAACAAACAAATAGCTGTGAGGTTCCACTTTAAGAGAGATTCATTTGGAGAAAGTGAGCACAAATGAGGATGCAACAAGTATGTTAATGAAGACATTACCTATGGAGAATATCAAGCATGGCTTGGACTTGCTCATTCAGAGTAAATAAGTGATGTGTGACTAGCTGCTTTTGGATAAGGTACAAGTCAGAGACAATCTAATGTTTATGCTGCAATCCTTTTCTCTTTCAAAATTATGTAGAAAGTTTGTTATGTTTTAATTTATGAATATAACTAACAATATAACAACAATCTAACCAGAACACCAACAACAATAATCAACCCAACAGAAAACAAAAAATAGAACACCAGAAAATAGAAAATCAAACCAACCATTAATCAAAACACACATACGCACACATAACATACAGAAAATCAAACTAATCATTAATCAGACCATTAAAACAGAACACCAACCATTAATCGGAACAGACACACACATGCACACACAGACGTACATACGCACACACGCAACTCTCACACATACGCACACACACAATCACAATATATAAGTTAAAAAGCACAACCAAAATCTCATCAAGAATAATCCTATAAAATTCTTTACCTTATAATATGGTAAATATGGAGGCGGAAGCAGCAACGTTGAAAAGGAACTGTTGAAGCGACAGAAGCGATAACGTTGAAGAGAAGCTGTTGAAGCGGCAGAAGCGGAATCGTTGAAGCGACGGTAGGAAGAGACAACAAAAGGTTGGGGATTTGGGAGATTTGAGGGCTAGGGGTTTGCAGGCTGATTGGAGGGTTTGGAGTGCAGGCTGATTGGAGGGTTTGGAGGGTGGCGGGGTGTGGGTGGGTTTTGGGAGGGGTTTGGCGAGAGCATCTCCCGCTTGATAGAAATAGATAGATTTTTTTTTAGTTAAAACATTTAATTGTTAAATAAAAATAAAATAACTTATAAAATTAATATTAATAATAGTTTGATTGATAAAAAAAATAATTATGATTATGATAACTAGTAAAATAATTTAAATTATAATAATTATTAAATAATTTAACTAATAATATATGATAATAATCTAAATTATAATAATAAAATAATTTAAATTATTGCATCAAATTAATATTTATTTAAAAATGTGATTATATTATAAATATGATAATTATAATAAATTAGTTTAATATATTATATGTTTTTTAATGTGTTTGTAATTTTTTAATACATTGAATTATCAATAAATAGTTAATGTTAAGTTATATTAGTGTAATAATTATATTTGTGCATTTATAAAAAAAAATATAATCAATTTAGAGATTGTTTATATAAATGTTAGTTAAATCTTAATAATTTTTTTCTATTATTTAATGGTTAGAATTTAAATTTTTAATCAATAATGAGGAAAAGTGGTATAACTATTTCTTAGGAGTATGGTTAGTTTTCTTTATACAAATTATTATAAATATTTTCCATTAAAATAAGTTATATTAATTTATCTAATCTTTCATTTATTTATGTTTTTTAGGTTCTTGCAATGCATAAATAACAGAAGAAGAAATAGCCCGAAATTAAATTTAATGTTGCTATCATTATATGTATTCACATTAAAAATAGTTAGAGATTTTTTGTAGTGTGTGGTTAACATTAGTTTTATTTTATGTAATTAATTGAAAGTTTTTAAAGTTATATATTGTGTGCTTTATATTTTATTTAGATTGTATAGGTTGGCATAGGTTTAGAAAAAAATATTATTCCGAAAAAAAGGATTTTTTTATGCTACAAAATTAAATTTAGTAATATCATACATAGTGGTTTATTAGTTGTTTATAGCATTAACTATAAAAATATAATTATTGATTACAAAATTTTTTGTTAAGATAATCAATTTACAATGAAAATTAATATGATTAGCAATGATTTGATGAAGTGAAAAATAAGGTTGCGTTTTAATTTTTAATTTTGAGTTTTAAATTCATTTTCAATTTTTTGTTTTGGGGGTTTCTTTTCAAAAAATTGAAAGTACGTTCTCTTTATTATTTTGAAAAATTGTTTCTCAAAATAGAAAGTTAGAAAATGCATTCTCTTAGAAATTTTGAGAATAATTTTTTAATGATATTTTATTTAATAAATTTAATTATTCAATAAATTATAAAATTTTAAGATTAATATAATATTAAAAATATATACATTTTAAAGGTAGTGAATTTTTTAATATTTTTTCCATTACAATAATAAAATACGAATAAATATTGAAAATGAAACTTGTTTGATGTGTTTTGAGGGGTAAATTACACCAAAAATTACTAAACTTTAGTGTATTTTTTATTTTGATTACTAAACTTTAATTATTTGCAATGTGATCATAGAGGTTTAAAAAATTTTGCAATGTTATCACATATAAGATTTTTCGATCGCTTTATAGCTGAAGTGGGTGACGTGGCGCTGATGTGGTCAGAACGTGTCGCGCATCAAAAAAATATTTTTATTATTTGCCACATCAACACCATGTCACCTACTTTGGTTATAGAGTGACCGAAAATTTTTATATGTGATCACATTGCAATTTTTTTTAAAATTTTATGATCACATTGCAAATAATTAAATTTTAGTGATCAAAATGAAAAACACTCAAAACAACTTTTTGAGTTACTCGTGTTTTGGGGTGAGTTACCCGTGTTTTGTGTGTGAGTTACCCATGTTTTGGTGTGAGTTACCCGTGTTTTGTGTGTGAGTTACCCGTGTTACTCGTTTTTTAATTAAATTTTAGTGATATTTGGTGTGAGTTACCCGTGTTTTGAGTTTGAAGTTCGTTTTGAATAAAAACACTCAAAACAACATTTGTTGTTTTGGATTTTTTTTATAATTTTTTTTTATTTTTGAAAATGAGTTTTTAAAAAGAATAATTCATTATTTTAGAAAATTAAAAACTAAAAATGGTTTAAAAACAACAAAGAGAATGCAACCTAAGTGTTTTATCTACAATTTTATAAAGAAAATCAAACTTTTTGCATTGAATACAAATTTTGATTAATTATTTTTTTGTATTACAAGAATTGTTGTGACTAGATAATTAAAATTATTCAAAATATCTAGCTATTTGAATGAAAAAGTGATTAATTATCTAGATTTAAAAAAATATGTAAATTTACAATTTAATTTGTTTGAAGACATTGGTATATCTATATATATTTTTTTTAATTCAAAAACTACACCATCGCTATTTAAGTGGATTCATTTTATTAGTTTCAAATTACATAATTAAGTGTATTAAGATTAAATCATGTTAAATTTATATATTTTATTTTTTTTAATGTGTAATTCTTTTTGATGATTCTTTTTTAATCCTTAAATATCACAATTAGTGACGACCAAGTGTGGCCGTCACTATTAACCTCCATTTGTGACCACCATCCCCTTGCTCTCACTAACGGTGTACATTCTGTGATAACCAATTTTGACTGCCACTATTGCTAACCCATTTGTGACCGAGCATTCCCGACCCTCACTAAAGGTCTAATATTCAGTGACGACCATTTATAGTAGTCAGTATTGTGCCTCCATATGTGACCGAGGTTCCCGACCCTCACTAAAAGTGGTACATTCAGTGACGACCATCTCTGGTCGTCACTATTGTGCCTCTATTTGTGACCGATGTTGCCCGACCCTCACTGAAGGTGGCACATTTAGTGACGACCGTGTTTAGCCATCACTATTGTGCCTCTATCTGTGACCAACGTTGCTTGACCCTCACTTAAGGTGGCACTTTCAGTGACGATCGCGTGTGACCGTCACTATTATGCCTCCATCTGTGACCAACATTGCCCGACCCTCACTGAAGGTGGCACTTTCAGTGACGACCGCGTGTGGCCGTCACTATTGTGCCTCCATCTATGTCCGACGTTGCCTGACCCTCACTGAAGGTGGCACTTTCAGTGACAACCGCGTGTGACCGTCACTATTGTGCCTCCATCTGTGATCGACGTTGCTCGACCCTCACTGAAGGTGGCACTTTCAGTGACGATCGCATGTGGCCGTCACTATTGTGCCTCCATCTGTGACCGATGTTGCCCGACTCTTACTAAAGGTGTCGCTTTTAGTGACGATTGCGTGTGACCGTCACATTGGGCATTATTTTTGACGGATTCTATCTAGCTGTCACTAAAGGTTGGCCTTAGTGACGACTTTTAACTGGCTGTCACTAAATGTGGTCACTAAAAGTCAAATTTCTTGTAGTGAATGTCTACAATACCAAGAACTTTCCTATATTTTCCTTGGACTTGTTCAATACACAAGGCCAGGAATATAACATTTCAACAATTGTTAACAATAAGTTTGAGCTAGATTTGAAGCAGTACCAGAAGCAAGGGCATATACACTTGAGCACCTTCTTTGCTCTCACCTATGGGTTTGGGTTCGCTACCCTATAGTTTCTTACGTGGCCTTGTTCCATGGCAGGTAAATAAAAATGACTGACGACTTAGATACATTGTTGCGAGGCTCTTGCCTTTCACTTAGTTACTTATTCTCTTCCTTGTTCTTATGAAGTTTGGTTCTATTACTGTAGAGAGATTTACAGGCGTTCAAAGCTTCTTTAAAGGAAAATGAGGATGTTCAGACAAAACTAATGAGGAAATACAAGGACATACCTTCTTGGTTGTTTTACTTGCTTCTTGTAGCAACAATTGTTGTTTCTCTCGCACTCTGCATCTTCTTGAAAAAGGAGGTCCATATGCCTTTCTGGGTGCTTCTGCTTGCGTCTTTCATCGCTTTTGTATTCACTCTCCCGATCAGCATCATCACCACCACAACCAACCAAGTACATCCATAGACCTAATACTTGATCTACTTTCAACATTTTTACCTGCATTAATGGATAAAAGATGGAAAAATTCTTACGTTAAACGCACAAAACTTGTATATTAACCCCAATCGAGGTTGGATATATAAATTCTAGACCTTTATTTCTTCAGAGACATACACATATATATATAATTACGTGCCTATATTGATATGTTCTTTTTGCAGACACCAGGTCTAAACATCATCATCGAGTACATAATGGGAGTCATGTTGCCTTGAAAACCCATAGCCAATGTGTGCTTCAAAATATACTGTTGATTGTGAAGCATGTAACGACACCGTTTTAATTATGAAGCCGGCATGAGGGTCAGCTGCAACCACTGCCACGTGGTAGCGGAGGGCAGCTAAGCAATCGCCCGACTGTCATTCTCTTGATCGTGCCGAACGTCTTGTCCTTTACGCATGCAATTTGGACCGTCAATGTTGCCTTTTATCTGTTGTTATCCCAACCATCCTTTTGCATCGTCCGATCCTTATTTATACGCTGTGCATCGGGATATGTGTAGATAAAGAGATTGAGAGAGAGTGAAAGGAGATGCAAGGGGCTCGAGGGTTTTCTCATTTCTGTTGTTTCATACTCTTTGGCTCCTTCGTGTTCTTCTTTCTGGTTCAATAGGGTAAGCCTCTAGTCTTTATTTTTTTATATGGTTTTGAGGAAATTTTGTTAGTGAACCAGTATGTGTAAATGGAGTGGTTGTGAGGCTTGTATGTTGTAAGTATTATAAACCCTATTTTACTCCAATAGTACAGTGAGCTCTCATTTACCGAAGCTCAACGTAGACGTAACTCTTTTAGGGTGAACCACGGTAAATCTCTCTGTGTTATTTACTTTCCATCGTCTTGTTTTGTGTTTGCTGGTTGTGATTTAATTTTTCGATTGTGTCTCTATTGTTGGGTCTAAAGGCTTATAGTGATATTAAAGTGTGTGTGTGTGTGTGTGTGCGATTTGCGATTCTGTTTGCACAACAAGTGGTATCAGAGTCGACCCTTGGTGAAGGCGGTCCGATGAGGGCGGGGAATGGCTCTGAGGCTTGAGACTCTATACAAGGAACAACTTCTAACAGGTTTCTAGGATGACAGCCCCTAAAGGGGAGAAGATCTGAGACAAGTTGTAAGGTCGCATAACGAGGACGTCATGTGCTCAAGGGGGGAATGTAATACCCCAAGAGCCTAGAGAAGGGTAGTATATATTGATGATGAGTAAAGAAGAAAACAACACAAGCTGGATATCTTTTAGGTTGAATGTAGGCGTAAAACTCCTAGGTTAAACATGCTTAAGCTGGGGAAGCTCAAGGATGGGTGACCCATGAGAAGTTCGCATAGGTCTATCCAGGTAAGTTGTTTCAATCCTTCATATCGCTCAATGCAGGATGTTACAGACGGTATTAGAGCCATTTCTTTGATACACACTGTTTAGGTCTTTGTTTTAGTCCACTCAGAGTCTGTGTGATCAAATTTAGGGTTATTCTTTGCACTGTTGGCTCTGTCTGAAACTCTAGGGTTTTCTGAAGAGTCACGGTCAATGTGTGTTTTCTATGTGTCTTTGATAATGTCTAGGGTTTTCTTAGAATACCTTCGTGCAAAACGAAGATGATAACAACCTGATTTGAAACCGAAACATTTGATGGAAAGGGAAACTTCATTAATTGGAAAAAGAAGATGGGAATGTTACTCTCTCATCACAAAGTGCTTATTGCACTAGAACCAGATGATCAAAAATGGTCTGATGAGCAAATAGCTAGGACCAATGAGATAAGGGATGAGGCATTTAACTTGATATTCCTCCATTTGGGGGATATTATGATCAGGAATGTAGACGGTATGACTAACCCCCTTGTTTCTACTCCTAACTTAGTTTATTTGAAAGGTATGCTATTCAATTTTAAAATGAATGCATCGAAATCTATAGATGATAATGTAGATGAATTTACTAAACTTACATTGATGTTAAGGGGGATTGATCAAGACCTAGTTGACACTAGTGAGACAATGATATTATTGAATTCATTACTTGATGATTATAATGTAGTTAACCATGCTTTACAGTATACTAGTATTGTGCCTAGTTTAGAATTTATAATCTCTGGAATTAATGCTAGGGAGTTAAAATTACACACTTTTAAAAGACTTGATAACAATCTATTTGTTAAGGGAAAGTTCGAAAAAAGGGCAAAATGGTTTTAATACTAATGAGAATAGGGGTTCAGGACCGAAGGAAAACAAAATGAAAAGAAGAGAAAACAAAAGCAATATAAGTGGAAATGCTACCATTGTGGGAAAGAGAGTCATGTTAAAAAATATTATTATGATTTTATCAAAAAACAGAAACAGGGAGGGAATGTGACTGTAGCTGCCAGTAACTCATACTTTAGTTGAAGTTTTAAATGTCTCTTGTACATCAACTGCTAATGAATGGATAATAGATTCAGAATGCTCTTTTCACATATGTCCAAATATAGAATGGTTTCAAAACTTTAGCACTGAAGAGATTGGTACTGTTTTTATGGGAAATAATCATTCATGTAGTATTAAAGGCATAGGTGATATCTTTCTGAAATTACATGATAAGAAAATTAGAATGTTGACTGATGTGAGATATGTACCTAACTTAAAACGAAATTTGATTTCTCTTGGCAGCTTAGATGAATTAGGGTTCTCCTATAAAGCTAAAAATGGTTTTCTGCATGTTTTCAAAAATGATGACCTTATTCTCTCTGGTACAAAGAAATATGGTTTATATGTATTGAATGGTTATTGTCATATTCCATCTGCATGCATAGCTAAATCTGATAGAACAGATTTTTAGCACTTGAGACTTGGCCATATGAGTCAGAAAGAGCTACAGGCACTGTCTAACCAGATGTACCTTGGTCCAGTGTCTGCAAACCCCTTAGGCTTCTATGAACCATGTACACTTAGCAAGCAACATAAGATGAGCCCCCCAAAGGGAACTCACTTGGCGAAGGCATGCCTAGAGTATTTGTATGCAGACCTTTAGGGTCCCTTCCAAATCCCCTTTCACGACAGTAATAGGTATTTTTTGTCCATTATTGATGATTTTACTAGAAATGTTTGGATATTTCTAATGAAAACTAAAGATCAAAGTCTAGAAAAATTTAGAACATGGAAAACCTTAGTTGAAAATTAAAAAAACAGGAAGATTAAAATACTAAGGACTGATAATGGACTGGAGTTCTGTAATAGGGATTTTGATGAACTATGTAAAACCTACGACATACTTAGGCATAGAACAGTAAGGAACACCTTTGAACAAAATGGAGTTGTTGAGAGGATGAACAGAACCCTATTAAAAAAGGTTAGATGCCTTTTATTTACTGTTGGAATGTCTAAAATCTTTTGGGGAGAAACCCTATCTACCGCAGCTCTCCTTGTAAATAGGAGCCTTTTGACAATAATCAATTTTAAGTGTGTTGAAGAAAAATGGACTAGGAGAAAAATGAACTTAAACTATTTGAGAGTTTTTGGGTGTGAAGCTTTTGCTCACCAATCAAAAGTAAAACTAGATCCCAAAGCCATTAAATGTGTTTTTGTTGGATATCAAGATGGAATTAAGGGTAATAGGGTATGGGACATAACTTTAGGTGGAGTTAAAATCATTATGAGCAGGGATGTAATATTCAATGAATTAGTTTTCGCATGCAAACTTAGTAACATTAGAGATGACTCCAAACCTAGCACACCTGATGATTTTGTAATAGGTGGTAGTACTCAAATTGAAGTAGAGCAACATGATCCTTCTGTTGCTTCAACCTCTCAAAGCCCCAACACTTATGATGAGCCCTTAACTCAAGGTGAAACCTTTGATCAAGATAGTGATCATGAGGTCCAACCTAATGACCCTGAGGTTGAGGAGTATGACACTCCTCAGCAAGACCTCAACAATTATCAACTAGCCCGAGACCGAGTCAGGAGGTCTATCAGGCCTTCTATTAGATATGCATACTCAGACCTAGTGTTTTGTGCCTTAGTGGTTGAAATGGAAATGAAGAGCAGTGAGCTTGCCTGGTAAGAGAAGGATGTCAGTTCCCATGATAACACTAAGTGGAAACATGAAATGGATGATGAAATGGCTTCTTTAAAGGTCAATGAGAGTTGGAAACTAGTTCCAAGTCCTGATAAGCAGAAGCTAATTAAATGTAAGTGGTTGTTCAATCTTAAAGAATGAATGTCCCCATCTGACCCTCTAAGATTTAAAGCAAGACTACTAGCTAAAGGTTTTTGATAAAGCGAAGGAATATACTACACTGAAATTTTTTCACCAGTAGTTAAATTTAAAACTATACGTATGATATTTGCTGTTGTAGTGCATTTTGAACTAGAACTTAAACAATTGGATGTCAAAACTGCATTTTTACAAGGTGACATTGATGAAATCATTTACATGGAACAACCTGTGGATATATTGACATACATCGTCATGAATATGTTTGCTTGTTTAAAAAATCATTGTATGAATTAAAACAATCTCCTATGCAATGGTATAAAAAGTTTGATAATTTTGCTGCTTAGATTAGTTTTAATTGATGTAATATGATAGTTGTTTTTACTATATACTATCTAATATCCCTGTTTATCTTCTGTTGTATGTTGATGATATCTTGATAATTAACAAGTCTAAGTAAAAAATATGTGAATTAAAGTCTCTGTTAAATATTAATTTTGATATGAAAGACTTAAGACATGCTAAGAAAATCTTGAGGATGATAGTAGAAAGAAATAAAAGTAAAAATAATTTCAAAATGTCAATGTAATTGGAACCATAATGTACTCAATGATAACCACTAGGGCAGACCTTGCATATTCAATATCTTTACTCAGTAGGTTTATGTCTTGTAATACTGAGTATTAAATATTAAGAGAATTTTTTGGAAATTATGGGATCAAAATAGAATTTACAATAGTTCCGGGCTTAAGGGCAATATTCAAAACTTAAACGAAAGACGAATGACTAAGTTAGGATGAGCCAATTGAGGTGAAATGGCACAATTGGGCGATATTTGATAAAAATCAAGAGATTCCGAAGAGTTGAAGTCAAAAGCACACAATTAGGAGCGTCCGGGCAAAGGTACAGATTTTGTAAACTACCCGAGGGAGGCCGAGATGGCAAGTTTTGCAGAAATTCCAAAGGGAAATAGAAAATAAAGAACTTGAGGGCCGTTGTGGAAGTATTAGAAAGTCTAGGGGTATCTAAGAAAGGGAGGAAATTAAATTAAAAGAAGGCTGGGGGCTAAAATGTATTTTTTGCAAAATTTCTTGGTGTGAAACCGACCGGCCGCCTGTGGCTGCCAGCGGTCGCTTCTGGGGCATCGGGCAGGTTGCCCGGAAGCTCTAGGCTAGCCTCCAGACGATGATAAGCTCGTTGGGAGCTCCATTGGCCGGAAAAGGGTTGGATTTGATCAAAAATTATGGCCAAAAAAATTTTTGATTTGGCTGAATCTTTCGAGGGTTCTAGCTCTCGATTTGGCGCTTCTTGATTGGTTTAGAGGCTATATCCGAGCTTAAGGGATAAGGACGAGCAAGATAGGGTGGGGAATCGGGTAAAAATCGAGTATAAAAGAGGGTTCTGGGCCAAGGGTTTCAAAAACAAAAAACGGCCGAAATTTCTTGTGTTTTTGCTTGAATCAAGCTTGAGGGATAAGGGGTTTTTGTTCCTTAGGTCAAGAGGGTCATTTCTGGAGCATTTGGAGTCGATTAGTGCAGGATAAGTGGGTGATTTTGGAGTTGGCCAGAAAATCGGGCTTGCCGATGCCGTGACCTGCAACTGGGTTTTAAACCCACCTCCGACAACTTTTTCCGACGGGTGAAAGGTCCATTGGGGTCGCCTTGAAGAGATCTTCAAGACCCTGTAGAAATTTGGAGTATTGGAGGTCGCCGGAGTCAGAGAAGAAGGCCGGAGAAGAAGACTGTGCGGCGGCGCGTGGCTCCCACTCGCAGGACCTCGGGGTGACGCGTGAGGGCGCGTGAGGTAAGTTTTTTGCGTGTTTTTAATTTCAGAATTTAGGTAGAATTATTTTGGGAATTATCATGGAAAAATATTTTGTAAAAGTTGATGTTAGGTATTTTTGATGAATTTTTGAAGGTATAAATGCTTGAAAAATAAATAAAAATAGAAAAAAAATTGTGGAAAAATAGAAACGTTGATTCCAAAGGTCTTAAATGGTGAAATATGAGTCAATTGGGTCGTTGGAAGAAGGATTAAGCGATTTTTGAGATGTGGCACGTTTTTCGATGCGAAATCAGGACTTTTCCAATTTGAGGTGAGTGGTTTGATTCTAGATTTTTCTTGTCTTGGAAGTGTTTTTAAGTACTTGTGGTGGGTTCTAGTGAGTGGTTATACCCTCCTAGACATAGATTGTTTTACAAGGCTTTTACTTATGATCATTGTGTCGATATTCGCTTCATTGCATTAACTGTTTTATTTTAAAATGTTGGTGCATGGTGTGTAGATTTTCATATCATTTGGGGTCAAGTTTAATTGCATCATTGGGACAATGTTAAACCAGGTGAACGAGTGTCACACTGGGGCACTCGAGGGAATAATGTTAAACCAGGTGAATGGGTGTCACGATGGTGCACTCGAGGGATTAACGTTGGACCAGGTGAACGTGTGCCATAGTGGGGCATTCGAGGGATTAAGCATGTCAGGGTGATATCTTGAGTTAGACGTGTCTTGCATGTTGTTGTATAGTATGCCATGCTCGTATGTCTTTCATGCATTGTATAACTGTTTCATACCTTCACTTAAATGGTTTATCATCTAACATGGGTTATGCTCCTGGAACATTCAACGTTCCAGCCAGGGATAGCAGCGAGGTCGAGGACACGACCGATGAGCCAGTGGTGTTTGTTTGATAGTTGTTGTATTATTTTGGAAGCATTGATATTCACTATGTTATATATCGCTTGACGATGTTGTAATCATTAGTATTGGTGTTGTATACATATGTCGGTATGGGAACATTTTGTGTAACACGTGGTAGGCCACGTCATTTTGATTAATTAAGTATTCCGCTGTGTTTATAATGTCTCGTTCGGTTAAGATTATGTTATTGTTAACTAAACGAGTAAGACTGGAACTCTCAGGGTTTATATCTGCATGTGAAGATTGTTCATGAAATCACCGCGGGTGCCGGCTGTAGTTTACGACGAGTGCTTCATCTGCATGTGAAGATTGTGCTCACAGGCGCCGCGAGTGACGGACTTGAAAAAAAATATATATATATATACCGAGAATTTTCTTATAGTGACACGCCTGTATAGGACGGGGTGTTACATGTCTAACCTTGGAAAAGTTTATTGAGAAACCTTAAACATATGCTAAAATATATTAGTGGTTCATTGAATGTTGGTTTAAATTTTGAGAAAATAGGTGATACTCTTAACCTAGTGGGATTTGTAGACTCAGATTTTGCAGGGGATAGAGACTCTCATAAGTCCACCACAACATTTTTCTTCACCTTAGGTCGCAATTGCATCAATTGGAAGTCACAGTTGTAGCTTTTGGTTGCTCTGTCTTCCACTGAGGCAAAATATGTGGCTGTTACCGATGCTTTCAAATAAGCCATTTGGCTTTAAGGTCTCTTTTAGGAAATCAATCTACTACAAGGTAAGGTCAAGTTATTTTCTGATAGCCAGAGTGCTATTCATTTATGCAAAAATCTTGTTTACCATGAAAGGACTAAATATGTAGATGTAAATTATCATTTTGCGAGAGATCAGGTAAGTGGTGGATCTGTTTGAATACAGAAAATGCCAATTGAAGATAATCTAGCCGACATGGGAACTAAGGTAGTGACTGTAGCCAAGTTCAAGCACTGCTTGGGCTTGCTGCATGTTGAAGTTGGTTAATCCAAACCAACCTGTGCAATGAAGGTGAGGATTAAAGTTTGTTGCACTTATTGGGGTATGTCCACTCATATCGTTAATGCTTCAAGGTGGAGATTTCAAATACGGCTACATGAGAATGACTCAGGCAATCTCATTTCTCAGTGATTTCAAGCTAGGCCATTACATGAAGATCCCTCCAAGATCAATGTTCGTAGTTCAAGCAATTCCTTCCCCATTTCTCCCTCAATTCATTCATTAACTTCTTCATTAAGAAAGTTCTCAACCTTGTCTTTCAATATTCGCATCTAGTTTGTAGTAACAATTATTGCAGGTACAATCGATCAAACCGTGGCATGGTGGCTTCTCTACTTAATCCCCAACATATGCAACTAGGGTTCCAAGTTTAACAGCCCCTGGATGTACCTGGGTGATCGAGTCTTCTTCTATGCATCGATTATCTGGGCCTCGTGAGCCCCAAGCGCATCTTTGGCCCCCTTGGCATCTACCAAGTGTTGAACTGGTTTTTCCTCGGGGGCCTTCTAGGACCATTCGCAGTATAGCTCCTACACCTGGCATTCCCTAGGCAGTCTTGGATCCCCTTGGTCAACCTCCCCGTCCTTTGTGCCATCACCCAAATGCCTCCAGCAACGGCCTTGAACTACAACTGCTGGATTCTGGTGGGGACCATTTTCAACTTCTCAATCTTCAAGTACCACAAAGGCTGGTGGCAGAGGTACAATTACATCCTCTCAGCGGCTCTGAACACTGGGGTGGCTTTCATGGTTGTTCTGCTTTACTTCACAGTAGGGATGGAGGGGAGAAGCGTGACCTGGTGGGGCACAACTGATCCGGAGCAGTGTGATTTAACGGCTTACCCCACGACAAGGGGCATTGTTGTGGATGGTTACCTTACATTTTTTATGAGTGATTGTCGAGCAAATGCAGTTGTGTGGATAAATAATTCTCCAAACTTGTAAATGTGAAATGTTTGATGCTCCCTTCTTCTTTTTTTTTTTTTGGCTAGCATTCAGTACAGAAGTCACTAGCAAGAGGGTAAAAACACAGGTACAAGAACATGGGCCAATGTGACTACACCTGCAAACTAAACCAACAACATACATGGGCAAAAAAAAAACATAAAAACAACAACAGTATAACACCATGGCCCAACCAAGCCCAACAGAGAGGCAACCTAAAACCCTAAAAGCATGCAACCCTCCAGAAATAAGACTAATTGTCACGCGACAATCCTTTTCCACGTTATCGCTGACTAAGCCACCCACAAAAACGTTGATCCCCTTCATCGGAAGCCCCTGTGACAGAAAGAAAAACCTATCCCCAACTAGTTAAACTACCATTAAACATAGTAAGCCCACCCAACTCGCTTTCAAGCTCTTTCACAACAACCAGTAAAAGCCAAAACATTTAATAATATCATCGAACAACCGCCCTTTCCTGCAACAAACATCCAGCCTTGATGAGGAGAAATGCAAAAAGACCGTGGGGAATAGGCACAAGATGGATAGCGAGCAATGGTGTAAGGTTGTTTCCAATGCTACTAATTTCACTTGTCAAACCAAAATTTTAGCGAAAGGGAGGGAAGAAACTACTCCAATGTAGCTTGCCGTGTGGAGTTCTGCTTGCCATCCAAATATTGAACCTTTTTTCCCTCATTGCTTTTAGTAATTGTTGTCCTTCGTCGCATCCCTTGTCATCTTTTCCCACAATGGTCATTAGCTCAATTATCATTGTCATCATCATCACTGCAGTTGTAATTGTCATCATTAAAGCACGAAATTCTGTTGGAGAAGATGAACATGACGAAGCACATTATAGTTAGGGACGACTATTGAATATTTTTTAAGGAAAAAATAGAGAATAAATTATTTATAATATAATAGATAATAGAATAAAGAATGTGATTGAAGATAATTTAAGATTAAGTTGATGTGAATTAGAGCCAACAAAACGAGTAACGAGATGGAAGTGTATGCGAGGGCACTGATTGCATGTTACTAAAGCATGAACATGAGAAGTAAATAGAAAATGTATTTAAGAAGTTTATAGCAAAAATTAAAGCAAATTCAGTTAGAAGCTCTGAGATATTTTTATATGATGGAAGCTTTATAAGGAGTGTTTCATATTTATACTATTTTATTTATAATCAAATATTAAGGGTTGGCCCTTGTCTTTTTCTCCCCTTCACTCTTGGTTACACATGGGTTTACAATGAACCTACATGAACCGAATTTCAACAATTTTGGCTGAGTTCATCAAACTCCTATTAGCTGAAAATAGCTTACCACCACGTATGTATTTTTTATTTTCTGAAATTTTGGGAGATAAGATAGGAAAAAAAGAGAGAGAGAGAGAGAGAGAGAGAGAGAGAGAGAGAGAGGTGGGAGAAAATTATAAAAATAAAATAATTATTTTATTCTAAGAGAAATTTTTATAATTTCTCAATATAAAAAGAGGGGTTACAATTTTGCCTAATTTCATTTGATATCCCTACAATTACCCTAGAGTTTAAATATGATTTGAAGCGTTCCCAAGTCCAAGATGGGGAGATGAAAATGCGCAAGTATTTGGGGGCATTTGATGTTTTAGTCTACTGACAAAAGCTGGTGGGAAGGCATGCATGGGCTCTTGTACGTTGTGGAATGGATATCAAGGTTTTAGTTTGTTCTTTGCTTTGGAAAGAGTAAATTAAACGTTTCAATGAAGCTTCTTCTACGTTGAGGTTAAAATATCTGAAGGGTAGGAGTGGCACCATCCTATCTATGTCCCATAAAGAAAGGTTAAAATATCTGAAGGGTAGGAGTGGTACCATCCTATCTATCCTATGTCCGAAAAACAATATTTTATTTTAAGGACATTTAAGGCAGTAATCATATCATGGCATAATACCCATAAAAGAAATGAACCACTGCCCCCCCCCCCCCCCCAATTAGTCCTAAGATGCCCATCCAATTAGTACTAGAAAGCAACTTTCAAGACAAAAGGACTAATCAACGACGAAAATTGTCAAAGGAACCAAACCAGACGAGCTGTTAGAATTTGTTAGCGCCAAATCCATGACCCACCCCCACCATATTTGCTGGTAACTTGGAAGCCGGAAAACCCACTGATGAGACGAAGACGAACCGATTGAAACCGGAGAACTCCACAATTCCAACGTACTCGTCGCATAAAAAACCAATTAAATTGAGGAAATCAATTGATGGAGGATGACACTGTTAACATGCGTTGCAACGCCGATGGACTGATTACCCGAACAGGAGACGGACGGTGATGGATCGGTGCGAGTTCCCAGGCGTAGGGGCCGGGTGGCCTTGGCGTCGTAGGAACCGACGATACCCCACGATTTGATCCTCGGAATTGTCGTCGTAGTAGAAGACAACATAGAATTCCAAAACGTGCTAACATTGTTCTACAAAATATCATGTCATTATTTAATAGGAAAGATATTAGATGCAAAATTTTATGGTGGTCCTAACTTTTAAAGATAATTATTAAATTTTAATAAATGTATTTTATTCATATATATATAAATTATGTAACTGAAAATAAAAATATACGTTAACTAAAAATAAGATAAATTATAATTTTATTCATTGTATTTTTTTTTGTTGAGCAAATTTCAAATTTATAAAATTAAAATAAATTAATGAGGATCATCTGAATTTTCTGTTGACAAACAGATATGTTTGGGGAGTGAAATAAAGTATAATACATTCACATTATATAAAAACATAACAAATTTAGGTTAAGTGTCAAATAAATAAACGTATACAACACTAATTAAAATTATCCATATAAGTATAATTTTTATGAAATATATATTTATATATACATTATTATTAGGATTTTTAAGTATATAAAAAGTAATTGTCAAAGTTAACATTTTATATTTTTTTGTTGAAGTCATCGCCAAATCCAAATTTGGTGAACCACCTCCAAAATCTCGCATTCAACCATACTCATTATCACCAAATTCAATTATCAAATTTTTAGCAAAGTTGAAAAAGGTCACCAGTAATGGTGATCAATTTCTTTAAGGTCATTGTTGCCATCTCGCTTCTCTCACAATGACCATCAATATAGTAGAAAAAAGAATGATTGATCAGATAAGAGAATGATCAACTAGAGAAAAAAAGTATTGGTTAGATTCGATTGCTGTGGTCATCGACGACCAATGTCGACTCCATGGAATAGCATGTGGTTTGTGATTTTTTTTAGTTTTTATTTATTTATTCATATATTAGATGAGTGATATTATGTATTTAATTATTGATTTGTGTATTTAATTATTGAATTTGTGTACATATGTATATGATTATTTTGTATATTTAATTATTAATTTTATATATGTATATATTTGATTATTTTGTATATTTGATTATTAATTTGTGTATTTAATTATTAAATTATAGAATAAATAATAAAATTTATAATAATTAAAATTATATGTCTGGTAAAATAAATATAATTAAAATTTATTAATAAATAAAAAATAAATAAAATAATAGAGGGTGTTATTGGAGTAAATATGATTTTTGAAATAAAATAAAAATAAAAATAAAAATAAAAATAAATGATTTATAATGTAATAGAAAGCGAAATAATGGAAAGGGCTGAGGCAGCGTTATAAATGGTTGGCAATATCGGAGATTGGAAAGGAAAGGCTTAAAATATGGGGAGAATATGAGAGCGATGGATGTGATGGGGAGCGACTTAGGCTGTGATGGGCTAGACATGGCCACGGTTCATGAACCGCCGGTTCCGGTTCATGAACCGCCGGTTCCGGTTCATGAAATCTTTGAACCTGAACCGAACCGTCCAAGGGCGGTTTGGGACGGTTCGGTTCCGGTTCCGGTTCGTGCCGGTTCGGTCAACGGTTTGGACCGGTTCGGTCAACGGTTTGAGCCGGTTCGGTCAACGGTTCCGGTTCCGGTTCAAACCGAATTTTTTTAATTTTTTTTAAATATTGTTGTATTCAATTTTGGTCCTTGTTCCGTTGTTCGGTTCGGTTTGGTTTTGATTTTTAATTGTTAAATGTAATTGTAAATATAGATATTCTCAACCATATTTTTAATAAAAAACACTACTAAAAATTGAAGAAATATAAGTAATAATTTCATTAAAAATAATTAAAACAACTAAACAAGTATGTAATACAAGTAATTAATTTTTATAAATGTGAAAAATAAAAAATAAAAAATAGAAATGAAAAATAATTACAACAAACCGCCGGTTCGGAACCGGTTCGGAACCGGCGGTTCGGAACCGGTTCTGAACCGGCGGTTCGGAACTGGCGGTTCCGGTTCGCGAAACCTCGAACCGGAACCGAACCGAATTTCGCCGGTTTGGTCCGGTTCCGGTTCCGGTTCCGGTTCGGCCGGTTCCGGGTCCGGTTCCGGCCGGTCCGGTTCCGGTTCGAACCGCCGGTTCGGTTCAATTTTGGCCATGTCTATGATGGGCTATGGCTAATTGATAGGGCACTGATGACTTCTCCCACTTTTGTTTGTACGAAGACACATTGTCCACATAAATTCCGACCCCTCCTTTTATATATAATATATATGTTCCCTCTCCATTTGTATTTACTTGATTGTTTATACTTGGGGTTGGGGAGTTGTATCTAATTATAGTAATGCAACTAAAATATTATATTTATATTCCATGGTATGGTTAAAACAGCAGCTATTTCCTGGCTTTTTGGGGGGTAAAATGTCTCAAATTCCTCGGACAGTAAAAGCCCATCTTGTTTTTGCTATTCATGGCAATGGCAGCAAAAATAATTATAATTATAATTAATAATAATTATAATAATTATAATATACTACGATAGAAATATAATTTAAGTCTCATAAATATATTAGATGAATGTATAGCAGAATTATAATATAATATATCATAGTGAAATTACTTCTTATAGTAAGGGATTATTATTATTATTATTATGGAACATATTATTGCATCTTGCATCGCCCCGCCCCCAGGTTTCATTCTCAAGGGGACAGCTATTTGGTCACTTCTTTTGGGAAAATGTCACCAACTGCTGAGATAAAAGAGGGAAAAAAAGAGAGAGAGAAGCCTCGTTTTGGTTTTGCTATATAAGGGAAAGTAGACTTTCCTTTCTGGAACTTCAGATTCCAACTTATCTTTCTTTCTGGTTTTCTCTCTCCTCCAATTGGTGGCCTTTCGTGTGTAACACCCTCTCCGCCTGTGTCTATTCCATTCTTTCTCTTTCTCCTTCTCTTTCTCTCTCTCTCTCTCCCTCCCCAAGCAGGTGAAAAACTCTCACTCACACTCCGCCTCTCTTTCACTTTCAGATCTGGACGCCGCCTTTCCGTCTAGGGTTTACACGTTCTTTCTGCTTCTTTTTTATGCATCGGACGAGGTTGTGGTTAACTTTGTGGTGTTTGTGTTAGGGCGTGTAGCGAAGCCAGAATGGCGAGGGAGAAGATCAAGATCAAGAAAATCGACAACATCACAGCGAGGCAAGTGACTTTCTCCAAGAGGAGGCGAGGGATCTTCAAAAAAGCCGAAGAACTCGCCGTTCTTTGTGACGCTAATGTTGCGCTCATCATCTTCTCCGCCACGGGGAAGCTCTTCGAATACGCGAGCTCAAGGTGCATATATGTTCGTCGTTAGAATTCGTTTTCTGTTTTTAATAATGTTTCTACCTAGCGACTCTAAATTATCAATGTATGCTTCCGTTAATTTCTTTTCATGTGTGTGTGTGCGCGCGTGTATGTATAATAGAAGGGGAACGCTCCAGTTTCATGTTTCTGTGAGCAAAAATTAATCCTCGTGTCTCACGCTGAACTACTGTTTTCAATTTGAATATGTGTAGGTTTTTTTTGAAGGACAGTATACGGTTAGAAACCCTAATAGATTCCCTAGATCTTCGATCTCGATACGTTCTTGATCACAGCGAAAGATGTCTTTTATGATTGTTTATTTTGGAGTAGCAGCCAATGTGTTTGCTGGAATTACACATGGTTTTATGAAACAGCTCAAGGCTTCTTCCAATACTCCATGAAATGCTTGAAGTAGGCACATAAACCTAATCATTTCTGCTTAAGTTTTGTTCTTAACATGTACTCATTCCTCGAAAGGTTGTTACCTCTGTGGGATTTGCTTCATTTCTCATTGAATCCGGAGTTCATTTGAGTCCAATACTGCATAAATATAAGTTTAACTAATTTACCCTCTAAACAAAAGTGCATTAATCTATTCTCTAGTTAGTTTTAGTTCTATCCATCAATCAACATGCGTTCTAAGTTTATCCACCCTCTCATTTGTTTTAGTCTCCTTGATTTATAGTCTATGCAAGTATTGGACATGCAAATTTGTATTACCAAGTTCCTGTTTGGTAAGTAAGTGAGCGTAGGATTATGGCATAGACCTTACCAACATACTCTTTTGAGGGGAAGTATCCCAAATTACTATATATAGAGGTGAGTTTTCAATCATAGGTACCATGTAATAATGGATTCTGGAAAGTATAACGAAGATAATATGAGCTCAATTCAATGCATTAACAGCATGAAATTTTCTTCTTTTGTTGTTAGTGGTTTTTAAACCATTGCACGTTGTCACTGGCCATGCTTTTTATGTATCAATAAATTCTCAACTGATAGTTATGGGGCGACACCAATCCATTGAATTCCTAGATCCGACCGAGACATAGATAAGATTCTGAATTGGGATTGAGTGTGAACTATTATGATCCCCTGACGATTCCTTTATTTGATGGATGAATAACCATCATCCTGTACTCGTTTTTCTGCTTTCCAACGGGAAGCTGCAAGTAGAAGTTATCTTGATTCGAAAACAATTGAAAGAGGACTAAATGTGGAATGGCATTGCGTGTAATCAAGGTTTTCAGATACAAAAAATGTGTTTGATGGTGATCCTTTGTGGTTAAGGGCGACAAAGAAGAATTAATTCACATTATCACAGGTGACGCGAGTAGGTGATTATAAAAATCATTTGTCTCAGAGGTTACAAAGACAATTCTTATGTTTTCTCACACGTACGGTTCCCTCCGGTAACAATAATAATTTTTTTTAATTTTATTAGGTGGGGCTACTATATGTACTTTACAACTACTTTCATTTTTTTCCATTGTTATATTCTCTATAAATGCATTGCATGATATGCTATGTATATAATGTTTCCTATTAAGTTTTCTTTCATCGTGTTGTCTTTTTCGCTATAATTTTTTTTCTATTTTATCCACTCATCTTAGGAGTGTTAATATCATTTTTTTTTTCCTCATATCTAAACCATTTTAATTAGGACTTCCTCATATTATTTTTAATGGGAGGCATATAATATATAATTTCAATTCTTAATTTATTATCGTATCTGTATCACTTTCATCCCAGCCGCTTTTTTGCATGTGTTGGTGTTTAATTACCTAACATTTTGAATTATATAATAAAGATGGTCTCAAGTTATTTATGAGTAGCACTTTCACTTAAATTTAGCACAAAAAAACTCCCGTATTGTAGAAGTATATGCTTTTAGTAAAATGACTTGCGCATATTATTAATTCCCCAAAATGGAAAGATTGTTGCACATTGAAACTTATTAAAAAGAAAAGCAAAATGGTTGTTGCGAATTGAGACATATGATTCGCCACATGGATTTCTAGTTGAAAATGCGTGTTTGAAATATATTTTTCTTGAATTCACTTAGAGAAAGAAAAAGAAATTTATATTTCTTTGAAAATAATAAAAAATTGGTTGGCAAGGTGAGGAACTTGAAGATTTTTGACTAGAATGAATATAATTGGACATAACCTTCTCTCTGAAGTGGGTAGTTTGTTAAGTAGCCTAGACCTTTTTATGAGAAACGTGATATTCTTAAGCAGCTTATGTTGGATTGCTTTTATCTTGCCAGACTGTGGATGGCCCGCCCTATTTTGGTGTTAGATATGTTATTGTTTCTTCTCATGTCATTCATATTATGTTGCAATTTCGCTTGAAAATATATGCATTGAGTTCCATGAGCTGCGAGAGATCATGTGTGTGCGTCATATGCATGCATAAAGAGTGAGACGATGCAGTCTAGTTGGCCCCTTGCATTTATAAATTAGTTTTCCATTGAGGTTGGATAATTTTTCTGAACTCTTATTCACTGATTCTTGTTAATGCAAATCTGATTTTGCATATTTAGCATACGACATTTTAGGGTGAATTCTCATTCTAGTAGTGGAATTACTGTCATTTACCAGAGTTAACTTCTGATTTACTTATTCACTAGTCAATGAAGAGGCTAATGCCTCTATGACAAAGACTTGTAGGTGCTGGATTTATAAAAACCTCGGAGTTCATATTGTTACATTTTGCTGACTTCATTCGGGACTGGGTTTGAGACTGAATGAAGCACGAGTAGCCATCTAGGATACACAAGTTAATAGTTTCATTTTTGTTCTCCAGAATTTTGAGAAAGGAACTATGATCTCATAATTCTTGATCCTTTAAAAGAAAGAAACCCAAGCAACTAAAATTCATATCCCATCTATCAACCTGGTAGATTTAGTTGTTCAATAAGATCAAGAAGCAAGTTACTCCTCGTATAAGACCTCGTGAGTTCTCTTGCAAATTGTATTGTCTTCGCTTCTCCTGCTATTGTGAACTTATGAGGAATTCGAGGATTTTTGAGAAGAAAGAACTTTACAGACCTGAAAATAAGACGTGATTAAAATGATCTGTACATGTGAGTAGAAAATCAATAGGTACAAAATCTGCACATAAAATAGAGAAGTTTCTAATCAAAGAGATAAAAGAAAAATTAAAAAAAAAAGATAAAAATTCCTTTAGATACATGCTTGTGTCACGGCCTAATGCGTGGAGCCTATGACCAGCTTTGATCCGAAGGAAGGTGTGGAGACCACGCCGATATCCGCAAGTCTACTACAGTGCCCCATATGGAAAGATAAGGTCATACATGCTGGATTGAATGGTTTTAATTAATAAATTTATAAAATTTTTGTTTTTATGAAATCTGTTTTGAATATTGCAAAGGCTATTTTTTTTAAAAAACTGTTTTGGAATTTGAAAGGTTGTGTATTGAGTGTGGGTGTTTCAGTTTAAACTTAATTTTGTTGAAGTCGTAGAGGTTAATCACATGCTTGGTTTTGATACAAGGAACGTTAAGTCAAGACTCTTCTTGGGATGGGAAAAGTGGTTAGAAAATTATGAAACTATTTCATAATGTGTGTTTATTGAATACAATAAATCTATTTGGATATAATCTATTCAGATAGAATTGTTTTTTTTTTTTTGTTATTTCAATTATTGATGTTAGGATAATTATGTCATTTATCATTTTATTTACCAACAATACCCTTTCTAGTCACAATTTTTGGATTTTTTATAAGGTTAAAAATGTCTTTTTGTTTTGTTAAATATCATTAAAATATTATAAAATAATATAAAACAGGCATTAAATGACTTTTTATCTGAATAGATTCTAGCCATTTAGCAAAGTCCGAATACAATAAATCTATGATATTGTCTATAAATATGGTTGTATTTGATAGTATGATGTAATGTTTAATTTGTAAGTTCTGCTCTTTACAAGTTCGTATCCAAACAATGACGCACAAGTGATTGGACAATCACATGCACCAATCACGTACAAGTCGGTATCCAATGTTTTAATGGGAACTGTATTGATGTCCCTATTGTTTAAAGCATCATGAAGTCTTGGGAAACAATAAAAATGTCCTCGGATCTTTTAGAACTTATACAAAGACTCATAATTGTATTTTGGGGCGCACCGTATTTTTTGGATTATTTCTTGATAAGAATCAAGTGAGTGGTTATTTTGGTGATAATATGTTTTGAAAATTTATTTTCATGCATGATTGAAAAATTATTTTTTCATTATGTATTTGTTCTCAATTTTATTATTTGATACACACACAGAGACAATAGTGTTTCTATGTAAACCAATTGAGAATGTTTTGAATCATGTAATTATTTTGAAAAGCATGAAAAAATAGCGCTAGCATGGTCATAAAATGCTACAAAACCAACGAGGAAAACCAAAGGTTGCTATGACAACTATAATTCAACTACATATATGGTGCTAAAGATTTTAGTTTCTCAACAGGAGGGACAAGATTTGATTGATGGGTCACCCTACCAAGTGCTTAGGGGGTAAGTTTGAAGTATAATCTTTGGTCTAATTCTCTTTTGGTAGATATAGTATTGCATTACCCATTGAGTTATATATTGATGTTTTTGTTGAACAAGATAGAAAAGAGAGAAAACTCTTTTTAATAGTGGAACATTGTATGGGGTCTAGTCTCCTTCTATTGAAATTTATAGTAAGTTATACAATAACTAAGGCTAAAATTAAGGCCTAAATGATAACTAATTACATCTAATCACATGCTAATTGACTGCTAATTACATTCTAACTGGCAGCTAATCCAACACTGCCCCCCAAGCTAGAGCATATAGGTCATATGCACTAAACTTGTTACAATTGAAACCAATACGAGGATCTCAAACAGACTTAGTGAAGATGTCTGCTATTTGATCAGTTGAATTGACAAAGTTAGTGGTAATACATTGAATAAAATCTTTTCTTTGATGAAATGACAGTCAATTTCTTTGTGTTTGGTCCTTTCATGCAAGACAAGATTTGAGGCTATATACAAGGCAACTTGATTATTGCAAATTAACTTCATTTGTCACCTCATCATATTTTAATTCTTGAAGCTGTTGTTTCAGCCATATAAGTTCACATGTTGCTAAGGCCATAACACGATATTTTTTTTCGACATTGGATCTAGCAACCATATCTTGTTTCTTACTCTTCCAAGATACCAAGTTGTCACTAATTAGAATATAGTACTCGAAAGTAGAGCTTCTATTTGAGGGAGATCCTGCCTAATTAGTATCGGAATATCTAATCACCTGAGTATGACCCTTATTTTCATATGACAATCTCTGACTTGGTGCGCCTTTGATATATCTGAGAATGCGAGCAACAACATTCCAATGACTATCACATGGAGGCTGTAGAAACTAACTAACCACAGTAACAACAAAAGAGACATGGGTTAGTAATAGTGAGGTAGTTTATCTTTTCGACAAGTTTGCGATATCTACTAGATAATAGCTTCCCCTCTCCTGGTAAGAGCTTGATATTTGGGTCCAGATGAGTATCAACCGGTCTACAGTCAAGCATGCCAGCCTTCTTAAGAATGTCCAAGGCATATTTTCTTTATGAAATAACTATGCTGCTTTTGAACTAAGCCAAGAAAATATTTTAACTTACGCAAATCTTTAATCTTTAGTTGAAGAATACCATCCTGATCATTTCCAACGATGACAATGTCATGCACATAAACCACTGGATAAATGCATCAATTATCTAATGAGTGGCGATAAAAAATAAAGTGGTATGCCTCACTGTGAATCATACTAATTTCCTGGAGAACTATACTAAACTGTCCAAACTAAGCTCGTGGAGATTGTTTCAGCTTATATAGGGTGTAGCGAAGTTTGCATACTAATGCAAACTCCCCTTGAGCAACAAAACCAGGCGATTGCTCCATATGGACTTCTTCTTAAAAATCACCACAAAGAAAACCATTCTTAATATCTAGCTGATTGAGAGGCCAATGATTCATTGCGACAATGCATAAAAACAAGTGCATAGAGGCGATCTTAGCCACCGGAGAAAAGGTGTCACTGTAATCCAACTTGAAAATTTGAGTGTAGTCTTTGGCAACCAGGCATGCCTTAAGTCGATCAACCTTCCCATTAAGACCAACCTTCACAATATAGGCCCAACGACAGCCAATAGTAGATTTACTAGGAGGAAGAGAAACCAATTCTCAGGTGCCACTAGAATGTAGATCATCCATCTCATCAACCATGGCTTGGCGCCACTCTGGATCTGAAAGTGCCTCACTTGTAGTTTAGGGAAAATAATAGAAGATAAAGTTGCCACAAAGGCATAATAGGGTGAAGCCAAGCAGTGGTAGCTAGGGAAAGTGTATATGGGGTGAGGGTTGCGAGTAGAGCGTATACTTTTTCAAGTGGCAATGGGCTCAGAAGAAGGATCAACAATTGGCTTAGAAGCAATTGGCTAGTCCAAGGTAGGCAAGGAAGTTGGAGCACAAGGTGAGTCACCATGTTCTTTGTCGGCAGTTGTAAGAGGATGTGAACGACGATGATAAACCTGACAGGGACACTCAGGGACAATAGGAGCAGTATTTGAGGAGGGAGAACAAAGGTAAGGAGTATGAAAAATCTCGAAAATTGGGAGACTCTCGACTGGAGATGAGAGAAAGAAAGGAGATGTCTCAAAAAAGGTAACATCAGTATAGATGAAATAACGTTGCTTATCAGGAGAGTAACACCGATAGCCTTTTTGAAGTTGAGAGTAACCAAGGAAAATGCATTTGATAGCTTTGGTAGAAAGTTTGGGACAACCAGATGTCATGTCATGAACAAAACAAGTGTAACCAAAAACATGAAAGGGGAGTAGATAAAGACTCTGAGTAGGGAAAATGATGGAGTGAGGGACCTCATGCTGTAAGAT
Organism: Diospyros kaki; assembly: GCA_036245055.1. Lineage (NCBI taxonomy): Eukaryota > Viridiplantae > Streptophyta > Magnoliopsida > Ericales > Ebenaceae > Diospyros > Diospyros kaki. The sequence continues at coordinate 12,175,177 of BSEG01000015.1, read as the reverse complement.
AGAGGAAGGCATCCGGTTAATGAGGTAACTTGTAGTGAGAACAGAATTAACCCATAAATGGAAAGAAGCATGACTATATAACAAAAGAGTGCGAGTGGTTTCAATCAAATGATGGTTTTTACGCTCAACAACTTTATTATGTTGGAGTGTATATGCATAGGAGGATTGATGTAAAATACCCCGAGAAGCCATGAAAGTAGTGAAATGAGCTGAAAAATATTCTCTAGCATTGTCACTCCAGAAGGAACTAATAGAAACATTAAATTGAGTTTGAATTTCAGCACATAAGTTCTTAAATATAGTAAATAACTCTGAGCGGTTTTTCAGTATGAACATCCAAGTATATCGAGAGTATGAAACTGACAAAGTTCTGAACGCCTAAAACAAAGGGAACGTGACAAGGACGCTAAACATCATTATGGACAAGTTCATAAGGGGACATAACATGATTATTGACATGCTTTGGAGATGAAGTACGAGATTGTTTTCAAAGCTGACACGACTCACAATTTAATGTGGAGATGGTAGAAAGACGCGAGACCGTCTTTTGTAATTTGGATAGACTCGAATGTCCCAAATGATTACGAAGAAGAGTAGGAGACTTGGTAGAAATGTAGGTTGCTGGTGAAGAGGATTTGTTGAGATAATGAAGTCCTTGCGACTCATGGCCGATGCCAATCATTTGTATTGTACCTCGGTCCTACACAGTAATAGAATCAGCAAAAAAGGTTATAAAACAATTAAGACCATGTGTTAATTTACTAACAGAAGCAAAATTAAAATGGCTTCCGGGAACATATAAAATAGAATCTAAGGGTAACGAGGGAGCAGTCGTGCTTGACCAATGCCCGTGCCAAATGTTTTGGAACCATTGGTAAGAGTAACAATTGTTTGAAAGGAAGTAGAGAGACAAGAAAAAAGACTTCGGTTACCAAAGAGATGATCGGTTGCACTAGAATCAAGAACCTGTGGTCTAGTAGTGGTAAATTGAATAACACAAGCAATAGAATTACTAGTGTGCATCACAAAGGCAGTGGATGATGACACAACCTGTTTAGAAGCCTGATATTGAAGGTAGTCCTCATAATCACTTCTAGTTAAAACAAGTGACAGAGAAGAATGATTCTCTGAAGATTCTCTTGGGAAACTGGCAGCAATAGACTGAGCCACCTTAGCAGCAATGTATGGCGATCAACCATGCAGCTTATGGCATCGTTCTCAAAGATGGCCCCACTTATGACAGTAATTGCATTTAGGATGATTACCTCGTTGTGAATTACTGTCTTGATTGTTCGCTTGCTCTCCTCTACTAAAAGTTTGTGATGCCAAGACAAAGGAATTAACCTCAGAGCCATCAATGATGGAAGACAAGGAAGAAACCTGAAGAAGTCTAGCAAAGGCATCTTCTAGCGTCGAAATAGTGGGATTCGATAATATTTGATCCTGGACTAGAGCAAGGTCAGATCGAATGACAATCTATCCTAGAACCATAAAGAACTTATCTTGCTGCTGCAATTGTTCTTTTGCAGTATTACCAACTAGTAACACCAAGTTGAACTCTTCCTTTAAAGATTCTAGGCGGGTAAGAAATTCAGACATATCCATATTTTATTGCTTCAAATGGATAATAGTGGAAACAACATGGTGAAGACGTTGGAAATCATTAGTGTAAAGAGATTTGACCTTTTTTCTTGCCTGAACACAAGTCTTGTATGACTTGTAAATGACATATAGTTTTGGATCAATGGTCTGCCATAATATATTACAGAGAGGAGCATCAGACCCTCATCTAGACTAAGTGTAGCACATCATTAATCGAGTCAAGCAACAACATTGTCTTTTCTCAGTGTGCCTCACCTTTGCTGGGCGCATTCCTTGCCTTGTGTTCGATTTGGGATCTAACAGGTGGTCTCTTCTGTAATTGAGGAAGAATTGAGGAAGAGGTGAAATTGGCAGGAGAGAAGAAACTTGAGAATTAGAGAGAGAGAAAGAGACGGAGATAGAAGAATATGAGGAAAAAGATAAGTGGAATAATCCCCACATGATCCCCATCCTTATGTGCACTTCTTATTTATAGGAGAGTTAGTTAAAGCTTCTAAAGAATTCATATAACTCTCGGATGTTAGGATCCCAAGTGGCCTAGTGCACTTGCTCTAGTCACCTACATCATAAGCTCTAATTACAATTTTGTACCCCCTCTAATCTTATACATCCAATTACAGTAGTGCCCTTGGGCTATGACAACCCCTCTCCCCTTGAATTATTTCTTGTCTCCAAGAAATTAGAGAAGCTTGGCCACCTAGGATATCATTGGAGAAGATTTGGTAGGTACTCTTGTGAGATCTTGTCGGGGTGCAGGTGTGTCCACTAAACCAACACCTATGTGAGAGGGAGGGAATCCCGATAGACGACCCTCTTATCCAGCACTACTTGGGGTTCCACTTCCATAATCCTATCTTCGACCAGTTCTGGGATCTTCTTGTTTGCTCATTAAGTTGTTCCCACTGCCTTTGTCATGATTCAAAGTGCTAGGACCACTCTAATCTCAGCCAAATGTAAAACATACCCTCACCCGAATTCAAATCAATCAACAAAATGTAAAATCAGAATTTAATGCAATAATGAAAATAGGGAAAGAGACAACCAAATGACACGAGACAAGAATTTATCCTAGTTTAGATTATTGTGAGCAATCCTACATTTAGCCTTGGTCCGAGAGCAATCCACTAGAAATCTTGTATGAATCAGTACAAGAAAACCTCACACCTTTCTTCATGTGTACATCGTGAAGGGAATCGAATGTATGACGATACAGGTAAAAATAAAATTTTTACCGTGTATAAAATACACACAGTGGAATATAATACACATCATACACTAGTTTGGGTATTTAAGCAACACGTATATTCAACAATTGTATATAAATAAATGCATACATGCTACTCGATGAAGGGATGAAATACAAAATCGATTTCTGTATTGAGATAGAGTCCACCTTAAGATGTGGTGGTCCTACTCGATCCACACATAGTATGCTGAATGGTATCGTTCGGTCACCTCTTCTTGTGCTAGACACAGGGGTTCCACGTGTTACCAGAGCCTATGTCTCAAAATTATATGCGTGACCTTCGCACGTATAATTTTTATGGCAACAGAATGTTTTTCAGAAAAAAGGATGAATGCGCTATACACGTAGGGAGAGAGAGAAAAGGTAGGGGGCCCTACCTTTTTTATTAATTGGAGAATTAATTGAGAAAAGAGAATAATTCTTGGTTTCATTTGATAGGGCTCAATATATACATGATTAGGAGATAAAAATTCTACCTAACGTACAAGTCTAATCTATCTATAAGTACAAAATCTATCTATTTAAATTTACAAATTATCTATATGCAAAACAAAATCTATCTCTAGCTTTGAATGCTCCGAATATTTAGGAGCATTATATTGGATGTAACTTCCTGATAATGCCACTGATTTCATTTTAATTCTCCACATTAATCATCCCCTTTTTCTTGTGTCTTCTTCAAAATTAATTCCCCTCTGAAATCCATTGCCCCCACCCAATCATTAAATTTTACTATACATTATGCGGTATCCATTTTAACCATATACTATGCACTATTAACAGAAGGCCAGGGTCAACTATTGACCAACTATTTTCAGGGACATTTCGGACACACGATATTGATACCAAACGCAACACTATATGCTGTGTGATTTTCTAGGATTACTGCTCATTAGCAATTAGATAATACTAAAATCCCTTTCGGTATTGGTCAACCCTTTAACCTATCATTGAAACTTTTCCAAATTCCAATGACTTTCGAAGAGTTTTTGAATACTCTTAACAACAGTTCAGGATAGTCTCACTTCAAGCGAATATATTACAGTTGACGATTATCGTGTGTTCTAATCTTTCCATCACCTAACATCCCGACTGAGCGAAAGTCTTGGAGTGACAAACTCACAAACTCAGTAATTATGTGTCAGTCCTCATTAATGTGACTAGATGACATATCAGGAAACATCTTTTCTGATTTCCAATCTGCCCTGGCTAAGGATTGTTTTGTCACATTAATAGTATATCACATAGGATGTTCACCCCATGAAATATCGACGAGAACGATGGATTTTATTTTCAACACCTGTCTCTATACATTAGCAATATAAAACCACATAGATGAACGTTCCCACCTCCTAACTGAATGGTTCAGCTTATTAGCAAATCCCACATACTAATACACAAAACAATCGTGTCAGATCAAGTCTAAGAATGAACACACCATCGCAACCTGATGCCTTGACCATTATCCATCATGCCATGTGGTCAGTTATTAGCATTACATTCAGTTGATTGTTCCCTAACGACCACCCATAGGTCTACTAGTGATATCTCATGTTACATGGTGTGTGACACACCATCCTCCCATTGGTATCCCCACACTGAACGAGGTGATAACCCTTTTGTTAGTCTGTACTCGATTATTCGGTGTCCACATCCAAAGAATCCAAGGACTAGAAATAGTTTGAAGAAGTTTTGTTATCAGAGAATCTTGTCACACAGTCTCAACACCTTGAGAATAAGATTCTCACACAAATGATCTAGGGACTCATTCATATAATTAATTGGAGAAAATATGAATGAAGAAAATCTTTCATTTTATTGATTTATACATTGATACAATGAATGCATAAAAACAAGTCTGTGAGATGTCATCCAAATATAACATCAAGACACACAACGCTAACACACTGTACCTATTAGATTACAAAGTACTCTATACACCTGTCCTCTCAAATTACAGCACTATCACTCGTTTACAGGATTGAGAATGATCAAGTGATCATGACTGTTTGCCTAGGCATTATATTTATAGCGGATTTGGGCGAATATTACAAAGGTTTTAAGTTAGAGGACACAAAGTCTAAACTGTCCCTCATGTGTACAACATAAGATAATCTTTTCCTAACTTAGTTTATTTACCTGCTTACAATCACTAAAGAGTTCTCCTGATTCTTTCTATCTTTCTAGAAAATACTTAGGGTGTGTTTGATAGTATTTAGTTGGAAAGGAAAACATTTTCCAACTTGTATGGAAAACAAAAACCATCTCCCCCTTAGATGGAATTTTTTATGGAAAAGAGGCAAAAACATGCTTTAATGATTGTACCATGAAATTTAATTCCATAGAAAATATAGTGTGTCAACACCAAAGATGGAATTCAATTAATTGGATGTGACATTTTCCATATATTTTCCATGGTATCAAACACACCCTTAATGCAAAACTCAACAATTCCCCACCATTTTGCATGAGTGACTTCTAGAATTTGACTCCATCTATTGCTCTTCTTTAGGACCTACAAAATAGCCTGATCATTCACAAATATAAACACGGAAGAGCGTCAAACAATGGTGTAATTTTTTCATAGGGACTATCTTAGTAAACATGTCAGTTGCATGTTGTTCCCTTGCAATCTTATTCAGATCTTTTTCCTTTCTTTCTGGTACTTCTCTGATAAAATGGTACCTCACATCAAGGTCTTTAGTTCTCTCATGGTGAGCTTGGTTCTTTGCCAAGTGTATAGCACTTTGGCTATCACACTTTATGATAGCCTTAATATTTTTTCCTAAGAGTTCACTTACCTTTCAACCATAGACTCTCCTTTATAGCTTCTCTAACAGCTATATACTTGATGTCGATGGTTGAAAAAGCCCCTACCGATTGTAAATTTGTTTCCCAACTTATGGCTGCATTCCATAGCTTGAAAACGTACCCAGTAAATGACATTCTTTTGTCCAAATCTACTACATAAACAACATCAGTGAGCCTTAATATGTTAGGCTCATCTCCTATATTAGTTCTACCATAGACTAAAACCATGTTCATCTATTCTTTAAGGTATCTAGAGATCCACTTAATAGCAGCCCAATGTTCTTTTCCCGGATTAGCCATGTACCTACTTGCAACACTCATAACATGTGCTAAATCTGGTCTAATGCACACCATACAATGCATAAGTCTTCCTATAGCACTAGAGTAGGAAATCTTGCTCATTTCTCTCATGCTCTCTTCAACATTTGGTGATTGATTATGGGATAGTTTAAAATGTTTTGCAAAGGGAATATTTACCTCCTTTGCATCAAGCACGCTTAATTTCTTAAGCAATTTCTCTAGATAGGACTTTTTAGATAGTTGAATCAATGCTTTTTTGCCTATTCCTCAATATTTCAATCCCTAAAATCCTCCTAGTCTTTCCTAACTCCTTCATTTCAAAAATTGATTTCAGTTGCAGCATTAACCTTTGAATTTCCTCATCTGATTGATTGGCAATTAGCATGTCATCAACATAAAGGAGGAGATAAATTGAGATTTTAGCTGAAATATGCTTAACATAGACGCAACAATCAAGGTCACTTCTCTTAAATCCTTGGTTGATCATGAATGTGTCAAACTTCCTATACCCCTGCCTAGGAGATTGTTTAACTTCATATGAGGACTTTTTCAGCAAGCACTCTCCTTCTTATCCCTAATCTCAAATCCCCTTGGTTGTTCCAGTAGAATGTCCTATTCGAATTCACCATATAGGAATGTAGTAGTCACATCCATCTGTACTAGGCTTAAGTCTAAGTGGGTAGTCATAGTAAGTAGAATTCTAATAGAGGTGTGTCTCATTACCGGCGAGAAAACCTCATTAAAATTCACCCCAGGTACTTGGGTGAATCAACTTGCTACTAACCTAGCTTTGTACCTGGGTTTTTGCTCGTTACTTGCCCATTCCTTAATTTAAAGAGCCACTTACAGCCTACCACTCTCTTATCTAAGGGTCTATCAACCAAAATGCAAGTCTTGTTTTTCTTTAGTGATTCCATTTCAGATTCCATGGTAGAAAACCATTTCTTGGAATCCAAGCCTCTTCATATGAATAGGGCTCATCTCCAGCTATCTCCACTGCACTAGATAATGCATAGGATACCAAATCACCAAATCCATAGCTTATAGGAGGTCTAACCACTCTCATTTGCTTATCTCTTGCTACGTTGTACCTTCCTAGGCTAAGATCATTGCTCGAACTAGAGGAACCAACACTGTCTATGTGTTGATCTCTGCTATAACTTGAAGAACCAGCAACATCAGATTCCTACTAGCTATCTAAGGTAGGTAAACCAGCACTAGCACTATGCTAGTCTGCTGCCAAGTCCATGAGTATGTCAAAGGCATAATCATGGTCTTGTTGTTGCTCTTTTATTTCAACAGCCTTGCCCTTTCCTTTCCCATCCTTTTGGTACTCTAATCATGTTTCAAGAAAGAATCCTCACTAAAGGTTACATCCCTGCTCACAAATGTTCTTGGCAATCCCTCTTCTAGGGTCCATAACTTGTATCTGGGGTTGGTAATGGCTCAGTTTGGTTTCGGTTTTTGCCAAAATCATAACCAAACCAAATTTAAACTACTAAAACTAAAACCAAACCATTACCTAGTGATTTTAAAAATTAAAAAACATAACCAAATCAAACTTAAACTACTAAAATCAAAATCAAACCATTACCCATTGGTTTTAAAAATTAAAAACCATAACCAAACCATTCAGTTTCGGTTTAGTTTCGGTTTTAATCATTATTTTTTTAGTTTGATCCATAATCTCCTGCCAGGTTTTATTTTTTTAAATATTTAATTAGTTATTTTTATTAATAATTATTTGATTGATAAAAATAAAATAATTTAAGATTAGGTTTTATTTTTATTTGTTAATTACTTTATAAATGTTGTGTTTCCATATTGTACTTGTTGGTTTCACCATGTCAACTAAGTTATGGAACACAACTATATCAATTATCCTCATTCACCACCATCTCATGAAATTTCTCCATGTGAAGATGATGTTCAAACTTCATTTCATCATTACTCCGTCAGGGGATATTATCCACTGCCAGTCCCAAGCCCGGATAAAGGTGGAGGGTTACGTTAGGTAGCCGACAGCTAGCGTAAAACCTAGTCGGATCCAAATATGAATTCTAGACAAACTATCTGTTGGGGTGTAATCCACATAGAAGTCTAGAATTCATGTAGCCAACCCCACATAGTGGGATAACGGCTGGATATGTTGTTGTAATTACTTTATAAATGCTAAATATTTTATATATTTGTAATGCATTAGTTAAAATACTTGTAAAAAAATGCTTTAGTCAATATATATTATGTGTATATATAATATATTAGATAAAGAAAATATATATTATATATATGTATATTCGGTTCGGTTTGGTTTGGTTCGGTTATCCACATATTTAGTTCCGTTTCGGTTCGGGTTTTGCTTTGTATTTAGTGAAAACCATAACCAAACTATTACCCAGTCAAACGGTTTTTAATTGTGTTGGCCTGTTCAGTTTCGGTTCGGTTCCTCGTGATTTCGGTTGCAATTGCTATCCCTACTTGTATCCTTTTACCCTGGTTGGATACCCAATAAATAGACACCTTTTGGCTCTAGGCTCTAATTTTCCTTGCTTAATGTGTGCATAAGCAATATAACTGAATACCCTTAAGATGTTCTAAGCTTGGCTTATGGCCATTCCACATTTCATAAGGTTTTTTAAACCCCATTGCAGCCGAAGGTGACCTATTCATGACATAAGCAGCTGTTGAAACAACTTCTCTCCAAAATGATTTTAACAATCTAGCACGGATTTAAATGCATCTTACTCTCTCAAGTAGGATCCTATTCATTCTCTCAGCTAGGCCATTTTATTTAGGGTTTCTTGAGACAGTTAAATGCCTAAGGATGCCATTTTCTTTACATAGTAGGGCAAAATTATTATTACAGAACTTAAATCCATTATCTGTTCTAATGACCTTAATTTTCATTCCTTTTTGATTTTCTATTAAGGTTTTCTAGATTCTAAAAGCTTCAAAAGTGTGATCTTTTGCCTTTAATACATAGACCCAAACCATCATAGAGAAATCATCTATGATTGATAAAAAATACCTTGCCCCACCATGAGTTAAAATTTGACCAGGGCCCTACAAATCTGAGTGAATGTATTCTAAGGGGGCTTTAGAGATGTGGTTTGTTGTTTGCTTTCTTAAGGAATTTTTCCTTAGAAGACTCACCAAAAATACAAGACTCACATTGGTCTAATTCTGTTATATTTTCTGCACCTAGGATTCCTTGTTCGAACAATTCTCTAAGACCTTGCTCACTTATGTGAGCCATCCTCTACTGCCACAATTTTATATGTTCATAGGTTTGGTTCTCACCTATAATTGCCTCACCACTTTAAGTGGTTGCTTGCAGCACATAAATGCCATTCTGGAGGACAATTTTCCTGCAAATGAGTGATCCATGAGATACTTTTAAGACTCCACCATCCCCTTTATAGGAATAGCCACTCGTCTAATTCTCTTAGGGAGATCAAATTCCTTTTCAAATCGGGAACATACCTAACAAAATTAAGTGTTTTAACCAATCTATCATGCATTCTTTTTTTTTTTGGATCAAATCAGTAAATATGTATAAATGATCAAAATGTACATACAATCACTGAGCTTACCTAAGGACATGGATAAACATCTAAAGACTATAGGCCTAAAGCAAGGGCTTCAAAATGGATCAAAACTTAAGGATACATAGTAAACATTACTTTGTATACAAATGTTTTAATCCTACGAATGAGACCTTCAATTGTAGATTGGACATTATAAAAAATTAAACAATTCCTTGCTGCCCAAATCTGATAGATTAAACAGGCAACGACAATTTTGTTGGCCTTACTTAACCAAGAGGAACCCCTGGCTTCTTTCTTCAGCCACTTGAGAGCACTCGAGATCAAAGTCATGGCCTTGGAGATGCCCAACCACACTCTGATATGTGTCCGAACTGCCAAGCTAACAGGGCATAGGAAAAATAGGTGTGCCATTGATTACACATCCTCATTGCACATGGGACAAGTCTGATCAATGTCCAAAAATAGGAGTTTATCTCTTGTTAGAATGCTGGATCTAGCATACAGCCATAGCATGAAAGTATGCTTGGGAACAAGGCAAGGATGCCACACAACCTTCCCCCAAACCTTGGCTTGGCCTTTCGGACGAAAGAACTCATAGGCCACACTAACATCAAACATAGGACCTTTGGTGCTACGATGAAGCGGAACCATAGCAGCCTCAGTTGAGCCTTGCGCCGAACAAATGACATCTCTTATAAGCAGCAACCCTTTCATCAAAGGGGAATCCTCATTTCGCACCTGCCTCCACCAGACGGAGACCGATGGCAGAAACTCTTGGTGTATCCACTGAACCCACAGAGTGTCTTTCTTTCGGTGAATATCCCATAGGGTCCTGACAAGAAAGCCAGAATTCCAACATTTTAGATTCTTTAGGCCAAGGCCCCCCTCACATTTAGGAAGGCATACATCCTTCCAGGCAACTAGGGAGGCCTTCGAATTCCATAGGTACTGCCTGCATAAGCTGTAGATCTGCTCAATAATCATAGATGAAATCGGGAGAATGACTAGTCAAAAACACACCACACCTTGCAAAACAGCTCGAATAAGCTCCAACCTCCCTGCATATGAAAGGGAAGCAACATTCCATGCTTTTATACAGTCCGATATCTTAGCAACAAGTGGCTCATAGTGATTAACCGTTTGCTTAATCACAGCTAAGGGAATACCAAGGTACCGAAATGGCATAACCCCTTTGGGAAAAACAAGTTAGATCAAGGATGCTTTGGAGCTCCTTTTCCTCGTTTGCTTAAGGGCGCTGGCCTGCAGGCCCGACTTGGCTTCAAAATCCTTAAGGTAGTCCATGATAATACGAATAGAAGGAACATCCCCTCTAGCAAACAACATAAGATCATCAATAAAGGCCAAATCAGATATCTTTAGCTTATTACGTTTGGGGTGGAAGTTGAAATCCGACCCAGCAGTCGCCACATTAAGGGCTCTAGAAAGGCACTCTAGGCATAACACAAGCAAAAATGGAGAAAGAGGGTCACCTTGCCTTAGGCCTTTCTTTTCCTTTAAGAAACCACACGTTACCATTGATAACAAGGGAGTAGGAGGTCATAGATACACATTCAAGCACCCACCTAATAAATAGGGGCGGGAAACCCAAACCTTCCAAAACTTGTTGTAGGAACTGCCAAGTAACTGAGTCATACGCTTTACAAAGGTCCTCCTTAATGAGACATCTCGATAAAATCCTCTTACGTGCATACTTCCTCAACAACTCCTGGGCAAGTTGCACATTTTCCGCCAAACTCCTACCATGGATGAAAGCGGACTTAGCTTTGTCAATAACTGATCCGAGCAGGGGTGCCAACCATGAGGCCATGATCTTAGTAATAACTTTATAAATTACATTACACCAGGCTATAGGCTGATAATCCCCCACAGATTTAGCATGGCTCGACTTAGGGATCAACATGATCGCTGAGTGGTTGATCTGCTTGAGGAGATTGCCTTAGGAGAAGAACTCAAGAACAACTTGACATAAGTGGTCACCCACGATACTCCAAGGCTTTTTGAGGAAGCAAGGAGAATAATCCATCAGGCATTCTTAATTTTATGTCTCCTATACCCTTAATATTGCACTCATGGTTGTTCCCTAAAATCACTTTTCCACCACCAATATCTCTATAGTTTAAGAATATTTTTTTATGGGGTGTCATGTGAAATGAGCAACCCAAGTCTAATACCCACACCTTATCTTTTTTGCATGATGCAACCAATGCAGCTGAACTATCATAGTCATACTCACATAGGGAGGATGAAGTTTTTGGATTCAATCTTTCTTGATATTCCCTCTTTCTCCTATGACAGTTTTTCTTAATGTGACCTTCTTCATGGAAGTGATAGCACTTGATAGTTTTCTTGCCTCTCCTAGACTTTGACTAAGACTTCCCCCTATTCTTAAACTCTCTTAGTTCTTTTTCTGTAAGTGTGAGATTCATAGAACACAAATCAAAACTGAAACGGCTACAAGCCAAGGCTAAGGCATACCCCGGACCGACCAAAAACCAGGGGCATGAACATAACAACGGTCACCCACTGGGGAAAAAGATGAAAAATAAGAAAAACATAGGAAGAAGCAAAATAAAAGACCTGTGAAGCACGAAAATGGCTCGGAGGCGCCATTTCGGCGTTTCTGAACCGTTTCCCGTTTCGGAAACGAAAAAACGGCCAAAAATGTTTTTCGGGTCGTTTGTGTAATTTTTAAAAAATTTTGGGCCATTTCAGAATTTTAGAAATGTAACAAGAAACTCATTTCCTGCGCCTAGATTGCGCACACCCGTTGCACACAACAGTCATATGTGTATATTTATTTATGCTCACATCCCTAGCTTACACAACAGTCATATATATATATATATATTTATTTATGCTCACATCCCTAGCTTCCTCTTTCTGGCCCCCAGCAGTCATATATATTTATTTATGTATACATATGCAAAGATGCAACATAAATATACATGCAAAGATATATATATATATATGTATGAACCTAACAACATATATATATTTTTATATATGTTTGTAATACATTATAAAATTTATGTTTGAATATTTTTTTATATTTTTATATTAAAAATTATATTTATAAAAAAACCCTTATATTTTTAAAATTTATTATTTACCCCGCGTCTTCGTTTCCTACTTTTTTTTTAAAAATGTCATTTTTGCGTTTTCGTTTTCTATCAGAAACGTCTCCCGTTTCCGTTTCCGTGCAACCTAGTAAAAGATAATATGTACAGAAAATAAACAAAAGTTTGGAAGTGATCGAAATCAACAATCCATCTCGAAAGAACAAGTATGTTGTACTAATCATGAGCAGGAAAACTGCAAATGAAGCAAGCCCCAATTGGAGAGGCAGCATCGAACACAAGGCACCGAAGGGACTAGTGCTGAGCAAAATCACAAAAGCCAGCCTCTAGTAACAAGCAAACAACTCCTCAATGGGGAGGGAGAATCGTGTCCCTTGGAAGACGCCAAATATGACAGAGCATAACTCTGAATAGACGGTCTGAGTCGAGGAGTTGTCAAATGGGCCCACACAGAGCATTGAATCTGATGAGCCAACTGAGAGGCATATCTCTCCTAATCATGGAAGCACTTGTTATTACGTTCCCTCCAGATAAAATACACCATAGCGTGAAGCACTAGTCTATTCGCCACCTGCCACAGACCTTTGCCACTCCATCTCGTAGCAACCCAAAGCACTCTAGAATCCCATCGACGCCAAGGCCAATTGAATTTCTTTGATCTGCAGAAGAATGTCATCACCGCTCTGGAATAAGGGCACTCGAAGAAAAGATGACTATGTCTCTCCGCATTCATCCTGCAAATGAAACATCTATTCGAAAAATATAAAAAATGGTTAATACGGTCAAGTGTGGAAAGTCTCTCCCGAATTGCTAACCACAGAATAAAAGAATGAGTTGGAATACACTTTGACGACCACACAAGCTTATGCTAAAGGACCTGGGGGTGCTGTTCCTGGAAGTCCTTAAGAGCAACCCTAACGTAAAAAACACCATTCGCAGCTAGGAGCCAAAAATTCTCGTCCCGACGTTGAACGCGAGAGAGACTAGGAAGGTGTTTCCTAATAAGATCATAAGCCAGACAGGGGAAAAGGTCGGGCCAATTCCAAGAGCCATTCTTAATGAAATTAGAGACCGTGGCCAATGTATGGATGCCTAATTGCTGAGGCAATTGGTGAGAGAAACGATCAATAAACACACCCACAGGGTATCATTGATCATGCCAAAGAAACACGCTACCACTACCAATTTTCCACCCCACTCTAGATCGCATAACTCCCCTGAGGGAGAGCAGCTTCCTCCAGTGTCATGGACAAGCGTATGACACTTTAAGGAGCTAGAGGCGCGCTCCCTTAACTCGATAGGTATGCACCCACTTCACCCAGAATGACTCCCCATTGTCTGAGAGCAAGCGCCAAATAAGCTTGGCGACAGGGGCTTGAGACCCAGACCCCCTTGCGCCATGGGGCAACAGTTCTCCCGCCAAGCACTTTAGCTCTATGGGGGTCAGCGTCATCACCACTCCATAAGAAATTACGTTTTGATTGCTCAATCTCATGGGTCACTTATTTCGGCAAAATAAACACAGAGTCTCAATACACGGAGATAGTGGGAAGAACAAACTGAGGTAACTGAAGGCGGCCCCCAAAGGAGAGCCACCTACTCCACTAAGAGCAAATCTTATTCTTAACCTTATCAATGATAGGCCGGCAATCCCCATAAGATAACTTGATGGAATGAAGAGGCATCCCCAGGTATCGCATATGCAACTCACCTCTCTAGAAACTCGCAATAATCAAAATATTCCCCCTTAAGGACTCATCTTTACAAGAGATGAAGCAACTGCTTTTTAAGGGATTGGCCTTGAGGCCAGACAAACTAGAGAATCTCTCCAAGCAAAATTTAAAGATACCCATCGAAGCAAGATCGCCATAGGAGAACAAAAGGTGATCGTCTGCAAACATGAGCATCACCAGCAGAGTCTGCTCACGTTTCCAGTGAAACTGAAAATCTGGAGACCTTGTTTGATGGCTAACAATGCCATGCAGGATTTGCATCACAAGGACGAAGAGATAAGGAGATAGAGGGCCCTGTTGCCTAAGGCCTTGACCACCATGGAAGAATTCGTTTAACTGCCCATTGGTTTTAATGGAATAACGAGGAGTAGTGACACACTCGTGGATTCAGCTATAAAACTACGGAGGGAAATTCATAAGATGAAGGATAGTCAAGAGAAAGTCCCACTCCACAGTGTCATAAGCTTTAGCTAGGTCTATTTTCATTGCACATCGAGGAGGCCCCTTGTGAAGGTGATATTGGAACACGAGCTCCTGGGCGAGCAAGACGTTATCCCCAATTGAACACCCAGGCACGAATGCTGCCAAAGCCTCATTCACAAGACCAGAAAGCACGGGTTTGATTCTATTAGGCAAAATTTTGGTGATGACTGTTGTGACATTTCTACTAGGTTAGATTAAATGTAAACATGTATTTTTTTTTTTGTATTGCTGCATAATTCTTTTTTGTTTGGGTGTTAGAATTAATTTCTCTTCTAGAAGGTTTGTTTCTAAAAGGGGTGGCTGTCCAATTAAGTTAGTTCGGTTAGTTGGGCAGTTAGTTATTTTCTTCTTGTGCTGCTCTCCCCTATAGCTTATAAATAAGGGTCGTGGGATAGGAGTAGCTGTAGAGAGTTTAGTGCACCTATATTTGTGAAGTATAGCTTCCAATTTCTGACTTGTATTTGGGATTGAGTGCGAGAGGTAGAGAGTTGTTGGTTTATAACTTGTATTCTCTAGGATCCTAATAGCCTTCAGTGTATATGGGCGAGAGGGGATTCAGTTTTCGTTGTAATCATCCCATGGATGTTTCAAGATACTGGATTGTCAAGGTGCCTAGCAGTCTGGATGTAGGTCTTTTTTTCAACACTGAACCAGGATAATTCCTTGCGTGTTTCTCCTGTGTGTATTATCTCTTTTATGTGTTTTTGTTATCAGTGTGTTCTTGAGTGTGATAGTGAGCTAGTTGAGTTGAGAAAATAAGTTGAGTGCTGTGAGTTGCTCTAACAACTTAGTATCAGAGCCAATAAGTCTTCCTCGGCGATCAAGATTTTCATGAAACTCAAGGAATCTCGTTGTTTTCAGGAAAACGATATGGCGCTATCTACCTCCAGATTTGACATCGAAAAATTCGATGAGTCAAATGACTTCAGTCTATGGAGGATAAAGATGGAAGCGCTCCTTTGTAGTCAAGGACTCGAAGGATCTCTGGAGCAAGAAACCAAGACAACAGACGCGAGCAATGGGAAAGAAGTGCCAGTGTTGATTGAGGAATAAGAAACGATCAAGAAGGAAATAAACAAAAAGGCTTACAGTATTCTGATCTTATGTCTAAGAGATAAAGTACTTTGAGAAGTCTTGAAGTGGAAGACTGTAGCAGAAATCTGGAAGAAACTTGAGGATCTCTACCTCCAAAGAACTCTGTCTAGTTGTCTCTTCTTAAAGGCCAGGTTTTGTAATTTCAAAATGCAGGAATCCCAGAAATATCATGACCATATAGATGATTTTAATAAACTGTGCCTTGACTTAGAGAACATAGGATTGTAGTATGAAGAGAAGGATAAGGCTTTAGTTCTGTTATACTCCCTACCTAAGTCCCATCGGAATTTTGTAGACATCTTTCAACATGGTAGAGATAAGCTCTCATTAGAAGATGTCGTAGGTGCTTTAAATTCGGAAGAACTTAGGTTCAAAATGAATGAGAAATCCTCTCCTGGGGATGCCTTATCTGTTAGGTCAAGAAGCACTAAGAAAGATCATAAAACCAGGGGTAAATCATGGTCTAACTCTAGAAATGGGAAAGGCCCAATAAAATGTTACTATTGCCAGCAAGAAGGCCACATTAAACGGCTATGTCCAAAGAGAAAGAAAGACTTAGCAGATAAAGAACAATCAGGAGATGGAGGAGCCAACTATTGTGACTTTTGTTATGATAGTTCTGAAGCCCTAATTGTTAGTGAATGCTTAGACAGCCTAGAGTGGGTTCTAGACTCTGGCTGCTCTTTTCACATGACCCCAAGAAAGCAGTGGCTGCAAAACTTCAGGGAAATTAATGGTTGAAAGTCTTGCTTGTCAATGACCATGACAGTATGGTTCAAGGGGTAGGAGATATTAGGTTAAAGCTTCATGATAGCTCCATAAGAACCCTCAGATCAGTGAGGTATGTCCCTGATTTGCAGAGAAACATGGTTTCTCTTGGAGAGCTAGGCAGAAATGGTTTGAAGTTTAAAGGTGATGGTGGATCATTTCAAATTTCAAAGGGCTCATTGATTAGTATGAAGGCTGTTTTAAAGAGTGGAATTTACTTATTGTAGGCCACCACTTTATGTGGTGAAGTTTCAACTGCTAGCATTAATTCTAGATCTAAAGCAATTCTGTGGCATCTAAAAATGTCACACATAAGTGAGCAAGGGCTCAAGGAACTAGCTAGTCGGGGTATTTTAGATGTGGGGTAGTCTCTAGAATTGTCTAAATGTGAATCTTGCATCTAAGATAAGGCAGCCAAAGTAAAATTCAGCAAATCAGCAATCCATTCTTCTAAAGCACCCCTAGATTACATACATTCTGATTTATGGGGTTCAAGCCCAAACAGAAACCCATGGAAGGTCTAGATACTTCCTATCTATTATAGATGATTTTTCAAGAATGTTGTGGGTATATGTCCTAAAATCAAAAGATAGCACTTTTGACACATTTAAATCATGGAAGAGTATGGTAGAAAACCAAAAGGGTAGGTCGGTTAAGGTAATTAGAACTGATAAGGGTTGGAATTTTGTAATAAACAGTTTGGCCAAATCTGTAAAGATAGTGGTATAATTAGAGATCTTACAGCTCCTGGAAATCCAAGCAAAATGGGGTTGCCGAGAGGATGAATAGGACGCTCTTGGAAAGGGTAAGGTGCATGTTTTTTCATGCTCAATTGCCAAAGTCTTTTTGGGGGGAAGCAGTTGTTGCTGCAACCCATGTCCTCAATAGAACCCCCTCAAAAGCTATCAGCCTCTAAACCCCTTAGGAAGGTGGACCGGCCATAAACGAAGCTTAGCCCATCTTAAGAGTATTCGGTTGCCTAGCTTATGCTCATGTAAAGCAAGGTAAACTAGAACCTAGGCGTAAGAAATGCCTCTTTATTAGTTACCCATCAGGTGTGAAAGGTTACAAGCTATGGAACTTAGAATCAGATGGACCTAGGACCATAGTTACAAGAGATGTAACATTTGATGAAAATTATACCATAAAATTAGGAATCAATGAACCCCAGTCAAATCATGAAGAACCTGGAGAATTAGTTCAGGTGGAGATTCCAAATGAAAACCCAAATTTGCCTCTAAGATATTTTAGATTTCGAACAGCTTGATCCTGAATCTTTAAGTAACCATGACCAAGACCAAGGATCTTCCCAAGTGGAAGAGGAAGAAGGTGACAGTGACGCAGACTCGAGCCTTGGACAATCTCCTAATCCTGATAGATATAATGTGGCGAGAGATAGGCAACCTAGATCCCGTAGGCCTCCCCAAAGATATGGTTTCTCAGACTTGGTAGCTTATGTTTTTAATAGTGCTACAGAATCCATAGGAGAGGAACCCCTTACCTCTGAAGAGGCAATGGCCTCAAAAGATGCAAGCAAGTGACTAGGAGCCATGAAATCTGAAATTGCATCTCTTAAGAAGAATCACACCTAGGAATTGGTTGAAATCCAAGAGGACAGCGTGTGGTAGGTTGTAAATGGTTGTATAAAATTAAAGAGGGAGCAGGAGAAAAACCTAAGCCTTGGTTTATGGTTAGACTAGTGGCTAGGGGCTTCACTCAAGTTCAAGAAGTTGATTTTAATGAAGTGTTCTCTCCAGTTGTGGAGCACACTTCCATAAGAATTCTCCTAGCCATCACTGCTCAATTGAACTTACATCTTGAGCAAATGGATGTTACAACCGCCTTCCTTCATAGGCACTTAGAGGAGAGAATTTTGATGAATCAACCAAAAGGTTTTGAAGCTAAGGGAGAGGTTGAGAAAGTGTGCTTACTTAGAAAGTCCTTGTATGGACTTAAGCAATTCCCAAGACAGTGGTACCGAAAATTTGATTCAGTTATGTTAGACCAAGGATATTTTAGGAGTTCCTATGAATGTTGCATCTATTTCAAACACATCTCGTCCAATATTTCCATATATTTACTGCTCTATGGAGATGACATGCTTATAGCAAGTCAGTCCTCTCAAGAAATCTAGCTTCTCAAGGATAAATTGGGGGCTGAATTTGAAATGAAAGAGCTTGGAGGCTAGAAAAATTCTAGGAATGGAAATTTGAAGAGATAAGCACCATAGGAAGATATATCTTTCTCAAGAATCCTACTTAGCAAAGCTGCTAGTTAGATTCGGTATGGCTGAAGCTAAGGGCAGTTATTCTGGCATTTGCTGCCCATTTAAAGTTATCTTCAGCCCAGTCCCCTAAAGATGAGGAAGAGAAGAGGGAAATGGATCATATCCCTTACTTTAGTGTAGTAGGCAGCATCATGTATAGCATGGTGTGTACTTGGTCGTATTTTGCACATGGAATGAGGGTCATCAGCCGGTTTATGGCCAATCTAGGGAAATCTCATTGGATGGCAGTGAAATGGATGCTCAGATACATTAAAGGGTCTATAAACAATGCTTTAACCTATGGCACAACTAAGTTAGGAGAGGAAGCTAGCATCCTAGGATACTCAGTTGCTGACATAGATAAAAGGAGATCCACAACTAGGGGTGTGCATTCGGTTATAACCGAACCGAATCAAACCGCCCAAAAATCAATAATTGAACCGAATCGGAAACACTAACCGAACCGAACTGACCGCCAACAATGGTATAACTGAACTAATCGAAACCAAAATAATCGAACTCTAAAATGTCCTAACCGAACCGAAACTGTAATCGAAGTTTTGGCTAAACTACTAATCGAACCGAGAATCGACCACTATATAATCGAACCGAACCGACCACTATATAACTAATGTTTCTAGTGTTAAGAATTAGAGTTTAAACAATTTAGATAGCAAGAGCCAAAATATGCAGCTGAAGAAAAGTAAGCAGTGAAACACCTAATGCATATGCCATAAATTCTAACATCTCAATGTTGAATTTTATTAAAGTTATACCACTAGAAAACTCTTACACGCCCACACACACATATATCTCCATGAGCCCATAAAACAGTAGCAGTTCCACTTCCTTGAATATAGCCAGCTTACTAGTATTAAAATACGATAATATTTATTCTAGTACCCTGCTACAGAGGGCAAAGGAAGACCAACTCACTCGTGGGTAAGGATCGGATGATGCCCAATTCCTTCATTGCCAACGGTAATCTCTCTCCATCAGTAACCTGAGATGAAAAAAGAACAGTGAATTTCAATGTCACATTAAGCAGAAATTATTGTAATTTATTACATTCAGGTATAGATAAGAAGCAATTGAATCGAACCTCATAATCTGCTCCAACACTCTTAATGTTAACAGACTGTATTTCATTATGCTTAGCCCATATGATTTTTTCACTATTGTCCATACTAGCTACAGGTACTTCTCGACCAATTTTTACCATAATGGTTCTTCATCATAGCCAATTACAACCGTGTCAAAAAAGTACAACAGACAGAAAATGAAGCTGTAGTTAGACAAGTGTTAAACACCCTCAAGGATAAGGGCATCAAATTTAGCATGAGTACTTAAAACTTTTATATCCTAATTATTTGCTTGAAATTTCAATATACTATTCAATAAAAGGATTAACACAATTAAAAGGCAAGAGGTCTTGCAGGGTTTAGTTAATGAGTATCTGATAATTTTAGCATGATTTCAAGCCCTCTAATGCCTGATATACCAGATTGGGAAATCCAAAGACAGGAAATTGAAGATTTTGAATGAAACAAGCTCACAGATGTAACAGTAGGACAATTTCACTAAATTTCAAATTTGTAACATATCACAATTACAATGACACCCCCCTCTCCCCTCCCCCCCCCCCCCAAAAAAAAAAAAAATAAGCATGTGGATGTGGGTAGGAAAAGAAAAGGAGAGGGAAGCTCACCTGCCAAACTCTTTCAAGACCATAATTTAGAGTGTTCTCAACGCTGCAAATCAGTAAAACAATTTAGAAACATTAGAAACAACAGAAAACATTCCAAATACTTATAGAGTGATAGAAGTTAAAAACAAAATTTCAGAATTGGTTATGGCATAGAGTTCTGACTGCTGGTAATTAAAAAAAACCTCAAACACAGTCAACCGAAGCAAACCAAATAACCAATAGATATTGAAATACTGAGAGGTTCAAATTCTTTTACTTACAAATGCATGAGTCTTCAAAATCTAAATTTTCATAGGTGCGGGGCTGTCAACAATAACCTTTGCCAATTGTAAAACAATATATAAAATTAATTAAATAATTTAAAAGTAACAAGTATTGAACTAAATTTTTTTTAAAAAAAGAGTAATAATGAGTTTATTTTTTTAAAGTTGTTCAACATGATCCAAATCTTCTTCAATAGTCATTGGGGTGGTAGATGACCGAAGCCAATCTTGCGTACAAATCAGAATTTCAACTATTTTAGGAGAAAAAGAACTCCTAAATGGATCAAGTACTCGACCCCCTGCACTGAAGGCCGACTCAAATGCAATAGTAGAAACTTCAATTGCGAACACATCCTGGGCCATAGAAGATAGAATAGGAAAGCGATGACAATTAACTTTCTACCAATTCAAAATGTCAAAGTCATCAGTTTCTTGCTCACACACTTCACTTAAATATTTATCCCATTTTGATGGCACAGTTGTAGACCCACTACCACTGGCATACTTATACTTTTTGAAACGAGAACTAAGTAAGTTTGGTCTGCTAGATTTTCCCTTCTCGACATTCTCCACAACAAGTGGAGTAGACACTTGAGACTGTTCTCCTACTTCACCTTGAGGTGCTAATTTTTTTTTATATTTTTCATACAAAGCATGTACGACATTTTTTAAGGACAAAATTGCAACAACCCCTTTCTCACCTAGATACATCTCCTGAAGTGCATACTCCATAAGCTCTAACTTGTGCCTAGGATCAAGCACCACAGCGATGTAAAGCAGGTGATTTATTTTTTCTGGATCCCCCCAATATTTATCAAACTTTCTTTCATTTTTCCAGCCTCTCACTCAACTCAAGATCATCACCTTCCTACCACTCATGTAAGAGGTAAGAGATACTGAACAATATTAATCTCATGGAAAAAAGTATTGGAGGTGACATATGAAGTACTCGAAACTCGCAAATTAAGCTCATAAAATTGTTACAACACTTTAACGAACATTCTGACCCTCGTCCAATCCTTAGGCTTGAGTCTCCCATCAATAGTAATAACCTATTGTATGTCATTATTCCAACTACTTGTACCAAGAACACCCATAAAACATGCTTATTCCTTATCAAATCTCTCAAAAGCCCTCTCAAACTTTTGAGCAGTCTCTAACATCAAGTGTGTGGAGTTCCATCTAGTTGCAACATCCAAAGACAATAGACCCTTAGATTCGATTTTTTCAACTTCCACACATTCTTTGAATTTTCTTAGTCGTGCTGGAGATTGTCTAATATATCTGACTGCATCCCTAACTCTTGTTATTGATTCATCTAGCTCTTTCAACCCATGTTGCACAACCAGATTTATTATATGAGCTACACACCTGATATGTAAATAATTGCCACTCATAATGCTAGCATCCCATTTTGCCATTTTTTTCTTGAAGTTACCCACAATATCATCATTTGAACTAGCATTATCTACTGTCAAAGTCAAAATTCTATCAAGTTTCTATACCATTAGACACTTCACAATTGCCATAGCAATGGCATCACCTTTGTGACTATATATTGGACAAAAATTTAAAATTTTTTTCTTCAATGTCCAATTATTGTCAATATAATTCGTCGTCAAGCACATATAATTAATTCTTTGAATGGAGGTCCATGTATTTGTGGTTAAACAAATTCTTTGACATGAATTTTTTACCTCATTCATCAATTTCAACCTCTCTTCATTGAATAATTCAAAACAATCATGAGAAATTGTCTAACATGAAGGAATTCGAAATTTTGGACAAATCACATTAATGAAGTGCCTAAACCCTGACGCTCGACAAATTTGAAAGGCATCTCATCTACCATCACCATGCGAGCTAAAGTCTTTCTAGCAAGCACTTGATCAAATTTCTAATTCACCAATCCTATACTCTCCCCTTCTCTCTCACCCAATGTTGAAGATTATTGCAAGTTTAATTGCATTTGGTAGGTTTCCAAAACATAAGGGTGTTTTTTACATGTTCCCATATGATTCCTTGAAGCCGTAGTCCCATTTTTTTGGGGATCACAATGGAACTCCCTAGAACAATAGTTGCATCTCCCTTTAATCTGACCTTCTGAATTTGTACACTTAGTAAAATGATCCCACACATCTAACATAGTTTTTTACATGTTCCCATATTATCTCTTTTATGTGTTTTTGTTATCGGTGTGTTCTTGAATGTGATAGTGAGCTAGTTGAGTTGAGAAAATAGGTGGAGTGCTGTGAGTTACTCTAACAATGACTTTATACAAGACGTTGCAACAAGAAATAGGCCTAAACTGGGACGGCGAATCGGGGTTGGGACCTTAGGAACTAGACTAATGATAGTCGCATTCATCTGCTCTAAAAGACAGCCTGAGGAGAAGAAGCTCTTGACATCCTCCACCACGTCAAGCCTCACAATCCCCCAAGCCCTTTTGAAGAATTTAACAGTAAATCCGTCTAGCCCAGGGGCTTTATCGTCCCCAATGTTGAACAAGGCTCCTTGAATTTACTCTGATGAGACCTTAGCAATAAGGCCCCCCCACTGATCCTGTGACAAGTATTTATCAATAGAAGGGACAATCTCTTCAAGGGACACAGGGGGGTTGAACGGGCACTGTGACCAAAAAAGTTCTAGAAGTAGGAAAGCATACATCTCGCCACATCTTCTTTAGAATCCACAATAGATCCATCTTCTTTTTGGAGACTATAGATATGGTGATTATTTCGCGCTAACATGGACTGGAAGAAGAAGCGAGAACATTGGTCCCCCTCTGCAAACCACTTTATCCGAGCTCTGAGGTGAAAATAATCAAATTCCTGCACCAGAGCCGTTGAATAATCTCTATTAAGATCGAGCTCCCGCTGGGGAAAACTAGGATCATGAGGTAAACTCTCTTCTTTCAGCCCTACTCCTAATAGTAAGGACATCTTCGGCAGCCTTTCCTTCTATTATCTATTGTAATTCCTTAGAGTTCAATGCATCTATTACATCCTCTATGGTCAGTGTGTCCTTACGATGTTTTAATATATCCACGAAAGTTTCATATGACTTAGACAAAGAATGCAATAATACTAGGGTTTTATCTTCATCATCATAGGTTGCATCTATGTTTTTTAAGTCAAGACATAGCTCATTGAAGTCATCTATATGACTTTGAAGTTTTTGACCTTCTTGCATCTTAAAGGTAAAAAATTTAGCCTTCAAGAACAGCGTACTTGATAGGGATTTTGTCATATACAAGCTCTCTAATTTTAGCCACAATTCTGTCATAGTTTCCATATTTGAAACCTCCGTATGAACTTTGTTTCCTAAACTCAAGATTATGGTATTGTATGCCTTCTTGATAATTTCTCTCTTCCTTTCTTCTGAATATGTTTTCGACATTTTAGACTCTGCATTGAGAGCTTCCTCTAACCCTAATTTTCCCAATAGAGCTCTCATTTTTATTCTCCAAAGGCCAAAATTATTTGATCCATCGAACTTCTTGATGTCATACCTAGTGGTAGAAGCTATAAAAGCCAATGCAGTGGATTATCCTATTCGTTTCTAGGGTTCTTGGCAAATCTTGATTGAGTTTCCTGGCTCTGATACTAATATGTTATGATTAGGAGTGCTAAGACCACTATAATCTCAGCCAAATGTAAAACAAACCCTCAGTCAAATTCAAATCAATCAACAGAATGTAAAGGCGAAATTTAAAGCAATAATGGAACCAAGGAAAGAGATAACCAAACCACACAAGAGATAAGAATTTATCTTGGTTTAAGATTGCTGTGAGCAATCCTACATCCAGCCTTGGTTCGAGAGCAATCCAATAGAAATCTTGTACGAATCAGTACAAAAAACCCTCACACCTCTCTTCACGAGTACACCCTACCTATGAGATTACAAAGTACTCCATACAAGCCTTTCCTCTCAAATTACTGCACTATCACTCGTTTACAAAATTGAGAATGATCAAATGATCACAACTATCTGCCTAAGCATTCTATTTATTAGAGGATTTGGGCAGATATTACAAAGGCTTTAAGTTAGGCTACAAAAAGTCTAAATTACCCCTCATATATACAACATAAGATGGCCTCTTCCTAACTTAGTTTATTTAGCCGCTTTTAATGACTCGAAAGTTCTCTTGATTCCTTCGATCCTTCTAGAAAAATACTCAATGCAAAACTCAACAGCCTTCTTCAAGAGGGATACATGGAACATTGGATGCAGCCCCACTCCATCAGGAAGTTGTAATTGATAGGCCACTGGCCTTATCTTAGCAATGATCTTGAAGGGCTCGTAGTACTTAGGGTTGATTTTAGATGTAGGAACCTTACTAGAAAGGTGTTGTTGAAACCTTTTTTATATTCACATAGTCCTTCTCCCCTACCTCAAAGGTCCTGTTTGAGCGGTGTCTATTAGCCATTTGCTTCATCCTCTATTGTGTCGTAGTAAGTTCCCTCCTTATCACTTGCAATGCCTCTTGCCTTGCCTGCAAGTACTGATATGTTGTGGTCTCTACTAGAGTGCAATGCCTGATAACAGGAATTATAGGGGGTAAATACCCAAAATGTCCTTCAAACAGAGTCCTCTTGTGGATTGTAAGGTAGTTGCTATTGTACCACCATTGTGCCAAAGCTGTCCACCTACTCCAACTCCTTGGCTTTGTAAAGCACAATCACCTTAGGTTCGTTTCTAAACACTACTTTACCCGGTTGGTTTGTCCATCTATTTTTGGATGGTAAGTTGATGATAATTGCAACCCAATTCCCAACCCTTGGAACAAGGTTTTCCAAAACTGACTTGTGAATATCTTGTCTCTATCAGAGACTATTGCCCTTGGCAACGCATGTAGCTTAAACACCGAGTCCATCAACTTCCTAGCTACTTTTGTAGCTGTAAACGAATGTGCTAGGGTGATGAAATGGTCGATCTTGGTCATTCTGTCAACTACCACTTGGATAGTATCAAATCTCTCTGACCTGGGTAGCCCTTCTACAAAATCCTAGCCCTTCTACAAAATCCATAGAAATTTACTCCCAAGCTTGGGAGGGTATCTCCAAGGGTTGGAGGAGGCCCAGGTAGGGTACTTGTTCATGGTTGCACCTTTGACAAATGGTGCATTGCAAGTCATACTTGGTCACATCTTTCTTAACTCCTGGCCAATAAAAAAGCTGCCTTACTCGGTGATAGGTCACATTTAGCCTATAATGCCCTCCTATGGGAGAATCATGTAGCGATTGTAGGATTCGTTTCCTTATCTGCTCATCCTCCCCAATTACCACCTTATCATGGTATCTTAGCAATCCCCCCTCAAGAGCATACCTTGAATCCTCCTGGGGTTATACTGATAGCCTGGTTATAATCTCCTTGATCCAGGTTCTCATAATTGCTGCTTATGCCCTACACTCAATCAACCTGCAAAATAGATATGGCATTGCAACTGACTGCATTCTCCCTTCGTGATAATGCATCTGCCACTAAGTTATCCTTATGTAGTCGAACCCCATTAGCTTGGTGATTCCCTTCCACTGGAATTGATAATGTGCTCTCTATTGGGGGAGAAACTTCTGGCTCTCATGGTTTGTTCAGATGGTGAATTACCTTCCTTCCAAATACTATCCCCACTTGTCAATGGCCACTAACACAACCAACAGCTCATTCCCGTAGATACTTAGGCCTAGGTGCCTTGGAGTAAGGGCTTGACTCATATAAGCCATTGGCATGCCCTCTTGAATTAGTACAACCCGTATCCCAATATCAGTCTCTAGAATAAACTCCTCAGAGAAATTAGGCAAGGCTAATATGGGTGCTTGAGTCATAGCCTTCTTAAGTGTCTCAAAGGCATTCTCAGCCTCATCTCCCTAGTGGAAGTTGTACTTCTTTAGCAAATTGGTGAGGGGTTTGTTGATCACCCCATACCCTTTGATAAACCTGCGATAGTAGCCAATGAGTCTCAAGAATCCCCTCAACTCCTTTAGGGTTTTAGGTTTTGGCCATTGCTCCAAAGTTGCAACCTTTTGAGGGTCAGTGCTTATCCCTTTGCCAAATATAATACGATCAAGATATTCCATTGTAGTCTCTGCAAAAGTACACTTCAACCTCTTCACATAAAGTTGATGGTCTTTGTTGAGACTTGGATCTGATTCCTCACACAATTAAACCCTCTCTCACACCCAAACACTTGCCCGATAGAGATAGAAACGAAAGAAATGTAAAACAGAACACAATAATAAGCAAAATCAGTAGAAGAACAAGAAGACTTATCCTAGTTCGGGTAAGAAGTTGCCCTACATCCAGACTGCCAGATGATGCCAACATAATCCACTATCAAAGAAACAAGAATACAACTCTTCCTCGCACACACTTAGGCTAATAATCAATAGCCTCTCACAAGAAAACAAGGACAGAGCACTAGCTCTCTCTGAATTCTATAACTCCTATGTGCGCATACAATAGAAGGATTCTCGCCTGCTTAACAGAACCTATCTACCTGTATTTATAAAAGATAGAGGTGGTTATAACTTAAGGACTGAAATGCAAATAAAAGGAAATACAAGCCTTTTAAGCGGAAATAACCTAAAAGATATTTCCCTTATATTCTAAACACATAAAACATAAGAATGTAAACATTTCCTAACAAACAAATCTGCCCTTTACAGAAACTAGCAGTGATACTAATACAAATTCTAACAATTTCTCCTCCAATTTGATTAGTTTAGCTTTAAGACTTCAAAGAAACTTCCAGATTCTGCTACAGCTTCCTTTTCTTCCATCTTCTGGCTTCCTCCTAAGCTTAAGAGCTTAGACTTCTTCAAGCTACATTAAGTAGCTCCATGCAGTGCTTCATCTTGGCTGTTGGAACAGCCTTGGTGAACATATCCGCTGCGTTTTTCTCTCCTGCAACCTTTTCTAGCTTCAGCAATTTCTTGTCAAGAATTTCCTTGATAAAATGCAAACGAACATGAATATGTTTTGTGTATTCATGATGAGCTTGGTTTTTAGCTAGGTGAATGACACTTTGGCTATCACATCTTAGGGTTGTATCTATCTCCCTATCTAGTAATTCCCCTAGAAGCCCTTTCAACCATATGGCCTCCTTTATTGCCTCTGCTAGGGTAATATATTCTGCCTCAGTAGTGGATAAAGGTACAACATGTTGCAGACCAGCCTTCTAACTGACTGTGGCATTCCAAACCTTGAATACATAGCAAGTGGTTAACCTCCTTCTATCCTGATCCGCTGCATAATCTACATCGGAGTATCCTAGGATCTTAGCTTCTAATTCTTTCCCTACTCCACCATAAACTAAACCAATACCTAATGATCCTCTTAGGTATTTAAACATCCACTTGACAGCACTCCAATGGGACTTTCTGGGCTTGCCATAAATCGGCTAACTACACTCATGGCATGAGCAAGATCTGGCCGAGTACAAACCATGCTGTACATCAAGCTTCCTACCGCACTAGAGTCTGGGACATTCCTCATTTATGCCTTATCATCCTCATTTATAGGAGATTGACTTGATGAAAGCTTAAAGTGCTGAGCAAACGGAGTGCTGACAGCCTTTGTTTCAGCCATACCGAACCTTTGAATTAATTTTCTTAAGTAATTCTCTTATGATAGACCTAGGGTTCTAACCTTTCTATCCCTCTTAATTTCAATTCCCAATATCTTTCTTGCTTCTCCTAGATCTTTCATTTCAAATGATGTTTTTAATTCCAGTTTTAACTGCTGGATTTCTTACCTTGATTGACTTGCAATCAACATATCATCAACATATAATAAAAGATACAAGAAAATGCTATTAGATATTTTCTTAAAATATACACATAAATCATATGAACTTCTTACAAATCTATGATCAATCATAAAAGTATCAAATCTTTTATACCGTTGGCGTGGGGATTGTTTAAGCCCATATAGGGATTTCCTAAGAAGGTATACTTGCTCTATTTTTCCTTTAGATTTGAACCCCTTTGGCTGCTCCATGAGAATCTTTTCATTTAATTCTCCATGTAAGAAAGCAGTAGCAACATCTATTTGTTCTAAGCACAAATCCATGTGAGCGGTTATGGCTAGAAGCATTCTTATTGAGGTGTGCCTTACAACAGGGGAAAATATCTCATTATAATCAATTCCCTCAACCTGAGTAAACCCTCTTGCAACCAGCCTAGCTTTATATCTAGGCTTAGGCTCACTCCCTGCTCCTTCCTTTATTTTATAAAGCCATTTACAGCCCACTATTCTCTGCTTCTTAGGTCTATCAACTAAAGTCCAGGTTTGATTTTTCCTTTAAGAGATTATTTCTGATTCCATAGCCTCAATCCACTTACTTGAGTCCTTACAAGCTATTTTTTCCTCATAAGTTTGAGGTTCATCCCCTGCAACCTCTGATGCACTTGTAAGAGCATATGAAACCAGGTTTTCAAAGCCATGTCTCTTAGGGGTTTGGATTGTCTTTTCTGCCCATCCCTAGCAATATTATATCTTTGCTGGTCAAGCTCATCTTCTGCATCTGAGCCCTCTTTTCTTTCTCCATGAGGGTCAAAATCTTGGTTAGCTATGGGTTCTTCTAGGTCTACATGATGTTCCATGTCCTGGCTTTGAGAGCTAGATGTTTCTACCTTAGGAGAATCTTCATGCCATCCTATTTCTACATTCTCTATTGTAGATGATGGCTCATTTCTACCATTATCATGCAGACCCTTAGCTACTGAATTCTCATCAAAGACGACATCCCTAGTAACTAAGATCTTTTGGTTTTCAGGTTCTAGACTCCATAGTTTGTACCCTTTTACCCTAGTTGGATATCCTATAAAAATGCATTTTTGAGCCCTAGGGTCCAATTTTCCTTGTTTTACATGGGCATATGATATGCACCCAAATACCCTTAGGTGTTTTAGGCTAGGTTTGTGACCTGTCCATTTTTCATAAGGAGTTTTAAATTCTATTGTAGCTGAAGGGGATCTATTTAACACACAAGGTGCTTCTCCCCAAAATGCCTTTGAGAGGTTTGCATGAAACAACATACACCTAACTCTCTCTAAAAGAGTTCTATTCATCCTCTCGGCAAGCCCATTTTGCCTAGGATTTCCTGGGGCAATTAAATGCCTAACTATCCCACTTCCTTTGCCTAGATCAGTAAACTACTTGTTGCGGAATTCAAGACCATTGTCAGTCCTGTTGGTCTTTATCTTCCTTCCCTTTTGATTTTCTATCCTGGTCTTACATGTTTTAAATGCCTCAAAAGTATGCTCTTTTGTTTTCAAAACATAAATCCATACCATTATAGAAAAATCATCTATTATGGACAAAAAATACCTAGTTCCACCATAAGTAACAGTTTGGGATGGCCCCCATAGGTCACTATGAATGTAATCTAGAGGACCCTTAGAAGAGTGAATAGCAGTTTTATTGAATTTTACATTAGTGGTCTTTCCGTAGATACATGATTCACACTTATCTAAACCTGCCACTTGGTTTCCTTTTAAAATCCCTTGGTTTGCTAATTCTTTAAGGCCAAACTCACTAATGTGAGCCATCCTAAGGTGCCATAATCTCGAGATTGAGACATCCTTATTACTGGCCACCGCTGCTTCCCCTTCTAAAGCAGATGTGTGCAGAATATATACTCCATTCTACTAACTTGCCTTCATGCATACTAGGGATCCTTGAAATACCTTTAGAAATTCTCCCTCTCCTTTAAAACTATGGCCAGATTTAGTTAAAGCTCCTAGAGGGATTAAATTTCTTTTTAACTCTGGGATATATCTTACCCCTTGAAGAGTCCAGTAGGTATTGTTAGGCATTCTAAGCCTAACATCTCCAATACCTAGGACCTTACACTCATAATCATTTCCAAGAAGCACCTTACCGCCATCAGCTTCCTGAAAATTTTCAAACCAGTGTTTATTTGGTGATATGTGGAAAGAGCAGCCTGAATCGAGGATCCGCATATCTTTCACTGAGTTCTGAGATACTGTTAATGCATTAGAACTATCATACCCAAACTCGCACACTGGAAATCCACCATCCGAGTATTTTTTATCCTTGAAATCTTTCTTCATTTTTGGACAATCTCTCTTAAAATGCCCTTCTTCTTGACAGTGATAACACTTGACTGGACCCCTCCCATTCTTAGGCTTAGATCTAGATTTATTTTTCTCTTTGGAATCCTTTTTTGTACCCCTAGATCTTGCAGTCAGAACATCTCCACTGGGGGGTCTTTCTTCTTGGTTATACCTTAAATCTTTTTGAATTTAGGGCTCCTATAACATCTTCTAAAGACAACTTATCTTTGCCATGCTGCAAAATATCAACAAAATGCTCATATGACCGAGGTAAAGAATGTAATAAAACTAATGCCCTATCTTCATCATCATATTTAACATTGATGTTTTCTAGATCTAGGCATAGTTTATTAAATTCATCTAGATGGTATTGTAGCTTTTGTTTTTCTTTCATCTTAAATGTAAAGAATTTAGTCTTTAGATATAACCTGGTAGACAAGTTTTTTCTTAAAGTACAAATTGTCCAATCTTTTCTAGATTTCTAAAGCAGTGGTCATTTTCTACACTTCCCTTAATACCTTATCTCCTAAATTAAGGATTAAAGTATTAAAAGCCTTCTCTTCTATGTTTGCTTTCTATTCTGCCGAGAGGGTTTTAGCACTTTGCCCTATCTTTTCTTTATCACTCGATTCCTCTCTTAACGCCTCCTTTAAACCCAGATTTCCGAGGAAGGCTTGCATCTTGATTTTCCATAAAGAAAAATTGTTTGTGGCATTGAATTTTTCAATATCATATCTAGATGCGGAATCGGACATCGCCATTTTCTTGAAGGTTTCTAAGACCAATCTAACAGGTTCTTGGATGAATCTCGAAAGAAATTATGTGAAATCCTAGGCTCTGATACCAAATTGTTGAGACTTGGATCTGATTTCTCACATAATTAAACACTCTCTCACACCCAAACACTTACCCGATAGAGATAGAAATGAAAGAAATGTAAAACAGAACACAATAACAAGCAAAATCAGTAGAAGAATAAGAAGACTTATCCTAGTTCGGGCAAGAAGGTGCCCTACATCCAGACTACCAAATAATGCACAAAATCCACTATCAAAGAAACAAGAATATAGCTCTTCCTCTCTGATCTCTTCCTCGCACACACTTAGGCTCATAATCAATAGCCTCTCACAAGAAAACAAGGACCGAGCACTAACTCTCTCTCAATTCTCTTAACTCCTATGTGCGAATACAATAGAAGGATTCTTTCCTGCTTAACAGAACCTATCTGCCTCTATTTATAAAAGATAGAGGCGGTTGCAACTTAAGGACTGAAATGCAAATAAAAGGAAATATAAGGCTTTTAAGCGGAAATAACCTAAAGGATATTTCCGTTATATTCTAAACACATAAAACATATGAATATAAGCATCTCCTAACAAACAAATCTGCCCTTTACAGAAACTAACAGCTATACTAATACATATTCTAACAGTCTTTGAGGATTTGAAATGCCTTCCTTAGGTGGATCAAGTGTTGGTCTAGGTTAGGGCTGCAGACTAAGATGTCATTAGATAATACCAGCATGAATTTTCTAAGGTTGGGAGCAAAGGTATGATTCGTGAGTCTTGAAAGGTTGTAGGGGCATTTGTGAGGTCTAATGGCATTACCAAGAGCTCAAAGTCCTTGGTGGGTGTGGAATGCCGTTTTAGGGGAGTCATTTGGGTTCATTCTAGTTTGGTGATGCCCTGAGATGAGGTCTAATTTTGAAAAGATGGTTAGTTCATCTAGGAGGTCCTCAATGATAGGTATGAGGAATTTGTTTTTGATGGTTATGGAGTTTAGTTGTCTGTAATCTACACAAAACTTCCATGAGCCATCCTTCTTTTTCACTAGGAGAACCGGGGAAACAAATGGGCTTTGGCTCGATTGGATTAGGGATTTTCCCAACATGTGCTTGACTAGTTTTTCAATCTCAGTTTTTTGAATAGGGGAGTATCGATAGGCTCTTAGGTTACCGATTCACTATTTGGTTTAAGGTGAATTGAATGATCAAGGAATTGGTTTTGGGGAAGGGATGAGGGATTAGCAAGGATTCCCTCAAAATCAATAAGTGAATTCGTTCATGAGAGTGTACCTGATTGATGGCTGGTACTTTAGACTGAGGCTTAGGGTGCCATCCTCTTCCTTGTTTGTCCTTGGGAAGGTCCTCCCTCAAATCCACTTCTATCTGT
The DNA here is from genome assembly GCA_036245055.1 of Diospyros kaki. Taxonomy (NCBI): domain Eukaryota; kingdom Viridiplantae; phylum Streptophyta; class Magnoliopsida; order Ericales; family Ebenaceae; genus Diospyros; species Diospyros kaki. Next base: position 12,142,006 of record BSEG01000015.1, on the reverse strand, counting down.
ATGGCATAGAGGGAATGTAACTGCCCAACAAAGGTCCCTCCTTGCTCCAACAGTCTCTCCAGCTTCTTTCCTGACATGGCCTTGCACTCCCCCTTCTCTTGATGGCCCTTAATAGTGACTTTCTGCCTCTTCATTTCAAATGTGACTTCTAGGGTGTTGAAGTCAAGACATCAGGGGGACTAACCGTCCTCATCCAGTCCACTCTCAACACAATTGGGCAACCTCAAATCTCTTGAGAATTCCTGACCACTCATCACCCATTCAAACTCCTTACACTTCAATTGACTCACCATTTGGCTCCCTTTAGTAATTAGGACATACAATGGGGGAGTTTCTTGCAACTCACATTGCAGGGCAATTGCGGTTTCTTCATCTAAGAAACTATGGGTATTGTCACTGTCAATGAGTACCACCAGCCTTCTTTTTCCTATAATTCACTTCATCTTCATTACTTTGCCTGAGGCACAGCCTTGTAGGGCATGCATAGATATCTCCTCCTCCTCCTTCTCCATCAACTTGTCTTTCCTGCTCTTCCCCTTCTTCTTCCACCTTTTCCTCTTCCCCTTGGCCCTCTATTGTTAGAAGCATCCTTTTACACTGATGTCCTGGGCCATATGTCTCCCCACAACGAAAACAAAGCCCCAGTTGCCTCTTATGATCCATTGTTAAGGCCTTGGCCGAAGTGAAATTGATTGGCTTCTCCCCACTCGTCCACTTTTCTGCCAAGGCTAATTACTCCCCATACTCAATTCGACATGAGAATTCTCTTCTCGACTCCTCTTAGGGGACAACTTATGCCTCTTTGCAAAAGTCTCCAGAGCCATCTCATGGAGATAAGCTTTCTTTGCCACTTAACCTATTGATGTCAGGTAGAGCATATTCATAATGGCCCAGATCTGTTGAATCATCCAACCCACTGATGAAGTTAGACACGAAGTAAGCTTCATCCAAAGAGGGGATGAGACAAGGACAGTAAGGATCTGAGTTCCTCAAATCTCACTTGGTACTTCTCCATTGTCTCCTTTTGTTTCAGCTTATTAAATTCCTCTATGATGTCCATTTTGGTCTTCTCCCCAAATCGATTACGCAGGCCACTTACAAACTCTAACCAACTCCAATCTACCCTGCGTCTACACCAATTCTGGAACGAAGCATTTGGCCACATGATCAAGATGCATTGGAACCATGTTCACATTCTCCCTTTCAGCCACTCTATATTGATAAAACACTTGCTCACATCGTCTAGCCCACCATGTAGGCCTATCTCTTAACGTTGGAATTTCCATCCTAAGCCTCGTAATTGTGGGGTGAGTTCCCCCAACTCCTCTATGGAAGTTTTCCTCTTTTACCTTAACCCTGTCCCCTGCCTCCATCGGATCATGGGGTCTTTGTCTATTCCTTGGCGTCATTAGAATTGGCACCGAGGAAGCCCTGGGGGAAAATCTTTTAGAAGGCTAGCATTAGGCTGTTGAGCAAACAAGCTCAAGGCAGCATTCAATTGCTGGCATAATCTAGCAAATTCATCCTTGGTCCCACTAATGGCTCAATCCAAATTGGTAGCATTCTCTGATCAGCTCCAACTGATCTCCTCTTGAGTATTTCTAATCCCCAACTCCAACATTCCCAAGTGATCTTCTACTTGCTCTTGATTTTGTTGCATACCCAATTCAATGGCATCTAGTTTGGATTCCATTTGCTTCGCTCGAGTGCCTTCAGCCATAACCACTACTCTGGCCAGGTCGTTGGCTCTAATATCAAATGTCAATTATGGGATCTAATGGGAAGTCTCTTCCGTAATTGAGAAAGAGATGAAATTGGCGGGAGACAAGAAACTTGAGATTTAGAGAGAGAGAGAGAGAGATTGGAGAATAGGAGGGAAAAGATCAGTGGAGTAATCCTCATGATCCCCATTCTCATGTGCACTTCTTATTTATAAGGAGAGTTGGTTATAGCTTCTAGAGAATTCATATAACAACTCTTGGGTGTTAGGATCCCAAGTGGCCATGTGCACTTGGCTCTAATCACCTAATTCACAACCTTTAATTACAAACGTGTACCTCCCTCCAATCTTATACATCCAATTACAGTAGTGCCCTCGGGCTGTGACACCTTGCCCCTTGTGCCTCGAACTCTAGGGCCCTTTGCATCTTAATGCACCTTGATCCTTTAATAATTATGCCTTGTGGTAAATCAAACAAAATCCATATTTTTTGGACATGTGAAAATGCGTCTCATCATCAATGGCCTCTTCCAGAAAGTATCATCATTTGAGCTCATTGCTTCTGCAAAAATGGTATGATCATCCTCCACATGGAAAACACTATGTTTAGGATCAGATAAATTTGCACTAGATTCGCTAGAAATGCAATCATGTTTTCCTCTTCTTGCATAGATCTTCAAAGGCTTTGATTCCTTTCACTTCAACCTTTCTTCCTCCTTCACCCTTACAATTTTAGTTCTTAACATAGATCGAAGAAGCATGAGCAAGATAACCCTATACTTAAGATGGATCAAAGGAAGCTTCTTCCCTTTCTAGATTTCACATGGTATGATGTGATTGCTATCTTGCTTTGAGGCACATGATTTAGAACGGGACATGTCCCAAATAAGGCTTCAACTCGCAACCCTAAAGTAGAATCATAACTAAACAACATAGTAAGACCCATACTCAAAATTTTTTCCTTTCAGCCAATCGTTTTGTTGTGATGTACTTACCGCAAAAGATAAATTCCATTATTAGGTAAAACATTTAGTAGTGATGAGTTCCCTTATTCCTTTTCAGGAGTTTGAATGAAGACCTTTGATTTCCACATTTTCTCAACTTCAACTCGTCATGTTTTGAAAGAATCGACAACTTCATCTTTTGTTTGAATAAGATATTCATGAACATGTATAGAGATACATCATCAATGAAGTTAGTAATGCTTTCCACCTCTTGAAAGAATACTTGTCATTTCTCAAGGAATATTATTAGTTTAATTAAGTTTGTTGGAATATCTAAAAACCTTTCTGATTGATGTGTTGGTCGGTGAGTATTTACTAGATGGAAAGCATTTTTTATTATTACTGGGCCATAATCAGATATTATTCGTTTCTTCAACACAAGTTCTGTGGTGTTTAAACGGGCATGACCAAGTCCACCATGTCAAGTATCAATAGGTTCTATGATATAAGCAAATCTCTCACTCACCTGGTACTCTTAATCACTCCATCTTTGTTAGTCAGTCTCTCCATCACCACTCACTATCGGCTAACCCTCCATAGTGAACCTTCGCCACCCTTTCCCCAAACCCCCTATTTTTCCATCCCGTGTCTCCATCGTGCTTCTCCTTTGATATGCCTCTCTTCATCGCATTTGAAGGGAAAGATCAAGCTCTCCAACCCCAATTTCTTAGTTTTTGTGTGGGCAAAACGTAATGAAGAATGTGAAGAGGAAGTTGGACTCAACAGGGCATAATCTGAGCCCTGGGACTGTGTATTTTTATCTTGTATCTTCTTGGCCATGCTTTGTTTTTTGGTTGTTATGTAGTTGTAGTGTCTTATGTTCTAGTTTGTGTATTCTTTCTGTAAGAACCCGTGTCTTTTGGTGTGCCCCCTTGTTCTTTATCTAGAGGGTCTAGATTGTTGGAGTAGGTGTGACTCCTTCGCTCAATCTCACTCTTAATCACTTGTGTGTGATGGTGTTGTAGGAGAGAATAGGTGGAGAGGAACTGACCTTCTTCTACTTTCTAGGTGATTATCCACAATGACTGAATGCAAGCATATTTATAGATGAAAAATGCATATAAAACTAAGTGTAGAAATTGAAGTCTCCTCTGATCTCCTTTCTTGAGATGCAAAGTCTTTATCGAAATTGCAAAGTCCACCTCTTTTTTGTCTTCAATGAGATTGCTTATCTTCCAAGGATCTTATCTTTTCTTCTTCACTCCAGATTCTTCACTCTTGGGTTTGTGTGTTGACGTGTACAAGTTTAGCACTCAACATTGATTTGGCAGGCTTGTTGCTCGCCCTTGCATTGGCTACGGTCCTTTTGGTCACCTTTCATTTCTTCATTGGGATCGCAAAGCTAATTTTTTTAGGCCCTTTACCTTGCGATGGTTCTTTGGCCATATCTGCTAGTTCCAAATCCACCCAGGTTGTTGTAATCTTTTCTAGGGTGCTTATTTTGTTAGTTGGAGGTCTTGCGTCGATCAGTTTTTTTTTTTTTTTTTAATGTCTATTTGGCCTTCTCGTATGCCTGGCAGTAGTCTTTGTGGGTTCTTGCTTGGCTCCGGCCTTAATGTATTTCTGTATGAAAAGAATAAAGAAACTAGTGTCAAAATCTCTTATTGAGAGGTGTGATAACACTTGATGATTGTTAGAGCCTTCCCCTATACAAGGGCCATCAACCCTATCTCTGGGATTCAACTTAGCTCAGGTTTGATTTCGTTTTCTTACAATTTTGCACTAAATGATGGAAATCATGCACCTCTCAATGGCTGATCTAGATGCCCAATATCTAATAAGTAGTTTTAGATATTTTCAGTATGCTAGTATTTTACGGCAAATCGTTTAGACATTCAATTTATGAATGTCTTTTTGGATGTCTTCCTAATTTAGAATGTATGTCTCTTGGATGCCCAAGCCTATTGGGTTCCCAATTCATTAAATTTAAACTAATTACTTGGTTTAAATAATTTTACATCCGTCAAAATAACAGTACATTTGGGGACTGGTTGCATGCTTACTCGGCTGAATCGTAATATTGAGGTTGATGATGCAGTAAAGTTTACATTTTGCTGCATGGCTATTTTCTGTTTGCAATCGTATTATTTTTAACGTTAATTGGAAATCAATTGTAACATCAGCGTCCTTGAATCGAACCATAGACTTTGCTTAATGTAAATCAATTATGTTATGTTGCGGCAAGCTGTTAATAGCGTCTTAAATTATATGAAGACAATTGGGTTTTAGGCTGTTAACTGGAAATGGACAATCTCAAGGTACTGAGATGGTTTGTACGTTGTACTGAACAACTCTACATCAGTAGTAGGTTTCATCACCCCTTGATTCTGATACTTGAAATATTTATGTTTCATTTGTTGGCAACTTGGGGAGTAAATGCAAGTCCGTAAGGTTGTCCAAATCATTAAGGTATTTCCACGTTTGGAATAAAACAAAAGTTTTCTGATTCAAAATTGTTGTGGTAATTGATTATTAAACATATATCTATGCCCCTCTATTCCAAACGCGTACATGTTATTTTCTCCTTGTCCCGTCCCATGATTCTGCGGACAAAATTACATTATGAAAGTAAATGTAGTAGTTCAAGAACGTTAAGAGTGATTAATTTCATATCTTCTGTTGTTATGAAATTCAGTTTGATTTTGTATTTTTTGCTCTCTTTTTTTGATTTTCAGTTTCTATCCTGCTTTGAGAGTTCAAATCTCTGTCGGCTTCTCTTTGTAATGCCGTTGAGAAATTAAGTTTTGAGAATTAAAGTGGGTAAATCACACCAAAGATCACTAAACTTTGGTGTGTTTTTCATTTTAGTCATTAAACTTTAATTCTTTGTAATGTGATCACAGAAATTTTAAAAGTTTTGCAATATGGTCACATATAAGATTTTTCAATTGATGTGGCAAATAATAAAAATTAATATGCAATTACAATCAATCAAATTGTGTCACGTGTCAATATATAATAATATTATATTAAAATATTATTACACAATATTTTTATTATTTGCTACATCAACGTCACGTCATCCACCTTGGCTATGAAGTGGCTGAAAAATCTTATATGTGATCACATTGCAAAACTTTTTAAATTTTTGTGATCACATTGAAAAGAATTAAAGTTTAGTGACCAAAATGAAAAACACACTAAAGTTTAGTGATCTTTGGTGTGATTTACCCAAATTCTTTTCTTCTTTGTTTCTCATCTCTAGTTTCATCTTACAACTAGAATGGCCAGTAGTGTCTTAAATTTTGTATGCATTAGTAGTACTGTGTACAACCTATAATTTCATTATTAATATTTGTCACCATACCCTATACATTAATCTTCAATCCCAAAAAATACCTTGCTTGGACCAAATTTTTGTTGTCTAGTTTCAGTTTGTGTACGTTCTTATTTCAGTTGCAGCAAAATCTTTTACTTTTTTAGTTCCTTTGTCCAATGGTCTATGAAATTATTAGCTTATTCTTTGCAGAGGTATTGACTGGTTAATGTGCCTTCTTTTAGAGCGACTAGAAAGGCAGCATAATAATTGATTCAATACTAAATTTGTCAATTGTTTTTTGTTCCCTGAAGCATGAAGGATATACTTGGAAAGTACTCACTGCATTCAAATAAGATTGAAAGCAAGGACCAACCTACTCTTGAACTGCAGGTACCAATGTTTTAACAGTTGTTCTTTCTTTCATATCGGTTGTTTTCTTATGGCATTTTAAATGGGTTTATCATTTTCTTAAGCAAATAAAAAAAAAAAATTGTTATCATAAAGATGAATTCACAATCTCTTAAGTTTTGGGGGTTTATAATTAATTGATATTTTCGACAACCTGTTTTTGTTGATGCTTAGGATCGGGGAGTTTCGATGAAAACCATGCAATATTCCATTGATTTCTATTTTTTAAGGCCTACTAACTAATCTGTGAATGATGAAGATTCAATTTTGTTCCCTAATTCTTCCAGCTAGAGAATAACAATCTTGTGAGATTGAACAAGGAAGTCTCAGAAAAGACCAATCAGCTGAGGTATCTATTAGTGATCATAGTTAGAGAAAAACTCATATTCACAATCTAGAAACTGCTTCAATAACAATGAAACAATCACATGCTTTTCAGGCAGATGAGGGGCGAGGACCTTCAAGGTTTAAATTTGGAAGAATTACAGCGCTTAGAGCAAGCACTTGAAGCTGGACTAAGCCGTGTCCTTCACACAAAGGTCTTAATTTCCTTCATTTTTTCCTTTCGATTTTGGTTTTAACCGAAGCGGCTGGATTAATTCAGATTAACGGGCGATGTATGGATCATTTCAGGGCGAACGAATCATGAACGAAATTGGCACCCTTAAAAGGAAGGTCTGGAATAGGCCATCCGTGTATCTGATTTTCCTTTTGTTTCAATGGTTTGTAAGATGACACATAACTCGATTCCCTCTTAATCTGAACCTGCAGGGTGATCAGTTGATTGAAGAGAACCAGCAACTGAAACAGAAAGTAAATATGAATCTTCATTACATCATTTTTCTTTCATTAATGGGTTCAGTACTGATATTTTGGACTGCAGATAATCATGCTTTCCAAAGAAAAGAGGCCAGTTGCCAATGTTGCCATTGAATGGGAAAACAATTCGATCCCTGAAGAAGGCCAGTCCTCGGAATCTGTCACTAACGTCTGTAGCTGCAGTAGTGCGCCGCCTCCAGAAGACTATTGCTCTGATACATTTTTGAAGCTCGGGTAAGCTTAGCATTTGGCAAAATACATCTTCCCTCGCCACGATTGCTTTGTCATCTCCGAACAGCATGTTAGGTCTTTTATCCTACCATATAAAGTCAGTTATATGATTTTCGGCTCTTCAATTATTTTTATTTTATATATGCTACCCTTGTATCTCCTATCATTCCTATCTGAGTTTTCTCTTCCTGTGCATATTGTAGTAACGCATCTCCCATTGGAACGATTGCTTTCTAATCTTCGGATTTTAAGCTAATCAGAGCTGCATGCATGTGCATCTCCTATGCAATAAGGCATGAGCTCCAAACTCTCAAACCAAATGTTGAATGAGCTTCTGTTGCAGCTCCAGTGAGAGTTTTAATGGGAGGAATCGCGTAACACAAATAAAAGTTTACTTCTTCCAACTTACATTTTTAACATTTGAATGTTAGATAACTACTTTAATTTATATTTGATTAAGATTGTGTTTCATATAAAAACCAATCTGATTGTGAACATGTGAGTAAGACAGGCTTAGGAGATTTAATTCTATTAGAGTTGTGACAACCATTAATTCAGTTGTTGATAAGCCAGAGATGATGTGTGGCTAAAACTAAATTATTGTAGTTGTGCGACTTGAGTGTGCAACTAGTTATTTGGGAAGGAGAGAATGGCGAGTGTGTTCCTCAATTCGATAACTAAGGTCCTAGAATGTGAGTGACAAGTTATTTGGAATTGGGATGTTCTTGGAAGATTTTGTAATTTTTCCGTGCAAAATTATTAATTAGTGAATTATTCTCTTGTAGTGAGATTGCAGGCGAAGATCTGTTGAAGACAGCCATTTTGTGTATTATGATTTTCTCTTAATTTTTGTGTGATTTAACCTCAAATGGTATCATTTTGGTGCATTCCCATTAAACTACCTGTAATATTTTCCAGTCAACGGCTTATAATCGAGGTCGGTTTCCTCAATGCAGGCTGCCTTATAACTAGCTGTAATTGGAAGGAGATGGAAGGTATCCATAAAGTGTAAGAGGCTATGCCCCCAGGATTAAGGTGTGGTAGTGTTCACTCTTTTTGGAGTTGTAACAGTAAATCACAGTGCAAGTGATGATTTGCGTTGTGTGTACTGCTTAGTCACATTATTATGGGATATAGATATATATATATAGCTGTTCTTAGTTACTTCCCATTTGGTTGTGAATGCAATGCATACAAAATTGTATTACTTTCACTCAACTTGGGATTGGCCACTTGATTGATGTGTTGAAGCTTTTTCAAGTGTAATAATAATTTTCTTTAGTTTTATGATTAACATTCAAATTCCACTAAAAAAACCTGCATATCATTATTGTATGCACTATGCGTGCAATTTAACCGATAGTAACTTTAATTGTCAATTTTTAAACTTAATTGAAATTAGTAGTATTGGCGTTAATCGTACTTTCCACGAGTTAACTTAGTGGCAGAGCTATAACTTGGGGGATGGGGCCACAATGCACAATTTTCTTTTAATGTAGAATCGAATATTTTCAAAACGATGATTAAGGGAAGGGTGGAATTGCAAGATCTTCCTACTTTTTATTTTTTATTTTTTTTATGTTTGTGTCAAAAGTTGTAGTGAAAGCCTTGAGGAGGTGTCATTGTTAAATATTACTCTTCACTCTTTTTGGTTGCTCATCGGTGAAGAGTTATTTCTTTACTTTCTGAAAATCCATACTTTGCGTTCGAATTCTCATATGTGTAGCCCAGCAAGATGAAGAATTTGAATTATTAGCACGTGTTTGCAAAGTTTGATATGAAGTAATTGCCATGTTGATGTTGGGCATGCGTACATGCATATTCTATAGTAAGGATATGGGGGGGAAAACTGTTTCTTAGAGGAGTAGAGAACGGCCAAGGTTGGGTAGTAGGTGAAGTGTTATATATAATATAATAATAGCTTAAAAACAGGTATGTTTAGAGAGAGAAAGAGAGAGGTGTTGAAAATGGAGGGAGTTGAAAACTCCACGGTGTTGTTGTGGTACTCATTAATTTACACGATTTTTGCAAAACTTGCAACGTTGATGAGCTTAATTACAAGACAATTTTAGCAGGGGGGGGGGGGGATTTAAGGCTTACATGGCCCGATGGAACAAAATGGCTTGAGGGGCGGAAATTAAATTACCAAAATTGTTAAATTGTTAAACATGTTTTCAAACTCAAATTTGTATCAGAACTTCCAAACTGTCAAAAAAGTGTTTTGTTACATGGATCAGGCCACCAAATTTGGTATAAAATTCGAGGATTTTGAGTGATTGGAAATGCGTTAATAACTAAAAATTTTCCCAATCATATAATAACCAACTTTAAGAATTATTAAAAATATATACCTGTATTTTTAAACACATGTATTAATTTTATAATATCATTAGACAAAACTAAGGATATCAATTTGTAGTCCACCAACAGACTAAACATTTCTAGATTGACTTTTTTATTTGCTTTTACACATGTTCTCAGTTATTAAAATTATTTTTTTTATGTATTTAAGCTTCAATTGTGTTCTAATTTATAGAATATGGTAATGTGTATAACAATGTTATAGAAACAAAATTTTCATATCTAATTGTATTACTCATAAATAATTATACACGTAGATTAGAACATAATTATAAAACTACAACTTTACACTATTATAAATACATGTTTTGCCTAGAAATTTCCTTGGCACAAAGTAATTAGCAACTCTTTTTATTTATTTAAAAGTGAAAAATATTAAAATAATCTTACTCTTTAACCAATTGTATCAACATTATTGTCTTTAAATACTATTATAAATTAAACATATATATATTTATATATATATGTGTGTTTATATAAGTAAACATACAAAGTACATATATATAAAAAATAATCTAGTACTTGATAACATGTACTAGATTATTCACACTATAAAAACTCCATCAGAAGCAAGGAGTCACCTCGAGAGATCAAGAGAATTTATTTGAAATTGATTCGACATAGATGAGAGAATGAGCTGAAGAGCTTGGGAGGGAGCTGACACAAGCTAGTTCAAGGCACCATCAGCAATAATATCAGACACCTAAGTAGTAGAGGAGATGGAAAGCTGACGAAGAAGTTAACGCGAAAAGTAATCCACCAAAACCTTAGCAGTAGAAGAGATGGAAAACTGAAAAGAAAGCTAACACGAAAAGTAATCCACCAACATGCCCAGGGGATGCCAATTATCATACCACAAAAAAATCTTGCTACCATTTCCCACATTCCAACCAAATAACTGTCGCACCTTACCCCTTATCTAGGGAAGCTTACGTTAGAACCAAGGGCAAGAATAAGGAGTAGGGATAAACTAAAAGCAAGAATCCCTGATCCGGAATGAATGAATCCATTGAATCCAAAGGGATTTAGAGGAAGCAAGCATGAGACACCATATGAGTTTAGCAACTAGGGCTTTATTCCATAAATACAATGGCCGAAAACCTAACCCACCCTGGTTTTAAGGTAACAAATATCATTTCAAATAGCCTTGGCCACCCTAGTTTTAAGGTAACAAATATCATTTCAAATAGCTTTGGCCTTATGAGTGGATAGCTCCGAGCCACTCCAAAGAAAAGCACAAGCAATTTGCTCTAGCTCTTTAATAACTTCTTCTTCTTTTTTTTTGGAGAATAAGAATGGATGCTCAGTAGACATGGATTATGGAGAGAACAGAACAGACAAACTGAAGCCAACCAGCAAAGGATAAGAGACAACCAAGCCATGAGCCCACTTTGGAATAGACACGATCAAGGATAGGGCGACAATCATTGTAGGAGAGTTTCTTGGATATCAAGGGGGATATCTAAATAGCAGATAGGTAGTGAGCCATGACGAAATCCAGACTCCCCAACCAGCTCATCTCACAGTTCAAGGGAGGAACAAAAAACAAAGTAATCACTTTTAAATGGATTAGCTTAAAGGCTAGAGAACTCCGAAAATCAATTTAAGCAGGATTTCAAAACACTGACAAACACAAGATCCCCATGAGAAAAGAGGAGGAGATTGATTGCAAACATGAGCAGGACAAGCTTTAAATTTTCACACTTCCAATGATATTGAAAATCATCAGCTTGCGAATGATAATTCACAAAACTATGAATAACTTATCACAAGAACAAACAAGTAAAATGACAGGGGGTCCCCTTGACGAAGACCTCTCCCCTCAAAAAAGAACCCGTGAAGCTTTCCATTAATCTTGACTGAATACCAAGGAGAAGTCACACACACTTTAATCCAAGAATAGAAGTGCAAAGGAAAATTCATGAGCTGGAGAATCCAAAGATGGAATTCCCAATTCACTGAATCATAAGCCTTTTTCAATTCCACTTTCAATGCACAGTAGGGAGGATCATGGGGAAGATGATAGTTATGAAAGATCGCCTAGACTAATAGAATATTGTCCCGAATGGTACGCCTAGGCACAAAGGCTGTTTGGGTACCTTAACAAGATAAGGGAAAATGGGTTTATTCCAATTAGCAAGAATCTTTGAAATAAACTTATATATCACATTGCAACATGATATAGGCTAAAATTGATTAGGGGTCTCAGGGTGGGGAATCTTAGGGATAAAGCTAATAATGGTGGCATTGACTTCCCCAAGCAGCTGACCAAACTGAAAGAAATTACACACACCAACAATGAAATCAAGACCAACCACATCCCAAGCCTGACAGAGGAATTTGACTGTAAATCCATCTAAACTTGGAGCTTTATCGTTTCCCATAGAAAAGAGAGTAAGCCTAATTTCCTCGGAAGAAACATTCCTTGAAAGCTTAGGCCAACACTCGAAGAGGAGCGAGTAATCCAAAGTTTGGGGATCTAAGAGAGCATGGAAATGAGAAAGAAACATCTGGGAAAACTCTTCCTCAGATAAAATAAGAGAACCATATGCCTGGATAAGACTATGAATGTGGTGATAGTTTTTGTTTGATAACATTTGCTGGAAGAAGAACTGAGAGCATCGGTCTCCTTCACCATCCCATCTCACCCGCACATGAATATGAAAGAATTCACTATTCTGGACTAAAACCTCCTATTATAATTAGGTTAGCTCTAACTCCTGATGCCTCAATGAGCCATTAAATGGGGAAACAAAAAGAAGGCCCTACACTTGATGGAGTTGATCACGAAAATTCAAAACTCTAACGAGACGATACATGGGCCAACCAAGGCACTCTTGACTCCAACTAGTCTGGATAGTTTGAATGAAGTGAGAATGCTCCATGAGGTGATTATTAAATCGAAAGCAGCCCCCCGATCTAAACCTATCCTCATGCAAATCAACAACCATAGGGTTGTGATGTGAAATGCCAGCTAAAAAAAAAGATAGCACGATTATTCCCGTAGCAAGCTAACCAGCCATCATTAACAAGAGCACGATCAAGCTCACGAAATATGCTCTCCCTCCTAGAGTGCTTGTTATTCCAAGTAAGAACTGGACACTAGAATGAGAGATCTTAGAGGAAGGAACGGGACAAAAATACAACAAAACGAGCTATACTAGAAGAGACTGAAGGATTATCCCCTCTCATTTCAAAAACATAACGGTATACATTAAAATCCCCAAAGAGAACCCAAGGGCTGAAATGAACAGATAACACCAAGGAGAGCAAGCGATGCCAAAGCTAAAGCTGGGCCACCTCTTTATACTTGGCGTAAACACGGGTTAAAAAGAAAACCGATTGATTAGTCAAACAAGTACATTTTAAATGCATAAACTGGTCCGAACTACAGACGACTTCCACAACTAGGCAGTTCGGGTCATAACCAAACCAGATACGACTATTAGGGCTATGGTCGTAATTCATATTCCAAGACCATCTCAAGAAGATATTTATAGTGATGATTAAAGAAACGCATTCTTGAAGTTGTTCTATTAATCTAGTGAAACACTCTTTTGACCAAACATTAATGTCATTTATTTTACCTAACATTGTTATAAGATTAATATACACCTAAAAAATTGAGTATATTTTTGATAATTTTTAAAATGCATTATGTAATTGATAAATAATTCAAAGTTTAGAATTTTTTTAATAATTTACCCATTAAAAAATGATCCCAAGGTTATGAAAATATAGATTAGACTTTAAGAGATGCATGAAATACAAAAAGAAAAGGTTTTGATGCTTAGGAGAGGAAATTTAGAGAAAAAAATTCTGAATCAGTAATTTTTTGCCAATTGAGACTTTTTAGATCCTCAAAGCTCTATCTAGATAACAAGTGATCAATTGGTGTTTAGGTATGAGGCTATGAGCCTTGTCAAGGAAGAGCGAGCTAAATTGGGCCATATATGGAGGTAAATGGGCTCCAAGGTGTATAAATTCATGGGCTCCACTTTGAAGCTTAAAGAGAGCCCAAACTTAAAAAAAGAAAAAGTATTTTAAATATATTTTAAATGTAGAGGGAGGAGAGTATTTTAATTTTATAAATTCAATTATATGCAATTGAACAAAACTAAATCAAATTCTATCATAATAGAATAGGTGAAATTTCCAAATAAATGTTAAGTTAATATTTTTTTTAAAAATTTAATTGAAAGTAGTCGACTCAACACATGCATTTATTAATAATATATTTACTTTGATATATTATTATTATATATCATATTAATATAAATATACATGACATCATTATTAATATATCATTCGTTATTTTTATAATATATTTTATAACATATTCTAAATTTTATAATGAACTCTTTTTCCCATCTAATTATGCATAATATCGATATTCAATAATGTTGTTATCAAAATACAACAATTAATTTGTAAAGTGGGAAAGGTGATCTTAACGTTCTTGTGTAAGGATGATTAAGAGACCTTAAGACAAATGATCAGGTGGCCTAGAGAAAGGATAGCTTGATGAGCGGTTGCTTGCTGGTGAACGGGAAGCCTCAGATGACTGAGAACCCTCTGATGACTGAGAGGTCTACCAAAACAAACAAACGGTTAGGGGTGTTGGTGACTTTTCTAGCGCAAACCCTCTTATGCTTAAGTTAGTATTCGAGTGCTTGAGCGCAAAAGTGGATTCTAAGTATTTGAATAAGCGTACTTGATAATAGAGGCGAGATTCCTATTGATAGAGAAGGGAGATTGGGACACGTGGCAGCCATCTTGGGTTTCCCGAGGGGCATATTCTATTAAATTTTGGAATATTCTTGGCATATTCGGTTCGAGGAAGCCGCAAGAGGGTTCGTTGGCCACGAGGAAGGCTCTCGAGGGTAAAAGGCATTTGTGACCAAGTGGTCACATATGACCCGAGTGGTGACCGATGGTCACCACTCACTTCCATTTTATTTGGCTTGGTCTTCTTGCTCTCAATTTTTTGGGTTGCGTTTCATCCTTACTCGTTTGCGTTTCATTCTTTCATTCTTACTTCAAGGGCCTAAGTTGCTTTTGACTAAGTGTGCACTTGGTCATGACCAAGCGGTAGTTCTTCTTCTTTGTTTTCTTGTCTGGTTAATGGTATATCTTCTTTTGTTGCTTTCATTTGCTTGATTCACTTTGTTTTTGGCTCACCAATGGAACATCTTCATGGTTTTTGATGGTTATGACCAAGTGGGGCTTTTGATCTTCATGATCAAGTGGGCACTCAATTATGGTATTGCCTCGACTCCTGCTTGTTTGGCTCCCTCTTTGTTGGTTTTGTTTTTTGTTGTGTGATGATGCTTCGTTTTAGCTAGTTGCTCTTCAATAGTGGGCCAAGGCAAGCCCTCATTGTTGTGAGCCTTCCATGACTGAGTGGCTATGTAACGCCCCACTATTTCCAAGCATGCGTTAACTCGAGATTTTAGTGATACTTTTTTTTTCAACATAAATTAAACCCCGACAATCCGAATCTACTATCTCAACATATTAACTTAAAAGAATAAGTTAAGACTAGTAATATCATCACATCAATGGAAACAAAATCGAAACCTCAAATCTACATAATCATAATTCCTTTACTCATAATATAAAATTCGAACCATTGTTTAAGATGGCATCTTCAAAATAAAATACATATAGGCTCATATCTCAACAAAAGCTACTAAAAACCTTAAACATAGATAAAATATACGCTAAAGATCACCAACGTAAATGGCTCCTACATTTTGATAACCTTTTTTGCTTTAGAGCCGTTGCTTTCACTTGGAACGTTTGAATATTCAAGAGACATAGTCCAAATTAGATTTTGAATCATCGAAGTGAGAGTTTAAAACATTTTCATGAATATATGCAAGAGTATGAAACAAACCGATATATCCCGACATATCCCATCCCAAGAGAATCTCTCACAACGCTTAACCCGTACACCAGGGAAAGAACAATCTCTTAGAAGGCAATGCAATCACATGGACACATTGGCATAACACAATCCTAACTTAAGAGGGGCAATATCAACGGATCTCTCCGACATCTCAGGAACAATCGTTACCACTCCCAACAAAGAGGGACAACATTAACACAGGAACTCGGCTTAACATAATTATGTCAGAGATTACGTTCCCACTCAAAAGCATCCCAGAGAAACTACCCATGTCCAACACATATGCCAATGCCATAACCACAACATGTAATGATGTATTACATAAAATGACATTTTAATGCACGTTTTTCGATGCACTCAAAAATAAACAATTTGGATAAACCATCCAGATGAAAACAACTATTCACACGCCAAAACCATTGCATGAAATAAAATAAAATATAGGGTCGAACCACCCAAAATAAACTATGTTTAGATAGTAGAACCACTCACACTAAACCAAGTTTTTAAGTTGGAACACTCATCTTGAACGCAACTCAAAATGCCTCGATTTTTTTGCCAACCTCAATGTCCATGCCACTCCTAAAATAGTTGTACTAATGCTCAACTTTGATCATCAACGATCCCTAGTCATTGCATTGATTCAAAATAATATCAACATCTATTTTTTATAATTTTTCCTTTATTTTCTTCCTATTTTCTCCTCGAAAATTCTACAATAAATACCTCAAGGTTTTTCCCAAATTTTTCTCGACCATAAATCCTAAAATAATTTTATGAGAAAATAAAAAAAAAATCAAATTGGGCACACGCCCTCACGCGTCTGCAAGTGGGCTACGTGTGTGAAACCGCATGTGTAGGCCACATGTTTCTTTTTCTCTAGCAACCAGAATCTTTTCCTGACAACACCACCTAGAAGCCCTCTTCAAGTCGATCATGAAGGTATCCTTGGGTGTCCGAAACAACCACTGGAAGGCCTCCAAATCGAGCAAAATCAGTCTGTTTTCGACCATTCTGTGCGACTTTCCGGCCAAGCTCGAAACACCTTCAAACCTTGATGAAACTTCAAAAAGAATTTTAGAAATTCTCCCCTAACCCTCAAGAACAAAATCCCTTTATCACAAACTCTTGATTCATTTCCAAACGTGAGAAATCCGAAGTTTAAACTTTGATGTAGTCAGCCACATTCAAACCTCTATTTGTACATATTTTTGAAGCTCAATCGAGCCGTACCTGGTCAAATCGACGTCTCTCATGTTTGATACGGCCATACCCTATCTTAAATCGAACTGATTTGGCTTCCATCTCCTTTTAAATTTTTTGGCAGTTGTGGCCATGCTTCGCTATGCATCGTCAAATCACGACCATGCCTAGCTATTCAAGACCCATGCTTGATCTCAATCAACCACCCACGTGGTGGGGCCTATTTCTGCGTCCTCAAATGGCCCTAAGGACGTCAGCCAGAGGCTGACCGGTGATGGCAGCGATGCCCGACGGCCATGGCTGCTCCTTCTTCTTCTATTTTTCTTTTTTTACAGTTTAACCCCCCTTAATTTTAAAATCTCTTTTTGGCCTTTCCACGAAGTCGGTTGAGTTTTTGAACATTCCTCTACTACCCTCAGAGTTTCATCTTTCACAAAATGCTCTCTCTGTTTCGTTTTACCATTTTTCTTCTAAAATTCAAAAATTACACTTAAGCCTGAAACTTATGAAAAATCACGCTTGAATGAAAACTCGATCGTTTTACCCTAAACCTTCTTCAGGGTTGTTGTTTATGCAAAATTTAACTCCTCTTGAGGTTCCGTTGTCTTTTCAGAAGTCTCTTATGATGATTTAATTTTTTCACCCTGAATCATAGTTGTATTGAAAATCGTCTTCGATCCGATTTCTTTTGGCGTCATAAATCTTGTCTCAAGACGCTCATTGCTAACTGATAAGTGTCTTTTATACATTTATTTTGGTCTATAAACTTAGCATTTATACATTCAATGAGCATGATTTCTACTTGATTTGGTTCTATATATGGTTATGTAGATGTGGAGCATGTGTTGAAGACAATTGGAGCAGAAAGTGATGGTGATGTCGCATTTTTGGAGTTAAAATGGCAGTAAAGGCAAGGCCAAAGGTCTATTCAGGGTCGAGGTTGATGATGTCGCAAAGCATCAGAAGAATGACGTCATTGGTGAAGTGTTTAAAATCGAAGAGAAACAGCTCAGGGTGCTGTCACACAAAGCATTGCGTGGTAGGGTCATGGTAAGAATTGTTTTCTGTGGCTCATGGCCTTATCGTGAAAAGCATTCCGTGATAAAGCCGTGGTTGAAGAAATATTCTGTGGGTCATAACCTTATCGCAGAAAGCATTTTGTGGTAAGCCAGTTAGAAGATTTTCAGTCTGTGGCTCACGACCTTACCACAGAAAGCATTCCATGGTAAGGCTGCGGTAAAGCTCTAGGCTTCGCAAAAAGGCCATTTTGAGCCCATTTCCTTTTCAATCAAGTGGAGATGGGCTCTCTCAAGGGGCACGACTTTGAAGACCTAAAAAGCATCATATAAAGAAGGATTCTTGAGAGATTTTGGATCTTTTGGAGAAAGAGAAGATGACAAGTTGAGGAAGAAGAAGGAGATTTTATTGAAGATCTCCAGATTTTGTTGTATTTTTCTGTTCTCTCTTCTCTCCAACATAATGAACTCCGTTTTTATTATTCTTTCATTGGTTGAAACTATGTTAGGCTAAGTACTTTGTGGCTAGGGTGATTGATGAAAGCTAATTCAATGATGGTTTAATTAAAAGTATTTGGGTTTTATTATATTCTTGTCCTTCGAGTTGATCGTTTGTTATGCACTAATTCTGTTTTGATGCTTGGCCGCCATTAGAACACGTTTGTGATTTATATTGCTTTTGGGAGATTCAATATAGATTAGCACTCGGTAATAAATGACATAAGGTTCGATAATAGGTAGAGATACCATTATGCCTTGTGAGATCTTATTTAGATGATCATTATGGATAAATGCATGTTTGTATATTTGCAGATTAATTAGAGATAATTAATCTCATATGTAAGCATAGATTCAATTGACCATCTAGAGAGGCTTTTGATTAACTTTGGATCATCGATTTTCAGCTCAAAGCAAGAATTATAAAACCCGATCACTAAAAGATTAAATCAATTAAAGAATTGCAGTGGATTCATGAACTCTAGTGCATTAGATTTCTACATTCAAAAACCTAAAAAATTATTTTGTGTTTTCCATTTGGTGAGTTAGTTTTAATTAATATAAAACTTCCATTGAGTATTTTTTTAATTGTGTGTGGCTTATTAAAGTTAATAGTGGTTAAAGTAGGGATCGAAAGCTAATCCATGTGGGAACAATACTTTATTCATCATTATATTACTTGTTACGATTCTGTTCACTTGCGAGAAAGAATACGCGAACACTGACGTACCATTTTCTTTAGACATCTATGCTCCAAGATACCCTCTGCAGTCGATTTGACGACTTATTTTTACTATCAAACCAATTTTTGGTATTTTAATCTCACTTAAATTACAGGTAATCTTATGCTAAAATGGGGTATTACAGACTACTTGGTCATGGTTTGATCTTTATGCTTTATTTATTATTTGCTCATCTTCCAAGGTGTTACTAATTTTGGCCCAAATCTGTCAGTTAGATCTGCTCCATATCCAGTATTGCTTGTGTAATACTCAGAATTATATATAAAAACTATTTTAGAAGTCTTTTGGGTTTAAATGCAGTTTGTCATATTTTCGAGTCAAGGTGTAAATTTCAGAACATGAACGAATAGGTAAGTGACCAAACCAAGATGAAACTTGGAGGGTAAAAATTTCCAAAGAGTCATGGGTTTTCAAAAAAAAAAAGATTCAAGGAAACCAAGGATCAGACACGAGATTAGGGGCATTCTGGCCAAAGTGCAGAAGCTAGAATTTATCAGGTCAAAATGAGGGTTTTTCTAGACTTTTGAGAGTGTAATAAGACATCCTAAACTCGTGGGGTTTAATGGAATAAGTGGAAAACGCAAGACTTGATAAATAAGGGCAGAAATGCAAAACACCAACAGTTGGGAGGTGAAAGTACAAAAAACCAAAAAATATGTGTCAAACCTGCAAGGCTTCTAAGGGGGTCAGGATTGCTTTCCAGGCTATCATGACTTGATTGGGTAAGGGTATATCCCGGGATTATCGGTGATTGGATGGAAAATCGACTTTAAAATGATCAAAAATTTGGACAGAAATTTTCAGAGAATTTCATTGTCATTTAGCTCGATTCGAGGCTTATAATGATCAAATTCGAAGCTTAGGATATAGGAAAGCTTGTGTATGGTCAAAATTTCAGTGGAAAATGGGTATAAAAAGGGTTCTAAGGGCCGAGGGTTTCATTCAAAATCGAAGACAAATCGGGGAGTTTTAGCAAGAATCAAGGATTGAGAGCATGGGGTTTTTGTTCCTTGAGTGGTATGGAGCATTTCTGGAGAATTTGGGAGGTTTTGGTATAAGATTTAAGAGGTTTTAGAGACTTGGCCAGAAAGTCGGGCCTTGCCGGAGCCGTGCCTGTAAACGACCATTAAGGGCCTTTCCGACGGTTGTTTTTGACGTTTAAGGGTACCCCTAGGATCGCCTCAAAGAGAGCTTCAAGGCTGTATAATTTGTTTGGCTGTTGGAAGCCATTACAGTTAGCTGTCATCGGAGAAGACAGCTTGCGCGTGTGCATGCGTGGAGTCCACCCTCAACCATTCGCTCAGTAAGGCATAGGTTTTGTCCAAAATTAATTTTATAATTTTTGTAAAATTATTTTAGGAAATTTGTGTAAAAATATTTGGTGAAATTGGGTGTTAGATATTTATTATGAATCTTTTGAGGAAAGAAAGGTTATGAAAATTAGAGAAAAATTGAGAAAATTATGAGAAAAATGGAAATATTAATTTCTATAGTCACGACAGTAAACAGGAGACACTTTAACCGTTAGAAGAAAGGATTGTATGATTTTCGAGGTTTGACACCCATTACGAGGCATAAAGCGACGTTTCAAATAAGGTGAGTGAGCAGTCTTTTCAAAACCTAGTATGATTTATGTGGGTGGTTCGGCCCAAGGTTCACTTTATGGTTTCACTTCGAGGTGGTTGATTTATATATGGTTATGCCTCCTTTTTGTTTTTAAGCATACTGTGCATATCAAGTTATTTTTCACGTGACGCATCAGCTGGATATGATTTGTGAAATTGCATGGCAAGTGATTTTCGTTGCATTTTTGTATTGAAATCATGTCATAGTCTGGTGGGACAGGATGGGGTCTTCTTGAGAATGGGGCAAGATTAATTTTTGTTGATCGGGTGACGATGTTGAGCACCCGAAGATTAAGTATGTCGCAGCAAGGTCAATTCCAACGGTGTATGGAATGGATTTTTCACTAGATGTTGAGTATGCTAGAGAGATTTCTCAAGGTTGACGTCTCGTATTATTTTGTATATGCCATGCTTACGTTCATTTGATGCATTCTATAAAATTGTTTTATGTGCCATCACTTAGATGACGGTTGAGGTTATGCCTTGTTTAGCTTAGATCCGTTGGTCTTAATAATACAAAGGCTGGACTAGGGTTCTGGGATTTTGTTAGCATGTGAAGATTGTTCTTTGAAAACACTGTGCGTGCATGGAACTTATGTATTGGCAAAAATCCTGGTAACTCCTTATAGTGGTACGCCCGACGAGGCGGGGTGTTACATCTTGCTTTTTGTAGGGCATATCAATTGATCCCTACTCTTTCGATCGAGAGTCATAGGCTAAAGAGTATCTCGTCCTGCAAACCTCGTACGTGCCTTATGGTGTTAAAGCTTTTACTTCTACAACAGAAATCTCAATGTTCGATCTTCCATCCCTTAAGACCATGAATAGAACCTCTTCGTGTGCTCCCCGCTCTAGAATGAGCAAGGCCCTTCTTTCCCTTGGCTTTGGTGATGCTTGCTAATAACTCAATGTTTCATTGCAAAGATTTTTAAATCTGCTCGAGGGTTTTAGACACGGACTCGATGACTAGTCCCGATGTTGGCTGATATACTCATTTATATTTCACCGGGAGGAGCATTGGCATATTGGGAACTTTCTTCAAACTGTGGATGTTCGTGATGATTGACGTTCAATTTTGTTGTTATTGAGTTGTGAGATGATGGATCTAACACTTCTTGGTTGTCGAGCTTCTTGTGGGGTGACGAATATTATGCCATTTGGTCACCAGGTGAAGCGATGTAAGTCACTCGTGAGGTAATGGATATTATGCCATTCAATCATCAGGCGAATGGGTGTAAGTCGCTTGTGGGGTAACGAATATTACGCTATTCAGTCACTAGGTGAAACGGTGTAAGTCGCATGCGGGACAATAGATATTATGCTTCCTCACTATCGTGCTACTTCAAGACAACGATCATATATTTTCCTGTTGTTGGGTGTTAAGAAATTTGTGTTTTGATTTATTGAGAAAACAGTTTTTAAAAAATATATTTTTAGTAAATTTGGTTTATTGATAATTTCTAAACTTGATAATATTATAGCTCAAGTATATTTTCAAAATAGTCGAGTATATATTTGTGGAAACAAATCGAGTAAAGCTCTTGTGTTAATCAAGTGAAACTTTTGAAAATATTTCTAATCAAGTATGTTTTGAATCCAATCGAGTTGTGCTTAGTTTGTTTTCAACGTTAATCGATTACATGTATCTATTTAATCAAGTAAAAACATTTTATAATCAACTATCAAAACCCTATACTCAAGTGCATTATGCAACTTTTTTCTATCTTGAATTTAATCGAGTAAAGAGTTCTTTTTAATTGAAGTATCAATCTTTTGTACTCGAGTGAATCCTTTCTGATAATCAAGTATTTTAATGTGAAAACTTATGAGCATCTTTTTAATGAAGTAAAGCTTTCTTGATTATCAGCTAATATAATTTTATACTCAAGTAAATAATCCTATTAGTTGAGTAAAGATAGGTTGGATACTGGCTAAGTTTTTTATCTTAAGATTAATCAAGTATCAAGTGTTTGTACTCGAGTAAAGGTGTATATTAGTCAAGTAATCTTAACCTTGTAATCAAGTAAGTAATACAAGTGTTGAGAAATTTGTATTTTGATTTATGAATAAAATAATATTGAAAAAATATATTTGGAGTAAATTTGATTTATTGATGATTTCTAAAATATTTATGATTTTCAGAATTATTTTATAAATTCTTTTAAATTGAAAATTTTCAAGCTTATATATATATATATATACATATATCTTTCACAACGGTTAAGTATAGGTTTTGGTTGATAAAGGAGTATGAAGCTTATAAATATATTTTTCTTTAAATTTGAGAACTTAAGACTGATATATTTTGTGTATTTCAAAACAACAAAATATAGTTTTATGTTAATTGAAGTTGGTGTTAAATGTTCGGGAAAATATTTTGAAAGTTTAGTTACGTATAAAAGCTTTTTGATAAACTAAGTATATGTATTTTTAAAATTTTTGAAGACAAAGTATTCAAACACTTTTTTAAAGCTTTTATACTCGCATTTAATCTTATAATGGTTTTGAATTAATCATGTATTGCTCAGCTTATTTTTTCAATTTGATAAAGTATTGATAAGGTATTATAAAAACCTACTCGAATATGTGTTACACAAAAGCTATATATTCAAAGCTATAATCGAGTATGGCATTTTTATAATTGAGTATTTCTGTAACTAGTGAAATTTGAGCATATTTTTAGTCGAGTATTTCTTTGTGTGTTTTAAATCAGTCGATTATATGCTTTAATAAGGTCTTCTTTCAATCAACTATTAAAGTTTCTTACTTGGGTAATTTTTACAAGCTCTCAGTATTTCAAAAATCAATCAAGTAAGAATGTTTTCCAATCGAGTATTTATCTGTTATCAAAACTTCAAGTATCTCCTCAGTCGAGTATATCTTTCTCTTAATCGACTAATGTATTTTTGTAATTGATTATCTACATGTTTTAATCAAGTAAAGATTGGATAAAATATGACTAAGTTTATGTGCTTAATTTTAATGGAGTATCAGTTATTTGTACTCAAGTATATCATTTTGTTAGTCGAGTAGGCTTAGTCTAAGAATCACTCGCTTACTAAAAAGTTTGTGCCTTATGAGTCAATCGAGTAATGTTTTGTTATACTCGAGTGAGGCTTCTATTTAATCGATTACATGAATTGTCTAACCAAATATGCTCTTCATTAGTCAAGTGACTAACATCTGATTTCAAATTTTATAACCGTTACTCAGAAAGCTAAAATATAACAGTTTTGACTGTTAGAGTTTTATTTGTTTATTCCTAGACGTCTAACTGTATTATCTTATAAATAAATGTTAGAATATATTTATCCAAGTGTGCTTAAAGCTTATCTTTATAATATTTATATGATTTTAACGTATTTGTTCATTATTGGTGAAATCAAATAAGCTGTGAGTGTGTGCAGGTTTCTATGTTAAATCTTTAAAGTCTCAAGCTTTAATAAAAGGCCATGAGCAGCAAGTGACGTAGTTTCCACTCGAGGATCAACCTAAGCTATTGATGTTATTCTAAACTCAGTTAGCTATATCATTTTAAGCCAATACAACATGCTTGAACTGAGCGTTCTTAATATTTATTCCTCATCAATTCAAAACGACTATCTGGTGAGATTAATTGTATATCTTTCTAAACCAGATTGTATAAGAGAGTTGAGTGCTTTATTCATTTATTCTTTCGAACTCTCTTTTGTCCAAAAGAAAAGTGATATCTTTGTACATCTCACATTTTTCTCTTGCTAAATATTTACACACATTTTGTATAAACTTATAAAAGGTTATGCTTATGCCTTTGAAAAGCAATTTCTAGATTGTGGCTAAGCCAAGTGTAGAAAAGTCTCATGTAAAGGTTACTATTTAGCATGTGAAAAAATGGAGGTTCCTACTTAACTTGTAAAAGTGGAGGTTACAACTTGGCTTGTAAAAGGTGGGGTTCCATCTTAGTCCGTTAAAAATGGAGATTATAGTTGAACCTGTAAAAACTGCTATCATTTGTGAATGTTTTTTGAAATCTTTAAAAAATGAGTTAAGATAGTGGACTAGACATGTTGGTCGAACCACTCTAAATTTGTTGTGTCTATGATGTTTATATTTTCATTTCAATTTCAAGAACATTATTCTTTATTTGTCATGCATATGTTTTTCATACATAATCTCTGCTTATAAAATTATCTTCCCATCTGTCATTAAAATGTTTTATTAGTTGGAATCATCTTAAAAGGGATCCTCTTTCTCTGTCTCTTAATTGTTTTACAAATTTCTCATTTCAAATATTCTTTTTCATCTTTATATGAAAACTATAAGCATAATAGATATCTTGCATCAGCTTTTATAAAACATTTCAGTTTTCAACCTTCAAGAAATTCATAAGAAATTTCTCAAACAGTAGTTTCACTGCATATATTTACTTCATATGTATCAAACTGATTTCTTTCAATAACAAAAATGTTTTTTAAATGCTTCCTAAAATACATTCATTCTCATATTAATATTTTTATATATAAATTTATCAAATGACAAAAGCTTTTTCAAATTATCATCTATGAAAATTCGCTCATGCTTATTCCATCCGCTGCTACACCTTTTTATAAATTTATAGATGATACATATATGTATCATCTATATATATTTCTGGTTTCTGGGATATATACATATCATTTATATATTTTCATATATAAATTTGCTCATGCTTTTTCCATCCATTGCTACACCTTTTTTTGTAGTTTAAGAAAATTATTTTCTTCAAATATCTTTATTGCATCATGATTTCTCAAGATATTTTTAGTATTTGCAAAAATCTTTAAAACACGAAATTCACCTGTCTTGGGTAATCTTTCATCAAGTTTTTGTGACTTTTGTGTTAGTCGAGTAAGGACTTTGTTATACTTGCATAATTTATATAATTGATTACATCGTATATCCAATCAAGTAAGATTGTATATTAGTTGAGTAAACATAAATGATAGTTGAGTATCAACTGTCGGATTTTGAAAAATATAATTGTTGGATGCATTGAATCATGCAAGTTTCATCTTTTTTGTTCATTAAATGCACTTCAGACATGTATGTACTTTTGTGAATTTATAGCTGTTGTTTAATGCTTATAGAGAAAAAGTTGTAGTTGTGAGACAATTTAAACATTCAAATTGTCATTTTTTATATCAGCTAACATTCAATGTAGGAAATCTATAAATAGAAGATGAAGCTGCTTGAAGAATGTTAGAAGAACTGAACACAAACTCAAGAACTATCTTCAAAAATGGGCAGTGATCATTTTCAAAATATTCACGAGCTAATTTTCTAAATATTTCTGTGATATTTGTAAGAGACTAATTTTCATTCAAATCTTATAACTCTCTTTTTCAAGAGAAAGCTTAAGTGCTTATTGTTTCATTTCATATTTTTCTTTGAGAAATCCTTTCACATTATTTGTGAAACTTGTAAAAGTTTATGCTTGATCCTTTGAATGGTTGTGTACTAGTTTTGGCTAGGCCAAGTATAAAAGAGCCAACTGTGGTAGATTACGCCTCATCTTTGAAAGACAGTGGTTGTGACTAAGCCTAGTTGTAAAAATCCAATTGTAAAGGTTTGTAGTTGAAGTTGTAAAAACTATAAGGTAATAAAATACACTTTTTGTGTTTGCAAAATCTTTGGTTGTGAACAAGTATTAAGGCTAAACCACTCTACATCCAGTGTACAACATTATTTATTTCCTTTACTGCATTCTTATTTCAATTTCATTTATTTAAGTTCAAATTTCAAAAGGGTAAAAAATCGTAATTCACTCCCCCTCTTAAACTGACATTTGTATCACCGAACTATTTGCAAGACAACGATTTTATTTCTCCTCCATTGTTAGGCTACCTGCAGAACAATGGGTTTATTTTTCTCTCTATTGTCGAGCTATAAATGGGACAACGAACATTTTTTTCTCTTCTCATTGTCGAGTTATAAGCAGGATAACAGGCTTATTTTTCTCCTCGTTATATAGCCATAAGCAGGGTATCGGGCCTTTTGTGTTTACTTCGTTATCAAGTTGTTAGCGGGAAAATAGGTCTTAGGTTTTTCACCTCATTGTCGGGCTATAAGTAGGGCAACATGCCTTTTGTGTTTTCTTCATTGTTGGGCTACTAGTGGGACAACAAGCCTTGGATTTTTCACTTTGTTGCCAGGCTATAAGCAGGCAACATGCCTTTTGTGTTTACCTCATTGTTGGGTTATTAGCGGGATAGTAGACCACGGGCCTTTTGTGTTTACCTAATTGCCAGGCTATTAGTGGAATAACGGGCCTTGGGTTTTTCACCTCGTTGCCACGCAATAAGTAGGGCAACGAGCCTTTTTGCGGGAAAAGTACTTTTGATTGATCTTTTCTTTGTCTTGATAAATAAAGCAATCAAATTATAATGGACAAATAATGATAATGTATTACACGAGAGAGTACAAGCATTTCTTTTTTTATGTGGTTAAGCCAAATGTGCTTATATCCACGATCCTGCCTTGGGCTCATATTATTAGCTATTGCCATGCATGCAATTCATATGAGGAAAACAATACAACTTGGGATTTATAGGTAATTAGTCTTGCACAGTTTGCTTGGCAATGGGTAAGGTCTTTTTACTCTTCTTCCCTTTTATGGATGACACATAATAAATGCATGCTTTCTGCTAATCCCCTTGGACTTGTCCCACACCCTGAGGTGTAGAAAACTTCATCAATAGATAACAAGATAAGATAACAGCTCTCACATCGTTGAGTAAGAGGTGACCCAAAATCACATTGTATGCAACCAAGGTAACTTTAACCAACATAAAAATGGCTTGTTGTGCTATGCTATGAGGATTAGAGCCCAGTGTGATTGGTAATTGGATTGAACTAGTTGTCGGGACAGTCTCCCTAGTGAAATTATATAAAGGGAAGGACACATTTTTTAGTTGATCATGGGCAATTTGCATATGTTCAAAGCAATTCTAATGAATAAGGTTCACCGAACTGTCACCGTCCACTAGAATTCTTTTGATGGGATGTTTTGAATATTACTTGAAATTATCATCGGATCATCATGGGAGATAATTATGTCTCCCCTTGTAGCTAGTGTGAACGTAATGTGCTCTTTATTTTCTCTAGTCTTCATTATCAAGTTAACTTGGTTGGTGTTGTACCAGTTTAAGAATGAGGGAGGAATAAGAAATTTTCTAAAAAGATCCTCTTGGCCAAGATGTTCTTTCTGCCAAAGAATGATCATCTCAACCAAAACGTTCTTTCCACCAAAGGGCAATTCTCTCCACCAACAACTAGCACTCTCGGCCAAGATGGTCTCTTCACCAAAGAACAATCCTCTCAGCAGATACGTTTTTCCAGTAAGAGCAATTCTCTAGGAACATGCATTCTCCCCGCAATAGATGAGTTTTTTTGAACCGCATGGATGCGAGGCATCTATCCTCCCAAGATCTAGGGGATGTGTCACACATGTCCCCCAACATCCTCGGGAATCATGCCCTGTAAATACCTAGTTATAAGACTCAGAAGTGGACTTTCCACGTTTAGTAAAATCTAGACACTTCTTACAATTCTGACAGTTTCTCTAGCTTCGAGTACTGATTTAAGCATTGGAGGGTCATCTCGGGTGAGTATTCCTCTTGAGCCTTCTAACTCTTTTGTTGGTATTAGCAGTGAAGTGAAAGAACAACTGGAGCATCCCTCCACTCCGCGAGGATCACACCATTTCCAACAGTCCAAGTCATCCTGCTTGAGAGACTTCCAACTCTTTTCGATAGCCGCATACACACTTTCTCAGAATAGCCTCGATCTTCCTAGAAGTTGATGTGTAATTTATGCACAATTAATTTAGGCAAATGTACCCTAGTCAAATATGCATATAGTGATGAAAAGAGTGTCGATCCCACAAGAACTAGATTACAATACCAAAATAATTTTAATTTAGCCTAAGTTGAATTAATTAATTAATCAAATGAATAAAAAGAAAAATAAATGAAAAGATTGAATTCTGTATGAGAAAAATTAATTAACAAATGCACTAGGCTTTAGATTTCATTTAATCTAAGTTATGAAATTATCTATTCAACCCGATTCAAAACCAAAAATACACTTATAGTATTTTATAATTATTTACATGTGATCGTAGATTTCCCTTAATTAATTAATAAGTTTTCTCAATTCATATTAATCATTTATTGCTTCAATTTTACTGCCAGAATTTTGAGTAGATATCAACGAAATAAATAAGCATTAAGTTATTTGGAAACCTTTAATATCGGAACCGGATTTGACTCACTAAGCTTCCTCAATTCCCACACATAAACTAATTATCTTTCGATCTCATAGTCTGGCATGTAATTTATATTGTCTATGAATCTAATTTATAACATTCGTTTAGTCAGTTATGCATAAATCATTAAATCATTAAAAAGTAGCCAATCTTTTGAAGCATTAAACGTAACAATATAAATTTCTCACATAAATAATAATCGGATTTTGAAACGAATTAAACAAATAATCACATAATCTCAAAATTAAAATCTATTCAAATCATAGTTAAAACAAATTAGTTAAACATTATTAAAATAAAAATAACAACAAAAAATTAAAAAAAGAATAAGAATTTTTTACCCAGATC
Source organism: Diospyros kaki (assembly GCA_036245055.1). Taxonomy (NCBI): domain Eukaryota; kingdom Viridiplantae; phylum Streptophyta; class Magnoliopsida; order Ericales; family Ebenaceae; genus Diospyros; species Diospyros kaki. The sequence goes on along the minus strand of BSEG01000015.1, from coordinate 12,112,576 downwards.
TAAAACAGATCTGAGTCACAATGAATTTGTTTCGAAGTGCTACTCGTGAGTGTGCCTGTGCGCGAGATTGGCTGGTGCGTGACACGTCTTCCTTCTTGCGGCTTCTGTCGCTTCAAGTCCAATTCTTCTTCTTTCTTGTGCCGCCGCTTCCCAATTCCTTCCTCTATACGTCGCCCAGGGCCCCCTTCAATCTCACTGGCCTTTCCCTTTATTATATATATATATATATGTGTGTGTGTGTGTGAAGTTACGCACAACCTTAACTCATCTCCCCTTTTACTTATAATATTATATTATTATATTATATTATTATATTATATTTAAAGTGCAAACTCACTCCACATTCATTCACGTCACTTAATATAATGTATAATATAATATATATCTAAATAATATAACATAATATATAATATTTAATATATTATTAATTATATTATAATATTATTTTTATATAATATTTAGGTATTTTTATTTATATTGTAATATTAATTTTAAATTTATTTTTATAATTTATTTTTTCTTTTTTTATGTCTAAATCTTTGAAATAATATCCTTTGCTGAGTTCCTACAAAATAAGATTAAAATAATATAAAATTTATATAAACACACATTTATATAAGAAAATTATATAAAAATATATATACAATTAAGCCTTATCAGAAGCCATAAATCCCCTTCCGAGAAGAACTCCCATTCTTCCTAGAAGCCCTCATCTTAAGAGACATCTTCTTGAGCACCCAGCCCTATCGGCCACCGTGATCTTCTTGGGCAACTATTCTTCTCGGTCATTTTGGTCCTCTCAATTGACTCATTCCACATTACAAATTCTAATTGTTATATTTTAACAATAATAATAGGCTAGACAGGCATAGGCCTTTGGGGAAGAAGAGCTGTTGCTAGCTAAAGTTTTGTCACTTGATATGATATGTATAACTTGATGAGTTGGCTTATTATTGAGAGATGAATTTTTTCTTTAATCTGTCATTCTCTCTTATTGTCTTTTATTATGCCCCTCATATCTTTTAGGCCTCTCTTATCTTCTTTGTGGCTTTTTGTTGTTTCCCTCTTTCTCCCGTACATATATTCGTAAGCGTCTTTCCTGGATAAGTAGCTCAATTTGATTTTTCAACTATCAACATTGATTGGTGGAATGGCCACGAATTCTATGGCATCTACAATATTCATCCTGGTTTTTTCTTATAGGCTGTTCAACCCTTTTCGAAAGTCTGATAAGTCCTGGCCCCTCTATGGCCACCAGTATGGTTGACCGTGGTTGGGTAAGTCGGCATAATGATTAAATTGCGGCCTGACATCATTCAGTTTTCGAGTCTTCTCATGTTATCGATTAAGGTTTTCTTCAACATCTCGCTCCTTTATTTTCCACTCCCTGTCTTCATATACTTCCATGGTTTTCATTACTTCTGTATGAAGTATGTATTTATTTTCCTTGAAAAACAAATTTGCTAAGAACTTTTGGGGATCCAAAGATAACGATTCTTGTAGGGAAGTTAATCATGTCCCTTGCAAAATGGCGGATATTGTCATTTCAATTTATAAGTCACGAATCTAAAGGGTAGGGTTATGGAACCTATCCACATACTAACGAAGGGTCTCTTTGCCTCCTTGTCGAATACTGAGGAAATACGTTGCATTATTCTTTTTTCGACCATTAATAACAAATCCTTTGATGAATTCATCTCTTAGTTGCCTGAATGAGGAGATGGATGCTTCAGGTAAGCTATTGAACCAGATTTTGGCGTGTCCTATCAAAGTCAACGAGAATGCCCGACACATAATTTCATTGTCCCAACCATAAAGTGTCATTAGGGACTAGTAATTCTGAATGTGATCATCAAAATCATCTTTACCAGCATAGGGAGTCATTTGTAGCATCTTGAATTTTCTCGGTAGTAGTTTTCCCAAAACATTCTCAATGAACAAGGACTTCCTTCTTGGTTGTTCTTTCGTGACCAAGACCAATCTCTTATGGTCAAATACTTCTTCAACCATTTTTTTCATGTCATTCCGTATATTTATTATAGCGTGATTACTTGTCCCTCTATTCCATGGCGTCGAACCCCTAGTGGGGCTTTGCCTTCTTCATGTTTAGTGTATTTGCCACAATTTCCTAATGTCTTCCTCGTCATAGGCTCCTTCTATCTTCTTGATAATTTTGCTCCCATTCTCGATTTTTTCGTGGGGAGGTATTATTTCCTCATGGTGAGAGTTTTGACTGATTTCTATTAAGTTAGACCCAATAGAACACTAGTTGGGTTATGCTTATTAAGATAGGCCCAATAGAGCATTAGGGTTTTGATAGTGGCATATAAATAGTTCCATACACTCATGAAACATTACTTCTCGACTTCTTGAAACACTTGAGAGTTGAGAAAACTCATGGAGAAGTATGTGTGAATCCAAAGTGAGTTAAAAATTTTGAAATAATTTCTATTTCCCCTTTTCTTGAGATTTTTGGATCTAAGTGATTTTGTGTAGACCATCTCAACATCTTACACTTGGAGGATTATACGGCGAGGAACCTAAGGGTGAAATCAGATTTCATCAAGAGGTATTTTCTTGTTTTTGTCTTCAAATTTATGTAAACTATATTTTCTAAAAAATGTGATACTTGTAAAATTTGATTTTATTCCGCTGCGTATGATGAGATCTATATAATCCAATAATTTCCTCGACGATGAGAGGACCAAAACTGAGTGTTAGGTGTGGCTTCCCGATAGGAACTGATATCCTCTTCTCCTTGTTGGACTTTCCTTGGTGGGGGTAGCCTCTGGTATGAGTCTCCTCAGTATTGCGGGTAACGCCACATTAGGGACCATGTTTTGAAGTATCACCGCCATGTCTCATAGTACTTGCATTCCCTCTATATTGTTGTCACAATGCTTCATATTCCGCCTAAGAGATTGTAGGGGGAGCCTGCTGTGAAGAATCAGGTTGATCATGACTTTCATATTAAGTAACTAGGTACCAGAAGTTTAGTGGAGATGGGTGAGTCCCCATTTGCTGCTTGGGATCCAAATGAGTGGGTTGAGTACCCACTTGTTGCTGAGAATCTACTAAAGAAGTGTGTTCCCATTGGGTGTAAAGAGTCTTGCAGATGTGGGCGAGGCTCCACACCTTAAGAAAGAGTTTGTCGGTTGCCTCTAATGTTTTCCATTGATAATGATCTTTATTTAACTTTTCAGTGTGTTTCCCATAAATGACGTCAATTGTTGTTGCCAACTTACAACAATGAATTTGTAAGGTGGGAAAGATGATATTGACATTCATGTATATGATGATCAGGAGACCTTGAGACAAATGAACAAGAGACCAAAATGATTAGGTGGCCTGGAGAAAGGATAGCTTGCTGATAAGTAGTTGCTTGCTGGTGAACAAGAGGCCTCTGATGAATGGGAGCGCTTTGATGATTGAGAGGTACCAGATAATTGAGAGGCCTTGAATGATCGATAGGCCTACCAAAACAAACAAATGGTTAGGGGCGCGGAAAGCTGTTCTCATGCAAACCCTTTGATACTTAAGTTAGTCTTTGAGTACTTGAATGTAAAAGTGGATTCTGAGTATCTAATTGAGCATACTTGAGAGAGGTGGTAGGCCTCCTATTTATAGAGAAATGAGAGAGGAGACATGTGGTAACCATCTCGGATTTCTTGGGTGGCATATTCTAAGAATATTTTTGACATATTTCGCAAAATCTTGAAATATTCTTGGCATATCCAATTCGATAAAATGCCCTGAGAGGGTCCATTGGCTAGAGGGAGGCTCCCAAGGGTAGAGGGCATTTGTGACTGAGTGGTGACTTTCCATTTTACTTGGCTCGGTCTTTTTGCTCTCAATTTTGGGGGTTGAGTTTCATCCTTGCTCGTTGGCATTTTATTCTTTCATTCTTACTTCAAGGGCTTAATTTGCTTTTGACTGAGTGGGCACTCGGTCATGACTAAATGATTATTCTTATTTGTTTTCTTGCGTGGTTAGTGGTATTTCTTCTTTTGTTGTTTTCTTTTATTTGATTTGCTTTGTTTTTGGCTTACCAATGGAACATCTTCATGGCTTTTAATGGTCATGATCGAGTGGGGCTTTTGATCTTCATGATCGAGTGGGCACTTGGTCATGGTATTGCCTCAACTCCTCATTGTTTGGCTCCTTCTTTGTTAGTTTTGTTTTTAGTTGTGTGATGATACTTCTTTTTAGCTAGTTGCCCTTTAATAGTGAACTAATGGCAAGCTTTTATGGCCACGAGCCTTCCATGACCGAGTGCCTACTCGACCTTTGTTTGATTTTTGTACTTTACGTCTTCTTTGCTCATCTTTTAAGGTGTTATTGATTTTGACTCAAATTTGTCACTTAGATCTGCTCTATATCCAATATTGCTTGCAGTTTGCAGGCATATCAAAATAAAATTAAATTATAGGTATTTTTTTAATTGAACACTGCTTAATAATTATATTATTATAACCAATAATTAAAGAGAATTTTGCAAAGAAAGAAACAAACCCGGCCCGACCCAGTTTTAACTCAAACCAACCCACCCCCTCACGTTTCTTCTGCGAAGCTTTCTCCTTCTTTCTATGTAACTTCCCCTTACAAATAGCCTCCTCTCCGAGTGGTTGTTTCCTTCGCCCCGCTTCACTCTTCAATTGCCCCCCCTCCTCTCTCCGAACCGCGCCCTTTCTCTTTTTGATAAACCCTAAATCATTTCAATTCCGTCAAACCCCAATGATCAGTTCCGCGAAACCCTAGTTTTGTCGCCGGGCGCATTGGATAGTTCCCCCGATCGGACTCCGAGGCTTGATCTCTGTGCTTTCGTGGTGCAGTTTCGCGATGAAGAACTCGTGTAAAAGCTTCGAGGTCTTCGATTTCAAGGAGGAGGACGAGTTGGCGGAGTTGGCATCCGCCAAGTTAGCTGGCAAATTCAGAACCCCTGCCGCAATCGACAGATACAATTTCGTCGAAAACGGTATGGTGTTTGTTAAAGCGCTTTTGTTTCCGGTTCTGGAATTGAGTTGTTGAGCTGGTGGAATTGTGTGCGCTGCCCGAAGTTTAATTCCTAGGGTTTTGTGGATGGTAATTTTGGATGGTTCAATCAGTGTGATTTTGATAGGTTGGATGGGGATGTTTGCGAGTCAATTATTTTCCATGGAAATTGTAGTCGACGATTTGTTCTTTGCTTATCTGACAATACTAGGTTTCAATTTTCGTCAGAATTTTTGTTATGCAATGATGATGATGCGAGTGCCATGTTTAACCACATTTTGGTGAATTCAATTTGCTGCTGCTGTAACTTTTCTACTTACCCATGTTCAGAGTTTTATGCATGCATCTTATGCGGCTTAGTCACTAAAGGAGTGGATAGAAGTATTCTACTTTCTTTCTGTTTACTTTTGGAATTAAGTTGATCTCAGGTGGCTAGTTATATGTGCGTGTACTCGTCAATTTCACTAGTGCCTTAGGACCATCTGGGTCTTTCATCTGTCTCTTTTTGTCAAACAAAATGTGGAACCAAATGGATGTCAAATTAGTAATGAAAAATTAGGCCTTAATGAAAAAGTTTACACTTCATTTTTCTATGTTTTATTAATCAATTTATATTTTGATACTATTTATTTATCATATACTCTTGAAATCACTGGTAGGCTTATGTTGTTGGTTACCTTAATCATTATTTCAGGTTACAGAATAAAAATAATTAATGTCTTCTGTTTTTAGTGTTTGAGATTGTGTTGTATATTTGTGCTGCACTTGTCATTTATAATATGTAGCAGGCTTGTAGCTAATATTCTGAAATGATTAGGGTCTGAGAGCTAGTTTTTGGGAATTGTTTCAAGGTTTCAGCTAAATGGTTTCCGCAGCTAACTTTAGGGTCAACCCTGTCTCTCTCTCTCTCTCTCTCTAGCCATGTATCTAGGCACAGACAACTGAGATGTCAAATCATAGTTTAGTGGTTGTATGGTGATTTCCCACTATTTTTGCATTATTTTCCAGTTTGATTCTCTAGTCAACTGGTATATTGTTGCCACTTTTTTTTTTTTTTCTACATGGAAATGTCAGGTCGCGGGGGGGGGGGGGGAACCTGTACAAATGAGGCACACCAAGGATGGAAATATAAGTGTTATATTTCTTACATTTTCATTGAGAATATGATTGAAATGTGCAGCACACCATTTAAACACAATTGTCCATATCATGAAAGTTTTTGCATCCATACCTCACTTCTGATATTCTAACTTTTTGTGCTGTGATTGAAACAAAAGCTTATAAAAGTTCTGTTCAACAAATATATCATCTTTCAGCCATATTGCAGGTCTGTTTTTATGTTTCTACTCATTGGTAATGGCTGCAGAGAAAGATTCTGACATGCTTATGTGAAAATGGGAACATACTAATCTAGATTTATCACATTGATTGGGCCGTTATCCGTGCTAAAATTTGATACTGGTGAAATGTTAAGTGATGCATTAGCTCCTAGCCTTACTTTTCTGCAGTTTATACTCGTGCCAAATTACTTATTATTGGAATCATTTTAAACTTTTCTGTAACTGAAAAAACAAGAAATAAGTTTCTGGTGATGTCTATTTTTAGTTCTAGTGATCAATTTTGATTTGATTTTATTTATTTCTTCTGGATATTACTTCCAGTTGCATGGAAACCAATTCTAATAAAAAGAAATGTATAATTTACCATGTATGGGTATTAATGTGAAAAATAAATGGAAGAGATATGTAGAATGTTTGGAGGTTGGATAAAATAAATTTTCTTCCTCACACTTCATTGATTTGTAGGTTGAAGTATATATACACAAGATATCCTAAAAACTCTCCTAAAATACAGGAATAGATTACAACACATTCAAATAACAATACATTACATATTAGAATAGATTTGAACTTGGCTTCTCCCATCCGTTTTGAAACTGCTTCATCCTTTCTTTCATTTATCCTCTTAGTTTGAACTTCTCCAACCTTTTCTCATAACAACCTCATCTCTTTATCCACTCGTTCACAACTTGAAATCATTTTTTCTTTTTTATCTTCTCCAACACTTCCCCTGAAGCTGATGAATAGATATCCATCATTCTCAACTTGCCTCTAATTGATTCAAATCCTTGTTTATGCATTACCTTGGTAAGAATGTCTGCCTCTTGAAACTTAGTAGGAACATAAGAGAAGCTTATATCTCCACTCTTGATCTCTTGTTTAACAAAATGTCGATCAATTCTTACATGTTTTATTTGCTCATGTTGCATTGGATTATTTACAATACTTATTGCCGACTTGCTATCACTATAGAGCTTTATTGGAGACGATATAGGTATGTTTAGATCCCTCATCAATTTTCCCAACCAAATAACCTTGCACATGCCTTGAGCAATGGCTCTATACTCTGCTTTTGCATTGCTACAAGCCACTATAGGTTACTTCTTGCTTCTTCATGTGATCAGGGTACCCCATAGTTAGTGTAATATCTTGGTGTACCTTTGGTTGGGATATTCGAGTTTTATTCTCATTAGCTGTTACCTTTGGTTGGGATATTCAGCAAATGGATGTCAATGATGCCTTTCTCAATGGGGATTTAACTAAAATGGTTTATATGTCACACCTTGAAGGTTTTGTAAGCTTGTAACTCCCTTCTCATGTTTGTAGATTGAGAAAATCTCTATATGGTCTTAAACAAACTTCTCGAGCTTGGTATACAAAATTAAGGACTGCCTTATAAGGTTGAGGTTTTACAAGGGCTGTTTTTGATGCTTCTCTCTTTATCAAGAAGACCTCTGTTGAGTTTGCCTTGAGTTTGAGCGATAGGAGATCAGTGAAGTCTTGATGATCTATTGGTTGGAAGATTTAGAACAGTTAGGTTTCAATTTCAAAGTGCAATTTTTCTTAGTTTTTGGGGTCTAATTTTAATATCTCCAATGTTGGCTAGTTTCATTGGGGTGTTCGCCCTTTCTATAAATAAGAGGGCAGGGGGCAGTCGATAGCATCAAGGTTACTTGGTGAGTTCTCATTTTTCATTTGTGATCGAGTGTTGTGCCATTCTTGAGAAAAGAGAGGCTAAGTGGTAAGAATTTAGTTCTTGTGTATTCTTGAGAGAATGAGGTTTTTGTACTCGGGTATATAGATGAAGGAGAGGGCTAGATGTACTGATCAATTTCCTAGTGAATAAAGGACTACTCTGTGGGTGTTGGACTGCTGGATGTAGGTTTGCCTAAGGGCATTCTGAACCAGGATAATCTCGATCTCTTTGTGTGGTTTGATTTTTTTTATTTATTGTTCTTGTATATTCTTCTGTTATAACTAATTGTTCTTATTGTCTTTCTGATTCCGTGAGTGTGTAAGGATTTGATAGGAGTATTCTTCTCGTGTGTTCTTGATTTGTAAGTCCTAACGACAACAATCTGGTATTAGAGCCTCTCTTCGAACCAAGATAAGCTTTCTTGCTACTTTGTCTTGATAGTCTCTTGTTGATTCTTTGAGTCATTAGTTTTGATTATGGCTGCAACAAGATACGATATAGAGAAATTCACTGGCCAAAATGATTTTGGGCTTTGGAGGATCAAAATGAAAGCACTTCTAGGGAACTTAGGACTGAAAGGGGCACTAGAAGAAGAAAAGAAATTGCCCGAGTCTAGCATTGTTGAACAGAAACAAGAATTAAGTAAATAGAGGGAGGAAATATATGACAAAGCCTATAATACTTTGATTCTTAGTCTCAGTGATAAGGTCTTGCTGGAGGTCTCCAAGATGACCACCGCATTATCTTTGTGGAATAGGCTAGAGATCCTATACTTGACCAAAGACCCTTTCCACCCGATTATTCTTGAAAACTAATTTTTTCTCATTTAGAATAGGAGAAGGCCAGAAGTTGCACGACCATATAGATGACTTTACAAAGCTTTGTCTAGAGCTTGAAAATATTGATATAAAGTATGACAATGAAAATAAGGCTCTTGTTCTTTTGCATTCTTTACCTAGATCTTGTGAGACTTTTGTTGACATATTAAACCTTGGAAGAGAAAACCTGTCTCTAGATGATGTTATTGGAGCTTTAAACTCCAAAGAACTTCAACAAAAGGTAGAACTCAAGAATTCTATATGAGATGCTCTTACAGCTAGGTTAAGGCTGTAAAAGAGGGATGAAAGAACTAGGGGTAGGTCTAGATCAAAGTCTAAAAATGGTAGGAAACTCGTAAGATGTTTCTTCTGTCTTGAAGAAGGTCACATTAAAAGAAATTGCCCTAAGAAAAAGAGGGAATTTTAGAATAAGGGGAATGCTGAAATCTCATTCTCAATCTATGAGTTTGAGTATGACAGTCTAAATGTACTTGTCGTGTCAAATATCGAGGATAGGCAGGCTTGGGTATTAGATTCTAGTTGTTCATTTCACATGACACCTCATAGGGATTGGTTCCTAAGTTTTAGGGACATAGATGGGGGCAAAGTGCTTCTAGGAAACAACCAGGAATGTAAAATCAAAGGGATTGGGGATGTCAAAATCAAAATGCATGATGGAATAATTAGGACACTGTCTGCAATTAGATATGTGCCAGACTTGAAGAGAAATTTGATATCCCTTGGAGAGCTAGACAAAAATGGTTACTCCTATAGAGGAGTTGGTGGAGTCCTTAAGGTAGCAAAGGGGTCCCTCATATGCATAAAGGCTATCCTTCAAACTGGTATATATATGCTGCAAGCATCCACAGTGGGTGGAGAGTCAGTATTAGGAGAGGGAAAATCCTATGAGCAGTCCAGGTTATGGCACCATAGGATGACTCACATTAGTCAGCAAGGGCTTAAGGAATTAGCTAGGCAATGGATTGTGAGTGCTGGAAAGGTAACAATTATAGACAAATGTGAAACATGCATATTTGGGAAATCTGCCAAGGTTAAGGCCTTGTTCTTTTTGCTATTTTCAACTTGAGTTTTCAGTTTTTCAAAACACTGAAAACACGTTTACTTTGCTATTTTTAAAAACTCATTTTCAAAAACAAGAAAAATTTTTGTGAAGAAAACCCAAAACAATGTTGTTTTGAGTGCTTTCAGCCAAAACTAGCTGAAAACACCAAAATGAGGAAAACAACACCCCCTCCCCCCAAACCCAATCTCACACACAGAGCCCATCGTCTCTCTCTCCTTTCTCATCTCTTCCCTTCCTTATCAAGCTGCTGTTGACCTGGCCCGCCACCACTGCTGTCGCTGACTCCTCTTTTCTCCTTCATCCTCCATCGTCGGTGGTTGCATGAAGTCGGCGATGATGGCTTGATGATGCAGATGGCCAAGCAACATTTAAACGACGACCATGGCAGAGCAATAAAGACTGATGGGTTCTGTGTGTCGGCTGGCCAAGCAACATCCAAACGACAACCGACGGCTATGAAACCATCGGCCACGGTGGCCAGTGGCGACTGATTGCCTTTTTGAGTTTTGGCTGAAAATTAAAAATCAGATTTATGAAAATCTAGCTATTAAATCTGACCTATTTTTGTGTATGTTAACCCCCTTGGCTTGGCGTTTCTAATGGTAGGCTCTGATCGTGTGAATCTCTAGCCGGCGGTGGTCGCTGGCGACGGAGAAGATGCAGGCACTAGAGAGAATAGAAAAAGAAAAATAAAAAAGAAAAGGAAAAAAAAAGAAAAAAATATTCTTAAATTTAGAAAATAAAATTATATATTTATTTAAAATTTTAAAAATGTAGTATATATATGATAATTAAAAATATTGGATAACATATAGTATATTATTAAGTGTATTACAAATATTATGTATAATAATATTTAATATAAAATATTATATTAAAAAGAGTTAATTTTATTATTTAATATCAAATTTATTGAATAAAATATCATAAAATAATTTTTTTCAAAATTTCAAATCAAACACGTTTTCTAGTTTTTTGTTTTAAGAAACAATTTTTCAGAATGACAAAACGAACGCGTTTTTAAAACTCTCAAAGCAGACACTCAAAACACAAAATTGAAAATGAATTCAAAACTAAAAACTAAAAATTGAAATACAAAGATAACACTACCTAAATTTCCTGAGAAGGCTATTCACTCCACTAAGGCCCCTTTAGAATATATTCATTCTGATCTTTGGGGCCCTTCCCAAACCTTATCTCATGGTGGAGCTAGGTATTTCATATCCATAATTGATGATTATTCTAGGATGGTTTGGGTTTATGTTTTAAGATCAAAAGATGAAACTTTTGAAACTTTCAAAACCTGGAAAACTATGACAGAAAATCAGAAAGGAAGCAAAATTAAGATCATTAAGATTGATAATGGATTGGAATTTTGCAATAAGGAATTTTCCCACCTATGTAATCAAGATGGTATCCTTAGACACCTATGGGTTCTAGGAAATCCCAAGTAGAACGGTGTAGTTGAGAGGATGAATAGAACTCTCTTAGAAAGAGTTCGGTGCATGATTATTCATGCTAGGCTTTCCAAATCCTTTTGGGGAGAAGCCATATCTACGAAAGCTTATGTTATTAATAGGTCACCTTCTGCAGCCATAGGGTTTAAAACCCCCTATGAAATGTGGACTGGTCACAAGCCTAATGTTGACCATATTAGGGTATTTGGGCGTATAGCCTATGCTCTTTCTAAGTAAGGCAAGTTGGACCCTAGAGCAATTAGGTGTTTGTTTATAGGATACCCGGAAGGAGTCAAGAGTTATAAATTGTGGAGTCTAGATCCAAATATGCCTAAGACGTTTGTGAGTAGAGATGTCACTTTTGATGAGGGATCTAATATAAAAGACTTTGAGGAAAAAGGAAAATCAAAGGATGTCGAGAAAGGTAAAGTAGTAGATATAGATCTATTTGAAGAACCATTAGACAAAGGCCAAAATAATCCTCGAAATCAGGACCTAAACCTTCAAGAGGAATATGAAGGGTATGGAGAATCTTCTCCAAGTCAGCAGGATGACTATGAAGCATCCTTTTTTGGGCAGCAAGAGGATTATGAAGAATCCTCTTGCTCAAAAAATCCTCCTGATCTAGAGAGGTACAATGTTGCTAGAGATAGGTAGAGGAGGGTTTCCAAACCTCTGGTCAGATATGGTTACTTTGATTTAGTGTCTTATGCCCTGACAAGTGCAGCTGTAGAAATGGGAGAGGAACCCCTTTCATTTGAAGCATCAATCAGGTCAAGAGATTCTTAGAAGTGGCAAGAAGCCATGTAATATGAGATGAACTCTCTTAAATGAAATAACACTTGGGTTCTTGCAGAAAAACCCTTAGGGAAGAGGGTTGGTAGCTATAAGTGGTTATATAAAATTAAGGAGGGTGTTGGAAAAGAGGATAAGCCTAGTTATAAAACTAGGCTAGTGGCTAGGGGCTTTACCCAAGTGGCCATTGTAGATTTCAATGAGGTATTTTCACTTATAGTGAGACACACCTCAATAAGGATCCTTCTTGCAATAACAACCCATCAAGACTTAATTTTTAGAGCAAATGGATGTCATTACAACTTTTCTACATGGAGACTTAGAGGAAAATATTCTTATGGAATAGCCAAAAGGGTTTGAGGTGAGAGAAAAGAAAGAATAGGTGTGTCTTCTTAAGAAATCTTTCTATTGTTTAAAGCAATCCCCTAGGCAATGGTATAAGAAATTTGATTCATTTATGTTGTCCCAAGGGCTTAAGAGGAGTTCATATGATAGTTGTGTCTACTTTAAGCATATGCCAAGTGGTGTATCTATATATCTTCTCCTATATGTAGATGATATGTTGATTGCTAGTCAATCAGTTATGGAAATAAAAAATTTAAAGCTAAATTTGAAATCAATGTTTGAGATGAAAGAACTAGGAGAAGCTAGGAAGATATTAGGCATAGAGATTAGAAGGGACAGGAAGCATAGGCAACTAATTTTGTCTCAAAAATCCTATCTTAGCAAGTTGATCAAGAGATTCAACATGGGTGATGCAAAGGATGTATCGGTTCCCTTTGCCCAACACTTTAAATTATCACATGTGCAGTCTCCTAAGGATGAAGAAGGCATTAAGGAAATGAGTAAGATTCCTTACTTTAATGCGGTTGGAGCTTATGTACAGCATGGTCTGTACAAGACCGGACTTGGCTCATTCTTTGAGTGTATCTAGTAGGTTTATGGCCAATCCGAGTAAGGCCCATTGGAATGCTGTGAAATGGATCTTTAGGTATGTTAAAGGGACTTTAGGTATGGCTTTGGTCTATGGTGGAGGCAAGTTAGAAGAAAAATCTTGCATCTTAGGGTTCACAGATGCAGATTTTGTTGCAGACATTGATAAGAGGAGGTCCTCAACAGGTTATGCATTTCAGCTTTGGGAATCTTCTATTAGTTGGAAAACAAACCTACAATCGGTGGTGGCATTGTCCACAACCGAGGCAGAATATATTGCTATTACTGAAGCAATAAAGGAAGGCCTTTGCCTTAAGGGAATCATTAGTGAGCTACTAGGAATAGATGTCAAGGTTAGGCTAATGTGTGATAGCCAAAGTGCTATCCATTTGGCTAAAAATCCATCACACCATGAAAGAACCAAACACATAGATGTTAGATATCATTTCATTAGGGAAATCCTTGAGAAGGAGGAGATAAGTCTAATAAAAGTTGCATGAGAAGAAAATGCGGCTGACATGTTTACCAAAGCTGCCCCTATGTCTAAATTACAACATTGTTTATCTTTTCTTAATGTGTTTTGTGTTTGATATGATCAGTTTTTTTTTTGTTTTACATTCCAAATGAGAGCAAATTCAGCCTATTGAGTGAAGAACTCAAGGCAAATGGTGGATGAGTGTTGAGTTTGCCTCGAGTTTGAGCGATAGGAGATAAGTGAAGTCTTGATGATCTATCGGCTGGGAGATTTAGAATAATTAGGTTTCAATTTCAAAGTGTAATTTTTCTTAGTTTTTGGGGTTTAATTGTAATATCTCCAATGTTGGTTAGTTTTATTGGGGTGTCTGCCCTTTCTATAAATAAGAGGGTAGGGGGCAGTCAATAGCATCAAGGTTAATTGGTGAGTTCTCTGTTTTCATTTGTGACCAAATGTTGTGTCGTTCTTGAGAAAAGAGAGGCTAAGTGATAAGAATTTAGTTTTTGTGTATTCTTGAGAGAATGAGGGTTTTGTACTTGAGGATATAGATGAAGGAGAGGGTTTGATGTACTGATCGATTTCCTACTGAATAAAGGACTGCTATGTGGGTGTTGGACTACTGGATGTGGGGGCATTCTGAACTAGGATAATCTCGATCTCTTTGTGTGGTTTGATTTTTTTCATGTACTGTTCTTGTATATTCTTCTATTATAACTAATTGTTTTTATTGTCTTTTTGATTCCGTGAGTGTGTAAGGATTTGATAGGAGTATTCTTCTTGTGTGTTCCTGATTTGTAAGTCCTAACGACAACAACCTCTCAATATGTTTTGTTTATCCTTATCTATGTTGATGACGTTCTTGTTACGGGTTCTGATTCTAAAGCTCTTTAGGCTTGTATTTGAGATTTGAATACTCATTTTGCTCTCAAAACACTAGGATTAGTGAACTACTTCCTAGGGTGTGAAGCTCATAGAGATAGCAGTGGGATATATCTTACTCAGTCAAAGTATACTATAGATCTGTTGAAAAAGGCAGCAATGCAAGATGTAAGCCCTGTGCTACACCAGTAAATCTGGGAGTTTCTTTGACTAATGATGATGAACCATTTTCTGATCCATCCTTTTATAGAACCATCATTGGTTCTCTCCAATATTTGACATACACCAGACCAGATATTGCCTTTGTGGTGAATAAACTAAGTGAGTTTCTATCTTCACCAAACAACAACATTGGCTAGCTTGCAAAAGACTACTTCGTTATCTTAAGAGAACAATTGGTTTGGGTTTATTGTTTGCTCCTTCTCTTGGTGATTTGTCACTATTTACACTGATGTTGATCATGCTGCTTGTAAAGTTACTAGAAGGTCTACCAGTGGGTTGTGTGTATTTCTTGATAAGAATTTGTTGGTTTGGGACTCAAGAAAACAGTCTGTGGTAGCTAGGTCTATTGGAGAAGTCGAATATAGGGCGGTTGCACAAGGTGTTATTGAGATTTTATGGCTAAAGTAATTGTTTTTTGAATTAGGTTATCCATGTACTAAAATTCTAGTTATATGGAGCAATAACCTAGCAGCAAAAAGTATAGCGGAAAACCTTGTGTTTCATTCACGCACTAAGCATATTGAGATTGATGTTCATTTTGTTCGAGAGAAGGTGGAGAATGGTGAAGTTGAGACCATATATGTCCCTATTCTTTATCAAGTGGCTGATATTTTCACTTAGGGCTTATCGAGAGACAGGTTCCTGTTTTTATGTGACAAACTTGGTCTCAAGCTATGACTTGTATGTCATAGCCCTACTGCCACTCTCGGCAAGCTAAAGCCCAAGTCATCTTCTTTTGCTATAGAGTCTGATTTGAGGGGGAATGTAGAAGGAAATGATGTTGATTAATCTTGTTATGTGTATTTCTCTTTATATTGTGTTACGGTTGCATTTGTTGTAAGCTGTTATGCTGATTGTTGTTATGGTGTTATATTAGACATTGGATTGGTTAGGCAGTTACAATTTGTTATTGCAAGTCGCAACAGTTATAGCTAAGTATAAAATATTAAGTTATACCTTTATTTTTGTAATCTTGATCATTCAGTAAAATTTTTCTTTTCATCGAGAACATTTTTCTTTCTTTTCTTTTCTCGTGTGTTTCTTTTTGTTAATGCCTTGAAGCTCTTGCTTCACTTCTTATCCATAATTGTTGCCTTCCTTTTTTCATCCTGTAATGCATGATATATATATATATATATATCTCTAGAGATCTCAATGTCATCTATGCTAATAGTAAAAGCCTTGAATTGAGGAGATAGGTTTGAATACCCCAAATAATTAGAAATAGGGTGTTTAGTACATGATTTCACCCATTTCCTTAGTGATATTGGGATATCTAGGTCATCAAACCTTGTAGATTTCAACCTTTCCATAGTATCAACATTTGGATGTATCTCCGGATTAGACATTGAGCCTCGCTGAGGATCACGGGGCCTTTTGGAAGAAACCAATGGTGGTTTGTCAGAAGCTTGATCTTCTTGGATCTGGTTGGTTTGATCTTCTCCCCCTTGATAAGGCACCAAGCTTTGGGTAGAAGCAGGGAATGGTTCAGGAATAGGGTTAGGAGCAAAAACCATAGAAGGTAGGGAAGTGGGAGGAAAGGTAGGAGGTGAACAAGTAGGGAAAGAGATGGTGGAGTCCCAATATTGCTCTGTACTAGATGTGTGCCCTTGCAGAGGAATATGGGGGAAAAATGGTTGATGCTCGAAAAAGGAGACATCACAAGACACAATAAAGTGTCGGGTAGAAGGACTATAGCACTCATATCCTTGCTAAGTAGGATAATAGCCAACAAATATGTATTTGAGAGCTTTACGTTCAAGTTTGGATTGAGAAGGTTGGTACTTGTGAACAAAGATAGCGCATTCAAAAACCTACAGGGAAAGGGAATTCAGGACTTAGGTATGATGGGGATAGAAGTTAAGAAAGACACTTAAGGGAGTTCTGAATGCAAGAATCTTGGAGGGAAGTCTGTAAAGAACAAAGCTAGGGCAAGAAATTAGGAAAAACCAAGAGGAGGAAGAGAGAGAGCTCTCGATTTACTCAGAGGAATGAATTCACAAAAATGAGAACATAAGATACATAAAACCAAGGCAATGTTGATTATATATGCTCAACAGGCCTACCTCACTGCCTATCTTCTCAACAACATAAGAATTACAATTAACACCCTACTAAACTAGAAAATGCACAGAGAATACAATTATAACAACAATGAATTAGAAACAACAACAAAGCTACAACAATGCTAGCAGCTTCACGTAACATGTTCATTCACATTCCCCCTCAAAGTAGGCTGCCTCTTGACCTGTTGCTTCTCTGAAAACCCCTAAGACGCCACTACCACTACTTGGACAGGTGGGACCTTTAGTCCAAGTTTATCACACAAACACTAAAATCTACTTCTTAGTAGACCCTTAGTGAAAACATCAGCTAGCTGATGAGCAGTAGGAACGTAACAAATTTCTACTTCTCCATTTTCAACCTTCTCCCACACAAAATGTATATCAATCTCAATGTTTTTAGTGCAAGAATAAAATATTGGATTCTTTGTAATACTTTTAGTTGCTGCCATATTGTCACTCCACACAACCGGTGTATAAACACACTGATAACCCAATTCTGTAAACAACTATTTTAGCCACAAGATTTTAGTGACACCATGAGCAATAACTTTGTATTCAGCCTCTCCTACAGACTTGACAACCACGAATTGCTTTCGAGAGCTCCAAACTATTAGATTACTCCCAAGGAAGACACAAACACCACTCGTCGATCTTCTTGTCACTCTACAACCAGCATGATCAGCATAAGTATAAACCACTAAGGGTAAGTCTGTAGGTGCTGGTGAGAACAATAAACCCAAGCCAAGGGTGCCCTTTAGATACCTAAGCAATCTTTTACAAGCCATCCAGTGTTGCTTCTTAGGAAAAGATAGAAATTGACTTAATTTGTTGATTATAAATGAGATATCTGGTCTAGTATGGGTCAAGTACTGCAAGGAACCAATAATGGTTTGATATAGAGAAGGATTTAGGAAAGCATCACCATCATCAGTTAAAGGAACAACTGAATTCAACGGGGTATGACATGGTTTACAATCAATCATAGCTGCCTTCCTCAACAAATCTAAGGTGTACTTAAACTGTGTAAGATAGATCCCATTTTGATTTTTGTGAGCTTCAAAACCCAAGAAGTAATGGACAAACCCGAGAGTTTTCAGTGCAAAATTAGTAACTAAATCTTGAATAAAGGCTTTAAGGGCTGTTGGATCAGATCTTGTGACCAAAATATCATCAACATAGACCAATACAAACAACACAAACTGAGGGGTGCGCTTTATAAACAATGAAGCATCCGACATAGCTCTAATAAATCCCCATGACTGCAAAGCAGCTTTCAATTTTGTATACCAAGCTCGTGGAGCTTGTTTAAGCCCATAAAGTGATTTCCTCAGCTTACACACATGAGAGGGATACCGACCATCAACAAAACCCTTCGGTTGAGACATATAAATATCCTCACTAAGATCACCATTTAAAAAGATATTGTTAACATTCACTTGTTGAATGTCCTAACCAAATGTAACTGCTAAGGTGAATAAAATCCAAATAGCAGAGGCCTTAACAACCAGGCTAAAGGTTTCTGCATGGTCAACTCCCGATGTTTGGAGAAATCCTTTGCCACCAATCGAGCCTTGAGCTTAAGTGCCACATCTAGGTTATATTTAGTTCTAAAAACTCACTTGCAACCAATGAGGTTCATATCATCAGAAAATGGAACTAAAACCTAAGTATTATTGCTCTGCAATGCTGCAAATTCTTCCTCCATAGCCCTAACCCATAGTGAGTCTAGAAAGGCCTCATGGACAAAACTGGGCTCTAGAATACTCACTAGAACATGAGGAGAGGTAAGATGTAGTTGTTTGGCCTTGGACCTTGTAAGCATGGAATGTGTAGAGGGTGCTGGAGCAACTATGGGTTTAAGAACATGAGCTGTAGGTCTATAAGTAGGCTGTGGAGATGCAGTAGCTAGGGATGAGCCAATGGTTGAGGCAGTTGAAGAGTTAGTGTTTGATAAGGAAGAAGTTAAGGGCTGTGCTACTCTAAATGAAGGAGAAGAAGGAAGGGACTAAAAGAACAAGGTAGAAAACCCACTAAGATAGGACTGAGATGCAGTGACAGAAGAAGAAAACAATGTAGAGAAAAGAAAATCATCTAGATTAAATTGCAGATGCCTTGAAACATAAACCTGACCAGAAGGATGAAGACATTTGTAACTTGCATGTACATGACTATACCTGATGAAGACACATTTGGTTGAATGAAAATCAAATTTGTGCTTATAAGGCTGAAGATAAGGAAAATAAGCACAATCAAAGGGCTGCAGCATTAAGTAATTGGGCTGCTTATGATATAGGAATTCAAATGGGATCTTGAATTTGAGTGAAGAGGAAGGAAGGAAGTTTATTGTATAAACTACAGTTTGAAAGGCTTCAACCCAAAACTTAAGTGGCATATTAGCATGAGATAACAAAGTGAGCCCCATTTCTGCTATATGTATATGTTTTCTCTTGGCGACACCATTTTGTTGATGAGTATAGGGGTAGGTAAATCTAGGTTGTATGCCACTATTCTGGAGGTACGGTAAAAATGCCTTGAATTCCCCTCCGTTGTTAGTTTGTAAGGCCTTAATCTTGTTTTGAAACTAGTTTTTAGCAATTTTGTGAAAGTTTATAAAGGCTGGAAGGGCATTAGACTTGAGCTTCAAAGGGTATAGCCATGTATACCTTGTATGGGCATCAACAAACATAATATAATACCTATACCCCTCAACATATAAGGTAGGAGAAGGACCCCATACATCTGAGTATAAGAACTCAAGTGGTTTCTTTGCTGTAATTGAACAATCAGCAAAGGGAAGTTGATGAAGTTTCCCAATTTTACATGAATCACATAAATAAGGAATTGAAGAACAAGGAATATGAATTTTATTAAGGATGAAACGTAGTACATTGAATGATGGATGTCCCAATTTTGCATGCCAATGTTTGTACCTTTTATTACTGAGGGCAACATAAGTACCAGGCAACATAGCGAGTCCTTGGAATAGAACCTAGATCATTCATGTAGGTCTCGCTAGAATCACTAAAGGAGGCCACAAATGCTTTAGAGTCTGCCTGAGGGTGACTAAAATTCTGACCAAAGTGTCTAGGATTCCTTTGAAATTTTTTGTCAAATCTATGGTAAAATCTATTAGCAAAATGCCCTAGTTTGCCACAAAGCCGACAATAAACTCTCTTGGCCGATTGTTTACCCTAATGTCACGAGAAGAACCCAGCTTACCCGATTTTAATTTCTTCATGGCTGTAACTTTTGTTATTTCTTTACTGTTGTAATTTGTTAGTTACTCTTGCTGTCATTTTCTTTTAAGAATTAGTTTAGCCTATAGGGCCCACGTGTAATTGCTGGAATAGGACAAAAAGGTTGGTTGCAATAGAAAAAGGGAATAGGATCTGCTGTAGCGAGCCTATCCTTCCACTGACAAGTGTATATTCTCTCCAAGGCTCTCTTGGGAGAATTATTGAGGAATAGAATTTTGAATGCCTTCCTACTTCTAATCTCTCTCTCTCTCTCACTCTCTGTTTCTCTCTTCTCTTCCTCTCTTTCTCTATTCTTGCACCTTCCTAATTCACATTGGAATTAGGATGATGACTCTATCACGGCCAGACCGTGACACCCGACTTCTTCCCCCTTGAGTTACAGAACCACCTCTACTTTGTACAGAACCTCCTCTTTAATTCATAGAATTTCCCGCACCTTTCTGTGTATATGCTGCCATATTAACATGCATTGAAGACAATACAACCGATTCAACAGTAGATGGGCAAATTCTAAGAATTTAATATCTATTCATGCATTAACAAGAAGTTCTAAACCTTTTCAATATCAATTTCATCCATCTGATAGGTAATAAGGCTAACTACTGTCTCATATTCATGATCTAGCTCGTTAAGGATTGCTATAAGTAAATCCTTGTCACTTAAAGATTCTCCTATAGTAGCAAGTGAATGGCTTATTGTTTTGATCTTGAGAATATAATCATTAATAGACATAACATCCTTTTTAATAGATCTGAGCTGCTACTTCAATTGGAAAGACTTGGCAATTGTTTGACGAGAATACAGATTTTCAAGAGATGACCATATCTCAGCAAATGATTCAAAATGAATCACCTGTGCTAAGACTTCTTTGTCAATAGTTGAAAAGAGCCGCCAAGTAGCAGTTGATCGGATCGCATCCAATTCAAGTACTCTATATTCACCATGGACGATCTGGCATCTCTAGCATCAGGATCCGCAATATATTTTGTTGGAGGTGTAGTTTTATTGAGGAAGGATTGGAGATCGAAGGCGCGAATTGTGGCTGAGACTTGCACCTTCTAGAAGATGTAATTACTCGGATCAAGCTTTATTGGAATGTAATTGAAAGCTTTCGTCATCGCAGTGAAGTCAAATTGCGAGACAGAGGAGAATGAGGTGGAAGGGAAGAAGAGGCGTTGTGATCGAGATTAGAAGCCGTAGACCTTGGTCACGGGCTCTGATACCAATGTAAAGAACAAAGCTAGGGCAAGAAATTAGGGCAAACTAGGAGGAGGAAGAGAGAACGCTCTCGATTTACTCAGAGGAATGAATTCACAAAAATGAGAACATAAGATACATAAAACAAAGGCAATGCTGATTATATATGCTCAGCAAGCCTACCTCACCACCTATCTTCTCAACAACATAAGAATTACAATTAACACCCTACTAAACCAGAAAATGCATAGAGAATATAATTATAACAACAATGAATTAGAAACAACAACAAAGGTGCAACAATGCTAGTAGCTTCACGTAACATGTTCATTCACAAAGTCGATTAATGAGGTATGAGGTTGTGAGAATTGCTTCCCCCAGTAGGAATTAGACACTGAGAACATGATAGCCCTAGCAGTCTCAAGAGGATGGCGGTTTTTTCTTTTTGCCACCCCATTTTGTTGAAGATTGAAGGGCACGAACTTTGATGAATGATACCATGCTCAGTTAGATAATGATTGAATTCTTTGGAAAAATATTCTTGGTCATTATCTGAACGTAAAATATGGATGGAGAATTGAAAAACATTTCTCACCATTTGATGAAACCTTTTGAAGACAATATAGGCTTTAGATTTGTCTTTCATTAAGAACACCCAACTTAGTTTTGTATGGTCATCTATGAAAGCGATGAACCAACGAGTATTAGTTAAGTTGGGAGTCGTCGTTGGTTCTTAAATGTCACTATGGACTAAATAAAATGGCTTGAAGGCTTATTATAGATATGAGTTGGATGTGAAATTTTGGTTTGTTTAGCAAGGATACATTGTTCACAATGAAAGAATGGCTCCTTTTATTGATGAAAAGAGAAGGACACAAAACTTTAAGATAATTGAAGCTAGGATGCCCTAAACATTGGTGCCATAATATGACTTTAGAATCTGAAATAGCAGGCAAGGAGGATTGAATGTGTGACCTTAAGTGAACTGATCATGTGGTCCGAAGCACTTGTATCTATTATCCAACAATATGTAGTGAATTTATTAGAGAACAGGGAGTATTAGGTATACCTTGTTTGGCCAAGGATACTTCCGAATTAGGATTATCTGTGGCATTAGGTTTGATCACCTTGTTCTGGCTCAACAACTGCTATAATACTTCCAATTGATCTGTTGGTAAGATTAGATTAGTTGGTTTTCCAGCTTCTGCCTCTATTGCATAGGCAGATTGGTTCACCTTCCTTGGGTTCTGTGGCTTTCAATTTGCTGGTTTTTCATGGATTTTCCAACAGGTATCCCTTGTATGGTATGACTTATTGCATTGGTCACACCATTGTTTATCTTTATGGGACTCTCCTTTAGATGTTTTCATCCTTGAAGTAACTAGGGCTGATGTTTGTGTGTATACATCATTATTGGAAGACCCTGATGAACTTAGCATTACCTTTTTCCTGCTATCTTTTTGTCTAACTTCTGCAAAAACTTCCCTTATAGATGAAAAAGGCTTAGTTTCAAGTAATCTGTCTCTTAACTTCATTTAGATCAGAATTGAGGCTGTGTAGGAAGTCAAACACTCTCTCTTTTTTATCATCTTGTTATACTTTCTTCCATCTTCAGAACAATCCCAAGTGATTTCATTGTATATGTCCTTCTCCTACCATAACTCTGTCAGAGTATTGTAGTATTCGGTAACAGAATTCGTATCTTGCCTTGTTGTTCGAATAGTAGATCGAATCTGAAAACATTGAGCAACGTTCTTCATGTCTGAGTATATTTCTTGTATAGCTTCCCAAATCTCCTTGGTTGTCTTGTAGAACAAGTAGGTCCTTCCAATCTTTGACTTCATGGAATTGATCAACTAGGCCATAACAATAGAATTCTTCACTTTGCAAATGCCATAGGTTGCTGATTCTTTGTTAGGCTTAGGAACTGCTCTTGTTAGATAACCAATCTTTCCTTTTCCCCTAACTACTAGCAAAACTGATTAGGACCATTCTCTAAAGTTGGTTCCATTTAGTTCATATTGAGTAATCTGGAGGGAATGGCTGTCGAGAGCCATTCGAATAGATGGAACTTGTGTATTTCTAGTTGGAAGAGGGACGGTGGTAGACGTCTCACTAGCTGCTTGCGTTTAAGCCATGATGTGTACCTAAGGTTCCACAATTCGTAGGTAAGGAGGAAACGTCTGCCACAAGAACGTGGCTTTGATGCCATGAAAAATAAATGGAAGAGATATATCAAATGTTTGGAGGCTGGATAAAATAAATGTTCTTCCTCACACTTCATTGATTTGTAGGTTGAAGTATACATACATAAGATATCTTAAAAACTCTTCTAAAATACAGGAATAGATTACAATAAATTCAAATAACAATACATTACAGATTAGAATAGATTTGAACTTGGCTTCTCTCATCCGTTTTGAAACTGCTTCATCCTTTCTCTCATTTATCCTCTTAGTTTGAACTTCTCCAACATTTTCTCATAACAACCTCATCTCTTTATCCACTTGTTCACAGCTTGAAATAATTTTTCTTTTTTATCATCTCCAACATAATGCATTTGGGAATATGCACTTAGATATCCCTATTAGCCAAGAAGAAGATGACCCTGTTGCAAAACAAATGTGTGACTTGCTTGATGTTTTGATATTTAATTCTATGAGTTATGAACAGCAGCATCAATTTATTCCAGATAAACTCAGATCTGGAAGTTTCTCTGTTCAACTGGGACCAAGAGCTTTAAGCCCTGGAGCAGCTTCACCTGGCAACACCCAGTCAAATTGTGCCCTGCAGGAGTCTTCATCCAGTGTAAATGGATTTATGTTCATTATGTCTTTTTTTTTTGTTTGTTTTGAATTTCATGTTTTTGCTAAATAATGTTTAGTGCCCAAAATGCATTTATTGAAAAATGTTCTTTTAAGCTGAATTTTGTGCAGGATGAGTCAGTTGGAGTGGTTTCTGACGCTGATGAAAGTACCAGTGAGGGTTCTTCTCCATCACGTTCTTCTGATATTCCAGGAGATGATGGTATATCATGATTGCTTATGTGACTACTAATGGCTTCTCTTTCCCCCTTTAGGTTTATGTACATATATATGGAATACACCTTGATATTTTCCCTGTAATTTTCTGTTCTTTTGCAGTTCTATTGAATGGGCATGGGCCATCGTCTGATCATTACTTTGGCAGTCAGAAAATGGTAAATGCTACTCTCATTCCTTGAATGGGCTGTGTTTTACTTTGCACCACTGATGGAGAGGGGTTAGGTTATTTATTTTTGGGAGAATATTGGATTCCTGGAGAATTGGAGGTCTGAAATCAGAAATGTGGTTTGGGCATATTAGATATGCTTAATGCTCTCTGATTAGATTACATGAAGTTGGAAATCTTTTACGTAATTAAATCATAATTTGATTAGGGTAAATTGCAGGGACTATCCTTGAGGTTTAGTGAACATATACAGGCCACATCCTTATTTTGAAAAATTTTAATGCCACCCCTTCTCCCCAATTACCTCATATCAATAATGACTGTTGTCAAGTTATATCTTTCCCTCAAAATTTTAGGAGATCTTTTAATTATAAAAATCAGATTTTTAGTTGAAACGGAAAATTATAGAAAGACCCCTCGCACTCCCCCTCTCCGTCCTTAACATAGCTGCTGGCACAACTAACAGTCATCATCATCAGACAGATTCAGCCTTGTGGAAGACATAAGTCATTGGTAGCAGGCTGCAAATGTGCTCTCAGTAGCAGCAGATTATATTTTGTTATGATTGTTGTTGTATTTAGTTAGGCAGATTCAGCCTTGTGGAAGACATAAGTCATTGGTAGCAGGCTGCAAATGTGCTCTCAGTAGCAGCAGATTATATTTTGTTATGATTGTTGTTGTATTTAGTTAGGCGGTTAGGCAGCTCATAGTTTCAATATATATATAAGGATCAGTTGGTTTTCTCTATTGTATTGATTGCCATTTTCCTTCATTCATTTCAATAATATTCTCTTGGTATTTTTCTATCTCCTGTTGTTTTCTTCTTTCTGACTGTGAAGCTCTTGCTTCATGGTATTAGAGCCTTTAACTAGCGTCAATAGCTTCTAATCGTGAATTTAGTTCCTCATCCTCCTTACCTAACTCTGCTTCTACACTATCATCGGCTTTAGTCCAACTTTACAATGGTAGCAAAAGCGTTCAATTTTATTCCAACCAAACTAGATTCTGGAAATTATCTGTTTTGGAAAGCTCAGATATTGGCCACGATTAGGGCATTTGACTTGCTGCCATACATCAATATGTCTCCAGCGCCTTCAAAGTACATCAACGATCTAAGAAATTCTGGTCACGAGGCTCAGGTTGTAAATCCCGAATACCTCAATTGGAGAAAGTCAGATCAATTACTTTTAGGCTGGTTGTTTTCTACCATTGAGAAAGAAGTTTTGGCGCAAGTGATTCATTACGAATCATCCTCTGAGGTTTGGAATGTTCTTGAGAACCTTTACTCACAATAGATGCTTGCTAAGTCTTTTCAATTGAAACAACTTCTTAGATCTATAAGGAAGAATGATTTGTCTGCAAATGATTATATCCTGAAAATCAAGACCATAGGACATCCCCTAGCTACTATTGGAGAACCTTTAAATGACAGAGAATTATTGATGGCACTCTTACATGGATTGGATTGGACAATGATTATGAAATGGTTGAGTCTTATTACATATCAAATGGATGAAATTAACATAGAAAAGGTTCAATACTTGTTACTGATGCATGAACAAAGGCTTGTTGCCAAGAATATGTCTAGTTCCTCCACTTATGGTCTTGAATCTGTAAATATGAATTTAGCCTCTCAATGGTCTAGAAATTAGAATGGATTGAATAGAGGTGGTTCTACTAATAGAGAAGGATGAGGACGTGGCAGATCCTCAGGCATGAGAATATACTGCCAACTGTGTGGGAAGCCTGATCACTTTGCAGACAGGTGCTATCATAGATTTGATTGTAATCTGGTTCACAGTCGTTTATAGCTCATCCCATAGGTTCTAATGAAGCTCTCTTCTACAAACAGCCTAATTACATGCAATTGCAACCTTTTGGATGTGCTTGTTTTCCCTTTCTTCGACCCTATAACAAGCATAAATTCTAATTTCATTCTACCAAATGTGTGTTTCTTAGTTATAGCCATGTTCTAGCTGGATATAAGTGCTTGCATCCTTCAAGAAGGATCTATGTGTCAAGACATGTTCACTTTAATTCAGAAGAATTTCCCTTTCCTCATTTGTGTTCTAACTCATCCTCTTATTCCTCTTAGTTAAGCTCTACTGGTCAGTTTACTTCTGTTCTTCATGCCATTCTTTCTTTTTCTATCAGTTCTTCAAACCCTCGAGTAGCACAACCCTCTATCCCAACTCCTAATAATCTCTCAGTTTCCTGTGATTTATCTACTGGACCTTCTTTACCTACAGCTACAAAATGCTTATTACCTAATAGTACTAATCAACCTTCTTCTTTGTCAAGATCATCAAGACCCGTGAAACGGAAACCCTAGGGCAAAGAAATGATAGAAACAAACATGAGAGAAGAAAGAACGAGAGGAATCGTAAATTGTATTGCAGAGAAAATGAAGACTTAACATTAGAGAAATAACCTAAGAGCTACTTAAATAGGCGGCTCATTACACATGAAAGAGGCACCGCCTCAAGATAACTAATACAACAAAACAACACTAATGCTAATACAACAGATGTACTACAACAACCAAACAATAGCAAGAAATACACGGAAACAAAGCAACAACAACAAACAATTCTATCACAAAACTTTAGATGCTTCCACACTCCCCCTTAAATTAGGCTCCATGGAAGTTGAGCACTTATTCTTGGGCAGTCCTACAACAAGCCTAGAATCATCATACATGAAGGACATCTTCAAACCAAGCTTCTGACATAGAAATACGAACCGGTCTCTAGGCAACCCTTTAGTGAGAATATCAGCCACCTGATTAGATGTTGGAACATATCTGATCTCCACTTTCTACCTTCTCACGAACAAAATGTACATCAATCTCGACATGCTTGGTTCGAGAATGAAAGATTGGATTTTCAGTCATGCTCTTGGCAACCAAATTGTCACTCCACGCTATAGGAGTAGCATCACACGGATATCCCAACTCCAGATATAGAGATTTCAGCCACATTAACTCTGTCACACCAAGGGCAACTGCTCGATACTCAGCCTCCCCAACTGATTGAGCAACAACTGATTGTTTCTTGGACCACCAGACAATAAGATTTCTTTTGAGATAGACAGAAAAACCACTGGTAGATCGTCTAGTCACTTTGCAGCCAACATGGTTTGCATTTGTGTAAACTTGTAAGGAAAGATCATTCGGTGAAGGAGAGAAGGCCAACCCCAAGCCAATAGTCCTTTTAAGATATCAAAGTAGTCTCTTACAAGCTAACCAATGTTGAGACTTAGGATTGGACAAAAATTGACTCAATTTATTCACTGTAAAGGCTATGTCTGGGCGAGTATAAGTCAAGTACTGCAAGGAACCAATAAGAGTTTTGTACAAAGATGGATTAGAAAATGACTCTCCTTCATTAGTTAAAGAAATCCCAGTAGCCATAGGAGTCACACAAGGCTTGCAATCTTGCATAGTAGTCTGTTTCAGCAAATCAACAACATACTTGGACTGAGTTAGATATATACCACTGCCATCCCTATATGCTTCAAACCCTAGGAAGTAATTCACAGAGCCAAGGGTCTTAAGAGCAAAATGTGTGTCCAAGTCATGAACACACGATCTAAGGGCTGTGAAATCCGAACCTGTGATGAATATATCATCAATGTATACCAAGACAAAGAGCACATAACCAGCTTTCTTCTTGATAAACAAAGAAGCATTAGACACAGTCCTAACAAATCCCCAATTCTGTAATGCTGTTCTCAGTTTTATATACCAAGCTCGAGGAGCTTGCTTAAGCCTGTACAAAGATTTCTTCAACCGACATGCATGAGTAGGAAACTGAAAGCTTATAAACCTTCAAGTTGAGCCATAAAAATAGTCTCAGTTAGATCTCCATTAAGGAAAGCGTTGTTAACATCAACTTGTTGGATCTCCCAACCAAAGGTGGCTTCTAAAGAAAAAAGAACTCTAATGGTTGGAGCTTTTAACTACCTGGCTAAAAGTTTCAGCATATTCCACTGCTGAAGTTTGAAGAAATCCCTTGGCGACCAGCCTGGCCTTATACTTAAGAATAGACCCATTTGCATTATACTTCACTCGAAAAACCTGTTTACGGCCAATTAAGTTAATATTTTGAGAAAAAAGAACTAGCTCCCAAGTATTATTTCTTTGCAAGGCTGTGTACTCTTCTTCTATGGCCTTAACCCATTGTGAGTCTAAAAGAGCCTCACGAACTGAACTAGGTTCAAGGGAACTCACTAAGGCATGGGGGGAAGGGGCAACACTAGTTGTTTAGACTTTGATCTTGTGATCACAGGGTGAATGGAATGTGCTAGAACAGGTTTAGGCTTGGGTAGAGAGATTGGAGGTTCTGGTGACTAAATAATGGAAGGTTGGAGCTCTTGTGAGGCACTAGTAGACAGAGTCAAACTGTCACATGTACCACCAGAGAGAGCACTAGATGGTTCTGGGGCCTGAAATTGTGCTATTTGAGGACACATTGAAGAATTAGAAGAGGAAGAGATAGGTTCCAAAAAGGCAGTGGAAATCCATTTAATCTTGATGACTGAGGTAAGGAAGAAAAGAAAGTAGAAAACAAGTACTTATATCCAGCTTGGATGTGATTATAATCAAGAAAAACACACTTGGCAGAATAGAAATCAAATTTGTGCTTGTGATAGGGACGAAGGTATCGAAAGCAAACGCAACCAAAAGGTTAAAGGATCAAGTAGTTAGGTTGTTTGTGATACAACAGTTCAAATGATATACAGGACTTTAGAAATGATGAAGGAAGCCAATTAATAAGATGCACTGCTGTTTGAAAGGCTTCCACCCAAAATTTAAGAGGCATATGAGCATGAGACAACAAGGTTAAACTTATCTTAGCTCTATGTTTGTGTTTCCTATTTGCTGCACCATTCTGTTGATAGGTGTGTGGACAAGTAAACCTAGACTGAATACCATTGGCATGAAGATAAGGTACCCCCCCCAACACACACGCACGCACGCGCACACACACATTGTCAGTTTGTAATGCTTTGAGCTTAGTTTGATACTAAAGTTCAGCAAACTTGTGAAAAATAGTAAAGATGGTCAAGGCATAAGATTTGACTTTTAGGGGGTAAAGCCAAGTGTAACTAGTGCGTGCATCCACAAAGATTATGTAGTATCTAAATCCTTCAATGGACATAGCAGGGGTAGGTCCCCATAGATCAGAATAGACCAATTTTAAAGGTTTAATAGCAATAATTTCATGGCTACCAAAAGGAAGTTGGCTTAATTTTCCAATCTTACAAGAATCACAAAAGGACAAATCTAAAAGTGAACAAGAAATACCCATTTTATTCAACATAAATCTTAGTACATTCATTGATGGCTGTCTCAGCCTATCATGCCACTGTTGACAAATTCTAGTATTCTGAACTACATTTACATCCCTTGGCAGCTCATGACAAAATGAGTTCTGCCATTTACATGAATCTTGTTTATTACATGTAGTTGAAGAAGAAAACATTGAAGGAACAGATGAAAACTCTAGGGATTGGGCAAAAGAGCTGCCAATAGCAGAACAAGTTGCTAGAGTTAGCTGATAGAGCCCATCCTTAAGATGTCCCCGAAGTAGCACCAGTCTAGAAGCTTTGTCTTTAATCAAACAAACATCTGAATGAAATTCAGCCACAACATCATGATCATGAGTAGGTTGTGACACACAAATCAATTTTTTCTTCATAATCGGAGCATGAAGAGCATTAGGTAATGGAAGAACTAAATTTGGTTTAGACTTGGTTTATAAATAACTAGTACCAACACGAGTAATAGGCTTATGATTGCCTATGGTAATTTTGTCCCCACCGGTATAAGGAGCATGCAATGAGGGGTTGTTTAGGTTTGAAGTGATGTGATTAGTTGCCCCAGAATTAACAAACTGGATTGGATCTAAACGAGAGGGCTAAACAACAAAGTTATTAGGTGTGTAAGGGTTAGAAGGACTACCATAGTGAGGCCCTTGTATTGAACCTGAGTCATTCATGTAGGCTCCATTAGAACCACTAAAGGAGGCCATATAAGCTCTAGACTCTGACTGATTAGCACCACCAGATCTGCCAAGTCCTTGATTAGACACATGCTGGAAGTTTCTATCAAAACGGTGATAACATCGATCCACAAAATGCCCTGGTTTCTCACACAATTAACCATAAACTCTCCTGGTAGAAGCTCTACCTCGGCCTCTCGACCTCTCCCTCCTCTACTAACAAATCCACCCCCCTCTGAGAATATCCTCCTCTGGTATTACCAAAGTTATTATTTTGTATAGTAGGAACTGATGCCACATTCACATGCATAGAAGACACAAAATCAAAATTTACAGCAGAATGAGATGAATTCTTGATCGACAACCTTTGGTCATGCCTCAACAGTAAATATTGCACCTTTTCTAGATCTATTTCGTCCATTTGATATGTTATGAGGCTCACAACCGTTTCATACTCCTGATCTAGTCCATTAAATATAGCAAGTAATAGATCTTTGTCATTCAACGGTTCTCGTATGGCTGCTAAAGCATTTCCTATCGTCTTAATCTTCAGTATATAGTTATTTATACAGAGTGAATCCTTTTTTATTGATCTTAATTGTTGTTTCAATTGAAATGACTTTGCTATTGTTTAACGAGAATATAGTTTTTCTAAAGAGATCCATATCTCGACAGATGATTCACACTAAATCACCTGCGCAAACACTTCCTTGTTGATGGTGGAGAATAGCCATCCCAATAGGAGCTGGTCAGATCGGATCCAGGTCAAATACTTTGAATTGACTGCCGCTTCTCCTCCTTCTGGATTGAGCAGAAACTTAGCCGAAGGAGACGTTTTATTGAGGAAAGACACTAGATCAAAGGCTCGAATTGAGGCGAGAACTTGAGCTTTCCGGGAGATGTAGTTACTAGTGTCAATTTTGATCGGAATGAAATTGAAAGCTTTGGCAACCGTTGAAAAATCATATTGAGAAGCGGTTGATAAAGAGGAGGAAGATCGAGGAGGAGAAGAGGAGGAGCTGAGAGTGTGATTTGAGGCCATCAGGTTAGAGCAATGGCTCTGGTACCATGAAATGGAAACCGTAGGGCACAGTGAAATGACAAAAAAAAGCTGCTCCTGCAAGAGGCTTTTTTACCCAAAAATTCTATTCAAGAGGGTTTTTTAGACCCTTGGTGGGTTAGTGCTGTGAATGATGAGTACTTAGCTCTTCAAAGAAATCAAACATGGGATCTGCTTTCATTTTCTTTTGAGATGAATTTAGTTGACTGCA
Source organism: Diospyros kaki (assembly GCA_036245055.1). NCBI lineage: Eukaryota > Viridiplantae > Streptophyta > Magnoliopsida > Ericales > Ebenaceae > Diospyros > Diospyros kaki. Next base: position 12,080,879 of record BSEG01000015.1, on the reverse strand, counting down.
AGTGGGTATTCCGTGTTAAGTTCAACCCTGGTGGATCTATTCTTAAGCTTAAGGCTCAATTAGTAGCTAGGGGCTTCCTTCAAAATCTTGGAATTGATTATGCTAAGACTTTTAATCTAGTTGTAAAGGCTCCGACCATCAGGGTTTTATTTTCCCATAGCTGTCACATTTGGTTGGGACATTCAACAAAATGATGTCAATAATACTTTCTTAAATGGTGACCTAAATGAAGCAATCTATATGACTCAGCTGGAAGGGTTTGTTAGTTCAGAATTTCCCACACATGTATGTAGATTGAAAAAGGCTCTTTATGGGCTTAAACATGCCCCTAGAGTTTGGTACACAAAGTTGAAAGCTGCCTTACAAGATTGGGGTTTCAAGAAAGCAGTTTCTGATGCCTCACTTTTCATTAAGAGAACTTCTAAGTATGTATTGTTTGTTTTGGTGTATGTTGATGACATCCTTGTCATTGGTTTGGATTCTTTAGCTCTTGTATACATGATTTGGAGACACATTTTGCTCTTAAAATTCAAGGGTCTATTCATTACTTCCTAGGGTTTGAAGTATATCGAGATTCCACTGGTATATATCTTACGCAGTCTAAGTACACATTGAACTTATTGAAAAAGGCGGCAATGCAAACCGTGTGCAACACTAATGACCTTGGGCATGTCCTTGACTGATGCAGGTGAGATATTTTCTGAGCCATCTTTCTATAGAACTATTGTTGGTTCCCTTTAATATTTGACTTACACTCGGTCGGATATATAACATTTATAGTCAACAAGTTAAGTCAATTTCTATCATCTCCTAAGCAACAACATTGGTTGGCATGTAAAAGATTCCTGCGTTATCTTAAAGGCACTGTTAATCTCAATCTGATGTTTGCTCTATCACTTAAGGATCCGTTATTAACTGTCTACACAAACGTTGACCATGCGAGCTATAAGGTGACTAGAAGGTTGATCAGTGGGTTGTGTGTCTTCTTTGGTTGTAATTTGTTGAGTGAAGCAGAGTATAGGGCTGTTGCCCAAGGGATGACCGAGATATTGTGGCTTAAATCCCTGTTATTAGAATTAGGCTATCCCTATGTTCAAACTCTTGTTCTTTGGTGTGATAATCTAGTAGCTAAAAGTATGGCTGGAAACCATTTATTCCACTCTAGGACAAAGCACATTGAGATTGATGTGCATTTTGTGAGAGAAAAGATTGAAAGTGGAGATGTTGATATTCGGTATGTGCCTACTCTTCATCAAGTAGTTGACATTTTTGCTAAAGGGTTATCAAGGGATAGATTTGTGTTTCTATGTACCAAGCTGGGGCTCAAGAGGTCACCTATGTACCACTCTCATTCTGATCCTTCTACTGCTATTACAGAAAGTTTGCCGCCTACAAATACTGCAAAGTCTATTTCTTCATTGTCATCTATGGAGCTTGATTTGAGGGGGAATGTAGAAGACATAAGTCGTTGGTAGCAGGCTGCAAATATGCTCTTAGTTGCAGCTGATTATATTTTGTTATAATTGTTGTTGTATTTAGTTAGGCGGTTAGGCAGCTCATAGTTTCAATATATATATATAAGGATCAGTTAGTTTTATCTATTGTATTGATTGTCATTTTCCTTCATTCATTTCAATAATATTCTCGAGGTATTTTTCTATCTCCTATTGTTTTCTTCTTTCTGATTGTGAAGCTCTTGCTTCAAGCCTTTCATTCTCAGACACAAATCAGCACCCTGTTTCCACACATCAAACTATCAATCTGTCCTTTTGTGAGCAAACAGCATTTTTGGATAGTGGCTTCACCTTCTTTACACCTTCACTGTCATTCATTCCCCTTTGCTGCCCAAACTCATTTTGGGTTGTATAGTGGGGCCAATTGGGAAGTTCAAAATGAGTCACCAACGATTGATTGTAGCCGTCACGCACCAGGAACCCATGCTGCATCACTGCCCCTTCTGGAAACTTCCCTCCATCATCAAGCTCGCCTGTGACAAGCAACCCTTACATGTCACTCTTCCTCCAATCTAGGGTTGTCAATGAGTTGGGTTTGGGTCGGAATTGGCAAATCCTGACCTGATTACTGATAAGGGTCTCAATACTGAGTACCAATCCATTTATCTAATGGATCCTTCTCACCAGATCCATCTCCAAATCCACTAGACCTGGGTTTCAGAACTGATTACCCCAGACCTGATTTGCAGACACTAGGACACAAAAAAGAATAGAATTTTGCCTACGACAACAGTTGTGTAACAATTTGTATCAGCATGCAATACCCAACACTAATTGGCATCTAGATTTGTGCTAAATCAATGTAAAATCAAACTCTCAAAAATTCAACAACATGAGTAAAATCAAACTCATAGAAACACATACAAAACCGTCCTTAGAGAAATTTACAAAAAATATTGAATAACATAACAAGAGGGTGAGATGGAGAGAGGCTGTGAGACAGTGAGAGATTGAGAAGTGAGGGTTTGAAAACTAGAGAGATTGGGGGGGTTTGGCTGAGGTCTTTGTGTGTGTTTGGCAAAGAATTGATCAAGAGGTTCATGTGTTTGGCAAATCAAGACGTGAGGGTTTAACAGCAACAAGGTTCCTGTGCATTCGATACCAGGAAGAAGATGATGGCTGCTATTTTGTGGGTGGTTGTGCAGTTACCAAGTGAAAAATTGAGGGGAGTGATCGAGGAGTGGGTTCACTGTGAGATTAGGGTTGTATATTTTATATATTATATGATTCGTATTCTAGTTGATATATGGGTCTATCTATTACGTATAACATTTTATATATTATATAATATTTTCATAAGTTTTAATTGGGTAATTGGGTTGGAAGAGTCATATCCATGCCGGACCTGTTTAACAGTCATGTAAACGGGTCCAGATTCAGGTCCGAGTAAATGGGCCTAAACACACTGATCCATATCCTGACTAAATGGGTCAGAACTGGGTTGCGTTTGGGCCTGGATGTGGCCCGTTGACAGCCCTCCGATCTACCTCTGCAGTCTGGCCTACTATGGGAATCTATGACTGTTCGGTGTGTTTGCTGCCTGCTTTCTCACTTTTTGTGTGTTACTATCTTTCATTTTGTGTATTGCTGCTCACCCTTTTTTTAAATATTGAATATTGAATATAATATGTAGTTATTTGTTATACCTTATATAACTTATATTGTATGCTGTAACTTTTATAATAATGTTGAGAGGATTTAGATGTTTTATTATTATGCGCATTATTTGATTTTTTTTCATATTAATATATTTATTATTAATTTTTTGGGGTCAATTTAGCATTGCGCTTCACTCAGGTGAGTGCACTCAGGTGAGTGCTTTTTTGGCGCCTAACACCTTAGGTGATATAATGTCATAGTGCCTTAAGGGGGACTTTTGCGCCTGACTACCTTGGAGGTGGCTTGCTATGGTGCTGGCATTCAATTAGTTAATTGATTGTAGAGGGGAATAGACAAGGGGAGAGAGGGGCTAATTAGGGTAGAATTTTTAATTCCTTAATAATTGAGGGGCTAATTAATTGAGACAAGGGGAATAGACAAGGTAAGTTTGGACTTTTAAAAATTAACTAGTTGGCTTGGTCAACCTTTGTTAATTGACTACTAAAAGTGTTTCAACAGTAGACATTATACTTTCTTCAAAATCAGAGTAGGTTGCGGATTTTAATGAAGCCTTAATTTTGGGCATTTTAACTTATTGAGACATACTTATTTGGTCACATATTTATACTACCCGTACCAAATATTCAAGCATTCTTTATAAATCTGGAGAAGTTCATGCAATGTGGTTTGGAGTGAACTTGTAGTGCTCTTTTTCAATATCAAAATATCATTCATGTTGGTAAGATAACTTTTGTCAGCTATCTAGGACTGAAAATAAAAATGTCAAATTCAAAAAATTGCTGCCAAACCAGTCAAAATTGGTCCATCTTCATGTAATTTAAACGCTATAGACTTGGTGTTGGATGGTTCTATTTGTATTGCTTCTAAGATTTCCTGAAGACTGATTCAAATTTCTACAATTTTATGGCAACTGCTTCTCTTGTTTTAATTTTGATAAAGAGTTCAACTCTAACAACCCCCCCCCCCCCCTCTTTTTTTTGTAAAAGGGGAAAGGAAGACTGACCAAGGTAGATCTCTGTTCTCTGTTGAGGTGTCCACTCCTATCTCTGTATGCCTGGTGATGAAGATCATAAAGACAAATATTATGGAAACAATATTTTAGGCATAAAAGTAGAAATTAATATAGTTTTTTTAGTTTATTTTAATTTGTTTCCCAGTTTCTTTTATTTCCTAGAATCTTAATTAGATTATATCAAGTAATCCTAGTTAGAAGAGATTTTTATCTATTAGTTGTCTATAAATAATCTTTTAGTAAAGAATTGAAGAACAAAATGATGAATAATATTGAATATTGTTATTGGTTTCTAGTAATTGGGATTACCCTTGTTTCTTTGGCTTTGGTCTTGCATCACCTGGGAGACCCAAATGGGTGATAGTTGTATACATGACCTTAACCAATAGATATAAGTGGACTAGGTGGCCCTCATATGATGTATAGGGACTGAATGGGTGGGAGTCAACTTTTGACCTCTTGGAAGTGGCATTCTTACTAGTTACTCCCATTTAAATAGGCTACAACCCTCATGGTCCAATTACGTATTTTCTTTTTCTATATATCTTCCTAATTATATAGCCTGAATGGAATTTTCAATCAGTTTCTGATAATGATAATTTCAGTGCCATTTTATGTAATAATATTTAAATTGCTTTTACATCAATTTGGATGTGGTCATATTGCCATGAGGTGCTTTTTATTATACAAGTCATGTCTGTGATACAGGATTTCATGGAAATTGAAACTGGATTCTTTTTGGCAATTCATCTAGTAATAATTTGGTGTGAAATGGAGATACTATTTTCTTGATGTTTATACTTTAAAGACTTTTCCTAATTAACAATTGCTTTTACATCAATTTGGATGTGGTCATATTGCCATGAGGTGCTTTTTATTATACAAGTCATGTCTGTGATACAGGATTTCATGGAAATTGAAACTGGATTCTTTTTGGCAATTCATCTAGTAATAATTTGGTGTGAAATGGAGATACTATTGTCCTCTACTTTTTTGTTTTATTTTATTTTGCAAGATGTGCTTTATTTCGAGTGCTTTGAGACAGTTGATATTTTTCTTTTTCTTCATTGACCCCCTGCCCGGGGTGAATGACTATATTGAACTGCTATTTAAGTGCATCCTGATCATTTTGTCCCATAGATTTGTCTTGCACGTAGCTTTGTACCAGGACAAGCTCCACTCCAGTTTAAAACAGTGTGTCCCAAACATTGGCACGCTTTCTTCCTTTAGTTGTGACTACTTGTTTTGTGTGGCTGGCAGGGCGACAGGGGCGTGGTTGTTGTTTGCCCTGATTATATTGTATATCGTGGTCAATATTATACAGAGCCAATGTTAATGTTTTCCAGTGATTGCATTGAATTCATGGGTTCGCTTTCCTATCAAGAACAAGGATCAGTTAACTTCAACCTTCAATGGGGAATAGATGATATTGTTGCTATTGAATCACAGTGGTCTGAGCGGGTGAGTGCCATACAGTTTCTCTGTCATAGCCTTTTTCTTAGTGATGCTTGCTTGTGCTTGACATTGAAAAAGATCTGTTTGTTCTTTGCAATGCAGCTTGAAATAGCTACGGTAAAACTTCAATTGATGTCAAAAGATGCAACGCAAGCTGAAAATCCACAAGGCACTTCAGGTTAGTGAATTTCAGCCAAGTTTATGCTTGTTATTTATTCAATTCATTTTATGTAGTATTTTTTGTGTCCTATTGAATCTTTTGCCTCAGTTCTATTGTTGTCAGATATATATATATATTTTTCTATAAGTGAGAGATTCATAAAACACAAACCAAAACCGAAATGGCTACAAGCTAAGGCCAAGGCATATCCCGAACCGACAAAAAATCAGGGGCATGAACAAAACAACGATCACCCACTGGGCCAAACGAAGAAAAATAAGCTAAAGATAAGAAAAATATTGGAAAAAGCAAAATAAAAGACAAATATGTACATAAAATAAACAAAAGCTTGGAAGTGATCGAAAGCAACAATCCATCACGGAAAAACAAGCCTGCTGTACTAATCACGAGCAGGAAAACTTAAAATGAAGCAAGTCCCAACTGGAAAGGCAGCAACAAACACAAGGCATCAAAGGGACTGGCGCTAAACATGATCACAAAAGCCAGCCACCAGCAACAAGCAAGCATCAACTCAATGGGGAGGAAGAACCTGGTCCCTCGGAAGACGCCAAATATGACAAAGAGCATAACTTTGAATAGACGGTCTGAGTTGGAGAGGCGTCAAACGGGCCCACATAATGCACTGAATTTGATGGGCCAACTGAGAGGCAGATCTCTCCTGATCACGGAAGCATCTGTTATTGCGCTCCCTCCAAATAAAATACACCATAACATAAAGCACCAGTCTATTCGGCACATGCCACGGACCCTTGCCACTCCATCTCGCAGCAACCCAAAGCACTCCAGAATCCCATCGACGCTAAGGCCAATTGAATTTCTTTGATCTACGGAAGAATGTCATCACCTCTTTGGAATAAGGGCACTTGAAGAAAAGGTGACTATGTCTCTCCGCATTCATCCTGCAAAGGAAACATCTATTCGGAAAAGACAAAAAATGGTTAATACGGTCAAGTGTAGAATGATGCTCCCGAATTGCTAACCATAGAATAAAAGAATGAGCTGGAATACACTCCGATGCCCACACGAGCCTATGCCAATGGACCTGGGGGCACTGATCTTGGAAGTCCTTAAGAGTAGCCCTAACCGAAAAAACACCATTTGCAGCTGGGAGCCAAAAATTCTCGTCCTGGCGTTGAATGCGGGGGAGACTAGGAAGGTGATTCCTAATAAGATCATAAGCCAGATAGGGGAAAAGGTCAAGCCAATTCCAAGAGCCATTCTCAATGAAATTAGAGACCTTAGCCAAGGTATGAATGCCTAATTGCCGAGGCAATTGACGAGAGAAACGATCAATAAACACACCCAAAGGGTGCCATTAATCATGCCAAAGGAACACGCTACGACCATCACCAATTTTCCACCCCACTCTAGATCGCATAACTCCCTTGAGGGAGAGCAGCTTCCTCCAGTACCATGGATAAGCATATGGCACTTTAAGGAGCCAGAAGCACGTCCCCTTAACTCGATAGGTATGCACCCACTTCACCCAGAACGACTCCCCATTGCTTGGTAAGAACCAAATAAGCTTGGCGACAAGGGCTGGATTCCAGACATAGAGAGGCTTAAGACCTAGACCCCCTTGTTCCTTGGGGCAATAGATCTCCCGCCAAGCCACTTTAGCTCTATGGGGGTCAGTGTCATCACCACTCCTTATGAAATTACAAATTGATTGCTCAATCTCATGGATCACTCGTTTCGGCAAAATAAACACAGAGGCCCAGTACACATAGATAGTGGAAAGAACAGATTGAGCTAACTGAAGGCGGCCCCCAAAGGAGAGCAACCTACTCTGCCAAGAGCAAATCTTATTCTTAACCTTATCAATGATAGGCAGGCAATCCCCATAAGATAACTTGGTGGAAAGAAGAGGCATCCCCAGGCATCGCATAAGCAACACACCTCTCTGGAAACCCGCAACAGACAAAATATTCTCCCTTAAGGACTCATCTCTATAAGAGACGAAGCAACTGCTTTTTAAGGCATTGGCCTTGAGGCCAGATAAACTAGAGAATCTCTCCAAGCAAGATCTCAAGATACCCACTGAAGCAAGATCGCCATGGGAGAACAAAAGGAGATCATATGCAAACATGAGCATCACCAGCCGAGTCTGCTCACATTTCCCATGAAACTGAAAATCTGAAGACCTTGTCTGATGGCTAACAATGCCATGCAGGATCTGCATCACAAGGACGAAGAGATAAGGGGATAGAAGGTCCCCTTGCCTAAGGCCCCGACCACCAGGGAAGAATTCGTTTAACTACCCATTGATTTTAATGGAATAACGAGGAGTAGTGACACACTTGTGGATCCAGCTACAAAACTGTGGAGGGAAATTCATAAGATGAAGGACAATCAAGAGAAAGTCCCACTCTACAGTGTCATAAGCTTTAGCTAGGTTTACTTTCATCGCACATCGAGGAGGCCCCTTGTGAAGGTGATATTGGAACACGAGCTCTTGGGTGAGCAAGACGTTATCCCTAATCGAACGCCCAGGCACGAATGCTGCCTGAGCCTCATTCGCAAGACCAGAAAGCACGAGTTTGATTCTATTGGCCAAAATCTTGGTAATGACTTTATACAAGACGTTGCAACAAGAAATATGCCCAAATTGGGACGGCGACTCGGGGTGAGGGACCTTAGGAACCAAACTAATGATAGTCGCATTCATCTACCCTGAAAGACGACCTGAGGAGAAGAAGCTCCTGACAGCCTCCACCACATCAAGCCTCACAATCCCCCAAGCCCTCTTGAAGAATTTAACAGTAAATCCGTCCGGCCCAGGGGTTTTATCATCCCCATGTTGAACAAGGCTCCTTGAATTTCCTCCGATGAGACCTCAGCAATAAGCCCCCCCCAATTGATCCTGTGACAAGCGTTTGCCAATAAAAGGGGCAATCTCTTCAGGGGACACAGGGGCTGAACGGGCATTGTGACCAAAGAGGTTCTGGAAGTAGGAAACCATATATCTTGCCACATCCTCTTTAGAATCCGCAATAGATCCATCTTCTTTTTGGAGGCTATAGATATGGTGATTATTTCGCCGAGCTAACATGGACTAGAAGAAGAAGCAAGAACACGGGTCCCCCTTTGCAAACCACCTTATTCGAGCTCTGAGGCGAAAATAATCAGATTCCTGCACCAGAGCCGCTGAATAATCTTTATTAAGATCGAGCTCCCGCTGGCGAAGATTAGGATCATGAGGGTTATCCTGCATTTCTCGCTGGATTATGTGTAGACTGTCTTGGAGGGACAAAACGAGGTCAGAGATATGAGCACTCGACTTATTAAGAGTCTTCATAGCTCCTTTAACCACCTTAAGTGTTTGGGCAACTCGAAACATAGGGACCCCGGGAACCCACCTGCTCCAGCTGTCAGCCACCTTAATAAGAAAAAGAGGATGGTTAGCAAGGTGGTTGAGGAACCTAAAAGGGCTACCATTATTTCGAGAAGAACCAGATAAGAAAACCAAGGTAGGGCTGTGATTAGAGATTCCTGGTTGAAGGAAAAGAGCCTCTCTCTCTGGGTAACTAGCAAGCCACCCATCATTCCTACGGACTCTGTCCAGCTTTCGAAAAATGCACTCCGCACCAGACCTCTTATTGTTCCATGTCAGCTTTGGACCACTAAAGGCTAGATCCTGAAGAGAAACCAAGGAAAGAAATCCATTAAATCTGCGCATACCCAAAGACTGAGAGGTGTTTCCACCTCTTATCTCAGAACTATTATGACAGACGTTAAAATCACCAAGGAGGATCCAAGGGTCGTTAACCACTGACAACCCCACCCCTCTCAGAGAGTTCCATAAGTGAGCTTGGTCCACCTCTTCATTTCGGGCATAAATACAAGACAGGAATATCAGGGCCAGTCACCCTGACGTGAATGAACTGGTCTGACCTACTCAAAACAACTAAATTAATGGCTGATAGATCATAACCAATCCAAATCTGACCTCCATCATTCGAGTCGTAATTGAAAATCCAATTCCAGTTAGGCATAAAAGCTCAAGAGATATCCCCAGCTTGCCTTTCCCGCACCCGAGACTCTAAAATGGAAACTAAAGACTAATTTATATTTGGAGATAAGGGAACGAACCTCCCACTGCTTGGGGGACGGATTTAGACCCCTTACATTTCATGCAATAATCTGTATGTTAACACTCTTGAAGGGTTGGGTCTGGGCTCTTGGACCCCTGATGCTTGCCACCCCGCTCTCTATTCTTCTTCCTATCTCTTTTTGCTTGAGCTCTTGTTCTTGGTCCACTCCCTACTAAGCTTGTACTCGTTACCCTATCGGACTCCGAGTTGACGTCTCCCTAAACCTCTCGAGCACTAGAGTCCCTCAAGTCGTCCCTCTCAGCAGCATCTCCCTGAGATTCTGTGGGGGAAGGGACGTCCTTATCCTTTTCTGCTAAGCCACAATATTTATTATTTTTCTTTATTTGATCGTCAATATCCTTAGGGTCATAAGGAACCGTTACGATATGATACTCAAGGCAATCCACTATATTCATGGAGGAGTAATCAGGATCCGAGGGTCTAGAAGATGGCCCTACCTCCTCCTTAGAAATATTTTATGGTTGCTTAGTTGGAGCTTTTACTCATTAGAAATATTTGTGAGATGCTTTGTGGTTGACTTGTAAATCTTACCATGCAATTTTGAAATTAAAGCATACACTGCTGTAATTTTTTATTAATCGAACTTTTCTTGTGTTCCTTCATTGTCTTACTTGCACTTTCCATTCATACTTTTCATGCTAGGTGGCTAGTGTTAGGATAATGTAGAAACTTTTTTAGTGACAATGTTAAAGTAACTACTAAAAAATGTGGTGCATCTAATATTGGAAATCTATATATTTTGTATTTTATTTGAAAACTAATGACTTTTTTCCTTAAAACAATATGCTTGGAACCTTTGAAATGTACAACAATTGAGCTCTCCGTAAACAATGTCAAGCCTTAGTCCCACTATGTGGGGTTGGCTATATGAAATTCTAGCTTTCCAATCATTTCTATCTATGGCCGTATTTTCTTTAAGGTGCTTCTAACTCATATCATTGTTAAGAGTCTTCCACTAAGTTTGTTTTTGGGTCTTCCTTTACCTCTTTTACTAAAGACTTGTTATGTTCCATCCATTGTCTTCACAAGAGGTTCTACTGGTCTTCTTTTCACATGACTAAACCATTCTAATTGTGTCTTACGCATCTTATTTTTAACAGGAGCAACTCTTGACATTTTTTAAAAATAACCTCATATCTAATTTTTGAATGCTTCTGTGAACCGCATTTCTAATTTTACATTTTTTTACATGGTCGCACATCAAACATAATATCCTTATCTCCATATTGTAGGAAAAATAAATTAATCATGGAATAATGTAAGTCTTGAGAATATTTTGCCTTTGTCAGGTGCAAATTGAAGGATAAAAGATTCGTACATTATCATTTTACTTGCTTTCTTATGTATAAAAAAAATGCTTTCTCGTTACTCAATTTTTTTTTTACCTGTGGCATCTCTTCCTTTTTCTTGGATTAGGGTTCTCTGTTGAAGAAGAGTGTGCATGACGACCCTATAAATTTTTCTGAAAGCATGGAAAAGTGCAGAGATTTCTATACTTGAATGGCATGACTTTTAAAAAAAAATCTCTTTTATATCTGCACAGGAGCTGACATTAAATGACAAGATATTTTCTGCCTGTTCTCTTTTCAAATTCAAATGTTTTTGTTTCATTAGGGAGGAAGCATCATTCATATGATGACCCAATCAATAACATGTTTATCTTATGACTGTTAGGAACTTGTAGTCACTAGACAATTGGGGCAAATTTGTGTCAAAGTATTGCTACAGAAAATTCAGAACCAAATGAAATATTTTGAACTGGCCTTTTGGATTATAACTGTTTATGTCCTATATGGATGGAGAAATACTATGAAGAACTCCAATAATAGTAAATTAAGCACATGAACTATCATCATTTGTGTCAATTAGTACTTCAGTTTTACCACTAAGGGAAGGCAAATGCCTAAAGGATTGAATACATCTGAGGATAACGTATTCATGTTGATTTTAGTTGATCTATATATTGATCATATAGATGGTTTTTGTTGAAGATTGTTGGAGATTTCTTAGGATTTATTCCTAAATATGTTGAAGATTCCTTTCCTATTTTAGGAAATATGAGATTTCTTTTTTTTTCCTTCTTTCTTTTTTGTCTTTCTTTTCTTTTTTATATTGTCTTTCTTTCCTTTTCTGTATATCTTGTGTAGTATATATTGTAAAGCATATACTTAGTTCAAAATACAGAAGAATCATTCCTTTTTTTATGGTATTAGTGCCTTTTACGATTGTCTTCCGTTTTCCTGTCAACCTTCATTTTTTTTTACCTTTGTTCTTCCTGTCGTTTCTTGTTCGCCTTCATTGCCATCACCTTTGCTAATTTGACCTTCATTGCTATTCTTGTTCCCTCCAATCTCCTTCATTGTTTTCTGGTTATTCCGTGGGGAGATGTCTGAGACTTTTGGGGAGTTGTTCTTGATTCCCCATTGACTGGTTCAAGTGGAGAGCTCCAAAGCATCAATGCTATTTATTAGTTGAATGGGATCAATTATCTGCAATGATAGCAGATTGTGAGGACACTTTGGGAAAAGGGAAGATTAGACACTTTGATAGGATTGGTTTGAGTAGTGATAACCAAGTTCCAAGCATGGGATGAGGACGACTCGATGACCAGGTCTCGCATATGGAATTCAGTGCAGCCTGAGATTAGTAGAAATCTCATGTTCCGTCCTATAGTGCGAGATATTTGGGAGGTGCTTCAAAAAACCTACTTCATGAAGCAAGATGCTATGATGATATATGAACTGACAACCAAAGTTTCATCTGCAGTACAAGGCTCTCTCTCTGTTACTGAATATTATAATTGTCTTTGGTTTGAAATAGATCATTATCAAGACCTTAAGATGAAGTGTGCTGAAGATGCTAAAGTCCGACTTGAATTTCTTAAAAGGGATAGGATTTTTAGGTTTGTAGCAGGACAAAATATGGAATAGGATCAAGTATGAGTGCAAGTGTTGGGAATGGATTGGCTACCATCCCTTAGTGAGGTTTTCTCCATCATTCAAATAGAGGAATTCTCCTGCTGAGATGGAGAAGTTAGAAGAAGAAATAACACCTCAAGATGCACCTACTGAAAGGTTGCAAGGGAATAATGGGGAAGCATTTGATGAAGTGACAGAGGAAACCAAGACCAACTCGTTACTCTTGGTGACTAGTGCATGGGCTGAAGGATTTGGTGGCGTTCTGGATCAAAAGTTCATGGGAAATTGAATAGCATTGGATGAGGAAAATCTGACTAAAGGACCATCAATCTATGCGGATATTGGTGTTGGAATCCTTCCTCTGATTTTGGAACAAAACATTGGTCCATTGGATAACCTGGTTATAAAATAGGCTGGAGCTGAGAGTGGCAATACCTGGAACATCCATCCTAGGTTGGGTCCAGATTGTGACGGACCACATGTAGTTGAAGAAGGTCCTAAGGACAGTGCTCCTTTGAGTTTGGTGTCGAAGCAAGTTGGGCTGTCCTTGACTTGGGTTAAAGTACGTCTCAAATTGTCTCTAGTGTTGGTTTTGGCAGGGAAGGAACAGCTAAAGCGGATGGAACAAAAGGACTGCCACAAGGCCTGGGAGAAGATGGAAGATGAGGTTGTTGCTGGACTACTTGTTATTACAACTCACTAGCATAATCTATATAAGGACTCTCGAAGAATACACTCTACATTGGCAGGAAAGGCAAAATAGAAAGAACATAAAAGTGAAGGAAGTGGCCTAGAAAGAGAAAGAAAGAAAGAAGGATAAGCCAGATGGGATTGGATGAGGAGCAATGACTACTTGCCTCAAGTTTTTGGGGACAATAACTCTCTTAAGGAGGAGGGATTGTCATGACCCTAGGAGCAATAAAGGGATAATATGGTAATAGACATATAATAGTTGCTAGGAGATATTTTAGCAATTGGCTAGAAGCGCATGGGTGTTGTTATGCATTCTGTTAGGAGCTAGATATGCCTATAAAAGGCTATAAACGGATGGGAGGGTTATGTTGAATGATATTGAATTTCTCTCAAATTCCCTCTCACGAAGTCTCTCTAATTCCTCCCTCCCTTTTTGCTAATCTCCCCCTTTCTTTGTTTTGTTTACTATCTCCCCCCAATTTTGTCCAATTTCCCCTCCAATCCCTTCTGTTCTTGGTCCCAATTCATTCGAATTCTTCTGATTTTCAATCCAACCTTAGGCCAAACCCTAGGTACGCGACATGACCTTCATTAACTAGTAGGTTGTGGCATTCCCTCCCCCTTAAAAGATTTCTTGTCCCCAAGAAATCTTAGCTTCTGGCCTCACTTTTTAATCCAATACCTGCTTTTACTATCTAATTCATCCTTTTTAGACTATAAGGTGTAGGATCCTTGATGGTGCCTAAATGATAAGCCAAGTCTGATACCAATCAAGGACAAATGTAAACTTTTTTTTCCTCCACCTCGCTGGCTCTATTTAGTAAATCCTCCATTACTATCTTTGCACTAACCTCTGGTAATGGAAGGGTACCCATTCTGTCAAGAATAACAAGCTTGAAATATTCAGATTCAGAGTTGATGTAATCGTAACCTTCTCTAATGGCACAACTTCTTTTGTTACCTGCTTGTTGGTGTACCCCAAGGGTCCATCTTCAACCGATATCTTTTCCAATGGTGTTGTAGTGATTTTTCCCACAATTGTCATTCCTTTCTTGGCATCCAATTCAGGATGTTCCTTAGCTTCTTGTAAGTCATATATCTGAGGAAGGACCCATTGCATGCTTGAATCGATTCTACAATAGAACTTGAAAGAAATTCTACTGTTAGACTGACCTAAGACCTCTTTGAAATCAATCATTAAGTTGTCCAGCTTTTTATTTAACTCTTCTTTGAATACTTTCTCTAGTGATTGAATTTTCTCCAGAGTTCCTTTAGCCATCTGCATAGTTTAAAATTTTCAAAATCTACTGCGTATCACTTTTGCAATTACCACCCTGTTTTGATCGAAAATCAATTAGTAGGAACCCTAAATCATAGTTGAGAAACTGCTACTCAGATACCAAATGTTAGGACCCTAGTCCTAACTGATGTTTTTTTTGGAGACAGAACTGAAAATTGAGGGAGAAATAGCAGTAATTGAGGGGGAAACAGACAGAATATCAGGGAGAACAGAATGAAGTGAGGGCAACTGACAAAAAGTAGGGGAAAAACTGAGAGGAATGGGGAAGAAATCTAATAGAAATGAGGGGGAAATAAGAGAGAACAATAGGGGGATATGAGAGACTTTAATAAATTCTTCATAAGTCATAACATGATTTGCACTGTGGGGTTATCGGTTTGCCAATGACATTGCCAATGTCCATGAACAGGTGCAAATCCATAACGCTTTAAAGACACTAAAGCAATATTAAAGAAAAGTACAACCCTCACAGACTCTCAAGCAAGTCCAAGAATTAACTTCAAGCTTAGGTAATGCGAACACTTTGAATTTGTTCAATTCTGAAACTGACAACACTATTGCTTGTGATGCTAACTCAAATTGTGATCTCTATCCTATTGCTTGGAGAAAAAGAACACGAAAGTGTACCCAACATCCTATAGCCCATTTCATCTCCTCGTGTAGACTATCCTCCCAGCACAAAAGCTTTCTCTCCACCTTGAACTCAATCAAAATAGCTAAAACAGTATATGATGCTTTAAGGGACATGAACTTGATATATGCCATGGAGGAAATGTGAGCTTTGGAGAAAAATGAAACATGGGAGATGGTGGTGCGTCTTAAGGAAAAGAAAGCAATTGGTTGCAAATGGGTCCACACTGTTAAATTTAAGGCAGATGAAACTATTGAACAATACAAGGCAAGGCTGGTTGCAAAAGGCATCGGTGGCAAAAACGAACACGGTGAGAATCCTATTATCTCTATTAGTTCATTTTGGCTTGAAAATCCAGCAATATGATGTAAAAAATGCATTCCTTCATGGAGACTTAGAAGATGAGGTGTACATGGAGCCACCATCGGGCTTTGATGGCAAGTATGGTCCTGACAAAGTTTGCAGGCTAAAGAAAGCCTTGTATGGGTTAAAACAATATCTGCGAGCTTGGTTTGGGAGATTCACGAAGGCTATGATGTAGTTTGGGTATAAGCATAGTCATGGTGACCATACTTTATTTGTGTAACACTCAGGTAAGGGAAAGATTACAATCTTATTAGTGTATGTATGATATTATAGTTACTGGGAGTGATGAGGAAGAAAAATTGAGGCTGAAAACACAATTGGCTTGAGAATTTGAAATGAAAAGCTGGGGAAACTAAAATACTTCCTCAGAATTGAAGTGACATATTATAAACAAGGGATATTTTTATGCCAACAAAAGTATATTCTTGACCTTGTCAAGGAAACATGTACCCTTGATGCAAAGGAGGGGAGTGCACCTATTGATTCGAACCATAGAATGAGCCAAGAAAGTGAGGGAATAATCATTGATAAAGGCTAGATGCTAGTAGGAAGATTGATTTATCTCTCACACAACAGACCTGACATTGTTTATGCTGTGGGAGTAATTAGTCAGTTCATACATGATCCTAAGAAGGAACATCTATAAGCAGTTTAGAGAATTCTCAAGTACTTAAAACTACTCCAGGAAAAGGAATTTTGTTCAAAAAAGGAAGTAACCTGACAGTAAAGGCATACATCGATGTTGACTATGCATCATCTTTCACAGATAGGAGGTTAACTATAGGTTATTGCACTTTCATAGGAGGAAATTTGATTACTTGGAGGAGCGAGAAGCAAAATGTGGTAGCAAGATCAAGTGCAAAAGCAAAATTTTGTGCTATGGCTCTAGGTGTTTGTGAGCTTTTGTGAATCAAAATAATTCTAAAGGATTTGATGATTGAAAGTGGATTGATGAAACTATATTGTGATAACAAATCAGTTATCTGTACAACATGATCGAATGAAGTATGTAGAAGTGGACAGACATTTTATCAAAGAAAAAATTGATAGTGGATTCATTACTATCCCTGTCGTGACATTAGAGAATTAATTGGTTGATGTTCTAACCAAAGAGTTATCCACTTCTAGGTTTCAAGAGATTCTTGGCAAGTTGGGAATGGAAGATATCCACTCACTAGCTTGAAGGTGTTGGAATAAAGGAAATGGATGACTTACTCAACTAATTGTCTCACTATTGAATGTAGGAGATTATGTTTCCTAATGTAGATATAGAATGTACAGTTAACTGTTTTTCTGTATCCATTAGCTTCCTATTTAGATAGTTTCCTGATTGTTTATGTTTCCTTAATAGCTAGTTTTCTTAGAAGATAGATTGATAGTTTCCTTATGAAGGTGTCCAAACTCACCTTAAATATGACTGTAAATCTGTGCTGTGTATATTACAAGAATTCTGAAAATTTCTACAATAAATGCCATGTACTTCTACCTAGTTATAAACATAATTCAATACAATATTTCTTTCCCATATTTCTTCTAACACTTATTATAATGGTACTTGTTGAAAGGGTGGAGAAACTCGGTCATGTGGAAGATACAATACCTTAAACAAGAAGTAGATTTATTTTATAAAGAGTACTTATCTAGATTTTCCTCTTATTTGTGCCACTTGTTATTACTCCAACCACAGTGGTTGACAGCTTGAAGAAGGTTTAAAGAGATTTTCCTTGTGGAATTTTGATGGACTAGTTTAAGGAGCATTTGGTGAATTAGTCTAGTGTTAGAAATGCTGTTCAGGAAATCCATCTGTCACTACCCTGGGGATATTAGAGGGGCAATACTGTAATTGAGTTACAGTTGTTTGTTAGGAGATGTTTTGTAATTCTGTTAGGAGATGTGCTATTATTCTAGAATATGCTTTCAGTTAGCAACTAGCTGATGCTTATAAAAGGCTACTTGTAGGAGGATGGGGATTATGTTGTGGAATGATAATTGACTTTCAGCCTTCCCCTCATCAATTCTCTCTTAATTTTCTCTCTGATTTCTCTCCATTCTCTGTCCTCTCTCTTTCGATTATCTCTGTTCCCTCTCAATTCAGATTGCTATCTCTCCCTTTTTCATGTAATTCTCTCTTGGATTCTTCCAAGTTCTTATCAAAACCTTATCCAAACCCTAAGAATATGACAATTGGTATTAGATCCAATGGTTCTTGGTTGTGATTCCGACGGTTCTGGGCTGCTGAGGCTGTGATTCTAATGATTTCCGGCTGTAGATTCCAGTAGCAGATCCAATGAAACGAGCCAAACTATCTTAGCAACGACCCAGAGTTCTTCTATGAATTTTGAAGGCGAGGCTGATCCGGCGATTTCGATTGTGATTCTCAGCTCGAAATTGAAGGCGAAATAGAGCCGGTTGATCACGGCTGTTGATAGGGGATTCCCTGCAGTAATTCTGTTCCGACTTCACAGAACTCTTGTTTTGTGACCTCTGACTTCTCCTGCTTGTTGATTTTCGACGATCCAGCTGACCTCCAACGATCCTGAGGCAATTTCCACGAGCTGAGAGTTAGGCGATTGTAGTTGAGAGTGGTAACCGATCCTCTGCTTTAGAGGTTGCTTCATCATGAGATTCAAGATATAGGCAATCACAGGAGGTTGCTGCTGAAGAAGATCAGAAGCTATTTCTTGAATAACGTGAACTGAGGAATGGTGGAAGGGACAAGGATGAAGCAGTTTGAGACAAGGCTGGATGCTTTGGAGCTAAGTTTTAAGCAGACTCAGGGGGAGGTCAGTCTTTGCAGAGAGGAGAATGCAGCGACCAGACACACTGTACAAAATTTGGAAAGAACTGTACAGGAAATTGACAGGAAATTTTACCAGAGGAAGGGATAATGAGGATGCTGTCTACACTGCTTCAGAACGGATTACCAGAGGATTTTCCTCCAAGAGCAGAGGCAGCTCCGGTTCTATCAGAAGCAGGAATTCTGCCTCGTGCTCCTGTTCTGCAGGAAGGAATCCTGCCACCTGCTCCTGTTCTACTGGGAATCGAGGTACATAATGTAGCTGAACCGGAAATCCAAGGTAAATACGCTAATCCAGGTCACCATCACACTCCCATTCTGAGGTTAGAGATTCCAATATTTGATGGTGATAAACCTCCATGGTGGATTAGGCAGTGTGAAAGGTTTTTCAATTATTACCAGGTGGCTGAGAAATAATGTGTTACAGAAAAATAATATCTGTTCTCAAGTTACAGAAATAAGGGTTAGCTGAGTATTTATATTCAGCTACCCTTGATAACAGACAACTTGCAAGTTTCAGGAAGTTACAACAACCTAACTAACCAGAGATAACTGTCACAACAGAATTGAACAACCTTCAACTGAATTAAAACCAACCTAACAGCACTCTAACCGTAGCATGACAAGAAATTACAAATAAACAAAATTAACAAAATCATTTCTCTTCCACATTCCCCCTCAAATCAGACTCCATAGGAGAAGAAGTCTTGAGATGTAGCTCGTCTGAAATAGCTGCAAGACCATGAGCTATAAGTGACAGCTTGAGACCAAGTTTATGACATAGGAACACAAATCTATCTCGTGGTAATCCCTTAGTGAAGATATCAACAACTTGATAGAGAGTAAGAACATACTGATTTCAACTTCACCATTCTTAGCTTTCTCACAAACAAAGTGAACATCAATTTAATATGTTTAGAACGCGAATGAAACACAGGATTTTCAGCTATATTCTTTGCTGCTAGATTATCACTCCATATAATTGGAATTTTAGCACATGGATAGCCTAATTCAGAAAACAATGACTTCAGCCACAAAATTCCAGTGACACCTTGTGCAATAGCCCTGTACTCATCTTGTCCAACAGATCTAGCTACCGCAAATTGTTTTCTTGAACCCCAAATCAACATATTTTTGCCAAGAAAGGCAAATAACCCGTCGCTAGACTTTCTTGTAACCTTACAACCAATATGATCTGCATCAGTATAAATTGTGAGAGACAAATCACCAAGAGGGAGAGAGTAAACAATAAACCTAGACCAATTGTGCGCTTAAGATACCAAAGTAACGTCTTGCAAGCCAACCAATGTTGCTATTTTGGTGAAGATAGAAATTGACTTAGCTTATTTACCATAAAGCAATATCCAGTCTAGTATAGGTGAGATATTGAAGAGAACTAATAATAGTTCTATAAAGAGAAGGATCATAAAATGATTCACCATCATTTGTCAAAGATACCCCCAGATTAACTGGTGTAACATAAGGCTTACAATCTTGCGTGGCTGCCTTTTTCAACAAATCTATTGTATATTTGGAGTAAGTAAGATAAATTCCATTGCTGTCTCTATGAGTTTCAAACCCTAAGAAGTAATTCACTGATCCTAGAGTTTTGTGAGCAAAATGGGTGTCTAGATCTCGAATAAAGGATTGAAGAACTTTAAAATCAGAACTAGTGACAAGAATGTCATCCACATAAACAAGGATGAACAAAACATAGTGTGAAGACTTCTTGATAAAGAGAGAAGCATTAGAAACTGCTTGTATAAAACCCCAGCCTTGTAATGCAATTCTTAGTTTTGTGTACCAAGCTCGAGGTGCTTGCTTAAGACCATACAAAGACTTCTTTAGTCAACAAACATGAGAAGGAAATTGAGAACTAAGAAATCCTTCAAGTTGTGACATGTACATGGTTTCAGTTAAGTCCCTATTAAGAAAGGCATTATTCATATCAACTTGTTGAATATTCCAATCAAAAATAACAACCAACGAGAATAAGACCCGTATGGTAGGTGCCTTAACCATTGAACTAAAAGTTTCAGCATAGTTAATATCAGGAGTTTGAAGAAATCCCTTAGCTACTAACTGGGTTTTATACTTGAGAACAAATCCATCAAAATTATACTTAACACGAAATACCCATTTGTAGCCAATGAGTTTAATATCAAAGGAGAAGGGAATAAGATCCCATGTGTCATTGTGCTGTAATGCAGAAAACTCTTCTTGCATAACTTTAATCCACCAAGGAGCTAAGAGAGCATCATGAATTGAAGTAGGCTCTAGGGTACTCACTAAGGCATGAGGAGAAGTAGATATAAGCTGTTTCGACTTAGACCTGGTAGTCATAGGATGAATAGAACGAGTAGGAGAGCTGTAGACTTAGGTAAGGAATTGGATATGGGCTGGTGAGAAGAAACAGGGACCAAAGGAGGGTTAGAAGAAGAAGGTTCAACAAAAGAAGATAAGGAAGGGATAGGAGACTGTACTACTCGAGGAGAGGAAGAACAAGGAGAGGAAAGAGAAAAGGAATGAAGAAATAGAGTGGAAAAATTGTTAAAAGCAGAATCAGATTGAGAGGAGCAAGAAGATGAAAACAAGGTAGAAAAAGGAAATTCATCAGGATTAAATTGAACATGTTTAGAAACATAAACTCGACCAGATGGATGTAAGCACTTATAACTAGCTTTAATATGACTATATCCAAGAAACACACATTTGGTTGAGTGAAAATCAAATTTGTGCGTATTATAGGGTCGAAGATAAGGAAAACAAGCACAACCAAAGGGTTGAAAAGACAAGTAATTGGGTTGCTTGTGATAAAGCAATTCAAAAGGAGAGTTAGAATTGAGAGGAGAGGCTATTAACAAATTTATAACGCAAACAACAGTTTAAAATGCTTCTACCCAAAATTGTAATGGCATATGAGCATGAGAGCTAATAAAGTAAGACCCATCTCAGCAATATGCCTATGTTTTCTTTTAGCAACTCCATTATGTTGGTGAGTATGAGGACATGTTAAACAAGGTTGAAGGCCATGATCACGAAAATAGGGTATAAAGGCTTGAAATTCTCCACCATTATCAGATTGTAAGGCCTTAAGGTTGGATTGATATTGTAATTTAGCAAATTTGTGAAAGATTATAAAGGTGGATAAGGCATTCGATTTACGTTTCAATGGATATAGCCATGTGTATCTAGTATAAGCATCAACAAAGATGATATAATATTTATATCCTTCTATAGAGACAATAGGAGATGAACCCCGTAGATCAGAGTAAACTAATTCCGGTGGTTTCTTTTTTTTGATTTTATAAGTGTAAAAAGGAAGTTGATGCAGTTTTTCAATTTTACAAGAAGAGAAGAACTAGAACAAGGAATATGAATTTTATTCAATACTGATTGCAATACATGAAAAGAAGGATACCTTAATCTTTTATGCCACTGTTGACATACAGTTTTATTTTGGGCTACGTTTTCTTTTGAAGATCGTTCATGACAAAATGAAAGCTGTCTTTTACATTTATTTGACACTGAATTCAAAGAAGAAACACTTGTGGCAAAAAACTTAGGCTTGATTGATGAAGATGACCTGGATACAACATGATCAAATGCTGGAGACAGTTGATAAAGGCCATCTTTAAGGAGTCCTCAAAGTAGTACCGGCCCTGTACCCTTGTCTTTAATCAAACAAGAATTAGAATGAAATTCAGCAACCACATTGTTATCTTTTGTAAGCTGAGAGACACTAATAAGATTTTTCTTCATATGAGAAACATGAAAAACATTTGATAAAAAAAAATAATAGAAGTAGGTTTGATTTCAGTATAGAGTTGACGAAGACCAACATTGGAAATAGAAAGTTTCTTACCATTTCCAACTGCAACCTTCTCAGCACCATGGTATGGAGAATGCAAAGAAAGATTATTGAGGCTGGAAGTTATGTAGTTTGTTGCTCCAGAGTCAACAAACCATGAAGGATCGCCATTATAGGAAGGCAAAGAAGGCTAAGGTTGAGTTTTTGAGGTTTGAGGAAGATTACCATAATGAGCCCCTTGAATAGAACCTACTTTACTCAGAAAAACTTCATTAGAATCACTTGGTACATCAAGATATGCTCGTGGATCAAAGATTGAAAAACCTACAATTAGGAATTTTGAAACCTTGCCTTGTATTGTTTAGTTCCATGGTTTTACTCTGTTTATAAATTTAAGATAAATTTGATTTATGTGATGACTCTGATTTTTATTTATTTATTGCTTTTATTTTGATTGTTCCTTGCCCGTGCAAACTGCATCTAGTCATCGAGGAGTTACAGTTTGCAGCAGTCAACTTGAACTGGTGCAAGAAGCAGGAGGAGATAATGTCTTTGGATCTGAGGTATAATGCTCTAGTTGTTTTCAGGTGAGTTTTTCAAATTGCCTAACGTCTAGTCTTATCTTTCTTGTCTGCTTATGGTTTTGAATTTCTCCTCCTCCTTGTTAGAAGTCAAAAGTTGCATTTCCAACATATAGGTGAATATCGAATAGTTGATGAAGTCAAAAGTTGCCTTTCCAACAACATATAGATGAATATTAAATGGTTGGTTGTTGAACTTGTTTTACTGAAGGGATTTGGTTTTCAATTCTAGAGTTGATTTCACTTTGTTTATCTAAGATATAGTCGGACAGATGTTTTGGATGTGTGGTAGTGATATAGATAATGACCTTTTATGAGAAAGCTCCCCAGTTTGGGGGTTGGTTAAGGCTGAAATCACCTCAGCTTGTTGTAGTGGTTCTTCTGCACTTCTGTTTGGTACAATGTATTTTTACATCGTGTTTTCTTATTAGCCTGTATGTGTTCTCAAGAGTATTGTCATCACTTGTCTTGAGTTGGAAGGACAACAATGCGAATAGACAAAAGTTATATTTATCACCACTTTTTGGTAGTAGTCACTATTTAATATGATATCATTGACTTTGAGGCTCTATTTGTTTGAACAAAAAATATGTTATATTTAAAATTATCTTCTTTGCAGAATCTTTTTATAATGGAAATACATTTTCCTTCCTATTTTTGGTGTTTGGTTGGCATTTATAAATTGTTTTCCAGAAAATTGTTTTGATCATTTTGTCCTAGGAAAACATTTCATGGGAAGTATTCTGGTATAATGTAATTTGAGATTATAATTTTCATCCTTGAGGGGAAGAGGTATATTTTTAAGTGCTACAATTATATATATGCTACAGGAAGCACATTATACTGATTTCAATTCTCAAATTCTGGTAATCAGTCCACTTTCCATTGAATCTATGCTCCCCCCCCCCCCCCAAAAAAAAAAAAGAAAAAAAAATTCCTGTATGAACCCATCTGCTTGCCTCATTTCTAAGCAAAATAAAACTTGCAAATGGACAGTTTTTCATCCTTTATGGACACAGTAGTTATTTCAAAGAATGGGGAACTCTATTATCATATGAGGAACAAATAGCAGATTTCCAAACAGAATCCAATATCAGACCCATTTGTTCTTCAATTGAGAAAGCAATAATTTAACAATTCTTGGACTTCTTCCTTAACATAAAACCTAAGACAAGATCTTCATTCTGAATGCAAGTTGCAAAACCCTAATTTTAACATTCAAGGGAGACAATGAGAGAGAATGGAAGAATCTAGATTCTATCTCTAGTTAGTCCAAACCAGACTTTTCTCTTCAAGCTCTAACGTGTTGGCTCTCCTGCAATTTCATCTACTAATGCATTAGAAAGTTGAAGAAGAGAGATTTCTCTCCATGCATCCTAGTCATTGGCATCACATGAGGGAGGGAGCACTTTCTCCCTACACCCTAAACCAGAGGTTGAGTAAAATATTTTTATTCAAACAGAGAAAGCCTAAATGCTTATGGTACAATTAGGGTTGTGAGCAAAATGAGTTTGATTAAACTCATTTCTTAATGTAGTTCTTTTGAGGGTTTCAAACTTCTTTGAAAAAGACATGGCAGGGAGTGCCTAAGGTGTGATTTGTTAGCTAACCCCAAGCAGATAAGGTTGAGCTGCTGAACATATGTACTTACACCTTGAAACTAAGCATTTGGCACAGGAACATGCTCTTACCACTGACTTGTGCATTTTAGTCTATTTCTTGTGCACAAAGATGATGCTATAGGTGTTGTTTTGATTTGTTGCATCTGGTAATTTATTTACGTCTTCATCCAATTAAAATAGAGGCATACTTTTTTCAAATTATAGCAATTTTCTAGGAACGTAATATTTGATATTGTTACCATGGTAATAAGGTGCTTTCTTTTCTTTTCTTTTTTGTTTTAAGGTTCTGATCCATCTGAATGCAAGTTGTTTTCTTCTTTGTAGAACTGAAACAGGAGGGGATGGAGGGTCCTTACATGGACAGGATCGCTTATGCATCCCAAAGAAAAGATATTTTCCCAAGTGAGTGACTAAAATAGTTCTTTTCTGCATTCTATATCCTTGGAGATGAGAAGATTGCTGCTTAACAGAATACTCATAGTTCTTTTGTAATCTCTTATATCTTTTCTATTAGCATCCTGTGGCCCTGTCTAGCTGGTACTGAAGTTATTCTCTTGCTCTTTTTAATGGTTTTAAACTTACTGGATTCTGATAATTTGTGGCAGTTGCCTTTCATATTTGATTTCCAATTGATGCCATATTATTTTACCTTGTGGCAATGTTTTCTATACTGATTCAGTTCGATTTGTATCTTCCTCTTCTTTGTCATGACCATGGAAGATTTTGGCAAATAATGAAAGTTGTACTTCCCAAGTTTTATCTTCTTGTTTTTTTACTCTCCTCCTTACTTAAACTTCCCTTTCATGATCACATCATGGCTGTAATTACTCAGACTAGGTATTGGAAGGGCCCCTTTGAGATGACCCACACTAAAGGGAAGATCTCTTTTTGTGCTATTTTTCCCCCATGATAGTTTATGACATGCAGGGTTGCTTTATTGAGTATATGTTGTAAAAAAGTATGCAGGTGTGTACATGATGTGCATGTAATTGTTTTGATTATCAGTTTCAAATTACTTGCGTGGAAAAGTTATTGAAATGCACTCTTTCAACTTGTTTACCTCTGAAACTAGAAGTAATATTTACTCTCTCAGGGGGTGTTGCAAACACCAGCTAGAGCTATAGGTGTTCATTCTGTAGTGGTTTGAATGAGAGCTAGTCAGAAGACTTATTTGGCTAGCATGTTACCACAAGGATGAGTGTGAGATAAAGAACAGTTATGTATTTTTTTTTTTTTCCCTCAAGGAGGATGCTAGTAACACTGTTGTCAAACATTCATGTTTTAGACACTTGCAGAGTGAGCATCTTAAATTTGATAATATATTTTCTTCTTTATGAAATGTTATGGTGATTACTTGTTCAAGAATAGAGAATGATGTGAATCTTAAGATGGGAGTTTCTCTAAGATCATAGCCAAACAGACTTTGTACATTGAAATGACAGTCTCTTTGGAATATTAGTTTTACTCTTTGCAAAGCAAGGATAAGTTGCGTACAAAAATGACCGTGCCTTGACTCTTAGTAATGTGGGAGTTTTGTGCATTGAGGATGCATTTTTTAATAATATTAACCATTCTTTAGGATCTTGTAATAGATTTAGGAAGTAAGAGCGGGAAAGTGCACCCTTTATGAGAGAACCCTTGAGTATGGATTTAATCTGGTTTATTTATTATTTGTTTTGCTGTCATTTATCTTTTTGCTCTTTTCCTAGGAGAGGAGCCGCATAAGTGCTTGTTAGAAGGGATGGAGGACAGTTGATTCATGACATGGCCTCTTTTTCTTTCTGTTTTTTCTTTTTTCCCTAGCACGTTTATATTACATCCTTTTGATACTAGTTTACCAGCTGCACCACATTGATGCATACTCTTAATAGGTAACAATATAATTAAAAATAAAAGGTCAAATGACAAGAAGACCCTTGAATTTCAAATAATTTTACTATTTTAACCTGACTTAAATTTTTTTTCACTCAATAGCTTGTTTTGCAATTGTACCACATTGTTAACTTATTGATTGAAAAAATTGTTAAAGTCATAATAAAATAATAAAATTAGACAAAGTTTATAATTTTTTTTTTTAATTTTGCCAAATTTAGAAGGAAAGCTTACAACGAATACATAAAAAAGTTAAAAATAAAAAGTAAAAAGTTGAAGTAATTTCTATAATTCTATTCTTTATTCATGATAAAAAGTAAAAAGGTTTCATGATATTGACACTAATACATTATGTCATCTGTCATTGCTTGAGATAATAATAGATGAAAGTTACTATTGCATAATACCCAAATTAATATCTTGAATAATTGTGCGATATCATCAATCATGCATGGTATGTAAATTTATGTCATAGCATGCAATTCTAAAAGAAGCAGGGCTTGGAGCACCACATGAGAACAACTTGTGTGCAGGATGATTTTCAAAAATTAAGACACAACATGGGAAGGACACATCCAATAGTAAATTTAACATATTATGGATTCATGTACTTAGTGCATGAGGCTGCCGGCTTTGCGAGGGTTTGAAGAAAGGTTTTTGCATGTGGTCTTATACTTGTTTTGCAAAAAATCCCATTTTACGGTTGAAAGCCATGACCTTCCGGTTACAAAGGAACTACCCTTTTGCTGTTACCAACGCTCACTCTCAACTTAAACATATTATAGAATATACATATAAAAGAACTTGCCTTCTGTATAATAGGAAAAAAGTTTTTAGTCCCAAAATATGTATTCTAGAAAATTCTGCTTCATGAAATGTTTTAGAAATTAAGATTCTTGCATTAAAATTTCAAATGAGGGGGAGTGCCTGTAAATATATTTCTACAATTTTTCTATTTTTCAGTTGATTTTTAACTTGTTTTTTTCCCCTGATAAGTAATGGTTGGTTTTTAATTTTTATTTCTAAACATTTAACATAGTTCTCATTTATTTTATCCTTGGACATTCTGGATGTCATAATGGATATGCTTGCATCCCTTGTGTTTATGAATTTTGCAGTAGGAGGAAATTCAAAAATAATAGCTGCAGAAAGTTTTAGGAGGAAGAGATAATCTTTATTCATCTGCCTAATTGAAATATATATACAGAAAACTAAATCTTCTAGTTTCTTATTCTGAGATTTATATACACCTAATTAGGAAGTTACAGCTACACTAAATTAGGATACTTACATCTAGTTTTGAGAGAGAGATTTATTCTCTACTCAAACTAGGAAACAAGTTAATGGACTCTACGAAATAAGAAAATAAGTTAATAAAACAGCTAATGCAAAGATTTTCCACCACAACTAATGCCGAGATTCTCCACAATAGCATACACCTTTAGAAATGATTGATGAGTTCACCACACCAGTATTTGATCCTATATATGATCTTTCATAGAATTACTTATTAGTATTCATGTAAAGAACAAAATGAAAATCTTCTCACGCATTTTCGTATGTACACTTACAAGTCCTCTTATAGAGATGAGGATTATACAACATAGGAAAGATTACAAAGACTAAACAAAAGGAAATATTTGATTACACACAAATAGGAAGTTCCCTAAACACTTATTGCAAAGTTCCGTAAACACCAATTTAGAAATCTCCAAAACAACCAAAGATATTATCATCTTCTAAATTAAGGATATACTTTGACTAACACCTCTCTTCAAGGAGCTAGCCAAGGTTTCCTTATTTCTTCTTTGGGAACCAACACTCCCCTTCAAGTTGGTGAATGGATATCAACCATTCCCAACTTGCATACCAACTCTTCAAATCGTTTAGTGGGCAACCCCTTTCTCAAAAGATCAGCTAGCTTTTCTTCCTGATGTAACATAAGGAACACAAATTAAGCTAGCTTCTAGCTTCTCCCAACTTGTCTATTTCCACATGCTTGGTTTTATCATGTTGCACGAGGTTATGTGCAATGCTTATGGCTGACTTATTAACATAACATAGCTTGATTGGTCCACTACTAGCAATATTTAGGTCTTCTAAAATAATTCTCAACCACAACAACTCACACAGACCTATAGCCATGGCTTTGAATTCGGCCTCAACATTGGATCCCACTATATTCTGCTTCTTACTTCTCCATGATACCAAATTCTCCTCGAGAAACACACATTAACCAGTTGTGGAGCGTTTATCAATTAAAGACCCTGCATAATCTGCCTCAGTATATCCCGTAATATCCAATTTACTTCCTGGTTTGAACAAAATCCTTTTTTCAGGTGTGGTTTTTAAATAACATAGGATCCTCCTTATAGCCTGCATATGTTCTTCTATTGGACTATGCATGAATTGACTCACCAAGCTAACAGTAAATGCAATATCCAGTTTAGTATATGACAAATAAATCAGTCTTCCCACCAATCTTTGATATCTTGCTTTGTCCATCGGCTAACAATTAGAATTCTCTCCCAACTTGATGTTGGATTCTATTGGAGTACCTGCTCCTTTACCTCCCAAAGACGTTGTTTCCTTTAACAAATCCAATATATACTTCCTTTGTGACAGGAAAATCCCTTCTTTAGAATAGGCCACCTCTATTCCCAGAAAATACTTCAATGCACCAAGATCTTTGATCTCAAATGTTCAGGAAATATTCTCTTTAAGCCGTTTCTACTCTTCAAAGTCATTCCCAGTCACAATAATGTTATCTACTTAGTCCATCAAAGCTGTCATCCTTCCCTCCATTAAATGTTTAATGAAGAGAGCATGATCTCCCCTACTTTGATGATATCCCATTTGTTTCATAGCTTTAGAGAACCTGTCAAACCATGTCCTCGATAACTGTTTAAGTAGTTTACATGCCTTTCTTGAAACTCCTTTGTCAAATCTTGGTGATGGCTCCATAAATACTTTTTCTTCTAAATCTCCATGCAAAATAGCATTTTTTACATCAAATTATTGCGACTTCCATCCGTGATGTATTGCTAGAGGTGAGAGGATCTTTACTGTTGTTATTTTTACCATGGATGCAAAGGTCTCTAGGTAATCAATACTATAGATTTGAGTGTACCCTTTTACAACTAGCCAAGCCTTATACATTTCCAAAGTACCATTTGCATTACACTTTAGATTAAAGACCCACCTGCAGCCCACAAGTTTGATTCCCTTTGGTCTAGGCACCATGTCCCAAGTCTAATTCTTTGCCAAGGCTCTCTTCTCCTCATGGATTGCTTGCATCCAATTCTAATTATTTAAAACCTCATCAACTATCTTAGGAATAACAATGGTATCCAGAGAGGTCAAGAAACTTCTATGTTTTGGGGACAAACGATGATAAGAGAGA
Organism: Diospyros kaki; assembly: GCA_036245055.1. Taxonomy (NCBI): domain Eukaryota; kingdom Viridiplantae; phylum Streptophyta; class Magnoliopsida; order Ericales; family Ebenaceae; genus Diospyros; species Diospyros kaki. Next base: position 12,050,988 of record BSEG01000015.1, on the reverse strand, counting down.
TAATTGGCTAATGGATATTGAGTACAACTCTTGATTCCTTTTCTAATAGCAATAGGCAGATCCAAATCATTAGAAACAAGATTAGAAGAAGAACTAATGGGATAAGTGATTTCAATACCTGAACTTGGAGTGGATGTTGGTTCAAGAGCAGGATATGGATTAGGCTGTGGTCTTCTCTTGAAGACATAAGAGGAACCTTTAAACTTGACTGGGGATGATGGTAGCATTGGCAGTGGTTGTGCTCCCTATGCCTCTTGTGGGTCTAGTTTGTACTGCTCACCCAAGGGAGAAGTGGATGAGTCATGAATTTTTGGGTGTAACTCAAGAGGCAAGTCCAAGGTAGGAAGACCACCACTTTGATCACTATTAGGAACATTCTCCCCCTGGTGATCAAGATTAGAAGACCCAAAGAATGATTGAGTTTCAACAAATGTAGAATCCTTGGACACAAAATTTTCTAGTAAGAGGATGATAACATTTGTAGCCTTTTTGAGTAGGGGAATAACCAAGGAAGATGCACTTAAGTCCTTGAGGATCAAGTTTATCCCTGTGATGCTTAGAAATATGAACAAAAGATGCACAACCAAAGACTATTGAAAGAAGGGAAGTATGAAGACTAGCATCTGGGAAATGGAAGGGTAAACACTGAAATGGACTTTGATGATTTAGGAGCTTAGAAGGAACCCAATTAATCAAATATGTAGCAGTTAAGACTGTTTCTCCCCAAAAACATTTAGGAATAGAATGATGAGGAAAAGAGCCCTAGTGACATTGAGTAAATGTCGCATTTTTCTTTTGACCTCCCCATTTTATTGAGGGGTATCCACACATGATGACTCATGGACAATCCCTTCCTATTGTTAAAATTGATGCAAATAGTGATTGAAATAATCTCTTGCATTATCAGTGCGGAATCTTTTAATGTGGGATCCAAATTGGGTAGAAATAATCTTATAGAATATAGGCAAAATAGTGCTAATAGCAGCCTTATCGTTTAAGAGATATACCCAAGTCATCATTGTACAATCATCAATGAAAGATATGAACCATTTGGCCTTAGAACAATTAGGGATCCTAGATAGCCCCACACATATGAATGAATCAAAGAAAATGGAATGGAAGAAAATTTGTTGCTTATAGGATAAGAAACTCTATGATGTTTTGAAAATTCACACCACAATGAAGATGAGTGACACTTAAACCCCTAAACAAAATAGGAAACATTGACTGCATCAAACTAAAATAAAAGGTAGATGTCCTAAACAATAATGTTGAAGCCATATCTCAATCATAGATGTAGGCTGTGATGAACAAGTGAGAATAGGTTGATCCCTTTTTCTTAAAACACTTATTTCCTTCAAGTAATACAACCCATTCCATTCCTCGGCATCACCAATCATCTTCCCCGTGTCCAGTGCTTGAAACTCACATTTATGAGGAGGAAAAACAACTCGGCAATTAAGGTCTTTGGTGAGTTGATGAACATAGATTAAATTGTTAGAAACATTAAGAACATGAAGGACTTGTTGAATAGGTAATGAGGTATTAAGGGTAACATTACCATGACCGGTTATAGATTTGCAACTGTTGTTTTCTTGGAAATACTCATTGGTTTATAGGATTCAAACACATTTAGATCATAGGTCATACAATCAGTAGCTCCTAAGTCTAGGATCCATAAATCATTCTTTCACAACCCTAAGGAATTCCCAATGATATAATAGTCATACATATTACATGTTCTCCTTTTGTTTGTATTTTCGGTTATAACCATTAGCATCTTCAATTGTAAGCCTATAAATAGATTGGAGTAGTTAAGAGGATGCAACTTATGAATGAATTTGAATTCTATTTCCTCTCTCTCAATTTTCCTAACTCTCCCACGGTTTCCTCTCTTCTCCCTCAATTCTCTCTGTTCTAATCTTTCTCTCCCTCCCTTTCCGTTCTTTCTTTCCCCCGTTTTTACCAAATCCCTTTCTATACCCTAGCCAAACCCTAGGGTCGTAACATTTGATATTAGAGCCAATCAATTCTTGGTTGAGATTTCAACAATTCTTGCTCTAAGAATTCAGGCGAATTCATCTTTTGCTGATTTTCGACGCTTCTTGGCAAATTAATTTTCAACCGTTCTTGATGCAATTCTAGTGGTTTCAACAATCCTTGGCAACAGGTTTGGGAAGAAGCAATGATTTACGACGACTCCACTAGCGATCTTGGATTCATCTTAATTGTGAGTATCAGCGGGAAGGAAGGCATGCATGTGATTGGGTGAGTAGTGAAGGCACGGTGTGGAAGTAGGCCCGAACGATATTGAATCTGTAGCGATAGCGAGTAGTTACAAGCAAATTCGACAATCGACATACCTGTTGCCGTTAGGTTCGGAATTTTAAGGTTTTCTCTGCCACTGAAGCAAATCAGGAGAGCGACTGTGGGAAACAAGTTCTTGCGGACTGTAGGCTTTAATAAGCAATTCAATTGCATATCAAAGGTACTGAATTCGGAAGAATCGGAAGCAGAGCCTTAGCGATTGAATTCAAAATTGAACTCGGATTTGAAAGGCGAAGTAGAGCAAGGCAAGATTCGGCTTGGAATTGAAGACAATGCAAGCCAGGGGAGTTCTGGCAATGAGTCCAAGCAGATCACAACAAAGCCAGTGGTTCTACAGCCCTTGGATGGTGATTGGGTGAAGGATGAGGGCACAAATTCCAACGGAAAAGGAAGTCGCAATTGAAGTAGAGCCTTGAGCAATTGAGATTGGAAACTTTCCAAAAGCGATGTCTGCAAGTGGCCATTTAAGTTCATAACAGCCGTTCGTCAGCAATTGCAGTGGACTTAGGTGATCTCTAACTTGATTCTGGCGAAAGGTGAGGAAGTCTCGTGGCTATGAATTTCAGCTCAGATTTGAATTGCCAAGGCGAAGCAAGAGGAATCCTTGGCTATTTGACCAATATGACTACTGTGAGCCGATCTCAGACATAATTTCGGTGACTTGGGAAAGTGAGAGTTGGCGATTCACAGGAAGTTGCAACGAGAGCCAATTGAACTCTCAAGAAATTGAAATTTGGAATGCGACAACCCTTAGCTACTCCATCATAACTAAGGCAGAGGTTTTTGGTGAATTTGGAAGCTGATAGTAGGCGAACTTGAAGGCCGAACAAACTTGATCAGGTTTAGGAAGAGGAGTTTCGCAACGAAAGAGTTTCAAAAGCGAGCCAAGGATGATTCAGGAAAGCAGTTATTAAATCAGAACAGGCCAATGATCCTTGGTTATTAATTCCCCAGCAAGAAGTGGTGAGAAGTGAATCTGAGCAATCGGAGCCATTGTAGTTGCTATCGGATTTCAGAAATTGATTTGGAGGCTATTCAGCAGCAGTTAAAGGCTGATTCAGATCTAGGTTACTGCGAATAACAATGTTTGAAGTGGATTAAGGTTGTTGAACTGGAAGCAACAATTGCATTGGCTTGGGTTGCTAAATTTCAATATCGGGATAAGTTTCCAAAGAGGTCCTTGAAAGCTGCATAAGAGGTGATTCGCAAGAGGTCGTTACAGAGGTGAAGTCAGTGCGAACAATTGAGTGATGGCCAAAAGAACCAGATTGAAGCAACTGGAGTCGAGGGTGGAGGCGTGGGAGTTCAGGATGATGCAAAGGCGTCAAGCGATGACCCATAGCTGAGAGGATAGTGTGGCCAACAAAGAAAACATGTTAGAGGGTCTAGCTGTCTCTCAAGGAGTGCAGAGAGTCTTGAAGAGGCATTGAGAGACGATGGAACAGCATGGCCAGCAAGGCCACAACATGTTCAACATGTTATCTTCGCTACCTCCATTCCGGTTATCACGGGATATTCCTCTCCAAGTAGTAGTTGATCCAATTCTGCCCTACCATGGCATCCTCCCTAAAACATCTGGTCGACAAATGGAAATTCAAGTAAGTTGATCTTTTTCCTACACTCCCTAGGCATTGGAGCCGTACTCCAATGCCTAGGGAAGGGGAGGTTAAGTGGATTGATTTTGCTAAAGATTTGTGTTACCGATTTGGGGAGAAGAACATGATTGATGTGATTGAGGAGTTCAACAAATTAAGGCAAGAGGGATCGATGACAGATTATCAAGTTAGATTTGAGGAGCTAAGCTCCTTAATGTGGACTATTCAGCCAGCCCTGACGGGGCACTATTTTATATCAAGATTTATTAGTGGCTTGAAGGACAAACTGAGGGTAATGGTCAAGGTGATGCTAACTGCAATCGTGAAATAAGCGGCTGAGAAAGCAAGGTTTCAGGAACGCGTCTAGGAAGCCATTTTTAGGAAGTAGGGGTTGCAGCCTAACGGATTTGCTGGAGCTGATGGAGTAGCATTGGAAGATGGGGAAGATGTTGCAGGTAGGGTCCATGCCACTGATGAAAGAAAGCTATGCAACAAGAACTTGGACCAAAGAAAGAAATGGGAGACTGAGGACTTGCACAATCCTACTGGTGCTTTGAGCGTCATTTTTGTTGTTACTTCAAATGGTGTAAACCAGTTACAAGAGTTGACTCTATTGAAAAAGGAACAATTGAAGCTAACAAAATAGGAGAACGTCCATGTGGTTCAAAATATGATAGAAAAGGAGGCTGCTACCATACGATTCAGTAGTCTGGACATTAGAGAAGGGGGCGTTGACATGGAGATCCTGGAAGTCTATTGAAGATGAGGAAGGAGAACAGGTTGTGAAGATTGAAAATGATATGGTTGCAGTAATGATGAATCAATTTGAACCATTCTCCATGGCAATAAAGAAGAGGTGGATGGCTGGACTTGGTATTACTGCAAGTCATAGTACTGTTACTGTTGAGGAAAAAGAAAAAGGAAAGGAGAATAAGAGATAATAACAAGATAAGGCGAAGGACAAACTAGATGGTGAAGATGGGCATTGGATGAAGAAACAATAGCTCAGTTGTAATAAGTTTCTTTGGGACGAGAAACCTTTCAAGGAGAGGGGATTGTCACGACCCCAAGGAATTCCAAAGGATATAATAGTCATACATATTACATGTTCTCCTTTTGTTTGTATTTTCGATTATAACCGTTAGCACCTTCAATTGTAAGCCTATAAATAGGCTGGAGTAGTTAGAGGATGCAGCTTATCAATGAATTTAAATTTCATTTTCTCTCTTTCAATTCTCCTAACTCTCCCTCAGTTTCCTCTCTTCTCTCTCAATTCTTTCTGTTATGTTCTTTCTCTCCTCCCTCCCTCCCTCCCTCCCTCTCTGCTCTTTCTTTCCCGCGTTTTTACCAAATCCGTTTCTATACCCTAGCCAAACCCTAGAAGAGCTAGAAGAAATCAGGAGAATTGAAGAATAATCCAAGTGGCAGAAATAAACTTAGATAGTCTAACTTATGTTGATGTATGAGGGGTATATTAGACTTTGTGTAGTCTAATTTGTAAACCTTGTAATACTCGCCTTATTTGTCTATAAATAAGAGGCATGGGGTGGTAGTTGCGATTATCATTCATTCTTACATGTTTACGAGTGCTGTGAAAATTAAGAGGAAAGACTAGAGAGAGAGTGCTTTGAAATCTTAGTTGTATTGTACTTGTGAGAGAGGGTTGTCTTGTATTGATTTCTTCAAGATTCTTAGTGGATTTCTATCGGGACTGAGACTGGATGTAGGATCACAAATTTTGATTTGAACCAAGATAAACAACTTGTGTTCTTGTGTTGTTTCTTACCAGCCCAATATGTGGGAAATTGTTACGTTTGCCAGCAACATAAGTATGAGTCTTTAAAGCCAGGGGGTCTTTTACAACCTTTTCCTGTTCCTGGCCAGATTTGGGATGATATAGCCATGGATTTTATTGAGGGGTTACCGAGATCGGGCCATATGAATTCTATACTTGTGGTTGTGGATAGACTCAACAAATATGGACACTTCATTGATCTCAAACACCCATTTACAACAGGAGTAGTGGCTGGGATTTTCGTGAAAGAGATAGTGCGGCTGCATGGTATGCCCCGGTCTATTGTTTCGGATAGAGACAAGGTATTTATGAGCCGTTTTTGGGAGGAGTTGTTTCGGCTTCAAGGTACTAAGCTTAATCGTAGTACGGCCTACCACCCACAAACGGACGGGCAAACAGAGGTCCTCAACCGGACCCTAGAGACGTACTTGCACTGTTTTGCATCAGCAAGACCTATGGGGTGGTATGTGTGGCTGCCATTGGCTGAATTGTGGTATAACACATCATACCACACTGCTTCAAAGGTTACTCCCTTCCAAGTTGTTTACGAGAGGGAACCACCAACCTTGATCAGGTTTGACAATGGAACAACCCATGTATCTGCAGTAGAACAACAACTGAGAGAGCAGGATTTAGCCTTGGAAGAACTCAAGGACCAGTTGGCAAGAGCTCAAGCGATCATGAAGAGAGCGGCTGACCAGAAAAGAAGGGATGTGCAGTTTGTGGTTGTTGACTTTGTCTATTGGAAACTATGGCCTTATCGAAGGAAGTCCCTAGTTGCCCGCCCCAATGAGAAGTTGGCTCCTAGGTACTATGGGCCGTTTGAAATTGAGCAAAGGGCTTATAAACTTAAACTACCCGCCCACTACCATGTTCATCCTGTTTTCCATGTGTCCCAGCTAAGAGAGGCCAAAGGTTAGGGGGGAGCAAGGGTGTAGATTCCCCTTCAGCTGCAGGCTAACTTAGAAATGAAGGTTGAACCAGAGGCGGTGCTGGGAGTTCGACCTGGAAAGGGTTATAACTTACATGGGCTGGATATCTTGATCCAATTGAAAGGCTTACCACCATTAGAGGCAACTTGGGAGCCCTACAACATGATTCAGCAACAATTTCCAACTTTTCACCTTGAGGACAAGGTGAAAGTGCAGGAGGGGAGTAATGATAGGCCGCCGATGCACCAGACCTATCAAAGACGCAGCAAGCAGCTGAAGGCATGAAGATTGGAGTAAGGGGTCAGCACATGCAGGTGTAACAACCAACATGTGTGCATGTGAGGGGTAGAAATGTAATCCACATTACTGAGGGAATAATTAGCTTATGAATGGGAGAATTCAGTTAGAAAGGGAATAATCAGCACGTGAATGAGGAGTTCAGTTAGAAAAGTGGTGAGGAGAGGTATAAGTAGGAGTGAAAGAGAGAGAGAGAGAGGTAGCTGTTTTTTGATAGAGAATTGGGAGAGTTAGGGCCTCTCGAATGCCCTGTTTTATTCTTGTTTTTCTACTAAAAGGCATTGGAAACTATTGATATTGGATTGCTATTGGAATTCTATCGGGATTCCTATCACGTATTTTTTCCCTATTTCAATTTCTGTATTTGTTATATTTTTCTATTGTGGGATAAAATCGTGTGTGTGTGTGTGGCTGTGTATTGGCAAGATTGAGTGTTTCCAGTGCTCCCAAGTCAGCACTAATAGTATGTGAGGTAGTAAGAGATTCAGATTGAAAATGGGTACCTGCTTGTGCCAGTGAGTAGGTGCCATCTTGAAATGGTTTTTAGAAAGCTTTTCAGCTTACTGATTTCATCAACATTTAGTTGGTCAGTAGCTATCACCGGATCTGCCTTCTCTGTAATGGTTTCCTCCTTTTTTCTTGGTTTTGTGGTCTAGAATGGGAATCATTCTTGCCATGCTAAGACTTTAATCGAGAGCCATCCATCTTATTAGTCACCATTGCAGATCCCTCAGGATTAGTCTCGTTGAACACGGCTATTCTTCTATATTCCTCACTATGAATTATAAAAACACTTCATTAAGTGATGGAAGTTTTTCTCTTCCGAGGACTTGCACTCTCACTTCGTCATACTTAGTTTTAAGGCTAGCCAAAAAACTCAACAACTCTACCCCGCTCAAATATAGAAGGGTGGTTGCATCTTCACTACACACCATCTTAATGCCTTGATAATGATCTAATTCAAGTTAATGTCCATTCATCTTATTATAATACTCGGTGATTGTCAAAGATCCTTGCCTTGTACTACTTATCTTTGTTTTAATGTCAAAGATTACAGAAGCATCTTGCACCTTAGAATAAGTATGTTTTACAATGTTCCAAATCTCTTTAGCAGAAGATAAGAACATATAATTCTTGCTGACCTCAGGCTGCATTGAACTCCAAAGCCAAGACATGATCATTGAATCCTTAACATCCGATGTAAGAAAACTAGGATCCGAGACCTTGGGACCTACCTCAATTAAATGGGCTATCTTACCTTGCCCCTTCAAAAAAGTCCACACAAGTTTGAAATCATTGTAGGTAGTTTTTCCCATTGAGACGATAGGAATGATGCATTCCTGGCAATTCGTTGGTTGAAGTGTTTCCCGTAGGCAGATCAAATGGAACACCATCTCCCTTTGTTACTAGAGTAGTGATTTCTAACATGGTAGAGAAGATAAATGGCTAATAGACTAGAATCAAACCACAAATAATACTGTGGCAATGAAGGCACACAGTGGTTTAACCAAAGAAGGTAAAGAAGGCAGATTACTATGGCTCCGATACCATGTAAGAAACAGAACGAAAATCTTCTCACACATTTTCGTACGCACATTTACAAGTCCTGTTATAGAGATGAGGATTATACAACATGGGAAAGATTGCAAAGACTAAACAAAAGGAAAGATTTGATTATATACAAATAGGAAGTTCCCTAAACACTTATAGGAAAGTTCCCTAAACACCAATTTAGAAATCTCCAAAACAACCAAAGATATGATCAGCTTCTAAATTAAGGATATACTTTGACTAACACCTCTCTTCAAGGAGCTAGCCAAGGTTTCCTCATTTCTTCCTTCGGGAACCAACAATTCAAACATGTGCACATGCATATAGACCTAGTTTGGCACTCTCCCCAAGTGGAAGTTAACCATTCATGTTGAAAAATCCAATGATTTTTATATTGGCCTGTCTACTACCTAACACCACTCTCCTCTTCTATTTGAGCTTGGAACTAGTTGTAATAAGGATAATTCCTTCAGCATTAGAAGCGTTGATGGGATTACTCAATCCATAGACCCCAAGTGGATGTGAGTGGGTCTCAAAAATTTACAGACTTGCCTCTGTGTATGATAGAAATTTAAGTTGGCTTTGGTATATATGGTTATGGTTGTGAAACTGCTATTCATTGTTCAATAACAATTTTGGTTGACTTCATATTAGTTTTCATTAATTAATTTTCAGTATGTGCTGGGTAGGTGATGCAAGACCAAGAAGAAGAACGCAAGAACAAACCAGAACTCACAATATAAACACAAATCAATTCTCAAATAATATCAATAATCAGAAGCCACCTTCAATTATATCCTAAACAACCATATATGGTGATGTAGGGATGTCTTAAAGGGTCTTAAAGGGTGTTGATTTTGGCGAGGTTAATAACCCCACTACAACAAATATTGGTCAAATAACCACCTTGAGAGGCCACCTCAAGGATATAAACACTTGCACTACAGGAATCCTCAACTAGAGAAGAGGTTACAGAGATAAAACTCTGTATTTAATGATATTAAAATAATCAATCAAAAGATGAATTACAACTTAAACTAAAAAGCCCTTTTATAACATTCGGAGGAGTGAGATTTTGGTGTTTTTCCAATGTGGGACTTGTTGGAGCTATTCAGTCAGGTGTCACGGGACTCAACTGACTCTTATAGGCAACTAATAAACATAATCCATAATCCCAATATAATTAGGATTCTTATGAAATATCTACTAACTAAAGAAAACAAAAGAAATAAACAATAATAATTCCTATTTTTCTGCATAGAATAATGTTCCCCAAAATATTTGCTTTTATGTCCTCCATCATCTCCTCTTGCTGAAAAGAACTTGACTCTTATGAGTTGGACTGTAAGTACCATTCTGAGACCAATTGATGGGAGAACGAGCAAGAGAAAGATAGCTCTGATACCATTTATGCAGCACCCAAAGGAAGAATGTAAAAACAAACAAAAATTCACAATGTGAACACAAATCAATTCTCCAATTAATATCAATAATCAAAGCCTACCTTCCATAACATCCTAAATAACTATATATAGGCAACTAACAAAAATATAAATCCTACTCTAATTAGGATTTGATAATCTCAATTTAATTAAGATTCAAATGAAACCCACTAACAAAAAGAAAATAGGAAATACCAGTTCCTATTTTTACACACCTAGAATAATGTTTTCCAAAATACTTGCTTTTATGTTCTCCATTACTAAGGGTTACCTGAAAACTCATACCCATATTTTGTGTTGACTTCAAAATTTTCATTAAGTTGGAAGTTGATACAGCCATTCTAAAACATGGAATAGTTTCATTCAGAAACCTTTTCTATTTGTGTCCTTTAGAGACCTTTTGTGAGGGAAAAAATTTAAGTCACAATAAAAACTTGAGGAAAATCATAATTTTGAAAATACAAAATATAAAAACTGGCTGTCATGTTTCAAGAAATGTATATTTACATAACCAACTTGACTAAAAAGAAAAAGAATATTTTGTTGGATACCAAGTCGCTAAATCATGTTTGTTCTAAAAGTAAATTTAGGTTTTAGTAGTAATATCTGCAACTCCATTCCTACAATATCACATTTCAGAGCATGTACTTTAGTAGTAGCATTTGCAAGTCTGTTCCTATGGTATTGTATTTTGGAACATTTGGCTTATTGTATTTGCTTTCCTTTTCCATGTACTAAAGTGATCTGGTCCAGGTAATATACGCTTTGATATTCATGCTAATAACAATTATCTTTTTTTTTCCTCATTAATTATTCGATCCCATTCTTTAACTTTAGGTTCCCATGCGTGGAGCCACCTTCAAATATAGCTTTTACAGTGTGGCAACAATGGATTCAAATCAGTTACTTCTACTCTTTTTGTCTTACATTTTCAGTAACATTTATTTAAAACTTGCTAAATGGGGCTTAAAATGGAATGATTGTGTCTTTTCCTCACATGGCGAATTGCATTGAAACATGATAGGCTTAGAGTCAACTAGTTAAAAGGCAGACATCTCCAGGCAATAGTTGACATGTATTTTCTTCCATTTATTAGCCAGTCAATGTTCACACGGCTGTGATATGCCACTAAAGGTTGATTACATTGTCATGTCCATGGTTCACAAGAATTGAGTGGTCCAATTGCATTTATTGTTGAAGGCATAGATGGTTAGTACAACTCATACAAGACAGCTGATGAAAAAAGGTAGGAGAAATTTGTAATTTTGATCTTTGGATGGGGGAAATACATGAGTTTTTTTTCCAACTTTTTGTGTAGGTGCATGTACAGTATAGATGCACAAATTAATGTATGCATGGTCTAATTTGCAAAATTGATTGCTTGACTCTTTTGAGAGAACACGTATATGTGCTGTAATGCAGTGGACTTATGCATAAACTTATGGCAGCATAATTAGAAGAAACAAGAGACACTTTCTGCATCTCATTTCCACAAGTATTGGACTTGGCAATCACTTATAGGCCAGAGCAGAACTGTCTGAGGTCTGAGCCACTATGGATCCATGACATACACTTTGAGTTACAGTAAAGTATAATTCTACCTGTGTGAGAATTAATGTACTTATATTGGGACATGGCTTGATGGCGGTGGCTTAGGTATATATTGTTCTACTAATTTGCCTCATCATATCTTTTGGAGATCCTAATATGCGTCCTGGAGTATATAATAATGCAGAAAATGGTAACACAAGTAGTTCTTCAGTAAATGGAATACCGTTGCAAATTATTTCTGTGACTTGTGATCTCTAGACCATGGTTTCCTCAGATTTTCTGTTGTCTGTGCTTCTAAAATCTGGACATGGGCTAATTTATTTACTTTTATTGATTATTCCCTTAAACGTAAAAGTATATTTCACCTAAACAGTCAATAATTTATTCTCTTTTTTCTGCATGATAGTTGTTTTTATTTTAAAAATCCTAAGATTAGCTCAATCAGTAATTGATTATATAACAAGATTGTTTTTCTCGTATTCACAAAGAAATTGGATTAAATTGACTCCAATGTGAAACCCTTTGTTGTCAAAACCTTTGGTTTTTGTTGAAGGGTAGTTTTTTAACTATGCATATTGTATGTATACTCATGTAGTTGGTTAGATTCTTTCGAACATGATACACAACATAAAACAGTACTTCTTTCTCTCATTCTCTCTCGTTGAACTTTCTTCTCTTCAATAAATAATTCAAGATGAAAGTTGAATGGTTCAAGGTTGACATTGTAAAATGGAGTAAAGTTGGAGGACAACTTGATAATTTAGCCGCCTTTTGTGAATTGATCTATAAAAAAAACTCAATTCTTCTTTTTTCCCAGAAAAAAATCTAATACTCACAACAGTCATAAGAAAGTGAAAACATAATTCATGATTTAAATCTGCTAGTTTGGAACTATACAGCTAGTTGCAAATATCATTCATGAAGGCTATCCTGTTTTGTATGGAAAAGATTTCCTTAACTTCTACTATTGCTGCCCTAGATAGTACTGACTGATTATTAATATATTTTAATTCGTAGTTAGATCGTACCCTGTGGTAGTAGTGTTGAAGGTGCAAGCTAGAGTTCTCATAAAATTTGCAGTCCTTGGTGGTTTCTATTGAATTATCTATAACTATGCCTTCTATCAAATGTTGTAAACCTGAACATCAATAGGCACATGCCCACATGTTATGGAACACTGAATGTTGTCTGGAGTCTGATAATAAATGGTAATCTCTGGTGGTTGACATTATGATCTACCCTCTATGAAATATATTATAAATTTTCTACATTAGATGGGAGAAAATTGACTGACTGATTGGATCTTCCTGACAGCTAGTTCTCTCTCTCTCTCTCTCTCTCTCTCATTCTAGGTATTTGTTCCTTCTCTATAATTGTCAAGATCGGGATTGAATTTCAGTCTTACAATACAGTTAGCTTATGATTTCCTCCCTCTCCCAATTTTTGTTCATAGTTTCTCTAATTATGTTTTGTTCTTCTAACCAATGTTTAATGGTGTAGTTTTGGTGAGCCGTTTGCTGAAGTTATCTATCCAAAGGGTGATTGTGATGCTGTTTCAATTAGTAAGAGCGATGTTGATTTATTACTACCAGACACGTTCGTCAATGATACAATTATTGACTTCTATATCAAGTAATGCATATTACATTAAGTAATTTTCATTTTTTCCATATTATTAAATAGTTTAACGTCACTTAAAGGCATGGCAACTCAGGAATTAAAAGAGATAGAAATTCTGTTCTCTTGATTGGTTTAATAGAAATCACTTGGGCTTATACTGGTTTACGGAAGGATTCGGTCTTCAACCTTTTGGGTGGCAGGGGATATCACCTAAGCCAAAGACCTGGTGGCGGGGTGAATTTTAGATTAAAGAAATTGCTTCAACTGAACTTCCCATTACTCTTTGTCTTACAGTCTTAACTAGTTCCCCATGCTTCTCTTCTCCTTTTAGCTGATGATTTGACAATTACTTCTCTGATCATTTTATACCTGCTTTTCTGAACATCCTAATCAATAACAGATATCTGACGAATGAATTGCAACTTGAGGAGAGGCAGAGGTTCCACTTTTTCAACAGTTTCTTTTTCCGGAAGTTGATTGACCTTGATAAAGATCCATCCAGTGCTTTTAATAGTGGGGCTGCTTTTCTGCGTGTCCGCAAATGGACAAGAAAAGTGAATCTATTTGAAAAGGATTACATCTTTATTCCTGTGAATTTTAAGTAAGATGTGAACTGAACAAACTTTTGCTTATCATGGATTCTCTTCTTATGTTTGAGCTCACATGCAATGTCTTTTCTTTTTTCTCTCTCTATTGACAGTTTCCATTGGAGCTTAATAGTAATATGCCATCCTGGTGAAGTCACTAATTTTCAAGGCAAAATCCTTTCCATCCAAATCTGCCTCTTATTTGGAAACTCCTTTTCTCTTTTGATTCAAGTGTGGCAGGTGATTAATGCATCCTTAATGTCATCGTATGTCATATTTCAGATGAAGATGATAAGAAGTCGCTTAAAGTACCATGCATATTGCATATGGATTCTATTAAGGGAACTCACACTGGTCTCAAGTGTCCTGTTCAGAGGTATTCTGTTGCCCATTAAGCTCATGAGGTGGTTGTACTCATGGATGCATATGTGTAGTCTTGAAAAATATGCCTTTTGCACTATTTCTACTTTTCCTTTTATAATATTTTAGCTTTGTTTAATGTGTGTGTTAATAGAGGTGATCCAGGATAGCTTTCTGTAGTTCAGTTGCATTTCAACTTGTTGAAGTTACGTGTCTTACTTTCTCAAGCTTTTCTATGTTATGGACAGTCCCTAGAGACCAAACATGTGAACTAAAACTAAAATGGATAACCTTTTCTGAACTTAGAGCAACACAGTTATATGTCATTTTAACAACAGTTATGTGTCACTTTAACAACGGATGAAACTGACCATGACTGCATTTATCTATTTGTAGCTGAGTTTGATTCAGTTATTTGTGCAGACTGTGTTGAGTCTACTGTTTTGGCATGAGTGCACGTAGAACCTTTGTTTGAGGTAGTTCAATTCTTATGCTTAAGCCTGATTAAACAATGGCAGATGGTTGGGGGAACTGGCTGTGTGAAATGGGAACTTAATGATCAAATTCTTAACAAAAACCATTAAAGATCCTTGGGATCCCAGCCGCTAAGGTATTCTGCTTAATTTGTTTCCTCCTTTTGAGGAAATTGGTTTTCATCGTCTCTGGTCCAACACTTATTATAATCCATGTGGTTTCCCCAAGGGAATTATCACAGTTTACACATCTCTTTAAATGAATAGCTTATTGCGTTGGTTGTAGTATAGTCAAAGGCGAGTGCCTGGCTTGCCTAGGCACTTGGGCAACACGGCGCTGGGGAAGCGCCTTGCCTACTGCTAGATGAGACCTTTCACTCAGGTGCTGCCTACTGCTAGATGAGACCTTTCACTCAGGCACTGCATGTGAAAGGTCTCTACATTTAATAGGATTATAGGGTAATAATACCATAGATTTCAGGGAGGCAACTTCAAGATTAGTCGCCGGATGTTCGACCAAGCCATCACGGACCAGAAACCCTTGGCACATGACAGTGCGTCGCCAATCCTTCTGACGACTCCTCACCACCAGCAGGCTTGCCTGTGACAGGAACCCTCCAGTGGCCATCCCTCTGAAAACCAATTTCAGATTGGTTTCTTCATTCTTCTGCAGCTTTTTACTGTTTGTGCCTTTGCGGTTTGGTCCTCCTTCAGTGTTCTTCTGCAGCTTTCTTTCTTTGAATCTTTTGTTTGGTTATCATTTTAATTGTTACTAACTTACTACTTTATTTTACATTATTGTTTTGAGTCTTTGAGATGGTGTATAATGTTTTGGGGTTATGGTTTTACAGTTTTATTTTATTTTTCAAAAATTACTTTTCAGATTCAAAGTTCCAACCCTTTGTATTTACAGCTGTTGTTTGTTGGAAATTTTTATATTAATTATAATATAATTTATATATATATTTGCTAATGAATATAATATAATTTAATATTTTGTGATTTAACAACTATATCTTTTGTCTTTGTTAGCTTTGCTATAAGTATAAGTATTTAAAATTGATTTTTGTAATACAATATTGAAGATTTTCTATAATTATAAAACTTATATTTTGATGTTTGAGATGGTGTATATTGGTGTTAGGGTTTTGCAATTTTATTTTCCAAAATTACTTTTCAGATTCAAAGTTCAAACTCACTGCATTTGCAGCTGTTGTATTTGACAGTATTTTAGATGTTTTATTATTGTATGCATTATCTGATTGTCTTTTTCATATTAAATATATTTTATTTTTATTTTTTTGTTAATTTAGTGCCTTGGTTTGGTCAGGCGTTCGCTTTTTTGCCACCTTGCGCCTCAGGTGATAGAATGTTCTTAGCACCATGTCACGACCCCAAGGATTCCCTAGGCTATAATTGTCATTATAATAGTAGTTAGCTTACATGTATTACCATATTGTACTCTAGGTTGTTGAGAATAGTTATACTTCTCAATTAGATAGGTTGGAATAGCATATAAATAGGCTAAGGTAGTTAGAGAATGTATGTTTGGATTGATAATTGAATTCGATCATTTCCCTATCATCATTTTTCTCTCAATTTTCCCCTGATCCCTCTCTCAATCCCTCTAATTTCTCTCTAATCTCTCTCTTTCTCTATTCTATCTGCAGCTTACCCTTGCTTTTGTCTATTAGCTCCCTCATTTCTATCCAATTCTCCCTCCAATCCTTTTGTTCTTGGTCTTAATTACCTTGAATTCTACCGATTTCCAATCCAAACCCTAGGCTAAACCCTAGGTACATGACACACCATAACGATGCCTTTTGCCTCTGACTACCTTGATTGGTTGGTAATGCTGAAGTATGCAATTGAGTCCTAATGTTTTCATGCACAATTCAAATTCAGAGATTTAGTTGGAATGATCCATTTCAAACTTTGATGAGAGTTCTTCAAAAGCCCTTATTTTAAGAGAGTGTATTTACGGTGCATTCATCGGTGTCCCCCCTTCCATGATTCAATTGTGTGACCCTAGGGTTTAACTAAGGTCTAGGAAGGAAAATGGAAGAATTCAGGTTAGAAACAGAGAAGAATAGGAGGGAGAGACAAGGCTGAACAGAGATAGCTGAGGGAGAAAAGTGGAAGGAATGAGAGAGTTATGAGAATTAGCAGAGAAAGAACAAAATTAATTCATTCATTCATCGACATTAACATGATCCCCCACTTCCTACAAGTAGCCTTTTATAGGCATCAGCTAGCATCTAACTAAAAGTATATTCTAGAATAATAGCCCCCATGTGCTATAACAAAATTACAGAATAGCTCCTAACCAACAATGGGGACTACTTACAATACTACCCCTCTAATTTCCCTTGGGTTGTGATGATCCCCCCTCTTTGAAAGGTTTCTTATTCCCAAGAAACTTACAACTGTTAACCCTATTCTTCATCCAATTCCAACCTTCACAATTTGATTTCCTCTTCGCCTTTTCTTGTTCTTTTCTCGTATTTCCTTTTTTTTTTTTTTTTTGCTTTCTCTTTTATTTTTCTTCAACTGTAATAGTATTATGACTTGCTGCAACACTAAGTTCAGCCATCCACCTCTTCCCTATTGCCTTTGAAAATGGCTCCAATTGAGCTATCATTCCTGTAACCATGTCATTTCCAATCATAGGAAGAAATTCAAATTTCTCTGCAGGCAATCTATTGTCCATTACTTCCAACTCTTCTGGTTGTAACGTCACTTCAACTCTATCTGATTTCCGACCTTTAAGCAAATCAATCCTTTTGGCAGTTGTTGTCTTGTCTTATGTGCTCGTGCCCAGTGCAATCCTTTCTTCCTTCTCCTCAAGTACTTGGTAAAGAGACTTTTTAGGCTCCTTCCTCTACTGCTTCTGGAGATCGATAGCATCAGCAGTCTCAACACCAGTGGGAGTGCTTGAGAGGCTATCAACTGGTTGAATGCCATCCTCCAATTCCTCTTCTTCTTCTTCCTCTAGATCACCCCAATGTTTGGTCTTATTAACTGGTTCTTCCTCATAGCTGGATTGATCTTGTTGTAGAACCCCAAAAACATTATCATCAAGCAGACGACCATATTCATTAGCAGGAGGTTTACCCTAACCTCTTGGGTGATAACCACAACTAGCTCCAAGGGAAATAGGAGCATTCAACCCTGAAATTTTCAAATGCAGATAAGAAGTGGGTGGATCATACCACTGCATGTTGATGAGCCATGAGGGAGGAGCCCCTTCAGGCATCCCAAGAGCTACTTGCTGGTTGTTGGAGTATACCCTAGGCACACTTTCAGCAAAATTTTCCTCCTGTAGAACCTCAGTCTCTTCTTCCACTGCTACCTCATCAGTTTCCTACACTACCTAATTGGCAACCTTAGAAGCTCCGTTGATAACATAGGGTTTGGTCCTTTCTCCAAATCGGGTACACAAGTCGATTACAAATCGTGGCCAACTCAATTCCACCCTCTTGTGGCCCTAATTCTGAACCCAAGCATCTAAAATTCCTTCCAAATAAGCTGCAACCATGTTCACTTTCTCCCTTTCAGCTACTCAGTATTGGTAGAACACCTGCTCAAACCTCTTGATCCACCATTTAGGTCTATCTCTTTCAAACGTTGGAATCATCATCTGCAGTGCTAAGGGTGTGGAAGGGTTTCCTCCAACTCCTCTAACCACATCTTCCTCCTCTACCTTCGGCCTCTCCCTTACTTCCATAGGATCGTTAGGCCTTTGCCTACATCTTGACGTCGTTAGAATTGGCGTTGATGAAGCTCTGGGAGTGAAATCCGTCAGAAGGCAGACATTAGACTATCAAGCTAACATGCTTAAGGCAACATTCAATTGTTAGCTGATTTGCTAGCAAAATCCAGCAATTTCCGCCCGAATTGGCCGCATACTCCACTCGATAGCAACTTGCCTCCACTAGGAGCTGCTTGCCACCAATTACCAAATTGTTCGTCTTGGTTTCCAGTCGTTCCATCCTCAGTCCCTATGCCCTAGCCCAAATCAATGAGCCCACACTCCAATTTTGCTTAGCCTTCCAAACTTCGTCGAATCTGCCACTGGATCACCTTTGTAAATCACTGTTGGAGATTAATACCTCCAAACGTTGAACCACCTTCCAGATCTCCGAAGTCGCCAGAAACACTGCCCAACCAAGTCATCTGTGAAGCCTTCTTAATCTGGACCTAATCACTGAAACGGATTTCCCTGCCTTCAACTCAAATTGAAACCACAACTAGACAACTACCGCCCAATCACCGTCCAACACCACCGACTTTGCTGTCACTCCCTAAGTTCGCCTAGATGGTCGGGATCGGTTCTGCTCGCGATTGTTGTGAATTCAACGATCGTCTCCTATCAACTCCTCCTCACCCAATCACCAACCACTGGCTGGAGGACCACCACACTCCTTGAGTTTGCCTTGATCGACAAGTCCTCGAAATCCAATTACGATCGTTGTAGGCTCTGATCGCTCCAATTTGCTTCTCTTCAATGCCTTAATCTCCATCTAAATCGTTGTTCAACCAACTTCCTGGCCTAACTTTGGGCCTCGCTCTAATCAGAATCGAGAGATCCACGTCTTCCTCTTCACCTTTTCAAATCCGAGTTCAATTCCGCCTTGCACTATCTACACAAATTAGAATCTTGCACTATCTACACAAATTAGAATCACCAGTGGATTCGCCACCTTATCACCATCCAGGGCTCCGTAATCATCAAAATCACCACCGAAGATCTATCAACTCTGTCAACCTTATGAGAATCGCTCACCTACAAATCCATCGATTCTAAAAATTGATTGGTCAGATACGATTCGGCTTCACCTACAATTTGTCACCTGTTCTAGTTTGATAAACCTCAATTTCGAGCCGATCGCTTGATCTTGATCAGTCGGAATTGGCCTTGGCTAACTACTAAGGCTTCCAGATCACAACCGAGAATCATCGAAATTACTTAACAGAGAGAACCGCCGAGGAGCGGTGGCTCTGTTATAGTCCTTCAAGTCGCCTCTAAAGTGAGTGTCGCCGTCAAAAACCTAACTTGCCTCTAACACTGCTACTTGAATTTGTCAGAAACGATGTGCAAACGGCATGCCAAGAACCGATAGCTCTGATTGGAAGAATTTGGGAGAGAAACAGAGAGGAATAGGAGGGAGAGACAGAGCAGAACAAAAATAGTTGAGGGAGAAGTGAGGAAGGAACGAGAGAGTTTATGAGAATTAGGAGAGAAAGAACAGAATTAATGCATTCATTCATCAACATCAACATGATCCCCCCCTTCCTATAAGTAGCCTTTTATTGGCATCAGTTAGCATCTAACTAAAAGTATATTCTAGAATAACAGCCCCCATGTGCTGTAACAGAATTACAAGATAGCTCCTAACCAATAATGGGGACTACTTACAGTACTGCCTCTCTAATTTCCCTTGGGTCGTGACACTTCATTGAGGGAATATTTTTGGAATTTTTGAGAGGCTATCATGCTGAGCGAGTTGTAGATTTTCTTCTCACTTTGGACAGGAGATCAGACTCCTTTATTTTGGAGGTTTTGCCAGATAGAAGTCGAGTTTATTGATACTGTTTTCAGTAGGCTTTCTGTTACAGTTTCCTTTGGGGCAGAGGATTTTCAGTTTGGTTGGTTATCCAAATGTGTTGTTTCTTTCTTTGTTTGGTGATTCAAAGGGCTATCCTGTTGACAAACAACTTGAGGAAAATGTGTCTACTGCTGCATTTGTGTTCAAAGAGTCTTGATCATCTCTTTTGCTGTGTTTTCCATTTTCATTTTTTTTTCTTTTGCTGCATTATCCAGTTGCTTGTGATGTTTGGAGTCACTGATATTTTGAGTGCGTTTGGATTGTGCCTCATTTTTTGGAGGATCTTTTCTTCTTGCTTTTGGGTGGTCAGAGCATGGAGGAGTCAAGCTGCAAACTGCTGCTCTGTTTTTTGTTTTGTTTTTTGCTGCAAAAGTGTTCTGTTTCTATTATCCTATCAAAAAGAAAGAAAGAAAGAAGAATGCTCTATTGTTTCTTTCTTTTTTTTTTTCCTGTCTAAAAGGGGCTACTCATTTTTCTTTTGCTGATTTGTGGATGTATAATTTTTTTTCCCTTTTCAGCGGGGATGCAGGGGAATTTTTATGTGTCTGCAAATATATTGGTTCCTTTGTTCTTACCTATACGTTCTATGCATGGACTGGCACCCCTTTTAGTGCTCTTTCGAACGTAATTCTTACTTATTTCTGAAGCTGCACTCCCTTTGACTCTGTTCAATGCAATTATTAAATGTACAATGCTGTAGGCATCTTGGGAAGTGAACATATTTTCCCATTTGTTAACAAAACTCTGCTTGCAATATAGATGAATTTTTTATTACAGGGTGGTGAAGAAAAGAAAATGCTTGATTTGCGAAAGTATAATTGATTGTAGCGCATATAATTTGGGCAGGTTATCTGATATGTGTCGTTTAAAAATCTAGGTGTTGTTAGTTGTCCTAGAATAGATATTACTGAACACGATCAGTGATGACATTTTACTGTAACATGCAATCTTGCCATTTCTCTTAACTTCACTATTTTTTTCACTTTCTCAGAACTTTTTATGTCTTCTTCTGCAGCTCTTTGTGCTATTTTACGAAACTTTGTCCCAGACAGCTAGACTATCGGTTTCTTTGTTTAACATCTAGTTTCGCTATAACTTTCCCTACTCTTTTTTCTTTTCTTTTTCCCCCCTCTCCTCCTACTCCTCCCTCTCCTTTTTTTTTTTTTTTTTTTTCCTTCTTTGAGCAATAAGGGGGCATTTGGTGCATAACTGTGTTGAGTGTTTTATTTATATTTTACTTTCCTGTCAAGTGTTTTCTGGCTGTCCTCTCTCTTTAAAGCTTGTATGTTTTTACTCATTTCTATTGCAAAACTTGTAACTATTACAGAACTATGATTTCAAGTTTTCTTTTTGAGAATACAGTTACTTATGGGAGGAGTGGAAGGAGAAGCACAAAGGGACATCTGAAGATATCGCCTCAAAATTTTTTAATTTGAGGTTTATTCCACTTGAGGTATTTTTTCTTCTCTCAGCTAAAATTTGGTGTGTAAGCAATTTCTACTTCCTTTGATTGAATATTCTCTCTTTTGTTTGATATTTCTTCCATATTTTTGTGAAGTATGGTACAGGAAGATATTTACTAGTAGAAAAATGACATGAAAATGTTTATTGTGTCTTGAATAATTATTATTATTATTTTTTTAAAAAGCACATTAAAATCTTTATGGGATGAGGAGGGATTTGAGGTGAGATTCATGTTGTTGAACAAGCGATAATTGTGCAAGTGGCATGCTTGCTTTGATCATATTGGTCTTTCTGACCTTCCTACGAATGTGATTTATTTATTTATGTTTTTGGGGTCTATAGCTAATAGAGTCTAGAAGTTGATAGTAATTTCTTTGGAAAGGTATTGGTATGAATTGTTGAAGTATTATTAAGTGACAACAACAACATATCCAGCCGTTATCCCACTATGTGGGGTTGGCTACATGAATTCTAGACTTCTATGTGGGTTACATCCCAACAGATAGTTTGTCTAGAATTCATATTTGGATCCGACTAGGTTTTACGCTGGCTGTCGGCTACCTAACGCAACCCTCCTCCTTTATCCGGGCTTGGGACCGGCAGTGGATAATATCCCCTGGCGGACTAATGATGAAATGAAGTTTGAACACCATCTTCACATGGAGAAATTTCATGAGATGGTGGTGAATGAAGATAATTGATATAGTTGTGTCCCATAACTTAGTTGACATGGTGAAACCAACAAGTACAATATGGAAACACAACATATGAAGTATTATTATTATTATTAAGTGAACTGGAAGAAAATCTGTCTACACGTAGGGAGTGGAGGTTTGATGATTAGGGAGCTTGCAAGTTACAATAAATCTCTTTTTGTGAAGTGAATGTAGAGGTTTCCATAGAAATGGATGGTTAATGGAAGAGAATGTTGTTGTAGGCATATGATTATTGCAGCCAATTGGGAGGGGATGGGCTATTGGTATTGTTAGATTTTCTTATGAGTCCAGCCCGTGGAGAGAAATTATTTAAGTGGTGTGGATTCTTTAATCTTTTCAGTGGAATGTAGCGGATATGGGGTGAGATATTGGTCTGGTAGTTAATGTGATCATAGGACTTTGTCCGTGAGCTTCTTTTGACCTCTTCAGTTGGCTGGGGATAAGAGTTCTTCTTTTTTTATCACATTAACTTCTTCATTGGATGGTATTTTGTAGGATCCCTGAAATTTATCTGAAGTTTATAGAGCTAGGAAATTGACTTCTTCCGAATGCCTAAGGATAAGAAAATGTGCCTATGGAGAGTGTTACTTTTTAAACTTGGATTGCGTTCTATCTCCACAATTTAGTTGCAATCTTTTTAACTTGATTCCATGAAAGATTTTTGGATCCTCAATATTTTTTCTTACCAACTTCATCAACACCACCACTAAGCCTAGGTAGACTTGGCTACATGGATTCTAGCTTGCAAATTATATCTATCTCTGACCCTATCAAGAGGTGCAAAACAGCCCATTTTGGGCCAGCCCACATGGGCCAGCTCATTTTGGCCTTTTTTTAATTTAAAAATATTTTAGAAAAAGGACAATGGGACGAAAATGAAAATTGGGACAAAATGACCCTTGGTTGTTGTTAGAGGTGCAAAACTGGTCGGGCTGCCATGTTTGCAGTAATGACAATTGCTCTGATAGTTATTAGTATAAGGCTGTGAGCTTCAACCAACTAGTAGAGAATTGTCATACTTGAAACATAAAAATGTGTTAACTACAAAAACAGAGGAAGTAGGATTGTAAGGGAATTTAAGGAAGAGATGGAGGCGGGGAAGGGAAGGGGGGGATGGAAGGAATTGGGGGAATCTATTCCTAGGGGGAATGAGGTTCCTCTTAGGCCTTGGGTTTTAAAAGTGTTTATTTTTTTTAATTCTAAAGACAATTTATTACATACAAAATTGGACCGTCGGGAGGTGGAGTGGAGGGCTGCAGCCCTCCTCCCATGAGCTGCACAGCCTGCACTGCAGACCGCTCCAAGGGCCTTGGCATGACCTGGGGGTTGGGGCAGGCCCAACACTGTTCACATCAGGCTTCCCAGGGTGGCCTGACCTGTTTTATATCTCTAACCATATCCTCTATAGGGCCATTATTATAACCCCCATCATGCCTAAGACTTCTCTACTAAGTTTTCTTTGGTCTTTCTTTACCCCTTTTGCTACAAATTTCTTTGATTCTGTTCACTCTCTTGACACATGTTGGAACTTAACTTAACTGCATAATATTTTGCACTACCATAACATCTTCAATTCAGTTATGCTCTTGCACATGTTGGAACTTAACTGCATAATATTTTGTGCCATACATTGAAGCTGGCCCTATAGCTGTTTGATAAAACTTCTCTTTTATTTTGAAGGGATTTTACAATAGCATAAAATGCTAGCAACTCCTCTATTTTAATCATTGTGCCTTGATAATTTCTCCATTTTTTGGACCACTAATTCAAGATATTTGAATTCATCTTATTTTGGAATAATTTGATTTTCAAGTCTCATCGCAATTTAATCTATACTTCTATTTTACCAAAACAATTAAAATAATTATGTAGTTATGGATATTCTAATTAATTGTCATGGATTCCCAAAGTAGGAAGAAAGGTGGTTATGGCTACTTTTTCCATTAAGATTCAATGTATTCCTCTTCTCCCTTCTCTGTGTGTCGAGGTGTGATAGAAAGCTATTCTGACATTCGTTATGTGCTCTCTGCAGTTACCGCAGCAGCAAAATTCATTCGATTGTGGCCTCTTCTTGCTCCATTATGTGGAACGATTTTTGGAGGAAGCTCCTTTTAACTTCAATCCATTCAAAATAACAAAGTTCTGCAACTTTGTAAGTGATAAATGTTTCTCATTTCAGTTCACAAGCTTCTCATTGTTGTCCTGTTGCTTTGGTTTCAATCCTCATTTATTAACTAGAAACTGGTTGATTCCATATTACTACATGTTTACCAGTAGGGGCCTAAGGTTTTGGACTTCTCTTTTCTGTTTTAAATTGGTCAGATATTGGTACCGTACTCTTTTTTGTATGAAATGGGGTTTCCTTGAGAAACTTGTGCTTCGTTGCTGAAAATGGAAACCTGACATTTTATCCATGGTGTTCCATTCAATTTCACATGACCTCTACATTTAAGGCTGCTGGATTTTGCAGTTGCTGGTCTTTTTGTACCTTCAGTGATGGATATATCTGTATAAAAACTGAATGAAATTGATTAGAATGATTCTCCAATAATTCAGAATATACAGGTTGATGTCCTCTTATAGAGGAGTAGGGAAACTGCGTGAGGAAAACTATCTTCTACAAGAAATACATATTTACATTCTTAGGAAAGTTTCCTAAAACTAAATTAGGAAAGATCCTATTCCAGATTAGGAAGCTTCTAAAACTGCAAGCTATAACTATCACACACATCTTCATTCACAAACACTCCCTCTCAAGCTAGTAAATGAATGTTTATCATTCACAACTTGCCTGTTAGAACTTAAGTGAGAATATTTGTCACTTGATTTTCTAATGGTACATAAGGAATCTGAAATAAGCCTGCATCCAGCTTTTTTTTAATGAAGTGTCGATCTATTACAATATGTTTTATCATATCATGTTGAACAGGTTTATGAATAATATTAATAACTGATTAATTATCATAAAATAGTTCAATAAGACTGTTGGAGAAACTAAGTTTGAATAGAAGATGAGATAATAAAGATTATTTGAGATAAGAAAGATGAAAAGATAAAGAAGAATAGAGATAAAAAGATAAATGGTTACAAAAAACTATCACTTGAGTTCTAAATTCTTCATGATACCATAT
This sequence comes from Diospyros kaki, assembly GCA_036245055.1. NCBI lineage: Eukaryota > Viridiplantae > Streptophyta > Magnoliopsida > Ericales > Ebenaceae > Diospyros > Diospyros kaki. The sequence goes on along the minus strand of BSEG01000015.1, from coordinate 12,025,537 downwards.
TTGAATTTGTATTTTATCCAATCCCTGTATTTTAGGAGTAATCCATAGCCTAGCTCATGTATAAATAGACATCTAAACTCATGTATTTTAGGAGTAATCGATAGCCTAGCTCGTGTGTAAATAGACATCTAAACTCAATAATGGACATTACAACAGAATACGTCTGTTTTACATGATATCGGAGCTTAGGGTACCTCAGGCCTTCATTGCTGTCCATTTTTCCCGACCGGTCTTCGATGTCCTCTAATTTTTGCGCGCTTTCATCAACCGCCACTGTCGATCACGACCGTTGGCTCCAGTTTCTTTGCCGTCGACCACCATCGCGGCCCCTGCTTCCATCCCCGACGATCGACTGCCGCTGCCGTCGCAAGACCTTCAGCCTCCTCCACTAGTTGATGCCACTGCCACGCCGTCGTTGACCGCCTTCGCAGCAGCTGCCTCCGACAATTCAACGCGGCTATTTGCCTTTCTTTGTCCGTTCGTCTTTCTCCTGCGATCGAACCAAAGCAGCCTTCTTCTCCACTGACCAGTCCCCATCACTCACGCCGCCGATCGATGACCGTTAGACTCCCTTCTTAGTCGTTTGCTCCTCTTCGTCGGTTGCCTCAAGCCCCCACCATTGCTAGTTGGGTTTCCCCCATTCTTCAAGTTTTCAGCCAACCCAGATTTGGTCCGACCCACCTGGCTCCAGACCCACTTTGGATCCGACATATCTGACCCAGATTTGGTCCAACCCACCTGGCCCCAGACCTGCCCAGATCTAACAAATCTGACCCAGTTCTAGTTTAACCCATTGGTTGCTCTAGACCCACTTCAGATCTGCCAGCCCAGTTTCAGTTCTATCTTTTGCCCAGATTTGCTGCCCAGATCTGATTTCTTCAATCTCTGAAACCAACAACCCTAGCCGCTCCTCAATTGATCCTAACACCAGCATGATGACTGGAGTCACTCACAACACGGCAGCAAGCGACTTCCAAAATCTTAACCCTTCATACTGGTTAGATGGGAAAAACTACTTACAATGTTCTCAAGTGGTGAGGACATTCTTGAAAGGTAAAGGAAAGCTGAGTCATCTTAATGGAACGAGACCACCAAAAGAGGACCTAATATTTGTAGCATGGGACGAAGAGGACTCGGCAATTATTTCATGGTTATGAAACTCTATGCAACCTGAAATTAGCCGCAATTGCATTTTTATCTACTGCCCAGGAGGTATGGGAAACTGTTCGAAAGGCGTATTAAAAAATGCAGGATGTCGCCTTGATGTTTGAAATCAAAACCAGAATCGCATCTACAAAATAGGCAAGTTTTTGTGTGACTGACTATTACAATACTCTAAATGACTTGTGGTTAGATCTTGATTACTATCAGAATCTAAAGATGAAAAACATCGAGAATTCCCAAATCTTGAAGGAGTTCATTGAACGAGATCGAGTGTTTGACTTCTTAACAGGTCTAAATCCCAAATGTGATCATGTTCGAGTTCAAATCCTTGGAAGAGGATAGTTGCCACCATTACGGGAAGTCTTCTCTATCGTTCGGGCCGAGGAAAGCAGACACTTGGTTATGCTTGAATCTCAGTAAACTGAAGGGTCTACTATGGTATCAAGGAAGCCTAACGGAGGAAGGACAACCATGGGGAGTCAAACAGACCACCTTAAGCCCTCTAATAAGGATGGTCTTTGGTTTAAATTTTATAAGAAGCCATGACACATGAGAGAAAACTGTTTCAAGCTTCATGGAAAGGCTCAAGTTCTAAGTCGGACTAGTGGATTCAAGGGACAAGCACATCAATCAGCAAACACTACCAAAATGAAAAATCAGTCTCAAGATGCTTCTACTAGCAGTGATGAACTTGGTGGACTAAGTAAGGAGGAAATTGAAAAATTGAGAGGTTTCATCCAATCTCTTTCTAGCTCTAGTTTCGCATGCTTTCTAGCCGCCTCTGGTAAGTGTCTCTCTCCTTGTTTCTTTAATGCTCATGCAAGCCCACATCTTTCTTCATGGATTCTTGACTCAAGTGCAACTGATTACACGACACCGTGTCCCACTTTTTTACAACCTACAAACCCCTTCCAAGCCACAGAGGGATTGTTGTTGCAAACGGCTCTCATCTCCCTATTGTTGGTCAAGGCAACATCAATCTCATTCCCCATCTCCCATTAACTAATGTTCTTCATGTTCCCAAGCTATCTACAAACCTTTTGTCCATAAGCCAACTTACCAAGTCTTTGAACTGTAATGTTACCTTTTTTGATACACCGTATTTTTCAGGACAATATTTCAGGGAGGACGAGTGGACTTGCTAAGGTTAAGGATGGACTTTACCATCTTGAGATAGCGAGTACTTTGAATGGATCGGGGCACCAGTTGGCTCTCATCACAATGTTAACCTTCTCTTACTACTTCCAAGATCTTGTTATAGCATTATTGGTTTGGCCATCCTCCTTTTAGTCTCCTAAAAACTATGTTTCCTATCTTATTTCACGATGTATCTCTTGACAATCTTCATTGTGAAGTCTGTCGAGGGAGGGGAAGAACAGGAAGAGTTGATTAATGGAGATGGAGGAGGGGAATATCAATGCATGCCCTGCAAGAATGTGCCTCGAGTAGGGTATTGAAAGTAAAAGGAATAGTGGGAAAAAGGAAACTCGTGGTACTCATTAACAGTGGCAGTACTCATAGTTTCCTTGATGAGGAAACAACCACTGTCCCACAATGTGAATTGTAGGAGACTCCCTCATTGTCTGTGTTGATTGCCAATGGGAGCCTAATGGTAAGCCAATACAAGTGTAAGGGATTCAGATGGGCTATGTGTGGTCAAGAATTCTCAGCTGACTTGAGGATTCTCAGGCTAGTGGGATGCCACATCATGCTAGGGGTGGATTGGATGCGGACCGTGAGTCCCCTAGTGTTGACTTCAACACTCTGGAAGTCACTGTTGATAGGGAGGGCCAGAAGGTTACTTTGGTGGGGTGTCAAGAGATAGAGGAATGCAAGGCGGTGTTAGGAAAGGGGCTACAAACACTCTTGGAACAAGGGGGAACTTCTATAGGGAAATTACATTCCCCTTATGCTCTGGAAAAGGATATGGACCTAGGGGAGGGCAATTCTGATCTCAAGTTGAGGAGAAGCGATCAATCAACGCCTAAGGCCCTAGTGACAAGCACCACTCAAGTACACTCATATGACCCTATTCACCTATTGTTAATGGAATTTGAGGATATCTTTGCCACTCCCTCAACCCTTCCCCCTACACTGGTTCCTTGATCATTCTATTCACCTCAACCCCAATAGTAAATTGGTCAACCTAAGAGCCTACCATTACTCTCCTGTCCAAAAAGCTAAAATTGAAAAACTAATTAGGGACATGTTGGACAAATCCCTCATCCAATCAAGCCAAAGCCCGTTTGCTCCCCCAATCCTCCTAGTAAAAAAGAAGGATGGTTCATGGAGATTCTGTATGACCTACAGACAATTGAACTCCCTAACCATCAAAAACAAATTTCCAATACCTCTCATTGAGGACCTTCTTGATGAACTTACAGGAGCCTCAATTTTCTCCAAATTAGACCTTATCTCTGGGTATCATCAGATTAGAATGAACCCCAATGACTATCATAAAACAGTTTTTCAAACCCACCAAGGACATTATGAGTTCTTGGTTATGCCATTTGGACTCACTAATGCTCCTGCAGCCTTCCAAACCCTAATGAACCATATTTTTGCTCCCAACCTTAGAAGGTTCATACTGGTATTCTTTGATGACATTTTAATCTATAGCTCCAACCTAGACCAGCACTTGACCCACCTTAGAATGGCATTTGAAATCCTCAAGGGCCATCAACTATAAAGGGTCTAAGTGCACCTTTGCAGAATCTAGAGTGGAATATTTGGGGCATATTATATCAGGACAAGGGGTTAGCACCGATTCTCAAAAGGTTGCAGCTATGGAGCTCTACCCTAAGCCCAAAACCCTAAAGGAATTGAGGGGGTTCCTAGGGCTCATAGGCTACTACTGGAGATTTATCAGAGGCTATGGAGTGATAAGTAAGCCTCTCACAAATCTATTGAAGAAGAACAATTTTCAATGGGGTACGAAGGAATAGGAGGCCTTTGAGATGTTAAAAAAAGCCATGACTCAAGCCCCAATTCTGGCTTTATCTAACTTTTCTATATCTAACTTTTCTAAGGAATTTGTATTGGAGACTGATGCATGTGATATGGGGATAGGTGTTGTACTCAGCCAGGAGGGCAGACGAGTGTCTTACTTGAGCCAAGCCTTAGCACCAACGCACCTAGGCTTAAGTATATATGATAAGGAGCTGCTAGCTGTTTTGATGGCAGTAGAGAAGTTGAGATATTATCTGGAGGGGAGAAAGGTCATCATAAGAACAAACTACGAAAGTATGAAGTTCCTATCCCAGCAGAGAGCACATAATCAGTTACAACGAAAGGGGATCACTAAGTTGATGGGGTTTGACTACACTATTCAATTTAAGAAAGAAAAGGAAAATTTAGTAGCCGACGCCCTATCAAGGAGGGAGAATACATCAAGCTTCCATGCCATCTTAGCTTTGATACCCGATTGGGTGCAAGGTATAACAAGCAATTATGAGCAAACTACATGGATTAAGGAGATTCTAACTAAATTAGTAGTACAACCTCAGGCGGAGTCAGGTTATTCCTTCAAGGGAGGGTTGCTAAGATATCAGGACCGAGTGGTCATAGGAGAAGATGCTCAACTAAGGAGACGCATCCTTCAATCACTACATGATTCTCCCATTGGAGGGCACTCGAGACTGAACGTGACATATCACTAGGTAAGGCAATTTTTTTATTGGCTAGGGCTTAAAAAGGACGCGACCAAGTATGTGTTGGAGTGCACCATCTACCAAAGGTGCAAGCATGAGCACGTACCCTACCTGGGTCTTCTCTAGCCATTGGAAATACCTTCCCTAGCTTGGGAACAAATTTCTATGGATTTCATAGAAGGATTGCCCAAGTTGGAGGGATTTGATACTATCCTAGTGGTAGTGGGTAGACTAACGAAATTCAGTCACTTCATTATCCTAGCACATTCGTTTACTACTACAAAGGTGGCGAGGAAGCTTATGGATTCGGTGTTTAAACTACATGGATTACCAAGGGCTGTTAATTTTGATAGAGAGAAAATATTCACCGACCAGTTGTGGAAAACTTTGTTTCAGTGATGGGGGATTGGGCTGCAATTGTCATCAGCCTACCATCTAGAAACAGATTTTCAAACAAAACGAGTAAACTAGTGCTTAGAAACATATCTAAGATGCCTATGCTTTACAAAACTCAGGAGTTGGAGTCGTTGGATAGCATTGGCCCAGTGGTGGTACAACACCAACTTCCATATAGCCCATAAGAGGACTCCATTTGAAGCACTATTTGGGTGCCCACCCTTTATAATTCCAACTGTCATGCACTACACTCTAGTGGAAACCTTAGGTGATCAGTATTTATAGGCAAGACATGAGGCGTTACAAGTCATTAAGAAAGAACTAACCATGGCTCAACAGAGGTTGAAATAGGCGGCTGACAGGCACAACACGGATAGAACATTTGAGGTGGGAGAGGAGGTATATTTGAAGGTCAAGAGGTTCCAACAACACCTATTCAATAAGGGTCCTATAACAAAAATTAGCCCCAAGTATTGTGGACCCATCCGGATCATTGCCAAGGTAGGGCCAGTGGCCTACTGACTACAACTACCTGAAGAGGTGGGGTTACACTCGGTGTTTCATGTATCTTTTTTGAAGAAAGCATGGATTACTGAAGAAGTTAGTGGTGGGGTTCCGAAGTTGATGGAAGACGGATTGTGGAGGTGAAGCCTAAGGCAGTGTTGGACAAAAGAGTGATTTACAAGGACTCTCTCCCTCTCACATAGGTTTTGGTGCAATGGACACACCTGCACCCAGATAACACCACTTTGGAGTACTTACCAGATTTCCTCCAGCAATACCCCTCAGGTGACTAGACTTTAATTTCTTGGGGACAAGAAATAATTCAAGGGGTGGTGGGTTGTCACAGCCCGAGGGTAATATTGCAACTAATGGTTGGATAGTATTGTAATTAGAGGATGGTATGATTGTAATTAGATCCCAAGATGCACATGGCCACTTGGGAACTAATGGCCAAGAGTGAGTTAGAAGAACTCTCTAGAATGTAACCCAATCTCTTATAAATAAGAAACTATCTCGCGAGGATGGGGATCGTGTGATGATTATTCTACAGACTTTTCCCTCCAATTCTCTCATTCTACTTCTGTCTCTCTCTTTTTTCCTCTCTCATTCTCGTCTTCTACCTTTCTCGCCTATTCTCTGTTCTTCCTCAATTTCAGAAGAACCTTCTTGTCAGATTCTGATATGATTCTCCAATAATTCAGAATATACACGGTGTTGTCCTCTTATAGGGAAACTACATAAGGAAAACTACCTTCTACAAGAAATACAACATAAGGAAAGGATACATATTTACATTCTTAGGAAAGTTTCCTAAAGCTGAATTAGGAAAGATCCTATTCCAGATTAGGAAGCTTCTAAAACTGCAAACTATGACTATCACACACAGCTTCGTTCACCAACAATATCTACAAGATTTTTCAAAAATATGTTGATTATAATTCCCCCCCCCCCCCCCCCCCCGGTTGGATTAAGGCTTGATATGTTGTTTATGTAGGTTACAATTCCAAAATGTGTCTGAATTGTTGATTGCAGCAGGGGCGTTCAATTTTCAAAAGTTAGTATTGAATTAAATAATTGTCATCCAAAAGAAATCTTAGCAACTACCAGCAACTTGCCTTCACAAGCTTGGGTTCAACTAGCTTCTTGAGTTTGCTGTTGAAATTGTAATGGTTCTTTAGATTCTTTTTTATTGTCAACTACATAAAACTATTATTGTTTAAGAATCTTGTAGCATTAATATATAGTGCAGGAGCCTGAATTTAATTAGGCACCCCATCATTTTCTTCTCTCTCTCTTCATGTTTTGTGATCCAAATATGATATGTTTTTTTTCCAGCTTAGCGCAGAATGGTTCCCACCTGCTGAGCCTTCTTTCAAGCGTGTTCATATCCAGCGGCTTATTTGTAAAATCCTTGCGAATGAAAATTCTCAACCATCTTCCAGTGGGAAACCTTGTGCCTCTAACTACCCCAGTGATAATGAGAATGAAACTTGCGTGGAAGTTGTTGCTCAGACAAGCCATCCTCTAGAGAGTTGTCATGGGAAAGTATCTGATTCTCAAGCTTGTCAGAGGATTGAAATGACACTATTATCTGGGTCTTCCAATGGTGTTGCTGATTCAGGCTTAGTCTTCAGGGAGTTTCTTGATGCAGGAGGTACTGCAGGATCATTTCTTGATGGACAATATCAAACTTTTGACCGAGCACCATCTTTTAGTGAGTTTAAAGGTGACATATTATCGATGCAGGTACTTCCATTTCACCATCTTCTAATCATTTGGTGTAATTAATTTGAACTGTGTGCGTGTGTGTTCAAATCTTGCAGTAAAATGCAGTTGGCATCAATAATGTTAGGTCTTGTCAGTGTGTTTTATTTCTTTAGATTTGGAGGACAATTTCTGTTAGTCAGAATACTTGAAGCTAACCAATTTATAGCAGATCATCAGGAAGAAGCCCAGGTTTTATATTCAAATATGTTGGTCAATTTTCTTGCCACTTGCTTGATGGAATTGGAGGAAAAAGAGAAAAATGTGAATTTTTTTCTTTTGTTCTCCAGGTCAGAGGAGAATCAATTTATTGTCGTGTAACGACAATGGAAAAGGGAAATAAATTAAATTTTGTTTTTTGTTTTATATATATGCATTTGCTATCGGAAAAATGTCAGAAAATTTAAGAAAAAGAAAGATTTGTTTGAAATCTTCTCCACGTAGACCTTGAAAAATCTGCTGAAATCCCTCAAAAAGATGGGAAAAGTTATTTAGAATTTGGATTATTTGGAGAATTTATTGATAATTCTTCAACAAGAAAAGAATTATTTGCTAGAAAATCAGATTCAAATATAAGAGTGAAGATAGCACTCAACAGTTGCCTCAACTGAAACTGGGTTAGCGAGCTGAGTTGTTGAACCTATAACCTGCTCAAGTTGCTTTTAACTAAGTTGATTTAAGCCCAACACATCAACTATTAATCTCTGTTAATGGTGTGGCAGTTGATTTGGTGTGTTCTACATTCTGAATTTTATAGACCTTTTTTATGCTATGCTACATATATTTTTGTTGAGTTTATGAAGTCAGAACATTAATAAATTCTCTCTCAGGAAAAACTGTAATGCAAGGAACTTGTGTTACTCTTGTTAAATTCCTAATTCCTAGAAGCTGATTGAAATCGTATACTTCATGTTCAACAGGAAGATGTAGAAGCTGGTGAGCAGTTTGTCTATTCACCTTCAAACAGAGGTGATTTTCAGCAATTGGCTGGTATTGCCCCTGGAGGTTGCATTTTTCCTTATTTGCCAAGAGATTTCGGAGCAGAGACATCCTGGAATCCAGATATTGACCAAACCAGGCTTGAGGATGTAGAAGCACCTCCAGGAAAATCATTTTGTTCCTCTGATAATTCCTTAGACGTTGAGGTCAAGGAAAATACCATTGATGGAAAGGATGTCGGTGCAGAAGAGAAAATCGATCAACCAGGATCTCCACCGGTAGAAAACATAGGGTGCCCCAAAGAAACCCTCGCCTCTGGTCCTAGTGAGATGGTTGATGTTGCAGATTCTCAGTCCCCTGATCATACTCTTGATTCTGGTGCCAATGCTGATAGCCTCACCCCTTCTCCAAAGAGTTTGGCTGAAATGTCCCATCAGGACTGCAAGGTGCAAGAAAATGAGAGCATTCCTAGTGCTGATTTGTGTTTGATTGCTGATACTTTAGCATCTGAACCAGACGAACAGCAGGTTTATGACAGGGTTGGCGACTTCTCATTGCCAGAATCAGACAGGGATCAGGTTTTGGAGATGGTAGCTGTTGATTCGGTGCTGGAATCAGATGCACATCTGGCTGCCAAGAGGGTTGCCGATGATTCAGTGACTGAATCAGACAAGCAGCTGCCGACTGCTAAAAAACTCCGCCTCACGCCGCCCCTGGAAGAGGAAAGGAGGCTAACTAGAAGCGTGTCTCAAATGTAAATTGGGGTCAGCTAGATAGCTTAGCTTTTCTTCTATTTTAGCATTCTTCTTTTGGCCCTCCTGGTTTACCCAGGAGCTCTCAACATGATAGATATATTGAATGCTGCATTGTGAATAGAATAGTGTTCGATGGCGTTCCGTGGACTCTTGGACATTGCTCGCCCCTCCTCAAAAAAGTCTCCTTTCAGGCTGGAAAGTGGTGGTTCATTTATAACCAATAGGACTTCTGTATTGTTGGCCATATATCTGCACAGTTGTACGTGGCAGTTAATGGAAGAAAATGATGATATGATTTTAACTAGCAATTTGCTAGAATAGGAAAGAAAATTATCATTACAATGTCTAGTTTGTTTAGTTTCTGGGGTGGTGGGTTCTAACTGCAGCGGCATTGTTATTGTTCAAGTGGGGAAATCTGAAACATTGTTTGTTGGTTTCATAGAAGCTTTTGGGTGTGTATTTTTAACGAAGTTGTTGTAAAGGGCCAAGTTGAGGTGAATCGAAATTCTACCCTTGTCCATTAGGCATGCATGCGTTTAATAAAATAATCAAAATGCATTCTTACTTAACTTTAATTATAACTTATTTTTTAAAATTAATATGATTTGATTTACTAGTATCATTAAGTTAATAGTTGATGTGTCATTAATTTATTTTGTGGATTACTCGGATGGAGAAAGTTTATTGGGACACTCTTGTGTGCTACTTTTACAATCAAAAATAATATTCTTGATAAATAATAATATTAAGCTATAAGAGCTTCAACCTTGTGATGTGCCTTTTTATACATATCTACTTGTATTTTAGCTTTTAGAGTTTTAATTAATTTTTCTATATCTCTATATTTGGGTAAAATATTGTTATTTTTAAATATTATAAAATTAAAATTTTTAATATTTATGTCGACCGCCTTCGCCCTTGAGGGGTTACACCTTGCCTCACCAAAAATAAAATATGTGAATTCACGACTTCATGTTTTAAAACACTAAAGGAAGGCCTATTCTCTTTCCTGTTTTTAGAGTGTTTTGAATTTTTAATTTTTTAAAATATTAAAAATATATTTATTTAATTATTTTAAAAAATCAAAATAACAAAAAATTATTTTAACTGTTGTCAGTCAAAACAAGTGAAAAATCTCAAAATGCAGAAAACGAGTCTCTGCCACTTCTCTCTTCCTTCCCTGTTCTCACAGCCAGCCACTAAGTAAGGCTTCCCTGGAAAATAGGGGTAAATTTCAGAAGCCCCAAACGATCGAGACACAAGACACCGCCTGTCGCGGCCATATTTTTTGCAGCATCTCTATCCTTCTTGATCGGTCTTCTGCAACTCAGATCCTTTGCCACCGTCGCTCGGGCTTTCGCTTGTCGCTGCTTCGCCCTCCATGGCCTATCTTTCACGATGCTGTTTCGCGCTTGTCGGCCTTCTGCGACCGTCGTCGCATGGCGTTCTGCCATGGATTTCTTTCATTTGGCCTCTGTTTGCCTTTTTCCATTGAAGAAGCTCCCACCCAGCTTCGACGCGAAGCTATGCATTATAATATATATATATATATGCCTCATGATTTCCTGTTAAATTTTCTTTTTCTTAAGTAAAGCAATAATTGAAAAATAAAATAGTGGTAGGTGTAAAAATATTAAACAAATGAACATATTATTAATGGTTATCACATAAGTATTATATCTTCTTTCTCAATTGATTTAATTAGGTTTCTGGTGGCTTGAGGTTATGTATGCATAAGTTTTTTAGGATAATATTACTAGACATGATTAGTAAAATAGATATATAAAAGATACAATATTATTGGCTCTTCAAAATTCTAAAGTGTATGGTAATCAAATTCATTGAATTAAATGTTGTTAAAAAATTATTTTTAAAATTTTAAATAGAACGCATTTTCTACTTTTCTGTCTTGAGAAATAATTTTTCAAAATGATAAATTGAACGTGTTTTAGTTTTTTGAAAATAGACTATTAAAATAAAAAATTAAAAATGAATTTAAAATTAAAAATTAAAACACAACGAAAATGGATACTAATTTTTTAAAAAGTTAAACTAATGAGTTCTAATATGAGTATCTTACATTTATAATTGGGTTTCGTTATATATAATAATTAATTATATTAAGGATGATTGCTTAAACAAGACTGCACAATCTCTTGTTTATTTGAGCTTGTAATCCTGGGCTTCCCATTACAAAGAGTTAGATGGTTGTTATGCTCACTAAGTTAAAAACTTTTTATTTGCTTATGTGTGAGACTACATCATCTAATTATAATTACAAGTGACTGTGACTGGATGATCCAAGTCTTAACTTTCCTAGTTTTTATACAACTATTTTTACCTATACATTATTTAAGTTTGTATTTTTACCTTCACTGATAAAGAATAGAAAACTAAAGAAATCATAGTTGGAAATTCTCTTATTTTATGAAACAATTTAAAGGAGGGGTACAAGCTTTAAAAAGTTTTAATAACGCATTTTGTATGGAAAAAAATTATTAAATTTATATATATCGTTATAATATATATTATTATAGCAACATATCCAAATCAGTATTAGTTATTGTCAAATATTATTAGTATAGTGATAATCTAGGTTGCATGAAAACGAAAATGAGAAAAAGGCATTTTTTCAAAAAAGTAAAAAACGGAAACGCGGGGTAAACTATAAATTTAAAAAATATAGAGGTATATGTGAAAATAGTTAAAAATATAAGTATTAGAATAAAATAAATAGGGATGTATGTGAAATTAGTATAATTTATATGATATAAGTATTATTATAAGTTGCAAACCTTAATTACAAATTTGCAGTCCTTTGTTGAAACTAAAGGTTTGAAACAGTATTGTCGTCATCGTCGCCATTGCCAACCCAGGTCCGTTACTCTCACCACCGACTTACCTCGCCGCCAACCTACCTCGTTGCCTCTTGCTCGTTGCTAACTTTTGACGCATCGACTTGTCACTCTAGTCACTGCATTGCCTCTCACCGTCGATCGTCGTCTCACATCTCTCGTTGCTACATCCTCCAATCTAGTTGTCGCCTAGCCTCTCGATAGCCCGAGTTGCAGAACTGGTGAGTAATAACCCTCATCTTTCCCGTTGCAGACGATTGCTTCACTGCAGTCACCAGAAACGAATTTCCAACAAGAAACACATTTCCCACAATTTTTTGTAAATTGCGAAATGGCCCAAGAAAGTTTCACAATTTACAGAAATGGTCTGAAAACTATTTCAAAAGTCTTCACCGTTTTCGTGATTCACAGGTGATGATGCTAAAAAAAAAATAATGAAGTTCATGTCAAACAAAGAGCCATGACAACCAAACTTATGCTAGAAGTTAATGTCTTATCAACTCATAATTTGACTTAGACTAAATAGAATTTCAAACAACCGCTAAGCATTTGGACTCCAAACCAAGCATATCCCTAGATTTCTTGGGAATTTATAAGGTAAAGGAACTCAATTATGGTAGAAAATTAACATCGAGATACTCTCCACTCTCTAGAAAGATAAGGGTTATCACTAAAAACACAATCTAAGCAGAGGAAGGTCTCAAATGATCTATCAAATAAGCCCTTACCCTTCGCCAATTCCTACTCGATAAGCCTCCAATTTGAGGCAATCCCTAGGATTTAAGGAATATGTAAGTTCAAACTTAGTATGAATTATCATAGGATAGGCATTTCAAGTCCTTCTGCTACCGAACACTCTAACCTTCATAAACTTAGGTCAAGACAACTCGCATTTGTTCAACAATTTTAGTTCAACTCAATCTTAGATTTGCAAAATTAAGAGAAATCAACTAATCTTTTATGACATAGGCGAGGCTAGCTTATTCTTATCGTGATCCTCCTCACAAAACTCATTCCAAAAGGTATAATAATATATTTTCATAAGTTTCGAAGCTCTCTCAATTTCTTTTCTAACTAAAGTGTTGGAGTAGTGTTATACCAGTCGAGTCTTGAGATAGTCATTTTTATTTTGTTTATGCAGGTGTCCTAAATCAAGATTAACTTGGCACATGGTCAAAATCTTCCTTAAATCCTATAAATTTAAGTAGTGACTGATTCTTACATCATTGCATATCATATTTGTTGGGTTGGCACAATAAATGGCACCACACACCCAAGAGGATAGTAAATTGGGTGATTAAGAATTTAAAACTTTTGAAAAGGTTTTGAAATAGAAATCACAAAAAGTGAAATGAAAATAAAAACACAATCAAAATAATGTTAGAAACAAGAATTTTAGAATGGTTCAGCTAAACTTAGTCTAATCTTCTAATTTAGATTGCGTTCTTTTTGTTGTTTTCAAGTCATTTTTAGTTTTTAATTTTCTAAAATAATAAAAACATATTCTCTTTACTGTTTTTAAAAATACACTTTTGAAAACAAAAAAAAAATTATAAAGAAAACTCAAAACAACAAAAAGTTGTTTTGAGTGTTTTCATCTAAAACAATCTTTAAACTCAAAACACATTTATTTATGTATTTATTCATATTTTACTATTGTAATGGGAAAAAATATTACAAAATTCATTAACTTTAAAATGTATATATTTTTTTAATAATATATTAATATTAAATATTTTTAATTTACTGAATAATCAAATTTTTTTGTATAAAATATTATTAAAAAATTATTTTTAAAATTTCAAAAAGAAGGCGTTTTCTAATTTTCTGTTTTGAGAAATAATTTTTCAAAATGACAAAAAGAACGTGTTTTCAATTTTCTAAGAACAAACTATCAAAATAAAAAACTGAAAATAAATTCAAAACTCAAAACTAAAAATTAAAAAACAAAGAGAACGCAGCCTTAATTTCCCACTAAGAATTTTAAATAATCCACTAAACCTCATATTTAAGCAAGTAGACCCTTTAGCATAAACCGCTAAAAAATACAAATCTCTTATCAAAACTTAGAGGGCCCTGTAGCTCACAAGCTAGGCAGTACAAGAAAGATATACAAAGAGAGGATTTGAGAGTAAACACTCTCAATTACAATAATCTATCAAATATAAACACAAAGACTTGAACAAATTATACAAATGATAAACAAAGCTTTTTAAGAGAAAAATGAAAGCACAAGCACTATTGAGAAGTATAAATACAAATGTAAGTTTAAATTATTTTATTCTTGCTTATTAACCTTCTCTAGAGCATCATTGGGCTATATTTATAGGCTTCTCCAAAGCTTGAAGAAAACTAGCTGTTATTTAGTTGTTGGAGCCTATAAAACTAGTCGTTGGAGCAATTTGCAAAGAAAATAATCAACTGAAAAAATGAACCGATCGACCGATTAGTTCAAAATTCTAAAAACGGTCGACTAGTAAGGCAAAAACGATTGACTGGTATGAAATCGGTCAACCAGAAATGATGTAATAACGTTCGATCGAACTTGGTCGAGAGCATGCATAAAAATTAGACATGGCAAAATGGGCCGGGCCTAACGGGCTGGCCCGTTGGGGCCCGGCCCGGCACCGGGCTCGGGCCAGCATTTTGCTGGCCCGTTTCAGGCCGGGCCAATTTGGCCCAGCCCGCTTGGCCCGGCGGGTCAAATAGTGGTGGGCCGGGCTTGCCCACTTGGCCCGCGACCCTCGCTCAAAAACACCCCCCCAGCCTCGCCTCTCGTCCAGTCGCCCTAGCCCTAAACACTCCTCCCTCAGCCTCCCATTTCGCCCTCGACCGCGCCTCTCGCCCTCGCCTCGCCCGCCCTCGCCCTCGCCCTCACCTCGCCCTCGCCCGCCCTCACCTCGCCCTCGCCCGCGGCCCTAGCCCTCGCCTTGCCCTCGGCCACGACCCTCAGCCACGGCCCTCGCCCTCGCCTCGCCCTCACCCGCGGCCCTCGCTCTCGCCCTCGCCCGCCCTCACCCTCGCCCTCGCTCGCTGCCATCGACCCTCGCTCGCCCTCTGTCGCCCGCGCGACCGCGCTTGCCCTCGCCCGCCTCGCTCAGCCCGCGCGGCCCTCGCTCGCCTCGCCCTCGCCCGCCCTTGTTCGGCCCTCGCTCGCCCTCTGTCGCCTCGCTCAGCCCGCGCAGCCCTCGCTCACCTCACCCTCGCCTGCCCTTGTTCGGCCCTCGCTTGCCCTCTCTCGCTCACTACCAAGCTAAAGGTAAGTTAATTCCGCGCGAGCCCGTTTGGCCCGCTTGGCCCGTGGCGGGCTGGGCTAGGGCCAGCAATCTGCTGGCCCATTTTTAAGCGGGCCAATTTGGCCCGGCCCGTTTGGCCCGCGGGCCACTTGGTGGCGGGCCGGGCCGGCCCGTTTGCCATCTCTAATAAAAATGATCGACGTGAAAAAAAAAAATGGTCGACATGGACAAAAACAGTTAACATGTTTGCAAAGTTGATCGACACTTTAAGAAAAAACAGTCGACATGTTGGTCTTTAAAATTAAAATATGGATTTAAGATTCAAATACTATATAACCAATTTTAATATATCAAATATAAAAGATTCATTTGACAATAAAAACTTATTTTTTCAAACCAAATGCCATCAAAAGATTTGAGGATGAAATTTTTAATATTGGGTAAAATTGATTTTCATAATGGTGGATATAGAACTTATAAAATAATTTAGGTGTATCAAGAACAAAAATTTTCAACATAAGAATAATATTGTTTTTCATCATCAAAATTAAAACATCAAAAGCAAAACAATAATCTCCCCCATCTAATGATGACAAAACTACTATTAAATACCCACAAATATTAATAACAAATTTATGTCATTTAATACCTTATTGATTTGATTATTATAATTATGAATAATTTTTTAGCGAGTCATCAACTTTGCATAACATGTTGAGTTACCATATAGCTAAAGAATAATACGACGTAAAATTTTGCAGTTTCTTTATTTCTTATATTGAGTGGGTGATTGCTTAAAAATATATACAAGTTAAAATTAAATGTGTCTTTAAAAAGTGATAATAATATGTTAAAAAGGCTAAGGACACAAAATTAAGCCAAGCCGAAGAGACGCCAATTTCAAGCGAAATCAAACAAATACAAAGATAGAAAGGACATCTATGACTTCAAGTAATCTAATTTATTTATTTATAAACCAAAGCCTTATTCTAAATAGAATGTTTAAATACAGGAGATATCAAAGTCAAGATTAAATGGTGATAAAGTAAGTGAGTTTCAATTATTACCAACTATAAGGCTTTACCTCCCCTCTTCTATTTTTGTCCATAAATTAATATGACATGGGTTGGTATTATTGTAATTCCATTTTACTCGATTATTAAGGCTAATAATTAATGGTTAAATTGCTAATTAAGTCAGTCTTGAATTGAAGCCAATCTTCTATGGGCAACAGTAGAGGGGAAAGGTTCACTCTTTTTCTCCATAGGCTATGTATTTGCTTGAAAATAGATATTGAAAATTTAGGCAAAGGCAATTTTATGTGTTCATTTTCAATTTTTTTGTTTTTCAGTTACAAAATAAGAATTAAATCTCTCAGTTTGTTGTCATCTTCAAAAATTTTAAAACAAAAACAAAAAAAAATGCCCTTTAATAAATTTATTTTATTTATATAGTGATGCAACTTTGTAAATTGATCTGATAAAAAAACACTTATAAATTGATTTAATATTGTTTTATTTTTCTTATATTAATTTGTTTAATGAGATCAAAACGATATAGTTTTGATTTAATATTTTTAATTAAATTATATAAAATTAAAATTAACTAAAAATAAAATAAAATAATCCAAAAAAAATAAATAAATAAGAAAATAAGAGAAGTGAAGAGTGAGAGAGAGGGAACCATTCATTGCCGGTGACTCCTCTTCTTCTTTCCAATGAGTCTAACAACATAAATAAATATGAAAGTCCTTGAAATTTTGTTACTCCAACACCCAAATACCGTTTTGATTAAGGTGTGAGTCCAGAATGAGCTTGGCATACATTTTTAGGTTTGTCTTTGTTATAGTTTGTTTTTGTGAACTACCAGTGATGCTCAAATCTACCTACCTGGTCACTCCTTTGTTTTCCTTAGTCATGCAAGGTCACTTTCAAATTACAACTTTCTTTCTTTCTTTCTTACCTAAAGGCTGAAATGAAGCTCTTTACAAGTGTTGCTGTACCTCGGATCTTAAACAACACTACGAGAGGAAAGTTCAAGAGTTGGAGGAAGAGAAAAGGATGGTGCAGCTTAGTTATCTTATTGTTAATAATAATTATTCATGATGGCTTCCCTTGCATTTAAATTGTTCTCTCTCGTTTCTAATTCTCTTGTCAAATGAAAGAAAGAGATTGAAAGAACTGAGATACAATCTTGCAAATATTTCATCCACTTCTGATGAAAGTACTGAAAAGCTAAAGGAAGATAGATTATCTTCAAAAGTTGAATATTCTTGAAGCACAGGTGAACTTCCACTTTGCGTGCTCAACTTACCATGAGTAACTGTGAATGTCTGTAATGACTATTGACTTTATGATTTCTTTTGTTTGGCAGGTTGCAGAGCTAAGGAAGAAGCAAGATGCTCAAGTTCAACTCCTAGGACAAAAGCAAAAAGGTGACGAGGCTGCAAAACGGCTTAAAGCAATAATATTTCATTTAAGATGTCATTCAAGATGTGTTCATCTTAAAGACTCAAAAGGTGTCATTTAAGATGTGCCTGGTGAAGTTTGGGGCGGGAAAATATTATTGATAGTATCCTCCATGATATTATCTTAGAATGTCTCTTCTAAATTCTGGTCGTATTTTCTTAAATTTTAACTTTTTGAGGAAAAAGAGTAACTCCAAGCTTTGGAATCTGGGGCTGAACTTTGTATGGGGCAATGGATCAAAACACCTATGTCAAAACTAGAGCAAAAGTTATTGTTGGAGAAAGTAGGTGATCCTCTCAGTGAACTTGAAAATCAAGTGCATAGGCTGTAATATGTCCTTCAAAATCTGCAATCAACACTTGAACCGCTTGCCTGTTGGTGGAAGCCTGTATTTCATAAAATTGGTAGCCGATTGCCAAATACTATCAAACATTAGTAAATCAGGAATCTTGTGATGTCAAACTATCTTCTGAATATATAGCTGCTTGTGATTCTCAAGTTTATTGGAGTCTGATAGACACAAAATGTGCTGACTTGGCTTGCCAGTCCTAATTATCAGTGATGTAAAAATTCTGTCAGGAGTCTATCATGTGATCTCATGACACGGGTGGTAAAGTATGGATCAGCCCTCCAACGGGAAGACAAGGCTGACTATTGCACACCTGAGGTGGATTGGTTAGCCAATCCAACTGCAAGCTCTGTAATTGATAATTTTCTAATCTAATAGTTTAGGATTTTAGCAGAGATGGTAACTTAAAAAGGGTATGGAGTATGATATGTTCCATTTTATGCCACTCCACAGATGCCGAAAGAGAGATCATGGTACAATTTTGTGCCACAGTGATATATATATATAATTAAGATAATGGTGGAATTCTGGTAACACCTTGTGTCAAAGACTATCAATGCTAGGAACAAAGACTCAACCCCTAAATCTGCACCTACCATGGAAATGAATAGTCTATCAGCCGCTAGGTAGGTATTTTGATAACTACTCTAATACTACTAAATCTCATTCCAGATAAATTTCACACACTTTTTATTAATATGTTGCAAATCCAATTTTTTTCCATTACATTAAAAAGTAAAATGCCACAAGTGCACTATCGGGAAAATAGATAAAACAGAATGACCACAATTCTTTTCCCAAAGTTTAATGACTTGCTTGATCCAAATTTTCCATAGCCACTGCTGCAATTTCTTATATCTAGGTATGGGCAGATAGGCAAATAAAACCAGGGAAAGACCATCGTCTGTTCTTTTAAAGGTGTGAAAAAATCGAGCCAAACCTCAAGTATACACCTTCAAATCCACAAGCCTGCTCCCTCTTCCTTCTACCACATGCAAGGCTAAAACCTCAAGGTTTGCTCTCCTTATTCCTTTATCAGCAGGGGAAAAGATGACCATGCAAGGGTTTGCTTCAGCTCTGAGAAAGAGAAATGAGGAGAGTTGTGTGGATGCTACTGGGTTGACTCAGTGCATTGTGAGACCTCGTACCTGAAAGGTCACCCATGGTTAAACATTCTATTTTCTTTAAACAAGTAATCAGCCAACTAAATCATCATCTAACCACACCAATCAAGGTATAAATTAATCCTAGGCGCCCAAGTTCATGGATATCATTTGGGAAAAGCATATTAAACTACCAGTAGAAAAGGCACAACGAGATCGATTTCAAACAATTACAAAGTCAGCTAATCTTCGCCTTCAATTCTTCTCCTCTTCTTCTTCTTCATTGTCAAATTACTCTGCTCCACCGAATTGAAAATCTCTCCATCACCGACCTCCCCACTTTTTCTCTTTTTCTTTTTCATCTTCCCAGCGCTACCACTTCCAACACTGTCCTCAGCATCCCGCACCAGATCGTTCTCTCCTAGGTTTTTCATCAACTTCACCGGGTCTTGGCTCTTTGACCTCTTGGCGGCGTGGTTCTTTATCTTTTGGTCGGACTTGGACCCCTTGAGCTCCTTGTGGAATTGAGCCAATTCGCTGAACGACACCAAAGCACGCCTCAGGTATGCCGACACTGCCTGGGAAGCTCCAGTCTCGATGGTGACGAAGTTGGAGAGGACTTTGGTTGCTTTGGAAAGAGAGATCGGCTTTGTGGACACAACTTTTCCTGAAACGGTCTTCATAGTAGACACCTAGGTGCAAGTGAAACGGAAACAGGAAAACAGCATTTTTCAAAAAAAAAGTAGAAAACAAAAACATGGAGAAAATGCGTAAATAAAAAAAATATAGGGGCATTTTTGTAAATATAATTTTCAATATAGAAAATTATAAAAAATAGTAATTCAATCTAAAAATAAACATGAATTTCATAATGCATTCAAATAAACATAAATATAAGTTCTATCATCCATAAACTACGACTTACTAATTAAAAACAAACAATAAATTTAAAAAAAAAACAATCAAACATAATTTAATTTATAAAAGTTCCTCCACTTCATCATTCTCTTTCTCTATGGTCTGTTGGATATCAACCAAGTCCAATATCATTTAATCAACACATCAACCAAGTTCACACTTCAATTCATTCCCAGACTAAAGCCTAACAACTTGAATCAGTACAATTAAGAGCTACGGAGAAGATTGAGAGATGACAGACTCGTTTAAAGTATAGCAGTTGGCGGGTTGGGATGGATAACATAGTCACCTCTGCTAAATGCTAAGCATAAATTGGGTTGAAGGCACATCCCCTTTAACTGCCACCAGACAAATTTCACTTTTAAATTAAGGAAACCAACAATAATTCAGTTTGTAACAATTCTGAATGAGTTTATTTGATCAAACAGGGGCAGCCTCAAAATTAAGGTGACACGAATCAACAACCCTAGCAAGAAAAGGTTCCCAACTTCCCATCACTCTGAAATATTATAACAACACAATCAAATTATCACAATGAAAGAAAAATCATTAGCTTACGGACAGGAATCAGGCCCTTTCAAGTAAAAACGAAGCAATACGAGAATCACCAGAAATAAGACCAAGAAACAGACAAAAGAAGAAAAACAAAAGAAATCGTACCCCTTTAAGCTGAATCGACGGCGGCACCGAGTAATCAGAGTCTGTGTTTGTGAATCGACGGCAACAAGGGGTAGCGACGATTCGTGTTGCACGGAAACGGCGGCACCGAGCACAGAAACGTCGATTCGTGTTTGTGAATCGACGGCGGCTCGGCCCAGTTTGTGTTTGTGAATCGACGGCGCCACCGAGCAATCCAAGGGCGGATCTAGGAATTTAGGTTAGGGGGGGCTGAAATTTAAAAAATTAATGTAATAAATTTTTTATGTAATCAAAAAATCAGTACAACATTAAACTTGTGCTCGACAAGATTTTAAAACAAGAAATTCATTAAACTTATGTTAAATTGATTTTGCTCATTATGAATTGAAATATTTTTACTAGTATAATCATCTCTCTTTCTAAAAAAAGATAATAATATTTTTCCTTTGCTATTGTTCCATTCTAAATTCTAAAGATACAGAAACAAAAAATAACATAATTTAATAATCTAATAATTAAAATATTTAATTCAAAATTTGAGGCAAATGAAAGTTTAATACAACAACTATATTTCTAGAGTTTAAACAAAAGAAGACAAAAGTATCGTCGATTCAAATATTCAATAACAGATTCACAATAACAAATTTTAGGCTTCCAATAACAAATTTCAGATTTCCAACCAAGCCAATTTCTAAGTTCCTAACTAAATGCAGTAGTCAAATAGGTAAGCAGACACAAAATTAGCAAAAAATTACTTACTTAAAACTTGAAAAAGATAGCGATTTCAACAACAAAGCAAACATAAACAAAAAAAAAAAAAGGGCAAAAAATAAAAAAAAAATATCTACATTTAGCTATCAATCGAGGGAATCAAACAACTGAAAGAATAGAAAACATACCTGGGCAGCTGGGCTGGAATGAAGCAAATCTGGAAGCTTGGGGGGTAAAACGAAGACCTGAATCAGAGGCAAGGGCAGCGAGCAAGAAGGCGAAGCCGACTGGCCGAGCGAGCGTGGGGGCGAGGGCGAGGGCGAGCGCAAGCAAGAGAGAGGGAATCAGGCAGAGAGCGAGGGCGAGAGGCAGTGAGAGCGAGCGAGAGCGAGAGAAAGGCAGCGAGAGTCGGAGGGCGAGCGAGAGCAAAAGAGGCAGAGAGCGAGGGCGAGAGGCAGCGACGGCCAGCAACAGCAAGAGAGGCGGAGAGCGAGGGCGAGCGAGAGCAAGCGAAAGAGGGCGAGGCCGCGAGGGCGAGGGCGAGCGAGAGAGGCAGAGGGCGAGGCCGCGAGGGCGAGGGCGAGGGCGAGCGAGAGAGGCAGAGGGCGAGGCCGCGCGGGCGAGGGCGAGCGAGAGAGGCCGCGCGGGCGAGGGCGAGCGAGAGAGGCAGAGAGCGAGCTGAGCGAGGGCAAGCGAGAGGCGAGAGCAAGAGGGGCCGAGGGCGAGCGGCGAGCGCGAGCAAGAGAGATGAAGAAAGCGAGGGGCCGAGGGCGAGCAAGAGAGATGCAGAGAGCGAGGGCCAGCGAAAGCGAACGCCCGACGCCGGACGAGAAAGAGAGAGGAGGCAGAGAGCGAGACGAGAGGCGGCGCCGCGGCGAGGGTGAGAGTCTGAGAGAGAGCGAGAGTGAGGTCGGGAGAGGAAGAAGATGCGGACTGGAGAAGAGAAGGGTTCCAGAGGAGGGCTAGGGTGGGCTGGGGGTTGGGCCGGTGGGCTGGGGTCAAATAAGGCTAAAATTTAGCTTATCAAATCTATTTTTCTCGTGGGAGCCCAGGGCAGCTCACACGTAAATTCGCCCCTAGAGCAATCGAAGTAGTGAGTCAACGGTGGTAAGGGGGGACGATGATAATGGGACGGTCAGAGAGATAGAGAGTAGCTGTAAGCTGCGACGACAGGTTTAAAACCTGAGAGATGAGGGTTGGCAGAAGGCAGCCCTCGAATCGGAATTAATATTATGTTGTAATTCCGTCTCTAACCTCTTCCTACCCACGATTTTATTAATATTACAAAATGCCCCCAAAAAACATTTCCTGCATCATGGGTTTGAGATGATGCAAGAGTTATGACCAATATTCTATAATGTTAGTATATACTAGTTAGTGGCACCGCACTACTTTAGTTTTCTTTTTTTTATTTTGTCGTTATTTGTTTTCTATAAAACCATTAACGATAAATTTAATTTTGTAAATAATTATTATAAATTTTAATGTATTATGAATTTTTTTTTTTAAATATAAGATGTAAACAATTTTGTGATAAAACAAAAAATCTCTCCTAAAATTAAATAATTTTACGTTTTTATAATATCTTTTTATATAAATTTTTTTATTATATTTAACAAAAACTATAATTTTCTCTAAAACTCCAAAATGATATGATATATTTTTTTCTTTCTTTAAAACTAGTTCAAAATTATAATTATAAAATATTTTTCATGTTTCATATTATAAATGTGTTTCTATAGTATTGAATTCGAGATTCAATTATACTCTTAGTAAGTCTCAAATGTATAATCTTGCAAAAAAAAAAAAAAAAAGAGTTGTTGGGCTTAGAACTACTAGGAGAAGCCGAACTAGCTAAACATGAAAGTATATTTGATTACCAGTTGTGTACTGATCAGCAAATTCTTGATTCAATAATAATTTATAATCATGGCACGGGAATTGGGATTTTGATGAGAACATACATAGCATGATTGAAGCTTCCAAAAACACAGCTTCAAGCCTATCAATATAAACCCCCCCACTAGGACTAGGAGAATTGGTGAAGGTTGATAATGATAAATGAACTATGGGATCACCTTTCTTTTTCTGGGTAATCGCTGCGCTTGGTGGCAGGAATAGTCGGTATATGTTCGTCTTTCTTACCGGTACCAGCTGAGGCAGCTAGCTCCTTCGCCTCTGCATTCGATACAGATGATGGTGGCGCTTCTTCCTCGATTGGCAGTGTTCGTTTCGATCCCTCTAAAGCAACACCAAGCACAATGTTGTCTTCCAAGGCTGCTGGCCTGGACACCGGCTGTGATATAGTAGTGGGCCTCTCCCCATCTTGCTTGGCATGTGGAGTGGTGGTGGTGGAAGGTCGGTCTGGTTTCTCACTAGCGGATTCTCCAGCACTGCCAGAGGACATGTCGACAGAATTCATTTTACCTATCCCACCCCGTGCGTTTTTCTTGATTTGCTGCTTCTCAGAGTCGTCAGCTGAATCAGCAGACTCTGCATTTGGGATTTTCGTATCAGGTATGGAGACTGCCGAAACCTTTGAGCTTGAGCTGCCATTCAAGCTTGCTGCTGATGCCACCTTATCATCAGTTTTGGTCTCATCAGTTGAAGTGGATCTTCCCTTGACATCTGCTACGGAATCGGATGTCAATTCTGATTCAACCTCGGCATCTTTTTCCTCATTTGCACCCTGTGTACGAGTTGGGGCCTTGGTTTTATTGTCACCATTGATTTTATACGAGGGCTCAATCAAAAGCAGTGGACGATTTCCAGCTGCTCTAGAACTAGCGAATGATGTATCCGCAAAAGCTACATTTTCAATGTCAGCATCACCATATATCTTGTGAAATGTGCGAATGGGCGTGGCAAGGCGAGCCCGATGATGACGGATAACTCTGAGAAGATCCAGCAATATTGCTTCCTGTTTCATTGAAATGTTAATAAGTGTTTTGAGTGGCTCAACAGCCACCATTGTACAAAATCAAGCGACACAAAGAAAGGAATCAAAATGACCTACATCCTATAGTTCACAGGGTTAGAACGGAAATGTACTTAGAATTAATGAATCCCAAGGAGACTATCAAATAAAACAGTTTCCAAGGATATTTTACTTTCACTTTCTCTCCTCTTTCTCTGTATTCCTTCTGTCTTCCTCAATTCAGTGATATTGTGTAAAAATCAGTGATTAGAAGCGGCCTTGGTATGTCAGCCAGGTTTTCAAACTGAGGAATCTAGCAAAGATCTCTCCCATTGTTTTCTCAATCTGAGG
Organism: Diospyros kaki; assembly: GCA_036245055.1. NCBI lineage: Eukaryota > Viridiplantae > Streptophyta > Magnoliopsida > Ericales > Ebenaceae > Diospyros > Diospyros kaki. The sequence goes on along the minus strand of BSEG01000015.1, from coordinate 12,000,818 downwards.
AAATCTTTCCTCCACGTGTTTAGGGCAGGGCACAGCCATCAAAAAACAGTTCTGACAACTTAAAATAATGCCTCTGCTTAGATGAAAAATTCAAACCAATTCTGATGTTGGAAAATTCAAACCCCAAATCAAACAAGGGGATAGAAGTGGTGAAGTGGGGTGAAATTGAAAATTTGGACCAAGTCTGGTGCAACAAGACACAAACTCAAACCCAAACAAGCGCAATTAAAGTGGTGAGGTAGAATGCCAGTCTTTTTTCCTTCTCATTTAACATATGAAGTAAAAGTACAGTTTCCAGCTCAATATCAAGTGAGAGATCTAGCTGGGACACTAGTCAGCACTGGGACACTAGTCAGCATTGAGAAACAGGTGCAGGAGGATGTAAATCAGAATTAATTTTCGAGCTACTCTCTTTAAGACTAGAATGATGTTAAGACTTACAAAATGCCAAGACCAATTACAGAATTTAAAAAATCCAAGTGGTGCTTGTTTGGTAACTGGTTTTAAACTACAACAGTTGTTTGTTTGGGGCATGATAAAGAATGGCTCCTAAGTTGTATTGTTTAACTTGTTTGTAGTCAATGATGCTAGCATATTTGTCTAGTCCCACATTGGTTGTAGATGGAGTGCCACATAGGCGTATATAAGGTCGTGTCTTAACTATATTTGAAAACAACTGCTTTTAGGATGTGTGCCCATGACAGTGGTATCAGAGCAAGATCCAGGGGAGTCACTCCTTTATTATCATTATGGGCCCCATTAGGGACAGCAAAGTCAAGGTAGACTCAAGCTACCCTGCATTCCCTAGGGAAGTGTGAGCCAAAATGAGGACTTTGCGTGATTGAATGAGAGAGCATATAATTCTCAATCTGTTGGAGATAGAGTACTACATGAGTATATAAGGTCTTGCTCAGCCACATGTAACAACAACTGCTTTTAGGATGTGAACCCATGATAATATGCTCACGTTAGACTCTTATGCTGCTTCATTAGAGCGCACATGTAGTCATTTCCGGGTTCTTACATATTTTGTGTGTGGCTGCTAAGGGAAATGAGTAGTTTCATCTCCAATTGTGTTGGAATAGTTGTTCTATAATTAAGTTCAAATTCCTTTGGTTTTGTAAAGCCCTAATCAAGAGGGCAAGCCTTAGAAGCAACAGTAAGGTGATCCTTTGTGACTAGAAGGTCACCATCTGGAAATGGTCTTTTTGCAATGTGATGGTAAGACTGTACTAAGATGATCCTCCCTCAACCCTCGCAAAGCAGCGAGCTCTTGCACTAGGGACACTTTTTTTCTCTGTAATTCCCTAATCTGTAGGGTTTTATCTTGGGGGTACGGCCTCAAGTCCTTGTGCTTCTTAGGAGTTCTGATTTTTTATGAGGGAAGATAGCCTTCCTCGATTAGTCAATACTACAAATTTCCTTTTTCTCTTTACTTGCAAACAAAGTAAATAAATTTCATTCTGGATGGTCAAATTTCCATGCTGTCATTGTATGTTTTAGTTGTAAGCTGCATAAGACATCTATTCTCAATCACAGAAGTCCAAGCAAAATAAACGACTTACCTTGACACAGAGGTACTCCTCAAAATGTGAGGTCTTCACAAAGCAAGACACCAAAATCTGGGACACAATGAAAGAAAAATTAGAGATTTTGACAATTTTATCTAAAACAATCATTCATTTGAACTAGAACAATGAATGCAACATGGCTGATCAATTGATTGTGGAAAGACAGATGTGATGATAGCAGGAAAATGCTTCAATCCACATGGAAACAAATTCTGGCCTGCTTTCTCAGAGGAACTATCAACTGTTTGACATTTATGCCAGAGCTACAGTCTTTGAGTGGAAGTGTACAAGAATACATTTTTAACGTGGAATTGTAAAATATGTCTATGCAACTTTTCTTTAACAACAACTAAAAACAACTACAATGGTAGGAAGGAGTCTCTTGGTTCATGGGTTTTGGATAGTCCCAACTCCTGGTGTCCTAACACAAACTGAAACACCCCCTCCCCCCCCCCCCCCCAAAAAAAAAAAAAAAGAAGAAGAAAAGAGAAACACACAGCGGTGGAGAGGATATATTTTGTCTTATGCAAGTCTTTTAGGGCAAAATACTAGATAAATGCACAAACCATCCAAATCCATCGTTAAATAAAACGTCTATGCAGACATCAGCCAGTGACATTGTTAGAAACTACCCAAGATACCTTGTCCATATTTTTGGACTTGATATGCTTGGTCTTGCTTCCTATATCTATGTGCTACATCTTCTAGAAGATTGTGTCTTGATTATATGTTTTGGCTGTATCCTAAATTATATATATTTCCAAATCTAGATTAGGAAACTGCCTAATCTAGATTTGGAAGCTACATATTGTGGCAGAACATCTTGTATATATATTCAATCAAACCCTTCAAGGGGAACAAGATCAAATATCCTTTCTTGCCACTTTTTGACAGACATGATATCCACTGAAAGCAAATTTATAGTATCTGCTGAAAGTAATTCAGCCAAAGCACTCCATATTCAACACCAATAACTCAAACAAATGAAGACAACCAAAAGAACTTCCCAGAAAGCCATCTTGTTCATCAAACTGTGCCCTCATTTATAATTAATCAATCAGAGGGGATAGGAGATACTAACCATGAGAGCTTGATTCTCTGGGTTGATGTTCTCCAAGAATACTCTCCTATGCAACCTTTGCTGCTCAACTTGAGGATTCTTGGCCAAAACCTTTCGCATATCGGCTACAATATTCTGCCAACAGAAGGAAAACCAACACTTACATAAAATTTCAAAAAAGCAAAGGCGCAACTGGCAAATAAATGAATTGAGATCATTCCTCACATTGATTTTATTGACATCCAGGTGACTGAGGGCAAGGTAGGTCTTGATGCGCCAATGAGTCTTCTGGCTAAGATTCCTCACCACAGTTACAGTGAATTTGTGATTTGGAATGTGAATTGCTTCACGATCATCACCTCTTATGATTGTTGGTGACCACCACCCCACATGCTGGAACAATGTGAAGTACAAATTAGATGATAAAATCAGAACTGGAACTGTGATGGGGTCTAAAGACATATTACAGGTGTCTAAAACTGGTTCTAAGACCCAAGCATTGATTTGGGATGTTTTGTATAAAGAATGACCTTTCTGGGAGCTTTGTTAGACTTTTGTTTTGATGTTTTATGCATTTAGGGTATTTTTGTCATTTTAAATAATGTCTCCTAGGGTCTTTTGGTAACTCAAATTATGTGCTGTCTTATTTATGGTCCTTTCCTAGTCTTATTATTAGTAGTTTCAGTTTTTGTTCAGTTCTCCTAGTAGGAAAAGGATTTTCCTAATCCTAGCAGGAATAGCATTACTAGAGCTCTATAAATACAATTGTAAACTCTATTTTTTAAAGTGAATAGTACAATTATCTACTCTATGCATTTTATGCTTTCTTTGGATTGAGTGATGCAATTCTAACCCTAGGTGTGATACCTACAGAACCTAGGGGTGATGCCTAGAAGCTATTTCTCCCTCTTCTCCTTAATCATCAGTTTCAGATTATTATTTTTGTAAGCCTGCTTCCATACATGTTTTCAGCCCCCCAAAATTCATCATTTTCAGCCTGATTTTACCCTCTAAATTGCCCACCAATCCATTACATATCTAAACCTTAGCCTTTTTAACAATTTTCCCAAGCCTTCTAACACTAAATAAGCCTCCAATCATTAGATATTCTCATAATACCAGATCTGTCCTACATCACTTCTAATCTACCAAAACTTATGAAAGTCAGGTTGTTGTTGGCATACAACAGAACAGCTGCAGCTGAAGAATGATATGCATGCATTTGCAGATTATATTGTTGCAGTTTCTTTTGTAGATCCCCCTTTTTCTGAGGTCTAAGTGAATGGAAAAAGTTACAAACCTCAACTGTACCAGAAACTTCATAGCCTTCAATTTTTGTTTGAATCCATTCATTCACAATAAAAGATCGAGTCGCGTGGATCATAACACTTGAGAGGAAATTTGTAAATATCTGAATAAACAAAGAAAATGTGAAGCAGGTTCCAGTAGATATGATTATAAAGCAGTTAAAGAGTGAAATTTTTCTATGATCAGTAGGGTAGTTTGACAAATGATGTAGAAAGCATTATAAAATAGACTAGCAGCAGTGCTTTCATTGGATATGGAGAAGGAAATGGCTTATACCTCACGACCAGCAAGGGTAAGCAATACAGTGCCAAGACCCCCAGCTGTGAGCCACTTCTGTGTAGAGAAACCAAGCAATTCCATGAATAATGAAACAGAAGCAACCCATACAGCAGTATAAACAGCTTTCCCAGCAAACTGGAAGCCCATCTGCACAAGTAAAAGTTCTAGTTAAACATAGTGTTGGTGTTATTCTGACAGCAACCCAAAAATATAACCAGGTAATCAATTCAAAGCTCCCTCACAAAAATGTCAACAGTGGTTGTAAAATATTAAACAAGAAATTGCGTGTGTGTGTGTGTATGAGAGAGAGAAGGGGATGAAATTATGCAGCTATCTTTCCTCAAAAGGCTTTCTGATAGGCATCAATAAGAGATATCCTCAAGTAAATTCAGAAGAAAGCATAAAGAAATGAGCCGGTCAAGAAAAAAAAAATAGTTACCAACTTACCATGAGATGTTGAAGTCATCAACAGGTAAAGAGGACTTATTTTATTTTTGGACCAACAAAGGGAAACATGATATGATTAAAACAGAGTGGAACTCCAGCTGCATAATCTATTCCCATTGACATCAAAGAATCTTTACAAAGAACATACAGTAATCCTTATTCACTAAACATTCTGAGGTGTTAAATGATTGACCACAGCTCATCTAAAAGCTTAAACTGTAAGAGAGAGGCATAACTGTATCTGTTGTATTAATATTTACTCTCGATATATCCCTCTCGTGTGGCCAGATTTTCTTCAACAATTGGCTAAACACATGCAACTACTTAAATACTGAACTGAGATTTAAACATACAAGTAGTGGGTTGAGCCAACTTATCTAAAAGTTTAAATTAGAGAAAGGGTTAATTTTTTCTTTTGTATTAATATGTATACTCTCATCAGTAGGAAAAGACGATCTAACCAATGGTATTATATAAACTTGCAAATCTTCAGAACATTCATGTGAAACAAGAACATAAATGATAAGAAGGTGCATGTATTTTCATCTTTTTTTTTTTTTTTTTTGGGGGGGGGGGGGGGCGCGTGCTTGTTGGGGGGCTCTTCACTCTTCTATTTTTCACTCCCTAAAAGTAGATACAACACAATAAGAACAACAACAAAATCACATTAATTATCATTTTTTTCATCCAACCAAAGTGGAAAGTTTAAGTGGAAAAAAAAAAAGAAGTGGAAAGGTTAATTATTTGCAGTTAGTCAAATGAATGAAGACAAGAATGAACTTTTATTCTCTTCAGCAAGTTCTTGTAATTAATAGAAATAGCCACGTGATAACACCTTTTACTTTTGGATATTGTCAAATAAAGTCATAAATCACATTGTAGACCATACACAGGGTCTCATAATTAATGCAAATATACAAGGCACCATCACTTTATCACTGACTATTTGTGTTCTAAATTATTAACAGTTGACAAAATTTAGCAAAGGTTTCCATTTGTAATTGGATGAAGTATAAGTCCTCTGACCCTCTTTATGTGATATCAATATCCATCGTGTTTCTTTATTTAGAAAAGACCAAGAAACCTGTGTGTCAATAAAAAGTTACTATTTAGTTCTAACACTGATTTTGAGACCTTTATGCATCTTATGGCAAGCAGGCATGATAAGCAATTGAATATGAAGTAATAGAAACATACATTTCTTGCATCGTTAGACTCATTTGTCTCCGTTAAGAATTTTTGTGCTTCTTGAATCAAGCTGCCAAAACAAAATGTGAATGTACTTCAACGTCATAGGCAAAATGCACAAGAAATCCAACACAAAAATCAACAAAATCTCAAAGTAATTAACGTAGTAAGAATAAATAAATAATACAACAGAGGGAAATAGAGGAAGAAATAAAGTAATTACTGGGCAGTAGCCAAATGAAAAACAAAATCTTGAAAAACAGAATAAATGGTTATGCAGTTCAAGATGTAACAATAACCAGAGTAGTTTGATTGATGAATTTATCATGCTTCAATTTGTTTATTTTTGAGAAAGACATCAACAATCCAAACATCATTGAACCAATCAATGCTTCATCAATAGCATAATTAAATTGTTTATGTCTACGTTCAACAGTTCAAAAATATACAATAGTGCAGCAATTACACTACCTTGATAAACAAAATGCAAAGGCCAGCATGGTAGATAATGAGCGAATAAAATTCAGAAGTCGTTGCTTGACAGCTTGGCTTGCTTCTGTAGGTAAAATTATTGGATCCAACACTCTGATAAATGGAAAATCTTTCTAGTTAAGACACCAGCCATAAATGTGAAGTAGAACACTAACTTCTTGCAATGAAGAAATAATCAAAGAACTGAAACCTGCAGACAAGTATTGCTCCAGCCCATAGCAGCAGAGGTTGAATATATGATGCCATCACATAGTGTGTGCTACTCTTCTCCCAGCTACTATCACTCTTCTGCAGGAAATTTCAACAAATGAAGCATCATCATACTAGGGGATGCACAAGTGCTGAGAATAAACACATTGCGAGCAATTAAGTTAATAAAGAACAAGCAACTTACATTAAGGAAAAGAATCCTGCTCAGACGCATAAGTGGGCCAAGACCCCATGCAGAGAAAGCAATGATACCAACTGCTGGAACCAACTGAAGTACAAGGGGGCTTCCAGTTCCACGTAAACTATTACATGACCTGCATTAGCATGAAACAGATTGAAGAGATTAAGCAAAGAAAATTTGAAGAGAAATGAACATGAAAGAGAAAAGGCACCTTTAGAACATATGAGAAATATAAGTTCTAATCCCCCACCCCCTTCTTCCCCCAACAAAAGGGAGGGAGGAGAAGTGAAGTATATAAATAGGGAAACAACATTAAGTCATGCGGGATGTTCTCATAAACATCTAGCATTAAGATTCAAATTAAAGGTAGTACTGACTAGCAGGCAACACAATCTGTAGCATGCAAGCTGTTCATTGAAACCAATCAGAAAAATTTATAGTTAAATCATAAATCTGTACTTAAATCACTTCTATTCTTCTGGGCATACATGATACCTTCTTGCCTCGTGGCACCTCCACATCAGCATTAATGAAACATGTGGTTTATTGATGTTAAGACACTTGCAAACAACCTAGGTTTTCAGAATTGGGGACAATATAAAGGGACTCTTCACCTCCATAGGCTACCATACACCAGCCATTCCAGCACCCAGGCCCTGGATTATTCCCTGGATGCATGTCTGCCTACACCAAAAAGCAGGGAACTGGTGCACCTTGAGGCTTCAGCAATAATTAGGGCTGTCAACCAGATCAGGGTGAGTCAAGCTTAAGGTTGCCTGAGCTCAGCCAGAAAGAATATAGGGGTAATCAGCCAGTTTATGCCAAAAATTTGTACCGAGTCTAGGCTAGCTAATTTCAAACAATTACTTCAATTTTTCAAAATAGCAGTAGTATTCTTTGTATAACAAATGATTTGAACTAAGCAACTCCAAGATGTTGTACTATCAGTTCAGACCTACTCCAGGCCGAACTACATTTAGCAAAAGCTCAATTCAAAATTAAGGTCAGGCTTGAATTTATGACTGAAATCAAGCCTAACACAGGTCCTGTCAAGCTCAGCACGAAAAATCTAGCTTCAACAATATTATACCACCTGCTGATCATGTCTCCAATGGCTAATATCAAAGGGTTCCTCAAGCTGCAATTCTCTCTCACAGAAAATGTAAAACTCTGGTCCACCACCAAGACTCACAATATTTATACATATAACCTCAAGCACTCAAATGTAAAAAGTAAAGAAGTCATTGCCAAATAAACAAGATTACGTGTAATTTGATACATATTTACAAATAGAATGGGAGCAAATGAGTTATAAAATCAATGCTTATAAAGATAAGTACAACAAAATAAATCCAGTGGGGGCAAATGCCTAAATTTTTCCCATTATCATTCAAAATATATATATATATATATGTTTAAAGCCCACATAGTGGGATAAAGGCTAGATATGTTGTTGTTGTTGTTGTATATGTTTAAAGCCCAAAGTAAAAATGAATGAATAAGAAGTTGGGTTGACATAAGTGCCCCCCCTTGCCCCAATGTAGTTCTGCTCCTTGCCCATCTCTATCATGGCTGAAAATGTCCCAAAGAAAGGAACTTCATCCTAATTCTCATACAAGCTATAATTTCTGTGCTCCAAGCCTCTTGTGGATAAAGAGTGTAGCAGGTATGGTAAGGATAGGGACATGGGCACATGATATAATGGTTTGAAAAAACAAACAAGGATACATAAGGACACAAAGTATAGACCACAAAATTTGCATCTTTATATGTATTTAGTAGCAATGTCTATAAATAATATCAAGAAGCCACTAAAAACTTTGAAAAAAATAGCAATAACTCCATTGTTACAAACATCCTTTTAACATACAAAAGTAACATCATTTTATCACTTGTGCAAAACTACGTCACAGATGTAAAACATTTAAATCCAAGATTCAACAGTCAACTACCAAAATAGATGGTTCCAAATCAAGGAAACACAACCAATGTCTACAGAGCATAAAAATTCCCGAGTATTCCAAATTTGAAGTAGATCAAACTTCCTCTTGATGTGTCTAGCATCGCAGATGATGTGTCTAGTACACATCCCAACACACCCAATGCATATTGACATAAATGTGACACCAACTTGAACTACCCATGCTACATACGAGCCTCATCTCCTGCTTCAGCAAGTGATGCCTTACAATTCTAGTAATTTAGCCACCCTCCCTAAGATCTCCCCTAGTCGCAGGGAGTGAGGGGTAAAGTTACTTAAACTTTCTCAAAACCATAAAATCTACACTGACTTTCTCATTTTTTTGGCTCAGTTGGGGAATATTCACCTTTTAGTTTCGAATATAGCATGTCTAAAGTTAAAAACAAACTACCTCAAGAGATTATATTTTGAGCTTTATGTTGCAACTTGGTAGCCATGATCATAAATATGCTTATTGAAAGTTTGGAACAGTTGCCACATCTGTCCAAAGTCCAATCTTTCACAGCACAATTGACTTTTTTTTTTTTTTAATTTCAAGAAACATTTCTGTAAAATCCTTGGTTTCCATGAAAAAAATGAGCCAATTTTTCCTAATTTATTTTGTGTAAAGTTACCTATTTTGATGTATGGAGAGAAACAAGAACCAGTCTGTCCGTGGAATTTATTTAAAGTCTATAGACTAGTTCCAACAGTCAGAAATGTGCATATATTCCAATTGCTCATACATAAAACATGCCAAAAATTAGAAGTCAAGTATTCAAGTCAGCACAAAAACACTGAGGCCAGAATTCTCTCCCATCTTCTGGATAAAAAGTAAAGATAATAAAAAAATTCAAACTAGTTGAGTTTCCCATCACATGCAAACATCAAGCATTGTATAGGAACCGTGACTTTGGCAAAACAAATCAAATTTACCACACACAAAAAAAAGGATTAGATTTGTCTCATTCATGTCATCTTTTAAAGCTCAAAAGCTGTAAAATATATCTGGTAAAGATATACTGTAGAAATAGAAGTATTTTTGAATATAGAATATTCTTTATACATGTTAGGAGCTATGTATATTTTGTGTATATTCTTCTTTCCTTTTTGTTATTTTCCTTTTGTATTATTCTCTTCCTCTATAAAGAGAAAAGGGGAATTAGAGTATAATTACAAGAAATAGAGAAATATATTATTTCTCAGCTTTGTTTAGATGGTATCAGAGACAGAATTAGGATTAAATCACAGCCGTTCAACTGTGAAACCCTAATTTCTTCTATTCCTCTGCAATACCCAAGAAGTGTCACCATCCTTCACCAGCTGCTTGTCATTGCTGTATCTCCCAGCTGCTGTCGCCGCCCTTACATCGACCCCCGCCTCTGAGATCTGGCCATCCCGACCGCTGCCACATCTATAGTCATCGTTGTCCTCCAGTGGGCTCCCACCTCTGGAACAGTCGCGAGCTCCTAGCCTCTCGCGAAGGTCGGCTTCCATCGGTCGCACCTGTCGCTGTCCTTGGTTGCGAAGGTCGGCGTTGCATCGCACACCAAAGCCGCCCCTCTCCGTTGTTCGTGCTACTTCTACATCACGCATCGGACGTTCGAACCTGTTGTTATCGCGAAGGTTGGCTCTGCATCGCACACCAGAGCCGCCCCTATCCTTCGTGCTGCTTCGTTCGTACTGCTTCGCACAATCAGACGTCCTTGATCTGATTATGCTGCTTCGTTTGTGTTGTTCGTGTTGGCCCTCTGTTGTTCGTGCTGGCCCTCTGTTGCTATTTGTTTGTGCTGTTCGATCTGGTTTCTATTGTTGAGATTGGGCACTTGGGTACCCAGATCCAGGCACCCAAATCTGTGGGTCACTGCTAGCGGGTCCAGATCCGGTCACTGTGTGCAGATCCAGCTACTACTCCACCTTGCTTCTGCTGCCCTGAACTTTTTTCAGCCACCATGACTGAATCTGCATCTTCGGTCACTCTAACCCAGCAATCCCAGCCTTCTCAAGATCAGTTTCGAGTTCCCCGAAACTCCCATGAAGCTGATGCCCATGAAGCTGATGCAGGACCATTCACTAAAGAGCAACTTAATCATCTTCCGCGACTACTAAAGCCTAATCTGTCCCCTAGTACATACAATTGTTCATTGGCCTATTCAGGTAGAAATTCTTTTGCCCTCTTTAGCTCTTTTCAATCTATTCCATGGATCATTGATTCAAGAGCATCTGATCATATGACTGGTTTATCGCATCTATTTAACTCATATATTCCTTGTTCTGGTAGTGAAAAAATAAGAATAGCCGATGGTAGTCTTTCACCTATTGCAGGTAAAGGTCTCATTAAACTCTCTGACAATATTGATCTTCAATCAGTACTCCATGTTCCTAAACTTGCCTGCAATCTTCTATCTGTTAGTAAACTCTCCAAAGATTAACTGTCGTGTTATCTTCTTTGATTCCTATTGCATTTTTCAGGCCCAAAACTCGGGGGAGACAATTGGCAGTGCTAGAGAAATAAACGGGCTCTACTATTTGGATGGGGATGTCTTGCGTAATAAAAAAGCTCACGGGTTGAGTGGTATTAGTTCTACTTCTGTTTCTAATCAAATAATGCAATGGCATCTTAGACTAGGCCATCCTAGTTTTCCTTATTTGAAATATTTATTTCCTACGTTGTTTAAAGGAGTGGATCTTTCTATGTTTCAATGCGAGAGTTGTCATTTATCCAAAGATCATCATGTTAAATTTCTTCCAAAACCCTATTGTCCTTCAAAACCATTCTATTTGATACATAGTGATGTTTGGGGGCCTTCTAAGGTCTCCATTTTGTCTGGCAAAAAGTGGTTTGTTACTTTTATTGATGATCATACTCAAGTTTGTTGGGTTTACTTACTTGCAAAGAAATCAAATGTCCCTAAAACTTTCAAAGATTTTTTCCATCTGATTGAAGCTCAATTTAACACAAAAATCTATATTCTTCGATCTGATAATGGCACTGAATATTTTAATGAATCTTTGGGGGGTTTTTTTAAAGGAAAAAGGAATTTTACATCAATCCACTTGTCGTGAAACTCCCCAACAAAATGGTATTGCTGAACGAAAAAATCGACACCTACTAGAGGTTGCCGAGGCCATCATGTTTTCTATGAATGTCCCTAAATACCTCTGGGGTGATGCAATTTTAATTGCTTCTTATCTCATCAATCGTATGCCCACTCGTGTTCTACAGTTTCAAACTCCCTTACACTCTTTAAAACAACTCTTCCCTCTATGCCGTATATATTTTGAGTTACCCTTAAAAGTTTTTGGATACACTTGTTTTGTTTATATTCCTCAAATATTTCGTTCCAAATTGGATCCCACAGTTGAAAAATGTGTCTTTCTGGGTTATGCACTAAATAAAAAAGGGTACAAATGTTTTAATCCTATCACCAAAAAAACTTATATTAGTATGGATGTGTCTTTCCTTGAAACTCAACCTTACTTTCCCAAAAATCATCTTCAGGGAGAGCGTATTGAGAAAGAAGATAATTTTTTACTTGAGGAGGATAATTCCTTAAAACTCTATGATCCTCGTCCTACCATGATTGGTACTCCTCTCCACTTTGATAAACAACTCAAGGATATAAATGTCCCAAACATTGTGCAACAGGGTGTGTCTAATTCACAGGTGCCTAGCGTGATGGGATTGGAACCAAGGGGAGAATTACCACAAACGGATCAGAATATTCCAAAACCGGAGCTTCAGTTTTATACGAGAAGGCAAACCCTGAAGAATACTATCAATCCAAATATTCCTCTAACTACTGAACAATCGACGTCTTTGAATGATGGGCCTTCCGATAGTACTTCTTCTTCTTGTGGTAATTCTAAACTCACTCCTTCAAATTATTCTTCATTTGACTTGTCCGATCTTGATGTTCCTATTGCTACTAGGAAATGAGTGAGGTCTTGTACCCAACACCCAATTGCTAAGTACCTGTCATACCAAAAATTGTCTAATTATCATAAGGCCTTTCTTTCAAATATTTCTAACCTGCATGTCCCAAGAACAATTCAGGATGCCCTTGGTGACTTAGATTGGAAGTTAGCAGTCCAGGAGGAAATGAGTGCTCTTAGAAAGAATGGAACTTGGGAGATCGTGAACAAACCAGAAGGCAAAACAACGGTAGGTTGCAAGTGGGTATTTACTATAAAATGTAAGGCAAATGGGAGCATAGAAAGATACAAAGCAAGACTGGTTGCTAAGAGATTCACCCAAACATACGGCACCGACTATCAAGAAACATTTGCTCCAGTAGCTAAAATAAACTCCATTTGAGTTCTTCTCTCCCTTGCAGTGAATTTTGATTGGCCACTCCACCAATTTGATGTAAAGAATGCCTTCCTAAATGGTGATTTAGAAGAAGAAGTGTTTATGGATCTTCCACCAGGATTTGAGAAGAGCCTCGGTACAAATAAGGTATGTCGTTTAAAAAAATCCTTATATGGTCTAAAACAATCTTCGAGAGCATGGTTTGACAGATTTGGAAAGGCGGTGAAAAGTTATGGTTACATTCAGAGCCAAGCAGATCACACACTGTTCTTTAAGCATGCTAGTGACGGTAAGAAAACAATCTTAATTGTGTATGTGGATGATATAATAATGACTGGCGATGACAATGGAGAGATTTAAGAGTTTAAGAAGAGATTAGCTCATGAGTTCGAGATCAAGGACTTGGGTCCTCTGAAGTACTTTCTGGGGATGGAATTCGCAAGATCTAAAAAGGGGATCTTTGTCAACCAACATAAGTATATTCTGGATTTACTCAATGAAACAGGAATGCTTGGGTGTAAGGTTGTTGAAACTCCCATTGAACCCAACTTAAAACTTCAACCTGCCAAGGCCAAGAATGTGGTAGAAAGAGAGAAATATCAAAGACTTGTGGGTAGACTTATATATCTATCTCATACTCGACCAGACATAGCCTTTATTGTAAGTGTTGTAAGTCAATTTATGCACTCACCTGGTTCACAACATTTTGAAGCTACCTACAGAATTCTGCGGTACCTAAAGGTTCCCTGAAAAAGGTCTAATTTTTAGAAAATGTGGACATCTTCATATAGAGGCTTATACAGATGCAGACCGGGGAGGCAGTATAACTGACAGAAGATCTACATCAGGGTACTGCACCTTTGTGGGGGGTAATCTTGTTACTTGGAGGAGTAAGAAACAAAATGTGGTGGCCAGAAGCAGTGTTGAAGCCGAATTTCATGCAGTTGCCCATGGCATTTGTGAGGTCATGTGGATAAAGAGACTTCTATCAGACTTGAGGGTCTCCACTTCACTACCAGCAAAAGTTTATTGTGATAATAAAGCTGCAATCTCTATTGCTCATAATCCTGTTCTCCATGACAGGACAAAACATGTAGAGGTGGATAAACACTTTATTAAGGAAAAAATTGATAATGTAGTAATTTGTATGCCCTACATTCCAACAGTTGACCAAGTGGCTGATATTCTTACAAAAAGATTACACAAAACTCAGTTTGAGAAACTTGTGAGCAAGCTTGTCATGGAAGATATTTTCAAGCCAATTTGAGGGGGAGTGTAGAAATAGAAGTATTTTTGAATATAGAATATTCTTTATACATGTTAGGAGCTATGTATATTCTGTGTATATTCTTCTTTCCTTTTTGTTATTTTCCTTTTGTATTATTCTCTTCCTCTATAAAGAGAAAAGGGGAATTAGAGTGTAATTACAAGAAATAGAGAAATATATTATTTCTCAGCTTTGTTTAGATATACACACGCACACACCAGACAATCACGGTCCTTATGGACGCACAAAAATAAACATCAGAGAGGTTGTCATATCAGTGATACTTTCTGCATCACTAAGAAAATTTTAGCCAATCATATACCCAAAACAAACAAATAAACAGATCAAGTTAGAATTAGCCAACAAAAGAAGCTAAATAAACATTAAAATAGCAAAACAAGCAACCTTATGAACTCACATGAGTGGTTTGAAATCAAAATAAGATGATATCAAATTTATACCTAGTTAATACTGTGGCAACAGTTTTTAGAATAGGAATTTCATTTCCTCCACTTGGCATTAGAAAGGATTTGCACTGGAAAGCATCACATCTAGAAGATAGGTATCTTTTCGGTCCATGAACACTATTTAAAAGATGGTGACTCCAAGCATCCTGTCGCTGCCAATGCATAAAGTTGCATGCTTTAGTAAATAAGCACATGGAAATGCACAAATGAACCATGCCTCTCTCTCTCTCTCTCTCTCTCTACAAGTTAGATCTTTCTTTCACTCAACTGTTTTGATAAAAAAATGTTTCCTATAATAACAAGTATTCACTTGCTACAAAGAACTGGGAAATATAATTTTTTGTATTTATCATCTTTCTGGAAGAGAATGGGACTGCAAAAATAACCAACTCTTTGTTTGGAACAACATGGTCCCAGACTATAATCAAGCTCAGTGACTTGAGTATGAACAACAAGGAAGGAAAAATAACTTGTTTTCTTTGTTTGGAACAACATGCTCCTTGACTATAATCATGCTTAGCGACTCAAGTATAAACAACAAGAAAGGCAAAAGAACTTGTTCAAGTCAAACTTGCATAAATTCAATGCACAAGCACATCATAGCACCCCACATTTTGCTTTAGCATCAAAAAGGGTGAAGGAGTAGTTGGAGTCAACCAACAGCCAACACTAGGAAGAAGTGACTCAACAGCCAGCAGTTGATCAATAGTCAACTGATGATTGATGGATCAGCTGCTGAAGCAGGAGAAAAGTCTAGGTATGCAACTGAGTTTAAGATTACATTTTACGGGTTAAATGAGGGGATAACCAGCTGCATTTTGGATATGTTGTAGGGCTTAGTGAGAAGATTCTAATGCTATAAAAGTTATGAATTTTGGTTAATGTTTATGAATGTTGGGATTAGTGGGCTAATCATAGTGATAAAAACTACTTGAGTTTACTTGGTGGAAGCTTCAGCAACTTAGCCAAACCTCCAGCACTCTGGAAGTTGGAAGGACAATCTAGAATGAGTTGTGCTGTCACATAGCTTGCTAAAGCAGATAGCAAGGAGTCAACTAGTGGGAGTGACACCAAAAAATTCTAGGTGTCGGCCATTTAGGTTGCCACCCATCCATAGCTTTAGATACTTGAAGGAGCCTAAATAACCAACTCTTTCTGGAAGAGAATGGGACTGCAAAAATAACCAACTCTTTGTTTGGAACAACATGGTCCCAGACTATAATCAAGCTCAGTGACTTGAGTATGAACAACAAGGAAGGAAAAATAACTTGTTTTCTTTGTTTGGAACAACATGCTCCTTGACTATAATCATGCTTAGCGACTCAAGTATAAACAACAAGAAAGGCAAAAGAACTTGTTCAAGTCAAACTTGCATAAATTCAATGCACAAGCACATCATAGCACCCCACATTTTGCTTTAGCATCAAAAAGGGTGAAGGAGTAGTTGGAGTCAACCAACAGCCAACACTAGGAAGAAGTGACTCAACAGCCAGCAGTTGATCAATAGTCAACTGATGATTGATGGATCAGCTGCTGAAGCAGGAGAAAAGTCTAGGTATGCAACTGAGTTTAAGATTACATTTTACGGGTTAAATGAGGGGATAACCAGCTGCATTTTGGATATGTTGTAGGGCTTAGTGAGAAGATTCTAATGCTATAAAAGTTATGAATTTTGGTTAATGTTTATGAATGTTGGGATTAGTGGGCTAATCATAGTGATA
Source organism: Diospyros kaki (assembly GCA_036245055.1). NCBI lineage: Eukaryota > Viridiplantae > Streptophyta > Magnoliopsida > Ericales > Ebenaceae > Diospyros > Diospyros kaki. Next base: position 11,984,355 of record BSEG01000015.1, on the reverse strand, counting down.
AAAACTACTTGAGTTTACTTGGTGGAAGCTTCAGCAACTTAGCCAAACCTCCAGCACTCTGGAAGTTGGAAGGACAATCTAGAATGAGTTGTGCTGTCACATAGCTTGCTAAAGCAGATAGCAAGGAGTCAACTAGTGGGAGTGACACCAAAAAATTCTAGGTGTCGGCCATTTAGGTTGCCACCCATCCATAGCTTTAGATACTTGAAGGAGCCTAAAAATGGGGTCTACTCTTCATTCTCAGCAAAATGAGTTGTAAAGAGAGAAGCTCTCCACTAGGTAGAGAAGGAGAGAGAGAGAGAGAGAGAGAGAGAGCCACGTGAGAGAAGAGATGAAGGAAAGCGAGGGAGAAAAGGTGTTTCTAGGGGGAAAACAAGATGGCCATATTGGCTGAGGTAAGGTGCATTTTATGGTTTCCCGTGTATGTCATGTTGGATGTTTGCGAATGAAATGTCTATGATCGTGTGATAGCATGATTCTTATGTGCATTGTATGTGTTGGTAGAGATGCATGGGTGTATTGGCATGTTGAATATATTAGTGGTCGAGAATCCCCATGTACTATTAGGAATGAGCCTATGGCCCATCATGCTATCAAGGGTAAACCTAAGGCTCTTGGACGTTATGAAACTATATTTGCAAAACACGAGTATGAGAATTGAACCTATGGTGCACCAGGCAAAAAAAAAAAATATGATGGAAAGAGGAGACCATCATGTCATGTGTGCTTATGCATTGATTACGAGTATACATGCCATATATGCCCTTATTGAGTAGTTGGACTCAACCTATGCGCCCTACATCATTTTTAGCCCAAGGAAACTATGATGGAGGAAGACCTCGAAGTTGTTATGGTGCTTTGAAGACTATCTGATATTTTGAACCTATGTACCAAGACTTGTGGTCATTTTCCTATATATCCCCTCATGTTGTATTAAACATGGTGTAACCTGGACATTCTGATGTCATGGCATGTTTTATTCAAAATCAAGCAGCACATTATATAATGGCTCAGGTTATGGAATGAAACAGTTGGTATAGAAGCATGTTATGGTGATGGCTGCTACTTAGACTTATCGAATGCATACAGGACAATCAAGATGCTTGTAATTTCATGTTTTGCTTGCTTGGAAACTTGGAAGGATCATTTGAAATGAAAGGAACTAGTGCAGGAAAACCAGAGAAGGATAGAGTCAACTAAGGAGGTGAGTGAGCAAAGGGAACAGGCCACTGTCTATGGGGAAGATCAAATGTCAGGACACCTATGGAACACACTAGTTAGTCTAGAAGGTCAGCTTTAAAGGGCAACAGTTGACTATTGACTGGACTGTGCGTGGACAGAAAGCCTAAAGGATTGTTTATGGGCAAGGACAGTCTACTGTAGAATGAATATCCCCAAGAGCTAAGGGCCTAGACTGAGAAGGTGGATAGTTGACTGCGTATTTACCATCAACTAGGAGATCAACTACCAAGAAGGGAGTCAACTGTAAACAACAAAATGCAAGCATGGTCAGTTGTTTAAGGAAGAGAACTATTATGGCCAAATGAGGTGCTGAGAGCCTGAGAGGGGCAGAATTCAAGGGAAATTAATTGTAAGGAGACTGGTTGAGGCATAAAATTAATTGGAATGCTCTGAATAAAGAGTTTCAAGACAAACTAGACAGAACCCCTAATCCCAACATAGGGGTTATTTTATAACCAGCAAGCACTGGCATAGTTCTTGAGGGAGACTGCTTGGACCTTGTATCTCAGGTCGATCTAGTGGGTGTGGGTGGTCATAGTTGTGCTACATTTCCTCTATGGACAGTGTAGGCCTAGGTGTGGGGTCAGGCACTATGCGCATCAAGTTAAATCCACTAAGCTGCATAATGGAACATGCAAGAAGATAAATACTCAAAAACACTTTCCCCTGATGTATAAAGAATATAATCCATCAGGAAAGCTACATACCCAAAACGCCAAGCCAATATATTATAAATGATTAATATAGAATGTGTTCCATCCATGTAATTGTAAGCATGCTATCAATACATATGTGTATTATATAGGCTATATAAACTGGCAAGTATTTCTTTCCCCTCTTTTTTGGGGGGAAAGGGAAAGAGAGAGAAAGAGAGTACTATTCAATGACAAGAGTACCAAAACGTGTGATGAGAGAGTGATGCTGAACAGATATACGCTGCTCCTGCTCATCATACCCTGTAATAAACATTTAGAGCCACAGTAAATAAACCCACAAAAAAGGTATTGGCATTGGCAACTAGAAAAATAAGGAGAACAAGGTAAAATTTGACATGCAAATCACACACCTTAGGTCGATTATGGAATCCATAATCACTGCGAACTCCTAATTCACAGGATAGCAACAAAGAACTGGCAATTGCCATTTTTAGTCAAATTGGAGATCACTCAATGAGTGCAATTCCATAATAACGTTGAAATCAGAACCAATTACACCAAACTTGGTTGGCTTGTCAAAAAGGGAGCAGATACTACAGCTTTATAAATACAATGAAATATTGACCTGTCAAGTTGAATCAAAAAAAGAAATACAAAATCAGGGAATGCTAGATAAACAAAAACTAGGCAACAACCATATGTGCATCCCATGAATTACCCACAACAATAGGAATGCAGTATCATAATGAGGTTTAACCAACAAAGGGGGCAGAGAGCATGTCAATGTTAAATTAAGGCAAGATATAATAGCATCAAGTATACAAAGGAACCAGAAGCAAAGAAATTAGGCCACAATATAGCTCCAGTATCAACCAAATTTTATTGTCTCGACAGGAATATAAAAAATGAAAGGAATTTTCCAAAAGCAGTAGAGAGTCCGTCATATCAGGGAGAAATTGTATACATTGGCCAATCCTTAAAAATCTAAGCAAAGACAACAAATCATGTATAATTTTAGTCCTTCTCAGTCCATAAAGTTTTGCCTTCATAACAGAAGGCAGAAAAAACCCGTGCTAAATTTTATGGTACAACTACATGTGATGATGTCCACCAGAATAGTAACAAGAAAATATACTAATTACTATGTATTCCCATGAGCAGGACGGATCTACATCTGAATAGCAGTAACTCAACCAACAAGGTTAGGCATGAAGTACAAAACCAAGAGGACTCAAAAACTTCACCCATCAATGGATCGGCTGATAGAGCAGCCAGATTCCAGATACATCAAATCTAAACCCTCTATTACCAAAGACAATCGATTGAACTAACCAATTGGCCCTTTTTAACTTTTAATTAAATAATTTTAATATTTCTCATGTCCTTATCGTTCCCAATCCATACACAAACACGTTTATGTATTAAACACATACTAAAAACCTCCATTCTTACGCTTTCTGAGCAACCAAACAAAACCTAGTCTTGCATTTCTCAACTGCCCTATCACATTCTCGAAAATTAACAAGCCACAAAGCTTCCAAACACGAAATCACCGTAATCGGTAAAGACAACTCTTACCTCTGAGAGCGAGAGAAAAGAGGACAGTTAGCTTTAACTCTGCGTAGTGTACTTGCTCGTAATGGATGCTGGTTGTTCTGCTATGGAGGAGAGAGGAAGAGGAGGAGGAGGAGGGCTCGAAATGTGAAGGGGATGGTGATAACTTGCGGAGGAAGGTGTCAGATATGCACCATTGCGTGGTCAAATCAAATAGCACTGTTTTGGATAGTTTGTGCAGTAAATTCTGTGCCACACGTTACGTGGCGGCCTGGCAAGATGGCGTCCGCTAACTTGCGCTGTGGGCGCTGTGCGTTTCAATCCGCAGCGGCGTGTTTTTCCTCCTCCTTTCCTTTTCGTCTTTTAGTTTTAGCTCGGTGTCTAAAACGTGCTTAATTCTAACGGGCACTTGGATCGGGTTTGTGTTGGATCGGATCTTGGTCGTGTTTTGTAAGAATTAATTTTTTTTCAAAATAAGAGTTTTATAAAAACAAACAAGGGATACATTTGGTATTTCAACTAATCATCTTTGTACAAGTTGAATGTAATTGGGTTTGGTGTGAATCTTTGAATTTTAAAAACTAGATAGGTAAAAAATAAAATAAAAATTAGGTTATATCTCGAATTTCTTAACTAATTAATTTTTAAAATAAAAAATAATAATACATTTAATATTAAACTATTATCCTTTATTACTTCAAGAAGAATCTTGTACACAAAGAATATTCTTTATGCATAGTTAAAATTTACGTAAAATAATAAAAGTTAAAAATTATGTACTCAATGTACTAAATACAAGAAAAATAATTTATTACCACTTAAAAACTAAAAAATTTGATAGTTGTATAAAAGACATACCTAAAGATATTGTAATTGTACAAATCTTGTTATATGAATTAGATTATGCAAAAGTAAACAATCAATCACTTCCCTTCCACCTCTTATCAATATTCCATTTATTCTTAATATACATAAGAACGTTAAGGAATGCAAAAGCGTAACCAGTAGTAAAAACTAATTACGTATCCAAACACAAACAAGGATGCCAACCAATATCCAAAAACTTTAAACGGCCTATATTATGTCAAGAATGACATCAACATCCAATTTTGTTTCGATTTTTACCAAATTTGAATGTGACATCTGGCATTGTGACTGTCACATTAGTACTACTGGCAAATACCAACAAATTTATGTGTTTTGAGAGTGCACAACTACAAGGTTTCTACAGGAATTCACATACTCATCCACTACTAAATATTGCAAGTGATCATGAGATTTATCACTTAAAATGATCAAACAATTTGCACAAATAATTATCCCAAAAGAACAATAATGATATAAATAACCCAAAAAGAAATATCATTCAAACTAATAGCTTCATAGATAATAGTCAATGAGAAAAATGAATTCCCCTAGTATTATATAAAAAAAAATATCAAAAACATCATTTAGCAATTAGTAGCTCCAGAAACAAAATCTTCTTCAATCACCATCCCCAAATCACAACAGTAACAAAAATGATTTCAACCAATTACAAAGCCAACTAATCTTTACCTTCAATTCTTCTAAATTTCTAATCTTCTTATTCTTTGTTGTCAAACTACTTTACTCCATCAAATCGACAATATCTCTATCATCAACCTCTCTATTTTTTTTTTCTTTTTCATTTTATGCACCTTCCCCGCGCTACCGCTTCCGACACTATCCTTAACATTTTGCACTAGATCGTTCTCTTCTAGATTTTTTGTCAACTTCATTGGGTCTTGGCTCTTTGAGCTCTATGCAACGTGGTTCTATATCTTTTAGTCAGACTTTGACCCTTTGAACTCCTTGTGGAATTGAACCAATTCGATAAACAATGTCAAAGCATGCCTTAGGTATGCTAACATTGCCTGGGAAGCTCTAATCTCAGCAACGACGAAGTTGGAGAAGACTTTGGTTGCTTTGAGAAGAGAGATTGGCTTTGTGGATACAACTTTTCCTAAATCAGTCTCCATCGCATATGCATGTGCACAAATTTACTAATGAATGTTGATTCTAGGGCTCTTAAGATGGTTGGGATTGAGGAAACATTGTAATTTCTTCATTAATCTATCTATCTAATTTAATCTACAAATAAAAATAATGTTGGGAACACCCCTACCCTAGGGTAGGAAATATTGAGATGACCCAATTTTTTTTTTTTTTTTACTAACTCAAATAAAGCCCTTCACACACAACTCATTAACAACATAAATCCAAATTGCATACTTACATTACGATCTCCTTAAACATTCTTCTTATGGCTTAACTACCCATACATTTCAAAGTAAAGAGCAACTAAAATCTAAATACAAAATTAACTATTATATTCTTCTTCCCTTTAACACTCCCACGGATCTTTTAGTCAGGATTATTCTATACACATAACTAACCCACATGAGTCAAACTCTGTCGGGCACGCCCTCATCCAAGGTTTTTCCCTTATCTGGAATGATGAAAAACAAATACGAGCCACAAGACCCAACAAGTATAATATAGAATAAGCGAAAAGCAATAATAGAGAAAGCAACGACGAAATTACCCACTTACACTAAGCACCCCACTGTGCTTCATAATATCATATAACATAAGGAAAGCAATAGGGAGAGATATAATAAGATTTTTCCCATTTTCATTAAACACACCAATGCCATGTTTTACATCATCATATTTCCATGCACATGCTATACCACATCATACACCCATGCCACGTTACACAACATTATGCCCCCATACTATGCCACATGTCATCTTTGCAACACATGCACATGCTCAAATATATGCATACGACCCTTAAGGCTTACAAATATCATAACGACACCATGGCCTCAAAATACATACAAAACCATATGAGTTCTACTTACTGAGGTTCTTACCCGTAGCTCCCCCGCGTCAAGTACTCATCTACTAAACATTTGGATATCCTTTTCCCCTCTCGCGGTTATAATTGCCGCACGAAATAATAATCACACAAATATATTTATCATGTATACAAACTCAATATGTAAGTATGTATAATCTCATGCATGATCACATGCTCCCAAACATTTCATGCAAATGCTCCCACATTTTCATATGCTATATACATCACAATTTCCATATTTGCACATACTCAACACATATAAGCTCCATGGCAACCAACCATAACACAATGTCAATAAATGAACATATTGATAATTAATGTGATTTTGATTTATATACATAAACTTACACGTAATCATAAGTATTTTACCACTTCACCCTCATGGTCGTATAATAAATTCACCTTATTGCCCATATCGAAAATTTCAATTCATAATAAATTCCCATCCACAATTATAATTGTTGCACGTCTCCATACCCATGATTGTATTTTATTTTACCCCCAAAAGACAACCATTCAACATTTGAATTAGTGAACGAAATGAATAATAGATAACAATGACGATTTGGAGGCAATACGAAAGCTGAACGAGAAGAATCAGTCAACAATAGGGGTGGAATAGTCGACAACTAGTGCCCATACATCCAACGATCGACTGTCAGTGCCTGATTTTCTGAACGGTCGACAGTCATGATGTGAACGGTCAATTGGTTGAACCCAACAACACAAACAACAACTGCAAGATAACACCAAAATCTTGCATAAACTGAATCTTAATCAATCAATGCATTATTCCTTAAGAAATATAGAGTAAATCGAAATCCTATTGAGACTTTTGAATAAAATAAATCAAGTATTTAAGAAAATCAACAAAGTTAAACATCATCTCAATCATAGGAAGAATAGCCAATACTAAAAGTATTAATTAGGTAAATTTTCATAAAATTTCTAGATTTGGAATGATAAATTCAAAGGCCTATTTCAGGCTAGTATCTTAAGCGAATGTTATGAATACTATACTCAAATTGAAGCCCCAAATCTCTAGTCTTTGATACAACAAATGAATTCAAAATCAGAAATAACCATAAGAAGTTATTACCCAAAAACCAAAGCAAGATAGATTACTTGGATAGTAAAATTTTCAAATTTTTAACAAAGATTAACAGGGTTGTTATGGACTCAAAACGTAACCAAATCATGCAAGTAATATATCAAAATGAAGATTAAGATTTCTAGGTTGTGGAAAAAAAGCAAATATCAAATCAGATATAACCGCAAAAAGTTATACCTTAAAAACCAAAACATAGTCAAATTACACGGAAATAGTAAGTGCCAGATTTTGAACAGAGATTGACAAGGCGATTACAAGCTCAAAACTTAACCAAATAATTCATGTAATATATCAAAACAAAGCCCATGAAGTCTAGTTTACAGATCAACAAACGAATTTCAATTTAAATATGAACATAGAAAATTATAAGCCAAAAACTGGAGCAATGACAAATTACACGGAAATAGAAATTCCAAATTCGAGTAAGTGTTTCATGGGAAATTTACAAGCTCAATACTTGGCCAAATAATCCAAATAATATATCAAAGAAAAACTTAAGAAGTCTAGTTTACAATGCAATAAACAGATCTTGATTTAGATAGAAACACAATAAGTTATAGCCTGAAACATGCAACATGCGCAATTTGACCAAAAAAATTAATAACTTTGAAATCAAGGGCACGAAAGGAACGAAACTTGCCTTGATTGATGATTAAATTTGGAGAAGAAACAACCTAATAATTGTTGCAATTTCACTCCTTGAAGTTCCAAAGAAGAAGAGGTAGAAAAAGAAGAAGAAAAAGACAACCAGTGAAGAGAGAGAGATAAGGGGATAAAGAGGTAAAAAGAGAAGGAAATGAGGAGGGATTTGGGGAATCTTTGTCACCTCACTTCCCCACTTGGTCATTCCCAAATTTGTCCTTCCCACTTGCACACATACACATATTTAAACTATGGCCTTTAAGTCTTTTTACTTTTTTATTATTTTTATATTATTTTTTTTATATCACATAAAATATTACTAACACCTTACTCAAATAGTAGTACATTTTTCACGCATAAATTAACGAAAAAATATTTTAGACCCGATAAAGGGTCGTTACAAGTATCTTGTGTATAATTGCACCCATATCAATAAATATTACTAATACAATAAGTTTATGAAAATCATAATAAAATTATGCAAGGTTTCTACAGGAACTTACATATTCATCTACTATTAAATATTGTAGGTGATCACGAGATTTATCACTCAAAATGATCAAACAATTTGCACAAACAATTATCCCAAAAGAAAATTAATGATATAAATAATCCAAACGAAATATCATTCCAACTAATAGCTTTATAGATAGTAGTCAATAAGTAAATGCATTGCCCTTGTATTACATAAAAATTTTACCAAAAACATCATTTAGCAATTAGCAACTCTAGAAACAAAATCCTTTTCAATCACCATCCCCAAATCACAACAACAACGAGAATGATTTCAAGCAATTACAAAGCCAACTAATCTTTGCCTTCAATTCTTCTCAACTTTTTTTTTCTTCATTGTCAAATTACTCTACTCCACCAAATTGACAATGTAACACCCTAAGTTTAGAAGTCCTAAACCTAGATGTGTTAGCGTTCACTTCACTTTAAATGTGAAAATAAAATAAATTCATTTTTAGCTTATCTTTTTTTATTATCTATATTTAACATATACATATATATTTTATAAAATTCTATAAAAATTTTGATAGGGTCTCCCCTGTAAATTGGACTTAGCCAACTTGTGGAAGGACATCACATCCACAACAATATAAATATTAACCAAGTAAATAACTCATTCCAAATGGAAGATTTGTGTCCAACCAAACCAAAACTAACTTATTCAAAATTTCAATATTAAACAACTAAAAGAATAGGTAAATAAATGAATAATGAACAAGTGTCTCAAAACTACTAGTCCAAAACTAAAATCCTATGTCATGGGTTATTGGGTGAGTCTGCCTCCAAGCGATCTTCTCAATTCATCTAGCTCTCATCATTTGAAACGTGGGAAAAATAAAAGGGTGAGCTAAAACTCAGCAAGTAAACTCCTAGCACATGATGTATGCTTATGACATGCAAAGTTTGAATAACTTTCGAAATATGTATCCTCATTTACTTTAACTTCTCAAAACATTTCATTACTATCGTGAGCTCACTTGGTGTGTCATGTAGCCAAACAAAATGTAGTGGGCAATTCTTATTTGGAATCAGGTTCATTTTACCGATAGTACTGCAAAGCGATTAAAGTTTCTTTTCATTTTTAACCTTCACATTACTTCTTAGGTCGTATGCGTCAGTCCCCCACGCCCCATTTTTCACTCACATCATTCATGGCATAGATGTACACCCATTTACTTTAAAAAAACAAAAAAAAAACAAACTTGGGATACATATATTTGAAAGGAAACTTGCACTTTCCCACACTTTTCATTTAAAAACATTTAACTTTATCAAATCGATGCCTATGTGTGCTCATTGATACAATGACATAATATATATGCATGCTTAATTATTTCATTGAACGTAAGGAAATGACACAAGGTAACGAAAAGCTTTAGAATCAAATATTTGCAAATGGACCACAAAGCACAATATTTTTATATTAATCGTTCAACATGGGGTGAAAATTAGAGGGAGTTTACTTACCTAAAGTCTTTAAAATTCACAAATCCTAGTTCATTATCATTTATCTAAAAAATTTTAATAATCTTTACCTTTTAAATATGACTCCAGTTCACTGCTATATTTCCTTAAGTTAATTTATCATAACACTACATGTATAAATAGGGACCTACTAGTGAAACACTACCAATTCACGAATTCAAACTGTCAGTCTTTACAAAATGAGCATAATTTGAAATTTAACGCACGAAATCATGTAAATCCAATTCAGTGGGCTAAATAACTTATAGGGCTACATTCTCAATTAAAATCACATCAAAATTCAGATTATAGAACTCTCAGAATATTTTCAAATTCACAAACAGATGCTGGAATTTGAGATAACTTAAAGACAGATTTTTTTTTTTTTTTGCTTGAGCAACACACATTTAAAAAAAGTCATTTTGAAATAGGCAATGATGTTGTAAAATTATAAAATTCACACAGAAGATAGAAAACTCTTATAAGTTCATCATATTTAAAAAATGAGCTCATGATAGCAAAGTTTAGGATACCAAAACATTTTTTTATCTTCCAAAACACTGTCCTCGGGCAAAATCTGCCCATGTATACGAAAAAAAGTCATTAAACTTCTACGATCCTCCGAATAATGTCATTCCAAGTCCAGATGATAGATAACTCATAGGGTTACATTCTCAATTTGAATCACCCAAAAATTCAACATATATAATATGTGATGAACTTTTAAAGTAGAGGCAAAAGACTGTCTAATTTGATAACCCTATTATTCTGTTAAATTTGTTAAAATTGCACGCCTATAATACCCAATTGATATAAAATTGAACCAATTATATGCATACAGCCACATCTATATATATATTGTATATAAAATACACATCATATTAAAGGGGCTGATTTAGGCAAAATTGAATAAAAAAGGAAATTACCTTCTTTTTCTTCTAGCTGGGGAAGGGAGAGCTAGCGTAATGTCTGTGATGAGAGAGAAGAAAGTCAAGATATGTGTGTGTGAGAGAGAGAAAGAGAGGGGGAAGCGTGAGTTTGAGAGAGGAAGAGAAACGTGAGTTTGAGGGGAAAAGAGGGAGGAGGTTTGATAAGTTTTGGGCTAGGTTGAGTTTCAATTGGGCTTTTTTTTTGGGGGGAGGGGGATTCTTCTTCTTCTTTTTCTTTTTTTTTTTCTCACTTATTGGGGCAATAATGAATCTCTTATAAATTAAACCCAACATTAAACTAATTTGTGTTCTAGATCCTATTAAGTGTTACTAAAATTTTTCCAAACTTGAATAAATACATTTAGCCACTTAAACTAAATTTGATAAAAAATAATATACTTGGTAATTTAAATCAATAATAACACATAGAACTGCATAATAACAAATTAAAGATTTTTTAATTGGCACATTGAGCGTGACGACATTTAATTCCTTCCATTGTAAAACAAGGATCAATAATTGACAATAATAATTATAATTTAATAATTTATTATGGCATAAGCAGTCAAAATTACGCAAAATTTATAAATGCATGTAAAGTAACACGCAATATTATAGATGATCTTTACATCAGTGACCTCCCTCATTTTCCTCTTCTTCTTTTTTTTCATATGCATATTTCTAGAACTACAGCTTCTAACACTATCCTCAACGTATCACACCAGATCATTCTTTTCTAGGTTTTTTGTCAACTTCATCGGGTCTTGGCTCTTTGAGCTCTTAGCGATGTGGTTCTTTATCTTTTAGTCAGACTTGGACCCCTTAAGCTCTTTGTAGAACTGAACCAATTTGTTGAACGACACTAAAACATGCCTAAGGTATACTGGTAGTACCTAGGAAGCTCCGGTCTTAGTGATGAAGTTGGAGAGGACTTTGGCTGCTTTGGAGAGAGAGATCAACTTTATGGACACAACTTTTTCTAAAACGGTCTTTATAGTAGATCTGTATGTGTAAAATTGCTAATGAATAATTATTCTAAGGCTCTTGAGATAGTTGGAATATGGGAGACTTTATGTTTTCTTCAAGATGGTTGAGGTCAACATCATTTGGTGAGTTTTTAGGGTTTTCAGATTTATGAGGAGTCGCTTACACTTTCATAGGGAAAGGATTCAAAACTAACCAAAGTTACTTACTCTGGCCAATCTCCAAGATCTAAAAGGACACAAAATAAAGCCTTGAATAGGTAATTTTTAAGAACTTCCTTCAAATTTTATGCTTGATTTATGGCATAATCAAATTTCATTAATCTATCAATCTAATTTAATCTAAAAATAGAAATAACATTTGGAATGCCCCCACCCCAGGGTAGGAATTATCTTTTGTATATTTGCACCCATACCAATATATATCACTAATATAATAAGATTATGAAAACCATAATAAGATTATGCAAGGTTCCTATAGGAACTCACATATTCATCCATTACTAAATATGATAGAATTGTAGCTTAGGAGCCAATCATAAGAGTTGTGAGTTGACTGTATCTCTTATTAATCTCGGACATATTTTGATTAATAAAAGCATTTTTCTTTTAATACTTGGTAATATGTTCATCTTTATATTTTCCTATTTAAATGAATTTCAAAGAGTGTAGCAATGTCAATTAGGTTATGATAAGATCATACTAATGAGATCAAATGATTGATGCTTCATTCTTAAACTATTTCTAGTCATAAGACTATAAAATAGGGCCTCTATAGTATCGTCAAGACGGGTACACACTATGCGTGCTCATAAGGAGGGTAGTTGATCTTATTAACTACTTGTGTGGTGATACTAATGCAATTGTGTAGGTGCTCATTGATGAATGAGTTCACTGAATAACCTAACTTGAGAATATTCAAATGATAATTCTTACTAAATATCAATTGAGAGTTCTATATGGCGACAAATGTTAGTAATTTCTTGTCTTGAGGTACCACAATTATTTTGTATGAGGAGTATCATGCTTTGATACCACTTTACAGGGTTTAATAAGATGGGTCTTTAATAAGGTGGTTATTAAGTATGATCTGAATCATATGAAGGTAGGTGAGTACACAAGATGGAATCTATTGACCTTAGTAAGATTTAAAAAGGTATATGTCCTGTGTAAATGATGAAGTCACAATTCGAAAAGTCATTGGCCAATGCAGATAGTTGAAAATTAATAAGAGTTATTATTCAACTATAGGAGTTGTGGACTTAGCATTCGTACACAGTGTTAGTTATTAGAGGTATGACATTTTACCATACTTCTAAACTATATCGGGACATTATGATGGAGGGATCGAATATCACTGGAACTTATCGTCGAAAGGTTCATCAGAAGTGCGGTTTGCATTTCATTATGATATGGGAGCCATGATACGTTACTAGACCTCAATCTTGGTCTAAGGGCAAGATGATAATTTTTGTCATAAGATGACACAAATTACGGATCATAATCAAAGAGATTGATTAGGAATATGATTCTGTAAATTTCCCTTTGCCATCTTCATAGTGAACTTATAAGATCACACACAAGCAAAGAGAAGTTTCATGGCAAATTTAGTGGGCTCGAAAAAAATTTTTGGGGCCCGGATGTATTTGTGGGTTTTTGAGGCTAGCTAACACTCGCAGAAAAGTCCATGAGATGTCAACAAAATGAGTAAAAAGGAAAACGGGGCAAAAAACAACAGTGGGTCGCGCTAGGCATGGCCCTGCACATGGTCGGGCCAAGCGCGCCCACGGCTAAGCCCAGATACGCGCTGCTAGGTGTCCACAACGTGTTGGGGCTTCTTATATCCTTAGTTTGACTAGGGTTGGAGAGGATTCTCCATTTTTGCCTCATCCATTTTGTTTTCTAGAGATAGAAAGTGGTTTTTGAGAAAAACCAAAGAAAATTTCTAGGAGTTGAATTAGATCTTGCATGGTTGATGCAAGGAGATCGAATGGGCATGCTCATGGACATATCGATTGAAGCTTATCTTTGGTGTGAATCACTTATAGAGGGTGGGTAACACCTCGTGGCACAAGGATTCATCATTTCTTGCACCGGATAACCAAAATGTTTGATTTTTTTTCTTTGTTCTATAAGAGATTATATATTTGCTAACTAGATTCGGTCTTTTTGGGTTTCAAGATTGGCCAAAGAGTTTGGTTGATTCAAAAAAATTTATAATTTCCACTGCATTTGGATTTATGAAACCCAACAAAAAATTGTAGGTGATCATGAGATTTGTCACTCAAAATGATCAAACAATTTGCATGAACAATTATCTTAGAAGAACAATCACAATATAAATAATCAAAAAGAAATATCATTCCAACTAATACCTTCATAGATAGTAATCAATAAAAAAAATGCATTCTCATAGTATTACATAAAAAATTTACCAAAAACATCCTTTAGCAATTAGTAGCTCTAGTAACAAAATCCCTTTCAATCATTGTCCCCAAATCACAATAGCAATGAGAACGATTTCAAGCAATTACAAAGCCAACTAATATTCATCTTCAATTCTCCTCCTATTCTTCTTCTTCATTTTATAATTACTTTGCTCCACTGAATCGACAACCTCTCCATTATCGACCACCCCACTTTTTCTCTTTTTCTTTTTCAACTTATGCATCTTCCCCAACACTTTTAATTCCAACATTGTCTTTAGTGCCCTGCACCAAATTGTTCTCTCCTAGGTTTTTCGTCAACTTCACCAAGTATTTGCTCTTTAAGCTCTCGGTGGCATGGTTCTTTATCTTTCAGTCGAACTTGGACCCTTTGAGCTCCTTGTGGAACTAAACCAATTTGCTAAACAACATTGAAACACGCCTCATGTATGTCGACATTGTCTGGGAAGCTCCGGTCTTGGTGCCAACAAAGTTGTAGAGGACTTTGGCTGTTTTAGAGAGAGATATTGACTTTGTAAACACAACTTTTCCTGAAATGGTCTTTATCATAGACACACAAGCATAAAATTACTAATGAAAGTTGATTTTAGGGCTCCTAAGACGGTTGGGATTGGGGAAACTTTGTGATTTCTTCAAAGTGGTCGAGATTAAGGCCGTCTGATTAGTTTTTAGGGTTTTGGAGTTTATGAAGAGTCGCTCGCTCTTTCATAGGAAGAGGGTTTGAAACTAATCAAAGCTACTTGTTCTAGCCAATCTCCTAGCTCTAAAAGGACACAAAATAAAGGTCTGCATAAGTAATTTTTAAGAACATCCTTTAAACCTTATGCTTGATTTATGGGGTAATCATCTTATTATATTAGTGATATATATTATTATGGGTGCAAATATACATGTGCAAATATACACAAGATACTTTCTACCTTGGTGGGGGGGGGGAGAGGTGTTCCAAACATTATTTTTATCTTAGTCATATATATTGGTATGAGTGCAAATATACACAAGATACTTCCTACCCTGGGGTGGGGGCGTTCAAAATGTTATTTTTATTTGTAGATTAAATTAGATAGATAGATTAATGAAAGTTGATTACGCTATAAATAAAGCATAAATTTTGAAGGAAGGTCTTAAAAATTACTTATTCAAGCCTTTATTTTTTGTCCTTCCGAACCTTGGAGATTGGCCAAAGCATGTAGCCTTGGTTAGTTTTGAACCCTCTCCATATGAAAAAGTGAGCAACTTTTTATAAACCCCAAAACCCTAAAAACTCACCAGATGACCTAGACCTCAACCTCGATCTTGACTCCCCCAAAGAAATCACAAAGTTTCCCCAATCCCAACCGTCTCAAAAGCCCTAGAATCAACATTCATAGCAATTTTATGCATATGCATATGTTATGAAGATCGTTTTAGGAAAAGTTTTGTTCACAAAGCCGATCTCTCTTTCCAAAGTAGTCGAAGTCTTCCCTAACTTCGTTGCTACCAAGATCGAAGCTTCTTAGGCTATGTTAGTGTACTTGAGGTGTGATTTTTGCGTAGTTTAGCGAATTGGTTTAGTTCCACAAAGAGCTCAAGGGGTCCAAGTCTGATCGAAAGATAAATAACCACATTGTCGAGAGCTCAAAAAACCAAGGCCCAGTGAAGTTGACGAAAAACATAGAATAGAATGATCTAGTATGGGACACTGAGGATAGTGTTAGAAGCAGTATTGCCGAGAAGATACACAAGATGACAAAGAAAAGAGGAAAAGTGGGGAGGTCAGTGATGGAGAGATTGTCAATTCGGTGGAACAAAGTAAATTGACATCGAAGAAGAACAAAAGGAGAATAATTAAAGGCAAATATTAGCTGGCTCTGTAATTGCTTAAAATCTTTCTCATTGCTATTGTGATTTGGGGATGGTGATTGAAGGAGATTTTGTTTATAGAGCTACTAATTGCTAAATGATGTTTTTGGTAAATTTTTTATGTAATACTATGGGAATGCATTTTTCTTATTGACTACTATCTATGAAGCTATTAGTTGGAATGATATTTTTTTTAGTTATTTGTATCATGATTGTTCTTCTAAAATAATTGTTTGTGCAAATTGTTTGATCAAATTTGAGTGATAAATCCCGTGATCACCTGCAATATTTAGTAGTAGATGAATATGTGAGTTTCTATAGAAACCTTGTAGTTGTGCACTCTCAAAACACATAAATGAATTAGTATTAGCTAGTAATGCTAATGTGACAATCACAATACCATATGCGATATTCAAACTTTGTAATAATCAAAGTAAATCTGAAATTTGATGTTACTATTGACATAGTATAGGCCGTTTAAAGTTTTCGGATACTAGTTGGCGTCCTTGTTTGTGCTTGGATACTTAACTAGTTTTTATTACTGGTTACTTTTTTGTATTCCTTAATGTTCCTATGCATGCCACAAACAAATGGAATAGTGGGAGAGATGGAAGGGAGGTGATTGACAGTGTACTTTTGCAAAGTATGATTCATATAGCAAGGTTTGTATAAGTGCAACATTTTTAGGTATATTTTATATTATTCTTTTATACAATTGTTAAGTTTTCTAACTTCTAATAAACTGTTTCTCTTATATTTAGTACATCAAATACATAATTTTTAACTTTATTGTTATACGTGAACTTTAATTATGCACAAAGGGCATCCCCTATGCACGAGATTCTTCGCCTTGCAATGTGACAAAGGAAAATCGTTTTTGAATGCAGGCTTACTCTTACTTTTTCAATAGAGTATTTCCATTTGGATTTCAATTATGAATACAATAAAATTATATATTTTGCCCCTTGTAAGAGATAGTCATGAGTCATAACGTTAAAGACAAAAGAAAAAACCATGGACACTCATCTCCATAGAACTATAGATAAAAGAAACAATATGTTTGTAATAATTTATTTTATTTGTACTAAGTCCCCAGATTTCTTAATTTTTTTGTTACTTCTTATCTTGATGCCTTAAATTGTACTTTGACTCCCTCATGAGTAAGCCTAATTGGAAGAGGTTGAGAAAATCAATTGTCAAACTCATCGTGGTTTCAAGAGACTTAAAAATATCAACTTGTTAAGTGGATTCAAATCCTTTCCTTTTGTGATAATTGCTTTGTACACAAGCAATCCAAATTATATAAACCCAAGCAAGCTCACACAACATAAATACATAAATATAGGGTAAATGTGTGTTTTGGTTGACTCACAACTAGTGGCAGCAATTTGATGGCAATGCGAATAAATCACCAAGGTCTTTTTTACGTGTAAGACATGCTACATACGAAACATTTTTGTCCACCATAAGCTTGTTAAGAATTTTTCTTTTGGTGGCCTGTGATAGTATGTGAATCTTGTTGGAATGTCCTTCATTTTCGATTCAATTTTCATATAATATTTATTTAGATTTAAAATGAGAAAATAAATATCTTATGAAAGAGAATAAAAAAGACAAAAGAAAGAGTGTGAGTGTATATTTACGATATTTAGATAACCTAACTGTCTCTAGTTTGAAGAGTTCAAATATGATGGGCAAACTCATATATGTGTGTTAGATAATTTATTAGAAAACACATTAAATATTCAAATCATATGTTAATATTTAATATTTTTTTTTTACTTATAAAATGAATGCATTTTATCTTAGAATCCAATGTCTTCAAATTGAGCAGGTAGAAAATTGAATGTGTAAAATGCAAATTTGGTTGGCCCCACGTAGTGGGGTTAATAGCATAGAAGGTAGGGGACAACTAGTTAGCCAACTAAAGAGAGGAAAAAGAAGAAAGAAAGAGGGAGGGGAGGGGGCAAAAGTTCAAACGGGGTCGCAGAATTCAATTCAAATCTCGGGTTTACTTAATATAAATAAATAAATAAATAATATAAATTCAAACGGGGGGACACACCACACGCCTAGCACGTGACTCCTCTTTTCAATTTGAATTCTTCTTAACCCAACGCCTTCCCTCTCCGTCTGTACCGTTGCGGCGTTGCCCTCTCTCTCTCTCTCTCTCTCTCTCTCTCAGATCTCCGTTCTCTCACATCTCTGAAGGTAATTACAAAATCACATTTCTCTCGATTTCCATCTCCGAATTCACATTCTTAGGTTGATATTGCTTAGATTGGTGTTCGCTAGGTGCATTATATATATATATATGTATTTGCTAGAAAAATGATGTTTTAAACCCTAATCTTGAAGTATTAATTGATAAAGTTCGATGTTTTTGGTAAGACCGAGGATGGAGAATTCGGAGGGCAAGGACTCGTCGCAGTGCGTGAGAGTGGCGGTTAACATCAGACCTCTGATCACGGCCGAGCTTCTGGTTGGCTGCACGGACTGTGTTACCGTTGTCCCTGGTGAACCACAGGTTTTGGTGCTTCAAAACAATCTTCTTAGCCTTAGAACTGTAATCAATGTCTAGGAATTGGTGTTGACAGAGGCAGCAAATGGTTTGAAATTTGGAAAAGTTCATTTCTACGGAGGTTTAATATAAAAGACTTGACCCGAAGATTTGGTGATGGTGTATTTACACTTATGAGCTAACATAGTGGCTATTTCAGTTTTAAACCAAACAAACCCCAAAGAGTTATGTTCTTTGTGTGTGGAAATTCTATACAGAAGTTTTGTTCATATAGCATTAATTTTAAGTGTTGCTCTCTTTTGACCTGTGATTGTATTTCGTAACATTCCATGTTCACAAAACAGGTTCAAATTGGGTCTCATTCATTCACTTTTGACTACGTGTTCGGCAGCACGGGACGCCCATGTTGTCAGATTTATGGCGAGTGTGTTGCTCCCATTGTTGATGCGCTTTTTCAGGGTTACAATGGCACTGTGCTTGCGTATGGCCAGGTTTTACGTCCACGTGTTATCTTCTTATCAATGGCTGCATTATTACATGTTTTGCTTGACTTTATTGGGTCCAATAAATTTAGTCTCGCGCAACTTGGTTGGATGGAGCAAATTGATCTGTTAAAACGGAAATCCCCTAATTTTGAGATGAAAAGATATTGTCTCGCACTAAATTATGTCCTTTTATTTTACGTGCAAGCTGACTTAATTTACTTTGTTACTTGCCACTTAAGACGGGGTCAGGAAAAACATACACAATGGGGACAAACTACAACGGCGAGGACAACGGTGGAATAATTCCTAAGGTCATGGAGACCATATTCTCTAGAATAGAGGCAAACAGAGACTCTGCTGAATTTCTAATTAGAGTATCTTTTATTGAGGTATCTGTGCAATTGCATCCTATTGGCTTTTAAATAGTTCCTGTATTTTTTTTCTCAACATTTCTTCTTGCTTGTCCTTCTCTAATAGGGTCCTTGAATTCCTTGCCAATAAATTTGTAATACTGCAGATATTTAAGGAAGAGGTATTTGATCTATTGCATCCAAATGCGCCAGCTTTTTCTCGAAGTGATGGGATGTCCCTAGCAAAGCCTACAAGCATTGGAAGAGCTCCTATTCAAATAAGGGAAACCTCAAATGGGGGAATAACACTTGCTGGTGTGACAGAGGCAGAGGTCAGGACAAAAGAAGAGATGACTTCATATCTATTGCGTGGTTCCTTATCTCGTGCTACTGGTAGCACTAACATGAATAGTCAATCAAGGTTTGTGGTTTATATAATTGTGAAATGTTATGCACCACTATACATTTAGCTTTATTTTTATTCTTTTAGTCATCCCATGATGTTTCCAATACTATTGCGTTAGACTTTAGTTCACTTAGATCATATTTACATATTTCTAGCATAGGAAGGGTTTGTTGGTTGTGTGCTGCATTTCATCTCCATGAGAAATGTTTGCTTACAAGGGCGTCGTGAGAAGGCTTCATATATGTGAGTGTATATGTGTATATATGAACGTGGAAAGATCCAATGGGAGAATCAAATGTGCAAGTATAATGGAAAATATAAGTGTCCAGCATGAGAAGGATGAGTGTGACTTCATGTAATGGAATAGTAGATGTTGATCTTTTTACATGCTCAATTTGGAAAATGAAATAACTCTAACCTCTTTTAAACAACATTGTTTTAGGCAATTATACAACCAGTACTTTACAAGCATTCAACAGATTATGTTAGATTATTCAATTTGCTGCTTCCCTATTTGGTTATCTTCAATATCAGTTACGAAATTTCCTTCTTGCTTATAGGTCATTAACTGATTGTGTCAAAGTAACTTGTCGCTTAGATGCTTTAGCATCTTTTTTCACCATTCTGATTGAGTTGCTTGCTTTATTTTTTCATCTTGAAATACAAGGAAGGATTGCATAACACCACATGTAGTGTTTATTGGCCTGATATTTGTTTGTGTTATATTCAGTCGGTCACATGCAATATTTACAATATCCATGGAGCAAAAGAAAATTGCGTCTTATCCCACAACTCAGAATGATTGTAGTGATGACATTTTGTGTGCAAAGCTTCACTTAGTGGATCTTGCTGGTTCTGAAAGAGCAAAACGGACAGGAGCAGATGGAATGCGTTTTCAAGAAGGTACTTTAAACTTTTTTTTTTTTAAATTAAATTAAAGATTAGGTAATTGAATTTGGTAGATGGATGCATCCCTATGCATCCATGATGAGATAGACCGCTCAGTCCTATTTCACTGGCTGCCACAAGTTTGACAAGTATTACTTCTATTGTTCTTTTTTCTTCGTAAACTAAATAATTTCAATAGTTGTTTCTTGGTCTTCATGGCTTAGGTATTCATATCAACAAGGGACTGTTAGCCCTTGGTAATGTGATTAGTGCCTTGGGTGATGAAAAGAAGAGGAAAGGAGGCCATGTCCCTTATCGAGATAGCAAGTTAACACGTTTGTTACAGGCAAGTTTCCACATCCAGAAAAACTTTAATTTTATTAACCTTGTCTTTAGTTCTAAAGAACTTGTTTGCATGTTAAATTGTTTGTGTGATACGAACTACCATTTTAATACTTCAGGACATGCCAAGGAGAATGCCTTCATCGTTCTTAGATTGAAATACTACATTGAAAATACACATTATGAGGGTAATGATAAACCCCAATCGCACTTCAAGGGAAAAAAAGAGTCTTTCTGTAGACTAAAATGGAAATTGATTTCCACACATCCCAATAGGCCATTTATTCATCAAAATGGGTAGTGAAGTGCTTATTACAGAATAAGTTACATGGAAATTAGGTGTTGGGCTGACTTTAACTTTTGGAACTTTGTTATGATTCCCCTTATGTGCCCATAAATGATGGCTGCACAACTTCATATTGATACCCTCACCATTAGTTTGAGATAAGACTTTGATTCTGTTTAGCATTTCCCTGTCTAGTGGTCTAATTTCTCTCTGAAAAAGCTAGTCATTGTTTCCTTTCAATGGTGAATAGGAAGATTGTGTATGGATGCACTTGTTTGAATAGGAAGATTGTGTACGGGTGCACTTGTTTTACTTAAAATTGATCTAGGGTGTGCATGATATTTAGCTCCAAATTCATGGATATAGGATCCCTTTATGGCCCTTTTCAGTTAAAAGAGAAAAAGGTTCATTACAAGTTAATTAGGCATTCTTATTGTGATTTTCTTCAGTAATGCACTATCTAGTTATTCCAAGATTTTTACAAATTTATTTGAAGTATTACAAATTATATAATGCATATTTCAAGTGAGCACCCAACCTAGTGGGATGGAGGTTTGTGATTGCTGTTGTCTATATTCCAGTAAGCCCTTACTCAAACGATAGTGGAGTGGACACCAGGATTTATATCCCATTCAGTTTATTCAGAAGTTGGCAAACAGCTACAAACACAAAGAGAATGAGAAGCTCACTAATCAAAGTTTGTATTTGCCCACTTCCCCTGATTTTACATAGTAGCTGGAATCATTTCACAATGAGAATATCACATTTCATATGACAAAACATTATACCATATTACCTCAGTGCAATTGTAGTATACTTGTTAGTGTTTGCATTTGTGAGAAGCATTAAAACAGGGATTGACAACAAGAAAAACTAGAAAAATTAGAGCAAAAGCATATTTAGTTTAGTTTAGTTTATTGTCATTATTCTTTGATCTCTAGCCAATTGTGGAGATGATATTGAGCTTTCAGTTTGTTAGGTGGTTTTGCTTATTTACTTTTGTTTCACATACTTTGCCAATTGATTCACAGTCTTCAGCCCACTTTTTGTTCTTCTTGCAACCAGCGAACATATTATTTAGCTTACTTCTGCTTTGATTCATTCAAGTGAAGAAAACTTGTTTTACTTATCTAGCATGTGGTTTCTCAGGATTCCCTTGGAGGAAACTGCAAGACAGTTATGATAGGTATACTCTTAGATGTATTCTGATTATAATTTGTTTGTATTGAGCTAAAGTGAAAGTTGGCATTTTCTGTTCATGCCTGACACTGTTTTCCATTTCCTTTTTTTTATGAATGTAGCTTGCATAAGTCCTGCAGAAACAAATGCTGAGGAAACATTAAACACTTTGAAGTATGCAAATCGAGCTCGCAACATTCAGAACAAAGCAATTGTTAGCATCCTTATCTGGAACTATATTATTTATAAACTTTTGTCTGTGAAGCTCTTGGTCATGTTTCATTTCATTTTTCCACTTGCAGATCAATCATGATCCCATGGCTGCTCAAATGAATAGAATGAGAAGTCAAATTGAACAACTGCAAGCTGAGCTTCTTTTCTTTCGTGGTGATTCTGGTGTATCATTTGAGGAGATTCAAGTATGATATAGCCATATATTTCTTCAGCATTTGCTCTATGATATATTATTTTTGTATGTAAGTTCAATTTTCTATTTTCCAGATTCTGAAGCGCAAGATCTCTCTGATTGAAGCAAGAAATGCAGAACTACAAAAGGAGCTTCAACAAAGTCAAATTGCATGTGAACATCTCAGACAATTTGCTGTTGATGCTCAGGTTTTTGTCATTCAAGTAGATTTGAACTGTTTGTGACATACTTCTGCTTTTGCTAACTAAACTGTTGGGCATGGTGTAAAACTTGTTTTTTACTGTTGTTAGAGTTAACTCATAGAGATGTTGTATAATGTATTTGGACTATACATAACAGGTTGAAAAAGACAAACTGATTATGAAAATTGAATCAGCACGAAATGGAAAATCTTGGGATGAAATTGATTGTACTGATCAGGTTTGATTCTGTCTCTTGTGCTTGGATTTGATTGTATATTACTGCAAATAATTGAGTCAAAATGAGGCAAATTTCAAAACTCTTCTTCAGGAATTTGATTTGATGAAGTCGTATGTATCAAAAATTCAAAAACTGGAAGGGGAACTAGTGCGCTTGCAGAACTTGAACAGTTCGAAAGAACCAATGCCTAATGGATTTTTGGATCTTCTTGAGTCATCAAATGAAGATGGGATTCACTCAAAAAATTTGTACTATAAAAATTTTCGTGAACTTTCTTCTGAGCCTGATACAAAAGATGTGGACATAAACAGTAAGCTACTGATGGCTATTTTACTGACTTGTCAGTTTTTCATATATCTACATAATGCATGACTATCAGATGCTTTAATGTATTTCTTTCCTTATTTCTTATTTTTTGTTGGGTGGTGTTGGGGTTGTGGAGTTGTTGGTTGGCCACTCTGTGTGATGACCAAATTTTAACTCTTTTTGCCATTTGATTTTGTGCTTTGAACTGTGGTTTGCTTTAGTGGTCAAGGATTTAAACATTATAAAGGATTTTTATGTTCTACATGCATATCACGCAATCTTTATTACTGTGCATTTCTTAAATATATTTGTAACGGATGTGTAATGCTCTGTCTTGAACAAGTAGGAGAGGCTGAAGATGAGGTCAGAGAGCTAGAAAATTCTTCTCTTCAAGAGAAGTTGGATTTGGAACTCAAAGAGTTGAATGAAAAACTTGATAAGAAAGAGGTAACTCATACAAATCTCTTTCAACTGGCAACTTAAGGGATTTGTTTGCTGCCTGCACGTCTTGATGATTTCCAGTTTGAGTCTTATAGAATTTCCATTGGATGTTTTCTGCTCTTGCTGTTTTCTTTTGTTTTTATGGTTGAAATTTTCCCTCTTTGTAGAATATTATTTTAGGCACCTTGAAACTTGACACTAACACCTGAATATATACATACTTATAGAAATGCGTCAATATAATATAGAGAGAGGCCAAACTATGATTCTGTTTTACCAGATTATGCCCCTAATGAGTTTGCATATAGCTAATGTAAGTACGTTGTCTGATTTTGTTTTAGAGTGCCCAATGTCCTCCCTATAGTTGGGGCAGTGGAATTTAAAAGAAATGAGAAGTGAAACATAATTTAGCCCTTTCTTTTTGTCATCTTCCTTGCCTAAAAAGCATGTGCTCCCTACAATGACCTTGGTATACATTTTTAGGCTTGTCTTTGTTATAGTTTGTTTTTGTGAACTTCCCATGATGCTCAAATATACCTGGTTATTCCTTTGTTTCCTTATTCATGCAATGTCACTTTCAAATTACAATTTCTTTCTTTCCTACAGGCTGAAATGAAGCTCTTTACAAGTGTTGCTACCTCGGATCTTAAACAACATTATGAGAAGAAAGTTCAAGAGTTGGAGGATGAGAAAAGGGTGCTGCAGGTTAGTTATCTTATTGTTAATAATTATTCATGATGGCTTCCTTGAATTTAAATTGTTCTCTCATTTCTAATTCTCTTGCCAAATGAAAGAAAGAGATTGAAGACCTGAGATGCAATCTTGCAAATATTTCATCCACTTCTGATGAAAGTACTGAAAAGCTAAAGGAAAATTATCTTCAAAAGTTGAATATTCTTGAAGCACAGGTGAACCTCCACTTTGTGTGCTCAACTTACCATGAGTAGCTGTGAATGCCTGTAATGACTATTTGCTTTATGATTTCTTTTGTTTGGCAGGTTGCAGAGCTAAAGAAGAAGCAAGATGCTCAAGTTCAACTCCTAAGACAAAAGCAGAAAAGTGACGAGGCTGCAAAACGGCTACAAGATGAAATTCATAGGATAAAGACTCAAAAGGTGTCATTTCATTGGTTTCCGATATTAAATGATAGAGTTTGTCTGTGTTGTCAGTCTTGTCTAATTTTGTACTATTTAGGTTCAACTACAACAAAAAATCAAGCAAGAATCTGAACAGTTCCGATTGTGGAAATCATCACGGGAAAAGGAAGTTCTTCAGGTATACTTATTATAAACATCTTGCATGCTATCCACCATAATTAAAATACTACATGTTGGAAATATTTTTTTAATATGCCTGAATAATTGATGGGCCTGTGTCTAATAAGTACCTATATTTATTGGGATGTTCCTTTATGTTTTTTTTTATATTTGAGATTAATTTGTATATGCTGTAGTTTAATTTGAATAAGACACAATAATTACCCTATGGATTTTGTTACACTTAAGATATTGGAAAATAATTCAGAGTTTTAAGATGTGCCAGGGCTTGGTGAAGGGCGGAAAAATATTGATAGGATCCTCCATGGTATTGTCTTAGAATATCTCTTCTAAAATCTGGTTGTTTTTTTCTTAAATTTTAACTTTTTGAGGAAAAAGTATAACTTCAAGCTTTGGAATCCAGGGCTGAATGTTGTATGGGGCAATGGATCAAAACACCTATGCCAAAACTGGAGCAAAAGTTATTGTTGGATAGAGTAGTGATCCTCAGTGAACTTGAAAATTAAGGGCATAGGCTGTAGTATGTCCTTCAAAATCTTCAATCAACACTTGAACTAGGTGCTTGTCTGTTGGTGGAAGCCTGTATTTCATAGAATTGGTAGCCGATTGCCAAGTACTGTCAAACATTAGTAAAGTAGGTATCTTGTGATGTCGAACTATCTTCTGAATATACAGCTTGTTGTGAGTCTCAAGTGCATTAGGAGTCTGATAGACAGAAAATGTGCTGACTTCGTTTGCCAGTCCATAATTATCAGTGATGTAAAAAATTCTGTCAAGAGTCTATCATGTGATTTCATGACTCAGGTGGTAAAGTATGGATCGGTCCTCCAACAGGAAGACAAGGCTGACTATTGCACACCTGAGGTGGATTGGTTAGCCAATCCAACTGCTAGCTTTGTAATTGATAATTTTCTAATCTAATAGTTTAAGATTTTAGCATAGATGGTAACTTAAAAATGGTATGGACTATGATATGTTCCATTTTATGCCACTCCAGAGATGCCGAAAGAGAGATCATGGCACAATTTTGTGCCACAGTGCTATATATACAATTTAGTGGTGGAATTCTGGTAACACCTTGTGTCAAAGACTATCAATGCTAGAAAAAATACTCAACCTCTAAATCTACACCTACCATGGAAATTAATGGTCTATCAGCCGCTAGGTAGGTATTTTGATAACTACTCTAATACTACTAAATCTAATTCCAAAGAAATTTCACACACTTTTTATTAATGTGTCGCAAATCCAAATTTAAAAAGTAAATGCCACAAGTGCACACTATCAGGAAAATAGATAAAACAGAATGACCATGTTGGGAAGAGCCGAAGCTTAACCCTAACTCAACCCTAATAAACTCAAACAAGAATCTGACCAAAAAACCTAACACAGAAGAATGGACAGAAAGCATACACAATCGTAAAACAAAATAGACAGTATCAGCACAAAGAGATTTACCGTGGTTCACCCGTTAAAGAGGGCTACGTCCACGTTGAGCTCCGACAAAGGGAGATCACTGCACTATAGGGATAAAAATCTTACAGCCACCGATTACAAACCAAAATCAACTCTCTGTTCTCACTATACATAAAATAATCCCTCAGAGATCTAACTCCGCCCCATAACCACAATTTAAGGTTAGAGTCTTACACCAAAAAGAATGAAACAAAAACAGAACATCGAAGCAGAGAGAATGAGAACAGAAGAGAGATCAGAACAAACCCTAACTGCAGCAGATAATCGGAGGCCGTCTCCCTTACTCATCCTGAGGTGACTATAGCTGATATAAAGGAGACTCAAGCGGTGGAGATCGAGTCGTATAAAGGAGAGTGCAGAGCATCGACGATCGGAAGAGAGAGAGAGAGGCAGGCTAAAGGACAAAGATCAGCATGCCACACAAAATGGCAAGAGGGGTTGCCGTTTTGGCCCTCCACCCAGGGCCCAAAACGCTGCCGTTTTGGGCAGCCATAGGGGTTGCCAAAAGGACCCTCCTACCCCTGCCAGAAACGGTGCCGCTTTTGAAGCTTCACTTACAACAGACCACAATTCTTTTCCCAAAGTTTAAAGACTTGCTTGATCCAAATTTTCCATAGCCACTGCTGTAATTTCTTATATCTAGGTATGGGCAGATAGGCAAGTAAAACCAGGGAAAGACCGTCGTCTGTTCTTTTAAAGGTGTGAAAAAATTGGGGCAAACCTCAAGCATACACCTTCAAATCCACAAGTCTGCTGCCTCTTTATTCTACCGCATGCAAGGCTGAAACCTGAAGCTTTCCTCTCCCTTATTCCTTTATCAGCAGGACAAGAGATGACCGTGCAAGGGTTTGCTTCAGCTGTGAGGAAGAGAGATGGGGAGAGTTGTGTAGATGCTATTGGGTTGACTCAGTGCATTGTGAGACCCTTGTACCTGAAAGGGTCACCGATGGTTAAACATTCCATTTTCTTTAAACAAGTAATCAACCAACCAAATCATTATCTAACCACACCAATCAAGGTATAAATTAATCCTAGGAGCCCAAGTTCAAGGATATCATTAGGGAAAAGCATATTAAACTACCAGTAGGAAACGCACAGCAAATATTTATTCAAATCCTTATTATTCCAACATTGATGGGAAAAATCACCAAAAATTAATGCTTAGCAAAAAGATGATAATATCAATCATATAAGAATAATACTAATCATGTCTGGTTACAACAAACAACAACAATCATAAGCCTCAATCCCAATAGGTGGGTTCGGCAACATGAATTTTAGATCTCCACTATCTAAGATTCTTGATGTTTGATCCAACAAATTTTACATTGGTTTTGGCTACCTAAGGCAACCCTGCTCCTTTATTCGGGCTTGGGGTGGGACCAACAGTAGAGGTGTTGAAGGAACTGCCCAATCCACAAGTGGAGTTACCAATCATACTTGGTTAAGCCAAAAAAAAAAAAGGAAAAAAAATAGAAGCAGTGTTTCAAAAGTAATTTGGGTTGGTCGTGGTTTACACACAGCTTGTCTGGTATTAATTTTGGCCTTGTCATGTTATTAAAGGTGATTGAAATGCATTTTATTTGTAAACAGCTTAAGAAAGAGGGAAGAAGGAATGATTATGAGATGCACAAGCTACTAGCTTTGAATGAGAGGCAAAAGAGGGTAAGTTCATGAGAAGTTAAATTTCTGTGTTCTTTCTCTTTGTAAAATATTACCTTTCACGCTGCCTTTTTGTGTCAGGTTTTGCAAAGGAAGACAGAAGAAGCTGCCTTGGCTACAAAACGACTAAAAGAGCTATTAGAATCTCGAAAGGCTTCATCACGTGAAGCATCTGGTTAGGATATTGTTACAACATGTAGCTCGTGTACTTCATACAGTTACAATTTTTTCACACCTTTTGTGCCTTATGCAGGTGTAGGAAATGCTAGTGGTCCTGGAGTTCAGGTATCTTTACTTAACCGATGGATTTAGTTCTATTTGCATGTATACAATGATGAGACAATAATTCAAATTAGCTGTTGGGCTGGCAGTTTCTCATATGTTGATATCTGATTGTCATAATTTTCTTCTTCCCATTGCCAAGGCACTGATGCAGGCAATTGAGCATGAACTTGAAGTCATGGTGCGGGTGCATGAAGTACGCTCTGAATATGAGCATCAAATGGAAGAGTGAGTCGTATATTTCAGCTACTGATGCATACTTTTTCCTTTTGTGGTTAATAAATTTGAGGAACACAGATCCACTGAAGTTTGGATGAGCTTGAATTAGCTCTAGAACTATAAATCACCAGATGCAGTTGCTTTTAATTTGCTTAGATTGATTCATCCTGAATAGGACTTGCATCTTAACACCTCGGAGTTCTAATAACTTCATTGGCTCATTTGATGGTAAAATTTAGACAAAATCAACTTCTACCACCTTAGAATTCTACCTGCACTGCTCATTCCAGAAAGTGAATGGGAAACTTATTATTATTATTTTTTGGGATCAATTTGTTGTGTTTTTTTTGCTCAAATTGATTGAAGTAATGTGGCTTGCAATTATAGGAGGGCTAGAATGGCTAAGGAGGTGGCAGAGCTGAAGGAAGAGGCCCAAAATTCAAGGCAAATAAATTTAAGGTCAGATACATTTATGCCAATTCTAGTAACTGTGATTTCATGTTTTTCCCGCAACATTTCTGCATGGCTATCATACCTTAAATTTCCTCCTCCTGTTCTTCTATTGCAGCGGCAGCCCTCACGCTATGTCTCCTGGCGCAAGAAATTCGAGGATTTTTGCTCTTGAAAACATGCTTGGGACCTCATCTAGGTCTCTTGTTTCCATGGCTTCACAGCTTTCAGAAGCGGAAGAGCGTGAACGAGCTTTTAGTGGCAGAGGGCGTTGGAATCAAGTTCGGTCTCTTGCGGAAGCAAAAAATATTATGAATTACCTATTTAACTTGGTGTCCTCGTCCAGGTAGTTCTAGCTTAGAAGGTTAAGAGATGCTTCCAAAAGCAAGACCCCCTTTTAGTCTTATGTTGTAACTATATTCCCTGCTTTCTGAAGGTGTCAGCTATGGGACAAAGAAGCTGCCTGTAGAGAGAAGGACTCAGAAATAAGAGAATTGAAGGAAAAGGTAGTCTGTTTGGTCCGACAACTAGAGATGCAGAAGGCAGCACTTATTCGCCAGCAGAAGCTGCAGGTTAGTGCAATTTCGTTACGCCATCTAATCTCTCTCCTCTCAAGTGAAAAAGAATCTATCAAAACATATGTATGAATGAAACAAATATGTTTTCCCGATTTTGTCCTCGATGATATAGCTATTACTTAAAACTTTTTTTGACAGAAATTGACCCTGGCGAAACACTCGACTGAAAATACAGCAAATGGGAATGGACATGTATATCATTTGCGCCCCAAGGTACTTCACATACCTTGTGTTCATGGCTAGGTTGAATTACTATGCAGTTGCTGATAAATATTCATTCTCTCCTGATCTAGGAATTTCGGAGCTCCATGATTTTTAATAATACAGGGAATAACCTCGAGTTGTTGGACATGGACACATCTGAATCAGAACACTCAGATATGGGAGCCGGTGATGATTCTGACTGGGTAATGTCAACACAACGAAAAGCCAAGAAAAGGAAATCTAAAACTGAAGGTTCTTCCGGAACACTATTGCATCCAATAGATATAGATAATTCAGAAAGTCTTGAAATGAAGCCTTCGAGTGAGGAAACAATTGAGAGAGTCCCTAAAACTGCAACCGGAGTTTGCTGCTCTTGTAGTAAAAGTTCTTTGTGCAAGACAACGAGATGTGAATGTCGAGCTGCTGGGGGCAGTTGTGGGGTTTCTTGCGGTTGTGCAGCCACAAAATGCAGCAATAGGACCAAGAATTTGGATTACTTGCCACAATCGGAACTGGCTGAAGGCAGTGATGTAGCAGAGATGAGCCGGGATCTTGCTTCTCAAGGTGCAACATTGCTTATGAGTGCATTATCTGAGAAGCCAGTTGAGGAAATTGATAAAAACAGACCAAGTAGGAAGCCTTTGGCAGATATCGGGAATGCAATGGTACATCTTCATTCTGCTTTATCTTAACCACAGCCAACTGAATCATTTTCTGTTCTAACATATCTATTTCAGATTTATCGACTTCATCCTGCATTACCCTCCTCCACTTCTTACAGGTTAAATCAAACGCGGCAAAGCCCAATCGACGAAAGAAATGGCGAAAATCAGTGATCCAGCTGGTCCCTACCGTGCCACCACCACCTTCACGGCCCGGAAGCACTCCATCTCCAGAGATGCCAACAAGCAACACGGCTGATGCGGAGATGATCGCGTTGCGGTTACCGAGAGCCATGAGATCGGCAGCCTCAAACAGCAACAACCTCTTGAGAGAGAGGAATTTCGAACAGCCAGACTCATCATCCTCCATTGTCCACAAAGAGGAGGAAGGCGCAGCAGCTCCAAGAAATTCATCCCGGCATCAAGCAGTAACAGATGAGAAAGAGAACAGAGCCTCTTAACTAAGCTAGCATCTCAGATGAATGCTAATCCTATTTGACATCTTTTCTGTAATTGGGTGGAAGAACAGCACCAACAGTATCTTTAACCAGTTTGGTTGGTTTTCTGTATGCAATTTAATGTAATTTGTCATTCTTTGCTAAACTTACTTGCCTTCCAGATCAATACAAACCTTTTGCCATTTACCCAGTTGGCAAAGGTTTTTCTGTAAAGGGTAATATTGCTGACCCTTTATTTCTTGTTTCTCATCACGAGTATTTAATTTTTTCAATAGCTATTATTTCTTTCAATTATAGGCCATCATCAATTTCTGTTAAATTAAATCACCTCATCCGCATTATCCCTTACCGATTTGTAAAATCTTAATATGTATGTGTGTATATATATATTTTCTTTTATCTAAAATGTTTAGTTAAAATATTTTTATTATTTTTATCTAAAAATATTTAGTTTCTCTATTTATTAAAAAAATTAACCATCTTCTTCTATACAAAAAAGAGTTATGCAAACAATTTTCTACAAACGTTCTGGTTCTATAAAATTCTAGGATAAGAAGTGTATATAGATAGCTTTGGTTGGGGTTTAATGGTAATCTGAAATGTTGGTCACCTTCATCTCTCAGTAAGTGTTGCATGGAACACAAAACATTGCATTAATTAGGAGCTGGAATCAAAAGTAGGTTCCTCGATCAAATCCAGAGGCTAAATTGACATTACAAAAGGGTCTACTACTACTACATGTCTCAAAACCTTCTGCATACAACAGAACAGATAACCTAGTATAAGCCCTTTTAGAAGCGAATGCTGTGGATCTCATGCCATTGCTACTTTTCATCAATGGGATCTGCCAAAACAGCTAGTACTTTGATCTGCAGACGCTTTCCACATTCATTAATGCTTTTCAATCGCTTTTGATGTGGAGCTCAGCAATCCAGAACTCGAGTTGGCTAGCTACGCATGCTGTGCCGGTGGAACCGTATGAGCTGAACTTCTGGATTGAATTTTCCACTCCAAGAAAATTATAGACAGATTCTTCAAACACTGGGTTAATGCTTCTCAACTCGTCCAGGCTCAGATCCTGAAGCTGGCAGTTCTTTGAAAAGCAGAGAGCAACAGCCCTCCCAACTATGTCGTGTGAAGTTCGGAAAGGAATTTCCTGCAGACAGAATGAAAGAGCTCAGTTGCTAGTGGATATATATTTGTAGTCAAAGTAAACTGTATTCCAGAACAAATTTCTAGATCAACAGGTCCTACCCAGTTTGCTGCAATATGCATATAAATTTGTATTTAAATGGATCCATCCATTAATATATCTAGTTCTGGGAAAAGTGGGTGTGTGTTTCACCTGAATTCAATAGGAAAGGCACTTCAGCAGACCAAGAGTCGTTTTTCATTAAAAAAGAATCAGAAAACCACTCTCGAATTTATTTCAAAATGCGTAGTGTAAGAAACTACTTCTTTAAGTCCAAGCTATTATACATCACCTAGTGGAGTATAATATGCAAGTCTTTGATTCCATGCATGTGATATATCAGCTGTTTACAACATATCAGCAATCTCAAGTCCAAGTCAAATAATCTCCCATCAAGCAACTTCTTCACTTACAATTAAACTTAACAGTCGTTTGCAACAGGAGTGGGTAAAGGTAAGTAATTTTTGGCCCAAGTACTAGAGTTGTTTTGGAAGATGAAAGCAGTTGGGTATTTAAACAGCTGTTTTTAGGTACTGGAAAGTAGAATATCTGAAATTTCTTGGTGGAAGAGAGCCTGAAAGGTCAAAAGAAAAGAGCAATTTAGAGGTTGGACATGCCTTTTTCACAAGATAATCTGCAAGCGTCGTGGCATCAAGATGACCAGCTGGTAAAGCCTTGTGTATTCTCTCCTGATTAAAGGTTATGTTCTGAGCAAACTCTGTTGTCACTTCCAGCATTCCCATAATTGTTTTAACGCTGTCAAATGCAGGTTCTTTATCTTCCTGCTTGAAGAAAGTTACATATGAATCTCTAGAAAGGGGGGAAGTTCATGAGAAAGAATAAAAGACAAATCAAATGTTAAAAGGCAGGGTAAGCTCTGCTCCCCATAGAAAAAGTTTAAACAACGCATTAGCAGGAAATGGGACGAAATGATTCAAATGCTTTTTAAGCAGCAATATACTCAGCTAAATCCCTGATTTTATAGCGCACACATGCAATCTGGACCTACCTGCAAATCCCGATTGTAAGCTTGAGGAAGCCCCTTGCACAAAACAAGAAGTGAAACCAGGTCTCCAATCACTCTAGCAGACTTCCCGCGAACAAGTTCCATTGGATCTGGGTTTTTCTTTTGAGGCATTATACTACTACCAGTTGAAACAGAGTCGCTAGGGGTAATAAATCCAAATTCCTCTGAGGCCCACAGTACCCACTCTTCACCAATCCGGGATAGATGAGTTGCTGTGATGGAATTAGCAGAAAGGAACTCTATGACAAAATCCCGATCTGAGACTGCATCAATGCTATTGAAATAATGATGTCACCATGAAATAGAAAACCAGCTAGCACCACAAAAGCAGAACAGAAGAAGATACATACACAAAGCAAATGAAAGTAAACTTCAATCGTGATTTCTGGGACTAATTCATGCTGATATGGAAGAAAAATAAAGGACAAAAGATAGCTGTAAGTAAAACCTTTTTGTTCTGGAGCGAACCTAGTAATCAACAGTTCCCTTCCGGGAGAGAATCTGGCTGTCCACCATCTAACTGAATCACTCAGTTTGAAAGGGATATTCTGGTTAAGAACTTTGAAGAAAGTTCTTCACTATCATATCTTGGGGAGACGTGTAAAACTACACAGTGCATTTCTCATTAACATAAGATACATGAACTTGCAAGGAACATAAACAGAAAAAAAAAAAAAAAAAAAGAGCAAGACTGATAGTAAACACACAAACTAAAGAAGTGGGGAGAAAGTAAGATTTATAGGACATTAATTCAAGTACACTGCATAAATTCGTATGGGCAGCAAGTAAAATGGTACTAGTAAGTGAATATCTTGGTGTTACCATGTCATGAGATACTACAATTAATCCCAGTAATAAGAAAAGCAAAAGTAACTGCATACTATGATTAACTCAAACGTAATCTTGGAACACTGGCAAATTATTGGGAATCATTGCACCATAGAAATATGAAAGCCCCTTTGATGAGACTGAAGATGTATGGTGTGAAATATTGTGGAATTTTCTTTCATATACACCCCCCCCCCCCAACCAAAAAAAAAAACCCTGTTAGTGTAAAGTTATAGCCACCAGTTACCTGCTGTCACAAAATCATTACAAGCTTAATTAAAGAAATGTTCTCAAGTATGGGAAGCTAAGATGCTCATGGTTTGTACATACTAGGACAAGAATTTAAAACATATGATAGTATGAGGACCACATGGTGAACAATTATAGGAATAAACGTCAGCCTTAAAACTGCAAGAAACATTCTTTCTACAGTTCGTTCACTGTATTTTAGATTCATCAAAGTTGACCATTCAACTTTTTGCACTTCAATTTCATATTTTGTCTATTAATTCACCATCAAATAGGTTAGATGCTACAACTGACCCATATCCATCTTTTATATTTCCTTCCTCCTCTCTCCACCAATTGCCAATGTCCCCCCTCACCCCAATAAAAATTAAAACAGATGCCAAAAATGTAGAAATATACATTACACACACAAAATCGGGGGAAAAAATCTAGCTTTACACTGTCTATTATTATTATTATTATTATTATCAAAAGTCTTTGTTGAGCCAACTTACATTAGTTGAAGGATGAAGGACCATTAATTAATTATTTTGATGATTAACAGATTTTATGAAGCCTAATTAAATTTTTGCAAACTTAAATTTGAGTGTTTTCCAGCCTTAAGTTTCATCCTGGATGCCAATAATAGTGTAACAACCGTCAAGGTGACAGTTGAAATTTTCCAGAAACTCATTCCAACAGTCAACCTAACACTATTGGATGGAACAATTGACCTTTTTTGGTTACTAGTTTCAACAGTTGACCTCCAGTCAACCATCTGAAGATCAACCAACCTTCTTTGGTCACTAGCTCGAGCCGTGGACCCAACAGTTGACTGTATGGATGACTAGTCAACCTTTTTGGTCACTGGCCCCAGCAGTTGACACCCAGTTTACTTTGTGAAGACACAATTGAGTAGGATTGCATTTGGACTCCAGCTGTCGTTCTAGCAGTCACCTTATTTGCAATAGACTTGGGATTCTTAGGTACCTCCTGGGCTGTCGTGAGGCTCAATTGACCTCCCAATTAGGCTGTTTACAACCAGAGAAGTAGACATAAGAGTCAATTTCTAAGGATGGCAATCAATCTCCTTAAGATTCTGACTTAGTTTCAGTTTGAATTTCCTGCCTTTGTGGACACAGCAACCAACTGACCATTAGGATAGTTGATATACAGTTGATTGTCAGGCTATAACAGTTAGTTTTTGTACACTCTGATATGTTGTAGGTCTGTCACTTTCAACCTTCTACACACAAACTAGCTGTTGGATAAGCTTCAAGAGGGTGTTGGGCTATAAATAAGCCCTTAAAACAACAACAAAAAGAAGGTTTAGGAAAGTTCATTCAATTAAGAAGCACTGTTGAGAACCATAAAAATTCCATTCATAAACCTTCGTGTTGTAGAATTATAAAGTAACTATTCCATCTCTTTTGTATTCTTGTTTTGTGCTTCAAAAGCTTTTTCTTTGCTTGGTCCAAGTCTGAACAAATCAGTAACCATTTATATTAAAAGTCTTATTGTGTTGTTAGGCTACCTAGAGCCTAACCAAATCTAGGGGTGCCTGAATCAAGTTTCTGATGTCAACTTGAATTGAAAACCTCAATGGATTAATGGTGGAATACAAGGTGGCTTTTACCTTGTAGTGTGGGCTTAGGCGTGGTTGGCACTTAACCACTATAAATTGCCTTGTCTCTTTGTCGTGTGTTGATTTCTTAGCTTGAATACTTCTACCTTAAATACGTAGAACAAATAAAAAGGATTAAAAGAATTAAAAATTCATTTGAAACTTTATTGACTCAATTCACCCCTCTCCTGAATCAAACAACATAATTATTGTAATTATAACCATCACTATCATCACCAGGTTACTGCTATCCACAGACTACAGTTCATAGCAGTAATGACAGAATGGATAGAATGAGGAAAACAGCTTTTGGATAAATATTGTTCCATAGCAATTAGCAACAATAAATGAATCTTTGAAGGTATAACTGACTGAAAGAAAAGAGACCAGAAGATGCACACATATGCATGTTGTTTAATGCAATATACAAGTTGCACTAATATATTGTAAAATAAACTCTCAAATTTGTGGAACAAGGAACCATCTAGTGTAAATTATTCTGGAGAAGATGAAAATGGAAGGAAATGTCGTGTACCTAGGGTTTAGCCTAGGGTTGGATTGGGAATTGAGAGAAATCAGAGAAACAATTAGAAGGATAGGGAGGAAAAGGCAGCAAGAAATGGAGAAAGGATACAGCAGAATAGCAAGGAGAGGGAATCGAAACAGAGAAGGGAAGAAATTAGAGAGAGCAGAGGGAAATGAGAGGGAGATTGAGAGAAAATTCTAGAGAAGGAAATCAAAATTTCATTTATCAATTCAAACATAATACCTCCATCCTCAGCTGTGGCTTATATATAGCCTATAGCCTCCCACATGCACCCATGAGCAATACAACAAACAACCTAACTGCCTTTTAGCTTAGGACAAAGCCCTATAATAGAAAATATGAAAAGGAAATTACAATTATTGTATAATGTATGAAAACTCCTACTATTCTATTTACTAATCTATCATTGGGGATCCTTACGGTCATGACAATTCCCCCCTCCTTGAGAGAGTTCTTGTCCCTAAAAACTTGCAGCAATTGGGCCACTGCTCTTATCCAATACCAACTTTATCTGTTTTATTCTTCTTTCTTTCTTTCTCCTTCTAGGGCTCTTCTTCTTCGTTCTAAGGTTTCCAAGATCAATTCCAGGCATAATTTGGCCCAGAACTTCAATAGAAGCAACCTGATCGAGTTCAAGCCCACTACAACCACCTCCTACAATAGCTGTCCAATCAAAATTGGTCTCCACTTTAAGAACATAATCAGCCACACCCGGATTGATATAGTTAGCAGCTGAAACTTGGAGTTTAAAGGGAGGACTAACCGTGTTCGTGACTACCGTTAGTAGTTCATTATTGTCCAATACAAGTAAGAATGGTGGGCCTACATTCATAGTAGCCTTTACTGTATTCCCATTCAACCTACGACCATGCTTTGTTGCAAAAATATCAACATCATCCTGGAAATGCCGCAATGTAGAATTGTAGATTTGCCTTGGATACTCAGACTAAGGTTGTTTGTGAGCATTAGAATTAGGAGCTACTACAACTTCAGTCCTAGCCAAAGGTTCCTCAATGACTGACACATGGCCTCCATCTCGACCTTCTTCCCCAACATGATTTACAACCAGATTATCTGATAAAACAATATCCCTGCTCAATCTATCAGATGTATGAAAGCCATCTTCATAGTAGTTCTCATCTCCAATCTAATTTAAGACTAATTCTCAACCAAATCTTCAATTTCCTGCTCTTGTAAAATGTGGTGTATACGGATCTCCTTATCCCATTTCCTTTCTTCTTCAGAGTCCTGAGTTACCCTTGACAAATTTACTTTCATTCCAGCACCAATTTTCTTAATATTGACTGAATTTTAGTTGGAACCTCCTTATTCCATGCAAATAATCCAACTCCTCCTTTTTCTTTGTGTTTGCCGGAATGCCCCTCTACATGAACTTCTTTTTCAAAAAGATAAGTGGGTTCCTAGGATCTGCTGCCCTAGTAACCTGTTCAATACAGTTTCCTTCCTTGTCAATTCCACCTAAATGAGAATACTTCTGCTCACAATCGGAGGTCAGCAATGAATCAGTTTCCCGCCATCTTGACTTCTCCTTCAGCTGCTCCATTTTAAAGAATTCCTCTTGGTTAAAACTTTTGTGATAATCATCGAAGAACTTAGCGAGAAAGTAATAGTGATTCTTTTTAGTCAGTATCATTGCAACCTCTT
The DNA here is from genome assembly GCA_036245055.1 of Diospyros kaki. Classification (NCBI taxonomy): domain Eukaryota; kingdom Viridiplantae; phylum Streptophyta; class Magnoliopsida; order Ericales; family Ebenaceae; genus Diospyros; species Diospyros kaki. The sequence goes on along the minus strand of BSEG01000015.1, from coordinate 11,945,655 downwards.
GCAACTGCTCATGTAACATATGGCCGAATTCCTCAAACGTTCCATGTATCCCACTGCTTGCTTCCTTGAGCCTTTAATTGAACTGATTATCAATTTTCTTTTCCCATGTCCCATGATTCTGGCCAAACTTCTCATGATTTCCGTTGTATCCAACTAAAAATGCATCTTCTGCTGCGATTGAGACCTCGATTGTCTCATGTGTGCATTGCTCCTCACGGTCAACTTTTCACTAATAGTATACTTTGATGACCAAGGAATAGGAGTTTTGTACATTCTGAATCCAACCCTTCCTTTCCATATTTGCTTCACAACAGTCACCTCTAAACTGATCCAAGAAGTGGCAAATTGCAGGCATTGTTCTGCTTCGAAGTCAATCCTATTTCAAGAGTGAGATAAATCGCACGTTATAGTGACTTTGATCGGCCTTTAAGAGTTGCCTAGGGCTACCGAATCTCTTGTCTCACTTGCTGGAATCATCGTTGGAAGCACCAGCCTACTCGCCTCCCAAAGTTGGACACACTTCTGAATTTCACAATAATCTCCCATCAATAGCAGAACCTTGATCAACTACCAAAATTACCTGAATTCTGCCTTCAAATTCTCGAGAGTCAAGTTCTGTGCGACAGAATCAATTGGCCAAGTCATCTTCCAATTCCAAGCCTCAAATATCAGCTAACCTCACCTCCCGGAGCGTCGGATTCAATTTCTGAGATTCAACCGAAAATTACTCAACAGAGAAATAGTAGAGAATTGTCGCAGTTAGGGAGTTCGCCTAGCTTGTTGGAAATCACGGCAAAGGACCTTGCTCTGGTTAGTTCTCCTCAAGATCGAACAACCAACGTTGTGGGTTACTCATTCAACGCTCTGAAACACCTCCTAAAAGTTCAATTAATTCCGTTGCCGCTAGGGATCGCCTAACAAGTGATCGATTTTTGCTGCTTAGGGGTTGGAAATCAACGAGCAAAGGAGTCGGAGGAATCCGCCTCTCACAAGGGACTCCACCTACAAGTTCGAGCCCTAGAATTTTCGAAATCGTAGCCGTAGCCAAGGGTCAACCTTTGACTTCCCCTTTGAAATTCAATCTGAGAAAGGCTCGCCCGTTCCAAATCTACTTCGCCTAACAACCAACGTGCACTTGCTTGGGCCACAGGAATTGGTTTCACCTTCACACGCTGCTTGATCGCGGTCCAAAATTCCCAACTGATCGCGGAAATCATTGTCGATTACTATAGATCAACAACTTCCAAATCTGACCGCAACCACTGATCGTCAATTTCGTTGCAGTCATTGGCTCCTATGACGTAGCTTCCTACAATTCGCCTGCTTTGTTGAATTCGTCGGACTCACTGAATCGTTGTTCAATTAATTCCGCCAAGAGTCGTTGAAATCAACTACCAAAATTACATGAACCATAGCCTAAGAACAACTATTTTGATACAAATTGTCGTGTACCTAGGGTTGGATTGGGAATTGAGAGAAATCAAAGGAAGAATTAGACGAATAGGGAGGAAAAGGCAGAAAGAAATGGAGAAGGGATACAACTGAATAGCAAGGAGTTGGAATCGGAACAAAGAAGTGAAGAAATTAGAGAGAGCAGAGAGAAACGAGAGGGAGATTGGAATTTCATTTATCAATTCAAACATAATGCCTCCATCAACAGTGGCTTATATATAGCCTATAGCCTCCCACATACACCCATGTGCAATATAAAAAACAGCCTAATTGCCTATTAACTAAGGACAAAGTCCTATAATAGAAAATATGAAAAGGAAATTATAATTATTGTATAATGCATGAAAATTCCTACTATTCTATTAACTAATATATCCTTGGCGATCCTTGGGGTCATGACTTGAAATAAAGAGGTCCACATGACCAGTGTGAATTATTTAAATTGGAAATATATGCCCCACCTCCTCATTGAAGATGGATGGAACCAGAAATTCCATACTGTGGTGCACAAGTCAATAAACTGATCTTTTTTTATCTTTTTTCAATTTTGATGAAACCAGTTAATAATACCTTGATTGGAAGCAAAATTAATTACTTTAATGTCCATTAAGAGTGTCAAATTGGCCAAAAATGGGTCAGTACACACCTGTTCCTCAATGGAGCAGTGAATTCCAAAGCTTTAGAAGTCATAAACCTATCAATGGGAAGGCCAGTTCCTGCCAAAGCACATGCGCCTAGAGGGCAGAAATTTAGTCTCACTCTGCAATCTAGTAAACGCCCAGCATCACGTTCAAGCTGGCAGAATTTAAAAGAGCATTAGATGTTAGTCAGAAGTGAAAACATGGAATCAGCCAAATTTTAGAGAAGCTTAAAAGAAGATATGTAGTTATCCAACAATCCAGCCCAAGGTTGGTCAGCAAGAGAGCCAAAAGCCATTTGTGCCTGGAACTTTCAACAGTTTAGCATTTAACACGACTAAGTTTGATTAGTAGACTATTGACGAACCAAGGTTGATATCATTGTCTTAAGACAAATTAGATGTGCCATTAACAAAAAATATAAAATGAAGTTGGCTTTTGACTCCATCAATGCAACAAAACAACAGCGTATCCAACAACCAAGCTTATTGGACCTTGTCAGTGAAGGCTAGTTGATGGTTAAAGAGAATTGAGTAAAGATTATGGCCTTTGAGGACTAAAGTGGAATAAAACTGTTTGTTTCTAAAGTGGGGTTGCCAGAACTTCAGAAAGAATTTGCAGAAATCTTTACACAGCAAGTTTTTAGGAGTTGTTCAGTTGTGAAAAACAGGCCCTTTTCCAGGAAATTTTCTACAATAAATGAAAACTAGAAATCATGTTCAGATGAGAAAATGTTCCAAACAGAAAATTAAAAAACTCAGACTATTTAGTTGTAGAAAATGATTCCCAGTTTTCAATCTCTAATTTCTATAAAATTTCTAATTTTCATTTTCCATAGAAAATTTGACAAACATGTTCAAAAGTTAGAAATACAGAAAACTAATTTCAATCTAGAAAATTGGAACATATGTTCAAAAAAGGAGAGATATTTTAATTTCTGTTGTTTAACTTCTGTGAAAGGAGATGGAGATGATTTGGAAAAATTAGCACATCATTCCCTCAATTGCAAATAGTTCTCTTATTATTATCATTCTCTTAATGATAAGAGCAAATAATTTGCTCTTATTATTAGCAAAGTATCCTCCTAATTGCAGAGTGCTAGAAATCAACAAGTAGATTCCTTCCTATTGTGGATTCTTTCCTATTATCATTTGTATCGTGTTTCTGATTTGATTTGCTTGTATTTCATCATATTTTACAGTTGTAAGATTTTTCCTTCTGTACATATTTCCTAAGTTAGTTTAGGAAACTCTCTCATTAGGAAGTTACCTAATTAGATTTAGGAAACTGACTATACGAATTGATAGGTGTGCATATATGTTGTGTTCTACTTTGAGAATGAACAAGATTGGATTATTATTCTTCTTTTCAACATGATATCAGAGCCCTAGGTTCTATACTCAATCCAAAGGTTTTTCTCGATTGTTTGAAACCAAAACCTTCTTCGATTCAAGGTTTTCCTCGGTTGTTTGAAACCAAAATCTTCTTTGATCCAATCTTTTTTCATAAACCAGAGCTTGACCAAAACCATAGAATCTGGTAGTACCAATGAGGTTCCTTTCTCGAGTAGTCCCAGTAGTGGTGTGGTCACCAATGGAGAGTTGCAAAATATCCAAGCAACATATCGATTGAATGGTAAAAATTATATCAAGTGGTCCCAGCTAATTAGGACATTCCTTAAAGGCAAGGGAAAGTTAAGTCACTTGCTTGGAACCGAGCATAAGGAGAGTGATCTGGCATATGCCTCTTGGGATGAGGAGGGCTCACTGGTAATGTCCTAGCTCTAGAACTTAAATGATTCCATAAATCAGCGACACGACGATGTTTCTTTCCACGGGAAAGGAGATCTGGGAAGCTGTGAAGATCACTTATTCTAAGGTAAATGATGTTCTGCTCAAATTTAAGAAATTAGGACTAAGATAGCAGCCACTAAACAAGGGACTCAGTCTATAACCGAGTATGCAAATTTACTGCGAATCTTGTGGCAAGAATTGGATCACTATCAGTGTATCCAAATAAGGTGTAGTGAGGATGTGGCCCTTCAAAAGAAGTTTGTGAAAAAGGAAAGAACCTATAACTTTCTTGCAGGCCTTAATATAGAGTACGATGTAGTGAGGGCCCAAATCCTTGACAAATCTTAGTTGCCTTCATTAAATGAGGCAATTTCAATAGTGAGGGATGAGGAAGGCAGAAGGGGAGTAATGCTGGAGATAAATCCTATGGAGAGTTCAACTTTATTGACTTTGAAAGGCCTTGGTCAGGAGAGATTAGCCAGGGTGGAGAAAAAGACTTCAGACCTAGCTAAAACCACAAACAAAGACAATCTATGGTGTACCTACTGCAAAAAGCCCATACATACGGTTGATAAATGCTAGAATTTCATGGTAAGCTAGCTAAAGGAGGACAATTAAAGGGCAGGCCTATGTAGCCAACAGAGTGCAGACGGTGAAGTTGCAAATCAAGCTGATTTAATGGAACTAAATAGGGAGAAAATAGAGAAGCTAAGGAGTTTACTGGGAACTCTTGAAAAAGGGCCAGGTGCAAGCACAAGTTCTTCTAACTTAGCCTTCACAGGTATTACTTCCACTTCATTTAATTTACATGCTTCAGACTTAGAGCTTGAACATACTTGGATCCTTGACTCCGGGGCTACATGCCACCTTTCCTCTACCAAATTTTTGTCCTACAAACCATGCCCTAGTACTAGAAAAATTGTGTTGGCAAATGGATCCTTAACAACTATGGCTAGCCAAGGGGATATTCTCAGTAACAACAACCTAACCCTAAGAGATGTCCTACATGTCCCTAAACTCTGCACTAATCTGGTTTCTATTCAAAAATTAACCCATGATGCTAACTGTCGTGACATCTTCTATCCTTCCTTTTGTGAATTTCAGGAAAAGGACTCGAGAAAGATGATTGGGCATGTTAGGGTAAAGGATGGTCTCTATCACCTAGAAGATCTTAGTGGTCAAATTAAAAAGGGGCAGTGTTTCCCTGTATCACTTTTAGTTAAACCTAATAAGGATGTACTTTGGCTTCACCATTTTCATTTAGGGTATCCATCTTTTAAAGTTCTTCAGTTTATGTTTCCCTCTTTGTTCAAGGGATTAGATGCTAGGAACTTTCAATGTGATGTATGTGAGCTTGCTAAACATAGAAGGGTTTTATTCCCTCTTAATAATAATAGAAGTTTTCATCCTTTTGACTTAATTCATAGTGACATATGGGGTCCCTCTCTGATTCCAAATTTATCAGGAGCTAGGTGGTTTGTGTTGTTTGTCGATGACTATACACGCGTGGTTTGACTTTATCTTTTAAAGACCAAATCAGAATTATGTACCATCTTTCTTAATTTTTGTAACATGATTAAGAATCAGTTTGGGACTGAAATCAAGAGAGTCATAACAAATAATGCTAAGGACTTTTTCAATCAAACTTTGTCCAATTTCTTTCAACAGAAGGGTATAATCCATGAGTCATGTCCCTCAGCAAAATGGGGTAACTGAGAGAAAAAATGGACATTTGCCAACTATTACAAGGGCCTTGTTATTCGACAATAATGTTCCTAAACATTATTGGGGAGAAGCAGGCTTGACAGCTACTTATCTCATTAATAGACTATCATCTAGAAATCTTAATTCCAACAGTCCAATTCAGCTTCTTTCTAAAACTTTTCCAGAGCCCTCTAATGGAATATGTCCTAAAGTGTTTGATTGTGTGGTTTTTGTTCATAATCACTCACCTAATAGATGTAAACTGGGTCCTAGAGCCCTTAAGTGCATCTTTGTTGGGTATCCCTCCACTCAAAAGGGATATAAATGTTTTCATCCTCCATCCAAACATTTTTTTGTCTCAGCTAATGTCAGTTTTGTGGAGGAAATTCCATATTTTAGTAATACTTATCCTAAGGGGGAGATTGAATTCTTGGAGGAACTGAATAGGGAATTGTTTCTCCCTATTCTTCCTTCACCTTCCTCTAATGATTTTTCATCTCATCCAAAGGATATCTCAAAGGATTCTCTAAATGTGATACACAGGGAAACACTCCAACCTTCTTTTAGCCCACTAAAGGTGTATTCAAGAAGAAAGGCCCTAGTTTCTAACCCTATGCAGGCTGAACCATCTGAATCAAGTCCATACTCTTGTAATCTCAATTCTGAGCCTGCTTCATCTCCTATTCAGCCTATGCTATCCCCTAATATAGCTACATCTGAACTTGACACAGTTACCTATACTCAAGCTAAACTTAAACTTAATGACTTGGACATTCCCATTGCCCTCAGGAAGGGGACCCTGACCTGTACAAAACATCTTATCCATCTGTTCATAACCTACTCTCACTTATCTCCTGCCCATAAAACCTTCTTAACCAACCTTCATACCATTTCTATACCAAAGACCTTGTTTGAAGCATTGAGTAATGAAAGTTGGAAGGATGCCATGATGGTTGAGATGGCAGCCCTTGAGAAGAACCGAACTTGGGAGTTGGTTAAATTGCCAAAAGGAAAGCAACATGTAGGGTGTAAATGGGTGTTTATGATGAAATACAAGTCTGATGGGACACTAGAGAGGTACAAGGCTGGACTGGTGGTTAAGGGATATACCCATACCTATGGGATAGGCTACCTAGAAACTTTTGCCCCAATAGCAAAAATGAACACTGTCAGAGTGTTGTTGTCATTGGCAGTTACGTATGGCTGGCCATTACATCAATTTGATGTAAAAAATGCCTTCTTACATGGAGAGTTAGAAGAAGAGATTTATGTGGAAGTTCCCCCTAGATTTGGATTGCAAACAAAAGAGGGGAATGTTGTATGCAGACTGAAAAATGCTCTCTATGAGCTGAAACAGTCCCCTAGAGCCTAGTTTGAGGGGTTTACCAAGGTTATGCTTGGATTAGGTTATAAGCAAAGTCAAGGTGACCATACTTTGTTTGTTCATCATTCAGTTTCAAGGAGGAAAACAACACTATTAGTGTATGTTGATGACATTATAGCTACTGATGATGACAAAGAAGGAATGGAACAATTAAAAGGATGTTTGGCAAGAGAGTTTGAGATCAAGGAGTTAGGGAAGTTGAAATACTTTATGGGCATTGTTGAAGTAGCTCGGTCTAAGAAAAGAATATTTATTTCTCAGCATAAATATGTGCTGGACCTTTTGACTGAAATGAGCATGCTTGGCAGTAGGGCAGTGAAGACACCTATTGAACCAAACCACAAAATTGGAGTTGATTCTGAAGCAGGGGGAATAGATAAGGGTTCATATTAACGACTAGTAGGGAGACTCATTTATTTGTCTCATACTCGACCAGACATAGCCTATGCAGTGAGTGTGGCTAGCCAATTCATGCATGATCCTAGAGAAAGCCACCTAAAGGCTGCGCACAGGATTCTCCACTATCTTAAGGGTTCTCCAGGTAAGGGTATTCTGTTTAAAAGAGGCAGAGACTTGTCTTTAGAAGCATTCACAGATGCTGATTATGCCGAGTCCCTTATGGATAAAAAATCCACCTCAGGCTATTGCACTTTCTTAGGTGAAAATCTTGTTACTTGGAGGAACAAAAAACAAAGTGTGGTGACAAGGTCTAGTGCTGAAACTGAGTTTAGATCTATGACCCTAGGTATTTGTGAATTACTTTGGCTGAAAATTATTTTAACAGACTTGGAAATTCAGTGGTCAGCCCCTATGAGACTTTATTGTGACTACAAGTCAGCCATTAGCCCACAACCCGGTTTAACATGATAGGACAAAACATGTTGAGGTTGATAAGCATTTCATCAAGGAGAAACTTGAGAGTGGACTGATCTGTACTCCCTTTGTTCCTATTGGAGGGCAGTTGGCGAATGTTTTAACTAAAGGCTTACCATGTCAAGTTTTTCACAAGATATTGAGCAAGATGGGAATGCATGATATACATTCATCATCTTGAGGGAGAAGTGTTAGAAAACAACAAGTAGATTTCTTCCTATTGTGGATTCTTTCCTATTATCATTTGTATCGTGTTTCTAATTTGATTTGCTTGTATTTCATTGTATTTTACAGTCGTAAGATTTTTCCTTTCCTGTACATATTTCCTAAGTTAGTTTAGGAAACTCTCTCATTAGCAAGCTGCGTAATTAGATTTAGGAAACTACCTATACGAATTGATAGGCATGTATATATGTTGTGCACTACTTTGAGAATGAATAAGATTGGATTATTATTCTTCTTTTCAACACAGTGATAATCTGTCATGAGCAGGAATGCATCTTTTCTTTATCAATACAGTCAGGAAAATAAAAGGTTAATTAATTCTTTCCTTAAGACCACTTTTCTTTGCAAATGGACTAAATGGTTATGAAATAACTTGCAAGGAAACCAGCACAAGTAATATCACAATGCATATAAGCATTCCCCAAGAATTTAATCAATACATACCTGCTCAACATATGCTAAGAGAAGGTGTTGCAGTAGAACAGGTTGTGCCCTTTGTAAATGTGTGTAACCAGGAACTATCAGGCCCTCGTTCTTCTTGGCCAAAGCCACCAGTGCAACCTGTCAGTTCATAGCATATCACCAACAATCAGTTTCAGAAAGACACAAAATGGAAACTTCTATAGAGAGAATACACATTTATCTGCAAGGTTAACTATGCCATCATGTAGCATTATATAAGCATTTATGCTGATCGAATAGGATTAAGAGATCGAAATTCATAATTTATACACTCAAGCAAAGGAAGGTACATCCTTCTTTTGCTTTCTATTCCAACACTGTGTACATATTCAATCTCTCTTCTTTTTTACAATAATCAATGATGCTTACCATAGAAAATTCATTCTGTCTGCACTTATAAGAGACAAACAACAACAATGGATTTCTTTGCAGACAACATTCAGCTGCAACTTCCATCCCATTGTAGTAATAGAAAAATGAGTAACATACTTGAATAACAGTCTATGCAAAGAAAAGTGGAAGTACTTAGACGCCCCTATATGGAAGTGTATTATTCTGACAACAAGGTTCTATTGCGGCATCAGTCAATTCACACAAATTCTCCTTAAGCTAAAGCTAATACAGAAAAACACAAACAAACAACCTAAAGATGTTTAGTATGCAATCATATAACCTGAAGTTGTTTAATACGCAAAAGAATTGCATCAATAGCATCACGGCACCACAAACGAAAATCTGTTGAAACTTGATCATTTCGACTCCGAGCTGTGTGGAGTTTTTTTGCAGGTTCACCAACCAAATCTGTAAGTGCAGCTTCAATGTTCATGTGCACGTCCTCTCTGTCAGCCCTCCACAAAAACTCACCTGCTTCAATCTGACACTCTATCTGATCAAGACCCCACAGGATGCGATCTCTATCGCTGTTGCTCATTAGCCCCTACAGAAAACCAAAAAATCATGTGACAAGCATGCATTTCAATAGAAACAAAAGAACCAATATATGAGTTCAATAGAAAATGTGGGAAAACCGAAGGAAACCAAAGTACTGAAATCTCAAAGATGCATAATTCCAATAAAGAGATCAGGAAAAGGAACACTTTCGGCAGATGGGATGCTAGGTGACTGTTTGGCCATACTGCAGGGACAGCTTAAAAGCATTTTTAAGAGAACGAAAGTGCTTTTGCATATTTTTCAATGGTCTTTGGCTGATATAAAAAATGTTCTAAAAGAACTCTTCGCAGAAGCAATTCTCGCAATACAAGAAAGTGCACAATAAAAAGTGTCTTAAGATTCTGTTGTAACATTTGTATTAGATTAGATTAAATGTATTTTTTTTTGTTTTGCCGCATAACTTTTCTGTTGTAGGGTTAGATATAACTGCTCTTCTAGAAGGTTTGTTTCTAGAAGGTAGCAGTCGAATATTCATAAGTCTGTTAGTTAGTTGGTTAGGCGGTAGTTAGTGGTTGTACCCGTCTTGTATTCCACTCCCCTATATTCTATAAATAGGGGTCGTGGTCTATAGTCAGGATGCGCCAGAAATCTAGGAGTTTCAGCTTATGTTTCCTATCTTGGTTTGGGTTTGAGTGCGAGAGATTGGGAGTGGCTGGTATTTAGCTTGTATTCGCTAAGTTCTTCCCTTTAGCTTTCAGTGTATATGGGCTTAGGGTTGGGTTCTCGTTGTAATCATTCCTTAAGGCTTTCAAGATAGTGGATTTTGGTGGTGCCTAGTAGTCTGGATGTAGGTCTTGGATTTCAAGACCGAACCAGGATAAACTCTTGTTGTTTTGTGTGTTCGTGTGTTTGTATGGTTTCCTCTTTTGTGTGTTCTGGTTTTCAGTGAGTTCTTGAGTTAGCTAGGGTTTGATTGAGTTGAGAAAATAAGGTGGAAAGCTGTAAAATACTCTAACAACTTGGTATCAGAGCCGAGAGGTGTTCTTCGACAATCAAGATTTTCAAGAAACTCAAAGACTCTCGCATCCTCTTCAAGAAACTGATATGGCGCCCTCAACCTCCAGATTTGACATCGAAAACTTCGATGGATCAAATGATTTCAGTCTATGGAGGATAAAGATGGAGGCGCTTCTCTGCAGCCAAGGACTCGAAGGAGCCCTGGAGCAAGAAGCAAAAACTACAGACGCATCCATTGGGAAAGAAGTACCAGTGCTGACTGAGGAACAAGAAACAGCCAAGAAAGAGATCAACAAAAAGGCCTACAGTGTTCTGATCCTAAGTCTAGGCGATAAAGTCCTCAGGGAAGTCTCTAAATGGAAGACAGCCGCAAAAATTTGGAAGAAGCTTGAAGACTTATACCTCCAAAGAACGTTGTCCAGTCGTCTCTTCTTAAAGGCCAGGTTTTTTAATTTCAAAATGCAAGAATCAAATAAATTGCATGACCACATAGATGACTTTAACAAACTGTGCCTAGATTTAGAAAATATAGGAGTTAAGTATGAAGAGGAAGACAAGGCCCTAGTTCTTCTATATTCCTTGCCTAAGTCCTACGAAAATTTTGTAGACATCCTTCAACATGGTAGAGATAAGCTTTCATTAGAAGATGTTATAGGTGCCTTAAATTCAAAAGAACTTAGGTTCAAAATGAATGAGAAAACCTCTTCAAGAGATGCACTATCAGTAAGGTCCAGAGGCCCTAAAAGGGAAAACAAGAAGAGGGGTAAATCTAGGTCTAAGTCTAGAAATGGGAAAGGCCCGATAAAGTGTAATTACTGCCAGGAAGAAGGACACATTAAACGGCTATGCCCAAAGAGAAAGAAAGACTTAGCAGACAAGGGAAAATTAGGAGATGGTGGAGCAAACTGTTGTGACTCCGGTTATGACAGTTCCGAAGCTTTAATAGTCAGTGAGCATGCAGACAGCCAAGAATGGGTGTTAGATTCTGGCTGTTCTTTCCACATGACTCCAAGAAGACTGTGGTTGCAAAACTTCAGAGAAGTTAATGGAGGAAAGGTCTTGCTCGGCAATGACCATGAATGTAAGGTTCAAGGAGTGGGAGACATTAGATTAAAACTTCATGATGGCTCCACAAAAACTCTTACCTCAGTTAGGTACGTCCCAGATTTAAAGAGAAACTTAGTCTCTCTTGGAGAACTAGATAGAAATGGTTATAAGTTTAAAGGCGATGGAGGATCTTTCAGATTTCTAAGGGATCGTTAATATGTATGAAGGCAGTTTTAAAGAATGGGATTTACCTATTGCAGGCCACCGCTTTATGTGGTGAAGTTTCAGCAGCTAGCAAAAATTCTAGATCCAAAGCAAGTTTGTGGCATTTAAGAATGTCACATATAAGTGAGCAAGGGCTCAAGGAACTTGCTAGCCAAGGTATATTAGACATTGGACAGTCTCTAGAATTATCTAAATGTGAATCCTGCATTCTAGGTAAATCAGCAAAAGTAAAATTCAACAAAACTGCAATCCACTCTTCTAAAGCCCCCTTAGATTACATACATTCTGATTTATGGGATCCAGCCCAAACTGAATCCAATGGAGGCTCTAAATATTTCCTATCTATAATAGATGATTTTTCAAGGATGTTGTGGGTGTATATCCTAAAATCAAAAGATAACACTTTTGAAACTTTTAAATCATGGAAAAATATGGTAGAAAACCAAAAGGGTAGATCAGTTAAGGTTATTAGAACCGATAATGGATTGGAATTTTGTAATAAGGAGTTTGATCAAATGTGCAAGGAAGGTGGTATAATTAGGCATCTTACAGCTCCCGGAAATCCCAAGCAAAATGGGGTTGTCGAGAGAATGAATAGAACCCTTTTGGAAAGGGTAAGATGTATGCTATTCCATGCCCAATTACCCAAGTCCTTTTGGCGAGAAGCAGTAGCTACTGCTACCCATGTACTTAATAGAACACCCTCAAAAGCTATCAGCCTTCAAACTCCCTATGAAAAGTGGACCGGTCATAAACCTAGCTTAGCCCATCTTAGAGTATTCGGGTGTCTAGCATATGCACATGTAAAGCAAGGTAAGCTAGAACCTAGGGCTAAGAAATGCATCTTTATTGGTTACCCATCAGGTGTCAAAGGCTACAAACTATGGAACCTAGAATTAGATGGCCCTAGAACCATAGTTACAAGAGATGTAACCTTTGATGAAGATTCTATCATAAAATTAGGAAGCAATGAACCTCAACAAAATCAGATAGAACCTGACAGATCAGTTCAAGTGGAGATCCCAAGTGAAATTCCAAATCTGGTTCAAGAAACCACAGATTATGAGCAGATTGATCATGAACCTTTAGATAACCAAGATCTAGACCAAGGATCCCCTCAAATAGAAGAAGAAGAAGGTGACAGTGAAGCAGATTCAAGCCTTAGAGATTCTGCAAATCCTGACAGATACAATGTGGCTCGAGATAGGCAACCTAGATCCCGTAGGCCACCCCAAAGGTATGGCTTCTCAGACCTGGTAGCCTATGCCTTTAACAGTGCAGCTGAAACCATAGGAGAAGAACCCCTTACCTATGAAGAGGCAATGGCTTCTAAAGATGCAAAAAAATGGCAGGAAGCCATGAGATCTGAAATTGCATCTTTAAATAAGAACCACACCTAGAAATTGGTTGAAAAACCAAAAGGGCAGCGAGTGGTAGGTTGTAAATGGCTATATAAAATCAAAGAAGGATCAGGAGATCAATCCAAACCTAGGTTTAAGGCTAGGCTAGTGGCTAGGGGTTTCACTCAAGTTCAAGGAGTTGATTTTAATGAAGTATTCTCCCCAGTTGTGAGGCATACTTCTATAAGAATACTCCTTGCTATCACTGCTCAAATGAACTTGTATCTTGAGCAAATGGATGTCACCACAGCCTTCCTCCATGGGGACCTAGAAGAAAGGATTTTTATGAGCCAACCAAAAGGTTTTGAAGCTAAGGGAGAGGTGGAGAAAGTATGCTTGCTTAAAAAGTCCTTATATGGACTTAAGCAGTCCCCAAGGCAATGGTACCGAAAATTTGATTCGGTTATGTTAGGCCAAGGGTATTTTAGGAGTTCCTATGATTGTTGCATCTATTTCAAACACATATCTGCTAGTATTTCCATATACTTACTGCTCTATGTAGATGACATGCTTATAGCAAGTCATTCTTAAGAAATCCAGCTTCTCAAAGAAAAATTAAGAGCTGAATTTGAAATGAAAGAGCTGGGTGAGGCTAGAAAAATTCTAGGAATGGAAATTACAAGAGATAAGCTTCATAGGAAGATCTACCTTTCTCAGAAATCCTACTTAGAAAAGCTCCTAGATAGGTTTGGTATGGCTGAAGTCAAGACTGTTAGCCTACCTTTTGCAGCACACTTCAAATTATCCTCAGATCAGTCTCCTAATCTTGAGGAAGAGAAAAGGGAAATGGATCATATTCCATATGCTAGTGCTGTAGGCAGTATTATGAATAGCATGGTGTGCACCCGCCCTGATTTAGCCCACGGAATGAGTGTCATTAGTAGATTTATGGCAAATCCAGGGAAATCTCACTGGATGGCAGTGAAATTGATGTTTAGGTATATTAAAGGGTCTATAAGAAATGCTTTAACCTATGGTGGAGCTAAATTAGGAGATAAAGCCAGCATCCTAGGATTCTCGGATGCTAACTATGCTGCTGACCTAGACAAAAGAAGATCAACAACCGGCTATGTCTTCCAACTGTGGAATTCAACTATAAGCTGGAAATCAGGCTTACAGCATGTAGTAGCCTTGTCCACCACAGAGGCTGAATACATAGCTGTAGCTGATGCTTTAAAAGAAGCTATATGGCTTAAGGGTCTAGTTAGTGAGCTCCTAGGTATAGATGTCAAAACAACTTTGATGTGTGACAGTCAAAGTGCAATACATTTGTCCAAAAACCAAGCCCATCATGAAAGAACTAAGCATATAGATGTAAGGCATCATTTCATAAGGCAAATTGTTGAAGATAAAACTGTTTTTCTAACCAAGATTGCAGGAGAAGACAATGCAGCAGACATGTTTACAAAACCAGTCCCTTCAGCAAAACTTAAACACTGCATGAAGATTCTCCAGATAGATCCAGGAGGGTAGTGTTGATTCCAAGAAGTGAAGGTCAAAGATGAAGCCTAATCGAAGTACAAATGGGTGGAGATTTTGTTGTAACATTTGTATTAGATTAGATTAAATGTATTTTTTTATGTTTTGCCGCATAACTTTTCTGTTGTAGGGTTAGATATAACTGCTCTTCTAGAAGGTTTGTTTCTAGAAGGTAGCAGTCGGATATTCATAAGTCTGTTAGTTAGTTGGTTAGGCGGTAGTTAGTGGTTGTACCCGTCTTGTATTCCACTCCCCTATATTCTATAAATAGGGGTCGTGGTCTATAGTCAGGATGCGCCAGAAATCTAGGAGTTTCAGCTTATGTTTCCTATCTTGGTTTGGGTTTGAGTGCGAGAGATTGGGAGTGGCTGGTATTTAGCTTGTATTCCCTAAGTTCTTCCCTTTAGCTTTCAATGTATATGGGCTTAGGGCTAGGTTCTTGTTGTAATCATTCCTTAAGGCTTTCAAGATAGTGGATTTCGATGGTGCCTAGTAGTTTGGATGTAGGTCTTGGATTTCAAGACCGAACCAGGATAAACTCTTGTTGTTTTGTGTGTTCGTGTGTTTGTATGGTTTCCTCTTTTGTGTGTTCTGGTTTTCAGTGAGTTCTTGAGTTAGCTAGGGTTTGATTGAGTTGAGAAAATAAGGTGGAAAGCTGTAAAATACTCTGACAGATTCAATTTGAATGGAATTGCCCTTCTCTAAAAGTGATATCAACTAGATTTGACGTGTGGATACCTTGTCATCTACTTCAATTGCAGATGCATGCTTTCCGATTCAATTTATAGGGTTAATCCACTGTCTGTTCAGGGACTCCGTTTGTCTGTTTTTACGTATCCACATTTCTTGAGCATTTGGCGCAGCATAATTTCCTAGTTTCATTTCTGTCCAATGCCTCAACTTTTAGTGTATTCAAATCTAGACTTCTAGTGCTGGTTACTTTAGTCTCCATGAGCAGGCTGTGAATGTGGTGAAATCAATAGAAGGAAGAGAAAAAGCAGAAAAGACAGTGACAGGGATTATGGATAGTCGCCGGCGTCGGAGTACGAGAGGTGGGCCGGTGGTGAATGAAAAAGCAGAAATGGAGAAAAAGGGCATTATCACACCATCGGTTTAAAGATGAACGAAAGGTGCTAATGTGGAAAAGAAAGAGCAAATAGGACATAAAAGGAAAGAAAAAGCAGGCACGAAAACAGCTTTACCTCGTCGGCTTTTTCTCATCAACCAAACAGATCCAAACCAAAACCCTAACAAACAAGATTGAGAGAATCGACCTGGTGAGCGAGCATGGATGCATGGGCGCGGCTCCCCCTGATGTCCTGCTTGTAAAGCTGCTTATCGTAGGAGATCGACTCCGTGAACCTCTCCACCACGTCGGTGACGCTCTCTTGGAACCGGCCGCCCCACAGCTTGGCCTCCTTCTTCGTCTCCTCTGGCAGGCTCATCTTCGCCGTCGCGCGAGGCACCGCAGGGCGTTCGCCGCTGAGAGAGAGCGAGAGGCGGCGAGGCCTCCGAGAAGAGCGCGTGGCGGGGGAGAAGAGAGAAGCGATCGGAGAACAAGCGGAAGAAGAGACCAAGAGTGACTCCATTGTGGTGGCGGCAACGGCAATGGCGGCGGGAAGAGTGAAAGCGGGTGCGGCAGTGGGAGAGCTGAGCTGAGTGGGAAGTGGGCTTTTCACGGCCCAGCCTGCAGTTTCAAAAAAAATTAAGTGGGCCCAGCCATGGCAGATAGTAAAGGTAGGTTGATTCCCGAATCTTTTGATTTTAGTAACTTTTTCAGTACGAAGATGTGTGTCCTTTGTCGTTTTATACTATTTCTTCTTTATTTATTGTTAGGGGTAAAAATGAGTTTTTATAGTACCAACTCATAGATCAACTAATAAAGGAAGAATGTGTTGGGAGTGTTACTCTTTTGACCCTCAGATCTCGTGTTTGAGCACTACTCAAGAGAAAAAATTTAACATTCTGGATAATCTTAAAAATCGAAAGACTGTCTGACAGCCCTCACATTTGTAAAAGAAAGTGTTAGGAGTTGAACGTGTTGTTGGGTATCTTAATTTACATCCTTTGCATGAATCGTGGAACCGAGTTGCGGTAGCGCTCCTGATAGTGCGTTAACCAAAAAAAATAAATTTTTAGTTAGGATAAAACACATTTTGTAAATATATATTATTTTTAAAATCAATTAATATTTTTAAAACGAGGTGGAAGTAACAAATTGATACTAGGAGACTCCTGAGTCAATATTTGAAATAGAATTCAACTTTGTTGAGTTGATATATTTATTATTATTATTATTATTATTATTAAATTAAGACTATGTCTTGTCTCCTAGCTCCTGCCTCTTAGCTTGGTCCTGGTCAAAGTTCTCCTCCCTCGGGGAATCCTACCTACCATAGTACCATACCAAAAACCAATAAGATCAAAATCCTATAAAATTAAGATCCAGTTACAATCAGTTCCAATTACAAAATAAAATATTTAGTCTAATATATGCTATAGAATTCAAATGATACATGCATGTGTCCTAGGAAGAAATTAATATGTGATTAAATATTAAGTGCCATTTGGAAGATATCCAAATTCATCACGCCACATGATCAAATCAAATGCCCCGATAATTACTAAGTATGGCTTAAGACTTCAACTCTTTAATTATTGTATCTTATGATATTTGAACACTTCTTAAATAGGGTTTTGGGTAGAAATCATGCTCAAATTATCTCTTGAGTGGGCTATAAAAATCTTTAATTTTCTAACAATAAATACCCATCAATTCTTTCTTAATTTATTATTTTACTTGACCTTTCATTATTAAGTATTAACATAATAATTAAAATATACGAGGAATGATGAATATCCCCAACTTAAAAAAAAAAATTAATCACTATTGCTAGGGGGCCTTCTTTGAGCAACATCACCTCCCAATCAAATGCTTGTCCACATGTGTCTTTAGGACACAGGTTAAATAGTTGGATCACGATAAACTAAAATTTATATTGGTAGATTGTTCTTTCGATTTTTTACTTTGTACTGTGAAAGAAAGCCTCCACTTACAATTTAGCTTATCTATCGAAATCAAAAACACAAGTAGTGGGAATCGTGCAAGAACGATAATCTCAAATGCTTGTCACATCTATAAATTAAATGAATTATTTTTTTTTGTTTTGTATAAAGAATAAACTATGCTGCAAGAATAATAAATAAAATTATTAATTTAAATATACTTAGGTCAAGATGAATTTGTGATTTTGTACATACTCTAAGATTCGTTCTTGACATGTTTTTTGAAATGGGCATCCAAATCCACCATACCATAGATCTTTAATATTTATGTGTGCTCGTGTCAATTTGGCTCTTAAACCACCCTAATAGGGTTTTATGGGTACCCATTATGACGAGTTCCTATTTTTAATTTTGGGTACATTAAAAAATTTAAGATCTTGTCAATTAATTTAATTTTATTTGTTATTAATTAGAATAAAGAATAAGTTATTTTAAGATTATCTTACCTTTATCTCTTGTGCACTTAGCTAACTTCATATATTATATTAAGAGTTATTAGTAATATCATTTATTAGTTATTTCTATTTAAAATTATGAAGTTTATGATGTATAAACATTAAAATATTAGCTCGATCAAGAATCAAATATCTAGTCTAAAACTTATAATGTGATGTTTTTGAATGCTATTACCACTAAATTATCACATCAGATTGTGATAAAATTTTTAACAATCAAACTTGTAATAAGGTATTTTTAAATATTTTATAAAACTAGAGATAATTAGATCAAAATATGCGAAAACTTGATTGTCAAAAAGGAAAGAGACGTAGTACTTATAAAAAGTTATGAGTTACAAATCAAATCTTGCCAATCATTGTCTTTTTAATCTCTTTTTTATGTAACTCTATAAACGTCATCGTAACACATGAATCAAACAAATACGAAAGATTCTAATTAAATAAAAAGACAATTCCAACAACTGATATCATAATTGTATAAAATGTGAACTTTATGAGTCGAATTTCTCCACTAAAATTATATTAGATAAGACACATAACAAGAAACATTTGAATTTAAATAAAAATTATCTTGATATAGACTATTACACATTTCAAAATACCTAAAAAAATAAACAAGTGATAAATTCATTACGCCTAACAATAAGCATATAATAATACACAAATCTTCTCATATATAATTCAAAAGTCATCAAGTAATCAAAAACTAAATTAAATCGTTTGTCCCATATGAATACTGTAGAACCCTCAAACCAGCTAAGATATGGGAAGGAAAGGAAGAATTTGCCACGAACTGGGGTTTGGGAAGTCAGAGGTGGCTGGGCTGGCTTTGCCGTCTTTGCAAGATGCAATGGAAGTGCACCAACCAACCCAACCAAACCAAACAAATTCCAGCGAGCCCAGCAACGGCCTGTAGATTTGTGCCACCTGTGCCTGTGATGTAAGACGATTCCACTTGCACCGCATGGTGATATTGTCGCATCGGACGGTGAACCCACCACGTGACAGCCCAACATTAAGCAGAAGCCAGATTGTTTGTCTCGTCTAATCGCAATGGAATATATAATATAATATAATATTATGGCCATTATCGTATAATATAATTCTCAGGCGGAGGAGTAGTGTTGGCAACCTCACAGCTGTGGCCTGTGGTTTGGTCGTTGTCATGGCTTTGGTTTGGTCTCACTAGGGCTAGGCGAAGGGCAAAACTGTAATTAGAGTGAGGCGGAGTTAGACGTTAGGTGAGCAAATGGAATGGGTGGACGGCGATTACTTGCGGCACGCGGACACACCCAACCGGCTGGTCGTATGAGCCGCCACGTCACCCGTGGGTCCCATCCGCCACTGTGCAACCGAAGCGGCCGCCAGCCAAGCATTCCAAGTCTGACCTGGCAATCCTCTTTTGGACCTTTTGTAAAATTCTCTCCTCTGTGTGCACAGCAAGGCAAAGTTTGTGTGCTTCAACAACACTCCATGCATCTGTCGTGCGGGCCAATCAATCTCTTCCATGTGGACGCAACTGCTGACTTACAGACACTTTTATTTTGTACAGCCATAATAGTGAAAGGTCTTTATATAATATGTTATTTTATTATATATCAAGCTTTTGTATCGCTTAAAATATCAATGAATTTTATAATATAGATAAGGGGTATAATAACACGTGTCGCGCAGGTAATCGTGATGCACTGGCTTTGAAGATGAACTTCACCGTTGAGCCCATGAACCTAAATGCAGGGGATGATAGCTCCTTGACGAAAGAGAGAAAGGGAGAACTTGGTCGCTTACTGTTAAATTATTTAAAGATTCAACGAACACACGCGGCTGCCAACGTACAAGAAACTACCTCTCTGTTTCTTACTGGATCTCTTAAAATCGATTTATCTGGATCGAGGAGTCACAAATTCTTTCCATAACCATTCTTTGATTTTTCACTGAAAAATCGAATCTCCAGGTTTCTATCGACCGATCGGTCGGTCGGTCGGTCGGTCACGCGCTTATCAGCCCTGTCTATACATACGATTCCATTGGATTTTGATATGAATTTTGGTTAAATATTCGAAGTTGGACAGAGAAGGGTGAGAATCAGAGGGGTTTCCGAAGTTGGATCTGGAGTTTGCATCTCAACTTCGTTTGCATAGTGAGATCAATAGAATCGTGCGTGCATTTTGGTGGACTTAGTCGTAAGTTTTTCGCGAGTTATTTGGGGTTTTAATCAAATCGTTACCTGACTTTGCTTTCGAATTTCTAGATCTATTTTTGGAAGTCTTTTATGGTTGGTTATATATGGTGAGAAGAGCTAGATTTTTGTGGGTCAACTTTTTATCAAAATAAAGGTTCCATTGCCCGTTTGATTGCTGAAGAAACCTTTATAGTGTTCTTCTGTAAAATTGTCCATCTTCGCATCTCATTCGGCATGTACCCCATTCTGTGTGCCGCCATTCGATAGTTCAATTTTCTTATTCAGTATAAGCGCTAGTCTGACATTTCAAATCATTATTGGGCCGCAAGATCATTGGATTTATTTTCAGTTCTCTTTTCTGAATCAGTGAAGCATTTTGTGGGCGCATATGGCCTTGTCATTTACTCATTTGTCTTGGTGGTTGAGTGGAAGGCATCGAGAACCTAAAATTTCCAAGGGGTCTTCTTTAAAATCTTCATCTGATTCAGGTTTGATGGATTTGGATAACGTGAAATTCCCTTTGGTTAACGGAGGCAATGCCAGCTCCTCACCTAGAAGGGTTAAGCGAAAATGGCGAAGTCGGGAGAAAAGGAAAATTGACCATGAATATGATGTTGTACTGGTGCCATCAGACGGTGATTGTGTTTCTGGGTCTGAATCTGATGGCTCAGATTGGTCAATTGGATGGTTGGAACCTCATGGCCCTGAGTTTCGGAGTGATGCTGATTCAGATGATAGTTTTGCTGTCTTGGTTCCTTGCTATGGGCGAGGACGTATGGACATGGAGGGAAATCTAGGGGAAAAGCTTATGCACGCCATCAGAAATGTGCCAGATATCTATGCTGCTGCTGGTAAGAATCTCTTTCTTCAGACTTTTACATTTGTATTTATTAATTTTCTTTTTCCCTTTCCATTTCTTTATTGGTATGAACTCGATGATTCATTTTGGATGTGAGGTGGAGGTTTATTTCTTGCTTGATTGTGATATGTACCTTGGCTTTTGTATAATCAGAAAAAATTGCTAGGCTACTTGAAAACGTCAGGCTTTGCATTCATATGAGTAGCATCAAGAATTATTTCATGTCCAAAAGGCAAACTCTCTAATTCATTTCTTGAAAGCGTTGTGCATTAATCCTCAAATGTTTTGGATCTAAATTAGAGTTAACATCTGCCTCTTTGGTTTGTTCGCAGCCTCATGGAAAATATGAATATTAGGAAGGGTGAATTCCAGCTTGCATCTGATTAAATGTAAATGCAAAATCTTTAGGTTTGAAATTCTTTGTTGATTGGAATCCAATTGAAGATTTGAAAAATCATGTGCCTGTGAACTAAAATTATGCTTATATGAGTGATTAATATAAACTCTCAGTTGACTAGTGCCTTTGAATTGTTAAAGCAGCGTGCTTATATGAGCAAGTAATGAGAACTCTCACTTGGCTAGTGCCTTTGAGTTATCCAAGCTTTTAATTTCATTGCATCATGTTGATGATATCAAATGTGTATTTAGAGGAAAAATATGTTCACACAAAATAATTCTATATTGGAGACATTTCCACGTGTTGCGTTCTAAAGTATTGACTAGTGCCTTTGAGTTTAACAAATGTGTAGTCAATTTCTCAAGAGAATCTGTGCAGAGATCTGAACTAGAGAGGTATTTACTTGGTCCCGGTGTTGATTTGTTCCTACCTCCAAGTTCAATACTGGGCTTCTGTGGACATTAAAATTGTCAAGTCCTTAATGCTGGTACCTTTATTGTATGCTTGCCTAGGGACTTGCCTATTCATTTTGGTTACTAAACAACAACAACAAGCCTTAATCCCACTGGGTGGGGTGGGGTGGGGTTGATTACACAAATTGTAGACCTCCACTTATCTCTATCTATATCCTTTGTAAGAACATTACAGTTTATGCCATATTTAAGGGTTTCCCTTGTTTTTTTTTTTTTGGGTCTTACTTTCCCCCTTTTTCTACAAATTTTCTCCATTTCATTTACCGCCTCATAAGTGCACCTATTTATTTTCTTCTCACATGTCCAAACTACACGAATTGTCTCCTGCTACTTATATCCAAGAGGTGCAACTCTAAGCTTATTATATATGATCGTTTCTTATTTGCCTTTTTTTTTTTCTTTGTATGACTACACATCCATCATAGTATCCTCATTTCAGTTATGCTCAAAGAAGTAAGGGAACAATGTAGATCCTTGATGTAATCCACTTATAATGGAAAAAGTCTTGGTATTTTCTTTGCAAGTCCTAACATATGTTTTTGCTTGATGATACATGTCCTTAATAACTTATATATAACGTAGAGAGACTATCATATGCTTTTTCCAAGTCTCTAATATCATGTGCAAAACCTTTTACTTATTTTTGGACCTTCCCTTTCGATGTCTCAGTAAGTAAATAGGTTCAATTATACACCTTCCCTGACATAAAACCAAATTGGTTTTCAGAGACCTTGGTTTGTCTCCTTAGCCTTTGCTCAATTGCTCTCGCCCAAAATTTCATAGTGCAGTTCATTAGTTTGATCGTTTTATAATTTTCACAACTATGAATATCTCTTTTATTCTTATAAATAGGTATTCAATTGTTCTTTCTCAACAAGGTGAGAAAATGCTCT
Source organism: Diospyros kaki (assembly GCA_036245055.1). Classification (NCBI taxonomy): domain Eukaryota; kingdom Viridiplantae; phylum Streptophyta; class Magnoliopsida; order Ericales; family Ebenaceae; genus Diospyros; species Diospyros kaki. Next base: position 11,922,737 of record BSEG01000015.1, on the reverse strand, counting down.
ATCTCTAGTGGAAAACTTGTTTCAATTATTCTAGATGTTTAGAATTGTAAATTTTACCTCATTATTGGCTCAAAATATTCCATTGCACCGTTGCCTCATCATCTGTGTAAACTGTTCTAGATTGAACTATATGCTTCTACACAGCAGTGCTGTTTTTCTAGCCATGTTTCGTTCTCTGTCTTGGCATCCCATTATAGTTTGATAGCCTCCCAAGCTGGTTAGTTTGTGGCACAACTAATATAATTGAAGGGAAATGCCTGTGTTTGCCACTATAACCTCTCTTCATAAGGCAGGAGCTAATCTCAAGCAGATTCATGAAGATTTTGTTAGACATTGTCTTAGGTTCCATCTATCTAACAAAATGATCCCATGATGGTTTTTTTTTTCCCTGCCTGGGAATGTACTAGCTAAAGAGCTGATTAGCCTGTCCCTGACGGCATAGGGAAGTTCACAATAAAAGTCTAAACAACTCAAAAGTGGCAGACTGTTGTATTCAATTACCATTAATAATTTGGTTTTTCTGAATCTATATGGTCAGTTACATTATGGAAGTCAAGTCTAAACAAGTCAAACTGTTGTTTATTTTACCATTACTATTTTATTTCTGAACCTACACGGTCTAATTTATTGCATTCATCATTATTATTTGCATAACTGAAACTGAAACTGAAACCTGCTGATATTTGATATTTCCATTATTTGCCCGTGCTAGTTGAGCATTGTATTTAGCATTGGGTCAATGATTTAAGCAGAACCTTCCCTGTCAGTATTACATCATATGATAACCTTGAAGATTTTCTGCTATATCCTCTTATTTTAATTTTGTGATAACTACGAATCTGATGTGGGCAAATATCTGAATTTGTTTGGTTCTTATTAGATTAAATTTAATAGATATGAGATTATGCCTAATGCTCTAATTTAACTAGCAAATGTTGCAATGTGTTATCGACAAATAATAATGGTCCATGGGCATGTTTTCATCCTTTTCTATATGTATCTTATATAGCCAACCCCACATGGGTGGGATAAAGGCTTGACATACTGTTGTTTTCAGTGCGTGTCACTTTTCTCAGTCTGTCAAATGATGTTAGGATTTTTTGTTGAAAATGCATACGTTTAAATCAAAAGAAAAGCCAAATCCTGAATTTCTTACTTTCCTATTACTTGTATAATTTGTAATTTGTTTGTAATTCTCTCCTCCGCAGAGAGCAAGAAGTACATGGAACAATGGCTCTCCTCTCTCCAGAACGGCTGACATCAATGAAACCTATGGTTGCAGATAAACTCGGTCATGTTGCTCCTGCTTCTTCTTAGTTTTCTGGAGTAAGTTCTGTGTCATCATACAAATAAAACTTCTAGAAAAAAAAGAATAAATTATAGATCGAAGGAGGGGATTTGCGCTGCCATAATCTAATTAGTGGAAGATAATGGACTATCTTGGGGTTTTAGCAGTTTGTGAGTGGGCATGCCGAGCATGTAGAATAAAAAGCTACTGTTGCTGGGTATTATTATTTCCTTCATATGATGTTGACTAGACAGAGCAGCCCGTTGTCTCCTGAACAAAGATGGAAAATGCTCTGCAAGTGTGCGTGGTTGGTGTGTGCTAGCGTATTCTTTTATGTAAATATGATTGTAAATATCTGATGGTCGTTGTGAATAGTTCCTACTTTCCAATCAGAGTGGCGTTTAAAAAAGATGAAGAATGTATTGCTGTCTGTAAAAAATTGGACTATGTTTTAGTTATTGCTTCTGTAAATATTTATTTTACTGTTAAATAAGTTTGAATCACATCTCTCTCTCTCTCTCTCTCAGGTGTTATACTTTTGTTAGCTGTGCCCTCCATAGTCCATTCTACTCCACACTATATTATAAATAATTTCTTCTCTATTCTAATTTTACTTTAAAATTTTTATTTATTTCGACCATATTTTTTATTCTCTTCTCTATTTGACTCTTTATTTTATTTATTTATTAATAAATTTTAAATTTATTTATTTTATCTTACATATAATCAATAATCAAATACATAAATATATAAAATTAATAATTAAATATACAAAATAATCAGATACATACATACACAAAATCAATAATAAAATATATAAAATAATTAAATATACGCATATACAAAATCAATAACTATACACACAATATCACTCATTTAAATACAAAATGTCACAAAATCACAAACTAGTATCCAGTGCGATTTGCTCCTCGTCAAAGAAGAAGTCGTTGCTAGTTTTGCTGGTTGTTGTCGCGGCTTTTGCCAGATCTGACAATTGGAGCCCTGATTTAGTCTTTCGCCGCGCCTACACCTCGTTTTCTCCGAATTTGCTGGTTGCCACCTCTTTCAGCGTTGATGGCCATTTGGGGAGAGGGGGGAGAAGGCAAGGATGAACAATTTCGGGGATTTGGCTATGGCGAGGGTTTTCAATTTGGGGAGAGAATTTGGCTATGGCGAGCTCTATTGAGCTGGATTTCTAGATTTGGCTCCCTATTTTTATGTTTGGCAAGCAGAATAGCTCCCCGTTAGAGTAAGCTTAGTGGGTTCAATTTTGAATCTCTATCTCTCTCACTCAATAGGGTGTCGTGTTTAAAAGCCTGACATTATTAGGACCCATTTTGTCTTTTCTTAATTCAAAAGTTATGGATGGCATCCAGAAAGTAATGATATTCTACGAGTACAGACATTTCAAGAAGACAAAAATGATATGTGGATGCCATTTTTTATACCATTTTCGCAGTTTCTTGCATACAGATGCAGTCAAAAAAGATTGAGACTTTGCCTTGTTTTTCTACTTGTATACTGTCTGCACAATGAACCCTTCCTTCTATTTTCTATTTATGAACTACAAGTGCGTTTATTAATTTGCATAAAAAGAAAATATTTTTTAAGTAATTAAATTATATAGAATTAAATTTTAAGAAAAATATTTAAAAATTATTATATATATATTTTTAATTTTACATGTTTGATTGCCACATTTTTTTTTCAGAGAGTTGGAAGGGGGTTGCCGTGAACAACCCGGCACTCAGCCTCCACTCTCAGATTGGCTGTTGTCCTCCAAATCCTAATTTCCACTTGCTGTCGTCCTCCAAACCATCAGGTTCGTCACAGTAAGTACTCTAATCACTCTGGATCGAGTGCAATAGCGCATCGAACGGACTGTATCTCATCGAGTTCACGCTGTGGTTACTATAGTTAAGCGCATCGAAAGGCCGAAAAAGGGTGTCCTTACCTTGCGAGATGATCTCGGCCCTCGATTTCAACACTCCGTCGATGGCGTGCCCCACTGTTTCCAGGGATCCGTGAGCCACCGACGCGCCGGCCTCGATCGACGTCGGCAGATCCTTCATGGCGAGGGTTGCGACCTCGCGAAACACCACCGTTTCCTTCTGCAGGCCCGACCCGAATTCCTTCAGATCCCGCCGGTATATCTCGATAACTGACTCAGATCGGTTCGCTAGGGTCTTCCAAAGAACTCCGATGCTCCACGCTCTTACACCGGCATTGGGACCCGGATTACGGTTTGACTCAGCTTCTTCTTCGCCTTGGGTTGAACTCCCATTGGAGCGGCTGTCGTCGTCGCCACTACCATGGCCGTCGCCTACGTCTTCTCCAGTCACCAATCCTTCTTCTCTGTTGATGGGCAGTGGTAGAAGGAGAAGACCAGCGTGCCCCCAAGGAAAAATCAATCCCAACATAAGTGAGAAAAGAGTATCACGTGATTACAAGTTAAAAAATATTTTTTTTTAAAAAAATTAATCAATTAAATACTTCAAAAATTAAAATTTAGATAAAAAATGATCATTTTTTATAAGAAAGGTGACCAATTAATTATACGATGAATTCTAAAACAGACGCTACATGATGGATTCTTAAAACTTTAGAGAGAGTTTCTAGAATCCTCCGGAATCTTTAATTGGAAAGACAAATTTCATGAATGCAATAAGCTTGAAAGTCCAATAATATTAAAGCAGCTTCCTTTGAAAAGCTTGCACAAGTAATTAAGAGGAAGGATACAAACGAAGAAAAGGAAGCCTAATCGTGTTCAAAGACAAAGACTGCGACAGTGCCATGTGCCATTTTCCATTTTCCTGTACATTATCGACTTACTGTTTCCTGACAGCTCCATGTTCAAGTAAGAAGAGCCCTCTTTTTCCATTGCCCTCTTTGCCATATCTTTGAGTTCCTTTGCTCTTTGCCTCCTCTTTTCCCCTTCCACCCCTTTTTCCATCACTTTCTCTACAGCCCCTCTGATTTCTTCCCTCTTCACCACCACTCCAAACTTCTCTTCATCTCCAAGTTTCACGGCCACCTGAGCCCCAACACTCACTCCAATCTCCAGCACCTCCACAGCCAGCTTCTCGTTGAGGAACTGCTCGTTGAATATTGGCCAAGTCACCATTGGCAAACCAGCTGAGACCCCCTCCAAGGTTGAGTTCCAGCCACAATGTGTAAGGAATGCCCCCACAGAAGGGTGGGATAAGATCAGTACTTGTGGTGCCCACCCCCGGATAACAAGACCTCGCCCCTTCGTTCTCTCCTGGAATCCATCTTCTTGCATCCATTTCCATATCTCATCCGTTATTTCGCCTCCTCTTACGACCCAAACAAATGGGTACTTGCTGGCCTCCAAGGCTGATCCAAGCTCCATCAGCTGGGGAAGCGAAAGCCGGCTGACGCTTCCAAGGCAGGCGTAGACCACCGATCCCGGCTCCTGTTTGTCAAGCCAGCTTAGGCACTTGTGTTCATCAATGGAAGACTTGTTCCCTCTGTGAGCCTTATCTGTGTTGTCCTTGTTGCACAATGACAGTGGCCCAATGCACCAAACTTTATCTCCTTTCACCCTCTTGATTTCTTGGATGTATCTTGGCTCTAGCTCCTCAAAGCTATTGATCACCTCCCCATAAGCCTCTGCTGCAGCTTCACTTACTCTGTCACAGAATTCCTTTGCTTTTTCCGAGTGTGGATTGAGTGTCACAGGCAGCTGAGCTTTCGTAAACTCAATTTTATCGGGCAAACCAGGCACCAAAAAGGGCTCAGAATCCCCCAAATCCTCATGAACTCCAGAGGTAGACAAGTTGTGGGAGCATAACATGTTGAAGCAGCTCATCCCATCAAAGATGATCCTTGGAACTTTGAATTTCCTAGCTGTCTCAGCCACCCAAGGCAGATACATATCAGCTATTAAGAAACCTGGCTTGGGTTTGATGCTCTCAAACAACTCCTCAAAGGGCTCCTGCAGCATGGCAAGAGCCAGAAACCAGTTCTTTATCATGTCCGGGTGGGGAAGGGCATCCACAGTTTCACAGCCCTCCGGGAGGCCAGCCTCTTGAAACGGGAACCGGATGTGGCGCACGCAGATCGAGAGCCCAGACTCCCCCTGGGTCACCCGGTCGATGGCCGGCGCGAACCTCGAGGCGATCTGGGGGGTGGTGATGAGGGTGACAGTGGCACCATGTTGGGCCAACAGCTTGGCCATGTCCACCATGGGGATGAAGTGGCCTGGGGTGCTTAGAGGCACCATAGTGATGTGAACTTGTTGAGCCATGTATTTGGTGCTGGCTGGCTGGCTGGATAACAATGGATGGATGGATGGATGGAATATGGGCGAAGAGTGAAGAGAAAAGTGTAGATTTATATAGAAGGAAAGGCCAACAAGCTTTTGGGCGATGAGTGAAGAGAAAGGAAAATGTTAGAAAGTCCGATGTGATTACCCACGAGATGATAGAAAGGGGGCAAAAAGACATTTTTGCCCCCATGCTTGCTCTCTCCTTCCCCTCTCATGTATTTGCCCCACCCCTACTTCTTTCCCTCGCCTCCCATGGCCGTTGCCCTAGCCTCGCCCTCGTCCTCGCCTCGTCTCGTTGCTATGCCTCCGTCGCCTCGTCGGCCTCGCCTCCATCGCCTCGTTGCCATCGCCGCCTTGCTTCGCCCGATCGTCGCTGAAGATGCAGCGACGATCGGGCGAGACGAGGTGACGATGTCAGCGAGGCGATGGAGGCGCAGCGGCGAGGCTAGGGCATCGGCCATGGGAGGCAAGGAAGAGAAGCAGGGGCGGGACAGTGACCCACTTTACAAATTTATAAAGTGAGCGGGGGTAATTTTGTCTTTTTGCCCCTTATCTGTAAAGATCTCTGTGAGTCTTTCTGACTCTGTAGTGGAACTCGAAGAGAAAAGTATAGATTTATGCTGACGAAAAAGGCAACAAACTTGTGAATTTGATGACGCAAGAGCCTACGTTAGCATGGAAGTTTCCATGGACAAAAGAACAAAAACATTCATGTTGTTGTAAGGGCAGAAACCTAGCATGCTTGCTGCCTCTCCGCCACACTTCCAATGTGCTTGTGACAAATCCAATGTACTCTATATATTTCTCTATTTTATTTGCCTAGATTGTCATTTGCCAATCTTTTACCAACCCAAATGTTAGCTTTTATCTCGTGTGAATTTGAATTTGAATTTGAATATTGATAAAAAAAGAAAAAAAAAAAAAAAGAGTTGATTGGAAAAGGGGGCCATGCTACCGTTTAGCCATGGAAAATAGACATTAATTTGAAGCGCCTTTTAAGGATTTCGTGAAGAATTATTAAGAAAAGTGAAATAACATCATTAGCTCTCATCTCATGGTTGATGAAGTCCAAAAGAATTTGAATTATAGCTAATTACTCTGCTTTGATTCAGTGATTTATTCGTCGACCTGGTGAAGAGGAAAGCCTTTCACGATACCTTCTGCAGTTTCAACTTTCAACTGCTGCACTGTAGGACGTCGGGTATAAAATGGCTTGCGGAAGGGCATCGTTGTCCATTACATGGTTGATTCTAGCGATTGGAACCACTTAGCCATTTACAGTACGTCCAAGAGCAGATTCGGAGATTTTAGGGGTTCTAAACAAAAATTTTTTATGAAGTCTTTTACGATTATATTTAAAAATAAAATTAATATAAATAAAAAAAATTATTATATAAAAATCATAATATTTCGCTTTAAATTTATTTTTTTAACATTTTTAGATGAAAAATCAACAATTAAACTATTATAATTAATTTGTTCCAATATATATTTTTCAATAGATACCATCGTCAATCCATTAGTGTAGATTCACTAATAACAAAGGGATAACAAATGTTGAAATATATACACAAAATTAATTAATAATTTAAGGACAAATAAACAAAATTAAAAGATATACTTGATAAGTCACACAACGGAATGACGAGGACAAAAATGGAATTGTTGAAGAGAAGACGTAGTTGTGAAATTGGTTAGATTAAGGATCTATGCCTATGCAGATTGATGGCAGATGCCAATGACAATAGATGGATAAAAAATTAAGAAGGAGAGGAACTGAGGAAGATGATAGAGTTGCGGCCACTGTTATGCACATGAAAATAATTGTGATATAATCATACATGAGGGAGATTGAGATTAATTAAAAATACATGGAATAGTTGTGAGGGAATGGGTGCCACTACAAAGCCCATATGAATGATATTTATTATTAATAAAAGAATGTGAGAGATTGAGATTAATTAAAAATTGTAGTGATACTTATGAGATTAATTATTGATAAAAGGAAGATGATAAATTGAGATTAATTAAAAATTTACAATGATTTGAAATGGGTATGGGTCCCTTAACATCTCTTCAATTTTCAAATTTATTGTTTTTAAATAATTTAATTTTTTTAATTAATTTAAAATCTAAAAATTGAAATAGGCATGGCCCCATAAGTGGCTTGAAATAGGCATGGGCCTTAGGCGGCTGCCTAGACAGCCTATGCCTAGGGCCAGCCATGCACCCCTCATTGTCAACCCCACTCAATACCTGATTCATTCAGGTCGTATAAAATGGCTTGTGGAAGGGCATTGTTGGCCATTGTATACAACAGATTCTGATGAAAGGAAGTGGCTTCAAGGGTCTTTGGTTGAGCGGTTTGATAGCTTATAAATTGTCAATGAAACTTAAACACTATATAGGTTATTTAATTACATGTTTGTTAAAAATTTAAATATTGCCAAACTTAAATAACTTCCCTTGCCCCCACCCCACACTTTTTTCAAAACACTATCTATAACTTAGTTGACCAAGTATTTTATAATTTTAGCTTCCAATTACTATCATATTTTCAACCTTAAAATATTTAATACTCTCTTTGCCCTCCCTTCATTTCCTTCTCATCGTCGCCTCTCTCTCATCCATGGCTGCTATCGCCTTTCATTTCTTTCTTATCGCCACCTTCAGCCCATCCCCATCGCCGTTGCCTTCCGTATATTGTTGTCTATTGCTGACTCGTCCATCTTCGTTTTTTGCCATCATTGACTCTATCTCCATTGCGACCGCTATCTTTATCGTTACCTCCTCCATCCTGAGAAATTCTATTCGCAGCCCGGTAAATTACTCTTCAAAGCCTACTCAAAATAAAATTTTAATTTTACTCTTTACAGCCACTAAAATTACTCTTTACAGCCCTTAATTTCCAAATATGCCCTCACAGCCACACCAATTCCCTCAACCACACCATTGCTCACGTTCCTTAAACAAACCCTAATAATCACCGGCAAGTGTTTTGCAAAGAAAAAGAAATTCGGACTGCAAAATCAGGTACGTGTTAAATCTCTCAATGTTAGTTCTTCAGTCATCGTACCAAGTTGGTGCGATAATGGCAGCATCGCCATTGACCGCGATAATGGCAACCAAGATTCGGCCACCATTATTGCAGTTGACGAAGGCCGCGATGCTGCCATCGTCGCTAGGGTGGGGGTGGGGGTGGGGGAGGGGGAGGGCGGTTCTAGGTGTAACGCCCCGCTTTCTCGAGCGCGTTATAACTTGGGATAATTCTAGGACAATAAATTTTTTTCTTCAAATTTAAAACTAAATTATATCATTCCTTATATCTATCCCAAAATTTTCATTCATTTATCTCGAAAGAGAATCATTAAACACATCATATGCGGAAGCAAGGATCGAACTTGACATCTTAACATTAGTCGAAATTCAGTTCTTACATCATCGCTCTTCAACATAACTTAATACAAAGCATAAGTTCTCAACTAACATTAACCCTAAATAGGGTTATACATCATCATTTTTTCAAAACATCCAGAATTCCAAGTAGTAGAACTTAAATACATGGGCTATATAGCATACATTCCATTCATCATGCACTCTGCTATGTACCATTTCATGGCTCATTCATCCTCATTTCTGCTACAATCTCTATCTGGAACGTTTGAATATTCCAGGGGCATAACCTAAGTTAGATGATAAATCATCTACGTAAGAGAATAATGAACATATTTCGTGCATGAATGTAAAATGTCATTTTCATATCATTTTGGTTTGAGTTGACTGCACCTATTTGCTGCTCCCCATTTTTACAGTCACATCTTTCGAACCCAGGGTGTATGGGTGCACCCTTGGCAGAGCAGCGGTGCCAGTCATATCTCAAACCCTTATGCGATGCACGATCAATAATATCATCGTGAACATATGCATATCTCATCATCAATACATATAAATGCAATTTACATGATATATTCATATCAAGGCATGACAACATGATAAAATCATTTATTTAAAATCAGATTTTGGGTTGAACCACTTACAAACCAAGTATTTTTCATAAAACTAAATCCAGTTGGGAAGTACCACTTACCTTCTCAAACTTATTGGGCTTTCTCGATATTCGCGTATTGCCTTGAAATACGTGTATCGCCTCGATTTGCTTGCCAACCTCAAAATTCACACAAGTCACTTCAATTTAAGCTTCAAGGCACCCTAATCATCATATTTATTTAAATAAGTATTAAAATCTATTTTTCCATCATTTATTATATTTTCTTTATTTTTCTCTCTATTTCTTCATATTTTTCTTCAATAAATCCAAACTAAATATTTCTCAAATATTTTCTCAATTATTTCACTATGAAAATTCATAAAATAATATTCTTGAATTTTTAAAATTTTTTAGAAAATTTTACTCACCTTGATTTAGCCCCTTAGGTTTCCTCGGTATGCGTGTCATATCCTCGAAACCCGTGCCTGAACAATCTTCTTGCCCAAAATCTCCGAAATATTAATAAATATCCACTTCCTATTTTTTGGGATTTTTTCAAAAATGTTCTCCATTTTTTTTTCTATTTTTCCTCCATTTATTTTCTTTTCTTTTTCTTCCCTCATTCTTTTTCCTCCCCAACAACTCACGACCAGCAAGTTTCTTCTTCTCTTTTCTTTTTTTTTTCTTTCTTTTCTTTTTCTTTCTTCTTTTCTTCCTTCTTCTTCTCCCTTCTCCTTCTTCTTCACCCTCGAACTGCCTGCAACCAGTCCGCCCGCCATGCTCAACCGTCGCATGCTACCACCCCGACCACAGTGGCCTTGCCGATCGCCGCTAGCACCCTCACCAACCTTCGTCACAGCCGCTGCCGGTCGCATTTGCTTCACCACCGCTCGCAGCCACCCATTACCTCTGGTCGCAGCTTGCTGCCAGCGGTTGCCATGGCCGCAGCCCATATCCCTTCGAGCTCTCTCTCTCTCTTTCCCTTGCTTATCTCAGATTGCCTGGCCCAAGCTCGAACCCTCTCTCTCTCGCATCTCTCGACAATTTCTCTCCGCTGCAAGCTCTCTTTGCTTCCATTTCCATTCTTTCTTCTTTGCTTTCTTCTTCCTCACATCCTCTATTTATAGCCCTCAGTTGCTCCCTTACCTTACTGCCCATACCTCATTGCATGAAGAACCCTTTTAGCGTGCAAAACCTCCACTGCCAGCCATGATATGGCTTTAATCTTGTAGAGGGTATGGGGTTTGCGTGAACACACACGCATGACATTATATATATATAATTATATATATTATAGCATAATAATAGAAAAATTACATATTTTAAGATAAAAATTCATCTCTATTTCACTTAAACAATTTCCTAATTGCAATTACGCCCTTAAACATTGAATTAAATTGCATTACAATATTGAAAACGCAAAATTAATAACTTCAAAGTTACTCGATAATGACGATTTTGCCTCATTGTCCTCACCTGGCTATCGTTTCATCCCAAAACCACTGAAGGGTTGTTCATTGCAAAAAATCGAAACCCCTCATGCTTTCGTTGACTTCTTGGAAGTCTCTTACGACAATTAGATTTTGTAGCCTAAATAACAATTGCATTTTAGCTGTATCGAAAACCATTCCCGATCATATTTCTTTCGATACCATAAATCTTATCTCGAAACACTCATCGAGACCATATCATTTTCCTTAAACAATTTCACTCTGAGGCATTCCCTACACTCGATTCAATACTTATAACTACTATCAAACCAATTTTTCGGTATTCTAAACTTATCGAAATTACATGGCAGTCTCATGTAAACATGGGGTATTACAAGGAGGCTTCTGAAACCCTCGTACCGCAAGGTTCGAGGGTCTAAACCCGTAATTCTAGGTTTCTCCAATTGGAGAAACTCGAACCGGGAATTTAATATTGTATTTATTTTTTTTATTTGTGGGCCATTTAATTTTTTTTCTTTTTTTTAAATATCATTGATTTCATATTTTTCTCACACATATATTTGTTATTTTTCATATAAATTATATTTTTACATGTTTTTAATAAATCCAATTGTTGTTAATCTTATTATAAACAATTTTATCTGTCATCTTTTATTTTTCATGCATTTAGACATTTAATATAACATTCTTATATCAATTAAATTAATTTTATAATAGATTAATATTATTTTAAAAATTACTGATATGATACATTCATTTATAGGTACGCCACCTCTTTCGACGTTGATGGCCATTTGGGGGGAGTGGGGAGAAGGCAAGGATGACTCCAACAATTTCGAATGTGGCGAGGGTTTTCAATTTTGGGGAGAGAATTTGGCTATGGCGAGCTCTATTGAGCTGGATTTCTAGATTTGGCTCTCTATTTTTATGTTTGGCAAGCAGAATAGCTCCCCGTTAGAGTAAGCTTAGTAGGTTCAATTTTGAATCTCTGTCTCTCTCACCCAGCAGGGTGTCGTGTTTAAAAGCCTGATATTATTAGGACCCATTCTGTCTTTTCTCAATTCAAAAGTTATGGATAACATCAAGAAAGTGATGATATTCTACGAGTAGAGACATTTCAAGAAGACAAAAATGATATGTGGATGCCATTTTTTATACTATTTTCACAGTTTCTTGCATACAGATGCAGTCAGAAAAGATTGAGATTTTGCCTTGTTTTTCTACTTGTATACTGTCCGCACAATGAACCCTTCCTTCTATTTTCTATTTATGAACTACAAGTGCGTTTATTAATTTACATAAAAAGAAAATATTTTTTAAGTAATTAAATTATATAGAAATAAATTTTAAGAAAAATATTAATTAAAAAACATTTAATTGACTTAATATTTAAAACCAAATTGGTTTTCAGAGACCTTAGTTTGTCTCCTTAGCCTTTGCTTAATTGCTTTCGCCCAAAATTTCATAGTGTAGTTCATTACTTTGATCGTTTTATAATTTTCACAACTATGAATATCTCTTTTATTCTTATAAATAGGATTCAATTGTTCTTTCTCAACAAGGTGAGAAAATGCTCTATCTCTAGTGGAAAACTTGTTTCAATTATTCTAGATGTTTAGAATTGTAAATTTTACCTCATTATTGGCTCAAAATATTCCATTGCACCGTTGCCTCATCATCTGTGTAAACTGTTCTGGATTGAACTATATGCTTCTACACAGCGGTGCTGTTTTTCTAGCCATGTTTCGTTCTCTGTCTTGGCATCCCATTATAGTTTGATAGCCTCCCAAGCTGGTTAGTTTGTGGCACAACTAATATAATTGAAGGGAAATGCCTGTGTTTGCCACTATAACCTCTCTTCATAAGGCAGGAGCTAATCTCAAGCAGATTCATGAAGATTTTGTTAGACATTGTCTTAGGTTCCATCTATCTAACAAAATGATCCCATGATGGTTTTTTTTTTCCCTGCCTGGGAATGAACTAGCTAAAGAGCTGATTAGCCTGTCCCTGACGGCATAGGGAAGTTCACAATGAAAGTCTAAACAACTCAAAAGTGGCAGACTGTTTTATTCAATTACCATTAATAATTTGGTTTTTCTGAATCTATATGGTCAGTTACATTATGGAAGTCAAGTCTAAACAAGTCAAACTGTTGTTTATTTTATCATTACTATTTTATTTCTGAACCTACATGGTCTAATTTATTGCATTCATCATTACTATTTGCATAACTGAAACTGAAACTGAAACCTGCTGATATTTGATATTTCCATTATTTGCCCGTGCTAGTTGAGCATTGTATTTAGCATTTGGTCAATGATTTAAGCAGAACCTTCCCTGTCAATATTACATCATATGATAACCTTGAAGATTTTCTGCTATATCCTCTTACTTTAATTTTGTGATAACTACGAATCTGATATGGGCAAATATCTGAATTTGTTTGGTTCTTATTAGATTAAATTTAATAGATATGAGATTATGCCTAATGCTCTAATTTAACTAGCAAATGTTGCAATGTGTTATCGACAAATAATAATGGTCCATGGGCATGTTTTCATCCTTTTCTATATGTATCTTATATAGCCAACCCCACATGGGTGGGATAAAGGCTTGACATACTGTTGTTTTCAGTGTGTGTCACTTTTCTCAGCCTGTCAAATGATGTTAGGATTTTTTGTTAGAAATGCATACATTTAAATCAAAAGAAAAGCCAAATCCTGAATTTCTTACTTTCCTATTACTTGTATAATTTGTAATTTGTTTGTAATTCTCTCCTCCGCAGAGAGCAAGAAGTACATGGAACAATGGCTCTCCTCTCTCCAGAACGGCTGACATCAATGAAACCTATGGTTGCAGATAAACTCGGTCATGTTGCTCCTGCTTCTTCTTAGTTTTCTGGAATAAGTTCTGTGTCATCATACAAATAAAACTTCTAGAAAAAGAAGAATAAATTATAGATCAAAAGAGGGGATTTGCGCTGCCATAATCTAATTAGTGGAAGATAATGGACTGTCTTGGGGTTTTAGCAGTTTGTGAGTGGGCATGCCGAGCTTGTAGAATAAAAAGCTACCGTTGCTGGGTATTATATATAGTTTTGTGTTTCCTTCATACGATGTTGACTGGACAGAGCAGCCCGTTGTCTCCTGAACAAAGATGGAAAATGCTCTGCAAGTGTGCGTGGTTGGTGTGTGCTAGCGTATTCTTTTATGTAAATATGATTGTAAATATCTGATGGTCGTTGTGAATAGTTCTTACTTTCCAATCAGAGTGGCGTTTAAAAAAGATGAAGAATGTATTGCTGTAAATAATTGGACTATGTTTTAGTTATTGCTTCTGTAAATATTTATTTTACTGTTAAATAAGTTTGAATCACATCTCTCTCTCTCTCTCTCTCACAGATGTTATACTTTTGTTAGCTGTGCCCTCCATTCTACTCCACACTATATTATAAATAATTTTCTCTCTATTCTAATTTTACTTTAAAAATTTTATTTATTTCGACCATATTTCTTATTCTCTTCTCTATTTGACTCTTTATTTTATTTATTTATTAATAAATTTTATTCTATTTATTTTATCTTACATATAATTAATAATCAAATACATGAATATATAAAATTAATAATTAAATATACAAATAATTAGATACATACATACACAAAATCAATAATAAAATATATAAAATAATTAAATATACGCATATGCAAAATCAATAACCATATACACAATATCACTCATTTAAATAAAAAATGTCACAAAATCACAAACTAGTATCCAGTGCGATCTGCTCCTCGTCAAAGAAGAAGTGACCGCTAGTTTTGCTAGTTGTTGTCGCGACTTTCGCCGGATCTAACAGTTGGAGCCCTGATTTAGTCTTTCATCGCGCCTACACCTCGTTTTCTCCGAATTTGCTGGTCGCCACCTCTTTCAGCGTTGATGCCATTTGGGGGGAGTGGGGAGAAGGCAAGGATGAACAATTTCGATCGCCACATGTGGCGAGGGTTTTCAATTTTGGGGAGAGAATTTGCCTATGGCGAGCTCTATTGAGCTGGATTTCTAGATTTGGGTCTCTATTTTTATCTTTGGCAAGCAGAATAGCTCCCCGTTAGAATAAGCTCAGTGGGTTCAATTTTGAATCTCTGTCTTTCTCACTCAGCAGGGTGTCGTGTTTAAAAGCCTGACATTATTAGGACCCATTCTGTCTTTTCTCAATTCAAAAGTTATGGATGGCATTAAGAAAGTGATGATATTCAACGAGTAGAGACATTTCAAGAAGACAAAAATGATATGTGGATGCCATTTTTTATACCATTTTCACAATTTCTTGCATAAAGATACAGTCAGAAAAGATTGAGACTTTGCCTTGTTTTTCTACTTGTATACTGTTCGCTCAATGAACCATTCTTTCTATTTTCTATTTATGAACTACAAGTGCGTTTATTAATTTGCATAAAAAGAAAATATTTTTTAAGTAATTAAATTATATAGAATTAAATTTTAAGAAAAATATTTAAAAATTATTATATATATTTTTAATTTTTCATGTTTGATTGCCATTTTTTTTTTCAGAGAGTTGGAAGGGGGTTGTCGTGAACCACCCGGCACTCAGCCTCCACTCTTAGATTGGCTGTTGTCCTCCAAATCCTAATTTCCACTTGTTGTCGTCCTCCAAGCCATCAGGTTCGTCACAGTAAGTACTCTAATCACTCTGGATCGAGTGCAATAGCGCGTCGAACAGACTGTATCTCATCGAGTTCACGCTGTGGTTACTATAGTTAAGCGCATTGGAAGGCCGAAGAAGGGCGTCCTTACCTTGCGAGATGATCTCGGCCGTCGATTTCCACACTCCGTCGATGGCGTGCCCCACTGTTTCTAGGGATCCGTGAGCCACCGACGCGCCGGCCTCGATCGACGTCGGCAGATCCTTCATGGCGCGACTTGCGACCTTGCGAAACACCACCGTTTCCTTCTGCAGGCCCGACCCGAATTCCTTCAGATCCTGCCCGTATATCTCGATAACCGACTCAGATCGGTTCGCTAGGGTCTTCCAAAGACCTCCGACGCTCCACGCTCTTGCATCGGCATTGGGACCCCGGATTACGGTTTGACTCAGCTTCTTCTTCGCCTTGGGTTGAACTCCCATTGGAGCGGCTGTCGTCGTCGCCGCTACCATGGCTGTTGCCTACATCTTCTCCAGTCACCAATCCTTCTTCTCCGTTGATGGGCGGTGGTAGAAGGAGAAGGCCAGCGTGGGTTTTTCCATCTGAACCCCCGCCCCCCAATGAAAAAATCAATCCCAACATAAGTGAGAAAAGAGTATCACGTTATTACAAGTTAAAAAATATTTTTTTTAAAAAAAATTAATCAATCAAATACTTCAAAAATTAAAATTTAGATAAAAAATGATCATTTTTTATAAGAAAGATGACCAATTAAATATACGATGAATTCTAAAACAGACCCTACAATACATGATGGATTCTAAATCTAGGTAAAGGTACAGATTTGGCACCAAACAAGCCCAGATCTACCTGGATGGGACTTCATTGGGACTCTTGTATATAATAGTATTGATTTTAGATGGAGAAACCATCCATCTCCACGGCTTTTCTTTTTATTGTTTGGAGATGAATTAAGGGCTTTACAGAAATAAGACCTTTAGTACAAATGACTGGCTGTAGCTAGAGTTCATATAACTGATCCATATAATGAGGTAAAGGCTTGATAGATTGTCGTCATCTGGATATGGATCCTATAGCACACTTTGTTGGTTTTGGTTGGCTTGATGTTGGTGGCTGCTATTTCAAATGCTGTTTTATTGAGCTGTAGCCTGGTTGGCATAGTTTTGGAAAGGGTTACTTGTCTGCTGATGGCGATATTAGCTATAATAAGCTTGTTAGCATGGTTCAAATGCTGTCTTGTTTGAAATTGTATCTTATAAGAAGCTTTGGTTTTCTTGTCAGGTAAGGACGTGACCAGCTTTGGCCTGCATTCAGGCATATGCTTGTTGCTTGCTCTTGTCTGGGACTCCTGGCTATTTCTTTCCATTGCTAGTATGGTCTTCATCTATCTAGCTTTGTCCTTCCCTGGATTTTCAACTACTGGGAAATGAGTTTATCTTTGTGTTTAGTTTCCAAGAGAGAGTTCTGATAGCATTTAGTTGAAAAAGAAAATATTTTTTAACTTATATGAAAAATAAAAATCACTCCCTAAATAAATTTTTTCATAAAAAATAAGTCAAAACATATTTTAATAGTTATACAATGAAATTTAATTCTTTAAAAAATATAATATGTCAAATAATAAAAATAAAATTTAATTCTTCAAATATGATATTTTTTATAAAATTTTCCTACTATCAAACATATATATAGTAAAGTTGATTCTTTGTGGTTAGAAAACTGAGTCTTTTTTGTGAAATAAAAATTAGGTCAAATATGACTCTCCCAAGATTCTATTAAAGTAGTGCTCGTCAAATCTAAAATGTTTTGAACACTCATTTTTTATGATTAAAAACTTTAGAGAGAGTTTCTAGAATCCTCCAGAATCTTTAATTGGAAAGACAAATTTCATGAATGCAATAAGCTGGAAAGTCCAATAATATTAAAGCAGCTTCCTTTGAAAAGCTTGCACAAGTAATTAAGAGGAAGGATACAAAGGAAGAAAAGGTAGCCTAATCGTGTTCAAAGACAAAGACTGCGACAGTGCCATGTGCCATTTTCCATTTTCCTGTACATTATCGACTTACTGTTTCCTGGCATCTTCAATCAACAGCTCCATGTTCAAGTAAGAAGAGCCCTCTTTTTCCATTGCCCTCTTTGCCATATCTTTGAGTTCCTTTGCTCTTTGCCTCCTCTTTTCCCCTTCCACCCCTTTTTCCATCACTTTCTCTACAGCCCCTCTGATTTCTTCCCTCTTCACCACCACTCCAAACTTCTCTTCATCTCCAAGTTTCACGGCCACCTGAGCCCCAACACTCACTCCAATCTCCAGCACCTCCACAGCCAGCTTCTCGTTGAGGAACTGCTCGTTGAATATTGGCCAAGTCACCATTGGCAAACCAGCTGAGACCCCCTCCAAGGTTGAGTTCCAGCCACAATGTGTAAGGAATGCCCCCACAGAAGGGTGGGATAAGATCAGTACTTGTGGTGCCCACCCCCGGATAACAAGACCTCGCCCCTTCGTTCTCTCCTGGAATCCATCTTCTTTCATCCATTTCCATATCTCATCCGTTATTTCGCCTCCTCTTACGACCCAAACAAATGGGTACTCGCGCAACTGGTGCAAATGTTTCAGTAAAGTCAATTTCTGGAATTTGATTGTAGCCCTTGACAACGAGTCTTGCTTTCAATCGATTTAAAGATCCATCGGAATTTTCTTTGCGTTTGAAAACCCATTTTAGGCCAATTATTTTCCTGTTTGCAGGCCTGTCAGTGAGTTCCCATGTCTCATGTTTGTTGATCATTCTCAATTCTTCTTCCATTGCTTTATGCCAGCCTTCAATCTGAATCGCTTCATCATAAGAGCTTGGTTCAAGAATTGAAACATTACATCGAGCATAAATATCTGCAAGAGATCGTGTTCCACGAACTGCCTCTTCAGATTCTGCATCTGAATATTCAGCATTCCGTTCAAAATTTTCTTCTTCTGGTTGCTGAAAAATAGTCTTCTTTTGCTGTTCAATGATGCCTCGATTTTTAGACCAGTCCCACTTGCTATTCTCAACAAATTTGACATTTCTCGAAGCTACAATTTCTCTGGTTGCAGGCTTAAACAGCCTATATCCCTTTTGGTTACTGCAGTAGCCAATGAAAATTGCTTCTACAGCTCGCGAGTCAAACTTGTCGCGGTTAACCTCTGAGTTCAAGACGTAGCTAAGACTTCCAAAAATTTTCAGGTGACTGAGAGAGGGTTTTATTCCAGTCCATGCTTCATATGGTGTTTGATGTTTGAGAGCCTTTGTCGGTAAGCGATTTAGGATATAAGTAGCCGTGTGTACGGCTTCTGCCCAGAGGAATTTCGGTATATCCTTCTCAAATAACAGACACCTAGACATCTCAAGGATTGTTCTGTTCTTCCGTTCGCAAACACCATTTTGTTGCGGACTGTAAGGCAGTGTAAACTCATGATGAATACCACACTTCGCCATATAATCCTTGAACATTGAGGAAGTATATTCCCCACCGTTATCGGATCTAAATTTCTTAATCCGGCAACCAGATTCATTCTCAACTAATTTCTGGAATTTCTGAAACTCGCAAAGAACTTCAGCCTTCTGCTTCAGAAATCGAACCCACATCATACGTGAGAAATCATCAACAAACAAAAGAAAATACTTACTTCCGTTTAGAGATTCTGTTCTCATGGGACCACAGACATCGCTATGAATTAGCTCCAATTTTCCAGAAGCTCGACGAGAGTTTCCTGAATGAAACGGTAGCTTGCATTGCTTTCCGAATTGACACACTTCACATACAGTATTAGTAGTTTCAAAACATGGCAAACCAGACCCAAATTCAGACAAGAGTTTCAGGTTTTTTGGACTGCAATGTCCTAACCGTTTATGCCATAACTCAAAATCATTCATAGTGCTGGACATTGCTTGCATCGCCAATGGAAAACTTCTATTCCTCATGCTTACTTTGAATAACTCAGTACCATTAGAGTCCGAAACTAGACATGCATTATCCTCAAAATGCAGAATTAATTTCTCTTCCACCAACTGAGGTATACTTAGAAGGTTTAAGACAAGCTTTGGTACGTATAACACATCAGATAAGTGCTTAACTCCAGCATAAGTATTTATAAGAACCGTACCTTTGCCTTTCACTTCTAGTGCCGCTCCATCGCCAATTCTTACTTTGGACCCAGAATACAAATTCAGATCAGTGAAAATCTTCTTATGTGGAGACATATGATTAGAGCACCCGCTGTCCAGCAACCACGTATTGATTTCAGCTTTTTCAGATTTGCAGTGAGCCATGTACAGATGTTCCTCTTCTTCTAACGCAGCTTGAGCAGTCTGGGACTTCGACTCCTTTTTCTTTTTGCAAACATTGGCTGTATGTCCATCTGTATTGCAGATTTTGCAGCGAGCTTCTGGCCTATACCAACACCATTTTGGAGAATGACCAGATCGTTTGCAATGGGTACAAGGTTTGAATTTACCTTTACTTGAACCCTGTTTCCGGTCCGACACCAATAGCTTATCTGAGACCTCTTTGGAGTTCTGAAAAGCCAGTTGATTCTGCTTTCCAAGTTTATAATGAACTGCAAAGGCTCCTTCTGATGTGTCTCGTCCTCGTAATGTCCTTCGAAGCTCTTGAGCTTGAAGGGCATTAATTAATTCAGCAAGCGAAATTTCGGAGATATTCCTCGAATCTTCAAGAGAAGAGATTTTGGATTCAAATCTTTCCGGAAGACTAATCAAGACTTTCTCTACAACTCTCGAATCCTCAAGGTTCTCCCCTAACAGCCGCAATCTGTTGACAATTTCCATCAATCTATCAGCGTATTCTTTAATTGTCTCGGCTTCCTGCATTCGTTGTACTTCAAATTCCCTCTTCAAATTTAGAATTTGCATCCTCTTGGTTTTCTCATTTCCGGCATAAAGTTCTTGCAATCTGTCCCATGCTTCTTTAGGAGAATCGCAGTCCATGATCCGTGTAAAGATTATGTCGGACACGGCTGCATGAATGTGTGAAAGAGCTCGAGGTGCCTTTGACTCCTCCTCCTCACGTTGGCGAATTTGATTGAGAGTTGGATTGGCTACAAGAGGTGGAACGGCACGGGCCGTCTCCACAAATTGCCAAATACCCAGACCCCGTAAGTAGGCCTTCATCTTCACAGCCCATGCTTGGTAATGTTCGCCATTGAAAATAGGTGGAGAAAGTGAGGCACTTGATGAAGACATGGAGAAAGAACAAAGGAAGAGATAGGATTTCCAGAGATGCAAGGCAGGTCCCGTAGGAAAAACAAAGAGGCTCTGATACCACTTGAAGGATATTAAACAATGAAGGTACTGCTCTCCACACATTTTATTGAATGATAAACCAACTTAAATACAAATGGATATTGCTAATCAAAAACTACCCCACAAAATCAGGTGGCTTATTAACCGTAAATGACCAATTCTTCCTCAACTAATCTTGACCTGATCACATAGGAAAAGAGATCTAAAACAGTCTTTACACAACATACTTGCTGGCCTCCAAGGCTGATCCAAGCTCCATCAGCTGGGGAAGCGAAAGCCGGCTGACGCTTCCAAGGCAGGCGTAGACCACCGATCCCGGCTCCTGTTTGTCAAGCCAGCTTAGGCACTTGTGTTCATCAATGGAAGACTTGTTCCCTCTGTGAGCCTTATCTGTGTTGTCCTTGTTGCACAGTGACAGTGGCCCAATGCACCAAACTTTATCTCCTTTCACCCTCTTGATTTCTTGGATGTATCTTGGCTCTAGCTCCTCAAAGCTATTGATCACCTCCCCATAAGCCTCTGCTGCAGCTTCACTTACTCTGTCACAGAATTCCTTTTCTTTTTCCGAGTGTGGATTGAGTGTCACAGGCAGCTGAGCTTTCGTAAACTCAATTTTATCGGGCAAACCAGGCACCAAAAAGGGCTCAGAATCCCCCAAATCCTCATGAACTCCAGAGGTAGACAAGTTGTGGGAGCATAACATGTTGAAGCAGCTCATCCCATCAAAGATGATCCTTGGAACTTTGAATTTCCTAGCTGTCTCAGCCACCCAAGGCAGATACATATCAGCTATTAAGAAACTTGACTTGGGTTTGATGCTCTCAAACAACTCCTCAAAGGGCTCCTGCAGCATGGCAAGAGCCAGAAACCAGTTCTTTATCATGTCCGGGTGGGGAAAGGCATCCACAGTTTCACAGCCCTCCGGGAGGCCAGCCTCTTGAAACGGGAATCGAATGTGGCGCACGCAGATCGAGAGCCCAGACTCCCCCTGGGTCACCCGGTCGATGGCCGGCGCGAACCTCGAGGCAATCTGGGGGGTGGTGATGAGGGTGACAGTGGCACCATGTTGGGCCAACAGCTTGGCCATGTCCACCATGGGGATGAAGTGGCCTGGGGTGCTTAGAGGCACCATAGTGATGTGAACTTGTTGAGCCATGTATTTGGTGCTGGCTGGCTGGCTGGCTGGATAACAATGGATGGATGGATGGATGGAATATGGGCGAAGAGTGAAGAGAAAAGTGTAGATTTATAAAGAAGGAAAGGCCAACAAGCTTTTGGGAGATGAGTGAAGAGAAAAGAAAATGTTAGAAAGTCCGATGTGATTACAGACGAGATGACAGAAAGGGGGCAAAAAGACTTTTTTGCCCCCACGCTTGCTCTCTCCTTCCCCTCTCATGTATTTGCCCCACCCCTACTTCTTTCCCTCGCCTCCCATGGCCGTTGCCCTAGCCTCGCCCTCGTCCTCGCCTCGTCTCGTTGCTACGCCTCCGTCGCCTCGTCGGCCTCGCCTCCATCGCCTCGTTGCCATCGCCGCCTCGCTTCGCCCGATCGTCGCTGAAGATGCAGCGACGATCGGGCGAGACGAGGTGACGATGTCAGCGAGGCGATGGAGGCGCAGCGACGAGGCTAGGGCATCGGCCATGGGAGGTAAGGAAGAGAAGCAGGGGCGGGGCAGTGACCCACTTTACAAATTTATAAAGTGAGCAGGGGTAATTTTGTCTTTTTGCCCCTTATCTGTAAAGATCTCTGTGAGTCTTTCTGGCTCTGTAGTGGAACTCGAAGAGAAAAGTATAGATTTATGCTGACGAAAAAGGCAACAAACTTGTGAATTTGATGACGCAAGAGCCTACGTTAACATGGAAGTTTCCATGGACAAAAGAACAAAAACATTCATGTTGTTGTAAGGGCAGAAACCTAGCATGCTTTCTGCCTCTCCGCCACACTTCCAATGTGCTTGTGACAAATCCAATGTACTCTATATAATTCTCTATTTTATTTGCCTAGAATGTCATTTGCCAATCTTTTACCAACCCAAATGTTAGCTTTTATCTCGTGTGAATTTGAATTTGAATATTGATAAAAAAAAAAAAAAGAGTTGATTGGGAAAGGGGGCCATGCTACCGTTTAGCCATGGAAAATAGACATTAATTTGAAGCGCCTTTTAAGGATTTCGTACAGAATTATTAAGAAAAGTGAAATAACATCATTAGCTCTCATCTCATGGTTGATGAAGTCCAAAAGAATTTGAATTATAGCTAATTACTCTGCTTTGATTCAGTGATTTATTCGTCGACCTGGTGAAGAGGAAATCCTTTCACGGTACCTTCTGCAGTTTCAACTTTCAACTGCTGCACTGTAGGACGTCGGGTATAAAATGGCTTGCGGAAGGGCATCGTTGTCCATTACATGGTTGATTCTAGCGATTGGAACCACTTAGCCATTCACAGTACGTCCAAGAGCCGATTCGGAGATTTTAGGGGTTCTAAACAAAATTTTTTTATGAAGTCCTTTACGATTATATTTAAAAATAAAATTAATATAAATAAAAAAATTTATTATATAAAAATCATAATATTTCGCTTTAAATTTATTTTTTTAACATTTTTAGATGAAAAATCAACAATTAAACTATTATAATTAATTTGTTCTAATATATATTTTTCAATAGATACCATCGTCAATCCATTAGTGTAGATTCACTAATAACAAAGGGATAACAAATGTTGAAATATATACACAAAATTAATTAATAATTTAAGGACAAATAAACAAAATTAAAAGATATACTTGATAAGTCACACAACGGAATGACGAGGACAAAAATGGAATTGTTGAAGAGATGATGTAGTTGTGAAATTGGTTAGATTAAGGATCTATGCCTATGCAGATTGATGGCAGATGCCAATGACAATAAATGGATAAAAAATTAAGAAGGAGAGGAACTGAGGAAGATGATAGAGTTGCGGCCACTGTCATGCACATAAAAATAGTTGTGATATAATCATACATGAGGGAGATTGAAATTAATTAAAAATACATGGAATAGTTGTGAGGGAATGGGTGCCACTACCAAGCCCATATGAATGATATTTATTATTAATAAAGGAATGTGAGAGATTGAGATTAATTAAAAATTGTAGTGATACTTATGAGATTAATTATTGATAAAAGAAAGATGATAAATTGAGATTAATTAAAAATTTACAATGATTTGAAATGGGTATGGTCCCCTAACATCTCTTCAATTTTCAAATTTATTGTTTTTAAATAATTTAATTCTTTTAATTAATTTAAAATCTAAAAATTGAAATAGGCATGGCCCCATAAATGGCTTGAAATAGGCATGGGCCTTAGGCGGCTGCCTAGACAGCCTATGCCTAGGGTCGGCCATGCATCCCTCATTGTCAACCCCACTCAATACCTGATTCATTCAAGTCATATAAAATGGCTTGTGGAAGGGCATTGTTGGCCATTGTATACAACAGATTCTGATGAAAGGAAGTGGCTTCAAGGGTCTTTGGTTGAGCGGTTTGATAGCTTATAAATTGTCAACGAAACTTAAACACTATATAGGTTATTTAATTACATGTTTGTTAAAAATTTAAATATTGCCAAACTTAAATAACTTCCCTTGCCCCCACCCCACACTTTTTTCAAAACATTATCTATAACTTAGTTGACCAAGTATTTTATAATTTTATCTTCCAATTACTATCATATTTTCAACCTTAAAATATTTAATACTCTCTTT
This sequence comes from Diospyros kaki, assembly GCA_036245055.1. NCBI lineage: Eukaryota > Viridiplantae > Streptophyta > Magnoliopsida > Ericales > Ebenaceae > Diospyros > Diospyros kaki. The sequence goes on along the minus strand of BSEG01000015.1, from coordinate 11,897,992 downwards.
GCCCTCCCTTCATTTCCTTCTCATCGTCGCCTCTCTCTCCTCCATGGCTGCTATCTCCTTTCATTTCTTTCTTATCGCCACCTTCAGCCCATCCCCATCGTCGTTGCCTTCTGTATATTGTTGTCTATTGCCGCCTCGTCCATCTTCGTTTTTTGCCATCATTGACTCTATCTCCATTGCGACCGCTGTCTTTATCGTTACCTCCTCCATCCTGAGAAATTCTATTCGCAGCCCGGTAAATTACTCTTCAAAGCCTACTCAAAATAAAATTTTAATTTTACTCTTTACAACCACTAAAATTACTCTTTACAGCCTTTAATTTCCAAATATGCCCTCACAGCCACACCAATTCCCTCAACCACACCATTGCTCACGTTCCTTAAACAAACCCTAATAATCACCGGCAAGTGTTTTGCAAAGAAAAAGAAATTCGGACTGCAAAATCAGGTACGTGTTAAATCTCTCAATGTCAGTTCTTCAGTCATCGTACCAAGCTGGTGCGATAATGGCAGCATCACCATTGACCGCGATGGTGGCAACCAAGATTCGGCCACCATTATTGCGGTTGACGAAGGCCGCGATGCTGCCATCGTCGCTAGGGTGGGGGAGGGGCAGGGCGGTTCTGGGTGTAACGCCCCGCTTTCTCGAGCGCGTTATAACTTGGGATAATTCTAGGACAATAAATTTTTTTCTTCAAATTTAAAACTAAATTATATCATTCCTTATATCTATCCTAAAATTTTCATTCATTTATCTCGAAAGAGAATCATTATACACATCATATGCGGAAGCAGGGATCGAACTTGACATCTTAACATTAGTCGAAATTCAGTTCTTACATCATCGCTCTTCAACATAACTTAATACAAAGCATAAGTTTTCAACTAACATTAACCCTAAATAGGGTTATACATCATCATTTTTTTAAAACATCCAGAATTCAAAGTAGTAGAACTTAAATACATGGGCTATATAGCATACATTCCATTCATCATGCACTCTGCTATGTACCATTTCATGGCTCATTCATCCTCATTTCTGCTACAATCTCTATCTGGAACGTTTGAATATTCTAGGGGCATAACCCAAGTTAGATGATAAATCATCTACGTAAGGGAATAATGAACATATTTCGTGCATGAATGCAAAATGTCATTTTCATATCATTTTGGTTTGAGTTGACCGCACCTATTTGCTGCTCCCCATTTTTACAGTCACATCTTTCGAATCCAGGGTGTATGGGTGCACCCTTGGCAGAGCAGCGGTGCCAGTCCATATCTCAAACCCTTATGCGATGCACGATCAATAATATCATCGTGAACATATGCATATCTCATCATCAATACATATAAATGCAATTTACATGATATATTCATATCAAGGCATGGCAACATGATAAAATCATTTATTTAAAATCAGATTTTGGGTTGAACCACTTACAAACCAAGTATTTTTCATAAAACTAAATCCAGTTGGAAAGTACCACTTACATTCTCAAACTTATTGGGCTTTCTCGATATTCGCGTATTGCCTTGAAATACGTGTATCGCCTCGATTTGCTTGCCAACCTCAAAATTCACACAAGTCACTTCAACTTAAGCTTCAAGGCACCCTAATCATCATATTTATTTAAATAAGTATTAAAATCTATTTTTCCATCATTTATTGTATTTTCTTTATTTTTCTCTCTATTTCTTCATATTTTTCTTCAATAAATCCAAACTAAATATTTCTCAAATATTTTCTCAATTATTTCACTATGAAAATTCATAAAATAATATTCTTGAATTTTTAAAATTTTTTAAAAAATTTTACTCACCTTGATTTAGCCCCTTAGGCTTCCTCGGTATGCGTGTCATATCCTCGAAACCCGTGCCTGAACAATCTTCTTGCCCAAAATCTCCGAAATATTAATAAATATCCACTTCCTATTTTTTGAGATTTTTTCAAAAATGTTCTCCATTTTTTTTTCTATTTTTCCTCCATTTCTTTTCTTTTCTTTTTCTTCCCTCATTCTTTTTCCTCCCCAACAACTCACGACCAGCAAGTTTCTTCTTCTCTTTTCTTTTCTTTTTCTTTCTTCTTTTCTTCCTTCTTCTTCTCCCTTCTCCTTCTTCTCTTCCTCTCATTCTTCTTCACCCGCGAACTGCCTGCAACCAGTCCGCCCGCCATGCTCAACCGTCGCATGCTACCACCCCGACCACAGTGGCCTTGCCGATCGCCGCTAGCACCCTCACCAACCTCCGTCGCAACCGCTGTCGGCCGCATCTGCTTTGCCACCGCTCGCAGCCACCCATTACCTCTGGTCGCAACTTGCTGCCAGCGGTTGCCATGGCCGCGACCCATATCCCTTCGAGCTCTCTCTCTCTCTCTTTCCCTTGCTTATCTCGGATTGCCTGGCCCAAGCTCGAACCCTCTCTCTCTCGCATCTCTCGGCAATTTCTCTCCGCTGCAAGCTCTCTTTGCTTCCATTTCCATTCTTTCTTCTTTGCTTTCTTCTTCCTCACATCCTCTATTTATAGCCCTCAGTTGCTCCCTTACCTTACTGCCCATACCTCATTGCATGAAGAACCCTTTTAGCGTGCAAAACCTCCACTGCCAGCCATGATATGGCTTTAATCTTGTAGAGGGTATGGGGTTTGCGTGAACACACACGCATGACATTATATATATATAATTATATATATTATAGCATAATAATAGAAAAATTACATATTTTAATCTAAAAATTCATCTCTGTTTCACTTAAACAATTTCCTAATTGCAATTACGCCCTTAAACATTGAATTAAATTGCATTACAATATTGAAAACGCAAAATTAATAACTTCAAAGTTACTCGATAATGACGATTTCGCCTTAGTGTCCTCACCGGGCTATCGTTTCATTCCAAAACCACTGAAGGGTTGTTCATTACAAAAATCGAAACCCCTCATGCTTTCGTTGACTTCTTGGAAGTCTCTTACGACAATTAGATTTTGTAGCCTAAATAACAGTTGCATTTTAGCTGTATCGAAAATCATTCCCGATCATATTTCTTTCGATAGCATAAATCTTATCTCGAAACGCTCATCGAGACCATATCATTTTCCTTAAACAATTTCACTCTGAGACATTCCCTACACTCGATTCAATACTTATAACTACTATCAAACCAATTTTTCGGTATTCTAAACTTATCGAAATTACGTGGCAGTCTCATGTAAACATGGGGTATTACAAGGAGGCTTCTGAAACCCCCGCACCGCAAGGTTCGAGGGTCTAAACCCGTAATTCTAGGTTTCTCCAATTGGAGAAACCCGAACCGGGAATTTAATATTGTATTTATTTTTTTTTATTTGTGGGCCATTTAATTTTTTTTCTTTTTTTTAAATATCATTGATTTCATATTTTTCTCACACATATATTTGTTATTTTTCATATTAATTATATTTTTACATGTTTTTAATAAATCCAATTGTTGTTAATCTTATTATAAACAATTTTATCTGTCATCTTTTATTTTTCATGCATTTAGACATTTAATATAACATTCTTATATCAATTAAATTAATTTTATAATAGATTATTATTATTTTAAAAATTACTGATATGATACATTCATTTATAGGTACGCCACCTCTTTCGACGTTGATGGCCATTTGGGGGGAGTGGGGAGAAGGCAAGGATGACTCCAACAATTTCGAATGTGGCGAGGGTTTTCAATTTTGGGGAGAGAATTTGGCTATGGCGAGCTCTATTGAGCTGGATTTCTAGATTTGGCTCTCTATTTTTATGTTTGGCAAGCAGAATAGCTCCCCGTTAGAGTAAGCTTAGTAGGTTCAATTTTGAATCTCTGTCTCTCTCACCCAGCAGGGTGTCGTGTTTAAAAGCCTGACATTATTAGGACCCATTCTGTCTTTTCTCAATTCAAAAGTTATGGATGACATCAAGAAAGTGATGATATTCTACGAGTAGAGACATTTCAAGAAGACAAAAATGATATGTGGATGCCATTTTTTATATTATTTTCACAGTTTCTTGCATACAGATGCAGTCAGAAAAGATTGAGATTTTGCCTTGTTTTTCTACTTGTATACTGTCCGCACAATGAACCCTTCCTTCTATTTTCTATTTATGAACTACAAGTGCGTTTATTAATTTACATAAAAAGAAAATATTTTTTAAGTAATTAAATTATATAGAAATAAATTTTAAGAAAAATATTAATTAAAAAACATTTAATTGACTTAATATTTAAAACCAAATTGGTTTTCAGAGACCTTAGTTTGTCTCCTTAGCCTTTGCTTAATTGCTTTCGCCCAAAATTTCATAGTGTAGTTCATTACTTTGATCGTTTTATAATTTTCACAACTATGAATATCTCTTTTATTCTTATAAATAGGATTCAATTGTTCTTTCTCAACAAGGTGAGAAAATGCTCTATCTCTAGTGGAAAACTTGTTTCAATTATTCTAGATGTTTAGAATTGTAAATTTTACCTCATTATTGGCTCAAAATATTCCATTGCACCGTTGCCTCATCATCTGTGTAAACTGTTCTGGATTGAACTATATGCTTCTACACAGCGATGCTGTTTTTCTAGCCATGTTTCGTTCTCTGTCTTGGCATCCCATTATAGTTTGATAGCCTCCCAAGCTGGTTAGTTTGTGGCACAACTAATATAATTGAAGGGAAATGCCTGTGTTTGCCACTATAACCTCTCTTCATAAGGCAGGAGCTAATCTCAAGCAGATTCATGAAGATTTTGTTAGACATTGTCTTAGGTTCCATCTATCTAACAAAATGATCCCATGATGGTTTTTTTTTTCCCTGCCTGGGAATGAACTAGCTAAAGAGCTGATTAGCCTGTCCCTGACGGCATATGGAAGTTCACAATGAAAGTCTAAACAACTCAAAAGTGGCAGACTGTTTTATTCAATTACCATTAATAATTTGGTTTTTCTGAATCTATATGGTCAGTTACATTATGGAAGTCAAGTCTAAACAAGTCAAACTGTTGTTTATTTTATCATTACTATTTTATTTCTGAACCTACATGGTCTAATTTATTGCATTCATCATTACTATTTGCATAACTGAAACTGAAACTGAAACCTGCTGATATTTGATATTTCCATTATTTGCCCGTGCTAGTTGAGCATTGTATTTAGCATTTGGTCAATGATTTAAGCAGAACCTTCCCTGTCAATATTACATCATATGATAACCTTGAAGATTTTCTGCTATATCCTCTTACTTTAATTTTGTGATAACTACGAATCTGATATGGGCAAATATCTGAATTTGTTTGGTTCTTATTAGATTAAATTTAATAGATATGAGATTATGCCTAATGCTCTAATTTAACTAGCAAATGTTGCAATGTGTTATCGACAAATAATAATGGTCCATGGGCATGTTTTCATCCTTTTCTATATGTATCTTATATAGCCAACCCCACATGGGTGGGATAAAGGCTTGACATACTGTTGTTTTCAGTGTGTGTCACTTTTCTCAGCCTGTCAAATGATGTTAGGATTTTTTGTTAGAAATGCATACATTTAAATCAAAAGAAAAGCCAAATCCTGAATTTCTTACTTTCCTATTACTTGTATAATTTGTAATTTGTTTGTAATTCTCTCCTTCGCAGATAGCAAGAAGTACATGGAACAATGGCTCTCCTCTCTCCAGAACGGCTGACATCAATGAAACCTATGGTTGCAGATAAACTCGGTCATGTTGCTCCTGCTTCTTCTTAGTTTTCTGGAGTAAGTTCTGTGTCATCATACAAATAAAACTTCTAGAAAAAAAAGAATAAATTATAGATCGAAGGAGGGGATTTGCGCTGCCATAATCTAATTAGTGGAAGATAATGGACTGTCTTGGGGTTTTAGCAGTTTGTGAGTGGGCATGCCGAGCATGTAGAATAAAAAGCTACTGTTGCTGGGTATTATTATTTCCTTCATATGATGTTGACTAGACAGAGCAGCCCGTTGTCTCCTGAACAAAGATGGAAAATGCTCTGCAAGTGTGCGTGGTTGGTGTGTGCTAGCGTATTCTTTTATGTAAATATGATTGTAAATATCTGATGGTCGTTGTGAATAGTTCCTACTTTCCAATCAGAGTGGCGTTTAAAAAAGATGAAGAATGTATTGCTGTCTGTAAATAATTGGACTATGTTTTAGTTATTGCTTCTGTAAATATTTATTTTACTGTTAAATAAGTTTGAATCACATCTCTCTCTCTCTCACTCAGGTGTTATACTTTTGTTAGCTGTGCCCTCCATTCTACTCCACACTATATTATAAATAATTTCTTCTCTATTCTAATTTTACTTTAAAATTTTTATTTATTTCGATCATATTTCTTATTCTCTTCTCTATTTGACTCTTTATTTTATTTATTTATTAATAAATTTTAAATTTATTTATTTTATCTTACATATAATTAATAATCAAATACATGAATATATAAAATTAATAATTAAATATACAAATAATTAGATACATACATACACAAAATCAATAATAAAATATATAAAATAATTAAATATACGCATATGCAAAATCAATAACCATATACACAATATCACTCATTTAAATAAAAAATGTCACAAAATCACAAACTAGTATCCAGTGCGATCTGCTCCTCGTCAAAGAAGAAGTCACCGCTAGTTTTGCTAGTTGTTGTCGCGGCTTTCGCCGGATCTAACAGTTGAAGCCCTGATTTAGTCTTTCATCGCGCCTACACCTCGTTTTCTCCGAATTTGCTGGTCGCCACCTCTTTCAGCGTTGATGCCATTTGGGGGAGGGGGGAGAAGGCAAGGATGAACAATTTCGATCGCCACATGTGGCGAGGGTTTTCAATTTTGGGGAGAGAATTTGCCTATGGCGAGCTCTATTGAGCTGGATTTCTAGATTTGGGTCTCTATTTTTATCTTTGGCAAGCAGAATAGCTCCCCGTTAGAGTAAGCTCAGTGGGTTCTATTTTGAATCTCTGTCTCTCTCACTCAGCAGGGTGTCGTGTTTAAAAGCCTGACATTATTAGGACCCATTCTGTCTTTTCTCAATTCAAAAGTTATGGATGGCATTAAGAAAGTGATGATATTCAACGAGTAGAGACATTTCAAGAAGACAGAAATGATATGTGGATGCCATTTTTTATACCATTTTCACAATTTCTTGCATAAAGATACAGTCAGAAAAGATTGAGACTTTGCCTTGTTTTTCTACTTGTATACTGTTCGCTCAATGAACCATTCTTTCTATTTTCTATTTATGAACTACAAGTGTGTTTATTAATTTGCATAAAAAGAAAATATTTTTTAAGTAATTAAATTATATAGAATTAAATTTTAAGAAAAATATTTAAAAATTATTATATATATTTTTTTTAATTTTTCATGTTTGATTGCCATTTTTTTTTTCAGAGAGTTGGAAGGGGGTTGCCGTGAACCACCCGGCACTCAGCCTCCACTCTTAGATTGGCTGTTGTCCTCCAAATCCTAATTTCCACTTGCTGTAGTCCTCCAAGCCATCAGGTTCGTCACAGTAAGTACTCTAATCACTCTGGATCGAGTGCAATAGCGCGTCGAACAGACTGTATCTCATCGAGTTCACGCTGTGGTTACTATAGTTAAGCGCATTGGAAGGCCGAAGAAGGGCGTCCTTACCTTGCGAGATGATCTCGGCCGTCGATTTCCACACTCCGTCGATGGCGTGCCCCACTGTTTCTAGGGATTCGTGAGCCACCGAAGTGCCGGCGTCGATCGACGTCGGCAGATCCTTCATGGCGCGACTTGCGACCTTGCGAAACACCACCGTTTCCTTTTGCAGGCCCGACCTGAATTCCTTCAGATCCTGCCCGTATATCTCGATAACCGACTCAGATCGGTTCGCTAGGGTCTTCCAAAGACCTCCGACGCTCCACGCTCTTGCATCGGCATTGGGACCCCGGATTACGGTTTGACTCAGCTTCTTCTTCGCCTTGGGTTGAACTCCCATTGGAGCGGCTGTCGTCGTCGCCGCTACCATGGCTGTTGCCTACATCTTCTCCAGTCACCAATCCTTCTTCTCCGTTGATGGGCGGTGGTAGAAGGAGAAGGCCAGCGTGGGTTTTTCCATTTGAACCCCCGCCCCCCAATGAAAAAATCAATCCCAACATAAGTGAGAAAAGAGTATCACGTTATTACAAGTTAAAAAATAATTTTTTTAAAAAAATTAATCAATCAAATACTTCAAAAATTAAAATTTAGATAAAAAATGATCATTTTTTATAAGAAAGATGACCAATTAAATATACGATGAATTCTAAAACAGACCCTACAATACATGATGGATTCTAAATCTAGGTAAAGGTACAGATTTGGCACCAAACAAGCCCAGATCTACCTGGATGGGACTTCATTGGGACTCTTGTATATAATAGTATTGATTTTAGATGGAGAAACCATCCATCTCCACGGCTTTTCTTTTTATTGTTTGGAGATGAATTAAGGGCTTTACAGAAATAAGACCTTTAGTACAAATGACTGGCTGTAGCTAGAGTTCATATAACTGATCCATATAATGAGGTAAAGGCTTGATAGATTGTCGTCATCTGGATATGGATCCTATAGCACACTTTGTTGGTTTTGGTTGGCTTGATGTTGGTGGCTGCTATTTCAAATGCTGTTTTATTGAGCTGTAGCCTGGTTGGCATAGTTTTGGAAAGGGTTACTTGTCTGCTGATGGCGATATTAGCTATAATAAGCTTGTTAGCATGGTTCAAATGCTGTCTTGTTTGAAATTGTATCTTATAAGAAGCTTTGGTTTTCTTGTCAGGTAAGGACGTGACCAGCTTTGGTTGAGTTGTGGCTTGGTTGGCATAACTTTGGCCTGCATTCAGGCATATGCTTGTTGCTTGCTCTTGTCTGGGACTCCTGGCTATTTCTTTCCATTGCTAGTATGGTCTTCATCTATCTAGCTTTGTCCTTCCCTGGATTTTCAACTACTGGGAAATGAGTTTATCTTTGTGTTTAGTTTCCAAGAGAGAGTTCTGATAGCATTTAGTTGAAAAAGAAAATATTTTTTAACTTATATGAAAAATAAAAATTACTCCCTAAATGAATTTTTTCATAAAAAATAAGTCAAAACATATTTTAATAGTTATACAATGAAATTTAATTCTTTAAAAAATATAATGTGTCAAATAATAAAAATAAAATTTAATTCTTCAAATATGATATTTTTTATAAAATTTTCATACTATCAAATATATATATAGTAAAGTTGATTCTTTGTGGTTAGAAAACTGAGTCTTTTTTGTGAAATAAAAATTAGGTCAAATATGACTCTCCCAAGATTCTATTAAAGTAGTGCTCGTCAAATCTAAAATGTTTTGAACACTCATTTTTTATGATTAAAAACTTTAGAGAGAGTTTCTAGACTCCTCCAGAGTCTTTAATTGGAAAAGTCAAATTTCATGAATGCAATAAGCCGGAAAGTCCAATAATATTAAAGCAGCTTCCTTTGAAAAGCTTGCACAAGTAATTAAGAGGAAGGATACAAAGGAAGAAAAGGTAGCCTAATCGTGTTCAAAGACAAAGACTGCGACAGTGCCATGTGCCATTTTCCATTTTCCTGTACATTATCGACTTACTGTTTCCTGGCATCTTCAATCAACAGCTCCATGTTCAAGTAAGAAGAGCCCTCTTTTTCCATTGCCCTCTTTGCCATATCTTTGAGTTCCTTTGCTCTTTGCCTCCTCTTTTCCCCTTCCACCCCTTTTTCCATCACTTTCTCTACAGCCCCTCTGATTTCTTCCCTCTTCACCACCACTCCAAACTTCTCTTCATCTCCAAGTTTCACGGCCACCTGAGCCCCAACACTCACTCCAATCTCCAGCACCTCCACAGCCAGCTTCTCGTTGAGGAACTGCTCGTTGAATATTGGCCAAGTCACCATTGGCAAACCAGCTGAGACCCCCTCCAAGGTTGAGTTCCAGCCACAATGTGTAAGGAATGCCCCCACAGAAGGGTGGGATAAGATCAGTACTTGTGGTGCCCACCCCCGGATAACAAGACCTCGCCCCTTCGTTCTCTCCTGGAATCCATCTTCTTTCATCCATTTCCATATCTCATCCGTTATTTCGCCTCCTCTTACGACCCAAACAAATGGGTACTTGCTGGCCTCCAAGGCTGATCCAAGCTCCATCAGCTGGGGAAGCGAAAGCCGGCTGACGCTTCCAAGGCAGGCGTAGACCACCGATCCCGGCTCCTGTTTGTCAAGCCAGCTTAGGCACTTGTGTTCATCAATGGAAGACTTGTTCCCTCTGTGAGCCTTATCTGTGTTGTCCTTGTTGCACAGTGACAGTGGCCCAATGCACCAAACTTTATCTCCTTTCACCCTCTTGATTTCTTGGATGTATCTTGGCTCTAGCTCCTCAAAGCTATTGATCACCTCCCCATAAGCCTCTGCTGCAGCTTCACTTATTCTGTCACAGAATTCCTTTGCTTTTTTCGAGTGTGGATTGAGTGTCTCAGGCAGCTGAGCTTTCGTAAACTCAATTTTATCGGGCAAACCAGGCACCAAAAAGGGCTCAGAATCCCCCAAATCCTCATGAACTCCAGAGGTAGACAAGTTGTGGGAGAATAACATGTTGAAGCAGCTCATCCCATCAAAGATGATCCTTGGAACTTTGAATTTCCTAGCTGTCTCAGCCACCCAAGGCAGATACATATCAGCTATTAAGAAACTTGGCTTGGGTTTGATGCTCTCAAACAACTCCTCAAAGGGCTCCTGCAGCATGGCAAGAGCCACAAGCAAGTTCTTTATCATGTCCGGGTGAGGAAGGGCATCCACAGTTTCACAGCCCTCCGGGAGGCCAGCCTCTTGAAACGGGAACCGGATGTGGCGCACGCAGATCGAGAGCCCAGACTCCCCCTGGGTCACCCGGTCGATGGCCGGCGCGAACCTCGAGGCGATCTGGGGGGTGGTGATGAGGGTGACAGTGGCACCATGTTGGGCCAACAGCTTGGCCATGTCCGCCATGGGGATGAAGTGGCCTGGGGTGCTTAGAGGCACCATAGCGATGTGAACTTGTTGAGCCATGTATTTGGTGCCTGGCTGGCTGGCTGGCTGGCTGGATAGCAATGGATGGATGGATGGAATATGGGCGAAGAGTGAAGAGAAAAGTGTAGATTTATATAGAAGGAAAGGCCAACAAGCTTTTGGGCGAAGAGTGAAGAGAAAAGCATAGATTTATGCTGACGGAAAGGGCAACAAACTTGTGAATTTGGTGACGCAAGAGCCTACATTAGCATGGAAGTTTCCATGGACAAAAGAACAAAAACATTCATGTTGTTGTATGGTCAGAAACCTGGCATGCTTGCTGCCTCTCCGCCACACTTCCAATGTGCTTGTGACAAATCCAATGAACTCTATATATTTCTCTATTTTATTTGCCTAGACTGTCATTTGCCAATCTTTTACCAACCCAAATGTTAGCTTTTATCTCGTGTGAATTTGAATTTGAATATTGATAAAAAAAGAAAAAAAAAAAGAGTTGACTGGGAAAGGGGGCCATGCTACCGTTTAACCGTGCAAAATAGACATTAATTTGAAGCGCGTTTTAAGGATTTCGTGCGGAATTATTAAGAAAAGTGAAACAACATCATTAGCTCTCATCTCATGGTTGATGAAGTCAAAAAGAATTTGAATTTGAATTATAGCTAATTACTCTGCTTTGATTCAGTGATTTATTCGTCGACCTGGTGAAGAGGAAAGCCTTTCACGATATCTCCTACAGTTTCAACTTTCAACTGCTGCATTATAGGACGTCGGGTATAAAATGGCTTGCAGAAGGGCATCGCTGTGCATTACATGGTTGAGTCCAGCGATTGGAACCACTCAGCCATTTACAGTACGTCCAAGGGCCGATTCAGAGATTTTAGGGGTTCTAAACAAAATTTTTTTATGAAGTCCTTTACGATTATATTTAAAAATAAAATTAATATAAATAAAAAAAAATATTATATAAAAATCATAATATTTCGCTTTAAATTTATTTTTTTTAGTATTTTTAGATGAAAAATCAACAATTAGACTATTATAATTAATTTGTTCCAATATATATTTTTCAATAGATACCATCGTCAATCCATTAGTGTAGATTCACTAATAACAAAGGGATAACAAATGTTGAAATATATACACAAAATTAATTAATAATTTAAGGGCAAATAAACAAAATTAAAAGATATACTTGATAAGTCACACAACGGAATGACGAGGACAAAAATGGAATTGTTGAAGAGAAGACGTAGTTGTGAAATTGGTTAGATTAAGGATCTATGCCTACGCAGATTGATGGCAGATGCCAATGACAATAGATGGATAAAAAATTAAGAAGGAGAGGAACTGAGGAAGATGATGGAGTTGCGGCCACTGTCATGCACATGAAAATAGTTGTGAAATAATCATACATGAGGGAGATTGAGATTAATTAAAAATATATGGAATAGTTGTGAGGGGATGGGTGCCACTACCAAGCCCATGGGAATGATATTGATTATTAATAAAGGAATGTGAGAGATTGAGATTAATTAAAAATTGTAGTGATACTTATGAGATTAATTATTGATAAAAGGAAGATGATAAATTGAGATTAATTAAAAATTTACAATGATTTGAAATGGGTATGGGTCCCTAACATCTCTTCAATTTTTAAATTTATTGTTTTTAAATAATTTAATTCTTTTAATTAATTTAAAATCTAAAAATTGAAATAGGCATGGCCCCATAAGTGGCTTGAAATAGGCATGGGTCTTAGGCGGCTGGCTAGACAGCCTATGCCTAGGGCCGGCCATGCGTCCCTTATTGTCAACCCCACTCAATACGTGATTCATTCAGGTCGTATAAAATGGCTTGTGGAAGGGCATTGTTGGCCATTATATACAGTAGATTCTGATGAAAAGAAGTGGCTTCAAGGGTCTTTAGTTGAGCGGTTTGATAGCTTATAAATTGTCAATGAAACTTAAACACTATATAGGTTATTTAATTACATGTTTGTTAAAAATTTAAATATTGTCGAACTTAAATAACTTCCCTTCCCCCCACCCCACACTTTTTTCAAAACACTATATGTAACTTAGTTGACCAAGTATTTTATAATTTTATCTTTCAATTACTATCATATTTTCAACCTTAAAATATTTAATACTCTCTTTGCCCTCCCTTCATTTCCTTCTCATCGCTGCCTCTCTCTCCTCCATGGCTGCCATCGCCCTTCATTTCTTTCTTATCGCCACCTTCAGCCTATCCCTATCGCCGTTGCCCTCCGTATATTGTTGTCTATTACCGCCTCTTCCATCTTCGTTTTTTGCCATCATTGACTCTATCTCCATTGCGACCGCCGTCTTCATCATTGCCTCCTCCATCTCGAGAAATTCTATCCGCAGCCCGGTAAATTACTCTTCAAAGCCTACTCAAAATAAAATTTTAATTTTACTCTTTACAGCCACTAAAATTACTCTTTACAGCCCTTAATTTCCAAATATGCCCTCACAGCCACACCAATTCCCACAACCACACCATTGCTCACGTTCCTTAAACAAACCCTAATAATCATTGGCAAGTGTTTCCAAAGAAAAAGAAATTCGAACTGCAAAATCAGGTACGTGTTAAATCTCTCACATGTTAGTTCTTCAGTCATCGCACCAAGCTGGTGCGATAATGGCAGCATCGCCATCGACCGCGATAGTGGCAACCAAGATTCAGCCACCAATATCGCGGTTGACGAAGGCCGCGATGCTGCCATCGTTGCTAGGGTGGGGGGGAGGGGGAGGGCGGTTCTGGGTGTAACGCCCCGCTTTCTCAAGCGCGTTATAACTTGGGATAATTCTAGGACAATAAATTTTTTCCTTCAAATTTAAAACTAAATTATATCATTACTTATATCTATCCCAAAATTTTCATTCATTTATCTCGAAAGAGAATCATTATACACATCATATGCGGAAGCAAGGATCGAACTTGACATCTTAACATTAGTCGAAATTCAGTTCTTACATCATCGCTCTTCAACATAACTTAATACAAAGCATAAGTTCTCAACTAACATTAACCCTAAATAGGGTTATACATCATCATTTTTTCAAAACATCCAGAATTCAAAGTAGTAGAACTTAAATACATGGGCTATATAGCATACATTCCATTCATCATGCACTCTGCTATGTACCATTTCATGGCTCATTCATCCTCGTTTCTGCTACAATCTCTATCTGGAACGTTTGAATATTCCAGGGGCATAACTCAACTTAGATGATAAATCATCTAAGTAAGGAATAATGAATATATTTTGTGCATGAATGCAAAATATCATTTTCATATCATTTTGGTTTGAGTTGACCGCACCTATTTGCTGCTCCCTATTTTTACAGCCACATCTTTTGGATCCGGGGTGTATGGGTGCACCCTTGGCAGAGCAGCGGTGCCAGTCCATATCTCAAACCCTTATGCGATGCACGATCAATAATATTATCGTGAACATATGCATATCTCATCATTAATACATATAAATGCAATTTACATGATATATTCATATCAAGGCATGACAACATGATAAAATCATTTATTTAAAATTAGATTTTGGGTTGAACCACTTACAAACCAAGTATTTTTCATAAAACTAAATCTAGTTGGGAAGTATCACTTATCTTCTCAAACTTATTGGGCTTTCTCGATATTCGCGTATTGCCTTGAAATACGTGTATCGCCTCGATTTGCGTGCCAACCTCAAAATTCACACAAGTCACTTCAACTTAAGCTTCAAGGCACCCTAATCATCATATTTATTTAAATAAGTATTAAAATCTATTTTTCCATCATTTATTGTATTTTCTTTATTTTTCTCTCTATTTCTTCATATTTTTCTTCAATAAATCCAAACTAAATATTTCTCAAATATTTTCTCAATTATTTCACTATGAAAATTCATAAAATAATATTCTTAAATTTTTTAAATTTTCTAGAAAATTTTACTCACCTTGATTTAGCCCATTAGGCTTCCTCGGTATGCTTGTCATATCCTCGAAACCCATGCCTGAACAATCTTCTTGCCCAAAATCTCCGAAATATTAATAAATATCCATTTCCTATTTTTTTTTGTATTTCTTCAAAAATGTTCTCCATTTTTTTTTCTAGTTTTCCTCCATTTCTTTTCTTTTCTTTTTCCTCCCCAGCAACTCACGACCAGCAAGTTTCTTCTTCTATTTTTTTTTCTTTCTTTTCTTTTTCTTTCTTCTTTTATTCCTTCTTTTTCTCCCTTCTCCTTCTTCTCTTCCTCTCATTCTTCTTCACCCGCGAACTGCCTGCAACCAGTCCGCCCGCCATGCTCAGTCGTCGCATGCTACCACCCCCGACCACAGTGGCCTCACCGATCGCAACTAGCACCCCACCAACCTCCGTCGCAACCGCTGCCGGCTACGTCTGCTTCGCCACCGCTCGCAGCCACCCATTGCCGCTGGTCGCAGCTTACTGCCAGCGGTTGCCATGGCCGCGACCCATATCCCTTTGAGCTCTATCTCTCTCTTTCCCTTGCTTCTCTCGGATTGCCTGGCCCAAGCTCGAACCCTCTCTCTCTCGCATCTCTCGGCAATTTCTCTCCGCTGCAAGCTCTCTTTGTTTCCATTTCCATTATTTCTTCATTGCTTCCTTCTTCCTCACATCCTCTATTTATAGCCCTCAGTTGCTCCCTTACCTTACTGCCCATACCTCATTGCGTGAAGAACCCTTTTAGCGTGCAAAACCTCAACTGTCAGCCATGATATGGCTTTAATCTTGTAGAGGGTATGGGGTTTGCGTGAACACACACGCATGACATTATATATATATAATTATATATATTATAGCATAATAATAAAAAAATTACATATTTTAATCTAAAAATTCATCTCTATTTCACTTAAACAATTTCCTAATTGCAAATACGCCCTTAAACGTTGAATTTAATTGCATTACAATACTGAAAACGCAAAATTAATAACTTCAAAGTTACTCGATGATGACGATTTCGCCTCAGTGTCCTCACCGGGCTATCGTTTCATCCCAAAACTACTGAAGGGTTGTTCATTACAAAAAATCGAAACCCCTCATGCTTTCATTGACTTCTTGGAAGTCTCTTACGATAATTCGATTTTGTAGCCTAAATAACAGTTGCATTTTAGCTGTATCGAAAATCATTCCCGATCATATTTCTTTCGATACCATAAATCTTATCTCGGAACGCTCATCGAGACCATATCATTTTCCTTAAACAATTTTACTCTGAGGCAATCCCTACACTCGATTCGATACTTATAACTACTATCGAACCAATTTTTCGATATTCTAAACTTATTGAAATTACGTGGCAGTCTCATATAAACATGGGGTATTACAAGGAGGCTTCTGAAACCCCTGCACCGCAAGGTTCGAGGGTCTAAACCCGCAATTCCAGGTTTCTCCAATTGGAGAAACCCGAACCGGGAATTTAATATTGTATTTTTTTTTTATTTCTTGGCCATTTAATTTTTTTTCTTTTTTTTAAATATCATTGATTTCATATTTTTCTCACACATATATTTGTTATTTTTCATATTAATTATATTTTTACATGTTTTTAATAAATCCAATTATTGTTAATCTTATTATAAACAATTTTATTTGTCATCTTTTATTTTTTATGCGTTTAGACATTTAATATAACATTCTTATATCAATTAAATTAATTTTATAATAGATTATTATTATTTTAAAAATTACTGATATGATACATTCATTTATAGGTACGCCACCTCTTTCGACGTTGATGGCCATTTGGGGGGAGGGGGGAGAAGGCGAGGATGACCTCAACAATTTCGAATGTGGCGAGGGTTTTCAATTTTGGCGAGAGAATTTGGCTATGGCGAGCTCTATTGAGCTGGATTTCTAGATTTGGCTCTCTATTTTTATGTTTGACAAGCAGAATAGCTCCCCGTTAGAGTAAGCTTAGTAGGTTCAATTTTGAATCTATGTCTCTCTCACCCAGCAGGGTGTCGTGTTTAAAAGCCTGACATTATTAGGACCCATTATGTCTTTTCTCAATTCAAAAGTTATGGATGGCATCAAGAAAGTGATGATATTCTACGAGTAGAGACATTTCAAGAAGACAAAAATGATATGTGGATGCCATTTTTTATATTATTTTCACAGTTTCTTGCATACAGATGCAGTCAGAAAAGATTGAGACTTTGCCTTGTTTTTCTACTTGTATATTGTCCGCACAATGAACCCTTCCTTCTATTTTCTATTTATGAACTACAAGTGCGTTTATTAATTTGCGTAAAAAGAAAATATTTTTTAAGTAATTAAATTATATAGAATTAAATTTTAAGAAAAATATTAATTAAAAACATTTAATTGACTTAATATTTAAAACCAAATTGGTTTTCAGAGACCTTGGTTTGTCTCCTTAGCCTTTGCTTAATTGCTCTCACCCAAAATTCCATAGTGTAGTTCATTAGTTTGATCGTTTTATAATTTTCACAACTATGAATATCTCTTTTATTCTTATAAATAGGTATTCAATTGTTCTTTCTCAACAAGGTGAGAAAATGCTCTATCTCTAGTGGAAAACTTGTTTCAATTATTCTAGATGTTTAGAATTGTAAATTTTACCTCATTATTGGCTCAAAATATTCCATTGCACCGTTGCCTCATCATCTGTGTAAACTGTTCTAGATTGAACTATATGCTTCTACACAGCGGCGCTGTTTTTCTAGCCATGTTTCGTTCTCTGTCTTGGCATCCCATTATAGTTTGATAGCCTCCCAAGCTGGTTAGTTTGTGGCACAACTAATATAATTGAAGGGAAATGCCTGTGTTTGCCACTATAACCTCTCTTCATAAGGCAGGAGCTAATCTCAAGCAGATTCATGAAGATTTTGTTAGACATTGTCTTAGGTTCCATCTATCTAACAAAATGATCCCATGATGTTTTTTTTTCCCTGCCTGGGAATGAAGTAGCTAAAGAGCTGATTAGCCTGTCCCTGACGGCATATGGAAGTTCACAATGAAAGTCTAAACAACTCAAAAGTGGCAGACTGTTGTATTCAATTACCATTAATAATTTGGTTTTTCTGAATCTATATGGTCAGTTACATTATGGAAGTCAAGTCTAAACAAGTCAAACTGTTGTTTATTTTATCATTACTATTTTATTTCTGAACCTACATGGTCTAATTTATTGCATTCATCATTATTATTTGCATAACTGAAACTGAAACTGAAACCTGCTGATATTTGATATTTCCGTTATTTGCCCGTGCTAGTTGAGCATTGTATTTAGCATTTGGTCAATGATTTAAGCAGAACCTTCCCTGTCAATATTACATCATATGATAACCTTGAAGATTTTCTGCTATATCCTCTTACTTTAATTTTGTGATAACTACGAATCTGATATGGGCAAATATCTGAATTTGTTTGGTTCTTATTAGATTAAATTTAATAGATATGAGATTATGCCTAATGCTCTAATTTAACTAGCAAATGTTGCAATGTGTTATCGACAAATAATAATGGTCCATGGGCATGTTTTCATCCTTTTCTATATGTATCTTATATAGCCAACCCCACATGGGTGGGATAAAGGCTTGACATACTTTTTTTTTCAGTGCGTGTCACTTTTCTCAATCTGTCAAATGATGTAAGGATTTTTTTGTTGAAAATGCATACATTTAAATCAAAAGAAAAGCCAAATCCTGAATTTCTTACTTTCCTATTACTTGTATAATTTGTAATTTGTTTGTAATTCTCTCCTCCGCAGAGAGCAAGAAGTACATGGAACAATGGCTCTCCTCTCTCCAGAACGGCTGACATCAATGAAACCTGTGGTTGCAGATAAATTCAGTCATGTTGCTGCTGCTTCTTCTTAGTTTTCTGGAGTAAGTTCTGTGTCATCATACAAATAAAACTTCTAGAAAAAGAAGAATAAATTATAGATCGAAGGAGGGGATTTGCGCTGCCATAATCTAATTAGTGGAAGATAATGGACTATATTGGGGTTTTAGCAGTTTGTGAGTGGGCATGCCGAGCTTGTAGAATAAAAAGCTACCGTTGCTGGGTATTATTATATATGGTTTTGTGTTTCCTTCATACGATGTTGACTGGACAGAGCAGCCCGTTGTCTCCTGAACAAAGATGGAAAATGCTCTGCAAGTGTGCGTGGTTGGTGTGTGCTAGCGTATTCTCTTCACATCTCTCTCTCTCTCTCTCTCGCAGATGTTATACTTTTGTTAGCTGTGCCCTCCATTCACTCCAAACAAGATTATAAATAATTTCCTCTCTATTTTAATTTTATTTTAAAAATTTTATTTACTTCGACCATATTTCATATTCTCTTTTCTATTTGACTCTTTATTTTATTTATTTATTAATAAATTTTCATTCTATTTATTTTATCTTACATATAATCAATAATCAAATACATGAAAATATAAAATTAATAATTAAATATATAAAATAATCAGATATGTACATATACAAAATCAATAATAAAATATACAAAATAATTAAATATACGCATATACAAAAGCAATAACCATATACACAATATGACTCATTTAAATACAAAATGTCACAAAATCACAAACTAGTATCCAGTGCGATCTGCTACTCGTCAAAGAAGAAGTAGCCGCTAGTTTTGCTTGTTGTTGTCGCGGCTTTCGTCGGATCTGACAGTTGGAGCCTTGATTTAGTTTTTCGTCGTGCCTGCACCTCATTTTCAACGGATTTGCTAGTCGCCACATATTTCGGCATTGATGGCCATTTGGGGGGAGGGGAGAGAAGGCGAGGATGACTCCAACAATTTCGATCACCACATGTAGCGAGGGTTTTCAATTTTGGGGAGAGAATTTAGCTATGGCGAGCTCTATTGAGCTGGATTTCTAGATTTGGCTCTCTATTTTTATCTTTGGCAAGCAGAATAGCTCCCCGTTAGAGTAAGCTTAGTAGATTCAATTTTGAATCTCTGTCTTTCTCACCCAGCAGGGTGTCGTGTTTAAAAGCCTGACATTATTAGGACCCATTCTGTCTTTTCTCAATTCAAAAGTTATGGATGGCATCAAGAAAGTGATGATATTCTACGAGTAGAGACATTTCAAGAAGTCAAAAATGATATGTGGATGCCATTTTTTATATTATTTTCGCAGTTTCTTGCATACAGATGCAATCAGAAAAGATTGAGACTTTGCCTTGTTTTTCTACTTGTATACTGTCGTCACAATGAACCCTTCCTTCTATTTTCTATTTATGAACTGCAAGTGCGTTTATTAATTTGCATAAAAAGAAAATATTTTTTAAGTAATTAAATTATATAGAATTAAATTTTAAGAAATATATTAATTAAAAAACATTTAATTGACTTAATATTTAAAAATTATTATATATATTTTTAATTTTTCATGTTTGATTGCCATTTTTTTTTTCAGAGAGTCTGAAGGGGGTTGCCGTGAACCACCTGGCACTCAGCCTCCACTCTTAGATTGACCGTTGTCCTCCAAATCCTAATTTCCACTTGCTGTAGTCCTCCAAGCCGTTAGTTTGCAAGAGAGGGTTTTGATAGTAATAGTAAAGTTGATTCTTCGTGCTTAGAAATATCAGTCTTTTTTGTGAAATAAAAATTAGGTCAAATATGACTCTCCCAAGATTCTATTAAAGTAGGGTTCGTCAAATCTAAAGTGTTTTGGACACTCGTTTTTTATGATTGAAAACTTTAGAGAGAGTTTCTAGACTCCTCCGGAGTCTTTAATTGGAAAAGACAAATTTCATGAATGCAATAAGCTTGAAAGTCCAATAATATTAAAGCAGCTTCCTTTGAAAAGCTTGCACAAGTAATTAAGAGGAAGGATACAAAGGAAAAAAAGGTAGCCTAATCGTGTTCAAAGACAAAGACTGCGACAGTGCCATGTGCCATTTTCCATTTTCCTGTACATTATCGACTTACTGTTTCCTGGCATCTTCAATCAACAGCTCCATGTTCAAGTAAGAAGAGCCCTCTTTTTCCATTGCCCTCTTTGCCATATCTTTGAGTTCCTTTGCTCTTTGCCTCCTCTTTTCCCCTTCCACCCCTTTTTCCATCACTTTCTCTACAGCCCCTCTGATTTCTTCCCTCTTCACCACCACTCCAAACTTCTCTTCATCTCCAAGTTTCACAGCCACCTGAGCCCCAACACTCACTCCAATCTCCAGCACCTCCACAGCCAGCTTCTCGTTGAGGAACTGCTCGTTGAATATTGGCCAAGTCACCATTGGCAAACCAGCTGAGACCCCCTCTAAGGTTGAGTTCCAGCCACAATGTGTAAGGAATGCCCCCACAGAAGGGTGGGATAAGATCAGTACTTGTGGTGCCCACCCCCGGATAACAAGACCTCGCCCCTTCGTTCTCTCCTGGAATCCATCTTCTTTCATCCATTTCCATATCTCATCCGTTATTTCGCCTCCTCTTACGACCCAAACAAATGGGTACTTGCTGGCCTCCAAGGCTGATCCAAGCTCCATCAGCTGGGGAAGCGGAAGCCGGCTGACGTTTCCAAGGCAGGCGTAGACCACCGATCCCGGCTCCTGTTTGTCAAGCCAGCTTAGGCACTTGTGTTCATCAATGGAAGACTTGTTCCCTCTGTGAGCCTTATCTGTGTTGTCCTTGTTGCACAGTGACAGTGGCCCAATGCACCAAACTTTATCTCCTTTCACCCTCTTGATTTCTTGGATGTATCTTGGCTCTAGCTCCTCAAAGCTATTGATCACCTCCCCATAAGCCTCTGCTGCAGCTTCACTTACTCTGTCACAGAATTCCTTTGCTTTTTTCGAGTGTGTATTGAGTGTCACAGGCAGCTGAGCTTTCGTAAACTCAATTTTATCGGGCAAACCAGGCACCAAAAAGGGCTCAGAATCCCCCAAATCCTCATGAACTCCAGAGGTAGACAAGTTGTGGGAGCATAACATGTTGAAGCAGCTCATCCCATCAAAGATGATCCTTGGAACTTTGAATTTCCTAGCTGTCTCAGCCACGCAAGGCAGATACATATCAGCTATTAAGAAACTTGACTTGGGTTTGATGCTCTCAAACAACTCCTCAAAGGGCTCCTGCAGCATGGCAAGAGCCACAAACCAGTTCTTTATCATGTCCGGGTGGGGAAGGGCATCCACAGTTTCACAGCCCTCCGGGAGGCCAGCCTCTTGAAACGGGAATCGGATGTGGCGCACGCAGATCGAGAGCCCAGACTCCCCCTGGGTCACCCGGTCGATGGCCGGCGCGAACCTCGAGGCGATCTGGGGGGTGGTGATGATGGTGACAGTGGCACCATGTTGGGCCAACAGCTTGGCCATGTCCACCATGGGGATGAAGTGGCCTGGGGCGCTTAGAGGCACCATAGCGATGTGAACTTGTTGAGCCATGTATTTGGTCCCTTGCTGGCTGGCTGGATAACAATGGATGGATGGATGGAATATGGGCGAAGAGTGAAGAGAAAACTATAGATTTAGAGAAATTCTATTTGCAATCATAGAATATGTTATTCGTAACCATTCTAATAAAAATATTAAATTTTATTATTTGCAACCACATTTATTATTTTTTATAACTATTTACATGGCAAATATACCCTCCACACACTCAACTCTCAAAAACTACGCCCATACGCATCAAACTCTATTCTTCTTCTCCTCCTCCTTCTTCTTCTTCTGTGACAGCGCCGCCGACTTTGCTTGCCTCGCCCACTTTACTTGTCTCGTCCAGCCTGTTAGAGTCCTCCAAATCGCATAATTAAGTAAAAATTTTTCCTTCTAATTTGATTTCATATAGATGCGATATTGTTAGGACTCACCGAAGTTCCCAAAAATCGGCTGACGCATGATTATCGCCTGAACATGGGTGTTCGAGGGAACCCCTAACCCCCGAATAACGAGTTTCGGGGGGCTGGGGTCCCCCGAACCCCGTTGTTTGGGGGGTGGGGCTTCCCTGAACCTCATTATAATAATATTTTATTAACTTTATTTAATAATATTACCCATTGTAATAATATTTTATTTTAGTATTTGCTGTTAGATTTTATTTAAATTAACTTTATTTAATTTATAATAAAATACCATAAATTAAATATAAATTTTAAATAAATATAATTTTATTACAATTTGTATTTAACTCAAAAAAAAATAAAATTAAAGCAACATTAATTTAAGAAAAAATAAATATAATATTAATTCAAATATTTGGGTCACGATGATTTGTAATAATTTATATATATTTGAAATAATTTATATAAAATTATTATATATGTATATAGTTATAATATATATGTATATAATATATTATATACATATAATAATATAATAGTATAATAATATAATATACATATAATATATTATATACATTTGCATTCGCCCGAACCCTGAGGTTCGGGAGAAGGCAAAGTATGCATATTATATATTATTATATAACATATATAATATTATATTAATTATATAATATGTTATATAATTGAATTCGGGGGAATTGAATTCTCCCGAATTCATAATTTTAGAAAAAATAATTTTTTTTCGAATTTATGAATTTGGGAGAATTGATTTTTCCCAAATTTATGAATTCGAGGTGTTTACCGAACCTTGAGATTTGGGGTTCCCTGAACACCCCAAACCCCGAGATTCGAGGCATCCCCTAGCCATCGAATCTCGGAGTTCGGGGGCATCTCCCAACCCCAAACCCCGAGGTTCGAGGTATTCCCTAGCTCCCGAACCTCGGGATTCGGGGACATCCCCCAACCCCAAACCCCGAAGTTCGAGACATTCTTTAGCCCCCGAATCCCAGGGTTCGGAGGCATCCCCCGAACCCAGAGATTCGGGGCATCCCCTAGCCCCCGAACACCAGGGTTCGGGGTGGGTTTCAAGGCGTATTTTTTATTTTTTAATTAATCTTATTTTTTTAATTCATCCCTCATCTATATATATGTAAATTATGTTATTGAGCTAGGGATAGATGTTGTAAATTGTGTTGTTTCTCGTCGAAACAGGAATACTCGTTATTTTCTTTGTTCGTCAAACTCTACGTAAATAATAGTGGAAAATAATCTTTCATCGCTAGTAGTAACTGCTGATAGTACTGGTAATTGGTTATAGTGAGGAAAATTAGCCTGAGCAATGTTTGGTGTTGAATAATAATGGTTGCATAATGTTAAATGTTGAATAATAGTGGTTGTGCGATATTCAGTGGGTGAGTAAAGTGGCTATGGTGATCGTGGTCGAGAAAGTAAGTGAACGCACTTGAAGAGTAATGATGGGTGGTTGAGCATCAAAGATTTAAATGAAGGGCAAATATGAGTTTTTATTTCAGGATATTTTAAGAATATTAAAAATGGGTTGTAAAAAGAAAAACATATGGCTGTAAATAGAATTTCCCATAGATTTATGCTGACAAAAAGGGCAACAAACTTGTGAATTTGGTGACGCAAGAGCCTACGTTAGCATGAAAGTTTCCATGGACAAAAGAACAAAAACATTCATGTTGTTGTAAGAGCAGCTCCAATGGAGCGGCAATTGCAAATTGGCGCTAGAAACTCCTCCAATGAATACACCAAAATAGTGTTGGGCACAATTTTCAATAATCAACACCAAATTTTCTTTTTTATTTTATTCCCAGTTTTACCCCTCTTTG
Source organism: Diospyros kaki (assembly GCA_036245055.1). Classification (NCBI taxonomy): domain Eukaryota; kingdom Viridiplantae; phylum Streptophyta; class Magnoliopsida; order Ericales; family Ebenaceae; genus Diospyros; species Diospyros kaki. The sequence continues at coordinate 11,873,303 of BSEG01000015.1, read as the reverse complement.
TATAACTTCAAAATACTTTATTCTCTTTATATCCTTTATCACTTTTATTACATTTGTATATTTTGATTAATAATTAAAAATATAAATTAGATTATTATAAAAAATATATACCGATAGAAATATTTTATTAAGATCTATAAAATGAGTATAATATTGAATATATTTTAAAATATTTAATATATTTTATAAATACCATGTTAATATAAAATGAAATATTTTTGTGTATGTATATGAATTTTTGTATTTTAATAATTACTTAATATGAAGAAAATATTCTTAATGCAAAAATTCAATAATATAATGAAAAGCAATAATTTTTCCATTAACGTAAATTAAAAATACATGATGAAAATAGAAAAAAAGCTTAAAATGAAAACAACAACATGGCTTAAAAATAAAATACTTTCTATTCTTAATTCTAAAGTACCATTTAAAAATTGGGATGATCATCTCCATTTCCTCCATAACCACCAAAATACTGCCCAAATGAATTTGATGATCCGCTTCCTCCTTGAAATTGTTGCTCACGAGCTCTTTTTTCACAAATTCTCATTTGTTCACTTCGAATAGCATCACGTACTATTGGATCTTTTATGGAATCTGCATCCTTTTGTAAAATTTTATTCTCTTCACGTCGTTCTCGCAACTCTATTTTTTTGGACTCATTTTGAGCTCATAACAGTTGAATTTCACAATTCCTTTACATTAGAATTTCACAACTCTATTTCTTGCATTAGAGTTTGCGTTTTGAGGATGAAGATGAAGATGAAGAGGACACATGAGATGGACCGACTGTGAAACTCATTTGGAAGATAAATGCCAAATGAATTCTCTCTCACTTTTGTGGAAGGTTGATGATGAAATAGATGGTAGTGTGTTGCCTTTTATAATAGAAAAAAAAAAACTTAATGAAAGGTAGGTTATCATACATTAGATAAAAGTTAGTGTTATGTAGTAAAGTTAGTTGTGAAATAAATAGGAAAAAATATGTGGATAAAAGAAGATAAGAAAATTAATTGAAATATTAAGTGAAAAAAATATTTATGGGAAAAATAGTTTCTTTGATTTAAAATATTAGTTGAAAAATGAGATGGATAAATAATTAGGTGGATAAATAATTAATTTGATAAAAGTTATGCAAAAATAATTAATTAAAAATTTAGTAAAAAAATTAATTAGAATAACATATTTTGAAAAAAAAATTAAAAAAATTATGACTATAATTTTTAATTTTTTTATAAAATATGACTAATTATTTTTAATTATATTATACTATTAATATTTATTAAATACTTATTTATAAAATATTCTTTAAAGATTCTTTTTTACACCAATTTGGTATCCAACATTGGAGACAACACTAAAATAGTGTTAAAATATTTAGTGTAATCTACTCGTGGACACCAAATTGGCATCCAATTTGGTGTCTAACATTGGAGATGCTCTAAGGTCATAAACCTGGCATGCTTGCTGCCTCTCCACCACACTTCCAATGTGCTTGTGACGAATCCAATGTACTCTATATATTTCTCTATTTTATTTGCCTAGACTATCATTTGCCAATCTTTTACCAGCCCAAATGTTAGTTTTTATCTCGTGTGAATTTGAATATTGATAAAAAAAGAAAGAAAAAAGAGTTGATTGGGAAAGAGGGCCATGCTAGAATTTAGCCTTGGAAAATAGACATTAATTTGAAGCGCGTTTTAAGGATTTCATGCGGAATTATTAAGAAAAGTGAAATAATATCATTAGCTCTCATCTCATGGTTGATGAAGTCAAAAGGAATTTGAATTATAGTTAATTACTCTGCTTTGATTCATTGATTTATTCGTCGACCTAGTGAAGAGGAAAGCCTTCCCAATACCTCCTGCAGTTTCAACTTTCAACTGCTGCACTGTAGGACGTCGGGTAAAAAATGTCTTTGTGGAAGGGCATCATTGTCCACTACATGGCTGATTCCAACCATTGGAACCAGCCATTCACAGTATGTCCTACAGCGTCAACCCCACCCAATACCCGATTCATTTGGGTCGTATAAAATGGCTTGTGGAAGGGCATTGTTGGCCATCATATACAGCAGATTCTAATGAACGGGACTGGCTTCACGGGTCTTTGGTTGAACAGTTTGATCACTTTATAAATTGTCAATAAAATTTAAACAACATATAGCTTATTTAGTTATATAATTGTTAAAAATTAATAAATTTAAATGTTACCACCCCACTTTTTTCAAAATACTATCTGTAATTTTTTAACCAAATATTTTATAAGTGTACCTTTCAATAACTATCATATTATCAATCTTAAAATATTTAATACTCTATTTGCCCTCCTCCATTTCCTTCTCATGGCCTCCTCTCCATCCCTTCCCCCCCCCCTCTCTCTCTCTCTCTCTCTCTATATATATATATATATATAACATATATATTTAATATTTTTATGAATTAAACTTAAATTTAAACATAAAACATTGCATTAATATATTTTTTAATAATTATATATAATTTATCAACATCTAATGATAAAAATTTTATCAGTTAAACATTAATTTATAATTTATTTTTATTAAAAATTAGGATATTTATGAATTTTATTTTATTATTTAACAACATGTCTATTTTAATATTTTTGTTAACTTTTGATAATTTATCAGCATTTTCAAACCAAATACATAACTATATAAATAACAACTTAAAACATATTTATCTAAATACATTATCACTTTAAACACTACCCAAATTTAAAACTTTACATAATTTTTAAGTAGAAAAGCTTAAAAGCCATCTTAAAAAACGATAAGCCAAACACCCACTTCGTCTTGTGATCCACATACGCAACAACCAAAATGACCCAATAATTGGATTTTAATAGATCTAAAAATTATTTTTTTAAAAAAAATAGTACATGTTTCTAGAAGAGCATCACATGGTCCATCGTCCATGACTGATTCTGATAATCGGAACTGATAATTGGAATCACATTTGTCTTGTGACTCACATATCAAAAACCCAAAACAATCCAATGGTTTGATTTGACTAGATATGTAAATTAATTTTTTTAGAAAAAAAAAGGCTATTACCTGTTTTTAGAAGGATATCGCCAACCACCATCCATGGAAGGGTGTGACGATCGAAACCGACCATAGGAATCATCTTAATCTTGTGACGCACATATCCAAAAATCAAAATGATCCAACAGTTGGATATCGTCAGATTTAAAATTTAAGAATGCGTTCTCTTTATTATTTTCAACCCATTTTGAATTTTTTATTTTTCAAAATATTGAAAACACGTTTACTTTACTATTTTCAAAAACGCATTTTCAAAAATAAGAAAATATTTTCAAAAATGAATTTTCAAAATATTTTGTTGTTTTTAGTATTTTTAGCGAAAACATGCTAAAAACACCCAAAATGAGGAAAACACACAGCCCCCCCATCAATCTCGCACAGACCTAGCATATATCGTTTCCCTAATTTCTTTTCCCTTTTCTCCTCTCTTATCTTCCTTCGGCCATCGATCGCTCCTGCCATCGCCATCATCGTTGTTGATTGTGCTTGCCATTACCATTATTGCTATCAACTGCGCCCACCACGGCAACCACCATCGTCAATCGTGCCCGCCACCAATGATGCGAGCCGTCGTCGACCCCCCCTCCCAATCGTTCTCTTGTTGGTTTTATCTCATCTCTCATATCTCTTTTCTCCTTTCTTCTATTCCTTATTTTGATGGTTTTTGAGTATGTTGGTTGATGGGCCTTTGGGTATCAAGTTGTTGCCTCTGATCGTCGGAAAACACCAACAAACGGTGGCTAGTAGCAACTGATAATGCATATATAGACGGATGTTGGGTTTGGTCAAATGTTTAAGTTTAGATTTAAAGAGATTTGACCGTTGGATCTTACTAGTTTTTGGGTATATTAGTCGATGGCCCATTGGGTGTCGGGTGGTTTCTTCTGATTGTTAGAAACCATCGGCCATGGTGGCCGATGGTGACTGATAGTGCGTTTTTTACTTGTGGCCAAAAATTAAAAATTAGATCTACAAAAATTCAACTATTAAATCTGGCCTATTTTTGTGTATGTTAACTCTCTTAGGTTGGACTTTCTAATGGTAGGCTCTAATTGTGCGAATCTCTGGTTGGAATGGTTGTTGGCTATGAAAAAGATGCATAGTGTCGGAGAAAACAAAAGAGAAAAAAGAAAAGGAAAAAAAAAAAGAAAAAAAAGAAGAAAAAAATATTATTAAAATTTGAAAATAAAATTATATATTTATTTAAAAATTAAAAAATGTGATATTTTTATATTATATTTAAAAATATAGGATAACATATAATATATTATTAAGTGTATAATTTAATATAAATTATTGTTAAGATGTTAGTAATTTATTAATCATATTTATTATTTTATTTTAATAGTAGAATTTCATTAAAAAGAGTTAATTTTATTATTTAATAATTAAATTTATTAAATAAAATATTATAAAATAAGTTTTTTCAAAATTGTAATGTATAACATGTTTTCTAGTTTTCTATTTTAAGAAATAGTTTTTTCAAAATGATAAAAAGAATATGTTTTCAAAAATTTCAAAACATACACTCAAAATACAAAATTAGAAATGAATTCAAAATTCAAAAGTGAAACATGAAGAGAACACCTAATTTTTTGGAAAAAATGATACCCATTTTTGGAAGGGTATTGTCGGTCACCATATATCGCAAATTCCAACGATAGGAACCGACCATCGAAATCACCTTGGTCTTGTGATCGAACAGAAAATCAGAACTATCCAACTATTAGATCTCATTATATTTGAAAATTAAAATTGAAAAACTTTAAGTTTTTACCTTAAATTGGAGAAACTCTGATCGTCGATGTCTGAGACAATAGTCGGTTGGTCGAGGAGAGAGTAGATACTGTCGGACGAAAGGATGAGAAAGCGAGCCAACAGCTGATGATTGCAAGCTAGAGAAGAAAATGAGATGGAGAAGCAAACGAGAAAGAGTAACAGGCGACGTAGAGAAGGGAATGGGACTGCTAGGGTTTGCAAGTATTTGGCCCGCTTAACAAGACCCGAGTAGGTCAGGTATCTAGTCAAGTTGACTTGACGTCCTGCAATTTCTTCAATTGCAGGGCGAAAGTCTTTTCTCGTATGGTAATATCATTATTGAGATTATTATATGAATATAATATATTGACATTATTAATATTTTAAAATATTTTTTGTAGGTAAAAGCAATCACTAATTAAATACCCAAACTTCATAATTATAAATGAATAATTCTCTTTAAAGCAACTCCAAGAGAGAGTACCATTCGGAGTATCAACCCATATCTGCCGAACTAGCACCCTGGATTAAAAATTAATAATTAATAATCAAATACATGAATATATAAATTAATAATTAAATATACAAAATAATCAGATACATACATACACAAAATCAATAATCAAATACATAAAATAATTAAATACACACATATACAAAATCAATAACCATATACATAATATCACTCATTTAAATACAAAATGTCACAAAATCACAAACCAGTGTCCAGTGCGATCTGCTCCTCGTCGAAGAAGAAGTCATCGCTAGTTTTGCTCATTGTTGTCGCGGCTTTCGTCGGATCTGATAGTTGGAGCCCTAATTTAGTCTTTCGTCGCGCCTGCACCTCGTTTTCTTCAGATCTGTTGGTCGCCGCCTCTTTAACGTCTCTTCTTTGTCCGTTGTTGCTCGTCACTGTGTCTGGTAAGCCTCTTTCGATGTTGATGGCCGTTTGGGGGGAAGGGGGGAGAGAAGGCGGGGATAACTCCAACAATTTCGATCGCCACATGTGGCGAGGGTTTTCAATTTTGGGGAGAGAATTTGGTTATGCCGAGCTTTATTGAGCTGGATTTCTAGATTTGGGTCTCTATTTTTATGTTTGGCAAGCAGAATAGCTCCCCATTAGAGTAAACTTAGTGGGTTCAATTTTGAATCTCTGTCTCTCTCACCCAGCAGGGTGTCGTGCTTAAAAGCCTGACATTATTAGGACCCATTTTGTCTTTTCTCAATTCAAAAGTTATGGATGGCATCAAGAAAGTGATGATATTCTACGAGTAGAGACATTTCAAGAAGACAAAAATGATATGTGGATGCCATTTTTATACCATTTTCACAGTTTCTTGCATACAGATGTAGTCAGAAAAGATTGAGACTTTGCCTTGTTTTTCTACTTGTATACTGTCCGCACAATGAACCCTTCCTTCTATTTTCTATTTATGAACTACAAGTGCGTTTATTAATTTGCATAAAAAGAAAATATTTTTTAAGTAATTAAATTATATAGAATTAAATTTTAAGAAAAATATTTAAAAATTATTATATATTTTTTTAATTTTTCATGTTTGATTGCCATTTTTTTTTCAGAGAGTTGGAAGCGGGTTGCCGTGAACCACCCGACACTCAGCCTCCACTCTCAGATTGGCTGTTGTCCTCCAAATCCTAATTTCCACTTGCTGTCGTCCTCCAAGCCATCAGGTTCGTCACAGTAAGTACTCTAATCACTCTGGATCGAGTGCAATAGCGCATCGAACGGACTGTATCTCATCGAGTTCACGCTGTGGTTACTATAGTTAAGCGCATCGGAAGGCTGAAGAAGGGCGTCCATACCTTGTGAGATGATCTCGACCCTCGATTTCCACACCCCGTCGATGGCGTGCCCCACTGTTTCCAGGGATCCGTGAGCCACCGACGCACCGGCCTCGATCGACGTCGACAGATCCTTCATGGCATGGCTTGCGACCTCGCGAAACACCACTGTTTCCTTCTGCAGGCCCGACCCGAATTCCTTCAGATCTCGCCGGTATATCTCGATAACCGACTCAAATCGGTTCGCTAGGGTCTTCCAAAGACCTCCGATGCTCCACGCTCTTGCACCGGCATTGGGACCCCGGATTACGGTTTGACTCAGCTTCTTCTTCACCTTGGGTTGAACTCCCATTGGAGCGGCTATCGTCGTCGCCGCTACCATGGCCGTCGCCTACGTCTTCTCCAGTCACCAATCCTTCTTCTCCGTTGATGGGTGGTGGTAGAAGGAGAAGACCAGCGTGGGTTTTTCAATTTGAACCCCTCCTTCCCCCCTCGACCCCTAAATGAAAGAGGAAAATTCTATTCCGAACCCGAAAATTTACTCTTTAAAACCCATGTCCCATCAAAATTTTTAATAATTTTAATATACCTCTTTTACCTCCACAACCCACCGCCAACCCTCTCCTCCGATCACTTATATATATATATATATATATAGCATAGAGTGGTTTTGCAGTTCCCACCGGTTTCCGGAGAGACGCTGGAAAAGTCTGCTATCATGCTTGCTGTGAACAAGGAAGGCGAAGACATGCCTACGCCGTTCATCCCCGGAATCACTTCCGTTAGTCCGAAAGATCCTTCATAACCACATATACAGATATACATCCATCCATATACATATCAAGAACGAAAAGGAAGTAGAAATCCCCGCACCGCGAGGTGCGGGGAGTTCAAAAACCCCCGCAGCTCGCGGTGCGGGGGTTACAGAAACCCCCTCACCGCAAGGTGCAGGGATTTCCATGGCTGCGGCCATGGAACTTTTTTATATATATATATTTATATAAGTGTGTGTGTGAGTGTGTATATATATATTTATATAAGTGTGTGACTGTATAGGTGTGTGTGTGCTCGGTTGCATGGCCGCGGCTATGCTATGTGTGTGTATATATATATATATATATATAAGTGATCGGAGGAGAGGGTTAGCGGTGAGTTGTGGGGGGTAAAAGAGGTATATTAAAATTATTAAAAATTTTGATGGGATGTGAGTTTTGAAGAGTAAATTTCCGAGTTCAGAATAGAATTTCCCAATAAAAAAATCAATCCCAACATAAGTGAGAAAAGAGTATTACATGATTCCAAGTTAAAAAATATTTTTTTTTAAAAAAATTAATCAATCAAATACTTCAAAAATTAAAATTTAGATAAAAAATGATCATTTTTGATAAGAAAGATGACCAATTAAATATACGATGAATTCTAAAACAGACCCTACATGATGGATTCTAAATCTAGGTAAAGGTACAGATTTGGCACCAAACAAGCCCAGATCTACCTGGATGGGACTTCATTGGGACTCTTGTATATAATAGTATTGATTTTAGATGGAGAAACCATCCATCTCCACGGCTTTTCTTTTTATTGTTTGCAAATGAATTAAGGGCTTTACAGAAATAAGACCTTTAGTACAAATGACTGGCTGTAGCTAGAGTTCATATAACTGATCCATATAATGAGGTAAAGGCTTGATAGATTGTCGTCATCTGGATATGGATCCTGTAGCACACTTTGTTGGTTTTGGTTGGCTTGATGTTGGTGGCTGCTATTTCAAATGCTGTTTTATTGAGCTGTAGCCTGGGTGGAATAGTTTTGGAAAGGGTTACTTGCCTGCTGATGGCGATATTAGCTATAATAACCTTGTTGGCATGGTTCAAATGCTGTCTTGTTTGTAATTGTATCTTATAAGAAGCTTCGGTTTTCTTGTGGGGTAAGGACGTGACCAGCTTTGGTTGAGTTGTGGCTTGGTTGGCATAACTTTGGCCTGCATTCAGGCATATGCTTGTCGCTTGCTCTTGTCTGGGACTCCTGGCTATTTCTTTCCATTGCTAGTATGGTCTTCATCTATCTAGCTTTGTCCTTCCCTGGATTTTCAACTACTGAGAAATGAGTTTATCTTTGTGTTTAGTTTGCAAGAGAGGGTTTTGATAGTAATAGTAAAGTTGATTCTTCGTGCTTAGAAATATCAGTCTTTTTTGTGAAATAAAAATTAGGTCAAATATGACTCTCCCAAGATTCTATTAAAGTAGGGTTCGTCAAATCTAAAGTGTTTTGGACACTCGTTTTTTATGATTGAAAACTTTAGAGAGAGTTTCTAGACTCCTCCGGAGTCTTTAATTGGAAAAGACAAATTTCATGAATGCAATAAGCTTGAAAGTCCAATAATATTAAAGCAGCTTCCTTTGAAAAGCTTGCACAAGTAATTAAGAGGAAGGATACAAAGGAAGAAAAGGTAACCTAATCGTGTTCAAAGACAAAGACTGCGACAGTGACATTTGCCATTTTCCATTTTCCTGTACATTATCGACTTACTGTTTCCTGGCATCTTCAATCAACAGCTTCATGTTCAAGTAAGAAGAGCCCTCTTTTTCCATTGCCCTCTTTGCCATATCTTTGAGTTCCTTTGCTCTTTTCCTCCTCTTTTCCCCTTCCACCCCTTTTTCCATCACTTTCTCTACAGCCCCTCTGATTTCTTCCCTCTTCACCACCACTCCAAACTTCTCTTCATCTCCAAGATTCACAGCCACCTGAGCCCCAACACTCACTCCAATCTCCAGCACCTCCACAGCCAGCTTCTCGTTGAGGAACTGCTCGGCGAATAGTGGCCAAGTCACCATTGGCAAACCAGCTGAGACCCCCTCCAAGGTTGAGTTCCAGCCACAATGTGTAAGGAATGCCCCCACAGAAGGGTGGGATAAGATCAGTACTTGTGGTGCCCACCCCCGGATAACAAGACCTCGCCCCTTCGTTCTCTCCTGGAATCCATCTTCTTCCATCCATTTCCATATCTCATCCGTTATTTCGCCTCCTCTTACGACCCAAACAAATGGGTACTTGCTGGCCTCCAAGGCTGATCCAAGCTCCATCAGCTGGGGAAGCGAAAGCCGGCTGACGTTTCCAAGGCAGGCGTAGACCACCGATCCCGGCTCCTGTTTGTCAAGCCAGCTTAGGCACTTGTGTTCATCAATGGAAGACTTGTTCCCTCTGTGAGCCTTATCTGTGTTGTCCTTGTTGCACAGTGACAGTGGCCCAATGCACCAAACTTTATCTCCTTTCACCCTCTTGATTTCTTGGATGTATCTTGGCTCTAGCTCCTCAAAGCTATTGATCACCTCCCCATAAGCCTCTGCTGCAGCTTCAGTTACTCTGTCACAGAATTCCTTTGCTTCTTTCGAGTTTGGATTGAGTGTCACAGGCAGCTGACCTTTCGTAAACTCAATTTTATCAGGCAAACCAGGCACCAAAAAGGGCTCAGAATCCCCCAAATCCTCATGAACTCCAGAGGTAGACAAGTTGTGGGAGCATAACATGTTGAAGCAGCTCATCCCATCAAAGATGATCCTTGGAACTTTGAATTTCCTAGCTGTCTCAGCCACCCAAGACAGATACATATCAGCTATTAAGAAACTTGGCTTGGGTTTGATGCTCTCAAACAACTCCTCAAAGGGCTCCTGCAGCATGGCAAGAGCCACAAACAAGTTCTTTATCATGTCCGGGTGGGGAAGGGCATCCACAGTTTCACAGCCCTCCGGGAGGCCAGCCTCTTGAAACGGGAACCGGATGTGGCGCACGCAGATCGAGAGCCCAGACTCCCCCTGGATCACCCGGTCGATGGCCGGCGCGAACCTCGAGGCGATCTGGGGGGTGGTGATGAGGGTGACAGTGGCACCATGTTGGGCCAACAGCTTGGCCATGTCCACCATGGGGATGAAGTGGCCTGGGGCGCTTAGAGGCACCATAGCGATGTGAACTTGTTGAGCCATGTATTTGGTCCCTTGCTGGCTGGCTGGATAACAATGGATGGATGGATGGATGGATGGAATATGGGCGAAGAGTGAAGAGAAAAGTGTAGATTTATATAGAAGGAAAGGCCAACAAGCTTTTGGGCGAAGAGTGAAGATAAAAGTGTAGATTTATATGGAAGGAAAGGCCAACAAGCTTTTGGGCGAAGAGTGAAGAGAAAAGTATAGATTTATGCTGACGGAAAGGGCAACAAACTTGTGAATTTGGTGACGCAAGAGCCTACATTAGCATGGAAGTTTCCATGGACAAAAGAACAAAAACATTCATGTTGTTGTAAGGTCAGAAACCTGGCATACTTGCTGCCTCTCCGCCACACTGCCAATATGCTTGTGACAAATCCAATGTATTCTATATATTTCTCCATTTGCCTAGACTGTCCTTTGCCAATCTTTTACCAACCCAAATGTTAGCTTTTATCTCTTGTGTGAATTTGAATTTGAATATTGAGAAAAAAAAGAAAAAAAAAGAAAGAGTTGATTGGGAAAGGGGCCATGCTATAGTTTAGCCGTGGAAAATAGACATTAATTTGAAGCGCGTTTTAGGGATTTCGTGCGGAATTATTATGAAAAGTGAAATGACATCATTAGCTCTGCTTTGATTCATTGATTTGATTCATTGAGTGGAATTCCTTACACATTGGGTGATGAAGTCAATGGAATTTGAATTATAGTTAGTTAATTACTCTGCTTTGATTCATTGATGACAAATTTTATTCACAGCCCATGTTATTTCTCTTTTATAACCACTTTCACAAAAAATTTTCACCATCTTTCAAAAATCTTACTTTATCTTTGATAGCCACCTGCAGTCACACAATCTTCTTTCTCTTTTTACTCCCCATAGCCACACCATCTTCCTTCCCTTTTTACTCCCCCACAGCCACGACCAATCACATCTATCTATCTACTCCATCTCCCTTTCTCTCTCGTTACACTCATCTCTTTCTCTTTCACACACCCATCTCTTCATCTCTCTTTGTGTCCCTCAAATACACACAAACACACACACATACACACACACACATGTGTGGCCACGGCCATGGAACACTTTCTCGACTGCTGGTAGTCGGGGAACGCAGTGTTCCCCGACCCCCATCTGTCGGGGAATGCGGTTTTTTTTTTAATTAAAAAAATTATTATAATAAAATAAAATAAAAAAATACAAATAAATAAATTCTTTTTAAATATCTTCATTTTAAATAATTATAAATTAACTAATTTTAAATTTTTTTAAATATCAAAAATTCAACTCACCATAAATTAGTTAAAAAAATTAGTAATTAGTTAATTTCTTTTTGATACTTAAAAAAATTTAAAATTAGTTAATTTATCTTATTAAATTACTTAAAGATACATATATTTAAAAAAATTATTTATTTACATTATTTTTTAAAAAAATTTTAATTTTATTTTTTATTTTATTATAATAATTTTTTAATTATAATAATAAAAAAAATGTTCCCGACCCATGGGGGTCGGTGAACACAAGGTTCCCTGACTTCCATCAGTCGGAAACACAAAGGTTCCTCAACTGTTGGTAGTCGGGGAACTTCAACAGTTGGGGAACCCTTGTGTTCCCGACTAATGGCAGTCGAGAACTAGGGTTCCATGGCCACGACTATGCATTTTCGTGTGTGTGTGTGTATATATATATATATATATATTTGTGTGTGTGTATTTGCGGGACAAATAGAGAGATGGAGAGATGCGTGTGAGAGAGTGAGAGAAAGAGAAAGAGATAAATATAATGAGAGAGAAAGAGAGATGGAGTAGATGGGTGGCTATGGCTGGGGAGTAAAAAAGAAGGAAGATAGCTGTGGCTGTGGGTAATGAAAGGTAAAATAGAATTTTTAAAAGATGTAAGAGAATTTTGACGAGAGTGGCTATGAAGAGTAATAATGTGGACTGTGAATAGAATTTCCTTTCATTGATTTATTGGTAGACCTGGTGAAGAGGAAAGCCTTTTCCAATATCTCCTGCAATTTCAACTTTCAACTGCTGTACTGCAGGACGTTAGGTATAAATTATAAAATGGCTTGTGCAAGGGCATCGTTGTCCACTGCATGGCTGATTCTAGCGCTTGGAACCAGCCATTCACAATACGTCCTATAGTGTCAACCCCACCCAATACCTGATTCATTTGGGTCGTATAAAATGGCTTTTGGAAGAGCATTGCTCTCCACTGTATACAGCAAATTCTGATGAACGGAATTGGTTTCAAGGGTGTTTGGTTGAGTGGTTTGACCGCTTACAAATTGTCAGTGAAACTTAAATGTTATATAACTTATTTAGTTACATATTTATTAAAAATTAAATAGTTTAAATTTACTGAACTTAAACGTTATTTGACAACGTTTTAGAAAAGCTCGCCCCCAATTTTTTTCAAAACGCTGTCCATAACTTATTTAATTGATGTAGTATTTTATAATTTTATCCTCTAATAATTATATATTTCCAACCTTAACATATTTAATACTCTTTCTGCCCTTCCTCCATCTCCTTCTCATTATCGCCTCTCTCTTCTCCATGGCAGCCACCATCTCTAGCCAATCCCCATCGTCGTTGCCTCAATCTCCATTCGTTGCCTCCATCACCGTCTCCTCTATCTTTGTTTGTTGCCATAGATGACTCCATCTCCATTGTGGCCAGGGGTGGATTTATTGTGTGGGCAAGAGGGGCAGTTGCGCCCCAAGCTCAGACAAAATTAAATATATATTATATTTATTTTAAATATATATTCTCCCCTCACCACTGAGAAATTGAAAAAGTCGTCCCTCTCAATCAAATTAAATATTATATTTACTTTAAATGTCTCTCACTAAACTCTCTTCTCCCTACATCAATAAAATTAAAAATTATAATAATTATATTTATTATAAATTTTATCCAACACTAATATTTCTCCTCCCCCACCCTCATCGTCTCCTTCACACCAGCTAAAAATCTGAAAGCCCAAACGTTATTTTTTCAATCTCTCTTCTTTTTATTTTCTCTCAAGAATACATTTATAAATCATTAGTTTTATAAAATTTAACTATATGATTTTAGATTTCATCGTATTTTCACCGTGAAAGTAACTCTAATCTATAAAAAAAAGTAAGTCTTTTAAAATTTACAGTAATTATTTTTATTTTTTCAGTACAAATCCATAATATATATGTGATATAATATTTTGACGTCATATTACATTACTTTTTTTTTTATCAATATGGATAATTGTTGTATAACTTTAAGTTTTACGTTTTTTGTCATCGTTGTTCGCCCTCTCTACTTAAGTATTTTGGCTCCGCCCCTGATTGCGGCCTCCACCATCATCATCGCCTCCTTTATCCCTTGCCTTTCTCCCTGTGTATAAATGTATATATATATTATATTTAATATTTTTTTGAATTAAACCTAAATTTAAATATAAAATATTGTATTGATATATCTTTTAATAATTGTATATAATTTGTCAACATTTAATGATAAAAATTTTATTAGTTAAACATCAATCTATAATTTATTTTTATTAAAAATTGATATTTTTATAAATTTTATGTATATTATTTAGTAACATATCTATTTTAATCTTTTTGTTAACTTCTGATATCTTATCAGTATTTTTAAATTAAACATATAACTATATAAATAGCAGTTTAAAACATATTTATCTAAATACGTTATCAACTTATATGCTAGTCAAATTTAAAATTTTACATTGCTTTAAAGTAAAAAAGTTTAAAAGTCATCTTAAAAACCGATAAGCCAAACACCCTCTTCGTCTTGTGACCCACATACCTAAAAATCAAAACGACTCAATGGTTGGATCTCAATAGATCTAAAAATTATTTTTTAAAAAAAGACTAAATGTTTCTAAAAGGGCATCATGGGCCATGTCCATGATTGATTTTGATAATCGGAACCGACCATTGGAATCGTATTTGTCTTGTGACTCACATATCAAAAACCCAAAATAATCCAATGGTTGGATCTCACTAGGTATGAAAATTATTATTATTTTTTTGTAAAAAAAGCTATTACTTGTTTTCAAAAAGATATCATTGGCCATCGTTCATGGATGGATCCTATGATCGGAACCAACCATCGAAATCGTCTTGATACTGTGACTTACATTTTCAAAAATTAAAATGATCCAATGGTTGGATCTCACTAAATCTAAAAATTAATTATTTAAAAAAAAAAAAAGATATCCATTTTTGGAAAGACATCATCGACCATCATGTATTGCAGATTCTAACGATTGAAATCGACTATCCAAATCACCTTGGTCTTGTGACCAAACCAAAAATAAGAGCAATCAAACGATCAGATCTCACTATATTTGAAAATTAAAATTAAAGAACTTTAAGTGCTTACCTTGAATCGAAGAAACTTTGGTCGCCAATGTCTGGGACAACAGTCGGTTGGCTGGAGGAGAGAGTAGGTATTGTCAAATGAGAGGATGAGAAGGCAAGTCAACGGCCGGTGACTGTTGGCAACAGAAGTAGAGGTGACATAGATGCAAATGAGAGAGAGCAAGAGGCGATGCAGAAAAGCAAAGACGACTAGCAGGGTTTGCAAGTATTTGGCCTACTTACCACAACCCAAGTGGGTCAAGTATAAATTGAGTTGACTTGACATCTTGTAGTTTCTTCAATTGCAGGGCAGAAGTCTTTTCTCATGTGATAATACTATTATTGAGATTATTATATGAATATAATATAATGACATTATTAATATTTTAAAATATTTTTTTTAGGTAAAAGCAGTCACTAATTAAATACCCAAATTTTATAATTATAAATGAATAATTCTCATTATCATAACAAGCAAATAGAGTTGGTGATAGAGGCAAAACTATGGCTCATGGAGATGATTTTTATGAAAGGACTAGGAATTTGAAGTAAAGAATTTGCATTTAATAGAGAGAGACTTTTAAGAAAATGGAAGAAGTAAAATCTTCTCTTTGTGTTATTTTTATTATATTCATTTATTAAAGAAAAAGGGTTTTTAAAGATAATTTAGTATTTTGGATAAAAATTATGTGACTGATTTTCTGGGAATTGATAGAATTGGCACATTTAATTTCCCCATGTTTGAGCATTTGAGATTGAGAGGATCCCCACACCTTGTTCTTTGGCGAACTATTCTCCCCTCCATATCCAGCCATTATCAGCCATCTCTATCCCACAAATTTCTTTTTGGTTTTTTATTTTTATTTTTTACAAACCCAAAATCCAAAATCTTCTCTGGTTTTGTGTTAATGGGTTCCACGTCTTCTTTCATTTCAAAGGTGGCTATGCAGATTGTTTCCGACAGTTGCTCCATGGATTCAGAAGCTTAGAGATACAGAATGTTGAGTAGGGCAGCAAGGAATGCATATTCATGGTGGTGGGCAAGCCATATCAGGACAAAGCAGTCCAAATGGCTGGAACAGAACCTCCAGGGTAATTCTAACATATCAATCTGGCCACATCTTGTTCAAAGCATTAAATTTGCAGCCATTTATGCATATTTCCATGTGGGTTATTATGATAAATCTTAAATAAATCCGATTTCATGACAAGTTTTCCTCCCTTACGTTATAAATAAGATGCCATCTGAACTGCCCGAAATTGGCAATTTTCTGCTTGGTTCTGTGATTATTCTGATACCCTTTTCAACAGTTTTCTTTTCTTTTTTAATCAAATATGTGGGTGTTTCAAGAAATCTATGTAGGACTAAGATAGTATTTGTTAAAATGAGTAAAATAAGGTTTTATCAAAATAAGTTATCTGTAAAGTTTAAGATAAGTTATTTGAAGAGAGAAAATAAATAAATCTATCTTGAAAGTTCAAAATAAGAAATCATGTGACTTCTTTTTAGAAAATTTAACAAATACAATGAAAAATACTTTTGTTTAAGATACTTTTCATATCCCATTTTTTGGGGTCTATAACTTGGTTAACAAATGCAAATGGGGAGGAAAAGGAAAGACAATGTAGAGAAATGTAATGTTTTTCACAGCCAGAAAATTCCATCAGAAACTAAAGGAAATGGAAATTTTCTTCCATTGAAGAAAACTGTTCAATTCATCATTTGCACATATTGTGGTGTGGTGTGTGATGTGAGGTTTGTGCAATTGCAGACATGGAGGAGAAGGTAGAGTACATAGTCAAAATCATCGATGAGGATGGCGACTCCTTTGCACAGAAGGCAGAAATGTACTACAGGAAGAGGCCGGAGCTGACAAATTTTGTGGAAGACACTTTTCGAGGATACAGGGCTTTGGCAGAGAGGTATGATGCCATGTCAAGAGACCTGCAAAGCGCTAACCGCACCATTGCCACTGTCTGTCCCGAGCAAATACAACTTTTAATGGCTGAGGAGGAGGATGAAAATTGCCCTGCCACCTTTGTTCCTCCCTCAAGACCGTCAAAGAATTTGCCAGTTGCCCCAGAGTTATGCCTCCCCAAAAAGACTACAGCTGAACCGAAAAATTTGAAGGCCCCGACTAGAATGATGTCAAAGAAGGGACTGCTCAAACTGAGTGTTCCTGATGCTGCTTCAGCTGCTGCAACTTCAGGAATGAGCAAAGATGAGGCCCTTGAGGAAATTGATAACCTTCAGAAGAAGATTTTGGGGCTTCAAACCGAAAAGGAGTTTGCAAAAAGTTTGTATGAATCCGGGGTTGCAAAGTATTGGGAGATTGAGGAGGAGATCAGGGAAATGCAAGCTAAGGTTAACAGTTTACAAGATGAGTTTGGCATTGGTACCTTCATTGAAGATGATGAAGCTCGATCATTAATGGCGGCTACAGCCTTGAAGTCATGCCGGGAGAGCTTGATTCAGCTGCAGGAGAAACACAAGCAATTGGATGAGGAGGCTAGAGTGGAGTACCAAAAGGTAAAGGAAGTCAACAAGAACTTGGGTGCTCTCAAAGAGAACTTCAACCTCATTGAGAACGTTGAGTGGGATGGTACAAGCGCTGAAGTAAAGGAATTGGATCAAGAAGTTGATAGCCTGGAAGAAGAGAGGCAAGATTTAGAATCGTTGAGGGCAAATATTAAAGAGAAGCTGCAAGTGAATTCCGGCGAATCTTTTTCTATCCCTGAACTGGCAGAGAAGATTGATGACCTGGTAGACATTGTTGTCACTTTACAAACTGCACTGTCTTCCCAGAATGCTTTGGTGATGAGACTAAGATCAGAGGCAAATTGGCTTCAATCAAATCTTTGCAGCCTCGAGGAGGACAAGGAGGCTCACGCTAAAGGGTCACAGGACATTCGTGGCAAAATAAGTGAGCTGGAGCGAGAAATGGGTAGAATTCAAAATTTCAACCAGAATGTCAAACACCAAAACCGAAAACTCCAAGTTCACTTTACTGAAGCGAGTTTCAGCGTTGATCATCTCTCAGAGAAGCTGCAGACTATGAAGCAGGATGAGGAGGATGTGGCTGGAGTCCCGATCAAAGAATTAAGTGCTACTCATGATATTGGACTGGAAGAGGATCTTCAATTACATAAAGAAGTGGCTTCTCCAAGCAACCATTCTATGATCTCGAAAGATGTTGACACAGGAGCCATGGAGAAGATTGATATTATGGGGCAAAGTGCTTCTTTCAAAGCTGAAGAAGAGAAAATTTTGAAGTCCAATCTGGGAAATTACCTTATTGATCTTTACCAGAGAGGTCAACTGAGTCTCAGAGATATTCCTGATGCCGAAACAAAAGACAGCATTGCAGATCAAGAAATTGCTTTCAGAACTGAGGACCGGAACTTTGTCATTCACAATCTAAGCAGTGGTGTTGATGTTCATTTGATTCCGGGTGCAGGGAGAGATGCACCAAATGCCAATCTGGAAAGGGAGTTGAAGGAAAACGAAAACAAGGGGTCTCTTAACCATGATTCGAATATCCTCAAAAATGTGAGAATGGAAGTGGAGGCCAAGAAAGGTGATGATATAATGGCAGCTTCTAACAATCAGATGATCGCAAGAGATGCAGAAACAGGCAAGATCAAGAAAAAATATGGAGATCAAACTCCCGGAGCTTCTTTCAGAGCTGAAGAAGATTACCTTGTCATTCCAAATGCCAATCTTGTGGAACGGTTCAGAGAACATGACGATATGGTGGCCTGCAGTAATGATTCGCCGATATCAGAAGATCCCAAAACAAGAGAGGAGGTAAACGATAATGCTGGAAGAGAGAACAGTACCACTGTGAAAGCCAACGAAGAAGGTAGTTGCCTTCATTCAAACTCAAGAAGTCAGCTTAATTATCACTCTGCAAAGGACCAGGAGCTGAAGAAACAAGAACTGGAATCTGAGGATGAGGATCAACCAAATTGGAGGCAACTGTACCTGAACGGGTTGGATGACCGAGAAAAGATTCTGTTAGAACAGTACACTTTAATTCTCTCGAACTATAAGGAAACAAAGAAGAAGCTCAGTGAAATGGAGAAGAAAAACCATCATGGGCTGTTGAAATCCGCAATACAAATAAAGGAGCTGAAGAATGCTAATGCATTGAAGGATGCAGAGATCCAATCTCTGCATAAAAAACTGAATTCCCCCCAAAATTCTCCGGATGAAACTCCCGATACTAGTTTGAAAGACTTCGACCTCTCACGGGAGGAAAGGCCCAAGGAGGAAAGCATGATAACAGAAGTTGCCACCACTCAGGTTGTTGATACTTGTGCAAATTCTGATAAAAAGCAAGTCTCTTTTTTGCAAGATGAACAAATATTTGAATCTGTAGAATGCAATGAGAAAGTGAGTGCAGCAGAACTCGTGATAAACTCTTCTAGAGAAGGCGAGGAAGGTGAGAAAAGGGTAACATTTCTTGATGAACTTCAAGATGTTCCAGAGGCGGAAGGAAAATTTCGTTCAGATATAGATGGACTGCTCGAGGAGAATGTAGAGTTCTGGTTGAGGTTTAGCACCTCATTTCACCAGATACAGAAATTCCGGACTTCATTTTTGGATCTGAAGGAAGAGTTGGCGAACATTAGGGAAAGAATGAAGAAGCAGGATGGAAGCAGTAAACAACAGACTCCCCTGATGTCAGAGGTTCGCCCGATATACAAGCACCTGAGGGAGATACAAACTGAACTAGCACTATGGCTGGAACACAACACCTTACTAGAAGATGACTTACAAACCAGATTGTCATCTTTGTCGGGCATTCAGGAAGAACTATCAAGATCTTCAAGTTTCGGATCTAAAGAGGAAGAGACTGAGCTCAGCGACTATCAGGCTGCAAAGTTTCAGGGGGAGGTCATGAACATGAAACAGGAGAACAGCAAGATTGCGTATAAATTGCGGGCAGGTTTTGAAAGCGCGAAACAACTCCAAGTTGAAATCTCAACTATACTCTGGACTTTGGAAGAAGAACTTGGGATTTCAAAACACCGGCAGACTAAGTCTTCAAGTCGGTCTAAACTTCCCTTGCGTTCCTTCTTGTTCGGGGTTAGGTTAAGGAAGCAGAAGCCATCACTCTTCCAGTGCATGAATCCAGCACTGCAAAAACAATACAGTGACTTGCATACATTGCCATCGTAGGTTGGTTTCACTCTTTCTGTAGGCTTACATTTAAATTTAGCTTGATTTGGGGGCGAAAAAGTGAAAAAGGACTACTTCTGCCTCGTTGCGTCGCATCGCATCGCGCAAGCTGCAGGTTTTAGTTTATTTTTGCTGTAAATGGTGCTTTTGAATTTGTATTACATTGCCAGAGTTGCTTGGCCGTGTATTGATCTAATGATATGGCTTGCTTAAAATTCCATTAAGAATTTTGAATTTTTCTGTTCTAATTGTCTCATCATCTTCAATTCAATTCAAGTTGACCGAGTCTGTCCCATAGCCACAGGTGGTTTACCAAGCATAGATTGTGTCTTCTCTTCATTTCCCATGGAAAGGAAAATCAAGTCATTTTCTCCTTTTTACATTCATTTGCTTAGCTGAAACTTATTTTATCATCTTCTATTTTCTTTCCTCTTTCCTTTCTACCCATTTTTCTTCACAGAAACAAGCATCTTCCCTTTCAATTCTTTCCTCTCTCCCTTTCACATGTTTGTCTTATGCTTCCTCGTTCCAATTGGCGAGCAAGTTCACTTTTAAAAGAAAAAGTTGATCCTCGAGGCTTCTTGCATGCTTCTTGTTTCACTTCTTGTCTGCAACTAGACAGTTAAAGCCAAGAGCTTCAAACCCTAAAGGGTCTGTGACTAAAAACTGCCCCTGAATAAGACTAATCTGAGCATGCATTATGTAAAACACAAGGTTTAATCTACTTTGTCGAATGGGCTTACCGAATGGGGTCAAAAAGACCAAAATACTCTTATCCAAAATACAAATTTGCAAGGAATGTCACTGCCTTCGCCTCTCTTTTTTCTCCCTTCCCATGGCCATGATGCGACCTTCGACCACCGAGCATTGCTACCTTCGCCTCGCCTCATCGCCTTGTAGAGATGGCAAACGGGCCGGGTCGGCCCGCCACCAAGTGGCCCACGGGCCGGGCCAAATCGGCTCGTTTAAAAACGGGCCAGCAAATTGCTGGCCCTAGCCCGGCCCTACACGGGCCAAGTGGGCCAAACGGGCCCGCCCAGAGGGCGAGCGAGGGCGAGAGCAAAGGGTGCGGGCGAGGGCGAGGGCGAGAGCGAGGGGTGCGGGCGAGGGTGAGGGCGAGAGCGAGGGGCGCGGGCGAGGGCGAGACAGAGCTAGGGCGAGGGCGAGGGCAAGAGCGAGGGGTGCGGGCGAGGGCGAGGGCGAGGGCAAGCGAGGGCGAGAGCGAGGGGTGCGGGCGAGGGTGAGGGCAAGCGAGGGCGAGAGCGAGGGGCGCGGGCGTGGGCAAGGGTGAGGGCGACGAGCGAGGGCGAGAGTGAGGGGCGCGATCGAGGGCGAGAGCGAGGGGCGCGATCGAGGGCGAGGGTGAGGGCGACGACGACGGCGAGATAGAGGGTGAGCGAGGCGCCGAGGGCAAGAGCGAAGGGCACGGGTGAGGGCGAGACGAGGGCAAAGGCGAGACGAGGGCGAGGGCGAGATAAAGGGTGAGAGCGAGGGCGAGGGCGAGAGGTGAGGCTGAAGGGGGGGTAAATTGGTCCGGCCTTAAATGGGCCAGCAAAATGTTGGCCCTAAACCGAGGTCGGGCCCATTTTGCCATCTCTATCGCCTTGCTTATCGTTGGAGGATGCAGTGACAGTCAGTGAGACAAAAGTAGCAGTGCTTGGCAGTTGGTAGTGATATCGCAGCCATGGGAAGGGAGAAAGGAGAGAGGCGAAGACAGTGGCATCCCTTGTAAATTTGTATTTCGAGCGAGAACATTTTGGTCTTTTTGACCTCATTCGATAAACCCCTCGGGCAATGTAGCACGAGTCGTAATGGCATGTTAAACCACTATCATATTAAGAGTATCCATATATATGTATATATATATATATACTCTCTAAGTTCCATTAAGAATATAAAAAAGGCATTTGAGACTTCATGTTATACGATAATTAAATATAAATTATTTTTATATGTTAAAAGAACGTTTTCACAACTCAAACCTATTAGTATTCATTAACAAAAGAATAATTTTACTGTTACTTTAAGACTCGCTCCCTCTACATTAAAAAGATATTTTGATAAAAGAAAAATTCTAAAACCTCTCTAAATAACCATGCTGTTGAACAGTATGATATAAAATTATTATAAATCCCAATATTACATATTTATAGTGATTTTTCTTCTTTGTTTGATAAATGCATTATGCCAACTGACAACCTAGTAATTCATATGTTGTATTGAAAGGTCTTTTTGATTATATTTTTTTCATCTTTTAAGCAAATCTCCTAAATAGTTAGAAGACCATACAATTTATAGTGTTCTTTATTCGTTAAGAGGGATAAAAAAACTCTTACTCTCTGTTTGAGAAAGAACTTGGAATGGAAAGAAATAGAGCTAAAAATGGAATGTAAAATATTTCTTTTGTTTTTGTTTATTCTTGTTTGAGAGAATACTGAAAATAAAATAATATTAATGACAAATCATATTTGATACCTCTTAATGGATACATAAAATCTTTTTTGTAAAATTAATAAAGTCAATACACAAAAAAAACAGAAAAAGAAAATAAACACTTACGACCCGTTACCATTTCATTCTTCTCTCCCAAGCACATGGTTAGTTGATTGACGGCCCGCTGATATAAATTTTGAAAATGAGAGATGAATAATTCATATGCCTCTGCAGAAGGTGCTACTGTTAAGCCACCCCATTATTGGAATAAAAATCATTATCCTTTGTCTATAGATGATGATTCTTGATGAGAATAAAACATAGTAATATATATGTACATAATAGAACAATGCGAATGTTAATGCAAGAGCAAGCTACACCTACACCTGAAGGTTTGGCATTAAGAGAGCCCCAAAGAAGGTTTAAAACTTGATTTTTCCTTTTCTTTTTTTACAAAAGAAAAAAAAAATGCTTACACACATTTTCGCATACAAATATTAAGACTATGAATTGCTTTCCCGAAATGTAATTATCTAAGTACTATAAACCTTTCCCATCCAAAAGTAACCTCATTGCATTAATGATGGTAAACTCGATCCATTCTCTTGTTTTTCAATATCCACATTTTATCATATCCAAGAATAATAGCTTGTTTCTTAAGTTATAACACTAGCATCCCAAGCAAAGACACTTGGACCTTGTTCTGGGCAAAGTAGTTATATTACACCACTAAAAAGAAAACAGCCCTAAATCTAAAGGAAATAGTCAACTTATAACACACAATTCACTCCAATCTAGCCATCCTTCCCCTTGTCCCCAGTCTCATCTTTAGTTATTGTTTCAGTCGGCAACTTCCATATTTTCATCACTCCCATCTCTTCCAGTGCCTGCCAAATCTGTTTGTTTCACATCCAAGATCTGACTCTCAGGAACTACTTCCACCATAGACTGGTTTTCGCTTCCTTGCTCCAAGGCAGTGCATATCATCATCTCATCATCTCCCTTTTCACTTCCACTTCCACTTCCAGTAACAGCCTTTGCACTGGTAGTAACTGTTTGACAATCTGCCGGGTTATTTGGACTTGAGGAACACTTGAGATCCTCAACAAAATCGTCTTGGCCATCTGAGCTGGGTAAAGCAGTTTGATCTTCTTGGACTTGCTCATTTGGTGCATTGCTGAGAGCAGAAGCTTGATCTTGACTCTGCTCTTTGGGTGGAGAGCTAGAAACAGAAACTTGGTCATTCTGAACTTTCTCCTCTAATGCATTTCCTAATGCAGCAGCTCCAGTTTCTTGGACTTGCTCTCTCCCTGGGATAGTAACTTGATTTTCCTGGATTTGCTCTTTAGGTGGATTGCTGGGGACAGAATTAATAATGTCATCAGCCTTGAGGTCACTCGCTGAGCTAGAAGCAATGACATTCGTCGCTACAGCTGATGGGTTTGATTCTGCAGCAGTCCTTGTTGAATGAAGCTGAACTGTAGGTGCTCCAGGTTTTGGAGAATTGTTCTGTGCTTGCAGAGTTCCACCAGACCGCGAGGCATTGGTGGCAGCAGCAGGATAGGCAGAATGTTGTACAGGTGCCAGGCCAGTACGAATAAAATGAACATTAGGAGGCAAGGCGCTTGCATTGCCTCCCACAGATGATTTGACTAAAGAACTCCCTCCAGGCATGATATGTACAGCATTCTTGGACTGTGCAGCTTTAAGCAGTGATGCCGCATCAGATGGGGTGGCAATGCGGGCCCCAGCAGCAACAGCAGCAGCTTTGACCATAGCATCAGGGCTCAAGACAGGCTTTATTATTGAAGGCTTTTTCGCTGGTACCCGAGGCTTTGATAAACTTGTAGGAGCACAATCTTGTCGAGATTGTTGTTGGGATTGCACCCCAACTGAAGCTTCTGTAGCAGCAGGGCTTGCTGTGTTACCAGGCATGGTGTTAGGATTGGTCCCGGCTGTTCCACATCAACCAGGTAATAACAATGCTTGTGAGAATACCAAACTGGGAGGGAGCAAATATTTGAGATGAACAAACAGAAAAAACTTGTGATGAATAAAGAAAATCAAGCCATCTGATACGCCATTTTCAAACAATTTCACAAATAAAACTCCCTCCCTCCCTCTCCTTGGAAACATGGATGCACGTAACAGACTGATGAGTCCATACTGGACACCAATATTCATCAGAAAGAAATACGGACACTTCTAATAGGATAGCACATCCATACCAGGCACCAAGACTCATCAGAACCAACAATTGTTTTTATTCATGAAGGAAACATATATATATATATTAACAAAAAACAGAAATAATTATTATCCAGGTTTAGAACCTGGGGCTACTTGTTTTACTCTTTTAAGGCAAAAAATGATGATGATGATCATTGGTATTTTTATTGCTATTTTATAATACAGGCTCATACAAAAGTAGTAAAAGATTGGGTCTGGTTAAGAATGGTTTCAAGAGGAGGCAGTACATGCTCGGAGGGAGGGAGGGAGGGAGGACTACAAATATCATTTATTTGATTGCTGTTCCCAGATGTGTGAATATCATGTTTTTGATAAGGAGGTGATAGAAAGAAAAATAAAGGTTGTCAACATAAATTCAGCAAAGGGAAGACAATGAAAATTTTTGCACAAATGATGCTATCTCAATACAGTGATACACTACTCATGGTATTGTAAGCAGGTAGAATCACTGATAACATTTGAACAAGCTGCTGTCAGAGGACTACAAATATCAGTTATTTGATTGGTGCTCCCCTGACGTGTGAATATCAAGTTTTTATTAAGGAGGTGGCAGAAAGAAAAAAACAAAGGTCGTCAACATAAATTCAGCAAAGGAAGGGAAGGCAATTAAAATTTTTGCACAAATGAAATTATCTCAACACAGTGATACGCTACACATGGTATTGTAAGCAGGTAGAATCACCCAATACCATTTGAACAAGCTGCTGTCAGAGGACTACAAATATTATTTATTTGATTGGTGCTCCCCTAATGTGTGAATTGATAGTTTTTTATTAAGGAGGTGGCAGAAAGAAAAAACAAAGGTTGTCAACATAAATTCAGCAAAGGGAATGCAATGAAAATTAATTTTTGCACAAATGAAATTATCTCAACAACTGATACGCTACACATGGTATTGTAAGCAAGGTAGAATCATCAATACCATTTGAACAAGCTGCTGTCAGGTTGTCTACCATTGGCATGTTGAGGGCGATGGAAACAGCTCTGCGAGCAGCCAGCTGAGCCTCTGAAAGTTGTGAGCCACTACTAATATTCGAGTTTCCTTGCCGCTTTCTAATAATGGCCCACCTCTGCATAGACCCAGATCCAATGAGTATTATTACACACACACAGAACCATGAATCAAACAATACTATTATAGACAGCCAAAGGATTAGAACTTCATAGAAGATGCCAAATCTATTATCCCCTTAACTTCATGAAGAGAGTAGTAGGAATAATATACAGGGTAGCAAAGTATTCCGTTGCCGGGATTTGAACCCGGGAAACCTGGGCAGTACCCAGACATCCTAACCAAACTAGATAACAACGGATTCCCATACTACAGTAGTAATATTATTTCTCAACTATAAGCTTATAGTGGAGTCAAGATTTAAAAAATAGCCAGATAACAAAGATCTGAACTCCAAAGAAATTTATCAGATAACAAGATCTGAACTTATGGTTGGAATAACACTTCAGTTTAACAGGGTCCTTGCATTGAACACATCATCATCAAGTGCACCTTATACTAACAAAAAAGGGTCAGCAGCACAGCACTAATAATGTTAATGGAGGTCTAAAAGTCATATTAACAATACAAATCTATGCAAAAGAATACGTGGTAAAATTTTACGATAAATGCCCTTCTTGACACAATCCTATAGTGAGGGAATGATGAGATAAAGTTCTTACACCATCTTCACATGGAAAAGTTTCATGAGATGGCGGTGAATTAAGATAATTGATATGGTCATGTTCCATCATATAGTTGGTATTGTGAAGCCAACATGTACAACATGGAAATACAACTTGGTCCTTGCATTGAACTGGGTTAAAAAAAAATTGAAGGAACTATTACACCAGTTTGAAGGATTTTCTCTTTTATGAAATCATTGTGCATAGCATACAACCGCTGATTTTGAACTTACCTAGTACTTAAACAAGGGTAAGGGTGAAGGAAAACAAAAGCAAAAAAAAGCATTGTACTCTTCAAGATCTATTTAAAGATGCGTCAGATGGGTACAACCATTAATTATTAGTCACCACAATAGGTCAGTTGTCCATGCACTTTCAGAAACCCCATGATCTTACAGTAAACCCTTTGAACTATTATTGCAAAAAATATGTCAAGGTTCTGCGCAAAAGCTATGGAGAAAATATATATATAGAAGCCCTCAGCATCAATACAGATTAGCAGCAAGCGATGCAGCACCAAATATGTTTAAATTCTAATAATAGACACATTATTGCCTCACAGGATACTGGAACAATACATGGACCATTATGAATGTGATGGTTTTAATCATAGCTTTCTTTCAAGAATGTTCTTCTGATAAGGGTTGCTAAAAGTTCCTCTCAGAGAAAAACCTTCACCACTAAAGATTATTATATACCAGTAAGAAGTTATTGCCTGACAGGATACTGGCACAATACATGGACAACTATGAATGAGATACAGGCTTTCATCATCACTTTTAAAAATGTTCTTCTGAGAAGGGTTGCTAAGGACACTCTAAAATAGTACTCCCAATGGAGAAACAACTATTGACAATTTGAAAGAAACGAAATCTCCAAAATAGTAAAGAATTAAAGACCACTGTTTATTCATGCTAAGATGGTAGAGGAAATGTTCTGTAGATATTTGCACATTTATTGGTTTTAGTACCACCTTCAATATTCTATTATTATATCAAATTATTTGTTATCTAATTATGACATCAAATTTTGGTTATTGTTAGAGTTGAATCAGTAATCTGTAACCCTTTCCTACTTCAGTTTGCCAAAAGTCTGAGGTAAAAGCATATTAAGATGTAATAGTCCCTAGCTTCATTAGTTGAAAACCAACACCACCCCCCCCCCCCCAAGGAAAAAAAAAAAAAGGGGACACAAATATTGTCCTGTTTAGATGCTAATAGTAATTTTACAATTATATGTCCAAAATATATGGTCTTCTAACCTTAAATTTGACAGATAAAGTATCTGCTTGATTAAGCATATGCATCTAAGTGCTCATACATCATGTGAATCCAGAATGGTCATTAACCCACCCTACCATACAACTTATAACTAAGCATCCTCAGGGGCATGGATTCAAATCCGTCAGTTAGAGGCAACAGGGTTCAATACGGTGCAGATGAGAATAGGATAGTGAATCAATAAAAAGAGTACAGGGGGGAGAGAGAGAGAGAGAGAGAGTCAAATCTGAATCAAAAGTCAACAGGGAAGAGAAAAACAACCTGAGAAAGCTGTGAAGCAGTCCTATCACCCTTGAAATCTCCTTTCAAGATATTTGCCCAATTCCCTTCACCACATTTCTTCACAGCAGCAATCAATTCCAGGTCCTCTGCTGCAGACCATGGTTTTCTTTTCCTTCGAGGAGGTAGGTTGCCACTTGCTGATCCATTTGCATCCAATCCTTCAGAAGAAGTCACTGTCGGCAGTGGTTGTTTCTGAACAGTAACCGGAATTGTAATGTTTGTCCCTTGCAGTTGTGAATTTTGTGAAGGAGCCCTGAATGGCTCACCATTAGGTATATTTATAGTTAATGGAGCCTCAACTGTTAACCCATTTGGAAGGCTGGTATCGCTTTGTGAACCCGAAGAAATAAGTACCTAATCAAGTCACCCATTCCAAAGAGAGAGAAATTTGACCATGATAAGTTTATTTGAGTTCAAACATTAATATTCACTGAAAATACATGTGTCAGGTCAAAAGAAAATGCTTATTCTTCAGAATTAGCATGCTAAGTAATGATCCAATAAAACAACAGCAGCACAAATGTAAGGTTTTGCCATAGATATCATCATATGTAAGATTTGATAATTTACAACATACAACAACATATCCAGCCGTTATCCCACTATGTGGGGTTGGCTACATGAATTCTAGACTTCTATGTGGGTTACATCCTAACAGGTAGTTTGTCTAGAATTCATATTTGGATCCGACTAGGTTTTACGCTGGCTGTCGGCTACCTAACGCAACCCTCCTCCTTTATCCGGGCTTGGGACCGACAGTGGATAATATCCCCTGGCGGAGTAATGATGAAATGAAGTTTGAACACCATCTTCACATAGAGAAATTTCATGAGATGGTGGTGAATGAAGATAATTGATATAGTTGTGTTCCACAACTTAGTTGACATGGTGAAACTAACAAGTACAATATGGAAACACAACAAGTAAGATTTGATAATTTATTGACAAAAATATAAATATATGCACCTGGCACCCAAAAAAAGAAAGAAAAGAAAACCAACATATGTGCAAGTGCCAAGAGTAGCGGAAACCACCTCTTTGCTAAAAAGGGATTAAAAATGCATACAAAACCACCCCTCCAACCCCTATAAAGTGAGGAGCCTCATGCATTAGGGACACCATTTCTACATACATGCACATCATTGCAGAATGCCATTGAAATACAAAGCAGACAGTATACATGTCAAAGATACTCAACTAGATTGTTGTAACACTACAAAGGTATTCAACCAGATGGTAAGGTATTCAACTAGATTGTATGCTATATCTATAAGTAGGTTTGGCTTTCATCAAAGAAAGGAACAATCTATGATCAATCATGCTACAGTGCAGTTAGCAATTAGGTGCAGAGTTTCTCGAGAACATTACCAAGTGATCCAGGACTTCCTCAGGCTGGCATTGTCTTTCTTAGACCAACGACTGGAGATGCCAAATGATATTTTCTTGTAATCACTTTTATTAGATTAGCTTTGGTTTTCTTGGGAGAGTTTCTTAAGCTGTTAGCATTTGTATATCACTTGTTTTATTCTAGAAGGATTGTTTCTAGAAGGGTTAGTTAGCAGATTTTTTAGTTCAGTTAGTTGGTTGTAACTACCAGTCTTTAAGATGCTTTCTGTTTACCGCCTCTATGTTGCATAAATAAAGGTCGGGTGTGAGGCTTTAGTATGGGCTTTTATTCTGTCTTGAGATGAGAGGGTGAGAGAAGTATGCACTCAGTTTACTTGAGAACTAAGAGGGTATATCTTTGTATCTTGGGTAGGGAAACTCTCAGCAGTTCTGGGTATAAGGCTGGTGAGGTGATTGGTGTATGCAATCCTTGGAGTTTCATTCAAGATAGTGAAGATAAAGTGCCTCAGGCAGTCTGGATGTAGGTCTTGATAAAAGACCGAACTAGGATAAAATTGTTGGTGTTCTTGTTTCTCATTTTGTGTTCGTATTTTCAGAGTTTCATTAATTCTTGTGTGCATTAAAGATCTGAGTGATTCTGTAAAGAGTTTTGTTGTGAGTGCGAGTGTCATTGAGAGAGAGAGCTGTGAGATTATTCCAACATATTTTTTTCCTGACACACGGCATGGGAAGGGCAGGCTTACTTAGAAAGATATTTGGCATTGCAGTTCGCTTTGGAAGGGGTGGGTTTGTTATTTCATCTTTGCATATTTACAGTATCTTGATTTTCCATTTCCCTTCTAATAGAAGTTAGCATATGTGAGAATCCAGTATCAAATGAACCATGTCAAGGATCTTGTAACCTAGACCACAATTCCATAGGGATTCTAGAATGTTCTTTTGGATCCATTCTTGGAGAATGTACATAGGAGGGGACAAATTACCATGGACTAGCACTGCATATATAAGATCAGCAAGTCAATGATTCACCTTCATCTCCATTGTCATATGGTACAGAAAGACTGAAGACCTTCTCAGTCTATTTTGAGTTAAGTGGATGAAGTTTGGCCTCAGCCTTAATCAGGGATCAGTTATCAAATTAGGAGATCTCAACAGGCTTGCCTAAACAACAACAACAAACTATCTTAATCGTGTCTCAAGCATCTTATTTTCTATAGGAGTCACTTTGACTTTTAAAAAATAACCTCGTTTTGGTTCTATCTTTTCTTGTAGGACTGCACATTCATTATATCGTGGTTGTCTCATTGAGCTCATTTTTTCAACAGGTTGGTGCTTCACTATTCAACAATCCATGCTACACAACAAAGCTAGTCTTAAAGAAATCCTATAAAATCTTCCTTTTAGGTTCAAGGAAATCTTTACTATCACATAAATGCCAGACACATGTTTTCTGTTTTAATCACCCTCCTTAATTATATAGGTAATATCCTCATTAATCTGTCCACCTGTCCATCTTTCTGAATGATTAATCCAAAGTGAACTGATTTTTTCATGGAATGATTTGATCTTCAAGTCTCACCATAACAGATCTACCTACTTACTATTTTTTTCCTTCTAATTTTTTGATATAGGTTTGTGGCAGGAGAGTTACATCTGAGCATTTCGTGGTACAGGCATTCAGTTCAACGTCTGAAAGGGAGTGATTCCTAATTTCCCTTTTTTTCTTGGATACGAGAAGAATCTACATTTACCTTTTCCTTATTTTGTACACTTTCTGATGAGCTGAAATTAGATATATGGTATTTAGTGTTTGCCAAGCGCCCCCCCCCCCCCCACCCAAAGCCCAAAAAAACAGATAGTTGATCCGGTTCTTTTATAATATTTTTACTTACAAGAAAAGCACAGGCTGCAATACCAACACTAGTAACAGGATTAGAACACACTGGAATGCAGATGAGGGAAAGACTTAAGAGGCTGACACTGTGACACATGACAATTTAGAAACTTTACAAGATAGCCATCACATGCCTTTCATGTTTTCATATCTGTCCTAATCCTGTCCTGAAAACCCCTTTATCTATATTTTTTAATCAATTCTATGAAACTCCATTCAACTTCAGTGTCAAAACCACACTAGCACTTTGAAAACATATAGCATCATTTTGTCTGATATTTTATGAGCCCCAAATAATGCAGCATTTGAGACTGTTCACAGAACAGACGATGGTACTGCTCAAGCTGAATTCACCACTTCCCATAATTCCTTAGCTAGCAAGAGACTTCAAATATCACTAATTTCTTATATAATTTGTATATAAGCATAGGTATTTTTGTTTCTAAATGGATAACTATTCATTACAAAAGAGCCATGTAGTGGAAGAAACGAAATTGCAATTATTACAACCTATTTCCATCCAACATTTTAATTAACTTGATGCAGGAGCAGATTGTTTGTTTATTAGTGTTGTTTTTTTATTTCATTAGATATGGTTAGTGTTCAAGTTATACATTTAAAATAGATGGATTATAAGAAAATAAAATAAAATAAAAACACTAATAAACAAAGAATATGCACCTGCATCACTTGTCATGCACATTCCATTTCTTATCATGATGATTAAATTATTTAGTGCATAAACGCCTTACCAATTTAAACATTTATAAAAAAAATCAAATAATAACAATCCCAAGCCTTGACCCCACTACCCCACTAGGTGAGGTTGGCTACATGAATGTATCTATAATCAGATAATTGAAACAACAATGATATCTTCACACCCCCAAACCTAATCAACCTGTAACTTCTTATATACAAAATAACTCGCTAATCCTCCCATTATTCAAAATAAAAGATAAAAAACAATAAACCAGAAATTATGGACACATGATTCCCTAATTTGTGGGATCCCACAAATTATGGATCATGTGTCCCCATTTCCTATACTCCCCTAAAGTCGGAAAATAGATGTCAGTCATTCCTAGCTTACAAATACAAATATCGAAACTTGATTTCTGAAGTATTTTAGTTAAAACATCATCTTCCTATGAGTAGGAATGTAGGACAAGGCGATAAGTCCTATTTTTATCCGATCATGTTGAACTGGATTATGAACTACATTGATAGCTGATTTACTATCACTAAACAACTTCACAAGACCTGTTACTGGCATGTTTAAATCTGTCATCAACCTCTGTATCCAAATGAGTTCACATGTTCCTTGAGCTATGGCTCTATACTTTGCTTCTGCACTACTTCGAACAACCACGGATTGTTTCTTGCTTCTCCATGTCACTAGATTACTCCAAACTTTTGTGCAATACCCGATTGTTGATTTGCTATCATCAACAGCTCCTGCCCAGTCTGCATCTGAAAAACCAACATCTCTGACCCCAGTCTTTTTAAATAATAACCCTTTGCCCGAACTTCCTCTTAAATATCTCATAATCTAGTTTGCTGCCTCCATGTGCCTTTTTGTGGGAGCATGCATGAACTAGCTTACCACGCTCAAACTAAAAGCAATATCTGGTCTTGTGAGTGATAGGTAAATGAGTTTTCCTACCAAATGTTAATAGCTTTCTTTATTTACTGGAGGGTCACTATCTGACACCTTGTGCTTCCAGTTACGTTCCAAAGGTGTACTAGAAGGTTTACACCCAAGTTTTCCCATCTCCTTAAGTAACTCAAGTGTCTACTTTCTTTGTGAAATGAAAATCCCTTTGTGACTTCTTGTAACCTCTATTCCAAGAAAGTATCTAAGTTCCCTAAGATCTTTTGCCATGAATTCAGCTTGAAGTCTCTTTTTGAGATTTCCAATTTCCATTTCATCATCACCTATGATCACCATATCATCAACATATACAATCAGTATTGCTTGTTTTCTTAACTTATTCTTCTTTACAAATAAAGTGTGATTAGTTTGCCCTTGGTTGTATCTAAGATCCTTCATAACAGTACTAAACCATGTAAATCAAGCTCGAGATGATTGTTACAAACCATAAAAAGCCTTTTTTAGCTTACATACCTTGTCTAGATCTCCCTTTGCTTCAAATCCAAGAGGAACTCTCATATATATCCCCTCCCCTAATGTGCCATTGAGAAAAGCATTCTTAATGTCTAGCTGATGTAGTCTCAAATCTAAATTAGCAGGAATAATCAATAGAATTCTGATTGAGATAAGCTTGGCGACTGGTGCAAAGGTTTCTTCATAATCTATTCCATACGTTTAAGTAAAACCTTGTGCTACTAGTCTTGCCTTATATCGTTCAATAGTTCCATCTGATTTATACTTCACTGAGAAGATCCATTTACTACCAACTGTTTTATTCCCTTATAGTAACTTCACCATCTCCCAAGTTTCATTATCATTCAGCGCCTTCATCTCTTCTAATACAACTTTCTTTCAATTTGGATCTTGAAAAGCCTCATGAACATTTCTAGGAATCTAAATCTCATCAATCTTTGCATCAAAGGCTTTGAAAGTTCTTGATAACTTAGTATATGCAACATAATTTGATATAGAATACTTGAAATTTCTCATACAAGACTTTACCCCCTTCCTTATGGCAATCGGAAGATCAATGTTATTTATAGGTTCTTCTTCCTCACAACATGGCTCATTTTTTTTCATCCTCTTCTTGGTTATCCGTAGTAATGGGATCTGTCATTGGCTCATACTCTTGAGTTTGCATTGGACTTTGTGATCTCCTAGAGTAAACTAGAATTGGTTTTGGCTTTATAGTGTTAGATTCTCCCCCTTAACCTACATCACCACTGTTTTTGGACTAAAAATCAGATTGAGAAGGAAAAGATGAGGACATCAAAGGGAAGGGCTCAAAGAAATTGAGTTTTCAATGTTTGTTTTCTTTAGTATTATTCTCCCCCTAGAGAGAAACTTGGGGGTAGAAGGATTGATCTTCAACAAAAGAAACATCACATGAGATCAAGAACCGTTTCGTAAAAGGATAATAGCACTTATAGCCCCTTTGTGTGGAGGAGTAACCAAGAAAGATACATTTGAGAGCTTTAGGATCAAACTTGCCCCGGTTGGGTTGAACATTATGGACAAATACCACGCACTCAAACACACGAGGTTCAAGAGAATTATGAACCTGAGAGGAAGGAAAAATAGATAACAATGCACTAAGGGTGTTCGGTATTGAAGGACTTTGGAGGGAACACGATTGATAAGAAATGCTAATGTAAGAAGGCTTCACCCCAAAAAGAGTGTGGAACATGACTAGCAAACATTATGGATCGAGCAACTTCCAAAATGTGATGATTTTTTCTCTTAGCAACCCCATTTTGTTGAGGGGTATATGCACATGAACTTTGATGAAGTATCTCATATTCTTAGAAATATTCATTTAGTTCACGGGAGAAATATTCTCTACCATTATTTGTACGAAGAATATGGATAGATGACTGGAAAACATTTGTGACCCACTTGTGGAACTGTTTAAAAATTTTAGTCACTTTAGATTTTTCTCTCATCAAGTAAACCCAACATACTCAAATATAGTCATCAATAAAAATAACAAACCATCGTTCCTCGATTAAATTGAAAACTCGTGATGGTCCCCACACATCACTATGAATTAAATGGAAAAAAGTAGAAGGTTTGTACGTGTGAGGTGGATAAAATGCATGGGTTTGCTTGGCAAGAGTACAATAATCACACTAAAATGATGAATGATCTTTATTAATTAACAAATGAGGGTACAAATGCTTTAAATAAGAGAAAATGAAGTGGCCTAATCTATGATGCCACAACAGAACATTGAAATTAGAAAACAAGGAAAAAAAATAGGTAACTTTGGACTTGAAAGAGAACCAAAACCTAACAAGTAATAGAGACTAGTTCGCTCCTTAGTATTCCCAATCGTCCTCTCTGATGACAAATCTTGAAATTTATGGCCAAAAGGGAAAAATGTTATTGAACAGTTCAAATCTTTGGTTAATTTACTCACTGAAAGTAAATTGCACTATAGATTTGGAACATAAAGAACTGAATTCAATTGCAACCCATTGAGTTCCATATCTTCTCTCCTTGTTGCTATGCACATGAACTCATCTGCTATAGTAACACCAACATTTTCCTTACATAGTTGATAGTTACTGAATCCTGTATTAGAGTTTGTCATATGGTCAGAAACACCTGTGTCCACTATCCAAGCATCATGTGAGCTTTTACATAACAATAAGAAAAAAAATATTGTTATTGGATGTAAGCGCTGCAAAGCTAGTGGAGATTGATGGGATAGTTTTGGAGGCAGCTGTAACTAATGAGGAAGCCATCAGTTTTCGGAGAATTTCCATCTGCTCTGTTGAGAATGGTTAAGAGGCTGCATCATTTGTTATCTCAACCACATAGGCATTCTTTCTCCTCTGGCTTCATGGCTTCCAATCTGGGGGCATGCCATAAATATCCCAGCATGTCTTTAGTATGATTGGGCTTCTTACAATGCTCACACCACAACCGCTTGTCCTTTCCAAAAGGACCTTTCGAATTGTATTCTTCATTTCGATTTGCAACTAAAGCAGATCTCTAGACTGCTATCTTGGTGGATGAGCTCCGAACTAGAGAAAACATCACTTTTCTCCTTGCTTCTTCATGCCAAAGTTTAACAAAAACCTCCTTTAGTTTAGATAAAGGCTTTGTGCCAAGATATGTCCTCAAACGTCATCAAGATCTTGATTTAGGCCTTGTAAGAAATCAAATATTTGATCTCTTTCAACCATCTTATTGTATGGGACTCCAACATCCAAACACTTCCAATCAACATTGTGAAACAAATCGATTTGTTACCACAGTTCTAAGAGTGTATTAAAGTACTCGATGACAGATAATATACTTTGTCAAGTGTTTCGAATTTTAGAGCAAACTTCAAAACTTTGAGATATATCCTCAATGTCTGAGTAAATCTCTTCCACTGCATCTCACACTTCTTTTGTTGTTTGGTAGAACAGATACAGGCGCCCAATCTTTTGCTCCATCGAGTTTATCAACCATGCCATCACAATTGAGTTTTCTGCTTCCCATATAGTATAGGTGACAGAATCTGATGGAGGTTTGCCATTGCTCCTATTAAATATCCCATCTTTCCTCTTCCCTTGATCACAAGTAATTCTAATTGATACCACTCTCTAAAATTGCTCTCATTTAATTTATGAGAGATGATTTGTATTGAGGGGTTTTCAGAATGATCAGGTACTAAGGATAATTGGGGGTTGGAGACAGTAGGGATACTGGTCAATTCAGATGTGGATGAAGTAGAGGTGGTCATTTTATCGATAATGGTAGTTACTGGAATTCACGTCAGCGACGATAGTTAGCTAGTCTGAAATCAGTGGGTTGCTACAAACCAGATTTGAGACTATGAAGTCTAGATCTGAGGTCGACAGTCTGATAGACTACCACAAAAAAATCGAAGAAGAGGATCAGGATGGAAGGAGCAGTAAGCAATGGCAGAAGCTCACTGAAGAAACGACAACGGTGGATGATGGCAGACGGTGGTCGACGGCGGCGGACAACGAAACTACCGGGATCTGGATGGGCTGAGAGAGACTAGTCCAACGGTGGTGACGACGTCATGATTGGAGCACCGGAGAGGGAGATCGGAGCAAAAACAGTTTTGGCAAACAGATCTAAAGGGCAACGCGTGAAGGCTACAATGGTGGTTGGGCTCCAGAAGTTGGCCGATCAAAGGTTAGCAACGGCAATGGACAGAATGGACATGAAAGCCCGATCGATGGCAGTGAAATCCGGTGGTCACAAAAGCGACAGACAAAGGGGGTGAGGCCGGCGATCAACGATGGTTGTGCGAGGTCAACAACGACGATGATGGCCTAGGCATCGGTAGCAGCGGAGGGCGAAGGTTAGCAAAAGTCAGAGATGCACGCAACTTCTGGAGACGACGAATGCCTGAATGACAAACAAGAGACCCTTTGTCTTCTCTATTCCTGGTGTTTTGACATCAACAACAAACTTGTCTACTAGAATAGTGGCAAATTAACGGCGGCTACGGGTGGCTCTGATACCATATAATCAGATAATTGAAACAACAATGATATCTTCACACCCCCAAACCTAATCAACCTACAACACCTTATAAACAAAATAACTTGCTAATCCTCCCATTATTCAAACTAAAAGATAAAAAACAAGAAATTATGGATCATGTGTCCCCATTTCCTACGGTATCTATCTCTTGATTTAGTCCCTAAAACTGATTTTAAATTCAGCTTCTTACCTAAGGTTTCACCTGCTTGGCTGCCACCTTACATATTTTGTTTTAGCAACTGTCTAAGAATAGCGCCTCACCTTTTTGAAGTGTAATTTGGGGACCCTCTTCCAATGTTTATTAATAAATTTATAGGGTTTCACATCCAAGGTGAGTGGAACACATATCCAATAGCGCCCAAAACTGTCGAGCATCACATACAATGAATGGGCAGACCATATGATGTGAACCCCACGAAGGAAGGTGAGACCCGACGATCAAAAATGGTTCCTTTGCCAAGGATCGTTCCAAAACAGATTCATAATAAAGAAAACAAATGACCTTGACCCATTATCTATAAAGAGATAAGAACCAAAGGTATAAGAAGGTAGGGTTGACGCCACACTCAAGATAGATGAGAAGAGTTGTGAGTGATAAGTCAAGGATGAATGCCACAAGATAAAATCTTGATAAGTTCAAAGTAGTTCGTTGAAAAACCAAAGAGAAAACTCTCACAAATAATATTGATCAAAAACTGAATTCCTCTCGGGTTACATTAGCTTATATAGACGAACTTAAATTCTAAATTAGAAAGAAATAAATCAAATCCTAGGCATAGTAGGAATTGATTACAAGAAGGAAATAGCATAATCTGATAAAGAAACAAGAATTATCTAAAATAGAAAAGATTTAAAACAAAGGAAGAAATAAGGGAAGCTTGGATCAATCTTGTCAATCAATCAATCATCCCCAAATCTTGCAAATCTTGTCAATTAATCAATCAACCAATCAATCTTGTCAATCAATCAACCAATCAATCAATCAACCCCAAATCTGACAATCTTGTCAATCAATCAACCAATCAATCAATCAACCCCAAATCTTGCAATCTTCTCAATCAATCAATCATTCCCAAATCTTGCAATCTTGTTATTGGGCCTCCATGAATGCTCAACAGATCTTGTGAGGCTTTAGCAAGCTGATTCACATCACCATACTTGCTGAAAGTGTGCGCCTCTCGGGCAAATGTTATGATATGAAAGCTAAGATTTCATCCTTTCTATTGTTTACACAACATGGGCACAACTTCGGCAAGTGTTTTACCTCTTTTATATAAATACATCTAACCAAAACAAAGAACCATATCTTAAATATTTCTCTCAAATGTTTACTTGTTTATGCATCTTTTCCTTATAGTGCTTGAAATTTTGTGACCTCTAGGAATTTGAATAATATAAACCAGAAACTGCTTCAATAGGAATGCATCTACAGAAAAAATAAATAAATAAAAACAAAAATATTGTTACAAAATTTTCAATAAGCAATGATTTTATGGATATAATATATATACGTTATAGATTTATTTACTTTCTCTTGAGTATAAATCCAATACATATTTTATTTTTTTTAAGTATACATCATTAGAATGGATATTTAATGACGCATCCATTATATACATCTTGATAAGTAGCAATTGATAGAGAAAGAAACTGCTAGAAGGTAGTGAACCTTATATAAAAGTACAAAAGATCTTTTATGAGGAATGTTCATCAAATAAATGCAACAAGAATGAGAAAAGTGGGTTGGATCATTCCTTCACAAGAAAGATAGGGAAATGAGAATGGTTACTTAAGACAGATGAGAAACAAAAAGGAATAACCATTCATGTGATGAAGACATATCCTGAAGCATCTCTTATTCTTTAATATTTTTTTATAAGAACATCTTTTTGAGTAATTTATGTATATACTAAGGGAGCGTTTGTTAATCAAGATATGAGTTGGAAAAGTCAAGATAAGGGATGCATCCCAAACTTCTATCATTTCCAACATGTTTGTTAAGCTTATCTGACCATTCTTAAAAAAAATCATTAATGACCTCTTATCTTAATCTTTCAAGATATACTTATCTCCCCCTCCCCTCTCAAGATAAGTATATCTTGATCTTTATAAATAAGAAAAAAATGAAATTTGTGTCCTCTAATACATTTTAAAAAATTTAACAAACAAACTTGATAAAAATCTTAAAAT
Source organism: Diospyros kaki (assembly GCA_036245055.1). Lineage (NCBI taxonomy): Eukaryota > Viridiplantae > Streptophyta > Magnoliopsida > Ericales > Ebenaceae > Diospyros > Diospyros kaki. The sequence continues at coordinate 11,833,612 of BSEG01000015.1, read as the reverse complement.
GTTTCCCAACTTTATCTTAACCATTTCATATATTGGTCCAAAAATCATTTCGAACTTATCTTGATACTCCCTTATCTCGCTCATTTTAACAAACGCTACCTAAAAAGACATCAAAATTAGTCCAACAAGCATGAAGTGGTTCTAGTTTGAAAAGGTATAAGGAAAAACCTAGGATAAAACACAAATAAAGCAGAGAGAGAATTCTGGAGATTACATTAGCTTCATATTTCATAAACTGAAAAATTAAAAACAAAAAGAGTGCATTGCTGCATATATATAGCAGCAAGCCTCTTACACTTACACAACACTTACACAGATTAATGACTTAATACAAACAACACAACAGAGAAATAAAGAAATAGACCGAACAAGAATAAGTGTTGTCAGTGTTCGAAAAATCGGCCTAGGCGGCCGCCTAGGCGCTGAGCGGCCACCTGCCGCGGCGAATTAGGGCTAGTCGGCAGCCCTGTGCGCTATGCCCGACTAATCGGGCTGTGGCGCCGCCTAGGCGGACCAGGCGGCGCCTAACCGCCTGGGTCGCGCGCGACCTGGACCACTTAGGTCATGCGCGACTTGTTCCAACCTTATTTCCCCCTCTCGTTCTCTATTTCCCCTCCTCTCTCTCTGGTTGTTCATCGCGGCTCCTCTCTCTCTCTCTCTCGCCATCGATCTCCTCTTGGTCGTTCGCCACCGCCACCGATCTCCTCTTGGTCATTCGCCACCGCCACCGATCTCCTCTTGATCGTTCGCCCCACCACCATCGATCTCTTCTCTTGGTCCTGCTCTCTCGTTGCGGCCGACCTCACCTGTTGGTCGTTCTCTCTCTCGCCATCGATCTCTTCTCTTGGTATGTATCCAACTCCGCCAACGCAAACTTGCGTAGCAGCAACGCAGCAGCAAGCTTGCATTGCTGCTTGTGTTAGGTTGTTAGCGTGCTGCTCTTCTTGTAATTGCAAACATTTAATACTGCTGCTTCTTTTAATCAATTTAGTTGAGTAAGCCTTTTCCCAACTAATGGTGTGAGCTGCATCCTTCTAACCATCTAAAAACTTCCAGGCCTGTTATTCGTGGTCGCCCATCAGCCAAAAGAACCATTTATATATGTGGAAGGCCTCGCTGGGTGTTTGTCTTCATATTCTCTTCTGGTAAGGGAAATATCTTAACCAGTTCAACTTTTTATCTGAAATTTTGTTATTAAAATTTTTTTCTCACTCTTGTATTGTTCTATTTCTGTAGTGAGTTTTATCCTACAGAAATGCAAGCTTGCTGTGCTGCTTGCTGCAGCAACGCAAGCTTGCATTGCTGCTTGTGTTAGGCTGTTAGCGATTTTTAGATTTGATTTTTAGATTTTATCTTCCACATGATTTTGATTTTCAGTTTCAGATTTGTGTTAGGCTATTAGCAATGTTAAGTTCCTATGTTAGGTTGTTAGCTTTGATTTTCAGATTTGTGTTAGGCTGTTAGCAATGATTTTCAGATTTGATTTTCATATTTTGTCTTCCACATGATTTTCAGATTTGATTTTGTTTAATTTAAGTGATGTCTGGAACGGGGAATACGGAAGCATCGTCCGCTACCGCCTCAATTCTTAAAAGGAAGTCAAATGATGTGGGGTGGGAGTATGGGATGCTAATTGATCCCAAGAATATGGACAAAGTCAAATGCAAGTTATGCAGTAAGGTGATGTCTGGCGGTGTTTACCGAGTTAAAGAACACACTGGCCACATTTCTGGAAATGTGTCTGCATGTCCAAAAGCTTCTCCAGATGATAGAGCCAAATGCAAGAATGCAATTGAGGAGGCAAGGAATAAAAGGAAGAATAAGAAAAAGGAAGAAGATCTGATGAGATCAACAGTCAATATTTCTGAAAAGGGGGAAGGGGATGGCGATGATGAATTGCAAGAATTAGGGAATAATAACCCACCCCACACACTTGGCCCTATGGATAAATTTGCAAGCTCCATCAGCCCTGAAGCTGGTTCAAGTGTAAAAATGACACAAAGACAACAAAATATCAATGAAGCACTCTTTAAAGAGAGGACACAGACAGTCCGTAAATATTGTGCTAGGTGGGTCTATGAGCATGGTATTCCTTTCAATGCCATTGATAATGACAGTTTTAAGTTGTTTGTTGAGGCAGTTGGTCAATTTGGGCCAGGCTTCAATCCTCCTAGTCAATACCAGTTGAGGGAAACGTTGCTAAAGGGGGAAGTTGACAGGATGAAAGGTTTGTTAAAGAAGCATGAAGAAGAGTGGGCAAGAAATGGGTGCTCCATTATGACAGATGCTTGGAGTGATAGAAAAAGAAGGAGCATCATGAACTTATGTGTTAATTCTAATGCAGGTACTACTTTCCTTTCTTCTAAAGAATCTTTAAAGGAGGCACATACAAGTGAACTCATTTTTGAGTATGTGGACAAATGCATTGAGCAAGTTGGGCCACAAAATGTTGTCTAAGTGGTAACTGACAATGCTGCCAACAATATGGGAGCGGCAAAGTTATTGAAGGTAAAGAAACCCAATATCTTTTGGACATCATGTGCTACTCACACCATCAATTTAATGCTTGAAAGCATTAGAAAACTGCCAAGGTACAAAAAAGTCATTGATCAAACCAAGAGTTTGACAATCTTTATTTATGCACATCATAAGACCTTATCCTTAATGAGGTCATTTACAAAGAAGAGGGATATAGTGAGACCGGGTGTCACTAGATTTGCTTCTTCTTTCCTTACTCTACAAAGTTTAATGGAGAAAAAGATCCAATTGAGGGCAATGTTTACTAGCTCTGAGTGGGAGGAGTGCAAGTGGTCAAAGATTGTTAAAGGGAAAGCAGCTTATGCAACTGTGTTAAGCATTGTTTTCTGGAATGGTGTGACTATATGTCTTAAGGTTTTTGCACCTTTAGTGAAGGTGCTTCGAATTGTTGATGCAGATAAGAAGCCTTCTATGGGCTTTTTATATGGAGAGATTAATCATGCAAAAAAGGATATTAAGGAGGCCCTAAACAATCTTGAAAAGAACTATTTGCTTATTATGGAAATTATTGATGCAAGAGTGAAAGATAGGCTAGATAGTCCATTGCATTTTGCGGCTTATCTTTTGAATCCATATTATTTGTTCAAAGATATGGATATGCAATTTGATAATGAACTGATGGATGGGTTTTTTAATGCTGTGGAGATGTTTTTTTATGGTGATGATCGCATGCAAGGGCATATTTTAAATGTTGAGTTGCCAAAATATACTTGCAAAGAAGGAGTTTTTGGAAAGTCATGGGCAATTCAAGGGTGTGCAACAAATGATGATAATTATAAATCAGGTATAAAATTTCTTCCTTTAATCCTTAGAACTTTTTTAGTTTCTATCGTATATTAGTTTAGTGTATAAATTTCAAATTTGTTTAACCTATGTAGTTAAATGGTGGATGACTTATGGAAATCAAACACCAAACTTGCAACGAATGGCGAGAAGGATCCTCTCGTTAATTAGTAGTTCATCCGGTTGTAAAAGAAATTGGAGTACTTTTGAAGGAGTTAGTGCATATTTTAAAGTGTTTTCAATATTTTAATCAATTAGTTATCTATCATTTATATTGAATTATTGATATTGCTTTCATTTTCTTCATGTAGATACATACGAAGAAAAGAAATAGACTAGATGTTAATCGATTGAACAATCTAGTCTTTGTCCAATTTAATGCAAAACTGATGAACAAGCAAAAAAGGGAGAATGAGAGGAATGTTGATGTGCTACTTGCTACTGATGCTAGTAATACACAAGGATGGATTGTTGATGGAGAAGATGATGAAGAAATTGAGCCTGGTATGGGGCTCACTTGGGAAATGGTTGGTGAAGCTTTTGGAGCAGACGACATGCTTCAACCTCGAAGAAGTTCTAGGATGAGAGAACTTCATGAAGATGATTTTCAATCAGAAGAAGAAGATGAACAAGAGCATCATGAATTTGATTTTGAATCTGATGAAGATCGTGTGCTAGAAGAATATGGAGAGGAAGAAGAAGAAATCTGAAATCCACTAAGATAACTAGATATTACTTAGATTCTTCATATATGTTTTAATGTTTATGTTGTATTATTGTTGTTTTTGTCATCTTGACCTCAGTACTAATCTACAACAGTTTGTTTTTAAAGTTTTTTAATGTTTAAATTCATTATTTCACTTATTATTCCAACTTTGGTTTACTTGATATCAAATTGCATCAAAAAATTTAAAAAAAAAACACTATTTTCCAAGTCGCCGCCTAGGCCCCCTAGGCGCTAGGCCCCAGTCGAGCGCCCGACTAGCGCCTAGCGCCTTTTAGAACACTGAGTGTTGTTGCGAACACAACATGCTTTCACATTCCCCCTCAATTAGAACTCCCTTGCTCTTCTGATTGTTGATCATTTATAGAGGCATAAGAAATCCTATGAGCTGGAGAAAATCTTAGACCAAGCTTGGTACACAAAAACTGAAACCTACTTTTTGATAATCCTTTAGTGAGAATGTAAGCAACCTAATATTCTCTGTGGGCACATATTTGATTTCAATTTCTCCTTTTTCAACCTTCTCTCGAATGAAATGTACATCAAGCTCAATGTGCTTGGTTCGACCATGAAAAACAAGATTTTCAGCCATACTCTTAACAACTAAATTATCACTCCATACAATAGGCCTTGAAGAAATGCTACAAGGATACCCCAACTCTGTGAACAGAGATTTCAACCAAAGTAGCTCAGTTACACCTTGAGTTATAACTCTATATTCAGCCTCTCCAACCGATCATGCAACAACAGATTGCTTTCTGGAGCTCCAAACAATCAAATTAGATCCAAGATAAACACAAAGTCCACTAGTTGATCTTCTTGTGGTCTTGCAACTTGCATGATTAGCATCTGCATATACTGAAAGTGCCAAATCTCCTGGAGATGGGGAAAAGTATAGACCATAACCTACCGTCCCTTTCAAGTATCTGAGTAACCTCTTACAAGCAGTCCAATGCTGCATCTTAGGAGCAGTTAAAAACTGACTTAAACGATTTACCACAAAAGCTATAAAATATGTTTTTCACATCTTAGGCTGTATCTAAAGGCAAAGTTTTTCACATTCAAAATGCAAGAAGGGCAGAAACTAATAATCACATAGATGAGTTCAATAAAAAATGTCTCGATCTAGAGAACATAGATATAAGCTATGATGAGGAAGATAAAGCCCTTGTATCACTGCATTCTTTGCCCAAAACATATGAAACTTTTGTTGATATATTAAAACATGGTAGGGAAAAGTTATCCCTATAAAATGTTTTTGGAGCATTAAACTCTAAGGAGTTGCAACAAAAAGTAGAAGGAAAATCTGCTGGAGATGTCCTTACTGCTAGAAGTAGGACTGAAAAGAGAGAGTTTAAATCAAAAGGGAAATCAAGAAGCAAGTCTAAAAATGGCAAGAAACAGTTTAAGTGTTATCATTGCCATGAAGAAGGGCATATTAAGAAATTCTGCCCTAAGAGAAAGAAAGACTTTAAGTGTTATCATTGCCATGAAGAAGGGCATATTAAGAAATTCTGCCCTAAGAGAAAGAAAGACTTTAAGGAGAAATCAAACACTGATATTACATCCTCTATATGTGAGTATGACTATGATAGTGCAGATGCGTTAGTTGCATCCTGCCTAGAAGATAAGGATTTGTGGGTGTTAGATTCAGGTTGTTCCTTTCACATGACATCCCATAGAGAATGGTTTTTAAACTATCAAGATATTGGAGGTGGAAAAGTAAGGTTAGGGGATAACCATGAGAGTGATATAAAAGGGATAGGAGACATAAAATTAAGAATGCATGATGGATTGGTAAAAATATTAAAATCTGTTAGATATGTTCCAGAATTAAAAAGGAATTTGATATCCCTAGGAGAGTTGGATAAAACTAGTCACTCCTATAAAGGGCATGGTGGAGTTTTAAGGGTATCAATGGAATCCCTTATCTGCATGAAAGCAGCCCTTCACAATGGAATATATGTGCTAGAGGCAACCACTTTAAGTGGTGAGGCAGCAGTAGGTGAAAATAAAACCAAAGATAAAGTAAAATTGTGGCATTATAGGATGGCTCACATAAATGAGCAGGGACTTAGAGAACTGTCCAAACAAGGTATCCTAGGAGCTGGAAAATTAACAGATTTGGGTCAATGTGAAACATGTATTTTTGGCAAGTCTTCTAAAGTAAAATTCCCTAAGAAAGTAAATCATATATCTAAAGCCCCTCTAAAATATATTCATTCTGATTTGTGGGGCCCTAGTCAATCTTTAACTCATGGTGGGGCAAGGTATTTTTTGTCTATCATAGATGATTTCTCTAGGATGGTTTGGGTATATACAATAAAATCAAAATATGGAACTTTTGAAGCTTTTAAATCCTGGAAAACCATAATGGAGAATCAAAAAGGTATGAAAATCAAGATTATTAGAACTGATAATGGTCTTGAGTATTGTAACAAAGAATTTTCCCAAATGTGTAAAGAAAGTGGCATCCTTAGGCATCTAACAGTTCCCGGAAACCCAAATCAAAATGGCCTAGCTGAGAGAATGAATAGAACCCTTTTAGAAAAGGTAAGATGCATGTTAATCCATGCTAGGTTGTCCAAATCGTTTTGGGGAGAAGCTGTTACAACAGCTGCCTATGTAATAAATAGGTCTCCTTCAGCTGCAATAGGGTTTAAAACACCCTATGAAATATGGCATGGTCATAAGCCAAACTTAGCTCATCTAAGGGTATTTGGCTGCATTGCTTATACTCATGTTAAGAAAGGGAAATTGGAGCCTAGAGCCAAGAGGTGTCTGTTCATAGGTTATCCTAATGGAGTAAAGGGATATAAGTTATGGGCCTTAGAGGAAGGATTGCCAAAGTCTTTGGTAAGTAGAGATGTGACTTTCAGTGAGGATTCCTTCTTAAAGGATGATAAGGTAGATATTCAAAAGGATAGGATATTAAAAGGTAAGGCTGGTGAGATAGATCAACAAGTCCAGGATGCTGCCATGCAAAGCCCCCTGGATTTGGCAGCAGACCAGCACACTGACAGTGCTGATTATCCTATGCAAATGGACCAGCATGAAGCTGATCCTTATTCCCCTACCTTAGAGAGCTTTCCGCAGAGTAGCAGTGATGATCCCTCTAGTTCTGAGAGGTTCCAGCCTTCTGAAAGTGCTGGACATTCAGGATCAGATAGTTCCCCTAGTGTAAGTAGGTATAATGTGGCAAGGGATAGACAAAGGAGGGAGGTTAGACCTCCTATTAGGTATGGATACTCTAATTTAGTCTCATATGCACTGTTAAGTGCAACAGAGGCAGCTGGTGATGAACCTCTTACATATGAAGAGGCTATGAGATCAAAAGATTCCAAGTTATGGATGGATGCAATGAGATCTAAAATGGATTCTCTAAATAAGAACAATACTTGGGTTTTGGTTGATAGATCCTTAGGAAAAAGGGTAGTAGGGTAGGCTGTAAGTGGCTCTATAAGATTAAAGAAGGGGCAAGTAAGGAGCAAAAACCTAGGTATAAGGCTAGGTTAGTAGCAAGAGGATTCACCCAAGCGGCTGGGGTGGATTTTAATGAAGTTTTCTCACCAGTTGTGAGACATACCTCTATTAGAATCTTGCTTGCTATGACTGTCCATTTAAATTTAGATCTAGAGCAAATGGATGTGACCATCGCATTCCTCCATGGTGAGTTAGAAGAGGACATCTTAATGGATCAGCCTAAGGGATTTGAAGTAAGGGGTAAGAAGGAGCAAGTATGCTTGTTAAAGAAGTCCTTACATGGACTTAAGCAATCCCTTAGACAATGGTATCGAAAATTTAATACATTTATGATCAACCAAGGTTTTAAGAGAAGTGCCTTTGATTGTTGTGTATATCTTAAGCATATTTCATCTAAAATTTCTATCTACCTCCTTCTATATGTGGATGACATGTTGATTGCTAGTCAATCAGATATGGAGATTCATAGATTAAAGCTGAAATTGAATTCAGCCTTTGAGATGAAGGAGCTAGGAGAGGCTAGAAAGATTTTAGGGATTGAAATAGAAAGAAATAGACAAAAGAGGTTAATCAAGTTATCTCAAAAGGCATACCTAGAGAAATTGATTAAGAGATTTCAAATGCATGATGCAAAGGAGGTAAAGGTTCCTTTTGCACAGCATTTTAAGCTATCCCACAACCAATCACCTACTGATAAGGAGAGCATAAGAGAAATGAACAAGATACCTTACTCTAGTGCGGTAGGTAGTCTCATGTATTGTATGGTGTGTACAAGGCCGGACTTAGCTCATGCTATGAGCGTTGCTAGCAGGTTTATGGCTAATCCGGGTAAGGAACATTGGGCTGCAGTAAAATGAATTTTTAGATACCTCAAAGGATCAATAAACATGACATTAGTTTATGGTGGAGCTTGTGTTGAAGATGAGCCTAATATACTAGGATTCATTGATGCTGACTATGCAGCAGACTTAGATAGGAGGAGGTCATCTACCAGTTATGTATTTAAGCTATGGAATGCTTCCATAAGCTGGAAAATAAATTTGCAATCGGTAGTAGCACTCTCAACCACTGAAGCTGAGTACATAGTGGTTACAGAAGCTATGAAGGAGAGCTTATGGTTAAAAGGTTTAGTGAGTGAACTCCTAGGTAGAAAGGTTAAGGCAATCTTGAATTGTGATAGCCAAAGTGCTATTCATTTGGCTAAAAAACAAGCACATCATGAAAGAACTAAACACATTGATATTAGGTATCACTTTATTAGATAAATCCTTGATAGGAAGGAAATAGATTTAGTAAAGGTAGCAGGAGTAAGATAATGCTACAGATATGTTTACTAAAGCAGTTCCAATGTCAAAATTACATCATTGTTTGAAACTCTTTACATATTTTTCTTTGTGAATGATTAGGTGTTTTGCAGGTCCGAGAAGTTTTCAGATTGATAGAGCCAGATTCTAGAAGATAATCATGCAAAAATGGTGGAGATTTGTTGGGTTTTTGCATGGAAGATTAATTCTAGAAGTTGAAGAGAAGAATCTGTTTTTTTTAGAATGAAGACATTTTTCTGATTGTTTTATAATCTAAGTTAGATTAGATAACTTAGAAAAATCATTTGAAACACTTGTCTTGTTTACCTCTATTCCCTCCAACATAAAAAACTGGTTTGCACCTTTTGAATTCTGGTTTACATCTTTGGAAATGACAGCAACATGGTGACACCATTTAAGATCTGGAAAACTTCCTCCTGCTAGTGTTGTCTTCACCCTCTCGTTAGCTAAGGAATCCGCAGCATTATCCAAAACCATAGGCAATGGCATAGTATCCTTAGGAGCTCCACCATCAATTCCTTTTCTGATCGAATTCTGATTCAGAACACCATCCGATCCTTCCGTCCCTGTTCTAATCACAAGAGGAAACAGATTGGCTTTAGCTTCCTCAGTCAGTTCCTCAAATGCTGCCCCCGTTCCCTCTCTTAGCCTTTCGGTAGTTGCATCTTGAGGTAGTAGTTCTACTTTTAACTTCTCAACCAATGCAGCATAATTCCCTTCAACATTGCGGGTTGTCGACGTTGATTGAGCATGTGTCTTATTTAGATCAACTGGACCAATTCAGATTCTGAAGATTCAGAGATGTTTATCTCCAATTCCAGAAATCCCTAGTTGCCTCCTCCTTCTATTGTTCTCTGATTGATTGCATAAATCATTTCTTGTTTTGGGCTTCCGTGATTGTCATCTAGTCCATCTTCACCAAGAATTTCTTTTCCAAAGGAATTAGAACCTACTGTCCCAACCACTGGATTGTTACAGCTTCCCTCTATGTAATGTTGTTCACCGCCAAAACTACTCCCGACTTTGCAGTCATCCTTCTTGTCATTGCTGCCTAAATCTGAATATTTCTTCTTCTGCCCAGAATCTAAAGCAGGTAGTGACTTGGCCTTCCACAAGCTTGACTTCTCCTTAGGCTGCTCCATTTCAAGGAAGTCTTCTTTGTTAAAACTTCCATAATAATCCTCAAAGAATTCTGCAGGGAAGCTATAATGATACTTCTTAGTAAGTATCGTTGCAAACTCCTGCAATTGTTCGTGTAGCACCCGGCCGAATTCCTTAATCAATTCATGTACCACACTTCTTGTTCCCTTGTCCAATTGGTTGATCCCCTTCTCCTGTTTCTTGTTCTTTCCCGCTGAAATTACAGCCTTCTTTTGCTGCCATTGAGGCTCCAATTGCCTCATGCGTGCATTGCTTTCCATGGCTGATTTTTTTTTCACAAATCGTATACTTCGAAATCCAACCTTTTTGCTATGCAAATACTTCCGAACTTAATTGAATTCTGCTGTGCGAATACTTCCGAACTTGATTGAATTGGTTCAGCCTCCAAATTCACCTCACGAAATCCCTGAGATCTGGATATGTTTTGCCTCCAAATCCGATTCAATTCCGATTAACTGAATCGGTGATGGACCTCAATTAATCGGATCAGCTCTGCCTCAATTCACCCTTCTTGCCCAATCACCGACTTGGAGGACCCCCATAATCGTTTCTCATCGTTTGGGATGGGACTTGTTTGCTTGTGCTCACCTCACCCAATCACTTCTCTGAAACGCCTCCGAACCAGCAACTCGCTGATGTTCAATAGTGGCATAGGAACTCGCTTCTCGTCGTCAACTTCCTAATTTGCGTCAATTGCCAAAGTATGCTTCACCTTCACACGTCTTCAAATCTAGGCTGTGATTAGCAACGTTTCCAGCCACGAAACTACCGCCGCGCCACTCTAATTCGCCTCCAATTTCAACTCGGTATTACTGCGGACCTCCCCTAGCCTACATCGTCTTCACTTCTGAGCCGAAGTGGCTTTGCTCGGTTTTTCTTTTCAATTCCGAGTTTGCTCTACTCGGTGATGCCTTCCAAATCCAAGTTCAATTCTAAATTCAGTCGTTGCTTCTTCCCCGAGGAGCATTGCCTCCGATATTCAAGTCGCAGTGCATTACGGAACCTGCTCCGCCTGCTGTTTCTGACTTGCAACAGCCACGACCCTCCCAATCACCGTCCACTAGTTGCAACCATCGACTCGTTTATAGACTTCACATGAATTGCTTCACATAATCGCCAAGGAAAACGCCTGGTTCTAGTAGAAAAACTATCGGCTCACTTCCGATCACCAACTGTGAACGCTCCTATATATGTGTCGCCTCTGTTTAAATCGTTGTTCACTCAACTGCCTGGCCTAATCACCTTCAAATTTCGAACTAAAATTATAGCCAACTAATCGATCGAAATTCTCCAATTGAAATCGCTTGGGTTGCTCGCCTGCTAATTCTAATTAGCTAAAATTGCTCCAAGAGTTATCGGAAGCACCGTCGAAACAGCCTATCCAAGTCGTTTTCACACGCCTTCACAATCTGGACCTTAATCCAGATTCTCAGCCGAGAATTCCTTCGACAAAAACACTAAGACTGATTTAAACTGCAAAATTTGAACACATACTGCTAGAATTCACAACTTGAATGGCTAGCTCTCTTCAAATCGAATCAAATCACAGCCAAAGATTGGTGGCACTAATACCAATTGTCATGAACCTAGAGTTCATAACAGATTTAGGAGGTAATTGGGGAGTTAGGTCGGAAAAGATGGGAGGAAGTTAGGGAGAACAAGACAGAGAGGGAAAGAAAGAGAGAGATTAGAGAGAAATTGGAGGGAAATTGAGAAAATGCAAGAGAAGGAAATAAGAGATTTCAATTCAACAATTCAAGCATATCCACTCTCTTGCAGAAATGGCTTATTTATAGCCTCCAAACATCATCCACCCATGTGCAATACAACTATAAGCCTAACAAGTCTATATCCTTATTACAATATTGCCCTTATACTACTATTAAGGGACATGACAGTATTAAGCTGAATAGAATCAGTAGGTGCAATAGGATGAACAGAATTGCTGGTCGCCACAGGAACAAATGCGAAATCCAGCTAATATAGTCCATCCTTAAGGTGACCATGAAGTAGCACCAGTCCGGAGTCTTTGTCCTTGACCACACAAGAATTTGAGTCCAACTCAGTTATGACATTGTTATCATGAGTTAACTGAGACACACTAATCAAGTTCTTCTTTATTTGAGGAACATGAAAAACATTAGGTAATGAAACATGTGAAGAAAATTGAGTAGTACCAACACTTGTGATAGGTAAAGACTTACAGTTACCAATAGTCACTTTGTCACCACCATAATAAGGAGAATGAAGAGACAAATTGTTTAGATTTGAAGTAATGTGATTTGTGGCACCTGAATCCACAAACCATGAAGAATCAGAGGGAACAAGTGAATGTGAATGTGAAGATTGATAAGTTTCTAGTGGCTAGTGGTTGAGAATTAGGTCCATAAGGAAAGTCATGATTAGAGCCTATCTCAGTCATGTAGGCTTCGTTAGAGTCAAGATGAGAGGCTAAATAAGCATGAGAACCAATTGAACCACCACGTTCAAAAGATTGACCAGAATTCCTCTGAAAATTTTTATCAAATCTGTGATAGCATTTATCAACAAAATGCCCTGATTTTCCACAAAGTTGACAGTAGATACATTTTCCACCAGATGACCTACCTCTACCTCGACCTCCTCTATTACCATAATTTCCTCCTCTAGTGTTGTAACCTCCTCTAGAATTATTGACAGATCCATTCCCTGATTGAGATGAATATGAAGCCACACTTACAGACATTGAAGGCATACAGGAATCAAAACCAGCAGACGACAGTGGCAAATTTTGCGAGGCTAATCTATGCTCATACATTAGGAGAAGATATTGAACCTTCTCTAAATCTATCTCATCCATGTGATAGGTTATAAGGCCAACAACTGTTTCATAGTCATGACCTAAGGCATTTAAGATCACTAACAACAGTTCTTTATCTTGCAAAGGCTCGCCTATAGCTGCTAAAAAATGGCCTATTGTGTTGATCTTTAGTATATAGTCATTAATGGAGAGATCAGACTTCTTGATGGAACACAACTTTTGTTTTAACTGATAAGACTTTGTAATTGTCTATCTAGAATATAAATTATCTAGTGTAGACCAAACCTCAGCAGTCGATTCGCACTGAATTACTTGAGCTAAAACCTCTCGTTCAATAGTTGAAAATAGCTAGCCAAGAAGAAGTTGATCAGACCTTAGCCAATTCATATATTCCTCGGTCAATTTCGTAACCTCAACATTGCTACTTTCTAGATCAGCAACATATTTAGGAGGCTAAGTTGATCTTTGTAGGAACGGTACTAGATCAAATGCTCAAATGGTAGCCAACACTTGAGCTTTCCAGAAAATATAATTTCCTAAATCGAGCTTAATCAGAGCAAAGTTCAAAGCCTTCAGTTCAAAGCCTTCGCAATTGCACCAAAATCAGATTGCAAGGCAGTAGAGAGCGAGGAGGATGACCGAGGAGGAGGAAGAGAATAAGAGGTACTATGCGAAGGATTCGACGCCATGACTTTCGTCTATGGCTCTGATACCATGAAAAGGTATAAGGAAAAACCTAGGGTAAAACACAAATAAAGCAGAGAGAGAATTCTGGAGATTGCACTAGCTTCGTATTTCATAAACTGAAAAATTAAAAACAAAAAGAGTGCACTGCTGCATATATATAGCAGCAAGCCTCTTACACTTACATAACACTTACACAGATTGATGACTTAATACAAACAACACAGCAGAGAAATAAAGAAATAGACTGAACAAGAATAAGTGCTGTTGCGAACACAACATCGAACACAACATGCTTTCACACAGTTCAAAGGACACTAAGAATAAAATTATCAGCACAAAGTCAAAACTGAAAAGGTTGGTCTACCTGCATTTCCAGCATATATGTCATATTTTTTAAGTTTTAGTAAGAAAAATTTCCAGGACGCAGTCCAGCAAGCTAAATCATTCGTCATAAACTATTGGCTTGACTTACCTTCACGCATGCTGTGGCTTCAGTTGAAGCTTCACTACTGACAGGGGGAATAGCCTCTAACTCGTAATCTAGATCACTATCATCATCCTGCCAGGTAAAATCAAATAACTTGAGAAACAATTAATCATTTTTTTCTTTTTTCTTTTTATTTTTATTTTTTTTGTTTCCAATGAGTAGAGAAACAACAAATTTTCATTCAATCATGCAATGCAACCATTTGATATGATCAGTCACTATCAGAACATAGTAATAAGGATGAATGTCCATAAGTGCATCCTCCAGGAAGTAGAGAGTTATTTGGTACTCAAATCAGCGAAACAGCGGAAGAAAAGTTTTCTGAAGACTGAAATGGGAGAGGAGATATCATTCCACATTTCAGCTGGGTTCCAAAGTGCATTCACCACCCTCTCCCTCCTCATCATATCTCATTAAGAGAGTAATAGACAAGGGAACCCATAATTGGCTAATTACCTAATAACAACAATTTACAGTTACCACATCTATGAACATGGCATGTTCTGAGTCATGGTACAGAAATGGGCACATGGTACATTAGTATGCTAATTTTTATACAAAGAGGATAGCTTTATTGATTCATTATTTTTTGTCATGGTAGGTTTTATAGATGTACTCGGGTCAAAATTAGTTTGAATTGATACTTTGCTATTACTGAAGCTGGTTTGTTTTGCTTTGAATTCCTTTTTATGTTCTAGTACAACTTATGCATTGAAGAATCCTATGCAAATGAAATCAAGTTTGAATATAATTCAAAATGCAACAAAACATACAAGTAAGCATGGTTGATGATGTGGAACATCTTGCAAGTGTCTATTTGGACCAAACAGACAAGCTAAAGCCAGTTCGAAAGAGTCCAAAAGAAGCCCAATGAGCTCTTTCAATTTTAGGGTTTTCTATGTTTCCTACTTTAATTAGGATTTGACTTTTTGTTTTTCATTTCCTGATTCAACTAGGATTTCCTTTTTCTAGTGAATTAAGGTTTAGAATTAGCCTGTAAATATTCTTGTTCTAAGTATTAGAGAGCAGCTTTTGAATAATATCAGATTTCTTCTTCTAAATTCAGTTTCATCCTCAGATTCAACGTGAAACTAGTTAACGTTGCTTCCTATGCTGCGTCAATTGGTATTAGAGCAGGCAAGCTCGCCCAGTTCGATGGCCAATGATGACAACATAGGCAAGAGCAGTTCTCTTGGCAGTGAACAGGGAACTGAGGCCTCAAATCCTGAGCCAGCAATGAAGGCTAAGGAAAACAATATAGATCTTCAATTCCAACACCTAGAGCAGCGTTTCGAAGAGATGGCAAATCGCCTAGACACCTTAGCCCTAAGTGCCAACAGAGATGAAGAAAACAAGGCGCTACCTGCAAGAGATGAAGTTGCTCATGCGCACGGTGATCATTTTGGCAACTTGGTCGGTCCTGCAAATCAACAAAGGCAGCCTACCTATGATGATGATACAGAAGATGAATACCTAGAGGAACCTGTGAGAGATTATTGCAAGAATAATCAATACATTCAAGGTAACTGGAGAAACGCTTACGAGGACAGGGATGAGTTCAAGTTGAGGTAGACATTCCATACTTGAGTGGTAATCTAAATATCGAAGAATTTCGAGACTAGATGACATGTTGGACAAATTACATGGTGCTAAGTGGTTTTCAAAATTAGACTTGAGGAGTGGATACCATCAAATTTGAATTAGAGCAAGGGATGAGTGGAAAACGGCCTTTAAGACTAAGGAGGGGTCGTACGAGTGGTTGGTGATGCCATTCAAGTTGACTAGTGCCCTAAGCATGTTCATGAGATTGATGAACCAAGTACCGAAACCTCTTATTGGAAAATTTGTGGTGGTGTATTTTGATGATATCTTAATTTATAGTTGATATGACGAAGAGCACCTCTCACACTTGAGGGAGGTGCTAGTCTTGTAGAAGAATAAGTTGTACATGAATCTGAAGAAGTGCGGTTTCATGATAGATAAACTTCTGTTCTTGGGCTTATTGTCAGTGCTGAAAGAATACAAGTAGATGAAGAAAAGATTTGAGCCATCAGAGAATGGCCAATCCCGAGAACTGTCACTGAGGTGTGAAGTTTCCATGGATTGACAACTTTCTACAAGTGTTTTATACACAACTTTAGTAGCATCATAGCACCCATAAACAAGTGTTTGAAGAAGGGGAAATTCCAATGGGGAGAGGAAGCCAACACTAGTTTTGTTGTGTTAAAAAGAAAAGTTGTGTACTACCCCCGTATTGGCGCTGCCAAATTTGACAAGTTGTTTGAAGTGGAATGTGATGCTAGTGGAGCAGGGATAGGGGTAGTCCTGTCCCAAGAGAAGAGGCCCATAGCATACTTTAGTGAGAAGTTGAGTGAAGCAAGGCAAAAGAGGAGCACCTAGAACAAGGAATTCTATTCAATTGTCCGAGCTTTAAAACATCAGAGCATTATCAGGTTGGGTAAGAATTTGTTCTATACTCGGATCATGAAGCTTTGAAGTACTTGAATAGCCAGAAACGAATAAGTAGTGATATGCATCCTAGGTGGTCTCATTTTTTACAGAAATCCCCTTTTAAACTGAAGCACAAGTCTAGAGTGCAGAACTGGCAGATGTTGTAAGCAGACTAGCAGATTTATTGATGACAATGAGCACAAAAGTTGTGGGTTTTTGAACAACTGAAGGAGTTATATGAGACAAATGAGGATTTCCACGTTCTTTGGGAAAAATGCAATAGCAACAAACTTGCAGATGATTTTCACATCCATGAGGGGTACTTGATGAAAGGAAATCAGCTTTGTATACCTTGTTCCTCCAGATGAGATACATATTCATGCAAAGTTTCTGGTTGAGTGGACATGCTCTCAAATTTAAAAATCATGTCATAGAACTACAATATAATGCTTATAAGGTCATTTCTGTCTATTTGGATTGCTTTAGTAGTAATGGGAACAAAAAGAATAAGAACAAGAATACTTTACATCAAACAAATTTAGCTTTCAAAGGATAATTCAAGTCTAAACGGCATTGTGAATATATGCATAAATTTAAAACAATATTATTGACTATATGTATAAATAAATAGTGATAAGTGAAATTACTAAGACTTGAAATTTGAGCCAACTGGCGCTAGTCAACTAAGACTTCCCAATGTGATCTATAAACATATCTGATGCACAATGATCCTCCCTCCAATCTGATAGGATCCCAACTAGAAAATCCAAACTGTAGTCAATTAACAATGGCTATCAAAGTTTTCGGTCAAGAACAAGCGCAACCTAGGGCATTCGAGAGGCCCTTAACTCTCCCAAGAACTCAATACCAAAATCTTCTCTCTCCCTCCCAATATCTTCACCCTCTACATATATCCCTCTCTCCTCCTCAACTGCATTCTGTTACGCACACTTGCTGGGTTATTACATAACCCAGCAATTTCCTCACTCTATCCCTTACGCACATGGCTTGTTGTTATGTCAGCCAGCCAATTTACCACCCTACCTCTGCCTCTTGGACCTTCTTTGATAAGTCCAATGAACCGGGACCGATCATTACTCCCCCCAACCCCCCCCCCAACCCCCCCCCCCAACTTTCACCTTGTCCTCAATGTGGAAAAATGGAAATTGCTGCTGGATCAAAAGGTAAGGCTCCCAAGTAGCTTCCAATGGGGGTAGCCCCTTCCATTGCATGAGCACCTCTAACACATATGATGGGGGTAGAGACCGCTTGTACGCTAGCCCCCCAATCCTTTCCTCCACCTCATTGATGATCTCCACCTTGTCGCGAAGAATCAGTTTCCTTTCTAGGCTGAGAATCTAGTCAATCTCAGCAACCCCGACCATCAATTGACATCTCTTTTTAACTTTGGAGAAGAGATGGTCTCGTTCATAAACTATAGGTAGTCAAGTAGTGTATCTGAAGAGCCTATTGGCACCCTAAACATGATCCACACCTTCAAGTTTCTTAGAGCAACAGCAGCCAATCCTCTGTAGATAACTTTCATGCCCAAATTCCCATCAATATTTAAGATCTTTGGGTCTATACCATTGGGCTCCACAACAGAATGCAAATTGAGCCCTCGACTTCTAGAAACATGCTGCCCTTCCACCATCATGACCTGCTTGGACAAGGTACCCACCCCCTCATGATGGTGAGAATACAGGGGGGCCCTCCATTATCAACCAACCCCATGTAAAATTTTTGAAAAACCTAGCTAAGAGTCAAACCATCTTCCCAGACAACATGGACCATTGATGGCACCCCCTTCCTCGGCAAGATGCTCTCCTTGGTTGTCACCAGATCGGTCATCCGTGGCATTTTAAATGGACCGATCGTCGGCTACCCTTTTGCCTCATCGGAGAACTCCCCAACACCATTGTGGTCGACAACCACTCTGCCTCGTGACACTATGTTTTGCTCAACCGCTAATCCCCCTTTAATATGCAACTCGTCCAACTTCTCCACTACGCCTTCCTGTGTGGACCCTAGGCGATTCCTCAGCAGCCCCTTCAGCTCTTCCCAACTTCCCACTTTTCATCTCCATTGCTCGCACTAGACCCATGAAAGTGCAGCACTCTCCAAACACAGTGTTGTTGTGTCCATCTTCTCCTCGTCAACTAACCCATTCATCGCAACTCTCAACTCCTCACCTGTCACCTTAAGCTCTGCCCAACTCCTCACATGTCGTCTTCGTTGCTCCCACTAGAACCAAGCAAGAGCAGCTCCTTCGAAGCCGAGAGCAACGAAGTCTAACTTCTTCACATCCGACAACTGATTCACAGAGACGTACTGCTCGGCCCAAAACACCCAACCATCCCGGTCGTCTTCTTCAAACATCGGCATCTCCAAGCGTCGACCCCTTCCGTTCAACCTCCCATAGACGTCGTACTCACTGCCAGCTTCCTTGTGCCGATTTCCCAGCTCCAGCATGGCCTTCTCAGTGAGGGACGACCCCATCGATAAGTGCTCGTCAGACTGTTTCCCTTTCCTCCCTTTCTCTTGGTCTTCCCGTCTCTCCTCGTTCTTTCTCTCTCGTTCCTGCTCTTCCCACCTCGTTCTCATCCAAGCATAGTTATGAAAGGCGCGCCTAGGCGCAAGGCGCCTTAAGGCGCAGGTTTTGCGCCTCGCCTCTGCTGAGGCGAGGCGGTTTTGGCGAGGCTCTCGCCTTGCGCGCCTAGGCGCTGGGGCGTGAGGCGCGCCTAGGCGCGCCTCATGAACTTAGGTCTAACTTCTTCTAACACTAGCATCCAGCCGCTCCAGCATTTCCACTCCAGCTCGCTGCTCGTGCTTGCCTGATCTTCCTCTTCCTCTCTAGCCCCAGCCGCGCCTGCCTCCTCTCCAGCTCGCCTGATCTTCTTCTTCCTCTCCTCTCCAGCCGCGACCCCCTCCTCTCTTCCTCTCCAACTCGCCCGATCTTCCTCTTCCTCTCTAGCCCCAGCCGCGCCTGCCTCCTCTCCTGCTCGCCCGATCTTCTTCTTCCTCTCCTCTCCAGCCGCAACCCCCTCCTCTCTTCCTCTCCAGCTCGGCCCGACCTTCTTCCTCTCCTCTCCAGTTCCGCGCGACCCCCTCCTCTCTTCCTCTCCTCTCCAGTTCGGCTTGCTCTTCCCCTCCTCTTCTCCAACCGCGCCTGCCTCCTCTCTTCCTCTCCTATCCAGCCACGCCCACCTCCTAGCCTGTTAAATTCCTCTCCAGCCAGCCGCAGTCGCACCCTCTTCCTCTATTCTCCTCTGCCCACGATCTTCTCCTCTCTTCCTCACCTCTCTTCTCATTTGCTCTTCAATTTGAAGCTGTTAAGGCTGCTATCTTGTAAGTTCTTTTAGTTGTTTTTTATTTGTTTATTTCTTGCATTCTTGTTTTATTTCTTTTGCTGGCAGCTGGTTGCTGATCTTTTTAAGTCTTTAATCTTTATGGTTTATTTCTATCATTAGGAGAATTTTGTGGAAGTTGGAAGTTGGAAGTTTGGAACTGTGTTGCAACTTACAACAGCCCAATAAATGTCATCAACCACTTCCAAAACGGACCCGGCATGGAATTATTTTGAAGCTGATCCTAATGATAGAAATACCACCACTTGTAAATTTTGCCGTAAAGTAACAAAAGGTGGTATATTTCGAGCGAAACAACATCTTGTGGGCGGTTTTAGGAATACTAAAGCTTGTCCAAAATGTCCTCCATCAGTAAAAGAAGAGATTGGAGAGTACATGAAAAAAAAGAAAAATAGCAGGGATGAGCGAAATATAGCATCGTTAGATGATGATCTTCTATTTGGTGAAGGGTATGATGATGATGATGATGAGCCGCTGCCTCAAAGTAAAAAAAGACCCAATGTATCTACTGGAAGTGGAAGTGGTACTGGTAGTGTTGGTAGTGTTAAAGGGCCAACACAAAAGGGTCCACTTGATGTTTTTCTTAAAGACCCAGAAGTTAATGTATTGAAAAGCAAGGGCAAAGGAAAGCAAACAAGGTTGGGTGAGCATGATTTTGCAAAAAAAGAGTTAAGAGCTCGAGTTTGTAGAAGTTTTGCACGATGGATGTATGATGCCGGCATTCCATTTAATGCAGTGACATATGACAGTTTTAAAGTATTTATATAAGCAGTTGGTCAATATGGTCCGGGTGTGAAGCCGCCTAGTTACCATGAAGTCAGGGTTCCCCTTCTCAAACAAGAGGTAGAAGCCACTCGTGAAATGATGAAAGATCATGAAGAGGCGTGGGCCAAATATGGGTGTTCCATTTTATCAGATGGCTGGAAAGACAAGAGGGAAAGGACATTGATTAACTTTTTAGTCAATTCTCCTAAAGGAAGTATGTTTTTGGAGTCTGTTGATGGTTCTAGCTATTCAAAGACTGGGGAAAAGATGTTTCAATTATTAAGTAAACGTGTGGAAAAAATTGGAGTAAGAAATGTGGTGCAAGTGGTCACCGATAGTGCTTCAAACAATGTTTTAGCAAGTATGAAATTCATTTTTGTAATTTGTATTATGTTTATAAATAGAACAATTTGAATATTCATTAGATATTTATTATTTACTAATATCTTGTTAATTTCACTCTAAATAATAACAGGAAGATTTTTGGAGGTAAAATATCCTACATTGTTTTGGACACCATGTGCAGCGCATTGCTTGGATTTAGTGTTGGAAGATATTTTCAAGTTGCCTAATATGAAGAAGACATTTGAGAGAGCTGTTATGGTGAATAGCTATATCTATAATCGTTCGGGTCTAGTAAACATGCTTAGAAGGTTTACTGACAAGAAAGAGTTGTTGAGGCCTGCAAAAACACGGTTTGCAACTACCTTTATCACTTTGGGCAGGATGCATAGTCTGAAAAGCAACCTTAGAAGGATGTTTACCTCCGAGAAGTGGATGACAAGCAAGTGGGTAAAAGAAGCGGGGGCTAAAAAGGTTGTAGAAGTGATTTTGATGCCTTCATTTTGGAACAATGTTGTATTTGCTTTAAAGGTGACTGGTCCATTAGTGCGTGTATTGCGCTTAGTGGATGGTGAGAAGAAGCCTGCTATGGGATACATATATGAGGCCATGGATAGGGCCAAAGAAGCGATTGCTAACTCTTTTAATGGGGATGAAAAGAAGTATGCACCCATTTTTCAGATCATTGATAATCGATGGGATGTTCAGCTTCATTGCCCCTTGCACGCAGCTGGTTGGTACTTGAACCCAGAATATTTCTACAAGGCTGAACGTATAGATCCAGAGATCATGATTGGCTTATATGAATGCATTAGAAAGTTAAATCCAGATATAAAAGTTCAAGACCAAATTGATGCTAAGCTTGCGATGTATAACAATGCAGATGGGTTCTTTGGAAACTACATGGCTATTAGAAAAAGAGCTGAGAAATCACCAGGTACACACATATATATATTACATTATATATATAATCATTCTAGATAATAGATAATAACTAACCCATGAATTTTATTGGACAACTGAATGGTGGGCTTCATATGGAATGTCAACACCCACGTTGCAAAAATTTGCAATTAAAATTCTTAGCTTGACTTGTAGTTCATCTGGGTGTGAACGTAATTGGAGTGTGTTTGAAATTGTAAGTGCACACTTAAAATTTTTATTAGTAGTTGGTTTGTTTCATGTAGCTTATTCTTACTTCTTAGTATGTTTTTGCATAAATTGTTGCAGCTTCATACTAAACGGAGAAACAGGCTTGATCAACTTCATTTAAACGACTTGGTATTTGTGAAATACAATAGAGCATTGAGGCGTCGATATCAAATGCGTGATACCATTGACCCTCTCATATTGACCCACATTGATGAAAGCAATGAATGGTTGACTGGAAAACTTGATGAGGAGAATGATAAAGATGATGAAACTGTTTTTCTAGATGACATTGGGGATGGGTTGACATGGAGTAATGTTGCTGCGACTGCAGGAGTTGGAGAGCCTAGTTATCAATTTAGAACTAAACAAACTCGATCACAATCGGGATCAACTTCGGCTTCAACTTCAAAGCGGCGAGTAACTCAGGAGATTGAAGAGGAGGAGGAAAGTGAGGCAGGGACCGAAGATGATGAAGACTTGGAAAAGGGAGAAGAATTGAGAGATGAAGAAGAAGATGAAGGGGTGATTGAAGGGGATGATGAAGATATTGACCTTGATGTTGATGATCTTCTTGATGATGATTGATTAAAAAACTTCTTTATATTGATTGTGGACTTGTAGTGTTTGTTTTTGTTTAGAACTTTCCATTATAATTGATACTTGTTTGAGTTTGAGTCTTTAAGTTTGAACTTTGATGATATTTCTAGTTTAGAATTTGCATGATGAATGAATTAACTTTGATGTTGTTAGTTTATAGAATTTGAAGATAATGAATCATGAATGATATGAATGTGTTATTATTGATATTTTGATAGTTGTTTATGATTTTATAAGATTTTGAGTTTTTTTCCTAAAAGGTGCGCCTCGCTTCGCAAAGGCACGCCTCGCCTCGTGCGCCTCGCGCCTCAGGCTCCAGGACCTTTTGCGCCTCGCTGCGCCTCGCGCCTTTCAGAACTATGCATCCAAGCAAACTATTCCAGCAAGCTCGTTACCTTCTTCCCCACCGATTGAACCTCACCCATCATGGCATCAAGTTCCCTTCCAATTTTCCTACTCGGTCCATCAAGTTCACCATTAGGATCGATGACGCTCTGATACCAAATTGATAGGATTCCAACTAGAAAATCCAAATTGTAATCAATTAACAATGGCTATCAGAGTTTTCGATCAAGAACAAGCGCAACCCAGGGCATTCGAGAGCCCCTTAAATCTCCTAAGAACTCAATACCAAAATCTTCTCTCTCCCTCCCAATATCTTCACCCTCTACATATATCTCTCTCTCCTCCTTAACCGCATTCTGTTACACAACCCACCAATTTCCCCACTCTATCCCTTACGCACATGGCTCACTATTATGCTAGCCAGCCAATTTACCACCCTACCCCTGTCTCTTAGACCTTCTTTGATAAGTCTAATGAATTGGGACCTATCACAATCCAAAAGAGATAAAGAACACTAGTGCATCTATTTTTGAATTTATAAGTTTACTCTCGGTCCTTGGTCCAACCCCCCCCCCCCGGGCGGGGCGGGTATTTAAGGCTCAGCAACCCAGGTGTGTAAAGTATTTTAATAATCCACACACCATTGTAACTGTAAAAATGGCTCATCCACAGACTTTTGCAACTTTACCATGGCACCTTGGAATTTTGGAAATCCTCGACTAACGTATACCCACGCATCAAAATTTTGAAAATCCTCAATTATATTTGGCCTAGGATTTTTCAAGAGAAATGAAAATCGAATTACTTAAGCATTCTTAAAGCACAAGACTAACCAGCGGTTCAGCCTCATCATCTAATCTATCGACCATTGAATCACAATAAGCCAAATGTCGCCACAGCATCTGGTACTCCCGGGCATTTGAAATCCCAGTTGCAGTCTTCTTCACCAATGCGTTCCAATCAATTTTTACCTCTGGAACCTGAGCAACTTCTTGCAGTAATGACAGCACCGTTGTAGCCGAATACCTACGATATCACAAAATCACTATTTACATCACTATCTCCGAATCACGCACGCCACATGCTGAGAACCCAAGAATTCGCAAGTCCAAGCAATTAATCTAGCAGAAGGTGAGAAAAACCTTTGGAGCAGAGTTGAGACATCTCCTTCACTGATCGTGCCCTTTTTGTGCTTCTTCGCTTTCTCAACCATTGTGGCGTTGCTCCCGAACTAAAATCGCTTGATTTTGCAGTGGACTTTTCAGTGTAGAGCGCGAGTTCAAAGAGTAACCCCAAAGAGCAAAACCCTAGTTAACCCTGTGAGTGAACCAGGGTCCTGCGAACGAGGAAACTAAGGCAACGTCGTAGTAAGGAGAATCAGAAGGGGTATACACTATTGAAGAGACTAAGCAACACAAGCCGCCCTGTATGGTGGCGAAAGGAAAGGAAGGAGAGAGAGAGAGAGAGAGAGAGAGGGAGAGGGAGAGAGAGAGAGAGAGCCGGTGTTTCACTGTTTTGGTGGAAGCAAATGTAAAGAGATCCGTGTTTGGGTTCATTTTCTTTTTACCCTTTCTATTTTTCTATAATATCCCAGGGCCCTCCATGTTTTCTTTTATTTTCTTCCCCCCCCCCCGGTCCTTACCTTATCTAAAATAGCCCGTGTTTTTGTTTTATTTTCTTTTTCCTACTCCTTATTTGTGTTTCCTCAAGAACCCTAAAAATTTAATTTTTTATATAATTTATTTCTTCTTTTGTTATTTTCCTTTCTAATTTTCTAGGCTGAGGATAAACTTAATTTAATGATAAGTATCAAATTATCATGGGTTGGCATGTAGGAATTATCATATAATATTTAGAATTTATTATTTCTCTTATAGTTAAATATAAAAACCATAATAAATTACATAATGATCCATTTCATGTTATCAACCTTTTAAAAATTTTCATTTAAAAACATACGTGAAATGATAAGATACTTGACATCTCCAACAATAAGATATAATGAAAATAACCAACATATAAAGAAAATATTTAATTTTAAAATAAAGATAAACATATTTACTAGAAACACTTATCCTATAACTCAACATTTTTGTCTGATTTAATCCTCAAAAATATTATCTTAGAACACGTCAGCGTCATTTTCCATTGTCTCAAATAAGTAATTCAATCTCAATTTAAACACCTTTCTCTAAATATAAGATACAAACTTGTGTTTATAAAAATATTATTAAAAAATACTCGTCCATTAAAGTTGATCGTTATGTTCAGATAAATAACAATAGAGATGCAAATTATTAATTACAACAAACGTGAAATTTGGGAAATTTGCAAAAATAAGACTTTTGTCTAGAAAAATATAACACTTTAAATTTTGTTGCAAAACTATGACTTTTGAAATAGGCAATGACAAAAATACCCTTGTCTTTTTTTCATCAATTCATCGTTCTCTTTTGTTTTTAATCCTTATCCATTCACACCACCACCATTGATCACCGTATGTGATGGAATACATCACTAGAGTCAGCTTCTCCCAGAGACACAGAAAGTTACGGGACCCAAACAGCTTCCATCGTTATTGGATCTTTGGTCCAAAACGTGAACTTTTACACATGTACATGTAGGGATGCTCGTTGTTGTTAATATATTTGGTTCATGCATAACACTTAAAGTGGAGTATCCCATAAAAGTGAAGAACAAGTTGCAGAAAATTAATACTACTTTGTATGTTTCATCCACTTTGTAACAAAAACAATTTCATGTTTTCTGTGCAATTTTTGTTATTATTGATATATATTTAATCAATTGATATCTTTGCACTTATATATTTGAACTAATATCTATCAACAACCGATATATTTGAACTGATAGCTTTAAATTTATTGTTGCCAAAATATAATAATTGAAACTTGTTTGGAGTAAAAGAAATCGTCGCCCAAAGTTGTATGACAACAACTGAAGGTATAACCGCCTAACGAGCTCTCTCGAATAGAAGGAACCCCGCGGATAAAGGTCTCTCGAAGAAACAAAGGGCTCACGAAGACAGTACTCATATCGATCGGCTTTGGAAAAGAGTATGGACCTCTTTCAGGAAGGTGTTTCAAAGGTCTCAGAAGGAACATAAGTTCTCTCGAAGGGAACACATATGACTTGACCTCGATTTCCAGAAGAACTACTGCATGAGATGAGAATTAGAAGGCTTGCAGGAAAGATCTCCTGCAAAGACCCTCCGACGATCAAGTCAATGGGCAGGAAAAGAAAAAACCATCGAAAGAAATGTAAGGACTTCGGAACAAAATATTTGAGATGGTTGAGATAGGTTACTAGATGTTCGAATCCTTATAATTGTGTTGCGTCTTGTCTTTTATAGAAGTTCAAATCTCAACTGTGTCGCAGGCCTCTCGGAAAAACATCTCCAAGAGAGAATTAATCCTCTTGGAGATATTCTCAGAGGTGTTTCTTCGGGAGGACTCTCGGCAACTTCCTCCCCTTAATGAGCCCTTTCCGAGATAACCCTTTCAAAGAGGTAGGGTATTACAAAACTGATATGATATATTTGAACCGATATCTTTAAACTAATATTTATCAAAAACTGATATATTTGAACTAATATCTTTAAACTGATATCTTTGAACATATATTTTTTCATCAATATCTACAACATATATCTACAATTGATATATTTGAACAATCTTTGTGCTTGTTTGATGAAGAATTTGCAAATGGTGAAGAAATAAAAAAAATATATAATAGAATAATAACTTAGGCAGAGAAAGCAAGACGCATAACTGTTGTGTGTGACAAACTTTGGAAATATTCTTAGTAAATTAATCAGCAAGGATAAGGAAGAAGAAGCGCCATTGAAAAAAAAAAAAAGAACAATGAGAGATCTAATTGAAAAGCGGGAGCATTTTTTCAAAGTTTAGTACCGACAATTCTATTTTTCCAAATTTCCTTAGATAAAGAGAAAGAAAGAAACACGATCAAAAGAGATTGACGACGAGTGAGAATGTACAAGAAAAAATAAGATATGATCTTAAACCATATATAAACAAAGGTATTTTTTTCCAATAAAAATTTAAATGTCCTAGTTTTGAAAAAAAATTCAAAGTATCATATTTTTGCAAAGTTTAGTACCGAAAGTCCTATTTTTGCAAATTTCCTGGTAAAATTTGGTAGAATTGTTTGAACTCAACATCTGAAATCAATCTATTCTAAATGGAAATCTTTTTTACGTCTTTGTTCAAGTAAATAATTTATTTGAAGTTTTTATTTTTATTTATTGCATAAAGGAGTAGATAGAAAAACGAGGCCATGGGTGCATAACTATAGAAATTATGAAAATTTTGATAAAAGATGTTAGAGAGTTCAACCATTTATTTATAGTCTTTTCTCCCGTCTTCCATGAAAATTATTTGCATGACAAGAATAAAACTGCATACAAAAAGTGGTTGTAACCTAAAAAAAGAAGGACTAGTATGACAAGTGCACGAGTATCAAGATTTAAGAATGAATTATGCTATAGGTACACCGTGGGCTACTTCATCGGGTACCGAAACAATTTTAATTTATTTTTACATTATTTTCCTTTTTCTTTTGCAAGCCCCAAGAAAATGTGCCCTCCCAAACTCATCTCTTTCTCTTTCTCCCTACTACCCGCCCAAACCCATCTCCTCTCTCTCCTTCTATCTCTCTATTGCTCTTATCTGCTTCCGATCACTGTCGACTCAGCTGTCTCTCCATCTCCGATCATCGTCAGTCGCCTCTCTCACGGCCAACGTCGGTCTATTTGTCTTTCTCTTTCTCTCGCCCAAAACAGCATCATCGCCCCCGCCTTTCCCTCCCTCTCTTGACACCGTCGACCCTACCCACCTCCCTCTCTCCTGACTCCTTCGACCCTAACCCATCCCCCTCTCCTAACATCCTCGCCCACCGGCATCTCCCTCTCACGATGACCTTTGACCCCAACCGTTGGTCACCCCTTGCTCCATCGTCTCTCTCTCTTTCTCTCTCTCTCTTTATTTCTTTTTGGCTCTCACAATCGTCGCCTCGTACCAGCCACTACACCTCTACTGCATCCCCCACCTCTTCTTTTCACAGAGATAATCTTTCAGAGAAAAATGACTAGTTTTTCAAGTAATTTTCTAGAGTTATATACTGCTTGATTTATGTTTTTAAATATTTTTGAAATGCTTGATTTATGTTTGTTCTTTTAACCTTGATGATGAGACAATAGATGATGGAAGTTTGGAAAATGATGAAGATTATAATTTAATGGAGAATTTGGATGGTTTGTATAATGAAATATTATAAGAAGACAATGAGATTATTGTGTTGCAGGTTGGAATGAAGTTTAAGGATACCAATGAAATATTTGAGTTCTATAAGAAATATGCATATAATGTAGGTTTTCCAGTTAGGAAAGAACTTATAGAAAAGATGAGGATGGGGTAGTAAAATATATGACATTTTCATGTTGTCAAGAAGGCCAAAGAACTAGGTCTAAAAGTTCTTCTTCGAGGCCACAACCAACCATTCAAATAGGGTGTACAACTAGATTGACTGCAAGTCTTGATGGTATTGGAACATGGAGAACTAACATAGTCTATCTTGAGCATAATCATAAGACAAATCCATCCAAATCCCAGTTGTTTCGATGCAACCAACAATTGAGTGCAGATATAAAATGTTAGCTTGAAGTGAATGATATGACTGAAATTTCGTTACATAAAAGCTATAACTCAGTGGTTGTCGAAGCAGGTGGATATGAAAATATGACATGCATCGAAAGGGATTGTAGAAACTATATTGAAAATGTTAGGCGATTACGACTAGGGGAATGAGATGCGCCTGCAATACAGTCTTATTTTTTAAAAATGCAAGTAATTTGCCCTAGTTTTTCTTCAGTATCGATTTGGATGAAGAGTCTCGATTGAGAAATATGTTTTGGGCTGATAATATGTGCAGAGAAGCATATAAAGAGTTTGGCAATATTGTGACCTTTGATACGACGCATCTCACAAATAAGTATGGCATGTCATTCGCCCATTTTGTTAGGGTAAATCATCACGGACAATATACGTTGCTCAGATGTGGGTTACTTTCGAGTGAGGATACAAAGACATTTGTTTGGCTATTTAGGACATGGCTTTAATATATGCAAAGCCAGGCTCCTAATGGAATAATTACGGGCCAAGACAGGTCTATACAAAATGCAACCCAAATAGTATTGTCAAATACCAAGCATAGATGGTGTTTGTGGCATATATTGAAGAAGTTAACTGATAAATTTGGCAACCATGTTCAAAAGGGTGTCATATTTTCGGCTATACACGAACTAGTTTATGATTTGCAAACCCTAGAAGAATTCGAACAAGGTTGGATTAGGATGGTTGAAGAACATGAATTGCATGACAATGATTGGTTGGCCAGACTTTACATTAATAGAAGCCGTTGGGTTCCTTTTTTCTTGAAAACATCATTTTGGGCAGGTATGTCAACAAGCCAATGCAGTGAGAGTATGAATGCATTATTTGATGGGTTTGTTCATTCAAAGACATCGTTGAAGCAGTTTATTGAACAATATGAGCGAGCACTAAAGAATAAGGTTGAAAAGAAGTTCCAAGAAGATTTTTTGTCATTCTCGCAAATGGGTCCATGCATTACACCTTATGAATTTGAAAAATAGTTCCAATCAATTTATACCATATCAAAATTCAGGGAATTTCAAGAAGAAATCAACAGAAAGATGTATTGTAACCTTATATCTGTTAACGATGGGTGTTCAGGAACGACGTATAAGCTACAAAAGGATGTCGTAGTTGGTGAGAGTGTCAAGAGAAAAAAAATTACCATTTTATTTTAGAGGGATAGCTGCGAATTTATTTGTAGTTGCCACCTATTTGAGTTTAGAGGAATTTTTTGCAGGCATGTTATATCAATACTAATATGTAATACCGTAAAATCACTTCCTGAAAAGTATATATTAAGCAAGTGGATGAGAGATATGACTAAATGCCACACGAGGGTCGCAATTAACTATGATGGGTGGATCAATAGTCCTGGGCAATTAAGATATGACAAATTGTGCAAAGCTTTTATCAACGTAGTTAATCTCGCAGCATATGATGAAGGTCGTACCATAGAGCTTATAAAGTGGATTCAAATTAAAAAAAAAAAATGAGCTTTCCACATCGAAGTCAAGTAGTAGAAGTAATCATCTATCTCAAGCGATTGTTCATGTAGGCTCTGACAAGAGAACGACGAAGAATGCTTCAAGCGATAATATATTGGACCTCAACTGTTTGAGAAGTAAGGGAAGGCCTAAGAAGCTTCGTAAAAAGGGCTTGTTGGAGTCGAGATAAAAAAAAGATATGGTAAGCACTAATTTGTAATGTTCAAGTAACGTATTAGGTGGAATATAAATTAATCATGGTTTGATGATGCACATGTGTCTTTGAATACATAGAAAGTCAAGAAAGTGCCTCAAAAGAATTTACAGGATGGTGCATCCGTCATTTAGACTACATAAGAATCACAATACCTTGTGTTAGGATTTATGATTCAAAATGTATTTTACATTTGGGCTGCATTTCATGTGTATTTGTGTATATGTTTATAAATTGAATTGGGCCAAAGCCTAAGCCCGTGTGTTGTTTCCTTTGTTGTTATTTCCATTCATGTCTCTTGGCCCATGTATATAAAGACTGGCATTTGGGGGAAATGGGGGTGCAACAGTCACAAATTGAGAAGCCCTAATATTTGTGAGAAGCCCTAATCGGGCATCAAGAATGCGCACAGAGAGAGAGGGCAGAACGAAGAAGCTCGCAAAGAACTCGAAGGCGCTCTTTACAGATCAGAACAAAGAAAAAAATGATGACGGTTCCTATCTTGAATCCCAATAAATGCATAATCGCTTGGGTGGTTTGAGGGAGAGATTGGTGGGGTTTGAGTGCATGTGTTGCTCGGGTATTTGGAGATTTGTACTCTGTTTCGTTTTTGTCTTCTTGATTTGGTTTGGTTTTTGATTTGAGAGTGGTCGTTAGGATCTTGTGCGTGTATTCTATAAATCCCTTGTTTATATTCATATAGTGGATTGACTAGAGGCGGAGCCTCTGCCGTGAGTAGAATGTATTCTCTGTGTGTGTTATGGATGTTCTTTATTTTCTGTTTCGACTTGTGGATCTTGGTACTTCTCTTGGTCTTGGACATGTGGTTGTGTGTTGGTTTTCATAGGTGATTTCTCAACACCTTGTCATGACACCTTCTCATATCCACGACGCTTGCTACATAACTTTATAACATTTTCATTTGATCATTTTTTTCTATTTTGTTTTGTTGGAGAGATTTTTAAAAGAATGGTTACACTTTTCACTTGTTTTGGAAGAGATCCAAGTCAAGGAACTAGAGGTTGTAACCTTTCAGATTCTATTTACACACATGAATGGTTGTAACCTTTAGTAAAGGATTGTGTCTCACTTGTTTTAAATTTAATTTAAGTAATTATAACATTTGGTGAAGGGGTGTATCTTTGGTAAAGGATTGTAACACACAAGAATTAGTTATATCCTTTTGTGAAGGATTGTAATACATATGATTGGTTGTACCTTTGGTGAAGGGTTGTAACATTATCTATAAATAGATTGGTATGTTAATAGATCAAAACACTTTGACAATTTATGTGGTTTCTCTCTCCTTCTTCTCCTACATTCTTATATAAAATTTTATAATTTTTGTGCATACAAAAACCAACTCTTTGTATTCTTTTACTACAAAATTAAAATACAAAGTTTCTTGTGTTTGTTATTAATTCTGTATGTTCGGGTTTATTGTCAAAAATTGCACATTCGTCAACAAACATTATTCTTGATTTCATTGTATCTTAGAGACTTGTTTGGATCCCTTATGCATTGTGTTTTGGGACAAACAAAGTCTTAAGGAAAACGAGTTTTCGTGCCTTGAAATTTTTGAGTTATTGTAACATATTTATCATTATACCACCACAATTTTCTACAATCTTAAAACTTTGTTTCTTGAAGTTGTGATGGCTCCACCAACTTCTTCTCTACGAGACTTTACTGTTGATTTTGTGAAATTAGAGAGGTTTGAATGATCTAAGTTTTTTCGTTGGCAGAATAAACTACATTTTCTCCTTACCACACTTAATGTGGTATGTGTGCTTATAACACCAAGACCGGAGGAAATCGAAGAAGAAAGTTTGGCAAATGTAAGCGCAAGGCAAAAATGGGATCAAGATGACTACATTTGCAAAGGGCACATTTGCAATGCTATGTCAGATGCCTTGTTTGACTAATATCAGAGCAAGAAGAGTGCAAAGGAGATTTAAGATGCTATAGAGGCTAAGTACATGTCCGAAAATGCCATGAGTAAGAAATTTCTAGTCTCTAAATTTCATCAATATCGTATGGTGGACAATAGAAAGGTAATTGAACAATTTCATGAAATAGTTTACATTTATAACCAATTTCAATAACATGACATGAAAATGAACGAATCTTTTGTTGTATCATTCATCGTTGATAAACTTCCTCTTGGTTGGAAAGATTATAAAAAGAATCCCAAACATAGAAAATATGATCTTTCCCTTGAGGGGTTGGGCCAGCATCTTCGAATAGAAGAAGACTTTAGAGTGAATAACTCTGATGAAAACAATGGTTAATCTTCAAATGTTCATGTGGTGGAGAACGAAAAAGGTACCAACAAAAGGAAGGAGGAAAAACAAAACTCTTCAAAAAATAGCAAGAAAAGAAAATTTGACTCTAAAGGTAAGAACTCAAAGAAGAAAAATGGGTCATGTTACAATTGTGATAAGATGGGTCACATAAAAAAGGAATGCTGCCTTTTGAAGAAGCAAAAGCAAGATGAAAACTCAAACTTCATGGCTATGATAAATGACGTGTTCGTGGTGGAGAATTGAAATAAATGGTGGATCGATTCGGGTGCCGCGAGGCATATATGCAAGAATCGAAGCCTATTCGCTACTTATGAATTTATTGAAGATGGAAAAACCCTCTACATGGGAAATTCCACCACTGTAGCCGTGGTTGGCAAAGGTAACATCAAATTGGAATTTACTTCTGAGAAGACTCTCATTATCACCGATGTTTACCATGTGCCGGAAGTTAGAAAAAATCTTGTGTCCGATGGTCTACTTAATAAGTTTGTGTCGTCTAAGGGATGTGTCTTTGTTGGGAAATGATTCTATTGTGATGGAATGTTCAAACTCAATACTATGAATAAAACTACAAATTATGTTTACATTGTTGTTGATTCTTTATCTTTATGGCATTCACGTTTAGGACATGTTAACAATAGAAGGTTACATGATATGAGTGTGCTCGAATTAATTCCTAATTACAAACATGACATGAAAGAAAAATGCAAAGTATGTGCACAAACTAAAATCACAAAAACACCATTTCCTAAAACTGAAAGAAAAACCTCTTTACTTGAACTTGTGCATAGTGATGTATGCGATTTATATAGTACCACCTAGTAGAGGAGGAAAACTTTATTTTGTGACTTTTACTGATGATTTTTCTAAGTTTTATTATGTGTATCTTATGCATACTAAAGATGAAGTATTAGAAAAATTCAATATATATTTGGCTAAAGTAGAAAACTTGTGTAATACTAAAATTAAATGCCTTAGAAGTGATAGAGGTGGTGAGTATCATTTCCCTAAATTTTGTGAAAATGTAGGAATTGTACATAAGACTTCAATTGCTTACACCCCTCAACAAAATGGTATAGAAGAAAAGAAAAATAGGATTTTAATGGAAATGGTTAACGCTATGCTTAGTAACTTGGGTTTAAGTAAAGGATACAGGGGAGAAGCATTGCTAATAGCTTGTCATATTCTTAACCAAGTACCTAGTAAAGGAAATAAAATTACACCATATGAACTTTGAAAGAATAGAAAACCTAACTTGTCTTATCTATGTGTTTGGTGTTGTAGAGATATTGTTAGGTTACCTAATCCGAAGATTAAAAAATTGGGTGAAAAAGAAATGGAATGCATATTCTTAGGATATGCAAAACATAGTAAATGGTATAGGTTTCTAGTTATAGAACCTAATAGTTTGGTTGAAGTTAACACCGTAATAGAATCTAGATATGCTATATTCTATGAGAATAACTTTACTATTATTCCTAAACCTATAAATTCGAATGTCGTTGTACCGATAGTAAGAGGTGATAATAAAAGAAATGTTAATGAAGAACCTCCAGGGTTGAGGAGGAGTAAAAGGGCTAGAAAAGAGAAAACTTTTGGACTCGATTTCATTATACATCTAGTGGAAGGTACTAGGGACTCACACATAAATCAAACTACAATTACGCAATTAATTGAGTCTGATTCTCTCATGTATGAAGAGGCAATGAAATCTAATGATTCTGCCTTTTGGAAAGAAGCAATAGATGAAGAAATGTCATCTATTATGAACAACAAAACTTAGAAGTTGGTAGATCTTACTCCGGGTTCTAGACATATTGGTTGTAAATGGATCTTCAAGAAGAAAATGAAAGTAGATGGAAACTTAGACAAGTTTAAAGCAAGGTTAGTAGCTAAAGGCTTCATTCAAAAGGAAGGCCTTGATTCATTTGATCATTTTTTTCTATTTTGTTTTTAAAAAATTATTTTTTAGTGTAAGATCAGAATAAAACACATGTAGTTACACATCCCAAATTTCAAGTCAATGAATTGGCAAGCATCCCGCAACACGTTCCATACATTCAACAGTTGCCATTTCCCACCTTGGGGCGTCTGTCTCCACCAATTGATACATTTAATTTTCAATGTGAGTTCATTGTTTAATTTCTTAAAATACCAAAAAAGTTATGTTATGCATATGTTTATAAATGTCTTCATGTTACAGGAGGTCCTCTTTCAATGGTTCCTTTTATTGGTTCTATTTTAGGAACCATTGGACCATTTCACCAACAAGTATGACATTGTAATATTGGTGTTATTGTATTTTTATGTTTGAGTTTTAAGCCGATTCATATTGTTCGGAAATGTTGTATCTGTAATGGTCAGTATGAGCATATGGATCAGACATATAATTTTAATTTACATCAGTGCTATGTAAATTTACTTTCCTATCTTTATGTAGCAAAGATAGGAAATTTATGTCAGGATGATGATCTCAATCTCATACCACCTCAGCAATAAATCTCTATAAGAGCTGGTACTTGTATTTTGTAATTCCCACTAGGTTCCGTTGTCCTATTTTATTTTGTAATTTCGAATTGATAGAACTTTTACTATTAGCAAAGTATTTAGCTTAAAGCTCTTAAAGTGTCAATTCATCAATTTCTTATCTTATTTGTTCCTGATCATAGAAAGATCACTTGTACTCTGACAATGTAACAATTAATACTCAATTACATTGCAATAAATACATTTTTGGTAATTTATGTGTATTCAAAGTCGTGAATGTCTCTCTACCTACCATGTTGAATGCTAAATGAACAAGTTGTTGACATTTTCTTATGGGTATGATAAGAACACACGGACATGAGACCCATCTTCACCACCTTTTTGTTATATGAACAGATGATTTGTGTCATTAAATGAGATAAGAGAAGACATTGGTCCGGGACTATTGAAGGCAATTGAGGAGTCGAGATTTTCTCTAGACAAGCACATTGTGCTGAGTTCCAAGATGGAGAAATGGAAAGCAGCTTTAACTGATGTTGCCCAGTTGTCTAATTTTGTCTTGCATAGCATGGTGGATAGGTATATTAACTT
Organism: Diospyros kaki; assembly: GCA_036245055.1. Lineage (NCBI taxonomy): Eukaryota > Viridiplantae > Streptophyta > Magnoliopsida > Ericales > Ebenaceae > Diospyros > Diospyros kaki. Next base: position 11,797,832 of record BSEG01000015.1, on the reverse strand, counting down.
CTTTTTCATATAAGATCTCTCCTCCTAGCGTTAATGAAAAAGTTTACAACACAGTTTCAACAATTTCTATTTGTTTACAAATTTTGAATGAATTAATTATTAGCAGGGACGAGGCAAAACAACAATTGCCAAAGCTGCATATAACCATATTTCTTGTCGGCTTGAAGGTAGCAACGTTGTGCAGCCACGAAGGAATCGAATTCATTAAAAAATGAATAAATGGTTTAAACAAACTAAAAATTAAATTTAAAGGCCATTTAAATAATTTTATATAATTATAAAATAATCATCAAATAAAGTTTAAAAACCATTTAATTATAAAAATCACATACCATAAACAAATAAATGCACTACAAACACATTCATATCTCCAGAAAAACTTGTTCTAATTTTACCACTACAAACACATATCTAATAGTTCTTATGAGATACAATTTTACTCAAATACCCTACTACATACACATAATAAATACAGTTATCAAGTGTCAACCACAATCATCCCGACCCTTTTTCTTTACCATTGTCCAACACACTTTCTTTTCCTTTGCGGACTGTTATGTTCACTAAAATCTCCACGTCATCTTCTTCATATATTTGAGCTATAGTTTGGAACATGCAAGAGAACTCTTTTACGAAAAATTGGCTATAGACTTAACTGAAACACTGCAACTGGATTCACTTTCACCAAACAATCCACTTGATTTATCTTCTCCAATCTATTTCCAAAATTCACACTTTATACTGCAAATATTAAACAATCTCCATTTGTTTACGAACTCTTTTCCACCTCGAAATATTTTACAATGCCTCGTTTACACAATGGGCATGGGCGTTTTGTTAGACATGCCACAAAATAGTGCCCCCGTTGTCTACAACTATTACATATTTTTGTATTTCGTCTCGTCATTGTAACACTGTGAATTAGAAATTGCACTTCAATTAGCAACAACACAAGGTTAAAGAAGATTCATAGTAATGAAGCTTCTATAGAAAGAGTGTTATATATTTCCTATCCAGCCATAAGATTTCAACCTCACAAGTGGTCTTGGTTGCCATTCAAACTAAAGTTAATCTTGCATCTAAGTTTACTGGTGGATAATTGACTATCATATTCATGGGGATCTTTTTGTGAATCAGCTCTTCAATCTTTGTGACATGCCCATTGGCTAGAAGAATTTGGTTTGTTGTTTTGGAATTCATTATAACTTGTATGATATGAAATCTATTCAACAATGAATTTCTGTACTTTTAATCCCATGGAATTGAGGATGGTTGTTAGTCTAGAAATGATGCAGTTAATTTTTTTGTGGTGCAATTATAATTAAGAGAAATTGGAGATGAAGGAATTTAATCAAATTTGGATCTTAAATCATTTTTGAATAGGATACTTATGAAACCTTGGATTGACCATGCAGACAATCAGCAAGAAGATGGATGCAAAACACAAAAGTACATAGTTTCCAAGACTAACTTGGCAGTCTCTTAGCTTTAGATACATAAAAGATAAAATTGTGATACAGATTCAACATTGGAAGAGAGGGGAAGCTCCATTGTAAAAGACCTACAGGAATATGGTTGTAGCAAAGACTTGGTTGCTACTACTTAACACTAAAGCTGAAATACTGGATAAGCATTGATATGAGCCATTGAGCAATATTGGCAGAATTTGACCTTTGAGACGAATCCACTAATGGCATTGATATGAGCCATTGAGCAGCATTGTCTCTACAACATACTACAATACTTCTCCTAAGCATGTTTGGACATGGCCTTTTAACACCTATTATTCAACTATAAGCATGATTTCATCTAATATGATAGTAAAATTATTTTCAAAATCCATTTATATTGGAGGACCAAGATCAATAACGACTTTGATGCAAAACCATTGCATCTTTTTTTGTGTTGTAAATGGACTCAAAACTAAGAAATATCACCATACGAGAATGCTATTATGTAAAGACATGGACAAATATATAAAGCTCAAAGTATCACATACTAGGAGTGTCGGCTGGCGAGTGGGCGCGCTTGCAGGTGGTTGGGGGTGCAATTGATGGCTGGCAACCGAAGAGTGGGGTGACGACCGTGAGACCAAGAGAGAGAGAGATGATGGTCGTGCGAGGGGTGGCTAGCAGTTGGGGTCGAAGGTCGTCGTGAGAGGGAGGCAGGTGTGGTCAACGGTGTCATCAAAAGGAGATGCGAGGGGGGCGATGATGCTGTTTTGGGCGAGAGAGAGAAAGAGATAGGCAGTGGCCGACTGTTGGGTCGACGATATCAAGAGATGGGGAAGAGAGTAGGGTCGACGGAGTCGGGAGAGGGGTAAGCGGGTGGGGTCGACGATGTCAGGAGAAGGAAAGGCAGGCGGGGGCGACAATGTTGTTTTGGGCAAGAGAAAGAGAGAGACTAACTGACTGATTGACGCTGGTCATGAGAGAGGCAGCCAACAATGATCAGAGATGGAGAGGCAGCTAGGCCGACAATGATCAAAAGCAGTGGAGAGCAACAAACAGAGAAAAAGGGAGAGAGAGAAGATGGATTTGGGCGAGTAATAGGGAGAGAGAAGGGGATGGGTTTGGACGGGTACATTTCCTTAGGCCTTGCATAAAAAAAAAAATAATAATATAAAAATAAATTAAAATTATTTCAGTAGTCGAGAGAGTAATCCACGACGTACCTATAACATAATCCTTTAAGAACACGAACATGCCCAGCTTTCTAATTTGGCAATTAAGAAGAAACAGCAGCTTTATTCTAACTTCACCTCCCTAACTGTTCGTACGTACTAACAACACTCTTAATAGTTGAAGGTGTATGTATGTATGTGCACAGACATCATTGCAACTGACTACAACAATTTCATTCTGTATAATTGAGAATAGGCAGAGAGTAACAGATCAGGTTTATAAACTATCTCAGCGTCCAGCCAAAGATCAAACAAAACATCTAATGGATCTTTAAAATGTCCAAGAAAAGATGGTTTACATTCAAACTTTCTGGAGGGCTGGGCTGGGCTGGGCAAGGTCCATAGAAGATAGAAACGAATCCACCTCCAGCCATGCCGCATGCCACAGCTTCAAATTTGATCACCACACGTCCCTCAGATACCGTCCTTCCATCTGGAGTTTCTTCACGATAGCCTCTGCTTCTGATGAACTCACATTTTCCTGGAATTGGTTTTGAATACCAATAAAGAAAATGTAATATGAAGGTGGTTAAACCAAGTACCAGAAATACTGAGATATTAACACAAGCAACTCTCACCCAATCAGCATAAGATATTGTTATTTGATTGTAACTTTTGTCATTAATGGATTGGGTTAGGAAAACGGAACCCTAAAAATAAGAAATGGGTAAAAAGATTTCCACCATCAAAGGCACCAAACTCACGCATCTAATCTTGCACTACGGGGGCAGGGAAACCCACCTCGCAAGTGAAAACAAGAAACCAACACCGCTAATCAATATGGCTAAACCCACCAAACTACTAGAGAGAGAGAGATTTATAGCTAGGAAAAGCAAATGGACTTCACTCATAGATTAAAGACTTTTAAGAGTGCAACTGACAAAAGAAGTGCTATGCTTAGCGACCCCATTCAGATAACTATAAGAATGACCGCGATACAAGGTTTCTGAGGAGATGCCCCATAGACCTAGCTGCATTTCCATAATGACAAAACTTGAGTTTGAGCCACAGGTTACCTTCCAAAATATGAAGTTCAAAAATTAACTTTGGTCTAGGAAGAATGCAGTATGATCTAGAAAAACTCATACTAAATGGATAATAATGTTGCATGAATGACTGGCAAAAGAAAATAAGAACACAAGTTCTTTTGAGCGGTTCAATATTATGCTTGTATTTTGCTTGAAGTCCATCGTGGTCATGATCTCTCTTTTGGATTTTGTGGATACCCCTCCCCCCCACAGCCAAAACACAAAAGATAAAAAACGACCATATGTTTGGATCTTCAATTGTGGATTGACATTAATGCCCAGATTTTGTTCCATGAAAATGACATCAGCAAACAGAAGATGACGTAGTTTCAGATTAGAAATAAGGAAATAATATTAGCAAATAAAAAGAAAGAAATATGGAAACAGTTCACTAGACTGTTTACTTAGAATAACAGTGTGTGTCTGGAAAGTAGACAGTAAATTGAAAAACAACTACTTGGCCACAAACTCTACCAGGAAGTGGATTCTTCCACAGTACTGGTTTAGCAAAAATTACAACTTTACCTAAAAGATACAGATAGACAGCCCAGAATTATTTAAGTTGCACGCACGCGCATGTGTGTGTGAGAGAGAGAGAGAGAGAGATTCACACCTGCTCTTCAACAATGGCATGCAGCGTGCGATGGACATCTCTGGCCATACCCTTCGCATCACCACAAACATAAAGATATCCACCATGGGAGACAATACTCCAAACTTGGGCTGCCTGCACATCATCAACAAAATTGATGAACATAATCTTATACTTTTCATCTAATGAGCTTAAATCAAGTTGAGTTTCATTTCTTACTTTTTCCTTCATCTTATGTTGAACATAAACCTTTTCTGGCCCCTCTCTTGAGAAAGCAACAAGCAGCTCAGATATTACCCCTTGATCCACAAAATTATTGAGCTCATCCTCATAAATGAAGTCCTACAAACAAATTGAATTAAAATAACAAGCATAAGGCCCCAGGTTTGCTCTCAAGACCACATATCACACATTATCTTACCATTCTGTGATTTCTACATCCGAAGAACAGTAGAGCAGTACCAAGCTGCACGCCCTCCTCCTTCAGGGTCGCCCTTTCCTGGAAAACTTATCTTTAAGTTGAGAGCTTCTCCTATGAATAAAAGAAACCCAAAAAAGAATAGTCAATCCAAACCTGTAGAAATCCTCTGAAAGGTGCCAGGCCAGTACCAGGTCCCACCATGACAATTGGAATTAAAGGGTTTGCTGGTAACTTAAAATTAGATGTCCTGATAAAAATTGGAGCTGAGCTACAGTCACGGCTTTTCTCTAGAGGAACTGCATTCTGATTTAGTTTGATACAGCCAGATTATCTTAGATAGTCATAAAGTCAAACCAGTTGAGAGACTGAAAAGAAAGGGCATTGCAAGAACAAAGCATGATCTAAGCATAATATAACCAATTGTGCACAAAAACTAAGACGGCTTGCTTCATACCTTCATCCAGGTTGAACACACCCCTTTATGAATCCTGCCTGTGGGACTTTGACCATAAACTAATGCACAGGTCACATGAACTCTATTGGGAGCGAATCTGCCATGAACCCAGGAATTTAAGTGGTCCAAGATCTATATGCTAGGAAAAACTATGTCAACAATCACAGGTGGAACAAAAAATATACCTAGGGGATGATGAGATAGAGTAGTAACGTGGCTGCAAGCGAGGGGCTACTGCAGCAAAAAATACACCAATGGGAACTTTTGCTGAAGGAAACTCAGCCAAGACCTCAAGAAGACTTCTTTGACTTGCAACAACCCACTGTGAGTAATCATCCTGCAGAACAAGAAAGAATCCTAAATATAAACAGAAATATGAAAGAGCGAAGGATAAAATGTTGAACTTTGACCCCAAAACCAGATCAGTTAGCAATTAGTCAAAAATAAACACGCATGACATTTTCTTTTTGAATAAAAATTAAATTCTAAAGAAAATAGTAAAGAAAAGAAAAAAATATAAGGTAGGTGAAGAGAAACCTCCTTACTTTCCCCTCTGGCGATGACAAGGATTTAAGCCTTTCCACTTCACTAGGTTCAGCCGCATGAGCAGCCAAAGCAATTAAAGCAGCCTGAAAATGCAAAAGAACATAAGACATCATTATTGAGTCACATGTCTTAGAAAGGAAGGGGGAAAAGGTCAAAATCTGGAAAATTGAGAATAAACTACCTTCCGAGGAGGATTCAGTAAGTCTGCATAATGTGCCAGTGCAGTGCGAAGGCTGCAAGGGCCAGGGAAAGGGGGTGGTAATGAGCCTCCAAGAGATGTACCATCATCTTTGTCAGTGTGAATAGAGAATAGCAAATCTAGAGGTTGGCCCAACAACTTTGCTGCTTCTTCAACAGTTTCATCACTATTGTCAGCATAAACACCCACATGATCTCCAGTTTCATATCTGTAACAGAGCGGTCAAAAGAGAAAACAATTACTGTATTCACTTACTTATGCCCAATGATTCAAATGTGAGGGACTAAGTAACAAGATTGCCTTCTATCTACTTGGAGCTAACAACACTTGCTATGTGATCAGCCACAGAGCTATTGATATACAAGTCAAAATAGTGTTAATACCTAACCAAAAAAATAGTGTGAATATTTTTTTCACATCCTTTTCTAAAAGAAAAGAAAGAAAGAAAGAAAGAAGTTGCACAATGGAGTACTACAAGATTTTAGCAATACAGGATTTGCTGACAGAAAAATATGCAAGAAAACAGTGCATATTCTCCCGGTTTATATATAGCCAAAACTATATTAGGGGGGTAAAGCATGGCAGAGCCTCACAGTCAGTTAATACTTGACATGCACACCTTTAATAAGGAAATTTGTCTACTAGAGGAACATAGATAGGAAAGTGACGGTAAGCTGGACAGCCTATACCAAGACCAGGTTCTAACAGGACAGAGAGCACAAACAGTATTTTTCTAACTTTCCTGCGTGAAGTAAATTGGAAGATCACTAACACAACACTCGCTCTTCCTCTTCTTTTGTGTAAACAGCACTGAAATTTGAAAGATCAACTGGGGCCAAACCATGCATGCATACTACAATAGAAAGATTGAAAAGAAAATGCTTTTGACAGCCTATTGTTGGATGGCTTTGAGGCTCACCCCATTCAGAAGAATAATTAATTTTTCAGTCCATCAGAAGCAACCAAACTAATAAAGCGACAACAAGCACCTTATTACATATTTTCCAGCTGATGAAAACCTTCACAAACATGTAAAAAGGAGTTGTGACTGTAAAATGTCAGTCCCAATATGTTATTTTATTTAGAGAAGAGTCTGAGTCAAAGATCAAGCATCCAAAATATTTGAACACAAGCCTTTAAAGCATTGAATTCAAGGATAGGTGATAAATAACGGGGATAATCAAATGAGGAAGTCCAAGTACAAAGAAATCAACACTGAAAGGGCCGTAAAAAATAATGCTTAGAAATGTGGAAGCCTTGACAAAATGGTAAAGACCGGAGAAAATATAAGGTTTGGATAAGTGGTTATAGTTAGCAGATACAACTGGATCAGCAATAAGTCCCAATAAAAAACAGTATCCCGTATCCATCAGGCTCCCTACATTGGAGGGTTGGAGGAGAGTTGTTTTTGTATGCATGCTTATGCTTACCTTGCAAAGAAGCTGTTTCCAAAACTCAAACCCATGACCTGCTAATCATAAAGGAACAACCTTACAATTACTACCGACTCTCACCCTCACAAGGATTAGAACCCAAGGTTGTTTGAAAATATTTTTCTAGCATAATGACATTTCTTGACCGCATGTCAAAATAGTGAATGAAGTGAAAGAATAAACGGATGCAGTCAAACAGGTCTGTTCAAACCACTCAAGATCTGAAGGTTGAAAATTAGGTTCTAACTCAATTAAATTACAAATTAAAATCTGGATTGAGCTTCCTTGTTTTCTTGAGATTTGGTTACTTCTGAATATCTATTCATTTACAGTGCTACATCTATAAAAACAAAGCTACAGGTATTGTGCTAAAATTCCTCTATAACTATAAGCCATCTAGGTTCCTCTATTGCTCTTCATACGTGCATGCATGGTTGTTCAAACTCTTTGGTGGGTGCAAAAGGAAAAGATCAAAAAACCATCCTTAGTCTTTGGTAAGCTATATCATGCAAGAACACAAAACAATTCAGTAACCAATCAAAGAAGATTATGGGGCTTGGCTTTAGATTCCAAGGGAGTCTCCCAGTTTTCATCATGGGCTTTGAATTTTCACATAAATCTCCATGCCTCATTTTATTTTGTCTTCTCCTTATCACAATATCTCTAGAGTTGATAATTTTATATGAGAAACTACTGAATACAGTGTATTATTGCAATTTCTCCAGTTTTCTGTTCAAGTCCATCCTGTAGAGGCACTCAAATTGTGTAAGTGATTGATCATAGCATACACTGAATTTTCCGTATCTATCTAACATCACTATGAGAATTAATTCCTCTTAACTCACAGACAGAGAAGGATGGATCAAATTGAGCTTTTAGCAAGTTATAATTCAATTTTAAAGTTTAGGGTAGAGGAGTATTGAGATGAATAAAATCGATACCTTGATTCAAAGATAGGAACTCTACTTATACAAGTTTCTATGCTATCTATTCTTACTATCTAAAAGATAATATACAACAGATTTCAGGATATACATGAGTAAAGATAACAACTATCGCTGCTCCTATCTACTCCTATTATTTATCCTGATTTTAGAGAACTTATCTTCACTGTATGTGCTGTTTATCATCATCTGATCGGGCTGCATGTCTTCTTATCAGCAATGACTTCTTCTCTCTTGTGAACTCCTTAGTAACTAGGACTCTCCAACACCCCCCCCCCCACCCCTAAGGTAAGGAATAGATATCTCTCATTCCTAGCTTGTTAATGAGAGTCTCAAAACCTGGTCTAGACATGGATTTAGTGAGTATATCTGCTACTTGATCTGCTGTAAGAATATATACCAGCCTTATATCTCCCTCTTCAATTTCTCGTTGGATGAAACTTCGATCAATCCGGGCATGTTTCATTCTATCATGTTGCACTAGGTTGTTGACAATACTTATGCCTGACTTGCTATCACTGAATAGTCTTGTTGGTTTGGTTAGAGGCATTTGTAAATCCTCCATTAGTCTTACCACCCAAAATAGTTCACAATGCATTCTTGATATCGAATTGAAATAGCTGCCCTCCCAACCTAAATTCACAGCAATAGATAGAACCACCCTAATGGAGTTTAGTTTCACCACCGGAGCAAAAGTCTCCTCATAATCTATCCCATGGGTTTGAGTGTACCCTTGGGCAACCAACCTTGCTTTATAACAATCTATACTCTCATCTGATTTATCTTTGATGGTAAAAACCCATTTGCAGCCTATAATCTTCTTGGTTTTTGGTAGATCAACTAGTTCCCATGTCTGATTGCTCTCCAATGCCTTCATCTCCTCCATCACAGCCTTTTTCCAATTTGGATCTCCTAAAGCTTCCTGTATACTGCTAAGAATAGACACTCCATCCATGGTTGTAGTGAACGCCTTAAACTGAGGAGATAACTTGGAATAGGTTAGGTAATTTAATATTGGATATTTAACACAAGATCTTACCCCTTTCCGGATGGCAATTGACAGATTCAAATCACTGTCTGTTATACTGTTATCCTGAATTGTTGGACCGGTCTTTGGTTCTAACAATTGGCTGATTTGAGGATCCGGTTGCTTTAATCTCCTTGAGTACACCTTAACTGGTTTTTTTAGGACTCAAGTCTTCCTTTGTATCAGTCTCCACTAGTTAGACTAATGGGTGAATTGGTTTAGGGCTTGAAGAAGATAATAATTCAAGGTTGTTTGGGTTAGAGGTCGCTGGCTGAGAACAATCAGCAGCATCTGTTTGAATAGGCTCTGCATTTGAAATAGAGGAAGAGATAGGTAATGTGACAAGCATTGAAACAGTGGGATCCCGATGGTTTTCCCCTATTTTTGACAGGTTACTTGAGTGGTAGAATTTAGTTTCATCAAATGTTACATCACAAGAAACAAAGAATTTTTGTGATGTAGGACAATAACATTTGTATCCCTTTTGTATGGGTGAGTAACCAATGAAAATGCATTTGAATGCCCTAGGTTCTAGTTTATGGCGATTAGGGTTGTTTTGGTAGACGTATACCACACATCCAAATACCTTTGGAGGAAGAGTGTTGAGAATCCTAACAAGAGGGAAGATGGTCATGAGATTATGCATTGGGGTTCGGTATTTTAGGACTTTAGTTGGCAGCCTATTGATCAAGTAAGAGGCTGTTAGGATAACTTCACCCCAATATTTGTTTGGAGTAGAACTAGTAAACATTAGGGCTCTAACCACTTCAAGTAAATGGCGATTTTTTCTCTCAGCTACCCCATTTTGTTGAGGTGTATAGGGGCAAGTGCTTTGATGTAAAATTCCATTTGTGGTGAGGTATTGAGTGAATGGATACGAAAAATATTCTCGACCATCATCAGTCCTAAGAATGCAAATAGATGACTAAAAAACGTTTAGGATAAACTTGTGAAAATTCTAAAAAATTGCACAAACCTCAAATTTTTCCTTCATTAGGTATACTCAACATACTCTTGTATGGCCATCAATGAAAATCACAAACCACCTAGCACCATTCAAGTTTGGAACCCTAGTTGGTCCCCAAATATCACTATGGATCAAATGAAATGGTTTGGAAGGAGTGTATGGATTTGGTTGATGAGAACTATGGGTTTGTTTGGCAAGTATGCAATGATCACAGTTGAGAACCGACTGGTTTTTATTGATGAATAAATCAAGGTACATGTGTTTCAAATATTGAAAACTAGGATGACTAAGACGTCTATGCCATAACAAAATTTCAGACTTCAAACTAATAGAAAGAGAAAAACTAAGAGCTGACTAGGGAGAGCCTTGTTGTCCAATACCCAATAAAGACCATCCTTCTTCTCAGCACTACCAATATTCTTCCCCGTGGACCAATCTTGAAAAACACAATATGAAGGGAAGAAAGTTACAATGCAATCCAAATCCTTTGTGAGTTTGCTCACAGATAACAGGCTACACTTCAAATTTGGCACATATAAAACAGAATCAAGTGATAAACTAGCCACATACACACTTCATTTTTCCTTAACCGAGGATATTGTTCCATTTGCCATTAGAACTTTTCTTATCCTCCAACTGAAACTTTTTCAATATGTTAGTAGATCTGGTCATATGATCAAATGCTCCGGTATCTACAACCCAATAACTATCACTCATCCTTCTAGTAGTTAAGGAAAAACACTAGATTACCTCCTTGATCTATAGGCATTGAAGGATTGGCTGTTAATCCATCTGATTCCTTTGAAATATGGGTGCCATTAAGCAATTTCTGTAAGAACTCCACCTGATCAGCTGTTAAATTTAACTCCATACCTCTTTCTACATTCTGAACACTTGCAGTTGCAAAAGTTGGCCTTTCCTTCTCCTTCTTGTTCCTCGGTTGCCAGTTTGGTGGCTTTCCATGAAGCTTCCAGCGGGTTTGCTTTGTGTGATAGGGCTTGTTACAGTGTTCACACCACTGTTTAGCCCTAGAATTTTCTTCTTTCTTAGAGGCAGCAAGGGTAGAACCTGTGTTTGGTTTTGGTTGTGTGAGCATAACTTGCCTTCTACTTTCCTCACGTCTGACCTCCGCAAATACTTCTCTGCGAGATGGTAGTGGCTTGATACCTAAGAGTCGTCCCCTAACTTTATCCAAGTCAGAATTAAGGCCTTGGACGAAATCAAAGACCCATTCCTTCTCCAACATCTTATTATACTTCTAGCTATCACTTGAACATTCCCACTTTAGATCATAAAACAAATCCATCTCTTGCCATAGTTCTACTAGGTTGTTGTAGTATTCGGTGACACCAAGACCACCTTGTTTTGTAGTCCTAATGACTGCTTTGATCTCAAAACACTGGGTTGTGTTTGCGAGATCAGAATATAGTTCTTGGACTACATCCCACACCTCCTTTGTTGTCTTGTAGAACAGATAGGTTCGGCTTATCTTAGGTTCCATTGAGTTGATTAGCCACGCCATGAGAATGGAATTCTTTACCTCCCATCATTGGTATTCCGTGGACTCTTCTGAAGGAGTTGGGACAATCCCAGTGAGATAGTCGAATTTCCCTTTGCCTATGATCACCAAAGTCACAGACTAAAACCATTCCCTAAATTTTTTGTCATTCAACTTGTGTTGTGTAATTTGTAGGGTTTGACTATCCATGTTGAGAGTGTTGGCAGGAATCAAGGCAGCCTGTTCGATCGGTGGTTGAGAAACTGAACTTTCGAGAGGATTCTTCAATCATAGGGGCTGAATTTGTTGGGTCAGAACTAGCCATATTAATCGAAAGACTCGGCTATGACAACCGAGCTCTAATACCATGAACATAGTTGGTCCCTAAGCAGGGAACCTAGAAATTTGATCGAGTATTGAGATGAATAAACTCAATGCCTTGATTCAAAGATAGGAACTCTACTTATACAAGTTTCTACACTATCTATTCCTACTATTTAGGAGATAATATACAACAGATTTTAAGATATACATGAGTAAAGATAACTACTATCTCTACTCCTATTATTTATCCTGATTTTTAGGAACTTATATTCGCTGAATGTTCTCTTTATCATCATCCAATCGGATTGCATGTCTTCTTATCAGCAACAACTTCTTCTCTCTTGTGAACTCCTTAGTGACTAGGACTCTCCAACACAAACCAAAATCAAATAAGTAATACTAGGCCATTGAACTGCATTTCTAAGTATTATATGCAATCAGAGAACCTTACAAGAATTACTTAGCTAAATAACGATAACAAGCAACTAAAAATCAACTTTAACTGGCAGAGTCCAACATTCATACTAATGCGAAACATGGAAGTATATCCACATTCCATCAGAGAACCTTACAAGAATTACTTAGCTAAATAACGATAACAAGAAACTAAAAATCGACTTTAACTGGCAGAGACCAACATTTGTACTAATGCAAAACATGAAAGTATATCCACGTTGCATCAGACCCTACCTAAATGAAGACAGATCTAATGCAGAACAGAATGAATAGAATGAAAATTACTTCAGTAATCTTCTTTATTACCGCTGCTGTTAACAACAACAACATATCCAGCCGTTATCCCACTATGTGGGGTTGGCTATATAAATTCTAGACTTCTATGTGGGTTACATCCCAACAAATAGTTTGTCTAGAATTCATATTTGGATCCGACTAGGTTTTACGCTGGCTGTCAACTACCTAACGCAACCCTCCTCCTTTATCCGGGCTTGGGACCGCTGTTGTTGTTGTTATATATTCATTTTCCTTTTAACATACAGGCACATATATCAATTGATCCAAAACCTATAAAACAACCAAAATGAAGAAAGTGGATGAATTGAGCAGCTCAAAACTCACATAACACCAGTGCCTGATATATCAAATTCCAGATGAATGCAAGAGCGATCAGACTCGGGTTTATGAAGTTCTCTCTGAACAGCAACGTTAACTCTTTAAGGGAGGAAACCAAAATTGACATCAGTAAAAACTAAAAGATTAAAAGTAACAAAAAGGAGGAGAAAGAAAAATAAACATACATCCAGATACCTGCAAGGATGGTGAACATCATATGAAGCATTCCCATTGGCCATCCACAAGAACTTGTCCTCATAAGATGTAGTAGCAGGATCATGAATCACTACTCGATATTCAGGAATAGTAGCTGTATACGGAGTAGCCACGGTGTTTGTATCATCCTCATCTCTAAGTAATTGATCCAGTTCAGGCCATAGCGTTTCTCGCCTAAAGCAGGAAGTCATAACTTTGCAGTAAACGTGATAGAACAACTAAACTCATACTTAGTAAAGAAGCAAATCCTCCTCCACACACCCCAAAAAAATTTTTAAAAATTACTTAGCAATTGATAAATTGAGAATTAGAATATCAGGTTAAACCCAAAAACATATGATATGGAGAGTACTTCCTACCAAGCAGCAAAATCATCCTCAATGCACTGATCATCATCCCCTAGACCAATTTGAACAAGACGCTTTGCACCTGACACATAAAACACTTGAATCGAATTTCCCATCGAATATCAAGAAACTAAACTGAATATAATCACTAGTATCAAACATAGGGAAGTTATGAAACTTAAAAACATGAGAAGCTAGAGCTAATAATCAGCAGATTCATGCAAAAATGCTAGGTATATAACCAAGAACATCATGCAACCAGCATATCTAGCAACCCACCAAAAAGAGTGGACAAAGAAATTTGTTGACACATACACTATTCAACTAGTTTCTCAGTCTACCCATGCTAGGACAAGTTAAACCAGTAGAATATCAACTTTTTGTCTACCACATACATTAAAGAACAAGATTCAAAAAAACAAAATGAAAGAAAAAATAAATAAATAGATAAATAAAGAACCAGACATAAACATGGCACTTCCCTCCCCTCCAACTGGAAGTAGGATGAGATATGGCAACCGGTATCCCTGAAACAGAAGCAAGCACACATGCTACTGGATTTTTTAATGTGAAAACCTATTCAGGGAGAAAAGTTACAAGGATTGCAACAAAACATTCCAGTACTATGAAACCAAGTATGGAGAAACAAGACCCTGGGCCCTACTATAACAACCTGAGACCTGCATTATTTTTCCCAAATTATTGATGCTATAATGCGTGGATTATTGCTAGTACTCATCTTGACATGGCATGATTATGTATGATTGTAGGTGTTGTGTCTGTAATGGGTATCCAATTGATATTAAAATGGTATTTGATGCATTGGCATGGCTTGTGCGTGTGCATGTGATCTTACTGACTTCTAGTAACTCATTCTATGATTTACATTTTCAAAGACAGCTCAAGTGCTAGAGACAAAGCCCAAGATGTATAGGAGGATCATCCTTGAAAGACTGTATAACTATCCTAAGAGAAAACATTGTTTGATTTATGTATTGTAATGTTGTGGAGGATGAAGTATTTTGTTGATGAGGGAGCTAAGACTCAGATTTATATATGTTTAGTTTAGTGATTGTATTTGAGGCCTATGACATGAGTCCAAAGGCAAAGATAATACTATGTACTTGGGGTTCTTTATCCATTTTTCAATTACTGAATTACGATGAGATATGAGTTTGTTACAATACATGATTTATTGATGCATAAATATTGACTGGTTGGGGTGAGGTTGTGGCTAAGGACACGATAATGAGAAGTATAAAATGAACTACAAGACACATCTAATAAAGGAGCCTAAACATGTGTCATGATCTTGGGTATTATAGGGGCAAAGATGTAATTGAGTTACAATTATAGTTAGGGGGTATCTTTGTAATTTGGTTACAGCACATGGGTGTTGATTATTCTGTTATTTCCCTTTTTGTCTTGTAGCTTAGTTGGTTAGAGAGTTTTGTTTGGTAGCTAAGTGAGGCTATATATATATTGCCTCAGCTATAGGAATGGGTATGCTGAAATTGAATTGATAATTGAATCTCTTTTTTCTCTCTATTCTCTCTCTCTCTCTCTCTCTCTCTCTCTCTCTCTCTCGTTCAGCACTATCCCATTTCTCTCTCCCAAATTCTCTGCAATCTCCCCTTCATTTCTTCTTTATTCTTCCCCAATTCCTCTTCTAACCCATCACGAACCCTAGGTTCGTGACAATTGGTATCAGAGTCGTTAATCCTCGACTGTGGATTTGATTCATAAATAGAGGGCGAATTTCAGTGGTGAGCTAGTCAAACGAATTCCGATTGGGTAGTGACTCCACTGGCAATATTGAATTCATTTGATTGTGAGTAGATAGCGAGAAGGAAGGCGCGATCGAAGAAGGGACGGAGCAGTCCCAATGAACTTCGGTGATTCTGACTTTTCCGAGTCCGAGTCTTGAAGACGAAGCCGATAGTTGAGATTATGTTTTAAATCCAATAACGTTGGACAGAAATTGATGACGAGTAGATAAGACGTCTCCGAAGGGAAGTCAGACGACTCATATAAGCGGAAGAGTGGATCAATTTTCTTGGAGGCGAGCAGGAGGTCCATCCGCGATTGCGATTTCAGTGAGCCGGAGTTGAAGTGGCAACCCGGCACTGACTGTTCGATCTTCAGGAGGACTGACGAACTCCTTACCAGCGTGATTTCCTACAGCTAGGCGAACTCCTTACCAGCGTCAGTTCTCTGTTGTTTTTTCTGTTAATTAATTTCTGGTTGAATCTCGGAAATTGAGTCAACGCACAAGGAGATTGAGCTTGGGTTGATAGCTGAGACCAAACGCGGAAGGAAAGGCAGATTCGAGCCTAGCCGATTCCAGCAAGTATAGGGAATCATTGCAGCAGGTGAGTCAGGAGATTAGATAGCACTGGGTGACTCTAGAAGGCGATCAAGTTGCTGTAATTGTGCGGCTTCTTCCGCTGCTACAATAAACCTGACCTTGAAGCAGAACAGTGGCTGTAATTTGCCACTTATTGGATCAATTGCTGAGGCGATTGTTGTGAAGTGGAAGAGCAGGTTGATTGCGACTATTTTCTGAGCTTGTGGACGGTGATTGGGTGGTGACGGGTGCAAGGAGGAATTGGACTGGGATTGATCGAGCAGCGATTTCAACGGAATCAACGAGTTCCAGCATTCCAGTGAGTCTGGGTGGGCTCTTGGCTGAGGATTAATTCTCGGCCACGGATTCTCGGAATTAGATTCCGACGCATGGAGGTAATTGACGGTGGATAGGCAGTTGCGATTCCGAATTAGAAGGCGTCACAGATTGAGGCGCCTTGTAAGAGGCTGATCTGAGCTGATTATATCACAATAAGTTGCGAATTCCAGTGATTGCGGCAGCGAAACAAGGCCATACGACTTCAGCGATACACGAATTCAAGGAGCTATCTGCTAATGGTCCTCAGCCCAGAAGGTCGTGACTGGAGTGGGTGACCAGAGGTGAAGTGAACGGCCCAGAGGGGTGCGATTGTCCAAGGCGAGAGTGAGTCCGTCGGAAGTGAAGCAGACAGCCCAGCGAGTTGCGACCAGGTCGGAAGACCATTCCGATCCAGACCGATAAGCTTCCTACAGGTGCGGCTATGGTGTTGCAGTTTTGATCGGCCATCCCGTTAGGAATTTTGTGGGTTTAATTCGATTGGGCGAGGATTGGAGGCATAAGTGGAGTTGATCTAAGTTAGCTCACTGTAATCCAGTGACCCACGCTTCCTGGTTGTGAATTCAGCAACTCCCAACAACTAATTCCAGCGAATTTTAGAGTTCCAACAATTTCCAGAGCCTCGGTGTTTATTGGCGAGCGCCACCAGCGACTCCAACCTGATTTGGGAGGGTGATAGTGGTGATTGTGATTGGAGTGGACAGACAGTGAGGCTTCCGACCGGTGCGTTGCAGGTGCTGCGACTGACTTGCCATAAGCTGAAGCGAATTCGAGGCCAAGCAATTGTGAACGGGTCGGCGCAGCAGAGCCAGGTTATCTTCGTGGTTGTAAGGGACCAGTGATCAGAATTTCTGTCTAATTTTTGGAGGAGAGTAGGCTGGTGCTTCCTACGGTAATTCCGTGTGGTTTGAGGCAATTCAAATTTAGAACCGATTAGCTTGCAGAGAGCTTGGATCCAGAATGTATAGAACTCCTATTCCTTCACCGTCGAAGTATGTTGTTGGTGAAAATTCGGCCATGGGAAGCAGTGCATGTAGGAGACTATGGGAGCCTCAATTGCAGCAGAAAAATTCTTCAATTTCAATTGAAATGGGGTCTCAATTGCAGCCAAATGATGCTGCATTTTTTGTGGCTAATTTTCAAGCAAGAGAGCAGCCTCAATTGCAGCGGACCAGTGCTACATATTCAATGGGTTATCCTACTAGTGAAGCTAGGGGAGGCAGTGCATACATGAAGCAGAATGCTTCACTTGCAGCTGGAATGGAGCCTCAAGGGCAGCCAAAGGAGGCTGCAATTTCAGTTGGCAGCAACAAGGAACAGAAGAAGGGAGTCAGCCAATTGAACAATGGAACCAGTAGTGGGTTTGATGAAGCGTGCAAGGAATTCAGCCGAATGTTTCGTGAGAAATTGCAAGAATTTGCAATGATACTATCTAAGAAATATCATTACAATTTTCCATCGGAATACTTCGATGATTATCACGGAGGTTTTAACAAGGAGGAATTTCTCAAAATGGACCAACCAAAGAAGAAGTCAAGATGGCAGGAAGGGGATTCAGTTGCAGTGATTGAGAACTTAGAAGAAAAAATAATACCCCAAGAGGCATCTTCTGAAGGGCTGCAAGGAAATAATAGGGAAGCAATTGATGAAGTGATAGTGGAAGCCAAAGCCAACTTGTTACCTCGGGTGGCTAGTGCAGGGGCGGAAGGGTTTGGGACTGCTCCAGATCAGAAGTTTGTGGAAAATGGGACAGCATTGGATCAGACAAATCAGACTAAAGGACCAGCCATCGGTGTGGATGATGTTGCTGAAGCCTTTCCTCAGATTTTCGACTTATCGAAATCTGAGGAACAATCACATTTGGAACAAAATATGGATTTGACTTGGGTTAAAATAGGCAACGAGGAGGTGAAGACAGCACTAGCTAGAGGAAAACCAAGGGATATAGTGGAAGAAATCGAAGGGTTTGCTGAAGAAAATGAAACTATCGCTGCTGTGTTGGTTTTTGCTCCTACTAGAAAATCCAAGTTGCTGTCTACCGTATGGAAGGATGATTTGTTGGCTAAAATTGAAGTTGCAGTAGCTCCTAAGGCTAATGCTCACAAGCAGCCTTGGTATGAGTGTCCAAGGCAAATCTGCAATCTTCCATTGCTGCATTTCAAGGATGCTGATGATATCTTTCAATGTGCAGCTGTGGTGCACCATGGAGGTGTAGGAACAACTGCCGCTGGTATTGAACTTGAACTCTATCAAATTGCTCCTATTGAAGTTCTAGGCCGAATTACAATGGGGATTGATCTTGAATACTTAAGAACGAGGAAGAAGAAAAGGCCTAGAAGAACAAGAAGAGAAAGAAAGAAAAATCAGATAGAGAAGGCGGGCATTGGATGAAGAAGCAACGGCTAGGTGATAATAAGTTTCTTGGGGACAAGAAACATTTCAAGGGGGGAAATTGTCATGATCTTGGGTATTATAGGGGCAAAGATGTAATTGAGTTACAATTATAGTTAGGGGGTATCTTTGTAATTTGGTTACAGCACATGGGTGTTGATTATTCTGTTATTTTCCTTTTTGTCTTGTAGCTTAGTTGGTTAGAGAGTTTTGTTTGGTAGCTAAGTGAGGCTATATATATATTGCCTCAGCTATAGGAATGAGTATGCTGAAATTGAATTGATAATTGAATCTCTTTTTTCTCTCTATTCTCTCTCTCTCTCTCTCTCTCGTTCAGCACTATCCCATTTCTCTCTCCCAAATTCTCTGCAATCTCCCCTTCATTTCTTCTTTATTCTTCCCCAATTCCTCTTCTAACCCATCACGAACCCTAGGTTCGTGACAACATGTTTGAAGGATGGTAAATGAAGCTCTAACAAGTTCATAACGACTACGAGAAAGTATGAGTAATAAAAATATGCTAAAAGGATTAAACTAGCAGAGAGGCAATGTACGATAGTCAAGAGAAACAGTTGACCATTGGGTCAACCATGCAGTCCAAAGAGTTTGGAAACTTGATTCTCAAGCATTATAAGAATCAACTGAGACGCGAGATGGGTGTTATATCTACTGTAGGAGTGTCAAAGCTGACTAAGGGTTGAGTATCCATTACAGAATGTCTAGAATATCAACAGGGGAAGGTGACAGCCTACTGCAAGTAGACTATCCAATACAAAATGCCAAGTATGTTGGTCGTAGGATATGACAATAGACTGATGGGTTTGACTATCCTGGATACTATTGTTGAGAGGTCAACTGCAGGGTTGGCAGCCGGGTGTAGAGTTGACTAAAAGCTAAAATTGAAGATAAATTGAAAGCAAATAATGATTAGAGGCCTAAACTGATTGAATTTAATTTAATGAGTTCTAAAATCATCATTTTAATGCACCTCGTAGAAAATATGTAGTTATTCAATTTTGAATATTCCATTTGAATGTATAGTTTGTTATAATTTTATTTCTAGAATATTTCTATTTCTTGTTTGGCAGTTTCTAAGTCATAACTGAGCAGTTACATCTGTACCATATATATTGCTCTTTAAATTTCAAATGAACTCATGTTGATTTTCTATCAAATTCTATATGGTATCAGAGCAGTCCTAACACTGATCTATTCATTCTAAATTTGCGACTGATTTCATTCCAAATCTGCATCTAATAATGTCGGTTTGTTCTTCTCAATTTTGTACCTGATTCCATTTCTATTCCACCAAGCATCTGTTTCCTGTTTCTCTCGTGTTTTTAATTTGCAATGGCTTCTACTGTTGAAGTTTCTTTTTCCTCTCAAATTCCCTTAGTTCCAACCCCAACAGGAGGATCCGATTCCTCTGCTCTTCTTATTACTGAACATAAACTGAATGGCCACAATTATATGCAGTGGTCTCATCCAATCATGATGTTTATTTGTGACCGAGGAAAGGATGATTATCTCACTAGTGTTGCCCCCTAAACCGAAGACCGATGATCCAATGTACAAGGTGTGGAAGACAAAGAACAATATGGTCAAGTCATGGCTAATCAACTCCATGACGAATGAAGTTGTTCAAAACTTTATTCTCTACGAGATGGCACAAGAAATATGGATAGCCGCCAAGGAGACATACTTCGACACAGAAGATGCAATGGAAGCCTTCGAAATTGAAGGAATACTTCATGATTTTCGTCAAGGGAATCTCACCGTCACCCAAACTCAACAAACATCAATCACTTCAACCACTGCCCATTCAACAACAGCTACAATAGCCCAAAAAGGTAATTTTCTGACTGCATTTAAGGCTAAAAAGATGGATAGCAATGGTATTTTGGATAGTTGATTCTGGACCTTCTGATCATATGACTGGTGATATATCCCTAGTCCGAGATTTCCAACCTTGTTCTAAAAATTACACTGTGCGTATTGCTAATGGTTCCATATCAAAAGTGTCTAGCACAGGTTTTGTTACCCTTTCCAAGAACCTTACACTTAAATCAATTTTATTGGTTTCAAAGTTGGATTGTAATCTACTATCTATTAGTTAGATTGCTCTGGAAAAGAATTGTGTTGCTAAATTTTTCCCAAATCACTATGTTTTTCAGGATTTGAATTCGGGATATATGATTGGCAGTGTTGAGTTGCATTCGGGACTCTATATGTTCAATGTGAACGAATCTTCTAGAAAACAAACTCAAAAGATAGTTGATGGGAAATGTTCTTTTTCAATTCTTAGGTCTAGTAATGATAGTGAAATTATGTTATGGCACTATCGTTTGGGTCATCCTAGTCTTTTTTATCTCAAAGAACTCTTTCCGTCCTTATTTAATAAAAATTCAATTGATGTTACATGTGAAGTCTATCAATTATCTAAGCATGTTTGTAATTCTTATCCACATCAAACTTACCAAGAATCTCATCATTTTTCATTAATTCATAGTGACGTTTGGGGACCTTCTAAAATTAAAAGTGTAACCGGGGCAAGATGGTTTGTTTCATTTATAGATGACCACACTCGTCTCTTATGAGTATTTCTCATGAAAGAAAAATTCAAGATAGGTCAACTATTCAAAAACTTCCACATCATGGTTCAAACTCAAGCAATGCCAAAATTCAAAATTTTCGTACTGATAATGCCAAAGATTATTTTAATTCTATTCTTGGGGCATCTCTAGTTCAAGAATACATCCATTAAAGTTCTTGTCCTAATACCCATCAACAAAATAGGATTGTTGAAAGGAAAAATAGGCATTTGCTAGATGTTACTCGAGCTCTTATGATATTCTCTCATGTTCCTAAATTTTTTGGGGGGCTGCTATTCTTACTACTAAATATTTTATTAATTGAATGTCTTCTCAGGTTCTCCAATTTCAAACTCCATGTCAAGTCTTTCTCAAGACATATCCTACCAGCCGTCTCATCTCATCTATACTTCTTAAAGTGTTTCTTAAAGTGTTTGGTTGTACTTCTTTTGTCCATATTCCTCATCAAAATCAAGATAAATTTGATACTAGAGCCATTAAATGTATCTTCCTCGATTATACTCCAAATCAGAAGGGATATAAGTGTTATTCTCCTCTCACAAATAAATTCTATCATTCTATGGATGTTACTTTCCTAGAAAAACAACCTTATTATTCCAAAACCAACATTCAGGAGGAGTGAGAATTTTGAAGAATTTTGGTTTTGGGATTTTGAATCAACTAGTGTCCTTTCTTCTACTCCTAGTCCAAAGTCTCATGTCACTGAAAATCAGTTAAATTTACAGCCTTTGAGTGTTCCATTACAGCAATTACAGCCTTTGAGTATTCCTTCAATTGTTAACGACAAAGAGTTAATTGTTGTCATAACCTTAGGAGCAATATAAGGGCAATATTGTAATAGCCTTATAATAGTTTGTTAGGAGATATTTGCAATTTGTTAGGAGCACATAGGTGTTGTTATGATTCAGTTAACAATCAAATTTGTCTATAAAAGGGCTACTATAAGAGGAGGGGACTATGCTTGAATTGATTAAATGAAACTCTAATTCTCTCTCTACAATTCTCTCGAATCTTCCTCTTGTTTCTCTACTGCTCTCCCTCATTTCTCTCTAAATTCTTCCCCATTTCTATCCAATTTCCCTCTCCCATCATTCTGTTCTTGATTTCACTTCAATTGGATCCTTCCGATTCCCAATAACTCTCTCAATTCCTCCCCCAATTACTTCTTAAACCTGTTATGAAACCCTAGGTTCATGACAATTGTCTATTCTAGAAGGAAGAAAGATCAAGGACATGTAGAAGAACAAGTGCAACTCACTACTAACCATGAAGCTGAACCAAATTCAATTCCAGAAGAGACACAAAGTGACTGTTTCTAATTCTGGGGAGGTGAATTTAGATGATCTTGATCTACCAATTGCCCAAAGAAAAGGTGCAAGGTGGAAAAGGTGTAAGGTCCTGGACAAAGTATCCCATTTGCAATTTCTTATCTTACTAGAGGTTGTCCACAGAATACCGTGTTTTTCCTACTAAACTCACAGATATTCAAGTTACTAATAATATACAAGAAGCTCTCAAGATACCTGAATGGAAGCAAGCTGTAAATAAAGAAATTAGAACACTTGAAAAGAATGGAACTTGGGATGTAGTCAATTTGCCTCCTGGAAAGATTTCAATTGGATGCAAATGGATTTTTACCATTAAGCACAAAGCAGATGGAAGTGTTGAAAGGGTCATAGCTTGATTAGTTGCTAAAGGTTTCACAAAGGCATATGGTATTGACTATTAAGAAACTTTTGCTCCTATTGCTAAATTAAATACAATTCGAGTACTTTTATCTCTTACAGTGAAGAATGATTGAAAATTACATCAATTAGATATCAATAACGCATTTCTCAATGGAGATTTAGAATAGGAGGTGAACATGGAGATTCCTACAGGTCTTAAGGATCAAACAAATTTAAACAAGGTCTGTAAGTTAAAGAAATCTCTTTATGGTCTCAAACAGTCTCCTAGAACTTGGTTTCATAGTTTTTATTAAAGCAGTAAAGAAGTTTGGTTATTCACAATGTCAATCTGATCATACTTTGTTCATAAACAGTTCTCCTAGTGGAAGAATATCCATTATTATTGTGTATGTGAATGATATAATCCTAACAGGAGATCATGAAGAGGAGATTAGCAAACTCAAGAGATTTCTTGCAAATGAATTTGAAGTCAAAGACTTGGGAAATCTAAAATATTTTCTTGGGAGGGAAATTGCAAGATCCAAGATAGGTATTATAGTTTCTCAACGTAAGTATGTTCTTGATCTACTTAAGGAAACTAGAATGCTTGGATGCAACCCTTCAGATACTCCAATGGAGATTGTAACTAAAGATAAAGAGGAAAGGAAAAATGCTCCTGCTAACAAAGGAAGATATCAAAGACTGGTAGGTAGACTTATTTATCTATCACATACAAGGCATGATATTGGTTTTGTAGTAAGTGTAGCTAGTCAATTTATGAACAATCCCACTGAAGAGCATATGAACTGATTGTATCACATTTTGAGATACCTAAAGAAAACTCCTGAGGAAGGTCTATACTTTAAAAAAGCTAAGAAGAGGAATATTGAGGTATTTACTGATGCAGATTGGGCTGGTTCTATTACTGATCGCATGTCAACTTCTGGATATTGTACTTATGTATCGGGAAACTTGGTAACTTGGCGCAGCAAGAAGTAAATAGTTGTGACTCATAGTAGTGCAAAAAGCAGAATTTAGAGAAATGACTCATAGAATTTGCGAAGGAATGTGGTTAAAGCGATTGCTCCTTGAACTTAAAGTTGCATCAAGTGATCAAATTAATATATTGTGTGATAATCAAGCTTCCATAAGCATAGCTAAAAATCTAGTTCATCATGATCGAACTAAGCATGTGGAGATAGATAGACACTTTATAAAAGTAAAAGTTGAAGATGGGACTATAATATTTCCTATATAACTATTGCTCTTCAAATTGCAGACATTCTAACCAAGGCTCTATCTACTATCAAGTTTGAGGATATAACATCCAAGCTGGGTTTACTTAACATTTACAACCCAACTTGAGAGGAAGTGCAGAAAATATGTAGTTATTCAGTTTTGAATATTCCATTTTAAGTATACAATTTATTACAACTTTATTTTTAGGACATTTATTTTCCTTGTTTGGCAATTTCTATGTCATAACTAACTCGTATGGAGCAGTTATATCTGTACCATATATATTGCTCTGTAAATTTCAAATGAAGTCATGTTGATTTTTTGTCAAATTCAACACACCCTAATAAGGTAAAAAGGTCATTAGTCCTTCCTTATCATAAATACATGTTGATGCCCAGATCATGAGGAACCACAGGTTTCCAGTTACGCATTTGGTCATGGCAAAACTTGTGCCATCAATAATTGATGGCATAAAAATTAGACATAGAGATCAGCGAGAATAGTATTAGAGTAATGGCTGAGAAGAAATTTAAAGAAAATTTCTAACCCGCATCTAACTAAAGATGGATTAACTGGATAATTATCTACATTATAAGGCATAGACCTTCACACCTACTCTCTAGGTGGCCAATCCTTCAACTTCTATGCCCATTCTATTCATGTTATTCAATTCCCTTGGTTATGCATTGATTCTGTTAATACTATCATGCAATGCTTCCTTGAATATCAGATTCGAGAAATGTTTATAATCTACTGGAAACAAAACTCATATACACTACATTTAAACAGGGAAAAAAAAAAATCATCAACTCCACAACATCATAATTCCTAAAACATAAAAAAGAACACCACTCATTGATCTTCAAGCAGAAAGACTCTTATGGATTTCTCAATTCTCCTTGGTGAATAGAGTTATATTAGAATATATTTGCATAGCCATATCTTGTATGCCACACTTCTTAAGGGAAACTCTTTCTGTCAATATAGTTTTAGAATCCCCAGTTGATATTCTAGGCATTATGCTAGTAGACTGTCCAACAACAAGGGGAGGGTGTGTGAATACAATCTTCCCCCAGCCCTAGCAAAGCAAGAAGACTTGCGTTCTAGGGATGCCTTTTTAATTAAAAAGTAAGGATAACACTGCATACAGAAAAACCTCTAAGAAAGTGGGGAGCCTCGTGTACTACAAAGTACAAACAACCTTTATATTATTTGATATTATTATGGTAATATCCTTTTTAATATTGTATGTATACAGTAATGCATATCTAATCAATATCATATTATGCATATAATAACTTAGATAGTACACATGAGTGTGCCTGACGGTATTTGTTCAATAAGAATTATGATTATGGGGATAATATGGTATATTTTTATCTCCTTCAAAAAGTCTTTATATGTGAAATAATATTCCAAACCTCTAGTGGAATATATACATCTCATGTGTGTGGAATATGAGGGTAGGTAGAGAAATGGTATCTAGTCTCCTAAAGTCTAATCAATGGTTCAAAACAGTCACTTTGGGGTAAATTATCCTCATCTCCTATTACCGCAAGAAACAAACCCTCAAAATTCTATCACAGGCACCAAAACAGAATTCCATGAACAACAATCAAGCTATGAATACTGTAGATTGTTTCAGATATTTCAAAGTAGCTGATAATACAAGGAACATGACACGTATTTTTTGGAACCTGTGTAGCTATGCCTTAATACTGCCTGTAAAGAATATGATTCTGTAAGTATTAAGTACAAAATCCCAGTTATTTCAGAAATCATGCATGGTAAAATGAACTTATGACCTTCTAATCACAAAAAAACAACTTTACCTCTGCTGTCAAAGACCCTCATGAAAGAGTGATAAATAATAATTAAAGAAAAAAGTTGAAGAACCTCCACAAGTCAGACTGGGGAAGCAAGTTTTAGGTTAATAATTCAAAGAACCTTCAAAAACATAAAACAGTATTAAGGTGTGCTTGGGATCTTCCAATTCATTGATAGAGAGTGACTTCATACCTTGCTCGCTCAGTTGTTCATCTACCACCTTTCCAATCTGGTCCACAAAGTAGCAGTCAAATATCAAGTACTTGGAAAAAAGGAGGGGAAGGGAGTAATGCAAATACCTAATAAACTTACCTTGTTGAAATGTTCATATTGACGGTTACCTAGACCGAAGATACCATAAGTGAGATGTTGAAGCCAGGCCTCCCTTTCATTTCCCTGAAGCCATGTCCAATACCATTCATGAAACTTCTCAGAGAAATGTCCAACCAAACTTAAATATACTGTAAAAGAACTTCCCACACCTCAGTCAACCATTTGTAAAATCTTGCAGCATTGTCAGTTGGCTCTCCATCTCCATAACTACAATGACCAGCTCAAATGTAGATTAAATAGGTGCCTTGGATCCAAATAAGTTTAGAAACATTAAGAAATGATGAGCTGATGACAGAAGAAAGTGTATAAATTTATCTTACGTTGCCAACATGAAAAATGTCAAAGTTTCTTTCTTCAGTTTCTGCTCATACTGATCATCCGTAGCAGCATAATCATCCTAAGTCAAATCATAGGAAAGTGATGATGAATAGTTAATTCTAGAAAAAGTAACTTCCCATAAAAAATGATAAAAAATTGCATTTACCATACCAAGTCCACGACTCTCACATTTGCCTTCTCATATCTAGCTTTGATCTCTTCTGCTAAAGACTGTAAAAAGAAATTGTCAAGGGAGAACAATTGTCAAAACTTTAAAATTAATGCATCCAATATTAACTGTTGGACAAACAAAGAAAAAGAAAAGGAAAAGGAAAACTTATTATAAAATTTTCTTTTTGCGTTATTAATTAAAATTACCCAGAAAACTCAAATTGAGGGTTTAAATTGTTTAACAACACAAGGGGGCAACCATAATTTTATGATAAGACATGAGTCATCAACAATCTGCCTCACCACTCTTTCTTTTGTGTTTCAATTTGGTTTTATGAGTGCCTCCATAAGTGAATGTGAAGCACATGAAGAAAGATGGGCGTGTGTAGGTAAAGCATTTCCAGCTACAAAGATACCCATGTACCATCCACTATAAAGTACAGAAAACAGAACCATGGCTTGACTTAAATCTTAACAAATGAAAATTCTAACATTCAAGAAGCTTTCCAATCATCCCACTTCTGGGACTTGAGCCAAAGTTTTGTATTGTAGTTCAATATACACACGTAAAGAAACAATAAAAATGAAAATCTTAGCTGATTTGACTAATTTATTTCAACCACGTGGCAGGCTGGGATTTCCTATACAGTTTGACATCATTGCATCCAACAGAAAACTTTCTTTGTGTGTCCATTTACCTAGAAGGCGTTCTTTCTTTTTGGTGGAAGATCAGCAAGGGTTTTCCCTTTGACTCTAGCCAAGATTCTGATTGACAATCAGCAAAAAAAAAATATTGAATAACATAAAGGGTTCTGTTAAGACTGGGAGAGGATTGTTATGTTGCTTCCATCCTTATTTGAAATACTTATCCCAAATGTGGCAATGGGTCGTCCATTTACCATTTACAAACCCATTTAGTAAATATTCAAAATATTTGCTATGTCTATATCCTTCAAATATGAAATTTTCAGACTTATTTCAATTTCAAGTGGATAATTAGGACTTATTTTAGTAAATGTTCAAATAAATTTTATCTCCATGACTTAAAATATAAATTTTTTATAATTATTTTAACTTTGAATGGGACCCATTTATTGACTCAATGCCATCCCTACAACCATATCTGGATAGAGAGATGATATTACTGCTGGACGTTCATTTTCCTAAAAGTTGGGAGATGCCCATTCATTTTCTTGTCAATTTTCCAGCCCAACCAGACACAAGCAAAGACCTTTTTCTTTTTCATTTTCCTTTGAGCTTTCTTTATTTTCTTCTCCCTTTCCGTTCATTTTCCGTTGATTTAAGTATAAGTCAACAAAGTACCAACCTAAAGGCATTGGCTTAAGGAAGGATAAAAATATAGAAAGAGAAATGAGGAGAAATACGAAAACCAGAAAAGTGTGTGGATTGAAAATTCAGATTCTCGGTGTCTACTACACACTGCAGAAACTTTATTCGCCTGACCCGTATTCTAGATTCCCCATTCAGCTGAACCGATAATTACTTTCCGCCGTACAGCATTTTCCCCCAAAAAATCAGCCCTCTCAATACAGTCCAATCTCAACAACACCAACCAAAAAACAACTCAAAAGCAACCAATACTCATTCCCGAAACAATTAAGCCACAAACTGCCAAAACAAACAAAATTGACAACAAAACAAAACTCAATTTTACCTTGGCAAACCCCTCGGCAGTGCCAGTCTGAGTACCAAACAGCACCGTGACCTTCGTCTTCCCCGAACCGTCCTCGACCTCATCGTCCTCCTCAGCCTCCTCAACCGAGAATGGCTTGGGAACGACAAAAGGGCTGGCCTCCTTTCCCCGATCGGACGATCTCTTCCACAGAATGAACAAGAACCCCGCGATCACAGCAACAGAAGTCGTCACAACCAACACCGAATAGAAACCGACCGGCGCTCCGAGCACAGACTCCAGCCATCCGATCAAATCCGACCTCGAACTCATCGTCCAAAGCCGGCTCCGAGAACGCAATGCGAATCCGTAACGCTCTTCAGTTGATTTCTACGATCAGTCAAATCACTCAAAGTTACACAAAACCTACCTTGCAATACATATTATTCACGCGTATATGCACTGTATAACTATATATATACATATGTATGTAGATGTTAAACTTCAGGTCTGAATCAAGGAATCGAAGTGGACAGAAGCTTCGATACAAGATCCCGATACTGTCTTTCTTCCCTCAGTCTGTGCTCTGAATCTGATTGATCGGCTAATCTTCGACCAGAAATTGTTTCAGCTCCAACGACGGGTCTTAAAATACCTATATTTTTGGGGATGATGTGGCTTTGACCATACATATGACGTCCTTGCATTGGGACGTGTTTGGATGCTGAGCAACGAATTTCCACAATTTTATACGAAATTGATGCTCCGTTGTAAATTACCTTAGAGACTCAAAATATAATTTTCTGTACGAATTTAAAATATCAAATGAAATCATTGATAAAAGAAATCAATTATAAGAATTATGAGAAATAATAAGGATAATATACTTTTATTCGTGGAAATGTTCTTGATCATAATAGTAATTTTTTTTTTAAATTACAATTAAAAAAGATAAGATCTCATATTTATTTTTAAAAAAAAATAATTTTAGATTTCTACGTATTCGGTCTTTCGAATTCCAAGTTAAAATAGTTTCTTTTTAATATTGATAGACTCGATACGATAATTTATCTTTTTACTATAAAGGGATCCGAAAAAAATCAAATTGATTTGAAGACTAAATGATCCGATCCAAGATTTAAAATTGAGAATCTTCCTTAACAAACAAGATATTTTGTTACCACAAATAAGAATAAGCTATTTTTATTAATTATCATCGCTCTTTTTTCTTATCAACTATTTCTCTTGAAGAGTTTATATATATGCTTAATTGTACACTTTATTTTAATTCAATGTATATTTATTAAATTAACACTATAACAGTGTTTATAATAACTGAATTTACAATATATCATAATTGAGAGTATATATATCATATTGGATTAAAAATTTCTATGAATATGGCGTTTGTTTCTTCTCATTTATCGAGCTAATTTACAATGATCAAATAGAAATTAAAAAATAGAAAATATTCTCTGCAACTAAAAAGTCTCATAATTCATGAATGAATCCTTAAATTTTTTGATAAAAATCTTATTTTAATAATTAAGAATGATGTGACAAAAATCTTTAATTCATGATTTCTAAAAAGAATTATCGACCCTCAAATTTATCAAAAGGGAAATATGATTTATCGATTAGGGACCGACGTATGGTCTACTACCATTATTTAGCATGAGATGCTAATAAGTATGGGTGGTGAGTCACATGTCACGTTGCACGAGATACAAATAGTAGACGTATGGGTGAGTGTTAGTTGAACATCCACTAAATGTAACGTTTATGATAGATCACATGATTTTTGTTATAATCGTATAGCAATAGCACTACAATCCAAGAGGGTGTAAATTGAGTGTTTGAGAAATTTAAAAACTTTATATGAGGTTTTGAAAATAAAATATAAAAATAATGAAACACAACCAAAATAAATACAAAAATGACAAAAGGATTTATAGTGGTTTGATTAAACCAAACTTAATCCACTAGCTTAATTCTTTACTAAGGATTTAAAGTAATTCACTAAAATCTCTTACCACACTCGATAGGCCCTCTAACATCCTTACTATGAATTATAACTTCTTACTTCACAAGTAAGCCATCTAGCTCACAAACTAAGAAATACAAATCTTCTATAAATAATGTAAGCGTTATAGCTATTCAAGTTAGGAAAACTAAGAATAATACAAAAAAAATGATCTAAGAGTAGACACTTTTCTTTACAAAATCTCTCAAAATAAATACAAAACTTAAATAAAATGATACAAATAATAATCAAAACCTTTTGAGAGAAAAATGAATAACAAATGAGAATATAAAAGATTAAGTACTTGAAAGCTTGTGATGAATTCTCTTGGGATACTTGAATGAACCTGCATCCCTCTATTTATGGAGCTTTATGAGAGCTTTCAAAAAAATAGTTGTACTGTAGCAAACGGTCAAAATCACTGTAGCAAAAGGTCGAATTTACTGTAGCAACGATCGAATCACTACAGATACGATCGAGTCACTGTAGCAATAGTAAAATCATATTAGCAATGGTAAAAATACTGTAGTAATAATAAAATTATTGTAGTAACAATAAAAAATACTTTTAAATAAATTTTTACATATTTTGACCAAATAAGACATAACATTTCAAATGCCATACAAAATTTATTACAATATTTTTGGTATTAGATTGCATGATGAAATTGATTTTCATTTTAGTGCTTAATATAACATATAAATGGAGTACCAAATTAATAACCATTAACAAAATAATTTTATCTTAAAAATACAATTATTTTTCATCATCAAAACTATATCAAATGCAAAACTTCAGTTTTAAGGATTAATATTATGTTGTTGGTTCTCGATTGTGTATTTAGTCTTTTGACAAAAAGTGACAAAGTTGTCTTGTGCACTGGTGTCAAGTATTTGCCATCAAGTGAAGCCATCCAATGTAAGAATGGGGAATGCTTTCTGTGTGATCTATGTGCAATGGTGTATGGATATAGATGTTCGTTAATGAGGTTTATTATCTTCTATTAGATAGGGGTGAACATTCTATTTGGTTTAAGTTGGTTGTGATTGAAAATTTCCTAGCCAAGATAAGCGTGATTGAAAAGAGTTTATGATGTCGAAAGAGTTTTGAAATGTTACATCGATCACACCATACTAGATTTGACATAGTTATCGGGTCCTATGAGTTTAATCAGTTCATAACTCTCACTTTGTCAGCATGTTAGTCCATGGAAGGACTATAGTGGATTATAATAAAAAAGTCTTAACATGTTTATTTAAGATTCAGACTCTATTGTCATTAGAATTGTCATAATTTTAGGAAATTTATGGTTGTTTTGATATTAGTGTTAATACGATTTTCAAGTTTTTAACATTTTCAGTGTCTAATTTAAATATTATGGTGTTTGTGCATGAACTTTCTTGTGCTTTTTAACTATTATTTTTTTTTACAAACTGAGATTGCTTAATAACAACGTTTTCAAATACTAAATTTATTATTATATTCGAGCGACAACAATTATCAACTTAATTTTTTTAATTCATTTGCAGTCAAATAACTTTATTTTTATCAATCTCTTCGCTTTTTCCTCTGAAAAACCAAATAATAAATTACTTTATTCACAATTTCTTTTTCAATTATTTTTCCCGCACTTTCCAAACACGGCCTTTTGACCTTCTGAATATTTACCAATTAATAATTTAAGACATAATCATTAATACATTCATTATGCTTTCTTTTTACATGTAAATTTCACACATCCTACGTAATCTTAGCTATTTTATATAATTTATTTTTAATATTTTGAGTTTTTTTAATAGACCCTCTAATAATTGTCCCTTTCTATTATTTAGACCAATTCTTTTTTTTATTTGGATCAATTTTATGACAATGAATTAGTTCGACATTGATATTTAAAACGATAATTTACATACCAAATTATCGTGTAAAGATCATATAACGAATTAATCAAAATCCTTATTTCAGTAATCACATCATCAACGCTTTTATCTTATGAATTTAAATAATACACGATGAAACATCATGCAAAAACAAATATGCAAGGGAATTCACTCTCAAGTTCCAACCATCGGTCATTTGGACCAAAAGTCACTACAATTTTCACTTAATTAATTCTCTTACATCTTTAAACTTAACTTTTGTGAGAGTCTAAATAGCGTTATTTTTTATAAATAAATAATTTTTTATTTTAGAATAATGATACATTTACTAATTTTAGGGAATCGATACCATTTTAGCTCTACGTAAAAATATAAACCACAAAAAAATGGCGAAATGAATAAAGATCTTTTATTTTATAAAGAGCTTGTGTTTACCATGATACCAAAAAATATTGAAATTTGAAAGTAATGGCACAAAACATGACTCATCGGCCCAACAACAAAGCTGGCAAAGGTAGAAATACCCATAATTAGCCCGAGCCCGAAACAAAAGCCCAATAGAGAGCTTGCAAACGATTATAACTGTCGCCCGGAACTTAAATTTATTTGTGATTAAATTTTATAATTTAATCGTAATTATGATTTCAAGGTCTCAATATTTTAGAATTAGTTATAGTAATATTATCTTAGTGATATTTTAGTAATGTCTATATCACTTTTGTTATACTAATATCTGATAGTAATATTTTATTCTTTCTATCAGTAATTTTTTTCGATTTGAGTTTTTCAAGTAAAATTTTGTATTCGCATATATGATTGATGGATTAATTATAGTTTGTTTTCAATTTAATTTTGTAACACAAAAATCCAATTCTCTCGTAACCAATTTGTAATTTCTTTTTCTTTTACATATATTATTATTATTATTATTTGAATATAGTAAGAGGATCTTCCTATTTTAATTAGTCAGATAAATAATAAAGAACACTTGGCAAAATTGTAAGAAATCTTTTGACCTATGAGAAATGATAATGAACATCTTTGTTATTAAATAAATAAGTGAAATGACTAATTTATCTTTTATTTTCTCCCTTTTATCATTAGATTAACAAATAAAAAATAGCATAGTTCGAACCTAGATCTGAGTTAAAGAAAAAGAAATAATCGATAATCTAGGTTCGAGAAAGAGAGAGAAAGAGAAAGAAAAAGAAGAAGATGGGATGAATCTAAATATGGGTTCATTGCCACTAGATTTAATAAGAAAGAGAGTAAATCTAAATAAAAAAGAAGAAGAAAAAGATGATTGAGTTCATCATTTGTGCGTGATGATAAGCTTATATCCAGATTTGAGAAGAAATAAAAACATAGAAGAAGAAGCCATCAATAAACCTAGATATGGGTTCTAAGAGAGGGAAAGGATGAACAAAAATGGCCAAAAATTTTCTATACAAATTTGGGTTCAAGAGAAGAGAGAGAGAAAAAAAGTTACCTAAATACTCAAAAAAGAAACAAACATAATTTTCTATACAAATTTAAAATATCAAATGAAATAATTGGTAAAGAAAAATAAATTATAAGAATGGCGAGAAATAGTAAGGATAACATACCCTTACTCGTGGAAATGTTCTTGATCATTATAGTGATTTTTTTTTTTTTAAATTGCAATTGAGATAAGATCTTATATTTATTTAGAAAAACTCTAGTTTCAGATCTTCACACGTATAATCGTTTGACTTCCAAATTAGTCTAGTTTTTTTTTTTGGTATTGATAGAACCGAGACGATGATTTATCCTCCACTATAATGAATAGGCAAAACCTTGTGTACTATTCAATAAAACTCTAGTTCCAAATTCCCCGTTCCTTGTGGTCGACCTTCCTATTAACCCAATTTCTCCATTCACACTAGAAAAAAAAAAATCAAATTAGCTTGAAAGTCAAATGGCCCAATGCATGAGAAATTTGAATTTAGGGTTTTTTTTTGAACAAACATGAAATCTTGCCTATCTATTATAGTAAAGGAAAAACCATAGTCTTGAGTCTTTCAACCTCAGGTTGTCAGGGTTGCTCTCGGATTATTTGCTAGCGTAAGAAATTCGTGAGAAGATCTATTCAAAATGGATACAAATACCACTCAAAATTTATAAAAAAATTATTTTTATTTCCATATTTACTCACTAACAATATGAGTCATATAATAAATATTACATCATTATTTACATTATCATCTTGGGCTTAGCACACATACATTTTCAAAATAAAAGGGCATCAAGACTTTAAATACAAATTAAAACTCTTTAATTATACCCTCAAATTATACTCATAAATCTTTGAGGATGAGACATCTCTGTACACATCTATTCAAAACTCATCCTTACTTTTTTTGCCATAAGAAGAATACAAGTTAACTCAACTTCATTCTAGTGCCCTGGGCCAAAGAAACAACATTGATGGTAATCTACCATAAAAGGCTCTGTTAACATCAGAAAAAAAATAAAAAAGTCAAACTAACTTGGAGACTAAATAACCCAATACAGGATCTGGCACGAATACGAATACACTACTCTTGCTAATTCTCATCACTATTTTTCCTTACCAATTCTTTCATTTGAAGAGTTTATATATATGATCGATTGATTGTAAGTTTAATTGTACAATTAATTTTAATTTAATATATATATTTATTGAATCAAGACTACAACAGTGTTTATAATAATTGAATATACAATACATCATAGTTAAGTGTACATAAATCATATTCGATTATAAATTTCTATAAAATTTTATATTATTTAAAATTTAGATTCTCCAGTGATTTTGATGATTAGACAAGTCTTGTCTTCGGTTACATTTTATCATTATTATAGTTGTAAAATTAGAAGATGACAGACATAAGGCTCATAAATCATTAATTAATGAGGAGATTTTCTGAATTAAACAACAATATAGAATTGAAATGAAATAAGAAAATTAGATATCAGTATATCAAACATGATATGGGATTGCATTTAATTTAATATTTTCAACCAACTTAAAATACCAAATATATGAAGATAACCCACCCATGATAATTGTACCATATCTCAGATGAACGCGGAGAGAAAAAACCAGACCCCGACCCAGACCAAGGCCAGGCTTCAACCGTCAAAATTCATCAAAATATCGATTCAGTTCATTCTAACTACAACAAGCTGTCCCTTTCCCTGGCCAAGCATGTGGGACTTGCAGAGATTCAACCATGGGACAAGTCGAACAAGAACAATAGCTCTCTTGTGCTGCGCTCTACCACCTCATGTCCTCCCCTGGCGCCACGTAAATCTTATCAAAAGACTAAACACGCAGTCCTCAGTGGCCAAAAACGACCAGAAGAGAGAGATTATGAGGCTGTTTGGCTTAGCGGTTTGACCGCTTTTAAGCTGCTTATGCAGCGTATACACTATATAGCGTTTTATTATGATCTGTTTGACAATAACAATCAGCTGAAAAACTGTGTAGTTTAAACGCTATTGCAATAGCGTTTTACAAAAGCTGGTGCCTCCCAGCTTTGACAAAAAACGCTATACAGTTGACCAACGAAAATACTGTTCTGCCCTCAAGTTCATCTTCTTCTCCTCCTTTGCTCTCCTCCCGTCATCTTCCCTTGCTTCTGGCCATTACTATCACTGCTGCCGTCGCCCCTCTTCTAAGCCGTCGCCGTCGTCCAGCTGGGCTGCCGTCGTCGCCCCTTCCCCAAATCTGCCAGTCGTTGTTCTTACTGTTCTTCGGCCGCTGTTCTTCTCGCTCAGGTGCGGCATATATGTATATATTATATGTTGTATGTTATATGTATATATATATAACACAAAATAATATATGTTATTATTATATACAATATATAGTAATATTGTATTAATATATTTTTAATAATTATATATAATTTACTAACATTTAATAATAAAATTTTACATCATTTAACATCATGTCTATTTTAGTCTTTTTGTCAAGTTTTAATAACTTATCAGCTCTTTCAAACCAAACACATAAATATTAACTAATAGCTTAAAAGTACATTTATCCAAACACATTATTAACTTAAAAATTATCTAACTTTTAACTTGAAAGCTAAATAACTTAAAAGCTATAAAAAAAATCGGTAAGCCAAACAGTCTCTATGAGTACTATGTGCAAGTAGTTAGGTGGTTGGAGCATGAAGGGCTCATTAGAGAGGGATTTCATGGTGAAGTTTCTCACTTGGTTCAGCTTGAAAGCCACACCAAGAGAGAGAAAGGTGGTTAGCGTGTTTGTGGACACCCTGAGCGATGACCCTCCAAGCTTAGCAGCCCAGCTCATTGATGATTTCAGCGATGAGATTTACAGTGAACGAAGGCCTGTTTCTCTGCCTCAATGCCACGCTAAATTGAGGCATTGGATGTGAAAAGTTCACTGGCCGGGCTGGCCGAGCATTCTAGTCTCTTACAAAAAGCAAGCAGTCTCAAACTAATTTCAATTACCTGGGACCTTGATCAAAATTTCAGTTGTAGTTTAGTTTTGTTTCTGCAGAGTACATGGTTTATAATGAATGTTTGATATTCAATCATTCTACTGTCTGTAGCACCATCCCTTGTGCGGAGTAGTTTTACCCAACTGTAGATATGAACATGCCGTTGAATATACAGTAAAGGCCATCAAGTGGAAAGTGATAACCAAGGAGACGTTGAATTTCTAGGTTAGGGTTCATTCCTATTCAAGTGGTCTTGAGTACAAGAACAGACAAGTCAACGCAAAAGGAGTGGGAAAACAGTTTCTAGAATCATGAACTCCTGCGCCCGATCACAATAAACCAACCCAATTATATATCAAAGCTCACAACTAGTCAATAGTTAGAACAGTAAATGTAAGCCATTATACATGAACTCCAAACATTCAATGCCACAAAGAAAACATATAATTTCATGGAAAGAAAATTCGACCATAACAGTAAGTAAATATTCCATTACTGCCAGACAGTAACAGATTTGAAACTACAATCATTTGCCCTAAATACAGCCTCCACAGAACTAATCCCTCCATCCGCCCTCCCTCTTCCTCCTGCTTCCTGCTCTCTTTAAATATGAATGCCATCTGTAATATTTACATACACGACGTAGGAAATTTGAGATGCGGAAAGCTAGATAATTAAGACTCCAAGAATACCGTCAGAAGGGTGTTTGTAGCTTTAAGGGGTGATGGCATCTTTGGTTCTCAGTAAGTTGCACGAGCTTCCTTCTCCCAGCTCCAAGACATGATAGAAACCGGCAGACAATTTTTGCTCAAATTACGTGAAGCAGGGTGTCAACTTTCCCAAAACCTCATAAACTTGGTTTATCATTAGTCGCTTCATTCTCGGCAGCTTCCCTAAATGCAGCTGCCAGGTATTCTGCAAGGCTTGGCTGAGAACTGGACTCATTTGAGGTTTCTGTAATTCTAGCTTTTTTTCCACACTCAGATTTTGAAAGCGATGATTTTGAAGAATACTTGGCAAATAAACTCTTAGGAGGGTCTTTTTTCCAAATAACAGGTTCCAAAAGCTTCCATGGATCTTCAACCATTGATCTGTGATAATACAAATCTGGTCTAAGCTCCGCTGAGACACTGTCATGAGAGCGAAAACCTCTTCTGCCACCCCGTCCTAAACCAGGGCGCAAGTTATTGCCTGACCCACGGCCAGAACCTCCTCCTACATTAGAAGTAGAGCTGCCTCCATGCCCTGAGATGGAGCTGGGACTGTTGCTGAACCACTGAGATCTGCCCCAACCTGTATTTAATCTGGGGCTACCTCCAAAATGAGGACTGGAGAAATTACCTCCTGGTGAATTAGATGGAAGGTTATAGCTTCCTGCACCAACAGGACTGTTCCAACCATGAGGAGTTCCTTGATGTGAGCCAAAACAGTTGACTGTCCCTATTGGGCTTCCACTTGGAACCGACCTCTGATAAGGATCCCATACTTGGTGCATTGTTTGATCTGGGGAATGATTACTTTGGAATTGATGAGCTGGAGGGGGGTTCCTTGGCCTCGGGCTGTAATACGGGGCTCGTGCTTGGTACTGTCTTTGATCAGGGGAATAATTTGGTTGGAACTGATGAGCTGGGGATGGAGTTGCCCTTGGTCCTGTTAAATAAATAGATAAATCAAGATTCGGAATAGAAAGCAAAAGAAAAGGCAAGAACTGGGCAATTGCAATCTTAATACATGGAAGAGAGAGGTTTTTAGACCCTAATTAGGACCACACATTATCCAGGCATGAATGATGTGCTAATGTAGCTCAAGACACGAGCGAGACACAATCAATTATTATTACATAAACATGTAGACTTGAACAACAAAAGATTTCAGTAAGTTAACAGCTTAAAAGGTTCAATATATTATAAGGAAAAGGCATTATTACTTGCAGGTGTGAAATAGTCCTGTGAATTCTCATCTTTGAGCATGCTCCTCCTCTTGTTAGTAGAGAAAGCAGACATAGGATCTGTATAATAGTCAAACCTTGCAGGTTGGTTTGTATTTGCATGCAGAGGTAGAGTTGTGGAGGTTTCGTTTAATGGATTTGAGAGCTGCTGAGGCTCCCCAAAGTTCCCAACTTCATTGTTAACTCCACCCTGCAATGCTTCCATGCGCATTGCTTTCAACCTCTCCCTTCTTTTCTCTGATTCTTCCATTTATTCTGATATTCAAAACAACACTCAAAATCAAATTTAATTTGCAGGAAAACTAAAAGTAAAAAAAGAAAAGAAAAAGAGGCACTAACAAACAAAGAATTTTTTTGCAATCTTGACTATGCTTCAAATTTTGATATAGGATGGCCCCAGGTTTGAATAAAACAAGGGTTCTTGCAACAATAATAATCAAACCTTGCTCTCATATTACAACAACAATAAATAGAATGTTGCACTTGGGTTACAGCAAAGCAGAGAGCAAGCAAGTCAACGCAACTTCTCACACTTGCATAACAACACAGCTTGTTGCTAAGCTGAACAACAACAGACATCAAGAAGCCCTTGAAAAATAAATAAGAGCTTGGAAATCTGAAATATTTATATTCTGCACGTACTACCAAAAGAAATCTAAAACCAAAAATCAACAAAAATGAAAATCTATAACAAAAAATCAACCAAAACAGGGTTCTACTGAATAGGAGAGAACCAAAACCTTCTTGGGCCCGCAGTTGTGACAAAACTGATAGCAAGTTTTTGACCTCAAGCTCCAATCATACAACAGAAAAAGAAATATAGCAAGAGAGCAGGGGACAAAAACACGCAAGAATCCAATAATGGAAACACCATTAAACACAAGCAATAATCGCAAATACGAGATTAGAGGACAAACAAAAAGCCCTAATGAGTTTTTAAATTTGAGCCCCAGATGATTTTTGGCCAGCTTTGATTCATATAAGAGTCACGACCCCAAGGATAAAGTAGTCATAATATTATACGTAATTCTTTTGGTTGTACTCTTCTACTGTAGCTATTAGCACCTTTAGTTGTAAAACCTATAAATAGGCTAGATAAGGTAGAGAATGGAATATAGATGAATGATAATTGAAATCTTGTTTCTCTCTCATTTCTCTCTGATTCTCTCTCTTGGTTCTGTTCTGACTGCATTTCTCTCTCTATTCTTGCTTTTATTTCCCTCCCCTTCAGTCTATTTCTCCCTCCATTTTTGTTCTATATCCCTCCCTCTATTCTTGCTTTTATTTCCCTCCCCTTCAGTCTATTTCTCCCTCCATTTTTGTTCTATATCCCTCGGTTCCTTTCAGATTTCCCATTCAAACCCTAGCTAAACCTTAGGATCTTGACAATAAGCAAGAATCTCTAAATTCAACTTTCGCCCTAAAGCACCAAAAAAGCCTATTGACAGGTGAGAGAATTCAATTGACTTGATAATACTTCTAGTGAGATGTGGGTGGGCTTCTATTCTTAGGATGCAGGCTATGGCTAGGGCTAACTAAAATTTTCGCCTATCCTTCACTTAATCAAAAGTGCTTACAATAAAAGCTTTTCTTCCAAATTCAAAGTTTGAACTAAAATGCCCAAAACAAAACCCAGGTTTGATTTATTTCACCAACCTAAACAAATGAAATCAATCCCATGGCTAAAACCTGCCAAATACAAACGAACGAAATGAAGCAAAACCCCAAACCAAAGAAACAATAGTAATCTCAATTACTTGAAACTAATAATTATATTCATTATTATTCATCAAAGTCATGTCATGTACCTACTATTACAAGGAGTAATACTTTGTATTGGTAGTTATGGTTCTTGTTGTTACACGATTACAACAATAAATTTCTAAAAGGAGAAACTGCTAATGGATGACCCTTGTATGGCTGATTTGAACAATGGATGACTCTCGTGGGGTGTATTTGAGCGATGGATGACTCACTCGAGGGGATGACTCCTTCAGGCAATGGGTAACGTGTGGATTGTCCAAACGATGAGTAATTATCGAAAGAGATGGGTGAGTCTCCCGGAGTGGAGTGACAACGATGGATGAGTCTCTCGGGGGTCACAGCAGGGATGGATGAGTCTCCCGGGGGGTCACGACAGCGATGGATGAGTCCTTTGGCTAGGTTGAGGGCAACGATGGGTGAGTCCCTTGACTAGGTTGAGAGCAATAGATGAGTCTCTCGGGGTCACGACAGTAATGGGTGAGTCCCTTGGCTAGGTTGAGAGTGATGAATGAGTCTCTCGGGAGTCCCGACAGCAATGGGTGAGCCCCTTGGCTAGGTTGAGAGCAAATGATGAGTCTCTCGGGGGTCATAACAGCGATGGGTGAGTCCCTTGACTAGGTTGAGAGCGATGGATGACCTGCTGAAAAGAAAATCGATTAGAGGCACGGGTGAGAATCCCCACGTGGACCCTCCGATGCTTAAGTCAGTCCCTTATAGAAGTGAAATGCTTGAAGGCAAAAAGTAAGTATGAGAGAGAGAGGTTGCATCCCGAATGAGAGGAAAAGACCCCCTATTTATAGCAATGAGAGGGGTATCCATGTGTTGAGTGGCCCAATTTTTTTGGCGAATATCTCGGAGGCAATTTTGACCAAGTCTTGTGGGGTTATCGACACGAGGGTGCATGGGTGCAGGCACGATAGCGTGCGCACAAGGGCGCACAATAGGCACCCCTAAGGGACCTCCCTCGGGGGTGTGAAGTCCCCTTGAGAGAGGTCTCTCGGGGGTGGGGGGGCTCAGCCACGCTGCCACACGGCAGTGTGGCTTTTCCTTGGCCATGTTGCTGCATGGCAGCGTGGGAGGGGGGGAAGCGCCCCCCCTCACTCTTCCTTGGCCCACGCTGCTGCGTGGCAGCGTGGGGAAGGGGGGGAAGCGGCCACTGTGGCAGCTTCCATGCGGCCAGGCCGCCTCCTGGCTGCATGAAGCAGCCAGCCGGCCACTTGAAAGGCTGCCACATGGCCTTTTTTTTCTTTTTGAACTACTTATTTATTTTTATTATTTTCACAGGCATAACAGTTCTGATTGATTGTACCTAGATAGTAGCTTGGGCAGTTGTACCCATTTGACGTTGGCGGCCTTTTGGCACCATTCTCGGTGGCTAGTATCAGTATTTAACAACTGATCCAGCCAATTCAAGGGCATCGAAGAGTACAATTGAGACAATTCTACTTCCTCGTTCCAATTTCTCTCTCGTTCCAATTGGATTAACGAACCGTGCTCAAGCTCGAGCTCAGCTGAAATTTATAAAAAAAAAAATTGTTTAAGAAAACCTAATAAATTGACGTGTAATAAAAATATCAACGTATAATCAACAAATATACATAAATCAACCAAAGTAGGATACAATCAAACAATAGACAAAAACTCAACAACAAAAATACACCTATTTTCCACCAGTCACAATATGCATATCGACATAAAGATAAACAATACTCAACAACAAATAATAGTATGCAAAAAAATAACCACTGAGATAGGCCGTGCGGTGAAGAGGGCTGTGCTGTGCGGTGAGAGACGGCGGAGAGGGCGGAGAGAGGCTTCGGCTTTCTTTTCCGAAGCCGGCGGTGAGAGAGGCAGCGAGCGGCGATGAGGGCAGCCGGCGAGGTGAGAGACGACGGGGAGGGCAGCCGTCGCGGTGAGAGATGGCGGAGAGGGCGAGAGGCTTCGGCTTTCTTCTCCGAAGCCGGCGGCGAGAGGCAGCGAGCGGCGGTGACGGCAGACGGCGCGGTGAGAGACGG
Organism: Diospyros kaki; assembly: GCA_036245055.1. NCBI lineage: Eukaryota > Viridiplantae > Streptophyta > Magnoliopsida > Ericales > Ebenaceae > Diospyros > Diospyros kaki. Next base: position 11,755,100 of record BSEG01000015.1, on the reverse strand, counting down.
CGGAAGGGGCAGCCGGCGGTGACAGCAGCCGTTCTTCCTTGCTCTTCAAAGTCAATCGCATTTGGGAATGGGAGGCGGGAGGCTGGAGCACAAATTAGGGTTTTTAGGAAAGTTAGTATTTATATAGGGTGTGTTTTCATAATTTATAATATATAAAATATAAAAATTTAATCACTCTTATGCTGCTATGCTATAGCAAAGAAGTATAAATTATTATTGATTCTAATAATAATAATTTGAATTATTATTATTATAAATTAATTATTTTAATTATTATTATCAACTATATGTCAGTTTATATATTTTATTCATAAATAAAATATTTAGAAGGAGCATTTAATAATGTCGTAAAATTGTAATGATTAATTTTTTTAAATTTAATATAACATTATATTTTAATAAAATAAATTAAGTATCACTCAAGTAAAATACACCGTTATAGAGTTACTAAATAATAATTTTTTAAAATTCAATTATAGAAAATTACAAATATTAATGTTATTTTATCAATTAAGATAAGTATATAATTGATTAATTCTTTAAATGTTTAAGTTATTCTACTAAACATTTTCATACTCGAATAAAATAATAATTATTTTATTATGCTCATATATTAATTAATTAATTTTAAGTCACAACAAATATTTTTATCAACATATTCTATTAAAGATTGTATTACTCAAGTGAGTTATGCACTTATTAAATAGTAATTTTTAAGATTTTAATTATTCAAAAATACAATTTTAGTTATCAACACATTCATTTAGTTGAATAACAATTTAGTTATTCTATTAATCATTCAATTAAATATTTTCTTACTCAATTAAAATAATAATTAAATTATTAAACCCATACATTAGTTAGTTAATTTTAAGTTACAACAAATTTTTTTATCAACACATGCTATTAATGACTTAAAATATTTATACAAGGTGTCTTTTTATAATTTATAATATAAAAAATTAATCACTTTTATGATCTATCAAATATGAAGCATTGGTCATTATTATGAACTATTATTAATGTGATCTCAATTTATATATTTTGTCTGTAAATAAAATATTTAGAATGTGCATTTAATAATGTCTGTAACGATTAAGTTTTTGAAATTTAATATAACGTTAGACTTTAATAAAGTAAATTATCATGAGATATAAAGTTACTAAGTAGTCATTTTTTGAAATTCAATGATACAAAATTACAAATATAGAGTCGGTATCTTAAATCATGTTTATTTCTTTGATATTTAAATTAAATGTTATAGTTACTAAATCAATGTAATATACCACTTACTTGAATAACTATTTGGTTATTTAATTAATGTTATTCTATCGTATATATGAGTAAGTTAAGTATATAATTGATTAATTTCTTAAATATTTAAATTTTATTTGATTAAAAAAAATTAATCGAAGACAATATTTGTTAGTTATTAGTCAACTAAATATTTTCTTATTAAATTAAAATAATAATTATTCTATTAAGATCATACATTAATTGATTAATTTTAAGTTACAACAAATTTTTTTTAGGTTTGACATGATTAAAAATAAAAAAATTTGTCGAGTATAATAAGTATACTCAAAATTAATCATTTTATTAATGTATTTAATTATAAATAAGTATACTCAAAATTATAAATAATTTTATTAATACATTTATAAATAAACTTATTCACAAGTCAGCTCGCGAGCTTATCGAGCCGAACTTTGTTGAGCTCAAAGTCAGCTCGTTAACAAATCGAGTTTCAAATTTAGGCTCAAGCTCGGCTCATTTACCTTAACGAACGAATCTGAACGAGTTTTTACCAAACCGAGCCTGAACAGCTCAACTCATTTGCATCCCTAGTAGGGTGGGGTGGGGGTGGGGATGCAATTTTACATGGAAATAGAAAAACCCACCCATCACAACTCCTTCCCCTTCCGCCCACCAACGGAGAAGAGAAGAGAAGATGCCAGAACCAGCTGTTGCAATGGCCATCGATGAGCAATGAGGATCAGCCATCGGCAAACGAACACATTGTAGGAGGAAGATGGCAGTGGTGACTAGATTGGATCGGTCATCGGTGAACGGACGGTTACAGGAGGAAAATGGTAGCGACGACCAGTAAAGATCAACCATCGGCAAACGAACGTGTTGCAGGAGGAAGATAGCAACGGCAGTGGCTAAATGACAATGGCAATGGCGGCCAATCAATATGGGTTTGGGAGGGGGAGAGAGAGAACGAGAAAGATGGGGGGAGGCAAGAAGAAAATGGAGGTGGGTTTGGGAAGGGAATTACACGAAAAATAATTGTAATCAAACATCAAAAATTAAAAAATATGACAATTTCTAGGTTGAAAATTAAATCAATCAAATACCCTTAATTGATAATTTCCATGCAAATAATTTCTAGGCAATTGAATTGCCTATAACTTATTTTCTTTTCATGCAAGTTTCATGCTTGCAATCAAACACACCATTACAGTAGAAGCTTTAATGAGAAAGAACATAATCTCATATAAAGGAATTGAGTTGGGGGAAGCACGAGTGTCATCGGTTACTAGAAATTTCAATGGAACCAATAAGGGAAAATTCTTTCAAAAAACTTCCCAAGACCCATCCTCATCCTATCAACTGAATATAACAAAAGCTAATATTACAGAACAAATGAGGCAGATAGGACTTTGCCTTCAAATGTGGAGAAAAATATTCTCCTGGACATTGTTGTAACAGGCAGCTGTTACTTTTGGAAGGCAGAAATGAAGAGGTATTAGAGGAAGAGAAAGCCACTAATGAGTGAGGGGGAGGAATTTCATTACATGCCTTAAAGGGGTGTCCCTCAAACAAAATCATCAAAGTGGAGGGTCAGGTAAGGGATAAAATGTTAATAATATTAATTGACAGTGGCAATACACACAGATTCCTCAATGAGAAAACAGTCAAGGGCTTGGGTTGTGACTTGCAAAAAACGTTTCCTTTGTCGGTCACTATGGCAAATGGAAGCAAGGTGTATAGTAAATCCAACTGTGCTGACTTCAGCTAGGAAATGCAAGGGGAAGAATATATCACTGAATTATGGCTATTAAAGTTAGATGGATGTAACATTGTGTTAGCAGTGGATTGGACGCAATCCAATAATATTTGACTTCAACAAATTGGAGGTTACCTACGAGAAGAGATCAAAGAATGTAACTCTCACTGGCAGCCTGGAGATGGGAACTTGCAAACTGATCTCTAGAAGGAATTTTCAAGATTCCCCCACGCAAGCTGTGGAAGAGAAGAAATCGACAAGGCTGAAAATTGGAAGGCTAGAAATCTACTCCTATAGGAGGTCATTGTATTTCTTGAGAACAAGAAATTTGGGGGGGGGGGAGGGGGAGGGGATTGTCATGTACCTATTGTTAGATTGTCATGTACCTATTGTTACGGGGGGCTATACTTTGTATTGGTAGTTATGGATGTGATTGATTATACCTAGATAGTAGCTTGGGCAGTTGTACCCATTTTGACTTTGGTGGCCTTTTGGTGCCATTCTCAGTGGCTAGGATCAGTATATAACAACTAATCCAGCCAATTCAAGGGCATCGAAGAATACAATTGAGACAATTCTACTTTTCTGCTCCAATTTATCTCTCTCTTTCTCAATCCTTCCCTATCTCATTCTCTGTTTTTGCTCCCTCTCCCTACATTTCCTTTCATTTCTCACTCATTTCCTTCCCAATTCTTGTCAATTTGGTCAAGAATTCCCTCTCATATTCAAGAATCTGACAAGTCAATCCTTCAATACTTTATTAAAGGAATATACATAGACAACTAATAGATAGAAACCTATTCTATCTAGGATTCCTTAGTATAATCTAATTAAGATTATAATGGTAATCAGTGTTTAACTAGGATTCTAGGAAATAAAAAAAACTTAGGTAACAAATTATAATAAAGATGTTGTGTTTCCATATTGTATTTGTTGGTTTTACCATGTCAACTAAGTTATGGAACACAACTATATCAATTATTTTCATTCACCACCATCTCATGAAATTTCTCAATGTGAAGATGGTGTTCAAACTTCATTTCATCATTACTCTGTCAGGGGATATTATCCACTGCCGGTCCCAAGCCCGAATAAAGGAGGAGGGTTGCGTTAGGTAGCCGACAGCCAGCGTAAAACCTAGTCGGATCCAAATATGAATTCTAGACAAACTATCTGTTGGATGTAACCCACATAGAAGTCTAGAATTCATGTAACCAACTCCACATAGTGGGATAACGGCTGGATGGGCCTGTTTGTTGCAGCTTAAAAGTTGTAATTTTTAGCTTCTATCTTCAAAAAAGTTGGGATGTAGTGTTTGTTTTAGCTTATAGAATTCTAACTTATAGCTTTTACTAGCTTTTAGAAGGGGTAGAAGCTGACTTTTTCAAAGCTGGGGTACCCCAACTTTTACAACTTCTCCTTAAATAATTATATTTCTGTGATAATTTTACCCTTATTTTTAACAAAGAATTACTCTCTTATCTACACAATCATAGGTTTTTCTTCTCCACCGCCATCTCCATTTTTAAATCTCTTCCTCTTTCTCGCCATCTTCCTCTCTCTCTATACTTTAATTAATTTTTTTATAATACTTGAAACTTATATATATACACTAATTAATTTTTAAATTATCATTCTATAACTACTAAGGGTATTATGGACAATTACACAAAAATAAATTATTTTACAGCTTATGGTATCAAACACCACAACTAATTAACTACAACTTCTAAGAAGTTGTAGCAAACAGGTTCACAACTTATTCTAAGTTTTAAAAGCTATAATCTAAAAAGTTAGAAGCTATAATTTCTTTAATTAAGCTGCAACAAACGGGGCCGATATGTTGTTGTTGTAACAAATTATAATAAAGAAACTAATGAAATAATAAACAATAATAATTTTTACTTTTAGGCCTAAAACATAGTTTCTCAAAATATTTCTCTATGATCTTCATCAAGAAAATTCCCCAATATGAAGGCATAATTAACCACAATTCAAAGGCAGTATCCAATAATTTGATGAACATGAAAGGGGAATCAAGAAAGAGCGTAGGACGACAGTACTCACAGCTTAGTCGGACTTTTCTTAGGGCTTTCCGATGGTATTGGCAGGGTTGATCGGAAAAAGTTGTTACCTTCTTCTAGGGTTTTGCCTGCTGATAAAATTGAACGATAAAAGGACGAGGGAATTACACCAAACACCATTCAGGTTTCATAAAATATCAACATGGAAATTGAAGGAAAATGTGAATATAAAAAAGAAAACAAATATGTCAATGAAAAACAAATCAAATCTAAAAATTCAATTTCCCATTCCTTTTCCAAAGTTTCTCGGCACATGGCATATAATGTATATACATAGAAGCATGTTAGCTACGTGAAATAGTAAAAATATAAGTGCACCCAATGTCTTTGCCACAACAGGTGAAAATGAAATTCAAGAAAATTAACTAAGAAATGGACTGCAGGCATGAAATTAAAACGAAGCGAGGTTATTCCGACATCCATTTAAAGGAATATCAACGCTTACATCTTTTACTGTGTAAAGTGTATACCTCGTGTGCATCTACCAATGCTGCATTAGGTTATCAGGTGTTTCTATTTGCAGTTCTTCTGCCATAAAATTAGCATATATCCAATACTGGAATGGAGTAAGTTAGAAAACACGCCTTTCAGCTCTCATCACTTAAATTGAAGCTAATCTTAATTCTTTTCACAAATTTAGGAATTTAGAAGAAAATTAACAGAATTTTGCGGACAAAATCCACTCTGACTCCATTCGTAAAAGATTGTAGGCATCAAGTAAGCTTGCTTTCCTATTCCTTCAGAGCAGGTCCCGAATATAGCAAAATCGTTGGGCGAGAGTACAAGAATCTAAGACGCCCAACTACACATCATGATATAACCTATCCAGTTTCACAAGCAACCAAGCGAATCGGGAAAAAAAATGCCTAATCAGATGCATAAAACAATGCCAAATCGGTTTAGTAACGTACCCTTTTAGGGTTTCGCCTCTTGGATCGTGAAGAATGGTGGTTAGGGTTTTCTGGTGAGCAATTAGCCGAGAGAACTACTGAGAGAAGCTTCTTGCTATATCGGTCGAAAACAACGCCCGACTTTTGTGTTCCTAATGCGTTTGCCCACCGCCAATGCCAAGAAGAGAATGGAGCCGCTAATCTAAGAGCTTTTCCCACTCGGCAGTGCTAATCCAGATAATTAAGCGCTCAAAAGAAACCTAAATGCGAAACATGCCAGGGAAAGAAAGAAAATATCTATATATATAGCACTTCAAATAACTGAATCAATACTAGTTGAAGTAGAAACATGGAATCATAGAACTGGCAGAACAAGGATTAGCATGAAAATAGATAGAATTGGAAAGAAACTATACCTGAAAAAAGAAAAGGGGCAACAACGGTAGCACTAAAGGTTGCGGATAAGGATGGAGGAGGCGACCGGCGGCGACGAAGGCACGAGAGACGGGTGGGGTTCGAGAAGAATAGAGAAGGTGGAAAAGATTGGGGATTTCACCCAATCTCGTATAGAGACGGAAAATATTCTGTCTCTACTTCCGTCTCAACAACGTAATTCCTGATTACAGACGAAAAATTCCGTAACTCCGGCTCTGAGACCAAAAATTCCGTCAACACAAATGGACAAAATTCAGTCTCTATTTAAAAAAAAAACATTTTAAAAAAAGATAGAGCCCTAAATCTCAAATCAAAATATAAAAATAATAAAAAAAATTCCCTGTAGAAACATTCCTCTCCACGTTCATGTCTATTAAAAAAATAATATTTTAATATTTTAGGTAATGGTGGATAAAATTGCTTTTTTATTTAAAAAATAATATTAAAATAATAAAAACTTATATTTTTCATAAAAATCTGGCGACGAAATTAAAGATGAATTTTATATTTTTTAATATGAATAGAACTTTTTGTCCTTAATGAGAGAAATTTGGTGTGTTTAATTATTTTTAGCCTTAAAAACGAAATTAGAGATAAATTAAATATTTATAATTTTGCATGAAGATAGAAAAAATTTGTCTCAATTTCGTCTATGCATTCTCTAGAATTAATTGCTAAAAATGAATTTTTTTTTTTCTGAATACACAAAATAATGTTATTTTTAATCGCTAAAATAAGTTATAACAATTGTAGAAATCTAAGGGTGTGTTTGATTGTATTACCTAGAATTTAATTCTAGGTAATATTGCCTAGAAAATAAAAACCACTTCACCCCCTTGGAAAATGAATTCTATATAAATAAGCTTTAAATGTTTGTACCATACATATTTTTCCATGGAAAAATAAAAAGTGTTTGATTGTTTTTCATAGAAAATGTGTAATAATTACATATTTTTTATAGAAAATGTGTGCAATCAAACACACACTAAGCAAAAAGATATATATATATATTTTTTGCAAATACACAAAATAATGTCATTTTTAATCACTAAAATAAGTTATAACAATTGTAAAAATCTAAGCAAGAAGAAGAAGAAGAAGATATACTATTGCAATATAAGATATAATATTGCATATACAACCATAATATACAATTATACATCATGCTCATAAATCATAAACTTGCATAATTTATGTAATTTAATAATTAAACGCATACCTAAATCTATAAAAAATTAAGTCATAAGTGAATTACCAATTGACAACAAAACACTTGGAATTTGATTTTTTCTCTTTAGCCTCAATTGTAATAATAAATATAAATAAATTATAATTATTTGTATGTGTTGATAAAGAGATAATCAAACCCTTTATTTGTAATCATTGTTACCTTAATTATTTTTTAAAATTGTCGAGAAAAATAATTCAAGAGAAGTGTAAGAGGAATAAGAAAATTAAAAGAGCAATGGAAGGACTATCAATCCTCAATTGACTTGAATCTTTCAGTTCAGTTTGCCCCTTGTTGGTTTTGAGATACTCTTGAATTTCAAATTATTATTTTCGATTGAACTAAATAATTAATATCTTGATATGGAACTATCTATCATGAAACAAGTGCCTAACTTGAAAAGAAAAAGTTTTAGAAAGCTCAACGAGCTTATTGATCGGGTTACCAAAATGAGGCAAAAAGACAATTTTGCCCCTATGCCCTGCTCTCTCCTTTCCCCTCTCATGGATTGCCCCCGCCCTTGCTGCTCTCGTCTCCCTTGCCATGGTCGTCACCTCATCGCTGCTCTCACCTCATTGTCGCACCTCGTTGTTATCTCTTCACCTCGTCAACAATCACGCATCGACTGTAGGGAAGGAGAGGCGGCGATGGCAGAGAAGTGACGAAGGCGAGGCGAGGGCAAGAAGGCACGGCGGTGAAGCGACAACCATGGCAGGGGAGACGAGAGCAACAAGGGTTGGGGCAGTGACCCACTTTGCAAAATTGCAAAATGGGCGAGGGCAAAATCGTCTTTTTACCTCATTTTTGTGAGTGGTTCGGTAGGCTCGTCCGGCCCTGTAGAACGACTCCTTGAAAAGATGTTGCAACATAATAGAACTACTTCTAATTGGTCCATCTTGGCTTTGAAATGTTTGGATACCTATATTCTTTGGTACTTCTAGTTGGTACTTTGATTAGAATAGCGACGATTTTAAAATACTTATATTTTTAGGGATGACGTGGTTTTGACTATAGATGTCTTGCATTGGGAAGTGTTTGGATGTTGAGCAACAAATTTTCCATAATTTTGTACAATATTGATCTTTTATTACAAATTACCTTAGATACTCAAAAGGAGAAACAAACGTAATTTTCTGTACGAATATAAAGTATCAAATGAACTAATGGGTAAAGAAAAATCAATTCTAAGAATGAAAAGAAATGGTAAGGATAACATATCCTTGTTGGTGGAAATCTTCTTGATCATTATAGTGATTTTTTCAAAAATTGTAATTGAGAAAGATAAGATCTCGTGTTTATTTAAAAAAAATAATTTTAAATCTCTACATATTTGATTTTTTTGACTCTAAGTTAGCCCGATTTCTTTTTGGTATTGTCTGAAACTAAGATTTCTCTTAACAAACACGAGATATTGTTACCATAAATATAAGTACGCTACTATTGCAAATTCTCACCACTTTTTTTCTTTACCAATTCTTTCATTTGAAGAGTTTATAAATATGCTCAATTGTAAGTTTAAGGTCAATTATAATATACTATATATATATATGGAATCAAAACTATTATAATAATTGAATGTTCACACTTATCTCAAATGCACTCCAATTTTGTTCACACCTAGAAAAGTTTCATGTCAAGCTCGACACATGAATAACAAACATTTGCAATTTAAGACATCCATCCTCATATGTGTCCCACCACTTTGTTATAGTTTTTTTATATCTTGAACTATATAAAAGCCAATAGCTTTTGTTTTGATTTAATTCCACACACCAATGACATATAGGATACGCGTAAATATATATCAGCAAAAGTACAGTTGGAAGTTTGAATTTAAAATACAACCATTATTATCTTTAGCTAAGTTTGAACGATCGAGATAATAGCCTTGAGGATTGGAGCATCTAAAATTTGAATCAAATAGGCTCCATTACATGAACGCTTAGCAGATTCAATGTCAAATAACCCTTTTGCATCCTTAAATATTTCAACTTGCACATGTATTTTGTCCATTTCATCTAGATCTCTAATCATTCTTTCAATGCAATTAAATAGTTTTAATTTTATTTCCATATTAACTTTAAAATTCAGACTATAATAATAATGAGGGTTCAAGTAATAAGTGCAACATGTAATGACCTATGTAATTGAAATTCCCATATTTCATCAACAACATTCAAAATTGACACAAAGCTACATTAAAAAATCAAAAAATTAAATAAATAGGTGTATGTAAAAGAATGTAAGGATTGTAAAATGATAAAACCATATATAGTTAGTAATTTACTTTTTCTTTACATTGTTAAAATTTGTTTTAATCTCCTCTCTAGCTCGATCCATCTCCTCATAGAGAAAGCCCATAGTTGATTGCTCATCTGAATCAACTAATCGAATAACTCTTACCAATAACAATGCTACATTCAGACAATAAATTATATTTTTCTAAAATCTACCACTATTTGTTAAACTTGTTTCCCATCTTGTTGAGAGGCAAACCTGCTAGACTTCCATGACGTTAAAGTAAACATTGTCATCAAAGGACCTTTTAGCTTACTAAGGCAACCTAAAGGCAGATATGCAATTGCAAAGCGACTAACAACTCATCTTATCAAGTCTCTTCCTTTTATAAAATGTCTCAACATAGAAATAAAAATAATTATTGAATAGATGTAGGTTGATATACTCTTAACCTTTGTAATGGTAGTAGCCTGAACTTTGAGTTTCTTTTCAAAATCCTCCAGTAAGTCAATATAGTAGGCAAGACATGGAGTCCAATACAACCATTTTCTTCTCTCCATTAGCATCTCACTTGCAGCTTTATAATTTGTAGCATTATCAGTTATAACTTACACCACATTTTCCTCTCTCACTTTATCCACAATCGCATCTAACATTTCAAACACTTTGTCAACAGTTTTAGAAATATCAAATGTATCAATTGAGGTAAAAAAAAATTGTTATCTTTGGGCTATTAACTAATAAATTACAAATTGAACGTCTATTTTTATTAAGCCACCTATCTAACATAATTGAACAACCTATTTATTATTTTTTTTTTCATTCAGCTTTGTACTCCTCAAGAATTTTCATGGTGCAAATTACTTATTTTTCAAATATTTCACTCTAATATTGTGATAGGAAAGAGGTTTAATTCCGCATCCATATTTCCCTACTAATTCAAGCATCTTTTCAAACTCATAATACCTTGCACAATTAAAAGGAATAACACATGCATAAAAAAATCTAATAATTTGTTGGCAACATTCTTCTCTTAATTATTTTTTTAACATATGATTAATTGTTAATTGAATACTTCTAGTTGCACTTGCACACTTCCCCTTTTTCAAAAAAGTATCCAAACTAGTACTCTTACCATTTTCTTTTGATGTAACGTGTTGCATTTGATCACCCTCGTTATTAAAATCATTAATACTATGAATTATCTTTCTTTCTTTTTTTCTGTAGCTTCATCATTCTTCACCAAAATTGTCAACATTACCTTTTTTGACATCATCTAGAACACTTATATAAGACTCCACATCTTTACGAGTACAAACTAAGACATGCTTAAGGAAAAAAATGCCTTCAAAAAAGTGTTGGGGTTATGGGGCCCCAACATTCCTTCTAGGTGCTCATGGCCCCAACATTTCCCTTTTTAACATCATTCAAAACACTTATACAAGACTCCACATCTTTATGAGTACAAGCTAAGTGATGCTTAAGCCAAAAAAACTTTCAAAAAATATTTTATCACAAAATTTACACTACACATGTCTTGAGTTCTTATCCACATCAATGGCATATTGCCATCCCATATCAGACCTATTTCCTGTTGCATTTTTTTTCTTCATAATTTTACATTTTTGAAGACCTATATGTTGACATTCTTTATCGATTATTAGTTGATCCAAAAAATAAGAGTAGCTCTTACTAGATATTGCACAATTCCAAACACTGAATTGTTTCCCAGAACTTCACTATCATCAGGCGCACAACAAGCCATAACCATCATTGCCTTGCCTAATAACATTTCTAACTAAAAATTGCATCTTAAAATTAGAACCCAAATCCCAACAATGACAATAAAGTCCACAATACAAACACTTGGATGCAAATTTAAACAAGTATAAGAGTGACCCCACAACTTAGTCTACTTGTACAATGTAAGGATTGAGATCTTGCTAGTCTAATGACAAAGAATGAGACTTGAAAAAACTAAGCTTTGTTCTTTAGTAAGAATCAACAGTTGAAATAATAGATGAAAAGATTTTGTGATTGAGAATGGGTTACCCCATTTGTAATAACACACTAGATTATAAACACTAACTACACGACATTAGACTTAGCAATTAGCAAAACATATAGAATATATCTTTGGATTTGAGGCTTTGAACTTTGAAGGTGAAGTGGTGAACGAATGAAGTCGAAATAGAGTAGTAGAGCAGAGCACACACAAACAACAATCAGACACAACACCGGTACCAATCAACCTTATCGTAGCAAGCACGCTGCACTGGCACCAATCAAGCACATCGCAGCAAGCTGGCTGCACTCTCACCCTGCAATTAAAACACAAAACAAAACACAATAAAAATTTTATATTTTTTTTATTTAGGTGAGAGGTTTATACTCGTCAGTGTACGAGTGCAGTTGTAGTCTAAATTTAAATTTATATTTTCTGGATGAGTCCAGGTTGTCCACTGAGAGATTTATTTTATGACAAAAGCAAAAGAATGTCACACACACGCACACACATTTAGTTGGATTGGTAATAATTTTTTTTTTATGATTTTCTTTTTAGATAACAAATACTAGAAAAATAAAGTAAGGTAGAAGTTGAAATAAATGCTTAATGTGAGGATTGGATAGCACTTGAGTTAAGACAATTTCAGTACTAACCCATTGATTCTCAAATTTTAGCAAACAAGGTTTAGTAACATTAATTTAATTTCAGATATGAGGGTTTGTTATTAAATGCAATTAGAGATGATGATAGTTCTAGTTTAAACAATCCCCATACATGATATGTGAGATTCTAATTTAAGCAACTACTATAAATTCAATTACAATTAATATACAAAATAACTAAATTAATCATTCGGGTTTGGGTATGATAGCATTTCCAATTCTAGTAACTCTCATGCGTGACATGAAAACTCTAAGTTAGACTTACGCTTCAATCTAAATCTAGTGATTTTTCAATAATTAAAACTCACTCATATTGAAATTTAAATTAATGTTACTCATTTAAAGCGCAGCTTTCTTTGGGAATCATTGGCGTTGGACACTGTCATTGCCTTAACCCAAGATTAGGTTTAGCTACTCAATTCCATTTAAAAGTTAATCAACAAGAATTTAAGTGGCGTAATCTAAATAACAGAATTTAAATGACAAAAATTAAAGGCATAAACTAACCGGCCATTTAGGCGGTGGATAATTAAAAGACAAGAATTAAAATTGCAAAAACTAAAGGCATAAACTAACCGGCCATTTAGGCTGTGGATAATTAATAGACAAGAATTAAAATTATAAAAACTAAAGACATAAACTAACCGGCCATTTAGGCGGTGGATAATAAAGTAATAATAAATGACATAAGAATTTAAAAGAAGAAAGAAAGGAAGTAAGATTACAAGAGAAAACAAGAGAGAGACTAAGAGCAATTCTCTAAGAGAAACTTTAAGAACAAAACCAAACTTTGATTCAAGTAATAACAACTTCCTACAAATGCACCAAAGTGAGCTATTTATAGCTCACAAGATGCAATACAAGCCATATAATTATTCAACAAAACATTCACCTAACTAATTGAAGAAAATTAGATAAAGGACAAAAAATATAAAAGACTTTAGATGGTGGACTTCTCATAAGAATATAAAAGACTTTAGGTGGTAGATTTCTTATAAGAATACAAAAGATTTTAGGTGATAAAACACTTATAAAAATTCAAAACAAAGAAAAGTCTTCTACAAATTGGGCTTTGTCAGGCTTTTGATTGGTCTTGTGTCTTTGATTGGTCTTGGACCTTTCTTATATTGGATTCTATTTGATAGTTGGGCCAAGTGCACTTGAAACATCCTCTAGACTCCATAGTTGGCCCATGATTTTGAGCAACAATAATGGATAATCCAACGTCTTCGATTTATGCCCCTAATTAATTGTAGAAGTCAGCTTCCTTGCTTCATCCTGTAATGCAAATAATTATGTATTTTAAGCATAATTATAAAGTCAAAATGGGGATATAATTAATTAAGATTTAGGAAATATTAACCCCTCATCATAAGCACCAGCACTAATCAAGCATGTCACACTTAGAAATGAGGAATGCAAACACCGATCACTTACTCTTGTCCATTTAGTGTTTGCACAGAATGACCAAAATAGGAAAACGAGCATTATATATATATATACATATGTTGGTTAGAGATGAAACTTAGAAACCAAGGCTGAGAGTGAACTCGGTACGATTTTATTGAGTTCATCAGTTTGACTAACGATCTTGGGTTGATTCTATCATAACTCGATTTTATAAGTGAGTTGACTTGTTTTATGCTTTATGATTCCTAAACACGTAAAATTGTATGATTTGAGTCGCAATTTTAACAATGACTACAACAAACTGTCTTTTGCCAAGCATTTCACGCATAGAGTTTCAACCATGGGACGAGTCAAACAAGAACAATAGCTCTCTTGTGTTGCGCTTTACCACCTCATGTCTTCTCTCGATGATGCATAAATCATATTAAAAGACTAAACACACAGTCTTCAATGGCCAAAAACGACCAAAAGAGAGAGATTTCGAGTACTCTGTGCAAGCAATTAGTTGGTTGGAGCATGAAAGGCTCATAAAAAGGGATTTCAAGGTGAAGTTTCTCACTTGGTTTAGCTTGAGAGTCACACCAAGAGAAAGAAAGGTGGTTAACGTGTTTGTTGATACTCTAAGCGATGACCCTTTCCAAGCTTTGCAACCTAACTCATTGTTACATTAGCATGAGATTTACAGTGAACGAAAACTTGTTTATTTGGCTCAATATCACGCTAAACTGTTGCATTAAATGTGAGTAGGGACGTAACTTTCTCCGTCTTTGTTCAAAATATTTTTTTATAAAAAGAATATAGAGACGGACAAAACCCGTCTCTAAAGAGAATTCGGTGTCTAAGATAGAATTATGGGGTGTTTTGCATAATGGTTTGATCGCTTATAGCTGCTCCTTCAACTTAAACGCTATATAACTTATTTAGCTACACATTTGTAAAAAATTAAAGAGTTTAAACGCTCTCGAGTTTAAACGCTACTTTGACAATATTTTAAAAAAGCTCCCCCTAACTTTTCTCAAAATGTTGTTATAAGCTTATTTCGTTGACCAAGATTTTACCATTTTGCCCTCAAACAGCTATCATATTTCCAACCTTATCCATTTCTTTCATTATTCTTTCTTGTCTCTGTCACCACCTCCATCTCCTCCATGGCGGTCGTCCTTCCAACCCCATCCCCATCCTTATCGTCGTCGTTTCTATCGCCGCCTTCTCCATGTCTATCCGTCGTAGTCACCTCTATCTCCGTTTGTTATTGTCGCCTCAATTTCTGTCTGTTGTCGTCGCCTCTGTCTCCTCCGTCCGTTGCCTCTTCCATCTCTCTCTCTCTATATATATATGTATTAATGTCTATTATATTAATATATTTAATATTTGTATGAATTAAATATCGATTTAAACAAAAAACATTGTATTAATATTGTTGGTCCCTTATGATATGACTATTCAAGAGGGAGGTGAATTGAGTATTTAAAATTTTTGTTAATTTATTTAATTAAAATTCTTGTTATTTAATTAAATAACAAATTTAACAAAAATTCTTACATACACTTATAGTTTTTAATGGTTAAGAAACCAATACTACAATCCACAATAAGTTTAAATGATTAAAAATATTTATCCACAATTGAACACAGATAAATAAACAATTAAACACAAATAT
This sequence comes from Diospyros kaki, assembly GCA_036245055.1. Classification (NCBI taxonomy): domain Eukaryota; kingdom Viridiplantae; phylum Streptophyta; class Magnoliopsida; order Ericales; family Ebenaceae; genus Diospyros; species Diospyros kaki. The sequence continues at coordinate 11,739,472 of BSEG01000015.1, read as the reverse complement.
ACATGACAGTGAAATATAAGTAATTAAATAGATTTGTAATCTCAAATGGAGAAGTTCGGATTTGTTCTAGAAGATTTGAAAAACTTTTTTTTCTTTTGTCTTGTGGCTTTTTAGTATATGTGCAATGATACTTTGAGAGGCTCGAATTGTTTGGGTTTTTGTTTAAGAGCATTAGAGAGTTTTCAGGTGTTTTGGATATGTAATATGTGGAATAAATGATCTTCAAAATGAGTTTGATGGTATTTATAGATATTTTCAAAAAATCACTGTTGATAACGGTTCAATTACTGTTCATAACAATCAGATCACTATTCACAACGGTCGGATTACTGTAGCAATTGCAGACCACTATAGAGTATTGTTGCAACAGTGAAAATTTGATTTTTTATCTAAATTTTTTTAAAATAAAAATTGTAAGAATTTTTATTTACTTGAAAAAATAATTTTAATGAAAAATACTAATTTTGATAATACATATGTTATGCCAAATATTTTATAAATTAATAAAAAATAATTAGGTACAAAATATAATTGTTATTAATTATTAAACATTAATTAAAAATTAAATAGAGCAAATTAGCTCAACAAATATATAATCTAATAATTATATATAATTTATCAATAAAAAATTTATCACTTGGATATCAATTTATAATTTTTTTATTAAAAATTAATATTTTTATAAAATTTATTTATATTATTCAATAATATGTTTATTTTAATAGTTTTATTAAATTATACTAACTTATCAAAATTTTTAAATTAACTGTACAAATGACACTCTAAAGAATATCTATCCAAAATGTTATCAAGTTAAATACATAAAAAAATAATCTTAAAAAGTGGTAAGCCAAACAGCCTCTTAGAGACGGAATATTTTCCGTCCTATAGCGAATTGAGCTTTATTACTCTCTCTTCCATTTTTCTCCATTTTTCTCGAATCTCAGCCGTCTGTTTCCCTCTCCTTCGAGGCCGCCGCCGCCGTCCGTCCCCCTCGCCGTCGCCGCCGCCGCTGGTCGCCTCCTCCATCCTTCTCTGCCGCCTTCCTTCTCCGCCGCCGTTAGGACTGCCCTTGTTTCCTTCTCTCGCTGTTGTCCCCGTCTGCTGCTGTTGTTATCTTTTCTTTCTTTCAGGTATATTTTCTTTCCAATTCTATCTATCTTCATGCTAAACTTTGGTCTGCCAGTTCTATGATTCGATGTTTCAACTTCAACTTGTGTTTGTTTTGAGCCTTTAATTATCTGGATTAGCAAATGTTTTTTAGCCGTGAGCTCTGCCGATTGAGAAAAACCCTAGGACGGAACTGCCCACCTGTTGCTCTATCACATTCTTTTGTAACGCGCCCTACTCTACTCTACCTTCCAGAGCTTCCAAATACACTCTAATCATTCCGTCAGATTTTTCACTTTTTCAGTTCAATCTCTGCGAAGAAGTCGCCAATCTCTCCAATGTCTACCAACGACGGCATCCCAGGTTTCTCTCTCAATTTCTTTCTGTACATATAGATATATTATTATACTTGTGTACTTTATGCACATGAACCCTACATTCGGTTAACTGGGATTTACGAATCGAATTTTGTTGCAACTGATGGATTACGCTAGGATTGATTGTACGACTTGTGGTGTGCGGCCGTTTGATTTTAGTTTTCCAGGTTTTTATCTTGTTTTCCTTGAATAAGATCATGAGATTTGAAAAGCGTTATCATTTTCTATCCGACCATATGAATTACCCCCTCAAATTAGGGTTTTTCTGGGAGAATATTGTTTCAGTTTACTAAGCCGATATATGTTTTCTGCTTCGAAGCCATAACCAAGCCGGTATAGCTTCTTGTTTCTTTCATTTCTGCCCGTACTGGCATGGTCCTTGTTATCTGATTTTGAGAATTAGGGTATGCCAATGCATGGTCAAATTTGTGAAACGATTTATAATGATATTGCCAGGGGAATGTTTGTTCCTACTGTCAAGTTGCTTGGGATGATTTTGTGAAAAAAAAAAAATAGTTGGCACGGTATGCATGTGCCCTTGCTTGTGTAGAGGCAGAATAGTGGAGGAACACCTTTTTATTTTTTAAATTGTCGGGAAAAACAATTCATGAGATGTGTAGGAGGAGTTAGAAAATTAAAGGAGCTATGGAAGGACCATAAATCCTTAATTGACTTGAATCATTCAATGTGCACCTAGTTGGTTTTGAGATACTGATGAATTTTCGATTTGTATTTCCAATTGAACCAAATAATTGATATCTTTGATGGAACTATTGTAGAACAAATGCCTAACTTGAAAAGATGTTGCAGCAAAATAGAACTACTTCTAATTGGTCCTTCTTGGCTCTAAAATGTTTAAAGCTGGTTCATCCATTGTGCCTTGTGCTGATATTGACAACAAATAGTATACAAAATATGTTATACAAAATGCAATTTATAAAAGCAGCCTCAAAATTTTTTAACTGTTGATTGCATCTATTTTGAATAATGACTGATACCCATGGAAAATGGGGTGCATTGTTGGAGTATACTGTCTCAGAATTTGAAAGCTATCATTAGGAAGCTGTTCAAACCTGCTACAAAACAAATGTGAGTACATTAGGATTTTTTTTTTTTTTTTAATTCTGGAGAAGGGGGGGGGGTGAAGAGGGGAATATGTAGGAAATGTCTTGGATTTTGTAAGTCTAGATATGTCGGGTTTATTGTGTAGCTGATCCTTTTGGTGGGATCAAGATTTTTTGTTATTTATTGTTTACTGGCACCAGTGATATAGTGTCAACTGTGGTCTCACCATATTGATATATTGTTTTGTGTCAGAGCAGCTAGGATATTTAAAAATTTTGGTGAACTACCCATTTTATTGGGATCTTCTTTGTCCCCACTCATGAAATCTTAATCAAACCATGGCCACCTATTGGCATTAGGCTGTTAGCTGAAAAATTTAAAATATCTGTATGTTTGTGTTTGTTCCTGACCTATGTTTCATATTTATCTCAATAGTTTGTATGATTGTCACAACAAAGTAATTGGACAAATTTTGAAAAAAGGTTTAATTCAAGAAAAGTATGAATGGACTACAATCATCTGCACCTTTTTCTTCCTTAGAATGCATTTTATAGTTGTTTGGTTGATGGAGATACCAATCAAAATAGTTTATGTTATCTGCCTATTGTATTTCGTTTGAGGTGAGACTGTTTACAATGATTCATTCTCTCGTATTAAACTATTGCAGGTGTCTCAAACTGTTATGTTTTCAAAAGTCGGTTGCAGGAGTATGCTCAGAAAGTTGGACTTCCAACACCTGTATATGAGACTATTAAGGAAGGACCATCCCATGAGCCTTCTTTTAGGTCCACAGTGATTGTGAATGATGTGAGATATGATTCTCTTCCTGGATTTTTCAATCGTAAGGCTGCAGAACAGTCAGCTGCTGAGGTTGCTCTGAGGGAACTAGCCAATAGAGGGGAACTGAATGAATCCATTTCTCACCCAGTGGTACTTTTATCTTTTTTACCCATCCGATTGAAGTTGTAGTGTTCTGCCACCTGTCTCTTTAGTTTCCCACTAATATTAGGTTTTGTGATTCTCTTTGCTGCCATTTTGTTATGGAAAATGAGCCCCCTCCCCCCCCCGCCCCCCCCAAAAAAAAAAAAAAAAAAACACACACACACACAAAAGGAGGTTTCTTTTTTAGAAGCTTTGCATCTCATGAGTCGAAATTTCTTAGTTGTTATGATATCTCACAAATTTGAAAGCTATTCTTTTGAATTTAATGTTCAATTTTAAAGGGAATATTCAAAATCCCTCAAAAATGGATTTTATATCAGCAAAAAGTGTGATCTAGAAGTTCAAAACCACAATCTCATGAATTTTCCCTTTCTTTCTTCCTATCCTTATATTTTGTGGCAAGGAGTGTGTTTTTCAAGTTTGTCTTCATAACTTTAGGAGTTTAAGTTCGGTTGAAGCTTTGTTTGCTTATTTTCAGTGGCAGTTTCTTGCTATTTTTTAATTGAGTTGATCTCAAGTATGTTGGGAAAAGTGTTTCTCAAAGTTATTCGATGAATGTAGTGGAATAACTATTATGCTGGGACATTTTAGTAACCTGAAGAATATTGGAATGCCATATTCTTATCCAATATGTGCATTTTATTTTTTGTTATAGAAGTAAAGCAAGCTATGAAGAAGATGAATAATAGTAACACAGTTGGATCAAATAACATGCCAAGAGAAGCATGGAAATTCAAGAAGAGAGCTTTTGTGGTAAAATTATTTAACATGATTTTTATTTTAAGAGGGAACCCTGAAAAGTTGGGAAAATTATAAAAGATCAAGCTAATGTGCTATGCTATGAAACTTTGGGAGAGGGTGAGCAAATATTAGTAATAGAAGCAAGGTTTTTGGAAACTGTTTTGGTTTATGCTCTATGGGTTAGCAATAGCAGCCATCTACTTAATGAGGTGCCAAATGGTAAGGTCCCTAGACAAATTAAAGAATTTGCATGTGATATTTATAGAGTTGGGAAAAAAAGTATGACAGAGTTTTGTGAATAAGTTTTGTGGAGGATTTTAGAAAAAGGAATCTGGGTTGCTTATGTGTAGGTTATTAAGGACATGTATTTTCAAGAAAAAAAATACGTGTTAGAACTTGTTTATGAGATACTCGCCAGTTTTTTCAATTATACTGCACTAAATCTAGGATCTGCAATTGCCCCTTATCTTTCTGTTCATTTGATGGATAAACTGACAAAGCACGTCAAGAAGAGGTGCCATGGTGTATGTTATTTATAGACGATATTTTCTTGGTGGATAAGGCAACAGAAGGATTGAATATTAAGCTTAAATTGTTGAGGAACACCTTAGAATTCAATTGTTTCAAGTTGTGCAGATTGAAAATCAAATATATGGAAATTCAGTAAAAATAGAGATTTTTTTTTAATTTAGCATTAATTTTTTTTCCTTTTTTAATCAAAGTAGCATTGGAGTAGAGATTTTTACCAAAGTAGCATAAGATATAATCTGAGCCTCAGCTGAGACAGACCCCCAAGTTCAACAGGTGGGTCTACCGAAATGATGCATGTTGAAGCTAGCTACAATCGATTGAAACTTTGAGATAAAAATAATTGAAAGTGCGCACAGACACACACACACATGTATATTATGAGCATGTGGATGATGTGTAATGTTTGTAAATTAATAAATGTTAGCAAGTTTCCAGTGGTTTGGCTAGATGGATATACAACAACAACAACAACATATCCAGCCGTTATCCCACTATGTGGGGTTGGCTACATGAATTCTAGACTTCTATGTGGGTTACATCCCAACAGATAGTTTGTCTAAAATTCATATTTGGATCCGACTAAGTTTTACGCTGGCTGTCGGCTACCTAACGCAACCCTCCTCTTTTATCCGGGCTTGGGACCGACAGTGGATAATATCCCCTGGCGGAGTAATGATGAAATGAAGTTTGAACACCATCTTCACATGGAGAAATTTCATGAGATGGTGGTGAATGAAGATAATTGATATAGTTGTGTTCCATAACTTAGTTGACATGGTGAAACCAACAAGTACAATATGGAAACACAACATTGGCTAGATGGATATACGATGATTTTAATTTGGCGTAAGATTGTTAATGGATGGAGAAAATACGTAGAGCAGTGGGCAGCAAATGGAGGAGTGCACGTGGGTTGAGATGAATTAGATGATGCTTGTTGAATAAAACCCGCTAGTTAAACTGGCGGGTTCGCTTTGGCAAAGACTTGCCAGTTCAATTGGCAGGCCTCTTTCGACCTAGATTTGGATCGCACCTGATGCTACTTCTGTAAAAATCTCTAATGTGGTGCTACTTTGATGGGAAAAAAAAAAAGGAAAGAAAACAATGCCTATTTAATGAAAAACTCAAAATTTGAAGTGTGGATGATATCATCGTGAGACTTGAAGATCAAGTTATTTCTAGAAAAAAACTTGTTTAGATATATTAGATCGATTGTTTACAAAGGAAATATCATAGAGAGTGTTACTCACAGAATCATGCCATGGTGATTAAAATGAAAGTCTAGAATTTTATGCAATTGTAAAATCTTTTTGATGTTACCTATGAAGTTTTGTTGGATGACTATATGACTATTGCTGTATTGCTCAACACGTTGGATAATACTAACATGTGGAAAATATGTGTACAATTGAGATGAGGACGTTTTGATGGATGTGTGGCCATATAAGAGAAGACAGACTTTAAAACAAGGGTATATGTAATAATGTTGGCAATAAAGAAAAGATGGAACATGTGTCTATACGTAATAAGATTGGACATACAAGAAAAGACAACCTAGCAATGAGATTATACAAAATAGGATGGGAGTGGTGCTTATTCAAGAAAAGGTGCGCAAGATGCAATTAAGATGGTTCGAATATGTGAGATGAAGACCAATAGTTTGTAATAAAAAGGGTAAAGTAAATAAAAAAAAAAAAAACACGGTGAGAGATCCTTAGCCATGACATATGACACGATGGCTTTATAGATGGTATGACTATAGATAAATATGGTTGAAAAGTTTGACATCATATAGCTGATTTCATCTAGAGTTATTAAGGCTTTTGATGGTGCTTGTATTTAATTTTTTAGGACTCACTTCTAGGTGATGACTTAAATAATATTGTTAGTACTATATTGACATAGTTGTTGTTACCATTCCAATGGGGAAAGGGGCTCCGGTGGGTTGAGTTAAATTATGTCGATAGTTTGGTCAAAAACACTGCCTTTACCAATGTTAATTGATTTAACATTCATACTTATTTGGTTGTCCAGTACAGAAAGAAAGAAACAGAACTTGCTTGCTTGGTGAATGTTCAACCTATGCAGTTGTGGTGTTCAGAAACTATTTTGATAATATTGATTCTTTTGTTTACTTTTTTCTTTTTGTTTTTTGTTAGAGTTCATTTATCTTATATACAAATATTAAGGACATGAATTACCAAGAAGAAACGTGCATTAGGACTTGTGGATGGGATATCCAAGCTTCTCCAATTACAATTGAATTATATTGTAGACGATGAGAAAATTAAAACAGACTTATATTCAATTAGTCTACATCTTCCTTTACATACTTGGTCTCTATTTATCATGTACATAGAGAGCAAAAAAGGAAACATAAGATTTAACCCAAGAAATCAGTCCCAAAGAATCAGCCTAAACTTTCCAAATATTATGATCTCAATCTGAATCTCTCACCACAATCTCCTTCAAATCATTATGGATTTCAACACTCCCTCTCAAGTTGGATCATAGATGTTGATCATGTCCAACTTGCAGATAAACTCTTCAAAGCTAGATCTCTATAACCCCTTAGTGAATATATCTGCCAATTGTTCTCTAGTAGGAATATAGGTCATGCAGATTATTCCTTTCTCAATTTTCTCCTTTATGAAATGTCTGTCAACTTCTATATGTTTAGTCCTGTCGTGCTGGACTGGATTATGGGAAATACTGATAGTAGCTTTGTTGTCGCAGTAGAGTTTGATGGGAACCTCTACTGTGATATGTAGTTCCTCCAAAAGCTTTTGTAACCATAGCCCTTCACACATCCCTTGAGCAACAGCTCTGAATTCAGCTTCAGCACTATTTCTGACTACCACGTTCTGCTTCTTACTTCTCCATGTTACTAGATTTCCCCAAACATAAGTACAATAGCCGGTAGTAGATCTTCTGTCTTCTGCTGAGCCTGCCCAATCTGCATCTGTATAGATCTTTATCTTTTTACTGTCTCATTTCTTAAAGAATAGACCCCGCCCTGGTGAGCCCTTCAGATATCTGAGAATCTTATACACTGCTTCTAGGTGACTTCCTTTTGGTGAATACATATGCTGACTGACAACACTTACGGCGAAAGTGATGTCGGGTCTAGTGTGAGATAGGTAGATCAATCTACCTACAAACCTCTGATATCTTTCTCTATCCACAGGTTTTCCACCATCTTCCATTCTTTTTCCTACCTCAATCGGGGTATGCTTGGCTTGCAACCAAGCATACCAGTCTCAGTCAAAAGGTCAAGAATGTACTTTCTCTGAGAGACACTAATTCCCTTCTTTGATCTGGCGACTTCCATTCTCAGAAAATATCGCATTTAACCTAGGTTTTTTACTTCAAACTCTGTAGCTAAGACCTTCTTCAACCTCTCCACCTCTCCTATATTATTTCCAGTAAGTATGATGTCATCCACATACACAATCAGAATGGTCCTCCTACCATCATTGGATAGTTTAAAGAACATAGTATGATCTGACCATAGTTATTAAAGGCGCGCTTAGGCGCAAGGCGCCTTAAGGCGCCAGTTTGGCGCCTCGCCTGGGCTGAGGCGAGGCGGTTTCTGCAAGGCGCTCGCCTTTCAAGGTGAGGCGCTGAGGCGCGCCTCATGAAACCCGCGCCTGCATCCTGCCTGCATCATTTCTTCCTCTCCTCTCCAGCATCCCCTCTTCTCAGTTTCAGCATGTATACATCACTAGTTATTTACATTTCTTTAGTTTAAGTAAATGTCCACATTTTCTTTTATTTATATTTTACCTTCAATTTACTTTAATACATAAATGTAAATAAGAAAATACTCCCCATTTGGATTCAATAAAAATATCTAAAAAATCAAAATCCATAACAATAAGAAAATAGAATTTTGATTTTAGTACAAATTCAGAATTTAGCGATTTTACCACCCCAAAATATATACCTACTATTTTTTGAAAAATTCATTAAAAATCATTTTAACAACAATGAATATTAACTATCAAAATACCGAGAGTTAGTTTTTCAAAATGAAAACATTTTCTTATATGTCTCCTTATAATGCCCTAATCTTCCAGACTTAGAAAAAATGCGCTAATCTTCCAGACCTAGAAAAATAGCATTTTTCAAAATGAAAGCATTTTCTTGATTGTGGACTTGTAGTGTTTATTGATTGTGGAGAATACTAAAGCTATTCCAAAATGTCCTCCATCAATAAAACAAGAGATTGGAGAGTACATGCAAAAGAAGAAAAATAGCAAGGAATCAGGGATGAGCAAAATATGGCACCGTAAGATGATGATTTTCAATTTGGTGAAGGGTATGATGATGATGATGATTAAAACTTCTTTATTGATTGTGGACTTGTAGTGTTTATATGTTTGTTTAGAACTTTGCACGATGATTGGTTCTTGTTTGAGTTTGAGACTTTAAGTTTGAACTTTAATGATGTTTCTAGTTTAGAAATTGGATGATGAATGAATTAACTTTGATGTTGTTAGTTTAGAATTTGAAGATAATGAAACATTAATGATATGCACGTGTTATTATTGATAATTTGATAGTTTTTTATGATTTTACAAGATTTTTAGTTTTTTTTTCTAAAAGGTGCGTCTCGCTTCGCAAAGGCGCGCCTCGCCTCGTGCCTCAGGCTCCAGGACCCTTTGCGCCTCGCGCCTTTCAGAACTATGGATCTGACTGCCCCTGTTGATATCCTTGATTCTTGATTACCTTCGCAAATCTATCAAACCACGCTCTTGGTGATTGCTTGAGCCCATATAGAGATTTCTTCAATCTACATACTCTGATTTCTTTTCCCTCCTTGTAAAATCCTGGAGGTAATGTCATGAATACTTCTTCCTCTAGCTCACCATTCAGAAAGGCATTCTTGATGTCAAACTGATGGAGTGATCAATCTAGGTTTGCTGCCAAGGACAAGAGAACTCGTATAGTATTCAGCTTGGCTACTGGTGCAAATGTCTCGGTGTAGTCAATACCATATGTTTGGGTGAACCCCTTTGCAACTAGGCGGGCTTTGTATCGCTCTACTGTGCCATCCGCCTTGTACTTCACCGTGAACACCCACTTGCAGCCCATTGGTTTCTTCCCCCTTGGCAATGTCATCACCTCCCAAGTTCCATTTTTTTCTAATGCCATTATTTCTTCCATCACTGCTTCTCTCCATTTTGGAATCTCCAAGGCTTCTTGAATATTCTTAGGAATCTGGGTTCTGTCCAGGTTAGATGTAAAAGCGCGACACTTGGCAGAAAGGGCATTGTAAGATACAAATTTAGAGATAGGATGGAGAGTACATGAATGAGTTTGTTTTCTGAGAGCAATGGGTAAGTCATCAAGATTTTTTACCTGGTCAGGATTGGGTTGTGGCTCATGAGTATTTGGAGTTATCACTGGTTCAAACTCTTTTGATGCTTCAGATGCGAGAGTCTCACCGGGCTTTGATTTAGGTCTCCTTGAGTAGACAAGTGGCTCCTTGTCTATTTGTTCTTCCACATCTCCCCCTGAGTTCAAGATTTCGTCTGCGTTGGACAAAGAAGGAGATGGAGATAGTATATCATAGGGAGCAGACTCAAAGAACGAAACATCAAAGTCGGTGTCTTTGTCTGAGGGACGAGCTTCACTCAAGGACTCCCCTTGAAGCGAGTAGTAGAGAGTATGCTCAAAAAATGTGACATCTAGACTAACATATAATTTATGTGAAAGAGGATCATAACACTTGTAACCCTTCTGAGTAGGAGAGTAACCAAGGAAGACACATTTGAGGGCTCTGGGGTCCAACTTAGGACGTTGGGAGGCATGAATGTGGACAAACACGATGGACCCAAAAACACGGAGCGAGAGAGATGAACAGAGCCGAGAATTAGGGAAGATCTCCTGAAATTTTTGGAGAGGGGTTGCAAATGAGAGAATTCGACTAGACATTCAGTTGATGAGGAATGCAGCAGTCAGAATGGCATCACCCCAAAAATTATTTTTCATGTGAAAGGTGAATAAGAGGGCACGAGTGACCTCAAGAATTTGCCGATTTTTCCGTTCAGCAACCCCATTTTGTTGGGGGGTGTGAACACAAGAACTCTGGTGAACAATATCGTTGGCTTGAATATAGGGGCCCAAAAACTGATTGAAGTACTCAGTGCCATTATCAGTACGAAGAATTTGAATTTTTGTGTGAAATTGGGTGTAAATCATAGTGTAAAAGTTCATGAAGACAGAACTAACCTCAAATTTATCATGTAGTAAATACACCCAATAAAGACGAGAATGGTCATCAATAAAGGTAATAAATCATTTTCTGTGGGTCCTATTGGGGACACGTGAAGGCCCCCAAAGGTCACTGTGAATCAAAGTAAAAGGCAGAGATGGTTTATAAGAACTGGAGGGAAAAATAGTGCGATGATGTTTTGCAAGTTCACAGACTTCACATTGTAAATCCAAAAGATTTTTATTCGAACAAAGTGAAGGAAACAATGTGTTTATTCGAACATTGTAACTTCACATTGTGTTTCCATATTGTACTTGTTGGTTTCACCATGTCAACTAAGTTATGGAACACAACTATATCAATTATCTTCATTCACCACCATCTCATGAAATTTCTCCATGTGAAGATGGTGTTCAAACTTCATTTCATCATTACTCCGCCAGGGGATATTATCTACTATCGGTTCCAAGCCCGGATAAAGGAGGAGGGTTGCGTTAGGTAGCCGACAGCCAGCGTAAAATCTAGTCGGATCCAAATATGAATTCTAGACAAACTATCTGTTGGGATGTAACCCACATAGAAGTCTAGAATTCATGTAGCCAACCCCACATAGTAGGATAACGGCTGGATATGTTGTTGTAAAGTGAAGGAAACAAACGTTTTAGATATTGAAAACTTGGATGACCCATTTGTTTATGTCATAACAATAGGTCACTATCCCTAGGACTAGATGCAGAATTACAAAAAGAAGAATGACACTGTTTACTCATGTGAGCGTCATCAAAGTAGTATAGTCCCTCGCATTCCTTAGCATTGCCAATCGTCTTCCCCGATGATAGCTCTTGAAAGACACAATGGGAAGACAAAAAAGTAGCTGAGCAATGAGATTGGTTGGTTAGCTAACTAACAGACAATAGATTGCAAGACAAATTAGGAACATGAATGACAGATTCCAAAGTAATAAATTCAGAGATACGGATACTCCCCTTGCCAGCTACCGAGGATAAAGTACCATCTGCAATTTTTACTTTCAAGTTGCCGGCACAAGGTGAGTATGTGGAAAATAAATGATGGGAATCAGTCATATGATCGGATGCGCCAGAATCAATAATCCAGGGAGTATAGCGCGAAGTAGTGCTAAGAGCAGTCAAAAAAGTACCTTTGTGGGCTAAGGAACTTGATGAAGGAGGCGTAGAAGACTGACCCGAGGCTTGAAAGGTTGAAAAAAGAGCATATAACTTCTCAAGTTGCTCGGAGTTAAAACCACCAGTAGTGGCTAACTGAGTATGATGGGCTGATTCTATTTGCTGTTCAGTCAAGGCTTGGTACCCATGAGGTTTATTGGGCTGCCTGGGCTTCCAATCAGCAAGCTTGCCATGTAAAACCCAGCAAGTATCTTTGGAATGGCTTGATTTTTTACTATGGTCACAAAAAGACCTTTTATTTTTTTTCAGCCCAGATGTTGTGGAAGGCCCACGAGATGAAGGCCCATGCGATACAAGGGCTGAAGCCTCAGGCCTAGCCACACTCTTCTCCCTCAACATCACCTTCCGTGTACTTTCTTCTTGCCGAATTTCAGAGAAGACCTCCCAAATGGAAGGTAATGGCCGACGACCCAAGACTCGGCTTCTCACATTGTCGAGTTCTTTGTTGAGCCCAGCCAGAAACTCGTACACCCTCTCATTCTCCATCTTCTTCTTGAATCACACATTGTCACTCGTGCACTCCCAAGATTCTTCACAGCTAAGGTCCAGTTCTTGCCATAAACCTAGCATCTCCGTGTAATATTCTGTCACTTCTCTTTCTCCTTGCTTCATCTGCCACAACCGAATCTTTATCTCGAAGATTTGAGAGGCATTCTTGGCGTCGGAGTAGGTCTCGCGAACTGTTTCCCACACATCCTTCGCTGTTGGCAGGAACATGTATGTCTTGCTGATCGCTGGTCGCATGGAGTTGATCAAGTAGGAGGTGATGAGGGAATTCTCAGACCGCCATTTCTGGAAAGTCGCTACCTCCTTGGAAGATGGTTGTTTGATCTTGCCGGTAAGGAAGCCCAATTTGCCTTTGCCGTTGATGACCAGCTTGATGGATTGGGCCCATTCGCGATAGTTCTTCCCATTCAGCTTCTCTACAGTAAGACAAATTGAAGAATTTTCAAACCCACCAGTCGAACCCATGGAGGGGATTATCTCTGATTCTCCCTCCTGGGTGATCGATTGGATAGATTCATGGTTGGCGGCCATGGCTGCTAGGGTTTTAGGAGCGATCTGGGCTCTGATACTATGTAGACGATGAGAAAATTAAAACAGACTTATATTCCATTAGTCTACATCTTCCTTTACATACTTGGTCCCTATTTATCATGTACATAGAGAGCAAAAAAGGAAACATAAGATTTAACCCAAGAAATCAGTCCCAAAGAATCAGCCTAAACCTTCCAAATATTGTGATCTCAATCTGAATCTCTCACCACAATCTCCTCCAAATCTCCTTCAAATCATTATGGATTTCAACATATATCAATGATTTGCCTTGAGTTCTTACTTCCCTTTTCATCTGATGGTCAAACTCACAAAGCACATAAAAAAAAAAAAAAGTGTCTTGGTGCATGTTATTACCATTTTTTTTTGGATAAGTGGATAACGTCTCATCGTGAGAGCCTCCACCTACCGGCCTCACAATGTGGTAAAAAAGGTAAATCAGGGAAACCTGATGGTCCTCGGTTTCGATCCCGGGTGTAGCATGCAAACGTGATGGCATGGCACCAAGCGGGAGTTGCTAGAACCATCAGGCCAAGCCCCTGGGGGCTTGGTGCATGTTATTTGTTGATGATATTTTCTTCATAGACAAAAGAAGACGTGAATAACCATGACTTGATATGAATATGTAGAACAAAAATGATCATAACAACAACAATCACATACCTTAATTCCCTTAGTTGGGGTTGGCTAAAAAATGATTGTACTAACATTTAATGTGAATTCTACACAAGATTTGCAATATACATGATATTATTATAGGCTTCTATTTTTGTGGTTGGACACATGGCTCAAGATATACTTTTGCGTCTTATTTTGATGTCTTTTATTTCTTTTATTTTGCATAGCCAAACTCTTGGTGTTCTCTGTTTTCTATTTCTAGGCTATATCTGTCAAGTTTGGGCTATCTTTAATTTGAAGAATACAATTTTTTATTGGTGTTTTCTATGTGGTTCAAAATTTTGAATTAGCTTATATAATATATATGCTATGAATTATATGGGTGAATAATTTGATCTTTTGATTCAGGTTAACCAGTTTACTTAAATTAGTCTAAGAATTCTCTCTGAGGCCAAATTAATTTTATATTAAGGGTAAAACAATACAATCCCCACAAGCATATCAAATCATACATACAAGCTCTAATCAGATCTTATACAGACCGAAAATGGGCGGTATGATAGAATCATCAAACTCCTCCCGCTGGTACTACCCGTGTCCAAAATCAGCAGCATGTTCTGACTTAAATTTATCCCATTTATTTCTTCTGTTGGGAATTTTCTTATTTACTTGTATTTCTGCTTCTCTTTTATGGTGTTGTGCATGTGGTAGGTGAGTGTTTATGTTCTATATCTGGCCTCATTTTTCTGTGCTTGTGTTACAGCATGAAACAGGACTCTGCAAAAATTTACTGCAAGAATATGCACAGAAGATGAATTATGCAATTCCATTATATAACTGCCAGAAGGAAGAAAAACCAGGCAGGGTGGCTCTTTTCTCTTGCACAATTGAGATAGGAGGGATAAAGTATATTGGAGCTGCTGCAAGAACGAAAAAAGAAGCAGAGATTAAAGCAGCTAGAACTGCTCTACTGGCCATCCAATCAAGTGCGTCTGGCCCTTCCGAGCAACCCACAGGGACGTCTGTCTACACCGTTGTTCCCTGCAAAAAGAAGGCTGCTGATTCAGGGATTAGTACCCAGGAAACGGTTCTCAAGCCCAAGAAAGGTTCTTTCAAGAAGAAACCACAAAGAAAGAGACGGGTGGGAGACAGAGGTGCCAACATCAACATTGGGGGCATGGGTAATTTGGACGCTAATATTGATCATCATGATGGGATGCAATTGGATCGATCTGGTGCATCGGGGATCCAAGTAGCAGATTCTGGGTATCTGACTCTGCATCATGATGTTGCTTCGGTTCTCAATCATATTGGAGACAGGGAGTCAACTGCTCCGGCATTCTATAAAGGCACCATCGGAACTCCGAATCCTAAAAAAACTGCTACATCAAATGGAGACAGCGTAACTTCTTTGGTCGGTGGGGTGAATACATTCCCTGGAATTTCTTCTATGTGTCAGGGAGAAGTGCCGAGGGTCATGGACGGCTTAAACCAGACGGCGTGTGGTGGCAGTGCCGGGTCGAACCAAGGATAGGGCAGTAGCAGATCTATCATTTAAGAGAGAGAGTTTTGGTGGCATTAGGTAGCGATTACAGTATTGGAAGTGTCATTCTGGAGATTAATGGTGGAATGCAGTATCTGGAAACAGGTCAGACATAATTCAAATAGCCTGAGGAGGAATTTAGTTTTGTCTATTTGATGATGAAGATGTTTGTTTAGGCCATTCGTTGAGAGGGTTTATCTGATGCTGGGAACGGGAAAGAAAAGATATTGCCTTTATGCTTTCAAATTCATAGATTATAAACTGTTATTGTTGGACCCATTTGGTTAGCTTTTGAATTTACATGACCATTGTATGCATAAAGCAACTATTTGTTTATTGCTGATGGTCATTGTAGACTTTTTCAGGTTTATTAGGGTGCAATATATTTATATATACATATTAACTATTGGTGCTTGAATTCAGGGGACTTTTTCATTTGTGTTGGTGCTTGGTTGCTTGGATTGGTTATTTCACCAGCTCATAGTTTTTGTGATATCTTTGAATTGATTTCTCAAATTCAATATTTATTGTATGTTTTTCAAATTTTGCAGTTTCTGGAAATCGTGGCTTGAAATTGCAATTTTTTTGGGGCTTATTTAGGTGAATTATTTATTCCAAACCATGAATTTGTTCTAAGCATGAACAAAATTTTGTGAGTTTATTTTTCTGAAGAACAAAAGTTTGTATCAAAATCAGCAATATCATGCTACTATGTTTTATGTTTTGTAATAAATTAATCTTTTTATTTTAATATGTCTTATAGTAACCATTAAAATTTTACTTTTGCTAAAACTTAATTCTCTGTTACACATTTTATTAAATTATTATAACATAAAAAATACATAAAAAAAAAAAATCAACATAAAAGTAGGGATTGTCAATATCTATAGTTGATAATTACTGCTACAGGCCTAATGGTAGAAGAAGCTGTCGTTGGGTTCTTTTTTCTTCTTCTTCAATAATCAGATTTTTTTTCAAGTCAATTTTCCTTTAATTTCTCAATTTTTTTTTGTTGAAATCAAAGAGGTTATTCTCTTCATCTATTAAAATTTTATTACAAATTTCATATATAAGTATAATTATATATATATTTGTATAAAAACATGATATAAACATAAATAATACTTGAGTTGACGCTCTCTTGCAAACGTCTCTCCAAATGGGATCAAATGCATTCGACTCAATTCTAGCACCCTTTATGTCTAAAACTATAGTCATAATTTTATGAAATGCCAAGCAAATCATTTTTCTTTGATGCAACATGAATAAACAAGTTTCATAGTTAGGGAATAAGCAGAATTACGCAATTATATTATTTATGTAGCATGTAATTTGAAACGTGACAATGAAACTCTCTTCTCAAGTTTGGAGCCACATGCTCAAGCAAAGTTGGGGAGGTCCAACGGCAAAGAAAAGTTTCATAAATAGAATGTTAGTTTTAGTGATTTGTAATTATTTTATTACCTGACCAAAGTCTACTTTAATGTTTAGCATAGACTCGAAATGCAGAATGTTATAGTGGGGGCTTCCATGAGGCCTGGGGGCCCTCCTCTTGGCTGCTTCAACTTTATGGCTCGCCACGTTGTGGCTGCTAGGGTTGCTATGTGGCATTTCTTCCTCTTTGATTATTTATTTATTTTTTATTATTTTGACAGGCATAAAAATTTCTCCCGTATGCTCGCGTGCACGCTCAGCTATGCACCCTCGCGCTGACAACCCCGCAAGACTCGGTCAAAATCGCTTTTGATATGCCCGCCAAGAAAATTGGGCCACCCGACACATGGATGCCCCTCCTATCACTATAAATAGAGGGTTTTTTTCCTCTCATTCGGTATGCAATTTCTCACAGTCATATCTCCTTCTTGCATTTGACTACTTTACATTTTCAAGAGACTAATTTAGGCATCGGAGGGTCTACGTGAGGATCCTCACCTGCGCCTCTAACCGATCTTGTTTCTTGAATAGGTCATCCATCGCTCTCAACCTAGCCAAGGGACTCATCCATCATTATTGTTACCCTTGCGAAACTCATCCATCACTGTTGCCACTCTCGGGAGACTCATCCATTGACGTCACTCCACCTCGAGAGACTCACTCATCTCTCCCGATAATTACTCATCGTTTGGATAATCCACATGTCATCCATCGCCCAAAAGAGTCATCCATCCTCTGAGTTAGTCATCCCTCGCTCAGATATGCCACACGAGAGTCATCCATCATTCAGATAAGCCACACGTGGGTCATCCATCGATAGTTTCCCATCTATGAATTTATTGTTGTAACTGTGCAACAACAATTGGCGCAGTCTGTGAAAAACCAACAAAAAGCTAAGAAACCCTTATTCACCATGGCATAAACTCAAAACCGTCGACAAACTCTCTCCCATGGTGCACAATCACCTCAACAAGAGACTCTCCATCTTGTGGAAGATCAATATCAAACTTCCCATGAGAGCCAGACACCCCTCACCCATCAATTCGCTTGTGAGGGCTAGCTCCCCCTCACCCATCAGTCTGCTCATGAGAGCTAACTCCCCCTCACCCATTAATCCCCATGTGAGGGTTATCCGCCCCTCACTCAACAACCACTCCTCCTAGGGCATTCACATCTGTTAGACATTCAGTTCCAAACTCCACCACTTATCAATTCACATGCCCTTTCGGGGCCTTATTTTCCCTGTCACATTGGCTCAAGTGTACCAGCCCCACCTATGGTTCCTCTGGCTAAGTACAAAGCGTTGCGACAACAGTACATTAAAGGGATGCAAGCCTTTCGTGAAATGGTCTAGATATTGCAAGGTTTGGTTCCTCGAGCCTCGATGCCTGCTACATTGAGAAAGTTTATACCAGAAACAGTTCCGTCCAATGGGGCACATCAAAAGGTTCTAAGAAATGTCTCTTATCGAGAGGCTACTCCCGACTCTCATGCTCAATTTGCCCTTTCTCGAAACAACTGACCAAGGTCTCCTACTTGAGAGGCTTCTACCCAAACCTCCCCCTACCAAGAAAATCAAGAAGGGGCCGGACGTCAAAAGACAGGTGGGCGAAGCCCTCATAGGGGGAGATACTTTGAGATAGTGGCCAACACCCCCATGGAAGGAGGACAAAACTCTTCTAAACTAGTGTCAAGGTGAAATGATGATCTTAATGACAACCCTACGACCTTTAGTGCCCAGGAGACAACGGATATGAAGAAAATGATTGAGCAGGTGTTGCAGCAAAATAATTTATTACCAGTTTCAAAAGGGCAATCACGAGGGAGGCTGCCATTTGTGGTGGAATTAATGGAAAAGCGCTTGCCCAAAAAATTTAAGATGCCCCAAATAACCCCTTACTATGGCAAGGATGATCCTTATGATCACATGCAGAACTACGAGTCTTTGATGATGCTCCATGGATGGGACAACGTGATAATGTGTAGGGCCTTCCCGTTAACCCTAGTTAAACATGCTTGGGCTTGGTTTCATGGTTTACCTGAAGCATCCATTTCCTTGTTTGGGCAGCTAAAGGCGGAATTTATCAAAGCATTCATTATTAACAACTAGAGGAAAAAAGACGCGACATATCTTCTTAGCATTCGATAGGAGAGCAAAGAGACCTTATGCCATTATGTGGATAGATTCCGGAATGCAACGCTTGAGATTCACAACCTACCGATTGAGATGACAGTGTCAACCATGTTCCAAGGGCTGCGACTGACGTCTTTCCAAGAATCCCTGTCTCTGGACCTGTCAAAATCCTTGGCAGATTTGTTTGTCAAGGCCAATAAATATATACATCATACAGAAGTAATGAGGATTGTGGCAATAGATGAAGATAGAGAGCGAAAAAGAAAGGAGTGAGATATTGAAGAAGACCTTAATCGACGACAAGAGAGGGCCTGAAGATTGGATGATGTCAGGGCCTAGTTCAATCACTATACTCGGCTCACCCAACCTTGGTCTGCCACATTGGCAGCCATAGAAGGGTCAGGGCTAATCAAACTTCCAAAGGCTATAGGAAGAATCAGGATAAGTATTGTCGATACCATAGGACTCGTGGCCATTCCACTGATCAATGTCAAGAATTGAAAAATCAAATTGAGATGCTTATCCAGGAAGGACACTTTCAAATATATGTACGAGAAGAAAAGGGAAATAACAAGGAGCCACAAAAAAAAGGGAAGAGAGGCTTGAAATGCATGAAAGATATAATCCAAGAGGCCTGAAATGCATGAAAGATATAATCCTTGACAGGAAGAGAGAAGAATCGACCATAGACAGAATTCCCCTTTGGATAATGAACCAACACATCAGGTTATACACATCATTTTGGGCCATGAAACCTTAGCTGGAGACAACTCCTCTTCCCGAAAGGCCTATGTCCGTTTAGCCTACCAGGTCAATTCAGTAAATGAGGTTAGACAAAATGAAGAGCCCAATATGTTCAGACCTACTAACAGAGGAGATGTAATCATTCCTCATGATGACCCAATGGTAATATGAACTGTCATTGCAAAGCACCCCATTGGGAGAATTTTGGTAGACAGTGGCAGCTCAGTTAATCTCATTTTTTGGAATTACTTTGAACAAATGCACATTTCCCAAGATCAACTAAAAAGGGTCTCTTCCTCTTTATATAGTTTCACCAGGAAGACTATCCCAGCTATTGGATCAATTCAATTGGCAATCACATTGGGCTCTGATCCCCAGAGCACAACACGCCAGACCAACTTTAGGGTGGTTAAAGCCTCATCAACTACCTACAATGTAATTTTTTATCGTCCCCTGCTCAACGCCATGAGGGTCGTAGTCTCTTCCTACTATTTGTTGATGAAATTTCCTACACCTCAATGAGTGGGACAAGTCCGAGAGATCAACAGAAAGCCCACGCGTGCTATGTTGCATCTACAAAAGGGAAAAAAGGTGAAGAGACTTTATCGATTGCCAAACAAACTATGCAAGACTAAGTTGTATTATTTCCTTCATTTCTATTATTTGCATTGTAATAATGTGAGTCCAAAATGGGATTGTGGACGTTAGCATATTAGTTAAACCAGATCGAAATGCTTATACTCACTCACGCAAATAAATTATCGTTATTGCGTCTGTTATTATCTACCAAGTCCTTTTCAAACGAAAGGCCTATTGCCCCGCACATAGCTTGGCAACAAGGTGAAAGCTAAAAGCCCATTGTCCTGCTCATAGCCCGATAACGGGGTGACAACGAAAGACCCATTGCCATGCACATAGCCCAGCAATGAGGTGAAAGCCAAAAGCCTGTTGTCTTGCTCATAGCCCAACAACGGGTTGAAAGCGAAAGGCCCATTACCTTGCACATAGCCCGGCAACGAAGTGAAAGCTAAAAGCCTATTGTCCTGCTCATAGCCCGACAATGGGGTGAAAATGAAAGGTCTATTGCCCCGCACATAGCCTGGCAAAGAAGTGAAAGTTAAAAATCCGTTGCCCTGCTCATAGCCCGACCACGAGGGAAATAACAAGGCCATTGTCTCGCGCGTAGTCTGACAATAGGGGAAAAATAATACATTGTCCAGCACATAGCCTCACAATGGGGTGAAAATAAAATTATTATCCCGCAAAAATTGTTGCCCCACGAGCAACCTACGTCGCTTCGCTAAGTGACCTAAGGCTCGTTGCCCTATTACTAGCCCGACAACGAGGTAAACACAAAATGACCTATTGTCTCCCTCACGGCTCGAGAACAAAGAAACACATCCCATTGTCTCGCAAGTAGCCTGGCAATAAGAAGGTATAAGACCATTATCCCGTGATTAGCCATACATCGAGGAAGCATAATATCAGTGGCCTCGCAAGTGACTTATGTGGCTTCGCCTATCATTCGATTGGCACAATAGCCATTATCCTACATGAAGAGATGTCATATTGCAAGTAATCTGATAAACCAGGAAATGGAATGCCAATTGTCATGAACACTCATGGATTCGGAGAAAATTCCCCAATATGCTAGTTCATCTCTCGGCAAAATAAATATATGAGTCAATAATGACATGGTCACTCTTGACTTGATTTGAAGATCTTTCCGAGCCCACATCACCTCAGGAGCTGGAAGTGTATCATGTTTATACTCCTAGAAGATGAAGAATTGAATGCATGGACTATCGCTGCAAGGACAGGAGCTTCAGCACATCATGCGAAGACTCTGCCACATCTTTTCAAAACCATTGGCGCTTATGAGAAGTCAAAATAAGAAAATGCCAGAGCAACAATAACACTGAAGACTTGATGAAACAATGGTCAAATGAGAAGCACAAGCCTCAGTTTATAAAGGCACACAGGGAGCAGAATGCCGAAGACAGCTACGAAATACGTTAATGATGAGATTGCTACAAAATAAAAGAGGAAAAGTAACCTCTTAAAAATAGGGCAGTGCTACAGGCAGAATACTCTTCCTCCCGAGAGACTCGACAGAAGGAGTATGGAGTAATTCTTATGCTTGTCAAAATAAAAAAAATAAAAAAATATCAAAGAAGATGAAATGCCACGTGGCAACCCTATGAGCCAACATGTGGCAGGCCATGAAGTTGTTGCCTGGCTGTTTCATGCAGCCAAGGGGCCCCTCCCAAGCCTCATGGAAGCCGTCCTTTCCCCCCCTTCCCCACTCAACCACGCAACAGGGTGGCCAAGTAAAAAGGGAGGCAGTTCCTCCCCTTCCACGCTGTGACACAGCAGCGTGGCTAAGGACGAAGAGGGGTTCCACCCCTCACCGTTGAGACTCAGGGGTACTTCACACCCCCGAGGGAGGTTGCTCGGAGGTGCCTAATGCGTGCACCCGCATATGCTCGCGTGCGCGCTTAGCCATTCACTCTCGCGCCAACAACCCCTCAAGACTCGGTCAAAATTGCCTCCGATATACCTGTCTAGAAAATCAGGCCACCTGATATATGTATGCCCCTCACATCGCTATAAATACGGGGTTTTTCCCCCTCATTCGATATGAAATTTCTCACACTCAGATCTCCCTCTTGCATTCAACAACCTTATATTTTCAAGAGACTAACTTAGGCATCAGAGGGTCAGCGCGGGGATTCTTACATTCGCCCTTAACCGATCTTCTTTCTTAAATAGATTATCCATCACTCTCGACCTAGCCAAGGGACTAATCCATCACTGTTGTTACTCCCGGGAGACTCATCCATCGCTGTTGCCACCATCGAGAGACTGATCCATCGTTGTCGCCCTACCCCGAGAGATTCACCATTCTCTCCTGATAATTACTCATCATTTGGATAATCCACACGTCAGTCATTGCCTGAAGGAGTCATCCAACCCCGAGTGAGTCATGCATCGCTCAGATATGCCACATAAGAGTAATCCATCTCTCAGATAAACCACACGTGGGTTATTCATCTGCAGTTTCTCATGTACAAATTTATTATTGTAACCGTGTAACAACAAATTTGAAAATTTGAACTTCTTAATACAGATTATGAATGAAATTAGATTCAATACGTGAAAATGAGTCCACACACAAAGACCTTATCTTAATAAATTAAACCAAACATAGGAGTTTAAGTGAAAACGCAGGCCACTAAGAAGTATTCGCTTAGAAAAATAATCTATTGTAAATTTGGGGTAAGTAAATAATGAAAATGAAAGATAAAACAAATGGAAATTTTGAAATCAAGGTATAAATCATAAGGATTGGTGAGGGATTTTTATAAGAAATGTTTTCAGAAAGAAAAAACTTTATAAATTAAGACATAACAACACACTCTAAGCGATGGGTGTTTTGACTTTGAACTCATAAGTGAGTTAAATTGAATTGAGATTTGAACACTCTAATTAGATGTTTGATAAATAAAAAAAAATAGTCAAAATGAGCGTGATAGAAAAAATGGGTTTTTATAAGAAATGAGTGTGACTTGTGTTAAATTAAGCTTTACCGTACCAAATCCCCTTGAATGCACAACTATAAATTTTTCAAAGCCTAATTATATTTATAAAATAGCCTATGCAATGTTTATTTCATTTCATTATGACTAACTTATGTCTTTCTTAGTCATTTTATTATCTTAGCTCACCTTACCTCAAATATTTACTAAACATTAACTTTTGAAACTCACATTATTTGATTAATTTATTAAATATTTTTTTTTATAATTATTATTATTAAGATACAATAATAAATTTATTTAACTAAAAATATCATTGTCAAATCGCTTAAGTTTGTATGAAAGAAAACAATCAGAAAGTATAAGGAGGTCCCTACCCAAACATTTTGATATTTAAGTCATATTGAAAATGATGAAAACCGTATTAAAACCAGTATTAGAGACATATATTTTCTGGAATGAGTGTCTGTTTATTTATAGAGGAGCATAGAATAATCTTAAATCCACTACGATTGAGATTTTCTTAATTGATATTTATCCATGATTTTAATATCTTATTAGAATCATAATCCTTTATGAATAATATTTATTTTAACATTATAGAATTCATTAGGATTAGAATAAATATTTATCATGATATTTCGAGATCTTATTAGATTTGAAATTCTTTATGAATAATTTTTATCCTTTTTGCTTAACTCTCGAAAGGATTTATAGATGACAAAGTTATCTAATTTACGCATTGCGTGAGCCCCTTGCATACGGAAAAATTTACATCTTTTAGTTCAAAAAATTATTTCGAGTTTTTAATTTTTTTAAATTTTTTAATAAATTTTTATTTATGACACAACAATAAACCGAACTCACCTTGTTTATCTCAATATACCAAGCTCAACTCATCCTACAACTACACAAGCGTTTATTAAAATAATTCACGTAAGAGTGTTTGGAAGGTAATAACAATATTAGGACTGATTTAGTTCTTGTAAAATATTTTATGTTTTTAATTTTTTTATTAAATGGTTGAATATTTAATCAAAAGTAATAATTTAATATTTTATTTATGAATTTATATTATAATTTAAAAACATAAAAAATATTGTTTTACAAAACTATCATTTTAAAATGAATTTTATGGCTTCTTAAAACATAAAATGTTAAAGACATTTATTTGTAAAATTAGAGTTTAGCATTAGAAAATATTTTTTTTAAATTAGCCAGTGTTATACGCATTTCCTGCATCATTCTTTATGAGCTAGGCCCGGTCCAATAGGTCGACCCAATCACCCAAAGCCTTAAAAAGGGGCCCATGCAGCCTCGTCGAAGAAAACCATATGATGTGTGATTTTATGCACAATTAATTTAGACAAGTGCACCCTAGTCAAATCTGTATATAGTGATGAAAAGATGTCGATCCCACAAGAACTAGATCACAATACCAAAACGATTATAAATTAACCTAAGTTGAACCAATTAATTAATTGATGAATAAAAAGAAAAATAAATAAAAAACTAGATTCTTTGTGAGAAAAATTAATTAATGAGTGCACTAGGGTGTAGATTTCATTTAATCTGGATTATGTAATTATTTATTTAACCCGATTCAAAACCACAAATACCTTTACAATATTTTATAATTATTTGCATGTGATGGTGGATTTCCCTCAATTAAGTAATAAACTTTCTCAAGTCATATTAATTCAATTTCATTGTCAGAATTCTGAGCAAATATCAACGAAATAAATAAGCATTAAGTTCTTTGGAAACCTCTAATATTGGAAGGGGATTTGACTCACTAAGCTTCCTCAATTCCCATACATGAGCTAATCATCTTTCGATCTCATTGTCAAACATGTGATTTATATTGCCTATGCATCTAATTTATAACAATCCTTTAGTCAGTCATGCATAAATCATTAAATCATTAAGAGGTGGTCAATCTTTTAAAGTATTAAACACAACAATATAAATTCCTCACGTAAATAATAATCGGATTTTGAATCGAATCAAACAAATACTCACATAATTGCAGAATTAAAATCCATCCAAACCCTAGTTAAAATAAATTAACTAGACATTATTAACATAAAAATAAAAATAAAAATTTGAAAAAAGAGAAAAGAATGCTTCCTATCTAGATCTGAAATAGATCTGGATCGCAATTGGTGAAAGGTGCTGTCGGCTCCAATCTGTTTGTTTTCATTTGTGCGCCGTTTCACTTGTTGGCTGTGTCCACCGTTCCACTATGCGTGCCCAGAAGAAATCTCCATTTTTTTACTTTTGCGCCGTGTCCAGAAGCCCTTTCCATTTCTTTCAATCTGCGCCGTTCTCCTAGCCTCCTCCAATTGGACCAATTCCATTCAATCGTGTGTGCGGCCAGCCCTTTTTTTTTCTCCATAATATCTTATTATTATATATATATATATATGAGGCGCTGGGCGCCCCAAGCCATCCAAAATTCACCCACCCTTTAAATGTTATAATAAAATATATATATATGGACATGGAGCCCTAGCCTTCACATTCACGGCTCACTGCCAATTAATATATATATATATATAATAGTTATCTTATTATAATATTATATATAAATAATATAAAATAAAATATAATATATAAATAATAATATATATAATATTTATATACTATTAAATATAATAACTTTAATTATATTATAATATTAGTTATTTAAAATATTTATTTATTTTTTAATTTATAATATTAATTATAAAATTAACTTTATAATATATATTTTTTTCTTTTTACGCCCAAATCTTCGAATTTATTTCCTTTGCTGGATTCCTACAAAACAAGATTAAAACAATGTAAATTTCATATAAACACACATTTATGTAGGAAAAATAGCACAAGATTAAGATAAAAAATAAATAAAAATATGTATACAATTAAGCCCTATCACCATACACCACCAAAAATTCGCAGCTCATAAAGCAAGCTCCACAACGAGCTTCCGGTGAAGCCTTTTGCGAGCTCTCCCCGATCGACTAACGAATTCCCGGTTAAACCCTCAATTTGCTGGACCATAAGATCGCTGGCCTAATACCTTCAGCTCGCACAAAAGGCAAAGCTCTGAGAAGTTAGAGGTAGGGTCCATGTACTTTATCTGCAACAGCCCATGCTCCTCGAGATGAAGATCCCACTTACGATTTTGTACAGATGAAAAGAACTATTTGTCCCCCGTTATACCATCTTTATATTTCTATATGTTATCCAAATTGTAAAGGCCCCTGGTTATAAATAGGGGACAAAAATATCATGAAGGGGACAGGAGGAATAATCAGATACCGCCATTCTGAAAGAATAATTTGAGTGCGAGCGTGAAGTAGGCATTGTTTTGGCCGAACCACGTAAAAATTGCTAGCTGTTCTTCACTCATATCTAGATCTTTGTTTTCTTTTTCTTCTTACCATTTTTTCAGTGTTACTCATTGCAGCCTAAAACGAATTACAGTCGGCTGAAATTGAACGTCAATAGCCAGATTCATAAATTTTAATTAAAAAATTTTCAATGTATTTTTGATATTTAAGAAAAGAAAACACTTGGGACCCTTTCAGTTATAGAAAGTATTTTTTAAATCTTTACTCTAATATTTTATATTTTAAAAAGTCATAATATTTACAATTAATTTTTTTTTAAAGAAACAAAAGAGGGTATTGTTCCTTCCTAACTAAAAGGAGTGATCGGCACCGCACGGGCTCCAACGACGGTGATGGGTCCGTCCGGGGGGGGGGCTTGCACCTGCAAACACTTCGACACTCGAGTGAGTAAGAGAGTAAGGATGAGCTATTGTCTCAATAGATCAGAGGGCAGAACATATCTTAGCTCTAAAAAGAGCTAGGGTATATAGGAGGAGGAAATGTCCTCCTGCATGCGTGCGTCGTGTGTCTGCATATGATGGGACGGACTATTCGACGTCGGTGGAGGTTCTCAAGTGATAGCATGGTGGCGACATGACTCTCATTAATGTGGATGAGATCTGTCAATGATGAGGATGGGATCTGGGGCGGTCGCACGGATATACAGTGAGAGTTGCAATGATGTTGCGGTAGGCTGGAGTATGACCAAGAGATGGGTCAAGAGAGAGGGCCAAGATTGGGCGCAGACGGTCCACAGCCCCCCAGGTTGGATGCTCAGGAAGCAAGCGTTTGAGTTAGAGAAGGGAGGCTTGTGCAATTTTGTTGTATATGTTAGTTTTGGAGAGTTGGATTGCCATTAAAATCTGATCGAGGTGGACAATTGAGCTAACTTAGGTTTTGCTTGAATAGATGTTGGCTCTAGAGTCGTTTGAGGTTTTGAGTATGCTTCTAGGGGTGGGTGCTCTAGTTATGGTTGTCCTCTCAATCCTCGTAAGATAGGGATCAGATCCATTTGTGGAGAAAGCCCCCTAATGAATACGACACGTGGAATTCCGGGGTATGGGGCGTCATGCAGAGAAGACAAACCGTCGTAGTTATGAGTGGCGACTCATGATTCCCCTCGAAGATTTGAATGTGCGACTGGTGGCATGCTTTTAGCGCTCGCTAAGCACCTGATGGCGTTTTGCTTTCTTCCGAACGCAACATATGGAAACAGTATAAAGGGTACGTCCACTCTCTTATGAGTTTTCACTCTTCTTCTTCCTTGTATCAAAGGTGCGCTGCTTCTTTGAAGTCTTCCTCTTAAATCATTTCTTGAGGCTGGATGGCTCATCGTCTTAACAAAGAAATGTTAAAGGCCATCTTTGAAGGAAAGAAAGAAATTTCTAGCGGCGCTAACGAGGGAGATGCCTCTTTCTCGGCCGCGGATCCTGCATCTGTCGTTATGCCAGTCCTCCTGCCTTCTTTTGGTGTTGCTTCGGCGTTGCATTCTAAGGGCCCTGCTATTGATGAGAGGCAGTTGTCAGTTAGGAAATGCCAAAGGGACACTAAAGGTGTTGGGCTGTTTGTTGGCACGCCTTACGTGGGTGTGTCTAACCCTTCTGCCTCTAGGGATCGATGGGGGTCGTATCGTTGGGTGGAGGATCAGGCTTTGGGGGTGGTGGCAGAATGTCGCGTGCTAGAGCTCAAGTTCTGGGCATAGATAGGTGACCTCAAACGGCTACATTGGGAGGAGATAGGATAGGTACGAGAGGTGGCGGAATGTAAATTGGGAGATGAAATGGCTAGGGCGACAGTTTGCATGAGTTAGCGGTTGGAGGAGGCAGAGACATCACTAGTTCGTTGCCATGAGGTCATAAGTTGACTCCGTCGCCATAGCGAGGATTCCAAGGCGGAGCTTTGCGATTCGAAGGCGGAGATTGCCCATATGAGAGCGACGCTCGAGGCTGCTTGATCGGAGGCAAAGGTCGATAGGGCTCAGATGTTGGAGGCCATAGACGGGTATTTGGAGGGCTACGAAAAAGCCCTACTCCACGTTTAAACTTTGTTCTCAGGCTTAGACTTGCAGCCTTGCAAACCGTGTATGAGAGTCGAAGTTGGTCGTCTTGTTAACCTGACCAAATGGTCTTGCTTAAACTTCAGGGGGAACACTCGGAGTTGAGGCAGACCGAGCCGATGACAATGTTGCTAACGATGCCAAGGCTCGAGCCGAGTTGGGCTAATTTGCTGGTTTCCTTCTTTTTCACTAGCGTAGGTTTCTTTATGTTTTCTTGGTAGCTCGGTTTTATCAGGGTTTGTGATTTTGTAGCCTGCTACTTTTGTCGCCTTTTGACTTGAAATGCAATGCTTAATTGTTTTTTTTTTTTATTGTAAGACATTTTCTTTGTTCTAATTTTAGTGTGTCACGGTTTTACCTAGCCGGGTTTGGCCCTTGAACGTTGACGCAACGACTCCTAAGTTAAGTGCTACGGCTATAAAAAATGTTTAGGGGTGCCCTTTCTGGAGTTTTACAGAGGTTCAGGGGAAACATGTACATGGCTCGAGATTCGAGGTTATAAATGAGGTGACGCTTCGACGGAATTAGGCGTGGTACTTGGGAAACACTTCGTTGTTTGGGCGTTCTATTAACATGTGGAAATAGTTGAATGGTCATGGTGGAAGTGACCCCTCGATTTTCGGGGCGCGAATGTGATCGAATTGATGGCACAATTTTTCGGAGCTTAACCGTTTTTAATTTTTAGGGGACGGCGAGGATCTTCTGACCATTGGGTGATTGCGCTTATAAAAAGGGGGAGGAAAGCCTTGGTTTCTTCTCAAGCTGTCTATACTCGTTTGCACCTTGTTTTCGAAGATTAGGGAAATGGGGTTGATGGCTTGTAGTGGGGT
Source organism: Diospyros kaki (assembly GCA_036245055.1). Lineage (NCBI taxonomy): Eukaryota > Viridiplantae > Streptophyta > Magnoliopsida > Ericales > Ebenaceae > Diospyros > Diospyros kaki. Next base: position 11,709,950 of record BSEG01000015.1, on the reverse strand, counting down.
TTTTTTATGTGGGATGGGTGTTTCCTTTGGCGATTTCACGGATGGCGACTTCATGGATGGCACAGCAGAAGTCGAGAGGTCTGCAGGTAAGTGTGTTTGGATGAGAGCAGTACTAGGATGGTGAGACATGTTGCTTCTAAAATGGGTGATTTGGCTTTCTCAGAGTTTGTCTTCGGCGAAAGCACCATGTTCTGATGTCTGAGTACTTTGATTCTTGATGCCAACATCACCAAGTCAAAATTAGGGTTTGTTTGACTGCTCTAAGGTTGAAAGTGAAAATTTTGACATCGCCTGGGTGCAAGGTCCTGTTGGACTCTCTCCCGGAGCGGCAGCTGGGCTGGCGGTATCCAACCCCTTTGGGGACAAGATGTCAGGCGGTACAAAAGAGTTTCAGCCTTTGCCAAGCTACCTGTGGGGGAAACTATTACTGATGATTGTAAGGAGAGTGCGTCATGTAACGATTGTTGTTTGGCTTTTGCCCATTTTAGAAGTTTGTGTCCTATTTTTCGTTGTGTCGTGATAGGCAAACATAAAAATCATTGCTGATATGAAGCTTGTAAACAAATTTAAATTTTGTAATGAAATGTAGGTATCTTTCGGGTACCTTGTTTTTCGTTGTGTCTCGCACGCTCTACTTGGCGATAGCATCTCTTAACCCTTCTGGTTGTGTCTGGTATCGGGTAATTTGTAATCAGATTGAGGTGGACTTGAGGTCATATGTGCTTGTCTGATATAAGGCATGGCTCTATAAGGTCGAGGCAGGCTCGAGGCGCCTAGAGCAATGGCGGGGTTGTGCCTGAGATTAGCGCGAGGCGGACTAGCCATGTTGGTCTGGGTCCTAAACACGGTTTAAAGGAAGATCAAGCTTGTCTCGAGGTCCTGTGTGCCTGTTTGATACAAGGTGTGGCTCGATAGGGCAAAGGCAGGCTCGAAGCCCCTACAACAATGACGGGGTTGTGCCTGAGATCTGCGCAGGGCAAATTAGCCATGTTGGTCTGGGTCTTGAGCACGGCTTAAAGGAGGACCGAGTCTGGTAAAAGGTCTTGTGTGCCTGTCCGATACAAGGCATGGCTTGATAGGGTCGAGGCAGGCTCGAAACGCCTAAAGCAATGACAGAGCTGTACCCAAGCAATGACAGTGTGCTTACTCATGCTTGTATTTTGAATTGCTTTAGTAAAAGGTGGAATTTTGGAAATACCTTGGAATATCCTGTTACCCTGTCGCTTTGACTAGTGGTTTGTTTAAATGACCTTCTTCGTTGGTGTGAGTACTTGGTGGGTCGAGATTACGTATGACTTTGTCTTGTTTTGAGTTAGTCAAGCAGGGTCAAGGCGATCCTCATTGAGGTGATATCAAGGTGACGCGAAGAAGGATATATGCCGAGGGTTCCTGGGGGCTGCTAAGAAGTAAACTTGGGTTTGTACTTGTGCAAATACATGATAAGTAATAAGTGAAAGTAATTGTCTTTGATTTAGTGAAGTGTGTTGTAACAGTGAATCCCTGAAAGGATGGTTGCTTAGCAATGGTGCGCTCGTGAATTGGCCATGTTCTTCAATCTAGGTGAAGGTTTCTTTTTGGGCTTGGCTAGGTGGCAAATTCTGTTGTTGATGCTGTTGGTGATCTAACAAGGTAGGTTTGTCACAGATGGACTGCTTTTGGCAGGGGCTCGGGCTTTCAGAATGGAGTTCTTGGCGACAATCCTTTGACGGTTGGCTTTGCCGGTCTAACTCTGCCATGTGCACACTAGGGTATGGGGCTTGACTAGTTGCTCTTACTGCTCGACTGCTCCCTTGGGGGGTTTACTTCATTTATTTTCCTTGCTAAGCTCAGGGCCCCGAGCTCTGAGGCTGTCTTGGTAGCATTGCCGGACCTCTTTCTGATTGGCGTGAATGGCTCCGACCTTGGTATCTGATATTGGGAATTTCATGGCTAGATGGGGAGTGGATACTATTGCACCAGGCTGTTGGGAAGGAGGCGACTGAGAAGTGCGTTGTATGGTGTCTGTCAGTCAATGACTAGATATTGGACCCGAATTGTTTTGATGAGGGGAGTTATAATACCCTGCTTTTCCTGAGTGTGTCACTATGCTGAGGCCCATCATATAAATACACATTTTCTTTCCTTTATACATTTCTTAAACCTCGAGTACCATATTTCAAAGAGAAATCCTCAACATATCATTACAAATGTAGAAGCAACAATCGAAACTTGATATGGTACATAATCAAATTCACTTTAATCATAACATAAAAATTCGTACAATTACATCATATCTTCAACAACCTTAATACATGGAGACTTGTTTCCCTAGATAACAACTAAACACCTCAAGTAGAATCATATGATACCTCAATATACATTGTCATTTCTTAACTCGACTGAAACATATCTGAATCTTCATGACCGACAAATTACCAGAACAACATGTTGAATCCATCGGACATGTCACCCCGTGCCGTCATATCTCAATCATCTTTTTGCCTAAGTTGTAAGTCTCAACTGAAACGTTTGAATGTTCTAGGGGCATAACCCGATTAGAAGATGAATCTTCTAGTGAGGGTCTAAAAATAGATACATGAATGCATTATGCAATAACATGAACAATCACATACCCAAGTGTAACTTCCTTTGCCTACCAGCTTGACACGGAATGCTAGGCAGAATCCCAACCCTTATGCAGGATAATCCTAATGTTGTTCCATCAATTACTCTTAGAGAATTATGACTACACTATCAGGGTGACATCCCAATCCCATGCACGTATATTAATATGCCAATAATATCGTGTCATGTAGAAATTACGACTTTTCATGTAATAAAATATGACAAGATGATTATAAATTTGATGGCTATCATGCTCAATATAACATATATGAGTTTTTGGGACAAAACCACTCACAAAACTATGTTTAGGATATAACTACTCACGTTTAGAACGAAGTTTGGAATACTTTGAAAAACGCACATCTCCTCGATTTGTGTGCCCGACCTCGATTTTCGTGTCAAACCTCAAAAGTTGCACAAATCACTTATTCTCGAGTACAACAAACCTATAAGACATATTTATTCAAAAAATATCTCAATACCTCAATATCTTTATATTTTTTTTATTTTCTTCTATTTTTCCTTCTAAAATTCCAAAAAAAATACCTCAATAACTATTTTCTCTAATCATTTTCCATAACAATTCATTATATTCTAAGAACTTCAAAAGAAAATTTCAGAACTTACCTTCAAGCTTCGTTTGGATTCAAAATGAGGCTGGTCATTGCAAAAACTAAGAAAGTAGGAAGGCGAATACCAAAACTTTTCGCAAAAACACTTAGATCACATTTTTATAGGAATTTTGACATTTTTTTTCACATTTTTCCAAGCAGGAACGCCGTTGTAGGCGCTGCACGTGAAGGCCATATGCCGGTCTTCTTCTCTGGCGATGGCTCACCCGAGTTTCTGGATCTTTGCACCTCGATGATCTACAGCTCTAGTCGATCATCATGGCATAGCTTGGGCTTTGAAAGGAACACCGAATATCCCTCAACTGTTTGGCCAAAGCTTCGGCTCGGTCGTTCGCCTACTTCTCCAGCCAAGTCTCGAAACCCCCTCAAAATAGCATGAAAACTCTTCAAAATTTTCAGAATTCATCCTTACTTCATGAGAAACAAAAGCCTCTTAATTTCGTGTCTCAATTCGTTCAAAAACTTGGTCGATTAGAAGCTCAAATTCCTTTAAACTTTCAACCATTTCATTATTATTTATAGCAAAACCCGAGCCTTGAAACCTCTTTGGCCGCTTAATACAAAGCCTTAGACTTCTCTACCCTTCCTAGATCAGCCTGGTGGCACCCTTACCAAATCAAAAATGCCACTTGCAGGAGCTCGACAAAACGACCCAACTTCTGGTCGGTTTTTCTTAAAATCCGACCACCCCGGTGGCCATTGTTGCCCCACAACTGACCCTAAGGCATCCCCCAACCTTCCCCTTGTAATCCCTGTGGCTAAAATCGGCAATCGGCAACCAAAAAAGCTGCTGGTCGATTTTCCATTGGCTAATCTTTTGCTTAATTCCACTTTGGCCCCTCTAGTTTTGGCTTTCTCACTTTGGCCCTTTTCACCAAGCCTCTGAACTTTTGATAATTTCCATTTGAGACCCTCAAGTCCTCAAACTTCCATTTCATTCTTGAAGATTCCAAAAAAAATTCATTTCGACCTCCATTTGGCAATTTCAAAAAACTGCACTTAGGCCCAAATCTTCATTTTGGTTGTAAACCCTGTTGTTTCTTCCTGAAACCATTGAAGGGTTGCTTTACATATCGAATATGAACCTTCTCAAGATTTCATTGACTTCCTGAAAGCCCCCCTACAATTATTTGATTTTTCAGACCAAATCACAATTGCATTTTTGCTGTATCGAAAATAATTCTTGATTCGATTTCTTTCAATGCCATAAATCATGCCTCGAAATACTCATTACTGTCATATCATTTTTCTTTGGTGTCTCAACTCCAGGGTACTCCCTGCAGTCGATTCGATCATTCATAGCGATAAAAAATTACCCTATATCCTCAATTTATCTGTAAATTCTATTTTTGCCCCAAGATAATTTACTCTTGAGTCATTTAGATATTCTTGGGGTATTACAGGAGCCGTCCTAAATGAAGTCAGTAGGTTGACGTAGCCTCTTACACCTATCTGTTCTCTAGAAAAAACAATCAAATTTCTGTGGAATGGTCTTAGTTCATTTTCGGAGATTCGCATTTTATTTAGGGTTGACAGGTATAACAGGTCAGTCGAGCTGTCCTGATCCACGAGGACTTTCTTTACGAAGAAATTTGCGGTGACGACCAAGATTACCATGGGATCATCGAGATTTTTGTCAATATCTTCGAAGTCCTCATCGGTGAAGGAGATTATGGGGTGTCGGGCCATTCTTCTCGGCTTTCTCTCGGATTTATCTATTGACATTACTGCTCGGCTGTGTTGTTTCCTTGATGAGCTCGATTCTCTTTCGTCTGCGAAACCTCCGGAGATGGTGTCAATGACTCAGGCTATTGGGTTCCCCAAGAGTGGCCAAGCGTTTTGCCTGCTTGGGGCCGTCTTTAAGGGTTGCGGCTTCTTTTCCTATTTGGGTTACCTTGTCGGGATCACATTCGGTCCAGCCTATAACATATTGGCGGAGATAACCTTCCCTTACCAAGTGCTCTATTTGGTTCTTTAGAGCGGCACATTCTTCGTTCGTATGCCCAAACATGCGGTATAACCGCATCGTTTGCTGGAGTCCGTATTATCGTTAGGGGGTCGTTGCTCACTAATATCTAGGAGGGGGATGACCCGGGTGTTGTAGACCTCTCGAAAAATCTGATCCCGCCTAGTCATGAAGGGGTTTATGTGTTGTAGTGTAACCAAGGTGGTTCGAGGGCCTGGGGTTGTTCCCTCCGCTTCTTGTTGTAATCCCTGTTTTCTTATTTTTGATCTCTCATGGGGTTGTGTTGATGCCTAGTAGGAGGTCCAGACTAGGAAACCGGTTGTGATTGTGCTTGTAGCTCAGTTTCGCTGCGTTGGGCAGTCACGACTTCCTCCATGTTGATGTACCTTATTACGCGCATCTTGAGATCAACCAAGATGGCGGAAGGCTTTCGGGCTAGTGAGTCAGCGAAGGGACCTGCTCTTAACCCCGCCATTATGGCGTGTAAGAAAACCGCGTGGTTGAGATCATTGATCTGAAGGGCCTCTTGAAAGAACCTGTTCATGAATGCTCGCATCGGCTTTTGTTCGCCTTTCTTCAAGTTGATAAGACTGGCTGATGTCTTATGATGAGCTCAGTTGGTGGAGAAATGAGTGAGGAAGTAAGTGGCTAGCTTAGGGAAGTAGTGGATGGAGTTCGGCTCCAGAGACGAGAACCACAACATGACCAACTTCTTCAGGGTGATGGGGAATGATCGGCACATGATCGGGTCTGAGTTTCTATTTACCAGCATGGCGATGCTGAATATGGTAAGATGGTCCTAAGGGTCGGTGGTGTCGTCATAAGGTTTCAAAGTGTTGGGAAGACGAAAGTTGTTGAGTAAAGGAATGGCTATGATGAACTCTGAAAAAATGTGGTTGTGGGAGTACAAGGACACAAGAGGCGTGGGAGTAAGGGTGTGGGTGGCTTGGTGATGTTAGTGGTGATCACCTTCTACGTCGCAATCGACCAGCTCGTTGGGTTGGTCGTGCTACTGGTTTCTGGTCAACTCAGTAACTTGGTTCTAGAGTTGCTGGATCGTTTGGAAATGGACTTCTATGACAACTAGATTTTGCAGGAAATGGTCGGTGTTGTTTAATTCTTGGGCAGGGGCGTTTCTGGTTTGCACCACGGCACCGCGATGGGGTTGGTTCGAAAGGCTCTAGTGAAATTATGGGGTAGATAAGTTTTATTGTGCCCCACGGTGGGCGCCAAATGTTCCTTCCTGACCAAAGCGAGCGATCGGTAGGGCGTGACCTTCGGCGACGGGTCCATTCGAGGGGCGGCTGGCACCTGCAAACAGTCCGGCGCTCGAGTGAGTAAGAGAGTAAGGAATGGATAGTGTATCAGTAGGTTAGAGGACATAACATATATTGCCTATAAAAAGAGCTGGTTGATATAGGAGGAGGAGATATCCTTTTGCATGCATGCGTCGTGCGTCTGTAGGTGATGAGACAGACTATCCGGCGCCGATAAAGGTTCTCATGCGATATTATGGAAGCGACGGGATCCTTATCAATATGGATGGGATCCATCATTAATAAGGATGGGATCTGGGGCAACCGCATGAATACTTAGTAAGGGTTGCAATGATATTGGGACAAACTCGCGCAGGATCAAGAGAAGAGCCAAGAGAGAAGGCCAAGATTGGGCCCAGAGATGGGCCGAGAGAGAGGCCAAGATCGGGTCAAGATTGGGATCATAGACAGGCCAAGAGAAAAGGCCAAGATCAGGCTGAGATTGGCCCCATAGACGGGTTGAGAGAAAGGGCCAAGACTCGGCCCAGACGGTCCAGATATTTTATAATTAAAGTTAAAAACTTAAAAATTTGATTTTTTATTTTAATAAAAAATTCAACTATTTAATAAAATATTAAAATTAAAAAACATAAATTATTTTGTATAACTTTGGTCAGGAAAGCATGTAGTTTCCACATCCTAAAATCCTCTGCGGTATCTCTCTCATCCAGAGCCGGAAACCCTGGCCCAAGCCGGAGTGTTCACCGGCGATGGGGTTACGCGAAGTTCACACCGGCGACAGGGTTGCAGAGAGGGCGGGGTTACTGACCGCAATTTCACATCAGAACCAGATAAATCACGAGGTAAGTCCCGGGCGATGTCAAGGAGGATCTGGAAATCCATTTCGTTTGATCAGTTTCTATCTGCAGCATCCAAGGAGAATAGCCGTTGATGGGGCGAAAAGAGTAACCGTTGAGGTTGGAGATTACGATTATTAATGGAAGAAAGAGTTTGAGGTGCGACTGGTGGCTTTAATGGTGGAAAGAAGAAGTGAAAAGGAGAAAATACCTGAGTGTGTGGATGTGCGGATCTGATTATCTGTTTCTTCTTCAGGCACAATGCTGAATCCTGTGGGTCTTCACTTTCACCTTGCCACCCCCCCCCTCAATGTTGCTTGCCGAGTTTCTTCTTCATTTTATCACATCAAATTTTAAATGCTCTCTATTATACTTTGTAATTTTCAAGTTGTGCGATTCATTCTGAACAATCTGCAGTCTTGAATTGTGGACAATTGTACAGCTACTCGGAAGAAGTACTTGATTTGGATGCAGAGCTCCTCGAGCCCAATGCCGAGTATCTCATCGCGTGGAATTACAGAAAAGTAAGAGCCATACCTTTTTCCTAATATGCTTACAGAGCTAAATTTTCTCCTTTTTTTCGTTATTATTACTTATATATTTTTTATGTTGTTGATCCTGTTCTGTTGCTGAGAAACTGTAGGAAAATAGGAAATTGAGCTGCGGATCTTTATTTATGTATCAATTATTTATAGTGAATAAGACATTTTGGATTAGTTGAATTTAATGCATTGAAACAGTAAATAATAAATATTATAGATTTGAAATTTGTGTTCTTGCTTGTTATGCATGCAAAATAGAATAATACAAATTTAATTGTGCTGGCTATCACCACTTAGAAAGGAGAGTAACTGATTGCTGTTATTTTCTACCTTTCATTTAGGGTAGAAATCCAATGAAATACCAAACTTTGATGAGTTTTTAGCATTTTACACTATATTTTTAAAATTACCGAAACCCCACTAAAACTTCATTTTTTTTTTTGTAACAAATATACTGTCGTCAATAAAATCTCAAATGGAAGATATGGTTGTTAACAAAAACACGCTGGCATGCTGATGTGCTAATAAATCACCAGTGTGACGTCTTATTCTTGGATGAGTCTGCACATTTGGAGGGAAAAATGGCAAAGGATTAGAAAGAAATTAGAGTAAATAAAAACCCAAATTTCCAACTAAGAGGGGAAAGAAGAGGGAAAGGGAGGAAAAGAAATCGGGGGAAGTTCGAAGTTTGTGTGTTAGTGTGCCCCACCAGGAGTTTTTTTATTGAAGAGGACCACTGATTGAAGCAAAAAGGTTGGTGTTGAGGGGGCGAGAGAGTGAACCAACCTCGACCGAAGCACAGTGGTCTGAACCTCAACTGAAGATTTGAGGCCAAGAGTGGTCCAGTGACACCACTGTTGCTGTTTTATCCCAGCACTGGAACGCAAGAATTCACTTTTTGAGAAGAGGAAGTGTTGTTAAAGTTTGAATTTTGTAGTGGGAACTGTTGGGTGGAATCCGAAATTGGGTTGTTTTGTACCAACACATTGATCTTTTGACAGACTGTTACGACCCTAGGGTTTGGCTAGGGTTTAGGAAGTAAATTGGTAAGAATGCGGGAAAGGAAGAGCAGAAAGGGAGGGAGAGAAAGAACAGAACTTGGAGAATTGAGGGAGAGGAGAGGGAAATCTGGGGAGAGTTAGGAGAATTGAGTGAGGGAAATGGAATTCAGTTGTTATTCAAATTATGCCTTCCTCTAACTACGCTAGGCTCTTTGTAGGCTTACAATTGAAGGGAATAACAGAAAATACAAGAATTAATTATTCCCGCCTAATCTCTATACTTCTACAGTTAGCCCTAATAGCTTATAGACAGTGAATTTCCCCCAATTACAATCATATCCCCAGGGTCGCGACACAGTCAAACCCTAATTTGATTTTTACATTGTTTGTTTGGTAAACCCAAATTTGAATTGTTTCTGAATTTTCACAGATTGACATGATTTTATTTTTTTGATGACTTGATTTTAAATGCTCTCTTTAATGTTGTTATGTTATTACCTTTTTTATGGGCTTGTTAAAAGTAATTGGGAAATTCACACTGCTTTATGTTATTCCTTTTTTAAATGGTTTGCATAGGGTAACACAAATGCATTTGTTGATGAACTGATTTTGTTAAATGGTTAAGACAATTCCAGTAGCTTGACAATGGGTAAAAACGTTACATCTTAATATTGTTGCATATTGTTAACAAATCAGTTCAGGATGTCAAAATGAAACTGTCATGTTCCTAATAACTGAGGGGAGGATACATTCTTGGGTAGAAGGAATGGGCAGATGAAAGGTCATTCTTCTTGACAAAGTTGGGGTACAATAGTTGGTGGATGAGTTTGGTTGGATTGATAATATAGCCTTCATAGGGGAGATTGTTTAGAGGTTAATATCACAAGAACCCTTATGGGTGAGGAGGTTAACTAACTGTTCAACGAGGTAGGAGGGGATCTAGACTATGAGCCCTATGTAGCAAAAAGTGACAGTTAAGATATATTGGATGATGATGAGTTGATGCTAGTAAAGGAGTATGGGACAGAAATTAGCAAGGGGATGGGGAAAACACAGTGGAGCCTTGTAGCATGCCTCAATATACCCATGGTCTTTCACATGAGGTAGGAGATGATATAATACTAAATATTGCATATTGAATTAAATATATAATATATTATATAATATAATTATAATAATTCAGATTCTCAAAATTTATATTATATAATCTAACCTATATAATATGTAATACTAAATATATATTTTATATTTAATAAATATTGTTGAATTCTAGACATACTATTTGTTAGGGCGTAACCCACATAGAAGTCTAGAATTTATATAGCCGGCTCCACATAGTGAGATAAATGTTGGGTATGTTGTTGTTGTTGTTGTAAATATTGCTGAATATTAAATATATTTATTTTTTTATATTTAATCTATTATCCATCGGTCCCAAGCCCGGATAAAGGAGGAGGGTTGCGTTAGGTAGCCGACAGCCAGCGTAAAATCTAGTCGAATCCAAATATGAATTCTAGACAAACTATCTGTTGGGATGTAACCCACATAGAAGTCTAAAATTCATGTAGCCAACCCCACATAGTGGGATAACGGCTGGATATGTTGTTGTAATCTATTATCCATATTTGCACGATTTATGATATATGTAATCAAATCCGGATCCAAGTTTTCGAATCGATCTTTAATACCAAACTTGGTTAAATGAATCAAATCCAATCCATTGACAACCCCTAGGTAGGCGAATAATATCTGTATTTAGGTTCAGTTTTATATCTTTGTGATATAAACTTTGCCCATTTCCGTTATGTAGCAGTGAAAAAAAAAACAAAATAAAATAATTTGGTAAAGATTTAATGCTAAATAATCCAGAGAAGTAAAAAATTGTGTCAGTTTTACTTGAACTTTGAAAAAAGGAGGCCACTTTCATATTTGTTGTTAGTTAATAGTTTGTGGATTGACGGGTGTTAGCAATTAATTGACAACAAGTACTATGTTGGGACGATTTTGAATGTTCATGTACTCAGTTGACCCAAGAAATTGTAGTAGGTACTAAATTGGACATTAACATATAGTATAGGGGGTAAATTGGCCTTTTAGCCTAATTTTATATCAAACCTCATAGGTTTCGAGTGCAATTTAGCCTTAGATTTTGTTCTTTTTTAACATAATTTTCAAGTACAGTGTATTACTTGTTCTTTTAACATTTGGATAACAATAGTAACAAATATTTTTAATCAGTGCATTTTACATGAAAAATATATAAATTCCTCATCTATAATATGTTGTTAAATTATTTTTATGTTGTATAAAAATATTTGTAAATGTACTTCTTTAAAAATAAAATGTGAAATATATTATTATATATGTAGAATTATTTTCAAATTCAAAACTAATATTTATACATTTTGATGGCAGATAATAGTTTCTCCTTACATTTTTTTAATCAATGCTTAACTAAAAATAAGATGAAAATATTTTTGTTGCATAAATTTTTTATGTAAAAGTATTTTTTATATAAAATATTTCACTTTAAAACAGACGTGTTAATAAAATATTTATTCTTTACATCTTTCTCCTCATTGTTTTGCATTTATTTTTCCTTTCTATCCACGCAAGGGGAATTTTTTTATTTATTTTACTTTCCTTTCCTTTTTTGACTTACTTTTATCACATTCTCAACGCAACCTTGCCCTTTGTAACGCACCCTAGTTTACCTTTTAGAGCTTCTAAATGCAATCTAGTTGTTCAGGTGTGGTACCTCGCACTCTTTCAGTTCAATCTTTCTGAAGAAGAAGTCGCTAATCTATTCCTTCAGTCAGATTTTCACCGTTGTCCGTCGAAGAAATATCCAGCCATGTCCAGCAACAACGGCATCAAAGGTTGCGCTCTCAATTTCATTTCTGTATAGATATATACTTATACGTGTACTTTATACACACAAACCCTACATTTTGTTAACTGGGATTACGATCAGATTTTGATGCAACTGATGAATTTTGCTAGATTTGATTTGAAACTTGTAGGTGCGCTGTTTGATTACCCCTTTTCAGATTTTGTATCATGTTTTCCTTGAATAAAATCATGAGAACTTTGAAAAGCATTATTGGTTTCATATTATTTTTATTTCCATGTCGAACATATGAATTGTTCCCTAAAATTGGGGGTTTTTTTCTGGGAGAAGATTGTTTGTACACAGTTTTGTGAATCAGTTTACTCTTTCTGGTTTGAAGCTATAACCAAGCCAGCATGGTCTCTTGGTTCTCTCTTTTGTCATCTGTACTGGTCTATCTGTGTTATCTTATTTTGAGAATTAAGATATGCTAATTCCTTCTGAATTTGCAAAATGATTTATAGTGATATTGCCAGGGGAATTTTTGTTGCTGTGAATTTGTTTGTGATGATTATGTGAAAATAATAGTTTGCAGAGTCTGCTTGTGCCTTACTTGTGTAGAGGCTGAAAAATGGAGGAATATTTTTTTTTCCCCAGGAAAAATTCAAGAGAAACCTGGAAGGGAAAAGAAATTTGAGAAATTGATGGATTCGTGAATCCTTGATTTGAGTTTATTGTATCAGTTTGCACCTAGTTGGTTTGGTAATAACTGTGAATCTTAGATTAGTATTTCAAAATTGAACCAAATAATTATCTTGACACGGGAACTATCATGGAGCAGACACATAACTTGAAAAGATGTTGCAGTAAATTAGAACTATTTCTAATTAGTCCTTCTTGGCTCTAAGATGTTTAAAGCTAGTTAATCCATTGTGCTTTCAGCTGATCTCAATAGCAAATAGTATATAAAATGCAGTTTATAACAGTGGGCTAAAAAATGTTTAAGAGTTAACTGCATGTATTTAGAACAGTGACTAATACCCATTGCAAATGGTATTGACTGTTGTTGGAGTATACAGTTGTAGACTGTGAAAGGTATGAACACTATGTACGTCTGAGTACATTAAGTTGTGGGGAGGGGGGTGGCGGTGGTTATGTTGGGAATGCCTTGGATTTTGTAGTCTGGATATATCAGGTTCCAGCTTCTTGCTGGGGCACATTTCGCTTTTAGCCCCCAGCCCTATTTAGTGGGATTAAGATTTGTTGTTATTTATCTTGTGCTGGTTGCAGTGATATAGGGTCAACTGTGGCATCACTGTACTCTCACTATACAATCTTGTTTTGTGTCAGAGCAGCTAGGGTGTTGGGGAAATTTTGGCAAAGTTACCATTTTACTGGCATTTTTGTTGCCCCCACTTGGGAAGTCTTCATGAAACCATGATCACCTATTGGTATAAGGCTGTTAGCCAAACTATTTAAATTATCTGTATGTTTCTGTTTGTTATTTTTTGTTGTGTTTCCATATTGTACTTATTGGTTTCACCATGTCAACTAAGTTATGGAACACAACTATATCAATTATCTTCATTCACCACCATCTCATGAAATTTCTCCATGTGAAGATGGTGTTCAAACTTCATTTCATCATTACTCCGCCAGGGGATATTATCCACTGCCGGTCCCAAGTCCGGATAAAGGAGGAGGGTTGTGTTAGGTAGCCGACAGCCAGCGTAAAACCTAGTCGGATCCAAATATGAATTCTAGACAAACTATCTGTTGGGATGTAACCCACATAGAAGTCTAGAATTCATGTAGCCAACCCCACATAGTGGGATAACGGCTGGATATGTTGTTGTTTCTGTTTGTTATTTATCTAGGTTTCATACTTGTCTCAGTACTTTGTATGATTGTCACAACATGTTAAGTAGGCAAATTTTGAGAAAAGGTCTAATTCAAGAAAAGTGTGAATGGACTACTATTATTTGCATATTTTTCTTGGTCAGAATGCAATTTATAGTAGTTTGGTTGATGGAGATACCAATCAGTATAGTTTATGTTTTCTGCCTTTTACATTTCATTTAAGGTGGGACTATTTTACAATGGTTCATTCTCTCCTATTAAACTATCGCAGGTGTCTCACCCTGTTATTTTTTCAAAAGTCAGTTGCTGGAGTATGCTCAGAAAGTTGGATTTCCTAAACCTGTATATGAAACCATTAAGGGAGGACCACTCAATAGGCCTTCCTTTAGGTCCATAGTGATTGTGAATGATGTGAGATATGATTCTCTTCCTGAATTTCCCAATCGTAAGGGTGCGGAACAGTCAGCTGCTGAGGTTGCTCTGAAGGAACTAGCCAATAAAGGGGAGCTGAATGAACACATTTCTCAACCAGTAGTACTTTCATCTTTTTACGTAACTTTATGAAGTTATAGTGTTCTGCCACCTGTCTCATTAGTTTGCCACTAATATTAGGTCTTGTAAATTCTTTCTTTATGGTGCTCTTTTGTTATGGAAAACCTGCCAACTCCCCCCCTCCCCACACCCACCCACACACACACACACAAAAAAAAAAAAAACAAGAGAGTTCCTTTTTTATGAATCTTTTCCTATTATTAGTTGAAATTCCTTAGTTATTATATTTTCTCATAAACTCCGAAGCTATTTTTTTCAATGGAGTGTTCAATGTTAAAAGAAATGTTTAAGATCCCTCAAAATTTGATTTTATATCATCAAAATGTGGGATCTAGAGGTTCGGAACCAGTGGTATTATGAACCTTCCCTTTCTTTTTCTTCCTACTCCTATATTTTGGTGCAAGGTGTGTGTGTGTTTTCAAGTCGGTCTTATATCTTTATGAGTTTAAGTTCTGTTCAAGCTTAGTTTGTCCATTTTAAGAGGTAATTTCTTGCTATTTTCTAATTGGATTGATCTCAAGTATGTTTGATTTTGTTATATAGTTCTAAAGCTTATTGAGTCAAGTTCAGTGAAACCCAGAAATATGTTTGAGCTTTACTTGTCTATGCAACCAGTTGAGCTCAAGTGAGCTTGTACAAGCCAAACACTAGTCAACCTTGAGAAGCTAAATTGTTTATGACCCTAGACTCAGATGCCACATAAACATTATTAGCATTTTTTGACAGACCACATGTGTTTGTTTGTCCTAAGGTTTTTCTTTATTCATGCATAGAATGAGTAACCAACCATGAGTGGCTTAAGGACCAAGGCATGGTTCTAAATCTGGTACATGGATGCTCATAGAATTTTAACGCTCATTACCCGTGTTGAATAGCTTTTAGTTAGCGAATGTGTGGGAGTATAGGATATGGGTAACAGTGGTGACCTTAGGAGTTTCAGAGATCTAGGGGGAGGAGTTAGTTAACTAGAGGGGAGTTGGTAGTATGCTTTGACTGACTATATTGTATCACTCTTGTCTTTTCCTGGTAGAGGTCTGGATCTCTTTTATAAGTGTTTGACATCGAGATTCAGGGAAAGAGGGAAACCCCAAGTTTTCACATCACCAAGCCAAAGATAAAATGAAAGGTCTAATGGGTGGTGATGATGTCGTCCTTGGAGTAGAAGAGATGTCACTTCCAAAATGTGTCACCACCCAGTGTACAGGTGCTCTCTCTCTCTCTCTCTCTCTCTTGTAGGGTCTTCTGAGGTGGAATACTTAAGGGAATACTCCACCTTGTTGCATCCTTGGATTCTAGCGTGCAAACCATGAGCTGTATGAGATCCCAAATCCAAAGGGGGAGAGCTAGAACAAGATTTGTGTTTCTTTGTTTACCTTGTCTTTGGGGAGATCATCTGGAGACAAAGCTAAGAATACACTGGTTTGAGGGGACAATACCCATGCTCAAAACTTGAGGCAGGGGTTCCTGAGCTTGCAGGTCATTTGGCACACCACAAGGCTGGCATGGGTCAGCCAAACTGCAATTTAGGATTCTGTCCATCTGGAGACTGTCCAGGGTTTCCACATGGTTGCTGGGGATTAATCATCCAAAGTATGCTGCGTATTGAGAGTTCATCATATGTGCAGATCTTTTGAGAAGAGGAATAACCATTGGAAAGGAGTTATTAATGCTTTACCAAGAAGCTTTATTAGGTTGCCAGTCAGTAGATAGTCCTTATGAGGGGCATGGAAAGCCTTTGTGACTAATGTTTAATACTGCAATTTAGTATAAAATTGAATTTGTAGTCTATCTGTAGGAGGATATCCTTGTAGAATGGTTAAAGTTTTTAAAAGTATAAAAGTAACATGTTTGATAAACTGATAAAGCAAAAAAAAAGAAATGAAAAACTTAACATTATAATGTACCAATAGATAGTTTAATAATTAAATTTTTTGTCAAATGCCTTCTTGTTTTCTTTCTTTCAATGCTTTATGCTCTTTTTATTTGGAATTGTTAATGGACCTGTTCTTTGTTGTTAAGAACCAGTGAAATGGATGATAATGGGTAACATATTATTCTATGATGTTGTCATGTTCCTAATAACTAAGGGGGGATACATTCTTGGGTAGAAGGAATGGGCAGATGAAAGGTCATTCTTCTAGAACGAAGTTAAATAGTTGCAATATTTTGAAAGCTGTAACTTTGAATAGTGGCTTCCCTTTGGCGCCAAAAGCTAGCTACAATCAATATATAATTGCTAATTGCATTTAGTGTAGAAAAAAAAAAGAAATTAATAAAAAAATTCTGATTTCCCTCTCAATCTCTTCTCTCTCTCTCTTGGATTACCCTCCTATCTTTTTGGCTCCCCTCCCCCTCTAATATTCTTCTCATTTCCCTCTAATTTCTTAATCGGATTCTCACCAATTTAGTGAGAACTTCTTGTCAAATTCAAGGATTTGACATTTTGGTATCAGAGCAAGTCCTAGGTCGGCAATCTTGTAAGAATCTTCCTTTCCAATGGCAGAAAGCACCAGAATGAAGCAAATGGAGTTGTGTTAGAATTATTAGTATATATTATAGTTATTATGTGTGTGTTCTTATTTGTAATTGGATTAAGCCCATAGGTTTAAGGCCCATTATGCTTATTATAAATAACAAGATAAGAGAGACTAGTCTTTTAGGTTTTTTCTTATAATTATTTTCTCACATGGTATCAGAGCCACTAGTGAGAAAAAACCCTAGCCGTCGCTGTGTATTTTTTTTCCAGCGACTGAAACCCTAGCCGTCAAACCCTAACCATCACTTCCCAATACCAGAATCCCACTGTCCGGCCACCATTGGATAACATTGCCACCACCATCGAGTTCGCTGCCCCTAGATCGGCTGACGGCTGAAGACTCGCCATTGCCGGACCACCCATGCGCCCCCACCGCTTGCTGCCTCCGTCTCCACGTGCTGACGTGTGACATCGCATCCACTGGCAAACTTTTTTAACTCCAACGATCAACTTGCAGATGTCTTCACCAAGTCTCTAAAGGGTGCTCGAGTGGAATATATTTGTAACAAGGTTGGTGCATATGATATTTATGTTCCAGTTTGAAGGGGAGTGTTAGAATTATTAGTATATAGTATAGTTATTATGTGTTTGTTTTTATTTGTAATTCGATTAAGCCCATAGGTTTAAGGGGCCATTATGCTTATTATAAATAACAAGATAAGAGAGACGATTCTTAGGTTTTTTTCTCATAATTATTTTCTCACAAGTTGCAACTACAACAGGTGGTTGCAACGATGGCACAACTGCAGAATCGAATGGGATTCCTGGAGGGAGCCATAGAATCAAGGGTGGAAAACAAGCTGGATAGTGTAGTTGAAAGGTTGAAGAATGATATTGAAAGCCAAATGAGGGAACAAAAATAATCAAATGCGAGAACAAATGCAACAGTTCATGCTAATGTTTGCAAGACAACACCAGGTAAGTCTCTCTCCCGAATTCTCTCCTAGGGAGAGATCGAAACCAATATTAATCGGAAGTAGGACGATTCACGAGCCTACTGGGACTTCCAGTGTTCTAAAAGGCGGCCTCCTAGGCCGCCTAGGCGAGGGAGAGCACTAGGCAGCCCCTGGTCGTCGCAAGTTCCTCCAAATCGTCCCCTTAGGTGCCGACCCAATTAATTGGGCTCGAGCGACTCCTAGGCGGCCAAGGCGGCGAGGCATCGCCTTGGTCGCACAGACGTGGTTTGGGCTCGAGACCTCTCACTCAACTCCATTAGTGATGATCGTCGCAGTCGCCGTCGTCACCGTCCCCGTCCCCGTCGCCACTGCTGGACAAAGACTGGAACAACCTTCGAACTTACTTGTGGTAACACAACGACGGTCCGATTGGCATTGGTGGGGGGCAACGATGTGATCGAGGGCAACGATGTGATTGAAAGAGGCAGACGGTCCGATTGGCAATGGCGAGGGGCAGCGATGTACTCAGAGGAGGCAGACGGTCCGATTGGCAATTGGGGGGGGGCAGCGATGTGCTCGAAGGAGGTAGGTTTGAGAGAGAGAGAGAGAGAGCTGTGTGAAATTTTTGGGTTGGGGGGGGGGAGTGAGAACGCGCCAAAATTTGAAGGGGTGGGGGAAAGAAAGAATATATTAAGAAAGAAAATTTAAAAAATTAAATTTTCTAGGCACCTCCTAGGCGCTAGGCGGCAGCTTGCCGCCCGACTACCACCTAGCGCCTTTTAGAACACTGGGGACTTCTGAAACTGAAGAAGAACTAGCTAGTAGGGAAACTTTTGAAGGAAGAAGATAAGGGGTGCATACTGCCCCCTACCTAAAATGTAAATCCCAGTGTTTGATGAACAAAAACCTATGTTGTGGGTGAGAAGGTGCGAGAGAATGTTTAGTGTGTACAACATTTCGGAATAGCAAAGGGTCACATTGGCTTACCTTAATGACGTAGGAGACACTTGATTTCAAGGTTGAATTTGGGACAGGGACGGCTGTCAATGGATAGAATTTGTAGAAAACCTATGTAAAAGATTCGGAGACAAAGGTTTGATGGATGTTGTTGAAGAA
Source organism: Diospyros kaki (assembly GCA_036245055.1). Taxonomy (NCBI): domain Eukaryota; kingdom Viridiplantae; phylum Streptophyta; class Magnoliopsida; order Ericales; family Ebenaceae; genus Diospyros; species Diospyros kaki. Next base: position 11,691,302 of record BSEG01000015.1, on the reverse strand, counting down.
TTTAACAAGTTGAAACATGAAGAATCAGTGTGGGTGTATCAATCAAAGTTTGAGAAATTAAAATCACTTATGTTGAACCTTAACCCTCATCTAACTGAAGTATACTTTGTCTCAAACTTCATCAATGGCTTAAGCGAAGAATTGAGGGCCACGGTCAAAATGTTGAGGCCAAGAACTATAAAGGAAGTTGCAGAAAATGCTAGGTTACAAGAAATGGTAGTTGAGGCTTTAATAAAGAAACATCGTCTGGAAGCAAAAGGGACAAGTTTAGGGGCCTTCTAGCAAGGAAACAAGGGATAGGGCAAGGAGGAAATCAAATTCAGCCTGGAGTCGAAGGGGTTTGTCACGAGAATGATTGAATAAGGGGGGGGGGGGGAGGGGCTCAAGTGTAATTAGTAATCAGTTTTCTAAAACGCGCTAGGCGCTAATCGGGCGTCAGGCTGAGTCCTAGCACCTAGGGAGCTTAGACGGGGCCTATGCGGCACCTTGGAAAAAGGCTACTTGTTGCTCATTAGGGAACATTGTTGCTCGCTGCAGCAAGTACCAACAACTTGCTGTTTACTGTAGCAAGGATCAACGTTTTTTACTTTTTTACTGGAGGTGGAGGAAGATTGATACATATCGAAGGAAGACGAGATTGGCGACGAGAGAGGACGACCAATAGATGAGATCGGTGGCGACGAGAGAGAACGACCAAGAGATGAGATCGACGGTGACAAGAGAGAACGACCAAGAGACGAGATCGACAGCGATGACGAACGACCAAGAGACAAGATCGGCGGTGGCGGTGAGAGAGAGAGAGAGAGAGAGAGAGAGAGAGAGAGAGAGGGAAACGACCCACGATGAACGACTAGAGAGAGAAAGGGAAAGGGGAAATAGGTCGGTCCAAGCTGTGCACAACCTAGGCGGCCCAGGCCGCCTAGGCACCGTCGTGGCTCGATTAATCAGGCCCAACGCCTAGGGGTGCCGAGTAGCCCTTAATTGCAGCGGCCAGTGGCCTCCTAACGCCTAGGCAGTTGCCTAGGCTGCATTTTCGAACACTGTTAGTAATTATAGAATGAAGCGGGGAGATTGGTTAGTTAGTTAAGCAAGTTGATTTCAAATTTTTATCTGCATGGTCACGACCCAGAACCAGGTAAGGCTCTCACCGGATTTTCCTCCTCGAGAGAGATCTGATCCCATCTTACCCAGCCATAATCCGCCTTCCCGCTTAGAAGGTGCCTTTGAATTTGGGGGTGATCTACGATGGTAGAAGAGAATCACGTGGAGAGGTGGCAGGGCAGTCACATAGCTCCCCATCCGCATGGATTTCCAACTCCTAAATTGGAAATACCAATGTTCGATGGAACAAACCCGAGGTGGTGGGTGCGCGCAGGTGCCTACGGGGTGCTGGAGCAGTAGCGTGTGACTCTTGCGGCGGCTTACCTGAACAATGCAGGGGATGCATGGTTTCAGGGGTGGATCAAGACTAAGGGAGGTTGCTGATGGGCAGAATTTGTAGAGGACCTCTACGAGAGGTTTGGAAATAGGAATATGCTAGATGTGGTTGAGGAGTTCAATAAGCTCTGCCAAGAAGGAACGGTGCAGTCATATCAATCGAAAGTTGAGGAGCTTAAGTCCCTCATGATCATTCTATAACCCTACTTGACTGAGGGATATTTTGTTTCCAGTTTTGTGAGTGGATTAAGTGAAGAATTAAGGCCCACCGTCAAAATGTAGTAGCCAAGAACGGTTAAGCAAGCCGCGGAATGTGCAAGGGTACAGGAGCTAACGGTAGAAGCGTTAATGAAGAAATAGAGATGGCAGATGAGGGCCTTGAATGTGGGAATGACTTCGATGGGAAACAGAGGAGTAGGAAGAGAAGGAAATAAGATGATCCAAGGAAACGCAAGTGGGGGACAATCCTCTACCTTAGCTCCTGTGCCTTTGAATAGTTGGAGGTGCAGAACAGAGGAGGATAGCAGGACTCTGCTTCCGTTGCGGGGATCGGTATACTCCTGGACATTAGTGTAGGATGCAACTCCTACTCATAGAAGGAGATGAAGATGTGGAGGAGCAAGAGGAAGAAATGCTGCCCCAGGGCAGTGAAGATGGGGAAGAAAGCATAGAGATATCTCTCCATGCCCTTCAAGGTCTTGCCAACAGCAAGATTATACGAGTGGAAGGGAAGTCCAAGGACCATCGACTAATGGTCTTAATAGATAGTGGAAGCACTCATAGCTTCCATGATGAAGGGATGACTAAGAAGTTAAAGTGTGAATTGATAGGGACTCAACCCTTGTCAGTAACGGTAGCCAATGGCAGTAAGGTGATGTGTCGATCTACGTGTGAAGGGTTCTGTTGGGAGATGCATGGGGAGCCTTTTGAAGCTGATATAAGATTGCTGAAGTAAGGGGGTTGTGATATAGTCCTAGGAGTGGACTGGATGAAGGGTGTGAGCCCTATCAGCTTTGAGTTCAATGCAATGGAAGTCACATTTGAGAAGGATGGCAGGAGATTGATCCTTACAAGGAGTCTTGAAACGGGGGTTTGTAAGATGATTACCGGGAAGAGGTTGCAGAAGGTCTTAAAGTCCAAATGGACTCAGGTGGCCCAGTTGTTTTCAATTGAGGCAGTGGAACATGGAGAGGGGAATACTGAGCAGGCGAAAGCGGAGATTACTACCCAATCACAACCTTGGCAGGTACACGAAATAGACTTCCTTAATAAACTCTTGCTTGAATTTAAGGACCTGTTTGATGAACCTCAATCATTGCCACTTTACTGACCTTTTGATCATTCTATTGTTCTAAAACCAAATACCGAACCTATCAATATTCGAGCCTATAGATACCCCCCTAAACAGAAAGTGGAAATCGAAAACTTGATTAAGGATATGTTGGCTAGGTCAATTGTTTGGCCTAGTCAAAGCCCTTATTCCTCACCTATACTACTAGTCACGAAAAAAGATGGGAGCTGACACTTTTGCATAAACTACTGCCAGCTCAATTCCCAAATCGTGAAAAATAAATTCCCTATCCCTATAATCGAAGACCTCTTTGATGAGCTTAAACATGCCAAGGTATTCACCAAATTATACCTAAGATCAGGGTATTATCAGATACACATGAACCCTGATGATATCTCTAAAACAACCTTCTCTACTCATCAAGGACATTATGAATTTTTAGTAATGCCCTTCGGTTTAACCAATGCTCCTGCTACCTTCCAAGCCTTAATGAATCACATATTTGAACCCTACCTTCGTAAATTTGTGTTAGTATTTTTTGATAACTTTCTCATCTACAGCCATTCGTTCTCACAACACCTCAACCATCTGAGAACTGTTCTAAAGGTCATGAGATTCAATCAACTCTTTATTAAAAATTCTAAGTGTTCTTTTGCCCAACCCAAGGTAGAATACTTGGGATATGTCATATCTGGTGCAGGAGTTAGCACTGATTCCAAAAAAAAAATAAATGCAATGCTATCATGGCCGAGGCTTACATCAGTAAAGGACTTGAGAGGATTTTTGGGCCTCACAGGCTACTATAAGAGGTTCATTAAGGATTATGGAGCAATCAACAGGTTGCTCACCAATTTGTTGAAAAAGGAAGGGTTCAGGTGGGATGAGAAAGCAAAAGAGGCATTTGGGAGGCTTAAGAAGGCAATGAGTGAAGCCTCTACTCTGGGTCTCCCTGACTTCTCCAAGCCTTTCACTCTGGAGACTGACGCTAACAACACTAGAGTAGGAGCAGTACTATCCCAAGAGGGAAGGCCCCTAGCTTTCATTAGTAAAGTTTTGAGCCCAAGGCATCAAGGACTCAGTGTTTATAACAAAGAGTTGATGGCGGTGTTAATTGTAGTTGACAAATGGCGCCACTACTTGGAAGGTGAACAATTCATCATCAAAATAGATCATGAGAGTCTCAAATTTCTCCTACAACAGAGGTTACATACGCATTTACAGAAAAAGGGGATGGCGAGATTAATGGGGTTAGACTATATTATCCAATACCGAAAGCGAAAGGAGAACAAGGCCGCAGATGCACTGTCTAAATGTGTTGAAGAGCACTGACAGCCTCCAACACAACAGTTGTACCTGACTGGTATCAGGAGGTCAATGATAGTTATGCACGAGATGAATGGGCTAAAGGAATAATGGAGCAGCTTACTGTAAACCCCATCTTAAGACTCGGGTTTACCCTGAAAAATGGAGTACTGAGATAACAAGGAAGATTGGTAGTGGGGGATTATGAGGAGTTAAAGGGCAAGATTTTGGAGACACTGCATGGCTCTCCACTAGGAGGCCATTCTGGGGTGCAGGGCACTTATCAAAGGGTAAAAGCAAATGTTATTTTGGCCTAAGCTAAGGAAGTATGTTATGGAATTTGTGTTGAGATGTGATACTTGCAAGAGATGCAAGCACGAAACAGTAGCCCAACCTGGGCTACTCTAGCCGCTTCCCATTCCTACCCAAGCACGGACTAACATTTCGATGGACTTTGTGGAAGGATTACCAAAGTTTGAAGGCCAAGATTGTATACTAGTGGTCGTTGACAGATTCACTAAATTCTCCCATTTCATTGGCCCAATGCATCCTTTCACAGCCCAGGAGGTGGCTTGCCTCTTCCTCGACAGAGTAGTGCAACTACATGGTGTTCCTCAAACCATGGTTTCAGATAGAGATAAAATCTTTACTAGTCTTTTCTGGAAGGAGCTATTCAAGAGCTTGGGGGCTAAGTACATTAGCTCAGCATATCACCCAGAATCAGATGGCCAAACTGAACGAGTGAATCAATGCCTAGAAACGTACTTGAGATGCCTATGTTTCCTACAGCCTAAAGGATGGCATCACTGGCTATCATTGGCTCAATGGTGGTACAATTCTTACCACCACAGTGCTATCAAGATTACCCCTTTCGAGGCCTTATATGGGTATAAACCACCTCTACTGCTAGCAATAGTAGGGGAGGTAACGGTGGAGATTGTGGAATCATACTTACAGCAAAGGCAACAAGTGCTGCAGGTGTTGAAGAAGGAATTGTCCAGTGCTCAGAACCGCACAAAGCAGTTTGCTGATAGAAAGAGGACCGACCAAGAGTTTCAGGTAGCAGATCTGGTCTACCTAAAGTTCGGAAAGGCCCACATGCAGACCTTGGCTCTAGGTCAGCACTCCAAATTGAGTACAAAATACTTTGGCCCTTATCCTATTGCCGCAAGATAAGGGTAGCTTACAAATTGCAGCTGCCCTCGGAGTCCCAAGTACACCCTGTGTTCCATGTTTCGCTACCGAAAAAGTCTATCGAGACTCGTGCAACTAACATTGCCCCACCAACTCTCCTAATCGATCCTACAGAGGCCTCGGAGCCTGTGGCTATTGTGGATAGGCGCATCATCATTCACCGACATGGGGCCCCTTTGATGCAAGTCCTGGTCCAATCTCCATCTGGAGAATAACACTTAGGAGTACCTTCCCCAGTTACTTAATTAGTTTCCAAGGGTGGTTGGCCTATTGTGAACTTCTTGAGGACAAAAAGTTGCTGAAGGGGAGGGCAGTTGTCACGAGAATGATTGAATAAGGGGGGGCTCAAGTGTAATTCGTAATTGTAGAATGAAGCAGGAAGATTGGTTATTTAGTTAAGCAAGTTGATTTCAAATTTTTGTAAATAAGGCAAATGGCCTTTGGTGCCTAAGGGTGAGTTGGAGCAATATATATAGCTCTAATGCCATCTTCCCAAACTACCTAGAGAATTATCAGTATACTCATTCTTTCTCCTGCCATTTCTTTCTCATTATCTCTCTCTCTACCAAACCTTCTGGTCTTTTTTCTAAATCCCTCTCGGCTAAAGAGGAATTCCACCTGTCAGAATCGGAATTCTGTTAGGGTTGATGGCAACATCCACTAATAATTGGGCTCAAACACAAGGAGGAAGGACTATGGAACAAAGGAGGCAGGCAGGACAGTGTTTCCATTGTGGAGACAAATACACTTTTGGGCATCAATGCAGAAAGCAACTACTTTGACTAGAAGGAGAAGAAGTAGTAGAAGAGGGAGAGAAGTCAATGGTTAACCTTGCACCCGGATAGCAACGCATGAGAATACTTGCCGAACCTGCCCCAATAATTTACTCTAGCGACCCAACTTCTCTACATTTCTTGAGGGTAAGAAAATTTGGAGGTAGGGGGGTAATTGTCATGTTCCTAATAACTAAAGGGGGGGGATACATTCTCGGGTAGAAGGAATGGGCAAATGAAGGGTCATTCTTCTAGAAGAAAGTTAGATAGTTGCAATATTTTGAAAGTTGCAACTTTGAAAAGTAGCGGCCCTTTTGGCGGCAAAAGTTAGCTAAAATTAGTATATAATCACTGATTGCATTCAGTGTAGAAAAAAAAAAGAAGAAAATAATCAAAAACTTATGATTTCCCTCTCAATCTCTCTTCTCTCTCTCTTGGATTTCCTTCATATCTTTCTGTCTTCCCTCTTCCTCTGAAATTCTTCTCATTTCGCTCTAATTTCTTAACCAGATTCGCACCAATTCAGTGAGACCTTCTTGTCAGATTCAATCATTCAAGGATCTGATAGATGTGTTATTTGCTAATTACTTATTTCATTCTTTCTTCAGGACCTTGCAAAGGGCATAATAATATGAATATTGGCACTAATCATTTAATAACCACCAACTTGACCTTCAAGATAGGAAAGAGATATTAGCTGGCTGAAGAAAAAGAAAGATAAGGAATTTGAGCCAGGTGAAGCACCTAGAATATGAAAATTAGAAAGTGTTGGTAGATGGGGGGACAATCAAGAATACATGGAAGAAGTATTTCTTGAAGTTGTTTGATGAATTGGGGGGGGGGGGACAAATGTTAGTAGCAACCTCTTAGTAACTAGAGAAAATAGGAATACCGTATTCTATAAATGTATTTGTTTTAATTGAAGTGAAGCAAGCTATAGAAATTATGAAAATAGTAAAGCAGTTGGATCAAATAACATATCAGTAGAAGAATGGAAATGGGAGAAGAGAGCATTTTATGGTAAAATTATTTGACATGATTTTTAAATCAAGAGGGATGCCTGAGAAGTAGTGAAAATTATACATGATCAAGCTAATGAGCTATGAAAGTTTGGAAGAGGGTTATTGAGCAAACATGAATACAGATGCCAAGGTTTTTGAAAATTAATTTGGTTTCATGCTTGGTAGGCTAACAATATAAGCCATCTACTTAATGAGACATCAAATGGTAAGGTCCCTAGGTGAATTAAAGAGTATTTGTAGATTTGGAAAAAAACTTATGACATAGTTTGGTGAAAAGGTTTGTGGAGTATTTAGGAATCTAGGTTGCTTATATGTTTGTTATAAGGACATGCATCATCAAGAAAAAAAAAAAAAAAACGTGTTAGAATTTGCTTATGAGATACTAAAGTCTTTAAAATTATAACTGCATTAGATCTAGGGTCTACAATGAGCTTATATCTTTTTGTTCATGCGATGGAAAAACGCACAAATCACATGCAAGAAGAGGTGTCCTGGTTTATGTTATTTATAGATTTCTTGGTGGATAAGACAAAAGAAGGATTGGATATTAATCTTAAATTATAGAGGAACACCTTAGAATTCTATTCTTTCAAGTTGTGCAGATTGAAAAATCAAATTTATGGAAGTTTATTAAAAGTAGATTTGTGGATGATGCCATCATGAGGCTTGAAGATCAAGTTATTTCTAGAAAAATTTAGTTTAGATATATCAGATCAACTGTTCAAATAGTAGAGATTATTGAGAATGTTTCAGAATCAGGGCATGATGATTAAAATGAACAAGTGTGTAGCATTTTATTAAAGGCTTGTCACTTGTGATGGTGGTTATTGTATTTATTTTTGTTTTGGACTCCCTTCTAGGGGACGACTTCAATAATATGGTTAGTACCGTATTGACATGGTGGTTGTAACATTCCAATGGGGAAAGGAGGGCTTAGCTAAAATGTGGATAATTTGGTCACAAATGCTAGTTTCATCAGTGTTCATTGAACATTCGTTAACTTATTTGTTTGTGCAATACAGAAAGAAGGAAATGCAACTTGCTGCTTGTTTCAACCTACCTAGTTGTGGTGTTTAGGAACTATTTGGACAATATTGTTTGTTTCTTTTACTTTTTTCTTCTTCTTTTTCATTAAGGAGTTCAGATTGCTTATATACAACTATCAAGGACACATATTATCATTTAGAAATGCGTATTAGGACTTCTGGATGGGATATTGAGGCTTTTGCTTTTGCAATTGCAATTGAATTACATCAGTGATTTGCGTTGAGTTTTACTTCCCTTCTCATGTGATGGATGAACTCACAAAGCACATTGAAAAACAAGTGCATTGGTGCATGCTATTTGTAGAAGATATTTTCTTCATGGATGAGACAAAAGAGGGCATGAATAATAAAGTTGAATTATAAAGAAACATCTTAAAATCTGAAACATTTTAAGTTAAGTAGGTTGAAAACTGAGTTTAGAATTTGAGTTCAGTAAAAACCGAAGTGTGGAATGTATAATTGTGAAAGTTGAAGATCAAGTTATCCCAAGAAGAGATCAATTTCAATGTCTTGGATCAATTATTTAAAAAGTTAGGGAGATTGTAGAGGTTGTTACTTATGGGATGATGGTTAAAGTTGAGAAGTTTTACCAGATGATTGTAAGTCCATATTCATTGTATACCTCAGAATTTTGGGCAGTTAAGTGCCAATATGTACAAAATAAGTTGTGGGAGTCACGATTGAGATGGTAAGACCAACAGATACACCTGTTAAGTGAGTGTATGAAAGGGAGAATATCCGTAGAAAAAAGGGGAGAGGAAGATCAACAAAACTTGGTGGGAAACCCTTAAACTTGACACAAGATATAATGGTCATATAGAGGATATGATCATGGATAAAGATGAATGGAGGTCTGGAATTCATGTTGCTGACCCCACTTAATGGGATTGTGGCTTGTGATTGTTGTTGTTTTGTTAAACTTCACCATATAGTATCTAGCTTATAAAGATGATCTATGGTGTGTGAAATAAGTCATCACTGTTGTAGTTGTGACACTGGGCCTTCTCCTTCCTCTTGTTTTAAATGTTTTAGCTTTTGTTGTCCAAATAGGCATCTCTGTTATAGTTGTGACAGTTGGCCTACTCCTTCCTCTTCATTTATTAGTTATTTAAAAGATGGTCCCGTTGTGTTCAAGTTCATCAACACACCAAAATTAAGTATTAATTGCCTCATTCTTCATTATTGCTGTTGTGCCAATAATGAATCTTTCATTTCTTAGATTTCTTTATTAGTTGTGCTATCCTGTTGGTACATCTTTTACATTAATTGTTTTCTTTTTTTTTCTTTTCTTTTTATGGGTGGGGTGGAGGGATGGAAAATTTGAACTCCACCAGTGGATTCCTATTTACAGCCGGTTTTGGTAGCTTACAGAGGCATTTGATTCCTTTGTTGTTGTTAGTTTTTCCTCCCTTACATTTTGGTTAGTTGTGCCAATCAGGCAGTTCAAGGATGTTCTGACTTAATGTTATGCCATTTATTTGTGCTGCCAATTTTCTTATTTGCTTGTATTTTCCCCTTCTCTTTATGGTCTCATGCCTGTGGTAGGTGGGGTGTGTATGTTTTTCATCTGGCCTCATTTTTTTGTGCATGTGTTCCAGCATGAAACAGGCTTGTGCAAAAATGTACTGCAATGTTATGCGCTAAAGATGAAGTATGGAACTCCATCTTATAACTGCCAGATGGAAGAAAAACGAGGAGTAGCTGTTTTTTCTTGTACAGTTGAGGTTGGAGGGACAAAGTTTAATGGATCTGCAGCCAGAACAAAGAAGGAAGCAGAGATTAGTGCTGCTAGAATTGCTCTATCGGCCCTCCAAGCCAGCGTATCTGGACCCTCTGACGCAGGAACATCTGCCTACACAGTTGTTCCCCACAAAAAGAGGGCAACAGGTTCAGGGATTAGTACCCAGGAAACGGTTCTCAAACCCAAGAAAGTATCTTTGAAGAAGAAACAGAGAAGAAAGAGACAAAGGGGACGCGAAGGCACCAACCTGAATGTTGGGGGAATGGGTAACTCGGATGCCAGTATTGATCATGTTGGTGGTGCTGCTGAAGACGGGAGATCAACAGCTAGGGAATTCTATGGAGGCAGCTCCCAATCTTGAAAATCTACTTGATGAAGAAGTTTAGTCCATTCAATGAGAGTTGGGTATCTGATGGTAGGGAAAGATATTGGCTATATGCTTCCCTTAGCCTTATTTGCTTGCTAGTTTTGTTGGACCCAGTTGGTTGGGTTTGAATCTGGAGTGGACCATGTTTATGTTTGGTTTGGAAAACTTTTAGTTGACTTCTGCTTCTGGAAATGGGAGTGTGCTTGCAAATAATTCTGATGGTTGGTGTTTGTTCTGTTTCAAGTTTGAATTGATTTTTAAATTTTCTACTTTGTGAAAATCCTGTCTTCAAATTGAAATTCTTTTTGGTGGATTGATTATTCAAAACTATGAATTTGTTTTAAGCATTAACTGGAATATTTTGTCTTTTTGGGTCAATTTCACCCTTATTATTATGCTACATACCAGGATAGGTTAAGCACATATGTATCTAGATATCCAGATTTGCTTTAAGCGTGCGTGACTATACCTTTTTGGGTCTGTGATTTACTTTTAGCCATTGATTATTCTTTTACACATCTATTCACATTTAATGGACAAAGTTGAAGTTATTTAAATGTATACATGGTACAATATGAGAAGTGAAGTGTTGTTTTGTATAATGTAAAAGATTTACATTAATCTTTTTTGTTATACAGAACAATACTCCTGTTGTGCAAATGACTGACATTATTGGGTACCATAGTTTTTCTTAATTATTATTGTTATAATAACACTGTCCAGATATCTTCAAGGACACTGACCAGTGTCCATCTATTTTGGCAGTAATATTTGTTTTTACTTTGACAAAATAAAAATCTTTAAGGTCTTGTTCAGTTACAAAAATTGTATTTTAAGTTTCTAATTTTAATTTTTCATGTAATTGTTGAATCTTTAACTAAAAAAAAATAGAAAATTTATTTTTTAATTTTTAAAATTTATATTGTGAATTAGAAAATATCAAAAAAAAAAGATTTTTTGAAGTTTTTAAAAATGAACAACATTACTTTTGAAACACTGAGGTTAGAGCATGTTTAGTTGTGAAATTAAAACCCCAAATTATAAAATGTTCTTTTACAATCGAACAAATTCTAAATTTTTAATGAAAAAAAATATATTCGGTCACTTCTAATGTTTAGATTAAATACTAAATAGAATTTGATGTTTGAGAAAAGATAAATTATATGATACCTATGAATAACGATACTATATACAATGCAAAGGTTCAAATCAGATAATGTATAAAATTTATAAAAATGGTGTACTATACACACAAATGATGTATTATACAATTATTATGTTCACAATACATTATTCTTATTATACATTACATTTTTTGGGCTTATACATGGTAGGGTGCCTTTGGGAAAATACAACAAATAACTTTGCTTATATTTGAAAATTTGATGATATCTAAAGGTGCTGGTACTCTACATAACATGAAATGTGTTTTTGTATAATATCAAGATGTATTACATAATACAAATATTTGATGTATAATATGAAGAGTATATTATATGGAGACTCTTGATATTATACGATACATTAATTATATTGTATAATACACATTTATATTGTACAAACAACTATAATACCTGGGTTGGAATGAAAAATCATTTCCAATTCTAAATTTGTGTTTAGAATTAAAAAAGTTATGGAACTGAATTCTTAAAATTGAATTCAATGGAATCCATCAAAGCCAAAGCAAATTCCATTAAATTTGGTGGGTTTGGCAAATGAAATTTATCAATTGGGAAGTGTTTGTTAAATTGAGTGAGATAAAATTATATTAAGATAAAATTGAAATATTTTCTAACTGTAATGTACATAAATTTCTTAGGGGTGTCGGCATTTCTAAAACGTTTTAATTTCTGAAATGTTAAGAAACTTTTTTGGACTACTTCTATAATTTGGAAACTTTTTGTGATCGTTTTGTAATATTAAAAAAATTTTAAAAACTCGTTTATGATTTGAAACTAAATTTCCATCCATGAATGGAGATGCAATTTTTTATGTTTCGAACTCAAAATTTTTAATTTTTTTAGAATTTATTTCTAAAATTTGTTTGAATGCATTATAGAATTTATGTTTTTTTTAGATTAAATAATTATTTTTTATATTAAAAAATATAGTTACAAAAGACCCCAATAGTTTTTTACTTATGCGTTTCCGTTTTTTACTTTTTTGAAAAATGACATTTCCCTATTTTTGTCTCATATCGTATTCGTTTCTTGTTTTTGTCTTTGTGGAACCTTGTTTTTCCGCCCAAGATATGGAAGATGGGAAGTATTCCAAATTTTTTATCAAACTGTTTATTAAATTTTTTGAAATACATTGAGGGGCATATGGGTCATTTTTTCTTGTCTGTAAGGTTCAAGATAAATTATCTAAAGGAAAAAAAGATAAATTTATTTAAACAATTCCAGATAAGAAGTTACGTGACTTTTTTTTTAAGGGTTGACAAATAAATTTAACAAATACAATTAAAAACACATTTATGTAGAATATTTTTCATATTTCACCTTTTCTAACACATATCTTGATTAACAAACACTAGCTTAAAACATAATTTATTGAGAGACCAAATTACCTTTTATCTTTTTTCATATTTCCAATCATATTACATCATCTTAAAACACCAAATTAGAGTTTTTTTTTTTAAGTTATTGAAAAAGCTGCATCCACATGAAACCTTGGATGACCAGACCAAACCTTGCATAATCCTTAGGGCTTCTCATGATGTGTTGTTTTTTACTGGTGCTTGTCATCAGGTGTTAAGAATGTTGTCTTGTCAATGGTCATATTCTGAAGATGTCTTCTGACAGTTGTATATTTTTATATATAAACTCTTTTCTTTTTAAGTTCAGAGGGTTTCTTTTGTTGTTTGATAGTTTTATCCTCTTTTTCTTCGTTGTGAGTCTAGAGATATGAACTAGTTTGAAATTGTAGATGCTTTTACATTTTTTTTGTGTTAATGCAATTCTTAGTTACAAAAAAAAAAAAAAAACCTACATCGCAGCGCAACACAAGAATAATAAGAAGTATTCCTTGGTATACGATATAGACGATTTTGAAACCCTTGAGTGCGGTTGCATTACTTGTAGGTAAGCATTTACTTTTGGGATAACTTTAGTTAAATAATTTAAATAGTTATTTAACAAAAATATTACTAAATTTGGTTAGTTTATCAATTCAACAACAATTTATAAAATTTATCAATTTTACATCCGAATTTTTAATTTTCAATTTTCAATTAATAAAACTTATCAGAGTAATGTTATTTGCACATTTTTGTTGATATCTTATTAATCAATTACCAATATACTCCTTATTAAATCATTTAAATGAAAAGATGTATATAAATGATTTAGTGAGGGGTATATTAGTAATTGACTAATGAAGTATCAACAAGAATGTGCAAGTCGCATTACTCAACTTATCAATGGAAAAGAACTTTTGCGGGTTTAGCTAAAATCTGTGGGTAATTTGGTCAAAATAATTGGCTTCACCAATTCTAATTGATTTAACATTTGTTAACTTATTTGTTTATCCAATACAGAAAGGAAATGGAACTTGCTTGCGCGTTGAATAACCTTCAACCTAAGCAGTTGTGTTTAGAAACTATTTGGGCTATTGTTTCTTTCTTTTACATTTTTATTTTTATTTTCATGAGGTGATATGCGACTATTAAGGACATACGACTATTAAGGACATGTATTTTTAAATAAAAACATGTATTAGGACTTGTAAATGGGATATTGAGGCTTTTCTAAATATAACTAAGTTACATAATGATTCACATTGAGTTCTTATTTTCTTCTCTTGTGATGGATGAACTCATAAAGCACATCAAGAAACAAGTGTCTTGGTGCATGTTATTTCTTCTTGGATAAGACAAAATAAGTCGTGAATTATAAAGTTGAATTACAAAGAAATACCTTAAAATCTGAAAGTTTTAGATTAAGTAGGTTGAAAACTAAGCGTGTAAAATTTGAGTTTAGTAAAATTAAAAGTTTGAGATCTTTGATATATTGGATAAATTATTTAAGAAGAAGGGGAGATTATGGAGAATGTTGCTTCAAGATAAAGATAAGGTGGTTAAAGTGAAAAAGTTTCACCGGACAATTATAATATCATTTTTTGTTTATACACCTCACAATTTTGGACATTTAATTGCCAATATCTAAAAAATATGAGTGTAGCTGAGATGAGAATGTTACAGAAGATGTGTAGTCATTTAAGAAAAGATGAAATAAGAAACTAAATCATATAAAATAAGATTAAAATGACTCTGATTGAAGATAAGTTGTAGGAGTTGTGATTGAGATAGTTTGAACACTTGAGAAGAAGATCAATAGGAACATCTATTAAGTGAGTGGATTATTGAGAATATTCGTAGTGAAAAAAGAAGAGGAAGATTGAAATTTTTTTTGTGAGAAACCCTTAAACTTGACACAAAATATAATAGTCTTAAAAGACGATATAACAATGAATAAAAATGAATGGAGGTCTTGAATTTATGTAGCTGATCTCACTCAATGGGATTTGAAATTTGTGATTGTAGTCGTCAAAACTTCACCACATAACATCTAGCTTATAAAGACAATCTGTTGGGATAATGAAAAGTCATCACTGCTGTAGTTGTGACACTTGCCCTATTCCTTCATCTTTTTTTAAATGTTTCTGGTCGTAGTTGTGACACTTGGCCTATTCCTTCCTCTTCTCCAATTAATAATTTGAAAGATGGGTCTCATTGCTGTTAGTGGATTCCTATTTACAGCCAGTTTTGGCAGCTGAAACGTGCCTATGATCCTTTTTTGTTATTAGTTTTTCCCCCCTTACATTTTGGTTAGTTGTGCCAATCAGGCTGTTCAAGAGATTCATCCAGAGTCTTTGATCTCACTTCTGACCCACAGCCACAGAATGCTGCCTGTGAAATTATAGAGACATTTCCGTCAATAAAAAAGGATTTCCTCAGTGCTCTACGTTCCCTGCTTTCCCTTACTTTTTCTTTTTCAACTTGAATGCGTGACTTTCTGGTCATGCGTTACTTTTATGAAAAAGAGCATTTTTATCATTATTAGAGGGAAAATGCTTCACTTTTTCCTTCTTTCAAAACCCTTATATTGAAAGCTGATTCTTTAAAGTATCACAAGGATTCAAATTCAAATTATCCTCCTGCCATTACATGGTGTCTATAAAGCATGAGTACTTTCTAGTGATTGTTATACTAGTGTCACTAGCGTGCTAGACATTTTGACATGCTTCTGACTTATAACTCACGTTTTTTAAAATGATAAGGGAATTGACACTTGTAGGAAACTTTAAAGACTAAAAAGTAAGGATTTTCTATTTTACTCTTTACTTTACAATTCTAAATTGTATGATTCTTTTGTTTTCCATGTTTTGATTGCATGACTATTCAGTTTTCATACCTTTCACGCTTCTAGCCTTTAACTCTTTGAACATCAACTAGATTGTGAGGAATGAAGATGATTTGACAACGAATTGATTGCTAATTAAATTAAGTCATTCCTTTGGAATTTTTCCTTATGAATTTTAAATGCATATTTGTGTGTTTGGAATATAGTTTTGAATACATAAAAAAATATTTTATTAATTGGCTTATCCTAACTATGTCTTGTCCTACTTTTTAAAAAAATGTCATGTTCCATGTCTCATGTCCTCTTGTTCTCGTGTCCGTGTCCATGTTCATGCTTTATAGTATATTGTTGCTAATATCATACATGTGTCTTGTGATCCAATTGATTTGCCTTTTTTTTTTTTTGTTGTGATTTTGGTTCTTTTTAGATGAATTGATGGAGATCAAAAAAAGAGTTTATTTATTAGCAATTTTGGTCTCACAGTGGCAATGGGTAATTACAAATTCCAATAGAAATTCATTTATTTTTTTGCTACAAGAAAAAAGGATTCCATTTTAATATGATGTAGATATATAAATACCTATACATTGTAAAGATTTTTGGACTATATTCTCGATTAATATTTCTAGCCCCTGGTTTCTTTCCTCTTTTCACTTCCCTTTATTTCAGATAATCTCTCATGTCTAACCTGTTCTCGAGTTTGCACCATAATTGGCCTTACTTCTTCTTTGTCTCCCTTTCGCTGCTACAGCCTACAGGTACTCCTCCATGCTGGTTCTACTAGTGTCCAAAATCATCAGGATGTTCTGACTCATATGACCATGGAGGTCTGGAAATTGGAATTCATGTAGCTGATGCCATTTAATGGGATTAAGGCTTGTGATTATTGTTGTTTTGTTAAACTTCATGATACATTATCTAGCTTATAAAAGACAATCTATTGATATATGAAATAAGTTCTCACTGTTGTAGTTGTGACACTTGGCCTACTCCTTCCTCTTCTTTTAAATGTTTTAACTTCCGTTGTCCAAATAGGCCATCACTGTTGCAGTTGTGACACTTGACCTACTCCTTCCTCTTCTATTAGTTATTAATTTTTGATTGGTGTTGTCTCTGTGGTTCAGAATTTTTATTTAGTTTATATATGCTTTTAGTTTTGCAGGGTAATAATTTGATCTTCTAATTCACTACATTAACTAGTTTACTTAAATAAGTCTTAAGTCTATTCTTTCTTTTAGGCCAAAAATTGAAAACAAACTTATATTACGGGTGAAAGAATACAATCTCCACAAGCATATGGAATCATGCACACAAGATCTAATCGGATCTTATACAGACTAAAGGAGGGTTGTATGATAGAATCATTAAAAGAGGCTATTAGTAGCAGCAACCCCCACTACCTGTAATGAATAAGAATATTTGCCCATAAAGAATTCTTTTAGGTTCTTAAAACCATCATTGGCGCAAAATGTGTATTCTGTGCCTTGCCCTTAGGGCAGTTGAAATGAATCAATCATGCTTTTAGGCACAAATCATTCCTAGAGAGCAAACAGAAAATGAACAAGTTCGGACGATTTCTAGAAATTGTCTTTGCCCCACTGGTAATATTTACAATCTTTATCTATGTGTGAGAGGATTATGTCTGTACAACAACATTCTTCTCTTGGTGATTAGATCCCCTTACACTTATTCCTTTAAAAGACCTTCATCTTTTGCTTCATGGATTGATAATGAAGAAGACATGGATTATGTTTAATATTACCAATTAAGTCTTCCAATAGCAAATCTTTTGTTTGAAGTTGTTGAATAGGATGCAGTCTTGCATTTTTGCTTTGGCTCTTAGCATAGGTTAAGGTGTTGTGTTTCCATATTGTACAAGTTGGTTCACAGGGCCGAGCATGAAATGGAATAGAAGCATGCCAATTATCTTTGTTTGCCACATCTAATGGAAGTTTTCCATGGATGATGGTTTTTGAATTTCATTTCATTATTCCTTCATTAGAGGGTTGCGTAAGGAAGGGCATTTGGCATAAAATTTTGTCATCTTTTTCTTTTGCATTAATTTGTCTAGTCAATATAATTTTTAAAAGTCAATTGACATTATGAATGTCATGCAACTGACCCTATCTTGATTAGGATAAGGTGCAGTTCATGATGACAATGACAGTAGCATAGGACCATAGGCTACTATAGTGTTCTCCATGTTGTATGCTTCCTCCAATGCAAGCTTGATGTAACCTTTGTAGTTGCATCAGTTGCATTTCGCAGGACTTTTATCTCCTAGTATCAACCTGTGCATGCACTAAGAACACAAATGTTGTTAAGCGGATCACAATCTGCATTACTGATTTGATTTTATTTTTCCTTTTGCTAGATTTTGTGTTTTTGAACTCCGCCATTGGATTCATATGTACCGCTGGTTTTGGCACCTCACATATGCACATGATTCCTTTTTTGTTATTATTTTTTCCTCCCTTACACTTTGGTTAGTTGTGCCAATCAGTCAGTTCAAGTATGTTCTGACTTATTGTTATACTATTTATCTGAGCTGAAATTTCTGTTGGCAATTTTCTTATTTGCTTGTATTTCTGCTTCTCTTTTATGGCGTCATGCCTGTGGGAGATGGGTGTTTATGTTTTTTGATCTGGCCTCATTATTCTGTGTATTTGATCCAGCATGAAACAGGCTTGCGCAAAAATTTACTTCAAGATTATGCACAGAAGATGAAGTATGGGTTAACTGCCAGCTGATGGAAGAAAAACCGGGTGGAGTAGCTGTTTTTTCTTGCAGTTAAGACTGGAGGTATGCAGTATACTGTATCTGCTGTGAGAACAAGAAAAGAAGCAGAGATTAGTGCCGCTGGAACTGCTTTATCAGCCATCCAACCAAGTGCATCTAGACCTTCCGAGAAACCCACAGGAACATCCTAGTATCCTACACGGCTGTTCCCTGCAAAAAGAAGACAACAGATTCAGGGATCAGTATCCAGGAAAGGGTTGTCAGCCCCAAGAAAGGTTCTTTCAAGAAGAAACAACCAAAAAAATTAGACGAGGGGGGCACAGGCACCAGCATGAAAGTCGGGGGAACGGGTAATCTGGAGGCTGGTATTGATCATGTTGATGATGCTGAATCGAAGCGGCTTGGGAACTCCCAATCTGGTTTGATGAAGATGTTTAGGCCATTCATTGAGAGTTTTTGTCTGATGTAGGTAAAGATATTGGGTATATGCTTTCATTAGCCTTATTTGCTTTCAAATATTGGCAGAGTGGGGAAGGGGCATACATATTGTTAGACCCCCCATTTGGCTAGGGAGCTTTACTCAGTGTAGACTCTTTCAGGTTTGTTAGGGAGCTTTAATTACTCAAATCACAACTTAACTTGGTGCTCAAGTACTGGGAACTTTCTCATTTGTTTTCTAGCTTAGATTGGCTATTTTCAGCAGCTTATCTTTAGGTCTCTGGCTCTGCTCATCTGGTAAACCTATGTGAGAGGTTATAGCAATGGGAGTTGGTGATCCTTCCCAATAATGCATGGGCTTGTGGGGGTTAGGTATTGTCCAGGCAATTCAAGAAGAAAAGTGGTCTAGTACTATTTAGTTAGTCTACTGGTCTACTCATCTTTTTACTGAAAAAATGATCATTATTACAGATTCTTTTATCTATAAAATAAAATGTGATTGGTATTTTTATTTTTATAATTATAAAATAATAGACAAAAGACAGAAATACATGAAAATTTAGAATTCATGTAATCGACCTCACATAGTATGATAAAGGCTGGATATGTTGTTATATAAAGTAATGGTGTTTTGTTGGAATTGGAAACAAGTGTATGAAGAAAGGATAACCAACGGGTGGGAGCATAGCTAGATATGGTCTTTTGTGATTTCACCTAGACAATCAAGTGATTGAAATCTGACGGTGGATTTGGCCAATTAGCCCCAAGTGAGGTGATGACGACAGACTAGGAAATAGAAATAGAAATGGATGGTGACTCTTAAGTGCTGCCGCCAGGCGCAAACAAAGAGGAAAGCAGGAGAGTCAATCGAGAAGGGTGAGCGGAGAGGTAAGGCAAGGCAAGGCAATAAAAAATAAAAAATAAAAAATAAAATAAAAACCTCATATAAAATCTTCCTTGTTTCGCCTCTTTCTCATTGATGGATCTTCCTTGTTTCTCTCTCTCTCTCTCTCTCTCGTAGTACGAACATGGAGGATCGTGCTCGCAAAGCCCCAACAGTAGAAGATCAAAAGGCTCCACCACTCAAAGTTGCTAACTCTCTCTCTCTCTCTCTCTCTCTCTCCAATCTCAGTTTCTTCATTTTCATCACAACAAATTATAACTGCTCTCTTTCTATTAGATTTGTGATTTTCAAGTCCCGTGATTCATTCCGAACAATCTCCAGTCTTGCATTGTGGAAATTGATCAGCTACAATGAAGATGCACTAGATTTGGATGCAAAGCTCCTCGCCGAGGCCAATCCCGAGCATCTCATCGCTTGGAATTTCAAAAAAGTAAGAACCGTACCTTTCTCCTAGTGTACTCATCTAAACTTTCTTGTTATTACGTTGTTATTACTTATTTATTTTTGATGTTGTTGTCCTGTTGGGTTGCTGAGAAAGTGTAGAAAGATAGGAAATTTAACCGGGGATCTTTATTGATGTATTACTTAATTGTAGTCAGTAGGACATTTTGGTTTAGATGAATTTGTGTTGTTTGTTATTTATGGTTATGGATAATAGAATAGTGCAATTGTACAAAGCCAAGCCAAGCCCATAAAAGCTTAGGCTTCTTTGTT
Source organism: Diospyros kaki (assembly GCA_036245055.1). Lineage (NCBI taxonomy): Eukaryota > Viridiplantae > Streptophyta > Magnoliopsida > Ericales > Ebenaceae > Diospyros > Diospyros kaki. The sequence continues at coordinate 11,670,971 of BSEG01000015.1, read as the reverse complement.
TAAAATTTTATTGAGTTTAGGCCCGAGCTCGATGAGCTCGAGCTTGAGTCTAGCTAAAAAATGAGGGTTGAGCTTGTTTATTTAGAAGCTTGTTGAACTCAAGCTTAGGCTTGAGCTTAGCTCATTTATATTATTAAATGAGCTTTATGAGTTATGTATGAGCTTTTTTCATAAATTTTAAAACTAAAGGTCATTATAAGTTTGATCTTAGGCTTATTTTTGTAGGATATATAAAATTAGGGAAAATGCTACTTTGCCCAAACTAGGATGACCGAAGGCGCCAAATGATAAAAATTCCCTCACCCAATTTACAGATTCACCACCCCTGCCCTTGGCCGCCTTCTTTCTCCTTTGCCATTGTCATAGACTAAGGGTATGGGGGTAATTAGAGCAATATAGTGGTAGTATTGTAATAATCTATAAAGGAATAATTCAAATTCCTTTTAAGCTTCAGGCGTGTTGGGCAGTAACTAATTGCCGCGCTAGCTGTATTTTTCCTATAAATACTAGATGGTTGAGGATGGGGAATTATGTGAGGATTATTCCACAAATTCCTTTCCCTCTTTCTTCTCAATTTGCTCTCTCTCTCTCTCTCTCTTTCTCGTTGTAAATCACCATTTCTCTCTCCCTCTCTTTCTCTCAATCTTCCTGCCTACAACATCTCCTTCCAAATTTATGAAAGGAAACCTACTGTCAGATCCGACTCTGACATTTGGTATCAGAGCCAAGCCCTGTAGTTGGTCATGGCTGATGGAACACACACTAAACAGCTAGAGAACATATTGGATGCGATCGAAATTGGGTTGCGACATCATCAGGAGCAGGTGGACGAGAGGTTGGAGACGATGGAGTTGGGAATGTGGCACACGCAGGAGGAGATCCACCGGAGTAGATCGAAATACACGGAATCGCTGGATCGCGCGGTGAACGACATTCAGGAAGAATTCACTGGACTCAGCCAGCAATTGACTGCAGCTTTGAGTATGTTTGCGAGGCAACCGAACGTCAGTTTGCCAACGAATTTCCCTCCTAGGATACCATCCGCACCCATCTTGACTTCACCGATAAACCAACCGTGACCTCCAGAACCAAGAAGTGGCGGTGATCCAGTTGAATTCGGAGAAGGTATGAATTGCCGGAATCAAAGAGGGATCAATTCGCTCCATCATGGTCCACGAATGGAGATTCTAGTTTTTGATCGAGATAAATTGAGGCGGTGAATACGCCGGTGTGAACGAGTGTTCTACCAGAATCGTGTCGCGGAAGGGGATAAGGTATGTATGGCTACTTCCTACTTAGATGATGTGGCGGATGCTTAGTTCCAAACTTGGAGCCATGGTAGGGGAAATTTGAGTTAGCTAGAGTTCGTTAGTCAATTGTGCCGAAGATTTGGAGAGAAAAACCGATCTGATGTCATTGAGGAGTTTAACAAATTGAAACAAAATGGCACGGTGGAGGATTACCAGACTAGATTTGAGGAGTTGAGAGCCTTACTTTCATTGTCCCATCCCTATCTAGATGAGGAATATTTTGTTTCAAGTTTCATCAGCGGGTTGGAGGAGTTAATTAGGCCGACAGTTAAGATGTTGTTTCCCACCACAGTGGCCCAAGTAGCAGAACAAGCTCGTTTGCACGAGCTATCGATGGAAACCTTTGCTAGAAGGCATAGGCTACCATCCAAAAATAACCGAGAGGAGCACAACATTGGGGGATATCTTAGGGGTAATGCTTCGCAATGGCAGAGAGGAGGACCCGTGGGAAAGACCAGTCATCCTATCGTACAACCCAAGAATCTGTCAGTGGACCAAAAGAGATAGTTGGGCCTATGTTTTCGTTGTGGAGAGAAGTTTGGGCAGGGTCATCAGTGTAAGAAATTGCTCCTAACTATGGAAGGACAAGAGGAAGGGGGTGACGAGGAAGCGGGGTTAGAGGCAAATGATGAGATGCCTGAAGGGTATGAAGGAGGCGAAATCTCCATGCATGCTCTTCAAGGTTAGGCAACTAGTAGAGTTATTAAGGTGAAATGGTTGGTCCGAAAAAGAAGTTTAGTGGTGCTGATCGACAGTGGCAGCACTCATAGCTTCCTAGATGAAACAACAGCCCACAGCCTACAGTGCAACCTACAAGAAACGCCTCCTCTTTTAGTACTAATATCCAATGGAGCTAAGATGGAAGCCAACTAAGGTCCGGTGGGTTTAAGTGGACAATGAGTGGGCGTGAGTTTTCGACTGATTTGAGAATACTCAAATTGGGAGGGTGCCATGTGGTGTTAGGGGTAGATTGGATGAAGACCGTAAGCCCATTGGTGTTTGATTTCAACACCTTGGAGGTCACATTTAACTTGGAAGGCCAACTAGTAACCCTGCACGGTAGTCAAGAAGTGGGAGAATGTAAGGTGGTGTCTGGAAAAAGAATTTAGAAATTGCTAGAATAGGGGAGTACCACTGTTGGACAACTACACTCTATTTACACAATTGATGTTGGGGGGAAGGTTGCTGGAGATCTACAGCGTGTCTCAAACAGGGACAAGTCATTGCTAACAGAGCCTGGCCAAGTACATCCTTTTAGATCTATTCACGATTTATTAATGGAGTTTGAGGATCTGTTTGCCACTCCCTAGACCCTTCCACCCCACCGAATCCTTGATCAATCCATTCACCTTAAACCCAACAGTGAACCAGTTAATTTGAAAGCCTACTGATACTCTCCCATACAAAAGGCAGAAATAGAGAAACTTATAAAGCAAATGTTGTCCAAAAACCTTGTGCAACTAAGCCAAAGCCCCTATGTTTCACCAGTCCTCCTAGTTAAGAAAAAAGATGGAACTTAGATGTTTTGTGTAGACTATAGGCAACTTAATTATTTAACCATCAAGAACCAATTCCCTATTCCCATTATTGAAGACCTACTGGATGAATTAACCGGAGCATCCATTTTTTCTAAACTAGATTTGACCTCCGGGTACCACCAAATTCACATGAACCCTGTTGACTGTCCAAAGACTGCTTTTAGAACCCATCAAGGACATTACGAATTCTTAGTAATGCCCTTCAGCCCAACCAATGCTCCCGCTACTTTTCAAGCATTAATGAACCACATCTTTGCTCCATATTTGCGCAAATTTGCCCTAGTATTCTTTGATGATATCCTCATATATAGCCCCACCCTAGCTCAACATCTAACACACCTCAAGCTGGCATTTCAAATCCTTAGATTCCATAAATTGTATGTGAAGAGGTCTAAATGTTCATTTGCAGAAGAAAATGTGGAGTACTTGGGCCACATCATATCCGGACAAGGAGTAAGTATCGATCCCCACAAAATTGAGGCTATGAAAATTTAGCCATGGCCAAAAACATTGAAAGAGTTGCGGGGTTTCTTAGGCCTTATCGGTTACTATAGAAGGTTTATAAGAGGTTATGGGGTGATGAGCAAGGCGCTGACTAATCTACTAAAGAAGAATAGTTTCAATTGGGGTCCAGAAGCAAAGGAAGCATTTGAATCTCTTAAGGCAACCATGACTCAGGCCCCAACACTAGCCCTCCCAGATTTCTTCAAGGAGTTTGTGTTAGAAACAGATGCATGTGATACCGGTATAGGAGTTGTGCTCAGCCAAGAATGACGTCCTGTAGCGTATCTAAGCCAATCACTAGCCCCACAACACATGGGGCTCAGCATTTATGACAAAGAGCTATTGGTAGTATTATTAGCTATTGAGAAATGGAGATACTATTTAGAGGGCAAGAAATTCACCATTAAGACCGACCACGAGAGCCTCAAATTCTTATCCCACCAAAGAGTGCATAATCAGCTACAGAGAAAGGGAATCACCAAGCTCATGGGCTTCGACTTCATTATTCTCTATCACTAAGGAAAAGAAAACAGAGCAGCCGATGCTCTGTCTAGGAGGGATGGCTCAGCCTCTTGCCATGCCATCTCAGCTCTCGTTCCGGATTGGGTGCAAGAGGTAACCCGCAGCTATGCTCAGGCTCTTTGGATCCAAGATTTACTCACCAAGGTAGCAGTACAGGCCACTTTTGACCCGAACTTTTAGTTAAAAGGGGGACTGCTGAGGTTCCAAAACAGAGTAGTTATTGGGGATGACAATGAGCTGAAACAGAAGATCCTACAGAGCCTGCATGACTCTCCCATTGGTGGCCACTCAAGACTCAATGCCACTTACCAGCGGATCAGACAACTCTTCTACTGGAAAGGATTAAAAAAAGATGTGAATCGGTTTGTCTTGGCATACACTACATGCCAAAGGTGCAAACATGAGCAAATACCCTACTCGAGCCTCCTATAACCACTAGAAATTCCTTCGCAAGCTTGGGAACTTATTTCCATGGATTTTGTGGAAGGTTTACCGAAATCTAAGGGAGCAGACACTCTACTAGTAGTGGTAGACAAACTGACCAAATTCAGCCATTTCCTCACATTAGCTCATCCGTTTACAACTACTGAAGTAGCTAGGAAGTTGATGGATACAATCTTTAAGATTCATGGCTTACCAAAGGCTGTCATATCTGATCGTGACAAGGTCTTTACCAGCCAATTCTGGAAGACCTTATTTCAAGGGTTAGGCATCAAGTTGCACCTTTCTTCAGCATATCATCCCGAGACTGATGGGCAGAGGGAGAGAGTTAATCAGTGCCTCGAAACCTATCTTAGATGCCTATGTATCTCCAACCCTAGAAGCTGGAGTAGGTGGGTGGCTCTAGCACAATGGGGGTATAACACCAACTATCATACCGCACACAAACGAACCCCTTTTGAGGCTTTGTTCGGGTATTTGCCCCCCATTATTCCGGCAGTAATGCATTACTCTCCCACAGAAATGTCTGCTGATCTATATCTGAAGGACCGGCATGAAGCTTTCCTCACCATCAAGCAAGAGTTGACCCTAGCCAGTCAAAGAATGAAACAACTGGCAGATAAACATAGAACAAAAAGGGCGTTTGAAGAAGGGGAGGAGGTTTATTTGAAAGTCAGAAGGTTCCAACATCATCTGTTCTGCAAGGGGCCAATATCGAAGCTCAGCCCCAAGTTCTATGGGCCATTTAAGATCCTAGCTAAGGTGGGACCTATGACTTATCGTTAACAGCTGCCAGAGGGAGTGGGTTTGCACCCAGTCTTCCATGTTTCGCTTTTGAAGAAGTCTATCAGTCCAACCGAATTAGCCAGCAGAACATTGCCAGCACCACTAGAAGTCATAGCAGAGTCAGGTGAACCCTTGGCCGTGCTGGACAAACGCGTGATCTACAACGATACTGCTCTGTTGACTCAAGTCCTTGTACAATGGTCTTATCTCCACTCGGACAACACAACATGTGAGTATCTTCCCGACCTCCTGCAACGGTTTCCAAGAATTTCCAGCCTATTTTAATTTCTTGGGGACAAGAAATGTTTTTTTTTTTTTTTTTTTTTGGGGGGGGGGGGAATTGTCATAGATCAAGGGTATGGGGGTAATTAGAGCAGTATAGTGGCAGTATTGTAATAATCTGTAAAGGAATAATTTAAATTCCTTTTAAGCTTTAGGCACGCTAGGCAGTAACTAATTGCCGCGCCAGCTGTATTTTTCTTATAAATACTAAATGGTTGAGGATGGGGAATTATGTGAGAATTATTTCACAAATTCCTTTCCCTCCTTCTCAATTTGCTTTCTCTCTCGTTCTAAATCACCATTTCTCTCTCCCTCTCTTTCTCTCAGTCTTCCCGCCTACAACATCTCCTTCCAAATTTACGGAAGGAAACTTACTGTCAAATCCGAGTCTGACAGCCATGGCAGCCTCCAGCAAGCTCCGCCTTGTCTAGCCTCATCGTTGCTGTAACATCCCGCATCGAGCGATAAGAAGGACCAGAACAACTTACCATGATGGGCCTACGCAAACTTCCCAGGGGGTCACCCATCGTTGAACTGCTCCCAGCTCAAGCATGCTTAACCCCGGAGTTCCTTGCTAACATTCAGCCCAAAAGGTATGGTGTTGTTTCCTTTCTTACACTATCCTCAATATATACTAACTTCTCTGGACTCTCGGGGTATTACATTATCCCTCTCTTAAGTACATGACATCCTCGTCATGCGACCTTACAACTGGTCCTAGATCTCCCCCCTTTGCATGGCCAATGTGGGATTTGCCTAAGGTGCCTACACGCACCCCCCTCTTAGGGACTCAGCGATCTCGCCGAGGTTTGCCCCACCACTACGCTCAGAGGCTCGGGGGTCGGCTCTGATACCACCTGTAACATCCCGCATCGAGCGATAGGAAGGACCGGAACAACTTACCCTGATGAGCCTACACGAACTTCTCAGGGGGTCACCTATCATTGAACTGCTCCCAGCTCAAGTATGCTTAACCCCGGAGTTCCTTGCTAACATTCAGCCCAAAAGGTATCTAGCTAGAGTTGTTTCCTTTCTTACACTATCCTCGATATATACTAACTTCTCTGGGCTCTCGGGATATTACATTACTGTAACGCCCCGATCTTCTCGAAGCGCTTCTTACCCCGACGTTTATTAATTGATAATTATTTTATCAATTCTACCTCATATATATTTTTTTTTCTTTCTCTCATTCTCCTCATTGGGGTAACCATAGCTAATAGCGGAAACATGATAGATAGTAACCTAATACTTAACAAGCTTTTAACATCAGAATCGTAGATTCATATTCATAATAAAATCATAACATCATTCTCAAACGTACTAGTGTTTAAACATAATCATGATCATCCCTTAATATTACATGTCGAAATATCATAATCAACATCATGGATAACATAATAGGACAGGTTATATGCATCACCGATACATTTACGCACTTCAAGGAGTGCCATCACATGCCTTCATTTCCTTCATTTATGCTATGACTTCCATCTAGAACATTAAATATTCCAGGAGCATCGCCCAATTAGATGATCGGCCATCTAAGTAAGAGTATAATATTCATGAATGAATATAAATGCATAATGTCCTGTCATTTGGCCTGTTTGAGCCGACGGACATCCATACTTCATATGCCACTTACCATTTTTACGACACAGCTCTTTCTAGGCTGAGGTGTATGGGTGCATCCTTGGTAAAGTAGCGATGCCCACCCGTACTCTCAAACATATGCGATGCATGAGTAACGATGGATTACATGTGAACATAAGCATATCATCATCATATTATGTAAATGCATCTACGTGACATATGCACACATCATATCATGTCAACATGTTGAAACATACTTTGAAAAATACATTGCATTTAATATTCTATCAAATCATATCATACATTTTAGAAATTACCTTTCATAGACAAATTAAGTTTGAGAAATACTAGCTTACCTTTGAAATCGGCTTGAGTCTCGAGAAATATGCTTTAATCTCAAAAACGTGCTCGCCTTGACTTTTGCACTAGACTTCTAGTTATACTCAAACTTTTGTCTCAATGATCCCTGGACATCATATTTATTCAAGGGGTATTAAAACTTATTTTCCTCAAATTTTCCTCAATCGTTTAAATTTCTCCTCATTATTTCATTAATAATTCCAAAATAAATACTTTCCCAAGCATTTTTTTAATTTTTCTCCACGAAAATTCATAAAACAACATTTCTAATATTCTAAAATTTTATGGGAATTTTTCATAATTTTTTTCTTATTTTTCTTCTATTTTCCAAGAATTCCCTTTATCCCAAAAATTACCAAATAAATATTTCTTTCCATATTTTCCATAAATTTCTTCTATAATAATTCATAAAATAAAACACTTGATTTTTTTTTTTGAATTTTTTCAAAAAATTAAACATAATAAGATAAAAGAAAATATTATCAACTTCCATCTATTTGAGATATTTTACACTTACCTTCTAACACTTTCTTCAAGTTTGTTTTTGATGTGCCCAAATTCCTCTTCCTTACTCTTTCCTCCCAAATCTCTTTCACAAACTCAATTTTTCTCACAATCTCTTTCTTTCTTTCTTTCTTTCTCAAATCTCTCTCTTACTTTCAAATCATTCTTTCTTACAACCTTTCTCTTTCTAATTCAAGTCTTCCAACCTTTCAAGTTTCTTTATTTAAAGAGGTTGAATTAAGTTTAGTTTAATTATAGTGATCCACTATCTTTTATTATTTTATTATTTTTTTTATTTAATTTTTCACTAAATCTCACACATAATCTTTAATTATTTGTCCATACTCTACTTTATCTTCCACATTTCTCTATTAATTTATCCATTATCTTTGATTATTTGGCCACACTATATTTTGTCTCCCACATTTTTTCATTAATTCATTTATTATCTTTGATTATTTGTCCACACCATATTTTGTTTCCCACATTTCTCCATTAATTCACCCATTATCTTTGATTATTTGTCCACACCATATTTTGTCTCCCACATTTCTTCATTAATTCACCCATTATCTTTGATTATTTGTCCACATTCTACTTTGTCTCCACATTTCTCCATTATTTCACCCACTATCTTTAATTAATTTTTATTTTAATTATTTTCAACTAAATCTTATTTTGAATGGGCTATTCTTTCGTTTAGTCCATAAATTTAAACCCACTTTCTTAACCTACTAACTCTAAGCCCATTTACTTAACCTTTCATTTCTCAATTTAGGCCACTAACTATAAGCCTATTTACTTAGCCTTTCTTTTTTTTCAACTTAGTTTATTAACTCTAAGTCCATTTATTTAGCCTTTCTTTTTTCAACTTAGTCCATTAACTCTAAGTCCATTTATTTAGCCTTTCTTTTTTCAACTCAGCCCATTAGTTTTCTCAATTATAATCTCCAATGGAAATAAAAATATTTTAAATGCAAACAAAAAATAATAATAATAATTATTATTATTCTCAAAATACTAGAATATTACATTCTCCTCTCCTTATAAAAATTCCGTCCTCGAAATTTGTTTATTTTTCGATCATTCTATCTAAAGACTCCTCAAACAAAAATGGAAAATTGGTTTTCATATCTTCTTCTAGTTCCCAAGTCAACTCTTCACTTATCGGGTTTCTCCACAAAATTTGTACTAGCAGTATTGACTTGTTTCTCAAGACTTGCTCTTTTCGATCCAAAATCTTAACGGGTCTCTCTAGGTAGGAGAGATTTTCTTGAACCTCGTTCGCTTCTGATGGCATTACTTGAGAGGGATCCAGCTCGTGCTTTCGGAGCTGCGATACTTGGAATACATCATGAAGGTTGGATAAGGCCATAGGTAAGGCTAGTCGATGAGCAACTGGGCCAATTCTCTCCAATATATCATACAGACCTATATACCTGGGACTCAACTTGCCTTTCTTCTTGTTGCTTCGAGTGACCATTTTAAGTGGAGATAATTTCAAGTATACCTTGTTTCCAACTTGAAATTCCAAAGTCCTTCTTCTAGTGTTCGCATAAGATTTCTGGCGACTCTGAGTTTCTTTGATTCTTTCTCGAATGATCTTTATTTTCTTAGACGTTTGCTGAACTATCTCGGGCCCCAACATTTGACGTTCACCCACTTCAGTCCAACATAATGGAGACCTACACTTTCGACCATACAATGCTTCGTAAGGAGCCATACCAATGCTACTATGATAACTGTTATTATAGGCGAACTCTATCAACGGTAGATGCTCTTCCTAGCTTCTTAAAAAATCTGCAGCACAAGCCCGCAACATGTCTTCCAAGGTCTGAATAGTCCTTTCTGACTGACTGTCGGTCTAGGGATGATGGGCCGTACTTAGCCTAAGTTGAGTGCCTAAACACTTTTGCAGGCTTTCCCAAAATCTCGAAGTGAATCTTGGGTCGCGATCTGAGACAATAATTACTGGTACCCTATGCAATCTAACAATTTTGTTGAAGTACTGTTGAGCTAGCTTGTTGATTGATTGACCTACTTTCATTGCTAGAAAGTGAGCAGACTTAGTTAGTCTATCAACAATTACCCAGATGGCATCACTTCCCTTAGGGCTCTTTGGCAACCCCGTCACAAAATCCATTGTGATGTGTTCCCATTTCCATTCCAGGATTTCTAACGGTTGCAAACTTCCACTTGGTTTCTGATGCTCGATCTTGATTATCTGGAACGTATCGCATTGTTTGACGTATCTTGCCACGCTTTTCTTCATTCCAGGCCACCAATATACCGATTTCAAATCTTGGTACATTTTAGTGGCACCAGGATGTATCGAGTACCCAGATCGGTGAGCTTTTCCCAAAATCACTTGTCGTAATTCCTTCACCCGAGGTACATATACCCTTCCTTGAAATCGAAGGATGTTTTCTTTTATCTTAAATTCTAGTTTCTTTACCTGACCGCACTCATCAACCCATAGTCTAATTCGGGAATCTTTTGAATAGGCCTGCCGTATCTGATCCATCAAATCTGGTTGTAAGGTGAGGCTAGCTACATAAGAAGAGTTTTCTCGAGAAACTGTCCCCACTGTCATTAAGCTAAAATCGTCGACTAGCTTCCTTTTAGATAACATTAATCCAGCCATACAAGCGGTTTCTTTTGTACTTAAGGCATCAGCCACACTATTAGCTTTGCTTGGATGGTACTGGATAGTGCAGTCATAATCTTTCAAAAACTCCATCCATCGTCGTTGCCTCATGTTCAGATTTTTCTGAGAGAACACATATTGTAAACGCTTGTGATCGGTGAAAATTTCAAACTTCTCACCGTATAGGTAGTGCCTCCAAATTTTTAGTGCGAACACTACGGCTGCTAACTCCAAATCGTGGGTCGGGTAATTTCGCTTGTGATTCTTAAGCTGTCGGGATCTGTAGGCAATAACTCTACCGTGCTGCATCAACACACATCCCAAGTCATTCTTCGAGGTGTCGGCATACACCACATAGCCTCCTGACTCGTCCAGCATAGCTAGCACCGGTGCGATTGTGAGCTTATCCTTGAGCATCTGAAAGCTTGTCTCGCACTGCTCGTTCCAATCAAACTTCACTCCTTTTTGGGTTAACTTGGTGATGGGTGTAGAGATCTTGGAAAATCCTTCTACAAACTTTCTGTAGTAACCAGCCAATCCTAAGAAGCTCTTAATTTCTGTAACAGATCGAGGTTGCTTCCAATTCTTTATAGCCGTTATCTTTGCTGGGTCGACCGATATTTCTTCGGCTGATATGACGTGCCTTAGAAATGCCACTTGGCTTAACCAGAATTTGCATTTAGAGAATTTGGCATAAAGCTTATGTTCTCGCAATGTTTGCAACACCACTTTTAAATGCAATTCGTGTTTTTCCTCTGAAGGAGAATAAATCAGTATGTCATCTATGAACACAATCACAAACTTGTCTAGGAATGGTCTGAAAATTCGATTCATGGTATCCATAAAAGTTGTTGGGGGCATTGGTTAGCCTAAAAGGCATAACCATAAATTCGTAATGTCCATATCGTGAACGGAAAGCCGTCTTGGGCACGTCATCTATCTTGATTCTCAGTTGGTAGTACCCTGATCTCAGATCAATCTTCGAGAAAACCTTGGCTCCTTGCAATTGGTCGAACAACTCATCTATTCTGGACAACAGGTACTTTTTTTTAATGGTTATTTTGTTCAGCTGTCGATAATCTATGTACATCCTTAAGCTCCCATCATTTTTCCTGACAAAAAGTACCGATGCTCCCCATGGAGACATGTTAGGTCTTATGAACCCCTTGTCCAACAGTTCTTGAAGTTGAATTTTTAACTCTCTCAATTCCGCGGGAGCCATTTTATAAGGAGGTATAGAAACTGGACTTGCCCATGGCATTATTTCTATGGAAAATTCGATCTCTCTCTACGGTGGTAACCCAGGTAGCTCCTCAGGAAATAAATCTTCGAATTCATTAACCATCCGCACCTCCTCTATTTTTAAAAGATCTTCTTTCTTTTCTTTGATATGGGCTAGATTACACGTATGCCCCATTTTGCAATAATTTCTCTGTGTTCCAAGGCTGAGATCCACTTCTTTTCATTTACCCTTCCTTGCTCTCGAAACTTGACAATCGAGTCTCTAATTTTAAGACTGACTGTTTTGGCTTTACAATCTATCGAGGCATTGTATTTCCCTAGGAAATCCATTCTTAAGATTACACCGAAATCTAGAATTTCTAGTAGGATTAGGTCTACTAGGAATTCAACTCCTCCTATTTGGATTGACTTATCTTGGTACCCCGACAATGTTTCTTGAGACTTCCCCATAGGGGTTGCTACAATCATACGGCAATTCATTTGTTCAGGTTCTTCCCCTAGCTCTTTAGCTAACGTATGTGATATGAATGAATGAGATGCTCCGGAGTCTATCAGAACATGCATAGAAAAATCAGAAATGAACATGGTACCTTGAATTACGGTCGGGTCCTCTGCCGTATCTTGCTGTGTCAGGTTGAATACCCTTCCTTGCCGCACCTTAGCATTTTCTGGCGGTCCCTGAGGCTGTCTAGCTTGTCGCGGCTTTGTGCAGTCTGTTGCGAAATGTCCTGGTTGTTGGCAGTTGTAACAAATGATTCCTTTCTTGGGACAGTCCTTTGAAAGATGTCCCGTTTGTTGGCAATTGTAACAGGTGAGTCCTTTCTTGGGATAATTCCAACTGAAATGTCCTTCCTTCCCACAGTTGTAGCAACCTTTCATTCCCTGACGGCACGGCTTCCTAGGGTGCTGCTTCTGGCATCGTGGGCATTGTTTGCTAGGCTTGAATTGAGACCCTTTGGGGTCCAGCTTCTTTTCTTTCCCTGGCCTAGAGTTGTTGCCCTGCTGGCTTGCTCCTTGAATGGCTTCGATCCGTCCCAAGTTAGCCTCAGCGGTGACGGTTTGTTGTACTACTTCAGCATAGGACTGAGTGCCTACATTGCTTAAGGCTCTCTGAAGCCTGAGATTCAATCCTCTCAAAAACTTTTGGGTTTTAATTCTTTCATCTCCCTCATATATAGGCATATATTTAATTAACCGATTGAAGGTATCCTCCTACTGAGCGATGGTCATGTCCCCAGTTTGCCTTAGTTCCATGAACTCCCTTTCCTTCTTCATTCTCAAACTCAATGAGAAGTATTTTTTGTTGAAGAGTTCTTTAAATCGGTCCCATGTGACGTACGATGCTCTAGCTTGCAGTGTCATCGCCCTCTTAACTCCTTTCCACCACCTATCTACTTCGTCTTGAAGCATGAAGGTGGCACAGTTAACCCTTTCCTCGTCGCCACAATGGAGGTGATCAAGCAATTTCTCGATTTGTTCGATCCAAAATTCTCCTTCGCTAGGATCCGCTCCAAGTCTTCCCTGGAAGGTGGGAGGGTGTTGACGGCGGTACAGGTCGAGCATATTGGTCACTCGACCATCCTGGGTTTGGGTTCCTTGCATGAATCCTATCATGTTCCTCATAATCCTCTTCATTTGATCTAACCGGCTTCCATTTGTTCCCGAATTTTCTTGGCTTGCATTACTCTCAGGAACGTCGCTTGCACGTCTTTCAGTGTCATCGTCTTGATGGTTGGGTGGTCCTACGGCCAACATTCTTCGAGTGTGCACCATCTGAAAATAACATTTCTTATTAGACTACAGGAACTTAGCATCAACCAAGGCTTAACTTAAGCAACTTTCATTGTCTCATAAAGAAATACATATTCATTACATAGTCCATTAGGGAAATTAAAAACACTCCAAAAATTCTCCCCGACTTCTATATCCAGACATTTTCCTCATCTTCGGACTCCCAATAATTTAAACCCATTTTTTTAACCTACTAACTTTAAGCCCATTTATTTAATCTTTCATTTCTCAACTTAGCCCACTAACTATAAGCCTATTTACTTAGTCTTTTTTTTTTTTTTTTTCAACTTAGTCCATTAACTCTAAGTCCATTTATTTAGCCTTTCTTTTTTCAAATTAGTCCATTAACTCTAAGCCCATTTATTTAGCTTTTTTTTTTTTCAACTTAGCCCATTAGTTTTCTTAATTATAATTTCCAATGAAAGTAAAAATATTTTAAATACAAACAAAAAATAATAATAATAATTATTATTATTCTCAAAATACTAGAATATTAATGTCTGGATATGGAAGTCCGAAGATGAGGAAAATGTCTAGATATGGAAGTCGGCTAGTTTCAAATAGGAGAATCTTTAGAGTGTTTTTAATTTTCCTAATGGACTATGTAATGAATATGTATTTCCTTATGAGACAATGAAAGTTGCTTAAGTTAAGCCTTGGTTGATGCTAAGTTCTTGTAGTCTAATAAGAAATGTTATTTTCAGATGGTGCACACTCGAAGAATGTTGGCCGTAGGACCACCCAACCATCAAGACGATGACACTGAAAGTGCTAGCGATGTTCTTGAGAGTAATGCAAGCCAAGAAAATTCGGGAACAAATGGAAGCCGGTTAGATCAAATGGAGAGGATTATGGGGAACATGATAGGGTTCATGCAAGGAACCCAAACCCAGGATGGTCGAGTGACCAATATGCTCGACCTGTACCGCCGTCAACACCCTCCCACCTTCCAAGGAAGACTTGGAGCGGATCCTAACGAAGGAGAATTTTGGATCGAATAAATCGAGAAATTGCTTGATCACCTCCATTGTGGCGACGAGGAAAGGGTTAACTGCGCCACCTTCATGCTTCAAAATGAAGTAGATAGGTGGTGGAAAGGAGTTAAGAGGGCGATGACACCGCAAGCTAGAGCATCGTACGTCACATGGGACCGATTTAAAGAACTCTTCAACGAAAAATACTTCTCATTGAGTTTGAGAATGAAGAAGGAAAGGGAGTTCATGGAACTAAGGTAAACTGGGGACATGACCATCGCTCAGTACGAGGATACCTTCAATCGGTTAATTAAATATATGCCCATATATGAGGGAGATGAAAGAATTAAAGCCCAAAAGTTTTTGGGAGGATTGAATCTCAGGCTTTAGAGAGCCTTAAGCAATGTAGGCACTCAGTCCTATGCTGAAGTAGTACAACAAGCCGTCACCGCTGAGGCTAACTTGGGATGGATCGAAGCCATTCAAGGAGCAAGTCAGCAGGGCAGCAACTCTAGGTCAGGGAAAGAAAAGAAGCTGGACCCCAAAGGGTCTCAATTCAAGCCTAGCAAACAATGCTCACGATGCCAGAAGCAACGCCCTGGGAAGCCGTGCCATTAGGGAATGAAAGGTTGCTACAACTGTGGGGAGGAAGGACATTTCAATTGGAATTGTCCCAAGAAAGGACTCACCTATTACAATTGCCAACAAACGGGACATCTTTCAAAGGACTGTCCCAAGAAAGGAATCATTTGTTACAACTGCCAACAACCAGGACATTTCGCAACGGACTGCACAAAGCTGCGACAAGCTAGACAGCCTCAGGGACCGCCAGAAAATGCTAAGGTGCGGCAAGGAAGGGTATTCAACTTGACATAGCAAGATACGGCAGAGGACCCAACCGTAATTCAAGATACCATGTTCATTTCTGATTTTCCTATGCATGTTCTGATAACTTCGGAGCATCTCATTCATTCATATCACATGCGTTAGCTAAAGAGCTAGGGGAAGAACCTGAACAAATGAATTGCCGTATGATTGTAGCAACCCCTATGGGGAAGTCTCAAGAAACATCGTCGGGGTACCAAGATAAGTCAATCCAAATAGGAGGTGTTGAATTCCTAGTAGACCTAATCTTACTAGAAATTCTGGATTTCGGTGTAATCTTAGGAATGGATTTCCTAGGGAAATACAATGCCTCGATAGATTGTAAAGCCAAAACAGTCAGTCTTAAAATTAGATACTCGATTGTCAAGTTTCGAGAGCAAGGAAGGGTAAATGAAAAGAAGTGGATCTCAGCCTTGAAGGCAGAGAAATTATTGCAAAAGGGGGCATACGGGTATCTGGCCCATATCGAGGAAAAGAAAGAAGATCTTTTAAAAATAGAGGAGGTGCGGATGGTTAATGAATTCGGAGATTTATTTCCGGATGAGCTACCTGGGTTACCACCGCAGAGAGAGATCGAATTTTCCATAGAAATAATGCTAGGGGCAAGTCCAGTTTCTATACCTCCTTATAAAATGGCTCCCGCGGAATTGAGAGAGTTAAAAATTCAACTTCAAGAACTGTTGGACAAGGGGTTCATAAGACCTAACATGTCTCCATGGGGAGCACCGGTACTTTTTGTCAGGAAAAAGGATGGGCGTAGATTATCGGCAGCTGAACAAAATAACCATTAAAAATAAGTACCCGTTGCCCAGAATAGATGAGTTGTTCAACCAATTGCAAGGAGCCAAGGTTCTCTCGAAGATTGATCTGAGATCAGGATACTACCAACTGAGAATCAAGATAGATGACGTGCCCAAGACGGCTTTCCGTTCACGATATGGACATTACAAATTTATGGTTATGCCTTTTGGGCTAACCAATGTCCCAACAGCTTTTATGGATACCATGAACCGAATTTTCAAGTCATTCTTGGACAAGTTTGTGATCGTGTTCATAGATGACATATTGATTTATTCTCCTTCAGAGGAAGAACACGAATTGCATTTAAAGGTGGTGTTGCAAACATTGTAAGAACATAAACTTTATGCCAAATTCTCTAAATGCGAATTCTGGTTAAGCCAAGTGGCATTTCTAGGGCACGTCATATCAGCCGAAGGAATATCGGTCGACCCAGCAAAGATAAGGGCTGTAAAGAATTAGAAGCAACCTCGATCTGTTACAAAAATTAAGAGCTTCTTAGGGTTGGCTAGTTACTACAGAAAATTTGTAGAAGGATTTTCCAAGATCTTTACACCAGTCACCAAGTTAACCCAGAAAGGAGTGAAGTTTGATTGGAACGAGCAGTGCGAGACGAGCTTTCAGATGCTCAAGGATAAGCTCACAACCGCACCGGTGCTAGCTATGTCGGACGAGTCAGGAGGCTGTGGTGTATGCCGACGCCTCGAAGAATTGCTTGGGATGTGTGTTGATGCAGCACGGTACAGTTATTGCCTGCGGATCCCGACAGCTTAAGAATCTCGAGCGAAATTACCCGACCCACGATTTGGAGTTAGCAGCCGTAGTGTTCGCACTAAAAATTTGGAGGCACTACCTATACGGTGAGAAGTTTCAAATTTTCACCGATCACAAGAGTTTACAATATGTGTTCTCTCAGAAAGATCTGAACATGAGGCAACGACGATGGATGGAGTTTTTGAAAGATTATGACTGCACTATCCAGTACCATCCAGGCAAAGCTAATAGTGTGGCTAATGCCTTAAGTAGAAAAGAAACCGCTTGTATGGCTGGATTAATATTATCTGAATAGAAGCTAGTCGACGATTTTAGCTTAATGACAGTGGGGGCAGTTTCTCGAGAAAACTCTTCTTACGTAGCTAGCCTCACCTTGCAACCAGATTTGATGGATCAAATACGGCAGACCTATTCAAAAGATTCCCGAATTAGACTATGGGTTGATGAGTGCAGTCAGGTAAAGAAACCAGAATTTAAGGTAAAAGAAAACATCCTTCGATTTCAAGAAAGGGTATATGTACCTCGGGTGAAGGAATTACGACAAGTGATTTTGGGAGAAACTCACCAATCTGGGTACTCAATACATCCTGGTGCCACTAAAATGTACCAAGATTTGAAATCGGTATATTGGTGGCCTGGAATGAAGAAAAGCGTGGCAAGATACGTAAGACAATGTGATACGTGCCAGAGAATCAAGATCGAGCATCAGAAACCAGGTGAAAGTTTGCAACTGTTAGAAATCCTGGAATGGAAATGGGAACACATCACAATGGATTTTGTAACGGGGTTGCCAAAGAGCCCTAAGGGAAGTGATGCCATCTGGGTAATTGTTGACAGACTAACTATGTCTGCTCACTTCCTAGCAATGAAAGTAGGTCAACCAATCAACAAGCTAGCTCAACAGTATCTCAACGAAATTATTGGATTGCATGGGGTACCTGTAAGTATTGTCTCAGATCGCGACCCAAGATTCACTTCGAGATTTTGAGAAAGTCTGCAAAAGTGTTTAGGCACTCAACTTAGGCTAAGTACGGCCTATCATCCCCAGACCGACGGTCAATCAGAAAGGACCATTCAAACCTTGGAAGACATGTTGCGGGCCTGTGCTGTAGATTTTTCAAGAAGCTAGGAAGAGCATCTACTGTTGGTAGAGTTCGCCTACAATAACAGTTGTCATAGTAGCATTGGTATGGCTCCTTACGAAGCATTGTATGGTCGAAAGTGTAGGTCTCCATTATGTTGGACTGAAGTGGGTGGACGTCAAATGTTGGGGCCTGAGATAGTTCAGCAAACGTCTGAGAAAATAAAGATCATTCGAGAAAGAAGCTCAGAGTCGCCAGAAATCTTATGCGGACACTAGAAGAAGGACTTTGGAATTTCAAGTTGGAAACAAGGTGTACTTGAAATTATCTCCCCCTAGAATGGTCACTCGAAGCAACAAGAAGAAAGGCAAGTTGAGTCCCAGGTATATAGGTTCGTATGATATATTGGAGAGAATTGGGCCAGTTGCTTATCGACTAGCCTTACCTATGGCCTTATCCAACCTTCATGATGTATTCCACGTGTCGCAGATTCGAAAGCATGAGCCGGATCTCTCTCAAGTAATGCCATCAGAAGTAGTCGAGGTTCAAGAAAATCTCTCCTACCTAGAGAGGCCTGTTAAGATTTTGGATCGAAAGGAGCAAGTCTTGAGGAACAAGTCAATACTGCTAGTACAAATTTTGTGGAGAAACCCGATAAGTGAAGAGTTGACTTTGGAACAGGAAGAAGATATGAAACCAATTTTCCATTTTTGTTTGAGGAGTCTTTAGATAGAATGATCAAAAAATAAACAAATTTCGAGGACGAAATTTTTATAAGGAGAGGAGAATGTAATATTCTAGTATTTTGAGAATAATAATTATTATTATTTTTTGTTTGTATTTAAAATATTTTTACTTCCATTGGAGATTATAATTGAGAAAACTAATGGGCTAAGTTGAAAAAAGAAAAGCTAAATAAATGGGCTTAGAGTTAATGGACTAAGTTGAAAAAAGAAAAGCTAAATAAATGGGCCTAGAGTTAATGGACTAAGTTGAAAAAAAAGAAAGGCTAAGTAAATGGGCTTATAGTTAGTGGGCTAAATTGAGAAATGAAAGGTTAAGTAAATGGGCTTAGAGTTAGTAGGTTAAGAAAGTGGGTTTAAATTTATGGACTAAATAAAAGAATAGCCAATTTAAAATAAGATTTAGTTGAAAATAATTAAAGTAAAAAATAATTAAAGATAGTGAGTTAAATAATGGAGAAATGTGGAGACAAGGTAGAGTGTGGACAAATAATAAAAAATAATGGGTGAATTAATGGAGAAATGTGGGAGATAAAATATGGTGTCGACAAATAATCAAAGATAATGGGTGAATTAATGGAGAAATGTGGGAGACAAAATATGGTGTAGACAAATAATCAAAGATAATGGATGAATTAATGAAAAAATGTGGGAGACAAAGTAGAGTGTGGCCAAATAATCAAAGATAATTGGTGAATTAATGGAGAAATGTGAAAGATAAAGTAGAGTATGGACAAATAATTAAAGATTATGAGTGAGATTTAGTGAAAAATTAAATAAAAAAAATGATGAAATAATAAAAGATAGTGAATCACTACAATTAAACTAAACTTAATTCAACCTCTATAAATAGAAAAACTTGAAAGGTTAGAAGACTTAAATTAGAAAGAGAAAGGTTGTAAGAAAGAAGGATTTGAGAGTAAGAGAGATTTGAAAAAGAAAGAAAGAGATTGTGAGAAAAATTGAGCTTGTGAAAGAGATTTGGGAGGAAGGAGTAAAGAAGAGGAATTTGGGCACATCAAAGACAAGATTGAAGAAAGTGTTACAAGGTAAGTATAAAATATCTCAAATCAATGGAAGTTGATAATATTTTCTTTTATCTTATTATGTTTAATTTTTTGAAAAATTTAAAAAAAAAAAATCAAGTGTTTTATTTTATGAATTATTATGGAAGAAATTTATGGAAAATATAGAAAGAAATATTTATTTGGTAATTTTTGGGATAAAGGGAATTCTTGGAAAATAGAAGAAAAATAGTAAAAAAATTATGAAAAATTCCCATAAAATTTTAGAATATTAGAAATGTTGTTTTATGAATTTTCGTGGAGAAAAATTAAAAAAATGCTTGGGGAAGTATTTATTTTTGGAATTATTGAGGAAATAATGGGGATAAATTTAAGCGATTGAGAAAAATTTGAGGAAAATAAGTTTTAATACCCCTTGAATAAATATGATGTCCAGGGATCATTGAGACAAAAGTTTGAGTATAACTAGAAGTCTAGTGCGAAAGTCGAGGCGAGCACATTTTTGAGATTAAAGCATATTTCTCGAGACTCAAGCCGATTTCAAAGGTAAGCTAGTATTTCTCAAACTTAATTTGTCTATAAAAGATAATTTCGAAAATGTGTCATATGATTTGATAGAGTGTTAAATGCGATGTATGTTTCAAAGTATGTTTCGACATGTTGACATGATATGATGTGTGCATATGTCACGTAGATGCATTTACATAATATGATGATGATATGCATATGTTCACATGTAATCCATCGTTACTCATGCATCGCATATGTTTGAGAGTACAGGTGGGCATCGCTGCTTTACCAAGGGTGCACCCATACACTTCGGATTGGAAAGAGGTAGTCGTAAAAATGGTAAGTGGCATATGAAGTATGGATGCCCGTCGGTTCAAACAGGCCAAATGACAGGACATTATGCATTTACATTCATTCATGAATATTATACTCTTACTTAGATGGCCGATCATCTAATTGGGCAATGCCTCTAGAATATTTAATGTTCCAAATGGAAGTCATAGCAGAAACAAAGGAAATAAAGGCATGTGATGGCACTCGTTGAAGTACGTAAATGTATCGGTTATGCATATAACCTGTCATGTTATGTCCTGTTATGTTATCCATGATGTTGATTATGATATTTCGGCATGTAATATTAAGGGATGATCATGATTATGTTTAAACACTAGTACGTTTGAGAATGATTTTATTCTTAATATGAATCTACAATTCTGATGTTAAAAGCTTGTTAAGTATTAGGTTACAATTTATCATGTTTCTGCTATTAGCTATGGTTACCCCAATGAGGAGAATGAGAGAAAGAAAAAAAATATATATGAGGTAGAATTGATAAAATAATTATCAATTAATAAACGTCGGGGTAAGAAACGCTTTGAGAAGATCGGGGCGTTACAGCTGCCCCGTGTTGCCTCGCCGACCGTTGATTGCAGATGCATCCTCTCATCACCCTATTGCAACGCCTTGCGTGACCGTTGCTGCATCCTGCCGTCGCTCCATTGCAGCGCCTCGTGCAATCGCCATTGCATCCTGCTGTCACCTCGCCATAGCGCCTCACGCCGACCGTTGTTGCACCATCTTGTCGCCTCGCCGTTGCCACCTCTGGATGAAGTACGATCGGGCTTCATCCTGGGCTTCATGAAGTAAGCCTAATCGGGCTTCATTCGCGGATGAAGCCCGGGCTTCTCCCATTCGTGACGGCTTGATGATCGGACTTCATCATCAATGAAGTCCTGTTCTGTCATCAGGCCTGTCATCTCGTAAGCACAAGTAGCACGGTCCTAAAATTAGTGTGTTCTAATATATATTTAAATATTAAATAAATTATATGGCAAAAAAAAATTGTCAATTATAAAAAATGATACATTATTTTGGAACATATTCTAAACAAGTCTATAAATGAGTCTACAAATGAGCCATGAATGAGTTTGTTAGGAGCCCATACGAGCCCAGCACATTAAAGCTCAAGCTTGGCTCGTATTTAACTATCGAGCTTGAACGAGCCTTAATCAACCCGAGCTTCGAGCCATTCACGAGTGGCTTTGTTCACTTGCACTTTCTACCTTCATTTAGGATAAAAAACCAATAAAATACCAGAGTTGCTATTCACGAGCTGCTTTATTCACAAGTGGAAGAATAACTGATTATTGCTGTTTTCTACCTTCATTTAGGGTAAAAAAACCAATAAAATACCAAAATTTGAAGAGTTTTTCAGTTTTTCACTAAACTTTAAAAACTATCAGAACCCCGCCAAAACTGCACTTTTTGTAACAAAATCCAAATTGCAGACAATAAAATCTGAAATGGAAGGCACACGACCATTAACAATAACATGCTGATGTGCCAATAAATCACCAGTGTGGCACATATGAGGCTTACTCTTAGATGAGTAGTCACATTTTGGAGGGAGAATTAGTAAAGGATTAGGAAAGAAATAGAGTGAGTAATAATTTCTGATGAAGGAGATGAGGAAGAGGGAAAGGGAAGTAAAGAAATGGGGGGAAATTGGAAGTTTGTGCATGAATGTGTCCCACTGAGAGTTGTTTATTGAAGAGGACCACCGGTTGAAGCAAAAGCAGTTGGTGTTGAGGTAGAGAGACTGGTCCAACCTCAACCGAAACAGAGTGGTCCCAAGCTCAACTGGAGATGCTTGCGAATTTTGATGCGGGAACTGTTGGGTGGAATCAGAACCGCTAATTTAATTTTTTAAAGGTTTGTATGTTAAACCTAATTTAAAGTGTTTCAGAAATTTGCACTGATTAACTTAATTGTATTTTTTGATTAACTGATTTTAAATGTTTAACATCATCATGTTATTTTGTTTTTTATAGGCTTGTTAACACTGATTCTGAAATTTGCACTGGTTAACATAATTGCATTCTTGTGCTATTCCATTCCTAAATGATTTTGTTGGTTTAACACAAATGCATTTTCTGATAAACTGTTTTGGTTAAATGGTTAAAGACAATTCCAGTAATTTAACAATGGGTAACAATGTTACCTGTTTAAGCATGGTTAACAAAGCTATTTCCTTATCAAAATAATATTGTTGCCAATGGTTAACAAATCAGTTCAGGATATCAAGTTAAACAAACCAGTGAACTGAATTGTCATATAAAATCACTGATTCATTGCTTCTTGTTACCCTTTATTGAGAAATCAGTTCAAAATAAACAAATCGCTTCAGAATTAGTTCAAAACAACAATGTGGCAAAACAGCACTGTTATTTGCAAATAGTTTATAATATGGCAAAAAAGAACTGATATTCTTTTACATTAATTTATTTTGTAGAAAATGGATGACAAGTTGAAGATAGTGGTCCATCATGGTGGAATATTTCAAAATGGGGGAGATGCTGTGGTGTTTTATTTGAAACCTGGGATGAAGTAGATCTGGAGTTGATGTCATACTTTGAATTGTCAGATATGGTAAGAGAGCTGAGGTATGAAAATAGTACAATATCTAAATTATACTATGGGGAACATACAGGGGAACAGAATGGAGTAATGAAAGCCATCTTAGATGACTAGGAGGTTATAGACATGGTGGGTAGTAACATGGAACATGGAGTGCTTGAGCTATATGTGGAAGTCTTCCTGATAGAAGACATCACTAAGATATATTGAATGACAATGAGTTGATGCTTACTGATGATGAGGAATTTATGGATGCTATCAACAGTGAAAGGAAGGAATGTGAAACAGAAATTGGTGAAGGGATGTGGGAAAACACATTGGAGCCAACCAACATGCTTCCAAATACATCTGGTCATTCACATGAGGTATGATATGGTCTGCAGGGTGTTTACAGTAAGTATGAGCATAGTTGTGAAAGGTACGCCTGAGGCTCAAGGCGCAAGGGGCGCCAGCCCCTGCCCCTGCACCTTAGACCCCCCAAGGCGGGGCAGCCTTAAAGAGGCGTGCGCCTCAACAGAGGTCTCATATCTTTATATATATATTTTAAAAAAAAGTAAAAAAACAAGAAAAGCCCAGCCCTATACAGACAGACCCAAACCCTAAAAGCCTCTCTACCTTAGTATGAATGCTTAAGGTTTCAGATTCAGGCAGCCATTGCTAAGAAAGAAAAGCGGCAGACTGCAGTCCTTCCAATCGAGAGCCGTGACCAAGAAGAACCAAGAACCAACCGAGATATATCAGTTATTTCGGACTGCAGTCCTTCCAACCAAGTACAGGCTTGCAGTGACAGCCATAAAAAATTTGAAGTATAGGCTTGCAGGAAGCTGCAGAAGTTGAAAGGTCTTGCAAGTGTGGAAAAGCCAAAGTTGTTGGTGCATCTGCGCTTCGTTGGTGTGGAAGTTGAAAGGTCTCACAGGCGTAGCCAGCTACTAAGCTAACGAGAGCCAAAGATGATTGTGTGAGAATCCCACATTGCCTCAGCAAGGGAGACCTGGGCTATATATAAGGAGGAGGATCCCTCCACCTGTTAAGCTAGCTTTTCAGGTTGGAGTTCTACGTTTGACTTCTCACATGGTATCAGAGCCAACCCTTGGCTATCATGGTCATGGACTAGTACCCTTTCCAATCACCTAGACATGTATCAATTACTAGAGAAGTTTCGGCGGTGGGGGGGGAGGGGGGTGTGAGAATTTCACATCGCTTTAGTAAGGGAGACCTGGGCTATATATAAGGAGGAGGATCCCTCCACCTGTTAAGCTGGCTTTTCAAGTTAGAGTTCTACCTCTGACTTCTCACAATGATATTGTTGGACTTAAAATTAAGAGTTCAAAAGAGGGCAGTAGTAAGTCTGTTAATGCGAAAAATCCAAAAGTAAAAGGGTCAATGGATGTATTTTGTACTCTTAGTGTGGAGAAAGTATTGCAAGATAGGAAGAGGATTGGACAATCTGCAATGAATGAAGTTTGTAAAAAGGAATTGCATGAGAAAGCTTGTAGAGATATAGCTAAATGGATGTATGATGCAGCATTTCCATTCAAATGTTGTCAACTATCCTAGTTTTGCTGTGATGGTTGAATCTATTGGTCAATTTGGCATTGGGATACCTAGTTACCATGAGGTTAGGGTTCCTTTGTTACATAAGGAAGTTGCTGATGTGAAATAGATGATGAAGTCTTATGAGGAAGAATGGGCAAAGTATGATTGCTTTATTATGGCTGATGGATGGACTGATAAGAAACAGAGCACTTTGATAAATATTTTTGGTAAATTCTCCAAAGGGTTCATTTTTCTTGGAATCTGTTGATGCTTCTGATTATTCAAAGACTGGGGAGAAAATGTTTGAATTACTTGATAGCTTGGTGGAGCATATCGGAGAGAGAAATGTTGTCTAAGTTGTCACCAATAATGCGTCTAATAATATCCTTGCAAGTAAGACAATTCAATTTTGAATTTACTTACAAAATCTTCAATTCATTTTCATAATCTTAATTCAGCAGTGTTTAAATTTAAAATTTATTTTCTTATCTTAATTTTTAGGGGAATTGTTGCAAGCAGACCGAAAACATTTATATTTGGACTCCTTTTGCGGCGCATTGCATTGATTAGATGTTAGAAGATATAGGCAAAATGCCTATTGTTGGTAGGACATTGAAGAGGGCAATGCAATCGAATGTGCATATGTATGTTAGACCAGATGGTGAATATGTTGAGAAAGTTTATAGCAGAAAGAGTGCTTGTTTGAGCTGGTGTCACGAGATTTGGAACTGCTTATCTCACAATTTTGAGATTACATAAGCAAAAGACAAATTTGAGAAAATGTTCACCTTAGAGGACTGAACAACAAGCAAATGGGCTAAGGAAGCTCCAGGTAAAAGAGCGACTACCACCATATTAATGCCCGCATTTTGGACTAGCATTGTTTACGTTCTTAAGGTATTTGGTCCATTAGTCCGAGTCCTTAGGTTGGTTGATGGTGAAAGGAGACCTGCAATGGGATACATTTATGAGGTGATGGATAGAGCTAAGGAAACCATTGCAAAATCCTTTCAGGAAAGAGAAGAAAAATATGATGAAGTGTTTAAATTGATAAAAGGTGGGAATGTCAATTCCATCAACCTCTGCATGCAGCTGGATACCATTTAAATCCAGAGTTCTTTTACTTAGATTCCAACATTTCTGAAAATGAAGAGATTATGACGGGATTGTACAATGCTTTGCAAAGGTTGGTTCCAAGCCATGAGGAGCAAGACAAAACTCGTGAGCAATTCACTTTGTATCAAAATTCTGAAGGAGTTTTTGGCATGGAGTTGGCTATTCGACACTGAAAGACAAAATCCCCAGGTAATTGAGTTTGTGGGGATTTATTTTAATTTTCAAATTAAATTAGTGCATAGTTAATTTTTTAAGATTAGTTTATAAGATGTTTGATAAATAGCATCAACCTAATTTGACCTCCTCAACAGCTCAATGGTGGAAATCTTATGGATTTTCCATGCCAAACTTTCAAAAATTTGTAATTAAAGTGCTTAGCCTAACTTGTAGTGCATCTGGATGTGAGCGTAATTGGAGCATGTAAGTAACAACTAACATAGACTCTTTACTTAGTTCTTCAGATGACATAATACTTATTAAAAAATGTTTTGTATCAATTTGTAGATTCATAACAAAAAAATAAATAGGCTAGCTCAACAACGCTTGAATGATTTGGTGTTTGTAAAATATAATCGAGCGTTGAAGTGCCGATATGATGCACGTGATCGCACTAACCCCATCTCTTTGAAGGACATAGATGATAGTAATGAATGGTTGATGGGTAGAATGGATGGATCATTAGATGAGGAAGAAGACTGTGTTTCAAGATGATTCTTTAACGTGGAGTATTGTTGCTAGAGCTGCTAGAGTTGAGGAGAGTGTCCATCACAATAGATCATCCAAAGGAACAAGTGTTACGGCAAAGGGAAATGGAAAGGAAAAAGTATCTTCTTCTCAGTCAAAGATTAGTACTCCTCTAACACTTAGAGATGAGGAGGAAGATATTAATTTTGAAGAAGAATATGAAGAAGAAGAGGAAGAAGAGGAAGACTTTGGAAGTGACCAATATAATTTAGATGATGATTGATGTTGGATGTTATTATTGTTGTGTTTATTTTCTTGAATTTTTTTTGTTTGATTATGAATTGTTTATGTTTGAATTTGATGATAAATACTTGTTAATTTGTTATATTTTGTTTTTATCCTTTTAATTTGCTTATATTTTATTAAATTATATTTTTTTTCTCAATGTGCCTCACCTTTGCCGAGCATATGCCTTGCCTTATGCCTTGCACCTTGTGCTCCAGGACTCCTTTGCATCTTAGTGCGCCTTGCGCTTTTAATAACTATGAGTATGAGAACTCCAATGCTAAGGTGCTCACTCCATCATCCAGTGAGGATGGGCAATATGAAGTTGACATCCAAAGAAGAAGAGGAAGAGATGCTGTTGTTATATCCTGACGTGTGACCAAAGGATGTCAAGTTTGAAGTTGGATGAAATTTGACAGTTCTATCCAATTCAAGGAGGTTGTGCAATGATATGCCTTGTGGGTTTTTTTTTCCCCTTCTTGCACAGACCTCCCTCTGTTAACTTAATAGCCCAAATAAGTTGTCTTTGATGTTAGATTTGAATTATGAACAATTAAAGTAATTCATAAAGGTTTTGTGTAAAAATGATCAAAATTACAGGGTTTGGGTGGTGTATAGTAAAACTGAATAGGGTTTGTGCAAAAAAAGAAAACCACAAGGACCTTCAAAGACTTTTTTTAAACCACAAGGAGTCTCCTTGTGAATGACCCAAGTTACAAGAGGTTTGGGCACAATTTTCTCAATTTTTTATTTTTATTAAAACTGACAAGCTCGTAAAGTATATTATTTATTCAGTACTTACCTTTTTCCTTGTGCATTTTCTTTCCTTCCTTTCCAACTAAGGGAAATTTTAATTTTTTTTTTACTTTCTTCTATTTTTGACTTCCTTTTAGCACATTCTAAACACATCCTTCCCTTTTTTGACACCCCCTACTTTCCCTTTCAAAGCTCCCAAACCTGCGTAATCATTCAGCTGTCACACGCTTCCTGTGAAGTGAGGACAGTGCAGCACCATCTCACTCTTTCAATTCAATCCTTCCAAAGAAGAAGTCCCTAACCTCTCTCAGATTCTTCACCGTCATCGGTCGAAGAAATTTATAGCAATGTCCACTGACAACAGCATCCAAGGTCTCCCTCTCCATCCCACCGTGTTTAGATTATATGCTATATATTTAAACCCTATACTCCGTTTCCTGGGATTTGTGAATCAAATTTTGATGCAACTGACGAATTACGCTATTTGATTTCTTGACTTGTAGTGTGTGGCCATTTGATTACAGTTTTCAAATGATTTATCTTGTTTTCCTTGAATAAAATCATAAGAACTCTGAATGACAAATTGTCCCCTAAAATTAGGGTTTTTCTGGGAAAAGCTTGTTTATAAACAGTGTTTTGAATCAGTTTACTAAGTCCATATCTGTTTTCTGGTTCAGAGCCATAACCTAGCTGGCATAGTCTCTTGGTTCATTTGTTTCTTCTCTTTTCTGGTCTGGTCCTCGTTACTTGAGTTTGAGAATTAGGATATGTGAATACATGCTCAAATTTGTGAAACGATTTTTAGTGATATCATCAGGTGAATGTTTTTGCTACTATCAACTTGTTTGTGATGATTTTGTGAGAATAATAGTTGGCACAGTATGCATGTGCCTTGCTTGTGTAGAGGCAGAACAATGGAGGACCCCTTCTTTAGGAAAAATTCAAGAGATGTGTGGGAGGAGAACGAAAATCCAAGGAGAAATAGAAGGATTCATCAGTCCTTGATTGGCTTGAATCTTTCAGTTTGTGCCTAGTTGGTTTGGGAATACTCGCGAATTTTACACTAGTGTTTCAAATTGAACCGAATAATTGATATCCTGATATTAGGAAGTATCATGGAGCAAACAACTAACTTGAAAAATCATCATGAATTGCTTATCCTAACCAAGTTAGGGTATGTGACATGGCACATGGCATTCATAATGCATGCTAATTGGCTTTTTAAAATTACATTGATAATACAAATACATGCAAAATGGAAAAATTTTATGTAGATGCCCTTCTCGAAGCAACTGTCAAGCAAGGGAATGATGAGATAAAGTTCCACTACCATCTTCATATGGAAAGTTTTATGAGATGGTGTTGAATGAAGAAAATTAATACAGTTGTATTCTATCACATAGTTGATATTGTAAAACCAACCTATACAGCATGGAAACACTACAAAGACTAACTTTAAAAGATGTCGTAGTAAACTAGAACTACTTCTGATTAGTCCTTGGCTCTGAAATGTTTAAAGCTGGTTAATCAGCTGTGCTTTCTGCTGTTCTCAGCAACAAATAGTATAGAAAATATGTCAAACTACAATTTAAAACAGCAGACACAAATGTTTAAGCTGTGGCTGCATGTGTTTAGGACAGGTGACTGATACCCATAGCAACTGGTGTATGAACTGTTGATGGAGTATACAGTTGTAGACTTTGAAAGGTGTCATTAGTAAGTTGTCCAAATTTGCTACAAAGCAAATGTGGCTTTACTTGGTCGGAGTAAACTTACTACTGACAGATGTTTTTGACAAAACCTGTGGTGTTCAAAATTTGAAAACTATGCACATCTGAGTACATTAAGTTGTTGGAATGGGGGGGACTATGCTTGGAGATGTATTGGATTTTGTAGTCCAGATATGTCAGGCTCCAGCTTCTTCCTGGGTCACATTTGACTTTCAGCCCCTAGCTTAAATTGTTTTATTACATTTGGCATGTAGCTGACTGATTTAGTGGGATTAAGATTTCTTTTTGTTATTTATCACGTGCACCAGTGATATAGGATCAACTGTGGCCTCACTAGAGTGGTATCCTGTTTTGTGTAAGAGCAGCTAGCATTTCAGGAGTTTTTGGGGAATTAACCATTTTAGTGTTATCTTCTTTGTCCTTGCTCAGGAAATCTTCATGAAACCATTTTTTGCCTAGTGGTATAGGCTGTTAGCTGCACTATTTAAATATCTGCATATTTTTGTTTGTTCTTGACCAATGTTTCATAGTTTTCTCAATACTATATCTTCGTCACAACAAACTAAGTGGACAATTTTTGAAAAACGGTTTAATTCAAGAAAAGTGTGAATACAATGTATAGTAGTCTGGTTGATGGAGATAACAATCGATGTAGTTTATGTTCTCTGCTTTTTCTATTTCATTTGAGGTGACTTGAGACTATTTACAACAATTTATTTTCTCATATTAAACTATTGCAGGTGTCCAAAACTGTTATCTTTTCAAAAGTCGGTTGCAGGAGTATGTTCAAAAAGTTGGACTTCCTTCACCTGTATATGAGACTATTAAGGAAGGACCATCCTATGTGCCTTCCTTTAGGTCAACGGTGGTTGTGAATGATATGAGATATGATTCTCTTCCTGGATTTTTCCATCGTAAGGCTGCAGAACAGTCTGCTGCTGAGGTTGCTCTTAGGGAACTTGGCAATAATGGGAAACTGAAAGAATGCATTTCTCAACCAGTGGTATTTTTATGTTTTTCACCTAACCGTTTAAAGTTATAGTATTTCTGCCACCTCTCTGTAGTTTTCCACTAATATTAGGTATTGTGAATTGCTGTTTTGTTGTGGAAAATGCCCCCCCCCCCTCGACCAATCCACCCACCCAAAACAGTTTATTTTTGTGGAATTTTTCATTTCATAAGTTGAAATTCTTTAGTTATTAAGTTGTATCACAAATTCCAAGGCTATTTTGTTAATTCATATTTCAATGTTGAAGGGCATACTCAAGATCCCTCAAAAATAGATTTTGTATCATCAAACGATGGGACCTAGAAGTTTGGAACCATTGATCGTGTGACCCTTTCCTTTCTTTCTTCCTACCCCTATATTTTGAGGCAAGAAGATGTGTTTTTAAGTTTGTCTTCATAACTTTATGAGTTTTAAGTTGGGTTCAAGTTTAGTTCCTTTATCCTAGAGGCAATTTCTTGTTTTAATTGAGTTGATTCTCAAGTATGTTGGATTATGTTATATGGTTCTAAATCTTACTGAACTTGACCCGGAAAAATATTTGTGCTTCTCTTGTCTATGTAACCTGTTGAGTTCAACTGAAGTTCTAACAAGCTGAACAATAGTCAACCTTGAGAAGCTGATCTTTTTTTTTACCCTAGACTCAGATTCCATATAAACACAACTAAAATTTTTCATGGACCACAATGTTTTGTTTGTCCTAGGGTTCTCTTAGTTCATACATTGAATGAGTAACCATGAGTAGATTAAATACCAAAGCAGAGTCTTAAATCTAGTACATGCTTGCCGATAGAATTTATAAGTCCATTATCTGTGTTGGATAAGCTTTTAGTGAAAACAATTTTGTGGGTGTATAAATTATTGGACATAGTGGTGAACTTAGGAGCTTGGGAGATCTAGAGGAAATAGAGGGGGGAGGAGTTGAGTGATCTTGAGGAGAGTTGGTGGTATGCATTGACTGACCATATTGTATCACTCTTGTCTTTTCCTTGTGGAGGTCTAGATATCTTTTATAAGGGCTTGACATGATAGATTGACCTAGAGAGGGAAACCACAGGTTGCTGTTGTATCACCAAGTCAATGATTAAACATGAAATGTACTATGGGTGGTGATGATGTCATCCTTTGAGTAGAAGAGATGTCACATCCAACATGTGGTGTCTCTACCCAGTGCTCAAGCTCTCTCCTGGGGCCTTCTGGGGTGGAATCCTTAAGGGAAATGACTCCTTGATGCATCCTCCATTCCTAGCCTACAAGCCATTAGCCATACAAGATCCCAAAGCAAAAGGGGAGAGCTAGAAGAAAACTTGATCACTGTGTTAACCCTGTCTTTAGGGAGATCATGGGGAAACAAAGCTAAGAATACACAGGTTTGAGGAGTGGATGCCCAATCTCAGAACTTGAGGCAGGGGTTCTGAAGCTTTCAGGTCATGCGCCACCTCACAGGGCCGGCATGGGCCAAGCCAAATGCAATTTTGGATTTTTTCCTTGTGGAGCCTGTCCAGGAGTTCCACATGGTAGTTGGGGATAAGTCATCTGCAATATGCAATGTGGTGTGTTTTCGTCATATGTGCATATCATTTCAGAAGAGTAATAACTATTGCAATGAAATTTGTAATGCTTTACTAAGAAGCTTTTTGGTTGCCAGTCAGTAGATCCTATTAAAGTCCTTAGAAGGGGCGTGGAAAATTTTTGTGACTCATGTTTAATACCACGATTTAGTATAGAAATGAATTTCTAGTCAATGTTTGACAAACAAAATAAAGCCAAAAAAAAAGAAAAGAAAAGAAAGAAAAAAACTAGTTTAACATTATAAATTACCAAAAGATAGTTTAATAGTTATTTTTATTTTTTTTGGTCAGGTGCCTTTTTCTTCTTTTCTTTTAATTTTCTAGCCCTCTTTATTTGCAATTGGTAATGGCCATGTTCTTAAAAGGTGAGCACCTGTGAAATGGATAATAAATGTTAATGAATTACTCCGTCATGTATTATTTGCTAATTACTTCCTTTGTTATTTCTTTAGGACACCACAAAGGGCTTAATAATAACAATAATTGCATTAATCATTTGTTAATAGCCACCAACTTGAACTACTCTATATGTATTATGTGCCTTGGTGCATGTTAGTTGCATTCATGGATGAGGCTAAAGAATTACATGAATAATAAACTTGAACTATGGAGAAACACCTTAGAAGCCTAACGTGTTAAATTATGTCAAAATCTGAGCATGTGGAATGCAAGTCTAGTAACAATAGAAGTCTAGATAATGATTACGAAACTTAGAGATTAAGTTATCCCAAGAATAGGTCAATTTCAATATCTTGGATTATTTGTTCAGAAAGAAAGGGAATTATGGATAATGTTACTTGTAGGATCAAGGTAGGATGGTTAAAGTGGAGAAGTGTGTCCAACATTTTGTGTGATTGTAAAATTTCTTTTAAAGCTAAAAGGGATGTTTATCAAACAATTATAAGTTCATCTTTGTCGTATGGCTCAAGATGTTGGGTAGATAAGCAAGCATCAACATGTTCAAAATATGAAAGTAGCTAAGATGAAAATATTAAGATGGATGTGCATCAATAAAGAAATGACAAAATAAGAAACTGCATCATGCAAAATAAAGTTAGAATAGTGCCTATTAAAGGTAAGATGCGGTTGTCGTGATTAAGGGGCTTTGGACATGTGATAAGAAGATTGATAGAAGCAATTGTAAAGCGAGTGGATGAAATGGAGAAAATTTGTAACAAAAGAGGGAGGGGAAGACAAAAGCAAACTTAGTGGGAAACCCTTAGATACAACATACAATACAAAAGTCTTATAGAGGATATGACCATGGATAAAGATGCATAGAGGTCTAAAATTCATGTAACCAGCGCCACTTATTGGGAATAATGCTTCTGATGTTGTTGTTATTATTATTTTTTTTGTGTGGTAAACTTCAATATATAACATTGAGATTATAAAAAAAATCTATTGATATATGAAATAGCTCATTACTGTTGTAGTTGTGACACCTGGCCTACTGCTTCCTCTTCTTTTAATTTTTTTTAGCTTTTGTTGTCCAATCTCTTTATTAGTAGCCCATCACTATCGTAGTTTTGACACCTGCCTCTTTCTTTGCTATCGACTGTCATTGTTGTGCCAATGATGAACCTTTTATATCTTAGATATCTTTATTAATGGTGCTAGCCTGTTGTTGCTTCTTTATATGAATTGATTTGAATATGTGGAACACAAATGAGCATACTAACAACAATATCACAGCAATTACAAACCTTAATCACACTAGTTGGGGTTGGTTAAAAATGATCATACTCACATCTAATTTGAATTTAACACAAGATATGGAATATACATGATATTATATGAAAAAGCATGGAAACCTACCTACCTATATATATATATATATATATATATGTAACTGGCTACCAGTTTTGTAGTTGGAACACATGGCTTAAGATATACTTTTGACTCTTATTATAATGTATTTTATTTCTCTTAATTTGCACAGCCCAGCTCTTTGTATTTTCTGTTTTCTGTTTCTAGGCCATACATATACATTTATATATATATATATATATATCGAGTTGTGGTTATTTATAATTGTTGAAGCATATAACTTTTTATTGATGTTGTCTCTGTGGTTCACAATTTTTAATTACTTTATATATGATATTGGTGAATAATTTGATCTCTTGATTCACTTTATTAATTAGTTTACTTAAAATTAGTCTATGTGTAATCTTTCTTTTAGGCTTAAAGTTATAGAATTTTTATATTAATGGTAAAAGAATACCATCTCCACAAGCATAGGGAATCATAAATACAAGATATAATCAGATATTATGCAGAATAGAGGGTGGTATGCTAGAAATCATAAAATCATCAAAAAGGCTATTAGAAACAGCACCTTCACTCTCTGTAATGAGTACAAATATTTTCCCATAAATCATTCTTTTAGGTACTTAAACCATCATTGGTGTAAAATATGTATTCCATGCCTTGCCCTTGGGCTCCTTATATACACCTCCTAGCTCTAGGAACTTTTTGCCTCCTTTTCTTTACCTCCCTAGGTGAAATGGATCAATCATGCTTTTAGGCACAAATCATCCATGGAAAGCAAACATAACATGACAAGGTCATGCCATTTCCTGAAATTGTCTTTGCCCCACTGGTAATGTTGACAATCTTTAATTCTTTATTTACATGTGGGATAATCATTTCTGTACAACATTCTTTTCTTGGCCATTAGATCTCCTTATGCTCATTCCTTTCAAAGACCTGTATCTTTTGCTTGATGGATGGATAATGAAGAAGACATATATTGTGCTTAATAATTTCCAAATAAGTCTTTCTATAGCAAATTTTTTGTTGATAGTTGTGGAATAAGACGCTGTCTTGCATTGTTGTTTCAACACCTTAGCATACGTTACTATGGTATATCCATGATGTATGCAGCCTCTAATGTGCTTCATATAGTCTTGATAGTTGCATCTGTTGCATTCTGCAGGTTTTCTCTCCTAGGATTAGCGTGTGCATGCCCTAAGAACCCAAATGTTGTTGTCTAGATCACAATATCCAATACTTCCATGCTTTTCTTTTTGCTAGATTTTGCACTTTTGGACCCCACCAGTGGATTAATTTTTACAGCCGGTTTTGGCAGCTTATAAATGCATAGATCCCTTTTTTGTCATTATTTTTTCTCCCCTGCATTTTGATTAGTTGTGCCAATCAGGCAGTTCAGGAGATTCATCCATAATCTTGGAGCTTGCTTCTGACACTCAGAATGCTGCATGTGAAATTGTAGAGACATAATTCCATCAATATAAAAAGGGTTTCCTCAATGGAATAGCTTCCCTGCTTTGCGTGGGTTGGGGAGGGTCATATTTGTCTGCAGCTTTCCCCTTATCTTTTTGATATAGGGAAAATGCTTCACTTTTTCCTTCTCTAGAACCCTTTCTTGAAAGTTGATTCTTCAAAAGTATCCCAAGCATGCATATCTAGTTGTTCTCTCCTAGTTGCGCCCCACCCACCCCGCGCAGGCAGGTGCAAATGGAAGCAAAATCCTAATATCATACTTGTGCGTTCTGATCCAGTTGATTTGCACTTTTTCACGATTTTGTTTCTATTTAGATTGAGCGAGTTATATTTATAAGTAATTTTATTCTGACAATGGCACTGGGTAATTACAAATTTCAATAGGATTCAGTTTACATTGTAAATATTTTTAGACTATATTATTGTGTGTTTCCTCTCGATTAATTTTTCTAGCCTCTGGTTTCTTTCATCTTTCCCTTCCCTTTATCTGATCAGATTATTTCTTGTCTAACGTGTACTCTAGGTTTCACCTTTCACTCTGATTCAACAATTGTTGTCTCAGAATTTTGTCTTAAACTGGCATTAGTTCTTTGTCTCCCTTTTGTTGCTACAGCTGTCCAAACTCCTCCTCCCTACTTGTACTACTAGTGTCCAAAATCATCAGGATGTTCTGACTTATTGTTATAGCATTTATTTGTACTGAAACTTCTGTTCACAATTTTCTTGCTCTTATTTCTTCTTCTCTTTATGGTGTCGCGCATGTGGTAGCTGGGAGTTTTATGTTTTCTGTTCATGTGTTCCAGCATGAAACAGGCTTGTGCAAAAATTTACTGCAAGAATATGCGCAGAAGATGAATTATGGAATTCCATCATATAAGTGCCAGAAAGAAAAGAAACCAGGCAATGTACATTTTTTTTCTTGCTCAATTGAGATTGGAGGGATAAAGTACATTGGATCTGCAGCAAGAACAAAAAAGGAAGCAGAGATTAGTGCAGCTAGAACTGCTATATTGGCCTTCCAATCAAATGAATGTGGACCTTTGGAGGTGCCCACAGTTATTCCCTGTAAAAAGAAGGCAACCGATTCAGGGATTAGTACCCACGAAACGATTATCAAACCCAAGAAAGGTTCTTCCAAGAAACAGAAGAAAAAGAGACGACTGGGAGACCGAGGCACCGACATCAAAGTTGGGGGGGAGGGTAATTTTGAGGTTAATATTGACCATAATGACAAGAAACAATTGAATCAAACTGGTGCTTCTGGGATCCAAGTAGGAGATTCTGGGAATCTGAGTACGGAGGCAATACAGGAAGTCCAGGCTCACACACCGAGTTTTAATGAGAACGAGGATAGCAAGTATGCTAGCGATGCTGCTTCTGTTGTCTATGATGACGGCGATGCTGAAGACGGAGAATTAACAGTGCCTATGGACTTCCATGATGGCGAGTTGGGAATTTCCGATGTTGAAAATCCATCTGATGAAGATGTTTAAGCCGGTCAATGGGAGGTTTTATCTGAATCAGGGAAAGATAATTGGCTACATATATGCTTTTTTAATTTGCCTTTGTCGGACCCGTTTGGTTTGGTTTGGTTTGGTTTCGATTTTGGTTTTAGTTTCGGTTTGAATTTGCGTGCGTGCGTGCATGCATAAAGCAATCTCTCTACCTTTATCTGCAGAAGATCATCAGTATAGACATATTCAGGTTTGTTAGGTTGCAATTACTCAAATAACAACTTACATTGGCGCTTAAATTCAGGGAGCTTTCTCATTTGTTTTCATGCTTAGATTGGTTGTTTCACCAGCAGCCGTCGTTCTATTTAAGATAAAAATGGCAATTTTTACAGAATTTTGGTTTTGATGGGATTACCAATAGTTTTGAAATTTGATGTTCTCTTTGAATTAACCCCCCCCCCCCCACACACATATTTATCAAAATCAGCGTATTATGCCTCCAGGGCAGATCAACTAGTAAATGAAGAACTTACTGGATGTTGCTCTTTGATCCCTCAGGTTTCGTGTTCGAGTCCTGATCAAGAGATAGTTCAATAGATAAGAAACAACCTTGAAAATAAAAAATGTTTACCGCTCTCATGTTTGTGGTTGTGTTAGGAGTTGAAACTTACCTGTTGGATCCTTTTATTTACCTCTTCTGTTGAAATCGTGAGATCGAGTAACAGAGACACGAGTGATAACGTGTAATTTAAAAATAAAAATCAGCATATTATTGCTACTAGTAACCTTTGCGAGCTTGAGCTGCTCTTGTACTGGTTTTATTGTCATATAATAAACTCTTATGCTTGTGATTTTACTTTAGATTCATTATATAAATTAAGAAGTTTATATAATAACTGCTACAATAATTTTCTGTCTAGAGATATCATCATAGAGGGCATTCGATCAGTTTTATTGTCAATCTGCTTTGGTAGGAATCATCAGTTTTTTCACTTTGAAAAAAATGAAAAATCAACATAAGGGTGTGTTTGTTGTAACATGATAAGAATATTTGAGTCTATTTATTTGTTTGTAAATTTTTAATCTTAATTTACAATTAAACAAGTTCCAATGCTTTACATTTCTAGTTATCTAAAAAAATATTTTATATTTCAAAAACTAATAGTATTTATTGTTAAAAAATTTTAAAAACATCTCTTCTCTATTATTTGATTAGAGATTCAATAAAAAAATTAGAATTAAAAAATTATTAAATACTCTCTACATCCAAACAAGACCTTCTAAATTTAAGAAAAGGAAACAAAGAGAGAGTGATATTAAATGTTTTTAGGTAATATTTGTTTACTAAGATATAGATAAAAAAAATGAGATATAAAAAATATTTAGAATAAAAATATTTTTTATTGTATTTATTAAATTCATTTGAAAAAAAGTTATGTGATTTATTATTTTGAATTTTTTAAATAAATTTATT
Source organism: Diospyros kaki (assembly GCA_036245055.1). Lineage (NCBI taxonomy): Eukaryota > Viridiplantae > Streptophyta > Magnoliopsida > Ericales > Ebenaceae > Diospyros > Diospyros kaki. The sequence continues at coordinate 11,632,883 of BSEG01000015.1, read as the reverse complement.
TTTTTTAAATAAATTATTTTGAACTTTACAGATAAATTATTTTGATACAATTTTATTTTATTTATTTTAACAAACACTATCTCAATAAATATCTCTTATTTATTTTTATAATTTTAAATAATTATCATTGTCTTTTTTTTTTTAATCTACACGTAATACATTTTAAGATTATAAGCAATTGAAGTATTAAAGTCCATAATCAAAATGCAATCAATACAAAATAAATGAATCCAATAAGTTAAGAGTAAAATTTACTAAATAAATAAATAAAAAAAAGCATACACATGACATGAATACTTCAACCTTGCCATAAAACTTTTCATTGCCCGTTGTCCCTTCCTTGGATTTCCCTTTCTATTTATTTTTTGAAAAATAAAAATTATATAGTATTATTTTGTTTTTTATATTTTTCACCACTGTGGTTAACTAAAAGGTGCTAATAATTCTTGTGTTTTTAAAGTCACATCGATGTTTCTTGAACTTAATTATCACATAACACTTAATGATGCACGAAAAAATCTCAAGGGGTGTTATTTTAGTTCTTTCGAAATGTTTCTTGTACCGAAATATTGAGAAAAAAAAATATTTTTAGGTCGTTTCTACAATTTTAAAAACATTTTGATGTCATTTTATAATATTAAAAAGATATTAAAAACGTGTTTTCTAATTAAAAATGCATTTCTATCCATGAAGAGACTAATTAACTTAGTGCCCCATGATGATCATTTGGCTTTTCGCTTTGTATGTATTTACTTTATTTTTGTGTTGTATTATTTATATATATATATATTATCTATATGAATTAATTTTTGTTATATGAATATATCATATATGTATGTATATTATGTGAATCAATGAATGTATCGAGTATGATTGTATGTAACACTTATAATTATGTATGTAATATTTACTATGTGAATCTATATAATACTTATATATAGAGTATTGACTTTTTAATATATATAGATATTTGAATAATTCCTGTTGTTGCGTTCTTGGGATCTAAATATTTTTTTTTTTGGTTTTGGCAATGATAAGTTTTGATTGATTTGTGTGTCATCAAAATTCTACTGTGCTTGCTATTATTAAAAAAAAAAATTAATAGATCATCAAGTTACCAAACTTTAGTCTAGGAATAAATTGAAGTGCGAATGCTTATTAAATGAAATTGGCCTTGATTGATGTCTTAGTAGTTGACTCTTGATTAAATGAGTTTGGACTTATTTGATGTTTTGATTAAATAATTTTGTATTTCTTTAGGATTAAAAGCTAAGGGTATTGTGGCTGTTGTTTTTTTTTTTTTTTCCTATATAGGTCATATGCTATCATGGATCATTCAACTTTAAGTTTAGAATTTAATAACAATATTTTATAAAAAATTAAGAGTAACGAAAATAGTCTCTTATGAAAATATGTGACTGAAACAAGAAAATGCGAGAAAGAAAGAATAATTGAAAGTAGACATGCAACTTTTATAATTTACAAAATATTTGAGAGAGAAATAATATTGTGGAACGTCAATAATTAAATGTTAATGTTGTGCAAACCCAAATGAATGTTAGGGTGCGTTTGATAGAGATGGAAAATAAGAATAGAATTCCAATTCTATAGAATTTCAATTCTCATCCCAACCCTTAGAAATTTCAATTCTTTGATTTCAAGAAAAATTTTCACTTTTTGAACTAAGATGGAATTCGAATTCCATGGAATTAAAAAGTTGTTTGATAGAATTTCTTGAAATTTAGATGGAAAATGAATTCCACCCTCATTTTTCATGCCTATCAAATGCACCCTTAATGTTGGTCGATTGGTTGTTTATTGTTGTGTATATATATATATATTGTAAGTTAGGTGTTCGGACTTGGTTCGCCTAGTTCTAAAAGAGGGATCGATCTTTCCCCCTAATTCGATTTTTGAATAAATCAAATGTGATCGTAAATTTATACACTCTCAATCAAACACGAGATCAATCCCTACTAAATAGGATATATCTCTCTCTCTCTACACAAAAGTTGATTTCCACCTAGGGATAGCAATTGCAATCGAAATCGTGGGAAACTGAACCGGTCAACACAGTTAAAAACCGTTTGATTGGATAATAGTTTGGTTTGGGGAAAAATCGAACACTGTTTCAATGGGTATGGTTTGGTTATGGTTTTCACAAAAACCAAACTAAAACCCAAACCGAAACCGAACCAAATGATGGGTAACCGAATCGAATCGAATATATATAATTTATTATATATAATATAATATGTATATATAATATATATTATATACAACCCAGCCTACTCGAGCCCAGCCCACCCGAGCCCAATTGTCTTGCTTGCAAACCCTTCTCCCCTTCTCTTCTTCTTCCTCTCTCGACCTTGCTCTCACTCTCTCTCACCCTAGTTGCCTCTCGCTCTCTGCCTCTCACTTATCCGCGCGCCCTCGCCCTCATTCTCTGCATCTCTCTTGCTCTCGCTCGCCTTCGCTGGATCTCTCTTGTTTTCGCTAAGGCTCGGCCCTTACTCTCGCTTGCCCTCGATCTCTTTCACCCTCGCTGCCTCCATTCTCTTGCTCGTCCGCGCGAGCTCGCCAGTCGCCTTCACTTTCTGCATCTCTCTTGCTCTCGCTAGGGCTCGACCCTTATTCTTGCTCATCCTCGATCTCTCTCACCCTCTCTGCCTCCTTTCTCGTGCTCCTCCACATGAGCTCGCCAGTCACCCTCGCTCTCTACATCTTTCTTGCTCTCACTCACCTTCGCTAGATCTCTCTTGCTCTCGCTAAGGCTTGGCCCCTCTTGCTCTCGCTAAGGCTTGGCCCCTCTTGCTCTCACTCGCCCTCGATCTCTCTCACCCTTGCTGCCTCTCGCTCTCTGCCTCATCTCTCTTCATATTAATTTATTTTTATATTTATAATTTTGTTAGATAGAGTTGGCTCATTCATTTCAGATGGATATGCATCGATTTACGAAGAATATATTAATGTTGTTGATGAATGTATTAACTTTCGTAGCTAATTTTTTTAGCTTAAATTATAATTTAATTATGCAAATATTAATTTATTGATCTTAATAATTGTAGGTTTGGAGATGTGATTTTATATCTAAGAAGTTTTGTAACTTTATGTAAAAATAAGATAATTTTATTAGAATTTATCTTTGTTTGTTGTAAAATTATGAAAAAAAATTTATGAATACTATTTGTCTTTGTTTATTGGTATGGATTAAACTAAAAAAATCATGGTTAAACCAAAATCGAACCGAAATTGAATGGTTTGATTATGATTTTAAAATTTTAAAATAAAATGGATAATGATTTAATTTTGATTTTAATAATTTAAATTTAATTTGATTATAATTTTGACAAAAATCAAAACCAAACCGAATTATTGCGAACACTATTTCCACGGCCCTCAAACTTTATTATTTACGCCGGCTATTTTAGATTTATGTTGTGGATGCGCCGTGTGTTCGGTTGCTGGGAAACAAACTCACGCTACGAAAACAGAATTCATCCCATCTTGCACTTTAAACAAAATCCAATATAAACAAAACCAAAACCCTAAGTTAACATTGCTCGATGGCTATATTATAATTATAGCCTAAAGGATGAACTCCCATGGGTCTCAATTATTTATTATTAAACTTGGAAAAAAAACAAGGACTACGACGACCCCAACCGCTCGACGCCCTCCCGAGCCACGGCCGCCCGTGGCTCCACCCTAAGCGCATCCTCGTAAGCCTTCCTCGCCGCCTCCGCCATGCCCTTCGTCTCGTAGCATTCCCCCAACACAATGTGCGCTTTGGCGTTATCGTCTTTCAGCCGCACCGACTCCACCAGATCGGCGATCGCCGAGTCCACCCGCTCCTTCGGACCCAAAGCCACCTTCAGCTCCGCCCTCTTCAACAGCGCATCGCTTCTCTCCTCCTCCGTGAGCGACCGCGCCGCCATCGGCGACAACGCGGCGTCTAGCGAGTCTAGCGCGGAGGTCCTGAAGCCCTGGATCTCGAACGCCAGGGCCTTGAGAATGTGAGCGGCGGCGTCCTTGGCGTCCAGCGAGATGGCGCGGTCGGCCTCCTCGGCGGCCGACTTGGCCAGCGAGAAGGCGGCAGCAGTCTGGTCCTTGGCGGCTAGGGCTTGCGCTTGGGACAGGAGCTGAGCACCACGGACGAAGTGGCGCTTAGCCTGAGTTTTGGATCGGGATCGGAGAGCTTGGAGATAGGGAAGAGCTTTTTGGGGGATGTTGTGCATAAGAAGGAAGATGAAGGCGAGGAGGAGCATCAAGCCCACCTGTAGAACAATATCGGAAACCATTTCTCTCATCTTCGATCGAATTAGGGTTTGTTCTTCGATTCTCGGTATTAATTTGATTGATGGAGCCGTCGAATTTTACCAGGAAGGAAGGAAAGCGCGGGTTTAAAGAAGGGAGCAAGCAAGAAGAAACACACTTTTCTTCTGCAAGTCAAACGCCTTCCAGATCCCGGCTGCATACAAACATCTATTTAGCCTATCTTATCTACATCTCTATTATATTATAAATAATTTATTTTATATTTTAATTTTATTTAAAAAATTATACATGTACCAACAATACTCTCGACTCTTCTCTCTATTTCAATTCTTATTCTATTTCTTTTATTAATAAATTTTAATTTTATTTATTTTACTTAACTTATAAATTTTATTACTATAAAAATTTATTATTTATTTAATTATTTAATAATAAATATGACTATATTAAATTTTTATAATATTTAATATATTTATGAATAAATTTACTAATATTTTTTAAAATAATTATTTAACAAAATTATTTAAAATATTTTCATAATTCAAAATTTAATTAGTCAAACTACATAAAAAAATCATAAAAATAAATACTCTTTTTGTGATATAATAATTATTATTTTAAATACAACATTAAATAATCTAATTGAGTAATTTTGATATTCATTTTTAGGATCAATTTTAAAATATTATATTAAAACATGTAAAAAAAAAAATACATGATACACAAAATGAATCAAATACATACATACACATATAAATAGATACACATAATCATTAATTAAATATACAAAATAATCAAATACACACAAACTAATTAAATACATACATACACAAAATATATAATCAAATATATAAAATAATCAAATATTTACATACAAAGAAATGTATAATCAAATACACAAAATATAATTCACCCAATACTTCAATACATACAAATTTCAGCTCCTTATCTCTAAGGAGCCATTTGAAGTTGTTGACACTTGGAATTGGTCGACCGTGATTCGTTGGCCCGCATTAATACAATGAATTCGAAATAGAGAAAGGGGTTATCTGGTTTGGTTTGTTGACCCATCGACCAATCGACCCCTGCAAAATACACCGACGCTCAAGTAAGTAAGCGAGTAAGGAAATGTAGAGTATCAACAAGTTGGCAGGAAAAAGCGTACCATGACCCTGGGAAGAGCTGATTGATATATAGGAGAATGAGATGTCCTTCTGCATGTGTTGTACGTCTGCAGATGATGGGACAGAGTATTCGGTGCCTGCGAAAGCATCCATGCAGCGACAAGGTGGTGACGGGACCCTCATTAATGTAGATAAGATTCGTTATTAATGAGAATGTGATCTAAGGTGAGCGCGCTGAAATCTAGAAGTAACTGAAATGATGTTATTGCAAGGGGCCAAGATGGGACTGACATGGGCCGATCAAATTGGCCGAGAAGATAGGGCTAGGTTGGGCCTGAATGGCCTAGCTGGGACTGCCCCTAGCCTATCAATATTCTCTGGCATATAACTTTCTAGTTATGCGAGCTATTTGGTTAGGATGACAAACTGCAAGAGTCGTTGGGAGCTCGCTCGAATTGTGGCTACGAGCTCGCTAGTGTAAAGCTCGCTTGGTCCTGAGATCTGAGCTTGGGCCTCAACAATGTGCGAACTCGCTTCAACGAACTCAGTTCAGGGTCTATTAGGCTTTATGCGATTGGGCCGGCCTGCTAGGTTGGGCCCAACCCATAAGAGGTAGAGTGGGAAATACCTATAACAGAAGCTTAGCCAAATTTTAGGGAGTGTCTTGGAGATGAATTTCAACACTTTTTCTCATTTTTTGACTTGACAAGAATTTTGGCCATGCGTTGGAGATAGCCTTAGAGGCTGTTTGGCTTTTAAGATAACTTTTAACCTTTTCTATTATGTAAAACTTTTAAATTAGATAGCGTTTAAATTGATAACATGTTTGGATAAATGTATTTTAAGCTGTCATTTATATAGTTATGTGTTTGATTTAAAAAAATTAATAAACTATCAAAATTTAACAAAAAGATAAAAATGTATATGTTATTGAATAATATAAATAAAATTTATGAAAATACTAATTTTTAATAAAAATAAATAAATTAATGTTCAACTGATAAAATTTTTACCATTAGATGTTAATAAATTATATATAATTATTAAAAAATATATCAATATAATATTTTATGTTTAAATTTAAGTTTAATTTATAAAAATATTAAATATATTAATACAATAAATATATATGTTATATAGATATATATACACATAGAGAAGTGCAATGGCTGGAGGAAGCGACGACAATGGGCTAGAGGTGACGGCGATAGAAGTTGGAGGCAGCAATGGAGGCGACGACAACGGCATTGGGCTGGAGGTGGTGACGGCCAAAATGGAAGCTATGATGATGAAGGAGAGTCAGCAATGGAGGCAACTAGAGAAAAGAGACGGGAGCAAGGTGACAAACAAAAAGAGAGAAGGGTAGAGAAGTTGGAAATAATAGAGTTTTTTTTGGGTAAAATTGTAATTAATTTGATCAACGAAATAAACTACCAACAATATTTTGAAAAAAAAAATAGAATGAAGATTTTTCAAAATGCTGTTAAAACAACGTTTAAATTCATTAGCGTTTAAGTTTTTAAATTTAACAAATAAGTTATACAGCGTTTAACCTAAATGAGCAATTTATAAACAGTCAAACCGCTAAGCCAAACACCTCCTAAGTATAATATTGTTTTAGGGTGAATTTTAACTTACTATCCTTTATATTTGTTTAAATTTCATGGACTACCTTTATATGTTTTAAAAGTTACACTAACCTCTCTTGAGGATAGTTACAAGTACTTAAATAACTATAGTTCATTTTTTTTTACCATCGATTGAGATGAACCGCTGGAGGTTTTTGCAAGAGAGAGAAATGAGAGATGAAGACATAATTGTTGATTGAAGACTATTGGTTGTGTGTTGGAAAGGAGAGAGAAAGAAATGTGAGTGATATTTTAATGATGGTTTGTGAAATTTACTCTATATTTTAAATTAAGTATTTTGATAATGTAGCTCAAGTCTTATCTTATTCTTAGGGCAAAATTAGTGAAGGAGATCAACTAGGCCAAGCCCTAAACCTACCTTCCTTGTCAAACACCTTATATGACGTTTAGGGTGTAAATAGCGTATAAGAGATCAACTTTCATTTAGGAGTTGTTTTCTTATAGAAAATGCTTTTCAATTTTATACCTAAATTTTCTTTTCTTTTCTTTTCTTTTTTTTTTTATCGCAAAAGATTTGGAAAAGATATTTAATTGTTAAATATGGAAAACTATCTTTTTGTATCTTTAAAATCAAAAAAATTGTTTCACAAGTTGTTCTATTATAGAAAATATTTTTGAGCTGTATATCTTAACTTTTTGTTTGTCTCTAATTTTATTTTGAATTCATTTTATAGATCACCCTTGAAATTTGCTTAAATTGCACCAATATAACCCTTGTGTCTCAAGAAATGAAACTTTATCTCCATTGGAATTAATTATTATGCAACACATACTCATTCTGTTAATTAATAACAATTAATTTTATAAAAAAATTCAAAAAATACCTTTTTATCTCTCTTTTCTTTTCTAAAATCATAGCAAAAATAAAAAGAAATTATAGAAAGAATCACCTTTTGTTGATAGGATTCTCTTGCCATTGACAAGAAAAAGAGAGAATGAATGTGGATTCGAATAAACTTAGAATGCATAAAGTGAGATGTAGAAATAGAGACAAACACTTACTGTCGTCTTCACTTCTACCCTAGATTAAAGAAAGATATAAAGAAATATAAGAGAAAGATAAGGAAGAGAAAAATTGATGTGGATTCTTTGAAAGGGTTCTATAAACCTAAAAACATTTAGGTTGGAAGAACATGAATTTGGGTTTGTCAGCGACTATTCTTTTTTTCACTCGCTGCTAATAGGTTACAAGAAGAGAGAGAAAGATACAAAAAATCCCATCGAGGTTTGTTTATAATGAAGATGTTTGATTTTAAACCTCTATGTAGATTAGAGAAAGAGAGAAAAATAGGTTACTTGTGCATGCAGTGAGATGATTATTAGAGAATATAAGATGAAAACTTGAGTAATCGATAGGGCCATCAAAAGGTTTTTGCTAGGTTATAGGAATGGTCGACAATGGCATGTTCCTAGTGAAAGAAAGAGAGAGAGAGAGAGGGGAGAGAAAGATGTGATAGTGCATATATTATAAGGTTAAAATGGTCAATTTGCCTAAGCAATTAACCGCAAGGGAGGTCTATGTTAATTCTAGAAACATAGAGGTAGCCAATGCAATTTAGTCTAATCTCAAAGGTAGTATTTGATATTTATTCTTTTTTTTTTTTACAAAAAATTGTAAAATTTTCATAGAATAACATTTTTTTCCTTACCTTTGTTGGGGATCTTATGTGGGTTTGCTTGATCTTAAAACGTTTTCATATCACATGCGCTCAACAAAAATAAACATAAAATCCATATGAAGATAAGGTATTTTAGTAACATGCAATAGCTATGCAACAAAAATTGAACTATTTAGTAGATGTTACATTATTGAAGAACAAGTGTTTGAAGTAGAAGATGCTTGAGAAGCAAAGTTTATCCTCTAGAAGTGTGAAGGGCTTAGCTAGTTGACCCTAAACTAGTTTTCAAAACCCTTGAAGCTCCCTTATTGCTAGTTGAAGACTATAAAGAGATGTGTGGGACTGAAGTTGTTCTTAGCTTCAAAAACCAAAGCTCATCACACGAGCAAATTGAGAGAAAGAAGAAAAAGAACAAGAATAATGAGCTATTAAGAGGAAGATAACATATAATCAGCTTAAAGTCATAACTTTCTTCTTTTTTAGAGGGTGTTTGACTTTTCGTTTTTTAATATGGCTTTTAAGCCTTTCAACTTAAAGCCTGTGTAAAACTTTAAAATTGCCTAACGTTTAAGTTGATAACATATTTTGATAAATGTACTTTAAGTTGTCATTTATATAGTTATGTGTGTAGTTTAAAAAAATCTAATAATTTTTTAAAACTTAACAAAAAGACTAAAATAAATATGTTGTTGAATAATACAAATAAAATTCATAAAAATAATAATTTTTAATAAAAATAAATTATAAATTAATATCCAACTGATAAAATTTTTACCATTAGATGTTAATAAATTATATACAATTAATAAAAAATATATTAATACAATATTTATGTTTAAATTTAAATTTAATTTATAAAAATGTTAAATATATATGCTGGGACATTAATATATATATATATATATATACAGAGAGAATGGCAGGGGATGGAGGCAGCAGTTGTGATAGAGATGGAGGAGGCGACGACAATGGAGATGGGGCTAGAGACAGAGGCCATCTTGGAGGCTGTGACAAAAAAGAAATGGAAAGATGGAAGAATTTTTTTTGTAATTTTTAAAGTTGAAAATATGATAGTTCTTGGAGTGTAAAATTGTAAAATATTTAGTCAACTAAATAAACTATGGACAACGTTTTGAGAAAAGCTGGGGGGAAGTTTTTCTAAAACGCTGTCAAAATAGCGTTTAAACTCAATAACGTTTAATCTCTTTAATTTTTAACAAATGTGTAACTAAATAAATTATGCAGCGTTTAAGCTTCACTAATAGCTTATAAACGATCAAATCACTCAGCCAAACACCCTCGTAATCTCTCTATTTATATGCATAAATGGAAGGAATTAATGGAATCTAAATTAATCCAATATTAATTGATGCAACTCAAGAAAGTGACAAATGATATGGATTAATAGTGGACCTTCCACCGACTTCCAAACATTCTGCGCACATAGTAAACATTCCCACCTCACATTTGGATGAGTCCACATCATCAACAAATCTTACACACCAATACACAAGATAATTGTGTTACTTCTAGTCAGATGATCAGTTACATAATCATAATTAATAACAAATTATTAATCCACCATGCCATATGATTTGTTATTAACGTCACATTTGGTGTGTTGTTCAACCAACAATACCCACATGCTTTGCGACATGTGATTTACCACCATTTATTATTAGTATCTCATATTAATCAAAGTAATAAACGTTTATGCTAATCGATACTCGCTTGATTAAACTCCCTATCTAAAGAAGCTATAAGGACTATTGCGGTGCCATGGAAAATTGATAAGAAAAAGTGAGGGATTTTTTAAAATAAAAAATCCCTTTTGAGGAGAGGCTGGCCGCAAAGGCCAAGCTCGCGACAAGGTTGGTCGCGAGTTGGCCTCGTGGCAAGACAAGCCTCATGGCCAACCTCGCGACAAGGCTGGCCTTGAGCTGCTAGCCGCTAAGGGCCAGCCTTGCGGCCAGCAGGTGCTAGCCGCGAGGGCCAGCCTTGCGGCAAGGCTAGCCGCTAGGATCGGCCTCGCGGCAGCTTCGTGGCTATTTCCCCTTATTTTTGTTTAATCTGACTCATTCAGTAACCGTCACATGTCGACACTAACCACCATTGAGAATCATGCTCTATAAATACCCACCTACAAGACATTGATGAGGACGGCCAACGAGGGGTAAAATTTTGACATTTTGAATGCATCCTTACTGGTTTCGTGAATAGACATTGGGATTCGAGACTGACTTTGGCATCGGAGGGTCTTTGCAAGGGAAGAATCCTACGAGCCTTCTAACTCATTTTCTAAGCATCAACAGGGTCAAATCCTTACGACGAAGGTAAAACCTTATAGCAAGACTTCGTGGCGAAGGCAAAAGCTTGCGATGAGACCTAGCAACGAAGGTAAAAGCTTGCAGCAAAACCTAGCGGCGAAGATAAAACCTTATGGCAAAACCTTGTGGCGAAAGCTAGTGGCGAAGCCTTGTCGCGAAAGAGCTAATGGCGAAGCCTTATGGCAAAACCTTGTGGTGAGAGCTAGTGGCAAAGCCTTGTGGAAAAACCTTATGGCGAAAGTTAGTGACAGAACCTTGTGGCAAGAACTAATGGTGAAGCCTTGTGGTAGAACCTTATGGCGAGAGCTAGTAGCGAAAGAACTAGTGGTGAAATCCTTGTGGCGAGCATCCTAACGACAAACTCTCTTAAGGCGACCTCTCTTACAGCAACCTAACTTCACCCGACACCGAACTCGAGTGGACCTCACAGCACAAATTTTAATTGTTGTATTTTGGCAACAACAATTTGGCGTCGTCTGTGAGAAATGCAACAAAAATCCAAACACAAGATGCCGAGAAGGACAAGATCAGCCGATTGGGCGAACTCACTTGACCTCACCCGAATGAGCACTGGTACCAAGATGGGAGCCACAAAAGGCCCTCATCAGGTGCACTCTATAGTACTAGAATTTTCAATAGATCACCCTAACGACGAAGTGCATTTAGGGAACTTTCTTGTGCTTGAATGTAACCATACCATCGGACTGGGGGGCATGGAGTGTTCAGAACAAGGAGAAGCACACGTAGTTGGATTAAGGAGATATGCGACAGGGCGAGAGAAGCAAGTCCCACATGCAGTGCTCGCTAGTCAAGAACAACACTCCTTTGGGCAGTCTTCAATTCCAAAGGGAAATCTCATGGGGACTTCAAAAATAGCTCCACCCACAGTCTTACTCTCAAATTATGAACTATTGTGAAAGAATTTTGAGGAGCTAAAACAACAGAATGATGAACTCATGATGAACAATGAGGAGAATATGAGAAGACTATAGGGAGTCACTATTTTTTTACGTGAACTAATGTCGGGCATTCACATTTGCCACATGGGACAAATCGATACGAGGGGAGAACCCTGAAGATCCCAAGACAACCTTCTAAGGGCCCCTCAGTAAGGAATAAGAGTTAGAACTCTAGGGCTGAATAGCCAAGTCCTGGAAATAACAAACTCAAAAATGAAATATGGCAGGAGGGCAAGAAAAGCTCACACATATAAAGAGACAATAGAAAACACTTACTCAAGAGTCCCATATGACCCATCTCTTTGCCAAAATGAAATGGAATAGGAAACACTCGGCGCATCTGACATCAAACGCCTCATAGAAGAAGTGCTAGAGCAGAAGTAGGTAATGATGGTGCCAAAGGTAACTCTTCTGAAAGGGTTCCCTTTATCGGAAGAACTCCAAAGGCAACCAATGCAACCAGGGTTTGAACTGCCACAGCTTTCGATATACTCAGGAAATGAGGACCCCAAGAAGCACTTACAACGTTTTGTCGCAGTGGCCGTGTTACATGGATAGAATAAGGTCACTAGGTGCAGGGTTTTCCCACTCTCCCTGGCAGGACAAGCTCAACAATGGTTCACTGAATTACCAGCAAGACATAAACAATCATTTGAATAGTTGAAGAAAAATTCCTAAATGCATTCTTTGTCTATCTCCCGAAGAAGAAAAGTGCAATATATCTAATAAGCTTACAGTAGAAGCCAAATGAATCTCTAAAGCAATACATCGAGCGATTTAGAGCCGCAACGCCAGAAGTAAGGGATCTCCCAGTCGGATTGGCTGTATCAGCCCTACTAAACGGAACTACATACGCCCCGCTTAGAAGATCTTTAGCCTTCTCCGAGCCAAATTATGTGACTGAGTTGTTCGACTGAGCAGAATAGTTTATCATCCAAATGGAAATTTTGAACGCAGGGGAATGTAATAGAAAAGGAAATGAAACCCAACTCGAAGTGCGAAGGACCTTACAAAATTTAAAAAACATTAAGCACCAACATGTGCACACTACCGACGATACAAGGTGAGGCGATAGGAAAAGATGGGAACACCAACCCCAGGGAAAGGGACGAAGCACGAGACGTAGAGTCGAGCTTGTCACCAGAAGCATTACTCAACCCGGTTGGGGGCCAGGATTGTCTTTAATTTTCCATTGTAATAAAATCCTCCTATAAATAAAAGAATATACCCCATGTATCCCCGTGGAGTAGGAAAAACTATAAGCCGAACCACGTAAAATCTCCATGGGCTTAGATTATTTTTATGTGTCATAGAATGTGATGCAAGTATGGCAGCTCAAGCATAGCCCGCTCTTGAAGGTTAAGTTGCCTAGTGGCAATCTGGTGCTGATGACCACAAGTTGCCTTGGGATCACTAGAGGATCCAATGCCTATGCCTACAGACTCACTCAGATCCCTCGTTTGAGTTCAATGCTATGCCTTTTTGGCTAGACCTAACTTCTTGGTTATTCTGGCGCCTAGGTCTCCCAGCAAACTCGGATGTCTGGTAGGAATCTCTCGCCGGACTACTAGCCAAATCCAAATTCCCTGAGGAAGACTGACCTTAGGAAGGTGGAAAAGAAGTGAAGATTGGCTCTAGCATAAGCCCGCTCCCGAAGGTCAAGTCGCCTAGTGGCAATCTGGTGCCAATGACCACAAGCTAGCCCGGGATCACTAGAGGATCCGATGCCTATGCCCGTAGACTCACCTGGATCCCTCGTTTGAGTTCGGTGCTATGCCTTTTTGGCTAGACCCAACTCCTTGGTTGATCTGGCGCCTAGGTCTCCCGGCAAACTTGGATGTCTAGTAGGAATCTCGCACCAGACCACTGTCCAAACCCAAATCCCCTAAGGTAAACTGGCTCAAGGAAGGCATGAAGAGATAACAACCCTATGACAGTTCTTCCATGATCCCGCTTATCGGAGTTGAGTCACCCTGTTGCAATCTGGTACCGATAACGACGAGTTGGCCCGGGATCACCAGAACATATGACGTCTATGCCCGCAGACTCACCCAAATCCCTCGCTTGAGTTAGGTGCTATGCCTTTTTGGCTAGACCTAACTCCTTAGTCGATCTGGCGCCTAGATCTCTGCAAACTCGGATGTCTGGTAAAAATCCTGCGCCAGACCATTGGCCAAACCCAGATTCCCTAAGGTAAACTAACCCCGAAAGACAAACATGGAGAACACAATAGCCAGTGCACTATGATCCATCCTGGGATCACCGGACATTCCAAAGACTGTGCCCATAGGCTCGTCGGGATCCCTTGACTGAGTCCGATACTATGTTCCCAAGCTAGACCCGACTCATTGGTTGATCCGGCACCTAGGCCTCCCGGCAAGTTTGGACACCCGACAAGAATCCTGCAGCGGAACCTATCCTTGAGGGCCTAGTTGCCCGGAGATAGTCTGGTACCTAAGCCCCCAGCTGGCATAAGATTTTCGGGTATTCTGGAGCCCTTGGTTGAGTTTAGGTGCTAAACCCGACTTTTCGGTCGATATTCTACTCTTCAATTTTGTCTAAAAACAAAACAGAAGAATGAGGGCAATTGTGGTGCCATGGAAAATTAATAGAAAAGAGTGAGGGATTTTTTAAAATAAAAAATCCCTTTTGAGGAGAGGCTAGTCGCAAGGGCCAAGCTCGCGACAAGGTTGATCGCGAATTGGCCTCGCGGCAGCCTGCCATGACCTGCTAGCCGCTAGGGGCCAGCCTTACGACAAGGCTAACCGAAATGAGCTAGCCTCACAGCCAGTAGGTGCTGGCTATAAGGGCCAGCCAAGCGGCAACCTGCCGCAAGCTGGGCTAGTCGCGAGGATCGACCTCATAGCAACTTGCCGCCAGCAGCTTCATGGCTATTTCCCCCTATTTTTGTTAAATCTAACCCATTCAATAACCGCCACGCGTTGACACCAACCACCCTTGAGAATCGTGCCTTATAAATACCCAACTACAGGACATTGATGAGGACGACCAACGGGGGCTAAAATTTAAACATTTTGAATGCATCTTTATTGTTTTCGTGAATAGACATTAGGATTCGAGATTGACTTTGGCATCGGAGGGTCTTCGCGGGGGAAGATTCCCGCGAGCCTTCTAACTCATTTTCTGTGCATCAACATAATCAAATCCTTGCGGCGAACCTAGCGACGAAGGCAAAACCTTGCAGCGAGACCTCGTGGCGAAGGCAAAACCTTGCGGCGAAGGAAAAACCTTATGGCGACAGCTAGAGATGAAGTCTTGTGGTGAAAGAGCTAGTGGCGAATCCTTGTAAAAAAACCTTGTGGCGAGAGCTAGTGGCGAACCCTTATGGTAAAACCTTGTGGCAAAAGTTAGTGGCGAAGTCTTGTGGCAAGAGCTAGTAGTGAAAGAGCTAGTGGCGAAATCCTTGCGGCAAACATCCTAGTGACAAACTCTCTTGAGGCGACCTTTCTTACGACAACCTAACTTCACTCTACACCGAACTCGAGTGGACCCCACATCAAAATTTTTTAATTGTTTTATTTTGGCAACAACAACTATAAATAATTTAAAACTTCTTGTACTAAAGAATCTCGTTCACATATTTTTAACAACTTAAGAATGAGATTTTTAATAAGAAATTTAGAGATTTATTCATATCAAATTAAAGAGTTATAATGAAGATAAATTATCATTTTATTATATGCAAGAATACGTCAAAATACTTATTTAAATAT
Organism: Diospyros kaki; assembly: GCA_036245055.1. Taxonomy (NCBI): domain Eukaryota; kingdom Viridiplantae; phylum Streptophyta; class Magnoliopsida; order Ericales; family Ebenaceae; genus Diospyros; species Diospyros kaki. Next base: position 11,617,193 of record BSEG01000015.1, on the reverse strand, counting down.
TATCTAGATCTAAATGATACCTATTTAAATATCATCTAAATCTAACAACCTTTAAAAAATTGAAGAAGGTATTCAAATTGGTTTTGTATAAGTTGGGTCCACTTGTTATAAAATGCTGTATGATATATCTTATTATAATAATACATTATGGTACTATATTTATAATTGAATGAATACTGGTGTCATTAAAATCAAATAGAACTGGATGGTACACTAGCAATCAGTGTGTCAGCTGACCTAGTCCTAACTAAAAGCCGGTGGTCAGACTGATAACCGAAAGACTTGAGCTAGTTGGTTTGACCATTACCTAATCCCTCTCACTGGAACACCAAGTACCAATTTCTTCTTCCCTTAAAACCACAAACAAAACAGAATAAATGAAAGAATGGATGTACAACTCTACATCAACCATCTCCTTTTACCCTCGCCACCATTAAGGACCTTGTCTACAAGTTTAGGGGGGGGGGGGGGGGGGGAGAACGAGAGTACACACAGTTTGAATGATAACTTTCAACTTTTGGTTATATTGTAATCTTGCAAGGATGGGTTAGTTGGAGGAAAGAAGGGGAAAGGGAAACAATTTAATCAATTAGAAGATGTTTAAGAAGAATACGTGTTGAACACCTCAAGGCCTGAGGAGACTGAAAATGAGACTATGGCTTAGAACGGGAGGAGGTAGAAATCGAACACTGAAGGTGAGATATGCAAAATCCATATCTTGAACACCATAGCAGATTCACTGTTCGACATCTACCATCCAATGACTCCGGATAGGCCAGAGGGCACGTAGATGCAGGAGGATGCTACCATCAGGAAATTTCTAGTCTCTAACTTTAATAACTATAAAATGGTAGACCATAGGCCTGTGATGGGAAATGTATTTTGAACCATTACACAGCACAATATGCACATGGATACATGTATTATTGTGTCATCAATTACTGATAAATTACCGCCATCTTAGAAAGACTTAAAGAGAACTTTGAAACATAACAACGAGGAGTTGTCTCTTGAAGAATTGGCTAAACGTCTTCATATGGAAGAGGAATTGCGCATGCAGGATAATGATAGCAAGGAACTTGGTATTCAAGTTCCTAAGGTGCATGTGATTGAGGAACGATATTCCAACAAGTCCTCAGACAAGTCTAGAAACCAAAGGCCATACACTTCTATACAGAAAAATTAATAAGAATGTGCAGCAGCAGGAGAAGAAAGTTTCTTCTGTGGCAAAGAAGGGCATTACAAGAATGAATGTTGGTTCCTCAAGAAAAAGGAGAATGCATCAACACTAGCTGGTTCTTCAGGTGTTGGTGATGAGAAACTCTATTGCCATGATTTCAGAAATCAACCTTCTTGAGAATGAGATGGCCTGGTGGATTGACTCTGGAGCTACTCGCCATGTTTGCAAAAATAAGAGATTCTTCAAGACCATGGAACCAGTGGATAAGGGCACTGTTCTATTCATGGGAAATGCATCATCTGTCCTAGTCAAGGGAGTTGGAAATGTAGAGCTAAAGTTCACTTCTAAAAAAGTGCTAACACTTACAAGTATGTATTATGTACCAGAAGTTAGGAAGAATCTAGTTTCGGGTAGCTTGCTAAATAAATTTGATTTTAGACTCGTTTTTGAGACCGATAAATTTATTCTATCCAAATGGGGAATGTTTGTGGGAAAGGGTTATTTATGTGATGGTATATTCAAATTGAATGTGGTTGCAATCACTAATAAGAATGACGTATTAGCTTATGTTTATATTGTGGACTCCTTTGTTTTTTGGCATTATAAACTTGGACATGTTAACTTTAAAAGATTGCAAGATATGGTAAAACTGGACTTGCTGCCACATTTTGATAAAAGTAATGGACAATGTACAACATACATATTAACCAACATACATGTCAGAATTGATCCATTATTCTGATGTATGTGATTTGCATAGCACTCCTACAATAGGTGAAAAGAAAGATTTCTTAACTTTCATTGATGATTACAGTAGATATTGTTATGTTTATTTATTGCCCTCTAAAGATGAAATTATGAAATATTTTCAAGTTTTTAAGGCTGAAGTTGAATTGCATTGTGAGACTTTAATAAGAAAAATTAAAGTATGATAGAGGGGGAAAGTGCTTTGATCCAAATTACTTTGAATCCACTAAGATTATACATGAAATAATAGCCCCCTATACAACACAACAAAATGGTGTGGTAGAAGGCAAAAATCGTGTTTTAATAGAAATGATAAATGCCATGCCATCAAATTTAGGCCTTAGCCAAGGTTTATGGAAGAGGCAATATGCTAACAACTTTGCCACATTTTGAATAGAGTTCCAAATAAAAGGAGTAAATTAAACAACTCTATATGAATTTTGGAACAAGAGAAAACCTAACCTAAACTATTCAAGATTTTGGGGCTGTAGGGCAATTGTTAATTAAGGTGTCGGAACCCAAAAGAAAGAAATTGGGTGAAAGAGGAGTTGAGTGCATTTTCTTAGGATATGCACAAAATAGTAAGGCATATAGATTCATGGTTATTGAACCTAATAGCTCAATTTCAATCAACATTGTTATTGAGTTTAGGGATGTCATTTTTAACAAAAACATTTTCAAGTCTATGTCAAGAACTTTTCCAGAAAATGAACAAGGAAAAGTAAAGGACCTTAGAAAAGGGAAGGATGTTAATGAAGAAGTTGTTGAACTTTGAAGGAGCAAAAGAGCTCAAAAAGCAAAAGACTTTGGAACTGATTTCTTTATGTATCTAGTGGAAGGAAAAAGAGACTCAGTGTGTAATCAAATTTCTTATTGCTATTATACAGAATCATATCCTCAAACATTCAAGGAAGCAATGAAAAATCCCAAGATGCTACTTTTTGGAAAGAAGCCACAAATGAAGAAATGGATTCAATTATGGGCAATAATGCATGGGAATTAGTGTATCTTCCACCAGGTTGCAAGTCTATAGGCTGCAAATGGATTTTCAAAACAAAAAGAAAAGTGGATGGGACCTTGGATAAATGAAAAGTGAGATTGGCTGCAAAAAACTTTACACAAAAGGATGGTATTGACCGTTTCGATACTTATGCACTAGTGACAAGAATTGTTACAATTAGAGTGCTAATCACACTTGTAGCTATACATAAGCTGGTCATTTACCAAATGAACGTAAAAACGACATTTTTAAAATAGTGACTTAGATGAAGAAGTATATATGCAACAACACAAATGATTTGTGGTGCCTGGTTAAGGACATAAAGCTACTTGTTAAATTACTATATGGATTGAAATAAGCACCTAAGCAAAGCACCAAAATCTTGGCCAAGTTGTACTTGCTAATGATTTTCAAATTAACCAATCTAAGAAATGTGTATATAGTAAGTCCAGTTATGACGGCAAAGGTGTCATAATTTGTTTATACATAGAGGACATGTTAATTTTCGAAACAGATTTAGAACAAGTCATAATTACCAAAAGGTTTTTGTCTAACAATTTTGCTATGAAAGACATGGGTGAGACAGATGTCATCCTTGAAATTCAAATTATAAGAGATGAAGAAAGTATTACACTTTCTTAGTCTTGTTACAAAAAGAAAATTTTCAAGAATTTCAATCAGTTTGATTGCACTCTAGCCTCCACTCGATCCAAGCATGAAGCTATCTAAAAATGAAAGAAGCTTTATTTAACAACTAGAGTCAAGCGCAGACCTATAAACAAATCAAAGAGCTTATTGTCCCAGGGCCCATAATTATGCCAATTTAGGAGGCCCATAAACTTGAAAAGAAATTTACTATTTTGTCCCTGTATCATTTGTGAATTTACTATTATGCCAATTTAGGGGGGCCCAATTGTCTTTTCTGTTTCATTTGTGAATTTTTATTGATTTGTTGGATTATAATTTAAAAATTAAGTTTAATATTATTATTGTTTAAGTTTAAAAATTAAATTTGATTGATATTTTTGCCTCCAAAACTGCAAGGAGAGTAGTTTTTAATTGATTAGTTAGAAAATTTTCGATTTTATTCTGATATGGTATGAATATTTTTTTTATATTTTATTATAAAAAATAAAATTTAAATGTACACTATTATTCGGAGGTCCATTATTTACATTTCGATTCAGGGCCCCAAAATCTTGGGTACGACAATGACTGGAGTATGCTAAACTAATAGGATGTTTAATGTATGCAATGACATGCACTAAACCAAACGTAGCTTTTGCAGTAGGCAAATTAAGTAGGTACAAAAGTAATCTAAGTAACATGCATTGGCATTCAATTAAAAGAATTCTAAAGTATCTCAAGAAAACCATGAATTACGGTTTAACCTATTGAGGTTATCTTTCAATAATGAAAGGATACTCAGATGCAAGTTGGATTACAGACAGAGAGGATTATGCCTTGACTAGTAGGTGGGTCTTTATGCTTGGTACGTAGTGGTGCAATCTCTTGGGCCTCCAAGAAGGAAACTTGCATTGCTGATTCCAAGGAAACTGAATGGCTTTGTAATTTGCTACATGGAATACTATTGTGGCCAAACCAATTGCACCAATTTTTATTCAATATGATAGCGAGGCTACTTTTGGCCAAGGTCTATAGTCAAGTCTATAATAAAAAGTCAAGATATATTGGATAAAGGTGAGAGACTTGATCTGGGATAGAGTCATCACAATTGACTTTGTAAGGTCACGTTAGAATTTGGTAGATCCTTTAATAAAGGAGTTACCCAGAGACTTGGTGAACAAAACATCAAGGGGGATAGGTCTCAAGCCCATGGAAATAATCACCAATGATGGAAATTTAACTTAACGTCTGATACAATGTCAAGTTTTAAGTTCAATGAGCTGAAAGTACGTCGTGATTGTGATTGTGATTGTAAGCACTAAGTTGCTTAAGTCATGCTAAGGTCATGTAGTGCTTGGTACAAATATTGGTAAGCATGAGGTTCAAAATTATTCTCTTAATAGACCTAAAGACAGTTTTGTAGTGTTGCAAATGCAGGGGCACATTAAAGGGGTCTACCTATGTGAATGCAAAGTGTGTCCATTTCAGAGAGCTAAAGGGTTTGGCTCTTAAGCATTCATGAATGGATACAGGGACACAGGGCCTATATTGAAGTGTGTTAGCTCAGTTTATGCAGCTCTTGATGTAAGGTTATATGTGTGCAGAGTTTGTTCGACTTATCAAACAAAAATAGATTATTATTGTATTCTAATACATTGTAATGAATTTTTCACTATGCAATGGTTCAAATCGTAAGATGCCACCATTTATGCATGTAATGATCAAAACTGATGTTGCATCTGTATTTTTGTATATTTACATATTTTGAAAATAGCAAGGGATTGTTGGGCATTTTCAAAATATATGTAAAGTGTCTGATTTTTTTAAGTCTTTATCTTTCTCTCATTAGATTATCTTTATATCAAACTATTTCACTTAATCAAATTTAAGTCAAGCTATCTAGTCAAATCATCTAATGAGATTAATTTTATCAATTTTAATCAAATTTGAAATCATTTTAAACTTAAATTGATAAGATAATTTCCACTCACCCTATAAATACAGATCATCTAGGTTTTTGTTTGTTGTAAAAAACAAAAACCTAAGAGTCTGTTTTCTTTACTGTTTTCAGTTTTTTATTTTCCAAAATAGTAAAAACATGTTTATTTTCATATTTCCAAAAAAATATTTTTGAAAATAAGAAAAAAATTTATAAAAAAAACTCAAAATAACAAAAAGTCATTTTTTGTTGTTTTCATCACAAACATGCTCAAAATTTTTAAAATGTGAAAAACACTACAAACAAAAAAATCGTGTTTTTAGCGATCTCAAAACTTATACAATCTTCAATAATAATTTAAATGTTTAATGATAATTTAATAGTTCTAAGAAATCTATACAATTCTCAATGATAATTTAAATGTTTACAAATAATTTGTCCATACTTGGATACAAATAAGTAATTAAGCACAAAATATACAAGATAATAATATTTAAATGAATAAATAAACAGTGACCTCAGTTTGAATGGAAAAGATCGGATTTGGTTTTGCGATTTGTTTTTCTTTTCTTGTCTTGTGGCTTTCGGTGGATGTGCAATAATGTTTCGAGAGTCTTAGATTATTTGAATATTTTACTTGAGAGCTTCCGGGTGCTTTGGATATGCAATGAAAGCACTTGATTATCTCCAAAATGAGTTTGGGGGGTATTTATAAGCATTTTGTATACTATTACAACAGTCAAATTTCTGACTTGGGGCGAGAGTCGACTCTTAAGAAATCGAGAGTCAACTCTTGCTTGAACAAGAGTTGACTTTCGTTTCAGCAAAAGCCGACTTTTGCTAGCACTCATTTGACAGATTTTGTAATGATAAAAAATTTAACGGTTGGGCATCAAAAGTCAAGTTTCCTCATTCTAAGAGTTGACTTTCAATCTAGATTTTGTAAAAAATATTTTTAAATAATTTTTATGTAATTAAAATTATTTATTAAATATTTTTAATAGAAAATAATATTTTTGGTAATATATATGCTATGAAAAAAAATATTTTATGAATTAATCAAAAATAATTTGGTACTACAATTAGTATATTTAGGATCTTTTTGTTAATCACCAAAACATTATAATTTATATATTGAAAATTATCTTTTTGTTAATCATTAAAGCTTAATTAATATGAGTAAGTTAGCTCAACAGTTGGCACGAGGGTGGCGTGTCAAGGCGGGATGCTAGTGGCAGATGGCTCAAGTGTTGGACGGCATAGGGCTATTGTGCCTAGGTGGTAGCAAGCATGCGGGACAATGCGAGGGAATGGGTCGACAAAGGCTGAGGCATTCGCAGACAAGACACTGTATGGCATGGCTGTGGCACACAGATGCAGCCAGGCGCGGTTCTATGCGATCAAATGGATGAGGAATACAAAAGCCACGGGGCAAGTCGCATAGGCCGAGAAACATGGGACACAGAAACCGGCTGAGTAGGCTGACATATGCGGGACACAGGGGCAATCCACGTAACCTTGACGGGGTCAAAGGCAGTAGGTGGGAACAGTTGCAATACCCACGCGGGGGTGGCCCGCACACTCCGGCAATATGCTATGCATGTCCGCACGATGCGCCCCCACGTTGCCCATGAGTGTGCACGACTGAGGTAGGTAGGCTAGGTGGCATCCTGGCGAGCCATACGACACACAAAGACGGTTCTCCCACGAGATACATATGGCCCAATTGAGTCTGATGTGACGATTATGTGTGATAACTGCTTGTATTTTTGTAGCTTATATATATGTGGTTGGATAGGCATTTTTGGAAGCTTAGACAGCATAACCCAAGTCGTTGTCTTTGTATTCTCAAATCTAAATATAAAGTTAAGAGTTTTCCCGTTTTTCTTTGTGTGCCTGGGTTGTTAGCTGACCTAAGGATAGAACTTAAGGCCATCACAAGTTTGTCGGTCAGATTTCGAGAAGGCTAGTCTTGTGACAAGTTGGTATCAGAGCACAAGATTGGTTGTTGTGCAAAGAAGCGAGTAAAATAGATGGATAGAGGAAATGAAGTTGTCCGTGATCATGTCTCTCATCTGAAAGCCTATATGGGAGAGAAAGACCCAGCTGATGAAGTCTCATTAACCCAGAAAATGACTAAAGCAGCCTCGTCTATAGAGGATTCGTAGGCCCTTGTGGACGATTTGTGGACTTCCTTGAATGACCGGGTCATGGCCTAGAAAAAGACTTTTGTGGCCAAGATGGCCAACCTTGAGACAGACTTGAGCTTGTAAGCAAAGGCGCATGAAGCAGCCCTGGAGGATCAAATTGCCTCGTTAGAGGATGACATTACCCTGCTCAAGCATGTCATGCTGAGCACACCCTCTGGTGGGGGTAAGGTAGCCCCAAAGTTTAAGGTGCCCAAGCCCAAGGCCTTCACAGGCGTGCGTGAATCGAAGACCCTTAAGAATTTCTTGTGGGATATGGAGCAGTATTTTAAGACTGCTTGCATTCCTGATAGTGAGAAGGTAAATCTCGCACGTATGTTCCTTGTTAGGGATGCCAAGTTATGGTGGCGCACTAGAGTGTCCGAGGATGGCAAAGACAATATCCAAATGTGGGAAGAATTGAAAGCATAATTAAAGGCCCAATTCTTGCTTTCACACGGATCATGGTTGGCTTGTAAGGCACTGAAGTGGTTGAGGTAGACCGGGTCAGTGCGGGACTATGTGAAGCAGTTCAACTCATTGATGTTGGACATCGAGAGGAGGATCGCCTCTTCAACTTCATGTCGAGTCTCCAAGCTTAAGCCCAAACAGAGCTTAAGAGGCAAGATATGAAGGATCTATTGTCGACTATGGCTGTTGTGGATGCCTTAATAGACCTTTGGGCCTTAAAAGCCACAGACAATGCTCGCAGCAAGGTGAAAGACAAGGGGAAGAAAAGGGACGACCTCAAGTCTGACTATCTGAGCAAAAAAAACAGCTATAAAGGCAAGGGTAAGGTTGCAGTGGGCGATTTAAGCAAACCAAAGATAGGTGGTTACTTCATCTGTGATGGGCCATATAGGGCGCGTGATTGGCCAATGAGGGAGCAGTTGAATACCTTAGTTGTTGACCGAAAACAGGGCCCTGATGGCGATGGTGGCTTGTTAAGGCGGGATGCTAGTGGCAGAAGGCTCAAGTGTTTGATGGCACAAGGCTATTGTACCTAAATGGCAACAAGCATGACAGGCAATGTAGGGGAATGGGCCGACGAGGGCTAAGGCACTCGCAGACAAGGCAGTGTGTGGCATGGTTGTGGTACACAGATGCGGCCAGGTGCGATCCTATGCGGACGAATGGCCGATGAATACGAAAGCCACAAGGCAGGTCGCGTAGGCCAAGAAATGCGGGACACGGAGGCTAGCTGAGTAAGCTGACATGTGTGGGACACAAGGGCAATCCGTATAGCCTTGATGGAGTCAAGGACAATAGGCAGGAACAGTTGCAACACCTGCGTAGGGGTAGCCCGTGCACTTCTGCAATATGCGACACATGTCCACACGATGCGCACCCATGATGCCCATGCACGTGCATGACTGAGACAGTTAGGCCAGATGGAGGCCTGACGAGCCATGCGACACATAGAGACAATTCTCCCACGAGATGTATGCAGCCCAACTAAGTCTAATGTGACGATTATGTGTGATAACCGCTTGTATTTTTGTAGCCTATATATATGATGGCCATTTTTTGTAGCTCAGAGAACATAGTCTAAGCCATTGTCTTTGTATTCTCATATCTGAATATAAAGTTAATAGTTTTCCCGTATTTCTTTATGCGTGCTTTCGTTTTTATTGTGCTTAACCCCGTAAGGTTGTTGGCTAACCTAAGGAGAGAACTTAGGGCCATCAAAAATTTGTCGGCTGGATTTCGGGAAGGCTAGTCTTGTGACACTCGAAATCCCTAGGCCCAGTTGAACCCAACCCCTGCTATAACGGGCCGAACAACCTTTTTAACACCTCCTCTAAGACAGATAAAATTATCAATTCAACACAACAATGAAGGGAGAGATTCAATGTTATTTAGGATGTAAATAATATCATGAGCTATATAGAGTAAAAGCCCCGTTCCCGTTCCCGTTCCCGTTTGCATCCTACCCTACCCGACTATGCTTCTCCATTCAAACTATAAAGAGAACATATGTTCCATCCAACATTACTCAAAGCGAATAGAGAACTTACTAAATAAGCTAGCCTTTTCCTCTCCAAACCCGAGTGTGATTTTGTGCACCCTTTTTAACGGGGGTGAACGTCATAACCCGTTAATTTGGGGGTAAAAAAGTCATTAGGGGTGTTCTCTCTCCCCAAGTTGTTTTTCTCTCTCATTTCGCTCTCATTCCCTTCATCCCACTGCCTTCCTCTCGTTGTTGCATCATCCTTCTTTGTCGCTGTCTCGCCTTTCGCCGCTACATCTTCTCTTGCCTCGTCTTTTTGCATCAACTTGTCTCGCCGACCGTCACTGCATCCTCCGGCACTAGGCGACAAGGCGAGGCAGCAACGATAAGAAGGAGGTGAGAGGCTTGCTAGAGAAAAAGAAGAAATGAGAGAGAGAGGAAATAAGAGAGATAAGGGTGACATTCACCCTCATTAGGGTGCACAAAATCACTCTTCAAACCCCCAACTCCCTATGCCAGTGTGATATTCTACACTCTTTTTAACAAGGGTGAACATCACCTCCCCTCCCCCCCCCACATCAATTTGGGGGGTAAAAAAGTCATTGTGGGAGGAGAGGGGCTTTCTCCCCAAGCCGTTTCTTTTTCTCTTCTCTCTTCTTTTTTCTTGCTCTCGCCTCACCTCTCACTGCTTCGCCTTTCGCATGTCGACCACCGCTACTTCCTCTCTCGCCTCGCTTCGTCACCCATGAGTCGATCGTAGCTGTTTCTTCCCTCACCTCGCCTCGTTGCCCATGCGTGGACTATCGCTGCATCCTTCCTCTTCGTAACGAGAGAGGATGCAGCAATGGTTGGCGAGACGAGGCAACGACAATAAGAAGGCGACAAGAAGCTTGCTAAAAAAGAAGAGAGAAAGGAAAAAAGATAAGAAATAAGAAAGGAGACGAGAGAGATGAGGGATGACGTTTACCCCGTTAAAAGAGGTGCACAAAATCGCACTCCCTCCCGCCTCCCCCCACTCTCCCATGCGTTCATCTCTTCATTTGCATGTTTTCCAATGACCAAACAACTGATACCAATACAATATTTCATGTTAGAAAAAAACACACTAATATAAACATATTTGGTTTAGTATAATCTAAGTAACTCGTATTTATTCACTCTCAAGAGAGTAAACTACTCGCGTTTTGAAAGTAAATATATAAAATACTTAAAATGTCACCCAAAATGTTATTATTGAAAGTGTAAATAGCATTTCTGTAAAGAAAACCCATATCATACAATACAATTACAACACTAGGTTAGACCACACAGAAAATAACAACCACCAGTAGTAGTAATAATAATAATAATAATAATAATAATAATAATAATAATAAAATATTTTTTGTCAAAGGCTAGGCTGCCAAGAGAAATAAGCTCATCAGAGAACTGAACAAGACCCAAATGAAACCCTTATGGATACAACAAATCCAACATTTCTGCAATTACAATTCCAGTCTCTTTTAACTTGTCTGAATATTTGCCTTTGAAATGGGTTAGACACAGCATATTATCTCCACTTGTTGCTCCGAACCAGAACCAGTTTCTGGTCAGTTACGAAGAAATTAACTAAATAATACCATTTATATTCTATTATTATTATTATTATTATTATTATTATTATTATTATTATTATATATTGGTCATTCATTTAGATCTCCAAAAATCAGCTGTGGCTGCGGGTTTACATATGCTACACAGGAGCACTCCCTGGAAGACTCTTTTGTGGTCCTCCCATCTGTATTAACTGAAGCGGAGACTTCAGTAATTTCTTCAGCGTTTCAACGATACTGCCAAACGGAGGGCGCTCAGCAGGGTTGCTGTCAAGAGTAACAGGAAAAACAAAATTAAAAAAAAAAAAAAACTAGAAATTTTGTTTAGCATTGTATAAAACGCGATAAATAAAATTTGTAAAATGAGATTCCTTAGAATAATGTAGTCCACATTTCTCGACTTGTAGAAATCTTATAGCTACTAATATTGTCTTCTTTATTATAATATGCGAGTTTTGAAGCATTTCAACAACTAACAAGGCAATTGCAATTCAATTACTTGCTTGATATTCAAGTTTTATTCCAAAACAATTGTAATTAGTAAAGAACAAATTAATATCTTACTCTGCCCAGCAAGTTTCCATGAGGGAAGCCAATATTGGGGAGGTGTTCTGTGGAATAGCAAGTCTTCTATTCTGGAAAGCAACAGCTCCAACCACCTGAAGGTTTTGTACCAATGTCAGTGAGGAAAAATATGGCATCCCCAATGTGCATTGCATACCACTAGAAGAATAGTCATTCTGGGTCCACTAGGTACTAGTGATGACTGGAGGAGATGAAATGATGCTGATGAATGAGAAAAAGGCAGAAGAAATAGAAGGACCGTTTTATAAATATCCTGATGTTCAGTAATAGAATATACCTGGGCAGGGCTAAGTCCGCTCCAAGGCTGTTGCATTGTCACGAGTTCCCACAAAATCACCCCAAAACTGTAGACATCGGACTTCTCATTGGAAGGCTCTCCTCGAAGGAATTCGGGAGCCATCCACTCAGGCTGAAATGAAAAGTAAAGAGATTTACATGCTGATTGTGATTGATGCACTGCGAAGAAAATGCTCAACCTGCAAGAGATTTGACCAAAATATCTGACTTTCTATCAAGGATATGGAATGGGGCAACCCCCCCCCCCCCCCCCCATCCTCACCACCACTATTATGATAAGAGGGTTTTAATACAGGGGGAATATCCCCCAGAAAAACTGTCGCAACTACTCAGGCTGTGATGGAATGATAGCAAGCTCCATTGAAATGAAAACATATTTGGCAATAACGTACAGAGAAAAATGACTAGTAACTGTAACAAGTTACTCTTACCAGACCAAGCTTGTGGAGAGGATTTCTTCCAAACTAGAAAAGTTCTCTGCCCTTAAAGTAGTGGGTTAAAAACAACATCAATCAGCAAGCGGAAACTAACTTGAGAATTTTAAAACTAAACCAATCAGCAAGTAGAATGTCACAGGTTCAAATTGTGCAAACAGCCACCTAGTAAGATAAGAGTAAGGCTGCATATGAATACAACCTTTCCCCAGTACTTTATATACATGTCAAGTAACCTTATAGCACCAGCTCGAAAGTCAAAACATCTTAATATTTCCAATGCTGAACTAGCTTAAGAACAATTCTCATGGTATACTCTATAAATTGTTACAGATATCACACTATGTCAAATAACCTTACGGTGTCCTCTATCATTCTGGACTTGAATCATTGCATGGCAATTTTTGTTCCGGCAACAGCAAAAATTTAACCAATAAGGAATCATCATATTGAAGCAGGCAAAACTAGACTACTTCACCAGGTCAGTTCCAGTTCCATTTACTTCCAAGTCATAATATTCACTTCTATAATGTAAAGCTACAGGGAGAGAGGGAGAGGGAGACTTACTGTTCCAGCGACTGATTTTGATGGAATGAAAGTGTTTGCTTTGAATCTGGACAATCCAAAATCACAGACCTGAGCACAGCATATAAGATGGTATTACTAATTGTGATGAGTCAGTCTAGCAACGTTGAAAAGATCATTACATTTATTTACAACTTTACCTTCACGGTCCAATTTTTATCGACCAACAAATTTGGAGATTTAAGATCCCAATGAACTATAGGAGGGCTAAGACAATGGAGATAATTAATTCCCTTGGCCTGCATGAAGTAGATATCAGCAATTAATACAACAGTGTAAAAACCAGAAGGCTTGAAGCAATAAAGATTGGTACAAACCACATCTAGAGCCATGCGTAACCGTCTTCTTTGGTCCATAATTTCACCAGGGGAAGGCCTGTGTATTAGGCGGTATAGACTACCCCTGTACCAAAAAGCTCAGATATGTCGATGTTATAACCAGAGTTGCACCAAATAAAAGTTGTCCAAAAAACAATTCCAGCAGGGAATCACCGTATCCATATCTACTATGGCTTTAACAAATCAATCTGTCTTATGATCAATTTATATGAGAGGATGACACTGGCACAGCCAGTAATGGCTGGGCTGTTATTTTGATTTCCCTCAGGAACTGAAAAATTGTTTACCTTGGAAGATATTCTGTCACTATTGACAAATGTGGGCGTTGTGTAACTGCTCCCATGAAGAGTACCACATTAGGATGACGAACACGCTTCATTATTGCAACCTGAGAAATGGGCAATTACAACTTAAGCTGAAATAGATCGAGAACTTATATAAACATAGCATCAAGCACAGCTATGTTTTGGAAGTAAATGGATCAGATCTATGATATTAAGGACCACATCCATAGATCTAGCATTGATGACAGCACTAATTCATTCAAGTATATATCCTACATTTCTTGTTAACCATAAATGACTTATAGAGCACAATAAAAAACTGAATTACAACAGACCTAATTAACACCGAAGCATGTCCACCTAACAGTCTTAGGAGGCAAGAGATTCTTTTTTGAGCTATCAAGAGATTTTACTGTTTTGCAAGGATAACCAGAGGCGGTACCCTAAGGGAGAATTTGGAAGAGGTGGGTGAGAGAACAGAAGGGTTCTTTGCAGATGAAAAGCACCACCCAAAGGGGAAAAAAGAAACAAACAACAACAACAACCACAAGTTGATCCCACAAAGGGGGGGTTGGCAAAGAAGAATAAAATAACTACACAGAACGGTAACAGATGTAACTGGACGGGCAAGTAATCTATAGGGTTTACATTGACAGAAGATATTATCAGCAGTAAACGACTCGCTCTCCCTGCCACATACCTCTCTTAAGAACTCCTTCAACTGTTCATCATGGAAATCCTGGACTGTTAGAACCTTGACTGCCACATCCTGCATTTGTCAGGATAAAGAATTTGATGCAATCATATAAAAACAGGAGAACATAACAGAAACAGTTAGGGAAAAAATTGACCACAACTGTGACACAACATTACTTCCTTTTTTTCCTTTCTTTTTGCTTCATTTCTTCATATTTAAATTGTGAAACAGATCCCTAATACCGAATAGAGAATTGTAGGCTCAAAATGTGATAGGAGTCAAGAGCTACTACAGTGCCTTCGCGTTACAAATTAATTGGGCTTATTGGGGTATACACATTTCCAGAGTGCAAAAATAAATTAAAATTTTGTTTAGCATCCATCAACTTTCCTAGTTTATCAAAATCATCTGAGCAGCATTGTTCTTGTGTTATGGATCAGATAATTACTACTAAAATCATAAATAATAAAGTAAAGAATACTAACTGATCCATGCCATTCAGCACGATGCACTGTCCCAAAAGAACCTGCAACAGCAATGAAGGGTATTTTGACTATTTCTTCTACTAAGTATCATTTAAGACTTTTATAAAAATTCTGGGAATGAGAAATTAAAAGGCATACCAGCACCAATGCGCTCCTTGATGTGTAATTCATCCCAAGAGATCTCAAGCCAATCCATTGCAAGAGAAGGCTCAAGGTTCAAGTATCTTGAGGTAGTAGCATTTGAAAGTACACCTTGATTCTCGTGTCCACTATTGACCTCAATAATATCTGATTGACCAGGTAAATTGGCTTCAGATTGTCTAACAGAAGCGCTTATCATCGAATTCCTAGATACAACAATATCTTTCGTCCAAGAGTGTTGTATGACTAATTTGTCTCCGGCAGTTCTAGAATATTCATCTCTTGAAATTCCAGCAGCTCCAGTGACCAGAGCTCCTTCAGGTGAATCGCTTTGTCCAACTTGATGACTTGGACTATAAACACCTTCTTTTGGTTCTTTAACCAAGCCAGCATCCTCCACCAGGTGACTTTCCCTGCCACCTGCAAAGTTTCAGGCTTTGTTGGTGAAATCAGCACCTTATTGGACCAAGTTAATTTTTTACTGGGCTTTATTTGTTGTTTTAGTCTATTAAACTACATTATCTGAAACTTCATTTAGATTTCTGTGAGAAGAAAAAAGCAACTACTGCTTATCTATTTTCCTATAGTTAATCAACATGGTCTTCCTCAGAGTCCAACACAATTCAGTTTATGACACAGGATATACTCATGCCTAGCTATGCAAATTTGCATCAATGCATAAGAAAATGGCTAAGCAGTTTTTTTTTTTTTTTTTTCGAGCTTAAAGAACATGACTTTGATCTAGCTTTAACAAGAACAGGCACATCCAGTGAAGTCATACCTACCTAGGTAACAACTCAGTGGGTAGAGAAAAGCAGGTTGTCATACTCACATGGAATTAGAGCTCAACATCCTCCAGTTAAATAGTTGCATCTTGAATGCCATATTATTAGTCAAACATAAATGGGTATCACGCCCTCTAATTTGCACTAGGCAATATTCTTCAGCAATAAACATGTAAAGTGCCAGAGTTTTTGTGCCTATCCTACTGCAAGTTATCTGAAACTCAAAACATCTCGAGGTATTTTTGTACCTTCACCTTATATGATCATCCATCTATTATCCGCCTTTGATACAGAAAATTTTTCAATGCCAAACCCCAAGTTATGACGTACCTGGGTATAAAGGATTGTCAGGAGGGACACGTGCATGCTCTGAGTTTAGGATTTGACAATAGGATGCATTACCCATGTAAGATTGCTGAAATTCTTTTAAATGAGAAATCTGAAATGGTGAAGGCATTGAAGAAATTACACCTCCATTGATTGAGGAATCTGGACCATGCACAGTTCCTGGTTCTCCTACTAGATCAACTACATATTCCCTGTTGAGAAATTTACACATTTGTAAACAACAAAGAATAAACAGGAAAGACATAACAAATAGTTATATGATTGAAGGCCCCTCGAATTTAATATCATGATGAAGGAAACAACTAAAATTGACGGCATCAACACCACCTCATATGAAAGAAAACAAATAGCACTATTTAACAACTTCCAGAAGCTAGTCATCCTTAACCAAATTCTTAAGGACTCTAATTTAACATGAACTTAGGCTCCCTTCGTTTGGGTGTAAAATGTTTCCCTGGAAAACATTTAACTATTTTTTGGTGTTTGGTTGACAAAAAAGATAGGACAATAATTTTATCATTAAAATATTTTACACCATAGGGTGTAAAAGAACTTACCAATTTTATTTGCCCATTTACACCAAAGCTAAAAAACTGTTTTTTTTCTTTTGTCAAAACATCTTTACGTATATATGTATATTTATAAATATATATATATACACAATATGTATGCATATGCATACACATACATATATAGATACATACACATGGACACATGCATACATACATATATGTGTGTGTTTATTTATACATATATCTAATTTTTAAAAAATATTTTACAAAGCAAACAAACACCAGAAAATAAGATAAAAAATAATTTTATGTGTAAAACATTTTCTGATGTAAAATGCTTTACATCCAAACAAACGGAGCCTTAGTGAAACATGTGAAGCAAAGTCTGTTAGGTAGCTGAACAAACAATTGAAATTACATCAAGCAGCTTCTGTAAATGAGTCTACACAGCATTCTGATATTAGTTTAATATCAATATGAAAACAAATGAAAACATCACATATAGCAAATGTACTCAAAATATTCTGCCTCAAGCAAAACAGTAAACAAATTAAGAAAAAGAGGAAGCAGATGGGAGATTGAACACAAGTAGCTAATGAATGGGCCCAAAAGTATAAAACATGGATGAATTGCATTACCTAGGAAAATTCCTTTCATCCTCAATTTTGACAAGACAAGAGGACCGATGTTCAGCAACACAGTATTTGCAACCTCGAGCAATCCGGCATGGCAAGCCTATGTAATCTGCCAATTTCTGCATTCAGGAACCTGTCAGTATACTGGTTGCTTTGTATCTACATCTCAGGATAATATGTGAACCATAAATATATGCTATCAAGGCCAGTATCATCAATAGTAAGCCTATATGATCCCTTATATACAGACAAAAGCAAAGCCAGTTTGTACTTGTAGAATAATGATTAGTTTGTGCATTCAATCTCAAACACCTCACAGTAAGTTCTGTGGTCTCTTCCTTCGTAACTTAACAGTATTGTAACAATAGCAAAAGTTTATGTGAATAATAATTATCCAGACTGCATCAATAGGACTTCCTACATAACGACTCCTAGGCACAAAAAATAAAGGCTGCTACAAGTATCAATAGAATAATGGACTGTTTTATGCACTCAATCTGATGAATTAATTATGACATCATAGCTGGGCCAGAGAAGGTTAAGAAGAACAGGAAATAAAGACAGTCGATAAATTCTCTCTGCTACACTTCTTAAGCTCTACCAAACTCTTTGCACTCTTTTTGCCTCCAAAGAATATATGCAGACAAGACAGATGGAATTTTTGGGAACTTAAAATCCTTCCTAGTAAATCATCTTTTTCGATACTCTTTGCACTATCAGTCCTCCAAAAGATACTAAGAAGAACTCACACAAGACGATGGAATTTGCAGGAGATTAATATTATTTCCATAATAGATCATCTTTTTCATAACTCTTTGCACTATATGTGCCTCCAAATGATTCTAAGTAGAATAGATGCACCCAACACCACCAGAATTTGCAGGAACTTAATACCCTTCCCAGAATAAATTATGATTTTCTTGTATCTGACATTGCCTAGAGAAGGATAATAAAACAGTTCATATACAACTCTTATGGTTTAACGAGTAACTAGTAAGAACATTAATAGCATGTGCCAAAAGCTTTTATTTCTCTATATCACTAAATGACTCAACTATTTAGATGTGGGAGGTGGCACCTGAAAGAATAAAAAGACAGTTCACAGAAAGACATTGTTTGCACTTCCAACCCTAATGATACTTCATTCTATCTTGTCAGATGTTTTTTATCTCCTTCGGTGTTTATTGATTTCATCTCCCTCCTATGCCGGGTAAATCACACCGAAGATCACTAAATTTTAGTGTGTTTTTCATTTTGATCACTAAACTTTAATTATTCTCAATGTGATCACAGAACTTTAAAAAATTTTGCAATGTAGTCACATATAAGATTTTCCAGCCACACTATAGCCAAAGTAGATGACGTGGCGCTAAAGTGGCAAACAATAAAAATATTGTGCAATAATATTTTAATATAATATTATTATATATATTGACACGTGCCACATTCTGATTGGTTGTCATTGAACAATAATTTTTATTATTTGCCACATCAACCGAAAAATCTTATATGTGACCATATTGTAAAATTTTTTAAAGTTTTGTGATCACATTACAAAGAATTAAAGTTTAGTGACTAAAATGAAAAATACACCGTAGTTTAGTGATATTTGGTATGATTTACCCCTCCTATGCCATACACATATCTATAGATATACATATTTTACTACAGTAAGCATACTTTTCGTAATAATAAATAGTAGAGTTCTCCTATTGACGACTCAAAATAATTTTAGCATTTGTATCACATATCAGTATATGATTTGGGAAGGAACCTAGTAGTACCCGTGCATAGGTTTAAGGAAAACCATATAGCACTCAAAACAACCTATTTGAAATAGACGGTGAACTGGTAAAAGATCCAAAGGCATCTAAAACCCCAGAAAATACAAGTGTCATACGTTGGGAACTGCTCAATGCTCATAGTCATGGACTCATGGCAGATTACCAATTCCTTAACAATGCTTACAGGCTCCTAGCCTTAATTTGAAAATTACTGAGAACTAACTTCTGGGGGACAAATCTAAAAGACTAGTTATAATTCGATAACATATCCAGTGAAAATCAACCAGTCTCTACACAAAGACCATGTGCCACCTGCCTACCAAGACATTGAGAATGGTCTGCCTGCTGTTCCATTATTGTATCATTACCCAAACAAGTACAATTGTTAATCCATAAATTCGACCTCATCGACCTCATCTTGACATATATCAGGGCTCTAGAAAATTTTTATTTAAGAAGAAATTTAAATTTAGAAAACAAATAAAAAAACACAAGAAAAATAAACACAATATAGATGGTTTGGTCGGATGAAAATAAGACCAATAAAAGGGCCTATGAGAGGAGGGATGGAATGGAACAAGTATCTAACAAAAGAGGAAGAGGAATACCAAGTAACACTTAGTGTGAGACACCAGTCTAATATGAGTTATAAGAGCCTTATAGAATATTAGGTCATGGATAAAAAAAGGCTAGTGAACTAGAATTTCATATAGCCACCGTGTAAAGGCTTGATATATTGTTATGTTGTTGGGAGACTCTACAGGAGGCACAAAACTTTAATCTTTCAGCCCTTTATAACTAATAATCAACTATTGGCAGACCTCATATGAGAACTGATTACTGAATACATATTCAAGTTTTAGAACTAACCATTGGACAATTGATTACAGTTAAATGGATCTTGTTCAAGTTCCCAACCACTCTAAGATCAATTGGCCATTGAAAAGTTGGAATTATTTTCTATGAGGAAGCTTGAAAGAAGACAAGACTATTGGTTTCTGATCATTCTTAGGATTTGGTCTAACAGATCATAATTTGGAAATATTGCATAACGCCACAGGCTTCTTATGAGCTGTGAATCGCATAAAGACATAAACCGAGCAAAAAAAAAAAGACATAAAAAAGTGCAAGAGTTTAAAAGGTATTAACTTTAAGCTTCATCCTGCTGCAAAAATAATTAAGAGAAAGTCTGGCCCTTTTTTCACCCAGAACCATAAATGACTAGAAGTCCATGTCCTCACCTTGAAAAGAATAGCCCGATGCCTACAGAGTCCTGAAGACAAGCCGCCAATTGGAAGCACAATGCATTTCTGAAAATCCTTTAGTTTCTGGCTCACCACCTTCCAGCGCGTGTGCAAATCTCCTTGCTCCACCGGAAAAGTGCCCCTTAATTTCCAACACAGAAAATCATTATAAAGGAGAGAACAGTTAATACAAACTGAAGTATGGCAACACCAACCCCATATATATAGCCACAAGTTTTCCGAGCTTTTCCACCAAAACCGAGGTATTTTCCGAAGCAAAATATAATTCTTGCGCCTTCTCTTCTAGCTCCTTAAGACGTGTATCCCCATATCTATCAACAAGGACAACCTCCAATGATGCGTCACTTGGTTCAATAGCTTTAAGCGCCACTAAAGATGGTACCCGTCCACCTTCCTCTGTGTTATTGCACATCACCCACAGATACGGATTAATTCCCAGAATATTGTAGAATCCATTTGAGATCTTATCAGTATAAGACAAGCATCCGCTGACCTGAAAAGTAGAGGGTTACACAAAGGAGGAATACTCAACGGCAGTAAGCCCGCATGAAAGAAGAATATATGGAGGACATACTAAAATGCATTCAATTAACAATAGACTTAGCCAAAAAAAAAAAAAAAACTACAAAAATCGAAAAACAGACGTATCGATCCATAAAATTAGTTTGGGAAAAAAAAATTTAGAAAATTCTCGAAAATAATCTCAAAGCCTGATTAGTTGGGCATATCCCTCAATTTATCTTTCTCGTGATGACTGAGGAGTGGATTCACGAGAGGGATGAGAGTGATAGCGTGTAATTTAAAAAAAAACAAAAAAAAGAAAGAAAATGAAGCTGAAATTAAGCAACCCAGCTCACTTCGAGTGATCCAAAAACTTAAACAATCATGAAACTACTTGCGAGTTACAATTTACATCCAAGAAACTAGTCATTGGCTCGAGGCGCAGAATGACAATGAACAACCTAGAAGGGCACAAGCTCGAACAGTACTTTAGCAAAAGAGCACATTTAGAATCATCAATGAAAAATCAAACCAAGGATAACGAAGAAAAATCCAACCGAGTGGGGCAGTACATACAAAGATACAAGTCATAAGACCACCGCGGACCAAGGTACAATCGATAAATGATATGATGGGACCTTAGTATGCACATGTGAATGTCACATTGAGAGAGAGAGAGAGAGAGAGAGAGAGAGAGAGAGAGTTTGTACCCAGAGTCTGTGTGAAACAGTTTCTGGATCAGGAGATGATACATCGGACAATTCAGAGTACCGTTGGAGGAAGGGGGGTTCGCTAGCAAGTGACGCTTGCTCGCTGAGACGTTTAGCAAGCGTAAGCTGCAAATAATAGCTCTCGCGCGACCTCTGTGCCAAACTATGTGTGCTCGCCTCAGTCTCGTCCTCCTCTCTGGTCGTCGAGACTTGCGAGTCCTTCACACCGCTAGAGAAATTCCCATCCAATGTCGTTCCAGAAAACAAACTGCCCGCATAGCTACTCCCACTCGATAGCCTCTGTAACGATAACTGCCTGTCGAAACCCCGCTCTCTACCGGCCACAACGACCACTTCAGGCGTCGCCGGTGGACCAACACCACTAGTCCCACTCGACAGCCCCTGCAACGGCACTTCCGGCCGGTCAGAACTTTGATCCTTACTGGCGTCGACCACCGGTGGCTCCTGGGGAAGCAAGAGCTCGTTCTCGTGATCGTCATGGTCATCGTCGCCGCCCAACCTGACTTTCGCATGACCGGCCTTTTCTCCCTTTTTTTCAGCCAACCAATTGACAAAAGCAGCCAATTGCCTTCCGTGAATTTTGTCACCCGTGAAACGATCCCATTTAGTTTTAGTTGCACACTTGCCACCAACTATCTCCTCCTTTGCTGACGCTTTCGCGTCCCTATGTCCACTAATTACACTTTCCTTCGAGATCTTCTTCTCGTGATCTTGAAACACTTTCGACGATACATCGAATACACGGTCCGGAAATTGCCTCGGAAAGAAGTAAGTCGTTCGATGCGGCATTTTCACAAGCCTCACGTGATCAACAACAACAAACTGATCACCCCCACGCTTCTCTAAGTCTTAACAAACTTCAATAGCTTCCACCCCACGCAAACAACGTACGATAACAACAACAAATCCTAGTTTCTTCTACAACCACTGAAAATCACCGCAAATCATCGGGAGGAAAAATTGCAGCATTGACAGAAATAACCAAAATAGATCGTCAAACTCGATTCAGGCCAACTTCGATAAACGGAAAACTGAAGATTAACGAATCAGATATCAGAAGCAACCGAACCTTGAGAAATTTTTCGTCACCGTCGAGAAGAAGAACCGAAGTTGATTCTCCTAGAAAACCGCTCTGAAATCGCTTCCAAAAGCAGACATCAGAACTGAATTAATCTGGACTTGGGTTCAAATCTCCTTGAAACTGAACCGACTTGTAAGATCTGGGGAGAGTGAACCAGAGAGAGAGAGAGAGAGAGAGAAGAAAGAGCACTTCTATAAATATATAAGTGCCAATATAGATAACATTATCAAATATATGTCTCACACGAGAGAGAGAGAGAGAGAGAGAGAGCTGAGGGTGCGCATTTTAAGCACGAGAGTGGGGTGGAGGAGAGAAGGAAGGCGGTGTAAAACCAAAACAACGTAAGGAAAAAAAAAAAAAAAAGAGAGAGCAAGGGAAGGAAGCTAACGGGCCCGATACGTTGAATGCGCACCATGCGTCTATTGAGTACACGTCACGACTAGCAAGCCGACGTCGCGACACGTAAGCGTGAAGGACGTCAGGTGTGAGTCCCCCCCCCCCGGCGCAGGTTAGCAGGCTAGAAAACCGCTTCGCCTCCGCGGGTGTCGAGGTAGTGGTATTCGCAATTTTTTTTTATTTTTTTCCTTCATCTGCTTCCGCTGGCGTCAAATAAATAAAATATGTTTGTCCAATGACGATAAAACCCCTGGACTTTTATTATTATATTGTAATAACGAAATAGTACGGCCACCGCTTCGGCGCTACTTTTAACGGCATGTGACGGTGGTGGGTGCGTCGCTGCTCCTCCCGCCAAAGTATTTTACATAAAATTAGACGCATGCATATGTAAAAAAAATAATAATAATAAAAAAATATTTAATAAAATTAATTAGGTAATGTACGATTGTAATTATTTAAATCTTAATTCTTTAAAATAAAATGAGTTTTAGAGTAATAGTGAAATTATTTTTAAAAATTAATTATTATTTAAAATCATAAATACAGATTTTGTTAATATAGTTCATTTTTATTTCTTTAAGTAAAAAAAATATTTTGACGAAATTTCGTAATATCAAAACTTAATATAATATTTATTTATATAATAAATAATAGTATAATAGTATAGAGGTTGAAGCAGAGATGAGATTGCGGTTGCGGTTGCGGTTGCAGTGCAGAAGGTGGTGCAATTGCCAACGTCACAAATGGGGAAGGAATCAGAGCTACTTCTGTTCGGTTATGGCATCTTTGTTTTTTTGTTTTTATATACATTTTTGTAGTTTAGGTTGTAGGCACAGATTTTTTAAAAGAAAAAAAATTAAAAATTTCAGATATTTTCGAAAATTTATATGGTAGTACTAATATTTTAAGGTAATGTTAAATCGGAGGCATCTCACTCATATTTTAAGAAATTACATTTACTATTTTTCAATTTTATAAAATTACCACTACGTCCTCAAATTTTTTTTTTTTTCTAAATTACACCTAAAAACCCTATCCCCTATCACCTTGCTCATTACAAAAACAAATAAACTTCCGATCATTCCTTCTTCTTCGCTACTCTCTTTAAAAAAAAATTATCAAAAGAAATTCTATTTAAAGTCTTGGAATTTACAACTAAAAAACCTATAACGATTTATCTACGACAATGGTCGACTACCAATTTCGTTTTCTCTTTATTTTTTTTCTTTAATCTTCTCCCGCCGCACCCCACTTCTCATCGTGGCTTGCTTAAATTCTCTTTCTTTCTTAACTTCAATATTGTTGTTCAGTCGCAAACTTTAATCACAACTAATTTTTTTTTTAAGAAAGATAAGGGAGAAAAATTTAAGTTTAAAATGGTCATTTTATTTTTTTTTTAAAGATATAAAAAGTCCCTATAATTAAGAATTTAAGAAAGTCTTATAAATTTAACCTTATCTTAAAAGACATTTCTATAATTTGTCGTAATAAGTATGCGTAATTCAAGATTTGAATAAAAGTATAAAATAACATACAAATGGAGAAAATAAATCTGATTGATTAGAGATGGCAATAAGTCACTAACACCCATTACGCATTTAAAATTCACTGTCATCCCTACTTTTAAAGCAACATGGAGAAAAATAAAAGTCTAACTAATTTTATGGTCGTACGATGTAAAGTATAACTATAAAAGAAAATACAAATTCTGAGGCTCCAAATCAAATTTCAAACTGCCCTACAATACGACCAAATTGTCCCCTCAAAATTGACTAAACGTTAGCTCTTTGTGTCATTTAATTTCTTTGCAACTTAAGTTACCATTTCTTTATTTTGAGATTATCACTCTTCACAGTCCTTGATCGT
This sequence comes from Diospyros kaki, assembly GCA_036245055.1. NCBI lineage: Eukaryota > Viridiplantae > Streptophyta > Magnoliopsida > Ericales > Ebenaceae > Diospyros > Diospyros kaki. The sequence goes on along the minus strand of BSEG01000015.1, from coordinate 11,592,218 downwards.
TCGTACTTTTGATTTTAATAGAAGAGATAAGTCGCACTTAATCGTTTGTACTTTTGATTTCAACAGAAGAGATAAATCACAGACAAAAATTTATCTCACTACGCAAGACAAAGATTTGAACCGATGACTTATTGATGTAAATCCTAACTTATCATGATCCAACCATTTGATTTGTACTTTAAGAGTCATCTTCTTTCTTTTGCACATTCTCAACATATAAATATGAGAAGAGGAGATGATAATGTAAATAGGATTAATGCCATTCATGCTCAATCTCAGTAAGGTAAAAAGTGTGAAATTTTTAGACTGTTAATAGGATTTTTTAATTAATTATTGATTTTATTTTATTTGTATTTATAATTTTATATTTTAATTAGTTGTAATCAACTAATTAATATATAATTAATTAATAATTAAAATATGCTTAACAAACATGTACAGACTAATCTAATTGGATGACCATTCACCCAACCCTACTCTAAGTCTTTCTCTCTCTACTTACCATTGAAAATATCTTCTTTACTTCACCATTTGGTCGAGACATTTTTAATCGATTCGTCATGATTTTTTTTTAATTTTGGTGTTTTTAAAGATTTTTATGATTAATTTAAAAAAAATTAAAGATACAAGCATCCTAATTAAAGTACCAAAATTCATAAAAAAAATAAATAAATAAATGTACTATGATTATGAATCTACCCTTTCAATAATAACATATTATTAACTCGATTAATTACAATTAGCGTGATGGAATTTGCGGTGGACAAATTCGTGCAATAATTGCCGGCAGATGGCGGGGAGTTTCGTGAAGGACTCGTGCTGGGCTCCAATTGGGCGAACCGCCAATCGAGAAGGCATAACTAGACTCCACCGAGATAGATAATTGTTTACTTGATATAGCAACTGAGTTTTGGACCAGCCAGCCAGCCCCCGCCCATCCCACTGATCAACTCAACCTTAAATAGAAAGAAATCAGACGTCATTGGCCCATTCCCGGACTCCATGCAAATTGTTTACTCCATTTAGTAACCGCCACCCGACACGTTAACCTTACTGGACCACTCCAAATACATTAGATCAGCTTCAATATTAAAGGGTAAAGTACCCTTTTATCTATCGCTCAAGTTTGATTCGACCGTTACAAACTCGATGCAACGTATTAAGAATTAAAAACTATCTGTCGAGCCAATCAACGGCTAAAAATATATAATAGAGATCTGAGGATTGAATCAGACGCTCGACACAGACATGCAAGGGAGATGGTTACAAACACGTCGTGGCCATGCCTTAGGTAGATTTGTTGGGTCTACACCATAGTTTCAATATATATTAATTATTAGGAATCATGGGTGTTTGATCAATTTATAATTAAGTTAATGCGTGTACTTACTTAAAATATATCAGTACAATCTCTTCCCATGAACTCGACTTTTGAGGGCCATGATGTGATATTTCTTTTATTTCTGTTTTGGGTTTTTATTGGTCCAATCGTAATGGAGATGTGTGAAGTGAGGCAACCAAGTGGAGAGCATTTGTTTAGCGGTTGATTGGTGGATTCCGTAGTATTAAAATGCGCAACTTACGAGAGTGAAGTGGGAAGCTATTATTGGGAGACCAAAGGCGGAGAGAGAGGCAGAGAAGCGTCGGTTTCAATTAAAGAAAGGCATTGATCCTATTAATTACAAAAGGTGAAACCGTTCATTCTGGACATCCCTACTCTTGGTCCGATAAAATATGAGGGTTTAATCATAGTAATTTAGCTAGATACAGTGGTTACACCATTCTTATCGTGCACAATAAGTTCTTTCACTTTAGAGAGAAATTATCCCTACACTGTCACTTGCGAGTTTTGATCTTTAACCCTTATTTCAAGATTTATCACGAAAAATACTTTATGTCTCCTTTTTGATCAACTAGACTTCTGATGCGAGCAATTAAAGAAAGGCATTGTTTGAAGGGGGAGAGAGAGAGAGAGTAGATCTTAACCACTACTGTTTTCTTCCTCAAAGGAGAAAGGGCGCTTTTGATTAAAATATATATGTGTTAATCCCCAAGCACTTACTTTAAGCCCAAGCTAGTCAGCGTGGGAGTGACAGCGTGCCCATACTGATATTTTATTTAAAAATAATAAAAATTTGACAATTGGAGAGTGGTTGGTCGGTCGGTCGGGGAGGAGGAATATATAATTATTAATTAAGAGCACATTATATATGTAGATAACTAATAAACCATGCATTCAGGAGTCAATTGGGCTAAGGATTTAAACATCTGTGATTAGATGGTTTTGATGGGAAAAGTGAATTAATCTCATCGTTTTCTCCTTTTCCAAAATGATCAATATATCCCATCATTTTCTTCTTTTTCAAGTGATGTGTCAATTAAGTCCAAAAGGCTAAATTAAGACTATAAAGAAGGCTCAAAAAGTCATTGTGGATAAAGATTCACGAGATTCTTAAAAAATATACTTTGAGGATCGTCAAAGAAATTTTTTGGAAGACATACCTACAAGTCTCTCAAAAATCTCTTCGACTCGTATATAGGGATTATCATCTAAATTATTAGTAAAAAAAATAAGAGTCGTAATTTTTTGTTAAACCATTAGGTGGGTTATAAGAAACGAAGAACCATTAAAGATAAATGATACAAGAATCCCTCAACGAGCAAAATCCATTAGGTGAGTTATAGTGTAATAGAAGAGTCATAAATTTTTGTTAAACTATTAGGTAGGTTATAGGAAACGAAGACCCATTAAAGATAAATGATGTAAGAATCTTTCGATGAGTAAAATCCATTAAGTGGGTTATAGTGTAATAGATGAATGACTTCTTGCATTATGTCACTTATGTATCAAAAATCATCTTAAGAGATTGAGTAGATCTTATTAGATTTCATGATTAATATTTTTATCTTTAAAATTCAATTAATAATGGTGAGAGATCACAAGTACATAATGACAAACTCTGTGATAAGTTTTTTTTTAAAAAAAAAATTTGAGTAAAAGAAATATTTTATTTTCAAAATTATATAAAATTTTATATATTTTATTATTAGTAAATTTCAATTACAGATATTATTTACTTAACTCAAATGCACGTGAATATAATTTATTATTTTTAAGTTACATAATATGAATAAATAGTCGCTCTTAACAGGAACCCTTGTAGCAAACTAAAAATGAGAAGTGCATGCAAAAGATTTGGTGTGAAATTTTCATAATATGTCAAATAATGTAATGTAATTAAAAGTTAAATGTGTTTGCATGAGTTATATTGTTTACTTTAATTAGTTTGGAAACTTCAAAAGCAAAATTGCATACAAAGTCAAACCCAGCAGACTGTCAATAGGCGACAGCACAACTAAAACAATTTATATAAGAAACACACACGTAACCTCAGTCAATTTAAACATTTCACGGGCTAATGAATTGAAATATGACAAATTGTGTCTCAACCGCCAACTACATTGTATTAATTGTATTGGGACGAGCAAAAAATAAGGTACTGCCAAATTGAGAATGTTTTTAACAAAGAAAAATACTAAAACACTCCTTACCCTTTTATAACTCTATACAAACATATTATATATATATATTAAAATAGATATTCATACAAACATATATATTATATATATACACACATGCATATATATATACATAATGTATAAAAATAATATTTTTTTAACTTTTTAAAGATGTTATGGGTCTTAATATTTTATATAGTAGAAGGAATTTATTATTTTTAAACAAAAAATCAAATAAAGATAATTTTGAAAAAATAACATGAATTTTCAAGAATGTTGCATTTAAACCAAACATTGGAATATAAGATTTACAAAAAAAAATACTCAACATTTCTGAAAATGTTTAAATCTAACCAAACATAGAATTGCACAAATTATAAGAATCAAAGATTTTCAAGAACATTCTCAAAAATTATGAATCTTAGGAATTTAAAAACTTCTCCCATACCAAACACCCGTTAAGGGCATCCAAGCGGTTTTCACGGGGGGTTGGAAAGCCCGAAAGTCCAGGTTCAAATTCCTCTGCAGTCGCTTGCTTAGGTGTGTTGGGATTTACCTCATCTCCACACAACTGGGGTCTTGGTGGAGGAGCGCTCGCAAGGGAGCGCATTCTAATACAAGTTTAGAATACTTTTCAAATCAATATATGAAATAGTCAAGATAAAGTTGAGAAATATTTTAAAATTTCTTTTATTAAACTTTTTGGAATATACCGTACTTTTGATTTTCATATGTTTGTTAATATATATAATAACAAGAAATTTTTGGTTTAGATGGTTGGAACAGCTTAAAAGTATATTTGCAGTAAATTCACCCAGAAAATTCAAAGCTTAAAAGCAAAGAAGATGGCAGATTAACAAATAAAATAGCAGCAGATTAAAATAGCAGAAAAAAGAACAAACAAACTAAACTAGTTGATTAACAATTAATATTTGAATAAGGGCATATGTGTAATTTATATTATCTATAAAATGTTAGATAAATTTATCTGAAGAAGGAGTCAGATAAAATTATCTGTAAAATATAAGATAAGAGGTCACTTGATGGTTTTCTAAAGAATGATTAGATAAATTTAACAAACACGTTAAAAATGATAGAAGTTCGGGATCCTTTCCATATCTTGATTTTTTCATCCTATATATCTTGATTAACAAACACCCACTTAATAAAAAATTGTTCCTTTTCTTTTAGGAATTTTAATTTCTTAAATAACATTGTTTAGTTTATACTAAACAATATTAATGTGACAATTCAAATATAATGATGTGGGGTCTATCCTATTAAGTTGTTGTGTTAAAAAAATTAAATATGTGAGTCTATATAATCATTATATTTGAATTATCATATGAGCGTTACTTAGTATAAACTAATCAACGTTACTTAAGATATCATAACTCTCCCTATATATATATATATACATATGCATATACATATACATATACGTCCAAAAGAGATGAGATAATGTTGACAAGAAAGGGGAAGAAAAGGAGGGCCAAAAGCATGCAGCCTGCTTGCAAATATATATAGTTGGTATGCAAGTCATGGAAATCGAAAGGTGAATTGAACCACATTCCTCATGAATCTTGCAATTGCTAGGCTTGTTTTGTCAACTCATTTTTGCTTATTTTGAGCCAACAACAAGACTTGCTATTGGAAAGAAAAGCAGTGCTTTGGCTAAGTAAGTAAAGGTTCATGCATCTATTTATGATTAGGCCATGGAGACCCATTTCCTTTTTCCCACCCATATACTTGTTATTGTTCTGGCTATTTTATTTATTTATTTATTTTTTTAATAATATGACTAGTTCTTGTAAGGGTAAATTAATTTTATCTAAATCTCATTTATTTTGATTTATTTTTATATCAATCTTGTGTAATGATATCATGTTAATTAAAATTTTATTATATTTTAGTATGTGAGAGTTTAAATCTAACAACGACGTTAGTGGTGGTAGCCTAATAGAATTGATAGCTCTGGTGAGCCTAATGCCATTGCGTTCAAGTCTCTTAAATCTTAACTAATTACTCTTCTATAAAGTCTTGCATGTCGTGTATTTAATTATTTAAATTTAAAAATAAAAAAAAATTGTCATTTAATAGTCTAATTCAAAGTATTGTTAGACTCTTGAACGGCGCCTAAACATGACCAAACTCTTTAATTTTCTTTGTATCATTAGTCCCACAAAGCCTAACTTTGTAATTGAGATAACAAAGTTAGATAAAATTTGTTCTCAAAGTATTCTTTGAATATCTAGTGTGCTCTTAAAATCGAAAAAAAAAAAATGGTTACCATCAGGTTACAAAAATGATGCATACAATATAGAATAAATGATTTTGTCACACTCGATTAAGCATCAATTATTTTTAAACTAATTGTAAATATGATCTCCGTACACTAAACCTAACTTGAAACTCCCCAACGGTAGGTACATTTTATAGAAATGCTTTAGGTATTTGTTCTTTCTTCCATTTGGTTTGTGTTTATTATTGCCAATTGATTTTATTTTAAACTAAAAGATTCTTTGACTTTCTTTTTCTTATTAACCATTTGGTTCATTTAAAAAGATTTGGCCACTTGGGCATGGAATATTATATTGCTTCTAACAAGTTGCTAAACAAAGAAGTGGGTAGATGGCATGTACCATTCATGCATATAAACTATTGAAAAAGCATATAAGTCCATATAATAAATAAGAATATAAGTTGAAATAACCATTATTATAACCTATATGTTATTTGGTGTTAGCAGTCTTTCGATTAACTTAGATTTGTTTTCACATATGTCCCACAAAGTTTAGGCAAATATCAAAATATTAGTACGATCGATCCTAATGAGTTGATCTGAAAGTTAACTTGAAAAGTATCTAAACCAACTACATATTAAAATTTGGTGTCTCCATCATTAATTAAAATAACTCTATCACATGACTTGGAGTCACGTTCCAAATGAGATTCTCAACAAAAATTTACGTTTGAACCATCACTAAACGAGTTATAAAAGTTCTTAATGTCTTAACCATCTTAATTAATTTATCCGAAAATAGAAACCCAAGCAAAAGATTTTGTCAACCTAACATCTAGCAACTTGTGTTTGCAGCAATATTTTTTACACGTATTTAATTAATTAATCTACTGATAAGTACTCAACATTGTATCAAATATCATTCCCAAATTTAATTTTAAAAATGTTGAGAAATGACAACATTATCAAATACAACCCAATAACATGGTATTATTATTATTATTTGTCGATATTCGGAGTTGGTCGATGTTAATTCGTAGACCCGCAACGAGAAAAATGAGCGCAATAGCAAATATGAGTAACAAATGGAATGAATGACAAACAGCATGCAAAGAAATTTTTACATGATTCGATTAGAATAATATCTAGTTTGCGACTGTTCTCTAGTTATTCCGACAAAATAACAATATATCATTATTGTACATTCCTTTTATAATGATATTTTTGACCCTCATTTATAATGTGAAGTGTTTATAATTTACATAAAGTCTAAAATAATAGGACAATATCACGGAGACAAGATATTCTTATCAATTTCATAAAATCAGGGGTTGGTTCCGTATTATCAGGGATCTGATTTGACTCAGATAAAGTACGTGGGTCATTTCCTCTAGTTGTTCTTCAGTCTTGTTGTTATGCGAGTTGAACAGTTAGGCTAACGAATTGAAAGTATCGTTGAGAGCTCACTTGGTTAGGGCAGCAAGTTGGGAGCATCATTGAGAGCTCGTTCGGTTTCGTGGTCTAAATTCATGTCTCACCGACGTGTGATCATATTCTGACGAGTTTGGCCTTGAACCTATTGGGCTTTAGACGATTGGACCAATCTGCTGGGTTGAGTCCAAAAAATGATCCGAAAAATACCCGTAACATTATTATTATCAATGCATATATTTTCTCGGAGCCCAGATGTGTTGGAATTCAACAACAGGATCAATTGATCCGTCCATGGGCCTGGCTGCGCTGCCCAATTCCAAATTGGGCCGACTCAGGCCCAACCCAACGAACACCAGAAACAAAATATTCTTTTACGAATTTATTCTCCTGCTGTAGAGTTAAGAGTCAATGAGTCACGTGGCGTGGTTGCTGTTTGTTTATAATTATCATGGGGGTGGCTAACTTGCCTTGAGTTGAAGACATTCTACAGTTGTGATAATGATGCTTTTAGTGGAAATCACATCAAATATCACTAAATTTAAGTAAATTTTTTTTATTTTAATCACTAAATTTTAATTTTTTATAATGTGATTATAGTAATTTAAAAAATTTTATAATGAGATCACATATAAAATTTTTCGATTGATGTGATAAATAATAAAAATTATTATACAATGACAACCAATCAAAATGTGTCATGTATTAATATATATATAATATTATATTAAAATATTATTATATAATATTTTTTATTATTTATCACATTAATACCACATCACTCATTCTGATTATAGAGTGGCTACAAAATTTTATATGTGACTAGATTATAAAAAATTTTAAACTTCTATAATTACATTAAAAGAATTAAAATTTAATAATCAAAATCAAAAATATACTAAAATTTAGTGATCCTTTATATGATTTACTTGATGCTTTTACATTGTGATTGTGAGGTTGGTCGGCCGGGAGGATTTAATAATTAATCCAATCATCCACTCACTGTTCATGATATTTGAATTGGGTATTCTATATACACACACTATCATTAAAACTTTTCCATCACTTTCATTCTATCCAGTCTCCTTTGATTGGAGATTGGATGGAAACTGTGAATCTAATTTGGGGTTAGGAGGTGGTATTAACACATCTCTATTTGATTTGATGTTAACACCTTAAGATCCGTACTGCGAATACAAGACTATTCAAATTTAAAAATTCTATCATTTGTATATAATTCTCCCTAATTTTGGATTTAAGAAATTTAGTTTTTTTTTCTTTTTAATAATTTGATATGTTAACATCAATTTAGGTTCTCTTCCTTACTCACAATAATTGTATTTGTTGTCGTCCAAACACAACAATAAATTTATTGAGTAGAAATATTTTCGTTAAATCACTTAAATCTATAAGAAAGATAACAATCAAATAGTGTAAGAAAATCTCATCGCAAACACTTTAATACTTAAATTAGATATTGAAGACAATGAGGGCTTGAAATACGCATTGAAATTTGTATAAAAATGTATGTTTTTTAAGAGTATGGAGTAATTATAAATCCTTTAAAATTAAAATTCTTACAAATTATGTCTATCTTAATATTTTGAAATTCACTAAAATTGTGATTCTTATAAATAATGTTTATTCCAATATTTTGAAGTTTGATTAGGATTATAGTTTTTTATAGATAATATTTATCATTTTTGTAAAACTTTTATAGGGTCAAAATTATTCATTTTGATTAATAAAAATTAAATACAGTTATAGTTATGTGTGTATAATACCTTTCCATACTTATATATTAATATATTATATTTATAATATATAAATATATTTTAAAAATATCACAAATAAATACGCAAATAACATTTTCAGTTGGAGGTTCCACCGGTTGTTATCAGAGCTTCCTTTGAAGCGAGTCGGAGGGGCGTCGTTTTTCATTATGTTCTTTAATTTTGTTCATGTTAAAATAAAAGAAAAAGATGCCCCCAAGGGTACAGTCAAATGAAAAAGGAGGGAGTTTTAAAGATGTAGTTATATTAAAGGTTGTTAGCGTGAGATCGATTCTTGGGAGAAGTAATTCCTTCTGAGGACGGTTCTTGGTAAGTGTTAATGAATGCAACCTCAAATCCTAATTACTTGGGCATATCTCTCGATTTACCTCCCTCGTGATGACCTAGGGGCGAGTTTGTGAGGGACACGAGTGATGGTGTGTAATTTAATAAAAAAAATAAAAAATAAATAAATTGACATCTGGAGCATGTACGGTAAAAAGATCACCGGACAGAATCCACGTAACACCGCCGCAACAAGTACCAACCAGCGAATTTCCAATACTACCGCTGGCTTCAGAATCACGCAATTCGCTTGCAGCGCCGCAACCATCCAGTGGTGCGTCCGTAAATTTCTCCAACCGCAGGGGCATTCTCATCCTCTACAGGCCTCGCTTTCCGTACTGTTCTTTTCCTCGCCGTTCGGCCCGTCGCTCTCGCAGAACACAACTCTCATTTTCTCTCTTCTTTGAAAGCGTTTTTCTTCACACTCTGCTCTGCTGCTGTGCTGGGGCTGGCGCTAGGGTTTCGGATTCCGATTCGGTTTACCGATGCTTCGGAGCCAAGGTTAGCAATGTACGGAAACCCTCAGCCCTTGAACTTGCCCGGCCACTTCCCCGCCGACGCCGAGAAGCGCTCCGCTCCGTCCTCGCCGGCCGACCATCACTCTCCGTACGAGCCCCAGGCTCTCGATGAAATCGGCGACGTCTACGTCGACAGCGTGCCGGACGTGCCACTGCAGCGCGGCGAGTGTTCGAACCAGCTCACTCTCTCTTTCCGCGGCCAGGTCTTCGTGTTCGACGACGTTGCAACGGAGAAGGTTAGGGATTTTGTGCTGTTAGGTCGATGAATTGGCCTGTAGCTTGCTTTGCATTCTGTTTTTTTTTTTGGTTGTTGTTGGTGATAAAGTTGGGTTCCTGGAGCGAAAGGAAAGTATAGGGAAAAAGGAACGAAGGACTTTGAGAACAACGTGAATAACAATCAACACTCACAATCTAAGCCAACTAGGTGGAATTTGAGATTTATTTATTTATTTTTTGGTTGGCTTAGTTAATCGAAAGTAACCTGATGGGACTAATGCCTGATACGATGATGTTGTTTTAGTTGATGGAAAGAAAATATAGATATTTGTCAAAAATGCTTCACAACAAAAAATTAAGGGAAGAAGATAATATTGAGAGTTTAGATGTTGAATACTAGGGCCCCATAAAACTGTTCCTCTGCTTAGTCAATGAGCTTGAAATTGTTGAATTAGGTTTCTCATTGGTCAGAAAAGAAACAAACTAGAAATGTGAATGCAAAGATTTTCTACTGTGTTTTTATTCCTTGAATTTGCTAGCAAAAGAAGGTAACGTTGGTATTATGCGCATATACAGTATACCTGGGCATTGTGCACTTGAAGTCTGACGCTTTGGTTCTGAAGTGTTATGTTTGATTAATTATTGCAGGTTCAGGCAGTGCTACTGCTTTTGGGGGCATCTGAGCTTGCTTCTACAATTCAAGGCACGGAACTTACCTACCAGGATCAGAGGGTATTTTCTTAGCTGAGAAAATTTTCTCAACTTTTAGTTTTGTTACTCCTCAAGGATCTAACTTTTCCAATCTCCCAGGAATTGATGGATTATCCCTTAAGATGTAGTCAGCCTCAGAGAGCTGCCTCTCTAAGTAGGTTCCGGCAGAAGAGAAAAGAGCGATGCTTTGATAAGAAAATTAGATATAATGTTCGCCAAGAAGTCGCACTTAGGTATGGTTGCTGTGATTTTTATTTTTATGTCAAAACAGAATTGAATTTTCCTTGTACATAAATGCTTGTGAGTTAGGAGCATTAATGATTCAAAGTCCCCTTTAGCCTTAAAAATTTAGAAAGGTGATTATTTTTGGTGCCACGCCAATTTTACAAAATTGAGTTTTCTTAGAACCAAATTGCTTTTGTGTTGCATGCTTTCATGACTTTTAAGTAGATAATTTATCTTTAACTCCACATCATTTTTGAAAAACTGAAATAATTGGACATTAAGGACTTTTATGTAATATTTTTTATTAAATGGGATAATTACAAAAGTATACCAGAGGTTTGCTATAATATATACTTTTCGATAAACTTCTTGTTAACCTTACAGTTCCATATGTAAACTATTTTTAACCTAATAGAAACATACCTAATGTCTAAGTCTTAATAGAGAAAAATTTCGTTAAAATAGTCAATAAACTTGCCAAAGGTAGATAAATGTGTTCGTTAAGTTACAAGTCTGAAAAAAATGCATTTGAGGAGTTTTTAAGTATCCAAAACTGACCCTCATAGTTAACTTTTTTATGTGTAAAACCCTTTAAATAATTTTTTTTGACTTGATTTTACCAACACTTTTATTAACTTTTGGGAAGTGTATTGACTATTTTTCTGGAATTTTTCTTTATGAATATTTAGACCTTAGGTAGGTTTCTGTTAGGTTAAAAAAGTTTCTGTAAGGTTAATGGCAACTTTAATGGAAGGTATAGGTTATAACAAACCTCTGGTATGTTTTTTGTAATTATCCCATATTAAAGAGGAGCTTATGGACACAATTATATTATTTGTATTCAAGTCTTGTACTTGGGGCTTCTAACCATTTTCAGTACATTTAGAGATGACACGTTGATGCTTTCTATCTTCAAGCCTTGTTGCTTGCATCGCCACCAACATCAATTTTGTTGTACAAGAAATAACAATGTTTATGAAAATGGCTCACTCTTTGGTGATGTTATATGACTAAATGCCTAAACCAAAATATATTATTGATATAGAAGTTGATGTAAAATCACTATGGAAAACCATCTTTGAAGGAAAAAAAAAAAAGATAATAAATGGAATTAATAAAAATTGATGTATGAAGCATCTATTCCCTTGGGAATGGCATTTTTTATCACACCTTATTTCTGAACCTTTGAATGGATCATGTCCAATTGATCACCATCTTAACTCCTATTTCAGATCCAGCTTTGCATTTTTTATATTCTCTTTTGTGGCTATGACTTGTGTGGTGCCTGTTGAGCTTAGTTGTAAACATCCAAGCGTTTATTTGCCATATATGGACTATGGAGAACCCCAGCCCTAGGCTTGCCTGATGCAATGGACACCAAAAATGTGAAAGAAAAACTCTAATAGAAATATCTCTACAGAAGGAACAATGCAGCAGAAGATAATGGGTCAGTTCACCACCCTCCTTAAATAAATAATGTCAATCAACCAAGAACCAACCTTAACTTATTAGTTGGAGAAATGGGATAATGGGAAGCCTTTCAAACAAAAGGAGCCAACTTGGAAAGAGTCCTTGATATCCAAACAACTTTCCAAGAAAAAGATGAACCTTGTTTGCTGAGACTACCATCAAACAAACTAGGCGGGCATTTGAGGAAGGCCCTCAACCTGCCTGGATGGCCTGGATGGTGTATGATCATGAATCAACACTAACATGAGGGAACTAAGGAAACATTGACCCCTTTCTTTTCTCTTCTTATCCTTCCGTTAGAAGGTCCTAGATGATTTTCATTTTGCCCATATTGTCTATCCTAAAGTTTCCAAATGAACTATAGCCAAAGATTTTTTTTCCAAGAGCTATTATCTTGTGATTTTTTGATGGTTCAGAGTGTAGCTTCACCTCCACTTCAGGTAGCCAAATCTCTCTGTCAATTGAGTTCCCTGTGTGAGAATTTCAAGTGCCAATCTTTGTTAGGTGGCATGTAGCTGTTCATAATCTCCCCTTTTGGAAATAAAGCTCTCTGATGTCTTTCTAAGTGTCAGGCTTATGAGATGGCACGTACATCTCTAGATCTCTTTATCTGAGGATTGAGACTCAATTGAGTAGGGCAGCACTTGAGGTGCCCTATCCATTGCTCATTGAACATGAACTTGACTTTCCATGTTGGCCAAAAATAACATTCAGAGGATGAACTTCGATAGCATTTATCCAAGTCTGACTTGCAGGGGGCATAGGAGGGCGGTGAGTGTGGGGACAGGGGAAACCTCATCCAAGGTTTTATTAATGCCTATCAAACTAATGAATGGATAGGGAAGGTGTCATTATGGTTGTCATCAGTAACTTTTAAGCCATTTAGTAGTCTTGTTGACAAACTTTCTTGATGATCCATACATGAAGTAGAAATTGGCTAAAATAGGCTAACTGCTGGATTTCTGGTGTGTTGATGTTTTGGTACTCATATTTGCAGGAATTGTCTGCATTTTTTTGTCACAATCTTTGGAAGCTTGATTCATGTTGTTTGCCACCCTGGATGTACTCATTTCCTTCATCGTTATTAGTTGAGGCTGAGCTTATTGTTATTCTTCTATATGCTAACCGTTTGGAGTTTGTATCAGTTTAAAACTTGGCATGCAAGGCCATGAAAGATTGAATTTAATTTTAATTTTTTTTCATCTTTTTCAGCAGAATTGATTTTGGACAAATGAATTATTGCCCTGAGAGGATTCTGTAGCAATCAATATTAGAGGAATCATCCGTGGACTCTAATGGCACCTCTTAAATTTTATATTGTCTCTTCCACCCTCGTCCCCTGTCTATCTTTTATATGCACACTTGCAAATTCTTGTATAAACAATGTACTGAAAATCATGCATTTTGAACTCTTTAACTGTCTTGTGATGATTACTTGTAACTGATTTTCTTCGTTGTGTAGCTTTTGTGGAGAGTTACCTCTCTTTTCTGTTTCTGATTTATATGTTTGCATCAGGATGCAGCGTAAGAATGGCCAGTTTGCTTCTTCCAATAAGTCTGAGCGGTCCACAAGTTGCAATGCTGCTGAGGACTCAAGACAAGATGTTAGCCCGCGAGAAACTTTGTGAGTTTTGTGCAACCTGCAAGGGCTCAAATCTTTTTTGAAATAGTATTGGTACTTATTGACCTCTAGTGGGCATTAATATATTTTACATCTTGCAAATGTTGTTTATCTCTTTCCCCTTTGCCTCATCTGTTGAGCATTTGCCAATACCAGATGAAGTTTTGGCTTACCTCTTAGCATTGCAGTTTTCACAATTTTTTTCTTCTTGAAATGGAGCTTTTTGATTGATTTTACTATTTCCATCATATGCCTATCTTTCTAGATGCACACATTGTGGCACTAGTTCAAAATCCACTCCAATGATGCGCCGAGGGCCAGATGGTCCAAGGACTCTTTGTAATGCATGCGGGTTGTTTTGGGCAAATAAGGTCAGTGCTTCCACCTGTCATATAGATAATATCAATCACTCTTGTCTTCCCTATTGTTTTTTGCATTTGTGAACATACCTGGTTATAGTGCAAAACAAGGTTTTACTTGGTATGCTTGAGAAAATTTGTCTAATGGTTCTGCTGAGAAATCTCTCACTCAGTTGTAAGATCCATATTCCATTTTTATTCTGCTTTCACCTCCTCGAAAGAATATAATGACATTCTGACATCTTGACTTGTCTTATCTTTTAGCTGCAGTGTAGATGTTATTTTAAACCTTGGCCTTGGAGGGGTCTTTTTCTTTTCTGTATAGGAAAAAATGACACATTTGAACTGAGAAGCTGATGATGGGAAAACCTGAAATATACAATGTCATCTGGTTTAGCATCCAGGGTTTTAAGAGTATTTCTCTTACTATCATTATCATTACCATGATGATGGGTACTGTTATTATTATTATTTTATTTTTCTAAGACAAAGAGGACAGAACTGCAAGGTGGGTGGTTGCCTGGGTTTGGGTGGACACAAATTGGTTAACCCTACTGAATAACAAGCTATTCGATTATGCTTAATTAGTTTAAGTTGGTTCTTGCAGTCAAGATTTTTGGGTGGTCTCGACCCTAATTAGGGAACCCACCTTTATTTTTCTATGGTTTTAGCTGCAATAATTTTGAGGGAAGATTAATGGTAGGCTGGCTTTAAAAAGTTTGGAGATCCTAGTTGCACTATAAATATGGTAGGTATATAATGTCATGGGACTCTATGGTAGATCCTATGGAGGCAAATATTTCCAGGGCACTGCCTCAAATTAGGATAATTTTATCCAAATTTGTCACTTTGAGGAGACTAGTTGCTGTATTTAATTTGTGATTGTATTTGATGATGGGAATGTTGTGTTTTCTCCTGTCAGCTGATTATGCCACTGGTCATCAACTGAACTTGTGAGTCATGAGGGGCATGGAAGTGCAATACCTTTTTATTTAAACTAATACTTACATAAGCTACTCACTCTTTTATCTGCACGATGCATGATTGCGTACTTCTAGCCTCTAATGTATATCATGCTCTTAGAAACGTTCAAAGTAGTTGCTTGTTTGGCATTTTCCGGCAGAAGTCTTGTATTGCATTTTCCCACTGTTAACTTCTGGTTCATAGAACAAGCAGCTTATCTTTCACCTTTGATCAGTTGGCAAGGATGTCCCTGATCCTAACTCATCAGTTTGTTAATAAAGAAATAGTTCTCTTTTGCTGTTGTCTGTAATTTCCTTAATTATGTGCCTTACTGCAAATCTTGAACTTTAACATGCTTTTACTCGTTCTTGATTGTCTTTGATCAGTTGGTGAGAATGTCCTTTAACTTGTCAATTTATTTAATTACATGGTGCCAACATTCTTCATTGGCAATACTTGCAAATATTGTCTTATTGATGCCCCTCCTTAGAAGTTCTTATGACTAACGTGCTTTTGTACATTCTGAACTATTGAGGTTTTTGTATCTATGCAACTCTGCAGGGTACCATGAGGGATGTTTCTAAGATAACGCACAATAACTCTCGGATGCCAACCGAACAGGTATTAGCGGTCATGGTTGTGCTATTTGGAACAGCGGCTTAACTTTGTTCTCTCTCTCTCTCTCTCTGTGCAAACACTGAACTGGCGTGCTTCTTATTTATAAACAGCATGAAGGTGTAGCTTACACTCCGGAGTACGGGGCTCCCATCCGCACTCACTGATCTTCCTCTTCCCCCTTTCTCTGGCTACTCAGCTCTTAACACAGGCAGGGGAAACTTGATTGCCCTGGCACCATTTTATTGACTAGAAGGCTTCTAAAACTTTAGCTTCCGGCTTTTCTTTTCTTTGTAGTTGTTGTACATAATAAGCTCGGATCAATACTACGGTATGGTTCTCTTGATGTTTATCGCATGAAACTACAGGAAGTTCTGTATGTCACATCTGACATGGTTAGTAATTTATTCAGGATTATTTGATTTGGGATTTTAATTAGGTTGTTGAGGGGACATGAGATTGTATAAAGATGGAAATTTGATTCAGAATGGCTGACGGTGATGGGATGCATCGTGGTTGCCTTTAGGTGTATATATACACTATACGTTCCATACTCATACATGTTACTTTCATGTGTTATGTAAATATTTAGTCAAGATAGTTAGGTTTGATAAGGGTTCTGAGAGTTTTATAGAAGATAATGGTATCTGTAATATTCTAAAATTTAAAAATAAATAATAATTATTCAAGCCGGTGTTTGAGCACATTATCGTATATTTGGGATTTAAGAGGAAGTATTTATTTATGTGGTTTTGAGAAAAATACAGAATTAAGGGTAACTAATTAAATTATTTGATAGTGGTTAATCACTATTAATTATCGTATTTGTGGTGATTATTAAATATTTATGGGTTAAAAGGAAATATTAATTTATTTGGATATTTGAAGATTTAAGAAAAATACTTATTTACATAATTTTGAAGAAATAAGAAATTTTGGTATTTAATTAAATTAATTGAGAGTATTTATGAAAATGGTAAATAAATTAAGTTAATGGGATTTCTGAAAATCTCAAGGTGGAAGTGAAATGAGTGGAAATCAAAATTGGGGGTGTGTGTGTTAATTTTTAAAACTTGTGTTTAGGTGTAAAATCTAAAAATTGGACTGAGGATCTCTTTATATTTATTAGTGTGCGTATATATGTTAAATGGAGCGACTGGCACAAGCGGCTATGTGCGCATGTGTGGTGGGTGAGGTCGCGGGATCAACCCGTAGCCTATGCGTGCGTGTGAGAGAAATGACGCCCGAAACGGCGCCGTTTTGGGGTGCCAGTGCCAGCCCATTGCGAGCGCTGGCGCGCCCATGCGACTGCTCTCCCACGCTTTCTGCTTGCACGAAATTTAAGGCCAATTTGGTCATGTATTTTGCCTGATTATTCTATGGGATTAGATGGCTATTTAATGCTTCAATTGAAGCTTAATTTGGAGGAAAACAATAAGCGAGCAGAGAGCTTTCGGAAGAAGAAGATGGCGCGTTGAGGTTGGAAATGGTAAGGAAATTGAGAGAAACTAAGCATTAAATCAAGTTTTATTGCGGTTTAATTAGTCGGGTAAGTAAATAATTATGTATTAATAATTTTGTACAGTTAGAATTTAATTATGAGTTTGATTTTATTAATTTTGGGTGATTATGTTATGTTACGTGTATTAAATTGGTGTGCAAGTATATATATACACTAGTGCACTGTGTGCAAGGAGTGGGCTCACTATGTGTGTGAGAGTGTATATTATTTTGTTTATGAGAGTGGGTGTGTTGCTGTGAGTGATTCGATTTATATATATATATATCAACACAGTGTATGAGCGTGAATATCACTGTGTGTGAGTGCAAAGGAATTAGAATAAAAAAAAAAAAGAAATGACCCTAGCCGTGAATGCATATAAGTGGAGATATGTGCATAAGTTATTAATAAAAAATGTACACTTCTCTATGTGTATATTTTAAAAAGGAAGTGATTTTTGCATATTAGGAAGTATTAAGTTAATATTATTATATATTAATTATATGACTTGAATATGTTATTTGCATGATTTTATTTAAAATAAACAGGAGATTTATTGGAGTTTTATTGCGGTGTGCCTACGTGGGTATAAAGTATTAGAAGCGACATGTGTTTAAGAATTTTATACGGCTATATTATTTATTTTACACAGTAAGTTTATTTAATTAAACTTATGATTTCATTAATTACCAGAAAACGTTTTACTTCACAGCAGGAGTGCAAGAAAAGTAAGAAACAGCCGTGTAAAGGCAAGGTCCTAACCCTTTCCTCCTGTTCTTTAATTTCTGTGAAAAACTCTGTGATTTCTCGTATTTTATACTCTCCCTTACTCTAATTCGACGTCTGACATTATTTATTGAGGATTATTCATTGTTTTAATTCAAATTAAATCCGAGACTTCTAGAGTTTTATTTATTGTGTGCCTACGTGAGTTTGTACTGCCCCCATTCCTTTTGGAATGATGCTGAACCCAGCTTGGGGACTAGGTTTCTAGTTGTGCGGCTTTATTTATGGTTTTCTCGGGTTTATTTATGGTTTGGTTAGAGCTATCGAGCAGTGGGGCAGGGGTCGACTACTTGGTGACATTGGGGGTAGACTATTGTATTGTCCTAAAGTGGACCATCAGGTGGACACTCCTAGTCACTGGCTGTTGACCGGTGCCGGACACTACTGACTAACTCTTCCAGTATGTGATTTACTGCACGACTAGATTCATTATATTACTGTTCATGATTTGATATGCACATTGGTACGGGTTGCATGTTGGGATATTCATTTATTGAGTATGCTTGGGCACAAACATTCTAGCTTAATTAGGTTGCATCCAGCACGAGCATATGCATCACGTGTGGTTTACTATGTGAGCGGAGCATGGCCTGATGGTTGGATGTATGGGCGCCAGTGTATCACGTTGATACTCACTACGCCATTGCATTTTTATGTGCATTGCATGGCTACTGATAGTTATCAGTTCTCGGACGAAATGACCGTTCCGATGGAGCCTCTGGTTCGGGTGTCGAGAGTATCGACACGGATACATGGGTGACGGGAGCACTGAACCGAGACAGCGCGCACAGGTATGCTGGAGATTTATGTTGCCTTTCAGGGTAGCGGCATGTTAGTATGAGACTTGGGTGCCGTGTCTCTTTTGTGGGCCTCAAGGACCGATATGTGTTTTCATTATGTTATACTATTGTGTGGTAGCATCTCATGGCTTGTGTGTGCTTGAGGGTTGGTGTTCTAGGGGAGAGTTTATTGGATTTATATAGCCTTCAACCTTCATTTCTTTATACTTGCTGAGTTTCTTAACTCACTTTACTTTCTATCATTCCAGGTAGTGGCAGCGTGGGTCAAGGGCAAAAGAGTCAACTTCTAGTAGCAGTGTCAGTATGGTGTACAGGCAGTCCCTGTTAACTTTGATGGTTGAATATGATTTAATCTATTAGTTTCAACTGTGCCAGGTTATTCTTCGTGTCTTATGTGTATTGGCATAAGAGTCTATATTTATTTATTTATCTTGTAACCGCTGTGCTAGCGGAGTCTCCATAGTGCGTGCATGTGTTTAGCTTCGCTTCCACTGTTCTTATTTTTGTGTATGCATGTTAGGGTGATCTTTGTCTTGTGTTTCATTTTTTTTCCCTTTTGTAAGTGCTCTCGTTCGAGTGATTGGAATATCTGGGTGGGGGTACTTACAGTATTTATATTATTATTATTATTATTATATAAGTAGATATCCTTATTAATAATATTTGAATTTGTAATTTACTTTATCACTGTATTAAAATTTACTTTGTTTAAAAAGTTAAAAAAATAAATTACAAATGCCAAATGCTATATAATGAATTACTTTTTTTAGTATAAATAATTAATAAATAAAAATCTATGCAATTAATCCTTTAGAGTAAAGACTTAATATGCAGTATTTTTGTTGTTCACCTGTTTGCCATTTGGGTTAAATTTTTGTATTTGTAGTGAATACACTTTTAAAAATTAAAATCAGTTTATTTATTTTGTATGATGTGCCAAAATCACCTACTGGGAAGTTACATTAACTTTTTATACAATCAAAATGTAAATATAAAACTATATTTTCATATCAAATCCTTATACAAAAAATCTATTTAATTAAAAGAAGAGACTACAATAAACAAACAAGTGTTGATTTATTTTAAGAGCAAATTAGTAATGTATATATTTTTAAAATATATAGGTGGTCGATATGATTTGGTGACGAGTGACATGTAAAATTTACTCTTTTATAGTTTTGTCTTTAATTTTATTTATAGACGTTAGAAAATTTAAATAATTTGAGATATTTAAAATAATAGTTTAAATTAAATATTAGAAATGAGTTGATGTTGAGTAAATTTATTTTATTTTTATCATACATTTGTTGTTAGAACTATTATTGCTCAATACAACTATTAACCCTAAAATTAGAACTAGAATCAGAAGCTCTCCTCATCTCAATTCTTTCCATATAGCCTGATTCAGTTTTGTGTCATCAATTGACAGCTCCTGGAATAATAGTACTTTGACATGGTGGGTGGTGGAGGAGTGGAAATAATAATTTGAAATTATTTATTGTAACAAGGGTAAATTAGGATTTTCAAAATTTGACTTTAATTTATTATTTTATATTTAAAACATGTTTTGGATAATAATAATAATAATATTATTATTATTGGTATGTGTTTGATTGAGAAGAGGGGGAAAATTCTTTACATAATCTCATATAAACCTTGGGGACGTTTTAGGTATTAATGATAAACCCCGGGGACGTTAATGCAATTTAACGCTTTCCCAGGGTGGTATGGTATCCAACCCACTTCCAGACCCAATCCAATCCAATATCTCCCAGTATAGCTTTGCACCCCTTACTTTCACAAACTAATCCATTGCGCGGGGTCCACGTAACGTAAATCGTGGCCACTGATCCCCTTGCTCCAATTTCGTCCCATCTGATCGGGCGGCTGCTAGTGCTCGAGCCCATCACACATGCTGCACCCTCGCTGTACCCTCAACACCCCGGCATTGTTTGGAAGCCTCGAATTTAAAAAAATAAAAATAAAATAAAATCTAAAGAATTACTTATTCGGGTCTCTCCAAAGAGGCACAGGGACGGACTACAATCTTTTGCTATTTCGGGGCACTCTGTCATCCTCCTCCTCGTCGTCATCATCATCATCTTCTTCTTCTTCGTAATCTCTTTGCTCTCTTTACTCTCTAGCTCACGAAGGACTTGAGCTGAGTTGTGTTCAATCTAGGTCAGGGTTTTTTGCAATTGGAGTCAGTCTGATTCCAGGTCGTCAATGAAACAGGGCAGAAAGGGTTTGCGTTTCGATCGTTGACGTGTTTTTGTTTTAATTGATGGTACTGTTGTTGTTCTTCTATTGGTGATGGCGGCGGCCAATCCAGAGCCACTTCAGGCGCGTCCGTACGACGATCACGTTCCGGTGCTGGCTATGCAGATCGAGGAGGAGGAGGAGGACGACGGGGGCGAGTACGAGGACGGAGGTGATGATGCCATGTATGAGGCGGAGGACGGGCACGTGAGTTTGGTGAATAATGCTTCGGGACAATACCGCCACCACGGCGGAGGCGGAGTGGCGGCGGCGTCCCGGACTAGCGAACTCACTCTCGCTTTCGAAGGAGAGGTTTACGTGTTCCCTGCTGTTACGCCAGAGAAGGTTTGTGCACCTTCAATTCTGTCGCTTATTGCTCCAGTCGATTCGATTTTGCTTAATTGAAGCAGCTATACTTTTATTGAGTTGAAATCTTCACTATGTTGGAACTTGAGTTTGTGGAGGGAAAGAAAGGAAAGGGGGAAAAATGGTGGATTGAAGTTTAAGCTTATTTGTGTTGCTTTTTTCTGTGTGGGTTAGAAATAGAGATGAAAATGAATGGAGGTATCCGTAAAAAAAATTTGGCGGATGAGTTATGTCGTTTTTTGGTTCGCTTCACAAATTCCAAAGGTAGCGGTACTTTGTGAATTAATAATTGTACTCTGAAAAACAAATTCCTCTGTTTCGTGTTTGCATTTTTTATTATAAATATAGTTTGTCCGTACAAATTTTCTTAGGCTTAGCTTACCTTTTTCTGGTGTTGTGTTCCTTCCCCCCCCCCCCCCCCCACTAAAAGTGAAGTTACCATTTATGTAGGGATAAACTACTGTTAGCATATTCCCAGGTTTATTTATTGGTAAATGGAATGATCATGTATTACAAAATAATGGATGTTTGATAACTGTATTGGTCTATCTATTCTTTGTCATGTGGAAGTGATAGTGCTTTTATTAGTTTGTATTGCTAGCTTTAGTAGAAAAAGTAGCAAATGAATTTACAAATAAGTGGAGAGTTTGAATGCAACTGTGATGCTGATATATCCCATTGCCGACAAATTGGCATGACTTTGTCATAATGAAAGGCTGTGAGAACACTTGGTATTAGGCGGAGTAATTTGAGCTGTCAATGGGTCTTATAGATCTATATGTCTCAAACTCACCCCGCCCTCCCTTACCTCAACCTTGCAACCTTTCTTTGCACAGGATTATATCATATGAATGTAGAGTTTTTTTACTGTGCCACCTACCCATTAAGAACTAGCCTCCAACCAGTAGGTCTCTGGCTGCAAAGAATGCAATCTTCAAAGATTAATAAAGAGCACCTTGATTGCTTGGAGTTTTGCACTCAGTGGCAGGTGGCACGGGAAAAAAATCTTTATGAAATATTTGCTATCTAACTAGCGCAGAAGAAAGAAAAAAAAAAAAGAAATATTTACTCTCTGTATGACTTAAATGTAAAAATAACAAATAAAAGGTCTAGAGAGAAACAAAAAGATTCACATGATATTTATAGACTTATAAAATGCCTATGAGAGAGTTTCCAAAGAAGTTGTGTGCGGAGTGTTGGAGAAGAACCGAATTCAGATTGCTTATATTTAAGCTATTAAGGATATGTATCATCAAGTGGAAACATGTGTTAGGACTTGTAGAGGATATTGAGGCTTTCCTAATTACAATGGGGTTATACCAAGTATCTGCATTGAGGCCTTATCTCTTGGGTCTTGTGATGGATGAGTTCACAAAGCACATCCAAGAAAAAGTGCTTTGATGTATGTTATTTGCAGATGATATTGTCTTAATTGATGAGATAAAAAGTGAATTATTAGTGTGGATCCAATTGATCATAAGATGAAGGAGAACAGTTAAGATGTGGTTTGGTCATGCCAATAAATGTGATTCAGTGCTTGTGAGGAGAGTGGGTAGAATTAAAGAAGCTTATAATGAAAGAGTTAAGAGGTAGAGCAAGAACAAATTGGTAAGAAACGTTCATGCATGGGATGATACAGAAGAGATGATTGATGAGCCAGAACTTGTACAGTTGATCCCACCCACTGGGATTGAGGTTTGGAATATTTGTTGTTTTGAGTATTTGGTTCCATGTTTAGATCATTTCATGCATCTCTCTCTCTCTCTCTCTGTGATATTCTAGTTTTATCCATTTTTCACTGGCTGGATTATGTGTCCACTACTTTACAACTATCCAAAACATGTATCTGATACAATGTCAAAATATGTAGTGGGGTGTGTTTATTTTGACACAAAGCATGGCTTGGAAACGTACAGGTGCAAGCAGTTCTTTTACTGCTAGGAGGGCGTGATGTACCCACTGGTGTGCCTAAAATTGAAGTTCCTTCTGATCAGAATAACAGGGTAATTTTGAAGTTAGAAACATTCTAGGGCAACTAATTTGCATTTTCCAAGTTTATATTCATGCTATTCCTGCAATCCTTTTAGGGTCTGGATGATTACCCCATGCGCTCAAACCTTTCACAAAGAATTGCATCCCTGGTCAGGTTCCGTGAAAAACGGAAAGGAAGATGCTTCGATAAAAAAATCAGGTACAGTGTGCGGAAAGAGGTTGCTCAAAGGTAAGAGATGGTTACAGATTGTGTTGCTCCTGATTAGTACATTGTTGATTTGATTATTTAAGTATCAAGTGTGTAATCTGGTTTTATGTTTTATAAAACCAGATTACACACTTGATACTTGAATAATCAAATGGGAATGCTTTTTTTTTTTTTCATTAAGGTGATTAAAGAAAAATCGTTTACTTCATGCATTAAAAGACCAGAGTAATATTTGCGAGTGCTACAGATAGAAGTAAATGCTCATTTGTGTGTTATTCTCTTGATAAGAACCTTTGAGTTTTCTTACTTTTTATGATCCGCTAACAATTTGATGCATGTAAGAACATTGAGCTTGTTGATTGTGTAAAACAATAACTAAACACTTGGAATTGATACTTCCAAGTGTGTGCTTCTAGATAGGTGTGTCATTAGTCCAAACTTCTATTTTTTTCCCCTTATATATTTAGAATATATGAAATGTCAATTTGGTAAAAACAGAAGTGTAAATAATATTTTGGTGAGACTTGAAGATCAAGTTATTTCAATAAAAGATTGGTTTAGATACCTCATATCTATTGTTTAAGAAAGACAGGAAGGGTATTGAGGATGTTACTTATAGGATTAAGACAAGATGATTAAAGTAGAGACGCGCTTCCAGCATTTTATGCAATTATGAAATTCCTAGTAGTTAAGACAGCTGTAAAACTAACTTTGTTGTATGGCATATAATGTTGGGCAGTTGAGCCCAACATGTGGAAAATGTTAAAGTGACTGGGTTGAGGATGTGTGGCCATATAAGAAAAAGACATATTAAAATGAGAACCTGTAATAATGTTGAGCAGTACCTATTGAACTTAAAATGTATGAAATATATTTAAGATGGTTTGCACAGTAGAGAAGAAGACCAGTAGATGTGCCTGGAAAGAGTGGAAGGAATGGAAGAGGTTCATAACAAAAGAGGTATAGGAAGATCCAATAGATTTGGTTAGAATCTTTTGGGGTGACATGGAATATAATGGCTTTACAAAAGATATAGTTATGAATATAGATTATTGGTGAGCTAGAATCTATGCCGTCAATCCAATTAATGGAATTAAGTCTGTGTGTTATGTTTTCAGGGGGATCCATTTGTCTATTGCAGACTGTTACACCTTTATCACTTCGGCAAATTATAACCAGTTTACATGTTAAGAAAATAAAACAAAAAAATCAGTTATTTTAAGTGAAAATATTATAGGTTTATACTTATTAATTATCCCTCTAGATTTTTCAATGTTAGAAGTTTTAAAGTCAAACACTCAACTTGTTTGTGGATAGAATTTTTCAAAATAGATATGAGATTTTGTATTTACATTTGTTTCCAAACATGTATAATGTGTATTTTATTTTTATTTAAACATATGAAGTTTATATTTTACTCATCCTTATGTTTTGTTTTTTCTTTCCCCAAGATACCATGTTGCGTATCAATATCATGTCCAGTGTCTCTGTTGTGTGCGTATCCATGTTTCTTAGATTCTGATATATATCCTAATTAACCTTAGATAATTAGACAAGAAAAAGTGTCATTCATTACCCCGCAGATATCTTTTGACTCATCCCTACATAATCTCCTAATAGGATGCATCGCAAGAATGGCCAGTTTGCTTCACTGAAAGAAAGTTCTGGATCTTCTGGTTGGGATTCTGCTAAAAGTTGCCTTCAAGGAGATGTCACACCTCGTCCAGAAACTGTGTGCGTTGCAACCTGTGCTTGATATTGCTCTTAAGCACATAGAACAATTTACCTGTCTTTCTAATTTGGTAACAGATCACTGTTGGTATTGTTAATTTCTTTTATTTGATTCTGCAATATTTTAGTGTTCGAAGATGTCAACATTGTGGTGTGAGTGAGAACTCTACTCCTGCAATGCGTCGTGGCCCAGCTGGACCAAGGACACTCTGTAATGCCTGTGGACTAATGTGGGCAAACAAGGTCAGTACATTCAGAGCTTGATAGAAATCTAGTTCTCTATTTCTAACTTAATACCCATGATCCCCGTATTGATTTGTATGCACACGGATTTCGTGGGTTCAGTTTATTCTAGTTTGATTCAGATGGAGTGTTGTATGCACTTTTCTTCACTGTTACACACTCAGGAACTAGCTCTGTTCATCAGGCTTATTTGCAGGGATTGATGTTTAGCAGTTCGCAATGTACAGAACTTTAAATTTATTAGCCCAGTACACTTGAACAGCAATTGTGAACAATTTTTTTTTTTTCTATTTCTTTTTTCAGTTCTATTGAGATAGGATCAGGGAATACTGCAGTAATAATATTGGAGTTTGGGTAAATTACCAAAAAAAATATAACTTTTAATGTGTTTTCAAATATAAAATGACTTGTTTTTTCAATAGCCACATTTGACTTGTTAAAACTTTTCATTAATATACAGTTGTCTGCACTCATCAATTTTTGCCACTAAGAGATGATTTAGCCGGTCAACTCTTCCATCTCACCTGTATCTATTCTTCAATGTATGCAGAGAGGGAGGGAGACCTGTTGTAAAATAAATTGTGGTAGATTAAAGCAGTAGAAAAATGTTGTTAGCAAGGCACTTCCAGGAAGTTGTCTTTAGGATAGTAATTTCCCCACTATGGTGCAAATGGCAACTTGGAAATCCTAACCCCAGGATACAATGCCTAACCACTTAGATCAAAGAAGATTGCACTTCTTCAAAGATCTTTGTTCAGAACCCAATCCAACTTAATAATAGGGAAAATGAATTGAGTGTAGGAGAGCACAAAAAGAAGAATAAGAGAAGAAATTTTTTCTCTCGTCAACATGAAAACACAGCCTATACTTGTAGGTTTTCAATAGGTGTGTGCACCATTCAGAAAAGTTAATATTTGTAGGTTTTCAATAGGTGTGTGCACCATTCAGAAAAGTTAATATTTGTAGGTTTTCAATAGGTGTGTGCACCATTCAGAAAAGTTACTTGCAGTTATAACTGCAGGTAACTATTCATTTAAATTTTATGGTGGTTCCTGCTAACCAACCATAACTACTCTTATAGCTATAAGCAACCCTCTGAACAGTTGCATCTCTTCACTCCTTTCTTTCGTTCTTTATATTTATTATATATACTTTGATTATTATTAGATAATACTTGTATATAACACCACCTAGTCTGGGTTTCAGCCTCTGATGGTTGTCTGGGGTGGGAGAGGGGGAGAGGGAAGAGAAGAGGGAGAAATGCCGAAGCTTGCCCAGAGGCAAGGAGGGGGTCGTCTACTGTCATTGGGGAGATAGCGGGAGAGGCCTAGAATGGTTTTTGGCCCATGCTATTGCTGGTCTAAACCCTTCAGCCTCTGATGGGGTTTTGGTTGAAGGGGGGAAGGAAGAGGAGAGGGAATAGAAGAAGGGGGAGAAATATTGAAGCTTAGCCAACTTCGATTAGATGATACAGGGATAAATTATACATGTACCCACACAAACTCAAAAATGAATTGGAAGAAAACATGGATTTCGTTTGAAATTCTCCACAAAGCTCACTGAAATGGAGGATCAAAGATCATGAGGGAAGATACAAAGGATGTGGGAGAGGCGAGCGAAAGGGAGGTGCTCCAAAAAGAGATTAGGGTTTTGCATGGGAAAAATAATTTCCAGGATTTGCAGGTGGATTTGTGATGGCCATGGTGAAAATACGGAATGAACACTAGAATCAACTCCACAAGATCATTTGGGAGGCCTTGAATTAGGGTTTATGTACGAGTACCTGCTTCCTCATTCCCAAATTAAGGAGTCATCAAAACTATGGAAAGTTCTCTCTGGTTCTCTTTCTTTCTATATGTATATGCACATCTGATTGATATATGATTTGATTTTGCACTCTTTGAAAGTGAAATTCACTTTGCTTCACTCCAATATCTCCCCACTCAACCGTATATTTTCTCTCTTCTCATTTTTGATTACTCTCAACATGTGGCAATATTTACAAGCCACAGTATATCTTCGTTTTCTACATAAACAGTCCACTTCATCATTAATGGCAGAAATGGATGGGCGGGGGTGGTAGTATACAACTGAAACACTTCATAAAGTTGAATGCAGCTATTATAAACCTTGGAAAGACATTCTAAAATTGAAAATATGGTCAAGATTTAGTGTTTTTTTTTTTTCTTCTTTTGGTAATTTGCCCGTGTAGTTTTTATTAAAAGGTAAGGGGTTGTTCTGTTGTGGAAAACAATGCTTATTTTTTGGATTTTCTTTTGCAGAAAACAAAAAACTGGAAATTTGTTCAAATGAGAAAGTTTTACAAATATGAATTCTAGAAGTCTAGAATTCTAGGGTTGTGAGTTTTACAAATTTGTTCATTGAAAATATGTGTTAGGATGTAACACAACCCTCCCCGGATAAAGGAGGAGGGTTGTGTTAGGTAGCCGACAGCCAGCGTAAAACCTAGTCGGATCCAAATATGAATTCTAGACAAACTATCTGTTGGGATGTAACCCACATAGAAGTCTAGAATTCATGTAGCCAACCCCACATAGTGGGATAACGGCTGGATATGTTGTTGTTGTTGAGAAAGTTTTACAAAGAGAGGACAAACTGATTCAACCAACTGGGTTCGACCTGTTCACTGGTCCAACCATGATTCTTGTAGAAACTGGCCAATTTTTTACCAAAGTGCTTTTTGGTTCAGCTTTCAATAAATAGTAAATTATGAATTTTGGAATTTACTAATAATTTTATTATAATATAAAAATAGCAACAATATCAATAAATAGGAAAATTGATTAATGATGAATAATTTATTAAACTATAATTTTATACTTTTAAGAATTGATTATAATCAATAATATTATAATATTAACAGTATCAAAATATTATTATAATAAATAGTAACATTGATGAATAATAAATAGCCAAAATATTAAGAACAACAATATCCATGTTTTAAAATTTCTAAAATTTTTAAAAAAGAATAAAATTTATCATCAATATCATTTGATTATCATTATTGTTGTTACATTAATAATATAATGAATATTTTATTGATATTTCTAGTTTTACAATATTATCAATCCAGTTTATTCATAATGATATAATAATATTACTAACATATTATTATAATTATTATCCATAGTATCAGTAATATTATAAATACTGTACAAATAGTATTAATTTCATATAATATAATCTAATTATTATTTAATAATATAATCATTAATACTATAATAATATTATTAATAAGAATATATTACATTATGTAACAATTGAAAATATGTTCTAACA
Organism: Diospyros kaki; assembly: GCA_036245055.1. NCBI lineage: Eukaryota > Viridiplantae > Streptophyta > Magnoliopsida > Ericales > Ebenaceae > Diospyros > Diospyros kaki. The sequence goes on along the minus strand of BSEG01000015.1, from coordinate 11,563,022 downwards.
GCCCCAATTGTTTCACAAATCACCTAAAGCATGCTAGTGGTTTAATTTCTCTTTTTTGATTTTTTTTATTCTGGTTGACAAGCAGTTTTATGTTTCTTAATTAAAATATAAAATAAGTTATACCATTTATTACTCAAGGGAAAACATCTCCTGTGTCAAGAAATTTCATTACCTTTTCAAATTCTGAGGTCAACATAAGCTGATTCGTTGTATTGCATTTTGGAGTATGTGACGCACTTTGTTCCATTCAATGTACTGTGTGTCGTTAACATAGGCTATAATTGTTGTTAGTGGTTATCCTTTTCTATTGTCAAGGAAGTTATTTCTGTGCAAAGTCCTGATATCTACATGCTTATTCTCATCATTAAGTCACTGTTGTAAAAAATTTTGACCTTTTGTTTTGTCTTTGCTGCTGTTACTTCTCTTATTTCAACATCTTTTTATTGGCCAGGGAACTCTTAGAGATCTGAACAAAGGAGGAAGGAATCTTTGTTTGGACCCAATCGAACCGGTATGCCTTGTGTGAAGATAATTATAACCTTTTTGTTATTGATAGGCCTATACCTTAGCTTTTGAAAGCCTTGATTAAAAACCTAGTTGAGGTTCTATGTCTCCTTGTCTTGTTCTTTTCATCATGTTTGCAACAAATTTATGAGCAATGATGTTTTATTCTCAAAATATTTTATTTGGAATTTGCAGGAAACACCTATTGACATTAAGCCTTCAATAATGGAAGGAGAGAATTTATGTGGTAACCAGGGTGATCATGTATGATATATTTTTGATATATTAGGAGATTGTTAGTTAATATACAAGCTTGGTAGTTTCCGACCTCTATGGTATGTGCAGGGATCCCCTGAAGATCCTTCAAAGGCTATAACAGGAGGAATGGGAAATCCTACTGTTAATCCAGATGAGAAAGTATGTTGTTGGATTTAGTTCTATAATAAAGTCAATAACTACATTGGCTGCGATTTTCTTTTTGCATTTTGCATAATGTATATTTGAGGGTGAGCCGTGGTAGCAATAGTAAAATTGCTCCCTTGTGACTGAAAAGTCATTGGAAAAAGCTTCTTTGCATAGCAAGGTAAGGTTGCATACAAAAATGGCCCTCTGCCAACCCTTGCATGCTAGAAATAGGATTTTTTTTTTCTATTAATGATGCTTAAGTTATTTTATTACATGATTGTTTCCTTGTAACATGCTTTTACATGGGTATGTTATGGCAGTTCCATGTCACTAATGAGGAATTTGTTTGGGAAGATGAACCCTTGATATATAGTACAATATTATTTTTTGGAAAAGACATCTGTAATAAAGTCTCAACAATGAACTTCCCTTCCCTGTTTCATCAGTCTTCACTTTCTTTGTTTTCTGCATTTTTGTTTTCATTTTTCTTGGGGGTGGGATGCTGTGTGGTTAAGGTTCATTAGTTTTTTGTTGATATTTTCCTCGGGGAATTGTTTGTACTTTTTATAAATTTTACTTTTGCATCCCTTACTCATTGCTATATCTAGTTATGTTTTGCAAAGCTATTTAATTTACCATGTCCATGTGAATTCTGCTCTCTAAGTCTGTACGGTATAGCATAGAACTAGTTCATTATATGTACAATGTGATTGCACAGTTAAACTATCTGTGTTGGTTACGCAGAATTGGTGTGGAAATACTGGAGACAATAACAATGGTTTACCAGTGCAAATTGTCAATTCTTCATGCAACCTTGATGAGCAGGTATGTATGATAATAAAAAATTGTTTATAAGTGACCTTTTAAGATACTCAATTTCACTAGGTTGGATCAGCTAATGAAGTTTTGCACACCAATCATCTTTATTCATGATCATATCTTTTATAATGTTATGCCTTTTAAGACTTTTCTTTCTTTTTTATAACCAAAGTTTTCTTTAGTTGTCTTTTACCTCTTTTTCGTCAAACCTTTTCAATTCCAGCCATTCTCCTTATAGGTTGATCTGCTGTTTATTTCCTCATATGTTCAAATCATCTTAAACCGTGCCTCACACATTTTATCTTTAATAGGCATCACTTAACTTTATTATAGATAACCTCATTTTTATTGGACAATTTGATCCAAGGCTTGTCACTCTTCCCCTGTAAAAATGGCACAATTCATGAGCATGTAACTAACAAATTGAATATTCTTTGTGCGCCGACAAATTTAGGGGTTAGATCTTTTTATTACGGATGAGGATTTTCTGAGTAATCTACAAAATCTCTCACTAACTATGTTTTGTGATCTGCAGGGACCTCTTGACGAGCTTGCAAATACTTCAGAAACCGGAATAGACATTCCTGCTAACTTTGTTTAGTAGTAGGTATCAGATTTCTAGTATAAAAGAATGCTATGTTATTCTAGATTCTTTTAGTTATCCTTTGTTAATTGCAGGTTAAAAATGATCGACTATCTTTGGAAGGACGAGGAAGTTTGGGGGGGGGGGGGGAATCTTGTAGTTTCAAATGGCTAGCGAGGAAGGGTCCGGGGGGTCCGCCTAACAAGATAGATGTTGGGGGGTTTAGTCAATGTTGATAAGTTATAGGATGTTGATTGTGTATTGAGGAGTTGCCGAAAAGTGTGAATGAAATGCTTCGAGTGTCTTTAACCAGTCTTTATATATAATTATTTTCGAAGGCTATGAATATGATTGTATTGTTTGGTGTGCATTTGAATATCTCAAGTGTTCTCTCTCGTTTTCTTTTTTTTATTATATATTATTTATGGTGGTAGCCATATGCACTGGGGAATGATTGTGATGTCTGGTAGTAAGCTTTGAGGGGGCAATGATTGAAGCATGGCAGATGTTGGTTGGGTATTGGCTATTCCGAAGGAAAATGTTGATTCAACATTGCTTGCCGGCATTTAGGAGATGTAAAGCTAGAGAGAGACTTAAGACAGAGAAATGCACGGCATCATGTGGACAGTACTTGAATTCAAGTAACCCAAAAAAAAAGCATTTCCTCATTTATTCTATCATCAACATATACGGCAGCTGTTGCATCAAATTGTGCATGAAAATTTTGAGGAGCCCCTCCAAATCCCATTTCTAAGTCACGCACACAGGAAGATTGATGATCGGTGATCGGTGACTACTGATACATACAAATAAATAAGAGAGAACTGGTGGGGAGAGTGGGGATAGGAGCCCGCCATTGCGCAAAAAATATACAACTCGTATATGTGAATGAGGGATGTAGATCTTGATTCGCTTGCGAAACAATACCTTCCTCCCACTGCTGCAAGCAAAATCTACAGGCCTGCTATTATTCGAGGATGAACATATCTCGTCTTCTTTGTGTTCATCCGAGGAAGTTGCCAAGTCAAATCGATTACATCCTCCTCCTGCTTTCTATTCCCTGGTTGATTCTGGACTTGATAGAAAAATGTGAAAGTATCAAGCCGCGCAGCCTTCTAATCTACTAACAAAATACCAATTTCAATGGCTTCATGAACGTTTACTCATGGAAGTCTTCGTAAGGGGAAGATCCAGATGAAGAATCACTCTCATATGGCGTGCCCTCCCTTGGTGATGATGGAAGCGAACCTCTCTGCTGTGAAGATGCACCTGATAATACACAAGGAACAATTATTAGTCTTCATCTTAGCGAGTGCCTTCATGATTTTTAAACCCTCCCAAGAACCCCACATAAGAGGGCTTTTTCTTTTTTTTTTTTTTTTTTAAACATTGATACACAGCAAGGACCTTTTATAGCAAGTCAGAAATTATAATATCAACATCTGGGAGGTGGTGTTAACGACTGCAAGATGACATCCATGTGAATGAAAATGCTTCCACTGGCATTCATGGTATCATTCCAAGGTCAGGATGTTATGGAATGTTTTAATGTGGCAGATATAACAGTTCATATTAGACACGCGTGAAGAAAACAACTATCACAAGCCTTAATTCCCCCAGGTGGGAAGCCATGTGAAGAAAACAAATGTAAATAAGGAATGAGGGAGGGTGGTGGGGCACAAACCTTTTTGTCCTCTTGACCGGAACTTTTTGGTATGCCGTCTAATGAGCTTCTTCGCTTTTGTTATGGTCAGTTGCCTGGCAAAGGGAGAGAACTCTACATCACTTTCACTCCATTCACCACTTAACTCATTCTCTGCTTCACCCCTCATTGTCCGAAGCACAAATGCCTTGGCCTTGCGGCGCTGAGAATTAAATAGGCCCCTTATGGAGGTGACAAATCCATCACCTGCTCCATCACCAGGGCGTTTAGCCCATGATATTGGGTATTGCCCAGATTTATCAGCTGAACCTCCATCACTGTCGCTAAGATTCAGATCATTGTCTGGGACAGCAGCTGCGCTAGATTCCTTTTGACTATTTACTTTATCTTTAAACTTCTTGCCCTGCAAATAAAGTGAGGAATATGTGAGGGCTGCATGGAAATTGCTTGCCAAGCAGCTGGAAACAAGTAATTTAATCTGAAAATTTCTCAAGTTGGAAGACATAATGCTTGTCAGTTTACTAGCTATAAAAAGTAACTAATATACATCAGAAGGTTACCCAAAATAGTAAAAATAGTAAATAGTCATTAGTACGGCTGTGAAGTTGGGGAGGACAGGAAGTTTTAGAATCTTCATATAGAAACATGATCAGTTGGGGACAATTTCTTGCTACAGTGAGCCATGGAGTTGTGCAGTCAGGACCGTGTGTGTAAAGTAGGGACAGGACATGATGGTGGGAATTCTGATGTTTTGTTATGGTCTGTAGGAAGACTAAATTACTCTGCACCAATTAGGTCCCATGCTTCCAGCCCTTGAGGTTTTTGGAAATTATGGTGGCCACTTATCATAGTTTCTCAGTTAATACAACAGAGAATTTCTTAAAATGACAATTTGACACCTTGAACTTGTGTTTCTATGCTATATAGGTTGGTTACACTATCAACCATGTAATAGAAGACAACCATATCAATTATTATTATTTACCACCATCTGATGAAACTTTCCCATATAAAGAATTAAAGATGGTGTCGAACATTATCTCATCATTCCTAGCTAGAGGGTTGTGACAGGAAGGGCATCCGATGTAAATTTTTTCCACATTGTTCTTTTGCATGGACTTGCATGTCAATGTGACTTTTTACCAGTCAACTGACATTGTGAATGTTGTGCCATAAACTTAACTTGTTTATAAGGTGCAGTTGATGACAATTTGACACATTGGTCGTCAATGTGACCTTACCAGCTTATCCTAACCAGTTTGTCTCTTCCCTCTCCTTGTGGAACCTGCAACCCTTTCTCTCCTTGCCAATCTTCCCTTTCATTTTTCTCTCTCTGTTCCACCGTACACAGCCACATCTTCATCCCCAAGCACCAGCTCCCCAACAACCTCTCTCTCTCTCTCTCACACACACACACACACACACGTGCGCGCGCGCACAAAGAGTCCCCAAGCACCCTCTCTAGACCCCAATCACACAGACACCACACTGACCAGATCCCAATACACGATACTGCCACTTAATGTCATGAGACTCATTACAGACTGTGGAATGGGTTGGGACCCATGATGTTTGAGAAGAAATCTAATGCAAGTTATATATATAGATATACACACACATATCTAGATGTGCAAACATGCATGTTTTTGTTAGTACTTATGTATGTACACATGAGGAGAGAGAGGGGGGAGGGGGAGGGGACTGTTTTTTTCTGTAGTTGGAGAGAAATAGTAGGAAAGGAGAGACAGATGGGAAGAAGTGTCCCAGTGTAAATAAAAAAATGGTGTGTCAGATGTTCATGCTATTGTCTGAAACAAATTATTGTTTGGGAATATTTCCTAGTGTTTAGGTGACTTTCAATATGTCTTATCATATTTTGATGGAACCCTTGAGATTTCGATTGTCTAGCTAAGTTTCTTATTTTCTTAGGATACAGACTCATTTTGGCCATCTTAGTGGAAACATATGGGAATTTTATTCCTCAATACAAAGATAAATTTACACAGTCAATCTGTCTTATTGTTGACAGTGGGCCTTGGTAGTAACAATAAAGTTACTCCTTTGTGACTATGTCACAGGTTTGAGTTGTGGAAACATCCTCTTTTCAAAAAGAAAGGGTAAAGCTGCATAAAAAAATGACCCTCTCTCAACTCTCACAATGCAAGAAGTGCATTGGGAACACCCTTTTAACCCATCTTCTTGCTATTTGTTGGATGAGAGGAATGTTGAGGATCGCTATCATCAATGAGGCATAAAGGTTTTTCAAATGAAAAAGGTGGTGGCAAGCATCTGGTGGGTGGCAGGTTCCAGTGGTTGTCAAATAGGGCTGTGGAGTGGTTTTTGGTGAGTTGTATAAAGACTGGGACATAACAAGGAGAGGGTAGGATGTAATGGTGGGTGGGGCCGCAGTAGTAGTTTCATCCACTATTGTCATCGGGGGTGGCTGAAAAGCAGTGATGAAGGGCAGGGAAGTCTGGGGGTATGAAGATGTGGGTGGGTAAAGGTGCAGGAGGCCGTGTCAGTGAGGGGTGGGGAAGGAAAGAGAAAGTGGAGAGAATTGGGAAACAAATCTGCTAATATATTAAACTACATTAGTTTAAAAGGGTAAGCTTGAAAATTTAGAATAATTAATCACTGGGGAATGTTAACAGTTTTAACCAATTGAGCGAGAAATTCATAATCGCTAAGCAAATGTAAAGAGGGAACAAATTTCAAAACCTCAAGGGCAGGATTAAACCTCACAGGTGTAAATGTAATTTACTAGAAAATATTGATCAAGAAACTGACCTGTATTCCTGTGACAGACTTTAGGACTCCCCAAATAACATGCTTCTTAACTCGTGAGAATAATCGCCTCCAAGTTCCAGTAAAGTCAACACGGTGAAACGTATCCATTAGTAACCTTAGCTCAGTGACAGACAGTGGTGGTCCTTCATAAGTAACTAGTAGTTCAACCTACTCCATTGTTATGTAGATAAATCAATCAACAAAGAACGATTACAATAAGAAACAATGGAAAGAAATTTCAGGAGAACTTAATTGACCTGGCTTATCTTGATATTGTGGAACTCCCTCATTCTTCGAGGCCTTTTCTCATCTTGTGTCTTTCCTATCTTCTTTTCTTCATGGGAGGAACGACCAGATTTAATAGGTTTAGTCTCTTTTGACTTGTTTCTGGTGGGTTCATCTTTCTGTTCAATGCCAAGGGATACGCCTCTTGGAGAAGAAATGCTTGATGAATGAACTTGTAATACAAGTTCATTAGCAACAGATTCAGCTACATTTTCTTCCCAAGTTTTATCAAAAGAAGATGTTCGTCTTAGCTCAGGTGTTGAACCAGAAAAAATATTTCCTTTTATGTTCTGCAACTTCGATCCCTGCAAGTATTCAGTAATGGAGTGGTGATATATGGGGCTTGAGTCCAAAAGAAGTTATTTTGGTTAAGAGGATGCAGGCATGGTATGAAACCACCTAAGATTCTAAAGATCTTGCCCACAGAAAGGCCTTTAAGAGGCATTTGATGTAAAAATTGAATCACATCCAAGATTTCTCTCTGAGCATATTAGGATTAGGATCATGGAATGCAGAATAGGCTCCAGAAACTCACTTGCAAAGAATCAGCTTGAGTAGAATTCTGGCTAATACCAGAAGAGGTGTTTGCTTTGCAGGAAACCTCAAAATCTCTAGTTGAGTGGCTGCTTGCAGAAGGAGCTTCATGGATAGAGCCTTTCCTTACACGCTTTGCACCAGCAGTTGTTGAAACCTTCCAAACTTCCTGGATATGTACATATAATGCTAAAATTACATTGGTTCCTACAACAGACAGCTAGCATGTAATTCTCAATTAAAGGAGGACAAACCTGTCGCCGTTGGGAGTCTTGTTCTTCTTCTGGAAAAAAGTATCCCCATATCATAAGGTACAGTGTCTCAGATAAATGTATTTTTAGGGGGTAGATCTCTACCTGTAAGATAGAAGGTACTTCAATGTTATGCAAATTAGGATTGGGTCACTGTTTTCGAATATATCAGGACTTGAAAGATGAAGGAAATAGAAAGAGTCCTTCCAACCAGAGAAATTCTTCAGGAATGGGTCAACTGAAATGGCCAAATTCAAGCAAAATTACCAATTTCATGTGCAAGATCAATATTGCACAAAATAATTTTCTAAATTTAGGTTTAACGCCCTTAAATAAGTTTACACTTAAAAGTATACTAACTGCCAATTTTATGTATGGGCTGGTAAGGGGTGTTAAGTCGACACCTTTTTGGGAAAATGCATAAATAAAAGGATGCATTTTATTAAACAACACTAGCACACTTATTCTATTGTTGACTCCCCCTTAAACCAAGCTACTATTTGCAGGCAATATATATATATATATATATTTGCGCTTCATAATTAAACAAAAAGGGAAAACACTATGGTCTCTTGCTCTCTGTGCTAGTGAGCATGTTTCTCTCCACTTTTTTTTTTTTATTTCTTTTTCTTTTAATACCAAAGCAAACACTGTAAAGGTAGTTTATGCTCAATGCTGTTATTCATCCATCAAACAAACATAAAAGGAACTTTGACATAATTGATTAGAAATAATATGCTAATCAATTATGTCAAAGTTCCTTTTATGTAATATGCTAATCAGCAAGGAGATCTATCAGGTCCTACTTGTTGTGGCCACAACTTCTAACCAAATGATTTTGAAGAGAAGCTATTACAGAGCTGGCTAAAGAGTTCAATGCTATTTGTTTTTACTAAATTAAAAAAAGTGCTTTTAATTATTCTCACAAAAGGACCAAAACTGATGCGTGCTTGAAGGATCTTTTTGGGAAACCAAAAGGATGTAGCCAAGCACACAATATATGCACCAAGCGGGCCTCAAATCTTTTACAAAGAAATTTAATTTTGTAATTTTTTTTCCCTACCAATTATACGGTTATGATACTGCAGGAGGAGGTATACTTAACATCAGCCTCCTGGACTCAGCTATTGCACATATTTTGATGTGGATACACCAGCACTGTCTTTGGCAGGAAGAAGTCCCAACGCTACTTTATAGCCTTGCATTTTCCTCCCAATCCCTAATTTGTTTATTTTTATCTCAGTCACCAATCCAAACTTTTGCTCATGCAATGTGTTTCACCTGCTAACTTTCATTTCATTTTGATGGATCATGAAGTTTGGCATGTGGGCTTACCATAAGGGTAAAAATATAATTTCACCCTCATTCTCGCCAGAAAGGAAGCACATAAGCCAAAATTAAACGTCTACTGGGAAAACCACAAAATAATAAGATTGAAATTAGTTAATGACATTAACATGTAAAATAAAAAAAATGTAAGTATTAGCATTTACAACAACTAGAACAAAAGAAAAGTTAATTACACTTGAGCAGAAAACTAAAGATAATATAGACTAATAACCACTAATATAAATAAAATAAAAATTAATTACTAGAATGATAATATTGTAAGAATAATAATGAATTACTAATATTAATCGACTTTAATCCTCACACAAATAGTAGTACAGAGATTAACTGAATGTTAATAAAAAAAACAATAACAACCAATTAATATGATTTAAAAAGTAATGAATTGTCAATCTCAGATTAATATTTAAAATAAACTCACAAGAAATAGGATGGGGAAACAGAAGTGGGGGAAATATAGAGTAATGTTTTTCTTTCTTTACTTTTTACTTGGTTTTATTTATTAACTAACTACTACTTAAATAATTAATTATTAATCTCTAATCAATACTCAACTCAAGCTTGATAACACCAATGCTATAAAAAGAGATATTGGTGGCAATAAAAGAGTTACAATTATTTTGGAAAATTACAGTTCTGGTAATCCTTGGGTTCTATTTATTTTGAAGTTTGGAAGATTAGAAAATAGAAATATCATGTTTTTATTTTCTTTAATTGAGATCCCTGCTTCAATAGTGTTTTTGATTATATAAATAACTCACAATGTAAAGATTTTTATTCAGATTTTTCTTTTTTAAATTTTCATGACTGAATTCTCTCTCCCTCTCTCTTCCCAGCTTCACCTATTCATTCCCTTCTCTTCTCTGTCTGTTATTCTTCTTTCTTCTCCCATCCCTTCATTTTCTCTCCTCTTCCGCCCTTGTGGTGCTAGATCAGATGTAGTAGGGGGGAACTTGGAATCATGTAGATTTTCTTTTTCCAATTTTTGTATGTTAGTTAACAAATTTTAAGTATCAACTGGTTATTTAACATTAATAAGTGATTTTTTCTTCACAAAAAAAAATATATTAATAAGTGATTTTTAATTTGTGCCCCTATACTTTCAATTTTGCCTTGGTTTGTCCCCCTTTAGTATGAATCAAGGGCAAGTTTTATCCCTTATAGTAAATCCACATGCCAAGCATATGGCCTTCTTCCATGAAAATGAAATGGATATTTAACAAGTGAACCATGCTGAAGCATTACCAAAAGCATGGGATATTCACAATGCAATTGAAAGTTTTCGGACTATAGAGGTATTAGGTGCAAATTGTAGGGGACAAAATTGTTATTAACCCAAAAACATTTCAAGATGAGAAGCTATTGGTGATACACTTATGCTTTGGATGTAAGGGCTGTTCTTGTTTTCCTGTTGGCGGTGTTCAACATCAAGCTATTGTTGGATTGGTTGCCATGACTCTTAGCAAGAAATATCACAACGACCAATAATGCAGCCTATATTGATGCAAGAACATAAGAAGCCTGATGCTCCTGATGTTTAAGGTTGAACACTGACATTCTTCTAAGAGTTGTCGTTAAGGATGGAACTCTAGTTATCAGGAAAAAAAAAAATCCTAGTTACCTGGAAATTTTCAATAGGAGAGTTTCCATCCTTTGGAGCTCCCTGCTTTGCATCCACTCTAAGCATTACTTTTCTGCAGCAGGAAAGTAAATGTTATCACTTCCGATCAGAAAAATGTGAAGGGTGTGCACAGGAAACCCATCTGCTGGAAAGAGAAGTCATACATTGACAAAAAGTATTGAGCATCGCAGATAAAGCCTTGTAATTTAAAGCATGTAGAACAAAATTTCCAATATTGCTTTTACATGCCATACTCAAACGCTTAACCACAAAATTGGTTACCAATTAAGTATGACTTTTCATCTTTCTTTTCCTCTTTCTCTAGTAAATAAATCCACAAAAAGCACCAAGAGGAAAGCAACCTCTGTATATTGAGAGTATATATATCAAGCAAAAAAGTCATGTCCAACATTCAGATCTAAGAATCTACAAAAGAGAGTTAGGCAAAATTTTATTTCATCCAAAACTCCAGAAATGAAGACGGCATGGCAAACACCACTTTAATCTCTGTACAACCAACCTAGAATCCTCAAATGTCCACAAACACCAAAACAAACATAAAAGATCACTTTCCAGGCCAAACACATCATCTTCAAGTAGTAAGCTCTATATCCAACACACACACTAAAAAAACAAAAAATGGAGGTTCAGGGCGAGGACAGGGACATATAATACAAGTAAGGTTGTTTCCTATCCTCTTTTCTAAACTGTAAATGGTCAAATGGAGCTAAAGACTGTTGTCCACGTGAAAGAGCACTTTAGTGGGAACCCTTTTTCAAATACCCTTCCACCTCATAATATCCTCCACAAACTGGAAACCTCCACCTGTAAAGTAGCATAAAAAACTCAACCAAGGGTTCTTAGAAATACAGAACACGAGAATATCAACAGAACTATAAGAACTTTGGGATTACCAAGAGATCAGTCCATAAGGACAAGTAATTTGTGTGTCCATCCTATATAATTTATTTTGACAGCTAGAATATAAAAAGAAACATAAAAATGTGCTGTTGAATTTTATAAAAGCTGCATATCAAAAACTGGAAAGAAAATTAACAAGTCATAGAAATGCAACAATTTTTTCCCGGGGAAGGGGGCTAACATATAGGTTGGTAATAAGTAAATGCAAATAGGCCGAGAGGAGTTCATACTTTCCCCATTCAGCAGGAGGATTCCAAGGTGCTAGAATCATGTCAAACTTGGCATTGGGCAGGCAATTTCTCACAACAAAACACTTTGTTGTAAACCGAGCAACACCAAAATCTTTGTAATCCCTGTCAAAATCATATATCTGTATAGGCATAGAAAAGTATGAGATACACTTCAGTGAACCAAGAACTTTACAGGTGAGACTAATTTATGTCATGTATATCAAAGCAATCATGAGGATTTAAATCATCATTTCTTGATTATCAGAGAGAAAAAATGAGGATTGAAGGTAAGTCACTCAATAGTTTAAATTTCTGATAAAAACCAACAAGGAACAAACTGACCTGAACTCAAAATAAGAAAGATTTTTATATATTCAACAATGTCAAGAAATATTTACTTCATGCGATGCAAAGAGAAGTTTACTTCATAATATTCAATAAAAGACACTTCTAAATAGCAATTGCCAGGAACAAGGAATGTCAATGACAGAAGACAATATTTGACCCTTCTATGCAACAAACCAATTATTATCTTCAAATTTTTTAGATGGTTCCCCTACTAGAACTATATTCCTAGCTCTTTCATGTTGCTTCACCTAGGATGAAGTAATCAAGTATTAAATAACAAGGTGCAGCTGAGGAAAGAACACAGTCAATTATGCATCCAAATGCAGCAAATAACTTCTGTTGCGCCAGCCACTGTCCAATTGAGAGCCTGAAAGATCTTGACCATTTGACTTAAATGTCAAGGTTCATAGCAATAAAGCATTTAAATCAACTAACAAACCAAAACATAGATTTGTAAGTGCACTATAATCCTGTTTTCTCCTTCTCTCTCATTTAAAATTGGATTTACATAACAAATGTTATCACTAGATCCTGAATCTTTCCACGCTCAATGCTAGCTCCTAGAAAAATGTCAGTAAATGGTAAATTAAAATCCTAGTATGAACACATCTTTGTAGGGGCATTCAAAAGTCAAGCTTCGTCCCAAGTTTAGATGCCATACCTGTAAATCCAATCATAGCTTAATAATCAAGACATTATCAGAATAGTGACTAGGTTTAGAGTATTATCAGGTTTGATCTGACAGGTACTAAGACAAATAAAACTACAATCAATAGATGCAACAAGTAAAATTACTTTTGCTAGTGCTGTTTACCACTTATGGACAGCAAGGAACCGTCATATTTTTGAAGGCAAAGCTCCACCAGTGGAGTCCATTATTCATAGGGTCAAAACAAATGTATACAGAGTTACATTTTCTTTGTATCCGTCTGTTTTATCCCTTTTTGAGACCATAGCTATGGGTCTTTAGATATTCTATATTTTTGTTGGACCTGAGTTTGCCCAATGTTATTGTATAGTTCCTTGATCATTTATACATATTTACCCTTTGATAAAAAAAGAGAAAAGAAAGTAAAATTACTGTTTTCCATCCTATCAGTGTAATGCACATACAAGAAAGTAATTGATCCAACCAAAAAGACTAAGACTGTCGAACAAGAACTTCAAAAGAACCTGCATAACCAAAAGCACATAACATTTACTCCAGAGCATGGGCACATGTTTCCATCAAACAACTAAAATGTTTCCATTTCCCAAGCAAGTGAAAGAAAAACTAGTGGAATACTAAATTCTAGTGTTTCCATCACATCAGCTAAGTGTTTCATTCTCTGAGTGAAAGGAAAACTAGTGGATTCTAAAGTTCTAGTGTGTCCATCATACCATATTAGAGTAAGTTGTGTTGACACAAATTTAGCACACACAATAAATGTCTTTACAATTCTCTGAAGAATCTAAAATACTGCATTCTAACATACTGATAAAGTTTTTTCTAAATTATAAATTTGTAGCCACATAACTTCAGCTATAGAATTTTATGGTGCATCTCATGTACTCCTTGATCAAACACTGTGAATTGCAGGGGAGCCAATTCACCGTTTGGCCAATTTATTGGCTCCATTTTTGGTCACACTGTCCCAAAACCATCCGTTTACTTATAATTCCTTTCCATTCCAAGTTGCTAACCTAAGCCTGCTATTGTTGAGACTTTTCTAGCTCACTTGTTCAGCTTCCTTAGCACATATTTTTGCTACATCAAGGTACTTACTCAAATGAAAGTTGTGAATTATGATGTACAAAATAAGATGAGACTAATTCAGTCTTAATCTTTCCACAAAAAGCTGCTCAAATATTATTTACAACAAGTCATGTTTTGAAGAAATAAAAAATCTACGCGAATGCAAATTTTAAAGATTAGCATCCATAATCTTCTGGCTGTATGCTATGCTTATCAAAACTATGTGTGGATGCATCTAAATATATGAAGGAATAAATCATTCAGATATTTGAGACCAATGAAAACATGTATAAATGGTAATTTTGGAAGGTTAGTTCACAAAATCCATGGTAGGCTCACAAAAACTGCTGGACAACTAGGCACTTGTGTTGTTAACAATTACTCCAAAAGAATAAATGCAGTTAATAACTGAAGGCTGCACAGTAACTGAGGTAGTTCAACAATGTCTTCTACAACCAGACTAACAAGAAACTTCATTATGTATATCATACTACCATTTAAAGAATATGTTACCCGTGGTGGAAATTTTACAAGTTTTAAGAATCCTACTGTCACTAGATTTAGGAATTATTTTAAAGAAATCACTTCTCAAACAATGATCCAAGACAAAACTGATACTTTTCCTGTATACTCTAGTAAGATAGAATTTAACATATTCACTCACCATATCATTTATTTCAGCTTCAGCACAAGATTTACCATCTGCAAGCATGCTCCAGACCACTTTGGTAATTTGCATAGAGATACGCATGGCACATGATGGAGTCTTGTTTTTCTCTTTTTCCATAAGGTGTAGCTGGGCAGCTTTCTTCAGAGCTGTCCTTAATGAAACAGAAGCATTCTTTCTTAATTTTTTTGCATTCCCGAGCTCCTTCTTTAGCCAGTACACCTGTAGGTGTAAAATTTCAAGTACTCAATGACAAAAATGCTTCAAGAACTAGCAAAAAAATAAATAAATAAAAATAAAATGCACACAGTAGGACAAATATATAGCATGCATATTCCAACAAACTTGATATCACAAAAAACTAAAAGCTGAAAGGTGTTACTGATCCATAACTTATAACTAAGAAAAGGAGCAGTTGATGGGAAGACAGAGATTTTCAATCTCAGAAAAACTCATGAATGTGCCTCCAAATGTTTCCATTTTAATTTCTGTTCTCTTACAAGCAATTTTAAATGAAACAACTACTGTGGGCAGAAACTCCAAGTTTTAACGCATAATTTGCTAAAACATTAGTGAAACAATAAATGCACCAGTGACTCATAAGTGGCATTAATAATCCAACTCTAGTGGTTTTGCGTTAAATGAGTTCTGCATGCTAAATGGTGAGCTGGCATAGGAATGCTCAAGTATCTATAGAACTTTGATAATCTGTAGTAGACTGCAGTACATCAAATATAAGAAGTCCAAAAGTATGACAGAGACCAAAAAAAAAGTCCAGGGATCATCAGTAGAGAAGACTTATAAACCACTACTCAAACTTACTTTCTTGGACATCTGGCATAATCTCAGACGAGATACAGAAAATTTTCCAGAGATCATAAAACTGCTCCTTGAATTTAGTTCCTTGGATATCCCATAGGGCATAAATTTCAGGAGTTCCATAGTAACAACTAGGAAAACATGAAGGTTTTAACAAAAAGAGCATTCAATGGTGACTAATGGAGTTCATAAACATTCAATGTTATCTACATACAAATTAGTAACAGAACTAGTTTTTTGTTGAAAAATCGATCAATGCTACAATGAATTGTTCTCAATCCAATATATGAAAACTTCAAATTTTAAATTGACATGCTATATGATCCTATGAAATTCAACCTCTTTGTGATCATTAAGTTACACAAAAGGAAATAAATGCAATCTTCCCTGAGATAACTAGAACATGTGAGCCAACAAAAAATGAAAAAATATGCACTAAACCTATTCAAGGACCCACAACATGCATATGAGCATATAAATACATATATGTATATATGCTTTGTATAAAGGGGTTTTGGCTGCAGGTAGATTAATTCTTCTTTTTTTGATAAGTGAATCATTAGAAGTGTGACAGACATTCTTTTTACTAGTATGAAGTAGACTGTGGAGCGACACCAGGTCAATGAAAAAATAGTTTCAGTTTTTCAGCAGCATAACCATACTAATTTGTCTAGATTCACATAGAACTAGAAACCATTAACTAGAAACATCACTTAAGATTATTAGAGCCTTTAATGTAGAAATAATTCAAAGGTGCATCTCTCACCAATGTGGGCCTTCCACCAGTAATCATCCATATATCACCTTCTTTTTCCATGCATACATCTCCAGAAGTATCAGCAAAAGTAGACAATTTCTTTATGTCACCTGAAAGCAAATTCTGCTCCCTCTCTCTCTCTTCAAGATTGATTCTTGCTTGTTCTACCTCTTCAACACCATCAGGAACCACCTCATCTGCCTCCTCTTCAACATCTTCATCATCTTCAGCAGGATACAACAGACTACTTTTCCGAGGCCTGAATCATACACTTCATTAAATGACTATGGGAGCAAAGAAAAAATTGCATAACAACGTTACGTTTCTCTAACTGATGTGCATATCCCATTTGATACTACTTTTAGAAATAAAAACTGTGCATCCAGGAGATAAAAATGTGCTACATATTTATATTGCTTGAGAACAAATAAGTTTGTAGTCATAGTCTCTTGTATATGAAGACGTATCTCAAAAGACAAATTGCCTACGTGTTTGAAGATTATGGTTGATAGAAGGCATATACAAGGAAAAAAATAACCATTTTTCACTAAGCTCCTATCTAGCATTGAAATATTTGTAGCATTTGCTTAAAAAAGTCATAATTATTGCTATCTTTGTAAATATTATTTACTTGGAATCTTATTTGTATTTAAAAGAATAGGTACTTGTGGATTAAACAATCAATTTAGCATGTGTCAACTTGCCAACAAATTATCTAATTATAACCTTTATGTAGAAAGAGGTATATGCCTAAAAAATATTGAATTGTTCAATTGTTAAGGTTATATAGACATTTATTCAACTATCAATTCTATTTCCAAACACTTTTACATGTTTTCATTTCTTTTATTTTTTCACTCAAAGTTTCCAGAGCATTTCCATTTCCAAGCTACTGGAACAACGCATGAAAATGATATTCTGATCCTTGGGCATATATATGTTCATGGTCTAGGACAGCAATTCATAATAGAAATCAATTACCGCAACTACTATGATTTTGTGCTAAACTCATGCACATAGCAAACATAACTTCTAATCAATAATGCAATGTCACGACCCAGGCGTGGCAATGGCTTGATTTCCAATCCAGCTAGGATCAGAATAGGTGCTGCTCAGCACAGAGCAGACGCAGGAACGATTTTGAGAAGGAGGGGGGAGAAAAGAGAGAGAGGGAGAGAAGAACAATAGGAAGAAGTAGAATTCGGTGATTTCTCATTTCATGCCATCCATAGCCATATAACTGACTATATATAGGCTGCCCAAGGACAGATTCCCAGCCCGGCCGTTGCAACAAACAGCCAGCTGGCCACATGCATAGGAATATTCTATTTGTCCACTCAACTAATAAGGAAATACTGAAATAAAAATTACAGCAGTATAGCTAATGCAAAGAAAATTAAATTGGCAGCAAAATATATAGTATTAGAGCTGGTGACACGTGACATGCAAGTAGCTAGAAATTTATTTGCCCAAGAATGTTCAACTACAACTAAATTAACACTCTGAATTCCGATGTGATGTGTGTTTTTATCAGCCCGACAAAATAACATAAACTATTATTGTTAGCTATAGATTCGCTAGGAGAAAACAATAATGAAAAAGAGAAAGTAAGCAACCACAAGCGATACAAATGGAAGAGGACAAGTGAAAATGTTCCAAAGGAAATATAAAAACAATAACAAGAGAAGAGCATCCTCACTTTGGAAGCCGGGCAAAGAGAAGATTAGTCAACACATCAAGCATAACTTGAAACTGCCGAGATGTCATTGTTGCTGTAATATTTTGAGAATTGAATGTGAGCTCTTTCAAAGGCTTCATCTGCAGAAAAATTTTGATCAATAATTGCTTTCAATGCAAGCTACAATTTTGTATTATATAACACAATCTAGGGAAAATAGAAATGTGTTGTCCACCTTCAAGTCTGCCGTTCCAGCTTTGTGCCTTGTGTAGCGGAAATACATATCACAAGGCATAAACACTCTTTCAAGCAAAGCACCAGTACGCTTTACTTTTGGAGAGCTCCTTCGTATTTTTGGAAGCCACTGGAGTCCAGCCCCAGGGTCAACATCAGTTGGTGCAACATGAGCCTGCACATGCTCTAACATGACAGATAATTCCATGCGGTTCCATGTCATTTCAGGTTGACATTCTGGAACATGTTCATTTCCAGTACCGAGTGCTTGTTCAATCATTTCATAACCAAGATGAAGGACAGAATGGAATGACCGAGCTAAAACACGGCCACTAACAGCAGCAAGCAGAAATCTACCCTGTAAACAACCCCAAAAATAAGAAGATAGCATGATAGAAATATAAATTGCAAAAAGTTCCAAGATGTATTCCAGGTTCTACGATGAGTTTTTAGTAGATAAAATCAATATATTTTAGCAAGATAAACATGGGGAAAAAACTGTTGCTGGAATTAAAATAATTGCTGCATCTACATGCGCACCGTTTCAACCATAAACAGAGCTGTTCCAACTACTTGATGCAATGTTCTATTAGATTGTAATCTTGTGAGAGTACTTTGCAATTCTATCACACCTCAAAAGGGTATGATGATTGGTGGATGGAATTAAAATTATTGAAGTTCACATTTCACACAAAGTTCAATTTGATTGTCTCCTATTGCATGATGATGCAATTATGTCTATGTTAAAAAAGAGTATCATATCAATATGATGAGAACTTTCAGTCTTCACATGATATTTGTCAGAAATCTCTACAGTAACAGCTATTATGTCCTTTGTACTAAAAATTGGCCCCACCCCTGCTTCCTAACAAGATAGGGGTTAATTTGGTGATTAAGTTGTGAAGGGACGTAAGTGGTTCCTGTAAGTTTAACTAGGAAAAAGATTTCTTTACTTTCATGTCCACACATAAGGGCATCAGCAGTGTCTGAGGCTACCCACATTACCAGGGGCAGAGGAGGTTCTTTAGTACACAATCTTACCCTTGCTTTACAAAGAAGCTGTTTACACATAAAAATGATTTGAGGGAAAAATAAAAATCCGTAACCTAAATTTTGTAATAAAAATAAAAAAGATTTGAAGAAGCAAAATTTCAAACCATTACTCTCAACAAGCACACATGGTCAACAAAATAAATTTTGTAATGACATCAGTCACAAGCTGTTACTGTGGTTTTATCAATTTTCTTTTGTCAGGAAAATACAACTACAATGAGGTCGTAGCCCTAGTAGAATTTATTCCCACCACTAATTGTTGCTGTACAATTATGATGCATAAGACAGAATACATACAGTAAATAATGAAAGATTGAGAAACTTGTATCTCTGTGCATCATTAAGAAGATTCATTTAGTGGACAGGCATCCCCATAAACATATGAAGTTCACGCTAAATAATATTTAATTTCAGACAGAAAAGAGAATCCATATGCAAATCAACATGGCCAGATACCTTCAACAAAATGCATATAACCTAAGCAGAAATTTTATGCTATGTGATGGCAGAAGTATTTAATAAAGAGCAACGACACTAGGAGGTTCCCTGACGCCATCATAAACTTGGCTCTCCTAATCAGAAAAAGAAGAAAGAATATAAGTGCAGAGAGAGAGAGAGAGAGAGTATATTTCGAATGGTTGTAAGGGCCTTTATGCAAAAATGAGGCAAGGTACGTCAGATTTTTCATTAGATAGTAACTTAAATCATAGCTAAAGAGAGCTGCTGATGTCTTGCATTTTCCTATAGATTCTATAAATAGCAATTTAATGTATCCCACAAACAGCAGTATGATAATAGAAAAGGATAATTTCAGATCCATGTTTAATCAACTATGCTAGAATTCCAACGCTTGATCCATACAATTATTAGAGCCAGTGATGAACTTGTGGAAGCATCTAAAGCTGAGTTAAAAACAACTAAAGCTGCAGCTACGGAGTCTGGTTTGAAGGGGAGTGTGGAAGCATCTAATAGTTTGCTCTAACAGTTTGTTGTTGCTGCTATGTTTGTGTTCAAATTGATGTAGTTTATAGCTGCAATTTATGCTTTGATTATTGATGTCTAGTATAGGCAGTATTCTTATTTCCGACAATCAAGCTGCCTATATAAGTAGCTTACAGATCTTTTGTATGCTTTAACTCTCATTTTCTGATTCTCTTAATAAGAGTTCTGCTCAAGGTATTATTTCTCTCTCTCTCTCTCCCTCTCTCGTTATATCCTTGATCTAATACTAGGGTTTCTACATGGTATCAGAGCCTTCTGCTCTTCTCTAATGGCCTCTAATCAATCCTCCTCTCCTTCTCCTCGATCCTCGTCTTCTTTGTCGTCTGCTTCTCAAGCTGATTTCTTAGCAATAGCAAAATCCTTTAGCTTCATTCTGATAAAGCTCGATTCCAGTAACTATATTTTCCTCAAATTCTAACTACAATTCGAGCATTTGATCTAGTTCCGTTCCTTAATAAAACCACTCCTCCTACAAAAAGTCTGCCCGATCCAGATGGAGAAGATGCAGTTATCAATCCAAAATACTTGAACTGGACCCGATTTGATCAGCTCTTGTTGGGATGACTCTTCTCAACAATTGGCAAAGAAGTTTTAGCACAGGTGATTCACTGTGAATCATCTATCGAGGTATGGCTTACTTTAGAAAATCTTTATGCTCGCCAAACCATGCTAAGTCATTTCTATTGAAGCAAAAACTAAGATCAATCAAGAAGGATGATCACTCGATAAGTGATTACATTTTGAAAATTAAGACAATCGGTCATTCTCTAGCTGCTATAGGCGAGCCATTAATCGATAAAGATTTACTACTTGCAATCTTGAATGGACTAGATCATGATTATGAAACTGTGGTGAGCTTAATTACCTATCAAATGGATGAAATTGATTTGGAGAAAGTCCAATATTTACTTCTAATGCATAAGCAACGATTGTCGGTTAAAAATTCATCATTGAGTGCTTCCTCTTTGAATTTAATTATGCATGCAAATGTTGCATCATCTAATTCACAGAATACTACTGGCTTTGGTGACAGTAATAGAGGAGGTTATTCAATAAGAGGAAATAATTTTATGAATAGAGAAGGGAGAGGTCGAGGAACATTGTTCAATAGAAGAATTTATTGTCAGTTATGTGGCAAACCAGGTCACTTTGTTGACAAGTGTTACCATCGCTTTGATAAGAATTTTCGACGACAAGTGCCTAATCAAGGTTTTACTCCAGCAAATGATGGGAATCAGTATAATAACAGAGCTTATATGGCCTTCTTTAGTGATTCTAATGGAGCCTACATGAGTGAGATGGGTTCTCTGTTAGGTTCTCACGATGGAAATAACCCTAGATCCTCTACTTCTTCTGATACTTTTGTTGCTTAGTTTTCATTTTCAGATCCTTCTTGGTTTGTTGATTCCGAAGCAACAAATCACATTACATCAAACCTGAACAACTTATCCCTACACACACCTTATAATGGTGGAGAAAAAGTTGTCATAAGTAACAATAAGCAACTGCCTATAACTCATGTCGGTACAAATCAGTTGTATACTAACCTCAAACCTACTTTAGTCCGTTCAATTCCTAATGTTCTTCATGTTCCAAATATGAAGAAAAACTTACGTAGTGTTTCTCAATTAACTCGTGATCATAATGTTGTGGCTGAGTTTCACTCAAATGTGTGTTTGATTAAGGACAAAACTACTGGATTGGTGTTGCTCAGGGGACATCTTAAGGATGGGCTCTATCGGTTGCTACCAGCATCTTGGTTTGCTGTCAACAAGAATTCTGCCCTATCCCTAGAGCCTTTATCTGTTGATTAAGTTTTTCTTTCTTCAAATACATGTAATAAGAAAAAGGAATGTAAAAGACAAAACTCATTTAGTCATGAGCTGTCGAATCTTGTAAATGTTGCTCAAAGAACTACTGATTGTTAGCAATGGCATGTTAGATTGGGACATCCCTCCTTGAATGTTCACTCTCCAATTTGTCATTTTGTGACTCGTGTAAAGTTGGAAAGTCAAGTTAACTTCCTCTTTCTAGTTGGGAAATTACAGCTACAAAATCATTAAAATTGGTTTATTCAAATCTTTGGGGAGCTGCACCTATTGTGTCAATTGAAGGATTTCGATATTACATAATCTTTGTGGATGTGTTCACTCGATATACTTGGCTTTATCCTTTAAAACCTAAGTCTGATGCCCTTTCAGCTTTCACAATCTTTCACAAATTTGCTAAAATTTAGTATCAAACCAAGCTTCAAGCTTTACAAACTGACAATGGAGGGGAGTTTAGAGCATTCTTACCTTATCTTCAATCTAGTGGTATTCAGCCTAGATTTACTTGTCCACACACACATCCACAAAATGGTGTGACAGAAAGAAAACAAAAACACATAGCTGAAATGGGTCTAATAAAGATTGGTTGATGGAGGCTGCTACTATGTTGAGGTGTAAATCTGCTCCTTTCCCAATTCCATACTTGGGTTTCCAGCTGGGAATTAATCCAAAGAGGGTTGTGGCTTGGAAGGCAGATGTGGACAGGATTAAGAGTCGGCTGGCTTGGGGTGGGGTCCTTGTTGGCCAAAAATAAAGCCTTGCTCTTTAAATGGCTATAGAGGATGATTAGTGGGGGGGATCAGCTTTGGTGTAAAGTCATTGTGGCTAGGCATAATGGTATCTTCGTTGGAATCAATGATGTGGAGGCTAAGCGAAGTTTTAGTTCTTGGTGGAGGGGCATTGTTGACTCTTATTCCAGCAGTAATGATGTTCGGGCTGTGGCCATGGAAAGGGTTAAAATCCGGCTAGGTAAGGGCGATTTGACTTAGTTTTGGGAAGACACTTGGGTGGGTATCTCCTCCCTTTCAGGTTTGTTCCCTCGGTTGTATGCGATGTCCCTAGATAAAGGGAAGAAAGTGGCAAATTTGGGGTTTTGGGTGAATAACAAATGGTTTTGGAGCCTTAGCTGGAGAAGGCCGCTTCTTGATAGAGAAGAGTCTATCCGGGCTGAGTTGTTGAGAGTAATCTCCCAAGTTCATTTGGTAAGTGGGAGGAGGGATAGGGTATTTTGGTCGTTGGAAGCAGCTGGTTCCTTTTTGTCGCACTCATTCAATGAGAGCCTTTGCTCCCTAATGTTTGGTTCCAATGTCCCTCAAATTAATTCAGTGGCTGCTCGGGTTTGGGGCAGTCTAGCTCCTCCAAAAGAGGAGCTGTTTGTGTGGCACCATATGGGGTAAAATCAACACAAAGGACAATCTGGGTAGGAAAGGATTTCTGCAAGGGAATGATCTGCTTTGCATCTTCTGTGGCTCTATCCCAGAGTTTGTGGACCACCTCTTTGTCCATTGTGAGGTTGTCATCCCCACATGCCCTTAAAGTTTTGGGTGGAGGCTTTTTAGGCTTTTCAGATAGTTGTTCACCTAATCAATTGGCTACCAACTTCAACACATCCTTTGAACTGCTCTATCAAAAGCCACCTAACTATCAATTGTTGCAACCTTTTGAATGTGCTTGTTTTCCTTATCTTCGTCCCTATAACAAGCACAAGTTCGACTTTCATTCTACTAAATGTCTCTTTATTGGCTATGCTCAACCTGGCTATAAGCATATGCATCCATTAGGGAGAGAGTATGTGTCTTGAAATGTGAAATTTAATGCTAATGAGTTTCCTTTTCTTACTATGTTTTCCATTCCTTCTTCTGCTCCGAAAACTGTATCCTCATCTTTGGGGTATTCTACTGACTTTCTTCAACCTATTGTTACTTCTCCTACTTCTTCAACATGTCCTCAAGTAGCACAGTCCCCTCGGGCTTCAAATCAAACTAATATTTTTAGTTCTTAGGCCACAACTCCTTCCACTTCATCTTCATTACATAATTTATCCACTCAATCACCAGCCATTATTTCTCCTTTGCCCACCTCCAAGGCTGTTCCAGCCCCTTCAATTCACCCTATGCTCACCCGATCTAAAGCCAAACACCTCCTTGTAACCTCTTCCCTTCATGCCTTAGTGAGTAGCATTGAACCTAGTTCAGTTCATGAGGCTCTTTTAGACTCACAATGGGTTAAGGCCATGGCAGAGGAGTATTCAGCCTTGCAGCGAAATCACACTTGGGATTTAGTTCCCTATTCAAAGGATATGAACTTAGTGGGCTACAAGTGGGTGTTTCAGGTAAAATACAATGTTGATGGGTCAATTCTAAAATATAAGGCTAGGTTGGTGGCCAAATGATTTCATCAAACACCCAATGTGGACTATGCAGAGACCTTTAGTCCAGCAGTTAAGGCCCCCACTATCAGAGTATTATTCTCATTAGCTGTAAATTTTGATTGGGATATACAACAAGTGGATGTTAACAATGCATTCCTTAATGGAGACTTGACTGAAACTATTTAGATGGCTCAACCTGAAGGCTTTGTTGCCAATCAGTATTCTACTCACATGTGTTAGTTAAATAAGTCTCTCTATAGCCTTAAGCAGGCTCCTCAAGCATGGTATTCAAAACTAAGAGCTGTCTTACAATCTTGGGGTTTTGTAAGGTCTATATCAAATGCCTCCTTCTTTATTAAACAGACATCTACTTATGTGCTCTTTGTTCTAGTTTATGTTGATGATATACTGCTCATTGGATCGAACTCAGCAACTCTTAATTCTTGTATTCATGATTTGGACACACAATTCGCTCTTAAGACCCTAGGTTCGGTGAATTATTTTCTAGGGTTTGAAGCTTATAGAGATGGCAGTGGTCTTTATCTTACTCAGTCTAAGTATGTGATTGATTTGTTGAAAAAGGCAGCCATGCAGAGTTGCAAGCCATGCAGCACACCTATGGTTGCTGGAGTTTCTTTGACTGATGAAGGGGATCCTTTTCCTAACCCATCTTTGTATAAAACATTAATTGGTTCACTGTAGTATCTCACCTACACACGTCTAGATATAGCATTTACAGTGAATAAACTGAGCCAACTCTTGGCTAGTCCTAAGTCTCAACATTGGTCAGCATGTAAAAGGCTATTTCGGTATCTTAAAGGCACTATTGGTCTAGGTTTGGTTTTTACTCCTTCACCAAATGATTTATCCTTAGTGACTTACACAGACGCCGATCATGCTGGTTGTAAGGTTACTCAACGTTCTACTAGTGGGTTTTATGTATATTTTGGCCACAATCTTATTGTGTGGAGATCCAAGAAACAATTTGTTGTTATTAGGTCTATTGGAGAGGCTGAATATCGAGCAATTGCAGTTGGTGTGATTGAACTAATGTGGTTAAAGTCATTATTTGTTGAGTTGGGATATCCTTGTGTAACCCCTCCAGTTGTATGGAGTGACAACTTGGCTGCTAAGACTATGTCAGAAAATCCAGTGTTTCATTCTAGGACAAAGCATGTTGAAATCGATGCCCATTTTGTGCGGGAGAAAGTTGAAAGTGGTGAAGTGGAGATCAGATACATTCCAACATCTGAACAAGTAGCAGATATTCTTATTAAAAGATTGCCTAGAGAGCGGTTTGAGTTTTTGTGTAAGAAACTTGGTTTAAAAGTGTCACCTATGTGTGCTGAGTTAAAACCTACTAAAGCTGCTGCAACTTTGTTCACGGAGTCTGGCTTGAAGGGGGGTGTGGAAGCATCTAAAGCTGAGTTAAAAACAACTGAAGTTGCTGCTATGGAGTCTGGTTTGAAGGGGAGTGTGGAAGCATCTAATAGTTTGCTCTAACAGTTTGTTGTTGCTGCTATGTTTGTGTTTAAATCGATGTAGTTTATAGCTGCAATTTATGCTTTGATTATTGATGTATAGTATAGGCGGTGTTCTTATTTCCGACAATCAAGCTGCCTATATAAGTAACTTACAGATCTTTTGTATGCTTTAACTCTCATTTTCTGATTCTCTTAATAAGAGTTTTGCTCGAGGTATTATCTCTCTCTCTCTCTCTCTCTCTCTCTCTCGTTATATCCTTGATCTAATCCTAGGGTTTCTACAGAACTTATTTTGTCTCAAGATTGATAGGCCAAGACATGCCTGAGAGTTAAATCTAAACAATTTCATTCCCACCTATAAGTATTCTTTTATCTTTTATCTATCCCTACTATATTTTTCATTTTCTCTTGTATGCTTATAGATAGCTCAATGCATAAAAAAATAAGCAAAAGACCTTTGCCAATTAGTCAATGGTGGGGATAGTATTATAATTTGGACAAACCATGTACCAACCCCACTCCACCCAGAAAGTGGTGCAAGTTAATTGAAGGTTAGTGTGGGTCTAGGGAAAACACCATAACGTTACTGCTCAAAATTACAGCACTTGGCCTAAACCCACCTCAATAATGGTTAAAGTTCTAAACACCCTTATTTGTTCCATATTGCTTCAAATGCATTAGCATGTGATGCCCATTACTGCATTGCACTAATGGAGCCCTATCAGAGGACTAACTCTAAATCTGTTGACTCCTGGGACAAACTTTAAGACAGACAGGGACAGAGTGATATGTTCAAGAGAGACAATTATCCATAGAAAATTCAACAGTTGACCAAAAGGTAAAAACACCAAAAACGTGTAACCATATCTAAGTGAAAGAACATAGCTTTAGATATTTTAGTGAGGGCATAGGTGACAGTAAGGAGAAGAAGCTTTCTCAAGTTCACAAAGAGAAGTTCATGGCATCTAACTTTGATGGGTTAGCATTCACATGCCACTCCCAATGCAGTGAAAGAAAGATGGATTTAGCATTCACTTTTACCAATTTAATTGGAAAACAAAAAGGAAAGAACAGAAAAAGAATAAGAACAATAAATCCTTAATTTCCTATGAAAACAACTTACATTGGCTTCTTCTGAGTGAAGATTGAACTGTGGCTCTATAATGTTCACCATGAAGTGGCGAGTCCCCCCCTCCTCAGAGTCATCATTGCTTCCATATTTTGCTGGTGGTAAAGCAAATAATTGATCCTCAATTGAATCTTTCATAATAAAATGCCTCACAGAAAATTGAATACAGATTGCTACAAATATCTACAGTGTTCCAATACTATGATATTCAGTGAATAAGAGCCTAATGATATTAGATCTGTGGAAAACCATTGGTTATATAATAAAATATCCCAAATAAGACCATAAAGACAGATAGTTTTAAAAATCAGAGTCTGGCAATTTTTATATGAACTTGAGGATTACCAACTGCACCAGATGATGAGCTTTCTGTTTTAACTGCTTGCGGGGGAGATGTAACTGATCCTGCAGTTTCTGCAACTTGTGAAGGGGAACTGGCATCCTGAGTGGTTGAAGGAGGCTTTGAAATATCATTATGAGGCATTTCAGGTCTATCAACTACTTGGTTGTCCTCAAGCAACTTCCTCCGTGCATACTGCCGAGAGGGAGAAGGCTTTGGAGGTTGAACTGCCTTAGATATTCCACCAACAAAGGACCAAACAGCATCTCTATTCTCAAGGGTCCATAAAAGCTTGAGACCATAAACAAAAATACGTTGGCAGTTGTCAGCTATGACCACATTATAACCATCATCATCACTAGGATCTGATTGTGCATGTTCATCACTCTCACTTCCATTTTCAAACTCAGACCGGACATATGTCATCTCAAGATTTCTTCTTCCTGCTTCTTGCCATACCGATAGCCTAGAAGGATCAGCCTTCGGAGCTTGCCGTCTGATTGTAAAATAATCAGAGGATAACAGAAATCCATCATCACGATGCTTCTCTGTGCAGCCACTCGTATGATCACATTTTTCATTTATTGCTTTGTCTGCCGGTACAGACTTTGAACTTTTCCTTGTCATTTGAATTACTCTAGCAACAGTCATACTATCTTCTCTACTTATATATGCTTTTGGCATGTGAAGGTCAACACCCTGGTAAACAAGATCAAGAGGATCCCGAAAACATTCAAATGTATATTTTTGCTTACCCCGACTAAAACAAAGTTCAAATTTTAGTTTTGACATCTTAAAAGTCAGCCCTTTAGCTGGATCATCATCATCTAGGGGCATATTCCTTATACATGTTGGAGTTGAATCAATACGCAACATAAACTCTGTCATGACCTTGTCTAATGCCAGATTGCCGGACCTGGGAATTCTTGGAACTCCAAAACGAGGCCACCGTGAAAAAGTCCGCAATTTATGAGGAGGAAGGTAGTTCATGTTCCAGAATTTAGTTAACCATGCAAAATCATGAGCACCAACTGTTATAGTTGGTGAATCAATTGAAGCATTCTCTGACTTTGCACCATCAACAATGGCATCATCACCCATGGTAGTGGATTGTGATTGGTTGTCACATGATGAAAGAGAACGTCTAAGTGAAAAATCCCACCTTAGTGAAAGAGCAGTAGACCTAAAAGGATCAAAAACTTTTTCGCGAGGCACACCTTCATTAGGGAGTGCAAACAAATAATGATTCATGGGATTGCCCGAATCACATTCCCAGTCCATTTTCACTTCAAGAATAAATTCCGGAGCCTCTAAGAAAGCACCAGACCAGCCAATAGGAAGTTTTAAGCTGCTATTGCTTAGTAAAGTCTCCAAACTGCTTAACAAAATCTTAAAACCCTTGGTAGAAACATAAATGCGGCCATCTGACTGCTGGATTTCCATATGACCAGAAACAATTTGAAGTTTGTCAGACTTCTCGTACGGATCAGTCGTAGCAAGAACATCCCATCTGGTCTCAGACATGAATAAGGTGATGTTTCCATGAATGTAGTTTCTCATTTCATCCCACCATGGTAAGCTTTTTTCCTTTTTTGGTGGCTGAAGATCTGAAGGATTGGGGTTCCTAATGCTTAGATTAGCTCTGCGAAGTGCAACTGTAAAAGCATAACTGATATCAGTAAAAGATGGCTCAAAACCCACTCCAAAGCAAACTTCTGCTTTCTGGAAATGTATGGGCAAATCCATGTACGTCTTCATTGGTGGAGTAGTGCCACTGGCTGAACGAAGCATGGAAACCTTCCTCCATTTGCCAATGAAGACATCTTGGAGAATTTGGGGCTGAAAACATGTTGCCTGCAATAAAATTGGAACCATTCAATCACATGCTTCGATCATCAAGTATATAGTCATGTCTATAATATGATAGAAAGCAACAAAATATTTGAACCAGAGTTTTGAACTACTACTCCAGCCTCCAGGATTTCAATTTAAACTTATAAGCTTTCAGTTGCATAAAATGAAGATGGAATCCTTTGCAAGAGTCACAATTTAATTCTAAAGTACCATTCAATTTTCACATGGATAACTCCATAAAATGTCTAGTTCTCCCCTTTAGTTACACCATTTGGGAAAAAGTGAATAACGCTCTAACTTCAAAGGTGTTTGCACAATATGAAATCCCTAACATGCATATTAATCTGCAGAGTGCATGCCAATAGCTTACACTAGAACCAAAAATGCATCACCATTGATAAAAGTCCATTAGGGAATAGATAAAAGCTGCAGAGAAGATCTTAAAAATTTGTGTACAAAATCTCATCAAGATAATAATTAATCTATTTACATAGAAAAAGATGGACAGTAGAAAATTCTCTACTAGTTGCTTTCTCTTTGTTGCTATAGACAAATTAACAAATAGCCATCTTAGTAATTCAGGAGACTAAAGTGCCCAAGTGGTGTTGAATGATAAGAAACTAGTTTGGGTTCTATGGGCTGGAGGTAGATTAGTTTACTTCTCCCTCTCTTAGATGAATCAACCAATCAAGGATAATTTAACCATATGCATAGACAAGAGAAATACAACAATCACAAAGGAAATTGATTTTACAGTAAATAAAAAAGCCAATCTAGTATATCAAGTTTTAACTAACTTCAAAGCAAACAACAGGATTTTGAATTAAATAAGTTGTAACACTTAAAGGCTATTTTCATTCCCTCTGTTCTCCAGAAGAGGACCAAAACAAAAAAAATATCAAAGAAAGTCAAATATGGGAGTTGAGTATAATTTTTTAGAACACCTACTGCTGCCTTGGGGGTATCTGTAAGCAACTTTTAAACCTCAGGAGAGATTAGTGCAATTTATCTTGTTGTATCCCACCATTTTCATGAAATCATTTAGGCAGATACTCACATGACAAGTGGGGCAAGTACAAGTAAAAACAAACTGAGAAAAAATAAATGATAAAGCAGAGAAAGCAGACAACAGCACCAAGGACAGACCTGTTGAGCTAGCACAAGGTGACCCTCACATCTACCAGACGTTGCAGAAAAAAGAGGTAATGTGTAGTTTCTTAATTGAACAACAAGAGTGCCTGTGCGCAAAAGAATGCTACTCCCATAAAGTCGAGAGAATGGTATATTATATTCTCTACTGACAGGATCAAGCTTCTGTACAAGTTCTATCATTCCAGTATCACCACCTGCAATTCCTGTCAAGCTTACATCTAAATCTGTTGCAGAGATAGAAAGAAGAGAAGTTCTGGCAGTGCTAGGCTTGAATCCAGCCTGAAACCCTATCTTACTAGCACCTGATCCTTCAGATGGCACAAGTTTCTGACATGCCTGGTGATATGACTGGAATGTTTGCTTATAAACCTCCTCTTGCAATTTTTGAATAACTGAAGCATCTTGAAGATCAACTTCCTCTCCATTATAAAGAATTTTACCTTCAGGAGTGCCTTCCATTGTTTCAGCTGTTCCAGGGCATGAACTACCTCTGGAAATAAGGTCATCTAGAAATTTTAACCTGACAGCTAATTCAGAAGCCTCATTCTTCATTAGGTGATAGTGTTCGTCAAGCCAACCCTGTAATGGTTCTTCCTCAATTTCAGCAGTTAGTTTACGTATACAAAACCTCACAGATCCAAATTTTGTTGAACTAGGTTTTTTAGGTTTTGCACTTTCTTTTTTTATTGGAAATATCAATTTTGTTTTAGCAGCAGTGACAAGCTTCAAAGCTCTCAACATCTCCTCAACGGAATCATCAATGGCACGCAACTGCAACCTGTATGGCATGCAAATATGGACATCAATACCTTGAATAACCCAATCCCATGCAGTGGATGCCTCAGGTTTTGAATCTGAAGAACCTCTTGAGACATTAGGAATGCGTGATATTTGCATCCGACTACTTTTGAATATTCTTGCTTCATTGAAACTAAGAATAAGTCCTTCAAGAAGCACTCCAATAGAGGCGTTCTCAGAAAAAATTGATTGAATCTGAACCATAGCATCAACCCCATCTCCAACCTCAGCAGATATACTCAACATTTCTACATCAACGGCAAAAAGAGATTCCTTCTTTTTGTGTTGCTTTTCGTATGGCATGGACTCTGTAGAGGTTTCTTTCATCTGTTCATTACCTCTAACGCTAGAAGTGTCTTCCATGTGATTTTCATCAAGTCCTTGAAGCTTCTGATTATGTATGAGTAGCTTCAAGTGCAGCACAAGCTCAAACAATGCTATATGCACATCAGGCTCCCATCTGACTGTAATATCAGTAGCACTAAAAAGAGAGCAAATGGCAATCTCTTTAAGACCACCAGACCTGCGTACTAATTTTGCATTCTGCATGTCAAGTAATGCCACTTTTGTGCCAGGCATATCATCTTCCACAATTTCCTGATAGGTAGATCTTGCTCTTTCAAGTTCCATCTGTGTTGACTGTTTCTCCTTATTCATACACAGACTAAAATGAAAGATATCAAGAGATACAGAATATTTCACTTTCTTGCACTCATCAGAAATCGTAGACATTACACTTGCACATCGTGGTGTCCCATCAGCTGAGACACTAATTATAACCCGACCACCTTGAGATCCATAATTCACACGTTTGGGATCAGAAACAACTGTGTTCTCCAAGCCCGCATCACCACTTAAGTTTACAGAACACTTGTCAAGGTTAAATTTTAAGAGTTGAATCCCCTTCTTTGAAGGTTTAGACGAGTGACCTCCTCGATTCTGTGGTGGTTTTGTACTAGAAGCAGATACATTTTTCAATAAAGATTTAAAGGACATAGCTGTCAATATAAAAGATTTCATACGCTTCAAGGTCAAGAAAATGCCCATACCAGTCACATCAACAGAGAGAACCAATTTACTCTTAGAACCATCTTCTTCAGGTGGTTCTATGTCCTTTTTGCCACAATCCAGGCTAATTTTTGCAATATGCATTAAAGAACCTGTATTTGTTTCTACATCAAACAGGCTTTCTTTTACAATTTCTTGATATTCATCAGCCATGTGCAGATTTAGTTCACCAAGTTCCATGTGTACTGAAGTGTCTGTACTTGAAATATTATTGGCAAACACATGTGATGATTGGGAGCAACCCTGCATAACAAAATCAAAAGAAATATGCTTGTATTGCTCATAATGTTAAGAGGTGAAAAAATGAAGGTATAATATCTGGACAAGTACTTCATGGAATGGGGAGTTTTTTTTTTTTTTTTTTGTGTAGAAGTAAATTAAAGAGATGTGTATCATCAAGCAGAAATGTATGTAAGAACTTGTGGAGCAGATACTAGGACTTTTTCAGTTACAATTGGACTATATCAAGGATCTACACTAAGCCCTTACTTCCTTGCATTTGTGATAGATGAACTCACAAAGCACAAATCAAGAAGGCATACCTGGATGTATATCTTATTTTCAAATGTTATTATCTTGGTAGATGGGACAAATAAAATGTATTAAGTTTGAATTCTAGAGGAACACCTTAGAATCCAAAGATGACAAACTGAACAAGTCAAAAACCAAATATACAATATGTAAGTTCAATGAAAAATTAAAAATAGAAGTATGCATGCTGTCGTGGTTAGACTTGAAGATCAATTTAAAAAAATCAGTTTACATATCTTCAATCAATTGCCCAAAAAGAAAAAGAGATTATTGAGGACCTCACCGAATTAAGGCAAGACAATTAAAGTGGAAAGTACATCCAACATTATATGCAATTAAAATCCTTTTAAAGCTAAAAAGCGAAGATCTATAGGACAGCTGTAAGACCATTTTTGTTGTTGGCTCAAAATGTTGAACAGTTATGTACTAACACTTGCAAATATGAGTGTAATTAAGATAAGGATCTTATGGTGGATTTGTGGTCATACAAGAAAAGACAGAATTAGGAACAATATTATCTGTAAGATTGGTATGGCACCAATTGAAGATAAGAAAGTAGTACGCAATTAAGATAGTTTGAACATGTGAGAAGACCAATAGATGAACTTATGAGGAAAGTGGATGGAATATAAGAAATTTATAGCAAAAAAGGTAGAGAAAGACCAAAGAAAACTTGATAGGAAAACCATAGACACGACATGGGATATGATGGACTTAACAAAAAAATATGGCCACGGATAAGATTATTGGAGAATTAGACTTAAGGCTAGAGATGTTATAAGTACAAGTAAATAAAGAAAACAGCCATAAAAGGGGGCAAACCCTGTAGTACAATCAAGCAAGATAGCATGCTAGGTTGAGCTTTGATCCTTGTTTGGCTAGAGTCGGATGGCTCATAAAGAACCTAACTGAATATGAGCCTAACATCTTTCAGCCAATTAAAGCTCAAACTCCTAGGTGCTCCACTTATCTTGGTTCATTGGCAGCTGTAATAGTCACTCCACAAACTTAAACCATATCAGACAAAGCTCTTCACCTATCCTCTATTGAATTTATTCATTGATTAATAACCAGCTGCCAAAAGATAAAGGCTCATTGCTGACACCAATTGACATAACAAATAGTCATGCAAATGCTATTTCTCTGTTGGAAATCTCAGAAGTACTAATGAGAAATGATCACTATGTGCAATTTTAATATCTGGATCTACATTATTGATTGATAAAAGGTATATATACAATTAAACCACGGAACACAAAAGTTTACATTTTGGCAGATGGAAATGCTACTATTATGAAGAAGACACTACATTCCTTTATGTCAACCTCCTATATGTAGGATCTAAATAATGGCTCTGCTAGCCCCGTTGATTGAACCGATGGAAGGATATTATTAAAGGCTTTGCAAAAAAACATAGTACATTAAAGGCATAGCACAGTAATGTGCTGGAAGAAGGCACAATTACCAGTATCTAACAACAATTAAAAAATACGAAAGAGACCACTTACATGATATAGAGGAGAACCCCTCAGACTGAAAAGCACAACAGTCATCTCTGGGGCTGAAACAGTACAAGTCCACATTAACCCTTTGGGTTTGGCAGACCTTGGCTTTTGAGGATTTTGGCTTCCATCTTGAAGTACTAAACTTCTCTTTTTTGAAGACTGCAGTTGAATCCATGGATTTAGTCTGCTCATTATGATGTTGCACCTAGTACCCCCCAGTTTAACATCAATTTCAGATCTGATAAGCGTGGTCGGCTGGAAAATAAAGCATCCTACATAAGTAAAAAGATGTGACAGAGAAATACAAGAAACCAAAGCTTTATCAAAAGTTGAGTGTAGAAAATCAGAATGATTCTGCTATATATTTAATGTACACGGCTGCATCCTCTTTATAGAGGAAAAGAATACAGCATAAGGAAACAAGCAATAAGGAAACTAATCTAATCTAATTACAAGGAAACTAATCTAATCTAATTACAAAAGGAAATATACACAAAGATACATATGAACATAATCAGGAAAGTTTCCTAAGCCTGAATTAGGAAGTATCCTAATTCAGACTTTGACACTTCTAGAAGATCTCTTCCTTGAGTATTTCCATGAACCAACATTGAGATATATATATATATAATGTGTGCACAATCTATCCGATAGGATAAATAAATAAATAAATAGCCAACTTATGGAACTAGCTGGCCATAATAGCTTTTTTCACACTGGTTATTCTTCTGAAGTGTAAAAATCAACCAAAGCAATGGATGTCAAAGAAGAAACATGTTTAGTTAAATTAAACAGTAAAATTGCTCCCTTGCGACTGGAAGGTCACAGATTCAAGATGTGGAAACAACCTCTTTGCAGAGAAATAGTTATAGCACTTGACATATATGAAATCACTTTTAAATGTATGATGTGCTATCCTTAATCTTTTAGTCTGTTGAAATACCATACATCCATGGAGAAAAGGCAGTGATCAATCTCTTTTTATATAGAAAAAGTTCAATAAACGACCTTTTATGTTTCCATTATTGTGATAAAAGAAAAAAAAAAAGTTCCAGAATAAAGTTTCAAAATGACATAACTTATGAAGTATATACACAAACCAAAAGATCTTCAACAAATAAAAGTCCTATGAAATCAATTAAAGAAAGGTGGCTAAAACCAAAAACACAATGCTGTAATGTACAATTTTTCTATGGAATCCCATGTCCACATAACAGCCCACACATACCTTCCTCAACCTCTCAGACTGGCACCTCATGATTAAACATATGCAGCACCAAATCCTGTCTAACCCAAAATCCTCCAAAGATTGCCTATGCTTTCTTCAACCTCTTACACCAGCACCTCATGATTAAAAAATATGCAGCCCCAAGTCCTGTGTAACCCAAGATCATACAGAACTTGAAATTTTTGGGCTCCACAAGATCCTTGAGACACACAATATTTTGACTAAGTTGAAATTTCATTTAGATAAACTATGCTTAAGATTTCAATCTATTTTGAAACTGGGATTGTCTTTTTCTTGCAAATTTCAAATGTCCAATTAGGCATTTACGTAAAGATAGAAACGATACTGGAGAGAGAGATACAAGAGAGATTGTAATATGAACTGCTGGATTCAAAAACTAAAAACAAAGAGTGCGTGAGCTGCTTAAATAGACAGCTTAGCACATTCAAAGGAGGCACCACCTCATTACAACTAATAACTAATTAAACAATAGCAACACATAACAATTGAAAACATGAGATATAAAACAGAAACATCAAGCACACGTTATAACAGAACTTCAGATGCTTCCACACGCAAAAAAGAAGGAATGCAACCGTGCAAATTAGGATTCTGTATTTTGATGCAGAGGACAAGCTCAAAAATTACTGGAAGCAGATCCACTTCTGTCTTTACCATTAGATTCTTGGCATTGATGGATGACTCTATTTCTGCCTTCTTTGCACACCCTAAAGGCTTGTGCCAAGGGGAGAATTTTTACCTTTCTTTTTCATCATTTGATGAAAGATTCAAGTGGGATGCTTGGAATGTGGATTAAAGTTAAGTATCATAGGCAACCATTCTGGTTTCTGATATTTTTGTTCCCATGACACTATTACCGCTCAAGGTGCACATTAGAAGTACTTGAGGTGTCTGCAATGTGCCTGTAACCTTTGAAGCAGTGCCAACATTGACTACAAATATGTGGAAACAAACTCAATCCAATGGGTTCCTAGTAACATTAATGAAGTCAAGTGCCAATTTCCCAGTGAAGAACCTGATGAAGAAACTTTCCCCATAACGTGTACCTCAAATCAAGTTGCAGAAAGCATGACATGTAAAGAGGAATAACATATGGCATGTTGATAATATGTTCTGCTCACAAACCTGTAAAGGAATGTAAGTGGAAGAAGTGACATCAAGTTTTAGTATCTCCACAACAGAAATGCTACCTTCTCTAAATAGCTGCAACATGACAAAAAGAAATCACTGTGAAGAAATGACCAGAGCATAGCAAAAATGTAAATTATAAACAGGGCATCCCAGTGCATGGGCCTCCCTGGTTCAAATTTATAGTTATATCCTTACATGAATCTCACTGAAATCCATTAGAATATCAAGGCGTGTACTTTCCCCCACATCTTCAGTAGACTGGGATTTAATGCTTTTCAATTGAATGCCCATGATGTTATTATCAACAACAAGACTATGTCTCCTGTGCTCAAACCTCACATCCAACTTGGGCAAACTGAATGATACCTACAGAACAAAAACAATAAATTTGTCAATTAACTTTAAACATCAGTGATTTCTAAATTCACATCCTTTATGCTGTATGTGCATTGTCCTTCCCACATGAAAAGGCCCCACAGTGTGAGAGTGTCTGAGTATATGGTCATTTAGGCTACAGCAGTCTCCCAAGTTTTCAGTGTTTATTCATCTCCATCTCAATGTAATACAAGAAAATGAATATTTCAAAACTAGTTCACAAAATTAAGAAGATGCTACAGCCATTTATCATGTGAAAATCCTTGTTGCTATGATTCTACCTTAGCAAAACCCATGCCATATGCAAGACCTTGTTGAAGGCTTCTTTAGCATAACTAACATGAGAGGCTCAGAGATTGTATAATGGTTAGGCTACTGGAAGCCTCTAGAACAATAGTATAAAACACCCACTAGAAAGAACTAAATCCTAGCACTGCTTAAAGCTTTGGCACATACAAAAGCTATAGGGGAGAGGACAAGGACAGGAAAGTCATCGCCAGTATCAAGCAAAATGAAGAGTGACTAGTTCCCTACCTCAGCAAACAAACAACAAAAATGCTGAAATTATTTCATGAAAATCCCCAAAAACTGATAATGCTTCTACAAAACTCAAATGTTTTCTTCAATTCCCTAGCCTCTTCTATTAACCATCCAGCACAACCTAGTTTTTGTAACTTAATCCTGTTTTCTTTCCTTTGTTTTTTCTATTGTTGATGGATCTGATCTGCTAACATCTTCCTTGGTTTCAAAATGCTTTTCTCCTAACCCTGCAACACTTTCTGTCAGGTTTACACTTGCAAAAACATTAACCCTCTCCCATTGCCATCCAACTAACATAAAGATATCAGAAAACTTGTAGTCATGAAATAAAAGAGAAAAAAAATGGTGAACAACTGTAAGTCCAATTAAATTTTTTGTGGACACGCTAAATATTCCTTCAATGCAAATGTAAGTGAATGTTACCACTTATGGAATTATGAAAATGGCTGGAGATAGAATATAGCATCTTCATAGGAAAATAAAAGGCTAAAAATAGTTTTAAAAAAGGAAAGCCAGACCAACCAGGGAATGATAACTTAGACATACTCACCTTCTCTGGGATTATAGGAGCATACTTTGTCAAAGATAGAGGTGCTGACTGCTTTTTCTCTGGAACTTTAGCAGTGTCAGACTCAGTGCTAGACTCTACAGCTTCAGTAGCATGAGGAAATGTGTTGGATGAACTTTTTTTCCTAAGAAAGAGCTCCTCATATAAATTTAAAGTGACTTCCCCACTTTTAATGTCCACATTCTTAATGATTACACCTGCTTCCCTGCAACCAGAATAATTGAGCTTAGTTAAACCAAGCACCATTAAATACAGTTAAAAGACTCTTCTTTCTTTCTTATTCACCAGAATAGTTAGTTCTTGATTTGGAGGAGAGTGATCAACATTATTCCACTTTTATACATAATATTATTCAATTTTAACAGCACTACATAGGAGATGCAACTCCAGCCAATGATAGAATACAATCAAGTTCATCCAGTTACACCTAGCTCAAGAAATGGGACCTTAATTGGGTATATGCCAGTCCTTTAATCACAAACTGACATGAACCACAAAGAAAGAAGTCAAGAATGACAATTCATAATTTAGCAAGGTCCAGTCATTCTGAATGGAGAGATCACCTTGCAGTTACATTTTTAACCTCTTGATTGGTAATCTACTGCAGGGCACCAAAACGGATGCACCAAATGTATGCAGGAAGCATACACCAACTAGCCTTTAACAATTAATATTCTACATAAAACTATGCAACTACAGCATTGTAACAGTCAAAAATTATAAATGATTCTTCCATTACTGAATCACGCCAATGATCCTAAGGAATCGAGAGAGAGATAATAACGCCCACTGAATTTCAAACTGGACCACCCTTCTCCTTCACAAAAAACATCTTGTTCTAGTTCAACCCCTTCAAAGCAACAGCGAAGGACAGGACTTGTTATCCTGTCCACCCTCATTCTAACTTTGTCTACCTTACAGCTGCTCAAAATATCATACTAAAAGATAAAGGGACAACAACCTGGACACAACTAGGCAATGGAGGCCATTATGTTTATACTAAAGGAAAATAAATCAAAGATGATCTTATTAATCTGAATCCGCTAGCAAAGGATGCAGCAATGAGCATGAAACTATCCCTTTCAACCACATTATAATCAAAACCTGAAACTGTGAGAAAAAATCCAGGCTCAATAATTGAGTCTAAGGAAATTGGAAGGCTGCCCCTTTTTACAAATAATAGCTACCTCAACACGCATCACAATCTCTTGGCTTGCACCTATGCATAATCTTGTGAAGACAAGTGGCAAGGCTAAAAGAAGAATGTTTATATTGGAGAAGGATGGATCTAAGTTTTTGAAATGTATCTGCTGAATCTCTCAAATAAAATTCTGTTGATTCCTTTAGGATACACAAAGGAAAGGATAAGGAAGGTTAACTAATTATCCGTTCTAGGATTTGGAGCTGATCTAATCTTTTGTTTTTAGAAATTGCTAAAATTAGCTTAGGATACTTTCTTAATTCTAGTTTAGGATACTTTCCTAAATTTTGTATAGGAAATCTTTCCTAGTTTTAACTATTGTAATCTTTCCTATGTTGTAATTCCTCAACCCTATAACTAGGGTTGTATTGTTGTGTCTAAGATATGAATGAAATTATTCCATTCTCAGATGGTATCAGAGCCTTCGTAATCTGCTCTTGTTATCCTGTTGGTTTGATCTAATCATTGTGTGCCTTCATTGCACCGTATTGTTTTCTTTCATCCTACTTGTTCAGCCATTTATCCCACCAAATATGTCAGAAATCTCTTAGACCACTCCATACATGGCAACAGGAGAGGCTGTCCCATTCAATCAACCAACCGGAAATCCTCCCACCAGTGAGCTACCAGGAAAGCATCATTCCTACAACTTAGATGGCAGAAACTACCTTCAATAGTCACAACTTGTAAGGACTTTCCAAAAAGGTCAAGCGAAGATACCCCATTTAACTGAACCAGCCCCCAAGACCTCAGATCCCACATTCACAGCATGGGATATCAGGATTCAATGATCATGTCCTGGCTTTGGACTTCTATGCAGCCTGAGATAAGTAAAAATTACACGTTCTTATCTTCTACAAAGGATATTTGGAAAACTGTTAAGCGTACTTATCCTAAAGTACAAGATGCCTCGGTAATATTTGAGATTAAGACAAAAATAAGTAGTGCCAAGCAAGAGTCATTGATGGTAACTGATTACTATAACAAAATGAATAGGTATTGGCTTAAATTAGATCACTATCAGGATATTAAGATGGTGTGCAGCAAGAACACAACCTCCCTTACTACCATACTTGAGCGAGACAAAATTGTAGAGTTCTTGGCAAGTCTTAATGAAGTTCTTGGGAAAGATAAACTTTCATGTCTCAATAAAGTTTTTTCTATGATCTGGAGTGAGGAGTATTGAAGGATAGCTATGCTCAATGAATCCAATGCTGAGGGGTTAGCCATGGTGACCAATAAGGTGGAAGGAATTAGATTCAAGTCTCAGTAGGGGAAGTCTAACTTGCACCCAAGATCACAAAATCAAGAAGGATTGTGGTGCACCTATTTTAAGAAGCCAAAGCACACTTGAGAAGCATGCTTTAAATTGCAAGGGAAGGAGACAATTCTGAGCAAGATGGGAGATTTTAGGAGTTTATCATCTAAAAACCAAGCCTATCTCACAAACAAGGAGCAGGAGGAAGCCACCACAGATAAGGCAGATTTTGCTACCACATCTAACCTGAGTCAATTAAATGCAAATGAAATCAGTAAGCTCAAGAGTTTCTTGAAGACTATTCAAGATGGGACTTGCTCTCTAACATAAACAGGAACTTGTTTTCACTCTAAATCTTTTACTGCCTCACAAACCAATAGGAATGATTTGTGGATTCTAGATTCAAGGGCTATTGATCATATGTCCTATAATCTAAATGTATTTGAAACCTATTAACAAATGGGAACTTCTAAAAGAATCACCATAGCCAATGGAACTCAATTCCTATAACCGGATAGGGAAGAGTGACCCTTAGTCATGCTCTTCCTATCCAACAGGTTCTACATGTTCCTAACCTATCTACCAATCTGATTTATGTCCATCAACTCACTAAAGATCTTAATTGTCGCGTTATTTTTTCTCCCCATGCATGTGAATTACAGGCATGAGAAGTAGAATAGGCTGTATTACTAAAGATAGAATAGGTTGTATTACTAAAGATCAACTCACTAAAGATCTTAATTGTCGTGTTATTTTTTCTCCTCATGCATGTGAATTACAAGCATAAGGAGTAGAATGGGTTGTATCACTAAATATCTTAATTGTCGTGGACACGGGGAAGATGAGGAGTAGAATGGGTTGTATTACTTGAAAAGGGATAGTGTTTTTACTAAAGGGGAACATCTTATGTTTGTCTGTTCCTCTCAATCTACTTCTACCCTCGCTGACATATGCCTTCAACATTATTGCCTTGGCCATCGTCCTTTTACTTTGTTAAAAACTATGTCTCCTTCTTTATTCAAGGATTTAAGTGTTAGCAATCTTCATTGTGATGTGCATTAAGTGTCAAAGCATCACCGAGTGTCTTATCCCATTAGTAATAAATTATCCTCTATTCCTTTTTCATTGATACACTAGGATGTTTGGGAACCATCTAGGATTCCTAACTGTTTTGGGGCTAAATGGTTCATATCTTCATTGATGATTGTACACGGATGACTTGGGTATACCTTTTGAAGGATAAAGTTGCTATTAATAATGTTTTACCACTCTTTCATAAGATGATCTCTACTCAATTTGGCTCTCAAATTACAAAATTGCGTACTGGTAATGCAAGGGATTATTTTAATCAACACTTGAATCAATTTTTCTAGCAAGCAGGAATTGTTCATGAGTCCTCTTGCATTGATACCCCTCAACAAAATGGGGTGGCTGAACGAAAAATGAGACATCTCCTCAATGTTACTAGAGCCCTTCTTGACCATTATCATGTTCCTAAACATTTATGGGGAGAAGCAATCTTAACAGCAACCTACTTAATCAACCAGGTTCCCTCTAAACTCCTAAACAATCAAAAGTCCATTTCAATGTTTATCTTCCTATTTTCCTAATATTGGTTTGCATACTCCTCTTCCTCTTAAAGTCTTTGGATGTGTCATTGGTTCATATTCCTAAGCATTATCGGGATAAACTTGATCCTAAGGCCCTTAAGTGTATCTTTCTTGGCTATTCTCCTACCCAGAAGGGCTACAAATGCTATCATCCTTCATCTAGAAAGTTTTGTGCCTGAGGATGTTACCTTTGTTGAATCTCAATCCTATTTTGGGTCTTCTAGTCTTGGTCACCAGGGGGAGAATATACAATGTGGCAACCAAAGTGTTTTTCCCAGCTTCGATTTGGTTCATGTGAGATCTATTAAGATAGAAGTAGTTGCCCAATCTGGCTCACCTGCTCACCCACACCCAGCTCAGGTGAGCAGGACTCACCCAACCAAGCAGAGTTGCCATCCCCGATCAAGTTTAAAGGCTCTCCCTATGTGTTCAAGAGAAGATCACAGCCTATTCTGCATCCTCAACCTGGATCAACATCGGTTTCCAGCCTAGGTACTAAAGTTAATCATCCCTTGATCTCTTCTAACCCTATTCCTAATGACTTGGATCTCCCTATTGTGGTCAAAAAAGGGGTTAGAACATAACACGAATGGTGGTTAGAGAGAGAAGTTCTCAAGCAATGTGAGTCACCCAACTTGGTGAACTTCACGTTGCTACCTCCTTGAATCTGTGAGTTCTTTTGTTCGCTGTTTGGGAGTCTTTCTGCTCATGAGAGTCTTTCTAAGAGGATTCATCCATTCTCTAGGTCTCACTTTTCTTGATTCAAAAATTTTGAATTTTGGAAGTTTCTCACTTCAAGGAAAATTTAGATTTTTCTGTAAAGGTTCCTGATTCCTGTTTCGGTCGGAGGTTTGGACATTGATTCAAGGTGTTTTGGGTAGTTTTTACGGGGCCTTGACTGCCAGGTGTGCGTCTCCAATTGTGGGTCCTCAGATTGGAGATGGGTTAATGCCTGTTAAGCATTTACCTACATGGCCAAGAAGAAGCAGAAAGCAGCTATAAACGAAGGCCCCACTAAAGATGTTGTTCTGAAAGCATCCCACCAAGCCTTGATCTTGGAAAATGCAGACCCTATGAATGTCTCGCAGTCGCTGGGTAAAAGAATTGCGTCAATGGAAGGTGCCCCTAAGAGCACCAAGGAGGCGAACAACGAACCCAAAAAGGATGATGCTTCGGCCCCATGGGTTCGCCTGTTCACAGATAACAAATCCCAGAATAAGGGACTTGATCTCCAAACTCTGGTGAATCTTCCGAATGAGCTTGAAATAAGCGATCAGGATCTAGATGTTGTTGAAGAAGCCTGGGGATTTTGCTTAGTGGGTTATTTCGTTAGCAAATTTCCAGGTAAGATGGCTCTTCTGAAATTATGTGAATCTTGGAATATTAAATACAAATATCTAGCTCATTCAAGTGGATGGTTGATATTTAAATTCGAGAATAAATTGGATAGAAATATAGTTCTGTCAAGAGGTCTCTACTTTGTTTACGGGAGACCATTGATGCTGAAGATTATGCCTTCTTGCTTCAAATTTGATGATAAAGATGCCAGTCTACTACCAATAGGGGTGACACTCCCTGGTCTTCCTCTTGATTGCTGGAATTCAACTGTTCTAAGCAAAATTGGTTCCAAAGTTGGTAAGCCCTTGACCATGGACCAACTTACGGATTCAAAGGAAAGAGTGTCCTATGCTAGAATCATGGTTGAGATTGATGCATCATAGAAGCTAGTGAGGTCGATTCGAATGAAGTTCCCATCTGGGAAAATTAGAGAACAACCAGTTGTCTGAGTATGAACCTAAGTATTATTCGGTGTGCAAGGTTCTTGGGCATTTGTTGGCAGGATGTAAGGCATCTATGGA
This sequence comes from Diospyros kaki, assembly GCA_036245055.1. Lineage (NCBI taxonomy): Eukaryota > Viridiplantae > Streptophyta > Magnoliopsida > Ericales > Ebenaceae > Diospyros > Diospyros kaki. The sequence goes on along the minus strand of BSEG01000015.1, from coordinate 11,518,924 downwards.
AGTCTCGTCTATGAAGGAGAAAGAAGGTCAAGGGAATGCCCCACCAGGCCAGGCCAGCGATGGCCACAAAGATGTTTAGGAAGTTGACCCACCAAGTCAGCCTAATGATCTTCATGAAGATGGCTAGGATGTCGGCCCATCAGGCCAAGGTAGTGAAACCCATAAAGAAGACCAGGATGTTGCCCCAACAGACCAGTCTAATAAAAGACAAGAAGGAATTCAAGGTGCTGGCTCATCTAGCCATTCTAAAAAATCCCTCATGGAGATTTATGTCGGTAGTGAGGCCCTCCCCCCCATTCATCAAGCTGCAAAGGATTCCATAGTCCAAAGTGCGCAGGAAGAGGGCCCATTCCAAGTTTTTAACAGGAAAAAAAAGAAGGCTATTATTCTAACATATTCTAATCTGGAATGCCTTGATGAGGGTGCTAGCAACAAAATAATGAACAAGAATGAAGGCAAAGGGCGTAAGGGTAAAGGAATCCTTATAGAGAAGTTGATTTCAAAACCAAAGAACGATATTAGGAAGGGCTCCGCCCTCCATATATCATCATGATAGTAGCTAGCTGGAACATTAGGGATTTTATTAAGCCCCTAAAACATAATGGGGTCATGAACCTCATTAAGCAGCAATCCATAGATGTTATGGGTCTCTTGGAAACAAAAATCAATCAAGATAAGCTTCAATGGATTTTGAGCAGGAAATTTCAAGGTTGGGCCAAGGTAAACAACTTTAATATGCATGTTGCGGGTAGAATCCTGGTGTTATGGAATCCATATAAGGTTTCTATTGAGCCGATAGATTTCAACCCCCAAGCCATACATTGCAAAGCTACCTGCAAGGTGACTCAGTCTTCAGTTCGCATCAGTTTCATTTATGGGTTCCATTCCATTGTGAGTAGAAGGCCCCTTTGGAACAATATTATTGATATGGGTTTGCACTGTCATGATCCGTGGCTTTTGTTGGGCGATTTCAACAGTGTGCTAAGAGATGGATTTGAAATTTTCCCATATGAAATCAGGGACTTCTTTGAATGTTGCCATTCTGTGGGTAATACGAAGGCTGTCAAATATAAGGAGTTTCATGACCAGCCGAGGAATGTTGACTTGCAATCCAAAGTCATTGAACTAAGGAAGAAAGCTAGGAATCTGGCTAAGACAGAAAAGCATTTCTTCTCCCAGAAGACTAAATGCTCCTACCTCCTTAATAGTGACAAGTGCACAAAATTTTTTCATGCGATGGTCAAAAAGAATGTTAAAAGGAACTTCATTCCAGCAATCTTCAAGGCAAATGGGTTCCCCACATCCTCCATGCAGCAAGTTAAAGAGGAATTTCTCATTTATTATCAGGGGTTGCCGGGTACGAAGGGCATTTGCGATTAGATTGAAGCTTCTGTGTTTGATGTTGGGTCAAAAGTTTCTAATGATGAAGCTTAGAACCTTACCAGGCTTATCTCTAGACAAGAAATTAAAGATGCCTTGTTTAGCATAGGAGATGACAAGTCTCCAGGCCCAGACGGATACTCATCCTGCTTTTTCAAGAGGCATATTATGAGAGATCATTTTTGAGAGGCGATTGAAGAATTCTTCAACTCCTGCTCTCTTCTGAAGCAGGTGAATCATACTATTGTTTCCTTAATCCCTAAATCCTCTCGTGCGTCTATGGTGCAGGACTATAGACCAATTGCATGCTGCAATGTTACATATAAAGTTATCTCCAAAATCTTGGCTGCTTGTTTGGTCCCCATCTTGGATTCTTTGGTTGATCAAGCTCAATCGGCATTCATTCAAGGAAGAAGCATGGTTGACAATATTCATTTAGCTCAAGAATTACTGAGGAAGTACAATCATAAGAGAGTTTCTCCTCGTTGGATTGCTAAGGTGGATATCAGGAAGACATTTGATTCTGTTAGCTGGCAGTTTATTAAGGATGTTCTTATCGGTCTCAGCTTCCCCATTACTTATATCAACTAGGTGATGGAGTGTGTCACCACTGCCCCCTTTTCTCTCTTAATTAATGGCAACTTATGTGGGTTCTTTAAAGGGAGGAAAGGTTTAAGGCAAGAGGATCCCTTGTCCCCGTTCCTATTTGTTCTGTGTCTGGAGTACTTTTCCAGATCGCTGATTTTAATTTCCATCCTCGTTGTGGCAGCCTTCGTATTACCCACCTTGCCTTTGCAGATGATCTTATGTTACTGGCTAGAGGGGACATTCCATCAGTTAAAACCGGTTTAAATTGCCTTTCTAATTTTGGAGCCAAATCTGGGCTTTATGTGAGAATGCTGGTATTGATTATCATGACATTGAGGCCATTCAGAAATTATCCAGGTTCTCGAATGGTCGAATGCCATTTCGGTATCTCAGCATTCCGATTGTGGCTGCCAAGCTCAAAGTTAATTACTACGCGCCTCTTATAGATAGAATTGTTGGTCATATTAAAGCTTGGAAGTGTGTATCTCTATCCTATGCAGGTCGATCAGAGCTGATCAAGAATCTCTATCCTATGCAGGTCGATCAGAGCTGATCAAGAGTATTCTCCAGGGGGTGGAGTGCTTTTGGCTCACTGTCTTGCCTATTCCAGCTGTTGTCATTGACAAGATTACTCGATTATGTAGGTAGTTTCTCTGGAATTCTCCTCACTCCCTTGCTTCTTGGAAGGATGTCTGCCTTCCGAAGAAAGGAGGCTTAGGCTTTAAAGACCTGAGATGCTGGAACTTGGCGCTATTGACCAAGGCTTTATGGAACTTCCATAGCAAAAATGACACTCTCTGGGTCAAAGGAGTAAACCATGTATACCTTGGGCATTCTACGAGTTGGGAGAGATCATGCAAAAAGTATGATTCTCCTCTAATAAAAAAAATATTTGCAATTAGAGATTCTTTATGTAGCTCGGAAGGGTCGATGGCAGCAGCTATTCAATTAATTGAGAGATGGAATCAAGGAGGCACTATCAAAATGTCATCTATTTATAATCACTTTTGCCCAAAGGGTTCCAGAAAAATTTGGGTTGGGGATGTTTGGAATTCAGCATGCCCCTAAACAGGCATTTATCTTATGGCTTTGTACTAACTCCAGATTGCTTACAAAGGACAACCTGCATTTTCTAGACATAGAGAGAGGTTGTGGGCTTTGTGGTTCTTGCGATGAATCCCACCAGCATCTATTTTTCCAATGCCCAGTGAGTTCAAGGACTTGGGGGAAGATCAAAGCTTGGATTGGCATCTAACGATCTATGTCATCCATTGCCAACGCTTTAAAATGGATCAAAAAAGAGGGTCGAGGATCTTCTTGGCAACCTAAGGCCAAGAGAATAGCTCTAGCTAGCACAATCTACTACTTATGGACAACCCGCAATAGGCACATTTTTGAAGGCCAAAGACCATCTGTGGACAGCATCGTTTGTAGGGTTAAAGCACAAGTATACAGGACCATTTTTTCTTTGTATCCTTATCTTTTATCTCATTTTAAATCCCTTGCTTTGGGTCATTAGCCTTGGTCCTTTCATTTATTCCTCCTGGGCATACCCAGTGTATATGTATAGTCCATTTTGATCAATGCATACATTTATTTATCGATAAAAAAAAAGGGTTAGAACCTATATTCAACATCCATTAGCTAACTATATTTCTTATCATCGCCTTTCCCCAAAGCACAAAAGCTTCCTAACTTTTATAGATACCATTGTCATTCCTAAGATAGTTGATGAGACTTTAAAAGATCATAATTGGAAGAAAACTATGCAGGAGGAGATGAGAACTTTGGAGAAGAATCAGACTTGGGAAATTGTGCCTAGACCAAAGGGGATTATTCTAGTGGGCTGAAGGTGGATTTTTAACCTAAAATACAATATAGATGATACATTGGAGAGATATAAAGCTTGGCTAGTGGCTAAAGGATACACTCAAACCTATGGAATCAATTACCTAGAGACCCTTGCACTTGTGGCAAAGATGACAACAGTTCAGATACTCTTATCTCTAGTAGCCTGTTATGGGTGGCAATTACAGCAACTTGATGTGCATAATGCTTTTCTTCATAGGGATTTAGGGGAAGAAGTGTTCAAGGAACCACCACCAGGATTCAATAAAGAAGATTCGGGCAAAGTATGCAAGCTTAAAAAGGCACTCTATGGCCTTAAGCAGTCACTAAGGGCATGGTTTGATAGATTCTCTAAGGCAATGAGACACATGGGATTTCACCAAAGGAGGGGAGATCATACACTATTCATTAAGCACTCAATGAAGGAGAAGGTGACAGCTTTACTGGTTTATGTGGATGATATAATTATTATAGGTAATGATATTGAAGAACATAAAGTCCTTAAGGAAAATCTGGCCAAAATTTTTGAGATTAAAGATCTTGGTATACTCAAGTACTTTATGGGAATAGAAGTGACCTATTCTAAGGAAAGTTTTTTTTTTTTTTGTCCCAATGCAAGTATATCCTGGATTTGTTAAAGGAAACAGACCTGTGTCATGACCCCAAGGGCATTAATTGTAATTTTTTGTATTTTCCTTAGTGTGTAGTGATACTTGAGTTGTTAGTTGTTAATTGGTTAGTTGGTTGATAGATGAATGGTTGTAAACAGCCTATAAATAGACTATAGGTTAGAGAGTAAGGGCTATCAATGAATTAAATAAAGATTCTGATTTCCCTCGCACTCTTCTCTCTCCCTCTACGTCTAAACCTCTCTCTCCCTCTACGTCTAAACCCATTCTTTTCCTTCTCCATTTCTCCTTCTTTTTGTTCTGTTTTCTCCTTCCAATTTTGTTCTTTCTTTTCCAATTTCCTATTCAAACCCTAGGGTCGTGACAAACTGCTAAAAGGCAAAGGAGCTGGCACCCCTATAGAGCCTAATATCAAGTTGGGAGAAAATCCTAACAGTCAGCCAGTGGATAAGGGGAGATATCAGATATTGGTAGGTCGTTTGATCTATCTCTCACATACCAAACCAGACATTGCATTTGTTGTCAGCCTAGTAAACCAATTCATGTATAGTCCAACCAAGGAACACATGCAGGCAGTGAGGAGGAACCTATGCTATCTGAAAAGAACACCAAACAAGGGTATTTTGTTCAAATCATGAAATGATTTGGATATTAGAGGGTACACAGATGTTAATTATGCAGGCTCCCTAGCTAATAAACAATCTACAACTACATATTGTGTGTTCCTAGGAGGGAATTTGGTATCTTGGCAAAGTAAGAAGCAAAGTATTGTGGCTAGATCAAGCGTTGAAGCAGAATTCAGGGCCATGGCACTCGGTCTATGTGAATTGTTATGGCTAAAGATTGTTCTAGAGGATCTAAGAGTTACTACGAATAAACCAATCAAGTTATTTTGTGATAATCAATTAGCCATTAGTATTGCGCATAATCCTATGCAACATGACAGCACAAAGCATATAGAGATAGATTGGCAATTTTAAAAAGGAGAATTTGGAAGCAGGTCTAATTCATATACCCTATATTTCCTCTGAAAAACAATTGATTAATCTACTGACAAAGGAGCTGGCTGCTAGAAGGTTTGAAGACTTGATATACAAGCTAGGAATGATAGATGACCAGCTTGAGGGGGAGTGTTGATTCCCGTAGGATACACAAAGGAAAGGATAAGGAAGGTTAACTAATTATCTGTTCTAGGATTTAGGGCTGATCTAATCTTTGGTTTTTAGAAATTGCTAAAATCAGTTTAGGATACTTTCTTAATTCTAGTCTAGGATACTTTCCTAAACTTTGTATAGGCAATCTTTCCGAGTTTTAACTATTGTAATATTTCTTATGTTGTAATTCCTCAACCCTATAAGTAGGGCTATATTGTTGGGTGCAAGATATTAATGAAATTATTTCATTCTCACAGATTCTTTAAGGACATCGACTACATGCTCACATCTCACAATCCAGCAATATCGCCAAATAGCCATAACCAATCAATACAAGAGCTTTGTCTCTGTTTGTATAAGCATGACACCTTATATCCATTTTAGGTATCCCAACCTATTCCACTTAATTTGTTTTTATTTCCTTCTTTTTTTATTTGGGGTTTAGGGTTTTTTGCAGGGGGAAGGGGGACCAAAGAAGCAACTAAAAATCCCAAATAAATCCAAGGCTCCTACAAGAAACAACAAATAAATCCAAGGCTCCTACAGAAGAGACAACAAACAACAAATAAATCCAACATAGTACTCCACTCACTTATCAGTTAACATGTCTTCCAAGGCTCCTACAAGAAGAAAATGAGACAAGATACCTTACAATATTAAATTGAAACTGTTTATTATCTTTAAAAAAATACATAACTACACTTCAAAGACTTCAACAAATTCTTCTCATGCCTCACTTCAAAAGCTATTCATAAAAGTAAAAATTGGGATTCCCAGTTCTAAATTTCTCAACTTCATAATCCACCCTTATTCCATTGTGAAAAGATTCTCAAAGTCAATCGCAAAATTGTTTTTCCTTGGTCTCAGAATGTATATTTCTAATCCAAGAATTTGCCCTAGCAATTAATGACCAGGTTTATGTTGTGTTTCCATATTGTACTTGTTGGTTTCACCATGTCAACTAAGTTATGGAACACAACTATATCAATTATCCTCATTCACCACCATCTCATGAAATTTCTCTATGTGAAGATGGTGTTCAAACTTCATTTCATCATTACTCCGCCAGGGGATATTATCCACTGCCGGTCCCAAGCCCGGATAAAGGAGGAGGGTTGCGTTAGGTAGCCGACAGCCAGCGTAAAACCTAGTCGGATCCAAATATGAATTCTAGACAAACTATCTGTTGGGATGTAACCCACATAGAAGTCTAGAATTCATGTAGCCAACCCCACATAGTGGGATAACGGCTGGATATGTTGTTGTTGTTGTAATTAATGACCAGGTTTCTCCTTACACTTGCATAGATGTTGTCCACAAATAGATTAGTTCTCCATTGCTACAGGACACTCACCAGTTGTTTTGCCACACCTTATTTATGAAGATTATAACAAAAGATTTTCAAGCTCTAGAGCTTAACACCACAAAATAGGTAGTGGAGAAATGGGAGAGAGAGTAAAGCAAACCAAACTGTTTTTTGTGTACTTTCTCCAATAACCCCACCCCCCACCCCTCTTGGGGGAGGGGGAAGCAGGAACATCTAAGATGAATTAAATCAAATTGTCATAACTAGCACAAAGTCTTCTAATTCTTATTTCCAAAGATATGAAGTGTCCATCACAAAGTAACAATTTGCCACATGTGGTATAAAATTTCCTTCCTGAGCAAACAATCTTATTGCTTCCATGAAATATTTGTGCAGTATCAAAGAGGGGAGACTTCCAATGAAACTTCAAACATGTGGATTCATGTCAAAGGTTTTACGGAGTTGATGGGGAACTAGTGGAATAAAAGTAGAACAGAGGATATCTGGGTTTGGTCAAAAATAAAAAAGGAATTTCTACACCAGTGGAATATATGTGGTTGATGACTGCCTGAGAAGCTAGGTCTAGGAAGCATAGTATTTAAGACGGACAACAAATGTTACGTAAAGCCTTGGCATTGCAAATTTGGTCATTCTCTAATCCAATTACAAACCATTTCAGTAGTCCTAATAAAAAACTAAACAATATTGTGACGGTCACAACATGCTCAAATTAACAGATGGTAAAAAGTAATTACTTAAAAAAAGTGAACTTAATCTGAAAACACTAGTTTAAAGCCCTAGAATCAAGCTGAAAGAACTAATTTTCTAATTTCTAAACAAAATTCCATAGAAAGACAAAGATAACCTAAATGAAAAAAATCCCTAATTTGAGACAAATAATTTATTTTGGTAAATATATCATACTTAGGAAACCTGACTGGCCAATTCAGATTTTTCATCGTCTTGAAATATCATGTGATTCCAAGCCAGTCAATTCTGGAATCATTTTCTAATTTAACCCTTTTCTATTTGCTCCATGAAGTTTATATCAAGCATGCCAAAACATAATAAAAGGAGAAACTTAACAACCCCAATCTCATTTTCACCCCAAATCCTATCCTAATCAAATGTTTAACAAAAACTAAAACTTGAGGAGATCATGTGATTTTTTAATTTCTCAAAGTTCATTTTTTTGATAGAAAATTTCTAAAAGTTTATTTACAAATCCAGAAAATATCACATCCATATATCATCACTAGTTACAGATTTAGCAGCAATCAAAGATCTGGCATGCAATCTCTACATGTAAAAGTTGCACTAAGAATCTAGCTACTTTAATTATGGCTCTTTAAATTTCCATACTAAGGACCCAAAAAATAATTCCATATATAGTGAATTTGCATGTCACTCAAAAAGGCATCCTCAGTCCACAAGGCTCCCCACTTTGCAGAAGTCAGAGGAGGGTGTTTTTGTACCCTTGCTTTGCAAAGAAGCTGTTTTGACAACCTGAACCTGTAAATCCATGGCCTGCCAGTCACAAAGAAACAACCTTAAATTGCTACCAAGGCTGTCCTCTTGCATTAATCACTCCAGCAGCAGAAAATTTGAATAGACTGCAGACTCCTCATACACATCATCACCATCTCCATAACCTATAAATTCCTTCCAATGATTAGCCTGTCATGACCCCAAGGGCATTAGTTGTAATTGTTTGTATCTTCCTTAGTGTGTAGTGGTACTTGAGTTGTTAGTTGTAGTTGGTTAGTTGGTTGATAAATTAATGGTTGTAACAACCTATAAATAGACTGTAGGTTAGAGAATGAAGGCTATCAATTAATTGAATAAAACATTCAGTTTTTCCCCCACTCTTCTCTCTTCCTCTGTACGTCTAAACCCTCCCTTTCCTTCTCCATTTCTCATTCTTTCTATTCTGTTTTCTCCCTCCAATTCTGTTCTTTCTTCTTCAATTTCCTATTCAAACCATAGGGTCGTGACATAACCATCTTCTCTGATAGCTAGGTTTGACGAGGATATCTTTTCTTTTTCTCGAGAAGGATGAAGATGTTTCTAAGCTTTGCCATTATTCCTTTTCTACAAGAAGGAAATACAGAACTTCAAATGAAGTTCAGAACTCCAAGGATTAGAAACTATGGGTGATGTTTTAGACATTTTTCCCGGGAAAAAGTATGTTTTCAGTAATAAGATTTCTTGCCCACTACTTACAACTAACTCTAAGCTGAAATAAGTATTGGGGGAGGGTTGTTCTTGTATGCAGCCTTATCCTACTCATTGTTAATAACTGATTAGAAAATAAAATAAAAAAAAAAACAAAACGAAAGTCAAAAAAAATTAGAAAGTAAAGACCTTCTTAGCAGTGACAGATGGTAATTTATAAGTTACTAACTGATCACTGTGAAGAACTAAAATAAAAGTTAATGACTAAGTCCTGTCAAAAATAAAATGAGCACTACAGAACAAACTCTCCTAAAAGTTAAGAGATGAAGATATGAGCACAGAGATAAAGTCTACAATTTGTTCACATTAATTAGATTTGATATCACAACCTCCCTTCAGATTAACCCTGGACTCCTTGATCAATATTTCAACCAAATATAATCCCTAAAAATTCTTGTTTCCATGGTTGCTAACTTTGATACTTCAGATTTTCCAGCAAATGCACAAAAGCAGAAGACAAGTACTTCTTTTGGTAAGGCATAATGCAGCTACAAAATTTCCAGAACATCTAACTAACAGCCTAAGTAAAAACAAATTCAAATAGAAAAAGGATTTTGAGACCTGGATATTATAAAGTAAAAGAATTTTGAGGTCTCATTCCCAAAAATTTAGTATAGAAAAGAAACCTGCCTATCATGACCAAATTCAGATGAAAGAGAGAACTCTTCACAGCAGAAAGGAGCATGGGTCCTCTCCATCAAGGCACATGATTCCTGGCTGGCATAAGTGCATCCACCATTGTTAAAGTTAGACAAATGGTCATAGCTAATCCGTGGCTCACCCAAGTAGACCAAAATAGGCAAAAGGTGTAATTTGACAAACAAAGCCAGCTTCGATCCACCTTCTTTAGATATATCAATAGTCAGTTCTTTAACTTCAATAGTAGCTTTTGGCATCTGCAAAAATTGATAGAAAATTAAAGCATAGAATCATTTTAGCGTGCAATTCCAAGCTTAGAAGGAAAAAAATAAATCCAAGAGGCTTCTCTAAATAGGAATAGAAATTTTAGATTCAGAATTTTCAAGAAATTAAACATTATCCACTTTGTCAAATTAGTCAATTGGAATAGCATCCGTGACAGACAGTATAAAACCAGTTCAGATGCTATACATGTCCAGATAGCTAATTTCAGCTTCTGTAGCCTGCATAAAAACTCGGTCACAATTTTATTCTTGACCCAACACAAAGTATCACTACACCATCCCTTTTATATGGGCATAGAAAGCAGCTAACTAAGACTAATTTTTAAAAATAAGCAAATGTCTTCACACCATGTCAATAAATGTGTGTTATCCATGTGAGGCAAGAAAAGAGAATAACCAATCATAATTAATCCACAATTTTGCACATGTTCTTCAAGGAAACCAAAAGAACAGTCTTTCCCCTTAGAAATAGATTCCATTACTGTAATTTGGTTTCTGATAGAGCTGGTCATCAAAACTCTCACAAGGAAAAGAACTTAAACTATCACCTGCTAATCTCTTGAATTTCAGGAAATAGTAAAAGCAACAAAGATAAACTTTCAAACATAAACAAACCAAGTAAACTCATTTTATGTGCAATTCAATGTGAATTCAGAACACAGACTTCGGTATTGCTTCCATATAGTCCCTATCCTGATATGGAATCCCTTCAAACACATAAAAAGGCTTCATATGTAATGCAAATAAGAAGGAACCCCCCTAGCAATTATTAGAATTGTACAGATAATGTGTGTCCTCATGTCCCCACCCAAATAAATGTTGACTAATGAAGTTAATTATGAGATTTCCACAATTCTAAGTGATGAATTTTGTTATTCTATTATTTTATTATTTTATATATTTATTTTCATATCTAAATTCTAATTATCATGTATTTATTTAATTAGTAAAAATAAATCCCAGTTTGACCCCAGTTCAACTCGAGTCCAGCCCTTGACCCTTCTCCAATTTCCTGTTCAATAGCATGGTCCAGGTTTCAAAACATTGATTTGATCGTAAATAGGTTATTTTCACAATTCAAACTCATGACCTTCCAATCACAAAGGAGCAACCTTGCCATGCTACCAAGGCTGATCCTCGCCTAAACTGATATGTTCAATGGGTTGGGATGCTTCTATGTAAAATAAATTCTTTTGGTATTAGATTAAAGAGGACAGCAGTAACCGGTAAGTATCCATAACTTTGTTTCCAGTTATCTGTAGACACACAGTAACTTAGGAAGGAAAGCAACCATGGACAACCCTAATGATCTTTCACATGCAAAATGTTGAATCAGATGGAATAAATCAGCACCGAAGGAATAAATCAAGAAAATGACCAACAGTAAAGGAAAAGAACTTGAAAAAATGCTAATTGCACATACCTTCACAACCAATTCCGTTATAGAAACTGATATAAATCTGGCCATGTTAGCCACAACCATCCATTTTCCTCTGCCAGAACTGCGAGACTTTCGAGTTCTACTTTTCTTCTGTGCACTTTTGTTTGAAGGTCTCATTACAACTTCCAAATCACATATTAAAACCTGCAACTTTGGATCCTTAGAAATAAAACCAACCCCAAGTTTCACCAAGGACTGCCGTAAGCTGAGTCTGATTTCAGCAACAGATACGGATTCAACAGCACCCTGTGAAATATCAATACCGTATGAACATGAAAAAAATGACCCTAGAGATCCATTAATGAAAAATCAGATAAAAATATCCCACACCAACAAGTCTCATGATGCTTCTTAAAACTCAAACAAAGCAATTAAGAGTTGTATCTCTAACAAATTCACAATTTTTTAAAACCGAATTTTGCTTTTAGTTTATTAAAGGGGTCTTCTTGTTATTAGAAAACAAGAAATATGATAAAATGCAGCAACAATAATAGCAGTTGACATAGACAGAGAGCCCTCACAAAAAAATGTGCATACCGTTCAGTACTACAAAGAGTACAGAGCCAGTATGTGCATACTTCCCGATTCATTACCATATTGAGTTAATAAAACAACAACAATCACAAAGCCTTTGTCCCACTAGGTGGGTTCAGCACAATTTTTAGTAAAGACAGAAAAATTCATTCATTGAGACAACCAAAAAAAAAAATTTGAAGAATACCAAAGAGTTCAATAAGAAAGAATTCACAAAAATCAGTTAGAAGTCATGAAACAAAGAATTTTTTCTTAAGTTCATATGATTTTCAATATTAGCACAATAAAAATCGCAAACCTCTAATTCAATTTTCCTAATCCAGACTATGATTCTTATCTCACTGCCCTGACAGATGATGCAATCTTCTGGATCTGCATATAAATTGTATTCAAGTGGTGGAATGGGTTGATAAGAATCTTGTCTCTCAGAAGCAGCAATATTTATCCAAGGGAGGTAGGCTTGATCAACAGTTCACATCCAGTCTGCCATTTATCTTCTGCCCCTTTTCCCCATTTTTATTTGCTGGTTAGACTGTAGAGGAAACTTACAAGGATTTGTTTTAGGCAGTCAAAAAGAAGAATTCAAGTACTATCTAGCAGACTAAGATAAGGTTTTCTTCACTTTAAAAGGGTGCGTTGAGCCCTTGGAGATATTTGATAGAGATTTACCAGGAAAAGGAACATTGATATCTCCCTTGTCACAAAAGGCATCACAGAAAGAACTTAACAAACCATTAACACAAGGATGCAAACCCAACTGTCCTCCAGAAAATCAACCTGAAAATACTCAGAAAGAACCTTTAAAAGAGCTGTCAGAGGATCCAATTCCCAATCCTGAAAGTTCCTCCTAAAAGGAGGGGACCAAGCCATGCCAAAGGGGGAAAATAAAACAGCTACTCCTTACATCAATAGCAACCTAAAACAAGTACTAGGAGGTAAGACTCGAGGGTTGATGCCACACTTGTCTAACCAAAACCTTGTCCTAGCACTGTTAGCCAACATAATCTGAGTGAACCTAGAAAAACTGAACCAAACAGATATAGGGCCTGTTTTGTGTTGTTGTGCTGTGGCTGCTGTGGCTGCTGTGGTGTGAAGGTAATGTTGATAAAATAGTGTTTGGTGACTGAGTGTGGTGCTGTGCTTATTAAGGTTAAGAGCAAGTAGAAAGTGTGGTCAATATTTTATTGTTGTGTTGTAGGTTTGTAAAAAATGAGTAAAAAAGACTAGGATATTAAATAGCTACTTTGGAACGTGGCATAATTATGAAGAGAGATGATGGTTATAAAAGTATATGGCCTATTAATGATTGTGGGTCTCATTAAAAGCTGCTGTTATTTTTATGCAAGGGCTCCCCTGCTTTTTCTTAAAAGCAGCTTAACCTGTTTTTTTAGAAGGAGCAGCTGTGCTTTATAGGAACAGCAACTCTTTACCAAATGGTACTTTTTAAAATAAGTAGATAAAACGCTGCTGTGCTTAAAAAGCACAGCAATACCAAACAGGCATATTCCACTCCAAGCCACTCTCCCATGAGCTACAGAGATCGCCCTCAAGAATCAATCTTCCAAAACACAGCAATACTTCCTATGATAACTCTTCTCCTCTAATAGTCAATCACAGAAGCAAACCTTCACAACCACTTACCTAAAAGTGCAATGTTTGTAAGCCTCAAGCTTGTAATTCCTAGCTCAACTTCTTCAAGCAGAAGACATATTATGACCTTCACTCAATGATACTTCAAACCATCCCACAGAAAGTTACTCGAATCTTTTTGAGTACAAGCAAAGAAGCTGGGGATATAAATAAGTGACATCATATGAGAGAGAATAGTGGATAACGTGTTTCTATAAGAGGCAAGTCCACCACCTTTAGAGAGATACTGCATCTTCCATGATAACGGCTTTTGTCTCACATCTCTTGAAAACACTAATCCACAAAGAACAGTTTTTATATTTGGAGTTTAAGATAAGCTTATGTAAATCAAAAGCAGGGAACCTATATTGCATTCAAGAACTTCGGCAAACAAGCTTACATTCTCTGTAATACCAATTGTATACTTTCTCTTTTACTCAAATTAATACATAAACAAGAAACCCTCAATGCACATCAACATATTCTCGAAAATCTGATATCCCTCACCTTAGCATCACAATCTGCAAAGGAGGTGGGAAACAACCACACTCCTTCTGTTTAGCCCATCCATAAACCAAACAGCAAGCCTTCTCCTTCCAACTACTATACCATCATAACTAGGATGAACAAAATGGCGAAAGGGGGATCAGACTCAAACCCTAGAGCTGCCAAAAACCCTTTTGAAGAGCCACTAACCAGGACAGAGGACAAAACTGAAGAAATACAATAGTGGTCCACCCCATCCAAGTTTCCAAAGTCCATACAGCTTAAAATAATAATTAGAAAATCCCAATTGAATCAATACATTCATTAGCTATCAAAGTTGCAACTGGACTTCTGCCTCCCTCCCACAAGGCATTTTGTGTTGGCAGCAAAATGCAACCACAACCTCTTTAAGCCTACAAGCAATTAACTTGCTGGTGATTTTGTAAACATCACCGGCTAGACTGGCCTAAACTTCTTGATGTCAACTCTCTGTCCGCCTTAGAAATAGGAACTAAGAAAGACATTTCGAGACTTTTCTCAAAAATGACTCCTCTCGAAAAATCCATTAAGAATCTCCAGAACCTCTCCCTTAACAACCTCCCAACAAAAATGAACTCTTCTTGGCAGTTACTAACATACAGCTAAACATAACCAATATTAAAAAAAAAAAAAAAAAATTGTTCTGATTCTTTTGGCAAATATTAGTTTCAGCAATCCAGGTTCTCTTGAATTAGTTCTGGTCTAAAATTTTGGCCCTTTGATTAAAATGCTCGTCTCCCTCTCTCTATCCAAATAAAAACTAAAACATTTTTTTATTACATTACAATAGTATGCATTTTCTGACATCAACTTCCTTGAATTTGTATCCAACATACAGCCTTGAAACTTCACCCAACCTATATCAGAATCCCTAATATTCAAGCACCATCGCTACAGCTTCTACAACAACACACCAAACATTATTCCATCTAGGTGGGGTCGGCTACATGGATTAAAATTGTCCCTATTGTTTACTTCCTTTTCAATTCTTCTTCTTCTTTTTCAGAGGGAGGGGCTATGGAATAAAATCCACCAATAAACCCAAGATCAAAAACATGTTGGAATTGCTTATTGAAATAACTCAGAATTGCTTATTAAACTACTACTAATTTCAATTCAAACCCAAAGGAGGAGGGAAGTTAACAACGAAAACTTCCATAAGCCTTTTTACTCGCATAAACATAAATCTTAATAGAATTTAACTAATACGCTTTGCATACGAAAGAAGTTTCTATCAAGTTGGATGGCTTAACTTTGAGATGTTATATAACAGAAATTAAAAGATGACATATGTCTAGGGGAAAAATAATACATGGAATGTGATTAATGCTTGAGGATAAGTGCAAAATGTGCAATGCATACTAAATGAAAAATTGATTCACATCATCATGATAATTGAAGGAATGAGCATGATAGAATCATTTACTTTTTCCCAAAATTAGAGGAGGAAAACCAAGTGTTTTACCTTTTAATTTCCATAAAGTTCCACAGTCAGATTTTCATAATAAAATGAAGAATGAAGCATGTGCTAAAGTAATTGCAATCAATTAACATCTTTCCATCACAACTAACATAACATCATCTTTGTTGTATGGCTAAGAAAGATGGGTAGTTAAGCACCAACAACGTGTAAAGTATGAGCATAGCTGAGATAAAAATGTTGTGGTTTGCAACCATGCAAGAAAAGACAAAATAAAAAATGAAATATATATAATAAGGTTGGATTGGTACTTATTGAAGATAAGATGCAAGAGTCATAATTAAGATGCCTTAGACATGTGAGATAAAAACTAATAGAAGCATTTGTGATGCTGGGAAACCCTTATCCATGACATAGGGTACAATATCCTTGCAAAGGATATATATGGCCATGGATATAGGTAATTCGAGGTTCAGGTGTCGTGTACCTAGGGTTTTGATAGGGAATTGGAAGAAATAGAGGGGAAATTAGACTGAAAGGGAAGGGAATGCAGCAAGAAATGGGGAAGGATTACAGACAGAACAGAAAGGAGGGGAGATTAGAGAGTGTTGAATAATTCACGAGATTGAAGGAGATTTGGAGGAGAAAGATCATGAGCAGCCTTTCCAAAATTAAGACAGATCTTCTCCAAGATTAGGGAAGTGGTCATGATTTAAATTAGTTTCCTAATATGCAACTGTATATTTAGCTTCCTTGTATACTGTACAGAATATTTGTTTTCCCTTTCCTAGTGTAATCTTCTTCCATATTAATAAGGAATGTATCTTAGTGTCTAAAATACAATTGAACGAGTACTTCCTTCCAATCTTTACAATTTCTACATGGTATCAGAGCCAACCTAAGGAAGATTCAAACTCTTTTTTTTTTTCGGCCTTCATTGCCTCGTTTGTTTTCTGTCCTCCTCTTTTAGAAGTCACCCCCATAGAATGTCGGAAATTTCAGAAACAGCTTCCCCCATATCAACGGGAGAGGCGATGCCTATTGAGCCATCAACTGGAGGTACTTTTTCTGGTGAGTTGCCTGGTATGCACCAATCATATAGATTGGAGGGTGGTAACTACCTCCAATGGTCTCAATTGGTGAGGACGTTTTTTAAGGGAAGGGGGAAGATCTTCACCTCACTGGACCAGCTCCTAAGACCTCGAATCCCACGTTTGCTGCTTGGGACATAGAGGACTCCACGTTGATATCATGATTGTGGAGTTCCATGCAACCCGAGGTAAGTAAAAATTATATGTTTCTATCTACGGCTAAGGATATATGGGAGACGATTAAGAGGACATACTCAAAGGTGCAAAATGCATCTATTGTTTATGAAATTAAGACCAAAATTCGTGGCACAAAACAAAGGCCTATGAATGTGACTGATTATTATAACAAGAAGAATGGTTTTTGGCTTGAATTAGACCACTATCAAGACATTAAGTTGGTATGTAGTGAAGATACTATTATTCTAACCTCTATGCTAGAAAGAGATAGAATATTAGAGTTTTTGGTTAGACTCAATCCTAAATTTGATCAGGTTAGAGCACAAATCCTTAGCCAAGAGAAAATGCCATCTTTGAATGAGGTCTACTTTATAGTTCGAAGTGAGGAACATAGAAGGGCAGCAGCAATGTTTACTGATCATCATATGGAAGGCTCTGCTATGGTTTCTAATAGAGTGCAGGGGACATGGTCAAAATCATCCCAAGGCAGGGATCAGCCTTCTCTGAAACAGAATAAGGAAGGGGTGTGGTGTTCTTATTGTAAGAAACCTAGACACACACGTGAAACATGCTTCAAATTACATGGAAAAGAAACAACCTTAAGCAAAATGGGAGGAGGTTTTAAGAGTCTGCAGGCCAAATAGTCCACAAGAGCCTATCAGTCCACTAAAGAAGGAGAAGAAACTGCTGAAAAAGGGGAGGCCACTGACATACCTGATCTAGGAGGGCTGAATATCGAGGAGATCAGTAAGTTGAAATCTTTTCTGAAAACTTTTCAAGGGGATACATGCTCTCTAGCTCAAGCAGGTATGTGCTTCAATTTTGAAAACTTGATTACCCCTAAACACCTAGGAATGAGTTATGGATTTTGGATTCTAGAGCTAATGATCATATGACTCCTAACCTAAGTTATTTTTTTGAAACCTATGAACCATAGAAAAGCTCCATAAAAATTACAGTAGCCAATGGCCAATCTGTTCCTATTATTGGGCAAGGCAAAGTGTGCTTAAACCCTGTTTTTCAAGTGCAGCATGTCCTTTATATTCCTAGTCTTTCTACCAATCTCCTTTCAGTTTATAAAGTGACACAAGACCTTAATTGTGACGTGATTTTTTCTCCCTAAGACTGCATGTCTCAGGATCTGGCCACAGGGAGGAAGATTGGTGTTGGTAAAGCACACAAGGGGTTGTACTACTTGCAGAAACAAAAGACCTATGAATCATCCACAGGAGACCAGCCTATTCTAACATATGTTTCCCAATCAGCTTCTACAAAAGGGGATGTATGGCTTCAACACCTTAGACTAGGGCAACCCTCTTTCACCCTCTTGAAATCTATGTTTCCAAAACTCTTTCATGGTCTGAATATTAGTGACTTTCATTGTGATGTGTGTGAGGTGTCAAAACATCATAGAGTCCCATATGCTATCAGTAATAAATTGTCTTCGTTTCCCTTTTCATTGGTGCATTCTGATATATGGAGGCCTTCTAAAATTCCCAACTATTTGGGGGAAAAATAGTTTGTTTTTTATCGATGACTACACTAGTATGACCTAGGTTTACTTGTTAAAAGAAAAAGCAACCCTTAGCAGTGTCTTACAGTCATTTCACATGATGATTCTCACTCAATTTGGGGTATCCATTCGAAAATTCAAAACTGACAATGCATGGGACTACTTCAATCACACTCTCAATCTGTTTTTCCAACAAAGAGGAATTCTCCAAGAATCCTCTTGTGTTGACACCCCCCAACAAAATGGGTTGCTGAGAGAAAAATGAGACATCTCCTCAATGTGACTCAAGCTCTTTTGCATCAAAATTCGATACCTAAAACCTTTGGGGGTGAGGCTGTGTTAATTGCTACCCACTTAATTAATAGGGTCCCCTCTCAGGTGCTTGGGAATCTCAGTCCTTTTCAGTGCCTCACCACTTATTTTCCAAAGCCCTATCTTCATTCTCCTCTCCCACTTAAGGTATTTGGGTGTGTGGACTTTGTGCATGTGTCTAAACAACACAAGGACAAATTTGATCCTCGGGCTCTCCGTTGTGTCTTCCTTAGCTATTCTTCTACTCAAAAGGGCCACAAATGTTACTATCCTCCTGCTAGGAAATTTGTTGTCTCTAAAGATGTCACCTTTGTGGAAAATCAGCCCTTTTTCCATCCTTGTGTTTTTGGTCACCGGGGGAAGGGTCTAGGTGGTGACCAGTCCCTACCGAGTTTGGAATTAGTGTTTCAACGATCTCTTGACCTATCTTATAAATCTCAATCCACAACTTCTCTTCCTCTTGACATTGATTCTTCTCCTCCTATCTCTCCTATTTCGAGTTCAGCTCCTCAAGAGGTAACATCTCAAGAGTTCTCTCCTATCCCAAATTCAACAAGGTCTCCTACAAGGTTCAAAGGGTCACCTTATGTGTATACGAGGAGGAGTCAATCTATTCAATGTGCTCAACAAGAACTACCTTCCTCCTCACAGTCAGGTGTGGAATCCTCTCAGTCCCATGATCCCTTACCTACTGCTCACACTGATTTGGACTTGCCCATTTCCATTAGAAAGGGAGTTAGGAGCTGCACTAAGCATCCTAATTCCAATTTCATTTCCTACCATCATTAGTCACCTGAGCACAAGTGTTTCCTATCTTCCCTTGATTCTATAGTCATTCCTAAGACTGTGGAGGAAGCATTACAGAATCATAATTGGGTACATGCTATGCAAGAGGAAATGAGAGCTCTAGAGAAAAATCAGACATGAGAAATGATGCCTAAACCAAAAAGGGTGTGGCCTATGGGTTGTAGATGAGAATTCAATGTTAAGTATAATGCAAATGGCACTTTGGAGAGATATAAAGCTAGATTGGTTGCCAAAGAGTATACACAAACCTATGGCATTAACTACTTTGAAACATTTGCACCAGTGGCAAAAATGACCATAGTAAGAATTCTTCTATCCTTAGCTAGTTGTTATGGTTAGCAATTAACCTTCCCCGGTAGCTCAACAATGGAAGCTATATACTTGTTGAAGCGCCTAATGAAAAGATATAGCAATAAACAAAAAGATGAAGTATGATGTTCATAGATTTAGGGGGGGAAAAAACTTATAACAAAGTCCCTCAAGAAGTCGTATGGGAGGTCTAGAGAAGAAAGGAGCCTAAATTGCTCATATGTGAGTTATTAAAGACATGTATGATGAAGAGAAAGCATATGCAAAAACATGTCAAGGAGATCCTAAAGCTTTTCCAATTTAATTGGATTAAATCACATATCTATATTAAGCCCTTATCTCTTCGTGCTAGTACCAGATGAACTCTAAAGATATCCAAATATAAGTGCCTTGATGTATACTTTTTGTAGATGGCATTATATTGGTGGATGAGACAAAAGAAGTGAATATTAAACTCGTAATATGGAGGAATAGTTTAGAATCTAGAGCTTCCAAGTTGAGCATATTGAAAGCTTGAATGTATGGAATTAAAATTTAGTAAAAATATGTGTAGATTATGTGGGGAAACTTGAAGATAAAATTATCACAAGAAAATATCAATTTAGATATCTTGGATCAATCATGCAAAGAGATAAAGGAAATTAATGAGGATGTTACCCATAGAATTAAGGCAAGATGGTTAAGATGGAAAGTGTGTCTGGCATTTTACGTCATAATAAGATTTCATTAAAGCCAATTATAGGATGGCTATAAAACTAGCCTTTTTGTATGGCATAGAATGTTGGCCCATAAAGCACCAACACGTGCAAAATCATAACATAACGAGATAAGGATGTTAAAATGGATAAGCAGCCATATAAGAAAAAATAAAATTAGAAATGAGGTTATTCGTAATAAATTCGGAGTGGCTCTTAATGAAGTTAAGACATATGAGACACGATTAAAATGGTTTGCTCACATGAGAAGAAGACGAATAGAGGCTCTTGTGCAGAGAGTGGATGAAATGGAACAAGTTTTTAACACACAAGAGAGAGAGAGAGAGAGAGAGAGAGAGAACTAAGAAAAAGTTGATGGGAAACTCTAGGCATGATATGGGGTATAAAGGCCTTATAGAAGATATGGTCACACGTAGACACAATTGGCAAGCTAGAATTCATGTGGTTGACTCCATCTAATGTGATTAAGGCTTGCTATGGTGTTATTGTGCAATGAAAGGTACACAGACTAGTCCTATTACTTCCAAAATACCAAGGATGTAAAAGGTGAACCCAATGCACAAGGCTCCCACATTGCGAGCTCTGGGGAAGGTCAAAGAGGTTGTTTCTTGATTTGAGCGTATGCCCTCCATGTCACAACGGAGCACCCTTATCC
This sequence comes from Diospyros kaki, assembly GCA_036245055.1. NCBI lineage: Eukaryota > Viridiplantae > Streptophyta > Magnoliopsida > Ericales > Ebenaceae > Diospyros > Diospyros kaki. The sequence goes on along the minus strand of BSEG01000015.1, from coordinate 11,497,732 downwards.
CTACACAAAGGCATAACTTCCAAAATATCCAAGAAGTGCTACCCAATTTTACATCCAAACAAATTCTCCCACAACACTACCTAAAACTAGCACCAAATGGAACTGAATATTCTAATCAAAGCCAAGCAAGTTCTATAACTAAATTGTTTGCCTGTCCACAAAATGATTCCTTTAAAGTTCACAATAAAACAACAAACAGTATAAACCATTTCAATTACAAAAGAACACAAAGACAAAAGCAAAATAAGAACCTTTTTGAACTTGATGACAACATCCCTTAAGCATTTCCATCCACCAACTCGGAATCGTACAGATGCCCCCAGAATCCGACCTAGGGCCCAAGCTACCAATGTGGAAGCAAACCTGAAACATGATGTATAATATATGATCAAAGTTAAAGTAGACGCAAATGACCAAAACTTCTTGACAATTAATGTCTGTAGTTATAATACTGGTGGTGCTAGTGATAACAGAGATAATGATAAAAACACACAATCTTGAACTGGAAATCAAGGATTGTTAACAAGAGAATCCACCAAGAAGGCTGATAATGATTACCAGCAATCAATGAAATATTCACATCATTGCAAGTTCACCTCAAAAAATTAAATAAATTATAGAGTAAGTGATGCAGCATGGAAGGAAGGATCAACAAAACAAGTGCAAAAATTGGGTGAAAACAGTGTAAGATCAATTCTGGAACAGAGATCTTAAAATTAGGGTTTAAAAAATCCTCAAAGTTCAAAATAGAATAAAACGGCAGCCTATAAAGTCTCTTAAAAGACTGTTTATACTAGGTTACTAATCCTAGATCACATAGGAATCCTAGTCCTTGATCACAAGTAATCCATCTAATATAAGGAATCTATCCTTTTTTTAGTAGTTACATGCTAGTCACATGACTACTTATTGAAACTAATAAATAAAAAAGTATTTAAAACCTAAAAACTTAAATACTAAGCATAATTAAATGAATAAAAATAGAATAAAAACACTGATAATAAACTGCTCCAGCATCAGTAAGACCAAATCAATTGACTAAAATAACAAGAATTTTTTAATATGAAACAATGTTGACAGTCAACAAAGAAACTGAGAACTGACACAATTGCCTCCAAGTACATGTGTGCATTTGTGTCAATTTTTTTCCTACTTATATAAGATCTCTGTTTAATGCCTATTTTAGTTGGATCCAGAATGGTTAGGACCAAGTATCTCACCATATCTATGCTAAAGAAAGAAATATTGACCAAGCAATGAAAGATTCTTCCAAGTCAAGGGAAGGCAACCATATAAGTTATCAGGGGAGCTGTAAAAGATTGTTGTTCAGATAATCGTTTATTTAAGGATAAGAAATAAAGCACTAGATTTATACCGGAAAAATTAGGGGAGCCCATTTGTGCCATACTCGCCAGTGGAGGGAACTTTTTGTGCCTAAAGAGTAGAAATTTAATGGCTGTCCACCCATTTTCATGCATCCTACTAAAGCTCATCCCCCTACCTCTTCTTCTATAACAAGAGTCTTGGGGTTACAAATTAGATGCAAATGCATCAGCTGCAATCCATGATTAGGGCAGGGGAGTTATGGGTCCTAGGAATCATTTGAAAAACTTTCATTTGAGAAAGTAGTCATTAGGCTAGCTCAATCTACTTGTAGTAAACTAAGTCACATCACTCCAAAAGGCAAACAAGAGTCATAGCAAGCCACTAAAGACTAAAATGACATCAAAAGAAAACAAAATATATATAGAAAAGGTTGTCCCTAGTGCATGCGACTCTCCGCTTTGCAAGGGTTAGGGGAAGGTCATATTTGTACCAATCTTCCCCTTACTTTTTTGCAGATAAACTATTTTCACAACTTGAACCCTAACCTTCTAGGCACAGAACAGACACGTTATCATTGCTATCAAAGCTCATGCTACTCTATGTGCGCACGCGCGAGCGTGTGTGTGTGTGAGAGAGAGAGGGAGCAATGGGACCATAGATATTAATACTGTACCGAACAAGGCATTGAATTTGTCAATTACAGTTAGGATATTGTTTCCAACATATCATTGTAATAAATCAATAACAAAAATATATTTTAACTATAAGTATTGTACAGAATAAAAATTGAATTTGTCATTGATATGGTATAATGAATAGAAAAAATTAAAAATAAACATCACTAATAAAATTAAAAGTCTTAAATAATGAACAGTATCCATAATAAATAAGTTATAAAGTAATTAAAGAATGTCAAATTATATAAAAAAAAAAAGTACATAATAAATTATTTATTATTTTCTACTAAGATTTAAATTCAATAAAATAACAGAATTCAAATTAAAATATATGCAATATAAATTTTAATATTATGAGTTATAATAAAGTAAATAACCTTAAACTTAGTGGTTTAAGGTTTACAAAAATGGCAATTTTGTAAATAACCTTAAACTTAGTGGTGCTTTTTGTAAAATAATCATATAGTTTGGTTAATTAGGTTAGTAAATTCAATTTTATCTGAATAATGCTCTCCCCTACTAATTGATCTTCACAAAGATTTTATGGAGTTCTACATTATTATTCAATGTCACAACTCAGAGAGTATTATTGTAATGATAGTACTATTGTAACTATGGAGTGAATAAGCCTACTATATTAGGTTGTTACAACTTTAGTTACTCGTACCTATTCAGTTATGATATTTCAAATCGAGGGAAGTAACCTATAAAAGGCCATGTGCAAGAGGATGGGAAAGATTAATGAGAATATTGATTCTTTCCCTCCAACTTCTTCCCCCCCCCCCTCCCCTCTCTCTCTCTCTCTCAAATTCTCCCTCCAAATTCTACATCCCTTCTATAATTCCAAAATTGGCTGAGTCTCAAATCCGAGGCTTCACATTCTGGTATCAAAGCTAACGATTCTCGACAAAGCAATTGATCCGGTGCAGATCGAAAGGACAATTGGATCACGGTGCAATCGCAGTCAGCAAGTGGGGAATTCAGATCTCCCTGATCAAGAGGTAGTGAAGTGGGAACCATGGCAGAAGGAACAAGGTTGAAGCAACTGGAATTGAGAATGGAGGCATTGGAGTTCGAAATGAATCAGACACAAGAGGCGGTCACTCAAAGCAGGGATGATGTGGCTACGATCAGAGAAAACATGCGAGAGGAATTGACAGTTACAAAGGAGAGTATGCAGCGAGAATTGGAAAGGAATCGAGAGACGATGGAACAATACAGCCAAAGGATTAACAACATGTTCAATATGCTGTCATCCCTTCCTCAATTCTGGTTACCACCGGAATTTCCTCCCCGATCGGTCCCTGAAATGAGCTTGGCCTATCAAGGCATTCTCCTACGGCCACAAGGAGTTACAAAGGTGAAGGAAGCACCCAACCTAGAGTCTAGTAATCAGCTAAGGGAATTCACCCCTCCCTCTCCCAACCATACACTAATGTTGAGGTTAGAGATACTTCTGTTTGATGAATCAAAGCCAAGGTGGTGGATCTACAGATGTGAAAGTTTTTTTCAATACTATCATGTAGCTGAAAATCAACAGATTAGTCTGGCCACAGCCTATCTGAATGATATGACTGACTCCTGATACCAAGGATGGGCCAAATTTAGGGGTGTTGAGACCAAGTGGATTAACTTTGCAAAGGAACTATGTAAACGTTTCGGAGAGAAGAATATAGCAGATGTCATTGAGGAATTCAATAAACTGAAACAAAAGGGAACAATGACTGAATACCAGCAGAAGTTCGATGAGTTAGGGGCCTTAATGTGGAACTCTCAACCATCCCTCACAGAGCAATACTTTGTGTCAAGTTTTATTAGTGGCCTCAAATATAAATTAAGATCCACGATCAAGATGATGATGCCTATTACGATGAGATAGGAAGCAGAGAAGGTAAGGTTACAAGAACTAACTCTGGAAGCCATCTTTAAGAGGCACAAGGTGTTGCCAAGGGAAGGGCTTACCATGAACTAACTGGGAGGGGGAAGCCATCGAGCTACTGTGGCCAGGACCACCCCAGGGTTACCAAAGACGAATCCAAATTCTATCACAACAAAAAACACTACCATGGAACAGAGGAGACAATTGGGGTTATGCTATAAGTGTGGGGAGTGATATAGCCCGAGCCACCAGTGCAAACGACAGTTGTTGGATATGGAAGGGGCAGATAAAGAGAAAGAAGAAGAGGAAGAAAATAAGGAAGAGGAGGCTAAAAACACCCTAGAGGAAGAACTTGGAGATGAGGGAGGAGAGATCTCTTTTCATGCACTTAAAGGAGGGCGAACAGGGAAGATCATTAAAGTACGGGGGGGATAAGTAGGCAAGAAGAAGCTATTGGTACTAATAAACAGTGGCAACACCCATAACTTCTTAAATAAAGCCACTGCCACTAAGTTGAAGTGTAAATTGACAACCACTACCCCCTCATCAGTAACAATGGCTAATGGGAGTAAGATGTACAGCCACTTTAAGTGTGCCAACTTTAAATGGATGATGCATGGGAAGGAGTTTACGACTAACCTGAGAATTTTGGAATTAGGAAGCTGTGATATTGTTCTAGGGGTGGATTGGATGAGGACAGTTAGTCTTCTAACTTTCGACTTCAATAAATTGGAAGTGGTAATGGATATTGAGGGAAGAAAACTAACTTTGGTAGGGAGCTTGGAAGCCAGGGAATGCAAGATGATTACTAGCAAGAAGTTACAGAAGTTGATGACTAAGAAGGGGCAACAGATATCTCAAATGTTTTCAATTCAGACCATGGAAATGGAGGCAGTTGAGCACACAGAGCAAGAATTCCATCAGAAGAGCCCTACTTCCGATCATTTCCTTGCTCAGGTACCATACTCCAAAGCTTTGCAACTACTATTGTTCAAATTTAAGGATCTATTTACTAAACCTTCAACCCTAACCAAGCCTATAACCATTCTCAGTGTTCTAAAAATCGCTCTAGGCGGCCCGCACCGCCTGGGCCGCCCAAGTTTTTGCTTTATATATCAGCCAATTTTAGGGTATTTTATTTCTTAATCTCGTCTCTCAGCCTCTCCCCCTCTCACCCCAAGGTCGTCGCTACCTCAGCGCTGTCGCCTCAACGTCGTCGGCTCGCCAGTACTCACTGCCATCGCTGCCTCCAGCTCCATCATCGCCGTCAAGCTTCATCAACATTGCCTCTATGCCATTCGCGTCCTCCTCGCTACCTGAATGTCGTCGCTACCATCGCGTCCTCGTCGTCAAGCTCCATCTCCGCCGCCAGCGAGCTCCATCTCCTTCGTAACCTCTCTCTCTCTCTCTCTCTCTCTCTCTCTTGAGTCTCTAGTTATTGGTTTCTCTTTCTCTCCATTACATTGCTTCTGTTTTTCATTTTTTTTTTTTTTGTTCTATTTATATATTAGATATATATTTAGTTTTAATTATTATTAATTATATATAATATATGTGTTTTTACATGATGAAGAAGATTGAAAACAAAAAATTATATGAGGTTATTGGTTATTTTGCAGAAAATAATTTATGTTTTCATTATATTATAAAACAAAAGTTATTTTGCTATTTTATTGTTTTAATTTGATTATTTTGTAGTTATTTTGCAGTTATGGCATGATATGTTATTGTTATTTTGAATATTAAGTGAGGTTATTGGTTATATATATATAGGTTTCTATTGCAAGTTTCTCCAATTAAAAAAAAATTAAATTTTTCTAGGTCCCGCCTAGGCACCCGACTAGTGCCTAGCACCTTTTAGAACACTAACTATTATATTCACCTTCAGCCAAATTTTGAGACAGCAAACATCAAATCCTAGCATTACCCCCCTTAGCAAAAAAAATAAATTGAGAAACAAGTCAAAAAGTATGCTCAATTCCTCAATCATACAGCCTAGTCAAAGCCCATTTGTTTCTCAGTCGTCTCTAGTCCTTCTTGTTAAGAAAAAAGATGGCACATGGCATTTATGTGTGGACTACTGCCAACTTAATGCCATCACTATCAAAAACAAATTTTCCATCTCCATAATCAAAGACCTATTGGATGAACTGACCAGAGCCACAATTTTCTCCAAGTTGGACCTCCGGATAGGGTATCATCAAATCAAAATGAACCCTGCTGACATCCCAAAGACAACCTTCCGGACTCACTAGGGCCTATATGAATTTAAGGTCATACCCTTTAGGCTAACTAATGCCCCAGCTACCTTCCAGGCACTGATGAATAGCTTATTTGCTCTCTACCTAAGACAATTCATACTCTTTTTTTTTTATGATATCCTTGTCTATAGTCCAAACTTGGACCAACATCTCTCTCACCTAAAAACTACCTTCGAGATCTTTAAAGCCAACCAGTTATATGTCAAACTATCGAAGTGTACCTTTGCAAGGGAGGAGGAAACAATTTAGAATCTAAGCTTGAGTTGTGGAGGATGTTATAATAAAATTAGAAGACCAAATCTTACAAAGAAAAGACCATTTTCAATATTTGGGATCAGTGATTTAAAAAGATGGAGAAATTCACAAGGATGTCACACATAGAATTAAGGCAGGTTGGCTAAAATAGAGAAATGCATCGAGGGTATTATGTGATGGTAAAATCCTATTAAAACTTAAAGGAAAATTCTATAGGACAGTTATAAGACCAGTCTTGTTATATGGCTCAGAATGTTGGGCAGTTAAATACCAAGCATGAGCAAAAGACGAGCGTAGCGGAGATAAGAATGCTAAGATGGATGTGCAGCAATACAAGAAAAGATAAAATTAGAAATGAAATTATTCGTAATAAGGTATGAGTAGTGCCAATTAAGGAGAAGATGAGAGAGACTAGACTAAGATGGTTTGGTCGTGTGAGAAGGAGATCAAGAGACGCTCCAATAAGAAGAGTTGATGAAATGGAACAATTAGTCAAAAAAAAAAAGATAAAGACAGACCCAAAAAGACTTTGGGGGAGACTTTAAAGTTTGATATGAAGTGTATGGGCCTAAATGAAGATATGACAAAAGACAGAAATACATGGAAGTCTAGAATTCATGTAGCCGACCCCACATAGTGGGATAAAGGCTGGATATGTTGTTGTTGTTGTTGTTGGATTGACCTAGGCCCGAGACCATTAAGGAGTTGAGAGGATTTTTGGGGTTGATCGGATATTACTGAAGGTTTATACAACATTATGGCATACTAAGTAAACCCCTAATAGATCTACTCAAGGAAGACAGCTTCAAATGTAACCCCCAAGTTGAAGCAGCCTTCTTAACTCTAAAGAAGGCCATGACACAAGCTCCAGTCTTAACCCTACTGGATTTTTCTAAAACATTTGTGGTGGAAACCGATGCTTGTGATAGTGGGGTGGGGGCAATATTGGTCCAAGAAGGGAGGTTGTTAGCTTACATCAACCAGGCCTTAGCCACTAAACATCTGGGGATGAGTGTATATGATAAGAAATTGTTAGCAGTGATAATAGTCATAGATAAATGGAGACATTACCTAGAGGGAATCAGTTCATTATCAAGACCAACCATGAAGCCTAAGGTTTCTACTTCAGCAAAGGTTGCACACTCAATTGCATAGGAAAAGGGTCTCCAAGCTACTAGGCCTTGACTACATCATTTAGTACCGAGAGGGGAAATATGGTGGCAGATGCTCTTTCAAGGAGAGAAGAAAAACAGCCATGCCAAGCTATCATTGCCATAGTACCAGATTGGGTGAAAGACTTGACTGACAGCTATGGAAAGTCGAAATGGTCAAAGGACTTGCAAACCCAATTGATCATTCAACCATCAAAGAATCAAGGGTACTCTCTCTCCAATGGTCTAATCAGATTCAAAGGAAGACTTGTAGGGGGAGATGACAAGGAATTGAAAGCAAGAAAACTGCATGCACTACATAATTCGCCCCTAGGGGGCTATTTAGGAGTTAAGGGCAACCTACTATCAAACAAGGCAACTATTCTTTTGGCTAGGCCTCAAGAAGGATGTGATTGATTTTGTCCTAACTTGCACCACCTGCCAATGCTATAAGCACGAGCATGTAGCACACTCGAGCCTCTTACAGCCACTCACTATACCTGAACAAGCGTGGGTAGGAATTTCGATGGATTTCATGAAGGGCTTCCAAAGTCAAAAGGCAAGGATGTGATCTTGGTGGTGGTTGAAAGGTTGAATAAGTTTGGGTATTTTTTTAGCCTAACTCATTCCTACACAGCACAGGAGGTGGCTCGATTATTTCTAGACTCAATGGCCAAGATACATGATATCCCAAAGTTCATTATATTAAACTAAGACAAAGTTTTCACTAGTAAATTCTGGCAGGAGCTGTTCAAGAGCCTAGGGGTTGGATTACACATGTCTACTACATATCACCCTGAAACAGATAGACAGATAGAGAGGGTCAACCAATGTCTAAAGGCTTATTTGAGGTGCATGTGCCTTGCCAAGCCAAAGAGCTGGAACCGATGGCTATCCTTAGCTCAATGGTGGTATAACACAAGCTACCACAACGCCATCAAACGAGCCCCATTTGAAGCACTATTCAAGTATAAGACTCCCACACTACCTGTTGTGATGGATCTCTTTGAAGCCTAGACCACATCCAAGGCAAACTTGCTGAGACGACAAGAGACCCTCATGATGGAGAATAATGATTAGTATTTTTTTTAATTGAGTCTAGATGTTTGTAGCAATTCAGTCTTCCAACCTAGCCTTTAATTCAGTCCATGGAGGGTTCTGGGGAAAATAAGTCAGTTAAGGAGTCTTGGAAAGTTGATTTTCGTAATTAAGGGTCTGAGTAATTAAGAGCAGTCCAAAAGTCAGTCAAATGTCATTCATTTAGTCTATTAAGAGTCCTATATGTCTTAGAACATAGAGGGGTCTATAAATAGAGGTTTCCCTTTGCATTTTGGAGGAGCTTTGAAAAATATTTCAGTCTAATATCTTTTGATATTAACTTCTTTTCTCTCAGATCAGTTATATGAATTCTTCAGGTTTCTGTCCAAGGAGGTGGACTCCTCCCACACATCTAACCTTCTACTAATTTTCCTCTGGGCTGCATCAGTTTTGGTATCAGAGCCAAACTGTTCCTGCATAGAAAAGTTGTTCCTACATTTAAATGGCAACAAGAAGCGGAAGAGAATACCAAGGCAGGCTCACCGATCGTGAAAGAGACTTACAATTGGGAGCACTGTCGGTCTATAAATTCACCCAAGAAACCAACGAATATAAATACTCTTGACACACTCCCTCACCGACGCAATCATTCAACATAAACAGAAAGTAAAGAATTGAAAAGAGTAGAGTTAGAACAATCAAACTACACAATAGGCACCGAGAATTTATCCTTGTTCGAACTAATTTAAATCAGTCCTACATCCAGCCTTCTCCACTCCAGAGAGCAATCCACTAGAACAAGAAATCAGAATACAAGAGTTCCTCTGTTCTCACGAGTACGATCCTGCTTCACAAGATTACAAAAGTTATTCTAATTACAGCCATTCCTCTCTATCACTGCACTCATTCAACAACATGAGAATAGAATGATTAGTTGATGCCAAGCGACTGCCCTATGCCCTCATATATATAGACAGTTTGGGCAAATAAACCTAGGAATACTTAAGACATCACAATCCCCAATATACCCCTAATACTTTAGTTACCATTAGACAAAACCCTAATTAACTAAACTGTCACTTGCATATCATAATCAACTCCACTGATTTCTTCTAAGTCTCCAAAGCTAAACTCGGGCAAAACCGTAACAGAGACAATGAGAATTTAAACAATGATAGTCAACCACGCAGGATAGTGACCCGGCCAAATGCAATGAATTGAAATTACCCTTTTAATAGGGATCCAGTTCATGGCAGTTATGAGCAATTTCTGGAACAGAATTACAGCTATGATGATATCACCAAAAGGGTTAGAGTTGATGTCCCAGATTTTTTCTGGAAAGCTAGATCCCCAAGCCTTCTTGGATAACAGCTTTAGAAGATTATTTTGATTGGAATGGGATGACTGGAGAGAGAAAAGTGCGTTTTGAAAAAATGAAGCTGAAGGGGCAGACACGAATATGGTGGCACAACGTTGAAGCACGTATCAACAGACTTGGCCAAGCCCCTATTATCCATTGGGAGGAAATGAAATTAAAGTTGCAAGAGAGATTTCTTCCCCTTGATTATGAGGAGTCACTGTTTGAATAATTACAAAATTTGAAGCAGCAGGACAAGTCAGTTGATGAGTATACAGAAAGATTCAACAATTTGACTGTATGATGTCAAATTGATGAGGGCGAACGTCATCATATCGCACGTTATAAGTCAGGTCTGCGTTTTGATATTCAGCGAGAGATGACCATAGCTCACTCTTTAGTATTGATGAAGTCTATCAAATGGCGGTTAAAATTGAGAGCCAATTGAAGCGTTTTTCTGTCAAGCGTTTTGGATCATACTTAGGGGAGTTTCCAATGAAGAAAATGATTCCAGCCAACAAACAAAAGACAAATGATATTAAATCGACATCGGAAAATCCTGATTTTAAACAAAAAAACAGTAGGAGGTGGTAAGCAGGGCGAGATAATGAATGTTTTAAGTGTGGGGGAAGAGGTCATTTTTCTTCCATGTGGCCAACCAAAAATCTGAACTTTTGTGAAGGTGAAGAAGCTGGTCAGCAAGAAGATGAAGAACATTCAGCTACAGACCAAGATGATGTGGAAGAAGTTGAAGGAGCTGAACAAGTGACAATGGTGATGCAATGTATTCTTGCAGCCCCTAAGGATGATACTGAAAACAATTGGCCTCGAACCAACATTTCTTGCACCAATGTAAAATGTGGAGATCAGGTGGTCAAGTTAGTCATTGATAGTGGAAGTTGTGCCAATGTTGTTTCTCAAGCCCTAATAGAAAAGGTGAAGCTGAAATGTAGGGAACATCCAGAACCTTAGGTGGTGTTCTCTTTGTGTTTTAGTTTTCTGTTTTGAGTTTTGAATTCATTTTGAGTTTTGTGTTTTGAGTGTCTGTTTTGAAATTTTTGAAAATGCGTTCTTTTTGTCATTCTGAAAAATTATTTCTCAAAACAGAAAACTAGAAAATGCGTTTACTTTGAAATTTTAAAAACGATTTTTTTTTGTTATAATGATATTTTATTTAATAAATTTAATTTAAAATAAATAATAAATATTTATTAATAAATTATAAATTTGATTCAAAATACTTTAAACTATAAAATAAAATTTAAATAAAATAAAATAAAAAAATCAATAACTTAGAAATATCATTTAAAAAAATTAATACAAACAAAACATATCACATAATCAATTTAATAAATAAATAAACTTAAATAACACAAAAAAAAAACAAAAATAACACAAAAAAAACAAATCAGAGCCGGAACCACTTTCATCTAGGGTTTTCTGTGTGTGCGCGGGGGGGGGGCGATATTCGCGGTGGCGGTGGAGGCGCTGGTCGCGGTGGCGGAGGGGGGTGGGGGCACTGTCGCGATGGCGGAGGGGGGTGCTGGTTGCGGTCGCGATGGCGGAGGGGCATGCTGGTCGCGGTCGGGGGGCGGTATTCGCTGTGGCGGAGACGGCATGCTGGTCGCGGTCGTGGGGCGGTGGCGGAGACGGTGCTCTGTTTTTGGGTTTGTGATTTTTGGGTGTTTTGGAGAAAAGAGAGGAGAGGGGTGGGTCGATGGCGGCTTTCGGTGGTGGCGGGCGAGGTCGACGGCGGCTCTGGCAGCGACGGAGATGGAGCGCGAGGTCGACGGCGGCTCTGGTTGCAACGGATATGGTGGGCGCAGTGTTTGGCAGAGGTTAGAGAGAGAGACAGAAGAGATGAGAGAGAGAAGAGATTTCGAGAATGGAGGCTGAGGCTTGGCCGGGGGGGGGGGGCGTTTGCCACAGCTGTTTTCCGTGTTTTCATTTTTTACCCTTGTTTTGGCTGAAAACAGCCAAAACGAGTTTTTCTCGTTTTGGGTTTCCTTTACAAAATTTTTACTTGTTTTTGAAAATGCGTTTTTGAAAATAACAAAGAGAACACGTTTTGAGTGTTTTGAAAAATTGAAAACAGAAAATGGCACGAAAACGACAAAGAGAACAGGGCCTTATAGGCTGCTTGGATCAATGATACTTCACTTCCAGTCATTAAACAGAGCTTAGTTAAATTCTCCATTGGTGATCGTTACAGAGAGACCCTGTGGTGCGACGTGGTTCCAATGAAGGTGGCACACATCTTGCTTGGCAGACCATGGCAGTATGACAGAAAGGTCCTCCACGATGGAAAGACCAATACTTATATTTTTAGTTATAACGGGAATAAGATTAAGTTATTGCCCATGAAAAGAGAAAATTCCCAAACAAAGCAGTCAACAGCGAAGACTGTCAGCATATTATCACTGAAGCAGTTTGAAGGAGAAAGTAAAAGAGAAAGTGGTATTATTTATGCATTGGTTGTCAAGCAGAACAAGGAACAGTCCCAGCCCCAACAATTAGAACCTTTAGTGCAGCATATATTATCATAATTTCAGGATCTGATTCCAGAAGAATTACCAACTGGTCTTCCCCCTTTGAGAGATATTCAGCATGCAATTGATCTCATACCAGGAGCATCACTTCCAAACCTGCCAGCTTATCGAATGAGGCCAACTGACCATGAAGAGCTTCAGAGACTTAGAGAAAGTCTCAGTCCATGCGCTGTTCCAGAGCTATTAACACCCAAAAAGGACGGCACTTGGCGGATGTGCATTGATAGTTGAGCAATTAATAAAATAACCATCAAGTATCAGTTCCCTATACCAAGACTTGAAGATATGCTCAACCTGATGACAGCAGCAAAAGTGTTTTCCAGGATTGACCACAGAAGCGGTTATCATCAGATCCGCATTTGACCAGGAGATGAGTGGAAAACAGCATTTACGACAAAGGAGGGGTTGTATGAGTGGTTGGTAATGCCATTCAGACTTACTAATGCCCCAAGTACCTTTATGAGAGTGATGAATCCTGGAAAATTTGTTGCTGTTTATTTTGATGGCATGCTGATTTACAACCGCAACATTGAGGAACATTTATCTCATCTAAGGCAGGTCTTGATGACTCCATGGGCAGAGAAGCTCTACATCAATTTGAAGAAGTGTGAGTTCTTAAGTGACAGAGTAAACTTTCAGGGATTTATTATCTCTTCTAAAGGCATTGAAACTGATCCAGAAAAGGTGAAATCTGTACTTGATTGGCCCACTCCAAGCAGCGAAAAGGTGAAATTTGTACTTGATTGGCCCACTCCAAGCAGCCCAAGTGAAGTTAGAAGTTTCCATGGACTGGCTAATTTTTATAGGCGGTTCATTTGCAATTTCAGCTCCATTGTAGCACCGATTACTGAGTGCCTCAAAAGGGGAAATTTTGCATGGTCAGATGCAGCAGACGGAGCTGTTAAAAAAATCAAGAAATTGCTGGCTGAAGCACCAGTTCTCAGATTTCCAGACTTTGACAAAGTATTTGAATTATCTTGTGATGCATCCCATAGAGGAATCGGTGCAGTTCTTAGTCAAGAAGGGCATCCTATTGCTTTCTACAGTGAAAAGTTAAATGAAGCAAAGAAAAGGTACTCTACTTATGACCTTGAGTTTTATGCTGTTTTTCAAGCTATCAAACATTGGAGATGCTATCTTTCCTACAAGGAATTTGTTCTTTATTCAGACCATGAGGCTTTAAAGTATCTCAATTCTCATAAACACCTAAATGCTAGACATGCCAAATGGAATGCATATTTACAGCAATTTAACTTTGTCATTAAGCACTGTTTGGGTGTGGAGAATAAAGCAGTTGATGCTCTCAGCAGAGAGGCAACACTGCTCATTGTCATGTCAGTAAAGGTGGTTGGCATTGAAGAATTAAAGAGTGAATATTCAAGTGAAAAATATTTTGGACCAATCTACACAGATTTGCAAGCTGACCAAGGCGGAAGGTATCCTGATTTCAGCATTAAAGAAGGTTATCTCTTTTATAGAAATCGGTTGTGCTTACCAAATCCCTCGATTCGAGATTTTGTTATATGGGAACTACATCCTGGATGACTTGCTGGACATTTTGGAAGAGACAAGACTGCCATTTTTATAGAAGATCATTTTTACTGTCCTGGTTTAAGGCTTGACGTTGAAAAGATTATACGCCAATGTCGTATTTGTCAAATTTCTAAAGGAAGAAAGCAAAATTCTGGATTGTATATGCCACTTACAGTTCCAAATGCCCCTTGGGAGGACTTGTCCACGGACTTTGTTCTAGGACTCCCTAAGACACCAAGGGGGGTTGATTCAATTTTTGTCGTCATGGATAGGTTCTCCAAAACGGTCCACTTCATTCCATGTAAGAAAACATCAAATGCCTCTAAAATTGCTTAACTCTTTTTTCGTGAAGTAGTGAGGCTGCATGGTCTTCCAAAAACCATAGGTTCTAACCGAGATGCTAAATTTGTATCTTACCTTTGGAAGACATTGTGGAGACTCATGGGAACCAAACTCAAGTTTTCCAGCGCCTACCACCCACAAACTGATGGGCAAACAGAGGTTATTAACCGAAGTTTGGGTGATCTGTTAGGATGTCTAGTAAATGACAAAGCTCAATCATGGGACCTCATTCTACCTACAGCCGAATTTGCTTATAAAAATTCTGTGAACAGAAGCACAGGTCATTCCCCATTTGAGATAGTGACAGGTTTGAAACCCAGACAGCCCGTTGATCTTGTACATCTACCTGTGGAAACCAGAACTAGCCTAGAAGCTGAAGAGTTCGCTATACACATTCACCATCTCCATGAAAAAGTCAGAAAGAAAATTATGACAAACAACCAGCGATACAAATTTAATGCGGATGTGCACAGGATAAATGTTGAATTCCAAAAGGGAGATCAAGTAATGATAAGGCTAAGGCCTGAACATTTCCCAAAAGGTGCCTACCAAAAGCTTCATTCAAGAAAGGCAGGACCATACAAGGTGCCCAAGCGTTTGGGCAACAATGCTTACTTGTTGGAGCTGCCAAAAGAGTTGAACATCAGTCCTATATTTAATGTGGAGGATCTCAGCAATTACTATGGAACCGATGAAGACAAAAATCCAGGGCAACCTACTCCTACACTTCCCAAGGTACAACACGCAAGAGAAGATATTGAAGACATTCTTGATGAACAACATGTTCGTACAAGGCATGGGAGTCATAAGAAATTTCTTGTCAAGTGGAAGGGAAAACCAATTTCAGAAAGCACTTGGATCACTGCTGCAAGCCTTCAACGCCACAATCCAAAGCTCTACAGAACATATCAAGCTTTCCACTCGTCGGAGATGACTTTCACTGGGCAACAGGGAATTGATGGAGAATAATGATTAGTATTTTTTTTTAATTAAGGAGTCTAGATGTTTGTAGCAAGTTAGTCTTCCAACCTAGCCTTTAATTGAGTCCATGGAGGGTTCCGGGGAAAATAAGTCAGTTAAGGAGTCCTGGAAAGTTGATTTTCGTAATTAAGGGTCAGAGTAATTAAGAGCAGTCCAAAAGTCAGTCAAATGTCATTTATTTATTCTATTAAGAGTCCAATGTGTCTTAGAACCTAGAGGGGTCTATAAATAGAGGTTTCCCTCTGTATTTTGGAGCAGTTTTAAAGAATATTTCAGTCTAATATCTTTTGATATTAACTTCGTCTCTTGGATCAGTTATCTGAATTCTTCAGGTTTCTGTCCAAGGAGGTGGACTCCTCCCACAAATCCAACCTTTTACTAATTTTCCTCTGGGCTGCATCACCTCACTCTACTTAAAAGAGAATTGGTCACAGCCCAAAACCGGATGAAACAGGTCGAAGACAGGAAAAGGAGTGAGATTTTTTAATGTGGGAGATTTGATATTCCTAAAGGTGAAGAGGTTCCTACAGCATTCATTCTCCACAACCCCTCCATCAAAATTAAGCCCAAAATACTTTGGACCATTTCCCATAGTGGCCAAAGTGGGTAAGGTTGCCTACAAGTTACAATTGCCAACAGAAGTGACAACACACCCAGTGTTCCATGTGTCTCTACTAAAAAGATTGGTGGAGCCTAATGCAGCCACAAGCCTGAATTAGCCCCCAATAGATGAAGACATTGAGGTTAAGGTGGAGCCACGAGCCATCGTGGATAGGAGGGTGATTAAACAAGGTGCACCGCCCCTCACTCAACCCGGATCACACTACATGGGAGTAGCTACCACAGTTGTTGAAGCAATTCCCACGGGCAGCCCAGCTATTGACCTTTCTTAGGGACAAGAAAGATCTCAAGGGGAGAGAATTGTCACAACCCTAAGGGTATTATTGTAATGATAGTACTATTGTAATTGTGAAGTGAATAAGCCTATTGTATTAGGCGGTTACAGCTTTAGTTGATTGTACCTCTCTCCCCCTTTCAAATTCTCCCTCCAAATTCTACATCCCTTTTATAATTACAGAATTGGCCAAGTCTCAGATCCAAGGCTTGACATTCAAGAACCAAATGCTTTGGTCTTAAATTACTTAAAAGCCATTAAAGGTGGGTTTTACTTTGGTAAATAGGCTTCTCAAATTCATTAAAGTTTGGATGTAATTATGAAATCTTTTGAACATTTCTATTGGGTGGATATAATGGGGTGGCAGGTTTTTATGAGAGATTTTTTCACCAACTACTAGCAAAAAGCATGCAACATTCTCTCTATAGAAATATACATGGCAAAGGGATGATCATCAAAAATATAGCAACATATCAAGCCTTTATCCCACTATGGAGGGGTGGGGGGATGATTATCAAAGATACTTGAAAATTTTTTATATCTTTTAATTATTTAAATCTACATATGGATGACAAATAAATTTTATATTGAATTAGAGAAAGTACCAGACTACTTAGAAAAAAAAAATTTCTTGTCATATACGTCTATGTTCAAAGTGCATGCAAATTAATGCGTACCTAACTTAACCAATCAAGGAGAGAATTCTCTCTAATCCCCTTGTTGATATTAGGACTATCAAAACAAGATCAAACCGAAGAGAACTCCCACTCGAATCCTTACACACTCACGAATTAGAAACCAATCAAGTAATCAGACAAAAACATAATGAAAATTGAAATTATAGAAAGATAAATCAAACCAGCAAGAGACAAGATTTATCGTAGTTCAGAATGCCCTTTGGCAAACCTACATCCAGCAGTAAACACCCACACAGAGCAATCGTTTATTCAGATAAAATCAATCAATACATCAGCTTCTAACCCTCATCTATATCCCCAAGTACACACACCTCATTCTCTCAAGAATACACAAGACTAAATACTAATCACTCAGCCTTTCTTTCTAAAGAATGAAATCAATACTCAATCATAGATGAAATAGAAACTCTCTCCTTGGATTGTCTCTTGACTACCTCCCATGCCCTCTTATTTATAGAAAAGGTGGACACCCCAATATAACTAACTATTACTGGGATACTACAATTAGAACCCCTGAAATACTAAGTATATTACACTCGGTATTTTAAACCTAATTGATCTAATC
Source organism: Diospyros kaki (assembly GCA_036245055.1). NCBI lineage: Eukaryota > Viridiplantae > Streptophyta > Magnoliopsida > Ericales > Ebenaceae > Diospyros > Diospyros kaki. Next base: position 11,480,225 of record BSEG01000015.1, on the reverse strand, counting down.
TTACAGCCGAAGCATCTCCAATATTTCATTGATCTTCTATCTAGCATACTCGAGGCAAACACAACACCCCTCTTTCTTTCTCTCTCAATCAGAAGACCGACACTGCTAGACTATTCATTCTCTTTCTGCCACCCTCTCTCTTTCTATCTAGGAGACACAGGCTGGCCGCATGATTCTCTCACTCTCTCTCTCTCTTTCTAAATCCGTACCTCACTCCTTGAAATACTTAACTAAAATTCAATATAGAAATCACCAAAATAGGCAAATTGTGTACAAGGAAAATATGTACAAATCTCAACTCATGAGTCATGATTTCATATAGATGTGGCGGAAATGTCAATTTTCTTATATAGGAATCATGTAGAGAAAGAATAAATTCAAGAATGGAGGGCATGAAAGAAAAGATGAAAGATAAAGTAGCAAGGCAAGACAAAAGAGGCAGAGTGCACCAACTCTAGATTATTACAAATGATTAATGCGTCTCTCTAAGGATAGAAACTCTCAAACCCGATCCAGCCACAAGATACTTTCTTATAGGGATAGCATAATCCCAACCTAAATTGGTTTGAACTATTTGCCAATATGTCTTGTCTACCCCTTAGAACTTAATATTAATAGGATAAAAACAAAAACTCCTTTTCCAAGTCAAGTTGGCCTATTGGCCTGAATCATCTGTTCAGGAGATATGACCACTACCTGTAGATTCCAATCCATGGGACACCAAAATTCTTGGTTAAGTTTTCCTCAGGTTGTTTGTTGTCTACACAGCTATGCCTCCAAGGATAGTGCTTATCCTGACTTCGTTATTCCTAGTTTGAGTTTTTCGGTTGAGAATATACTAGGAGAAAGTCCAAGTCCCTAAGTTACCCTTGATCAGGTTCAACTAGTCCCCAAATCCATGTATGCTATTTGATGATCCAAGTGCACGTCCCATCCTGAAGCTAAAACGTTCACTGCTCTGAACTGCCATGTGGTTTGTGTGTGCCTAGGCAACCAAGTGCCTACAGTACGTATGTGCATTGGCCAATGATCATTGACCCATTCATCATTATTCAATATTATGGCAATTTCTACATGCAGTCATCAACTTTATTTGTGTTTTCCCAATAAAAATTTATGTTTTTTTATTTAAAAAACAATACCAATTTTATACATATTTAAAAGCCTCTTTACAAACTTGTGGAAGTTAATTCAACTAACAAGGAATGGTAAATAAGCATTACCTTAATATCAGGTAACCTGTTAAATTTTATTTTCCAGGCTTGCTATCTTATATTAGCAAATTTGCATTACAGCACAAGTGACGGACAGGCATGTTTCCCGTTACTTACAAAACATTAAATTAAATTCTTGCAAAACAAAATCAATTTCTCAATCGCTCATGATTTGACGAAGCAATAATGCAAGCACATAACATCGGAAACTGCAAACTGGACCCCAAATCCGGTATATGAACATTTCCGCGCACAGTCAAAACGCATGATCAGTAGTATTACATGTCTTTCCCAATTCAATACATTTAAGCGTGCCAATAGGAAGTTGAATTCGATGACTTACGTGAAAACCAGCCACAGAACGATGGAGGCGAGGAGGAAACCAAACAAGAAACTGACGGGGGAGACCGCCATTTCGGCTGGAAACTGGACTGATCCCTTGGATTTCGCGCCCTCCGATTAACGCATCATTCAACGCCGATAATTCAAGCCAAACGCATTTACCGTGCATTTCATGTCAAGGAACAAATAAAAGCCCTAGAACTCGTCGATTCACATGCAATGGAGGATCAACGCTTGCGTTGCGGAAACTAAATTACGAGAAAGACGGTCTTCGAGCACCAGAGCTCGAGAGGGATAATAAATATATATATATACAGAGGAGAGAGTGATGAATGGAAGGAAGGGTTCGATCCGCGATATGCTCTAAGATCAGAAGAGGTGAGAAGAGAGAGAGGGGGGGGAGAGAGAGAGAGAGAGAGAGAGAGACGACTGTGTCTTGAATTGATGATGAGATCAGTGGGAGGTGTTTCGGATCTGGTGCGGGTGGATGTACGGGGAAAGTACCTGTTCTGTGTTCTGGTTTGGTTTTTCTGGGGACGTGCATGACATGTCGCTGTCCTAAGCAAAATGACATTCCTGCCACTCATTACAAATGCCAGTTGGTTATTATAATTTTTTTCGGGGAGTTGAAATATTAATGAAATTATGAATTAAAAATTTAAAAATACCAAATATATATGTGAATTTTCGATATGTATGAGATTTAATTCATCTAACGAAATTAAATAACATCATAATAGATGCATACTAGATTATAAATTATATATCAAACTATAAAAATTATTAAATTTACATTAAACTTTTAAAATACTAATTTTTGAAATGTGAAAAACAAAAAAAAAAGAAATAAAGAAAAATATAAATGGGAAGAAATGAGATATGATACACCCATATAATTTATATAGACAATAAAAAAAATCAAAGAAAAATATGAGTTAATGAAACTTTTCATCTCGAGCACAAAAAAAAGAAAATGAGACACATAAGAAAAAATATAATAAATTAGATATAAATAAATATAGTTAAACCTTTCATCTTGAACCTATATTTAAATTTGGGAGAGAGGAAAGAGAGAAAATAAGAATAATGATAATATAAATAAATAAAATAAATAAGAAATGAAATATTTCATCTATAACCTAAAGCTAGGAAGAGAAACAAGGAGTAAGATAGTGAAATTTTTTATTTCAAATATAGATTTAGGTTTGAAGGAGAGAGAAAAATAAAAATAAGAAATCATAGAGATAGAAAAATAAAAAGGGAATTGAACATTATCTTGAACTAAAAATATAACATTAAACGTTAAGAATAGTGTTTCTATTTTCTTAAATGTTGTGTGTCCTTTTTGTAACTTTTTCTTAAATTTTCTAGAAGTAATGATAAAGGAAAGTGTAATTAAAGTTATAAAATTACTTTTTTATTTTTTGTCCTGTTATCAAATATTAGAGATATTGAGTGTAATTTATCTTATAATAATTTATAAATAATATGTCTATATAATTTATAACTACATATTATATATTCATGACCCTTATATATAATTATGAGTTTAATTTTTAATTTTAATATTTTTTTATTAAAAAAAGTGTAAAGGATCTAAAATTTATATGTCAAAATATTATTTTTACGAGGATTGAAACCTACAAAATTTAGAATTTTATATTTTGAATAGTCTTTTTACCATTAAACTAAATACATTGGGTCAATATTTAGTTTTATATATTTTTATATAAAATATACACTTAATTCTTTAACATTTGTTTATATAAAAATATATCGTATATTATATTCACATTTAATTGGATCTTGATATATATAAATATAAAAATTAATTAAATTAACTATAAAATTTCTTGTCAAATACATATATATTAATTGAATCAATAAATGTCTGTTAGTTATTATTTTTAGCTAGTTAACCATCAATAAATGCATTATATTTGATTAATCAAACATTGTTATCTTATATATTTATTAATTAATTATTGAATATTATAATAAAATTTATATTTCCCCTTATATACTAAAACATTAAATTTTAAGTAAGACTATTGCTCCCGTATTTTTTTATTTATACAATCTACATTTTAGTTATCTCAATAAGAATATTACTTCCTATATATTTTTAAGTTTTGGATTTGTGGTGTAACTAATTTGTTCAAAAATGAGGACTTGAATATTAAAGTTGATTTTATATATATGTATATATATATATTCAATTGAATATTAACTACTACGAAATATTTTTTATTTTTTATATATTTTATTAAACATTTTTTATCGTTAATCTTATTCATCTTATATTTTTCATTTTTATGCATTTAATTATTTTTGTGATATTTTTATTTAATATTTATTTAAATACCAAAAAAATATAAAAAATAAAATTTTAAATCCCTACTCAATTTGTAATTTCTAAAACCCCTATTCTGCTCATTAAGTTTTTTTTATAAAATTCATAAAATTTTAATAAATATACAGTATTATTAATCTTATAAAAAATTCCTATAGGAATAGAGATAAAGTTGTGATGCTCTTGACATTTTTTCGTCATTTATAACATTTTCATACTGGTTAATTTTTAGATCTATCTTAATATCTTTTAACCTTGTTTATGATCTCATATTATTTATTCTCTTTTCTTATCTTCTTTCTATTTTTTATGATTGTTTTATATTTAGGGTTATATTTACAATTTTTTCTTATTGAATATATTTTAGTTAATTATAACCAGAAAAGAATATAAATAATAAACAATTCTTAATATAATTATATAAATAAACGAATATAATTATTAAACTATTATAATTAATGAAATATTAATTATTTATTGATAATATAATATATTAAAAAAATATAATATATCAAACTAATTTATTATAATTATTAGATTCATTATATAATTAAATTTTTAAATAAATATTATTTTGATACAATAATTTAAATTATTTTATTATCATATTTTAGATGATTAGCATAAATTATAATTTAAATTATTTAATAATGATCATAATTTAAATAATTTTATTAATTAAATAATTATTAATATTATTTTAAATAAATTATTTTATTTTTATTTAATAACTAAATATTTTTAAAAAATTAAAAAAACTATTTCCCTTTCCAAAACGTAAAACCTTAACTCACCCACTCTTCCCCCCCCCCCCCGGCTCTCTCTCTCTCTCCCCTCTCTGTGAACTCCCGCCGCCGCCGTCGACCCCTCCGCCTCCGCCTCCATCTCTGGTCATCGTCGCCGCTCCACAAGGTCTGTCTGTCTGTCTCTCTTCCCCTCACTTCCCGACTCGTCGCACCTCCGGTCGTCGTCGCCGCTGCTGTTGTTTGAACCTGAAGGGATTTGATTTTTTTTTTCCTGTGCTAAGATGAGTGGTTATAATCTGGAATTTTCCAATTTGATTTTGTCTTGTCTTGATAGGTTTGGGCTAATTTTAGTATCTCTTCCCATCTCGTTGGTTAATCTATTAAATTGTTATTATCTTATCTAATTATTTTGGTTATCTCAATCGTAAGTTGCATTTATGCTTGATTTCTAGTAGATTTTATTTCAGATTTGGACGCAATTTATCTCTTCATAGCCGGCCTTTATAAATAGGTTGCTAGTGCCGACACTGAGAGTGTTTTTTGTACAATGCCTTGGTTCTGGATTGTGGGTGCAATGCTTAAATGAGGTTCTTTTTTTTTTTTGCGCTCTGTTAAGTATGGTTTTTTCAAGAACCTGTTATAAGTCTTGTGTATTTTCTTGTAATATGTTTGGATCTCGAACGATTGTGTATTAGCTTGCTTGTGCTTATTCATGGAGTTTACTTGTATTAAGAATTTTATTTATTTATTTTTTTTTGGGGGGGGGGGGGAGTATTAAGAACCTGTTATAAGGCTTGTGTATTTTCTTGTAATATGTTTTAATGCTGCAATGCAAACAACTATACTATTATAACAGTTGGAAGTCCAATTTGGTGTTATGAAGTCTTTTCAAATTTACTTGTTATTTATTTGGGTATATTTGTTGTATTTTTTATATAATTTGGTTAATGATTATGCTATAAAAAGTTATTTAAATTTGAGTTTTATTTTATTATTAGTTTAAACTCGAGCTCATAAATGAGCTTTTGTTGAGTTGAGCTCGAGCTTGGCTTCCGAACAAAATAATCGAGCTTTTAATGATCAGAGCTCAAGCTTGGCTTGTGAATGGATCTAAACGAATTTTAAGCAAGCTCAGCTTGAGCTCATGAAGAACGAAATGAACCCGAGGTCAAAATCTTGTTCGAGCTCGAGCTCGAGCTCCAGACAAATAGACCGAGTCGAGCCTGGACTATGTCAAACTAGGTTCGGCTCGATTCGATTACAACCCTAATTCCAAAACATGTAGAGGTGGTCTTCATTCATAACAATCTTCATCTTTTATCAAGGAGAACCTCCCAATATTATGACGAGAAGACAAAGACATAGGATGTAGGTGAAGATGAATTTTGGAGTATAGAAAATGTGGGTGTTCTTGAGTTTGCTAATATCTCCCTAAAGATGAACTAGAGTTGGAGTTTGTACTCCCAATATCCTATGCATCTGCCATCATCGGTTTATCGGTTTACGTTTATATAACCGATATATGTGTATCAATTTCAATGTAAACAGAAATATAATATTTTCGTAATAATATCGGTTCTTATGTATCGGTTATAAACTAATATATTTTGACTGATCTCGGTTCTTATGTTCTTTTACATCTGCTATCATCGATTGACATACTTTGTTTATATAATCGATATGTATAAACTGCAATGTAAAGAGAAACTTAATAGAAATAGAAATATTGGTGGAATCGATATTTATTCACAAAAAATTTCTATTAATAAGGCAATGAGACATGTTTTTTGTTTTTTTTAATAACCTCTTTAAATTTCAAAGTGTCATATTTTTCCAAAGTTCAGTACCAAGAGTCCTATTTTTCCAAGTTTCCCTTTAATATTTTATTTAAAGAAGTTATTTTTATTTTTAAGTTATGAGAAATAATTCTTGCAATAATGTCAAATTTTAAGGTGGTTATTGCGAATTTTTTATATTATTTATAAATCATAATTCAGAAATTAAAGAACAAACCCCCCACATTGCACAAACCCTAAAACCCCTAATTTGTTTGTCGGCCATCCCCTTCCCTCTCCCTGATCGGAGTCTTCCACCTCTCTCTATCAACTCCGTTTGGGTAGCCTTCGCTGAGTCTGTCACGACCCACCGCAGCGTGTTGTTGCTCCTATTCGTAAGTTCTTCTTTCTATCTTCTCTTTCTGTCTTCCTTGTCATTGGCTATACTTTCATCGTCTTTGTTCGTGTCCTCCATTGAATTGCCTCTTTGGTTGTTCAATGCTCTGAATAATCTATGTTAGCTATGATTGGCGTGGTTATCCATTATCCTCATTTTATTTTATCATGGGTTGTCTACAAGTATGAATGGAAATCTGGAAGCACGAGGCTCCCGCTTTGTGAGGATTGGGGAAGCTTCATTTTTGTATGCAAAAGAGGTTGTTACTGTTGCCGTCAAGTTTTGCCCCCAGTGCGTGATGGGTGTTTAAGTATGTGCTTAAATTTGTTTACTTTGACCATGCTCGTAAGTGATGTAGCTATTACATAAGACTTTGCGGTTTTACTTACTTATCAAAGAACCAAATTGTTTTGTGGTGGTTACAAGTTATTAATTTGTTAGTTTTTTCATTGTGCTCTAGCAATTTGTTTTTCTTCTTATTTGAGGTAAAATTTTTATTATTTGTTAATTTGATCACTGCTCGAGCTTTGTATCGCAGTTGGGCTAGTGAACTATTGAACCAATTTTCTTTAATTGGTTTGGTTACCCATTTGGTTCTGGTAACTATGCTTTGTAGCCACCTTTTTCTCAATGCATAAAGCACCATACTAAGTTATTAATTTGTTAGATTTTTCATTGTGCATCTACCAATTTGTTTTTCTTCTTATCTGAGATAAAAAATTTATTATTTGTTAATTTTATCACTGTTCGAGCTTTGTACTGCAGTTGGGTTAGTGAACCATTGAACCAATTTTCTTTAATTGGTTTGGTTACCCATTTGGTCTTGGTAACTATGCTTTGTACCCACCTTTTTCTCAATGCATAAAGCACCATACTCTGTCTTCAAGCTTAGCCCTTTATTTCACATTGGCTTATATCTTCTTTCTGAATGATTGTAAAATCTCCTTTTTGCTCTATTTGCAACACTCCCTTTGGTACTCCATGCTTTCTTTAGTATTCCATATTCTCACCTTGTCTCCCTTCTCTGCAACCCCCCTCTATGTTTCTTTATGCTGTAAACTCCACCATCTTTGTGCCATCCATATTTAACCCCATCATCACCAATTCACATAAACTCTCTTTTCAAAATTCAATCTGTTTGAGCCTTTTGTTATTTAACTGATGCATCTATTATATGAATGAGGCTCATTGGGGACCTGCAGGTAGCTGTCGTTAAGTTGTGATGGAGGAGACACGAAGCGTAGAGGGTTACAATGAGAGAATCAGCAAGTAAGCTTGATTAAATGTATAAATTTGTAATGAGCATTATAGACACTAATTTTCACCATTATTAATTCAACTCTGCACTTTTTCTTCTTGTTTTGTTATGGATTCAGGATATTAATTTTGTTTTACCATTGATTGATTCAGAGAAGCCCCTCAGTTGGCTGCATTGTTGAAAGACATGAAGGGCGGGCTGGATACATTGAGGAGTAAAGTGCAAGCCTTGACCGCAAAGGTAGGAATCACAATTTTGAGTTATGATTTTTTTTTATTATTTTTTGCATATTGATATTTTGTTAGCCAAAATATAGTCTTAATAGTGTAGCCAACTGTTATTCTTAACAGATAAAAGGCAACCAAAACAGGGAAATTCAACATTTTCATTCTTTGCTGGAATGTCCTTGTTCAACAGCAAAGGAAGCTAAAAATCTAAAATCTCCCAGCCATTGCGTATAATAACGCTTTTGAATTGTGTGCATACCTATATGGGTATTGAAAGTGATAAGTTTTATTTCGCAATCCGTATTGAAAATATTGTTTGGGAAGCAATACACACAGAATGAATAAAAGGTTCTGAGGCCTTGTTTCTTTCTGGGAATGGAATGGGAGACTTCTGCCTGATAGACCTGAATTCCCTCCATTTGCTGCAGTAAACTTCTTTTGCTCCTTCTGTTTTTTTTTTTTTTGGGTGGGGGTGGGGGGGGTTGGTATTGGAGATGCTCATTGTACCCTATCAAAGAATCATAGTCTAATTACTAAATATGACTGATTCAGTTTAATTTGGTTATTTTTTTTGAGTAGATCACTTCTGTTCTGGATTAATATTTTTTTAAGGTTCATCCCAGTTGATTATAGAATCCAGCCAAGAACCAAACCCCTCAAGTTAAGATACTGTAGAGTTCTAGTTAAATTGCTTAAAAATCACTGTTGAGATGATCGCCACTTCTACTTTGTTCCTTTGTTCTTTGGGAAGTGTTCCATTGTCTGTTTCTTTCAGGAAATCCAGCTGAAATGAGCATTTAAGAACTTAAAAGGGAGTTCCTAATTGTCATGACCCAAGGGGACTTAGGGGCAGTATTGTGTAAGTAGTTACGAATGTTTGTTAGAACCAAGCCCCTCAAGTTAAGATACTGTAGAGTTATAGTTAAATTGCTTAAAAATCATTGTTGAGATGATCACTACTTATATTTTGTTCCTTTGTTCTTTGGGAAATGTTCAATTGTGTGTTTCTTTTAGGAAATCTAGCTGAAATGAGCATTTAAGAATTTAAAAGGGAGTTCCTAATTGTCATGATCCAAGGGGAATTAGGGTGGCAGTATTGTAAGTAGTTACAAATGTTTGTTAGAAGATGCTGTTAATTTTGTTGAAGTGCACATGGGTGGTGTTAGTCTAGAATATGCTTTCAGATTAGTTGTTAGTTGATGCCTATAAAAGGCTACTCGTAGGAGGATGGATGTTATGTTGATGAATGAATTGCAATTTTGTTCTCTCTCCTAGTTCTCCTAACTCTCTCTCATTCATTCTTCTCTTCTCTCTCAATTATCTCCGTTCAATTCTGTCTCTCACTCCAATTCTTCTCTATTTCTTGCTCGAATTCTTCCAAATTCCTTTCTAAACCCTAGTCAAACGTTAGGGTCGTGACATTTGGTATCAAAGCCGATGATTCTCAGCTGTGATCCGGAAGTGTTAGCAATTGACCAAGGCGATTACGTGTGGCAAATTCCAATAGAGGTTGATTCTCGGAAATTGAAGGTGACTACGGAATTCGATAGCAGTGGCGACTACAGAATTCGATAGCAGTATGCAAGTTCAAGCGATAAATTGTAGAACTGACCGAGTGCAGTGGGTGTTTCCCAAAGCGGTCGTAGAATTGATCGAACAACTGAGTAGATCAATTACATCAGACCTAGAACACACACAAGGATACATGAAATCAAGTTTTCATGATAAAGAGTTATCGAAAACACTATAGTCACCAATGGGGTTTTTGTTGAAACCTTACTGGAAACTAAATCGAACCAAGATATAAGTTAGATGGAATTAGAACTAAGAAAAATAATGTAAGAACAAAAATGAAACAAGTTTTTGGTAAGCTTTTATAGAAAACGCTATCACTATTTATGGGGTTTTTATTGAAGCCACACTAAAAACCAAACAAAATATAGGGTTTGCTTGAACCTTGATTGAGGGTTTGAATGAACCTAAACACTAGGTTGCATAGAAATGAAAACGGGAAACGTTTTCGATACAAAGCAGAAAAGGAAAAATAATATATTTTTTTAAAAAGGTAGAAAATAAAAGCGCGAGATAAAGTGTAAATTAAAAAATATATATAGTGTTTTTTTGTAAATAATTTTTAATATATAAAATTATAAAAAAATAATTCAAATATAATATAAACAAACATAAACAATAAATATAAGTTCCATAATGTATTCAAATAAATATAAACATAAAGCTCACGATGCATTTAAACAATCATCAACAATATTTACAAAGTTTTATCATCATTACTATCAAGTCTCGGATCTGAGGGGCTTGGCGCATTAAGGCTTGCGAGCTCGGGCCCAACTTGGTCCAGGAGCCCAACGGGCTTACTTGGCTTAGCTTGACCTACTCTAGGTGGGCTCATGGGCTAAGTCAAATCCTTGGTTTGGTTAACGGGTTGGGTCCATGTGCGGCCCATTCCACTAAGGAGCTAGGCTGACCCAACTCGCTAAACAAGGCTAAACAACAGGCCCAGGCCTGGCTGGCTTGGCCCGTTTGACATGCCTAATAGCTCCAATATCTGAAGAGTTACATGGTTTATATTAGTTAGGGTTTTCCTTTATAGATGTTATATCACTTCCATTTGCTTATTCTTCTTTCCACCTCTTACAATAGTAGAGAAACCATTTGGCTCATTATCTTGTTAATTTAATATTATATGCCTTGTCCATTAGGTGAAGGCAAATCATTTTCCAACTGTGGATGGAATAAGTTATCTTGAGGCCAAGCATTTACTGCTGCTTAACTATTGCCAGTCTCTTGTATATTATTTGCTTCGCAAGGCAAAAGGTTTGTCAGTTGAGGGACACAGTGTTGTTCGGAGCCTTGTGGAGATAAGATTATTTTTGGAGAAGGTATGCACATTTTCCTTTTTTATCTTATCAATTTTTATGCTCGATTAATGATTTCATACTGTTCATCATTTTGTTTTCTGCAGATTCGTCCAATTGACAAAAAGATGCAATATCAAATTCAGAAGCTTACAAAGGTTACATCTACTGCAGTTAGTGAAGTAGGGTTTAATGAGAAAGAAGAAAGTGCAGCTCAGAAGTCAGAAGATCTTTTGAAATATCGACCTAATCCAGACATGCTTCTTAGCAAAATGAATCCAACTATTGAGGTAAACAAAGGGTAAAAATAAAATTGGCAGTTTATTGTTTAGCTTTTTTTTGTTTGTTTGTTTATTTGGGGGGTGGGGGTTGGGAATGGGTTGAACGTTGAGAAAGAGAAAGCCCAAGTTTAAACAAGTATGAAGTTTACATGTTGAAGTTAGTATCTTGTTCTGTTCCTCTTTGTTCAATTCTTTTCCTGCAAAAGTGGTTTGATAATAAGAGAATAATTCTAAAGTTTCTTCTTTTATTAAATCCATCTCATTGATCCATAGGATGGTATTGGGGTTTATCGACCACCAAAATTTGCTCCTACCTCTATGGAGGAAGATAAGGTCTCCAAACAGGAAAGAAATGTACTGAGAAAGGAGAAAGAAGCTCTCCGGCAAGCTAGGCAGAGTGCTTATGTCAGAGAATTGATGGATGATATAGAGGGAAGACCTGAAGAGGTGAGTTTTTGCATTGATTTTGTTGGTAAATTCCAATGGCTACAAAAATATTCTGTCATTCTTAAATGAGATTACAAATGAAACACAGGTGAGAGAAATTGTTGGAACTGAAAGCAGGGAAGTTATTCGATATAAGGCTAAGATGGAAGATCGTGCAAGGCGAGAAGAGGATCTATTTATCCGTGCGCCTCTAGCAAAGATAGAGAAAAAGAAAATGAAGCACTTGTCGAAGTCCAGAAATGGGTATGGGGATTGAGATATGAATGTCGATATAATGCTCCCTTTAAATCTTTAATTGGCAGTCTGCTATATCTTTTAATCCGATGACTGAGTTCTTCATCATTGTATCTTCCATTTAACTGATATATTTTTATTTTTGTTTTTTATTTTATTCTTTATAGTATTCTGTACTTATTTGTTTTGGTGCTTGATTTGTTATGCCAGGTTACTTGGTCTGACAGACAGTTTCTATGATGAAATTAAAAGTTTACCCTTGGAGGGTACTGATGGTGAGCAGGTAACAGGATTTGGCAGTGAAAGTGGTGAAAAACTAAAAATTAAGAAGCGCAAGGTGATTCAATATATTTTTGTGGTATCCATTTCTTAAAAATTAAAGCTTTTTTCCCCCCCTCCAGCTGTCCATTTCTTCAAAATTAAGGCTATAAGCTGTTTCTATATATTTCCTGAACGTTTATGTGTTATCTTGTCTCTTTTTTCTGCTTATCTATCATCCCTATCATTGTTTAAAACTTAGTATTTCTGTTGGCTTCCATTAAACTCTGAACGTGGGTAAGATTTAATTAAATAGCTTTAAAGATTGATCTAACAGGCCATGTCCATGGCACATTTTGTCTGGACTGAATCCCAATACTGCTACTAGGTTCAGATTTTTCTGGCCTAGAAGTCCTGTATGGGCCAGGCCAAGAGTACAGGCCTGCCCAAATCTTGACTTTCATATGCTGAGAGGGCCCATTTTGGACCCTTTTTTTAGAGCCCCTGCCGGGGGGCAGGGGGTGTTGGAGCTGCAAAACTGGTGTTAAAAAAAAAAAAAATCAGTAGAAGAAAAGCTTGCTTAAAAAAAAAACTATATGATAGAGTAAATGGTGATTGCATCGGAAGGCTAACCTTTTGTTAGTTATTTTTGTCATGTCCTGATTTAAAAAGATATAGAGATACCTCTAAATTAGGCAAATATTACATTTTATGAAAAGTGTTAGATGAATATGTGAAAATATGACTGCATTTGTTTTGGATTAAAACATTTTTCTGTATTTTTTCATTTCTAAAATCAGTAGAAGAAATTGGAAAAAAACCAGGTTTTTTTGCTGGGTACTTTAGTATAGATTCAATCATTGATGATTTTATGTCTCAGAAAGAGTGTGTAGAGTATAATTCAAATGAAATAATTTTAATATTTTAAATAATTATTCATGTTTTATATATTGGCTCATTGTCCAAATTTTTCCGTCCAACCAAACCACCCCCCACAATTCAACCTTTTCTGGTTCCTTCCCTGCTGATCTACACAGGATGACTTGGGCCTTAAAAATGTGCGGCTGTCATTTTAGAGAGAGAAATGGTAGATGAAGAGTTGAAACCAACACACAATATCAAGTGATAAACAAGATGAAAAACCCTACCTATGAAGCAAATTGGGTATGAGATAAATTTTAAAGGCCTTACAGAAAATATTAACTATAAATAGAAATGATTGGTGAGCTAAAATTTATGCAATCCACGTCACCTAGTGTGATTGAGACTTGATATGTTGTATAAAGAAATAATAAAGATATGGCCATGGATAGGGAGGATTGGAGAGTTAAAATTCATGTTGTTTACCTCACCTAGTTTGAACAAGGCTTGTGATGATGTTGGTTTATAAAAGAAACAAAATAAATATAGTTGAAGCAAGAGCTTTAATCATAGCATTCACACTTCTGAAGGAACATGAAAGAAAATGAACTGAGGAAGGAGAAAGAAGCTATTAGCTAGGAACTCAAGTGTTATGAAGTATGCACCACTTGATTGTTATGATCTGAGCACGCCTTTACTTGTTAAAAAAAATTTAAAAAGAAAGAGAAGAAGAAGGCACTATTCTACAGAAAACCTTGTACCCCTATCAGACTTTGATATGCAGAGCTCTTGGGGGAAAAAAAGAGCTTTCTGGTTTGGTTTAGCATAGAAAGTATTTCAACTCTTACTATAGTGTGCAGTGTGTATGAGTATGAAAATCCTCAAGCTGTTTTATATTCCTTGTTTCAAGTTTATGTTGTTGAAGTGTTAATACATGTTTTAACATCTCTCATTCTGTTGTTAGTTTTCTACATTGTGCAGAAACATGTAGATAAATTATGCTAACATTTTTGAACCATTTACTCTTTTGCAGAGGAAGCACTGAAGGATCAGAAACTTGAATTTTTGGCTGTTAAATTAAAGCAGTTGAAGACAAGAAAGCATCATGGAAGTCCTGCATTTGTCCGGTACAGAGAGGAACTGAAAGCTGATATTTGAACTATTTTGTCTGTTTTACCGAAGACGCTTTGAAGAATAGAAAGGCCCATTGGGGCGTGAACTTAGGTTTTGTTTGATAGTTGTATTGTAATTTTCCTGAACAGCTCTAATAATTGAAAGAGGAAGAATAGGTTGGTGATTTTAGTCATCATTTTTTTGTTTATTTACCGTTGGAGGTCTTCTTTCTTCACCTTCTTTAATCCTTGGTGTGGTTGAAATGCGGTGTGCAGCAGCAGCAGCTCAAATGGACACTAAAAACATGGCTTTTTTGGGGGGCAATCAAATACAGATGTGACTCCCTCCCTGTTACTAACTCTATGGATATGCTAAGTAAAATGAAAAATAAACTGCCATTTATATATTTGATCAAATAATTTTAAAAAAAATCTTACAATTCTTATAATTTATGATTTATGTCAAAACAAATCTTCTTAATTTAAATATTTTCTTTATTTTCACAATATATATATATCATCACTGTAAGTCTTTGGAGATATTTTATGACACTTCTAACTTACATGAAAGTTTGTAAATTTAATTTAAAAAAATTTGGGATATTTTTTATTTACTGAGTGATGAAATTCTGGTTGAGTATATAAATACATAATGGTAGTTAATTTAGAAAAAAAAAAGAGTAAAATACAAAATTAAAAATTAAAGAAGAAATTGAGAAAATGAGAAAATACTTGGTCAGAAATTGGAGAATGGGTTGGATCCTTTATTTATGTTCCCAGATTTCAAGGCAAGTTTATTTTATGATTTTTCTTCAAATTATTATTGAATCTATTTATTTTGAATACTTTATTCCTAAAATTAATTGTATTTCTCCATACAAAAAAACAAAACAAAAAAAAACTTGGAGGTCGAAATTGGTGTTTTGCCATCGACTATAAACGCACTGACTCAGCCCCAATGCATCTCTCCCATTCTCTCATTTGTTGAAGGGTTTTTTCTTCTTCAACTTCAATCATGGCTCACCGAAGCTCTGGTCTCTCTCTCTCTAAAAATGAGCATATTAACGTATCCTAACTTGAAGATGTTTGGTGTCGTGTCCTTGCTTTTCCATTGTTATTATATTCTTGTGATATTTCTATTGTTTTCCACTTTTGTAATATCGCAGGATGTTAATTTGTTGAAAAATGGCTGAATAATGAGAATTAATTATTTCTTTTCTGTTATGATTAATATATAGAACAAGATTAATATATAAAACAACCGCACCGCTTCAGGTGTCTACAAACTTTTCGGGGGCTTTTCGTTGTGATTTATATTAAAGTGAGATTCGATTACTGATTAGTGGTTAAATTTGTAAAATTTTGTTATAATTATAACCCTCGTTTTGATTTTAAATTTGTTTAATTGAATAGTTATGTATAATATATATCTATATATATAATATATAATATATTATAATAAACATGTAAATATAATATATATATTATAACATAATACATATACTCAATGGAATGCATGCATGGAGCATCTATATAATATATAAGTATATAATATACCATATAATATATCATATAAATATATATAATATATAATTTATTAATAATACTTAATTGCTTGTTTGTAGGCATGAAGAATTCAAGCCCATGAATAATTAAATCCCAACTTGAGCAAACCCATGGAAGATATCATTTGGAGAAGGCCCAAGCATTATTTATAATTCTAATGAAGTTTAAAAATCCAATTGTAGAAATTTATTTTTATTTTTTTAATATTTATTTTATGAGTGCTTTATTAGGTGTGTATTATAGCTAAAATCTATTTAACTTTATGAGTGCTTTATTATATGTGTATTTTAGGTAAAATCCATTTAACTTTAAGTGTGTATTATAACTAAAATTCATTTAACTTTAAGTGTGTGAGTGTCCATTAGATATAATTATGTCTAAGTTGAATAATTGAAATTGTGTGGTTTGTATTGCATCTTGTGGCCTATAAATAGCTCACTTGATTGCATTTGTAAGGATGCTTATTATTCTTGAATCAAAGTTTAGTTATTTTCTTAGAAATTCTCTTTGAGAATTGTTTTTGTTCTATTTTCCTCTCTTTCTTATTTTCTCTTGCAATCTTACTTCTTTTCTTTCTTCTCTTGAATTCTTATGTCCTTTATTGTTACTTTATTATCTACCGCCTAAATGGTCGGTTAATTTCTGCTTTTAAATTTCTGTAATTTTAATTCCTGTCATTTAATTATGCACCGCCTAAATGGCTAGTTAATTTCTGCTATTTTAATTTCTGTCATTTAAATTACGCCATTTAAATTTCTGTCAATTAATTTATAAATGAAGATGAGTAGCTAAACTCAATATTGGGTTAAGGCAAGGACAGTGTCTAATGCCAATGATTCCCAAATAAAGTTGCGCTTTAAATGAGTAACATTAATTTAAATTTCAATATGAGTGTGTATTGTTAATTGAGAAATCACTAGATTTGGATTGGAGCGTAAGCCTAACTTAGAGCTTTCATGCCACGTATGAGAGTTACTAGAACTAAAAACGCTATCATACCCAAACTCGGATGATTAATTTAGTTGTTTGTGTATTAATTGTAATTGAATTTATGGTAGTTGCTTAAATTAGAATCTCGCCTATCATGTATAGGGATTGCTTAAACTAGAACTATCATCATCTCTAATTGCATTTAATAACAAACCCTCATATATGAAATTAAATAAATGTTGTTAATCTTTTCTACTCAAAATTGGGAATCAACGGGTTGGTGCTGAAATTGTCTTAACTCAAGTGCTATCCAATTTCATATTCTCATATTTAGTGTTTATTTTAATTTTTGTCTTACTTTATTTCCTAGTATCTGTTATTTGAAAATCCATAAAAAAATCATGTTTCCAATTCATCCAAATGTGTGTGTGTGTGTTTGTGACATTCTTTTTCTTTTGCCATAAATAAATCTCTTAGTGGACGACCTAGACTCATCCAGAAAATATAAATTTAAATTTGGACTACAACTGCATTCGTACACTGACGAGTATAAACCTCTCATCAAAATAAAGAAAAAAATATAAAAGTTTTAATGTGTTTTTATTGTGTTTTAATTACAGGGTGAGAATGCAGCCAACTACTCATGAGATTGTTTGATATGTAGTTTATGTTTTGCTTGTGGAGGGGAATTAGGTTCATGGTAGAAGGTTTACATCTCTTTATTTGCGACCACCTTTTGGATTCTTGAAGATCAAGATATATATATATATATATGTTCCAGTGAGGGGTGTTTCTGTTAATATTTCGAGGGAATGCCATTCTCAACCTAAATATGGCTACTGCATTTGTATTTATCTTGTTGAATTGCAGATCAAGATCGATCGAGCTGAATTTTATGCAAAATAATCTACTTCCTCACATGATATTTTGGATGTTTAAATAAAAAGTGAGAAATTGTCTAACATAAAATGTAATTGGAACAGGATGATATTTGAATGGAAATACCACACAGACTGTTAGTGTTGTGTGTTCAAATAGCAGCTTTGGTATTTGAAAGTTATTATGTAGTTTCGAAGGTAATGATTAGCTTGATGTTATATGTCATTAAAACTAAAGCAGGAGTTGCCATCTGGAAATAAAATGGTAGGGGCGGGAGGGGGGAAAAAATCTGAATTCTATAACTGAAGAACCTATTACAATTGACATCATTGAAAAATCATGTTCATGTGTGCCATACATGTCTCCTTAAACTAACGACTAATCCCCTACCCTCCCCACTAGAAAAAAAAAAGGAATCAGTGTATGCATTTGTCTTTTGTTGTTCAAATGTCTTTTAATTTTCTCTACATATGGTTGTAAAACTGATACAATAATATCACATATAATTCTCGTAGGAAGATCTAGGTCTGCTTCCAATGCTGCTGGGTATGGTCCATTGTGCAAGCCTCCGCCACCAGGTTGGCTATTGTTTAAACAACTTATATGTAGAGATGAAAATGCTATTTGGCCATTTAGTTTTGACACGCATGCATCGATGTATTGTATTTTGTGTTACATCAATGCAAAAACTTATATATAGAGACGAATAAGTGTGCTCTTTAAAATCGTATATGTTATTATTTTATATTGTTTTTCGGGGCAAATATTGAACAAAAGAAGGCACAAATTAGCCATTCAAAAAGCAAACTCATCTGAAGTAGTAGTATAAGAGGAGAAACAAAAGAAAATTCCTCTTTTGACTAGAGAAAGGGAAGCAAGCTCCTTCCCAAAATGTATTGAGATCTAAGCTCCTTCGAAAACCTTGTTGTTCCTTTTTCTCTACATGCACATCACACAAGGGGGAGTGATTTATTGTCTCCTTGTCCTTTGTGCATAGAGAGCACCAGTCAATCATTACCCACCCTCACTTCCTTAAGCTGACAATAGTGAGCATAGAACAAGTGAAGGTGCCCAACCAAAAGAATGCCACCCTGACCCTGGAAGGTGCTTTTACTATCAAAATGGATTTCCATGGGAAGCTAGGTACCCTTACCTCACCAAGAGTTTTGTAGGATGAAACAGGAAGATCCTCTCTTTGATGGGCACTATGCCAAAATGCCCCCCTCAATTTCTTTCCTAGAGATGGAATGGTCATTAAGTATTCCAAAAAAGGCAGAGATATAGTCAAGTTAACCTTGGAGGTTTTGCCTAAGTAAGGCGACCAATCTACTAACCTAGCCCCTTCACTGTCATCATCACAGTTAAATGCCTGGTCAACTCCTGATCCTATTAGCGCCTCCCCCCTCCCCCCCAAAAAAAAGGCCTGGATACAATTGAAATCCCTAACATAGGTGTTCTTTGTTCTGTTTGTATGTTCTCCATTAGACTTGAATTTGCTCAATTGGCGAGACCTTGGGACCCAAGGACTAATGTATTGGGAATAGGGGGCATTTGAAATTCAAAAAGTTGGAAAAATTATTGTGGACATTTTTCTTTAACATTGTTCAATGTATGTTATTTACCATGTATCTGTTAAGTTGTGCATGTGTTTCTTTATGTTAAACTCTTTTGTTGGTTCACTTTTAGTACTAATAATGCAAAATGATTGCCTGCCACAGCTGCTCTTGCTCCTTCTCCTCCACCAGCAACTACACAAAGGAGGTCAGTAGGAGGACTTGGTTCTGTTGTTGCTGAAGGTTAGCTACCCATCTTAGCCTTTTCATATATGCAGGCATGAAATACCTGAATGTATACTACTTGGCATAAAAAATAAAGAATAGAAAGAAGTATGAGTGACTTAAGTATGCCAGGCTGTGTTGTCTGTGTTACAGTCTAATATTGCATTGCATTATAGCTCACTTGTTGATGTGTAGGTATGGCCTTTGGTGGTGGAAGTGCCATTGCGTATAGGGTTGTTGATGGTATAATGGGTCCCCGCCGTGTTATCAGGGATGAGTCTGTTGCCTCCCCAGCTCCTACTACTGAATCGATACCCACAAATTCTTATGCATGTGGTGTTCAATGCAAAGCCTTTACAGATGTATGTCTCTATATAACTCCTCGATCATTGAGTAATTACATATGGTTATTGTAATGACCCGTTATTGGGTCTATGTCATTATTAATATTTTTATTTTATTTTAGTGCATAATATATATTGGTATTATTTAAAAATTAAATAAAATGGGTTGAGGATTTAATGAAGTAGGTTTGGGCCAATGTGAAAAAGCCCAAGGCATAGGATAGCTAAAGTTTAAATAAACTCATTTTAAATGGATTAGGTCTAAGCCATGTGTAGATTATGTATTTAATTAAATTTCAAAAGAGATGGGTTGTGCCAAGTTGAAAAAAAAATCCTTTGTGCCTTAAGTGAGTTGGGCCTAAGTTATATGTGTTGGATTAATGGGTTGGGCTTGAGCCCATTTGTGAAATGATGTTTTAAATTTAAAAGGAAATGAAATGAATTGTAAAAATGACAAGAAAGGGCTTAACGTCTTTATGTTGTGTATGAAAAAGGTAAAGGTAAATGGAAAATTTCATAAATGGGTTGGATAAAGAAAATGGGAAAAAGAAAAGAGATGGCAAATGTCCGAAAGGGCATGAGATATTTGTGCCTTGTGTGTGTGAGTGATGGCCATTTTGGGAATAAGAAAAGTGGAAATGGAGACCTATGCTACTTTCCTCTTCTTCTCTTTTCTCTTCCTTCTTTCTCTCCTCCTTCTCCCACAAGATCTTCCTTTTCTTCTTCATTTTCTTCTACTTGTTCCTCCATTTTCATGAAGGTTAAAGCTCCAAGTTGCAATCAATTTGGATCTACTCAAGGCAAGTTCTCTTCTTTTCTCCATTTCTTTGTTTGTGCAAGTTCCCTTATTTTATTTTTGTTAACGCAAGTTCTTAACATTTTGTCCAATTTAAATGCAAGTTCTTAAACCCCCTTCCTGTTCTAGAAATTTTCTCCTACTTGAAGCCCTTATTTTCGGATTTCGGAATGTTTGTACATAGAACTCTTATTTTTGGCAGATTTGCGCATGTTGTACATTTTGGGGTATAACTTCCTATATTTATATCCGATTTAAGATTTGTTTGTTTCATTATAAACTAAATTTCATGAGCTTCGATTTGATATAGGGCTTGAATTTTTTGGCTTCGATTTGAGCCCCCAGTGGCCTTGTTATTTTTTGCTAAAAAAATTTATAACTTTACTGCTCCATGTAATTCGACCTTATTTGGGTTTTTGCGATATAACTTTCTGTGGTTATATTCGATTTGCAATCCGTTTGTTACTCTGTAAACTAGACATCATAGGCTTCGTTTTGATATATTACTCAACTTATTTGGTTATGATTTGAACCTGTAACAACCTTCTTAAATTCTGTCCAAAAATCTAGAATTTACTGTATTGCATAATCTACCTTGCTTCGGTTTTTGGGCAATGACTCATCGTAATTATTTTCGATTCCGAATTCGTTTGTTGTTTTAGAAACTAGAGATCCAGAACTTTGATTCGGGAATACTATTCTTAATATTTGACTAAATTACGAGTCTGGAATAGGTTTCCAAAGTTACAATCTGAAAATTTTCAGAATTTGTTATGTTGTTATACTTCCTATGTTAATATCATGGTTCTTGCCTATGCAAAACCCTCATTTTGATAAATGGGTTGTATCTCCCTTGTTTTGCTAAGTTTTGCAGTTTTTTTATATTTTTGTGGAGTCTTGTTGGAAGTCCCGATAAGGTTTTGTATCACCCCATATTTCTTAAGGAATGATGTTTTCTTGGTTTTAGACTTAGTTTCATGCAACTTTTGATGTTTCTTGTATGAATGGTTGCATAATAGTAATTTGTGCACCTATCATTTTGCATGGCAACTGTGTCCACGGGTGAGAAAAGAATATCCTATGAGCGCTTAACGCAGGTTTAGGTTGCCATAAGCCCAGTAGGCGAGGCTCAAATTTAAGTTGTTTGTTGATTTATTTTCATGATGTATGTATACCTGCATCTGCATGAATGTGATGGCCTTGAGAGCCACGTGGAACATGTGAAAAATTCATTACTTTTAATGCATGTGCATGAGTATGGAAATGAATACATGGTATGTATAATGATCACAGCATGGAAATGGTTATGAATGGAAACTTATGAGTTGTGTCCTACTTACACATTTTCGTAGAGTCATTATTTACTCTATCTTGGTTATCCATGCCCTTAATTATATCTCTCCATACTTTATATATATATATATTTGTTTACTCTCATATCATTCAAGGTAAAGGTAAAGTAGTTGTGGAGGGCGAGTCCAACAGGGCTAGAGCACAGGTTTAAAGGTGTACAGATACATCTCAGACTAGAAGGTCCTTGTTAGTAGTTTAGTTTCGATGAGGGCATGTTGTGAGGAGATCTTATTTTGTTATTTACATTAGCGCCTTTGTATACATTTTGTATAAGCCATGGTGCCAAGATGATGTAAACTTTTATTTTGGCTTCGGCTAATATTATCTATGGATATAAATCTGATGTTGAATTTTATTATTCTATATCGTCTTTGTAATGACCTCCTTTTAGATATCCTATGCTAAAGGGAATATTCGGGAGTGAACCTTTACAGTTTTGGTATCAAAGCGAAGGTTTGGCATGAGAGGAGTTTTTGTATACATAGGAATGGCGAGTAGAGTTAGGCATGCGTTTAGTGGTCCAAATAAAGTTAAGCTAAGATAGTGTTCTAAAAGTATTTTGATTGTGCAGGGAATGAGTAGTCATCGAGGAAGACCGCCGACTCGTGCCTGAGGCAGAGGTCGGGCTATTCCTACTCCTGCTTTTGCCCCTACACCACCACCCACACCTGCTACTCCAGGGGAGTCTATTGCGGATTTACATCAAGAGGTAAGTGAGTTAAGGGGTATAGTAGCCACTATGCTGAGACATTTTGAGGCTTTCATGGCAAACAAGGGGACACAGGGTCAGGCACTGCAGGGGGTAGGAAATGAACTAGGGTTGAATGAGAACAATAGCATGCAGATTTCAAATCCAGTGATTCGGGAGATGGAGCCCCAAGGGACAGACGGAAATGCAAAAAGTCAACTAGTGAGGAATTTTATAACTCTTAGGCCTTCAGAGTTTCATGGAGGGACAGATGTACTAGTAGCAGAGGATTGGATGATGTCTATAGAGAAGCACCTCCAGATTACAGGGTTCAGTGATACTCAAAGGGTCCAACTGGCTACATTTATGTTGTGAGGGAATGCTGAGAGGTGGTGAGAAACCACCAGGCAGAGGTTCGTGAATAGAGAGCCATCATGGGTGGAATTCAAGGAACTCAGAGGAACAGGTCTGTGGTACAGTATGAGGCGGAGTTTATTTCCTTGGCGAGGTTTGCTCCTGACCTATATCTACGAAGGAGAAGAAGGCAACAAAGTTTCAGCGGGGATTATATGTGGAGATCAAGTATTAGTTGGTTGGTACTCAGTTCACAGATTATGCTACATTAGTGCAGAGGGCCTACATAATTGAGAAGGAGATGAATGAGTTGAGGGCGGCACAGGCAGCTTCACAAGGAGCGAGTTCATCTTGTGGGCATAGTAGTGATAAGAAAAGGAATGGGGCACCAAGTTTAGCGAGCAATACATACGATATCCCACCATGCAAGACTTGTGGGAGGAGGCACCAAGATTCATGTTGAGCGTGTTATACCTGTGGGCATATAGGGCACCTACAGAATGATTGTCCACAAAATTCAGGCACGATAGGTAATAAGGAGGTGACTTGTTAACAGTGTGGCTGGAAGGGGCACAAGGCTAATGCTTGTAATCAGTCACAACAATAGGGAGGACAAAGATCTAGAGGTCAAGATTACAGACAAGGTCAGAGATCGGTAGTACCTAGAGTTCAGGGCACAACTTCACCCTTAGCACTACCACAGGGACATCACATTATGGATGTTGATAGACCCCATGTTCAGAGGCGAGTGTTAGCTTTGACTGAGGCTGAGAGGGGGAAGGATACAATGCAAGGTATTCTATCCTTATATGATGTTGATGTACGTGTTTTATTTGATACAGAATCTACACACTCTTTTGTTGCACTTCAAGTTGTATGTCATATTCCAATTTCTAGAACATTGTTGCCATATGACTTGATTGTCTCTACGGCGGGGAATGTGGAATTAGTAGGTAGTGAGGTTTATAGGGATTGTAAAATTATGGTGCATGATAAGGAGCTAACAGGAAATTTGGTGGTATTAGACATAAAGGATTTTGATCTCATTTTGGGCATGAATTGGCTATTCCAACATTATGCCAAGGTTGATTGTCGGCACAAAGTAATTCATTTTGAGTTGCCTCAACAGCCGGTCATAGTATATCGAGGAATCAACTCAATAAGCTCCACGTCCATGATTTCTATAATGAAGGCGGAGAAGTTGGTGCGACATGGATGAGAGGTATATTTGACTTTTGTGACAATGGATAAACTGAGCAAGACAGAATTGCCAGATATTCTAAAGCCTTTACAGATGTATGTCTCTGTTTAACTCTTCGATCATTGAGTAATAACGTATGGTTACTGCTTATCAAACTACCCTTACATCAGCCTTTTTCCTTGAGTTCAACTTTTCGACAGGAGAATTATAACAGGTGCTGCAAATAGCATAGGAAGTTTGCTTAATTTATGTCCTTTAGCTACCTAAAATGTTGATGTCTAAAACTCTCTTCATCATCGTAACTTAGTTTTTGGGAAAAACTACAAGAAGCTGGAAGTAAATGGCACATTTCTTTGCTAGTGTAATATATATATATATATATATATATGACTTCTGTATCAATATATGTATTTCACATTTTCTTTTTTTGTTCCTGCAGTGCTTAAACTACTCCGGGAGTGACATCAGCAAGTGCCAGTTCTATATGGACATGCTATCTGAATGTCATAAAAATTCTGCCTCTGGCTTGAGTGCTTGATGCGTGATGGATGATGAATGATGATGATGTTCCTGCCCTACTTGGGTGAAATACCAATGTGGTAGGATGCTGTTGATATTATTATATATATTACATTAGCGAAGAAATGTGCGATTTTTGTTTGTGTTTGTTTTTGTAGAAAGCGATGTATCCAAGATTTAATTAAAATGTGTTAGGAATTATGATACTTGGAAGAACAATGTAAATGGACAGAATGGAATAATATTAAACAATAAAAATAACTTTTATAATTTCAAAGAAACAAATATTAATATTAATATGGTTTTTTGTGTCCCTTCTGTCATATGTGGAGGCGAGGCCCCATGACTTTGAGAAAAAATAGAGTCAAAAAGGGAAGAAAACAACAAAAAGCTTGCTGGCTTCTTGTTCTTTCCATGTCACGCTGCGTTGACGCATTGCCAAAGGAGTTGTGATTCAATATTCATTACAACCTGAATGATTCAGTATTCGTGTTTTCGATTATAGATTAGGCTTTTGACCCTTACGTAAGGTGAGAATCAAACTCGCAACCTACCGAATTAACACTGGTATATTAAATTAAGTTTTACTAGGTACTCATCTTAATATGTTTCATTTATTTTATTATTATTCTTAATAGAATTAAAAAAATTATTTTAAAAATTAATTTAAATTATTTATTTTATTTTATTTTATTTTTTTATTTGAATATAGAATGTTCACGTAAGAATTGTTCTTTTATGATAAATAATCAATATATTATTTACGTTCACCCTAGTGTTTTGGTTTTGATTCTCTTTGATGATGTTCTTAGTGACTTTTTTCTAAAATAAATAATTTTTTTATTAAATATCATGTTTAATTTTTGTTTTTTTAAAGTTTAAAAAGAGTTTATTTTGTGTTATGAATAAACACAAATTAAAAGACAAAAAACACTTAAAAAGAAGCCATGAAAATTTTAATTGACAACAAATTCAAATGGTGTCTAAGCCATGTATGAGTATTAGTTTAAATGAATTAATTAATGTGACGCAATAACTTTAACTAATATATTACGATACTGTTACAAAAATTTAAACACAAAAAGGGACAAAGCTACTAAATTCTTGAGCATATGCTTGTGGGTGTGGGCCCACTGTCTTGCTCAAGACTTTTCCTACGGTCTCCACTACCTTGGGCCCAGCATATTCCTATTGTTTCTTTTCATCCACCTTCAATTTCAATTGTTTTTATATTAATTTCCATGAATTTATTTAGTTTATAAGATAAATAATTAATAACAGTATTTTTAAAATTTAATAAGGATATTGTTCTAAAAGTGGCTGTGATTTTTTATTAACTTACTAACTTTATTAAAACTTAATCTCTAAATTATTGTAACAGTATCAATAATTTAGGTATCCAAATCCAATTTTACCCTTATTCAACCTAACAAAAATAAAATTATGCCTCACAGCCAGTATGTTTAAATGAATAAATTATTTTGTAATTCAAAAATAAAATTTAAATATGTTATTGTCAATAAATTATTTGTTTCTAAAATAGCATACCATAAGTATTGAGTATAATACTTTATAGTCATTTAAAATCAATTAAATAAATTTTTAATTGGTAAAACCTTACAATTCCTTTAGATTTGTCCTTAAAATAATGGAAACTATAAAATTAAAGAATACTTATTTAATTATTTTAATGTAACATATAGGTAAAGCTAAAATGAATATTAATACAATTTTTCAAAGTTCATTAAATTTGTTTAATCCCTACAAATTATTTTTGATAAAAAATGAAAGAACACTTATCAATATATTATAAATAATATAACTAATTTTGATATATTTTAATGTATTTCTTGGTCGACATATAAATTAGTATCAAATGAAAGTCCCTAGAGAATAAGATAAATGGGATTTGAAGGTTGTGACAAATGTAAACGTGCAAGTCATGTTCACAAGGGAGCCCCAATTTTGACTTTGTGCAAATCATAATTTGTCACGTTGAGATCATTCAACTATTATTGTTTCGTATATTTTAAAGTATGATACTAATATGTGGATTGATGGTCAAGGTCAACTGTTTACTTATTTGAAATGTGGAAATATTATCTTAAAAGTTGTTTTGTATTATTTTAAAAAGAACAATTAAAAGCTTAAAATAAAAATAACATTTTATGAAATTGAAAATCAATTAACGAAGGATTCTAGTTAGGGTTTTTACCTTGAAACTAATGCCTTTTATAAGGGTAAGATGTTATATTGAATACAAAAGTTAGGGCCAATAAATTAAATTAGGATAAAGATGGTGTATGGCGTACAAAAATTGATATAAAAGTTGTTTTATGTTTCATTGAACTCTAAATTCTATAATAAAATTTTTCAAAATTCTCAAACGAGAGATTAGGTCGAGTTAGTGAATAATCGAATTCATCCAGTTGAATTCAATCTAATTTAGTTCAATACATTATTTCTTATTTGAGATGAAATCTAAACCAAACAAATACACAGTTACATATATCATTTTAAATCTAAACTAAACAAATACATTTAAAATTTGACATGAATGATTCAATTTTAAAATAAATAAAAATCTCTTTCTTAAATCATTGATGATCAAATGTTGTTCTTAGTGCAAAACTTTATTCAAATAATGATATCAAAGTATGAAGTTTAATACAAAATTTAATATTTTTATCTTTAAGTGTTGAATATTTGATATTTTTAAAGCATTTAATACTTAATTTTAAGTATTCTAAATATCAACAGTGTAATTTTTTGAAATATCATGTAAGTTTTAATACTTAATTTTTAAAATTTTTTAAATAAAAAAACACCAATAGTGTAAGTTTTAATGTATAAGAATTTGACATGGATGATTCAATTTCAAAAGAAATAAAAATCTCTTTTTTAAATCATTGATGATCAAATACTATTTTTAGTATAAAATTTTATTCAAATAATGATATCAAAGTAAGAAAGTTAATTTGAAATTTAAGATTTTTATCTTTAGGTGTTGAATATTTGATATTTTTAATATTTTTAAAGCATTTAATACTTAATTTTTAAGTATTCTAAATATCAGTAGTGTAAGTTTTTGAAATATCTATAATTTTAATACTTAATTTTTTAAATCTTATTTCTTAAATAATTCATATTTGTTATTATTTTTTATTTGAGATATAATTTTCACGAAAAATATTATTTTTTGAAAGAGCACAAAAATTATGATCTCGGTGCTCTAGAAAACATTTTAAAGTTTTCAATTTTAATTTTATAACTAAAAATATCTTAATATTTTATTTTTACTTCTTGTATTTTCCAATAACAATAGAAGAAGTATAAACATTCTTCAATGTAAATTTAAAAAATAAAGTTACATAAATTTCGTTATCTTTCAATGTTTGAGAATAATAATAAATTAGCGTAATATAATTTTATTTTACATAAATTTCGTTATCTTTTAATGTTTGAGAATAATAATAAATTAGTGTAATATAATTTTATTTTACTTAAATGGGGAATGGAATGTGATGTAATAATAATAAAAAATAAAGTTATAATTATACTATTTCACTTTTTTAAAATAAATAAACAAATATAAATACCTAAATTTAGCTTAAATATTACCTAGCCAAAAAAAAAAAAGAAAAAAACTTAAATTTAACTTAGAAGGGTAGTTTGTATTATATACATGCAAGTAAAAAAGAAAGATTATAAGTGAAGGCTCAAGGTGATACTTAATTTTTATTTTATACAAATTTAAATAAAAATGAGCATTTGTACAATATATATGCAAATTCAAACTTAATTTTTTTTATCTATTATATCAAGGACATTGCTGAGTAAATCTAATGCTTGTTTAAAGCCTTAAACAAAATAATAGATATAATAGTGGAAATGGCAAAAAGTAACCATTACTCAAATACAAAATTTGTTTTTAATTATTTTTTTAAAATATTTTGACATTTAAAACAAGCTAATTATATGATATAGCCACTTTGTCGGCAACAAAGTTCGATAGGGCTTCGTTTTCAGAGATGAAGCCCGATTAGGCTATGACCAAGCTCAATTGGGCACGAAGCCTGAGGCCCAATCGGGCTCCCCCGACCGCTGGGCTGTGATGAAGCTCAATTGTCGCTCGATTTGATTTTGGGTTGCGATAATCGAGCTTCGTTGTGTTGCAACAATTGGGCTTATTTTGCTTGTACTTGTGCTTGTTTTTTTACATGGTCACTGGTTAAGACAATTACTGTTTTTGTATTTTTATTATTATTTTTTTATTATAGATGGCTAAACAACAAATTAGGAAATTTACTTATGTTTATGGTTACAGGGTATTACCGCAACGAATGCGAGTTACTACTCACTGTAGGGTCAAACACCTTGAGGTAATGCGTCGTGCTCTAAACTGATACAAGTTATTGGATAGATTCTTGCAGGACCCATTAAGACATTTCTTGAAGATGTCTCTGTTTCTCCATTTGACTGCACTACAATTGATATATCATGTTCTACAAGGAGGTGACATTTTCGGGTGACCGCCACGATGAGATGTGGTTCTAGATTGGCGACACGCCATACAGGTATGAGAGGCAAAAGTTCATACTTATTAGAGGACTTGGATTTGGGGCTATTAATAAAGAAAGTCTAAGTTCATACTTATTAGAGGACTTCGATTTGGGGCTATTAATAGAGAAAGTCTTAAAGCGAAACCTGCTGAGTTAGAGAGTTTATGTGCGCAACTATTTCCATAGCATAAGAAAGGGGTGACCGGAGACAAAATTGAATTACTTATTAGTACTAGAGGATACATTGTTATGGTCGACATGTTTTTGTTTGTTGGCCAGGATGAGCGCGGATATGTGGATGATTTCTTGTGGACCATGGCCGAGGATTTACACGCATTTAAGGTGTTCCCTTGGGATACGTATGTGTACAGTAAAAGTCAACATTAGATCTAGCTGGCCACAAAAGAAACGAAATTGACTAGTGAAAGTGGGAAGAAAATCAACCTTTATGGTTTTGTGTAAGCGTTTCAAATACAATCAGTAATATATTATTCTCTCCTTATTGTATATGATTTGTCTATAGTAACTAAATGTTTGTTTTGTTTTTAATTTTTTATTTTTTTTGCTCTTTATAGTAATGGTTGATCGAAATATTCCTATGGGTTCAGAATAAATAGGTTATCAGACTATCGAATGCAGACATTTCAAGATGTAGAAAATAGTTATAAAAAAAAGGCCACACATAAAAAATTACGACTGCCTTAGGAAGGAAGTAAGTGTGCAATCTACCCTAAATTTCGTTTATTTTTTAAATCATATCTATCTAAATAAAACAATTTTGTAGGCATGAGGATCGAGTTCGACGCTCGAGCCATCGATGTTGAGCAAGAAACGGATTTTTAGAGGTTCTTTAACCCTCAGCACACGGTTGGGGCCGACGTATATAAATTTAAGGGCGGAAAGGGTGACGAGGAGGAAGAGAATGGCAGGGATAAGGAGGAGATGACTAGGATACATGTAGATGAGGAGGAGAATGGGGAAGTATTATTGCCAAAATACAACAATTAAAATTTGTGATGTGGGGTTCACTCGAGCTTGTTGTCGGGTGAGGTTAGGTTATCGTAAAAGATGTCGCCTCAAGGGAGTTTGCCGCTAGGAATGCTCGTCGCAAGGATTCGCCATTAGCTTTTGTCACGAGCTCTCGCCGCTAGCTCTTGCCATAAGCTTTTACCACTAGCTCTCTGTTAGCTCTTGCCACAAGCTTTCGCCACTAGATTCGCCACTAGTTTCGCCGCAAGGCTTCACCACAAGCTTCACCACAAGGTTTCACCACTAGCTTCGCCATAAGGTTTTGTCACTAGTTTCGCCACAAAGTTTCGCCACTAGCTTTGCCACAAGCTTCGCCTCAAGGTTTTGCCACAAGCTTCGCCACTAGCTTCGCCACAAGACTTTGCTTTCGCCTCTAGCTTAGCTACAAGACTTTGCCTTCGCCGCTAGGTTTGCTGTAAGACTTTGCCTTCGTCGCTAGGTTCGCCACAAGACTTTGACTTCGCCGTTAGGTTCGCCGCAAGATTTTGCCTTTGTCGCTAGGTTCGCCGCAAGACTTTGCCTTCACCGCTAGGTTTGCCGTAAGTATTTAACCCTGTTGATGCTCAAAAAATGGGTTAAAGGGCTCGCAGGAATCTTCCCCCGCGAAGACCCTCCAATGTCAAAGTCAGCCTCAGATCCCAATGACCATTCACGAAAATAGCAAAAGTGTATTCAAAGTGACAAGATTTACAAAACTTGGAGGAGGTCCTCATCAATGTCTTGTAGCTGGGTATTTATAGGGCACGGTTCTCAAGGGTGTCTGGAGCCAACACGTGGCGATTACTAAATAGGTTGGATTTAACAGAAAATATGGGGGTTATTATTACGAAACTGTCGTGAGGCAGCTGGGCCTCGCGGCAAGGGCTGCCACAAGCTGCTTCTCGCGGGCCACACGGTCACGAACTTCGCGGCTAGCAGCCACGAAGTGGGCCCTTGTGGCTAGCTCGCGGCTATTTTGCCGCGAGCTTTTGCTGGTAGGGCTGGCCCTTGTGGCTAGCTCGCGGCTATCTTGCCGCGAACTTTTGCTGGTAGGGCTGGCCCTTGCGGCCAGCCTTTATCATTTTATATATTTTTTTATTTATATTCTTTTCCCTCAATTTCGATGGCATAACAGGAAGAGAATGAGAAAGATAAGGAGGAGGCAAGATTCCTTGACAGTTTACACCACGGATAATAAGAGACAAGGGTATGATTTTTATTATAATAATCATTTTAATTTATATTTGTTTACAATTATTTATATATTTTTTGTTTGCCTTTTGTAAATCATCGAGATGTTGAAACAAACCCTAGATATGTTACAGAGAATAAATGGGGAAATGAGTCAAATGAGGACACAATTGCAGAGACTAGAAATGGTGCAAGAATCACTAGAAAGGGGGCAAGCAGCACTATGTGCTTATTTACACATCTCGCATATTTCCTTAGATCACAACGATCATACTTATGAGCAGTACCGGGGTGGTGATTAGGTAGATCCTGGTCATCAAGATGAAGAGCAAACATCTACATCTGGAGTAAGTTCCAAATTTACTTTTATGCGTTTTACATCATTTTGAAATACTATTTTGTAACAGTTAGATTTTGTTCAGTCATAGGAGTAAGAAGTGGTTAGGGTTGGCAGATGACCTATACGAGATAGATTGCCATCGCAGTTTCATCGGCCACCCTTCACTGATCCAACAAAACATAAAAAAAGAAAGAATGATGCCACTATAGAGGGGTCGAATGTGGACCCAACGCCTAGACTTAATGCCGCTAGACATGGAGATAGTGTCCCCTGAGGGCTACATTGAGTTCATAGGTGCATATTATGAATATATAACCGCAACTGAGACCCTAGGTAAAGATTGAGAAGTGGAGAATATCGATCCTCAGAATGTGCCTTAGTAACTGGATGGGTAAATTAATTAAAATTATATTACAGACTCAATTTTTCATGAAAATATGGTTATGTTGTCAATGTGTGTTGTGTCTAATACAGATCTAGTTGCGGGTGCTACGTTATCAAATACGTTGAGGACATACTAAGGCATAATGAGGATTATTGGCAGATGCACCCGACTCTGGATGTCTGTACCCTCCGGAGATAAATTGAAATAATTTTGTATAAACATAGCACTGTAGTATAGCTTATCGATCAATGGATTAGTAGATTCTCCATATTGTGTTATTATTTTCATCTAGTTCAAATGATGTATATTTTTGTATAGACATAGCAAATACTGTATTGTCACTTAATGAAATGTGGTTTGTGTTGTTGTTGAGAGTAAGAGATAAGTGGTTGTGGTGGCAGTATGTTGTTGGCAAGAGAGACTGAGTCTTTAATATTGTGATGGTAAATGTTGTCATGGTAGTATGTTGTTAGACATAGAGACTAAGTCTCTAATGCAGGTTCAATATCTAAGAAATAGGGGAGACTCTGTTAAAATTTTTAAATTACATATTTGAGGTAATTTGATGATCACTACATCATTTTAGTCCAATGTTAGTAGTTAGAACATTTCATCATGTATTGATTGATAATGGCCTCCCGCACCACAACAATGACAAATCACTGATATCGTTATTTGTTGTGCATTTTACCTTCAACTAACTCGAACAACGTAACAAAAGATCATATTAGTGTTAATAGAACCTATAGATTGAAAGAGAAAAATGAAAAATTGAAAAAGGCATCATTGTGTTGATATTGGTCATTAATGTCATCATTTTAGTGCTAATATAACCAACTAATTTGTAGGAAAAATAAAAAAAATAAAATAAAAAATTAATACTAGGTTTTTGTGGCCCACAAAACTTGGTCGCCGAGTTTAGTGGGAAACAAAACCCGACGAGTTTTGTGGCTAACAAAACCCGATTATTGGGTTTTATGGCCAACAAAATTCGATGACCAGGTTTTGCGGCCAACAAAACCTGATTTTTATTTTTATTTTTTTTCTTTTTACAATTGGATTTTTTCAACTTGCCCAATAATAGTCTCAAAAAATAAATTATTATTAAAAAATTATACTTTTATTTTTGAATAAGTTTATTATCATAGTATTACTTTTGTCCAATATGAGGTAGAACAATTGATCACGTATTGGTTGTGTTGATAATGGATGTTAATAGGCATTCTCATAACAAGTGAAAGATAATGACGTTTGTTGTGATATATGATGTTCTACCCTTGTGTTTACTTTTGATGATGAAAAACAATACCTTGTTCTATCCCCAAGTCATGAGTCAAGTTTATGGTTTTCAACAAAAATCAATTTCAAATACTTTGTTAAAATGAAAACCAAAATATTTATGATTTTCTATATTAGTTGGAGATTTGGAAAGTCAAGTTTTTAGTTTTAAAATAATCTCCTAAAAAGATTTTTAAAATAAGTGTTGAAGTTGTTGGTCAACATAGAGCTAAAATTGTTTTACGGCAAAAGACCAACTTGAACATAAATGTGTTTAATGAAAATCCAATATTTAAGTATGAAAAATCATTTATGTTAATCTCATATTTCAAAATAAGTTTTCATATTTTGAAGTGTGCATGAAAGGTTTTGGTTTGAAATTTAAACATATGAAAAATCCTTTAGTTCATGCATCATGTTTTGAAACTCGTTTTGATAGCGTCTCAAAATTTTTCTAAGTCTGGGAGATTAGCACCTTATAAGGAAAAGTATAAGAAAAAGTTTTGTTTTTAGAAAACAAACTCCCGGTAATTTGATATCTATCATTCATTAGTGCTAAAACAATTTTTAACGAATTTTTCAAGAAATGAAAAGTGTATATCTTGGAGGTGGTAAAATCGCAAAATCCTAAGTTTGTACTAAAACCCAAATTTTACTTTTTTATTCTTATGAATTTTGATTTTTTAGATATTTTTATTGAATCCAAATGGGGGGTGTTTCGTTATTTACATTTATGTATTAAAGTAAATGGAGGTAAAATATAAATAAATTAAAATATTTCTTTAAATAAATTGTGCTGAATGTATGTCCTGTCATCTGTCAACAGATGTCTCACCATCTGTCGACCGATGCTCTTGCATCTGTCGACCGACAGAATGCTATTTCGTGATGCTTCAAGCATCTGTCGACCGGCAGAATGCGTGCACAAGAAACTGTCGACCGGCTCAGATGATCTGTCGACCGGATTTTAAAAATTTGCTAATCTGTCGACCGATGCCTTGCATCTGTCGACCGTTTGTGTTGCAAAAACCCCCAACGGCTAATTTTTCCACTCACTCAAAGTGGCTTTCCCATTACCAACGGCAAGATTCGTCAATGGGCTTTCAAGAAACTATAAATACAAGTCAAATTGATGATTCAAGCCAACCAAGAGATTACATTACAAACTCCCAAGCGCCAAGATCATGGTTGGGCTTCATTGGTAAATTCGTTCTCTTTTCAAGGCTTTGTATTCATTTGGTTAAATTCATTATCAAGCCTTGTATTTATTTTTGAGAGAGTTTGTAACTGAGAATATTGTTTCTCATATCCTCTCCAATCTTATATCTCTTTGTAATTCTCCTAGCTTGTCTTGCTAGAGAGACTATATTGCTTGTAGGAGGGTTGAATACCTAGCTTGTTGTGCTAGAGGACTTGTTTGTTGAAGCAAGAGGTTGTATTTACTAGCTTGTTGCTAGAGGGCCTATCCGGAGAGATAGGAGGTTTTTAGTGGATTGATTGAAAAATCCTTAGTGAAGAGCTAAGGTAGTGGAGTAGGCTTGGTTTAAGCTGAACCACTATATATCGTTGTGTCTCTTATATGCTTGTGTTATTTGTTTCATTTATTGTTTCAAGCATTTCATTAATCCTCACTTTCACTAAAATCACATTTTTTATTAAAAGGATTTTCAAGTTCAATCAAATTTTTAAAACAACCCAATTCACCCCCCCTCTTAGTGTTGGTGCCATTGTTATTCAAATCTAACAATATATACATTCAATTAACCCAAAAATGTAAAAAGACATCTTTTTAAAACTAATAAATAACACTAATTTGAAAGAAAATCAAGAAAAATCAAAAAATTTCAATACTAGTTTTTGTTAGCCACAAAACCCGGTCACCAGGTTTAGTGGGTAACAAAACCGATTTTTATTTTATTTTATTTTTTTTTTTTTGCAATTGGATTTTTTCAATTTTCCCAATAGTAGTCTCAAAAAATAATTTATTGTTTAAAAATTACACTTTTATTTTTGAGTAAGTTTATTATCATAACATTACCTTTGTCCAATATTAGATAGAATAATTGATCACATATTGGTTGTGTTGATAGTGGACATTAATGGACATCCTTACAACAAGTGAAAAATAATAATATTTGTTGTGATATATATATTCAATTAACCCAAAAAACGTAAAAATACATCATTTTGGTGCTAATGGAACACACTAATTTGAAGGAAAAATCAAGAAAATTAAAAAATTTAATACTGCATTTTGTTGGCCACAAAACCCAGTCACCGAGTTTAATGGGCAACAAAACCCGATGACCGGGTTTTGTGGTTAACAAAACCCGATTTTTATTTTATTTTATTTTATTTTTTTGCGATTGGATTTTTTCAAGTTGCCCAATAGTAGTCTCAAAAAATAAATTATTGTTTAAAAATTACACTTTTATTTTTGAGTAAGTTTATTATCATAGCATTACATTTTGTCTAATATTAGATAGAACAATTGATTATATATTGATTGTGTTGATAGTGGACGTTAATGAACATCCACATAACAAGTGAAAGATAATGATATTTGTTGTGATATATACATTCAATTAACTTAAAAACGTAAAAAGACATCATTTTAGTGCTAATGGAATGCACTAATTTGAAAGAAAAATTAAAAAATTTCAATACTGGGTTTTGTTGGGCACAACAAAACCCAATTTTTCAATACTGGGTTTTGTCACCGAAAAACTCGATCACCGGGTTTTGTGGCCAACAAAACCCAATTTTTATTTTTATTTTTTTTTAATTGAATTTTTTCAATTTGCTCAATTGTAGTCTCAAAAAATAAATTATTGTTTAAAAATTACAATTTTATTTTTGAGTAAGTTTATTATCATAGCATTACTTTTGTCTAATATTAGGTAGAACAATTGATCATGTATTGATTGTGTTGATAATGGACGTTAATAGACATCTTCATAATAAATGAAAGATAATGATATTTGTTGTGATATATGCATTCAATTAACCCAAAAACGTAAAAAAATATTATTTTAGTGCTAATGGAATATACTAATTTGACGAAAAAACCAAGAAAAATTAAAAAAAAAATACAATACCGGGTTTTGTGGCCAACAAAACCCGATTATTATTATTATTATTATTATTATTATTATTTTGCAATTAAATTTTTTCAAGTTACCCAATAATAGTCTCAAAAAATAAATTATTGTTTAAAAATTACACTTTTATTTTTGTGTAAGTTTATTATCATAACATTACCTTTGTCTAATATTAACTAGAGCAATTGATCATGTATTAGTTGTGTTGATAGTGGACGTTAATGGACATTCTCACAACAAGTGAAAGATAATAATAGTTGTTGTGATATATACATTCAATCAATCCAAGAAACGTAAAAAAAATCATTTTAGTGCTAATGAAACACACTAATTTGAAGGAAAAATAATAAAAAAAATTGATACCAGGTTTTGTGGCCCACAAAACTCTAATTTTTTTTTTTTGCAATTGGATTTTTTTAATTCCAAAAAAAATTATTGTTTAAAAATTATATTTTTAGTTTTGAGTAAGTTTATTATCATAGCATTACTTTTGTCCGATATTAGGTAGAGCAATTGATCATGTATTGATTGTGTTGATAGTGGACATTAATGGACATCTTCATAACAAGTGAAAGATAATGATATTTGTTGTGATATATACATTCAATTAACCTAAAAACGTAAAAAATATCATTTTAGTGCTAATAGAACACACTAATTTGAAGGAAAAATAAAAAAAAATTAAAAAATTTCAATATCGGGTTTTGTGGCTAACAAAACCCGATTTTTATTTTTTTTATTTTTTGCAATTAGATTTTTTCAAGTTGCCCAATAGTAGTCTCAAAAAATAAATTATTGTTTAAAAATTACACTTTTATTTTTGTGTAAGTTTATTATCATAACATTAACTTTGCCCAATATTAACTAGAACAATTGATCATGTATTGGTTGTGTTGATAGTGGACGTTAATAGATATGCTCACAACAAGTGAAAGATAATGATGTTTGTTGTGATATATATATACATTCAATTAACCCAAGAAACGTAAAAAGATATCATTTTAGTGCTAATGGAACACACTAATTTGAAGAAAAAATAAAAAAAAAATCAATACCGAAACCCAGTCATCGGGTGGGTTTTGTGGCCAACAAAACTCGATTACTGGGTTTTGTGGCCCATAAAAGTCGTTTTTTTTTTTTTTGCAATTTGATTTTTATCAAGTTCAAAAATAAATTATTGTTTAAAAATTACACTTTTATTTTTGAGTATTATCATTGCATGATTTTGATTCAATATTGTTAGTAATTCAAATTTCAAAAAAATTGGGCAAAGTCTCCTTTGTTTCTGAGCCATTGAAACTGCATTATTTATAAACTCAGTCTCTCTGCTCAACAATATATTACAACACAACATATTAATCATTAATTACAAGTTTAGGTGAAGGAAATTGAAAAATTACAAATATGAATAAATCCTAATTCAAAGATTAATGTTAAAAACAATATTCATTTATGAATCTCGACAAAAATAGATTTGATTGATGTTGTGTCATTTTTTTTGTCTTGTGGCAGTGATTTTTGAGCATTGCTAAAACGCAGAGGATCATGTAGTCAGTAAAAAATCCATGAACACTGTGCGAGTAAAAAAATATGTTTTTGTTCAAATGATCTAACAACTATTGATAACATATGTGATGACATTATATCATACCTGAATAAGTTCATGTCTATTGATTGTTTGCATTGTTACCAATATTATCATCACCTAGAATGCTCAACTGTACAGGGCATCGATGACGAGTGTCCAGTTTTTTTGCAAATACTGTATTTTCGGTTTGCCCTTGTAGAAGCCATGGATTTCGGAGTAGCAATTGTGCTCGACTGTCCAATAGAGGAAGTCCATTCATTAGGGCAACCAAGACTGTTGTGTCCCAGTTCACTGTATTTTTCACATTTTTTTCTTTACCGAGCCTCTCCATTTTAAGGAATCTGACCATTTCTCGGTCTACTTGGTTGTCTTCTTTATATGGGTGGGAGTATAACCATCTGCCTGACGTACGCTGGAAGAACCCAAGCGAACTTTTTAGGGAATGATTGATGGGAGGTGCATGTTAAAACGGGAGGTGTTATGGCACATACCAAGAGGGGAGTGAATTGGTTATTTTAAAAACTTAATTGATAGAACTTGAAAAACTTATTAATGCAGATTGAGGTTTTAGAGATTTAAAGCGTAAAGCATATAAATGACAAATGAACAAAGATAAATATGTGAACTGAGTGAGGAATAATGAAATGCTTGGAAAGATAAATAGATCAAAGAATACAAACACAAGAAAATACAAGGATTTATAGTGGTTTGGCTTAACCCAAGCCTAATCCACTACCTTACCTCCTCACTAAAGATTTTGCAAACAATTCACTAAAACTCCCTACTTAAACCAAATAGGTCCTCTAGTCCAAGACTAGGAATTACAAAACCTCCCATTCAAATGGGCCCTCTAGCTACACAAGTTAGGAATTTCAACCCCTTGCTTCAAATAACAAGTTCTCTAGCATAATAAAATAGAAAAATAAAAAT
Source organism: Diospyros kaki (assembly GCA_036245055.1). NCBI lineage: Eukaryota > Viridiplantae > Streptophyta > Magnoliopsida > Ericales > Ebenaceae > Diospyros > Diospyros kaki. The sequence goes on along the minus strand of BSEG01000015.1, from coordinate 11,441,053 downwards.
GATACAAATGAAGGAGAGAAGCTAAGAGTTAATGCTCTTAGTTACAATTTATCTCACATTAAAAACAAGATTTAATAATAAATTTACAATGATAGAATAACGAAACTTTGGAGAGAAAAATATAACAATGAGAGCACAACCACTGTAAGCTCGAATAAAATGATTTGCAATCTCTAGATCAACTCGTTTCCGTTCATTAGCCTTCTCAAGCTCTCATTGAATTGTATTTATAGGAGTCCCACAAAGTTGAAGAGAAATATAGCCGTTTGGAGCCGTTGAGATTTGAAAAATTAGTTGTTATCACTTTCTGCGAAAAGAAATAGTCGACAGAAGACAATGCATAGTCGACAGATTCATCAATAAAACAAAACATAGTCAACAGAGAAGAAGGCATAGTCGACTATTATCCAACAAAAACTACTGATAGTCGACAGATACATTCACATAGTCGATAGATCAAAAATATGAATAAAATTTTGAATATCATACACATATATAGTCGACAGAAAAAAAATATAATTGATTATTCTTACATAATAGTCGACAGAGAGGAATATAGTCGACAGAAGCCATACATAGTTGACTATCCTCAAGCACATAGTCGACTATGACAGGCATAGTCGACAACACTGAAACATACAGTCGACTATCCATAGACATAGTCAACAGAACACAAACACATAGTCGACTATTCTTCTTATAAAAACTGAACGGATTAATGATAACATAAAAAAGAATATTTGAATCATAAAATTCTTTAACATTGAACTCTTTTAACTTTATTTCATCATCAAAATACAATTATTTTTCATCATCAAAATCATATTAAAGGCAAAACATCAGTGCATATATGCGTCTGACCCAATCTGCGGTGTAATATGAATGACAAAGCGCATGGTAGTGCACTCGCTTGAAACTGTCACGTACGCCAAAGAAATACATAATGATAACATATCACACTAAATTATGAACATAATACCTAAAGAAAAGTCAAACCATGATACCTGCTAGCAGCAATTGTATAAAGACATGGCATTTGATTAATGTCCTACTTGTGACAAGTGCATGTATTCGCAACAATGTCAACTATCCCATCGCCTTCATTGGCATGTTACACGAGGTATTTGTTCTTTTGTATTATAGGAACTACGTGACATCCTCAGTCTAATGTTTTGGCATGCGCCAAGTTGATATGTGCCACTACAGCGGATGTCACATCAGTTTCGAGTCTAGTAACAACAACACACTTATCATTAAACCATTTCTAAAGCATATGTCTTAGAAATTTATGTACACTTGTTATAGGCAACCATCGTGCTTTCATCATGCATATATTAAAAGACTCGACATTGTTTGTTGTTATCATGGAATATCTTATTCTTGGACAATATGCACGTGACTACTTTTTCAGTTTTCCTTCCATCAATGCAGATGAGTATGAGGATGTATCGACTGAATTTCTACTAAACATGTATCACACTTTACCAAGGCCGCCCCAAGGCATAGGCTACTGAGGCCTATGTCTAGGGCCCCCAATTCTTTGGGGCCCCCAAAAGATATAGTAACTATTAGTTGGGGCCCCAAAAAATACAGGTCAGCAGCCACTTTCTTCAAGACGTGCAAGCAGAGTGCCGCTATAGTCCCGCGCAATAAATGTGGAGGGCCACAAAATTTATTATGGCCTAGGGCCCCATTAAGCCTTGGGTCGGGCTTGCATTTTACTGTGGTGTATTTATATGCTGCTCGGTAGAATGTAGCCATCACATCTTTTCGTTGTCTATAACGTTTCTTCAAGTTTTGTTTAAGGTGAAAGAAACAAATGACATGTGGGACAAAAGGAAAGACATGGCTCATCGCATTCGCAATGCTTTGTTGACGATCGAAAATGATGACCAAATCTTCTCGCACTTCGATAGCCTCTCTCAATTTCGTTAAAAACCACATTCATGATCTGTCAGACTCACCATCTCCAAATCCAAAAGCGATGGAATAAATCATCTCCTCCCCATCTTTACAAATGGCAACAAATATTACCCATTTGTGTTCACCTTTCAAATGGGTGGAATCAAAGGCAACAACCGGTCTTATGTAAGACTGGAAACCATGAAGGCAAGATTCGAGTGCAAAAAATGAATATAAGAAACGATTATTTTCATCTGTCTCTACTATCGTGATACTGTCATGATTTGTTCGTTTTAACATGTGAAAATATAAAAGTTGTAATACCCCAGGAGCCCAGATGAGGATAGAATATATCGAGAATAGTGTAAGAAATGAAACAACACCAGCTGAATATCTTTTGGGCTGAATGTAGGCAAGGAACTCCGGGGTTAAGCGTGCTTGAGCTGGGAGCAGTTCAAGGATGGGTGACCCCCTGGGAAGTTCAAGTAGGCCTATCAGGGTAAGTTGTTCCGGTCCTTCCTATCACTCGATGCGGGATGTTACAAGTGGTATCAGAGCCGACCCTTAGTGAAGGCGGTCCAACGAGGGCGGGGAGTGGCGTCGGGGCTCGAGGGCTTGTACAAGGAGCGGCTTCTGGCAGGCTTCTAGGATGGCAGCCCCCAAAGGGAGAAGGTCTAGACCAGTTGTAAGGTCGCATGATAAGGACGTCATGTGCTCAAGGGGGGAGAATGTAATACTCCGGGAGCCCAGATGAGGATAGAATATATCGAGAATAGTGTAAGAAAGAAAACAACACCAGCTGGATACCTTTTGGGTTGAATGTAGGCAAGGAACTCCGGGGTTAAGCGTGCTTGAGCTGGGAGTAGTTCAAGGATGGGTAACCCCCTGGGAAGTTCAAGTAGGCCCATCAGGGTAAGTTGTTCCGGTCCTTCTTATCGCTCGATGCGGGATGTTACAGGTGGTATCAGAGCCGACCCTTGGTGAAGGCGGTCCAACGAGGGCGGGGAGTGGCGCCGGGGCTCGAGGGCCTGTACAAGGAGCGGCTTCTAGGATGGCAGCCCCCAAGGGGAGAAGGTCTGGGACCAGTTGTAAGGTCGCATGACGGGACGTCATGTGCTCAAGGGGGAGAGAATGTAATACCCCGGGAGCCTAGAGAAGTTAATATATATCGAGAATAGTGTAAGAAATGAAACAATACCAGCTGGATACCTTTTGCGCTGAATGTAGGCAAGGAACTCCAAGGTTAAGCGTGCTTGAGCTGGGAGCAGTTCAAGGATAGGTGACCCCCTGGGAAGTTCGCGTAGGCCCATCAGGGTAAGTTGTTCCGATCCTTCCTATCGCTCGATACGGGATGTTATAAGAGTAGCTGCTAATATGACTCATTCGCATTACCATAAGTAAATCTCTTTGCATGTTGTAAAGACTTCCAAACTTTAGTGTACATAATCTGCACACCATGTTTTTCCAGCAACTCCCCCATTAACATTCTAAGTGTATATTTCACTACTTGTCATTCTTTCTAATAACAAACTTCCGATGACAATAGCTTTCACACTCCGAAAATATGAATCGTAGATGTTCAGAGTACATGAATTGTAGATGTTCAGAGTACATGTGTGACTCGACATAAATTTCATCATATGCCAAAACAAACAACCAGTTTTGCATTTTGCACGAAGTATAAATTTGTAGTTCATATCATTGCAATTGGCTTCAAATCGAATTGTGCACGAACTTTTGACTCGATAGTCCATCTTTACATCAACACAATATTGTCAAAATGCCAAAATTAGTTCCTGTTTACTTTTAAAGAGTGCACCCAGGTATAAAAGATCATTCTGTCATGGAATTGACACTTAAGGTATTGTTTCCTCAATTGCATAATTTTCTACATTAGGAACGATCTAGTTTCTTTGTAAATGGTTGTCTTCAAATTGTGAACTTGAAAATCTTATTTCTAGGTACTCCGGACGGGCTCCTCTTTCATCGCTACCACCACCACTATTATTACCATCGCTATCATTACTATTATCATCTATTTCATTATCACAATCATCATCCGTGTGTAGAGCGTCATTTGAAAAACCATCATACCATATATACCAAAATCATTATTTTGGTATATATGTGCAGATGTAAATAGAACGAAAACACCTGAATCTTGATTACCACCACTATGTGAAAGAAATTGGTTTTGTAGCTGATTACGTAAGTTACAAACTCCAACATATTTGCAAATCATATCAACATGTATCACTTTATATTTTATGTTATCGCAATTAATAAACTTGACACCATAGTCGTTTTTGATAGGAAACTTGGTAGTTGGAAGATCGTTTGGGTGTTTTGTTACAAAATGAATTGGTGATGTTGTACCTTGTTTTATCAATTCTCGTCACCGTGCACACAATCTCAACTAATTGAGTAAAAGTCGTATTATTATAGATTCTCGCACACATCCTATTACCCCCAATGTACTTATTATTATCATTATATTCTTCGTTTCACACGATGACCAACGACACTAAATCCATTGCTGCAAGATTGAAAGGATAAATAAATTAGTCTCACTATTAACATGGATGTAACAGACCCACACACACACTCAAATCGAATTCAATTCCTCAATTAAACCAAGTCATAACTATAAGTAAGTTTATTTGCTTTTTGAGAGTTATATTTTTTTTCTAAAGAGATGATTTATAAATTCAAATTCATGATTTTTGACTTATAAATCAACAACAATTTTATTATTATCATATTTTGTAACTAAATATGCAGTTTATGAAAAATATTTAAAATTTTTATGAAAAACATTGGAGGATTTTAACATAACATATTTAGACACAAATGCTTAAGAAGTCAAATTTTGTTAAATAATATGATAAAATTAAATATATTGTATTAAATTATATTATTTTACTCATATATAATATAATTTTTTAACAAAATACTCGTATTATTTTAAAAATAATACGTAAAAAAAATCAAATTGAGTTTGTGGGTAACAAAAATCATAATCAGGTTTTGTGGGGGCACGAAGCCTAATCAAGCTTTGTAGCCCCACAAAACCCTAATCGAATTTTGTGGCCTACAAAATCCGATAACGATGTGTAATTCTAAATTTTTTTCACCCAAATTAGTACAGATTTGGAATGATATCTATCAAAATATGTTCTGCTCACAACCACAAGCAAAATGATTGAATGTATGAAGAATGATTGAATTTTGATAGTTTGACAGTGGAAAGAAATAAAGTAATGTGAATGTTGAAAAATGAGATAGAAGAAAGGTTATATGAAAGAGATAAGGGTATTTTTGTAAATGGGGTTAAAGACAATGTTGGGTTTTCTATTTTAAAATCTCATTAAGGGTATTTCTGATATCTCGCATAAAAGTAGCTATAAAGTGTAATTAATTTATTTGAATAGTTAAAAACATTTTTTCTATGAAAAGTACAAAAACGATTTTATACATTTAACTTAGTACAATTATGAATTCCTTCCTATATAATAAATGTAATATAATAAAAATAATTATAAATATCTTTCCTTTCATTTCCTTTAACTCAAACTTGGGGTGCTTGGAAAATTTGGTGTAAAATGGTATCATATACCCTAATTTCCTTTCATATTTTGTTATTAACCCTTAAAAATAAGAAAAAAAAAACATCTTATTTCTTTTTTTGTTTAATCCCTTTCCTTCTACATCTTTTTTTATATTTTTCGTGTAAGCATAAACTTGAGATTTGATTTAAGTGATTTAGCTTAATATCAAACATATATTTGAATCAATATTAATTGGAGAAAATTTAGAGCTCAAACTTGAACTAAATAAAAAAAAATCAATTATTTTAATTTAAATTAATTATCAAATTTATCTAATTGTATTATAGTATTACCAATTTCAAATTTAACAATTTACCAAAGCATATGAGCATGCCACTACTAAATTTAATTTTTGAGTTTCATTGCTTAGGTATTTCTTTTAATTTAGGTAAATTGCATAGATCAAATGTGAAATAATGTTTAATTCAATAAGTAATTACTAAATTGTTAACCTTGTTAATAAGGAATTATTAAATTTAAGAAATATAAAAATAACTTTAGACAACATTTATCTCTTTGCATAATCTCCTAGATAACAAGAACAATTATTTTTTTTCTTATTTTATCTTTTTGTAATTCAATTTAGTTTTTAATTTCATTATTGGCTATCGTTATATTAGTAAGTCTTGCTTTATCTTATCTTTTTGTTATCTCTTTCATTATTTTTATTTATTTGTCTTTCTTTTTATTTTTATATTTTTCATTAAAAAAAATAAAAACAATGATAAGAAGCCAGAAAAAGTAATTACATATAATAGTTAGAAATAATGAATAATGTTAAGGTTAAATCAGTATTCGTAATCATAACAAGGAAAAAGGGTTTGGAAAGGGTAAAATTATCATTTATTTTATTTGTTTAACAATACTAGAGGTTATTATAAATTTTTTAAAATAAAAGGGGCGTTACTTAAATTTAGTCGCAGCCCAGGGGAAATTTGTGCAATTTTACCCGATTTAATTTAGGGTGTAAAAGAGATAGACTCATAAACACAGGGTCATCGGCGCAAATAAAACGCAAGGAAGTGACTGGACGACAATAAAAGGGGGGCTAAAGTGCAATACCGGCTTTTCATTTCAGATCCTAGACTGGGATGAAGTGACTGTGTGTCAGCTGTATATAAAAATTTCCCCTTCTCCGTTTCAAGGGTTAACCAAAATACACACACAATTTGGGTTCCTCTCGCTCTCTCTCTCTCTCTCTCTCTCTCTCTTTCTTCCTTCTCTCTCCTTAATATCTCTTCGCGAATCGCTTCTCTATCTCTCTCTGTATATGCGAAGACTTGGATGTGTATGTATGTCGATTTGTATTTAGATACGCGCGTACATCTGATCTCGTTGTCGTTCAATGTTCAATCGAAGCCCTGATTTTTGATTTCTTTAGTTATCTGTTTGATTACTTTTGTTTGTTCAATCTAAGATTCTGATTTTCGATCATCGGTGCAGTTTACAGGAGTAGATAAAGTAGAGGCGAGATGGCGACCATAAGGTCGAGCTTGCCGTCAAGGCTGCGGCAACTGTTATCCACCGAAGGAGCTATCGGTCCGTCTGTTAAACTCGATTCGGAGCCTGTGAGTTCTTCGATAACTCTAAATGTATTTTTACGGTTAAGTATGCACTCAAGATTTGTGTACTCAATTGTATCTGGATTTTAGGTATTACTGCTGGTTAGGGTTCCATTCCAATTAGTAGTTAATTATTATTATTATTATTTTTATTTGGGTTTTATTGGCATTCATGTCATTCATCACAGAATCAGATTAGATGAGAATGGGTTTTGGGCAGGAATATGATTACCGATACAGGGTAAAGTTGGGTAGGGCCTGAAGTAGCATTAGGGCTGTAAGTGAGCCGAGCTGAATAGTTGGTTATCAGGTTTTGCTTTGGTAGATTTATTGATATTCAAAATGTGCTTATTTTTTTGAGACAATATTAAAATAACTGTATGCCCTGGATCATATTGTACGTATTGAATGTGTTTGAGCTGAATCCTTAAGGTTAACCTGCCTCAAGATATATTAGTACTTGGTTTATCTGCCTAGTAAGGGGATCTAACGACCAATGATGAGCTAAACAAGGGACCCCACTATAGTAGCTTGGTTTGTTTACAGTCCTGGTCTGGTTTGATCCATTCAACTCAGAACTTAAAGGTTCATTGTAATGGTTCATGCATTTGGATCAGTTAGCAAAACGCCAGTTGAGCAGTGACAACACCTTCAATATGGGTGGCCAGATTCTTTGAACTCCCACAGTCCTCTGTAGTCTTTACATTGATCGTGGTTGAATGTTTTGAATTCCAACAATAAATGTGGCCGAATGTTTTGAATTCTAAGAATATGTGATTTGTTATTTTATTGAATTCTAACAATAAATGTTGTCGGCTGAAGAATTTTGGTAGTTTTGAATCCATTACAGAAAAATTTTATTAATTTAATGCCTTTGGTGTTATTGGCATCTTTTGTTTTTTGGAAAACTTATGGATAATAGCCTCAAAGCTGACCCACTCATTGATATGCTTCCTTGAGTGTGTGCATGTGTGCATGTTTAAATTTTGACCTCGTAGCAATTGTATAATCATGGGCAACACCTCTGTTCATTTGATGCCTAGTTTGACTCTATTAATCATTGCCCTAGTAGCAATTGATGTATGCCTTCTGTTTTATTTTATAGTTCTTATTTAGTTATTTGGGGGTTTGGTTTATGGTTTTGGAAGCAGGTGTATGCTCGGTTTGTCTATATAAAGTAGGAAATGGTTGTTCCAATTGTCATTATTCTTGTGTCAATCCCATGCCAGCTATAATTGTTTACCCTTCACCAGAGTTCAAAGCACATTTGAGCTGGAATATGTAGATAGATAGAGGGTATACTTTTGCAGTTGAGGTATCTTGATTCAAAATGAGGAAATAGAAATGCAGGGATAATTGATATTGAATGCTTTTTTATTTTATTTTATCTTTTAAGGTGCAATTTTTAATTATGAGACCTTTAGATGAAAGGACACTAGGAATTTCAACCCTTAAAAACCTTGTTTTGATTTAATTTTCAGAACCCGACCTTCTGTGAAGTATCCATCTCATCATGAGTTGCATGATTGTCCAACCTGTTCTCTTCAAGTAGCCAGTGAAACTAAACACATCATGTCTCCTTTGAAATTTTTTCGAAGTTTGTTTGTAAAGCATCCATTTTATTTATCCTTTCAAAAACCAATTTAGCTAGGATTTGGAAAATAATTGCTTGATGTTGCAGCATTTAAAAAAATAAGATTACTAATCAAGTATGCAATGTATCATGAGGTGAATGTGAATCTGTGAACTTTCTAGAGGAATTGGATTTGCATTAGAAGTTAACAAATTTGGGTAATAATATATGCTAGCTAACAGGATTTACTAAACATAAAATCTAACAATTTCCAGATATATAGCATCTTTTTTACTACTTGTGGCCAAGAGTAATGTGAAGGTGATCAGTTGTTTGATGTCTTTGTGGGAAGAATAGTCACACTACTTAAAATATGAAATTATGAAAAATATCTAAAATTACCATTCTCCGCTGAAAATTGAAAACCATTATGTGAAAGATTCTTCCTCCAGCTTCATGGTATTTTTCTCTTGATTCAATTGTGATCATAAAATCTTTTGGATGCATGAGGTATTTGTCACGACCCTAGGGTTATAATTGTAATTGATTGGCATTTATCTTGTATGAGCCATGGGGGGCTAACTAAAAAGGGTTAGGCGGTTAGGTATGTTAGTTAGGTGGTTGAATTAGCTGAGGAAGTGTACTAGATGCTCTATATAAAGACCTACACAGCAGTAAGGAAGTATCATCAGACAATAATGACAAGTCCTTTTCTTTCAATCCTCTCTCTCTCTCTCTCTCTCTCTAATTCTGTTCTCGCTTTTTCCCTTAATCTGTTCTCTCTCTCCCTCTTAACTTCCTTCTTCTTCTTCTAAATTCCAATTCAAACCCTAGGACACCCTAGGGTCTTGACAGTATTCTCCCTATACTCTCTGCCTCAGCTTGCAATTCACAAAAAAATGAAATAAAATAAATCTCTTCAAGATTTTTACTTTCTTCCTTTTTTTTATAAGTCAAGTTTGTAAATATTTTATTGGGCTCTATCATTAATACGTAGACCTTGTGCTTGAACTTGCTAACTTTTATCAGCCATTGCTGTGTTGCTGACCAATCCTTATAGCTTCTCTTATCCTTATTCAGTCCTGCCTAGTTACCACTCCCAATGCATATTTGGATTGCACTACGTCTCAATGTCTGTTCTTCTCTTTTGCTACTGTGCAATTTAATCCTTCTCTTGTGCATGCTGCCTATCTATTGAGGTATTTTTTCTCTGGTTTTACCTTTCAAATTCACCTTTGTGCTCATAGATAGAAATTCCACATGGTTTTTATCTAAATACATAACTACAAGCTCGGCTACTTTTTATCATTTAAATATTTGTTTAATGATTGACAATTACTACCTCATATAGCCAAACTGCTGGAAAAAAGTCATGGTTGCAGAATTAGAAATAACCTGCTCATGTAAACATCAAACAATTTGGAACACACTATTGAAAATGGTTGAGTAGGTTTAAGTTATTCAGTGAACTCTTATCACTACTCAAAAGAATGATTTAGGTGTGGTTATTGTGCTGGTATGGCCAGCTATTGAGTGGTGAGTGTTCGACATCCTTAGGAGAATGGTTGGCACCGTACAGATTGTTTACCATAGTGCTTATTGTTATGGATGCTAGTGGCCTGGTTATAAAATAGTGTATATGGCGTATGGTCTCTCCCTCCCTCAAAAGAAAACCAAAAAACAACAAAAAAAAGAATGAAGAAAGAATTTTGACCATCTATCAGTCCTATGACTAAGCTCGTATGAAGACGAAAAGCACCCCTCCCCCCCCCCCTCAAAAAAAAAAAAAATCTAAATTTCACTGATGGTTGCATTTTTTTTTTTTGAGTCCTTGTTTCCTTTATGTATATTTGACAGCGTGTTTTAATTGCAGCCTCCTAAAATAAAGGCATTCATAGACAAGGTGATTCAGAGTCCATTGCAGGATATAGCAATCCCTCTTTCTGGATTCCGTTGGGAGTATGGCAAGGTTGAAAATTTTCCTTCCTCTGCTTATTTTTGATTATCCAGTTTGGTTGTTCACTCATTCGGTGAATGGATTTCAGGGAAATTTTCATCACTGGAGGCCACTGTTTCTGCATTTTGAGACGTACTTTAAGACATATTTGTCATGCAGGAGTGACCTCCTTTTGACAGATAATACTCCAGAAGATGATTGTCCATTTCCAAAACAAGCTGTTTTACAAATTTTGCGAGTGATGCAAATTATTTTGGAGAACTGTCATAACAAGAGTTCATTTAGTGGTCTAGAGGTAAGTTGTGTATGTCTAGGCTGCAACTATTTCTATCTTATAGAATGGCATTGAATGTGAAACTAACCTGTATATTTCTGATTTTTGGTTCACATAACTTGTGAGATTTTTTTTTATTGATAAGTAAAGCAGTTGTATTAACAAAGACACCCAAAGGTGGCAAACCTGTAAAAAATTTTGGAAGATAACTTTTGATATCTTTTAGTGTCCTAATTCAGTAGTAGTTCACTGTTTTCTAGCTAAAAAAATGTCTTCTTGTTTCTTTTCAGCATTTCAATCTCCTCCTAGCATCAACAGACCCTGATATTTTAATAGCTACCTTGGAGACTCTTGCTGCATTGGTGAAAATAAATCCCTCCAAACTACATGCAAGTGGAAAATTGGTTGGATGTGGCTCAGTGAATGGCTGTCTCCTGTCATTAGCGCAGGGATGGGGAAGCAAAGAAGAGGGATTGGGTTTGCATACTTGCGTTCTGGTGAATGAAAGGACCCAGGAAGGAGGGCTGTGCTTGTTTCCATCTGAGGTGCACAATGATTATGACAAGTCCCAGCACCGTTTAGGATCAACCCTTTATTTTGAGTTCCATGGTGCCAACTCTCAGAGCACAGGGGAAGATAGCATATGTTCAAAGTCTTCAGGTGGAGGTGTTATTCACATCCCAGATCTCCATTTGAGGAAGGAGGATGATCTGTCACTAATGAAGCAGTGTGTTGAGGAGTACAATGTGCCTCCCGAGCACAGGTTCTCCTTGCTTACCAGAATCAGATATGCTCATGCCTTCCGATCTTCTAGAATATGCAGGCTGTACAGTAGGGTCTGTCTTCTTGCATTCATTGTGCTTGTCCAATCTAGTGATGCTCATGATGAATTGGTCTCCTTTTTTGCTAATGAGCCAGAGTATACAAATGAACTAATCAGGATTGTGAGGTCAGAAGAAACTGTTCCTGGAACCATTAGAACACTTGCAATGCATGCCTTGGGGGCTCAATTAGGTGCATATTCATCATCTCATGAACGGGCAAGGATTCTGAGTGGATCAAGCATCAGTTTTGCAGGAGGGAACCGCATGATTCTCCTTAATGTTCTCCAGAGGGCAATTTTTTCGCTGAATAATTCTAATGATCCATCATCAATTTCATTTGTTGAGGCACTACTACAGTTCTACCTGCTCCATGTTATATCGTCTTCGACATCTGGGAGTGTTGTTAGGGGCTCAGGAATGGTTCCAACATTCTTGCCTCTTTTAGAGGATTCTGACCCCATGCATATCCATCTTGTTTGTCTTGCTGTGAAGACCCTTCAAAAGCTCATGGACTACAGTAATACAGCTGTTACACTTTTTAAAGATTTGGGGGGAGTGGAGCTTTTGAGCCATCGGCTCCAGATAGAAGTAAATAGGGTCATTGATTTTACTGGAGCAAATGATAGCTCAATGATTATCGGGGAAGGCATGAAGTACAATGATGATCAATTCTACATCCAAAAGAGACTAATTAGGGTTTTGTTGAAAGCAATTGGATCTGCTACTTATGCTCTGGCAAACCCTGCAAGATCCCAAAATTCTCATGATGCTTTGTTGCCCGACACTCTATTGTTGATATTCAGAAATGTGGATAAATTTGGAGGTGATGTTTATTCCTCAGCTGTGACTGTGATGAGTGAAATTATTCACAAAGACCCTACTTGCTTTACTGCCTTGCATGAATTGGGTCTTCCAGAGGCATTTTTAGATTCTGTAGTAGCTGGGATTCTCCCTTCTCCAAAGGCTCTCACGTGTGTTCCTAATGGTCTTGGTGCTATTTGTTTAAATGCCAAAGGCTTGGAAGCAGTGAAAGAAACTAAAGCACTACGGTTCCTCGTTGATATCTTCACTTCAAAGGAATATGTGGTAGCAATGAATGAAGGCATTGTCCCTTTGGCAAATGCTGTTGAGGAGCTTCTGCGACATGTTTCTTCTTTGAGAAGCACTGGTGTTGATTTAATCATTGAAATTGTTAATACAATTGCTACCATTGGAGACAATAGCATAGGATCACCAGGAAAGGTCAGCAAGAGTTCTGCAATGGAAACAGATGCTGAAGACAAGGAAAATGAAGCTCCTTGCTGCCTGGTTAGTACAATAGATGCTACTACAGAAGGCATAAGTGACGAGCAGTTTATTCAACTATCCATCTTCCATGTAATGGTTTTGGTCCGAAGGACAATGGAAAATGCTGAAACATGTAGATTATTTGTGGAGAAGTCAGGAATTGAAGCTTTACTGAAACTTCTATTGCAGCCAAGTATTGTGCAGTCATCTGAGGGAATGTCTATTGCTCTACATAGCACTTCCGTTTTCAAGGGTTTCACTCAACATCATTCTGTTCCTTTGGCCCGTGCTTTCTGTTCCTCTCTTAGAGATCATCTGAGTAAAGCATTGACTGGATTTAGTGTGGCTTCGGGATCATTTCTGCTAGACCCTGGAATGACTCCAGATAGTGAAATCTTTTCTTCACTCTTCCTGGTTGAATTCCTTTTATTTCTTACTGCCTCAAAAGACAACCGCTGGGTAGCTGCATTGCTTACTGAATTTGGAAATGACAGCAAGGATGTATTGGAAGATATTGGACGTGTACAACGTGAAGTTCTATGGCAGATTGCTCTATTGGAAGATGCTAAGCTTGAGATGGAGGATAATGGTTCTGGTTCTACTGCTGAGTCACGGCATTCAGAGTCAGGTACAAATGAAACTGAAGAGCAAAGATTCAACTCCTTTCGGCAGTTTCTTGATCCATTTATGAGAAGAAGGATGTCAGGATGGAGTTTTGAGTCCCAATTTTTTGACCTTATAAACTTGTATCGTGATCTTAGTCGTGCTTCTGGTCTTCAACAAAGACTCAGCATTGATGGTCCGACAAGCCTGCGTCTTGGAGCCAATAATCAACCTCATGCATCATCTGGGTCTTCTGATGGTGTCGGGACCAGTCTTGGAAAGGAAGATGACAAGCGGAGATCCTATTATTCTTCTTGTTGCGACATGGTGAAGTCACTTTCTTTTCATATTACCCATTTGTATCTGGAGTTGGGAAAGGCACTCTTGCATCCCTCTCGTCGTCGGGATGATGCATTAAATTTGTCACCTCCAAATTCAGTGGTTTCTAGCTTTTCAACCATCACACTTGACCACATGAATTTTGGAGGTCATGTGAATTCTTCTGGTTCAGAAGCATCTGTATCTACAAAATGCCGTTACTTTGGGAAGGTTATTGATTTCATAGATGTCATTCTACTAGACAAGCCAGATTCATGCAATCCTGTTTTGGTGAAGTGTTTCTACGAGAGTGGAATTATTCAGTCAGTTTTGACTACATTTGAAGCTACCAGCCAGTTGCTTTTTGCAGTAAATAGAGCTCCTGCTTCTCCCATGGAGACCGATGATGGGATTTTAAAGCAGGATACAAAGGAAGAGATAGACAATGCTTGGATCTATGGTCCCTTAGCCAGCTACTGTAAACTAATGGACCACCTCGTGACTTCATCTTTCATTTTGTCTCCTTTAAGTAAGCACTTGCTCACACTACCTCCGGGAAATGGGGATACTGAGTTTCCGCGCGATGGTGAGACTTTTGTGAGGGTCCTCCAGTCCATGGTGCTTAAAGCAGTGCTGCCTGTTTGGACTCACCCTCAGTTTACTGATTGCAGCTATGATTTCATTTCAACAGTTATTTCTATAATTCGGCATATTTATTCTGGTGTTGAAGTGAAAAACATTTCTAGCAGTGGCGTGGCTCGCACTGTTGGGCCTCCTCCAAATGAATCAACTATTGCAACAATTGTGGAGATGGGATTTCCTAGGTCCAGAGCAGAAGAAGCTTTGAGGCAGGTTGGTTCAAATAGTGTGGAGCTGGCTATGGAATGGTTATTCTCACATCCGGAGGAAATCCAAGAAGATGATGAACTCGCCCGTGCACTAGCCATGTCACTTGGAAACTCTGGGCCAGAAACTAAAGATGTTTCACGTGAAAATAATCAGCATATGGACGATTTGGTCCAAACCCCTCCTGTTGAAGACTTGTTATCTACATGTACAAAGCTTTTAAAAATGAAAGAGTCTCTAGCGTTTCCAGTTCGAGACCTTCTTGTTATGATTTCCTCCCAAAATCATGGTCAATATCGGTTAAATGTCATTTCTTATATTGTAGACCAGGTGAAGCTTTGCAATTCTGAGGTTGGAAATGGTACAATGCTAAATGCTCTATTCCATGTTCTAGCATTAATTTTTCATGAAGATGCATTGGCCCGAGAAGTTGGCTCAAAGACTGGTCTGGTGAAGATTGCCTCAGATTTACTCTCTAATTGGGCTTCTAGTTCAGTTGATTCTGCAAAATCTGAAGTTCCAAAATGGGTGACAGCAGCTTTTCTTGCTATTGACCGGCTGTCGCAAGTGGATCAAAAGCTGAATGCTGAGGTCGCAGAGCTGTTAAAAAAGGATGATGTTGATGGCCATCAAACATCTATAGTAATTGATGAAGATAAGCAGAACAAGTTACATTCAGCATTGGGATTGTCTCCAATGAATATAAGTATACAGGAAAAGAAGAGACTTATTGAGATTGCTTGTGTTTGTATCAAGAAACAGCTTCCATCTGAAACAATGCATGCTGTTTTGCAGTTATGTTCTACTCTGAGCAGAACTCATTCTGTTGCTGTTAGTTTTCTTGAGGCTGGAGGTTTGCCTTCGCTGCTGTTCTTGCCAACAAGTTGCCTGTTTGTTGGTTTTGATAGTATTGCTGCGACTATAATCCGTCATATCCTGGAAGATCCCCAGACTCTTCAGCAAGCAATGGAATCTGAAATAAGACACAGTGTTGTGACTGCTGCTAATCGACAATCCAATGGAAGACTTACTCCCCGCAATTTTCTTATGAATTTGACTTCAGTTGTAGCACGAGATCCGGTGATATTTATGCAGGCTGCTCGGTCTGTGTGCCAAGTTGAGATGGTGGGTGAAAGGCCATATATTGTTCTGCTTAAAGACCGTGATAAGGATAAATCCAAAGATAAAGAAAAAGAGAAGGATAAAGCTGTGGACAGAGACAAAGCACAGGCTGGTGATGTGAATGGGAACAACAAACTTTCTGATGCAAGTTCAAAGAATGTGAAAGTTCATCGGAAGCCCCCACAGAATTTTGTCAACGTGATTGAGCTTCTATTGGATTCAGTAATAATGTTTGTACCTCAATTGAAAGATGATTCTTTGACCAGGGATACCTCATCACCATTAGACATGGACATAGATACAACTGGAGACAAGGGGAAAGGGAAGGCTGTTGTTTCTGTATCCGAAGAGGATGGGACTAATAACCAGGAGGATTCTGCAGCATTGGCCAAGATTGTATTCATTTTGAAGCTTTTGACTGAGATTCTCTTGATGTATTCTTCATCTATTCATATTCTCTTGCGAAGAGATGCTGAAGCTAGTAGTTTGAGGTGTCCTCAACGTGCTTCTAGTGGCCATGGCTCGGGTGGAATGTTCCATCATATTCTTCACAAGTTTCTTCCCTGTCCTAGAAGTTCAAAGAAGGAAAAGAAAACAGACATTGACTGGAAGCACAAACTAGCTAGCCGGTCAAGCCAGTTTCTGGTGGCATCTTGTGTTCGATCCACAGAGGCTAGGAAGAGAATTTTCTGGGAGATCAGTAATGTCTTTAATGATTTTGTTGATTCATCTACTGGTTTCAAGCCACCGGGCAGTGATATTCCTGCTTTAATTGATCTGCTGAATGATGTAATTGCTGCCCGTACTCCCACAGGCTCATATATTACTGCAGAAGCTTCTGCTACTTTTATAGATGTTGGTCTGGTGACATCATTGACGCGTACTCTCCAAGTGTTAGACCTGGATCAAGCTGAATCTGCTAAAGTTGTTACAGGACTTGTAAAAGTACTTGAGGTAGTGACAAAGGAACACATACATGCTGCTAACATGATTGCTAGCAAGTCTGAAAATTCAAGAAAACCCCTTGATCCAGCTCAACTAGGTGGAACTGATAATAGTGGTGTTATATCCCAGTCCATGGAAACCATTGCTCAAAATAACCAGAGTTCTGTGGCATCTGACCGCATTGAATCTTTTGATGCTGTACAGACCTATGGTGCATCTGAGGCCGTTACTGATGATATGGAACATGACCAAGATCTAGGAAGCTTTGCTCCTGCAACTGAAGATGATTATATGCATGAAACTCCTGAAAACATGCGGGGTTCCGAAAATGGCCTTGATGCTGTAAGTATAAGATTTGAAATCCAAGCACATGATCAAGAGAATCCTGTTGATGAGGATGATGATGAGATGTCAGGGGATGATGGAGATGATCTTGATGAAGATGAAGATGAGGACGAGGACGATGAGGAACCTAATGATCTGGAAGAAGATGAGGCCCATCACCTGCCGCATCCTGATACTGATCAAGAGGACCATGAAATTGATGAGGATGATTTTGATGAGGAGGTGATGGACGAAGAGGATGAAGAGGACGAGGATGATGAGGATGGAGTCATACTTAGGCTGGAGGAAGGAATCAATGGGATAAATGTTTTTGATCATATCGACGTTTTTGGTAGAGATCATAGCTTTGCCAATGAAACTCTTCATCTGATGCCTGTTGAAGTTATTGGACCTAGACACCAAGGGCGCACCACATCAATTTACAATCTCCTGGGGAGAACTGGTGACACTGCTTCCCCATCACAACATCCACTTCTGGTGGAACCTTCTTCATCGCTGCACACTGCCTCTCTCAGGACATCAGGTAACTCTTCTTGGTGGAACCTTCATTTTTTATTATTTAACTTATCTTTTTCTTTTCTTTTTTTTTTTTTGGGGGGGGGTTGCATGATCTTTATTTTCTGTTTTCAAATCATAAAAGATCTTGTTTTACATATTCTCTCTCTCTCTCTCCATTTTTTGTTTTTTGGTTTATTCAGAGAGCACGAATGAAGTCAGTTATTCTGATAGGGGGGGCGCGGGGCTGCAAGATCTTTATTTTCTGTTTTCAAATCATAAAAGATCTTGTTTTACAGATTCTCTCTCTCTCTCTCTCCATTTTTTGTTTTTTGGTTTATTCAGAGAGCACGAACGAAGTCAGTTATTCTGATAGGAACACAGAGAACACCTCTTCGCGTCTAGATGCCATTTTCCGGTCATTGAGGAATGGACGTCATGGACACCGATTTAACTTGTGGATGGACAGTAACCATCAAACTGGTGGATCAAATTCATCTGCAGTTTCCCCTGGGCTTGAAGATCTCCTTGTTTCGCATTTGAGACGGCCAGCTGCAGAAAAACCCTCTGATCAGAACACGGCTCCAGTGGAACCTCAAAGTAAGAGTGAGGTTGGTCAATTACAAGAATCTGCAGGGATGACCCCTGAAACACCTGCTGAGAACCATGACAATGTTCAAAGCAATTATGTGCCTCCACCCTCTTCTGTAGCAACAGATGGCTCTGGTGACACTGATGTGAGGCCCACAGCAAATGAATCCTTGCAGGGCATAGATGCAACAAGTGCACACACACAATCTGTTGAAATGCAATTTGAAAACAATGATGCTGCTGTGCGAGATGTTGAAGCAGTGAGCCAGGAAAGTGGTGGAAGTGGTGCAACTTTGGGGGAGAGCCTTCGGAGTCTGGATGTTGAAATTGGAAGTGCTGATGGCCATGATGATGGTGGAGAAAGACAAGGTTCTTCTGACACCCGAGTAAGGAGAGCAAATGTGTCATTTGGTAATTCTACACAAGCAAACAGCAGAGACATAACACTTCATAGTGTAACAGAAGTCTCTGAAAATCCTAGCCAAGAAGCAGATCAGAATGGTCAGGCAGAGGTCCAGCAGACGAATGGTGATGCTGATTCAGGGTCAATTGACCCTGCATTCTTAGATGCACTCCCTGAAGAGTTGCGCGCTGAAGTTCTTTCTGCTCAACAAGGTCAAGCATCACAGCCTGCAAATGCTGAACAACCAAACACTGGAGACATTGATCCAGAATTTCTGGCAGCTCTCCCACCTGACATCAGAGAAGAGGTTCTTGCACAACAGCAGGCACAAAGACTACATCAATCACAGGAACTAGAAGGTCAACCTGTTGAGATGGACACTGTCTCAATAATTGCAACATTTCCTTCAGATTTGCGAGAAGAGGTACTTATCCATTGACAAGCATTTCTTGTGGTTTGCAATATTCCTGATTATTTACTTGGATTTCCCTTTTTGTGCTTATCCTTAGGTTCTTTTGACATCTTCTCATGATATTCTGGCCAATCTCACACCTGCTCTTGTTGCGGAGGCTAACATGTTGCGTGAAAGGTTTGCGAACCGTTATAACCGGGCACTCTTTGGAATGTATCCCAGAAACCGTAGAGGTGAGTCTTCTCGTAGGAGTGAAGGTGTGGGTTCTAGCATCGATAGAACTGGTGGAATTGTTGCTCGTAGGTCTACGGGAAGTAAGCCAGTTGAAGCTGAAGGAGCTCCTTTAGTTGACACAGAAGCTCTGAAAGCAATGGTTAGACTGCTTCGTGTTGTCCAGGTATTCGCATGGTGTGATTGATTCCCTTTTATATTATACTGTTCCTTGTGATTTATATATTGTTATCATGCAGCCGCTTTACAAAGGTCAGCTGCAGAGGCTTCTCTTGAACTTGTGTGCACATAACGAGACCAGAATTGCACTGGTGGAAATTTTGATGGACTTGTTGATGCTTGATGTTAGGAAGCCTGCTAATCATATGATTGCTTCTGAGCCGTCTTACAGGTTGTATGCTTGCCAGAGTCATGTGATGTATTCCCGGCCTCAAGCTTTTGATGGTAATTCCTCAACTTCTCTCCCTTATTAAATGCGGTTGTGTTCACTTAGTCCTTTTTTTCAGATTTCTCAAATTTTAGTTAAAGCTTGATTAACACTAAAAAATAAAAAGAAAGGAGAGAAGAAAACTTCTTTGCTGCTACTCTGATTATTTGAATTAATGGAAAATAAATAGGCTTATAAGGTACAGGGAGGGTCTTGGCATGTTTTAGTTTTTATTGTTTCTTTCATTCTATGGCCAAAACTGACCACAGGTGATTGTGGAAGAGTTATGAGATGCAATAAAAGTGAAACACCCAGAGCCTGGCCCTGCATTGGATCTGTGGATTGTTAAATTGTTAAAAATCAGACTCTTTTTTTTTTTCATTACTTTGTTGGTTGCATTCTCTTGCAAAAAATTGTATTAGTGTTTATGTAAGAAAAACTTTGCTGGAGCTTATAAACATATTTCAAGCAGTTTTCAAGTTTTTGTCATCTTTTTAAATTAGAAATGAAGTTATTCGTAATAAGATTGGGTTAGCCCCTATTGAAGATAAAGTGCATGAAACTCGGTTAAGATGGTTTGCTCATTTGAGAAGAAAGCTAATAGAAAGCTCCTATGAGGAGAGTGGATGGAATGAAACAAGTATCTCACAAGAGGTAGGGGAAAACCTAGGAAAACTTGGTGGGAGTTAAGTATGATATGAGTTGTAAGGGCATTATAGAGGATAGAGCCAAATAGATTGGGAGCTAGAATTCGTGTAGCCAATCCCGCATGGTGTGATAAAAGGCTTGATTGGTGGTTGTTGACATCTTTTTAACTGAGCATTCAAATATTTGAATCCCATTCCTTTTTCTACCTTTTCTTAAAATTAAGCTTTGAAGGAATACTAGTTCATGAAGTCCATTGGTTTAAATTATGGCTGTTGCTTTTCAGATATAGTTTATTTGATCTGTTTTTGTTTATTTATTTTGATAAGTGATATTTGAAGTCAAGTTTGAACTAGTACTTTGTTTTGATACCTGTTGATTTAAACTGTTTTCTTTTTTTCTGGTACCAGTTTCACATACCTTGTTCTATTCTTTTGGTTTTTGATATGTCATGTATTTTATTCTCACTATATAGGTGTTCCTCCTTTGGTGTCTCGGCGTGTTCTTGAAACCCTGACATACTTGGCTCGAAATCACCCTTATGTGGCAAAGATTTTGCTTCAGTTTAAGCTGCCTCAGCTACCCCAACAAGAATCAGAAAATTGTGATAAGGCACGTGGCAAAGCTGTGATGATTGTTGAAGAGGATGTTATGGCAGGAAAGAACCAACAGGAAGGATACTT